>LR990989.1:16452566-21452566 GCA_905163435.1 Mamestra brassicae
CACGCACAAACACAAAAATATGGCAATGTACGATGTTGTTTATGAAGACGCGGGGCGTGACGCGACGCGTGGTGCGGGGCGTGAAGAGTATCGGTGTCGCTACTTTTTACCGTGAACGGAGAGCCTGATCGTAACGCTACGCGCGCCGCGGCGATAAACGCGGGGCAACTCGTGCGCGTGGAAGGGCTGCTCGTGCGCGTCGCCCGGGGGGCCGCGCGCCTCGCTAGTTGTTACAGTACCTCGTAGGGCGCGACGGCGCTTGCCCAGCGCGAGTAGTTGGAGGCACGGTGTCTGCGGGGCTACTCGCGCACGCGGAAGGGCTATACGTCGCCCGGGGGGCCGCGGGCCTCGCTAGTTGTGACAGTACCTCGTAGGGCGCGGCGGCGCTTGCCCAGCGCGAGTAGTTGGTGGCACGGTGTCCGCGGGGCCACTCGCGCGCGCGGAAGATCTGTACGTCGCCCGTGAGCCCGCTAGCCGAGCTCCCAAGCCGCGCTAGCAGCGCCGCCTTGCTGCGCGGCACGGACGTGCGGTAGCGTGTCGTCTCGAACGCTGGTACCACGAGGCACTGCGCACGAAATTGATATGATTGTCAATGTCACGTCACCGTCGGATGTGCTGCCATAGACAATGCGATAATACCTACAACTGTTCTGTCCATGGTGTGCCCTTAGAGACGGAGTAGCTAATGTCTGTCCTTGACATGGCTTGGTCGTGATTAAGTTTAATTAAATAAAGGAAGAAAGAAGAAAAGAAAGAAAACACGTTGATTCCGCCAGAAATTACAAAAAAAAAACACAAAATAAGAAAAGAAACTTATTAACTGACTAGGCCTTTGATAAGTTGTGTTTCTATTTTAATGCGTTTTTTTGGCGCAAAAATGGGTTCTGTCTTTCTTTTCTTGTATAAAAAAAAACAAAACCAATATAGCCCTACGATGGGATGGAAGTTCCAGGAGATAGAAATGAAGAACCAGGATACCTTCTTCTGCGGATAAGGGTTGACGAGCTGAATGGCGTTCCGCAGATGGTCGTAGAGGCCCGCCATAGGAACAAAGTCCACGTCCATCAGGAACACGTACGGAGTGTTCACGTTCTCTAGCGCCACGTTACGAAGATAGTTCACTGGGTAGTGCACCTGAATGATAATAATATTTCAATTATTTTCAGGGAATATTGATCAATAGACTCAGTGGCGTAGCTAGGGGTTGGGAGGAAGGGGGTCACCCATGCTAGTTACGCCACTGCTTAGACAAACATTTGTATAAATTAAACTAGAAGTTAAAATGAATCTGCGTAGCATTTCCCAACTGGCTCCGGATGCATCTATCTGACCTTTAACTGCGTTTCACGATATCTCTTGGCAAGACTGGTGTCAGATTTACTGGCTTCGACGTACCAGTAACGACTGTCAAAGATCTACATAATGACAGCTAGTACTCAGGGCCGTCTTTTGCCTATTGGAGGCCCTGGGCACTGAATAATGGGGCCCCTACGACTTTTGCAGAGGACTATTTAGCTAAAAAATGCGAAAAATAAATCGAATTTTATTCAACTGTTTATTTAAGTCACATTTAATGAAAAGGTAGGTAATTGTAATATTATCCGCAACAGAAAATCTTTTATCATTAACAAGTTAGTGCTTCAAAACTATGTTACGTTATATTAAAAAAAAAATATATTGTATCAGTCATCGGTAGGTGATCTGGCAGAAGCTACGGGGCCTCATCGATTGCGGGGCCCTGGGCCCGTGCCCCGAGTGCTCAGTGGGAAAGAGAGGCTGCCCATTACCAACACCTTAACTTGCTTTTTGAGAATCGTTTCTCATCCAGAGACCGACCTCGGCAAGCGTTGCTTAACCTTAAAGTTCCATCCATGCGGTTATTATTTATTTGGCTACGCCTTCACGGTCTTACAGAATAACACAAATTAAACGGTTGTCAAGTTTAATTTCATGAGCCTTATGAGATACGGAACCCAAGTCAAAAAAACAATACGTTGCTCACCTTATCATGTTTAAACACCAAATGGTATCCAATATTCCTCCTATTTCTAAGAGTATCGGACCAGTCGCCGATGAAACTCAACAATCTTGTCACTTCGCAGTCTGATAAGTATATGGCAACACTGAGTGGACCTGTCAAATTAAAATAAGCAATTAATCACTTGGAAACGGAAGAAAAAACTGATTGATATAATTGATTCTTGTAACATAATGAACCGCTCTCTAGAGACTAATAATAAAAAATAAATAAAAAATAAAATAAAATATTTTTATTTCAGACCTTGATCCATATGATGTTAGTAATACACGCTACTTAAAAAACTATGTTAGTAACAGACACAATAAAACACTACTTTTAATTCATATATTTATTGCGCTCACCTGACGCACCGGGCACATGCACATGTGTATGTACCCAGTGCGCCATGATGGCGCAACACGGCTTATCACTAATGACCCTCAGTATGCTGTTGAGGCTCCCACGCACCCTGCCCATCATGGATGCCGACCTTTTCCGAAGGATGGTGGTGAAGCCATCAGTGTGCGCTTCAGAAAACATTCCTGATGCACTGCAGTAACGTGGGAGCCCCAACAACACCCTGAAGGCATTGTTGTATTGAACTCTTAGGGCGTTGTATGACTTTTGCGCATATCGAACCCACAGGGTGCACGTGTACAGGGACTGGCAAAAAGCCTTAAAAAGAGTTATGAATTAGGTGCGAAGCTCAAAGCCGCATTGCGAATAGCAATACGTAAAAAGAACTTCTTTACAGGCGTTATACCAGACTACATACCATTCCTGTTGTCGTCCCATCGGACTACGAGAGTGATGGAAGAAGGAGTGCATGTGTTTACGGCACACTTGTGCACGATAAAATGTCCCGCGCCGTTCGCGATGGCCAGTCTCCGTTGAGATTGGCCGCCATGGCCGGAATTAATCAGGAGGAGTATTGTTGAAGCTGATGTCAGCGATGCGTACCGCGTGCGAAATGTGCGACTTCGACTCTTAATCATGGCTGGCGATACGTTATTGTTCTTCTGTCTACCCTTTCGATGCTATGTGCCATTAAATACCTTCCCAGTAGCCGACCAGTACCTCGGGGCACTGCAGCCGGTCAATGGTCAACTGTAGCCCGCAGTCGCAGCATGTAGTACATGATGCTGTTTCAAAAACGTACCTTCCCAGAAGTTGACCAGTCTCTCTAGGAACTGCAGCCGGTCCATAGACAGGTGCAAAGCCAGAGTCACGTCGAAACTGTCCATGTCCGTATGACTATAGTCCATGTAATACAGGTGTGTCCGGAGCTTCACTTTCTGGGTGGCACGGAAGCTGACGCATAACTCTGATTGGTTTACCTGCAGATAGTTAGAATATGCTTTGTTGGCCATGGTCTGAAGTAAATAATGAAATTGCTGAGATAAGCATGGCAAAAAGAAACCTCTTTTTCTTTGGATAGGAAATCAACAAATGAGCCCTTGTTGATTTCCTATGTGTGTCAGACTTACTTTCTAAAACTCATCCGTAATCCTCCAAATGCCCTTTGCGTTCCAGGGCCGCTGTGACTCTTTCGAACACATTCCGCAACTAAAAAAACCTCCTAACAATATGAGCTGTGTCCAGAAGTACCGTTTTCTGAATCAAGAGAGCTGCCTCAGGTTTTGGTCGAGGCTCGCGGCTATAAAGCTAATGTTCGACACGACTATTGGTACAATGATTGCTGAAACCACATTCCACATGTCGACGATCTCGCGAGCTAAGTCAAGTTTAGCATATAGTTCTCGACTTGGGGAATATTGATATTAGTTTTAGTTTAAATCAAAATTCAGCCCGAGGCTTTTTTGAGTGTTTTTCAGTATTCCTCATAGTTTCGGATCTGGCCGTCTACGCCCACTTGAAAAATTCATCCTGTTTACAAAGGGCAGGAAGCAGATGTTTCGTCCATTAACTGAATTAGAATTAGGTACAGGTTATTACTTACTTTCATGGTAAAATGCTCTATGAAGGAGCACCGGTGTAGTTTCTCTCGCAGCAGATAGCCATCGAAGTTGACGTACGACTGATAAATGTCGCGGAAGAAACTGGCGTCGCGGGTGTTTATGTGATGTTTCAGAGGAGAGTTCCAGTGAATAACCTGGAAATCATAAGCTTTTATAATTTAGTTACTATTACCATTTCATTGTTTATTCATCATCATCTGCCTAGCCTTTTCCCACTTATGTTGGGGTCGTCCTGCTTGATACCAGTGTTTTGCATGGAGCAACTATACAACTATACAACCTAGTTACTGGGTAATACGATACCCCTTGGCAAGAATCGTGTCAGATTTTCTCGCTTCTGTCGTAACTTTAACGATTGTCAAAGATTTTCAAATTGACAGCCGGGACCAACGGCTCTACGTGCACATGGATCTGTTAATAGTTAGCTTCAGATTAATAAGTCGAGAAAATCTGACTACGGACTAGTTCTCGATCGATGGGTAGTAATGGATACCATTGCATTCCTACAAAGGAGACCTTCACAAAAATTGTGACACCCCGGCCAACAATACGGCGCGGTTTTGCCCAGGAGAACCCAAAGTCTCCTAGGCAAAACCACGCAGGTTATGGTGGTGACTTTGCTGAAAACCTTTACCCTGAAGAAAATTGGAAATATATGAATGAGCGAAGCGAGGTCAAAGATTTTTAGAACCTTTTCTTTGATAAGTTAGCTTTTCTTTTAATTACACAAATAGATGCTTCTCTGCTGTCGCAAGAATGCTAGAGCGAGCGGAGCGAGCTCAAATTTTTTTTTGCATCTTATCTAGGAATCAGGGTTAGATTAGTTTTTTTTACCAACTACATATATAATATAGAAGTTACTTAGTCGACTTAAACGAAAGTTCGAGAACCAAAAATGCAAAAACGAGCTCTAAATTGTTCTCGGATTGGATGTGCCACGGATAGGTAAGATACTCTAGTAACTGTTCTATTCATTCAGTCATAAAAGTAATGTTGTCGATTTTAAGTCCTAGGTCACCAAACATCTTGGGGTGGGCATCAGGCGGTACTAAATTAAATATATACGCACCTTAACATTATTCCAGTTCTCTCCATAACAATTCTTAGCCAACGACTGCGAAGACATCTGCACATTGTACTGGCAACTCATATTGTATATACACTGGGGCTGGCTCTTTATAATACCATTAATCACATCCTGTTCAGCAAGTGTGGTCAGTTTCAGCCTTTCGATGTGGTCACGAATAGCGTCATGCCATAGTCTGGTCCAGTCAGTGGTTGTACGGATCTTCTTGAGGTCTAGGAGCATTACACCTGCGTTGTAACCCCGACCTAGCGCTGGCCAATGTTTTTCTTTGTTTAGGTACCAGTTGCTTTCGTTTTCTACTAGGCCTATGAACTGTAGGGAACATAATAAGAGATTTTAAGCTTTAATGCAAACAGTTAGAACTGAAACTACAGTAGTGATTAAATTGTAGAAAAGGTGATGTTGTTGTGAGTTTGGTTTTAATATTTGTTTCAGTTCATCAAATAATAGCATTTATTTTTTTATTTGATATTAAAATGCTTTTACTGTGGGTGGATAAAAACATTAATGTACGGGTACAATAAATCCTTTGTATAAATAAATCTATTATAATTGTTTTATTGTGTTTTCCTACCACTTACGAATTTCTATGTGGCACAGCTAAGCAATTTCAGGTTAACGACAACAAATTCGCCGGTTATTAAATTTAAATTAATTAAATGGCGTAATTAAGGTGTAGTCATGGAGAATTGTAGTCTTCTGCCTTACATTTTGGAAATACAACGTGTATCAGAATGAACGCAATACCTCTTAAGGGGTCATTGTACTCATCAGTATAAACAACTTGTACTATGAGACTAACCCAGAAATCAGGAAAAACCAATCCAATGTTCAGTACATTTTGTCGAGTTATGCGCACATAAATGTATGGGGCAGTCGATTTTTTTACGCGATTTCAGTGTTTGTCCCTTAGTTAAAGTTGACCCCTTAAGAGGTATTGCGTTTATTTTGTTACACTTTGTATAAACTTTATTGATTACTTTATAATAAGCACAAGTCAAAAATTTATAAAATCAAAGTGCCATCAAAGTTAAAGTCAAAGCATTTATTTAAAATAAACCATTTAAGTACAGGTACTTTTGAATTGTCAAAGTCAGTCAGTCAAAAACATGAAGCTATTTGCTCGTTTCGAAGCGTAGATCTAAAAAGTCAAAAGTCAAAAACGTTTATTTCAATTAGGCCATTAAACGTCAGCATTTACAGTTCAGTAAAAATAATAATATTACATTAATAAAGTGACTCTACAGTCCATTCGGAAAGGTAGATCTCTATGGAGAAGAACGTGCAAAAAACTCGACGAACACTCTTTTGAATCATATTATGTTTTACAAACATCCTGGTTACATTAGCGTTGTTGCTTCTATATGTGAGAACAATGTAGGTAAATAAATAAAAAAAACAATTACTTCTAAGTATCAAATATTGAAATAAGCCAGTAGCAGCTAAGAGATGACCAGTCTCGCCCATTCACGAACATGACGCGTGCATCAGCACCATTCAGCTCAAGCACTTATCGCACAGGGCAATCTCTTACAGACAACCTTTGTATGGACCTAATATATGTATGTAGATAGATTTAGGGCTGTCAGTGTACACATATCATTAAATTTTGCACTTGATATAAATATCAAGTAGGTGCACAATTAAGAAAGGATTTAATTACAACTTTTTTTTTGTAAGTTACTATTGAAAGGTAAATGCACCTTTCTTCCTCCATCATTTCACTTTGTCTTCTTTTCTTATCAATATTTTTAGCAATCTCACCTGATCATCCGTCATGTTCCTAAACATCGCCCATAGCTCGACAACATCACACAAGATGATCAAATCCAAGTCCAGCACAATAACTTGGCTCAACGTGTCCGGCAGAATTTCGGGGAACAATAACTTGACGAGCGGATAGATTCCGGCGTAGTGGCTGTTAGGGATCCAGCGTACTTGTAACAGATACTCTTCTGCATTGTAGCAGGAGTATTTTACTGGAAATAATAGTTATTTTTTTAATTATTTAAACAAATGTCATGCGTAAACAACAACGTGTGACAGAATACACGCAATACCTGAAAAGGGGTCATTGTACTCACCATTATGAACAACTTCTACTATGTAACCAACACTGAAATCGCGAAAAGAAACTCGACTGCACATTTATGTGCGCATAAATCGGCAAAATGTACTGAACATCAGTTTTTTTTTTTCACGGTTTCGGGTGACTCCTCCCCCCCCTTGCTACGCTACTGCGCCCATTGTACATCAGGCATTGATGATTATCTAATAAAAATAGCATATTTAAACAAATTGAAACTAAATGGTCAGTAATTAACTACATAATTTGTACTATTTAGGGTAGATAGGTACTACTTATGATATTATTTTTTTTCGTATTTTTTTCTGAATGTCCATAAGTGCTACCTACTATAAGCCATTTCGAGGTTATCCATTAATTACCGGACAACCTTAATATGTAATATTATAAATAGGAAAGATTTATTTGTTAGAATTTGGCTCAAAAACTACTCAACCGATTTTGAAAATTCTTTCGCCATTAAAAAACTACATTATTAACTTAAAACATAGGCTATTATTTATTATCGACAAATTAGAGATTCCTACGAAAATCGCAATAATGTTATCCAAAGTAGCAAAATTTTGCTTAATATATTATTATTGTTTATTATAATATATTTGGTGTGCGCTGAGAAAATTATTGATGATTGATGCTGAGAAAATAATGTACCTACTACATGATTAAAGTACTTATTATTCTCCATATCTAACTATTATCTCCTAACTATTATGGTTAAGTCACAATGTCCGCTTTTTCTTCAAATTGAAGGGTAAAATGGAAAAGTGGTGATTTTGGTATCATGATATTAATTGTTATCCATTTAAATTATTCTTTAAATTATTCAAATTCGACCTTTTTTCCAATTCGATTAAAAGTTACAGTTATGTATATAAAAGCGAAAGGTCACTCACTGATTTTATTCACGAAATCTCATCTCAACTCATACTGGATCTATGAAGATTAAATTTAGCACATCCTTTCTTAAATGACGTCGCCTATTTATAATCTACCTGATTATAAATAGGCGACGTCATTTAAGAGAGGATTTTAGGAGCTCTCCCCATAAAAGGGGTGAATAAGTTTTTTCATACATACTTCCACCCATAGGGGGTAATTGAAGCGGATCTAACGATTTTTTCATAATCAATCGCTGCTCCTGAGACCACAGGATCAGCAACAAAAATGGCTGACTAATTAATTATTATAAATTGTTTGGATTAATTTTCAAAAACTACCCGTTAATGTCTATCGCTTATCGGGGCGTTGAAGTTTTTGGAGTACCTACTAAATCCGCACGGACGAAGTCGCGGGCAAAGTGGCTGGCAGCATTGCCAAATTAAATTGTAATCCTAACTACTAAAAGAATGATACTTTGGCCAAACAAAACTAAATTACTTTGGTTGAAACAATAAGTTTAAGTCATAACATGTCAAAACACACATGTACCTACTTTATTGAATATTCTTCTCTTGATATCAAACTTTCAGTAGGTACAGTAAAGTCGGTACTTTGGCCCAGACTTTTAACCAATAGGAACACAGTAAAGTGTGATGTATTCCTATTGGTTAACGAGTTAGGGCTAAGAAACTACTCACCATCTGGCAAGTCCCAAGTGTCAAACAACTTGTTGAACGTTCTATGAGACCAGGTGTCTACCACAAAATGGAAGTGTATGGGGTTCTGCCTGTGATGCATCAAGGACTTGAGCATGGGAGGGATCTGAGGCTGGGTACACCTCCCCATACACACTAAGGCAATGTGGACCGTCTCACATATAGTGCCGACTGCATCTGGAATCTGATGAAAACATTGTTTATCAGCTCCTTGAAGCTAATGTTAGTGAATACCTAGTATTTATATTTCAGGTATTATTATTATTAGTTAAGGATTTTACATAATAAGTAGAATGTATCAGGACTAGTATTGGGAATTTATCACTCTTTCACATACTCTTGAAGTACGGTTTTCGTTTTTCGATACGTAGCGTGATTTTTGTCTTTTTACGAAGAAAAGTATTGAATGTAAATAGACTGTTTAGTAATACAATTTAGATTGTTCTAACTTTTATCAATTTAAATGTATCAAAATCTTATAACGGCAATAGTTTCCCAAAAAACATGATTCAATGAGGACCAACGTTCATCTGTTTAACGTTCATCTGGCCCGCCATGTTTTATAGAGTCTCAGTCATAATCCAAGATGGCGTCACCGTACAAATTTTGATAAGATGGCGCTGTAGTATACAGCGAAAAGTGGGGGGGGCATTCAGCACCCAACCGTCATAGCGTGCGGACGTGTTTCTATACCTGTTGTGTATACATAGTGATAGCAGGGAGTGTATTATCGAGCATTCTACAAGTGGTGACAAGGAAAAATGTAAGTCCTAATGCACAAATACTTTGTTAAAAAGAAAGAGGAAAAGGACAGTTAAAGTAATAACATAATGTGGTTGGGGGTAAACAAAAAAAAAAAATAATAATAAAAAACAGACGAATCTAATTGGTAAATATTTAACAATATTACTCGTTAACGTAAATAAGATGGCAATAAGATGGAATCTTTCTTATTTCTTTAGTAATTACGTGCGGTGACCTACTTACTGGTCAACCGCGCTGAGTTATGTTGTTTACCAAATTGCATCGTGCATTCCTAATGAGGTTAACTAATATTATAATAACAAGTTTAAATAAATGAATGAATGCGTAAATTGACGAACGTATTCAATAGAAAACATAATGTATCCAATTTTATCTATCCTATCAGTACAATTGAATCGTTATGATTTATTATAATAAAATCGACCCTTAACAGGAAGTTTTGTGCCGATTTATACATACTAAATATATCTATTTCGATTATACATGTACATAAAAAGTGTTAGTGTATTTGATAAGTATATTGGCAGCTATTTAGATGCAATAAATATCGTAATCACAATTATGCATTAGGCACGAATGTAACACGTAGGTAATTATATGAGGGAGTAAGAAAATAAAAGGAAAGTTAGGTATATGGTATTTTTTTTTCCTTTCTTTCTTTTTCTCTTTCTCGAAAGACCAATATGACAGGTCACTAGCAAATATAAGTGTTATGAAAGTCGATAAAGGACTGTGATTGTGAGGCCAATATGAGAATGGCCCTGTGTGAAAGGAAGTCAATGAGACAGACTTGCAACGAAGTGTTAAAAGATTATTGGTGAAAGGTCAATATGAGAGACATGGTCGTGAATAAATAGTCAATAAGAAAGGCTACGATATTGTATTATTGAAGGATCTTTAAAAGATCGTTTTGGTTAAAATAGTCAAATATGAGAGACTGAGACGGTCAATAAGATAGATCGTACTGGTTGAGCGAAAAGGTTGTATGGTTGGGTTATGTGAGCCTTAATGTAACTAACCAAACAAGTTGTAAGCAGTTATGCGATTGTAACAGATCGCCCCATTATGGCTCAGATAACATCAGCGCTTCCAGGTCTTGAGCACTTCGATTGCGAAGGTGACCCAGTTTCAGTAGGAGTCAGATGGGAAAAATGGAAAAGAGCCCTTGAGATATATTTCCTAGCGGCTAACATTGACACAGTTGTGAAAAAGAGAGCAACCCTCTTGCATATTGGGGGCCTTGCCCTACAAGAAGTATACTACAATCTTCCCGGAGCTCATGTAGATGAAATTGATGACGTAGATGTTTATAAAATTGCAATAGAGAAATTAGACCAATACTTCTCTCCTAAACAAAGCCGATATTTTGAAAGATATATGTTTCGACTGATGAAGCAGGAGGAAGGGGAAAGATTTGAAGCATTTTTATTAAGACTGCGAAACCAAGCTGATAAATGCCAATATGCTGATAAAGATGAAAATCTAATAGATCAAATCGTCGAAAAAAGCCGGAGTGCAGAACTAAGGAAGAAAATTTTATCAGAGGGCGACAGTGTAACTCTTCAGCAGGTTATTACGATCGCTATTATTACGCTTGAAACCGTCAACAGGCAACTTGACACATTTGACAAACCAGGTTCAAGTTAAATAAGTGACACAATTAAATCAGATATTAATAAATTGGATACTCGAAAATCTACCCCTACAAATCAGAGCTTTTCAAAGACTTGCTACAGGTGTGGCAGTAGTAAACACCTGTCCTTTGACGACAAGTGTCCAGCCAGAGAGAAGAAATGCGCAAGATGTGGGATTATCGGACATTATAAAGATAGGACTAAATTACAGAAAAGGAAAATACAATCAAAGAACGATGAGAAGACGGATATAATAAAGAGACATAGAATTGACAAATCACATAAAAATATAGAGAAAGTGGATTACATATTTCATTTAGATGAGGATGAAACTGTTAACTGCAAAGTCGGTGGTGTTGTTATTGAAATGTTGATTGACTCGGGCAGTAAATGTAACATTATCACAGATAGGACGTGGGAATACCTGAAAAATCATAAAGTAAAGGTCACTAATCAAATAAAGAATCCTGACAAAATCTTATTGCCTTACGGGAGCCAAAAACCTTTGGATGTTTTAGGTGCATTTGACGCCAATATAACTATTAATGATGTAATTATTAAAACGGCAACTTTTTACGTAATTCGAAATGGTACCCGTAATCTTCTAGGTAAAGTCAGTGCGATACAACTTAATGCGCTTCGAATTGGTATCCCCGTCAATAATATCAGCACCTTCCCGAAATTTAAAGATGTCACTATTCGGATTCCTATTAACAAAGAAGTACAACCAGTTATCCAGCCCTATAGGAAAATACCGATTCCCTTAGAAGAGAAAGTAAACAGAAAGCTTGTCGAACTTAAAGAAGCTGACATTATTGAAGAGGTTAAAGGACCATCACCATGGGTATCTCCAATGGTACCAGTGTTAAAAGATAATGGTGAGATTCGGATTTGTATCGACATGAGACGAGCAAATGAGGCAATAATTAGGGAGTATCATCCACTCCCTACAATGGACGAACTCTTACCAAATTTTAGGCATGCTAAGTACTTTTCTCTACTCGATATAAAAAACGCTTTTTATCAATTGGAAATTGACGAAAGCAGATATATAACCACCTTTAGCACCAGTAAAGGACTATTTTGTTATAAACGACTAATGTTTGGTGTGTCGGGCGCACCTGAAATGTTTCAAAAAGTACTAGAGAGATTATTGTTGGGTTGCGAAGGTACTGCGAACTTCATAGATGATATCATCATCTATGGGTCTGATGGACAGGAACACGACAAACGGCTTAATAAAGTCCTACAAGTACTTAAAGATAATTATGTTCTCCTTAATGAAGATAAGTGCATTTATAAAACGGATAAAATAGAATTTCTTGGACATGAATTAACAGCTGAAGGGATAAAACCATTAGCTAAATATATCCAGGCAATTCGATCTGCGCGAAGGCCATCCACTGTCGAGGAAATACAGAGCTTTCTTGGTTTGTTCAATTACGTAGGGAAATGGATTCCCAAGCTGGCATCGCTTACGAAACCCCTTCGACAATTAATCCGACTAAAATTGAACAAATCTGCTAATATTCAAAAGTATTGGACAAACATTCAAGAAAGATCTTTTGAAAGTCTTAAGCAACAGCTGTTGGAGATAAAGACATTGGGCTATTACAATCCAGCGGATAAGACACAAGTCATAGCAGACGCTTCTCCAGTTGGATTAGGGGCGGTGCTCATACAAATTGATAAACTTCATTGACAAAGGTCCTCGTGTGATAGCGTTTGGAAATAAGAGCCTTACAAACTGTGAGAAAAGATATTGCCAAACCGAGAAGGAGGCATTGGCACTAGTATGGGCTGTGGAACACTTTAAGATATACCTGTTAGGTAAAGAGTTTGATCTTATTAGTGACCACAAACCCTTGGAGATCATCTTTGGACCCCGATCTAAGCCTTGTGCGCGAATTGAGCGCTGGGTACTTCGGATGCAGGCTTACAAGTACAAAGTTGTCTACCGCCCAGGTAAAGATAAAATCGCAGACTCAATTTGTCGGCTTTGCCAGTCAAATCAACCGGTACCATTTGACAGTGAAAACTATATAAACTCAATCATTGAATATCTCATTCAGGGGTACTGCAACCGGCCTGCGGTTGCAGTACCCCTGAATGAGATCGATTCAGCCAGTGCACTAGACGTTGAGATTACAGCATTAAAAAAAGGAATTTTTGATAATAAGTGGGACGAATCTATCAATGCTTATAAAACCTTTCAAACAGAGATTTGTTTCTAAGGCAATATAGCACTGAGGGGTAATAAGTTTATTGTTCCGGAAAAACTTCGTGCTCGAGTTCTCGAAGCTGTACATCAAGGACATCCCGGCATAGTGGCGATGAAGACACGCCTTAGAACCAAAGTATGGTGGCCAAAGATTGACAGGGATGCTGAAAATAGGGTTAAAGCTTGCAAAGGATGTACACTTGTTTCGGCACCAAATCCACCTCATCCCATTAAAAGAAGAGCTCTCCCAGCTGAGCCATGAATTGACGTGGCGATCGATTTCTTAGGACCCTTACCCTCAAATGATTATTTACTTGTCATTGTAGACTACTTTAGTCGGTATAAGGAGATAAAAATCATGAAGAATATAACAGCCACAGGAACGATTAACGTACTTAAAGAAATATTTTCTCGTCTTGGATACCCCACGACACTGACATGTGACAACGGGAACCAATTCACTAGTGAGAATTTTAAGGAATTTTGTAAGGAATGTGGTATTACAATAAATAATACCATACCCTATTTTCCACAAATGAATGGGGAAGTCGAACGTCAGAATAGGGATGTACTTAAGCGATTAAGAATTAGCCAGCTAGAAAAGAAAGATTGGAAAGAAGAACTATTAGAATATATGATTATGTACAATAGTACACCGCATACCACAACTGGGAAAACACCAGCAGAATTATTCTTTCGTCGACAATTTCGTGATAAAATACCAGGAGCAACTGATATTGAACATAAAATAGCAGATTCAGAAGTAAGAGATAGAGATAAAGAGAAGAAAGATAAAGGAAAGGAATATGCGAATATGAAAAGGAAAGCCGTGGACAGCAATTTGGAAATCGGTGAAAAGGTTTACATAAAAAAACATGACCAAGGAAAATAAACTTACACCAAACTTTAACCCAGAAGCGCATACGGTAACTGATGTATATGGCGGAGACGTGAGAGTGAGGAACGATCTAACGGAGAAAGAATATCGTAGAAATATTATTCATTTAAAAAGGGTAGAAAATAATAATTGGAAAGTTGTTAATAATCAAGATGAGAATAGTGAAACAAATCCTGAAGTTAAAGATTGATTGTTCTTTGGTACTGGCATGAAAATAATTGTTTGATTATAATTACAATCTGATTAATTACAATTAGTTGTTTTCTTAAAACAAGGAAGGGATGTAGTATACAGCGAAAAGTGGGGGCATTCAGCACCCAACCGTCATAGCGTGCGGACGTGTTTCTATACCTGTTGTGTATACATAGTGATAGCAGGGAGTGTATTATCGAGCATTCTACAGGCGCCACCGTACAAATTTTGATAAGATGGCGCCACCGTACAAATTTTGATATGGGCGCCTTTTTAACGGTTTTTGGGGTCGGTTGTTACAAATATTGACATCAAAGATGACACCTGCGAAGTTTGGCAACTTTTCGTTATGGGTGTTATGAAGAAAAGTTAAACTTAGTCGGCGCCATCTTGGATGTTCATTTCGCGTCCTTATTCGTTATTAGCAACCCCGGAAACGGAAAAGAGAAATTGCACCAATGTATTTCGCGTAAAAGTCCATGCGTTTAAGTGGATTTTCGGAAATGCCTCTCGCGGTAATGTCTTATGCGCAAGTGCCTTGTTTCCGGTGCAGTGCTCGTGTGTGTACGATGGCTTTTACAATAACATTTTAATTCATTTTGTCAGTTTAGCAAAATTCATTGCGTTTTTTTCGTTGTTAAACAGACGAATTTGCCAAAAATTAAAGAATGTAGAAGAAATTTCCTTCCAAATAGAGTTAATTTTGATCGAAAGTGTGGGACGCTAATGGGGTGCAGATAGATAAGGGTGTGGCGGAAAACACGTTGTGTAAAATTGTTAAATTGGAAAAACAACCATTTTAGTTAATCAAAATATATTTAAGGTAAAAATGAGTATTTATCCGTTGAGTATAAGGGACTTGATGTACAAAGCGGAAATCGCGCGCGGCGAGCGAGCGGACGAAAATGAATGCTGTCTGTCCGCGCGGCCGACGCTAAGTAGGTATTTTTCGTTCTTTTGGCGCTATACAATTTATCTTGTCAGCGTCCTATCCGCGCGCCCTGGCCGCTTTGTATATCAAGTCCCTGATTGGGACAGATGGGCCAGAATCGTTAAGTAGTGGGAGTCACGAGCGTCGTCGAGAGCCATTTGTGACATGTTGGTCTGAGAAAGCAACACACCGCGCTGAATGAAGGATTATGATATGGAAGAATGGCAGGCTATGGGAGATACCTGTGCCCAGCAGTGGGACAATATAGAATGATTAAATTAAAAGCTATTTTAAAGGAGTTTGGTCTTTCAACATTAGAATCCAATTATATGTCACCGGATAATTACATACTACGTAAGATTACAAAATATCTTAAGAGGTTGTAAACTCTCGATGAATTGTCAAATGAACATTAAAATTTGTTCTGCAATTATACGAATCAAAATCTTCAATTCTATCATATCTCCGTGCATTCCGAACTTCCGAGGAATTGTGGACTGACATAAACTGGCGAATCTGATCTACAATTTATCTGTTTTGGTGTGATAGTTAAATTGGAAACTCCCCTCATTGGTCTTTGTTTTCTCTGAATAGATCAATGAGAGCCTTGTTTCCTGGTTTAGGAACTATGACACGAAAACAGGTAAATTTTAGACTTTTACTCTGATTGGTCGCCATATTATGTCAGTCCACAATTTCTTGCAATTAGGTACTTCGAGAGATTATAGACTTTCAAATTTTGATACGTAAAAAAGTACCTATTCCAACTGTTCAGTTGACAATTTATCAAGAGTTTTACAATCTCTCAAGATATTTTATATTCTCACGGAGTTTGCCATTTTCCTGTGACGAATATAAGTCAATCTCCCTAGTCTTTTTCCAAATATGTTGGGGGCAGCTGAATACTAGTATAAATTAAAAAGCAACTGCCTTCTGACCTCCTTAATGTTACGAGCTAACACAATAACCTTTGGCAATACTAGGCATATTATGTAAGTAAATGTACAATGTGAAGTTATTACTTGTGCCTGGATTTCAGAACTTGCCAAACAAGTTACATATTTGAAACAGATAATGAGCCAACTAGCACTGGGTCCGCGACTCTGTCTCCACTAAAACCGTACCTCAAAAGGAAAAAACGCAACCCTTCTAGAATCACTTCGTTGTCCGTCTCTCGGTCTGTCACGAGTGTCACGACCCTTTCCCTTTCTTATAGAAAATCGTGGAGGTTTCATGGTGTAATTAATATCAAATACGTAAGTCGAGAGTACCTTTGAGCTCTAAAAATATCAAGCTTCTTAGACAAAGCAAAAAAATTATAATTGGTTTAGCACGTTAGGAGTGAAAGCATAACAAACAAAATGCTCACTTTCGCACGCATTATATTTAAAATAAGGTCCTTTTGATGAACTCTACGAAAAGTGAAAAACTAAAAACTTTTTCATTTATAATATTAGTTAAGCACTTCACTTGGCGTATTTGCCCAAATATGTAGTTGTAGTAGGTACTTGGACAATAGAAAATATAGATACCTACCCTAATTGAACGTGATTGAAATAAGGTTTATTTTTAACAAAGAAGTAAGGCAAATAGGCCAAGTGCCAGCTTAAGATTGAAAAGTTCTTTACTCACCACAGGAACTTCATATGTACCCACAGAATCAACGGACATTTGTTTTATGACACTTTGAGAAAGTCTCAATTGTCTCTTGAACACCATGTTCTGAGTTTCTAGAACACTGATACTGGATAGTAACCACCAATAATAGACTATTGACACCGCTAAAAGAATCCCAAAAGGCACTCTTAGCCATGGCTGGACAAACAGGCAGTTCAACAGATTCTTCAACTTCATCATTGTCTTTCTTCATTTCAATCACGTTATGGATTTAAATTGGCTGATTTTTAGCTGTTAAAAACATATTAACATTTTTATAAACTGAAATCTTGCAGCGAGATTGATGAGACATTCTTCACTTCACTCGGATAAAATCAAGACTCGATCGGAACCCTCGGTGCGCGAGTTTGACTCGCGCTTGTCCAGTTTTTAATTTGGTTTTTTTTATCGCGGAAACTGATAAAAATCCTTATTATTTTTTTTGTGAGTGGCTTCTCGCAGTTCAACCTATAAGGTTGTCGACTGCTTAACCGGGCTTGCCTGTGGTGGCCTTAATATAATATTAAAGCCTCCAGCCAGGGCTTATAAAAAACCTACAAACTAAGCGACTACACGCTAAGGGCACCCCCTGTGGGGTACGGGCCTCGGCTTAGGGCGTCGCTGGGGAGAGGACAGCTAGGGACGGGCTGGATCGAACTGGAATAAAAATCCTTAAAAAATACTAAAAGTTAAGTAATAACGTTGCAGCAAGGGATCAAACGAATGCCAATTACGTATCGTTTTCAAACAGACAGACAGATTTACTTTGTAACTTATAATATTAGTAGGGATTGTGAAACACTAACACAGTGTGGGGTCTGACGCATATTGGAAACTGTTGAATTTGGATGGGATTTATTGTATATCAATGTTTTTTTAATAATATATCAAGAAATTATAATCTAATAAAGATTTATTACAATCTTACGAGATTTATTACAATCTTACGAAGTTTTTGCAATTTCGACCTTTAATAACTTTTTAGCCGGCATGATGTAAATGTCGATTTTTTAAATTGTCATTATAACACCGTAGTAAAGGTGTATAGGTACCAAAACTCAGCTCACAAGGAATTTTTCCGCAGATTGGGGTAAAAAAAGCTAAAATGACTATACAGTAATACCCCGCTTTACGCGACCCCATTATGCGCGGTTTCGCTTTAACGCGAATTTCATATTTCGCGTTAAAATGCCTCGCATTACGCGAATGGATTACTTAGGAATATGTATGTACATAATGTAGATGCAGAGACAAGTACTTGAAGACATTGTTGCAATGATAGAGGGGACTGAACTTGAAGATGTCGCGGTAGATCTCGAAGAGATTTAGCAACGCACGAACCTCTCAGCAATGAAGGTCTTATCTAGTTACAGAATAATCCCATCAACGATGAGGAAGAACAAGTAGGAGAGAGAGTTTTATCTTCATGCGAAATACAAAATGCTCTTTCAAAAATTTATTCAGGTTTGAACATATTGCAGAGCAGACAGTGATGAGGTGATGACTGATGATGACCATGTTTTGACCGTGTGTCAAACAATAAAAAACAGCGATGGGTGTAATGAACGTATTTTACAAGAACGCTAAAGAAACGCTACCCAAAAGACAATAGATGTATTTTTCCGTAAAAAAAAACATGTAATACCTACTGCATTAAGTGTAAATTAGACTTAAAAGTGATTGATTCAAATTACATGTATATTTTTGTATTAACTTCAAAAGTTAATACAAAAATATATATGTATAATCGGAAACCCCGATATACGCGAATTTCACTTAACGCGATTTTTTGCGGAACGTATCCCTCGCGTAAAGCGGGGTATTACTGTACTATAGGTAGGTCGAAGAAAGTCGAGAAAAAGAAGATTTTGGTAGTATAAATTTAATGTCTTTGATTTAAACCATTTTTGACTTCATCTCTTAATTACAGCCCAAAACAATTTGAAAATTGCACGTGAGCATTTTTTTTTTAATGCTCGCTCCGCTCTGGAGTAATGGTGAATAGGAATAAAAGATGTTACTTACAGAAGTTTCTGAAGCACATACAAAATATCGTGCTTTTGGTTTTGTTGATATTTTTGATATCTGACATTTGAGTTGATTCATTTCAATTTATCGATAAAATTATGGTATCTACATAAAAAGTTTTAATACCTAAAATCCTTGGTAAGGGAATAGAACCTTTGTGGCATACCCACCTAACCACTGCCAAATTGTTTTTTTTTAAAGTTGCGGCGCACGATCTAATGCGCCCAATCGAGGCAGCAATTTCCAAAGTCCAAAAGTCATGAATGACGAATGACTGATTGCGAGTGATGGAATTCAATCGAAATTACACGCTCGTTCTGGCTGATTGTCAGTCATACCTACATACCCAAGATTTTACACAGAATGCATGTGTTCACGCAATATCATAGGGATAGGTATATACATATATGCCACCTCTTCACGACCGCCCATAGCAAATTGTCAGTCAGGTGCAAATTGCGACTCTTTACCGCCGTCACCGCGGTCATCCGTCCCATCATGACGTACGCTTGCGCCGTCTTTGCAGTTTTGAACACGCAAAATCTCGTCACCTCCATAGGATAAAGACGCTCCAAAATCGTTTCTATACATGTAGACCTCAAATTGCCCACCATACGGCAGTTCATGAAACGCATAGCCAACGTTTCTTCGACACTGCTGTAAAACACCGTAACCCCCTTATCGCGTCGGCCGCCCGATACTAACCCTCCCGCATCTCCTAGATAGGTACGCCGACCGAGGCATATTTACCCTCGTCACTCCCGACGACTCCTCAACCCTCCTCCAAGAGAGTCGCAAAGAGACCAGCACTCTACGCAAACCTAGACCTCCATCCTTCAGCCTTCGCCGCCGAGGCCTGTCGCGACGTCCCCGTTAATGTCCGCGCCGCTGAGCCTGTAGCTTTAAATTCGTCCCTAAATAATAATCCTAGTTCGATCAAGCCCGTCCCTAACTGTCCTCCCCCCAGTGACGACCTAAGCCGACGAAAGAAACGACCCCCCCATACATTTCTGTGCGAATAACTGACGCGATTCAGGATTGATCTCAGAGTAAAAGTTGTTCATAGTGATGAGTACAAAGACCCCTTAAAAGGCATTGCGTTTATTCTGTTACAGGTTGTTTAAATAAAGAAACAAGAGCAAAAAATAAAATATCGCCTTTTTTGAAAAAACCCGACCTGAAGAAATCATAAGAATTAAAAAAAAACACTTATAAGCAGCAGTCTGATGCAGTTAGTAGTATCAATTCTGTGACTGAACTTAAATAAATACCACCAACTGCATTAAATTGCTTGAATAGTGATTATTTTGGGACACTCTAGTATTTTTTCGCGATAGGGTTTTTTGAAATAGATTCTATTTTTTTATTATTGCTATTGTGTCCTTACATAGTGTATTGCAGGAGTTACAGAACAACACCCTTGAATACGAACGCACTTCTGAAACATCCTGTAATTTTGCACTTAAATAAAAAAAAACCGGCCAAGTGCGACTCAGACTCACGTGTAAAGGGTTTAGAACGAATATCATTTTTTTTAACATGATTCTTTAAATCCACATACTTCGGATAGATTTTCCCGTAATGTACAGGTTTTTTTTTTTAAACTATTAGAATTATCTGCATTTTTTTCCAAATTTTAAGCCCAGTAGTTTAGGAGAGAAGGGCCAGTGGAATGGTCATTTTGCATCTAAATTTCTTGCGTGATCTGTGTCCGACTCCATCGCTGCTGTGCGCTGACAAAATGTGATTGATGGAAGCCACCACACGTTTAGTCAAAAGTCATGACTGTTGGTTGCATGATGAATATCCAGACTTTCGTCAATCAATTTCATGCAACCATCAGTCACTGCATAATGGAAAAAAGCTTGTAAAAATCGCTCTCATTGTAATAAGATCCATCCCTAGGGTTCCATCCTATTGATGAACTCTAAGTAGGTACGAAAAGTGAAAACCAAACATTTTTCGCTACCTATTATAAAATTAGCTAGTAGGTAATGGTGAGTAGATATCCATTATGTTCGCAACACCCATCAAGTCCCGCCGGGCTCTGTAGGGCTCACTTACAGTTTGTGAAATTGTTTTGTGCTGTAATTATTATTAGGATTTGAAGTCGAAAATGTTCGACCCTTTTTCAATATTTTTAAACGAGTAGGTATATGATATTATAGGCAGATTCGAGCTTATCATTCCCTAATTAAGCCATTAAAAAGTTTATTTTAAAACAGTTAAAATTCGTATTTTAATTCGCAAATTAATTCTTAGTGGAGTGCGATCTCGGTAAAGTGGCGCTAAGAATTTTATTGGAGCATTGACTCCTTCAGTGAAGCTTGCCGAGAAGGCTAACTTGATATTTGTATTTGCTGCCGAAAACTCAAATAATCATTAGAATTTGTTCATCAATATCCGCATTCTAATACAAAGCAAAGTGATTTTATGAAATAAACTAAAGACTCGACTTAAAAGTTCTGTAGCCAGGTCAGTAAATCCGAAAAAACGAAAAATGTTACAGCTGTCAAACAAAACAGATGTCAAACAAAGTGACATTTCGTGCACGGTGTTCCTGTATTTGGAACTATTGACGAGTTAATCTAAATTTAAATGTGTAAATAAACAGTTAAATACCCTGAAATACGTAATAATCAACCAATAAACATGGTTTACTAATACCTGCAAGGTCGTGAAGTACACGATTTGCCTAGAAACTATGTTTTTTTCTTATTAATTATGTAGAGAATCCGGTTTTGTGTGTAAATTCTAATAAATAGTAAGTAACAGTTTTTAAATTAACGTTTTATTAGTAAGTATTATATTAAAATCAATCAGCTTCTATTGTCAATGAAAACAACAGGTTGATCTGCGTACAGGCGTCAGATACCATACTGTTTTAGTGTTTCGCATTCCCACTAACATTATAAGTGAGAAGGTAACTGTCTATTTGTTATCTCGTCGTCTTAACGGCTGAATGAATTTGGATAAAACTTGGCAAACTTGTAAACCATGTCTTGGAATAGGACTTACAATACTTTTCATCTCGGATATGTGTTCTCTTATAATCAATTTGATGGAACGCTGGTGACACCGCTGGCAGATTCTAGTATTCTAACAAAAGTAAACAATGGTTTTAAATGGCAGTGACTTTTAAATTTATTTTTGACTAGCGACCCGCCCCAGCTTTGCAGGGGTGCAATTTTGTAATTCTATTGTGTAACCATATTGCAACGGTATTTTTCTAAAGTGTTTCAAATAATAAATGAAAATATATTTACAATTTAATTAAATTGTTCCTGTTTAAAAAAAATATGTGTAGGTAACTATAAGACTAAGCTTAGGGTTGTTCTTGTGCTTATTTATCATTAATTATTACTGCTCCATTGCTCCTGCGGTCTCAATCTTTTTTTTATGTTTCCCCACACTAGGAATTTCTCCTGTATTCTGGGTGCTTTCACAAATATATAAACTCACATACACATACAGCCAGACCCGGAAGTATCTGTAGGCCATACAAATATTTGTTTCATGCGGGAATCGAAACTGACACGCAGGGCAGCAGCCAATCGCTCAACCGCTGCACCAACCGTATTGTCAAAATGATACATAAAATTTCTTAAGTGCCTGTTTTTTTTGCAATGGAGTGTATCATGTATCAGCAACAATTTTTGTGCATGCTAAATAACGACTTATTTCAGCCAATTTACTGAACACCTTTACATGTAAACCTTTCTCATGAATAACCCCATCCATTGGTGTAAGCCACATGAAAATCCATTCTGTAGTTTTTGAATTTATATCAAATAGACAGACAGACAGACATGGCGGGGGACTTTGTTTTATAATATGTTGTAAAATGTCCATCAAATTCTCAGGGTGATAGTGAATGTAGTGTAATGTCTAGAAACAAAATATTGGTTTGATCTGTTTAAAAATCATAATCCACAGTCCGACTTCGCCCATTGCTATACTTCTCTTATCCTGCACGCAAAATACGCGCTTAGTTGTGGAGTTGCGGAAACCAGCCCGAGTTACATACATACATACCTACCTGTCTTAACTCAAGTTCACCTCAAGAACCTTTTTTTTTTTTATTAACGGGGAGAAATCCTCATGGATGTCCTCCGCGCCGCTACCTCGGGTCCGAATGAATGGGGAGTGACGGTCATCCCCAAGTCCGCTGCTCCTGGACCCAGTTAGGGGGGGCTGGAAGAAGGTCCTCCGACACCTGATGCGCCTCCTGCGGGCTGGAAGCGCGGTCCTTTCTGCAGCCTCCTGCGCGATAACTGCATCGCAGAAGGAAACCACCGCGTCCCAGGACTCCTTGCCGCCGACCATGGAACGGACAACGGCCGGCAGTGAGAGGTCTCTGCCTGCCACAGAGATGAGGGCACGGCGTGGCTCCTCCCAAGCGGCACACTCTGCCAGCGTATGCCGCGCCGTGTCCTCCCGACAGTGGACGCAGTGGTGACACCGAGCGTCCGGCTCCCTGCCTATGTGACACAGGAATATCCCGAAGCAGCCATGCCTCGAGAGGACCTGCGTCGCACGAAACTACAGGGAGCCGTGCCTTCTCCCGAGCCAAAGGTCGAGCACCGGCCGGATGGCCTCGATAGTGACGAGGCCGGCTGAAGGTCGTTAGAGCCTGTCCCGCCATTCTGCCACCTCCAGATCACCCCAGGAACCTGTGCCAACTTCATCCAAGTTCTACTGCAATTGGCAAAAACGTCCTATCAATCTCACTGCAAGAGTTATATTTATAAAACTGTTAAATATATTTATTACAGCTAAAAATCAGCAAATTCAAATCCATAATGCAATTGAAATGAACAAATACAATCATGAAGTTGAAGAATCTGTTGAACTGCCTGTTTTTCCAGCCATGGCTCAGAGTGCCTTTTGGGATTCTTTTAGCGGTGTCAATAGTCTATTACTGGTGGTTAATATCCAGGATCAGTGTTCTGGAAACTCAGAATAAGGTGTTCAAGACACAATTGAGACTTTCACAAAGTGTCATGAAACAAATGTCCGTTGATTCTGTGGCTACGTATGAAGTTCCCGTGGTGAGTAAAGAACTTTTCAGTCCTAGCTAATATTGTAAACAAGATTTTTATTTTTACTTTTCCTAGAGTACATCAAATGGTGAAATCCTAATCTTATTACAATAAATAAATGGAACCATGTTTATTTGTTACTTTTGCCTTTTAATATTTTTTTGCTTCAAAAACACAATGCCATTTTAATTACTAAATGTTGCTTATCACAGGAGTTAAGGAAACTAGATTTAGTAGAGAGTTTTTTACTAGATTAGAGAAAACTCATAGCAGGTAAAAATAATATAATAACTTAAATTTAAGGAATAACTTAAGCTTGGCAAGTTCTGAAGTACAGACACAAATAATAACTTTACTTGCATTGTTAATTTAAAAAATACTATTTAGCTGCATAAGACTGTATGCCCATAGTTGGAAAAAGACAATGTAGACAAACTTAATTTCATTGGGATCTAATGTTGAAAGATCAATCTTCTAATACTAAAGAAAAATGAGGCGAAATATGTAGTTCTAATTTTCACCACGCGCACGTGGCGCCATTTGCAAATTCGCGCTATTTTCATATAAGGAACGTCAAAGATTGTTGCGACATTCCGAGTTCCGACTGATACTAAAAACTAAAAGTTTTTTTGTCGCAAGAGGCGACCAGCGGCAGCATTCTCTGTGCATTGCAACAGCTACACTGCGATCGCCAACCCGCCTGGCAAGCGTGGCGATTATTGTAAACCCTCCTTTGGGAGAGGCTTATGTCCAGCAGTGGACAGCATTTGGCTGATGTTGATGAGGATGACTATTTATTAACATTAAAGGATCTTCAAAAACCTGATAAACCATGTTTTCTACAGATTCCAGATGCAGTCGGTACTCTATGTGAGACAGTCCACATTGCCTTAGTGTGTATGGGGAAGTGTACCCGTCAGATCACTCCCATGCTCAAGTCCTTGATGCATCACAGGCAGAACCCCATACACTTCCATTTTGTGGTAGACACCTGGTCTCATAGAACGTTCAACAAGCTGTTTGACACTTGGGACTTGCCAGATGGTGAGTAGTTTCTTAGCTCTAACTCATTAACCAATAGGAACACATCTATGTTTACTATGTTCCTGTAGGTTAAACCTCTGGGATCAAGTTATACCCCAGAGCTAAAGTGCCTTCACTGTATTGAAAATTTGGGCCCTCTTCTCATTGACAGTCATACAAACGATTTTTTTATTCTCAGCTTTGCACGCGACTTCGTATACGCATATCCCGTTTTTGCCGTTCCTGTAGGATGTGCGGGAAATCTTAGTGCTCCCCTACGGAGTGTAAGGAAGCTCAATGCCAAATTAAAGCTTTCTACGACCAGTAGTTTCGGCTGTGCGTTGTCTGTCAGTCCGTCAGTAACGGAAGTGTTTTATATATATTGATTAGAGTGTCCTCCTATTTATACCTGCTTCTACATTATATTCCGCTGTGGAGACAGGGGTCAATATACCATGTACATTTTCAGTGTTCGACTTTGTCTCAATGTACTTGTGCAGTTGTGCCTTAACCCTAAGACTTCCGCAGACATATCCGCAAGACCACGCGAATTAATACAATCTATGACAGAATAAACGCAATACCTGAAAAGGGGTCATTGTACTCATCATTATCATGAGGGGTCATTATTTTCAATTTTTTTTAGCGATTTCAATGTTGGTCCCATAGTAACAGTTGTTCATAATGGTGAGTACAATGACCCATTTTCTTGTATTGCGTTTATTCTGTTACAATCATGAAATATGTGTGTGAATCATTAAAAAAAAAAACTATTATTTCCAGTAAAATACTCCTGCTACAATGCAGAAGAGTATCTGTTACAAGTACGCTGGATCCCTAACAGCCACTACTCCGGAATCTATTCACTCGTCAAGCTATTGTTCCCCGATATTCTGCCGGACACGTTGAGCCAAGCTATTGTGCTGGACTCGGATTTGATCTTCATGTGTGATGTTGTCGAGCTATGGGCGATGTTTAGAAATATGACGGATGATCAGGTAAGATCAATTAAATAAATAAATATTGATAGGAAAAGAAGACATGGTGAAATGGTGAAGGAAGAAAGGTGACCTATAATTTTATTCTCGTTTCTCAATTATCTTTTTGATATTTATTCGTATTACAAGCTGTGCCCGTGTCTTCGCTTCCGTCACCCCTGTCAACCGTTACCTACCCTGCTCTACGTACCCTACCCTATCTACCTACCCTGCATACCTACACTACCCTACCCTATCTACCCTACCCTATCTACCCTACCTACCTACCAATTTTTTTTTGTTTTTAAACCTTCCTTGTAATCTGGCGAACAAAACAAAAAAAGAATAGCCAAATCGGTCAAGCCGTTCTCAAGTCATAGCATGACCAGGAGAAATAGGAGTTCATTTTTACATATATAAATTTACCGTCTTTACTTGGCAGATAATTCCATACAAACTATGTTCCTTTTTCGAATTTATTCGGTGATTAGTAGGTATTTGGAGGTCGTGAAACAGGCCCTTAGTATTGTTGTTTGTTTAGTATTGATGTTTGTACACTGAAAACCCAAAATCAATCTCCATTTGTTCGGTCCATAAAAAGGTTGTCTGAAGAGATTACCCTGTCCGATAACATTGCCCAATGTTTTTTGAAATGTTTAACCTGTGCTTATTTGGAGGTGTACAATAAAATACATAAAAATAAATAATTATGCATATATTGCCAAAATATTAGAATTAATTATATTAGAATTATTAAATTTAAATGTCTAATTGGCGGCGAATTTGCTGGCGTTAACTTTGCCGGGCACAAGTTGAGATCCTGCTGTGCTACATAAAAATTCGTAGTAGAAAAACGCAATCCATACTTATATAATTCTACCTATAAATATAATATGAATTTAAATATTTTAAAATAAAAAATAAAAATAAATAAAAAATAATATTAAGTATATATATATATTTTTTAGAATTTATTTATTTATATTTATATCCTATCCTTCCTAAATATTATAAATGTGAAAGTTTTTGAGTATAGATGTATGTTTGTTAGTCTTTCACGCAAAAACTACGAAACCGATCTTGATGAAATTTAGCACACAGTAGATTATAGTCTGGAATAACATATAGGGTACTTTTTATCCCGGGAATATGTAATTTTCGACATTCACACGGGCATGGCCGCGGGCTAGGAATAAATTTGCTTACTTCCAACAACACAACCTCTTCTACAACTTGATAACCGCTGCAGTTTCTGTTTTAACTGTTTGCATTAAAGCAAATTTTAATTAAAACTTCTTATCATGATCCCTACAGTTCATAGGCCTAGTAGAAAACGAAAGCAACTGGTACCTAAACAAAGAAAAGCATTGGCCAGCGCTAGGTCGGGGTTACAACACAGGTGTAATGCTCCTAGACCTCAAGAAGATCCGTACAACCACTGACTGGACCAGACTATGGCATGACGCTATTCGTGACAACATCGGGAGGCTGAAACAGACAACACTTGCTGACCAGGATGTTATTAATGGTATTCTAAAGAGTCACCCCCGGTATGTGTACAATATGAGTTGCCAGTACAATGTGCAGATGTCTACGCAGTCGTTGGCTAAGAATTGTTATGGGGAGGACTGGAATAATGTTAAGGTGCGTATGCTTTAAGTTTAGTTTTTCTCCTTTTTTGTTTTCGGGATAAACCTTCAAAAGGCGCTTGAGGACCAGGTAGTGTGGCATTTTTACCTAGGTATGCAGCTGCATACTGTTTTACTGGAAGCCGATCCCAACATAGTTGGGAAAGACTAGTCCTTTCGCGTTAAGAAAATAGTGAATCATCAAGTATTCACAGTAGAGTAAAAATACGAACAGTTAATATGAATATCAAAAGATTAAGTTTAATGGAAAAAAATCAACTAAATTATCTCAAATTAAAATAAAGTCAATAATAATATATTTTAATAATATGTTTTCTCCACAGTCTCATTTAAATCGCACGGTTTAAAGTACTCAAAAACATTGTCAATTATTCGCCTTTCTCTACTAGGAATTATCGATCCAATTTTATTCTCACGAATAGGTGTGGTATTTTTTTTTTAATTATTGTAGGTACAACAACTGTTTTGCACGAAAGTCTGCCTTCAAATGATCATTGTAAAACTTACATTTTTGTTTTTTTTTTTTCAAATTCACTATCCCGAACGTACGGTTCAAATCGCGGCAGACGCCAGGACAGACTGAGTTGCCTCAAGGGATATACCCTGTGTTTGTATTGCTGCGCAGACCTTGGTAAAACGAATCTACGCATATAACATCATTGATACGACCTGCTTGGTCGGGGGGCGTAGCTCGGCTGACGGTCAACGCTGACTCACTATTTTTTTAACGCGAATGGACTATAGGCAGATGGTGATCTGTAAATAATGAAATGGTTATATGTAGTAAGTAAATAATAAAAGCTTATGATTTCCAGGTTATTCACTGGAACTCTCCTCTCAAACATCACATAAACACCCGCGACGCCAGTTTCTTCCGCGACATATATCAGTCGTACGTCAACTTTGATGGCTATCTACTGCGAGAGAAATTACACCAGTGCTCCTTTATAGAGCATTTTACCATGAAAGTAAGTAATAGCATGTGTACCTAATTCTTATCAGTTAAATGGACGAAACATCTGCTTCCTGCCCTTAGTTAACAGGCTGAATTTTTGAAGTGGGCGTGGATGGCCTGATCCGAAACTATGAGGAATAGTGAAAAACAGTCCAAAGGGCCTCGGGCCGAATTTTGATGAAAACCAAAATCAATATTCCCCAAGACGAGAACGACTCGCTTAACGAGTATCTTGTCTTAGCTCTGAAGGTCGTCGACATGTAGTATGTGGTTTCAGCAATCATTGTACCGACAGTCGTGTCAGACAGCAGCTTTATAGTCACGAGCCTCGAACAACACCTTAGGCGGTTCTCTTGATTCAGAAAACGGTACTTCTGGACACGGCTCGTATTGTTAGGAGATTTCTTTGGTTGCGGAATTTGTTCGAAACAGTCACCGCGCCCTGGAACGCAAAGGGTATTTGGAGGGACGCTGATGGGTTTTAGTCTAGTCACTAAGAGTCTGACACTCCCTTCCGCTACGTCTAGAGCGGAAGGAGGATAAAAAAGGAGGTTCCTTTCTCTGGAGACCTGACCGCCGTTAGCTTGGGTCCTGTTCCCGGCCCATGTTTGCAGCCATATATGTGTTGATACGTGTGTTAAAGAGATATCTACACTTCTGGACACATCTATTGGCCCACCTTGTATTTTCAGTTTCGTTTGGTCCTAGCTAAAATTTTATATTAGGTCGAACAAAAAGTTTTTATGCAGTTTTGAACCTGGCACATTCACAATTTCATTCAATAGTCTATTTTTGAATTTCGAACACAGAATTTAAAGAAACAAAAGACAATTTGGAGCCTGTTTGTTGATATCAAACAATCGAATACTAAGAAAACTTGGTTTTATTGGTTTACTTGGATTTAATTCTTGAAAAAGTGATTGATATCTTTGGTTTTGCAACAAACATTACTTATTCTTAACATTAAGGTGAGGTTCTATCAATAATCTATGGATACTTCACCTGAAGTCGCCGCCCAAGCTGTGGCACTTATTCAGGCCGGACACAGCCAAAGAAACGTGAGTGCTCAACTTAATTTAAGTCGATCTGCGGTCCGAAATGTTTATCGGAGGTACCTAGAGACTGGCGGCTTTGTTCGTCGCCAAGGAAGGCCACGATCTCGGGTCACAACTGAAAGGCAGGATCGATTCATCGTGACGACCAGCTTGAGAAATCGTCACCTTACCTCCATTGAGATACAAAACCAACTTCGCGACTTCCACGGAGTATCTGTGAGCGCTCGAACTGTTCGGAGAAGGTTAAAAGAACGCGATATGGTACCACACAAGCCAGCTAATGGGCCCAAACTAACGCGAGCCCACCGAACAGCGCGCCTTCATTTCGCACGCAGTCATTTAAATTGGACACAGCAAGATTGGAGCCGTGTACTCTTTTCTGATGAGTCTAAAATTGTGTTACATGGCAATGATGGAAGGAAGAAGGTCTACCGACGTAAGGGAGAGCATTTTGCACAATGCTGCTTTGAAGAGAGGGTTGCTTATGGCGGTGGCTCATGGACTGTCTGGGGCGGTATATCCGCGAGCGGCAAAACTCAACTTGAGGTTGTTACAGGACCACGGCTGCCAACATTAAATGCTGAAAGGTACATTCGTGAGTGCTTAGAACCTCACGTGATACCATACGCGGACTATGTGGGCCCAAATTTCCTTTTTATGCATGATAATGCAAGAGCCCATGCGGCCGGCATCGTCAGGGAATATCTTCGGGATGTGAACATCACAGTTATGGACTGGCCAGCCAGAAGCCCAGACATGAACCCCATTGAGCACATGTGGGACGAGCTAAAAAGACGTGTTAGGGCTCGTCAGCCAGTTGCCCAGACGATGCAGGAGTTGAAAACTGCCATAGAAGAGGAATGGGAGATGATCCCTCAAAATTGCATAGAGCGGTTGATAAACTCTATGCCTAATCGTACGAGAGCTGCGGTAGATGCCCATGGAGGCAACACGCGTTATTAAATTAAACCTTTATTTGATAAAACATGTTTTTTATTCAAAAATCAATTGCCTTTAACAAGGCGCATATCCGACTTGTTAGGCGTAGCTCCATGTCGTATGGTATTTTGAATTCAAATTTAAAACAATACGATCGAAAAAGATGGTAAAATGTATCAGGTTTAAAACTGCATCAACAGTTTTTGTTCAATCTAGCAATCATATTTCGGTAGGGGCCATCGAAACCTAAACTCTAAGGTGGGCCAATAGATGTGTCCAGAAGTGTATTTGCCATGCTTATCTCAGCAATTTCATTATTTACTTCAGACCATGGCCAACAAAGCATATTCTAACTATCTCAGGTAAACCAATCAGACTTATGCGTCAGCTTCCGTGCCGCCCAGAAAGTGAAGCTCCGGACACACCTGTATTACATGGACTATAGTCAAACGGACATGGACAGCTTCGACGTGACTCTGGCTCTGCAGCTGTCCATGGACCGGCTGCAGTTCCTCGAGAGACTGGTCAACTATTGGGAAGGTACTCATGGACACATAGTATTAAATACTGCATGTGACACTTAGACGTGATTCTTGAGCTGCAGTTTACCTTGGCCCGGCTGCAGTTCCTCGAGAGACTGGTCAAGTACTCGGAAGGTATGTGTTAGACACACAGCATAAAATACAGCATGTGACACTACGCCAACGCTCGTAAAACACCAGTGGGATAGCGGCCTTAGGCGTGTTTCTCGTGCTGCAGTTGTCGATGAACCGGCTGCAGTTCCTCGAAAAACTGAGAAGGTATGTATTGGAAACATCATCATGTACTACATGCTGTGACTGCGGGGTACAGTTCTCCATTGACCGGCTGCAGTTCCTCGAGAGACTGGTCAACTACTGGGAAGGTATATATTGGAAATAGCATCATATACTACATGCTGCGACTGCGGGGTACAATTCTCCATTGACCGGCTGCAGTTCCTCGAGTCACTGATCAACCAGTGGGAAGCTATATAGCATCGAAGGGGAGACAGAAGGACAATAACGTATCGCCAGCCATGATTAAGGAGTCGATGTCGCACATTTCGCACGCGGTACGCACCGTTAAAATCTGCTTCAACAATAGTCCTCTTGACAAATTTCGGCCATGGCGGCCAATCTCAACGGAGACTGGCCATCGTTGCGGGACATCTTATAGTGCACAAGTGTGTGCAAATACAGATGCACTCCTTCTTCCATCACTCTCGTAGTCCGATGGGACGACAACGGGAATGGTATGGAATCTGGTATGACGCCTGTAAATAAGTTCTTTTTACGTATTGCTATTCGCAATTGCGGCTTTGAGCTTCGCACCTAATTCATTATTAGTCTCTAGAGAGCGGTTCATTATGTTACAAGAATCAATTATATCAATCAGTTTTTTCTTCAGTTTCAAGTGATTAATTGCTTGTTTCAATTTGACAGGTCCACTCAGTGTTGCCATATACTTATCGGACTGCGAAGTGACAAGACTGTTGAGTTTCATCGGCAACTGGTCCGATACTCTTAGAGATAGGAAGAATATTGGATACCATCTGGTGTTTAAACATGATAAGGTGAGCAAAATGTATATTTTATTGTCACTTTGGTTTCGTATGGAATAGGTAGACTATATTTACCTAATTTTCGTGGAAGTAAGTAATAGAGAGTTGATAATACCTCCTCTAAAACCTCCGGGATTTTAGAGGAGGTACTATCCCCACTTTTAGTGGCTGGAAAGGCGCCACGGCGTCCTAAACTTCCGCCTGTCGCAGGTAGTCTCCGGACACGGTTGTTTCGGGAGCTACCTGTTTCGGATTCGGCGGTTGTTCCGGGAGGACACACCCGGGTGCCACCACTGTGCGGATCGAGGCAATCAGCGGCGGCGACCTCTCGCGTCCGGCTCTGGTTCGATCCATGGTCCGGAGCGAGGGTGTATGGGAAGCAGTCACCTTCTGCGAAGTAGTAATACTAGCGAAGGAGGCGAGCCTGCGGACCCAACCACCGTAGATGCGGGCCTGCGGAAGGCGAGCGTTGGGTGGCTCGCCGTCCAATCAGAACCAGGCCCAGGTCGACGGCGCGTTGTGTTCCACGCGCGTTTCAAAGATATGTCAGCATAATGAGGGTTTTCTGAAATGACAAAACGGGATATACGCGTACGAAGTCGCGGGCTAAAGCTAGTATTATTATAATTCAGGTGCACTACCCAGTGAACTATCTTCGTAACGTGGCGCTAGAGAACGTGAACACTCCGTACGTGTTCCTGATGGACGTGGACTTTGTTCCTATGGCGGGCCTCTACGACCATCTGCGGACCGCCATTCAGCTCGTCAACCCTTATCCGCAGAAGAAGGTATGTCCTTGATTTTTTTAATATCGGGGCTCTATGATCCTGGATTTTCATTCCTATCTCCGTGAAGTTCCATCCCATCGTAGGGCTAAACCGGGTGTCTTTTTTTTTTAGTTGATCGTTTTATAAGTTATAGAGAAGAAAAAAAGGCAGAAAACCCATTTTTCGCCAAAAAAGACGCATGAAAGACTATGTCAGGGACTGACATTAGCTACTCCGTCTCCATGGTCACACCATAGACAGAACAGAACATACTACTATCGTATCGTCTATGGCATGACATCCGACAGTGCGTGACATTGACAATCATATCAATTTCGTGCGCAGTGCCTCGTGGTACCAGCGTTCGAGACGACACGCTACCGCACGTCCGTGCCGCGCAGCAAGGCGGCGCTGCTAGCGCGGCTTGGGAGCTCGACCAGCGGGCACACGGGCGACGTACAGCCCTTCCGCGCGCGCGAGTGGCCCCGTGGACACCGCGCCACCAACTACTCGCGCTGGGTCAGCGCAGCCGCGCCCTACGAGGTACAGTAACAAGAAGCGAGGCCAGGGCACTAGTCTAGATACTCGAGCTCTGCGAATAAAGCCTTAAGAGAACACCAATGCCTTATTGGTGTTCTCTTAAGGCGTCTGCAGTCCGCAAAATAGGTATTATGCGGACTGCGGATGGCGAGCAATGGGTAGTATGCAGTCGGACTAGGCCCCTCAAGCCGTAATGCCGGTATAATTTTACCAAATCTCTCAAATTTCAGGTTGAATGGCAGTCGGACTACGAGCCGTATCTAGTCGTTCACAGATCTGTGCCTAAATACGATACTAGATTCTCTGGCTTCGGTTGGAACAAGGTAAGTATTATACTAAAAGCTTTTGCTCACGTTAATATCATAATCGCAAAAAAGTAGCCTATAACAGACTGGCTCCAGGGTCCCATCTATCTTTGTACCTAAGTTCATCAAAATCAGTTCAGCGATATAGGCGTGAAAGCGTAACAAACAAACTTACTTTCGCAGTTATAATATTAGTTGGGACTTGAGATTATGCATTTGCATACTCATCTATTTTATTTTACTTAGGGTTTTTATCAGTAAGTTACTTATTCATATTTTATATTAATTGGTATTTTCGATCTGGATATTTCATTCGCAATTTTTTGAAGTTATACTTCTTTTGGCGCGATGGAGAAAACTGATGAGAGTGAATTTTTACGATGCGCGCGCACACCGACACCTGAATTCTACATCGTGAAGTTAGTTCTAGGTGGCATGAAAATCGATAACTACATATGTTCAAGTTGTATATTCTAGTATTTTTTGATTGTCTTTTGTTTCTTTTATGTTTGAATTTCGAAGAAGAATGTGGTTTTAATTTCGAAATAAAGCGCCAAAATATAAGATACAAATATTTTGATAAAAGTTATTGATTAGACACTAATTTTTCCCGCGGCTCAGCTCCTTTTATTCTATCCTAGAAGATTTTATTGGAATATGATGATTTTTCGAAGACAAAAAACAGCCTCTTCATGAATGAGTTTTCTTAATCGGATTTGTATCTACAGTAGAACGGAACAAAGAATTTTACCGTTTATAATAATTATTAGTATTGACTATTTTGAAAAAAGGAGTCTCGTAACTTATAAGTCCTTACAATGACTTACCCATAAACTTCTCAGGTACACACCATCCAGAATAGAAAGTTGGTATTAATTTCAAATACTACTAACAAAACATTCGAATAAAAAAAAAAAAGTTGCATGATATCTGCCCTATTTTATGAACCAACAGTTTTAAAACTATGAAACGTATCAGTTATTTAGCGTAATAGACTTAATTGGCGATCGTTCGAACGCAACAAATTGAAGCTGAAAACAATACAAATATTTTAAAACTTTTATATTTTTTTAGTTGTTGTTTAATGTTAAGTTAATGTATTTTAATGTTTTTTTTTTCTATACGCCAAAGAAGTATAACTTCTAACGCGTGTACATAAGTACACACACAATTTTGATGTAATTGACAATCTTTTCACGCCATTTTTCAACATTATAAACTGGCATGTTTTCCCAGGTGTCCCACAGCGTAGAACTACGAGCTCAAGGCTACCGCTGCGTTGTGTTGCCGGGCGCGTTCGTGCTGCACACGCCGCATGCGCCCTCGCAAGATATCACCGCCTTCCGCGCCGACCCGCACTACCGCATGTGAGTACTACCAGGTTACCACGCCTCAGTTGCAGGGGAGGACATTGCGGAGGGTTGCCCTGCTTGGGCGAAGCATCGCCGTGTCCTTGTCGAGGCGATCGGCGGCGAAGACCTCTCGCGTCCGGCCCTGGTTCAATCCATGATCCGGAGCGAGAAGGCGTGGGAAGCGGTCACCTCCTGGGAAGCAGTAATGCCAGCGAAGGAGGAGGCGGACCGCGTGAGGGTGAGACAAACCTCACCCTCCAACCGCCGCTACAGAAGGAGACGCCCCAGGCGTCGGGAGTCGCAGGGTGATTCCTTCGACCACCGCGGACCTGCGGCCGGCGAGCGTTGGGTGGCTCGCCGTCCGATCAGAACCAGGCCCGGGTCGACGGCACACCGTGTTCCAAGAGCGCCTCAAAGACATTTCAGTATAGTTGACGGGTCCCACCAAGGCCAGTGCCTGCCAGGGTTGAGGAATTGTTCGAAAGAGTTACTTTCGGCCCTGGAACGCAAAAGCTATTTGAAAGAACGCGGGGTGGGTTTTAGTTATAAAAGTGACCATCCATAAAAAAACACTTGGGATGATAGCAAGAGGGAAGAGGAACCGTGGGGTTACCCTCCTCCTTGTGTTGTTTCTGCAATGCTGAGGTTCGTGACCCCATCATGGAATCAAAACCTAATCTTTGAAATGTTTCTCCACTTGCTCAAAAAACTTATTTTCCAGTGATTAACCCCACGGTTCCAGGCCCAGGCAGTGGGCAGAAAAGAGGGTTATTTTAATTATATTTTTTGCCCAGACACGGTAATATCTGAGGAACGAAGCGAGCAATAAAATTTCTGCACCCAACCTGAGATAGTTTTGATATAAAAACTTAGTGAGAGTTCAAAGTGCAAGAGCTATTCGGCCCCACCCCCTCTCCCACTACGCCATAGAGCCCAAGTTGTCCTACCTCTGCAGTGCAAAATAGGCACTGTAATGTTTTTTTGCCATTCCATCTTTTATCGTTGAGAGGTATATTGCTTACAGAATGAAAATCAAGAAGTTATTTTAGTAATTATAGTTCGAAAACAGAGGTGCTTCATAGCGAGCTAGCACAGATAATAAATCGAATGTCAAGTCGTGTCACGGGTACCATAGTGAAGCTTTGCGTTCCGTTGTAGGCACTCCATTGGCCGTGAAAGCTTCTGGTGTAGTGAAAACAAACTGAGCTGTAGCACTTCATGCTCACTCCACCTAACGGCCCGTTTCAATAACGTATATACCTTTAACCAACTGTCAAATTAGCCACCAACAATAGCTGAAACGTCATGTTTGAAAGGCAAATTTGACGTTTCAGCTACTACTGGTAACTAATTTGACAGTTGGTTAAAGGTAGATACGTTACTGAAACGGGCCGTTAGTTTACACGGTGAGATGTTGACGGAATAGACAGGCAGGTGTAAACACAAATACTTACACGTTTCCTTAATCCCTATTCCAGTTGCCTCGCCTTACTGAAACAGGAATTCATGGAGGATCTCAAGAGAAAGTATAACGTTACATTCGAAGAGCCGTCTAAGCCGGACCCGGTGTATCTAGCGCAAGCAAAGAGCATCATGTTCAACCAGGCTGGCGACAGGAGGTAAACTGACTGTTGTAAATGTTTTTGTACTAATAGTTTTTAATGAATATTTAAAGAAGAACATACTATGTACATTCGTGACGTCACCGTCAAGTCGCCGGTCAGTCTCGAAAAAAATTTAGTTCAGTAGAAATGGTAGGATATCGTCCCAACGAATCACGAGTGACGCGTCGCAGTCAACTTCTATAATATATAGGTATGTTACCGGAAAATTGCAGACTCCGTAAGATTGCAATAAATCTTAATTAGATTATAATTTCTCTATATAGAATAAATAAATTCCATTCAAATTCAATAGTTTCCAAAATATCCGTGTTAAGAAAAAATAGTTTACAATTTTACGCGATATTTTACAATATCACGACGTTTGCAATTTTCCGGTGACATATCGCAACTTTAAAGTAAAACCGTTACTAAACGAAAATTTTCATGAATTGAGGTATCAATGCCATCTATCTAAAAACAGTGACTATTTTCTAATATTGGCTCCCCTATAAAATTTCATAATTTCGTTTAGTAACGGTTTTACTTTAAAGGTGCGATATATAAAACTCACTGACTGACATATTAACGCACAGCCGAAACTACTGGGACTAGAAGAGAGAAGAATTTTTTTGGAAATTCGACCTTGAAATGGTAGTACAAAAGGGGAAAATCGTTTGCACTAAATTTGCACAGACGAAGTGCTAGTTCACATACAAACATTGAGTGGCCGGCGACGCGACGGTGACGTGACGGACGTGTGCACTTACCGTGGAGATTAACCTTTTGAACGCCATTGTCACGTATACATGACAAGCAAGCGCGTGCCCTGTACGCCAAACGTCACAAATATGTGACAAAAAGTATGGCAAATTTGTGGCTTGGCGTCGGGGGCACGCCGATGTGTTTATGCTCTGACGTTCAAAAGGACATAGTAATATGATATCAAGGTTGAAATCTACACGCACGGATCTGCGGATTCCCGTCTCTTTCTGACAGTTAAAGGTGTCATTTAGTAAATCAAGAAGTCCGATCGCTAGCATTCACACTCATTCGGATGAAAAACGCTATTAAGTGGGAATAGACCTGCCGGCCGATTCTGTTAACATGTCGAAGTAAAGGCTAAATACTAGTGTTAAGTATTTATTAAGGTAAAAGTTTCGAATTTGCAAAACTGTCGCCTTATGTGGACGTTGGTGAGTACTTGAAAGAAGGGGTTTTTGAAAATACAACCTTTAAGGGGGGTGAAGAGAGGGAAAATTGTTTGTACTTATTAAATCTGGCCGAAGAAGTCGTGGCCGGAGTGCTAGTATCACTATATTTCATTCGTTATGGGCTTCTCATTAGTAAGACAATAGGTATTTTACGACTTTTTGCTTCCACACGTATGGGGCCCCTGTAGTCCGGGGGCCCTGTATCATTGATACGGCTGATACGGCGGTAGTTACGCCACTGCTGCCACCTATAGCTCATTCACGTTTCCGTTGAAGAAACGTGCTGGGTGTCAATAGCGCCAACTAGTGGTGGAAATTCGAAACTTTTACCTTAAAAACATACATACATTGACGCTTCAGTTCGTGCACGTTCCCTATAGACTTCTCGCTCTAGTGGTGAGTGACAGAAAGAGATAGAAATACAGAAAAATACTGATCTGTGTGTGTTGATACTTGAATTCATCCTAAAATGCCCCAAATAATGCAAGTAACGATAGCTTATTTACTTATATTATTTCAAATTTATTTTTTATATTCGTTGAAGATATTGTTACTATTAAGTAGTTTCATCACGTCTGTATTTATCCCAGTTAATATAACTGGTAGTTAATGTATCTGGTGGATACAGTGACTAACTGATTACTCGAGCTAAGTAAGGCCTAAGATAGTTTTATTTTGCGGGTATGAACGTCCAAAAAGAGTACATGTATTGCTGATATTTACATCCTGCTAAACGCGGATTTGACTGCTAAACAAATAATATCTCTACGTAAGTTGAAATATAGTCGCAAATAGAATAATAGAAAAATTCAGAGCAGGTATTGCCGGATGTAAGAAATAGTAATAATTGTTGCCTGGGTTAAAAAAATATGATTCTATTTTGTCCGTCAGTAAGATTATCGAAAAATATTGAATACGAATTTTTATTTCATCAAATCAATAAAAAATCACGAAGATAAAACGCATCAAAGAAAAGGAGTGAGGGCGTGTAACTTTCTGGTAAGTGACGTCATACGAGTTTTCAACGCACTGTATCGTCTTCATTTTTTGTTTAAGTGACAAAAGAAAAACCCGGCCAAGTGCGAGTCGGACTCGCGCACGAAGGGTTCCGTACCATTATCTATAAAACGGCAAAAAAATCACGTTTGCTGTATGGGAGACCCCTTAAATATTTATTTTATTCTGTTTTTTAGTATTTGTTGTTATAGCGGCAACGGAAATACATCATCTGTGAAAATTTCAACTGTCTTACTATAACGGTTCATGAGATACAGCTTGGTGACAGACGGACAGCGAAGTCTTAGTAATAGGATCCCGTTTTACCCTTTGGTTACGGAACCCTAAAAATGCATGCCCAATATTTTTTGGGAATCTATCTGACGGACTAATTAGATTATTTTAGCCAAATACCGTATTATACATATAAGTCATTCATTTTATAATGTTGTCAAAATGTTGTGAATTATATTTTTTAAACCGTATCGTAATTATTTATAAGAATATTGTTTTATATTTTTAATAAATAAAACCAGTAAGTTTGAATCAGATAATTTGCTTATCCTTACAACAGATTCATTCGATTTGTATTAGCTGCGCTCGAAGTTTATACGGAATTATATTTTACGGATAAATGAAATCCAGATACCTGTGAATTTATCTGATTTATACATTCCTTTTTTACGAAATAATATTTTATGGATAAATGAAATTCAGAAACCAGTGAATTTATCTCATTTTACATTCCTTTTGCATTGTAGGTCAGTCAAGCAAATTCATTTATTCACCTCCTTACGGTTGAATAAGTATCACTTTCGCGTAATAATACGACAAGCTAAATAATAGTCCATGATTGTGATGGATCTAAGATAGTTTCAACCTTATGCTGGCACCTTACTTCGCTGATTTGTTAAAAATGTAAAAAAAAATATTCTGATGTTTTTAGGGTATATTTTCTATAATCCAAGTAAACGCGAATGTTTTGATTAATACGCCAAGTTCAGTGTTAGGGTAAGCTCACACCTAGACGCGACGTGTGGAACTTATCAAGTCAGCGATACAATTTAGAACTTTGTTTACAACACAAAAAGATTCAAATTTAATAGAAGTTGTTTTCAGCAGCGATACACAATTAAAAAGCCTGAATTTAATTATTAATTTTATTGTCTCGAAAGTCTGCATTATACGTAAATTAAATAAAATACAAAAAGGTGTACACTCTCTTTTTAAAACGTATAGAATATGTACGGATTGTAGATCTTTTACTGATCTCGTTATGTACGAATTTATCGGAAAAGATAACAATTTGAAAAAAAATGTAGCATTTGTATTGAGAAAATGACAACTCAAAAAAAAAATTTAACATGAAAAAAAATGAAAGATGAAGAGTAATCGAGTTGTCATAGAGTAAAAAAGTAAAAGGAGTTCGCATTCTGTTTCGACGAAGAAATAATTCGCAAACTAAATTCCTCATTTAAAACTTAAAAAAAAAGATGCAGCTTACTTTTAGAGATGCAGCACAAAAACTACTTTTTACTTTTAAGAAAATAGTGAATATATTTTTATTAAAACTAAGTTTCTACCCCGAATGCAACACTGTTTTGTGTTTTTTAATTGTTTGTACAAAACACCGCCCGCTTGATAAAATCCCGTATATTAATAGAACGTATTGTATAGTAATGCCAAACTTAGTAGGTACAGACGCCAGCACAACAAGCTACCCGAAACTGTCAAATTTTACCAATCAACTTTGAACCTAATGCTTAAGACATCATGTTGAAAATCATTTGACGAAATTTGACAGATTGTTGTAGCCTGATGTGCTGGCTACCTACTTTTAAAAATGTATGGTACCTATATCTGCCGGTCGATTCTGTAAACATATCGAAGTGAAGGCTTGGGTGAAGCGATCACGAGGTGAGCTGTCAATCCATATCATTAAGATGGAATGACAGCTTACTCCGTGATCACGTGACATCTTGATTGTATGGATTGACGGAATCGACCGGCTGGAGATTATACTGGATGTAACTTTACTCCGCGTTTATTAATAAGGGGGCTAGTGTATTATTTTCGGTTGGCAGCATCAGCCGGGTAGTGTCGTTTTGTCACATACAATACATATTTATATATTTATTTAAACTTTATATACAAATAACGAACACGGTACAAAGGCGGACTAGATATGGTGCAGAGACAAACCATAGCAAATAATAGTATTTTAATAAGGATAATTATTAAAATGCTATTATTTAATATCTTTCTTGCAAAACCAAAGAAATGTAAATATATTGAAATACAACTTTTGTTTCTCAAGTTAGCATTTTAGACACTAACCTCCGATTTCAGAATTAAGAATTTGAAGTTGTTTGTATTTTTCAAACTCTACTTTATTGTGAAACCTGTCAAGTTTTAACATTTAAGTTTGGTTTGGCACGTTGTTAACGGCAAACTCTCAATTCAGAAACCCTCCTAACTTAACATCATAAAGAAGTTGTTGTATAGAAATATTTGTAGTAGGTTGGTACCTAATTTTATATTGTATTGGATTTTAATTTGGACAGTCTACAACCCTTATTCATAAAAAATATTAAAGATTACTTAATTAAAATACTGTTTAAAAGATTCTAATTTCAAATTTTTAATAAAGAATCTGCTATCAGTATTTTAGCTATGTAATGGTTATGTCACCGGAAAATAGCAAACTCCGTAAGATTATAAAATAACTTGAGAGATTTCTCGAACCGACACGGAGATTTTATAGACTATCAAATTTTGATGCGTAAAAAAGTATTCCAAATGTTCAATTGACAATTTATAGAGAGTTTACAATCTCTCAACTTATTTTATAATCATCCGGAGTTTACTATTTTCCGGTGACAGTTATAACGCTTTTATGAATAAGGCTGTACGTGTATACGTGAAACATAATTTTATATTTTTACAGTCGTAGCTACTTAATTATTTTTATATTATATTAGCCGCATTTTACATAATTATGTATTATGAAAATTTACTATCGCAGCAAGCTTGCTTATTTGTTAAATTAAATTTGCACAATATTTTATTTACTTTTAAGTTGGCATACAATATACAAAATAAGTTACCTATTTTATTTAGAAGAAGTTTTGCCAAAGATGTATTATTTTTGAGTATTTTAATTATATAGTTTAAATGGTATTCACAATGTCGTACGTACAGCCAAGGTGACATATTGGCAAACTAATGTATTAAGAGTTAAATATTTTTACGTAATATTTGAATATTGCAAAAATAAAAAAATATACAAAGAAATGTGTTTTATTTATTTAAGCCATTACACCCACACAATCTGATTTACACAATACTAGCGACTCGTACCGGCTTCAAACGGATGCAAATTAGGTATACAGGGTATAAGTATTTTGTTAAAATGAGCTCTTCCTTAGTTTACCATGTGTTATTACTTCCCAGAACTTGATTCTTATTAACGACACTTAGATGGTGTAATCATAAAGGGTCGTTTCATTTTTTTTCAAAATCAACCGGTTCGATACCTAGCTAGGAAAACCAATGTTTCAAAAATCCAATGATGCAGTTTTAATTCTCATCAAGATCGATTACGAGGTTCCTTTCAGTGTTTTTCGATATTCATCATAGGTTTAGAATTGGCCGTCCACGCACACTTTGAAAATTCACCTTGTATATATCGCAGCAAACTAGCTTAATCAGCCGTTTAATTGACGGCCTAGCCTTTTCATTGAACGGCGCCATTTATTCAGCGAACTTAGTGACATAAATACAAACTTTCCTCGTTTACCTCTCTTTCTATTATCAATCCGTTGTGGGGTAAAAAGAAGGAGGCAGACAACGACTTTTTTATTATATTTAGAGATAAATATAGTTTTACCAGCTCAATAGCTTTCAATGCCAACCATCTTAGACTCTGCATTGGTAAATAGATTATTGCTATTCGGATTCTCTTTGGTTGTCAATAGCCAGAGCAACACGATTATCTGGAAGTCCATGTCCTGTATATCCTTCTTCAGATTCGTGACTGCTTTTTTTGCTGTCACCAACGGAGAGTTATCATTCATTGAGGAGCCTTTGGATTCCGTTCTCTGCTTTATATTTTCTACTTTTGATGTGAGTTCGTTAAGAACTTCTTGCCTCTCAGTTACCCCTACACTAACATCCTTATATTCATTAGTAACTTTGCTCAATTCGTCAAGCAACGAACCGTATTCTCGAACCAATGGCTCAAACTGTTCGTTCAGAATGTTCTCTCTTGCTGATATCTTGTCCATGACCGAATTTATATTTCCGTGCAGCTTATTTAGTTGAGAACCTGTGGTTTTGTATCTTTCGAACAATTCGTCCCTGTACGTCCTCATTTGAGAATGTCTTGCTCTCCAGTCGCGGCCATCAGCTGAGATTTTTAGTCTCAAAGCAGGTGCTACTCTTTCAAGTTCTAACTTCCATGCTTCCCAATCGTGAACCTTTTTTACGAGGTTTGGTTCTTTCTCTTCCACGTCAAACTCTTCTTCGGATTCTCCGGAGTATATAGCCATTTCTTCCTCAACTTTGTCTAGCAAAATTTCGGTCTCATCTTCTACTTGGTCGATGTCATCGGCAGCTTCTTCAGGCTCTGGGATGTCCACAACTGGCTGCTGCCATTCAAACTGTTCTATTTTCAAAGCATCGTCTGCTAAAACGTTTAGAATGTAGCACACTTGTTCGCCGTAGCCCTGTTTGAGTTTGTGAGAAGAAAAATCAACCGCAATCTCTTTTTCTCTCAATATATCAAGGATTGTAGCAATGATACTGTTTGGATCATCTTCCTCATTGGGTTGTTCGAATTCTTTCCCAGTTTTCCTAATGAGCCAAGCAGCAGTGGATGCAAAAACGTAGAATTGCTCGCCAGGGTTCGTGCCAGTAATGAAGTAGTACCTGCTCATTGGTTTCATTTTTATTTGCGAACGTAGCTCGGTGTCAATTTTTAGTAAACGTAGTTTGTCCATTAATTTTAAATCCATTTTTCTTATTGCAATAATGAAGCAAAGAAAATGCAAGACACTACTCACAATAAAATCACATATTCGATGTCAATAGGACAAGTTTATGTTTGTCACGCGTTACTATAGCAACGCGGTTTGCGTTGCCATTCATTAAAAAACACAACAAAACTGGAGCAAAGAGGTTTGGAAACCCTAAAACTTCTTGCATGTGATAATAATGTCTAAGCCTTTATAATTGACTGTATTAAGTAGACGAGATAGACTGGAAACCGACTTCAATACTGGGTGTTCCGGAAGTGCGTGGTCTTATTTAAGGGTATTTTTCTGCATATGCTATAATTAGGAAAAAAAATATATTAAATTTAAAAAAAAAACCTTGTTTTTTTTTTTAAACCCGACCGCAATAGTGACAAAAAGTTCAAAATTAAATACTTTTCAAGCATTAGGTCAATCACATATTTGACGCAAACAACTGAATCAGACTGCTTGAAAATGGTATAATTTATTAATTTTGTTTTTGTCATTTTTGGACGTCGGGTTTTTTTTTAAATTGTTTCGTTACTGTAGCAGGTACAAAACTGCACCCTTTAAATATGACCACGAACTTCTGGAACACCCTGTATTGTTGAGAAAAGGTTAGGTTGATTGAAGTTATTTCGTCTCGTTTGCCGTCAATGTTTTGAGCTTGCCCCTACCACGATAACGAATAAAAATAACACAAAGTATTAGTTATTTTTTAATGAATAAAATTACAGAACAAAATTAAAATAAGTGTAGGTACACTTAGGTGAAAAACAAAAAAGTGTTAGATGGCACTGAAAAAGGACAAAAACAATTTACATATTTGTATGTATTTGTTGTCATGTTACACAAAAACACGTCACCTAAACATATTATGATAAAATAAAATTACGTCTTAAATTATTTCAATGGTGGGATTATTCAAGAATTACAAATATTGGTTTCTAAAACTGTGTTGTAATCTTCAAAAGATAGTTATACAAAGTGGCAAAAAAGGCTTATTATTAAACCTTGTCATGTACTTTTGGTTTGATCTTCACACATAATTATTATTAGGTATCTAGTTTTGAAGAAGCAGATAAACACTATTTTGTACATAAAATAAACCTACAATTTTGTATTCAATATAAAACTTACAAATGCACGCTACGTTAGAGTAATTAAAACCTAACTTACTTATTTATATACTTCATAAACCATTTCCCAAAATGGCATTACTTTGAAAAATAATTTATTTAAGCCAACCATAGCGCGGCAACGTTCATTTTTTTTTTCGAATATCGAATTTTCTGTTCGCTGGTCCTTTTGCCCACTTCTAATTTGACACTTTTTTGTCTTTTTGGTTTTTAGTTTGGTTTTTTTACGCTGTCAATTGCTACTTGTCACCGACGCCATGTTGGAATCTAGCCTAATTGATTTCTGTCTCCCCAGCATAAGGCCTGACTTGCGACCTGCCCTGCTGCTGGTCATAAGGAGTACCATACGGGTATTGATCCGGAGACTCCGTCACCTTCACAGGTTCTGTTGGCTCAGGAGTATCTTCTGTGGTATCCTTCTTGTAGGGTATGCTCTCATCGTCAGAGTTCATTCTGAGAGACTCTTCTGGGTCCAATGGTCTGAAAGAATTGAATGATAACTATTATTCAATGAACTAAATAAAAGGGACCTGGTTATGTAACCAGCTTATCAATGTCCCTATCGAATGTACGCTGAAACCGGGACCTACTCTGTAAGAGGGGCAGAGCGAATATCGAACGTGCATTTAGAGCGGATTGGTTTGTGGATATTACATGGTTTTATATTTTTTGATTCTAGAACAGGCCGTTGCTGGTTCCCTTTTCCTTCGACGTTTTAAGAGCAGTAGTGAAGGAAACCGCTTGCCTAATTTCGATACTTTGAATCCAAGACCTGACTCGTAAGTCTGTAGTTACGACTGAAATAAGACTAACTGGCTGAGCTCACTGAAACCATTAGGACCGTTTTCACTTAGTTTAGTGTCGTGCAATGTCTTCTTAGATTTCTGACGAATTTGGTGTATTGATTAAATCTCAGGCCATGGCATGCTAAGACAGACCCCAGTGGTCTAATAGTGTACTATCACTTACTTGATGGTTAAGAAGTTCCTCTCCTCCTTCTCCTCGGCCTTCCTGCGCAGGAGCAGCCTCCAGGCGATGCAGATTAGCACGATGACGATGGGCACCATCACGGCGCTGATGATGCCCCAGGTCGCTCCCAGGGTACGGGAGGAGTACTCCTGTTTGCCTGTAGTTTGGAAGAGTTCGTCAGTTTTGGGGATAATTTTAGCGATTAGGCGAAATATATGTTCCTATTTAATGTGGGTCAGTATTTGGCCCAGTTTCTTGTACGAAAATGACCATAACATTTTAGCTGTGATTGTTTGAATGAATTTTGAACAGCCAATTACGGTCTTACGAATGAAAGGCAGATTGAAAAATTTTTCTCGAAACCTGCGGAAGTCACGTCCACTTCAAAGTATCTTGTAAAAGATTTTTTTCATGATTGACTTAGTTCGAGTTTTTTATCCGTAGTTACCATTGACTAAACATTTTAGACAAACGTGCGGATGAAAAGAAATAGGTTGTCTGTAAGGTCGGTTTACGGACGATAGTTTAACGTGACAACGTCATAACAAAACATTGATGAAATGATCGTAACGTTACAATGAGTCATCTTTTTTCGTGCGTGCAGCCGGCGTTCATCGATTTCTTAGACGTTGTCACGTCAAAAACTTGCCCTAATCAACAAAAACTTTGTTAACTGGACTGTCAAAAGCATGTTATATAATTGAGGCTGCTGGTTGGTCAGCCGAAGTTGCCACGAGTTGTCTATGGTCGACATCAGATAAATTTGCAATAACGGTCATTGCCCTTTCCTTAATATCTCTTCGTGGGTACCTGGACAATAAATTATGAATCGTTTTTCATAACTAGAAAATGTAGATCACGATACATGTTGATTCAGGGCAGCTTTATGTCTTTATTTCTGTTTTCGGACTAAAGTATCTCGATAAATGTAGGTGGGTCAATAACCGATATTGCAAATTAATCTGGCGTCGACCATAGCAACTTTTGTCTTTAACATTCAGAATTTGGGTGTAAAAAAAAAATTAAAACCAATTTATCATTAACCAAAATTTCGGAGGTATCTCAACGTAGCAGGCGTCGCCCTAGTTTACTTGTATTACCAAGAACTCGTACAAATTACTCCAAAAGAAACATCACCTATGAAGGAGCAAATATTTATAATAATTTACCGTCCAACATTAAAAATGTAAGCTCGTTCAACATTTTTAAATCTCAACTGTCTAAATATATAACAGAAAACTTTTCTTATCCAAAGTTACATTAATCCAGTCGAGTAATATAAAAAAAAAAAAAAAAAAAAAAAAATTTGGGCGGGTACCTATTTATCATTACGCATTTTGTCGCTTTTATTGTTTTGAACTACCCTACCGGCTGATGATATTACTTATTAAGTCTCTAATGATGTTACGATTGTGTTACGTAAACAGTTTTTTTACTTACTTATCTCGGTGGCGGTTAATTAGATAATTAAACTAAATGTTATTTTGTATTCTCATGTAAGTGGCTTTATTGTCTTTTTGGGAATAAATGATTTAAACCGAAATAATGTCTCATGTAATGTAGTTCGAAAATCAATATTATGGAAAAAGCATATGAGGGCCAGATATTATCTTATTACAAAATTAGGACAAATTTCCCCTTATCAAACATTTACTAACCCAACGAAAACAAAAAAAAAACGTGGCCCTTATATCGCAATTTATCAACAAACAAAGATACGTTATCAAAGCCCTAAAAGATATCACTAATGCAAATAAAAAATAAACGATAAACATACCTGTTCATATGACCTGGTTTTTTATGTACACTAGATAAGAAAGCAAGCAATCACCAGACATTAAGAAGGAGAAAAATAATAACTCATCACAGTTCAGAGAAAATTTCTATTCATCATAATCAAAGTCATTCCTTGCTTTCTTACCTAAAAACAACATCACTTGAAAGTTATTCTACCGTTAAGGGAACAGAAATTTCCTCTTCATGTGACTCCAAAGTTAGGTTTAAAATAAATTTATTCAAAATTAATAGAATTTACAAACATTCAACAACGATGGGAAACTCAGGAAGGTACACTAAAACCTAAATTAAGTACATTAGGTGCAAAATACTAAAATAATGTGCCACTTATACGTAACCTATCTAAATCTTACGCTACTCCTCGAAATGTCATTCTTATGGGCAGTGAATTGTTCACCATGTATTATTTCTCTACTTCTAATTTTTTCAGACCATTGTAGAGCGAGGGCTCATCGTAGGTAATTCAATGTTTGGTGGGTCTATAAGAGTCTCCATAGATTTACCCTTTTGCGGAGGCATGGTAAATGTTTGGATAGAGTCTGCTGGAGCACTTTTTGGAGGATCCGGCAAACCAGGGTTGTTGAAAGTGTTTCTAGGACTATTGTCTGAGGTAGGACTGATCGGTGGGGAGTATATTTCGGAATATGTCGGGGAATAAGTCGACGGAATAGGGCTATATTGACCTTCATACTTTGGAGCATACGGGTCCTCAGAATCTTTCGTCGAATACCCTGAGTCACTGGGTAACGCCCTACGACCTAACTGACGTGGTCTGCTCAAGTATTCTATGTCTTTTGCAGGTCGAGTTAGAGTGGAATCTCGGTTCGATTCAGTGTCGGAAGGAGACGTTATGGATAGCAAGTCCTCTTCGGACAGGTCCCACAGTTTTTCGGGGAACTCCTCATTGGGAGCGTTCGGGATAGGTTCGTTAGTTCGGTACGTTTTGTCATAGGCCCTACGCTTTTTATTTGACTTGTCTGATTTGTTGGAGTCGCTCTTGTTTGAATCTGGGTAGCCTATGCCTGAGCTGTCGCCGTCTGTGGGCATAGGAGGGGGTGGGGGGGCAGCCCTAGTGATAGGAGCGGCTCTAGTTATTGGGGTTTCTTCAGTGGGAGTGTCAGGTAGTTTAGGTTTCCTATCGGAAGAAGTGCTACGTAAAGTGGAAGATTTCATGGTATCCGTGAGGTTTCCCATCGATGCTGATCTAAGGTTAAGTCTGGAGGCTGATTTCGAGCGCGGTATGTCTTCGAATCGGAAGCCCTCTTTGCCTTCGGACCTGGGTTTGTACCAGCACCAGAACCAGAGGAGGCAGATCAACAGGCCTAACGGTAGAATAACTGCCAGAATGATGCCCCACGTCAGAAACAGAGCGCGCTGAGAGTATTCTTGGTTTCCTGGATGTTACATATAAAACGTGTCATTGAACTGAATGTTTTAAAAAAAAAAATACATGCAAGTTTGCTGCTCTGATGTATGCCACTTGATTGACTAGGTATACAAAAGCAAGTTATTTATTTATTTATTTAGTAAATCACATACAACAGTGCACCATATTCATCGGTAAGGCAGGTTTTAAAGCGGCAAACTTACGGGATGCAAAAAAGGTCTGATTTTCCATCGTCAGATGCAAGGAATAAAATTGAAATTCGACGGATATTGTCAAGAAACATTATCACAACATGTTATCTAAATCAGACTGTACAAAAATCGGCCCTTAGTGTAGTATCGACAACATTGAATTGTATGGCCTCTGTTATATTAGTTATTTATTAAAACTTTATGCAATTGTAAAAAACACTGTACAAAGGCAATTAGGGGTCTGTGTCAACAAAAGCAATGAATGGATATTAATTCAGAATTAAAGCAGTGGTTAATTAATAAAACGTCAAAGTACTTACGTAGGCACTCAGTATATCCATAGTCAGGTAGATTCCACCGTCCGTCGTCCTCACAAACGCGACGCTTGTCACCGATCAGGATGAAGTCTTGGTTACATTCGAAGTTCACCTAGCAAGGGACAATACATTTGTCAATACCAATAGCAATCATATTAAGGAAAATGGGCGTTTGTTTGTTTGTAATACTGTAGGGAATTTTAACGCAGCAGAGAACATTTCAAACGGCCTGATTTAGGATGGTAATGTTTTTAATGTTAACTACTACTATCCCTTAGATTGTTGAAATCGAGTTACTCAGAAACTGGGATGAGACGGTCGGACCTGGGTTAAGCGTTAAGATGGTAAGCGGGCACCATCGCCTATGGACGAGTGCACTACCACATTCATAGCAGATGCGTTACCATTCCATTGACAAAAGTTGAAATAGGTTGTGCCTGATAACCTGCGGGTATTTAAGTCAAGAATGAATATGTTACTTCTAGTTCAGCGTGCTCGGTCGTCGACCACATCATCGTTTTCCATCAGATGAGATTGTGGTCCAACGTGAGTCTATCAATAATACAAAAAGGTATCTGATATCTCTGTCACCTTTCAAACAAGAACACAGAGCAACGCTGCTGGTGGCACTGATAAGAATAGAATGGAATAGAAAAGAATATAATAGAATAGAATCGAATAGAATACTCTTTATTATGTACACCATATAAGTAACAGAAAATATAGATGAAGGAAACATTACATACGGTGACACCACAATGTGCGGCCTTATCGCCAAGAGCGAAAAGACAACCTTTGGATGGATTTTAAAGAGAGAACGAACAACAGTACTGTATGATAAGTTAACTATGGTGGTAGTACTTCTCCAGACAAGCTACATTACAAAAAGCTTTGCCAACTACAAGTGAAACGCAAGAAGTCGCGGTAACAACTAGTATAGAAATACAATAGATGAGACATAAGGAATAAAACGTTGTTAATGGTAAACAAAGTTTCCTCGACCTATGACGAATAGCGGTTTTGTGAGTGGCCCATGGGTAATAATTTGTATTCACGTCATACTTAAACAGTAGGTAGAGTTGAATTCATCATCTTTTAGCCCTTAACCTACTTCATAGTGTTAAGCAAATTATTTTTAATTTAATAATTTTTAAACAAAAATGTTTTTATTAGAACGCGTCGGATGGTCGATAGGGATAAAACCTCTGTATTGGCGGTTGCAAATAAAAATAGAAAAAATGTGTTTTATCAGCTGTCGCCTTGAACTTGTGGTCTATGTGAAATGCTTGTGTAAATACTGGTTCAGATTTATAAGCATAGCCTCCAGATTTTTTTATCCCTATTGACTATCCGACGCGTTTTAACAGCTTAAGATCCACGAACTTTGCAGTGGGCCCTGAACAAGTATATATTTTATTATATGCTCAGGTACATAGCTAGGCCCTGCCAGGGTTGCGGAATTAAAGAGTTACCGCGGCCCTGAAACTCAAAGGGCATTTGAAGGAATGCTGTTGGGTTTAAGTCAGTAAGAGTCTGACACTTCCTCCCGCTCCGCCCAGAGCGGAAGGCTGGGCGGATTCCCATCCACAAAAAAGGTATATAGGTAGTTGGTACTCACCCTTGTTCCCGGTGTGAAGAAGAAGTTACTCTTTCTTCCGAAACGCGGCGTCTCCAGGATACCGCAACTTATTACCCGCCGAGCGTTCGTCTCCTTTATATTCGTCTGGAAGGAAAACACTAGGTCAGTTTCGTTGAGAAGACTTTTTAACTGGTATCAATCGTATACCAGTCACTAGGACAACCTTGTGACTAAATTTGGGTCGCCTACCTTGTGGTAGGCGACCCAAATTTAGTCGGGCAATGTTTAGGCATATGATGTTCATATCACTCGAAAATCCAAAAAAATTGAAAAATTGGTTTTTTCGTCAAATATTTAAGACTCCAAAGATTGTTGATGAAATAGTAATTTATCACTTGAAATATTTTTATTTCTGCACAAGGACACAGTAAATACTTACGTAAACTATTTTAAAAATAATATTGTAGACTTAAAAATGTTCTGCTTCAAAAAACTAACGTTGGTACTTGAAACAAAATCAAAGACACAAAACTATCCGAAACCAACTAGATATCAAATCAACTCGCGCTAAACAAGAATTATGAATGGGTTATCGTCGCCGACTAAAGTGGTGTAACATCGCCATGGACCGTCCATGGGAGGCCTTGACAGATGCATCATAATTAAAAGAACAATGGCTGACTCGACGCATCCTGCTGCACGCGAGTATGCAAGATTAGGTTGCATTAAAAAGAGTATGGAATAGTAAGGGGATAAATATGTTTCTTTTTCAATTAATTATAATTAATTTAACCCGTCATTTCAAAAAGACCACGATTTACACTTTATTAAAAAAAAATCAAATATCACTTTTTAGCGCCATTTGACATATTCCCTGTGAAAAGGGCAAGCTCTTAAAGTACCGCAAACCATTTTCATATAGACGTTTTCTTTAATGGACTTTTCAAAATAACGAGTTCAATTCGACTGTAAAGAACAAAAACGACTTATTTCCTTTGGCCGCTTGCACCAGCTAGAGTTATGTCTCTGGCTACTCTAAATGTGTTGCTAAAACCATTATTGTCATAATGTATGAATTAAATATATTGTTATTAAACCGCGTGTTAGCAACTAACTCTTGAGTGAAGTTTTTCGCGCAATTGGGCCTTAACGATATTCTTTCGTAACAGGGATCCCTTTAAGAACCCTAAATTGAGTTAAGTCAAGCTTACTAAAAATATTGAGAGAAGAGTCTTCGTAGAGTTTCGATGGCAAACGCAAAGTTGTAAATAAAATGTTAAATCTAAGAGAAGACTGAACATTCCTTATCAGAAATCTTGGTATTTTTTCTAGTCACAGTAAATAAATGTTAAAACCAAACATGTTAGGATACCATTTTATTATTTCTAGATCCAAGACTATTGGATTGTCAGGATTTCGTTTTACAGTGTGTTAAAACTGTACAGGCCACACTATAATATTAGTTGTGTCGTTGTATGCGTCCTATTGCTATATTCCAAGTGTGGGAAAATCATAATTTGCCTTTTTGTATGACAGGTTGACAATCAAGGCCTGTTATTGACTTAATAGCTCGGGTGAATCATGAATGAATCATTCTGCTTCGCGTTGGTTTACACTTAAAATGGCCCGGTAATTTACCCACTGCCCCTTCGTGACCCACTCAACACTTTCAAACCTCCCCCGCTGTTTACATCAAGTTAAATTAGTGGGTCGCGACCCACCAAATGGGAAACGCTGATCTACACCATTTGTCCTTTTATGTTATGTAGGTTTAGGGAATCGAGTTATCCAGTAGTGAAGGTCAGATACGCAGTCATCTTGTCATTGTTATGTAATACTAGTTGCCGCTCGCGGCTCCCTCCGCGTGAATGTCAAAAATTATCCCAAGGGAACATACTCCCGGCAGTCTCGGGATAAGAAGTATCTTCTGTGTTATTCCAGACTATAATCTACCTCTGTGCCAAATTTCATCAAGATCCATACATCCAGCCACCATCCATTCATTCTAACTTTCGAATTTATAATAGGTATTAGTGTAGATACTGCTGTCCTATTCTGTAGAAATCTCCCCGTGAATGTTTGGGTGGATTGAACTTGAAGTGAGTTGTCAAACCTTACATCAATAAGAATGACTGCTCACTCCATGTTCTCTTCACCTTCACCCAACTTTTTGCGTTAAGTTATTTTTCAGAATCTACCAGCTGGTCCCGGTCCCTGGCTGGAACCCGACCACAATAATACCACCACAAATAGTTGGGGAAAGGCAACTAAATCATGAATGAGGCAAATAACTGAAATCTGTACGCAAACCAGATACACTTGCTGTCCTCATCTAGAACAAACCTTGGTCGCTGTGCCCCTTTGAACCGATTTATGGCCAATTATAATATAATCCACAATAGCAGCAACATTGATATCTTTTCTCATTTGCCGACATTTTTTGCCAATTCTGCAAAAAACTTATGATCCTCAAGCATTCATCACATTTTGGTCACGCTTATTGTAGTTGTCTTACGAATAAAACCATTTAAACTGATTACTATTAATTCTTTAAAAGTAAATCTGATGTAGTATTTTCTTCATATGGTAAAGAAGCCCTTATTTATCTTTCACTGTATCAAAAAATAAGTTTAGTTTAAGGATCTCATAATTTGTATGTATTCTTGTAATTTATGTTTAAGCTGTGTACTTCTTTAAGTGTCAAATTCACCATACTAATAGATTTTAAATTATTTTGCACTGACTGGCCTGTTGGTCAGTGGTTCGTAACCCTGACTGCTAAACCGGAGGTCGTGTGTTCGATTTCCACCCAGGACAAATCTTTGTGTGATGAGCATGATCATTTGTTCTGTGTCTGGGTGTAATTTGTCTATAATATGTATGTATTTAGAAATATATAAGTATGTTTATCAGTTGTCTGGTTGCCATAGCACAGGCTCTGACTAGTTTCGGATCGGATGACCGTGTGTGAGTTGTCCCAAGATATTATTATTATTATTTTATGTAATATGTTATTAGTGAATAAGTCCTTGGAGTAACTTAAAAAAAAACAGTTACTCACAATTGAAGACAAGTAATTCTTGGTAAATTCCGCCATGTCCCTATTCAGGGTCATGCCATAGTCGTATCGGCACTGGTACGAGTCCTGGCAGATCTCTATGGCCCTCGCTACGTCCTGGGACCTGTTGACGGGGAGGAAGTCGGCGGGCTCGCGGATGAAGTTCGGGATGAATGCGTTGTCGTTGTAGTAGGCGGCCGTCCTGCCGTACTCGCGGTAGAACATGGCCACGCCTACGTCTCGTTGTTCGCGGTCAGTTAGTTGCCCTGTGGAGAGAGGTTTTGATATTAGTCCGGCTAGGTTAAATTAAGTTTTTTTTTTTTTTTTTTGACGATGATTACTCGCAGTTCAGCACACTAAGGCTGGTTACTGCTTAACCGGACTATCCTGTGGTGGTGGCCTCAAATGAATTAAAGGCCCCCAGCCAGGGCTTTAGGGTTAATGGAGAACTGCTTTTATACCTTGGATGATTTTTTTAACTGTAAGACTTAATTTCTGTGAATTATGTGTCGATCTATTATTTTTTTGTGAACATTTTTTTTTCTATTTTACTGCACCTAGTAGTAAATTTTCGCATGCCTCCTATAGGTGAGATGTGTAAAACACTAGGTACCTATTTTCTTGTAACACCCATTGTACCATATCTCTGGCGAAATAAATGATTTATGATTTATGTTATCACCAGTGATCGGATAATCGGGCGCTTATATACCTAAACTTCTTCCCATGAAAAATTAATATGGACATTCCTTTCTGAATAAATAACTACTCTCGGGTTCCCGGATTTTTTTAATTTTTTTATTTAATATGGGTTTGCTCTTGACTCTAGTCTAGGTCATAGATGACAGAGACAAAGTCGACGATGGAGCGAGCTTACCCTGAAGAAGCCTGTTCACTCTAATTAAAACCAACTACAACAAACTTAATATAACTATAACAGTGGTTATTTTGATTTAGTATCTTTATTTTATTCAAAACAAATAGAATACCTACCTATAAAAAATTATAATGTGCACAATGTGGTCAGTGTGTTGTATTTATTACTCGACTGCCCAAGAAAAGGAGTATAATATTTTTTATGTTTGTATGTAACTTCTAAATGCCTGAACCGACTTAAAAGCATGTCCGTATTATACTTTCGTGGGAATAAAAGAGAAGTTTAGGTGTATTAGCGCCCAGTAACAGGGTTGCAGAGGTTAATACAACGTAGTTGGGAGAGACTAACGGCTGGTTTCAATAACGTACCTACCTTTAACCAACTGTCAAATTAGCTACCAACAGTAGCTGAAACGTCATGTTACAAAGGCAATGATGACGTTTCAGCTAATGCTGGTAGCTAATTTGACAGTTGGTTAAAGGTAGATATCTACGTTATTGAGACCGGCCGTAAGAAGATAATGAAGTACGAGTAGAAGGTAGGGGTAACCTGTGCGACAAGGCCAGGTAGTAGAGCTACAGAATTATGTTTTATTTATACTGCTAACTTTGACCGTTCATAGGTCGCATACCATACGGTCATTTTGTATTAGCCTTATTGAAACCATATGATTCAGTGTTCACTGTGTTCAGTTGGTATAATTTTAGAAATGCAAATATTTTTTAAGGAAAAAGCCAAAAAGTTCTGCAGCGGCAGTAGGTACCGAAAAGCAGCCATGGATAGGCTTGCCACAAGCTAAACGATGCCCCTGAGAAGTTTGCTATAATTCGCCGAGTGTTGACCACAACTCAGTCGATGTAGCGATGCTATGGGAGGGCTCTGCCTAGCAGTGGATGTTTTACATGATGATAATGATAAAATGCTTGTGAAAGATCCTTAAAACATAGACATAAAGTAGATATATCACCTAATTGAAACTTACCTTTAACTGATAATGGCATACGTTGCAGTGAACTCATGTTCTGATACAAAAATGTATAATAATATGTATATCTAACGCGTCTTTCCTTATTTGGAGTTTATTGCACTTATTTTTACCATTATATCACAGTATCGGCACAATGGTCTTGAGAATTATATTGTTTGTATATGACTGTTTGATGCCAAAATAAAAATAAAAAAAAACATATGCGGGGGCGTTCAAGTATTATGTAACGCAATTTGGGGGGAGGGGGTGTCTTGTAAAACGTTACGATGCGTTACAGGGGCGGGAGGGGTGTTCGAATAACGCGTTACGTAACATTGTTTTTTTATTTAACGCTAGCTCACTAAACATATTTTCGGTTTACACAGTCACTAAACAGTAGTCATTTTGCCAAACAAAACAACGTAAAAGTAACATGAGAGTAGTAGACATAATTGTGACTTTTAGGTAAAAATTGTCACTTGGATGATACGTAACGTTTAGGGTTCTGTCTGTGTCTGTGTTTCCGAACGCATACAACCCTAATCTCTTCAAAATTAGAGTGAACAGACTTCTTCTGGGTAAGCTCGTTCCATCGTCGACTTTGTCTCTGTCATCTATGACCTAGACTAGATTCAAGAGCAAACCCATACTAAATAAAAAAAAAGGGAGGGGGAGGGGGGTACAGATATATGTTACGGCGCGTTACATTTCAAGAATCTTCAAAAATTGCGTTACGTAATACTTGAACGCTCCCTATGCAGCAGAAGAAGTCTTCGGCTTAATGATGACGATGATGATGGAAGTATCACTTACAGTGTTGAGCGAATTCCCTGTGCGCAGTCTGGAAGTTATTGAGGTCCACATTCGCTCGCGCTCCGTCCGGCCGAGTGAAGTCGTCGTTCACGTCCAGCGACCAGTTACCGAATAGACCTCGCGTTTGATTCTATAACAATCAAAAGATGAAATCAGTATCAGGTATATATGGTAGGTATGTATGTATCCTGACTAGAGTTATCTCGTCTCTCTTTGGAGTGTTGGATTGATGTTGACGTATTATATTTTGTTCACCAGTTCTGAGATAAACGATTGAATTGATTTCAATTGCAATCAAAGACTTGAACACGGCTTTGCCTGTGAGCATACCAGCGGGACAAATATTTCATTTTCCTAGCTCGTAAGTATTAGGGCTGTATGTATGCATTGGTAGCTTAAAATTTACACCAGGGTTTATCTGAAACTGTAGAGCAGCCGGTTGATTCTGTTGAAATGTCACCATGAACACTCTGGTGAAGTGAGCATGAAACGAAGTATCAATCCACCATAACCTTTGGATTGACAGCTCACTTCACCTGAATTTTCACGGTGACATGTTTACATCAACCGGCTGGTTTATTCTGCCGGTCGATTCTGTAAACATGTCGAAGTGAAGGCTTGGATGAAGTGATCACGAGATGAGCTGTCAATCCATATAATCAAGATGTCACGTGATCACGAAATAAGCTGTCATTCTATCTTTATTATATGGATTGATATCTCACCTCGGGATCACTTCACCCAAGTCTTCACTACAACATGTTTACAGAATCGACCGGCTGTTTAGATATCACGATTAAAGGTGAGGTGAGCTGTCATTCACCCGTGGTGATACACAATGCACGGATTGACAGCTCACTCTACGCTCACTACACCTCAGCTTTCACGGTGAGATAATCATAGAAATAACTGTCCGTTAAGGTTTCTATTAAGACTCACCATATAATTCCAAGGCAAGTAGACCCTGGCCGACATGAAGCCCTTGTTCTCCACCACCTCGATGCCGGCGCCCGAAGAGAACATGATCACGATCTCCGACTGGTTCAGTAGGTACATGGGCTGGTATACTGTCACTCCTGGGTGGTTTGACAAACAATACGATTAGTGTACAGCAAGGGGTGAAGGGAAATCAATGGGAAAGGTTTTTATTCAGTAATGGAGTTTGATTCAAGAGGTTACCTTATTTGAAAGAAGAGTAAAGGAAAGAAGTTTAAACAGTAATTGATCAAACACTTTACGCATGCAAATGTACAGTCGACAAAGCTACTTGGTATACAGGCAAAAATATTATTTTTTCCAGTGTGTGGTGTACAATAATAAAATTGTCTGCTCAGCACACTCACAACATTGTTTAAAAGTAGTTGCAAGTTAGCTGCCTGCATACCAAATAGCTTTGTTGACTGTACACATGCGGACTTAATACCATAGCTTTAGAAGACATCGCCGTTAGGAGAAAGAAAAAAGGTTAAATTGTTTTTATTTAAGCGGCATCAAAATCCTTTGAGTCGTATTTTTTCAATTTTCCGAATCGTCATTGTGTAGTTATTCAATCACTTAAAAATTCAGGCTTTTTTACCCACAGGGGTGTTAAACTAACGTGTCCCCAATAATGGAAAATTCAAGAAGACCTGGATTTTCATTAGTTTACCTGGGAAGTACTGCACCCTGAGCGCAGGCCTGTCGAAGTACACTCTCTTGTTGTCAGCGAACACGTCCAGTCTGTATCTCCATTGAGCGTGTTGAGGACGAAGACGAACCTGAAAAGAATTCCAAAATAAAATATTTGCTAGAAGAATATGAGCTGAGTTATCCAGTCTAGCTAAATTGAACGAACCAACCTAATAGATGCATAAGTTTTTGTTCAAGAGAATCTGGTTCAATAAAATAGTAAGTTTCAAGTCAGAAGTCCAAAGTTACTCAAGGAGCAATATTTTGACCCCTAAGGCAGGCCCTTAGGGGTCCCTTCACGACCTCCTAATAGCTTCTAATCACCGAATAAATTCTAAAATTTAACAGAATTTGTATGAAATTATCTGGCAAGTAAATTAACGGGAACTTCATCGTAGGTGGTGAAACTGAGGGTAAGACAACTGCTTTCTCTTCCAAATCAGCACGAACTTAAATAAAATAGTAACCTTAAGGTGGATACTGACCTGTGTTACGGGGCGTAATGTAACATGTTACAAAGCGAGCATTCGTGCAGTCAGTATGTGGAAACGAGCACGAACATGATGCATACGTGTTTTTTTAACAAAGATTTTAACACACGGCGTAACATACGGTCAGTACCCAGCTTTAGAGTTTCATGACGGTTCTCTTGTCCATAGGATCTTTACAATTTCAGTTTGTGAGTAACAGACCAAATCTAATGCAAATGTTAAAATGTTCGACTGATATTGATTATTTCCTACCAGCACTTCGTTCGCCCATGACTCCGTCTGTGCAGATTTAGTACAAACAATTTTCCTACTTTACACCCCCTTAAAGGTTACATTCCCAAAAATATTTTCTTTATACTCACACCTACATCACAAAAGGAAGCCTTGTGCATTATTTCATGTTCCTAGTCTCAGTAATAGTTCCGGTTGTGCATTGATATGTCAGTCAGGCAGTTTGCCTTTTATATATATTTAGATTATTATTATTTTAATTAATAAATTAATTTGAATAAGTAATTACCTCAACCGACACGGAGTTATTAGAAGCAGCAACAACAGACGTTAGATGGGTAGCATTGACTCGTCCGTGGATGTTGCGCGGAACTTGCTCGAACCTGCCCTGCACGTCCAGCTTCAACTGCGGGTGGTCCACTCGCACTAACACGTATTCACCTGGGAAGATAAAGTTATAAGTTGTTGATATATTAAGTGGTAGATTGGAACTGAGAAGATAGATAGAGTTGCTGCAGAATTTTGGAAATGGACTTAAAAGGAAGATATTATAGTCACGGAAGGTAGAAATGAAATAGAGCATTTTGGCCCACGTAGGAAATCTTTGTAATTGCAGCCGAGGCGTAGGTGGCGAGGCATAGGCTCACCAGTCAGAGGTGAGAATTGGAAACATAAAAGCTCTTGTAGAAACAAATGGAAAAAATACTTGTGTGAAATTAACAGGATTCCAACTTCTGCCTTCCTAAAAGTAGGGGCAATAAGAGCCAGTTTTCGAATAAGTGTGGTGATAAAAGGTTTTCTTTTGTTTGTCAAGCATGTTGAAGTATTAAATAATTCAATAATTTTGCAACCGTTTCTGATAAATGTCTGAATATTTCCAAACGACGATACTCATTCTCCCTGTCATATTACAGACAACGTTTATTTCATGTTAAGGAATACCATGAGGTAAGATTTAAAGAAGAATTAGAGCTTGAATCTCACCTTTTCCGTTGAAGGTATACTGTAGATCGTCGAAGGTCACGATGTGTGGGTCTCCAAATATTCCAGCTACTCCAGGAGACTGGTACGCCACGCAGTCTTGTGAGGGACGACGTTCAAACCTGGTCAAAACAACAGTATTTTTTATTATGATCTAACTTGTTGAAAACTGCGAAAAGTCTAAACCGAAATTTCGTTTAGTTTGCTTTACGTTACAATAACGATTTTAAAGGAGATAAAATGAGTGTACTTCTCTGTACCCAGGAGTATGACAATTTAGGCTAACAACAAAACAGGAGAGCAAAATTGAAAAGGTTAAACCAAAACCGAGTTAATATTGGTAAAAATGTATTTTAAAGCAATAGAATTCGACTTATAAGCGAGTTTTAAGAAGCGAATCTTTGAAAGACCAAGATGGAAACCAATAAGATATTGTACCAACCTGAATGTTTCACAGCCAACCGCCTGTTCTTCTTGCCACATGCAGCACTGGTAGAACGGAATCATGTCGTGGAACCAATGGGACAGCGATGGTACCTGCAGAATGAAAAGGTAGTATTTATTATAGTATAGGAAGAAAGTATAATAGTACTTACGACAGAACAAGCACTAGACGACACAATATTTTTATTGGACTGCATAACTAATGACTATGCAAGTTTTTAGGCAAAAAAAACTTCAGTATCTAGTACTGCATTGGCATCACAAAACTCTATCAAAAAAGTTTAAACGTGTTGTCAGAAAATCGTTGAGGAAATAAATTATATACTAATATAATAAAGCTGAAGAGTCTGTGTATTTGTTTTAACGCGCTAATCTCTGGAAATACCAGTTGGATTAAGAAAATTAGTTTTGCTATAGGCTATACGGGAACGGGAAATTCCAACGGGAACGGGAAAAATGAGATATGCGCGTACAAAGTCACGGGCAAAAGCTAGTAAAATAAATGGCCATAACGGTTGATAGGCAAAAGAAATTGACGTGTAAAACTGTTATTTATAAAATAATGATCTATGTTGGTCTCACCTTGTTAGCCTCGTTGTAAGGTGTGAAGCCGAAGTCGTGTGACCTCAAGGGCCGGGAGCCCCACATCTGATCGTACGACAACATGAGGAAGCCATTCTTGTCGTAGCAACATTGTTGGCCGGAGCCTTCCGCGCTGTGGAAACAAAAATATATGTACATTCACAAAATGTTGTTGAAAATTAGAAGCTGTTTTGTAGGAATTTCCAAGTTGGAGCAATGCAGGTATATTTCATATAAGACCAGCTATTGCACGCAATTTCGGTAGTATAAAAGCTTCAATCCATGTGAATCTAACAGGGATCTTATTTTCTACTATGGTGTTGACAAATCGTTTATATGCTTCTTGACACCCTCAACGAAACGTTGGCTTTTATGATTTATCTCCAGTAGTTGTGGCTAAGATTTATTTTTAGCACTCAGTCAATCATCATAAAAAAGTAAAATGAGAAATTACCTGGGAGCTCCACTCCTGACACAATGCACACTGCCCCAGTGGTACCTACAGGTAGGGTTCGTGTCTTTGTCACAAGCAACGTCTGGCATGAACCGGCCCTTATCCAGCAAGGCATGTTCTAATGTACAAGGGCACACCCACACTTGAGACGCAAAGTTCTTCAAGAAACGATCCGTTCGAAGCCAATTGTTGCAGAGGGCATTGGGCCAACGTTGGCCATGGATCCTTTCCCATTGTGGTGCGAAGTACCAGCCCAAGGGGATGGGACGACTCCATAGAACTCTGTGAAGGGAAAATATAAATTGGGTGAAGTAGGGAACAAAAAGTCGCCTAGATAGACTTAAAGTAAATTGACATAAATGTCATGCAAAACACAGCTTTTTTCCATATTATTTAAATATCCAAGTTTTTCTTGGTTACCGTTACAATAAATGTATAAAAACACTTACGGAGATATCGGAACGTTTTTAAACACTTCAGGTGTAGTAAGATTGATCTGCAGGAAACCAAATTGCATGTCATTGTGCAAGAAGTTATCCCTGTTCCTGAAGTTTTGTGGATTGATTACATATTCTCCTGTGTTAGCCACTCCTACTTCAATCATGTCTATGTATTCGAGTTGTGGTCTGATGGTGACCTCTTTGTATCCCCATAAGCTGATCTGTAGTTGGACGTTGAGGTTGGTGGTCAAGTTGAAACGGTCCCAAGTTATTCTGATCTCTGGTGGATACCTTTCGTGAACTGAGTTGTCAGTGAAGAAGATCTTTTCTGTTGCTGTTGCGGGCGTTTCTGGAAAAATCAGGTTGTTGTTAGAAATCAGGTTGACTGACTTGTAGAGACGTGTCAAAGTTGTCTTATCTAAAACTCTTGATTTAAGCAAAATATTTCTTCCAATAGATAATAAATAATAAAAAGCAGGATAAAAAGTGAATAATTGCAAGTGTTTCCTTTATTAATATGTCAGGTTAACGATATTATAATAATGTCTATGTCTATTAAATAATCTCAACGCAAATATACAAAAATACATTTACTTACCAACAAAGTACTTCCCCTTCCACTTATAAGGCTCATTATTGATCGCGATCTCGAACCTCGCATACCCGTTATGCCAGAACCTGGGCTGCACACAGATAGCCCTGTTAACATCAACCACAGCTCCTATGACAGACTCTGTGTCGAAGCGACAGGTGATCCGATCGTTAGGGTTGAAGCAGGGACCGGTGATGTTCACGATGGTACCTCCCAACATGTTGCCGCTTTCAGGAGCAAACATAAGGGGGAGGTTTGCTCCGTCTGGTGGTTAGAAAAGCATAGTTTAGTTTTAGCACGTTACTTAGAAATAGAGATGATTGGTTTCTATGATTTCATCAAGCATTTGGATTTACGTTTCAATGTAGTAGAAAAGAAAATCGCAGGTAGGCAATTAACTAATAAAAAATTCAGCCTTTGAAAACAAGTGCGACATGTTAGTGCGTTGTCATCAAATATAGATGTGCGAAATTACCCGAGTACTACATACTGCGGATTCCTTTTATTTTGGGTTGCACATTAGATACTTGTATTTTGGGTAATCCCTCTAAGTATTAAAACATGCTTGTGCGATGTATTCTTGTAAAATTCTCCATTATGGTCAGTCAGCAACTTACCGATATCCTTGTTACAAGTCCCCATGAGTATTTTCTCGTCTATCCTGAATATGTGTCGTCCGGGGAAGCCGTTGGCCCATCCTCTGCCCGTTAGATCTCGAAGTACAGACGCCTGCGAGTACGGCTTGTATTCGTAGCTTTGGGTTCCGTTACCAGCGTTGAAGCCAATCTGTAAGAAAATCATTAGGTTAACGAATGGGAATTCATTTTGGTGGTGGTGGTGTAAATTTTTGTTTTTGTTGTAATATCATTTCGAATGTTGAGAAGATATTTGTAGTATGCGCCTGCGAGTTCTATTATGTTGTATGATAGTTAACAGGCAGGGCAAGATCTAATTGATCATTACCGACGCTTAAGGATATACCCATTGCTAGAGGCAAAGATAAAGCTAAAACATCTCATATGCCTCCAATTACACCGGCACCCATATCCTTCAACCTGAAACTCAGCTCAGATGCAAGCAGTACTTGCTTGACGGTAGGTAAAGTTAGGTCCCTGAAAGACCTACTTCACAAAGAGGTGTACTATTTACTAAGAATTAGGACAGTTACTTACGTAAGCCGGCACACCACCTTCTCCCGTGGTGGTATCACCACCAGCTTCAGTGTGAGAGCTCCAGTTGATCTCCAAATAGTTGAAGATCGCGTAAGTGAACACTTCGTCAGTCGCCAACACCATTTGGAAAGTGTTCGTCTGAAATATTCGTAATGATTAGTATTGATAGAAAAAGAAAATGAGATAGAAGATATAAATCTACGACTTGTATTCATTGTATCTGAATTTCATTGGTCTGAATTTCAACAAAATTAACGCAAAGAAATTGTAGCCTGTTTTATTGCCTCCAATCAATCAATTAATGAAGAATCGGTGGCTGCAAAAATGCTAGAAAACTTTTCTTGCATTTTCGCTTTTATCTTATCCTGTTGTTAATATATGCTATCTGGAACAAAACAAGCTTATTACAATTCCCAACTGAATGTCACTTTTTAACTCACCATGAACAGCGAGTTGTCAATGCCTCCAGCGAAGGACATGTTCTTCCAAGTGATGGTGACCGCGTGCTTTGGGAAGAAGGTCTCGGAACCGATGACTCCCTGACGGATGTCCCAGGTTACACGCTCCCTCATTTCAACTCCGAGTTGGTCTGTACGGGTCTGTAAGAAATTAAGAGGAATATTGAGGAAGATGAAGAAAGAGACAAAGGGAGATGAATTCAACAAAGAAAAAGTTAAGCTATTTAAAGTATTTAATAATACTTAATAATACGTGCAAGTAGCAAACTTAAAAATAATGAGGAACGATATAAAAAATCTAAATAAAACAATTCATCGACAGAATAAGTAATTGTGAAACTTATTTTTGTAAAAATACAATTGACTAACGAAAGCATAGTGCTGACTGGGAAGATAGATAGAATATTCTATATTGTACACGAAAAATAGTTCTGTTGTTGTTCTATTTTTCTTTGTCTTACCTGTAAATCTCTGTCCATCCTAAAGTATACACCAGGTCTTCTCTGATCAGGGTCCTCCTGCCGCTGACTGCCGATACGGCACTTGCTGAAGAAGATACCAATGAAGGAGGGGTCATTGACATCTGGCCAGTCTCTCACAGGGAAGGAAAGAGGGTAGGTGTAGTGGTCCGGGGGGTCGCTGAAGTAGATATAGCCGTTCATTGATAACTGGAGAGAGAAAATGTGATTAAATTTAACATTAATAAAACAGAATATTGATTTTTACATTATATGCTATTGATGCAGGGTCAATTGAAAGTTTCAACACTTTTAGCATTAAATCAAGGCTTTATATCTATTGACAAAATAAGTAGTTGCTCTACCTAGAAGAGAAAATGACTCAGTTACGGGTTCTGTCATGTTGGATACTAAAACTGCGCTGAATATTTTGATGGTATCTACAGCTGAGAAGATCAAAGTTGGCAATATTTTATTGGAGTTTGGTAATAAGAAATTATTCTGGTAATTAATATCTTAATTAGAATTAAAAAGCACTTACCCTGGTATAATTAAACCTAAACCCAAAGAACGGCAGCTGAAAGTTGAAGTTTTTGTGGATCTGTGGAGTGGATGTATGGATGTCCCTCTGGTAGTCTCCGATGCCCTCGTTGCCTCCCTGGTCGTAGAACCAGTACATGAAGTTGCCTCTGATCTGGGCGAGCCTGGCAGTAGTGATAATATAGGGCTGCCCATTGTTCTGGTAGCTCGTGTCGGGGAGGACGCGGCCGTCGATATGGGCTGGAAGATAATAGTTTAGATTATAATTACAGCCTTCCATTTCCATAAATCTCCTAGAAGGTCGCCTAAAAGTTGAAGGTTGCGGGAATACTTTGGCAGGGTCTAGGCGTTATGGTTATGAGTAGATGAAGCCTATGTTTAGCAGTGGTTGGCACAATAATGATCATGATTACTGTGGTTATACAACAGACTGAACGAAAAACCTGAAAAGGGGTAATTCAAAGTTACTTAACAATATGAACTTTTACTATGGAACCAAACCTGAGATTTCGCGGTTGATCCCATGGTAAAAATTGTTCATAATGATGACTACAATGATCTCTTTTCAGATTTTGTATTCAATCTGTTATACCCTGTATAGCTTGTAATAGGTTAAATGAGATGGAAATCAAAAGTAGTGATCTTATCAAAAGTTAATGGTCTATGTTGCTGTTTCGTTAAATCTTCACATAAAAACTTTTTTTATATGTATTTTGATGTATTTTGTGTCTTGTAGGTCTGTACCAACTCCATTTTCAAGAGGTTCGTAAACATTTGCATCGTAATTGTTAGTATCAATATCAACCTTTGCAATGTCACACCGGCCATCTTTTTCTACACCAAATAATTGTAGTTCTACATTAAAACAAAAATGATTTATCGATTTATAATTTGTGAAACGTTGAGGCAAGTGTTTGTGGATCGGTATCGACACTAGGCCCCGATAATGATAAGCTATCAGTTGATATCGGACAAACGATTCCTAGTATACAAGCTGATGTCATTTTAGCACCTTGTAACGCCTCTTTGTTTCACCACTTTCTGTAAACAGTTTTAGTTTTATATGCATCATTTGTTTGTATTCTACATAATCTCGATATCACTAATCATCTTGGTTGATCATTCTATGGTTCCGCCCTGTAATGATACAAGACATAATTTTTCGATCGCTTCGCCAGAATATATCCCAGTTGGTAAGGCTACCCCTAGAAGGGGTTCCATTTTTCACTTTAACCTCTTTGATGGAGAACTAAATTTTGTTACAGAAACTGTACCTAAGAATACAGATTCGGCTTAGGTAGTCAAATTAACCTAAGTCTAGGGATGACCTAAGTACAAATGTCATAAGTAGGTAATTACCAAAAATACGACATTGGATTTAGATAGAATGTATAGACTCTATTCTATAGGTGGTAGTAGATATTTTAATTTATGATAGGTGCAAATCTTTCACTGCCGTCGAGAATTCAGCCGGAAATTACTTCTTTATGACTTAATTGCTTTAGTTTCAATAGCAAACATGTGTAGTTTGTCATTCATTCAGACTGAGTCATTACTATTAACACGAATAGCTTTCAAAGTGAGTATCTAACTTGTATGATTTAGATAAGCCTCTTTTTTTTATTCCTTAGTCTCGAACATCATTTCTGTCATTTAGGATGGCAATAGCCAGTACCCAGTTAATGGGTTGTGGAGGTCTGGTAGGCAGCCGCTCCACTTAGAATACTGGTATTCAGCTGAATCCGGTTTGACTGGAAGCCGACCCCAATGTAATTGGGCAAAGGCTAGGCAGATGATGATGAGGATGGCAATAGCTATGCACCTAACTATACCAAAGTTTGAACAACACCATTGTTCTGAAAATAACCCAAATTTTCACAAGAAATATAAAGGTATCATTGGCTTAATCCAAAGAAGGCCTTATATCAAATATGAACAAAGTAATGAACGCGTAAGGAGCTCGATTTGCCTAGCCAAGTAGCACAACATAGGGCAAAGGGAGCTTAGGGTACCCCGACACGGATAGCTTAGGTTCGAATGGTATGAAGGGAGCTAGAGTGAGTGAACGAACTTAGCTCCAGTTATGTCATTCATGTTAGGTTCCTTTAAACCCTGCAGACAGAAATAGGAGCCACGCGCAGAGGAGCTTGTGACTAAATATTATTATTAACTACGAGCTCCTCTGCCGCACGGGTCAATCTTCAAAATTAGGCAACGCTTGCCGAGGTCGATCTCTGGATGGGATGACCTTAACATACCAACCGAGACTCCTCCATGCTTCGGAAACCTCGTTAAGCCGTTTCTCATGGCTGCCATTCGTAGATCTTTGGCAGTCGTTACGGATAGTCAGAAGCCAGAAAATCTGCCACCAGTCTTGCCAAGGAGTAGCGTGTTACCCAGTTAACGGGTTGTGGAGGTCTGGTAGGTAGCCAATCCACGTAAAATACTGGTATTCAGCTGAATCTAGAATCCAGCAGATGATGAACAAAAAAATGAACGTGAGAACGCTTTGGACAATGTTATTGATTATGATAACGATGAAAATAGGTAATAATTTTGCATATTCAAACAATCAAATATTAATGTCAAGTCTGGGCGTGGTAGCAACTGTGCCAAATAAAAAACGTGTAATGTAACTGATAAATAATTGTCAAAGAGGGCACGCGTAGATAACTACATGTAATTGTACATATCAAACAAGAACATGAGATAACTGTTGAAAAAAATTTACTGCGGTCTGGATTATGAAATGGTTGGAATTCCCTTCCCATATAATTGATGAAATGGTACATGTTATAACTAAAGGGGGTGACTACAATAATGATGACTACTATAGTAGGCGCCAGATAAATGTGGAATAAAGTATATTGACCTTTCCCTAATAACTGCTCATAGGTACCTGAACAATTAAATATGAATCGTTTTTCATTATTAGACAATGTTAAGGATCACGAGAGATGATGATTCGGGACAGTTTTGTGTCATTAATTCCGTTTTTCAAATTAACAATGTCAATAAATGTAGGTGGGTCAATGACCGATATTCCACGATTACCTGGCGCCTACTATAGAGAAGTATGGCATACATGTTGCGCCAATCCTAAATAAATTAGGATAATAGGAAAGAGGAAGATGATGATGTTAGCTTGGTACATGTAAGTCAAAGATCAAAAATTGTGTGAGCACATGAAAACGCAGAAATCTAAGCTCCCAACCATCATGACTAAAAGTAATAGAATGCAGTCTCTGTAGCCAGATTCAGACAATGGTATCATCATCATTGAAAGAGAAAACTTTGAGGCAATTTCAACAATGATAGAAGGTGAAACGATAATTAAGTTTCGGAAAGAGACTTTCTTTGTTTATGTAAGAGTTCTTGTGAAATAAGGAAAAGGTGGAGAAACAAGTTTTGAGTTTAAAATATGTGGATGGCTATCATAATAGTGGGGATTAGTCTTGGACTGGATGGTGGAGGATAGCATAACTGGTGAAAGGATAGGAGGACTGGTGGAGAAGTATCGAAAAGAAGTTATGTTGCGCAGATTAAACATCATTTTCATACGCTTAGCATGATAATAATGTTAATTTTGAAAGGTTCCAATAGTAACAGACTTAGAACAATTAAGTAGTCTACATACAAGTAACTTTATATCTGTTTCAGTGCACGCTACATTTGACCCACAAACGTAATCCTCCTGCCAACACAGCGATAATATCATTTTAATTCTAACCAGTTGCAGGTTATGAAACTGGCTCCGGAATGTTATAAGATGGTGTGGAATATTATAGAGATCGAATGGGCATTCATTTGACAACGATGTTTAGTCGTCCATCTTAGGTCTAGGCTCAACCAAGCAATTTTTAAGTAATATTTTAGAGTTCAATCACTTGTCGGATCATAACGAATTTTCATTACCAGGAACTGAAGATATAGATGAATAATTCGGAGAAATTTGTTTTTGGAAATCTTACTACAGTTCGGATAGTACTATCTCCTAAACTTGAAATCAATCGTGATTTATATACCTAGACGAATCATAAGAAAGTCAATACTCCGAATCTGAGACCATTTAATTAAAGCAAGACCATCAGAAAAGGTTACCCTTCTGACCTTTCGTGCCTTACATACTTGGTCAAGCTTGGGATAAATGCAGATTGTTTGGTTTTATGATTTGCATTAGCACTGGCCCTTATGGGAATCCAAATATGAAGTTTTAAGCGTGGTACATAAGTGGTATTGTTTTACTTTTGTACGAGCCCTATTCACGTCATAAAATTCTGGATATTACGATTATTCATTCATTACAACGAAAGGTACTTCAGACGGTATAATACGGGGCCCTAGCGCAAACACGAACCGCACTTGACCGGCTTTTTTATCTCCTGATAAAGTGCGTAGCCCTTATCTGTAGTTTTGTACTTAATTGGTATAACCCGTCATATTCCAAAAGCAGTCTGTGCATTAAACTTTTCGCCAAACTGCTGCATTTCTTTACTTTGTAGAGTTATAGTATATAAGGTGCGGCTCTTATCATAGATTAGCACATCATTTATTTGATTGTATTAAATGAGTAATGTACCTTAATGTTCCTTTTAAAGAAGATTTTAGTATTTGTTTTATAAAATAGCACGTTTGGAATTCGTTATTTCTTCATTGATAACAATTATCAAAGAGGTGCAGATGACTACACCAGAGGGCCTAGCATGAATGTTTGAATTATGAATATGAAAAACTACAACCCCATAGTATTTTGGTTTAATTTTATGCTACATACACAATTTGTATCATCCAAAATATGAATATAGATAGTATCCAATTGTCCTACTGGCTAATTTATCTGCATTGTGACAACGGGACCGCACTCTTTATCGTTAAGCAGGGTATTTTCGAGTAGTGGCACAACTTAGATTTTTGGGAGTACCCACAAACCTTGTTAATTTATAAGTAATGTGGGTTAACAATATATAATAATAACAAGTTACATTCATTGTAAGTCCGAGTGTCGAAGGACAATGATTAGTTTTTATATTTAAATTTGTTCTCATGTAAGTGAAATGTAAATTTCTTTATGAGAATTAAACGTCTTTAACCAGAATTCAAAAAAATATTATGTGCGAAACGAGTATTATAGTAATACTAAAACATTTGTGCAAGGCCCTCAGTACTTGATTGTGTTTGTAAGATGTTGAATGGGATCAGGGTAGGTCATTGTATCCTTAATTATCTAGTTGCACAGCCTTTGTATCATTATATACTGAATGGAATGACGTCATCCAAGATTTATGTACATAATGATTAACGGTTACTCATTTTGTGTCATATGAATCATAGTTAAAACTATACATCATCTAAGAGATTATAGGTCATACAAATTTGTAGAAGCCTTAATTTCCTGATACTTGTGAAGATTCCTTGGATGCTTATTCATTTGAGAACACAACAAGAACAACAAGGTTCTTTTTAGGGACATAATTCAAATTTCCTTATCTCATCTCTCAAACATTGTCAAACATTTGGCAATGTTTATCATTCGTCCCTTGTGTGTCATCTACAAAAACTATGTCGGCCAACGTTTGAGCAAACACACCAACGTACTACACCATTGATTTAGTATCAGTAGACATAGCGAGGTCATGATTATCTTGAGTTTTTGTTACTTTACAACCTTTGATACCGTACCTTGCTTTGTTTCACATTTTTTCGTTATCTATAATCATTTAAGTCTCTACATTTTCAGTAATGATTTAAATATGTCAATTAAAAACTTACCGTATTCATTATTGGTGATTTGAGTGGTGCCTGGAGACAGCAGCTGCTTTTCACTCTGAATCGCCTCATTATTGGCGTTGAAATCGACAGCGTCTAACGCTAGCGGTTCTTCTCCAACAAGTCCATCACTTAGTTGGTACTTCCCACTTCTCAATTGCAATCCATCCGTAGCACTTAAAATCTCCACAGGACTCGCCTCTTCAATCTCATCTTCCTTAATTTCAACTCTTTCTGTAGACGTTTCTAAAAATGTCGTGTCATCACTTATGATATTGTCCTCAACAACATCGTTTGTATTATTTTCTTGTCCATAAACACTAATAACTAAGAGTGCTATTAAAGCTAGAACTTTAACACCCATTTTCACACTTTCTAAATGTTCATCACATTATTTTTTATCAGTTTTGACGACAACAGGTGGCTCGCTATTGTACTGGTCGACTAGAGTGCTGGAACATTGTGTGCCCGATGATATGGTATTATCTTTAAGAGATATGATAAGATAGCAAATAGGAACGTTAGGTGTGCCAAATTCTTTGTCCTAATCGTAGCCCTCGTATGTAGGGCTTTGGTATAATGGTGATAATTTGAAGCAAATTAAAGGTGTTTTGATCAGTTTTGAAGCTTTATATTTTATTTTGTTACCGCGTTTGATAAGTTTTCCGCGAACGATGATCAAAGTAAGCTAGACTAATGTAAACGAAGTTAGAACAATAACTTTTGGCCTAATAAAATAAATTAAAGCAGATAGAAATAAACTTTTTCACACAAGTGATCGGGCACACAAGATTATTCCAAGTAATGCTTCGATTACAGAAATGTACGTAGCAGAAATTTATTTTAGGTCTTATCGGTGACCTCAGTCGTAGTGTAGTTTATAAAATAACTAATATATTGTGTATATTGTTAAAAGTTTTGTTTGATAAATATCGATGATTACACGATATAGCTAATTAGGTAACTATTATTTTTGGAAACAGCGGAATTTAATCAGTTCAAGAGAATTTTTAATGATCTGCAGCACGTGCGGTTTAGTCGCACTTGAAACAAAATTTTAAAGCTAGTACATCTAAAACAAAACGTGCAGTCTGTGGGTCAGGTATACACTGAGGGCATACAACGCCTTGCGTGTCTAGTATAACAATGTATTTAGAATGCTGTTGGGTGGATGTTTTTGTAGCGCGTCCGGGATATTCACCGAGACCAGGTTTAATGGTTTTCATGCCATTATACGGAAACGGTGCACTGCTGTTCTCGGTAAAATACGTGCTAGCTCTCACAGCATCCGAGTGCATGGTAGGTGGGACAGCCCCATGCTGGCTCACTGGATACAGCTGCACACGTACGTGTCACTAGTTTCAATTTTAAAATAAAGAGTGTGGTTATTTTTTTTACTAACATAAGGTTAAGACTTTTACTAACAACATTATGGATCTTTTTATTTGATCTCAAATAATATATTTATTTTTAAGTATTATTATAATTATAATGTCAGTTCAACTCGCTTTATGTTGAAAAGAAGTTTACGGCCCACCTTACACGGCACGGTTATTTCATAAAATGTTGAAATTATTGACACATATTACCTGACAACAAGAGTGATGAATAAATATGTGGATGGATGGAGAGGGAGACCAAATAAAAGATGGAAGTATTTTGTGAGGTATAGGGTAGGTTGTGATAAGTGATGGTGTGAAAGAAAAGGTAGTGAATGATAGAGTGACAGTTGCCAGAATAGAAGAACAAAATTTGTTGCACCGGCCACAAGTAACATGACAAGGGCAGACAGATGATGATTGGTATTATTAAACACTGTAATATTTCTCAACGCTGAGTCTTCCGGTACGCGGTCGCCACTCCAAAACTTTTCGGCCCCATCGACCATCTTTTCCCACAAGGTGGACCGATGATCTGGTGAGGGTCGAGGGTAGCCGATGGATGCGAGACGCACAGGACCGGTTGTTGTGGCGACACTTGGGGAAGGCCTATGTCCAGCAGTGGACGTCTTTCGACTGATATGATGCTGTATGATGATGATGATAAAATTTCCCTTCAAAACGCATAAATTGTTCGCCTTTTGTAGAAGGCCTCTCACACATTCCCAACCGAAACAATTCTGGTTCGAAGCAGAAAGGTGGGAGATCTGATTTGAAAAGTATTATATTCCGGTGTATCTTCGGGCACATGAAATATTTTAGCATGGACTCAGGCCGGGTCGCAAATAACTGCGACGTCTCTTGTGTGTTGCAAACACCATGATGTCTATGGCGTTTTCATAGGGGACGGTAATCTGGTGCTTCATCAGTTGCACAGCCATCCATTTCATCATCTGGCCTACATCTTATACCAACTATGTTGATGCAGCTGAAGGGCTTTTTTATGCGGAGTGACAGCCTTGTCGACCTCTAAAATTACGGGAGTGGGTACTATGTTAGCTCTTGTAAAAACTGGTTGTGACATGAAACTTTTTTTTTTAGATTTAACGAATTTCTCCATCATTATCAAAGCATTCAGTAATCGACGTAAGTACGTACCTAAGTAATCGTATTTAGGTAGGTACCTATTTTATCAATAGATAGCGTTTGTTTTCTCGCTATTTACCGAACTTATTCACCGTTCGCCTACTGGGCGTGGTGATTCATGTTTTCAGTATTTTTCATCATAACTTCCTTTACGGAAATAATGTTAGGTGTGTCATACCGGATATTCTGTATTGTCTTAGTATTTTTCTATGAAATTGGTTATGAATGAAGGTGTTTCGATTTCAATAGTAGCGTAAATGTTTGTACATAATATGTATGATGCATTGTACCTACCTAGATTTTGAAAACATTCATTTGTTTTTATATCAATGTATTTTTTAAGTCAAGCTGTAGCAGTCTAGGTACCTACTGCTAGACCATCTGCAATAGCCGTTTTTATATTGAGTATGTAACTCGAAGTCAGCTACTTTCATCCCGTTCAGTTGCTACCAGCCACCCTCTGCGATCATCGCTCCACATAGCCTGATGGGGTCATGGAGGTCCTCGAATGACCTTTGCGATCTAAAGATCTCTACTGAAGTCTACTAGACCCCAACGGCTATCAGTTCTACAGCTAATATGATCGATCCATTGCTACTTGAATTATATGTACATCTTTTTACTTATTTTTGTTTGCCAAAAGCTAGATGTTAGCCGAATATCCTTAAACAATAATTGCCTCTCGTTTATCCCACATCTTCTGTTATCTTTATAATTGACTAGCTTTCGCCCGCGACTTTGCCCGCGTGGAATTGTTACTTTGGGCAGCCATTATTATTGTTCAAAAACGCTTAAACATATTTTGTTTATTTATTTTTAGTCAATTGCAAAAATACAAAGGTTCATGGTTTTATCTTCAATAATGATGGATATACAAACTTCTACCCCCTTTTCACCTCCTTATAGGATGATTTCTGGGCTAATAACGATCCTATGTCCTTTCCCGGGACTCAAACTATCCCTATACGCGATTTAAGCGTGAAGAAGGAACACACAGACAGACAGACACACTATCGCATTTATAATATTAGTATAGATATTACTATGGATAGTATGGATAAGCCTTGGATGATCAAGTTTTAACCAAATGAGTTTATAATAAGAATAATCATGGGCGCCGGCAGGACTACTTTCAAGGGGTGTATCTTCAAAACCCCGCTTCGAATAGGATAGGTTTTCTTTTGCCTATGCACACAGAGATAAAGAACTAAAGAAGACGAGAAGAATGAAAGCTCGAAGTACCTACCTCGCCTCAAATTTGCTAGATTCTCTTTTACTACATCCCAGGTTTCTAATATTTTTTTTATTTCTTCATGTTTTTGCATGATAGAGGGGTGCAAGTGTACCCCCTTGCACCCCTATCCCGGCGCCCATGAAATGAATAATGAGCATAGACATAATTTAACTGAAGCTCCTTAAAATTGGAACAAGCGATTCACATTACTGCGATATCAAAATATAACTGACAGGCGCAAAAGCAATCGTAGTCATGAAAAACTTTGATAATATTGTGATAGTAGGCGCTAAGTTGCCTCTGCCAGGTTTGCGGAATTTATTCAAAAGACTCACCGCGGCCCTGGAACGCAAAGGGCTTTAGAAGGAACACGGATGGGTTTTAGTCAGTAAGAGTCTGACGCGCCCTTCCGCTCCACCCAGAGCGGAGGAAGTCATTTGATGATTTCCCATCCTTAAAAAAATTAAAAAAAGGCGCTAAGTTGCCCAAATAGAAGTACAATTTATGTATCTTTTCCAAATTGGTTCGTTTGTTGTGTAACCCCTACATTAAAATTCTAAACAATTTATCGTTGCTCCATAAGGTTCACACTTGAGTCCAAAAATATTTTTCTCTTCTTTGCGATAATTGATGATCTTAGTTTAATATTATTCTGTCAATAAAGACATGAGTTGATGAAGGTGTTACGTTACAAATTTGCAATTTTACAGAAATCATTTCTTAAGTTAATATTTGTGCATATATGCATGGCATTGAAATACAAGTTTTGATTTATTTAGTCTATATTTTATAATATTTTTACGATGTCGTTGTAAAAAAATGTGGTAAATTCATACATGTGTTTAAATATTACAGTAACAATATATAATTTATTCAAAATAATACACTATTCCTCTCTTCTACTTTGCTGTGCCCGACAGGGTCCACAATGATCATATTTTTGTAAAACGTACCACCTAAGTTCACAGCAATAAATATAATAGTAGTGCCTGCTTTAATTTCCTAGGTAGTTACTATTTTGAAATCTAACACCATGTTTCAAGACATAACAAATGAGTACCTATAGTGCATCTAATACCTTCATCCACTGCTTAATTTCATTTCCTGTTTCATGAAACTTTGTAAGGGCAAAATACGTATAACTTTCATTTATGGCAAACAATCAAAGTGCCCAAAGATGAGGCAGAACCTTGATCCACTGATGTGTTTAATATTATGTTATGTTTAGTAGGCGCTAAACATGAAGTTTTCTTTTCTTCCTCGTTTTAAGTTCCAAAAGTATTTTTTGTCACTCGTATGGAAATATTTTGTTATTTTCCTGCTGTTAAAACGCTTATTATAGATATTCAAGTATCTACGTAAGTATAACTTATTAGGGTTGTTTGTGGAATTAGCAACCAATATAATTTAGGTTTCTAGCCGAGGATAGAGTAAAATGGCGTTCGATTGGGGCGGCGTATGACCAGCAGTTGACTACTGTAGCTGTAGATGTGGGTATCACGACGCAAGCTTCCTAAATTAGTTCCAGGGGCGGATCCAGGATTGATATTTGCGGGGTCAAGCCCCCCACCTTGATCCCGCTGAGGGTAGGTTTCAGCAAAGCAAACACTACAAAAACATGAGCCCCTTAGCTCCCCCCCCCCTCGAATCCGCCAATGTTAGTAAACAGTCGGGGGGCACGGTAATGCCCCCGCCAAGACAAACCAAACGAAGTGAGGCACTACTAACCTTTTCTCGAAGCGTTTAGACGTTTTTCGAAGCCGTACCTATACGAGTATACCTATATGTCACCGGATAATTGCAAACTCCATAAGATTGTGAAATATCTTGAGAGATTGTAAACTCTCGATAAATTGTCAACTGAACATTTGGAATACTTTTTATGCATCTTAATTTGGTAGTCTATAATCTCTCGAAGTCTTTCCGAAAAATTGAGGACCGACATAAACTGACGACATGTTGGCGACCAATCAGTGTGCCTAGCCAAGTAGCGAAACATCAACAGGAAGCTTAGGGCACCCCGACACGGATTCATGTTAGGTTTCATGCATTCATGTTAGGTTCCTTTAAACTCTGTAGACAGAAATAGGAGTCGTCGTCAAAGTTAGAATGTTGAAATTGTATAATATCGCAAGAAACGAAACGTTAAGTATATTGTACATAACGTTTCGTTACTTGCGATTCCACAATTTCTCGGAATTACTTCGAGAGATTGCAAACTATCAAATTTGAGATGCGTAAAATAGTAGGTAAGTATTTCAAATGTTCACTTGGCAATTTATCGGGAGTTTACAATCTCTCCATATATTTTAAAATCTTACGGAGTTTGCCATTTTCCGGTGACATTAATTTACTAGCTACCGCCCGCGGCTCCGCCCGCGCGAATGTCGAAAATTACTAACTAAGGGAGCATATTCCCGGTATAAAAAGTATCCTATATGTTATTCCAGACTATAATTTACATCTGTGCCAAATTTCATCAAGATCCGTTTCGTAGTTTTTGCGTGAAAGAGTAACAAACATCCATACATACAAACTTTCGCGTTTATAACATTAGTAAGAAGAGTTTCATTCTGGATGACACTAGATAGTCCAAATTCTCAGGATAACATGTAGATTGATTAAACGCGCTGTTTGTTCACAAGTTTCATTTGTCTCGCTTTTACTGTATTATTTATTTATTAAAACTTTATGCACTAGTAAAATCACTGTACAAAGGCGGACTTAATGCCTTAGGCATTTTGTACCAGTCGACCTTAGGGTGGTGCAGAGACAACATGGCAGGTGCAACTTAAAGAAAAAATAAAAATAGAGAGAAGAAAAAAAACAAAAAACATTTATAAATACATAGATACATACATACATATAAGTAAACAAAGTTATTAAGAAAAAACGAATCCAACGAATTAACGCTGTGATGAATTTACTAACTTCCTGATGTTCAGAGGAAGCGCATTCCAAAGGAAAATCGCTTGAACAAATCGTAGAAGGCAATTATTGGTAGAGCGAAGATTTTTACTATGGGTCGAACAAATGAATTGAATTTGTGAAGCAGCATTTGTTGTGAGTGTATTAGCTTTATAAATAGGTAGGTACCTAGAATACCAACGTCAATTTTTCACCCATAGAGGTTTTGATTATCATCATAACCTCTATGGAAATTCGTGAAGTAGATACTAGACATTTGAAATAAGGTAGGTATGCAGTCTGGGAAAAATCCACAACCTTTATTTAACCTCTCCTAAGGGGGAGAAAAATCTGTCAGTGAGGCTATTTTTTTTTCTAGCGTAGGAACTTTCTGAAGTCATATGAAGCTGATATTAAGTATGCGAATACCTGTTAAATGTTTATTTACGGGAAACAAAACAAACTGTCCATAGCCTAGCCTTGTTCAAAGCAAAAAGACTTAGTTAAGAATTATAGCAAATTTAGCCTAGTCAAAATTAGTCTAGGCCAAACTCATATTGTGCCTAACACATTCTTGATAAACCCTGACCATGACCAAACTGTCTTAACTTATCCGAGACCTTTATTATTTATTACCTACCTACCATTACTCTCTAGAAATACTCTGTTCTCTTTATCAGCTTTAAGTATGAATATTGCACTCCAGACAAGAGCCCTTTGTTAAGCCGAGTGCAAAACAAATCAGGCACACGGCCCTATCCTCACAAATTCACCGTAAAATTGTCTTTGATCATGTCTCTTCCTCCATGTCTGCTTTCCATTGCTTTTCTAGTGAGGAGGTAAGGGAGACCGCGTAGTACATAGAAGGCAATGGAAGTGACGTTTAGTGAAGTAATTTTGTTGTTGTTTAAAGTTAGTGTTGGTAGTAAAATGCATGTTAACTGCGTACATTATTGCAATGAATGCGTTCCGAAATGTTGTGTTGTTATAAGATTGTTGGTGGTTCGGTATGTTGGAATTTAGGAAGATAAAATGTCATGATTGGAGGGCTTAGATATGAGTAATTGTGTATTAACATTGTATCAGCGGTAACGACTAAAAAAAATGTCAAAAAGTCCCATAGGTAAATTTAAGAGTTTTGACATACAGCTACGTTATCCTGATATAATGTCACTTTGCTTAGAACCTAGAGGTGCGCCTAGTAGAGATTGATCTTATAATGCTGAACAGGTTCTATGGATGATGGTGAAGTCAACAAGAAATAAAATAATAAGAAATATTCATCGTCAGACTTTTCAGAAATACAAAGGTCTAGAAAATGATTCTATTCATAACTGAATGAATACTTTTAAATCTCACAATATTAACAACAAACACCGTAAATGGTCAAATATTTAAACCAGTGAACATTCGTTTTTTCATACTTACCCAAAGTAGGTACCCATTAAAGCATACTCTAAATAAAACGAAACAAAACAAATGAAAAAGAACGTCTCACCTTTATTCCTCCTTCGTCCGGCCTAATTTGAAACATCATTAACTACAAGCGAAAAAAAATAAACAATCACTCATGTTTCCGAACAACTCGTCTCTAAATTATCGATAACAATCGCCAGCTGCAGTATAAAGCGCATTACTGCTGCAGCGTTCCCGCCAACAAGTCGCATTCGCGTCCATTTTGAATTTTGAGTTTTGAATTTTCTTTTTCTATTTTGAAATCAAGATGCCTTGCAAAGGTTGCGGTGACAGTGAGTGTTTTCTTTTTTTTCTATTGTTTATGGTTTTTTAATGTTAAATGTTCTCGTTTTTTTCCTGTAAGTTATATCTGACCTACCGCAAGAATTATTTTAGTAGACAGGCTATCATTGCTCTCAATTTGAATTTCTACTAGAAATGATGGGGTAGGTAGGTAAAAATCTAAAAGTATGCAGTAGGTCTACTTAAGTGTTATGTTGTATTTTTGAATTTCACGGCATTTAGATAAGATTATTTATAATAATCCCTAGGTACTTAATAAAAAAATGTGCATTATCTACGTCGCATAGAATTTGCATATAGTAGGCGCCAGATAAATGTGGAATAAAGTATATTGACCTTTCCCTAATAACTGTTCATAGGTACCTGAACAATTAAATATGAATCGTTTTTCATTATTAGACAATGTTAAGGATCACGAGAGATGATGATTCGGGACAGCTTTGTGTCGTTAATTCCGTTTTTCAAATTAAAAATGTCAATAATTGTGGGTGGGTCAATGACCGTTATTCCACGATTATCTGGCGCCTACTATAGTAACTTAAATTAGTTGGACCAACTCTTTTTGGAGAAATGATTTAGAATTTACTAATTGTATCTTAAAGTACAAACATTTAGCTGTTATTAGAAAATAAATATTTTCTGTAAGTAACTACAAGATGATGGAGAGTAAATTATTTATTTTAATATTTGCAAAGATTTAGAAAAAAAATGCGCCGACCAAGAATAAATCGGTATTATGGCAAGATAATGATGATTTGTAAAGTTTTAAATGATTGTAAGTTCGCTACAGCTAGCTATCACTAAACCTAGGTATCAGTCACTAAACTTGTTATCAGAATTTCCTCAAGCGGAAATGCATTAATATTCACGCGCAATTATTAGTGCGCATTGATTTAGAAACTAGTGTTTGCCCGCGGCTTCGCTCGCGTTAATATAGATTTTCACAAAATAACCGGCCAAGTGTGAGTCCGACTCTCACACGAAGGGTTCCGTGTGAGTGTGTAAACGTGTTTTTTTCGGTTTATTACCAGAAACCGAAAAAACACGTTGACACTTTTCTTATTAAAATTAAAGGGTTATTAAGGGTTATTAAAGGGCCCTTTAATTTTTAATTTCATTTTATTTTGATTATTTGTTGTTACAAGTAGAGATAACAGAAATACACACTCGATGAAAATTTCAACAGTCTACCTATTACAGTTCTTGATATAGGTACAGCCTGCTGACAGACAGACGGACGGACAGCGGAGGCTTAGTTCCGTTTCCGTTGGTTACCCTTTGGGTACGGATCCCTATAAAGTAGCCTATATCTCAAGGGCCCACCCACTTATCCCTGTACTAAAATTCATCAATCGGTTCAGCGATTTAGCTTCAAAACGTAACAAACGAACTCACTTTGGATTATTAGCATTTACTCCTCACGTTATTTGAGAGACAGGTGCAGAGAGAGCAATAGTGATTTGTTTTTAGAAAATGAAAAATCGCTCTATTTTTCTATAAACTCTTTTTCGAAAAGGTTCGTAGGTAAGTAATTAACTTTTTAGACCTAGATGTCTTACATAAACGTATCACATTTTATTAAAATCATTTCATTTATTTCCAAAAGTAATGTCTTGCCAGTATGTATGTCCAAACGCCAGCACATCAAACTACCCGAATCTGTCAAATTTTCCCAATCCACCTTGAACCTAATCGCTTTAGCGATGAAGTTGAAAATCTATTAAAGAAATTTGACAGATTGTTGTAACTTGATTTGCTGGCGTTTGTTCCTAATATTGTGAGGAGTTTACACTCTCAGGGATGTGTCATATACTGAAATGGGACATACGATTCGTCACTCTCCAAATCACACAACAAAAAAGTTATTCTTAAGATTAATTTCAACAAATCTCTTATTTCTGGTGTTATCGTTCGTTTACAGTTTAGAAATCCGTTTCACCTTGGTTTAAGTTTTACTTGGCTAGCTAATTTATTGATTGCGATTCGTATTGTTAAGTGTAGGTATTATTAGATCTAATTAAATTACCTAAAAAACAAGGTTAATACTAAGATGCATTGCGGAGATTATACTAATCCTAATTTATTAATAAATGAGAAAATCAGATTATTTGCTGAATCGTCGCTGAACCGACTATGATGAATGTTGTTGTGGAGATAGATGTGAACCTGGAAACGGTTAAACGCATTTTCTTTTTTGTGAAAATCTATATCCACGTGAACGAAGCCGCGAGGAAAAACTAGTAGTTATTAAAATACCTAGCTGTTGACCAAGTTTTGTTTCATATATAACCAGGGCCGTGACAACGTGCCATCATTATTTCGTAGTGAAAATGGGATAGTGATATGCGTCCTAAGTGAAGGCTTGGGTGAAGTGATCACGAGGTGAGCTGTCAATCCATGTAATCAAGGTGACAGCTCACTTCGTGATCAAGACAAGCATAGACATCTTTACAGAATCGCACTGCTGTATAGCTCCGACTCTTTTACATAATATAACCATGACGGCTTAAAGACATCGTAGTAAATAACCTTGGAAATATCCCAGTTATTCGTATTTCGTGCTACTAGGTGTCTATTAGTAGATAGGTAAGTATGAAGGTGAGCTATAGAATAATAGGCACATAAGATGTTAAATAGTGTAAGAAAGATTTTAATAAATAAAATAAAGAATAAATAATTGTAGTGCTATCTCTGGAATAGCAATAAACATGTCTAGTATATACATACGGCTTCGCTCCCGTTGCATTTTAAATTTAAATCTTTAATGCCCAAAAACCGGAGGAACACAGAGTCAAAATCAGCAAGACTTTTAGAAATGCTGAGATAATGAGAGTACGAGTATATACCTAATACCAAGTTCAGTAGGGAACGGGTATACCTACATATACCTACTACTACTTTTATTTACTCAGCCGTGTAACGAATACTTTGTAGCTCATTATTATGTAAATTAAACGAATGCAGCTCTAAAGTACTGTGTTCAAAGAAAACAACGAAATTGGAAGTGCATTCGCAAGTGCAATGCATTTTTTTGTTTTTATTTTTTTTTTGTGCAACATTGAGTTATTGTAACACTTGTAAAAAGTCTATAGTAGGCGCCAGATAATCGTGGAATAACGGTCATTGACCCACCTACAATTATTGACATTTTTAATTTGAAAAACGGAATTAATGACACAAAGCTGTCCCGAATCATCATCTCTCGTGATCCTTAACATTGTCTAATAATGAAAAACGATTCATATTTAATTGTTCAGGTACCTATGTACAGTTATTAGGGAAAGGTCAATGTACTTTATTCCACATTTATCTGGCGCCTACTATAGTTTCGCCGAACAGCTGATGTTCAGATGTTTCCATTCCATTCCAGATGTTTTTTTTTTCGTTGGGAGCTTTCCATCAATGTATTTTCCTTACGGCTGCAGTGTAGGTAGCTAATTAGAAAGATGTTGGTCTGTCACTATTTCCTTATTTCCTATAGGCACCACCTCCTTAAGTACTACTTGACATTAGTAACGTCCTATTGTGTTCACGAACTAAAAATGGAAATAAACTGAAGTGCAGACGCTTATCTCGAATCGAATTAGTTTATCTTTAAACGCTTGTGTGTAAACAAGCAATAATAATATCTGTCTGCCCCTTCAAGGAGCCCTCAAGGACAGCCGTGATGTTATGTTACTGGAATATAAAATAATCTTCTTTTTTCCAGATTGCAAATGCACGACAGCCCAGTGCTGCACATCATGCAAGTGCGATGCTTCGTGCAGCTGCACCTGTAAGCGATCAACGACCACCACAGACACTGCTAAAACAGCTAAAAACTAAAAGCCCTAGATGTAAGTCTTTGCTGTAAAAAAAAAAGTCATAATTCGAACACAGTCATTCTTAATTCAAAAATTATGCTGATATGCACTTGAAAATTAAAGTCAGGGTGAGATGTAAGCCTTTGCTGTAATAAAAAAAAGTCATAATTCGAACACAGTCATTCTTAATTCAAAAATTATGCTGATATGCACTTGAAAATTAAAGTCAGGGTGACTTTCTGTTGTTTAAATTAAAATAAATAACGAATGAAGTACATAATGGAAACATCTGACTAAATACCTTGTAATTTGAATACTAAACTGTAAAGGTATGTTTGCGTATTTTGTTTATTCATATTCAAGTGCAGGTATTCATAGCAATGTATATTTTCTTCGTTGGTAAACTAAGTGGATTCTAGATTATATCTAAGTATTTTTTTGAAATCAGTTTCTTGTGTTAACAATTTATCTATGTGCTAAACTTCTTTGAGTTGGATCGTTTTAATCAATTTTCTTTGTCATTTCTGTCATTCAATATTTGAAGAGTGTATGTTCATTAAATACTGTTCTTTTTTTCAATTTAACAACGACCATCATCAACGAATATCATTCAAAGCATAAAACATTGTTAAAATAAAAATGTCATAACCATAATTTGTGCGTTTTATTCCAATACATTCTAAGTATTTCATTTAATACACAATTCATCAATTCATAACAATGTAGGTACACAGTAAAATAATTTACACTTAGGTACTCTATATTTTTAACAGACTTAAAACGCGAGGTTATAAAATAATTTAACTTAGAAGCGAAGTTTATGAGTGTCTATTGTTCAGTGGTTTACTTCAAGTTCATACAGGAATCTGAAAAATAATAGAAATCACTTTAGATATGGATGTCTATAGATGCCAGTTTCTAAATTGTCTTGGTTAATCGTATAGCCAAATAGAGGTACCTACACTTATTTGTTGACATTTTAATAGAATATAGAGTTTATGCAACAAAATTATTTGGATTTTTCTGAATTTTCATAAGTGCTTCCATGTTTATTTATTTAAACTTTATGTAAGTACAATTCTGGCACATGGGTGGACTGGACGTAATGCAAAAAGGCATTTTCTACCAGTCCTTTGTTGCATAATCAAAACGAGAAATATATTTTTAGCCTAGCCTTGAGCTTCCCTCTTCTCATAATTATTGGTGGTAATAAAATTATTATCAATCGGCGTAGTCTTTACCCAACTATATTGAGGTCGGCTTCCAGCCAAACTGGATACAGCTGAATACCAGTATTTTACAGTGAGCGACTATCTGTCTGACCTCCACAACCCAGTAGCAGGTACCTCTTGGCAAGACTAGTGTCAGATTTCTTGGCTTCTGACAATCCGTAATGACTGTCAAAGATCTACAAATGACAGCGGGGACCAACGGGCTTTTTTCAACGGCAAGTGCTTTCCGAGGCACGGAGAAGTCTCGGTATATTATGGACGGTTACCCATTCACAGATCGACCTCGACAAGCATTGATCAACGTTAAAGATCCGTACGGTTGTTATTACTTAGCCACGGGCTCCCCTTTTTATAGCTTTTATGTCGGGGGGAAATCCTCCACCCTGGGGCGGGTGGAGGGGTCTGTCAGACTCTTACTGACTAAAACCATCCCGGTGTTCCATCTCCCACCTACGCCGGGGATCGCGAGAACGTATGCGACTTCCGCAATCCCCGGCTGCTCCTTTTTTTTTAACCTAACTTCCCTAGAAAACTTCCGCTCTTCGCCAGTGATTGGTGTTACCATATACACGCTGAAATTTTAATGATTGTTTTCCCGCGGCAGAACGATTAGCCATCAGTAGTACATACACGTATAGAAACATTAAGTTAAACTTAATAAATAAAAAAGTTTTTGTTTTCAAATAATTAAAATAAAATTCATAAACTCGAAAGCATGAAAAGCAATAGTAACTCACTAGACGTGACGGTGGCGTAGGTACTACTGGCAGAGCGGCGGCGCGCCGACAAAGTGAAAAGCGATTCATAAATGTTCAGAGCAAAATAAGCTCTCGTGCGTAGTATTACGGCATTAATTTGCCTGCGAACACGCAGCGAGTGAGGCCCCGCGCATCGCGCACGGCATCATTTTATGTTGTACCTATCAGCTGGTTGATACGCGAAGGGCAACGACCGCGGTCGCTTTGCGCGAAACTATCGCGATGTATAACTATTGGTTCAAAGTCCCTTTCGAGTTTTGTTTATCACAATTTTTATTCTGCCTTTTCTTGATTTTAAATTTATTATTTTTCATAAATCGATTGTATTACCAAGACAAACTCATTTCGCTGAGGGAAAACAACCATTAAAATTTCAGCTTGTATATGAAACAATTAAAATGCCACCGGCTTTGCCCGCGAGAATGTCGGAAACTATCCCTAGGGAACATACTCCCGGGATAAAAATGTGCTACCTATTCCAGGCTATAATCTATCTCAGTGCCCATCCAAATCCGTTCAGCTGATTCGGCGTCATTGAGAAATAAACATCCATTCAAACTTTCGCATTTATATTTATTAGTATATAAATGGTAGTTACTCACGATCGATATAGATGGCGTGACAGTCGCAGCCTGGTACGCAGTCGACACTCCATGGGGTATCTGGCTCCAAATCTGAAAGTAAGCAAATAACTGTGAAATACAATGCTTATTCCTTATTTCTTGTGTACCTAAATCAAGTTAGGCCTACTAAGTTTTACAGCGATTGGTTTAGCACTATAATTAAGAATTTATATTTTATGGAACTATCAGCTACTTATTCAGAGGTGGTGAAACAGTACATAACTATATTTAATTATCCGTTTGTCCCAGTAGGATGGTAATGGTTCCGAAATAATTGGTATTTGTATTAGCACCATAGAGGAAAGTTATATGTATATCGGGTATTAGTACTCATCTAGCTGATAAATATTACTTATTTTAGCTTTAACGATGAGGAGGTAAGGGCCATTAAAGCTGACTTGAGAGGGATTATTAAAAATAAATGTAAAATTAGGTCTGTCACACTGAGTGAATTAGTCTATAAGCCTGTGTGACATTATCTTTTCTTCCTTAAAAAAATAATAAAAGAAAAGCACGAGTAAATTGACACTTTTATTTTCATCTGATTCCATCGAACGCAACATTCAAGCTTCATAGAGTCTAAACAAATCATTTATTTTCCAATCAAATTCAAAACATATTCAATTTTTGCATGTCCCTTATACTTAGTCCCTAAACTGTAATCGGCGATGGTTGCATGTAGGACGACAGTAGGTACTTATCGAATCTTAGTAAAACTGGGACTTACCTGAACGACCATGAAGGATCCTCATTTTATAATAAAACTAAAACAACTATTTTGAATGCTACGTGTAACTGGCAACACAGCAATAGTGACAATGAAACAAATAGCATCTCAGAATCCTACAAACAGATTATAAAAAAACCCGGTTTAATGGAAACTGTTCTGGCAAGTGGCATTGATAGATCAACAAAAGAAGACTAATGAGGCGTGTCAATGTCCAATAGGAGGCTATTACGATACGCAACAATTGGGTAGGAACAAGATAGGAAAATTACCATTATATCTAGCCCGAGCTGACCCAGTGCTGGGCAAAAAGCTCCGTCCATTCCTTCCATTGTTCCCGGTGCTATGCCACTTCTTGTTAATTCGGTCTGCCGGGGCCCCGTCTCACGATCTTAACGCACCAATTCCGTGTTTTACGGGCCCACCGCTTAATGGATATATTGAGAACATGAATGATTGAATCGTATGAAACACGCACCCAGACATTGTATAGAAATTTTGCCTTCATACCTTTTGAACGTTGCGGAATTTGTTCGAAAGAGTCACCGCAGCCCTGGAACGCAAAGGGCTTTAGGAGGAACACGGATGGGTTTCGCATCACACACGCCATTTCGCTCCACCCAGAGCGGAAGAAGTCATTTGAAGATTTCACATCCTTAACAAAATAGTTTTGAACGCCAGAGCATAAACGCATCGGCATACCACGCCAAGCCACAAATTCACCGTATTTTTTCTTTTATTTGTGACGTTGGCCTAAAGGGTAGACATTCGTTGTCACATAGATGTCACGATGTAGTTTAAAAGGTCAAAGATATAGGAGTGGTCAAAAAAGGAAGTGAATTCTCAAGGTACGATAGAGGCAAAATATGAAATATAGGAAACTTAAACATACATAGGATGAATCGGAACTTAATAGATATTTAGTTAACGGTCGAAACGGTAGTGATTTTGAACGCTTTACCAATATCGGTAAAATGACACAAGGGTGGTAGAAGATTTTGAAAATAGTGAAATGTTTTTGACAGCTAAATCGTTTGTAAAAGAATTGTTAAACAAATAATTTTAAACATTACCCATCTAATAACACGTCATATAGCCTAAGATTATGCGTTGATTTTATTTCCTGTCAGTCATGTCGTGATAACTCCCCATTTTGAAATTTGTTTCTTTTTTTTAAGGTTATAAACGAATTCCAGCGTACTCTACACAGCACAGCATCATTGGATATAACCTCACATACCCAAAAAATCTTCGAGGTCTCGACAACCTCGCTATTGTTCACAGTTTTTATCACATTTATTTAGTTTGGTATATAAACTGCAACGATTGTGACAGAAGCATAGTCAATCTTAGTTTCTTCGGTTCTTCAGTCAGACAACCTAACAAAACCAACCAAGATGCCTGCTCCTTCAGAAACCTGCAAAGGTATGTAGTACTTAACTGTATTTTCAGCGAGTTTGTTAATAGCAACAAAATCCTTATCATTTCATCACATTTGGAATATATGTACGAGTATGGTATCATCATCTGCCTAGCCTTTTCCCTACTATATTGGGGTCGGCTTCCAGTCAAACCGGATTCAGCTGAATACCAGTATTTTACGTGGAGCGGCTGCCTACCAGACCTTCACAACCCATTAACTGGGTAACACGGTAGTTCTTGGCAAGACTGGAGTTAGATTTACTGGCTTCTGACTATCCGTAACGACTGGCAAATATCTACAAACGACGAGTATGGTATATGAAACGATAAATATCAAATTAGAAAGGAAAGGCCTATTTTCGATGTACTAATTCGACCGGCTGAAATAATATAGATAACTTAAACAGTATTATATTCTTAATCTACGTATTAAGAACAGCTAAGACTCATCCTGCCCCGTCCTAACAAATTTGAGCTCGGCACATAACTATTATCCATTATCTCAGGGACCTAACAGACTACGACTACCATCAATTTTATCTTTGGGCCGCCATTTTCTTGTAGATGTCACCGGAAAATTGCAGACTCCGTAGGATTGTAATAAATCTTTATTAGATTATAATTTCCCGATATATTATGAAAAATCATTTTTTATACAATAAATCCCATCCAAACTCAATAGTTTCCAATCAATCCGTGCCTTATTAAGAAAAAAAATGTTAATAACATTACGCGATATTTTACAATCCAACGGCGTTTGCAATTTTCCGGTGACATATATACAACTACGTTATATGATAAACATCTGTTATATTTGTGTGTAGAATCCTGCAAGGATGCTGACTGCTGTAAAGACAACAACTGCGAGACCAACTGCAATGACTGCTCCTCCTCTGGTAAGTAATTACATTTTATGGTACCAAACCTCTGTATGGAAAAACGGAACCCTTATATAGAATCACTCGGTTGTCTGTCTGTCACAGTCTGATTTTCTGCGAATCTACAAGACCGATTCAGCTGAAATTTGGTACACATATCACCTTCTGTGACCCAAACATGGACCCCTAACGAAAATAAATAAATTTTGAACATGGGGTCACTTTTTGGGAGGACATTAGAAATTAAAAAAAAATAGTTTTTGCAGCTCTACCGTGTGACATATCAAATCAAAGGGTTCATGGTCAGGGTCTCAAAGTATTTTATAATATTGTATTCCGAAGTTATTAAAGAAAATAGATGAAAATGTACCATTCCCCTCCGGGGCCCATATCTCCGAAATTACTAAGCCTAACATTTTGAAAAAAATACAGATAAGAGACCTATTTTCCGACAGATTACAGGGAAACCAGTAAGAAGTCTATATCTATGATTTTAAAGTAACATGTTAAAAAATATTATTGGTTGGGAACCGTTTGAGACCGACTTGCACTTGGCCAGTTTTTCTTCATGTCGCTGGCCCGACATTAATTTGGGTTGATTAGCCCCAAATGTTGCCATTATCACGGCAGTGCATAGGTTACTTTGGGTGCATGTTTTGGGGAACAGAGAACATCGTAGGGTAATTTGTGACTTGGCTCTCAATTCTCACCCTGCTGTTGATTCGTCAAGGCAACTTTGCGAGGTTGGAGTTACACTTTCGTTGTTGGGTTCTGAGGCCGTTCAGGTACTTCCAAGTTGATAATGGAAGATTAGACCTTGCGTGATTTCTACTTTCGTCTTTTCTTGAGCTCTATCTGATAAGCACCCTTAACTCCAAGTTCAGAGTATGCTACTTATGGGAACAAAGTATTACCAGCAGAGGTAAACTTATTCACTTTCTAAATAAATTTAGGTACATGGTACTCACATATTTACAAATATTGGAACCATTAATAAAACAGTGTGAGTTAACAGAAAAATAAAAACACAAATAAGAAACATCTATAAAAAATCTATAAAGTTAATACATAAATCGACCAGTTTGATTTTGTCTACACTCTTAATTGTCCTATGGAGCAGAACCAGCATGTTTCCAGAAATCTTGAAAAGTTTTGTTCTAGAAGCTTTTCAAGTTAGTCAAGTACGAGTTTATTTTTTGTGTGTAAAGGAAAAGAATTTTTTCATTTTGGTTCTATTGCCCGTTGAATTGTTCAACAGTAGTCGCAGTTTTGAGGCATTCCTTGTTCTTTTGCTTGGCATAGCTTTGCCATTATGTCTACGCTCCTTTTTCCATAACAGTCCCAAATTATATCAATTGCTTACCTACGTTTTGTTTTTTTGTTTTCAGGTGGCTGCTGTTAAACAACGTGTTCCTGGTGTTACCTACACAATGTTTCTTTTATGTTAGTTAAAATTAATTTGTCGTCAAAATTTTCTTTCCAATTGATTTAATAAAAATTATGGTATAAATTCTACTTACGTTTTTGATTTATCACCAGCACAAATTCCTTAAATAATACCTACAGTATAAATATCTACACAGCTCCAATTTTATTGCTTGCCTTATTTTCTAATAATTATGAGATTTCCTGAAAAGTGTACCAAATATTGAAGATTTATTGGTGAATGGTGCAGAGGTACCATGCAAAATGAAAGGTGAATGCCCGGGATTAGTTTCAACATAATCGAATGTGAAGATACAGAAGGTTTACGAATAGGTATCAGATGCAGATAAATAAGAAAATGTTGAAATAGTTAGAAAATTGAGTCGGTTTACGATACAGACTCGGCAGGCGCTTACTGTGCTAACATATTTTATGGAAGAAATACAAACGCTCAGTTAAACTGATTATTACTCCGATTTGAAGCATGCGAAAGTTTCAGTAGAAGTTAAAAGAGAATAGATTATTCAAAAAGCCAAACGGCAATACCTTCAGAGTACAGCCGGACGATTCTGTAAACTCGTCGAAGTGAAGGCTTGGGTGAAGTGATCACGAGGTGAGCTGTCAATCCATATAATCAAGATGTCACGTGATCACGAAGTGAGCTGTCATTCTATCTTGATTATATCGGTTGAAAGCTCGCCTTGTGATCACTTCACCCAAGTCTTCATTTCGACATGTTTACAGAATTGACCGGCTGAATCGACCGGGATGTTTTGAAACTTGTAGCATAGGTTTAGGAGAATCTTTATAACTCACAAGAACATGATACATGCTCAGTTACTGATGTTTATAGTTTAACACAAATAAATAAAATTTGTAATGTACCCTAATCGTAAAATTTTACTTTTTAGTATTAGTTTTTCCCACACAAGATTCAATTTAATTTGCTCTAATTTACGTAATCCTGCGTGTTTATTGCTGCATGGTATTTTTCTTAAGGCAGGTCTTTAAATCCGAGTCTGAGTTAAAAAGTGGCAACTAATCATCGTTATCTTACCAAGAAATCGCACTTAATAACACTGTCAAAAATGCGGTCGTTAGCTGACTGCTACCGTCTGCCGTCTGTTAGTTTCAAGTATTTAGGTATTCTTACGTACGGCCAGAGGCTCAGCAATTCAGCATTGTTCTGGCAAACAAAAATATAAATATCACTTTTTAACGTCATTTTATTTATTTAAACTTTATGTACAACAGTGGTACATCATCATCAAGGAATTCTCTACCAGTCAACCTTTGGGTTATAGGCTATAAAGACTGTACTATGGTAGGTGTTATTAATGAAGCACATTTTCAAGGACCTTACCAACTTTTATAGTAATCGAATATTAGAGTCTTTATAAAAATGGGACGTTCTTGGTAATCCTGAAAAGTTTTATTAAATGTCTTAAACCGTTTTCGAAATGGCGGATTCAACTCTAGGTTTAATTAGTTAGCTAGCAGGAGACATTTCCAGCTCGAATTTCTGATTAGAGGACCGGAGTTTGAATTTATGCCATGTATGGCAATAGGCTCCCTCCTATTACATGGGTCTTAAACAAAACGGATGAAATATAAATATACTTTTACGCCACTGCCTTCATCATTATCATTATATCAGCCGAAAGACGTCCACTGCTGGGCATAGGCCTCCCCAAGTGTCGCCACAACAACCGGTCTTGTGCGTCTCGCATCCATCGGCTACCCGCTACGCTCACCAGGTCATTGGTTCACCTTGTCGAAGGCCTTCCAACACTGCTTCTTCCGGTACGCGGTCGCCACTCTAGAACTTTTCGGCCCCATCGACCATCTGTTCTATATGCAATACACATTGCTCGCAGAACAGATGACCCACTGCCACTTCAGTTTGGCGATCCTTCGGGCTATATCGGTAACCTTGGCCAGCACTCGGTCAGCCACTGCCTTACTCTTCGAAAAATATGGGCGTGGTGTTACGTTATTTCCGAATGAAGCTTCGTAGAAAGAAACTACAAAAATAACTTCAATGTCTATGCTAGAGAAACCATGATTAAGTTAGGATCTTAGCAAAAACATTAGCTGATAAGCTCTTAAATGAATAACAGAATCAGAAGTGATGCGCTGACCCCAAGTACCATTAGACAAGGGCAGGAAGATGATAAATCTTTTCCATCTTTTTTGTTGTAAAAGATTTATCATCTCTTAACTGTTCAGATTCTTTAGATTTCACTTAAAGAATATAAAAAAATAGTACCAAAATCCATAAGAATCACCCAGATCCAGGCTTGTAAACAATTTAGATTTCTCTAAATTGTTTACAAGCCTGGATCTGGGTGATAATGCGCATATTATAGAGAAGATAGATAGAAGATATAAAGTATTTTGTATTGATTCGCTTGGTGATAATGTCAGGCTTAATATATGGGTTAGTTAGCAATAAAAGTTCTATAATAAGAAAACACAAAAAAAACTTCAACAGAAGTGGAATGCTGCTAGGATGAAGATGTGGTCATCACGGTAGTTGATAAGCTCTTAAATGAAGAATGAAGTAGTTGCACCGTCCTCAAGCAGCATTTCACAAGGGTAAGGCCATGAATATTTTACAACCACCTTGAGGGCTTATCTCTGTCGAGACTCGCTAGGGCCAGGGCTTGCCAGAATTGCGGGATTGTTACTGCGCAAGAGTTGCCACTGCCCTGGAAAGCAAAGGGCAATTGAAGGAACACGGATGGGTTTTAGTAAGTAAGAGTCTGATAATCCATCGCTTATGGGTTGGTCAGCAATAAAGTTTTGTTAAAAGAAAACACAGAAATAACTTCAACAGAATATTTATATGAGACAGTAGAAGAACACAAGTGTGACAAAGAAGACTACAGTAAAGGAGATGGGGAAGCAGGTCTCCAGGAAGCCACTGGCGCGGGTGAAGAGGGAGGGGCGGCGACCGCGCCTGTCTCGGTCCATGGTGAAGTTAGAATGTTAGCAGCAACCACCTAGAAAGAAGAAAATAACAGCATTTATTGTATCAGGCGTCAACTGAGGGCCAATTCCCAATTTTTTAAGCAACGTTCGCATTCTAATGTAAACAACATTCGAATGCGAATGTTTGACAGACTGCGCCTGAGATGCGACTGGAAACGTAGCTTAAAATTAATGGCTTTCTTAATTGAGAACATTGATTTAGAAAATAGCAGCCCTTAAAAGAAAGAGCGTAAAATTAATATTGGAAAGATGGGGTACCTACAATATTGAGTTAAAGTTTGTGACGATTTAATCTCGCCTATTTATCAATCTCAAGGGAATGTTAAAGGAAAAATATATCGATTGCTAATGAAGCTTCATTTTCCTTTTATATGTGTCTCACTATAGCCGACTTAAGCAATCGAAAATTCATTTTGATGAAAGTGTCATTCTAAACTAATAAATGACGTATTATAAATATTATAATATACGCGTCATGCACCAACATCACAGCTCTAAAAGCAGCGCAAGCACTATCGGTACAAATCTGTAGCAAGATAGCGTCAAATCTATGCGTATCGTGATTCGTATCTTGCGTTACGTTGTAGCGAAAGTATAAGGGTTGCGAAAGTTACCTTCTTTTTATCTTGCCATTTCTGAGTGCGTGTAGCGCATCCATAGTTTTTATTTTATATAAAATTGGTTTTAAGAATATCAGTTATCAATATATTTACCTTTAGATGTGCAGTCGTCACAGCCCTTTTCCTTACAAGCGCAGTTGTCTGCGCATGCACCTCCCTTGCAGGATTCTGAAATTATATAATAATAAAGGTTTTAAAATCATGAATATCATTTTCATTAAGTATTATCTCCATTATTAATGAAAATAACACCGTACTTGTTTGTATGGTTTTTAGTATTAAACTTTACCAAACGTCGAAGTCGTATTGTCCTTTTCAAATAAATTTAAAACACAGGTGATACATTGCTTTTTAAAGTCGACCAAAGGAGAATCTTACTAAAAAAAACAACTAGCTACTCAGAGCACTATTCAACAGGAAATCAAATAAATAACTAACGTTTAAAAAGATTTTGTTCCTGTTTATAAAGTATAACACTTACAGTATAACACACACACACACGCAGACCTTCATTCAAGGAAAATAAAATACTTAAAAGATACTTGGAAGTATAATTTGTATGCATCAAACATTAACCAGAACTAAACAATGATTGGTGGAATAACAAGCCTTCAAAATGGATTCCTTGATTTAAGTTTTTGGGCATTGTAACTCCATCATCAAGTCAGAGGTTCCCAAATAATCAGGACTAATAACAACTGGGGACGTAGGGACTGCTCATGAACTTATTGCAATAAAATTCTTGGGATCCTAAACCAGCCATGATGATTATATTATGTGCGGCACGTAATATAATGGAAATAATGAAGTACGGCGATATCGATAGTTAATAGAACAACTAGCACTATAGTTTACCGTATGCCTGATACCACTTTCAGTCTAATTAATTAACCCAGAATTGAAGAATACTACGGGTTGTCAGAAATTATGACACCACTAGAGACAAGAGGTATTATCGTTTATCCAGTTGCTAGATTGTCAAGGTCAGACAGGCAGTCGCACAATGTAATAAGCTAGGATTCAGCTGCATCCGATTAAACTGGAAGCCAATTGGGATTGACACACTTGGGAAAAAGGCTAGTTAGGCAATTGAAGAAGACTACCAAAATGATGATCAAAATGATAAAAGTGCTCAAAATCTCTTACCTTTGCACGGTTCACAGGGAGCAGGCATGATGATTGTTGTTATTGCAGTGTAACTTCAAACTATGCACCATCCAAGAAGTCGCCATGTTTTATACCGCAGCGCCATCGCAAAAACTGACAATATCTGGAGCAAGGCTGTCGAAAAACTGATAGCTATTATAATACTGAAATTGCTCGATATAATGGAGGAATGTTACTGAAGAACGTAATAGAAAAAAAATATGATAATATAGCATTTGGTGGTTCAAACGGGCCTCATCGTAAACCATACCGCTCGCTGTATGTTACGGTAAATGTCATAATTTGAAAAATTACTAATAATTACCGAACATTATTAATTATTATTACCTCATGATTTGACAAATATGAATATAATATTAAATTCATCACTTTTATCAGTTATTATTAATAATTCACTACTCGCGACGGTAAAAGTAATAAAATAAAAGAAAACTCGAAGTTATTTGTCCAGTATTGGGACTTAGGGCACCCCGACTCGTACAGGTTATTTTTTAGTTTTTTTTGGGATTTTAGATTTTTTTAAACCATCCAGAAATAGGAGCCGACGTCGACCGGGCCTCCGTCGACTACGACCACGTTGAGTGGCATAAGTAGGTATCTTCCCTCCCCCATAAATTAGGTTTATGATGTCTGGTTTTCGTAATAAGTAAATCTTCTACTTCAGAAAGACGCTAAGCGTTCCTATGTTACTTATTACATTTATCGGTATTAAGGTTACAATATAAATAATCAGCGATAAAAGTGATTAATTTCTTACTTTTACCTCGACTTTCGGTAATTATTTATAATGTTCAATTAATCATACTCACAGTAACATATATATTGACAACGCTAAACGATTTTGATAAAAATGTGATTGGAGCCACAATTGAGTTTTTCCCCAAAAAAATTCATAACTAGTTAATTTTTTTCTTTGAGTAATCGGCTTGGGTACTCCGAACTCGTCTAGTATCAAAACAATTTGTTGGTTACAAATAACACCTTTTACGTTTGAAATACATAAATAAATTAATAAAAACATTTCAACAATTTATCAGTGTCCTGGCATATTATATTCCTGCAAGATTCATTAGTGTAATATGCTGATCTGTATCAACTTCGTCAGTCAGTACATAGCTTGCAAACCAGGTTGATGACGATGATAATCATGACGTAGCTAGGTGGTAGATCTGATGTCCCAGACCTTCTAGAGGATGGAAAGGCGTACACCATTGTCCAGAGGTCTATATCTGTAGGCTTGAGTATATTCATGGAAGAGATTGTTTGCTGGTTGAAATCTAACTAACACAAGACTTTTTCACCACTCTCTCTTCATCATCATCATCATCAGCCGAAAGACCATAATCGCCACGCTTGGCAGGCGGGTTGGCGATCGCAGTGTAGCTGTTGCAGTGCACAGAGAATGCTGCTGTCCATTCTCTGGTGAGTCCCTTAGTCGCCTCTTACGACACCCACGGGAAGTGATGGGATGGTACTATTCTTTATCGTTCGACACCGTACATAACTCTTTCTTATGTTATCCAAATTTCTCATTAAAACGAACATTTTTAATTTCAGCCTTTCAAATTAATTTCGTATAGTTTTCTGATTAACTGTCCCTATTTAACCTTATATACATACATTGCCAATCACTTGCATTTATTTGTATTAATATGCTAAGAATCCTATTAATATTATAAATGCGAAAGTTTGTGAGGATGGATGGATGGATGGATGTTTGTTACTCTTTCACGTCAGAACGGCTGAACGGATCTCGATGAAACTTGGCACAGAGGTAGATTATAGTCTGGAATAACACATCGGATAAACGCGGGTAGAGTCGCAGATAGCTTGATTTCAAATAATTGCAATGGATCGGCAACGCATCAGCATAAATAGGTATATCTTGAAACAATTTGGTAGCCACAATTAACCTAAATATTGTAGGTACAATACTAATACATATTACCTTTTTTTATAGCCAATTTCTTAGGCAGTTGATCACATGCAATTCTATATCTAAGAGCATGCGATCCAACATCCATTTCAGCGATTGCTTCACCAATAAATTGTGTATGCGTAAAAGAAAAAACAACCACAAAACCTGGATCGTGGACGTCCCACTGATACGCACAAAACGTTTTGAGAATACTTTAATTTTGCGTACAGCTAAGGATTGGAATTCCCTGCCGAAATCTGTGTTTCCTGATAGAATTAAGTTAAGAGTGTACGTAAATGAAATACGTATAGGCAAACGTGCTCTATCGTCGACCACATCAGCGCTTAACATCAGGTGAGATTGTAGTCAAACGTGACCCTACGAATAAAAAAGTACTTCCAATCTTTAACACAATATCCAGATCATTTTCTGTTTCCATTCATTCAAGCATCACACTCAGCTACTGAAGCAAGTCTTTAACAATACAGGCAGTTTTTCTTCCGGATAAAATCAATAAAAAATAGGAAAGAGAACCAGCCCATCTATTTGAGGGTTCCGCACGAGCAGATCGCTTGAACATCTAGGAAACATCGCCAAGGCTTTTCCTGCTTCCCAAGCAACCTTGTTTTGTGGACAAGCACCTATATTTAGGAGATTTATTTTAATTTTTATATCATTCACACCCAGGAAACAGTAGATTGCAGTTATGGCGACTCAGACGATCACCCAAACTGTGCAAGGTAGGTGAAACTATATAATTTGGATATTCATTTATTTTATTTGTAACCTGTCAATAGTGTATTTTATTTTCAAACAACTTTGTCTCATTGATGGTCAATTACTTACCTTCATATTTTTATGAAGTTATTTCTTTCTTTCTTTGGAAATCATTACACAGCGCCTTATATACTTTCGAAAGCAAAGTGATATTTATTTATAATTTGGCGCAGATATTTTAGGCGTTTGAAATTCTTTCGACTTGAATAGATAGTTATTGCAGCGCTTATTTAGTGTTTTCATAAGAACCGGCTCGTCCGAACACTCATATTCCCCATATTCATGTACACTGCGAAGACGCTGGTTCTCAATCGATTACTAAACATAATTATAATTTCAGAATTCCTGCCAAAGGCCCAGATCATGTCCGCAAAGACAAAACCGAACCTGCCTCCAAAGACGAAACAGGAGCCTCAAGCCCTGGGCTGCCCCGTTGACTGTCCATGCAAGATCCAGAAAGAAAGCTCGTACGAGAAGCCGATGAAACTGATGTTCAACGCCATAGGAATCATTGTGGCTCTTATAGCCACATACCTGATTGTTACAACCGACTCCAACATTTATATCGTCTTTTGGGTCGCCTATTCTATCCTAAGACGGCTGTCTAAATCCAGCCCGGCCAGATCACATGCCAAGTCTGACTAAATGTTTTTTTATTCGCACTGTATTTATTTCTAGGCTAACTATTTATTGATTGTTTATTTATTTGAAACTACTGAGCATGCAAAGTATTCAATACACTGTTTTTTGTTTACTTTTTTTTGTTTTGTTGTTGTCTTCGTATTTGTGTTTAATAATATTGATTATTTAGATCGTGGCTAAGTTATGACAGCCGCACGGGTCGATCTTCAAGGTTAAGCAACGATTGCCGAGGTCCATCTGTGGATGGGTGATCAACTTAACATACCTACCGAGAGTCCTCCGTGCCTCGAAAAGCAAATTACGCCGTTGGTCCCGGCTGTCAAAGCAGTAGATCGTTACGGATTTTCAGAAGCCAAGACTGGTGTCAGATTTTACTCAGTAACTGGGTAACACGGTGTTACCCAGTTATTGGGTTATGCAGGTTAGATAGGTACCCGATCCACGTAAAATACTGGTATTCACCTGAATCTGGTTTGTCTGGCAGGCGACCACAATGTAGTTGGGAAAAGCCTAGGCAGATGATGATGTTAGCTAGAAGTGAGAAGGAGGATTATGATGAGTTTAAACTCATATTTCGTAAAAATTTCTCTCTCTTATGGATTTCGATAAACTTTTTCCAACTATTGGTATCCAAAAAATTCTAAGCTGTCAGTTCTATTTAATAATGATACCTACTATTCATCTCTACCGACTATAAATAAGCAGATTTGTTACAATAGTACATTGTTCACCGAGAGGAGAAAGTGACCGATTACCGTCGAGGGTGTCGTTTGAAACACCCAAGATCGGGAATCGCAGTTTCTCTCGAGTGATACATAGTGCTTTATACTACACCTAGAAGGAAAATAAAAAACGAAATCTTTACTAATTGAAATTTATATTGAAATTGTTGCAGTTAAAACTGAATCCTCAAACAACACACAAATTGGAAATGGCGCCAATGGCGTCTGCAATTTTCACATGTTCTTTTTTCAAATTGTTTATCCTGCCGCCGCAGGGTCGCACTGCCAGCCCGACACCATCCAACACACAGCTAGTGGCCAGTGTCATTTTGCGAACTTGGAGATAAAAACTCACTGTAAAAACTTTTTGGCTTTTGATATTTAGGTTACTGGCGCATAGTCTTACCCAAAATTAAAAAAGAAAAACCACGTAAGAAATGGATTTTCATACACTTTTCTCTCCCGCTCAGATGCGTTTTCTCCCCGCATATTTGTTCGATATGCAATGACGTACTTTCTACCGTAAATTTGGAAAATACCTTGATACTTTATCAAATTTACGGTTTTTCTCAGATTTCGTTTTTTATTTTCCTTCTAGGTGTAGTATAAAGCACTATGTATCACTCGAGAGAAACTGCGATTCCCGATCTTGGGTGTTTTAAAGCCCTCGCCTACGGCTCGGGCTTCAAACGACACCCTCGACGGTAATCGGTCACTTTCTCCTCTCGGTGAACAATGTACTATTTTTCATCTAAGTACTTGAACTCTGAATGATGCTGAATCATACCAATTAAGTAAAAAACGAGGTACAATGTAAGTATGTAATGTAGGTATGATTGTTCGTATTATCTACATGTCTCGTTTTAAACTTCATTCAAACCAATAGAGTTTGAAGAAAAATCAAAGTATTGTACCTATTGTTCTGCAAATCTGTAAGGAGCTCGTGGCTAAATAATAAAAGCCGCATGGGTCGATCTTTAAGGATAAGCAACGCTTGCCGAGGTTGGTCTGTGGATGGGTGACCATCATAACATACCGAGACTCCTCCGTGCCTCGGAAAGCACGTTACGTACGCACGTGACACCAGTCTTGCCAAGGAGTACCGTGTTACCCAGTTAATGGGTTGTGGAGGTCTGGTAGGCAGCCGCTCAACGTAAAATACTGGTATTCAGCTGAATCCGATTTGGCTGGAAACCGACCCCAATATAATTGGGAAAAGGCTAGGCAGATGATGTTATGCAAATCTGTAAAATCTACAGGAGGAATCAAAGAGGATTAGTTTGTGGTGTAGAAGCTAATTTACCTCCAGCACTTCAGAAAAAATCTCTAATGTCTCTAGCCGAACTGGTGCCCTTCGGCGTATGACGGTGCTAATGCCATCAAATTCCGACGATGTAAAGGGGATAGTGCTATAGTGCTCCGTCTCTCTCGTGGAGCGGAATTTCTATCGTTTTAGACTTCATAGTTTTCTGTTTCGATTTTGCACGGTTGCAAATTATAAACCTTTATCGCATATCGCTCTTTTTTAAGTATAAACTTTATCAACTTACGTTGCGTGGTTAAGAACAAATAAGCGGAGAAACTAACAAAGTCAGACAGCGACTATTTTAAATTCTTATGCTATTTAGAGAGAAGAGAAGATGCCTTAACCACAGCCCTTTGGTGAAAACGATAATATGGAAAGTTCCATTTCTTTGAGAAAGAAGGGAGAAGTAAATTGAATAAAGGACAATATACCGAGGAGAGTAGCACAAGCTATCCGAATCAATAAGAAAAGATAAAAAGCTCCATTTATTCACGAACAAATTAAAAAAGCTATTAATAAGCAAATGTTATTAACTTATAACAGTGTCAACGAATATTTAAATGATAAATCCTTACAAAACTCATAGTATAAAATGCAATGTTTTAGAATAAGTTAGATTAAAAGATTGATAAGTCCTGATCTCCACATATTTTTCTTTTGCTGTGCCCGACAGGGTCCATGATTGTTTCTTTTGGTAGGTAAATGTTCACCACCTAAGCCTACATGGAATGCCAGGGTTGCGGAATTTGTTCGAAAGAGTCACCGCGGCCCTGGAACGCAAAGGGCTTTAGAAGGAACACGGATGGGTTTTAGTCAGTAAGAGTCTGACTCGCCCTTCCGCTCCACCCAGAGCGGAAGAAGTCATTTGATGATTTCCCATCCTTAAAAAAAAAGAAGCCTGCATTGTTGAATGCAATAAAGAATTGAGTATTGAATATTGTGCTAGAAGAGACAATCTTTTTCACAAAAAATAATCTTGAGTTTTTTTTTAACAAAACCTTCACACACAATTTCCATACGTTTCGGTGAATACTTAACATGTTGATACCTATTCTTGAGTTTTTGCATCAATTAGTCCCGCTAGGAAGTTCACTGATCTGAAATTAACACTCGACAGTATTTTTTGTGACAAATACGATTTTGGCGCAAATTCGAGATTGTAGATTATATACCACAGAACACGATTTCATTTTTTCTTGTATAGGGAACTTTTTGCTGGGGAATAGACTGTTTTATCTTTTTTTGATAAGTATATTTTGTTTAAGACATTGTATCTTGAGTTTGGCATTGAACTATTGAGTTAAATCTTACTTATTTTAGACTTTCATCTTACTTATTCTAAAACATTGCATTTTATACTATGAGTTTTGTAAGGATTTATCATTTAAATATTCGTTGACACTGTTATAAGTTAATAACATTTGCTTATTAATAGCTTTTTAATTTGTTCGTGAATAAATGGAGCTTTTTATCTTTTCTTATTGATTCGGGTAGCTTGTGCTACTCTCGTCGGTATATTGTCCTTTATTCAATTTACTTCTCCCTTCTTTCTCAAAGAAATGGAACTTTCCATATTATCGTTATCACCAAAGGGCTGTAGTTAAGGCATCTTCTCTTCTCTCTAAATATCATAAGAATTTAATATAGTCGCTGTCTGACTTTGTTAGTTTCTCCGCTTATTTGTTCTTAACCACGCAACGTAAGTTGATAAAGTTTATACTTAAAAAAAGAGCGATATGCGATAAAGGTTTATAATTTGCAATCGTGCGAAATCGAAACAGAACACTATGAAGTCTAAAACGATCGAGATTCCGCTCCACGAGAGAGACGGAGCTATACATAGCATATAGCACTATCCCCTTTACATCATCGGAATTTGATGGCATTAGCACCGTCATACGCCGAAGGGCACCAGTTCGGCTAGAGACATTAGAGATTTTTTCTGAAGTGCTGGAGGTAAATAAGCTTCTCCGCCAGAAACGAATCCTCTTTGATTCCTCCTGTAGATTTTACAGATTTGCAGAACAATGAGTACAATACTTTGATTTTTCTTCAAACTTTAGAATGAAGTTTAAAACGAGACATGTAGATAATACAAACAATCATACCTACATTACATACTTACATTGTACCTCGTTTTTTACTTAATTGAAATGATTCAGCATCATACAGAGTTCAAGTACTTAGATGAAAAAAATACTTTTGTAACAAACCTGTTTATTTATAGTCGGTAGAGATAAATAGTAGGTTTCATTATTAAATAGAACTGACAGCTTAGAATTTTTTGGATACCAATAGCACAGAATATTATATGCCAATAGTTGGAAAAAGTTTATCGAAATCCATGAGAGAGAACTTTTTACGAAATATGAGTTTAAACTCATCATAATTCTCCTTCTCACTTCTAGCTAACATCATCATCTGCCTAGGCTTTTCCCAACTACATTGTGGTCGCCTGCCAGACAAACCAGATTCAGCTGAATACCAGTCTTTTACGTGGATAGGGTACCTATCTAACATGCATAACCCAGTAACTGGGTAACACCGTATTACCCAGTTACTGAGTAAAATCTGACGGCTTCTGAAAATCCGTAACGATCTACTGCTTTGACAGCCGACGGCTTAATTTGCTTTTCGAGGCACGGAGAAGTATCGGTAGATATGTTAAGTTGGTCACCGTTATAAGAACCTTTTTATAACGAGATCGTCGGTTTCATTTCATTTTCGATAAGATATAAGTACAAATGCTTTTTTAAAGAATATGTTTATTTCCATATGGTATTCGCAGATCATCATTCTCATCAACAAGTTCTGCAGCTGCAAAACTTTTAAACTGTCAGACACAAAAGAAACATTATTTCATTCGATGCATATCAAACTGGCATCATCCTGGCCACTGCGCGATTCAAGTGGTTCAATTAATAAATGGTTATAAAAGGACCCTCGGTATATTGTGCAGCGGAGCGAGACTCGTGACTTGAACCCACGGCGCTTTGCAGAAATACATTACTAGCTACCTATGTATCTCTTTTATAGTGCAGTCTTCATATTTGAAATTCAAATATTGGTAGACGGGATCGATATTTCAAGGTTTTCACGAAGTAGTTTTACGAACTGATACGTTGAAGTATAGATAGAAAGAAAAGTTTGTACATCGATCATAGTGGCAATATGATAATTTTATGTTTGGCGCCAAGAAGTAAAGGAAGAACCCACAAATACAAAAATGTGAAAAGGCCAAGCTCCTATCCCCAAAAATTAGGTCTATTAAAGTAGTGAGTAATAAGCCAAGTAAAAGTAATAGGCCAAGCATTTCATAACTGCAGAATAGTCCATGACTCCAACATGTGTCTTTTGAGAATACCAGTGAATAAGCTTGGATTTCTCCTGACCGCATAAAAATAATGCAACAATCGAAAAACCGTTTTCTTAAAAATATGATTCCCTAAAATCAACTTGGCAAGTTTTTCTTTGTAACGTCGACTTTACAATAAATTTAATAAAGAAAAAAACTTGGGTCATATTTTCAAGAAAACGATTTTTCGAGTGTTTCATCATTTTTATGCCTAAACGCCGACATCCAATATCACTATGGGACTATCCGAAATAAAAAGCGATACAACTGGTTGCTAAATACTGGTCGAGCAAAATTTGTTTGAGTCAATCAACACGAAAAGAAGACGACCCGCAGAGATACTTTACGGGCAGATCTGTATACACTGGGCCTATGAACCATTTCTATACTTAGATAATTAATAGTATGTATATAAAAAACCGCACACGTAGGTGGTCCCTAGGTCCCTACTTAACAATGAACTCATAGCTACAAGCCACAATTAAACTACCTACTCATTAAGAACACCTGTCTATAACATTTCATCACTAGTCCCTGTATATGGTCATATTTTTTGTGAAAAAGTAACCTGGTAGTTACTACAGCTTCAGAAAAAATATCTCGTGCTCGGTGTAGAAATAACCAGTCATACGTAATCAAGAAAAAAAATGAAAACGTATAATTTAAAATGGAGCGCAGATGAAACTTGTACTTACCTACCTACATATTTCAATAAAAAACAAGAACCCAATTATGCGTAGTACTTAATTGGATGACAACAAATGTTACAGGAGAATACGTTAGCAAGAATACAAACGTGCTCCACCAAAAAAGAATTTGCAGAGCTCCAACTGTCGTTATGTTAATTAAACTTAACTCATCGTATTGTAAAGAGGATATCCTTGTATGCAGGTCTCTGGCAGACCTGGTAAGGTAACCTTTGGAAGCGTCAGGTGAAAACTAAAAGAATTTGAAATACGAATGTGAAAATATGTTTTGTTTTTCATCGGAGACTCTGGTTCCAACGTTCTTTGAAGGCAGACGCCGAATATATTTTAAACTTTAAATCTTCAATATAGTTTTATTTATAATAATAACAATAAGTAACACTAGCGGGAGTCGCTGGTGTTACAGTATATTTTAAGTTTTCAAAAGCTTCTATATTCTGCTGCACTGTCGCAGGATTTGCTTGCCATTTGTAAATTGATTTCACCATCTATGTCTTGTCTATGTTTAGTTAATCCATGACAACAGTACTGTGGATATCATCAGTGCGACCGCTTTACCCGCCACAATTAGCGGCTAGCGGGTAATGAGCGCTTGCGCTTGCGCATACGACGCTACGCTTCCTAGCTTTCTCTAGAGAAATGTGATAACTTGCAGTGTTATTAGTTGTATACTAGTTACTTTAAATGTTAAGCGAGGCAGAAGAGAATACGTAATTACGAGGAAGAAGTAATGAAAGCTACATGTGGTAAAACCCACTGGAGATGAATCAGAAAAGATAATGGTTAAACTGTTAACACATGTGAATATTCTTAATCAGGAAAAGACAGACTTTGACTGGATCTTAACGTTTATATAGCGTCTAGGTTTGTACAAGAGGTCGTATAAATTGTAGGTAACCTTTCAATTGCAGGCTTTCCTCACGATGAGAAAGCTTATCAAATTTGAAGATAGATTTTAAATGTAAACAAATTATAAACAGTGATGAAACATTAGTTAAAGGAGAAGATATAGATGGACCTGCGGATACTTAATCACACAAAAACCGCATATTTCGAAAAGTGAACCAATTATGCTTCAAGCCACGAAACCCGAACGCAAAATCACTGACGCAAAAACAAAAAACCTCTCGAAAACTGGGCCCAACTCAGTTCAACAACAAAATAAAAACACAGCATTGTAAAATAAACCATTAGGAGTTTGATACTTGCTATAAAGTGAGTGAATCACTGCGCGAACGCAGGTCGTCGACTTCGGCAGACATCGTGACGTTCCGCTAGAACCGCAGATCTTTGTTTATAAGTTTAGATCTTGATTTGTTTCTGATTCCTAGATGCTTTGTTAAGATTGCGTTTTTGTATTTTTAGAGTCAACTATTTGGATTTCTTTGGACATTACTGATGCCCGGTTTCTGTAGTACTTTATCGGTCATTTATCCACCCGTTAAACACTAACCAACAAATGGCGCTATGAAAAATAGCGTTAACGGACAGTTAAACGACGCCCGCATGAAAGTCGCAAATTTTCCTATCTAAATTATCATCAATCCATACTGGAACATATTCCCAAAATACAAATGTTCCATGTGTAAATTCAGGTTATGAATATATATGGGTGTCACATTTCATACAAATCCCATATTTTGGCCATGGCGGCCAATCTCAACCGAAACTAGCCATCGGCACCGGACATATTGTAGTATTATAGTTCACAAGTGTGTGCGCAAACACAGGTGCACTCCCTCTTCCATCACTCTCATGTTCTGAGAAAATAAGAAGAGAAAAAGAAAATAACAAACGATACAATAGAGGATATGGTAAAAAGGGGTCCACACTCCACTCCTTCATCATATCAGCCACTTGCCGTCCACTGCTGAACGTAAGCCTCCCAAAGATCGCCAACCATCCCGGTTTTGAGCGGTCCGCATCCATCCGCTGCCAGCCACCTTCTTCAAATCATCGATCCATCGTCCACTCCTTACTATTGCAGCATCCAATTCATTTGCAAAAAACAACTCCAATAATTCTTACCTACTTGAAAATCGTGACTCGTAGGATATGCTTATCAAATATAATTCATTTCAGTTCCACCAAACCCGAACCGTGAAATGAGACAGAGATTTTTTGCGATGTTTTGATTTCTTCCGTTGATATTATCAGTGAAAACAAATAAACAGAGTTTAATGATACCTGCATATTCCGAGTAACGACTAAACCGGTCCTGTAAAGTTATTTTGGCAGGAGCCAGAACAGGATTCGATAAAAAATTAACAAATTGTGCTCTTAAAGAAATTTTAACCTTGAAGCGACTGGTGCAGATAATAATGCAAAAACTGCAGGATGTCTCTAATGGTGGTTCTCACGGGAAATATATGAGTTTTATTTTATTTCTATAATAGAGGTTCCTTATAAGGAGGCATCCGCTGGGTTTGAGTTAAGTTTTTACTGACAGTGTCCGATCCAGGCGGAGCAGGTGCCACAACTCATTTACTATGTAGGATATACAAAAAGCTTTGAATGTCCTGTCTTAACGTTGACGTCAATAATTAGAATAATGATAATGACCAACAGGGTATTTGACAAAAAAATCTAATTAGTCCGTCAGATAGATTTCCAAAAAATATTGGACACGTTTTTTTCTTGTGTCACGTAAACAAAAAATTTAAGATACAGTGCATTGAAAACTCGTGTGACGTCACTTACCAGTACACTTTTTACTGCAAAGAGACGTCACAAGACCCCACACCTTATCTTTGATGCGTTTTATCTTCGTATTATTTATTGATTTGATAAAATAAAATAACACGTGTCCAATATTTTTCGATAATCTAACTGTCGGACTAAATAGAATCATATTTTTTAACCCAGGCAGCATCTCTATTGTCGTTAATTGGTCAAAATTCCTTAATTTTAGTTTTTGCTCTCCTTCTCCTTGTAAACTTTAACTAGGTATTCTTAATCAAAGCCTTCTGTGCGCCCAATATTTGCATAAAATGGGGTACCTACTAAGTTATTATTCATGTATTTATTGATAGATATTATTTGTTTTGAGGTAGTTTGGCATTTATAACAGATAGAAAGCGTGATAGTTACAACAAATAGAATGAATATATATTAAATAGTAATTATACCTAATCAAGTTGCTGAAATATAATTCCTAAGTTCAGTAGTTAGGTCTGTACCTAACTACTAAACTCAACTTAGGAATTGGAACTAGACTTTTGCGTAGTATCTGTATACTGAACATAAGTTCTAGCAATTTCCCGCTATGTGCCAAGAAATTGTCTGCTGTTTTTCTCAAATTATCCTTACTGCGCCAAATCTCTAGTCTAGACAAAATTAGGGGACAATTTACTATTCCTTATAAAGCTTTCGAGATTTATTACCCCGTAACTAATGCGTATATATAACTAGAAGTTAATAAAGCTTTAATTGCGTCTAGTTGAAAATCTTTTACTTCACTAAATAGCAATTTACGGTACGGCAAGGTACCATTAAAGTTTTCATTGCTTGCTATATGAAGCCAATGCCTTCTCCTTTGTTTTACGGGATAGTATCTTAATAATCATGCCTTATTAGTACTTCATCATTAGTCACCAGTAGATACGTTTTACAATCAAGAGTACATTAAAGTATCGATCAGAAATTAATCATTTCTGCAAAATTTTCAACGTCAACCATTTGTTGTATTAAAGTGGCATTTTGTTTTGCACTTTGACTATGTTAAAACATGTAATCACCCAATATAAACCCACCCAATATCATTTGATACCGAAGTATCAAATTGTTACTTCTCCGCCATTTCTGATATAGGTACTTGTTATGCTAGCTCATATTTACGAAGCCGATTGTTTATTTCATTCAGACATACACAGTACTTATTTTAACCGACTTCAAAAAGTAAAGGTTCTCAATTCGACTGAACTTTTTTTTAACTAACAAAATGACCAATCGTTTCAATGCCATTGCAAAGTTCCAAAGTCCCTATAGGAAAGCTTTAAAAGCCTGCTACAGATACAATCGTGAGCGAACCGGTCCGACGACTGTCCGTACCGGCCCGTTTTTGTTTACGATCCGATCATTTATTGTAGCTATATACTGCAGCACGCCGTGGCTTAAATAACTATCTGATTTTAGGACAGGAGATGGGGTCGTGTTTTTTGAGGGCATGTTGAACTGTATGAAGTAGCTTCTGACGTTTTATAAGAGCCTTTGTAGGCCTACGTAAACGGTCTGTTTTTGTTTACGATCCGATCATTTATTGTAGCTATATAATATTCTGCAACACGCCACGGCTTAAATAACTATCTTATTTTAGGACCGGAGACCGGGTAGGTTTTTTGTGGGCACGTTGAACTGTGTAGTAGGTTTTGAAGTATTGTAAATGCCCATGTAGGTTTATGTGACATAACATAATATATTACTTATATTTTTAAAGAGCTTTTATTTTTATGGATTTCGAATTTAAAATATTTATGGTGAAAAGTATTCATAAAGTTTTGGAATGAATATTTTTATTTATATTTTTGAAAGATTTACGGAGAAATGTGGACGAAGAATTAAAAATAATTATTAGAAGAAAAAACAAAGGAATGACTCAGTTGATATTCTTTAAGATATTCTGTTAGACTTATTTGTCAGTACTTTTTTGAGCTAAGCCTTAGGTAGTCAACATCTTTAGTTCCTTCTGTAAACTAAAGATTAAGACTGCTTTAAAGCGTACTTGAGGGACAATTATCGCATATTTAAAGAGCATGCTCGTCGCAGTCCCAAACTGCCAAAAACTTCCTACATTTTGACATCGATTTTCACTGAGATGATTTAGAAATTTGAATTTGAACGCAATATAATTACGAGAATTGGCCTCTAATAGCTGAGATATTGTATTCAATTTACCTAATAATAAATTTTCAAATGGATACTCCATTATAATAACCCTGTAACAACATTATCTAATCTATTACTGCAAAACACAGAAGCAACTTGCACCAAAACAATCACAAAAGCAATCAATCAATTTCAACAACCTTCACTGCATCAGCATCAATCATTCAATAAGCCGAGATAACATTCTCAACCAGGGCACTGTCTCTCTGTCTATCGCAGACCGATGCGTCCCCACTCGAGGCGCACAGTTATTGACCCGTCGAGCTCTCGTAGCTGTAGACGTAACGACTGCGCGCGCACCCTGATATACACAGCCCCGGCTAGCTTAGTCTAGCTTAGACCAGCTCAGAGATGCCTGCACCCTGTGACTCCTGTAAAGGTAAGATTCTTTTATTAAATTTATTTTTTTCTGGTTTAGTGGCGGTTCTATGTCTTTTTCTTCGGCCTGCATTTTTATATTTTCTTCACGTGTTCCTTTTTTGTTTTTGTTTGGCTGTCGCCGGCTGGCCTGGACCCAATTGGGGACGGTGCTGCAAATGACGCAGTTTCCGTACTAGTGGGTTCTTATTGGATGTAATTTGAGATGGTATAGATTAGGGTACTTTGTGGTGTTTTATGTTTTCTCTTTTGTGAAAGGAAATTGTGGAAAAGCTTTTAGAGAGGGTTGATGATTTATGAAAAGTGTTATTTTATGGTGCGCATGTTATGTAATGACGTAATTGAAAAACCACCAACGTTCTTTTAAATTTTATTCCTTATTCAATTGGATAGAATAAACGGTCGTGAATTAAAAAAATGTTTCATTTAACAGTTTTGAAATACCAAGTACAACTTACTTACATTTTATATTTTTTTGAGATAATCATGTCTCTCAAGGTTAGCTCGTCAACAAAATTAAAAAATGTGGTTCCAATGATTTGGAAATTAGCTTTAGACGTTTAGTAGTAGCATATCGTGTTGAATTTAGGCAAATTAATTTTTAGTTTGGTCTTTTATTTAGCTAGAGCTGCTGGACCATCATTGAAATGAAATGAAAAGAATGATGTTTTTTTTTAAACTAAACAAAATGTGTGGGATAGAGTAGTGTTAGTAGGTACGTTCTTTTAACATACGCATATCTAACTAGATTAGAGCAACGGCCGATTTCCAGGTATTATATGCCGAAGCCATTTTTTTCAAGTCTGTTTTACAGAATATTTTTAAATAAATAGTAATAAAATAATATTTTAACGGCTGATTAATCATTGTAATAGTCCAAGAGCTGGTAGCCACCTTGAGTGAGATTCACAAGACTGTAATTTGGGTATAGTTTATTTAGTAGGTGCAAATAACAAAAGATAAAATATGCCAGGATTTGGGAGTATGCAAAACTATCTCCTTGAGTACAAAACCAATACTTTAATTTATCACAAAAAAAAATATTGGCCATCAGCCCAAGCTAGCAGGAATGCGTATGTTAAAAGTACGTACTAACACTCTATCCCACATATTTTGTTAGTAAGAAAATAAAGGACGTCTGGCAGATCTGGGATCTTAGTCTATAGGAAAGAAAGTACTCACTAAAAACTTTTAAAACCCCTAAAATTTCGAATAAAATCAGCTGATAGCGACATTATAAGTTATACACGTATTATGCGAACATAAAATGTACTAAACAGATTTTTTTTCATATTTCATATCCATGACATATGAAATATACTGCCTCTATACTTAAATACGATAAAATCGTTCACAGCTCAAAATCAAAATCAAAAGTCATTTATTCTAATTAGGCTGAGTGCCAGCTCTTTTTGAACGTCAAAGTTCTACATAAAGACAGTCCCCCAAAACGCCCGACCTCACCACTTCCTAGTGTTATAGCTGGGAAGAAGAAGTGGCGCAAGAAACTCCCCAGCTCACTGCTAAACACAGCCGACTCTTAAAAACCAACTGCCTATTAAAGGCCCCAATTAAATAATTGCCTAACAAGCACCAGGCTCGGTATTAACAGGAATTTTAATTAGATTTGCTAAACCAAGAGGTTTATCAGTTCCATTCCCAGCTGGGCGCAGAAAGTTCATTCAATTGTAGACCGTAGAACAGTTCCCACGACATGCCGAGGTATCTGGAGTTTAATGTGCTTACTTACCTAGGTACTATGTACTGTTATAACTGCGTTATGTGTGACCATAAATTGGAATTGTTTGCGTTTTATTTATCAACTAGCTTTTGCCCGCGACTTCGTACGCGCTTATTAGTTTTTTCATTCCTCATGAATGTGGCTATCATAGGCAAGAATCGTTTTCCAAATCCGTCTGGTAATTCTAGAGATTAGCGTGTTCAAAGCCGAAAAAGCCGGCTTTCTGGCAAAGTAAAGAGTCAACTAGGTGTTTGGATAGATCTTTAAATAAAGTTTGAGTAGGTACTCGAACCCACAATCCAAGAGTTTCAACCTCAAACGCCTCGAAACATTTCAAAATTACAGAGAATTTGTGTCCATCGTGTCTTGGTTATCATTAGGAGCCATCTCAGAGCTTGTTGTAGAAATTTCGATGGACCTAACTCGTTAATTTGTGATAACCTAACTAGGTGAGACAACAAGACTATTTTAATTGGCTAGATTGGAGGCAAAGATTTGGCAAATACAGAATCGACCCGCAGGAATCACAAGAGTGGGAAAACTCGACTCGACCCGTATCTACCGAGTCCTCAGTGTTGGTTTCCTCTTTTGCACAACATTTTTGGGCCTCTCTCATGTATTTCCTGATATTCTGACCAATCCATAATCAGGCCCCTGCATGGGACTTGTCACAGAAAGGAAGCCAGTGAGAAAATTCTCTTATCTCGACCCATCCACACAATCCTGAGTATTTGTTGCCTTCTTATCGCTGGACGTTATTGAGTCTCCCTCATCAAATCCTTTTCTGTTAGCCTGACCACCTTAGGATAATATTATAAGGCCGTTTTGTACAGAAGTGACGCATATTTTCCCAAACCGCTTAAGTCACTGGTTTTTTTTTTTTTTTAAATTACGTCATGCCTGGCGTATTAAAAACTTTTTCTTTCGTTTTTTTTTAATTGACTTAAAAAGAGGAGGAGGTCCTCAATTAGACTGAATTTTTCCTTCTTGTTCAGCGATATTTTCGCCAATTCTTAACCGATTGTGATTGATGATGTTATTTCTATAACATGCTGGTATTTTCCCAGATACGTGCGGTGGCGGGGCGGCTGCGTGCGGTGCTAACTGCACCTGCGGCCCCAACTGCGCGTGCGGCGATGGCAAACCCTCTGGTTAGTATGACATATACACATACAATATAATCACTTCGATAGATCGTCTATACATATTTAAGCCGGATAAACCTACCCGGTTTAATTATGTATAGACGACACTCTGCGAAAAGTTTTGGGCATTTTATGCCGTTGTTTTTGTTTTTCCTTTCTGACAAAATTAAAATTTTGAGGACGGGAAATCATCAAATGACTTCTTCCGCTCTGGGTGGAGCTAAAGGGCGTGTCAGACTCTTACTGACTATTTATTATTTATTTACTCTCACTGACTGACTTATTTATTGACTCTTACTGACTAAAACCCATCCGTGTTCCTCCTAAAGCCCTTTGCGATCCAGGGCCGCGGTGACTTTTTCGAACAAATTCCGCAACCCTGGCAGGTAGATCCAGATACCTAGAATTATGTTTATGGCTCGTAACCCGACTCGCACTTGGCCGAGAGAAATGGAGCTGTGCATGATTACTCATGGCACTATGATCTATTTTTTCGGCTTTTATCATTATATCATCATATCTACTTCATAATACGGTCCCTGTGGATAGGTACAGTTTTATACTTGTCTTCAAAAAAAGGAGGTTATCAATTCGACCTCTATGTATTTGTTCATAATTATATTGGCAATTGGTTGGCAGATGTAGTGTATAGTGAGGCAGATGTGATGTATAGTGGTTACCCACTCATTTGTGGTTTAGGGCAAAATTATGGCCGTCATGTTTGTGGTTACCTTTAAGTGTTACAAACAAAGTATACCTCTATGCCTATATGAACCGACGTTGGGCCAGAGGACGTTCATCCGTGTGTAATTAGTTCTTCCCCCTTTTATAAATTATACAATATGTTTGTGTTGTTCTGATGAATAAGCAATATTACTGTAAGCAGCTGTGTAGCAGCTTTTGCATGAAAGAGTAACAAACATCCTTTTTAATAATATTACCTAGAATAGAATAACAGTTTAGCAGAATTGTTCCGTAGCCCAAAATTCACTGTTATAAAAGTCTGATGTTTTATTCCGGATTAACCATTTTTTTTAAATTATTAATTATGATTTCTCTATCCACAGGTGGGAAGCCGTGCTGCCAGGGAGGAGGCAAGAAGTAAAAATGCAACCTTTTCAAATTCTAAACTCCCTTTTCCCAAATGATGCTCTATTTTAAAAATTATATAATCTTTATAATATCGTAGATTTAAATTAAATAGCCGTGTAACTCATAATACAATTATTATTATTATAATGTAGCTGTCTTTATTCATATATTTAAAATATAACTGTCGAAGAAAAATATTGTGTCGTCATGAAATAAAATTAGTATAAGAATGATAGAATTACGATGATATGTAGCTTATTTAGAATTATAGATTATTATATTCGTCTCTGCTTATGTACGCTAAGTGTAGTTAATAAATTATTATTGTCACATTCAGTGTTTAGCTTCGTCGTTTAAAGGGATTATCCTTAGTACTTGTAATACTCATTAGTTTAGGAGATGTGGGCACGCACACACACATTTTGAATCTGTGTAGTGTATCTAAGTAGTAAATAAGTAAACAAATGTTTGTGTTTTATTTATTCACCCCTTTTGAACCATATCGATACCAGAAATATCAATTAACTTAAAGGACATTTTGGCATTTTGCGTAAATGAACCTTACGTGAATTGTCGTAGGGGCAATTTGGCATTTTGGGTAAATGTCCCTTACGTCAATTGATACTTCTGGTATCAAGATATAAAGACTCTTAATTTCCAGTTAAACATTTGAACTTTGTCAAACTCTACTTTTGGCTGAAAAAATCTGCCAATGTTTGACATTGAAGTAGGGCTTGACGTTGACGTCAAAAACTGGACCCTCACTCATATTTTCAGTTTTAGCGTGATGATGTTTCAATGGTAATGCTGCTATTCAATCACCACCATGAAGAGATTAACATGTCTTCCGTCGACCCGATAAAACACACACCGTAGACATAACAGTCAATATACTCTGCAGCATGGCTTCTTCTATTAAATTATACACCATGACAATTGACACTCAATCTAGGATTATCGAAATAAAAGACAAAGTTTCATTAAAACATATTTTTATTTCATACGACAATATGTATATGAATACAATATTATATCATGGAAGCAATTAATGGGACTTGTTGTTTCAAGATTATTATAATTCACACTTATTTCTATTTGTATCCCAAGTAATTAGGAATCTCTCTTAAATCCTACAGTTGCATACAAGAGCAATACAAAATATTATAAGTAGTCACTTAACAATGCAAAATCATAAGAAAAACGTAATGAAGAGATATAAAATGAGTACTCATTCAAAATTCAGTCCCACATCAGCAACCAGATTCCTCGTTACCCGACTACGAAGCCAAAAGGAGGGTAATGCTCACGGAAAGTGATTGTTGATGTCACTACAAAAATATCATTCACTCTCGTTGTAGAAAAATGTAGTTAGAAGTGTAAGAACTTCTTATTCGTAATAAAAATAAACAAATACAGGCAACACTGTTGCATAAGCAAATTAATATCTTTATAAAAAGCGTAATAAACTACAACTACGAAGTTTGTACAAATAACAGCTTTGATACTTGCTACTTTGTAAACTTGTATAATTAAATCTTTTATATCTATTATATCTTTAAAACTACAGTCCACAAAATAGTTTTTAGGTACCTTGTCCGGTACATAACATGTACCTAAATAAAATCAGTATATAATAAACACTTGGATATATTTATTAAACTCTCTTCAACCGACTGAATAAATAGACCTCGTTATACAATATACTTTCGTTTTCTTTCAATCTCGATTCATACAACAACATTGAAAAATATATTTCTTAATATTACAATAACAGACTGTAACAAATGCACTTTGTTTTCAATTCCACAGTTACACATTAGAATAAAAAAATCGTAACTTTTAATTAGTAACAAAATATTTATCAACATGGCGACTCTGAATCTAACGTCAAATCAAAGTTTACACTCACTCTAACTTACGAGCTACAATAATATTACGGTGGAATTTTAGTGGCTCTTCATATAATAAATCGTCTCCGAATCACAGGCCTTGCCGGCGGCTTTTCGCAATTGAAACAAGTTCTTCTTTTCATTTTTTCATCAATCATTTCCGTTGCCCATAAACAAAACTATCTATACAGTACATAATCATAGAGCAACTAAAATGCCACCGCACACAATAACATAGTTGATCACAAGTAAACGATCACTGAGAAATCACGAGCCGACTTCTAACACACACTACAGAAAACATTGCCAAATGGCATAATATTATAACATTCATCCGAGGTGAATCACATCCACCTGTAAGGTTGGCTTACTATCACACCTGGAACACATCTATTTCACTGCTGGCAACACTGGTCACTGGCAGTCGCCTATGGCGAGCCAGTACGAGCCATGTTCGCCAGCTTAATTTTTAATTGCCATCTTCACATGGCTACAATTTACTTTTGCGTGACTGGTTCCTGCCTACAGCTGCATTTTCTTAAATGAAGTGCTGCTTGAAGCGTATGTGTGCGACTATTTTGTATCAGATCGACGTCTTCCAACAGTTCATTGGCAGAAGTTTCTAATCGATCATCATTTGTTTTTTTTTTTCATGAAAAAGTTTGCATCTGGCTTTGTTTTTCTAGGAACACAAACTTCAATTGTTTCTTCGTGAACTCAAAGTTTCGCATGTAAAAGCAATGGGCGTTGACTGGCAGCATTTTACGGCCTTGCTTGGTCGGTTGGCATATCATGGCATCTGGCACATATCTACAGCAATTGGCATCCTGGCATGGGCGGCAGGCAGGAGATAGTCACCTATGGCATCAGTTCTTCTTCACTGTCGTCATCTGAGTCGTATACAGGCGCTCCGTTTCGCATTTGAATTACTGACTTCTTTCTGTGGCGTTGTTCCTTCTGATCTTTGTTTAGGTCTCTGTAAATAAAGTTGGGAGGTTAGTTTGTGATAAGACTATGAGAGGTGGTTGTTGGTTTCTTTATATTGCTGCTGTTAGCCACTGTTATTTTGAACTTGTCGTTACTTTTTGCTGTTGATCCTTTGGGAACTTTGTTACATACCAAGTTTCTTACAAGAAACTGCAAGTTTCTTCTTAGACGTGATAGTAGTCCAATTACTGTACTATTAAAATATCCCAGGCCCGGGTGCATGGATGAAACAACCAGCTGAAGCTCTCCTTGGAACCTTCTACGATAGGCTTTTGCATTGCGATCAAATTCGTCAACAAGACTGAAAATGACGCATTGAAATGGCACCTTTACAAAACCCCATCAGATTTAATCCTAGAGGCAGGGGCCCCCTTTTCCCAATATTACTACTGTGTAAACGAGGGCCCCATCCTTAGTTGGACCATCCTTAAATCCCAAAGACGGGGAGCCATGTTCCTCAATATAACTACTTTATAGACGAGGCTGGTGCTCGTGCCCATCCTCACTTGAACCGACGTTTCGAATTAAAACTAACCTGCCGTTAAAAAGAGGTCGTAACGCACTCTTGAGGCTGGTGAACAGATAGGGGTACAGTCGCTCCTGGGTGGCCAGCAGGTCTCGGGCACTGTCCAGGGGTACAGCCAGCGAGGCGGCCAGGGACTTGTCTTGTGCCTCGGTGCGGGTGCTTACAGCTGGTCGCGGGACGGCGGAGCTGCAGGCTTCGGAAACTGTACGGTCCAGGATGTTGTCTTTGCTGGAAAGGATAAGAAGGTTCGAGTTAAACATGTTGTTCTGGTATTCTTATGGGTTAATACGGTGGATACAGTGGCCCGCCCTTAAGTGGTTTTCTATCTCAGAATGCAATTTTCTTAACCACCTGTAACTTTAGACGGCTCATTTCAATCCTGCAGGATTTCTCATTATTTTGGCTTATGAAATGCATCGGTTTAAGCTAAAATGTAGTATACTTATGTCGTCTACTACAACAGGTTTTTTTTCTTACAAAACTGCTGCCGTATGGTTCCAGTGTCACTGTGACTCTTTTTTTTCGGTATTTAATTTTTTGATACCATTTCGGATTTCCTATACTCTATCCCTGGTGCTATGTCTTGATCTTCTGCTTGAAATTTAGCTAAAAAATATAGATCAATTGTTACCCGTTATCCCCACTGTCGTCACTATGCGCGGGGCTGTCGGGCGGGGAGAGCGTGACGTCAGCGAGCACGCGGAAGTCAGGCAGGCTGCGCGCGCACGAGTACGCAGCCAGCGCGCGCTCGCGCACGTAGATAAACGGCCGGATGATGCGGATGTCGTGGTCACTGGAAGTAAAAGATGGATTTATAGTAGGTGTACGTACATTTAAAAACCAAAATTTATAATTTCGTCTAAGTGTTACAGATTAACTTTATTTGGCTTTGGAAAATTTGCTATAGTCAATGATGTGCCATTACCTCGTAAGCAAACATATGTATTTTTGACAGCTCACTCTGTAGAGGAATCAGCCGCCTGCGTCATTCTGGACTGCGAGGCTGTGGCTTCTCAACAAGCCCGTTAATCCCCCAGAACACTTCTGGGCGGAGCTAGGCTGGCTATGTTAGCCAGTATCCCGTCACACACGACGGACCCAATGGGAGCGGATAAAAATCAGAATATTTGCTTAAATATATATTGTTGATGATGGTGGTGGTGGTGGTAGGAAAATGGATGTCCTTTTTCTACTTTACTCTAGGTAAAACTTACCGCAGTGTATAATGTGGCTTCAAAGTCCTCAGCGTGCCAGCATGCATGGCTGCCGCTACGAAGGCAGTAGCAGCTCGGTCCAGGTGCTGAGCCAGGGCTGCTACGCCGTAGCCGTGCGCTATAGCCGTGGTGACGGCGCGCTTGCGAGTGCTACGACACGACCAGCGCGTTGCCTCCGCTGCCAGGCTCCAAGGACTTGTGCAGATGGCGTCTGAGGAAGAAATATGGTAATTAGGATAGAACCCTAACAAAACGATTAGGCACGGCAGTTAGATAAACCTATCGAAAAATATTGGATATGGATTTTTTCTTTTGTCACGGACACAAAGATAAAGATGATACAGTGCGTTAGTGAGTGAAGTCACGTTTACGTGAAGAAGTGACGTCACAAGCCCCACTCCCGAAATCTTTTTCGGTCTTATAGAACATTAATATTAATCTTAGATCTTTTTAAAAAAATATCTTGAAGCCTATTATGTCATCAGCTCTGAGGAGTTTTTACTTCGAAAATCATATACCCATCAACAACATCAGAAATTTCATTAGGTACCCTATTGCTGTTCGACGATTTCAGGTAGTTCCAGTCCAAGTCCTTTTCAACGGTGGAATTTACTATCTCATTTCTCACCTTCTAGGAGAAAACAACAGGAGATATAATAAAGTTATGTGTTACTAACGTTCTGGCTCGTCCTCTTCAAATTTGTCTTCGTAAATGAACTTGATGCCAAGAGTTCTACAGTAGGCCATCAGGTGTAGCGGGTCCACTTGTGAACGTGCTTCGTGCACGAAGAGAGCACCTGCAAGAGATAATTACTTTGGTTAAGGAAAATTATTAGCAGATAAAATCAGCTTTTGATGGCAAAGTTGTAATAAAAAATATGTATTTTGCGCAATTTACTTCCTCCAACCAGCATCTGCGTAACCCAACCATATTGGTGTCGGCTTCCAGTCAAACCGGATTCAGCTGAATACCAGTATTTTACGTGGAGCGGCTGCCTACCAGACCTCCACAACCCATTAACTGTGTGACACGGTACTTCTTAGCAAGATTGGAGTCAGAATTTCTGGCTTCTGACAATCCGTAACGACTGTCAAAGATCTACAAATGATAGCCGGGACCAACGGCTCAACGTGCTTTCCGTGGCACGGAGGAGACTCGGTATGTTAAGATGGTCACCCATCCACAGACCGACCTTGGCAAGCGTTGCTTAACCTTGAAAATCGACCCGTGCGGCTGTTATTATTTCCGTCAACCAACCAACCAACGAAGGTAAAAAATCAATCTGCCTAGCCTTTTCTCAACTATGTCAGGGTCGGCTTCCAGTCTGACCGGATGCAGCTGAGTACCAGTATTTTATATGGAGCGGCTGCCTATCTGATCACCAAAACCCAGTCACTGGCAAGATTGGTGTCAGATTTTCTAGGTTCGGTCTACCCGTAACAACTGTCAAAGATTAAGTAAAGATGAATGCTAAGATACCCATCCCGTGATCGATCCCAGCAAGCGTTACTAAACTTAGAAAATCGACTGTTGCGGCTGTTATTCTTTTTTGGGAAAGTTTGCTGCTGATCTGCTACTCCGTAAAAGTTTATATCTATCAATTTATCAATTGGGTATGGTTTCCGCACTTAGTCCTGATGTTGAACCATTGTGCGTGAGCCATGGCATTACAACATCACAACCAGTCAACCTCCCTCCAGAAGCAGGTCAGTCCTCCTAGTGAGTTGAGGATATCTGGAAGTGAATTCGGTGTCCCTATTGTTTCCCGTAAAAGCTTCCTAAAGTGTGGTATATTGAAAAGGCAATTGAAGAGACTTACCAATACTGAAGTGTATGCCCTTAGCCCTGGAGTAGAGTTGGTACTGATGCATGGTGTGCAACAGTGCGATGGAGCTGCTGCCCCCGGAGAGACAGATCAGCACCTTGTCTCCCGGACGAATCATGTTGTACTCGTGGATGGCCTGCAATGAAAACAGTTTGATTTGAACTATAGAATTGACCAAAACTATAGTTGACAAGAGAGATATCAGGGAAAGATTGGTAGAAGTAAACGTCCTCGAATAAAATAAGAGCAGGAAGAATGAGGATTTTGTTGGAAAATTTTCGTCCACCTATTCTGCAAGCATATTCTGATGTCAAGTTAAAAAAATGGTTATTATAATTTCAGTCGATTTACTTTTTTAAGAAACTATAGTCTCCACCAAGTCATTTAAAAACGGAAAGACCAGTGATATTTATTAGCTAACTACTTCAATTCAACGTATTTTATAGTTTTTGGATGTACCTAGATGTCACCCAGCCTTTTGTCTGCGATCACAATATTCTATACTGCACGTACCTCAACAGTAGGTTTCCAGACAGCCCTGGGCGGGCAATGCCAGTTGCTGTCATCATCCAGGGTCAGGTCTGTGAGAGACGCGTCACTGCAGGCGCTGCTGTCCTCGTGTTCTTCACGTTCTTCCTCCCACTGAGGCTTGAAGGTACGGCATTCTGACTCGCTGTGAAAGAACAGATTGTAAAGAAAATAGCAATCTGGGTTCTGGGTAAGAAGATTTTTAAGTGAATGATGATGAATGATCGTGAGAGTATCCGGCCATTTTTCCTATGGTAGAAGCCCGTGTGCTGCATTTTCGGAATGATTTTCGTTTTTTAACCTAAATCGAGTTACAATCATAAAACGGCAAGCACTTTCAGGTTTTGAGACAGTTCATATTTGGAAAGGCTAAAATGGCAGCCATTTATTTAAAAAAAGGGTTAACATTTTTCGATCGGTGTTCAGCCAAATTCCGGGACACCATTCCTTTAGCTTGCCACAATGAAGAAGCCTAAACTGGCGAATCATTCAACAAGTCAGTCGTATGAAGGAAAAGTAAGCATAGCTTGAGTAATATTAACTAACCTCCTATCATACTGTTCATCTTGGTTCCTCTGGTCAGTGCCGTACCCACTGGAGCGAGAACTTCTGTCAGAGCCGCTAGACGACGCATTGGAGGAGCGACTGCAGCGCTTTGAGGAGTCAACCACTGTTGTTGAGGCCCTAGAACAATCGGGTGGACGAAGTTAGTATGAGAAGAATAGTCTGGTTACTTGAGTCGTGAAGGTAAGAGAAGTATGGGGTGAAGGCCTTTTGACTTGTGGCCAAGAATTTGCTGCCTGTAAAACCGTTTCGTAATGCAGGAGGCTAACAAAACCAAACACATTGTTTGTAAGATTTACAGGAGTTTTGTGTAGTTCTAGAACCCTTTGGAAAGGACGAGAATGAGATCGTCGGAAACCATTCATCCCATAGAGACCGTCCTATCGACGTATGTAGGATCGTGCTAAAGTTCATTAGTTAGCATATTCTAAAGATATATATTAAATCAGGTAAAGACAAGTTTTGTAGGTTAACGCATGATTTTCTCGCGACTTCTTACAGCAGGACCATGTTGTTGAGCAGCTATATTTTTTTTCGAAGTGATGTGATGATGAAACAGGGATTACTATGCCATATACTATGTTTTGCACCAATACAATTACAATATTCTATTTCACTTTTATTACCATTAAGAGTTACATAGATCCGAATGATGTGTGATAGAAGCAAATGAAATGTGACGATTTGGACTTGGGATCAATTAAATATAGTGACAATAGCATCGATGAAATTGCGAGCGAGATTGGTTTGTTGTTGCCAAAGTTTTAGAAATTCTTAGAAAAAGTGTAATTAGTGCATCAGAAAGATACCTACAGTAATGGAAGCAAAAGAAAACTCGTCAATTAAAAGAAAAGTTCTAAACGTAGCCAAAAAAAATGCTATTTACTCGTGTAGAAAGAGAATTTTATCATCCGCGTTAGAAGTAACAACTGGGTGTCAGAATGAAATATTGTTTCAGTGGAATATGAGATGCTTGGGCGACATACTTTGATTTATTGCCAAAACTCTACCCGTGGCAGTCGTTGCCATATTGGTGTGAATTTAAACTTCATTAAAATCTTGCCAAGTCTTCGTCAGTCCTAGCAAATGGTGTAATGACCTTCTAACTGTTCCGGGAAATGCAATGAAATTCGTTTGAATAGAAATAGAAGCCATGCTTTAATTTCATGAGTTCGTCTATTTGTAAAGATCAACACTCTCTCTGACTCTCTTAGCATGATTAAGATTCCGTTGGTGCCTAACAGGCTTCATTTAGAATGTAAAAGTCTGACACGGAGTAATTTTAGTTTTTCAAAGCCAATATTTAAAAATGTACCTAATTCAAAATGTAGGTGCTTTAAGAAGTTTAACCAACGGAATAATTACTTAACAAGTAGCTGATGCCTTATTATGATGATTTTGAAGTCGCAATTGCACTGACTGATCGATATATGCTCAATCTTGGTCATAACGCCAAAATGGTGGAAAAATATAATGTCGCACATGTAAAACTTTTTTTGCATTCCCACCGTATTGTTATTAACAGTAACAAAACAGTAGGAAAATTCTAGGAAGCGGTAAAAGGTGCCATTTTATTACCGGCCATTAAAACCATGACGCCATTTCAATGAGCACTAATGTGAGTCCATTTTTGACTAATGAGTTTCTTCATAGCTTACCTATTCTCACGTTCAGGGTCTTCAACGAACACGACTCTGGTTTGTTCCGTGGAGTCGTATCTCTTGTTCTGTCTGACATGGTCACCGGAGCACACTGGGACTCCCTCGATGATGTCTGGGACCTCACTCTTTTCATGCTTCTGGCATATTCGCATCCTGCCTTGGCATTTTCTGGTCTTGTTTGATGGGTCTGGAAGAGTTGATGGGAAAATGTTAAAATGGCCCTTATTATAATTAGCTGGAATCTGAAATCAGTTGAAATTGTGTCTAATAAGAAGCAACGTAACTACTTAATAGAGTATAGGCTAACTTGACAAGCAATATTATAACGTCCATATTACTCGAATCTTTCGTATTTGTCAAAATCTAGTTACAATCTGCTAGTTACCAGAAATGACGAATATCATCATCAATGTTATTAACATATATTGACATTGAATTGTTCGGTGTCGACGACACAAATAAATAAACGTGAACAATTTATTGACATCACTTAGCAAACCGATTGCGTCCGGGTTCATTCAGAAAAATGTTGAAACAAAAAGGAAATCTTACCATATTCTAAAAATGCGTCTGTTTCCGTGAAAGTCATGTTGATGCCGCTGTCCTGTGAGCTCACTGAGGGATTTTGGCACCAGTTCTTCTTGATACAACAGTGTCTGCAAGCGACGTCAGTACAACTCGCTTCATCGTCCGACAATTTGTTTGAACTCAAAGATTTGGGTAGTATCGGAGAATTCTGAGTTGTGACAACTTGGATTATCGTGTCTGGTGTCGATGTCTCACTGGAATTGAACGAGATGCTGTTCGGTCCTGAGGCTTCGTGAGACGGTGTGCCATGCGCTGACTTTGGTGAATTTGTTGTTGGAGACCGCTTGCAGTAACGACCGTCATCTTCATCATACTGAGGCAGTACAGGACTAGTGGGACACTTCCTCAAACTGGAAGTCGCCTTTTTATTAAGATCCAGTCCCAATTCTGGGCCAGACCCAATCCTCTGTCTTCCAGTTTGCGGCGGAGAGCTCTTCCGGGAACAAGACCCAGTGTAATCTGGAGAAATCATCTCATCAACTTGATTAACCATTTCGCGTATTTCGTGTTTCACTTCCGATGCCATTTCCCTCGACATACCCATTAGATACTCGGCTACGTCTATGACTGATACTGAATTCTTATCGCTCTGACTAGAATTAATTGAGTTCATGCTAAGATTCGACTGTTCGAGCGAGTCTGAATTCTCTAAGATATCGTCTACTTTGGAAATGACTTCACGGATCTCTGACTTGATTTCTGTTGCTATTTCTCTGGTCATTTCTTTAACGTAAGCCTGGATGTCTTCTGAGGTTTGAGAGTTAAGTGATGTTGTTGGAGATGTTCTGCCAACTTGACTGCAGTCAGATATTGACGTGCTGCTCTGTGTACTGTAGAGGAACGCCTTTCCGGGTGAGATCATGGGGTCGTCCAACGACTGCAGGTCTGTTTGACTGCCACAGTTACAAAAGCCTGATTTCTCTATGACATTATTTGGGCTGGTTTCTTTTAAGCCCAAATTCAATTTAGTTTGTGCGCTAAGTGCTGTTGGAGGACTGTCTGAACCCAAACTATAACATCTGGATCTGATAAGCAGCGGTTGTCTATTTTGAGGTATCAGGCGTAGGGGTGATACAGATTCTCCAACAGCAAACTGTACTGGAAGTGGAGTTTCTGATTCTTCCTTGTGGGTCTCCCGTAAACTTGATTCTCTCGAATAGAATTTTTGTTTCTGTTTCAGTCTAAATATATGGCAATCGTCAATGGCTGAAAGACTGAAATGTCTTGGTGAAGATCCCAAAATAGGCGACGAAGTAATGGAAGATCTTGCATTCAGATTCAGGCTCTTTCTCGCTCCCGTGTACCCTGATGGGTCAAATGGCACAATGTGTTTTACATTGCCCGATCGACCGAGGAGAAGGTCGTGGGCTTCTTTGGGCAGCATAAACCATCTGAGATAGTCTATGCGTGGGTTAAAACTGACTTCTGGCTCAGCTGTTGAGCACTTCATTGCCAGCTTTCTCGCTCTGTTGAATAAATTCCTCGCTGTTTGCAGAGTCTCTGTGTATGTTTGAGGGAATATGCCTGGACCTGAAATGAGAAACAAATTCAATTAAAAACACTCTTTGATGTCATTGTGTTTGGACGTGAATGTCTAAATAAAAGTGAATACCGACCAGACACTCTTCGCTCGTGTGAAGTCATCTTTCCGTCATTGAACCTCAACGAGTGCAATGACTTTCTGTCCCTGAGCACAGCACAGGTATGATGTCTCCACTGCCCAGTTTCAGGGTTCACGACATATTGCGGCAGAATCTTCCAGCCTTCAGTGGCTACCATCTTCAGGGCTTCTAGAACGAAGGCCAGTTCAGAATCTGACGTGAAGAAAGGTAGAGAAACTCTGCAGAAGCCAGGTCTTAAGTGTTCATTGTAGATGGGCACTTCTGGCGCCTTCACATCACTCATTTTTCGTACCCGAGCGACTTCTTTTTGCCTGTAAGATATGCCATTGATAAATACGGACGTGCTGATATTATGAGCGCGCAAATTATTTGGCCTTGAGATACAATTAACAGATTTGTAGTATAAACGCACATAGCCCAAATGTTTGTGCTTCTAAAAATATTGTCGACGTACAAGATGCTTTATCAATTCGTATGCTAATAAATGAATTCGTTGAAGACATACCTACCAATGATTGAGTAAGCCGAATAAAAACTAGCAAATTATGTAACTGCTGCATATTTTTATTATGCAATAAAGGTACTCATATTTCCGCCTTTACTCTTATTGTTATTTCATGACAAGCGTCAATAGCGCAGTAGAAGCAGGCAAATAAAACCATTTAACTTTGATAACTATATACGACAACACTAGTAAGCTTAAACAAGATTCACTTGCCATCACCTGAATTTACCAGTTTTACTTATTTTCCCATAACAATTCTCACAATCAACTGGGCCTTGAGTTTATAGGCGCCATAATTTTATACTAATTCAAATCTACTCACGCTTCGACATTTAATAATTTCTCGTATTCTCTTAGAAGCTGGTCGTCAATCCCAAGGATATCAGATCCATAGTTCAGGTTACTAGACAGTCCGCCTCTTGCTTGGATGCCGAAGACATCATTGAGGACTGCGCAAATGAAGTTGTGGTGCAGGAAGGTCCCTCTTGGATGTTTCACCATCAAGGAGAATATGGGCAGTCTTCTGACAGTTGGAGACACGTTTCCAAGAAGAATCAGCTCCGGTATGTTCCTTATGTGAGAGATAACTTGCCTGAAACAAAATACGATCGGCATAAAAATCGATGACATAAACACGAATAAAATGTTTCTACCGCAGGACTCGTAGGCGTCTAAAGGCCATTGTCCTAATAATTCCCAGCTTCTGTTTACGCAAGTTATTTTTGTAAATACGTAAACATAAATTAAATTATATCAGTCTTAACAAAGCATTTGTTGTTGTTGTTTCGTGTTACTGATGGAATTCACTTAATTGTAGAGGCATAATATATTTTCGCGGTACAAAGAATTAATTTGAGCTAAGATGGAATATCTCTGCGAGAATCTTGAAACTGTTTAGATATATTGGTTATGATGCTCAGATGCATCACTAGAATGAATTCAGTATGACACCTTCTAGACAAGCACATGATAAACAAACGTGACAATAGAACGCTATAAATCTCAGTGACAATAAAACAATCTGCGTAATACCATCATCACTCATTCTGAACGATTTAATTAATTCACGAGTTCACGTTATACCTAACGTGGTTGTAAGGTTCCGTTCAGCCATCGATTAGCTTGGAGAAATCACTTATACAAGTTAAACGTTAATTATATCTGCATAAGCCGTCAATTAGCACACAAATTGCCATGCCAAGGCTACAGTGGGACCGCAGCAATAAAAGGTAGAAATCAATAAAGCAACTGTGGTAGATTCTGCTGTAAACATGTCGAGGTTTGCGACAAATGTAGGGTGGGTCTTGCTGTTGTGCTTTCTTTTAGTTGTGCTGATTAGAGGGGCTAAAATGACATTCTGTCCGCGATAACGAATTTGAATATTCCAAAATTAGTGTTGACGAAGTGTCATTTCGGTAACGAGGTAGTCATGCTCTCGGTATGTTTACAAGATTTTAAAATAGATAACTGCAGTGTTTCATACATTTTTTTTTTCTTATATCATTAGACAATTCTTCTTGTCTTGACATCTAAATTTCAAGGTTATTTTTTTGAGTTTATAATTTAACTTGTTCCCTATCAATAACTTATTCATCATTAATGTTATGAGCCTTCACATCTCCTGAACCAAACTAAAGACCTATATGTTTACAATGAATCTCTCATTGCTTCTGACCTACTGATTTTAACGACTTGAGGACAGATAAGATGCCTATTTCTTATTTTAAATGGTGCGTGGTGATCTAAATTTAGACATTTGCTGTAGAAGTCACAAGATGGTTGTTTAATTTGTACATACTATCCGCCGATTTTGAAGTTGAATTTTGACATTTAAAAAGTAAAATAAATCTTATCAAGACTAGAAATATCTCGAAGTCCATATAGTGAGAATATTATTACGTTCATTTAATTATGCATTTCTTGGCATAATTTGGACAATATTTATCGATGCAAATTTTGACAGTACAAATATATACTATATATGTATAATTATCGTAAATATTACTAACAATCCATGTAAAGCATCTTACACTAACAGAGCCAAATCTAAAACAATTCCAAACGTAGTTATGCTATTTCCATCCTTCTACGCCGTTCCTACTTTTGCATAGAAAGACTAACGTCACTGAGTAGGAAATAGGTACTGATAACTACCAACGGTATTGATGTACAATTGACGGCAAACGGAAGTACACCGGCAACACTAACCTGACGCGAATGAATAAATGTAGCTCATTGTTGATGCACTATATTTAGAAAGAGCCATCAGCCTTGAACTCGATGAACTATCACCTCGATTTTAATTCAAAATGGTCGGAAGATAACATATGTGGTTGTTGCCAAGGAGAAGTGTTATCTATTGTTTGGAAAAACTCGTTATAAGTATCGATGATTTAATATTGATTGAACAAAATCAAATTATAACGGGGAGAATTAAAGAAGACGTTCTGTGCCGACCCCAAGAAATATGGGTTAGGGTAGGATAATTATGAAATTGTAAACAAAACTATGAGTAACGACCGCATAACAAGCGATTCACCACTGAAACTTTGGAAGTTAACTGTGACGGCAAATTTGATGAAACAAATATAATAACACTATTATGAAGAAGAAGTTGCTATAGAACACGACACAGAGTAAGAAAATATATCGTGGAAGCTTTACAAATGAGGTATTAGAAAAAAAAATGGTAAAGCTAATAAGTTTCAAAAATGAACTTCAATCGTGCAATATCATCTATTTAAGTTTCATTAATGACGTCCATAAAACTATCTAAATCTTCTTCAGCAATGTACTTAGTCCGAAAAAGAACATTTTAAACTAAGAAATTGAGGTCGGTGAAGACATAAAACTATCTTTGGATGGGAATATTCGACTGGATACGGATCCCGCGACTACCATATCTAGCTAATGTCTGGACTCTTGCCAAACTCTTAATGGCTAAACTTAAAGCCCCTAGCTCTTAACTTAAACACGTTCTATAGTTAGATAGTATCACAATTGGTGATATTGTAAGTCAATTCTATTAATAACAATATTTCTTTGAGGTCAAGTGTCGAAGTTTGTTCTTTGTCTTGTCCAGCAGAATTGAATTGTTCGGATAACAGTCTAGCTCTGGACAAGTACGTTCGTACGTTCTATTCGTCGATTTTTATAAAGACAAGTTTTTCCCCGAGATTTCGATTCCATAGTCTAACCAACAGAACACGTGGATTTTCCGGGATGACAGTTAATGTAACTGTATACCATCGAAATAATGTTTGTAATTCAAGTTTAGACAATGCAACCATCTCATCTTTTCCCTCAGAAATTTTGAAACACTATTCATTCTTCAAAGATTTTTCTCTTTGCGTAAGCTGAAACAAATGTCAAGAGAAACATTTTTCTGAACAAACGCTTAAAGTCGTAGATTCTCAAGAGATTTCTTTATTGAATTTGTTGAGAGCAGATGACGTGGTTGGACAAAGGCTGAGCTGAGCTGACGCACCCCACATTACTTATACTCCATTTATATTCAAATCGGACTGGAAGTAGGGCATTATGTATGCTTCAATACATTTAAATAAGCCCGTCCATTGCATATTAAAACACCTAACGCGTGATGATGGATACAATGCTGGCTGTTTTGAAAATATTGTGGCAAATATTTTTTCTTAAATGTGGTCAAAAAAGCTTCCGAAAATGAGTGGCATATTAGACCTTAGGCTAATCATTTCCTTTGACTTTACTTTCAGTTTCCATTCAATTCAATTCTGTTTCCTGTATTGATGCGGTAGCTAAGACTAAGTTATGTTTCACTATTGTCATATTAAACTTCGTTTCCTTCATACAATAATCTTATATAGTTATCATCTTCTCTTCCTGTCCCATGTTACTTGAGGTCGACGCAACATATTCTCTTTTTCCGGTCCTGTCAGCTGTCACGCTATCATTCAACCCCTTTTCTTTCATGTTATTACTCACACAATCCATTATTTGTATTTGAGTTTTCTCTTCTTCTTAGTTACTGTTTAATTTACCTACCTACTTTACCATGACGACCATCTAAAATTACCTTTATTCAGGCTCCAGAACTGAAAACACGGCAATATTTCAGTTTAACATCGCCGTACGTAAACAATTTGCCCACATCGGCTTTCCAAATGAAACAGTACACTGCGGAATCGGACGGCCTCGCAACGAGCCAATAAACTTAGCATTTACGATGCTACCGGGATAGGGTTGCCTTTTGCCTTGCAACTTTAGCGACCCCCGTTGGTTGAGGCGGGCGGTTTTATGGTCTTAATTATCAGGCTGAATGGTCTCATTTCCTTGTGCTCTTTTTATGGATTATTTTCATTGTTAGAGGAAACAAATAGTTTATCATTCTAATTATTGGGTTGGACGAGCAACTTAATGTTCGCAATGCTTAAATTTTTTGCAAAGGTTATTGTTGATGTCGTCAAGTTAGCTTTGTCTAACAGCAGACATTTTTCCGCTAATCATGTCGATAAGCAAGGTTCACGGTTCAAGCTGCTCAATGAAATCGTCCGGTGTGTCGGTGTTAAAGATTTTGGCTATGTTGTTATTGACCTTTTTGAGATCAAAAGTCTCTTCTGGTACACCATTGATCACATTTGCCTACTATGGTTTTAGGTCCAAATTTAACAAGAAAATGTTCTTCAATGGCGTCCACAATTTGATCAGTCTTTAAATTGGCAACCCTACCTCTGTCCCGGAGTCTCCCAAGCAAGGGTACAGAGCCAACTATATGGAGGCGCCTCCATTTAGTTGCATTTGGTGTAAGCTTACCTAGCCAGTAGCCGGCGCCAGAAAATAAAGTGCATTAGATTTTATATTATGAGTTTATGACTTACAGTAACGTTTATACTCCAGTTTTCTTCCGGGAGACAAAGTGATTTATTTAAATTGTGTTATTAAAACTTTAGACCTTTTTTTTTTTAAGGATGGGAAATCATCAAATGACTTCTTCCGCTCTGGGTGGAGCGGAAGGGCGTGTCAGACTATTACTGACTAAAACCCATCCGTGTTCCTTCTAAAGCCCTTTGCTTTCCAGGGCCGCAGTGACTCTTTCGAACAAATTCCGCAACCCTGCCAGGCTCTGGCCCTAGCAGGCCCCGTCCTCTTTGCTGACATCTCTTTGAGGCGCGCGCCTGGTGGTGATCGGACAGCGAGCCACCCAACGCTCGCCGTCCGCAGGCCCGCGAAAACTTTAGACCTGGCTTTCAAATTATCATTATTCTTTAAGAAAGTTTTGGGTTAAAAGCGAAATTTAAGAACAGTTAGAGAGCATCATCATCTACAGCCGATCGATTCTGTAAACATGTCGAAGTAAAGGCTTCGGTGAAGTGATCACGATGTGAGCTGTCAATTCATATAATGAGGATGGAATGACAGCTCACTTCGTGATCGCGTGACATCTTGATTATATGGATTGACAGCTCACCTTGTGATCACTTCACCCAAGCCTTCACTTCAATATGTTTACAGAATCGACCGGCTGTCCCGTTTCACTAGCAACTTACTGACAGATTTTAATTGGATTTCTAAGTGTGAATTCACTTATTTTTAAGTAACGTTCCAAAAATGTATGGAAAATTGAGGCTTTCTTGACGGCTTGCGACAGAGAAGTGAATGCGAAAGGTGCGAAAATTAGTTTGTAAAAGGTAATATTGGGGCAGGGATAAAGCAGCTGTCTTATTTTATTTTATTTATTTAATATTGCACACCAACAGCTTATTTACAAAATTAATCATATAAGTTATGAAATCGAGGGTCCTGTGTAAATAAGCCACTTACAGGCACAACTTTCTTAGAGCGAGTTTAAACAAAAATAGTAAAAAATAATTAACATTAACCAATTCAGAATTAATAAGATTTAAATAGTTGAATTATAAAATTAATATTAAATTACAAAACTTGAATTAAATTACGTAAAATACTAAAACATTCATCTTAAGCTGACATCAATAAATTGCTGTCAACATTATGAGGACTATTTTTTACATAAATAGGTATATTCCTCTGATATTCTGTTTTAATGCTAAAACTCATAAGATATCTCAGCTCTCACAGTTCCCGCCCACACTGCCGTGATTATATCAGCTCAGCTGATCTATTTCCAACGCGGAAGATTATATCATCTAATTTTAAAGATTTAATGCGAAAATATTTATTTTGGTTTTCATAAAGAATGTTATAACGCAGTTTGTTTTGAAAGCAACAGCCAGTCTATTCTGTGAAAATATCGCGATTGATTGTGAACTGTCATTTTACATGAAGGAATGAAGTGAAGGCTTACTTCACCTAAGTATAGGGACAAGACAGACATAAGAGTAGAACAGTAATGGTATAACTGGGCACCCGGATACATACGTACTTGCAACTCGTTATGAGTAGAATTTTAAGCATCTGCAGAACATGGAACCTCTTATTTTCCCTTGAAGTTAAATATAAACAAGGGTTTCGATTTGACAAAGAATAAACACGCAAACCGGCCGTAACACCATTGAGATGACGACATCAAACCAACAAAATTGATTTGTTTAGGAATATTTTTTGCGATGTACAGACGCAAGCACATCAAGCTACCCGAAACTGTCAAATTTTGCTGGCGTCTGTACCATAAATTAAGCTCCGACGCTTGTAGGCCATCCAAAGCACATGTAATTATTGATGGCAGTGGCACTCGATCACAGAATGTCATGTTAATGGCAGTGAAACCAACACCATACAAACATATATTACGTCATCGTTTGCTCAATGCTCAGCCCCATGTACTATCCTTGACGAACTGATCTATAGGATAAATATGTAGGGTGGGGATGAGTTTGTTTACTCGCGATCTTGCTGTTTATGTGTTTCGAGGATGTTTTTATTTTTTTGTTTCACGAAAGAGCGACCTATATTCTGCACAAAAAGCCAGTACTTTGGGAGGAACACATTGTATAAATGAACAAAAATAGATTAAAATTATTAACTTTAAACAAATGTAGATGTTCCTCTCGTGAAAACGCGGAATTGTTTTCTTTGGTAGATTAGACTTTGACTTCAGAGTATACATTCGTCGCTAATGATGATTTTTTAACAAATCTTTCATATTTATTTAACAACTATTTATTTAGCAAGTATAAAAATTACAACTAAAAACGCTAGGTAATCGATCTAAGAAGAAGAAGAAATAAAGAAAAAGTATTTAATTGCTTCAAAACGACATACATACATTAGTGGATTTTGCTTAAACTAAACCCTAAACGATAGTTCTTAAATTATGTCAGTAAAGCCAATTAAAAATTAAGTAAGAATAAAAATAACAAATGTGAGTATGAATAAAGCAGCCGGTCGATTCTGTAAACATGTCGAAGTGAAGGCTTGGGTGAAGTGATCACGACGTGAACTGTCAATCCATATTATCAAGATGGAAACACAGCTCACTCCATGACAGCTACTCCGTGATCACGTGACATCTTGATTGTATGGATTGACAGCTCACCTCGTGATCACTTCACCCAAGCTTTCACTTCGATATGTTTACAGAATCGACCGACAGATGCATTTCGTGGTAGTTAAGCTAATTTTAGCACGTGTACACAGTAAGCTATGCACCTAATCTAAGCTGTGTAAGTAGATTACAATAATGAATAACAAATTGGTTCTGTTTCTATTATTTTAATTATCATAATTTGCGGTGTTTTATTGTAATAGATTCCAAAGTCCAGCACTTAAGGAAAACGGAACACATGCATTTTATACACGGTTGTAAATACACATAATTAATGGTTTCCGCTATGTATTAACGTGACACGGAATAACAGTCAATGCCTAATTTAGTTATTATTACTGACCAAAAAATATTATCATGAATGTGTAATTTTTAACGAATTTACAACACAAAAAAATGGTAAGTCATAGTTAATTCCCGTAATAAAATTGAATTTTCCATAAGTATAAAGTTATCTGCTGGTCAAAATTAGAATGGGAGCTACATTTTTTTTGTGAATTGACTATGACTTCCTTGAAGAAAGTTGTTATTTTCGTGGGCAGCAGTACACCCTGTATAAAGGTTGGATATCCTAGGACAGAAAACATAAGATCACACAGTTTTTTATTATTTTATTTTTAAGGATGGGAAACCATCAAATGACTTCTTCCGCTCTGGGTGGAGCGGAAGGGCGTGTCAAACTCTTACTGACTAAAACCCATCCTTCTTCCTTCTAAAGCCCTTTGCGTTCCAGGACCGCGGTGACTCTTACGAACAAATTCCGCAACCCTGGCAGGAATATCACACAATGCACTGCACCAAAAGCAGCCACAAAAAGCACGCACTGGACTGACTTAGCCTAAACTTTTCCTCCTGCTAGCCGGTTCCTTTAAATTACATTTATTTTTACATTGTGGTATCAATGCCAAACGCATCGTAATTCATTCGTAACTGGAAGCGTGTACGATTGTTTGTCTGTTTGTTTGGCGTGTTTAACATGCTCGGCGCCTGCGTACACTCCTTACCATTTATTTTTATAACATTTTCATTGTAACTGCTGCTTGCAATCAATATTGCCTTATGTATACAGGGCCAAATAATAAGGACACATGTAAAAAATATGTGTTAAGAATAAGATATATAGCTGACCCTGTATCCCAGAACACAAGCATTTTTTTTATCAAAACAAGACTGAAATCTATCGCATTCTACAACCCGGTTCACCGTAATCCAAGGGGACAATCTTTATATAATTGGACTCATTACAAATTAGACACGTCTCCGTCCAAAAAACAAGCCGTTTTATTATGAATTATATTAGATAACTGGGAGGTAGCTGTGCGTGAATCATAAAAACATCCATTTGTTTTTATTGTCACATGTTTATTTTTTTCTCTTTGATATGCGAAATTACTATGTCATCATTTAAAAATATATCATGTGATCTGATATCTGCCGTGACCGTGTTGAAAAGTCATTGAACGGGATATTTCAGTCATTTCTGGGGCAAAAATAAAGTGTATTAGTTTGAAATAATATCTATGATTGTGATAATATTAAAAATAATGGCTCCTATAGTAAGATGGCTTTCTTTCTTTCATTCGAATTATTGAGAGACGTTAGTAGCAACAGCTGTTGTTAGCTGTATCGACTGATGAGATCCTAAAATAGATAGAGAGAATACTTATATCTCTCATTATGAAGTTTAACTGTTGCGAGGCATCATTCTTCAATATTGAACAGAATTCAGCGATATCCATGATTGAACATGTGTTCGATTCATGGAAACAACTGTGAAGCTTAATCATTAAAGCGGGATCCTATCCAGATTAAGGCAATTTTAGACCCTTGACTGCACAAGGGTTACCCATCCGAATCCTTATTGATGTTAGATAGATGTTGAATGGACCAGAGAGGCATGGTACAAATGAGAATATGCCTATTTTGTGCAGTGGGTCGAATAACCATTCCAATGCTGATGATTATGAGGAATATATCTCGTTTGTGAATTCACGAAACAGCGAAACCTAGTGATGAATGATAGGACAATTACATTTATCCAATATCTTGTTTAATTCTGCACGAGACCGTCATATGACCTCTACAACCCTTTGGCTAAGTTTTTGCAGAACGATGTTATCAATCAAGCACGTGTAACGAATATCAAGGAACAAAGATGACATTGTTAGATTTCTTAGTAAAATAACCCTAAACTGTACTGTGGGGTTACGTCATGGAACTGAGAGGTGACCTTCAGATGTTAGGAAGCTATCCAGATATATGGACAAGGTTTCATTGATGAAAGATTAGTGGTTGCTGAATTAATTAATTTGCTAGATTTGAAGAAATATCTCAGAGTGTTGAAATCGTCACAAACCTCAGAGATGTAAAATCAACATTATTTTTCGTGGTTGCCTATTGGAAGAGTATGAATTTCTGATTTCTTAGTTAATTGAAGTCGAGACTGCTTTGCCATTGACAGCGATGTACGATAATATAGTTAGTTAAATGTAAAAGAGACTACTATGATTCTGGACATAAATTCATAAATCCTTGTTTATAAAATATAAGACGCAATTTTAAGTGAACGAATATGATTGTATAAAAGAACCAAGCATACATATACAATGATACTAAAAGGAAGAACAATACTGCTTATAATAAAATACTAAAGATTCCCAAACGGTCAATCAAGGTGATTTAGACGTCCTTCCTCCGATTACTAATGAGCTTCCGGAAGCTCAACTAGAAGCGGAAACTTTTATATAAAAATCATTTCTAGAAATAAACATTGCACTATTATCCTTAACAATATAACTAAAAACACACCGGAAATGTTCAGGAAAGAAGAAATAAAATGTGCAGTTAAATATAGCAGTGACTCAGTTAAGTTCAAAGGTGGCAATAATGCAAAGTTATGACAATTGCCAGCCTATCCTTGGGTAATGAAGTCATATGAGTCTACTGGGCGATTTGTTCGTGAACTGGTTAATCTTGGGTGGTCTGTGGGATGATAATAAAACTGGGATAACTTAACAGCTGTATTGTTTTGACCTGAGTTTTATGTGACTTAAAGGGTTTATTAATATCTTCGGCACCGGTATAGGATTGGATTTTAATGCCTGTTCAGGGTAAAAACTATTGTGGGCGGCTTTGGAGGCTGTCTTTTGTAATCATGACGGTCGAAATGCTCTTATTTTGGGGAACCGGTAATTTCCGAGTTTTGTTTTGGCTTCAGGACCAAAATTATGACCGTCTCTACAAAATTTCTTTAAAATCTGATCGATTTAGTATCCAAATGTATGTCTTCATAATTTCTCTTAACACTATGCAGATTGTAGTGAACGAACTAAATAGTCATTTCTCCTTTAATTTCATTGACGTGACGTACTCGGACGCTCGGCGCCACATAGCAACTTGTTCTATTTCAGGCGTCTCCTCTGACCCATTTACTGGCTTTCGAGGGCAGCGCTGCAATGACCCGGATTCGATGCCCGTGCCACGCTTGTACGTGGACATTTGCGGAAATGCGAATTCGAGACGATAGCCTCGCTTGTATATTAATTTGTTTGAGTTTCCTTAGCTAAAATTTGGTAGTTTAGGTTTTTTTGCGGATTAATTTTGGACGAGATTAGATTCCCGATAAAGATACCCTCACAATTAAGTATTATGGCGAGACCGAATTACTGGTGAATTACCAAAAAATAAATGGTTTTAAAAAAGACAACATTCAGCTAAACTAAGCAAAAACAACTGAAGGTGTTGAATTCATACAAATAGGCCCATCATAAATTATACAACAGCGCTTCTAAATAACAATTCTTCCAATACTGATACGGCCATATTACATCAGTAGGAGGTTATAATAATAATAGCCCCTAATCATTCAGCCGAAGCATTTGATGGATTCTCGGAACGGGGTTGGGTTAAATTATGGATAAGTGCTCAACCAATTGGTTCTTCCCATCGGAAAGCGTTCAATGTTGAGTTAGGAAACGAAGTATTTGGTCGTCCGGCTACGCTTCCTCCGATGCTCCCAGGAAAATGACTTTTATATGGTAATCGGTTTATTTATTCATGAACTCCATGAATAGATTCTTTTATATATATAAATTTAACGTCAAAATTCGGGTTTTTATATTCTAAAATTATAACTGGAATATTTTAATATGATATTTTATGAACTGAGAATATAATCAGCGAACAAAACGTTAGAAAAGTCGATTACCCTGAACTGAAGCCTCCATTATAAAGAAACCAAGTATTACCACTATATTATCTACATGCAGATCTCATTCCACCAAACAATCGATATACTGCAACACCTAAAGACGAATGGGTCACGTGAAATTGAGAAGGCGCCAAGCGTAGAAAAAAACGGTGCCGATCCGTACTCCAAACAAATCGTTTGGCGAGGAAACTCTGCGCCAATATTGTCTTTATAATTCATTCAATGAACAAAAAATGTTTATTTAAAATCGTTTTACACGTTACTTTTACATTAAGCTGAGAGATTTTTTGTTATTGTCTACTAATGTTATGTCAAAACTTACATAAAGCTTTTCACAATAGCAAAGCTGATTTTATACTTAACTGTGTTTAGAAAAACATTGTTTGATTTCCATTCAATGCGGAAGAAAAAATGGCTTTTCTTCGCATATAACATCACAGACAAAGCCGTAGATATCACAAACCGATAACAATATGAATGAATTTCACATTATTGTTTTACAACAAGCATTTCTATTCATAAAGCACTTGAAACTTCAAAAGAAACATGAATAAATTAGTTCCAATGTTAAATAATGTTTCTAGTAACATTATCGTGAATGTCTGTGAGTTGTAACAGAGCATTATTGTTAGAATATCAGATACTTGCGTCATCTGGGATAGATGTACTGCTTTTTATCTTAATTGTTTTAGAAAAGTTTTCCACAAGGAGCTATCTTGGGGCCAATTATTTTTAATGTTTGGTTTGTTTGTTTGGTTTGCAAGATCAAATTAAAATTGCAGTGAGATTTATCATAGAAAAAGCAGGTATTCAAGCTTCTTGCTTCACTTGTGGATAGTAAATGCTATGATGGAGTCGTTCGATAGAAAAGTCCAGAAATTAACAATTTATACATTCTAAAACACATAAACTGTCTCTCTCTGTGTCATGAAGTTGTAATGCAAGATTGTGAAAATGTTACCGAAATAATTTGCCCTGTATATTCGAGTCCCGGAAGCCGCAGCGAAATAAAAACTGCGGTAAAGCAGTTAGATGAGCATGTAACGGGAATAGTGCCAAACCAGACGGCTGCAGTTAAGTCTATTTGTCTTCAAAATTGTCCGTTCCGTGCGGAGTATTACAAGATATTTGACATGAAGAGCATAAAAGCAGGGACGTTTAAGGCTGTTTTTATTTCCTAACCTGCGAGTTGCCAAGATGTTATTTTATCAGCCCTTGGAATTCCAGATGACTAAACAGTTTTGGCGGCAGACTAAAGATTGCGATAAGATAGAACACCAGCCTTGTTTGGTATAGCAAAATAAGGTTCGAACCTCCTCTTAGCTACCTATTCTTAGAAGCTAATAGGAATGAGTTCCATCTTTGCACCAGCAGTATTCTCAATATTTCCTTTTGTAATAAGTTTCAAAAAAGATACAAAAGCATAAAAGAAAACTTCCTCATGATTCCCAGTTGTGTGCAACATCATAAATAGTTATAGTCCGTCCGCAACTCTGCACGGATGACGCACGGACTTGAGTTGAGGCGCCTTCCGTGCTCATGAAATAACTGCTGGAAAAACTATTCGACAATATTGGTGTAGGCATGTACTTTGGAAAGTGAGTACCAGAGGTAGGAGCATGGCTGCTGGCTCAAAGAAAGAGGCTAGCTATAGATGAAGTTGGGATGTGGATGATGATGATCACGAATCCGCAACGGCACAACGTCGAACCAAAATTGATTGGGTTAGTCGAACAATACGAGCATCCGTTGGTAAGTTTTCATTTGTATTTCTATGTCGGATAAAATCAAATCTGTTTTGTAACTGTATTTCCTACTACTATGTTCAGTGCATGCCGTGGTAGCCTTAAGGCTAAAGGCTACACTACAAAATGTAGAATTATGAATACGTTTACATATATTTTTAGGGTTCCGTACCCAAAGTAAAACGGGACCATAGTACTAAGACTTCGCTGTCCGTCTGTCACCAGGCTGTATCTCATGGACCGTGATAGTTAGACAGTTGAAATTTCACAGATGTATTTCTATTGCCGCTATAACAACAAATACTAAGATAAATATTTAAGGGGGCTCCCATACAACAACTTTGCCGTTTTCATAGATAGAATAGAAAGCTTCGTGCGCGAGTCCGACTCGCACTTGGCCGGTTTTTTTTAGTATTTAATATGCTTTGTTGGTTGATCTTAAATAAATAAATCCTAAAACTAGAGTAGGTACTCCAAGATTTCCCCTAAAGTTTTGTTTTCTAAAAAAAAACATTATCCAAATAACCAATTTAATATTATATTTGAAGTGACCTTGACGTCGCGAATCTTAAAATCCATCTGTGGTGCCTAACATACGTAACACAAATTAATAGTTCTAAATCTTCCGTTGAAACAATCATTTGAATAATAACGCCATCAATATAGATAATTGTATGTTAATATTATACAGGTAGCGAAACAAACAACCCCATAAAACGATAAAGTTATGTTTCTAAACAATGACTATTGGCACATTGTGTAGAATAGTATTCGTAGAAGACGGGGCCCGCTAGGCCCAGAGCCTGCCAGGTTTAGGAATTTGTTCGAAAGAGTCACCGCGGCCCTGGAACGCAAAGGGCTTTAGAAGGAACACGGATGGGTTTTAGTCAGTAAGAGTCTGACACGCCCTTCCGCTCCACCCAGAGCGGAAGAATTCATTTGATGATTTCCCATTCTTAAAAAAAAAAAAAAGAAAAAAAAGCTACTCAATGAGTTTCTTTGTGCTTAAGATGCAACAAGAAAACTCCATTAGGGACTTTCCAATTAGCATTGTTAGATGCAAGAGCAACTATAGAATTATTATTATTAATCACAGTGATGAATGCCAATGCATTGGGTATGTGCTCTGCGTAATAAAATAAAATGAACAGCATCATTTTATTGCCTTTGTTACGATCACAAAACCCTTTACTGAACTTACTGCTTGATATCGAAACATTTTTGGCTCTTAAGAGATTGAGAGATTGGCATGTTCAACAATCATATTTTATTTTCGAAGTCATCTTAATCCTACTAATATTATAAACGCGAAAGTTTGTAAGTATGGATGGATGTTTGTTACTCTTTCACGTCAGAACGGCTGAGCGGATCTTGATGCAATTTGGCACAGAGGTAGATTATAGTCTGGAATAACACATAGGATACTTTTCATCCCGGGACTATGTTCCCTTGGGATAAACGACATTCACGCGGGCGGCAGCTAGTTATGAAAGAAGGAAATAAAAAATAAACACAAGCACACTAGACTAGAACGTGTGTTGACTAAAAGTTTGGAAACACGCCACGAAAACAGGCGAAGGCGGAGGCAAATAACAATCAAAATAAATATTGTAGATATTATGATAATATTTATGTAGGTATAAATAACTAACCGTATCGTTGACATTCGTTGACAAATTGTTAGAATTTGCGCATCCGGCACCCAATTTACAATTTTATATTAGGATGATAATTTTGTTTGGTACGTATTTACTAAAAATACGTACGGATTTCTTATTCTTTCAGGCAATCCACGTATACAGTTGAACAAATTTTGATCAAAGGACATTAAGATAGAATTATCGAATTCCCACAAGTATTAAATCGAGTTTGTAGATAAACGCAATGTCAACCCTAGACAGATACAGAAGAACTTATTACGAAGGTACTGATAAAGTTAGACAACGCAGGCTTTGTGGTCCTTCCCTTCCCTTTGTATAGACAGACAAATGTTTGTCCTTTGTCCCTGGGGCTTTCAACTCACGAATCTATAGATTTACACCTTTACTTCGCCTTCATCAAACATAATAAACCTTTAGAGAGGTAGCTTCGGAGTTTATCCTGATCATGCAAATAAATAATTTATTTGTAGTTTGGACTCGTAAAGACTTAATATTAACAATAGAAGTGCAAACTAATTTACAAGGGTCTTAAACATAACGAGCAAACAGAAACTTGCATTGAAAGCTTGTAGTACTTATATCAAAGAAGGACAAAAAACAGAAATTCAGCTAGTATAAAATATAAGTGTAGCACCCGACAAAGCGGCGTCAGTCTCTGCTCAGTCGTCTGCTAACCAGTAGGGGACCGTTTCCCTATTAGAGAACCAACAAATAGACTTACATATGTACTACACGAATATATAGAACCTTTTTTTTTATTTTTTTATTAGTGGCTTCTCACAGTTCAACCTACAAGGTTGTCGACTGCTTAACCGGGCTTGCCTGTGGTGGCCTTAATAAAATATTAAAGCCTTCAGCCAGGGCTTATAAAAAACTTACAAACTAAGCGACTACACGCTAAGGGCACCCCTTGTGGGGTACGGGCCTCGGCTCAGGGCGTCACTGGGGAGAGGACAGCTAGGGACGGGCTGGATCGAACTGAATATATAGAAACCTTCGTCCGTCACCCTATGCCAGAATGCCGTCAGATCAAATAGTTTAATAGCGAATATAAACGTCAGTCAGAGCAATTGTTCAAGAACGCAGTTTTATTTTATTAATGCATTGTTTACAATATATTTGTCGCATATTATGAAATAAATCTCGTGTTATAAAACTTCCGCGTTCAACGGGGAATTCACAAATGAATATATTCCTGTATGAACATACAGGTGACATACCTATAGGTGAGAATGTCCAATCTATTTGAAATTCTACAAGCGCAATGAAGGCCTCGATCACAGTTCTCATTTAACAGATAATAAAATTTATATCTATAAAATTTAATACATATGTATACAGGGTGTCCCAAAACTCAACGTCAAGCCGAAACGGGGTGACAGGACTGATCATAACCATCACGAGAAAAATCTGAAAAAAAATCTATCCCATGCAGTTTGAAAATTATGGGCATTTTAAGAAAAACCTAGAAATTTGATCAAACTGTACCATTTTTCGGTTATTGTGGTTATTATTTTTTATTTTTGTTCATTTGAACTTTAGAAACGTAATCCTAAATAACATTTCTAGAATCCCAATAAAAAATAATGACACAATTGCCTCAAGTTCCCGAGAATTGAGACTATTTGTTAAACTACGAATTTAAAATTTTCAAGATTCGTCGACTTTGACAGGCCCTCCTATAAAAAAAATGTACTAGAGTGCCTTGGCAAGTAGCATTAAAAGTTGGCGCATTTAATCAGAATTCTAAAATGGTACAATACTTGTTAGTTCCATACAATAGAAAAGAGTAAAAAAATTAAAACCTCAAGTAACCCGATTTTTGCTATCAGATTTTACTCAGTTAAAATGTTTTTAATTCGCACAAGCTCTAGGTAGGTTCTTAATTTTAAGGCAAAATGATGAGAGAGATGGATAATGGGTATGTTTGCCATGAGTGAGCGAGACAGATAGTGACGCCACGCATTGAGACGGAGATGCGTCGTTTAAACGAGTGCGAATGAAACAGATAGATGCTATGGCATCTATCTGTTTCATTCGCACTAGTTTCAGCCAAGCAAATGGCTACGCTACCAGTCCGACACCAACCAGTTAGTACGTTTCGCTCATTCGTCTACTGCGCACGTTCGTATTCGCTTGTGTTGATTTAGTACTGACAACTTTGGCTTCTCTTTTTGGACTTGAATCTTTGTGAATTGGACTTGTTGATAACATACCGGCAACTTTGGCTTCTCTCTGGACTTTTGTGTTGGCATCCTTTTTATCTACCATGCCTACGCGCTACACTTCACAAGAATATGCGAACATGCACCTCATTTATGGGGAATGCAGATGCAACGCAAGTGCTGCCGCTAGACTTTATCGTGACTATCTGTCTCGCTCACTCATGGCGAACATACCCATTATCCATCTCTCTCATCATTTTGTCTTAAAATTAAGAACCTACCTAGAGCTTGTGTGAATTAAAAACATTTTAACTGAGTAAAATGAGATAGCAAAAATCGGGTTACTTGAGGTTTTAATTTTTTTACTCTTTTCTATTGTATGGAACTAACAAGTATTGTACCATTTTAGAATTCTGATTAAATGCGCCAACTTTTAATGCCACTTGCCAAGGCACTCTAGTACATTTTTTTTATAGGAGGGCCTGTCAAAGTCGACGAATCTTGAAAATTTTAAATTCGTAGTTTAACAAATAGTCTCAATTCTCGGAAACTTGAGGCAATTGTGTCATTATTTTTTATTGGGATTCTAGAAATGTTATTTAGGATTACATTTCCAAAGTTCAAATGAACAAAAATAAAAAAGAATAACCACAATAACCGAAAAATGGTACAGTTTGATCAAATTTCTAGGTTTTTCTTAAAATGCCCATAATTTTCAAACTGCATGGGATAGATTTTTTTTCAGATTTTTCTCGTGATGGTTATGATCAATCCTGTCACCCCGTTTCGGCTTGACGTTGAGTTTTGGGACACCCTGTATATCAAAGGCCGTTTAATTAAAGTCTTAGAATACCTTTCACAGACAGACACAGAATTTAATTAAGACCCATCTCAATTATTTCTATTTTGACAGTCAAAGAGGACAAACCTTTCGATTTTCAAAATAAAATCTCGATAGTCGGTTGTGAAACCTCGTTACACGAAATAAATTTCCCAAAGGTACGCTTCACATAAATATAAAATCTAATAACTTTGTAAAATGGAACTCCATCGCAAATATTCCGTTTAAACATTAACTAAATGTTAACTGAGAGTCAGTAAACATAAATCTGTACAATAAATAAGCCCCTGTTTGCGTCTGCGTAAACAAAATTCTATCTGAGTTGACACTATGAACCAGGCTGCACAGTAATTTTCCCTTGCCTTGTCTCTGCATATTCGAAAATGTAAAAACAAATATGGCGAAATTTATGGCGGTATGACATTGCAGAAATTCATTTTAAAAATATTCGTGTTTTGTCACGAAACTTTTGCAGAAAACTTTTGGCGAAACTATGTTTGGTACTTTTATTTGTGCGCTGGTCTGGACAGGTTTGTTATTTCAATTTTGAGCTTGCAATTATAAAATTTATTTTGTTCGCCAGGGTTATATCTATTTAAATTGAATTATTGGTTCAAAATGCCACCAATGTTTTGCTTTAAAATACTTGTCTTTTTCTTTTCTTTTCTAATCTCTGAAAATATCAAAATGGCGCTGTATTTAGAATTGCACCAATAAAGATACTGTATTCTATGGCTAGACCATAACCTAATAACAAACTCTTTGATCATCGTCGATATAGCAAGTTACCGAGCGAGTTACTGAAGCGAAATGAACTCGTCATTGAAGTAACACGTGCTTAGATTACTGAGTGTGCTCCAACGCCAACGCTTCAAGAAAAGTCCTTGGTGCAGAAATAATTTTATTTTTAGAAACAATATGATGTAAGAACGGAGGCAGTAAGGCAGAGCTCACGTTTATTGTGATTCTGAAGAATGTGGCGAAAAAATATTTGACAAAAGATTTAGTATATTGTCGAAAGAATATAACTTTAAGAAACAAAGATTATTGTATAGATAGGAGGTGACTTATGACTACGGCAGTAAATATAGATGTTATAATTGTGGAAGAAGAAGTCATACTGAACCGACCCTAAATAAACTAGAATTAGAGCAAGAGGATGATTAGGTAATTCATTTTAAAATCATTTTGACCTTAGCAACAGAACAGCTGAGATTCGTCCCGTTAATCAGAAGACGAAGAATAAATATTGCTCGTATTATGATTGAAATTAATAAGTACGATGACCCAAAAACCATATGAAGAATATTGTAGATAAACCATCGAGACACGTTATTGCGATTACAGTTATAATTCGGTATGTAACAGTAATTTATTTACTTATTAATTTTTTGCCATCTTAAATGATGGGTACAAAAAGAGACTTAATATTAGATATAACATTACTTGAAACGAAAGTTGTTTCTATTTGATTGTGCTTAACGGTTCATTCGACGTATTTTTTATCTCGAAAATTTTAGTAGTAATAGCTTCTGCTAATGACTCCCCGTCATCATCATTTGCATAGCCATTTCCCAACTATATTGGCTTATTAATTTAGTGACTTCGCTCGCGTGAAAGTTGAGAGTAATCCCAAGGATTTTAATATTGAAACCTTAGAACCTTGTTTAGGTTCGAAGGTTATATTGGCCGTTGAGGCAGGATGGATTAACAAACATCTTAACATTAACAGGGTAGTTTAAACAAAACGTTAACTTACTTGCTGATATTATCCTGTCTCTCAACGATGGTCTGAAGACCGACGGCATCTCTTAGCTGCATCACTAGAGCTGCTCTGACGCCTTCTGTTGATTTCAACTCTTCAATCCTCTCGCTTAAAACCTGGGAAAGAAACAATTTTTTAATAGAAAAACGGTCTAAAATCAAACGATGCTACTTCCATACTTATCCAACCTAAGAGCTTGAAGAACTAATTTTCCACAAATATCTTGAACTATGTAGATGAAAACTTTTATATTCTCAAAGTTCTTGTTTCAGAAATTACTTGAACACGATTACAATTTCACAAACATGAACAAATTGCAAAAAAGTAAAGTTACTGAGCACGTTGATAAGGATTTATAAATATTCAATGAAAATTCTTTCAAAGCCACAGACACTCCAAAAAAGATTTAATTATGAGCTCATACATATTTCACTCTTTCAATTTAGTTCCTGTGTTCATCTTGCATTACCAAAGACCTGAGAAAACCTTTGAGGAATCAAAAATATCACTTAACATGTGTACGAGGGAGGTTTGATACCTCCAGAGAAAAAAAAAATTTGACAGATATCAAATTTTGAAATTTATTATTTTGTTAAATATCCAAATTTGATGACATATTATTATCTAAAGTTTTTTTAAACTAGAATCTAGATTACTTTTAGAAACCACAGGTTGGAACGATATTTTTTCCTCTCCTATTACAAGTTTATTTGCTACATAGATTATGTTTTACTAGGACATAAGGTTTCGAAATATTTTTTTCTTTGACATACGCACCTCAACATCTTCAGAATAAATTGGCGTATCACTGAACACATTCTTCTTTACTATCACAACACTGGGACCCTGGACTCCTCCAACAAACTTCTCACAGTTAAAGAACAGCGCGTCTTTCTTCACCATCTCTTCGTCTACTCCAGGGAAAGTTGGATTCATGTCTACTGCAGAAGATGGCGCCACCAACGTATAGTCCCAGAAAGACCAGGCTCCATATTGATGAAGGAGCAGTGTGGTGGCTACATCATCAGCTAAGACTCCTGTTAGCTTGGAAGCCGCTGGGAAAAAGCCGATCATCCTGTTCCCTGAAGTGGAGTTTTGCTGCAGCCTTTGTTCTAAGTTGTTCAGGTCTATGTAGCCTTCTTTTGTTTCTGGGATTTTTATGACCTGTAACAATGGAAAGGTTTGAGGATTAACAATGTGTTTTTTAACACAAATTCGTAGCTGCCAAAAGTGCAACTCTGCTAAATAGAAATGTTCTCATGGAAACCAAAAACGACAGACCATCAAATAACTACAGGAACTAGATTCAAAGTAATGAAAATAGCGACAAGCAAGTAACTCAACCCACGATAGTTGTAACTATAAAGCAATCATCTACACATTGATTTAAATTCAAACACAAATATGTTAATGAAGACAACAGACTAGCTTTCTTGCAAGATAATAATATCAGTAAGTTTGAAAATTATTGGCGAAATAAACAATTCATTGAAGAAGACACATAAAGATGTCCTGATGTCTGTAAAATACGAGAAATGTAAACAATGAATCTATTAGAATTACTTATTGATTGATTTAATGGTGAATCAAAAAGAAGTAATTATTTTGCTACAATGCTTCCCACGTCGTATCGTGACAATCTACCGGAAAATGAAGGAAAATAATTTAAGGCTCCGCAACCCGTACTGAGTGATTTAATCAAAGTACCGAAATTACAGTTGATTGGTGTGTTATTTTTAGACCTGCCATTCCTGTTAATAGACTCGTAGCTTTTTCTGGAATTGTACAGAACTACTCGTACATCCGTGTATACATGAATTGTAAGCAAAATTAGTATCTATGTTTTAGTCATTAATAGAGCTATTTCTAACGTCTTCGCCGTGGCCTGTACTACACAATCCGGGAGATTTTCGGGGATGAAAAGTAGTGAACTCAGCAATAGTGTTGCTTTCTGGAAGAGTATTTTCGCAATTGGCTCAGTAGTTCTAGAGATTTTCTTCTACAAACAATCAAACATAAAAACAATTTTACCTACCTCTTTATAATATTAGTTTACTTAAATCTATTAAAACTGTATCAACTAGGTTTACTGTAGTCAGGTATGAACCTTGAAAATTAAAATTAAAAATATTTTAAATATACTTTTGTTCACTTAAAGAAAAAATGCGGTCAACTATGTTTAAGGTCAAAGTTCCAACTAACGAAATTCCCAAACGCTTGTTAAGTTCTCTAAAGGTGTTAGCACAACTATAAGTTATCAAAAGAACTAAAAAAGAAGTGGGTCGAGCTGTTCCGTGAATAAAATACTCAAGAATCGTCCTTCAAATGACCTAGCAGCGATTTAAATAAAAACAATATTCAAAAAGGAAAGTACACAATTGAAATCCCTTATTCTGCGTTTTGTTTGCTTGTTCAACCAGCCAGAGGTAAAAAAGGTGCTTATATTTATGAGAAAAAACGTGTACGTAATGCAAAGTCAGTAGAAGTCCTGAATTGATCGACTTTTGGTTTAGAATAACAGATTAATCAGCCTCTTCTCTAGGTAGGTTCTTAACTTTTGATATTTAATCACTCATCTAAAAAACTTGGTCAATCTTGGTATTGTGTACAGTAATAATTGGACCCCACATTCACATAATGTATGTTGTCATGGCTATGATGAATTGTTTTTAGTCTGTAGTCTGTCACTGTACTTGTCAAAATAAAATAAATCAAAATTGTTTCCTATCTTTCAATGAAACTGACCTAAAAGTCCCAGACCAAAAAAACGGATCGATTTTAATAAAGACGACACCGCTGGAAGGGAAGCAAACACTTCATATAATGACTAATAACTATGAAGAAAGAGACGCGCTAGCCCTTCAAACAATAAGAAAAGGCAAGATAATGATAATGAAAATGGTATACTTATTTCAAAATCGGGGAAACCCAAAACGTGAACGCAAAGCTAATTCACTAATTATAGCAAAATTATATCCAACACAATACACGAAAACATAATAGATATAACATCGCGTGTTGCGAATGAACCTGAGGTTCTTCTATAAGCAAATGACGATAGAGCGTCCAGCTTGAGCCACTTAGGTGTAAGTAGTTAATTACAGTACTTATAAGATTATGGATGATGCCATAGATTAATAATGGAACTTAGCGGAGTGCTAAGTCATAGATAAAGTAGACGGAGTACCTATAGCAGTTAAGTGAGGATGCACTAATAGAGCTTACACGAGTCACGATACGATTAAAAACGTCCGGCGCACCCAATTCGCTGACTTATTGTGTAAATGGTATGAGGTAAATTACTATTGTGTGGACAGAGAAGAAAAGTGTTTAAACATATTCTTCAAAATTAGAGTTGAGCATGAGCAGAGACTTACGCGAAGTTAAAGCATACTGAGAATGTCGTGAAAGATGATGGAGGACTTACTAAGAGAAGTTGCGTGGACAAACGAAGGAACTACCAATATAACAAACTGCGCAGGATGGTCATATTTCTCGACCAATTGTCTGCCAACTACTAACTACCAATTTCCTATTTACGTTTAAAGAAACATTGGTCAGTATAGTAATATAGTAAGTACGTACAGGTAACTTATGACAAAGAACACGCAAAAAAATAAAATAAAGACAAGCACAATGTTTGCTGTCTTAAACAAAATGATACTTCAAACAAGAACACATTTAAGCAATAACCATAACTTGTTACAACACAAAACATTAAACTTGAAACGATCAAAGTTAACAGGCAAACAATCTTGCCTTCTTAGAATTCGCGAAGACAAAAAAATGCTAAACCAAAAGAATTATAAAATGGAAACGTTATTTTAAGAACCCCATCACGTGCCGATATGGACAAGAATCCCATCTATAAATAATTATCATAATATGTATATTCCAGTTAAAATCCATCAGCATAATGGATATTTATTATGAAGTAAATGCATCGCATGCAACGTATTCATCACTAAAATGGACACAAATTAACACTGACTTAAAAGGAGGAGGTTCACAATTTTCCAGTATGAGTTTAATACATTCGTGAACGTCAGGCAAATTACTCCCTCAGCTTCGATTAAGTATAATCTTAAACCCGAACGTAATAATTATAACAACGAAACAGCTTTAGAGACAAAGCACGTTCAGAATGTCCATGAAGTTCCTAACTTGGAGCGGTTCAAATTTCTATCTCATCCCCTTTGCAGAACTTTAAGTGAATTTAACTTCATCTTCTATGCAGTGTTGTCATTGGACGTCAAGGTGAGCTAAGTATGATTTAATTCCATAAAGATCCCTTTTGTTACCCCTATGACGTTTAACAGTCCAAGCACATGAATTAATTTGTCAATTTTCTAATCTATTTTCAACTTTTTATGTCGGCCGAAGTAATCATCTTAGCAAGAATCTTTTTGACAAACATGGCGACCTATCCCACACTAGCAATTAGAACACATAATAAAAAACAGGAAACGGAATACTACCAAAACAACTCGCAATCATAAATTCCCAACACGTAGGTACAGAATTCCACCAAAAATGCGGCAGTACATACAGCATGATGTCATTGTTGGGCCTAGCAGTAAATAAGGTGCGTTAAGGATCCGTAAACACGCCATATACTACGACGCAAACCCCCATGACCGTGGCATGACGTCATCTAATACTGAAGTAAGGGTTATGGCAGACATGATACTTTAAGCAACAGCGATTTGTGATTTAGTAGCAGTAGGTCGAATTAACGACTGAACTTTAGACTGACCCATGTTCAGATGCCAGTCGCCGTACTAGCGTCAAGAATATATGGAATTGACATGCGCTAGCAAGCACTTGGTTTATGCCAAGCATATGATAATCACTATCACTATATAGCCGATAAAATGACATTTTGCCTACAGCGCAAACACTCGGAGAATTCGTCCAGAGGCTTTTGCCATCTACGGAATAAGTCACGATGCTCAATTGTTTTATCGCTCTCAAATGAAGTGCGTCACGTCGTAAAATTCGATACCGCATAGAAGCAATCGCTGAAAAAGTATCGTATCTGCTATAGCCCCCACTGAAGTGGGTACTCTACTATCGCAAGGACAAAAGCGGGAACACTTCGTTAAGCACGTTATTGTTTACCTTTTGTATGCTAGTGTTACAGTGTATGTTATGAATGAAATGAGGAAGGAAGAGTGCTAGATAGAATATAATAACGAACAGGAAATGACCTAAGGAACAGTAATCTTGATACTAACGGGTTTCCGGACTATTGTTGGGGTTTGCGCTATGCATTTACAAATGAAGACTTGGAGAGATCGAATTAGTCCTTCTTGTGAGATACCCAGCTAAAACATGAATAACGAGCTTGAGCTACGTGTATAACTGTTTATTGCCTGAGATAAAGCTTTAAAAGAAAGTCGATAATATAATTACAATAAAAGGGATATTTATTTTTTAATAGATCGTGCAGGATGAACTGCACTACCATACATATCTTTACCTACACCACGGTTATGGAGATGATCAGAACTTTTTCGTAATAATCAGGAATACGAAAAAGAACACAACACACTTTGAACTAAAATTTTATTGCGTAACAAATAAATTACAACAAAAGTTTCCCGACGTTTTGAAATATCTTTTAAAGCGAAAATTTTCCTTTGAAACTTATTATTTGTTGAATGTTCTGTAATAAATCTAACGCTCACAAAATTATTTCAATTACAAATTCAAGAAATAACAAATGTTTTCGTGGTCGACATTATGTCAGTCTATCTGTTGTCCTCCGCTGACAGTATTTTTTCTCCAATCTAGCATTTTTTTAGCTTTAAAAGAGAAAATCCAAAAGATAAAAATCTCGAACAATGAAATGTATCACGTTTTAATTTTGCTAGACACCAAACAATCAACGTGGTGATTAATATTAGAATAACAATATCGGAAATATATTCTAAGAAAAAGTTACGACATTGTACAAAGGCCCATTGTATAAAGTATCAGCTGTTGTAGAAGATCTTTGACGAAGCCTTAATCATCTTCACGAACATGAGGAAGGAAACTGTCAGAAAGATGAAGTTATCGATACTCAGACAATGAACTTGGACTGAAGCGACTGAAAGGCACACCAGCAACAATGTTCCAGATACATTGAAAATTATTACAATGCCAAGTGAACTATGGCAGTAAACAGTAGAGGTACTAAAATATGAAAACAGTGCTTTGTAAACATTGTAAGATGATGCTAATAAAATCAACTATATCATCCGTAACAAAGTGATCACGTTGGCAAACAATCTGTCGGTAAACTTGACCAGCACTGACACAAATGTGACATTAATAATCATAAAACTTTTACGACTGTTGATTATTATAAAATAATTGCAACCATATAACATGGAGATAATATTTTACGACTTTTATATAATTATATGGAAATTATGTGGAATTAGTCATTTGTTTATCTTGGGTAGGTGTCAATTACTGTAAAACAGACATTCAACCAGACGGTTGAAGATTGTATGCAAATATCGGAGATTCCTATATAAACGAGATGAGTGTGAAAGAGCTGAGTGTTTGTAAGGGCAGAATTCGACCGAACCGAAACCAACTCATTAATGCTTCTGAAATTTCAGACACCTCAATTTAAAATTGACTGGGAATTTAATATTGAAAACACAACATAATTATATTGACAAATATTTTTTCAGGAATAAAAACAGGAAGTCAATTATCAAGAAAGCCATCTGAAAAATAAACGAGATCGTTAAAGTATTTTCACACATGAACGTCAACATTTTGATGTTCAAATAAAAATCGTCAAATCACTTCCTTGACATGAACGAGATAATAAGCGTGAAGATTCAATCAAGGGATAAAACTGCTATTTCTATTAATACCAGTGACGTAGAAGATAAGTAGGAAGACAAGTATATGAACAAAGATGTGTCAATGACTTTGGAAAAAGCAAGTTCAGAAGAACGGTCAATCAAATGTCACTGGGAAAACGGAACCACATAGAAAAAAGAACTAGCTAAAAAAGTTATAATTAAAGAAACTGACAAAAGACAACATAATGTAAGTACACATAATATACCTTTAGAATAAACACCCATTTACGACAATATACCACTGATATAGAATATAAAAAAGATATTGAGATAAGTCATAAATGTAAAAGCAAAGGTTGATCCAGGGATGAAGTGGGACAGACTGTATCGACTGATATACTCAAACCCACGCACGGTTTAAAAGGTCACACAAGAAATATGGGTTAGTGAAATTCGTGGAGGTATCGAGATGGAAATATGTCTTTTAAGTGCTTGCGGTATGTAGGTAGTCAAATACGTTTCAGAAATTATAGACGTGTTACGTCTATAATTTCGTTTTACATTAAATTAGAATCCTCAAATGTTAGCCTGATAGATAAATGAAAAATTCGGCTGAAAATTCAATTTCGGTCGGAGTAAAAAGATCCGTATGCAGATCGTTTACAAAACGATATAGATTGATAGGTTTTGTCCAGAAAAAGTTTCAGGTCAAAGATTCTAAAAGTCTGCAGACAAAACGAATCAACCAAACACATTTGAAGATCAAAAAGAACACTTGCAACCATACCACATAACGTAATTATACGATGTAGCATAGACGAAATGTACAATCTAATTCTCTAACTTCACCGACTATAAACTGACCTTAAGGCCCAAGCTAGACCTTGCAACCACCTGCTCAACTACGGGCTAAGCTTTCTAGGCCTCCCAGGCTCGAGATATAGCACAAGGGCAGTAATAGGTAAGTACCGCATATGCAGGTCACGTGCGAAAACGACGTAAGTCATAGTTTTGTTGATAAAATAAAGGAATTTGCCGATCGTAAGCGCACTCCATCCAGTGTTATGCGTTTTGCATTATACGGAAATATACGGGTTATAGGGCTGGGCGTGTGCGTTTTTTTTTAATTTTGGCATAATTCTTCTTCTTTTCGAGTAGATTTTAACCTTACCTTAAACAGTTTTTGTCCACTAGGATGGAAGGAGGAGGAGGTAGTCGTTTATAGCGGCGTCAGTGGCATTCATTAGGTCCTCAATTTTGTAGATGTGTTGGACCACCCCAACAAGTGGGATTAGTTCCAAGGATAATGTTCCTGCCCTTTAGTGCCTACAGTTGAAGGACATCCATGCGTTCATGGGATCTCTGACACTTGAGCAGACATACACTACAGAATACCAAGCTCCTACTGCTTCACTCACATTAGAATCTTCGCAGACCTCAATTAGGTATTGCAGTGGGTTTGTTGCCTACTAGAAAAGTGATAATTTATTGAAAGCTACTTGGATATTTTAAAAACCAGCAGCAATATTTCGCAATACTTACAATTTCGGAATATTCTACCTGCTCGGAAATCAATGTAAGAGGAAAAACTGATATATGAGTCACCAAATACATTTATACATCTGCCAAACATTTTCAATAACTAGTGACATTCAAATGCACTATCGTGTCATAAGAAACCAACAGTATACGTAGCACACAAACAAATAAAATGTCCCATAAAATAACAGTTCCAAGTGTTATTTACTACGTTGTGGCAGCGCCCATATTTGACGGCCGTATATTTTCATTGTATGTAAAAACTATAAAACGACACGCTTCCGTTGCATAACTCAAGGGCACGCTATCGGTGTTCGGCCTTACTGGCCGTAATGCGTTTAGTTGCAACCGATATGTAGCAGCTACTAGCTAGCTACTATTGGTTATTATGCACTCACATAGTTGACTTCACTAGCCGTATGTCACGTCGTGATGTGTTTGAGTGGAAAATGTTGGACGTTTTGCAATTATGTTCAGGAGTTAGGTGTGGAGTTAATTATGATTTACGAGTTGGAATATTTATCTTTGCAGTTGCGAAAATGGTGTGGAAAAGGATCACGTTGCAGTTTCTATGTTATTCCCGAAGAATTCAGCTTTAGCACATCTCTACACACTAGAGAAAATAAGAAGAGGATTCGTTACTGTGTGTATAAAACGGTATATACCCAACAAAACAAAAGACTATCTACTACAGCGTCTGTCTTTCGTTAATGTATTCTTTCCTTTGGCTCTTTGGGTAATGTTGAACAATATTTTCTATAGACAGTAAGACGAGAGATAACAAATATATATATTACTCGCTTTTGTAAAGGAAGTTACACTATTATCAATATTTTCATTTTCATCCTTCCATCATTATTTGGAGCTATCGTAAAGCTGTTGCACTTTTTCAGGGCCGCCATGTCTTGACTTAGGTCAACTACGTGATTCATTTGACACTTGGCCACGTTTTCTGCGTGCCTAGCCCAGTCCCAATATATTCTCAATTGCCCACAAGTGGAAACTGGCGCCTCCTCGTCATAGTTGCACGTTGTTGCTTTGATTGATACCATATTAATATTGGCAGATCATGTAACGTGTTTTAATGAAAAACAAAGTAACACAGAGAAAATATTAAATGAGTAATCAACTTTTAGGGCCGTGTTAAGACGCGTTATAGCTATCACTATTCCAGAATAGAGGCTCTACTGGACAGAGTATCATTCTACGATTAATATTGTTGAAAAGTCAAAAATGTATGGTATTGATATGCGCCAGTGTAAAGTCACGAGGTCAACGCTTCGCACCCTTAGAATAAGTGATTATTTCCCCCAAATAGCAATTTTTGAGTTACGTTACTTTCATGATGGAGGGTGCGATATATTTTTGACTATTGACAATCATTATCACTTTTTCTAGGGCTCCGAGAGAGATATAAAACGCATTATAATTTTCCACAATACAACAACATTGGCACTGCTCAATAATATGGACACAGTGCTTTGAAAAAAAACGGGTTGCACTCCGGGAGTGCCGGCAAAAGTGAAAACTTGAACATTAACGTTGTGCGATTTTGATATTTTGGAATGGTTAGGGAATAATTTCGCCTTAATTATCAATATTAAAGTACTATCATTTATGTGGTAAAATACAATATTCATTTATTGCGCTATCGTACACAAACATGACAATTTATATTACATAAAAAATTTAACACTTCATAACTTTCCCTCCGTCTTACGAATTTTTGATCAGGTCATGTGTCCTGACGCGAGTTTAACATTTTTTACCCATCCCAAAAAGTGCACAACGCCGCTAAAGAAGTTTTCACTTCAAAAAAGAGTAATCCTCCTTTTTTGCTAACAAGTTAATAATTAAATCTGAACGTGTAACAGCTTGCGTACGCAATCCGTCAGTAACACATTGAATTAGCGCCAAGAACTACTTACTTGATAACCGACATGCGAATGAATGCATATGGCAACTGCATAACGTACGAGTAATATGACCATGGAATGTGCAGTTTAAAACGTGTCAATTTCTTGACATTGCAAGTAAATTTTCCTGTTATTTGGTTTGATTCGATGTTTTCGTTCCTTTTTGGAGTTTACTCCTTAAGAAACGATTTTCATATTTAGCCCGCGGTATGAAAATTTTATGAGGAGTAAAATCGAGCGTTAACTAAAAGAGAGGCGTTACGTTCCTTTGCGCAACGTAGGTACTTTGCGCACCTTTCACTTCGAAATTATGTATGTGTGTATATACAAAGTATACTCTACTTATTTATAATGCTTTCATTTACCCTCTTTTACGGCTACTCTAAAGCTAAAAGGATGGGTTAACGGCAAAGCCAAAAGGAAGGGTTATGATTTTAGCAGTCTATCTATGTATGTGTGTATGTAAGTATGTTCCACCGTAGCGCCTAAATTATTGATCCGATTTTGATGAATGAGGTATTAATAGATTTGGAATAATGGCCCGGGTGACATAGGCTATATAAATTATAAATCCCTAAATGTATAATGGTGGACTTGACACGTAAATTTTTGACCACGAAAAAAACAATAACATAATCTACACAATAATAGTTCTGTAACAGTAGTCGTGTCACCCTTTTTTATTCTTGCATTTTCTTGAAGAAATAAACCCATATAGGTATCCGAACCACTGCTTCGTACCTATATTCATCGAAGGCTCTTTCACGATTAGGGCTATTGTATCATTTTTTTTTATTTCTTGTATTGTGTGTTCGTTGTTGACTTTCGTTTGTAGATCTTTGGAAGTCGTTACGGATTGTCAGAAGCCAGAAAATCGGACACCAGTATTGCCGAGGACCGTGTTACCCAGTTAATGGGTTGTGGAAGTCTTGTATGCAGTCGCTCTACGTAAAACACTGGTATTCAGTTGAATCCGGTTTGACTGAAAGCCGATCCCAATATAGTTGAGAAAAGGCTAGGCAGGCAAGCAGATAATGGTGGGTGTTTGTTGCTGTTGTGATGTGTCAGTCCCTAATAAGTGTTCTTCAATCACATTCTTATCCTTGTAGAGCTGCTACTATCATCTAACGACCGGTTTCAATAACGTATCTATCGTTAACCAACTGTCAAATTAGCTACCAACAGTAGCTGAAACGTCATATTTGGCTTTTTAACATGACGTTTCGGGCCTGCGGACAGTGAGCGTTGGGTGGCTCGCTGTCCGATAACCACCAGGCACGGGTCGATGGCGCGTTGTGTTTCACGCGCGCCTCAAAAAGATGTCAGCATAGAAGACGGGGCCCGCTAGGGCCAAAGCCTGTCAGGGTTGCGGAGTTTTTTCAAAAGAGTCACCGCGACCCTGGAACGCAAAGGGCTTTAGAAGGAACTCGGATGGGTTTTAGTCAGTAAGAGTCTGACACGCCCTTCCGCTCCACCGGCGGAAGAAGTCATTTGATGATTTCCCATCCTTAAAAAAAACATGACGTTTCAGCTACTGTTGGTAGCTAATTTGACAGTTGGTTAAAGGTAGATACGTTATTGAAACCGGCCGTAAAAGAGACTTGATCACGATTTTCTTTGTAATCATTTCATTAAACTAATACTTGCCTGCCAAATGGGACCTGTCAAAGTCCTTTGAAAAAGTTTAGATTGCCATTTTTATAGACGGAGCAAAACAATTAGGCATTTTAATGAATTTTACAAAAACTTTGTACATAACGTTCAACCCAGGCCAGCCATCAATTTGTTTATTGTCCTCTGAGCATTAAAGTTAGCAAAACTCTCGAGTCTATTGTTTTAACATGATTCAATTAAACTTTCGTTTGTCTCACAATTTATTATTGTAGGTACTCGTGGTACAGTGAGTCTGGTTTTGAAGTTGATTTTGGCTAACATTATTTAGGATCATGTTATGTTGTTGAAATAATGCATAAAAAAAGATTAGATGACCCTAGGCTTTCATTGACACTAACAGATTGGCCAAACTTTGCAGTACATTTCTAAAATAACAACTTTCTCATTAATCACTCCGTCCATAAGTGAAAACCTTCTAGTACCTCTATACTCGACTCAAAAAATACGTACTAAAAAGTTTCGCTATTTACTTATTACTAGCTGTCGCCCGCGTTAATGTCGATAATTATCCCAAGGGATTATACTCCCGGGATAAAAATATCCTATATCATTGCCCGTGACTCAAACAATGTCTATATCAAATTTCATCTAAATCGGTCCAGCCGTTTGCGCGTGAAGAAGTAACAAACATACACACACACACACACTCACAAACTTTCGGCTTTATAATATTAGTGTGATTTTTATATTTATTTTTTTTATTTTTGTTTCGCTATGCACGCAATTCTTCGATTCTACGTAAACAATGGAATGTCCAAATGGAAAGAAAAATGTTTGGATTCAAGTTAAAAAACTTATAGCGCTATTCGTATATTATGCGTAAGCGCCTGTAAGTTGTAATTTGTTTTGACTCGTTCTGCCAATCAAAAAATTCAGAGTGACAGATAAGGACAAACGAATTTCAGGCAATTCTAAGTTAAGAAATGTTTAATTAAGAAATACTGGACCCACAGATTTAACGAAGTCTGTACACTTCATTACAAATCCCATCTTATTAATATTACATATACCGTGGAAACCGTTTACACTCCGGTTATATTGACCAATCGCTTATAATGAAGTAAATACAGTGCGAAGTTTGGTTTTCACATAAAATGACATGTCATGGACATGTCGCTTATTATGACCTATTTTAAAGGAATTATGTTCAGTTATAGTGAGTGACGTGATTTCTAACACCTTCACTGGTTTTCGTGATCCTGTTTACCTGAGACGACTGCAATTTAAATAGTTTCTCTATATTATCTCTTATTACACTAATTTCTAAGAAAAATAGGAAGTTCTGTAGTTAGCTTATGACTTGGTATGCTTTGTATGACGTATTTTTCACTTCCCTTCAATGTCATTAAAAGCGGTTTTTACTGTAAATGCGAAAGTTACGATGTCTGATTTTTTTTACGCACTCATGCTTCAACGGGTGGACGGATCTGTATGAAATTTGTTACACAGATTGTTCAAATCGTGAATTAACATATAGATAAAGTCGCGGGCAGGAAACTAGTAAAATATAAAAGATTACACTTTACAGTTTTCATCATCACTACCCGCGAATGTGATTTCGTGCACAGCGAAACTTTTTAGCAGGTATTTTACGAGTCGAGCACAGCGGGACTAGAGCATAGGGGGAGTAACCGAAAATCCGTTCGGTAGTTTTTGAGTTTATCGCATTCAGTCAGACAGACAGTCGTGGCAGGCAGAATTATTTTATTTCTGTCTGACTAGTAGATAGCTGCATGAATAATACTGTTTATCGTAATAGTAATAGGTACTTAAAACGTAGGTCTATTTACCTTAGTATCATACTCCCTCCAGGGCGCGATCTGCCTCTCCGTCTCCCGGGAGGACACGAACAATACCACCTTGTCTGGTCGCAGTGCCCTGAGGAACCGGACCAGGGTTGCTCCCACCACCGCCACATCTTCGGGGCAGGCACCCACCAGGCTTCTGATTATTGTCTTTGATTCTGATCTGTTGATCAAAAGAGGTAAATTATATTGCGATACTCTTAAAGCAATTGAGTAAATGTCTATTTTTTTTGTAGTTTTCTACGTGATATTTGTCTAAAACCTAGACAACCATTCCTGTCTGTATCACAATTTATTAAAGGAGTAAGTTTCATGAGTAGGTACACCTTTGTCCTTCCATATTCTTTATCAGCCGCCATCTTAGTATAACCCCTTCTAGCTTAATTTATTTGTTTATTTAATCATGACTCTCCAACGACTTATTCGCGAATATTTACACAAAAAATAAAAATATCAGATGCTTTGGAATAGGCTGAACTTGTCATTTGCAGAAGTGATAACAACCCAAAGCAAAGCTCATCTTCGTTTACACAATCCTTCTACCGTCTCTTATCATCTCTCATCTCTTATATTTACACAAATGTATCTTGTTGCTGATTCTCTTATATTACTTCTACGATTAACATTCTTATCATTTCTTCTACCTTTTTATCTCTTTCTCTTACTTTTTGGTTGATGCTGCTGTGTTTGTCTATGTCGAATAAATATGTTCTATCTCTCTTTCTACTGTTTATGGAAATTTTGAAGCACTGTCACGTTTACCGCATATTTCATAACAAACGCCAGTGTATCGTTCACCGGTTCCACCTGTATATTGGTTATTGTGCTCGACTAGACAATAGACAATGAGATTGACACCTGTTTTGTCTCCGGCAAAGCGAAGACCGTCGTCGAGATTGGCGGTTGACTCACGTATTACAAAGTCACAAGGAAAGACTGTAGTTAAAAATTGTACATTCTGCGCTTTTTTCATATTCTCTTCACCTGGGAGAGTTTGCGTTTGTTTGATAAATGACATTTATTTTTCAAATAACACTTTTACTCGTCAGTCTGTTTCATGAGGATTGCGGGTTTTTATCTGTCTATCCAGAGCAGAAAAACTGAAACAAAGTCAAAGACTCATGCAATACTAACGGTGGTAGGTGAATAAATAATTATAATCGTGCACTGCTGCATAAACTTACACTGATATTATTAACCAGTGATATTATAATATCGCAGACAATGATATAATCATACCTAGAAAACCAACTAAGTTTAGAAAAAAATCTCAAACGCGTCCTAGTCACCCAACAGCCACATCGCGCATAATAGGAAAAGTTCCACTTTTATAGTTTTGCAGCCATATATTTATTTTTCTTATGCATAGTGTGAAAATTCTCTTCCTTGCCATTTTCCTCACGCGACTGGCATTCTTTTAAAACCAGCGATGTTTCTTCACAGATATCGACCCTTTCTTGGGAAGTTCGTTTCGCCACTTGTTCCTAGCTAACACAATAGGAAGTGGTGACGGGTGGGTGTTTTGGGGAACTGCCCTTATGTAAAACTTTTACGTTCAAAAAGTGCTGGCTATCACCCTTATTTGAACACATGACTTTTGATTTAGATTTTGTTTAATTTTGATTTCTTTAAAGCAACATATTTCCAAATTAACTAAAAAGATGTGGAAATTGTTCGAAAGCATAACCGCAGCACTGAAACGAAAGGGGCATTTTGAAGGAACACGATTGGGTTTTAGTCAGTAAGAGTCTGACACTCCATCCAGCTCCGCCCAGAGCGGAGAAAAGTCATTCGTATATGAAACACCCAAAAAAAATTCTTATAAAAACTGCAAAAATTATAGTTTACCTGTAAAGCTCACTCTGTCCCGACGTATAGGTCAAGCCAGTACATTTGGTGGCATGTGTGGGCAGAACATCGCTCGCTATGTAGTCCTCGATCCATTGCAGCGCGCGACCAGAGCCGTTGTAGTCGCAGTAGACCACTGTGGGACAAGAGACAAGGAGGGTTTAGTGAAAAGTATGTGTTATTTATTTATAGTCAGCGTAGCATGTATTCTTTTGCATTATCTACATCTCTATTCGGCATCATCTCAAAGACTCATTCCAAGCCACAACCGCTTTCCACTCAATCCATCCATCATTTCATTTGTATTTCTCTGCCTCTATATTAAAGAGTACACCATGCTACTACTCTATAATATCAATCATACGAGGAGCTCGTGTCTAAATAATAACAGCTGCATGGGTCAATCTTCAAGGTTAAGCAACTCTTTCCGAGGTTGGTCTGTGGATGGGTGACCATCTTAACATACCGAGACTCCTCCGTACCTCGGAAAGCACGTTAAACCGTTGGTCCCGGCTGTCATTTGTAGATCTTCGGCAGTCGTTACGGATAATCTGACACCAGTCTTGCCAAGGAGTACCGTGTTACTCAGTTAAAGGTAAAAAAAAAAAAAAATGGTGCCGCTCCACGTAAAATGTATATAGTTGGGAAAAGGCTAGGCAGATGATTATATCAACCATATAAGTCTTTAACCATACCATGCAAGGTTAGCTACTTTCTGGACGATTTTCATAACTCATTTCGTGTTTACTTATGTATTACTTAGCTCAGTTAAGCTATTTGCTTAAGACGTAATATTATATCCAAGTGTTAGGAAAACTACTCAATGGATACTAATAATGCAATTAACATTGATTAGAATGCAGAACAGCTCTATTATCATAGCATCATGCATTGAAATCAGTATGCATTGCGATTTATCTCAACATTTGATATATCACTACTAACGTATATCGCAAAACCTATAATTTAACATGTAAATATGAAATCCGGTTTGTTTGTGAGTACTGTGACAGAAAACACTCACATATGTATTGGCATCATCAGTACATTTAACTAATAAAAGAGGAGCTCGTGGCTAAAAGAATAACAGCCGTACGGGTCGATCAAGGTTAAGCAACGCTTGCCAAGGTTGGTCTGTGGATGGGTGACCATCTTAACATACCGAGTTTCCTCCGTGCCTTGGAAATCACGTTAAGCCCTTGGTCCCGGCTGTCATTTGTAGATCTTTGGCAGTCGTTACGGATTGTCAGAAGTACCGTGTTACCCAGTTAATGGGTTGTGGAGGTCTGGTAGGCAGCTGCTCCACGTAAAATACTGGTATTCAGCTGAATCCGGTTTGACTTGAAGCCGACCCCAATATAGTTGGGAGAAGGCTTTTTTTTTTTTTTTTTTTTTAGGATGGGAAATCATCAAATGACTTCTTCCGCTCTGGGTGGAGCGGAAGGGCGTGTCAGACTCTTACTGACTAAAACCCATCCGTGTTCCTTCTTAAGCCCTTTGCTTTCCAGGGCCGCGGTGACTCTTTCGAACAAATTCCGCAACCCTGGCAGGCTCTGGCCCTAGCGGGCCCCGTCTTCTATGCTGACATCTCTTTGAGGCGCGCGTGAAACACAACGCGCCATCGACCCGGGCCTGGTGGTGATCGGACAGCGAGCCACCCAACGCTCGCCGTCCGCAGGCCCGCGCCTACGGTGGCCGGGGATCGCCCTGCGACTCCCGACGCCCGGGGCGTCTTCTCCTGTTGCGGCGGTTGGGACGAAGGCCTTGCCTTTCCCTCGCGCGGTCCGCCTCCTCCTTCGCTAGCATTACTGCTTCGCAGAAGGAGGTGACCGCTTCCCAAGCCTCCTCGCTCCGGACCATGGATTCAACCAGGGCCGGACGCGAGAGGTTGCCGCCGCCGATCGCCTCGACGAGAACACGGCGGTGCTCAGCCCAAGCAGGGCAGACCTCCACCGTATGCTCCACCGTGTCCTCCGGGCGATCCTCACAGTGCTGACACCCGGGCGTTTCCTCCCGCTTAATCCGAAACAGGTACCTCCCGAAACAGCCGTGTCCGGTAAGTACCTGCGTCAGGCGGAAGGTGAGGACGCCGTGGCGCCTCTCCAGCCACTCCTCAAAGAGGGGCCTTACCGCCGCAATTGTGGCGTGCCCAGCGCTGGGCCGCGATAGTCGCAGTCTCCATACCGCCATAGTGTCCTGCCGGAGCTCCGTCCGCCGCGATGCAATTTGCCGTGGCAGCGGAGTTTCGCCCCGGCGAAGCACCTCCACGCGCCACGCGTAAACGTGCGCGAGGGCTCTCGCCTCCAGATCCCATGGCGGTAATCCGGCAAGGAGGCTCGCCACCTCGCCGGAGACCGTGCGGTATCCCCGAGCCAGCCGGATGGCCATGACCCTTTGGGCCGCGTTGAGCTGGCGGGCTGGTCGCCCCTTCAGCGTTAGGGCCCACACAGGGGCCCCATAAAGGGCCATGGACCGCACGATCCCCGCATAGAGCCTCCGGCAGGAGGCGTTTGGACCCCCTAGATTGGGCAGGAGCCGCTTGAAGGCAGCCCCGGCCCGCTCCAGTCTGGGAGCCAAACGTCGGAAGTGCTCCTCGAAGTTCCACCGGCTGTCGAGAACGAGCCCCAGATACCTGATCGTCGACCCGACGCCGATGTGAACCCCTCCTACCGTTAATTGGGATCCCGCTGGTGGCCTGTTCCGAGAACCATGAAAGCACATGGCTTCGGACTTGTGCAGGGCCACCTTGAGACCCAATTGCCGGATCCTTCCAACGACTATCGCGACCCCGCGTGTCATTAAGTCGGCCGCCGCCTGGTGCGACCCCCCCTGTGCCAGAACCAGCGTGTCGTCAGCGTAGCAGACTACGCTGACGCCGCTAGGGAGGTCGGCACGCAGCACCCAATCGTAGCCGATGTCCCACAGGAGCGGCCCCAGAACCGAACCCTGTGGAACACCGCACGACATCTCTCGCCGGTTCCACTCTCCCCGGTGACCGGGGTAGATGACGGCCCTGTCCGTCAAATAGGCCTCGACCACGCGACGGAGGTAGGTCGGCATCCGGTGGTACCGGAGCGCCTCCCTAATGCAACTCCAGGGCAGGGAGTTAAAGGCATTGGCGATGTCAAGAGACACCGCCAAGACGACCCTGCCCCGTGACACCGCATCCCCCGTCGTGAGGGCTCTCACGCGCATGATGGCATCCACCGTTGAGCGCCCCGTGCGGAAACCGAACTGGTTCTCCGCCAGATTCGGCCCCACCCTCACCAGGTGCCCGACGAGGCGGTTTGCAATTACTCTTTCAAAGAGCTTGCCCACCTCGTCGAGCAGCACGATGGGCCGGTAAGCGGACGGAGAGTCCGCAGGGCGCCCAGGCTTCTTAATGAGAACCAGTTTCCCCGTCTTCCAACGAACTGGGAACTGGCCTCTCTCCAAGCATGCGCTTAAGAACCCCCTTAGTCGAGGCCCGAGAGCCTCCAAGGCCAGGACCCAGGCTTTCCCAGGTAAGCCGTCGGGTCCTGGGGCGGTATTTTTGGCCTTCAGCCTGTTTACCGCCACTCTCAGGTCTACCTCAGTCACCTCCGGAGCGTTGTCATCGTCGTCGCCGTCGTCGGGTAGTTGGGAGAAGGCTAGGCAGATGATGATGAGTACATTTAACTAATGTAGGTATAGTAAATGCGAAAGTCAATTTGTTTGTTACGCTTCCACGCCTAAATCGCTGAACCGATTTTTATGAATTTTGGTACAGAAATAGATAGGGCCGGCTATGCGCAACTTCTTTTGCGAAAATCTATACTAACGCGAGCTAAGCCGTGTGTAAAAGCTAGTATCACAACAAATTATGACACTCCGGAGGCCTTAAATTAATTATGAAAGGCGGTAATTAATGATGGCGTGAAAAATATAATTATGTGCAGTATTAGATACAAAACATGATAAATTATTACGAGTATAATAGGACTGTGAAAATTTAATATCCATCTATGTTTAATTGTAAAATATCTTAAAATATATATTTCTTGTGTACGTGTGTATGTCACTGAACTCCTCCTAAACGGCTGGACCGATGTTGATGATTTTTTTTGTGTGTATTCAAGGGGATTCAGGAATGGTTTAGATTCACAATTGGACCCGGTAGGTGGCGCTGCAATCGATTTCTATAATTTTTCGTCAGACACAAAGCAAACGTTCGGACAGAACAACGCCAATCGGGACCACTAGTACTTATATAATCCTTCAGGATTTCAATTTAGAAGAATTTCAGTTAAATTTATGTGCCTGAAATATAAGTTTACATATTATAAATTAATCCTGTCTTTGAAGATCGTGTTATTTAACTACGCCCAGTATTTCGAGGTATCCTAAAAAAAATACCAGCAATGCCTTTCATATTTTATTATCTTTCAAACTTTCATGTTCGAATAATTATATATTTTTTTGCAGTGATTTCGCCTCTCCCTGCTTAGGGTGTTACTACACCAATCGATCGATCGTTGATCGATTAAGCATTCTGTTAGTCAAGACTGTGGGTCGTCGACCTATACTGTCAATGTCAGCCGGCCTGTCATGGCCAACAAAGACATAGCTTTGCAACTGATACCATCGATAACAATGCAAATTCATTTACTTGATATTATCTAAGGCAAAGGTATGTACACGTGTGGGTTCTAATTTGTCTCTAATAACAGTTATTGGCAACAAATGAATAACTTTTTCATATTATATAATTAAGTTCTCAGTGGGGGCCTACAGTGATATATTTTTTTTTTCAAGAAAGCCTGGTCAATATGACAATTTACCAGCGATAATTACTGCCAAAAGTTCAAAACACGTTACCTCATGACACGTAGACAATCCCTTAATATTAATATAATAATGGAATGAGTGCCAGTAACTGATAAACTGATGAAAAAAACGAAGAAAATCACCTTGGCGTTAATATTTTGTGCATAAATCTGCTTCTAATGCTATGCAAAAACTCACACTCGAGCCAAACAAAATTTACCGTAACTATCACATAATATTGGGCTACACAGATAACTGTATCATTAGGCCGACACCAGACACCGGTCAATTCGAACGAATAATTAAATAATAAACAACATAACACATTATAACATACACATATATTATATATATTATACAGCAGATAAGCCTGCGCGTGAGTGCGACCCATTTGCCGGCCCGTTTTCAATTACAATCCGATAAACGTGACGTTTTAAGGAAAATACCTACCAGTTATAAAACAATAGGACTACAATAAAAAACAGTTGCAATTGTAAATCATTTGAAATTAGAACAACGTTGAGGATAGGTTTCAGGACGTCACTAAAAAACAATTGATGAATGTTAAGGTTGACTTGCACAATGCAAGCGAGCAGGATTTCAGATTTTTTTTTTCGGTTGCAAACAAGTAGGCTTTCTTCTTGTTGGTGAATGATCATTGCTGCTTAAGAACATCCGAAATACCGGAGACTTTATAGACGCGGTGCCATTCTGGAGGTAAAGCTTAAATCTCATTTCTCCAATAGAGCTGTAGAACTGTACTAAAAGACTAATAAATTACACATATTCTGTGTTGCCAGCTAAAACACTAGGAAATGGTTACGGGTGAGCGTTTTGGGGAATTTTTTTCATGTAAAACTTTGACGTCCAAAAAGTGCTGACTTTTAGCCTAATTTGGATAAATGACTTGATTTTAATTAAGTAACATATTGAATGGAATGAAACCAAAGGTTGAATGAAACTACAAAAAGAAAACAAAAGTCTTAACAATCAGTCTGAATGAAAATGAATCATAGAGGACAATGGCACAAAGGATAGTAATTTTTCGTCATGCCACGATAAGATTATGGAGAAAAATACTTAGATTTTGTCAAGATTGTATTTATAAATGTCACGATGACTAGCTTATGTTGTTTTGCTTTGACAGCGCGACAGCTCACCATGAATAAACACTACACATTGATGACATGCCACAGCAATTTTCACAGGCAGTAGCAGACCTTTTGGACGCCAGCTTTATAAACGCATCAGCGTACCCCCGACGCCAAGCCACGAATTCGCGCCGTACTTTTTGTCACATATTTGTGACGTTTGGCATTCAGGGCACGCGCTTGCTTGTCACGTATATGTGACAATGGCGTTCAAATGGTTAAAAAGACTATACTAGTCTTAACACCATGTGGTCTAGCTAAACGTTGTACTCAATTTTATTGAAGACCATGGATTATTAACCTGGTGAAAGCAGAGGGAATCAGCTGGATGCGAGAGGCAAAGGACCGATTGATGTGGCAACTTGGGGGAGGCCTATGTCCAGCAGTTCGGATGAAATGATGATGATGGAGCAATCTATGATTCTCGCAGACCCATGCCTCTTGTTCCTGAATTTGGAATTTGTCTAACTCTACTGTAGCATGTGAACTTGTCAAAATATATATACCTACAGGACTAGCTGTTGCTCGCGGCTCCGCCCGCGTGAATGTCGAAAATTATTCCAAGGGAATATACTCCTGGGATAAAAAGTATCCTGTGAGTTATTCCCGACTATAATCTACCTCTATGCTAAATTTCATCAAGATCCGTTCAGCAGTTCTGACATGATTGAGTTACAAATATTCATACATCCAAACTTCCGCATTTAAATATATTAACTAATTATTAAATAGTATAGTTTAAAGTAGAGTTTGGCAAATTCTGAATTTAGAAGAAGTTTAGACTTCCGAATCTTTCGATGGTTATATTTTACACTTCGCGTACTCAGACGAGTGATCTTATCAAATCAAACAGATAACATTATGAAAATATCAATAAAGATTTACAATAACCAATAAGTTTTCCGGTAATTGATTAGTGATTACAAAAACATGTACTTATTACAAAAACGTTTCGAAGTCACGTGGCCATTGTTTTCAATAGATTAGCAATTGTTTTTCTCAATAACTTGACTTGTTTACGAATAACGAACTAGTTGAGAGGTCCTTGATAAAATTACTCTCTATGGACGATAACGGTCGAAATGCCAAATTATAATTATGGGATAAACCACGTGACATTTCGGTACCGCATGTCAATCCAATACATTTTTGACGAAAACCTTTTTGGCATTTCGACAATCGCATTCGTCGATCGAATGTCACTTAAAAAAAAATACTTTGTTCAGAGCCAAAGGGCTCTTTCAAACGATCGATTGACATTGCGCGTTCAATGTTAAAATATCAATGTTTAATTGTATGTCGGTGGATAATTTTAAATCAGCGAGCTAGATATTTTACACAATAAATAAAGCTATCAAGTTAAATCTAGTATAATACTATAAAAGGTAATGTAATAAAATATAACGATTGTTATAACCTTCGCAGTTACGCATGAAGACTTGATTAGCGCAGATCTGTGATATGAATGTACCTACTTGCTGTTCGATTCCTGCAATGAGAATTTAATAAAACTATTACAAATACTAGGGTTAAGACCGTACTATTGAAAGGATCTGATCATAAACCAGCACTTGACATCCCACTGTGCGGCCTAAGCATTATGCTGACGTTGGAAATTTCCACTTCCGAGTTCCGGTACTGCAGTTTTTTTTATTGTGTGCTGTAAATTGCGGTTAAATTCAAATTTAAAATCAGAGTCAAATAAATAGAGCATTTCAGGTACTGTTTAGCTTTTGCAGATTGTAAAGTACGTCTTAGCGAAATAAAGTACAATCTATAGGTACTAATATAATAAAACTGAAGAGTTTGTTGAACGCGCTAATCTCTGGAACTACCAGTCGGATTTGGAAAATTATTTTTGTATATGAAAGCCACATTCATGAGGAAGACTATGACTTATACGGGAACGGCAAAAAACGGAATATGCGCGTACGAAGTCGCGGGTAAAAGCTAGTACTTACTAAGAGTACCTACAACAACTAAATAATGTGAAAAATTACGATGCAACATCATCGCATTGCCACTTTGGTTAGAGGCTCTTGTCCCTTGGGTCATTGCAGCATATTCTTCTTTGTGGCTACCGTCTACCGTCACACTAACATTCACTCCCTTTTCTTTCATATCATTACCTACCGTTCTATTCAAGATTATTCTAATCAATTAACTGTATCGCTAAAGAGAATCCCAGAAAGAATCTTTGATTTCAAACGTCAAAACTAGACCTACGTCAAAGCACGTTATCAAAGCCGTTAAATTTATACTTTCCCCCTTCAATAAGTAAACAGTTGTCACCTCTATGCAACTGAAAGTCGCACTTATATACACTACACTTATGTAAGGTTGTACTATCAACACTATTGATAGTTGACACAATAAAGGTTATGTTGGAAAATTTTCATAGATAAGGGAGACAGTTACACGCGTTTGTATCTTGAAGCTGCTTACCTAAGTTCAGGAGACTTTAAGAGAGACTGGGGGGCACACATGAAACTATGCTAGGCACCAAATAAATTTGCATTTATATGTACATTGTCCCTTTCCTAAAGTCAATTCGTAGGTAACGGAACAATAAATATTATGAACCTTTTTCGTTAATCGTAACGAAAAAGGTTATAGGGTACGATACATGTATTTAAGTTTTTAATAAAACAAAATGTCGTCAATGAAAAAATGAAATGAAAGATCAATGTGTGAATAGGTCAATAACCGCTATTGCAAATTTGTGTGGTGTCTACCATCAGAATATCCACTAAGATATGTTCTAGGCTTTCATAAAGATACGGGAACAACTGCTAGCAAAGAAAGCGAAGATATATACCGACTGAAGGTTGAGAATATTCCATGTGCATCCCGATGCGAGATCGGAAACGATTGCGATTTATCAAGAGCTTGAAATGGATGAGTCTCTTTGATATATTTTGTTTTCGTCAGTAGTGTGATTCTGTGGGAAACGTGCGATATTAATCAATCTACCTATCTAAAATCTATAACAACATTATTGGGGATTATGCATTTAAGTCGTTTGGGGTTGAAACACTAGGGCCTGGGGTCCGAGTGCTCATCGAGTTTTTCGTGAAATCAGCAAACGGTTAGTCGACTCTTCACGTGACCAGAGGGCTGGCGATTTCTTTGGTCAACGAATCAGCACTGCCATTCAGCGTGGCAATGCGGCCAGTGTTCTGGGCACTTTTCCCGTTGACAGCGATGTGGACGAATTTTTCGATGCCCTGTTAGTTCTTCCGCTCCCCTTTTTACTCCGCTTGTATATTTTCTACTAGCTCGTATATAGTAAGTATCGTTTTATGTATTTTTAAATATTGTTGTTTATTAAGTTGCACAATAAATATTTCTGTCACCTCTACCTATCTAGCCTTTTCCCAACTCTTTTTGGGTAGTCAAAATTAATTAAGCTGAGTACAGTTACCGGCACGTAAATTGGCTAAAGATTTTCGTAGCGAAGGAAGATCGCGCATGTTAAAATGTATGAAATTGTGCGTGCGCGAACTTCCCCCTCTACAAAAATCTTTGGCCAACTTACTGCATAATTATACCAGTAATTTACATTGAATGCGACTGCCTCTTTGACAAACAAACCAGTTACCAGGTGCCACAGTACCCTTGGTAAGGCTGGCGAAGATTTCTTCGATTCTGACTACAATTAACGACTGTCAAGGATCTTCAAATGACAGCCGAGACCATCAGCTTAACGATCTTTCCGAGGCACGAAGGAATCTCATTTTAATGAAGTTTAAGAAACGATAAAATGTTTATTCTGAGTCGGGAAAACCAGTTTGGTCATCAAGCTAAATTTATTGCCACAGATCTCTCTAGTCTATATCAACCTCAGAAGTAAAACCAAATAACCCCACACCAAATAAAGTACTAATAAAAAGCTTAATCCCTGCTGATCCCTTCACAGCTAAAGGACTATAGTAGGCGCCAGATAAATGTGGAATAAAGTACATTGACCTTTCCCTAATAGTTATTAGGGAAAGGTCAATGTACTTTATTCCACATTTCAGGTACCTATGAACAGTTGTTCATAGGTACCTGAACAATTAAATATGAATCGTTTTTCATTATTAGACAATGTTAAGGATCACGAGAGATGATGATTCGGGACAGCTTTGTGTCATTAAATCCGTTTTTCAAATTAAAAATGTCAATAATTGTAGGTGGGTCAATGACCGTTATTCCACGATTATCTGGCGCCTACTATAGTTATATTACGTGAACACTAGCAAGTACCAACAGTAGGTACATTACATAACCTCTGCGACAAAACTGTACAACGAAACTCTGCCATGAGCACTTTTGCAACGCTACGTTAAAGTTAACTTAAACGTTACTTAGCACGTGCTAGACTCGTTACACTATCTTGTAGTTGTAGTTTGACAGTTGTGTTTGACAGTGACAGCAAAAGTGCTTAGCAAAAGTGAGTAACATAGACGAGAATGGACTGAGTGCTTCCTATTCAAGCATGAAATCATTACCTACCGGAATATTTGAGAGAAATATACACTTCTCATCAAAAAAATCGAAACACTTTCGTTTTTATTGTTTTTGTCCTAATTTTTTACAAAAGAGAATTAATTCCATGAAAAAAAAAACATTATTGTGTAGCTGGCAGTTTGGTCATTACAGTAAGAAGAAAAAAATCAAAATTCGAAATTAGAATTTCATTTGTTTATCCTATAAATGAAATTAATCACTGTTTTGAGACAAATGTGTATTTAGGGTTGGAGTACGTTTCTCGTTTAAAAACTAAAATTAGCGCTTGTCTTTAAACTTTTTGTTTCTTATTTCATTTACTGTGACTTTGGGACGTCTGAAAAAACTTTTTTTTCTAAAACATATGGATACTTCGCCCGCAGAAGCCGCCCAAGTGGTGGCATTGCTGGATTCTGGACTTAGTCAGCGTGTTGTGGCTGCAAGATTGCATCTAAGCTTATCATCTGTTCATAGAGTCTACAAACGCTATCGGGAGACTGGTTCGTTCACGCGCCGTTCAGGTTCTGGCAGGAATCGGGTCACTTCTGAGCGAGATGATCGATTTATTGTAACAACCTCTTTACGAAATCGACGCCTTAACGCTTTTCAACTGCAGCAGCAGCTTCGCGTTGTACGAAGAGTAGCTGTAAGTGACTCTACAATAAGAAGAAGGTTGAAGGAACGCGGATTGGCACCGCATAAGCCAGCGAATGGGCCGAAATTAACTGCAGACCATCGAAGAGCGCGCCTTAACTTTGCACGCGAGCACCTAACTTGGTCATACCTTCAGTGGAGCAAAGTACTGTTTTCTGATGAGTGTAAAATTATGCTGTATGGTAACGACGGAAGGAACAAGGTCTACAGAAGAGATGGAGAACGCTTTGCACAATGCTGCATTGAAGAAAAGGTCAGCTATGGTGGCGGTTCGTGGACGGTTTGGGGAGGAATCAGCGCCGACGGTAAGACAGAACTTGCCTTTGTATCTGGGCCACGGCTGCCTGCACTAAACTCTCATCGGTACATCGAACAGTGTCTTGAACCTCATGTGATGCCCTATGCACATTTTATTGGCAACGACTTCATATTCATGCACGACAATGCTAGAGCTCACACCGCGGGCGTCGTACGAGATTATCTTACCGAAGTCGGTATCTCCATTATGGTATGGCCAGCAAGAAGCCCGGACATGAATCCCATTGAACATCTATGGGATGAATTAAAGAGACGAATTCGAGCAAGAGATCCAGCCCCAGAAACACTTAGCCAGCTGCAAAATGCAATCCAAGAGGAATGGGATAATATACCACAACATGTGATCGTGACTCTCATCCGATCGATGAAGAACCGTATGGAAGCAGTAATAAGAGCTCGCGGAGGGAATACAAGTTATTAAATAAACGTTTCTTACATTTTTTTTCATTTACGCGTGTTGTTTTACCCATTTCCTTCATATTCCATACAGGGTAAAAATTACTCATTATACAAAATACGAAACCTATGAAGACTTAATTTGAATTTAGAACATTAACATTAGGATTTAAAAACCTCATACTACTCACTATTAAATGACATTTTACATTTATTCCTAAATATACACATTTTTCTGATAATCCTTATCAAATCATAAACTGCGAGGTGTTTCGATTTTTTTGATGAGAAGTGTAGATCATGCGGCCAATAGTTGTCTATTTCTAGAATCTTGATTGTTTCCGTCACTAGTTTGCATTATAGTGATACTGGTAAACCTGTAAACACTTCTAACAACTTCAAACACTTCGTCACTTATAGAGAAGTCTTGGAAAGAACTACAGAAAAGATACGGATATTGACGGCAAAGTTACTTTATCTCTTTCCACGAAATATGATTACTCTATTAATAAGTACTACAATTTATTTTCAGATAACTGACATGCACACAAAATTATTCACCAAACTAACAATCTGATAATGACTAATCTGAGAATTAACTGAGTGATTCGGAATCACTCAGTTCATTCTTTATTTCTATGCTAAGCGGTGAAGCTAAGTAAGTTATTTTTAATCTCCAGTGTATCGATCACGTGTCGTATCACGCAAAAGTTCTGCATTCAAGAATACCGGTGGCCATTTTATGATTGATTTGATAGGCGTTACGCTACGTAGTAAACTGTTTACCGCATTGTTTAAATTTTGTTCATGAACGAGCTCCTGAAAATGTTTATTATTGTTGCTGAAAAGCAAGCGAGAATATGTGTGGAATAAATCAAATATCGGCAGTGCAGTGTAGCTCGTAAATGTCAGTCTATTGGGGGCTTTTAGGAAGCAGGAATGATGCATCATGGTTATAAATGATATACTGTTGGCTGTAGGTGATTTGTTGTGCTTATTTAAACCAGTAACCAATCAGAGAATAATATGATACTCTTTATTATGTAACATATAAGTTACAGAAAAGATTGATGAAGAAAACATTACATAGGGTGACACAATGGGCGGCCTCATGGCTGAGAGCGTTCGAGCGGGTAACACCTAGATAGGCTATTAGTATTTCATTTTCCTGATACAGAGAGAGACAGATAAATAAATAGCAAAACGCTAAAAATATATTAAAAGTTATTTCGCATGGTGGCTAAATTAATATTTTATTTTTATGATGAATAGACACAAATTACAGATCCACCATTTTGAATATGTATAATTCTTATGGGCCATTAAGTTTTATACTGAAGTTAAACATAATACATTCTGTGGAAACAGTTCCAAGGTTTAGTGTCAAATTCTCGCAAATACGAGAGGCGCCAGTTAATTTGCATGTGTTAATATTTGTCTCTTTGAGTCAAAACTAACGAACCCGGCTTGTGGTTAAATAATTGTAATTACTTCGCTTAGTGTCTGAGTATTTGCTTTTCGGGAAAATACTTGAGCTAGAATATTTGCTTCTGAATATGTGCAGTTCGTAGTTTGAAATATAATTGGGTTCTTATTTTTTTTCTGTTGACCCAAAATCAAATATATGCGAGCCGCGTAACGCTTTAAAAAAATAGCACAATGGAGAATGTTGGCAAAAAACTCAGAATATGTTTTGTTTTGTTTTATTGGAAGAAATCCCATCAGTGACATTAGCGCGAGTTTTCAAGCGTAATCGATCACGTAAACGTTAACGTTAATTTGTACTAACAGCCGTCCGGTGACGAAAACTATCTTTTCTAAACAATTTGGCATAAGCAAAAATTTGTTAACGCGATCGAACACGTTTAAAATATCGCACTAGTGCGAGGCCGAGGAGAACACCGGCAAGATGGAATACACCACTCTACTGGCAATAAAAAAGGCTGTTGGAGACAGCATGTACAGAGTGGTCCACACTGCAGATGACCGCATGGCTTTGACACGCGTCGCAAGCGGTCGCGATCCTCAGCAGTGAGGGAAAGACGAAGTAGAAGAAGTGCTAGGCTTTGGTGAAATCCCAGAGTAAACTTTAAGCTACCTTAGCCCATAGTTGCAGCTCCAGTAGCAATAACAATACTAGCAAAATAGGAATCGCGGAAGACCGGACGGAGTGAACCTAAAAATATAGAAGTAATGTTCTTCACATTTAACCAAATGACTGTAAGGAGTATTTGAGCCTTTAAGACCCCACAACACTAATAGCTAAAGTACTTAACCTCTTCCGTCTATTTACCTGTGCAGCCTAGCCGCTTGATTAGCAATCAGCATCTCTAGGCATGTGGTCTATGGTTTATTGCCTCAGTTTTAATTACCGTCGACTTCCCGGTGCGGTTAGTTGCATTAACCTTTTGCGTGTCTTAAGTTACACAGTTCGACATAAGAAAAAATGCTCCAAATGTCTTAAGTCGGACAGTTACACATAAGGGCTTGGTCAGGATTGGACGATAAAAATCTGTTAAGACACGCAAAAGGTTAAAATGCAGTAACCTGGCCCTCAATGCCAGTGCTGTTTCTCAGTATAAGACCTTGTGAATAGGTTGGTACTTGTGATTTGTACCGCCCCAGTGATTAACGTTAGATCAAGCAATTAGTTTAATACGATAATTTTTAATCGGACTTAGTTAAGTCACTTACTTGAAGGAATAGATAAATCATTGTTGGATGTTGGAAGAAAAAAAATAGCACCAATTATTGGGAAGATCGCCAAGAATCAAGAAAAAAACTTTTAGAGAATTAATATTCAAATCCAACAGCATACTTTTTTTGCATTAGGATGCAATGCAACATAAAACTTAGTTCCCCCTGCCGCGTCTGTCTCTAAGTCTGTAAGCGACAAACTCATAAATTGCCGAACAGAATTTCATACGGCTTTCACCAATGGACGCAGTGATTCATGAGGAAGGTATAGGTGTATTCAGTATCTAAGATTTTGTGTAAATTGGCTGAAATATGACGATGAGTGTTGAAGCGTACTCATGCGATGCCAAGGCGGATTACTAGTACCTAAACTATATAATCTTATAACCATAGATAAAATACAAATCAATGTTATGTAAAAACCTAGGCACACAATTAATACATCCAATACCCACTAACTTACTGCATGCAATACAACGTGACATATTAAACTTAACTATAGCAAAATTAAAACAAGTCTCCTACCATTGTGTTACACATTTATTTCTAAAACATTACACAGGAAACACACGTGTTTATCTTTAATATGTACCTGGCAAAGGCATAAAGGCTGAACGTGTTAGCAAATAATATTTAATCTGTGTGTTTGTATGGCTAATACAGAGATCATCTGTCACGCGCATGATTTGTGTTAATGTGACCAAAATGTCTTGAGCTGCGGGAAAATATGGAACTATTTTCGAATGTAGAAGACCGACAAGCAGGCAACCTTGCTTGTTTTCCAGTCTTGCCAAGGGTATCATGTTACCCAGTTACTGGGTTGTGGACCTCTACAACCCAGTAACTGGGACCAGATAGGCAGTCGCTCCATGTAAAACACTTACCAAAATTAGACTTCAAAAAAATAATTGGGAAAAGACTAGACAGATTTATTAACTGTACCGTTTTCACCTTTCATTTGGTCCCAAATTCAATTAATGTTTATTTTTTTGAGATGGGTTTGCTCTTGACTCTAGTCTAGGTCATAGATGACAGAGACAAAGTCGACGATGAAGTGAGCTTACCCAGAAGAAGCCTGTTCACTCTAATTCTAATTGTAATGTACTTTAAACTTTACTAAATGTACTTTAACTTTATCCTATAAGAGTAGGAGAAGGGTAAATAAACGATGGAAAGACTTGATGAAAGATCATATAGCAAAAAAAAACAACGGGTTGCACTCCGGGAGTGCCGGCAGAAGTGAAAACTTGAACAATAACGTTGTGCATTTTTGATATTTTTGAATGGTTAGGGAATAATTTCGCACGAATTGCTTTAATTATCATCAGTATAAAAGTACTATCATTTATATGGTAAAATACAATATTCATTTATTGCGCTATCGTACTCAAACATGACACTTTATATTACAATAAAAATGTAACACCTAAGAACTTTCCCTCCGTCTTAGGAATTTTCGATCAGGTCACGTGTCCTGACGCGAGTTTAACATTTTTTACCCATCCCAAAAAGTGCACAACGCCGATAAAGAAGTTTTCACTTCAAAAAGGTGTGACTACTGAAGAATTATAGAGAAATATTGTAGGACATGTTGCACCGGTCCCAAATACGTAAATTGGAATAAGTGCATTGGAGTGACATTAAAAGTACCGATTCACCCCTGAACCCTGTTGACCCCATTTTCCTGTTCTGCATTTGACGTTTCATTAATGACTTCGCCAGTAGATCCACTATGGATGGTCAAGTTATATTGAACTATATATTCAGCTTGTGTGATCGTGTTGTACCGCAAAATAGCTGTAACTATGTATCTGTTGATGTTGCTTCTGTAATGGCACTTGACGGTAAATCAAGCGATATATTCATGCATACTGCGCCAATAGCGTTATGGTTACCTGCTTAGATTTAATTATATTGCAGTTATGTCGTAGTAGCACAGCACGTACCATCTCTAGAACCTTCCCTAACTTGAGACATTCTAAGTTTTTCCTTGAGTCAGCCTTGAACTGCTCTCAAAGTCGTGGTAAGAGCTGGTAAGAGTAGCCTTCCTAACCGTACTCTAATATAAAGAAATAGAGTATTTAAGAACTAGAGATTTATTGAAGAACTTGGTGATAGAATGATTGCTACCAAGACCTACAAGCGTTGGCTGGAAATAGCTGGTTAAAGCCACGTATCCACTTGGCAACATTTGACGCGCGACATGATGCACAGCATGTTGCTCATCATGTTTAACGACAACGAGCAACCCTTATTAAGTATCGTTTTCATATTGTGCGCCAGCTGGCGCTGTTGCGCAACGTTGCCGAACAGGTTGCGCGTCAAATGTTGCCTAGTGGATACGCGGCTTTAGTGTTCTGTTTTTTTTAACTTATTGTCATTTTTTATTTGTATTGAATATTATTTTTTATCATTATTATTAATTAAACGAATTTATTCTTTTTTTATGTGAATTTGGGCCTTGTATGGTCTGCAATAAAGATTTATTATTATTGTTTTACTCCATTTTGTCCAGGCGTAGGTACTTTATCCGCAAAAGCTACAAAATAGGTACTCTATTTATTTTGACTTTGAAATAAACTAAATAAAATCCTGCCCATGTAGTCTTTTCGGACATACTTGCAAAGTGGCGGTAAAAGAATGGACATCGAACAATTTTACACACTTAAGAGAATTTAGAGCATAGAAACTAAAAGCTACAAATCATAACAAACATACATGAACCAACATAGGAGCCAACATCTCAAAATGTCCTCGATCACGCCCAAGATAAATAATTGATAACAGAAATACATATAGAAGCAGCAAACAAACTCGAACCAAACAACTTGATATAAACGGAAGACCAAGACATGCTGATTAACAAAGTCAATTATCGAAGACATTTCACACTCGTGCAGTAATAACAAACATACACGAGGTTTGTTAGCACAACGTCAGAAACAAATATTATGGTAATCGGTGTACTCAAAGGAAAATATAAGCTAATTCCACGTGTAGAGGAAAAATCGAGACGGTTGCTGGGCACCTATTAACCTGGATTTTGATTTTATTGGTTGGTGATATGTTCCGTGTCAGCACGTGGCTAAATAATAACAGCTGCATGGGTCGATCTTCAAGGTTAAGCAACGCCTGCCAAGGTCGGTCTGTGGATGTGTGACCATCTCAACAAACCGAGACTGCTCCGTGCCTCGGAAAGCACGCTAAGCCGTTGGTTCACGCGATATTTAACAATCCTACGGCGTCTGCAATTTTCGGGTGAGGTGAATAACTTACTTACCTCAAAAAAGAAAAAAAAAAGTTGTTCATCTACAACTATATGGGCAGAAGCAGTTTTTAAAATATAACCACTTTCCATAACACCCTGTGATGAATGTATTCCTATTGAACAACAATACTCTCCAACTGTATCTTCAAGAGCAACAAACATTATACACGTGCCTCAAAAAAGTTCCCACAGATACAATATAACCTACCCACGCAATGCTATCCATCGCCTACTCAATGCCACCCACTCTGGCGCATCCAGTTCGAGTCGAAAGTGATGTCTCGAATGCTCGCCTCAGATTAGATAGCAGTTATCACGATAAACAAACTGTTTTGCATATGGCAGACTATCCGCAAATAAGTTCTGTGGAGACGTACTTCAAATGCAAGCATGGGCTTGTCTGCTGGTTAAGTTATCATAATCGATCTCTTTCATTAGGATCTATTTAGAGGTTTTAAAACTTAGAGACACAATATTATGAATAAAAAGACATAGATAGGTACTTCTGAAACGACACGTTATAAATGATGTATACGTAATTCATTAAATTTATAGGTATCCACACTTTAAATTATAAATGCGAAAGTGTGTCTGTCTGTCTGTTACGCTTTCACGCCTAATCCGCTGAACCGATTTTGATGAAATTTGGTACAGAGATAGATTAGACCTTGGAGTGATATGCTACCTTTTATCGCGAGAAAAGGGCTTGAAGGGGTTGAAATGGGGGATGAAAGTCTGTATGGGAGTCCCGTCATTCCTGAAGATAAATGAAAGTATTTAGGCGCTTAAAATTGCATATATTCAAGCGTTTTTTTGTAAACTTTTTTTTTTTTTAAATAAAAATGGCTGCCCAAAGTACCAATTCCACGCGGACGAAGACGCGGGGAAAATCTAGTATTTTATAATCGCGAACAAGCCTGTTATTGATTCCATCTCGGTTACAGTACCTTCATATATCTCGGTACTGGAATTTTTTCTCACTAGAGTAACTTAAATTTAATAGTTTGTTTTCCATGTAGGAATTTAATGATAGGTCCAAATACTAAATACAATACGGAGAAGTGTATCGAAAATCTGTAAAATTTTAAAAGAAAATAAAACGAGTTGGTGACACGCGCAGAAAAATAACCTACATTTCATGTTAAAACTAACAAATACGACAAATCCTTCGGCAAACAAAGTTGGTAATTCTTATCAATATACACTTTAGGTGTATTTCTTAGTTGAACGTGAGTTATATAACGACACATTCATTGGCAATGTCAATGTTTATGTACAGATAACGGAAAGCGAAGGAGTACATTCACGAACATAAATACTTATCTGAAATTAAATTTCGAAGTGTTTTCCTGGGACCGAATATGAACTAGGCCGACTACCCGACTAGCAGACTAATCGGCACTCAAATGGCCGAGTTGTTCACTAGTCTGGTATCGTCGTCAACTACTCGTCCAACTATAAATGAGGCAGGATAGTCGGCTACTATGATCGAAGTCGTTCCATCTTTATCAATCATTTTTGTATTAAGTTTAAAACTTTAAAGTTTTAGTGACTTAATTACAAATTATAGTTCGATAGGACGCTAGTTTTTGTAAGACTGATTTAATTCTTAAACATATCTTTTTTCTCCTCTTTTTATGTAATGGCTCGTTTAAATGCCGACTAGACCATATTTCGGTGTCTTCTTTTCGGTATTTTGTTTTTTTTTTCTATAAAATGTGCCCGGCTAGATGCCTATCCCGACTACTTGGTCCATCTCTAGTATTTTCTCAAAGTTGTAATAGCTATTTCAAGAGAATAAGTTTTTGTACTTTGTGTTAGTGTATTTGCTAGTGACTGCACAAATAACCTATGTAAAGGGGAGCAGTACATGGGCGCGACAAGCACATAGGCAAATATGAGCTGTTTAAAATAAATATGATATGATTATGTAGACAATGTTTTGTTAAACAACTTGTCAATTGTTTCATGGGTTTCAAACCGTATATACATATCAAAATCAAAAGTCATTTATTCAAATTAGGCTGAGTGCCAGCACTTTTGGAAAGTCAAAGTTCTACATAAAGACAGTCCCTCAAAACGCCCGCCCGTCACCACTTCCTAGTGTTATAGCTGGGAAGAAGAAGTGGCGCAACAAACTCCCCAGAAACAATAACAATATTTGTATACTATGGCGTACTAGTTTATTATATTCCATTTAAGTACATTTGTGCAGGTCAGGTCTGTGGCAGAAGATAAAGTAGGTATTTACTTCATCTTTCTTTCTTTCTATATGAAACTTTTACTATCTCACACATTTCACAGCCATTTTCTGAAAGGTTTAAAGGCTGTATGTTTGATTTGCTGTAATAATTTTATTACAATCAGCTAATAACTACAGTTAACAAAAGTTTGACAGTCGACTTTGGCAAATTGCCTCTTCTTCATAAGTACATAGGAAGGCGAGACCAACCGTGATGCTATGTTATATTTAAAAAGTTTGGGATGGACAATGAAGCGTGTCCAACATTGGTCACACTGTCACCCACTGCACCAACATTTTGGCAATATTTTTATAACCCAAAGGTAGAGGCTGCAACCCAATTAGGGACCATCCATAAATTATGTCCCTCCCTCCCAAGTCTTTGTCACAGCTGGTCATATACATAGATAGAGTTTGAAAAATACGTTTTTCGTTAATAGTTCAAATTTTGTTTTAAAATCTACTTAGATTTGTTAGATTTTAAAATTTGAAATCTGACGTCACGAAATGTAGGGACCCTCGAGCCCCTTGTCACAACATGTCATACTTCATCAACTCCCTCCCTTAACGTATGACATAATTTATGGATGGCTCCTTACTGGCTAGCCGCTCCACATAAAATAGTAGTATTCAGCTGCATCCGATCATACTGGACTGGAAAAATTCCCCAAAATAGTTGAAAAACCGCAAGTCCGATTGATTTCCAGTCTTAAAATAAGCAGTTTTTAAAATCTCGTGTCACGACAGTTATCTAACGTTACCTACCTCACTAATCTAGATAAATTGTCGAATTAGACATTATCTATCTATCCAATATCGGCGAAAACTATCTAAATTGATACGATAATAGAATTACGATTAGATAGAACTAATGTTATGTTATTTTCGGTTCAAAAGAACGTGAACCAAGCTATTAAATAATAGGAACGTGACGAGAGGTGGAACTTATTATATAAGTACTAATTCTTTGGTCAGATTGATTCTGTGTACCTACCTATTGATGTAAAAATCAAATATTATTTGCTAGCGGCAGCCCCGCGGTTTCACCCGCGTAACTCTCAATCCCGTGGGAATATCGGGATAACATTATCCTGTGTTAATCCAGGTCATAAACTATATGTGTGCTAAATTTCATCCAAATTTTTGCGTGAAAGAGTAACAAACATCCATCCATCCATCCATACTTACAAACTTTCGCGTTTATAATATTAGTAGGATGTTCATGCAAAGGCGGACTTAATGATTTAGGATAGTTTTGTTTTTTTATTGATATCTGATCGCAATTTTTTTATTTATAAATTACTTTCTTTAGTGACCCGTTTGGATTTGCGTTACTGTTTTACCAACACGATCGCAGGTTTCGGATACGTCTGATTCGATGACTAGCAGCTCAAATGAAACAAGTCCTATTTAAACATTACAGTAATCAAAACATACTATAAAGCCTTATATTACTTCTAGATATGGTCCTTATATGGATGAATAGCTCTAATGAGTTAAAATAAACAATACATTAATGAACCATAAATCACTTCTAACTTACCACAAACGCAAAATAACAACAATTAGGTATTACGTTATTTAACCACAACCTTTGTTCAAGTTGCTCTCAATTTTAATATCCAATAAAAATAAAATCCAGTAACCCGATAAACAGAACGCGACTTAAGCACGTGCCTCTAACGAAGCGTAAATTCACAACACTATTTTTTGAACGCGACTTTGCGATCGTTACGATTCGCGATCCGAGTCGAAAATAAACGAGAATGAATCGGCCTTGATCGCTATTATAACACACTTGTGTTACATGTACAAGTTTTATAATATTATGTTGACTGTTATGTAAGTGTTATGAGATGGGATGGGATATAGTAATATTATGGTTTATATTTTAGAATATGTAGCGTAATAGGAAGATACTTTACAATGTTTTGTGTGGATGGAGTTCACAATTTATAAAAGGAGACTAGAGCCACAGGAACCTGGGGCTACTCTCTAAGCCCGAAGTCCGTAGTTTTGGTTGAGTTTAGTTGAGGGGCGTATTCGAGTCCGTATCATCTAACCACTAAGAATAAATGACAACACGATTTGACAGTTACTGTCACATCGTGTTGTCATTCATTCTTAGTTCGGGTTCGGAACTAGTCGTAAGTCCGTAGGTGATACGAAGTAGAATACGCCCGCAACTAAGCCCGAAACTACGGACTTTAGGTTTAGAGAGTAGCCCCTGATGTAGAAATGATATCTAATAGTATCGTATAGATAGATTTTGTTTTGTTTTTTGGTAGATATGTTAATTTTTTTTATACTACACCTGCTTGGAAAGTACCTTGATACTTTATCAAATTTACGGTAGAAAGTACGTCATTGCATATCGAACAAATATGCGGGGAGAAAACGCATCTGAGCGGGAGAGCAAAAGTGTATGAAAATCCATTTCTTACGTGGTTTTTCTTTTTTAATTTTGGGTAAGACTATGCGCCGGTAACCTAAATATCAAAAGCCAAAAAGTTTTTACAGTGAGTTTTTATCTCCAAGTTCGCAAAATGACACTGGCCACTAGCTGTGTGTTGGATGGTGTCGGGCTGGCAGTGCGACCCTGCGGCGGCAGGATAAACAATTTGAAAAAAGAACATGTGAAAATTGCAGACGCCATTGGCGCCATTTCCAATTTGTGTGTTGTTTGAGGATTCAGTTTTAACTGCAACAATTTCAATATAAATTTCAATTAGTAAAGATTTCGTTTTTTATTTTCCTTCTAGGTGTAGTATAAAGCACTATGTATCACTCGAGAGAAACTGCGATTCCCGATCTTGGGTGTTTTAAAGCCCTCGCCTACGGCTCGGGCTTCAAACGACACCCTCGACGGTAATCGGTCACTTTCTCCTCTCGGTGAACAATGTACTATTCTTTGTTTATTTTAATTATTGAATTCTTTAATTTTGTATTATCACTGTTTCAGTGCTTTGTCTACTGTATAATTTAACAGCTGCACTTAAGTGCAAAAAACTCGTAGGTGTTACGTTTAAGAATCGCAAAAAATATTCTACACGCGGTATCGCACGTGCTTGCGTTGATATTTAAACACATCGATATTTTTACGATATCTAAATACGTTTCTTTTACAAAATGATAGCAATCAGTTCCAGATTTGAATCTCTGCAGTAGCTGTAGGTATTCTAGATCTAGATAATCAAAGAGTTAAGTACAAATTTCAAGGCAAAGGTATTCAGGTATACAGCCTGAAGTAAATTGACATTACCCCTCGTGGAAGCACAACAAAACACTTCAAGATGACATCATAGGTAGGTAGGTACTTATTGATCGTATATCAGGCACAACACGTGTTGAGGAACACAACACAACCAGTGCTTGTTGAGCGGTTTAAAAATAAAAATAATAAATGCTTTATCGCCTCCACGAAGACGCAAGTCGGGATGAGAGACCTTGGAAGCGAACAACATGCTTTGAACACGTCTAGATTAATTTGCGAGTGTTTAATGTCGGAAGAAAATGTTGAAAATCGGTTTAAAATTACATAAGTATTTGAATTTCGAATATGTTTATTCGCCAACATTTTCCGGAGGGCAGTGAGTTTTTTCGGAAGTCAGAAAACTTCCGAATGTCAGAAAATTTCCGAATGTCAGAAAATTTCCGAAAGTCAGATGATCAAGACCAGAAACTATTTCAGTTGTGAAATCGTTTTGAGGCAAATAAAAATAAAGTTTGTTATTAATTTATTATATTTTGTTAATTTAAGTAGCAAAATATTGACAAAACCTTAGATCACACCTTTTATTTTATTGTCTTCTTCGAACCGTATCTAAATCTCAACCACTACAAGGAAGATGTTGCCATAATCTAATTACGTATATTTCGAGGAAATTTTGTTATCTGATTTAGTATCTAACAAAGTATTATAATTTTATTTATGTATTGTTTGCGTTGTTATCCTGATACTTAGTTAATTTAATGTTCCAAAACACTCAGGACATTCCGACAATTTTGTTGCTAATCTTTTGATACATCAATCAGTCTGACCCCAACATAATACAGTTGGGAAAAGGCTAGCCTTTTCCCAACTGTAATAAAGTCTAACTCTAATAAACTCTAATAAAGTCTGACTCTAATAAAGTCTGACCCCAACATAATACTAACCAGCTGTATTATGTTGGGGTCAGTTCCCAGTCTGATGCATCTGAGTACGAACATTTTACATGGAGCGGCTGCCCATCTGACCTCCACAACCAATTAACTAGGTAAGTAATACGATAACCCTGGAAATACTGTAAAAATCTAACCTTTTGAGACCTAAGAACATAAGCTTTCAAGACAGAAACATCTGTTTGGTCATAGTACTCATAGTAGACTAAATAATGCGTTACGATGGTACTTTGTTTGCCGTCTTACAACCAAAGTTCATGAATGAGTCACACATTTAAATTTAAAAATTGGTAGTTACAATTGTGTTTCAGGAATTTGTAAACCAAATACTTCATGCAAAGTGGAACAGAGCTTGTTAAGTAACGCACTCCAGACTTTGGGCCGGTTTCTGAATTGAGTTTCAACAGGTTTCAGGGCTAAAATTGAGTTTGAAAATACTCAAGTTCAAAAGTCATAAATTCAGAAATTAGGGGTACTTTCATGATTATACTGGCCACATTAAAAAACTGCATTGTATTCGATATTACTGGCACATCCAATTCTGATTAGAACTGCTAATGATTTGAAATTCGAACAAGTGCGTATCTACATTCTTTACTATTCGCGATAACCTTGGAACGCGGTATTTATGCGGAACACGTGGCCCATAGACTCTTTATTGCTTTGTTGACTATGGCAACAATGGCCGCCGCCAGCTCCATTTGAAAAACTAACGTTTAAACTTCTTTCAAATCCTCTGTTGTATTCCTTTGTTTACGTAAACATTGGTTGCATATTCCAAAGTTACATAAATATTAATGTCATTGTAAAATTCCTATATTTTACCATGGCAATGACTTGTAATTCCAACGCCTACGCAATGACGTCAAATTGGTTTTAGCATAAACAAAATTGCGAGTAATCCATAAGACTGTTTTGGATGAAAATAAATTACTTACAAACTATACAAAGTTCGGTACTTAGGCTTTACGGGATTTGTTCGAAAGAGTCACCGCGGCCCTGGAACGCAAAGGGCATTGATGATGGATTTTAGTCAGTAAGAGTCCCTTCCGCTCCGCCCAGAGCGGAAGGAGATTTGATGATTTCCCATCCATAAAAAAAATAAAAATTCTACTTGGACCCTAGACAAAGTGACAATTCGATTGTCAAAAAGGCCAAAATGCTATCGAAATGTCACGTGGTCAATCCTTTACATTTTGGCATTCTGACATCATCTGACATCTCCATCGATGATAGGAGGATGTCACATTGTCTATGCCCCGCGAGGCCGAATCGCGATTCGTGTGGTTGCGAACCGAAGGGCTGTCTCTGGCATTCTTAACTCAATTGACAAATTTAAAAGACAAGTGGTACAGACTCTGACAGTTAAAAAAATGTGTTATTTTTGTAAAAACCTCGTGTGATGGCCACCGTATCGTATTAATAGTAATGTTAATCAGTCTTTACACAGCGCAGCTGTTATTTGTAATCCAATGTAAATGAAGGAAGTTTCCACTGAAATCGATAATGTTGATCGCAAAACAGACTTTTTGCGAATAGGATAATAAACCTTGAACTGATTAATTTTAGTTATTTGAATTAGCATACGTTTTAAGAATATAAAAAGATTCTATTTGAGAATTCGTTCTTCCCCTTTTAAGTCCGATTATATAGACTTATTAAAACTGACCCACAGCCTCATCATTACACCAAGTTTCAGGGTACGGTATTGCTAAATCATCATTCACTTCCCGCCATTGACAGTGACAGATGTCATTAATGACAGCAACCTGACACTTGTGTGACTAAGAGTGTGTTTTCATATCTATTTAATAAACAAGGCACGACAATCCATCATCATTCGTAATTTTTATCTTAATTAAGTCGAGTATATAATTCGAGTAAACTTTTCTTAATTATCAGGTTTATCAACCATCAAAACTAATTAAGCAGATTATCACTATCATACAAACTTTACGTAACATGATAACGACCGAGACCCACAAAAACACGTTGAATACATTAATTGTATGAAAAATGAATGGAATGGAAAACAAACTGGTTTTTATCAATTTGTCCAATTTAGATAGCGGGGTCGTTGCGGAGCGATGACCAAATGTTCATAATAACATTTTTATGAAGTGTTTGTTTAGCCATGACATTTAGTTATTCAGCCTAGTAACTCGCATTGTTTATCGTAAGGAAGAAGTGATACTGCGCCATTTAGGTGATAGAATAAAATTTAAGAAATACGGACATTTAATTGCCAAATTAAGATGACCAAATTGGTTAGTTGTAGAAGCCTTGATGAAGACCAAGGCTTGATGAAGATAAAGAATTAAAGATAAGTAAAGAAAAACAATAATACGAGCCTGATACTGTTCCAAAGATATTTTCCCATACAGAGAAGGCACGAGCAGTAATCAACACGCTTACTAAAGATAGGTTGACGATTTCGGATTAACATAATTATATTCTTTTTGAGTCCAGATTTCCTCACGAGGTAATTTTCAACTATATCTGTGTTGCCCAAGATAACATCGCTGTAAACCAGCCCCTATTTTATACAAGATTTACAAAGTAAAAAACAAAAGTTTTTGTAAGAAGTAGAAAGGCAAGATAATCCTAACGGAATAGCTTTTTTAACTGTACAGTAGATTGCTGGCTTTCAGGAACAAGGGGTAGGTATTCTGTATCTAGCACGGCTGGATTACGTGAGACGAATCCAAAGGATGCAGCCAGTAAAGGTACCTTGCCAAGATTGCTTACTCGTGTTCGTTGAGATTTTACAAGAAACCTAACAGAAAATGTAAAGCTTAATTTATAGGACAAACAAATAATTGATCCACAATCATGCGTAATAAAGTGCTTTGTAACTTTGCGAAAATGCAACAATATTCAAACGTCATGCGCTAAATCAATGTTAAAAAAAATAACAATTTAGTATCCAATAAGGTCGGTAATGATTTCCATTTTCAAATTTATGTATGAATCCTATTTCTAACTCTTTAGCTTTGGACTTCGTTCACAGACCTGTCTGTCTACTTTGTAAAAATCTCACCGTGAAACGTATGTAGGTGCTTGAAGCTAGAAGCTTGAAGTCTTGAAGTGAACTAACATTCCACCTTGATTGAATGAATTGACAGCTCACTTCATGTTCACTTCACATAAGTATTAAGGGTGATATTTTTACAGGATAGCAGTATTGTAGCTCTGATTTTATATCACAGAGATCCTTATTCTTGTTTCCATTAGGTAACTCTTTAGTTGCTGTTAAAGACAAAAAAAAACTGTGAAAGTATTTATTTGTCAGATACTCGTACATTTAAATCCAGAATGCAAAAGCATGCCGCATTGGATAACTTACCTTCCGAAAGCATTGCGACTTCCATTGTTTATTGTGTGATCAAATTAATGGACGTCAGCGATTTCAATGAATGCACGTCGTAAATAAACGAAGGTATTCAATTAAAGGAAAATTTGCAACTAATTGGCGCCAAAGTTTATTGAAATGCTTCCAATGCGGAGTTTTAGATAAACATTACACTAGGTAGATGATCGCTATTTCTCTATGCTATTACTTGTGAATTGGTTTGTTGTCATCATTTTCTGATAAGAAATTGTGTTTGTATGTACTATTATAGTGGTGTTGATATTTGTGTATTGTATCGTTTTTACACAATTTCTAAGATTCTAAGGATATGAACTATCCTCTAGATTTCTAGAATCCCGATACTCTCTCTTTTACCGACTCTTACACAGAAATTTAACTTAGCTGGCATCGATAGAACCTAAACTTTCGGGTACTCTAAAATTTACTAAGGATTCAGTTGCTCCTACATATTTGTTATCAAAGCCTGTAACAAGTTACAAGCAAGCAAATGCAATAGTCGGGTCACGTGACTGCATTTTGTAATATCGTGGCGTCTTCAGGAGCAATTGATTGGCTGCATTAGATGTAAGCAGAAAATGATTTGTTTGATTGTTGTAAACTCGTACAACGACACCTCCCGAAACAGTGATGTGAACATTGTGAACCTAGCTTCAATCCAACTATATCGTAAAATAACAAGGTACCTATATCGGCACGAAAAACCAGGTTGAGAAACAGGTTCCAGCACATTAATCAATATTGTCCATAAACACCGTTTTAATTTTATTATCAAACCTTTTTTGAGTTTCAAGTAGGCGTATGAGTGGGCGAAGCCAAAAAAATCTTGCGTTAAGATTTGACTTCAAATTTTATTTGACGTAGACAAACAGCCAAGGTAAAAAAGATAAAGATGACATAGAATTTTAAGTAGAAAACTAAACTTTTAGCACTGGAGATAAGGATTATTTTATCAAAGGCGCAAGAGATAATACTAAAAGGTCTTGAAGTAAGCCGTGTAATCCAGCCAACGACGTTTCAAAATAGAGTCAATATTGCTTTAGTAAGCTTTTAATAAAACACTTGATATGGCTTTGAACATGAACGGAGTACCCATTCTAATGAAAGTACATACCTCTAACCATAAAGAAAACGATAAGAATTTTGAACCTCTATTTATTTTTATTTCAGGATTGTAACGGGTAATACAACACAAAAACTTCAACAATTTACAAACTTGGACAACAAATAAGGAACCGTGTATCCACTGCTTTCCCTACAATGAAAAGGACTGCAAACACATGACGCAAAAACCCTTCAGTAAAATTATCAACACCAAAATGTAATGAGACAAAAGCTGATACGCAACAAAAGTAACAGCAGGTCAAGGCCAAGCCATTCAACTCTAGACCTTAAAGCTAAGTTCATTGAGAACTCCAGTTCAATGCCCTAAAAGCTGAATACTATGTTCAGCTGACTCATTCATTCATACAACAAAATCAGCGAGGAATTCTCTTCACGTCCCAGGAAAAATGGCTATTCTTAGTTCACATAAACATCATTTTTTACTACGTCCTTCATTATATAAAGCATCTCCAAACGGGTTTCCATTTGGCTTGCGTAAGGAACGTTATCCTTTGTCCCCCAACCGGATCAATATTCACCCGGGACTAGGCCACCATAACGTTCAGGGTCACTCTTGTTTTCTACTCATCCTTTTCTCTCCCATGCCTCCATCTTGCTTGTCCTTGACTACGGTCCCTTTATCCGGGAACCCGCTTCCTGCTTCACAATGTTATTCCTTTGGTACTTGGTATTATGAATTGTTTACAAAGTGCGCAGTTCTGAATTAAATAATATTGCAATACCGATGTTTACTCCTAAACCGTCAATATTTTACGCAAACTTTGTTACAGTTTTGTAACTTTACTTAGAATTTTGGAATCGGGTTTCATGTTTTGTATACTCTGTTTTTCTCAAATGAAGGTCACATAAAAACTTATTTACTTGTTATATTTATCTAGCCTTAGGAATATTTGGAAGATAAGTGTGTCCCTGATATTGCAGCTATAAAAAATATTTATCTACATATAAACCAACCTTAGAAGATAGCAAAAGGAAAAATCCAATCCGATTTGCAAACAAAGAGTTACTTCATGGCTGTCAATATCATAATAAGACATGATTTTAGTAAGTCATCAAACAATTTAATTTTAATGAAGACGTAATAAATATACAGGACACTACATGCTATCTTGAAGTAAATTCTGTAAAGGTCTCTTGAAAATGTGGCCAATATTAATGTGTCATGACCAACCTCTGCAGAGCAACAAAGGAACGAAAGCTTTTGTTATATCAAAGTACTATAAAATCATATTGAACGGAAAAGGCTGTATGAGAATTAAGGAAAGAACACTCTAGTGAATGGAAGTCCTTCAGTTGCTCTCACCATTTCGTTTGTAATTTGTTCCGGGATTGCTTTATCGTTTTGTAAATGTTATTCGTGTGATAAGGAATTAAAAGCTTATCCTATTAAGTTTTTCTGTTCTTTGTTTGATTCCGTTTCCGACTAAGCTCTTCATGTATCCTTAATTAGTTGATCTTTTATTTTATTTGGCTTTGTAAGTTTGCCTTCCATGTTTTTGTATTCTACACCAGAAGCATAAAATAAAATGTCATGTTCGATTTGTTTATGCATGTTTTCATGTCCAGAGACAATTTTACACTAATTCCAGTATTATCTAAAAGCTTTATGACATAAATTCTGGAGCCTGTCCAAATGCAAAAGTAATCGGACCACAGCATGAAATACGGGATGAGACGATAACTTCTCTGTGAGTTTTTACGGTTAATTTAGTTCGTTTTAACATCGTTTCGATACACGGAATTAGAACGGACAGATCTGAGATACAGCTTGAAGAATATATAGCAGGAAACCTGTAAGCAATACGCCGTTACAATAAAAATAGTAGACAATATATCACTCGTTTGTGTGCCACGTCTGTTTTTATTTTAAACGTGAAAATAAATAAAGCGGAAAACGGTATTTAGTTCGTACATGATACATGGTTGTTTTATTATGGAACTGAAAAAGCTACTCGTCTGAGTGACATAGTTACGATTCAATGAATAAATAAAAACGCCGTGATGTTCTAGATTTCTGATGAATTAGATAATGAATTTGGAATAACCTGAAAACTAGAGTTATGTGAAAGAAATGAGAATGTAGAGGTTATGAGGAATAATGAAGTCGTTTGCTCAGTAATGCGACTTGGTATTATGACGATAGTCTGATTGCTACACCTAGAAACTCTTTCTTCATGCCACTGTTGCCAAGGGAAAACGTGGCTCCAATTTATATAACTAAAGTAACAAAGTCCAAAGGATCAAGAACTAGGTCAAAACAATATTTGCTTCGTTATTTTACTATATTATTCGTCAACAAAGTATGGTACGCACTGTTTCTAGAGTCAAATAAATCGATGTACCTACTTAGGTAACATTGTACAGTTCGTGTCACGAAATCTGACATTGCCAAGTATCGACCAAGCATTAAAGGCATACAGTCTAGAATAGTCTAGATTACAATAAAATTAAGGTAAGCTACCTTATGACTATCTGTAAAACTTTCTAGTGAAATAACTTTTATGAAGAATCGACTTATAGAACAATATATATTTTGACGCGTATTGTTAATTTGTGTATTTAGGTATGTTTATATTCTTTGTATTTGGTAATATATACTTTCCACGAGTGGTCAAAGTTCGGTGGTTGCTCGATAACGCAAAAAGTATTTTACACTTCAATTTATAAATGCTTATTCATGCTAAAGAATTAATTACGTCTACGACCAAAAATACCACAATATCATCGGCTAAACTATGTAGGTACAGCTTCAGATTATTTGGTTTAACTACTGCCCATTACATTGGCTAAAATTTATAATTTATCATTTTCACGCACAAAACAAATTCAAGATGACTCCTCAGAACCAGAAAAAAGACTTGCGTAGTCTTCCGGCTTTAATATTTATCTTCAACGACAGTTGCAATGTCTCCTGCGTCACCCAATATAAATGTCGTGTTAGTTAACAATCCTACATGGTCGTTCACATAACTACACTAATTCCCAATATCATCACCTTGCTGTTCATATTCAGATTCTTCTTAATCATCAACTTCATTGACTGTTTTGTTATCCTGCAATCTACGAATTATCTAACGACACCCCACGCCATGGGATCTTTCCCATATTTTGGGGTGTCATTAGATAAATGGTTTTGTGGGTGTGCGAACACCATTTGTCAATACAAGGATCCGTTTGCGAAATATTAAGCTAGTGCAAATTTTTGTTAGAGTCAAGTGGGTGTGTGAAAAAATGTATGGTAGTGGCATATAAACCGAAGGAAAACTATTACTGTTATTAGGCTTTCAAGTTAACAAATAATAGTAGATCAACCTATAAAATGTAACTAGATAACTAAAAAAATACTTAAGATAAGTGCGTTTGTAACTTTGCAATCTTATAGTAAAATTAACTATTTTTTTTTTCATGGTTTACGACACGGATTACTACGGAACCCTTCACTGTCCTGTGCGTGCCCCGACACGCACTTGGCCGGATTTCTTTATAATATTTATTTATTTATTTAAGGGACAAGAAAACAGTTACATGTTACATGTTAAGGTTTTAATATAGTCACAAGGATGGTCAAATTCTTCATTATCAGCAGCTACTGCATTGTCTCTTACGTTTATACGTGTCAAGTTAACAGTCCTGCATGGTCGTCCACATAACAAAGTTACTCTGATTCCCAGTGAAAGGCTGGCATCCGTCCATCTGGCGCCAGCATTCGCTCGGGTGATTTTCCGCTTTACCAAATTGGTTGAATGATTAATATATAGACCAAACAAACGCAACGCTTTGTGTTTTATTCTTGTTAGCTATGAGCTCTTCTTGGTCTAGTTGCATTTTGTAAGAGGGATTGAAAATTTTGTGATGTTATGTAATTTTTGCAGCATATGAGCAGGAACAGAATAGCTACGAAATTTTCACTTAAACATTGTATTAAATAGTTAGTAAAAAAAATCCCTCTCTTGAAGGACCGGAACACATTATCAGTTCTGTGACCCATAATAATTCAATTGAAATTAAAACCTTGTCAGAAAGAAATTTTGTTTAACATTGAATGACCAACTGAATCATTCGTATTCGTGATCTTTTCTTTTATTGCCAGATTAACACGACTTACAGCAAAAAAAAACTCAAAATAATCGTAATGTCAACAATAACTGCATACTGCATTACGTTATTGTTGACATTAACAGTATCATTTTGTAAATTTAAAATAAAGTCACTAACACTGTGGTAAATATGCCAAACTACAACAATCATAAGTAGCTCAGTTATCCAAACTCCTTCAATAAATCTTCAAGTTCAATATTGATACAACAATTAACAAGAATACAGGAAAGAAAGAGAAAATCACGGATAAAGACGACAAAGTCTATTGTCACTACAATTGTTAAGTCATTCCACCTCACAACACAATACAACACTCTTCATATTGTCCATCCGTAAATATTAGCCAGACAAACAAATCTCAAACGAATTCGAACAACGTTTTTTAGTACTTAACAGACACTTTTATAAGCAGACATTCTTGATAACTAATAATAAAAATACAGCAATAATGAAATTGAATTAAATGAAGCAATAGAAATAATTCATAATACCGTAGTAATCAACTTGAATAAGTTGCATAATTGTGTAAGAAACGGTGCTGTAAACAATACAGTAGCAAACATTAGCCGATCATAACAAGGCACGGGTATTAGGTAGATTATATACGAAGGTATTGTTTCAAGGGAATTAGTTAACTCAACAGTAAACAAACCAAGGCAAACAGTAAAATTTTTAACACTTTAAATTCTGAATAGTAGCCAACCCATTGTTTTTAACCTTGATAAATGCCAATAATAAAAATACACATTCAATAAACATTCATACCTGCCAAGCCATTAAACACGACTTTAATAAACAGTAACATAGGCGGAAACAAATGAAATTCTTCAAAGCGTTTGAGGTAGGTCATAAATATGGTTCAAGTACCGTTTGCCTAAGAATAACCAACAACCGCTTTTGAAAACACTCGAAGGTTTAATTTAATGCCAATAATATAGATTAATGCAAATTGCTAGGTATAGAGCAAATAATGAAACAGTGGCACCACCTTCTGTTGTGTAAACAAAATTAAGTAATACGACGCCTAAAGTCGGCGGTCATTCACGTTTGGAGCCCACGTGTCGGCTCATTATGTTGATGTAACATGGCGTTCGTTCCGCGTAAACAGTGGCGTTGAATTTCACTAGTTTTCTGTTATGCATTCTTTAGGTTAATACGCCACACGTCACCCGATATCATAGAGTATAAACAAAAAGGGTCCCAGGCGGATACCTTGCGGTACTCCCATGCTGATACCGTTAACATTTTATACGGCAAACTATGATCGCAACATTATTGGCTTTTCTTAGAACGAACTGGATGTAATGTCGAACTTGTGGTCTTCGAGACACGAGGACAGGGTATGAATCATGTCAAGCCAGCGGAAAATTTAATATAGGTCAGTACACAATCGTCGTTGTGCACAACGACATTTTGAAAGATGAGACAAAATGCATTTTGTTTGTAAATTGTTCGAGGAAAAATTGTATTTAAAAACTGAATTAGAGCAGCACTGACAGACGAACAAATTCTTTATAACGCCCAAGGTCGTGAATTTGTGACAAACGACACGAGTGTGTAATACTTCGGTGTAACAAATCAGATCACGTGAAGTATCCTAAGAAAAGTCGGAAACCACGCGACCGATCGTTGAAGCCAAAGAATCCACGTTTAAACACCTGTGAATGAACACAACCCCATTGTCACTAAAGAACGCGATTGGCGATACTCACAGTCACTCCTTGTCGAATACTCGTAGTAAACAGAATCGTAAATCTCAGATAACCGTACACGTTTCAGCGCACGCGCATATTATAAGTTATCGGCCATTGCGTTGGCATTACGCATTGAAAATTTTCATGTTCGCGGTTTATTGTTTAGAAACGTGATTGGAAAATTATTTATTGCAGTGTTTACTTTAGTTTGGTCTGTAGGTATTGCCTTGGCTAGTTTGGTCATCCCTACAACAGATAGACTGGTACTCAGCTTTTATTTTTCTCTAAAGGTAAGCTGCACAACAATGGTTTTCAGTTGCGTTGTATGTAGATGATTTTATTACCTTTTGAACCGGGAGGGTGTGTAAATGGGAATGTATTCAGCAGTCGCTTGGATAAGGATGAATACGACACTCGGTCTTGCCAAGTAATTTCGATGACAGCAATTACAAATTACTTGTTCTTCCAATCTTAATGTGAAAACAGTGCGACTGGTCAGTTATTTCGCAGTCTAGGAAGTAAAATAGTCGCCAAAATTCAGTCGTAATAAGCAGATGGTCGTAATTATATTCATAGGCAGATTTTCGCGCACCAAGACCTTGAGTCACTTGAGCAAATTGTAACACTTACTGAGTAGATGAGTAACCACAAAGTAAGGAGTACTGGAGCTCAAGGTTTAACTATTTTAGCTTTGTCGGTTTGTTGCCTAGTCTTCAGTTAGTTTGAAGTACTAACAATGTAAAGTAGCTACTGAACTAGCGTGAACATTTGTGGGGGTTTAGCAAAGGTTAAACTTTGATCTAGTTCAGTAGAAAATATTTCAAGATTCAATATATCTACTGTGGAGATTTAATTGACTCTAGATGTGTGTGGCGCCTGGTGAGATTCACAGGTAGTCGATGGATGCGAGACGCACAGGACCGGTTCTTGTGGCGACACTTGGGGAAGGCCTATGTCCAGCAGTGGACGTCTTTCGGCTGATACGATGATGATAATAAGATGTCAAAATATAATATAAGAATGAGACATAAGAAGCTGTTCATCTTGTCATAATATTTTACCTAAAGATAACTAGTGTGATCCCCCTATCGATCAAGAGTAATATGTTTTGGCTGCCGTTATATTAGAAGTGGACGCTCGAAATCACAAGGATTGCATCCATCTGAGTATTATTAACATAATGACGATCATCAATCCAGCTGAGCATGATGAATACCGTGGCTCAGAGTGTATTTACAGCTAAAATGATGCACATAACACAATTCAGCTTCAAATCTCTGCAACACATCATTCTGTATTTTAATCTTCCCAAAAAACTTCCCCCGATGTCCAAAATACATCGTGCGAAATGGTGTTAATGAGACATGTCCAAAATTATCTTCCTGAGACAACAGACGTCACGCGTGTTTGCTCGCGTACACGTAAATTGATGGTAAATATGTGAATAAGGATGATAAGGCGTTACCAGAGCAAAGTTTTTTGAAGAAGAAGGTTCATTTAATGGGCTATTATATGTCGGTACTTAAATTTATATTAATCGCTTTGATTCGAATGAAGGATCAAGCAGTCTATCCAATTAGGTAGTCTGTCTAATCAAAACCGAAATAAAGCGGTACAGAAACTTGGCTTCAAAAATGAATTGGAATCTACAGACACGTCTGAGTCATCTCCTGTCACAAGAAATATGATACCAGCTAGACGAAAGAAATAAGCCGGAGACAAAGTTGAATGTACTCGAAACCCGTCAAAATCTTTAGACATAAAAGTTGGTGTCGTTGCGAAGTTAATCCAATTTAGGGATTCCAACTTCCGGCTCGACTTTTAATGTTCTTCTATTAAGTCCCTTACTTCATTCAAGTGTTTTAGTTCGACTTGTAACTCGACATCTTTGGCTTAAATTTTGTTTTGTCTTCCTGTGGGCTATTCGCTGTACAGTCTAATAATAGAGCTCTAATACATCTCATAAAACCATATTATTGTTGGCAATATATTCTTTCGTACACCTGATATCTCCTCTTATGTTTATCAAAATCCAGGCGTGTAATATCAGCAGTGCGTTTTCCTCCGTGTATAATGGTTTAGCCAATAGTTTTCCAGTAAGGAGTCATTATAAATCGCTTACCGATCAATTGAGATCTAGTACCTGAGGCCGGGCAATATCTGGCCAGTATCCACTGTCCATTGCTATAGACGTGTTTATTTTGATTAATTTCGCTGACGGTATCACGTTCCTTCGTTGGAATGTTGCTATCATTGTCAGCATTATCGGATCTATCAATTCAAATAGGTTTCATGTTGATGAATACTGACAGATTGAAGGAGTATACAATTTTAAGTATCTTCTATCAATAACATCTAAAGCAGCGCTTTGAATATCTATAGTGTTTTTCTATTTTTCTTGTCTCGGAGATTAGCCGTATAGTGGAATAATCCACTATACGGCTAATCTATATTATAAATATATTCAGTCTATCTTTGAAGATAGACAGTGTTCTATAAATGCCCGCATGACTGTTTCTATGACAAACAAAATAATAAAACAACGCTTTTATCTTTTACAATTCCAAAATATTGTCTCACAAAAACTAAAGATTACTGAAACAAATTCAAAACAATGCAATCAGAAGCTTGACAAATATGAACATGACGCTTTCACGATTATATCTCTCATTGCCATCTACTCTGCTGCTAGTTACACCAGAAACGATCTTGAGACACGACCGTGCTCAAGTTCGTTCTATTTTTATCAATCGCCACTCTAAATCTGAGATAAGATATGCATATCATTCAAATTAATATTCCTATCAGGTGAAATGCACCTAAAGTCCTGATCGACCACTTCAACGAGATTGTTGTAAACTTAGATATGAAAGTAGGTAATAACTTACAACACTGGCATCTTTAAGTTTTCGACAATGTTGTAACTTCAGTTTTGTATAAATATATATTCCTTTTATTTTTCAATAGTATAGGTAATACCTAAGGATCAAAAATCATAATGATCCTAGAAGAATTAAGTGGTTTTACAAACGTAATTTGGCTATGATCATCTTTTGAGAAATCCAGTCCAGATTGAGCTCTATTCACTCAAAAGCTTGTCCTTCATTTACTATTTCTAGTTTAGGAAGTAATGCATCAATCCGTGCTCCCGTGGAAACAGTGCCAGATATCCATGTATTGATATACATCAGCTCTTACCTGGAATCAGGTGCCTACGTTTAGTAAACACTACTTTAATGTTCCCTCATATTAAAGCTATTCATTGGAATCTAACCAATAATTATAGAGACGGAAAGGTCAATATTAATGTTGATATAATTACATATGTTGCACGTTTTTCCTTTTAATACGATTAAGTCATTATTTGAGTAAATTGATATCCCCAAAAACTTGGTACTACTGGAGAAAGCTGTCTCGAGAAATCTTTGGGAGGTTTTATAAATCGTTTGTAAAATTGCAGATGGAGTTGATGAAAACGGTATTGAACGTAAAGAGGTATGAAAGGAGAAAGATTAGATGAAAACACAGAAGCAATGAAAGAAAGACTCTGAGCAAGAAAAGCATACATAATGATGTATGTATGCTTTTCTTGCTCAGAGTCTTTATTATTATCCTTATTAACCTTAGCCAATCTGATGATTGGCTAAGGTTAATAATGACGATGAAATTGTAAAGCTTCAACACCCCGTCGAAGATCAACATGTTGATCAACACACAACATAGCAACGGAGCACCACCGTTCTTCATGATCATCATTATCAACAATACGTAATACACGCCAATATAAGCCCTAATTACTTGACTCTATGAACGTCATTTGTTGGAGAGCATCCAACTAAATATAATAGGAAATTGCATGAAACTATTCTATGTAAAATATAGTGAGATAACAGCTGCTTTCCGATTTCATTGCTGTAATAAAATCAACGTAAGTGTTTTTGAATCGAAGATGGATGTAATAGATGTTAGATTGCATGTGATTTATTAAATATTTCATCATCATCATCATCATCATCATCATCATCATCATCGTCATCATCATCTGCATCATCATCTGCCTAGCTTTTTCCAACTATATTGGGGTCGGCTTCCAGTCAAACCGGATTCAGCTGAATACCAGTATTTTTTGTGAAGCGGCTGCCTACCAGACCTCCACAACCCATTAACTTGGTAACACGGTAGTTCTTGGCAAGACTGGAGTCAGATTTACTGGCTTCTGACAATCCGGAACGACTGCTAAAGATCTACAAATGACAGCCGGGACCAACGGCTTAACGTGCTTTCCGAGGCACGACAACAAATTACTGATGGGATTTGAGCTGACTACTTCTGCAGTATCATTCCTTGAAAGCTCTTTCTCGCTGTTCATAAACTATTTTCGAAAATAACGCAAATATTTGACAGGTTGACCCAAAATTCTGACCTCATTTTAATTGCCATCGCTACTTAATCTAACAATTTTCTTCCTACGCTAATTGGTAAGTTCAGTAACTAGCCGGTCGATGTAGACATTTACCGATCACGCCTCATCCGTAGCCCTAAACCAATCGCGTAGGATTAAGTTGTACCACAAATTACACCCACTACCGTACTTTTATGATGCAAGGTTTTATATTACATGGTCAAGGTAACGGCATTCAATAGGGATGGTGATTCGTTTATCAGTCAAATAATAATGATTGACTTTTAAATTGAACAAATTAACGAAAAAATACAACCAACTTCCAAATAAAAAAAAAACACTACAAAGTATAAAATAACTTTAAATTCGGAAGTCGGTATTTTTGGTTGTTTCTTCTTATTTTAACACCGACTTCCGAAATTAAAGTTATTTTATACTTTGTAGTGTTTTTTAATCCGAAGTCAGTTGTATTTTTTTTGCAAAAAGATATTTTTTATTTTACACTTTTTAGTGGTAACCGCCACACCTAACAAGACCACTGCAGCACTGGAAAGTGACAGGAAAGCAAAACACGCAATTTCGTTTACTTGGATGATATATTTTCTATTTCCTCCAGCTATTTTGATTTAAAAATCAATCTACTGAACCGATTTTCATAAAATTTCTACGACACCAACCGGAACTCCTTTCGCATATAACAATTTTTTTCAAATCGGTTCATAAATTGAACCGAATTGAAAACCTCCTCCTTTTTTGAAGTCGGTTAAAAACATAGTCTTTATAGTTGGCTTGGTTGCAGATGATCAAAATCCAAAAGAACATAAGAGATGTAATATGAATTGAGATCGAGCTGACCAATTCGGTCATCAAAATTGCCCTCAATGAAGGATGCAATATTTTTGAGGTTGATGTAAAAAATGTTCTGGTTTTGCGATAATGCAATAAAAAAATTGTATTTAAGACATTCAACATTAGATAATGACGCTGAATAATCTAACAGATGAAGTTGACAAGACTTTCCAACTAGAACTAGCACAGACAAATAATCTGACATATTCCACTTTTTACTATCATTCCAAATTACTTTCTGTAAACAATGTAGGCAAATAAGCTTATTTGCATTGCCTACTTAAGATGTTTGTTGTTTCGGTTCACTACAGTTTCTTCTTTTAACCATAGCTTCGTTTCTTTTTTTAACCATAAACTACAAAAATATAGAGTCCGTAATCACCAGGTGATTTTGTACAACTGCAAGTGTTGTAATAAGTTAATAATACTCATACGTACATCGCTATTAAAAGTAGCCGTGAACACCATTCGTGATAATTACCTGCAACAAAAAACACAAATATAATTATTTTTGATGTTTAAATTAAAACTAATAACCAAATTATGTTCAAAGAGTAAATCTATGTTTTTAATCTAGGTGATATCAACAAAAGTTACCTAAATTTAAAACAAACTCAATCCTCGATGCAAAATATTCCATTGACGAGCTGACATATGTATGTATACTCGTATAAAGTAAAATTACTCAATCAACAATAATCGTCAGCACTTGATTGCACAATTTACTAACTAGCGATTGCATAAGGTAAAACAACAAAATAATCTTCATATATACAGGGTGTCCCAAAACTCAACGTCAAGCCGAAACGGGGTGACAGGATTGATCATAACCATCACGAGAAAAATCTGAAAAAAAATCTATCCCATGCAGTTTGAAAATTATGGGCATTTTAAGAAAAACCTAGAAATTTGATCAAACTGTACCATTTTTCGATTATTGTGGTTATTATTTTTTATTTTTGTTCATTTGAACTTTAGAAACGTAATCCTAAATAACATTTCTAGAATCCCAATAAAAAATAATGACACAATTGCCTCAAGTTCCCGAGAATTGAGACTATTTGTTAAACTACGAATTTAAAATTTTCAAGATTCGTCGACTTTGACAGGCCCTCCTATAAAAAAAATGTACTAGAGTGCCTTGGCAAGTAGCATTAAAAGTTGGCGCATTTAATCAGAATTCTAAAATGGTACAATACTTGTTAGTTCCATACAATAGAAAAGAGTAAAAAAATTAAAACCTCAAGTAACCCGATTTTTGCTATCAGATTTTACTCAGTTAAAATGTTTTTAATTCGCACAAGCTCTAGGTAGGTTCTTAATTTTAAGGCAAAATGATGAGAGAGATGGATAATGGGTATGTTTGCCATGAGTGAGCGAGACAGATAGTGACGCCACGCATTGAGACGGAGATGCGTCGTTTAAACGAGTGCGAATGAAACAGATAGATGCTATGGCATCTATCTGTTTCATTCGCACTAGTTTCAGCCAAGCAAATGGCTACGCTACCAGTCCGACACCAACCAGTTAGTACGTTTCGCTCATTCGTCTACTGCGCACGTTCGTATTCGCTTGTGTTGATTTAGTACTGACAACTTTGGCTTCTCTTTTTGGACTTGAATCTTTGTGAATTGGACTTGTTGATAACATACCGGCAACTTTGGCTTCTCTCTGGACTTTTGTGTTGGCATCCTTTTTATCTACCATGCCTACGCGCTACACTTCACAAGAATATGCGAACATGCACCTCATTTATGGGGAATGCAGATGCAACGCAAGTGCTGCCGCTAGACTTTATCGTGAAAGATATCCAAATTTAGAGCGCTACCCGGATCACCGCGTGTTTGTTAATGTGCACCGTTCACTCACAGAGGGCGGCCATTTCCCGAATCAAATACAGGCTGGAGGTAGACCTGTGTTTCCTTTCCAGGAAGAAGTATTGCAAGAGGTCGCACGTGACCGAAGTATTTCCGTACGTGGAATTGAAGAAAGAACGGGAATACCGAAAAGCACTGCTCATCGTATTTTACAAAGAGCCGAAATGCATCCGTTTCACGTACAACGAGTTCAAAGTCTTCTACCTCGAGATTATCAGGAAAGGATTTCTTTTTGTAGAACAATGCTACAGAGGCATAATGAGAATCCCCAATTCATCCAAAAAATTCTCTGGTCAGATGAATCGACATTTAAAAAAGATGGTTACATGAACTTGCACAATTATCACGAGTGGCATGTGGAGAATCCACATTTAATGCGAGAAGATAGATCCCAGTATCGTTTTAAAGTAAACCTGTGGACCGGAATTTTAAACGGCAGGGCTAGTATTGAGTTGGGTGTAGGGCTTGTATTGAGGCTGATGGTAAACAATTTGAACATTTATTGTAATAAAAAACGTTATTTCTCTATCATCTGACTTTTATTCCAACAAACCTAATTATTTTACTAATTTTACTAACTTTTTTTCACTTTGGTAAAAGTGGCGTCACTATCTGTCTCGCTCACTCATGGCAAACATACCCATTATCCATCTCTCTCATCATTTTGCCTTAAAATTAAGAACCTACCTAGAGCTTGTGCGAATTAAAAACATTTTAACTGAGTAAAATCTGATAGCAAAAATCGGGTTACTTGAGGTTTTAATTTTTTTACTCTTTTCTATTGTATGGAACTAACAAGTATTGTACCATTTTAGAATTCTGATTAAATGCGCCAACTTTTAATGCTACTTGCCAAGGCACTCTAGTACATTTTTTTTATAGGAGGGCCTGTCAAAGTCGACGAATCTTGAAAATTTTAAATTCGTAGTTTAACAAATAGTCTCAATTCTCGGGAACTTGAGGCAATTGTGTCATTATTTTTTATTGGGATTCTAGAAATGTTATTTAGGATTACGTTTCTAAAGTTCAAATGAACAAAAATAAAAAATAATAACCACAATAACCGAAAAATGGTACAGTTTGATCAAATTTCTAGGTTTTTCTTAAAATGCCCATAATTTTCAAACTGCATGGGATAGATTTTTTTTCAGATTTTTCTCGTGATGGTTATGATCAATCCTGTCACCCCGTTTCGGCTTGACGTTGAGTTTTGGGACACCCTGTATATAGACGACGATAGACGCAAAGAACTCAAATATTTTTTTTCCAAAGACAATTATGAATGAATGGATAATTATAGGGATTTTCCCGTAAACATGCCTTTAATTAGCCTAGCAAGAAAACATAAAGAGCTCAAAGAATCACTAGAAAACGCTAGAATGCAATTGAAACGAAGCCACTAAGTATTTGCCAAGGAAATATATGAAAGAATGCAATAAAAATATTATACTAAATACTTCTGCGAACAAGCTGTTTATACAGCTACTTAGTTTACTGTGAAAAATGTTTTCATAATAATTTGTTGCGCAAACTTGCCAGTTACTCTGTAAACAAAGTTTGTAAAACATTTTAAACCCGTTTTACACAATAACCAAAGAACCTTTTAACCTTTGATAGAGGTATTTCCAATATTTTTTAAAGAAATAGAATTGGTTATTTTTCTTTTCCTTTTGCGTTCATTGTTAATTTCTGTCAGACTTTTTCTGTAGTTAGTTATATTTTTATTTTATTTTACCTGCTCGTTAGTATGCCAACTTATATACAATTAAGTATAGAAACCCCGTTTTAATTAAGAAGCAAGAAAGCTTGCTTAGCTAACGAGTCCAAAAAACGTTTTAGTTATATTTATATCATTGAAAAATCTTACATGTGTCATTATAATTATGTAGCTCTGTAATAAACTTCACTATAATTAGGTCAAAGATGATAAAAAAATTCCTCTTGTCTGACAAATTCTTAGAAGTTACCAATACTTGACTCACCGCAGTTCACTACAACTCAAGAAATTAACATACTTCAATTTTTGGAAATCACAACAGCTTCATGCGTTTTATCACGTCATTATTTTTCCCAATTTTGGAATGATCAGGGGCCCTACTGTCTTAAAACGATCATGATTCCGCTCTAAGAGAGAGACGGAGCTGTACATAGCGAATAGCACTATCCCTTTTACACCATCGGAATTGGATGGCATTAGCACGTCATAAATATCATAATAATGAATCATGTTTAAACCTAAACTTATTTTCTCTATAGCAATAATAATTATATTAATCATAAAACCTGCCATCATTTACTAGACAAGTTGCAACCGCCAGACTATTTCATCAGTCGGCGTTCCAAGACCTTGGTGTACCTTCATCTGCAATTCTGAAGTACAACGTTGCCTTCCGCTATACGACAGCTTCGCTTTGCAAAGCCGACATACAAGAACTAAGATCATCTGTCACCGGTCAATTAAAAGACAGATTAACTATTTCCTTCTGCATTATTAGCGGTTACTAGAACACTTTAAATGTGCATTTTAAATGTCTCTAATTGATCGATGCTGTCGGGAGAATGTTGCCTCGTGTCTGTCATAGAAGCAACTATTATAGTCATATTATGACTTGGTTTCGAGAAGTTTCTTTTACTGTGTCTATTTCTTACGTTCCTTCTTTCAAATGTTTGGCCATCAATGCAAATAGTTTTAGTATTTTCCAAAGCATCTGCGTTTTCATTTAAAACTTACACAACTGCTTTATGCTCCTTGACTTCCTTGTTGTTACTTAAATACTCATATTTATAACCCTGTTGTGCACCTAAACAATGCGAAACATATTTAACGTGCGCATTAAATTTATTTGCCTATTGCATCGTATTGAAAACAGCCATCAAAAAGTCACAAATTAAATCTTCAGCGTTAGTATAGGTCGCGGAAAATATGCCCAGCTATTGGCAAAAACAAAGGGAAAACGTAGAGTGATTTACTGTGACATAGAAATCATGTTGCCAAAAAGTCTTTCTACGAAGTTTATTAAGTTGTCAGTCATGCCAATAACCTATTTGAATTGATGAGAAAATTTAATTATTAACAGAACTTTTAATGTCACCCTGTCTGCCTATCTTACCAAGAACGATTTATATTATTTGCAATCAAAATCTTTGCGATTGTCTAAGCCCAAGTTTTAATTACTTGGCAGATCTTCTGGTTCAGTTAATTTGGACCATCTGTCATAGTCTGCTTTTTAGTTCATATTTTACATTTAAACATAATTTATTAGTACAATCATTATTAGTTCTACATTTTCCTTAACAACAGCAGATGCTTCTTTAGAGACGGGTCATTTAGACTTCTATGACATTTTAACCTTTCCTCATGCAAACTACAGCATCTTGCGAAGTCATTATGTCTTTCACAAAGTTTTCAACTCTCATTTAATTGTGAACATAACATTTCTTCAATATTAATACAATTCAAAATCCCATAGTTTCAACCTTTCCGTGTTGTTGCCGAGACTTTGTAATTATCACATGTGTGATATGTTTCACAATTAAGTCACTAGAGAATAGGGAGAGACAGATTCACACATTTCTAAAACAGTAGCTAGATCAACTGTTGATTCATCAAGAAAAGTAAACACAACAAATCAATAAGCTATTAGCAGCAACGAAAAACAAAAGAACAATAATAACAATACCGATCGCATTACAATACCATATGGACTCGTTACAATACATTCCCAGAACGAAGCACTGTTAGTAAAATAGGTCACAATTGTTTACAAGTTACAAGCATCGCCCAGTCCGTACAGTCAACACCAAAAGCAGTTACGCAATTCCGTGCGGATTCCCATACACATTCAAAATGACCGTAATCATGTATGAAACAAAAGTTTTTAGATTGTTGTTAGCAACCAATGTTTCGTTTTTTAAGGGCAGACTTGGCCATTGATCAAACAAAAAATAGAGGTTGGCAGGGTTTTTGCCCAGCAGAGGGACAAAATTGATCCGCCGGAAAGTCTGCCTTTGTACCTGCTTGTAGCACAAAGTTTTATTATATAAATAAACTAGCTAACTGTAAATGGTTGGCTAGAAATATTGGGTTTAATGAGTGTTGTTAAGATGATAGTGTCACATGGGCTGCTAACATTAATTAGCATACTTTCATTGTGCAGATGTTGTAGACTTTCTTGAGTATAAAATTATTTGAATGGAATTATGACGTTTTCCTATATATCTGCTGTTGTCTGTACAACAACTATTTGTGCCAAACGTCAAACGTTTCGGGGAGACAGTATGTCTACATGTGGGTAAATAGGGTAATCGATTGAGGTACATGCTACATGCGTTATATCAGAAAGTACTGGAGTTTTAAGTGATTCTGACGCGTGTGTCATCACTTGAGTTGTTGTTTCCTGCCGTATTGAGGTTGGACTTGAATTGACTGAATATTTATTGAATAGCAATGCGAGATTTCACACGGAAGATACTGCTACTGACTTGGCCATCTATCTAGAACTCTAGGTAGATAGTCAGTGTTCTAACAGGATTGCGATTACAACAACTTTAAGCAGTTTTGAATCTCTTGGGTATCCTCTAGTAATCTAGTTCTTCTGTCTTTGATAAACTTATTCAGGAAATAGTTTTATAATATTATCTAGAATGAAATGACACTAACTGAACCAGTAGTTAAACGCCTTCCTGATCTGATAGCATCATGCAGTGTGAAGGGAATGATCAATCAAGTTAGTTATCATCTAGTATTAACATCCGATATGATTGTGCCCTCAGCTAGACTTCCAGTGAGAATTAAAACAACAACTGAACTTTGCTTTAAAAATAATGTTTTCAAAGACAATATCATTGAAACAAAAGAAAATGAAGAAATGGTTGGTGTGAAAAAAGGTATGGGTACAAAGGAGGTGACTAACGAGAAGGTGGCAAACAAAGATGTAGATAAAAGAGTAAGACCTGCAGCGCTAACTCCAAACAAATTGGGATAAGGACAGGAGATGATGGTGGATGATGATGATCAATTGATATTGAAACAAAAGAAAGTCAAGAGAGTAAACAGGTAGCTCAAGGGTCCGCGTAGAGCCTTGTGAGCTACAAAAATAGCTACGACATACGCCAGTTTGTTTGCTAAATAATGATCTGGCATTTATTTTTGCAAACGGCGTTCATCAGACATTTACATGCTGATCAATAATAACAATCGTAATCGGCTCGAATTTTAAAGAACTTCTTTTAAACTCACCTATTGATATCAATTTCAGTTTAATCGTTATTTTATCTTGACTTTTAACGGATTAATGAAGTTCCACATTTATTTTTATTTGCTTTTAATGAAAACAAGCCATTAGCTACTACGCGCGTATCCTCATAATCCACACAAATAAAAACAAATGCTAGTTTCGTGAGCGTGCCAATCTAAATGTAGGTTACAAAAGCAAACACAGAAACATATCAAAACAAACTATTTGACCTAAAAAATAGTAATATTTTCTCTAAATATTATCCTCAAAAGAAACAACGAAATAACACATGAATTAATACATTGCATTATTAAATTAATGGCAATATACACGGCCAAACCAAATTGTTTTGCGGTTATTCTACCAAACACATTGTTTAACCAAATAGGTTCATTTTGATTGAATAATACATAAATGAAGGATAAGGAGACATTGAATAAAGATTTTTAAATATGTCGCAGGGCAAATGATGAAAACGGATATGATCAAATTCCTGAGATAGATGAACAAATCACAAAAAATGTTCAAGGAACAACTTTGTGGGGTGATTTTCCGAAAGGAAGTAAGTATATAATATTGAAAAACTCGCTATTAACTTTAGGTGTACGCGTTTTAAAGATAGTTGCTTCATCCAAATTGAAAGATAAAGGTAGTCCTTTGTGTTTCAATTTGGATTTAATATGTGGCCATGTAATTTTTTTATTTTTTTTTTATTTGAGATGGGTTTGCTTTTGACTCTAGTCTAGGTCATAGATGATAAGAGACAAAGTCGACGACGGAGCGAGCTTGTTAATATTGCTTTAACAAAGGATGTTTCCTTGTTAAAACAATATTACATGGTCTACTTACTGTAGAAGTACAACAATGTAACCTTAAATGGCTAATAGAAAGGTTGACATTGAAGTTGTCGTTAAAAGCAATTATAATGTCAACTAGTCTGCCTATTGTGTTGCCAAGTCCAAAATAAGAAAAATATATGACGGTTTCGATTTAGAAGCGGCTATATCCTTGGCATTTACGCATAAGGATAACACTACTGCTGAATTACTTGCGGAGGCTTTGTGAAGATTAATTATTTTAAATATCAGATTACTATCAAGTTTTTTTATGAATCAGGAATACAAAAGGCATGAAAGGAAAATACCGAAGAAAGACAGATCATCTACCTTTTCCTGTTCCATGATACTTGGAGTCGGTGCAAACCGTTTTTAACCCCCGACGCAAAAGAGGGGTGTTATAAGTTTGACGTGCCTGTTTGTCTGTGTGTCTGTGTGTCTGTGGCATCATAGCGCCCGAACCACTGAACCGATTTCAGTTTAGTTTTTTTTGGATGAAAGGAGACTTAATCGAGAGTGTTCTTAGCTATGTTTTATAAAAATCTATTGAGCCGTTTAAGAGATATGGTGAGTTAAAGTGGGGATGGAAGAACCAAAATTTTACAAATGTGCCCAAAATGGTTGTCAAATGAAAGATAAGATATTTAAAAAACCCCCGACACAAAAACCTACCTAAAAAAAGTACGAAATAATAATTTGATTTATTTAACAACCTGTACATAAAAACTAAAACACCGCTAAAAATATTAATAATAATTACAACAAAATATTAGTTAGGAAGAATCTAAGTACCTACCTATTAATATTTCTACAAAGAAAACGTCGCGTCGGGGGGACCGTTTCTAAATATTAGTATTTACAACAAAGCTACCACGACGAGTAGTAAAATATTTAGAAACGGTCCCCCCGACGCGACGTTTTCTTTGTAGAAATATTAATAGGTAGGTACTTAGATTCTTCCTAACTAATATTTTGTTGTAATTATTATTAATATTTTTAGCGGTGTTTTAGTTTTTATGTACAGGTTGTTAAATAAATCAAATTATTATTTCGTACTTTTTTTAGGTAGGTTTTTGTGTCGGGGGTTTTTTAAATTTTTAATTTAAGTTTTCTTTTAAATTCTCCCCTGTCAATCATCGCGTTATAATTCTCTCTCTTTTTAATCCTTTTCTCACACAGTCTATCCATATTTTCTTTCGCCTCCCTCTAGATTTCCACTGCGTTCATCTACATGTGTATACTCATAAAAAGCGAGCAAAACATATATTGAGAGAAACAGCAATGCCATGACTTGAAGAACTGTTTTGTTCCAACAAAGTACAATATTCTAATTGAAGCTCTCCCCATCATAACTTGTTCAATTATATCAAGATATTCGAGAACTTTAGTCAATCAACTCAATTTTCAATTCTACCAAGTTATTCTAGAAGTTTCATATCTATATTTTCATAGACGTTTCTATTTCTCGCCCTCGAAATTACCATTTTTTCTGGGACCGTTATTTGGAACATGCCCAAAGAAAAGACATCATAAATATGATTTATAATCATTTAAAATTACTGTAAATGGCGAGAACGATTCACCCATATTTATTTAAGTAGGTAGGCTACAAATAATACTATCTCTTCGATTGCAATTCTTATCTCCCGTAACCCAGTTCTTCTTCACTGTATTCATATTTATTTAAATCGTTCGCATTTAGTTTCACTGAGTCTTTGCATCTAGCTTTATTTGCGTCGAATACGTTTGCGGAACAAACAAGTGTATTAGAAGAATAACAACGGAAACCTTAAACATATTTGTTAACAAAACCTGCTTCCAAGTATTTAGAAAAGAGTTTATTTTTGTAAAGCATACAAAAAACTTAAATCTTTATAAATATCGAGTTAAGAAAATCCACAATTTTTTTCAAGATAGACACCATGCCAAATTCAACAAACTAATACTAATTTTCCAAAGAAATTAAAACATTAAAAAATGACCTAAATAATTTCATTTTCCTCAAGCAATTTCGGAAAAGAGAACTATTATCTTCAAAGACGCTGTAAGATTTGATGTCAAAATGATAATTATCGGCTGACATCGCAAAGTGGGCTAAAAGGTTGATAAACGAACTTGTAGTTTATATAAGACAGACTAAAGTTCATATTTCTTACAGTATTCTATTTCAGAGATCCTATTTTTACATGATTTTATGACCGACAGCCGTGAAATGTTTAAAAATAGGGGACAACGGCGCGATGTACGAGTACGACATGCGGGCTCGCGTTTGGTATTCCCCAGTAATTGGGTTGTTAAGGACAGCTCAGCGGAAAATACCGATCCCCATCAGCTTCTGCTCTAACTGGATGTCGAGTGTTGACCCTTTTGAACTCTCACAATTTTACTATTTCAAATTCAATATCATCCATCCATTCCAAACCTTGTCCTTTTTTACTTGTGGTCGCAACATGATCTGGTGGTTCCTCTTGCGTGTTTAGACTGGATGCCGAATGCTGACCTTTTCAAACTTTGGGAATGTTTATATATACTACATAGCTGCCTAATAATCTCCCCTTTGGTTCACTGCCCACAAACTCGATAGACCAAGTTTTGAATATCTACGCTAATGAAAACTGTTTACTTTGGCAAGCTTCAGGAATTTTCATTATGAGGCTAGAGACAAATCTTAGCGGGGAAATTCGGCGTTACATTCACATCAGCGAATCAACTTTACGCCCGTGGATTTCCCTGATTTTTTTTAAGTGAAAACTTCTTTAGCGGCGTTGTGCAATTTTTGGGATGGGTAAAAAATGTTTAACTTGCGTCAGGACACGTGACCTGATCGAAAATTCGTAAGACGGAGGGGAAGTTCTGGAGTGTTAAATTTTTAATGTAATATAAATTTAAAAGTTAAATTTTTAATGCAATAATTGAATATTGTATTTTACCACATAAATGATAGTACTTTTATACTGATAATTAAAGCAATTTGTGCGAAATTATTCCCCAACCATTCCAAAATATCAAAAATGCACAACGTTAATGTTCAAGTTTTCACTTCTGCCGGCACTCCCGGAGTGCAACCCGTTGTTTTTTTACCTTTAAAATCTTTGTGCATAACAAAAACATTTATCAACGTCAACCGGAATTCGGAAACAAAACCTATGCAGCACAATCAGTCTTCATTAAACTCAATTTTCCTTCTATTGCACCTGACAATGCTACTAACTAGCTACAATACAAGGAAGGAGCTCATACAGAACATATAATTTCCTATCATCCACATGATTGGCGCGCCTGTGCCCTTCGTTACGATCGTTACCAACAGGATATAAAAACAGGGCATCAACCTGACAATTGAACCGAATTAGTGGAGTAGTGGTTACCCACTACACAGGATAGGAAATTGCAGAAGATTAATACTGGTGTGGTAGTTTGTGTACAATCTACGACTATAGTGATCGAAGATTTCAAAGTCCATAGAAGAAGTGCACGCAAATGCTTTTGAAGAAGGTATGCGAAAAAAGACCATGAGCTACTTGATTAACACAAAATTAAGTAATAGCCAGGAAACCTCCATAGTTATTAAGGGTCTAATGATCATAGATCTATAAAAACAACAAAAGCCCAAAAGCTGAATAAACGAAAGGTCTACAAAAGCCGCCTTCTATAGTTTTCTATCCAAATGGAACTTCTATATGTTGTTCATTTGTTTTCTGTCACTACGAGGTTCGTCAACCTTACGCCGACCTGACATATAATACCGAGCACGTCAGTATTAATTACTTAAAATTTTTTGGAGCTTGTCAAAAAAGCCGCATTTATTTATAGTAATGAACAGACAGACAGCTTGACGCCTAATGTTGCTGAACTTATTAATGGACGAGTTTTTAATGAACACGTTAGGAAACCGTTATTTGTCTGTTTTGACAAATTCGGTGCGGTGGTGATGAAAGAAAAGGTTGTTGGACGCGTGACCTAGATTATACTTTTAAATTTTAAGAAGGAATTAATACTTAGATATTTTTAAAAGGGCCGTAATTCCACAAGTGCGGGTAGTTGCAGGGCCGCAGAACTGCTGCAAGTCCCGAAAGCTAGATTTAAAAGTTTCGAGCACCACAAAAGCGCCGAGGCAATGTAATCCCGGAGGAACAATAACAGCGATGGAATTATAAAAATCTTGAATTCCACTACTGTATTGTAACATAATAAACACGTTCATGTTCAGACTACGACTAAACATGTCTTCTTTAAAGAAGAACAGGTAAGAGGAATGCAGACTTAAATTAATCGTCTTGTATCTGCAACTTGAGACGACCACTTAATTTTTTATTGCTAGCTTTGCACCAATTGCATATTTTTCATAAGTTGATCAAACAGGAATCTTTTTAAAACGTCTCTATTGTCGACGTGTGTTGTTATTGTCTGTATTGTTGTGTGTTGTTGTGTATTGTCGTTTGTTATTATCTATCGTATTCGATTCCATCATCTCCTCTCAGCTCGTATTATCTTAACTCAACTCCAGAATCCGTGAACGCATTACATCATTAATACAAAAATGATAAGCATTGTTTACCTTTCTTGTGATAACCACTAAACTTTGTAACTCACAATTTATCTCTACGTAATTTTGACGATGCCACGCGAACGCTTTTGACAAAAGGCTGCCATTTCTTACTAGACGATATAAAACCAGTGACTGATTGTGCGTATTTGTTACAAGTTTATACAAACTGATATCTGTTGGTGGAACCGTTTCTGAAATCATTTTGTTTGCTGTCAAGTTCTCTCCAAAGGGATGTATAGAACTTATTTCTTCAGCAATAGAAAAGTCATCTATGCAATTCATTGCCATTAACTATTCCATGAGTCAAAAAATCAATCTGCCTGGCATTTTCTCTACCGGTTTTGGATCGGCTTCCCGTCTATCCGGATGCAGCTGAGTACCAGTATTTGACATGGAGCGACTGCCTATCTGATCCCTACAACCCAGTTACTGGGTAACACAATATCCATTGGCAAGATTGTCAGATTCCATCAGTACAGCAGTCTAAAAGAAGTCCTATGTTCGCCAGAAGACTTTTTTTATTCAAAATCTACACGAAACATATTTACATAAATTCTGCCAAACTGCATAACAGCTTGTCGGCAGCTTTAGAGCTCCATAACAACAATGCTTATAATGAGCTTTTATGCTTATGAATTACATATCTCTCAGTACATATTTAGATTCGGAGCTCTTTAATGATTACAATATTAAGTCTGCCTCCGCACTTTTATGTGCTTAAAGTACAGAACAAATAAAATTGCCTTAGGGACCCTATTACTAAGACTCCGCTGTCCGCCTGTCTGTCCGTCTGTCACCAGGCTGTATCTCATGAACCGTGATAGCTAGACAGTTGAAATTTTCACAGATGACATATTTCTGTTGCCGCTATAACAATAAATAATAAAAAATTAAAATAAAAGGGGGCCCTCATACACGAAACATGTTATATCGGCTTATGGTACGGATCCTTTCGTGTGAAAGTCCAACTTCCACTTGGCCAGTTTTTATTCTTCAGGTGTTTAGTACATTCCCATGATATTAGGTGAAAACGTTGAAGTTCAGCAATTATCTTACCTCGCCCTATAAAACGAACTAAAACAACATAACATAATCAACCCAATCCAAAGCTTCCACGTAGCTACTACTACAAACACAAACTACACACAATATCACATAGATAGAAACTCCACCGTTTAACCAGACCGCCCGTCGCCGGGAGGTGAGGTCAGCGACCTTCACCGTAACGATCGGGTACTGATATTCATTTTTGATTAGCGAATACATATAATTATAGATACCTTACTATAAGTTTTATCTATCAAATTATGTACATGCATCAGAAGATATAATTTCATGTAGGTAGGTTAAAGACTAGTTTTCTAAACTTGATTATTGACATTGATCTCGGCCTTTTAAGTCTGCTGGAGGTCAAAGTTAACTAAAAGTATTTGTCGTAGGGCAACAGAGTACATAGTAGCGATATCTTAAGGCTTGATAGTGCTGTTTATGATGAGGAATATTGTAATACTAGCACGTAGCCCGCGACTTCATTCGCGCAGATTTAGTTCTTTCCTCTGCAAACTTCGACACCTCACACCCCGACCCCTTTTGAAGGGGAAAGGGTAATCTTGCAATATTAATAGTTGCGATCTTTATTCTTTACCTACATAGTTACTTGCACAAAGTTTTTAAATCGAAGTATAAGCTTTATCATACATTCCATTTTTACCCTTTTTTCCCCGATGGACTAGAGAGGCCATAGCAGCACACCTTCCAGACGGATAGGAATGGTAAGATTTACATATGGACTGTCCCTATGTACTAAAGAGTATTTGGAGGAAGTTATCCAAACTAGCACGGTACAGAATGATACAAAATGGAGGGAGGTAGCGGAGGCCTTCACTACTGGACGAACAGACAGATAATAAGCTCGTGGCCAAAGAATAACAGCCACACGGGTCGATCAAGGTTAACAACGCTTGCCTAGGTTGGTCTGTGGATTCTTAATATACCGTTTCCTCTGTGCCTTGGAAAGCACGTTAAGCCGTTGGTCCCGGCTGTTAGTTTTAGATGTTTGGCAGTCGTTACGGGTTGTCAAATCTGACACCAGTCTTGCCAAGGAGTACCGTGTTACACAGTTAATGGCTTGTGAAGGTCTGGGAGGCAGCCGCTCCACGTAAAATTCAGCTGAATCCGATTTGACTGGAAGCCGACTCCAATATATTTGGGAAAAGGCTAGACAAATGAATAATAAGTATGATAACTAATATTTTATTTGTAAATGTATCTGAAGTAGAGGCTTTTAATATTATTACTACAGAGTTCAATGACAGAATTGATCCAGATGTGAGTGAGTCAGCAACTACTAAAGGTACCGATGAAGACAATAGCCTCATGATTGTCAGTATGTGAACTTCCAATGTTAAGGTCGTCATTGTGATCATTGAAGTGATGACTGCCGAGCCTACTATTAATTCTCATGAAGCTAAAAAAAATATAGCGATCAGTCACGCAACACCAAAAAATAATTGTTAAGAGCAATGACCGGAGTAATTACTATCCAATTGGTTCTAAGAAATGTGGAACAACAAATGAAAACATGCTAATTTAGGAGCCATCTTCTAAATTCAAATCGAAAACTCTCCTTCAAAGGCTCATCCGAAATCAACAAATTTCTTAAAGGGCTTAAATACTAAAACATGCAATCAGATAAAACCTATATGGAGCAAAAAACAGAATTCGTTTTCGACAATTTTATGGTCTTAAGACATATATAACATATTTTCCACATATTTCCTGATATTTTGATAGGTAAACAAATGTAAACAAATAAACGCAATAGCTCTTAAGGATCATTGTACTCATCATTATGATAAAATTTTATTATGAGACCAACACTGAAATCGCGCCGAAGAAATTCCTTTTCTAAGAGTTTGTTACAGTTGGTAGCTTTACTTTAGTTCAATCACAGATTTGATGTCACCAACTGCATCAGACTGCTTGAAAATACATTTCTTCGGAACTTCTTAGTCTCCTTTTTTGGTCGATAATTTTGAAAAAAGTCACGTTTCTTATATATTTTCCTTAACGTATATTCAACTACCCAACATCACCTTTATTAATATAACCACGCACTTCTAGAACAGCCTGTAAACACGCATTTAATATGTTTTTCACTTATTTGACAGTATTTCTCATAACGTTTCTTTGTTTCAATAACGTGATAAGTCCGACAGATCATTTGTTTTTTGACGTTTCTTGGAAAAAATAAATCGGTCCATTCGGATCAATTCCCCAATTTAAAAAAAAATGTCGGACTTATCACGTTATTGAAGCAAAGAGGCGATAAGTTACAACCAGGTAACACCAACAAAAATAAGGACAGTTACCTGCGGCTGATCACGACTCAAATTAAAATTAAAATAGATAGCATTGAAAAATTGCAAACTTAATCATTTACCTTAATAACAAACATCGCACTTGTAAATAAATTACTATTATAAACAGCTTGATATTTAATATTTTTCCTGTTTGCTATGTAGAGCACTTCCGGTGTCGAGTTTATTCTAGGTTTTAAACTTAGGAATGTATTAATGTGAATATTAATAAGAAAATAGGGCTATGAACATGGAGCTGGTAGAAAGGTGCGGCAAAAGATGATATACAACACTTAGTTCACCCTAAATTGACTGAGAAACTGCACCTGAAACTCCCTTTTTAGGGTTCCGTACCCGAAGGGTAACTAACGGAACCCTTCTATTGCCGCTATAACAACAAATAATACAAATTAAATTAAACATTAAGGGGAGCTCCCATACAAGAAAGTAGGTAGTGCTATTTTTGGTCAATGAAACTGAATGATAATGTTAATATGGACATGCCCCGGGATTCCCGGGAATATTTTTCTGAATTTCGATGTATTGAATGAAGTTAAACTGTTTAAGATATCATGAGTACGCACGACGACGTATCAAGCTACTCATTTCCGGTGTAACCTTGCCCCTCCGCGGTGCTAATTGCCATATTACATACGCGTCCCGGGATTCTTAAGGCATATCCATGTTAAGATAACGGTCACTAAATCCCGGGAATAGCATTACCTATGCCGAACACTGGTAATCACAATCCATTCATAGTGTCTTTGGTCTTCCTCTTCTCATCTAACTACTCATCTATTCACTGCTAGTTATCCACATTTATACACAAAGCTCTTTCTCTCTTGTAACTTCTGTATCATGTCCCAAATAATATGCCAAGATATCCCAAAAAAGTTTTCTTAATTCGTGACATAGGACAACCTTTACCGTCCCTTTACCTTTTTATAATTTGGTTGCTTGGAATCGATCCGTTTCTCGTGAATATTTAATAGTACTGTTTGCGCAACCCGACCTTCGTTTCGACCGGTTTTCAATTCAATTATGTATGTGCTGACAGCTGTAGTACGAGTTGTAAGCATTCTATCCACAGACTAAATAGAAGGAAAGGCATGAAATGAGGATACTTGAAGAGAGTTTTGTTTCCTTTGGAACTCAGATTTTTTTTATTTCTCGAAGACTTCGGTGAAGTGAACATAAAGTAAGCTAGCTGTCAAGCCATCCAATCAAGATGGAATCACAGCTCACTTCAAGCACACTCCTTCAATGTTTTCATGATGGATGTTTAAAGAATTGACTGGCAAAAGCAGAATGATCAAGCCAGATAAATGTGGAATAAAGTATATTGACCTTTCCCTAATAACTGTTCATAGGTACCTGAACAATTAAATATGAATCGTTTTTCATTATTAGACAATGTTAAGGATCACGAGAGATGATGATTCGGGACAGCTTTGTGTCATTAATTCCGTTTTTCAAATTAAAAATGTCAATAATTGTAGGTGGGTCAATGACCGTTATTCCACGATTATCTGGCGCCTACTATAGCTTTATTCCTTCAGTAACACCAGAAATTCGTGAAAGATTTTAGGCAGGGTGGATGAAAAACCATATGTTTAATGACAAAAAAAAATTTGTCTATTCTCATCCATAAGGAAGAAAATAAGCTCAAACGCAACTAAAATCTTTAAGTTTCGACTAGCAAAAACCACACTATGTCGCTATGCATCGGTCAAGTGCTTCTGGCAGTACACTTTCCTTCGGACCCGACTTAAGTACGGTCCAGTAAGAAAACATCTGAACATCGAAGCCGGAAAAAAGGAAGATAAATAATGTACATATCACATACTTGTCCTCTTTTATATATATTGTGAGGATCGATCGAAAAATATAAATAGTTTACTATGCTATTCGAGTGGGCTCCCAGCCAACGGTTATGCATCGCTGCAAGGTTTTAGTTAACTGGTCTGCATAGATATATTAGTTTTACTTATGTGATAACTTTATTCAGACAAGTGTGAGAATAGGCCTTTTCAAAGAATTGCAGTCTGGATTTGTACCCGGTTATGTATATGTATGTATGTATATGTATATGTATGTATGTATATCCTGGGACAATTCACACACGGTCATCCGATCCCAAACTAGGCAGAGCCTGTACTATGGCAACCAGACAACTGATAAACATACTTATATATTTCTAAATACATACATATTATAGACAAATTACACCCAGATACAGAACAAATGATCATGCTCATCACACAAAGATTTGTCCTGGGTGGGAATCGAACCCACGACCTCCGGTTTAGCAGTCAGGGTCACTAACCACTCGACCAACAGGCCAGTCAGTTATGGCAATGGACCCGCCATTTTTGCATGGGACCTAAACATATTAGGCAATGAGGAGACCTCTGCCCTACAGTTATTTATTTCAAAGAATAAACTATGTCTTTAAACGCTACCCCTTTTTTTTTCAAGTATGGATAATCATCAAATGACTTCTTCCGCTCTGGGTGGAGCGGAAGGGCGTGTCAGACTCGTACTGACTAAAACCTATCCGTGCTCCTTCTAAAGCCCTTTGCGTTCCAGGGCCGCGGTGACACTTTCGAACAAATTCCGCAACCCTAGCAGGCTCTGGCCCTAGCGGGCCCCGTCTTCTATGTTGACATCTCTTTGAGGCGCGCGTGCAACACAACGCGCCATCGACTCGGGCCTGGTGGTGTTAAACGCTACCCCTGCAGAGCAATTAAAACACCACATATTTCTGAACAACCAGGTGCTGAGGGCTTCTTTAGGTAAATATGTATGTTTATGTTGCCGGCCGTTTCGCCTGTTTTTTTTTTTTGTAATCAGCAATTTGCTCAAGGCGTCGCGCCTGCCACCGCCTTCTAAATCGTGAAACATCATTTTAGATGCTACCTACCTCATTAAAATTACCGCTTCTTAGCGACAGCGTTAAAATAATTGCTCAGCTAAATGGTGCAGCAAATTATTACAACCTAAAAATGCTTGATAAATAGACGCAATTGATATCAAGACCACACAGAAAAATGACTTAATTAAATTAAACATTGAACCAAATCATAATCGTGTAATCAATGAGCGTATAAAAACAACAATTTAATCAATTAAAACACTCTTATCAAGTCGCCACATTGTCTATCATTGAACAACTTAAACAACTAGGTACAAACATCTAATGTTCTATGTAGTTGTCGCGTGTGTTAATTTTATAAATAATTATAGTACAGTCACGTGGACTTACAATTAGTATTCAGTGTTAAAAGTAACATTAGGTACGTCCATTTTAATAAACTAAACGAGCTTTTAGTTACATAGCAGTTTAATGAAAGAATTCTGTTTTACTGTTGAGGACAAAGTAAATAAAATGCTGGATTGTTTTGTTTTTATATTTATTTAACTGACCATAGGGGTACAGCTATTAACTACATTCATTAGGTAATTACACGATACTGGTTTTCGGTGATTATATTCGTTAAGCGGCATACTTTATTAATAGATTAAACATGATTTCTGCGTCTATATTCCTGTAGCCTTGTAAAATCTTTGGCCCAATTATTTAAAAAATCATAACCCTTTTTTTTGCTTCGCCGTAGTCGGGAAAAAATCAAGGTGTGGCTGATAAATGGGTTTTGGTCACAGGTTTCGGTGCACATTGCATTTTGGCAAGTTTTACGGAAACTTGCCTGAGAAAAACTCTGTTGTAAGAGTTGCCTGGTTGATGTACCTAACATTTTCACACGCACACTCATCATCCTCTAATTGCATACTTCTCTAGATATCGCTTTCTCACAGTCAAACTAATTTGAAGTGCTTTTATGAGTGATGGATGACAAATAAATTAATACTAACGCAACGCCCGGCGCTCTCTGGGCTGATTTGTTGATCCCATGGCATGGCGTATCAGGAAGTATATTTCCGGTTTCAAAGAACATTCGTTTATCCTTTTCAGCTTTATTTTTAGGTATTTATTTAAACTTTATGTACAGTACAACAAGGCATTTCTTTTAGTCGACCTTTACCTACGTAAAAAGTCACTGTGGTTCAACAAATGAGGAATATTTTAAATAGAAAGGTTACGTTACATGATGATAAGATATTTGTATATTTTGTCCGCAATGTCTTTAGCACAGCAAGCACAGCGTGACGAGACAAGATGGACCAGTTTTTGTTAATCACATTTTAAAATATACCTCACAAAAACGTGTTTTGGGAATTACCATCTTATATTTCTCATCTACTAATTCCGCTTCTTCAAAAACAAGAGATTAAACGCTGTAAAAATCGAATGAGAGATTTGTAAAAAGATTGATAGTCAAGTGACCAATTTAAACTCATATTATCCTTATAATACCATTCTTCAATAGGTACGAGTATATGTTACTGAAGTCTTTGAGTCCTGGATGATTTAGATTCACAATAGGGATCATACCTGGGTTAAAAAAATATGATTCTTTTTAGTCCGTCAATTATATTATCGAACAAAAATTGGACACGTATTTTTTTTTTCAATTCTACAATGAATACAAAGATACAACGCATCAAAGATAAGGGTTGGGGGCTTGTATCGTCACTTTCCAGTAAAAAGTGTACTGGTAAGTGACGTCACACGATTTTTCAACGCACTGTGTCGTCTTAATTTTTTGTTTACGTGACAATAGAAAAAATACGTGTCCAATATTTTTTGGAAATCTATCTGACGGACTTATTCGGTTTTTGTAGTCAAATGCCTTATTGGACCCGGTAGGTCTTTTTTTCACCCGACCTACGTATGCTTTACAAAAAAATCGTATGAGGGCTAAAAACATTCAAGGCTCCAAAAAAATTAGGTCAATTATAAATTCTATGACTCGTAAACTAGGTGTATTTTAATCTGTGACTTAGGAGTTAGGACTCAATAATGTAAAACAAATCAATAGATGGTTGCTACGCTTTACCACCTCAACTCTAAGCATTAGGTCATGTATGACACTTCCTTGCAAAAGTCACAAGTTAGTAATAATAATACTAGTTCTGACACTACACATATGTACATTGAACACAGCAGGGCTCGAAGCAAGGTCAACAGAGAACGAACAGATAAGGCCACGATCGCGATTATAGTAGTTCACAAGAAGCGTTAGACTAGTTTTTAGAACCCTGAACCTGTGATATATACATATAAATAAAATATTAAAGTAGGAAGTACTTCTATAATTAGTGACATTGGTAATAAATTCTAATTCACAAGCATCACAAATAGAAACTTTAAAGGTGATTTTTCCTTTTTGATAGATATAGATACTATGAAAAAAGAATTGAAAAAATCTCCTTTAACCATGTAAACTTAGGTATCTTAAAATCAATATAGTATATTGTATATATCGTAGCCTTTTCAAAAAAAAAACCGATTATTGATAAAAAAGAAATATCCACTCTTAGCTTGTCCATTGAGTAGGTACAGGAATTAATTCTGATCCTTATTTCTGCCGGTTTTTTTTATTTCTGCCGGTCTAATGGCTGGTTCTATTTTTAGATCTAAGATTCAGGAAAACAGTGGTAATATGTACTGATATGATACTGTGATTTACTGGTTACTGCTAATTCCTAGGGTCCTTTCGGTTTATTCCCAAGGCCTGCACACTATTTACGAGTTAGTGTAGGTAATGTAACGGGCTTAGTTTTTACATTACAAATATTGGCATCCCAATGGGGTTCGATGAATAATAAATAGAATAATAATACACGCTATCGATTTAGATACAATCGCTGACGCAACCTATTTTGAATCATATTCCAAAGATTTATAGTCAAGTCAGTGTTGCCAACGAACTGACGTAACTATTTTATTTACAGGAAATGTCACGCCAATAAATTGTTAATGGCAATTTAGATGTTTAGATATGAATAACGGACATTTTGAGACAATATTAGATCTGGAGTTATGCAAGGGTTCTCATTTATGCACGTTTTTTCAGTAGTGATATGATTTTAGGGAAAGTGTCTTGTCTTCCTGCTTTCCATTGCCGTTTTCCATTGGATACCATTATTATTCGGTGCCAGGCCAGGACATAGAGAGCAGATTATAGTTTGTTATTATTGTAAGAATCGAAACATGTGTCTACGTTTGATACGAAAACCCTAATGCGCCTTATCAATGCCCATACCCTAAGTTTTGTTGAAGTTTTATTTTTTTGTGTTCCTCGTTGGTGATCGTGAAATTAAATAAATGAGCGTGGTTTACTATTTTTGGTGGAGCGCTGCCATACCAATTAATTTGCAAGCATTATGATCTGCATCGATAAAATAGGTAAGCCTCATTGATAGATTTATCAACACTAATTAATAAACCTGTACTTGAACGCATAATACCCGAACAAAGTTATGTCATACAAAATGAACGATAAGAAAATGTTTGTAGGTACCTATGACTCGAAAATTTATCATCGAAAAAAATTACAACGCACTTGCAATGTGTTGTATTGTTTTGGGTCATAATTTCTTCAATCCGACTAGATAAGGAACCTACTGAATTAAATTACTTATGAGAATAAAGTAATAAATATTAATCTGCTACTGGAATAGTACAAATACAAATATAGTAGAAACTTATTAATGCCACAACTGGGTGTGACAAAAAAAATACGTGGGGTGAAGCCACCAGTTATCTACTGTGATCATGACTACCTATCGCAATATTTTCTTTTTATTATTATTTTAACTACAAACATGTTGAAACTATGACGTTATACATTACTACGTTCATTATTTATTTTTATAAGAAATGTATTTAAAATAATTTATTGTCTTCTTTAGCATTAGTTTTCTTCTATAAGAAAACAATACCTTTTTTTGTGCATGGGAAATATAAATCAAAACACAGGTTTAAATTACTTCACGGTACCTACTCTATGGTCTATGCTTAGCATAGACCGAATTATTAGTTTCAATTAATCACAGACACATCTTACTGTACTCTATGCCTTTATAAACTAACCGCTGACAGCGATATCTGGCACGCGTGTACATGTACCATCGTCCTTAATTTTAATGCTAATCCTGTCTTCAAATGATGTGTGTCGCAAATGTCAGTGTCAGCTCATCGCATTCAGCGTGCGTTTTGTCCTTATAACAAAAGACAAGGGCTTTGATTTATGGTCCGAGATGACTTAGGCATTGTCATTGAAGCTGTGGTTTATTTGTTACAGGCTAGTCGGTGAGTGAGTTTTGCTGCAGAACAACTTGATGTTCCTATCGCTAGCGCGGCAGATCTAGCACCATCTATTTGACTGACAGACCTTGACGATTCAAAAGTGCCTGTAAATGGTCTATTTGAATCAAAGGATTTTTATTTATTTTAAAAAGAAGCCTGTAACCGGCTCCAGGGTCCCGTCTATCTCTGTACCAAAATACATCAAAATCGGTTCAGCGATTTAGACATGTGATCTTAACAAACAAACATACTCAGTTTCGCATTTATAATATTTGTTAGGAATGTTATTGTTTTTATTTCACATGCGTAAATATGATGTTGGGTTTAGGTTACAAGCTTGGGTAAATATATTAATAAATCAACGTTTTTTTGGATGAATGAGTAGCCACGTGCTTGTACGTTTAAATGGCCAAAATTTTAATAAAAGTGTTGTTATTTGTTTACGAACCAAACGGATGTGGATGTGTGCGTCACGCCATTAAAATTAATTTAAAGTCAACAAATTCAGTGTTAAACACACCTTATAAACAAAAAAGTTTTATTGACCTTGTGAAAATAAAAAAAAAACGTTTTTTATGTTAGTTTTTGTTTGTAAAAGGTAATCTCTTGTTCCGATCCGAATATGAAAATACTATCAATGACAGAAAGGTGCAATATCTTTACATCAAATTTTACTCCTGCGCACGACTATTTTTTTAAACAACACGGTTCCTGTTGTATGATAAAATAATTAAACGTAATATTATAACCAATATTTCCTATTGCTGAATGCAAAAATAATAATGAGTACGTAAGTGAGTAGCACACAATAGTCAATACCTACTCAGTGTAGTAACAAATGACTAACGTAGACAAACACGTGACTAGAAACGTGGACAGTACTGCGCTTGCGCCGCATATCATTGCACCTACTTCCGCACTCACAAAGCATTCAATTAGTGTTTATGCACTTCTGTATTTGTCAGTAACATGACACTGACATCCCATGCCCTTAGTCAACAATAAAAACTAAATTATTCCTATTTGTAGACTTTGTACGCTGTTCAATTTTAATTTCAAAGCACATTCATTTGTTACAATAGAAAACGTGAACAGATCCGTGCTGTAATTCATCATGATTTTTTAATTAATTGGCTCTAGTAAGGGCCTGTTTCGCAACCTACGATTTAGCACACATATTCATAACCGACAGATACTTTAATTCAATTTCACTTCCTTTTCTAACATATTAGTGTAGTGGCCCTAAATGTTGTTTTAGATGTATAGAAGTTCAGAAATAAAATTACGTACATCTGTTAATTAACTGTAAGGCTGTTTTTTTAGTAAGGTGAAGTAGCCAATAAACGTCCACATAATATTTACTCCTGCACTAATGAATTTGAAACACTAAAACATGAGACTTGCACGTATTTCATCTGGCCTGTTTTCAGACAGCATGCTCGTTATTATAGTGACCTTAAGATATCAATAATCTCTTAGAACGCTAACTGATAACATGAGAATTTAATATGGCAGTAAAAGCTACATCAAAAGTAACAGCGTCGTAAAAATTGTCGGACTCCGGTAGCCCATAAAAGGGTCCAGGTTTTTGCTCCCATCTCAAAGATGACCTCCAAAACCTGTTTTGGGTGAACTCCTTTCTCTGGGGTGTTTTCCTCTACATGTTACGAGGAAAAAAGTTATAATATCGGTCTTGAAATATAAAAACTGTCGAGAAAGTTTTGAAACAAATAAGATTGATGGATAAATTAAGGTAATTATGTCTCCAACTTTGCAAAAAAAAGTAATTCGTTAAATCTTTGCCTCAATTTTCAATATTAACCACTACGCGATTATGATTTTTCAGTAAACTAATGATGTGATGAAAAAGCAATAGTGACACATTTTATTTAGTTCTTTATCTTCTTTTCAATATCCAGAATTTCATCTCCCTCCTCGTTTGTCGATCCTAAGTCCTGACAAACTATCTCAAAAAATCTGTTAACGATGTTTTCTATACTATATTTCCGAATGACAAGACAAGTATTGATAGTCTGTAATTGATGGTGCCAAACTGCCAACTGGATGAGGCACGTCTGCGCGGAAGACAGCAGCAAAATTTTGGCGCCCACATCCGACATGCCATAAATAATTACACTCTATAAACATACGAGGGCACGTGTAAACTTAAAGAATAATTTGATCCTTCATTAAGTGTTTAATTGATAAATTATTGAAGCTGTTCAACATTTATTAGTTTGGCAGATTTGCATGAAAACACAGTGATAAAATACTGAAGGCTATTTCTACTAATTTCAAGCAATGTTCGCATTCGCATCTCAGTCGCAATATGTCAAAAACATCTCTAATCTAATTTTCCTCCATTTTGACAGATTGCGACTACGACGAGAATGCGAAAGTGGTTTAAAAGATAGTAGAAGTGTCTGAAAGCAGGTGAGCCAAAACATTATGCGACCTTAACCTGATAGTGGAAACAGCGTTATCATTGGCATACGAATCGTCCACTTAGTTCAGTAGCTGGATTGTGTTAAAAGGTTAAATTAAAAGTACCTACTTCTTGACAGCTACTGACTAGTTTTCCAACACAAGGTTTCGACGATAGTGTAGCTCCTGGGAAAGTAGTAATTTTAAAGGAAAAGCCTTTCAATAAATATTTCAAAATTCCATTTTGGCTCTAATCTACATCTCGTACATCGCTAAATGGTTCCAAAAAATCTTCAGTGATTAATCAAAATGGCACAGCTGCGTAGTCAACCAACTAGTTTATAAACCGACATTATGTAATGGAAGTTAAGAAATTTCACTCCATACAAAACACCAGGAATTTTAATTTGGTTATATCGCGGTACAATTTCAAAGCGTAAAATTGATTCGTTACAGTTATTGTGAAAGCGATTCACAAGGTTTTAAGATGCACATAAACCACTGAAATGTGAAAATAGCTTTGAAATTATTACGTCCAGATTATATGGAACTTAAAAACGTATCCTGCCATAAAACTGCGAAAACAGGAAGTGTTAAACTTGAAAAGCTTGTTTGAAACCCTCATCAGAAGTGTTCGACTACCTTCTTTTCGAGAGATAATTAAATTTATTAGAATTAAGCGATAGAGAGAGACATAATAAAAGATTGATGAGGTACCCATGTCCTAATCTTCAGAATGAGTTGATGTTTTCTCTCTAAATCTCCGTAATGCCTAATTACGATGTTATAATGATTTCAACCTTGATCATTGAAACAACAGTTTTACGACCTGCCGGCCATTACCAACACACCATATGTTTTTCTATTTATAGGCCTTGTATAAAAACGAACATGGCACATTGGCATCGTTTTAACAGCTTGAAATAACGAATGCTAATGCCTTTGAATATTCAATGTGAATTGTTTACAATACATTAAAGATCTAGCGACATTCAGAAAAACGTTCTCTAAAATATTTGCGCACAATTTAATTTAAAATTCCTATTGACATGTCAGAATATTCAAATGACGTAACCACTGCTTTTCAAAATAATAGCTTTAAGAACAAAAGCCGCAAAAAAATAATCTGCAGTTTTAAACATAACGATACACCATGAAAAAGTCATCAAAATAATTATGAAAAATCTCACCTTTTCTCCTGCCGAAAGGTCCACAGAACGAATTTCCTTTTCCAATAATGTTGTCATCGATACATTTGATTAATTTAGCGACGTCCTCCGACTTATTTTCGCGGGAGACTTCCCCCCATCTTGAAGGCAGATCCTCTTGCATGGATTCAGATTTACCTTTAGTGCCTCTAGATTTCTTCAAAACACTTGTCATAATTTCCGTCACATAACACAGTAAAAAATTTGATTCAAAAGCACAGCACTTTAATTTATTTTTATTTCTTAACACTGAAAAAATACGTGAGTAAATACGTCTATTTCACGCACATGTGATACGGCGTTCTGTCCGTGAGCACGTTACAACCTCGTCCGATGACGGTGTGGCGTGCACTGAGGGAGAATTTTAATCTACGCTACTCGGCGAATGGGTCGGCCGACAATTGCGACGTACACCTCACGTTGTCCGCAGTCCGTGTTGCTAGCTGAGAAATAAAATTTTCTACTATGATTGAAAATGGTAGATTGTTATTTTTTCGCGATTTAATATTCGTAACAAAACTGAAATACTGTATTTCTTATAAGTATGTATGTAGAACAACGAGTACATAAACAAATGTTGATTTACAACTTAAAATTATTTTTAGTTTTCTTTCTGAATCACGGACTATTAGAACAAATCTAAATGAATGGAGAGGAAAGATAAATCTCTCCTTTCAAACGTTAGTTTATTTATTAAGAACATTAACGACTGTCGGAAATCCTTTACAAGATAAGGGAACAGAAATATTCAATGCAGTTTCCGAGATAGCTATCTTATAATTGAAGTGCAGTTACCGTTAAATGTTTTGCTCTAGGTATCACGACCAGTAGTTTAGGTACACTACCTAGGTACCTACCACTCAACGAAGGTGAGTTATTCCTTACATAAAAGGACTTTTAGGTGACGAGAAGAAATTCCCCGACTTCAACCAGCGCCTGCTATTCTTCAAACTCTTCACGAGAACAGATCATAAATATCAACTCAGCCACAAAATAGGCAATGCCTCAAGTAAGGATTGCCTCTATGCTCATGCATATCGGGTTTTCTTTTATCCGATGACTATACTTAGGTACCTCCCTAATTAGTAATCAAAGCTTATAATATCTACGTAACTTTTACATCTATGGGACTCCCTTAAACCTTCTGAAAATAGGTAGCTCATAGCTGACTTCAACTTTTTACATGCCTGCTATTAGGCACAAAAAAAAACTTTATGCCGAATTAGCTATCTCTTCATCAGAGACAAGAGAAAAGCAAGATTCAGGGAGGTTTTCGTAGTGAAAACCTCCTTGAATACATATTCTCGAACCATATCCAAATTAAATAAAAAATCAATGACGTCTCCTGGAATAAAAAGTAACAATCAGTTACCATAGCGACGCACTTTGTTATTTCGCCATCGCGGAATTTTACATTTCACTTTTTGTGTTCAAGTTTTTAGAGTATTTTGACGTTAAATAGTTATAAAAATGATGAAATTACAGATAGCCAACGAACAAGACCGAAAGGAGGCTCAGAACAGAGAGAGAAGGAGACAGTGTGAGCTTGAGAGAAGGTCCAGAATCTTCAATGCGAGGAACAGGAAAATTGGGGTAAGAAACCAGCAATAAACCTTAAGAAACACGTTTTTTTTTTTGGATCCACACTAATATCATAAATGCTAAAGTAACTGTGTCTGTCTGTCTGTAACCTTTTCACATTTTAACGGCTGAACAAATTTGGATTAATCTTGGAATACGAATAGACTAATGTCATGGATGGGTGACCAAGACTCCTCCGACACTTTAACGCGAGTGAAGTCGCGGGCAAAGTCAAATTCAAAAAGTTTAATTCAAATAGACCACTAGAAGGCACTTGTGAACGTGAAAAATAAAGTTAAAAGAATAGGTAAATATGTAAATAAAGTGACAGTAGTGTCCATTCGCAACAGCGACTATCGCGACCCAGCGCTGGGCACGCCACTATTGCGGCGGTAAGGCCCCTCTTTGAGGAGTGGCTGGAGAGGCGCCACGGCGTCCTCACCTTCCGCCTGACGCAGGTACTTACCGGACACGGCTGTTACGGGAGGTACCTGTTTCGGATTAAGCGGGAGGACACGCCCCTGTGAGGATCGCCCGGAGGACACGGTGGAGCATACGGTGGAGGTCTGCTCTGCTTGGGCGGAGCACCGCCGTGTCCTCATCGAGGCGATCGGCGGCGGCGACCTCTCGCGTCCGGCCCTGGTTGAATCCATGGTCCGGAGCGAGGAGGCTTGGGAAGCGGTCACCTCCTTCTGCGAAGCAGTAATGCTAGCGAATGAGGAGGCGGGCCGCGCGAGGGAAAGGCAAGGCCTTCGCCCCAACCGCCGCAACAGGAGAAGACGCCCCGGGCGTCGGGAGTCGCAGGGCGATCCCGGCCACCGTAGGCGCGGGCCTGCGGACGGCGAGCATGGGGTGGCTCGCTGTCCGATCACCACCAGGCCCGGGTCGATGACGCGTTGTGTTTCACGTGCGCCTCAAAGAGATGTCAGCATAAAAGAAGGGGCCCGCTAGGGCCAGAGCCTGCCAGGGTTGCGGAATTTGTTCGAAAGAGTCACCGCGGCCCTGGAACGCAAAGGGCTTTAGAAGGAACACGGATGGGTTTTAGTCAGTAAAAGTCTGACACGCCCTTCCGCTCCACCCAGAGCGGAAGAAGTCATTTGATGATTTCCCAACCTTAAAAAAAAAAAAGTGTCCATTCGCAAAAATAGAATCTTTTCAAATAAAAGTTTTACAATATTTGTTAGAATACATTAATTAATTTATTAAATGTGATGTCGATGCGCCTACAGTATACTATGTACTAGTTGGGATAAAGTAATACCAGCAGAGGTAGACTAATTCATTTTCTAAATAGGGACATGGTACTCACCTTGATTTCTAAATATTGCAAACATGCGTTGATTTAACAGTGTGTGAGTTAATTATTAGAAAAAAAAACAAACTACGTACTTTTTCTTTTTTTTTCTTTACTGCACTGGTAAATACTTCTTATCTAATCTTCTATCTACCTGGCAGTGATCGAAGTCGGACTGCAGATGATGATGAACCTAATTATCAAAATCAAAAGTCCGTCAGTTATTCAAAGTATGAATAAAGCTGACAATCAGAAGTTTTTAACGTCAAAAATTTACATGATGACAGAAGACAGTCCTCCAAAACGCCTGCCCGTCACCACTTCCTGGTGTTTCAGCTAGGAAGAAGTTGCGCAACAAACTCCCCAGAAATACATCTGCCTGTTAAGTTTAAGAACTTGAATTTTAACAATAGTTCTTTATTAGTATTACTAAGTTCAGACTGTTTTCAGGTGGACCTACCATTCCTGGAGCGTCAGGTAGCTGAGAAGCAAGCGGAGCGATCCGAGCAGGAGCGAAAGGACCTCGCGTTCGCTGCGCAGATGATCAAAGACAGCAACCTGGCTGTCGTGCTCGAAGCGAGGGAGAAAGAGGTAAGCAAGCATTTAGCAAAATTTTGTTAAGGCTCTTTGCTAGCCAACATAACCCTTAAGGTATGCTGCCTACCTAGAGACACCTTCTGATCACATAAAGAAATATTTAAGCACGGTGGTAGGAATTGCATCCCCGGGTGAGCTATTTCATAAATAACTCCACTAATCTGAAAATAAATCACTCTTAATTATAAAATCTCTGAAGTTTTACGTAATATTTTTTTAATAAAAATTTGTGTAACAAGTGACGCTGCTGCACGTGTGCGTGTGCTAAAGGTTCCTATGCAGTCTTTGGCAAAAAAAGTTGCGTCACAATAACAACAATGGCATCCTGAAAACATTGGTGGAGTCACTATTCTGAGAAACTTTGTAAAAAGAATGGTTAGGGAAGGAGTTTACTATCCTAGCTGTTGTTTTCTGCACATCCATCCAACAGGAGCGTCGCCGCATAGGCGTGGAAATCGACTCGTTCCGCCATAAGTACCAGCGGTATGAAGACCGGCGCGAGTACGACCTCAACGATCCCGAGGTGCTGAAGAAGCAGCTGCCTCCCAGAGCCGGCGATGACAACCCGGTCGGCATGTCCAGCGCGCAAAAGTAAGATATTTTACTCATTCAGTCTGCCCCGACTTTTTACAGTCATGTTAAGGTCCACTTCCAATCTAATCGGATGCATCTCAACACCAGTATTTTAAAGGGAGAAAGTAAGATATTTTACTCATTCAGTCTGCCCCGACTTTTTACAGTCATGTTAAGGTCCACTTCCAATCTAATCGGATGCATCTGAACACCAGTATTTTAAAGGGAGCGACGCGACTGCAAATCGGTCCGCCCGATCCGTGACGAATGTCAAAGATCTACAATAAATGACAGCCCGAACTAACGGTTTATTACCGAGCTTTCCGAAGCAAAGGTGTCACACCACCAACTTCCAAAATCCAGGCTTCTATAACTGAGACGTTCTCAGTTAGAACGTACCGTTGATTCTGTACCGGATCTCTCCCCGGTCCCGTCGGATTGCATTTGCACACACTTGTTCACCGTGACCGAAATCCAGTCGTGTGGTCATTCACTGATTTTTAACTCGACCGTTTTATCGTGGTTCTACATCATGACTCGTGAGTTAACTTTGACTCAGTCATTAATCAAACAACTGAATAGCTATTAAGAAGTAGGGGCATCCCGTTGAAGAATGTAACTTTTTAGCTAACTAGATACGCAATTTTATGATATTAACAGGTTCGAAGGCGAAGACATGGAGTTTGAAGTACGCAAGAAGATGATGGCTGCGCAAAAGAACTCTTGGCTTGAACAGCAGGTGCAGGAGAGACAGGCCGCCCAAGAAGAGAGGAAGAAAGCAGAAGCTGCCTACATGGTACGTTCTTGAAGATTCATTATTGAAGGGTGATAAGGCTGAGGATCAGTTTGGGGTTATTCGAATGAGTTACCGCGGCCCTGGAACGCGAAGGGCATTTGAAGGAACCCGGGTAGGTTTTAATAATAGTCTGAAACTCCCTCCTATTCCGCCCAGAGCGTGAGGGGAGATCAACTCTTTTTAATAATATAATCCCAGTTTTTTAGCTAGGACTCTGGGAAAAGGAAGTGGCGCAAGTAACCTTTAATCAAAATCTATCTGTTAAGTTTTCGAACTTAACTCATAGATTTTTTTAGTTCTTCGGAACGAAGAACTACTTACATGAAATAAAATACTTTGTCACCAGCAAAATAGTCAAGTGTTCACCGATGATAGGATGCAATTACCTAATGTGGCAATACAAATTATCGTCGATTATCGAGTTGCGGTCAGGGGCTTTCATGCTACTAGGTATCATATAGCCCTCATCTCGAGAGACACACTCATTGTACTCCAACGATAAGCTTTATCATCATCAGCGTATTGCTCCATTTGGGGGTAGGGGTGGGTATAGAATAGTCCCACCTCAAGCCGCTGTCTCTCTGAGTAGACAAGACTCCCAGAGAGGTGGCCTGTCTGGCCTGCCCAACAGTAGGAACAATATTATAGGCTGATTATGCTATACTATGGTGCCGACTGCCGATCTATGTAGCCAAGGCATTGTCTACAAAATCAAACCTACTAATCTTTGACAAATCGTTTCAGCTTCGTTCGCTCCCCGAGTTGAGTCCAGAATCACACATAAGTAATACATAGTCTTTACTCATCTCATAGATAGTTTTCCAATGAGCTTACCTTTTAACGGACGTTTTTTTATTCAAAGATGGCGATCAAAGCTCGCGACGAGCGCGCTGGTGAGCTCGACAAGTTGGAGCGGGAGTGTCGCTACCGACTGGGGCAAGCCAACCTCAAGTATAACGAAGCTCTGGTAAGTCTTTATCTTGACATTAGTCGATGAGGTCGAAAGGTTCTGGACTGCCCGCCGCGTACCGGAACACGAAGAGTTGAAGGGCCTCCCACAACGTGGTGAAGGTCGCGAGAATCCGCTGGATGCCAGACGCAAGGCTATTTGTTGTGGCGAGACTTGAGGGAGTCCTATGACCAGCAGTGGACGTTTTTCAGCCGAAATGATGATGAGGATGGTAAATCTTTACAGGATACTGTAGGTACAATAAACTGCAGCATGTTTCCAAGAGACTCCTTAGTTCATCCATCAATACGGGTATGATCAGTTATCTCTGCAATACAGATTATACTACGTACTTCCACACATTAATACTACCGGAATGCTTTTTGACATTGCCACGAATAGTTTACCTAGCTAGTTTGATAATATTTCACATTTTGCTCTAATGATCAACAGTCAAAATAAGTGTGAAGCAATTCGGGTTATAGCATATCTTACCTTATTTCACGGTGGAGAAACTATGACGACAGCCATACTACCGATACTGTCCCAATGCCTACATTGAAGATCCTCCCTCTCTCCCTTGTTGTTTGCCCTAACCGAAGATGGAGGGTGTCCTCTTACAAAGAAGGCACCGATATTATGTAGGTTCATACCCACACGCGATTATATTAAGAACACTCTCTTCCAAATCACTGTTATTGCCAAACAACTACATATCTTATAAACCATTTATCCGTAACCAGGCCGCAGAAAAGAAGCAGCTAGAACAAATTCTCAAAGAACAGGAGGAAGCCGACAACACGGCGGAGATGTACAATAATCTGACGTCAGACATGCTCACGGAGAACCCTGATGTCGCCAAGAGCTCGCTCGGGAAGAACAGGTCTGTACTTCTGTAGCTTGGAGGTTTTATACATGATTTAAAAAGTAAATATAAAGTCGTCCGAACGTTTGCCTATACACGTTCACCATACAAGAAACACGATGGATGTATTGCGCGCTCGACCGTTCCTGAAGATTGCCGACGGTAGACGATAAACGGGCCAATTACGGGCCTATTTGCGGCTTCAGAAAACTTGCGGTCCGCCTTGTCCTTACATTACTACATAAGTCAATGGTTTTACAACAAAAACTCGGTATGGCAATCGACAGTCAATTTATATTTGCGTAAAGCCTGCTTCTTCGCGTCAGCATGAATCAGGTCTATCGGCCTTTTAGGGTTTGGGTGTTTGGGGTCTATTTTCCGAACAGAACCGGGTACACCTGAGATGTATGACACCCTGACGTCAGATATGCTCTCTGAAAACCTTGACGTCGCTAAGAGCTCCCTGTCGTACATTCGGCCGATTTCAATAATCCGCCATTAGGTGGAATTTCGTGGTGGCCAATTAGCGAGAGAATACCCACTGTATATTTATTTAAATATCTCTTCGTCTGATACAATTTCAGAGCGATCGGCTTCATGTACAAGGGTATGAACAATGAAGAGCTGAAGAAGTTCTACGCCGCGCAGAAGGAACAAATGGCTGCTGCTAAGGTATGTCTATGAATCACATTGTAAAAGGAGTAACCCTGGAATTACTTGCCGGTTCTTCTCCATAGGTCACCATTGCAATATAATATATCTATGGTCACGACCAATTGGAACTGTGCACCTTAGCTTCTGACGTTTTATGAAACCCAAAGTTTACGTGTGTGTAATAAAGAGAAGTAGGGTTATACCTTGGTTTAAGTTAATATGAAATATTAATTTAAATTAATATTGGTAGAACCTTTCCTCCTGGCTAAGTCACACGAGCTGCACGACGCGCGACGGGTCGCTTAAATTTAAGCTATGTTTGTTGCTAAAGTTCCCATTCATTAGAGGGTATCTGGGGAGGGTCCGTGCAGAGTTAATGTAAGCTCTATAATCCGAGGTTCTCAGGCTTGTTGTCCTAGTAAGTGGACCTTATAGATGGCAAACCTACTTGTGGCGGTACCAATTTTGCTGGGGTCTGTGGTTTTTAAGTAGGATGACCTCTACAGCCACGTTTTAAGAAATTTCCACTATCAAGCAAGATTGGTTTTATAGAGAATTAATTTCGACCTGAGTGCAATAACTGCACCTATTTATATAAGGCGCCTACGTCTACCTAAGTGCCTAGTGAATAAAATAATTTTGGTATATTTTTGCAGGCGAAACGCGATGCTTTGGACAAGATGGAAGCTGAATGGCAAGCTTTAGCGAAGTCCATTCAACGTGAAGTAGCGCGACAGGACATCGCCGACAACAGAAAGAGAAGGTTAATAAGGAAAAACTTAACTTTAAGGCTGACTATATTATCTTAACGAATAATAATAATCATAAATAATAATAATAAAGTTTATTTACCAAAATAGTTACAGAAGTGTACACAAGTAGATATAACTAGTGGGTAGACTTATTGAAGGGTTTACAGTGTGTTGCAAAAAATTCTGTACATAATTAAAGGAGGAGGAGGAGGAGGAGGTTTTTAAAATGATTGTGTGTGAATGTACTTTTATTACTCCGATTTACAAGTTGTACATGATCGAGCATTGATTGGCTCAGAAATTATTTCTTGTGCAATTTCAAACAAATTGTTGGATATTTTACTGAAAAAATCTAATTAGTCCATCAGATGGATTTCCAAAAAATATCTTTATCAATTTTTATCGATTTATTTTGGCAAAAAATACGTGTCTAATATTTTTTTGAAAATCTAACGGACGGACTAAATGGAATGATTATTTTTCTGTCTAGTTAAATAGGTAGGTGCCCTCTTAATTGAGGGCAAAGGCGGCAAAATTGACAGGAAAGGTGACAAAATTTTAAGTCTATATTAGGGCGATGTGTAAGTCTGCCTCAAACAATCCCACTGTAATCTCACTATAAATGAAAAGATAAGTTCTAAGACATTATTTTCGAGAATGTACGATCCTTGATCACCGTGTTTACTTGGGTATTCCAAAATGTAACCGAAATCTTTTTACTTTCTACAGAGAAATCGCCCGTCAACTGATGGAAGAAAACCAGCTCATGGCCTTACAGCAGAAGGAGAAAGAGAAATACTTCAGAGAGGTGGTGTACAACAATACACCAACCGACGACTACTACTCGCAGTTCAATACTACCACTAGATAAACTTGTGCACGGGTGTACCCCACCAGACAAACTGGGGCACGGGTGTACCCCACCAGATAAACCGGGGTACAGATGCACCCAACCAGATTGTGTTCAGGATTTTAGTCTTTAGATTAGTGTGGATAAATCTTGGTATTTCAGGTTTAATTTATGTGTAGTATCATCATCGTTAACCTCCATGCGCATTAGACCCTATTGTGGCAAATATGACCCTAAGGTTCAGACTCCAGCAAAGTAGAGATAAGACTTGATTTTCAGCTAGGGTCAATCCACTGAAGTTGCGCAGAGAAGAACACAGCAAGCCTTGTACAGTGTGTTCATAGTTATATTTACTTGATTTCATGTCAAAATCACAGTGATCTTTATTTTCGTTGCAATAAAGGTGCTTGTGGGTTGATGCTTAGGTGGTGTCAGAGGTAAAATAACTGTGAACGGGCTGTAGTGGAGATGCACGAACTCACTCATACAGTACGCGTAAAAACTTTGCCCCTCTGAAGTTCGTCACAATTGACAGCGCAGTAGTCGATTTTACAACCAATCATGACACCACTTTTTTGCCTGCGCGGTCGTCACCAAAACCTAACTTCAGAGCGGCAAAGTTGCTTGACGCGTACTATACGTTGGTTAAGTCTGGTCCTAAATGTAGATTATGTGGGATCTGCTGCATTTCTTTATTTTAATATTTTATCGTTCCTGAGTAGACTTGAACATCTACCTCAGTACAGGTTTGTGTCGCTGACAAGTATCTTGTGGACTTGCTATCAGAAAGAGGGATGTTCTTTGGTAAGAGCATCACTTCAGGTCGGCTGCACCGATTTGGTATTTTGTTTTATGTTCGAGTAAGGTCCTTAAGGAAATAGATATGGGAAAACTGTAGGTGTATTTCTTTATAGAACTATTTGAATAGGACAGTCTGTAGACAGCTGGAAAAAATAAACGTGCTTCTCCAATTGTCAAAGAATATTCCTGAATAATTAAAAATATGGAAGTGCTAAATGCCAACAAAATTAATGGTCGAACGCCCGAACCTGCTGCAACTTGGCTGGGCGCGATTTTTCCGAAGAAGTCCAAAATAATTACATGTATACTTGTCAGTGGCCATACAGATAATCATTGAAATATTTGCCAGTCGAGTACTTTTTTAATATAGGTACGTAGATGTATGGGTATAAAGCACGTTTTTGCTAGAAATTCATAAAAGGACTTTCAAAATAGTTTTATTTGCACTGCTTAAAAAAATGCGTGCGCAATGATTAAAAGAGTCTTTCTCAAATTGTTTTGCGAAATACGTGTGTAAATGTTTATTTATTGATTTCTAATTGTTATTCATTAAAATATTTTTTACTTTTAATTTTTAGTTTGATTTCCGCACAGCCCCAATTAAAATAAGAAAACTAGTGACCTTTTTATACATACTATGGACTTTTTGAACACTTGGGAATAAAAATAGCAGTTGAAAGAAAAATATTTTTATTTCAGCTACAACTTTGAATATAAAATCTTTTAATCACATTACATAAATACTGATAAGTACGTTTAGGCTTGCCGCATACGTATAGTTTCCTGATTAGGTATTCCGATTCGGAATTCCGTGAGACATTCGATTTTCAGTTCTTACGTATCAGGAAACCATACGTATGCGGCCGACCTTAGAGACGATTTCAATGGTCAAATAACTTGTACTTATGGAAATGGCTACATAGCGCTTAGGTATCTGACTATTGTAAAATTTTCCTTCATCACTGAGAATTAATTATTTATAAACTTAAGGTCAACCCTAAGATTATAAACAATTAATTCTCAGTAAACACTTACGCGCACGTCATAAAATGACATGGTATTTTACCTTAGGACTTCGAGGTTCTGATAACTTTACAATTTTTCATGGTACCTCTGCGTCATACCAGAACAAAATAAACCAATTTTGTATTCTTTCTTTCTCCTCACAACAGTACACCTTACGAAGGAAATTGTTGTTGTCAATAATGATAAACAATTTACTTCCAATTTACAACAAGAATTGAATATAAATAGTATCTCTAGTAATCGCAAATTTAATTTGCTTAAATTATAATTGGCACATTATAGTGAGATCGAAGTTCAGGTGGGATTTATAAGAGATTTTCCACCTTATAGAATTTAATTCTAAATACCTATTCCATGGCTAATAAATAGTGTTACAGTCTACATAATTTACAGACAAATATCCTTAGGCTCTTTTATACAATAAATATGACAATTTGAGTACCTAGATTTGCTTACATGGTATGAAGAGTTAACTTCAAAATTTTAATATATATTATGTTTTTGACATTTAATTTTATATTTTAGTTAAACTAATCAAAATTACAGTCAAATTAAGGAAATATGATTCATAGGATGCTTAGCTTAACCCGCGTCTTTGTCCAGGTCGGAAAATGTTCCACAGGAGCGTAATACCAGGGTAACTTGTAATCCTTGTCACAGTCTATCCGTCTACCAAAATTTCATCTGATCCGTTCAGCCAGGCATGGAAAGGCAAGAAACACACATACCCGTGTAACTTTCGCATTTAGTAAGTTTGAATTCAAATTCAAAGATATTTTAATAAATAAATTATACAGTTTCGGACTTGTGTGTAGATATGAGCGCCGAGCGCAATTCGACAGCGGCGGCGTCGTCTAAAATTTCGCACTGCGACGACGGCGTTGGCGGCGTGAACTTAAAAAGAAATAAGAGGACCTAGTGCGAGTTTGTACACTTGATCGATCGCGTTAACATAAACGTTCATCATCATAATCGCCACGCTTGGCAGGCGGGTTGGCGATCGCTGTGTAGCTGCTGCAATGCACAGAGAATGCTGGTGCCCATTCTCTGGTGAGTCCCTTAGTCGCCTCTTACGACACCCACGGGAAGTGATGGGATGGTGCTATTCTTTTACGTCCGTAAAGGTAGGATTTACACAAAAACACACACAGCTGTTTCCCTACATTTTGCCGAGCTATGCAAGCAAAAACGGACCAGCTGTTTTTTGCCATCGGGGCTCGATATTACCTACTTAACCTTTTGAACGCCATTGTCACGTATACATGACAAGCAAACGCGTGCCCTGTACGCCAAACGTCACAAATATGTGACAAAAAGCACGGCGAATTTGTGGCTTGGCGTCGGGGGCACGCCGATGCGTTTATGCTGTGGCGTTCAAAAGGTTTATGCTTGAAAAACTACCTACTTAGTGTCTGGAGTGTAACGTGTGATAAGGAACTACAAGTCAGAACTAGACAAACTAAATAATCCTATTTTCGTTGACTTGAAGTTATCTAAAAATGCGCTACACGCTACTCGGCACTCATATCTACTTCTATGATTAAAAAATCCTGAAATACTTTTGACTGTATACAGTAGGCTGCACGTCAGTGGTAAACACCCGGCCCGCAATAAATTCAATTCAACTCAATTCAATTCAATTCAATTCAATTCAATTCAATTCAATTCAATTCAATTCAATTCAATATCTTTATTGTGGATCATAGGTTAGTACATAATACAGGTCTTAAAGCAACTTAAAGGTTCCTAAAAAATCACTTTCCAAGTAGTATGATGCAGTTAGTGGCATCAAATCTGTGATTAACGTAATATATGACAATCAATCAATCAAGTAAACACACACCATGATACACACGCACACACACGTCTCACACTAACATTCTACTTTTAATTTCTTTTATTTTTTTATTTTACTATTTAATTGTAAAGTTAATTAAGTAGACATACTAAGTTAACTTAATTATAATAATAACGGATTGTTGCACAAAACAATTTTTTTTAAGTAAATAAATCAATCACGAATTGTTACTGTTGCTTATAGCACAGGTACCTACCTAGTTTAAGTGACAGTGTTCATTTTGTTAACAAAATTTATTTGAACCAATAAACGTTATTTATTAGTTTTACGTTATTTATTTAATCACTCAATCAATTTTACTTGTATAAAAATTGGTGTACAAAGTTGTTTTACAGACATTATTAGAGCACACATTTGCATGCAAATATATATGTTAGGTAACATTGTAAAGAGTTTCCCGTGGTTTACATGTCAAAAAATTGAAAATATATGGTAGTTGTTACAAAACAAGTAATTTTTGTTTTTTGGAGTCTGGTTGTCGCCATATAGAATTTTGATTATTATTCTCTTTAATGGCACGCGCAAGAAAAGGCAAATCGATTGACGTAAGTCCATCAAAATCAGCCCACACGTTTATCTCTAGAGCAGTGTTTCCAAAACATTGTTCTGCCACGGCCGGCAATCTACACACAGCCCCTTCGTGACCCACTCAATACTTTTAAACACCCCCTCCCCCGCGGGTTCCATCAAGTAAAATAATACACATCTATTGTTATTAGAAGTATGTTTATATTACTATTAAAAATGGTTTTCTCTAATATTTCGGTAGCGCATATTTAGTGCTTTTTTAAAACAAGACGGGAATGCTGCGACCCGGTATTTTATTTTGATGACCCGGTACCGGGTTGCGACCCACCAAATGGGAAACGTTGCTCTAGAGTGCCACAAACATAGATACATACATATACTGATAAACACATTACTCTCCTTCGCGTCGCGTGTTCGGGTAAAAACCAATACTACACTAGGCCAGCCAGCTAACACCACAGACGTGCAGATTACTGTACCTATAGTTACATCTTAGTTAACAATGAACTGACACTAAATCTCAGATACACACGTCTCAGTTCTTATGTTTGAGCTACATCTCTCGGCCTTCAATCACCTACTTGGCAGAGATGAGTCCCTTCCGATGTAGGTTCATGATGGAGTCTGCTATGATCCGCGCTGACTGCGTCAAGTATCCCCCGCTTGTCAGCATTACTATTGGAATTTTCTCCTCTTTGCAGATTTCGAATACGAACTCGTCTCTCTTCACTATGCCCTGAAAAGGATAACATGATATCAGAACCGCAATATGACTTAATAATAACAAAGAGCAAAGAGAATATAACTGACGACATAAGGCTGGCTATGGAGAACAAATGTCTAAGAGTATTGGTTCTACTGGACTTCAGCAGTGCTTTTAATTCAGTTGATTTTGACATTCTCCTGGGAATCCTTTCCTTTCTTAATGTCTCTGCAACGGTAATTGAGTGGTTCAAATCCTATCTTCAGGGCCGCTCGCAGTCTGTTCGATCTGATGAGGTTTCCTCTGAATGGTGTGATTTGGCTGCGGGTGTCCCACAAGGTGGCGTCCTCTCACCTCTTCTCTTCTCAGTTTTTATAAACGTTATCGCAAAGGTCAAACTATCATCTCTATGCAGACGACTTGCAGCTATATCGTCATTTTAAAGTGGATGAACTGGCTGGAGCGGTAGCTGCCATCAATGATGACCTTGCAAGTATCAACACGTGGGCTGAATCCTTTGGACTCTTGCTGAACCCATCTAAATCTCAAGCGCTCATTATTGGTGGCAGATACATGCTCAGCCAATTAGATCACCGGGCTCTGCCGCCAGTAGTTTTTGACTCAGTGCCTATAGCATACTCTAAAAGCGCTAAGAACCTCGGCGTATATATGGACACTAACCTCTCTTGGGAGGTTCATGTTGCTCATGTTAGTAAGAGGGTATTCTACACTTTTCAGTCTCTCAAACGTCTCCAAAAATTCTTACCATTTCGCACTAAGGTCAGTCTTGCTCAATCTCTTCTTCTTCCACTTATAGACTATACGGATGCCTGTTTTCTAGATGCAACGGAGGTGCTCCTAGATAAACTTGAACGACTGCAGAACTTGTGCATTCGCTTTATTTTTGGCCTCCGGAAATATGACCACGTGTCGGAGTTCCGGACCAAATTGGAGTGGCTGCCGATTCGGCGTCGGCCAGATACTCACATCCTATCCCTTCTCTTTACTATCCTGCACACTCCTAATTCTCCTCAATACCTTCGTGAACGCTTTGAGTACCTCGTCCCGAGAGGTAAACCATGTCGTACTGCCACTTCTCTTCTCCTTCGTACTCCGCGTCACCCTTCCAGCGCTATGGTGGATCTTTCTCTGTAACTGCAGTGCGTCTCTGGAACTCTCTCCCACACTCCTTACGCGACAGCCCTTCTCTTGACGTCTTCAAGAGGAAAGTTAAAGAGCATTTCCTTTCGCAATGACATAATATTTTTAGATATGTATGTATATATTTATATGTTTACGTATGTAGGTATATTTATAAATGTAGCATTGTAACATTTGTGCACTGGATCCTACCCTCTATTGTGATCTCTCTCTATCACTCAAAGGTTTGCTGGTAGAAAACTCATTTTTGAGTTAAGCTCGCCTTTGTACATGAACTATTTTTAAATGTGAATTAATATAAGCTGTTATGGTGTACAATAAAGAATTAAATAGAAAGAGACTTCATCATCATGATCATCATATCAGTCGAAAGACGTCGACTGCTGGACATAAGCCTCGAGGGGGGGGATTTGCCATAATCGCCACGCTTGGCAGGCGGGTTGGCGATCACAGTGTAGCTGTTGCAATGCACAGAGAATGCTGCTGCCCATTCTCTGGTTCAGTTCCTTAGTCGTCTCTTACGACACCCACGGGAAGGGATGGGATGGTTTTATTCTTTCACGTCGGACACACAGAACACATAAAAATATGTGACAATTTAAATGTTTATGAAAAAAACTAAAATCGCATATTTACAGTCGCTATTTTTAATTCAAATTCAAATTCAAATTCATTTATTTAAATCAATTTTAGATCATAACATTCACATTAAATTTCAATTAAAATAAATATACATAAAAACAATCGAATGAATTACTCAATACAATTTAAAATACAATGTTGGAAACAAGTCATAAAATTAAATTAAATTAAAATCACATTTATATATAAATTAAAATTCACAAGATCACACGAACACAAAAACAATATACATAATTAGACAAAAGCCTGAGTCATTTGTCTGTTTGTCATTACATTAATCATATAACAATGATTAATGTAATGACAATCAAACCTGTTCGCCAATGCACTCAGGATGCCATTAGAGGTGGCCCGGAGCCTGCGCCCCAGAGATGCACACCGCTTTCGCATCGTCGTGTAGAAACAGTCGACACGGGCGTCGGCGAACATCCCCGACGCGCCGCAGTGCCGGGGCAACCCCAACAACATCCTGAATGCATTATTATACTGTACACGGAGAGCGTTGTACTGCTTTTGAGTATATGACACCCACAGGCTGGCCGTGTACAGGGACGTACAAAACGCTCTAAAAAGAGTTATTTTGACGGCTCCCGAGCAACGTGCAAACCTGCGGGAAATCATATTAGCCCTCACAGACAACGCTCTCCGCTCCCTATCAATGTCTACATCGTCCCCCAGGTCCAGGTCACGATATGCCCGAGATATTTAAACTGTTCCACTCTTTTTAAACAGACCCCGTTTAATCTAATAGGTGGAACAGAATCTGGGCATCTCCGGCCCCCGGCCCGAAAGACCATGCATTCACTTTTTTTTGCGTTATAGAGCAAACCGTGATCCCGCGCGTAACGCTCGCATATGCCGAGCAACCTGGTCAGACCACACACAGAAGCGCTCAGCAGCACCATGTCGTCCTGAAAGCTGCTGAATATACTTTGAATTTTTTTTTTTAAACTTGTCGCACTAAGCTAAAGCTGTTTATACATATGTCACAAACTATTTTTTCTAAATAAGACACGGATATATTGGAAACTATTGAATTTTGATGGGATTTATTTTATACAAAACGATTTTGTCATAATATATCGAGAAATTATAATGTAATCAACATTTATTACAATCTTACGGACTCTGCAATTTTCCAGTGACATATATACAGACACGGCAAGTCGACCTCCATAGACTATTATTTCACGAGACATAAATGTAGCGCTTTTGTCCACCGGGATTTCCTCGCAATCCTGGAGAAGTTTAAAGTCATTCACTCCCAGAAGATGACTTGCCTCAGGTACCATAGATTATCTCGATCGGCGGCACTGCAATGCCGAGCCGACCCGCGACGGGAGTGGAGCGAGCCCCTGTAGCTGCAATACATCAAAGCATCCGTTAGCCGCTACGCTCGGAACACTAGGGCTCCCGGTATCCTTCATACATGATGGTCGTAGAATGTCAGGAAACTTGCTGATTAGCTGGTGATATGGCTGATCAACGTCGATACTTCTGACTGTCGGTTCGGCGGAATAGGTGACTGGTGCCTTGACAGCAGGGACCGATATCGATACTCGAAGAATACCGATATTTTTAAGAAAATACCGATAACAGTATCGATATCTGGGATAAATACTAGTATTTTATATCAGTAATTTGAGTACCGATATCAGGCTACACAATGTGACGTCACAGAATCTTTATTGATGATTCCTAAGTAAATACATATTTATTACAGTCGCGAATCATATTTTGATCAAGATACAACCTGACACTGACCTGCATATCGCAAAAAACGCAAGAAAAAAATAATAATAACGGTATTATATCGATACCTAAATACTGGTATTTATAGCGATATTTTGGTATCGGTTTTCCAAATTATATCGGTATTCAGTCCCTGTTTGACAGTGAGGTTGGGAACTTTGTCGACGACACATCGTCCGGCTATGTCGACAAGAAGTTGATGATGTTTCAGGAAGTCGGCACCGATGATGGGTTTGCTGACTGCAGCAATGATGAATTTTCAGGTGTATGGTCTACGTAGGTTGAGATCCAGTTGCAATGTTTTCTCTCCGTACGTTGGAATGACCGTGTTGTTTGCTGCATACAAGCAAAAATCAGTTGGTGTGGTTTTCCCGCCTTTTCTCTTAGGTATCACGGAGACGTTTGCGCAAGTATCAATCAGAAATGACAGACGTGAGTTTTTGTCTGTTATAAATAAGCGGTGTTGCTTGCGCCGGTTCCCGCCTCAGCCATCGCAGGCGTTAGTTTCCCGAGAGGACACTGTTGTCATCGAAACTGAACGGACGCGTACATTTTCGCGCCTCTTTGCCGAACTTGCGATGATAAAAACAGATCGCTGATTGGTCGTATCGCGCGCGACTGTGATTGATCCTCCTTGATGATGAATGGTGTACCTTGAGTTCAGCGATTTCTCTCGTGAACGCGTCGATCTTCTCCTCAATTGACGTAGATGCATGTGAGGTGGCAGGAACGGAGGTAACTGCAGCAACTGCGCCGAGTGGTTGCGTCTGCTCGAGGATCTTGTCTGCCATCATTGCCAGCTCGTGAATATCGGACTGTTTCGCGATGTTATCACTGCCAGCGAGGACTGCTCGAACAGATCGTGGAAGGTGGTTCGTCCACATAATCCGTAGCGCTGAGTAGGAGATAATATCGGCGGCGAGGTTTTCATGCGACGTAGTAGCTGTGAAGGCTTCATGTCGCCGAGTTCCATATCAGATAGCAATCTTTGCACTGGCCTTTGCTCGGATTCCTCGTAGACAATCGACTCTTCAATGCTTCATAACGGTTGTTTTCAGATGGATCGAGAATAATATCGGAGATTTCGTCGAGATCTTGCCGCTCAGGTTGTCCGATGACGAGCTCGAACATAACTTGATCGCCTTTCTTCTGTACGGACTTCATGGCTTCAAATTGCGCGAACCACAAACGAATCCTGTCGCGCCAAATGGGTGGGATGCGTAGCGATGTCGACATACCAGAGAGTTCTTGTTCACCGTTGTTGGCCATGATGAAAGCTTGAATTGTGGATCTGAAGGTCTCTTCTTGGTATCACGTCGGGGTCACCACTGTAGCGCTGAGGTGGTGTGTAGCAATAATACTTCAGATTTTACGACAAAGGTATATTTAACCGTCAACGAGGAATAAGCAAAATGGAATGTTCCCACAAAACACGCACGCTATGACTAAACTCCAGAGTACAAGGAGTGGTCTTTTTTTTATTTAACTTAGAGGAATCTCGTTACTAGTACAATATAAATATAGTTCGTAAAGAAATCGTGCGGGGGCGCGCAGGTCGCCGTCATCTTATTGGACGATCGTGCTGGCCGCGTCGGCGGCTTAGCGGCGCGGCGGGCGAGCGCGACACACCCCGAACATCGCACCAGCTTACAAAAATCAGTTAACTATATATAAATACTGGTCCCTCATTGAGGGAACTTTCAGATATTAAGCTAAAATTAACAGATTTTTTTTTGGACGGTTACCACTCGCATTACAGCACACTAAGGCTGGTTACTGCTTAACCGGACTATCTTGTGGTGGCCTCAAATGAATTTAAGGCCCCCAGCCAGGGCTTACAAACTAGCTAAATTATACTTAACGACCGCTCACTAGGGCATCCCCTGCGGGATACGGACCTCAGCTTAGCGGCGTCATTTCGGGAGGACAGCAAGGGACAGGCTGGGTCATAATAATATCAGCGACGTGGGCTGGCTCGGTAATCAAAGGTCGGGGAGGGTTTTAACTGGGACGTCGCGACGGGCCTTGACGCGATCTGTTTATGTATTTTCTAAGAGTGCTGGTTTCCCTACTTCTTGTATCCGGGTGATGACATCGTCGGGTTCGACGACGGTATGCCGCGGACGGCGAATCCTACTAATCTGTGAGGTAGCGTATCGGGTAGCCGATGCGATAAGGGGATTTTGATATTTTGATGAAGTTTCGATGAAACGTTGGGATAGACGTTTCATGAACTGCTTCACTGTCGGGATTTTGAGGTCGACATGGAGTCGCTCGTTTCTAATGAACCACGGGACGCCCGTGGCCTTTCGGAGAAATGGGTTTTGAAGTACTTGCATCCCATGGATATGGTGCGACTTTGCGTGCGCGAAGGTGGCACACGCATACGTCATAATAGGGCGTATACAGCACGTCGTGTAGATGAGCAATTTACAGTTAACATCTTAGGGACTAAAATGAACAGATCCTACACTTTAATCTTAGCCGAGATGCCGAGAAGCGGTAACGGTAAATTGGAACTCCCGGGTAGTCATTCGCTCGCGGAGAATCTTAACACCGCGATTCAGAAATGAGCGTTGAAAGTACAACGCCATCTATGGAGCACATGTGTAAACTTTTACATACGATGCAACGTACTAAGGTACCAAAACAAATTGAGGCAAAGCAACATGATATAGTTACTTTTGATATTAAACTTTATATAAATACGTAGGTTTATTTTTAAGTACGACTACGTATTATTCGTAATTATTGGTGAATAACTTACATATTCACTGATCCTCAAGTATCCCAGCGGGTCTGTATCCAGTATGTCAGTCCCAGCGTTATACACCAAAATGTCTGGCTTGAACTCACTCAAGGCTGCTCTTAGGTTCCTGTAAATTAAGAATAAATTAAACCAAGCTTTTTTTAACTGATTGCGCTAGGCAAAGGAGGGTTATATGTTTATCGTTCTATGTATGCAAGTTTGTTCCTTAGTGGCGCGTTCTAGAGAACAAACTCGTGGGCCAATTTTGATGATTCTTACGACAATCGATTTGTCTTTATCTTGCGAGTGTCACTAAAGTGCTGGTCCTGCTCCATAGGACAATCAAGGGTGTAGACAAAATCAAACTGGTCGATTTATGTATTAACTTTATAGATATATGTTTCTTTTTGTGTTTTTTATTTTTCTTTTAACTCACACACTGTTTAATTAATGGTTCCATTATTTGTAAGTATGTGAGTACCATGTACTTAAATTTATTTAGAAAATGAATAAGTTTACCTCTGCTGGTAATAGGTACTTTGTTCCTATAAGTAGCATACTCTGGGTGCATCATCCTAACATAATATTAAATTAATGTTTGTATACCAAATATTGTAAAACCTTTTTTTTGAAAAGAGTAACTATGGAGTTTCTTGTCCGTTCTTCTTCATAAGAATCTACCTTTCCGAATGGACAGTAGAGTCACTTTATTAATTGAATACTATTATTTTACTGAACTGTAAATTATGACATGCAAAAGTGCCGTTTAGGGGCCATCCATAAATTACGTCACACGAATTTTATGTATTTATGACCCCCTCCCCGTCCTTGTCACAGCTGGTCACATTTATGAGACTCCCCCTTCCATAGTGTGACGTCACATATTTTGCACAAATATAAAACGGCACTTACGACATAATGTTTTTATGTATGTTCAGAATTCAATTTATTTTTTAATTCAAATCTAACATTAAAAAATAACAAAGCAAACAACTTGAACATTATGAACGTATGTTCATAATGTTCAAGTTGTTTGCTTTGTTATTTTAAAATATTTTCAGCCCTATATGTATATATAGGGCTGAAAATATTTTTAAGTTTTTCGTTAACAGTTCAAATAACGTGTTTAAATACTCATTTATATATTTGATTTTGAAATGTGACTTCACGAAATTTAGGACCCCTCCCACCCCTTGTCACACAATGTCACACTTCGTCGGCCCCCTTAACGTGTGACGTAATTTATGGATGACTTTGACTTTGAAACACATGACAGTTACCACAATTCGGCAGCAACCAGATACCATATTTCGAAAAAGAAAAATAAATGAAAGTCGACGAACTACTACTAACTCTCTTTGAGCAATTTCTTTAATTTCAACAATCAAAGATTAAATCTGTGATTAAACTAAAATAAATGCCAGTAATGCCATCAACTGGATCAGACTATTTGAAAAGTGAGCTATTTGTAACTTTTTAGCCCTTTTTTGCGAACGGGTTTTTGACAAGTTACTTTTTTTTCCATCATATTATTTGCTTACTCCACACTCACATAATATATTTTAATATAATTGGTGACAAAAACGGTGTTTTACTTAAATGTTAACGCAACCCCGACACCAAAATACAGGCACCACTTTGTTTGATGACCTCTGTTTATTTAATTTAGTTGAAAATAACAACTATATATCCATTAAATCCATTAGCTTCCTCCATCTTTTTCCATCAGGTGAGATTGTGGCTAAACGCGAGAATCCTAACTTCACTACATATTATAAGACTAAGTCCTCCGCGCGTCTGTCTGTTCGCGATAACCTCAAAAACTCCTGCACCAATTTTCATGCGGTTTTCACCAATTGATGGGGTTATTCATGAGGAAGATTCAGGTGTATAATTCGTCCCGAAATTCCTACGGGAACGGGAACAATGGGATATGCGCGTACAAAGTCGCGGGCAAAAGCTAGTTCTTATAATAAGTGAGTTTGTTTGCCTAAATCGCCGAACCAATATTGATGAATTTTGGTACAGAGATAGAAGGGTCCCTGGAGACGATTATAGACTACTAAACGCGAAGCCGCGGGTAAAAGCTAAATAATAAGAACCAGGAAAGTGGTCCGAACATTTTTCTATGGAAGCTGGTATAGCCTATGCATATAACAACAAAATCAAGTAATTTTAAATGATAGTCACACGGTGACATTGCCTCGAAATATCTCGGCAACGTGACACTTTAGGGCACCATGTTCCAAAGATTTTTTGAGTATTGAAGTGTCCTCTACCCATACCTATACATGTTAGATCGTGCGCCGCAAGTCCGCAACTTTGAAGAATAAAAATGGCGGCGGACGAGGGCCATGCCACAAAGGCTTTGACCCCTTTGTTAACACTCACTGCCTCAACTTGAGCATGTACTCCATATCCTCGACCTTATGGTTAAGTTCCACCTTCTTCCGGATGGCGCGTTTAGCTTCTCTGTCTTTAGGGTATATGTTCTTGTTGTACATGTCCATGATGTACACTTCGGGCACGTCTATGAAGTCGCGTTCGTAGCCGTTACCCTGTAACGTAAAAAGATCGAATTTAAAAATGATGTGTTACTTCAGTTATTTGTGGTAGCGTCAAGCGCAGCGTTAGTAGGTCTTCAAGGTGGACCGATCTGCCAGGGTTGCGGAATTTGTTCGAAAGAGTCACTGCGGCCCTGGAACGCAAAGAGCTTTCGAAGGAACATGGATGGGTTTTAGTCAGTAAGAGTCTGACACGCCCTTCCGCTCCACCCAGAGCGGCAGAGGTAATTTGATGATTTCCCATCCTTAAAAAAAAAGGTGGACCGATAATCTGGCGAAGATGGCCGGAATGTGCTGTATGCGATACAAAAAAAATCGATTTGACAATGCTTTACAGAATATGACATAATGTGTCTAGCAGTAGAGTCTTTCTGCGGATGATGTGGAAGTTCTAAGTGCAAGTCGGAATCGCGCACAGCGTTCATATTATATTTTCTCAACATGCTGCTTTAAAACTTTACTTTTAGGTTTTCCTGTAACCTATAGGTACATGTATTTTTTCAAAGTTTAGGCTCAGCAGTTTCGGAGATGATCGGATGAATATGATAGTGTCACAGGGTAGAGTAGAGTAAAGTAGAGTAGGGACACCATTTTCCGCACTTAGACTCCCATTCGGTCCGTTGTGCGTAGGTGTCCTGACTAAGTTAGCCAGCCTAGCTCCGCCAAGAATATAATAATGTCACAGGGTAGAGTTGGATGTTTTTTTTTTCTAAGTTGTCCCCCAAATGTGACCTTATCTATATTCAAAATTTTATTATTTACGCTACACGTCCGTGTTTGGTTCACGGAAGTTTGTATAATGTGTACCAAAATACAAATGGTCCAGTTCATTCGGAGAAAAATGGCCGTGACAGACGGACAGAAAGACACACACGAGTGATCTATAAGGGTTCCGTTTTTCCATATACAAGTGCGGTACCCTATAGTAGGCGCCAGATAATCGTGGAATATCGGTCATTGACCCACCTACATTTATTGACATTGTTAATTTGAAAAACGGAATTAATGACACAAAACTGTCCCGAATCATCATCTCTCGTGATCCTTAACATTGTCTAATAATGAAAAACGATTCATATTTAATTGTTCAGGTACCTATGAGCAGTTATTAGGGAAAGGTCAATATACTTTATTCCACATTTATCTGGCGCCTACTATAATAAGATCAAGTAATAAAAAGTCAAAAACTGTAACATTACTTGATGCGCATCCAAATCCACGATCATAGCGTTCTGTATAAGATGGTGTGCGATGAGGAAGCGTATGAGTAGCGTGATATCGGCGTAGGGACAGAATCCGCCTCCCTTCTCGGCGCTGCAGTGGTGGAAGCCACCCCCCACGTTGATGGCCCAGCCACGCTCCAGGGCCAGCTTTCCCGCTAGAATTGAGCCACCGGTTTGTAGCCTGAAATTGGAAAAAAAAAGTTTAGAAGCACTTTTATTACAATAGCGTTTTATAGTTAGCGCGTCATTGGCGTTTCGGCTGTGGCTTAGAAAGTATTTTGACCATTGTAAGAAAGTTTCTCAGGGATAAAATTATGAGCTAATGAATGACTTCGGCACGTTTTCGGGTGATAAAATATATAATAGGTGGAAATAGTAAAACAGTAAAAAGCACACACAGAGTCGAAAATCAACAAAACGTCTCGAGGAAAGTAGTCCGATTTTCGCGGTGATGAGTCCACAAAGGTTGGCGGGAATCGCTGGCGGGGCATATATTCTCGCAATTGCCACAAATAGGGCACGTTCGAGTACGGAGTTAATAACGCCATGCTGGCCCATGCTACACCATTATTATAAACCCGTGAAGATGGGGCAAACATGCCCAGAGATTGCCCAAGACAGAGATTTGAAAGGAGAAAGTGGAGGCCTTTGCCCAGCAATGGGACACAAGTAAAGGCTAAAAAAAAAAGATTTGGTGACAAGATTTTCAAGTTGATATAATTCACTAACTTTTTCCCGAGGCTTCGCCCACGTTTATTTAGATTTTTGTCAAAAAAGTTGCCTATTATGACCATCTCCAGGGACTCACTCTGTTCCAAAAGTCATCAAAACAGGTTCAGTGAATGAGGTGTGACAGTGTAACAAACAAATAAAAACAAACACTCATGTTTATTATAATAGTTAGGATGAATCATGCCCCTTTGTACCTCATAGGCTTCAAGTATGCGTACTGGACCAGCAAGTTTGGCACTAAGGCAAGAACTGGGACCTCCGATATTACTGCTACTTTTGCACTCCACTGAAAAGTGAAGGAGATAATATTGAGATCACATTGAAAATTTAATATATATAATTTAAATTTAATATATAGTATATAAAAACTGATCTGTCACCGGAAAATTGCAGACTCCGTTAGATTGTAATAAATCTGTATTAAAATTTCTTGATATATTATGAAAAAATAGGTTTTTATACAATAAATCCAATTTATCCATGTCTTATTAAGAACAATAGTTTACAATTTCACACAATATTTTACAAGTTTACGGAGTTTGCAATTTTCTGGTGACATACCTGTCAATTTAAAAAGGAACAATGCATGAAACACAGCATTTTAGCACAAGAATGTTCCTGAAAATCGCACAGCTACATCTAGTTATCCTGGAAGCTGGCCCCTGTAAAGTTGGGAATATACTTGGCAGATTAATTATTAATTTCATTGACTTGTAATGTAGTATCAAAAAGACTCACCTTTAAAGATTTTAGATATTTCTTGGTGTGAACAACAAGTAGATCACTCTTCTGTGCTTCACAAGGTTTGACTATTTTATCATCTGTTATGAATTCAGCTTCTTTCAGGTACTGTCAAATGTATGAAAACTATCAATCATAACCAGGGGCGGAGCTACCACCGTATCAGCCGTATCACAGGCCGACCTTTGATACGGCTGATACGGTGGTAGCTCCGCCCCGGGTTACAAGGGCCCCGACGTGTGGACGCAAAGCTATACATTTAGTCGCGCCATCTCCTTCGTGGCTTACCAAGACAGTTCTGAGTTAAAAGCCTGTTTTGTTTTAAAAACAATATCCCTAAAATGATTTTTGATACAGTGCCCCTTTGAGTATAGCTACGCCACTGATCATAACTTGAAATCACAGCAGTAAGTCAAGATGAAATAAACTATCAAAGAGCAAGTTGTCTGTGTCAGTTCATGTTTATCTATAGCATCTCTGTATTCGGTGGGTTCTAATAATGTCTCTGCTGCTTTTTATTTATGTGTGGCAAAGACGCAAATGGGTCTCATCCACCTCAAAGTGCCAATACCAATGGTGTCACATGTGAATTCTGTATCCTTTTTTTAGAGAACCCTTTTAAATATGATCAACCTTCATGGTGGTACCACGTTAGTGAGCCAAGAGCGGAAACAAACATAATTGAACTGTATGGACGTACATGTACTTAGCTACAAAAAAACTTTTTTTTTAGGACCGATTCTAGAGTGATTCTGTAATGTATACTGTTTTATCTACTCGAACACTAACTGAGCACACGCATTTAATACATCACCATATAGTACCCACGTATTTGCACTCAATAACTTTCGACAGTTGGAAAGATACCTAAAACATATAGTTACAAGACATTATACATACCTGTATAATGTTGCCCCATTTCTTAGAGTCGAACGCATGAAACTTTTCCAAACCCAAAAACGACACATTGTAATTGGCGTCATATATCAGAGGCCACTGTTCGTCCCTTATTTCGAAATATAAGCTGGAATCATTAAAAAACTTTGATGCAGTTATCATGACGGACTCTTGATTATTCTTGTAAACAGACAAAACGACAAAAAATTGCATAATTTAACAAAGCATCATTTCTTTTCACAAACCTTGTCATGATGAACAGATTATATTAATTTAATTCATTATTAAACTTCTAAAAACATTACATTTCTGCTACGAATTTCCGACAATTCCGCGAAACGCAATTTCGATTTTCGCGGACGTCAATTTGACAGTGCCAAAAACAAAATTTCGTTCGGAAACTGCGGTATGTCAACTTGAATATTGATCGCTGAGGTAATTTTTTTTACCTTTTTCAATAAGTTTCTAAGGTGGGTACTGACCGGTGTTACGGGGCGTAATGTAACATGTTACAAAGCGAGCATTCGCGCAGTCAGCATGCAGTGTGCAGCATCGTGGAAACGAGCAAGAAGTCGCGACGCCGCTCGTTGTTCGTTTTGAGAGCTCCACCCGCCGTCGGTTTTACGGTGAATCCCTATGAGTGTTACGCAGTTCAGTCAGACTCAGTACGCCGCGACAAGTTAGGCATCTTAAAGTGTGTCTTGCGTATCAAGATCACGGTCGAGCAAAGAGTTCGAAACGAGCAGGTTACACGGATTTTAGGAAGTTCATTATACTAATAAATTTTCGAAAGGAGAAGCCAATGCTCATGCTCCTAATTTCTGAACGTAGAAGTCCTGTTGCCAAGCAACCAATGATGACGTTCCCAGAGCGCGAAATGTAAACAAAACGTGTTCCGGAAATCAGATTATTAAGTTTTCATATAATTTATAATATTGTTATTAAGTATGTAGGTACAGGTGATAAGTATTCAAAATGTCCCCATTAGTGCTTATGATTCCCATTTGACATGAATATACCTATTATGGAAAATACTACTTTGGAAGCACTTCAATCTGAAGTTGACTTTTACAGGGTAATTATAATTTTTGCGACTATTCTTGTTAACTTTACTGTACGCTTATTTATGACTACATTAAAAGACACTTCACCTCTGTAGGTAGGTACTTACCAAATCAACAAGTCACACTATACACATGATTTCCCCAGCAACGCAATGCCAACGCCTTAGTTCTACTTGGTTACCACTCGAGAATAATAAACTTAAAAATTTACAGCAAAATCAAACGGTTGTGGAAGACGAAATAAGATCACTGATCGCTGACAATCAGAAGCTGTCCCAACAGGTTGGAATGCTGCTCAAAGAGAATCTGGAAGCTGCCAGAGCAAACAACCAAAACCAGGACAACAGTAAGGAATTGGAGGAGCTGAAGAAACAAGTCGCTTTGCTGGCAAAGGTATTTTGCATTCCATTTTTATTTACCTACAGGGCGTTCTGCCCCACTGCAGGTCAAAGGCCTCCCGGTCTTCCTTCCATCCCTCCCGGCTTTGGGAAAGTGTGAATCTGTGTCGAACCAATTCTGACGATAGGCGTCAAGTTCGTCCCACGATATTCGCCTCGGTCTAAGCTGCCGCAGGGTCTTTTAACTGCTAGATATAACCTAGGTACTCATTGCTATTTAAAAACTACCACTTCGTTTTCCAACTGTTGAAAAAAGTTTTTATTCTCTATCTCAATTTCAGGAAAGAGACTCGCTACACGTACTATGGCAAACATCGCAGAAAACCATAGATGCACTGGAAAATGAACTGAAGACCTATCAGAGTTACGACAACAGAGGAAAACAGGTACAGTTTATTGCATTACCTAAAATCATCATCATTTCAAGTGAAAGACTTGCACTGCTAAATAGTGCTAATGGACATAGATCTACCCCTTTGGTCTACCCCTTAGCTTTGCCACATTGACCGTTCCTGTGCGTTTCGCATCCATGACCTTACCTCATCATTGGCCGACCTCAGGGGTGGATCTAGGATCGTCGTTTGGGGGGGGGGGGTTCTTGAGCCCCTTAGTCCCTCCCGGATCCGCCCATGGCCGACATTGTGGGATTGTGGGTCCTTTTAACGCTGCTTGTACCGGTATCCGATCGCCACTCTAGATCCTTCCAGCAAATTCGTTCCATATGTTTACCTACTAGGTAAATTTAGGTATATCATCATCCTTGACCAATAACTTTTGTCCGATAAAGTCAGACTTTTGTAATCCAATGCTGGAGCTAGTCCTCTTCTAGTTTACCTCGATATTGTAGGTTTCGTGAGTGTTACTGTTATTAATGTCCAAGTTTAAATGCAGCAATTTATTTGAAAAGAGATATTTTCATTCCCCATGAGTCAGGGGCGGATCCAGGATTGAATTCCGTAAATTTCTCAATGACTTCTTTTGGTTGTAGACTACAAAAGATATCTCGTTCTTTTGGGGGGGTCTTGATCCCCTTAGATCCCCCCTGGATCCGCCCATGCCCATGACCCTTGTCCCATGTCTCTTTGAAAAAGAATGGACAAAAAATATCGATCATAAAAAAAATACTTGTTAGTATAGGTTATCTGTTTCACTCCAAGGAAAAGCCCTCCCATTCCTTCCATTTCTCTCTTTGTCGGGCTTCTTAACGCCAATTCACTAAGAAGTCATTCAAGGTTCCCCGCCATTTTCTCCTTGATCTACCGCAACCATCCCATCTAGCTTTGTCAGGGCTTCATCAATTTTAGAAAACATACATGTGATTTATACGACGACAGTTATTATACAAGGTCCCATTAAAATAGATGGACAAACTTTTAGAAATCATTCGGACCACGAATATTAGAAAAAAGGTAAAAAAAACGCATTAGATACTTACAAGAAAAAAAAACAGCTAACGAAAATACACTGAAAATGTTGGTTACCCAATGCATAAACACATCCAAGTCTTTGTTATCTCATTTATTCTTCTACTACAAAATGCGCAGGCGCACGTGACCACGTCAAGTACCTACCCTAATGGATGTGTTTATTCTAGTGTGCCAAATTATTATTTTGGGTCAAAATAAAATCACTTCAATCAGTGTTTTTGTTGGTTGAATATCTTTGGTTAGACGTACTGAACGTTGTGTTAAAATTTGTCCATCTATTTTAATGGGACCTTATATTTTACAGAGCTCAACAGAAGAAAGAAGAGACTTCGAATTAAAACTCGAGACAGCATTAACAGACTACATCGAGCTAGAAAAGAAACACAAGGACTTACAAACGAAGCACAGCATACTTGAAAACGACTTGAAAAGTCGAGAGAAAGAGATAGCAACATACAAAGAGAGAGGCAAAGACTTGGAAGAGAAGTTGAATGACGTCAAAAAGAGTTTGGAAGAGCATAGAATTAACTTGGCGGTGGAGAGGAAGAATAGTGAAGATTCGAAGGGACAGTTGGGGTTGTGTCAGAAAGAGTGTGTGGAAAAGGTGAAGAGGGAGGCGGAAGCTAAGTCAAAGGTAAGAACTTACCGTTACATTATTATTTGTCGGAAATACGCCAGTCAATTGACTAATGGGGACGACGGCGCCACCTAACGGTGCTCGACAGAGTCTGGATCATGGCCCTTGATTCAACCGGTTTATTGCGCATTAGCAACCCTTATGGTACGCCCACAGTAATTCCAATATTATGGCTGATGATATTGGGACAGACATACCCTCTCCGATCTGTCAGGGTTGCGGAATTTGTTCGAAAGAGTCACCGCGGCCCAAACGCAAAGGACTTTAGGAGAAACACGAATGGGTTTTAGTCAGAACGAATCTGACACTCCCTTCCACTCCGCCCGGAGCGGAAGGAGTCATTTGATGATTTACCATTCAAAAAAACATGTGGGGCAGTCTTTGGGGACTGCCGATGGAAGTGAAAACTAAGCGAAAGCGTTCAGTGACGATGACGCGAGTTTCATGATTTTTGTTCACCCAAAAAGTGCTCAACGCGCCTAAAGAAGTTTTCACTTCAAAAAAAAACTTTCTTTTTTTATTTATTAAAAAAAAACGTTGCCCCACACTGTACTCTATCCGTTTAGGTAGTTAACTAAAGGTAAACAATCTTGATGTGTCTTTATCTGTAGGCCATACAAATATTTGTTCCGTGCGGGAATCGAACCGTGTCGTGATACATTTATGATATTTCCAATACATTAATGATCTCTCCGATACATTTACGATTTTTCCAAAATCATCCCATCATCCGTTTAAACTTTTCGTCTCAACTTTGTACGGCTAGATTTCCAGTCTACCTGGAGGCTAGATATAAAACCGACCTCACAATCCAGTGAATTTTTATACGGTAACCCCAATAATCTCAGCATCTAATTTTCCGACAAAAATCTCATTTTGCATTGCAGGTTGCAGAAGCTTTGCAACTTTACGACGTAGTATCGAAGCAAAAGAATGAGGCTTACAAAACTATTCAGGAATTAACTGGTAAGTTGACAATTATTTATTTGTAAGATGTAGGTATAAAATAATATTTAACTGTTAAATTGATAAATAAGATGAGTGACGCAATGATTCCATTGATTTATGTAGCACATCCCTCAGGGTTGCGGAATTTGTCCGAAAGAGTCATCGCGGCCCTGGAACGCGAAGAAACACGGATGGGTTTTAGTCAGTAAGAGTCTGACACGCCCTTCCGTTCCACCCAGAGTTGAAGAAGTCATTTGATGATTTCCCATCCCTAAAAAAAAACAAAGCACATCCCTCAGCTTGTAGATAGGTAAATAGTGACAGAAATATAATATAACATTTACTGTATTTCACTTAGACCACCGTCACTCATCTTTGATAATTCAGTTTTCGAGATTAATGTCAAATTTGGAACAATAAAGTCTATGTCATCAACGACAGAGTTCAAATTCCAGTTTCAAAAACCATTTGAACCAGAGTTCAAAAACCATTTGTTTTAAAAAAAAAAGGATGGGTTGCAAGAGAACATCACATTCTTTTTTAAAACAAATGGTTACTTAAAAATCAACTCTAAAAACATAAGCCTAAAGTCGATACTTGAGTCGGTGGCGATGGATTGAAATTTTCTCGAATTATCATTTAAGTATAATGTGAATCTATCAATATTTAAATTGAACGCAGGCATTCTATTTCACAGGAGAAGTGGCACAACTAAAACATGCACTATCGTCCATAAGATGGGATATTGAAACGTCATGTAGAAAAGAAATGGATGAAGTTAAGGAGAAGTACAATGAGAAAGTAGCAGACATGCTGCAACATATCAGGAACCTGGACGCAGAGCTCGTGGAGAAAGGGTTGCTACTAAACAAGACTTTAAGGTATACAAGTACCTTCTGTAATTGGTATATCGACTAAGGAAACATTATTATTATTATGAGCCTGTAGTGTCCCACTGCAGGGCAAAGGTCTCCCTTCCTTTCTTCCACTGTTTCTTCTTTGCCGTGTCCCACTGCAGGGCAAAGGTCTCCCTTCCTTTCTTCCACTGTTTCTTCTTTGCCGTGTCCCACTGCAGGGCAAAGGTCTCCCTTCCTTTCTTCCACTGTTTCTTCTTTGCCGTGTCCCACTGCAGGGCAAAGGTCTCCCTTCCTTTCTTCCACTGTTTCTTCTTTGCCACATCTAGCCAATCCTTTCGGTAGGAGTCTTAACTTGTCCCGCCATCTCCTCCTGGGTCTACCGCGTCGCCCGTTCCTGTTATTTGGAACCCAATCAGTGGTCACTTTTGCCCAGTTTTGTTGCGACATGCGGCAGATGTAGCCAGCCCAGTTCCATTTTAGATTGGCAGCTGAGTTGCCTACGTCTGTAATTCGAATTCTGCTTCATGCTTCATATTTGAATGTATATGATGGTTAGTGTCTATCTGTCGCGTTTGTGGTCAAAGACGAGCCTAACATTTTTTTTTAATCTGGTGTTCTGAACAAGACCTGTCATTAGTCTAGTTTACATTCACACATTGCCAAGATGCCTTGGCTTCAGCCACAGGAGGATGTTTTTTTTTATTTGAAATTAGTTTGCTCTTGACTCTAGTCTAGGTCATAGATGACACAGACAAAGTCGACGATGGAACGAGCTTACCCAGAAGAAGCCATTCACTCTTATTTTGAAGAGATTAGGGTTGTATGCGTTCGGAAACACAGACGCAAGCAGAAAGTTTCACTCCTTTGCTGTGCGCATTATAAGTTCTATGTCAAAACAAAATGAAATTCGATCAACCGATCGAATCGATCACTTATATATTATATCTTTCAGGGAAAACAAAGTACTTCTAGCAACGAATGAGAGTTATTTGAAACAGCAGAAGGCTAGTCTGAAGTCCGTGGACCCAAAACTGGCGTTAGCGGAACAAAGACTTGAAGCTATGTTCCAGGAATTGGTGAGTTAAGTCGTACAGGGAACCTACTATGAAGTCTTAAAACGATCATGATGCCGCTCTAAGAGGGAGACGGAGCTATACATAGGGAATAGCACTATCCCGTTTACATCATCGGAATTGGATGGTATTAGCACGTCATGGTAGGGCTGTTGAACTCCATAAAAATATATTATTAAATATAAATGTTTACTACTTGTAATTTTCACCATTACCTGTAAAACTTAAACATTAGTTTACGTAAATACTGCTTAAAAAAAAAAATTCAAAATTACTATGGATAATTAGAATTTTGAATTAGTTAAAACGAAAACTAATCATATATTTTTTTAATAAGTCTCTATAACTTTGCTAACACCTATCATTATTTGTCTAGTCTTCCAGTCTATTAGGATGCAGTTTTAAATTGAGTAAGGCCCCGCTCGAATCTTCCTTCCTCAGGTGTGCTCAGAAAGGCGCAACATCCAGCTGGTGTGCGAGAAGCAGTGCCTCGCTATAGACGTGCAGAGGATACAGGACGTTCACGCGAGGGAGACCAAACGAAGGGACTGGGAGGAGCAACTGCTGAAGACGCAGTGCGACGAACTCAAGTAAGATGAAAATAAGAAAAAGATATATCTGGGATTCCCACAGGACAACATAAAATAAATTAAAAACTAATTAACGGGGCCTTTGCGGCTCCTCGTAGGCCTACCAAAGGTCCGGGACCACAGGGTCCCGCGATTATCTAATAAATCTTCAACCTTCAATACTTCGATATGCTGCAATATTAAAAAAAAAAAATCGCAACCCTGGTATTCTTATAGGGCCTGTGATGCTACGGGTGCACTGAGACTAAATCAATAAAAAAATAGTAGAATGCCCTTATGCCAAGTTATTTGGGGTCAGGGCACATGTTTTCTTCGTCCAAACTTCTCTATTAGTTGTTCTGTAGCAGTCAGACCCACCATTTTGCCCACCATTCGTTCATGAAATGCGACAAACCTCCCATAATTGAATATAAAAAAATCTATTGTTCGAGCCAAAAACAGTACGCATCAATATGCATCTCGTAGATTCGCCGACCGAGACACACCCTAGTCACTCCCGATGACTCCCCAAGAGAGCCGAAGAGAGACCAAAATTCTGAGCAAACCAAGACCGCCGTCTTTCCGCCCTCGCCGCCAAGGCCCATCACAACGTACCCGTCTATATCCGCCCCGAACCTTGCCCGAGCCAGTCCGCGCCAGTTGTTTTAGCCGAGATCCCACTTGAGGAGGTCGTACTTAGAGTGTAGTCGCTTAGTTTGTAAGTTTTTTATAAGCCCTGGCTAGAAGCTTAAATATTTATATTAAGGCCGCCACAGGCAAGTACGGTTAAGCAGTCGACAACCTCCTAGATTGAACTGCGAGAGGCCACTCATATTTTTTTTTATGAGTGACTATAATTGGACTGACGAAAAAAATACTTCCGTTTTTGATTGTTTCTTCTTATTTTAACACCGATTTCCAAAATTAAAGTTGTTTTATACTTTGTAGTGTTTCTTTTTATTTGGAAGTCGGTTGTATTTTGTTACTTAGCAGTCAAACCCTTCTAGTCATGTATTTTAAGTATATAATAAATAAATAAATATTTTTTCACACCGTCCATCCATCGTGTATTTGACCTCTTAGCCATCCACATTCATATTCTATACTTTCTTCAAGACGTTTATCTCATTCCTCCGCATCACACGCCCAAACCATGACAGCCGATTTTCACAAAACTTTTCAGTAACCATAGCCACTAATACAAGTTTATGTACACCAGGCTACAAGTGGAACATCTACAGAAGTCTTTAGACGAAACACATGAGATGGTGAACAAGCTACAGAATATGCTGGCGTCTAGATCGGAACTAAATCAAAAGTACGTATTAATGTGAACCATGCAAGCTAGGTACTGTCCACCTTACCCACTGCCCAGGTGTGTAGTGTGCCTGGGTAGGTAAACCGGAGTTTTTGATGTGTAACACATTTCCTCTCGCTTTCCTGCAATCTGTGGGAGTGATTTCGTGAACTGGGACGGAAGTGTGTAACAGGAAGCCGTGGAAGCGCGCGCTATTTAATTTGACCAATGAGCGCGCCCGCGCGCCGATTTGACCGCGCGAGTGCACGCAGTGGTCGATTTAGCTGTCAGTTGGTACTTTTATTGTCAGTGTTGTTTTTTACCAAGGTGAGACGTCAAATGTTACACATCCTATGCGACTACTGTAAGACTCGCTCGTTTTTTTTTTCTACGTGTCTAAATGGTGTCCCACTGCTGGGCCAGGCAATCAAAATCAAAAGTCATTTATTCAAATTAGGCTGAGTGCCAGCACCTCCCAAAACGTCCGCCCGTCACCACTTCCTAGTGTTTTATCTGGGAAGAAGAGGCGCAACAAATTCCCCAGCAACACATCTGTCTGTTAAGTTTTAAGAACTGGAACTTATACAATAGTATGCAAAGTATTTTACAATACATGACACAGAAAAATAAAATATTCAATCTGTAAATCAAAATTAATTGACACTTGTTATCTTGTGTGATGTCTGGCCAAGTTTGACTTGCAACAAGATCAGAGTTTTTTAACGTACTCGATAGCTTTAACGTACGTTTTTGAACAGCCTTATAGTTTCAATCTTAACACTGTTCTTTTATACTTACAGAATGGTGACGACAAAAGAAGAAGAGGTCGTAGAATTAAACAAACATTTAGAAAATCAAATGGAGCTTAGTAAAAAGTAATCTCAATATTTTTATTATCCACGCAACGTGACCTTTATTATTACTAGATTAAGGTTTAAATTACAATGATTTTGCAGGTGGAAAGAATCCTACCTAGAGATGACGGAAAAACTAAAGAAGAAACTAGACGAAATGCAGAAAGAAAACAAAGAACTTAGATCAAAGTTAAAACTGCCTTACATTGGATCCTCAGAAGGGAGCAGTAGCTAACGTCAATTTCTTCATGGGCAAATGTGTACAATGCTGGCTCTTGTACTTGGCGTATTCGTCAAATAATTCAGGTTACTTGTGCAATACAAAATACACCTTATGATTTCAAAATAAGGATTGATTTTGTACAGACGATGTAACGCAAATATTTTGACAAATACACAAAGTGAAGTGCCAGCAGGAGAGACTTTAGGACAAACCAACAACTTTTGTATCAAGTGGTCATGAAACATGGGAGCGAGACAACACGATTCACCATCCTCCTCGCATATTTTGTGACCGCGACTGCGCGAATCTTGGTACTTGCGTATTTAATATTAGAAATAGAGTATCTAGCTTTTATGGCCGGGATGTGCTACACTAGAAATAGCTACCTCCATAAAAAATATTCCTAGTATTTTAAGAATGCTACCTCAGTGCAATATAAATAAATATATTATATTACTTACTCACATTAATCACTTTTATTTAAAAAACTTACCAAAATATATTCTTGAAGTGACTTCTGGACTCAAAATGATGTAAACCCAAGAATTTATTAAAAGTGTATATTTTCAACATAAATATATATATATAATAATTACAATATGACTCTTATCACCTGACAATAACGCTTAAAGTCTCAAATCACGCCGCCACACATTCGGAGAACATACTCGGGAACCAGTAGAGTATTTCCTTGCTGTCCTGAGAGTCTACCCACGCGAGCCCTTCTTTGACCATGTGGTTTAGAGCGTTTTGGGCTCTTGTCTCGTTCCAGCTGGAATACGAAAGTGAAATGATATAAAAACAAACAATAAATGTGGATTCTTTTCTTTTTTTGGCATGTCAGAATACCATTGGGATAGTTTAGAGCTAAAGATTCCAATCTTTTTGTGGACTTTAAGTTACATTACTTAACCAATTTGACCACTTCCAATAGTTCTGCTGGTCGATTCTGTAAACATATTGAAGTGAAGGCTTGGGTGAAGTGATCATGAGGTGAGCTGTCAATCCATATAATCAAGATGGAATGACAGCTCACTCCGTGACATCTTGATTGTATGGATTGACAGCTCACCTCGTGATCACTTCACCCAAGCCTTCACTTCAACTCGTTTACGGCATCAACCAGCTGCACACTTTGTTGGTAAAGACGATGAAGTTAATTTTACAAATCATACTACTAATATAAACTGCGAAAGTTTGGATGGATGGATGTTTATTACACAATAACGCCGGAATTGCTGAACGGATCTGGATGAAATTTGGCACAGAGATAGTTTATAGTTTCGAATAGCACACATTATGCTACTTTTATCCCGTGAGTATGTTCCCTTGGGATAACTTCCGACATTCACGCGGAAAAAGTACTAATGAACACATGTATGTCCAAACAAAAGAAAACTGGTAAAATATGGCACAAACTATAGCCCAGCAGTGAACAACATAGTTACATATTTAGGTAATATAATAAAAATGCTGTTTGGAAATAAAAAAATAATGATTATGTTGGTGTAAAGTATCGCCAGCAGCACAATGTTTTATGCTGGGTTATTTCTCTACACTCAACTGTTTGGTTTAATGTACGCACCAGATAAATTTGCAATAAAGTTCATTGACCTTTCGCTGATATCTTTTCATAGGTACCCGAAAAACAAATTATAATCTGTTTTTCATTACTAGAAAATGTAAAGGATCAAAATAAATGCTTTTTCAGGACAGCTTTATGTCTTTGTTTCTGTTTTTGAAGTTAATTATGTCAATAATTGCAGGTGGGTCAATGACAGCTATTTGCATATTTCGTATTGCAAATTTATTTAGCGCCTACTATAGAAACAGAAAATCATGTTATGGTCTTAAAGAAATTCCAAACAAGACAAATCTTACCCTAAATCATCAGTGAGTATGCTTAGTGACACCCAGGCGGTGCCCAAGGAACTTGCTTTCTGCAGCACTAGTGTTTGGTCCAGGTTCAGCTCTCCAGGGACTGACTGAACTAACCACTTGCCTTTGCCTATTGGCACCACTGTAAACCTGAAAAATAAAACAAAAACATTCAAAAATATTGGACTGTTTTTTTCTTATGTTTGACTTTTTAATACTACTTTGATTTGATTTCACTGGATTATTTTTATTGCATTTCTCAAAATCTAAACACCAGATAAATCGCAGTAAAAAAAAAATTGCTCCATCTAGTATGGACATAAATTTGCATGACAAGGATAGAAGAATAACTTTAAAAGAGTGTAACTTCCCTGTTTTTACCCGTGTGTTGTAGCCACTAAGCAGATGAACCAATTTTAATTTAGTTTTCAAGGCTAAAGTGAGTCACTCACCCATTCCCAAATATCCTTAGTTTCTTAACAGCAACTAGCAGATCCTCATTGGTTATTTCCTGGTGAACCTTGCCTCTACCTCGCGCAGCTATGAGCCTTGTTCGCAGCTCTTCTAAGGTTATGAGCCCTCCATTCTTGTAGTTTGTGGCCAAACAAACTTCCACTATTTGCACTCCAATTTCATAGTAAAAGTCACCAATTCCTGAAAGGTAAAAAAAGAAGCTTACAAACTTTTACTTTATTATATTAATTATTTATCAAACATTAATGACAATTTAGGTAATGGTTGTTAACATAAGAGAGGCTCAATTTTCAAGGGCATGAATTGAGCTAGGTACTACTGAATTTGGTGTTATGTACCAACATAATGTTACATTAATTTCATGTGACAGACAAGATTACACAAAGTATTCTCATACAGCATTCAGCAGAAGGAGTTTTTACAAATTCAAGCCACATTCAAGTGTGAGAAGCAAGAAAGAATTGTGCTTAAAAGTAAAGAAAATAGGGTACCAACCTAACACAGACCAAAATCCCTTGCCCGAAGCTAAAGGATCCACACCAATAGCCGCACACATCTCCTGGAACTGCCTCCTAAACTGTGCGTTCTTCTTGATCTCGTTCTTGTGTTTAGTAGCGAAATCTTCCAAGTTCTCCCTAAACACTTCGAGTTGTTTCGACATCTGTTGAAACTGGTTTTCTTGGATCTCAGACCCTTTTTCTCTGTATTTCTCTTGTTCTAGCCTTTGTTTTTGTATGGCACCTACTCCTGCTCGACGCCTCATGGTTGCAGTGAAATACTAAGATATTATTCACCGTAAAATACTCTTCATTCACTGCTTTCAAAGAGTATAGTAAGTAATAGATGACTGCTTTATTTTGGTTTTCATTGAATAGACAACATTGACAATGACAGCTGATTCATTGCCATATTTTCCGAACGAACATTCATATGGAATTAGCGTTCTTAGATTCCAAAAGTTTATTCCTGTAAATGTTTATGAATCAACGAATATTTCAACTTATTGCAACTTGAGTTTTTTTTCTATATATCTGATTAACTGGTTCTGATATTCTGTTTGTTTTGAAATCAAATGTTTTCTTTTAGGAAAGGTAGATGGCGTTAAAAAAAGAGTAAAGTTTTGGAGAACCATAGCGTAGGTAACTTATTTATGAGGCGAAGTACGGAAGAACTAATGGACATGAATGATGACTGTAGTTTTGGACTGGAACTCATAAGCTGGATTCTAGCCATGGCCACATTAAACATCCGTCTGGCGAAAGTTAACAACATGTGTTAGGGTGCGTTTCTACCAGAGATGTGCGAGGATGCGTAGCGAAGGATGTTTGTTAAGAATCAATAGAATCTCTTCATTTACCTAGCCTCGCTACAGGCCAGGTAAATGAAGCGATTCTATTGTCATCACTTAGTCTGTGGAACCAGACGATGCTTATATCTGCCCACACAGTCATCATCCTTAGGCCCTTAAATTCCAATAATTTGGGATATGCATAGCATAAAAGTTTATAAAACTACTAAGTATTATAGGTTCTGTATAGAACAGAAAACAAAAATTTATAAATCCACACGACGACAGTCGACATTGACGAAAGAAACATATTTAGTATGTTGTTGAAACTTATCGTGTTCCAAGAAAATATTAACCGAAATAATGTTATTTAGGACGGCTAACTAAAGTGAGCGTTTATAATATTTTGTAGGACAATAATTCGCAATCAAAAACATTAAATATTAAAAAGAACAGTGCCATCCCTGGTGGGGATCGAACCCACGACCTTTGGATTAGAAGTCCAACGCGCTATCCTCTGCGCCACAGGGACTGATGAAAGACTAGTCAAAATAACTGTTGTCTAACTACATTAATGAATTATTGTTATGAAAATACAAAGTATTTAAATAAACGCCAGATTCAATTAATAAAATTTATTGTTTAATTTATTCTGATTCGCTTAACCTTTTTGGACCACATTTAAGAGGCATTCTGTGAAAAGAGTATTAATTATCAACTTATATGAACGTTGTCGTCATTTTCAACCGGAAATGTCAACAAAACAACAAACGTCAAAAATCTGTGTTTGGGAAGTTTGAAATTTCCAGTTAACTCATAAATCATTTGGCATAAAATTAGAATGTAGGCACAATTTGATATATATAATTACAAAAGAGTGTAAACATAAAATGGAAAGTGGCATCACGAACGAATCCGACCCTGCTGAAGCAGGAACTCAGAATGTGGTGAACACCGATTCTGCAGACTCTTTTCAATCATTCATATATGAATTGTTTGAAAAGAATGGAATACTCAATGATTTGAGGGCATACTTACGTGGCCATATCGTAAATGTATTAAAAAGTGCAGAAACTGGTAAGAAATAATTGAAAAAGTTATAAAATGTATTTTGGTTTTCCCTTCGTTGTATTCCCGGTGTGGTACCATTTCAGCGTCATGTAACGCAACATGTGAAGCATTCAGGAATGCTCGTCACTCTTACTCAAGAACGCACCACTATCATCTATCCTTTTTGTGCTGCTTTTGTTTTCGTCTTTTCCTACTGCCGAGAAGGGTTATGTTTTTGTTTGTTTTTGCCAACAATCTGTTGCATATTTCCTAAAATATATTTGAACTCCCATAAATAAATGAATACCATATAAGTTTTTAACAGTAAGCTGGTTATAAAATCCCAATATCTTTAAGAAGTCAGTGTCAAGTGGTTGTAATTAATGAGATCATTCACAAAACTTTTGTTTTATTTGTAACTAGTATTTCCCGCGGTTTGGCTCCCTATTTTATTTTATACTGTTCAGTTATTTAAACAGAGACATAACATGATTACAATATTGTATATATTTTAGGACATAACGCAATGCCACCTAGCAGTCAAAAAAATTATATAGTCCTAGCATTTTCCTGAGTAACTAATTTTGTCTAATATAAATAAGGTCCTATTCCTCAGCTAAGTTGCTGCAGTATTTAAAATTATCTCTTTTCTTATTTCAAGGTGATCCCCCACCCTGTCAGAAAAATTTCACCCAACGCCTGGACCTCACATATCAAGCACTAAATATGTTGGTAGCTGAATATCTGATGCGCTTAGTAAGTTACTTGAACAATTATTTTAATGTTTATTTAAGAAGAAATATGTATTCTTTATTGTACACCATACAAAAATTACATTAGAAGCTAAAATATAGAATGGTGTAATAGTGGGTAGTCTTAACACAACCTTTGGATGGATTTAACAGAGAAGTAAAGAAAGAAAGAAAGTAAGATAGATAAAGATATTTAACCTTTTGAACGCCAGAGCACAAATGCATCGGCATATCCCCGACGCCAAGCCACAATTTTGCCGTACTTTTTGTCACATATTTGTGATGTTCGGCGTACAGGGCATGCGCTTGCTTATCATGTATACGTGACAATGGCGTTCAGATGGTTAAGTTGTGTTGCTCTTAGTACTGCAAAGGAGGCTTTTTTTTGTGAAACACTAGAATCTAATTAGCAGATGTATATGTTTTGATTTGCTGTGAGATAGTGAGCCTGTCTAATCCATTTTAAAAGCAGTTCAGTGTAGGAGCTGTCACAAAACTTTCTGGGACCTTATCATATCACAATTATTCAAGACATTATAGTAGGTTTTGGGTGTTACCCAGTTATTGGGCTGTGGTAGTCAGATAAGCAGTAGCTCCATTTAAAATACTGGTAAATTATCCTAAAGGAACATACTCCTGGGATGGAAAGGATCCTATGTGTTATTCGAGACTATAATCTACCTCTGTGCCAAATTTCATCAAGATCCGTTGTGCCGTTGTGATGTGAAAAATTTTCAAACATACACACACTCACAAACTTTCTCCTTTGTAATATTAGAGTGATGGGAGACAACCACACCTAAGTTGGACAAAGAATGGGCAGATATAGTGTAGTAGAGTTATTTTTCTAAAACTTCTTGTCTCATGCTACTTCAGAATCGTCGCAACACATTTCTTCTGCCACTATGGACACACTATACACTAAGAAAAGGGAAGAATGATAGCATGACTGATCATGTATTAAAACAATGTTTTAGGCATTATCCACCAGTCAATCAAGGGTGGTGGAGATAACATGGCAGGGGCAGAAAATAAAACATATTTTTGGGTAAATAAGTAAATTAAATTGGGTACAAAAGTTAAAATAAACATACTGTATACAACATGTAACAAATAAATACAATGAATGGGGTCTTTGTACTCATCATTATGAACAAAAAATTGTGCTGTTCCACTTTATTGTTCCAATTAAACTAGCTCTCTACTTTATTGTTCTTTCCAGGAGTTCAACTACAGTTTCTCGATATTCGTGTCAGAGATACCGCTGGCTAACATGGTGTTTGGATTTGCGAAGTCATTGATAGAGAATATTGATGACAACTATGCAGACATGAGGTTCAAGGACTCGGATGTTTGGTCTATACTAAATTATTTAGGTAAGGAGTTTTAATAACACTGTGCCTTAATCTAGACTTTTTAAGGTCCCAATTTGGATGAAAACTCAAGATAAGAACGCCCCTGTTTTAGAAAACTTGCTTGTTTGATGATTTTTTTATGCAACCTAAACTGTTCCACTGCTGGGTACAAGTCTCTTTCATGGCTTTCCACTTTTCTAGTCATCATCTGCCTAGCCTTTTCCGAAGTATATTGGGGTCGGTTTCCAGTCAAACCGGATTCAGCTGAATACCAGTATTTTACGTGGAGCGGCTGCCTACCAGACCTCCACAACCCTACTGGGTAACACGGTACTCCTTGGCAAGACTGGTGTCAGATTATCTGGCGTCTGACTATCCGTAACGACTGCCAAAGATCTACAAATTACAGCCGGGACCAACGGCTCAACGTACTTTCCGAGGCACAGAGGACTCTTGGTATGTTAAGATGGTCACCCATCCACAGACCCACCCCGGCAAGCGTTGCTTAACCTTAAAGATCGACCCGTGCAGCTGTTATTATTTAGCCACGAGCTCCTCCTTTCCACTTTTCTAGTGTTGCCAATCAATCTCTTGTAAGTCGTTCCGCCAGTGGTTACTTAGCCGACTAGCCTTGAAGCAGTAATGCTAGTGAAGGAGGAGGCGGATCGCTTGAGAGAGAGGCTAACCTCACGCTCCAGCCACCGTAACAGAAGACTCCAGGGCGTCGGGAGTTGCAGGACGATTCCCGGCCACCGTAGGCCACGGCGGGCGTTGGGTGGCTCGCCGTTCGATCAGAATCAGGCCCCGGTCGACGACGCGTTATATTCCACGCGCGCCTCAAAGAGATGTCAGCATAGGAGACGGGGCCCGCTAGGACCAGAGCCTGCCAGTTGTGCGGAATTTGTTCGAAAGGGTCACAGCAGCCCTGGAACGCAAAGGGCATTAGGAGAAACACGGATGGGTTTTAGTCAGTAAGAGTCTGACACTCCCTTCCGCTTCGCCCAGAGCAGAAGGAGTCATTTGATGATTTCCCATCCCAAAAAAAAAGGCCGACTAGCCTTACAAGTAAACTACCACATGATTCAGTATAGTTCGCTACTTGAAAGCTGGTTAAATCAAGTTTTTTGTATTTTCATTACATTGAAAAAATACTTTTAAAAGCTCCCCACTGCGGTTGGTTTTATTCACTTGCTTTGTCCTGCGTCTATTTAATATAAATATAAAGCCTAATTCTAGCCATTATTTTTCTACTTACTTTATGCCCAAGATTTTGGCATCATTGTGCTAAATGTTCATAATGTTTTTGTTGTATTTAGCAGGGTACTGAAAATAAGGACAGGCTGTTTAAAGATATTGATAATTTTCCTTCTCATCCTTTTCCAGGTGTACAGTGTGATTCCGAACATGCGTCGAATATAGTACAAATGTACAATAATGAGAAACAACAACCTCTATTGCTGTGCATATTGAAGGGCATGCCCATGTACAAGGAGTGTGTAGTGGAGCCCCGAACAAGTAAGTTATTAAAATACTTTTAAGGCTGTGTTTCTACCTGCAAGCAACTTGCATATGTCACCGAAAAAATTGCAGACTCCGTAAAATTGTAATAAATCTTTATTAGATTAATATTTCTCGATACATTATCGAAATTGAGAGAATTAAATAATAGTTTTGTTTACAACAAATCCCATCCAAATTCAATACTTTCCAATATATCCGTGTCTTATTAAGAAACAATTGTTTACAATTTCACGCGATATTTTACAATCTTACGGCGTTTGTAATTTTCCGATGACACATACTCGTACAAGTTTAATTACATTGCGGGGCACGATCGAGCGATTAATCACTGTATACATTGGTAGCCCGCAATGTAATGCAACTTTTATGCGAGCTAGTTGCATGTGGAAAGGAGGCCTTAGGCGCCGGCCCCACTGCGCATAGGCTAGAGGTCACAGTTTCGCGTTCACTGTTACGAGCCGAACACACCAAGGCGGTCTACGTTCTGCGCAATATATTTGTAACATTGGCGGATCCATTCTATTGATATCTTTGGTAGTCTACAACCTAACGAAATCATTGAGGAATTTACGAAAAGAGACTTGGGTCAAGCCTCCCCTCCCTCCCAACGACAATCCTGGACCCGCCCCTGATTTACAACTAGACTAAATTGTAAATAATCTACTTTTAACAGGTTTATCAGAAGTTTCTATCCTAAGTTCAACAAAGTCTTTGGGCAGCACTGAAATTGAGCCTGAACAAAGCAGGAAACTCTGCTTGCCAGAGTGCAGCCACTACTCTTATTGTAAGAAGTGCCAAAACAAGACGTATAAGCTCAAGGAAGAGTATAAGAAGAAGAAGAAATATCTAGCCGAGGTAGGTTATTCAATCTTTTTGGCCTAAAAGGTTGAGCTAATTTCAACTCTATTGAAGTTAGTTTAGGGCTTAAAATGGACTATTGGCTGAATTAGCATCAACCGTGTCGTCATATTGATAAGCTCTTTGACCACAATTTTACCTCATAGATAGCGATGGTGTACGACGGAGCACGCTTGCCTAGAAGTAACCTGTTCACTCTTGACTTAAGACCCCCAGGTTGTAGCTATGAGGAAGACAGGCAATTCTACGCTTTAGCTGTATTCACAATGAAAGTATTCTCAAAACGTTGAGTTGTAGAATGAAAAATGCATATGGAAGTCAGAAAGTGGAATTAATGAAAGTTAAGAGTAGGGGACCAAATTAAAGATGGATCGGCTCATCGGCTCAGTTACAGATGATTTGGCTAGAAAAGGGCTGTCAACTGAGATCTCGAGCTGTCCCGATTCACCCCAAGTGATGGCTCGAGACGCGACTGAGCCGTGCGCTACATGTAATTGACGTAGTTGTGTATGTCGCAGCTAACTAGTTAAATCAGCCGTTTAATCCATCTTTACGCGCACACACACACACACACCATCACACCACACGCATGACACCTTGCACTTCACACTCACACGCTAACAACACACACACTTTTTAGTTTTTTTATTTTTGGTTTTTATTTTATTATTACTTTTCTTGCAATAGTTTTACATGTCCTACAATTATTGTGATAATCCCAATCTTGGCGAGGGGGGCCAGGAGTCCATAGAACAGGTTATCCTAGTTTGGATTCCTGACTCCCACAAACCTTTGTACCTCCAATATTTGTAACACCATTTATTTGTAATATTGTACTTTGTGGGAGAAATAAATCTTATTATTATTAAAATCTTATTATTAATTGCCTAGCCGTTTCATTGAAAGGCGCCGTTTAATCAGCGGCCTAAGTGGCATCCCATCCCTATTAAATTACCTAATTGAATTGGTTCAATATCGTTTACTGACTTGCCTAGCCAAGTAGCGGAACATAGGGCACAGGGAGCTTAGGGCACCCTGACACAGGTAGGTTAGGTTCGAATGGTATGTCCGCGCAGTGGGGCTCCGTCGTCGAGGATAGAACGTTGAAATTGATTGTTGTTACGGTTACCTTATTCTATGAACGGCCTAAGCATCTTGCCAGCCTGTCTATTAAATGTTGTATTAGACGCATTGGCTGGATGTCATTCAGCCCGTTGATTAAACAGCGCTGAAATGTAAAAGCTAGGCAGCCAATTAAAAGGCTGATTAAGCCTGTTGGCTGCGACATGTTAACATGTACTAACTAACTATTAGAAAGAAAAGTTTGTTGCGTCGATCCCAATTAAATTGGAATACCTAAGGCCTAGATAATAACGATCAAGATGATTATAGAGAATCTGTTGAATATTCAGCTCACTATATTTTTATGATCGATAACAGCACTAATAACTAAACGAACGAACTAATACTAATTTGAACTCTTCGGTCCATATGGTTTTCTTTCAGGATTTAAAAAATAAGGAGAGTGCTAGCACGAGTCCTCTGAGGTCGGATAGCCTCGTTAAAAATATCAATGTTATGGAGAAAACCCTCATTGATGAGGTTTTTATGATATTCTTGATTCTTTTTTTTAATTTCATTCCAGTACCTATGTATTTTTGTTTTTTTTTTATTTGGGTAAACGTACAACTAGAAAAGTCGTAGACTAATCTCACTAGAGTCTAAAAAGTACTGTTGTCCCGAATTGAGTGTTTTCATTATAATTCATACATGTCGTAGATGGAAATTGGTCTTCACCTTATCATCTTGACTGCGATATTGTTGGGCTTTGTTTCATCTTTGAAATTAATGATATTTGGACCCTTAACACCCTTGCCGCATGCATACTATAGTAGGCGCCAGATAAATGTGGAATAAAGTATATTGACCTTTCCCTAATAACTGCTCATAGGTACCTGAACAATTAAATATGAATCGTTTTTCATTATTAGACCATGTAAAGGATCACGAGAGATGATGATTCGGGACAGTTTTGTGTCATTAATTCCGTTTTTCAAATTAACAATGTCAATAAATGTAGGTGGGTCAATGACCGATATTCCACGATTATCTGGCGCCTACTATAGTGTACGAGAAACTATGAGAGAATAGAAATTAGGTCTTGTCCAGATTTGTCTTGGACTCTTGTAACAAATCCCAAAGTTTTTATAAGTAATCTATTAAAATTTATTAATACTAAATCTAGGAGAGTTTTGTTGCCATCTTATCAACCATTTACAGTCTACAGAGCGTCTTGTACCTAGTCGTAAGTTGATTTTGATTTTTTTTTATTTTTTTATTTAAAAAAAAGACGTAATGAAATTGCGGTTGCAATGGAATTTGAACTTTGTCTTATAAACAACATGTTCCGGAAATCAATGTCAAGCCGAAAACGGGCAATAGTCCAAGTCGTGGCAGTTATTAGAAAAATATTAAAACAAATCTTGGTCATGTACTTTTCAAATTTTATGCTCGTTTTTGGCTTGACGTTGATTTCTAGGACATGTTGAAATTTTTGATAATAATCACAGATTCTAAATTCCACAGGCACCTAAAATATCAAAAACCTTGCAGCTACAGGAAAGCCTCTTAGGAGACGGTTCTTAACTTTAAAAAAAATCAAATTGCATTCTTAGATTTGGAAAAAATAAATATTTTTTTGTAGATGTTCCAGCAGTTGAAATCGGTATACGAGTCGGAGGTGGAAATGGTAAAGATTCAGGAAGAGAAGAAGGTGAAGCGGTCCATGGCCACCCACGCCATGCAGCTGCAGCAGAAACGAAACGAGGTTAGTACTGCTGGGAAATCATGCAGTAGGGTCAAGTCTTTCATTGGCGTCTGGAATTCCTCATGTGTATCAACTGCTTTTTATTTCTGATTATTTCATTGCAGTGGAATCGTTTTGTTATTGGTAGGTGATTGTGGTCAAAAGCAAGCCAGGTCGGAAAGTGATGATATGGTCGACGACGGAGCACGATCGTTTTTCGGGATATGTCGAGCTTCAATGCCTTGGAGCTTTTCTGGTGATCGCCACTGTTGACTCTGGCGTGTGTCTGTCGGCTGGCTTAGTGTGGCGAGATTGTCCCAAGGTTCACTGCTGGGCTTAGGTTTTTGGGCAAACGCTTTTAAGTGATAGAGAAATAGTGTGGAAAGTTCCTCCACACTTCCTCCTTGACGACACGGTTGGCGCAGTGGTTGAGCGATTGGCTGCGCTACGTGTCGCGGGTTCGATTCCCGCACGAACCAAATATTTGTATGGCCTACAGGTAAGAGGTATTGACTCTCTAACTTTCCTTCCAGTTGGAGGAAACGTTCAAAGCCCGCGAAGAAGAACTAGAACGCAGTATCCAGCACAAGAAGAAGTTCTTGTGGGGCCTGGCGCGCTCGCTGCGTGAACAGCACGAGCACATGACGCGCGCCATGCTGGACGTGCGCGCAGAGACTGAGCGGCTGGAGCTCAAGGTACAAGCAACCTCATAGTACAGGAGACACCGTGCTGTTATTATACACCATGATATTTTCTTACAAACGCGGTCGACTCAATGTATCCGGGATAAAATAGCACAAGACTCGAAACGTCATAATATTTTTTTTTTTATTATTTAAATTTTCAGTATTATCTTTTTTTAATGAATGTTTAAAAGTTATGAAGTGGGCTGCCCTTGTCGGACGACGGAAGAATATTAAAATGCCACAGAGTATATCGGGTGTAAAATATGTAATTTCCTTATCTTTAGGGTCGCCCGCTTGGCGCTGACTTGACTCTTTATTGTGTGAGTGTGACATGCCTCATAAAAGGCTTCTTTTAATATCAATCCTTGAATAAACAATTTCAATACTTTTTACAGGAAGACAGTCTAAAAACCCAGCTGGCTGAAGCCGAAGATATACTAAAGCAACGCGGCGAAGAAATGCGATCACAGATATCAAGTGAACTAGCGGTTTTGGAGAGCCACCTCGAATCCATGAAAAAAGAAAGAGAAAACATAACACGCGAACGATCCGAACTGGAAAACTTGAAAATCGTTCATGATAAGAACGTCAAAGTAAATAGAACACACAAATCGGAAACCGAAGATGTCCATTCACACTACGATTTATTAAAAAACGAACTTGTGATACTCAAGTCGTATTTAGAATCTTCTCAAATGCGGGCCAAGTGCGTTATCGAACGGGGAACGATTACTGAACAAAGTGAAACAATTTCCCAGACAAACATGACTTTAAATAACAGTCAGACCAATGAGAAAGGTTCTAAAAGCGACGATTTTGATGAGCGAGTCAAAATGAATCAAGTAATCAACGATTTTAGGAAGAAGAATGTTAATTTTAGTCAGGTATGTACTTTTATCATTTTGCTTGTTTAGTGGTGTAGCAGCATCAATGCGCCGCATGAATAACAGTAACGAAATTTGTACGGCAACAAAAAGAACCGCAACGCCACCTATCCTGTCAGATCTCTTGTATCGCGCAAGCAAAGTTCTCCGTGCGATTTGAACATATACAACAGTCCAAATATCAACTATCGAGCAGTTGCCCATCAGACACAACAACCGTCTGGTCGAAGGATCCTCCCTTTTCAGTGGAGGTATGCGGGACTTTACTTTCTGTACCGCATACCTCTATAGTGGCGACAACCAGGGCGTCAATAGTGTATAAGGTTTCTTTTAGGCAAGCGTCCATCAGGTGGGATTGTAGGCAAACGCGAGCCTATCAAAAATATTAAAAAGTGCTATTGTTTAGCATTAGGTCCTGACTTCGGTTCTCGTGTCTTTCAAAGTATTATTGGGTTTCTGAACATGACATTTTTCAGTAATACTGCCTTCCCGAACCTAAAGTGCAGTAACAGCAAAAACAAAAAAAAGTATAGAATCCATTAAAAATGTATTCAGAAGAGTCTTTTCGATAAAACCTTCACTGCAATGTGAAAGGACACCACACATCCTTTCTCTGCCGCAAACCGGGAGGAATGGAAAGAAAAAAGGAAAGCCTTGCAGGTCTTGCAGTGGGGAACCGATCACCTTTCCGATTTTTTTTTGGTCGAATTTCATTTTACCGAAAACTATTGACCGACGTCTTTTTTGTTATATGCATTACTAGTTGCCGCCCGCGGCTCCGCCCGCGTGATTGTCGAAAACTATCCTAAGGGAACATATTCCCGGGATAAAAAGTATCCTATGTGTTATTCCAGACTATAATCTACCTCTGTGCCAAATTTCATCAAAATCCATTCAGTAGTTTTTACGTGAAAGAGTAACAAACATCCATACATACATCCATACTTACAAACTTTCGCCTTTATAATAGTAGTAGGATTTGACATATTTTTAGATCATCGAAGTATCATGTTTTACAATATTTTTTTGCTATTGGCCGAAGCTCGTTTGAACTTTTTCATTTGCCAAATGATTTATTTGACATATTTCCATCACACCGAAACAACATTTTACGGAATATTATTTGGTCAGAAATATAAGCCGGTTACTTGGTAGCATTTTCAATATTAAATTAAAATAGTGATAAAAAGTCAATACGTTGTGCTACAAAATTTAGTGACAGAAACGAATCGCTGCAAAACTGACTTCACGCAGTCTTGTCTGCCCTTGGAGCAGGTGGTTTGAAGGCCCAAACCCCGGCGTAGGCTGGCCGGCGGGGCCGCCCAAACCCCGCAGCGCCGGAGCCGTGACAGAAATAATGCTTGCTGTATGTTGCATGCCTGCTTGCATGCTGCATGCTTGAAGCAAGCATCCTTGTATGCATGCTTCTTACTGGGACCACTTAAACCACTTTTGTTCATAATCAACTGTTTTATTAAGTGCCATTACATTTAAATAATTAAAACAGAGGTATAATGAACATTCGGAAACATAATACTTCGAACAAATGTTATTTCGGCTAGGTGTAACTTCGGTTAAAGAGTTTTTCGACCAAATGAAACGTCGGAGTTTGGATTTGGATTGGTCAGACGTGACTTTGATGAAGTAAAAAAAACGAAACAATAATTGTTAAAAAGTTTTAGGTGTTTTGTTTTTCGAACTTATGATAGGTAAGCCCCTGCAATGAGACAACAAATATATAATGGGAAGGGTGGTGTAACCCTTTCGGTATGGGCACACTCAGTTTTACTATATCATTTTTATGTTTTATTATGTTTTTTTTTCTTTTTGATTATGTGTTTGTGCTGTTGTGTTGTGTCTATGTCGAATAAATGTTTTCTATTCTATTCTTACCACACCAATCGATCGTCGATTGATGTTAGAATGGATTAGGCGACGTCGATCGATAGTTTCTACTTCTTTCTTCGATCAGCCAAAGCTATTACACCAATCGATCAACGTCGATCATTATTAAAGTTCGGAAAAATGTCCTAAGAGGTATTAGCACTTCTCCGTGAATATTGTAGTTAATTCCTCTAATAATTATCCTTTTCAGTGTTTTGTTGAGTGCGGAACCATAAACAGTCCAAATTAAAACTTTTATTTTATTTATTTTTAGTCGAACTTAGACGAAATCTACCACGAGAGGAGTCGAGACCGCAGCCGGTCGGAGAACTCGAGTGAGGCCGGCGATAACGCCACAACTTACCTCGAGCTCGAGCGCGCGCACGAGCACGAGCTCATACAGCGCCTCCGGGACGAGAATGAGAAGCTCAAGGCGATTGCTAGACAGGTCAGAATCAGTAATGATAGCGAAGGGAGAGGCAGGACGCGTGAGGGAGAGGTAAACCTCACGCCCCAGCCGCCGCAACAGAAGGAGACGCCCCGGGCGATCCCCGGCCACCTACTGCGCGGGCCTGTCTACGGCCGGCGAGCGTTGGGTGGCTCGCCGTCCGATCGGCACCAGGCACGGGTCCACGGCGCGTTGTGTTCCACGCGCGCCTCAAAGAGATGTCAGCATAATGGTCGTGGCCCGCTAGGACCAGAGCCTGCCAAGGTTGTGTGAAAGGGTTTTCACGGCCCTAGAACGCAAGGGGCATTTGGAGGAACACGGGTGGATTTTAGTCACTAAGAGCCTAACACTCCCTTCCACTCCTCCAAGAGCGGAGGAATAACTTGACTTCTCATCCAAAATAAAAAAGTCCGTGTACAGTTGGTTGGGACAAACAATTGTATATCCACTTAAACACAATGATAATATGTATAGACATACAGTAGTATACATATAACCAGTAGTGTTCTGTAGCGCTCCCCGCGCCCCCCGCACGTGCCGGTGGCGGCGTGCGCGAGCACGTGCGCGCGCTGCGCCTCGCCCGGCACCCTGTATATAGACATACAGTGATATAACCAGTAGTGTTCTGTAGCGCTCCCCGCGCCCCCCGCACGTGCCGGTGGCGGCGTGCGCGAGCACGTGCGCGCGCTGCGCCTCGCCCGGCACCCTGTATATAGACATACAGTGATATAACCAGTAGTGTTCTGTAGCGCTCCCCGCGCCCCCCGCACGTGCCGGTGGCGGCGTGCGCGAGCACGTGCGCGCGCTGCGCCTCGCCCGGCACCCTGTATATAGACATACAGTGATATAACCAGTAGTGTTCTGTAGCGCTCCCCGCGCCCCCCGCACGTGCCGGTGGCGGCGTGCGCGAGCACGTGCGCGCGCTGCGCCTCGCCCGGCACCCTGTATATAGACATACAGTGATATAACCAGTAGTGTTCTGTAGCGCTCCCCGCGCCCCCCGCACGTGCCGGTGGCGGCGTGCGCGAGCACGTGCGCGCGCTGCGCCTCGCCCGGCACCCTGTATATAGACATACAGTGATATAACCAGTAGTGTTCTGTAGCGCTCCCCGCGCCCCCCGCACGTGCCGGTGGCGGCGTGCGCGAGCACGTGCGCGCGCTGCGCCTCGCCCGGCACCCTGTATATAGACATACAGTGATATAACCAGTAGTGTTCTGTAGCGCTCCCCGCGCCCCCCGCACGTGCCGGTGGCGGCGTGCGCGAGCACGTGCGCGCGCTGCGCCTCGCCCGGCACCCTGTATATAGACATACAGTGATATAACCAGTAGTGTTCTGTAGCGCTCCCCGCGCCCCCCGCACGTGCCGGTGGCGGCGTGCGCGAGCACGTGCGCGCGCTGCGCCTCGCCCGGCACCCTGTATATAGACATACAGTGATATAACCAGTAGTGTTCTGTAGCGCTCCCCGCGCCCCCCGCACGTGCCGGTGGCGGCGTGCGCGAGCACGTGCGCGCGCTGCGCCTCGCCCGGCACCCTGTATATAGACATACAGTGATATAACCAGTAGTGTTCTGTAGCGCTCCCCGCGCCCCCCGCACGTGCCGGTGGCGGCGTGCGCGAGCACGTGCGCGCGCTGCGCCTCGCCCGGCACCCTGTATATAGACATACAGTGATATAACCAGTAGTGTTCTGTAGCGCTCCCCGCGCCCCCCGCACGTGCCGGTGGCGGCGTGCGCGAGCACGTGCGCGCGCTGCGCCTCGCCCGGCACCCTGTATATAGACATACAGTGATATAACCAGTAGTGTTCTGTAGCGCTCCCCGCGCCCCCCGCACGTGCCGGTGGCGGCGTGCGCGAGCACGTGCGCGCGCTGCGCCTCGCCCGGCACCCTGTATATAGACATACAGTGATATAACCAGTAGTGTTCTGTAGCGCTCCCCGCGCCCCCCGCACGTGCCGGTGGCGGCGTGCGCGAGCACGTGCGCGCGCTGCGCCTCGCCCGGCACCCTGTATATAGACATACAGTGATATAACCAGTAGTGTTCTGTAGCGCTCCCCGCGCCCCCCGCACGTGCCGGTGGCGGCGTGCGCGAGCACGTGCGCGCGCTGCGCCTCGCCCGGCACCCTGTATATAGACATACAGTGATATAACCAGTAGTGTTCTGTAGCGCTCCCCGCGCCCCCCGCACGTGCCGGTGGCGGCGTGCGCGAGCACGTGCGCGCGCTGCGCCTCGCCCGGCACCCTGTATATAGACATACAGTGATATAACCAGTAGTGTTCTGTAGCGCTCCCCGCGCCCCCCGCACGTGCCGGTGGCGGCGTGCGCGAGCACGTGCGCGCGCTGCGCCTCGCCCGGCACCCTGTATATAGACATACAGTGATATAACCAGTAGTGTTCTGTAGCGCTCCCCGCGCCCCCCGCACGTGCCGGTGGCGGCGTGCGCGAGCACGTGCGCGCGCTGCGCCTCGCCCGGCACCCTGTATATAGACATACAGTGATATAACCAGTAGTGTTCTGTAGCGCTCCCCGCGCCCCCCGCACGTGCCGGTGGCGGCGTGCGCGAGCACGTGCGCGCGCTGCGCCTCGCCCGGCACCCTGTATATAGACATACAGTGATATAACCAGTAGTGTTCTGTAGCGCTCCCCGCGCCCCCCGCACGTGCCGGTGGCGGCGTGCGCGAGCACGTGCGCGCGCTGCGCCTCGCCCGGCACCCTGTATATAGACATACAGTGATATAACCAGTAGTGTTCTGTAGCGCTCCCCGCGCCCCCCGCACGTGCCGGTGGCGGCGTGCGCGAGCACGTGCGCGCGCTGCGCCTCGCCCGGCACCCTGTATATAGACATACAGTGATATAACCAGTAGTGTTCTGTAGCGCTCCCCGCGCCCCCCGCACGTGCCGGTGGCGGCGTGCGCGAGCACGTGCGCGCGCTGCGCCTCGCCCGGCACCCTGTATATAGACATACAGTGATATAACCAGTAGTGTTCTGTAGCGCTCCCCGCGCCCCCCGCACGTGCCGGTGGCGGCGTGCGCGAGCACGTGCGCGCGCTGCGCCTCGCCCGGCACCCTGTATATAGACATACAGTGATATAACCAGTAGTGTTCTGTAGCGCTCCCCGCGCCCCCCGCACGTGCCGGTGGCGGCGTGCACGAGCACGTGCGCGCGCTCTGACTCGCCCGTGGCTCCGCGCCCGCGCACCGCACCCGCTCCAGCTCCTCCAGCCAACAACGTGCACGTGTTCAAGTGAGTACACGCTACACACTATACTTAACAAGGAATATGTGACGAAATATGTTTAGTGAAATTCACTCTGTTATGTATTTGTATCTATTTTTATTGTGCAAAAATATTTTTCCTTAAAGAGCAATTTTTTGTCAGAGTCAAGTGTGTCCCCCTCTACCAGCTAAATATTATGGTTGTTTTTGGAGACGTGAAAAAAATTATGGTAGTAGTCAATTTAAAAATAAAAAAATAACGAATTTTAAAGGAAAACTACCACTGCTAAGTAAGCTTTGCAAGTTAACGAGTAATAGTTGCAACTACGGAACCCTACACTGCGCGTGGCCCGACACGCTTTTGGCCGGTTATATTTGAAGTTCTTTCTGTCCATCAAAGGTCATCATCAATCATAGAATTCAGTTTATGTAAAAGAGTTGTGTAACTATTTTTAGTATTAAATTAAGTATATACCTACTAACTATATTATAAGAGTGGCTGCTAGCACTAGTACTACTGCTGAGCCTGAGGTCCTCTAAGAAGTTCGATACCTGAATCTGTCAGTTTTATAGTGCGTTGGGTTTTTCTAAAACAAAAACCAACGAAGTGAAATTTGTACCGCGACAAAAAGAAACGCAGCGCCATCTATCCCTCCAGCAGCGAACTACTGCATCGCGCTATCAGAATTTTCCGTGCAATTTGAACATGTACAATAGCCCGAATATCAAGTATCGCAGTTGCTCACCGGACACAGCATCCGTCCGGTCGGGTGATTCTCCCTTTTCAATTGAGGATTGCGAGACTTCACACTCTTTCACGTATATTTCAACCTGTGATATGTCGGTTATATGTGGAGCTCGTGGCAAAATAATAACTGCACATGTCATTCTTCCCGGTTAAGCAACGTTTGCCGAGATCGGTGCGTGGATGGGCGATCATCCATTGCGTAGCGAATCTTCCCCGTGTCTCAATGGTTAGTTTTTTGAGACACGGGGAAGATTCGCTTCTAGAGATCTAAAAATTACAGCGTTTTAATAACCAGGGGGGCTACTCTCTAAACCCGAAGTCCGTAGTTTCGGGCTTAGTTGCGGGCGTATTCTAAACTTATAACAATATTACTATTAAAGAACAATAACATTTACTAGTGCATGGCTAAAAAAAATCATAATTTCTGTAAGTTTTCATACAAGAAAAGTAGACTCAAAAGTGTAATTTTTTGCCACTTTTCGAGTTAGTAAACGTGTTGATTTACGATGAAATCTGAGGCATTTTTTTTGTTTTCTTTTTAGACCTAGTACTTCGTTGTAAAACATGGTAATTAAAAAAAATAAGTTTATTTTACTATGAATTATTTAGTACTACTATATAATCGGCGCGGAATCGTACCAGCGATCAGTGCCGGCCAAAGGCGGGCGAGCCGCGCTGCTCTGGAGTAACGCTCTAGAAGGCGCTGAATTTCTATGAGTGTTCTTAAGATAGTATCGCATTTAAGAACAGATTCGTTTGTGTCTAAACTGAACACTGACTGAATTTACTTAAAATTAGATTTAATTTTTTTCTATGCAGCCCCTAAGTATTTTTCTCCTTTCCCAGTTTCAACAGCAGTGCGAGTGCCAGTACCTTGAACGTAGGCTGGCGGAAGGGGGCTGGTGAAGAACTGAGCATGTTCAGTAACGCACAGCCACGTATCCTGGTGCCGGGAGACACGCTGCCCTTCATCGGAGTACTGCACGACAGGCATGGCAATTCTAGGAGGTTTGTATGAAGAGCTGAGCATGGCAACTCTAGGAGGTATGTATGAAGAGCTGAGCATAGCAACTCTAGGAGGTAAGTATGAAGAGCTGAGCATGGCAACTCTAGGAGGTTTGTATGAAGAGCTGAGCATGGCAACTCGTAAGAGGTATGTATGAAGAGCTGAGCATGGCAACTCTAGGAGGTAAGTATGAAGAGCTGAGCATGGCAACTCTTGGGGGTAAGTATGAAGAGCTGAGCATGGCAACTCTAGGAGGTATGTTTGAAGAGCTGAGCATGGCAACTCGAGGAGGTATGTATGAAGAGCTGAGCATGGCAACTCGAGGAGGTATGTATGAAGAGCTGAGCATGGCAACTCGAGGAGGTATGTATGAAGAGCTGAGCATGGCAACTCGAGGAGGTATGTATGAAGAGCTGAGCATGGCAACTCGAGGAGGTATGTATGAAGAGCTGAGCATGGCAACTCGAGGAGGTATGTATGAAGAGCTGAGCATGGCAACTCGAGGAGGTATGTATGAAGAGCTGAGCATGGCAACTCGAGGAGGTATGTATGAAGAGCTGAGCATGGCAACTCGAGGAGGTATGTATGAAGAGCTGAGCATGGCAACTCTAGGAGGTATGTATGAAGAGCTGAGCATGGCAACTCGAGGAGGTATGTATGAAGAGCTGAGCATGGCAACTCGAGGAGGTATTTATGAAGAGCTGAGCATGGCAACTCTAGGAGGTATGTATGAAGAGCTGAGCATGGCAACTCTAGGAGGTATGTATGAAGAGCTGAGCATGGCAACTCGAGGAGGTATGTATGAAGAGCTGAGCATGGCAACTCGAGGAGGTATGTATGAAGAGCTGAGCATGGCAACTCGAGGAGGTATGTATGAAGAGCTGAGCATGGCAACTCTAGGAGGTATGTATGAAGAGCTGAGCATGGCAACTCGAGGAGGTATGTATGAAGAGCTGAGCATGGCAACTCGAGGAGGTATGTATGAAGAACTGAGCATGGCAACTCGAGGAGGTATGTATGAAGAACTGAGCATGGCAACTCTACGAGAGAAAAAGCGTATATTTTCATACCACCTGCCACAATGAAGACTTATTTTATTGGTAATTTTAATCTGGGTTGCTAGGCAAGTAGGCCTGTAGGCTTATCCAAGTTGGGTAAAGTCTCTCTCTGTGCGTATTGGCCTAGCTCTGTTCTGTCTCCTTGATATAGAAGGAAGTAAAAATTATGTTTCTCTTACACCCACGCTGTTCTTTAATGATTGATTTCATGGTGGGATCCAAGACAGTTCAATCGTTTCCCCGTGAATTGTGTGCTTCATTGTTCATCATCATCATCAGTCAAAAGACGTCCACTGCTGGACATATGCCTCCCCCAAGTGTCGCCACAACAACCGGTCCTGTGCGTCTCGCATCCATCGGCTACCCACGACCCTCACCATGTCATCGGTCTACCTTGTGGGAGGCTTTCCAAGGCTGCGTCTTCCGGTACGCGGCCGCCACTCAAGAACTTTTCGGCCCCATCAACCATCTGTTCTACGAGCAAGTTCAGTTTGGCGATCCTTCGGGCTATGACGGTAACCTTGGTTCTCTTGCGGATATCGTCATTCCTGATTCGATCACGCAAGGAAACTCCGAGCATTGCCCTCTCCATTGCCCTTTGGGTGACTTTAAGCCTTTTGATAAAGCACATTGTGAGCAACCACATTTCGGTTCCATAAGTCATCACTGGCAACACACACTGGTCATAGACTTTCGTTTTGTCTTCATTGTTCACCTATATTAATTTGGTGTACATGTCACCGGAAAATTGCAATCGCCGTAAGATTGTAAAATATCGCGTAAAATTGTGAACTATTTTTTCTTAATAAGACACGGATATTTTGGAAACCATTGAATATGGATTGGATTTATTGTGAACAAGACGATTTTTCATTGTATGTATATCGAGAAATTAAAATCTAATAAAGATTTATTACAATCTTACGGAGTCAAGTGGTTTATGTGTGCTCCTTTAGTTATAGGGAGACCTTTTTTGGTCATTGTTGATCTTGTCTTTCAGGAGTGGTGGCTAGGAATACTGTGACTGGCTAGACGTGTGTGACGGCCTACTGTTTGATGTAGAGATGCTTTGTTGTCGGCAGGGCCCCGGCGGGCGGGTCGCGCGGACACACGCGCGCGGCGCTGGCGGGCGTCAGCAAGCGCTCCGCCTCGCCCTTCCGAGAGAGGCACACGCTTGGTATGTAGCTCGGCACTAGTTTGGGACGACTAATATCATAAAGCTGAAGAGTTTGTTTGTTTGTTTGAACGCGCTAACCTCTGGAACTGCCAGTCGGATTTGGAAAATTATTTTTGTGTATGAAAGCCACATTCATGAGGAATATAGGATATACGGGAACAAGAAATTCCTACGGGAACGGGATATGCGCGAACGAAGTCGCGGGCAAAAACTATTCATGAATAAAATAGGGATGCTGTCGGGATAAAAAATAAACTATTTAGTCCTAACTAACGGTCTAAATAGATTTTTGTTTTTTTTTTATACAACGTATGAAAAAATATTGTACACGTATTTTATGCTTCATCAAATCATTAACGTGGTTACTTACGTCACCGAGATCTAAAAATTGGCACACTTTTTACGTTGTGAACGCACAGTGCGTTGATATTTCGCGTAAGAAAAGGAACAATACGTGTCCAAAATTTATAGGTAATGTATCTACTCTATTCTCCAAGTTATAAAAGGCCACAAGGTCATGATTTCATGAGATAGTTATTCAACGGATAATTATGATCAGGTTTACTTCGGTGATCACCTACTTATCTTTTTTTTATTTAGTATGGGTTTGCTCTTGACTTGACTCTAGTCTAAGTCATAGATGACAGAGACAAAGTCGACGATGGAGCGAGCTTACCCAGAAGAAGCCTGTTCACTCTAATTTTGAAGAGGTTAGTGTTGTATGTGTTTGGAAACACAGACGCAGACAGAAGTTCCACTCCTTTGCTAGCTACTTGCGACTCCCTACTACACCGACGAGGTAGTCTCACTAAATATATTTTGTAGGTACATGTGCACCTGTCTAATGTTACGATTCTATCATCGTGTTATCAGTCGCAGGCAGCAGCGGGCAGGGCCAGCGCGTGAGCGGCGCGCACGTGACGATGGCGACGTGCTCGCTGCAACCGGCAGACGACGCGCCTCCGGCTTCTCCGTAAGTTTACAATGATAGCTCTACAACAAGGCATCAGCTCCGTCTCTATCTCGCCATAGATTCATGATCTTATGAGCACGCTGGACAAATGCTCCTGCATCTGTGGCACAGAATAGTCTAAGTAAAAAAAGTACGCATCAGGTAAAAAAGTACACTATGACGTGCTAATGCCGTCCAATTCCGATGATGTGAAAGTGATAGTGCTATTCGCTATGTATAGCTCCGTCTCCCTCTTTGGGGGCGTTTCAAGTATTATGTAACGCAATTTGGGGGGAGGGAGGGTCTTGTAAAACGTTACGATGCGTTACAGGGGCGGGTGTTCGAACAACGCGTTACGTAACATTGTTTTTTTTATTTAAGGCTAGCTCACTAAACATATTTTCGGTTTACACAGTCACTAAACAGTAGTCATTTTGCCAAACAAAAATAAACATCAATATTTTTCTTGGAATGACATTTATTAATTAAAAAATTTGGTAACATGAGAGTAGTAGACATAATTGTGACTTTTAGATAAAAATTGTCACTTGGATGATACGTAACGTTTCGGGAGGGGGAGGGGGGTCAAGAATCTTATATAATACTTGAACGCTCCCTTAGAGAAGAATCATGATCGTTCTTAGACTTCATAGTACCAGATACGCACATTCGACCGGGTGCGGTGTTTATAGTTCTGTTTATCCGAATGAAAAAACGGAGCCCTGGCGTTGTCCTACTCAAAGCGACATCGCGCAAACACGCGTTGGTTCTGCAAACCCCAACATGTCGTCACGCCAACAGAGAACGCCTTCCGGTATTGCCGGTATCGCGTATTCACTCTAGCGTATCCACTCGTACAAGCATACCTATCGTGTTTGGGATCATTTGATTTGAATCATATAATTATCTAATCCACTTTTATAAGAATAACTGTCGTGTTTGGGTCATTTCGGGTTCTGGTGGGTCACTGTAGTTGGTAACAAGGGCCTGTAACGGCTTCAATGCCGCCACTAGAAAAACTAACGAAACGAAATTTGTACGGCAACAAAAAGAAACGCTACACCATCTATCCCGCCAGCGCCGAGTTACTAACGAAATCCTGCATCGCGGTATCAGAGTTTTTCGTGCGATTTGAACATATACAACAGTCCGAATATCAACTATCGGGCAGTTGCCCACCGGACACAGCGGAGGATCCTCCCTTTTCAACGGAGGTATGCGAGACTTTAATCTCTGTTCCGCATACCTCTAAACTGGTGATCCGTGACATTGAACGTCATGGCTACTTCATCATCACTTCTCCTCATCGTGACCTCAAGCTCTTGAGCAGCAAGTCATACAGTCAGCCAGTACCCACGACTTCTACGGGTATTCTGACCACCAGCACCATCAGCATTCCTGGCCAGCATCCTCAACCATCATCATCATCCATCAGCGACCATAGCTACTAGCACATTGCACCTTCGGCCAGTCTCACATGAAGAGCCTTGAAGAACCTCTCCTGGTCAACCCCAACAGTGACGTCACTCCGTCGCACCGCTCCGATTCACTGGAGCCTGCCGCATCATCCCGACTGACTGGGATATCATCACCCCGACTCACTGGGGTACCGCAGACAATTCCGACTTACCCTGAACTCTGCGACCTCCGGTTTATACGCACTGGAACCAACCTTCCGCCTGGCAAGCATCTCAAGATGTATGGACGACTCATCCACTATCGACCTCCGGTCTCCGGAGGGGAGTGATATAAATAATTAATGGCGCCACAAGAAAAAATAAAGAAACGAAATTTATTCGGCAACAAAAAGAACCGCTACGGTTCTTTTTCACGGATCACGTGACCTTTTTTCGATAGCTTCGCTCGCTGACTCTACCTCCCGCCATCCCATTCGAACCTAACCTATCCGTGTCACATTCCCGAGTTCATGCAGTCTCTCTTAGTTCAGCAGTTAGATCAAATGTCAATTATACAAGATAATAATTAGATCAAAAGAATGTTATCCTTACTAATATTATAAACGCGAAAGTTTGTATGTATGGATGTTTGTTACTCTTTCACGCGAAAACTACGAAACGGATCTTGATGAAATTTGGCACAGATGTAGATTATATTCTGGAATAACACAGGATACATTTGGAGGCATCAGGAGTATGTTCCCTTGGGATAACTTTCGACATTCACGCGGGCGGCAGCTAGTACTAAATTAGAAACTAAACGAACGTTAGACGAAGTGTTGTTATAACATACGTTGTCATATATACTGAACGTTATATTCAATGAATATGATGGAAAGTGCTGTTAGATAAAGTAAACGTTGTCATTTGAGCAAATAGATCAAATGTTCTTATACTAAAAGAGAGGCGTTCTTTTCAAATAGGGATAGACCGCTATTCCTCATACAACGCTGTAAGCTTTTTCTGAAAGGCAGCTCCAATGTTTTGTAACAGTGAACGCGCGCCACAGCGTCCGCGGCTGCCAGTGAGCTTGGATAACCGGATCAGAGACATGAGCCCCAAGACCGTACGCAGAGAGGCTAAACATAAACTTAAGAGGTAAGTATTCAAAAATCATGTTTTAATTTTTTTCGGGTAATTTTTTCTTGCCAAGCTTTCAATAGTAATGTTGTGGGTGTTTGGAAGTGTCGTTGCAGGACTAGAATAACTTATCAATTATGCTAAATTATTTTTCTATCAACTGCGTAGTAATGTTATCATTAATCGCTACAAAACCGATCACAAAGGACGTATTTTTTGCTTAGAACCAAAACTGCAGAAATGTTATATATGAAATCTCATGGATTGCAGTTTTTCATTAATGCACTGTTTTTTTTTTATTTAGATATAAATTTACCACAGAGGTTTAATGTCTCCCATTAAGTTTAATATCAAATGTACATGCATTAGATCCAAAAGATACTGGCTGAAAATAAAAGTCGGCTGAATAAAACCGACTTGGTACTTAAATAAAAAAAAACAATGGCGCGGTTTTTGTACCGTTGTAAAACTTTGTTACTTCATATTTAAAAACAAAGTTTTAAATTAAATAGACTAGTAAGTATTAAATAGACAGCTATAGCGATATGAATTCAACTCCAGAAAGTATAAAAACTGCAAATGAAATTGTTAATAACCTTTTGCCGCAAGTCAGGTCAGGATAAATATTTTAAAAGCTTATGAAAATTTTACTAAGTGGAGAAACGAAAGACGTAAAATCACTGTCCGAAAATGTATGATTAACGTATTTACGTGAGATGTCCAAAAAAAGAACATCTTCATTGTGGTCTATAGGTATATTCATTATAAAAAGCACAGTTAATACCAAGCACAACGTGGATATAAAAGAATACTCTAAATTAGCATCGCTTCTGAAGTTGTTATCATATTATGGGTAAAAAGTCGAAAGTGCTCACAGCTCAGGATATAGAAAAATTTTTGAATGAAGCATCTGAGAATAAATATTTAACAACAAAGGTAAGTTTTAAGTATATAATCTAGACGTTGACACATTATGACCGGTATAAACGCTGTTTAGTGCAAATGTTTAATAGAAGTACATTGCCGGCTAAGTAGAATAACTATTTGCGACATGTTTGAAGTTATTCTAATTACCCGGCAATGTATTTTTACAAAATACTTGCCCTAAACAATGTATATACCGGCCATTAAGTAGTTCAAGCCCTATGTTGAGAACAGATGTCAGACTGTAGTTCTGAATAGATACTGCCTTAAATCTATGAATGTCCAATCTGGGGTTCCCCAAGGATCCTTGCTAGGCCCACTGCTATTTAATATTTTTATTAAAGTGAAACTTTTATTATATCGTCTCAAATTTTTTGGTCTGTGTATCGCATGTCGCGTGACGGTCGGCCGCGGAGTAGGGATAAAGTGAAAGGCGCTCGTCAGAGCAACCGAGGCCAATATGGCGGCGTCTATAGTTCCATCAGCTGACCGTGTAGTGTATAGACTATTACTCATTTGTGCCAGTGCTCCACGCTAATTTGTTTGTTTTTGTCAGTGTTTTTTTATACCCTTAATGGAATATTATTCCGAAATTTTTTAGTTAAATATCTATAATGTGAAAAAAAGTTTCACTTTTACCGTGGTTTTTAATGATATCTCTTCTTTCCGGTATTCAAAATGACTACTAAATGAGCTGATGACATGAAGATAATAAGACAAATAAATACCGTGGCAGATGCTCATCTATTAAGCAGACCTTAATAATGTTCAAGGCTATTGTATTAATGATAAGTTGGATTTGAATGTCTCCAAGTGTTATGTTTGCTCCTCTACACGCTCTCTACACTAACCAATCCCGATCGTCTATGACTACATGCTTTTGGATACAGCACTAAATGGGGTCCACACTATCAGGGATCTCGGAGTAACCTTTGACGCTAAGCTCTTTTATGATGCACACATAGATAATATAGTTAAGAAAGCATCAAAAGCACTTAGTTTCATTCTCCGGGTGTCTTCGGAGTCCAAAAATATAAAGACTAATTAAAATACTATACTGTTCTTTTGTTCGTAGTCATTTGGAGTATGCTTCTTAAGTCTGGAACCCCTTGCAGAAGCTCCTACGTTTGCCCTTATCTTGTCATACTTGACGTTTGTCATTGGCATTCCAGAAAGGACAGTAAACAGGAGTGCAGCTCGGCGCCGCGCGAGAAGAGCCCCACGTCCGTGCTGCGCGAGGCCAAGCTGCGCCTCCGCAAGCTGGAGATCGAGGCCGAAGCCGTCGAGAAGTCCTACCGCGACTTCCGGCGCCGCCAGTCCGAGCTGCGCCTCCAGCGCACGAGGGTGCCGCAGGACAAACGCGATGGTCTAGCTAAGGCGCTCGGTTAGTAAAAGTTCAGTAGACTGGTACTTTTTTGTATCCGTGAGTGCCAAATGAGTGTCCGTGGAGTTTCTTGTAAGTTCTTCTACACAGAGATATACGCTTTGGAACGTGTAACTAGCTTTCATATTTTTGACGGACTGACTTTGACAATATTCAAAAGTACCTGTAAATGGTTTATTTGAAATAAATGCTTTGACTTTGACTTTGATCAAACCGCATCCTCAGAATGAAGTGACTTGCACAAATTGCAATTTGTGGAAAATGAGCAAGAAAGTCTTCCAAAAAGAATAAATTAAATGTATTTCTCCCGTGACTGATGCAAGGCTGTATCCTTCCTCCTCATAATTCAGGCTCATTTTCATCACATAGAGTAGGCTTTACAAGATCAGTCTGTAGCAAAATCAGAAGTTATGGGATAGTCGAGTTCGACCACATTCATTCTAAGGGAATATTGATTGCCGAAGAATTTTCTACTGTTTTATTGAATTTTACTTTTATGTTGCAGACGTGACACGAAGCCACTCAACACATCAACTGGACGAAACTAACAAAAACGACATAGAAGCAAAATTCGTAGACTTACAGAAGTCTGTGCGCGGAGACTTTGACAAGTACATCCGCGAGTACAGGACCAAGATCGACCACGCAGAGACGCACTTCCGGGGCAAACCCACCGCCGCCGACAAAGCCATGCCCATCCCCGACGCCTTCGTCACAGACTGCCAGCAAGTCGACGCGCGAGGGAACTACCTCGAGACTCCTCTCACCGAGTTCAGGAAACTGTACACCTCCGCGCGACACAAGGACAAGTCACCCACCAGGAGCGTGCACTCTGACGACGACGCCGTCAGCAAGACAGAGTTCGACTACGAGCACTCCGCGCGACACGACGCGCTTCGCAAAATGAAACAAAACAAACAAGCCGAACTACGAATATTAAAACAAAATCTCCATAAAATGTATCACTCACCAAAAAACAACCGCGACTCGGCTGCGGTAGACAAACCAGTCAATCAAAGCTACCTGGCAGGCACTGAAGACAAACATAATTTAAGAGTGGAAGTGGAAAGTTTCAGTGAAATTAACGACATCAAGTCGCAAACACAAGACATGTTGCTCGTCGTGCAGAGTTCAGTGAACTCGCGGGAGGTAACGATGGGGCGCGAGGAGCCGAGCGAGATGTTCTCTGCGCAGATGACCATCATCGTGAGCCCCAAGCGGCCCAGCTCGGTCAGCGACGAGGCGCGCGGGGTCTGCGAGAGGCGCCGCAGCCAGTCCCCCGAGCAAGCTGCACACCTCACCAGGAACGACGTGCTCGACGCCATCTTCCACGCCGACCCCAACAACGACGAGTCGAGCGTGCAGATGCAGCTAGAGCTGTCCAAAGACGACGACGATGCCATCAGCGAGTACGAGAAGAGCGGGTACCCGGCCGACTTCTCAGCCGAAGGGGAGCACTACACACACTCCGAGGACGAACACTCGCCTATTTCTGTGCCCGCCGCGACGGACGACGATAACTTCTGGGAGACGTAGGCACCGCGACACATTCTTCATCGTACCGTACCTCGTGCTGCTATCTCTTTGATCGTTTGATCTAATGTCAAAATTTTACGTATTTATGTATTAGTATATTTATACAAGTGTTAAATAAAAACAACAGTAAAAAGAACCAGTCATAATTTATTTATCTACCGTCTATGTGAATTAAAACATTATAATATCATATAAAACATAATTTTTCGTATCTTTCAAATATATAAAAGTACAAACATTCGTAGACGTAATATCAACAACTCACGGCGTTTGGCATCCAAAGAGTCCCGACGTCGCCTAACTACATTAAATGCTAATCAACGCAGTGAAACAACTTTATTGTCTTATAACACAGAACATAATAAACAAATGCAACTAAAGAACATAATATTTACGTTTCCATATAAAATAAAAAACGATAACGAGTTCCTTGTTGTTTAACTACAGAACCCTAGAAAGCATTTTATACTATTTTTCTCATAGAATATTTTTAACAATATTCTATCTGAGGTTATTCTTATATGCAACTGTAAATATTATGTTAAAAACCTAACTAACTTATGAAAACGGATAATATGAGATTTACAAATGTCAGAATGATGCCAGCGGAACTCTTCTTTCATTGAATGTCACATTTTATAACATCTTTCTATTTATAATAGAAGGCATAATATATATTTGAATCAATAACAAAGAGAATTATTATTATTGTTACAAGGTTTAACATAATCAACGCAAAACCTGAAAAGGGGTCGTAGTACTCTTCATTGTGGGCAACTTTTACCAACCCCGCCATGAAAAAATCAATGGCCCCATGCATTTGTGAGCATAACTCGACAAAATGTACTGAACAGCAGATTTTCTTTTTGGTTTTCCGTTTACTGTGTTACACCCTGTGTGAGAGCTTTTAAAGGAATTTAACTATAGTTAAGAGATATTCGTTGAAGAGTTTCGTTCGTTATAAAAATAAGTGCGTGTCGCACGCAGCTGCAATGAAATGGAAGATTTGAAAGTATTAGCTTCGAATATATTCTATTTAATGTCAGTTGGTCCTTAAACCCATCGTCAATTGTGATGTTAATATAAGATGAACCTTTGTTTTGTAGGAATTCAAAGTGAGCGAACTACGTCATACATTTCGATTTTTTAAAGTGAAACTTTTTTTCCATCGCCTCGAATTTTTTTGTCCATCTTTCGCATTACAGCCGGCCGCGGAGTGGGGATAAAGTGAAAGGCGCTCGGCAGAGCAATGGCGCTCATAGCTCGCATCAGCTGACCGTGTAGCTTTTACATTCTCACATATTCGTGCAAGTACACCGCGGTATTTGTGTGTTTTGATCAGTGTATTGATGTAAATGTTCTCTGTAAAGTTTCACTTGCTTTGTGGTTTCATGAAACTTAATCAAGGTATGGATTGTGGAGGTCAGATATGCAGTGGCTCCACGTAAAATACTGGTGCTCAGCTGTATCTGGTTAGATAGGAAGCCGACCCCGACATGGTTGGGACAAGGCTAGTTGTAGTTTTTTTTTTAATTTCGTTTATATTAAAATATTAAGTTCAATCACTTTGCATTGACATATTTTATTTATACAGGGTATATTTTTGAGGCAAGGCTGTCTATTTTCTTGCTGACTATACCTTTTATTATTCAAAAACTGTGAATGGATTCCTGAAGGAAGGGTACCTGCCCTTACCCCTTGCCTCAAAAAAGGACACCGTATAAAGGATAATGTCTATAAATTATTTCTCTATGTCACATTAAATTTATATAAAAATTAAGTTGCACTTCTTAATCAAATGACTATAAACTAAAAGTTGTAGAGTACTGCGCCAATTTACATCACCACAGCATACATGACATAAACAAAATATATAAACATTCTCCAATTCAAAAATAATCATAGAAATAAACTTTAAATCACTAGCTATCGAATTAAATCCAATAAAATCAAATAAACTAATTTACATTTGACGAAATGTCACAGAGTGAAATCTAAATAAGAAATATCGAGACGCTAAAATTATGCTGTTACTAACTTATAAGATTCATAACAATAATATTCAGTAAATAATTGTTTTAGAAGTTTTCTGATGTCTTTAACGATATTGTTAGAGCTTAGGTAAGAAATATTCGTTTCTTTTTTAGTTAAAATTAATCATTTACATGTTTTGCTGCCCAAGAAAGAACCGGTATATTGAAAAACGTATTTGCTTCTGCAAAATTCAATTCTCACATGTTTTACTCTATTGAGATTTCGATTATAAACCATTAATATTTGCGACGTAATGGTACAATTTTAACCTTTTGAACGCCAGAGCATAAACGCATCGGCGTGCCTCCGACGCCAAGCCTTCGCCGTACTTTTTGTCACATATTTGTGACGTTTGGGCGTACAGGGCACGCGCTTGCTTGTCATGTATACGTGACAATGGCGTTCAAAAGGTTAAGGGAATCGATATTATAATTTGATAAAGGCCACTTGTTCATAGATATAGTACAACACAATTTTAGGGATCCATCGGCGTTTCGACATAATAATCGCTTATTTGTTTAATGTACTTGACCCTGTCTTTGCCTGGGGTCTTTTGACCTCAAGTCGTATAATTGTATAAATGATGCTGTTGGACGAATTTCGCCGATGGAACATAAGTTGCGTCGTACAGTCAACGAAAGAGTTCGGTACACAGGCACAATTTTCGACTTTCTTTTAATCTCGCAATCAATTAATGCTCGTGCTTTCATTGTATGAAAAGAGGACTCTGCCCTAGAAGTGGGACGGACAGGCTGTTTTTGATCTGGTATTATTCATGTCATTTTGTTTAGATAAATACATTCTGTCCCGCAGAAGTAGTTCCCAATTTGCTGCCTGCGTACTTATCTCTTTGACTGACATAAGGCCGGTTTCTGAATTGAGAATTAGGAGTTGAGTACTCGTCAAACTCTACATTAGTCTGAAGGCCTGTCAAACTGTAATTTAAGTAGGGTTTGACACGTTCTTAACTTCAAGTTCTTAATTCAGGAACCGGTCTATAATAGTAGTATAATCTGGCTGTTTATGAAGTCGGTAGTGCCCCTGGGTGCCGCGAGAGGCGCCACTGAGCAGTGACGCTCAAAACCCGAAGCTCACGTTATGGTTCGCGTTCTTGACGGCCAGCGCCGAGCGCGGGGAGTTCGGTCCTGTCACTCGCAACCATGTTGACACCTGAAATTAACGAAACCGCTTGAAAATTAAGAGCAAAGACATTAGACTTCTACCAGTCCGCACTGGGCTCGCACAGAAAGGTGTGTGTGGTCAGTTTCAAACTATGAGTTGGTCGGCTGCTTTAATGCGGCCTTAATAAATAAAAACCACTAGCCAGTCGTTAAATGTATACGCGATTTGTACGGACATCGCTTAGGACAGTACAAGTTGATCCACCGTGAACCTGTGGCCCTGATGAACTCGTACGCGCACTCCGTGTCACGGCCCTAATATTTGTGTGGGTCAACTTTAACCGTACCATACTAAGCGCGGTCTGTACTCCAAAAGTCACTTATACACTACTACTCGCATCATATGTGTAGATCAACCTTGTGGCGTCAGATAAAGGGCAGCAAGGGTCGGGCTGGTTCGGAATTCTAAGTTCTATCCTCAAGGCTCAGCGGCACAGGCTGGCTTGAGCTTTCGCTGCCTCCTTCCAGCCCCCCTAACTAGGTTCAGGAGTGGCGGACTTGGGGGATGTCCGTCGCCCCCTATTCATTTATGCGGACCCGAGGTGGCGGCGCGTGGTGTTCCCGTGCGCCCCTCTTTGACGTCGCGGGGGGAGTCAAACACCGCATTCCCCGCGCTGACCCGAGGTGGCACGCGGAGGTGGAAAGGTTACTGAAAGTATTTCTGTCACCTGCAAGGAGTCACGTTCCCGGTTGGGCGTGGAGCAGCGCGCGGCCACGCGGGCGGCGCGTGCGGCCGGGCTGGCGCCGGCGCCGCTACTGACGAGCTGGCCGGGGCTGGGCGCCACCAGCGACATGCTCACGCGCACGCTGTCGTCGACCGAAGGGGCTGGCTGCCATCTGGACAGGAATGAACAAATCTTAAAGTCACTCTCGTAAAGCCAAGCTTATATGAGTCTGGGCCTTTATGGTTGGCGCATATAAAGCTAATCACAGGCTGTCGACGGTTAACCACCAAAATCATTTTTAGGCAAACTGCTTGTTTTTACTGTTTGTACTTAATATGATTGCATGCATATAATATTGTAGCGACATCAATGCCGCCACATGAAAAACAAAGAAGCGAAATTTTTACAGCAACAAAACGAACCGCAACGTCATCGTTTTTAACCGCAACGATTTTAACATATACAACAGTCCGAATATCAACTATCGAGTAGTTGCCCACCAGACACAACAACCGTCTGGTCGGAGGATCCTCCCATTACAGTGGAGGTGTGCGGGACTTTACTCTCTGTTCCGCATACATCTATAATATTATTGTTTGCTAAGCAAGAAATAAAAGGCTATTATATTTATTAATTTAAGGGCAGAACGATGATCATTCTGCCTGCCTTGCCTAGCTTTTTAGCCTCTTTATTGTGATCGGCCTCCAGTCTAGCCGGATGCATCTGAAAAACAGTATTTTACATGAAACGACTATTTTCTGGCTTTCTGACTATCCGTTATGACTGTCAAAGATCAGATCTATCTTCATCATCATCATCTGACAGCCGGGAGCAACGGCTTAACGTAACCTACTTCCAAGGCACGGAGGAGTTTCGGCATGTAATGATGAATGGTCACCCATCCGCGGACCGACTTCGGCAAGCGCCACTTAACCTCGAAGATCAACCTGTGTACCTGTTATTATTTGGCCACGATCTCCTCCACCCTCCAAGGGTGGAAGGATTATGCTGTGTTGAAAGAAAAGCCATGGTATATACTAACTTGTCTCTCTGTTCCGGCGGGTACAGTGCCACGCTGTGCCGCCAGCGGTACACGTTCGGGTACTGTTCGGGACTGATCGGGCACTGTTGCAGCGCGTCGAACACTAGGCGGTCCATCTTGGACGGCTCCTCGCTAGAAAAAACAAGAAACAAACAAGTACTCGACTACTCGTATTTAGACTTGGTTCGCGAGCTTGTCGACATGAGAGATATGGACTCCCATCCTAGTAAAGATAGTCGAGTTAACAACTTGCCTCGACCAACACCTTAGGAGGCTCTCGTTAGGCAGCTGGATCAAGGGCTTGATTCTGAAAGCGGTACTTCTGGACACGGCTCATATTGTATATATACCTGGACCCTTATTTAATAAACTCATTTCTTACTTTTTTATCCTTTCTGTGGCCTTAGTGTGATTTTTTATACATAACTCGATCGCGTTAACGTAAACTGTTTTTTTTACTTAAGCAGCGCTGTCTCAAATTGTGCAGTATAATTAATAGAATAGACTTCAATACAAATTGATGTAGGTATGTGAACGTTACCGCGATCGGGTGGATTTAAAAACTTTTTTTAGGATGGGAAATCGTCAAATGACTCCTTCCGCTCTGGGCGGAACAAAGTGAAAGTCAAAACGTTTATTTCAATTAGGCCATTAAACGGCACTTTTGAACGTCATCATTTACAGTTCAGTAAAATAACAATATTACATTAATAAAGTGACTCTACTGTCCATACGGAAAGGTAGATTCTTATGGAGAAGAACGGACAAGAAACTCCATAGTTACTCTTTTCAAATAATGATTTTACAAAATTTGTATACAAAAATTAATTTAATATTATGTGAGGACGATGCACCCAGAGTATGATACTTATAAGAACAAAGTATTACCATTAAAGGTAAACTTATTCATTTTCTAAAGAAATTTAGGTAAATGGTACTCACATATTTACAGATAATCTTAATAACCATTAATTAAACAGAAAATAAAAACACAAAAAAGAAACAGTATATCTATAAAGTTAATTCACAGAACGGAAGGGAGTGTCAGACTCTCACTTTCGAACAAATTCCGCTACCCACAAAACCCTACACAGTCACTCCACAGATTAATTTCAACGTTTTGATATCTACATTCAATGCTTATAAGTTACTCACCCATATATAAAAGGCTCGGCCTTCGCCCTGTCGCTGGCTTCAGCCATGTCATCGTCTTCGCGCTCCGAATGCTCTGACGCCGTCAGAAACTCCTCGTCGTCAGAATTGCACGATGCCACGGACTCGTCGTCAGATATCTGCTAAGCAAAATAAAAACATTGAATGTACTGGTTTTTTCATGTTATTAGGAACATAAGAATTTGAGTTCTTTAATTTCAGAAAATGTGTGTGAAAGTCGGAAATTATTCAAAGAGAATAATATATTCCCGGGATAAAAAGTATCCTTTGTATTAATACAGGGCACGGTCTACTCGTAGTTACTTTCGAACTTAAAAGATTAAAGAGACTTTTATTTATAGACGTCATCACTAACAATCACAAATATACCCATTTATTTTGCTCTATTTTGAGCTATTTTGTTTCCATGCATTCTTTATTGTAGTTGATACAGCATAATCTATACTAATATTATAAAGAGGTAAAGTTTGTAAGATTGAATGTAGGAGGTAATCTCTGGATCTACTGAACCGATTTTGAAAATCCTTTTTGTATAATTATAATTACTACATTCATTTCACAAAACGGGATATGCGCGTACGAAGTTGCGGGCAATAGCTAGTGCAATATATGTATTTATATAATTATAAAAGAACAGGGCTGCAATGGGTGGTTTTATAAAGCAGGGCGATTTACAGACAATCTTTACCATGGACAGAAAGAAAGGATTGTAGATTGATGGAAGGATGGAAGGTAGATTGTACTTATTAATTGAATGCATTTATTGATTTGGTTCTTAAAACTCAAAGTTAATTCCGCCAGTGTTGTTAGAACGTGTACCTACGTTGGTACAGAATAAGAACTGTTTATCAAACCGAGTTTAAAATTAGCATGTTTACGATATCAGTCTAGCTGCTGAATACAATGTACTTACATTCCTAGGAACATAAATGAATATACAGGTATATCACAGTAAAACCATTTTAGTTTGCGTCTGCAGAATTTAGCTGAAGCAACTTTGCACAGTCTATAATAATCACCCTGCTGGGAACCAGACCGCCTCTCTGCAAGAGGGATTGACCTATTATCCGACCACGTAAGCCCAGTGCGGGTACAACCAACGGTATCACAGGATGACTCTGGCCATTTCGAATTCTAAAAAACAGTTAACCACCGCCGGCAGCGCAATGTGACGTATCCACATTTAAACTTGAATAATATGTAATAAGCACGTAAGCTGTTCGAGCTTACGCATGACTCACTAAAGCAATGCTGACGTAAACTCTGCGTAAGCGCATATTCGCGTAAAACCAAGCGATACAGTCCCGTAGCCAGACACACCAGACATTCGGTCCAAAGACAAAATAATATGAATATAGACGAAGTTTAAACATCAGTGCGGTGTATTTAAAAATGTCGAACGCAAACCAAGATGAATTTATCGAAACCGACGACGAACCAAAGGCGGCGAGACACATATGGACCTCAGGAATCGTCCTGTCCACTGCCTGCTTAATACTACAACTGTTGCTGTTCAAATTGCTGCCGAAAATCAGGAAGATAGACCAAAAGATTCTCACACAGCTGACAATAGCAAGATTGCTAAACACAGTCGTCGAATTTCTGTTGAACTATAACGTTTTGGACCTGTCAGAAAATGATTTCTTGTGGGCAGTATTAATGCAGTCAGAGGCAGTAACAATATGCTGGATGTCAGTCTACACGAAGATTTTATATGATAAGTTTGTGTCAGTGTTTGCATTTCAAGAATGGAACTTTATTCTTATGTCTAGTTTGGTCTGGTTGCTGACGATACCCATAGGAGTGATGGACAACGTCTTGATTGGGGCCGACTACAGCTCTAACGCCTATGATTACTATGCAACGTAACGCGCGTATGCGTCGTTCACGTGGTTCAAACTCATCATTCTATCAGTGAATATGTTCTTTTTCTTCAAAATCTATTCTGTTATTATAGACATTAACAAGAGATCTAAGAGAAACATAACAGATATGATGATTTCGAATGTGATTGCGTTTATTTTGTTTTGTATCACAAGCTTTGGAGCTTTTCTTCACATTTTGGTGACGGATATCGTTGCGGAAGCTTTTGACGGAAATAACCGCGCAGTGTACGATGCGTTTTTGATTTTAAGTTCGTTTCAAGGGATCGCAATAACAATTATATTCCTTATACGTACAAAGAATGAAATAAAACAGTGATTTTGTGTTTCGTATCAATATTGACTCATGTTGTTTGTTTATATGTCGCGTTATTTTGTCGGAGGCAATGGTCTGGTCAGTGAGCCACCTTTTTATCAAATTATGCTGGTAAGCAATAAGGACTGCCTATTCAATGTAACTTTTCATAGAACTTGTGTAAAATTTTGATGTTTGTAAAAATGTAGCTTTATTTTAGGCGCAAAAAGGCCAGTTTGTTTGGTGTAAGAAGCGTTGGTTCCTGACAGCTGTATATAGGGTTCCGTACCCAAAGAGTAACCAGCGATACCCTATTACTAAGCCTCCGCTGTCAGTGCGTATGTCAGCGGGCTGAATTTCTCGTAATAAGTATTAGATATATGAAATTTTCAATGAGTATTTCTAAATAATACAAATTATACACGGTGCCATTTTAGTCGTCTTAAAAAGGCGGCCCACTTAATTTACCTAACATAAACTACATCCAGGCGCGATTATTTAAAAAAAAAAATCATTGAGATAATAGGTACCATAAGAAATTGGTTGTCTGTAAAGTCGGTTGACGGACGATAGTTTAACGTGATGTCATAACAAAACATTCATGAAATGATCGTAACGTTATCTACTATGAGCGTAACGTTACAATGAGTCATCCTTTTTCGTGCGTTCATCAATTTATTAGACGTTGTCACGTCAAAAATAAATAATTCATTAGAATAGAAAAACACCCTGTTAATAATGTTTACGTATCAAAACAATGTCGCTGTTCCATTCCGCGCCGTCCTTGGAACACAAGGCTCGGACTGCGCACGCTATAGGATGTTTCAAACTACGACATGCTTCATAATAATGAATAATATATATTTTTTTTAATAATTCAAATGTCATTAATGAATGTGTAGTAGTCATTGAATAGATAGATAAAGTGAGCTGCCGTTGTAAGACGACTAAAATGCCACCGTGTATTTAAAGTTCCTGCACGCTTCATTTAGAGGAATGTGCACGAAGTAGTCTGTGCCATCTAGTGTTGCAAATTCTAGGGACGGTTTCATTTAATAGTGTGCCAATAAACACATTCTTTTGTTTTAATTTATAGGCTGATTAACTTGTGCCGTGAAATAAAACGGGGAATTATTAAACTGTTTTATTTTCCCAATGAAGCTTCTTCTGTCATAAAATTAATCAAAGTCACAAGTCAAAGCATTTATTTCGGGTTTTGTTTTGGGCAGACCAATAACTTGTTTGTGTGGTTTTTTAAACTGTTAATTCAAGTTGGTTATATTATAAATAAATAAACCATTAACAGGTACTTTTGAATTGTCAAAGCCAGTCCGTCAAAAACATGAAGCTATTTGCACGTTCCAAAGCGTAGATCTCTATGGAGAAGAGATCCCAATGCCTAATCCAAGTTATGGTCTTCCTGTGTGCTACTTTTTTTCGAAATCCTTTCACACTGTGAGGAGTGATTGATTAGCAATATCCAGTCTTACACATTTATTTATACAATATGTAATAGAATACGCGAAAAAGCTGAAACGGGGTCACGGGTTCAAAGTTTGTCATAATGATGAGTATCATTACAAACTTTTACTATGCGTCTTGCATCCAACGGATTCACGTGGCCTTCACCAGGTCATCGGTCCACCTCATGGAAGGCAACACTTCCCCTTCTGGGACGCGGTGGCCATTCCAGAACCTTTCAACCCTATGTATCTGTTCTGCAAGCAATGTGTCCAGTGGACTATGTGTGCCCCGGCTCTAATAAACTAAGTTTCTTTCTGTGACTTACCTCAGCATTCACGACGGTACACTTGGCCGTGTCCACGGTATACAAGGCCGCGCCGCTGTCTCCGCCCGGGGAGTTCACGTTGAGCGGCCTCTCTGCTTCACTGTGCTGCAGCTTGCCGTCACCTGCCACCAATATTATCATTATAACATCACGACTATATTTCTCGACGGGCTAAGCAGAGTTGTAACTATAGTAAACCTATTTCGCCGCCGTTGCGGAACCTGTTTCGCAAAGTAAGCGAAAGTATATCGTCTGCCTGGGCGGTATGGTTTTAATCTTTTCGCCCGTGTAGCCTCGGAACTCCATAGAAAATACTCGGAGGAATTTCGCGTGAAACCGAGCGAGATTTATCGTTACTGCTGCGGTGCCATCTGTGTATGTTTATAAAAACGTGGCGCATGTTACTAAGACTGCTTAATTTGAGCATAGAAAACCGCACATTTCTTTAAAATTTTATTCACTACTAGCTTTTGCCCGCGACTTCGTCCGCGTGGAATAGTTACTTGGGCCAGACCTTTTTATTTTAAGATTATGAAGTTTAGTAACGTTTCAGTCAAACAGTAGCTTTGACTGAAACTTTACTAAACTTCATAATCTTAAAATAAAAAACAGAGAAATAATAGATAGATATAGATAGTCAACAAATGTTCGACGTGATTCTTTAAATTGGCATAACATTTTTTTATTTATGAACCGATTGACATGAAACAAACACTTAATGTTAAGTGAAGCTTATCACAATGTACTACCATCATAATAAACCACATCTAAATCGGATAAGCCGCTCTGAGATTAGCGTGCACAAACGCACAGACAAACATTCTAATAATCATAGATTTGGGTGCTATTTGCGTTGATAAAGGTCCCAAATTTTTTATTCTCATATATCTTCCATGCACAGACAGCGATCCGTTACATTTTTATTATATGTATATATTTAGGAGCTCAATTGTCCGACAAGCTGCTTATGGGCCTCCAAGATTTGTTGTATACGTTTAAAAAAAAAAAATTCAAAAGCATCACTCACCAATATCATGATCAAACGTCAGTCTTCTAATAAAGCTCTCACTCTTCGGACTAGTCGACAAAATAGATCTATTTTTCCTAAATGAAGCGTTCTTTTTACTGTTGCGTTCGAACACTTCTATCTTCCAATCGCACCTACACTTGGAAGCTTTCTGCCACAGCTCCGTACACTCCACCTCGGACATAGCCGGGGCTTTCAGTAGTTCAGCTTCGGTCAACTCTTCGCAAATGAAACTAGCTAAACACCTAACATGGCCGTCGATTACATGTGTCATTTTCGGTCTAACTATTCTATTCCCGCATGTATAAGTCGGTTTTCTCTCATCATCCGAGCTGAAAATATCATCGTTCGGACATCGGAGTTTGACTAAGAATTCCAACAAATGGTTGACGTCATCCAGATCGCTCGTCTGCTGTTTTAGTTTGTAGACAACGAGTTGCGCTAATCTAGAGTGTATTAAAGCGAAGTTTATGCTCTGAAATCGTTCGTCGTCCATGTATGTGAATATCGTGTGCTGTAGGTGCTTCGATTCGGATTTTAACGAGTCGCCGGCCGCTTCTGGTTCGGCGGTCAAGCTGAAAGTTAGCGCGTCCGCTATCCGTTTCGCGAAGACTTGGCAGGTGCGCTCTATACAGAGTAGTTGGCTGACGGTGTGGTTCACTACAGGCGCATCGCCGTTCACTGCTTTCGCCCCAGGCTGTCGGCAAAGCCTCTGCCTTAAAGGGTCAGTTTTCCGCCAATGGGGAGGTCTTTCATTGGATATTTTGCATGATTTCAAGGCGACACAGAGTTCTGAGATGGGGCTTAACGTCGTGTCTTTAGTAGGACTCTGCTGGGACATCGAAAGACTTATTCTAGACAAAGAAAGGTCATCGGGGACGTGGGATTGTGCGCAACTGTCGCTGTACGCGAACGAACAGGCACTTTCGTATTTGTTTTTTAAATAGTTTTCTAGTAGATTTAGTCCTTCGGGCGAACGGAGGTCGGTGAACGTGTCTAAGAATGGCCAGTACTCCTTCCAGCCCACTTTCATTTGTTCCGCTAAGTTTCTGTAAAGATAAAGGTTTTGTTAAAGCTTTCAGTACAATCAAAAAAATATAGTTGAAATTAATTAAAACCCGAAAAGTGACTTTTGTACTTATAATTAGAAAAAACTTTGGCTTATTCTCAAAAAAAATAACTATTGCATAAATTTTGTTGACCATCGAGAACATTATTTTATAACCTTTTAAGTAAAATCTGTAAGTTTTTTAGCTTTATAGTTACTGTAAGACATATTCTTAACTCCAAATTCTCAATTTAGAAATTGTAGCAGCGCGTCACTATATGCTGCGAACATCACTAGAGAAAACTGCCTAGGCGACGTCAGTTTTTCTTTCATTCTTTGCTCTGTAATTTTCATCTCGGTTTCGCCTATTCCGTCCGAGTACAAAGTAACTGTACATACTTTATATTACTGCAATAAACGGTGAGTTAAGTGGAAGTGTTGTTTCGGTCTTATACACACGTACAACGCTCCCACAGAAACCATCAAAAATCAGCATAGATTTCTAACTATGTTGGAATCGGTTTCAGTCTAACCGGATGCAATAGAATATCTAGTATTTTATATGGAGTTTATCTGTCTGAATGATTCCATACTAACCTGCCAACAGTTTCAAGTCCCTTCGTAATCTCTTTCAGTCTAAAAGCCTGTGGCTTCGGAGTGGCGGGCGGCGCGGGCGCATCCACGGTGTAGTGCGACACCGGCACCCGCGGAGCTACCGGCGCGCAGGGGCCCGGCGCGCAGGGCCCGCGCGGGGGCGTCTTCCAGCGGCGGCGGAACAGCTCGGCGGCGCGCGCCTCCATGGGGCCCGCGTAGGCGCGGATCTCGTAGCGGGGACTGAGGGGGTCGCGGTTTATCTCCTGTCCAAACAACAGATCATTGTTTTGTATAATTATTTTATATTATTAGCCGACAAACTGTACAGCAGTTTGGCAGACGATATGTGTATTTTTTTCCATGTATAAATAAAATATACATGGAAAAAAAATATCTCTTGAATAAATAAATAAATAAATTGAGCCAAATAAGTAATAACAAGTCAAACGACGCGCTTATCATTTTGAGAAAAAATAATCTTTTGTCCTTTGAACTTTTAGGTTAATAAATCACTGACCATGGTTCACTTGACATCAAAAATGCCCAAAGGTCAGGCCAGGAAGATGATGATATAAACTAGGATACATACCGGCGCACACTGGTCCCAATTTAAAAAAAAGTGGACATTGATAGTAGACCGCTGATATTTTTTTTTATTGTTGATACAATGATAACAGATAAGGCAAAAAAAATATTATTGTCCTACTTCAAATACTTTTCTGTAAAAAAAATATTTCTTTTTTTTTTGTATGGGAGCGATTACATTTTACTCAATTTCTCAAAAACTTTAAGCGATGTCGAGATGGCAATCACATATGTTAGAAAACTAATAATTCTGAGTATTTGACTCGAAGAAACTTATTGCTTATCTCTGCGTACTTTCGAGATAATAGTGACAGAAAATAACAATTTTTTTTAATGTTAATTGTTTGCTTTTTTTTAATCATAGCCTTACTTTAGCACATAATTATAATGTATGCGTAATGTCAAATAAATAAAAAGAGACTTCTCTGTAAAAGAGGTTATGGGGGCTCACTAATGATTGAAAAGCTATGACCTTTCTGATGGAGTACTTTCATCAGTTCTAAAAAACAATCAAAATGAAGACAAATAAAGCTGCAAACATAAAGTTGAATATGTTCACAAACGATTCTGAAAAAATATTATGGTGAAAGATTAATATTTGGGTCTATATTCTCTTGAGAAATCTCTATTTCCTCGTTTTCCAACGAAAGCAATTCATTGTTCAAGATCAAAGCACTAGCCTCTGGAAACAACTGTTTATGTAAACGAGCAAACTTTGGTTTGATATGGCTGATGTAAGGATCTGAGCTAATTAGAAAGCTGTGGATAATGTCTAAATTAGTCTGAACTCTACCGATTTTTCTTGTATGTGCCATTCTAACATTCCGGAAATCTTTATTCCTCGCTTCGGAAGCTTCTTCGGAAAGCATGCCTATCGGAATAAAGGAGAAATTTTCACAAATATCAGCACCGTGTATCAACAATTTATGGACACTTGAAGGCATGTAATACCATGGATATAAGTTTACACACAGCATTGCTGTTTCTTTACAATATTCCCTAAACAAGTTGGTATTAATAAGTTGACCAGATGAAATTGTTTGTAAAATGACTGCAAATCTCTTGATTAAATCAGGGTGGATTCCCGTTATTTCAGCAGATACTTCATAATTTTCAAAAAACCTTCTTGCCGTGTTACCGTCATTGGTTGTACCATATCCCTGTTTTACTATGTCAATTAACAAACCAGTTCTTTCCCGGAATTCTTCTTGTGTCAAATTCTTTTTAATTTCTTTTAACAATTTATCTTCTTTTCGTGCAGCCCACTTTTTGAAGTCTAAGTTGTACGAAATGTGTAAAATACATTCCATACATCTTATCCACATATGAAGCGAAGACAGACCATATTTATACATATCTTCTCTGATGAGTCTTTTGGATACAAAGTCCAAGTCATTCATTTTGCTAGGTAGGGTATTGCAAATATTACAAACAGCTGCAGAAGAAGTATTGGAAATCACAGTAGAAATTTTCCCATCAATCGTAGTCATGTACAAAGCATGTTTAATATCAAAATTATCTACAATTGTGGGATCAAGATTACGAATTTCTTCCTCTAAGGATGCACTTTCCTTCTTTATCAATTCATTTGTTTCTTTTGCAAATATAAAGCCAATTGGACGACAATAGTTTGTTGAAGAGGGAGCAGGATTTTGCCACAAGATAGTACCACTCTCTTCTTCCAAACGAAGCGGAACCAAACTAATCATGAAAACTGAAGAATCGTCAATTTTAGTGCCGTCGGAGTGTGACTTTTGTTTATAATTACTTTGAGAAGATGCCCCGTCAAAACCCCATTTGCTTATTAGTTTTAGCGATTTTTTGTCGGCAGAGTTGTGCTGAATTGTTTTTAATATCCTATTGGTTGTCAAATCTAGAAGCGATTGAAGTCTTATCTTAGCATCAGATTCAGTTACAGTTATGTCTGACTCTGGAGGATAACAAGTTTTTTTAGCTTCCAGGAGCTTTTGATAGGATGGAAGACCATACATTTTCTCTGAAGCAAGAATAGTTCTTAAATTTCGATATTGCCATTTTGACAAATTTGTTGAGGTGTAAAGCGCTAACGTTTTATCATCTGGTAAACACGGTTTGTCAGTCTTTTTAGCGAATAGTACATCATGTACCATCTCACATTTTTCCTTGTTTTGGCTGAGTTCGTTTAATATAGCTGCTAATTTTGTTTTTTTAGACTCTTTTAATTTGGCACATAAAGCATAAACTAATTCCTCCTCTGTGTGATCTAGAAGTGTTAGAGAACGCCTTTTCTTCTGTTTATCAGATATATCAACAAATGGTTTTTTACTTGTACCACAACTTAATTGATGAGTATCCACTTGCGTTTCGAAATTTGGAATTACTTCCTCGGCAACTTTAAAAATGCTGCTTAAATCGATATTTTGACATTTTGGCCAAACTATTTGGGATTGTAACCAGTCTGAATTTTTGTTAAGAAAGGTCTTTTGAGCTCTACTGGAAGCAGACCATCTTTTTGAGATATTACTTGAAAAATTACGACAAAATAATTTAATATTACTCAAATCTTCGGAAGACAATTCAACACCAATACGTTCAATAAGGGCATTAAATAAAAATTCGACATTTTTAAAACCACCTCCTGATTTAAGAACAACGTATAAGTCTAAGTTGGTGACAAATGCGGACATATTATAATTTTAAGGAAAATTGAAAACAAATTAGAATCAAAGATATCAAAGACAAAGTGACTTTGATTTTAACAAAAAAAATTACGAAAACAAATTCGACGAAAGAAAGACAAACAAAAATTATTTGATTTTAAAATCCAAAGATTCAAAATACAACAATAACAAAACGAACAAACAACAAGCATTTCTTCAAGCGCACAGAAAAAATAAGGACACGTCTTATCGCAACCACATTTAGTTGTACACTGAGGTGTACGCGCGCGATTCGTGACCGTATTACGTTACGTCATGAGAGGCGGCCATCTTGTTATCCCGGCAAACTCGCGTCGAAGCTCCATTTTGCTGGCCAGCGGACCTATTGTGATATGAGTAAGGCTATGATTAAAAAAAAGCAAACAATTAACATTAAAAAAAATTGTTATTTTCTGTCACTATTATCTCGAAAGTACGCAGAGATAAGCAATAAGTTTCTTCGAGTCAAATACTCAGAATTATTAGTTTTCTAACATATGTGATTGCCATCTCGACATCGCTTAAAGTTTTTGAGAAATTGAGTAAAATGTAATCGCTCCCATACAAAAAAAAAAGAAATATTTTTTTTATAGAAAAGTATTTGAAGTAGGACAATAATATTTTTTTGCCTTATCTGTTATCATTGTATCAACAATAAAAAAAAATATCAGCGGTCTACTATCAATGTCCACTTTTTTTTAATTTGGGACCAGTGTGCGGCGGCACGGCGGGCGTGAAGGCTCGCCCGATGGTCGGCACGCCGCTGCCGTCCTCAGTGTGCAGTACGGGCACGTAGTAGCGCTCCTGCAGCATGCACGCGATGCGGTGCGCCACGCCCGGCTCGCTGTTTGTAGCTCGCTTGCAGATTATCTGTAAACTAGGATACATACCGGCGGCACGGCGGGCGTGAAGGCTCGCCCGATGGTCGGCACGCCGCTGCCGTCCTCAGTGTGCAGTACGGGCACGTAGTAGCGCTCCTGCAGCATGCACGCGATGCGGTGCGCCACGCCCGGCTCGCTGTTTGTAGCTCGCTTGCAGATTATCTGTAAACTAGGATACATACCGGCGGCACGGCGGGCGTGAAGGCTCGCCCGATGGTCGGCACGCCGCTGCCGTCCTCAGTGTGCAGTACGGGCACGTAGTAGCGCTCCTGCAGCATGCACGCGATGCGGTGCGCCACGCCCGGCTCGCTGTTTGTAGCTCGCTTGCAGATTATCTGTAAACTAGGATACATACCGGCGGCACGGCGGGCGTGAAGGCTCGCCCGATGGTCGGCACGCCGCTGCCGTCCTCAGTGTGCAGTACGGGCACGTAGTAGCGCTCCTGCAGCATGCACGCGATGCGGTGCGCCACGCCCGGCTCGCTGTTTGTAGCTCGCTTGCAGATTATCTGTAAACTAGGATACATACCGGCGGCACGGCGGGCGTGAAGGCTCGCCCGATGGTCGGCACGCCGCTGCCGTCCTCAGTGTGCAGTACGGGCACGTAGTAGCGCTCCTGCAGCATGCACGCGATGCGGTGCGCCACGCCCGGCTCGCTGTTTGTAGCTCGCTTGCAGATTATCTGTAAACTAGGATACATACCGGCGGCACGGCGGGCGTGAAGGCTCGCCCGATGGTCGGCACGCCGCTGCCGTCCTCAGTGTGCAGTACGGGCACGTAGTAGCGCTCCTGCAGCATGCACGCGATGCGGTGCGCCACGCCCGGCTCGCTGTTTGTAGCTCGCTTGCAGATTATCTGTAAACTAGGATACATACCGGCGGCACGGCGGGCGTGAAGGCTCGCCCGATGGTCGGCACGCCGCTGCCGTCCTCAGTGTGCAGTACGGGCACGTAGTAGCGCTCCTGCAGCATGCACGCGATGCGGTGCGCCACGCCCGGCTCGCTGTTTGTAGCTCGCTTGCAGATTATCTGTAAACTAGGATACATACCGGCGGCACGGCGGGCGTGAAGGCTCGCCCGATGGTCGGCACGCCGCTGCCGTCCTCAGTGTGCAGTACGGGCACGTAGTAGCGCTCCTGCAGCATGCACGCGATGCGGTGCGCCACGCCCGGCTCGCTGTTTGTAGCTCGCTTGCAGATTATCTGTAAACTAGGATACATACCGGCGGCACGGCGGGCGTGAAGGCTCGCCCGATGGTCGGCACGCCGCTGCCGTCCTCAGTGTGCAGTACGGGCACGTAGTAGCGCTCCTGCAGCATGCACGCGATGCGGTGCGCCACGCCCGGCTCGCTGTTTGTAGCTCGCTTGCAGATTATCTGTAAACTAGGATACATACCGGCGGCACGGCGGGCGTAAAGGCTCGCCCGATGGTCGGCACGCCGCTGCCGTCCTCAGTGTGCAGTACGGGCACGTAGTAGCGCTCCTGCAGCATGCACGCGATGCGGTGCGCCACGCCCGGCTCGCTGTTTGTAGCTCGCTTGCAGATTATCTGTAAACTAGGATACATACCGGCGGCACGGCGGGCGTAAAGGCTCGCCCGATGGTCGGCACGCCGCTGCCGTCCTCAGTGTGCAGTACGGGCACGTAGTAGCGCTCCTGCAGCATGCACGCGATGCGGTGCGCCACGCCCGGCTCGCTGTTTGTAGCTCGCTTGCAGATTATCTGTAAACTAGGATACATACCGGCGGCACGGCGGGCGTGAAGGCTCGCCCGATGGTCGGCACGCCGCTGCCGTCCTCAGTGTGCAGTACGGGCACGTAGTAGCGCTCCTGCAGCATGCACGCGATGCGGTGCGCCACGCCCGGCTCGCTGTTTGTAGCTCGCTTGCAGATTATCTGTAAACTAGGATACATACCGGCGGCACGGCGGGCGTGAAGGCTCGCCCGATGGTCGGCACGCCGCTGCCGTCCTCAGTGTGCAGTACGGGCACGTAGTAGCGCTCCTGCAGCATGCACGCGATGCGGTGCGCCACGCCCGGCTCGCTGTTTGTAGCTCGCTTGCAGATTATCTGTAAACTAGGATACATACCGGCGGCACGGCGGGCGTGAAGGCTCGCCCGATGGTCGGCACGCCGCTGCCGTCCTCAGTGTGCAGTACGGGCACGTAGTAGCGCTCCTGCAGCATGCACGCGATGCGGTGCGCCACGCCCGGCTCGCTGTTTGTAGCTCGCTTGCAGATTATCTGTAAACTAGGATACATACCGGCGGCACGGCGGGCGTGAAGGCTCGCCCGATGGTCGGCACGCCGCTGCCGTCCTCAGTGTGCAGTACGGGCACGTAGTAGCGCTCCTGCAGCATGCACGCGATGCGGTGCGCCACGCCCGGCTCGCTGTTTGTAGCTCGCTTGCAGATTATCTGTAAACTAGGATACATACCGGCGGCACGGCGGGCGTGAAGGCTCGCCCGATGGTCGGCACGCCGCTGCCGTCCTCAGTGTGCAGTACGGGCACGTAGTAGCGCTCCTGCAGCATGCACGCGATGCGGTGCGCCACGCCCGGCTCGCTGTTTGTAGCTCGCTTGCAGATTATCTGTAAACTAGGATACATACCGGCGGCACGGCGGGCGTGAAGGCTCGCCCGATGGTCGGCACGCCGCTGCCGTCCTCAGTGTGCAGTACGGGCACGTAGTAGCGCTCCTGCAGCATGCACGCGATGCGGTGCGCCACGCCCGGCTCGCTGTTTGTAGCTCGCTTGCAGATTATCTGTAAACTAGGATACATACCGGCGGCACGGCGGGCGTGAAGGCTCGCCCGATGGTCGGCACGCCGCTGCCGTCCTCAGTGTGCAGTACGGGCACGTAGTAGCGCTCCTGCAGCATGCACGCGATGCGGTGCGCCACGCCCGGCTCGCTGTTTGTAGCTCGCTTGCAGATTATCTGTAAACTAGGATACATACCGGCGGCACGGCGGGCGTGAAGGCTCGCCCGATGGTCGGCACGCCGCTGCCGTCCTCAGTGTGCAGTACGGGCACGTAGTAGCGCTCCTGCAGCATGCACGCGATGCGGTGCGCCACGCCCGGCTCGCTGTTTGTAGCTCGCTTGCAGATTATCTGTAAATCAAGTCATTTTTTAAAAAAATTGCTTGCTTTTTGAGATTATTTTTTGATTAATTTAATTTCTTTATCATTTCTAATAATTGTTTATTTTTTATTTAATATTATTGTTTATTCTTAATTGTTTATTGATAATTTTATTAAGATTTAATGACATTTATAATTTCTGCTTTTTCTATTTTTATTTTTGCCAAGATTTGTCAGGTTTTGTTAATAATGTTATATTTTTGTTTTTTAATAATATTTCAATTTTGTTTTGGACAGACCAATAACTTGTTATAGTAGGCGCCAGATAAATGTGGAATAAAGTGTATTGACCTTTCCCTAATAACTGTTCATAGGTACCTGAACAATTAAATATGAATCGTTTTTCATTATTAGACAATGTTAAGGATCACGAGAGATGATGATTCGGGACAGCTTTGTGTCATTAATTCCGTTTTTCAAATTAAAAATGTCAATAATTGTAGGTGGGTCAATGACCGTTATTCCACGATTATCTGGCGCCTACTATAGTATGGTTTTTCAACTGTTAATTCAAGTTGGTTATAATGATAAATAAAATAATATATTTAAATCTCAAAGAGATGGCAAAGCTATCAATTTGAGCAAAATTTATTCAAAAAATAGTTTTCAGATAAAAAATGTCGAACCAATAGCACTGCCTGAGTTTAACTACTCCCAATACACTTCCCTATAAGTGTGACATGAAACTTACATACAATGTCAATTAAAATGAAAGAAACATTTGTGCAGAGATCGAAAAGCTGAGCAGATCGATTGGAAATCTTTGGTAATTAATATTGGCTTGGGATCAAGGGTGAAAAGTCTCCACCCTTTTTGCCAAGTAACCCCGACTTTGAATTTGTGAATGGACTAGGAAATACTACCCTTCTTTTAATATGTAAGGATGTGATATGTGTATTTGTAAGAAAATATATGACCTCAGACTATCAAATTTGGGAACACAACTTTTTACTTTTTTTTTCGTGATTCAGTTTTGTCCCATTGTATGTAATGTATGTATGTAAAACGGGCTGGTTTCCGCAACTCCACGACGAAGCGCGTATTTTGCGTGCAGAAAAGTAAGTTGGTTCCATAGTAAAAGTTGTTCATATTGATGAGTTCAATGTCCCCTTTCCAGATTTGCGTTTATTCAGATACACGTTGTATGGTTACTCACATCTTTAGCCTGCTCGCCGTACTTGTTGACGGCGCTGCGGTTGCACTGCGGGAAGGACGTCAGCACGTCGACGACGTGCTCGGCGCCGAACTTGGCCGCGAAGTGTAGCGGCGTCTCGTTGATCGCCTTGTCGGGCGTGTTCAGGTAGCGGTCCACTAGTATGCTTGCGAACTCCTACAACAAAAAATACAAGGTAGAAAAAAAATATATGTCCTTTTTAGGGTTCCGTACCCAAAGGGTAAAACGGGAGCCTATTACTAAGACTTCGCTGTCCGTCAGACAGAGTACTGTACGGCTCGAGTTGATACGGTGACGATCCCTTTTTTATCCGTAAAGCCCGTCTGAATGAATTTTGCTTGAGAAACCGAAGATTTTTCTTGTTTTTAGGGTTCCGTACCCAAAGGGTAAAACGGGACCCTATTACTAAGACTTCGCTGTCCGTCTGCCCGTCTGTCACCAGGCTGTCTCTCATGAACCGTGATAGTTAGACAGTTGAAATTTTTGTTTTTGAAAGATGATGTACTCCTGTTGCCGCTATAACAACAAATACTAAAAATCAGAAAAAATAAATATTTAAGGGGACTCCCATACAACAAATGTGATTTTTTTGCCGTTTTTATAGATAATGGTACGGAACCTTTCGTGCGCGAGTCCGACTCGCACTTCTTTTATTTTTACAGCCTGATCTATCCCACTGCTGGGCAAAGGTCTCCCCCTATTCCATTTTACTCTTAAGATTTTTTTTATTTTGATCAATATTAATAAAAGTCAAAGTCAAAAGATTTATTGTGAATAAAGTGTAATAAAAAGAATCATCTCTAAGACGTGTATTTTACAAAGTCTACGAAACGTTAATTTGAACCTTAAGCATTTCCTTTTCAATAGATTTAATCTTTATAAACAAATATGATAAATAAGCTCCCCCCTTATATTATTATTTTCATTTGTGGCTCCTTAGATCCGATTGTGTTACAAGAAACAAACATAAAAATATAAGTTGCCATTTAGTTGAACGACCCTGATTTTGATTGACCCAACATAAAAATGGAAAAAGTGTTGGCGTTAACAAATAAATTTCTCACTGCACTCATTATAAAACTTAACAGACAAACGTGTTGCTAAAGGTTCTATTGCGCCACTTTTTCTTCCCAGCTAAAACACTAGGAGGTGGGTTTTGGGGGACTGCCTGCATGACAATATTTGACGTTCAAACAGTATTCATTCTCTACCTAGTGTGAATAAATGACTTGCGAATGAATGGTGTGTACGCCCTGAAGGTAAAAATTAACTACTGAAGGTAAGGTGAACTTATGTTAAAAGTACACTTTGTAAACAAGCATATTACAAATTAGAAGATTACATTCAGGATAAGAATGCTTGGAAACATGCTGTCTTCTCCGTTCTTCTCCATAAGAATCTACCTTTCCGAATGGACAGTAGAGTCACTTTATTCATGTAATATTATTATTTTTACTGAAATGCAAACGATGACGTTCAAAAGTACCGTTTAATGGCCTAATTGAAATAAACGTTTTGACTTTAGACTTTGGTTAAGTTGTGTTTACAAGGATGTACAAACGCTAGCACACGAAGCTACCCGAAACTGTAAAATTTTCCCAATCAACCTTGAACCTAATGCTTGAGCAATAAAGTTGAGAATATTTTAAATAAAGACAGATTGTTATAGTGTGATGTGCTGGAGTCTGTACGTATTTTTGTTGCTTACCTTACAAGAGTCGGCGTCAGCGTCCATACCGTACAAAGTCTGCACGAACATCGGGTTGCCCACCGTCGTCAGTATTAAGTTACAGATCTCCGCGTTGCTCGCTTTCGCTGCTATATGTAGAGCGTTGTAGCGGGAGCCCTCCTGCAATTTATAATATTTATACTTTAGTGATTTTTGGCCAGGAGCTCGTGGCTAAATAATAACAGCCACACGGGCCGATCTTCAAGGTTAAGCAACGCTTTTCAAGGTTGGTCTGTGGATGGGTGACCATCTTAACATACCGAGACTCCTCCGTGCCTCGGAAAGCACGTTAAGCCGTTGGTCCCGGCTGTCATTTGTAGATTTTTGGCAGTTGTTACGGATAGTCAGAAGCCAGTGACACCAGTCTTGCCAAGGAGTACCGTGTTACCCAGTTAATGGGCTGTGGAGGTCTGGAAGCCGACCCCAAAATAGTTGGAAAAAAGCTAGGCAGTGATCATTGGTTAATACTAAAGTGAAGGCTGATCCTCGTCCTACTGGGGTCGTTTCCCCAATGCTGGGACTCGTGACCACATTATGGTTTCATAACCTTCCCTTTAGTTATGTTTCTTCACTTTCAGCGACATGCACGACTTATTTTTTTTATTTAAAAAAAAAACCTTGCTCCACTCTGGGTATTTCTCCAATACCTACACAAACAGCCAGACCCGAACCAACTATCTGAAGGCCATACAAATATTTGTTTCGTGCGGGAATCGAACCCTCGACACGCAGCGCAGCTGCCGATCCCTCAACCACTGCGACAACCGAGCCGTTAACTTCTACTGCGATGACAATAAGTTGACATAACATGGATGTATATGCTATCTGTTACCTATACAGGGTGTCCCAAAACTCAACGTCAAGCCGAAACGGGGTGACAGGATTGATCATAACCATCACGAGAAAAATCTGAAAAAAAATCTATCCCATGCAGTTTGAAAATTATGGGCATTTTAAGAAAAACCTAGAAATTTGATCAAACTGTACCATTTTTCGGTTATTGTGGTTATTATTTTTTATTTTTGTTCATTTGAACTTTGGAAACGTAATCCTAAATAACATTTCTAGAATCCTAATAAAAAATAATGACACAATTGCCTCAAGTTCCCGAGAATTGAGACTATTTGTTAAACTACGAATTTAAAATTTTCAAGATTCGTCGACTTTGACAGGCCCTCCTATAAAAAAAATGTACTAGAGTGCCTTGGCAAGTAGTATTAAAAGTTGGCGCATTTAATCAGAATTCTAAAATGGTACAATGCTTGTTAGTTCCATACAATAGAAAAGAGTAAAAAAATTAAAACCTCAAGTAACCCGATTTTTGCTATCAGATTTTACTCAGTTAAAATGTTTTTAATTCGCACAAGCTCTAGGTAGGTTCTTAATTTTAAGGCAAAATGATGAGAGAGATGGATAATGGGTATGTTTGCCATGAGTGAGCGAGACAGATTTTTCTCGTGATGGTTATGATCAATCCTGTCACCCCGTTTCGGCTTGACGTTGAGTTTTGGGACACCCTGTATAATGTGCGTTTTTTTGTGCAGAAATAATATTTATACTACACCTGCTTGGAAAGTACCTTGATACTTTATCAAATTTACGGTAGAAAGTACGTCATTGCATATCGAACAAATATGCGGGGAGAAAACGCATCTGAGCGGGAGAGAAAAGTGTATGAAAATCCATTTCTTACGTGGTTTTTCTTTTTTAATTTTGGGTAAGACTATGCGCCGGTAACCTAAATATCAAAAGCCAAAAAGTTTTTACAGTGAGTTTTTATCTCCAAGTTCGCAAAATGACACTGGCCACTAGCTGTGTGTTGGATGGTGTCGGGCTGGCAGTGCGACCCTGCGGCGGCAGGATAAACAATTTGAAAAAAGCACATGTGAAAATTGCAGACGCCATTGGCGCCATTTCCAATTTGTGTGTTGTTTGAGGATTCAGTTTTAACTGCAACAATTTCAATATAAATTTCAATTAGTAAAGATTTCGTTTTTTATTTTCCTTCTAGGTGTAGTATAAAGCACTATGTATCACTCGAGAGAAACTGCGATTCCCGATCTTGGGTGTTTTAAAGCCCTCGCCTACGGCTCGGGCTTCAAACGACACCCTCGACGGTAATCGGTCACTTTCTCCTCTCGGTGAACAATGTACTATTATATTTTCTTTTACACGACTCATTAACCGTATAGACTGTCTATTGAAAATTTAAGTGAAGTTTTTTTTTAGTATTGATATATGTGTTGGTGGCAATTAAATATTTCTTTATTTAACCATTTATGTACACAGAAAAAAGATCAAAGGTTCAAAGGCTCATTTCTATAGCCTCGTAAATTTAAGTTTAGCATACCCATGTCTGTAAACCTAATAAATTCGCCATTTTTGTCCTTATTATACAATCTAAAAATTATTCGATATTTTATATGCAAACCAAAGAAATATGTGCAGTTAAAAAGCAAAATAATCCAAATTTAGTCTTCTTCTAGAAAAATCCTAGTACAAGCCATATAAAAACTTGTTTATCAATTACAATGACCTACAGTATAAATATGAACAGTACGGAAACTACCTACAAAGGCTCGAAACGGCATAGTCACACAAACATGCGCATCGACGAGACCCCTAAGCGGTTGCCGCGGTGCTGTCAGTATTGAGTGCCGCGTCAAGACGAGTGGTCACGTATAAATTTATCACAGCGACCTTTTTAAAAATGCCACGAGCGTAATGCGTAGTATACGGCTGTTTACAAAGTTAAAAATCTATAGTTCTACAAGTTGTCTTTTGCTGAGATTAACCGACGCCATGAGATTACTTATTTAAATTGTATTTGTAAGCTAGTTATTTCATTTCGATTGATTGATCAGTACAGAACAAAAATGTTTTAATAAAAAAAACTACATTATCAAAAACATTAAAAGTTACAACCCTATTGCTTCAATGGAGCGTAGGTTAGGCTTAGTTTCCGTACTGTTCATATTTATACTGTGACACTGTACTGGTATGTGTGTCATTAACGCCATGCCAGGTAACCGTGCCTGATCAATTGAATGCTAATTTTGTCATTGAGCGTTCAAACCACGCGCCACGTTTGCGTCTCATTTCAATGTATAATTTGTGTGAACTGCAGTTACTTCGCTTCGTTATCGTAAATAAGGTGGTTTGATTGAAGTCATTTGATTGGATGAGTTTATCCGATGCGTGAAAAATTAGTCTTTGTTTTCGTCTGAAGTGACAAATAAACAAATTGAAGGAATATATTTTAATTTAGCTAATTGGGTTTCATACTCGTACATAAAACGTGTTACTAAGTGTAAAAAAAAATCAAAGCAACCTTTGTTTTATCTAAATAGTATTAGTTTTATCTATTGTTTATGGGCATTTTCCTTAAGAAAAATCATAGAGAATTATTTTTTAAAGATAAATGCCAATTAGTTAGAAAAACGGTTCTGAGCAAAGGTATGCAAAACTGCTACAGTTCATTATTCTAACTCCGATAACCGAGTCGTAATTACTATCCTGTTGGAAAAATAAAATAATACATTGTTTGTATTTGCCATGTTTTTTTTACCGCTAGAACCATGACGAAGACGAAATGATAACCATTGCCATGCCTGCATGATAGCGTGCGTGTTGCCACAGAAACCTCGGGTTGTCCCACACACTGTCCCGCACTGTGCAAAAGAGAGTTCGCCGCTTCTTTCGCCACATGTCTCTTTACACACACAGATTGTTAAGCTACCTGCATGATGGCGGGCGTGTTGCCACTGCTGACCAGGAACCTCGGGTTGTCCCACACACTGTCCCGCACTGTGCAAAAGAGAGTTCGCCGCTTCTTTGGCCACATGTCTATACACACAGATTGTTAAGCTACCTGCATGATAGCGTGCGTGTTGCCACTGCTGTCCAGGAACCTCGGATTGTCCCACACTGTGTAGGAGAGTGCCGCTTCTATCGCCACATGACTCTATACACACAGATTGTAAAGCTACCTGCATGATAGAGGACGTGTTGCCACTGCTGACCAGGAACCTCGGGTTGTCCCACACTGTGTCTCGCACTGTGTAGGAGAGTGCCGCTTCTATCACCACATGTCTCTATACACACAGATGGTATAGCTACCTGCAAGATGGCGGGCGTGTTGCCACTGCTGACCAGGAACCTCGGGTTGTCCCACACTCTGTCGTGAACTGTACACGAGAGACCTGCTTCTATCGACTTCCTTAGCGCCACCATATCTTGTGGCGAAGGCGCTTTGAATGGGTAGGGCTTTTCTCCCATAACCGCTGCAATAGAAAAAAAAAAATAATATCAGGATATGTTCTGGACATAAGGAGTCCAAATGACATTTTTCAGGTGATAAAAGGTTCATTGTTCTCCTTTTTAAGTTTTCTCGATTAAGCGTTATTGTTTCATCCAAGCCCGCACTTCTATCTTGTCATGATTGAGATGAAAACCCAATTTAAGAAAATTCTAAATAAATCTGAGATTATCTGATTTGAGAAAAGAAGATAGCTATATTCCACGAAAAATCTTTCCTTAACGACAAAAGCAAGAAAGAAATTAATTATTTCAGCGTATTAGAGTTACGCATGACACGATTTCAAGCTACAATAAATTCAGTTAATTAGAAGTTCGCGTGATAATACGGTAACAAGATCATTGGCCGCTTTATTAGCTTACCTAGACTGAATAATTCTTAATTGGTTTCAGTTACACACGAATAGGCACTATTCAACCATAATTTAACATTATTCTTCCTCTGACTATTTTTTTTGTTTGTATGTGGCTAAATAATAGCTCGTGGCTAAATAATAACAGTCGCACGGGTGGATCTTCAAGGTTAAGCAACGCTTGCCGAGGTTGGTCTGCGGATGGGTGACCATCTTAACATACCCAGTTTCCTCCAAGCCTCGGAAAGCACGTTAAGCCGTTGGTCCCGGCTGTCACTGGTGGTGTGTGACTGGTGGCAGAAGATCTGACACCACTCGAGTGAGTGGTGGAAGGGCGTGTCAGACTCTGACTGCCTAAAACCCATACGTGTTCCTTCTAGCCCTTTGCGTTCCAGGGCCGCGGTGACTCTTTCGAACAAATTCCGCAACCCTAGCAGTAGTCACCACCAGCCTTCAATTCATATCATATTTTACGCTGTTCATCAGTCAACCATCAATATTTCTTAGAAAAAGTCAAGAATTTTATTACACTATAAATAAATACAAACTGTCAGAAGCAGTAGTAAATCTTATCCTTGAAATCGAAGACAGATTCGCTCGTTAGCCGGGGCAATGAGCCGAAAGTCTTAATTGTGTACGATTTAACTTTTTTCATTTCACTACTAGAAAGTTCGTTGGACGACTGAATTTGTTGTGTATTTTTGGGGCTTTAAATAAATAAAGCATTGTCGTTCGCTTTTGTCTAGCCGATGACGGTATTCAGTCCCTAATGCCCTGAAGCAGTCACTAAAATATTAATACGGCTAAATTCAAGTAAGTACATTTTAAGTTGAAAGAACTTTTAAATGTTATAAAGTAGTGGTTTTAGTAAAATTGTATTGTATAGGATTCGTTTCAAGCAAGTATTCACAGACAAACTTGTTTGAAACCTGTTTTTAATTTAGACTCCAACCTAAAGGCATGACCCTATGTACGGGTCACAGAAAAGTGGAAAGAAAGAAGGGAGGAAGGAAGGGGGGAAGAAGGAAGAGGCCTGTGCAGTAGAACGCTACATCATCATCATATCAGTCGAAAGACGTCCACTGCTGGACATAGGCCACCCCAAGTGTCGCCACAACAATAGATCCTGTGCATCTCGCATCCATCGGCTACCCGTGACCCTCACCAGGTCATCGGTCCACCTTGTGGGAGGCCTTCCAACGCTTCTTCCGGTACGCGGTCGCAACTCCAGAACTTTTCGGCCCCATCGACCATCTGTTCTGCGAGCGTGCCCTGCCCACTGCCACTTCAGTTTGACGATCCTTCGGGGTATGTTGGGAACCTTGGTTCTTTTGCGGATATAATATTCCTGACACTACATGCTCATAAAGAAAACCTAGTTATATGCTTTCAACCTAAGTGATAACTTTACTTCGAGTAGTAGTAGTGTATAAGGATCCCAGCAGGTGGCTTTCCGTCTATGTGTGTTTATGGAACAAAGGCGTGAGCTTGTGTATGTATATACTTCGTAATCTACACCAACGTTAGGTGTTACCACGTAGTTTAGTTATGAGAACATTGACCTAAACACACCGACTTTCGATCCACTGTTATGTGGGACGCCTGTAATTTTACTGAAAGCGAAAGTATAGGCAGCCTTGTACGTAATTATTATCATTAAAGATAGAATGTCGTGTGGCCTCGAAAACAAAAGGAACCAATGTTTATTTTACGGGTTCCGTACCCAAAGGGTAAAACGGGACCCTATTACTAAGACTCCGCTGTGCGTCCGTCTGTCACCAGGCTATATCTCATGAACCGTGATAGTTAGACAGTTAAAATTTTCACAGATGATGTATTTCTGTTACCGCTATAACAAAAAATGCTAATAAACAAAATAAAATAAATATTTAAGGGGGCTCCCATACAACAGACATGATTTTGTTGCCGTTTTTATAGATAACGGTACGGAACCCTTCGTGCGCGAGTCCGACTCGCACTTGGCCGGTTTTTTACTATAATCTACAAATTGAAATTATTACTTCTACCAGAAAACCACCAAGGGTAAGGATTACTCCAAAAAGAAACTAACTATATACTACTCCTAAAACAAACAATTAGCCTAGCCTTATCCAACTATATTGCGTTCGGCTTTCAGTCCAAGCAGTTGAGTACCAGTATTTCACATGCAACGACTGATCTGACTGTTCTGTATGGTGTTGGACGTAAAAAAATAGCACCAGCCCATCTCTTCCCGCGGATGTCGTAAGAGGCGACGGAAAGGGAAAGACGAAGGGACTCACCAGAGAATGGGCAGCAGCATGGGTTAGCATTGCAACAGCTACACTGCGATCGCCAACCCGCCTGCCAAGCGTAGCGATTACAGCACCCTCCCCCAGCGCCTTTTGAGGGAGGCCTATGACCAGCTGTGGACTTCTTTCGGCTGATATGATATGATGACTGATCTGACCTCCACAATCCAGTCATTAGGTAACACGGTAACTCTTCACATTTTCTTCGCATCTGACTATCCGTAACAACTGACAAATATCTATAAATGACAGCCGTGACCAACGGCTGAAGGTGCCTTACGAAGCGCGGAGGAGCCTCGGTATGTAACGGATGGTCACTCATCCACAGACGGTCCTCGACAAGCATCTCTTTACCTCGAATATCGAACTGTGCGTCTGTTTTATTTAGCCACCAGCTTCACAGGTAACTAAATGAATAGCAAGAATTTCGTATAAAGGTCATAAGCACACATATCAACTCGGAAAGGGATCGTCACCGTATTGCCTTTTCCGCCCTTAGGCGAGGCGATTACGTTACGATTCCGATTAGTGTACTTTGCAGTAGGGTAGGAATACTGCACCGGCTCGAGTTGATACGGTGACGATCCCTTTCCGAGTTGATAAGCGTGCTATTATGACGTTTAAACTGCAAGACAACAATTTTGGTGAAATAAGCTCTAAAACTTTTCGTTTTTGAAAGTTGATGTGTCTCGCTTCATGGTCATCATTTTATTCGCAAAATGTTGTCAGGCAGACAACGGCCTGTTGCCAATGACTGGTCCTGCGTTTCATGCTTACAGCGCATTCTCCGAAACTTTCACTTAGTCGTCGATCTACCTTGTGGGAGTTACCTACGTAAGCACCTTCCGGTACGACCAAAATATGAGTCAGACCTCTGTAATCGAACTGACGGACTAAGCAGATTTGTTTATGCCGGACAAAGCAACGAAGGTAAGCACTAAGGAAGAATATTTGATAATCCAAGTATGTGGTCCCGCAAACCTCCGTTCAAAAGGGAGGATCCTCTGACCAGACGGTTGTTGTGACTGGTGGGCAACTGTCCGATAGTAGATATTCGGGCTGTTGTACATGTTCAAATCGCACAGAAAAACTGTGATACCGCGATGCAGGATTTCGTTCAGTAGTTCACTGCTGGCAGGATAGATGGCGCTGCGTTTGTTTTTGTTGTGGTACAAATACAGGGGATGAAAGGTGTAATTATTGCTGAAGGCATTTACTCTCAGGCACCACTGCACTTTCTAAGATTTAAATATGTAGTTGCAAAACAGATATTTAGGTCGTAAAACTATGTGTGATTAAAACACTTGCAGCATAGTTTGACCTAGGTCTGTGAGTAAATACGAATGCCCACAGGTATTGATAGTACAAAGCCTTATTGTTAAAAAGCAGGATTCCACTGCAACAATAATTATTGAATAACGATTGTCATGCATTCCGTTCCCAACGCTATCTACCTACGTCTAGCTAAGTAGGTATCTTACCTATACTAATATAGCCACTAGTCCGACTAAAATAAGAACTACAGTAAAGATGACTCACTGGCCAGTGTTATCGAGCCCATAATGTGTTTGAACTCAATTTGACAGTGAGTCTCTATGTGGGCCAAATAGACTGTTAAATGTCGCTTTAAAATTAATAAAGGCGGAAGGTGTTCTGCCTGCCAGAACCTCAAATCTGAGTTATAAAATTTCATCCTAACAATTTTGCTATTAAGGTTATTATTTTGCTATTTCAGTTTTCTTTTATAAACCTACCTACGCATAACGACATAGGTACATACTTAAATAACAGTTTCCTGCATTTATTTACAAACTTTAACGACAATCGCTCCTTTCTTCTAGCAAAATGCATCATATTATCAATTTCGATTTACTTTTACCATAAAGACTGTAAACAGGCAGCATAAACAATGACGCGTGCCTAGGAGCCCAATAAAAAAAATGTAACGTCAATATTTTCATTTCCCGCGCAAAAATGGCGACGTCGATCGCAAAATTAAGAAAATTAGGTTACGGTGACGATTGAAAGCATTGTTTTGGCATCATGACAACTATTCTAGGCATAAATAGGCAGGTTCTTATGCGATAAATGTTTAAGTCCAATGTTTAATGAGCGCAATCACATTTGATGCTGTCTTTGACGTAATACGCGTCTATATTCGAATGTGTGAGTACGTATCGTAAAAGTCCACCGATATACATAGGCCTGATGCCATCAATATCATGCTATGATAAATCTTTGGCTATATTCTTGATGGAAGTTGGCGATCAAACGTAGCGTAGTGTTTGGAAACGGATTTTTACAACAACTACGAGCTCGGTTCCTTTAGGTAGGATTTGTCCACACCAGGTGATTGGACGCACTAGGAAAAAGAACACTTGGAGAAAGGTAGGTCCTTGCCCAGAATTGGGATAATATAGGCTGAAAATAATAAATAAATTGTAATGAGAAAGTAATTCAGTTACCTATTCATTTATTTCAATCGATTCCTCTCAATCAATTTACTTGTTGGATTTAAGCTGTAGTAAAGAATTATTACAGTAGCCATCTGTCAAATTCGACTGAGATGCGAATAGTGGAACGTTATTTAAAAAGAATTGGAGTTTAGAATTGGCCCGCAGATCATCCCACCACTATTTATTAACACTTAGCACGTTGTAGAAGATAAACTCGTGATTTCATGGAACATACACGAGTTATAAACACACAATTATTACGCATCCACACGTTTTATCCTTGAATGAATCTTCCCACTATCACGCCACCTACGATTCGTATCCCAACAACTATTTACAGAATGTTATTTCAGAACCACAACAAGCTTATGAGAAAATTACATCAATAACTCGGTGTTAAACTGCCCAAACATTGGTAGAGACAAGCGGAAATTACGAAACACGACACTGGAAACTAGACATTATTTTAGAAGGTGTAGAGTTTAATTTTGGACTGCGGTCAAATTGTAAGTGAGTAGAATTTGGCACGAAAGCAATCACTTTCTCATCTACAATGGTATATTTGGCTTGATAAGAGACATTGTTTTGCCAGTATTAGCGTCATGAATAAACAGTTTCGCTTAGAGTAAACAATATTTAGTGTACTGACTTATGTACCCGGTAGAAAGGGAGCAATGATCATTTTCATGTGCATTTACTCTTTCGAGGTGTTTCTTATAAACTTACAAGTCGTTATTCTTCGAAATGAATGTTCGATTTTAATTAAACTTGGTACGCATACGCAAGTTACCTAGACCTTTTTTTTTAAGCATGGGAAATCATCAAATGACTTCTTCCGCTCTGGGTGGAGCGGAAGGGCGTGTCAGACTCTTACTGACTAAAACCCATCCGTGTTCCTTCTAAAGCCCTTTGCGTTCCAGGGCCGCGGTGACTCATTCGAACAAATTCCGCAACAAGTTACCTAGGTCTAAAAAGTGGGTTAAGAACTTTCAAAAAAAAGTGCTAAGGGAAAGAGAGAATGATTTTTCACTTTCTATAGAAAACTTAAAATTGATCTTTCCCTATAAACTGTTTTTCATCATCGTCTCAGGGCTGCAGCAGAAGATATTATAGAAGAAATACATAACTGTGTCGCCCGTGCTAGGAGGGGTGGAAGATGCTGTTGCCCTCAAAGAAAATATCACTCACAAGCTATTAATAAAAAAAAATATTTGGCAAAAAAAGTGTTCATCCTGTTCATAAGCGCTAGGCCTATATTTAGCAGTAGACTGGGGTAGCTTTATCATGAAAATCTATACCAACGTAAATATGTATTTGTCTTTGTAAGGATAGGGAAAGTGCTATTGCAACTCATCATCATCCGAAAGACGTCCACTGGTGGACATAGGCCTCCGCCAATAGGGAGAAGGGGTTGCCATAATCGCCACGCTTGGCGGATTGACTCGGATTGGCGATCGCAGTGTAGCTGTTGCAAGGCACAGAGAATGCTGATGCCCATTCTCTGGTGAGACCCTTAGTCGCCTCTTACGACACCCACGGGAAGTGATGGGATGGTGCTATTCTTTTACGTCAGACAACATACAGAACGCTATTGCAACTAAAGTCACTAAATAACTTTATTTTTTAACTGTAAATTTGACGTTCAAAAGTGACTCTTAATTGTCTAAATGAAATAAATAAATTTACTTCGACTATTCTTCCTGTATAGCTTCGTCATTCTCTCAAAACGGTATCATAATACATAGCATTGGTACATTCTAGGGGTGCAGAACGCAACAGTCGGTCGATTCCGTAAACATGTCGAAGTGAAGGCTTGAGTGAAGTGATCACGAGGTGAGCTGTCCATCCATATAATCAAGATGTCACGTGATCACGAAGTGTGCTGTACTTGCACTTCACCCAAGCCTTCACTTCGATATGTTTACAGAATCGACCGGCAGATAGGTTGACGAAAAATCAAAGTCCGATATCCTAAAAAGGAGGTCAAACACTATTGAACAGCACCAGTATCAATATTAATTTAAAACAGATTCCAGCCACTGATAGTGTGATGATAAAATAAGGAAGAGAAGTATATACACATGTCTTTAAATAACAAGGTTAATGCTCTCTATTACACTGTTTTTATCGGAATCGTTAACAAAACAAAGTTCGTTCAATGTGTGTTGTATATTTGATCATTTTGTTTGGGTACATCTACCTACACTCGTATTCTACTTGGATTAGACATGTATTTTCTTATTATTAAGTTTCTGAATTTATATAATGACTAGCGCCTCGCACCTGGGGGTCTACTCTCTAAGCCCGAAGTCCGTAGTTTCGGGCTTAGTTGCGGGCGTATTCTAGTACGTATCACCTAACCACTAAGAATTAATGAAACATTCTTAATTCGGGTTCGGAACTAATCGTAAGTCCGTAGGTGATACGGAGTAGAATACGCCCGCAACTAAGCGCGAATCTACGGACTTCGGGTTTAGAGAGTGCTTTGCACGTGTGCATAATATACACATATACAAACCTTTTTCGTTAATAGCTTTTTTTAATTACCTATTAATGAAAATCGTAATCAAAAAGTAAAAACTATCATCGGAAGTTCCCCCTCCCATTTCCCCCTATGAAATTGAAATTTCCAAAAATCTCTCTCTTTCATAGCGGATGCGAACGTTATAAAATAAAACTACTTATACTAATTCCAAATTTCAGCTTTCTAGACACATACCTTCTAGTTACATACTTGTAATTAAAGGCCTTTAATAGAATGGTATCCAAGGGATAGCTTTTGCCCACGACTTCGTACGCGCATATCCCATTTTTTGTCGTTCCCGTAGAAATTTCCCGTCCCCGTATAGCCTATAGCATTCCTCATGAATGTAGCTATCATCTACAAAAAAAATATTTCAAATCCGAGTGGTAGTTCCAGAGATAAGCGCGTTCAAACAAACTCTTCGGCTTTGTTAAATAGTATAGATTATTCTATCTTCAATTATACCAAAAGAAGTGGGACATAAAGCCATCCCACTGGCATTCCTAAAATAATGATGGCCACGGTCAGAAGGCAGCAATATCTACCTGTTGCTAGCGTTAATAAATTATCGTGTTAATTACGCTAGTTGCTAAGTGGTGTCAAAGCCTTGACATAAGCCCTGAACATTTACCAAGGGCAAAAACAATCGAGTAGTATTTTGTAAATGTGAAGACTGTATGCTTGTGGTTCAAATACACAACAGCGCCTGAACGGATCTGGATGAACCTTGGCTGACAGGTGGACCATGGCCAGGGTTACACCATAGGACACAATCTTCCGGTAGTACATTCCGTATTCCTAAAATGAGTCCGAATACTGAATTTTGAAAAATCAAATGATTAAGTTTAAGTTTTCAACAAAATCGGTCCCGAGACTCATTTGAGCATTTATCGCTATTCCTCGTAGTTTAGGATTTAGCCATCCACACCCACTTGAATAACCCTGTGTATGTGCCCCTCTTCGCCGTACAGTGTTTGGTGCTAATTCGCCTATACCCTGCATGTGCAAACTCATAAACGAACGCAGCGACCTGGTTGACGTCCACGCAGACTCAGTATCGACGTTTGTCAAACGTAATTAGTATTAATATTTAGTATAATTATCTAGCATTTAAGTACATTAAATCTTTAAAATAAAATTTATATTTAGAAAGAGCGTTTTGCATGTGGTGTTTACCTGTAATTGGTTGTGCAGTTAGATTTAAGAGACAATTACTTATATGTTCCTATCTATATAATATCTGTAACAACTGTTGGTGAACCTTAATTAAATAAATAAATTAAATGTGTGAATAAAAAATTAAATAATTAGAGGACTCACAACTATCATTCCCGTCAGTGGTGTCGGCAGGTTCGGCTCCTCGCAGCGCAAACGACACGGCATCCTGTCTGTTTCTAAACGCCTTAAATCTCGCCGACTTGTACCTGCGGACCAGCTCCAGAGCCTCGGATTTATTCTTGTAGACGTGCAACGCTTCTAGAAAACAAAAAGAAGACGTTAGTGGAACACCAGACAGACAGACACACGAGCGATCCTATAGGGTTCCGTTTTTCTAGACGAATGTTAGGAACCTCACAAGAGAAAGTATGTTAAAAAGGAAATAGTATACAGGCACATGCGGCCAGATGTAGCTCGTCTCCAGTATTCGTCTATTTAAATCGTACGAAAATAATATAGAGGTAAGCGAAACGATGTAAAGTCCCGCAAACTTAAAAAGGGAGGATCCTCTGCCCACACTGGTGTTGCGTCTGGTGGGCAACTGCCCGATGGTTGCTATCGGGTGGTTGTATATTTTCAAATAGCGCACAGAACTTTAATACGGCAATGTAGGATTTGTGTGAAGTCAGGTCTTTTTTTGTAATTCGTATGTCACGGTATTGATGCCGCTACAGTACTTTTGGAGGACATATGCAATACAGCGCGCTCCACTCAGATGCGAGCTAGCCTTGAGACGAGAAAAGACACTATGGTATGAAGACACACTTAGCCTTCACGCCTTATGCTGGTTGGACGAATGATATTGACAACGCCTAAACGCTACGCGAAACTATTTACGTCGTATTAGAGAAGTGTATATGTTAAGCACACTATTTTTCTTTTTCTAGTCTACTCTACACTATTTTAGAACGACTTCGAAAAAAGGAGGTCAAATGTGTATAAGGGTACATGTTTGATTGACAGAATACGAATCGTTTCATGTACCTTTTCCCGTAGTAAATAAAGACCTAAATTGTTAAGCTGTGAGTTGACCCTTAATAGTGAAGCCAGTAAATAACATGTCTTGTCATGTCTATAGTAGGCGCCAGATAATCGTGGAATAACGGTCATTGACCCACCTACAATTATTGACATTTTTAATTTGAAAAACGGAATTAATGACACAGAGCTGTCCCGAATCATCATCTCTCGTGATCCTTAACATTGTCTAATAATGAAAAACGATTCATATTTAATTGTTCAGGTACCTATGAACAGTTATTAGGGAAAGGTCAATGTACTTTATTCCACATTTATCTGGCGCCTACTATAGCAAGTTATTACATAATAGACTTTCCAACGAGCCATGCGGTTGACATGATCGATAGAAAGGTTAACACGAGATTGATACGAGTATATAAGAGAAATGAAGAAATTGATGAGTGATAAATTAATTGAGTATTTTCTATTCAATAAAAGCTGTTTATTAACTTCATATGAGGCTCTGATTGCAAATCAGTAATCCATTTTTCAAGCACTCTCACACATTTGATTTAGCTTTAAATTGAGATACCTTTAAAACTTAGGAAACAATGCAATAAATGGTACTATGGACCTGGCGTGATGATGCAGTCCGAAGGTGGTCACTAGTCATTAGAAATGTTAATACATGTGATATTACATTTAGTAAATTTAACTAAAAGCATATTTTAACCTTTTGAACGCTAGAGCATAAACGCATCGGGGCGTGCGCCTGACGCCAAGCCACAAATTCGCCGTACTTTTTGTCACATATTTGTGACGTTTGGCGTACAGGGCACGCGCTTGCTTGTCATATATAAGTGACAATGGCGTTTAAAAGGTTAAAAGATGTATACTTCTACTTCATCAGCATCATTTCAGCCGAAAGACATCCACTGCTGGATATAGGCTGCCCCAAGAATCGCCATATCGACCGGTCTCGGCGGACTCGCAACCACGCCTTCACCAGGTCATCTGTCCACCTTGTGGGAGGCCTTCTAACGTTTCGTCTTTGGGTACGTGGTCACCGAACGCCATTGCAGAACCTTTCGAACCCCACTCTTAACCTTGCAACTTCTACTTATTTATTCTATACCAATTTAACTGCCTGATCTATTTTGCTTGCTCGACATAATTGGCGGCTCGTAAAAATAATACCTTGGCCTTGAACAACTGGGAATCGAAAATATTATCGATAAATAATTACTCGGACTAATTCGCTACGAAACTGCAATCTTTTCCTTTACAATAAGTCATAGTACAAATATTTTCTTATTTTAGATTCTAGGTGAAAAACAAGTGCAATTATCATCACGTTTTCGACTTTTCGACATACTACTGTTATAATTGTGATTTAATCAATGTATTTGTGAGCTGGTTTAATTTGACATGTCATTCCAATTCAGTATTAATGTGATAATTATGGGCTATGTCTGAAATAAATTCATTTAATTATTAAAAATAAAAATAAATTACATATCGAAAAATTAAAGTGTATTAATGTGATAATTATGGGCTATGCCTGAAATAAATTCATTTAATTATTAAAAATAAAAATATATTAAATACTTATCGAAAAATAATTTCACACATTATTACACTTTATTGTTTTGTTTAGTAGCGAGGCGACCGGCCTCGCGACCTACACCTGGCGTCAGTTGTTGCCTTAAAAGGCAATCTCGATTATGATTCATAAGGATGTAAGGATAAAGAGAAGCATCTAAATGCACATGTTGCAGCCAACTAGCTTAATTTGCCGTTTCATTAAAAGCTTAGCCTAAAAATATTTATAAGTGATAAGGAATTGATTTGCAATGATCAAAATCAACAGTCATTTATTTATATTAGGCTGAGTGCCATCACTTTTTACTCGATTGCGCCAGAAGGATGGTTATGTTTTTCAAGTGTATGTATATTTCTTTGGCACGCTCTGTAGCCTAAACAGCTTGATGGATTTTAACTTCAGAGGTGTCGTTAGATTCGCCTAGACTGTGAGAGTGACTGTGTTTATAAAAATTAAAATGTCAATTTTTGGACCCATATTGTGTCAAAATTTTGTATCTTAAACCAAAGAAATATAAATTTATTATCAGTGAAATCAAATTCAATAACAATGTGACTGTTATTTTTATTGCTGCATAGGTCATAAATATCATGTCTATATTATTATTTATGGAACCTGATAGCCTTACAGTAGAACAGGAAATGCAATATAAATCTTTAGCTAAAAGTAACTGTATAAATAGGAAGTATTATTTATTTATTATATACTTTATTGTACACCTCATTACAAACATAGTAAAAAGTTTAAAAAAAAAACAAGTGTACAATGGGCGGTCTTATTGCACAGGGCAATCTCTTACAGACAACCTTTGGATGGACTGAACGAAAGAAGTTAGATTTAGGGCGGTCAGTGTACAAACATCATAAACAATATAAATTAGACATAATAATATAAAATACACAATACTATATAATATACTAATAAATATCAAATATATAAATGGGAAAGGAGAAGAAAAATTATAGTGAGAGGTAATGCTCCTTCACCAATTTTTTAAACGTTGGTAGCGTTTGTGCACGCCTCACATCTATGGGTAATGCATTCCACAAACGAGCAGCTTGAATAGTGAAAGATTTGTTAAAGAAGGATGTGGAATGCATACGAATACTTAATTGAAGATTTTCCGATGATCTTAAGGACCTAGAGTGTGTGTCACAGAGAAACTGAAACCGGTCTTTAAGATAAAAAGGAGTAGAAGGGTTAAAAAGTACATTGTAAAGAAGAGAAAGTATGTGGGCATTCCGGCGAAGGCGAATAGGAAGCCAAAGATTTTGACCTCCCAAATGGTGATATTGCAGCCAACTACCTCAATCAGCCATTTCATTACAAGCTTAGACCTTTCATTGAACTGCGCCATTTTATCAGCGTGATAAGGCTGTCACTTAGAATGCTGAAAAATCGGCACATTTATATGAAAAGGCTAGGCCACCTCTTAAACGGCTGATTAAGCTAACTGGCTGCAAAAGTGACACAGTAAGTTTCTGTTATAACCTGCCAGGGTTGCGGAATTTGTTCGAAAGAGTCACCGCGGCTACGGAACTTAAAGGGCTTTAGAAGGAACACGGATGGGTTTTAGTTTAGCTCCACCCAGAGCGGAAGAAGTCATTTGATGATTTCCCATGCTTACAAAAAAAAAAAAAGTTTCTGTTATAATCCTCCCAACCAAATTTCAGCCATGGTGACCAACGTCAACAGAGATAAGCAATTCTATTTAGTTTTTTTTTTATTATTCAATTATGGTGCAATTTACTTTTTAATAGTATTTTTTTCACAATAAGCCACAAGCCTATTGTTATGTGCAAAAACACATTTTATTATGTTCTTTAGAAAGGTTTGTCATCAGGTGAATAGAACTCACAATCTGTGTGGATGTAAGGCCAGATGTATGAAAATAAACAAAGCAAAAGAATGGAACAGTTAAGCAAGGTTCCAAGCACTTGTTATTCTGTACTCTCTGCCATAGACAAAGTGTGTAAGTTGATGAACATATGAAAAACTTTGGCCCTCATTATAAGACAGGTAAATAGATAAGTGCTTATAATTTGCAAAGACTGTGCAAAGATAATAAAATAAAAGTAGGAAGTTGACAACTATTCTGTTGACCCAAATCCACTTATCTTAGAGATAGTGGTGGAGATAAAGGTTGATAAGAGTGAGGAGTAAACAATATAAGTTTTAAACAATTAATAATTAGATGAGGGATTTATTAATGGGAGGTCTACAGACTAAAGAGAACTGGAGATGACCTATTAGGGTTAAAGGAGACCCCAAAAGAAAGGAAGTTTATAATCCTTTTTTTAATGTATTATAGAAATAATCTTACATTAAAGAAATTGCTTTAGTAATATAATCTGAGACATACATGGGAGATCTACAGACCTGTGAGTGCAAGAGGGGGTAGCCCAGAAATCTGTGTTCTATTTAGGGCCCACTCTTAAAAATTTGTAAGTAAATTGAAGCCGAAAATTAACCCTTGTTTGTAACCCAAACAGGTATTATGTTTATATTATAGTGACCATGAAGTTTTAGCCTAGAAAATAGGTTTTTTTTTAAGTATGAGCAATAAAAAAGTTTTATTCATAATGTATTGTATGATGATTCAATTACTATTAGTAACACACAAAGACTTTTTGAGAAAAACTTCTCTGATGTTTTGTTTAAAACTTACAATATTCTACTACTAAACAATGTTTGTTTATTATAGTGTTATTTTCAGTTAAATTGTTCCTTTGTTGTTCATACTTACATAAAATGGATGTTATTTGAAGCCTATTTTCTACAAAAATCAACTAAATTTGAGAAAGGAAATTTTATGCAAGGAAAAAAATCACTGACTGAACAAGGCCTGAGGTATAACTTGAGCTCTAATTCTCAAAACTATATGTCAAATATTATTGTTAGAATAACATTTACAGTAAATACCTTCATCAGGTCCTTTTTTAATTTCACTGGGTATGTAAACTCCATAATACGTGATCGGTGGCTCCACAGACGTTGGACTTTCGGGCGCACTGCTTTTCTTACTCAACGCATCCAGTCGCAGCAACCTACTGAACAGACCGATTGCACCATCTCTCTTCTCAGTTGGAGACAATGATATCTCTTCTTTCATACCCCCAATGTCTTTATTACACTCCGGAATAATCACAGCCTTCGACATTTCGTCTTCTGAAAATCGTAAACATTTTACTGTTTTGTTTGTGACGCAAAACGCAGCCAGCGAATAGTTTATTTTTACAACGATCCTATTATCTAAGGCAGCTCACCTTAACGACGAGGCTCGTCATAAAAACATACTCGTTACTTTACAATCAGATAATATTACGCTATTTCAGCACATTTTGTTTTTATACAAAGTTTTGAATCACATCAAATAAATTCGGGCGTTTTTTGAAACAGAAAATTGAAATGCGTTGAGAGAACGGTGGATGACGTTTTGACAGATTTCTTTCACTAGTGGTGGCCTTTGTTTTGACTCATAAAATGACTTACTAAAATGATTCCGTTGTGGGAGATTGTGTGTCATCTAACAAAATATAAAAACTTGGTAATTTCCTGTGTTTAGAAAGATCAGAAAAGTAGTTGAAATAAAGCTTTTCCATGATTCAAACTTACTTAAAAACTTACTATTGAGGGGGATTGAGCGTATCACTACAAATACAAACCACAGACTAAACAAAATCCGATGAAATGGTTTTTTACTCTAAACTATCTTATCGGCTGAAAGTCATTTATTTGTTTACGGTTTTTTTATCAACTGGCGAGCTAGGTCCACATCCTATAGCATAGCTGTTATTCTACACAAGCAAGCAGTTTGAAAATGTATAATGGCTTACGAGTGCGATTAAATATAACATGCACTGCAGTGCTGCATTGATGCGCAGCCTCGTTTTGTTAGAAAAAAACCGGCCACCGGAGCCCCCTTGAATTTTAATTAATTTTTTCTTATTTGTTGTTTTAGCGTCATTACAAACACTGAAAAAATTTCAACTGTCTACCTATTATGGTTCTTGAGATACAGCCCGCTGACAGACAGACATGGACGGCCGAACGGACGGATAGCGGAGGCTTAGGAACAGGGTTCCGTTGGTTACCTTTTGGGTACGGAACCATAAAGAAGACTTGTTTCCGACAGAATAATCGGTTATACTCAAATATTTTCGTTTGGCGTTCACTGTTTGTGGGTACAACGCGACGTACGGCACATCATGCTACCCCAAAAATGTCAAATTTTCCGCGACGTACGGCTCATTATGCTACCCGAAACTGTCAAATTATCCCAATCAACCTTGGACCTAATAGTCTGTCTTTTTCTAACAAAGAAATTTGACAGATTAGTGTAGCTTGATGTGCTGGCGTCAAATAATGAAAATATTTCATATACTTATCTCATACCTCGTTCACAATAGCCCTTCTAACGCCGATTCTTGAGATGCTTGGTTCATCGGACGAAATATGGATGTACAGCATAGAACACTAATACTAAATCGGGGTTCACAGTTTATTCTGGCTACTTCTCTTGAGTAATTGAATCATATTCTATTGAGTATGATGTAATGTAAATACTTAATCTATCACTATTCTATTCGCCAAGTTATTCAAACACGCCCGCTTTCAAAGATGGTCTACTGCGTGGCGAATTCGCTTCGATCTGTACTGTTGGGCCAACTTTTGGCATCAGAAATATGACCTGACAAGACAGATTAGCTATTAATAAGATAAGCTACTAACTAACTCCTTTTGCTTCGTCCAGAGAGGAACATGCTTATTCATTTTGATATTCTCATAGTGATAGTCCAATACCATATTTTATTGTAGACTGTGGTCCATACACTCTTGTCAAAACAATATTGCATTATACCAATTAGGTGTCACTGGCCAGTTTGGTATTCAGAGAATAATTAATACACTGCAGTTATTGATGTCATGTCCTTCATCTTAGCACTTATATACACAATCAATAGTATTTGATAGCGGTAAAATTGTTATGGTGGCACTACACTTGGTAGGTATATTATAGTGTATTATCTATGGTAGGTATATTGGCGCAAATTTAAAAAATGTTGAGCATGATGATTTTGGGGTAAATTTTGTATTATTCAAGTAACACAATTATTTTGACAAAAACACCAAGTGTAGTGCCTCCTTTAACTAAATGTTTGTAAAGATATACTCTTAAAGTACTGGTTTAGTTTCTATAAAATCATTTCACTAATGTCTGGTAGAAAGCTATATGATTGCTGAAAGCTGAAGTTACTTTTTTACTAATTTTTAATCCCAGATGACTGCAGTTCCTTTGGGAAGGGGAAAACTAGTGCCTAGCAATAAAAACAACTCATAATAAATTAGAAAAATGTTTATTGATCAGCTTTTTGTTTTTTCTTCTTCTTTTTCTTATTTTTGCTGGGAGTGTTAGCTGCTAGAGGAATAGAATCCAGAGATTTTTGAATGGCCATTGTATACAGATTTGAGTTGATTGCTTTCAACCTATTGAGCTCAGCCTGTAGTCCTTCTTCTTTTAACTTAAACTCATTCTCCAACTCTTTTGAAGATAAATTATCCTCAATTTCTCCACGGGGCTCCGGCCAGAAACTAATTGTATCCTTCATAAGAACTTCCATTTCTGTAAATTCTTCGGAGTCTTTTTCTAAAGATCTTTCTAAACCATGTAGAATGATGCTTGGTGAGAATTCTTGTTTGTAAATTGCTGGGTAATTCACAGTAAAGAAAGCATTTGTGATGGGACCTTTGTGTCTTATTATCCTCACCGGCTGTTTACTGGGTATGTGCCAGAGTATTACTTGCTCATCATTTGAACCAGACATAAGAGTCTCGCCGTCCAGAGACACAGATAAGCAGGTCACAGATTTTGCATGGGAAGAGAAAGTAGGACAGTCCACCTCCGTGTTCACCAACACATTTCTATTCCTGGGAGGATTTGTAAGACTAAACTGGTGAACTTTTCCTTCAGTTGTACCAAGAAATATATTCAACTCTAAGACATCCATGGTAATAGCAGAAAGAGGAACATCAAATACAAAATTCAATAGCAGTTGTCCAGATGAGAGATCGTAGATTTTGCAAGTCCTGTCACTGGATACAGTGCACAAGCGACCATGCATTCCTGTCTTGCTTATATACAAATCCGTCACAGGTAAAGTGTGGTTGGAGAATATGTACAATGGATCATGCTGACCTGCAGAGGTTTGTGACACTAGGTCAACTTCAGGGTGAGCAGATACCGTGGTTAATGACCAAACCATGACTATGCCATCCTCAGACGCTGATACAAAATAACGTCCATCTGGTGTAAATTTTAACATGACCACTTTTTGATAGTGTTTACTTAAGATAGTCAGGAGATTTCCAGAAGCTGTTTGCCATAAATATATCTTTTCTTCAATGCCTGCTACTATGAAAGATCCATCACGTGAAACAGCGAAGGCCGTCGCCTTACCTGGCAAAATAAACCGCATGCCTTGGACTGTTTGATAAGAATTCACAGGCCATACGTGTAATACTGGCTTTGTCTTTTCTACAGCTGCTAAATAATCGTTTCCAACGAATGTAAGTGTTCTATTTTCCGCGGTTCCACCTCCTTTGTAAGTCATCAAGCAGGTGCCGGTATGTGGGTCCCACACAGCGTTGGTCCATAATGTGTTATTGGAATCGCTTGTAACCAAAACCTCTAACAATGTAGCCATTGTATTTGCGGATAATGTCTATTTGCGTGGTTTTTATCTTTTGGGGTTAATAAAAATGTTTACTGTGTGTGAAAATCACATGTGGGAACTGAACAAAATCGATACCAGATTAACGTGACACTTGACTTGACTTGACTTGACAGTAACATTTTCTGACAGCAGAGTTGGAAACTTCGATCCGATACACACATAGATTCCAAAAAATCCAGACACAGTACGCTTTTCTTCAACTGTGAGAATTGTTTCATATGGCAAACAAAAATCTACTGATCCCCATTTGCTGTGATATAATACTATTTCCTTATATGCACTAAAATTTTGTGTCGTCGTTCATAAAAGATAATGAATTCTAAAAAAAAATCATAGATAATTTTCCTTTTTGTATACTTATATACAAAATTTTATGGTATTTTTGTTGTTACTAGCTGCTGCTAAATTAATATAAAATTTTAAATTTTGCAAAATAAGGAGATTCGTTTTAGTTTGTATCCGATTGTGATGTCAGGCTGAGGAAAAACCGTAACACAATTGTAACCAATAGCGCAACAGTACTAAACCCGTGCTATATTTTGATTGGATGAAACACCTTTGAACACAGAAGTGACAAGTAACTCGTTCATGAACTTTGAAGTTTCATTCTAATAAAGTGTGTGATTAGTGAAAATTCCTTGGAAACACAAGCCGCAAGATGTTTAAGAAGTAAGTAGAAATTTTGTTGTTTAATAAGTCTTATATAAAATGAAATGGTTCACCTCTGAAAATTATTTTCCGTTTCGTCTAAGAGGTTAGAATTTCATTCATTCAGACATTCAGTAATGTCAAAATGGTTGAATTATTGACGTATTGTGTGCCCGGCCAATCAGGATTCAGAATGTGTAACTGTAGTGATGTGCGTAATCACAGAAGTTCATCTATTAATACGGTTATTAGTTTAAATCGATTAGATCAAAATAAGGGATGGGTACTTTGAAGAACTAGGAATTGCCTTTGCTTCATAGGTTAAAGAAAAGCTACAAAGAAAATTAATAAATGAAGTAGCAATCGGCATAATTCTTTGCGATATCAGGTTAAAGCAAGGGTTGGCATCGAATTACTCATTATTGTTCTTGAAATTTCTTTAACGTGATAACAAACTTGAACTCAAAGTTTTTTTCCTTAAAACTACAGAACGCTAAAGTTTACGGTAGCTTTCATATATATGCATTAAAATCGTTAAGTTGGGTTCAAACACGTGCTATGTAAAAATGGTAGCCCACCGGTATTGGGAATAGGATATATGGCTATTATGGTTCTAGAGGGAAGAACCTCCTAGCTATAGGAGCCGTGTCCAAAAGTACCGCTTTCTGAATCAAGCCCTTGATCTGTCACGACTAGCGGTACAGGGAATAATAATTGCTGATTCCACACTCCACTTTTCGACAACTATGATTTGCTTATCTTTCTCGACATGCGAGATGGGCATGACTACAATCATTGCACAGTGCACGCGGTTCATTGGCGACGTAAAACTGGTGGATGCCAAACTTCACAGCTTGGCTCATCGCCGCAATGTTGCATGCTTGTCGGTCTTCTACAGATTGTACTTCAGAAGAGTTTCCAGGAACTCTATGACCTCATCCCAACGCCGCCCTTCTACCATCGGACATCTAGACGCACTGCAAGTTACCATCCCTACCTTGTTGCTATTTCACCAATTTGCTCCAAACGTTTCCAAACGTCTTTTAAATGCGCACAGCAAAGGAGTGGAACTCTCTGCCTGCGTCTATTTCCGAACACATACATCCCTAATCTCTTCAAAATTAGAGTGAACAAGCTTCTTCTGGGTAAGCTCGCTCCATCGTCGACTTTTTCGTCATTTCGTCACTTCATCGACTCGACTAGAGTCAAGAGCAAATCTCAAATAAAAAAATAAAAAGCACGTGACATCTCTCGATTCGATCCATTACCACTACATATCAGGATTTTCTGAAATGACGATTACCAGGTGGCAGGACTGAGGCTGCCTCAGTCCTGTCACCTGTCGCTTCAGACAGGCACTTGTCAAAACGCTTATGTTTTCTGACATTACTTAAATTGACATCAACGTCATAAGTTGCGTTTTCAAAGAAGAAGACCTCTCGCCTAAGTAGCGCCAACTGGTGGCGTAAAGTTTGAACACACTCACTGGCCACAAAAGTTCTGTCAGTGATAAATTGATGATGGATAGGTTTACAATGTGATATTGCTAGTATCAAAAACTATATTACGGCACTTCCGATTCCTATCCAGGTCGACTTCTAGGAATAATTTTATAGTCGGCATATCTTTTAAGTTTTAGAGAGTCTTAAAATATCATGAAATGTAAAGCAAATACTGCTTGTGGACGGCGTTATGAGCATTGCATGTAACGCTCGCTGTGTGTATAGCGTCCACACTATTCGCCTCGGCCTTACTCATTACACACGTAAACTCAGTTCTATTAGTTTCGTAGCGCACGATGAAATAACTCGATTCAATCATTTCAAATGAAGATTTTACGGTTTTCCCCTATATTGAACACATCACTACAAAAGCTGTGACGTTTGCAATGAAAGTACGAAATGTCCGAAAGGCTCATAAGTTAGAAAGGGACGGATAGATTTCGTTTCGTTAAAAATGGTTGAATGACTCTAAACTTCGTTCATCAGTTCAGTTCTGTGCAGCTGATTGTCCTGTGCGTTAGTGATTTTCGACGATTTTTATAACGCTTAAAATTTATGTGATCTTGCGAACAGTTTTATTTTGCTCAACACTTCCTTGCTGGGAACGACTCGAAACAAAGGGTGCTAAGACATCTTGTGCATCGTGCATATTTTCCGTGACGTAACTAAATTTCTAACGAATAACTGTCCGTGTGCGACTAACAAAGGTCGTGGCGACTAATGGTTGCCGTTTTTATGAGTTCGGGTGAATTTTGACGGCGCGATGTGGGAATCTGATTCTGATACGGGGTCCCGCAGCGCGTCTTCGGACGGGCTGCGGAGACGCCAAGGATGGGATCCCGAAGGGGAGAGTTTGGCATCCCAGATGGATGAGCTCGACGAAGTGCTGGCAGAGGAAGAAGATGGATGTCCTTTGCCGTCTACGCCTGAGGACCAGCATCTCCTCGACGCCGAGATGGCGGAAGTGTTGAAAGCGGGCGTGCTCTCTGATGAGATCGACCTTGGCGCGCTGGCACACAACGCGGCGGAACAGGCTGAGGAGTTCGTACGCAAAGTGTGGGAGGCGTCCTGGAACGTGTGCCACTTCCGCCACCTGCCGCGCTGGCTGCAAGACAACGACTACCTCCATAAAGGACACAGGCCTCCGCTGCCCTCGTTCAGCGCATGTTTTGCGTCTATATTCCGCATTCACACGGAGACTGGCAACATCTGGACCCACCTGCTCGGCTGCGTGGCCTTCATCGGCGTCGCGATCTACTTCCTGTCGCGCCCCTCGATCGAAATACAGATGCAGGAGAAGATGATATTTGGAGTGTTCTTCATAGGTGCCATTGTGTGCCTTGGCTTCTCGTTCGCGTACCACACCCTCTACTGCCATTCGGAGATGGTCGGGAAATTGTTTTCTAAGTTGGATTACTGTGGCATTGCCCTACTCATTATGGGTTCATTTGTTCCATGGTTGTATTATAGTTTCTACTGTCATTACAGACCCAAAATAATTTACTTATCTGTAGTGATTGTTTTAGGAATACTGTCAATAATAGTGTCACTCTGGGATAGGTTCTCAGAGCCTCGCTTGCGACCTCTTCGAGCAGGAGTGTTCATGGGTTTTGGTCTGTCAGGCATTGTGCCTGCCATCCACTATGGCATCACCGAAGGCTGGTTCAGCCAAGTGAGTAAAGCTTCATTGGGCTGGCTAGTTCTAATGGGCTTGTTGTACATATTAGGAGCCATGTTCTATGCCCTGAGGGTGCCGGAGCGGTGGTTCCCAGGGAAGTGTGACATCTGGTTCCAGTCCCACCAAATATTCCACGTGCTTGTGATTGTAGCTGCCTTTGTGCATTACCACGGTATCAGTGAACTGGCGTCATACCGTGTGACAGTAGGGGAATGCTCTATGCCTCCATCATCAATCGCATTCTAGCCCCTCCCTTTACCAAATGTGATAGTAGACCATAGATAAATTTAAGTAGAAATACAAACATTCGATAGCTTCACTGTATATTTTTTAAACATATAAACTACGAATTTTTGTAAATTTTATAACAACATGGAAATATTATGCTGATAACAACTCTCAGATAATGGTATTGTTCATAATTAGTGAGGCTGAAAAAAAATGGGGTCACATTGTGGGTAAAATGAATGGGGTTACTAAATAATAAACATATGTCATAGTAATTTGTTTATTTATTTTTAAAACTAGGATTAGAGCATTAGTAGTTATTGTTTTAGTACTGTCTAGTTACGCTATTTGCACCAGGGACTGCACTTAAAAAAAACAATTTTAAGCAAGTTTCTTTCATTATTTTCAATCATTTTCATAAGATGATGTTATAGTGTACTTAATGTTCTGTTTACTCACTGTCTTGTGTTTTGCACTAAATTTTAGACCAGTGTTAAGTAGCATAGACATAGTTGGACCACATATATGCCCCTTCGCTGTTCTTCCATAATGTACATAAAATTACTTAATAATTGTCTTAATTGTACCACATTGTTAATAAAAACGAAAAAATAACATAGAGATTATTCTTGGCTGTAAATGATAGATGCTAGATCATGGAAACATACTTGAACAATTGCAGGAATGTGAATAATTGTACTGTCTCAATCAAAGGTATTTCTTTGACTGCTCTTTCTATCACCATTGTTCTTCATAATAACGGTTCCTATCTATGTCTCCATTTTCATTATTGACAATTTCAGATGGTCAATAAACATCTTGTGTGTGTTGCATAGAATCTCACTTTGTCATAAACATTCATTTTGTTAGATGCATTTTAGAATAATTTTCCTCTGTTTTGTAATTGTTTTAGTACTGTGCTGCATTAAGAAATGTATCACATCTCCAATCTCCAGTTTCTTAGCTGGTGTTCAAGAATTAAGCACAAATGAGTACATCAAAACAATTGATTGATTGAAATTGTAATTAACAATTCAATTTTTTTTTTATTGGTGTACTTATAAGTGTATTGGTTCTTTGTAATTAAGTAACTGCAGTCTGACATTCCATCATAGTTTCAAAATAATTTATTTTCTGATTATTTTTATTATGCATTACTTGAAATATTATTCTGGAAATTTTCATATAATACATTTTATCATTCATCTGTGGTCTGCATTAGGTTTATAAATATAAATTAATTCAAAGTATATTCTAAATTGTTATAAGTGTTCATAAGTGTAAAGATTTTATGTGACAGAAAATGTAGTAAAAGATTTTGTGATGTATATTGCAAATTGAACTCTATTGTCTTGAAAAGTACATTTATATTGATATGTTGGATGGAAAAGCTTAATAATAAAATTATGTATGTAGAAATGTTGAAATGATAATATAGAAAATCTCGTAAAGATATGGTAAAGACAATGTCTTACATAATTATAAAATAAAAGATAAGTCGAATCATTGTAATGCTGCTTTCTCTGAATATAAAGATCCTATTTTGAACGAAAATTCCGAGTTCCGGTATTTGGCATATCAGACAAATAAGTTGGGATTGGACTGAGGAAAAAGACAATATTTTCCACCATATTATGATAATTTGAAATTGAAAGTGATGTCAATAAACGCCATTCTTTTAGGCTCCTAAGTGACATTGCTTTGATATCAGTATTTTCTTTTTGCTATGAGATTTGATTTATATTCATTAACATTTTCTTATGTAGTCTAAACAGACCACACAAAGATTTTCTGATCATAAAATTTGTGTTATTCTCTTATCTTCTTTAGCATAATAATTTTGTTAAAAACATTTTTCTTCAATTGCAAAAATATGCTTTTACTGTTCTTGTGACATTTGTTGATTACTTGTTTTTGGTGGGATTAAAAATTATGCAATAAAAATTAAAATGGATACTTATGTTTTTTTTTTGTAACCTACTCGGCAACTCCCATTGTTACGTCATTGTATTACGAGTTTACGAGTAACGGTGCTACCAAAAAATGTGAGTACCTACTTGGTACTTTAGTTTTATAAAACTTGTCTGACGTTGGGTGACGTCACGATTACTGCGGCGTGTACCAACATAATAGGTTCCTATCTACATGTTGAAAACACTTACGTCACAGCAAGGGCTGCCAACTTTCCAACATTACTATGAATGGACCAGGAAACAGAAAAAATCTGGCGCATTGCTGTTAATGGAAATGAAACGATGACCTTTTCAGGCTTTTCGGGGCTGTGCAGTTGTGACAGAGAGTAGAACCTGACTCGAGAAAAAATTATTAAAAATTAAATGGAACCGAAATTGACCGAAGAACAAACGAGATAAAACTATTTTAAACAAATATCTGTCCCTCTCGCGAAAACGCTGTTTTGTATGGCAGCTGTATAGGCGACATAGTATTTGACGTCACAGTTGGTAGCAGACTTCTCTTTCTAATTGTCAACTTTGAAGCTTAATAACTTCATTGCTGATGAAGGTATTTTAAAAATTCTTTCATAAATTGTTTACTAGAGATATTAAGTATTTTATTTTGCAAATAAAAAAATTGCATGCATAGGTATACCCACCCTATTAGCGCCAATTTTTTTGTGTTATCAAAATTAAAATCATTGATCGTGGCCATGCCAGTGTCAGTCACACCCAGACTTGCCAAGGTGCATAGTGTTACCAAGTACCTACTGGAATTTGGAAGTTAGTTAGGCAGTCGCTTATTGTAAAATACTGGTAATCCAGAAGCATCTGGTTCGACTAGACTCCGACTCCAACAAAGTTGCGAAAAGGCTAGGCAGATAGATGTTTGAGCTATGATTTAAATACAACGTGTAACAGAATAAACGTCATTGTACCTACCTACTCATCATTATGAACAACTTTTACTATGGGACCAATACTGAAATCGTGAAAAAAAATCAACTCCCCGTCTACCCCATACATTTCTGTGCACATAACTCGACAATGTGTACTGAACAGCTGATTTTTTTCGCGATTTCGGAGTTGGTCCCATAGTAAAAGTTCATATAATGATGAGTACAATGACCCCTCAAGATGTATAGCGTTTATTCCGTTACACGTTGTATTGACTGCCTAGCCTAGTTTGTAAAGAACCGGATAGCCTAACAGTGTGTATCATCCACAGCCCGACTTCGCCCACTGCTGAGCATAAGCCTCACTTCTCTTGTGCCAATCCCCAAGTTCCTTTTTTATGAGCCAAGAAAATGCCTACAGCCTAACGCATGCCACGCCGTCCGGGGAGACGATGTGGTTATGTGGGGCACGCACACACTAGAAAAATCGCCTGTGTACCTTCTTTCGCCTTGATGGGTGGGCCGTGAGAACGGCTACGCATGACATTCGCGAATCCCCACGTTCCTGTGCCAGCCTCATCCAGGTTCTACCCGTGATGGCAACAATGTCGTCCGTCCATCTCGCCGCCGGCCGACCAACACTTTTTCTTCCAGTCCTCGGACGCCACTCGCTCACTGCCTTACTCCACCTATCATCACCGCGTCTTGCCAGGTGTCCTGCCCAGCTCCATTACTGTGTAAACACCCTTGAAATGCAAAACTTTTAGGGCTTCCTTGCGTGTCGACTCGGTAAATCTATCTCGGTACCTACCAACCTACCTTTTACCTTGACTTTGTTAGGTAGGTATATATAGAATAACAGGCCCAGTCTAGGCTGTCTGAAATGGCCCTCGGTTGAGACCTAATTACTAGTCAGAGTCAGAAAGTATAGTAGCACTAGCAGACCTCACGCTAGCATTAAGAATATTATCAAAATAAAACAAGGTTTGTGATTTAACTTCGTAATTTAATATATTCGGCATCTGCCTTAGAAGAGAGCTGGTACAAGAGTCCCATTAAACAAAACATATTTTCACATTCCTAATTCAAATATTACTCTTTTACTTTTACTAGATGCTTCCAAAGTTCTACCTTGTCTACCAGTGACCTGCAGCCAAGGAGGTCATCCTGACAGTATATCAACCGAGAAAAAATTCTACTTAGGTTTGCTTTTGAATTATGGTATGGTTGGTACTTAGTCAGAAATAATACGTTTTGACAATAGAAAAAAACACATGAAAGATTACAAACGCACAGAAGTCTTCAAACTTGGATAAATAGACGCATCGGTGTGATCGACATCCGGGAAGTTTATTTTAAGATTCTTCAGAAAGAAGAGATTTATTTAAAACGAATGGTTGGCGAGTTGGAGACATAGCTGCCCAAAACAGTAATTTCTATAAGTACCTAGTATTCTACTCAATGATTCTAATTGTGCTTAATCTAATTAACACGAGGTCTTAAAATGTAATAAATAGCCTCCTCCTTTATTAAATACCTAGTAAGTAGAGTTGCCAACAGTTCTGTTTTCGTAGGACATATTCTGGTTTTTGTGGATGGGATGTCCTGAATAGTTTTTAAGCAATGTCCTGGGTTTTTCAAGCTCCCAAAATTCTCGGCTCGCGAGTGTTCCGCGCTGCCCGGCTCGCCCGAGCTGAACTTGCAAACATTATTAAAACTATTCTCATAAAATATTAGGTACCTAATGTAAAAATAATAATTACAAATCTATTAATGCGTCTTGTTTTTTACCTGAATATTGTCCTGGTTTTTCCACCTTCAAATCCTAGTTTTTGTGAATTGGCAACCCTACCTTACCTATCTACATTATATATGTTTTGTCAATTCGGGATCGGTGAAGAACGATATGCTTGTCTTCCGTAGCTATGATCTCTATTAGCCGTCATCTCATTTCTTGCCTAGCTAAGCTGAACTCGCGCAACTTCGTCTGCGTCACATTTTTGCAACATTTTTCATTGACGCTCCGCTCCTATTGGTTGTAGCGTGATGTTATATTAGCAAAAATGTCACCGGAAAATGACAAACGCCATAAAATTGTAGAATATCGCGTGAAATAGTAAACTATTTTTTCTAAATATGAGACGGATAAATTGGAAACTATTGAATTTGAATGGGATTTATTGTATACGAATTTTTCATAATATATCGAGATATTATAATCTAATCAAGATATATTACAATCTTACGGAGTCTGCAATTTTCCTGTGACATAATATTGTCAGGAGGATCCAGGTCTCTGGCAGACAAGGTAGCCCTTTTGAAGCGTCGCATCGGGCAAAAAGTAAAAGAGAATTTGAATTACGAATATGAAAATATAAATGCAGTCCATGCAGTCCGCTAGGGTTACAATATAGCCTTGATAAATGGGCTATTCAATACTAAAATATTTTTTGTTCGAAACAGTACTTCCTGAGATTAGCGCGTTCACCCAAACAAACTCTTCAGCGTTATAATATTAGTCTAGATTTGGTAAATAAGCTCATTGACCGACTGACCGCTTACCACATATTCCTAAATTATACTTACTTATACTCATAAATAAAAATCATTTGCACTAATAAAATTGGGAATAACCTTTATTTTATGCCAATATTTAAATTGCAACTTTGCTTTTGTATTTTTGTTTCATTTTTTTATTTTGTTAAGATTAGTTTATTTAAGCTAAATACAGAAAAATGTACATTGCATAATTTAAGGTCACAACACTATATTAACTCTAGTTGGTATAGTGTACGACAATGATGTGAAAGAGCGGAGCCTTCTAATACAGGCATTGTTTGCTTAAAAGGAGGCTCCAAACACGTTAAAATGTAAAATATTTTTTTTAATTGTCACAATAAACATAAAGACAATTGAGCCCTAACAACTGGGGTCCATAGAAATATATAAAAAAAAAACATTATATCTATGACCTTGTCATTATGTCCATAATCCGTGCCTACTCTCTAGGGAAACAAGCACCTGTTTCAATGACCTTAGAGTGCCTTTTAGCTTCTGATAAACATTCTAGTCCTCGATTCGATCGATTTCAGAAAGCCCACATTATAATAATTATTATTATGCCATCAATCATGTAGCTCAACTCATAAGAAGATGGTGAATTGTGATCTTTTCGTGGAATCTCGTTCCTATTTCTATCTATTATTTTTTTTCCTAATAAATTTATACTGCCGGTCGATTCTGTAAACATGTCCAAGTGAAGGCTTGGGTGAAGTGATCACGAGGTGAGCCGTCAAATCCATATAATCAAGATGTCACGTGATCTCGAAGTGAGCTGTCATTCCATCTTGATTAAATGGATTGACAGCTCACTTGGTGATCACTTCACCCAAGCCTTCACTTCGACGTGTTTACAGAATCGACCAGCTGTAGGTAGGTACTATTTACTATAAGTACTGTAATTTATACTAATATTAAAAATACAAAAGTTTGGGTGGATGGACGTCGGTTACTCAATCACGTCAGAACGGCTGAACGGATGTTGATGAAATTTGGCACAGAGGTAGAATTTTAGTCTGGAATAACACATAGGTTACTTTTTATCCTGGGAGTATGTACCCTTGGGATAATTTACGACATTCGCGCGGGCGGCAGCTAGTACTCTTTAGTTTGATCTTCATCTAAAGCACGAACCATCTTGGTTATCTACATAGTCAAATAACGCGGATGGTCAATAAACCACAACTCATTGACGGCTGGTTGAGAATCAATTAAAATCTGGATTAACCGTCGCCATCTTGAAAATGGTTTTCCAGTCCAATCTGAAATCTAGTAATAAATTCAAACTAAACTGTTTATAAACGACTTAAAAGTTGCAGATACGGCGGATTAAGATTAGACTGAGTCATTATTTTGAATATTAATTTTGAGGCCGTCTTAAGCCACAGGATGAAAAGTTTAAGAGTGGATTGGCGGCTGTTTGGAGGATACGCACCATAGAAATGTAAAAAACAGACAGAACACCTATAATGACTTATATTTACAACTGTTTTAATAAATACTTAACTAACTATATACACTAGAAATAAAAACAAAAACTCCTAACTAAATTAACCCTAAAATGCTGCGACTGGACTCCCAGTCGACAGCGATGCGGATGAATTATGTCGCCAGTCTTTTGGGTGCAAGTGTACCCAAAAGACTGGCGACATACTACTAATTAGGTACTTACTTATAAAATCGTTTTTCCTGAATTCCTGAATAGCTATCAACGCACAGCCAAAACTATTAGGAACTAAGTACAGGCGTGAAAACCCTGCCAGTTCAAAATATTTTCGCTTCAACAAACCTAACTAACTTCATAAAGAATTTTATCGATTTATGGTGTCCTTGACACTGGCAAATCCTAAGGTTAAGCGTGAGTGCGCCAAGGGCATGTGATATAAACGACATACGATATTTACCTTTATTTATGGGAAGTGCAGGGTCGATGGTGTCATTTGACTCATTAATAGAGCCTTTCCCATAATATTTTGCAAATAGTTTATGCTTGAGAAACATATTGATAGTATGAAAGGTGTTACAAGGCTGACTCCACTACCTTGGGTATACCAAACCAGCGGGGTATTGGGTAACACACAGTCAATGGGAATGCCTTTCCTATAATGGTATAATGCGCTTTCTCATGGACACTATAATACCTACAGAAAAGATAGACGAAGAAAACATTACATAGGGTGACGCAACGGGCGGGCTTATCGATAAAAGCCTGTTAAAAGGTCGTCTTAAAAGGTTTTATGACAACCTTTCGATGGATTTAAAAGAGAAGCAGAGGAGAGGATTTTGACATTATCGTGTAGGTACCTAGATAAGAAACATATTCAAACATTTCAGAAATCTTACCTAATGGGTGTCATCACTTCATTATACAGTTCCAAGTTCCAAATCCCTGTATTCCCCGGTTGTTTACGAGGATTTCCGAATCGAAAAACTCGTGAACCGTTGGGCCGAACGTTAATCATATTCGGAGGACCTAACTCAAGCCGAGTTTTCAAACAAAATTATGAAAATGGAAGGTCCTCTACCTACCTACACGAAATTTCCCTATTCCGTGGCCAATAATTACGTAATGTTTTTCCGTAAAATGTTCCAAACAAATTTTTGCCAGTGGCGTTGCCCGCGTGAAAGCCGAAAATTATGGCACGCAATTTACAACTGGGATAAAAATCATAAGTGCCCTCCTAAGTTCTTATCTAGTTCATAGTCCCTTATGACCAAATCCGTTCAGCCGTTGGGCGAGTCATGTGACATGATTGACAGACATCCACATTTATAGTTTGTAACTTCATAGGAGGCCTAAAAGCTTCCTGCGGGACAGGCCTAGCCTAGTGAAGGAAGTCTTTTCCATTTCCGGTCAGTCGTCAAGGCATGAAGAGGTAACAAACAAACACAGAGTTTCTTTCGCATTTATAATATTGGCATGGTCGTATATCAGTAGGAGTACCTGGATGACGGAGCTTTGATCGTTTTCTAAAAGTTAAACCTAGCTAGATCGATTTATCGCCCCTGAAACCCCCTGCATGCTAAATTTCATGAAAATCGTTGGAGCCATTTCCGAGATTCAGATTCTATTTATATATGTCACCGGAAAATAGCAAACTGCGTAAGATTATAAAATAACTTGAGAGATTGTAAACTCTAGATAAATTGTCAACTGAACAATTGGAATACTATTCTACGCATCAAAATTTGATAGTCCATAACCTCGCGAATTCATTCCGAAAAATTGTGGACTGACATGAACTGGTGAGCTGTCTGGTCTACAATTTATCTATTTTGGTGTGTATCGTTAAATTGGAAACTTGGCCCCTCATTGGTCTTTGTTTTCTCTGAAAAGACCAATGAGAGCTTTGTTTCCAGGTTTACTGTCACACGAAAACAGATAAATTGTAGACTTGTGCTCTGATTGGTCTTCACGAGATTATAGACTATCAAATTTTGAGTTTGCTATTTTCCGGTGACATATACAAATATACAAGAATTGCTCGGTTAAATGTATTAGATATTGCTGGTACCAGTAATTAGCGAGTATGTACGCGAGGCATAATTAGTATTCATCGGTCGATTGCGGCTTAGAGTGCTCAGTAGCAGTTTGTATGTTAATGTTTCTAATAAGCCGTTCAGAACTTAAACTTGCTGGCTCAGAATATGCATAATTATTACTACGGTTGCTAAGTTTGTGTTCCAATTTGTGTTACTTACATCTAAATAACTGATGGTTGGGTCTAATCTAAGTAGCTTAGTAACCGATTACCCATTGGCACCTTCAAAAATCGAGGGAAAGGATTTCTGATTGGGTTTCTTACCGGTCTGTTGTAGGATTGGTACAGAAAGATTCATATTGAATTATCTCCTGCATCGACACTTCCATTACTAGAAAATACCTTAGCTTGGCAACCGATTACCCATTGGCACCTTCAAAAATCGAGGGAAAGGACTTTATTATTGGGTTTCTTACTCGTCTTTTGTGGGATTGGATTGGTACAGAAAGATTCATATTTAATTATCTCCTGCATCGACACTTCCATTACTAGAAAATACCTAATTCGAACCTATTATTCTGCTTAGCCATTTAAGGGCAAATTAATAAATGATAAATTTGATGGTCTTCCTTTTATGTTAGATGCTATTTATCATCATTATGTCAACCGAAAGACGTCCACTGCTGGACATAGACCCAAGGGCGGGGGTTTGTTATTAGATGCTAATATTTAGAAAAAATAAATGTATACGATTGAGCCTTTCGATCGGTATAGAATAATAACTGGTTATTGTTTTTGACGTGACAACGTCTATAAATCGATGAACGCCGGCTGCACACACGAAAAAGGATGACTCATTGTAACGTTACGCTCATTGTAACGTTAAGAGACTTTACAGACAGCCAATTTTTTCACATTTTGCGGGTATGATTCCTGATTCAGACAGGCGATTATTTAAAATTCTTTTAATGCAAATCGTGTTGTTTTTAAATAAAAATTAAGTCTTTAATTTTTTTCTATCGACAGGTTTTAAGGTACTTTCTTCTTCATGTGGCAAAGTCTTGGGACGCCCTGCTGTAGGTATAACGAATTTAAAAGGAAAACTATCGCAGCGAAGTAGGCTTAACAAGTTAACGAATAATAGTCGAACAATCTATAAAATGTACTTGGAGAAGGAAAATTTTGTACAAATTCTATTGAAAATCAGTTAGATATACCTACATAGTTGTAACGTTAGTTCAGTAAAAAATTGTGACGTGCAACTACGGTACCCTACACTGCGCCTGGCCCGAAACGCACTTGGCCGGTTTTCCTACTATATTGCGGTCGACTTCCAATGCAACCGGATGCAGTATTTTACATGCGGCGAAAGCCTCCACAAGCCAGCAACTGAGTAACACGATATGCCTTGGCCACATGACTTAAGAGCGCTTACTCCTCACGGTGTTTCATACACAATTTCAAGTCCTTATTCTTCGCTTACGCTAGATAGTTAGTTGAGAAAATTTTCGTAAAACAGTTTAGAGGGAGAAAGAGAGCGATTCAAAGTTTTCTATAGAAAGTGAAAAATCAGTCTATCTTTCGCACTGAACTCTTTTTCGAAAATGTTCTCAAATTACTATTTAGACCTAGATATCTAGCGTATACATACTAAGTTTCATTAAAATCACTTAATTCATTTCCATGAAAAAAGACTTGAAAGTTTGTATGAAACACCGTGAGGAGTAAGCGCTCTTAAGCGCAGTCTTAGCTTGATCTATCCTAAGTACATACTTCTTAAATGTCAATAAACCCATTGAATCTGTCACTTTATAAGTACCGGGCGAACGAGGGTTTATCGAGAAAAAAATGAAGGCGATATCCTCCTTCGCTTATTTATTATGCCGCTATCAACCTCCTTCAACCTTCTATTTTAATGGATTATGAAAAAAAAAATTTTATGACTTTATTTAGCTGTGGACTATGTACCCTTTTTAAAACGTAGTAGTAAATAGGGATCCATATAGTAGGGTATAAATAATTTATTATCTTAATCTTGTCCAGTCCATGAAGTGTTGTTGATGATTTCGAAATTATCATGTAAAGCCCTCAATAAGTATAGTCCAATAAACTGATTGATCAATTTAATATAAACGAAGTCACGTTTTTGATAAGCGTTTACCTAATTTGATAAAAGTCTGTGAATACGCGGTTAATCACGTGTTGGATAGGTAGCTGTTTTTAGGGAACAAATAAATAAGTGAAATAACTTTGGCAAAAACAGAAATTTCATCTATTGTTTGTTGTATAAAAAGTAAAATAAAAAAAAAATCTATCGTTGGAGAGTTTGATTGACGTGAGTTATTGAATCGATACTATAAATGAGTTAGATCCCTGTCCTTCACACTAAGTATTAAAAAATATAAAATTGATGCTTGTAAGAGAAATTCATCAAAGGAAAACGAGTTTGAGTATTTGTAATTAAACACTAATACTGATGTTGAACAATATTATATTGTACAGTATGGTGTCTTGTTTAGTTAGTAACATACAAATTTAAGAGCCTGATTTATATTTAGCAAATCCACACTAATAAGATCAACCAAAGGCCTTCTTTCAAAAATATCGGGGAACGAAACAGGAAGTCTTACGCGTTTGCTCCCGAGGGTGGGCAAGTGTGTTACGTAGACATAAAGAATTAGGTCAAGTAAGATAGCGGGCGCGAGAGCCTATTCTCATTTATCGAGGAACAATCTGTTCGTGTAGTACCTACCAGAAGAATTTTTCACACTTCTTCATCCCAGCCAAACATTATAAGAAAAGGTTGGGTGGGCGTTTTCGGGCTCTGTCTTTATGTAAAACAAACGAAAGTACTCTTCCAAAAACTACGCAAATCGCTTCAAGTGTGCCTATAAAATTTGAAAAGTTCTCTCTATTTCTCCAGGATCCCATCATCAGATCCTAACTTGATGATCATGGGACCACCTGGGAAGTATACCTTTTCAAACAAAAAAAAAACCAAATCGGTCCAGGCATCTTCGAGTAATCGGGGAACATACATAAAAAAAAGGTTCCGACGAATTGAGAAACTCCTCCTTTTTTGAAGTCGGTTAATAAGAACCGACCAAGTGCATGTCGGACCACGCACAGTGTAGGGTTCCGTAGTTACCCGTCTCCTAAACCATGTCACAAAAATATTAAAAAGTACTTAACTTTTACATTGCAAAGTTACATATGCACTTGGTTTTGAAGTCATATTCTATCGAATGATTAGGATTTTAAAAGTTGGTCGACTATTACTTACTTAATTTCGTTATAATACATATAACTATGCTATATGTATTATATATGTATATGCTACTACTATGATTTTTTTCACGTCTCCAAAAACAACCGTAAAGCTGGCAGAGGGGGGGGGGGGGGTTAAACCTGGAAACAAATTTGGAAACTTGGCTCCTCATTGGTCTTTTCAGAAAAAACCAAAGACCAATGAGGAGCCAAGTTTCCAATTTAAGTGCTCACACCAAAACAGATAAATTGTAGAACAGATAGCTGATTGGTCGCCAGTTTATGTCAGTCCACAATTTCTCGGAATGACTTCGAGAGATTATAGACTATCAAATTTTGATGCGTAAAAAAGTATTCCAAATGTTCAGTTGACAATTTATCGAGAGTTTACAATCTCTCAAGTTGTTTTATAATCTTACGGAGTTTGCTATTTTCCGGTGCCAGATAAAAGCCGCCCTAATTAATAACCAATCCATTTGACTACATCGATGTCAACTCTAATTCAGCCCCTGGGGCTCCTGTGGCTGTTGTTTTCTACAATAATTAGCCCGACGTGCGCAGAGCATTTACTTAACTTGTTCAGTTTACACCAAATAAATACATACTTTGCAAAAGTAACTTTGCCTGTCTGTTGGATTACATATTCTTCATAAAATGTATTGTGTGTCGGTCTATTTGTTACCTCTTCATGGCTTAACGGATTAAGATGAAACTTGGCACTCTTGTAGACTATAATGTCTTGGTATCAGATACCCAGAAGTATCTATGTTTCTTCCGCTATAATTTTCGACTGTCTCGCGTGCGTACCTGCTGGCAGAAGTTTAATGTGTTTATAATAAACAGTTGGGCTCTTAACAAAGTACAAAGTTAGAAGAAAAAATCCAACTACCCTCCAATTGATCTCAATCAAAGTCTTATAATTTCTAAGAAAACGACAACAAGAGATTACGGAAGTTTAAAAACTTCGCAAGGACGAGGGCAAATTGTTTTTGAAACTTATAATGGCCTCAAGGTCGATAAATCCTCCAATCGAAGAGGACCGGAACTCCAGATATGTAGATAATATTGGTTATATACGTCAGTTTGCCAATATTATGTAGATTTTGTTGGCCTTACATATCTTACAGTGTCACGGTCAAAGTTATGTGGGCGTTGCATTGACTTTTTCCTTATCTGATATTTTTCGCGAGATTGGATCTTTTTCTTTATGAAATAAGGCAGCTATTTGTCCTTGCCTTTTACGGCCGTTTTCAATTAATTAGCTACCAACAGTAGCTGAAACGTCATTTGCTCCTTTCAAACATGACGTTTCAGCTATTGTTGGTAGTTAATTTGACAGTTGGTTAAAGGTAGATTCGTTATTGAGACTGGCCGTTACACATAAACTTGCTGGTATTTTTTTTTAAAGGATTGGAAATCATCAAATGACTTCTTCCGCTCTGGGTGGAGCGGAAGGGCGTGTCAGACTCTTACTGACTAAAACCCATCCGTGTTCCTTCTAAAGCCTTTTGCGTTCCAGGGCCGCGGTAACTGATCCGAACAATTTAAAAAAAAAAATTATATGGGTTGGCTCTTGACTGTACTCTAGGTCATAGGTGACAGAGACAAAGTCGACGATGGAGCGAGCTTACCCAGAAGAAGCCTGTTCCGCAACACTGGCAAACTTGCTGGTATTACACCTAGCCTTTTCAAGGTTTACAATATTTTTGTAGACCCATCATTGCTTTCCATCAGGAGACGACTAAAAAAAAACGCCTAAACGCCTCTACTATATTAAATAATATTAGTAAAGTCCTTCATAAAGGTCAGACATTCCAACCTGCAAAACAAATGAATAACGTGGACGATGCTAATGGAATATTTCAGTAGAACCGTAGTTCGTGGCGCTCTATAGTTTCAGTCAAACCGACGTAATACAGTTATTTCTAAATACAGTTTTAACTGCGCAATATAATTACTGCCCGGATCTTGTGTTGCAATTTGTTGTAGTCTACCTGCAGTAAAGAGTTGGTTCTGTACATAAAAGAAGAGAATGGATTGAACTTTGAAAAGGAAGTCGAAAAAAGAAGAAGAAAACAACCGGCCAAGTGTGAGTCGGACTCTCACACGAAGGGTTCCATACCATAAACAAAAAAAAACGGCCAGTAGTTTTCCTGTTCCAGAATTAGGGTTGCCAACATTTCTTCAACGAAATATACTTAGTATTTTTCAAATTAAGCTACTTATAAAAAAAATAGTACTCTTCAAAAAAATATAGTATTTTATAGAAAAAGCAATAAATAGCCAAAGATATATTTCTTACTTATTTATTTCTATAAAAATTATATTTGTTTAGGACTTCAACTCCTCAAAAAAAGAACAATGTAGATTGGAACTAATTACCAAATTCCCAAAACAAAAATAAAAGCAGACCAATGAATAAACATGCGTTTGACATTGACAAGTTCGGAATGCAGTGCGTCGGAGAGATGTTCGGTTCGGATACACTAGATGACTAGAGTCAAACCAGAGAAAGAGTCGTTTTCTATCGAGTGGTGGGGACTATGTTCCCCACCACTCACACCGTTGTTATGGGAAATCTACGTGGTGGGACAACGACTCTTCCTCCGGTTCGACTATACATGCTACCGCATCAGTCAGAAGTTAATGTAAAGTTAGGTTGATTGTTAGATTTCGGTGTTGAAAATATAGTATTTTTGCGTACTATATATTTCTTCAACAGTATATAGTACGCAAACCCGAAATACAGTACAATACTATATTTTATAGTACGGTTGGCAACCCTATCCAGAATTCAGATTGGGCCACGTCACAGGTTTTTAAAAAAATTTGAAATCATCAAATGACTCCTTCCACTCTGGGCGGAGCGGAAGGGAGTGTCGGACTCTTACTGACTAAAATCCACCCGTGTTCCTCCAAATGCCCTTTGCGTTCCAAGGCCGCGATAACGCTTTCGAACAAATTCCGCAACCAAGTCACAGGTTTTTTTTTTTTTTTTAAGGATGGGAAATCATCAAATGACTTCTTCCGCTCTGGGTGGAGCGGAAGGGCGTGTCAGACTCTTACTGAATAAAACCCATCCGTGTTCCTTCTAAAGCCCTTTGCGTTCCAGGGCCGCGGTGACTCTTTCGAACAGATTCCGCAACCCTGGCAGGCTTTGGCCTTAGCGGGCCCCGTCTTTTATGCTGACATCTCTTTGAGGCGCGCGTGAAACACAACGCGCCATCGACCCGGGCCTGGTGGTGATCGGACAGCGAGCCACCCAATGCTCGCCGTCCGCAGGCCCGCGCCTACGGTGGCCGGGGATCGCCCTGCGACTCCCGACGCCCGGGGCGTCTTCTCCTGTTGCGGCGGTTGGGGCGAAGGCCTTGCCTTTCCCTCGCGCGGCCCGGCTCCTCCTTTGCTAGCATTACTGCTTCGCAGAAGGAGGTGACCGCTTCCCAAGCCTCCTCGCTCCGGACCATGGATTCAACCAGGGCCGAACGCGAGAGGTCGCCGCCGCCGATCGCCTCAACGAGGACACGGCGGTGCTCAGCCCAACGACCTGCTCAAAAGAGACAGGTATTGGCAGCACAGTCGCGTAGAGTGGTTATATAATTATATAACCACTCTGTAGAAAGAGAACCCTTCACAATTGTGAAGGTTTTGTTCCGTCCATTCTCATTCTCTACTGTAATCTAGTAGCCTGTAAAGGCAGACGGGCTATTTAAAGATGACCGGATTTCTGACCTATTAAGTTCACGTGACTCTGTCTTATCACACTCGTGTTTATAAAGTTAATACCTTTGAATTTACTTCATTGAACGATAAACGCATTACTATCTTATCCGAGTTTGGAATCACCCGCAAAACATTTATTTTTCCATTACATCATCCTACTTACTGGTTAGCTTAGTCTTTTCACCGTCTAAATTGGGATGGGTTGGCATTCTAACCGTTGCAGCTGAAACCAAGTACAAAACGTATACAACGTGTAACAGTATTCTGTTACACGTTGTATACGCGTTGTTGTTGTGTGTTTATTAACGCAATACTTCTTAAGGGGTCATTGTACTCGACATTATGAACAACCTTTACTATGGGAGTAACTAACTAGTAATGCGTACAGAAATGTATGGGGAGTCGATTTTTTTTCGTATGTTTTGCTTCCAAGAAACAGAGAGCAAGCCTTTGTCAATTACCGGCCACAAATACAAGGCCCAAGCTGGTACAGGAAATCCTTAATCCAGTGACCAGGAGATTTATCCAGGAGTTGGTTTTCTAACCACCAGACCAAAGAGGCAGTCGAAGTTTTGTTAAAGGACACCTACGCCCTTGGGGTATCCCTGGTATTGTAGATGTCGATAGGCAGAGACACCTTATAAATAAAAAAAATAAAAAAAAAAACATTAAAACCGGTTCAGTAGTTTGGTTATTAAATCGAAATAGACGGAAAAATATGTCATCCAAGTAAACGAAATTGTATTTTGCTTTCCTGTGACTTTCCAGTGGTGTTGTTAGGTGTGGGGTACCACTACAAATTGAAAATTAAATAACTTTTTACAAAAAAGCACAACTGATTTCCAAAAAAAAAACACATAGTATAAAATAACTTCAATTTCGCAAAAATACAGACTTCCGATCCGAAATTAAACCTATGTAACACTGTGGCAAATGACCATAATACAACTTTTAACATTCAAGTTTATGCGTAAAATATCCTTGAAGACATCCTTTTTCCGTTTACTAATATATTGTTCTTATTAACAGTTCCTTTTACAGTCTGGCCTTCTAATGTATTAAGCGGTCTCCGAACGTTAGCGCATTTTAAGCAATCTTAATCCTCTAGTTTAGGGGTTCCCAATCTTTTTATACTGCGACTCCCTTTACATGATATTTTATTTGCGACGCCCTTGTAAAAGAAGATACCTAGGCAAGTTTAGCTCCGTTTGGGAAAACGAGAAGGTATGTAAGAGATAAATAAATAAATAAATAATATCTTGGGACAATTCACACACGGTCATCCGATCCCAAACTAGGCAGAGCCTTTGCTATGGCAACCAGACAACTGATAAACATACTTATATATTTCTAAATACCTACATATTATAGACAAATGACACCCAGACACAAAACAAATGATCATGCTCATCACACAAATATTTATCCTGGGTGTATGTATGTTGGGAATCGAACCCACGACCTCCGGTTTAGCAGTCAGGGTCACTAACCAACCACTCGACCAACAGGCCAGTCTATAAGACAGATGAGATAATCAATAAGACAGATGAACTTGCTTTTCCTGATTAAGATTTACTGTAAAATATATGTGAGCTTAAGGTTTATAAGTGTGACAAAATATCGATTGTAAACTTTGCATCGGTTGTTGAAGAGATTTTTCTTCCTGAAAGTTTTATTAAACTCTTTTGAAAATAATGTTTAATTGCCAAGTTGCAGCATATGCGTTTCATTTGCGTGGCGGTTTGCAACGCTTCTGGGAAAGCACGCGACGCCCCAGGGAGTCGCGATTGCGAGTCACAGTTTGGGAATCCATGTTCCAGTTCGTATTTCGTGCCACCATTTTGGTAAAAGAAGCCTGTTGGCCGTAGGGTATTATCTAGAGTATATTAGTTAGTCATAAATCTCTTGTAATGAAATAGGGACTTTTATATTGCAAGGACTCTCTTTTAACCTTGACTCTTTATTAACACTGGTCGATGAGAAGACTGGCTTTTTATTTAAGAACATTTTTTGAGCCCCCATCGGATAAAAAAATTAAGAAAAAAAAAGGTACCTATGTATGGAATTAGGATATTTTGTTTGTTAACCAATCTCGCATACACACGGCTGAACAGATTCGTATGAAACTTGTCATATGAATAGTCCCTGAATTAGAACATCGGATACGTATTCTTCCCGATGCGTTCCTTTTGGTATAAGCTTTCACGTGGGCAAAAGCTACTAGATATTAAATTTATCGATATCAATAACCTTACTAAAATCCATAAACTCTTTAACCAACTTTTAACCTTTATCCGAATCCTACAAAGGAATTGACGTTTGAATTCGGCCTTATTCATGTCGAGCAAACGAGAATATTTTCGAAATTCTTCATTTCATCGAAAGGTATGCGACAAAATTTTCAACAGTCCAACTGTCCAAATACCTAAGCTGTTCCGAAATTAATTGGTTTAGAGAAACGAATGGTAGACGAGTTTGTATACAAATAGAATTAATTAATCTATATTATTTAACGTCATTAAACTTAGTAGGTACTTTTCCTCTTCACAACATGACAAAACTATCGATCCAGTGTTTGGTTGACCTTTACTATCGTGTGAAACTATCTACTGCAATGTTGTTATTATCAGTTATGACGTGGCCAAGACTCTAAACCAAACATTACGTAACGAGTTTTTCGAAAAAATAAAAAGGCATGACTTAGTTCTGTACTTGGTAATCAGCGATTATATCTATTTTTTTGCCGAAATTACCGAAACTCATAATGAGTCACTTTCAACCAAAGAGTACGGAATTGTCACGTCAGGTTTAGTTAAATTCGTGACTGTTGGAAGTGTGTTAAGCGCACTTCCTTTTTAAACCCAACTGTTATTCGGAAGTGTGTGCTTATGTAGTGATGTAGTGTAATTTTCCAGTATCATAACATGTTTTAAATATAGGCACAGGCAGGTACTATTGTATGAATTCAAATTGTTCAAGAGAGATGTGTTGCTGGGGACTTACCTTCGGCATTTTTCTTCCAAGCTAAAACACTGTCTTCTTGTAAATCTATGAAGATCAAAAAGTGCCGATTCTTACCCTACGAGTAGTTTGAATAAATTACATTTTGTTTTTGATTTCGAACCTTCCATTTTCTATTGGTCTTGTAGTGCGAGTATACGTTAACATGATTTGTTTTCATGGAGTGTTGACATTATCGCCTTTAGTAGCGTTAATGCACTCTGTGCCTTTGAATCTTCTTTCTCTCATACATTACTGCATTTGTAACAAGAAATCAAACTACTCTTCAAAAATCTCGAACACAAAAGGCAATGTATTATTAAATCAGTCACGTTTTCCTGCTCGCTATCAGTGTAGTGACATCGTGTTATCAGCACGTGCGTGATAAGTGTGTTAGCGTTATGATTGTAAAGTATCGAGCGAGTTTGATATTATGCCTTAACACTATGGTTAGTGATGAGTTGATGAGAAGTAGTCAACTACCTTCTAATGATTTAAATTGCTATGTTGCAATCAAATTAATTCTAGATGCAACCGATGTAATTGGTTGTGTGTAGATAGTTATATGGCTATAGTTTGGACACGTTAAACTTTGGCGGCATTTTTTAATTCCTTTATTCCTTTATTTTAACTTAATGTACAATAGTGGTACATGGGCGGACTTAATGCATCAAGGCATTCTCTACCAGTCAACTTTTGGGTTAAAAAGACTACACTGTGGTAGGTTTACAACAAATAAAAAAAAAACTTGAGTGGTGTCAAGGTACACCCGGATGGAACGAAGTTCCAAATAAATATCATTTATCATTTAATATCTAAACTACTCATCGGATTACCAACGCTTCTGCAGATTAAAAGCCGCAGTATCACTGTGTCATACATAACTCATACATAGCACTCATTCTCGTAGCCTACTTGTTATCCTTGAAAAAAACACCATCCCTGTTCTGTTTCTTGATAGAGAAGTGAAACCGCATGAAATAGCTAGTATTTAATCAATTAAAAAGTATTTCACAACTTAAAAAAATATAAAAGTTTTAAAATATTTTTATTGTTTTCAGCTTCAATTTGTTACGTTCGAACGATCGCCAATTAAGTCTATTACGCTAAATAACTAATACGTTTCATAGTTTTAAAACTGTTTCTTCATAAAATAGAGCAGATATCATGCAAAAATTTTTTTTTGATTCGAATGTTTCGTTTGTAGTATTTGAAATTAATACCAACTTTATATTCTACATAGATGGTGTGTACCTGAGAAGTTTTTGGGTACCTACTTAAAATGACATATAAGTTACGAGACTCCTTTTTTCAAAATAGTCAATACTAATAATTATTATAAACGGTAAAATTCTTTGTTCCGTTCTACTGTAGATACAGATCCGATTAAGAAAACTCATTCATGAAGAGGCTGTTTTTTGTCTTCGAAAAATCATCATTTTCCAATAAGGAAAGCTCCTTTTATTCTAGGATAGAATATAAGGAGCTGAGCCGCGGGAAAAATTAGTGTCCAATCAATTACTTTTATCAAAATTTTTGTATCTTATATTTTGGCGCTTTATTTCGAAATTAAAAACACATTCTTCTTCGAAATTCAAACATAATAGAAACAAAAGACAATCAAAAAAGTGTCGTACAACTTTTCGTATGATTTTTTTCCGTCTAGCCCCCTTTCACAACGCGCGATAGGGAACTTCGTTCCAATAAAATTTAAAATATAATTTTGTTTCGGAAAGAATACACAAATAATATATATTATACTAATAAAATACACACCTATATATGCTAAAATAATAAACTAATCAATAAAATAAGTATATAATAATCTAACCGATTAAGAGAATTCATAATATTTTACTAGAAACGACTGTCTATTCGACCTTCACAACCCAGTTATTGCTTAAAATTATACCACCGGCCGGTTTCAACAAACTGTCAAATTAGCTACCAACAGTAGCTGAAACGTTATATTACAAAGGCAAACATGACGTTTCAGCTACTGTTGGTAACTAATTTAACAGTTGGTTAAAGGTAGATACGTTATTGACTCCGGCCGCTAGTTACACTGGTTGCTTTTGCTAGACTTTTGGGTTTCTGTCTACCCCTAACAGCACTGTCATGTAATGAAAATTTCAAGCAATTGAGAGTAGGTACTTACTTACAAATGTATAACGCATTGAGGGAACAGGTGCTAGAGAAAGCCATTACAAATCGATAAGCCGCTTCAAAGTTAATTGAGAAATGAACGCCGACCTCAAGTGTGCGGAAAACGTTATTTTGTGCGCAAGTGCTGTAAACCCGGTCGTAATGCGGGTAGGTCGTAATTTTATGCTTAACTCGTACGCTTCAAAGGTGATAGTATCGCTTAAAGCTGTGTTGTAAAACCAACGTATCGCGAAGAATAATAAAATGTCTATCGTGTTGTAAAAAACCGTGTGAATGCGTGACGAATGAATTTCACATTAATGGTTTTCATAGTGCAAGAAAATTTAGAATCTACGCGCTGTTGTCAAGCAAGGTTAATAACAGCTAGATTTGGTTAAGATTTTTCAATACTAGCCCGATATGCCGATCCCATAGTCTACCACAGGACCTCATCTTCTATAAAGAATAAACATTAGGATAAACCAGAATGAAATAGGACGCATTTCAGATGGATATTGCATAAAGCTGTACTAGAATCTCATGGACAGCTAGGCACTTAAGTGTCGCATAAGATCTTTCTGACAGAAGAAGGGCACAAAACGTTAAAAACCCCTAGAAAGTGTGTCTACTTACTCTTATTTATTTATTATATACTTTATTGTACTCATAATAAGAACAGGACAATCAAACATAAAATAAGTGTAAAATGGGCGGTCTTATCGCACAAGGCAGTCTCTTCCAGGCAACCTTTGGATGGATTGAACGAAGGGAGATAGATTTAGGGCTGTCAGTGTACAATCGTTTTAAACAATACTAATTAGATATAATAATATAAAATACATAAATACAATACCAATTTATATACAAATAAATATCAAATATATAATTGAGACATGAGCGGAAAAAAATTAAGTGAAAACTACTTACTCTTGGTAGATTCAATAACATTTTGTCAGAACTGGTTCATTCTAGGGTTTCAATCAAACATCTATTGCGAAAAAATACTGACTGCCCCGGGACTCCATCGAGTACCGTATTGATCGATTTGGCTATCTAGGTACTCTAGGCCAAATGTTTTGTGTGCCCAGGCAGGGTAGGTCGATCCCTAGCATTGTGACGTCACGAATTTACGAAATTTACCTATCTTAACCTTGATAAGTCACTTCAGTTCATGTTTTCGGGAAGTTTTTTTTGTTACTTACTCTATAACTTTCTTTTATTACTTACCCTTTATGGGAACAAAGGGGAGTCCGAGAATAATAAAGTTTTAGAAAGGTTTTTGAAGTGAAAACTTCTTTAGGCCCGTTGAGCACTTTTTGTGTGAACAAAAATCATGGAACTCGCGTCATCGTCACCGAACGCTTTAGCTTTCGCTTAGTTTTCAGTTCTATCCGCAGTCCCCAAAGACTGCCCCACGTGTTTTTTTTTTTGGAAGCAACTAAATTGGTGTCGACAAGCTAAATATAGCATTATTTCCATTAGGATAGGCAGAATTTACAGACCGCCAGAACAGGCGACATAGTATTTGACGTCACCGTTGGTATCGGACTTCTCTTTCTAATTGTCAACTTTGAAGCTTAATAACTTCATCGCTGAAGAAGGTATTTTAAAAATTCTTTCATAATTGTTTACTAGAGATAATAAGTATTTTATTTTGCAAATAAAAAAATTGCATGCATATTCCCTATTGATATGAAGAAGGCAAATTTACTTAGGAAACTGCGAAACGAAATCAGTCTTCAGATATGAACGAACTTTCTTTTGCAATATGTGCCAATAATGTAATCAAATCTATGGATTCATTGAAGCATGCGAAATTGAGAATGAGACGCAACGAAAACAGGAAACGTCATAGATAATATTATAACAATAATTTATTCAAATTCCTTGTTTACAAGCAAGGAACAAACAGTTGGCCCTCGTAGATCAAAATAATATTTTATTTATCGTCCATCAATTCCATCATACATGATTCATGGTAGGTAGGTACGAATTGGTATCAACTATCAAAAAATAAAAAATAGGTCTTGTAGATAACATAACGATCAGATAAACCTAAGCCGTTTATTTCGAATGATAAAATTCGTTATAAATGTAGGTATCGAGGAATTGCTTAAGCTTTATCGATGTATATTTGGAACCTGTGTGTGTACTTATTTGATATGTAAAATTGTTCTAGAAATTACATTGGAAGTACATACTTGCAATACTTAGAGCTACTACTTTATTGTCTTATGTGCCTAATTAATATTAACGTAGCAAGACTGTAAATTTTATTATGATTATGATGTAATTTTGTAATTTCATGATAATATGAATGCATGTACTAGAAATATTTGCCCGACTGGCACCTATATTCTGGCAAATAAATAAAATTTCAAAATTTCATTGCTTCTCGAATGAAATTCAATTTGGTCGCCAAGGTACCGGGGTTAAAATCGTTGCAAAATAGTTCTAGAACATCCCATTTGAAGGAACGCACCCAATTATAAATATCATATCAATCATCCTTTATTGTAAAGCTCTTCGCAAAAAAAAAACTAGGATAACATAACAACGCTGATGCTATTATTGCAGTTGAAACAATGGCTGGAGTCAACGAGATACTTACAGCTCGCAGCTGCTATTTTGACATTGCATAAACTTGTTGAGGGATGAGTATAAAAACAATAAAGAGCTTGATAGATTGGAGTTGATGCTAAAGATTCAATCAGCATACGATACTTGTAGCCGAATCGTTAGGAATAACCATCCTCTTGCCCTTCTCCCAATTTACTTGGAGTCGGCGCAACATGTCTTCTTTCATAATTTTTGCTAGCTTAGCTTTATCCCGTTTTTTCCTATTCCCGTGGGAATTTCGGGAAATCCTCTCTTAGTGACCAGTAGTTCCGGCTGTGCGTTGTCTGTCATCATCTCAGTAGACAGTCTCACTAGTGTCCCCTTTCCACTTCATTCATCGTTTCTTAGGTCTTTACCTTATCTTGAAAATCATCCACACCTCATGCTCAAAACTTTTCTCTAGATTTTTTACTCATTTCCCTATATAACATTGCTGAAGGAGGTGATAATCACAGTACGTTATGTACGATGACAATGGTCAATTAATCTGTCCAACTATGTTGGGGCCGGCTTCCAATCTAACCAGATGCAGCTGGGTACCAGTATTTTACGTGGAGCGTCTGCCTAACAGACCTCCACAACCCAGTTGCTGGATTGCAGTGTCATGGCATCATCAAAACGAACTGTCACGTTCCTTTTTCTCTAGATGACTGGATTTAAAAGGAAACGATAATAACTAAAATAAAAAAAATAACTATATTTTAAAAGCTTAGAAAAAAACAAAACGAGAGGGAGCCCGTCGATACTCCTGCTTGTTGCCAATCAGTGACGTCGGTGATGGCTTTGGAGTCAGTCCAGCGGGTGGTCCAATGGTTTCCAATTATGCTACAGTGACGTATATTTCTGTGACTACAAACTCGTCTAGATATAGAAAAATACAATTGAATGCATTAAAATATAAGTAGATAAGTAGATTTTGGTTAGATAGCCTGTTGGTAACCTCTAGGGAAAGAATAGAATATTTGATGGCAGCCGCTAAGTCAGACAGTCATAACGAGCCAGGCGGAACCAGACGACGTATATTTTAATAGGATCGTCTGGTTCCGATTACAAAACAATTTACTACGAGAGCAATGCAACAATACAAGATATCAACAAAAATGTATATAATGTTACACGGAAATCCTTATCAAGTAGGGATACAGTTTTTAAGATAACAGTTGTATCCTGCATTTATCTGTGTCACTCGTGTTTTGAAGATAAAATCATTGCAGCACATTCAATTCTATGTATTTCTGGCTCACTTTATCAACGGCTGAGAAAAGTCTGCTTGAAAAATTTGGTCGAAATTCGGAACGGCCCAGATTTCAAAATTCTATTTTGGAACGCGACGGGGAGGGAATGCTAAGCCAGGGAGTGATCTGTCATTAAATAATTGTAATCGTCTGGGTAGCTAATCGATTACTGACTTATGATTTATTTATTTTCAGAACAACTTGAATCATTCGACTTTGTTTGGTTACATGACGCCAGGCGACTGTATAAAAGCAAAATTCTTAATTGAAATCCAAACATTCTCGCTAATGGGACAAACATCATTAATTAGGTACTGGGTAATTAAGAAAGGCATTTGGGGAGACGAAAACAAACGAACAAACATGTTTATTACTGAAAGAATTGGATCTGTGCCATATTGCACTTCCTGGCTAGAAGTAACTAACACCTACATAACTTTTGTGACATCAACGCGTTAAGACGTAAACCAATCTATACCTGAAATAGTTTCTGTCCTTTACTAACGGACTAAAGAAAAAGGAGACAGAAGACCATTCTATCGATTTGACTGATAGAACTCTGTGTCCCACTGCTGGGCAAAGGCCTTCCTTTTTGCCTTCCAAACCTCTAATCTTGTTCGACCTCTGGCGTGGTGGAACTTATTGACCCACAAACGTGATCAGATCGTCACACCACATTCGCCGCGGTCGACGGTATTACCTGAACTGGCATGTATAATATAAAACCTCAGCAGACTGCAATAGCAATAAGCGCTTCTCTTCCACATTTGTTATGGGCACAGCCAAAAATCTATGACCCGTCTGTCTTCAAAGCACTGCTATCTTCTGGGCTCACTCGCTTCATCGTAGAATCATGTTTGCTGAAAATATAATGAGAAAACGAAGTCGTTTTCTGAAAAGACCGTCCAGTTTACTGACCATTTTCTATGTGTCCTCTATAAAGGGCTTAAAGTTCTAGGGACATTAACGGCTCTACTTTTCTTCCAGCTCTTGCTTATTTTACTAGCAATTATTAATAAATAGTCATTAAATGTCGGTCATTATAAATCGATATTGTTTAGCTAACCTTTACCCTTAATATCTAAGTTTTTCATATTTCCGTTCACCTTGAGCCACGATTCCCGGGCCGGATCTTACATAAGTTATCGGAGAATGGTTCCGTCGCCCGTTACGTCACCATTACTCTTACAAAGGGTAGGTTCAATCGAGTTTTTTATATCGTCGTCAGTTTTTAGGACAAGCAAGGGCACTGAGCATAGATATTTAGTCACTTGAAAAGAAGAGACAAAACCTACCTCCAATTAGTTTTGGCACCACGCTTACTTGATTCTTTGTTGACTGGTCTATACTATCCTCTCAAACCTATTAAATATGTATCTGTTATCTGTTAATCATAGTAAAAAACGTTTCCTTCAAAGAGTTGTAACCGTGGAGTTTCATGTCAGTTCTTTTCCTTAAGAAACTAAGCGAAAAATTATAACAGTGCGCTAGATTCAGACTTTTTATAAGTGCCATGTGGGCCATGTGAAATAAAAAAAAATAATGATGACCATTGGCTATTTAGTGAAACATAAATCAAATGTATGGCAGATTCCATCGAGAGCAGAGCAAACTAAAACAGTTATTAAGATGACAAACCTATTCTAACTGTGACAATCATAGTTAGAATAGGTTTCATCAAGCTGCCCGGAACTGTCAAATTTTCTCAATGAACCTTGAACCTAATGCTAAAGAAATTTGACAGATTGTTGTAGATTGATGTTCTGGCGTCTGTACTTTGCTCTCCTATTATGAAGCAAGAATGAGGAACTTACAGTTTAGGCATCTACCAACCTAATGTACTAAATTCAATATATTCCAATTAGAATGTGACCTTCAGAGGACCCCTGAACTAGATCAAGGGAGAACTCCGGGCGTTCGCCATCCAATGCGCAATTTGTTCTGACGTCAACAAGGGGATCGTTGAATTTAATAGAATGTAAATTTAGCGATACTGTCGCGTGATTCTGATCCCTTGTTGATTAGTTGTTGCATGTTTCCGTGGGATAAATAACAATATTATAAATTATAAGCTGGCTAGTTATAGCCATCTGTCGATTTGTCGCTTAGGTTTCTGAACATTAATCGCCTAAGGCCCAATTATCCGTTTTTTACTGTGGCTGAAAAAAGTCTCGTGGTTTAAAATTTTCAGTATCTTTATCTATCACTCTAGTGAGTCTAGTGGTTCTGTTTCTTCTTTATTTTTCTTTCTATCTTCTTTATTTAATCTTCTGTTGTGATTCAAATTCAGTCCAGCTCTGTGTTTCCTGTGTTTATTTTTGTCTTTACAATATTTTATTTCTGTACGGTTATAGGCAAAGTATGATGGCGAACTGAAGAGGAAATATTTCTTGTTCGATCATTCCTTAATGATAGCAGAGGTTAGACGCATTACGTAATATCAGGAATTTGCCTTATCGCTTTCGGAATGTGAGCCTCATAACTCCAACATACATCGGTCTGCACAAAGAGTTTGATGAAAACCATATGCAAAAGTAGACTACTTGATATAAAAGATTCCGTCATTTGAATACACAAGCCATTCATAAGGATGTCCATTATTCATAATATTACATAAATACACATATGTACATATGCTCCATAATTCCGTAACGGTTGTAATCATCAGACGAAATGAATTGGACACAAGGGATATCACATTCTACAGAACTATTAATATAGACCATTAGGCAAAGCTGTAGACCCGATACACGTATAGGGTAATCCATATAGAGATGGGACAGTCGGGGTTATTCAGAAATCATAATTCACATAATTTCTCGAACTCTAATGATGGACTGTCCCATCTCAATGTATGGCCTGTCTGAAAAATGATATGAACAGCTTCAACTTGAATTCCTATATCGGCGACAATAATATTATTGAATCCTTACCTTGTAATCATTAATATATTTAAATGACGTCTAAATTGTGCGGAAGTTATCCAAAATATTGGTAACCTTATGTAATGTGAAGGACGTCTAGATAAGTGGGTATGGCCAAAGCCAAATATTTTGCAATTGTTTGTATTGTAAAGGTTATTAGGTTTGCTAGAGTATTGCATAAGTGAGGTTATTTTAATCCATACCATTGTTGTTTGTCTTGTAATGGTCTTGGATAATACAGCCGGTCTATGCTGTCAACATCTCACCGTATCATTCTATATTGTATGTATGAATTGACGGTTCACTTCACCTTAATTTACACGGGGAGACGTTTTCAGAATCGCAATGCAGGTGGATTCTTTGGTCAGTAAACAATTTATTTCCCTGATGAGAAATGAGCTGTTCAAAATTACATTGTGTGTAAATACTCAACTCACTGTGTCCAAGTTCTGAGTTATTTGAAGAATTGAACAAGCTCAGACCTAATTCAGCCTGTCTCTACTAGACATATATGTGCATGTGCAACCTTTCAAATGCCTAAGTGCCCAGTGATGCTCCAATTACTACCCGAAGGCTTCATATAATTGTGTAATCCTAAAGTTACAATCCGTCTATACTAGCTTACGTAATATACTTTCACTTTAGACCTCGGTCTCGTGTTTGGCACCGTTTTTATGTTTACAAAGTGTGCCTTATATGGCGTGTGCCAAATCTGTTTACGACATACGTGTACTGTGAGCTATCAACATTTTGATGTGACAAAACTGGCGCTTAGGATTTGGAGATGTTCCATGTCGATATCAGTCGGGAGTTCCTTCTTTTTTGGTTTATGAGGAATATTCGTTATATTAGTACTGGCAGGAGGAGCAGCAACGTAGCCAACTACTGGGCCCAAAAAATCTAAGGAATTAACCATCGACTCGAAAAGTAGAAGGAGCAGTTAGTCGACTCTTCACGTGACCAGAGGGCTCGCATTTTCTTTGGCCACAGAATCAGCATTGCCAGTCAACGTGGCATTGCAGCCAGTGTTTTGGGCACTTTTCCCATTGACAGCGACGTGGAAGAATTTTTTATTTTCAATAAGTTCTTCCCTTTTAATCCCGCTAGTACAGTTCTCTTTTGTTTTTTTTTGTCCTTACAGTCAGATTATGCCAGCCATTTTGTTACATTTGATGAATGATACCTCATTCAGAACAGTGACTGTACGAAGTTGTTATCTGCAGTCTTTCTTGTGGAACACAGACTTTCTTACGGTAAACCTATAGGTTTTCAAGTTGTTTTTGTGTCTACCCTATTACAAGCCGCAAAGATATTCCAACATAACAAACAATAGGTAGGTATTTTATACGATTCACATCGTTTCTTTTGTCTGTATGGAATATTTTAAATGGGACTGTGGTAATTACACCTTTTGAGCATTTTTTGTGTAATAAAGTTCTATTGTGATAGGTTATTTTTGATCATTAAAATGTCATTAGGGCTGCTTAATCCTGATAAAGTGACTACTGAGCCAATTCAATTTGTTTAAAGTAAATAGGTATATTTTCTTTCTAAGTAGGTGTGTATGTAGGAACTTATTTTAATTGTGACAACTGGAAGCCATAGCATTCAATTAGAATATAATTGTTAACACCAAGTCCATTGATATATTAAAAAACCCTCTCATAAATCAATGGCTAAGTCGTAAAATTATGTGACTCAAATTCATTACAAAATGCTTTGTTTACAATAAACTAATTTGTCCTTATTCTTGTGACCGCAATACCTACATGCAAATAAGTTTAATTCCACTCCTGGTGGAAATTTACCATAGACACCATTTTTTACGTCAATCACTGGATTGGTCACTTCATCGACTAGACACCATTCTTCATTAACAACAGATTTTTTTCAGCCGAACATAAGAATAAATTAGCGTGTTGGCATCTTTGCTACAAGTGATGCTACAATAGACACTTATTGTCCTCTTTGTCGTGTCTATGTCTATAGCTAGTATTTTATCATTGCAGAACTTTCATTTCTCAAAATTCTAATCTATAGCTTACCATCAAGGGAGATCGAGGTCAACAAAAGTAGGCTCATCCATCAGAAATAAAAAAAAACAACGGGTTGCACTCCGGGAGTGCCGGCTAAGTGAAAATTTAAACATTAACGTTGTGGATTTTTGATATTTTGGAATGGTTAGGGAATCATTTCGCACGAATTGCTTTAATTATCAATATAAAAGTACTATCATTTATGTGGTAAAATACAATAATCATTTATTCTGCTGTCGTACACAAACATGACAATTTATATTACATTAAAAATTAACACTTCAGAACTTTCCTTCCGTCTTACGAATTTACGATCAGGTCACGTGTCCTGACGCGAGTTTAACATTTTTTACCCATCCCAAAAAGTGCACAACGCCGCTAAAGAAGTTTTCACTTCAAAAAAACCACAGAGAATAGGACCGGAGGTGGGCATCTTTTTTCATAGCCGCATTGTGTTTTGGCTCATCGAAGTGTCCTCACCTGTCTAAGTTACACCTTCTGCGGGCCACGGCAGGTGGCCCGGCTTCATGGACAGTTTTTACGTAAACAATCGTTGCGGGTCCAGTTAATCTGGCACCAGTCTTGCCTTGAGGTATCCTGAAACTCAGTTACTGGGTTGTGGAGGTCAGAAGGCAGTCGATGCGTGTAAAAACCGGTATTCAGCTGCATCTATTTTATTTTGTACACGTGCATTCCATTGCAAATGGCCGTTGGTTCCCTCTGGTTCTCTCTGGAATATCGTAAGGTTCTGCTAACGTTAGGCCATCATGGAAGTTAGTATAGTCTCAACGTGGCATATGCTCTTGACAAAGTTTTTTCAAAGAATTTTAATAACGCCATATGAGAGAATTAGATAAACATTACCGACATGAAGGCTACCTACTTGTACATGCAAAATTTATGAGGAGATGACTTTGATAGCATTTTTATTAATGACGTAGATAGTCGTTGTTATTGAGTAAGTATACAGTTTTTGGATAGGCTGTTTGTCAAGAACTCCTCAGTATCTCCTTATAATGGGAATGTAGAGGAATCACAAAATACAAGAACTTCTTTTATTATAGCTTTTTCCCGAGGCTTTTTCTATCTCTGTACCGAAATTCATCAATATCGGCGATTTAGGCGAGAAAGCGAAATGTCGCTTAGGCCGCTGGTTAAACGGTGCCGTTCAGTGAAAAGGCTAGGCAGCGAATTAAACGGCTGATTAATCTAGTTGGCTGTGACATAATATACACAGCCAACTCTTGCTTTTGTTTTCATCTGTAAATCTTCCTCACCTAGACACATTTATGTTACAGTTCTAACCTAGATTTAAAAGTCCTTGAACAATAAGAGGATCCTACTGTTACGGGACTGTACGAACTTATCTTTGCTTTCATTGTTTCCCATTTTGAACTCTACTGCGTTGTGTTACAGTGTATAATGGTTGTTTTATAGCTCTTCTGGGTTTGTCTGACTTGGCATGACGTCATGACCTGGCTGTCAAGTGTTTAATTATTGTAATGGAGTTACTCAACAGACTGCCATTATTTTGAGTTGGTATTTACCTTTTCTGTGGTTTGATCGCATTGCATACAATAGCTATTTACTTTGAATCGACTGTTCTAGGCTTCCTTATCAATATAACTATTATTATTTATTTATTTCAGACAACATAGTCCATACATTCAAACACACAAACAACAACAAACAAAATACTTGAAAAGATGTTAGTAACAAAAACAGCTTATACTTAATGAGATGCCTCATAATGGGGCTCTCATCAAACTTATCCGCAATCACTCTCAGGAGGCTGTTGCCGCTGCCACGCAATCTGGCAAGAAGAGATGCACTCTTCTTGCGCACGACAGCTGAGAACCTGTCGACTTTAGCTTGTGCAAACATATCTGAATTATGTCACCGGAAAATTGCAGGCTCCGTAAGATTGTAATAAATCTTTATTAGATTAAAATTTATCAAAATATGTATTACTAGTTGCCGCCCGCGGCTCCGCCCGCGTGATTGTCGAAAACTATCCTAAGGGAACATATTCCCGGGATAAAAAGTATCCTATGTGTTATTCCAGACTATAATCTACCTCTGTGCCAAATTTCATCAAAATCCATTCAGTAGTTTTTACGTGAAAGAGTAACAAACATCCATACATACATCCATACTTACAAACTTTCGCCTTTATAATATTAGTAGGATGAAGAAAACGTTTTGTATTTTGTATTCCATCGAATTCAATACTTTCAAATATATCCGTGTATTATTAAGAAAAAATAGTTCATAATTTTACGCGATATTTTATAATCTTATGACATTTAACAAACAACGCCAAGCCGAAACTACTAGTTGTAGGAAGCTGAAATTTAGCATATAGGTTCCTTGGGGAGTGAAGGAGAGCACTAAGAGAGGATTTCCCAAAATTCCTACGGGAACGGAAAACAACAGGATATGCGCGTACGAAGTCGCGGCCAAAAGTTAGTGCACTATTTGTATAGCTTGTACGAATTTTATTATTATGAGCCTGTATTGTCTCACTGCAAGCACTGTTCGATAACAGGGCATAATATTTTTTTGGACGTGAAAGCGTGATAGCGAACTCACTTTCGCATTTAAAATATTAGTTGACCCGCGTAATTGAAAAAATGTTTTCGTGTTGAGAAGCCTATTTATTGGGGAGGCTTTAGGCTATATAACATCAAAAATGTGACGCAGACGAAGTTGCGTGGGTCAGCTAGTATTAGTATAGATTTGTTAGGATTCTCATGAAAGACATTTATTTTTCACAATCGTTTCATAATCTTGTTAACATTCTGTACCTGTAATTAGAAAAACCCAGACTTTTGGGTAATTAACCTTGAAGGAAAATCTGAAGTTTTAATAATTTCCACGAATGAGAAGCTTGAATACTTAATACTTACTCGAGTTTTTTATTTTATTATTCGAGTCACCACGTTATCAAGATTACTGCTAACATGCCAACTAATACAATAGCTAGAATAAACGATAGTGTTTTAATTTAAAAATAACTATAGGTTATTTAACTGGCACTGCGCCCGCTACTTCATCTTTTTTTTTTTTTATGAGTGACTTCTCGCAGTTCAACCTATAAGGTTGTCGACTGCTTAACCGGGCTTGCCTGTGGTGGCCTTAATATAATATTAAAGCCTCCAGCCAGGGCTTATAAAAAACTTACAAACTAAGCGACTACACGCTAAGGGCACCCCCTGTAGGGTACGGGCCTCGGCTTAGGGCGTCGCTGGGGAGAGGACAGCTAGGGACAGGCTGGATCGAACTGGCCTCTACTTCATCTGCGCAGATTTAATACAAACGGTTTTGCCCCTTCTCCTTTAAGGGGTTAAAGGTTGAGATTCCTAAAATCCATTCTTAGCGACAAGATAGAAATAAAACTAGTAGTAATGTAAGTACAAATAAAAGGAAACTTAATTTTATAACACTGTGTGCCCGCGACTGCGCCAAATAGGTCCAGTACTGGCCCTTCTATAAAGTCTTAAAACGATCATGATTCCGCTCTAAGAAGGCATAGACATAGCGAATAGCACTATCCCTTTTACAACATCGGAATTGGATGGCATTAGCACGTCATGGTAACGCAACAGTTCAGCAAAATGCCAGACAACTAGGTAGGAGTTGCTCATCTACATCACAATTTTGTTCCTAGTCCCAGTTGTTTTCGTGTTTTGTTAACCTTTTTATACGACTTAAAAAAAAGAGGAAATTCTCAATTCGGTTGTATTTTTTGTATTATGTTTGTTACCTCATAACTCCGCCATTTATGAACCGATTTGAAAAAATCCTCTTTCATGTGAAAGGATATACGTTCCGATTAGTCCCATACAAGTGTTATCAAAATCAGTTCAGTAGTTAGGTTTTTAAATCAAAATAGCTGGAGGAAATAGAAAATACATATATCAACCAAGTAAACGAAATTGCGTGTTTTGCTTTCCTGTGACTTTCCAGTGGTGTTGTTAGGTGTGGGTGTGGGTGTGTACCACTAAAAGTGTAAAGAAAACCTCTTTTACAAAAAAATAAAACAGACTTCCAAAATTTTTTGTAAAAACGTTTTTTATTATACAGGGAACGTGCACGGCCTTGACTACCTATGCCATCTAGTGTTGCATATTCGAAACTTTAACGTTAAACTTGACAATGACACTTCTGTGCTGCCACCTACACTTCCTGAACGTTCCCTATTTTAATTAAACAAATTTCAAATTAATAGGTGCTAAGCTAATATTGGAGACACTTTTAGATAAGAGTTAATTTCAACAATGACGTACATTTTGGGAATTTGTCCCACGTTAAGTTTTAAAGTAAACATTTAAATTAAAATTAGTATTACAGCAACGGTGTTAAAAGATATATTAGGTAATTTATTGTTATATATTTATAATAAATTATTGTTATCGGCGCCAGAGTATTTTTCCTGTAAGGTAAAACCAAAAAGGGTGTTGAGTGAGGTATTATTATGTTGCAATATTGACGACTGGGAAATTGGTAATTTAGGTCTGAAATGCATAACTTGCCAGAATTTACATGTTTACCTTACTCGTAATAAATAACATTCGTTTAAAGTATTCTCTGCATTAGTTACACCAGTACAAATTATATTTTTGAAGACCTTTGCTCAAAAATGCATTTACTACGCGTGTAAGTATACATTGTTCGAAAAAAATATGCACTATACATTAGAACGTGCGGTAAAATAGGTACTCTCATCTAAGTACGTACATATTTTACTGCACTCGGTTTTTTTTAATTACCATTAAAAATATAAGAATTCCACCAAGGAGTTTCCCATTAAGTACTAGAAAAAATAAGCTAATGGTCAAACCTCCTTGGAAGAGCTTTTGCTCAATAGATTTGTCTCATTTGAATACTAAAGAGAAAATGAGGTGAAAATGTACTTCTAATTTTCACCACGAGCACGTGGCGCCATTGCAAATTTGCGCTATTTTCATGTATGAAACGTCAAAGATTGTTGCGATGTTCTGAATATCTAAAAACTAAGTTTGTTTCATTACCTTAAATGTACTGTTTCTCGCAAATGTGTTGTAAAACGTTGTGTGGCACACGTGCGGAAATTGGTTTTTACAAACTCGTGACTATGGTAAGACCTCGACTTTGTCTCGGGCTTACATTCGTCTACTCTTTTGTAAAAAACAACATACCGCAATAATATCATGAATAACTATTTTGTCTCAACTCTCCGTTTCCAAAAAGGCTAATCTTAAGAAGTCTCCCTGCTGGATTCTGTATTTTCTGATGTCTACAACATGGGTCATTAAATCAAGAGTGAATAGTTATGTTACTTCTAGAAAAGCAAGCACCAGCGTTTACCACATCTTCGCTTTTCGTCAGGTGCGATTGTGGTCTAATAAATAAAATAATATAAAAAATAAACGTTTATGAAAAACTGTTTCAGTAAAGTAACTATATCGCTGTATCCATATGAACGCCACCAATCGAATGTATTATTAAAAAACATAGTCAGACAGACAAAATATTCAGGTAATTAGCACAACAATTCGGCACAATGGAAGAACAGGGGCAGAATAATATACAATTGTTTTTACAATTCCACGCTTTTGTTAGTGTCTGTTCTGAAAATTTTCGCGAGTTCTCAGGTGGTATTTGTTGTCTGTAATCCAACCTCCGTCAGAACCCTCGTTTAAAAGTGAGGATGGAAAATCATCAAATGACTTCTTCCGCTCTGGGTGGAGCGGAAGGGCGTGTCAGACTCTTTCTGACTAAAACCCATCCGTGTTCCTTCTAAAGCCCTTTGCGTTCCAGGGCCGCGGTGACTCTTTCGAACAAATTCCGCAACCCTGGCAGACCTAGAAGGCTAGAACCCACATTTTTTAACACCAAAAAATCTGAAAGGTAATAAGCTCCAAAAAGTATTAAATGTGGAGTACATTCATTATACCGTTTGGTAGGTCCGTGACTGCGTAGGATAATATAATTTAAGCTCCTGTATGCTGGGTGGCTGGTATCGTACGAATATTAATCATGTTCAATCATTTGCATAGGTACCCAATCAAATACACACCTCGTCAGCGTTATGTCAGTATGTCAGGATTTATTGCTAAACATGGGCTTCCTCTAGACTTCTAATGAATGGTCATTGCAAAATATTTGAAAAAGGAATGGGGGCTTGTTTCATTACAATTTCTTACAATAGTAAAAAGTGACACAACTTTTCACTTAGATGTAGACTTGACGTGACGCGAATTTCAACGCACTGAAATCGCCTTAATTTTTTGTTTACTTGACAAAAGAAAAATAAGTGTCCAATATTTTTTGGTAATCTAAGTAATGAACTATTTATTTATTTTCTAGGAAGCTACCCTATTTAAGATCTTTATTCAACATAGTGTCAAACCGTCCTAAACCTTGGGTCCTTTGGAAATTGTTCTCAGCTGTGGCCATCCTACTAGCGATTTCACACATCGTTTGATATTGGCCCTTCGGCAGACGAAGGCCTCACGGGACCAGCCCATTGCCACTTTATCCATTATCGGTATACACTAACCAAATAAAGATGGACTTACCCAAGAATTATTAGATTATCTTGTACTACTAACACACTGACCCAATTCTGTCTATCACGTTAAGTAAATTAAACTGCTTCTCCTTGATATGCTAATTGCTAAAGTTTGGATGATTGAATTTGATGTTATATTCTAGATTAGCAAACTGCTGAATGGAGAAATAGGTAGTGTCCTAGGCTAAGTCTTAAAACAGAACCCCAGTCCCCAACCATCGTTCTAGAATTTTCTGATTGATCACCTATATTATGATGTCACAGCCAGCCACGCACAATCAATACAAGACAAAAGGAGAATAAGATATTACATCGTTTATGATATTGAATCATTAGTAAATTCCACAATTGAATCCGCAAGTTATTCGATTAGCCAAACCAAGTGTTTTATACTGCATGAAAGGAAAAATATATATCAGATAATTGACATGATTGCAATGCAATTTCCTGTGCCCTGTTGTGCCATGCGGTTGGTTACGACGATAACGTTTTGCGGTTGCCAACACAATACGAAATTGTGCACCAAATGTGTGAAATTCCTGAAGTAGAATAAAGCTGTTTGGAAGTGGATAAGAATTATGTGTTTTTCCGCGTCGTGCGTCGACTCCCACGGAGACAGACGATTACGTAGATAGCACAATACAAGTAGATTTAGAAGGACCACTCGGTGTAGGTAGAGGTACACAGAGTTGTTGGTTTGAATGCACTACTGCTACTGTGTATCTGCATTCTGTAGTTTAGAAATTTGCAGCAAGTTTTGAACTAGCTTTTACCTTTTAATAATCTTCTGGGCTACAGCTATATAGCATGCTAGGTGTATCCGCTCTTGAAATATGGGCGTCCCGTCGGCAAAAGTTTCGATTGAATGCAAAATGGAACCACAAAGTAGACTGCTATAGAACTCTCTCACTCCCTTGTCGTTTTTTCTGGTGTAGTCCTTCTGAATTCTACGTTGCTTCACAAATAGATACGTGTGATAAAACAGCGGTACTGCGCGTCTTGTCCGATCGATGTATGTGGTTCAAGGTCTGTCGCCTTTTAATAGATTTCATTCTAATATTTTTACTTTCTTAGTGATTGTGTCTTTTGTCTATTCGACGACTGTTTTCTTGTCGCCAAAATCTCACGCTTAAGCCATGTTTTAACAGTTAAAATCTGAAGGAGTAACAATGAGGAAAACCTTGGCCATGAAATCATCATACTGTAATGTAACGATTGACGATGCATGATAAATTGCCTGGGTTTAGGTATAATCAGTATGCAATAACTAACATACCTAATGACTTAATACATGCATTTTTTATGAGGAAGGTAGTTTCTGCAATAAGTGATTCATGGAAAAATGTAGCGCTTCAACCATTTTTCGTCCTTGATGATAGTGCCTGCTGGGAAGTTATGGGGTTTCCACGCATAGTTATAGAATACGTAACTTGGCAGTGGTAAGGAAATAGCTTGACGTGCCTAGATGATATAGTCCGACAATGTACCATGAACGAATGAAATTTTATAGGACAAAATGGCTGTATGTCGCAGGGTAACTTTTAAATGGTTGGCAATCCTTCAGAGTGTGAACTAATAAACGACGAGGCTGATTAGATTTAACGTTCTTCTATCACTGATGTGAGTGTCTGTGTAAACGACAGACAGTAAGAATCATTATCGTCATCATCTTCCTGCCCTTATCCCATGTTACTTGGGATCGGCGCAACACGTTTTTTTCTTCCATTCTGTCCCGTCAGCCGTCACGCTATCACTAACTCTCTTTTCTTTCATATCACTCCTAATACAATCCATCCATCTTTTTTTTCGCCTCCCTCTCCCTGTCCATCCATCCACATTTATATTCATAACTCTTTTAGTTACGCATGACGGAAAGTTGAAAGGGATCCGCTTATCTTGGTATGGGCATGTGAAGAAGGGGTTCTTCACATGGCCATACCAAGATAAGCGGGTCCCTTTCAACTTTCCGTCACTGGCGCCATTTTTAAACTACCTCTAATGAATTCATTCCTCACTTTATCCATTCTCGATACTCCACACATCCACCTCAACATTCTCATCTCAGCTACATGCAATGTTTTCTCATCCGTCTTTTTCATCATTATAATATTATAATATTTTCTCCATGTATTTCTCACTGCCAATCAATCTGTTTAGCCTTTGCCCAAATATGGCAACTATGTTTGGGTCGGCTTCTAGTCTACACGGAGCGACTGCCTATCCTTCATGACCCAGTCACTGGGTAATACGGTATAACACTCGTGGGCAAGACTGGCGTCTGAGTATCCGTAACGCCTGCCAAAGATTTACTAATAACAGCCGGGAGTGGCGGCTCAACGGTAGCTCTCACTACCAGTGACCTACTTAAAAATGAACTAACAGTTAGTAATTTCTAGTCAGTAGGATTTGAGAAGACTGAAGAATAAGAAGTCATTCTCTTATTGCCTCTGATGTTGTGATGATATTGGTTGCCTTTTAAACGTGTATACTTCTGCTTCCAATAACGAAGGATGTTTACTGTTTACACCCAATAACAACAGTCTCATGATTACACTGGGATTGTAATTGGAAAAATACTGATTCCCTATACCAGACAATGTAAACAAACACATGATGCGATGCGACACCAGTAGATGTACAAAATAGGTCAAAAGTGTAGAGACATCCGCGTACCAAAGATTGTGTAAGTGCATTGCAGATATGGATGGATACCTTTATGTATGTACATAACTGTGTCGCAATTATCAATGTTATCACTGTTATTCGAGACGTTGTTTACGTTCTAGACATAGGTGCGTCTTATTTGTTTGCCATACCTCTAACAGATTACGGACTTAGATTTTTTATAGGAATGCTCTTTGATCCCATCCTTCATATCTTTGAAAGATTGCAAAAAGCAAAAAGTTCATGAAACTTTTATGAATGCTGCCTAAAAATAGAATACATTTGCTTTCTTTTTATTTTTCTTTAACAAAAGAAAGTAACCTTCAAAGGCCCAGCTAAGTATGACCTCGTCTTCACCCTTGTGCATATTATACATTGTCTACAATTCATTGAACCATTGTTTTTTCATCTTCACCATTGATGTCCCTATCACATTTTATTTAGGGTTCGCATTTCGTCTTCTTCCGTACTTCTATTAGTCGACATACTAGTAGTCACCAACTTTCTAGACTCAACCCTTGTTTTTAATATATATCTAAATACAAAATGTCTGTTTAGTAATTCAGAAGTTCGCAACAACATATTGTTGTCATGTCCATTGACTGTTTAACTTTTCTCTCCGCCAATCATCTTATTGACTGCCACACAAATATGTAATTTGCAGTGAGTTCCCGTGTAATTTTAGGCTTTCTGTGCATGTGAGCTTGCTATCTTCAGTTGAGCCGACAGGCCGTTGACAAATGAGAAGATACCTTATCAAATCGGTTTGATCACTGTATTGAAGGCCTGCGATAACCTATCAAGCAGCTCTTTCCCTGTTTCACCCTTATTACTGACGTCTTTGGAAACAGCGTGCGTAGATTCAATAAGTAGATAGGTACCTTACTTGCGATCGTTAGAAGTTTGTTTAGTAAACACTACATCAAAGTCTTCAAACAGTATTTTATAGCTTTGTTGTACTTGTATCGCAGACACGAGACGGGATAACTTTTTAATGTTATTTATCAGAATTTGTTAATATTTTTAGCCCCACTGACAGTGTCGTTCTAATAAACTGGCGTTTCGAGCTTTTGACCATCATCTTCCTCTCCTTGTCCCGTGTTCTTCCATTATTCACTGTCAACAGTCATCCTATCATTTGTACCATGGTTTGATGAATCTTCATAATAATATTAAGCTTGTTAACAAAAAAGAAACACTTGAAGTCTCTTGCTTATGCTATCAAGTGACATTATGCTTGGTATAGTTTTTAATACTTCAGTGGCTTCGTCCAAGTTTATACATCTGATGGCCACGCACTGTTGAACGTGGCGGCTTTTCAATGAACCGTTGTACTTAGCGGTTGTAGCGAAAATGAATTGTTACCACGCCTATCTCCACAAATTGCAGGATGTGGCGGTGTCAGTCAACTCACACGCATACCCATCAAATTTTGCGGTAGATGTTTTTCAAAGGAGGGTCAGGGGCTCAGGGTCTCCGAGGAGAAAACTATCATATGTCTAGACTTACCTATAGAATAAACAGATGGCTTAATATACCTTCAGTCTTTGAGGACACTTCAAGACAGCAAAACAAAACATCGGATGCAGCTTGAATATCAGTTTTTTTTCACGGTAGGATGTCAGATGATCTCCACAAGTCAATTACTTGTTAGCATAGGTAAAGAAATACAGATCTTATGTTTGATGAGCAGAGCGCCATGTTATGCCAGGAGGCGTATAAATATGGTGTACTAGCTTAAGTACACCCTAGCTGAGGATTACAAATTAAAATTTACCAAAAACATTTGAAAATCATGCATATAATTAAGGTATTAAATTAGAAATAAATTTTACAATTACATATTAATTACCACTTCAATTTAAGCCAGTCCAAAATGAGGAATTAATAAAATGTCAAAAAAAAACTGTCAAGTTTAGTTAACGTCAAGATAAATAATTGCAAATCTGTATAAAACAAAATTTATAATACCTGGGTAGCACGGCACCTCTTGACTCTTGACAAAATTTGTTGTCAGATTTTCAGGGTTTTGACAATCCGTAATGACTTTCAAAGATCTACAAATGGCAGCCAGGACCATATTGAAGCACGAAGAACAGTAAAAACCAGTAACAGTACATTTTGTCATACTATGCGCGAAACTACAGATGTCTGTGTAATCGTTGTGTCAAAGGTGATTGTCTGACTCTGTCATTATGGCTGCTTTCCAAAACAGCACGTCCCTCCCTCCTACATAATAGTTCACTTGGCCATACCATAACCAATGTTGTCGTAGCTTCATAAGCAAGTATTTTGTCTCTTTCTAGCAAATGATTATGTGTGGCAACATCATAATCATAACATGTCTGTCGCGGCATAGTTACGTCATTTGCCTTCTCTGTCTTATTTATAATGTTGAAACGAATAAACAACGTCGTGGTTTTTGTTATTGTGTGAATGGTCAGACGATGGCTCAGAGAGATAACGAGTTTTTTTTTAATCACAAAAACCGTTTAGGTAGCCTGACTTTCACGTGAACGTGAATCATTATGGTTCTGATATCGACTCAGTCAAAAGGCTAATTGCGCTTGATATAGATTTAAAATAAATACACAACCAAACATTTTTCGTTCACCGTCTACCGAACGGACGTTCCACCTTAGTTTATTTATACATCGTGTAGGTACCTATTAGTATGCACACACCGTTGGGTAACGGTAAATTTAGAGTTCACTTCACCGTGTCTCTGTACATTGCTGTAGGGGAACTGATGAGGCAGGGATTGTTGCCAGGAAAACCGGCGATGAATAGAAATCAATGCGTGTTGTTGTTAGAAGCTGTCACAAACAGGTTGGTTCGTAAAAACGTGCTATGAAACACGTGACAGGATGACATTGGACGTATCGATACAAAGTAGTGCGGTAACAGAATTCCAACTCCCTGAAATAAATTAACGCGGGCTTTGCATACCATACGACAGTGAGAGTGATTTTTGTAAAGTGATCAAGTGTCAAAATCATGACTTTGCAGATCCGGTGTCTAGTCTTGTATGTACGTACAGACGCTAGCATACAGCTACAACATACTGTAAAATTTAGATTTTCAACTTTATCACTGAAGCATTAGGTGCAAGGTTGATTGGGAAAATTTGACAGTTTCGGGTAGCTTGATGTGCTGGCGTCTGTACAGTATATACACATTAGTGATTTTATGACCGTTGACGAAAATTACACCAGATAATATAGGGGTAAATTGAATAAGATGGCTTTCAGAAACCAGGAGAGAAGTTGATGGAGAGATTAGAAACTGCTTGCTTTTAGTAGATTCACTTTCCTGCTCGTTCCTAATTCTATAAGCTGTCCTGTTCAAATGTCAATAATTAATAGCACACATTTATTTATTTCACACTGCATTTGTCCCTCTGCTGAACAAAGGTCACCGCTTCGCGTGTGTTATTAATGTTATTATTAGTGTGTTATTATTTTCAAACAGTAACCTTGAAGTTTCTTGTCGGTTCTTCTCCAAAGGGAACCATCAATTCAAAAATCGTGCTCTAGTTTCTGACGTTTTATTATAAGTGCCTTTGTAGGCATGTGCGAAATTAAATAAGATTTTTTGTGTTTTTTTCAGGGGATGCTCACGTGAATGCATCTCAAGTACAAATATTGTAACTTTTCGCTTTTATGTCAAGGTGTTGTCTCGCAATTTTGTCTGGAGTGGACTTTCTGTTTGAAAGCTTCCATTTGGTATCGTGGCGACCGCGTCGTCGTAGCCTAGGGTTGTCGCGTGAGCTTATCAAGTTCTCATGCAACGGGTCACATTTCTCTTTCAGTACAAAAAGATAAGATAAGACAAGAAATTACGATTTGAGTGGAGTTATTTACGATCGTTTTTATTTTAGTCGGTGTTTTTATCTTGAAGCCTTTGACCGAAGCCATAGGGAAAGAGTTTTTGACTATTTGATATTATAAAATAACATTTTCTAAACTAATTTAATTGCACTGAATTGAGGAGCTCGTGGTTAAATAACATACAGCCGGTCGTATCGAACCTCCAGTCAAAGCAACACTAATGGGGATCCACACGCAAAGCTTAGCGCAGATGTCGCCGGCGGCGGGATGGATGCTGTCAAATCGTTTTCGCTTTGTTTACGCTTTGGTTATTGCAATATTTTGTGTTGAAACCATTCTACTATCGTTATATATAACATTTATTGTTAAAGAATTGGAAGATGAAGTAAAAAAATATGTTTGCGAAGTATAGTCTTTTGCTACTTTTTTTTTAGTGTTGTGTCTTTGTAATAAATGTTGTAATGATAACAGCACACATAGGCTTTTTATTATTAATATTAAAGTTTATTGAATTATAGGTTACAAAATGTACGGAATTAACAGCTTTCAATGGCCATGCCGACGATGCGTCACCTATCGTGAAAACATAGCAGTAAAGATCCTCATTGTTGGGGTTAATCCTTGGTTAGCCAATCCTCCGAACTCCTCCGTATCGCGGAAAGTACGCTAAGATGTTGGTCTCATCTTTAAGGTCTTTTTTAGACCTTTGACAGTCTTTACGGATTGTCAGAAGCTAGAAAATGTGACACCAGTCTTGCCACCTACCATCTTACACAATTACTGAATTCTGGAGGTCAGACAGGCAGGAGCTCCAAAAAAAAAGCAGCAGAAGTCTTTGGGGACTGCCGATAGAAGCGAAAACTAAGCGAAAGCTAAAGCGTTCGGTGACGATGACTCGAGTTCCATGATTTTTGTTCACCCAAAGCGATCGGTGACGAGGACGCGAGTTCCATGATTTTTATTCACCCTAAGCGTTCGGTGACGATGACGCGAGTACCATGATTTTTGTTCGCTCAAAAAGTGCTCAACCCGCCTGAAGAAGTTTTCACTCCAAAAAAAAAAGAAAAGTTAACCTCTTATCTCTCAAAATACAGTGATATGCGGTGAATCCTGCGTGATACTACAGGCTTGTCTGGAACTACTGGAAGCCGACCCCAATTAGTTGGAAAAAAATGAATTAATATTTTAATAAAATATTAGTGCACCGGGGCCGAAAGTAGCAACCCTTACTCGTTGACGTTGAGGCAATAAGTAGATATGCTTGCAGCGAATAGTTACCATAATTATACATTGAAATTGCAACTAATATCGACCGACGCAAATTGCAAATATAAATCCTATCGTGTTATTCATTTTAAATTCATGACCTCTATGTCCTAGAAGTTAAGGTATAAATTAAAGGTAGGCGAGGCTGGTTTTCGACCGACAGTGTAATTTTCTAGTTTTTATAAGCAACATTCATACTTTGCGGTCATATAGGTCACGTGTTGTGTTAACGTTAACCAAATGAAGCAGAACAGCTGTTAACAAATTTCTACGTCTTTAACATTACTGGAAACTGTTTGAAACCATATACAAAGGTACATACAGTCATCAGTCATACATATTAAGTATAAGACATCTATGAGGAGCTCGTGGCTACATAATAACAGCCGCATGGGTTCGTCTTCGAGGTTAAGTAACACTTGTCGAGGTCAGTTCTTGGATGGGTGACCGTTAAATACCGAGACTCTTCCGTGCCTGATTGGTCACGGCTGTCATTTGAACATCTTTGACAGTAGTAACGAGTAATCAGAACCCAGAAAATCTGACACCTGTCCTGCCGGGGGGTATCGATTTACAGTTTTTGGGTTCTGGAAGTCAATAGGCAGTCGCTCCATTTAAAATACTGGTACCTACCTACTCAGCTTAGATATGCGACTCGAATTTGATCGTGTTTTTGACCTTCAGAAATGCAATCAATCAAATCGTTTATTTGTGATACCTACATGGGTAATGCTGCCTAGGGCCCTACTATGAAGTCTTAAAATGATCATGATTCCGCTCTAAGTGAGAGACGGACCTAAGAAAAAAGACAAAAAACTTTAAATATAACATACCTACCTACTAGACCTACATAAATATGACTCAAATTAATGTCATACTAATACATACTACTTAAATAATATTATAAGATAAATAATAATATATAAGTACTATTCTATTATAAAGACTCCGGCAGAGAACTCTACTCCTTAGCTGTACGCACAATGAAAGTATTCTCAAAATGTTTTGTGCGTATAGGTTCATCTACTGAAGGAACGTACCCATACTACGTGACCCATTTTTTCATTTTTTTTATCCCCCCTTCGGTGAGCACCCGTCGTATATGCCCAAAACCCCCTCTAGTCTTCGCGTTCATATTCATTAATATGATTTAAAATATTCTTTTGCAAACAAAATAATACTCGTATTTAGCTCAAAAAAAATATATATTTGGCTCATGTTTGTCTTTTTTAATACGGCGCTTGCCGCGTGACGCCAAACGTGCTTGCATACCTATTTTCTTCTTCAACAGGAACTTAAGAAAAGCGCTAATCGCTGCGTGCCATATTTGAATGTAGCTCAAAAAAGTGGGAGATTTCTCTAGAGGATATTGACTACGTGACTAAAACCTAAGCCCTGTGACCAGTTGCGGAATTTGTTCGAAAGAGTCACCGCGGCCCTGGAACGCAAAGGGCTTTAGAAGGAACACGGATGGGTTTTAGTCAGTAAGAGTCTGACACGCCCTTCCGCTCCACCCAGAGCGGAAGAAGTCATTTGATGATTTCCCATCCATAAAAAAAAAAGCCCTGTGACCAAGCGTGGTATTTTCAAGACCCCTCTCCCCCCTAAACGGGTCACGTAGTATGGGTACGTTCCCTTAGCTAAGTCATTTAGGTCATGTGGTCATATCTGACCTAGTCTATCTAGGATTCTAGACTTTCAGAGTATTCCATCGCGTGATCGTTACAGAAAGGAACAATAACGGTAAACGATTTTGGTAGCTGTTTCGTTAAAAGTATTGATTCGATTACCTACATAGATAACCGTAGTATGTAAGTATATATTATTCCTAAGGACGAGTTTTTTTATCTTTAGCCATTGGTTACAAATGTTGGGCACCTAAATTTCGTTAATGTGCGGTTTTAGATCAAATATTAAGCTTGACCAAACTAGGTATAATAATAGGTAATGCTGGCACTTAATTTGGCGTATTTGTTCAAATATTCGCGTCACTTTTGTTATACAAAATTAATCTTATTTGTATTGAAAAAGTGACGCGAATATTTGTCCAAATACGCCAAGTGAAGTGCCACCATAACAATTGATAGACAAAGTCATTTTAAAGAAATTGTTAAAACTATTTGAACCATAGATTGAGTTAACTACGGATAAAAACACTCGCCCTTTAGTTTATTCCGCGGAGTTCCTTGACCGTATTTGTCCCTCTATGGCTGCCCAAGCACCGGCTAATGCTATAATAATGCGATAAATGTCAACCGCTATTAAGATATAGGTTTACGATGGCGTTTCTAGTCCATGGAATGGGTGACCTTTGTTGTTTACCGAAGACCTGAAAAAACAAGAATGCCCTTGTCTATCCAAGGGGCGAACGTTCATGACTAGAGAGAAATCGACAACCATACAAATTACAATTGTAGAAGGCGAATTGTGACAAATATTTATTCAATTTGCTTACAGCTGTGTGCTTTGAAATTTCTAAATATTTGTGCACCTTTGTTTTCTACAATCAGTCACTAATATTATAAATGCGAAAGTGTGTCTGTCTGTCTGTTACCTCTTTACGCTTAAACCGCTGAATCGATTAGGATGAAATTTGGTATATAGATAGTTTAAGTCTCGGAAATGGACATAGGATAGTTTTTATCCCGGGAGTATGTTCCCTTGGGATCATTTTCTACGTTCACGCGGGCGAAGCCGCGGGCGCTAGCTAGTCTACAATGAATTAGTCTTCAAAGTTAAGCAACGCTTGCCGAGGATGGGTGACCATCTTAATATACTCCTCCGGGCCTCGGAAAAGCACGTTAAGCTGCATCCGTATAGACTGGAAGCCGACACGAAACCCGAACATAGTTGGTCAAAGGCTAGGCAGACTAACTGGGTGTCCGGTGGCAGAATCAGGAATTAAAAGTTAAATTAAAAAAAGAACTTCTAATTATATAGGTACTACGTCTATTTCAAAAACTATTACAAAGAAGACATGTGCGGATTTCATTTTTTTTTATGTTTTCTTTTAAATGTTGACCGTCACGTCGGACACACTCTTGGAATCTGGCTTCCGTATTTCGTGTCATTCGCTGGAGAAGTGATGAACTTTACTTTTGAAGACCCCTTTTGAAACTCAGCGACCATCTCAGCACTGAAAGAAAATATCGTTCGCGAAGTTAATAGCATCCCGACATCTCGACAAAATAAACGTAACCTTTTTTCTATTTAACTTTTAATTCCTGATTCTGCCACTGGACACCCTGTTTATTGTGTGTGCCAAATAAACTACTTTTCTTTCTATAGATTGTTTTCCACAATTACGCGAATGCTGGGAAGTGAAATCGATATTTTCTTCACGTTCTTAAGCAAAAACGATATTTTCCTACACACTGCAAGTCTTCACAGAAAGGTGAAATTACATACCTGAGATTGTGTCGGAATGACGCGTTCTTGCATATCCATGAACGGCTGTGTGAAAGTAGTCTAGATCATGCAATTTTTTTCCCGACTCGCAGAATAAATGCTTTGTAAATTGCGAAAGAATTTCGAACTAGGTTTTGCTTAGATTAGGCATGGGAATGGATAGTCGTTGGTATTCTGTAAAATATCACCGTTATAACTTAGGTGAGGTGAACTTGAAATGAACGGCCGGTCGATTCTGTAAACATGTCGAAGTGAAGGCTTGAGCGAAATGATCACAAGGTGAGATGTCAATCCATATAATCAAGATGGAATGACAGCTCACTTTGTGCTTACTTCACCTCACTTTTTACGGTGAGTTTTATCCAGACTCCTAAACAACAATTTTTTAAATTTCGAACGCCAATCTTGATGTCTATTACAAGCAATCTCGGTGCCCGACTGAAACTTTTTGCCGCACGGCTGTTCATTATAAACTTCAAGGAAGTTCACGATTTCACCTCCAAATTACAGCGTAATATGCCAAAAACCTCGATTCGTAGAACGTACAGTGTCTACGCACCATAGTCGGGAAGATAACTGGGTTTTCGTTGAAGTTTCATTACTTTTGGGTCACTTGAAACTAACAAGTATGACTACAAAATGGTGAGTTTGATCATTCGATTTAATTTGAGCACTAATTATTAAGGGTTTAGATAGTAAACCTACAAACATACTGAATCTAATTGAAAGATACGTGCTCCTAAGAGGATTAACAGACCCTATAGGAACCGGAAACCGTTAAGTAGTTGATTGATCAAAGAAAAACCGTTTAAAGAGTGCAAGCTAAGCTGAAGGTTCGTCAAGCCTCGTTAGGGTTTACTGCAGCTAATTGAAAAAATACACTTTGAGTTAGCTACCTATCCATGTGGCATTTACTTTAGTTCAATCACAGATCTGATGGCACCTACTGCAGCATCAGTCTGCTTGAAAAGTCATTTCTTCGGAACTTTAGTGCTCGATACACTTTAAGTTAGCTACCATACTTCATCTATGTGCTTATGTACCTATATAGGCAACATTATTGTGATAGATGGAAACATGTCGTGTCCTTATTGTCCATCAATAGATTCACGCCTGGTCTGTTTCCTGAGAGCTACAACCTGGGGGTCCCTAAACCAAGAGTGATTTTTGATTTTGGTTATTTCTAGGCAAGTGCACTACATCGTCGACCACATTATCGCTTTCCATCAGGTGTGACTGTGGTCAATCGCGAGCATATAAATAGTAACTAAGTAGCTGAATATTGACTGCGTCACATAAGAAAAAGAAACACATTTAAATTTTCTCCGTTTTTGCAACATTTTTTATTGACTCTCCGCTCCTATTGGTCGTGACATGATGTAATATAGCCTATAGCCTTCCTCGAGACATGGGCTATCCAACACTAAAAGATTTTTTCAATGATGGGCTGAATCTTCAAATGACTCCTTCCGCTCCACCCAGAGCGGAAGGAGTCATTTGAAGATTCAGCCCATGAGCCCAAGAGTCAAGATTCAGCCCAAGAGTGTCAGACTCTTACTGACTAAAACTCATCCGTGTTCGGGCCGTGGTAACTTTTTCGAACAAATTCCGCAACCCTGGAGACTTAGTATCTTCTTGACTGAACGTAACTATGTAACTGGTGAAATGTGGGAACTCCTCTGCCTTACCCTTTTGCGAAAGTAGGTGTGATGTTATGTTATAGGGTACAAACGTGTTTAGAAATAAGATTGCGTTTAATGTAGCATGACAAAAGATTTTATTGTTCAATTCGTTCTTATGGATATGAAAGTATTGCAGTGTTATCTGAATGTTAACAGTCGCTTAGTGGACTGTAGAAAATTACAAATAGTTTAAACGTATGCAATGCTTTTATTTTTGCCAGCAATAAGAAAGCGTCATTCGTCCTTTCGCTTTGTTGTGTATGTGTGTGTCCTATTGACCTTTATTTTTGGTTTAGCCTCTTATATAACGTGTAACGCAAAACCTGAAGAGGGGTCATCGTACTCACCATTATCTATGATCAACTTTTTCTATGCGTAAAACCCAATTTTGCGAACAACAAGCAGTCATTTTGCCGAGTTATGCACATGAATATATGTACCTATGGCACAGACAGTTTTTCTTTGCGATCTCATGCATATCGTATCCATATAAAAAGTGTTTTTGATGATGAATACGATGGCTCTTTTACAGTTTTTGTGTTACTGTGACCGGCAATTTTTTCCACAATTTGCAATTCTTCAGACACGAAAATTTAATTTAACTTGTGATAGACCGCAATAACTGTTAGCACGGTGAAAAAGGTACAGCTCCTGACGTGCCAATCTCATCATGATACCGTAGTGAGAGAGAGACAGAGCTACACAGGACGCCCTACTTACCTATCCCTTTCTCACAACGGAATCATGCAGAACTTCTAAAGCTATCTTACAAATGCTATCCTACAAATGCTATGCTATACATACAAATCAGAGCTCCAAAACGGTTTACTCACGGAATAAAAGTCCCATATCGTGATTAGTCCGACAGTTTATATTTTTTTTGACGCTTTTTGGAAAAATTAAAATGGTCACGGCGGTTTCAATTATCAAATAAAAAAATAATAACCGTCGGACTTATCACGTTATTGAAGCAAAGAGGCGTTATGATATGACCTAAAAAAACATAAAGAAATAATATGACTTCAGAAACTTGAGACCTCTGAAATCACATTTTCAAGGGGTTTTTAAAAGACATCTTTCGCCTTTTTTTCGCCTTCGTCTATACGTATGCCATACCTAGGTAGGTATGTACCATAGAAATATCTATGGTAGGTACATTAATATCGAAAGGGAAACAGTCTATGAAGATAGATCAATGTCATACTTTATCGTAAATTAATAACCTACTTAACATACTTAGCATAAATAAACATGTGAAACGACTGATATTTTCGTAATATTTTAGATGATATTTTTTTATTCTATACCCGTTTTCTGATAAAGCCCAGCCTTGCGATTGTGGTATTACGGAACTTCTTCCTTGTTTCGGCTTATACTATAGGTACCTACATCATATTATTCTGTTGTTTTATTTGTTACGATTTTGTGAATGATACCATCTTTTCGTATTGATGCCGATGTTGCAGCAGACTGCTAAATGCCAATTACGCACGTGGAAAAATTGCAATTGGCACGTAGTTTTATTGTTTTGCCCTGTATCCAGGCTTTTGGAGGCCATAGCTATTACAGTCGGACCATCTGGAAATCTACCCTGCCAGCACTGTGGCCGCTGTGTGTTTGTTCTACCTACTATGTATCAGGATTGTATTGTATCCTTTTTAGGTTTTGCGTTTAATCAGATACACTTCATGCTAAATATTTCATCCTTGTATTAACGTTTAGTTCTGCGATTTTTTATCCATTTTCCTGTAATGTTTATGAAAGATCAACCAAGTAGAAAATATGTAATATTTTTATGTGGTTGCTTTAATTATGTAGGTAGCTGGTTAAAGTTTTTTTAAACCGCAAAGTTTGCGAAAACAAGGATGTGTTCGCTTCCTCTCTTTAATCATTTTCTTTCTATTTTTTCCCGAGTATTTTCTTTCATACTTTTCAGATTTTGACCCAAATTCATCTAGAACACCCCTAGGCTATTTACCCAACTCAACTTTTATTATGGTCATAAAATTATCACTTCGTGGCGAAGTAGGACTTTGCCCTCACGTGTTCATGTAAGCTCAGAAAGCGGAAGCTGTTATGTCCAAACTGGGCCAGTGCATTGACCCAGAAATACTTGCGACGCTAACGAAACTGTCTGCTACTGGCGGACTTCACAACGCCATGCATGATCGTGACAATTTCAACGGCATGGTTAGAGATGGAACTCTGTCCCACGTAACAGGTGTACTGCTGCTACTGGCGGACTTCACAACGCCATGCATGATCGTGTTATTTTGAACCAAGAACGGCATGGCTACAGATGGAACTCTGTCCCACGTAACAGGTGTACTTCTGCCATCTGACTGCTTTTTGAAGTTATTTGGCTTAGAATTTTCTTTTCTTTAAATTTTCTATTGTTGCAACAATTGCCTTGCAGAAAAGAAACTGTTTGTTTTTAAAACTTTCCCAAGTAAGGGGCACTTGGACTCCAGACGGAGAAAATATTCCGTCTTTTTAGGGGCCCATTTCATAGCTAACTTTCTAGAAACTCATTTCAGGTACATAGTTAAGAAATTGCCCTCCAAAAAGGACAATCGATTTTTTCTGCCAATTCCATTATTGGCCTATGTCTTACCTACATTTTTAAATAGAGGGTATTAAATAAGAATATTGAGACATAAAAGCTATTTCCATATTCTTAAACCCTAGCCTTTCTTTGCATGTACTACAGTAATAACGATTCGTGCAATAGTGCTATGATTACAGTCATTACAATTGGTCGGAGCCAAGCCATGCACACGATTACAGACTTTGTTGCTAAGAAACAAGTAGCATAATGCCTTGCAGTCAGAGCTGAGTATATAAGTACATGGCTCAATTATTATTGCGTCGCTAAATGGACTCTGTAACAGGAGATAATAGATATATTACATACCTACATTGACCATACAGAATAGAATAAAGATTAATTATGTCTTCTACAGGATGTTCTAGAAGTGCGTAGTGATATTTAAGGGTGATGTTGGGTAGCTGATAAATTTTAGGAAAAAATATCAAAACATAAAAACCGAAACTTAAAAAAAATCGACCACATAAAACGACTGAAACGTTCCGACGAAATGACTTTCCCTGTCCCTGGCCTTGTCATATTTTCCAGTTTCTATATCTTCTATCCGCCTCTTTCCAGATTCATTAATTCTTCTTAAATCTATCAATTGTGGTCATATAAATGATCACGTCTGCAGAATACGGGCGCTTCTCATAATCTCATATTTTTTACCTTACTCGTGTTTTTGTCTAATTCCTGCGGTCGTTGTAATGTTCTTCTATTTATCTAAATCCTCCATCTTCTTCCCTTTCCAGATTCGACGAGAAGGAAAGCATCTCGGGCGTGCAGCAGCTCAAGTCCTCGGTGCAGAAGGGCATCAGGGCTCGACTGCTGGAGCTGTACCCTCACTTGGAGAACTACATTGACCAGGTTCTCCCGAAGAAGGACACATTTAGGATTGTCAAATGGTATGTACAAATAACACACTTTTGCACACTTACTTTTCCACCAGAATCTTTTGTCAAATTAGGATCAAAATAGGACAGAATCACCTCCACAAGGCTGTCTTCCAAAACTCCCAACCTTCATTTACCTACATAGTGTTTGAGCTGTGAAGAGGCGCAACTAATACCTAGCTTGTTTTTATCCGCCTGAACTGTCTTTGCCTAGGAGTGGGACCTGGGAAAAGACTGGCTCTTAATAGGGCTTCTTCACACCAATTCACTACGAAGCCATCCAAGGCGACCCGGTGCCACCTTTTCCTGGGTCTGCCGCGATTCCATCTGGCTGTGTCAGGACAGCTTTATCGTAGTTTACCCCTTCATTCATCATCATCATCAGCCGAATGAAGTTCACTGCTGGACATAGGCCTCCCCCAAAGGGAGGGTTTGCCATAATCGCCACGCTTAGCAGGCGGGTTGACGATCGCAGTGTAGCTGTTGCAACTCACAGAGAATGCTGCTGCCCATTCTCTGGTGAGTCCCTTAGTCGTTTACCCCTTCTTCTTAGTTTAAAGCACAGACTACTACTAGTTTAAAGCAATTAAGTTCATTGCTACGTATCAAAGCAAAATATATCCTACTTGTTTACTTACCCACGTAGGTACCTATCAAAAATTATGTGTCAAAAATGTTCTTTTCCCGAACCGTGGATAGATTTTAATATCGTGCCTTATGTTTTCCAGCCACGACCACATCGAGATAATGGTGAACAGCGCGGGAGAGTTGCTGTTCTTCCGTCAGCGCGAGGGACCCTGGATGCCCACACTGAAGCTCCTGCACAAGTGTGAGTAATACTCTCACCTATGATGAAAGGACCAGCCGGTCTATTTTGTAAAACTCTCACCGTGAGGACATGGATGGAGTGAGCTTGCAGCTATGCATTCAAAGTTCACTTCACTTGAATTTTCACGATGAGATTTTTTTAAATGTTACTACAGATTAGTACAGATATATACTTGATCAAGGCCATGTCCAGCTGTGGACGCTATTGGCAGAAATAATTATGTGAGTCTACAGAGATACAGGCTGATTGTGAGATGTAAGGAACAAAACACAGTTGCGAAATTTGTTCGAAAGAGTCACCGCGGCCCTGGAACGCAAAGGGCATTAAGAGGAACACGGATGGGTTCTGAACCTGGAGAGAAGAAGAGTCTGACACTCCCTTCCGCTCCGCCCAGAGCGGAAAGAGCCATTAGATGATTATTTCCATTAAAAAAAAAATGAACAAAACAAGCCGACTCCAAATAAATTGGGGTAAGGCCAGGACAGAACGATGACCAATCAATCAGCTCAGCCTTTTCCCAACTATGTCGGAGTCAGCATTCAGTTAAACTGAATGCTGACTCCGACAGCAGACACAATCCAGTATCTAGATAACAAGATACCCCTTGGCAAGACTGGCGTCTTCTAGTGACAGGATCCCGACAATGGCGAATATAAGTATGTCGGGTTGAAAGGATATAGGTCGTATGGGGATATGGGTTGGCAACACACCCTTTTTAAATTGATAGATATATCAATTTATAATACTTCATTGACCCGAGGCAAGAGCAGCTCGTAGCAGTCGAAGTTAAAGAATAATAAAAAGAAGGTCAAGACGCTTGTATTGTTGTTGGCGAGGTAGATGTTGTTGCTGAAAGATATTACAAGAACATAGCATGTTCACGACTCCTATTGTAATCGTTCAGTAGCCACTTTGTGGTCTCTACTCCAGGACTTGTATGTATGCTCCTACGGGCGCTGGTCTTCGACAGACCAACGGAAATGGCTATTAACCAACAAAAAAAACTGGACCAAGCCCTCCCCCGCAACGATAGCTTCTCGTCACGACATTAAACAAACTTAAAATATTCCTCTCTATTTTTCCAGATCCTTTCTTCCTGCCAATGCAGCAAGTAGACAAGGGTGCCATTCGCTTCGTGCTCAGTGGTGCTAACATCATGTGTCCGGGCCTGACGTCACCGGGGGCGCGAATGAGCGGCGTTGACAAGGGGCAGGTGGTTGCTGTCATGGCTGAAGGAAAGGAACATGCTCTGGCTGTTGGGTGTACCGCGCTTTCGACTGATGACATGTAATTATCTATCTTTTAGATCACACTACTTCTAGGCAATCCATCAATCCATTGTCGACCACATCTTGGCTTTCCATCAGGTAAGATTGTGGTCAAACGCGAACCTTTCAATATTAAAACAAAATAAGTAATGGATTTGGAATAAAATTCGATAGTGAAATTGTGATTTTATTAGTTAGACCAGGGGTTCCCAATGTTATGTAGGTACTGTGACTCCCTTTGAGTGTTATAATTTTTTTGTGACGCCACTTTAAAAAGATACCTATGGTAGCACCGTTTGGGAAAACGAGAAGGTACGTAGAATCAATGACACGGATAAACTCGCTTTTCTAATTAAGATAAACTGAAAAATATTTTATAAAATGTGTGTGAGGTCTAAAGGAATAAATGTTCGACAATAATGTATCAATTGTAAACTTAGCTACAGATGAAAAACAGTTTTGTTTTGCATAAAATAGGAAAACACAGTATTTCTTTACTCCATTTCTGTCATTTGCGACGCGTCAGGGGAAGCACCGCGACGCTCAGAGGAGTCGCGGCGCACAGTTTGGGAACCCCTGGGTGGGTCAGACAATTAGGGTGCTGCTGGGAATCAATAAAAGGTCAATTTGCGATTTCTAGGTAGGTATATTACTATTAAATGAATTACTTTAACATAGTAAATAAACCCGCCTTTGACTTGCCGTCCTACATCTGTCATTAAGTTCCTAGCTCCAGGGCTGAGGAGTATATCTGTTTAAGTTATCAGCGGCAGTGAGTAGGCCTACGGAAAGAATCTAGGGGCTCCCTTTTCCAATACTCTGTCGTTGTTTATACAAACTGGCAAGTCTTGCTTGGAATTGGAATTACCCGATTTTATTGAAACTTGATACTAGGTACATCTGAACAGTTGTCAAGAACTTTCTCGAAAAAGAGTTAAGAAAGAGAGAGTGATTTTTCATTTTCTATACAATACTAATACAATAATGGACTCGTGTTTTAATCCATCGCGTATTTTGTTAACGATAACACTATAAAACAAACTAGTCAACACTAAAAAAATATCTGGTTTGATTTATATTATTTAGTAAGCATTTTTTTTTTGTTCTGAATACCATTTGTGTTCACAGTACGAAATAATAAAAACATAGTAAAAACTCAGATAATTTCAAAAGTTCAAAAATTGTTGTCTGGTGTAATCGGGCACATGACATAGGTACATGTTTGTTACTGCTTTCTAACTGGTCGTTTTCTATTGTCAGACGACTTATTTAAAAGTTGTATTTTTAATTTTACAAAAGCAGCTACCTACTTCGAAAAAAGAAATTGAAGAAAAATAGAAGAAATCAAATTGCTCTCACTGCCTCTCGTAAAGTTTTGTCTCAATGACCATAACCAGTATGACCACTTTTAGAAAAGACAATACCTACTTACCTACCTGCTTATTTCTTTTTTCCAGAGCGAAAGTGAACAAAGGCGTGGGCATAGAGAACTGTCACTATCTCAACGACGGCCTGTGGCAGATGAAACCAGTGAAGTAAATCAACTCGATATAATGGCTGTAATACACGTGCTTGTAACTTGCACGAAAGTATGCAAGTAGCTAGCGTGCCATAGTGACATCCACCAATCAGAAATTGTTATGCCCATTGGCATGCAAGATACTTGCATAGGTACTTTTGTGCAAGTTATGTGTATACGGCTATAATGTGTATTGTGTACGGCTTCTATGTAACTTATTATGACTAAGTTTTTTAATAAAGAATTTCTAAAAGGGTTTCGTTGTTTTATTGGATGTACCGTGCCCAAGTACCGCCAATTAATGCCACCGATGCTGCAATTAACGTGGACAAAATTTAAGGAGTTAACCATTGACACTAAAATAACAAGATTAAATTGTTTTATTCCGAGAACGATTAAGTTAAGGATCAGTCAACATAGCTATTTGGAATGCAGGCAGCTAACTTGCAACTACTTTTAAACAATGTTTTGAGTGTGCTGAGTAGACAATTTTATTATTGTACACCATAGGTACTCGTAAGTAGGTACCTATGCACACATTAGAAATCAATTTATTGGCAGTGCAGTGGAAAAGCTCAGATTTTTTTCTATAAGATACCAAATAGCTTTGATGACTGTACTTATAACCTACCGTATACCGTATTTATGTATAATCCAAATCCAAGATATATAGGTGATCAGTTGTATTTTTGATGTCTATAAATAAAATAGCTGTGAACTACTCGCATGAAAAGACGTAGGTACTTTTTACAAAACGCTAAAGAATTCCATTAACTGTCAATAATACCGTAAAATAGATTTCAAATATCTAGTAGACTAACATCATTGACTGAACCTGAACGAGCACCAATTCACAAACGTCCGTTAACTTGTACGGTAAACGCGTTGTAAGTTCAATCTTTACTATGACTGCTTTAGGGAAAGTATGCGGTTCATGTTTAAGTTTATATTAAGCTTCTTTAGGTAGGACTTGCATTGATGGCTTTCGGGGCCGGGGACTCCATAATTATTTTGACAATATAGCTTCAATTAATGTTTATTGGATGGTTTCGAGTCAATCATAGTACCTAGTACTGTGTTTCGAGTTCACGACACGATCAACTTAAATCAAAAATTCCCGCCACGTCCAACGTTGCGTTCCGTGTTCACCATTGACAAGCATTGTTGATTTTATACTGTGCAGAATATTAAGAAAAATGTTGATTATTATAAACGGAATCAAAATATTTTGATAGCCCATTTTTTTTCCAAAATTATTATAAAATTCGTTAAATTTGTAACTTTTCCGAAGAATGTCTTTGAAGTCGGACTTTGTTCTATGAATCGGAGCGCAGATTGTTTTTAAAAATGGCGGCGGCACTTGTTAGTTCGTCTCGTCAGGGTAAATAAAATACTTTTTAATTAAAAATCTCCATATTTCTACCATAAGTTGTGAACTAAATGAAATTAAATAATCGTCTTTGAATTTATAAATAATTAAATACCGAGAGTTTTAAGTTAAAAAAGTTATTCTAAGTGACGTTGCTATCAGCTGTTCGTGAGTTGGTTTTAAATATTTTTGAGTAATTAGTGGTAATTAGAACACCTAATTTAATTATTTCTGTGATATCAGGTAGTAAAAACCATTCTTACCCGACATTGGTGCACAATGTTATGCAATAAAGCTGCTAAATATAAAAGTTCAAAGTTCATTGTGGTTTGTTTTGGTAGTGTTTTTAACAATTTATCTTTATATTTTTCAGTGGGGAGGCTAACTAAGGCTGCCAAGAGGTTGTATTCGGATGCTTACCCAAAGATAACGACTCATTACACAATACACCCCAGAGATAAGGATCCACGATGGAAAGGTAAGCGATAACCTCCAGTTCAAATAATCAACAAAATTAACGTCATCGTAAGACCTTGATAGCAATAATTTATCATTATAATGAAAGAAAAGAGTCTCGAAAACAAACAAATGTGATCTGAAGTGTAGATTACTAATTTCTTATCATTAGCAAGTAAAAATCAATTACACCATGTACCGTTTAATCTTTTGTTTTTGCCAAATGACCCCCCGCAATTTCTGTGAAAGATTACCCAAAAACGTTGGTACTTTACCATACTTATAGTTCACATGGCAACAACCCCCTTTAGATTTCAATTAATTACTATCTTATCGCCCACCTATTTGTCATCCATGATCTGGCATTGATAATGCAGAGGGCAGGAAATACCTAGAGAATTTATTCATGTTGATAGGTTGCCAACTTGTGCCAGTAGAAAGCTATCAAGTTTAGATCATGTTTAAATATTGTTTAGTATTAGGAATTAGGCCTATGATATTAGTCTCCTTTTAGAATACAGCCCACAGTCTGTAAAGGCCCTTCACAGAACATGCTTTGCTTACTACAATTGATTCTTTAAAGCTTATGTTTTCACTAATTAAGTCAATTATGTTATTTGTTATGTTTAGACATCAGTATGGAGCGAGTAGCGGAGGAGACGGACATCCTCATTATCGGAGGGGGGCCCGCAGGCATGGCCGCTGCCATCAGGGCTCGCCAGATCGCAGAGGAAAAGGGAGCTGTTAGTATATTGAAAATAATAAAGGACAATATACATTGTTGATTGAGAAAACAGTGCAACTTATTATTATGCTTACCCCACAAAAAAATTCTCTATCAGTTTGAGATCAAGGTTCACAGCACCAATCTAAAACCACTTCTTCATTAATTCACAGGAAGTCAGAGTGACTCTGCTTGAGAAAGCCGCAGAAGTAGGCGGACACATATTATCTGGTGCCTGTGTGGACCCTATAGCCCTAAACGAGCTCATCCCGGACTGGAAAGACAAAGGAGCACCCATGAACACTGAGGTGACGTCCGACAAGTTTGGTCTACTCACTGCGAGTGGGAGGATACCTATTCCTGTTTTCCCAGGTAAGTTTGTGGATTGTTTGGATAATTGCTTGCTAAGAAAGCTTATTGTATCTTTATTCTATGTTGTGTTACTAAAAGAAAACATATTAGTAAATTAATGTAATTGTTTCCTTACAATAAGTGTAAATAACTCTTCACCTATGGCATCCTAGCAGGTATTGAGTCTTGAAATTCATTAGGCTGCATCAATAAATTCAAAAGCACGAATTATACCCATGCATTGATCCTTTCTATATATTCACTAGCTTTTGCCCGTGACTTGGTACGCATATCCCGTTTTGTGCCGTTCCCGTATAGCCTATAGCCTTCCTCATGAATGTGGCTTTCATATACTAAAAGAATTTTCCATATACGACTGGTAGTTCCAGGGATAAGCGCGTTCAAACAAACAAACAAACTCTTCAGCTGTATTATATTAATATAGATATAAGATTATAAGGCTCATTGACTTCATCATCTAACTAAATGAAGGTCAAACTTTACGTGTTCAGATAATGTGCTATCTTTGAAATAAATTATTTTATATGTTTCACAGGCTTACCCAACTACAACCACGGCAACTATGTAGTACGTCTGGGACACCTCGTGAGATGGCTGTCAGAGCAAGCAGAGGCAGCTGGAGCTGAGGTAAGAATATCATTATTCTTATATTACGACATTATTGACGACTCTCACGCGGGTGTAGTCGCCGGCAGAAGCTAGTTGACTATAACTTTTTATGTCCCTAAACTCTTTCACTTGGCAACACCTGATTGTAATGCCTAAACACTAAAACTTGGCAACACCTAAATGCTATGCCTAAGTAAACCCACACTGTATTTGTACTGCGCTACAGTTCAAAAATAGTTCGAACAATAATTTGTTCGTGTGCCCACAATTCGCATCCGAGTCGCCGCTACATATAACGACGACTGTGGAAGTGCGAAAACAGATTTTTTGATTAGTCTACATCGTAGACTAATACTCGTTACTCGTAAACTGCAGAAAATATAACGTACATCTATGACATATTTATTCCAGTTTAATAGGTTCATACTCTCGTCTTTTCGATGTAGTAGACTAGCAGTCTGGCTTATTCCTTGACGAAATCATGAGCGCAAAATAACTCACATACATAGGTACATCATTGGCAATGAGCCTGTGGAAGTGAATGACTAAAATTCTAAATGAGTCCCTTCGTTACTGTGTTTATTTTTGAGCCACTGCATTATGCATCTTGATGATCCAAAAGTTGATATATGAGACTGCTTTTCGCCTTCGTGCAAACTCAAAAATGAGTTCTTTATTTTTATTTAATATTATTGCTTTCATTATTTTGCTGCCCTCATAACAAATTAATTGGAGTCGGTATTCTTCTTACGTACTCGTACATCACTGTAGTGATCTCTTTTCTAGCCATTATAATCTTTAACACAATCCTTCCATTGTATCTTTGCTGTCATACTCTGATCTTATAACAATCTACTACAAACTCAAAATTTAAAATTTATTACATGTGTGTATGATAGAACATTTCATCATTCAAATAAATGTCACTTCGCACAGATCTGGCCCGGCTGCGCGGGCGCCGACCTCATCTACCGCGACGACGGCTCTCTCAAGGGTGTCGCCACCGGTGACGTCGGCATCGCCAAGGACGGCAGCCCCAAGGACATGTTCGAGCGAGGCATGGAGTTCCACTCTAAGATCACCATCTTTACTGAAGGTAAGATTAAAAAAAAAGAGCTACGATAAGTTAAGAGCTAGTAAGATTCATAAGACCTAAATTCACTTCAAAAAACTTAAATTAACCCACGATTCCCTTACCCCCACTACTAGTAGAATACTACTTTATACACAGAGGTGTCGGTTTCGGTAATAGTGTCGCGAGTTAGATGGGTTTTCCCAGCTCAAAAATGCCCAACGCGCCTAAAGAAGTTTTCACTTTAAAAAAATGTGTGCGGTTCGGGACGCCCGACAGAAGTAATAACTTAAACTAATCTAAGTTGAACTATTTAATATGGGAAGCGTCTGTCCGAAATACGACTATAGTAGGCGCCAGATAATCGTGGAATAACGGTCATTGACCCACCTACAATTATTGACATTTTTAATTTGAAAAACGGAATTAATGACACAAAGCTGTCCCGAATCATCATCTCTCGTGATCCTTAACATTGTCTAATAATGAAAAACGATTCATATTTAATTGTTCAAGTACCTATGAACAGTTATTAGGGAAAGGTCAATGTACTTTATTCCACATTTATCTGGCGCCTACTATAGCGCTGTGGATTAGAGTGAGAGAGGAAGAGCCTGCCTACCGCTGCCGTATGCGTGAGAGAAAGGGAAGCTAGACAGACTGGCGCCGTAACCCGTTACGTTACGAAGCGGTTTACCCTCCCATAAGAAGTTATCTTTTCAAAATGTTTCAGAAAAAAGTCCATTTGGTTTATACACACAACTTTGAAACTAGTGTTAGTTATGGGCGTACCCCATGGTAACGGGCACGGGCAAGGTGAGTCGCCAGCCCCACCCTCCACCCTGACTTGAAGCAAATACGTTTAGAGACTAGTAAAATTATTAGTTTCGTTAACAACCCATCTAAAACTTCAATTATAATAAATAATTATCTATGTGCAGTTGCCACAGAAATGCCAAAACGTTCGAGGTCGCTTCCGTCGCTCTTGCATCCTACATTCTCTTCATAAAATTGTACTGTGTGTTAAATAATCCTACTCTCTCTTTCACGCAAAACCTACTGAATGGAATTTGATGAAATTTGGCAGTGGTAGATTATAGTCTGGAATAATACATAGGATACTTTTTATCCCGGGAATATGTTCCCTTGGGATAATTTTCGACAATCACGCGGGCGGAGCCGCGGGCGGCAACTTGTTTTACATATAAAAGACATAGACAAGGGTGCAAGCATTTTCAAGCTCGTTTCGCTCGCACCTGCTTATCCACAAAAGCTTCTAATACAAATCGAGTTTGCTTATTTTTGCCCCACCCTTAAGCAAATGCTGTGTACGCCTATGGTGTTAGTACTTAAAACTAGAAGAAAACGACGTTAACAATTTTTTATATGCCATTTTGGCAACTTAGCAGTCAAGTGGTAGTTTGATCTGCACACACAATCTTCATTTTGCCTGAAGTATTCCTGTGTTGGGATCGGCTTCAGTCCAATCCATCAGAATATCAGTATTTTACATGAAGAGACAGTTATTGCGCACCACCACGATACCTCTTGGTGAGACTCGCAGAATTTTGGATTATCTAAATCTTTACTCACCATGGCTCTAAGTAGCGAGTCTAACTTCTTGCATTAGGGTTTGAAAGGAAGTCTGTAAGCGTATGTTTGAGCTTCTTTTAACTTTTTTATGCAATAAAATAGTCTGTAACTCTTTTTAACGGACTTCCAAAAAAGAAGGAGGTTCTCAATTCGGTTGTATGTTTTTTTGTTTGTATGTTTCTTCCCATATAACTCTGATATTTATGAACCGATTTGAATAAATCTTTTTTTTGTGTGAATGGATAGATATACTTTCCGATTCGTCCCATAGAAATTTAATTTAAATCGGTTCAGTAGTTTGGATTTAAATCAAAATAGCTGTAAAAAATATGTCATTAAAGTAAATGAAATTGCGTGTTTTGCTTTCCTGTGACTTTCCAGTGATGTTGTTAGGTGTGGGGTACCACTAAAAAGTGAAAAATAAAAAACGTTTTCAACAAAAATGTTTCTTTGTCAGTTCAGGTCAGAGCAAGCAGTTTTCGCAGTTGTTATAACAGACTGCAGTTAACTATACCCACAGTCCCACATATTATAACATTTTTATCAATTTATTTATTCATCTATTATTATTTAAATTACAGGTTGTCACGGACACTTAACTAAGATGATCTCAAAGAAGTATAACTTGAGAGCGAACAGTGAACCTCAGTCGTATGGTATTGGACTCAAAGAATTGTGGGAAGTTAAACCAGAGGTAAGAAAGTGGTACATGCATATTATTATGATATTTTGTTAAGGAGCACAATTAAGGGCATTATATCTGTCTATACTGCAGCATTATAGTAATCCCTGAAGTTTATTATTATTATTATCGTCGTCGCTCACAATGGGCCTCTTCAGAAGGCTTGAAAGTCACCCAAAGGGCAATAGAGAGCGCAATGCTTGGAGTTTCCTTGTGTGATCGAATCAGGAATGACGATATCCGCAAGAGAACCAAGGTTACCGTCATAGCCCGAAGGATCGCCAAACTGAACTTGTTCGCAGAACAGATAGTTGATTGGGCCCAAAAGTTGTGGAGTGGCGGCCGCGTACCGGAAGACGCAGCCTTGGAAGGTCTCCCACAAGGTGGATCGATGACCTGGTGAAGGTCGCGGGTAGCCGATGGATGCGAGACGCCTATGTCCAGTAGTGGACATCTTTCGACTATTATGATAATATATATAGACTCTTAAATAAATGATTTAAGTTTCAATAAAATCTCAAATCATAATTTTAAGAGGTACTCGTTAAATTGATTCTTTGTAAAAGATCATTAGAAGTCTCTCTGGTCTGATTACATTTTTTTTCTAATATAAAGCACACCTGAGCCAGGTGCCAGTGCCTATGTTTCTTCCTCGTGAACAAAGTCCAAGAACCGAGTAATAAAGATACAATTACAAGAACATTTACCAATTTCAACAATATTGAATGCTCTATTTTCAGAACCACAAACCCGGCCTAGTAGAACACACAATTGGCTGGCCTTTAAACAAGAACACATACGGAGGCTCCTTCATATACCACCTGAATGTGGCGGAGGGCGAAGCACCTCTCGTGGCCGCGGGCTTCGTTGTGGGTCTGGACTACTCCAATCCTTACCTGAGTCCCTTCAGGGAGTTCCAGAAATTCAAGACTCATCCTTACATTAGGCCAATGTTTGAAGGTAAACCAATCAATGTTTTTTGACGATTCTTTTACTTAGCTCAGAAGGAGGATAATGGTTTAATTCCCGTGGAATCCTGCCGGTCGATTCTGTAAATATCTCACCGTGAAAACTTAGGTGGAGTGAGTTTGATGACAGCTCACCTCATGATCATTTCACCCAAGCCTTCACTTCGACATGTTTACAGAATCGACCGGTCATCTTGATCCGTGTGTGTAGTCGGACTGCGGAATTGATCTAAACGGCGGAGAGCGATGGCGGACCGGGGTTTCATTATAATATATCCATCGCTTCTCGCCACTCGTGGCCTTAGGTTACCTAAGTATTATCATCAACGCGAGATTTTTTCATAGATTTTTTTTTTATAATTTAAAAACGTTGCTCCACACTAGGAATTTCTCCTGTATCGTGAAACACTTACATTAAACATTTAAATTCACATACACAGACTCGGAACAACTGAAGCGCGATACTAAAACAGTTTTTTTGTACCTTTGTACTATTGTTTTCTATAAATATATATTACCATATTTATATTACCATAGTTATACTGACCATATTTGCCAAGCAATAATTGAATATGAGTTGTCTGTGTTGTCAGGCGGCGCCCGCGTGGCGTACGGCGCGCGCGCGCTGGTGGAGGGCGGCTGGCAGTGCGTGCCGCTGCCCGTGTTCCCGGGCGGCGTGCTAGCCGGGGACTCCGCCGGCTTCCTCAACGTGCCCCGGATCAAGGGCACGCACAACGCTATGAAGAGTGGTGAGCATATCTTACATGTATAGAGAACGTGCACGAACAATAAACAAAGGCTCCATACTTTATTATTACTATTATAAATGCGAAAGCAACTACGTCTTTTTGTTATCGATAATTAACTCTCTGGCGGTCGAAGGCGCTAGCATAAGCTTGTGAAACAGTAAGTAAAGCAAAGCAAAGAGACAATGTTACTTTAACAAACTCTGTGGAAGGACTGGTACAATCTTAACTATCCTATCGTAACTAATATTTGTTATAAATGCAAAAGTAAGTGTAGTTTGTTTGTTTCGCTTTTACGCCTAAATCGCTCATCGGATTTTGATGAACTTTGGTACAGAGATAGATAGGACCCTGAAGACGGTTATAGGCTACTTTAAGTTCAGTGCGAATTATTTAAATGTTCATGGCTGTCAGGTATGTTGGCGGCGGAAGCTGCCATGGACCTCATCATCTCTGGGGAAGCGACGCACGATAAAGGCGTCGTGCCCACTCAGTACGAAGACAAACTCAAGGACTCCTTCGTGTACAAGGAACTGAAGGTATGTACGTCTTCACTATGAAAACTACGAAACTTGTGAACCTCATTTTTAAAATTAGCTTTGTACATTTACGAGACTGCTTTATTTGTGAAAATCAATTTACACTTTTTTCAAAAACTATCCGATTTTAAAAAGACTCCAAAGCGTTCTCAAATAAACTGTGCGACAGAAAATGCTTGCTAGTAATTGAAAAATGTAATCATAGTGTAGAGGATTTCATTCATGAAAATGTTTAATATTTCATGTGCAGTAAACATTTGATGTAGTTTTTAAATATTTTAAGACAGCTGTATCTCTTTCTAAGCGTCTTTATAATTAAAAGTTTTATTAAGACATTTATTAAATTTAAAATATTATCTTGTAAGTACTTACCACTTACTTAATTTTTTTTTGATAGTTTACTATTTGCTGCTATTTTTTTTACAATATTTGTACGCCTTCACGGCAAAACATAGCGCCCATATGTTTAAACCATATGTTTGTATGTTTGACCTTTATGTAATTACCTATGTTTCACAAATAAAAGTCAGATTCTGATTTTGACATACTTTAATTTGGACTCTATTGACGACATTGGTATTCGTAGGAATTTGTTAAGTTTCAAAACTATTTGCCGGAATTTACCAACAACTACCAATCAAGTCACTTAAAAAGAGTTTTTATTAAAGTGATAACTTCTTATGGGAGGGTAAGGGTTGCTTCTCCTTGTCTGTGGTATTTTTTTGTAATATAATCTATAAAACTCTTAGCCAGGGAAAGCACGGGCCCTTTTTAGCGTAGCGTTTAGAAACTGGGCTTGAAACTGTCGTTGAAGCTGGACCCAGCTTTGGGCGGAGTGTTGAGTAAACGAAAGCAACGGTGTGCTCCTTAATACGCTAGGGATGCTTTCTGTTGTTCTGTTCCTGTTGGGGCCAGTGCCTTGCAGGGTGGCGGAATTGTTAGAAAGGGCATTTGAAGGAACATGCTGCATACTGGCTTTAAGTCAGTAAGATTCTGACACGCGCTCCCGCTCCACTCAGAGCGGGAGGAGTCTTTAGAAAAAACCGGCCAAGTGCGAATCGGACTCTCACACGAAGGGTTCCGTACCATAAACCGTAAAAAATTACGTGATTTTTTCCCCTTAAATATTTATTTTATTCTGTTTTTTAGTATTTATTGTTATAGTCTCGTTTTACCCTTGGGTACGGAACCCTAAAAAGGGAAAAGTGAAAGTATTATTTTTACTTTGCTTTGCTCTTTTATTCATAGTAGTTTATACGAATTGCAGCAAGTCCGCAACTGCCGGCCGTCGTTCCACACGTCGCTGGGGCTGTACGGCGGCGTCGCCTACTCCGCCTTCAGCACGCTCGTGCGCGGGAAGGAGCCCTGGACGCTCAGCCACGGAGGTCAGTCATCATCATACATGCTTGCTCTTAACGCATCTCAATCTGCCAAACCCAAGAACTTCGGAGTCGGCTTCCTTTCCAACCGGATGCAGCTGAGGATCAGTATTTTACATGGAGCGTCTGCCACAACACAAAAACTGCTATCAGATTTACAGACTACCTTATCAACATGAGGTTTAAGAGCAACTTTATTTCTCATAAATAATTGCATACATAATTCACTTACTGAGAAACATCTTAAACTAATATTAATAATTAGAGCGCACAGATGTACGTATATAGAATAATAAAGCAAAACAACAAAACGTTTCCAAACGTCTTTTATAATGCGCACAGCAAGGAGTGGAACTTTCTGCCTCCGTCTGTGTTTCCGAACGCATACAACCCTAATCTCTTCAAAATTAGAGTGAACAGGCTTCTTCTGGGTAAGCTCGCTCCATCGTCGACTTTGTCTCTGTCATCTATGACCTAGACTAGAGTCAAGAGCAAACCCATATTAAATATAAAAAAAAACGCAACATGGACGTATGAACTTGATTTTACAGTTATATAAATCCTCTTCATACACTTGCCTTCAAGCCATGTCGAATTTGTTAAACCTTTTGAACGCCAGGGCATGCCCCCGACGCTAAACCACAAATTCGCCGTAATTTTTGTCACATATTTGTGACGTTTGGCGTTCAGGGCACGCGCTTGCTTGCCACGTAGGTATACGTGACAAAGGCGTTCAAAAGGTTGACCCTCTCAACTATCTTGCGATCGACTGCCTCTGACATCCATAAACCAGGAACTCTGTAATACGATATCCCTTGGTAAGGCTGGTGTCTGATTTTCCGACTTCTGACTATCCATAACGACTGTCAAAGGTCTATAAATGACAGCCAGGACCGACGGTTTAACGTGCTTTCCGAGGCACGGAGGAGTCTCGGTATGCACCTTTCCACGGACCGATTTCGACAAGCCTTGCTTAACCTTAACCTTTTGAACGCCTGAGCATTAACGCATCGGAGTGCCCCCGACGCCAAGCCACAAAATCGCTGTACTTTTTGTCACATATATGTGACGTTTGGCGTACAGGGCACGCGCTTGCTTGTCATATATATGTGACAATGGCGTTCAAAAGGTAAAAGATTGATAATGATCATAATAGTGCAATATTTATATATATAATAAGAATACTTTGAACGAATTTGTAGGTGCTGATCACGCAAGATTGAAGCCTGCCAAGGAGTGTCAGCCAATTGAGTACCCCAAGCCCGATGGAGTCATCACCTTCGACCTGCTGTCTTCAGTCGCTCTCACAGGTAATTTGATCAAAATAATGGATTATGACTATGAAATATTAAAGTAATTACGCTTATTAAACATAAATTTAACATAACGAATTAACTTCCTTCTTGTATTTTTCTTGTATTGAACGCCAATCTGATTAATGGTGATAATAAATTGACTTGTATCAAAAAACCTGACCCCAGAAACTGATAAGAACTTAGAAACAAGTCACTTTTCAAGCTGTCTGATGCTGTGGTGTCATCAAATCTGTGATTGAACTAAAATAAATGCCGTCGACTGACTTGTTTGGAACTTTTTAACCGACTTGAAAAAAAGGAAGAGCTCATAACTCCGTCAATTAAAACCGATTTGAAAAATTCTTTTTCATGTGAAAGGATATACGGTCCGATTGGTCCCATGGAAATTTCATCAAAATCGGTTTAGTAGTTTGGTTTTTAAATCAAAATAGCTTGAGGAAATAGAAAATATATCATCCAAGTAAACGAAATTGCGTCTTTTGCTTTTTGTTAGGTTTGAGGTACCACTAAAAAGTGAAAATTAAACTTATAAACAATAACTTAAAAATAATAAAATTAAATAAATAATTAAAGTTATTTTATACTTTGTAGTGTTTTTTTAATATTTGGAAGTCGGTTGTATTGCTTTATAAAAAAGGTTTTTTTAGTAGGCTCTGTTGCGTCGCGCAGTCGAGTAAAAACATTACTTTCCACTATTCCATTATTTTATTTTTTTACTTTTCCAGGCAATATACATACGTTTCTAATTCTAAGAGCGAGTTTTTTGATACGTAGTTACTCATTGGTTAATTTTGGGCACCTTTAAATGCGTTTTTCGAACAAAGTTTAAAAACTAACAATCGCTCGAAAAACGCACACTAACGAAATTACCTAGTAGTAAGACCGCCCATCGTTACACCCTTCTATTTAATGTTCCTAATGTAATTTTTGTATAGTGCTACAGTAAAGAGTATTTCTATCTTATTCTATCTGTGATGTTTTTCAGGCACGAACCACGAGGCGGATCAGCCAGCACACTTGACCCTGAAGGACGACACGGTACCAGTCAAGCAGAATTTGGGAGTCTTCGATGGACCTGAAGCCAGGTTCTGCCCAGCTGGTTAGTAAAAGATTCTCGTAATCACTTCCATTTCGACAACTTTATAATATTACATTTATTCACCTCACCACACAGTTAAACGTTTTTCATTTTGTGTTTTCTTTATATAGACCATATTCTGTTTTTAGACCATTTGCTGATTGTTGTAACATCCTGATTTATTATAATAATGGCTTTATCTAGTTTGTTTCGGAGAATCACTGAGTCCTAAGACACAGGCATATACACCTAGTTTAGGAGTCAGGAAATTAAAAATGTACCTTTAGGTTAAATAAAGAATTATTATTATTAATGTCGAAAGCTGTGATGGCCTAGTGGCAACAACATCCAAGTCTTAAAATTATGAATAAGACCACCGAACTCAGGTGGAGCTGGACAGGAAACCGTCCAGGCGAGGTGATAATAGATAGAGTAAGGTGTTGACCGAGAGGCGTCCGCGGACTGGGACAAGTGTCGGTCGTGCAGCGGCGAGATGGACTGAGAACATTATTGCTATCACAGGTAGAACCTGGAGGTTGGCACACGAACGTGGGGACACAAGGAAAGAGAAACCTATTATTAGTGGGCAAAGTCGGGCTGTGGATGATGAAGGGAACCTAAAATTTTAAAATCGAAATAATGTGATATTTATCAACATGAAACTGGCTCGCTCAGTGGATTAAGGCGCCGTGCCTGCCGGTCTACTCTGTCAATATCTCACTGTGTAAACTTAGGTGAAGTGACCATGAAGTGAACTGTCATTCTATCTTGTTTGCATGGATTGACAGCTCACTTCATGTTCTCCTCACCAAAGCTTAGACGGTGAGAGGTTTACAGAATCGCAATACTGTTTGTCCAGCCAGTCTGATGACAATGGGGGCGTTCAAGTATTACGTAACGCAATTTGGGGGGAGGGGGGTCTTGTAAAACGTTACGATGCGTTACAGGGGCGGGAGGGGTGTTTGAACAACGCGTTACGTAACATTGTTTTTTTTTATTTAATGCTAGCTCACTAAACATATTTTCGAGTTACAGTCACTAAACAGTAGTCATTTTGCCAAACAAAAATATAAATCAATATTTTTCTTGAAATTACATTTATTAATTAAAAAAATTGGTAACATGAGAGTAGTAGACATTATTGTGACTTTTAGGTAAAAATTGTTGTTTAGGGAGGGGGAGGGGGGTACAGATAAACTTTACGGCGCGTTATATGGGCGGGAGGGTCAAGAATCTTCAAAAATTGCGTTACGTAATACTTGAACGCTCCCAATGCATTGCATAAGAAGAAATTGTCAAACATCGTCGTTATTGTGTACTTATATTTTTGAACCATTGCACGTATTTTCACAAACTTAATTTATGATTTCAGGTGTATACGAGTTCGTGCCGATGGAGACAGGTGACGGACAGCGTCTGCAAATTAACGCGCAGAACTGCATACATTGTAAGTGGAGCATTATTTTGTACTAAAACCTTACAACAAAATAAATAAATCGAGTCATTTCTAGGTTAATTGCCATGAAAATGAGCAAAGTGGTCAAAGGACATTTATGAACTTAACTGGAAAAATATAAAACTTGTTTTTTTAAAAGCTCGTTACCCATCAGGAATCGAAGGCAAACTCAAGGCACTCCTTACCTACAATAAGAATTAAATACAGCAAAGATTGTAGTTTTCTAATATAATTTAATTCAGACAACTTTGTTGTTTAATGGTCACAGTAATAAAAAACGCCTCTTTTTCATTTTAGACCGAACAATGCAGATTTTATATTTTTTCATATAAACAAAATATTTATTTCATAGGTAAGACCTGTGACATCAAGGACCCATCGCAGAACATAAACTGGGTGGTGCCCGAGGGCGGCGGCGGACCGGCTTACAACGGCATGTAAACTGCCTTACCATAGATAAGGCGCCATAGACGAGGTACTGCTCTTGTCCATGGTGCCGAAATAGAACCTGTTTTTATGTAACCTGGCAATATAAATCATGTTGTAGTGAATCAAAAGGTCAGATAATATACAAAATGTGTTCATGTACAAAGCTGTTAGTTACGTTTCAGTTAATATTTAATACAAAAAGTCGATTCATGTTAATTCTGTATGTAAATATATTTGAAAGAAAGAAAAGGAGTTTATTTGCGACAAGCATGACGCATACCAAAAAATACAATAAACAAGATTACAAAAGTTATTCAAGTTGGGAAGATAGATATTATTTATTGATAGAAAGAATTAAGTGAAAAAGTACGTTTGTTGGTAAAATTATAGAAATAAATAATGAATAAAAAAATAGATATAAATATAAATCATTCAATATAGTCATTTTTACCGGGTCTTTCTTGACCGTGCTGCTTGCAAACGCTGAATAAAATTTTGTAAAGCACTTTTATTTAATTTACACTTAAAAATATGTATTTTTTTATTAAATTATCTGCAGGCTACTTTACCGCTATGTACGGAATATTAATGACTTGTTTTATATTGTTGGTTATAAAAATTAGGCCTAGATAACATTCTAATTAATGTTTGTATCGACGGAAAGTATGAATGTGTATTAGACAATTTGTGGTATGTATCAGAATCATCACTTTTATGTATTCAATAATATCTGTACAGTGAAAGACTTGTACAGACTTCTGATAATATTAAAAATATTGATATTGCGATGTCTTGATTTCAATAAAATTATGCATAATTATGTAGTTAGTTATGCTAAAAAAACTATTATTAAAATACTTTTTGGCAACTTAGCATACGTGTATAATTAAAATGTTGACAACTGGGAACTGCCGGATCTAAACGATTGTAAAGCACCATTTCAAATAATTCTACTCGTACAATTTATTTATGACATGTAAATATTTTTGTAACTGCCTATTTTATAAAACTGTAAATATATTTAAAGACTGCGCTGCTTATCCTACTTTAACGACTTTCAAGACAAAAATAAACTACGAAAACGACTTTGTTAAAAGAAAATAATTCAACCTCATTTTACAACATATACGAACATATCACAAGCATACTTAATTGCTAGTTTAGTTTGATGGGTAAAATCATGTCATTGTGTCGCTTAGCCGTTTCCCAATGTATTTGGGATCGGAGTAACATGTGTTTTTTTCTCCCATACTTGTCTGTTAGTCTAAGTTAAGCAACGCTTGCCGAGGTTGGTCTGTGGATGGGTGACCATATTAACATAACAGGACTCCTCCGTGCCTCGGAAAGCACGTTAAGCCGTTGGTTCCGGCTGTCATTTGTAGATCTTTGGCAGTCGTTACGGATAGTCAGAAGCCAGAAAATCTGACACCAGTCTTACCAATGAGTACCGTGTTACCCAGTTAATGGGTTGTGGAGGTCTGGTAGGCAGCCGCTCCACTTAAAATACTGGTATTCAGCTGAATCCGGTTTGACTGGAAGCCGACCCCAATATAATTGGGAAAAAGGCTAGGCAGGCAGACTTCTCTGTTAGTCGTCAACTCAATGAGGGCTATCGCGTTTAAATTCGTCGCTAGGGGCGCTAGTTTAGCGTGAGGTCTTCGAAATGTCAAATTTCTCTGCTAGTTGGCTTTTGACGCGAGTTTATGTAAATACTCATTTGTTGTGTTTTTCTCCTAAAACCGACTAACTATCGCAGATTAAGGTACGGTTCTACCGACCACTGCATTGAGATTTTTTTCTGCCGGAAATATGTGTAGGTATGTCCTTTTTACGAACAAATGTATCCGCGTAACAACAGTACGGCACTATCTATGTTGTTTTAAATCGCGAATTTACGGCAATATACATTATTTTACTTGTAACTTTGCTCGCGTGCGCGTAATAACAACTTTTAATGTAATGCGTAGGGAGCTTACTCGCCAGTGGCGCCAACTGGTGAGCATGAAAACGGTAGCCTTCATTGTCACCCCCTTACTGGACCATTGCTAGCTTATAATATTTCTAAAATAGTAAGTAGTCGTAGGGCAGTTTTTTTTTAGCAGCCCTTTAACCTGGCTAGAACAAAACCATGATAAAAGGTCCCCGTACAAAAATATGGTGCTGTATGACTTCATATTTATATCTTGAGTAACTGTGTGTATGCGCAAATCCCAAATTAGTATGTAAGTTGTAATTTTAAAATGCAAAATCAAATAAATTATATTTTAGATACAAACGATTCTGTTTTTTTTTTAAGAACGGACTTAGTTTTACTGTTCGTTGGTAGTCCCTTCTACTGTCACATAATTCTAGTTTATTTTACAAACAGTTTTCATATGGGAATACGGTGTTTATTTTTTCAAAATTATTGCATTGGAATGAGTAACTAGAAATGGTTGAATGAGTCATTTAACCAATTCCAGTAGTGCCGTTATGGACGACAGTACAACATCGCACCCCCGGTGCGACACTGTCACTTTTGCAAAAAAGCAATTTTTCAGGGGAAGCATTCAAAACTTTGACATCTCAAAATATAATGATTTTCAAGATTTAGACAAAATGAATATCTACAACTACGTATCTACAACGTCAAACTATGTACTACTAAGGGATCGTGCGATCGATGGCCCTATATGGGGCCTCGATCTGGGCGGCTGACCTGACGGCCAGCACCATCACTGTTCTGCGGAAGCCGCAGAGGGTGATGGCCGTCAGAGTCATCAGGGGATATCGCACGATCTCCTACGAGGCGGCTTGCGCACTGGCCGGATCTCCGCCGTGGGACCTGGAGGCGAAAGTGCTCGCGTCACTGCATAGGTGGCGCGAGGGCGCGCGGTCGCGCGGCGAAAGACTGACGCAGCAACACTTGGAGCTGCGTCGGTCGCAGCTGCGCGAGGTCCTGGTGCCGGAATGGCGGGACAGGCTTTCGAGCCCTTCCGCCGGCCTCATCACCATTGAGGCCATCCGGCCAGTGCTCGACCTGTGGCTCGGGAGAAGGCACGGCTCCCTGTCGTTTCGTGCGACCCAGGTCCTCTCGGGGCATGGCTGCTTCGGGAGGTTCCTGTGTCGCATAGGAAGGGAGCCGGGCGCTCGATGTCACCACTGCGTCGACTGTCGGGAGGACACGGCGCGGCATACGCTGGCAGAGTGTGCCGCTTGGAAGGAGCCGCGCCGTGCCCTCATCTCTGTGGTAGGCGTTGACCTCTCGCTGCCGGCCGTAGATCATGCTATGGTCGGCGGTGAGGAGTCCTGGGACGCGGTGGTCTCCTTCTGCGAGACAGTTATCGCGCAGAAGGAGGCTGCGGAAAGGGAGAGGGCAATCACAACCGCTCTCCCAGCCCGCAGCAGGCGCATCGGGCGTCGGAGGAGGGCATACGCTGCCCTCTTCCGGCCCCCCTAACTGGGTCCAGGGGCGGCGGACTTGGGGATGTCCGTCGCCCCCCCCCCATTCATCAGGACCCGAGGTGGCGGCGCGTGGTGTTCCCGTGCGCCCCTCTTTGACGTAGCGGGGGGAGTCAAACACCTCACTCCCCCCGCTGACGCGAGGTGGCCCGCATTGGCGGGCCGGCACCAGCCGGGGATTGCGGAAGTCGCATACGTTCCCGCGATCCCCGGCGTAGGTGGGAGATGGAACACCGGGGTGGTTTTAGTCAGTAAGAATCTGACAGACAACAGGGTGGAGGATTTCCATGAGGATTTCCCCCCGATATCAAAAAAAAAATATATATGTGTACTACTAAAGTAACGTTATCGCACCAAGTAAAGGGGTGCTTTAGGACAGTTATTACATATTTTACTCATTATTGCAATTTTTGCATAAGTGACAGTGTCGCACCGGGGGTGCGATATGTTTCGCTAGAATTTTCGGTTTTGTGTTCGTTTTATTTTCCAGGATTTCGAAGATATTAATTTCTGAGCGGCAGCACGGAGTTCGGACATTGGTGGTGTGACACTCCTGTGCCTTGATGCGAACTTTTAGCCATTGGTCCTGCGTTTGATTTCTCCCCGGTCGTGTCGAATTCTCGAATCGTGCCGTTTGACTATGAGAGTGTACCTGTATTAAGCGCATTTTTTTTTTGGGATGAAATTACTCTTGACTCTAGTTCATAGCTGACAGGGACAAAGTCGACGATGGAGCGAGCTTACCCAGAAGAAGCCTGTTCACTCTAATTTTGAAGAGATTAGGGTTGTATGCGTTCGGAAACACAGATGCAGGCAGAGAGATTGCGCACACATTTGTGGAGTAGTCGCGACTAGTCTGCTAAGATTGGTCGATGTGGCCGACATACGGTTTGTAAAACTATATTTATTCAGTTGCGTTTTTTTTCGTATAAGTACCAGACTAGGTGATAACTATGGTATTTGTAACTTTCAAAAGTTCCATAATAAAAAAGGTACAAAATACATGAAGGCACGTTTATTATTCACGAAACAAGCACAATAGTTGCTATAACGAAGTGTGGAAGGTTGCACAAACTGGCTGCAGAAGATTGTTTCGACTGAAGGATGGGCAAGGAATCCTGTTCAATCAGAGACGTAGTGCTTGCCTGCGCCAAGGCTAGATGGATTGCTCGTACCTGGGAAGTAAAGAACGATCTGTAAGATGATTTTATACTACGGCAACACTCATTGAAAATGTCATAGACATTATTTTTGAATAATAGTAACATTCGGCTGACTTACTGGCTAAATAATAAAAGCCGCACAGGTCGATCTTCAAGGTTATCTAGTTCGTCCAGACCGTCCTCAGCTGTTCTCCCCCCAGCGACGCCCTAAGCCGAGGCCCGTACCCCACAGGGGGTGCACATAGCGTGTAGTCGCTTAGTTTTTAAGTTTTTACAAGCCCTGGCTGGAGGATTTAATATTATATTAAAGCCATCACAAGCAGGCTCGGTTAAGCAGTTGACAACCTCATAGGTTGAACTGCGAGACGCACAAAAAAAAATCTTCAAGGTTAAGCAACGCTTGCCAAGGATGTCTGTGGATGGGTATATTAACATATCGAGACTCCTTCGTGCTTCGGAAAGCATGTTAAGCCGTTGGTCCCGGCTGTCATTTGTAGATCTTTGGCAGTCGTTACGGATAGTCAGCAGCCAGAAAATCTGACACCAGTTTTGCCAAGGAGTGCCGTGTTACCCAGGTAATGGGTTGTGGAGGTCTGGTAGGCAGCCGCTCCATTTAAAATACTGGTCAATTCATTTATTTCAACGAGACCATTAAAAGGCACTTTTGAACGTCAAATTTACAGTTTAAAATTAAAATATAAGTGACTATTTGTCCATTCGCAAAAAGTAGATTCTTATGGAGAAGAACGGACAAGAAACTCCATAGTTACTCTTTTCAACTATAAGTTTTACAATATTTTGTATACATAGGTACATTGATCAATTGATTATATTATGTGAGCACAATGCATCCAACATTACACTAATATACAGCACACACTTATATACTAATAGGTACAACAAAGCAATACCAGCAGAGATAAAATTAAGTTTGCTAGTAAGGGACATGGTACTCAGGTCATGGTATTCAGCTGAATCCGGTTTGACAAGTTATGCTTATGGAACGGAACCCTTCGTGTGCGACTTGCACACGAAGGGTTCCGTACCATGAGCCGAGAATAACATCTTTCTTGTATCCTTTTATTTTATTTCTTTTATTATTTGTTGTTATAGCGGCAACAGAAATACATCATCTGTCTAGCTATCACGGTTCATGAGATACAGCCTGGTGACAGACAGACAGACGGACAGTGGACTCTAGTTATAGAAAGCATTATGGGATGTTAAATATATACTTACAGTGTTCGGAGTTCGCGTCGGTCGTGTGGGCTTTGTTCTTAATTCAGGTTCTGATGAAGATGATTTCCTTGACTGAAAACAAACAATGATTTTAATGACATAATGATGTAGAACGAGTACTGACCTAAGTATAGATGTATAGACATGGCATGACTAGTGTTGGATTTGGGCTATGATTATCCGGAGTGACTACCTGTCTCGCTGCCGGACATGGCACATATTTAACACACCTTAACGGCTGTCATCCCACAAATCCAGACTCCGGGCTGTTACTAAGAAAAACCCAATAATGGCCTCCGCAGACTAGTGGACGGGACGGCAGAGGATTTTTAATTTTTCAATTAAATTTAATAGCTATCCAATCGAAATAAGGTATATATTTCAATGCTCGGTGATCGGCCTCGGAGCATCGCAGAGCAGATTTAGGCCGATCATCTATCTATTAAATTCAATTGATTTCTTGTCCGTGTTTCTTGGGAGTTTCTTGACCGTTCTTCTCCATAAGAATCTACCTTTCCGAATGGACAGTGGAGTCACTTTATTAATTGAATACTGTTATTTTACTGAACTGTAAATGATTACGTTCAAGTGCCGTTTAATGGCCTAATTGAAATAAACGCTTTGACTTTGACTTTGATAAAGTAAAAATCCTCTACCGCCCCGTCCACCAGTCTGCGCAGGCCACGGCCTGACAGCAGTAATGTTTGCGGCCACTAGACCAACAAAGCACTTCAGTCCTTACTTTCTAGTCAATAAGCTTCGTATTCGTTTGCTGTGTCTTACCTTCGGTGCGTGAGTGGCACTTTCTGGCTGGAGTTTCCTCTGGTACATGTTCAGGGGAGTGACATGTTGTATGAACTCCTCCATTATGAATCGGGCTCTAGCTATGATAGGCTCTAAGGCCCGCATTTGTTTGGCTATCAGTATAGGCTTACTCACTGCTAGGTATTTGTTCACCTGAGGCACCAAAAAGATAATTAAATACGAGATGATTAAATGATTATATAAGAGGAAATCTAACAAAGGTTTTTATGTATCAATAAAGTAATTTTTATTTTTATTTTATTTATTTATTTTATACAGGTGCTGCATAGTTTTGTAAATCGTACTAATGTTAGGTATATTATTAATTTGAATGTCTGGTTTAAGAGTCTGTCGATCACGCCTCATCAGCTAAACGTATTTTAGCATATGGGTAGACCATGACCTGGAATCCTAGTGCCTAGGAAACTTTTTATCCAGTAGTATGTTCCTGAGGGATAGTTTTCGACTTTAATGCGATGCAGCTGGTAAATACTAATAAATAAAACAAGTATATTGTTGCCCCACTGCAGAGAAAAAGGTTCTTTGCAAATGCTACCTTGGTTCTTTACTATTAAAGTCCACATTTCCTCACAATTCCAGGATAAACTTAGAAAGTAAAAATCAATTCTATTAAGTAACATAGACAGTACTAAGACTTGCCTCTGTATTACCACATTATCAAACAATAAGAGAGTTCAAGATTTTCTTATCTTTTCTGATTTTTAAGACAGGCAAGGAAAACAAAAGTGATTACCCGAGTTATTGGACACCATCCAAACTTTTTCGTGGTGACAGGATCAGTGACTGCCATCCACGACATGGCCAGAATCCTTGGGAACGTGGTGTGCGGTTCTCCCATCATGACTGCGGGGGTCTTGACCAGGGAATCCAAGTCAGGTTCAGCCTCCAACATGGACGTTTCCACTAGTAACTTGGTGCGAACCAGCGCTGTGATCAGATCTGTCACGATAGTACTTTCATCGCCTTCTAAATTCCTGTAAAATACTTAGTATAAAGAATCATCATCATTTCACTGCCTATAAACGTCTACTATTGGCATGGGGTCACCATATGCACCGAACTTGTGTATCCAGCGGACTCCTGAAGCCGTAGTAAGATAATCCGTTCCCCTTGTCAATCAAACACTACATCTTCCGCTACACGATCGCCTTTCCATCCATTAAACTTGGGCTATTCTCTGGGCTATGTCAGATGTCTAGGTTCTCCAGCGGATCTCGTGATTTCTGATAAAGGAGGCCTATCTATCAAAACCTGACTTTGCAGTTGTAATAAGCGAAGACAGACAGACAGGGGGAGACAGAAACTTTGATATACATAATTAAGAAATTAAATACTAATTACAAGACTTCTTAGACCTACTTCAGAAGTTCCAGCATAAGCCGAGCCACTTTCCCCGAAGCTGGGCGCGCGTATCCAATGCAGTCGGTGGAGATACTCCTGGCCGGAGGAACAGGCTCTGTCTCGAAAGCCGAGGCCAGTTCCCTCTGCCTCTGGTCCTCGGCTGCCAGCCAGTCTAACGTTAGCGCTGACCTATAGGCTGCTATACCATTCAGGGTGGTTCTTGTGACATTTAGTGGGTTGTAGAAATAGTCTTCGGCTAAGCACTGTAAGCAGAAGAGAAAGAAAGAAAGAAAAAAATATTTTTCTGTTTTTAGTGGTACTTAACCACACCTAACAACACCACTGGAAAGTCACAAGAAAGCAAAATACGCAATTTCGTTTACTTGGATGACATATTTTTTTCAGCCATTATGATTTAAAAGCTAAACTTGAATCGATTTTGATGAAATTTGGGACCAAGCGGAAAGTTTAAACTTTCACATAAAAAAGTATTTTTCAAATTTGTTCATAAATTACAGAGATATGAAGTAATAAACATAAAAAAACAAATACAACCGAATTGAGAACCTCCTCCTTTATTTGAAGTCGGTTAAAAAGGTGAAATTAGGTACTTATTGCTAGTTTCCATCCGCAGGCCCATGCCATAGAATACGTGTAAAATTGTGTATTATAGCTTTCCATAAGTTTAAAAAATTCGTAATGGGGTCAGTACTTCCAGCCGGCCGATTCTATAAACATGTCGAAGTGAAGGCTTGGGTGAAGTGATCACGAGGTGAGCTGTCAATTCATACAATCAAGATGGAATGACAGCTCACTTCGTGATCACGTGACATCTTGATTATATCGATTGACAGCTCACCTCGTGTTCACTTCACCCAAGCATCACTTCAACATGTTTACAGAATCGACCGGCACTCGCTCCTACAAATGTCTGAAGAGTCAATTGTACCTACCTCTTTATTATAATGTCAGTTTAGATGAGTTGGTATTTAATTAGGTATTTATTGCTGCAAGAACTTACTAGATATATAGAGTGAAGTGATGTTTCATTGATGCCATGTATTATTAACATAGTTTTTAAGTTTTTATGTATTACTAACACTATGAACAATTAAGTCTCAATTAAAATACATTGAATTCAATTGAATTGATAAATCTGATTACGTTGACGAGTCAGAAACTCAGAACTAAACCAACAATTTCTATTAGTGAAACTTACGTTGTAAAGAAAGACAAAATAAGAAAGAAGACGAGTTTATAAGCGGACAAGCATGACGCATGCCATAAAAAAAAGAATACAAAAATTGATCGGGTTATGCAAGTAAGGAAGACATGCGTCTCATCCGCGCAAAACGGCTACCGCTCAGCGCAATGCTGGGACTCGTGTAAGTCGTGTACGACCATTGTCAATGGTGACTGCCTTGAAGGAGAACTATGAACTTAAAGGAAAGAGTTTAACAAATGAGGATTACTCTGGGCCGGTTTTTGAATTAGTACATATGGGGGCGTTCAAGTATTATGTAACGCAATTTGGGGGAGGGGGCGTCTTGTAAAACGTTACGATGCGTTACAGGAGCGGGAGGGGTGTTCGAACAACGCGTTACGTAACATTGTTTTTTTTATTTAACGTTAGCTCACTAAACATATTTTCGAGTTACACAGTCACTAAACAGTACCTACTTAGTCATTTTGCCAAACAAAAAAAACATCAATATTTTTCTTGAAATGACATTTATTCATTAAAAATTTGGTAACATGAGAGTAGTAGACATAATTGTGACTTTTAGGTAAGAATTGTCACTTGGATGATACCTACGTAACGTTTCGGGAGGGGGAGGGGGGGTACAGATAAACGTTACGGCGCGTTACATAGGGGGAGGGAGGGTCAAAAATCTTCAAAAATTGCGTTACGTAATACTTGAACGCTCCCTATTTGAGCTAGAGAACGTGTCAAATCGTACTTTGCCATGTATTGACAGCTTTTCAGCCTCAAGTTGAACAAATTCTTGTCCCCGATTTCTGAATTAAGAATTTAAAGCTAAGTAATTGTGAACCTCTATTTAAGCCTGAAAACCTGACGAATTCAAAACCCGGCTTTTAATTCAGACACGGGGGTAAACCTTTCAAGCTCTCGTTCGTCGCAATTAATTGATATTGCACATTTGAAATGAGTACGTGACTGATACTGGCAATTATGACGTAAGATCCGTCGGGAACTTTTCTTCTCATCGTTACTCATTCGTCGATAAATAAGAAAACAAAATCAACACCCACGCATATTTTTAAAAGGCTTGCGTTTGATCATAATCTCACAGCTGATGCAAAGCGATGATGTGGTCGACGATGGAACACGCTTGCATAGAAGTAACCTATTCACTCTTGACTTAAAGATCAAAATTTAAAAAAGCAAAAGAACACTGGCCTATAATAATACCTAAAACCTATACAAGAAAAACATTTTCGGACAAACTTTTTCAATTCGCTCTTCTTTATAAAAGTAGAATGACTGTTTAAATGAGTTTAAAAATATTCTGTGTTGCGTATAAAAAAATGAAAAATTGTACGTACATATTATATTACTGGTGGATTCAGGGTTGTTTTGTTGTAATCTAAACTAATCCCAATTATTGTAAAAAGATAAAATTGTTTGTTTATCTGTAGGTAGGTAGATACTTATAAAATCATTTGTGTCCTTGATTGACGATTATTGTATATTTTAAATTGAAGGGGAAATGGGGGAAAATTTTGTACGAAAGTCTTTGTTCTTTTTAAGTCGACTTCTGCGCGGACAAAGTCGCGGGTACTTCAGGTAGTTTCTTAACAAGTTTAAAAAATGAAATGTCGTTCCTTTTACAAACATATGAAGATATCATCCTACTAATACCTATTCTAAATGTGAAAGTTTGTTTGTATGTTTGTGCAACAATCAGGCTAAAACGGCTGAAGGGATTTGGACGAAATTTGGCACACATATAGTGCATATCCTGGAATAACACATAAGTAGGCTAGTTTTTATACATTTTTACGCGGAAAGGCGGCGGAAGCTAGTATTTAATAATCATATTGATAAAGAGAATTATAGTGATCGAGTCAATCACTATATTTTTTTAACTGATAGAAAGTCACACTATTGCTGAGGGTCTTTGAATCCCGGGAACTTGCACAGTATCCGTGCAATAGGCCACACACACAGTATAAAACATAATGTACCTTGGTTTGTAACTAAAATATCATATTAATTCAAGCGAACTTAACTCTTCTTATTAACATGCAATGTGATAAGAATAAATGAAGTACCATCCTATTGTAAATCAAATATGGCGCACTGCGATAACATTTGATTATATTTGTGATTTTGGTACTTCCCCAGTTTGTAAATTTCATCAAGATGCTCAACATTTACGAACTTAATTTATGGATTAACTAGCGATTCTCCCCGGCTTCGCATGGGTCCAAAATACATGTGTCATGGCCATATCGTAGAATTTGGCCATTTCATGATGTGGCCGAGGTTTCACGGAACTTAGGGGACCTTTACTTAGGGACTCGGATAGGTTAGGTTCAAATGGAAAAAGTTCGCTCCCTCACTCTAGCTCTCGTCATATCATTCATAATAGGTTTTAAACCCTGCAGACACCGTAATAGGAGCACCGCGCAGCGGGCCTTCGTTGTCTAAGCTAGGATTGAAGTTGCCATTTCATGAAATGTCGGGCCACTGCCTGTGTGTATGACCACGTGTGTATGACCACGGCCTGTGTGTATGACCACGATATATACACAAACCTTCCTCGAATATTTTCCTTTTATTCGTGAAAACCGTATAAAATAAATTTACTAGTACTATAAAATATACGAGAAAGTATAAAAAGACTCAGAGCTAAGTAAATCTAAACTGCTAAGCTATTTAGCTTACTTAAAAAAAAAAAAAAATTGATAGCTAGCAGTCAAATTCTTGGACCAATGGCAGTAGCGACATCTGAAGCTAGCAAGTGGCAGTTTTATCCCTATTTCCAACAAGAGATGTAAAAATCAAAATTTTATCGCTCCATAAAATGCTCGATACATAACGCAACAGCGGGTTGCGTGCAAAAAAATCGACAATATCCATTAACAGAAACGCAGGTGTTCGGAGCACATAAAGAGTTTACTGTACCAGCTTTACATATCGGAAAATGGTTTTAATAGCCTTGCTTACTGTGGCAGTGAAATCTGAAAAAGGCTTCTGCACTTTAGATCTCTAACTGAACGTGGAAATGCATGCTACCACCTTATTTGAATGACTAACCTACCTCTGGAAATCTATAATGCAATAAATGCAAAGAACTGCTCAAGAGTGCTGAAAAGATACTTTCTAGATTGCAAGTCGACCTAGAAAGTGTATTTTTAAATGACGAGTTATATATACCTACCTAACTGTTCGTTTAAAAATATGTTGAAGCACCGAGTTGCCGTGTCTGGCCATACGCTGTAAACCCGCGATGGTTTGTGTTGGTATGTTTATGCGTTCAACGTATGCTTGTAAAAAATGTTCTTAATTTAATACACGGAAGAAAAAAACTGAGGCGTTACCGAGTTTCGCAGACAAAGAGCCCTCTCGTGACCTCCACCTCGCCTTGTGGGAAGGTATGGACGAGGTCCACGATGGAACTAGAGAGCCCAGAAGATGCCTTCTCACTCTAGCTTTGAAGGTTTTAGATGATAGGGACACAGAAACTGGTCAGGAGTTTCAAACTTTGACTATGGGTGTAACGAATGTGGAAGAGGAGCGCTTGGTACGATTATTCGGGATATCTACCGACACTCAGTTTCAATGTAGGAAAGAAAGAATTTGTAAAGAAAGGCACACACAGCAAACAAATCGTAAGCATAGAGAGAAAAGAAGAAGAACGGAGGGACGGTTAAAAATTCAAAAGTATAAAAAAAATGGGAAAAAATACCTGCCTGTATATAGACTCCCTTGCTCAGGGACCGGTTCACTGACCGGTCATACTCCAGCCCTTATTTAACCGGATAATGCGTCCGTCCCCAGTCCCCATTTAGCCCAGGCACTATGATATAGTGACAATATGGACGATCCGCCCGCGAATCTTATAACAGACCTTATTTTATGGTGCAGAAAATTAAACTATTTTACTTAGGCTAAAGGTTGGGAAACGATTATAACTTATATAAGGAAGGCAGTAGAAATAGTGAGGAAAATGTAGGGTAGGTGGGTACATAAGCGCGTGAATACAATGGCGTGCTGCGGCGGTAAAATAAAAAATGTCAGGTTGTCTGGTTACCGTTTACTTGCAATGTAATATTATTCTTCCCTTTATTTTTTAACTCTATTTATTTTACAATTTATGTACATACAGTTCTCTGTTTATACAGATGCCCATAAAGCTACAACAATCTGTCAAATTTCTTTGATAGATTTGCAACTTTATAGCTAAAGCATTAGGTTCAAGGTTGATTGGGAAAATTTGACAGTTTTGGGTAGCTTGATGTGCTGGCGTTTGTACATAAATTGTATTTAAATGGTAAATGTTTCCACAGTACAGATAAAATATTACATTTGTATTTGTAAGTACAAAGGTACTGCTAATTTCTAAAGAAAATTCTTCCCGCAGACCTGCGAAAGTAGAAATGAAAAAGAAATGTAGACAATAGTGTGTAAGAAAGAACAGGAGAAAAGGGTATGTGAAGCCTTAAACTGTTATAAATTAATGACTATTTAATATAAAACATTCGTAATACCTCATTCAATGTGTTTGTTGCTGGGTGTGTCGAATTAATGGTTTCTTTTCTATTCTTCGGCTGAATAATCCCCCCGAACGAATTTCAGTCATGGTGGCCAATCTTAACGGAGATTAGCTAAGTACGCAGGAGATATAATAGTGCACAAAGTGTGTGCGCAAAATCAGTGCACTCTCTGTTCCTTTACTCTCATAGTCATCAAGCACTTCAGGTCAAACTGAAGCAGGTCCTGCCTAGATTGGCATCTCTATGTGGCGCACACGTATCCCATCTCTTCCTGGGTGTGTCGTAGAGGCGCCTAAGGGACTCATGAGAGAATGGGCAGCAGCCAGCAGCGATCCCCAACCCGCCTGTCAAGCGTGGCGACTATGGTAACCATTCTCCCCTTTTGGGGAGGCCTAGCTCAGCAGTGGACGTCTTTCAGCTGGTAAGATGATGATGAAGGCACACCATGATTATTATCCAGGACAGGAGTAATGTGACCTCATTATTGCTGGGAACCTACACCTTTACTTCTTTCTTACCTTACGCCTAATAAATCAGCATACATAACTTACCGTAGCCCATAAAAACAGGACTGGAATCGCTAAAGAGATCATTTCAAGTACATTTCACTGTAATTTGTAACTGCTACGTAAAAAATATTCTATATAAACCAAACATTTTGTTTTGACATCTCATTGACTTAATACTTATTTGTCAGAATTTGACAAACCTAGAATATTATGTTCTGAAATCGTAACATGCTGTTTTTCTATGAGGTTTTACGGTAAGAAAGTCATTACCACCCCGCCTTTTCATATTGTGTGTGAAGGTCGGTTTCCAGTGACCTTTATCAGGGCACATTGAAGCAAAGTCGACGCTCAATCTCAAAATTTACATAGAATATTGACGCCCTGAAACAGCAACACGGGGTTGCGGTAGATCGCGAAAAAGATGGCGGGACGACCTAGATGGCTTCCTTAAGAATTGGAAGGAAGAAGTACAAAATCTAGAAGACTGGAAGGAATGGAGAGGCTTTTGCCCTGCAGTGGGACAGTGTGGGCTAGTAATTAATAATAATTGACCACCTCATCCCCTTGATCATCTTCACTACGCATATTATTATTTTATGCATTCGACCGAATGCGTGTCTTTTTCATTTGAATAGAAAGGTTCTATTACGTTTTAGACTGGCGCTTCGACTATATTAGTAGTTATTGTATACTACTGGCCCACCCCGGCTTCGCCCGGATGTTTTTTTAAATTTTCTTTCATAAGATCCATCTTCTGACAGTAAAAAACACAACAAAAAAATAATTAGCGAAATTGGTCCAGGCGTTCACGCGTGATGCCGTGACCAAGGGAAATAGGGATTCATTTTTATATATTTAAAGATGGAGCGATTACCACTCACGACTTTACGACTGCCAGTCGAGGTCGGAACCTCGACTAAGAGTGACTTGGTAAGCATGTGGTCCTGGGTTAGATTTCCAGGTCGAGCAATAAGTGTAGTGACACTTATTGCTCGACCTGGAAATCTAATCTATTTTTAAACAATAAAAAATCCGCAGCAACAGCCCGGACTGGTGGTTGGAAGTTGGTGGTATGACACCCTCGTGCCTCGTAGAGCACGTATCTCGGAAAGCCGTTGGTCCTGTGCTTGATCACTACCCGGTCGTGTTGCCATCCCATAGGATTATGCGAGAAATTGAACAGGCTTGCACCTACCTATGTTTACGCACCTGTGTTTGCTTAGGTACTTGGCTAATCTCCGTTGTCGTCTGTCTCCGTTGGTAGTCGGAAGGCGTGCCGTGACACTATCCGGATGCTGCTTAATCCATACATAACATGCATACAAATAAATAAAATTGAAGTATCTGAGTGTAAGTATCAGTCCACAATTTCACGAACCGACACGGAGATATTATAGACTATCAAATTTTGATGCGTAAAAAAGTATTGCAAATGTTCAGTTGACAATTTATCGAAAGTTTACAATCTTTCAAGTTATTTTACAATCTTACGGAGTTTGCAATTTTCCGGTGACATATATGTACTATACTTTAAAAAAAACACATACCTACAAAAAAATTGTCTGCACGTTTTGGGTAATCTCCGAATTAGCTTTACTTTCAATAATAAAAATAGCTGTTATAAGGAGTAACACAGGAAGTTACTAAGTAACTAAACTTTTATTTCAGAAAAAGGATTAGGGTTCCGCAAAAAATTAACACCCAACTATGTATCTGTCTATTTAGTTAGGGTTTGGTTTCCGCACTTATTCTCTGTTTCGGACCCTTGTGCGTGGGCCATGCGGCCGTCATTCCATCTAGCCTATATATGTACCTCTAGAAGCAGATTAGACCTCCCAGTTTAATCAGGATGTCTGTAAGAGAATTCGGTGATTGATGCCCGTGCATGCCGGTCGATTATGTAAACATATTGAAGTGAAGGCTTGGGTGAAGCGATCACAAGGTGAGCTGTCAACCCATATAATCAAGATGGAATGACAGCTCACCTCATGATCCCTTCACCCAAGCCTTCACTTCGACATGTTTACAGAATCGACCGGCTGTTTTTCCTAACATATTTCTCATTACTAAGCGTAACTTAGTTTTAAAAAAACAACAAATACATAGAAAAAAGGTTTATTTAATTGCAGTTTCATTGGATATTAACAGTTTATTTAGGTAGGTAGTTTTCTAATAGGTACATAGTGCTTAGGTTTAAGCTACGAAATACAATGAGATCGCGACACATTAGGTTGAATTACTAATCTATCTTTGTTTAAATTCAAAATTCGGGATAATTTATCATATTCTCAAACAAAAAACTTTATGTAACAAAATTCTAATTCCATTGCAACCCATATTTTTTAGGCATTTTAATATAAATGGTTCACTTAAAAAATAACTTAAAATAAACAAAGCTAAAGTGGTCTTGAATATTATCTTGAATGATGACTTCAAATATAACAAGATGTGTAAAGTAACATTTACGGTAACATGCATTGTGCAATTGTTTGTTTTCTCAAAAGAAATAAATAAAATAAAAAGATGATATATATTATGACGTAATAGCGCCATCATGATTCTGTTGAAAGAGTGAGGGAAGGAGCTTTACATGATCTAGCATAATTCCTCTTTTGGACTGGAATCATGATGGCATTTAGGTAGGTATAAATAGGTATACCTGTTTCTCCTGAGAAACAGGTCCTCTCAAAATAAAACAAAAATGACATGGCCCGCTTCTCAACACAGCTTTCTTTCCCTAGAAGCATGTTTCTTTCAAGTTTATAAATGTAGGTAAGTTTAATATTCATAATATTTATTACAAAATAACTCGGATCACCCTCGTGAAAGTTTCTTCGGAATCGAAAATTATTCCAAGAGATACTTCTGGGATAAATAGTACTTATCCTATGTCCTACTACAAGGCACAAGGTGTCTATTTCTAAACAAAATTTCTTCACTATTGGTTACGCGGTTTAGGCGTTAACTCATGGCAAAAAAAAACAGGCTTCTTCTGGGTAAGCTCGCTCCATCGTCGACTTTGTCTCTGTCATCTATGACCTAGACTAGAGTCAAGAGCAAACCCATATTAAATATAAAAAAAAAAACAGACAGACAGCGTTACTTTTGCATTTATTTATAAACTTGTATTTGATCATAAATGCTAAAGTAACCTTCACAAAAACACAAACAGTCAGTATTCTAAGTACATACGTCATACATGTAGTAGGTAGGTAGGTCCTATTTATAACTTGTACCTACATTTTAATTAAATTAATATTATCACTCAAAGCTTTATTATGATTCAAACTCAGTCTTTTATTATAATAAACATTCATAGTATTCCTACTTAGATTTTATTTTATAGTTCACAATATGCTATTGCAAATCCACTGTAGGTTTTAACTATTCTTATATTTTAAATAAAAAAATATTTAAAAGGCAAATATTTTAGAACTTAACAATAAATAATAAAAAAAGGTATTGTAGTTAGCTGTAGGTACAGATTTTCTCTTGTTCTTAGAAATAACTTTAGAATAACTTAAGTATCAAATATAGGTAGGTATAAAATTTTTGGGTGGTCCTTAAACAAAATTTACGGGTGTTTTCTTAAATCGACCCGTTCTCCTTTTTTCGACGGTTAATAAAGATAAAAACTATTCGTACATAAAACTATTCTACTTAGGGACTTAATAATAGCCTCTTATGATCCCATTACAGGATCAAACTACATATATTATATAGTTAATACTACGCGTGTTGAACTTTGTATTGTTGTAATACTTTCATTGAAAACAATCAATTATGTCCAAGGTAAACTTAAAAACTAGGTTCCTATGAATAGAAAATATTAAACTCACAACCTCTGGGCATGAAGTATGTACCTATTTGACAACTAGCAAAATTGTGCTTTTATGTGATGTTTCTAAAGTGTCAATTTGTGATAATAACCAAAATCAGTGAAAAAAGGGGCCGCTTTCGAAATTGTAGGTATTTGAACACTGCATGGAGCTTCATGTCCCATCTTCCCCATAAATAGCTCTGTGAATAGACACTAGAGTAAATGCTGAATAACCCTTCCGTATGTGTACGTCCAGGAGCCTTATTATATCAAGTTCTTAACTATTCTTTTCTTTACCTTTGTGGTTGTTGTTTTTGTTGTGTTGTGTTTCTGGCGAATAAATGTTTTTTACTTCTATTTTTATATTTACTTTCGTACTGACTGATGGAGGTCACTATGGCGTGTGTCGTGGTTTTATGAGATCATGTCAAAAAACAGTCAAATACCCTATTCGTTATTTTAATTCATTCCAGCATTCTCCTCTCAAGAGAATCTAAATCATGAGATGAATTTCCTTGCTTATTATCCTTATCACTCGTCTCATTAAGGAGTGATTTGAATATCGCATTATTAAAAAGTGAGTCGACTATCTCAGGAAGCTGTTTAGGCAAGACTTCCACTAGAGCTGTTAGGTTTTCGTTGTTCCCACTAATTTCCACCATTTTTTCCGTAAACTTCTTGATGGGTCTGCAAACTTCCTTCTTTATCTTTTCATGCAATTCCTGCCCCATGTCTGTGCGCTCGTATAAACCGGCAATTGTTTGTGACATTCCTTCCATTTCGTTTGACTTTATAATTTCTATCAGACTCTCCCCATCCACCGAGTCGATACAGTGCATCACATCGTTTGTCACCTGTTTCCAAGACGGCTTTGCTTTTCCCACTATAAATGCACTAGATTTGAGGATGCTCAATAATCCATCCGCATTTTCTCTGTTTGCGTACCGACGAGCACTCTTCAATAAAAGATTAGTGACGTTAACTAAACCTTCACGTACTGCAATATCCAAACAGGTTTCAGCATCACGACCGTCAATTTCATTTTTCTTGTTTTGTTTTAAAATTAATTCAAATATTATCTTGTCAGTTTTCTCGTTACTTACCGCTTCCGCTAACTCAGGGTCGTATTTTAGTTTGTAGTTAAAACCTTTTCTTACTCCCGGGGGGCAGAAAATGAGTATTCCATTCACAACAAAATTCCAGAATGATTCCACTGAGAGATGTGTAATATCCCCACGGAATATGCGTTTTAGCAAATCTGAGGCAAATTCAACAAGAAAATACTCAGCAAATAAGAAGTTGTAGAATTGTGGTATACCATCGACGACACAATCTATGAAATCAGACTTTATTTCACCTGATTCAATCTTTTTCAACATGCTTTTAACTTCAGATATTTCAGCTTCAGTAAGTATTTTTGGAATATCATTCTCCTTAAATATTGCGTATAAAGCCAATTTTCTATGCGTTTCAAAAAAATTGTCTCGCAATTTGTCTTGCTCTTTCTCAATATTTCTGTTCTCAATTTTACATATATGTGTAATATTTTTTTTAAGGAATAGCTCATATGAGGTGATTGTATTTAAGTATACTTTAGATTTTTCGATAATTACCTCTTTATTGAGGTGCATATCAAATTTATCTGTTATCTGTAATTTGAAATAATTTGCAGCTATGTACATGTGCAAAGGTGTCCCTGCCAACTCCAAAGATTCCTCTTCATCTCGTCGCAAGAACAAATCCACATTTGTATAATTATTTAATCTCCATTTCTTTTTTATTGTTTCACGAAGGAATCTTGGTGAGAGACTATTGATTTCATTTTTGAAATACTCGGTGGCCGTAAGATATACAATATGGAGTGGTATACTTAATAATGGAATCATAGGCCTTTCTTCAGAGAAAGCATCGTTTTTATAATTGAATAATTTCATGACGTAATTAAGAAATATACTGACATTATTAATCTGTTGATGATTTAGTTTTTCAAGCTTCAGGTTCGTTTTCCAAAATCTATGCAGAAAGCTTTCTTGTTTTTCCGTCGACAACCTCTCTAGCTTGTACGACGGTCCTAGTTCTCGCTCCAGTATGTGGACAATATAGCAATTGCTTGTTATCCACATTCGTTTGTTAGCCCGCTTCAGTTCAAGTAATAATTCGATCCCCTCCTTTGTAAAATGGGGGTGAATTTTGTCAAACCCGTCAAATAGTAAAATGACTTCACCTAGATTATAAAAATGAATAAACCACTCTAATTCATAAGAAATATCTTCCAAATCTTCCCTGTTAAGTTCCACTGTTCCATTGACAGTCTCTGTAAAATTGAGGTTTTTAATATTATCTGTTTTTTTGAGTGCAGCTTTACAAAGAAATCTCATTACATGTGACACGCGTAATTTCCACTTTACAAAATCATTGTTGTGAGCTGACATATTGATTCGAACAATCCAAGGCTTAGGGTCTATTCTCTTAGTTTCTAAGGATAAATGAGTGAGAAGAATAGTCTTACCCATACAAGGCATAGAAGTTATGAGGACGATATTATCCTCAATGTCATTTAACGTATTCACTTCATATTCCTCGTCTTCCAGATGTAAACTTCTATTAACATAATAATCTTTTATTTCATCATATTTAAACGAGTCGAGAGTTTCTCCTATTTCTATTTTCACTTTATTCAATATCGACCACAAAAATTTAGCATGTATTAAAGTTTTTGAATCTTCGTCAATTATTATTTTTAATGGGACTTCTTTTCCTTGGTAGCATATTTTATACTCTTCAAGAACTCTCGTTTGAGAATCACGATGTAAATCACCTAAATTGATGTTTTCATCGTTAAAAGCAATGTACTCGTTATTTTGATAGGTTTTATCATGTAATGGTTTATCTGTTATGACGATAATTCTTTCTTTATAAATTTTAATCATTTCATTGATGGTGTTGTGGTGCCGTTCATCTAAAGATGTTTCACAAATGATAATTAAAGTGACCGCTGTCATTTCGCTCAGTTCATTCATCATTTTATTTTTGTCGGTCTCTGGAAGTATGTGCAAATAATCTAAATTTACAAAAGTATAGTTGTTTTGTTTTCCGAATAACTGCATTATTTTATTGGCACTTAAAATGACCGCCTTGGAAATAATATTAAGGATTTTTGTGTTTTTAAATTTTTTGTCAAGGGTCATGGAATTGATTGCATCAGCATCAAATTCGATATCTAACTTTTTGAGAGATCTTATGAACATGACGTTCAGTACCGTTAACACTGGACTGTTTATGATATCTTTCTTAGCTTCATCAAAAATAGTATCAGTTTTGGTCAGATAACGGGCTGATGATGGTGATTTCCACCATTTTTGTATTTCGTCATGAAATCTAAGGAATAAAGCATCAGAATGAACTCTGAATAAAAATTGGTTTTGGCTTTTATCTACGTTATAGTGATGATCGATTTCCTTTTTCAGAATACTTTCCACTGCTTCTTCATTAGCTTGGTTTGTATAAAACCATAATTTACTAAAAAATTCTTCCGCAAGTTTTTTATCATTTTCATTAGGTTCAAAAGAAGTTCGTGGAAAGTTATTCATTTTGACTTTAAATTGATAACGAGTCAAATCATCGTGCGTTAGTTTTCTTATTTCTCGTAACATTTTCTTTGAATTTTGTCCAAGCGATTCTTCATTTGTATTAAATGTAAAAATCTGGGTTTCTTTATCGAATTGTAAGAGATTTCCCACTGTACCGCCGATTCCTGAGGTGTCAGTGAGTTGTGAGTGTTCTAGTATTTTTCCTTCTTCAGGGCCAACATTTTTATCACATATGCAAATTTCTACTGGATACACAATTTCTTTTTCATTATTATTATTTGTTTCTTTCCCTAAGCGTTGCTTTGCTTCGTTGATTAAATCGAAAAATTTATTAGCAATGAATTCTATCCTATCTTTTTTTTTTACTTTTGGAAAGTCATAGTTACCAAAAGTATGAGGTAATTTGAAATTAAGTGACTTGAGTTTAACTTTACCGCTTATATTAATAGCATCGTTAACTATAGCCTGTGCGACTTGGCATTTTTGCAAAATACTATTGATCTCGCGGATATCCTTCGATTTATATTCTTTTGTTATTTTCTTCTCATCGAGGCACAACTTATTACTCTTTTCATCAAAAAATATTACCTCACCTATTAAAATGCTAATCGTTTGAGCAGATGGGTTACTTACGATATCTCTAATTCTTTCTTTGACTTCTTCTTTCGAAAGTACTGTTTTTTTTGTTTGTTTCATTACTATTTCCTCGTAGAGAGTTTCTTTTAAAGTTATTAAAAGATCGTCATCACTATCGAAAAATTCTTCACGAAATTTTCCATAGAAAAAATTCGCGTCGTAACCTGTGGGTTCAATAACGTTTTTAGCCAGAGCGGGATGATAGATTTTCATTAAGTCATTATTCATAATTTGTGTCTTTGAATTAGGCAAAATAGAGGTCAAAAAATATTTTCCCAAAGCCTTCATGCATTTTTGTTGCATAAACATTGTTAAAGAATGTAATTCCCTGATATTATAATCAAATTGAAATACATCTTCCTTTTCTTCGCCAGTATTTATAAAATTATGCAATTTATGGAAAATTGGTTTGTTATCAGTAAGTATTCTATCAAAGTTCTTTTTGAGATTCGTATACAAAACGAAATAACATTCAACATCATTGAACTCACCTTCGAACATGGGATCATAAGTTTTTGCGTCTTTTTTTAGAAACATCTGTTTGATTTTTACGAAGCTGTCAAAATATTTTACCAAACTAAATTGTTCTGATGTACCTTCCAAACTTTGAACAGATAGTCTATTCTTATTGGGGTCTTCTCGGTGCTTTGCTTGTGTGAAACACATGACGTGTTTTGTCTCGCCATCTTCTTGTATTTTAAACCTAAAGCAAACGTCATCAAAATCTCCAATATCATCTATATTGGCTGCTAAGTAACATTCATCGATTTCTTTATCATGTAATGCTCGATGCAAGACTAAACTTAAAAGTTTCGTTTCGTAGAATTGACCGCTTACACCGGAAGTTCCTTTCCGTTTTAGATATTGTACTCCTGCTGGACTGGTGGGATCATTGTTTTGGGAAATTGATCGATTCTGAATTGGTTCTCTTTGTTGGTATCTTGAACTCGAAACATCGATACGCGGCAAATGCTTCCCATTCTTAGTTAGAGTGTTGAAAATTTCCTTACTAATCTCTGTATCCTTCTCTTTTGCAACGTGCAAAGGTGTTTTGTTATCCAAATTTTGCATTAAAAGTGCACCTTTTCTCAAGAGAAATTCCACAATATCTTTTTCTTCCCGTTGAGTTGCGATGTGTAAGATGGTGTTATTTTTGTCGTTGGCATCACGGAAGTTGATATAAGCACCATCGTTCAATATTTTCTCGATGTTTAGAATCTTCTCTGATGTAGGTTTATTTTCGCGTGCGTAAATAAACATAAATCCATTTTTGATGAATGTATTATCATCAGTGTTTTCCATGTTTGTTCACAGTACAAAGCTGGTTTAAGTGTTTATGTAGAGTTACACATCACTATCATATTTGTAAATCAGTAATTCACATATTATCTGTTGCACTCACACTCGCACTTGTGTCGATTCGCGACTCGTCATATGCGTGATGCGTGTGCGCTCCGCTCGGGCGATGACCGGTGACTAAATAATGTCTGTATGTGACTTGTATCGCGCGCTTGATTATTTTTCTCGTACTCGTCCTTGAAGTAAACAGTGGCTCAGTGATACCAGTCCTGTTTTAAGCTTTATTTTATTTTGTATTATTTTGATACACTAAATGATCTAGAATGATTGACTTGTTTATGGGCACTGGTTTGAACAAAGTATTTCAGGACTTCTACTCAAGATAGTGTATGTACGAATAAGACTATCGACGAAGTGTACGTATTATTACGAACGATTTTTTTGGAAAGGTATGGATTGGTGGCAGGGTTAATGACACTAAGCTCGCAAAAAAATTAGGGGACTTAAAATGAACGACGAGATCAGATGTTCTAGTTTGTACCTACACAGACGCCATAAGTGTACCTACCTACTAGAAATTCCAAGGTCTATTATTATAGACCTTGGAATTGGAATGACAGTATAGTAAAAACAGTTTAATTAACGGTTTATCTAAAAATTTCCTTGTAACAAATGCACAACTTGACAAAGTTTTATCTACCAAAAATATTTTATTTTTCCCTGGCAACAGTTACAAAGTCTAAAAATATTATTTGGGTGTGTGAGTGTGTATTTATGTGGAGATTAGGCACTTTACTTCTGCTTTCTTTGTTTTACATTAGGTACAGTGTAATTTACTGATTTTCTTGGGTTTATTTTACAGAGGTACATATACGTCTTTCGAAAATGATAACCTATTTAAAGGTGGTTTATGTTTTTGTATTTTGCTATCTGTTCTCATACCTTTTAGTCTACATTAAGTTACCTATTTTATGGTAATGTTATTTTTTTTAAAAACATATTTCGGCCAATTGGATTCTTTTCTTAGGTTCTTTTATTTAGTTAAGGAGAAAAGTAACATACCTGCTTTACTTGAGCCCGTTATCAAGTCCATTTTGAGTTAATAGACTTTTTGAAACTAGAAGCAAAAAGTATCGATACTACCTTAAACTTTCTTGATACATTGTTACTCCGTCAGCTTGACATTTGATATCAAAATAATATCATGTGTGAGTATGGACTAAATTAGTAAATTACAATGTTTTCTTCGATACACAACCTAACATGAATCATAGAAGAAGACGGAGATGGCGCAGAATATATGTCATGTTTTGCTTTGGTTAAGTTTTGTGGTTAGTGAATCTTGGAGAAATTAGTCACCAGCTTGCAGATACTGTGACCACGGCCACGTTTCCAGCTACAATCATTTCACATGCAACTTGCATTACATTGCGGGCAATCGCGATCAGTCGCTTGATAGTGTCCCGCAATGTAATTAAACTCGCATGCGGGTTGCTTGCAAGAGGAAACGTGGCCTTAGATCAATAGGAACAAGGGGATTATTATTTTACTACAACTAAAACTGGCAATGTCACCTTGTTTACCCTGGAAATCAGTTAGTCGTACAATTTTAAGAATATTTTCCGCGTGGCTCCGTTCCTGTGGCTCATCCTATGAGAACTTTGCGGCAGAAAGTACTATCTTTAGTACATATTAGGCACTCGGCGATAATGTGGTTTTTTATTAGTGAGAATTTCTTCCATAACTGGCGAAATGTACTAAGAGGTCCACTTCTACCTAACCCTTAGGGACATACAGGGGTGACGTTACGTTGCTTTTTTTTTCAAGTGGCCGTCTTTATGCGTTGAACTAGACCTGGAGCAAGATTTCCCAGAAGAACGCTGGATATTCAGACATTCGCAGCTGGACCGAAAACAGGAGAATGAGAACGCCTGCGCAGCTGTTAGACCGTCAGCGAGAGACATTGTCAGAAGGTTCTATGCAATTCTGCCTTAGTAAGTAACTGTTTTCAACTTAAAATTGAATATAATAAAATAACTATTTATTGAACACTAAAAAAAAATAGGAGGTTTTAATAGAAGGGTGTAGCAATAGTCGGACCTAAAAGCGAGACTACCTTTGGATTGATCTGACTGCGAAGGAGAGAATATCTGTAGGTAGTACGTATCATCATCATCAGCCAGGGCTCGACATCGCCCACACTCTTTGCTGTAGACAATCCTCATTCGTCTGTGCCAACCTCATTCAGGATTACATCTGTATTAAACACTAGCTGACCCGCGCAACTTCGCCTGCGTCACATTTTTCATTAAGTAATGCTTTGCTCCTTATGGTCGAAGCGTTATGTTATATATATTTATGTATATATATGCCTACAGCCTTCCTTAATACATTCAAAACTAAAAGAATTTTTCAATTCGAACCAAACTAGACTAGTGCCAAATAAACAAACAAACTCTTCAACTTTAATATAACTAGCTTTTGCCCGCGACTTCGCACGCGCATATCCCGTTCCCGTAACATTTTCTCGTTCCCTCTCGTGTTATCATATACAAAAAGATTTTTCCAAATCCGACTGGTAGTTCCAGAGATAAGCAGGTTCAAACAAACAAACTGTTCAGCTTTATTATATGTATAGAGATAGATGTGTATACTAGCTGCTGCCAGCACCATCGCCCTCGTGAAAGTCGAAAATTATCCCAAGGCCAATTACTTCCGGGACGTAGTAGCAGTCGTAACATCAAGAAATAGGATATCAAATGCAAACATGTTTTGGTACTATAATCTCATCTGTACGTGTGTATGTCTCTAAACTCCTCTTAAACGGTTTTTTTTTTAAAGAATGGGAAATCATCAAATGACTTCTTCCGCTCTGGGTGGACCGGAAGAGCGTGTCAGACTCTTACTGACTAAAACCCATCTGTGTTCCTTCTAAAGCCCTTTTGCGTTCCTGGGCCGCGGTGACTCTTTCGAACAAATTCCGCAGCCCTGGCTCTTAAACGGCTGGACCGATTTTGGTGACTTTTTTTGTGTTTTTGAGTAGGTCTTTGGATGGTTTAATTAAGGATTGGACCTGGTAGGTGGCGCTGCAGTCGGTGCCTGGTTCTTTTTCCTACGAAATGCAAACTTTCGGGCAGGACAACGTCTGTCGGGACGTCTAGCTAAGTATAGAAGTATGAATAACGTTATATTAGAAAATTATGTAACGCTACATTCAAATTCGACGTTTCTGTCCAGCATATATTAGGTTTTGTTCTGACTAGTCCTTCTGTTCATATAGATGCCATGTGGCATTTAAATCGCTAATGTGTTCAAGGTCGATTTTTTGTGTATTTCGTTGTTCATGCTCGGGAACTCCCCGAATCGCGTGGTATTTGCGATGCTTGAATTCTTGATAATAATACATATTTTATGATACACGTAGATAACTATGTGTCACTTTGAGTGAAAGGTAGGTAAAGAAAACGGATGTGATAGCAATTTTATAAGTAGCAGTGATAAGATATTACCTACATAAGGTATAAAGTTGTTGGAAGTCGTTGTGTACCGACTCGTTATAAATACATTTACTACATAAGGCAATTTAATATTTCAGATGATTCAGTCGTATTTACTTTACGATTATTAAAAATAATATTATTACGCCTGTATTCTAGCAATGGTAATGAAATTTTTATTTACTCTGTAAAGGATATCAACATCACTTTATTAATACTTCCATCGTGTTTTGTTTTTTAATCTAAATAAGCAATAATTTATTCATTTATTTAAACTTTATGTACAGCACACCAAGCTACCCGAAACTGTCAAATTTTCCCAATCAACCTTGAACCTAAAGCTTTAGCGATAAAGTTGAAAATATATTAGCCAAAAAAACGTGAGTGCTCAACTTAATTTAAGTCGATCTGCGGTCCGAAATGTTTATCGGAGGTACCTAGAGACTGGCGGCTTTGTTCGTCGCCAAGGAAGGCCACGATCTCGGGTCACAACTGAAAGGCAGGATCGATTCATCGTGACGACCAGCTTGAGAAATCGTCACCTTACCTCCATTGAGATACAAAACCAACTTCGCGACTTCCACGGAGTATCTGTGAGCGCTCGAACTGTTCGGAGAAGGTTAAAAGAACGCGATATGGTACCACACAAGCCAGCTAATGGGCCCAAACTAACGCGAGCCCACCGAACAGCGCGCCTTCATTTCGCACGCAGTCATTTAAATTGGACACAGCAAGATTGGAGCCGTGTACTCTTTTCTGATGAGTCTAAAATTGTGTTACATGGCAATGATGGAAGGAAGAAGGTCTACCGACGTAAGGAAGAGCGTTTCGCACAATGCTGCTTTGAAGAGAGGGTTGCTTATGGCGGTGGCTCATGGACTGTCTGGGGCGGTATATCCGCGAGCGGCAAAACTCAACTTGAGGTTGTTACAGGACCACGGCTGCCAACATTAAATGCTGAAAGGTACATTCGTGAGTGCTTAGAACCTCACGTGATACCATACGCGGACTATGTGGGCCCAAATTTCCTTTTTATGCATGATAATGCAAGAGCCCATGCGGCCGGCATCGTCAGGGAATATCTTCGGGATGTGAACATCACAATTATGGACCGGCCAGCCAGAAGCCCAGACATGAACCCCATTGAGCACATGTGGGACGAGCTAAAAAGACGTGTTAGGGCTCGTCAGCCAGTTGCCCAGACGATGCAGGAGTTGAAAAACGCCATAGAAGAGGAATGGGAGATGATCCCTCAAAATTGCATAGAGCGGTTGATAAACTCTATGCCTAATCGCATGAGAGCTGTGGTAGATGCCCATGGAGGCAACACGCGCTATTAAATTAAACCTTTATTTGATAAAACATGTTTTTTATTCAAAAATCAATTGCCTTTAACAAGGCACATATCCGACTTGTTAGGCGTAGCTCCATGTCGTATGGTATTCTGAATTCAAATTTAAAACAATACGATCGAAAAAGATGGTAAAATGTATCAGGTTTAAAACTGCATCAACAGTTTTTGTTCAATCTAGCAATCATATTTCGGTAGGGGCCATCGAAACCTAAACTCTAAGGTGGGCCAATAGATGTGTCCAGAAGTGTATAAAGATCGCTGTAGCATACCCATTGGGCGTACAATATCTAATAACACTGGTCAACACTGGTTTTGCCACACGAACTTTGATAGCTAATTTTGTTTTATCAGTCTACCCTCATTATTAAATCACAGTTGTCATATGTCTATTAGCCTCATATTTGTTGTGATACGGTAATACTCATAACTAGTACTACGGCAGTAAATTAACAGAAACGCTTACAAGTAAATCCTTATAAAAATATTTGTTGTTGAATTTGAACACTTTTTTGTGATTTATTAACCCTGTGAATATGTCGAGGAAGTGTAATAATGATCCTAACTCTTTTTGTTATGTCTGCGGAGAACTAACATTCAAAAAACAACGACGAAATTTTACGAATCTTGTGTTGGAGTGTTATCACCAATGTTTTGGTTTTTCTGTCGCCCATCAAGACAAATCCTGGGCCCCTCATGTCTGTTGCATAACGTGTGTGAAAAATTTAACTGACTGGAAGAAAGGTGCACGACCTATGCCGTTTGCTGTACCCATGATATGGACTGAACAGCGAGATCACGTTTCAGATTGCTATTTTTGTCTCACAGACATAAAAGGTATAAATTACAAGAAAAAAACCACAGTTATTTACCCTAACTTATCTTCGGCTATAAGACCAGTCTCTGATTGTAAAAAAATGCCAGAACTAATACCAGTTGCAACTACGTCTGTTGAGAACGACAATTCACAACCGTCCACTTCAGGTCAATGTGTTGACGAGGACGATGACTTTGAGTTTAAAGGAATTGTAAACGAGCCACATTTGATAACTCAAGGATACCTAAATGATTTGGTTCGGGATTTAAATTTGTCAAAAAAGCAGTCAGAACTATTGGGATCACGTCTAAAAGAATGGAATTTGCTACATCATAATACAAAAGTTAGCTATTTTCGAAACCGTGATCAACACTTCAGAACGTATTTTTCTCAGGATGGAGATTTGGTGTTTTGCAATAACATAAATTTAGGGGCTATCAGCGACGAGCACGGTGAGAGGTTCCATCAGGACATTTCTAATATGGAAAAGCGGTACCAGGGCAAATGGAGCCCAAATATGTTAGCAGATTACTGCTGGACAATTAAAAGGGACCAACCAGAAGCTAAATATTCAAGAAAATCTTAGATTATTAAGTCATTTATAAAAAAAAAAGCTTTTGATTTACGAGATCTGTGTTTTTTCTTAATATTTTAAATTACTCAATAGAATAAAATCCTTGTCTAGCAAATTTTTTTTAACTGTTTATTTTTTCTTACAATCAATATACCAATTAAAGTAAAAAATATCAAAAAAGTCCGTGTGGCACGACAAAGTTAAAATTTTGTTGACCAGTGTAATCATTCCAAATCTATTTTATCATTAATCTCAAAGTTCATTGTAATTTTAATCATGTCAAAATACATTAAAATTCATTAATATTATTAGGTACTCATGTCAAAATATATTATCATTAATTAATATTTCAAAATCTCATGTCAAAATCATACATTAATATTATTACTCGTGTCCAGATAACAATATCGTTTATTAATATGCCAAAACTTATGTCAAAATAACAGTATCATTCATAATATTTTTTAATCAAAAATACATTGTCATTCATTAATATCAGCTATTTAATATTAATATAGCTTATATTTATATTGTCGACATTTCCTATCTGACTACAATGGCGGAACCAGCTTAAGGGTCCACGGTCAACGTCTCTTTTAAAGTCAAGAATTATCAACATTTTAATTGTTTTCCTCCCGTACTTGTATCGGGAATCGTCGTTTGTACTGGATGGTGCAAATTTACTATGGGGTGGCATGTGAGTGACGTCACACGCTTACTCTGTTTATCACATACCGTCTTTTTACCGCGACTTCGTACGCGCATATTCCGTTTTTTCCCGTTCCCGTAGGAATTTTCCGGCTGGCTGGCTAGGTGGCTATCATATCATCATCGGCCTAGCCTTTTCCCAACTATATTGGGGTCGGCTTCCAGTCAAACCAGATTCAGCTGAACACTAGTATTTTACGTGGAGCGGCTGCCTACCATTCCTCCACAACCCATTAACTGGGTAACACGGTAGTTCTTGGCAAGACTGGAGTCAGATTTAATGACTTCTGACAATCCGTAACGACTGCCAAAGATCTACAAATGACAGCCGGGACCAACGGCTTAACGTGCTTTCCGAGGCACAAAGGCACTTGGAATGTTAAGATGGCCACCCATCCACAGACCAACCTTGGCAAGCGTTGCTTAACCTTGATCGACCCGTGCGGCTGTTATTCTTTAGCCACGAGCTCCTCCTAGTTGGCTATCATATAGAAAAAGAATTTTCCAAATCCGACTGGTAGTTCCAGAGATTAGCGCGTTCAAACAGACAAACAAACTCTTCTTCTTTATTATATTAGTATAGATTGTTAAACATTATTAACTAGCTTCTGCCAGCGGCTTCGTCTGCGTGAAAGTCAAAAATTATTCTATCCGCGTCCCAAGTTTCATCTAAATTCGTTCAGCCGTTAAAACGTGAAGAAGTAACAAACAGACAGACAGATGTATCCGTGTATGGATTAAACTCTTTTCATTATTTTTCAGCTTCGACAAAGATCATACGAACACAGCGTTCCTGCACAAGTACCGCGGCACGATCTACAGCATGTCTGACAGTGAAGACATGCTGGACCGGGAGGCTGGCTTCTATGCCGCGGTCCTCACGCCCCTGGTCTTCCTCCAACAGTACCGAGACACCTGGTGTCTTCTAGAACGAGTAAGTTGAGGAAGGGGCTCAAGAGAGGAGATCCTCTGAAATAAGATTGATGCTTACCAATGTAGATTTTTGAATGCCTAGGAGTGGGATATTGGCGTCACACTTTAATTTTTTTATTGATAGGTTTTTGTTTGACAGCAATTTCACCTGATTTGTATCTTACATTTTCTTTTTGATTTAAACACCTTGTGCTGGCTAGCGTCGAGCGGACTTAAGGTGGAAGCGCCAGGGTAGCCCGCGACATTCAAATTTTCTTATGTTATTTGCAAGTCAGTGTCAGGTTGTATGTTGAACAAAATATGATTCGTGACCGTAACACGTATTTATTTACAGAATTATAATCATTAAAATCATCAATACAACCCTCCAAGTTCATTTAAGTCGATTGAATATTTCATAAAAAAGTCATTAAATCGAGTTACATGAATGATACAACCTGTATTGATAATTTTAATTATTATAACTCGGTTAAGCCATATTTGTTACGATCACCAATCGTATTTTTACCGGGCTACCCTGGCGCTTTCACCTTATAACGGAATAAGAAGCCAGTTATCCCTGACGTGCAGCCTTAAATATCTATGTTTGAGTGTAACGAGTGTAAATTCGCTTTAGTTTGACCCTGGGTATAACTTTGCCCCAGCTCGTTAACCAATAGGAACACAGCACACTGTGTTTACTGTATTCCTATTGGTTACACCTCAGGGCCAAATAAACCCAATTGTGCTGTAACGAATTTTAAAAATAAAATTCTTAATTTAAAATTTTGTGCAGTTTCACAGGGCTATACGACTTTACCAAATTTCGCATCCAACCGAAAAGAGGTCCGCATTGAAATTGCTGCAGAACTTAAGGGCCGTTAATCAAAAGGTAAGTAAATGAACGTACTATTTGTTTAAGAGCCTGATGGGCACTGGGCTTTCTATCTAACTGTCCAGTAGGTCTCGTAGAAAGTACAACTACTGAGCGCCTGGTCCTTAGTACAATATTCTTAGTTCGTTGCAGTGTTATTTCCTACTCTAGCTTTTGCTCGCAACTTTGTCTGCGTGGAGTAGTTACTTTGGGCAGCCATTTTTATTTTTAAGTTAAGTACAAATTTTTCAAAAACGCTTGACTATAACTGTGTTAACTAATTTTATCAAGTGCCTACATATGTGCAAACCATCATGATTTTATCTTCCGGACTTTTCGGACTCCCATACAAACTTTCATCCGCTATTTCAACCCTTTCACCCCTTTTTCTCGCAACAAAAGCCCCTTCTCCAAGGTCTAATCTATCTTTGTTCCAAATTTCATCTAAATCGATTCAGCGGTTTAAGAGTGAAGAGGTAACAGACAGACAGGCACACTTGTGCATTTATAATATTAGAATGGATTTAAAATTTCTTCTTAGCAGCCCCCTAGTTAAGAAGTGTGTTGTGACAACACCGTGTCTTGGAGAGTACGTAAGATCATAGGTCCTGCTTCTGATCACTTGCCGGTCGTGTCGTGTTGCCGTCTCATTGGAGGTGCTTTAGGAGGAAATAACGAAGTATACCTGTGTTTACGTACACACTGTTATAACGGTCTTGGCTTCCTTGAGATTAACCACAGTGACTGAAATTCGGTCGGGAGGATAAGCCCGGCTACACACCTTTTTTTTTTTTTTTTTTTTTTTTTTTTTTTTTTTTATTTTTATTTTTTTTTTTTTTTAAGGATGGGAAATCATCAAATGACTTCTTCCGCTCTGGGTGGAGCGGAAGGGCGTGTCAGACTCTTACTGACTAAAACCCATCCGTGTTCCTTCGAAAGCCCTTTGCTTTCCAGGGCCGCGGTGACTCTTTCGAACAAATTCCGCAACCCTGGCAGGCTCTGGCCCTAGCGGGTCCCGTCCTCTATGCTGACATCTCTTTGAGGCGCGCGTGAAACACAACGCGCCATCGACCCGGGCCTGGTGGTGATCGGACAGCGAGCCACCCAATGCTCGCCGTCCGCAGGCCCGCGCCTACGGTGGCCGGGGATCGCCCTGCGACTCCCGACGCCCGGGGCGTCTTCTCCTGTTGCGGCGGTTGGGACGAAGGCCTTGCCTTTCCCTCGCGCGGTCCGCCTCCTCCTTCGCTAGCATTACTGCTTCGCAGAAGGAGGTGACCGCTTCCCAAGCCTCCTCGCTCCGGACCATGGATTCAACCAGGGCCGGACGCGAGAGGTTGCCGCCGCCGATCGCCTCGACGAGGACACGGCGGTGCTCAGCCCAAGCAGGGCAGATCTCCACCGTATGCTCCACCGTATCCTCCGGGCGATCCTCACAGTGCTGACACCCGGGCGTGTCCTCCCGCTTTATCCGAAACAGGTACCTCCCGAAACAGCCGTGTCCGGTGAGCACCTGCGTCAGGCGGAAGGTGAGGACGCCGTAGCGCCTCTCCAGCCACTCCTCAAAGAGGGGTCTTATCGCCGCAATTGTGGCGTGCCCAGCGCTGGGTTGCGATAGTCGCCGTCTCCATACCGCCATGGTATCCTGCCGGAGCTCCGTCCGCCGCGATGCAATTTGCCGCGGCAGCGGAGTTTCACCCCGGCGAAGCGCCTCCACGCGCCACGCGTAAACGTGCGCGAGGGCTTTCGCCTCCAGATCCCATGGCGGTAATCCGGCAAGGAGGCTCGCCGCCTCGCCGGAGACCGTGCGGTATCCCCGGGCCAGCCGGATGGCCATGACCCTTTGGGACGCGTTAAGCTGGCGGGCTGGTCGCCCCTTTAGTGTAAGCGCCCAAACAGGGGCCCCATAAAGGGCCATGGACCGCACGATCCCCGCATAGAGCCTCCGGCAGGAGGCGTTTGGACCCCCTAGATTGGGCAGGAGCCGCTTGAAGGCAGCCCCAGCCCGCTCCAGTCTGGGAGCCAAACGTCGGAAGTGCTCCGCGAAATTCCACCGGCTGTCGAGAACGAGCCCCAGGTACCTGATCGTCGATCCGACGCCGATGTGAACCCCTCCTACCGTTACTTGGGATCCCATTGGTGGCCTGTTCCGAGAACCATGAAAGCACATGGCTTCGGACTTGTGCAGGGCCACCTCGAGACCCAATTGCCGGATCCTCTCAACGACTATCGCAACCCCGCGTGTCATCACTTCGGCCGCCGCCTGGTGCGACCCCCCCTGCGCCAGGACCAGCGTGTCGTCAGCGTAGCAGACTACGCTGACACCGCTAGGGAGGTCGGCGCGCAGCACCCAGTCGTAGCCGATGTTCCACAGGAGCGGCCCCAGAACCGAACCCTGTGGAACACCGCACGACATCTCTCGCCGGTTCCATTCTCCCTGGTGACCGGGGTAGATGACGGACCTGTCCGTCAAATAGGCCTCGACCACGCGACGGAGGTAGGTCGGCATCCGGTGATACCGGAGTGCCTCCCTGATGCAACTCCAGGGCAGGGAGTTAAAGGCATTGGCGATGTCAAGAGACACCGCCAAGACAACCCTGCCCCGCGACACCGCATCCCCCGCCGTGAGGGCCCTTACGCGCATGATGGCGTCTACCGTTGAACGCCCTGTGCGGAAACCGAACTGGTTCTCCGCCAGATCCGGCCCCTCCCTCACCAGGTGCCCGACGAGGCGGTTTGCAATTACTCTTTCAAAGAGCTTGCCCACCTCGTCGAGCAGTACGATGGGCCGGTATGCGGATGGAGAGTCCGCAGGGCGCCCAGGCTTCTTAATGAGGACCAGTTTCCCCGTCTTCCAACGAAGTGGGAACTGGCCTCTCTCCAAGCATGCGCTTAAGAACCCCCTTAGTCGAGGCCCGAGAGCCTCCAAGGCCAGGACCCATGCTTTCCCAGGTAAGCCGTCAGGTCCTGGGGCGGTATTCTTGGCCTTCAGCCTGTTTACCGCCACTCTCAGGTCTACCTCAGTCACCTCCGGAGCGTTGTCATCATCGTCGCCGTCGTCAGTGTGGTCCGCATCGGGCACCGCAGTTGGCGGAGCCATAGGCGGGGGAGTATGCTCCCCTCGCGAAGGAAACAGAGCGCTCACTACGTCCTCCACCAGCTGGGGCCGGAGACTCTGCGTCAACGGGGGGGCCCAGGTGCGGAGTTTATCGCGCACCATTTTGTATGGGCGTCCCCACGGATCCCCGTTCAGAGACTCCAGCATCTCCTTACGAGCCAGATCCCTGGCCCGCAGGATCCCCGCTTGGAGGGCGGCCTTCGCCACTCTGTATTCCTCGTACAGCTCCGCCTCCCTGACCTGCGCATCCGGAGGCCGTATACGGAGCCTGCGATGCCTGGTGTACAGGCGCCGTGCAGCAACGCATGCCTCGCGCAGCGATGCCAGCTCCCGCGACCACCAGTACACCTGGCGGCGGGCGCGTCCTGGCCGGACCCGGGGCATTGCCACGTCACACATTTTGGACATGGTCTCCCGGAACCACTCCGCCTCGTCGTTGATGTTAGCAGGCCTGTCCGGTGTTGACACCCAGGCCTGCACGATCGAAGCTTCCAGGAGGAGCTCCCGGTCCAGCTGCTTTAGCGCCCACCGCGGACCACTCGGGGCCTCTCGGACTGGCGCGGTTGAGGTCTGGGTGGAGACGTCAAACCGGATGTACCGGTGGTCTGAATACGTCTCCACCTCCTCCATGACGCGCCAGTCGACGACACGCGGTGACAGAGCAGGGCTTGCGAACGAAATGTCCACCACAGACTCACCCTGCATCCGCACACACGTGGGGACAGAACCCCGGTTTAGGACGATTAGGCCTGTCTCCAAAGCCCAGTCCTCCACCATCCTACCCCTCGTGTCCGTATAACGGGAACCCCAAGCCAAGTGCTTGGCATTGAAGTCCCCGAGAACGAGCACGGGGAGGGGACGATATCCGGCGACGACGACAACCAACTCCCTAAGGGAGTTGTGGAACTCGGCGAGAGATCGGTTCGGAGAGAAGTAGACCCCCACTACTACAATCTCCCCAAACCGTGCTGCTACGCACCCCTGTCCTCTCCTGACGCTCTCGAGGGACGGGGTACAGGCGGCGGCTGACGAAATTAGGGCCACTGAGCCGTGGAGGTCCTCCACCCAGTCATCCCTGGGCGGGACAAAGTACGGCTCAGCGACCATGGCGATGTTGATCGACCACTGCGCCATGCTCTGAAGCAACAGGTGCTGAGCGGCGGCGCAGTGGTTGATGTTCGCTTGGAGGAGGCGTAATGGGGCCGTTATTGGTATTCCATTACGGCCTCCTTCCAAGCCCGTTGTGAGGGCTCCACCGCGGCGTTCGCAGTAGTGGCGGCGGCGGTGGCGGCGGTGGCGGTGGCTACGGCAGAAACGGCGGTGGTGGAGAGCTTCTTCTTGCCCCCGGCTTTGGCGGGTGGAGCGCAGGCCTTGCCCCCAGCCCAATGATCGGCCGGCTTGCCAGCAGCCGCACATACGATGCAGTGTGGCGTGGCGTTGCACGAGCCGGCCCTGTGACCGGGCTGACCGCAGCGGAAACAGAGACCGGTGCGGTCCACCTCCGAGGTGCAAACAGCCCCCACGTGGTTGCCCACCAGGCAGCGGAAGCACCTCAGAGGTTTGGGTTCCAGCAGTTTGACCTGCGCAGAAACCCAGCCCACCAGGAGCCTTCCACCCTCCACTATCTTCTTGGCCGCCGTCACGGGGCAGCTCACCACAACCGTTTGCATGCCCGTGTGGTCAAGACGTATGGTGCCCGCCTTCATCTGATCAGCAGAGCACCCCCCAGTCCTGGCGACGGCGGCCACCACTTCCCCCTCAGTGACGGAGTCGTCCAGGCCCAGAATGCGCAAGTCAACGCACTTGGTAGGCCTGGACACTCGGGCCTCATCCGCGTTAAGGGACGCCCTTAGCCTTTCGGCCAGAGCGTCAGCGGTCGGGCCACTGGCTGCACCGGGGATCTCCAGCATCCGGGCACCAGTCATGGTCATCCTGAGCCGGAGGCCCCCGTTGATGCCGAGCTCCTTCAGGTCTACCGCCTCCTTTGCCTTCGCGAGCACATCGCGGTAGGTTACGCCCCTCTTCTCCGCGTCCGGCTGTAGCGTGAGCACTACAGCTGCGGTCTTCGGGACGCGGAGCCTAGCCGCGACGCTTCGTTCTTTGCGACGCCGCTTCCTCCCCCGTTTCCTTGCCGCCCTGGCTAGCTTGGCCGCCTTCTTTTTCTCCCCGGCCACCTGCCATCCGGCTTCAGCCGCAGGAGACTTTGAAGGCGGTAAAAGTGGGGGTGGCTGTTGTTCCGCTGGCACTGGAGACCTCGCCGCCTGTGCAGCTGCCCCACCTTTCTTCTTCTTTGCCGGCTTTTTCGGTATTTGCGTCACCGGCTTTGTGGGTGACGTCCCGGTCCCTCGGTTCTGGCCAGACGACTCCGGTTTGGCAGCCATGGCGGCTGCATACGACGCCGCTCTCTGCTGGCCCGAGGCCGTCTGCCTTGCCTCTAGCGGGGGGCGCAGAACGATGCCCTCCAGGGTGGTGAACCGTTCCCGGAAGGGAGCCAACTCCTGCCGCACTAGATTCAGGACCTGGTTCAGAACCAGGTTCTCCTCTGACACGGACGGGTTTTGCCCATGCTTGCGCCCACCTTCAGGCACCTCCGTTGTGCCGGCTCCTCGGAGTACGGCTAGTTCAGCTCGGAGCCTCTCGTTCTCCTTCCGGAGAAGCTCCATGGCGGCCGCCAGGCGGGCGACCTCCGCCCGCAGTTTGGACATATCGTCCGATGGAGGCCCGCTGTAGTTGGCCTCTGCTGCCGCCAGAATGGAGGCCGACGCCGCGCTTATGGCCTTGTTTTTAGAGGCCTGGGTCCTCTTTAGGGCCACATCGCGGACTGCGGCCTTCACGACCTCCACAAACCTGACCTGGCGCTCGGAGCCGCCATCAATGTCCGGCTCACCGCCGGAAGATGACAAAGGGAGAACCCTCCGACCGGTCGCTCCAGGGTGGCATTCCTCCCCGGCAAGCTTCCCGGCTCGCTGGGCAGCCTCCTGAGAGGCAAACCCTCTCCCCTTGCCTCCTGTGCGGCTCTTACCCCTCCTACTGGTAGGGATTTTACGGGCCGATGCCATCTCTCCGTTGGAGGACGACCCCCGGTCATCCTCCGGTCTGGGCCGCTTGCGGAAGAACTTTGCGTTCTCCGCAGTAGCCCCCGCTCTCTCGCGTCCAGAGCTCACCAAGCTGACGCCGGATGCGGAGTCAGAGTCAGACCCCCCGTTCCTTCGGCGATTCAGCGAGCTCTTCCTCCAAAGTTTGGAGGGAGCTTCCGTGCCACGCCCGCCCGACACCTTATCAGGCCCCTTACAACTAAAATTGACCAGGTCCTCAAAGGACGCTGATCTGGAGCCTCCTCGGCTCTTGTTGCCACTGCCACTGGCAAACGGAAGACATTCGTTGCCCCCCCCAGAATACGAGGGGCATGACGCTCCCAAAGGGAGCGTGGTGGATTCTCCAGCTGCTGAGCAGCTGGTACCACCCTGGGGTAATACTATTTCGACTGTCTTATTCTCCATTTTGTTCCTTTTAAGGGTGTGGTCCCTCTACCCTCCACCCTTTCACAGGGCCTCTCTCCCGCTGCTTGCTCACTGTCCTCACAGTCACGTCTGATGAGCAGACGCGTACCAGAGAACAGTGAGCATGCTTCCTCCCGAAACGCACACCGGCCGAAGACCTGAACACTACTCAGGTCTCCGAACGGTGTGCCCCTCTCGTGTCCCTCTTAGTCTGATCTCTCACTTGGACCTTTCCGGCATGAGTAACTCTACCGGCAGAGCTCCAAGATCATTGAGACACTCAAGCCCCACCACGACGGCAACGTGGGGACACTCTCGGTGGGGCCGGCTACACACCTACCGTTTCTTTTCTACTTAGAATAGATCAGAATAGATTGAAACCATAAGGCAAGAATGCAATACAAAATGTACCACTCGTCACACCTACCGACGCGCACCGGTAAGAAAGCAACCGGCCGTCGTCGCCGATCAGAATGTTCTGGCCGGTAAGAAAGAGGCGTGGTTTACGTACTAGCTGGTGGCCGGGTTAACTCTCTGAGAAGACGCCGTTCAGTTTGAATACTAATATTAACCTAGTTCTTTAACTACTTTACAAACCACAAATGCCAGTCCAATGCCCGGTATCTGAATTGTGAATTTGGAGTGTCAAACTCTACTTTACTGTCAAAGCCTAACAGGTTTTAAGTTAGGGTAGGTACAGGTTGACAAATACACAACATTTCAATTCTTAATTCTACAGTCAGGAGCAATCGTTAACACACATGGTATGCAAGATGCTCCACCACCTGGTTGACTGGTAGAGAACGCTTAAGACATTAAGTCCGCCATTCTACAAATAATAATAATAAGATTTATTTTCTCCCACAAAGTACAATATTACAAATTAATGGTGTTACAAATATAAGAGGTACAAAGGTTTGTGGGAGTCAGGAATCCAAACTAGGATACCCTGTGCTATGGACTCTTGGCCCCCCTCGCCAAGATTGGGATTATCACAATAATTGTAGGACATGTAAGACTATTGTAAGAAAAGACTAAGAAAAGTAATAATAAAATTAAAACCAAAAATAAAAAAAGCTAAACAGTGTGTGTGTGTTGTTAGCGTGTGAGTGTGAAGTGGAAGGTGTCATGCGTGTGGTGTGATGGTGTGTGTGTGTGCGTGAAATGGTGGCGGTATGTATTTATGGAAAACGCTACACTAGTATAAGATTGCTCCGTATCCCGCAGGGGATGCCCTAGCGAGCGGTCATTTATGATAATTAGCTAGTTTGTAAGCCCTGTCTGGGGGCCTTAAATTCATTTGAGGCCACCACAGCATAGTTCGGTTAAGCAGTAACCAGCCTTAGTGTGCTGAACTGCGAGTGGTCCCCGCCAAAAAAAAAGACTGTAAAAGATTGTTAGCAGTTAACAAATAAATCAATAAGATGTTACATTATAAAAAACCAGAGTCTTGTTTTTCAGGTTAGAGGGTTCATATTCGAGTTACCTGGACCAGACCAGCCCGCTCGCACCACAGCAACGCCCGACGATGAGGAAGACACGTTACACGATAAAAAAGATATTAGGTATCTCAAGGAGCTCATTAAAAACCTTGGATGACTGAAACCTTTATTTTCATTGTTGGATTCTTACAATTACGAAAAAATTAGGGTAAGTCTTTGCCCAGCTGTGGGACAGGACCTTTACGGTGATTAATAATTAAAAAGAAACACAAACTTATGTCATCGTGATGTTAGTTTTTAATAATAATAATAATATCTTGGGACAACTCACACACGGTCATCCGATCCCAAACTAGGCAGAGCCTGTGCTATGGCAACCAGACAACTGATAAACATACTTATATATTTCTAAATAAATATATATTATAGACAAATTACACCCAGACACAGAACAAATGCTCATCACACAAAGATTTGTCCTGGGTGGAACTCGACCAACAGGCCAGTCGTAACTAGAATCTGATTTTTTTTTAACTTTAGTGTACAATCGAATCTAGCCAGTATTGTCCCAATCAGGACAAACGCTTGATCTCAGTAAAATATTAATACATTTTACTTGACTAAAGAAATAAAAAAATCTTGGCAATAGTCCATCAGTGATATAATTATATAAAACGTTTATTTTCTCTTCACAAAGTTACTAAATGCAAGCTTTACAACTTGCATTTAGTAACTTAACAAACCAGGGTTTAACGTTGTGAGACTCTGGTGCCTGGAGTAGGTTTCTAAAAGAACCTGAATTACGGGTGATCTAATCCTAAATAATACATTTTAGTAGAGAGTACACTAAAAATTCTGATATCTAATGTCGTTGAACGGCGAGGTCTTGTCAAAGAAGCACGTTATCAATAGGATCGTTAGCGCGAACATCATAATAACGAACATGAGGAATATAAGCAAAGGGTCGTCGCAAGGCTCGTGGAAGTTGTCAGTTAACACCAAGCACTGTGCCGCTCCGTCGTTTGGTTTGCCCGCTTTATATAGGTCATCGTAATGTAACATGTTTGCACCATTTTCATTGACATCCATTCTTGCAACTAATCCGTTGTTTAAATTTCTTACAACAATTTTAGCTTCAGTTATTCTTGGTGTCACCTGTTTAACTCTGTCAGCGAAAAGGCTGAAAAAAAAGGTTGTATGAATATTTTCCTTTTTTAATGCACTGTCAAAAAATTTAAGTTATGAGTGTGGGTGAATTCGTACATGTCTAGATCTTCGGTAACTTGGCTGGAATGCCTATAACTAGTAATATATTTGAGTTTACCATAAATAATTTTGTTACAATAAGTTTTTTTAATAGATTACTACTTTCAAATGTTATCGCAGAACAGATGGTTGATGGGGCCGAAAAGTTCTGGAGTGGCGACCGCGTACCAGAAGACGCAGCGTTGGAAGGCCTCCCACAACTTGGACCGATGACCTGGTGAGGGTCGTGGGTAGCCGATGGATGCGAGACGTACGGGACCGGTTGCTGTGGCGACACTTAGGGGAGGCCTATGTCCAGCAGTGGACGGCTGATATGATGATGATGACTTTAAACTATTTAGCTGTTTGCAAAAACGTAATCGGACCACGAACAGTCATGGCGGTCACGACGGTCATGCGTTAATGTCTTTAGTTCTTAGTGACCCATAATTTAAGGGTGCCATCGGGGGATAGATCAATCATCGTCGCGCGTCGATCGATAGTTCCTTTCTAATGTACTAAATCAAACACAAAGGTAAACGATCGTCGACCCGTCGATCAGCACTCTATGCATTCCTTGCTCGATGGATATTCAATTTCCATGTGCAGGGCCGTCTTTAGCCGATTGGAGGCCCTGGGCACAAGATAATGGGGCCCCTATGACTTTGACAAAAGACTATTTTGCTAAAACAGGAAAAAGAAAAGAAATTTACTCAACCGTTTTAGTCACATTAAATGAAAAGTTAATTGTCATACTATCCGGAACAGAAACTCTTCCACTCAAAAGTCGACTTGTCAAAAAAAGACAAGTCGCCCTTGTTTTACTATTGTGTTTGCTAACTAGCCATTCTACTTGAGAGTGAAATAAAAATATTTTTTCATTTGATTTTTTAAAATGTATATACCTATGAGTCGCCACAAAATTTAGGGGCCCATCGATCGCAGGGCCCTGGGCATTTGCCCCGAGTGCCTAGTGGAAAAAAGGGGCCTGCCCATGTGTCCCATCCAAGATGGAAACGACAAAAAGACATCATTAATATAATATTACCTGTAAAACTTTCGTTTCTTGACATTGTAGTAATTATTTGTAAATGTTTCGTAAGCCTGAGCGATACTGCTCAGGCCGGTCAGAATGTTATCTTCCACATCTGGGCATCCTCTGTCATAAGTGCTGTGCAAACTAAATGAGAAGGCGTTAGGCGTAAATTCCTAAAGAAAAAACATAAACATCTTATTAATCAGCGAAACTACAAAGTTGTTTTGGTTACAGCATGTTAAAGGAAAGAAAAAAAACTGGTTTTAAACCTCGGGTGATAACTTATAGGAAGGAGGTCATCACCCAACTTTGTAATATGAAAACAAATCCCAAAAACATAAATGTAAAGAATGCTAAGTTCTCTTTCCACTAGGAATTTTACAGTGACAGTTGGAAAGTACGGAAAGCACGTTAAGTCGTTGGTCCTGCGCCAGATTTCTCTCTGGTCATCTCGGGTTGCCGTTTCAGCGGCTCAGAGTGATGGACGAGGGAGTGCATCCGTGTCTGCGCACACACCTATGCACTATAATATGTCCCACACCAATGGTTAGTCTCCGTAGAGATTGACCGCCATGGCCGAAATCAGACAGGAGGACGATTCTTATAAATTAGGGTACATCCAACTTATATTCATATATTCTATATTATACCAACTCTCTCTTCTACGATTGCATTTAAATAAAAAATTGATAAATTTTTTGCCACTCAATCGTGCGATATCAACCAAAATTTTGGTAAGGCTTAGTAATTGAAAGCGATCATCGCGCGAATACGCGTTCGACGCAATCATTTGTTCGGCAAAATCGGAAGGTGCTCTGTAGGCGCGACAGAGGGCATACCATACAAAATAACGCGATAATCGCGTATTCGCGTGATGACTTTTGACAATGAAACTTGAAGAAATGAAGATTTTCGTGTCAAAGATGTTTAAATGACAGCTGGTACCAAGTTTTATATTTTTTCTGAGGCAAGGAGGAGTCTCGAAATGTTATGGATGGTCACCACGTCATCCCCGGACCAACCTCGCCAAGCTCTGCTTAAGCTCAAAGATCAAATCCGAGCGGCAGTTATTTTAGCCACGAGCTCCTAGATGTTAACAGACGACGGACTACAAAGCCAAAGTTTTATGAAAACCCAATGTTCCTTGTTAAAGGGCATTACCTCTCTAGTGATTCTCCCAGCCATATCCCTAAGGAGCCATATGATCGAACCGGCATATCGCAGCAGATGTTTAGAATGTTTCTCGTCAACGTTTGCAATAACTATTCTCACTGGATACTGGCCTCTACGCAGTTCTTGTGTTATCTGAAAATATTAAAATCGGCTCCTGAATTCTTTCCTGATTATTCTACAAATGTAATGCAATGGTGATGCCTTTTTGGTGGGAAATCATCAAATTAATCTTCTCTTCTTCTCTCTCTTTCTTGTTAATTAATCGAGGAAGAGCGAGGTTTATCCCATCACACGTATCTTCGGATTACTTTCTGGGAAGCCCCGGCAACTTAATTGTATAGATTTAAGATAGTAAACACTATTTTTTTTCCGCTCTTGGTGGAGCGGAAGAAAGTATCAGACTCTTACTGACTAAAAACCATCCTTGTTCCTCCTAATGCCCTTTGCGTTCCAGGGCCGCGGTGACTCTTTCGAACAAATTCCGCAACCCTGGCAGGAATCCTTCTGCGAAGCAGTAATGCTAGCGAAGGAGGAGGCGGGCCACGCGAGGGAAATGCAAGGCCTTCGTCCCAACCGCCGCTACAGGAGAAGACGCCCCGGGCGTGGGGAGTCGCAGGGCGATCCCCGGCCACCGTAGGCGCGGGCCTGCGGACGGCGAGCGTTGGGTGGCTCGCTGTCCGATCACCACCAGGCCCGGGTCGATGGCGCGTTGTGTTTCACGCGCGCCTCAAAGAGATGTCAGCATAGAGGACGGGGCCCGCTAGGGCCAGAGCCTGGCAGGGTTGCGGAATTTGTTCGAAAGAGTCACCGCGGCCCTGGAACGCAAAGGGCTTTAGAAGGAACACGGATGGGTTTTAGTCAGTAAGAGTCTGACCCGCCCTTCCGCTCCACCCAGACCGGAGGAAGTCATTTGATGATTTCCCATCCTTAAAAAAAAAAAAACCCTGGCAGAAATGGTGATATCTGCAATTTTGTTCGGATAAATGTTCGCTTCAAAGACTTTTATACAAAGTTCCTCCTTCCGTTACCCCCACTTAAGTTGGAATTTTCTTAATGCACTGCATTAGGAGTACCTAACGCAGTGCAATTTGCAACCATCGCGATGGGAAATTCGATTTTAACATAAATATTGAAACAGGTTACCTTGTTCATGTCACATTTAGTATCTTCGCACCGTATCACAGTGTACATAAGTCGTTCTTTACTAAACAATGTAGTCAGTTCATCTTCAAAGTCTAAGCTGTATTCTGAATCATCAGTCACAATTGCTACTCTATGCCAGCCAACTTTTTGAATAAACTTTAGAAACCCATATTTCAGCAGTCGCCATGGTACTAGATTCATAGAATTCGGAAATTCAACTATATCTTCCGAAAACAAATATGGAGCTTCATAGAATATAGTTGGAACTGAATATTCGGAAGGTAACTCAAATGGTTTAGGGGCTAACACTGCTAGAAGACGATTCAAATGCGGCGAATTTAACGTTTCATTCAAATAATTAGGGCAATAATCATCCCGTAATTGTATCAGTGTTAAGGACCGTATATTTACTTGTTTTGAACCAAGCATCTCGTCCCTACGGTAGCAAAGTAGTACTATCATTAGGTTTGAGATCTTTTGAAAATGAGGCTCACAGCTTTCTCTGTGTGTTATTGTCAAACCATCATTATTCCAAATTAATTGCATTTCCTGTACTATGTCGTAAATATGACCATTATTTATATTTTTTACTGATGGGGTAACAAGGTTAACTATTTCGTGACAGTCAAATCCACCTTTGTTCGTTCTAGTGCATTCAGCGTCATCTATTTTGCTTATATTACCGGCATATTCGAAATTCCCCAGAGGCTTGCCATCATAGTAGCCGGGAACCGAAAATTGGATAACGTTCCTGCAAAAAATACGTTTAATGATTTAATGTTTATCCGAGTTATGATACAGTTTTTTCAATACGCTTTGGTATTCGGAAACTGCTTGCTGCTCTTATTGGCCCTACTTTTATTTTCAGAATCCTTTCAATTTCTCACAAGCGATTTTCTTTTTATTTATCTCTAAAAGTGTTTTTACGTTTCCAATTCCTAAATAACGCTCACCTCTAACAGGTAAGCGTCATTCTATTTAACATCTCAGATAAATTGAACATCACAAAATTAACATAAATATCATATATTTTTTTAAATGTACTTAATCAACAAATTAATATTCATTTATATTCTACTATACAAATATATTTCACATTTTAAAATCTGTGATCCGTAAACCGATGTTCACTGATATTTTATACAAAATATTGTCTATAATTTTTTTTTTCGAGTTATTGTGTTGAAAATGTCGGTTGATACACGGGGGCATTTGTCATTGCAGTCTTTCGGCTCCATAACGGCCTCGCCTTCGGCTCGGGGTCTATAATGCCTCAGCTGTTTAATCAGATGTGGCCCTACTCTCGGTATTTCTCCAGCCGGTCGATTCTGTAAACGTGTCGAAGTGAAGGCTTGGGTGAAGTGATCACGAGGTGAGCTGTCAATCCATATAATCAAGATGGAATGACAGCTCACTCCGTGATCACGTGACATCTTGATTGTATGGATTGACAGCTCACCTCGTGATCACTTCACCTAAACCTTCACTTCGACATGTTTACAGAATCGACCAGCAGGAAAGTTGACAGCGTGCAACACAGAGGGCGAATTCTGCTTATTTTTAAGCAATGTTCAAAACACCTCTATCTGGACAGATTGCTACTGAGATGCGAATGAGACAATAGGCCTCAATTTCCATACATTTTAAAACATTGCTTAAACATAATGTGGAATTGGCACTCTGGTAGTCGTTCTACTGGGTCTTGATAAAACTTTTTTAGTTGACCAGAAAGCTAATTCTCGTGTTTCAAATCATCTCAGTGTCAATTAATGTCAAAAGCTTCTCAAAACTTTTCAAATTTTTGGAGGTGTTTTGGAAAATTTGCGGCTGATATGCGAATGCGTGCGCTACTTAACCTTTTGAACGCCATTGTCACGTATACATGACAAGCAGGCGCGTACCTTGTACGCTGAACGTTACAAATATGTGACAAGAAAAGTACGGCGAATTTGTGGCTTGGTGTCGAGGTAAAGCCGATGCGTATGCGCTGGCGTACAAAAGGTAAAGATACGAGAATGGTTCCTCAGATCGTGTTTTAGTCATTTGGATAACCTTATGTATAACTAGCTTTTGCCCGCGACTTTCTACACGCATATCCCGTTTTTTCCCGTCCCCGTATAGCCTATAGCCTTTCTCATGAATGTGGCTATCATATACAAATAATAATTTTCCGAATCCGACTGGTTATTCCAAAGATTAGCGCGTTCAAACAAACAAACAAACTCTTCAGCTTTATAATTATTATAGATACTATATACATACTATATAGTATCTATATAATACTATAATATAGTATACATATAAAACAGATAGATATGTAATAAACTCACGTATAAGATTTTGCTTCTCGGAGAGAGCCGATCTTAATATTATAGTACTCTCCACAAAAACTTTTAAATTTTGAGTTTAATTCTCTTCGAAAATATTCACTTAGAGTTTTCGTATGGTGGTGAGGTTTGTCGTGATGACTACCAATCAATAAAATCGGAGGATCTCTTCTTGAATTGTCTGAAATCAAATGGGAAAAACTTAAAATATCTTATGATTACACTCGCGAGCAATAAACTGGAATCACTTCATCGCGCGTCGCTCAAGGCTTTTTTACAATTTCAATGCAATGAATTAATTGACGTATAACATTTGAAAGGTAATTTTGTTAGCTTTCAACCACTCTCTCGTTCTCTTTCTACATAACCAAAGATATTCGTTCACGTGACTTCTTCCGCTCTGGGTGGAGCGGAAGGGCGTGTCAGACTCTTACTGACCAAAACTCATCCGTGTTCCTTCTAAAGCCCTTTGCGTTCCAGGGCCGCGGTGACTTCACCTTATGTCACGGAACGTTTAATAAAAGATATAAATGTTTTAAAACAAAACACCATATTGTTAGTCTACTACTAAAAATATTGTTAGTCTACTACTAAAAATATTGTTAGTCTACTACTAAAAATATTGTTAGTCTACTACTAAAAATATTGTTAGTCTACTACTAAAAATATTGTTAGTCTACTGCAGCGACATTAAAACAAATGTATTCGTATTTTATTATATGATACTTCCTGCGGCTGAACACTGTTTCCCAAAATACAAGCTTAAGCTTAGCTTGGGAATCAGTAGCAGTATCTTTTGTACAATACATTAATATACGATGCATATGTTAGATTACCCTACGATGAATGTAATAACTGGTGACCATAAAGACATTTTTATTATTTTACTAGTTGCCGCCCGCGGCTCCGCCCGCGTGATTGTCGAAAATTATCCCAAGGGAACATATTCCCGGGATAAAAAGTACCCTATATGTTATTCCAGACTATAATCTACCTCTGTGCCAAATTTCATCAAAATCCGTTCAGTAGTTTTTACGTGAAAGAGTAACAAACATCCATACATACATCCATACTTACAAACTTTCGCCTTTATAATAGTAGTAGGATTATTATTATAATTTTTTTTTTTTTTTTTGCTTTGCCGTTGTCCCACACTAGGAATTTCTCCTGTATCGTGGGTGCGTTTACAAACATACAAAGTCACAAACACAAACAGCCAGACCCGGAACAACTATCTGTAGGCCATACAAATATTTGTTCCGCCCGGGAATTGAACCCGTGACACGCAGCGCATCAGTCAATCGCTCAACCACTTCGCCAACCGTGCCGTCAAATCAAATTGTTTTGTAGTCCTGAAACCCTATGAAAATTGGTCATCAGTCTAATGTTTCACGTCACTGGGAATACTGAGTACTAACAGAAAATGGAAACCACAGCTATAGAAGCCGCTGAAGTCGTCATCCTAATCCAGCAAGGATTGTCTCAGCGTACTATCGCTGGACAGCTTCACCTGAGCCAGTCTTATGCCTCGAAGGTATACAAGAAGTTCAGGGAGATTGGAAACTTAGTCCGGAGACCAGGATTTGGACGACAGCGATGCACTTTGGGGAGAGATGACCGCTTTATTGTCACCTCTTCTCTCCAAAATCGACACCTGATCGGCGTTGACGTCTAGCAGCAGTTCAGAGAAGTTCGAGGGCGAGCTGTCAGCGAGTGGATAGTGAGGCGAAGACATCATCAGCGCGCGACGAAGTGGTTCCAGTTTATTGCTTGCGAGTGTACCATTATGCAAAAGATTAAATGTTAGTTACTTAATCATGCTAGAACCTCTGAACGGATCTGGATGAAATTTGGCACAGAGATAGATTATAGTCTGGAATAGCATATAATATTATCCCGGGAGTATGTTTCTCTTGGGATAATTTCCGACATTCCCGCGGGCGAAGCCGCTGGCAGAATCTTTGTTTGGCAGCCTAAAAATGGTGTAACTAGTTTATTCCTTGTTTTAAAACTCTTCTAACTTCTTTTATAAATTTCTATGCGTATAGTGAAATAAAGTCGCTTATAAATTAAATGAAATTGTTTATTGCCAAATTAACATCCAAATAGCACACATAAATAAGAGTAAATAATAAAAAATAATGGTGGATGGTCCTGGTATGGTATGGTGGTATAGTGTCTGTCTAACTTCGCAACGCATTTTCACAATAATTGACACAGAATTTATACGGATTATTTGGGAAACATTTTGACGTTGACGGTTCGAGGAATTGATTGGCACTGATTAATTTCTTGTAAATCTCTGATTTGAAACATGGAATACAACTATCAGAACCGTCTTTGTATACGTACCTATGTTATTTTCTCATAATCTATAGCAATTCAATCCAAGACGGAGTTGAAAAGTCATTTTTCCAAACTAACTTATTTTTTTTTAGTATCTTAACGTTAAACAGTCAATTTACTTAGCCATTTCCCAAATATATTCTAGTCGAATGCAACTGGGAACCAGTAATTTATCTGACCACCACAGTACAGTTACTGGGTAACACGATACTCATCGGCAAGACTGCCCGTAACGAATGACAAAGATCTACAAATTACTGGAGTTCTGGACCTTGGGCTTTCTGAGGTGCGGATTTTCGACAGTTACATCACATTTTTTTTTTAGATGTGGCCCTACATCGGAATCGACCGGCTGGAGAAATACCGAGGTATTTCTCCAGCCGGTCGATTCTGTAAACGTGTCGAAGTGAAGGCTTGGGTGAAGTGATCACGATGTGAGCTGTCAATCCATATAATCAAGATGGAATGAGAGCTCACTTCGTGATCACGTGACATCTTGATTGTATGGATTGACAGCTCACTTCGACACAGAACTACAGAATCGACTGGCAGGACATTAAAAAGAAACCTGGCTGTTTAGTCAAGTTTAACCTTTAAAAAGCAGAGGAGGGTCACTATTTTCGGTGCAACTTATTCAAAATACTTACCTATGCTACACTCATATCCAAGATCCGACACACATACATGTAAAATTGATAGTTTTATGCACAAGAACAATATTAAAATCATTTTGTTTCATTAAATGTCCAATACAATGATTCAAAACAACTGTTTCCTCTGTAAACGTTCAACCGTTTAAGGACAAAACTGACATCATGTGGAACAATACATAATACCGAAATAATGTGTCAGACATATTGTGTTTTCCTCAAGCCTTTAAGGTAAATAAACAGTGTATAATTGGCTATTACGATTAATTTTCGTCACTAGACATTTGATTTCAATGACATATTTTTTTATTAAATAATGTGCTTTAATTTAGCTGAATCCGGTTTGACTGGAAGCCGACCACAATATAGTTGGGAAAAGGCTAGGCAGATGATGAATATGCTAAGTATTTATTTATTTAGTCATATAAATACTCCTTACTCGAACTACATTTTGAAATTATTGCATCATTCTACGCATCATCTTTTTTTTAAGCTATATTCTCTTGCTCTGATACCAATTTATTAGTGATTGTCTCAATATGTCTTTTTCTTTAATACATAATTATTGTTGCTTACATAATCACCCCCTTCCTGGCCGTGTCTTTCACACAGTTCATTCGTAGCAACACTTACGAAGCAGCTGTACGTGTCCCGGCAACATCACTCCACGAAGGTCGAGGAGATCGTGGAGTACATGAGAGTGAAGACCAACTGTACTTTGTGGGTCGAGAGGTTGGAGTCGCGTCACAACACAAAGTTCAAGTCGTTTGTGGTGCGGGTTCCAACTCATCTGTTGTGTGATGTTCCTCAAAGCAGAATTTTGGCCGAAGGGTGTCGTGTATTGACGTTTCCGCGGCCAGCTGCGTGACACCAGTCTGCGAAATATGACGCCGTCATTTTCAGTGTCCTTTATTGTAATATGTATTAATTTTATTTGTATTGTTTTATGTTTATGTATTTTATTGTAGATGCCTGAAATAAAGGATTAAATTAAATTTATTAATTATTTCTTTCGCCTTCCCTTACTTATATAAGGTTTTAAAAATCAACTGCAAGAATTTGGTATACATACTCTGTATAATCTAAACAATGTATCCCAAAAAAAAAGGAATCGCGCGACGGTATTTTTCACAATCAAAAATAATTTATCGCAATATTTTTATATGCACTGTACTGCGGGGCTGTTAAGTATGTACCTATTTGAAAACGCGCCCGGACTTCACGGCCGGCAGCGGCGGCCCACGCGTAGTACAGTGCGCATAATCAATAAATTCGTGCGGAGCGGAGTGAAAATATTGCATATCTTTGAAGCAGACGCTTATTTAGAAAAAAAAATCGTGATTAATTTTTATTTGTTATTCTAAACAACTCCTTACATTTATTGCAATGGTTTTTTTACGCCTTATATAAATAGCGTCTATCATACTCGTATACATGCTCCTTAACTTTCCTTACGACATTTTCCTCATACCGTTGAATTACAAAAGGATTCACGTATAAAATAAAACAGTAATAAATTGGATACATCTTTATTTAAAACGTCGTTGTCCAAGAAAATAAAAGCCAAGTCCTTTGTGGAGTATCAACGTATATTACATATTTTGTATAAAATTTATTATACATATAAAAAGTCATCTATTCCGCATAAAGTATGCATGACTTGAAGATGTATGTTTATTGTTATAAAATACGTATATATAGATAGGAGTTAGGTTATTTGTTTGTGTATAGTAAACCAATATATAAAGAATACGATATTAGAATTGTGAAGTACATTTGTTTAGTTTTTTAGTACTTTTGAGCGGCTTTTGCAAGTGCGTTTTTGGCGGCAGCAGCGGCAGAGTGTGGGTTTCCAGAAGCGATGGCTCTCACGAACTGAAAAATAATATTGAACATGAAGTATTTCTGACAATGAAGAGGCCTGTGTAAGCAGTTGGAATATGCTTATGCTTAAGCTATCAAATTTCTGACTTTCTAGCCATTGTCTTGTTAGTTCAGTGAAGGCAATGGCGGTTGCGAGACCGGGGTTTTGCTGGCATCTTATTGGGGTTTTCCTTAAGAAGTTCTCAGTAGTAGGTAGGAGACTGGATTTGTCTCCAGCTTGTGGAATTTACTCGTATCAACCTTGGTATCTATAGCCACATACCGAGAACTGGCCGAACGGGAGCTACGTTTACCTCTTCGGGAAACAAATATACAATATTCGCATCCTTTTTGCGCGATCAGCCTAGCTCGTTCTGACTCATCAATATTAAATGGAGTGAAGTGGATATTAATGGTTCTTCTTACAGTAGCACATAAGCCTGTGCCATTAAAGTAAAACTATGGAGAATTGTTACTCCTTTTCCCTTTAAATCCAGCCAAAGTTTGTCTGTAAAATCGCTTTTGGCCCTTTGGGTCATCCATGTTATGGTTCTCTCATTTACTAAACGTTGCTGTACATTTGATCCACAGCTCGGCAAAGACCTCTCTTTCTCCTTCCAAACGTTCTCCTTTTGGGCGATCTCACACCTTCTGCTTTTGGGCGATCTCACACCTAATTTGCCGCGGTCGACTTCGACGGCGATGTCCTTGGTGTGTCCTTACATAGACAAACAGTATTCTCTCTACCCTTGTATTTATCTATCGATACTTACCCCTGCAACTTGCGGAAGGGCCTCTACGAAGATGCCGTTGACTGGTGGCAGAGAAGCTGCGGTGATGAAGGCTCCTGCGTTGTTGCTACGGGAGCTGAAGGCGCTGTACAAACGCTTGGCTGCGCAGTATTGCTCGTTGACAAGTCTGGAAAAAGACACCACATATACATATAGTAAAAACTTTTTACAAAAAAATCCAAACTTTAATTTCGGAAATCGGTGTTAAAATACGAAGAAACAACCAAAAACACCGATTTTAAAAGTATTATTAAAGTTATTTTTATACTTTGTAGTGTTTTTTTTTTCTTTGGAAGTCAGCTGTATTTTTTTTGTAAAAAAGTTTTTTATTTTACACTTTTTAGTGGGGACTCTTTTATTAGATAATAACACCATTGGAAAGTCACAGGAAAGCAAAACACGCAATTTCGTTTACATGGATGGTATATTTTTTATTTTCCAGCTATTTTCTTTTAAAAACCATACTATTGAACCGATTTTGATAACATTTCTATAGGACCAATCGGGACGTATATCCTTTCACATAAAAAAAAGAATTTTTGAAATCGGTTCATAAATGACGGAGTTATGAGGTAACAAACATAAAAAATGCAACCGAATTGAGAACCTCCTCTTTTTTTGAAGTCGGTTAAAAACAACCTATTCACTTGGGATCAGATGCTTCAAATATCAGTGGCGGCGACGATGTTGGTGAACAAGCACAGCCAGTTTGCTAGTTGGCAATTACCCTCAATTCATACATATATCTAATAATTGAGGGACCCTTTTGAGTTACTATTAACTTTTTGCATTAAAACTTTTTGAAATAGTTTTACAAATTTTCTACAACTACTACTAAATCTTGATAAGTGTTGGTTCAATCGAAACCACCACGGTCAAGTCAAATATATGTTTGCTACTTCTACTAATTTATGTTTGTTACTGGTTAGTATACAATAACTGTCAATGGCTATTGTTAATTAACAATATCCATTAACAGATACTGATTATTCAACAAGACCCATTAAACTACTTCCATCACGATATGGGTATTTTTTTTGAACCGGGGTCTTCAAATTAATAATCCGTTATCTTTTTCAAAGCTGTAGTTTTTTTTACAATATCTTTATTTATAAAAATTAAGCCCTATTTCCCTTGGTCACGGCATCACGCGTGAACCGGCTGGACCAATACCGCGAATTCTTTTTTTGTTGTTTGTTTATTGTCAGGAGAAGGTTCTAATTAATGAAAATTTTGAAAAAAATATACATCCGGCCGAAGCCGGGGCAGCGTAATCTTTTTCAAAGCTGTAGTTTTTTTTACAATATTTATTTAGTACATTTAATCTGTAAAGATTTTCCAGTATATAAGTTGACCTGTTGTATTAGTCATATTAATTGCTTGTAACTTACCCAGCTGAAGCTGGGGTGGCGTTGGCGAGGATTGAGTCCCAAGCTGCTTCGAATTGGTAAGTTCTGCCTCCACCGTTGCAGTTACCACGGGGTCCGGTCTGGGAAAAGAGTTATCAATTAGTCAATGGCAATGCATTCTTTTCATCATATCAGCCAATTGCCGTCTACTGCTGAACTTAAGCCTCCCCCAAAGAGCGCCAACCATCCTGGTCTTGAGCAGCCCGCATCCACTGCCAGCCACCTTTTGCAAATCATTGACCCATCGTGCCGCAGGGCGTCCTACACTACGTTTGCCCATACGCGGTCTGCACTTTAACACATGTCTGCTCCATCGACCGTCTGTCCTTCTACAGACATGGCCGGCCCACTGTAGCCGCAGCCTGTTAATATAGGTCTACAAACACATGCATTTGAAAAGGTCCTGTTGAACGGGTGACTATAATTTTATTATTGCTTTCAAAAACCAGAAGTATTTTTGATAGTTGTTGAATGGTATATGCACAAATGTTGTTGTCAAATGCAATTATTTTAAGAGAACGTTAACGATGTAGAGCATTCGAATGATTTGAGATGCTTGAGGATCTCAAAGACTTGGTCAAAATATGTTTTACTACTAAAAATATAGGATTATCGTGTTTTGAGCTAAAACGGAAAAATTGCAACTATATTAAAAAAAACACAACATTGTGTGTTATATCTAAGTATCCCTGTAACATGAGTTCCTTAGAAATCAAATAATAACTCGCATTTTCACCAAAATTGTTCTATACACACAATATTTCAGATCAAAGGAGTTCTGTCTATATCGATCAATCAAACGTCGAAACGTGAGAAAAAAATCATTAATATCAATAAACAATAGTCGAAGCAGTCGCAATTGTTTAGAGGATGGACAGGTAGTGTGGCGGCATGGTGATGGATGGCCCACAAATGATTAATAGTGGTCATTTGATTACGTATGCATTGCGTTTGCTAGTCATCAGCCGAACGTTTGTTTGCGCAAAACTATTTCATACGATATCGGTTACTATTTGAATGATGGTATAGAAAATAACAGTGTTAGCACGTTTTAGCAAGCTTAGGCTAACACAAAAACTAATATTTGTAGTTTTATGCAATGATAAATAAACTATAGATGCGTTACCCGCACTCTAAAATGGCAACAAAGTATTAAGGCAACTGCCGCACTAATTCCCCGCATCCGAACACGTAGTCCTGTTTTTATAGAGCTGTGATGTTGGTGCATGACGCGTCTATTATAATACGTCATTGGATCTATGATTATTTATTCCAATAAATGAAGGTAAGGAAGTTTTAAAGTGGTGCCAGAGACAGAAATCTTGAAACGGAATCGCTTGTCTTAGAATGGTCCTGTGAAGAAAAGTTGTACTGCATGTAATTAAAAGAGTTATTAAAATTAATGAGGATGGATGAAGAAAAGAAATTAGGAATATTTCGTGAGGAAACGTTTGAGTAAGAGTGTGAATGGTTAGACTAGAGTAAGATTAACGTTACGATAGATGAGTTGAGTGAAAGATGATAAAGCTAGAATGTGTCCTAAGATGACGATTTACAGAGACATGGTACAAGAAGACACGTTACGCTGAAACTAAATAAGGTAAAGAGGAGGTTGATGATGAAGTTGAAGTTATATTTTGTCTTGTAATATGCAGATAGTGTACTATTTTTAATATACTAGAAGACAAGCTTCTTAAGTACGAAAATCGTCTCGTACTGAAAAAGAGTTGAAATTCAAGTCGTAATATCATCTCTGCAACAATAAATGTTAAATACTTGTCTAAGTATAAGGAAATAGGTGGAATTTTTTAATAGTTTTCGAATGCAATGAGAATCATAAAAAATCACTTCCTAATGATTCGAGAATTACCTCTATGTTTGTTATGTTAAAATAAAAATAAAACAAATAAAATAATACTTACAGCGAAACGCTGTGCGGCAGGGTTGGTAGCCAATTGGACGATCGTGTCGATGCTTGCCGACAGGCTCTGGATGAACCTGGCGACGGCTGAGCGAATGCCAGCTTGGTTGCCAGAGCGGACATTCCTCACGTATGCGTCGATCGCCTGGGAATAGAAGGAATTTAGTTACTACAGGATGAAAAGAATAAATAAAGAAGAGTTTAGTAATGCATCAGGCTATAAAACTCCTTTTGTTGGAACTTGGAACACGGGTAGCGGGAATAGCCTAGGCCCTAGTGGGATTTTGGAAATGAATGACAAATATTAAGAAACTTGTATAACTTGTCAAGCTCACTACTTTAGCATGAGTAATGGACTAATTTTGGGGTCACAGGATAGTTTGATAAGTTTTTAACTTAAAGAATCCTAAATTAGAAGTCTGAGTTTGGACTTAGTATGTCCATCAAATATCCAGGAGTCTACTTACTTCAGCAGCTGCACAAGCGTCTCCTGGGATGCCAGTACCGAGTGACCCGAGCACGCCGATAGCCTGAGCAAGAGCGAGAGCCTGGCTGTTCTTGCCTCCCTGGTTAGCCAGGTCATTGATGACCTGCTGAGCTGTCAAAATGTAGGGAGATGTGTCTCCGCCATCATGGATTTCCAAGGCTTGGTCGGTCCAATAACTGAAATCACATACAGTCTCAAATAATATGAGGAGAGTCTCACAGGCGGCTTTAAATATACCAGGGTTGCGGAATTGTTAGGCAAAATGGCATTTGAAGGAATACGGGTGGGTTTTAGTCAGTAGGAGTTTGAAATTCCCTCCCGCTTCGCCCTGCAAAAAAAGTGAGGCTCTAAATACTACAAAATACAAGAGACCTTTAAAGTTCTATATACATAGGTCAGGGCATCTTAATTTCGAACATTTTTTGATTTTCTGGGATCATATGGATGCGGACAGAGGTTAGTCAAAAACGTAACTAACTAAAAGTTTTATGCATCAAATCTATGACTGAACTAAAATAAATGCCACCAACTCCTTGAAAGTGCTTGAAAAGTGACTAGTTTTGAACGATTTTGTCGTTTTTTGCAGTCGGGGTTTTGGTACAAGTCACTTTGGTTAAGGGACTAGAGTGGTTTCAATGTTCAGGGGGTCCTCTCTAAGCCCGAAATCCGTAGTTTCGGCCTTAGTTTCGGCTTTAGCATAAGAATGAATGACAACACGATTTGACAGTTGTCTCTACTCCCGTTGTGTTTTTGTTCGTCCGAAAAGTTGAATTTGTCACTTTGAGTCGGTCGATTCTGTAAACATATCGAATATTGAACTGAAGGCTTGGGTGAAGTGATCACGAGGTGAGTTCTCAATCCATATAATCAAGGTGGAATGACAGTTCACTCCGAGATCACGTGACATCTTGATTGTATGGATTGACAGCTCAACTCCTGATCACTTCACCCAAGCCGTCACTTCGACATGTTTACAGACTCGACCGGCTGGAACGAACCACTCTCGAACAATAAAATAATCATTAAATCAATAATCGATATTAAAATAATTTTACTCACGCAGAGATTATATTGCCGTTGTGCTTTGGTGGTACCACATCGTTGATGGATACGGCATTTAACAGGACGCCGGGGGCGGCCAAAGTGCTCTGTGAATAAACATAAAAGGCGTTTAGTGACTTCATTATTTTTAATATTTTCGAAAATAAGTTCCTTTTAGGGTTCCGTTCCCGAAGAGTAACCAACCCTATTACTAAGCCTCCGCTGTCCGATTGTCTGTCTGTCAGCGGGCTGTATCTCAAGAACCGTAATAGGCAGATGGTTGAATTTTTTTTAGAGTGTGTATTTCTTGTGTTGCTATAACTAGATGTGATTAAATAAAATTAAGAATGAAAGGGATTTTCATACATGAAACGTGTTTTTTTCGGCGCACTTTTTTATTTGATGTTTTTGTTAACACTGATAACTTGACCGGACAGCGTTTTTTTGGGTCAGCTAGTTTTTTAATAAAAATGAAAATAAAAGTTTACACGTTTAAAAATCTCCAGAAGTTCATACCCGATTACGATTTTTTTTCACCGACAGAAAGTTACGCTGAGTGACTCATACCTGTAACACGGAAAAATGCACGCTTCCTAATGCCGTGCCCTTCACTAGGCATATTTGTGAAAATATATCGTCACTAAAAAAATTATGTTTTCAAATCCATAAGGACACAAGTAATGCGAATATTTTAACAAATACACCAAGTGAAGTTCCACAATAAGGGATGGGCCATGATAATGTTCCATAGTTCGCAGAATCTCTATTATTATTCAAATACAATCATAGTAAATCTAAGTAGTTGTCGTATCTCCAATTTCAGGCACATTATTATAATCTGGCGTGATCCATAATTGACAATAGTCGATTTCAATATATTATGCTTTGAGGAACTGCCTCGGATGGAACCCTGTCGAAGTCGCGCGTTCTATACATTTATTCATGGAAAACCAGGGTGGCCAAATATTCTATTGTATCTAGATTTTGAATATAAAATTAAAGGACTACGGACCATAGACCCCAGGTTGTAGAGATTAGGAAATACAGACTCCGGCAGGAAATTCCACTCCTTAGCTGTACACACAATGAAAACATTCCCAAAATTTTTTTACGTGTGGGTGGGATGTTCACCATGCCATGGATGTTGACTATAACCATATTTTTTATTTACTATGTTAAACATATATATGATAATGATAACACAAAGTTCTGTATGGTGTCGGACGTAAAAGAATAGCACCATCCCATCACTTCCCGTGGGTGTCGTAAGAGGCGACTAAGGGACTCACCAGAGAATGGGCAGCAGCATTCTCTTTAAATTGCAACAGCTACACTGCGATCGCCAACCCGACTGCCAAACGTGGCGAATTTGGCAAACCAACCAAGAGTTTTGGGTATAGTGAATTCGTCACTTACAGAAGTGCACAGCACTATAGAACTTAATGAAGACAATATTAGATATCGTTATTTGAATTATTTACAATTTACTATTTAGAAAATTAAAGTTATAATGAGTATTATTATTAGTATTTTATTTGAGTACATATATTAATCGAAAAACTGATTTGATAACATGCATTATATCTAAGACATATCCTAGAGCATACACAATGCATGGTGTTTCCTGATATATTCGTCTATTCTCAAGTGTATGTGTATTGAGAATTTGACTGAAGGCGTTTTGAACACGATTTCGGGCAGTTTGTACCAATGATAGATTCTGTTCCTGTATCGGCTCAACTTTTACACCATAGTCACTTAAAAATAATTAAAAAAAAAATAAAAAGTAAGTATGTCAAAATTTTTAATAATTACGCGCAATGTCAAAATTATTTCAGTCTTTTCTAATAAGTTTGAATAATATTATAGATTAAAGGTAAACGATGTACGACGATTATAAATATCTATAAACATGATTTTTAAGTAATTAATTTTCAACACAAGGGCTCTAACGAAAATATTAGAAAATATTTAACACTTTTCATATAAGTAAACTTAACTTTACATATAAAAAAATCAAAAGTACTTACTGTAGCGACGAATAGTACCAGTACGATAGGCAGCATTTTGCTGGTCTGTGTGGGACCAATCGGTATAATATACTATACACGAAAATACAAGTACCCAACCACTATTTATACCTAACGACACAATGATAGAAAATAAACCACAACTGGGCAAACACTATCGATTTGCAAACAGTTTAACAACTACCATTTTGACACTGAAATCTATTGTTCTCACTCTAATTGATAACCAAATAAGGTTGAAATTTCATTGTTTATTGGTTTTGCAACTGCACACATAGGTTTGCACATAGGCTTCAATAAAGCTTTTAATTGAATCGTTTGTCCATTTTGTTTGCTTTGTTCGAGCATTAACGTAAATTCTCTTTATTCTACAAACAATGTTAAATTAAGATATTTTTATTGTTCAACGTCATGTGTTAGATACACAAGGCGACGTAAGGTTGTACAAAGTATATAAAGTAAGATTTTAAAGTGGTCTAAACGATGTAAGTTATAGATTGGTATGTGAGGCCAATTTAAGACGGTACCTAACGTCAACTGATTTTTAAGAAACGATAAGCTTAATCGTCTAGGCCCTAGACTATTAAGTTTATCTTCGAGTAGAGTAGCCCCTAGAGTCTAGGGGCTACTCTCTAAGCCCGAAGTCCGTAGTTTTGGGCTTAGTTGCGGGCGTATTCTAGTCCGTATCACGGACTTACGATTAGTTCCGAACCCGAACTAAGAATGAATGACAACTCGATTTGAAAGTTACTGTCATATTCTGTTGTCATTAATTCTTAGTGGTTAGGTGATACGGACTAGAATACGCCCGCAACTAAGCCCGAAACTACGGACTTCGGGCTTCGTGAGTAGTCCCCCTGGATTCGGCAATCATTGTACCGATAGTCGTGTACTCGTGTCAGCCAACGGTCCGAGTCTCGATCAACACTTTAGTAAGCTCTGGTAAGTAGCTGGATCAAGGGCTTAATTCAGAAAGCAGTACTACTGGTCATGGATCTTTTTAAGAGGTTCCTATCTCCGGAGCTTTGACTGCCGGTAGCGTGGACTTTGTTCGCGATACTACTGCCGGCTGCTGCTGCCTTATATATATTTTTAAAATACAAAGATGAATAAACGAAATAGGTTGAAAACATAGCGGTTAAACATGTTGAAATTCTGAATTTCCTGAAAAAAAAAAACAAGTTACGTAGCATAAGTATAAGCATAATCAGCCTATAGGAACTATTCCCACAACCTGACCACCGGCTTCCTCTCTGGGATCGGGGGCTGTAGTCACGTGGGCTCAGTGCGGATTGACAGATAGATAGATGTCATCGCAGTTTTAGTCCTGGGACATGCCGGTTTTCTAACGAACTTGAAAGTTTTTCTTTTTTTTTATATTTTTCTTTTGTTTGTGCCATGCATAATCTCAGAAAAAACTGAAGAGTATTACAAATCAAAATCAAAAGTCATTTATTCAAATTAGGCTGAGTGCCAGCACTATTTGAACGTCAGAGTTCTACATAAAGACAGTCCCCCAAAACGCCCGCCCGTCACCACTTCCTAGTGTTATAGCTAGTATTAAAGGTTTAAAATGTTTTCTTTTAATTTTGTCTTGCATGATCTCAGATAGAAATTAAGTGTATATAGGTTTAAAAATGATCTCTGTAACTAGTTTTTATTAGTTGTTATCTTAATTTTAAGTTTTTTTTTGCTTGCTGAAAATGAGTAAGCAAAATAATGTGGAACGATTTTAACTTAAGAGCATTATGTACCATATTTTACGCAAAAATAAATGTTCTATTCTATGCTCGATGTTTACGTTCACCATAATCAATATTGTAATGTAATAGGCTCCTCTTAAACATAATTATTTTTTACTGTCAATTGTGCTTTATAACAAGTGAAGGTACCCAAGTTTTTCTCAATTTGGTTGTGTAATCATTTCACATTTACTTTTCATTTCAATTTACACAGCATTTTTGGAGTTTACTTCTTAATAAACGATGTTTTATAATTAGCCCGCGGTATGAAAATTTTATGAGAAGTGAAATCGAGCGTTAACTAAAAGTGAGGCGTTACGTTCCTTTGCGCAACGTACTTTTCGCACCGTTCACTTCGCGATTATATATGTGTGTATATACAAAGTATTCTCAGCTTATTTAAGATGCTTTCATTTACCCTCTTTTTACATAATCTACACAATAATAGTTCTTAAGGAGTAAACTCCAGTCGTACGTCGGAGCTGACACACACACTTTTTTTAAAATGTTAGATTGTTAGGATGGGATTCGAAAGGATACCATATTTATCTATTAATTTTTTGAGATACTTTTCATTTCTGTAGGACTTGGGAGAATTTTATATGCCACTTGTTTCTTTTTCTTCCCAATAATGACTTTCATTAATCATTTCTTTTGCCAGTAAATCTGACTCCAGTCTTGCCAAGAACTACCGTGTTACCCCGTTAATGAGTTGTCGAGGTCTGGTAGGCAGACGCTCCACGTAAAATACTGGTATTCAGCTGAATTTGACTGGAAGCCGACCCCAATATAGTTGGGAAAAAGGCTAGGCAGATGATGAATGACTTTCATTAATATTACTGAAGTTCCTCAATTACGTCCCGTTGTACCTTTTTATTACAATAGGCATGTGGTAACATACCGGCCGAAACTACAAAATATGTAGAACAAAATCATTTGCCATGTTCTAATTTACATGCAGTACAACAGTGACCGAAACATTTAACGTTGAAAAGCGGCAGGACGTCAAAACGCAACAATGTTACGTTGGGAACGGCATCCAAGTGACTGGAAAGTATTATGAGCTGAACAATGGGCTCCTGAAACAGCGGGTAGGTACATAGAATATTAGCATCTGCCTTTTTTATTTGGGATGGGTTTGCTCTTGACTCTAGTCTAGGTCATAGATGACAGAGATAAAGTCGACGAAGGAGCGAGCTTACTCAGAAGAAGCCTGTTCACTCTAATATTGAAGAGATCAGGGTTTTTTTTTTCTTCTTTGGCTTCGCACGGAGATTAGGGTTGTATGCATTCTTCCGCGTCAGTACTGGAATAAAAAGTATTTTATGTCCTAGCCGCAATCTGTCAAAAAAAAATCATTTTTAGGGTTCCGTACCGGAAGGGTAACCTACGGAATTCTATTACTAAGCCTCCGCTGTCCGTCCGTTCGGCCGTCCATCTGTCTGTCTGTCAGCGGGCTGTATCTAATGAACCGTAGTAGGTTGACAGTTGAAATTTTTACAGAGTGTATATTTCTATTGCCGCTATAACAAAAAAAATATAAAATTAAATTAAATGAAAAATAAAAGAGGGGTTCTATACAAGAAGCGTGTTTTTTGCGGTTTATGGTACGGGACCCTTCGTGTGAAAGCCCGACTTGCACTTGACCAGTTTTTATACATTTTTGTCAGATTGCGACTGAAATGCGAATGTGGTTTGAAAATTAGTAGAATTGGCTTTCTGGTCATGGTCTACATGTTTGTCAAGTCTTATCCAAATCCATTCAGCCGTAAAGAAGTAACTAAAAGACAGACAGATATACACATAGTGTTACTTTAGCATTTATAGTATTAAGTATGGAAGTTTGGATTACGTCTATATTTCCCCGAATTATATATTCCCCGAAGGGTTAGGCAAAGGTCTGTGTATAGCCTCATTTAGCCAGATTTTTTAAAAGTCCTACGCTAATGGGTCGAACCTTTAACCGGGCTGTTACTGAGAAATTAGGAACCCGAACTGGGAAAGGAACCCGTAGTACCTTTTGATCAGCCATAGCACTTGCGACCAACGAGACTACAAGACCCAAAGAGGCAGTGGTAGTACCCCTCTTGGCATAAAATTGTATGGCATAATATACATAGTTTGGCATAATATAGTTTAGCATAACGTTTTCGCATAACTTTTATTAGCATAATAATACTGCTGCATAATAATGCTTTGGCATAATGCAAAGGTTAGCATAACTGTAATTTAGTCTAATATCTTTGGCATAAGTTGGAGTTGCATAGGTACATTTTAAAGGCATAATATTTATTTGTCTAATATTCATGGTCTACCGTTTAATATATATAAAAAACGTCATTATGGTTAACACCCCGACTCGGATAGGTTAGGGTAGAAAAAAATAACCACGAAGGCTAAGGCTAAAGCGAAGCGGAGCGTAGCTCCCGCCTTAGCCTTCGTGGTTATTTTTTTTAAAACATCCAGAAATAGGAGCCCCGCAAATCGGGGCTCCGTCGAACTATCTTAGCGCAGGTGGTAAACATTATGCTTTATAAAATTATCCTTCATTATTATTATGCTAGCAATATTTATGGCAACAAGCATTATGGCAAAACATTTATGCCTAATAATATTATGCGTAGTGATCATTATGCTGAATTTCGTTATGCCAATGTAAATTGTGCCAATATATTTTAATGCTTATCATTATTAAACCAGAGGCAGTAACCCACCTCTATCCGTATAAACCGCTGTTCCAGCGGCCACAACGCATAGCTATCGTTCACCGCCGACTCATCATTTGCAGTGATGCAACAAACACAAGTAAACCCAGCGATGGACACTAAAATACTATGTACCGTTTTATGGTCACTTAAAACATGTGACCATTATCTTTACGAGCCTGAAGTGTGTCGACAAATGGCTTTACTGACTGTACAATGTAAAAATGGATGTTTGAACGGAGTTTGGGATTTGATTTTTTGTTAGCTGTTTTTGCTAACTTTAAGGGACTTGATATACAAAGCGGACAGGGCGCTGACATGATAAAATGTATGGCGTCAAAGGAACGAAATATACTTAGCGTCGCTCGCGGGCGCGCGGACAGACGTGCATTTTCGTCACAGCGCCCTGTCCGCGAGTAAGCGCGCCCGAAACGCTTTATGTATCAAGTCCTTAAGTAGGAGACTTTCCTACTAATATTATAAACGCGATTGTGTGTATGGATGGTTGGATGGATGGATGTTTGTTACTCTTTCACGCAAAAACTACTGAATGGATTTTGATGAAATTTGGCGCAGTGGTAGATTATCGTCTGCAATAACACATAGGATACTTTTATCCCGGGAATATGTTCCCTTGGGATAATTTTCAACAATCATGGGCGGAGCCGCGGGCGGCAACTAGTTGTAAATAAAAACCAAATACTAAAACAATCACCAACATCGTTCAAGCTAGTAAAACATCCACTTTGTACAATAATATGAGAAATATGAGCCAGGTACACTTTGGCTCGCTACATAACAATTTTACATAAGATCCGGATTCGTCTGAGATTTATGAAACAACAGTACACTCGGTAAAGTATTATTGAAGTCTTACAAAGTCAAATTCTGGAGGTAGGTAAATTTAGGGTTGAAGTGATCGCGGAAAGAATTTTAAGCGTAGAACTTTTCACATTTTGTAAAACAGCGCTTACATTTCCGATCAAATTTTAACGAACAACTAGAGATATAGTAACAAACTATTAGAAATACCAATAACGAAAAATCGTCTCTATTAGTAGTGATTCAGAAATGTGTGTTCGGCATACCCAGGGCACCGGCAGTCAGCTCTTCAGACCAAGATTTTAACCGATGAAGATCATGGGCAATGTGGCGGAACAAAATCAGACACAAAGTGACTAACAATGATGACGTATGCTTTTCGATCTATCTGCCATTGTTCTGACAGAGGTACCGCCCAAAAGCCCAACAAACAATCGTTTCACTCCCAAAAACACAGCTTTACATACCTCTTCATGGCGTTTAGGATTGATGTCATGGATGCAGCCTTAGCTATCTTTAAGAGCGTTTACACACTGCATTCGATCCGAATCCGAACTTGAGATACGAGTTCCATCCGAACTGACAATCTTGATTATGAGACACTTTATATCTTTTTCTGTTGAATTCCATCTAACACGAAAAAAAATACGACAACCTAACACCAAAACTATCGGGTAAATTTTTCATCTATCTCAATGGCATTACATATATTTTTGTTTTAAAGTCAAGAATAATATTTAGTCAAGAATTGTTTTTTTTTTACAAAACATATTTAATAACGTGGCCATTTATTCCCTCCAGGGTGGCTGTTAACGCCTTAATGTTAAACTCGTTGCTGAATTCTGGGCCGACTCCATTTGTGATAGCCAACGATTTTTGTTTTGGATGGCAAATCATTAAATGTCTCCTTCCGATCTGTGCGGAGCGGAAGGGATTGTCAGACTCTTACTGACTGAAACCCACCCGTGTTACCGCGTTGCCGTGGTCCTGGAACGCAAAGGGTATTTGGTCCACCAACGCCCTTTGCGTTCCAGGACCGCGGTAACTCTTTCGAACAAATTCCGCAACATTGCCATCGATACGCCTAGAAGAAGATTATTAGAAATGTTACGAATTCGGATAGTTGAAGATCAGAGTTAGTGAGCAACCCTTCTTGAATCCTTTGCGGTTATTGGGACCCCAACTTTACCTGGTTCCAGTCGTAGCTTAAGCTGAAGATAATCCTGTCTCCCCGTGGGATCTACTTTGTGATTGCAAACGGGGACTCGACAAACAAAGAAACTAAAGGTAGCACTGAAATTGGTACTTTTGATGGCTACGGAGATGCTTTCATCATGTTGTGTTTGGATACCTACTAGTGGACTACAAGGAGGTACATGGACACATATGTTTAAGTCTTTCATCATCTGTTTAGCCTTTTCCCAATTATATTGGGGTCGGCTTCCAGTCAAACCGGATTCAGCTGAATACCAGTATTTTACCAGACCTCCACAACCCATTAACTGGGTAACACGATACTCCTTGGTAAGACTGGTGTCAGATTTTCTGGCTTCTGACAATCCGTAACGACTGCCATAGGTCTACAAATAACAGCCGGGACCAACGGTTTAGAAGAGAGTCTCGGTATGTTAAGATGGTCACCCATCCACAGACCAACCTTGGCAAGCGTTGCTTAACCTTGAAGATCGACCCGTGCGGCTGCTAAACTTTAGCCGCGAGCTCCTCCGTTTAAGTCTCTCATATTATACTAAGATATAAAAAAATCCGTTACTGAGTGACTGACAGACAATGCACAGCCGAAAGTGCTGGTCTTAGAAAGCTGAAATTTGGCATTTCCTTGGGGAGTGTAGGGGATTTCCCGTAATTCCTATAGGCACGGGGAAAAACGGGATATGCACGTCCGAAGCTGCGGGGAAAAGCTAGTTCGATATAAAGAGGTGCAGTCAGGCAGTTTCAATAACAACGGGCATTTGCCGAATAGATTAGCCATTTCCTACAGCTGTTAAATAACGACAGTTGTGATTTGAATTAACGCTCAAGTTGGTAGTCATTTTGCTAAACAATAGGGTATTCCCATGGTATTCCTGAAAAAATCTATTCTTTGGTCCGTCAGTTAGATTTCCATAAAAAAATTGTCAAGTGTTTTTAGGGTTCAGTATCCGAACGGTAACCAACGAAACCCTGTTACTAAGACTGTTATCCGTCCGTCTGTCGGCCCACCTGCCCCTCCGACCGTCTGTCTGTCAGCGGGCTGTTTCTCAAGAACTGTAATAGGTAGACAGTTGAAATTTTCACATAGTGAGTATTTCTATTGCCGCTATAACAACAATTAATAAATACTTAATGAAATAAAAAATTAAAGGTGGCTCCCATACAAGAAACGTGTCTTTTTCGGTTTATAGCATGGAACCCTTTGTGTGAGAGTCCAACTCGCACTTGGCCGGTTTTTTCATTTGTCCGTTAAAAAAACTTAAGATGATACAGTGCGTTGTAATTTTGCGAGACGTCCCCAGACCCCACTCCTGATCTTTGCTGCACTTTATCTTTTCCAATTTTTATTGATTTAAATACGTGTTCAATATTTTTAGGATATAACTAACTGACGAACCAAATATAATGATTATTTTTCATCCAGAAAATTACCCCATTATTTCAAGACCTCTTAAGTGGATGTTATACTTTACTGACGATACATTATGTTGGCCAATGCAATTAATTTGGTAGGGATTCAGTCAACTGGGAAGCTTAGAGGAACCAATATAGGGCTCACGATTTCACAAATGACTGCTTTTGTGGTGCAATTGACTGGCCTGTTGGTCGAGTGGTTAGTGACCTTGACTGCTAAACCGGAGGTCGTGGGTTCGATTCCCACCCAGGACAAATCTTTGTGTGATGAGCATGATCATTTGTTCTGTGTCTGGGTGTAATTTGTCTATAATATGTATGTATTTAGAAATATATAAGTATGTTTATCAATTGTCTGGTCGGTCGGTGCCATAGCACAGGCTCTGCCTAGTTTGGGATCGGATGACCGTGTGTGAGTTGTCCAAAGATATTATAAGATATTATATTAAGATATTATAATTCATCAGTATGAAGAGAGAAGCATTGCACCCTGGTCCGGTCTATGTCGCGACGCTTGGGGGGAGGCTTTTATCCAGCACTGGACGTCTTTCGGTAATTGAATTGTATAATTGGATTTTTCGCGATTCATACAAAATTGCTTTCTCTGATAAATTCTTTAACCGTCTGAACGCCAGAGGTTTGCTTCTGACGGCACGCCGATGCGTTTATGCTCTGGCGTTAGAAGTAGGAATTGTCACATATTTGTAAATGTCACATATTTGTGAATGAATTTGTCACATATTTGTGACGTTTGGCGTACAGGGCACGCGCTTGCTTGTCGTGTATACGTGCCAATGACGTTCAAAAGGTCACAGAACGGCTCAATCAAAGTTGCCAGTAAACTGGACAGTAACTTCAGGGTCGATGTCGTAGAGATTTTTATTCAAATTTTAAAGAGAATGAGTCTAAGATAAAATTAAATACTATAGAATTTATGCCTTTGGTTTAAAAATATGATGATTGTTCCAAAATGTCTGAGGTAAAATTAAATACTAATATTATAGAATTTATGCCTTTAATTCGTTCTCTTTAACATTTAATACTTACTGAACCTTATGAAAATTTAAGGAAACCGTATACGAGATTTGTTACACTACAAGTGAGCCCTTTAGGTTGAAGACTTGAAGCATTATCGCTTGTTGAGGCTCCTAAAAGAAGTTGCCATTCTTATAAAAAAGATTCTACCTAAATAATTATCCCCGCAACACAGCACTTTATGGAAAAGGATTTGTAATGGCTGAAAAAATAATTCTTTGGAGTGAACAGTGAGAAATCGGAGGCAGCCAGATAAGCCGGCGACACCGCCTATAAATTATTTATTAACTGCCGCTTTGGGGCTGGGGCAACGAAAACTGCGATTTTAAGAATTGTTAGATTAGTTCAGGCTGAGTTTGGACGTGTATGCCTACACAATATACATTGGTGTATTTGTTCGTCAGCATTCACAAATCTATAGGTACTATAATATAATCAAACTGAAGAGTTTGTTTGTTTGTTGGTTTGAACGCGCTAATCTCTGGACTACCAGTCGGATTTGGAAAATTATTTTTGTATAAGGCTGGCTATGGTTTACGGAAACGGGAAAAAACGGGATATGCGCGTTCAACGTCGCGGTTAAAAGCTAGTCCATTATAATTTTGATAACAAATTAGAAAATTACAAAAACAAGTTCATTTCAAATGAGAGGGTTTGAAATTTATATTTATTCATATATAATTTAATTTAAAAGTTAAGTAAGAAAATCAAGGTAAGGAAAAAGAAAGGAAAGATAAAGGAAGGGGAGGAACCATAAAACTGCATTTGGAAGAGTTTCTTACGTTACCATGCACGTATGAGTATTAACTCAATTCGAAAAATAATAAAGGAACAATATCATAGGTTAATAATGTAATCATGAACAACTTTATTCTTGTCAGTATCTAATAAAATACAAGTAGTCTAAACAAACACAACTTTATTTACAAATAAGCATAAAATTCTCAAAAACCAACCAGTCTGAAACAATAAAATTGTCTAATAAAATCAGTAATAATAAGGCACTTCATCACGTTCCGATGGCGATGCATCCCATTGGTCCGGACAAACTGTATTGAAAGCTGTTGGTATTGAAAACGCTGAACAAGAAAAGTAAACCTAATATAGTTTTATTACTTAATAGCTTTTGCCCGCGACTTCGTGCGCGGAAATCCCATTTTTTATGATTCGTACGGAACCCTTTGAGTGCGAGCCTGACTCGTACTCGGTCGTTTTCGAAGTCAAGCGAAGTTTTTCTCGCTATTCTTAAAGCCACACTCAAACAGTTGTTACTACGCCTCTTTGTTCAAGAATTTTATGTTTCAGCAAACTACGGACGGATTCATTTTAATAATTTTAAATAAAAAATATTTCTCTTTGAGCGAAGAATGGGTTTTTATTCTCAAAGAAATTCTATGTGTCTTAGATTTTAGGCTTCTGTACATTTAAAAAATCAGTGGTTACCTAAAATCGATCTAAATTATACAATGTGGAGACATCGATACGACAATAAATGAAAACACTGGCAATACTGGTTCATAAGAAATTTTGAAACTATTATAAAACCTGTCACCGAAATTAAAAATAATCTTTCCAATTGCATAAAACGTCAAAAAAAATAGCTAAGGATAGTGACTACTATTCTGACTAAATATTCTAAGCATAACTATTCAGTAATCTGTGGTAGCAGTTAGTGACATCAAATCTGTGATAAAAGACAAAATATTCGTATGAACTAGTATTGCCAGTGTTTTGAATTATTGGCCTATTGTCGTCGCCACTCTGTATATTGTAACACTAGCGGACTCACGCTAGTGCCACTTACTATTATTATTAAAAAATAAAACCACGTTAAAGATTTGACTTCGTAATATATTCGGCATCTGCCTTAGCGAGCGCTGGTACAGGAGTCCCATTTAAAAACAAAACATATTTTCATGTTCCTAATTCAAATGCTCTTTTACTTTTTGCCAGATTCTTCCAAAGATCTACCTTGTCTGCCAGAAACCTGCAGCCAAGGAGATCCTCCTGAAAATAGTCTTGTCCCAACTATATTGGGGTCTACTACCAGTCTAAACGCATGCACTTGAATACCAGTATTATGCATGGGGCCACGCCTATCTGACCTCCAGTACAGTACTTGGCCGTAAATATCATCATCATCATTTCGCCGAAATATGTCCACTGTTGGATATGCCTCTTTTGCAAAAAAAATGCACTTTCCTTTAGTTTGCCAGGTATCATTACTTTCAGAATTTGATCCTAATTAGTGACAATTTTGGAGTGTGTTTTGAAGTGATAACTTCTTATGGGAGGGTAAACCGCTTCGAAACGTAACGCGTTACGGCGCGAGTCTTTCTGGCTTCCCTTTCTCTCACGCATATGGCAGCGGTAGGCAGGCTCTTCCTCTCTCACTCTAAACCACAGCTAGTTCAACTTAGATTAGTTTAAGATATCACTTCTGTCGGGCGTCCCGAGACGCACACGTTTTTTTTTCAAAGTCTACCGGTTCGATTCCTGGATAGAAATATCGATTTTCTAAAAATCCAATTAGGCTGTTTTAGTTTTAATTAAAATCGGGCTCGAGACTCCTTTCAGTGTTTTTCGATATTTCTCATAGCTTCGGATTTGGCCATCCACGCACACTTTAAAAATTCAGTCTGTAGATCTCCCCAAATTTCGCCACATCAATTAGTCTTGTCTCATCCAGTTAACTTCCGCGGCTATCATCAAGTTCATCGGTTCACTTTATTGGAGGCCTACCAATGCACAGATAGTCGATGTGGTGGATGCTTCTGAAGTGGCGACATCGTACAGGATGACGCAGCAGTGAATATAGAACATTTAAAAAGAATTTTAGAAAAAACCTGTTGACAGTTTTTTTTACATCTCATCGTCAACTACCTGCCTTTATATATTTTTTTTAATTTTTTTTTGTGAGTGGCGTCTCGCAGTTCAACCTATAAGGTTGTCGATTGCTTAACCGGGCTTGCCTGTGGTGGCCTTAATATAACATTAAGTCTTTTTATATTAAGTTTTTATTTAGTCTTAGTATAGTCTTTATAACCCAAAGGTTGACTGGTAGAGAATGCCTTGATGCATTAAGTCCGCCCATGTACCACTATTGTACAGTGACTTCCAAAAATGCATAAGCAATCTCACAAAGTAATAGCTTGACGTTTAGTTTGACTTACGACCTTCTATTTTCAAGTTGTCTTCAACAAGTGATTGTCGTTCATAATTTCGTCATTTAAAAATGAGTTAAGATGGCCTAACAGTTTAGCGCCCTCAGAGAGAAATTGAAATCAATGTGTTGTAAGTTCAAATCCCACGCATGACTTGACTTTTTGTAAGTACCGAGTACCCGATTGGAAGTAATGGATTAGCAATATATTAAATTATTCTTCAACTTGTTCACACATTTCGTAAAGTTAGAAAGGTAGATCACAAAAAACTAAATTAGGAATTTAGATTTCTGCGAGGTAGACATGAGTGCTATGAATATTTAGCTTGATCGGAATGAACTGTCGGTTGGTTGAAGTTGTTGGTTAGTGACGTGTGATTAACAGTATTGTAATATTCTCAAAATGCAGGCAAATATTAGTATTGAAGTGAGGGCGACTATTATTGCGCTGCATAAAAGTGGTCTTAATAAAACACAAATATCTGAAGAAACCGGACTGAATGTGAGTATAATACCTATTAATGAATTGTAACTTTATAAATTAATCTTTCAATTAAAATTTATACCTGAGATTATATGGTAACATATGGCTTAATTCTTTTTATTGTTTTTTGAATCCATCCATCATAACTTTATGAGGCTTAAAAGAGAAATATTAGTGTTTATTATTGGATTTATAAATGCCGAGTTTTATTTTAAAATTAAATTAATTTTTTTTTTTTTTTTCACTTATCCTAGTGTTCATCAAATGGATGGACCCTAATCTTATTACAATCTAGCCTTGTATATAGACTAATAAGTAATTTAATTAAAACTTAAACTGTTATTATTGTCTTTACTAAGAATGTGTCCAATGGCACTTTTCTTATTGTCTCTATTAAGGCGAATACACTTCGTTCTTGTGTTTATTTGGTAACACTTGTGCTACATTACACTATTCACTTTCACAAACACTAAACACTAACTCGAACGGTTTTATTCTTTTTAGTCTTCTCACTATGTCCGTGTGGTCGAGAAGCCGGATCGCTTCGACATTCACATGCTGATGAAGTCTCTGTTCGTGAGCTTCTGCAGATTTTCGTATCACTTTCTCGATGAACTCAACTTTTAGGTCCCGATGGAGATCATCATTTCGTATATACCAGGGTGCATTTACAATTTCCCGTAGTACTTTGTTCTGGAATCGTTGGATGATTAAAACATTCGTCTGTTTAGTGCAGCCCCACAGCTGAATACCATAAGTCCAAACTGGCATCAGGACTTGTCTGTATAACAACAATTTGTTTTGCACGGACAGCACGGAGTTTCTTCCAAGCAGCCAATACATTCTTTTGAACCGTAGGTCGAGTTCATCTTTTTTCTTCTTTACGTGGGCTTTCCAGCGTAGCTTTGCATCAAGGGTCATACCGAGATACTTGGCTGTATTCTCATATGGGATTTGTTTGTTATTAATATAAACTGGAAAATACTGTTGTTTTTTGTTAGTAAAGTCTATGTGTACAGATTTGGATTCATTTAATTTAATCCTCCATTTTTTTGTCCAGTCATAAACTTGGTTAACAGCCATTTGAACCTTTTCTACTGCTTCTTCATGGCTGTTTCCAACGGCCATTATTGCTGTATCATCAGCAAAGGTCCCAATAGTATTGTGTTCTGATTCAGGGATATCGCAAGTGTATAGAAGGTACAGGACCGGACCTAACACGCTTCCTTGCGGTACGCCAGCTTTTATTTGTTTCAGTTCTGAATAAGCGTCTTCTTGTCTTATTCTAAAGACTCTGTTTAGAATGTAGGATTCTAATATTTCCACAAACTGTTTCGGTAGCAGGCTCTTTAGTTTATGTATAAGGCCTTCATGCCATACTTTGTCAAACGCTTGAGCTACGTCCAGAAAAACAGTAGCACAAACTTGCTTGTTTTCTAACGCGTCTTCTATTACGTTTGTGATTCTGTGCACTTGATCGATCGTGGAGTGTTTTTCTCGAAAACCAAACTGGTGCTCTGGTATAATGTTCCTGCTATATATTATTGGTTTAAGCCGTTTAAGTAGCAGCTTTTCAAACAGCTTTGACATTATGGGTAACAGGGAAATCGGTCTATACGATGTTGTTTCGTGGGCCGGTTTTCCAGGCTTTGCTATCATTATTACTTCAGCAACTTTCCATAAGTCTGGTACATATTTAAGTCTCAGTGCGGCATTTATAAGGGTTGTTAATTTAACCAGACCCTTTCTTGGTAAGTTATGAAGTATTTCCCCTGTTATTAAATCGTAACCTGGCGATTTTCGTGGGCTTATGTTCTGTTTTATTTCTAGTGCGACTTCTCTCGGTGTTACTAGTTTTATGTCATCTACATGATCTGACATCGCTATATTAACCAGGGTGCGGTCTTCAATGATTTCCCCCTCATTTGGCTGAAAAATATTTTCTAGGTGCTCTGCAAACCTCATAGCTTTTTGCTCATTAGTAAGTGCCCATTGCCCGTTCTCACATTTGATGGGAGGGATTTGGGCTATCGGTTTCTTTAGATGCTTAGCAGCTTTCCAAAGGGAGTAGTCTGTCCTTTGGTCGTTACTTAGTTTCTGAAGGTAGGTTTTGGTTGAGTCGTCTTTATAGTCCTGGATTAGTCTTCTTACTTTTTTTGTAAGTTTGTTTAATTTACGTTTGTCTTCAGGACACCTAGATTGATGCCACGTTTTTCTCTGTCTTCTTTTCTCCATAATGAGCTGCTTGATTCTGATGGGGTAAACATTTCCCATCGTCCTTTTGTTGAAGTCAGGTGTATTTTCCCATGCTGCTTGTTGGATGTGCATTATGAACTTTTCAACTTCGATATTTAGATGTTCGGGAGTTTTTAATGGAACTTTAAGATCTATTTGGTCATTTAATCTGGCCTTAAAGCTCTCCCACTCCGTACACTTATTAACAAGAGTGAGTCTGTTTTCTTTGTATAGTATACTCTCGCTAATTTCTAAATAAATTGCAGAGTGATCGGAGTTCAAGTCATAGCTTTGTTCCGTTTTTATGTAACTAGTCGATAGATTTTTGGTTACAAAAAAATCGATTAAGTCCGGAATTTTATTTGGATCTGTTGGCCAATAGGTGGGCTTTCCAGTAGATATAACGTCACATTTTAGCTCTTTAATGGCACTCAGTAGTTCTTTTCCTTTGGTAGTTGTTAGTCTGGAACCCCAATACGTATTTTTAGCATTGAAGTCACCTCCTAAGACAAATCTATTACCAAGGCGGGCTAGGAAACACATATAGTGATCTTTTTTTATCATATGCCGTGGTGGACAGTAGATGGCACACACTGTCAAGGGGTGTTTTTTGGTTTGTAGACAAATTGCCACTGCTTGGATATCTTTCTCTTCGTAAATAAACACTTCATAGTGCTGCAGATTTTCTTTAACAATAACGGCACTTCCGCCTCTTGCAGTATTGTCTGGGTGTAGTGCATGGTATACTTTGTATCCTTTAAACTTAATATGACATTGCTTTGTGAAGTGCGTTTCTGATATCAGGCACACATCAATTTTTTCTATTTCTAATACTACTTGTTACTCATTCCGATGTTTTTGTAACCCATTTGAGTTCCACGTCATAAGTTTAAGTGTAGTATTCATTTTTTTGTTTTAGAAGTAGCGGTTTTGTTGCTATTTTCAATTTTTTTTAATCTCTCGTCGAATGATGACATTAACTTTAAGATTTCATCCAACTTTTTGTTGCTGTTCATATCAGTCAAAGGCGCTTTCGCTATGCCTCTTGTAGTTACTTGAGCGTATGAGATGTTTTTGCTTGTAGTTTGCATCGTGCTTTGACTTGGTTTGAACTGGCTAGGGTCTTCACCTCTTCCAGCAGATGTACTTTGTTGAAGAATCGTATTACTTGTTTTCGATTTTTTCAGTCGTATTTGCTGTATTTCTTTGGCTACAATACATCCCCTGTAGTTAGCCGGATGTGGGGCTCCGCAGTGGACGCATTTTGGCTTCTCTTCTTTTGGTTTTTTGCAATCCTTGGTGAGATGTTTACCTGTGCATTTTACGCACCTCGGTTCTTTGGAGCAATACTTTTGTGTATGGCCGTACGCCTGGCATCTTTTACATTGAGGTACTAGTTTTGTGGATTTTATCGGTTGGATCTCCACATTACATCCTAAAATGTGTTTAATGTTGAATATTTTGTTAGTTTCCTCATCATTTGAGAATGTCAGCATGAACATATTGAGTGGCTCTTTGGTTTTCCAACTCAGTTTGTTGACTGCTTCTAGAATCTTGTAGCCTTTGCAGCGCAAGTCTTCGACTACTCTTTCCGGGATGCAAGTGGAATGCAATTTTTTTGCCATAACTCTTATTGGCCTCTCTTGCTTGTTTTCATATGAGTGCCAAAGACAATCGTTATCTGAAAGGGCTTTTGAGATTGCTCTGTACGATTCTTCGCTTTTAGCATTAACTTTAACAGTATTTCCATTCATCATTTTGATGCTGAACGCGTCAGCTGATTGTCTCTCACATAGAAAATCAAAAAATTTTTGGTAATTCTGGATACCATCTACAACAATGGGTGGTGGCAAAGGAATTTTGATACTCTTACCATTACCTCTGTTCACGTCTCTTCCTTGTTCATTTTGAGTGGGTTGGTCAGGAGAGGTGTTCAATTTTCTTTTCTTCCTGCTCTTTTGCCGTATCCACTCTGTTTCTCGAGCGAGTTCTTCTTCATCCGTTGTATATTCGACAGGCGGTGAAGAAGTCTCAATGGCGGTTGTTGCTGATTTCGGTGCGTTTTCCGCTTGAGGTTTCAGCTGTTGCTGGAGGCTTTCTATTTGACTTTTTAAGTCTTTTAGGTTCTGTTGGAGCTTTAGACGCTCATTTTTTTCTTCGCAATAAAACTTGTACAACAGATGTTCCGTCTCTGTTTTTATGTTCACTCTGGTATCACCCAGCGTATCCTTTCTCGAATCCATTATAAGATTTAAACGAGTATTAACTTCGCCTTAACAATAATATTCGCTGTCAGCCGTCAGCATTATGCAATAACTAGGTCATTGCGCTGCAGCCGACTTGACGGCGGTATTTTGATGCGTAAGCACTTAACACTGTGGTACGCGCGCGATCGCATGCAACACATCTGCTTTCAGCGAAAATCGAACGCGCATTCAAATTAAATAAATATGATTATTAACATATTATTTAAAAATTAAGTCACTTTAGTATTTTGTTAAGTATAGCTGCCTAATATCATTCTTTTTTTGTTTTAGAGAAATACTGTAAGTCTTTGGATAAAAGATATGAGGAAGAGGGTAGCCTTGCTAGTCGAAAGAGATGTGGAAGACCGAAGCTTATTAGCGAGGCGCAGCAACGACATATGGTGGACGAGTATGAAACAAATGGTTTCACACCAAAGAGACACTTTGCGGAATTATACGACACCTCGTTGTAAACTGTTCGCCGTGCGCTTCACGCCAAAGGCGTGCATCACAGAAAACCTGCTAAAAAGCCCTACTTAACAGAGAGACACAAACAAGAACGATTACGTTTCGCACGAGATTATTTAGATTTTGACTGGAATACTGCCATATTTTCAGATGAAAAAACATTTAAATCCAGTCAAAAAGGCAGGTTTCATTTATGGCGCAAGAATAACACTTGCTGGTGTGATAAAAACGTAATCCCTAACACCGAATCAGGTCGACTTACAATTAATATGAGGGGATGGATGAGTGCAGCAGGACCAGGGGAACTGGCTTTCATTCCTCCTCGCGCAAACAGTTGGACTTATGTGGAAGTGTTAGACTTAGTCATGCTACCTACTGTGCGCAACATTTACCCAGCTCATGAGTTAGCACAACTTTCATTTGTCCAGGACAATTGTCCTATTGACCGGGCGAGTACTGTGCGTGAGTGGTTTCACAATCACCCGGAGGTAATTCTTGTTCCATGGCCAGCGCGATCACCCGACCTCAAACGAAGGTGCAAAGGTGGGACTCGCGGGATGAGAGGTCTATGGAACACTTAAAAACCCATTGCATGAAGGTGCGGGAAAATTAAAGAGGAAGCGAAATATGCAGTAATATTGTTATGTCCACGCGCAAACTTGACTGCATCGAAAATAATGGGGGTTATACAAAATATTAATACTACTTTTCTTTGTTTATTTTATAATAATCAGACCATGTAACTAAATATTTAGTAGGTAATTTTAACATATCCGTGATTATTTAATCGTTAACGCAACACTATATTAATAATGTTGTGTTTACTTTAGTTTAAAACAGCTATATCTTTTAACTTGTGCCATCGCCTTATCTTAAGAATGCAGTGAACTTGCTACGAATTTTGTTGACAATAATCATGATTCTATTTTGTTTTTTGTTTCTTCTACCCGCACTGTTGTAACATAAATTAATAGTTAGATTTATTTTTCTCATGTAATTGACGATTGTCTTCATGAGAACTAAAGTTCTTTGAACTGAAATTGAGGTTTAGTTTCAATCTTCTTTTCGTCAAGAAAATGAACAATTAAGCTATAACCTCAATACATTCAATGTGACGTTACATAAAAATAACATGTTTACAAAGTCTAAATCATATATCAGTTTTCAATAAAACTTGTTGAATAGCAATACCTTTAATAACTGGCTATCAACAATTATATATTTTGTATTTTTAAAATATCCTTTCATTGTTATGTTATTATGAATGGTCCAAGTGGGTATACTTCCAACAAACAATCTTATCAGCGGTTACAAGAGAACTTTTTTTGCCTAGGTAACAATTCGACGTCACAATTCTCATGTTTGTTAATTTTATTTATAAATAAGTATAACGAATAAACATTTTCATTATTATTAAGCACGACTTTATTATTTCCACCTTACATCATCGAAAAGATGAATTACAGATCACTAGTCACTACTAAATAATATCAAATTACGAATATGATTAATAAATCATATTCGTAATATGCAACTATTTAGTACAAAAATACGATAAAATTTTTCATAGAAATATAAAAACAACTTGTTTTTATATCTTTAGTATTTTCAAAGAAAAAAAAAACAGCAACGCCATTACTAAGATTGGAACTCAGGTTTCCCTGATTGCGAATCCAACACTTTGCCCAAACGGCTACGAGCACATGATATATTATCGCAAATTTTATCAATGGAATGGTAACAACAGGCCGCCTCTGTGACTGTATGACGGGTATTCTTAATGACACAGAAATAATATGATGTTCTTGCGCGTAGTGCGACAGTTCCTTAGTGTGTGTTATCGCTGGAATGTTAAGATACTCATACACGCGCACTAACCAACAACTAGAACTTACAAAAAGTCTGATCATGCGTGGGATTTGAACTTACGGCATAATGACAACTTGAAAATAGAAGGTCGTAAGTCAAACTAAACGTCAAGCTATAACTTTAAGAGATTGCTTATGCATTTTTGGAAGTTTACTGTACATAAAGTTTAAATAAATAAATATTAAAGCCTCCAGCCAGGGCTTATAAAAAACTTACAAACTAAGCGACTACACGCTAAGGGCACTCCCTGTGGGGTACGGGCCTCGGCTTAGGGCGTCGCTGGGGGGAGGACAGTAAGGGACGGGCTGGATCGAACTAGATACCTGCCTTTATCCCAAGTTACTAAAGATAACATGTTTTCTCCTTCTATTCTTATTTCTTTTCTCCCTTTCCAACCGACCTTCTTAATCTCGACGTGTCATATTTACGCCCCGGTGCTGTAATTATGAAAACAAATTACTTTTTTATTTGAATCATGTCCGCATATCGCTGTACGACAGTTAACAGTAAAGTTAATTGAATGTTTTCGTTAAAACGATATTTTTTTCGCGAAGCCGTCATTCACTGCAATGTTCTAGCAAAATCAGTTTCTTATTTAAGATATCGACATTAGTTATGTTAGGCAAATTGTGTGACATACTCCTATTGTAAAATAAGATGCTTTCGCAATATTTGGGCCAAGGCTGTGGTAGAATAGTTCTAACAATATTCGCGTCCAGACGCCAGCGCATCAAGCTACCCGAAACTGTCAATTTTTCCCAATCAACCTTGAACCTAATGCTGTAGCGATAAAGTTGAAAATTTGTTAAAGAAATTTGACAGATTGTTGTAGCTTGATGTGCTGGTGACTGTACATTATACCTTTGTACTTATTAATTGATGAGGACACAAGTATCATTGTTTAGGTCAGCATTCCGCAAGATTATATCAAGAAGATCGTTGGCAAGCGATATTCGCGGGTTGGTAGGAACTGGAATAGAGGAGCCGAGAAGCGAGTAAAAGACCAGGAGTGGCCTGTCCTGATATCTACTACCTCGGGGTCTTTAAGTTAAGAATAGGTTACTTCATGGCAAGCTGCTCCATCTTCGACCACATCATCCCTTTCCCTCAGATGAGATTGTGATCAAACATGAGCCTAACAATAATAATATAAATCTAGCAGTGGACTGCTTCAAGCTGATGATGGTCGGTAGAAGGATCTTCAGAAACCAGATCTCGATTGATTTTGGGAAATTCAAGGAAAATTGGATTCTTAATCCTCCTTTAAAGCCGCAATCAGGTGTTTTACGATCAGCGTGTTGTATTTACATGTTCAAATCGTAGTATGTATACATAATGAGTATTTACTCAGGCTGAGCTGAGTGAACAATATAGTGATTAATGAGGATTGTTTGTACGAAAATGTGGTAAAACATGACGTTGGACACTTGAATAGTAACGTGGAAGGTGGAGATGGTTTGCTATTACCATCTTTCAAGCAGAATTGAAAATTTACAGCAAAAAGAAAGTAAAGGAGTGGAACTCTCTGCTTGCGTCTGTGTTTCCGAACGCATACAACCCTAATCTCTTCAAAATTAGAGTGAACAGGATTCTTCTGGGTAAGCTCGCTCCATGTCTCTGTCATCTATGACCTAGACTAGAGTCCAGAGCAAACCCATATTAAATTAAAAAAAAAGAAGGAAAAGTACCAGAAATAAAAAGAAACAAGAAAAATATAATCAGCCAAGCGCGTGTCGAGCCACGCTCAGTGTAGGGTTCTGTAGTTACCTATCCCGGAACCATGACAAAAATACATCAAGGTAAAGAGACGACAGAAAGAATAGCCGACAGACAGACAACGAAGTGATCCTAAAAGAGTTTTGAGTTGTGAGATCTGACTCACTTGTATAACTAAATTATAAACAAAGAAGCTAAATAAAACCCTTGTAAAAATCAAATAAATGTGGCTCTTAATAGGATCCTCTGTTATACGAGTATCAATAATATTCACCCGCTCTATATACAGGGTGTCCCAAAACTCAACGTCAAGCCGAAACGGGGTGACAGGATTGATCATAACCATCACGAGAAAAATCTGAAAAAAAATCTATCCCATGCAGTTTAAAAATTATGGGCATTTTAAGAAAAACCTAGAAATTTGATCAAACTCTACCATTTTTCGGTTATTGTGGTTATTCTTTTTTATTTTTGTTCATTTGAACTTTGGAAACGTAATCCTAAATAACATTTCTAGAATCCCAATAAAAAATAATGACACAATTGCCTCAAGTTTCCGAGAATTGAGACTATTTGTTAAACTACGAATTTAAAATTTTCAAGATTCGTCGACTTTGACAGGCCCTCCTATAAAAAAAATGTACTAGAGTGCCTTGGCAAGTGGCATTAAAAGTTGGCGCATTTAATCAGAATTCTAAAATGGTACAATACTTGTTAGTTCCATACAATAGAAAAGAGTAAAAAAATTAAAACCTCAAGTAACCCGATTTTTGCTATCTCATTTTACTCAGTTAAAATGTTTTTAATTCACACAAGCTCTAGGTAGGTTCTTAATTTTAAGACAAAATAATAATAATAATAATAATAATAACTTTATTTCGGACGCACAGATCCATAGCGTGTTAGTAACATATAAAAAAAATAAAAACAAAAACTTATTACCTAGTGTTAGTACCAATCAACCTCTTCACAAACTGCTGCACAATTGGAGAGCCGAGGCTCTCAGCTACCGTTTTCAGAATGCTGTTTTGACTGTCCCTCACTCTCCTCAGAAGCGACGCTGTTTTTTTGCGTATAATCGCATGAAAATTATCAGTTCGCGCTTGCGCAAACATCTCCGACGCGCTACAGTAACGGGGCAGTCTCAACAACATCCTGAAAGCATTGTTATATTGGACGCGTAGGACATCCAGCGATCTCTTAGTATAGCTGACCCACAGACCACCGGCGTACAGACTTTGGCAGTAAGCCTTGAAGAGTGTTACTTTTACTAGGTCTGTACACCGCGCAAATCTACGGGACAACATATTACTCCGGACCGCTAGTGCCCTACGCTCCCTCTCGATGTCTACATCGTCCCTGAGGTCAGCGGTAATAAAATGCCCTAGGTATTTAAAAGTGGACACCCTATTAATTTTTGTCCCATTCACGAGAAACTCGGGTTCTCCACGGCGTTTACCACCGACCTCAAAGACCATGTATTCACACTTCTTTTCATTATAATTTAATCCATGTGCGGCAGCGTAGGCTTCACACGCTTTTAGCAGCTCTCTGATCGCTCCCGCTGACGGACCCAGCAGCACCATGTCATCTGCATAGCTGATGTTGTTAATTCTAACCCCACCAACACTGCATCCAACACGCATGCTGCTGAGCGCGACAATAAGGTCATCCATGTAGAGGTTGAAGAGCCTGGGAGACGTCAGGCCCCCCTGCCTCACCCCGCACTCCAACCTATACGATTCAGAGACTGTATCATCCCATTTCACAATATTGCTTTGGTTTCCATACCAGTACTGAAATAGACCACATATTTCCGCGGGTATACCCCTGTCACCCATCTTCCCCCAGAGCATATCATACGAGACAAGATCAAATGCCCTGGAGAGATCAAGGAAACAGGCGTACACTGGCGTCCCTCGATCTATATAATATTGCACAGTATGCCTGAGACTTAAAATAGCACTTTCAGTTGATAGTCCGGGGCGAAACCCGAACTGTGCATCATGAAGATGTATGTGGTTACTTAAGTAAGAATCAAGCACACCGTCCAATACCTTAGCTATTATTGTCGCAAGAGAAATGGGACGATAGTTAGCTTTGTCCGCGATGTCCCCAGTCCTGTTCTTCACAATGGGAACTACGATGGTCTTCATTAAATTAGCAGGTAGATACGCGTGACTAATACACATTGTGAAAAACATAGACAAGACCCGCGGCAGATGGACACCTGCGTGCTTCAGATGCTCAACGCTGAGCCCATCATGTCCTGGCGATTTGCCAGAGAAAAAATGCTGCAAAATGATGAGAGAGATGGATAATGGGTATGTTCGCCATGAGTGAGCGAGACAGATAGTCACGATAAAGTCTAGCGGCAGCACTTGCGTTGCATCTGCATTCCCCATAAATGAGGTGCATGTTCGCATATTCTTGTGAAGTGTAGCGCGTAGGCATGGTAGATAAAAAGGATGCCAACACAAAAGTCCAGAGAGAAGCCAAAGTTGCCGGTATGTTATCAACAAGTCCAATTCACAAAGATTCAAGTCTAGATGCCATAGCATCTATCTGTTTCATTCGCACTCGTTTAAACGACGCATCTCCGTCTCAATGCGTGGCGTCACTATCTGTCTCGCTCACTCATGGCAAACATACCCATTATCCATCTCTCTCATCATTTTGCCTTAAAATTAAGAACCTACCTAGAGCTTGTGCGAATTAAAAACATTTTAACTGAGTAAAATCTGATAGCAAAAATCGGGTTACTTGAGGTTTTAATTTTTTTACTCTTTTCTATTGTATGGAACTAACAAGTATTGTACCATTTTAGAATTCTGATTAAATGCGCCAACTTTTAATGCTACTTGCCAAGGCACTCTAGTACATTTTTTTTATAGGAGGGCCTGTCAAAGTCGACGAATCTTGAAAATTTTAAATTCGTAGTTTAACAAATAGTCTCAATTCTCGGGAACTTGAGGCAATTGTGTCATTATTTTTTATTGGGATTCTAGAAATGTTATTTAGGATTACGTTTCTAAAGTTCAAATGAACAAAAATAAAAAATAATAACCACAATAACCGAAAAATGGTACAGTTTGATCAAATTTCTAGGTTTTTCTTAAAATGCCCATAATTTTCAAACTGCATGGGATAGATTTTTTTTCAGATTTTTCTCGTGATGGTTATGATCAATCCTGTCACCCCGTTTCGGCTTGACGTTGAGTTTTGGGACACCCTGTATATAGACTTGAAGAAAAGTTTTATTTATTCGAAACAGTAAATTCAGTGAATAATATATTCACCTATCCGAAACATAAATACTCTACCGTTCTATTTATCTAAAACGAACTAAACTGCTTATATAATAAGTGTCCAATTCCAATGACAGACTTTTCGGGACTAATGTCTCAAATTACGCGACGTCGTCAAAGTTTAGTGGCAATTAGGTGTTTTCAAGAGTTAGGCAAGTGGCCAGTCCTCGAGAGAGCTAACTTAGTTGACAGTGCTCCTAACTAGATGTCTAGGAAACCTAGATTATGCCGCTTGAAACTATTCGGCGAAGCTTTCGGGAGAACTAATTTGTGACGATAGATTCGAAATCGTATGTAACTTTTAGGACTGTTTATTGATTTGTGCAATTGTAAGCTAAAAGCAATTGCTTTTGTCAATTAGTTGTCTTTGGTAACTGTTCTTACCTTTTAGATAATTTTTGGGTTTTGGACTGTAACTTTCCGTGCTGGTAGTCAAGCAGGAGTTCTGTCAACAAGGATGGTATTGGAACTTTTCGAAGTCGTTTTCTATTATTCATGGGCTCACGTTTGAGCACCACTGTCTCACCTGATAGAAAGCGATGATGTGGTCGACGACATAGCATCTATTCACTTTCGACTTAAAGAGCCCCAGGCAGGTCGATTCTTTAAACATGTCAAAGTGAAGGCTTGGGTGAAGTGATCACGAGATGAGCTGTCAATCCATATGAATGACAGCTCACTTCGTGATCATGTGACATCTTGATGATATGGATTGATAGCTCACCTCGTGATCACTTCACCCAGGCCTTCACTTCGACATGTTTACAGAATCGACCGGCTGGTTGCTTAAGCAGATGGCAGTATAAAATACCGAAATTCGGGTAACCTGTCTAACATCTATTTACTTACTTCGTTTGAATTCTGCAAAAAAGGCACAGAAAGAAAAAGTCTGATATGATTATGTTCTTTTTTGACGCTACATGCGACAAGAACAATGCACTGGTTGTATGACCCACTGCCGGAGTGGGATCATGATCATCTCAGTCGCAAGTTCGACTGAGATACGAATGCGATCGTTGCTTGAAAATAGGTAGAATCGGCACTCTGTTCTTGTCTTCAGCGTATTTGCAACTAAAAGTAACTGCTTAATGGTCTTTAATATATGTGTACGTAAATAAGCTATGCTACTAAATAACAGTCAATGTGTCCACAAGTCTCTCAAGAGGCGAGTGCTAGAGTTCCAGAGAAGGTACACTCCCTTTTAATTGGACACCGCCATTACTCGTTTATCTACTCACGAACAATTTAGAGAAAATTAATTTGTGTTCTACAATGGCCTTTGAAACCAATAATAATATTGGCAGTGACTTTGTTTGAAACGAATTGGAACTTTATTACTGTAGTTTAAGGGACAATTTTGTATGTTTGCGTGAGAACCTATCATAAAATGTTTGCGATGTAGGGGTAATTGTTAATAATGAATGTTGAGCGAATAGTCATTATAGTGATTCAGGTATAGGCGTATAAAAATCAACTATAATTTTACTCACGTGTCAGTTTATTCAATATTCATCATTATGGATAGGCTGACGTTTAAATTTTGTGTTTTAATTTGGGTAAGGATCTATTATTTTTACTCCTTACGTAGTCCTCTCAAAAGCAGTTATTCGTATGCTGTTTGATGAAAATGATTCCTATTACAAGAAAAATTTCTTTGGTATAATGAAAGAAAATATAAGAACGAAAAATAGGGACTTTGCGAAAATATTAAGCTATATTAGATATCAAAAACAAAAGAAAAATTGTATCAGCAAAAGCAAAAAGGTGTTATGTTCAGCAGTGGGACAAATGAAGCGAAGAATGATGATGGTGATGATGATAAAGAAAAAAAGAAAACAGGTTTAATTGCTACGGAACAAATGTATTTCGGTATAAATGATAACTTAAAAGCTATAAATTATTTAAAAGAAGGAGAGGGGTATTTTAATAGATAAGAAACTAAAGTCAAATAGAATAGCAATGGATGTTAGTGCCCATTTGCGTTGAGGCGCAGCACACGACCTGGAATTTCCATGGTTTTTTGCAATGGGGCTCCTAGTCCAAGGAAGACATGTCTTTGGTGTCATCAGAACTGACTGATAGAGGTGTTTAGGAGAAGGAAATAGAAGCAGTAATGCTAGCGAAGGAGGAGGCGGGCAACGCGAGGGAAAGGCAAGGCCTTCGCCCCAACCGCCGCTACAGGAGAAGATGCCCCGGACGTCGGGAGTCGCAGGGCGATCCCCGGCCACCGTAGGCGCGGGCCTGCGGACGGCGAGCGTGGGGTGGCTCGTTGTCCGATCACCACCAGGCCCGTGTCGATGGCGCGTTGTGTTTCACGCGCGCCTCAAAGAGATGTCAGCATATAAGACGGGGCCCGCTAGGGCCAGAGCCTGCCAGAGTTGCGGAATTTGTTCGAAAGAGTCACCGCGGCCCTGGAACGCAAAGGGCTTTAGAAGGAACACGGATGGGTTTTAGTTAGTAAGAGTCTGACACGCCGTTCCGCTCCACCCAGAGCGGAAGAAGTCATTTGATGATTTTCCATCCTTAAAAAAAAAAGAAGAAGGAAATAAGTACAGCAAGATAATAATGATCCTTATCGAAGTTAAGTCCCAATAAAAGATTCGTGAAAAGATTCGTGTTATACTGTGTCAAATTATATGTCAGATACATTTCCAAAAATATTGGACGAGTATTTTTTGTTTTTTCACGTACGTAAACAAAAAATGCCCATACAGCGCGTTGAAAACACGCGTGACGTCACTAAGATGGTACAATTTACCAGCGACGTGACGTTTCGCGTGTTTTCAACGCATTGTATCGTCTTCATTTTTTGTTTACTTGAAAAAAGAAAACATACGTGTCCAATACTTTTTGGAAATCTATCTGAAGGACTAATTAGATTTTTCAGAAAAATACCCTATTGACGGATTCGGAGAATATTTCTTTTCTGAGTCGTTTCACGCCGAGAAAGGTGGCTTGCCTCTTCGAAGCCTATTCGGTTATTATCTTAAAATAATATTTAACTAATTGTGTTCGTTTCTATAAAATCTTATTATTCATAATGTATTGTATAATTGACGCAAATAATTGCTTCGAAATTGGCACTCATGTAAGTGTGTTCGTGTGTACGGTCATTAATGTGAAAACATAGTCGACTAATCGGTATGTTATTGCTTACCCAAGCGATATGAACATATTTTTCTTCCCTTTTGGTTTCAGTAAGACTGGACGTAGTCGAAAAGGCGCCATTTTTTTTATTAACCTACTATAAGAACATACAATTTATTAGAAAAAAAGAGGTATGAATCTAAATGTGTATGGTTGGAGAAAGAGAAAGAAAGAAGGAAAGAAAAAAAGAAAGCTTGATCCAGATAATACACACATAAGCGTTATCGATCAAAAACGAAAACGTGCGACATGCTCGATCAAATCAATTAAATAACATTAAAATTCAATTTAATGTAATCGAATTTAAGTGTAATTATTTGATGAGAAAATATTGCAACGAACACTGTTGTATGACGTCATTTATTTCAATCGTCATTTTGCGACAAAGTATTTCATTTGTGAAACAGTGTAAAATGGCTAGTTTATTGTTTAGACTCATGAAGAGACCGTAGTAATAACAGAAGTACAAACAATCAAATATTCTCAGATTTAAATCTGTTCAGTATACAATGGCAGATGTTCCTGTAAGTGTATTATTATGGGTAGCGGAATTTGTTCGAAAGAGTTATCGCGGCCCTGGAACGCATAAGGCTTTAGACGGAACACGGATGGGTTTTAGTCAGTAAGAGTCTGACACGCCCTGCCGCTCCACCTAGAGCGGAAGAAGTCATTTGATGATTTCCCATTCTTAAAAAAAAATAAAAAAAGTGTATTATTATAATAATCCTCCGACCGAATTTCGGACACGATGGCCAGTCTCAACGAAGATTAGCGAAGCACATAGGTACTACTGTACCTACGTGCTTCGCAGATAGGTACTGTAGTGCATAAGTGTGTGTGCATTCAAGTACACAGGTGTGCTCTCTGTTGCTTGCTACTTATATCGAAGATACGGCAATCCGAAGCGACGTCAAAACATTAAATGGTGTTTATGCTTTTGTTTCAGGTATTATGTGTATCAAAATCAAAGTCACAATTACTAAATTCTACAAGTAGCTTAAGTCATAGTAGTAAGTTTATTTTCTTTATTTCTATTTCAAATAGTTTTATGCGAAAGTATGGGGTCAAACAAATATATGAGCTGGAAAAAGTAAGGAGACGCATCCAATCAACATCGGATGAAATAGAAATCCATAGCTGAATACCTAGCAGTTTATTTCTACCCTAAAAAGGGGTAAATCAAGAACATAAAAGGGAAAAACGATAAAAAAAAACTTAAAATAATCTTAGGGCAAAAATAGAATACCATCACAGAACAATGAATTGCGCCTGCGCTGCTGCGATATACATCGCGCAGCAACCAGCTGCCAAAATGTGAATGCTCTGAAAGAAATAAAAAAAGAAAAAATATCTATTTAATGTGAAACAACAGAGGGCTAATTCTACGTTTTAAGCAAGTCGCAATCTGACAATTTTTTTGACAGATTACGACTGAGATGCGAATGTGAACGTTACTTGAAAATTAGTAGAATTGGCGGGGTAAAACTTCACAGGATACAAACCTAACTATCAATCATAATATCTATTTTCAGATCAGTCACAATCATCCTGTGAGGAAGGTCATCCAGTAACCCCGCCCGATGAGTGCAACACTTGCACGTGCTTTGCCGGCGTAATATATTGTACGAATCTTTCATGTCCAGGTAAAATGAAACCTTTTTCTTGGTAAATATTTAGCTCTAAATTGTCTTCTATATTCTGATGACTGATCTGAACTCATGGCAAAAAATGGGTCAATATTCATAACATACCGAGTCCCATCCGTACCTCCAAATACAGATCAGGCTGTTGGTTGGGTGGAAGTCTGAGAATGTGATTCCAGTATTACCACGGGGTATCGTGTTGCCCAGTTTCCAGGACAGATAGACAGTACCACCATCCTTATAAAACACTAGTATACAGCTGCATCCAGTTAATTTCTGGTCTTTGGCTGCTCTGATAGAACAGACAGAGGTGTAACGGGAATAGGGAGGCCTTTGAACAGCAGTCGAACAACAGCGAGCTAATACTGGTAATACTGCATCCAAGCTCAAATATATTAGCTGTATTCACGTGAGAGTTCATCTATCCCTCGCTTGTTTCTTTTATTATTGGTATGCCAACGACGTGATCGATGTCAAGGGCACGCTTGACTAGAAGTTACCTATTTACTCTTGACTTCGGGATTCTCAGGCTGTAGCTGGCTGGTTAGATTTGAGTAGATGAACTCTAAGGCAATCAAATCAAAATGAAATAAACGGAAATGAACAACACGAATTTACAAAACATTGTTTTCAGAACAAGAATGCGTCAATGGTGAAGAAATACCTCCACCAGATGAATGCAATAAATGTATATGTCAACGAGGACTAGTCATGTGTAGCAACGTGATCTGCATACCAGGTACCAATTCAGAAAAAATCTGTAGGTTTGAAAGCAAACTATTCGACGTCATCTCCAATCTAGCATAATTCATCGTCTTACATAAATAACATCTATTGTTTCTTTGGTCTTCCTCTAACCATCCTAAACAATCCATATTCTTACTAACAGATTTTCTCATGATATGCTCCTAATTCGTCTGTATCATATGCGCCTGTGCTGACCATGACAGCCGATCTCCAGATAAATTTTTGATCAACCATACTACTTCCACAGCACCTCTTACATACTTATTTCCAATATTACAATTATGATTAAATTTTCAGCACCAAATTGCGCTGAAAACCTATTGTACCCCACACTAAATAAATGCAATACATGCATGTGCATAAAAGGCTTTATAATGTGCACCAGTAATGTCTGTTACGAGGAAAACTCGGCTGGTTTTGACCCAAGAGGTAAGACTACTTCACATTGTCCAATGTTAGAATAATTAAGGCGCTATCCACACATTTTTAGATCAAGTTCAGTTACGTGAAGGATTGAAAAAATGCTTGCATGTATTCTGTACGAACTAGTTCACACTTCCGTGTCAGGCGAGTTTGGACCATCAGTGTCACGTCACGGAAGATGCTCGATGAGCAGTTGAGTACACGACACTGACAGAATCCTGACGAAGAAACGTTTGTAGCGCTTATGCATTAAAAATAGTACTGCAACGCAAATAGACTGATTCCTTTGAGCAGACAGTTCTGCTTATATTTTTAACACGGCATGAGCTATTGCTAGCGTTCATTAAAATTTCATTGCAGTTTTAAGTCTCTATTGTACCTAGATTTCAAATCATATCGTCAAACTGAATTATCATTCTGTTAAAAGAATCTCCGTTCTACTCAATATGCTACGGAAAAAATCCTCCGATACTTCGATACTTGATTATAGAGTAAAAAGAGTAAAATAATACACTATCACCATCGCCCTATCTAGTGGCTAACGTTATATTATCTAGGTACGCTACCTAATTATTTAAATCTCAGGGTATAGAGTAGGAAGAGAAGTAATAGTCTACCACTCTCTATCGGGTGGTTCAGATATTGTTTTGCTTATAGAAGTTTGTCGGTAGGGTTTCTCTGCCAAACCCTGCAGCCTCAACGACTTGATAGATTTAAAAAAACTAGGGCATCATTAGATTCGCTGAGACAGACTGAATAACACAGGCAATAAGGATTTTGAAAAAAAAAAGAATCAGATGGCCTTCTCCCAAACTTTTCTCCACAAACTTCCAAACTCCGGGCTCTCACTGAGAAACTCCTATTGGAAAAACCCAATAACATTTTTTGCCCGACCTGGGAATCGAACCCAGGACACCGCTCTCGACAAACGCGCTTGCGACCGCGAGACGAACGAAGCAGTTACATTTATAATGCATGGAAAGATAAAAGCGATGCTTTGGGCATTTTTTGCGATTTGTCTAAGGCATTCGATTGCATTCCCATGAAACATTAATCAGAAAACTACACTACTACGTAATCCGGGACGCCTCGCTGGATCTTCTTACTTCATATTTGAGTGATAGGAGTTACGCTACAAGATCTCCCGGATCTGTAGTCAGGATGGGGGTCCCCCAAGGCTCAATTTTAGATTCCTTTTTGTTTGTAATTTATATTAATGACTTGCCGTACGTCATAAAGAAAAAGCATGATATAGTGTTATTTGCAGACGACACATCACTTGTATTTAAACCCAAGCGTAACTACTACTAAACGAGAAAAAACTAAATGCATAAAGTTCACGTAACCACATGTAGACAAGTGAACACTAGTGTGTCAATAAAAGGTTAAGAGTTAAAAGCCGAAGATATATGGGTTATCTTTTCATTTCTTTTTTTTTCTTCTCTTTCTCTTCAAGTATCTTGTTAACGATGTCTGGCAGTTTGAGTACTTTTAGTGGCCTACCCAAATGTCCTTTCATTAGCATTGTTTGTCGAGTCGTTGAGCTCCTTATTGGTTCTAACTTGAGCTACTCGACTACTGACCAAGGCTTGCACTGATTGGACAGGTCCACTCAAATCTGTGTGGTTCTTTCCTCAAAATATAATTTCAGACACTGATCTGCACGGTCCTCATATAACGTATTTTGAATGTGAGGACCATGTAGGTCGCAATATTAGGGGTTCATTTCCTGTTAGTCTGGCAGTTTGAGTTCTTTATGCGGCCTACCCAAATGTCCTTACTTTGGTATTGTTTGTCAAATCGTTGAGCTCCTTAAAGTTTTAAGTTTGAGCTACACGATCACTGACAAATACCTTGCACTGTCAGGACAGGTCCACTCAAAACTGTGTGGTACTTACCTCAAAAGACCACTTCAGACATTAACCTACAATCCTACATGGTTCTCATAGGTTTTGACCAGTACAATTGTATAGACTTCAAAAGAGACTTTGACCTTAAAACTAATTAAAATCAACGACATAAGATATTGCATTAAAAACTAAAATGGAGATGGGCAGGCTATTTATGATGAAGAGAAAGAAAGAAAAAATGCGCGAAGGAGATAACTGAATGATGTCGAAGGCAAAATAAAAGAAGGAAAGGGAGGCAGCGTCTAACATGAGAAGACGATATCCGGCGAGTAGCTAGTGTTACTTAGAGTAGGAATACTCATAACAGGAGAATGAGGCAAGGTCTAGGGGAGCCTTTGCGGAAACGCAAGAGAATCTCAATACCGGTGTCAAGTAATTCATTAGATAATAGTTAAGTAAATAATTAATTAAGTACTTTATGTTATATGAATATTGGTTATAGTTAACTTTAAAAACCATATTTGTAAGATTCTTAAATAAAGGCAATAAGTATTAAATTTATATGTATCAATAATTAATAAGGCAATCGTTAAATAATAATAATGCAAATTTGAATTGTGATTGACCTCGAAGTTGTATATATTCTTACTAATTATGAATATTTTGAACCTATATGAGTTTTTGTAAAGAACGCCTAACAAACTTCTTCGGGTAAAAAGTATGTTAGCCACCCGGTAAAGAGAGTGGTATATTCAACTACTACTCTTCCTACTCTACAGCCTGAGATATAAATGCTTAGCGCCGTGGCAGGCTCAATTTTGTACCGTGACCTTTGTCCTCGTATTCATTAGCTTTGTTTTGAGTAATTGATATCTGTATGTTACAAAAGCCACGAAAAAAACGCCTAACAAGGAATGCATAGAAGGCAGCAGCCTTCCTGGACCAAATAAGTGTGTTGAATGCATTTGCGAAAACGGCAGGAAGAGATGCAAATATATTTGCAGTCCCACCATGCAACTGCAAAATCGATTTGCAGGTAATTTGAACATTTATTTGTACTTTTGACAGATTTTCGATGCCATTATTTGGGGAGAATATAATAAAAATACGAATGATTGTACACTATAACATATTTACCATTGGAGACCTATGTTCAGCAACTGACGGTTTCTGGTTGATTGCTGATGATGAGCAGATTTCTACAATCAGGTCATCTGTCTAACTTATGAGAGACCAATCCACGGTGCGTCGTGTGCAAGATCGATGGGTTACATACTTTAAGGATGACTCTAGTGTAGCATTGTATGTGTAATGCCCTTGTGAATCTTGTTTTTGTTAACCTACTTTGTGTCTCAGTGCTAGGCAAAGATCTACTATTTCCTTCCAAATCTCTCTGACTCAGGCGATCTCTGCCAATAACGATTTGCCGAGTACGATCGCGATGTGGCTAGCCCTCTCTTATTTTAGCCTAACTATATTTTCCTCAAGTTCTGCTACTTGAGTTATGGAGCGCAGTGTGGTGTTTCTAATGCGATTTCTTTGATAAACAGCTATCAGAAAGCCTATTAGGCGCAAATAGTACAGCTCCTAGCTGTGATAAAAAATTGGGATCACCCCACACAAAAAATCCGTTTATTCGATCTGAGTGTCAATTCTACTCATTTCACATCAAGCAACGTTTGCATTCGCATCGCAGTCTGTCAAAAAACCTCATTTTTCATGCGTGTTTCGTAGGATACAAACCTTACTATCGACTATAATTATTTTCAGATCAGTCACACTCGTTCTGTGAGGAAGGCCATCCAGTAATCCCGCCTGATGAGTGCAACACTTGCACTTGTTTTGCCGGCGTAATTTATTGTACGAATCTTTCGTGCGCAGGTAAGATGAGAAGAAGACTTTATTTTTATTTAAATTTTTAGCTCCAAATTGTCTTCTATATTCAGATGACTGGTCTGCTGGGCTCATGGAAAAAATTGGTGTCTATCCATAACATACCGAATCCGTTTCCACCCAACCCAGGCTTCCGCCTGAGAATGGATTCTAATCTTGCCGGGTATCGTGTTGCCCAGTTTCCAGGACAGATAAGTAATACTGCTAAAAAAATACCAATATTCAGCTGCATCCAGTTATACTGGTCTTTGGCAGCTCTGAACAGAAATGTAGTAACGAGAGTGGCCATTGAACGGCTGTTGGACAATACGAGCTAATAAGCTCTATAGATACTGATAATTATATATTTTATTATTATTATATTTTTAATACTTTTTTTATTATTGGTATGCTGACGATGTGATCGATGTCGAGGGCACGCTTGTCTAGAAGTAACCTATTTAAGCTTGACTTTGGGATTCTCAGGTTATAGCTGGCTGGTTAGATTTGAGTAAATTAACTCTAGGGGAATCAAATCAAAATGAAATAAAGAGAAATTAGCAACACTAATTAATAAAACGTTGTTTTCAGAACAATCGTGCGTCAATGGTGAGGAAATACCACCACCAGATGAATGCAATAAATGTATATGTCGACGAGGACAAGCCATGTGTAGCAACGTGATTTGCATACCAGGTACAGATTCAGAGAAAATCTTCGTCATCTCCCTTGTAGCCCTATCGTCTTATATAAAAACCATCTATTGTTTCTTTGGTCTTCCTATAATCATTCGATGTAATAAATATAATAAACTACCCGCATTCATTAAAAAAGAAGAGAAAATTAACATATTTTTAAGAAAACTTAGACAATTTTTACTCAATAAAAGCTACTACTCGGTAAACAAATTTCTAAGTGATAGATTATTAAAGTCATAACTCATAACTGAAGTACCTATTCATGTCCTTAATTTTTATTTGATTTGTTAATTCTATTTACATCTCTCAATAGATAACTAGATTAACAGTTTCTTAGTAATTTTACATTTAATAAAATGCTTCCTCTCTCCTAACCTAGATACTTATCTTGCTGTGCCCGACAGGGTCCATATGAACCTATTTGTTATTTTACCACCTAAGAATACATGTGGAATGCAATAAAAGTATTGAGTATTGAGTATTCTAAACAATCCACATTCGAACTTATAGCTTTCCTAATGACATGTGTCTAATTCGTCTGCATCAAATGCGCCTGCGCTTATCATGACAGCCGATCTCCAGATACATTTACGGTCACCGATACTACGTTCAAACCTCTTCTTACATACTTATTTTCAATATTACAATTATGATAAAATTTTCAGCACCAAATTGCGCTGAAAACCAATTGTACCCCCCACCAAATAAATGCAATTCATGCATGTGCCTTAACGGTTTTATAAGGTGCACCAGTAATGTTTGTTACGAGGAAAACTGGGCTGGTTTTGACCCTAGAGGTAAGACTACTTTACATTGTCAATTTTAAAATAATTAAGGCGCTATCCACACATTTCTAGGTCAAGTTCACGCCTGAATTTCGTCATGGTTGGAAAAAAAATGGTTGTCTGTCGTTGAAAGTTTGTTTATGGACGATAGTTTAACGTGACAACGTCATAACAAAACATTGATGAAATGATCGTAACGTTACAATGAGCGTAACGTTACAATGAGTCATCCTTTTTCGTGCGTGCAGCCGGCGTTCATCGATTTATTAGACGTTGTCACGTCAAAAATGCTTACAAAGTTGCTCCCAGAGCATGTTCCGTGACGGGATCCTGACGTGGAAATGTTTGTAGCGCTTTATGCATTAAAAATGGTACAGAAATGCAAATAGTCTGATTCCTTTCGGCAGTCAGCACTGCTAATATTTATTATAGCACTGCATGAGCAATTGCTAGTCCCGATTGTAATTCCTATATTTCAAATCATGTCCTTTGAAGAATGTCTATTCCAGTCAGTCACAATATTAGCATATTGCGACTGACTGGAATGGAAAATACCCTCGATTGATGTTAACAAATAATAAGTGGGTCATTTTGATTTGATTACCCATCCTTAAAAAAAAGCCCATCTGCTGAGAAAAGAAAATCTAAGAAAGGAGACGATTCATGATTCTTAGAAATTTTACCAATCTCCAGCGCAAATGTTTTATATCTCATATCATAGAGTAAAAAGAGTAGTAAAGTAATGTACCATCACCATCGCGTTATCTAGTGGCTAACATGATATATTTAGGCGCTAATCTGTACTCATATTATCAATGCGAAAGTTTGGATGTATGGATTGCTGTTTGTTTCTCAATTACGTCAGAACGGCTGAACGGATCTTGATGACATTTAGCACATAGGTGCATTTAGTTTGGAATAACACATAGGATATAAAAATATGTTAGCCACATGATAGAGAGATAGTGGTATATTCTATTACTACTCTTCCAACTACAATCTGAGACATAAATCCTTAGAGCCGGAGCAGTCTTAATTTTGTACCGTGTCCTTTGTCTTCGTATTCATTAATTTTATTTTGAGTAATTGATATCTGTATGTTACAAAAGCCACGACAAAAACGCCTAACAAGAAGGAATGCATAGAAGGCAGCAGCCTTCCTGGACCAAATAAGTGCATTGAATGCTCTTGCAAAAACGGCAAGAAGAGATGCAAATATGTTTGTAGTCCCACCACGCAACTGCAAAATCGATTTGCAGGTAATTTGATCATTTATTTGTACTCTTGACCGATTCTTGATGCCATTATTTGGAGAGAATAGAATAGAAATACGAATGATTGCACACTATAACAAATTTATCATTGGAGACCTATGTTCAGCAACTGACGGTATCTGGTTGATTGCTGATGACGAGTAGATTTCTACAACCAGGTCATCTGTCCACCTTATGAGAGACAAATCCACGGTGTGTCGTGTTCAAGATCAATGGGTTACAGGCTTTAAGGATGGACTCTAGTGCAGCATTGTATGTGTAATGCCCTTGTGAATCTTTTTTTTATGTCCCAGTACTGGGCAATTATCTTCTATCTCCTTCCAAATCTCTCTGACTCAGGCGATCTCTGCGAATGACGATTTTCCGTTTGAATTTGTACGATTTCGACGTGGCTAGCCCTCTCACATGTCAGCCTCTCTGCTACTTGAGTAATGGAGCGCAGTGTGGTGTTCTAATGCAATTTATTCGCATAACAGCTATCAGAGGGCCTATTAGGAGTAATTTGTACAGCTGATAAAATCTCAGATCTGATAAAATTGGGTTCGTCCCCCACAAAAAAATCCGCTTGTTTGATCTCAGTGCGAATTCTACAAATTTTCAAGCATCGTTTGCATTCGCATCTCAGTCTTAATCCGTCGATAAAACCTAATATTTCTTACATTTTTGTATGAAACATGAATTGAATTTGCATACAAACCTAACTATTAGTCATATTTTTTTTCAGATCAATCACATTCATCCTGTGAGGAAGGTCAGCCAGTAACCCCGCCTGACGAGTGCAACACTTGCACTTGTTTTGCCGGCGTAACTTACTGCACGAATCTTTCATGTCTAGGTAAGATTCCGACTTTTTTTTTGTAAATATTTTGCTCCCCAATTTTATTCTACACTAGCTTCTGCCCGCGATTTCCCGTAGGAATGTTGGGACGAATTATGCACTCAAACCTTCTTCTTGAATAACCCCATCCATTGGATAAAACCGCATGAAAATCCGTTTAGTAGTTTTTGAGTTTATCGCGAACTGACAGACAGACAAACAAACAGACGCGGCGAGGGACTTTGTTTTATATAGTAGTGAAATGTAGTGAAATATATATGTAGTGAAATGTAGTGATTTTGATGACTGATTTGGGCTCATTCCAAAAATGGCAAGTAACAAAAGCTTCTATAACCAAGGCGTTTTATCACCAAACAGTGATATAATCGACCTATAATGGTAACCATAGTGACTGCTGGTACTATAAAGTTTTTTAACAGAGCGGTTTGATTCTATAAGCTTAAAGAACATTTAAGTTCTAGCCCTTAGCCCTTAGAACGCTTACAAGACCATACAAAATAATCTTTGAAGTGTTGCACTGTTATCGATATGAAAAAAAAACGGTTCTATTTAAGTATAACTTATGGGTAATGTCTAGTAAAATCAAAGTATGCACTTTCATAATTGAGACGATACTTGGCTTTAATATTCAATTTATGTGTAGACCAAGGAGTCTCTCCGGATATAATGAAATACAGTAAGGTTATACCACTTTTTAAATCCCGTGCCAGTTAAGACGCTAATAATTATAGACCTGTATTCGCATTCAAATGCTCATTCATTTTAACAATAAAGTCTTACACGATCTTTTTACCAAAGGTTGTTCAACAACTGACGGTGGTGTCACGTTGTTAAAACACATATATACAGCCTAGGAAGAGGCGCAAGATGCCATAGGAATCTCCTGTGACCTCTCCAAGGCATTTGATTGCGTAGATCACGAAACCATGCACCTAAATCTATAACATTACGGACTAGGTAACCTTGCACTCAATTTAGTGAGGTCTTATTTAAATGACAGGCAGCAGCAAGTTCAAATAAACGGTGTTAATTCAAGGGGTTTAAAAGTTAAAATGGGGGTACCACAAGGCTCAATATTGGGACCTTTTCTCTTTTTAGTACACATTAATGATCTACTCCATCTTTTAAAAAATCAACCACGCAATTAAGGACGCGTCGTAATAATACCATTTGTATTATTACGACGCGTCCTTAATTTTTAAGATAGATAGAAGTTCTACAAATCTTGACGACGTAAATAACGCGCTACAGCAGGTACAAAATTGGTTCACTGCTAATAATTTAGTATTCAATGAGAAAAAAACAAGTGTATCAGATTTGCATTACGGAATGTCAAAAGTAATATTTGCGACATATTATTGAACAAAGAGAAACTTGAATTCGTCGAAGACACGGTTTTTCTAGGGATCACGCTTGATTCAAGGCTACAATGGGGTGAGGACCCCATTGTTTTTGACCCCATTTAACATCTCTTGCAAGACGGCTAAGTTCAGCAGCATATGCTGTCAGAAAAATCCGTCGATTTACTAATATAGATACCGCGAGGCTGGTTTATTTCAGTTACTTTCATGGTATAATGTCTTACGGTATTCGTCTTATTATGGGGACGAGCTGCAAGAATAAGCATGATATAGTGTTATTTGCAGACGACACATAACTTTAATTTGGACTCAAGCGTCAGCAGCTGGTTACCTAACAACGTTAATAGTGCCATTGCAACTGTAGTTAACTGGTTTAATATAAATAATCTACTACTAAACGAGAAAAAAACTAAATGCATAAAGTTCACGTATTACACACATGTTAGACAAATGAACACTAGTGTGTCAATAAAAGTTGAAGAGTTAAAACCCGAAAAACTGTGCTATTTGTGTGTGTTTTATTTACTGTGCTTTTTGTTTTTTTTATTTTTTTTTAGCTTCGTATCTAAAGTTATGCATAAGAAGGCATAACTTTAGATACGAAGCTTTAGCCCCATATAGGTAAATTATGCAAAAAACTAAGCTCTGCAGCATTCACCGTGAGAAAAATTTATGGTTTAACTAATTTAGAGAAAGCCCGTTTAGTATACTTCAGTTATTTTCATAGAGTAATATCATACGGCATTCGGTTGTGGAGAAATGCCCCCGATATTCAGACACTATTTGTTTTTACAAAAAAGGGCTGTTCATGCATTTATTAAGTCCTAGACACTACGTCAGAGACAAATTTAAAGAGATTAATATAATGACTGTGCCCTCTGTTTATATTTATGAGAATTTAAAAGATACAGTGATATCCATAACGTTAATACTAGGAACAACACAATTTTGTCATTTCTAAAACCAGGCTTTAGAAAATAGGTGGTTCATATAGATGCCAGTGTATACGTTTTTATAATAAACACCCTAGCCATGTTCAAGACCTTAGTATTAATATATTTCTTTTACACAGTTAAAAACTATCTTGAAGATAAAAAGGCCCAATGTTTATATTTTCGTAAATATATTATTATTCGGTCTTGTAGAATGCTGGCCAAAGCGCCCGAGAAGCTCCTTGTTCTGCCATACCTCCCGGCGATCATTAGTATCTAATACTACAGGTTTGTGCCAGTAGGAGAGAATTAGCACGTTCTAAAACGTTCTCAGGACTTTTATAGTATTAAATTTTGTTACTGACTATCCATAACTTACCGAATCCCACCCGTGCCTCGAAAAATAATCAAAATATTCAGTTATTTCTGGTCCCCTGACAGAACAGAAAGAGGTGTAACGAGAACAGGGAGGCCTTTGAACATCAGTTGGACAACACGAGCTAATAAGCTCTTAGATACTGGCATCTAAGAGCCGCCAGCTCAACTATATAATTCACGCGAGAGTTCTTCTATCCCTCGCTTGTTTTGTTTTGAATTTAGGATAGAAGCGATATCATCGGGACGATCTCGAGTGCGATGTGTTTACTAATAGTGTTTTAGATAAGTGACTATAAAGTTGCAAATTAAAGTGTAATTTTGGTCATTTAATTGGCTGTTTTTAATAACACGTACCTCAAGCTGTGATCGATGACGAGGACACGTTTCTCTAGAAGCAACCTATTTATTCTTGACTTTGGGATTCTTAGGTTGCAGCTGGCTGGTTACATTTGAGTAGATAAACTCTAAGGGAATCAAATCAATATGAAATAAAGAGACTAAACCATTTACAAAACGTTATTTTCAGAACAAAAATGCGTCAATGGTGAGGAAATACCTCCACCAGATGAGTGCAATAAATGTATATGTCGACGAGGACAAGTCACGTGTAGCAGCGTGATCTGCATACCAGGTACAAATTCGGGAAAAATCTATAGGTTTTTAAGCAACTATTTGACGTCATCTTCTTTCTAGCCCTATCGTTTTACATACATACCCTCTATTATTTCTTTGGTCTTCCTCTAACCATCCTAAATATTCCACATTCGTACTAACAGCTTTCCTCATGACATATTCCTAGTTTGTCTGCATCACATGCGCCTGTGTTGACTGTGCCAATCTCCAGATAAATTTGCGATCTACAATACTACGGCAGTGCTCCTTTTACATACTCATTTCCAATATTACAATTATTTTCAGCACCAAATTGCGCTGAAAACCAATTGTACCCCCCACCAAATAAATGCAATGCATGCATGTGCCTAAACGGCTTTATAATGTGCACCAGTAATGTATGTTACGAAGAAAACTGGGCTGGTTTTGACCCTAGAGGTAAGACTACTTTACATTGTCAAACGTTAAAATAATTAAGGCGCTATCCACACATTTCTTGCTCAAGTTCACGTCAGTATTTCTTCAGGGGTGAAAAAAAATGCTTCCATGTATTCTATACGAACTAGTTCACAGTTCCTTGTCAGGCGAGTTTGGAACATCAGTGTCAAGGAACATGCTTTATTAGCAGTTAAGTTCCTGACGTGGAAATGTTTGTAGGGCTTTATGTATTAAAAATAGCACTGAAACGCAAATATACTGAATGTTTTAGCACGGCATGAGCTACTGCTAGCGTCAGTAAAAATTTTCAATGCAGCTATTCAAGTCCTGATTGTAATCCCTAGATTTCAAATCATGTCTTGAAAAACCCCTCGATTAATGTCAACTATTAACAAGCTGTAACTGGTAATTCAATGATTCGATATGGAGTCGAGTTGGACACATGATTTAGTTATAGGGTAGTCTATGTTGGAATTGAAATTCAACTTTTTTACACGAAAATCTTCTATCTTTTCTTAATGTATCCTTATCCATTCGCGCACAGAGAGCCTAGATATATTTTAAGTAAGCCACAAAAGGCAGATTATTATTATTATAGAAAACCTTAGAAAGGAGAAGATTCATAGTTCCTAGAAATTTTACCCAGCTCCGGCTCTTGCGTTTTATATCTCTCAGAGAATAGAGTAAAAAGAATAAAAGAATACGTGTATACCATCACTATCGCTATATCTAGTGGCTAACATGATATATCTAGGCGTTAATGATTTCTGTCTCAAGTTGTGGAGAAGTTAGAGAATACACTACCACTATCTCTCAATCGGGTGGCAAAGATATTTCTAACTTATAGAAGTTTCGTCGGTAGAGTGTCAAGCCCTGAGGCCTTAACGACTTGATAGATTAAAAAAGGGGAATCATTGCATGTGCTGTGATACATTGAGTGGCACAGGATATAAGGATTATAAAATCAAGATGGCGGATAAAACGTCAACGTATTTTTTGTGACTTGTTTGTGAATAGTTCAGAAACTTATCTAGAGTTATGCTTAAGTATCTTATATTGTCAACAGGGGTAATAAGAGAACACTGGCAGGGTAGAGATATCTGAGAATAATTCTGGCATGAGCTTTTATGAGAATCGGAATTTTGGGTTGTGCTGTGATTTAGATGTTAGTGAAAAGGTATAAGCTTAGTTTTGGGTGTATTTAATGTGAGTGTATGAGAGAGAAGTTAGTCATATGCATAATTGAAGCCGCATTACGCTAGGTTCTGAAGTTCCAACAAAGAGTCTGCAGAGAAAGTAATTGCAGTGTCATCTGCGAAAACACAATTTTTGCATTAGTGATGGGTAAGTTGCAGAGATCGTTTATAAAAGACAGAAACAAAGTGGGGCCAAGTATACTGCCTTGTGGCACACCATAGCAAATTTCGAGTTTGTTTAGACGTGTTGGAAAGGCAATTATTTCGATGGCTTTAGTAAGATCTAGGAATATGGTGAGAATTTTTTTATGACTATTAAGTTTGTTCACAATAAATCCCGTTAGCTCCTGAACTGCATCTGCGGTACTCTTATTTTTTTTTAAACCGACTGTGGTGGAGAAATCAGATTAAATCTATAAAAATAGCTAACAAATCTCTTATTTATAAGGCGTTCAAGGACCTTCGATAATGCAGTAAGTACCGCTATGAGGCGATAGTTATTGACAGATTCTTAATCACCACTCTTGAAGATCGGATGTATAATAACCTTCTTGAATGGTGATGGAAAGGTCACAGTCAGGTGCCAACATTGAGGAGTATCTTTTTAAGATGAGTGGTGAGATGCCATCCCATCTGGTGGCTGCGTTTGTTCTGAGAGAGTTAATTTTAGACATAATCTCGATCGGGTCTGTTTCATCTAGAATGAGAGATGTTGACAAGGTGCTTTTTGGGATGGTTGGTTGGGTCAAGCAGCGACTGTGTGTAATTTTGCTAGCAAGATTCTTACGTATTTCAGCAAAAAATCTATTTATGGCGTTACAGCACTGAGTGGGTGAAGTGGGTGCCTGTGATAGAAGTTGCGTTTAACTGTACATAAGCGTCGGACGAGTTGGGAATGAGTCGAAATAAAGTATTAGACGAGTTTGGAAAGCGACTAAATATACAAAGTGACGTATTAGTCAATGAGACGAATAAGGGGTAGCGACGAAATAAGTTATGTGACGAATTAGCATCACAACCCAAATTTCATCGGCCAAAAAAATATGTTAGCCAACCGATTGGGAGATAGTGTTAGTATATTCTATTTTTACTTTTCTTACTCTACAATCTGAGAAATAAATCCTGCGCCGGAGCAGTCTTAATGTTGTACCGTGTCCTTTGTTATCGTATTCCTTAACTTTGTTTTGAGTAATTGATATCTGTATGTTACAAAAGCCACGACAAAAACGCCTAACAAGAAAGAATGCATAGAAGGCAGCAGCCTTCCTGGACCAAATAAGTGTGTTGAATGCTTTTGCAAAAACGGCAGGAAGAGATGCAAATACATTTGCAGTCCCACCACGCAACTGCAAAATCGATTTGCAGGTAATTTGAAACATTTATTTGTACTTTTGACCGATTCTTGATGCCATCATTTGAGGAGAATAGAATAGAAATACGAATGATTGTACACTATGACAAAACCATTGGAGATCTAAGTCAGCCACTGACGGTTGTTGGTTAATTGCTGATGAAGAGTAGATTTCTCCAACCAGGTTATCCATGACAGATGACATGGTACGCACCGTGAATAAGTAAATAATCCACGGTGCGTCGTGTTCAAGATCGATGGGTTTCAGGCTTTAAGAATGACTCTAGTGCAGCATTGTATGTGTACCCTTGTGAATCTGTTTTTTTTGCTAGCCTACTTTGTGGACCTATCATTTCCTTTCAAATCTCTTTGTCTCGGGCGATGTCTGCGAGTGACACCCTGTCTCATTTCAGCCTAACTATTTTTTCCTCAAGATCTGCTACTTGAGTTATAGAGCGCAGTGTGGAGTTTCTAACGCGATTTGTTGACTTAGTACCTATCACAGGGCTTATTAGGAGCAAATTGTACAAGCTCATAGCTGTGATAAAAAATAGGGTTAAACTCAGAGAGTAATTAAGCTATATCAGCTTTGATCCTCAAGAGACACGCAAATGTTTAGTTTAGGGTCATCGTCCATCTTGATCTTGAATTTGTACAATAAGATTAATATTTGTTTTGATTTAATCATTCTTATGGAGCCAGTGAACTTGAAAATAAAACAGAGTCGCAAATCCAATCTTGCTTGGTTGTGTACTAAAAAAGTAATCTTAGAAATTTCAGAACCTGAATGTTTCCCGAACGAAATTATCCCACCGCTGGACAAATGCAACGATTGTATCTGCTTTGAAGGAGAAATTCATTGCACACACATGCCTTGTCGCACGGATATGCGTATAGGTAATTATTATATTTATTTTTTTGGTGACTGGTTCCGACGGGTTCTGAACTTCTTTCACTGAAGGTAGCTTCTTTGATCGGATTTGAACCAGATGCAGTGAGCATAATTCAGTTTTTCCCTTACCCCTTTAAGTCGCTTGGCTTTAAGAATATATGCGACCTTACGAACAACAGAGAAAAAATCTGAAAAAAAAAATCGAATGGTTTAGATCTCTCAAATATCGCAAGTCCAATCCAACACACTCGTGTATACATAAATTCGGTATCCTATTGCAGGAAACTTATAGTAACTAACTAAATTCTGTCGTTGACCATAAGAATCAAAGACAGATATTTTTAACTTTATCTGATGCTTACTCAAAGTGATTTGTTTATAGGTCGTGAATGCAGGGACGACCAGCCAGTTTTTCGACCAGATGATTGCAATGAATGCTACTGCTTTGAGGGCCGACTGGAATGTTCCGATTTAGTTTGCATACGAGGTAATAAACAAATACCTGGGGAAGGACAGTTTTTTGGTATATAGCCAATATTTTTTTAATGTAAAAAATACTAACTATCCCGTTGTGTATGATATTTAACCATGATTTATTAAAAAATCCCGGACAAGTGTGAGCCAGATTCGCGCACCGGGGGTTCTGATCGAGTCTTGATTTTTCTGAGTATATATTACCTACGGAAGTTACGGAAGTATGATTTTACCTGCTATATTCGAAGGACAAACTTAACTTTGTTGGTGAAAAATTTTCTCCCAATCATCAATGTACGTCACGGTCAATTCTCAATTCGAAAAGCCGAAAATATAAGTTTGTAATCGTAAAAATGTTTTTTTATATGATAAAACTATAAATTTCCAATTTTCATATATATGTATATAATAAACTTAGTACCTTCTTTTCAGGGTCTATATGCGTCCCTGGTCAAGTGATACCTAAGCCAGACAACTGCAACGCTTGCAAATGCGTCGAAGGACACATACTTTGTACAAACTATCAATGTCCAAAACTGGACCCAAGAAATGGACTTACATTAGGTAAATAAATATATTCATTCAATTCAGTTCAAAATCTTTCATTTCACATAGGTTTATATGGGACTACTAAACGGCATAGGGAACGAACAAAAACTCCACAATTTATTAAATTGTCATGTTAGGGTCTATCAATAGATATTGTTGCACACTCATTATTGACATCTAATGCCCTCACATCTTTTCCGAGATATACATACTTTTTATTTTTCCATTTAGTTTTTAGTAAAGTTATTTTTCTATTTAAGTTTCATATTTTGTGCGTCGTTTTTGGCGAAATGAACGGTTTTCTTTCTTCATTCATCTTCAGTGATCGGATAATCGGACGCTAATATACCTAAACTTCACTTTTAATCCCACGAAAGTATAATACAGACATGCTTTTCAGATTCCCGGATCCCGAAATCGTTCGGGATTCCTGAGATTGCTAAAAATACAATGCACAAGCATACAAAATATAGCTAGAACTCGTTGTGAACTCTCATTGTATTTTTTTTTAAATTTGAATAGCCGATTCTAATGGAACTTTAAATTTACAATGAAAGTTTTTATGAGAACTGGTTTAGTAACAGGCCAGCAGCCTTGACTACTTATGGAATTGAAACATTTGTAATTTTATGTGTAGCTTCATTTATTGTTCAATCCTGGGAACCCGGGATTACTTATTTATTCAGAAAGGAATGTCCATATTATTCATTCACGGGAAGAAGTTTAAGTATATAAGCGCCCGATTATCCGATCACTGTTCATCTCCCGCGCCTTTTCCAACTATTTCGGGGTCGGCTACTACTGGACGCCACTGAATACTCGTACATTGCATAGTACGGCTTCCTACCTTTCTGATATCTAGGGATGTTAGCAAAATTTGCAAAATGTATTAAATAAATTCAGTATCTGCCTCTGTCTGTTTCTCCACTCACTCCACACAACGGATTTTATTACGACTAGCTGCGACCCGCTGTGTCACCCGCGGTTTATCGGATACTCCATGTGAATGTCGAAAATTATCCGAGGGGAAAACACTCCCGGAATAGCCTATGTGTTAATCCAGGGTGTCAGCTTCCTGCATACCAAATTTTATCAAAATTGGTCCGGCCGTTTGCGCGTGAAGAAGTAACAAACATACACACACAATCTCACAAAGTTTCGCCTTTATAATATTAGCGTGATTGTTAATAATAGAAAGAACGAGCCCTGGCTATGCATGCGCCAGCCATTTTAATATTTTTTTATTGAGGATAGGGCTTGCTCTTGAGTACGATCACGCCTGATGGAAAGCGATGGATGAGGTCTATGATGGAGCGAGCTTTTATGCTTGTGAATTTTTCATTCTGTCTTCATCATCACTCCAGAAGCCGCCTTTTTGTAAGGGTGTATCACGACTGTTACATTGTGTATCTCTTAAACGAAACGAATTAAAGGTTTGTGACGTCACTGAGAAGAGTCTGTTTTGCAATGAAAGAAAAAATGGTCGTGATGATTGTAGATAAACCAATGCATTTGACTAACAAGTTAAATCGATATTTATGACTTTGGGTTTGTGGTGCAAAAGAAGGAAGCGAAGCATTTAAGTATATCATAAATAAATATTTCCTAAAACATAACTTGATTTTTATTATTGAACCACTGGTAAATGTTCAGATTATACTTTTATTCACATTAGCCATATAACTGATGAGTTTTTTTAAATAGGTACTAAACAACGTTTCAAATTATAATAAGATGGAAATATAACGAAAATATGTCTGCAGTAGTACTAGTGCTAGTCCCATGGAATTAATACTCTCAAGATGAATCTAATAAAGAAGAAGTGAATCTAAAAATACTGTAACCTTATTGGTAATTATAGATTTGAGCCGTTTGGCTCGAAATACTTGGGTCCTGGGGTCCAAGTGCGCGTTTCCTTTTTAAGGACATATCTCGCCGACTGATGGACACTTTACCTGACCAGAGGGCTGTTTCGTTCTTTACACATAGCATTTGCATTGCCACTAAACCTGGCAATGCTGCCAGTCTTCTGGTTACGTTTCTGGATGAGAGCGATGAAGAGGAATACTTCAACGGCTTAGTGTATTTTATTTTGTAAATATATATGTACATGCATATATACACAAAACAAAATACACTAAGGCGTACCGATAGTTAGGTTAAGTAGAAATATATAATTAAGTATATCAATTTAATTTAGTTATGTAAATATTATTGTCACTAAAAATCTAAAGATCATAAAGGCATAATTTAAAGAAAACAGAGTTGAAAGACCATCGAAAAAAAAAACGCACGTTTCTTTTCACATTTCTTGGCTGTTGTTCCTCTATATCTCATATTCTCCGCCATGCTTTTTTGATCGCCCTTGTAAAGATTACTAAAAGGAAAACAATTTGTTGACCTTGAAAAGCACCATTTTAAAATGGTACCTCTTCTGATTATTGAAAAAAACACAACAATTGGACAACAAAATTTTAAGCAACGTTCGCAATCGCTTCAAGCCGCAATCTGTAAAAATGCAGGGATATCAGAGGTGCTTTTGACAGGTTTGCGACTGAGAACCAAATGTAAACGTTGCTTAAAAAATTGTAGAATTGGTGAGAGTCAAATGCTGCTTCTAGAAATATGACAAGGAATCTAAGAAGATTTCTTGTCATAATTTCTAGAAGCAGAAGAGATGAACAGCTTTAAAACGTGTTTTTTTTTGTTCACAGGAAGTTCACCAACAAACGTTAAGCTACTAGACCAATGTCAAGATGGTGACGTCCTTCCGTCACTACCGCCACCCCATGACTGCAATACATGCTATTGTATTGAAAATACCATTATGTGTACTGTGAATACATGTGTGGACTCTGCTCCAGGTACATAATATTCACATGCTATAGAATTTGACAACTTTCGAAGCCCCTAATATCATCCCATTATCCTTTCCAGAAATTAAAGGAAGATTAAAAGAGCAAAATGAACCAATTAATCTTCAAAATTTTAATAAACAAATCTCAGTGGAACCATTTATTGATATTTTGTTAAAAAAGAATAACAAATTACCAACCAAAGTTATACACACGCATGCGTATAATGGTTTCCACCAAGAAATTAAAGTTCACGCCAATCATTTACCGAAAGATGCAACTAGCTTGCTTAAAGTTTTGGCTACTTCGCTGGATAATTCAGCTCTTGCCAGTATTAGTCAAAGATTGTTAACATCTCCAGATACTCTCTCAAGTAGTCACGACTCAAAGATGCCATTCAATCACCAAGTAGTTCAAAAAAAAATATTAGGCGAAGGAAACGTGATAACAACACAGTCAAGCAAACTGATAACCTCAGGTTCTCAAAGTAATGAAACAATTTTTGTTATGCCTAGCACTGAACCTATTGAAAGTGAAAATCCCGAATCCATTTTGCCATTAACAAATAAACATGAAACAATTTGGAAAACTGTTTCAGCTCCTGCTACTATAGTTTATCACAACGACCAACCAATCAACCCTCGCAACAATCTGGAAGAGAATATGAATGTTCATCATGATGATAGACCTCCTCCAATATTGACTTCCATTCAACAAAATGATATGATTCGTAATCCATCTCAATTCAGTCGTCCAGGTCGTCCACGTGCTTTACTAAAACCTACGCGAGACACACTAAATGTCAATACACAATACAACCCTATATTGAATCCTAAACAAATTTATATTAACGATGGTAAAAAGAACTATGGACCATTTTACCAAGAAAATAATCAAATCAAGACAGTTCCGTCTGCCTTTGTAGCTAAACGCGATGAATTGCCACACATTCCTCCTCACAACCCAATTTTAAACTACACTTCGCCGAGTCCAGTATTCGGACCTGGAAAATTGATTGCTGCTCCGAATATCAATGGTGGCCACCAAAAACCAACTCAGTCACAGTACTATCCTAATCGGTTTAAACCACAAGAATTTCAGTTTATACCTAACCAAAACCAAGCCAGCCAAATCGTTTTGCCCACTTTTAATAATAAGGCTATCCAGAATCCATCCTTATTCCCGAACACTCCAAATCAACCGATAGTTTCTGCAAATCAATTTAAACCATTGCAATTTGGATTGAAACCCATCCAGGGAAATTCTTTGAATAATATTGGCAACCAAGCTGGTCAACAGTTCAAACAGTATTCACCACAAAACGCGGTTAACCCTGACTATCCTCAATATGAACCAACGAATTCTCAGTTCGTTCCAAATCCTTCAATATACTATAAAAATGAATATGAAGCGCCGAAAATAAATGAGGTCAACCCTGACGAAAAACAACTTTTTCCACATTCAAAACCTTCTTACACGTCTACAGAGCACCACAACCAACCTCATACTTTTCCCGAGCTAGACCATGAGGCAATTATACCCAAAGTTCGAAATAAAACGAAGAGATATAATACCACCCATTCCCATTATGAAAAACATACATCAATCACTTACGTTACAGATTTCGATCCAAATGACTCAGCCCACCTAAAAATAGTTGGGCATAATCCAAATCATAATCACAATGCACAGCACACCAATGAATATGAACATTATTCACCGAATCAAGAATCCCAAGAATTAGATTTAACAAGGTCCAAAGTGAATTATTATTTAAATCTACCTGATATTCAACCTCAACTTAAATTAACTCATAATAATCAGTCTCAAACGTCTTTTGTTCCTTCCGGTTCCGCATCCCCAACAAATTCAGCTGAATATCCTACACATCAGGATCCAAGACTGCAGAAACCCAATAACGAACATCCACCTTCTAAATTGGAAACGCCGCAGAATAATTATTTACTAGGAATGTTGGACGAACGTGGATCAGCTGATGGCTTTCAATACCCCTCAAATTCTGCCGAAGATCTAACTCATCCAAAAACTAAGTTTAATACATCTCCACATTTTGATCCTGCACATCCTAAAGATCTCTCTCAAATTGGACCTGCTCAAAACCAGCATAAACCGTGGATCGGAGTCGAGGACGAATACCACTTCGCATATAACGCTAATCAAAATCACGCTCATCTAAAGCCTTTGTATAAACTTCCAAAGTTTGAAGAGCGTGAATCGGCTGATGGATTCCAATACCCACCGAATTCTGCTGAATATCCTTCACATCCAAAAGGAAATATTCAAAAGCCACCTAACACGCCGCTTACACCTACCCAGGCCCAAAGATTACCAGGAATAATTGAAGACCTTGGATCTGCCGGCGGATTCCGATATCCACCAAATTCTGCAGAAAAATCTAGTTATCCTAAAGATAGCCTACATAATCCTCCACACTCAAAAGAAAATCTACATAAACCGTCTCTTCCTCCATTTGGACCTACCCAAAACCAATATTTACCTAGTTTTCATTACCCATCGCATTCTGCTGAAAATCCTTCACATCCAAAACAAAACATTAAAAAACAGCCTAACTCTCCATACAGCCCTACGCAGAATCAAAAATTACCAGGAATGTTTGACGAGCGCGGATCTACTGGTGGTTTTCAATATCCGTCTCATTTTGCTGAAGATCCTTCACATCCAAAACAAAAAAATAAAAAACAACCTGACTCTTCATATGGCCCTACGCAGAACCAACATTTGACAGGAATGTTTGACGAGCGTGGATCTGTTGATGGTTTTCAATACCCGTCTCATTCTGCTGAAGATCCTTCACATCCAAAACAAAACATTAAAAAACCACTTGACTCTTCGTATGGACATACACCAAATCAACACTTTACCGGAATGTTTGATGAGCGCGGATTTGCTGATGGTTTTCAATACCCGTCTCATTCTGCTGAAGATCCTACACACCCAAAAGGTAAATTAGCTCATTCTCCACTTGCTCCTAAGAACAAGCATTTATCAGGGATGTTTGACGAACGTGGATCTGGTAATGGTGTCCAATACCCATCTCATTCTGCTGAAAGTCTTTTAAAAACCAAAGACAATAAGCACTACCCTCAACAACCACAATTTCAACCGCCCCATAATCAGTACTACAAAAACATACACAAACAACCTTACTCTCCATTTGGCCCTATGCAGGACAAACATTTACCAGGAATGTTTGACGGAAGTGGGTCTGCCGATGGATTCCAATATCCATCTCATTCTGCAGAAAGGCCTTTGCAAACAAAAGACCTGAATACTCCTTCAAAATCTAAATTTCACCCTTCCCATAATCAGTACAAAGAAAACATAAACAAACAACCTTACTCTCCATTTGATCCTACCCAGAACAAATATTCTACTGAAGATTTTCCCACAAAACTGAAAAGCATATTACCTCATTCTGCAGTTAATCCTACCCAGAACCAACACACAGAAAAACTTGATGAACGTGGATCTGCTAATGGTTTCCAATATCCTTCCCACTTTGATGAAAATACTTCACATCCAAAAGATAACTTACACAATCGTCCACAATCTCAACTTCAACCTGCCCATAATCAGTACAAAGGATACATACACAAACAACCCAATGCACCATTTGGCCCTAACCAGAATCAATATATACCTGCAGTTTTTGACAAAAAACAGTCCAATTCTGCTGAGGATCCTACACATCCAGAAAGTGTCACTCAGAATTTTCCACACCCTCAACTTGGTCTTGCCCAGAGCCACCAAAAAGATAACATACTCAAGCCATCTGATTTTCCGTTTGGTCCTGCCCTGATCCACTTTTTACCAGAAGTTTTAGACGAACGTGGATCCGCTGATGGATTCCAGTACCCATCCAATTCAGCCGAAGAACCTATTCATCAAAAAAATAACCCTGACACAACTCTTGACTCAGATCTTCTTTCTAAAATCTTTAATGACAACAATGATAATCCTCTTAGACCTTTGACACACCTTGAACGTGATCAGTATAAACCTTCATCTTCTGACGATCTACTCAACGGAGTTCACAATATTCCTTGGTCATTACCAGATGCCAATAAAGAAGTTTCTATCATTGTTACTTCCACCCTTCAACCAAAGTTTGAACCTGACCGCGATCAATCTTCAGCCTTTGACAATCTACTCAATGGAGTTCATGATACTCCTTGGTCAGTACCAAATGACCATGAAAAGGTTTTAAGCACTATAACTTCTGCCCCTAAACCGAGGTTTAAACCCGAACACGACCAATATAAACCATTATCATTTGACAATTTATTTAATGAAATGCATCAAGTTCCTTGGCCAATACCGAATCAAGAAAATGACGCATTAGAAACAGATACCGAAATTACAACTCCGCGATCTGGATTTAAGCCTAAAAAAAAACAACACGAACCCGCAATGATTGAAAATCCCTTCTTGTCACCTATATTTAACCAAAATAACCTGTCTCATGAAGAGAATAATGAAGAGCAAATACAACAAGATAAATCGGCTCTAACCACGGAAATCCCAAATTCTGATAGTACTCAGTTTCCCGAGATAAAATCTGACAGTGATCCAGGCAATGATCTTTCCATTGATGATGGTAAAATTCCGGACTACAACGATCAGTTGTATCCATTATTTAATGCTGTGAATAAACTAAGTGAACCTCCTTTTGACGATTCTGCATTGAGTGTGGATCAACTTGATCTTCCTCCGTTTTTGTTTCCTGGTATTGCAAAAATGTTGAACTATGAGCCAGAAAAAAACAAAGATGATGCATTGCCAGTTGAAGATCACGAATTTCAAAGAATATCTCCCTTGCTGAAACTTAAATCTAAATTTAAACAATTGCCTGATAGCGGTAATGGAATCCTAAATTGGTTAAAAAGTAAAGTACTTAAATTTGTCCCACACAAATATAATGTTACTGTAAATCCAAAAGATATTGATTTGACCAAAATCTTCCATTTGTTGAAGAAATTAACGGCACCAAAAATAAAAGACAGTGCGGTACTGCAAAATATCCCTTTTAGCGGTTTTGATCCGGAAATCATAGAGAATATTATGAATGATTTTCAAGAAGACACTTTCACCACGACACCTACTCCTCGTACTGACACTGCACATAACTATGGTGATCGGTTTAAGACAGCATCCGACGAAAACGGACCCCAATCAAAATATCCAGATATTCATATTATACTACACCAACCCTATGATGAAGGCGACTTGGTCTTATCGCCATATATGGAACCCAATGGCGCGGCGAATCTAGCCACAGACACGAGTTACGATGTTATTGGTGATCCTCCAATTTCAAAAGTATTTAATCACCGGTTTAGACAAAGACCAAAAGACCAGAAAGATGAGTGTGGTGACGGCACACATTGGATTAGTAATTGTCATGGTTGTTCTTGTTACTTTGGTCAACCAATGTGTTACAAAATGCATGACTGCAAGTTGCGGACGTTTGGTAAGTGTTTTATGTTATTCTCTTCTTGTTCATTGTTTAATGTTAGTCGTATCAGGTTCTAAACTAAAAGATTATAGAGGTATACGGTACCTAGGGAGTAAAGTCCCGTACCATTCCATTGGAAAGGGAAGATCCTCTGACCAGACGGTGGCTGTGTCTTAAAGACAACTGCCCGATAGTTGATATTCGGACTCTTGTAAATGTTCAAATCGGGTGTGTAATGTATGGTATAATAACAAAGAGTATAATATCACTTGATATAACGTTCACATGATATCATTTTCATATGCTATAAAACACATGACCTAATTTCATGTCATCTAATGTTATATTTCATATAACCTTCATTTGCGCTAATAACATTTAGTACCTATAACGTTAATTTCATATGATTTTCAATTTTTATAATGATCTTTTCGTATAACGTTAATTGGATCTAATTTTCATATTAATTAATTTTCTAAGGTAACGCACCGTTCTTGAGAAAAACAAATTATTGTAACCTAACCTTAAAACATTAAAGTTGCTTTCGTCTCCGTCGCGTCGGGAAGTGCAATCCCTTCGCCCTTACGTAACAAAGGATAGGCATCCATGCTCATCTTCGCAGCTTCGGCTTGCTGGTCGAATCCGGCGCCCATCCTCAGCCGCTGCGGCTCGCTCGTGTGCCTATGCTTTGTTATAGCGGGCGAAGGTTGCTCTCCCTTTGCGCCTCCGGTTTTTATATACACTCTAGGGGTAGCAGACAAAAGACTACGTGAAGTCGGGGTGCCTCGATTCGGTATCGGAACACATTCGACCTATTTAACTACAAGCAAAATTAAATTAAACGTTACTAATAGATTTTGAATATTATACTAATTGAATATTATTTCAAATGTGCATTATGTAAAATGTTCATTATACCATATAAGATTAGGTAAAATGAAATTATATCAATAATTCATAATATCATTTGATCGTTGTTTTAAACAATAGTATATGAAATGAAATAAAGCCATATGATCATTAGAACTTTTGTTATTATTTCAAACGTTACACAGCCGTTCAAATCGCACGAAGAACTTTGCTTGCGCGATGTAGGATTTCGTTGGTAGTTCGTCGCTGACAGGATAGATCTATCCTGTTAGCGACGAACTACTGTAACAAAAAGAACCGCAACGCCATCGCGGTTCTTTTTGTTGCCGTACAAATTTCGCTTCTTAGGTTTTCATGAGGCGGCATTGATACCGCTACAAATTTAATTAGTTCAATTATATTTTGTCCAACGTTCTTGACCTTGGCTGTTTTTTAAGGTGAGCCGATGGTATGCAAGCCTTACTCTCACTTCAAGATGGGCTGTTATACCTGTGAATGCAATGGAGATGGTGTTTCTGAATGCGATGCCACGGATTGTAATCCTAAATCAAGTGGAAAGATTGAAGGTAAAACAATAAACAAGGTTATTTTTTTTTTGCGACAAACTAAGACCGGGTTGTGTTGTCACACCTTTCAAGACAACGTAGCAATCGAGGATTCTTTAATAACTACAAACGGTATATAACTATCCAATACTGGAAAAAGGGAATATATACTATTTTTTTTTTCTATTCGATTTTCAGAAACGACCGAAAAAACACTTTCTATATTCAAAAAATTCTATGACAGCAAAGAGACCAATGAAATTCTGCAATACTATAATTTCTACAAAAAAATGCCTAAACATTGTCCAACGCAAGATTTGCAAGTTCAGTACCCAACTTGTGAACGAGGTACTAGTTGGGTCAGTAGCTGTCATAAATGTGAATGTAATGAGAACGGCCAACATGAATGCATTAAGATTGACGACTGCAAATTGGACTTTGACTCGTACGGTAAGGAAATACTCTCTCTCTCTCTAAGGAACTACTACAGCCATCTGGCTGATCTAACACTATAACAAGGGTCGCTAAAGTAAAATGCTTAATAGTAATTCTCTTGCTATCGTCAAAATTTGTTTGGGTACGGCGCAAAATGTGTCTTCTACCATACATCTCAAATATTCTACAAGGTGTTCCGGAAGTGTGTAGTCATATATAAGGGTGATGTTGGGTAGCTGGTATTCATTATGGAAACAATAGAAAAACCAAAAGTAGTGTCCGACCGAAACATTAAAGTACGTAATAAACATATTTTTATTTTTTGATGTCATGAATAATATTAGTAAACTAAAAAATTTGTTAAAGTCAAGAATTTCTTGAAAGGTAATTTAATAAAAATAACATTCATTCTGACTTAGACATACACAACTTACCTACAGAGTCTAAATTTAATATTTTACGTGCAAGCGAAGTTGGCCGAACGACCACGATAATTCACGAACACTCGAGTTTCAGCGCGGCCGAAAGTTTCATCCATTTTTTGGCCGAAACCGAAACTAAGGACGAAACTAGATTTCTTGGCCGAAACTGGCCGAAATCGAAACCGAACTTTCGGTCGGTCACTACTAAAAGGTTCATAACTTATCACTTTTCAAGCGCTCTGACGCAGTTGGTGATGGAACTAAGGTAAATGCCACCAACTGTAACAAACTGCTTGAGAAGTCATTTGTCTTTTTAGTCGGTTTCTTGTGGTCGAACTTTTTGAAAAACTTTTTTTTATTTTGCTATTTTTCCTTAATGTACATCAGCTACCCAACATCACCCTTAAATATGACCACGTACCTACTTCTGGAATACCCTGTAGAATATTTGCGATGTATGGTAGAAGACACATTTGATATTCGGGCTGTTGGATATTTTCATATCGCACGGAGAACTTTGCTTGCGCGATGCAGGATTCCGTTATTTTCCAGCCTCTTAAGCTTCTACTTTCAGATGTAGGTGAGGTTAAAGCTTGTTTCTTCGACCAGTAATTTTTGGTGGACATTTTTGATAAAATTTGGTATGCAGGAAGCTGACACCATGGATTAATACATAGGCTACTTTTTATTTCCGGGAGTGTATTCCCTTCGGATAATTTTCAACAATCACGCGGAGTATCTGATAAACAGCGGGTAACACCGCGGGCCGCAGCTAGTATAATATAATGCTTTGTACAATGTCTGATTTCAGGCAAGCCGGGTCGATGCAAGCCAAACACCAAATTCTACCCGAAAACAAACAGCATGCCTTGTGTTGAATGTTCGTGCAACGACGAAGGACACCCGTACTGTCCAGAAGCTGACTATAAGAAACACTAAGTTCTTGTTAAGAAGGGACGATGATGAAGAAGGGTCCTTGATGTTGATCCTCATAGATTTTTTGTACCTTTTCGTTAATGTGATTATTGACGAATATTTGAGCTTGAGCATTTGAGAGTTCTAGTTTGTTTGTAGGTAGATCATTTAGACAATTTGACGAATTCAATGCAAATTTATTTTTGTAGATAGTATCATATGCATATCCCTCTATGTAGTTTCTATTTTCAATCAATTTGTTTTCATTGAGTATATTAAAAATCATATATATCTGAATACTATTGTAATACATTGAATGTTTCGTGTTTTATAATGAAGAAATAATTGAATATTAATCACTTGTGAATATATTGCACTGTTATTGAAAATTATTTATACAAGAGAGTAGAATAAGGCAATTTATTTTGTAAGCAGTACAATCTATAGTAGGCGCCAGATAATCGTGGAACAACGGTCATTGACCCACCTACAATTATTGACATTTTTAATTTGAAAAACGGAATTAATGACACAAAGCTGTCCCGAATCATCATCTCTCGTGATCCTTAACATTGTCTTATAATGAAAAACGATTCATATTTAATTGTTCAGGTACCTATGAACAGTTATTAGAGAAAGGTCAATGTGCTTTATTCCACATTTATCTGGCGCCTACTATAGTTCCTAATTATACATAAAAACAAATACTTAAATTAATAAAATAGACTATTTTTTAGGATTTTGTAAAAGACGACGGTATATCAAAATAGGTTGTAACGACTGTTGAAGCCTAAACTAGGTGGAATTCTGAATTTATAAAATGGCACCATCAATTGAATTTGGGCAATACCATACATTTAAAGTTTGGTTATTAACCACACTTTCGACAATGACACAGTAGTGCTATCCTTTAAAATATGGCAGAAAGACCAAGATAATATTGACATCCATTCGCACACTAGCCCTGAAAACAGCTAGAAGTCATGGGGGACTTTTACCGAAAGCAGTGGTCATACAAGTTGACACTAACAATTTTCAAATATTTTTTTCATAAATTAAGAATCCAAGTATTGTTTGGTATAAATCCATTTGAAATCTGACAAAAAATATCCAAGTAACCAGTTGATAATTCTAAATAAACACCTTTTATAAACTTACCTACTCACAAAGAAAATTCAAACAAAAGCATTTCAAAAAGGAACTTTAATTTACTAACGAGGTGGCCGATGGGCAACGGCTACCAACTTTTATAAATAAAATATCCCAAACCTGCAAAATAAAAGCCGTTCCTTTGGCTGTGTTCCCTTGAAACGTAATAAAAATGAATGTTTAATTCTTGCTGGAATACACTGCAACACTACTCATATACAATACACAGGGTTCATTTGTCCGGTTGTTTGAAAGAAAAACTGTATTTACTTTCGAGATTGCGTGGCTTGCAAAGGTAAAGTAAAATGTTACATTACACTATAACTATCTATCACTATCCGAAGGTCAAAGATAAAATGATGCATTGTATGACGGTGCCTTTTCACCAGAGATGTGCTATGCAACTCATCATCATCATCATCATCATATTAGCCGAAAGACGTCCACTGCTGGACATAGGCCTCCCCCATCGTCTACCTGCGACCCTCACCGGTTATCGGTCCACCTTGTGGCAGGCCTTCCAACGCTGCGTCTTCCAGTATGCGGTCGCCATTCCAGAACTTTTCGGCCCCATCGACCATCTGTTCCGCGAGCAATGTGCCCTGTCCACTGCCACTTCAGTTTGGCAATCCTTCGGGCTATGTCGGTAACTTTGGTTCTTAACAATGCTGCGACAATGTAAAAGCTAAGCTGCAAAACTATGTGACCGTTACCACTGATGCTAAGCTATGTAGCGGAGCGAGTAAGATGTGCGAGGAAGATGCGCAGCTCGAGCACACTGCTGCACTGCTCTGCACATAGCTACACCACTCACGACCATCCATAGCACGTACCTATAGCTCGCATGCATAGCTCGCATGCATAGCTCGCATCCACAGCATGCATCCTTCGTAATAAAAATGTAGCTTAGTTGAATCAGTTTCCACCAGAGCTATATACTATATGGACCAATGAATATGATTGGTGGATATCAAACTCATCCATAGCAACGTTGAATAGAACATCTCTGGTGGAAAAGCAGTCGTAGGGTGACGTGACGGTTGCCAAGGGAGAATGGAGAAAGAAAACATGTTACGTCGACCACAGATAATATAAGCAAAGGCAGCACGGTAATATTGATGATGTAGTTTCCAAGTTCTGTTTTGAAATAAATGCATGTAATAGATACTATTTTTAGGCTGTATAGCTTCATTTAAAAGTTCATCATCATCATCAAGTTGTATTCCAACGTATCTTAGAATCATATTTCTATCATTGTTTTCAGTTTGTTTGAATTTCAAATGACAAGGATGGTGTAGTGATAAATCGCTATGAAAAAAAAACAAAACACTTACATGAAATCTAGAAAATAGAAATTTGTATGACCTTCGAATGATATATTAATCAAACGAAGTGAAATCGACTGTATGTAAGATGCAAATTCTAGAAGTAATGAGCCGATTACGAAAATGTATTCACTCATAGAAAGCTGCTCATGTTGAGTGGCATAGGCTGCTTTTGGAGAAATTATACATTAATATATTATTATTTATGGGAAAGTAAACGAGAGTGAAGTCGGCGAGCAAAGATAGTCTGTGATATGTCGAGACGACCTATCACCTTCGGGACCAATCGTATACCAAAGGTATATAAGGACTACTTAGAACCAAAATTATTTTTCCTCGAACTGTTGATTTGAATGTATCTTCCTTTTCTCGGCGACATATAAAGGTCGACATAGTAAGTTTAACATTTAGGAAAGAAAAGTAAACTTATTTATTGTAACAGAAGTGACATGCATACAAATTATTAACTATTTATTATGTTAGTAGAACTTAAATAGGGGAAGAGACCTATGTGCAGCAGTGGACGTCTTCTGGTCGAATGATTATACCGATGATCTATTTCCGAATCATTTCAACCTGCGAACTGCTATTCCTACAACAGAAACCTCACAGCTGTACCAAAAGAATAAACGATAAAATTCCAAGCGAATCCGCACAACATTAGCTAGCTAGGCAAACGGTAGCAGATGTAACAAATAAATATAAATTTTTGTCCAGTCGACGACGACGCGACAGCACTGGGAAACGCATTGCGGCGCTCACTACCAAATATATTTTTAGTGCGCTGTGATAAATATAATGGCAAAACGCAGACAAATTGGCCAGTGCGCACCCTGGCTTTGGATTTGGGGAAAAATATAGCTTTGCGGTCGCACTTATTAAGAATATAAGTAATGCCAATTTATTTTCAGTTGGTATGAGTATTCTTATTAGCGTTTGTGCTAGTTAGAAGTACCTCTTTAATAGTTACGTAATGTTTTGCAAAAAAAGTGATGAAAAATAAAAAGAATAAGGGTTTAATCGGCAGGTAACTTTTACCTGGAGTATTAAATATAATGTTAGTTTGACATATTTTCTATACAACAGCTGTCAAACCGCCAAATTTATTTAGATAATATTTAGTTATCTGGCAATTGTAAAATCAGCCCTAAGATGACAATATTATCAGTTTAACTAAGTGAATTTCTTCCAGTTTTCTACTTTACGGAAAATTAAAACAATTATAATGACAAAACTTTATTTCGACTATCTTGAGGCCAGTTACCATCAAATAAAAAAAAAATTGGTTGTCTGTAAAGTCGGTTTATGGACGATAGTTTAACGTGACAACGTCATAACAAAACATTGATGAAATGATCGCAACATTACAATGAGCGCAACGTTACAATGAGTCATTCTTTTTCGTGCGTGCAGCCGGCCTTCATCGATTTATTAGACGTCACGTAAAAAATGCTAATTTGAGTACTAAAAATAAAAATTTACAGTTCGAATTAACAAGGTATAATCCAACCAGGTGTTGCCGCAATGAGGTGGTGCAATTTCAGCCGTTTAATAAAACGGTGCCGGCTGGCGTGATTGATGCCGACTGTACTGGCGGACAGGAACTAATACATTTTATTGCAACTGTACTTTTTGTAGCAAAAAAAGCTTGCTTTAAAAGCTTGTCAGTGGAAGTTGAGGAAATGGAAGAGGCGTTTGCATAGCAGTGAGATGATGAAGGTGAATATAATGTTGTATACCGGTACGTTGTCAAACAGTACTTGGCAGTACAGAAGGAAAGATAAATAAATATATTTGGATGAGAGATAGAAAAATATATAATAAGAATTTGTTTGGCGATAAATAGGGTTAATAAAATAATGCTTCCGAAAAAATTAGGTTGGATTATGTTATGGTAGGTTTGTAGTGGTTCAAATACCATGCATTTTAATAAGAATTTCTTTTATTTTCAAAGTTTACCTTTATGCTCGAAAGATGGCGTTGACATTCATTCCTGAATCGCGGTGAATAAGTACCTACTCCGTAGTTGTGTGTCTTGGATATCGCTTCTCACCCTTTTGGCTAAGATCGGATTGAATATATTTGTTTCAGCCTAGAATCTAAAAGTCCCTCACTGAGGAACCAGACAACTTGAAAAGGCTCTTAAACTGATTTACATATTTTAGCTGACGGGATGTTTAGGGATCACTCCACTGCTGTCAGTGGTCTGCGGGACTGTAGGTAGTGCAAAAAGGAAGGTTCCTTACGCATAGATTATGCGTTACTTCCAGGAGATTTAAACTTTCCAGAGTGCATGATTCTGCAGAGCCAATTAAACATTTACAATTGGAATCCGGTTCCGTTTACTGTTTGCAATCAGAGGGACAATTCTCGAATTTTTAAAAAGCGTTCGCGTTCGTCAACTGTCAAAAAACCGTTAATTACCCTTCATTTTGTCAAGTTTTCCACATTGATTGTCGCTGAGATAATATTGCGTCTTGAATTTTAACGGGTTCGCGGGAAAAGGGTTCCGAACGAATAATATTTTTTTTACTTGTAACTTTTTAAATCAAAGACTTCTTAAAGGTATTCCTGTAATCTATAGGTAAAGACATATTTTGTATTTTGGTTTTGAAGTTTGGTTTTTTCACTGCTCCAAGAGGTAGCTGTTCTGAATACTTGGAGAAATTATTTCAGCTTGATTCCGCGCTCCTAAAAAAAGGTATTGAAAGTCAGACAGACGGACAACAAAGTGATCCTATAAGGATTCCGTTTTTGCCAACTGGGGTACAGAACCCTAAAAATACGTATCCAATATTTTTGGATAATCTAGCTGACGGACTAAATAGAATCATATTTTTTTCTTAGGCGAAGTCGTTGACAGAAGCTAGCTATGTTTATTAGAAATAAAATTTCAACTCGATAACTCCACACGTTCCCGAGATAAAGGGTCTTGACAGACGGACGGACGGATAACAAAGTGATCCTATAAGGGATCCGTTTTTCCTATTGAGGTACGGAACCCTAGAAAAGAAAACATTTTTACAACATACGATTGATTTATTTACATTGAAGATGAAGACTACAAAAATAAATCGTGGTTAACTACAATTTCATTTTTTGCGTGCCGACTTGTCGAACGCATTTGGCTTCAGTGAAGCACATGTTGTGAGAACCCATTTCGTTGCCCCCACACAGGCATATACTGCAGTATTGACTCGGGTTGTAGATGAACGTGCCTAGAGGGCATGTGACGTTACCTAGAAGCACAATATATTACATTTATTTCTTGAATTGATACTAAGGGCTTCTTTTTATCTGTAGTATCCATTGGTTAAAAATTTTGGGCACTTTAAAATTAGTTTTTCGAAAAAAAATAGTTTTTTTAATCTTTATTGATTTAGAGGCTTTTGGTTATCGCACATAACCATGTCAGTCCCCTCATAACGCATAACAAAATATATTTTTACGAAATAAGAGACAAAAGACTCTCTATTAACTAAATTGCTGCATAAAAAACTATACATTTACTTAGCCTCCTCACTACAGGGTTTAGACAAAAAACATTGAACTGCCCCTTTTTTTATTTTTTTTATTTTTTAGGATGGGAAATCATCAAATGACTTCTTCCGCTCTGGGTGGAGCGGAAGGGCGTGTCAGACTCTTACTGACTAAAACCCATCCGTGTTCCTTCTAAAGCCCTTTGCTTTCCAGGGCCGCGGTGACTCTTTCGAACAAATTCCGCAACCCTGGCAGGCTCTGGCCCTAGCGGGCCCCGTCCTCTATGCTGACATCTCTTTGAGGCGCGCGTGAAACACAACGCGCCATCGACCCGGGCCTGGTGGTGATCGGACAGCGAGCCACCCAACGCTCGCCGTCCGCAGGCCCGCGCCTACGGTGGCCGGGGATCGCCCTGCGACTCCCGACGCCCGGGGCGTCTTCTCCTGTTGCGGCGGTTGGGACGAAGGCCTTGCCTTTCCCTCGCGCGGTCCGCCTCCTCCTTCGCTAGCATTACTGCTTCGCAGAAGGAGGTGACCGCTTCCCAAGCCTCCTCGCTCCGGACCATGGATTCAACCAGGGCCGGACGCGAGAGGTTGCCGCCGCCGATCGCCTCGACGAGAACACGGCGGTGCTCAGCCCAAGCAGGGCAGACCTCCACCGTATGCTCCACCGTGTCCTCCGGGCGATCCTCACAGTGCTGACACCCGGGCGTTTCCTCCCGCTTAATCCGAAACAGGTACCTCCCGAATCAGCCGTGTCCGGTAAGTACCTGCGTCAGGCGGAAGGTGAGGACGCCGTGGCGCCTCTCTAGCCACTCCTCAAAGAGGGGCCTTACCGCCGCAATTGTGGCGTGCCCAATTGAACTGCCCCTACATCTAACTTACTAATTGTTAGTTATAAACTAATAGCTACTTATTTGACCATTTTGGTCGAGCTAAATATTGAGTAATAAATTTTACAACTGTTATTAAAAAAAATAGGGATATTGTTATGATTAGTTGACAAAAATAAATGGCCAGTGTTTTATTTTTTGGTGGTTGGTAAATTACTATACCAGTAAAACATGAACATTAATAAATAGAATATTTAGCGGTTATTTCATCCTACAATTCAGGTTCAAAAATTATTCAAGCAGTATTATAATAAATTAATGGCCAGTAAAATGATGGAATGGGCAGTTTAATAACTTGCCGAGCCAAGTAGCGGAGGATAGGGTACAGGGAGCTTAGGGCACTTCGACAGGGATAGGGTCGGAGCTAGAGTGAGCGAGCGAACTTAGCTCCCGTCATGCCACCCATGTCAGGTTCCTTTGAACCCTGCTGACAGAAATAGGAACCCCGCGCAACGGGGATCCGTCAAAGTCAAAGTCAAAGTCAAAGTCAATTCATTTATTTCAACTAGACCATTAAAAGGCACTTTTGAACGTCAAATTTACAGTTTAAAATTAAAATATAAGTGACTCTAGTTGTCCATTCGCAAAAAGTAGATTCGTCGAGGTTAGAATGTTAAAATTGATTGTTGAATTTAGATTGCGTACCGACTAATTCCGATTTGTTAACTGACCCATTCAATCATATTTCTGCTCATTAAAATATTTCTTACGAATCATTTCTATTTGGTTTACTGTTCAGTTTTTACTGCTGAACTTGTTAATGAACATGCATATTGTAATTTTTGACCTACCAATTGTACAATATACAACAGCCGCTTTAAATCTGTGCCCCAAATATTGACCTAACTTTTGTTAGCCAATGGGTAACTACGGATCAAAAAACTCGCCCTTAGTCTGTCTTCCTTGGGAATTTCGCAAAATGTGGCTTAAAAACACGAACAATGGAAGGTATTGAGAGCGGCCTTAGACCAACACTGGCGCAGTTCAGGCCAGATGTAATGTAATAATACTACGTCGGAGGCACGAACTTATTCGTGGGCATGGTTGAAATTATTATTATATTATTTGTGCTGAAACGCAAGCCGTGAAGTCGCTTGAAGTCGTGTGAGTAAACCTTACCTTTTTGTGGCATTATCGTGAAAAAAATAATTACTGATAATATTTATTCACAACAAAGTTATTAGTACTCTCAAAATAATTAATTAAACCATGCCAGTAACTAATTTTAGAAGTCATACTCCTTTCTTTTGATACTTAATTGCACTCAAAGTTGTGCAAATTAATGTAAACGGATTCATAGTAAAAATTATACTTACTGTAATCTGAAATACAAAAAAATAGTAATGATAAGAAAACGATAAAATGTGAAGGGAGATCTATTTCCAGACGGAATTAACTCTTCTATACTGCACTAGTGCCTGATTGAATTATGAAAATATACTACAGCTAACTTTTTCCTGTGGTTTCAATCTCGTGGTAGGACACACCACGAAAATAACTTATTTAACCTAATAAAATGACGTATCCCATGGCACTCACTCCACTCAGCGATGGTATAGCTTTCAATCAATGAAATAACTATCATACTTGGACTAATACTTCCAGATAATACATTTACAAAGTTATTAACAAACCTGTTTCAAATATTCGCAAATAAGTTTTATTTAATCCAACATCTGGCCGGTTTTTGATATTCAAGTCTAATGTCGTATTTCAAAACGTACAACAAACTTACCTTTACAAGACTCGCTTTGTATGGAACAGAACCACTCCTTGACCGAACATTTGCAGCCAGCACAATATGAGAAGAAGCCCATGTGGAACTCGTCTTTTACATCACAGTCCCTCTCTGAAAACATAAACCGCGCATGACTTCTGGCACTTCCTATCTGAGTTTGAACAAACTACTTTTTCATCCTCATCATATCAGCCGAAAGACATCCTCTGCTGGACATAGGCCTCCCCCAAAGGTTGCCATAACCGCTACACTTGGCAGGCGGGTTGGCGATCGCAATGTAGCTGTTGCAATGCACAGAGAATGCTGCTGCCCTTACTCGCCCCCTACGACATCCACGGGAAGGGACAGGAACTTCTTTTTAAATTTTTGAATGAAAGAAATTTCTTTTCTTTAGCATAAACACAAAGATACATAACAAGTTAACATAACGAACGGATTCTAGTTCCGTTAAATTAGAAAAAAGAAATATCGGTTAATAAAATAAAACGAAAGAAAGTGTGCCTAACGGCAGCGCCAAATGAATATAAATATGTCACTGGAAAATTGCAGACTCCAGAAGATTATAATAAATCTTTATTAGATTATAATTTCTCGATATATTACGAAAAATAGTTTTGTATTCTTTAAATCCTATCCAAATTCAAAAGTTTCCCATACGGGATGTTAAGAAAAAATAGTTTACAATTTCACGCGATATTTTACAATCTTACGGCGTTTGCAATTTTCCGATGACATATAAAACTTTTCCGGTACTGGTGTCTAACTGTGTGACTGACAGACAACGCAAAGCCGTAACTACTGGTCGTAAATAGCCGAAATTTGGCATGGAGGTTTCTTGGGGATGGGGAGTGTAGGGGAGCATTAAGAGAGAGTTTGTTGAAATGCCTAGAGGAACGGAGAGTAACGGAATATGCGCGTATGAAGTCGCAGGCAAAAGCGAGTAGTTAATAGTTTTGATAATTTGCTGACGAGGTGGCTAAAACCATAGCGCTCCGAGATATTAGGTATCTCGAGATATTAGCAATCAGTGGCCACTGCACGTGCACAAGGCAATGTCAAAACTTTCCATAGGTATGAACCATGCGTGACGAAGAAAACCGTAAAGATCCGTAGCTTATAGTCTTCCTCATGAATGTGGCTATCATATACAAAAATATCTTTTCAAATCGGACTGGTAGTACCAGAGATTAGCGCGTTCAATCAAAGAAACAAATAAACTCTTCAGCTCTATCGTATTATATAATTAATGATTAATAAAAGATTAAAGTTAGAAGGACAGCGTAAAAGATGAAGAATGAAGATGAAGGATGAAGGGGGTGATTGAAATGGAAGACATCTAGAAGTACAACATTTTCAAGCCCCACCTTGACAAAGAGCTAACTCTTCTCGGGTGCAGATCCATTTCGCCGTCTCCGAACACGTGCAGGTAACGCACTTGGTCGGGTACCCGATCTCTCCAGGTGTGCAGATTTCATCCAACTCCTCTGAAATGTTATAATTAGTCATCCAGACCGATTTCGGCCATGCCGGCCAATCACAACGAAGACTAGCCATCGACGCCATCGACAGGGGACATATTATAGTGCACAAGTGTGTGCGCAAACACAGGTGCACTCCCTCTTCCATCACTCTCATATTCCAATGGGACGGAAACCCGACACGACCGCAGAGAGATCTGGCGCAGGACCAATGGCTTAACGTGTTTTCTGAGGCACGGGGGTGTCACACCACCAACTTCCAAACTGCGGGCTGTCACTGAGAAATTCCTATTGGAAAAGTCCAGTAACAGTTTTTGTCCGGCTTGGAAATCGAACCCAGGACTCCACGATCGGCAACGGAGCAGTTCGGGACTCTAAAATATTACGAAGATCAGGAACTAGTTTTAACACTCCAGCCAATTAACTAGGAAGTGGTGACGGGCGGGTGGATTGAGGTTCGCTTAAGGTAATTTTTGGCGTTCAAAATGTGCCATTCTGAACCTAGCTTGAATTTTGATCACGTGGAATAATTTTCGGCTTTGAAGCGGGTTAAGTTGTCAAGTATCACACAAAACTTACCAGGTGAATTTTGGTGTGGAATATCTGAAAAAATAAAATTTAATAATCGAATTTTACATTGATGTCTGAAAACTATTTACAGGGCGTCCCAAGACTTTGCCACATGGAGGGAAAGTACCTTAAATACTGCTAATAGAAAAAATATTGAATGAAGACTTTATTCTTATTTTAAAAACAATACCAACTGCATACAAAGAATTTTAAATAATCGCCTGACTAAACCGGTAATTGAACCCGCTAAATGTGAAAAAATATAAGGTGTAATTTTATTGTACCAATCGAAAGGCTTAATCATTTACATTTTCTTTTTTCAAAATAACATAGCATCTTAAAAAACGAAGACCATGAAATTTAACATTGAATTTAAAATAATAAGGTGCGTTTAACTACATCTTACAGTCAATTTAATTTATTCAATGCTCAAAATATCTCCCTTTTTGTTTTATACAAATTGTAACGATTTTAATAATTTCGCTTCCCGTTGTTACCTTTATTTTTTCATGGTGAATTTTCAAAATAACATGGGTGTAACAATAATAAAGCAAAACCTAACGAGGGGTCATTGTTCTAGCCATTAGGAAATTTTACTATGGCGACAAATATGGAGAAAAAATCAGCGGCTCAGTTCATTTGTTATACATGTCACCGGAAAATTGCAAACGCCGTAAGATTGTAAAATATCGCGTGAAATTGTAAACATTTTTTTCTTAATAAGACACAATGGATATAATGGAAACTATTAAATTTGAATGGGATTTATTGTATACAAAACGATTTTTTCATAATATATCGAGAAATTATAATCTAATTAATATTTATTACAATCTTGCAATCTTCCGGTTACATATACAAATATATGGGGTAGTTTCTTTTACGATTTCACGGTTGGTTTCAAAGTAAAGTTGTTCATAATGATTATGATCCTTCTCAGGTCACTTTTGTCACACCTTGTATGTTTTTCGAAATGTAAACTTAATTACATCATCTGCCTAGCCTTTTCCCAACTATATTGGGGTGGGCTTCCAGTCAAACCGGATTCAGCTGAATACCAGTGTTTAACATGGACCGGCTGCCTACCAGACCTCCACAACCCATTCACTGGGTAATACGGTACTCCTTGGCAAGACTGGTGTCAGATTTACTGACTTCTGACCATCCGTAACGACAGCCAAAGACGTACAAATGACAGCCGGGAGCAACGGCTTAACGTGCTTTCCGAGGCACGGAGGAGTCTCGGTATGTTAAGATGATCACCCATCCACAGACCAACCACGGCAGGCGTTGCTTAACCTTGAAGATTAACCTGTGCGTCCTCCCTAAACTTAATTACACTTTTTCGTTAATTGGAGATTTAGTAACTGTTTTTTACCTTTTGAATATTTGCACAAGTTCAGTAAACACAGGGCGAGTCCATTGTATAAACAGAAGCAATTTCTACAAAATCGGTTGTTGTCGGGGCTGAAGAATGTGAAAGGCTCACAGAAAGTACTCTTCTTCTTCTTCCCTTTCACACCATGGCTTCCTTGAATGATTTTAACTGAAATATATTCGTAAAAAATCGTTTTAAGTCAAGTTTTTATTTTGGCAATGTCACTAGAGGTCCTATGGTCACCTTTCCGCAGCATCATCAGACCAGCTCTATAGCAACATTTTATTGGACTGCATGGGTATCATCACTTCAATATATTTTAAATGAGCCCAAACACCATAGTTCTATCTTTTATGGTTGAGGAGTTACAATGTCAACATTTTGGGTGCATCAACAGACCAGCAACATAACACCATATTATTGCACTGCCCCAAAAGTTATTAAAGGATCCCAAGTTTATGTTTAATTGGATGCTAGGAAGTGTTCGAAAAATGGATTACTAATTTGTAATCAGACACACGAACGAAGTCACTTAGTAAAAAGATTATAAATATAACAATATTTTTTGATGATGTTTTTGGAAAACATTATTATAATGTCACATCTGAAAATGGTACTTGTGACCGAAAAGTTGTATGGAAATAGATTTTAATAATATGGGAAAGTGATTTAGAGGAATTAGAAATATCGCGATACGATGTCATATATACGACGCCGCGTACCAAGATGCGAAAACGTACCGTAGAAACGTAGGTGAAGTGAGCATGAAGTCACTTATGTTTACAATTGATGCTAGGGATTTTCAGCTCACTTCAATTTTACTTCACGTTAAGTTATCATGGTGAGATTTTTACAGAATAGGACTACTGTATACAGCGTCAGACAGCTGCATCTGCTTCGCAATATTGCTGAAATGATCCTTTTTGGCGCAGTCGAGAGGCACACACATTTTTTAGTAATGAATTTCACGTTTTATTATTTCCTGCGTGAAGGACATTCGTCAAATATTTGTAAATGTTTTTTCGTTGATTTTTAAGAAGTAAATAGGTGTATACTCTATCCGTTTAGGTAGTTAACTAAAGGTAAACAATCTTGATGTAACTTTTTACTTAAGAACTCAGTTTAAAAATAAAATGCAAGTAAAAACCAAAGTAAATACAACAGTAACGAATACTAAATCAATTGAACCATAAGTTTGAAAAGTAGTTTATTTGTTTAATATGAATTTGTGTAAAAAGACACATCAAGATTGTTTACCTTTAGTTAACTACCTAAACGGATAGAGTATAGTTCGCGTTTTTGTTTAATATTAGATAACAATGCATTTTTTTTGGATTGGTATTTTAGATCTTTCATCTAAACATACAAAAAAAATATAATTTTCGTACAAAACAATAAATTAATGCATGTCATTTTTACGCATGAAATTATCTTTAACTTATATGGAAATGTGATTATCTTACTAAGGTTAATATTACATCTGTTGTTGCGGAATTGTTCGAAAGAGTCACCGCGTCTCTGGAACGCAAAGGGCTTTGGAAGGAACACGGGTGGGTTTTAGTCAGTAAGAGTCTGATATTTCCCAAAGCGGGAGGAGTCATTTTGATGATTTCCCATCCAAAAAAAGGTGTTAACATGTGTCTATCTAACTTGTAAAAAATACTTACTCAGTGCGTCATGAGAATCTCCATCATCGCAATTGGCGACGGTACAAACTTTCCGAGCATTCAAACATATGCAAGAATTGCAAATATCATCGGAAGGTAAGGGCTCATACTCTATGCACGGTTTTTCTTGACTCATAAGGTTTAACGGGTTCCTGTTCGATATTTCTATTCTCGCTAATGGCCACTTGAATGGGGCTTGAAAAAAAAACAATGGAAATAACTTGATGAAAGAATAAATGAAAAGGTTCCTAAACGTCGAACTTAATAAACGTTCAAATTCAAGTCGCAATATCATTGCCAAAATGCGAAATAGGGTATTTTACTGAAAAAATCTAGTAAGTCCGTCGTTCCAAAAAATATTGGACACGATTTTTTCTTTTTTTACTTAAACCAAAGACGATCACTTTTGGACACGTATTTTTCTGTTTAAGTGAAAAAAAAATACATGTCCAAAAACGTTTTGGAAATCACCTGACGGACTAATTAGATTGTATCATTAAAATACCCTATTAGAGGTGTTTTGACAGTTTGTGATAGAATACGAAGGCTTCTTTATTTGAGAATTGCCTCCCAGGTAGATAACATTACGGTCTACCGAGGAGAGTTGACACCATCGACTTTTTAGTCTCTATAGTAGGCGCCAGATAAATGTGGAATAAAGTATATTGACCTTTCCCTAATAACTGTTCATAGGTACCTGAACAATTAAATATGAATCGTTTTTCATTATTAGACAATGTGACAATTCGGGACAGCTTTGTGTCATTAATTCCGTTTTTCAAATTAAAAATGTCAATAATTGTAGGTGGGTCAATGACCGTTATTCCACGATTATCTGGCGCCTACTATAGATACATTCACGCTGCAATTTATAAACATAAATTGTTAGTTTCTTAATTCTTCTTGTGGTTACTTTTTATATAAATAAGCTGTTAATGTCAGATTATTTTCAAAAGAGTTAAATTTTAACCGCTTTCACTCGAGTCCAACTGGAACCTGACTGATGCCGTATAATTCTTGTACATTTTATAAATTCTCTAAAGAAACTACTTTTTAATTTTTTAAATCGAGGTATGTAAGTATGAGGAAGCAGGAGTGTAGAGGCTAAAATAATGATTCCTAGTTTTTTATAATCTTTGGGCGAGCCAAAGAAATAGATAAACATACATACATATTCTCGAAAAACATAACCCTATTTCTGGTTCAGGTAATATGTACATGTTCTGCTCAGATGAAGTTCATCATCATTATCATCCACACAGCCTGACTTCGCCCACGGCTAGAGCCTGCCAGGGTTGCGGAATTTTTTCGAAAGAGACACCGCGGCCCTAGAACGCAAAGGGCTTTAGAAGGAACACGGATGGGTTTTAGTCAGTAAGAGTCTGACACGCCCTTCCGCTCCACCCAGAGCGGAAGAAGTCATTTGATGATTTCCCATCCTTAAAAAAAGGCCTCTATTTTTGTGGCATTTCTCACGTTCCTGCGCTAGCGTAATCCAAGTTGTACTCGTGATGGGAGATATAGTTATATACTTAGACGTAAAATCGTGTTACGTTGTAAATCTATGACTAAAAAAATACTTACTATTTAAATCCCAATTATCAAAACAGTCCCTGTTTGTACACAGTAATTCATTTCTATCGCAAATACACTCATTTGGACAATTAGGGTCATAATCATCTGGTAAATATTTTTTCCCAGGAATGCATTTTTGCTTGATGCCTTGCGTCATTCTATGCTTTTTATTATTTCGCGGTCGAATACTGGACAAGAGGTTCTTTCTTTCTGGAAAAAGTTAAAAGTTATGAAAGAAGAATTGTGCCCTTGGGTGAGTGGTGTTATGGTTGGTCTAGGCCTAACTTGTTATTGCGGAAGTCGCATACGTTCCCGCGATCCCCAGCGTAGGTGGGAGATGGAACACCGGGGTGGTTTTAGTCAGTAAGAGTCTGACAGACCCCTCCACCCGAACCAGGGTGGAGGATTTCCATGAGGATTTCCCCCCGATATAAAAAAAAAGGCCTAACTTGTTAAACAGTGCTCAGATAGAGCAGCCATTGGTTCCCCTGGACCTTGAGGAGTTTGTGCAAACCTGCAAGGAGACCCTTTGAAGGTCTGGAATGACAAAGATAAAATAAGATTGGGGGTGCATGTGCGTGTGTGATATATTAGAGACCCTTTGAGGGTCTGGAATGACAAAGATAAAATAAGATTGGTGATGCATGTGCTATATTATAATAAATATGAAGATAGAAGTGAATTAAATCGTATTATTAAATATAACTCGAAAAGTAATCACCCACTTTAATGAAATCTACTCTGTTATCTAAGTTGAAATATACAGGGTGTTTGGTGCATCGTGTGCCAAATTGAAATGGTCGACTGAAGGGGTCATCCGCTAGCCTTTCAGACCCCTTAACACCCCTCATGCTCTGTGGATGTTTTTTTTCGACTTTTTATTGTTTTCCAAAAAAAGACCCAAATTTTACATTCAAATACAGATTTAAAAAAAATATAAGGCGTAGACTCTGATTTTTAATCGATGTGTATTGTTTAAGAATACTTTTAAATACAAAATTAGTGATATTAGTCACCTAGTTTTTTTTTAATTCACTCGCAAAGGTAAAACTTAAATTAAAGCTGTGCATGTTACAAATAGATGGACAGATTTTAACACAGCGTTCAGTACGTCTAATTAAAGGTATCCAAGCAAAACAACACTGATTAAAGTGACTTCATTTTGGCTAAAATAATAAATTGCTCACATTTTTAATGTATCTTCGTAAGCTGTTTTTTTTGTTTTTTTTTTACAATTGTCCTTATTTTGGTAGTCTGAATGATTTTTAAAAGTTTGTCCATTTATTTTACTTAAGCCAATAATCAAAGAATGATTGAAATTCTATTTCTAGATTCTCAGAAACACTACCACCATACACTTATGAAAGCAGGCATACATATTTATAAGCCTACACAGACATTTATAAATATTGTACGATTTCTACAATATTACATACGATATAGTATAGCTCGAATAGATAACTCTCTTTTTAATGTCAATTAATTAAGAAAACATGTATCCCTTCATCATCTGCCTAGCCTTTTCCCAACTATATTGGGGTCGGCTTCCAGTCAAACCAGATTCAGCTGAACACCAGTATTTTACGTGGCGCGGCTGCCTACCAGACCTCGACAATCCATTAACGAAAATTATGTATCCCTTCTTACTTCTTAATTTTTTCGTAGAGCAATTTTTGGTTGAGCAAATATTTTTTCCTTGTGCGCAGACGCACATGTTGCATCTGTCATTTGCATGTGTCACTTCTCCCTCTAAGCAGTCTTCTTCAGAGAAGGCCATATCTGAGGAAGAAAAACTGTGGTACAAAGATGACATCTGAAACTGAGCATCCATAAGGCGGCCAGTATAGCCACGCGTTTTGTATTAAGTACAACCTCCCCGACCGAATTTTAATCATGGTGGTCAATCTCAAAGAAGATTAGACAAGTACGCAATGATGCACAAGTGTGTGCGCATACACAGTTGCAATCTTTGTGCCTTTAGTCTCATAGTGCGATGGGACGGCAATCTGACAAGATCGGGGAGAGATCAGGCGCAGGACCAAGGGCTTCACGTGCGTTTCCAGACACGGGGGGTAGCACACCACCAACCTCCACCCTTCGGGCTGCTACTAAGAAATTCCTAATGGAAAAACCCAATAACACTTTTGCCCGACCTGGGAATCGAACCCAGGATCCCACGCTCAGCAGCTGCTCCTGCAACCAAGAGACCAAGGTTTTGTATAAACCAATGTCAGATACAAGCGTGGCAGATCAGTTCGGATTGTAAAATGTATTCATTGCTAGAGACTGAAATGTCAAAACTAGCAATATATGTATATATATACTAGCTGACGCAGACGAAGTTCGTCTGCGTCACATTTTCATTAATGCTCGGCTCCTATTGGTCGTAGCGTGATTATAGTAAGGTTGTTATTTAAGGTTGTATGTATTTTTAAATGCCAAATTATATTATTAAAAATTAGGGGTGGACAACCCTTGTCACTTAGGGGTGTGAAAAATAGATAGTAGCCGATTCTCAGATCTACTGAATATGCTTATAAAATTCCATAAAAATCGGTCAAGCCGTTTCGGAGGAGTATGGTAACTAACATTGTGACACGAGAATTTTATATATAAGATAGTAAGGTCTTAACTTACGTAATTGCCGTTTCTTTATACTGGCCATTCTGATGTGTGGTGATGACAGTTGGAAGTGGAATTGTTTATCTGTTCAAATCAAGTTTATATTTAAAACATGTAAAAATACTTAACAACAAACAAACTATAACTATAAAACATTTCAAATAAAAACTCCTTTCTAAGTAAACTTTACAATATGGCGTAAAAAAAAATCTCAGGACTTGTCTTTTTCAGACATGACATTCCTTTTTCAATATCAGTTATTCGTTTAATTATTTTTGTTTTTGTAATATAACCTTAAAACTCACCATGTAGGTCATTATTTTCTTTTCTTCGTAGAATAGAGATATCAGAGGTCGTGTAACTCGTGCAGGAGTGTAACCATTATTTTGTAACCATCTATGGAGAAGAACGTGCAAGAAATTCCATGGACACTTAAAAATAAATTTACCAATTTTAAAGAGTGTCCATGAAGTTTCTTGCACGTTCTTCTCCATAGAGATCTACGCTTTCGAACGTGCAACTATCTAAATGCTTTTGACTGACCGACCTCGAAAATTCAAAAGTGCCTTAGTGAGAGTGTAATACCTACCAGTTAAGCAGGCTCGGGTGGTACAGAATTCTTGGCCACCATAACAGAGACAGGTGTTGCAACCATCAGCCATTTTATATTGATGTCCTTCAACGCATTTTTTTTTTTTCAGTTTAGCATATACTAGGGGCATGTGACCTTTGTAAAATAAAAGTAATATGTTCAGGTGTGAAGTCGCACAGATGAAAAGGGAGTGAACTAGAGTGAGACAGTCGATAACAAAGACTTATGTTGTAATGTTATGAATCAGATACAATATTCGGTAGAGAAACAAATGCAGAAATAAAATAAAACTTGTCATTTATAAAACATCCGACCGCAAAAACCTCAAAAAAATGGCACTTTTTGAGCAGGCAGATGCAATTGTTGACATTTATTTAGTGCAATCATAGATTCAATGCTACCACATCATCCGACTGCTTTTTCTTTAAGGATGGGAAATCATCAAATGACTTCTTCCGCTCTGGGTGGAGCGGAAGGGCGTGTCAGACTCTTACTGACTAAAACCCATCCGTGTTCCTTCTAAAGCCCTTTGTGTTCCAGGGCCGCGGAGACTCTTTCGAACAAATTCCGCAACCCTGGCAAACCATCCGACTGCTTGAAAATGATTCTTTATAACATTTTAGTCGTTTTTGGATCACCCTTAGATGTGACAACATACTTTTGAAACACCAAAAAGTATCTTCTTTGCTTTATTGAAATAAACATCGTGTGTCGGTATGAAAAGAGATACTTCATCATACGGCAATAAGGTTTAATTAACACCACCAATTGATTCTTCTTCTTCTTTGCACTCGCCTGTTCCCGTTACGCGGGCTCAGCATTCTTAATCCTTCGGTGCCATTATCTTCGCTGGTGCTTACCAGATCAATTAGAGGTGCTTACCTCTAAGTGATTTTTTAAAATTTATTTATTAGCTTACTAAGCCCACAAAACCGTAGTAATAATGGTTTGACTGTGGGGTCGGTGAGTCTCTAGATATACACTCATTCGTTAATTTGTACTTGAATTATACACTGTAGCACTTTAACACCTTTCTAAATATTACCTTCTTAATTTATTCTTAAAATGATTTTTATTCATTTCACTCCTTATGTCTGCCGGCAGACTGTTCAGTAGGTATGGTAATCGTTTTTTTAGAGTTCATTGATTTTATTTAATCTAATAAGCCGTTTTAGTTCCACTGCTAGGTAAATACCTCTCTCTCCCTATTTTACAAAATCGGTTTAGTATAGATGCGTCCTCTAGCGTTTAATGGTACCGATTCAGTGGGTTATCGAATATGAGGGGCAATTCTCGTATTTCTAAGGAACATTCACATTGCATTCGCGAACTGTCAGAAATACCCTTAGGCTGCGTTTCCACCAGAGAAGTGCGAGGATGCGTAGCGAGGGATTTATTTGTTAAAAACCAATGGAATCGCTTCATTCACCTAGCCTCGCTCAGTATGCTCGTAACAAACACATCCCACGCTACGTATCCTCACACATTTTTGGTGGAAACGCATCCTAATTTTTGCATTTGGACGCTTTTTGAGCACTAGGACATACAAGGATATAGAAGGGTATACAAAATAGGAAAATAACAATTATATTTAGTCCGTCCGTTAGATTGTCAAAAAATATTCGTCATTTTTTTTTCTAATTCATTAAAAAAACATGATAAAGATAAAAACGCATCAAAGTTTAAGACGTTATAGAGAAAAGTATACCATCGCGTGACGTCACGCGATTTTTCAACGCACTGTTGAAAACTCACGTGACGTCTTCATTTTTGTTAACGGGTTAAAAGTAAATATGTACGTGTTCAAAATGTTTTGTTAATTTATCTGACGGACTATTTTTTTTTTCTGGAAAATACCTAATTGGCCTAAGGTATTTTCCATAAAAAAAAAATATTCTGGTTAAAGACGAAACAATAAAAGAATGTAAATTATTAATATTTTTTCGGTTAAACACTTACTTCTTAGTCCCATGTCCGAACAATCTTTGGTTGTGCAAATAATTTTTCCTTTCATACAAACGCACATATTGCAACTATCTTTTGCATTTCGCACTGATCCCTCTTTGCAGCCAGTTTCGGGTGGGGCATCATTTTCTGTGGATCAGAATAAGAACATGAGTCCTAGTACTGCCTAATCCCTCAACCATTCTGTCCTCTTTGCTCATCGGAATACATTCACGAGGATTTTACCATACAAAAGAAAGGACAAGCTCTGTGCATACTCGAGGTATCTTGGTATACATTATGTAGAGTAAACCAGGTTCTGCAATGGAATTGTACAATCGACTGATTGTCATCACTCATCGGTAAATTTTTAATCTTTCCTATTGTAGCTTTTATTGTAGCTTCTATTGTAGCTTCTACTGTAGCTTCTATTGTAGCTTCTACTGTAGCTTCTATTGTAGCTTCTATTGTAGCTTCCATTGTAGCTTCTATTGTAGCTTCTATTGAAGCTTCTATTGTAATTTGTTATGTATTGTATCTTATCATAGGTGTTATGATGGATGGTATGGTAGTTTGTGAAGTTTGAGTTGAGTAATTTGAAGTGCAATCAGCTAGGAGTGTGATACATACCAGCCACCAAGCAGGCTCTGGCGGTACAAAACTCTTCGCCACGCTGGCAGAGACAGAAGTTGCAGCCATCAGGCAATCTGTACTTATGACCTTCAACGCATTTTGGTTTACTTTCTTCTGAAACCAAAGAAATTGCCGTTGAGAGCAAGAAACACATATGACTAACAGAGCGACGGATATATTCATGGATGGAGAAGGAGAAGTAAACCAAACAAACGATGGATGGAGGAACACTTAACAGAGAGTTGGGTAGGTACATGAAACGAAAATTTAATCTGGTATCTGGCTTCCAGACTTAAAATTGACTAGCTTCTCGCGCGGCTTCTGTGCCTTTTCTGGACTGTGCCTTTTCCGGAATTCCAGGATCCATCTGTGAAAGAACTTTCCAATCGCATCAGCACTGTAGCGGCATCAATGCCGCCACATGAAAAACAAAGAAGCGAAATTTGTACGGCAACAAAAAGAACTGCAGCGCCATCTACGACGAACTAATAACGAAATCCTGCATCGTGCAAGCTAAGTTCTCCGTGCAATTAACACATATACAACAGTCCGAATATCAACTATCGGGCAGTTGCCCATCAGACACAACAACCGTCTGGTCGGAGGATCCTCCCATTTCAGTGGAGGTACACGGGACTTTACTTTCTGTTCCGCATACCTCTATAGCACCACTAGCCTTTTGTAAACGTAAACATATAAATGTCACCGGAAAATTGCAAACGCCGTTACATTGTAAAATATCGCATGAAATTGTAAACTATTTTACTTAGTTAGACACGGATATATTGGAAACTATTGAATTTGGATAGGATTTATCGAGAAATTATAGTCTGCAATTTTCTGATGACATAAACAAGCAAACCTCGAGCTAATTGTAACTAATATTGTATTTTTTAACTGTTACAAATAAAACACATTTATTTGATGCCAGTTTATAACCAGTTATCTCAGACAGGCCCTTGTTTCTCAAATGACGATGATGATGGTTAACGATAATATGGTCGACGATGGTGCAAGCTTGCCTAAGGAGGGCTATTTCGTTTGAATTCACCGCTAGAGGCGCTAGTGTAGGCTTTTGACGCGAGTTGATTTATTTATTTGTTTTGATTTTTGTGAATATTTTACTAAAACGGCCTATGGCAGATTAATTTATGGTTCTACTGACCACTGCTTTGAGTTCTTTTTTCTGTCAGAAATATGTATTATGTCCATTTTTTCCCCGAACATAATGAGTCTGCGAAACACTCCGGTACTATCTATGTTGCATTTTAAGGCACGTTTACGGCATTATAAATTATCTTACTTCTAACTTTGCTCACGTGCGCGTAATAACATCTTTTAATACTGTGATTAAAGACTAGGTATCTTTTCGTAAATTGCTAGTAAAAATACTCACCAGTAAGTGAATAATATTCGTATTTTGTTTACCAGTTGTATTTTGTTTATTATTCCTTTCCTTTTAGTTACAATTTTATAACCACTATTTTTTCTTTTTAGCTACAATATTTAGGCTACATTTTCCACTACTTTCTAGTTTTATATAATGCATGCTGTGAAACTCTATAATAGGCTTCAGAACCCCATATGACATTGTTATCACACCTTGAACATTGTAAATCTAAAGCTGTTGAGTTTCCTATCAATAAATAAATCAACTACGTGATATTCGATTGCAAATTTATGTCTTTCCGACAATCGTTATCAATATAAGAATATCGCATTGTCTAGAGGCTCTAGTTATAGCTATGGAGAAACAGAGCCTTTCGCAATGAGTTCTACTCATCCAGTTGCTAATGTAAAAATCATATAATTACCAAATTGCCTTTGAATGCACGGGTTGTTCGTGCATAATATGTCCGAATTTAAGCAGATGCACAGATTGCATGGATCTGGAGCAGGCACAGGATCCCCCACTAAGCATTCGGGCTCAGAGAAAGTCGTGGACCCTGTATCGAACAAAATATAAACGTTAATGAAATATCACAAACTTTGATTGATATATTGAGAATATTTAAAAAAATCCAATGATGCAGTTTTAATTCTCATTAAGAACGGGCTCGGGACTCCTTGGAGTATTTTGTTTTGAGTACTCTGAGGTGAGGTTCTAGATAAAGTGCGGTTCTGTAAGTGAATGCGATTGTCGCAATGCCATTATGTAAAGGATTGATCACTTGAAATTTCGATAACATTTGTCAATCCCTTACATTTTTGACGCTTGACAATCGCCTTTGCCACGCTACCGCTGACAAAAAGTAACTTGTGACAGAGATTTTTTTTTTGTGAGTAGCGTCTCGCAGTTCAACCTATGAGGTTGTCGACTACTTGACCGGGCTTGCCTGTAGTGGCTTATAAAAAACTTACAAACTAAGCGACTACACGCTAAGGGCACCCCCTGTGGGGTACGGGCCTCGGCTTAAGGCGTCGCTGTGGGGAGGACAGCTAGGGACGGGCTGGATAGAACTAGGCGTGACAGAGAGCCTCTGGACTCATATTTATACTAGTTTCAACATCCCGTAAGGTACCGCTACTTTAAAAATGACTAGACCACCTTCCATAGAAAACAGTTCAAAAAACCTTTTAGCAATACATACTTCTTGAACTCCAGCAAGGTTTTTGTGTGCAGAACATAGATCCGCTACGACAGATGCAGTAATTACATGCATTTACTTCATGTCGATGGCCGTCAATGCAAGGTTCTGAGGACTGCCGACGTAAAAAGTTTACTAAAAAAAAACAAAATTTAAATATTTCTGTCAATGGTTTAAATTCTCAAAGTAAGGAAATCTGAAAGAAATAGAAAAAAAAGAAATTCAAGTAATCTATGTGCGGGGGACATTTTTTAAACGGGTGTACCTACTGTACTACTAAACTATTTCCTCTAGCCTGATAATTTAATCATTAAAAGAGAAAACGGAACAAAGTTGATCTTAAAGATTTTTTTAACAGAATATTTGATGTTGTATATGTGAAAGCCTGAGCGTTTGTTAACCAATCACACCACAAGAGTAAGGCGGTTTTGCATGACACTTGGAACAAAGGGTAACCCATAGAAGTAAGTAATATATCGGGTTAACCATGACGCACACACACAATAGGGTATTTTACTGAAAAAATCTAATTAGTCCACCAGATAGGCTGCCAAAAATATTGGACACGTATTTTTTCTGATTTCACGTAAACAAAAAATGAAGATGATACAGTGCGGTGAAAACACATGTGACGTCACCATGATGGTACAATAATAATTGGGCGACGTGACGTCAGCCATTTTTTATTTTTTTTTTATTTTTATTTAATATGGGTTTGCTCTTGACTCTAGTCTAGGTCATAGATGACAGAGACAAAGTCGACGATGGAGCGAGCCTACCCAGAAGAAGCCTGTTCACTCTAATTTTGAAGAGATTAGGGTTGTATGCGTTCGGAAACACAGACGCAGGCAGAGAGTTCCACTCCTTTGCTGTGCGCATTATAAAAGACGTTTGGAAACGTTTAGTGCGAATTGGTGGAATAGCAACAAGGTAGGGATGGTAACTTGCAGTGCGTCTAGATGTCCGATGGTAGAAGGGGGCCGGTGGGATGAGATCGTGGAGTTCCTGGACACTCTCCCCGAAGTACAATCTGTAGAAGACCGACAAGCAGGCAACCTTGCGGCGATGAGCCAAGCTGTGAAGCTTGGCATCCACCAGTCTTACGTCGCCAATGAGCCTTTTAGCTCTGTGTTCCACCGAGTCAAGCGCGGCAAGTTGGTATTTAGCTGAGCCATCCCAAAGGTGGCTGCAATACTCCATGCAGGATCGGACTTGTGCTTTGTAGAGGGTTAAAAGCTGTACAGGCGTGAAGTATCGCTTCACTCTATTTAGGATGCCCAGCTTTTTGGCCGCAGTTTGGGCTTTGTGCTCAATGGTGGTACCAAAGTTGAGACTGGTTGTCAACTCCATGCCTAGGAGCTCGAGCCGATCGGTTACAGGAACAGATGTACCCCGAAAAGTCGGAGTTAGGTCGAAACGACTCCTTTTCGCGGTAAAAAGACATGCTTGTGTTTTGGTGGCGTTAAAAGAGATGTTGTAAACACACTGTATTATTTAATAAGAAGTTTTCTTTGGAAAATTTGCAACTTTTATAAGAGCGAAGTCGCTTTCTGTGATTCAATAGAATGGGTGTTAACTTTGAAAAGAAAAATAACATACGATGATCATTGTTATATGGGCAAACAGTATCGGTACACCTCCATTGTCCTAGATGATTGCAACGGCAATAATTACAATCGTCTATAGAATTAATTGTCCCCACATTACATTGAACATCCGAGTTTTGTAATGAATCTGGAAAAAAGAATCCTGTAAGTATTAACATTGATTCAGGGCTATTTTTTTAATTTAAACTCTTTACTGAGTTAATGTAGCTCCTTGATCTATTTTCTATACAAAAACTGTCAAACCGCCAGTTTCGTTCCTCAGTTCCAAGTTATCTGACTATTGGAAAATCGGCCGTTACACATTTTCATCCTCTTCAATTAATTTGGGGTCGGCGCAGCATGTCTTATCTCTCATACTCTCTGTATACTGCCATCTCAAGAGTTACCTTTCCAACCATTTTTTCAAATCATTCATCGTTTTTTTGCTCTTTCTCAAAATCACACAACGACATTCCTCTAGACATGCTCCTCATTCATTAGCATCACATACTTCTACAATGAGACTTTACTTGCACACATCTTCTCTATCACTGGCGCCATTTACAGACTTCCTTTTTCCTACATACTCATTTTTAATTATATCCATTTCAGTAACACTACGCATCCTTATTGTTTTGTTTCCTTTTTGAACAATCTTATAGTTTTCTTCTTATTTGATGTTTTTTTTTGCTGTAGGTATGTTTTCCGAAACAATTTGAACTTCTAATATAGTATTCGTACTTGTACTCAAATTGAGAGAGCTCCTGGTAGCCATAACACGAGTTTGATCTTAGCTTAGGAGTCAGTGGTTTTAGCCTACGTACAATGTGTAAGTCAAAGCTATTATATTTATTTACAAAATAATAGTGAAGAATAATAGTAAAAAAAATTGTAAACCTGGAAGAAAAAGATTTAATAATATTATGTTTATCGTACTGGCCATCGATCAGTCTCTTTATGAACTTATCAATTAAAAGGCACGAAAATTTTTTGCATCAAGGTGAATAAACCGATCAAGTGTCGAGTAAGTCTCGCACAATTAGAGTTCAGAGTGCATTCTATAAACAGCAGTTTATATGAATGATCGCTGGTCTGCCATTATAGCTATGTTTCGCCTAGGTAATTATTATAATACATCTTAATGATAATGTATCAGTGATAACAAACATGATCACTCTTGGCGGTATGTTGCTAAGTCACATTTTTATGCAAAATAAAAAAAGAGCTCATTTATTTTAAGGAACTATTTCTGTCTTTTTTTTTATACAGCCCTATTAATCTCTATAACACTGAAAATAAATAGCTAATGAAACGGTAATTCTTGCTGAGAAAAAATATCCCACTTCTGGGTACAGGCCTTCCCCATATCTTTTTAGACCCTCTCTTTTCATGCGACACCACGTCACAGCTTTCTGGGCTGGCTTCGATGACGTCGTCCATCCTCTAGCAACAATAGCCTGAAACCAAAAACAACCTGAAACAATAAATTACATCATTTGGTTTGATATAAATAGTCTATATCTTAACTAAACTGATGTTATAAATCTTTCTTGGATTTCCTTGCGAAATCCGTTTTAAGGCGTGGCTCGAGCCACGTCCACCGTCATTTGAAAGCTCTCACCGGAATGCCTATACCGATCTGCTCCGACTTTCGGTACCTCGGCTCGCTTGTCCAGGGAGATGGCGATATAAACCGAGACGTGACGTACCGAATCAACTCAGGATGGATAATCATTCATCCTGAGTTGATCCGGTGCGCCATTTCTGGCGACAGGTCACTGAAAATACTTGCGACCCACAGATGCCCCTCAAGTTAAAGGGGAAAATCTATAAGTCCGTGATAGGACCTGTCGTACTATATGGATTAGAGTGTTGGGTTGTGAAAAAGACGGATGAAAAAAGATTGCGTGTAGCGGAGATGAGCATGTTGAGATGGATATGTGGAGAAACGAGGATGGATAAAGTGAGAAATAAGTACATGGCCTACTTTAAAAGTGGCGCCAGAGACGGAAAAGCTGAAAGGGAACCGCTTGTTTTGGTTTGGTCTTGTAAGACGAGAGATGAAAAGCATGAAACTAAAAGAGTTAGAAATATAAATGTGAATGAATTAAATATGCTGATAATAAGACTGTAAATGGCTTCATATTTTTGACCGACCGACCATGACAATTCAAAAGTGCCTGTAAATGGTCTAATTGAAATAAATGCTTTGAGTCTTGTGTCTTGAGTAATTTGCTATTTTGTTAACTCTACATTGTTTACTCTATTATTGTTTACCTATATTTGCGAGTAAATATTTTTGAATTTCGAATTGGGATAGGTTTTGCTCAGCGCAAGTTCCAGCTGTCAGTTAGGATGCTGGTGGGGGCTGCTCCGCTTCCGTAGTGCATCGGGGATGTTTGCAGATGCGCATGTGGACTGTTTTACACAACAATATGTAAAAGGTGCGCTTCCCTGGTATACTGAGTGTGGAACAGCACCATTACTATCCTAAGCATGATTGCGAGTCGCCTTGACTATGTTTATGTGGGTCGCTGTTATGTAACTCGTCATGGGTTGTCGCAGCGGTGATCCACTGTTTGTGTTTGTGTGTGTGTGTTTGTTGTGTTGTTTGTTTCATTTTGTATAGTCAGTGCTTTCTAACATAGTCGTGAGTTAGCTACGTAAAACCGTTTTTGAGTCTTGGATGTTCGATTAAAGAGAAATTCTGCTCTATTCTATAGTAAGAACTGTAAGTTTCGTTGAGTTTTTAGTGATCCACTTTTGGTTTGTATTGAAAGTGGATTTCGATCTACAGCAGCAGCCGCGAAGCCTCTCCGTGATCTGTATGATCACTGTTTTTAGCTCACATAGCTAACATAGCCTCTCAGTGTTAATCAAAAGGATTCCTTCACATTTCATCTAAACATTGGTACGTCATCATTTCATAAGAGAACTGCTTGATTAAATTTGTGATAGTATTGCAATATTTGACTACAGCTGACATGCTTGCAGATCTACTTACCAATGGTGTATGTTCTATCAAACATGGTAGGTTCTTAGGAATGTAAGGTTTGTGTTAGAAATAAACCAAACACTTGTATTGTGTTGTAAGTTTTTATTTTATAAGTTTATTATTGTTATTTTGTTATGTCGTACTCTTGATTCTGTAACAGAAAAGAAGACATGTCTGCAGATCTACTCACCAATGATGTATTTTCTATCAAACATGTTAGGTTCTTAGGTATGTTAGGTTTGTGTTCGAAGTAAACAAAACAGTTGTATTGTGTTGTAAGTTTTTATTTTATAAGTTTATTATTGTTATTTTGTTATGTCGTATTCTTGATTTTGTAACAGAAAAGAAGATATGGCTGCAGATTTACTCACCAATGGTGTATGTTCTATCAAACATGTTAGGTTCTTAGGTATGTAAGGTTCGTGTTAGAAATAAACTAAACAGTTGTATTGTGTTGTAAGTTTTTATTTTATAAGTTTATTATTGTTATTTTGTTATGTGGAAGTCCTGAATCTGTAACAGAAGTGTAAAATCCTAATTTAGTATTCGTATGTGATTAGTCGCTGTGTAATGGAATGGAATGGAAACAAGTATGTAAGTAAATAAAGTTCTGTGTTGAAAGCCAGCCTTTGAACAGTCGTGCATAGTTACTTATTCAATATTATGACACCTTTCGTTTACTAATTTTCAGGTGCAGACAATACAGCTGGGACCTATAAAAAAAAACGAATTTGCAACAGGTCTGATATTTCACCACTTTGTTCGTACATTTTTAGCAAATATGTTGCGTTATTAGTTCTTTTTTGTATGTATTATAAAATATGACAAAAGAAATCACATGTTTAGAACTGGCTGTGGGTGATATTTTGAATTTTCTGCCTTTCTACATAAGCGTTTTCCCAACTATACACATTTGAGTCGTCTTCCAGTCAAATTGTACGCATTTGAGTTACCAGTATTTTAAATGGAGCAGCTGCGTATCTGAGGGGCTACTCTCTAAACCCGAAGTCCGTAGGTTTGGGCTTAGATGCGGTATTCTATATACGGACTAGAATACGCCCACAACTAAGCCCGAAACTACGGACTTCGGGTTTAGAGAGTAGCCCCTCAGATCTCTCCCCTGACCTTCACAACCAATGTTTACCCTGACCTTCGCAAAAAGTTTTTTTCACAAGAACCTTCTTCTGACAATGACAAACACAACAAAAAAAAAAGAATTTGCGAAATTTTTTGAGCCGCTCTCGAGTTTTGCGCTTAGCGATTCACATTCACATTTGGCGATTCATTTTTATTTATATAGATCGTGACACTTTTGAATTATTTTTTATGAAAAATGAAAACGAAAACGAAAAAAAAAAAAAAATTGAAAAATTATGCATGTGCCAGGTGATTCTGTGACATGGTCTCAGTGATACTCTAGAGTTATGGGATATCCAAAAGAACACGTTGTACATATAAGTAAAAGATAATAAGTAGAAACTCACTAATTGATCTTCTCAAGCATTGGTTTACTGAGCACACAAGTTTGTGATTGATGTTACAGTAGCAATAATTACATTCACCCTGTCTGAATCGGGTTCCTAGCTTACAGTCGTTTTCTTCCGTCGAATCCACTGAAAATCGAATTTTATATGAAAGTAGGTTTGTTTTTAAACTAATCTAAACCCTAATATTGTTCCACTGTACGGCAAAGGCCTCGCTCTCTCTTATCCACTCAATTTGCCGGTCAATTCTGTAAACATGTCGAAGTGTAGGCTTGGGTGAAGCGATCACGAGGTGAGCTGTCAATCCATATAATCAAGATGTGTCGGGATCACGAAGTGAGCTATCATTCCATCTTGATTATATAGATGAATCGACCGGCAGTTTTCAGCTAGTGGAGTGACCCCCACAGTATTGCACTTTACTATGCTTGCAAGAATAAGATTTAAAATACTCTAATAAGCATCTCATTTTTGTAAAAAAATCCATTGCTTCATAGCTTGAAAAAACGACTGATTGGCAAAGATTTAAATAACGCAATAGATGTTGTTCAATCGTCAAAATGAAAGGCATTCAAGAGCATAAATATGTAAAAATTACGCAAAAATGTAAAATGTCGATCGAGTCTGTGGAGAGAATTTGTTTGGAGGGCCGCCCTTGTTACCTCCCTAGATCCGCCACTGACCAGCCTCAAGCGGACGATGTCTTAGGATAAAACTAGTTATTATTATGGAAATAGTATTTACGTGGGAATCTGGAAATGATTTCTGTAAAAAAAGAACATACATTTAGTTTTAATGTTTATAATTTCAGATTAAAATGGCCCAGTGTCGGTAGTGTTATGACTTAAAATGTAGCATAGCAAGCACGGTCATTGACCCCATTAAATTGAAGTTCTTCATTTGAAAAAAAAAATGCAAATGAACACATAAAGCCTTTTTGAAAAAAAACTGTTAATTACAGAATATTAATTGGGTTTCTACAAACGGAAAGGTTATTGAATGCTAGTCTAAGTCGATACAACTATACTTAAAAAAAAACCGGCTTAGTGCGAGTCGGACTCGCGCACGAAGGGCTCTATAAAAACGGCAAAAAAATCACGTTTGTTGTATGGGAGCCATTCTGTTTTTTAGTATTTGTTGTTTTAGCAGCTACAGATATACATTATTTGTGAAAATTTCAACCGTCTAACTATCACTGTTCATGAGGTACAGCTTGGTGACAGACGGACAGACGGACAGCGAAGTCTTAGTAATAGGGTCCCGTTTTACCCTTTGTGTACGGAGCCCTAAAAACAATTTGCCCAGACTGTTTCCAACTTTGTTCGGGTCAGCTTCCAGTCTAGCTGGATGCAGCTGAGTACCAGTATTTTACATGGAGCGTCTACATATCTGACCTCTACAACCCAGTAACTGGTTAGCACGATACCCCTCAGTAAAACTGCTGTAAGATTTTCTGGCTTCCGCAACGACTGTCAAAGATCCATAAAACACAGCCAAGACCAACAGCTTAAGTGCTTTCCGAGGCACGGAAGATTCTCGGGAAGTAAAAGATGGTCACCCATCCAAGGACAGATCTCGACAAGTGTTGCTTAACCTCGAAAATCGAACCGTGCGGTTGTTATTATTTGCCATGAACTCCAACATATACCTTTTTTTTTTTTTGTTTTCGGGGTGAAACCTTCAAAAGGCGCCTGGACTTTTGGGGTAAAGACCAGGGAGTGTGGGATTTTTACCTCACTAAAACCACCCCGGTGATCACCATCCGCACATAGAAGGGGCTCCGTTACCTCTTAAAAGACCACTCCGGAACCCCCTCTGTGCAACGCCTGTTAGGGCACATCCCTGGGGAGACTGTAAAGGGGTCTCCCCTTAGCCTCGCTGTGCACGGCAGCACGTGATCACTGTGCCACCGCCTTTCCTAGGATCACTGGGTTGGCGGACAGAGTCCCCACTCTGAGCGCCCGCGACCCTGGAGACCCACCTGCCGTTAATGATGCAGGCGGGGTACAAAATATTTATTTTCCGTTCAGAACAGTGTGTAGTCAGTAATACTTACCCTCTTGCTGTTTACACTTGTTTTGGGTACAGATCTTTACTCGGTTCTCATTACAGTAGCAATAGTTGCATGCATCTAATCTTAATTTTTCACCAATATTGCATGTTTTGGTCGAGCCATCACTGTTATGATGATACGTCATACGTAAAGCCCCTTGATCTAAAATATATGAAATTGTTTTAAATTAGGTATATATGGAGTACAAATAATAACATATAGTTAAAAAAATAACTATATGTTATGTAATGTTATGTTAGTTAACTTAATCAAGTCGTCTTTTAATTAGTGTATATCTATATACCAATTAAAAGATAAAAAGATTATTTTTTCCCCATCTCTCGTTTGCGTTTATTGACCGGCCGGTTAACGTTTATCTTGCCTTAATTGGCCGGTCTGAGTGGAGATTCGACATTCGGAGATTGACATACCGGGACCCTGAGGTCCCGGGCCGGGCTCGGGAGTCAATGGATAATCCTCGGATAGAGCAAGACTATTGTAGTATTTGGAGACAAAGAAGTTGTACTATGGGTTGGGCTGGCTAAAGTGGATTGGTTTCCTACAACTATGAAAGGTCTATGAAAAGCTCCTGTCAACCAAGGTTATTAAAATACATGGATAAAATTACAAGGGGTGACTAGCACACTCAATAAATGGGCCCCCATAAACGGTCGCTAGCACCGACGTAGCCACAAAGGGGAACATATAATGAGTTACTTACGTAGTGGAGAGGTATACCAAGGCTATCAGGACAATCGCGAAAGTATGGTCAAGATCTCTACGAGCATCTTACCGGATTATACATACATCGACAATCGCGAAAGTATGGTCAAGATCTCTACGAGCATCTTACCGGATTATACATACATCCTCCATGTTTGCTCTTATGAACCTCCACTCATACCGGCCAATACAGGCAAGAGAGCTCGGATCCTTGTCAGTGTTCACTCTAACCCGTCAATAAAGCCTGACACGAAGAACAAGACAGCCCTGGAGATCGGGTTCATTAAGTCGCTATTGCAAAATATTTCGCCACGAAACGGACCTGTGTATATATCTCTCTTAGTCGCTCCTCACCCTAGACGCAGACTTAGGTCTGGTAAATGATATTATTTTTCCAATGATTACATAAAAAGAACAATGAATTACATAATATTTTGGAAATAATGTCTGTATGTCATCATCAACGATTATTATATTCACATTGAAAATATTACGTAATAGTGGTTGCGTCCATTTATTAAAATTTTGATCATTTTTCGCCCCTAAATAGTTCACAACAAAACATTTTTTCTCTTGACTCCTCAGATAGAATTTGAAGCGCTTCAGTTTAAAGATTAGGGTTAGCCTGAGGAACAAAATGCACTAAGTGATTCAAAGTCAAAGTCAAAGCATTTATTTCAAATAAACCATTATCAGGTACTTTTGAATTGTCAAAGTCAGTCCGTCAAAAACATGAAGCTATTTATTATAGATTAGTCTGGGCAGCACTTGGTCGAATCTAAATTGGTCCTTTTGTTAAAATACGTTGTAAATCTAGTTAAGCCTTTAATCAAATATGCAGAGGTGGGCTTCCAATCGAACTGGAGGCAGCAGAATATTAGGCTAGCAACGGCTCATAAACTATGGCTATCGATTAGCTACTAGTAAATAAATACTTTTCCTTTCTTTCTAATAAAAGAGAAAGGTGAAAAGTGTATAAATCTGACTGACATTATAATGTGAACTCCAACATTGACTTCGCCAGTTTTGGGCTATTTGGGCAAATTAAAATTTTAAGCCGTATAACTACATTTCTATGGCACTCTAATAAAAAAAAGAAAGAAAGAAAAGAAAGAAAAGAGAGAAAAGAAAGAAAAGAAAGAAAAGAAAGAAAAGAGAGAAAAAAAAGAAAAGAGAGAAAAAAAAGAAAAAAAAGAAAGAAAGAAAAGAAGATGAATACGTCGTGCGAGGCCAAAAAGAATGGTGGTAACTATTGCAAAAAAAATACATACTATGAGCATAGTTTGATGGGCAGTCTATTTGAGTACACTTCCATTTTCTTCCGCGTGTACACAGGCAATAATTACAATCGTCTATTTGCTGAATTATGCCCGCATCGCATTTGTAATTCAAAGTGGTTCGTAGTGAATCTAAAAATAAACTTTTTGTAAGTACCGTGTTCATAGATTCATTGATCTATTAGCCTCCGTACCAGACATGAACAAATTTTATAGCTATGTATATATTTATTTGGATTTCTTCTACTCGTATGTTAAAATCATAATTTACATTTACATGTATTCAAAACTGTCGTGTGTGTGTATATGACATATTTTATTTGTTTTAGTTGTAAACGTACTCGTATTATACATGTTAAAATAATACTTGAAACAACAAACTCTATTTTAACATTACAAAGCTCAAATACCATTGCAACCCATTAGGGCTTTTTCATGAAGTTTATGAAAATCTGTTTGGAAGTATTTATCGTGTGGACACGGCACGTGAACATTAATTGCGATAAATTGAAATAACGAATTTAAAAGTTTACAAATGGATGTAAAAGTTTATTGATTTAAACTTACTGCTTGATCTCCTGCGTCTGTTGAGACTACAACTGTCTCTTGTTTGGCATATAAGTGAGTAACCGACACCGCAATAACAATATTTACATTTACCCCTTTCGTATCTGGCTCCAACAATACATTTTTTTGTTTCTCCTGAAAATGATTTCAGGATGTTAAAGTGGCTTTACTTTTTAAAGAAGCATTTTTATTCGAATTGTAAACAAAATATAATAATTACGTGGAGGTCGATCACCACCTGTATGTAAAAACACACAATTAGTTTTACATCACGTAAAACAGCAAATTACAGATTTAATGTTGTGTTTAACAAACCTCATCTTAAGTAACGAATTAGTGTCTCGAGGCAGATCGGGGATACAGCCGCGTAAAAAAGGATTTGGAATTTAGAACCTCAAGTAAAAAGTTGTATGACTTTTGCCAAGAGAATTGCAGCCCTACTATGACGTGCTAATGCCATCCAATTCCGATAATGTAAACGGAATTGTGCTATTCGCTATGAAAAGCTCCGTCGCCCTCTTAGAGCGGAATCATGATCGTTTTAAGACTTCATAGTAGGGCCTCGTCATCAATAATCAAACTAGCCAACGTACTTTTTGTCCGGTTGCGGCGGAACTTTCATATAGTATTGTTTCAAAATTATTACAAAGTAGGTGTGAAAAGTAGAGTATTATGACAACTCCGTCTCTCCTGAGCTAACTCTAAGGGAGCTCTAGAGCTAATGAAGGATTCTAGAGCTCCCGCTCTAGAATTCTTCATTAGCTCGATATTTAATGTGAAAGCCACGGGTTACCCACACATACATCTGCTTTATCCCCTTAACGCATATCTCAATATTCTGTGACATCTGGCTTCGAATAAAAAGACACAGTCCTACGCTGAGACTGTTAGGGACCTGTTGTGTCACCAACTTTGTACTTCGAGTCTATAAGGCCCTTTTGTACGAAACCGTAAAAACTAAGTCAAAAAAGGAGCAAAAGCGAACAGTGTAATCTAAGCATCAATTTATATGTCACTTCATCATTTCAGCAGAAAGACGTTTACTGCTGGACATAAGCCAAGTTTCACCACATCGGTCCTGTGCGTCACACATCCATCGGTTATCCGCGACCCTCACCAGGTCATCGGTCCACCTTGTGGAAGGCCTTCCAACGCTACGTCTTCTGGTACACACGCGGTCGCCACTCCAGAACTTTTCGGTCCTATGGACCATTTGTTCTGCGAGCAATGTGCTCTGCCACTTCAGTACTTCAGTTTGGCGACCCTCGGGGCTATGTCGGTAACCTTATATGGCCCAATGTGAGCGACCAGGTTCCGGTTCCATAAATCATCACTGGCAACACACCCCTGGTTACTGGTATGTCACCTAGTGTTAGTAAATTTTGCGTTACCTTGGTGGTTGCAATTCCAATCGGTACAAACTCGTTGATACTGTGCATTGCAGTAGCACCAGTTACACCAGTCTATTCTGTATTTTTCTAGTTTTGTGTTGCATTTTTTGGGTGCAGCTAAAAAACACACTTGAATATAACATTACAAAAGTTTTATTATTTGAAAATGCGACAAGGAAGTCTGATTCACATACCAGCTCAAGTTACCACAGTCAATCAATCATTGTGCCAATCCTTTTCCTAAGTATATTTGGGTCGGGTTCCAGTCTAATCGGACGCAGCTGAGTACTAGTATTTGACATGGAGCAACTACACGGTATCCCTTGGCAAGACTCTGACACCAGTCTTGCCAAAGGGTACCGTGTTACCCCGTTACTGGACTGTGGACACTAGATGGGCTAAACGACTTGGATGCGATAGAAGTCTCGGTATGTCAGGTGGTAACCCATCCACAGACTGACTTCGGCAAGCGATGTTTGATCTCGAAGATCGATTCCGAGTGGCAGTTATTATTTTTAGCCACGAGCTCCGCCTTGGCAAGTTGCCGCAGTTTTTTTAGTAAATTTTAATAATACTTACGCTGAAATCGTCTCCGTTCATCCTTTTCATCAGGTATGACTTGAGTTTGTACATAACTTAGATCCATTATTTTATCGTTCTCAGGATCTTTAGATATCGTAGGAAATGAAGACTCTGGATCATTCAGTATATCTTCAGCAAAATTAGCCATATTATTATCAGGATCGGTATACGAATGAAAATCACAAAAAACCACTAATACATACTACTTTCAGGTTTAACCATGCCCCCTGAAGGCGGTAAGTATACGGGTCATTGTACTCAAAAATCAGCTGTTCAGTACAGTTGGTCGAGTTATGCGCACATAAATGTGTGACAAAATGTACTGAACAGCACAACGACAACGGTTACTTTGTTGGTCCTACACTACCCCTTTGAAGGTATTGCGTTTATTCTGTTACACGTTCCATGTAAGATTTTCTATGATACTTAGGTACAAAGTTTTTTTCTAACTAGGTACACATTCTTAGTAAGCAAGCTGTTTTAGTTTTGGCATCTCATGAAATGTTTCGTCGTGGCTAGATATGCTTCGAAAAACTTATTATATGTAATGGCAATATACCAATTTTAGTTATTATCAAGCAACGTTCGCTTTCGCAACTCAATTACAATCTGTCATAAATTTATGAAAAATAAGTTTTTTATGGCAGACTGCGACTGAGATTGCAGTGTACGACTACACGCAGATAGACTGAACATCGACAAGAATTTACTTCGACGGAACTCTTCGCCGTCAGGACACTTCACCGACAGGACTCTTCGCCAACTGGGCTCATCAGCGACGCAAGTTATCTCCGAAATTGGCGCTCAACGGCCGCTGCCGTGGCACGCTCACTTCGCTCGCTCGCCTTCGCGTGTTGTGTGGTCACAGTTCTAACCTTTTTTTTGTTTTTTGATGAGGGGGGAAAATTCTCATGGATATCCTCCAGCCTGGGGCGGGCGGAGGGGTCTGTCAGATCTTACTGACTAAAACCACCCCGGTGTTCCAACTCCCACCTACCTACGCCGGGGATCGAGGGAACGTATGTGATTTCCTCTACGGGCCAAAAACGCGACTGATATTTACTCAAAAAAAAATTAAAAAAATTATACAACAAGATTTCCTTCCGATTTTGTACGTTTGTTTGTTTTGTTTTGCACTTGCCTTCTAAATATATTAAATATACTAATAATACTTACCTAATTCGTTGGCAGGGCAACGGTTGCTCGTACACATATAATTTCTGTTGAAACATATGCAGTAGTTGCAGGAATCTACTTTATAGTAACTTCCCTCAACGCATTGTCCTTTATCGTAGTTTGAGTCGGGATTAGTTTCTGTAAACAAGTAAGAAAAAGGATTTGAGACATGTTAAACGGGAATTATAGTTAAAGGAAGGGAAGAAGTGGATTTATAAAGAGCAAGCTTCTGCAAGCGACTTCGTCCACTTACAAGAAAAAGATATACCTAGAGGACATAGATACCCTATTCCAGGAAATAGTCTTACTGTGTGCCAATTCTCATCCAAATCTGTTCAGCCATTAAGACGTGAAGGGTTAAAAAACTGACTGACAGACTTACTTTCACAATAGGAAATATGTATGAAAAAAATATGTATTATCTAAACAGTTTATTTAGAAATATACAGAAATAAAATACTAACAATGAAAATGGAAACCAAATTGACTAAAAACAAACGAAATAACTATTTTTAATAAATTTATCTGTCCCTCCCGCAAAAACGCCGTTATCTATGGCAGCTGTGTAGTTGTCATAGTATTTGACGTCAGAGTTGGTATCGGATACACTAGTATTTTATTATATGTGGTAACTAATTTTTAAAACATTATTAAAATACTATCATGTGGCGTGAAATTCGAACCCGCGACTCACTACGCACGAAAGTGTTTACCCTAATACAGTAACCACTTGGCTATTATACTATATGCCCAAATGGTTGAATTTATGAAATACAACCATTTGCAAAGGAATGCGAGTGTGGTTGTCTTGTAGCGGCATCAATGCCGCCACATGAAAAACTAAGAAGCGAAATTCGTACGGCACCAAAAAGAACCGCAGCGCCATCTACGACGAACTAAAATCGAAATCCTGCATCGCGCAAGCAAAGTTCTCCGTGCGATTTGAACATATACAACAGTCCAAATATCAACAATCGGGCAGCTGCCCACCAGACACAAATACCGTCTGGTTCGGAGGATCCTCCCATTTTTCAGTGGAGGTGTGCGGGACTTTACTCTCTGTACCGCATACCTTTATAGTGTAAAGCTTAGAAATTACTTATTAAAAGAAGGTCGTAAGCTAAACCGAAGTGTCAAACTATTGCTTTGTGAGGTTGATGCTGCACTTTTACCCCTTTTTTTTTTAAGGATGGGAAATCATCAAATGACTTCTTCCGCTCTGGGTGGAAAGGAAGGGCGTGTCAGACTATTACTGACTAAAACCCATCCGTGTTCCTTCTAAAGCCCTTTGCGTTCCAGGGCCGCGGTGACTCTTTCGAACAAATTCCGCAACCCTGGTAGAGCACTTTTACCCTGCACTGTACACCGTTTCCGTTACAGAAAAGATAGATGAAGAAAACATAACATAGGGTGACACAATGAGTGGCCTTATCGCTAAAAGCGATCTTTTCCAGACAACCTTTGGATGGATTTAAGAAAAAAGGAAATACACTGTAGGTCTAAAAATACCTACACTACTATTTATACAATAAATACATTAGATAAATATATACTATAATAATTATGAAACAGAAGTAGAGAACCCAAGTAAAAACGATTAAAGAGAGAAGTGATGATTTTTGACCATACTTTTAAAAGTGGACAAAGGTTGAGCACGCCTTACCAACACGAGCAAGGCATTCCTTAACCGCACCGCTTGAACCGTAAAAGATTTGTCGTAGAAGCTGGTGCAATGCATCGGCATCTCTAGTCTAGTCTCAAGTATTTCGATGTTCTCAGATATCTATTAAGTGTGTCATGAAGGAACTTGAAACGATAAGAGGGAGTTGCAGGATTAAACAGAATACTGCTGAATACTGTAGAGCAGAAATAAAATATGGGAATCCCCGCAAAGCCGTAAAGGAAGAGCCACTTGAGCATTGTGCGAAATTAAAAAATGTGATAAATTTGCGCAGGCCAAATATAAATCTTACGCAAAGGTTTTGAAGACGCTCAAGTTTATCCAGTTGTGCCTGAGTGAGATCGAGATAACAGACATCAGCATAGTCAAGGATGGGAAGCAGGAGAGACTGAGCTAGCCCAGTTTTAGTGGCAGTAGGAAGAAATTTCCACAACCGTCTAAGGGACCTAGCAGATGCAAAAATTTTGCGACGTCCTGGAGCTGCGGACCCTAAGACAGAAATCTGTCGATCTAAACCCCAAGGTTCTTAACCTTCTCACTAATGGGAATAGTAGTTCCATTAAATTGAACCTGGAGAAGCTGAGGCCAATTTACTTTTGGAATCATCCTAGAGCTACCAACAACAATGACCTGGGTCTTCGATGGATTAACCTGAAGCCCATTTGCCTCACTCCACTCACAAATTGTAGCAAAATCTTTGTTTATTGCAATAATTCCATCAGCTAAGTCTACAAGGGTAGCTTGTTTGTAGATTTGCAAATCGTCTGCATATAGGCGGTAGGAAGAGAGATTTTTTTTTGGAAAAAGCGTTTATAAATATTGCGAAGAGTAAAGGAGATAAATCGCCACCTTAAGGTACGCCAGCAGTTGTATAACACCAGGAGATATATAATGCAACTAATAAATATAATATATCTTTGAATTGTATTTGGCTTCATGGCAATGCCGCCAGTTTTTTGGGTACACTTCCAGTCGACAGCGATGCGGATGAATTTTTTGACGCCAGATTTTAGGGTTAATTTAGTTAGGAGTTTTTATTTTTATTTGTAGTGTATATAGTTTTTTTTTAATTTGACTTCAAGGTTAAGTAATAAACATATATGTACGCGGTAACTATAACTAGGTAATTATGAATATTTGAACCAAAATGAGTTTTTGTAAAGAACGCAAACACAAATATCTGCGAGCAAAAAAAAGAAAGCCACCCGATAAAGAGATAGTTGTGAAAATTTCTATTGCTACTCTACAATCTGAGATACAGATCATAAGCGCCAGGGCTGGGTTACTTTTGTGGATCCTTCTGAAGTAGGTTAATGAAAACACAGAAAACAGTATAAAAATCAAGTAACTGCACAAATTAAAAGTAATATGCTTTTACTAAATGCATAATTTTGAAAAGTAAAACGGGGGCAGCCAAGAGGCACACTGATTTTAATGAAGACACTTTTTAATTTAATTTAATTTAACTTTATGTGTGTACCTGATTGACTGTCGAGTCTAGCTTTTATCTGTTTTAGCATTTCTCTTCTCTTCTTTCTTTCTTCCCGTTTTTTCTTTTTCTCTTTTCTTTTTTCCGTTTTTTTCTTTTTTTTCTGTTCTTTTCTCTTTTTTCTTTCTTTCTTTTTTATCATTTCTTTCTGTTCTTTTCCCTCTCTCAATTCTCCCTTTCCTTTATTATTTTTATGTTCTTTCGTTTCTTTGTGTTTTCTTTTATCTTTTATTTCTAAAAACCATATAATTATGTTGTTGCTAGCTGTCAGTATATTTGACGAAACTTTCGCTGTCAGATAGCTGATTTTAAAAGGAAAAACTAAAGCAAATTTTAGTATAAAAAATATTAGGCTTCCGTGCAAAAATATTAATGGTGCGAAATAGTTATTAGATGCGGATGAAGTCGTCAGTTAATACAGAGCATGGGAGAAAGAACTCAACTCATCAAAAAATTCGTCCGCATCGGTCAAAGGGAAACTCAAACTAGAACTCAATGTCAAAGCATTTATTTGAATTAAACTACTTTCAGGCACTTTGTCGGTTATTCAAAAGAGATGAAGCTATTAGCACATTCCAAAGCGTAGATCTCTATGGAGAAGAACGTGCAAGAAACTCCACGGACACTCTTTTGAAACAATAATGGAGAAATTACAAAATTAACCCAGCTCCGGCGCTAATGATTTATATGTCAGATTGTAGAATAAGAAGAGAAGTATTAAAAGCTAAGAACATTCTCGATCAAGATATTTTACCACTATAACTGCTTTTTCTACTATTAAACGTGAGCTTTGTGACTGTTGCCATTAACGTCGATATGTTTGCAACTTTAATATTTCTGTATCTTTCGTTGGAATCCTTTGCACGCGAGTCCGACTCGCACTTGGCCAGTTTTTTGTTTTTATATCCATTGTCCGTCCATATAATTATGGTTGTTCTTCTTCAATTGATGTCAATTGATGATTGTCGATCGATGGCGTCAATCGGCGGTTGATCAATTGTTTATCGCCCGGCATCCCTCGATCAGCTAAAGCTACCACACCAATCGATCAACGTCGATCGATGTCGACCTATGGCATCGATCGATCGTCGATCGATTGGTGTGGTAACACTCTTTTATGTAAGTTATCATTGATAAAAACTGTTTTTTTATCATGCCAGTGTTTTGGTCTCTTTTACTGTTGACAGTGATGTGGACGAATTGTTCGATGCCCTGTGAGTTTTTTTCCTCCCTTAAATATATATTCGTAAAGCTTGTAAACAGGGTGATTGGTAATTGAGTGCGTTTCTTAAAATGGGATCTTCTAGAGCTAAATTTGCAACAATTTTGGCCCCGATTACTACATGACCCAATTAAGTTTTTTTTTCGAGTGATCCAATACCTGAAGAGGGTAATCGTAAAACATTAATGTTTTTTTTTTTAGATGAGTTTCCTCTTGACTCTAGTCTAGGTCATAAATGAGACAAAGTGTACGATGGAGCGAGCTTATCCAGAAGAAGCCTGTTCACTCTAATTTTGAAGAGATTAGGGTTGTATATGTATATATATTGTAAATATGTGAGTACCATGTCCCTTACTAGCAAACTTAATTTTATCTCTGCTGGTATTGCTTTGTTGTACCTATAGTATATAAGTGTGTGCTGTATATTAGTGTAATGTTGGATGCATTGTGCTCACATAATATAATCAATTTATCAATGTACCTATGTATACAAAATATTGTAAAACTTATATTTGAAAAGAGTAACTATGGAGTTTCTTGTCCGTTCTTCTCCATAAGAATCTACTTTTTGCGAATGGACAACTAGAGTCACTCATATTTTAATTTTAAACTGTAAATTTGACGTTCAAAAGTGCCTTTTAATGGTCTAGTTGAAATAAATGAATTGACTTTGACTTTATGCGTTCGTTACTTTATGTTTATGTGCGCATAACTTGACAAATGTTCTGAATAGTTAATTGTTTTTTACGATTTCAGGTTTGGTCCCAAAGTAAAAGTCGTTTATAAGGATGGGTACAATGATCCCTTTTCAGATATTTCGTTTATTATTTTACTCGTTGCATAATAAGTATGTATGTGTCAGTAAAAATGTGAATACAAAAAACTTACTTGCATTTAGTAGTACACGGTAGTAAAACAATTTAGTTTGTGTCTTGCTTGAGGGGATCCGCGTGGTTGGAGGTAAATCAGGGTCCTTATTGTCTGCACCGTGAACAACGTACCACCACGTTTCGGTGCAATTTTTTTTTGTAGAACATATAATTGTACGATTTTTATTGCAGTAACAAAATTTACATCTACCCCTTGTGTATCTCGCTCCTGAAAGGCATTTTTTTTGTTCCGCTGGAAATTGTTAGAAAACATTATATAAGTATTGTTACAAAAAGAACAGTAAAATAATTTGCTGCCCTTAATGTTTACTTATTGTTTACGTACTGGTTACTTTTTAATCATTTGCTATTGGATGCGCAAATAAGTGACATTGAACAATACATTTTGAAAAGGAGGCGTTGCGATAGAATGGATGACGTAAAATTACTGTGAGAAAAGAAATTAGGACATGCGTTGACTGTACGAATATTAATAATGTTACTTATTATTTAAATTGTAAACAAAAAATAATAATTACGTTGATGTGGTTTATCACCTGCAACACAATCACAAAACTAGTTTTAAAGAAAGAAAGAAAAATGTTTATTTGGGACTCGCACAAGATAAACAAACCAGTAAAACAGAATTAATAACTAAACAATTTAGTAAAATAATTATCTGTGCGAGGCCAAAATGGTCCCTATCTCAGCTTATGCTGCGATATCTAAAAAATAAATAACGCAGCGCGCAGAGTTTTAATAATAATAATGTATAGTATAACAATAATAACAGTTTGTTTCATTTCATAAAATTGGTTGCGAAAAGTTCAATCTGTGTGCTATCGTAATCGTTACTTTTGTCCTGTTTGTGTACGTTAAGTCCAATATTTTCTAAAGTATTTTCTAAAGTGAAAATGGGAATAAGTTATGTTACCATGGTCGGGGCACTTCCAATCGGTACAGATTCTTCGGAAATATTCGTCACAATAGCACCAGTTACACCGATCTATTCTGTATCTTTCATGTTCTTGGAGGCATTTTTCGGGCGGGACTGAAACAAACAATTTAATGCAAGGTCAAATATTTTATTTTATTTCTTATATCCATTATTTACTTGGAGGGATTTAGAATATAATGAGGTAGGCCAAAGAAAAGATGGATGGATTGTGTTAGGAGTGATTTGAAAGAAACGGGAGTTAGTGATAGCGTGACGGTTGACAGGACAGAATGGATGAAAAAAACATATTGCGCCGACCCCAAGTAACATGGGATAAGGGCGGGAAGATGGTATATCCACTATTTACTACAATCTGTCTCCTTTGTGGGACATTCAGCAGTATGTTAGTTGGTGCTATCGCTGGCGTGCTCGGTATGTGTTCTGTGTCATATCCTCATTGTTAAAACAGTAGCGTTGTTTACTGTGATTATATAAATCTTGAGGTATTTTACGCTTTAAACGTCGCGCTTTGTTGTACATAGCTTGCCAGCTTGTAAGTGGCCAGGCCAGAGTATTTGGGTGTTTGTTCATAATGATGAGTACAATGGCCCCTTTTCGGGTATTGCGTTTATTCTGTTACACTACATTATTGTTCAGTTCACTCGCAAGGACTAAAAATAAAAGAAATCGTTTTGCTTACGTCGAAATCGCAGTGCACCTTTTTCATCAGGCTTGAACTGAGTAGCACTATTGCTTGGACCCATGATTTCATTGCTCTCAATATTTTCGAATGAAGACTTTCCAGTATTCCCCATATCGTCAGGAAGTCTTACCATATTATTATATGGATAAGTATCCGAATCTAAACAACAAGAAACATTTAAGGATACGCTTTTATCTGTCTATCCTTTTCCATCTTTGCCAGGGTTGCGGAATCTGCCAGGGTTGCGGAATTTGTTCGAAAGAGTTACCGCGACCCTGGAACGCAAAGGGCTTTAGAAGGAACACGGATGGGTTTTAGTCAGTAAGAGTCTGACACGCCCTTCCGCTCCACCCAGAGCGGAAGAAGTCATTTGATGATTTCACACCCTTTAAAAAAAAATACTTTTCCATCTTAATAGGGTATTTTATTCAAAAAGTCTAATTAGTCCGTCAGATAGATTTCCAAAAAATATTGGACACGTATTTATCTTTTTTCACATAAACAACAATGAAGATGACTCAATACGTTGAAAAACGCGTGACGTCACTTCGCTAGTAAAAAATGTAACATCGTAGTGACGTCACGCGTGTTTCATCGCACTGTTTGCAACAACACCAGTTTTGCCAAGAGATACCTATCGTATCGCCCAGTTCTTTAACTTCGAGATTTCGTGGTTTCTGCCTATGTACCCACAACGACTGTTGAAGATGTTTAAATGACGGCCGGGACCAACGGCTTAACGTGCTTTCTTAGGCCTAGAGGAACTTGGTATGTAATGGGTGGTCATCCATCCAAGGACCAACCTCGGCAAGCGTAGCTTTACCTCGAAGTTCGCCCTGAGCGGCGGTTGGCTGTAGCCACGAACTTCACCTGAGTTTGCACGGTGAGATCTTTACTGAATATGCTTACTGGTTGGTTTGTTTGAATTTAGATTTGACTGACCTTAAGAAGGATTTCGCTTGTTATATAAGGCTTTTAAAATCGACAGCGACAAATTAGCATAAGTATCCAATCCAAATTTGGAAAAGAACCTTTTTTATTGGAAAACAAACAGTAGCCTTATTGGTAACTATATTTTCGAGCCGTTTCAGGTTGAAACCCTCGGGCCGTGGGGCCCTTTTGCTCACAGCCTTTTCAAAGAAATTTCGAAACGGCTGGTTGATGCTTCCCTTGACCCAAGAGCTGGCTTTTACTTTGGCCAGAGGCTGAGATTGCGCACATTACCAGCTGACAGCGTTGAGGACAATTTTTTTGACGCTATAATTGAGTTTATTTTATACCAAATTAGTAAACTAAAGATGCTTTACCTGCACTCTAAAATAGCAGCAGAAAATGAAAGCAACCGCAGTGATCCTATTCCCCGCGCGCGAACACATAGCGAGTTTTTTAGAATCATTATGTTGGTGCATAACGTATCTACAACTATTTGTAGACGCGTCATGCAGCAACATCACAGCCGGTCGATTTTGTAAACATGTCGAAGTGAAAGCATGGGTGAAGTGATCACGAGGTGAGCTGTCAATCCATATAATCAAGATGAAATAACAGTTCACTTCGTGATCACGTGACATCTTGATTATATGGATTGACAGCTCACCTCGTGATCACTTCACCTAAGCCTTCACATCGACATGTTTACAGAATCGACCGGCAGTAATACGTCACTGTACACGCATATTGTTTCCGTTGAAACATAAGCAGTAGTTGCAAGAATCAACATAATAGTAACTTCCCTCAATGCATTGTCTTTCACCATATCTTAAGTGGTGATTAGTTTCTGTACAAAAGAGGTTTAAAACGTGAATGAGCTATCAGACTGTCAAGAAATAGTTCATTTTAATGCAATGACACTTGGGGAGAAACCACACGTAGGTACATAAAACATCTTTTTAAGAAAAAAATTGCAAGTAAACGTTAATTCATAAAAAACTTACTTGATTGTTTTACACAAACAGCAGTTCAAATCCAAAGGCTAGAATAACCCTTCCAAAGTAAAATTTACCTTTGTGATATTATCTACACACAATCCAATCTTGAGATATTTCATAAAAGGGAATAATTCCCAAAATTTTGATCTGTGGGGCTACCCACAGATCAAAATTTTGGGAATTATTCCCTTCACCTCTTAGGTTCCCCTGTTTTTAAACGAACGGAACGATGTATCGGATAGCCTCCTAAATGAATTCACATTCGGAAAAAAAACCTAGATATCTTAGGGACTATTTTAAGTGGTGAAGCAGCAGCAGACTGCCTGGGGCATCATGGCCTAGCCTGCAGTAGTAACGCTGATTCAAAGTCAAAGTCAGAGCATTTATTTAAAAAAAACCATTATCAGGTGCTTTTGAATTGTCAAAGTTAGTCCGTCTAAAACATGAAGCTATTTGCACGTTCCAGACGTAGATCTCTATGAAGAAGAACGTGCAAGAAACTCCACGGACACTCTTTTAAATCATTTTATGTTTTATGTTTGTTTGTTTGACTTGCCCATCAGCTGTGTTAGAACCCAATAGCCAGACGGTATGAAAATAATGCCTAGGAAGTTGGGAAGGCCTTTGGTGTATCCGTACCATCTTCGAAATTTTGCGGACCTAGCCGGGGCGGCTGGTGCAGGTGCAAAAATTTCAAACAACGCAAATAAATGTAATAACCTCATTGGCTTAATATGGCCAAGCCGTTTGAGATTTTGAAACTAGAGCCACGGATCGGAGTGCCTGGACATCGCCAAGCGATTCATCGAAAATTCACGTGGCCAGAGAGAAAGCTGGCCGTTTTTCGGCTAAAGAAGCAGCCAGCCTTTTTGGGCAATATATTAGTTTTACCTTTTATATAACTTACTTGCTATCACACTAATTTAATAAAGGGGAAGTTTGTGAGTGTGTGTGTGTGTATGTTTGTTACTTCTTCACGCGCAAACGGCTGGATCGATTTAGATGAAATTTGGTATAAAGATTGTTTGAGTAGAACCAGGAAAGCACATAGAATAGTTTTTATCCCGGGAGTATGTTCCCTTGGGATCATTTTCGACATTCACGCGGGCGGAACCGCGGGCGGCAGCTAGTATGCAATAAATGTGGCCCAAATTCTCAGAAAAAAAATTACCTAATAACAGTGTTCTTTTAATGATACTTAGTAGCTTAGTATCACAATAGTTCGTTTTTGCCCGACTGTCCATGCATGAGACTATGTTTTAAAATTGTTTGGTTAAGGTTTTTATGCCAGACTGTTTTAACAGAACAGTTCCCCAGAAACGAAAGTTTTATTAGTTTTTCACTTTCAAACTTTGATTTTATTACAATTTTTATTCCTCTGATCACTCGTATGTCTGTCTGTCCGTCAGTCACAGCCAATTTACTCCGAATCTACTGAAATGTTCAGGATACAATATTTATTTATTTACTACAGAATGTAACTACTAATGGAGTTGTAAAAAAACTTACTATATACAAACTGATAATTATAATTATGTACAAGAGCATCTAATAAGAAGAGATGGGCAAAATCATAGAGCATCAAAAAAATATTCGCATCGCTGTGAATGGGTAAAGTGCCCAGAGTTCTGGCAGCATTGTCGTGAAACGTCGACTATCCATTTGTTGATGTCCATGAGCACTCAGACCGTATGGGCCATACACACACCCCACAACCCCACATAATCCGATGGCTCAGACATACTATAACTCTCAGGTTACATTTGCGCCATTTGAGATTGTCTGCAGCGGCCGCCCAGCGTAGATGTCAACAAGACACATAGTGGTATTTTTTTTTTTGATAATCGTCGAATCACAGTGGAGAGGCTGTTCTCAATGCACCTCCTAAATTCAGAAGATTTGTTTTGTTAAGGAACCACGAGGCGACCGAAATTTGCAGAATATGCCAGCACCAGCTGCCGCGGCACCATTCATCAAATTGGTTGTGTTAAAAAAAAAACCATTTCTCATTGTTGTTGCTTGAAAGTGAAAAAAAAAAATCTTAATAAATAGCTCTGGCATAAATTCCTACACAAGGCGATTTAAAAACTAAACTATGATCAAAATACTAACTTAAAAAAAGTAAAGAAGGATCTATGCACCGGTTCTTATTAAAAAATGACATAATAATCAAAGGTTTATTTATTCTTAAAATTCGTAGGTACCAATCTCCATCAATTCCAATTGACAACGATGCGAAGAATTGTTTAGGCCTTTGATCACTTTATCCCTTTCCTCCTTTTTGATTACATACCACATTTATTATTTCAACATTATTTTAGTGTAAACTTATAAATAACTAGCTTCTGTCAGCGGTTCCGTCCTCGTGAATTTCAAAAATTATCCCATGGGAATATATTCTCGGGAATAAAAGTATGCCCTATTTCAGGACATAATCTAACCGTGTGCCAAGTTTTATCCATATCCGTTGATGCGTGAAAAGGTAACAGTCAGACAAAGTTGCTTTCAAAGGGGTTCGAGCATTTTTCTATGGGAGTTGGCATAGCAACCCGTCGCTATTTTGTTATTTTTTTTCAAAAACGCGGCTCTCGTAGAATCATGCTTTTATGGGTAGAGGACTCTTAAACAAACAAAAAATGTTGTAAATATGGTGCGTTAAAGTGGCGTGTGCCGAGATTATTTTGGAAGTAAAGGCAACATATCGTCGCTCGCATGATTAAAAATCCTATCTCATTTTTAGCTGATTTGAGTAAGGACAATTACATTATTTTATACGTAATTCTTTACATTTTTCATTAACCGTCGTTTCTCTATGTTACATATATAGGACTTTTAGTCCTGCAAGCAACGATATGAGAATAAACAAAATAATTAAAAATGAACTAATCACGTACTTCGATTTAAGTCAAATAATAGTTCTTGGCTTGATTTAACCATTTATATAAACTAACACTATTATTTTGCGTAGTTCTTAATAAAGTGTGGTTTTCGCGTGTTTTTATTTATACTTTCTTCCAATAAATGGTTGAATCAAGCCGAGAACTATTATTTGACTTAAATCTAAGGCATCACGTAATAAATTCATTTTTAGGGTTCCAAACCCCTATTTAGGGAAAAACGGAAGTCTTATAGGATCACTTTGTTTTCTGTCTCTAATTTCTGTAATCTAGTGGACCGATTCAGTTGAAATTTAGTACATATATAATCTTCTGTGACCCAAACACGGATGTGTAATGAAAATAAATGATTTTTGTGGGAAATTTTTAAAAAGATAAGTTTTTCCTACTATACCGTGTGGCATATCAATGATTGGGCGTATTGTGAGAGTTGCGAATATTTACTTTTTTATAAATGATATTTATTTTGCAAGTAGGTTAAACATAACACTTTTACACGTCAATCTTTTCTGGTCACTTTTAAACTAGTTGAGGCCGGTGTTCCCTAGCTGACTACCCGAACCTGAGAAGAAACACCGAAACAAACTCAGAGGTCAAAGTCTCTTTTAAAGTCCATGCAATCGTACTAGTCAAATCATATGAGAACCATGTAGGTTAATGTCTTAAGTGGTCTTTTCTGAGGAAAGTATCACACAGATTTGAGTGGACTTGTCCAGACAGTGCAAGCATTTGTCAAGTATCGTGTAGCTCAAACTTAGAGCTTTAAGAAGCTCAACGATTTGACGATCAATAATAAAGTAAGGACATTCAGGTAGGCCGCATAAATAACTCAAATTGCCAGACTAACATGAAATGAACCCCTAATATTGCAATTTACATGGTCCTCACATTCACAAAACTTTATATAAGGACCATGCATATCAGTGTCTGAAATGGTCTTTTGAGGAAAGAACCACATAGATTTGAGTGGACCTATCCAGTCACTGCAAGCCTTAGTCAGTAGTCCAGTAGTCGAGTAGCTCAACTTAGAACCAATAAAGGGCTCAACGACTCGTCGAACAATGCCAATGAACATTTGGGTAGGCCACAAAAAGTACTCAAACTGCCAGACATCGTTAAAAAATGTGTGTGTGTCAACTCCGATGCACGACTGGAGTTTACTCCTTAAAATCTATTATTGTGTGGAGTATTATTAAAAAGAGGGTAAATGAAAGCATCTTAAATAAGCTCAGTATATTTTGTATATACACACATACATAATATCGAAGTGAAAGGTACGCATAGTACAAACGTTGAGCAAATGAACGCCTCACTTTTAGTTGACGCTCGATTTTACTCATCATAAAATTTTCATATTGCGGGCAAATATGAAAATCGTTTTGTAACTCCAGAACGTACTTGAAGAGAAAAAAAATATTGTAATAAATGGTTTTGCAGTTACTTAAGAAAGTAGATGAAAATGACCTTATCTCCGAAACTCATCATTTCTTTGCCAATAGATTACAGGAAACCTATAAGAAGTGTATGGTTTGAAAGTAACATGTTACAAAAAATGAGATTCGTATGGAACCATGCATGCGAGTCCGACTCGCACTTGGCCTTGGCCACGTTTTTTTAATTTTCGACAGTCGTTATTGTCGAAAATTAAAAAAAACGTCGTTACACTTTTTCGCGAGGCTTTGTTTGTCAACTTAAACGAATAAAGCCCGTTTTTAATGATAGTCATTGCTGTCACATGACGACTTAATCTCCAAAAATCTCGGTAACGTGACATTTTAGGGCACCATGTTGCTAAATTTTTTGTTTCTTTAAGCGTCCTCTACCCATGCATGTTTCATAGTGCACCGTGATTTTGAATAAACAATCACAATTGCGACGGATGGCTATGCCTCAAAGGTTCTATCCCCTTTAAAATATAATGTAGTATGGATTATGTTTACTTGGTAATATAAAACTTCCTCGTTTTATAGTGTCGCTTGGACTTGTTGTGGAAGTTGGTTTTGTTGTGGTGGTCGGTGTTGTCGTCGTATTTGCTCTTGTATTGCTTAGTTTCATGACGTCCCTCTTGGTTGTTTTGACTGTCGGTAGTTTTAGTGTTGGCCGGTAAGGCGTTTGGGGCCGAAATTTGGTAGTACTATTATGTACCAAAAACCACCACGGTTCGTTACAATCCGTTCTTTTTTTACAAGTCAAAACGCGACTCAGCTTGCAATAGCAATATTTACATTTGCCCCTTTCGTATTTCGCCCCTACAAGGCACTTTTTTCTTTCCGCTGAAATTGTTTTAAAAACATTATATCATATTTTTTCTCTCAGACTCGGAATACCGGCTGCTATCTGACTTCACACTTTATTAAATTTCTCTAATTTGCCACAATTTTTTAAAAGCATTTGACCAATTAGAGTTAAAATAAAAAATAAATATAAATATATTTAAAATAAGCAAGCATTTTGTTTTCAGATTAATTTTATGTTAATTTAAGTTGTAAAGAACAAAAGGAAATTTACCTGGAAATGGTTCACCACCTGTAAAAAAGAAAATATAACTAGTTTTAATTAATAATAATAATAATATCTTGGGACAACTCCCACACGGTCATCCGATCCCAAACTAGGCAGAGCCAGTGCTATGGCAACCAGACAACTGATAAACATACTTATATATGTCTAAATACATACATATTATATACAAATTACACCCAGACACAGAACAAATCATCATCACACAAAGATTTGTCCTGGGTGGTAATCGAGCCCACGACCACCGGTTTAGCAGTCAGGGTCACTAACTACTCGATCAACAGGCCAGTGAATCAGTATTTATAATATGCATATAGTAGGCGCCAGATAAATGTGGAATAAAGTACATTGACCTTTCCCTAATAACTGTTCATAGGTACCTGAACAATTAAATATGAATCGTTTTTCATTATTAGACAATGTTAAGGATCACGAGAGATGATGATTCGGGACAGCTTTGTGTCATTAATTCCGTTTTTCAAATTAAAAATGTCAATAATTGTAGGTGGGTCAATGACCGTTATTCCACGATTATCTGGCGCCTACTATAGTATAGCAACAAAGTGATACGTTTTTGAGACATCTGGTCTTATTAAATAAATTCAGCCAGTCAGTGGCCATAGAGTTTCTTGCACGATCTTCTCCATAGGATCTATGCTTTGGACCGTGAACATACTTCTCTTTTCGCAGCGTGGCAGAATTCATTTACATATTTGGTTGACCGACTTTGACTATTCTACTATTTTTTTTTCAGTTATGCCAGACTCCAACGAAGCGGAAACGTGTGAGTCTTAGAAGAAACGAATTTTGAACAACAATAGTACTTCCATATTTACACATCTCTTCTCCGCACAGCTTTAATGGACATGGTTGATCAGAGACGAGAGGATATCTCATAATTTTACGGGACATATTTATGAGATGTCTCTTAATAAACAGCTGTTCAGAACATTCTATCGTTGATTTTAGTCAGTTGATTTTTATATCATTTCAGGGTTGATTACATGATAAAAGTTGTTCATAATGATCTTGACCTCTTTTCAGGAATTGCGTTATTTTTGTTACAAAGAAGATATGTATACATATGGGAATAGATATTTTCTCGACCGCAAATATTTGTTACTGTTTGCAAATATTGATATTTATTTATAATCTTAGTATCCGGCAAAACTTTGCGTTTTTTTTGTTTGAGCTCGTCCATCTTAACATTTCAGTCTCACGCATCTCCGCTTGTGTTGTTTGGCAGAGCTAATAATTACATTGTTAGCAATGTATTACTGTGAATAAATACTTTTTAATTATTTTTTTTTAAATTTTGCTGGGTATCCACTAGCTTTTTTTGGATGGGACATCATCAAATGACTTCTCCTGCTCTGCAGCAGATTCTGACTGAGAAAACCCAACCGTGTTCCTCCTAATGCCCTTTGCGTTCCAGGGCCGCGGTTACTCTTTCGAACAATTCCGAAACCCTAGCAAGCACTGGCTCTAGCGCGCCCCGTCAACTATGCTGACATCTCTTTGAGGCGCGCGCGGAACACAATGTACCTACCGTTGATCCGGGCGCGGTCCTTGTCGGATGGCGAGCTACCCATCGCTCGCCGTCCACAGGCTCACGCCTTTGGTGGTTGGGAATCGCCCTGCTACTTTCGACGCCGTAGGCGTCTCCTGCGGCGGCTAGGGCGTGATTGCCTCTCCCTCACGCGCCCCGCATCCTCCTTTGCTTGCATTTCTACTTCTGTTTCCCATGCTCTCTCACACGCATCTTACCGTGGTCGGGACACCCCCAATCGGTGCAGACTCGTTGGTAAAATTCATTGCAGTAGCACCAGTTACACCAATCTATTCTGTACTTTTCGTGGTGTTTGATGCAGGTAGCCGGTGGGACTGAAAAGTAATATACGTCATCATTTAATTGATGCCATCTAAAATGTTTTCAGGCATCAACTGCATCTCCTGTTCGAATCTCTACATTAAGTCGATGTCGAGTTATGTGAATAAAATTGTACACTGACCTTAGTATCAGTAGTTATGTATTTGTTACTATTGTGTTCTGTCTGTATCAAATACAAGTTTTCTATTCTATTCTATTCTATTCTATTCTATTCTATTCTATTCTATTCTAGTGCGACTCTTTAAATATACTTTATCCTAGTGAAAATTCCAGAAAAACACTCTTTTTCTATAATGATTCACATAAGCGAGCGTTTACTTTAACGCGATAGAGTAAGTTTAAAACCTGTATTGGGATTTCCTAACCTCTTTTTTATTGTTGATTAAAAATCAGGCAGTAATATAGGGTCAAATGAAATTAACTAGCAGAACTATACAATATCTAAAATTATTATAAATTTTTGAAGAGCAAACACACTGTGTCTAATCAAAGGTCGACACACAAATCGTACCTACAACACATAAGTCCGATTAACAAATCAAAATTGTCTTGGTAAACTTGTGTTATTAGCTAAACATTCCGTTTTGAATTTTTAAATTTCATTCATTGTAACCGAAATCCGAGGCATTTTAACGCCCCAAGCACTTTACTAAAATTTATGATTTTAAATAGTTTTGTTTTCAAGGATTAAAAAAAAAATACTTACGCTTAATTCGTAAACCTTTTTTTTGACCATACGATAATTCAGTAGATATTTGATTTGGTTCAATGTCTTCATTGTTATCAATATTTTCAAAAGAAGGCTTTGCAGCATTCACCATTTGCCCAGCAAGTTTGATCATATTATTATCCGGAACTGTATATTATGAATGAAATCAATAAGAAACATTTTAGGTAGGTAACACTAATTTCAGATTTAATCATGGCTACTACAGGCAGTAAGTTATCATCATCTGCCTAGCCTTTTGCCAACTATATTGGGCTCGGCTTTCACTTTCATCCGAATACCAGTATTTTACGTGGAGTGACTGCCTTTACAACTGGTATCTGGGTAACACGGTAAGCGGTAAGTTTCTTAACTTACAACAGCAGGATGATTGAATTTACCGTAAAGTGACCGTAATCTTCCTTAAAGCAGCTAAACATAGTTCATATTGTTACTTTTAAATGGAAAAACTGAATAATATTTAAAACGTTTTCAGAAGTGGTTAAAGAAACAAGTGATGCAATCTTAAATGTTTCAAACTAACATTGGATGTAGGGAGGTAGGATAAATGTATATAATTGACAGCGAACGCGTCATAATTGACAGCTTTCTAAATGTCAGTGATTCAACAGAAACCTTTAAATGTATCTAGATCACCCTCTTCTTCTTAGCTTGTCGGTTTGTAAATACACTTATCAAATTTTATGCTTGGCCCAGTACTCAGCAACGGCAACACCGGTCGCTGACGCAGTCATAAGGTCTTCACATGTACAGGGCATGCGGCGCAAGACAAGAGGAGAACCAGAGACTGCGGAGCGACGCCACACAAACACTGAAGATCGGAGCCATCCGAGAACCTCCACTTGAGGGGGTTATCTTTAGTTCGACCGACCTGGGAGCGGAGTCTATTTAGGGTTTTCCAGGTCGGCCACGGCAGCGCATTCCCACGTCGGAGGTTTTCCGAGGGCCCAAAGAAATAATCAGGAGGTTTGAGCATCTCTCGCCAAAGTTCACATCTTTCCGAGGAGGTTTTGCCGGTAGATGGACTCACGAATCCAAGATAACTTCTTCGGCTTTTTAGTCTTAAGGGCGCTAAGCTGTGATTGTGCATTGGGTGGCGTGAGTCGTTTTCTAATTTCGCCCTTTCTATACGGCTCGGTGATCACCCTTATCTGCCATCTTTGCCCCACCAGCATTTCCGGATGACTTTGAAGGCCTATCGGCCCTGACATGTTGTCATGAGGTTTAATAACTGGTCAGTTGACATCCAATAACATAAAGATGTTTTTTGTTTGAACACAATCTTGTCTGATGGAAAGCGATGATGTGGTCGACGCTGGATAACGCTTGCCTAGAAGTAATCTATTCTCTGGTAATTTCAAGTGTTTAGAAGGTGTTTCAGATAGTTAGCGAAGAATTGTACGTACCTAAATCGTCATCGCGACAGGGCGTATGGTGAAACCCTGAAAACATGAGTTATAATTATTTTTTGGCGACTTTAAAAGTGTTTCATCCTACATCTGGTGTGACATAAAGGTTTTTTAAAATCATTTTCACGTCAAATGAAGAGTGTTGGTGGTATGTTGAATGTTTATTGTTACGAACTTACTTGAGTTTTCCGTGGTATTTGGTCTCAATGTGGTACTTGGTCGTTCCGTGGTTAGTTTTCTACTTGGGATGGTGGTTCCCGGAAGGGAAAGATGCCAGTTTGTAGCTTTCTGCTCGTTGTTAGGGGGTAACGTTTGGGGGCGCCATTTGGTAGTACCATATTCCAAGTACCACCATGGTTCATCACAATCTTTTATTGTTTTACATATCATTTTGTTACGGACATTGCAGTAGCAATATTTACATTTGCCCCTTTCATATCTAGCTCCCGGCATGCATTTTTTACGTTCCGCTGAAAATTATAACAGCACATTTATATATACATACAATACATCTAAATACACTTTTAACACAATCCAAAGTGAAGACAGAATTGTAAACTAAAAAATAATAATTACATGGATATGGTCTCCCACCTGAAAGAAATAACACACAATTTTTATTTTTTTTAATAATATAAGTAAAACAACTAAGTGGCACGTATCTGAGACATCCAATTAAAAATATAGGTATCGCCCTGCGCTCTCGGAATTAGGCGGACAAGCAGGTAGACAGACGCCGTAGGCTTGGTAATAGAGTCCTGTTAGACCCTCTTGGTACCCAACCGTAAAAACTAGGTAACGGCGCGCAGTGCTATAATAATGATGTAGACAGTCATAATTGTGTCATATTTAAATTTGGGGATTAGTAATCTTACCATGGTCGTCACACGGAAAATCCGTACAGACTCGTTGGTAATAGTCATTGCAGTAGCACCAGTTACACCAATCTATTCTATATAGTTCATGATCTGGGAGGCATTTAGAGGGCGCAACTGGAAAAAATAATAAAAGGTAAAACGATGAGCCAGAATAACTACACAGTTGTGATGGGTTTCAATATTTAAATGATGATAAAAGTTTTCACTGAATCTTTGAAAAAGCGACGAAAATATTCACAAACCATATCAACATGTTTTTAGCATCTTAACAAAGTATTGAAAGATAGAAATATCACAAATCGGTACAAAGAAATGCTTGCTTTCTACGAGGCAGAGACATGGACAACCAAATAAAACAATTCAAGCTTTTGAATAGTGGTGCTGGCGCCGCCTATTAAGGATACCATGGACAGCCTATCGCAAAAATGTCTCTATCATTCTACAACAGAAATTGGAGAAAGCACAGCCACTTTCTCCAACTGCAGCGTGCAGCAGCATGCAACGTATCGTAAGGTTCTTCGGCCATATTGCTCGCAGAGATACCAAAAACACGAAATTAGAATAGAAAAATATTAATGTCATTTTATGATTTGTATTTTTTTTTTCATTTGGAAATTGCTTGTATTTATTTTTTAATGGTACCCCATACTTAACAACAGCACTAAAAAGTCACAGAAAAGCAAAATACGCAATTTCGTTCACTTGGATGGCATATTTTTTCCAGCTATTTCGATTTAAAAACCAAACTACTGAAATGATTTTGATTAAATTTCTATGGGACCAATCGGAAAGTATAACGTAATAATTTTTCAAATCGGTTCATAAATGAAGAGTGATGAGGTAACAAACATAAAAAGAATACAACCGAATTGAGAACTCCTTTTTTGAAGTCGGTTAAAAAACTTAGAGGTCGCAACCCCAAACGGTGGTCGGATCAAATAGCAACTAGAGATAGTTTTTATAAGCCTGGTCTGCGCACTCCAATTTCCAATTAGCTAATCGTAACAAATAAAAAAAAAATGGAAGAAACAGTAATGAGAAAGCGATTATGAAGAAGATTTTTATGAAAAAAAAATATATTGTATTTGCTTACGTCGAAATTGCTGACCATATTTTTTATCAGATATGATTTCAGTATCTATATCACTTGGCCCTGAAATCATAGGGCCAAGTGATAACTCTGCAGCATTCACCATATCTTCGGGAATCTGGACCTTATTAGGACCAGGATCTGTATACAAATGAAAATAACAATAATCATTTAAGGAATCACTACTTTTGAAGCTTTTAAAAGTCTAGCTGATGGTGGCGCATGTGTTGGATCATTTGGCTCCCTTCAATATGTTTGAGCCGAATGGTGCTGACGCGTGCGTCATGTTCGTGAACGGACGCCGTCAGTTGAGACTGGTCATCTCTCAGCTGCCATGGTTAATTTTAACTATTTGTTATTTGAATCGTTGTTTTTCTTACTCCGGACTCTTTTATCGTGCATTTTTTTTTCTATATCGTTCTCACATATATGTATGTTTAATTTCAATAAGAATTATGTAACCAAAACATTGTAAAACAAAAATTCTCTAAAACTCTTTAAAATCAAGAGTGTCCGTGGAGTTTCTTGCACGTTCTTCTCCTAAGAGATCTACGCTTTGGAACGTGCAAATAGCTTCATATCTCTTGACTGACCAACTTTGTCAATTCAAAAGTGCCTGTAAATGGATTAATTGAAATAAATCATTTGAGTTTGAGCCTCAAAAGTAGTAGCATAATTTTAGCACACACTAGTGTGTGTGCTAGAATTCTGTTTTTTTTTGTAATTTGTCGCTATTTTTAGCAAGCAGTCTGATTTAATATTTTTGGTATAGTGTCGGACGTAAAAGAATAGCACCATCCCATCACTTCCCTTGGGTGTCGTAAAAGGCGACTAAGGGACACCAGATAATGGGCAGCCGCATTCAGCATTTCCCAATGTACTTATCCGGCTATTAACAAGATCATACCACTTTCAAGTTTCTGAAGGACCTCGTGCAGGGAACCACAGTATATTTATATCTGCCACCACACAGCGTTCCTGTGTAAATTTGACGGCACTTCAGTAGCGGTTACCGATTAGTTACTACCCAGTAACACGAGGATTTATTTTTAAGTCAATGGTCTTAAAAAGGCTAATGAGCGACGAATACATACCAAAATCGATGTCAACGCAGGACTTGCTTGTACACATTTCTTTTCCGTTTATACATGAGCAGAAGTTGCAAGAATCTTTTTTGTATTTACTTCCCTCAATGCATTCTCTTTCACCATTTCTTAAGTACATATAAGTTACTGTAAACACGAAAAGTTTACTTTTACACCGAAAATGAACGAGTTAGCGAGGCGGTGCGCGAGACGTATCCATAATTGGGTTCACTTCATTTTCCTAGCCAGTCTTAGTGTAGCTCTAGTGGAACGGGGCTAGTAGAGTTAGGTATTTTTCGCAACACATTTTCGCACCGCTTTGCACATCTTTGGAAGCACCCTTAGCAGGAGAAATAATTTAAAAGATTTTCTTGGGAATAATAGTGCCACAGCTATAAGCCAATAAAGACATATGTTGTATATATTGAAGGAAGACACTTGCGATGGAACAATTACTACATACACTAATAACTTAGTGACCAACATAACAAAGGATCGCAATTTTATTTTTTTTGGCCCTTTTTGGCATGTGCCAGGATAGAAACTGACTCAAAGACACCAAACAGCTTACGTTAGGAAAAAAAATTGCGATGTTGGTTAGTGCTTGAATGTAGGTTCAGTAATGGGATCTGGGTCATCTTGGGGTACGTATAGAATACTAAAGATGTGTCGAGTTATTACAGCAGGTTACTTTGATGTTTAAGGTCAAAGCAAAAAGGGCACAGTTTTTAATGCATAAATGTAGTTGCGTTTCTTGATAAGAACTTACTTGGTTTTATTGTGTATTTGTATTTAGTCGTGGCATGTGATTTTTTCGTGAATTTCGTATTTTTCGTGGCATTTGTATGTTTCGCGTGTTTTGAATGTTTCGTCAAATTTGTATGTTTCGTCACATTTGTATGTTTCGTGGAATTTGCCTTCTTGGTTGTTACAGGCATCGTGGTTGGTAATGGTGGTACATAACTTGTTTGAGGTTCATATTTAGTGTGACCTTTTACCAAGTACCACCACGGTTCGGTGCAATTTCTTCTTGTATTACATATCATTACGCTACCGACATTGCAGTAGCAATATTTACATTTTCCTCTTTGGTATCTGGCTCCTACAATGCATTTTTTTCGTTCCCCTGAAATTGTTTGCATTATTATAATTATTTAAAGAATTTTAGAAACATAGATTGTTACACAGGCTGTTCCGAAAGTGTGTGGTCATATTTATAGGTTGTGTTTTGTGTCTGCAAAACAATTAGGAAACAATATTATATATAAAAAATAAAGGAAATTTAGTACTTTTCACGCGTTTTTCGAGGTCGGGTTATTTTTTTAAGTAATCAATATTTTTTATATTGTTTCTTTACTCCATAGGAGCTACAAAACACCACCCATAAATATGACCACGCACTCCTGGAAAATCCTGACTATGAAGCGAGCCTAGTTGCCAACTTTTACTTCGAGGCTTTGACAGATAAAATATTTTTTTGAAAATAATGGTTATTATTTCTACTTAAAAAGATATGGAACATCTATAAGTCCCGCAAGAAAGAGAGGATCCTCCGACAAGACGGATGTTGTGTGTGGTAGGCAACTGGCTAATGGTTGCAATATTCGAATCAAGCAGAGAGCTTTGATTGCTTGCTTTACAGTTTGCGTGACGTCAGGTCTTTTTAATATGAGCCGCAAATTTCTCGATGAGCCATAACTGTCTGCGGTAATACTCCACTCAGCCAGGGTGATGATGTTCTAGAGAGTCCGCATGAGGCTGCAAACTCCAGTAGATCAGAGAGCTGTACGGTGCAGTGGCTTGAATGCTGGCGCCGACCAGGAAAGGATATCATGGCCTAAAAGGCTTGCGTTTCTTTGCTGAAATTCCTATATTCTTTCTACCTATCTACACTAGCGAGCAATAAACTGGAATCACTTTATAGCGTGTTGCTCAAATCAATTTTTTACAATTTCCATAAAGATATGGAACAGCAACAAGCCCCACAACCTTCATGGCAACGCGCGATGAAGTGATTCCTATTCATTGCTTGCGAGTGTATGCTCACTTTTGTCTGTTAGGAACTTGATATACAAAGTAAGGCGCTGACAAGATAAAATGTATGGCGTCAAAGGAACGAAATATACGAAGCGTCGCGGGCGCGCGGACAGAAGTCATACATTTTCATCACAGCGCCCAGTCCACGCGCCCGTAACGCTTTGTACATATAATATCAAGTCCCTAAGAATTGAACTACAATAGACTTTATCTAAAGTTATCTGAACCAAAACATTGAACTTGTAAGATAAAACAAAAACACAACCGTGTGTTAAATACACTGAAATTCATTCTTCATTCATTCAAATGTATCAAATGTGTTACAGATTTATCGAACTACCCTATTCTGTATCCATGTCAAATTGTTACCAATGATGTGCTGTTGTTTTGTGTGGTATTTATGCGACATTTACTTAATATTGTTTAAATTGTAAACAAAAAATAATAATTACGTGGAGGTGGTTTGCCACCTGCAAGAAAGAACACATAATTAGTTTAACATACAACATACATAGCAATACAGTGACACCTGAAACATAAAAAGATACAGCCCTATAACGAGACATTTGCGACAAACCCAAAATCGCTATATCGCGTCAAGGATAAATATGAAAGTTTCTAAAATAAACCCCTAAAGGGGAGATGAAGTTTTTAGGGGAGGACATTATTGCTTGCTTCAACTTCGTGGAAATTGGTATGAACAAACTATAAGTGGGATAATTGAAACAGATCTAACAATTTTTGCGTAATCAACCCCTATCGGGGTAAACAGTTGCACTGATACTGAGACCACTGAATCAGCAGCAGAAATGGCTGGGTAATTAATGAAAATTGTTCTGATTAACACTAACCTTTAAAGGGGGTAGAGAGGGCGTTGAAGTTTGTGGAGTATCTACTAAAACCACGCGGACGATGTCGCGGGCGAAGTGCTAGTCCCTTTTACATAAAATAAATCCCTGTTTTCCTTGGCCACGCCATAATTTGAGAACGACTTTACCGATTTCATTCATCATATTTTTTAAGTTTTCTATATAGGTTCTTGTGAAGAGAAATATTAGAAAGATTGCACAGAAAAAAAAATGCTTGGGAAAACGTAAAACCTACCGGGATACAACTTAGATGTATTTTATTTCTGAACTCCACGCAGACGAAATCGCGGGCAGAAGCTTGTCCTGCATATTTTGGCATTTCGAAAATCGCATCGCTTGTAGAATGGCACCTTGTCTAGAACTTAAGGCCCCCTGATTTTTAGGCGTTCATGTCTCATCTAGTGTTAATGAAAATGGGAACAAGTAATTTTACCATGGTCGGGACACTTCCAATCCGTACAGACTCGTTGGTAGTAATCGTTGCAGTAACACCAGTTGCACCAATCAATTCTGTACTTCTCATGCCTTATGAGGCATTTAGCGGGCGCCTCTGAAAAAAAAAATATTCATGTATGGTCAAAGTAAATTAACTAGCAGAAACAGACTGTCGTGATGGTTACGACATCTAAATAATGATAAAACTTTTAAGAGCACACACGGGTTACACTATCTTCTTAAATGTTTTAATCATTTGAAAATGTGTTTACAAGTCATGGTTAAGGCTGCATTTCCACCAGGGATGTACGAGGATGCGTAGCAAGGGATGTGTTTTTTAAGAACCATTACAATCGATTGTGCTGAGCGAGGCTTATTAAATAAAGCGATTCTATGGGTTCTTCACAAAAACATCCTTCACATCAACGTCTCAGGTGGAACCGCACCCTTACAAACCAATCCACATTAAAGTTTTTTTTTCACTCAGAAAATTAGCAAATGTTTAAATTGCTTACGTCGCAGAAATCGCAGTCCTCCTTTATGACCAGACTTGACTTGACTATGAGAATCTATATCACTTGGTTCCATGTTTTCTTCGCTTTCAATGTGTTCGACTGAAGACTTTGCTGCATTCACCATACCTTCACGAAGTTTGACCAAGTTATCATCAAGATTATTATACGAAGAAACATTTATTGAAACATACATTTTAGATGTTACCATGCTTACTGCAAGCAGGACTTAAGTATGTGCTAGAATTTTTCTTCTATTCCTATTTGTAACTATTCTTAAAACGTCGACTGATTTAGGAATGACTCGTCGTGACATATTTTACAATAAACTAAACCATGATGTTGATAGCCTCTCGCAGGTCAACTTAGGAGGTTGTCGGCTGCTTAGCCGGACTTACCTGTGCTGTTCTCAATAGAAATTAAAGTCTCCAGCCAAACAGACAAAGACATAAAACTAAGATACTACACGCTAAGAGTGCGCCCCACATTATAGGGTACAGACCTCGGCTTAGGCCTTCGCTGGGGAAAGGTCAGTTAGAGTTGGGATTGATGGAATTTTAAAGGAAGTCGTCCAAGAGAACAACCTACTTTTATCTGCCACCAAGTAGCGATGCAGGCCGGATTTAATGGAGCATGCCGTGTATGGTCGGAGGCAGTGGTAACCACTTATCAGTTATCACCAAAGAACAAAAAGATTTTTTGGATTTGACTTTTGTAATTTTATTGTACTTACCTAAATTGTTAACAGGGCAAGGAATGTTTGTACACAATTTGTTTCCGTTTGAGCATGAGCAGTAGTTACAAGAATCTATTTTGTAGTAACTTCCTTCAATGCATTCCAATGTTTTCCGGTAGCTTACTTTAGCTCTATATTCTATAAATAATTAATTTACTAAGACAAAGGATTAAAATATGTTTCTGTGAAAAAGTGCATAGAATAACATGCGAATGAATTTTGGTGCAAGGTCATTATGCGATAACGATAACAAATATATTAACGATACATTAGATACATATACGTATTCGTAACAAATATTTGTAAAAAATTGGCTTGTGGATTTTATTCCGTGCGCTGTATTCGCATTTTGCAGAATACTCGCTGACGCGAAGCCATCAAACAGCCAATGGTTGGCCATAATTTCAACTGGCTAGCTATAACGGTTAAATACATTTAGCTTTGTGACAAGCAGATGACTGATGACCGACGGACGGTGTAGGCCAAGTATTAGCGTACCGGTACAACCTTTGGACCACCACGGACGTTTGGAAATTGACTTGTATAAACAAGCCAACTGCAAAAATGACAATAAAATCTCTGATTGAATCAAAATAATTGCCACCTGCATCAGTCTGCTTGAAAAGTGACTCATTTGGAACTTTTTAGCCATTTTTGGAGGTCTGGTTTTTTGATAAGAGTTATTTTTTTGTTATTTCATTCATTGAAAAGTCAATGAACTGATTGATTACCAGTTTATGGCAAGTCACAATTTCTGGTAACGACTCAGAGAGATTATAAATAACAGGATTTTGATTTGTTTTCTAAAATCACACTGTCTGTTCACAATTTATCCAGAGTTTGTAATCTCTCAGAGTTATCGGAGTTTGCAATAATCCAGTGACATATGCACACGTATATAGGACACACATCAAAAGTGTCTAAGGATCAAGTATGTTTTAGAGCATCGCCGCAATTTAATATCATTATTTTAACTTTTTTAGATCGTTATTGATTCTTTTTAGTGAATTTCACTAGTTGAATAAAGAATTTTCTTTAAATTTTAATTAAAAATAGAAATTCATCTGTCAATCAGGATTCCTATAAAATTGCGTTTTTACAAAACTATTACAATTTCTGCATCGGAACTGAAAAGATTTAAATCGATATGGAGCGACAACATCATTTGATACGAGAAGAGATTATGAGAGCCGTCGGAATGTTGCAAGTTGGTTCCAGGTACTGTGGTTGTCACTTTTCACACTACACACAGCGTCATAAGCCGCCTCTGGACACGCTATCGTATCACGGGCAGCGTGGCCCAGCGACATGGAGGACGATCTCGCATCACCACCACTCCGGACACCAGACAGGACCGGTACATCCAAAATACTGCTCGGCGGAACCGTACCATGACCGCCATGATGATCGCTACGAGGCTCCACAGCTCTTCAGGCTTGCTGATAAGTGACCAAACCATCCGAAATCGTTTACGTGAAGTGGGTCTATATAACCTAAATACCGTTTACAATGGTCTCGTGAACTCAAAAATTGGGAGAAAGAAGACTGGCGTTGTGTTTGCTTTTCCGATGAATCTCGTTTCGGTATGAGGCCAGATACGTACTCGAATTTGGAGGACCTCTTTTGTCAGAAAGTTCATTCATATGGAGTGGGAACAATAATTATTTGGGGCAAGCTCAATGCTCAGATTTATGGGGAGAGGATTGTTTCAGACGTGATCATCCCTTTGAAAAGCCGGTTGGGTGATACGTTTCGAATAGTGCACGACAATGCACGTCCACACACGGCTAGAGTCTTAACACGCGCTCTAGCCGATGCTCACATCAGAGTTTTGCCATGGCTTTTTCAATCAACAGACCTCAACTCAATTGAGCACGCATGGGAAATGCTTTAAAAAAGAGCTCTACCGAGTGTGGATGCCGTGCATACCCCACAACAACTTTTTGACTTGTTAGAAAAAACGTGGGCGGCCATTCCTTTAAGTGAGTTTGATTACCTAATGCTAAGCATGCAAAATCGCTGCGATTATGTGATAAGTTGTTAACTTAACATAGGAATTAAAGTAAGAAGTCAGTCTAGAAGGCTAGTGTTGGTAAATATTTATTGGGTATTTTTTATAGTTAAAATATACTTGCACCCTAGACACTTTTGACGTGTTTAGTTATGTAAGTAAACGATTATTAAACAAAACTCACTTGATCTTTTCGCGCGTTTTGTAGTATTTGAGTTGACTGGTGTTGTTCTCGTTATATTTGGTTTGATTGAAGTTGTTGCGATTGTTTTTTTTGTCGTTGTTGTTTTTGGCGTGGGGCTTGTTGGTTCGTATGGAGTCTGGGGTTCGAATTTGGTTAAACCATGTACCAAGTACCACCACGGTTCGTTGCAATTGTTTCTTGTATTACAAATCATAACGCCACCGACATTGCAATAACAATATTTACATTTACCCCTTTGGTATCTGGCTCCTTCAAAGCATCTTCTTCGTTCTCCTGAAAATGGTTCGAGGTTGGTTTAGGCGGTTGATATAGGATAGCTAATTTGGACCACCTTTACATTGAACTAGCTTTAGCTCGCGACTTCGTACTTGTCCTGTAGGAATTTTGGGAACAATGTCACTTCCTAAGGAACTTATATTCCAAATTTCAGCTTTCTACGACCTGAAGTTTCGGCTGTGCGTTGTCTGTCAAGCACTCAGTAACTCAGACGGAAGAGTTGTATAATGTATATGTCACTCCGTAAGATTGCAATAAATCTTGATTAGATTATAATTTTTCGATATGTTATGAAAAATTCGTTTTGTATACAATAAATCCTATCCAAATTACAACTGATCAGTGTCTTATTTAGAAAACAAGTTTACAATCTTATGGCGTTTGCCATTTTCCGGTGACATATATTATATTGATACTACCTGTATAGTATCAATATATACAGGGTGTCCCAAAACTCAACGTCAAGCCGAAACGGGGTGACAGGATTGATCATAACCATCACGAGAAAAATCTGAAAAAAAATCTATCCCATGCAGTTTGAAAATTATGGGCATTTTAAGAAAAACCTAGAAATTTGATCAAACTGTACCATTTTTCGGTTATTGTGGTTATTATTTTTTATTTTTGTTCATTTGAACTTTAGAAACGTAATCCTAAATAACATTTCTAGAATCCCAATAAAAAATAATGACACAATTGCCTCAAGTTCCCGAGAATTGAGACTATTTGTTAAACTACGAATTTAAAATTTTCAAGATTCGTCGACTTTGACAGGCCCTCCTATAAAAAAAATGTACTAGAGTGCCTTGGCAAGTAGCATTGAAAGTTGGCGCATTTAATCAGAATTCTAAAATGGTACAATACTTGTTAGTTCCATACAATAGAAAAGAGTAAAAAAATTAAAACCTCAAGTAACCCGATTTTTGCTATCAGATTTTACTCAGTTAAAATGTTTTTAATTCGCACAAGCTCTAGGTAGGTTCTTAATTTTAAGGCAAAATGATGAGAGAGATGGATAATGGGTATGTTTGCCATGAGTGAGCGAGACAGATAGTGACGCCACGCATTGAGACGGAGATGCGTCGTTTAAACGAGTGCGAATGAAACAGATAGATGCTATGGCATCTATCTGTTTCATTCGCACTAGTTTCAGCCAAGCAAATGGCTACGCTACCAGTCCGACACCAACCAGTTAGTACGTTTCGCTCATTCGTCTACTGCGCACGTTCGTATTCGTATTAATTATTTTACTAATTTTACTAACTTTTTTTCACTTTGGTAAAAGTGGCGTCACTATCTGTCTCGCTCACTCATGGCGAACATACCCATTATCCATCTCTCTCATCATTTTGTCTTAAAATTAAGAACCTACCTAGAGCTTGTGTGAATTAAAAACATTTTAACTGAGTAAAATGAGATAGCAAAAATCGGGTTACTTGAGGTTTTAATTTTTTTACTCTTTTCTATTGTATGGAACTAACAAGTATTGTACCATTTTAGAATTCTGATTAAATGCGCCAACTTTTAATGCCACTTGCCAAGGCACTCTAGTACATTTTTTTTATAGGAGGGCCTGTCAAAGTCGACGAATCTTGAAAATTTTAAATTCGTAGTTTAACAAATAGTCTCAATTCTCGGAAACTTGAGGCAATTGTGTCATTATTTTTTATTGGGATTCTAGAAATGTTATTTAGGATTACGTTTCCAAAGTTCAAATGAACAAAAATAAAAAAGAATAACCACAATAACCGAAAAATGGTACAGTTTGATCAAATTTCTAGGTTTTTCTTAAAATGCCCATAATTTTTAAACTGCATGGGATAGATTTTTTTTCAGATTTTTCTCGTGATGGTTATGATCAATCCTGTCACCCCGTTTCGGCTTGACGTTGAGTTTTGGGACACCCTGTATACAACTCTACCGTCTTTAGTTCCTCATCACTTGATGTAGCACTCTTCACCAAGTGTGTAGTGCCTGTTGCGGAGAAGAAATGCACACGACTGCGTGCTGATGGATTGAAGGAGCTATGATAGCGCTTTCTCTATGATACATGGTGATTTTTTTTTAAGTGTGCTCTGATCGCCAAATCCGAAACTATGAGGAATTTCGAAAAACACTGGAAGGAGTCTCGAGCCCGATTTTGATGAAAACTAAATCGAACCACTGATATTGAAAAAAAAAAGTGTCGCCGCTAAGAATCAAATTCTGGAAAGTAATACTCAATACTTAAACTTTATTTGAATTCAACAATGTGTAGTTAGGTGGTAAGTTATCATTATGGACCCTGTCGGGCATAGCAAAAAATATAGTAGGATAGAAGCTTTAAATATCTAAACTAAATCCAACAATACCACATTGGGGATTTTTTTTTGTACTTTTATTTTGTCGTTTAAATATTCGTTTAATAGCATATTTTTTATAAGTTTTTGAGAGATTTTTAGTTTAATCTTTCGCGGTTTGAGATCGTGTTTGTATGTCCTCGCTCTTTGTATAAAATTCTTGATACTTACGAACAAATTTGCAGGTTTTGGAAGTGAGGTTTGCAGCTGTTAATCTGATCGATGTTTGCTAGGATTCTAACAAATTTTTTTGAAGGGTAAATAGTGTAGGTGCATCTGTGCTATTTCCCCAAAGGGTAACACCGTAGCTTAGCCATGCATAAGCATACGCATAGTAGGTGGTGAGCGCTGTCTAAAGATTGTTGGTTTTTTTATTTCGCGGAGAGCAATGAAAATCTTGATTTTTAAATCTTTTGTATGTGGGATTTCCAATTCATATGTATATCCATATCTAGTCCAAGTAAGTCTTTAACAATTTCTATTTTTGAGTTATTAAATGTAAAATCTATATTTAAAGGTGTTTTTTATGGGGATAAAGGGTAATTCTTTAGTGTTGGAGTAGTTTATTTCGAGGTTGTGGGCGTTCATTCAAGTGATGGTTTTGGTAAGTATATTCTTCATTTAGATTTAAGTTTAGAATTTCTAACAATCGTAACGGCATCGCGGCTCCTGATGTTCTCAGTGCAACAAGCATGTTTCCTTGCTGCACTGGTGGTGGATTCTTTTCTTCACGACTTCGTCAAACCCAGAGAACATTTGCCCTAGTCACAAATTTATCAAACCACCCTAATAGTTTCATAAATAGCGCTGTCTATGAAGATTGTTGCCAAAGAAACGCTGTTTAGGTACGGTACAAAGGGATGTAATTGGCATTGATTTAATTAATATTAAAATTGTAAATAAAAAATAATATTTACGTGGAGGTGGTCCTGTAAGAAAAAATACACCATTAGTTTTAAATATAATGTGTGTGGTAGCTACACTAATATGAGTATAGTGACACGTAGGTACATATTTTGTGATATCAGAGGGCAAATTAAAAAATAAATGAAGTATCTTTTAGCTTTTTTTTTAAAGATGGGAAATCATCAAATGACTTTTTCTGCTCTGGGTGGAGCGGAAGGGCGTGTCAGACCCTTTCTGACTAAAACCCATCCGTGTTCCTTCTAAAGCCCTTTGCGTTCCAGGGCCGCGGTGACTCTTTCGAACAAATTCCGCAACCCAGGATCCTTCTGTATAACAGTCGACGGGCGAGTTAATGCACTCGCTAATGGCTACTATTTATATGATTTGAACACTGATTTTGTCAATTAGATAAAATAACAATTTGGGTTTCTAATAAAAATTAAGTAGCTTGCATTCGCATGGATCTTGCTTGTTTATATCTTCTGTACTTCTATACTAATATTATAAAGAGGAAAGATTTTTATTTTTGTATGTAACGAATAAACTTAAAAACTACTGGAACGATTTGAAAAATTCTTTCAGCAATGGATAGCTACATTATCAGCGAGTAACATAGGCCATATTTTTATCCCCGTACTCCCACGGAAACTACGCGAGTGAAACCGCGTGACGTCCGCTAGTTAAGAATAAAAGGATTGGCCCTCTGGTTGCAGTAAAAAGCAACCGTGTTCTGAGAATGTTAAAAAATAATAATAAATAAAGTACAGTAAAAGTGCGCACTGCAATAATTTATGACAGACATTCATGTACATATGAGGTGACGTCTATCATGTGGGCGAAAATATAAAATTGTTAGCGAAATATCCCTAGACGCAGGGTGCTGGTTTAGAAGAGTGGACTATATTGAAATGCGGGGCTTGAAAACGTAAGTATAATGTACGTGACCTTGCGTCCTTGCATTAGGACGACGAAATTATGACATTGGGCAAAAGGAGTTTGGTAGGAAGCATGCGGCACTAACCTTTCGATTCACCGTACGTTTCTTCAACGTAGGCAAAAAGTTCGAGTCCTTCTGGATATTGCAGAGCACGCACGTATTTACGCACTTGTTCTTAGTGTATTAGAGATTGTCCGCTGCTCGAGCAGGTTTTCAGAAAGTAGTTCGCATTACATTGTTCGCGGCAACGATGCACTCGTGGCAGATCGCACCAAAAAGAAAAAGGAAAAAGAAACGAAATAGATTGTACCAGTTACCCTAAGCTGAGCGATATTCTTTGCGCAGTATCACCGTCGGCGATGACTAGGACGGTTAGTCCAAGTGTGCGTGTAGGAAAGGGATGGGAGATGGAAGGATTTAAGCATTTGCAAGGAATTTATACTCCTACCCTTTTTATATTTTAAGGATGGGAAATCATCAAATGACTTCTTCCGCGATGGGTGGAGCGGAAGGGCGTATCAGACTCTTACTGACTTAAACCCATCCGTGTTCCAACACAATAAATATTATAAAGAATTCGAAGTCCAACAATATGTGTGACTTAATGTTAGTGAAAGAAAGACAGTTAATGTTACCTGTGTTTTTACACGTCCAATCCGTACATACTCGTTGGTGGAAGTCATTGCAGTAACACAAGTTACACCAATCTATTTTGTATTTTTCTTGTTGTATGAGGCATTGAGCAGGCGGGTCTGAAAAAAGAAATGCCATACAAGGTCAAATTAAATAACTGGTAACACAACACAGGTGATTAAGCATTTTTAAAATAACGCTTAAACTTTTAAGAGTATTTAATATGTTACCTTGAATGTCCAAAATTGATCAATCATAAGATCCAACGTTCGATATCGACAATCACCAATGCGATGGTGTAAGTCCAAAATAATTTCATTCATTTTCTTAAATCAATTTATAACATTCGTATTTGCATCTCAGTCGCAATCTGGCAAAAAACCTTGATATTGAATCATTATTGAAAGATTGCGACTAACATGCGAAACAGACGTTGCTTTAAAGATAGTAGGATTGGCACTCAGACATCCACCAGTGAATACATTAAGGGCATCCTGTGAACATGTGGTCGGTCACCAGTCATCATTTAGAAAATTAAAGATTTAATAGATTAGATTTAAAACTGTCCCAAGTCTGTCGTTATACAGATTCACGAAGTTGTCTTGGTATATTATAATATTCACCGGTGCATGACCAAATCGTTATAAAAATATTTAAAAGGAACCTTCACCAAGACGTCGTGGCATATTATAACTCTCGCTGGTGAATGTAGGGAATCATTGTGAAAATATTTAATTAAACTGACATTTATTTAGCCAGCTTGGCATTTGTTAACATGCAACAGTGTGACTCAAGACTTTCTGCAATTCGGACATTCACAGTAACAGACGTTACTAATTCAAAAGCAATACACAGTAAATATATTTAATCTACATTTTTAGCCAACAGTTTTACAACTTACATCGAAATCGCCGTGGCATTTTAAATTTAGGTACATATTCAGTGTCCGTATGACTTGTTCCCATGATTTCATCTTCTTTAATGTTTTCAGTACTTTCAGGAAAATTAGGGAGTGCAGATTCTGCAGCATTAACCGTTTTATTATTTTCAGGAAGTATCAACGAATTATTATTAGGATACACGAATAAAACAGCAAGAAACCTTTAAGGACACATTACTTTTTGGGTTTACCATTACTACTGAAAATGCTTTTTATTTGTGTTACTAGAGTTTAAATGCAAGAATCGTAAAAAATAATCTTTACCAACTAAAAATATTCTTAGCAAACAATATGGCTACTCATGACAATGTTTAACCATTATCCATATCCAGAAGGCCAATTCTCGTACTTAAAAACTATCAATTAGATGTGTTTATACTGTTTGCTACCGAATTGAGATCGCAAACGCTTCCTAAAAATACGAGAATTGCCCCTCAGATTTGCTCCAATTAAAAAAAAAAACCATAACATAATGCAGTTTCAAGTCTCTTTCAAGGACCTCGTCCAAGGAACCACCCAATTCAACTCAAATTTTATTTTATTACTACACATTTAGTCAAATTAGCTTTTATGAATCGTCAAAAGCTAGAGAAGGTTTGAATTCGTTGTTACTTCTGAAGGAGAATCAGCTAGAAACTCCACAGTTACTATTAAAAAAATAATTTTTTGAATGTTATTACAGTGTTAAGGTATAATTTGAAGACAGTGTAGGCCTGCCAATAAAGTACCTACAAATTACTTGGCAAAAACATTAATACTCATATTCTATGGTATGAGTAAAAAATAGGTCTACACAGTTCTCACATTTACAGTTTAGAAGAAAAGCTATTTATTTTTATATTTATTAATAATAATAATAATAAGTAGTATGTAAGGAAAATAAATAAAGAGAATAATAATAACATCTTCGGACAACTCACACACGGTCATCCGATCCCAAACTAGGCAGAGCCTGTGCTATGGCAACCAGACAACTGATAAACTACTTATATAATTCTAAACACATACATATAAATAATATAATATATCCTGGGACAACTCACACACGGTCATCCGATCCCAAACTAAGCAGAGCCTGTACTATGGCAACCAGACAACTGATAAACATTCTTATATATTTCTAAATACATACATATTATACACAAATTACACCCAGACACAGAACAAATGATCATGCTCATCTCACAAAGATTTGTCCTGGGTGGGAATCGAACCCACGACCTCCGGTTAAGCAGTCAGGGTCACTAACCACTCGACCAACAGGCCAGTCATATTATAGACAAATTACACCCAGACAGAGAACAAATGATCTTATTACAATTATTCGCTGCATTGACAATTTAAACCAACACGTGGAGAGAGTCGACAATTATTATATTATAAAATAAAATAGTATGAGTAAAAACAAGGTCTACACAGTTTTTCACATTCACAATTTAGAAGAAAAGCTATTTATTTTTATATTTATTAAAAATTATTCTCTGCATTGATAGTTTAAACCAACACGTGGAGAGAGTCGACAATTATATTATAAAAAAATAGTAAAAACAATATTTAAGCACAAGAGACATTATTCGTATTACAACAGCTTTCTCCTTTTTTATTACATTTCCAAAGTTGGCTGTGTTCCTTGCACATCAACACAGTCAGTCGCCATTACAGTCAACAGTAATCATTGCTCCTTGAAGTCACATGGAAATACATGGTCAGCTTGAAATAAAATTACAGCCTGTTTGAGTATGCACTTCAGATATTCAAACCTTCAGTTGGCTGTTACTCGACATGGAATAATCGTAACGCCATCGCAACAGAAGCAAATACAGCAAATATCATATTGGTGCAGTCGCCTGCCAAACTCCAACTAGAAATCTGTAAGAATCATTTTAATTAGTTTATTGATTAAGTTTTTTTCCTTCACTTACTCTTGGAGCCTTTATAATGGCTTATAAAGGTCCAGCCTGTTTTGTTAAAATGCCAACGTGAAAATTAAGGCGAAGTGAGCGTCTGACATTCCTCATAAAGCTGTGGTTTGACAGCTACCTCACTTATGTTATCGCGGTGAAACCTTTAAAGAATAGATATACAGGTTTGTTGTCCGTCTGTCACTGTAATGTAATGGTTTGTCGAGATCTATGCAATTTGCCAAATTAAATTTAGCAATGTTCGGTTTCAATGATTCGCACACGGATCGTCAGTCGAATACCGATTTTTCTATTTGATTGGTGGGCTGGGTCAATTCAATCCTGAGGAAACTTCTGAATTAAGCGACCATCGCGCGAATATGCTATGGTTGGATTCGGGTTTCATGAACAATAATCGCGCCAATTGCGTATTCTCGCTGTGATCACGTTCTATCAGGACGGCGCACACTGGCGAAATTTTTCAAAAAGTCGTCGGTAGAACAGTATGTTAGTAGTTATTTAAAACTTCGATAAGTGGTGCACCATTGAAGTGATATTTTAGTTTTTTCAAGACGAAGGCGGTTTCTTTGAAAACTTTTTTTTTCGCTTACCCTATTGTTCATCAAATGGATGGACCCTTATGTTATTACTAACTAGCCTAGTATATAGACTAACTAGCTGCTGCCCGCGTGAATTTAGAAAATTGACCCAAAGGAATACACTCCCGGGATAAAAACTATCCTATGCCCTTTCCGACCAAACAATTTTTATATCAAATTGTTTAACATACACAATCATTATATTTAATACCTCGTAAACAAAGTTTTAGACATTTTACGAATCAATGAGATAAGACACTTATTTATCATTATAACATTTAGGCCAACTTTTTGGTAAATTAACCAGTATACGTCTTAAGTATTCGTACAGATTCCTTATTTTTTGGGTTCTTCAAGATCAGTACCTCTGATAAAAAAATACCGTTTACTAATATCCAAGGGTTTTTGAATATTAATTATATTTTATTTCAACGTATAACATTGATTGTAACAGGTCCTGTACCTAAGTGAGATGCATTTCTATTGTTGTTTTCTTTTTATGTTTTACCTAACCTTATTTTTGTTCTTCATAGTATGTCTACTGTTAAGTGTATATTTAATTTTTATTTTAGTAGGTTTTCAATCTCTTTTATCACACATCCGTCGTTTCTTTGATTTTTTGCGTACTCATCCTCACAACTTTCATTACAACACACTTAGCCCTCATTTCTCCGCATCTTAAGACCATACCACGACAATCGAGTTCTACATACATTCTCAGACACTGGCGCCATTTCACAGAGTTAAGGTAGCTTAACACTTCACACGACATCAATCCAGTTTTATTCTGTGCTGTACAGACCAATCTAAAAACATACCAAAAGTCGCAGTCGACCCTTAGAACCACGCCATCAAGTGGTTATTATGACTATTGATTGTACATACAGTTATCATTATTGTTAAATCCTCTTGTTGCTTGGGTTTTGGAATCCTTACGACGACATCTTTTATTGGTGCAAACCCAATGATTTGCATGGCAACGACAGCGATTACATTTGTCATATTTAACACTCCCGCTTTTACATTTTTTTCTTTTCCAGGCATCTAGAGATACAGAATATTCAATTATTGACTTAATACTAAATAAAGTCTGGTGAATCAAAACAGCTTTGTGTACATGAAGGAACAATCTGAAGGCCAAATTTCGTACTTCTAAAGCGTTAAAGCGCGAAAGCTTGTCAAAATTTACAGAAAATGATTGGTGATTTTGACTTTTTGTGCCGGCAATGTAAATTTGAACGCCTCTCAAAAATACGAAGATTGCTCCTTTGAACTGATGAGCTTACCATCGTTTCCAAGACATTTTTTTGCAGTACAAATCCACCGATTGTCTATACATCCGCAGGTATTACATTTGATTCTTTTACCTTCCCCATTTTCACACTTTTCTGTTTTATCGGCATCTAGGGATACAGAACATTCAAAGATTATTTGATTGACTGGATGCTGAATAACCCCTAAAGAATTAATACAGCTTCATGTACATGAAGGAACAATCTGAAGGCCAATTTCAATACTTTTCAAGCGTTCAAATTCAAATCGCATCTCCGTGACAATCAATGTCGAAAGCTTGTCAAAATATACAGAAAATGATTGGTGATTTTGACTTTTTGCGCCGGCAATGTGAATTTGAACACCTCTCAAAAATACGAAGATTGCTCCTTTGAAAAGATGAACTTACCATCGTTTCCAAGACATTTTTTTGCAGTACAAATCCACCGATTGTCTATACATCCGCAGGTATTACATTTGATTCTTTTACCTTCCCCATTTTCACACTTTTGTGTTTTATCGGCATCTAGGGATACAGAACATTCAAAGATTATTTGATTGACTGGATGCTGAATAACCCCTAAAGAATTAATACTGCTTCATGTACATGAAAGAACAATCTGAAGGCCAATTTCAATACTTTTCAAGCGTTCAAATTCAAATCGCATCTCTGTGACAATCAATGTCGAAAGCTTGTCAAAATGAACCGAAAATGATTGGTGATTTTGACTGTTTGTGCCTTTTTTTTCAAGGATGGGAAATCATCAAAGGATTTCCTCCACTTTAGGTGGAGCGGAAGGGCGTGTCAGACTCTTACTGACTAAAACCCATCCGTGTTTCTTCTAAAGCCCTTTGCGTTCCAGGGCCGCGGTGACTCTTTCGAACAAATTCCGTAACCCTGGCAGGCTCTGGCCTAGCGGGCCCCGTCTTTTATGCTGACATCTCTTTGAGGCGCGCGTGAAACACATTCGACACACACACGACGACACACATCGACCCGGGCCTGGTGGTGAACGGACGGCGAGCCACCCAATGCTCGCCGTCCGCAGGCCCGCGCCTACTGTGGCCGGGGCGTCTTCTCCTAGCATTACTGCTTCGCAGAAGGAGGTGACCGCTTCCCAAGCCTCCTCTCTCCGGACCATGGATTCAACCAGGGCCGGACGCGAGAGGTTGCCGCCGCCGATCGCCTCGACGAGGACACGGCGGTGCTCAGCCCAAGCAGGGCAGATCTCCACCGTATGCTCCACCGTGTCCTCCGGGCGATCCTTACAGTGCTGACACCCGGGCGTGTCCTCCCGCTTAACCCGAAACAGATACCTCCCGAAACAGCCGTGTCCGGTGAGTACCTGCGTCAGGCGGAAGGTGAGGACGCCGTAGCGCCTCTTCAGCCACTCCTCAAAGAGGGGTCTTATCGCCGCAATTGTGGCGTGCCCAGCGCTGGGTTGCGACAATTGCCGTTGCCATACCGTCATGGTATTCTGCTGGAGCTCCGTCCGCCGCGATGCAATTTGCCGCGGCAGCAGAGTTTCGCCCCGGCGAAGCGCCTCCACGCGCCACGCGTAAACGTGCGCGAGGAGTCTCGCCTCCAGATCCCATGGCGTTAATTCGGCAAGGAGGCTCGCCGCCTCGCCGGAGACCGGTATCTCCGGGCCAGCCGAATGGCCATGACCCTTTGGGACGCGTTGAGCTGGCGGGCAGGTCGCCCCTTCAACGTAAGTGCCCACAGTGGGGCCCCATAAAGGGCCATGGACCGCATGATCCCCGCATAGAGCCTTCGGTAGGAGGCGTTTGGACCCCCTAGATTGGGCAGGAGCCGCTTGAAGGCAGCCCCGGCCCGCTTCAGTCTTGGAGCCAAACGTCGGAAGTGCTCCTCAAAGTTCCATCGGCTGTCGAGAACGAGCCCCAGGTACCTGATCGTCGACCCGACGCCGATGTGAACCCCTTCTACCGTTATTTGGGATCCCATTGGTGGCCTGTTCCGAGAACCATAAAAACACATGGCCTCGGACTTGTGCAGGGCCACCTCGAGACCCAATTGCCGGATCCTCTCAACGATTGTCGCAACCCCGCGTGTCATCACTTCGGCCGCCGCCTGGTGCGACCCCCCCTGCGCCAAGACTAGCGTGTCGTCAGCGTAGCAGACTACGTTGACACCGCTAGGGAGGTCGGCGCGCAGCACCCAGTCGTAGCCGATGTCCCACAGGAGCGGCCCCAGAATCGAACCCTGTGGAACACCGCACGACATTTCTCACCGGTTCCATTCTCCCCGGTGACCGGGGTAGATGACGGCCCTGTCCGTCAGATAGGCCTCGACCACGCGACGGAGGTAGGTCGGCATCCGATGATACCGGAGTGCCTCCCTGATGCAACTCCAGGGCAGGAAGTTGAAGGCATTGCCGATGTCAAGAGACACCGCCAAGACGAACCTGCCCCGGGACACCGCATCCCCCGTCGTAAGGGCTCTCACGCGCATGATGGCATCCACCGTTGAGCGCCCCGTGCGGAAACCGAATTGGTTCTCCGCCAGATTCGGCCCCACCCTCACCAGGTGCCCGACGAGGCGGTTTGCAATTACTCTTTCAAAGAGTTTGTCCACCTCGTCGAGCAGCACGATGGGCCGGTAAGCGGACGGAGAGTCCGCAGGGTGCCCAGGCTTCTTAATAAGGACCAGTTTCCCCGTCTTCCAACGAAGTAGGCCTCTCTCCAAGCATGCGCTTAAGAACCCCCTTAGTCAAGGCCCGAGAGCCTCCAAGGCCAGGACCCAGGCTTTCCCAGGTAAGTCGTCGGGTCCTGGGGCGGTATTTTTGGCCTTCAGCCTGTTTACCACCACTCTCAGGTCCACCTCAGTCACCTCCGAAGCGTTGTCATCGTCCTCGCCGACGTTGGTGTGGTCCGCATCGGGCAGCGCAGGTGGCGGAGCCATAGGCGGGGGAGTATGCTCCCCTCGCGAAGGGAACAGAGCGCTCACCATGTCCTCCACCAGCTGGGGCCGGAGACTCTGTGTCAACGGGGGGGCCCAGGTGCGGAGTTAGGTTAGGTTAGGAGTATCCCGTACCATTTTGTAAGGGCGTCCCCACGGGTCCCCGTTCAGAGACTCCAGCATGTCCTTACGAGCCAGGTCCCTGGCTCGCCACTCCGTATTCCTCGTACAGCTCCGCCTCCCTGGGTAGGCCGGATGCGGAGCCTGCGATGCCTGGTGTACAGGCGCCGTGCAGCAACGCATGCCTCACGCAGCGATGCCAGCTCCCGCTACCACCAGTTCACCAGGCGGCGGGCGCGTCCTGGCCGGACCCGGGGCATTGCCACGTCACATATTTCGGACATGGTCTCCCGGAACCACTCCGCCTCGTCGTTGATGACAGCAGGGCTGTCTGGTGGTGACACCCAGGCCTGCACGATCGAGGCTTCCAGGAGAAGCTCCCGGTCCAGCTGCTTCAGCGCCCACCGCGGACCACTCAGGGTTTCTCGGACTGGCGCGGTTGAGGTCTGGGCGGAGACGTCAAACCGGATGTACCGGTGGTCCGAATACGTCTCCACCTCCTCCATGACGCGCCAGTCGACGACACGCGGTGACAGAGCAGGGCTTGCGAACGAAATATCCACCACGGACTCACCCTGCATCCGCACACACGTGGGGACAGAACCCCGGTTGAGGACGATTAGGCCTGTCTCCGTCCTCCACCATCCTGCCCCTCGTGTCCGTATATCGGGAACCCCAAGCCAAGTGCTTGGCGTTGAAGTCCCCAAGAACGAGCACGGGGAGGGAACGATACCTGGCGACGACGACAACCAACTCCCTAAGGGAGTTGTGGAACTCGGCGAGAGATCGGTTCGGAGAGAAGTAGACCCCCACTACCACAATCTCCCCAAACTGTGCTGCTACGCACCCCTGTCCTCTCCTGACACTCTCGAGGGACGGGCTACCGGCGGCGGCCGACGAAATTATGGCCATTGAGCCGTTGAGGTCCTCCACCCATTCATCCCTGGGCGAGACAAAGTACGGCTCAGCGACCACGGCGATGTTGATCAACCACTGCGCCATGCTCTGGAGCAACAAGTGCTGAGCGGCGGCGCAGTGGTTGATGTTCGCCTGGAGGAGGCGTAATGGGGCCGTTATTGACATTCCATTACGGCCTCCTCCCGAGCCCCTTGTGAGGGCTCCACCGCGGCATTCGCAGTAGCGGCGGCGGCGGCGACGGCGGTGGCGGCAGTGGAGGCAGCGGTGGCGACGGCGGCGACGTTGGCTACGACAGAGACGGCGGTGGCGGAGGGCTTCCTCTTGCCCCCGGCCTTGGCGGGTGGGGCGTAGGCCTTGCCTTCGGCCCAGTGATCGGCTGGCTTGCCAGCTGCCGCACATACCACGCAATGCGGCGTGGCGTTACACGAGCCGGCCTTGTGACTGGGCTGACCACAGCGGAAACAAAGATCGCTGCGGTCCACCTCCGAGGTGCAAAGGGCTCCCGCATGATTGCCCACTAGGCAGCGGAAGCACCTCACAGGCCTGGGCTCTAGCAGTTTGACCTGCGCAAAAACCCAGCCCACCAGGAGCCTTCGGCCCTCCGAGATCCTGCTCGTCAGAGCAACCCCCTGTTCTGATGACGGCGGCCACCACCTCCTACTCCTTGACGGAGTCGTCCAGGCCCATAATGCGCATGTCCATGCACTTGGTGGGCCTGGATACTCGGGCATCGTCCGCATTCAAGGACGCTCGTAGCCTTTCGGCCAGAGCGTCTGCGGTCGGGCCGCTGGCTGCCCCGGGGATCTCTAGCATTCGGGCCCCAGTCATGGTAACCCTCAACCGGAGGCCCCCGACGATGCCGAGCTCCCCAAGGTTCACCACCTGCTTCGCCTTGGAAAGCAAGTCGCCGTACGTCACGCCCTTCTTCACCGCATCTGGCTGTAGTGTAATCACTACAGCTGCGGTCTTCGGGGCGCGGAGCCTAGCCGCTACACTTTGCACTCGCGTTTTTTGGCCGCCCTGGCTGCCTTGCCCGCCTTCTTCTTCTCCCCAGCCACTTGCTATCCGGCTTCGGCCGCAGAAAAGTTTGAACCCGGAGGCGACTGTTGCACCGCTGGCGCTGGAGCCTTCGCCACCTGTGCAGCCGCCTTTCTTCTTCTTAGCCGGTGCTGGTTTTCCCGGTGCCGGCTCGGCCGCATTGTTGGCCTGACCGATCGACCCCGGTTTGGCAGCCACAGTGGCCGCGTACGAAGCCGTCGTCTTGCTCAAGGCCTTCTCGCTCGCAGTTGGTTGGGGACGCAGCAAAATATTTTCCAGGGCGGAGAACCGTTACCGGAAGGGAGCCAACTCCTATCGCACCAGATTCAGAACCTGGTTCAGAATTTGGCTCCCCTCCGGCGCGGACGGGCTATGCCCATGCTTGCACCCCTCTTGAGGCGCCTCCTCTGATCCGTGTTCCTTACAAAGCCCTTTGCGTTCCAGGGCCGCGGTCTTTTCGATCACATTTCGTAACCCTGGCACTGTGTGCGCCTGCAATGTGAATTTAAACACCTCTCAGAAATACGAGGATTACTCCTTTGAATTAATGAGCTTACCATAGTTTCCAAGACATTTTTTTGCAGTACAAACCCACCGATTGTCTATACATCCGCAGGTATTACATTTGATTCTTTTACCTTCCCCGTTTTTACACACTTCTGTTTCATCGGCATCTAGGGATACAGAACATTTAATGATTATTTTGATTGGCTGGATGCTGAATAACCTCTAAAGAATTAATATATCTTCATGTACATGAAGAAACAATCTGAAGGCCAATGTCAGTACTTTTTAAGCGTACAAATTCAAATCGCATCTCCGTGACAATCATTGTCAAAATGTACAGAAAATTGGAGGAGTTTTTGACATTATTTCGCCTGCAAAATAAATTTGAACCCTTCTTAATAATACGAGGATTGCTCCTTTGAACCGATGAGCTTACCAGAGTTTCCAAGACATTTTTTTGCAGTACAAATCCACCGATTGTCGATACATCCGCAGGTATTACATTTGATTCTTTTACCTTCCCCGTTTTTACACACTTCTGTTTTATCGGCATCTAGGGATACAGAACATTTAATGATTATTTTGATTGGCTGGATGCTGAATAACCTCTAAAGAATTAATATAGCTTCATGTACATGAAGAAACAATCTGAAGTCCAATGCCAGTACTTTTCAAGCGTACAAATTCAAATCGCATCTCGGTGACAATCATTGTCAAAATTTTGTCAAAATGTACAGAAAATTGGAGGTGTTTTTGACAGTTTTCGCCTGCAAAACAAATTTGAACCCTTCTTAAAAATACGAGAATTACTCCTTTGAATTGATGAGCTTACCATCGCTTCCAGGAAATTATTTTTAGTGCAAACTCACCGATTTTCTATACATCCACAGGTATAACATTTTTTTTTACCTTCATCGTTTTTACAGTTTTATGAACGGCAACTAAGGCTACAGAATATTACAGATTATTTTGATTGACTGGATGCTGAATAAAGTCTAGTGAATCAATGCAGCCTTGTGTACATGAAAGAACAATGTGAAGGCCAATTTCGTCCTTCAAAGCGTTTAAATTCAAATCGAATCTCCGTGACGATCAATGTCAAAATCCTGTCAAAATATACAGAAAATGATTTGTGATTTTGATTGTTTGTGCCTTTTTTTAGGGATGGGAAATCATCAAATAAGTTCCTCCGCTTTGGGTGGAGCGGAACGGTGTCAGACTCTTACTGACTAAAACCCATCCGTGTTCCTTACAAAGCCCTTTGCGTTCCAGGGCCGCGGTCTTTTTCGATCAAATTTCGCAACCCTGACACTGTGCGCCTGCAATGTGAACTTGAACGCCTCTCAGAAATACAAGGATTACTCTTTTGAATTAATGAGCTTACCATAGTTTCCAAGACATTTTTTTGCAGTACAAACCCACCGATTGTCTATACATCCGCAGGTATTACATTTGATTCTTTTACCTTCTCCGTTTTTACACAGTTCTGTTTCATCGGCGTCTAGGGATACAGAACATTTAATGATTATTTTGATTGGCTGGATGCTGAATAACCTCTAAAGAATTAATATATCTTCATGTACATAAAGAAACAATCTGAAAGCCAATGTCAGTACTTTTTAAGCGTACAAATTCAAATCGCATCTCCGTGACAATCATTGTCAAAATGTACAGAAAATTGGAGGTGTTTTTGACAGTTCTCGCCTACAAAATAAATTTGAACCCTTCTTAATAATACGAGGATTGCTCCTTTGAACCGATGAACTTACCAGAGTTTCCAAGACATTTTTTTGCAGTACAAATCCACCGATTGTCTATACATCCGCAGGTATTACATTTGATTCTTTTACCTTCCCCATTTTTACACACTTCTATGTTATCGGCATCTAGGGATACAGAACATTCAAAAATTATTTTGATTGACTGGATGCTAAATAACCTCTAAAGAATTAATATAGCTTCATGTACATGAAGGAAAAATCTGAAGGCCAATTTTCGAACTTATTAAGCGTTCAAATTCGAGTCTAATCTCGGTGACAATCTATGTCAAAATGAAGAGAAGTTAGAGATGTTTATGATAGGAATATCATAAACACCTATAATTTCTCTACATTCGCATTGCAGCCGTATATTGCGTTGCGAATTTGAATTCTTTTTAGAAATACGAGAATTGCTCCCCTGAATCGATGGACCACAACCGCAAATCCACCGATTTTCTATACATCTACAGGTATTACATTTATTTTTTTACACTGTTCTGTTTTCCGTCCACTTAGAGATACAGAATATTGAAAATTATTTTGATTAACTGGATGCTGAATAAAGTTTCCAGGATCATTACAGCTTCGTGGACATGGAGAATCAGATTGTTGAACAGATGTTACTTCAAGTTACGATTCATTCAATAATATTACTTCAAGTATATTAGTATATTAACATGGTTCAATTCGTTGTTATCTAAATCCCTACAAATATTTGTTGCCTCAATATTTTTTATTGCTACCTTATCAACTACATACAGTAGTCAGCCGTGTTTTTAACCACCCAACATTTAACGTTTGAAAATCCTTTCTTAAAATTCGAGTAAACTGGAATAAAAAGAACTATCCCTGATAAGTAAACACAGACTTACTTCTTCTTGCTGTGCAAGAGTTATTCGTACAAACATATGTCCCGTCTTTACAAGTACAATAGTTGCAGGGATCTATTTGGCGCGCACTTCCATTTGTGCAACGTAGACCTGAATAAGAAAAAAAACAATACACTATTACTACGGCTTAATTATGGCTAATGAAGGCGTTACAATGTGCTAGAACAAGTAATTTAATCGAAGACTTGTATCACCTATACCGCCACATCATCATCAGCCGAATGACGTTCACTGCTGGACATAGGCCTCCCCCAAAGGGGGGGGGGGTTGCCATAATTGCCACGCTTGGCAGGTGGGTTGGCGATCGCAGTGTAGCTGTTGCAATGCACAGAAAATGCCGCTGTCCATTCTCTGATGAGTTCTTTAGTCGCATCTTACGACACCCACGGGAAGTGATGGGTTACCGCCACACATACTCGTAAAATACAAAAAAATATAACCGACTTACACATAAAAAAAAATTAAAGTTATTATATATTTTGTAGTGTTTTTTCTAAGTCGGTTGTATTTTTTTGTAAAAAAAATAATATTTTACACTTTTTAGTGGTACCCCCACACCGTGCCCACACCTAACAACGTCACTGGAAAGTGACAGGAAAGCAAAACACGCATTTCGTTTACTTGGATGATATATTATCTATTTACTCCAGCTATTTTGATTTAAAACCAAACTACTGAACCGATTTTGATAAAATTTCTATGGGACCAATCGAAACGTACGTCCTTTCATATGAAAAAAGTTTTTTTTCAAATCGGTTCATAAATGACGGAGTTATGAGGTAACAAACACAATATTCGATTGTTCGGTGGATCCTCCTTCCTTTTGTCGGACTTTAAATCCTATTCCACATACCACCATAAACTTGCTATGGTATTAAGTTTATGTAGATGGGTGAAGAAGCTAGTCCAGGGTATTATAATATAGCGTGCTTCGTACGTATGTATTTCTGCCATAAGCTGCATTACTGTGTTAATTTGAAGAGTTCTGATTGATCGGTGTAGCAACAAAAGCATTCATTTATTTGACTATTTCATCAATTAAACCACCACTGACGATGCACTGAAGGCTTTAAAGATCATTAGCGATTAATTATACGTACTTAAATCGGGGCAAGTTTTCTTTGTGCACATCTCGGTTCCGTTTAAACATAAGCAGTAGTTGCAAGAATCTACTTTACGGCTACTTCCTTCAATGCATTCTGTTTCATTAGTTCTTAAGTAGCGAAACTCTGTAAACAAGAGGTTTAGTCGGAGATAGAGATTGCATGACATGGGACAGGTTTGGGTACTATTTTACTGGATACAGTAACGACTTCCTATGCGAGGTCTAAAACGGGGCGTTTTACAACTGTCTACTTCTACAACTGTCTCCGTGGAAAGATCTGGCTCCGTGGTTAAATTACCTCACAAGAGAGTTATCTGACAGTTAATTTTTATAATTTTTGGGATGGGTAAAAATGTTAAACTTGCGTCAGGACACGTGACCTGATCGAAATTCGTAAGACGGAGGGAGAGTAGACCGCCGCAAAATCAATATATTTTATACTAGTTGCCGCCCGCGGCTCCGCCCGCGTGATTGTCGAAAACTATCCTAAGGGAACATATTCCCGGGATAAAAAGTATCCTATGTGTTATTCCAGACTATAATCTACCTCTGTGCCAAATTTCATCAAAATCCATTCAGTAGTTTTTACGTGAAAGAGTAACAAACATCCATACATACATCCATACTTACAAACTTTCGCCTTTATAGTAGTAGTAGGATTTTACATCCGCAAAATAACAAAAATGCACAACGTTAATGTTCAAGTTTTCACTTCTGCCGGCACTCCCGGAGTGCAACCCATTGTTTTTTTTTTAAATATAGTTAATAAGGCCTGTTATTAAATACTTCATGCGGTTTGGTCACTCCCTCAGCTGGGATGTTATGATGTACCCTTAGTTTGAGTCGTGAGTTGAAGCTAGCATTCATTTTCCTTTTTTTTTCATAGGGAACTTTTGACGTGAAGTTCTCCTGATCTATAGTCGACGCTCTGACTGTACCATATGTCTGCGGTGACAAATAGTTGAAAATAATCCACACTAACACATTATGATCAGAACGCAGATTTTGTCCCGTATTGCAAATTATGGCCCATCTCTAATCCTGCCCCTTATGCTCCAGAAAATCATGCCAACTGAGAGCTAACCCATGCGAAGCCGCACAATAATACGTACTTAGAGTTTGCTCCTCATCACAAGTTTTCATTTCGCAGTATTCTTGTCCTGAACGACAGTAGCATGTGTTACAGGCATCTATACGGCGCATAGAACCTTCTTTACATTTTTCCTGGATTCGATTTTCTGTAAAAGGAATACTTATATACAGTTGGTGAACTTGGGAATTGAACACCCTCGCTGACACCCTTCAAGTAAAGCTTAGTTAATTAAGTGCTAGGCTACCGCCTGACCGGAACTTTTTAATTGAGCTGATTGGGGTCCTCAGAGGGCCTAAATACGTGGAATTGTTTCAGTGTTTTCGATTATCGAAGAAATCCGAATACAAAAGCTCTCGAAAGTGAATTTTGTGGTGCAATAATGACTGCCTTCCAGGTGGGCAAAGTCACAGGCAGAAGTTAGTTCTGAAATATTTTTTATATAATACTTGCTTGTGTACGTGTGTGTAGTAATGTAAGTACTGCCTTCTTTTATTAGAAACAAGCTTTTTCCCGCGACTTTGTACGCGCATATTCCTGTTCCCATAGGAATTTCCCGATCCCGTATAGCCTTCCTCATGAATGTGGCTATCAGTAGTTCCACAGATTAGCGCGTTATTAGCATAGATTGTAAAGTTAAATTACATACGAGGTTTCTTTTTCGAGTCACAAAAAGTCGGTTTTGAGCAGCGCCAATGATTATGCGTACATTTACAAAGTCTGCAGCCAATTTTCATCGTTTTTCCATGTCTACAACGTTCCACACGTATTTCAGATGATCCTAAAACAAGAAAATAACAACTTAACAGCACGCGTAGTATATTCTCCAGAATGGTTAGGCAGAAGTGTAACTGCAGCACACCCCGGTTCAGTCGCGGAATTGTTTTTTCATTGCTTTCTATCAGGCTTGACCGAGGTCGAGAGCAAAGCCATTCCTCAATTAAAAAAAAAACCGTGTCCTGGAACGCAAGGGGCATTCGGAGGAACACGGATGGGTTTTAGTCAGTAAGAGTCTGACTTAATAAGAGGTGAGCTTAGTGTCTTCATTCGGTCGCATATCCAGACTTTGGGTTGCTTTTTTATGATAGGAAATCATCAAATGACTCGTTCTGGGCGGAGTGGAAGGAAAGACTCTCAGAGTAAGAGTCATACCCTTCCGCTCCACCCAGAGCGGAAGAAGTCATTTGATGATTTCCCATCTTTAAAAAAAAAAGAGTTTCAACCCCAAACGGCTCGAAAATATAATTGTAAACTAGGTTAAAAGAAATTTCATATTCAGTATATGAAATATCTTTTAAATCGGTCCAATATTAGAGGAGGAAACAGGCGAGAGCCAAACCTCGAATTCTGACATTTTAGTTCTCCTTATCGCACGCCACGCGCTCGCAGCTTCATAGAGCGACAACGATAGTTTCCTCAAATACTTAATTTTTTACAAAAGTCTCACCACCTGCATTTCCTCTTAAGACCGGATCTGTGAATCTTGCAAATCATCATCACCATCTTTTCAACGAAAGACGTCCAACTTAACACAGGCTTCCTTCGGGAGGATTCCAGTGGCCTTCAACAGGTCATCGGTCTACCTTGTGTGAGGCCTTCCAACGCTGGTATTTCTGTATGCGACCTCCATCCAAAAACGTTTCGAACCCATTGACTATTTGTTCTCCGAACAATGTGCCCTGCCCACTGCCACTTAAGTTTGCTGAATAACTGTCTGTTTACCTAGTAGTGACATATCTGGTGCCGGTGTGTCCGTCAGCTTCAAACGATTCCTACACAATTTGGCAGTACAATATTCTACTCCGTTAACACATTTGCACCGATTACATTCATTCCAATATTGATCGTCTTCTACACAGGTGTACTTTGTTCTCAGTAACAAATGCGCTGAAAATAATTTTAAAACATTATCATCCTTTTGCTACGAAGAGCTTGAAGCTCAGTAATAACAAACGCACGGGGCGATTTCAAAGGTTAAGCCACGCTTGCCGAGGTCAGCTTGTAGGTGGGTGACCATCTATAACATACCAAGACTCCTCAAGGTCGCTCCTTTTGTTTGCAGATCTTTGAGAGTCATTACGGTTATTTCGAAAACAGGAAATCGCCACTAGTCTTGCCAAGAGGTACCGTGTTACTCAGGTACTGGGTTGTTGAGGTCTCATAAGCAGTCGCTCTATTTTAAACACTGGTATTCAGCCGTATCCGATTTGACTGGAAGCTGACCCTAACATAGGCTTCTAGTTTAACCGGGAGCTGCTGAATACCAGTGTTTTGCCTATAGATGTTCTCTTTTCTATAAGTCTTACCCAACCCAGTTGCGGAATAACAGGATTTTTGTTTTTTTTTTTTTAAGGATGGGAGTTCTCTGGATAGAGCGAAAGGGCGTGTCACCACAATTTGGCAATTCTGGCGGGCTAGCGGGCCCCGTCTCCTATGCTGGCATCTCTATGAGGCGCGCGTGGAACACAACGGGAGACCGCAAATTTTTGTTATTAGTTATTTATTAAATACTTAGTATAGTAGCGGTCCCCCGACACAATGACGCTTGGCCCAAAGAATCGTACCTATGTTAAACTAAAAGGATCAATATATTTAATTTTTTACTTTTTAAAGTTTTTTTGTCGGGGGTTTTTTAAATTTTCAATTTAATTTTTATTTCATGCTTTTTAAATATACTGTACTAAATGCTAAATAAAAAATAATTCGTTATAGTAGGCGCCAGATAATCGTGGAATAACGGTCATTGACCCACCTACAATTATTGACATTTTTATTTTGAAAAACGGAATTAATGACACAAAGCTGTCCCGAATCATCATCTCTCGTGATCCTTAACATTGTCTAATAATGAAAAACGATTCATATTTAATTGTTCAGGTACCTATGAACAGTTATTAGGGAAAGGTCAATGTGCTTTATTCCACATTTATCTGGCGCCTACTATAGGTCCTAGGTACCAGTCATCACTTTACTTTCTTCATCAATCTAGGGCATTCAATCAGACAAATGATATTAGTATAAACATACATAACATAAACATACAAATCTGTTTATTTTCATTTCGTTAGTTAATATTCCTTATTCCCTTTCAATTTAGTGTACATTATTCTACTAGTCAAGCCCTTTCATTTGATACCCACATTGAGGCAGTTGTGAAAAAAAATAGGTAATTCGCCATTTTGTGGTGGCGGCCATCTCGGTTTTTAAATTTATCATAGTTAATAGTATTCTACTAGTCAAGCCCTTTCATTTGATACCCATATTGAGGGAGTTGTGAAAAAATATGTAATATTGTGGCGGCCATCTTAGACCGATTTTCATCATACGAAGCTAAGAACACTCCCGACTAATTCACCTTTAAAAAAAAAACACAAAATCAAATCGGTTCATCCGTTCAAGAGCTACGATGCCTCAGACAGACACACACACACACACAGACACGTCAAACTTATAACACCCCGTCGTTTTCGCGTCGGGGGTGAAAAATAGCAAAACAAAAAAGCGTCTTTTTTTCAAAAACATCGACCACTAAGAACGACTAAAAAGTTCCGAACAAATGACTTTTCAAGCAGTTTGTTACAGTTACTGGCATTGTCCCAGAGGTGGGACTCACCAATGTTGATGAGGTGGATGCGGCTGCACGCTAGCGGTCCCTCTTACTTATAGACTTGTGTTTTTGACATTCTATTTGTTTAAATTATATTTTGATTATTGTTATTATTTGACAGTTTTATTATATTTGATCATTATTATTATTTGACTTTTATTGTATTTCTTTATATTTATTCATATTTATGTTTTTATATTGTTTTTTATGTAAGATTATGGATTTTTTATTATCTGCAATAAATTGAATTGAATTAACTTTAGTTCAATCACAGATTTAATATCACCGACTGCATCAGACTGCTTGATACATGATTTGTTTGTAACTTTTGTAGTCGGTTTTGTGGTCGAAAATTTTGGGAGAAATGTAACTTTTTTTTTCTATTCCTTAATGTACCGTAACAATCAGCACTCTGATCTACAATATATCTGTTTTGGTGTGATAGTTAAATTGGAAACTTGGTCCCCCTCATTGGTCTTTCTTGGAGTGAGCTCATATCTGAAAAGACCAATGAGAGCCTTGTTTCCAGGTTTACTATCACGAGAAGACGGATAAATTGTAGACTTGTGCTCTGATTGGTCGCTATTTTATGTCAGTCCACAATTTCTCGGAATGAGTTCAAGATATTATAGACTATCAAATTTTGATGCGTAAAATAGTATTCTAAATGTTCAGTTAACAATTTATCGAGATTTTACAATCTCTCAAGTTATTTTATAATCTTACGAAGTTTGCCATTTTCCGGTGACATACATATATAAGCTACCCTTCAATATGACACGCACTTCTGTAACACCTGTTGTGTTATTTTCTTCCATTCTGTCCTGTTAGCTGTCACGCTATCACTAACTCAATTATCTTTCATATCACTCCTAATACAAGCCATCCATCTTTTCTTTGGCCTCCCTCTCTCTGTCCATCCATCCACATTTATACTCATAACTCTTTTAGTTACGTGCATTTCATCCCTCCTCTTCACATGACCATACCAAGTTAAAAGGCTCCCTTTTAACTTAAGTCATCTTTTTTATAAATTTAAGCAAGGTAAGGTTTCATAACAGACTCAGAAGAAGATCGAAGAAAAGTTGACGTTATCAAGCAGTTAGAAACCGATTTTGATGTTTTTTTTTTTGGATATGTGTACTTATACAGGGTGCCTAATAATTAAGTGCATTGTTTGGAATGGGTTGTGCTAGAGCAAATTTTCAACGATTTTGGTCACGGAAACAGGGAGTGTAAATTGGTTTGTTTTTGAGTTATCATAATATTTTAGATTTTAGAATCTACTCAATTGGGAAAATTAAGCTCATAAACGAATCCATTAATCCAAATCCATTCTACGTTTAAAAGAAAATACCCATATCTTTGGAAATCAAGGGTCGTAAAGTTTAAGCTTGCCTGTGTCTACAAACATCTTTTAGTTTTTGAAGCAGTTTAATCGAAATATACATATGGCACATGAGGCAAAACTTACAGGATACTTTTGTAAAAAAGGTACAATAGTTCTCACTTTTAACTCGTGTTGGAAATTGAAGACAAAGTTATTCTGATAAGGTATTATTTTGCAAGAAGTAGGTAGAATCATCACAGCGTTAATTCGTTGGATTCGTTTTTTCTTATTCGTTGTTTATGTACAAATATGTATGTGTCTATGTATTTGTTAATGTTTTTATTTTCTTCTCTTTGTTTGTCTTTCCTTTAAGTTGCATCTGCCATGTTGTCTCTGCACCACCCTAAGGTCGACTGGTAGAAAATGCCTTAGGCATTAAATCCGCCTGTGTACAGTGTTTTGTTTTTACTGGTACATAAAGTTTTAATAAATAAACACACGTCTTGCTTGTAGAGGATTTTCTTAAAACAGGTATGTGATTTTATTGTGGTGAGTTCTGGTCCATCAGATGAGGCAAGATCTAGCATTTCTAGGTTTATATTTCACCCAGCATAGGTGAAAAATAAACCTAGAAATGCTAGATCTTGCCGGTAAAAACAGCTAAGTAAATCGACAACCCATTTCAAAGAATGCACTTAATGGCTAGTCATTCTGTATCACGACGTTATGACCAAGATCACGACAAAAAAAAAACTAAATGATGTCGGTTTGGTACAACAACATTTAAAAAATACTTTTTACTTACAATGTTTTAGTCTGCAGTCTTTCGTCGAGCATATTTCATGTCCATTTCGGCAGTAACAGTAATTACAAGAATCTATTTTACGTTTCCTTCCTTCTTGACAAGATTCTGGGCCTTGAGATTCTGAAAAGCATTAATAATAATTCATACTAAATTTTAAGATAGTACTTATATTATCATTTTTTCCATACAATGACATACTAAGGCTCTCTTGCACAAACCAGAGTTATCTTTTAACTAGCTGACCCGCGTAACTTCGTCTGCGTCACATTTGTATTAATGCTTCGCTCCTATTGGTCGAATGGTGATGTTGTATTCACACCTTAAAGCCTTCCTCGATTAATCAGCCATCTGACACTAAAAGATTTTTTCAATTCGAACCAGTAGGTCCTGAGAATGGCGCATTCCAAACTCTTCAGCTTTAGAATATTAGCACAGTTTCCGGGCCATTATGTATAAAATATTAGTCATTTAACCTCGTGTTAGCAACCAACTCTGAGTCTATTTGAATTATTTAGGGCGAACGTTTTAGCCTGTTTGAACGAGTTTAACTTTCAGCGCGTAACCCCAATTGCCATAATAAAAGCATTTAAGCAAATCAAGGTCAAGTTGACCGAAGATCTTTGAGGCATGTCTGTAAAAGTGTGTACCACCATTATTGACACTATAGCGCCGTATTTATCCTTTATATTCAATTTGTGTGTGGATCAGGGAGTTTTACCGGACCTTATGAAATATAATAAGGTAATTCATTTATTCAAATCCGGGGACAGTAAAAATACTAATGACTATATAATAGACCCGTATCTGAGTTGCCAGTTTTCAGCAATGTGTTTGAAAAAGTAATGCTTAATCAAATGCTCAGTCACTTTAACGCGAATAATATCTTACACGGTAAACAGTACGGTTTCACCAGGGGACGTTGTACAGTTGTAATGCGTGGGCAGAGGCGCAAGATGCCATAGGTATCTTCTGCGACCTGTCGAAGGCGTTTGATTGTGTGAGCCATGAAACATTACTCCTGAAACTAGAGCATTACGGACTAAGCAAAACCGCTATGAACTTAGTGACATCATATTTGAATGATAGACAGCCGCTAGTTCATATAAACGGCAACAATTTAACAGGATTAAACGTGAAAATGGACCCCCATTTTCACGTTTGGTAGGTAGTTTAGTAGGTACCCACCTCAGGGCTCAATTTTGGGTTCCTTCTTGTTTCTAGTTTATATAAATGATTTTCCATATATATATTACAAAATATACTTAATAAACTAGAAACAAGAAGGAACCCAAAATTGAGCCCTGAGGTACCCACCTCAGGGCTCAATTTTGGGTTCCTTCCTGTTTCTAGTTTATATAAATGATTTTCCATATATATATTACAAAATATACTTAATACGGTGTTTTTCTGACGATATTTCTTTGATTTTTAAAATAAATTGACATGCAAACAATCTTGACGATTTAAATAATGCCCTACTGCAGGTACACAATTGGTTCACTGCTAAGAATAATTTAGTATTAAATAAAAAAAAAAAACGAAATGCATTCTATATATTTACTTTACGAAATGTCAAAAGTAGTGATTGTGACATAGTATTGAACAGGGAGAAACTCAAGCTTGACTCATCAAGCGTTATCCCCAGGAAAACTATTTCATCAACGAATTCTAGTTTCTCCCTGTAGCCTGGGGGCTACAATGGGGTCCTCATTTAACAACTCTTGCAGGAAGGCTAAGTTCAGCAGCATATGCTGTTAGAAAAATCCGCCAGTTGACAGAAGTTGAAACCGCGAGACTAGTCCATTAACCACTAACCAACCAATGGCGTTATGACAAATAGCGTTAATGAGCACATAAATGATCGGTAAAAACCTCAGAAATCGGGCATAAGTAGGTTAAGTCAATACCATCCTCATACTAAAACAGAGTGACTTTTTTTTTCATAGATATATCAATAGATTTTACGGAGTAGAACGGAAGTTCAAATACATGGTGTCAATTCTTTGGGATTAAAAGAGAAATTAGGTTTTTTCAAGTATCGGAATATAAATACGATTTTTTTAAAAACGAATCTGATTGCATCGTAGTTGTGCGCAGTCACTTGAATAAGGTTCATAGTTAACTTTACAGAATAGCAAAAATCAAAATCAAAGGTCATTTATTCAAATTAGGATGGCACTTTTTGAGCGGCGACGTTTACAAAACGCGTGCTCGTCAGCACTTCCTACTGTTTCAGTTGGGAAGAAGAAACTACTGCTGTACAATTTAATAAAATACTACCAATAAATATACCCACAGAATGCAGTGTTTTAAAACTGACAAATGATATTGTGGATCCAGAGTGCTTTTCAACAAATAACAAAATAACCTTGCCGTTGACGTGTGAATGGGCGTATTCTTTGTTCCATTCGGGCTATAAAACATTCAGTGTGTGTTGCCAAAAGTAAAACCTCTGCAGTACGGTATTTTTCATGCAGATAATAAAATGGAAACAGTACCTATGTGGTATTTAATTTTTACCTACTCAAACATTTTTAAGGGACGGAAAATTGAGCACTAATTTTGGCCACAAAATTAGTGCTTGATTTTTCGTTCCTCCTTTCTGCTTTCAAGTTTTATGAACGTAACTGCCAACTTACGGTCATAAAACGTGCAAGTAGAAAGGAACGGATATACAGGGACAACAGATTAAAAAAAAATCTGAAAAAGGGTCATTGTACTCATTGCTATGAACAATTTTTACAATGGGACCAATCTTGAAATGGCGAAAAAAAGTCAACCGCTTCAATTGCTTCATACAGTACAACTATTTTCTTAATGCCACTCGGCATTTTCTGACGAAACACGAAGTTTACCGAGGGACATTAAGAAAATCGTTGTACCATACATTTATCTTTGCATAACTCAACTATTTTTGCTAAAACAGCTGTTCTTTTTGCGATTCAGGGTTGGTCTTATAGTAGACGTTCATAATGATGAGTTCATAAGAACCTGAGAAGGTCATTTTAATCTTTTCAGGTTTTTAGTTTAATATGTTAAACCTTGTATTTGTACAGACTATTTTTATTTGTATCTCGTTTCCGTGTTTCACGTCCACAGCCACAAATGTTGGCGTACAATGAAGTACTGACTTACTTTTCTGTACTTTAGCACATATCATCCCAGTACACATGTAAAGTTGGCCGGCGACGCACGTGCAATGGTTGCAGTCCACTTTTGTGTGCCTTCCCATCGTACAGAACTTTCCTGTAGAAGAAGATTTTTATTAAATATTTTTTAAATATGTGTTCTTTTGCTCGTGGCTAAATAATAACAGCCGCACGGGCCAACGGGACCAATGGCTTAATGTGCTTTCCGAGCCACGGAGAAAACTCGGTATATTAAGATGGTCACCCATCCTCAGACCAACCTTGGCAAGGGCTATCTTAAAGAACGCTTTCAGTTCCTCTGTGACACACATTCTAGGTCTTTGAGATCATCGGAAAATCTAAAACTAAGTATTCGTATGCATTCCACTTCCTTCTTTGACAAATCTTTCAGTATACAAGCGGCTCGCTTGTGGAATGCATTACCCATAGAAGTGAGGCGTGCCCAAACGCTACCAGAGTTTAAAAGAACGGTGAAGGAGCATTACCTTTCACTTTAACTTTTCCGCTCCTGTCTCAATTATATATTTGATATTTATTAGTATATAAATTGGTATTGTATTTATGTATTTTATATTATTATTTCTAATTAGTATTGTTTAAAACGTTTGTACACTGACAGCCCTAAATCTATCTCCCTTCGTTCAATCCATCCAAAGGTTGTCTGGAAGAGATTGCCTTGTGCGATAAGACCGCCCATTGTGCACTTATTTTATGTATGATTGTCCTGTTCTTATTATGAGGTGTACAATAAAGTATATAATAAATAAATAAATAAGATCGACTCGTGCGGCTGTTATCATTTAGCCACGAGCTCTTCTCTCTGTTTTACAAATATAGAAGAATTATTTTTATGAAAAACACGTGTAATCGTGGTGTCGCACATTTCAAAGTGAGTCTTTACTGTTATAGAAAATTTGTCATCTCTGGTAAAGGTGGCAGCATTTTGGTGTCAATACGAGGAGCTCGTGGCTAAATAATAACAGTCGCACGGATCGATCTTCAAGGTTAAGCAACGCTTGCCGAGGTCGGTCTGCGGATGGGTGACCATCTTAACATATCAAGATTCCTCCGTGCCTCGGAAAGCACGTTAAGCCGTTGGTCCCGGCTGCCATTTGTAGATCTTTGGCAGTCGTAACGGATTGTCAAAAGCAAGAAAATCTGACACCAGTCTAGCCAAGAAGTACCGTGTTACCCAATCAATTTGTTAAATTACTATTAAATTGTTTCAGTTTTTATTTGCACCACCTGTGTTCCAAAGTCAAGTCAAAGTCAAAGTCAAAACGTTTCTTTCAATTAGGCCATTAAACGGCACTTTTGAACGTCATCGTTTACAGTTCAGTAACATAATAATGTTACATTAATAAAGTGACTCTACTGTCCATTCGGAAAGGTACCCTTCAAGCGTCCAGTCTACCCGAATCTGGATACAGCTGATTAGCTGATTATTTATTTATTGACACTTTATGTACAATAGTGGTACATGGCCGGACTTAATGCATGCCTTTTTAGTGCAGCCGTGAGACACACATTTAGTTCTTAGCATACCTACATTTCTTTTTTATTTCCATGTACTGTGCGTGTTTCACGTAAGTGCTAAATAAATATTATTCTTTCTTCCTTTCTTTTAATGCTTCAAGGCATTTTCTACCAATCAACCTTTGGGTTATAAAGACTAGTACCTGGATGACCGAGCCTTGCTCGGTTTTTGTTTCTGGTTAACGTTTTCTAAAAATTAAACCTAGCTAGATCGATTTATCGCACCCGAAACCCCCTGCATACTAATTTTCATCAATTTAGTATGTCGAAAATCGTTGGAGCCCTTTACGATTATATAAATACATATATACAAGGATTGCTCGTTTAAAGATATTAGATTAAAATTGAATTTTGATTATCGGTATTTTCCATGCGTTTGTTTGTCTGACCTCCACGGCCCAGTTACTGGGTAGTATGCTAGTATGAAAAGTCGAGGTAAGACTAACTGTTAAGCTTTCCTAAGTACCTTTAAGTTAACTGTCATAGATCGACAAATGACGGTTTGGAAATGCTATAAGGAAGGCACTCGATATGTATGAATGGTCACCCATCCCCGGATAAACCTCGGCAAGTGAAGCTTAATTTTCAATCGACCAGAGCGGCTACTATTAATTTGACACGAGCCACTTGAAAAGTCATTATATTACGAGTTGTAAATAAACATTAATAAAATAATATTAGAATCCTCGTGAAAGATATGTGAATAAAAATAATAAAAAATATATTAGATATTTACCTCCTTCACGTAACGGAAGCACTAATCCTTTATTTGGTTCTGAAACATAACTTTTTAATTACGAAAAAAAAACAGGTACTTATTGTCAGAACCAAAAATCAGCCAATTATAGACCCATATAAATATTGGCAAGCATAAACAAAAAAAAAATGATCAATGAACAGAAAAAATAATTTTTCATCCGGCCTTTTAATAAAAATTAAGAGAAACGCACAAACATATTTTGCCTTGCGAGGTGTATCATTAAATAAAACAAGTTGAAAAAAAATATATCTGCGACATATACCTTACAATACACTACTTATACAATCTTTTATCGGAACAAAAAAATCATTACCAAAGCAGAAAACATTAAAAAACACGCTACAGACAACCACAACTCGAACAATCAAGTCAGTTAAAAATTAAGTAGGTACAATAGTAAACACATGGAAGAAGAAATGTTGGTAGGCTGGCAGCAAGATTTGTGCAGACGACATTGTTGACATCGGGGGTGGAGCCTGGACGAGATTGCCGCAAGAAAAGAGGGGCCTCTACTTAGCAGTTAGGCGAAATTCAGCTAAGGAGGCTGAAGATAATAATAATGACGAGTAACACATAGACAAATAACATATAACAAAACAGAAAAAAAAACAAAAATATCAAATAAAAGTTCAAATGATATAAAGTAATTCAAAAAATTAAAAATGTTACCTGTTTTAGCGCAGTAAATCGATTACACTGATATCAAAATATCAGCAAAACTTGTTGTAAATTCACTTTAGCGTTTAGTTAAAATTAACTTTTACGACAGGCGTAGGTTAAAATACTTTTAAATATTAGAGACGTAATGAATAGCAAAAACGTGAACCGCAATCTTAAAGGAATTTAGAAAATGAAGTATTTAATTGATCTCAATATTAACGCGTTTCTAAAATCACAGATCATGTATGCTTAGGTCATTATTATCATATTCTAAAGATAACATTAACACTTTTACCTATAAACTTCCGTAAAATTCATTTTAAACCTTAAAACAATGAACTAATAATCTAAAATATGTAAAAAAAAAAAAATATTTGAAATGGGTTTGCTCTTGACTCTAGTTTAGGTCTTTGTCTCTGTCATCTATGGATGACAGAGACAAAGTCGACGATGGAGCGAGTTTACCTAGCAAAAATAATGAAGAAACAGAAAATTGTATTGTGTCATTCGACATTAGATTACGAAAAATCTAAAACTACACTATCGCTGGCTGTACTCAACAATTAAGCGTTCTATCAGTACTCGGTAATAGTGCTAGATAAATAACTGGAAAAAAGGTTTCTTTTGGATAAGACGAAGTAAAAACGTTGAACAGGAGTTAGTAACACGCCAAAAAATATTTTCCAATACTTATCACGCAAAATTGTTCTGAACGGTGAGGTTTTATGACGTCAAAGTATAGCAGTGTTGTTTTGATTTAAGTTATAACTTGAGAATTTAATAAAATAATAAAAAGGTTTTTCGTTTTTCTAGATTTTGATTAATCCAATGAATTGAAATTCTATGGAATACACTAAAAACTTGTTTAATTAAAAATAAGTTGGTCTCACCAAAGTCTCCCGATTTGCCAGTATGTTTAAATACCTTCAGCGATCGTAGCCCTAAAAACGATTTTTAAAGACTTGTTTAATTAAATTCATGAGTCCTAATTTTCAAAGAAAACAAGTTAAAAAAAATACCGTTATGACGGAAAAAAACGACCCTTGACTTCGTCTGAGAGGCTTTTTACGCCCATCAAGTCAGCCGAAAGTCCACAGCTGGATATAGTCCTTCTTCAAGAGTCATATTGACCGGGCCTGTACGCCTCACATCCGCGGCCTTCACAAGGCTCTTTCCATCCGATAGAATAAAAAAATACGATGCGGTACGGCTCCGGAACGGCGCCTGAGCGTTGCCGCTGCGGCGTAATACATACAAATCTCCATGATATACCACACGGTGCGGTGCGGCGCCGCGCTGCTCGCTCACCGGACCAAGACGAGGGTGGAGGGAACGGCACCGCTCCGACGTCGCAGACTACAGATGTAGACATGGGTCGTACTTGCAAAATCGCAAGCGTACCCTACAATGGTATCGTTGCGGCGCCGTAACATTGTTGCGACGCCGCGTACTACGTGTGACTGCTCATGCGGCAAAATGGTTGCGGTGCGGCGGCGCACCGCACCGCACCGTGTGACCTCTCCCTAATGCCCACCAAGGCAAGTAAGCTACGCAATCCTTACTTGTTTACCTAACTTATTAACTACTAAGTTTTTTTTAGCTAGTCTAATTTGTGTCCCACATCCAGACAAAGGCCTCCCCTTTCTGGCCAGCTTTGACCAGAAAACGTCATCTGATGACGTTTGACTAAAAGTAATAAGTACGAAATATATTTACTTGATTTCGCTTTTGCCATTGTTAATTCCTCGTCCCCTTCTGTAAAATATGTAATTTAAATTACGAGTAACTATCACTTTAAATGAGATTTATATTTAAATTTTTTCTCAAAATTTTTCATACCTCGTGAAGGGACGTATGATTCCGCAAAACTTCTCAAAATATTGGTAAAATTTTCACGGACCAATCTTTGCGAGTCAAAGGCCCTGGCGTTAGATACCCCTGTAAAGATAAAATAAAAAAATAAACCTGTTTCGCCCTCAAAAACCTTCAACAATAAAATGGATATCATGCTTGATATTATGCAAAGAAATAAGTCTGGAAGCTGACACTTCTAATCTTCTATAGATTTGGTGGGACGTCCGAATATGGAACATGGATTAATGAAGAAGAACAGAATTCAAGCTGCACCAAGCCCGTTTCATCATTGGACCACAAGACGTACGGCGATGCGCCACCGGTACATGGTGGAGATCCACACGCACAAAATATTTTGGGAACAAATTCATTGTGCGTACAGCTAAAGAGTGGAATTCCCTGCCAGAGTCTTCGCAGAGAGTGTTTCCTGATATCCTTCCGTGGTCCTCAACTGTCATATAGTAAACCCTTGTGCAATACACGCTTCTGCCTTCTCCCAGTTGCAAATTAATAAAAAAATAAGTTAGGGGAGAGCGGGGCTAAACGTGGCGCGGGGAAGTTGTTCCAATTGAAATAGGCTTTATGAAAAAAAAGAGGTAAACATATCAAGTACTATATCTTACCATCGTCCGACGTGTACCAACTATAGTCATCGTAAAATGCCTCTGCAACTGTGGCCTTAAATATAATACAAGGATAAATAACATAAAGTGAATGATTCTAACCAATATTATAAATGCGAAAGTGAGTTTGTTTGTTGCGCCTGAATTGCGAAATATCCGAAAACACAGAATTAAAATTAAAAAAACCTATTCTTATTGTGTCGACGGTTTATCAGATTATAGCTTAGCCAGATATTAACTTTTAGAAATCATTCAGACTACCAAAATAAGAACAATAGTAAAAAAAATAATAAGAAAACCATATTCGATTCTTAAAAATATTGCTCACGAAAATACACTAAAAATGTTGGTTACCCAACGCATAAACACATCCATGTCTTTGTTATCTCATAATTCTGATACTACAAATGTGCAGGCGTAGGTGACCACGTCAAGTTTCTATCCATAATGGATGTGTTAATTCTAGTGTGCCGAAAAAGTATTATTTAAGGTCAAAAACACTAACATCAGTGTTTTTTTGATTGAAAATCTTTGGTAAGATGTACTGAACGCTGTGTTGTCCATCTATTTTAATGGGAACATATATAGTTTGGGCTCAGTAGGTAGCGTTTATTGCTTCGATGGACGCGTTGTTTAAGTCATCTAGGCTGCAGGTGTATGAACACTTAGACACCCCAGCAAGTGGGACATGGTCAGCCGGTCGATTCTGTAAACATGTCGAAACATGTCGGAGCTTCAATCCATATAATCAAGATGTCACGTGATCACGAAGTGAGCTGTCTTTCCATCTTGATTATATGGATTGACACTCACCTCGTGATCACTTCACTTCACTCAAGTTTTTACTTCGACATGTTTACAGAATCGACCGGCTGGACCGCACCACCCTCACACTGGGTATTTGATAGATCAATGATCCTCCATTTCTCCAGATTATATTTGCAGCGGCCTTCTTGGGTACGCAATAGATTGAGAGCATTTCATATAGGCCACAACGGCCATGAAGCAGGTTCCTTGGGCTTAATGAAGTCGTGAGGTGGTTGTTACCTCTCTTCACATAATTTGCTCTTTTCCTTAGGTGGCCGCTCTTGGATTGCGTATAAAGCTTTGACGATTTTTTTATGTAGGGAGGACCGACATTGCAATCTTTTAGGGTAGTATCCTAATTAAATCTATCCCACCCAAATGCAGGGTGTCAGGCGGTAGATATTTTTCTAAGCACGCCCTACTTTGTAACTGGAAATAATCCAATTTGGAGCTCAAGTTATCGGGGTCAAAATTGTTGTAAATTAGCCCCAATTACCCTTTATATAACGTTTTCAGGTATTGCGTTTATTCTGTTACACGTTGATATATTAACTAGAATTAGTGTATATAAGTAATTAATTATTTTTCTTACCCAAACTATGAGCCACAGTATTGCCAACATGGTCGCCAAATACGATCGGTTCTGATTAAACCATGAAGATTTTGAATGGAACTAATTAAAAAAATTAAAAAATTAATTGAAACATCATCTTGCACGGTACTTATCAAAATGAAGAATCTTGTTGGAAAAACACTGGTTTTTTATCGCTATGCTATTTTAGCAAAAAGTTAACATTAACGGTTTCATTGATTAATTATTTTCTACTTTACTATGTTTTTTATTTATTTTTTATTTAATATGGGTTTGCTCTTGACTCTAGTCTAGGTCATAGATGACAGAGACAAAGTCGACGATGTAGCGAGCTTACCCAGAAGAAGCCTGTTCACTCTAATTTTGAAGAGATTAGGGTTGTATGCGTTCGGAAACACAGACGCAGGCAGAGAGTTCCACTCCTTTGCTGTGCGCATTATTGCATGACTGTGTTATGCTTATTTTCAGTTTCAAACTAAAAATACAAAACTATTATTTTCTCTCCATCATTATTTTTTTATTTATTTCGTAAAAATTGCTTACTATACTTACAGTTTGCACCAAAGCGCAAACCGCAAAGCAGTAAGCCAACAACATAGAATTCATCTTACATACATTTATAACTAAGAAAATTAATACATATTTTGATCATCAATCTATGAGTGCACATAAATATATCGACCTCAGGTTCCTGACCAATCAGAAATATCTCAAGCAAAAGCCTAATTTGCTGGTCTTTCGCTTCTCGCATCCAGTAACAGCGATATCCCACGGCTGTCGGCTCCAACGTTCCAATGTTCAACGAAAGTGACATTATATCGGAGATAGCGAATATCAAAATGCCAAAAAGTTTACACATTTCATCAGAAACTGTGGGGTTTTAGTCAGTAGGAGTACGCCACAACAGTCCGTTCTCCTAGACGAAGTGTATCTGTCACCGGATAATGGCCAACTCCGCAAGATTATAAAATATCTTGAGAGAATACTTTTTTACGCATCAATTTTGAGTCTATAATCGCTCGAAGTCATTTCGAAAAATTGTGAATTAACAACATGCTGGCGACCAATCAGTGTACGATTCTACAATTTATCGGATTTTCTTGTCTAGCCAAGTAGCGGAACATAGGGCATAGAGAGAGTTCCTTTAAAGCCTGCAGACAGAAATAGTCCATCATCGAGGTTACAATGTTGAAATTGTATAAACTTCGTTCGTCGTTCTTTGTATACAATAAATCTCATCCGAATTCAATAGTTTCCAATATATTCGTGTCTGAAAAGTAGTTCACAATTTCACGCGATATTTTACAATCTAACGGCGTTTGCAATTTTTCGGTGACAAATAAAACACAAACTATAATTACTGCAATTAAAATAGTCGAATAACGGTGACTAAAATTGTGTTATAATATTAAGAATAATAATAAAAAAGAATTAAATTATGCTTCCTCATAATAAATCAATTTCATTAATAAATGTTATGCAAACTCTCTCGATAACAGCTAGGTAATTTAATTAATATTTATTTAATTTTATTTGCATTTTACCGTTGCAGATTTCATAACGGGAAAATATTTATGATTACTTTTAGCCACCCTCTAAATTTGTTGAATAAGTTAAGCAATATTGGCGCGTCATCATATTCTATCATAAAAATATTTATAAAAAAAGCTATTTTTATGGATGGGAAATCATCAAATGACTCCTTCCGCTCTGGGCGGAGCGGAAGGGAGTGTCGGACTCTTAGTGACTAAAACCCATCCGTGTTACTCCACTGTCAAATATCTACGAATGATTGCTGGGAATAAATATTTCTGAAGCACCATCATCTGCCTAGCCTTTCCCCAACTATATTGGGGTCGGCTTCCAGTCAAACCGGATTCAGCTGAATGACAGTATTTTTTCTTTCTGAGGCAAGATTTCGTCTAAAAACATGAAATCAGAAACTAAACACATCAAAATTTGGAATTTCCCTTTGGAATTCAATAGTATAATTTCTATTGCTTCTATGGTCCACTATACCAGTTATCTTATGACAATATAACGGGCATAAGGCACACGGAATTAAAAATTTAATTACAGATTTTGGCTCGTGGCTAAATAATAATAGTCGCACGGGTCACGATCTTCAAGGTTAAGCAACGCTTGCCGAGATTGGTCTGTGGATGGGTGACCATCTTAACATACCGAGACTCCTCCGTGCCTCGGAAAGCACGTTAAGCCATTGGTCCCGGCTGTTATTTGTTGAACTTTGGCAGTCGTTACGAATAGTCAGAAGCCAGATAATCTGACACCAGTCTTACCAAGGAGTATCGTGTTACCCAGTTAATGGGTTGTGGAGGTCTGGTAGGCAGCCGCTCCACGTAAAATACTGGTATTCAGCTGAATCCGGTTTGACTGGAAGCCGACCCCAATATAGTTAGGAAAAGGCTAGGCAGATGAATTACAGATTTTTTTCTGTATTTATGGCACTTCTAATTTATTCTTTAACTCACTTTCTCAAAATCCGACTCTTCTGCAACACTTTTAGACCCATAATGCAGTGCATTTCTTTTTCTATTCACGCAAAACCTTTTTTTTTAACATTATATTTATTATGTATGAGGCTTGCCCCACAAAAAAACGATCAAAAAATTTGTTAAAAAATATTGTTTATGAAATACGTTTTTTAACTTCGTTTTTTTTTTTTGAATAACGTCGTTTCTTACACATGAGAATCATCATCAACGTCACTTCTTTTAAAATATACAATTTATTTTGTTTCTTTTGACTATTGCTCTAATTAAAATTGGGTTGCAAAACTAAAAACTTCGCAGCAACCAATTCCAATTTAGGCCGGTATGTTCTCCGTAGATGGAATTCACGTAACTTTTCCTGGAAAAATACCGCTGCCTACGCATACATCACTACCAGTTGAAAAACCATTTTGTTCAAAAACTCCGTAGTTCAGGATCTGTAAAAAATTCGGATGGCGCACGCTGCAAGGATCCCTTAAAGTTTGGGAAACATGAAACATAAAGTCAGTTTCAAAATTATGGCACCAGAATGTAAACAAACTTATAAAAAAAATATATTTAGTCCATCAGTTACGAGTGACTAAATTGAATAGAGATTATTAAAAAATATTGGATACGTATTTTTTACTTTATCAAATCGATAAAAATAAACAAAGATGAAAGTCATCAAAGACTAAGAGTGGGAGCTTATTACGTAAATAAACTAATAAATAACTTCTGCAAGTTTTACGAATACGTGACGCCATGCGAATTTTTAGCGCACTACTTATATCGTTTACATGTCTTTTTTACATCACAAGAGGACAAAAATATGTGTACAATATTTTTTGGGATCTAACTGACGAATAAATTGTTTTTTTAGGAATCTAAATCAAATCAAAATACTGAAATTGTATACAGCATTACTATAGGGTTATAGAAATGCTGTTTACAAATTTCAGTAATTTGATTTGATTTTTGAATATCTTCCTCTGCCCTTATATCCTACCCCTTACTTTATATTCCTGATTTAAAATCAGGATATTCATTTGAAAGGTGAGAATATTTTATTTTTTATTTCTCGTTGACAATGCTTTGACCATGTAAATTTATTTATTTATATTATTTAAACAATAATTGATGTAAATAAGTGCTAAGATGCAAAGTTGACCACCCTGAAATTTTGTTTAATTTTTTTTAATGAGCAATTGCTTCTGTGTTTTACTTTAATGTTTGTTTACTATTTCATTAAAAACAGGTTTTAGTAAAATTCCCATTGCATATAATACCTTTTTGAGCAGCTGATAAAAAATGCAATCCTTAACGCAGAGAGAATTTTAAAAACTGCAAAGGTAGCTTCAAAAAATACGCTTTTTTTCGTTTCAGCAAAAATGTACTGTTATTGCGGATTCTGTCTTGCTAAAGGCAGGTATGATTCGCGAAATTGTCGACTGCAAGCTAGTTTTTGATGTCGAGAGGTTTTTAAATAAAATATGATTCCTTTGCTTGCTTTTGGACTGTTTGCGAATGAGAGGTGCGACATGATGGACTTGCATTACGAAAAATGTGGAGTGTATTATTCTCATCATCTTTTTTTTAAAATAATGAATAAAGCTTGAGGAAGATTTTCTTTTTCAAGTTATGATATCATTTGTGCATTTAAAGCTTAAAAAAGATCGGCAAAACCTTACACGTGTATGCTTAGACATAAATTGTTAAAAATCACAAATCTTTTAAATTAAAAGACTTGACATTTTGCTCTGATTTTTATAAAGGTGAATTTTTATTTTTCATAAATATTTAAATAAATTTGCTGCCTCTCCCTTTGAAGCCTAATGAAGTTACCGTCAGCAAACATAATCTAATAAAAGTACAAAATAAAGCGCTATAACGAACCAACTTAGGGAATGCTTTTGCCCCATAAAATTGTCCAATAGACAGGCACAAAGGGACAATGCGACAACGATGCTCTCATGGTATCAGCTCTCATAGAATTTTTTCCATGAATAGTATCCATAACATAAATAATAAAGTCGTCGCACATGTTAATATTGTGTACCTACGTACCAATTTGTCTTATAATTCTGCAAACATTTTCCACTTTCTTAGAATTATCTATGTTCCGTCTTGGATCAACTTTGGACGTCACTGCAGCTATCTTCCTTTAGATATCTGTGATGTGATAACAAATCGATTAGACTCGGTCCTCTTCAATAACGACCTAATTATCTTGAATCCGCTATGGCGCGAGCCTCACGGGGACACATGCGTGATCTATGTTGCTATCTGTACTAAGACTACATAAACTGTCATCATATAAGAAAAAAAAAGAAAGAAAGAAAATCAATTTATTCTGCCGGAAAAAACGCACAGAACACTAAATACTAAAAAACTTATCAACTACAATAATTATAACTAAAATAAATAAAAACTGAAAAATACCACATTACTGCCAGCCCATGTCTGGACCGGACATTAACCTAAACGTGTCTCTGGTCACACCAGTACACCACAGACAAAACAGAACAAAGTTCAGCAGTTGTGCATGGCATGACGCCCGATCGACTGACAGCGACAACAAGAAAACAAAACAACAATAAACATTTTAGACAGAAAGTAATTGTAGAAAATATACATAAATTCTAGTTGTGCGTCGCATCCGAGCAAGAATCGGTCATTTGCTCAGCATAATTGCCGTGATTATGGGCTTTTTCCTTAATATGTTGGCTTCCAATCTAACCAGATGCATCTGGGTACAGACGCTAGTACGTCAAGCTACCCGAAGATGTCAAATTTTCCCAATTAACCTTGAATCTAATGCTTGAGCGATAAAGTTTGAAAATCTATTAAAGAAATTTCACGGATTGTTGTAGTTTTATGTGGCATCTGTACCAGTCCATGGAGCGACTGCAGATTCTGACCTTCACAACCTGGTGACTGGGTAACGCGGTACCGCTTTGCCTGATTGTAGTCAGATTTTCTGACCACCTAAAATGACTGACAAGGATGTTAATAATAATAGGCGAGACCAACGGCTTTCCGTGCTTTCCGAGACACGGAGGAGTCTTGGTATGTAACGAATGGTCACCCATCTAAAACTCGACCTCGGCAGCAAAACGTATGATTTCAGTTTTGAATTAGGGTGTCTAAATGGACGGACTGCGTATGAACTGTACGCCAGGTGCAAATCTGCAGTTTCGATGCTGTTATGTTAATTTTAATTAATAGTTTTTACAAATGATGTAATTGCATCGAGACTGTTTCTCTAGACTCCGTCTGTACAAACCCTAAGTACAAGCAAATATCGAACTTACGGTAGTCTAGATGTTTATTTATTTATTTATTGACACACCAACGACTTATTCACTAACTCATTACATTAGATATATTCTATTTAAACAGCGTTGCGGTGAATTCGTCACTTATTAGGCACTTGTATAATCATTAATAAAAAAATTAAAATGGAAATGCATGTTAATAACAAAATTAAAATTTACTAAGTCAAAATTGAATTTCATAATTAAATTTAAAATGTCAAGTAGCTAAATTGAACTAAAATACAGAATCATTAAAAATATTTAAAAAAAACATCGATTAAATTGCATTGGAGAAACAATTATAAATTAAAACTACAAAAATAACAAATAATTTAGGACATAATACATTAATTACAATTAAAAGAATAAAATAGATTAAAGTTTGAGTTAAAAAATTAAAAAACATTAAAATGTCAAGTAGATAAATTAAATTAAAATACAGTATAATTTAAAAAACATCGATTAAGTTAGAATAGAAAAACAATTATAAATTAAAACTACAAAAATAACAGATAAATTAGGACATTACATTAATAATAATTAAAATTGAATGAATAAAATAGATTGAGTTAAAAAATTAATTAAGTTGTACAATATAAAATGCCTTAAATGAAGTCACACAAATACACAAATTACCCTTTTGTAAAAGAAATCAACAAGCAAATCGATCAAGAACTGAGGACGTTTCGTATGAATGCATGTTTGTTGACTATGCTCAATAAGAAACAGGCCTGTCTCACATACATAATATCTCTAATGCTTACTGTTTGCAATATCCACTCGGCTAGAGAATACCTTACTCGTTTCTGAGCAAAAATGTCTGAAATGTGAAACAAATAAAAGTGAAAGCGGCGGGATTATTATTTCATAACTGTGGGGCATTCATCTTGGCAGCTATGTGGGGCCTGCTTACTTGACTTACGTTAGTATAAGGTTGTAGGCACACTGACTGTATGAAAAAGTAAATATCTGACTAGTAGAAAACTATAGAATGTTTTTGAAGTGAAAACTTCTTTAGCGGTGTTTTGCACTTTTTGGGATGGTTAAAAAATGTTAAACTCGCGTCAGGACACGTGACCCGATCGAAAATTTGTAAGACGGAGGGAAAGTTCTGAAGTGTTATATTTTTAATGTAACATAAATTGTCATATTTGTGTACGATAGCGCAATAAATGAATATTGTATTTTACTACATAAATGATAATACTTTTATACTGATAATTAAAGAAATTCATGCGAAATCATTCCCTAAGCATTCCAAAATATCAAAAATGCACAATGTTAATATTCAAGTTTTCACTTCTGCCGGCACTCCCGGAGTGCAACCCGTTGTTTTTTTTAACATTTACAATATTGATAGGCGTTTGACTAAAATATCACCTAATGGAAAGCTTGATGTGGTCGACGATGGAACACGCTTACCTAGAAGTAACCTATTCACTCTTGACATAAATACCCCCAGGCTGTAGCTATCAGGCAACACAGACTCCGGCAGGGAATTCCATTTCTAAGCTGAATGTATTTTGAAAGTATTTTATGCGTATGAGTGGGATGTCTACCATGTCCCGAAAGCGAAAAGCCGTACGTCTTGTAGTCCAATGATGGAACGGGCTAGGCGGAATTAAATTATGAATTTTATTTTAAATTGGCATTAAAATAATGACTACTGACTAATGTCAATGTGTTGTCACCCTTAGATAGCTTTTAACCGCACCAAACCGGAACGGAGACGAGAAAAATCGTCCAAAAGGAAAGTTAGTACTCGTATTATCACACTACATAAATAATGTTCATACCTTAAGCTTATTAAAACCACCATACCACCACATACACACCATACACTGGTATGGTATGGTGGTTTTAATAAGCTTTCACAACTCCTTTACATAAACTGTTATGTAAAGGAGTTGTGTAACTACATATGTGTGGTGTACAATAAAATATATTGTATATATCTATTACGTTTCTGTTTCATTCGACGAGTATCCCTGCTGAATACTTACGCTTCGTTAATTTGAAACTGAACATCAAAACACAATGCTGCAACTCCTATCCAATCAGAGGAGCCACGTAGCTCATTCATCGTCCGAAAACTGTAATCAACCGTGTTGGCTACCCAAAATAACTGCAGCATTTTAATTGCCTTTCAGCGTATCCCCTGCAAAGTTTTCAGCACAAAATGTACAGGCCTTTATGAAAAGAGTGAATAAGTGAAATTCAGCGGCGCACCTCCCGCTACACTGAAACATTTACACCAAACAGCTTGTTTTACATTTTCAGAATACTGAATGCCTTCAATGTTGGATTAGTGTGGATGTTCGGCCTTTGAATTAAATATGCCATGTTTGAGTTTGAACTTTGATATCAGTGTCATTTGCATCATTATCAATTGGTCGGATTTATTCGTATATTATTAGGTTGTCATTAGTAGAGTGAAGAAATAATTCTTCAGGTTTGTATCGCCAAATGTATCCACTCCTGTTCTTATAAGACACACAAAAATCTCTTTGTTTTTTCACTGTTGTACTGTTTCTGGTTCAATACTAACAGCTGCATGACTCAATCTATAAGTTTAAGCAAAACATGCCGAGGTCGGACCGTGGATGGATGGCCATCCGTTTGTACGACACCAGACTTGCTAAGGGGTACCTTGTTACCCAGTTACTGGGTTGTGCTGGTCAGATAGGCAGACTGGAAGCCAAGCGTAACACAGTTGGAAAAAGTCTTTTTTTGACAAAAACACGATGCTTACTGTTCAGTGCGTAGATATCTTTCTACGTAGTAAAGTATAACGCTTATAGTCTGGTCAATCAATTTGCCTAGCCTTTTTCCATTGCGGAATTTGTTCGAAAGAGTCACCACAACCCTGGAACTTAAAGGGCATTTGAAGGAAGACGAATGGGTTTTAGTCAGTAAGAGTCTGACACTCCCTTCCGCTCCACCCAAAGCGGAAGGGCGTGTTACTTGTAGCCTACCTACCAGAGAAAGAAAAACCAAAATCGAAAAAAGAAAAGTCAGCCCAAATTCAATCAATTCCAGGTTAATTTGGGATTGAATTGACCAAATACTACCCAATTCTAATGACTTTTTCGCTCTGGGTGGAGCGGAAGGGCGTGTCAGACTCTAACTGACTAAAACCCATCCGTCTTCCTTCAAATGCCCTTTACATTCCAGGGCTGTGGTGACTCTTTATAAACGTTATACTTTACCACGTAGAAAGAAATCTACGCACACAGTAAGCATCGTGTATTTGAGTCTTATTTTTGTAGTCCTATCCATATTACGTCCATCGCAGCACAAGCACGTTGCTCGGTTGCATGGCCAACAAATATTTGATATCGGCTATAGCTCGACATTCCACCATCTACACTTCTTATTCCGGACTTTAGTTATTGTGGCTTATTCAACGTGCGAGCACTTTGTATCCATTTGTTTGGAGCTAAATTGTATTTATGTCTCTTTGTATAAATAAAAGAATTGGTTACAATTCTTTGTGGAAAGAGCATTTTCAGTTTGAATACGGAAATATCGCGAAACTTTAATAGGGAGGAGATGTCAGGCATAGATAAACTACGAGTATCAAGGCGTTTCTGTAGAAATGAAAATACTTTAATTCTATATATTTTAAAACCAAAAGTTCAAGGGTTAACAAGGAAGGACATACAATGTTTACTTATGACATGTCTACTATAACCATCAGTCATGATCTCGAAATTTTAAAAACACCACCCACCGATAAACATAATTATCACGATTTTTGCCAAATCTCTCCGAAATACGGTGCACTTTATCACACATCTTGTCACCGCAGTTCAAACCCGCAATTTTCCCTACATACTTACTTCTCACTTCAGAATATATTTTTTTATGTATTTACATTTACTAGCAGAACACCAAAGTCTATCCCCTTTTGATTTTAAATTCTTTAAGTAGGTACATCCAACAGTATTTTGTAGATATCGCTGTTAGAAATAAGAACGTCATTCTATCCATATAATCTTGTCAACCGTAACGCTATCAGTGACTCTCTTTTCTTTCATCATTCACCTCAAAATCTAACCATCTTATCTTCCTCTCTATCAATCCACATTCTATCGTCGCTTAAAAGCACTTTAACCTCATCTTTGATAGATGCTTGATAGAAGCTCCAAAATCTTCAGCTAACGTGTTATCCCGAGAATTTACCGAATATTTGGCATAGCCTCGGACATGCTCGTGGCAGGCCATACAATTTATATGGCCACTCTTAGTGTTATTTAATTTATGAAGAGCTTAAATGTTATAATATTTTCTCCTTATTGAAAATTATTAACTGCAGCTCAAAATGTATGAGGAGAATTTTGGCAAGGTTCCTTCACCATCGTTTGTTCATTGTATACTTTAGGATAATTTGGACGATGTAAAGTACTGGGATATAAATTGGTTCAACTTGTTTTATGTCGTGCTTGGTAAAATGATATTATTTTTCAGTTGTCTTGCTATGTAAATTATCTTGAATTGTTGAATGAACTTCTTCTTGATTTACATTTAAGTGCATGATTCTGGATAAGATAATTTTGGACTCCACTAATCACGCAACTGAACAATATTTTATCTTCGCCGTCTTACCCCATAGCACAGCATAACCATAATTAAAAGGCTCTAATGTTCCTACCTATTGGAAATAGGATTGCCCTCTAGTTGCAGTCGTTGTTAGAGGCAGATGTAATACACCATGCAGAAATCAAGCATGTTGGTGGAAATCATGTCTTAATTTTTTGACGTGACAACGTCTAATAAATCGATAAACGCCAGCTGCATGCACGAAAAATGATGACTCATTGTATCGTTACGCTAATTGTAACGTTACGATCATTTCATCAATGTTTTGTTATGACGTTGTCACGTTAAACTATCGTCCGTAAACCGACTTTACAGACAACCAATTTTTTTTTGTCAAGTTACTTCACGCGTTTTGCTTGTTTTCTCGATTCTTAGTAACTTCTAATACGCTGCGTTGTCGCAAACGACAAATTTGTACGTATTTGTCTAGTTCTTTATCAAATACACTTACACAAAACTAATCTCCAACTTAACCTCTCATTACTCTCTTCATTCAAAGATACCTTCAGACAAATCCTTCCATTTTATTTCCCTGCACTAACCGCCGTACTTGACCGATCCTTATTCCGTAAGAAGATTGCAACATAATCCTCTGAGATGGTTCCGAACGGAATATTAATCCAGGCTTTATTAATGCCTTGCAAGCGAGGCACTGAGGTCTAAGCCAGTACTATGAAGCCTCTGCAATTAAGGCTGATGATACATGGGCTAGTTCTCGAATATTCTAGTTGGTGTTTGTTTAGTAATAGTTTTGTTTTTAATTTTTGTGTAAAAGTATCTGAATGAAAAAAAAACTCATAACCGATGAAAAAAACAATAAATGTGAAGTTCCATGTTGAGCAACTGACCGCTTAAGAGTTAATAATGCTAATGATGGAGTTTAAATATTCGCAACTGCTATCACAAATGTGGGGCATACGTATACGGTATTACAACATTATTATTATCAAGTCACTTTTTTTCGTTCCCGTTTATAAATCTGGACATGCACCCACACCGGTTGTGTTGAGTAGGTACTACGCACCTTTTTTATCGTGTCAAAATCGTCATGGATGTCCTCCACCCTCGGGTGAGCGCTTGGGTCTGTCAGACTTTTACTGACTAAAACCACACAGCGTTCTGCAGCTATCTTTGGCTGGGACGGTGGAGTGCTTGCGCATTTTATGACGCTCCCCAGGTCAGGTATTGAGCCACGTGGATTCATACGGCCGCAATTATTATAGATAGGCGCGCGCGGAACACGGCGCGCTGCCGTCTCAGAGGTACTACGAACCTGGTCTTTCTGAAGAACGTCACCAATAAGGTCTGTTTATATCCTTTTAAGGCGTACCCTCCGCATTTCTACTCACCTCTGCCATGTACCTTTGGTTCGAACCCTTTAGTTCGCCTTTCATTCTTTTTCCCAACATGAAATAAGTATAATAGTAAGACGACTAAATTTCGAAACCAGTTTAAGTTCGTCGCTCCAGTCTGTCCAAACCCTTCGATTTAAACTGTACATTTCTGGATCCTTCGGTCAGAGGCTGCGTCATAACGGTGGTGTGTCAAAGTGCAAAGACGATTGTGCATAATCGCAGGGTATTACGCAAATGATCCGCTTGCACCGGACTTATAGTAAGACGGTGTTTGCATTTATTATTTTGAAGAATAAAATTGAGATGGACTTCTAGGAAATATGAATGGCTAGTGGGAGAGATTGTGGTCGTGCGAAGATACACAACACACACGTTACGCAATTTTCTATTCATATGTGGATATTATCATTGGTGAAGGAACATTGGGATGAATCCTTTATTTTGAAAAAGTAGTTGGTGAAAGTTTGAAATCGACTTGAAAATGCTTGCCTTCTGGATATGAGAAGGGGTCTTTGTCTAGTCATGGGTTAGAGGCTAGTATAATGAACACACATTTTTTATGCCATGAAAATGTACCATCGCGGACATTTGCGATGAAACATTTCATTTCACACCTTATTACCATGCATAAAGTTCAAAAGTGGTTCACTGCAAATGTCCGCGATGGTACACCAAGTATCCCACATACTTGGTGTACCATCGCGGACATTTGCAGTGAACCACTTTTGATGTCTGAAAAATGTTTTGGCTCGGCGTCGCTGTGCCACCTTTTGATGGAAAACCGCATCTTTTGTTTTTGTCCTAAACCATAGTTTCTTTCCATGACGATCGTCAAAGCCACGTCAGTAGCTAGGGTAAGTAATATAACAACAAAATCTCTAATATTTACAACATATAACAACGGAAGCTATAATTTTATTTAATATAACGATTAGTTAGTAGTTAGTGACCCTGACTGCTAAACCGGAGGTCGTGGGTTCGATTCCCACCCAGGACAAATCGTTGTGTGATGAGCATGATCATTTGTTCTGTGCCTGGGTGTAATTTGTCTATATAAGTTTGTTTATCAGTTGTCTGGTTGCCATAGCACAGGCTCTGCCTAGTTTGGGATCGGATGACCGTGTGTGAGTTGTCCCAAGATATTATTATAATAAACGATTGTATATCATAAGTTTATTATTTTCAAATAACTAATTTTTATAAGCATAACATACATTAAATATAAAATCGTTTGACATTCCACTCAAAAGATATAAAAACATAACTAGTAACTGATTACCACCTGCGCTAAAATAGTTCGACAAAGCCCCGCTTCGCGGGGCTCCTATTTCTGGGTGGTTTTAAAGTAAAAGTACCCCGAGTCGGGGTACTCTGAGTCGGGGTGTTAATGGTTAACACCCCGACTCTGACTGACGTTTTTTATATATATTAAATGTTAGACCAAATGATTTTCGATTACATAAACGTTATATCAAACAATCATCTGCCTAGCCTTTTCCCAATTATATTGGGGTCGGCTTCCAGTCAAACCAGATTCAGCTGAATACCAGTATTTTCGTCAAACGTCATATCAAACAATGTTATACTAAATAAGTTTTAGAAGAAGTAAATGTTATGTGTAAAGAAATTATATCAACAGTTGGTATCTTACGTTGATTATATCTTATGAACGATAATAAAATGAAATTAGACCAAATGAGTTTATACGTTATGAAACGCACCCCAGTAGCTATACACGTGTACAGATCCGAATATTAGAAAAAAAACATATTAGAAAGATCACGTCTCATCTAGTAATTATGACACGATACTTAAATAACAGTAGTAGAAGCAAAAACAGTTTAACAAAAACATTTTACAACCGAGAAACTTGCAAATATTCTTCGTTGAGAAACTTCGTTTTCCCTCATGCAAAACCCTCTCAAAAAACAACTAAAACATACGTCGATAGTTTCATAAAGTTCGATAAATCAACGAAAATCTACCAGCTGTTTGAGCGCTGCAATTTGGGCACTTAATAACTGGATATAACCAGTTTCAACCGCTTCGTTCCAGCATAAAATGATTCAGTACGGATAGCCTCGGCTTCTGCCAAATCTACTTAGTGAAAGCACTTAGTTGGGACTTTTTATACTCCGTGGCGAAAAGAGTTATCGCCTGGCTTCTGAACGACTAGATATTGTTTGTATTTGGAGATTTACAGTCATTTGAATTACTGATTGAAGTCATGGTGTCTACTCTATTTTAAATTTATGGGTACTCCAATAACTTTGAACATATTTTAATGGAATTTGTTGAAAAACTGGATAACTTGGATTGAACATGACATCACTACTGAGTGCTCCGAAGGATTAGGCAAGCAGTGCGCCTGCATATATTATACCAACATTCCGCAAGTTATATTTAAGTTCTATGTAATAGGGCTATCATCTAACAGAAACACAGGTAGAGAAATTCTATGGCGAGTTACAACAACACCAGCGATTACATACCATTTATTGAAATAATAAGTTTACATTAAGTGTACATATGGTTCAGTTGTATATTGGCTTATAATAGTATTATAATAATCTGGATAATGGTATGGTATGTCAAGTATAAGATTACAGTTGCAAAAAATTATGAAGGTAATGTAGTGCGTCGCCCGATCTTGGTTTATTTAAACCTGTGTTTCAGGCAAATTTAGGATTGGACAGAACTCGTTAGGTCCATAACCTTTCTGGCAAGAGAGAAGTCAAGAAGAAAAAAACTAGGGTGCGAGGGTAAATCAATCGCAAAAATCCAGACTCCAGAATAAGAAAATCTAGACCGAAGAACCCAACGATAATGCCCGACCTAGCATTGGCAACCAAACAAAATTGATGATTTAATGAAATGAAATGATTTTATTCGTTCATCAAAACATTCCTACCTCGTCAGATAGTCGAGCTGCCAAATTGTCTAAAACTTTTTAGCGCTAAAGACCGAAGTTTTTTCAAACAGTGTGGCGAAGAGACTAATCGCCCGACTTAAAGCGAATACAGATTAATGTAGGGGCGTAAATTTCCTTTTATTTAAATTCGAAAGCGTCTGAAAAGAAGTGTTTTTATTAGCATTTGCAAATAGTGGTCCAGCATTAAGTGTGGGTTCTCTTTGTTTTATCTAAGCTGCTTAGGTGCTTACGTAATTCCTTTAGATCTTGAGTTATAAAATGTTAAGATAAAATGTCTAGTAGTTTTCAATAACTGTTACAATGAATGGCTGTTTTGTAGGGGTTTGGACTTTATTCTTTTAGATGAAATTAAATTAAATTAATTTTTTTGCCAGAATATAGGTACTTACAATAACATGGTAAATAATTTTAGTCTCACTATATTCGACTTATCAGTTGTACAAATATTTCTAGTACATGCATTCATATCATGAAACTAATGATAAAATATGAGAATACATTCAATAACCAAATTACGCCCTGGGCGGGTAAACTTATGCTAGTGCGAAGCTTGATTATGCGAATTTCTTTACTTCGAATTCAACTGTCCCGATACTACGACACAATGTTACGTCTAATCGTACTAAAGTTGTAAGATTAAAAAAAAAAAAAAAAAAACCATTATTTCTTCGGCAAAGTAACACGAACAGAATTAGTGATTGGAGCCTCCCTTTAAGCAAGTAATGCCGTATTAGACGCTCTTCCATATCAAATATCCAAAACAATAATATACCAGGGTTGCGGAATTTGTTCGAAAGAGTCACCGCGCCCTGGAACGCAAAGGCTTTAGAAGGAACACGGATGGGTTTTAGTCAGTAAGAGTCTGACACACCGTTCCACTCCACCCAGAGCGGAAGAAGTCATTTGATGATTTCCCATCCCTAAAAAAAACAAATACAATTATAATATAAACAGTTAAAATATTGTTAAAATGAATTATAAACTTATTGATTCAAAATATTAATATAAACATACAATATTTGTGTGAGTGTGTGAGTATGTGTTTGTGAAAGTGTGAGCAGGTATGTGTGTGTGTATAATAAGAGTACCAACTAACATGTGATGTGAGGTGAGTACGATCCACCGCACTTCCGATTCATTGCATTATCGTAGTATTGGGTAGAATTTTTTGGTTTGACGGAATTCGACATGCTAGTTTGGCACTGGTATAGGGCATTCCCCGGGGCAAATATCTTACCTGCCAGATTGCTGATAGGTTATACGAAACACGAGCTAAGCGAGCTCGGGACTTAGGGCACCCCGACTCGGACAGATTAGGTTAGAAGGGGATGGCGGGGTCTAGTGAGCAAGCGAAGCGAGCGAACCAGACCCCGCCATCCCCTTCGTGGTTGTTTTTTAACCATAGAGCCCGCCAGGTGGGGCTCCGACTTCGCCTTTTGGTAAGCATTTATCCATTCTAGCAGGTATTTTGAATTGTTCGGTAGTAAAATAGGTACTTTTCTGGTAGGCATTTAAACACAAGCCTATTCCTAAGCCTAGTAATAAATTGCTGATGGATCATCTGCCGATGACAGATGAACTGTCTTTATTCGCTCCACATTTTTCAGCTTCCTTTGTGAGTACAATAAGGAAAGGAAGATTAACTTAGCGACACTATTAAAACTTTTCGCGACAAAAATTGATTATCTTTGGACTTATACACTCAATAGGTGGGGCCAAAAGGTCCAATCTGAAATCTACATGAAAATAAATATCAGAAACCAATAAATAAACCCAAATTAAAACTGATCCACTGACGGTCATAAAAGAGACAACAAGAAACATTTATCACCAGACTTGCTCAAAGCGGTTATTTCAAAAATATATTACTGAAGTAGGAAACGTTTTAGCTCTCTTCCGTTCATGGGAGTCTCCGATAGTAGGTAGATTGTCGACTGCTTAACCAGGATTGTCTGTGGTGGCCTTAATATAATATTAAAGCCTCCAGCCAGGCCTAAAAAAAACTTACAAACTAAGCGACGCTAAGGGCACACCCTGTGGGGTACGAGCCTCGGCTTAGGGCATTGCTGGGGGTAGGACAGCTAGGGACGGGCTGGATCGAACTAGAATTATTACTAGGGGACAAATTTAAGACTACAGGCTCAGCGGCGCGGGCTAGCTCAAGCAAGGGTCGGGGCGAAGCATAAGAATTTTTTGGAAGGACGAAATATATAATCAAGCTCGGAGAAGGGGCGCAAACAGATATAACAATATTCAAACTGATTTTGTATTACAATTGCTAGTCTTCTCCGCCACGTTTTCAAGTACTCAATTCGCTTATCAATCTAGCTCCTAGTACTTCTTAAACCTGCTTGCCAGGTGTCTTGTTTGTTCCTGAAGCGAGCTGAAACTCCGTCCCCATAATATGGGACTTATGGTTTCGGACGGGAAGCATTCAAACTTTTTGGTAGCAAATGATAAAAATAAGTTTCCCTCAGAGGGTCCCGTGTCATTACGCTCAAGCGAAGTTGTAATGAGAAATTGAGAATTGGGCGGGGTCCGCAAACATTTTCTGAAATTGTTTCCACGGAGGCTGCCAGCTTTGTTTGAGAGAAAAGTAATACCTTTAGCTGAGGTTTAAGATATTGGATTGGAGGCTGTTGTGTGTGCTTAGAAGGTAGGGTCTTATTTACTTATTGTGTTGTATATTACAATGGACTACGTTCCCTGGAGATAGTTTTGGCCGTTTGCAGTAGCTAGTGTTTAAATAAACGCACTGTTTTTTCTATAATAAAAATATTTAGGGACTAATTTTATTATTACATTTAGGGTTCACCTATAACGGACCATTATGGACTTCTTAGTCCATAATGGTCCGTTCCCGAGCTGCGATGTGTGGGATAGAGTAGTGGTATATGTACTATTAACATACGCAAACCTGCTAGCTTGGGCCGACGCGGCGACGGCCGATTTCCAGGTATGAGGTGCTAAAGTCATTGAATCACTTTTTTAAGTCTGGGTGCTGGTTTTTATGCATGTTTTACAGAATATTGTTTTTTTTTTTCCTTAGCCTATTGTGTCCCACTGCTGGGCAAAGGCCTCCCCCATATCCTTCCAGACATTTTTTTCTTGCGCCACCTCGAACCAGCCTTCGCGGTGTGCATCCAAATCATCTCATCATCATCGAATATTGTTTAATAATTAAATAATATTTTAACAACTGATTAGTCATTGTAATAATCTAAGAGCTGGTCGCCACCTCGAGTGAGATCCTATTCACAAGGCTGAAATTAGGGCATAGTTTATTTACTAGGTGCAAATAACGAAAGCAAAAGTCTGCCAGGATTTGGGAGGATGCAAAACTACTTCCTTGACTACTGAAATCCCTTTGCAATATCACAAAATATATATATATTGACCGTCGGCCCAATCTAGCAGGTATACGTAAATTAAAAGTACATACTATTACTACTGTTTCCCACATATTTTGTTTGTGAGAAAATAAGAGAGGTAGGGCAGCTCTGGGATCTCGGTCTATTAGGTTTTATAATCAATCACTTGGTAATGATATTTATTTCTTAGATAAATTCATGGAACTAAGAGCTGATACGCGTAGTCATAAAATCTAAAATGACATCGAGGTTCTTCATCAATAATATTCTCCTAATTCCTTTGCCGTCATCCTCAAATTTTGAATTAATTTATCTATCCTTCATCCAATCAGACAGACAAAGTCAAATAAAGCATAAAGTCCGATAGCTGTTCTTCGTCGAGCACCTAAATTGGACAAGTCCTTAACTGCGATAGAATAGAATTTCTGTCCAAAAGCGGACAGATCCAACGAGAAGTTTCTCTATTCCACCGTACTGTAACAATGCTTTGTTGAAATATTCACTTTAAAGGACTCGAAGTACTCGCTCGATTCAATTATATTTTACTAGAACAAAAACTACTGGTTGTTTTGGATATTTTAGCCATCAAAGTTGTTTGATCATAATAAGTTCAATTTTTTCATCATGTTTTTATCTTTTTCTATGTTTACGATGTTTTCTTCTTCGGAGGTGAAAAATGTTGCGGTAATGAATCACTTATTTCTCAATTGTAATTAACATACAAGGTACTGTCCGCGACTTCGCCCACATGCAAGCCGAAATGTATCTCACGGGATCGTACTATCTGGATAAAAAAAGTATCTTATAGAGCGGGTAGACTTGTGCGGGTTATTGCAGGTGGGCTTAAATATGGTCTGCCTGCGTGCCAAGTTTTTTACAGATCCGTTCAATTATTAAGACAGGATTTACTTACAAACATCCCGATTCTCTCATTAACAATAGCAGTAAGCTTTGGCCGCATCTGTGACCCACAATAGCCAGCAACCCGAGTAGAAATTCCTCCCATCATTTACCCCAAAGATGTCCAGATACACAACACCCCTTGGAGAATCAACGAGAAACGGTTATTACACGTCGGTGTGACAAACTTAACGGTAATTGTTCGAATTAATGGCAATCGGTTGCAATCAATTTGCGGTTAAGTTGAACGACAAAGCGAGTGCCGACTCGTATAGTGATTAATTCCACATCGTTTGGGACTTGCACTCGAACTCTGTATTGGGAATTCGTAATTTTGTTTGCTGTTGGTTGGAGTGGCTTGTATGTGCCTACTTTCTGTGTTAACGTGTGTGGAACTTCCAAACATGCGAGAAACACAGGACAGGTCGTTGTTGCGACGCTTGTAGAAGGCCTATGATCAGCAGTGTACGATTTTTCGCTGAAATGATTATGATGGTCAACTTCTGTCAACTAACATTTCTGTGTTGACTGTACAATTGCAGCCAAAACAGGCTCGGCAGTGTCGTTAATTGTAAACGACACTACTGGTAGTGCGGCTGGTGTCCTTGCCACAAAATGAACTTACATAACCGAAGATTTCTTAAGCAAAGAAGAAGAATGAAAATAATGTTTTATTGAACCCATGACACCAATCGTAAGCATGTGTTGAAACTGAATGAACATCAATCGTATCATAAAAGACAGGTTCCACCGGGATTTGAACTCGGACTGCTGGATTCCATTATGGGACCAATGAATATAGGACTATCAAAAGACTGCTGCAATTTATTGTTCAGAGGGAAAACTGTGTTTTTATAGAAACAGCTGATCTATCAGATTATTATCATCATCGTCCACATCCCGACTTCGCCCGCTGCTGAGTTTAAGTCTCTCTTTTTCTTGTGCCAATCTCCACGATTTTATGCCAGCCTCATTACCGCGATCCGTTTTTAGTTCTCCATAGAGGGTGAAGAATAACTCTCTGTTTCTAAACTATTACTTCTAGCAAAAGGATTACTGATCCATTTTTAGCACGGTTCTGCCTATACTTTTGATTAAAACAAAAAAAATTGGACTTAAATTTTCTCTTAGTCACTTTTGAGTGTCGATAAAGTCAAATTTAATCCAAAACTCCATGTCGCTTTTTTTTTTTTTAAGGATGGGAAATCATCAAATGACTTCTTCCGCTCTGGGCGGAGCGGAAGGGCGTGTCAGACTCTTACTGACTAAAACCCATCCGTGTTCCTTCTAAAGCCCTTCGCGTTCCAGGGCCGCGGTGACTCTTTCGAATTATATTTTGTTATATAAAAATATATTATTCGATTGGAAAATGCCAGCTTTGTAACGCTGTCATTCTAAAGTTAGTTGGATTAAATTTACGTCCAATTACAATAATTACAATGAAACCTACAAAATTCGTACGAAAAACCTTTCAAGAATCCAGAATCAGATCCCAAAGTCCTATTAAAAGCAATTCTCAGCACCATTACGTCTTAAGAGCACTAGAAAGTTAAAATAAAAAGCTTATAATAGAATTAAACTTCAGGCAACGTACTAAGAAATGCTGTTAATCGCCTTACGTTAAGACGGTAGATGCATTTTCTAGAGTGTAAGGTTGTATGCTATATAATGTTCTAGAACGTGCTGATGACCCTGCTAAACTGGAATACAAGTGATTTTAGCAGTTATGTGTTGGTAGTCTCGAAAGTGATGGTCTAATAGAAATTTTATTTTCAAATAGGACTTATAAGTAAGGTATTTTAAATCTTTAGGGACACTGCTCAAAAAGCCTTTAAAAAAAAACGATAAATCTGAAACAAATGCCAATTAATGGAAATAATGAGTTATTAACTCGGTATAAGCAGTTAGACGACTCCTTAAGTCGTCTAACTGCTTTAACTTAATTGAATTCGATTTGAATTCAATTGGTATTTTACTAAACTGAAATACATTTAGGTACACGTGCTAGAAATCACTTCACCATACTATAATATTCCAATAACAGTCGCAAATACTTCTATAATACAATCACCAGGCGTTATTTATAATCCAAACATATTCTCTCCTTCTCATAAGTATTCTAGTTCTTATGCCTAATGGCATAAGTACTAGACTAATCCATTGCCAATCTAGAACAACCGTTCGCGTTCTATTCATAGCACACATTCAACATGGCAAGGTAATAGTCCGCTATGAAATAGGGATAGATGTACGAGTTAGAAGGAGAAAGCCGCATTGTCATGCGTACTACGTTCCACGTGCTTACTGATCGCTTATTTCGACCCTTCGCTCAGTGGTCCCATGGTGTAATGGTTAGCACTTTGGACTCTGAATCCAACGATCCGAGTTCAAATCTCGGTGGGACCTAACCTTTTACCGCAGCAAAAGATTTTCCATGTTTTTGAAAGAATTATTATTATTGCCCGCCAAGCCAATTAGCTCCTTCCGGACTAGTTTAAGTGTTGCAGTCTAGCTGGCTAGTAGTTAAGGTAAGCGTTTTAAGTTTGGTTTGTTACTTTTCTTGGAAATCATCTCTATTATCGTTTTTCTCGATGGATTTCACAATCGAAATGTAGTCGATACCTAGTTATAGAGAAATTGCGCTGTGATTGTAATTTAGATACTTTAATAAACAATCAATTTAGGTATAATATTTAGAATGGTATTAGGTTCTGAGGTTATTTTTAAATATAGAGCTTTTTTGTTAGTTTGGTTTTTATTTATAAGTACCTTTATCAAATTAAAATGTATTTATGTCAATAAAAGTATGGTATTCCTGAAAAACCAAACAACCAAACTATACAACTTTTTTATAAATCTGAAATGCAGTGTTGTAAACCAATAAATCCGAGACGCTTTTAAAGTGGACTGCGTAGCGGAAGACGCAGCGTTGGAAGGCCGCCCACAAGGTGGACCGATGACCTGGTGACGGCCGCGGAAATCCGCTGGATGCAAGACGCACACGACCGGTTGATGTGGCGATACTTGTGGGAGACCGCGACAGTGGACGTCTTTTGGTCGAAATGGTGATTATGATGAATCTGTACTGATGTGACATAACATAGGTTTTTGATCGTGTTTCTTTTATTTATGTGAAGAGTCACATCATACGAAAGAAACACGATCAAAAATATGTACACAGAATACCGATTCTATAATCAGATTGCGCAATCGTAAGCGAAGGTGTGAAAGATATTTAGTATAACGAACTCCTGTAAGTAGTGTCGCGACGCAATTACCGCGCACTCGGATCGCCAATAGAATTGGAGGAGCGGGGAACTGATGCGAATGGGATGAGGTCTTACTGACAGCGACTTTTAGAAGATTGAATAGCTCATAAACGCGATGACAATAAAGAACAATTATCTTTTTAAAATTCAATTAGTCTATCTGACAAGCTTTTCTAATCCAGGTTGGGGTCGATTTTCAGTGTAACCGAATGCAATAATTGAATATAAATATTTTGGAGCGATTTCCTATTTGAACCCCACAACTTAGTAACTGGATAATACTATACCTTTTTAGCAAGACGGGATTTCGACTTGGCGTGTGACTACCTGTAAAGACTGTCAAATGCTGCTTAATATGTTTTCCGATGCATGAAATAGTTAAATCAAACCATCATAATTATATTTTAAAATTGTTATTGCATCATGCAGCAATAAAGGAAGGTGTGAAATATATTTAGTATGACGAACTCCTGTAAGTAGTGTCGCGACGCAATTACCGCGCACTCGGATCGCCGATAGAATTGGAATAGCGGGGAACTGATGCGAAAACGACGAGGTCCTACAGATAGCGATTTTTAGTAGATAAAAATCCCACCATACGCTCAAAGCGTTTTGGAAGTGTTTTCATGTCGGAGTCTGTGTTTCCTGATACCTACAACCTGGGAGTCTTTGAGTAAAGAGTGAATAGGTTATTTCCAGTCAAGCGTGCTCCATTGTCGATCAAATCATCACTTTATCAGGTCAGATTGTGGTCAAACGCGAAACCTGGCAATAATTCAAAGAACGGTTTGTGGTTATCACTTTCACTAACTTTATAAATCATAAAGATGATTTATCGTGTGCTTACTTGTTGTTGAAAGATATTTTGACGCATATCCTAGGATTTTGGCATAGACTCGGTTATTTGAAATGAAAAAAAAAACACTGTGATTTACCATCACGAACTTAGCAAAAGTATAAGATCTTGATTTTTTTCCAGTTTTATGTAGGGAGCCTAATATTTTGATCGATCTTTTTCTTTATCTTATAAATCGCTATTAGTATGACCGCATACCTATCACAGCTATTTAGTTAGTAAAGAAGAAAGAATAGGTGCCGTTCCCTTTGCATTTTTATTGGACATTTTCTTTCGTTCCGACGTTGGATTTGAATAATACTCTTTAACAAAGACAGGAACACAATTCACGCTTCTTCTTTGGAATGATATTTTTGGACTAAATATTAATATACAGTGTGTTTTTGTTCAAATAAATTGTAGTGCGGTTGAGCATTTTTTTATTTCAAATACCTATGCGTATTTTATACATCGGTTCTTGAGAACAAAAAAAAAATATAATTGAAAAATTGTTTCTGGTGTTGACACCAGAAACAATTTTTGAAAATGGAAGATAAAGTTCTTACAATCAGTTCGTTACGTGAAAGAAGCTTTTTGGAAACAATCCTCTATTTTTTTTTTTTCGTTTCCTCATGTAATGGTTAAACAGCTTGCCTATATCCATTTATGCTGAGCAAATGACCGATTCTAGCTCGGATACAACGCACAACTTGAATTTATGTATATTTTCTACATTACTTTCACTGTCTAAACTGTTTATTATTATTTTGTTTCCATGTTGTCGCTGTCAGTCAGTCGGGCGTCATGCCATAGACAACTGCTGAACTGAGTTCTATTTTGTCTGTGGTGTGACCAGAGAGACGTTTTAATTAACGTCCGGTCGTGACATGGACTGATAGTGATGCGGTTTTTTTTTTGTTTTTATTTATTTTTGTCATAATTGTAGTTGATGAGTTTTTAGTGTTTCTGTGCGTTTTTTCCGGCAGAATTAACTGATTTTCTTTCTTTCTTTTTTCTTTCCTATATAGGTTCCCACAAAAAAAAAACTAAATCAAAAGTTGATGCATCTATTATGGTCTTATTTTTCAAGCTGGACACTAGTGCTTAGCAACCCTTTAGAAGACCTAAGGTGGTGATGACGATGGTCGTAGAGGAAATGTATTATTCATTTGATACAATCAAAATAAAATCTGGCCTATATGTCTCACTTTTATTACAAATATTGATTATTTAGATTGTCATTAAGTCCAATGATTATGGCCCCTCTTCAACAGACTTTAATCATGGCAAAGAGTGACGGAATTCACTTTCTTTTTTGAGTGGATTTTCTTGGATACCTATCCTAATTTATGGACCCTCTGTGCGTTATTGAAAAAGCTCTCTGTCTTTTGGAAGTACTTCTGAAAGTAGGGTGTCCAAATATTTTACAATTTACGGAACAAAGAAAAATTTAAGCAAAATGTGACATTCATTGCTTATATGATATTTCGTCACGACCTACCCCGTACGTACGGACCTAGGAGAATCTAGGAGCTGCATATAAATTTATTAGATGGTCAACTGACAGCCATCTATAAAATAAATAATAAATCTAAAATCTTCTATGATACCCCCCAAGCTGCGCCGAGAAAGACGAAGTATACATATACTACAAATACAGTACAAATATTACTAAACCTTTTTCACTACGGAACCATGATGATTGATTACATTAACATTTCGGACTGGTCAAAATAAGCTCACTTCTGTCGTCTGCTTATCTAACTTAGCATCCGGTTACACTGGAAGCCGATCATAACAGATAATAATAATGACTTACAAAGTAACTATTGATCATATTGACAGCGTGATTAGCTCAATACAACACGTAGCAGAAACTACAAGACAGTACCTGCTAGGATTCTCACCTCACATACGCCTTGGCCTTGACTTCGTTTACGTTCATACATCAGAGGCGTAATAATTAAATAATAATAAATTATTAAATTAATTTAATATTTTATTTGTCTTAAATCATTTTTGAATAGTATTATGAAGCGTTCACATTCGTATAGTAGTCGCAAACTGACAAATGAACCTAATTTAGATTTTTTGTTGAAGTGACGTTGGAACTTGAATTTAAACGCTTTTTTATCTTCTGGTCTACTCGTACGACTTGGTTGTAGTTGAGCATATTTACTTCAAAGTCACTTCGAAAATAGGACTAAGTCCTGAATAATAAAAATACATGGTCACCCTGTATAAAGGTGAAACTGGTTTTAAATTAACACAGCAATCTCGACTGATTGGAATTTCGGAGTGATATTATCAAGATAATGAATATAATACAACACTTTTCAACTTTGCCACTTTCGTATTGTTTCGAGTTCAATTTGAGACTTTTATTAAAATAAGCTTCGGGGTGAAGTAGAGGTACTTACCTTACTGGTACTTTCTTTATTATATTAATTTTTAACTGGTGCTTTAGACAGGGTTTTTAGTTACTTTGTTTAAAGTTTTTGGCTCATATTGTCATCAATTTAAATTATAAGAAAGGTACTACGTAGAAGTAAAATTGTTTGTTTTATGCTTTAAATGTTAGGTAACATCTGGAAGTACCGCTCCGATTACTAAGCTATGAATTGCATACCCTGGATTTCTGAAAAAAATATTTGATGTTGAGTCTTTCTCAAACTCAACTTAGCTTGAAAACCTCTTTGAAGACACGATCTTAACTTAATTTATGGCTCCTATTGAATTACTTCTAGTTGTCTAACACATTGCTGAACTGGACCTATTTGCCGCAGCCGTGGTACATATAGTTATTGTTTAAAATTAAGGTTCCTTACATTTGTTCGTGCATTGTGTGTTTTTGGGCGTGCCTGACAAACATGTATTCTTCCTTTAATTTTCCTCATGAGACAAGCTGAAAACTGCGAGAAAACTTGTAGGTGCCCAAAACAAATGCCAGGCTGTAAGGCGGCGTTTCCATCAGAGATGTGCGAGGATGCGTAGCGAGGGCTGTGTTTGTTAAAAACCAATAGAATCGCTTCGTTTACCTCGCTCAGCGCAAGCGATTAAAAGCCTAAATAAAATCGTTTTATTTTTGTAAAATGTGAAAATCATTAAGAATGTCGTAATTAAACTAGATCTATATCTTTAAAACCTCTGTAGTATATTGCATATCACCTTTGGTTGACTGGTACAGAATGCCTAAGTCATTAAGTTTGCAATTATACCTTTGTGCATGAAGTTTTAAATTAATTAATAAAATTATCGGTTCCAATCCCCTAGAAATTAATATAAATTTCACTCGCTAAAGTCCCTTTAATCTTACACAAATACACAACACCCATAAGAAAATCTCATAGTCAATTAATGCCATCTACAAACAAGCCCGTAAATTTATTAAAATAAGAATCCATTACAGGCTTTCATTATGCTATGGCAATATTTTCCCAGCAATCATACAGCACGCTGAGGAAAGTACACGGCAAACAACGTCGGCGCGACAGTTTGCTTATTTTTATTTTACCGGTATTTTTTACCGGTATTGAAACTACCCAGATCGTGACGAGGAACATAGACGGGAAAATGAAGTATTAAAAGTAAGTAAGAGAGTGAAATATAATGATGTTACTCAGAAAATTTGTTGAAGTTTTTTTCTTTCTGAATTATGATAGTGTTTATTTTTGGAGCTCGTCTTTCTCTCTGAAAATGCATCTTGCTGTTTTAATTTAATTCATTTTTAATTAGCATCGACAGGCTGCCTGACCCGTATCACCGTAGTTTTTGTGCTTATCCATCTATACTTATAATATAATAAAGCTGAAAGGTTTTTTTGTTTGTTTGAACGCGCTAATCTCTGAAACTACCAGTCGGATTTATAAAATTATTTTTGTAAACGATAGCCACATTCATGAGACTATCGGCTATAGGAGAACGGGAAATTCCTAGGGGAACGGGAATTACGCATACGAAGTCGCGAGCAAAAGCTTGTTTATTATAATTTATTAACTACGTCACAATTTTTTATAAACGCGGTGCTAGCCAAAGACTGAAATTATATTAGAATTAAGATTGTGTAAAGACTTTTTTGATGCTTTTGTTTATATTTTGAATTGTTCTTTATTTAATAAACACAATAAAAATCTACCATTGTACTATACTTCGATTTTCCTTCAAATAGCAACAGAAACATATTTACGGTTGGATTTTTTTAAGCTTACTCAAGAGCCCATGACTTCGTACGCGCATATCCCATTTTTCCCGTTCCCGAAAAATTTCAATACCTAAATTGCTGAACTGAATTTGATGAATTTTAATGCAGAGTTAGATGGGACCTGGAGACAGTTGTAGGCTTTTTTTATGAAAGTCAATATTATCGCGAGCGAAGCCGCACGAAAAAGCTGGTGTATATTAATGATAAATGTTCAAAAAAATAAAAATAAGCGTGCCTGTGTAGTGTGTAATTAACTAAATAAATAGACTTCCATTACATTTTTGAAGCTGAGAGCAAAGTCGTTAATCTACGTTAGTGTTTTCTTTTAGTTCAGTTACTGGAATTCTCACTTCAGTTACATAAGATAGAATAAATAAATACCTGACTATACTTTACGAGAGAGAATTTCTCATATAAATTTCTGAACTATTACAAAGAAGTCAGCTTGTTTGTTTATAAATTTGTAAAAAATAATATATTATGGAAGTACTGCTGGTCTATTCTGCCAATATCTCACCGTGTAAAATTAGAAAGAGTGTACATGAGGTGAACTGTCTAGAAGCAATAAGGTTGATGTAACCAGGATTTTTGTAATCATAAAATGATTTAAAAGAGTGTCCGTGGAGTTTCTTGCACGTTGGAACGTGCAAATAGCTTCATGTTTTTGACGGACTGACTTTGACAATTCAAAAGTACCTGATAATGGTTTATTTGAAATAAATGCGTTGACTTTGACTTGGTCATTTCATCTTGTTTGTGTGGATTGACAGCTCACTTCATGTTCACTTCACCAAGCCTACACGTCGAGTGATTTACAGAATCGTACTGCTGATCTAATTACTTAACGGTAGGCTTTTATGTCTTTTGCAGACAAACAATATTTTCTACATACCTACCTTGAATCTATGCTTATAATTATAATTGAGAAAGTAACTATCTGGCTGTCTGTTTACTCTTTACGTCTCACGGCTAAACCGATTTAGATGAAATTTAGCACACGGGTAGACCATTACCTAGTATAAGACATCGTCCTTAATTGGGTAACGATCGTACGAGTTGAAGATGCGATTTCGTCGCATTACAAGATTAAACACACACTTGTCTTGAGAGTGTTCTATTAATATTTTCACCGCGCAACGAAATCGCATCGTTAACTCGTACGATCGTTACCTACCCAATTAAGGACGACGTCTAAGACAGGATAAGTTTCATCCCGGGAGCATGTTCCCTTGAGATAATCTGAGACTTTCACGCAAACGAAGCCTCTGGCAAGACTAGTTATCTATAAAAATATTTCTACTGTACCTCATCACCAGAGGTCGGAATTAGGTAGAGTTATGTATGCACTTACACTAATTTCATATAGCGAAAGAATATAGTGGATATGCCTCAAATCCCGAGATTAATTTTAAAGACAGAAAAATCCCATGATTTATTAAATAAAAAAGTTATTTACTTTTACACAATTTAAACCACTGCACGCGCGACGTTGCCAAATTTACATCAACGACATCGGATGTCCGAAGTTGCAAAATTCCAATTCGCACACGCGCGGTGTTGCCACGTTTGTAGTTCGCACAACATAGCTTGTGAAAACAAAAGAAAAAATATTATTATTAATTTGTAATATTGTTGGCCACACGGGATTGTCTATTAGAAATCCCGGGAAGACCCATATTAATATCAAAATTTCGATGCAAGTAGGTACATAAATAACTCTATCTAATTCCGACCTCTGCTAATCACTGCGCATTAATAAATCAAAAGACTGTTACTCACAACAAACACTTAAAACGGCAGGTACCGAAAAAAATAACAAAAACCAAACTAATAAGTATCTACCGAAAAGAAACGCAAAAAATTTAAATAATCTGTAGCGAAACAAAAGGTCAATTTACACATCACAGTACGTGACCTACCCTTGAAACGGTCCAGAACGCAACCTCTTAATAAAACGCCCTACTGTGTACCTGCGACGGACGACGACAAAATGCGTAACAAAATGTACGCACCCACTATATATAGGGACCATAGTCTGAACGCTCTTTCTGCTCCCACTAAAAATACCGTGAGAATTTCTGTTAAAGCTTCACAAGTTTAAATTTTTCGACCTACCGGTAATTTTGTAGCCTTAATACCGGTACCATAAGGTTGGATTTACCGTGATAAACGGTTTTTGCAACGTTTTTTTCGCAGGCATGAGACGTGACCGTGGGATTTTGAATGCGTGGGAAATAACAACATAGGGTGATTTTTTTTGCTGTGCGTAAATTTAAATGTGGTAAGTTATCTAGTGGAAAAACGTAGCGGAAACGAAACAAAGTTTTGTTGTGTGTAAAATGTTTTTTTTTTCAATTACGCTTTGTTTTTATCAGTTATTAGAAATCGAAGGCAAAGTAAATAAAATATGTTCAATTCAATGTTTATAACGAAACGGTCAATAATTGCCTATAAGTAGGTTTATGGAAAAAAATAGTCGTTATTTAAAAAAAAAACTAAATAAAGTTGTGCCCCGTAGCGGCTCAATTTCCAGTAAAATCCATAATGAGTCCAAGATATTTTCATTTGAATAGTAAAAACAATTTTTCCAAGATCACAAATATTTAGAACGGCTTCGACCAAAAGATAAAAAAACATGCATGCAATTAATTAGCAAAAAATATATTTTCAATATAATATCCAACCCGCTCTCAGTGGAGTCTGCGACCAAAAGGTCAAGGTCACCGTGTAGACGAGCACACTGGCGCGTGTGAACTCGCTCGAGTACTATCCCACCGATCATTTATCAGTATTTGGGTTATTTAGAGATAAGTGCGACTTTTTGCTTGAGAGCCTATGTATTGTGTACGTTTGTTGACTACGTCTAGCGTTCTAATTCAGAAAAGGTCTATAAATCGTGTCTGGCTATGAGAGATAAGCTGACCCTTAATTAGGGGAGAGAGGGGCTAAACGTACCGCGGGGAAGTTGTTACGATTGAAATAGGCTTTATGAAAAAAAGAGATAAATATATCAAGTAAATTCGTCATAATAAGGAACGCTGCAGCGCACCGATGGTGTTGTGGAATTTGTTCGAAAGAGTCACCGTGGCCCTGGAACGCAAAGGGTTTTAGAAGGAACACGGATGGGTTTTAGTCAGTAAGAGTCTGACACGCTCTTCCGCCCCACCCAGAGTGGAAGAAGTGATTTTATGATTTCCCAGCCTTGAAAAAAAAAGCGCACCGATGCCAACTATCTCATGTTGGCCAGTAACGTCCGGTATACTGTTAAATAACATCGGAACAACTTCCCCGCGGCACATTTAGCCCCGTTCTCCCCTACTGAGAGTCTATTCAATTTAATCCGTTGTCAAATCTAGAGTCAATTTAAATGAAGGGTGTTATTTTGGACAAAGTACATAGATACAAGATATCACTCAGAATAGATTAAATTTCTAAAGATTATTATGAAACGTTTTTTAGTTTGTTGTTGTAAATAAATTGCTAATAAGGAATTGATTTAATCTTTTTTTTGAGGCTTCATGTTTAATGTCACAGTGTAAATACGCGTAAAAGTGTGCCTTTAGAAAAAAACAGATAATTTTGTTTCATCATCTTGCTGGAAATACATTTTTCGCTTCATCTTTTATTGATGTTGTGCAGCCATAAAGCTCTATAGTAGGCGCCAGATAATCGTGGAATAACGGTCATTGACCCACCTACAATTATTGACATTTTTAATTTGAAAAACGGAATTAATGACACAAAGCTGTCCCGAATCATCATCTCTCGTGATCCTTAACATTGTCTAATAATGAAAAACGATTCATATTTAATTGTTCAGGTACCTATGAACAGTTATTAGGGAAAGGTCAATGTACTTTATTCCACATTTATCTGGCGCCTACTATAGTTACCGATGTGACTGATACAGATTTTATGTTTGCCGATTTTAATATGTTCAAAAATACTTTCTACATTAAAATATGAAACTATTATTAAATAAAAGAAGCTTCCCCCCAGACTTATATATGTCACCGGAAAATTGCAGACTCCGTAAGATTGTAATAAATCTTGATTGCATTATAATTTCTCGATATATTATGAAAAAATCGTTTTGTGTACTACAAATCCCACCCAAATTCAATAGTTTCCTTGTCTTATTTAGAAAAAATTGTTAACAATTTCACGCGATGTTTTATATTCTTACGGCGTTTGCCATTTTCCGGTGACATTTACTCAAGCAAAGTTGACCAACATACAATAAGTAAACAAAATTTTCTCAAAAAAACTAAATAAAAGTAAAGACGAGTCTGTTCGTTATGCTATCGCGTTCAAGGTCAAGGCTGAGATAAGCCAGCTCGGGCGTGGGAACTGTGGGAGCTAGCCCACTACCCCTGAGATCCAATCATGAATTTAAAGAGAAGAAATGTTCGGATGGATTTATTGTAGGATATAATCAAATTATAATGATTGTGTGGAATAATCCCACTACTAACGGGTAATACTGGCTAGCTACTACTAAAAGATTTTCGTACCTTAAGCCAAAAAATCGTAATTAATCATTGTCATATTTTACAATGTGTTAATATGGAAAATAATAAGTAACAAAAATACAGTTATAAAAACAGTGGTAAGCCTATAACGATTACTCGACCTTCAATACTAATTCCATCAATTACAAAAACAAGCGTTAAGGGTCATTGTACTACCACGACCCATTCAAGTCAAGGCTGCAAAGGGCGAGTTACTGGGGCGTGTGAACTTGCCTGTCCATGAGAACGGATCATTCAGCATAATTAACTATAGAGGATAGTGAGGTGATTAAGATACTTTGCTCCGTTTTAAATTACTTATTAAGAAAGTTTAGAAGTAGGCTATTAGTTACAGATAAGTCTAGGTATGAATATTATAAAATGTAGCAATTGCAAGTATGGTATTTTTCTTCATAGAGCCAAAATTGTAAATTAATGACAGGCATATTTTTTTTATTTGTTACGGGTTTACTCTTGACTCAAATCTAGGTGATATATGACAGAGACAAAGTCGACGATGGAGCGAGGGCTTTTTGATAGGCATTTTTTACTTGTTTTTTTATTAACCTTTGTTGTCCCACTGCAACGGCCTCCCCTATATTTTTCCACGATCAATTATTATTACAAATATAAATATACCTAATAATTATTTCATTAATCATATTCACACCGGATGAACAAAAAACGAATAAAAAAAATTAAGTACCTGCCTTCCCATCTGTTATGCCATTGCAAGTTCAAGGACGTGATGGGCCAGTTACTGGGGCGTGTGAACTTGCCAAGTAGCCGTGAGAACCAAACGCTCACACATTATAGATTCAAAAGGAAAGTTTTGTTAGCAACTTTTTAGTCTACCCGGTGTTGACGTGTAGTCGTAGAGAGGGGTGTCGATTATCGGATTTCTTTAATTATTAAAAATCTATGGGCATATAAAAAAAATAGTGATCCTGGGAATTTGCATTCCCAACCACACCAAACCTGGGTCAGCGTTACACGTTCTTAGGGATATGCCTTATTAACATAAGATTTAAAAAAAAACAGGTTTAGTAAACATCCTGTACAAAAAAAAACACTATTTATTCGTTACAAATCTGATAACAGATGACATACAGTAAACATAGTGTTGCAGTATGCAAAAAATGGGCAAACAGTGCGTTATCATTTCATATTAAATAAAATACCCTATTTTCATTAACTTAATTCTATATTCCTTCAACACGGTGAGAGATACGGTGGTTACAAGGATTCCCACAGTGAATTTTTCACGTGAGAATGGAACTTTTGTGGGAACGTTTTGTGGTATTTGAGGGATCCGACACGTGCCGAAGGGTAACCAAAGCGTATTGGAGGGTTAAGCGTATGATATGAATCAATTAGGCATGTGTGAATTATGTTTTCATAATGTAAGGGCGACTGTTTTTGACACCATGTCGTGACCATGCAGTTATCACCAAGTTTTTTTTTTTAATTTTTGTCCTGTAAACATTTTGTGTGCCTGAAATTTGTGCTAAGTAAAAGTAAAAAAAAAAGTTAAGTTAAGTAAAGTAAAGTTTGTTTGTGTTTTGTGTGTTTCAATCTTTTTTTTTATTTATTTATTAAATGCTTTTTTATTTAGTCATTTGAAAGATGGAATTTAATATCATAATAGGAATTGTGTCCTTTTTAATCAGAAAGGAGCATTCTGGATTTATAATTGAATTGTTTGATGCAACCTTTGCAAAAAAAAGTAATAAAAAGAAGTTTCATGGTTATCTTTAATTTCAGTAAATTCTAACATTTCCAGAACTTCCTGACACAAATCCTCAAAAAACATTGACGGTTCTTTAAAGTTTAATTCGGTTTTTTTTTCATGGTCATTCCATTTCAACGTTTTTATTTCGGAATAATTTGTTAAATGAATAGTAAAAAATCCTTCAAAATATTAAAATTCCAAAACAGTTTCATTTCCCACCACAAATTTCAACTCCAACAATATTCATACCAAAATTCCTGTCTGGGTTGGTAACTCAAAGGCCCCATTATTATTTTTTGCCCTAAACGACGGTGTTATCATGTCATTGCGAGGTCAACTGACAAGGTCTCGTGATTCCCATGGGAGCCCGCTGTTTCCTATGTGAACTGTATCGCCATGGGAATGTTATTTTTGTGACCTTTTTGACCCGAACTAGGTTATATGTGGTTTAGTGATTGCGGAGGCAATGATGTTTGGTTTGTTGATAATGTGACGTGCATTTGTTTGAATGAATACTCGTTTGACCTAAAAAATATCCTTGGCACGTGCCAAGGATATTTTTTAGGTCAAACGACTATTATTTTTAGGTCAATATACTGTTTACTACACTGAATATTTAATAAAGAATAAATTATCTGTCTAAAAGTAAATAAGAAATTATACAGAGATTTCGAAATAGTGTATTTGACTAAAAAAATCTCATTAGTACGTCAGTTAGATCATCGAAAAATATTGGACGTGTTTTTTATATTATCAAATCAATAAAAAAATACGAAGATAAAACGCATCAACTAACTTGTAACTGGCTTGTAACGTCACTTTCCAGTAAAAATTGTACTGGTAAGTGACGTCACACAAGTTCAACGCTCTGTATCGTCTTATTTTTTTCGAGTTCGATTTAGATGAAAACAATATAAACACACACATTTTAATATTTTAATTGAAATTGAAAAATTCGTTTTCGATGAAAATAATATAAACGCGTTAGCATCACTGTTACCGTTGCGTTTATATTATTTTCATCGAAATCGAATTTTTCAATTTCAATTAAAATATTAAAATGTTTTTCGAGCTAGGTGTCAAGTTAACTTGCACGAGTAGTATGTCTGTTTTATATAGTCTATAACCGCCTCCAAAGTTCATCTATCTCTAAACCTATTTGGCGATCTAGGCTTGATATCGTAACAAACAAACTCACTTTAGCGATTATAATATTAGTCAGGATTTATTTCTCGGTTCAACACTGAAACTTACATTGCTTTATTTGTCTAACTTTAGCAGCAATTTTCAGATTAATCTCAACCTGCACAAATAAGAATGACTATTACCGTCTAACGCAAACGACGCAACTCTTAGTATTCCTCCAAACCGTGAAATAAAATACACAAACAAATACATACAAAAAAAAAACAAAAGTAACTCCATATTCTAACCTCCACCCACTCACGTAGGTACTCGTAATAGACGTGTTAACCCTTTGCCCGCTACGGGGACTGTTAATAAAAATTCCCGCGCGCCAGACGAAACTCACACGGGAGAGCACGCACAACACATTTCAGGAATATTCGATTTCGACAAAAAATAAAAGACACATTTTTTTTCTCCGCGAAATTTAATATTCTGATTTTTGTAGTTTGGGAACAAGTAACCTGGTTTGGAAATAAATATATCATATACAACGATGTCAGCTGTTTTCTGCTATTTGAATATTTCTATGGAGCTAAATGGGGTATGATTCCTTAATTAAAAAAATATATGAGTCTATTTTTAGTTTGACGGTTAGACTATGAAAAAATATTGGACATGTATTTTTGGCACTCCCAATTCAATAAAAAAAAGAAGAAAAAGTATTTATTAAAAAGTGGGAGCTTGTTATGCCACACTTTACTTAGACGTGACTTCTCTCAAAATTGTATAGTATATTATAGTCTTCATTTTTTTTACGTGACAAAAAAAATTATAATATTTTTTGGTAATGTTCCTGACGACTAATTTTATTTATGAATCCAGTCTATTATCCTAGAATATGTGCCGTCGCGTCGGTCTCAGTGCCGACTCTGTAAATTCCTCCTCTTAAGGGTTGTTATGAAAAAATCCAAAGTGAACACATTGGCAAAAATTGTTAATTTTAAACACAAATACACAGTTATTAACACAGTCGAGAAGTATAATACTGATATTTGCCTGTCACTTTCCAACTACTGAGCAAAGGACTCTTCTCATGCAAAGAAAGCACGATAACACGCATTACTCACCACATTGTTCAAAGTTGGTGATTTCAAAGGGTATTCAAACTATAAAGTCTAGGTTTCTTCACGACTTTTCCCACAATGTCAGTGATGTCTAAAAGGAGCTTACAAAGACTAGAAGTAAGCTACAAAATAACACTTCCACAAAGTCCAATAATAAACACTGTAAAAGTTTCGAGTCACGCACGTGGGTTTCAGTACAATGGAGTTATCGCTTTGTAATGGATTTCCGGTTCGCAGCACACGACCCTGGAATGAAAACCCACAATGATACCCCTTGACCAGTCACTGGTTAACACTGTGACGTGTTTGTGAAACCGTTCAGTATTTTACCCGGAACAATTTAGAAAAAGGCATCGTAAAATTATTATGGTACTTACTTATGGGTCAACGGAAAAGGCAACTACTTTCTGCATGTAGTTATATTTATGTGCTTAAATACAAAAGTAATTGTTTTTAATTTTGTTTTTGTTTTTAGGAGCTCGTGGCTAAATAATAAAAGCCGCATGGGTCGATCTTTCACAGGGAGGCCTTACTACACTTTATAACTTTAAATTATTTCTGTTATTGCAATAGTGATCTGTCTTGTATACAGTGAAATGTATAATCTTTAACGGAGGAACGCTGCTGTCTGAAATACAGATATTTAGTTATCTAGTTCAGACACAGATGTTCACAGAATTGTGTTTGTTCATAGGCTGTATCTCAAAGTGTTTGTATCCTAGTGACTAAGATATTTATTGCTTGCTTGAAATAAACTTATTACTTATTATCTTTAAGGTTAAGCAACGCTTGCCGATGCTGGTCTGTGGATGGGTGATCATCTTAACATACCGAGACTCCTCCGTGCCTCGGAAAGCACGTTAAGCCGATGGTCCCGGCTGTCATTTATAGATCTCTGGCAGTCGTTACGGATAGTCAGAAGCCAGATAATCTGACACCAGTCTTGCCAAGGAGTACCGTGTTACCTAGTTAATGGGTTGTGGAGATCTGGTAGGCAGCCGCTCCACGTAAAATACTGGTATTCAGCTGAATCCGGTTTGACTGGAAGCCGACCCCAATATAATTGGGAAAAGGCTAGACAGATGATGAATTGTTTTTAATTTATTATAATAAATTGTTGGATGCAGAAAAAATCTTATGAAATATATTATCAGTTTACTACTTGTTAGTTTATTTTAGTCAGCTGACATTTTTTCTTCAAGATATTGGGCTATATTATATATTATTATTATATTATGTTACTATTATATTATATGTGTTTGTGTTATAATTATGTATATTATAGCTATTATTTGATATTTTTTTAATCGGGAGGAAATGATTAATTTCTTTTTTTTTCAACGTGCTTGGGAGGCTACCGCTGCTTGTACACAGAGCTTCATGATACAACTCTGTGAAGCATTTTACAAGTTACAACATTTATAACTATTTAAAACTATCTAAAATGCAAAACGATGCACGATGGGTGCAATCATGCCTATTCTAAATTAAGATAGGTTTAAAGATATTTATTCTCAAAAAAGACACAAAGTCACTTACATGAGAACAATGTTTACCTTATGCTAGGTATATTGAGTTCGTCAATAAAATAAATATTGAGTATTTCACTCATCCAATGCATTCCCATATGTGTAATTATTTATTTCGTTATTATTTATTTATTAAATATTGGGCTAATTCCTTCTTAAATGCATTGAATGAGTGTACATTTTTTATGCATGACGGTATATTGTTGTACAACTGTGCTCCTTCAAATGTTAAATTTTTTTTACCGAACTTAGTTCTCATTTTTGGTAAGATAAGTAAACTAGCTCGACGTGTACTAAGATACATATGATTATGAAATTATACGAATAATGTTCTCATAAAATATTGACTCCCATACTGTCAGTTCACTTCGATCACTTCCCGTGGGAAATGGAGCGAAAAAAAACAACCTTTTTTTTCTTGGGTTTTTTAAGTGCCAATTTAAGGAGGGTGTGGTGCCCAACGATAAAAAAAAGTTATAGGACTGTCCTTGGATGGAGATTACTGTGAACACAAAGCAAAAAAAAGGATCTATTAATGACAAGAAATCCTTTTCATGTTAAGGTATAAGAGGTATTTTTTTTTTGTCACAATAGTATATTTTCATGTTAAAAAGTTTTTGAAATATAAAAACTCCATGTAGGTAGACAATTTTATTTTCGCTTTTTATTTTTAATTAGTGGCTTGGGTGCAATATTATTGTATGTTGAGTAAGTGTAATGTGCGTTTTGTCATGATAAAATAACAAATATTCTTTATTTTTTTACTTTTATAAAAATAACCAAATTTCTTTCCACCAACACCCCTTATCGCAGTCACTCTATTCGTCACTTAATTCCATGGGTTATAAAATTAGGTTGAAGTCGCGTGCCGTGTTCCAACAATGTTGTTACTGTGGTATGTAAATACACACGTCATGGGGTCATAATTATAGTAATGTGGGGTCTAGAGGGGTTATTATCTTGATATCCTAATTGTTGGATTGGTATGTGTGTCAATTACAACGCTGTATGTAGGGTTGGCTGTGGGAAAGTAATTTGACAAGCTCTTAGGTGTAATTTACACATTTCGTATTATTTTATAGATTTAAACTTGGCGTAATGCTTTGTGAATTACTGAAAACTTATAAATTAACATTTTTAAGAGGTTTGTTTGTTTGAAGGATAATGACTCTGGAAGTGCTGATCCAATTATTATTATTCTTGTCTCTGATAGAGAGACTATTACTATCGCTGAGTGTACCGTCAACTTCTCATCTTGTTAAATGCACGGTTAGGAAAAAAAGCTAGTCTGACCAAACGAAGCATAATAAAAAAATTGAGATAAAATAAAAGCATGCGAAAAACTTAATTACTTCCAATTTACTGACCTAGCCTAAAAATGTTCTTATTTTCGTTTTTCATTAATAATAATGGTGACCATTATTATTAATGAAAAACGAAAATAAGAACATTTTTAGGCTAATTAAATTAATAACCACATAACTAACAAAAAGTTCTGTCAAAAAACATTCCTAAAGCTTAACCCGTTTTTGCTACGTACAAAAAATATTTTCCCTGGATCCTATTAAGTTTTTTGGTCAGAAATTTAAAACACCATAACTTTCTGTTCCCATGGTTTGTGTTTCTCTTGCGAACTGCACTTTAGGAAGGATAGCGTGGGACAATTTTAAGGGATCGTTATATGGGCCATAGAATAAGCGGTCTTACATTACGTTTATAGCGAACGAGTAGATTTGTTTAATTTCGGTATTACGGGTAGATTTGTTTATTATCAAGTCTGCCTTTGTACCTGTACTATTGTACAAAAAGTTCAAATAAATAAATAAAAGTAGGCAGAAACTGGAAAAAAAAAATGTTATTCTATTTAAGTGAAGTTTTGTATGTATGAAAAATTAGTTGATTATGTTAAAATATGGAATTTTTTTGTTTGTGATATTCCTGTAAAATTTAGAAGAGAAAAGAAATGTAAAAATAAAATTGTAAACACTTTTATAATGAGGTAGATTACTACATATATTGCCGAAAAATAATACCCCATTATCTCCTTCGATACGAAAAAAAAATCGTAACCCTACAATACTACCTCAAGCTTCCATACCCGCTCATTCTATAGCTACAAGCTACAAGGACAACACTGTCGCGTGCCGGAGCATTCGTGACAATTATCACAGTAGGTCGAGGGCTATGGGAAACCGCGGGGTTCCTACCGTTGCCACCAGAATATCATGGCATTACTGGTTTACACAGTAGTTACCAAGGGCTCTATAGGTGTTGCGTTTCAGCATGGCGGGTACTCACACACATTTATTTGTTGTATTCGTTTTTTCTCAATAACATCGGTAATTTTGACTGCATATGTATCTATGTATAACTTTATTCTCCTTTTTTTTCTTTGTCTTTCTTTAAATCGATATCAAGCCGTTCTGGATCGATATCTATGGTAATGATCCGTTATATTTTTAGTAGTAAATAATAATAATAATCTGTTCGAGGTCCTACGAAGAGATATATAAGTAAAATGTTAATGACCATTATGGTCATTCTAAAACGAAACGACTATAGTAGCTTTTTACAGCGACATTGACACTTTTATTAATTTATGTCGGTGTGCTTTCATTTCTCACTTTGTTAGTTCAAACAAAGTTTATGACGTCATATTTCAAGGACGTAGTTTATGTGTTTATTCCTTTGTTTTCACACCAACCATTTTTATTAAAAGTTGCCTGTTAATTTTGGGACAAAGTCATAAAAAAACATGAAACGGTTTGTTAATGAACTAAAATGATAATTAACTGTGTTGGAGAAGTCATAAAAGCAGGTAGCAATTCAATTCCTTCGTCCCTTCCCCATTCTCACGGATTTTTTCTACTGGCTTTTAATAACTTAAGTCCGTTTTTAGTTCACACGAGGTTTGGTTCTCAGGGGAAATACTTTTTGGTGAGAACCTAAACGATCCGATGGCACGTGTCGGTCACGGGGTTAAGTGGGTGTGCATTTATTTAAAGATCAATTTTGAGAGATTATATGGTGTTCTGGTGGAATTAAAAATGGCTACTTTTTAATATTTAAACATATAATAATGGTCGGTTTATGAAGGTCTTACGTAATGGGCGATATGTGTGACGATAATGCGGTAAATAAATGCAATATCATTTTTCATAGACATTGTTCTCATAAATCTTAAGAGGTATTTTAGATATCTATTGCCTCTGAAATGGTGTCGTCGCTGTTGCGTCGCGCCTGTCTATGGGAACCTTAATACTTATTTATTACAAAAACCTACAGCCACTGAAGCTTTCTAGCTTTAATTATTGATTGATTTACTAATTAATCAGTGCTAAAAATATATACGCTTCCACGGAATGACACTAAGTACTTAAAAAAGTTTAGTAAAATATTCAATAGATTTTTTTTGACATTTCTTTTACTATTCTCACGGTCGTCTTTAACGAACTTTTTCTCGTAAAATCCGTTTTAAGTTCACACAAAACTAAGTCGGTTCTCACAGGAAATATCTTAGGGTGGGAACTTGGGGTAGCACCGCACGTGACCATATTTGTGGCTTTATTGACACTGTGTGTAAATTGTGAATTCCTCTATCTACATAATTTAATATGTAGTATTTAGATGAATCTCTACTCATGAATGCAACTTTTACTTTGACTTTACTTTTTTTGTTACTTGCTTGATATCTTTGTATATTTTCAGTTTATAGCTTAGTGTAAAATAAACGTTTGTTATTTAAAAAATTAAAATGGGCATTTCATATAACTGTTACCTATAAACCCTGACTGCTAAACCGGAGGTCGTGGGTTCGATTCCCACGCAGGACAAATCTTTGTGTGACGAGCATGAGCATTTGTTCTGTGTCTGGGTGTTATTTGTCTATAATATGTATGTATTTAGAAATATATAAGTATGTTTATCAGTTGTCTGGTTGCCATAGCACAGGCTCTGCCTAGTTTGGGATCAGATGACCGTGTGTGAGTTGTCCCAAGATATTATTATTATATTATTATTATTATACCTAAGTAGTAAGTTATATAAAATGTACTTTTTAATTTTGTAAATCCAAGCAATCCTTCATCAACGAGCCCCATTTTTTTTCTAAAAATATTACGTTATTAAATGAAATATAACACCATACTTAAGTACATGTCATATTATCAATAAAAAATAAAAATCCTTAGTCAACGTGACAAATACATTATTTAATAAAAGGTCGCACGAGTAATTTGATAATTTTTAATTATACTTAATAACTATCGAGATATATTACCATTATCACATTCTAACCGGTTTATTTTTGTAAACGTTTGTATTTCACACGGGTTGTTGTGGGTTCTCACAGGAAGTCAATTGGGGCTGGGAGAGTGGGGTGATATCGTGGCTCGTGCCGATACATAACGCATTCATAGGGTTAATTCGGTTGTGAAAATATAACTGATCATTAGGACCAGTGGTGTTTTTTTAAAGATCTATAACAATTTCACCAGGACAGCTCAGGTAATCACGTGATGGTAAAGACTAGAACTGCGTAGTCAATCCCTGCATCAATCAGATGTTTTAAAGTTTTTTACACAATCGATCGACTACCAATCAGAAAGACATTCAAACAGCGATAATGATTGTCAAATATGCTCTTTATCTAGGCCCTCTGATTACAAATGATTTGAGACCAGTGCAGCTTTCTTTTAAAGAGCAAGATAAAGAGCAGGCATTTTTTTTTAATTTTCTTGATTGAATTATCTTAAACACAATCCATCCCTTCGTATAACTTTCTCCACTTAAAAAGGTTTCCCACACACTTATTCTTTACTCAAATCGTCGTCTTTTCGTTCATCTTCATTCTCACGAAAATCAAGAAGATTTTTTGTTCGTAAAGTTCGTTGATCATTCACACGGGACCCCTTGGGTTCTCACAGGACACCAATCGGGGTGGGAACGGGGATAGCACCGTGACGCGTGGCGATACCTGTCGCATCCAAAGGGTTAATAATGCGTGAAGTTTTTGTTCAGTTACATTTAGTGTTATTTTGTAGCTATTTAATTGATATTGTAATAAGTTTAGACATAACGTAATTAAAAGCTGTTTTATTTGCGATTTCAAAATTGGAGTCGAAATAAAAGTTTTTCCTGTACTTTTGCCACTTGAAAGATTTTACCATTGCCATCGTAAATATACTTTTTTACACATTTTACATAAATAAATTATCTTCTTTTTGTGCACATGCCATGTTATGTCTGTACCACCCTTGGTCGACTACCAGTCGACCTTTGTATTGCATGAATTTTAATAAATAAATAAATACTTAGTTACCTTATATACTCTACGATCCCTGTTTAGATCCCCGATCTGCAGGACTTAAGATAGCCTTTTTTATGGTGACATTTAATTGGCAACTGATCGATTAACTTCATCTGTAATTTATTGAAAAGCCTTCCAATTTTCCCACGCAAAGTAACGAACAAACAAACATTGAAAAAACCACAAAAGTACCTAATTTACCAAAAACCTATTGATACCCACATTTCATTTTAAATTCACACACAAATTTCAACGGACCTTTTACCCGCAATTCGTTGATGCCTTCACACGGGATTGGTTGGTTCCCACCGGAAAGTTTCGTGGTGGGAAAAATGTGGTGCGTGCCAAAAGGGGTCGCGGTTGACGGTTAAAGTAGCTGTGAAATTGTTCTATGGTAATATTAAAATAATGGGCTTATTTGTTCATGAACTCTGTTGGGCATTAGTTGTAATAATTATCAAGTACAATGACTAATGTAATGAGTAAACACAATTTTTAAAACGATGGCGACTTGTCTTTTTTTGATGAGTCGACAGCTGAGTGGTTTTATGGGATTTATACTTTTTTTTTATAATAATTGGGTAGAGCTTGGGTTGAGGCTTGTAGCACACACCGTTTATTTTTTTTTTCATTGTCACTTTTGTATTTTATTTTATGCGTGTACCTGATAATCTGTCGTGAAATAAATGTTTTGTCTTTCTGTTCTATCGCTTATTTTTTTTCGTGAAACTTGTCCAGAAGAACTGTTTTGTAAAAATATCTCCTTAAAACCTTTGTTGAAGTACGAGCTTAAAGTAAGCCGCCAATCCCTTGCATAGATGGATTGACAGTTCAATGAGAGATCACTTTAGCAAAATTTCAACGGTGAGATTTTTAGTCGTACAGAATAGACCGACATATGAATATGCAGATTATGAGAAAAAGAAATAAAAATATACCTAAAGATATACAATGGTCTTAATTTTTTTTTAACACGAATTTTTTATTACCACCTGTTTTCCATCAAAGTGTTCTTACATAGATTTGGGAGTTAATTCATTCTTCGCATAGCCCCACAATAATGGCAGTGAACTAAAAGTCCGTTGATCATTCACACGTGAATGTGTCAGTTCGCAGTAGAAACGGGGCACATTGGTGGGAACTTAGGGCGGCACGTGCCAATGTATTGTCGTGACGCGGTTGCAGGGTTAAGTGGTACAAATAGTTGTCTTCAGAACAGCCTACTAACTGAACCAGCCCTTTTAGGATGTTGAAGTTTAATCAGTTTTTTTTTAATAATTCGGCTCTAGTTCCGCTTTTACAGATTGACGAATCAATCTACACACACTGCCAGATTTTTTGATCATCATCCAAAATAAGGAACCGCTCCCTATTTTTTTTTTTTTGCATTTTTTACATTGAACTCCTGATTAATTATTTAAGCGTTAATTGTTGTAAAAATCGTGTATTTATATTTTTATCTAATAGGTACCTAAAAAAATTCGGATGGAGATAAAAAATCAGGAAGAGCCTTCACAACAACAACCTTCGGCTTTGGGTTTTAATTTACTCTTCCCGATCATGGTCCCACGATAATTGTAACGAACTAAAAGTCCGTTGATGGTTCACACGTGAATGTGTCAGTTCTCAGTAGAACGGGTCACACTGGTGGGAACTTAGGGCGGCACGTGCCAATGTATTGTCATGTCGTGGGAAGCAGGAATAAGTGGTTGTAAAAAGATTCCTTTTTTGTTATATTGACTGAATGATGACATGATTAAAAGGGGTTTAAGGACATTGTAGATGCTGAGGGTTTATTCTCTTTCTTAACAATATCATATTAGAAAAAAAAATTGCGCTACCTGCGAAGTTTTTTTTATAATTCGGTTTAAAGAGTCGTGTTTAAAAGCAATGATTTTTCAATAGGTACCTAACAGATTGAGGATTTTTTTTATTATCTTGGCTTAAAATATATGCAGCTGTTCATTTTTATTTACAATTTGGTTAGTGAAAATGGCTAGCAGTCTGCATAAGAGGTCGAAGTAGTGATATTAATAGTAATGATAGTTGATAGATGCTTAGATACTTTACGTGAACTATTTAATTTTGAAGATTAGAATTATTAATAGCCTAGCAATAATGAAAAAGTTTTATCTATGTACGACCACTATCTAATAAAAGATAAGGACGTAGAAGTTATATGCTTAATCAATAATCAGCTTATCAAAACCCATTATACGCATATCAACGTTCAATAATTGCTTTAAAAATACTGAATCATAATGATTTTTTTTTTTAATTTTTAGACTTTAGACCTACCTAATCGACTGAAAGATCATTATTTCCGCGAATTATCACACTTGCTTGTGTGAATTAGCACTAATCAATTTATTTTTGTCTAGTTGAGTCACTGATAAATCAAAATCTAAGAACAGACTTTTTGGTCTTGGTCGCGAGCGTTATCTACGGTTAAATAGTCGGTATTTTTTGGGACAAACCCGCCTTATTCAGTCAGTTATGAAACTTTGGTCTCATCTAGTTTAAAACGACCTAAAAAAAGGCGTGTAAAACTGTTATTTACAACCTAATTTTAAAATGAATATCATTTATCATTATTCCTTACCACTGCAACTCGTGAGAGAATCGAAAGTTTTTTTTATTTTTTTGTGAGTGGCGTCTTGCAGTTCAACCTATGAAAGAAAGCAAGAAAGAAAATTGTGTTTATTGGCATTATAAAAAACATAAACACCATAAAATTAAACAAAATAAATACTGAAAACCAACAATGCCAAAGGGCCTCAGCTCAGCATAATGCCAGATGGCAACACAAGGTATACCACCTGACGCTGATTTTCAGCTGCAGCCCACGAGTGCCATACCTACGCTCGAAAATATAGACACATATGAGGTTGTCGACTGCTTTACCGGGTTTGCCTGTGGTGGCTTTAATATAATATTTAAGCCTCCAGCCAGGGCTTATAAAAAAAACTTACAAACTAAGCGACTACACGCTAAAGGCACCCCCGTTGGGGAAACGGGCCTCGGCTTAGGGCGACGCTGGGGGGAGGACAGCTAGGGACGGGCTGGATCGAACTAGAGAGAATCGAAAGTGGGGACCACCAGGAAAACGCCGAGTCAATGAAACTAGTAGAATCTCGAAGAAACGATTCAACTGTCTTAGATCCCGTAACCGAAATAATAAGGAAATAACAGCGGACGAAGCAGAACTATGAGGTCTTGTCTTCGATTCACAGGTCGGGCGTCTGCGTACCGGAAGACATAGCGTTGGAAGGCCTCCCACAAGGTGGACTGATGACCTGGTGAGGGTCGCGGGTAGCCGATGGATGCAAGACGCACTTGGGGGAGGCCTATGTCCAGCAGTGGACGTCTTTCGGCAGTTATAATGATACTCATAATTCCTTTTGAATAATTTTCGATAACTTGCGGGCGAAGCCGCTTACAGCCTCTACTCAATATAATATGTCCGTCAGTACTAGTCACAATACCCCTCTGTGATAGTTGATACTGTACTATAGGGATTACTTTATTACATACTAGTGGCAGCCCCGCGGTTTCACCCGCGTAAGTCTCGATCCCGTAGGAATATCGGTATAAAAAGTCGGTAGTATCGGTATATTCTATGTGTTATTCCAGACTATAATCTATCTCTATGCAAAATTTCATCAAGATCCGTTTAGCCGTTCTGACGTGAAAGAGTAACAAACATCCATCCATCCATCCATACTTACAAACTTTCGCGTTTATAATATTAGTAGGACAATCAGAAAAAAAAACAACATATTGTATATTCATGCATACACAATTTACAGGATACGATATTAGTTTATTCATTTATTTTTTATTTATAGTTCACACTAGTACGATATTATGTCATCACGTTTTGTGCTAGATTGGGGTGGCGCGTGCCAATAGGTTTTATTCATATAAGTAATTGAAAGTCATAATTATCATCATAAATTAAAAGTGTATGTTATCGGCAGCTACAATACGCACTTATTTTGTTATTAATGAAATTTTCCTTAATTTTTACTAGTTGAATCATAAAAATATTAAAATCAAGATATTTAATTACTGAACAAATGTTTCTTTCCAGGAACAAATTGTTGCTGAAAGGTAACATTGACTCATGATTCATTATTCATGAAAATCATAAACCACATTTTATTAACGAAATCACTTAACTTATGCATTTCATCGAAAACATTTGTCATAAAATCTCTTGATTAATATTAATTGCTTTAATTTCCATTATTTTTATCATCGTTTTACTGAAAATAAATACCATCACGCCGAAAAGTTTACCACTATGTATGTCAACACAGTAACAAAAATATGTATAAATTCATACAAAAAATCCGTTTACATTAAACACGAAACGATATTTGCTGTCACATTTGGTGGGAAATTAGGGTGGCGCGTGCCAATCGTAATTATTTGTTTTATGCAACTCATACTGAGTTTTTTGTTCATTAAACGAATATCTTATCTGCTTTTCTGTGCTGCAATGTTTGTTTATTATTACACATTGTTGCGTAATTATTAAATTTTTACATATGTATTTATTTATTTAAACTTTATGTACAAAAGTGGTACATGGGCGGACTTAATGCATCAAGGCATTCTCTACCAGTCAACCTTTGGGTTATAAAGACTAAACTGTAGTAGGTGTACAATAAATAAAAATAAGATTCAAAATTGAATTTTAACAATTCGGAAAGAATATACAGATAATATATATAATACTAATAAAATACATATATATGCTAAAATAATAAACTAATAAATATGATATATAATAATCATACCGATTAAGAGAATTCATAGTAATCATGACGAAGAACAACTAAGAATGACAAGCTTTTAAGTAGTGTTTTCGGATTTTACGCTTAAAGGAAAATTTTGACTCCGCCTTCTTGATGTCAAGGGGTAGCATATTCCAGAGTTTAATTGTAGAAATAGCGTAGGAATTAGACAAAAACCCGGTGCGGTTTCTGAGTCATACAATTTTTTTAAGTATTTAATCACAAAACAATTAAAAAAAATTCGACGATCGAAAATAAATTAACGAAATGAATTACTCGAAAATAATTGTCATAAAATTTCTTGACTAAAATCAATTGCAACCATATTCTTTTACTCACAATTTTAATGAAAACATTTATTCCTACCTACATATTGTGACGAGGATATCCTTGGCTCCAGGTCTCTGGCAGACAAAGTAGCCCTTTGGAAGCGTCTGGCGAAAAGTAAAAGAGAATTGAAATAGGAATATAAAAATATGTTTTGTTTTTATTTGGGACTCCAGTACCAACGTTCATTGAAGGCAGACGCAAAATATGTTATGAAGTTTAAACCTTAAACATAGTTTCAATTTATAATAATTTCAATAAGTAGCACTAGCGTGAGTCCGCTGGTGTTACAATATACATCACAGATGTATGTCAAACAGAAAACAAAAACGTGAGTACATACAAAAAAAAACCGTTGATATCATTTCACATGAGACGGTATTAGTTCACACTGGTGGGAAATTGGTTGGCGCCTGCCAATTGGAATTATTGTTTTAATATGCAACTCATTATGATTTTTCAAATAAAAACAGTATCTTATCGACCGGATATCATACTCAAATTACACGTTTATTATCAATAACTAGCGATATTCACGTTATTATTGATTTATTTAGAATCTCTGACTCAGTGATAGGCTACTAGCAATAAAATTAGATTATTGCTTATTTTTTTAGGAGCGAGGTAAATCATATAATTTCACGGCTGTTTGATCCAAAGGGTTAGGCAGGTGTTACAGAACTTTACCTTATTTCTTATATAGAATAGAATAGAAAATATTTAGTCGGCACAGACACAAACGTACAGCAGCAAAGACAAAGTAACAGAAATAATACTATGTACCAAAATGCGCTGAGCGTGCCCATACCGAGAGGATTACCATCTCAGCATTTGCTTGTGTCTGAAATCCAGCGCTGGTTTTCAGTTGGCACCCCGCAGTGACACACGGACGAAGGTAACGACAATAAACAAAATACTTAAATAAATAATGATAAGTTATGTTAGTAAAAAAAAAGAAGAAAGAAAGAAAGAAAATCAGTTTATTCTGTCGAAAAATCTTATCAACTACAATTATAGCAAAAATAAATAAAAAAGAAAACGCATCACCATACCAGGACCGGACATTAATTAAAGCGAGTCTCTGGTCACACCATAGACAAAACAGATAGTAAGACAGATATAAGTGTTTTTAAAATTCGTAAATAAATATAGTACCTAATATTATATGTAATAAAAGTTATATATATCACATTTCGTATCAATCGTACACAAATTCAGACTCCGGGCTGCCACTGAAACTTTTACATTGAAAAATACAATAACACTTTGACCAACCCTAGAAACACAGGACTTTTTGCTCAACCGTAAATAGTGTTTTCGATTACTAAAAGAACTAGCTATTGGAGCAGGGTTAAAAGAAAGGCAAAAAACTAAACCAACACTGCTGTGCAAAGGTCACTCCCATCGTATTTTTTGCTCCTTTCTAACCCTATTTAAAAGTCTAAACTCTAAAGGGTATGTTCTTTATAGGCAGTAAGTATTTCACACGGGACGTGTTTAGTTCCCATTGAAACTAGTAAGGGGACACGGGCCTATGCACATGCATGTCCCGATAATACGGTTCGAAAGTGGTTTCTCTTCATTATTGTGATCATCAAGACATCAGTATTATTCAATTCATCGTGGATTCGATTAAAACTTAGAATGATTCAATCAAGAATCAAAATCAAGATCAAGAATAAAGTTAATAAACAACCAAGTACCTGGTATAAACACTAGTGCATAAAAAAAAATTCAAATAAAAATCCGCTTAACGATTTTATTGTTATTTTAAATAAGAAACACCTTCAAAAATATATCATCAACAAACCTTTTTTTTTGTATTAAACAGAGAACTTTCCGTTTAATCAATTTCAATAATACATAGACCACATGGAGAAATCCGTTGACATTTCACACAAGAAGATTTTAGTTCACACTGGAACCTTATGGCGCCGTCACGGCAATAGGAATTTATTATGTGACACGTGCCAATAGATCGCATTTAAAGGGTTAAGTAGTCGCCTAACCTCTAAATAAACAAATAAACGGGGTTGCTTGGAGTGTTAAATTGGGGCATACAAATAAAGTGCAGAGTATAATGTACATAAGTACAACTTCCCATAAAAAAGTTCTAGTTATTCACTTCCTTTTACTGTCACGGCAATAAAGAAACTTTAATGTAAAATCCGTTAACGGTTCACATGACCAATTTAGTTCTCATCGGATTTTGACCATGATGGGAATTTGGGGGAAGCGTGTGAAATGTTCGAATAAGGCATCATTAATTTTGGTCGAAATGAGAAAGTACTGGATAAATTAAGTGCTTTATTCTGATAGATCTGGGCCTCTTAGCATTTCATATGAACATGGTTTTTATTTAGATTGAAAATCTATTTTTTCGTAATTATCGAATAACGAAAATTTTGTTTTAGTTTAAACATTTATTCTGAGAAATTCCATAAGGAAAAATTCAAAAACACTTTTATGGATTCGGGAATTGAACTCAGGTCTTCATGCTCAGTGGAGAAGATTGTGACCATTACACCAATAAAAATGTACCTATTAATCCTAATGCTTTTTTTTACACCTAAATCCCCGAAGCGATTTGATGAACACAGGTACAAGGCTAGACGGGACCGAAGAGACGGTTATAGGCTTCCTAAACCCGCTCGAAGCCGAGAGCAAAAGCAAATATGTAATAAAAATTTACTTTCATCAAAGGACCTCCCAACTATTTGTCCCAAATAATAAAAAAAAAACACTTTTCAAAATACAATGTATTCATCGGTAAAAAAATATCTCAGATTTTCTCACGATTTTCTAATGCTCCTTATATGAAAAAGTCGTTTGCGGTTCGCACGAGGTGGTTTCCGGTGGGAAGTACTATGGGTGGGAACGAGGGGTGAACGTAGCTCGTGCCAAATGCTGATACGTTGCATTTGAAGGGTTAATTGTTTGATTGAAAGGAAGACTGTTCATTCATAAGTAGTAGTAAAAACTGCCTACACTAGTCGTTTTTTTAGTTTACTTTTAAGCGACTACGGTGAAGCAAAATAATGTTGCATTTTCGGCTCAGAGTCTCGAATATATAATTCGAGACTCTGAGCCGAAAATGCAACATGTTTACCATACAGTTTTGCAAAAATACGATTGAAATTCGCACCCGAAGGTTTCGGTATCGTAAACCGAATTTATTTCGGTTTAATTTAAATAACATATTTTTTATTTCTATTAAATAATTTGCGTTATAGCGGCTAATAAAACACACACTCTGTAAAGGACGAATAACATTTGTGAAATATTATTGCAAATATAGACAGTTCCGTCTGACTTTTATCACAGTAACATAGATTATAAGTTTTTGTTGTTGTTCAGCAGTTGTTATCACAAGTTAATTACACTTATAATCAATGCGGCTTGATAACTACATATAAATAAAAAAATATGATTAATGACCGTCGACTAAAAAAAAACTTCCACTGCTGTAATCTCAAAATAAAATTACCATTAATTCGTTTCTCATTCTCACGGAATTTATAACGAACTTTTCACACGGTACCGTTTTTATTCCGAATGGTTTGGGGTAGTGGGTATAGGGACTTTCGGTATGGGGTGGCGCGTGCCGATACCTCGCATTTACGGGGTAAACACGCGTGAAATAATGTGAAAATGAAACGATTATTTAACTGGTTTTATTTTATTGTCTTTAGTCGTCATTAAATTCGAAATGCTCCGATTTTACACGTCATTAATTTTGTTGTTATTTTGGTCACATGGAATTTGTGAGGACAAAGTTTTGTGAGGAAACAAAGGTGGATATATAGATAATCTAAAAATTAAACATTAATATTTTAATTCTTTTTTTTTACTCACTGTTTTTTTTACGAATTGAATTATATTTCTTATCATTATTATTAACAAATTTATTTTTCTAAATGTGAATATGGACGTTGTATGGTCTGCAATAAAGAATAAAGATCCAAATACTTTTGAGTGATGGTACCATAAGTGGTTTTTTTTTTTAGACTCTTCCATAATTTATCCCCGAACAGAACTTTAAAGAAAAATAAAAAGGCAAGATAAAAACCCAAAGATTTACTTTGTAAGCAACAAATAAAACGAATCAGATACAACAGTGTCAAAGACATTCTTGCCAAAGCAAAAAGAGATGCAAAAAACAACAATATAAGAACTTTATTGTCAACGATAAAGCTTCAGTGAATAGTTCTCAAGAGAAATCTTCTCTTGTAAATATAAAGAATAACGAAGGGGACGAAGATATATCCATACTATACCATAATATTATAAATGTGAAAGTGTGTATGTCTGTCTCTCTGTCTGCCTGTCTGTTACCTCTTCACGCTTAAACCGCTGAACCGATTTAGATGAAATTTGATATAGAGATAGTTTGAGCCGGGAAAGGACATGGAATAGTTTTTATCCTAGTTTGTATGGGAGTCCGTCATTATCACACTTATATTATAAAGACGCAAATTTGCGAGTTCGAGTGTGTGTATGTGTGGTACTTTTTCACGCGCAAACGGCTGGACCAATTTTGATAAAATTTTGTGTGAAGGAAACTGACACCCTGGGTAACATAGGCTTTTTATTCCGGGAGTATGTTCCCTTCGGATAATTTTCGACATTCACGCGGAGTATCTGATAAACCGCGTGTAACATCGCGGGGTGCAGCTAGTTAAATATAAAACCATGAACCTTTGTATTTAAACACGTGATAAAAAATAAATAAACATTTGTTTAAGCGTTTTTGTAAAATAAAAATGGCTGCCCAAAGTAACTATTCCACGTAGACGAAGTCGCGGGCAAAAGCTAGTTTTGTTATATACAGTTCACTCTTTTCAAATACCGTTTCTACACATCGATGCTGATTTATAATTCAATAGGACATTTTAACATAAAGAGTTGAGTAACAATGAGATACACGAAATGTATCTCGTGACCTTTTAACAATACACTGATGGGTTCAACTATTTCAGCTTTAATGTTCCCGTGAGAGTTAGTGCATGGACACGACCGGTAAGTGACGCGAGACCAAAATGATATGGTGTGTGGCTCCTAAAGTAGCGATGTTGTAAAGTCAACATTGAATTGGTTACTTCTGAGCAAACGTGCTCCATTGGATGAAACTGTAGTCAGACGCGAGCCTGTCAATAATAAACAGAAAAGCATGAGAAAGTGACAAAATTGCTGATACCTATTGTCACAAGATAAATGGGACTTCACTTCATCACTTCTCGTGGGTGTCGTAAGAGGCACCTAAGGGACTCACCAGGGAGTGGGCAGCAGCATTCTCTGTACATTGCAACAGCTACACTGCGATCGCCAACCCGCCTGCCAAGCGTGTTGATTATGCGTGATTTTCGGAACCTTTTGTGTGTGAGTTCGACTCGCACTTGGCCACTGTTTACTGTGATAATAATTAATAGTAATAATTCTCAACTGCCTCATTACTCTAGTGCAAGACGGTACTACTTATGCTACTGTTATGTACAGTTAATGCTTATTAATTTTACTATCCCTTGATTTAAAAAAAATATTTAAGCGAGGTGCAAATGAAATCGCTTTCCGTTGACTTAGCGGGTCGACAGTTAAGCGCATACAGTATTAGGGTTTCGGGTGGTTGGGTGCGCTATGTAATTGTTAACATAGGCAAGGACGCGTGACGTCATCGTCGCCGCTTATTAGGTAATGCTAATGGCTAGATTGCACGCTTGTCAATCAATCAAATCAATATCGGATTGGTGATTCAACATGTTTTAAAGAATGAATGGTGTGGAGACGATGGATACACGAAGCACCTACATTAGCTAAATAGTATAAACATTACAAAATCAATAAATCAATTATTTTGAATCAAAAAACTTGGTAAGTATTAATAATTACTAGTGTTCGGCTTATTAATCTTAACTTCAAAAACAGAGACAAAAAGTGGAGACTTCCTTACGACAACATTTTTGGGATATTGTAGCGTCATCAATGCCGCCACATTAAAAACTAAGAAACAAAATTTGTATGGCAACAAAAAGAACCACAACGCCATCTATCCTGTTGGCGACGAACTACCAACGAAATCCTGCATCGCGCAAGCAAAGTTTTCCGTGCGATTTGAACATATACAACAGTCCGAATATCAACTATTAAGGAGTTGCCCACCAACCACAACAACCGTCTGGTCGGAGGATCCTCCCATTTCAGTGGAGGTAAGCGGGGCTTTCCTCTTGCATACCTCTATATTATCACTAAAGTACATTTAATATTAAATAACTAAAGAATTGAATTCATTTCCTGTTTTTGTTGCAAAAAATTGACACAAAACCAGTAGACACTTTTTATTGTTTTCAAAAAATAAAAGACAGTTTTTATCTTGGATTGAACGACGTTAAAAAGCGCGGAAGCTGATGATATTTACATATCAGCTTTAATAACTAACAAGGTAAAGGTAAATCAATATAATTAATTGTTTTATAGCTTTTCACGCCATTTATTCATTTTGTTCAGTTATTGGAACGAAACGTAAACAGAAATCCAGTTCAATAATTAAGTTACTCACCTCAGAATATTATTTCCATTGATGTTGAAAGTTGTTGTTGTGTGTTGTGTCAGGAAGTCTCCACTTGTTGTCTCTGTTCTTTGAACTTTAGGTAAATTAGCTCACCTTTTTCCCATCACTATTAATTACCCCAAACTGATATGACACATGACATCTTCAGTGTGGCCGGTGAAAAAGACCTTTTTTAAAAACAAATTCCGAAGAAAATGGAAGTCCGTGTTTCTGTTGTTCTTTTCTTCGTGCTTTGTTACCGACTTCCGAAATAAAAGTTTTTATAAACTTTGTAGTTGTATCAATTTTTTATATAATTTTTTTTTGGGAACATATTTGATATGACAGATCTTTTGCAATACGAATATCGAATAGTACCTGTTTGATATTCGTACTGCAATAGATCTGTCGAAAAACTATGTGTTTTTCTGGAACGCGAGAGAAACAATGGCAAATCACTCAATCTCAGTTGTTATTTCACAAAAAGATTAAATTGCACATCATCTGCCCTTCGCAAAATGGTGGTTACCATCCATACCCCCACTACTATACATACCTCCATATTACCGTGCCATACCAATGATTTATGACAATACTAGCTGTAGCCCGCGGCTCCGCCCGCGTGAATGTCGAAAATTATCCCAAGGGAACATAATCCCGGGATAAAAACTATCCTATGTTCTTTTCGGGGACTCAAACAGTCTCTATACCAAATTTCATCTAATTCGGTCAAGCGTGAAGAAGTAACAAACATACACACACACTCACAAACTTTAGCCTTTATAATATTAGTGTGATTGTGTTCAACTCACTATAAAGTCGCTACAAAATTTTTAAAATATTTCCACCATATTTTCACTATTACAGAAATCTAGTACTAGTTTAGTCGCTTGTACTCGAAGCGACTTCTTTCACTCTATATTTGGGCCACAATTTGCTCTCTCGCATACATCTTACGCGTGGAAGTTTCTAGCAAAATCTCCCGCCACATCATTGAAGGAATTCCTGCTTTATTTGTCGGATAGTAGAGTTGGTTTTGTATTGATGTTGTTTAAAAAATGTCAAGTATGTTATATGCCTCGAAGTAAGAAATTTCATTTGAGACGATTTTGCGATTTCCTTCACTTGTTTCCCTCAGGACAGGCCGTTGATTTATCAGGGAGAATTCTCGCCTTTTTATTCGAGAAAAAAATGTTTTGTGCCTCTGACTTGAGAATATACGGATGTGTTGTAAAATTAAAACTCTTTTCGGTTATGAATTTTAAATTGTCTTGTTCTTCTTTGTATTGTTGTCTTGCCTTTGTCAGAATATGTGATGTTTGAGGGAGTTAATCATTTATTTATCTGACTCTTTTGACTTGGGAAAAATACACTTGACAGATGTACAGTACGAACGTATCATATACACCCTTTTGCAAAAAAAAAACGGGCACTTTAGATTTTCTTCTCTATCTTAAATAAATATTACAAGAAAAGGGTTTTATTTATTTGACGATGTTATTAAGCATTATTTGAAGTATCCTGGCTGGAAAGCATATGCTCCATAATTAACAATGAAAATTAACTTGATAACTGTAAAATTTCTTTATGCGCGAATTGTTGAAACTGTTACTTGATACTTACTAAAATATTAAAAACTCCTTGGATAATTATAATTTATGCTAATTCATTAATTTAATTGTAATGTTTACATTCAATACCTCCTTTTACCGTGGTTATGACTTTCGATAAGAGCCAGCAAAAATATAGCGCTACTTTAAGAAGGTTTTTCGCCAACTTACGTGTCTCAGCGGCCAAATGTGAGTCGTTCAACTGACCGAGACTGAGATCGACATATATTTTTATTAATTTTTTTTCACCATCGGAAAGTAGAGATTTCAACGAACAGAAAGCATACCAACTTTTTGATAAAAGCTGATATTTTGACGGGTGAATTTTCGATTGAAAATTAGGGTGCTTTTTAGATATTAATTCAAAATAAGGTGAAAAAATAAACATTTCTAATCAAATAAATTACAGCGTATTTGGGACATAAAAAGGTAAGCTTTCACCAAATATCGTGAAAAACAAAAAAAATTTTTTGTAAAAGATAAAAATAAAAAAACAAAAACTTGTTTTTTTTTAATTTTTCACATAAATGTTGAGGTTATGTGAATAAAGTGTAATTACAAAAGTTTTAGATCTTTTTATTACCTACAATTTTGCCATTTGACTTTTTTCCATAAGACTTAGTTTTGCCGGAAATCGAGATAAACCATTTTTTACCCTTAAAAACTCACCCCCTTACCCTTCCCGACCTCAGATCCCCGTAAATTATTTGTCCTTTCATTTTTATAATATTCTCCTCCTCTTCGAATGGGTTTCATCCTACTATTATTTTTTTTGGTTTCATAAATTATCGACCCTGGTCTAGTGGGGTACCACTAAGAGTAAGAAATAAAAACAATTTTACAAAAATAAAAGAGTTCTTTGAATGATCATGGTCGATCAGTCAAAACATGAAGATATTTACTCGTTCCGAAGCGTAGATGTATATGGAGAAGAACGTGCAAGAAATTCCACGGACACTTTTAAATTATGTTATGTACATATTACAACGCGTAACTTGCATAAGTACTACAACATAACACCTAAATATTCATTGATTCTAATTGCCCTGTATTAACCAGAACAATCAAATTAACCATAATGCAAAAGCCCCAAAAAGTTCATTCAATATACACGAAACATCTCCAAACTCACCTTTACATTTTGTATCCATACCATTAAACTAAAAGTAATGTTAGCTAGGTATCCATAAACGTTGTAGGTCTGGCATATTTTATAGGTCAACACTGTTCCCTGAACAACTGTACAAGTGAATATAATGTCTGAAAAGATATAACTCAAATAGTCTTGTGTAGAGTGTCCATGGTTGCTTCTTGGCGTTACACTGTAGCGGCATCAATGCCGAACATGAAAACTAAACTTGAAAAACTAAGAAGCGAAATTTGTACGGCAACAAAAAGAACCGCAACGCCATCTATGCCGTCAGCGACAAACTAACAACGAAATCCTGCATCGCGCAAGCAAAGTTCTCCGTGCGAATTGAAAATGTACAACAATCCGAATATCAACTATTGGGCAGTTGCCCACCAAACGCAACAACCGTCTGGTCGGAGGATCCTTCTATTTCAGTGGAGGTATGCGGGACTTTACTTTCTGTATCACACCTCTATGATACTTTCATTGTGCGTACAGATAAGAAGTATGATATAGAATGTAGTATTGTAAAATGTGTGCACTGGATCCTACCCTCTATTGTGATCTCTCTCTATCACTCAAAGGTTTGCTGGTAGAAAACTCATTTTTGAGTTAAACTCGCCTTTGTACATGAACTATTTAAATTACTGTGAATTAATATACGCTGTTATGGCGTACAATAAAGAATTAAAGGAAGAAGTTGAACTCCTTGTTGGAGTTTGTGTTACCTGATTGTCTAACCTGGGGGTCTTTATGTCAAGAGTGAACAGGTTACTTCTAGGCAAACATGCATTATCGAACAAACAATCGCTTTCCATCAGGTGAGGTTGTGCGAGCCTATCAATAATAAATAATTTGAAATCATAAATAGTAATCATAATAATTATTTGAAATTAACAAATTTACTATAGGCCCAACTCTGACATATTATGAAAATAAGATCAGCTGTTCTTTATCGCTGTTTTTGTTCTGTTTTTTTTTTTTGTTTTTATCATCATTTCTCAAGTCCACTGCCGGACATAGGCTTCCCCCGAGAGACCCCATATCGACCGGTCCTGTGCGTCTCGCATCCAGCGCATTCCCGCAGACTTCACAAAAACATCGGTCCATTTTGAGACCTTCCACCGCTGCGTCTTCCAGTACGCGGTCTCAACTCTAAGAAAACCAAGGTTACCGATATAGTCCGGAGAATCGCCAAACATAAGTGGCGGTGGTTGATGGGATCGTCGAACTCAGCCCCAAGATTGCCGATGGACCTGAAAGGCTCACAGAACCCCGGAAGTCTCTTGTCAATCAATATGCCTTGCCTTTTCCCCACTATATTGAAGTCGGCTTCCAGTCTAGCCGGATGCAGCGAAGACATTATATGAAGCGACTGCCCATCAGACCTCCACAACCAGGTAACTGAGAAACACAATACCCTTTGGCGAGACTGATGTCCAATTTTCCGGTTTTTGACGTCCGTGGCGTCATGCATAACGACTATCAAATATCTTCAAATGATTACCGTGTCTGACGGCTTAACGTGATTTTTGAGGTACTTGTTTCGAAGAGTCGAAGAGCGACCAGTGCGGCTGCTATTATTTATCAAGAAGCTCCTTAGCATTACGCTAACCCAGCATTCTATCAGAATTTGAGCTAAATCGTAGACGTGGTCATGGTCACTCTACTTTTACGATACCTTTTATATGTGCGATGCACCTTCATCACACAAAACATAAGACACATCTTCTGTTGTTACACTATAAACTACACCTTACCACTCCGTCATACAATACATATTATCTTGGCTATTAGTTTTTGGAAGGTATCGTAAAGTTTGTCGATCGGACAACGCGTTGGACTCTAGGGTGTAGTATCCGATTATAGTCCAACCATCTCATAGTTTTTGTTCCATATTAGAGCCTTTATATTTTGTAGAAGATTGGTAAATATTATTATGGATTCGAAGAAGGTGAGTTGGAAAATTGCTAAAAATACCTACATATTTTGGCTGTGACCCTTGGGCTGTTGACGGTTATACAGGATTTCAAAAGGATTTAACATTGATGGCTCCTATGATATTCGCAAATGAATGTATATTGCAGCAGCGTCGTCTCCTTACGAATAATTTAGAAACTCAACATATTTTGTGCCTACTTATTTATCAAAAGTTCTACCTGTTAATGACAATTTCTTGTTTATGATCAGAACAAAGGATCAGGAGACCTGCATCATTTTTTATGTTTTACTTGTTTAGTACTTATTCGTTACGTTATACTATTCGTTACAATATACGGTTAAAAAACACTTATTTACTTACTAATAAAATTAGTAGCTCATGCCACCTATAATATGACTACAGCAGATTCAGCAAAAATACAGGATAAACAAGCAACTCCCAGCAGAATTCCCTCAAATATGATTTGGCCCCGCCCTCGGGACAGCCCGGTCTTTTTCAGGATTACAGTCGACAAAATAACTATATTTATTGTCACGGAAAACGACCATGGGTACTTTTATTTAGAGGAGGCTGTAAATATTGACAAAATGTATTGAGTTGCTTTCAGGAAAAGGGAAAAGTGTATATATGTATTATGCTTGTTATATATATTAACACTTTCAGTGCCCAGAACTCGGCATATGGATCGAACAATTATGTGCCCACGAGTCGTCGCTACGTATATCGACGACTCGGCAGCCGAGTCGTCGTTAAAGTGTTAAGAATTTATTTGAACTGGATAACTATGCCTGTCAGGTAGGATATCTTTTCATGTCTATCGTTGAACTTAACTTTAGTCTATGACGTATTAATCTTCAGTCCCATTTTATTTGTATATATATAAGCCTTATCGAGAGATCACAAAAAAACTAATATAAATATTTAATAATATTTTATAACCATAAACTCTTTCATAAAATAACAAGTCTAACGATTACTTAATATCCTTCCGATTATACTTTCACGTGACGTTCTTCTTAGGATATACATAGATAACATAAAATTCAAGCGAATTAAGACATGGGCTCACAGCTAGTTTGACAATAAACCAAATTCAGTAAAACTATCAATAAGTCCTACCACTCTCTTCTTGAACCGAACCATAGTTTCATCAGGCATGTCTTCTATCCTCATTGCATCGAACACTTCTTTTAGATCTGACTTTTTCCTAGCTTCCATAAACTTGCTGGCCTCCTTTGAATCTCTCATCAAAAGATTAGCTAACATCAAGCATAGACCAAAAATAAAATTGCCATATCTCTTCAAGTCTGCATCCAGCTGGTCTCTAGGATATATGAAATTGGAGTTCAGGCCAAAGTTGGACAAGGATTTGTCCAATTCTGCGTAATAGTAGTCTAACCAGTTGTAATAGTTCTCTATTCTGGTCTCATGGTCAGTGCAGTTGAAGATCATGTAGAGGAGATCAACCACAGGGTTAGTGACCTTTGAAATTTGGTAGTCAATCATGATTGATTGTGCTAAGCCATCCCCCTAAAATTAAAAATAAAACATGTTACACTTGGCTAGAGATCACCCAAGACAGAGAGGTTTGGAAGGAGAAATGTGAACCCTTTGCCCAGCAATTTAAGGCAAATGTAGCATAACAAAAATTTATGAAAATAAGTGACATGATTTTGTAATCATCTCGCACACAAGTTCTCACATAAACGGAATTCTTGACCTTTATTTTTAAACTATAGTTTTTTTACGTTATATGTCACATTTTATAATTACAATGAGCTGCTAAGTGTATTTAAAATTTAATGAAATAATAAAAGGATTTTTTTAAAGAAAACACTTCGAAAGCTTTTAGAATTTTGTACACAAGTACACCAGAAGCAAGACCTCAATTAGGACATAGGATACACTTAATGCTGATGGTACGTTTACTGTTAACTTTCGGCAGGCGAAGCAAGTAATAAAATAATATGAGAAATGAAAAACTTACCGCGTATTTAAACATAATATTGTTTGTCCAAGCATCGCCTTGTTGAATAACCGTATACTTGTCCGGAGTCTTTGAAAGATGTACTGCCAGTTTAAAGATATTATGTACTTTATTTTTAATGATACTTGTATGAGCCTCGTCATCAAAAACTGATAGAATTTCAGTTTCAAATTTTTGTATATGAGACATCATTTCTTTATTATCAGCCATGACTATCCATACATTAGTCAACGTATTTTTGAAGAGATCATAAGTTTCTGGTTCATTTTTCTTTAACACAAAAGAAAGAGAATGGAGCAAAGCAAAGTTCTTCAAGATGCTTTTGACACATTCGTCAGAGAGAGACTCAAACTTGTTCAACATAGTAAAACCTGATTCACTCAGATCTTCTAATATTACAACCTCGTTAGGCGCTTCCATCAGGGATCCGTAACATTTGGCGTATTTTAGTTGTTCCATTTCTGGTACTCCTGCGTCTTTCTGTAGCTGCACTAGCTTAGGTAATACCACAGTATACATTGTATGCTCGTTTCTAAACATGAATTCGGTATTCGTCATCTTACGAACCGTCTCGAATGCAGATGCAATTTTGACAATCATTTTCAAGTTTCCATTTTTACCTTCTATGTTTATCCTTTTGACGTTTGCAACGAAGTTATCACCAGTTTGCCCAACTGGACTGAATACTACTTTACTAGCTTGTAAATCTTGATCTTGAATCATTTTATTAATGAACTCCAATTGGCGTTCGTTTATATTCTCGAAATCTCCTTCAAAGTTGTAGTGTGCCATGTTTGCATGTACTAAATAAAAAATTGTGAATGGTTTTTTATTTATACAAAGTATTTTATCTTAATTTGGGTTTGTTGTCGATTGTTAGTATTTATGATTAGATAGATATTGATTATTTTTTACTGAATGAGGTGTGAACTAGGTTTTTTTTATCATAATACCTACTTCCTTTGTCCGGACCTCACGCAATTGGACGATCATGATGACAGTTATAAATATGTACTTTGGTAGACCAAATCAAAACATTCTTACGTTTCAAAATGAACATAAAAATACGAAATATCCATTTTGTCACTCGAAACATGTACCACCTACACATGGTTGCAATTTGTAATTTTAAACACCTTGCTTTGGAAACTTCAAGCAGAAGAAGTACCTATGTAAAAAATTGAGCGTATCTGCGTATGTCCTACATAATCTGGCGAAAAAGGTCAACATCTATACCACAATAGTTACATACCATGGTCTAGTCGCGTCCATTTTAAGATATGGAATAATCTTTTGGGGAAACTGTACTCTACGAGAACAGGTTTCAAGGCCCAGAAACGTTGCGTAAGGGCAATACTTAACAAGAAAGTGACAGATAGTTGCGTTCCTGTGTTTAACTCATAACTTTCCCGTATATTTATATTTTACAAATCGCACTCTTCGTAAAATTTAACATGAATCTTTTCTCTTCAGTGTCAGAAACTAGAAAGATTAGGTATCTTTCTTTTTTTTTTAATGTAGTTTCACAATTTCACAAAATTTTGCATGCCTAATGTAAGGTAGATTGTACAAGGCTCACCCATCTTACAGTAACACCTTATTTTAAGTACCTGCAATCTTAGCAAATAAACTCTACTTTACTTTTACTTTGGGTGCAATATTTTATATGTACCTACATGTCACCGGAAAATAGCAAACTCCATAAGATTATAAAATAACTTGAGAGACTGTAAACTCTAGATAAATTTTCAACTGAACATTTAAAATACTTTTTTACGCATCAATATTTGATAGTCTATAATCTGTCGAAAACATTTCGAGAAATTTTTCAGTTTGCCATTTTCCGGTTACATATATAAAGGATTTTGTCCTCCTCGTCCGGTTTATTCTTTATAATAATCATCCAATACTAAGCTTTTAGAAACTGAAAGTGTATTATGACAATTAAACGAAAATCGAGGATATCGGGATGGCGAAAATTGAAAGCCGTTTCTCTTCTAAAATCATCGCCCCTGAGCCTTTAAGTTAATTTAAAATTTGAACCTTTCCTCAAAATTTAGGATCAGTAGTGTTGGTAATAAATCAAAACATAATGATAGGCAACTCTTTATTGCACATTAATTTGTATATGTGTATCCGTTTCCGCTTACAAATAAATCTCTCTGTTCCGTCTCGTCGAACGAATACGTTGTTTTATTTTAAGTAGTTTTCCAGAAATGGTCAAATTCCAATTTTTTACTTTATAAAATAATAAAAAAAAAACATTTTGAAATAAGGGAAAAAGGTGTTACACGATCCAATTTTAATGTGTAACGTAAATAAACAAGGGGCAAATTAGAATATTAAATAAATATTGTGTTTCATGCTTAATGAGCGTAGGCGATGCTTTATATTTAGTGGCATGTTGCCTCTAAGTACGTTTGACCACTTTTCAAAAGCCCAGTTGTATAAAACTTAGTGATTTAAAATCAACTTTTTATCTCTTTTGAATTACAATTTTATAGGTAGGATTATAAATGTTTTTCTCACGTGGCCCGTTCCGTTAAGAATAATCAATGAATTAAGATATAGATAAATCAATTAAATCGACTTGTTGACACTATGGGAACAGGCAAACAAGTATTTATTTTAAGTACCTAAGTTTCGTTTAATTGTCATCATGACACTCGAAATGTTAAGGCACGTATTCTTGATCACGTGGGGTCCGAGTCTGGAAAATGGGTATTAAGATTATGAATAACAGCTGGTATACAAAAACGTATAACCAGTATCTAATCTGAAATAATAACAATCAACACTAGCTACGGATACAGATAAAAATGCTCAGTATAAATTATAACAAACAATCGGACTTTTTTTAGTTAGTACTTAGTATCTCAAGCAATCATGGCATTATACAACTTTGAAGGAGATTTAGAAAATATAAATGAACGCCAACTGGAGTTCATTAGTAAAGTTATTCAGGAACAAGTTCTACAAGTTACTAAAGTGGTTTTTAGCCCAGTTGGGCAAGCTGGTGATAATTTTGTTGCAAACGTCAAGAGGATAAACATAGAAGGTAAAAATGGAAGCTTGAAAATGATTGTCAAAATCGCATCTGCGTACGAGATGGTCCGAATGATGACAAACACAGAAATCATGTTTAACAACGAAAACACAATGTATTCGGAGGTTTTACCCAAGCTAGTGCAATTACAGAAAGACGCAGGAGTACCAGAAGAGGGACAGTTAAGATACGCTAAATGTTACGGATCTCAGAATGAATCACCCAACGAGGTTATTATTTTAGAAGACCTGAGTGAATCAGATTTCATAATGCTGAACAAATTTGAGTATTTGTCCGATGATTGTGTTAAAAGTGTCTTGAAAAACTTTGCTTTACTCCATTCCCTTTCATTTGCTTTAAAGGAAAAAGAACCAGAAACTTATGACCTTTTTAAAAGTAAATTGACAGATACATGGGCAATCATGGCTGATAATAAAGAAATGATGTCTCATATGCAAACATTTGAAGATGATATTATAGCAGTGTTTGATGACGAAGCTCATAAAAAAATAATTAAAAATAAAATACCAGATATCTTTAAATATGCAGTGAAGTTTTCGAAAGACACGGATAATAAATATTCAGTTATTACACAAGGCGATGCTTGGACGAATAATATTATGTTCAAAGTGGTGAGTGCTTGCGTGTTGTTTTCTTAATCTGCTTTTTAACGTTTCTTACACATGGAGATGGAGTAAGGTGAGAAATGCAGGATCAATCGATATGATGTTTGACTACAATGATTGCAATTGAAATATATTTAATTTTTGTTTTCAGAGAGACGACTCGGTACAATCAATCATGATTGATTACCAAGCATCGAAAAACAATAGTCCTGTGATTGATCTTTTCTATATGATCTTTAACTGCACTGACCATGAGTCCAGGACCAACAACTTCTACAGCTGGTTAGACTACTATCACTCCGAATTTGACAATTCTTTGTCAAACTTTGGCCTGCAAGCCCATCTCATATATCCTAGAGACCAGCTGGATGCAGACTTGAAGAGATATGGCAATTTTCTTTTTGGTCTATCCTTGATGTTAGCTAATATTTTGATGAGAGATACAAACGAGGCCAGCAAATTTATGGAAGCTGGAAAGAAGTCCGATCTTAGCGACGTTTTGGAAACAATGAAAATAGAAGACATGCCAGATGAAACTATGGTTCGTTTCAAAACGAGAGTTCTGGGACTGATCGACAGTTTTACTGAATTTGGTTTATCGTAAAATTAAGAAAAGTTATTCGTTATAAATTATTTTTATATGATTATTTATTTATTTATTTATTTATTTAAACTTTATGTACAATAGTGGTACATGGGCGGACTTAATGCATCAAGGCATTCTGTACCAGTCAACCTTTGGGTTATAAAGACTATATTGTGGTAGGTGTACAATAAATAAAAATAAGATTCAAAATTGAATTTTAACAATTCGGAAAGAATATACAGATAATATATATAATACTAATAAAATACATATATATGCTAAAATAATAAACTAATAAATATGATATATAATAATCATACCGATTAAGAGAATCAAGGACACATTAGAAGAAATAACATTAGAAGAGGATTTTGTTATGCCGAGTGATTTGAGAAACTTCCATATATCAGCCGGTGAAGAGTTGAAGACATTTTCACAAATGTATCGGCGTTTAGAAGCTCTTACCATCTGGTTACAGCGGTTTCTAGCCAACTTGTACAGGTTTCAGTTCTCCTCACTGCGATCTCTTCTATATTTTCGAAAAGCCTTGTCACGCCGTCTCATCGCCATACGAACTCCAGAGTTGATCCATGGAGCCGGGGGGCGCTTAACACGGACGGCCCTCAGAGGTGCATGTGCATCAATGAGGTGAAGTACAGACCTGTTAAATATTTCTACTTTTTCCTCCACTGTCGATGCCTGTTCAACATCGATCCAATCAACAGCTCTTGCATCTCTATTGAGCTGGTCCTTGTCCATTCTCGCGAAATTCCGAAGGAACACAATGGCAGGCCGCTGTTTAGGAGGCTTAATTTTATACGTCAGATAAATTAAGTCGTGTCTAGATAACCCAGGAACCGCAATCTGGCCATGATTAGCAACTAAATTTACTGAGGAAGTGAGCATGAGATCAAGCCAAGAGTCACTTGTGTCGAGATTATGATGAGTCGGATTAAGTGTAAGAAGAGATAGACTCGACGATTCCAGGATTGCTCTCAGTTTGCATGATCTAGAATTATCCTTCAAGAGATCGGTGTTGAAATCACCCATGAATATGAGATGTTTGTACTCTGAGGAAAGAGAATCAAAAAGAGAATCAAGAGTGGAGAAATAATCTATAGCAGGTGGGCAGTAAAATACTCCAAGAATGGCCTTAATCCCCTTGACATCAATTTCAAGGACTAAGTATTCGGGATTGCCGTTAACTGTCACCGGCGAAGATGATACGATTTTGTAGGGGATGTCGCTGCGTAGGTAAATGGCAACACCCCCGGCTCTTTTTCCCGTGCGGTCATTGCGAATAAGGACAAAACCGGGTAGACTGTAAAAAGAAGAGGGAAGTTCGGGCTGAAGCCAACTTTCCGAAACTAGGACAGCGTGCAAAGCAACATCACTAAACAAATCCAGCATCTCAGAGTGATGTTGAGGGATACTTTGAGCGTTCACATGACAGACATTTAAACACTTCTGAAATCGCTGAAACTCACCACTTAAAAAGCTGTTTACAGAAAAAGATTCGTCTAGAGATGAATATGACGTAGTGGAACTACGGCAGGAAAAAAACGAGTCGTCGTGAGACATAATTATTATAAACTGTAAATAAATATATAAAAGAATATTATAGATAAGATAAAATTTAAACTAATTTAAAAGTGAACTTAAATTCACTATTTATAATTGCATTACCTGCCGGCAGACTGTTCACAAACAAAACTAAATTACTAGTGCGTGTTTCCAAACGCAAACTTAATTCACAAGAGGTCAAAATAAGTGGCATAGATAAAAATATGATAGAAAATACACAAACACACAAGTGACAACTACTGACACTGACAGATCAAAACAAAACAAAAACTAAGTGTCGGTATTACTAACAAAAATTCTGTGACGTGCTTATTTTTAACCAGTAGGTATCAAGACACAGTTTCAGAGAATAAAAACAGATAGGAAACACGCACAAACGGATACAAAGTTAGCAAACAATACATAAATACCAATAAATGACACTACTTCTTCTTTGTAATCCGCCTCGACCGAGTCGAAGCCTGTGGAGATGCACTTTTAGAGTTGGAAACCGGAGGAACCTCTTGATCCAAGGATTTGCCATGTTCCACTCCAAGCGCACCGACCTCCTCAAGACTGAAGACTCGCCGTCGGTTTCCATCCGGAAGTTTGACGTTGATATTGCCGTCCATGGTCCAAACGTTTGTCACGCCAAACAGTTTGCGAGCTGCAGTAAAAGTAGACTGCCGTTGTCGAGTGAGGAATTCAGACACCACATAAGGCGATCCCTTCAACTTGGTCTTGGTTCTCCAAATCTCGCCACGGAGGGTTGAGTCAGCGCACCGAAGCAGGATAGGTCTGGCGCGACCCTCCGAGGCAGCGCCCAGTCTGTGACATACAGTCAGTGAAGAGGGTGCCAGATCCATCAAACCAAGCTTAGTCTGCAGGATGGTTGCTACGGTATCAGGAACTTTCTCACCTGGTTTCTCTGGGACGCCACCAAGTAACAGAAACTTTTTCCTGTGACGCATCTCTATCACGTCTACACTCCTGCTCAGTTCAGCAATCTGTAGCTGCAAAGCGCTGAGGACTCTCCAAACATGCTCCTTGAAGATGGTGAAGTCTTTGTGGAGGCTGCTCAAATCAGCTCCTGGTGGTGAAGCTTTAAGGTGTGCTTCAAAATCAGCCATCCTCTGGTTAAGTGACATTATAGCCATGCGCTGGGTCTCCGCAATGTCAGCTATAGTGGTCATAATAGTGACTTTGTGTTTCAAAGACTATGCCAAAGTTGGAGGTGACAGCTCAAGCCGGCAAGCAAATGCAATTAGCACTGTTTAGGGCATAAGGATACTACTGCCCACACAATATGTGCTTAGTGGTAAGCCAATTATGTTGTATCCGATGAAATTAAAAATAAAATAAAATTATTTACTAATTAAAATATAAAATTATACAGAGCATATGTGTTTACTTTTTATGCACCTACCCGCGAAAAAAAACACAGATTATGACAGTTCTTTTAACATCCCACTATACCTTGAGGTTGTAGCTTTGATATCAAGACGTTAAAATTTTTTGCCTCTGCATTGTTGTACTGAACGTCACATACCTAACCTAACAAATACAGAACATATTTTTTTACATTTGCATCGATATTTACCGCCTTTGGGCGGGCAAGGGTCTGCCAGATTCCGACTGATACCGTTACTATTCGGCGTTCTTTAAACTGTCTCTTAACTGTCCTTGGTATATGAGCACTTCTGCTATTGTTGACCTGGCATATTTTGGTATTGATCAGGGGTTCAATGGGCCAGAAAGCCCAAACGGAAAGCAAGTAGAAAAGTGGAAAGCTAGTCTGCTGCAAATGTTTCCATTGCTTCCAAAAAGAGGCGAAGAGAAAGTGCTGATCACGATCTGAATTTTAAATCGCCCAACACTTTATCTTTCTTTAAATGTTACTTTGTGTAAGTCAGCCATGTTTTTCTCACGTGGCCTGTTGCTTAATAACTTATCGATTACATTATTTATCAAAAAAACGATAAATTACGATTTAGATAAGTTTTTGATTACAGCTGTACGTAGAACCAACTGCTTTGAAGCACGTCATTTATCTATATTGTTAGAAGAATTACAGTAGTTTTTTTATAATTACAAATTTTATTTCTTAAAAAATAATTTACACTGTAATTTGCACTGTACTGCGCGACAAACCAAATGAAAATCTGCTTAGTGGACATACTAAGCAGATTTTCATTTGGTTTGTCGCAACAGAAAATGAATGGTTTTTCCAGACAAGCGGTCTGTCACTGAAGTGGCTAATTTAGTATAAAAATTATGAGTCACATCTTACCAAAGAATTTAATACGTTTATCAATTCAAGAGATAATGGTGATCGCCTCATTAATAAATGAGGGCAAAGTTTTATCATTATTACACGTCATAGTGTAAAAAACAAAGTTGGATTTTGTGCATTTTTTTATGAATGCCGAGGTCAAAATATTGCAATTCAAGGTTTACCACCAAGTGCACTATAAAGAGGGTTATTCTGTTGAGGGTTCCGTAGTAATGTTTTACCTCGGAACCTTCAACAGAACAAGGAAAACTTATAGTTTCACCAAGACTGGCCCTCCGTCGGCAGTTTAACTCAAACATAAAGACCATTGTTGCTACGAAGTTGTAACTTGGCATGATCATGTTGTAAAATAAAATTAGGGAAGTCTTTTTTTAAGAAGTGGAGAAGTCATTGAGTGCCTAAAACGTCGAAAAAGGTCCTGGGGCTCTAGACAAGTGTCAATCGCTACGAAGCGTTTCGATTTCGATAGCGTTGGCGTGACGAAGGATCGCTTCGGCTTCGATTCGATGCCGCTTGTCAATATTTTGGCGATTGCGCCTGTTCAATAAAAACTATTGTTCTAGTTTATGGTTTTCGATGACGGACATGTCAAACATGGTTCAAAACATTATTTTATATTGCGAAATTGATAATTTTATTGGCAAAATTTAACCGACTGTCTACAAAATCCTATACTAAATATAATAATCTAGGTAAGTGAATCGTTTGTGCATAATTTAAAAGCGGTACATGTGCTTAAACTTTTATTGTGAAACCAATTTTTTCTAAGTTTCTGCCTATTTATTTATAGAAAGAAAAGGAATGTAAAGTACGCGCCAGCTATTTGTAAAATTAATCTACTGGAGCCTGGTTTCGTCTTTTCACTGAAGCCTGGAAGGTAAAACGTTTAAGTTGCTGGTTGTAACCCAATATATGTAAGTGAATTTTATAAACGCAATAGTCCATCGTATATTCAGTGTTGATTCGCATAGTACGTGTAAAGCGTGCTATTGGTACACTGCTGATGATGATGATGATCCCTTCGGGGAATAGGTTAGTTGATAACGGTTGCGTTCCGTTACCTTCGTAACTACTATTTAAACAAGTTGTAAAATGGTGCTAGTTTTAAAGATTAGATTAATTGCAAAGTCAGGAATCCCATTCTTCCGAATTGTAACCATTTCTGTCTTTCCTTCCGTGTTGCAGCTATGCATCTCTGAACCATTTTCCTGAAAAACCTTGAACATGAAAAACCTTTGTAAAATTGTATTGTTTTTCAGGTGTACCACCATCACCTGAACCAATCGTGCCAACCATCTCTACCATAAGTACACCAGCCAGTCAGTAATGATACTAGTGCTATTACAAATATCGTGAAAAAACATTTATTAATGACAGCAAGAATAACCTCTAATAGAAACTACAGGTTTCTCATTCCTGGAAACCTAATTATTTTCATACAATGCATTTGAAGTGGATACTTTAAGAAAACATCGATATTAAGGGTTTAGTTTACTTAATATACCTTTTAATTATTATTTTTTGTAAATAAATATAAAAAAATAAATGTTTAATTTTATTCATGCTGCAGTTATTTGTAATTTCCATAAAAAAATCATTCCATTCAACATTCAATCTAGTTCAGTCATTCCTTAATAGTCTACCTGGACCTCTAGGGGTCTACACAGATTTGCATCGAAGTGCGTGACAGATAAATGGGGGCCACGATACTGGATCCCATTTATGCAGTTCGACACTCACTTAATAATATTGTTGTATACATATACGTATTTGTTTAGAAGTATAGAACCGAATGAAACAAAATGTAAACTATGTGAAATTAACATTAAAACAGCGGGGAGGGGTCCACTCAAAATAGAAAATTCTCCAAGCGTACAATAATAATGCGACAACAAAGTTTGTGGACCGCTGTGTTCTAACACAGCGGTCCACAAACTTGGCCAAATTCTACGATATGGCGACGACAAATATAGATATTAATTGTCGTCGCCATATCGTACAATTTGACAATTTCATGATGTGACCGCTTCAATCCTAACTTGGACAACAGGGTTTTAAGGAACCTAACATGAATTGTATGATGCCATCCAATTTGAAGTTATTTAACCTATCCGTGTCGGGGTGCCCTAAGTTCCCTCAAATGTAACCTAAACTAACTTCGGCCATACAATGAAGTGGCCAATTCTTCGATATGGCCACGACGTACACAAACCCACATCCCATAAACGTCAGTGAATGTCCATGTCACCGGAAAATGGCAAACTCCGTAAGATTTTAAAATAACTTGAGAGATGTAAACTCTCGATAAATTGTCCACAGAACATTTGAAGTAATTTTTTACTCATCAAAATTTTATAGTCTCGTAATTTATCTGTTTTGGTGTGATAGTAAACCTGAAAACAAGGCTTTCATTGGTCTGTTCAGATATAAGCTCACACCAATGTGGCGCCAAGTTTCCAGTTTTACTACTAACCAAAACAAATAAATTGTAAACCAGAGTGCTGATTGGTCGCCAGTTTATGTCAGTCCAAAATTTCTCGGACCGGCACGGAAATAATATAGACTATCAAATTTTGATGCGTAAAAAAGTATTCCAAATTTTCAGTTGGCAATTTATCGAGAGTTTACAACCTCTCAAGTTGTTTTATAATCTTACGGAGTTTACCATTTTCCGGTGACATACGTCAAACGTTATCCATACTTCAAAATTTAAAGGTGGGTACTGACCAGTCTTACGGGGCGTAATGTAATGCATATGTTACAAAGAGAGCATTTGTGAGGTCAGTTCGTGGAAACGAGCAAGAACATGCGAGCAAAGAGCCGATCGTGGCTCGTTTTGAGTGCTCCGCCTGTTGTCGATTTTTTGGCAAATCTCTTCGAGTGTTACGTGGTTTAGTCAGTACACTGCGACAAGTCGTGACGAGTGCAACTTGAGCCACACGCATCGATATTTGGCTACATTGTGTTTATTTCTTGTAAATAATAGAGTAGGACAAAGAAAATTTCAACAATAATTTAGTAGAATCTAAGATCCCAACAACCTCTTCGCCAAACATCGTGATTGCCAGTGTCTTCCGAATCATGAGCATGGGCGAGCAAAGAGTTTGAAACGAGCATGTTGCACGAATTTTAGGACACGGCTTAATGTTACGTGCTCGCTTAGAATGGTACGTTTTGGTGGATATCCACTATGTTCGCGAGCCTCTTGCGCTCCGCGCTCCTTCCAGCAACTGCTCCACATAATGGATACGTTTGCGAACTAAGTGCGAACCAAGTTCGCAAACACATCCACTATGTGTAACAGTTGCTGGAGCGCGGAGCGCAAGAGGTGCGTGAACATAGTGGGTACACATCATAATGGCCCGTAACACAGGTAACTACCCACCTTTAGGGATCATGTGACTTTTCGATAGCGCTGTCAAATTTAAGAGATCACGTGACTTTTCGATAGCGCTCACGTCAAATGTAAGGGATTGACCACGTGACTTTTCGATAGCGCTTGTCAATCTCATACATTTTTGATATTTTGACAATCGTTACCGCTGACAGAATGTCATTTGGCTGCGCCTACTGACATTCATCAGCGAAAACGATTGTCAAAAGTTCAAAATGTTATTTGAATATGTAAAACTTGTATGAAATTAAGCGCAAACACAGAAATATAAGCATTTAATACGCAGAATTATAAATGCATTATGTATCTATAACATTTTACTTAGTTAAATTAGGAGGCCGACGTACGGTTTCTTCTTACACGAGTTTTACCGCTGAAGCTTTCCAGCACCCATGGAGTAGTGCAATCCTGTTGGAATAGGTGCGACTTAGTGGTTGGTGTAATTGATTTGTTGCCTTTAGCCGACGTACAGCGTCAGCTAAAGGCAACAATCCAATTAATATTGTTTTTGACCAAACCATTGCAAGCCGGATGATAGGGTGCTTCAAGACGACGCTGAGCCCTTCCGGTCGTTCCCGGTCGTTTTTCACTTGCTCCGTTTTTAATTAATTATCTTCACTTTTCAATATTGGCAAAAATTAATAGTATTTTCTCAAAATCTAAAAACATCTTCCAGCATTAACATTGACAGAATAATTTTGGCATTTAACATCAAATTCAATAACCATGACAAAGACAATATTTTGACAAAGAAATTAGATACTCTTTTCGCTTTTCTCCAAAAAGTATTTTTCTGAATTAGGTACTATTAAGTTTAATTAAATTGCAGTGTTACAGATGCATGCTTCTCCGAATTCGTTGCGTTTGGCACTTTGGGGGCAAAATGTACCTAAATTATTATCCATTACCTATGTATGCCAACAGTTTCATAATTAGAAACGTAGATTAACAGCCATGGTTAAAATAAGTAGTACCTACGATTAACTTATTTCTTGGTTTTCAACCATGTCCTACTTCTTTTCGAGTAAATACCTCTTATAAAAAACTGGACAAGTGCGAGTCGGACTCGCGTGCCAAGGGTTCGGAATGAATTCAATTTTTGCAAAATGATATTTCAACACTATAGACTTAGCTTTCCTGTAATCTATAGGTAAATAACTATTACTGCATTTTTTCAAAATGATAGGCCCAGTAGTTTTGGAGATAAGGGGGATTGGTCATTTTACGTCTAATTTCTTGAATTAGCTACTGCAAAACTATTTATTTTAAAATGAAGAAAAAACAATGAGAGCCCTCAAAATAAGCCCTTTGATTTTATATACCTATAATGATATATACACGGTACAGTTTGAAAAACTTTTCTAGTTAGCCCCAAAAGTTACCCCAGTACTAAAAATTAATTTATTCACGTACCGCGTACGTGTCTGGGTCACAGACGTTCAAATGTGTACGAAATTTCAACAGCATCGGTCCAGTAGATTCGGAGAAAATTCGCTGTGACAGACGGATATACAGACTGACAGGATATACAACTCAGTGATCCTATAAGGGTTCCGTTTTTTACGGATGTTCGGAACCCTAAAAACGACTCTAATTAATGAATGTTTTACTTTGAGGTTGTATAGGTATGCATAGCACCATAAACTAACCTTGCTCTGTTATAAGGCTCGCAAGGTTCCGTTCAACTGTGGAATTAGTAAGTGCATTGTACTTCTGGAATGCTTTCGAGCACCGCAAAAACAATTTTCTAACACAACCTAACTAAAGCGAGTCTTTTTCATGAAAGGTGACTAGTCCATATATTAACTTGAAAAGTAGGACTCCATAGAGAAACCGAGAAAAATTGAATAGTAGGTACTATGTACTTATTTTCTCCTTGCGTCAGAGATCAAAAATTTTGAAAAAAGTTTACCACACCTTATGGAGGTATGCGATACAAAGAGTAAAGTACCACTGAACTTTGCTTTTTTTAAGGATGGGAAATCATCAAATGACTTCTTCCGCTCTGGGTGGAGCGGAAGGGCGTGTCAGACTCTTACTGACTAAAACCCATCCGTGTTCCTTCTAAAGCCCTTTGCGTTCCAGGGCCGCGGTGACTCTTTCGAACAAATTCCGCAACCCTGGCAGGCTCTGGCCCTAGCGGGCCCCGTCTTCTATGCTGACATCTCTTTGAGGCGCGCGTGAAACACACCGCGCCATCGACTCGGGCCAGGTGGTGATCGGACAGCGAGCCACAGCCGCAGGCCCGCGCCTAAGGTGGCCGGGGATCGCCCTGCGACTCCCGACGCCCGGGGCGTCTTCTCCTGTAGCGGCGGTTGGGGCGAAGGCCTTGCCTTTCCCTCGCGCGGCACGCCTCCTCCTTCGCTAGCATTACTGCTTCGCAGAAGGAGGAGACCGCTTCCCAAGCCTCATCGCTCCGGACCATGGATTCAACCAGGGCCGGTCGCGAGAGGTCGCCGTCGCTGATCGCCTTGACAAGGACACGGCGGTGCTCAGCCCAAGCAGGGCAGACCTCCACCGTATGCTCCACCGGGTCCTCCGGCTGATCATCACAGTGCTGACACCCGGGCGTGTCCTCCCGCTTAATCTGAAACAGGTACCTCCCGAAACAGCCGTGTCCGGTGAGTACCTGCGTCAGGCGGAAGGTGAGGACGCCGTGGCGCCTTTCCAGCCACTCCTCAAAGAGGGGCCTTACCGCCGCAATAGTGGCGTGCCCAACGGAGAACTTTGCGCGATGCAGGATTTCGTTGGTAGTTCGTCGTAGATGGCGCTGCGGTACTTTTTGGTGCCGTACAAATTTCGTTTCTTGGTTTTTCATGTCATTTCATTCATCGGCATTGATGCCGCTACAACCTTTTAGGTTTTTTGTAAGTGAGTTTTTCTCCATTCATTAGCGGTAAAATCAATCATGTAATTGATATTTCGGCAAATATCACTAAAATTAGTTTTCATTTAAGTTTAGCCCTCATTAGAAACTACTGTTTCGGACCAAATTTGTATATATTTTCCCCACTCTTTTTTTTGGTTAACTAAGGATTTGTGCGAACAGAAATTTATAAGCTGTATTTTTTTAAGTGACACTTCTTTATTGGCGGTGGAAAAAATGTTATAGTTGTTGTTGTGTATTGTTGTTTGTTTGTTGTTGTTGTTAGTTGTTGTTGTTGTAGTTGTTGTTCTTTTGTTTTTACAAAGTAAAAATGAAAACAAAAGTAGATAATTTTTCGAAAAATAAGGTCATAAAGAAGTTTCACTTCTTACGTGTGTACACTAGTACACGCACACATTTTTTTTAAATCAAAGGTCTACGCAAACAAGCCCATAACCACCAGAGCATTGAAGGAGGAGATACAACGCTGACTCAATGAAATTCAGCAAATTTAGATAAAATAGTGCGTATGTGTGTGATTTGATATTTAACCCCATCCAGTGTACTAGGTAAAGAAAAATAAATACAATTTTATAAAAAATAACCATGTTTTCTATAATCAAAACCTGCGTAAATTTTGAGACATCCTTTACGTAACTAATAATTCCATACGGTGATTAAAACCTAGCAGACCTCTCATAGAGCGAGGGCTTTACACATACAACCTCAAATTGGGTTTTTTCCATGAAAGATTCCGTAGATTTCCGAAGTGAAAAAGAATTAAGTCTATATTTTAACTAGAAAAGTAGGGCACAATAGGAAAACCAAAAATAAGTTAATAATTATATGTAGGTACTATTAAGTTTTACCATAGCTGTAAATCTATAGTTCTAATTATTTTATTGTTGACAAACGGTGCAAAGGAATCGTGGTATAATTGCCACAAGAGTCCCAAACGCAACGATTTTACGTGCTACAAACGATGCATTCGTTTGTAGCACTTAAACGGTACCTCAATTCCTAAAGAACCAGTATCAATGCTTTGACCTTGAACTCAACCACTTGAAATGTGGATGTTTTCTTATTCACAAAACCGACAGACAAATTACTCTTCAGAAATTTAATCATTTAGCACAGTGAACTTTTAGAAAAAGTTAACAACATCTTCTAGGTTCCCCTATTTCGGAAGACAGTTTTAAGACTCTGTAAGTTCTTCTCCTCCTTTTTTCATCCCACTTATAAATTAATAGCTACAGGTTTTATATTAACTTGTATCCGTACAAGCTATTAAAAACATGTAGTTAGCTATTAAGCCTCAATTAATGAAACGTACTTAATAGTTATTCAGTAAAATACTTTTTGGAGAAAACCACAAAGAGTAATTTCTTTGTCATAATATTGTCTTTGTCATAGTTATTGAATTTGATGGTAAATGTCAAAATTATTCCGTCAATGCAAATGCAGAAATTCCAAAGATATTTTGATTTTTTGAGAAAATACTATTATTTTTTACCAATACTCAAAAGTGAAGTAATTTACTAAAAACAAAGCAAGTGATAAACGACCGGGAACGACCGGAAGGGCTCAGCGTCGTCCTACAGCATTGAGTCAACCGGCTTTCAATGGATGGTCAAAAACATTCATCGTTAGCTAAAGGAAACATTCAATCACACCAACCACTAAGCTACACCGATTCCGATAGGACTGAACTACTCTCTGGATGACAAGAAAGCTTCAGCGGAAAAACTCGTCTACAAGAAAAACCCTACGTCAGCGAAGCAAATTCAACTTAGTATATTATTATAAACAATGTACATATTTATAATTATGTGTATTAAATACTTGTATTTCTGTGTTTGCGATTAGTTTCATACCAGTTTTTACTTATTTACATAACATTTTGAACTTTTTACAATCGTTTTCGCTGATAAATGTCAGTAGGCGCCAGCCAAGTGACATTCTATAAGCGATAGCGACTGTCAAAACTTCAAATGTATGAGATTGACAAGCGGTATCGAAAAATCACGTGGTCGGTCCCATACGTTTGACGTTAGCGCTATCGAAAAGTCACGTGATCCTTTCCTTACATTTTCAACTTTTGACAATCGCCAACGCTTGGGACTAAGTACTTAATAATCCCATGCAGTGAACGAATCTTTACACGCCCTGTCACAGCGTTAGATAACTTTATGGCGCAATACATAGACAACCTCAAAGTAAAATATTAATTTTCCTGCTTCCACGGCTTCATCACACACAAAAAGCTTTTCGTTCGTTGGTTTTCATCCATCGTCCCGTATTAACTTTTTGGTCTAATTTTGAGCTCCTTGTTTTCTTACAGGCCTGTATCTGTTATGCACAATTTCAATTTGGACCGGTTGCCAAATCGAGGGGTAACCTTCACCAGGTCATCGGTCCACCTTGAGGGAGGCCTTCGAACGCTACATCTTCCGGTACGCGGTCGCCACTCCAGAACTTTTCGACCCCATCGTCCATCTGTTTTGCAAGCAATGTGTTTTGCCCACTGCCACTTCAGTTTGGCGATCCTTCGGGCTTTGTCGGTTACCTTAGTTCTTTTGTGGAAATCGTCATTCCTGATTCAATGACGCAAGTAAACTCCGAGCATTGCCTTGCCATTGCCCTTTGGGTAATTTTAAGCCTTCTGATGAGGCTAATATTGTGAGCGACCACGTTTTAGTTCCATGAGTCATCACTGGCAAAACGCACTGGTCGTAGACTTTCGTCTTGAGACACTGTGGTATGTCAGACGAAAAGATACCACGTAACTTTGTCGTCAGATCGGAGTCTAATTCGACGATTGACCTGTTTTTCGAAGTTACCCCTACCTAACTGGACCGTTAGTCCCAGGTAGACGTACTCGTGTACAACTTCGAGTGTAATGTCTCCGATCTTGATTGGTGCTACATGGGTATTTGTCCATATTTGATTTAAGACCCACTTTTTCGGAAGCTCCACTGAGAATTGTACTGGGGTCCTCCTTAGTCTCTGCCATGACGACTAAATTGTCGGCAAATCGAAGGTGAGTAATGTACTCGCCATTAATATTGATGCCTAGCCTTCTCCAGTCCCAAACCTTAAAGACATCCTCTATTGCAGCCGTAAACGTAGATACTTAAGACTCTGCACTTGCTTCAAATTACTACTGCTGATTAAGATGTCTGATACTAACAACTGGACTCCAACGTCCATAGGTAAAACTGGACTGGAACCAAACTTACAAAACACAACAGCCCTTTTTTTGTTCACTTTCAAGCTAGCATATGTGGCCAAAGGAGTGCGCACTTGTTTGTGTGCGACTGTGCGTTACCATTTTACCTTAGCAATAATATCTTTAAGAACGTTTTCTAAGTAGGTACCTACTAACTGAATTCAGCCCTCATTTGTGAATGTTGTTCGTATGCTCTCTATAAACTCTGTGGTTTGTCGTTGCTATAGCAACAAAATGTGTTATTCACTTAATCGTTACGTGAAATGTCAATCCTATGACAAGTATTTTGACAAGCGTTCGACGCTCTCGCTTTGTTTGATGGAACATTTTGTCTATCAACGATCGCTTGACCACGTGACTTTTCGTTAGCTAAATGTCATTTCCATACATTAATTTGTATTTTGACAGGCGTTTTCGACGGCTGACTGTTGCTTTGTCTAGGCCTGGCGCTATCGTTTCGCTTAGCGAATTGTGATTAACGACACTTTGTCTAGCCACTTTTGATCGACCACGTGACTTTTCGATTCAAAATGTCAGTCCCATACATTTTGGACTTTTCGATTGGCGTTAGCGTCAGTCGATTGACATCTTATCTAGGGCCTCTGGTTGTGACGGAATGTCTCCAGTATTTTGAAAGAAAATTCGTTGACATCTTAACTATCGCCTCCGTTAACCTCCTATGTCCTACGATAGCTGTCGAACATATGGTTTGCTAACCCTCGATGAAGGCGTAAAGTAATGGACATGGATTTGTTTTACGATATTCTCAATGGATGAATGAATGCCTTTTTAATTATCCCCGCTAGTTACCTCAATAAAGAAAATTAAATTAAGCTACGAAAACATCCGTAACAAGTTAAGGGGCATAATGTTTATAAGGCATCCATCCCATCAGGTGGGGTATAGATAGGTCTGTCGGCCTGTCGGTTTTCATACTTAGTGTCTATGGGTAATCTGTGACAGTCATTGTGAGAGTCTATGTATTGACAATGCCCTCTATAGCAGCGGTCACCGGGTCGTCGCCGTATTTCTTCTTGTAATAAGTATCACGCTACCGCCCAGACTAGACGATAGCTGACATCAGCATTACAGAGTAACAAATGCAATATCTTATCTTTAACACAAACAATCGACAATGCTGCCTCGAAACAGATAAAAATATGATCCATAAATTAAGACTCAATCAAACATTATTAGTTATAACCATTACGTGCAACTATGGCACAATACAACTTCGAAGGACATTTCGAAAATATAAATGAACGCCAATTGGAGTTCATTAATAAAGTGATTCAGGAACAAGAGTTACAAGTTACTAAAGTGGTTTTTAGTCCTGTAGGACAGGCCGGTGATAATTTCGTGGCAATCGTAAAGAGGATCAACGTAGAAGGTGAAAATGGAAGCTTAAAACTGATTGTGAAAGTTGCATCTGGAGTCGAAATTGTTCGTAAGACTACTCATACTGATGTCTTGTTCAATAATGAGCACACAATGTATGCTGAGGTGTTACCTAAGTTAGTACAGCTGCAGAAAGACGCAGGAGTGCCAGAAGAAGAGCAAGTAAAATACGCCAAATTCTACGGATCTCTGAACGAAGTACCAAATGAGATTATAATAATTAATTTTAGAAGACCTGGCTGAATCTGGTTTCTCTATGTTGAACAAATTCGAGTCTCTGCCCGATGAATGTGTTAAAAGTATTTTAATGAACTTTGCTGTACTCCATTCTCTCTCTTACGAGCTCAAGATAAAAGAACCTGATACTTATGATCTCTTCAAAGGAAAATTAGTGGATGCTTGGACATTGATGGCTCAGATGCCAGAATTTGCATTTCATTTGGAAAATGAAATAATATCAATTCTCGAAGACGAGGATCATAAAAGAATTGTTAAAAATAAAGCAGTTGATGTTTTAAGACTGGCAACGAAGTTAGCAAAAGATGACAATAGGTATTCAGTTATTCAACAAGGCGATGCTTGGACAAACAACGTTATGTTCAAATTCGAGGCAAGTATCTTCTTTTAGTCCGTAATTACTGAGTGTTAAAGATTATTTCAGTACTTCGGAGGTACGTGAAATCAATGACGCTAGTTATTGATATATAAACACAGTCTAAATTGTTCAAATTCTTATCTTTATCGATGCTTCCTCCCGCCATATTTTGAATTCCAATATGCATCTGCACAAGACATTCCTGCAAGAGTCATGTCGCTAATCTATATTTTGTTTTTGTTCTCAGGGAGATAACTCAGTACAATCAATCATGATTGACTACCAAGCTTCAAAGAGCAACAGTCCTGCGGTGGATCTCCTCTACATGATCTTCAACTGCACTGACCATGATACCAGGTCCAAGAACTACTACAACTGGTTAGACTACTATCACACCGAATCAGAAAATTCCTTGTCGAACTTCGGCTTGAAAGCTAACTTTGTGTACCCAAAAGACCAGTTAGATGCAGATATGAAAAGATACGGAAAATTACTTTTTGGTCTGTGCCTTCTGTTTTCCAACATGTTGGTAAGGGACTCTAAAGAAGCTGGTGAGATCATGGGTAACTTGAACGATGTTGGCTTTGATGAAGCGATGCAAGCAATGAAAATGCAAGGTCTGCAAGGTGAAACTTTGATCCGTCTTAAGAAGAGAGTTATTGGACTAATTGATAGTTTTACTGAATTCGGTTTGTTATAAAGCTATTATTTTTAAATTATAATTGTTTGACATTGTAGATTTTTGCTTTTTTCCTGTTGCTTATTGTTTTTTTCAGACACTACTATTATCTTGTGATGTTTAATTTTATAAAAACTATTTAGGCCTTAAATTTTTTGGATATCGTTTAATATGATAGATGTATGTTTCTTTATTTGTCAGAAATGTATGATAGATGACTTGTGTAAGAATAGTGAGAGCACGACAGCTTTCCCTGAGTTGATGTAGAAAGCATTTGCTAGTTTCACATCTATAATATATAAATGTAATACTTTTAAACGAGCAATTCTTGTAAATATGTTTGTAGTGGCATCAATGCTGCCGCATGAAAAACTAAGAAGTGAAATTTGTACGGCAACAAAAAGAACCGCAACGCCATCTACGACGAACTAACATCGAAATCCTGCATCGCGCAAGCAAAGTTCGCCGTGCGATTTTGACATATACAATAGTCGAATATCAACCATCGGGCAGTTGTCCACCGGACACAATAACCGTCTGGCAGAAGGATCCTTCCACTCCAGTGGAGGTATGCGGGACTTTACTCTCTGTTTCACATACCTCCATACTGGTGACCCTCGACATTGAACGTCAGCGCAGCCTTCGTGCAACCACTTCAGCGTGACGTCATCATCATCACTTCTCATTCTGACCTTAAGCTCTCGAGCAGCGAGTCATACAGTCAGCCAGTACCCACGGCAACTACGGGTATCCTGACCACCAGCATGCAGCTGACGCGCATTCCTGGTCAGCATTCTCAGCCTCTCAACCTCATCAGTGACCTTGGCAAGCACATTGCACCTTCGGCCAGTCACATGAAGAGCCACGTAGAACCTCTCCTGGACGACCCCAAGCAGTCACTTCAATACGTGGCACAGCTCCGACCCACTGAAGCCTGCAGCATCATCCCGACTCACTGAGATGACATCACCCTGACTCACTGGGGCACGCAGACAGTTCCGACTCACTGTGAACTCTGCGACTTCCGGTTCCGACTCACTGGAACCAACCTTCCACTGGCGTGGCAAGCATCTCAAGGATGTATGGACGACTCATTCACTATCGACCTCCGGTCTCCGGAGGAGAGTGATGTAGCGGCATCAATGAAAAACTAAGAAGCGAAATTTGTACGGCAACCAAAAAGAACCGCAGCGCCATCTACGACGAACTAACATCGAAATCCTGCATCGCGCAAGCAAAGTTCGCCGTGCAATTTGAACATATACAACAGTCGAATATCAACTATCGGGCAGTTGCCCACCAGACACAATAACCATCTGGCAGGAGGATCCTCCCACTCCAGTGGAGGTATGCGGGACTTTACTCTCTGTTCCACATACCTCCATATGTATATATGTATGTATATAATCTGAATCTCGGAAACGGATCCAACGATTTTGATGAAATTAAGAATGCAGAGGGCTACTAGTTACTAAAAGCAAAACAGATTGAAGTCGTTAATTCCATTCTTCAAGCAGGGCCGGGTCGATGGCGCGTTGTGTTTCACGCGCGCCTCAAAGAGATGTCAGCATAGAAGATGGGGCCCGCTAGGGCCAGAGCCTGTCAGGCTTGCGGAATTTGTTCGAAAGAGTCACCGTGGCCCTGGAACGCAAAGGGCTTTAGAAGGAACACGGATGGGTTTTAGTCAGTAAGAGTCTGACACGCCCTTCCGCTATACCCAGAGCGGAAGAAGTCATTTGATGATTTCCCATCATTAAAAAAAAAGCTATAAATAATATAGCTTCTGAAACGAAATGTTTCTTCATTGATGGTCCGGGGGGTACTGGGAAGACATTCACATATAAAACTTCATACTACTTGCTGACTGACACCAGATTCAGTCTCAAGTATTAAATCTAACTCTAAAAGAGTTAGGTTTATTACTTGAGACTGAAAGCGAGAAAATTAGCAGAAATAGATCGTCCGTAAACCGACTTTACAGACAACAAATTTTGATATAAAGAAAGAGTATTTAATCTTAATTTACGTTTGTTGTCGATTGTTAGTACATATTTATGATTAGATATTGATTATTTTTTTCTGAATGAGGTGTGAACTAGGATTTTTTATCTAAATTCCTGTGTCCGGACCCCAAGCAATTAGACCATCATGATGACAGTTACTTATAAATATGTACTTTGGTAAACCAAATCAAAACATTCTTCCGCTTCAAAATTATCATGTAAATACGAAATCGATTTTGTCATGGTTCGAATTTGCAATTTTTAAACATCTTGCCTTAGGTGCAATCTTTTGATATGTATTTAAAGGATTTTGCCCTTGTCCGGTCCGGTTTATCCAATACTAGGCTTTTAGACGCTGTAAGTGTAACAAAAATCGAGGTTATTGGGATTGGGACTGGGGATCATATTATAGCAGTTTGATGACGAAAAAAAGAAAGCTCATGAAAAATATGAGAAATAAAATATTGGATATCTTTAAACGTGAAGTTTTCCAAAGACACGGATACATATTCAGTTATTCAATAAGGCGATGCTTGGACAAATAATATTATGTTGAAAGTGGTGAGTGCTTTCGTGTTGTTTTTTAATTTATCACAATCAGTTTTTTTTACGTTTGTTGCAGATGCAGGATCAATCGATATGATGCTTTGAAGAGAGCAATATCCAGTAATTATGTTAGTTCTTGAAACATATTTAATTCTTGTTTCCAGAGAGATGACTCAGTACAATCAATCATGATTGATTACCAAGCATCGAAAAACAATAGTCCTGTGGTTGATCTTTTCTATATGCTCTTTAATTGCACTGACCATGAGACCAAGACCAACACACAACTTCTACATCTCGGTAGACTACTATCACTCCGAATTTGACAATTCTTTGTCGAACTTTGACCTAAAAGCTGTGTATACCCCAAAAATCTACTGGATGCGGATTTGAAGAAATATGGCACATTTTTTTTTGGTCTGTCATTTATGTTAGCTAATGTTTTGACGAGAAATTCAAAGGAGGCCAGCAAATTTATGGCTATAAGCTGGAAAAGTTAAAAAAAAGTCCGATCTTAGCGACGTTTTGAAACAATGTAAATGGAAGACATGCCAGATGAAAATATGGTTCGTTTCAAAAAGAGAGTTCTGGGACAGATCAATAGTTTTACTGATTTTGGTTTATTGTAAAATTAAGCTAAGTTTCGTTATAAATTATTTTCATAATATGATTATGACAGTCTTTTTAACATCCCACTATACCTTTAGGTTGTAGTTTTATGTCAACACGTTAAAAATATTGCCTCTGCATTGTTGTACTGAACGTCACATACGTAACCTAATAAATACACAACACTTTTTTGACATTCTCATCGATATTCACCGCCTTTGGGCGGGCAAGGGTCTGTCAGACTCCGACTGACCGACCGATTCACGTTCTTCAAACTGCCTTCTTCAAATTGCTCTTAACTGACTATGGTATATGATCACTTCTGCTCTTGTTTCCCTGGCATATTTTGATATTGATCAGGGGGTCAATGAGCCAGAAACCCCATACGGGAAAGTAAGAAGGAAAGTGGAATGCCTCTGCAAATGTTTCCGTTGCTTTCCAGAAGCGAAAGAGACGACCTGATGGGTCGCTGGCTCACTCTGCAAGTGTGAAAGCAAATTTATTTGCATCTCTCTTTGCTAGCAATTCACGTCTGGACGCTGGCTCCAAGCAACCACCAACTGTACCTCGTTGTGACTCTTCGATGCCGAAGATCGCAGTTCACATTAAAGAGGTCCGAAGAGTATTGTGCAGTTTAGACGTGAACAAGGCCAGTGGGCCTGACCGCATACCAGCGAGAGTGTTGAGGCAGTGTACGTCTGAACTGTCTCCTGTGTTGACACGCTTGTTCCGCCTCTCTCTTGAAAAAAGAACGGTGCCAAAATCCTGGAGGCTTGCGAATGTACAACTTGTGCCAAAAAAGGGCGACCGTGTAGACACTGCTCATTATCGACCGGTCACCATTACCTCCATTCTGTGCAAAGTTATGGAAAGGGTACTGAACAATAAGTTGCTGACCTACCTTGAAGACAATGATCTCCTCAGTGACCGTCAATATGGCTTTTGCGGGGACGGCCAACTGGCGATCTTTTTGTGTTTGTCACGCACTGCTGTATTGCTTGATATCTCAAAGGCCTTTGATAGGGTCTTGCACGCAAGTCTACACAGCAAGCTTCCTCCTTATGGCATCCCAGCTGATTTTTGTAACTGGATATCAGACTTCCTTAGTGAACGGTCGATCCGAGTAGTCGTTGACGGCTGCTCCTCTGACCTCATGGCTATTGATGCCGGAGTTCCTCAGGGGTCTGTTCTCTCTGCAACTCTTTTCCTGCTGCACATCAATGACCTGGTATTGTTGGGTATGCAAATGACAGTTCGGTTTCAGAGAGATACTTGTCCAGCGCAAAAATCAGCGGGGAAGAAGTTCGTTCTTTGAGAGAGGCCATGGTAGAGCGGACAAATTTGACCTAAAGTCTTGTCTCCCAGTGAGATGATGACAGTCTGGTCTCTATTAACGCCAAACAACCAAAACACAAGCATGTCATTTTACCGCAAAAAGGAGTCGTTTCGAACTCCTACTTTTCGGGGTACATCTGTCCCTGTAACCGATCGGCTTGAACTCCTAGGCACGAAGTTGACACCCAGTCTCATCTTCGGTTCCACCAATGAACACAAAGCCCAAACTGCGGCCAAAAAGCTGGGCATCCTAAATAGAGTGAAGCGATATTTTACGCCTGGACAGCTTTTAACCCTTTACAAATCACAAGTCCGATCCTGCATGGAGTATTGCAGCCACCTTTGGGATGGCTCAGCTACATACCAACTTGCCGCGCTTGACTCGGTGGAACGCAGAGCTAAAAGGCTCATCGGCGAAGTAAGACTGGTAGCCGCAAGGTTGCCTGCTTGTCGGTCTTCTACAGATTGTACTTCGGGGAGAGTGTCCAGGAACTCCACGACCTCATCCTACCGGCCCCCTTCTACCATCGGACATCTAGACGCACTGCAAGTTACCATCCTTACCTTGTTGCTATCTATGTAATGACCTAGAGTCCTAGACTATAGTCAAGAGCAAACCAATATTAATTTAAAAAAAAAGAAGATAAAGTGCTGATTACTGTATAAATTTTAAATCGCCCAATACTTTATCGTTTATTAATTTTGCTTTGTGTAAGTCAGCCATGTTTTTTTCACGTGCCCTGTTGCTTAATAACTTATCGATTACATTATTTATCAAAAAAACGATAAATTATGATTTAGATGAGTTTTTGATAATAGCTGCTCGTCGAACCAACTGTTTTGAAGCAAGTCATTTATCTATGTTGATAGCGCGTCAGAGTCATTTTGTTTTTTAAATTTCAAATTATTTCTCAACTATCTTTCTATTAAGCAGATTTTCATTTGATTTGTCGCCCAGTACAGTCTGATAAACACATTCGTTCTTGTTTGGGTCACAAAAGTTCATATGTGTGGGTACCGTCAAATATCAAATAAAAGACTCAGAACGAATTGGCTGTGACAGACGGACTGATAGTTTTACAACTGACCCTGTAAGGGTTCCGTTTTTGCATTCGGACGGACGGAACCCTTACGGCTAATTTAGTACCTATAAAAAATTATGCGTCACATCTTACCAAAGAATTTAATACGTTTATCAATTCAACTGATAATGGTAATCGCCTCATTAATAAATTTAATGAGGGCAAAGTTTTATCAATACAAAGGTATAGCTTACTACCCAATTTTTTTTTTGATTAATGCCGAGTTCAAAAGAGTGCAATTAAAGGTTTACCACCAAGTGCACCATGAAAAGGGTCTTGCCAAGACTGTCTTTTCATCGGCAGTTGAACTCAAACAGAAGAACATAGTTGCTATGAATTTGTAACTTGACATGATCATGTAGTAAAATAAAATTAGGGAAGTCTTTTTTTTTGTGAAGTGGTAAAGTCATACGTCTCATGGATGTCCTCCGCCCTCGGGCGGGCGGAGGGGTCTGTCAGACTCTTACGGACTAAAACGGGGAACGTATGCAACTTCCGTAATCCCCGGTTGGTGGCCGGCAAAACTCTGCGGACCAGCTCAGGTCAGCGGGGAGAATAAAATTGCTAAAAAGCTGCATTACTAAATAAATTTACAAATTAGTTAGTAATGCAGCTGACGTAGCTGAGGCATTCAATGAGTTTTTTTCTAATATACCTGTAATTACAACTCGCTCCTTAAATTCATCCCCTTCAAAGCTGAAATCCTATAGTAGTACATAGTAGTGTGCCTAAGTGTAATCAATTATTTAGTTTTGAGCACGTAACACCGCGTGATGCAGTTAACGTTTTCAACACACTAAAGTCTAAAAACACAGGTGATTACTGGGGCATCTCCATTAAACTTTTGAGCAATATAATAGACTTAGTAGTGCCCTATCTTGCTGTTACTTTTAATAAATGTGTGGACTTAGGAACTTTTCCTGACCTAATGAAGAGTAGTAAAGTCATTCCTTTATTTAAATCAGGTAATAAAAATGATATAGGCAACTTTCTTCATCACACACAGCAACAGCTTAGACATTTTAATTTAAATAGCCTCCTTCATAATGAACAATATGGCTTTACAAAAGGTCGTTCGACCACAGATGCGGGTGTTGCTCTCCTAATATACATATTTAACGCTTGGAACTCGCAAAATGCAATTGGGTTTTTCTGTGATCTCTCCAAAGCCTTTGATTGCGTACACCGTGAAACGCTTTTGCGTAAACTACGTCATTACGGTCTCCAAAGCGAAGCTCTTAACGAAATTTATTCATATTTACATAATAGGTTTCAATGTGTGGATGTCAATGGTGTGAAGTCTTCCGGGCTACCAGTTCATTTAGGAGTGCCTCAAGGCTCTATACTAGGTCCATTCTTGTTTCTGGTGTATATAAACGATTTGCCATTTTTCTTAAAGGGTATCTGTTTTTTTGATAACGTAAACTGCGCTCTTTCTATGGTTACACATTGGTTTACGACAAATAATTTAGTTCTGAATGCGAAGAAAACGAAATATATAAAGTTTGCCCTGCCCAATGTTAGAAATCTGGGGCCCAATGCCATCTTAAATAATGAAGTGCTTGAAACTGTGGACTCGGCAGTATTTTTAGGCATAACTGTTGATTCAAAACTTCAATGGGGTCCACACATATCAAGCCTATCAGGAAGGCTCAGTTCTGCCGCATATGCCGTCAGGTAAGTTAGACAATACACTGACGTTGACACAGCTCGGTTAGTCTATTTCAGTTATTTTCATAGCGTAATGTCCTACGGTATCTTGCTGTGGGGTAGGGCTGCTGACATACAGAATATATTCGTTTTGCAAAAGCGTGCTGTACGAGCAATATACCAGCTAGGGTCAAGGGTTTCGTTAAGAGAACTTTTTAAAGAGATTGGTATTCTCACGGCGGCATCTCAATTCATTTTTGCAAATATTTTATATATTAGGCAAAATATACATTTATATACTAAAACCAGCGATATCCACAATTTTAACACCAGAAACAAGTACAAACTACATGCTCCTTCCCACCGTCTCCGTAAGATCCAGGGCTCGTTTGTGGGGCTCGGAATCCGTTTTTACAATAAACTACCCCTTTCTTTTCTTGCCTTGCCTTTTAATGCATTTAAAACTAGAGTTAAATCTAACCTTTGTTCTAAGGCATACTATTCTATCAATGACTATTTAGACGATAAGAATTGTTGGTCGCAGAGTTGAACGCAAGATATTTGTTATACTTAATGTTCTTTTTATATGATTTAACTTACAACAGGTTATATGAGTTCATATAATACATATACATATTATTATCTTTTCTCTGACCGTACTGATCTTTTACTTTTTTTCTTTTTTGACATAATCTACTCGTTACAATTGTTTTTTGTGTGAGTTGTATTGCAACATATGATGACCCACTGTTGTCCATAGCTGTTTTATATATTATTTTTGCCTGATCAACCGGCAAGTTCGTCATGCTCCCCTAGATGTCACTGCTTGCGGTAGCGTCGGGAGTCGGGTTACCTCCTTCCCTCAAACATGGCGAGGGCGGTAATGGCTGATCTTTGCGTTATGCTCGTGAACGAGTGCTGCTTGTGGTGACTGGTCGTCTTGCTGGTCATAGTATTTTTTATTATTATTGTTGTATTAACGTTAAATTACTGTTTATTATTAGTATTATGCTAGCTCTAGTTCATCACTTGTGGCTCCAGTCACAATCCTATTGTTAGACTATACTATAGTCGTTATTTGTTGCCTGTCGGAGAGATAAGATTCTATTAAATTTGATATACATATTTCCTCTTATTCCGTATGCGTTAAGTTTACTTATCAATACTTTATGGTCTACGCAATCAAAAGCTTTTGAAATATCCATATAAAGCGCCAGAGTTGGTAGTCTCTTATCCAGTCTGCCGCTAACCATATGTAAGAAATCGTAAATGGCCATATCAATAGATCTGGTTTTCCTAAAGCCTTTCTGGTTATCAACGAATAGGCAATTTTTCTCAAAGTATGAAGTTAGTTGATAACATATTGCATTCTCGAATATTTTTAAAAAAATCGGTACTAACGCTATAGGTACGCAGGACATATCTTCTCTGTTGTCTTTCTTGAAGAGAGGCTTTATAATTGTTATTTTTAATTCTTCTGGAAAGTAACCATGGCATATGCACATATTGATAAGATGACTCAACACAGGAGCAATTATCGTGGACACCCGTTTAACAATATTTGTACTTATACCGTCATATCCAGTGCTAGACGTATTCTTTAGCGACATAATGATTTGGTGAATTTCAAGTGGTATTGTAGGTGTCATGAACATATGTAGATGTAATTCTACTGCTTATTTTATGTTTATATTTATTAATGTCTGAATTAGGTTTCACTTGATCTACAAAGAAATCGTTAAAAGCTTGTGCTATTTGAAGGGGGTTAGTTAGGATACCGTCATTTGATTTGATTTTTATTATGGTTTCGTCAGGCAAATTATGTTTGTTCTTATTTTTATTTATTACTCTCCATGTTGCTTTACATAGAATTTGAGCTGAATGTATGAAACGATTATTATGGGCTCGCTGTGTCAGATTTATAACTTTTTTCAGCCGATATGAAAGCTTTTTAAAGTTTGTTTTATTTTGCTTATTTGGTAATGACCGGTATTTCCATAGCAATTCTCTTTTTCTCGTACTGCAAATCCTTATGCCACGACTAATTCATTTTGCTTTTTCTTTAGTCGATATCCGTATTTTTATATTTGGAAAGCATAAATCATATAGCAACTTAAATAGGTCGTAGAATAATTTGAATGCCTTAGCAGGATCCGTTTCCTCGTATACGTCAGCAAAAGTGATAGCTTTAATGTTGTCTATGAATTTATGAACATTTTCCTTTGAGTAATCTCGTTTAGTTGAGAACCAGTAATTTAGAATGCATGTTCGTCTAACTGGACATCGTAAAAGTTGTGCCGTATGATCAGATACCGCCAGGTCTAAGACTTCTCCTTTGGATCCTCGTACATTGTGAATTATGTTATCTATGCAGGTCCCGCTGCCTAATCTTGTTGGAGCTTTTATTTCAAATTTGAGATTGTAACCCGTTATAATATATTTGAATTGCTCTTAACATGTGGTCTTTTTTAAAAGATCAATGTTGAAATCACCGCATAGAATAAGTTTTTTGTTAGTGCGCAGTGCAAAAGACTTTAAGAGAAAATTTAGGTTATTGAAAAATATCTCAAGTTTACCTTTAATGTCCCTACTAAGTGGGCTCCTATGGACACACATCACAATGATGTTGTGGTCAGTGAGCTCTACTGCGCAACATTCAATTATATTAGAAACACAGTACTTTCCCACCGACTCCAAAGCTCTATACTTAATTGCGTTTCGTATCATTATACATGTACCACCATGTCGGGATTTCCGAGTGAAATGTGCAGCAAGTGTAAAATTAGGAATATGTAACAAGTTAACATCAGATAATATCATATTGTGCTCCGAAAAACACAGCACATCAATTATTTTTCCTGAATCGAATAGTTCATTAATTGAATAGTTCATTAAGTGCAACAGTAAACATATGAGATTTATTCAAAAGACCATTTATATTTTGATGCAGAATATTAATATTTTTATACACGAAAAAAATTATCATGTTCACATGTTCACATACTTTGCATACTATTGTATAAATTCAAGCATTACTATTGCATAAATAAAAGCTTAACAGACAGATGTGTTGCTGGGGAGTTTGTTGCGCCACTTCTTCTTCCCAGCTCCAACACTAGGAAGTGGTGACGGGCGGGCGTTTTGGGGGACTGTCTTTATGTAGAACTTTGACGTTCAAAAAGTGCTGGCACTCGGCCTTATTTGAATAAATGACTTTTGAATTTTGAATGAGTTTTTTTACTCCTCCCGCCAGACGTCAAAGAGGGGCGCACAAAAACAAAACACCACGCGCCGCCACCTCGGGTCCGAATGTATGAATGTGGGGTGATGAACACTTCCACCGCCCCTAGACCCAGTTAGGGGGGCCGGAAGAGGGCAGCGTATGCCTCCGCAGCCTCCTTATGCGCGATAACTGTTTCGCAGAAGGAGACCACCGCGTCCCAGGACTCCTCGCCCCTGACCATAGAACGGACTACGAGCGGTAGTGAGAGGTCACTACCTATCATAGAGATGAGGGCACGGCACAGCTCCTTCCAAGCGGCACACTCTGCCAGCGTATGCCGCGCCATGTCCACCCGACATTCGACGCAGTGGTGACACCGAGCATCCGGCTCACTGCCTATGCGACACAGGAATCTTCCGAAGCAGCCATATCCCGAGACGACCTGCGTCGCACAAATCGATACGGAGCCGTGCCTTTTCCCGAGCCAAAGGTCGCGGCCGGATAGCCTCAATAGTGACGAGGCCGGCGGAAGGGCGTGAGAGCCTGTCCCACCATTCCGCCACCAGGACATCGCGCAGCTGCGACCGAAGCAGCTCCATGTGTCGCTGCATCAGTCCTCAGCAAAAGCTATCGCCTCCGACTTGTTGAGGGCCATCTCCAGGCCTAGGCGCCGTATGCAGCTCACCATCTGTGAGACCGCGGCCATCGCCAACAACGCTGCCTCCTTGTGCGAGCTCCCCCGGGCAGTGACCAGCGAGTCATCGGCGTAGCACGTCAGGTCCACTTCCGGCTGGGGCTCGCCCCTCAGCACCCTGATCTTACCTATCGCCTCAGCTAACCTCCGATGTCCTACGACGAGAGCTTCTGAACATATGGTTTACTAACCCTCGATGAAAGGCATAAGTAATGGACATGGGTATGTTTTACGATATTCTCAATGGACGACTGGATTGCTCAGATTTGGTCGCACTGGTAACTTTTAACAGTCTCCTATGGCAAACTTATCACACGTCAATGTTACACGTGCCTTTTTAAGTATACCCGCTGGTTACCAAAATATATAAAATTAAATTAAAGTACGAATACCTCCGATACAAGTTAATTAGTGGTCCATTCCATAAAGTGGGGTATAGACCTACGTCTGTCATATTTTAGGGTATGGTCGGTCTTCATACTTAGTGTCTATGGGTGATACATAAACTCTCTCAGTGATGTGACAGTCCCTTAGAGAGTTGATGTATTGAGAATGCCCTCTATAGCAGCGGCCAACGGGAAGTCACCGTGCTTCTTCTTGAAATAAGTATCACGCTACCGCCCACTCGCGACGCAAAGCCAGTTGACACTATCATTATCGAGTAACAAATACAATATCTTATCTCTTACACAAACAATCGACAGTGCTCAAAACAGATAAAAATATTATCTATAAATTAAGACTTAATCAACCAATTTTAGTTAGACCATTACGTGCAACCATGGCACAATACAATTTTGAAGGTAATTTAGAAAATATAAATGAACGCCAATTGGAGTTCATTAATAAAGTAATTCAAGAACAAGACTTACAAGTTAAAAAAGTGGTTTCCAGTTGGACAGGCTGGTGATAATTTCGTGGCGAATGTTAAGAGGGTCAACATAGAAGGAGAAAATAGAAGCTTGAAAATGATTGTCAAAATTGCATCTGCATACGAAATGATGCGTAAAACTACAAACACAGATATATTGTTTAACAACGAGCAAACAATGTATACTGAGGTATTACCTAAGCTAGTGCAGCTGCAAAAAGACGCTGGAGTACCAGAAGATGAACAACTAAGATTCGCAAAATGTTACGGATCCTTAAATGAAGCACCCAATGAAGTTATCATTTTAGAAGACCTGGCTGAATTAGATTTCACCATGTTGAATAAGTCTGAGTCTCTCTCTGGTGATTGTGTGAAAAGCATATTGAAGAACTTTGCTATACTCCACTCTCTCTCTTACGCATTAAAGAAAACAGAACCAGAAAGGTTTGATGACTTCAAAAATAAATTGATAGATGTGTGGAGCATTATGGCTGAGAATCAAGAAATGATGGCTCAGATGCAAACATTTGAAGATGAAATGGTATCAGTAATCGACGATGAAGCACACAAGAGTATAATTAGAAACAAACTTACAAATATATTTAAACTTGCAGCGAAGTTTTCAAAGGCCACTAACAATATATACTCGGTTATTCAGCAAGGTGATGCCTGGACGAACAATATAATGTTCAAATTCGTGGTGAGTTTATTCTCAATTCTCGTGAGTTTTAAAACATAGTAAATCTTGAATCTGGTAGATTTTAGAAAAACTGCTGAAGACAAAACCATTTGTGTAATAAAGACTGTTCGTCTTATTTGAATCCAGACCAATAATGGCATTTTTCTTGGAATTACAATCAGAATCTCTCATAATACTTATCGTTTCTGATCATTTGTGTACCATCGCGAACATTCGCGGTGAACCACTTTTGAACCCTATTATCATAGTAACAATGTCAAAAAGTGGTTCACTGCAAATGCCCGCTATGGTACATATTGGTCATTAACATACAATGGTAAGCAATAGATTAACGTACATTATCTATAGAAACTATAGATTTCCCGGTCCATACCCATCTATACAGAATTTAGTAATATTTAGTCTATTTTTACAATTATTTTTGGGTCGGTTTCTTATCTGACCGGATGTAGTTGAGTAGCAGACATGCCTATTTCAAATTCATTTATTTCAATCCATTTTTACCTCTTGTCTGATTTCCATAATATCATAATTCAGTACTATATCTGGTTTTGTGAAATCCATTTAACTTCTGTAATTAATTTTATCAAGCTTTTTACTTTCTTGCATTGTTCTGTTCGTATATGTGTCCGGTTTCAAATTAGTGATACATTTTTTTATGCTGTTTCGGTCATTTGATTAAACTAAACCATGGATGTTACTGCCGAGAAAATGCACTTTGATAATTGTGAGCTGGTCTGATGATGCATGGAGGCCTATAGAATCCCTAAACCAAACAAGATAACACTATCTTGTTTAGCCTAATTAAAGTGTCTCAAACTTTATAGTTAATTAGCCCTTGACTCGCGACTTCGTCCGCGTGATTTAGTAGATACTTTTACGCCTTTTAAAGCGTAGTTGTGGAAAATTAAACACATTTTTATTGATTGGTCAGCCATTTTTGTTGCTTAGACTACAGGATCAGAGCTTCTGTTGCGCCTCCTTGGGTATTGGTTATTTTTAATTATTCCACTTCTAGATTGTGTATACCAATTTCTTTTATGACGTGTATATTATTTGTTTACAGGGAGACAATATAGTCCAATCAATCATGATTGACTACCAAGCGTCGATGAACAATAGTCCTGTGGTCGATCTCCTCTACATGATCTTCAACTGCACTGACCATGAGACCAGGTCCAAGAACTACTACAACTGGTTAGACTACTATCACACTGAATTAGACAATTCCCTATCAAACTTTGGCCTGAAAGCCAACTTTGTTTATCCCAGGGACCAATTGGATGCAGACTTGAAAAGATTTGGAAAATTACTTTTTGGCCAATGCATAATGTTGGCTAGTATTTTGACAAGGGATTCAGCGGAGGCCAGTAAGTTTATGGAAGCTATGAAGAGTTCGGATATGGATGACATGATGGAAACAATGAAAACGGAAGCCATGGCAGATGAAACTATGGTTCGTCTCAAAAAGAGACTTATAGGACTTATTGATAGTTTTACTGAATTCGGTTTACTGTAAAAATATAATATAAATAAACATAATAAATAATATAATTTAACATAAAAATAATAGCGTTTTTTTACCCCTTTTTCAATGTGAAACAAATTAAACGCAAAATCTGAAAAGAGGTTATACTTATAGTAATCATTATTATGAACAACTTTTACTGAAGGATGTAACTTCAAGTTTATAACTTCAAATAACGAAAAAGAAATCTGCTGTTCCGTACATTTAGTCGAAAAGAGAAATATAATATCGACTATTTTAGATGGCGTGCCGGTTCAAAAGGTAATCATCTTAAATCAGCATATCTCATCATCTCAAATCAGCTATCAGCTTCATTTGTATGTAAACGTATGTCTGAAAAATTAATTATCTTTATCTTTACTAAGCACTTGTAAAGAGCCATTTCAAGTTACAGTACAATGCGGCTATTTGGAGTCCTAGTGAAACTAAGAAATAGCCAACCATAACGTTCTACTTCAGAAACTAGAAACTAGGGACTTTTTACCTATATTTAAGATATGATGCGATATCTTTCATCGATATATAGTCAAATGCTTGCAATTCTAAAGGTTTCATTTATCATTTCCTCATGCAAGAAGTCATAAATAAAGAAGACTTACAATACAGTACGGATTTCAAAGTTACTTGGTTGACCAGATTGCCTAAAGACTGTATTGTAGCTATACTTGATATTTGCATTATCCGTTTCCTAATATCTTCATACAAAAGTTGGTTAACGCTCATGACTATACATTCAATTATACATATTTGCATTAACATTATATTTATATGTTAGCAAATAGATAATATAATATTAGTCTAAGTTATAGCATTGAGAGTGTTTCTTATGTCTAATATTAGTTTAAAGTAGTTAAAGTAGTAGTAGTAATTTTTATCAGTTATTACTATTACAGTGATAACTGTTCGCCAATAAAAATTACACAGAAATCACTCTTCGTGCAATCCTCCCGAGTCAACAGCTGGCACCAGGTGCGTTATCAGGTAAAGAAAGTTCCCCATTGCATCGGATAACTGAGCGATCGTCTGCGCATATAAGCAGTTTTGAATGGCTGCTTCAAATGCTTTGCCAGGAACGCAAAGAACCGCCACCGGCCTATATTCACTTGCTTCCGTACCTCGCCCATCTTTGGGCAGTGAACTACGCGGGTAAGCTGCTAACGATCAGAAAACATTGATGCAGGTATACAGTCATTGATCTGCTAAAGTAAGTGTTCAACTAACACCATGCGACTACCCTAAGGATAAACGGAGGTATTCCATCAAGTCCGACTGATCGTTTAGACAGCAGGCAGGCGTGCGCGTGGGGCACCTCTGCCACCTCAAGGAGGTGAAAGATTAATATGCCCAAGGTCAAAGTTATGTTCAGAGATGCATAAGAAAGCATGTATGTATAAAACAATTCCATCAGCTAAGGCCAAAATATTGAGGGAAGAGTTGCTCATGCACGCAAGCTCAATGAACGTGTATGTTGGGAGATGAACACAGGCCAACAGTCAACTGCCAGCAGCTGAACAAGTATTCTTACCAGTTCATCAGTTCACATGCGGAGATGTATGTGCAAGATTAATACATATGACTTGGATACCGATAGAACTACTGCTAAATCTTTAAAGTCTAGCATTTTTAAAGGTACGAAGGAGACGATGACCGAACTCTATCCATTGTTTGTCATTTAAGGAGTCTGTGGTTACTATATAATAAAATAATAATAATAAGTTTATTTGTTAGAATATTGTTGTTACAAGGTGTTACTACAATTCTACGTCCAAAATATTCTGCTGTTTCCAGCGTACAAATATTTTCAAAAATTTAAATGAAATCAAAATGAATTGGCAAACCTAGGTAAACATTATCTGATATTAAATACAATTTGGAGGGATTATTGCATACAATGTCAACGCATACTAATAAGAATGTCAAGAGTTATTAAATACAATTTAACGGTATACTAAATATGTCAGGAATTTATTAAATACAATGTCAAGGCAATCTAAATATAATGTCAAGGAATACTAAATATAATGTCAGAAATTAATCAAATACAGTGTTAAGAATTATTCAATACAATGTCACAGTTATCAAATTAAATTCAATCATTACGAATGTAAGGGCAATTCGTCGTCCAATTTAAATTTAGAGTCAAACTTTTCATTTAAAAATTCATCTGTTGAGTAATAACACTTAGATAATAGGAAGTCAAATAATTTCTTTTTAAAAGTCATGAAATTAAGATCTTTAAAAACATTAGGTAATTTATTATAAATACGAATTGCCATACAGTAAACATTATTGGAGAATAGTTTAATTCGTTGTTGAGGTACACATAATTGGTGGAGATCTCTGCTTTTTCTTACCACAACATCATTACGTAATTTAAATAAACCTATGTTTTTACGTACAAAGATACAAAGTTCGAATATATATAAAGATGGGAGTGGCAATATTTTTAAACTTTTAAAGAGTGGGACACAGCTGTCTAATGGTTGGGCTTTGGTTATTGATCGAATACACTTTTTTTGGGCTCGAAATGCCTTAATAAAATCCACAGAATTGCCCCATATGATAATACCGTAGCGTAGAATTGATGCTACGTAGCCATGATAAGCATAAAGTGCTGCATTGATACCAGCTACACGAGTTATTCTACCTAAAACAAATACAAGTCTTTGCAGCTTAGTGCATAATTTTTCAATATGTTCTTTCCAGTTGCAAAATTTATCTAAAGTTATACCTAAAAAAGTAGCACTTTTAACCTCTTCTATAGTGTCACTTGCATATCTTATTTTTAACCCGTGATGTTTGCTATTATAAGTTTGGAACTGTATAAGTTTAGTTTTACCGATATTGACATGTAAATTGTTGTCTTTTAACCAATATATTATTTTGTATTGTTGAATAAAATCAGTCTAACAACAACATCACCTGACGAAATAATCTTTAATTTGAAATCATAAACTATTCAGGGTATACGCAAAGCGTACCAGGTAAAATGTCTTTCAAACTTGATAATTTCCTAAGTGATTGCCTATGTCATTCAATACCTACTTCATTAACAAATAAAAAATATCTAATCATCCGACCGACACTGTTCAAAACGATATGGATAAAAACATTATCTATAAATTATAATACAACGATAATTTGTACTTAGTATCACAAGCAAACATGGCACAATACAACTTTGAAGGAGATTTCGAAAATATAAATGAACGCCAATTGGAGTTCATTAATAAAGTGATTCAGGAACAAGAGTTAAAAGTTACTAAAGTGGTTTTTAGTCCTGTAGGACAGGCTGGTGATAATTTCGTGGCAATCGTAAAGAGGATCAACGTAGAAGGTGAAAATGGAAGCTTAAAACTGATTGTGAAAGTTGCATCTGGAGTCGAAATTGTTCGTAAGACTACTCATACTGATGCCTTGTTCAACAACGAGCACACAATGTATGCTGAGGTGTTACCTAAGTTAGTGCAGCTGCAGAAAAACGCAGGAGTGCCAGAAGAAGAGCAACTAAGATACGCCAAATTCTACGGATCTCTGAACGAAGTACCAAATGAGATTATAATTTTAGAAGACTTGACTGAATCTGGTTTCTCTATGTTGAACAAATCGAGTCTCTGCCCGATGAATGTGTTAAAAGCATTTTAAAGAACTTTGCTGTACTCCATTCTCTCTCTTACGCGCTCAAGAAGAAAGAACCTGATACTTACGATCTCTTGAAAGGAAAATTAATAGATGCTTGGACATTGATGGCTCAGATGCCAGAATTTGCATTTCATTTGGAACATCTTGAAAATGAAATGATATCAATTCTGGAAGACGAGGATCATAAAAGAATTGTAAAAAATAAAGCAGTTGACATTTTTAGACTGGCAACAAAGTTAGCAAAAGATGACAATAGATATTCAGTAATTCAACAAGGTGATGCTTGGACAAACAACGTCATGTTCAAATTCGAGGCAAGTATCTTCTTTTAGTCCGTAATTACTAAGTGTTAAAGATTATTATTTTAGTACTTCGGAGGTAAGTGAAATCAATGACGCTAGTTATTGATATGAATATCGTCACAGCCTAATTTGAAAACACAGTCTAAATTGTGCAGATTCTTATCTTTAACGATGTTTCCTCAAGAAAGAATGGACCTTACATGTTGAATATACTTTAACGCCATATTTTGAATTCCAAAATGCATCTGCACAAGACATTCTTGCAAGAGCCATGTCGCTAATCTATATTTTGTTTTTGTTCTCAGGGAGATAACTCAGTGCAATCAATCATGATTGACTACCAAGCTTCAAAGAGCAACAGTCCTGCGGTGGATCTCCTCTACATGATCTTCAACTGTACTGACCATGAAACCAGGTCCAAGAACTACTACAACTGGTTAGACTACTATCACACCGAATTAGAAAATTCCTTGTCGAACTTCGGCTTGAAAGCTAACTTTGTGTACCCTAAAGACCAGTTAGATGCAGATATGAAAAGATACGGAAAATTACTTTTTGGTCTGTGCCTTCTGTTGTCCAACATGTTGATGAGGGACTCTAAAGAAGCTGGTGAGATCATGGGTAACTTGAACGATGTTGGCTTTGATGAAGCGATGCAAGCAATGAAAATGCAAGGCCTGCAAGGTGAAACTTTGATCCGTCTCAAGAAAAGAGTTATTGGACTAATTGATAGTTTTACTGAATTCGGTTTGTTGTAAAGCTATTATTTTAGATATATTTAAATTATAATTGATTGACATTGTAGATTTTTGCTTTTTCCCTATTGCTTATTGTTTTTTTTTTTTCAGACACTACTATTATCTTGTGATGTTTAATTTTATAAAAACTATTTAGGACTTACATTTTTTGGATAACGTTTAATTTGATTGAATGCATGTTTCTTTATTTGTCAGAAATGTATGATAGATGACTTGTGTAAGAATAGTGAGAGCCCGCCAGCTTTCCCTGAGTTAATGTGGAAAGCATTTGCTAGTTTTCACATTTAGATTAGTTACGGCCCTTTGTTCACGGCAACATGATTTATTATAATATAAAAAGATGAATTAAGGCATAAAAAAATGTAATACCAGCGTATTACTATGAGCAGCAGCAAAACATTGATAAATCTTGGTTAAAAATTAAACTGAGTGGTTTAGCTAGTTAGGAGCCTACTGGAATATGGTATAGTTTCGCTTTTCGTATCTAGCTGCTGTAAAATATAACATACATATATGTATATCACCTACATGTGTTTTATTTTTGTTTTTCTTATCTAGCTGTTAGTTCTGATTCTAATATATGCAATGTTATTCGAGAAAGGCAAAATCGATGGGCAAAGTTACGTAGATACATAATATAATAATATCAACCCAGTTCAATGATGTCTAGCTAAATTGTTTAGTTAATCGGACTTGAAGGTGTCAAAAGCATGTTGAGGGCACATTTTTTGTTACGGACGACATTCAATGCCGACAACACGTCATAATATGTATCTCATTTGTAGTTGCAATTGGCAGTCTATAGGTGGTGTCCCCTACCAAGAAATGGGCTACTCGCACTATTTTAATAAACCAAACCTGCTGTACGTGTGTTGGTGTAGACTAGTGGTGCCCAAAGGTTGCGTCGCGGCACCTTAGTATGCCAAATAAAGAATAGAGGGGCGTTGCAAGGATTTTCAGCGACAGCTATAGAGCAACTATCGCTCAAAGATCAATGTGGAACTAGAGATGAGAGTACCGGTATCAAGCATTCTTCACTACTTTGAAAAAATCTGTGATCACCAAGCTCACATGTCACATTATTTAACTATCTAAGCCATAGTATTTTATTTCGTTCTTGTGGTTTAATATATAATAAAAAAACTTGAATTCATGTTTTGGATGATTTCCACTTAATATCATTGTATTCAATTTAAGTTAGCTATGGCGCCGAGACAAATTACTAAGCCCATATGTGCGCCACGAATTGAATAAGTTTGGGAACCCTTATTTACAGCAGTACATTAGCAGGTTGTTATTTATAACAGAATACAATTGCGGGTGCAACAATTAATTATAGGTTAACACCTCTAGCACAAAAAACAAATGGTAAAACCATTAATTATTAAATTAAATTACAATAGATTCATTAAAAATATAAGTGAATATAATGTGAAAATCAAATTAATAACTTAGAACATTAACAAGACAAAAAAATTAAATAAAATACTAATTGAGATTGCTTTGAAAGTAAGATTATAAATTAGACTAAAATAAATTAAGTTACATTGGCAAAATTAAAACGAAATAACACAACAGCAAAAATCAAAATGCAGGCTGTGGTAAGGTAAAAGACTATAAACATCCAAATCCATTACAAACACAAGAAATAATCATTAATAAAAAAAAAAACAATATAAACAAAAATAGAATAAAATAATAATTGATAATTGATTTGAAAATTTTATTATAAATTCAAGTAAAATAAATTAAGTTACATTAGCAAAATTAAAACGAAATAAAACAACAGCAAAAATCAAAATGCAGGCTGTGGTAAGGTAAAAGACTATAAACATCCAAATCCATTACAAACACAAGAAATAATCATTAATAATAAAAAAAAAACAATATAAACAAAAATAGAATAAAATAATAATTGATAATTGATTTGAAAATGCATTAGATCTTTATTCCATAAATACTTAACTAACTATATACACTAGAAATAAAAATAAAATCTCCTAACTAAATAAACCCTAAAATATGGCGACAAAAAATTCATCCGCATCGCTGTCGACTGGAAGTGTACCCAAAAGACTGGCGGCATTGCCACGTTGTATGGCAATGCTTAATCTTTGACCAAGGTAAAAGCCAGCCCTTGGGTCACGTGAAGTGTCAACTAAGCGCCTTGAGAGATCTTTAAATAAGTTATGTGCACTCGGACCCCAAGACCCGAGAGTTTCAACCCCAAACGGCTCGAAAATATAACTACCAACAAGTTTATTATATTTCCGCCGCTTGAGGTTCTCTGCAGCCGCAGCGGCAGCGCCAGCACAGCACGAAGAGCTAGGAAGATGGGATGGCGCAAGAGTATCGACACAAGTAGCGTCCCACACTAATGGCCTACCCATCTTCCATGGAAATAACGACATGCCGTCCGGTCTCTTGCCATCGTCGCGTGCCAGGCCATTGGGTTCTAACACAGCCGGAACGCCGACGGTGACAAGAGCTCGTCGGATGATGTCGTTAAGATTCGCGTGCCGCGCAATGCGACCCGCGCTACGGCTGCATGACAGGCCGTGGTGTCCGAGGCTGTTGACAACTTCGCCACAGTAGCAGCGATGAGGAGAACAACAAGGAGCGCCAAGACGCAGGCAGGCAGCGAGGCGGAAAGTAGTATCGTCGAACATGGTGCCAATGTTCGACGACGGTAGTGCGTGAAGCCAGAGACCCGACTCCCACTCACCCACAGCCAGCAGGCGCGCACGCTCTGCAGTAGTAGTTGATGTGGCAATAAGTTTTTCCTGAACTTGCCTGCAGAGCGGCTCGTCCCACCGTCTCTGGGATGAAGGGTAGTCGGGCGGATTTGAATTCGGGCAAGCGAGTCTCCAGGCCTCCACAGCCTCGATGAAGTACGGCACATCAAAATCAATCAGTGTAGAAACTAGAATATTCCTGATTAATTTATCAGTGCCGTACACCGAGGATATAAAAGCCGGTAAACTAATACTGGTAATTTTGCGGACGCCGAGGCCTCCCATACGGATGGGAAGGGTTGCTTGCGCCCAGGCTTTGTCGTCCAGGGCCACATTTAAAATTAAAGTAAGTGTATGCTTGATAATTTGGTCTATTTTGTCCAAAAGGTGGGGGTGCTTCCATAAATGGGAAGCACGAAGGAAATATATTAATTTTGGGCCGAAGCAGCAATGACGAATAAGAGTGATGGCCGAATGCATGTTAATTTGGAGCAATCTTTCCGAAACGTCATTAAAATTTTGAATTTTTTCTTCAACAAAATCTGGAAAAGAATTCTCAAAGATTGGGCACCCAAGGAGACGAAGAGAGCTTTTGTCCATAATTTTGATTTCAGGGGCTATTGTGTTGAATTTTGGAAGTGTAAGTAGTCTGTCAGTGTTGTCCGATAAAAATAATTCGCATTTGGAAAAGTTCAGATCAAGTCCTATGCAATGGAATTGATTTTTTAAAAATTGTAGGTCATTTAAGACAGTCTCTACATCGCCTCCAAGGGTTCCATCATCAAGATACCAAACGTTAAATTTAGAATTTAGCTGTCGAATAATTGGGTGAATAGCTAAACTAAAAATCACTGGCCCGAGGGGATCACCTTGTTGACAGCCAACTGCAGATTTCAAAAGGTTGTCCCGATATAGTAATTTAGATGGTTGTCTATAACATTGCCAGAGGAAACTGAAGATTTGAGGTATTTCTTTTTTAGCTTCTGCCAGCAAGGTGTCCCTGTTTACCGAATTAAATGCATTTTTGATGTCAACCTTCAGGATAACCTCTCCTTTGCCAGAATTTAGATAGGTCGACAGTGCGTGTACGGCAGCCTCACAGCCCCCTTTGGAGCCGTAACCAAGCTGCAGGGGCTGGAATTTTTTCGAAAGAACCTCACCATAAAATTTACAACAAATCTTGGCTGCTATACGACGGTAAGTAGTTCCCACGGCAATGGGACGAATGCCGCCATCCCTCTTGCGCAGGGCACATAAATTGGCCCCGTACAAGACGTCGATGACGGCTTCGTTTACCTTGCCGGAGAGCATAAGGTTGACCAGAGCCGTTAGCTCCTTCAAAAGCAACTCACCTGCTTCCCCGGCGCCTGAACAAACAAGGTCTTTAAGATGCTGAGGACTTAGGCCGTCGAGGCCGCCAGCAGAGCCACTGCGGAAGGAACTAACAGCTGTGATCACCTCACGACCTGTAACGGTGAGGGTGTGAATGTCCGGATTAGGGGGGTCGGGAAAAGAAAGGTCATCCGCTGGGGCAGGGTGCTTGGTCTCCAGAGCTGCGAGAGTATCTGGAGAACATGGTGCCACCACATCGCTACTAAAAAGTATCCTGGCTGCTCCGCTGATGTCACCTTCCCCTAACTTAGCTTCGACCAGATTGGAAATGCCTTTTGAAGGGCACTTCTGTGTTGATAATTTTGTGTCCAAATTGTGGGCTGAGACGTTACAGTTTTCTTTAATTTGTGCAGTTAAAGTTTTTTTGGTAGCCAAATTCTTATTTACATGTAAAACTCTATATGGGAAGGTGAGTAGATGTTCCCAGGCACTTAGCGAGTTCTCCCGGGCGGCACGGCGGACACATCCTGCTAGATGTTGTGCTACCAGAGGTCTTGCGCCACGGGGAACTCGCTTTAAAACGGGTACAGAGTTTTTGAATTTTGACAGGGTTTTCCAAAACAAGTCAAAATTGGATGTAGCTGGTGTAGGAGGTGTAAGCGTAATGTCAGGGTCTGAAGTGAGTGCATGTTGGGGTTTGTGTACCTTTCCAATATGCACATTCAGACCCCGCTTACCTTTGAAAAATCGTGCCTGGGTGCAGAGAGGACACCTCTCCAGGAAGCTTAGCGAAGGTTGACTTGCACTACCTTCTGCCACATCACTGCTACCACTAATCATAACAGTTTAATGTAAAAAAAACACTATTTAAAACGAGTTAAGAAAAAAAACACTAAACATAAAATAAAAACTGTCAATAAAATTATTGACAACACGTGTCAAGACAGGCGCGCAGACGCGCTGGCGGCCTGGAGCGCCGCGCCGTCCAGCCAGGCATTTCGGCGGCGGGTATCCTGACAACCGTTGCCAGGAGACACGTAGCCTGGCGTCGCGTCCTCAGCGTCGTCTCCAGATGAATAAGAGATGAATTATATCAATAAAATCGTAGTTCATTCCTTGGATAAAAACTTGTTCTCAAAATAATAGGTTTATCCCTTAAATAATAGCTTCGTACTCAAAATGGTAGATATATCTGTCACCAAATAAATTTTATTATTATCGTCCCCAGATTGCGACTTGTTATTATTTGTTATTTTCTCACCAGTACAGTTACAATTTTGAATTTCAATTTTTTCAATTTTTTTACAGTTATAATATATTTGAAAATTATATTATAAATTAGACTAAAATAAATTAAGTTACATTAGCAAAATTAAAACGAAATAAAACAACAGCAAAAATCAAAATCAAAATGCAGGCTGTGGTAAGGTAAAAAAAAACTATAAACATCCAAATCCATTACAAACACAAGAAATAATCATTAATAGTAAAAAAAAAAAACAACATTAACAAAAAATAAAACAACCGAATTCAATAAACATAATTATTCTATCAAAAGATACAATATTATAATTAAACCAACAATAGCAATGAGGTTTGAGTAACGAATTAAGAAAATTACTGTGTAAAATAACTGTGTAAAATAAAAAGAATAAATAGAAAAAGAAAATATAAATGTAAATGTAAACAGCAATATCCTCAGAAGCGAGTCGTACGATCGCTTAATAAAATTACCTCATGAACTGCACTTACACTAGCGTGGTGTATATCTAACAAGCCACTACAGCCATTGAGGATCTTGCATAACCTAGGAATTGGAGAGTTTGCACCAAGTACAGACCTTCGACATGGCGGGCACAGAGGCGTTATGCTTTTCTTAGGATATCTAGAAGGCGCCCGAAATCTAATTAGGTTGAGCAAATCGGGACAGTCAATCTTGTTACGTAACAGTTTAAATAAAAATAAAAGATCTGCGACATCTCTGCGTGCGGATAAGGGTTGCACTCTGAAATGTTGCAGACGGGAATTGTATGAGGGTAATGACTTGTGTTTTCTTTCACAAAAAGCTAGATGCCACATAAAGCGCTTTTGTACACGCTCAATCCTCAGAATATGGGTGGCGAAGTGAGGCCTCCATACAACACTGCAATACTCCAAAATACTTCGCACGAGACTGTTGTATAACACAATTTTCGTGCCAGCTTTGCGAAAACCCTTAGTGTTCCGAATTATGAATCCTACCATTTTGGAAGCTCTCTTAATTATACTTTCGATGTGGGGTACAAAGCTTACTTTTCTATCGAAGAGTACTCCTAAGTCCCTTATGACTTCTTTTTGTTGGACCCTTGTCTTGGTTTATAGAGTACTCAGTTTCGATTGAGTTAATGTTCCGTGTATACCTTGCATGATAACATTTTTTTGAGTTTAGTTGCATTTTATTATTTCGACACCATTCAATAACCTGATTTACGTCGCGTTGCAAGAGCTCACTATCTTTTGATGATTCAATTTTACGTGCCAATTTTAAGTCATCGGCGTACATAAATGGCTCGGAAAATTGCAGACATGAGGGAAGGTCGTTGATAAATATAATAAAAAGTATTGGAGCCAAATGCGATCCCTGTGGAGCGCCAGAGGTGATAATTCGTGTTGCAGATTGATATCCGTTAACAACAACATAGAACTCGCGCCCAGAAAGATACGTCTTGAACCACTTTAACAAAGGTCCAGCCATACCGTATGCCTCAAGCTTTTTTATTAGGACGGAATGGGGCATCTTGTCAAAAGCTTTACTGAAGTCGGTGTAAATAACATCTAGTTGTTTGCCTTCGTCAATAGTCTCTATTAAGAACTCAGTAAATGCTACTAAGTTCGTAGCTGTAGATCTTGAAGCTACGAACCCGTGCTGACAGTTACTCATGTACATTTTAAAATGTTGCTGTATATGAGGGCAAATAATAGATTCAAAGATCTTAGCGAAAGTAGAAAGGATTGAGATGGGTCTGTAGTTACCAATGGAGTCCCTATTATCCGACTTGTATACTGGAACTACCTTAGCCTTTTTCCATTCTGATGGAAATGTTCCTGTGGCCAGGGACGCATTGTAGATGATTAATAAAGGGGACACCAGAACTAATGCACAATTATGAATAAATACCGGGGGAATGCCATCGGGACCAGCTCCTTTTCTGATGTCAACTGATTTCAGTTTGTTAAGTAGACATTCACGTTCTATTTCTAGGGAAGCCAAGCCCTGACTATTATTATAAACTGCTTGAAGAAAACTTGAATGATAATTATTTTCGGTATCAGTGCCAGATGTGTAAACGCTTGAAAAGTGGTTAGCAAAAAGATCACAGATTTCAGAGCCATCTGAAGTTACGACCTGTCCGTCAGTCATAGTACGCGGGTAGGCACTAGACCCTCCACGTTTGGCTTTAATATAACTCCATAAACGCCTGGGGTCAGTCTTAATGTCATCTTCTAGTTTCCTTACATAATCATTATACAATTGTGTGGCAAAACTTTCACATCGCTCAGAAATCAACTTAAGCTCAATTTGATCCATGGGATTTTTATATTTTTTAAAGCGTATCCTCAACTTATTCTTTTCTTTTAGACATTTAATTAAACGTTTATCAAACCATGGAGGATAATGGCCATTCCTAGGCTTCCGATTAGGTACGAATTTAGTAATAACGTCATATATATGTCTATAGAATATAGTAACCAATTCGTTTACATCGTGTGTATGTTGAAAAAGCTCGTTCCAGTTCAGTTCACCTAGGTACTCATTAATTTCTACATAATCTGCTTTAAAAAAGTTGGGTCTGCTGTTAGTGTTGTATGGTAAGTTACAACCCCGCGCCAGTGAAAGCGTTACTTCAAGGGGAGGATGCAGTATATCAATACCAGTAAGAGAACAGATAGATTCGCTTACTGAACATGTAGGCATTGTAGACATTACCAAGTCCAAAATACGGCCTGAACAATTTTTTACAAGATTATACTGCACCAACTGATTAACATTTATGAAATCCAGCAGGTTTTGGCAAGTTTTAGGAAGAGAATTGTTCAGTGCTAATGAGTCCCAGTTGATTTTACCCAAGTTAAAGTCTCCCACAATACAGACAGGCACATCTATAGAATCCAGCACTTTGTTACAGTGTTCAATAAAATGATCAAGCGTTAGAAGAGTTATCGGTAGAGGCAAGTAGACAGCACAGAAAGCAATTTGACTAGAATTACTTATATTAATTGTGACCCAGAGGTCCTCACAGCTGCTATGCCAGCGGTCGATACGCACGGAATTGAAAGTTCTCTTAACAGCAATCAACACTCCACCCCCATCTCTATTGCAGTGAAACCCAGTCGATTCCCTATCACGTCTGTAGACCTCATATCGATCATCAAAAAGCTCACCGCTCAGGATACTACTGTTCAACCAGGTTTCAGTTAATATCACAACATCGTAATTCATTCTACATAAATTACAATAAAACATATTCGTTTTAGTTCTGAAGCCTCTGCAATTTTGGTAATAAATTAGAATTTCCTTGAACTTTATAAATAAATTGAAGTACAAAGAAACCTGCATTGAATTAATCTAATAATAACTTAATAACTAAAAAAAAAAACCTTACTTGCTAAACAATTTTGCTGAGGGAATTCTTGCTCCTGATTTGAATGGAATCAGCGCCCTCAGTTTTCCGCACAAATATTCTACCGCTTCTCACCCAGACATATTTGTAGCCGTTCTCCTTGGCTTTAATTCTTGCAGCTGCATGAAGGGCTCGGTTCGTTGGGACCCTTGGTGTAGACCATAAGCAATAAAGTAAAGTTAAGAACATTTATTTACCTAATATAGCTTAAATAAGTACATTATCTCCAACAAAAGATACACAGACATGCAATTATTGCATAAGTTAAGTACACAAGCTTTTTACATTTATACTTCCAATTTTATAGAAAACCGCCATAGAAAATTGCAATATAAGCTGTTATGGTGTACAATAAAGAATTAAAGAATTAAAGAATATGGACTGCACCGGCCATGCAATCTTTCAACTCAAACATAATTTATATGGCCTTGAAGTCATAGAAAACAAAATTATTATTTTCTCTTTACAACAAGCCAAAGGTAGTGAAACTTTCAATCAATCCAACGAGTCTTTTCTTCATGAGAGATGTAGTATCAGCGTGCAAATCACCCATTGTTGAAACGAAATCATCAAGTTCAGCATTTCCCATGGCTTCTTTAAATTTACTAGCTTCCTCTGGTTTTATTGTGAGTACACCAGAGATAAAAACAGCGTGACTAAAGGACAGCTTGCCGTATCTTTTCATATCAGCGTTGAATTGATTCCAGGAGTAAACATCGTTGACTTTAAGACCATAGTTGGACAATGATTTTTCAAGCTCTTCATGGTAGTAATCTATCCAGTCGAAGTAATTCCTAATCCTCATTTCATGGTCGGTGCAGTTGAAGATCAAATAGAAAAGATCGAAGACCGGGCTGTAGTTCTTGGATTGTTGATAGTCGATCAACACTGAATGTTTCACGTCTTCCCCCTGAAAGAACAAAATTGAAATACTATGTTATTAAAAATAATTTTGATAACAAAACACTTATACATAATTAGTCTTACAATATTGTTTCTACTATGAGATAGACACTTTTTTTATGAGAAGGATGCTGTGCTATCCCAGTATGGGATATCGCATGGTGGTGATAGCCTAAATAGCTAAAAATAAATTGTAAGCTTTTCGTCAGACTGGTTTCAGGGCATTCTTGCCTCTCTCTCTTTTCGCCACGAATTTATTTCGTGTTTTAATGGAACGCGATGGTCTAGTCACGCTAAATGTAACAATTAAGTTAAAGTTTTGCGATTAAAAACTTTTTGCACTCTTGAAGTATTAACTAGTTTTCACATGCAACTTATTCATACTGAGTTAACCCCATCAAAATTGAAAAAATTAAATTGTAATTTCAAGGAAGAATGCTCGAAAAATATAATTATGATTAACCGATTACGTAAAAGCACAACTAAAATTTTAACACCTGCCTCAAACTTGAACATTATATTGTTGGTCCAACAATCTCCATGTAGAATTACTGCATATTGACTATCTTTTTCAACTTTCATCATTTCAATGGCTTGCCCTAGAAGGTTACCAACTTCGGCGTTTCTCATGATGTTCTGATGCTCAGGATCATCAAGCTGGTTTAGAGAAAGAGTCTCGATTTGCTGAAAAAAATCTTGTTCTTCAAGAGTTCCTTCAGCCAATGCTGCCATCATATCCCGCAAATTTTCCTTGTAATAATTATACGTATCGGCTTCCTTGATCCTCAACACATAAGAAAGCGAATGGTATATAGCTAAATTTTTCAAAACACTTATCACACACTCATCCGAAAGAGATACATATCGGTCCATTATAGCAAAGCCTGATGTTTTTAGGTCTTCCATCAAAATAACTTCATTCGGGGCTTCGAGATATGTTCCGTAACATTTTGGAAATTTCAGCAGGTCTTCTTCTGGTACATTGGCTTCCTTCTGTAGTTGCAGGAACTTTGGTAGGACCTCTGTATACATCAGATGCTCATTAGCAAATGCGTAAACAGGGTTTGAGACTTTTCTAGCGACTTCGACAGTTGGTGCTATTTTGGCAAACATTGATAAGTTTCCATTTTCACTTTCTATGACGATTCTTTTAACGTTTGCTCCGTAGTTGTCAGCCGCTCCTCCAACAGCTTCGATGGTTACTTTGCTGTCCTTGAAACCTTCTTTTTCAATCACACTTTTGATAAAGTCTAACTGAGCTTCGGTTATATTTTCAATTTCTCCTTCAAACTTTTGATGTGCCATGATCGCGATGTATTAAACTAGAAGCACTTGGCGTCGCTACGTTATATTATATAGGTCCGTGTTTATCTAACAGATAAACAATCACAAACCAGAATCAATGTTTTTTTTTAAAAGATTATAAAATAGCTACGTATACTTGTGTATTAATAACGCATTGAGGACTATGACAGGTATGGCCGGACGGTAAAGTTATACAGTAAATTGTTTTAAAAGGAAAGTAACCAAATATGGAATCTCATGATTTCTCCTCGCTTGAGACAGGAGTGTTTTGTTTTGTCACCCCACCCAGAAACTTTGAAGGGTATGCTACCAATGTATGCAAATGTGTGACACTATATGTATATCATGTCGTTTTAATGTTTGTTTTAATAATTAGGAAAAGCTTGCTAATGATACATTTGCACCTTGCAAAATATGAGCACATGACGGAAATTGTATGAAAATTCAAATATGAACCACGTTTGGATTATAAAAAATACTCTGAAGAAGGGATGTAAGCCAGCTTGGTATTGACAGTAATACTGATTAATTTCAAGGAGCGAGAATCTTAAGACTCTGATGATGATGAAATGTATGATTTGCCAAAAACTACATATTTTCCAACGGTAGCCGAAGAGAAAAATAAAATGAGTGCTGAATATGTGGGCTCTGGGAAATTAGCGATTTTGATGGTTCACACATATATTTTTTGATTTTTGAAAAACAAGTATTTTTTTTATTTTTTATTTAATATGGGTCTGCTCTTGACTCTAGTCTAGGTCATACCTAGATGACAATGACAAAGTCGAAGATGGAGCAATTTATATTATTAACCATTATTATTGGATCATCATAATATCATATTCCATTGTTGGTACCCTATTTCATATTTGGTACCTCATTTGTTACTTTGATTAAATGGAAATATTATTTTATTTATAACATATTTAACATGAATTGCTGACCTACAAATAGATGACTGATTAGGATTACTATCAAACTCTTCTGATTTGTGGTTAGTTTTTTTTAAATATCCATAAAACAAAATGGTATGGCCATAATTATTTGGTTACTTTCCTCTATTTGCACTTGAACATAAAAATCATATCTATTTTAGTATTTTTGATCTTGTTAAGATACGATTCTTTGAAGTCATTGTGACGTGAGTCAGGATGTTCCGGTTATTAATCTTTGTCACCGGATTATTGCAAAATACGTAAGATTACAAAATATCTTGAGAGATTGTAAACTCGATAAATTGTCAAATGAACATTTGCTCTAAAATTACACGAATCAAAATTTTCTTTTCTATTATATCTCTGTGACGTTCCATAAAATTGTGGACTGACATAAACTGGTGACCAATCAGCACTCTGTTCTATAATTTATCTGTTTTGGTGTGATAGTTAAATTGGAAACTTTGCTCCTCATTGGTCTTTGTTGGTGAGCTCACATGTACGCCATAGAGTTACGAATTGAAAGGAGAAATTTTCAATTTGAGTGAAATGAGAAAAGACATCCACGACACAAATTTGGATGTTTTTCGTTCGTTTAGTATATTCTTATTTAGTATTACGTTCTTTTGATCTTATTATCATCTTGTATATTTGGCATTTGATCTAACCGTTGAATAAAGAGCGACCGCGCCAGCTCGGGAACTTAGCGCACCCCATACCTGCAGGCAGAAATAGAAGCCTAAAATGACAAGGACGGTGCCTTGTCATTTTAGCATTTATGATTTGGCATTAATAATAAATACAACCCTAAATTTTCACCCTTCGACCACCAACCCCTTTTTTTAATAGCGAAATAAAGTTGGGTTAGTTACACCATTTATCGATCTCCTACGAGGCGGCTTGCGCACTGGCCGGATCTCCGCCGTGGGACCTGGAGGCGAAAGTGCTAGCGTCACTACACAGGTGGCGCGAGGACGCGCGGGCGCGTGGCAAGCGACTGACGCAGCGACACTTGGAGTTGCGTCTGTCGCAGCTGCGCGAGGTCCTGGTGGCAGAATGGCGGGACAGGCTTTCGAGCCCTTCCACCGGCCTCATCACCATTGAGGCCATCCGGCCGGTGCTCGACCTCTGGCTCGGGAGAAGGCACGGCTCCCTGTCGTTTCGTGCGACGCAGGTCCTCTCGGGGCATGGCTGCTTCGGGAGGTTCTTGTGTCGCATAGGCAGGGAGCCGGACGCTCGATGTCACCACTGCGTCGACTGTCGGGAGGACACGGCGCGGCATACGCTGGCAGAGTGTGCCGCTTGGGAGGAGCCGCGCCGTGCCCTAATCTCTGTGGTAGGCGGTGACCTCTCGCTGCCGACCGTAGTTCATGCTATGGTCGGCGGTGAGGAGTCCTGGGACGCGGTTGTCTCCTTCTGCGAGACAGTTATCGCGCAGAAGGAGGCTGCGGAAAGGGAGAAGGAGATCACAACCGCTCTCCCGGCCCGCAGTAGGCGCATCGGGCGTCGGAGGAGGGCATACGCTGCCCTCTTCCGGCCCCCCTAACTGGGTCCAGGGGCGACGGACTTGGGGATGTTCGTCGCCCCCCATTCATCCGGACCCGAGGTGGCGGCGCGTGGTGTTCCCGTGCACCCCTCTTTGACGTAGCGAGGGGAGTCAAACACCTCACTCCCCTCGCCGACGCGAGGTGGCCCGCAGTGGCGGGCCGGCACCAGCCGGGGATTGCGGAAGTCGCTTACGTTCCCGCGATCCCCGGCGTAGGTGGGAGATGGAACACCGGGGTGGTTTTAGTCAGTAAGAGTCTGACAGACCCCTCCACCCGCCCCAGAGTGGAGGATTTCCATGAGGATTTCCCCCCGATATCAAAAAAAAAAAAAAAAAGTTACACCATTTATAACTCAAGAACGGCTGGACCAATTTTGAAAATCTTTAGTTTGTAGGATTTGTCTCTGCCCCGAATAGCAGAATAACTATTAAAACATTGGAAAAATCACGGAATCAATATTTTCTCATACAATCATTCATACGCAATGCCATTTCTAATACATGAAAAATTAATTATGATGCAGTACGAAGTTCGCCGGGACAGCTAGTTATATATATAGTTGTTGGTTTTCACTTCTTTTATCTACAACGCCTAATATAAATGATTAGTTAATATGCTGGCATCTACAATTGCTACAATAATCCCGATAGGCGTTTTAGTGTGTGCGCACAATGCGAACGCAACATGTTATTATACGATTACAAGATGTTTGGCTATTAACTGAACAAATTTTTAACAAGAAATGTATAATAGAACAACCTAAATCATTGAGAAATGAACCAGCTGTTTTAATAAGAGTACAAATGCTTCCTTGCAGGAAGCTGCCGTAGGTGATGACAAAGTTTGCGTTTTTAACAATATTGTCAATAGTCTGTATGACACACATGCTCCTGTTAAGAGAGTTAAGTTGAAGCGTCCACCTGCACCCTGAATGAATGAGGGAATTTGTATGGCAATGCGACGGAGGGACGTGCGTTTCGATATAGGTAAACAACGCCCGGCTCGAGGTACATAAGCGGTTCACTGCTAATAATTCAGTATTGAATGAAAAACAACAATGAACTGAATTCGATTTACTTTACCAAATGTCAAAAGTAGCGATTGCAACATGATACTAAACAGACAGAAGCAGATATAATTCGTCAATGATAAAGTGAAAAGCGTCCACCTGCACCCTGAATGAATGAGGGAATTTTTATGGCAATGCGACGGAGGGACGTGCGTTTCGGAAATTTTGAAAGGATCGCTCTGAAGACTGCCAGAAATCGGTGTAATCAGATGAAACGTAACGCTAAACGCCGCCACATTCTTAGTAATATCACTTCGTCTTCTTCTGCTGATATCTGGTTCCTTAAATTCCTTGGAATTCTAGGTATTGGCAAATCGCGGCATTCAGACCTTCCTAATACAATTGGCTTGGACGATCTAAACCGTTATTTCTCCACCGTCCCTATGTTAGATAGTCTAACCACATGTAAAACTATTGACTACCTTGCTGGTCTGACGCGTCCCAATATTGCCTCCTTTATTTTCACCCCAGTCGATCCGGGAGAGATCAAAAAGCTCATCCTATCCATTAAATCCAAAGCCGTGGGTTGCGACAACATCAGTCGTCATATGATCGTTTTGGCTTTGGATCAACATCTTCCTGCCATATCCCACATCGTCAACTTCTCCCTTTATTCTAGTACTTTTCCTTCCATGTGGCGTAAAGCTCATGTTTGGCCCCTGCCTAAGATTCCCAATCCCACTCTTTCCATTCACTTTCATCCAATTGCCATCCTTCCGTTTCTATTCAAAGTGCTCGAGGCCTGTGTTCATAAACAGTTTTCTAGTTAGATTTACCTAAACTCCCTCATCACCCCGTTCCAATCCGGTTTCAGGCCCGGGCACAGTACCGTGACAGCTCTCCTTAAAGTGACTGACGATATAAGGTGGGGAATGGAAGACACTAAAGTTACTACTTTAGTGTTGATCGACTTCTCCAACGCGTTTAATATCGTCAGTCACGAAGTCCATAGTGGTCAAACAATCTACATAGCTATTTTCCAATTATGATCGGATCAGCTCCTAGTCTAACCAGACAACTAAATACCAGTATTTCATAAGGAACGTCTGCCTATCCATAAGACAATAACACAATATCCCTTGTCAAGACCGATGAGGAAATTCCGAGATTCTGGCTATTTGTAAAGACAGTCAAAAATCTTCAGGGGAGAACCTGGATTATAGTTTAACCAGTTAAAGTGGTTGTTAACATAATATAAGTTCTAAAGTCACACCAGTTACAGTACTGATGTAGCAATGTATATTGTCTCGGGCTTGAAATGATTTGTGCAGTCTAAGGACTGTCAACTCATAAACTTGCGCAGGCGCTAGCTGTATGCTCCGTGTGACCTTTGACAACTTCAATGGTGTTTACTTATTACCAGTGATCGGATAATTGGGCGCTAATATACCTAAACTTCACTTTTATTCTCACGAAAGTATAATTCGGACATGCTTTTAAGTCGGTTCAGGCATTTAGAAGTTTTATACAAACATAAAAAAATATTACATTCCTTTCCTTGGGCAGTCGTGTTTAAAATAATCACCAAAATAACCACTGCTATAATTTAATTAAGTTTTTTATAGTTGTTTTTACAAAATTTTTCAATCCCGGGAATCCGGGATTACTTATTTATTCATTTCACGGGAAGAAGTTTAGGTATATAAGCGCCCGATTATCCGATCACTGCTTTTTACAGAGAGTTAGGTTATCCTCTTAGAAAGAACGCAATACTACTAGAGTGCAGATGTTCATATGGGTGAACATTTTTCCATCAGGTGGGCCGCCCGCCCTCTATATGTCTCTGCTTCCTCAATCCGTATGGGTCAATCTGAAGACCGAATCTGCACAAAAAGGATTTCTTTTAAAAGACTTACGTTTTCAAGTAGCTACAACAAAAGTTAAATTCAACTTAAATTTGTATTTATTTTTACTAAGCAGATACTGAATTAATTATGTTTAGAGTCCAGTGGAGAAGACTTGCAATTGCAATTTGAAACGAGTAAAAATAGGGATAGCATTATTACTACATCAGTCTTAATGTTGCTATCTCTATTTGTGCTCTCGTTCTAGTCCCGTGCTTGATACGCCATGACTGCTAATAAAATTTAAGAATTAAAAATTAACGAATAACTCATTATTTTACTCAACTACACGCTATATGATATGTTTTTAAATAAATAATATTGATATTTTTAATTCAGAACAATCTTGACAATATAGGTAAACAACGCCCGGCTCGAGGTACATAAGCGGTTCACTGCTATAGTAGGCGCCAGATAATCGTGGAATAACGGTCATTGACCCACCTACAATTATTGACATTTTTAATTTGAAAAACGGAATTAATGACACAAAGCTGTCCCGAATCATCATCTCTCGTGATCCTTAACATTGTCTAATAATGAAAAACGATTCATATTTAATTGTTCAGGTACCTATGAACAGTTATAAGGGAAAGGTCAATATACTTTATTCCACATTTATCTGGCGCCTACTATAATAATTCAGTATTGAATGAAAAACAACAATGAACTGAATTCGATTTACTTTACCAAATGTCAAAATTAGCGATTGCAACATGATACTAAACAGACAGAAGCAGATAGAATTCGTCAATGAAACAGTTTTCTTAAGGATTACTCTTGAATCAAGTCTACAATGGGGTCCTCATTTAACATCTCTTGCAGAAACGCTTATATCAGCAGCGTATGCTACAGAAGTAAAAACCGGGAGAGTAGTCTATGTTAGTTAATATCATAGTATAATGTCTTACAACATCTAACTATGGGGACCACCAGCTTGTCGCCGCTGAAGCCATATAGAAACGAGAATGAGCTTGGTTGTGCACTGCTCGCGTCTATGCGTTAATAAATAATTATCCCGAATTTATTATTCTAGTTTTTTATTGCATTTATTAATTACTTTAGGTTACCTAAACATATTGTAAATACTTCCGTGAATAAAAACTATGGTGTTACCCAGATTAATTGGGCACGCCACAATTGCGGCGGTAAGGCCCCTCTTTGAGGAGTGGCTGGAGAGGCGCCACGGCGTCCTCACCTTCCGCCTGACGCAGGTACTTACCGGACACGGCTGTTTCGGGAGGTACCTGTTTCGGATTAAGCGGGAGGAAACGCCCGGGTGTCAGCACTGTGAGGATCGCCCGGAGGACACGGTGGAGCATACGGTGGAGGTCTGCCCTGCTTGGGCTGAGCACCGCCGTGTTCTCGTCGAGGCGATCGGCGGCGGCAACCTCTCGCGTCCGGCCCTGGTTGAATCCATGGTCCGGAGCGAGGAGGCTTGGGAAGCGGTCACCTCCTTCTGCGAAGCAGTAATGCTAGCGAAGGAGGAGGCGGACCGCGCGAGGGAAAGGCAAGGCCTTCGTCCCAACCGCCGCAACAGGAGAAGACGCCCCGGGCGTCGGGAGTCGCAGGGCGATCCCCGGCCACCGTAGGCGCGGGCCTGCGGACGGCGAGCGTTGGGTGGCTCGCTGTCCGATCACCACCAGGCCCGGGTCGATGGCGCGTTGTGTTTCACGCGCGCCTCAAAGAGATGTCAGCATAGAGGACGGGGCCCGCTAGGGCCAGAGCCTGCCAGGGTTGCGGAATTTGTTCGAAAGAGTCACCGCGGCCCTGGAAAGCAAAGGGCTTAAGAAGGAACACGGATGGGTTTTAGTCAGTAAGAGTCTGACACGCCCTTCCGCTCCACCCAGAGCGGAAGAAGTCATTTGATCATTTCCCATCCTAAAAAAAAAAAAAAAAAAAAAACCCAGATTAATACTGTCACTGTCAATATAATAAGTTAGGTCTATGCTCGCTTCAAAAATAAGAATGCGTTTACCTTATGCCTTTTCATCTTTGTTACAATGAAGTAAAAAAAACATTTCAATAATAAACTTTAATAATAAAAGTAAGTAAAAACAATACATTTGCCGCAGTACATAAGACCTTCATCAAAAGATACATTAATAAATGCGATTATAACTTCAGCACACACAGTTACACAGGAAGAACGAGACAAGTGACATCCTTCATTCATTCATGTCAGTCATTAAGTCCAAATGTATGAGATTTTGACCAGTCGACAAGACGATTGCTGATAAGATGCCGTTTGTCTAGAGCCTTAGGTGCCTGCACTGATAAGACAAAAATAAGTTCAATTCTTAATGAATAACATAATAATGTAATACAAAAATAACATGTTAAAAACATATACTCTCTTGAACATCAACATTGATATTCATTTTATAACAATAAGGTTCACCGAAGAGATCTTCTTGAGTGAATAGTCTTAAGCAGGTAGACAAGGTTTGTATTGCAATAGCCCTGTAAATGTCTTCGAACATCTATACATACTAATATAATAAAGTTCAAAGAGTTTGTTTGAACGCGCTAATCTTTATGACTACCAGTCGAATTTGGAAAATTATTTTTGTATATGATAGCCACATTCATGGGGAAGGCTATAGAGCCTTCCCCATGAATGTGTAATTAATAAAATAATTTAGTATAGTATTTTTAGTATAGCATATGCTATACTGGAACGGAAAAAAGGATATGCGCGTACGAAGTCGGGGGCAAAAGCTACTATATCAGTTAGCCTAGCTGTGTGAAAACAGACCTCTCCGGTGGACCATAGAATGTAGGGATAGCATAACTGGCTAATTCGGCCAAACAACCTGAACATCTTTCAAATTCATACCATTACATTGCTGTTTCATTTTTCGAACACCACAATCGGTATTTACTTACGAAAGGGGAATGCCGATTTTAGGCCTTGCGATACCCAAGAAATTTAATTTAGTAAAAAAAAATATGTAAATTTTACGTAATTAACTCTTCTATTCACGACGCGATACAAGTCATTAACATTTTTTAATAAATAATAAATATTGAAACGATACAACGAAATAAACAGACATTTGCTAGGTTGCCAATTTAAAATCCGGGGAAAAATAAAGATTTGTTGCAAAACATTGATTTGACATTTACACATATTTTACTTTATTTATTTGTCCTTTTGTTTATGAAAGTCCCAATGCATTCGATGTTACTTGTGGGCACTCAGGGCTTAAATCACTATGGCGGCTTGGCATCCCCCTTTAAATGATGTTCCGCGCTTCATTAAATATAGATTTTTCCATATTCATAATACGAAAAATAAAAAGTCTATTGTTTGACAAAAATATGAATTACCTCAATCATATTGCTATACATTTAACACTAAACGGCCGTAAAACGATTGACAATGAAAAATATGAACACTTTATAGAAGACCAAAGGTGGTAAAACTTTCAACCAATCCAACGATACGTTTCTTAAAGAGAGCCAAAGTCTCAGGGTTGTAAGTGCCCATTGCTTTGACCACATCCTCCATATTTCCACCACTCATTGTTTCCTTTAACTTACCAGCCTCTTCTGGACTAATTGTGAGTGTACCAGTCATGAGAATAGCACAACCGAAGCCAATTTTGCCGTATCTCTTCAAATCAGCGTCTAACTGGTCTCTCGGGTAAACGTAGTTGGCTTTCAGGCCAAAGTTTGACAAGGAGTTGTCAAGTTCGTCGTGGTAGTAGTCAATCCAGTCGTAGTAGTTCCTAACCCTCGTTTCATGGTCGGTGCAGTTGAAGATCAAGTAGAGAACATCGTATACTGGGCTGAAGTTCTTCGACTGTTGATAGTCGATTAACATTGACTGTTTTACTTCCTCTCCCTGGAAATACAAAATAGAAACATGTTATTAAAATGGAATTCGATGACATAACTTTTCTACTGAAAAATAATGGCAAGGTTCTTGTTGCTTTTGTGTATCTTCACTGTAGGAAAATAAAATGTCAGTTTTGTTTCCTACAGCCCATAAATTGGATGATTGAGGATGATGACGCACTAACGGGACACATCCGTTTCAAGGAATGGGTGCCAGGGCCATCTATTTTGACGTTCATTGATAATTTCAGTTGACTAGAGGTACATTACAATGTTAATATTATTTTAATTAAGATATCACACCAAGGAGAATCTCATCAATTGAAAGGTAAATAAAAAAATAAGTTACATTATGTAATAAACTTAGTCAAAGAGGAGCGCCATGACAATGCTTATCAAATAGTTCTGAACTAGGCTAGGCAATTTGTACGAGCTATAACCCTCAGCAGGATTCCGTTGCTACTGCTTCATACATGCTGCCTTATGGGTCTCCGTTAAAATCCGGTAACTCTTAAAAATTAATTGTTTATTTTCACGCACCCCCATGATGCTGGAAAACATCAATTGGCTTCACTACAGTCACTATTATACAATAATGCGGGCATTTTATTGATAACAATTTCCTCATAAAGTCACTATCTACGGCGTGCCCGGATCTAAACCGATTAGATATAACTGTCATGCACTTGTGCGGTGAACTTGGCAACATAACCGTATTTTTCACATTTTTGGAATTTCAAATATCTGTAGAGTATTGAACCATTTAAAAAAGGGTTTAAAAAAAATGCTATGACAGACGGACAGACAGCCACATTACTGATCCTATAAGGCTTCCGTTTTTTCATACGGAGTTTTGGGAACTTAAAAATGAAAACTATGAAGGATATTATAGGGCCATCGCTAAAAATGTATAACAAGCCTCGGGCGCATCATGTGCGCACAAGATCTGAAATACTTGCCTCAAACTTGAACATAATATTGTTTGTCCAACAATCACCATGCTGAAAAACTGCAAATCGACTACCATTTTCAAATTTAGCCATTTTACTGACTCGTTTCATCACTTCACTGACTTTGTCCTTCACGAGGTTCTGTTGCGCTGGGTCATCAAGCATTTGGAGAGCAACAGCTTCAATTTGATAGAAAAATGCAAGTAGTTCGGGACTTCCTTCAGTCATGGCTCCCAACAAATCGTGCAGCTTGTCCTTGAAGTAATCATATGTTTCAGATTCTTTGGTTCTCAACACATATGACAGTGAATGGTAAATAGCCAAATTTCTCAATACACTAGTCATTTGCTCATCCGAAAGGGATACGAAACGGTCCAGCATAGTAAAACCTGATGTTTTTAGGTCTTCTATCAGGATAACTTCATTGGGTGCTTCAAAATTTACTCCGTAACATTTTGGGTATTTCAGTTGATCTGCTTCTGGTATATCAGCTTGTTTTTGAAGTTGCAGCAACTTTGGAAGGATCTCTGTATATATCAGACCCTCATTGTTGAACATGAGTATAACGCCCATGGCCTGTCGTATGGGTTCGAACGTTGGCGCTATTTTGGCAATCATTGTCAAGTTTCCATTTTCTCCTTCTATGACGAGCCTCTTGACGTTTGCTCCATAGTTGTCAGCCGCTCCTCCAACAGCCTCGATGGTAACTTTACTGTCTTTGTAACCTTCTTTTTCAATTACATTTCTTATGAATTCTAATTGACCTTCAGCTATATTTTCAACTTGACCTTCAAACTTGAATTGCGACATGATGGTCTCGTGCAGTAAACTTTAGGTAAACTGCTGCTGATATTACTCCGTTGTTTTATATAGGTCCGTGTTTATCTGCAAGATAAGCGAGGCTTAAAATAGACAGTCACACACCAGGATGTGCGATTATTTATGTATTAGTCGATACATATAATTTATGTAATAATACCGCATTGACTGTGATAGTTTTTTTTTCGATAGCTACAAGTCGATCATAAAAACTCAGATAGTCATTATGGACGGCACTCATTGGAAGCATTTTCTTGCAAACAAACATTTGTTCGCGAGCAGAGTTATCTTTGTTTGGGGTCACGCACTATCCAATATTACTATTTTTAGTTTTAAAAACAAAACCTGTCGTATAACAATTGCAAAATTAATTTGTGAAGCGACTGCTCGCTTTAGTATAATCCTTTATAAATCGAATTACCAGAACAAAAATCAACAATAAAAACTGGAATTTTAAACAAAATTAACTAAAGCGACTTTTTGATAAGTATGAAAATCAAAATACAAAAGCCTAACATCACATACTTCGATTTTCATGAACACCAAACCCACATAGAGCGGTTAAACATGATTCACAATAACAAACCTGAAAATAGAAATGAGTGTTTCGTTGCCGTTATTGAGATGCGTTTTCTGTTATTTTTTAACCGACTTCAAAAAAAGGAGGAGGTTCTCAATCCAGTTGTATTATTTTTTTATGTTTCTTGCCTCATAACTCCGTCATTTATGAACCGATTTGAAAAAAAATCATGTGAAAGAATATACGTTCCGATTGGTCCCATAGAAATTTCATCAAAATCGGTTCAGGAGTTTGGTTTTTAAATCGAAATAGCTTGAGGAAATAGAAACAATTTTACACCTAACAGCCACTGGAAAGTCACAAGAAAGCAAAACACGCAATTGCGTTTACTTGGATGATATATTTTCTATCTCCCCCAGCTATTTTGATTTAAAAAACCAAACTACTGAACTGATTTTGATAAAATTTCTATGGGACCAATCGGAACATTGGTCCCATAAAAATTTTATCAAAATCGGTTCGGAACGTATATCCTTCCACATGAAAAAAGATTTTTTAAATCGGTTCATAAAGGATGGAGCCATGAAGTACAAACATAAAAAAAGAAAAATAGAACCGATTTCGGAAGACGGCGTTAAAATACGGAGAAACAACCAAAAACACCGACTTCCGAAATTAAAGTTTTTTATACTTTGTAGTGTTTTTTAAAACTATAAATGATCTTTGACGCTGATGAATATTTATAAAATAAAATATTATAATTATGTAGAATACTAGCCACTGCCCTTAACTTCGTCTGTGTGAAAATTATATTATCATAAATAAAATACATAAGTATGACGCTCGGCAATAGTGTGGCTTTCCTACCGGCGAAATATTTTTCTCCTTAAAAACATTTGAACAAATAATTTTAGCTATTTACATAAGTTTATATTATTATTATAAAATTCACACTTTCATGAATGTAACATTCCTATCAATTTAAGTACATATTATTAATCTTAATGCGTATAAAGATATGTGACGCGAACCAGGATGTTTCGGTTCTAATAATAGTTATAAAAGTAAATAAACAAAGTTTGTTGTTTAACAATTTGTTTAGAACTTCTGTTCATATGCAGTTGTTTATTTCAGCGATTAGCGGACACGAAGAAAAGAAAACCAAAAAACTATTTATAGACTGTTTAACAGCAAAGATTTTTAGAGCCGGTTATTATTTTAAAGTCCAAACCTGAGGATAATCACCTACAAATATGGATTGCCGTCAACGCTAGCTTTTGAACATCACCAAACACGAAACTCACGAACACTGACTGCAACAACAACTGTACAAGGATGGGCAGTTTGTATAATGTTTGTACGATTAATCCATCACTAGACAATCTTGAAATTCTATAGCGTACTTTTTTGGCAATGACGTCAAACCAGTGTCTATGAGAACTGCGCATAGATGGGGCGTTAGCGTTTGCGAGTACCTATGGCGACGCCGGAAAGCATTGAATAGAATGTTGCCAGTTTTAAATATTCCATTTAGACTACATTAGGCATCTGTTTATTCTTTTATTGCATATTTTTAAGTTAAATTAAACGTATGTCCTACACAAAATTAATTACAGACAAAAAAATAATGTAAAAAGAAACAAAATAAGGTACTTAATAGACCATCAGCACTTTTGTCAATAACGCCTAGACAAATTGATTAGTTACTTTTGCATCTACATGTTGCTTTTGCAATTTACAAAGGCGTTTAACATTTTCAAACGTTACCGCTATAAATTATATGAAATATGGATTACCTACTACCTTTTACCCAACGAGATAACCAGAAAGGTTTTAATAAAAGAAGAGTGGCGAGAAAATATTAAGACCTATTAAGTACTAGATTTTGGCCCACCCTTATCCGCCAATATAAATTCACTTTACACACTCGGCTTTCCATTCAACCAATTCGCAACACTCTCCCACAACGTAGAATAGAAACACATGAAAGTTTCATGTATATACAGTAGTGTTTGTGAACCTTTCAGCAGAGCAAACAACCGACAGACTTGTTCCACGATTACAGTTCAAGATTACATATTGATTTTCAATGAGATTTATAGTGGGGAACGGTGTGATTGAAAATGGCGTCGCTTCCTATAAGGACTGAACTGAGCTAGAATTATTGCTAGAGTAACTTTTACAAGATTAATTGTGACTAATTTTAATGTTTAGTCAAGGGTGTTCTTACAGATTATAAAATAATTTATAAACGTTATTGGCTTATTCATAAAACTTTTAAAACATATTTAAGTTTGAATACTAGCTGTTTTTTTAATTAAAATTCTGCATAGAAAAATTTAATAAAGAATTTAATAATCAGTTTTCAAATAAATCGCTAGCTTGGAAAGGACGGGGCATAAATTACATCTCGCATCTTTGATTTGTGGATGACATTGTCATGATGGCAGAAACTCTGCAGGAGCTGGAAGTGATGCTGAACAGCCTGAGCGATTCTTCAAGGCGGATGGGTCTCGGGAAGAATCTGGACAAAACCAAAGTCATGTACAATGGTCATGACACCCCGAGGCCTGTAATCGTAAATGGCGCTACCCTCGTGGTTGTGCAAGATTACATATATCTTGGCCAAATTATACAACTGGGGCAGCACAACGTTTCTCAGGAACGCGTGGAGGTATTAAGTTGAAATTAATATCAAATACCTAGAATTTGATAGGTTTGCTGGTTTCGGTTTGGGTAGGAATGTAGTGGGAAAATTTGTAATATTTTGGTAATAAACATTTATTATTATTATTATTATTTAAATCTGAAAGTGTGACAGGTGACTTAAAAGTTGTGTGAAAATCGATTGTCTGTGTGGGTGCACAAGCAATGAGGAAAACGATGTGAGAAAAATGTAGAGTGAGAGTGAATGTGATAATTTTGAATTGCCGGAATGCCCATAGCGAGCTGTTCCGACTTTCGGTATCTCAACAAATTGTTTGTTCAAGGGACAAGCGATGAGCACCAAGACATAACACTCCAAATCAACTCAGGGTGGATGAAATGGCGACAGATAACTGGAAAAACTTGGGAACCATGGATGCCTCTCAAGTTGAAGAGGGAAATCTATAAGTCCGGGATTAAACCTGTCGAACTGTAAGGATCAGAATGTTAGGCTGTGAAAAAAACGGCTGAAACAAGATTACATGTAGCGGAGATGAGAATGTTAAGATGGATGTTTTGAAGGGCCGAGTTTGGATAAAGTGAGAAATGATTATATTAGAGAAAGTTTAAAAGTGGCGCCAGTAGTGAAAAGTTGTAGGGAAGTCGCTCGTGCGTTTCATCTCTCCTCTTCTTCATGTCTATATGAAGAAGAGGAGAGATGAAATGCATGTTACTAAAAGAGTTATCTTAAATGCTACGTCCTGAATGTGACTGACGGATCAACGCACAGCCTAAACCGCTCATCGTAGAGACCTGAAACTTGGAGGGTGTGTGTGTGAATGATTTTCCGGAATTCTGCCCCGAAAGATTTGAAAAAGGGTCGAAAAGTTTGTATGAGACAATGTGATTCCTTGGTCCAATCTACTTCAAATTTTGCATTAATCTTTTTTAACAGAATTGATGGAAGACGTGTTTCGTATTTTATTGAAATTCATCCCCTAACGGGGTAGAATGTTATTTTGGCGGTGATTCGCTTCGAAGTTGTTATCAATACTCCTTAGTGCGATTTAAATTACATTTTATTTTGACACATGTTTGAAAACTCAATCCGATTTCATTCAAAAAACGTTGAACTCACTTAAAACATAAGGAAATATTCATTAAAATTGAAAAAAAAATATCTGTTTGATTTGTTGTGTATAATAAATAATACTTTAAATTTTCTTTTAGTTTATCTTAGAAGTTTAATTAAGTGTGTATTGTTTTTCGCGCTTTTTTTTACATTTATAAATTTGTCTATGTCTATTTTTAAAATGGGGGTTAACATCAAGTGGAAAATTAATAAACCATACTATAGTACCTATAGTGGGGCGCATGCCTTTTCCGTACGCTTTCTTATTTGTTGTACGGCACACAAGAACGCTCAATGGATAATCGTAAAGAAATTGTGTGTCATGTGACGAACAATTGAGATGAATTTGCTGTTATCTCATGACCGTCATGGCAACAATCATGGGACAAAAGAAGAGTATACATTAGATATGTTACAACACTCTATATATGGCGGTTTCTGCGTGTTAGTTGCAGCCGATCAAATATACCCATTTCTATTTGTATTTGTATGTATTTGAATAGTAGGCTTATCCTGCGACCAACGGTGGAATGGATTTCATAGTGCTTAATTTTCCAAAACTTACCTTTAAAAAGGGTTAGAGAGGGTGTTGAAGTTTGTGGAGTACCTACTAAATCCGCGTGGTCGAAGTTGCGGGCGAAGTGCTAGTTATGAATATAAATATGGATAGACAGAGAGGGAGGCCAAAGAATAGATGAATGGATCGTGTATGGAGTGATATGAAAGAGAAGGGAGTCAATGATAGCATGACGTGTGATAGGACAGAATCGAGGAAGAAAACGTGTTGCGTCGACCCCAAGTAACCTGGGATAAGGGCAGGAAGATGATGAGTGATGTGAGTAACGATGGACTGTGTGGAAATATAATAAAACTTTGACTGGAAAGGAGTTTACTACTGAGATGTCAAATAATAGAGACGTTAGCATGGAAAAAAAAATTCAGGCGTCCGTATTTGGCCCACAGAAATTCAAACTAGTATGATTATTAAGTTGGTATTAAATCGGCGCAGCAGATTTGGAGCAAATTTGCTGTGACTGCCTGACACATAGACAGGTAGACACCCGAGTCATTCTATACAAGAGTCCTGTTTTTAACACGGACGTTCGCAACCCTAAAAACGTCTACTACTGCGACGCAGGATATTTCCTGCGAAGAATTTTTACTATATTTTTTACAACAAAATACTAAAATATAGTAACATGAGTTGATTTTTGCAAGAATTTACTGATCCCTGATAAAGATGTGACCTGCAAAATTTAGTACGCCTTAAAAACGTGTTCCAAATAGCCCCGTTTTCAATGTAGCGATGAAGTCATAAAATACATCGTACGACACAAATTAATAGCATGTCAAACTATAATAGACTAAAAATAAAATAACAAAATGATTTGAAACTAAAATAACAAAATGATTTGAAACTCCGTGCACAATCGATTTGTATAGTTACTACAGAGTCGTCATAATGAAAAGTCTTGATTATTTTCTATGCAATATTTAGTCGATAGTCTATAATCGAAATGAACGTGGGTTTGACGTTTCTTGCAATTTCAGTGAGTGTAGTTTTATAATTTTTATCGCCGTTTTATGGGCTTACTTGCTAGTTAGATAAAGTAAGCATGGGTTGGAGATTAAAATTGTTGGTCAGTAAACGTTTACCGCTGCACAATTGGACATAGGCCGTCCCAAAAGCTGTGACAATGAAAGAGGATAATTGCAGATGGATCTACATCTTCATCGTATTGGTAACGGTCTATTAAACAATTATTATTTATTAGCTTTTGCTCCTGGCGTTAAAGTAGCATATAACCGTCGCCAGGGTCCTACCTGCAACAGAAGGACCCCCGGGCGTCGGGAGTTCCAGGGTGATTCCCGGCTACAGTAGGCGCGGGCCTGCGGACGGCGAGCAATGGGTGACTCGCTATCCGATAAGGACCAGGCTCAGGTCGACGTCACGTTATATCCCACGCGCGGCTTAAAGAAATGTCAGCATAACTGACGGGGCCTGCTAGGGCTAGTGCCTGCTAGAATTGCGGAATTTGTTCGAAAGATAATTCTTTCCATGGTAATCCATGGCCCTGGAACGTAAAGAGCGTTTGGAAGAAAATGGAGGGTTCTAGTCAGTAAGAGTCTGACACTCCCTTCCACTCCCGCCCAGAGCGTAAGGAGTCATTTGATGATTTCCCATCCAAAAAAAAAGAAAGGGTCCATCCATCTCTATACGAATATTCATCAAAATTGGTTCGGAAATTTAGTGAGCTCGTGAAGGGAAGCTCCTAGCCAAATAATAACAGCCGTATGGGTCAATCTTGCTGAGGTGAAGCGGCGCTTGCTAAGCTCGGTCCGAGGATAGGAGACCATCTGTTACATGCCGAGACTCCTAAATTCCTCGGAAAGCATAATATCTCGGCTGTCAATTGAAGATCATTGATCGTCGTTACGGATAATCAGAAGCTAGAAATTCTGACACCAAACTTAGCGTGTTGCGCAGTTACTGAGTTGTGGGTTTTGATGGGATTATTATTATTATTAAGTTGGTCCATGTAAAATATTGGTGCTCAGCCGCATTCAGTTAGACTGGAAGCCGACCCCAACAAAGTTGTGATATGAAATACACACGACAATGTAACGATCCACCGACCACCAGACAAGAAGATAAACTCTCTCTCTCTCTTAGTTTCTGGAAAGAGTGACGATATTCGAGATTGACCACGTGACATTCAGATAACGGACGACAATCTCATGGATCGTTTTTGACTTATTGACAATCATTAACGCTGGCAGAATGTCAATTTGTCAAGTCCCCTATTAAAATTTAGCCCCTTCTGTTGGATTGGCCACAAAGATGAAATTCCAACGTGTCGCTATCGTAATTTCTGCGTTAATTTTTAATTTGTTTCAGTTATTCACAGTAGTAAAAGCATTGGATGATGATATGCTTCTCTATTGGAGAAGAAGTAAGAGTAAGTATTAGCAAGTAAGTAATCTATTTCTGAGACTTTGGCATAAATATGACTTTGAACTGCAGGTTCGCCTGATCAGTCGATAATGTCATGCTTGTCACAAAAAAAATTCTTTCCTTCTTTTATTCTTTTCCATAAGCCTGTCCCAAGTTATGTCACAACAATTGATTTTCTGATAACCGCATCCAATCTGGCCTAATCAACTTTTTCGGTACATCTAGCTAGGAGTCGTAAGGTATATTTTTAGTGTGCTTAATTCTTATATTATTTTCGACAAGCATTGCTGATTGACAGAGATTGGACAAAGATAATTTTGCAGATGAGATGTGATCATATCTCTGTTCACCAATTAGATTGTGCTGGTTGCCGAGAGTAGCCTAGAGGGCCCAAGCCGAATCTAAACAGAATACTTGTCCTGTGATTTCGGTGGTCTCTCCAGTCCTGTAAATATACCGTCCAGCCAAGCTGGAACGCCCATACCGAAACTAGATCGGCAACTAACTACTTACAGCCCGCGTATGCCTCTCAATTTCACACGGAAAGCCCGTGATAAGACAAGTCGTACTGTATGGATCAGAATGCTGGGCTGCATGTGAAAAAGTCGGATGAAAAAAGATTGCATTTAACGGAGATGACAATGTCTAGATGGATGTTGTGTTGTGACAAGAATGGGTTTATAAAGTGAGAAAGTAGTATATTAGAAGAAGTTTGACAGTGCTAGTGAAAAAGTTAAAAGGGAACGTATATCTTAGTTTGGTCATGTGAAGAGGTTGGATGAAACGCATATTATTTTTACTAGAAGAGTTTTGAATATACATAAATGTGGATGTATGGAGAGGAGGAGGGGCATCAAAAGTTAGTACGTGAGGAGTGATATGGAAGGAAAATGAGTCAGTGATAGCTTGACAGTTGAAAGATCAATAAACGTGTTGCGCCGACTCCAAGTAACATGAGACAAATAATAATATAGTGATCCATTCCGCAGGTGTGATGTGTATCGATATCAAATGACCGAAAGCTAGAACAACAAATAAGATATATGGTAGTCAACAGTTGTGTTGTTTTAATGCTCCGTTAGTCTCGTGTTTAAAAGGGTTCTATTTTCAGGACGGACTATGAGACAAAAGTAACAAACACTCCACCTGCATTTCCACACATATTTGAGCACTATTAAATCTTCTGCGTTCTTGGCTAATCTTTGTTGATATTACGTCAATTGTTCAATAGATGTTTTTCTTTTGTCTTCTTGCTAGGTCAAAATACGACCCTGTATTTTCAGTACAGGATTATAATCTTACCTTGGAGTTAGCAGAGGTTAACCCCATTTCAGAAAACAACCAGAGCATGCCACCTATTCTCTAGAATAACAGTCGTTCCTAATAAAATAGTCCAAATAACAGTAAGTAGTTTCCTTGAGCCAGTGATATGCTCTGTGACCTCAGTTGTTAGCGCAGTGAAAAGGGTAATGTGGTCTTAAGTAGGGTAATCGTGTGCACTGCACTGTCAGAGGATTATACAAATAAGAGAGAACAGTAGAAAAAATTGAAGTCCTTGGAAAATTATTTGTATGGTTAATACCTATCTAGTCCAAAGTGATTTGAAATTATTGTGAGGCGTATGTCTGGATTTTCCTTTGGCATCCATGGTAATCCATTTATTATATCCTCTACTTCGTTTGTTTTCAAAAATAACTTTTAGTACTCGTTATAATATAACAATATAGGGATATCATGAGCAGAATTTCATGTTTCATTGAGTGTAAATGAACCAAACGTTGGTGGTTTAGGATGTCCGTTGTCTGTCAGTGAATTTATGAGTAGAAACATAAAATCTTATGATTGGTATTTGTTTGATTGTCTGTTAGAACGTTTCATCATCATCATCATCATATGAGCTGATAGACGTCCACTGCTGGACATAGGCCTCCCCCAAGTGTCGCCACAACAACCGGTCCTATGCGTCTCGCATCCATCGGCTACCCGCGACCCTCACCAGGTTATCGGTCCACTTTGTGGGAGGCCTTCCAACGCTTCAGCCGGGGATTACGGAAGTCGCATTTGTTCCCGCGATCCCCGGCGTAGGTGGGAGATCGAACACCGGGGTTATTTTAGTTTGTAAAAGTCTGACAGACCCCTCTACCCGCCCCAGGGCGGAGGACGTTCATAAGGATTTCCCTCGACATAAAAAAAGGCCTTCCAACGCTTACAGGAGACAACTACCTATTGATGTGATTTTTTACATATATGAAAGTTTTCCTAGGATGCGAGTGAATACGCAGACAACAGTTAGTATTTATTTTATAATCTCAAAAATAACGATAAAAGTTTACGAATACATACCATGTCTCCATTGTTTCTCATAATTCATGCAAACAGGTAGAGTTATGTGCAAGTTTTATAGTTTATCTTAACATTTCTATGCATATATTATGTCAAGGTTTATCAACACGTTTCAGAAGATATTACTTCATGAAATACAGCGCGTATATATACAGTTTCAGTTTGCTAAGTGACCTTTAAACGTAGGTAACAGATAGAGAGAAGAGATTATCAATAATATTTCGATTTTTGATGTGAAAACTACAAAAATCGAAAATGTTAAACTCTCATCAGGACACGTGACCTGATCGAAAATTCATGAGACGGAGGGAGAGTGGATCACCGGCGCGGCGTAGGAGAGGAAGTAATGTCCCCCGCTCTTTGTACCGCACGGCGAAAATGTATGCCTCAATGCATGCATATGCAATTCGTGCGAAATTATTCCCTAACCATTTCAAAATATCAAAAATGCACAACGTTAATGTTCAAGTTTTCACTTCTGCCAGCACTCCTGGAGTGCAACCCGTTGTTTTTTCTTTCTCTAAATAGCTGTGAAATTATGCGTTTAAAACTATATACATATAAATTTTCAAATACCAAACAATCACGAAAATGGAACATGACTCTCGAAGTCTCACATTTTTTGTTCTCATACAAGCCTACCTGCTCTCGACTAACCTTCCACTCATTAACTACTTACATACTTTACAAAATTTTTTTTTACACAAATTTTTTCATAAAGAATCTGCTAATGATTATTTTAACAATTCATGTCGTTATTTTCTATAAATAGGGCTGCAAGTGTCTTGAGTGTAACCTGCGATAAGGAACTTAACCCCAACAAAACTTATCATCACAGGTGAAGCTTCGAAATGCGAGCCCTTCACTACGTACCAGGTAGGCTGCAACAAATGCGTATGCAGCGCCGATGGTACAGAATTCTGCACGAAAATGGCTTGCTTCAAATCACATAAGTATATATCAGGTAGGCAAAGTATTTGATTTTATTTTTAATCAATATAATATATTTTTATTATTTTGAATATTGCTGACAGTCTATGGAACAAGGGCCTTCTGTCATTACAAAAAGGAATTTGCTGCGGCAGTGAGCAGAGCACATTGCTCGTAGAACAGAAAACAATGGGGTCGAAACATTTTGAATTGGTGACCGCATACTGGGTGGCACAGCGTTAAAAAGTTAACAAGGAAGACAGACCTGGTGAAGTATAGGAAAATCTGCTAGATGCGAGACATCGGTCAATGTGGTGACACTTTGAGAAGGTTTTTGTCCAGCATTGGACGGCTGAAATGATGATGATAATGATATTCATGTCCGTATTCCAAAAAAGGTTAAGTACGAAGAGACACACCCACATATTGCCACACGTTGAAGGGGACAAGCCCGGTAGTATCACTAGCTGTCCCCAAACCGTTACATAATCCGTTTACCTTTGAAAATTAATTGTTAGGTAGGTCAAGGCTGCACATCCAAAAAATTTCACGGCCACAGTTGTAAAAATGCAAGTTACTTTCCGACTGGTTTCAGGTGCACTAGAAAAGAAAACACGAGCACGAGACAATAATAAGCAACAGGCAATGGAAGATTATGACGATACAGTCGTGTAAAGTATAATATTATTAAATATAAGATTTTTTTAGTTTCTTTTTCATTTTTATCGCATTTTTAAAGTTAAATGAGTCTTTAAAATAAGATCTCAACGCCACTGCATATTTTCAAGGCAATTATGGTCGAAAAAGTTACTCACTTATTTCATCAGGCGGTATTTAGAGGATTTAAAAAAACTTTTTTTTCAAGTATCATAGACTCATATTTATAACAATAATACACAATGGCCATATTTCAAATCAGTATTAATTCAAATAATTGTCTTTCCTGTAGCGGCGGTTGGGGCGAAGGCCTTGCCTTTCCCTCGCGGGGCCTGCCTCCTCCTTCGCTAACATTACTGCTTCGCAGAAGGAGGTGACCGCTTCGCAGGCCTCCTCGCTTCGAACCATGGATTTAACCAAGGCCGGACGCAAGAGTTCGCCGCCGCCAATCGCCACGACGAGGACACGGTGGTGCTCAGCCAAGCAGGGCAGACCTCCAACGTATGCTCCACCGTGTCCTCAGGGCGATCCTCACAGTGCTGACACCCGGGCGATCCTCACAGTGCTGACACCCGGGCGTGTCCTTCCGCTTAATCCGAAACAGGTAGCTCCCGAAACAGCCGTGTCCGGTAAGCACCTGCGTCAGGCGGAAGGTGAGGACGCCGTGGTGCCTCTCCAGCCACTCCCCAAAGCCTTAGCCTTAGCCTTACCGCCGCAATTGTGGCGTGCCCAAGACAAAGGTATTACATAGATATACTTTACTTATACTATTCAGATAAACTCACAAATTCGGTACAGAAACATCTTGGTTCGCGTCAAACTGAATTAATCGTACAAAGATTATTTTAAGATTAACAGGAATTTATTTTAAAATGTTGTAATTTCAATTAATTTTAAGATTTATTTATTATGTAGTTGAAGATGGACGGCGTCGGCAATTACCTTAAGGCTAAGTTCGAGGTCGATCGGGAAAAGAGTACTGGACTTGAGGGGGAAGCCTTGGACAGCAGTAAGACAAAAAAGCCAATCAAAAAAAAGTATCTAAAACCTCCATTTTTGAAAGCAATGCATCACAGTCAGCTTAAATTATATTATTTTATAACTAGCTGTTGCCCGCGACGTACGCACTTATCCCGTTTTTCCTATTATATATATTCCCATAGGAATTTCCCGTTCCCGTATAGCTTATAGCCTTCCTCATGAATGTGGTTATCATATACAAAATAATTTTCCAAATCCGACTGGTAGTTCCAGAGATTAGCGCGTTCAAATAAAAAAAACAAACTGATTCAGCTTTATTGTATTTGTATAGATATAGATTTTATGCAAAATGACGAATAATTTTGAACCTACTTAATGCAGGAGTCAAACCTGCTGCAAAGCAAACCAGTCAGACACTCTCTTTGGCCTCAGTTACTCAGAGTACAAGAGCACAAAGTGTTAGTTGAAGAATGCAGTTCTCATGGAGTCAAACAGAAGTAGATGCTAGAAAAAAAACATTTCAAATTAATTGAATACAATTACGAAGTCATTGACGCACATATCTTACTGATCAATGTGTTATTATTATTACTATAAATACGTACCTTATAATCAAATAAAAAAGAAACAATCGCACATCAGGTCTTATCGTACAGATAAACACGTACCTATATAATATAACGAAGTAATACCAACAGCTTCTTGTTTAACTCATCAAACTACCATGGAACATCACAAGTTTGAAGGCGAAATTGATAACATAGCTCCAGGACAGTTGGAGTTCATCAAAAATGTTATCGAAAAAGAAGGCTTTAAAGACAGCAAAGTGACCTTCGAAGCTGTTGGAGCAGCAGGTGACAATTACGCAGCAAACGTGAAGAGAATTATTATAGAAGGTGAAAATGGGAACTTGACAATGATCGCCAAAATCGCGCCCGTGATCGAAATAATTCGGGTGAACTTGAGCACTCCTCTCATGTTTGGTAATGAGCATCTGATGTACACAGAGGTCCTACCAAAGTTTTTGGAACTACAGAAACAAGCCGAGATACCAGAAGAAGACCAACTAAAATTCCCAAAATGTTACGGATCGAATGTTGAGGCACCAAATGAAGTTATCTTGGTAGAAGACTTGAAGCCATCAGGATTTGTCACTCTAGACAGATTAACACCCCTTTCGGATGAGTGTGTGAAAAGTGCATTGAGAAATTTGGCTATACACCATTCACTTTCTTACGTGCTGAAGAACAAGGAACCCGATACATATAACTATTTTAAGGACAACTTGAGGGATATGTGGGGAGAAATGGCTAATAAAACTCCTGAAGAACTTGCTTATTTCAAACAAGTCGAGGATGTTTCTCTGAACATGCTCGATGACCCAGAGCATCAGAATGTTATGAGAAATAGAGTCAGTGACGTAGTTAAGCGAGCTGCTAAAATGACGAAATTTGAAAATGGTAGCCGATATGCAGTAATTCAACATGGCGATAGTTGGACCAACAATATTATGTTCAAGTTTGAGGTAAGTATTTTGAATCCTTTATTGCCATTACAATATGAAATTGTATATATCAGATTAATTTAAAAGAATCACTTGATTGAATGTTAAACCGATGACCAACTATTCAATAAAATAATGATTTAGTTGCAAAAATCAATAGCCGGTTAAACGAATAATTTTTTCTTCACAATTTGACACACGAATGTGAAAATTACATTTCTGTCAAAGTGGGTACAAGCATATATTTGAGCAGTGCAATATTAGGGCCAATGGCACTTGCAATTTATATTGATAATTCAAATTAACTACAGGAAATATTGCATTTGAAGAATCTGACTCACTCAGACCGTTTCATAAAATTTAATCCATACTATCAGCCACGTGCACACGTATGTACAATGCGATAAGTTTATGTTGTGCTATTAAATAATATCTACTATAATTACGGACAAGCCCAGTATCACAGATTAATATTATGATAATACAAGCATTGTAACAGAACCTGTGCAACTAATGTCTTGATCACTATGTAGATTCAAAATAAATTATATTGTTCATATACGTATTTTTGATTAATTTGTATACCGAATTATTTCTGCAACTGGTTGATAGACAAAAAATATAAATTAACACTTAAGATTCAATCGCGTTGATGAATGTTACTCAGAAGGTGTAATATGTATAAGTTTTATAATGCATAAGTTGCTTGCAGGGTTTTGCAAAAAAAAGAAACTAAGTATTCCGATCACATTTGCTAAGCAGGAATAGATGATAAAATAAATGTTGTCGAAATATCTTATAATAACTTATTCATTTTGTACTTCCAGGGGGAGAGCTTGCAACAGTCAATCTTAATCGATTATCAAGTCTGCAAGAACTTCAGTCCAGCAAACGATATCCTCTACTTGATCTTCAACTGCACCGACCATGAAACTAGAGTTAAGAGCTTCTACGACTGGTTAGACTACTACCACTCCGAACTTGACAAATCCTTGTCCAATTATGGTATAAAAGCCAACTACGTTTACCCAAAAGATCAGTTAGATGCTGATGTGAAAAGGTACGGCAGACTAGCATTTGGTTGTGCTGTACTCACCACTGCCGTTCTTACTCTCAAGCCTGAAGAAGCAAGTAAATTACAAGAAGCCTTTGCTAGCTCAAATAAGGATGATGTTTTTGAAGCATTCGGTGGTTTGCACGCTGATACTTTGTCTCTTACCAAGGAAAAGCTCACTGGATTGGCTCAAAGTATGATAGCTTTTGGTTTGTTGTGATTAGTTATAAATTGTCTGTAATTTTTAGCTTGAAAACTGTTAGTGTTTTATTTGGTACTCCGGGGCCTTGTAAATTATTTTGATTTATTGTTGTTACTCATATTAATTAGGGTCTGTGAATAAATATTTATAATTGAAATTATTAACTTAATTCTTATTAATCTTGTAATGATTATTTATTTCGGCTGAGGCAGAAACTTTAGTTTGAAGAAAGTGAATGAAAACAATGTGAGGAAGCATTTTAAACATTCAACATCTTTGACCGAAAATTCAAAGACTAGAGACATCACCAAAACTACATACGAGTAAGGCTCACTTGGTGGATTATGGCACACCTCTTCTCACAGCGATGAGGCCTATGTGACCAGCCGGTCGATTCTGAAAACATGTCGAAGTGAACGCTTGAGTGAAGTGATTACGAGGTGTGCTATCAACGTGTCATATTCGACATGTTTACAGAATCGACCGGCTGGGTACCAACAGGGGGAACGTCAATTGTTGAAAATTTAAGGGTCTACACGCTACACTGCATTCACAATTATTATCAACATTGATAGGAAAGCACGATCCTACAAGTGTACCAGGCAGAACTTTTTTTTGACAGCCAACTTGTATTTCACGGCTGGGCAAAGGCACCTTTGTCCTTTTATGCCTATGCGTTGCACGATCTCTGCTATGTTTTATAAAACCAAACTACTAAAACACTACCCTGTAAATTAAATCAAGCGTCTACCGTTCCATTCCACTTCTTTAAAAATAATGTATAAAATTTCTCGAAGAGCTGAAACTAATTTAAGAAGGAACGTATCTCAGTGGAATGAGATAAAAAATAGTGGAAAATCTTCCAAGTTATCGGCATCTCGCCTTCAGAGGTTTAAACTAAGAATAATTGGCCCGGGCCACGGGCTGCAGACTTCTAATTAGTTAGAACTTGTTGAAAAATTATATACAACTCGATGCTATAGATGCCCGATGGAGAGAGGAACATGTTGGCGGCATGTTATAGAGATGATGAGCCCCGCTATCCTAAAAACTACTAAACAAATATTAAAAATATACATATGTATATACACCTAAATAAAAATAGTCTAAAATATGGCGTCGAACAATTCCTCCGCATCGCTGACCACTGGTAATGTATCCAAAAGACTGGCAGCATTGCCTCGTTATATGGCAATGCTTATCCTTTTGAAAGTTAGTAATTTTTTTGTTACCTCTTCACGTCGTAATGGCTTAACGGATTTCGATGAAACTTGGCACACTGCTAGATCATATACTGGATTAGAACATTCGATATTATTGTCCCTAGCGTATGTTCCCTTGGGATAATTTCTGACTTGCTCAAAGCTACGGGCGGCTAGGTGTGTATATTTTTGGGGCTACTTCAAAACTAGCCTGAAATTTAGGAAATTCATTTTTTCCTGTTTTAAAAGTATGTGGGTAAGTATGCTTTCAATAGCAACCGATAAAATCTGCGCTTATCGTCGCCTTGCATATTTTTTTTGGTGATGTCCTTGGTAAAAGTCATATGAATCATGACACTTGCGACCTAAATTCAACACATAGCAATGGGTGACTCAATATTCATTACTTGTGGTCGTCCAGTGGTCGAAATTCGACAATACTTTTATATTAATTTAATAAATTATTAAGCGTAATTCTAAAAAAAATATTACCTTTCTGCAGTTTTTCTTTAAACAAACTTTAATTGTGACAAATTTCATTCTCCTCCTTCCGCGTAATTTTCGGTACAGAGTTTTACGTCACGTATCCATACTTAATACAATATTATAAACGCGGAACTGTCTGCCTGTCTGTTACCTCTTCACGCTTAAACCGCTGAACAAATAGAAGTCAAGTCAAGTCAAGTCAATTCATTTATTTCAACTAGACCATTACCTAAAAGGCACTTTTGAACGTCAAATTTACAGTTTAAAATTAAAATATAAGTGACTCTAGTTGTCCATTCGCAAAAAGTAGATTCTTATGGAGAAGAACGGACAAGAAACTCCATAGTTACTCTTTTCAAATATAAGTTTACAATATTTTGTATACATTGGTCAATTGATTATATTATCTGAGCACAATGCATCCAACATTACACTAATATACAGCACACACTTATATACTAATAGGTACAACAAAGCAATACCAGCAGAGATAAAATTAAGTTTCCTAGTAAGGGACATGGTACTCACATATTTACAATATAATTAAAAACAATGGATCAGTGTGTGAGTTAAATTACATATTAAAAACCTGAAAGTACACCAGTAAATAAAACAAGTTTGACTTTTTCTACCACACCCTCGATTGTCATATGGAGCAGGACCAGCATGTTTCCAAGCATTCTTATCTTTAATATAATCTCTAGTTTGTAATATGCTTGTTTACAAAGTGTGGTTTTAATGTAAGTTTTAAATTTTCTTTCATTTAGTTCTAACATGTCACAAGGTATTTTGTTGTAACATTTAAAATGATGAAATTTGGTACAGAGTACAGTAGAGTACAGTACCTTGGAGAAGAACATACGCTACATTTTGTCGCGAGAAAAGGGCTTAAAGGGAAATAGGGGATGAAAGTTTGTTATAGGAGTCCGTCATTTTTTTTTCCCACTCTTTTGTCCCACTGCTGGGCAAAGGCCTCCCCCGTATCCTTCCAGACATTCTTTTCTTGCGCCGCCTCGAACCAGCCTTCGCGGTGTGCATGCAGATCATCTCGCCACCGCTCGAGTCCGTCATTATTGAAGATAAAACCATAAACCTTTGTATAAAAAGGCACATCAAAATAAATATAATATGTTCAAGCGTTTTAACCTTTCGAATGCCAGAGCATAAACGCATCGGTGTGCCCCCGACGCCAAACCACAAATTCGCCGTGTTTTTTTGTCGGCTTTAACCGACAAAGGCGTGTTGGGCACTTTTTCATTTGTCGGCTATAGCCGACCGTGGCGGTCAAAAGGTTAAAAAAAATTGTGTCTTAAAAATAATAATGGCTGCCCAAAGTAACTATGTATACTACGAGGACAAAGTTGCGGGCTGAAGCTAGTAAATATATAAATTTAGATGCGAGCTCATGAACGTTGACATAGTGAGAGAAATACAGTAAGTATACAACAAAAACTCTGTTGTTCCTTCTAGGGGCATTTTCAGAATCGATATCCGCTGGTAATTATGTTACATATAAAAACAAAATCAATAGAAATATTTAATCATTAACATTTTTCAAGTAAAACTGATTGCTTACTTCTGCCCCGCCTTCTGTGTCGCCGCCGCAAACTCAACTGCAGGTAATGAAGTACAGATGTTTAACTTTTTTTTTGTCAGTCAGAATATCAAAGCAATTTGATTGGGTACAATATTTTGGGCAATCATTTTTTTTTTTTGTCATTATTACTTCTTTAAGGAACCACAGGATTTTTGTTCCATTTGTATAATGATTCAGAAGCAGAAGAGAGCCATCCGTCTCTCTTTTTAGCAAGATTTTACCAATCCCAATGAAATAATTGCATCATTCTTGTCTACGTTGTACCAAAACATTCGAACGAAAACTGGTGCTATCGCACTCTATAGAATTCCCAATTAGCAGGGGCTATTATCGAAGTTCTCTGGTGAGTCTACTACGTGTTGTAATTGCCTTTCAGATGTTCTGACTGTACTTGTAGCGACAGCATATACATACCTGTGTAACGACGAATTAGCTGCTGACGCTACTGTTTAGTTAAGTTAAACTTTGTTATTGATTCCAGGGCGTGACTCACATTTGAATAGGGATGTTGTCTGGGATAAAAAAATTGATTCTATTTAGTCCGTCAGTTAGATTATTGAAAAATATTTCATACGTACTTTTTATTTTATTAAATCAATTTAAAAATACGAAGATAATTCATCACGCATCAAAGAAAAGGAGTGGGGCTAGTAACGTCACTTTTCAGTAAAAAGTGTACTGATGAGTGATGTCACACGACTTTTCAACGCACTGTATCGTCTTAATTTTTTTGTTTACGTGACAAAAGAAAAAATACGTGTCCAATATTTTTTGGAAATCTATCTGGCGGACTAATTCGATGTTTTTTGTCAAATACCCTATTGTGTTCATTTGAATTGATTCTGCTTACGACCTTACGAAAATTTGATTAGTGCTACTTCATAGAAATCACGTACCTAAATATGTACACGTACACGTTGGTCGTTGAGCCATTTGCAGATGTAATTTTAGGCCATTAACTCTTTGCACGCTACTTTTTGGAGCCAGGGATGCCAAAAGTAATATTCTGGCCTATTATCCTTCGTGGTACATACAAAAATACATAATATTAAAGTTCTATACACATGAGGCCAGATTTTTCTTGCTTACATAGTAACAAAATCTTGAAAACATTCTTCTTCTATTTTAGATATCGCTTGAAACACTAGTCTCCTGTTATCAGGGCATAAAACGAAGAAAAAATGCGTCTGTGTTTCCGAACGCATACAACTCCAATCTCTTCAAAATTAGAGTGAACAGGCTTCTTCTGGGTGAGCTCGCTCCATCGTCGACTTTGTCTCCGTCATCTAAGACCTAGACTAGAGTCAAGAGCAAACTCATATTAAATTAATAATAAAATAAATAAAAAGGAGTGTTAAATAAAAAAGTGACAATCAAAAAAACATAATAATAATATCATTTATTTGCATAAAACTTGGTATAAATAGATGTTTAGAAAAATATATAAAGTGGAAAGACATTCCGCCATTGAATGATGGTATACAAATATTAAGTCAATTCAACTTGTTTTAGTGTCACTAAAACAGTAACACGCAATAGTTAAATTAAATAAACATAAAACTTCAGCAATTTTTCAGTTAATTTCAGCAATGTTGCCAGAAAGATGCGGTCGGACGCTGGTCTTCCGAAGAACCAACCAAGAAAAACAACATGGCCGGTTTCTGAATTGAGTACTTGTTTGAAGTTAAGAACGAGTCAAACCCTACCCTACTTTGATGACTAATTTTGACAGTTTTCAGGCTGTAAAATACTTTGCTTCAAATGCCTAATTCAGAACTCGGGGATATACATACCGATTTGTTAAGTATATTGAATAATATAATAATATATCTTAGGACAACTCACACACGATCATCCGATCCCAAACTAGCCAGTGCTATGGCAACCAGACAACTGATATACATACTTATATATGAATGTGAACTACTCGAGTAGATTTTTAAAAGAGAGAATCCGGGCAGTAATTCCTTTGCGTTCTTTTCAGTATCTTAACAAAAGTAACACTTTCACAACTCAACAATACTATTTAAGCTATAAACCAGCGGAAATAGAACGCGTACAACGTATCTACTTTTATTTCTTGCAATAAACGTGTAAATCTCTTCACAGATTTGAAAGAAAGTCATAGTTGTGCCATATTAAAGAAGGTACAGAAGTTTAATTGATCCTTGAAAACTCCTTGAAAAAAATCCTTGCAATCTGGGCTCAGACTAGGTTTTGAACGACGAAAAGATGTGGGTACTTAGAAAAATATTTCAGATCCTGGACTGCGTTTCGCACCAATCTGATTTCATTAGGCCTTTTACTGCCCGTCTGCAAAGGATCCAGCCAGCCGATTCTGTTAACATATCACCGGGGAAACTCGTGTGGAGTGAGCTTTAAGTGAGCTTTAAATGAACTTTCATTTCACCTCGATTTTATTAAGAGAGAAAACATGGAGTGAGCTGTCAGCTCACTCCATGTTCACTTTACCTAAGGTGTCACGGATTTTTACAGTAATACTGCCGGTCGATTCTGTAAACATCTCGAAGTGAACGCTTGGGTGAAGTGATCACAAAGTGAGCTGCCAATCCATAAAATCAAGATGGAATGACAGCTCACTTCATGATCACGTGACATCTTGATGATATGGATTGACAGCTCACCTCATGGTCACTTCATCCAAGCCTTCATTGATATGTCTACAGAATCGACTGGCTGGAGTTTATCAGTCATATCGCGAGAAAAGATGGACATAACCTAGAACTCCAAATGGTTACTGACAAGGTCGATGGCAAGCGTCTGATGGGTCACACTTGGATGGTCGGACCAAATTTGGTGTCTCTGGACACAAATTCCTCAAAGCAAATATCACAATGTCAAGGATAAGTACAAAGAGCGAATATTGTCAAGAAAATCATTTTAGGTCGGGGCCCGAGGAAATCAAGACCCTTAGTAATGAGGAATGCGACACGAGGCTTGTTTCATGGAACTTACTTAAACGGATAAAGAAAGCACGCAAAACGTTTTATCTTCAATTTTGATCATAACGTCACGCTATCACTTACTCCTGTTGTTTCATGTCGTTCCTCACATAATCTATTCATTACTTCTTTGACCTTCTTCTCCATCCATAAGCAATCACTGGCGTATTGTACGGTTCTAGAATTCTGCATCATCATTTCATTGTGTAGTAATATGTGCCAATATGGCGTCAGAAAAAGTTTTACGACGCATAACGTTTTTATAGTCATGATAATACTTCTAGTAGCCATACGAAATGATGTGTATCTGTATATTGCAAATTGAGGTTCGGAAATGATAAACGATATTTAATGGCAGTTAATGCAGGTTTTTTTTATTCGTGGGCAGTTTTCCCACCAGTTTTTTTTTAAGGATGGGATATCATCAAATGACTTCTTCCGCTCTGGGTGGAGCGGAAGGGCGTGTCAGACTCTTACTGACTAAAACCCATCCGTGTTCCTTCTAAAGCCCTTTGCGTTCCAGGGCCGCGGTGACTCTTTCGAACAAATTCCGCAACTAACCCAACAGTTACACTTGTTATTATTTTCTTATTGTACCCTCAAAAATAACACATGAATTTTATAATTTTGGTAAACTCGATTTTAAGGTAACATTTAGGGCTATTAATCATAGCAATTTTCAAATTTTCCAAGTGTGTATCGGTCAGTCACCTCAATGGAAAATATACAATCGATCGCAAATTGCTATTATGATAACGTCCAAGGTGAGGGTTTTTTTGACAACAACATAATTATTGTCTATCAGTGATAAATATTAAAAATTAAAATTATAATAACTTAGGTAGGGTTCGGATGGTGGTGCTGCTTCAAATCGCAGGCCTAATCACACTTTCACACTTATAATATAATAATTATAATATTATATAGTACTATCACACAAAGCGAAAGTTGTGAGTGTGTGTGTGTGTCTGTTTGTTACTTCTTCACGCGCAAACGGCTGGACCAATTTTGATAAAATTTGGTATGCAGGAAGCTGACACCCTGGATTAACACATAGGCTACTTTTTATTCTGGGAGTATGTTCCTTTGGGATAGTTTTCGACATTCACGCGGGCGGAGCTACGGGCATAAGCTAGTTAAATTTATTTCCTTCATTTATTTAAAAATGATATTACGTAACACAAATTAGAATAAAGTAGCTAGGTATCATTAATATCTAATTTTATCTAGTTTATATGCATGATTAAAAAATATAAATGAATTAATAGAATCTGTACTAGATTATATTAATTAACTTATAAAAAAAACGCTTAGTTCCGATTTAAATTTCAGACTTATCGTGCGCGTGCTCTACCTACTATTTTGTTTTATTTTTAGATCTTATTCATTTATAATTTTTAATCTTGCATATAAACTAATATTTTATCGAGGTAAAATTGATGTTCGTTTATGATTGTAAAGGTCTTTGAAAGTCATGCGATAATTCTATCACTAAGCTATATTATCGCACGACTCATGAGCTACCTTTTTTCTCGTAAATGCACAGTTCTTTTGCGGAAACGGTCAAGAGCGAATTCATGGGAGAAAAACTAGTTAAAATGAAAGAAAGGAAAAATCGTTTATTCAAAATTCACCTTTCAGAACCAGTAAAACTGTCTGCATTGCCAAATGAAAATATCGCTTCAAAAACCTCTAAAAAACTATTTTCGCATACGCATCTGCTTCTCAGTACCATTGGCGTGCATACGCCTGAAATCCGTAAATCCGTTCAGATCCGGTTCAGTGGGCAGTTGTCAAGAATTAGTTCCGGACACATGTTCCGGTGGCGCTCGCTAGCGACGCCTACATCCGTTTGTTTTGGAAATGCATTTGCATTGAAGTTCCTGTATTGATTGTTTTTTTTTGTTTTTGATGAAATAGGTTGTGTACAGGCTGACTTTTTATTCGAAAAATATTTTAAGTGTTAGGAACACCTTTTAGCATAGTCATCTCATCTGCCTAGCCTTTTTCCAACTATATTGGGGTCGGCTTCCAGTCAAACCGGATTCAGCTGAATACCAGTATTTTACGTGGAGCGTCTGCCTACCAGACCTCCACAACCCATTAACTGGGTAACACGGTACTCCTTGGCAAGACTGGGGTCAGGTTTATTGGGTTCTGACAATCCGTAACAACTGCTAAAGATCTACAAATGACAGCCGGGCGGTTTAACGTGCTTTCCGAGGTACGAAGGAGTCTCGGTATGTTAAGATGGTCACCCATCTACAGACCAACCTCGGCAAGCGTTGCTTAACCTTGAAGATCGACTCGTGTGGCTGTTATTATTTAGCCACGAGCTCCTCTCAGTAATTGATCCATATTCATAATTAAAACAAAAGAAACGAAGATATCTGCTTCATTGCCATAGAGCAGCGGTGGGCACACAAACAACTTCACTTAGATAAAATTAATAGGTTTTTTTTATGACCGATACGTTTTACACGTGTTTTGGCAATTATACATAATAATATTTTCCTCGTTTTGTATACCTTTATTACAACAATTTTCCTCATATCTGAGTCAAAAAATATTTTGTAAAGATTGTATCGATAAACAATTTATGATTATACTTCATTCAAACCAATCTATGTATGTCAATAATGATAAGTACCTAGTTACAGCGAAAATTAAAAGGATTTCAGATAGAAGCAGAATTCCGTGAAATCACGACCATTTAAAAAAAAAAAAAAACAACGTGTAAAACAGAATCTGAAATGTTACATTACAGGCGAACGCTCCACGCAGACACTTAAAAGAAAGCAAAATCCACTTCACAACCAACTCCGCTGACCTATGCCGAAGGTCAGCTAGAATAAACTTAGCTATCTATTTCTGGTCAAGTGAAAGTATTAGTAGTGGGTCTGAATGAAAATCTAAATATAGGGCTCTGAATTTGTAATGGGCTATTGCAAGTCTATTTTGAGGCTGGTTCAACGGCAGATAGTGCTGTGGCATTGGGTGTAAATTTGTAAGGAACAGTGTTTTCGTATGAAGTGAAGTGAAGTGTATGAAGTGGTGTATAGGGTCTGACATTGATTTTTTAAAGGATAGAACGATAAGAGTTTGTGTTTTTATTTATGTTAGGCTCATGTTTGACCACTTATCTGATAGAACACGCTTGCTCAGAAATTAAGCTACTACAAAAAAATTAATCTTGACTTGCAAAACCTTGGGGTTAAGTTCAGGAAGATCTGCCTCAAGCTGGAAATTCCCTTCCTTGGATGTACTTTAATGATCGTATTCCCAATTTCACAAAACGTTTTGTTCTCAGTGTTTAGTCTACAGATTGTATTATCTCTATAAAGAACACTGTTTAGATGTTATGTTGCAATAATATCTTCTAGCAGTATTTGTCTGCCGAACTTTATCGGTGGGTGATTGACCGTCAATTACAAAAAAAGAATCCTCCGGCCTCGGAGCGTTGGTTATGGGTATCGTTCGAAGGTTTTGGACAGTTTTTATAATCTTACCACGGAATATCACGTTACTCAATGATTAGGTTATGGAGGTGGCATACGCCGTTCCTGGTATTAAGCTGCACTGGGTAAGACAGGAAAACACCACCAACACATATAGTTGGGAAAAGACTTTGCAGTTGTAATACTACTATTTTTGTAGCATTACTCGTGGGGGTTAATGGCAATAATGGATTTTATTGGTATCTTATCAGTGGAGCGCTACGTGCAATTGTAATTGATGACAGAATCATTAGGACATACCGATGATGATAATAATCATTATTATTCAAGTGATAGGTATTACAGATTGCACAATCTCTGACAAGTCTCAAGGCTAAAAACTACGTAGACAACTAATCAGTTTTGGAAAACAGGCAGTCCAACTGATTATACGTATGTATTATTCACCGCCGTCTGTGTACACCTGCAAAAGGAATCGCATCTACCCGATTGACAAATAATTGTTATTAAACCGACACCCATCAAACTGGATCACAGCCATTCCTAGCGGTTAAATAAACGCACTCCTCCGTAGCAGCCTTGGCTCGGAAAGTACATGAAGCCGATAATTCTGAGTCTGGATTCTCCCCGGTTGGGTCAGATTGCCATCCAATCAGACTATGAACATAAAAGAACACTACTATGAAGTCTTAAAACGATTATGATTTCGCTCCAAGAGAGAGACGGAGCTATATAAAGCAAATAGTATCCCTTTTACATCATCGGAATCGAATGGCATTATCACGCCATAGTAGGGCTGCAGAGAGTGCAACTTTGAGTGCGCACACACTTAATATTTCCTGCTTACTTGGCCGTTGATATTGGCGACCAATAACGAAATCCGGTCGTGAAGATTATTAATAGGGAAATCTAATTACCACCAATGACGTGCTATAGCGTATTAACTACAGTAGAAACTTTACCGGACGAGTTCTTTCACAAAAAGCCATACTACAATTTTTGAAATACAATTCCAAAGGGAGGTTAAAAGGTCATCCGAAGTTTCGCTCAACCACCGTCGAGAGCAACAACTAGCAAGATATATTCATAAATCTTCAAGTGCTGAAGTTGAACCGCTTACGACAACTTCAAAGACACCGCCCCAAGTTTACAAAGTTCGCTCTAAAGCAATTTCCTGAATAAATTATAAGTTTAAAATGGCCGTTACAAACATTTACATAAGAATGAGTGAAACACTATTATACTATGTAAAATTGTTTTAAGTGGATTTGTAAAAGGTAGAAAACAAAGATGAGGTTGATTTTTATCTTTAACTCAAGATGGAAATATTCACGTTTTTGTGCCTTAATTTCAGCATTCAGGGTAAACCGCTTCGTAACGTAACGCGTTACGGCGCCAGTCTGTCTGACTTCCCTTTCTCTCACGCATACGGCAGCGGTAGGCAGGCTCTTCCTCCTGCCAGGGTTGCAGAATTTGTTCGAAAGAGTCAATGCGGCCCTGGAACGCAAAAGGCTTTCGAAGGAACACGGATGAGTTTTTGACAGTAAGAGTCTGACACGCCCTTCCGATTCACCTAGAGCGGAAGAAGTCATTTGATGATTTCCCATCCTTAAAAAAAAAAATAAGGCAGGCTCTTCCTTTCTCGCTCTAACCCACAGCGCTAGTCGTATTTCGGACAGAAGCTTCCCAAACTAAATGATTCAACTTAGATTAGTTTTTCATTTTTTTTGGCGCCATCAATTCTTTTCAACTACAAACGGAGTTAAAATAATAATATGGGTCTTATCTAAACTCATTTGGTTGTTTCATCCCATCATCACCATTTTCGCCACATCGACCGGTCTAGTATACCTAGCATCCAGCAGATTACCGCGGCTTCCACCAGGTCATTGGTGCAGCTTGTCTTGTGTTGAAGAAGCCTTCCTCCTGTACGCGATTGCCACTCCAGAACCTTTTGACCTCATTGACTATTTCTTCCCATTGCTGGGCAAAGGCATCCTACTCTCTTTCCCAAACAATTGGGTCTTAAGAGGAAAACTATAGCTTTCATTTCACCAGACACATCAAACAGCATTAACTTAGATACATGTCATCGCTTAGGCAAAACAATCCTATTTTATTAATCCTGAACCCAGAATCAACTAGAACAAATAAATTATTAACTGATTCGAGAATTTAGCTTAGTTCTAAATATAATTATTCATGAGTAAAATCGGTTATGCAGCATCAAATAAAATAAAAACGTAACTAACAAAAAAGTGCTGACAGGCAGTTAAAAAGTTTGACGTACAATCGTGTAGAATATTGAAAAAAAAACAAATAAAAAATGTATGAATATAAAATTCGAGTGGAGATCGGCTTTTGTTTAGGAATATGTAAACGATCAACATATTTTATGATATCACTATAAAAAGGGAGGCGTTATTTATTATGTCAGGGTATATTGATGATGTGCAAATCGACTAGTAGTTCATCATTTACACATTATATTTGGCAAGCGCCATGTTACATAATTTACAGCCCCGAAAATGGTCCACTTTTTTCATTTATCTTCGTTTTGTGTTAATGAAATACCTTTTTTTTTGTGTGTAGCGTCTTGCTGTTCAACCTATGAGGTTGTCTACTGCTCAACCGGGCTTGCCTGTGGTTGCCATAATATAAATATTAAAGCCTCCAACCAGGTCTTTAAAAAAACTTACAAACTTAGCGACTACACGCTAAGGGCACCCCCTGTGGGATACGGGCCTCGGCTTAGGGCGTCGCTGGGGAGAGGACATCTAGGGACGGGCTGGACCGAACTAGGATTATTATTTAAGGACGAATTTAAAACTACAGGCTCAGCGGCGCCAGCTGGCTCGAGCAAGGGTCGGGGCGGATACTGAAATAGGTCCTTGACAACCGTAGTTATTAGATTTTTTCATACGATTTTGGAAATTGGTATAGTATTTTATTTCCCTTAAAATTTTGTGCAAAAAAATGCAATGTTTTGCAGATTGGACTGTGCATAAATATCTGTAAAAATTTACATATCTTCATCCCTGCATGACAGCTATGTAAAAAAAAATAATAAATGTACTTCATTCACTGCAAAACACATTTCAGACTAGACTTCGACCTCGGATTTACGCCACATATTGAAGATTAATTTATGGATCTTAATTTTCGTGTTATTTTGATTGCTACTTTTTAACAATGAATGAATAAAAATGTAATAGTGTTAATAACTTGATAATTAAATGTAAAAGCCCATGGTGGCCATCCTTAGCACATAAACAAGAAGAAGTGGGTTTTTTTGGTAATTTCTTCGTTTTTTGTGACCGACTTCCGAAATTAAAGCTATTTTATACTTTGTAGTGTTTTTTATTTGGAAGTCGGTTGTTGAAATTGGACCAGTATGGAAAAATAGTCTTCCAAACAAATCAAAATCCATCCAAATCAGTTGACAATTGGCGAAAATATCGCTGAACAAACATTCGAATTGAGAACCTCCTCCTCTTTTTGAAGTCAGTTAAAAAGAGTCCCAAGGCCTTTTTGGGCTTCAAAATTTCCGCACACTAAGGTATATTCCCTGTACTCTCAAGTAACTGCCAACTCAATTTTCCTCCCGTTAGCATAAAGCAAACAGGATAGTTATTATTAACCAGTTAGTATGAAGTTGGCTGTTTCAATACAGTTACCAACTGTAACATGCAAGTTCTCGGGAATATGACGGAAAATTCTAACTTTGTTCCCAGTAATTCGTTTACACAGAAATTGATTTTGAAAACAAACGTAACTTTTGTGCAGTTTGCTTTGCGTGTGTGCTGTTGATTGCAACGGCAGCTGCCTTGTTTTGTTTTTAAGTGTTTTTGTACGTATTCGTATGTGTTTAGGAAAGTAGTAGTTGTAGAAATGAGTTTAAGATATAACTGTAGCTATTTAAGGACTTGTATGCTACGATAAGGGCTGTGTTTCTGTCACAAAGTTAATAATAATAATAATATCTTCGGACAACTCACACACGGTCATCCGATCCCAAACTAGGCAGAGCCTGTGCTATGGCACCAGACAACTGATAAACATACTTATATATTTCTAAATACATACATATTATAGACAAATTACACCCAGACACAGAACAAATGATCATGCTCATCACACAAACATTTGTCCTAGGTGGGAATCGAACCCACGACCTCCGGTTTAGTAGTCAGGGTCACTAACCACAGTCAGTTGAAATATCTGTTGTGCACTTTTACTCGAGTAAACCAGTAGTAAAAGTTAGTGTGTCAATTATTTTACCAGTACCCATTGCCTAAGTATAACTGCTACGTTGGTCTCGCGGTCGAGCGTGGAGTCCTGGGTTCGATTCCCTGGTCGGGCAAAAAGTGTTATTGGGTTTTTCCAATAGAAATTTCTCTGTGACAACCCGGAGTTTGCATGTTGGTGTTGTGACACCCCCGAGAAAGCACGTTAAGCCGTTGGTTCTGCGCCAGATCTCTTTATGGTCATGTCAGGTTGCCGTCCCATCGGAGTATGAGAGTGATGGAAGAGAGTGCGCCTTTGTTTGCGCATACACTTGTGCACTATAATATGTCCGGCGCCAATGGCTAGACTCGGTTGAGGTTGGCCGCCATGGCCGAAATCGGCCAGGAGGACTATATATGTATATAGCTGAGTAATAAATGAATTCTTGTATTTAAAAAGTGTTCCAATTCAAGTTGATATATCATCTCAGCGACGACGAATGTCAAGAACTTGCCAAAACGTAAAGGAATTGAAGGTAATTTACACAGTAGAATGCCACTGGCCACTGCGAGGCGAACACACTAAAAAAAGAAGAATCTGAGGGGAGATTCTTTGTTTCAATAGCTCGATAAATCAGATAAATTAGAAAAATGCATACAACCTTAATCTCTCCAAAATTAGAGTGAATACGCTTCTTCTGGGTAAGCTCGCTCCATCGTCGACTTTGTCTCTGACATCTATGACCTAGACTAGAGTCAAGAGCAAACCCACCTCTAATTAAAAAAAAAAGAAAACATACAGTCTTATTCACCAAATACATATAAATACTCTGAATCTGAATTTCAACTCAAATTAACAGACACATAATCTATTCGTTGAATTTCATCGGCGCGAATCTCTGGAGCATAAATATCTCTGACGTCATCTCCGGCCATCTTTTGAGCGGGCCCGTTCACATGGAAACTCACTACGTTGCATATTCTACACGTCGCTGTTAAGGGGACGTATTGAGGAAAACTACTCGAAAGCGAGACTTTTGGAGGGTAAATAAAATAATAGTAATGAAAGAGGAAAATCCAGATGGGATGTGGTTTAGCTAGAAAGACAGGGAACAGAAAGAAAGACGTCCTAAGATCGATCGGCCGAAAGATCGATTTACCGAAGAACCGACCGTTTGACAGCTACCGAATTTAAAAAGTACTATCATTGCTTAAAGATGGTCTTGTTCATGTAAAACCACTTTGCCTTAGGCAGGTAATCGCATCACAAATGTCTCTATGAGCCTATAGTAGCGGCATCAATGCCAGCACATGAAAAACTAAGAAGCGAAATTTGTACGGCAACAAAAAGAACCGCAACGCCATCTACGACGAACTACCAACGAAATCCTGCATCGCGCAAGCAAAGTTCTCCGTATGATTTGAACATATACAACAGTCCGAATATCAACTAACGGGCAGTTGCCCACCAGACACAACAACCGTCTGCTCGGAGGATCCTTCCATTTCAGTGGAGGTATGCGGGACTTTACTCTCTTTAGAGTCTATACTATCACTGGATACAGGTAGGTACTTATCGGTAAAAAGTATTTCGGTCAAACGTTTAACGGTCGATCGTTCTTTGGGCAGTAACTTCTATATTTTTGCTCGACCCTTCAAAAGTTCCATTGACTAGCTTATCTGTCAGTAATATGCAATCACACATGTCGCGTGTCACAGTATACATTGATGATTTAGTTGCCCATCATTTCGATTGCACGAAAAAAAAACACTAGGCTATCATAAAATAATAAAGTAGGTACACTGACTCACGAAATAAATTAGTTTATTTGTTGTATGAAGGTTACGCCAAGCAGTTTCCAAGACTTATGACTCATTTATTAATTAACCATTCTATTGCTGGACTCATAAAGTTCCCAAATATTTGTGACTAATTCTGTGATGATTCAAGGTTAGAACATTGTGGAACTTCCAGCGGCATGACAAATACATAAACCCAAACTACGTTTTCCAACCCTTACATGTTCACTTTTCAACAATCACCCTTGAATGTAAACTACAATGTTCAATCAGAGGAACAGTGGCCATTATGAACGCACTTGGTAGACGATAGCCAAATATTACATTTATTTTGTAGCTAGCTCTCTCCCGCATTTTCGCTCAAGTCGTCTTTTCCACAGGGTATTTTTCGAGACTAAAAGTTAAGTCAATACCTCTAGCACTTAGCTATAGTTAAGCTTTCTCTCAGTGAATATCCTACAACAATCAATGTTTAACCCCTCTGCAATTATATATACAGTCCTTCTGACCGATTTCGGCCATGGCGGCCACTCTCAACCGAGACTAGCCATCGGCGCGGGACATATTATAGTGCACTAGGCAACCCGACACGACCGGAGAGAGATCTGGCGCAGGACCAACGGCTTAACGTGCTTTCCGAGGCACGTGGGTGTCATACCACCAACTTCCAAACTTCGGGCTGTCACTGAGAGATTCCTATTCGAAAAGCCCACTTTCCACGACCTGGGAATCCTCTGCAATTACACTATCTTCAAACCACCTATTTCCAAGTCGTATACGACTTCTAAAGAGTCGCGTAACATCAAAATACGGTCCCCAGAACGCGTTATCATTTTTACAACTTTTATGTATGTGCGCTGAGACGATCAAATCTCTGAAGAATGTGCCGTGCGAAGGTAACCTAAGGCGTGAATGGGTAGATTTTTTGTAGAGAGACTAGTTTTTGCCAAACGGCTTCGTTCGCGTGAAAGTCGAAAATTATACCAGGGCAACTTATTACCGGGGAAATAGTACCTCTTGTCCTCCAAACGATAGTCTACCCGAGATCTACACCCGAATCCATTCAGTCGTTAAGCCTTGATTTACTAACAAAAATCTAGACAGCAAAAGCCAGCCCTGGGACACGAGACGTGTCAACTATACCTTGGCTAGAGGACATTGCCATAAAACGTGGTAATGTCTCCAGTTTTCTGGGTATAAACGACAGCGATGCAGAGGAATTTTTCGTCGACATATTTCAGTTTAATCTTAGATTTCATTAGTTAACAGTCAAACATACAGAATTTCACATTTTATAATATTAAGTGCGATTTATCTTCACTTGGATTGTGAAACATAATGAGCACTTTCAACGGTTCTCTCAATGGAATCATAATTTATCTGTTCAGAAGTGCAGTTCTATTGTTGAGTGGATTTGCTTTTGATTTTGTGAGACTGAAATATTAAAGTTGATGCTACATAATAAGTCTGTATTTTTTGTAGAAAGAATAAACGAAACTTTTGCTTTTCATGAGTGAATATGGATTTGATGATGAAGTTTGATGCACAATCGTAACGACTGTCAAATATCTTCATATGATAGCAGGAACCAACGGCTTAGGGAAATCATGGATGACGCTGTGGTAAGTAATGGGTGGTCACCCATCCACGGACTGACCTCGGCAAGTGTTGCTTAACCTTGAAGAACGACGCATTCAGCAGTTATAATTTAGTAACAAACTGCTCTATATTCTTACAATAACCAACAAGCAACGGAACAAGCTGAAAGCTATTGTAATTTGAAATTCAGGCAGTTAGCGGCACTATAAAAGGTCCGACGACGCCATGAATTCGTTACCAACGCACCGGGCAAGCTATAGCGTGAAACATTAACGTGGTGACGCACTGGGTGGAAAAGACGCTGCGGTTATTGAGCGGGTATAATAACCTTACTACTACAATAATTTAAACCACGAGCACTAACTTTTGGAAAAGTATTCTAACTATTAAATTATAAAGTCAAATTCAAATTATTTATGTGTCGCAAAGTCGCAAGTGAGTTTGATTGTCAAGTCTAAATCACCAAATCAATTTTAATGAATTTTGGATTACGATACCTTTTAACAAGGTGGTTTCTTCAAGAAGAAAAGTGCGTTATGTGTTCAAGACTAATTACTTGTGGATTCATAAATAATAATAATAATTTCGTTTATTTATTAAACAATATTGTTATTTATTAGTTTGTTAATTAGCACAATTCGCGGAACAGAAAAAAAAGTGTTCGTTTTCGTAATATTTCGTTTAGGTTACTTTTTTATCTTTGAACTCTCATTTAAAAAAATGGAACATTAAGCTGCAGTCATGTTTTTAACGATTTGTTACTACTTGTAAGTGGTACGAGCTGAATCTGAGTTGAATTTTAAAATTTAGTTAATTGTAATTTTTATTGGAAAAAAAATCTTTTTCTTGTCAATCTTAGGGCATCTCAGTTGAAATCACCTAAAATGCCCGATTTAACATCACAAGAGATTCTTAGGGCAGACGAAATGCGAAGAAATGGTCACACCTTTAGATCTATTGCCGCTGGACTTCAGCAATCAACGATTTATCGCATATTTTATAATAACACTTTGTTATTAGATGCGTACACTAGAATTTCGTAATTTAGCAAGACAAAGAAATTTTGTTAATAATGTCATCATTGATATAATGGTATCACGTGATATTTATAAGTGAAACTGAGCTTAGCTTACCCGCCGCGTTCACCCAACCAAGTGCGTAACTCCCAAGTCCACGGCGACCAGTGCTAAAGTCCATAATTCAGGCACACAAGCACATGACTCTGGATTACTCTCCAGCGCTCTGGAACTCTGGAGCCTGAACAACTCGACGTAAATTTTTGAGCAACAGGTCTCAGCTTGTGAAGTGTTAGTTGTTGCTGGAACAACAAGAATGGGTCATGTATTTTATGTTGTTGTTAACAGCTGAAAGAAACTGAAAAAAATACACCGTGAAAAGTAAGGTGAAGTGAGTATGAATTGATCTGTCATTGCAATTGATGCTAGGGATTGACAGCTCACTTCAACCATGTTATCACGGTGAGATTATTACAGCCTGCCAGGGTTGCGAAATTTTTCGAAAGAGTCACCGCGGCCCTGGAACGCAAAGAGCTTTAGAAGGAACACGGATGGTTTTTAGTCAGTAAGAGTCTGATACGCCCTTCCGCTCTACCCAGCGCGGAAGAAGTCATTTGATGATTTCCCATCCTTAAAAAATAAATAAAAAAAAGGATTATTACAGCAGTGCTATTCTGTAAACATCTTACCGTTTAAGCTAAGGTGAATTGAACATGAAGTGAGCTGTCAATCCATACAAACAATATGGAATGTCAGTTCTCTTCATGCTCACTCTACCTTAGTTTAATATTATTTATGTAAAAAGTTTTTGATATGACTGGGAAGTTACAGGAATGCAAATTTCGTTTACTTGGATGACAATTTTTTTCCTGCTATTTTGATTTAAAAACCAAACTCTTGAACCGATTTTGATGAAATTTATACGGGACCAATTGGAAAGTATCCTTTCAAATAAATGACGGAGTTATGAGGTAACAAACATAAAAAAAATACAACCGAATTGAGAACCTCCTCTTTTTTTGAAGTCGGTTAAAAATACAAACAGACGAAAGGTGATGACCATCACACGAAGTTAAGAGAAAGAGGTAAGTTGCAATTGGCAGACTACTAAAGCTAAAGAAAAATTGTAACTTCAGGTTACCCTTTTTATTTGTACGCCTCAACAAGATAAATATCATCAAATTGAGTAACACAACATACTTCACAACACTAGTTGTAGAATTTCATCTGAACCAGCTGTTTGAATAGAGTCATGCTGTATAATATTACAATGGAACTTGTATAGAGTACCGCGGTATAGTGGAATGCCTTTCAGTGTGGGCCAGGAGGGCAGCGGGTATGTTTGGTTCAAAGATAGTTAGTGCCAGTTGAATGAACTTCGTGATGCGAGAAAGTTATTTTGTCCATACAATTACGTTTGCAGTGGTTTATCTATCTATTTAATATCTTTAAACAAGCAATTCTTGTATATATGTATATACAATCTGAATCTCGGAAACGGCTCCAACGATTTTCATGAAATTTAGTTTGCATTGGGTTTGGGGGCGATAAATCGATCTAGCTAGGTTTCATATTTAGGAAATGTTTACCAAAAAAAACCGAGCAAAGCTTCGTCATCCAGGTACTTAAAATTATATGCAAAAGTGATTCGGACTCGTACACAAAGGGTTCCGTGCCGTTGTGTGGAGCGGGGTCTCATACAGGAATCGTGATTTTTAACTTTTGTGGTGTAAACCGTTAAAAAAAAATGTTTTCATTATTTGTAAGAAATTCTATCTGTTAAAGTAGGTACTCACCTAGCCGTGTTGCATGTAACGTATCTGATACGGTATCAAGTAAGTACGTAGGCACGAGCCTCGCAGTGTGTGCGTGGACGGCGACACTGCCGCTTGTGTAGCAAGTACGTAAGCACGACCTTCAAACGAACGTCTTGATCATGGAGTGGCTAGCCACCATTTGAGACATGTTGTCGGCGTGTTATCATCACGAGCACTACGGATCCGGGAGCTCGTAGGAGGCGCGGTGACCGTAGGCGAGCCGTACCCACTTACAGGTTGATACCGGATCAGATACGTAGCATGCGGAATTTGTTCGAAAGAGTCACCGCGACCCTGGAACGCAAAGGGCGGAAAAAGTAGAAGGAACACGGTTGAGTTTTATCATTTATCAAAAGATTTGGAGAAAATTGGCTGTGACAGACGGACAGACAAAAGAAGATTAGGACCGATATTGCATCTATCATGGGTTGCGGAATTTATTCGAAAAATAGTTATTTCATATGTCATTTTAATTTATTTTTATGGCCACACGTAGGTACAGACATCCCTAGCGATGCTCTTCGTTGTCACAATTTCTATTTGCGTATGATTCTACAAAGTAATAACACTATAAGTCTTATTTGGGATGTAATATGTAACATTTTAGTAGGTATATCTCATTTAACAGGGTATAATATTCATTAACCTAAGCACTACCTGTAATTGTGTTAAAATTGTGTGCAATATTAGGAATATAAAAATATATTTCTACTACGTCTCGATGTTACAAGATACTTAATATCAATAAAAGCTTTTGCCCGCGACTTCGAACGCGATATCCCATTTTTTTCCTGTTCCCGTAGGAATTTCGGGAAATCCTTTCTTAATGCTCCCCTACACTCCCCAAAGAAGGCTCTCTACGATCAGTAGTTTCGGCTGTGTGTTGTCTGTCAGTCACTCAGTCACTCACTCAGTCGCTCAGTCAGTCAGTAACGTAAATAACGTAAAGAATTTTATATATTAGGATTGATGAACACAACGAATTGGGACAAAAAAACACACAATAAATAGGTATGATAGAAAATGCCCGTTTTGATATAATCCAATTATTCATCAAAGTACCGAAGTATTGTCTACCTACGTAGCGCACGCAAAATTTGTATAAAACCGAAATTGCACGGGTCAAAGAAACCCCAACAAAGAGTCAGTCCTTATTGAAACAAACCAATAAAAACTGAGCCCAGGTAGTGGTAGATAAAGTCATGAAAACCCGAATACAAAAGTAAGGCATGGCTGAAAACCGGAAGTGGGGGCATAACGGACCGTCAAGCGCCGGATATGGCCAGCCGCGGATCACTTTCAGCCGGAAACAGCGGCCATTGCCGCGTGGATCTATTTCCTGCAGTTTCAACGACAAACTTCATTCAGTATATTGAATAAGGAATAGTAATATTGTGGTTTTCATCCGGCTCAACGAAATGCTACTCTATTTTCTGTTGATTAAAGTTACATTTTGAATGTGAGTTAGTATTTGAATGATGAAAACTCTATTTAAGTTAGTCTGGTTTTTGAGATTAGAGAAAGCAGTAAGTTCTTTGTGTTTTAGTTGCATCAAAGGTAAAGGGAGAGAAAAATGAGAAATGTTTTTAATGTAAGTACGTGACAGGGAAAATGGACTTTTTTTTTTGTATGTCGTCTCGCATTTCCAACCTATGTGGGTGTCGACTGCTTAACCGGGCTTGTCTGTGGTGGCCTTAATATAAACATTAAAGCCTCCAGCCAGGGCTCACTGTGGGGTACGGGCCTCGGTTTAGGGCGTTGCTGGGGGTGGACAGCTAGGGACGGGCTAGATCGAAATAGGGGAAAATGGACTACAAACTAGAAATATGTACTTGAAACTATTAACATTACCTATGGCATTATATTACTATTTAATAAAGTGTGTTATTAAGGAAATGTGTTTATTATCAGAATCTTAAATCTATACAATTAAGTTGCCGGGGCTTCCCAGAAAGTAATCCGAAGATACTTGTGATGGGATAAACCTCGCTATTCCTCGATTAATTAACAATCGTTTCGTTGTGCTAATTAGGTATAAATAACACATTTTTTTTATAAAACCAATAAAAAGAAAAATGAAAATCGTGTTTATGGCAGTGTGTGAAACTAGAGTGTGTTTTGTATAAATGTGTGTTTGTACATGTGTTTATGAGTGTGTAAATGTATATTTTGTTTGTATGTGTGTGTATAGGTGAGTGTGTGTTAATACCTAAATCTAACCAAAAATTGACAGTTATTGCAACTTTTGAACTATGTTTGATTGCATTGATTGACACTGTTTGGTTATGACCGGAGATCGAATCGATAATGTTCGTGGAATTAAGTAACATAGAGTTGATAATCCCGGAATCATAAACATGACGATTATATCCCGGGATTTAAGAAATTGCTAATTACTTATTGCGCTTTGAATAAATTTGAACAAAATTATTGTATTGAAGAATCTTATAATGTTTTTAGAGTTCCGTACCTGCTAAAACTATTAAATTAAATAGCTTTGTTTTCGCACAACTATTTCTTCTTTTGATTCTTAAAACAATAATTTGTAACTATACTCAAAGTCCATTTCATGTTTTAATTGTCATTATTCTATGTATGATTCCGGGATTTTACAGCAGGTATTATCAACTCTATGTTATTTACTTCCACGAACATTAGGTAAATATAGTCTACCTATTCTGATCTTTGGTTATGACGTATCCTCGCTAAAATATTGAAGTTTAATTTCGCGGCTATAGTAGGCGCCAGATAATCGTGGAATAACGGTCATTGACCCACCTACAATTATTGACATTTTTAATTTGAAAAACGGAATTAATGACACAAAGCTGTCCCGAATCATCATCTCTCGTGATCCTTAACATTGTCTAATAATGAAAAACGATTCATATTTGATTGTTCAGGTACCTATGAACAGTTATTAGGGAAAGGTCAATATACTTTATTCCACATTTATCTGGCGCCTACTATAGCAGTAAGCAGTACCACATACGAAACCTCACTTAAATGCCAAAAGATTTTCAGGTTACAGTTGAAGAAATACTTTATCAACATCAAATGCTTAATTCAGAAATCGGGGGATAAACTTCATACAAACATTTGGTGGATATTTCTACGCAACAATACAAGCATTGAAGCTAAATTTACCCAATCAAAATGCAAATACTAATTCCGGATATAAAATTGTTAGTAGTTACCTATAACGGTGTTATAGTAGTTATATAACGGCTATGTAGCAGTGATATATGTAGTTGCGTTTCAGTGAGCCAGTATTTGGAATCACACAAATCTGATGAGTAGAGATATTCTGTGTTTCGAAGCGGCATTGATAGTTTTGAATTAGCAATTTAGAGGTTATTCAATGTTGTTGGATATTTATGATTGAGAGCACGTTTATATCGGGGAAATTGGCATTCAGCATTTGGGAAATTTTGTCGAGTGAGTTTTCATACGATCAAGGCCTCCTAGCGTCTTGTGGAATACAGGAGAAGACGCCCTGGGCGCCGGGAGTTGCAGGGCGGCGAGCGTTGGGTGGCTCGCTATCCGATCACCAACAGGCCCGGGTCGATGGCGCGTTGTGTTTCACGCGCGCCTCAAAGAGATGTCAGCATGGAAGACGGGGCCCGCTAGGGCCAGAGCCTGCCAGGGTTGCGGAATTTGTTCGAAAGAGTCTCCGCGGCCCTGGAAAGCAAAGGGTTTTAGAAGGAACACGGATGGGTTTTAGTCAGTAAGAGTTGGAGAACGCAAGAAGTCATTTGATGATTTCCCATCCTTGAAAAAAAAAAGAAAAAGGGTCTTGTGAAAAGACCTGTGTTGATTTATCTCTAAAAGATCGAATCCTGAACAAGGTGATCCGACGGGGACCAAAGTATTGTCGACATGGCTCACAGTAAAGCAAGCTGAAGTAGCAATGGGCTGGCCAATTAGACGTAGAATTGTCTTACGGCCAGTCTCAATTACGTAACCTTTGACCAACTGTCAAATGAGCTACCAACTGTAACTGAAACGTCAATTTTATTTTTAATAAATGGCAATCAAAGCCGATGACGACTATTCTGCTAATGTCTAAATTAAATCGAGAATCCTGGCTTCCGTAGTGCTATCAAGTCAGTTGTCCAAAAAGTTCGTTTTATCTATATTCCCTGGTCTACTACTGTTATGTTTTCCGTTTTATTGTATGTGTTATATGTTATTGTTTTTATATCGGGTATCTTTGTAGTACTTAGTGTATAAATAATCTGGCGTGTTTTTGTGTTGTGTTTGCCCGTAATTGGCATATATATTAGAATATTACCATAAGACTCAATGTATCTATGTCCATATATTTTATGTGCTGTGGGTGAACCTTATTTATAAATAAATTCAATTGGAGAAGCAAGTGTACAATATTTTAATGATAAGGAGAAAACGACGATTGCTGCAGAAAATAATTCGTTTCTTCTATGGAGACAGTTGATCAGGTACTTAATACACATCACACTATTTACAAAAACTCAATACATATTAACACTGAACATGTTCTTTATTTTTTACTTTGTTTATTTTTTTTTCGTTTATTTTTTGTATAAAACAGCAATCTGATTTAAATACCATTGGTTTTTTACGCTGGTTACTGTTTATCACATTTTATTTCTCTTTGCAAATTTGAAACATTCTGACTTGCACGTACTAGGTATAAGTAAACCACTATGTTATCACAGGGGATCGGAACTGTTTTTTCTAAACACAGGTTACCTCGTAACCTATCTAGAAGAACAGTACTGCACCCACTGACTAGATTTAGAAAAAATGAATGCCTGTGTAACTCAACCGTGCAATGTAATCTAGTCCTAAGTTAATCAATAAATTTATTATTATTATTATTAATGTGTTAGTACGGGACTGAAAAATCTGAAACGTCATGTTCACCTTATAAAAATGACGTTTCACTTACTACCTATTGGTTATTGAAACCAGCCGTTAGTTGCCAAGAATTGAGATAAATGACTTTCGATTGGAGAGGTCCAGCTGTGGACTACAAGTATGATGATGATGTCGAAAAAAAAAAACAAACATAATTTAAGAAACATTTTATTTTGAACTTCATCATCATCTGCCTAGCCTTTTCCCAACTATATTGGGGTTGGCTTCCAGTCAAACCGGATTCAGCTGCATACTAGTATTTTACGTAGAGCGGCTGTCTACCAGACCTCCACAACCCATTAATTGGGTAACACGGTACTCCTTGGCAAGACTGGTGTCAGATTATCTGGCGTCTGACTATCCGTAACGACTGCCAAAGATCCATAAATGACAGCCGAGACCAACGGCTTAACGTGCTTTCCGAGGCACGGAGGAGTCTCGGTATGTTAAGATGGTCACCCATCCACAGACCAACCTCGGCAAGCGTTGCTTAACCTTGAAGATTGACCGGTGCGGCTGTTATTATTTAGCCACGAGCTCCTCATTACATTCTGAACTTAACCGTATTAAAATAAGAACTAGTGTTTTAGGAAGTGCCGCCCATAGATATTTCGCGTTTCTCCACTCCTTCCTTTTCCTTTAAAAACGGCATTAGATACCTATCGCTACAAATCTACGAAGCGAAAATAGTTATGGTGCTACCACTATCCTCGCCAATCCTTAACGCTCTGCCACTGCAAAACTAATCGACTATAACACCCATTTCAACCCTTTTTCGCTACTTCTCTATATCTTTATCACCCTTACTGGATATATGCACCCTTGCTGCTTATTGAGTCGCATAAGTTGGAAAAGCCAATTTACAGAACGGGGCTGTTTAATGATCCTTGTAAGCTTTTCAATTTCCGCTTGAATATGAGCAGGCATTCGCCCTTGATATATATCTCACTGAAAAGTTGTTTCCTTTGCCGTGTTCATTGCATATAAAGGGGACAAGAAATGGAGCCGTTTGACTGGCCAGAGGCTATGGTGAATAATATTTATTTTAAAATCAAAAGTCATTTATTGAATAATTTCAATTAACGACTTTTGATTTTAATAGCTGCAGCTTAATAGCTGTGCCAGCACTTTTCGAACGTCTAAGTTCTACATAAAGACAGTGCCCTAAAACGCCCGCCCGTCACCACTTCCTAGTGTTTTAGCTGGGAAGAAGAAGTGGCGCAACAAACTTCCCAGCAACACATGTCAAAAAAAAATTCAATGAATGAATCATGAATTTATATTTGATTCTTAACTCACACGAACGCACGAGGTTTCTCAATTTTCTACCAGTCAACCTTTAGGTGATGCCGTGACTGTAAGTGGTATGTGCAATATTGGAAATAAAACGCAATTGTAATTCATTTTATTTTCAGTCTGTGCTCTCCCACTGTCGGGCAAAATCCTTCCTTTCTTCCTTCTATTCATTTCTTCAATTGTCTGGGTGGAGCAACCCTGTCGATAAACGTCAAACTCGTCTTGCTATCTTGAATTCATCACCGATTTTCTCCAGCAAAAGAATGAAAAAAGCTAAAAGTACATTCGAATCCTTTATTAGGTTAGCCAATAACAACGTATTATCATACTTTTTAATACTCCATGTTGAGTAACAATTTAATGAATGCAATTCAAAAATCAAAACTTTATCCTTAATGCTACCGTAATTTATACTCTAAAATCCTTGAGTGATACCACAAACTGGCATCCATGAATACCAGAAAACGTTCCTTGATTAATTCAAAGCTAAAATTGTTTCCTTGTTTCCAACAATAATTCGTTTTCACTAATTTATATTGTGTTCTTAATTCCTCAAAGTTTTGTCCAAGCGACGCTTTTCTTGTCCCAATGTTTAAGGCGCTTGGTATCTTGCAATTTCATTCCGTTTTTATTTTTATCTTGCTTTCGAGAAAACGAAATAGTACCTTAAGATATTAAATGTACATAATGTCTGCTATGGTTTCCTTCGATGTTTAGTTTAAGCTTGGTTTATGATCGAAAATCATTCCAAAGGGAACTCGTTCTTACTATTCGGTTCCGTGGAGTTCCTTGCTGGTGTTTTTCCATAAAAATGACCAATTCGAACCGTGCACTATGATAGTTTCTGACGTTTCATAAGCCCCGTATGTGAAATAACTAAAATACTTTTCTCTTGAATTAAGCATCTCATTTATTCATTTACAAATTATATGCTCACGTCGAGACTGGTGTGGTTTTTTCAAAGTTTACGCAAAAAAGACCTTCAAAAACATTTACTCGTTGTAGGTGACACTTTTAGGAGGTGCAAGCCGAACTACAAACAAAACCCGAGATGTGTAGGATTTGCTTGGCACGTATCCCAGCACCTTAAACGTAATAGGCAAGGTAAAACTTGGCCAGGGATCCTAATGAAAATTTATACAGTTTTAATTAATACGCACTTATAAATATTTATGATTGTTTATTCATATTTATAGGTGTAAAGTTTTGGATTTTGATTAGGTTAAGACTGAGCTGGATTTGGTTTAGCATTTGATATAATATGACCTACTTGGACAATGTTTCCTAGTTCTATCTTTGTAAATAATTCTAGTAATGATTTTTGTATTTCGTAGTAATTATTATTATTATTATTTATTTATTTTAGACAATATAGTCCATACATTCACACACACACACAAACAACAACAAACAAAATAATTAAAAGATGTTAGTAACAAAAACAGCGTATACCCTATGTTAGTACTTATATACCACGAGAGACATTGTAGCCTTTATGAGATGCCTCATGATGGGGCTCTCATCAAACTTATCCGCAATCACTCTCAGGAGGCTGTTGCCGCTGCCACGCAATCTGGCAAGAAGAGATGCACTCTTCTTGCGCACGACAGCTGAGAACCTGTCGACTTTAGCTTGTGCAAACATATCTGATGTGCTGCAATACCGTGGCAGCCCCATCAGCGCCCTGAAAGCGTTGTTATACTGGACGCGCAGCGCATTGGTGGTCCGTTTGGTACAGTTGACCCATAGGGGCTCGAGTACAGGGATGTGCAGTATGCCCTAAATGTTGTGTTTCACTTTTGACATGTTTGCCCGAACCACCAACGCCCTGCGCTCCCGTTCCACGTCTAATTCTACTAATGCTACTACCAATTTTTGTAGAAAACACACGAGGCTAACAAGCCTCGTTCATAGGAGTTTCCACGATGAGTCATGGGTTTGCTTTCTGATAAGAAATTCAGATGACTCATCAAGTTTTATTGCTACATGGGTAAACGCACCTGTATTTGTGGTCGAACTAACTGTAGGTATATGATGAACAGTTTAAAATCGTATGAATTCGCAAATGAGTTACCCTCATGTAGATACGCACATTGCAAAATTAGATCCTTTTAAAAGGTAGTAAACGATGCAAAATTGATTAGACGGTTAAACCTCACAATACTTTTTGGTAACGAAAATTCATATAAATATTATTGTACATATGTTGTATCAATATGATTGTAGCCCTTGATTGATCTTTCATTTGAATAAAGAGCGTGACATTATCAAAAAAAAAAAATCCCAAGTAAAAAACAATATCAAATCAAAAATTGAAAGGACCTAAAGACTCACTAAAAAGATTCCTATCAAATTAATTAGCTCTCAATTTGAACGAAATATTATTCTAATTAGTGGAGTTTCTGAATGAATTTTAATAGACTTCGGTTTTAAGAGTTTCTTTTTAATGAAGTCTCTTTGAAATGGAGCACCTGGCATTTGGGTTGAGAGTGGAAAGGACGGTGCTTTGAAAGGTCATGAAATTAATTAGGAGTGAATTACATATTTATTATGTGCAATTAATAAAACCTATTTCCTTTCTTGTTTCTTAAATGCGAAATTCACTCTGTCTGTCACTTGTTTTTATTTGAGACTAGTTGCCGTACGCGGCTCCGCCTGCGTGATAGTCGAAAATTATCCCAAGGGAACATATTCTCGGGATAAAAAGTATCCTATGTGTTATTCCAGACTATAATCTACCACTGTGCTGTGTGTAAATATCATCAAAATCCATTCCGTAGTTTTTGCGTGAAAGAGTAACAAACATCCATCCATCCATACAAACTTTCGCGTTTATAATATTAGTAGGATGGGTTTGCTCTTGACTGACGTATAGGTCAGAAGTGACAGAGACAAAGATGGAGTGAGCTTAGCCAGAAGAAGCCCTTTCATTCTAACTTTTAATATATTTGGGTTAAACGCGTTCGGAAACACAAACGCAGGTAAAGAGTTCCACTCCTTTGCTGTGTGCATGTTGCATTTTTGTTGGTATGTTGTTTAGTTCAGTCAAAAATTGGATGCCACCTACTGCATCAAACTGCTTGAAAAGTGATTTTTTGGAATATTTTGAGGTTATTTGCGGTTGGGTTTAAAAAAAAAGTCGATATTTATTATTTTTGATGTAAATAATATTTTTTTTATGTTTTTTTTTGTTACAACTGTTTTTATAAAAAGAAATATTTCAAAATGTAAATTTATATGTAAAGAAAATGAAATAAACGAAATAATAATAATATAATGGGGTTATGGCCATGGGGTCCGAGTGCTCATCGGGCCAGAGTTCTGGGCACTTTTCCCGTTGACAACGATGTAGACGAATTTTTCGATGCCCTGTGAGTTCTTCCCTCCCCTTTTTACTCCGCTTGTATATAGTATCTATAAGTTTTTATGTACTTGTAAATATTGCCTGAAAGTTACACAGTAAATAAAACAATATTAAATAATGTAGGTAATTGTTTCTTTACTTTAAATTAGATACAGAACGCAACCCTAATCATGATCACACACTTCTGAAAACCCTGTATATTCTAATTTAGATATTCAGAATTGTAGCTTTATTCTATCCTCTCATTACAAAACAGCAAATATTTACCCAACACCACAAAAATAAATGTTTACGCTAAAAATAGCAAAATAAGTAAAAAAAAAACTCGTTTAGTCACCTAATTTGCTCATCCAATTTGCGTCACTCAAAGCTTACACATAGTTTTTCCGAGGGTCGGAGTCATCTGCGAAAGGGGTGGTGTTGCCAGACTGTGGAAGAAAAACGTAGAATTATATAATTTCCTGAAAAACAAAGAAATGATTTTGTGATATGATAAATCTATATTCTTAATTCTAGCGGTCCCGACAGACGTTGTCCTGTCCGAACGTTTGAACCAACAGAACCCTATTATTAAGTCTCCACTGTCCGTCTGTTCGTCCGTCTGTCTGTCAGCGAGCTGTATCTCATTAACCGTAATAGGTACACTGGTACACAGTTGAAATTTTCACAGAGTGTGTATTTCTGTTGCCGCTTTTAAAACAAATAATAAAAATAAAATTAAATAAAAAATAAAAGGGGCATTCAAGAAACATGTTTTTGTCGGCTTATGGTCGTCACCTTTCGTGTGCAAGACCGACTTGACCGGTTTTTATTTTTCCAAATCAATAATACTGACGAAGATGCACACCAAAGTTCAAGATGAAGAGAGGACGTCACATTTCAGTAAAACCTGTACTCAAATGTGACGTCACACGAGTTTTCAACGCATCGTATTGTCTTTAGTTTATGTAAAAAAGAATAATACTTGTCCAATATAATTTGGAAATCTATCTTATTGTTTTTTTTAGTCATCTGCCCGATTAAGTTTGTGTTATTGAGTTGTATTACTATTTTTGATATGTAATAAAGTATGTAGGTAAAATCTATTCTATCCTTTTCTGTTCTAAGACTATGTCTTATATGTTTTTTATCATAGACCGCGCAATCTTGCAGAGAAGATTCCTGTGTTCCAGTGTAATTAGTTTTGGGTGATTTATAGGCCTGTACTTAATGCTTAACTATAAATAACAGACAGTTTTCTCTTTATCGAATGCGAAAATTAAATATTATTATGTCGTCACTGTTTTAAGAACTACCCACGTATCCCGAAATAAAAGCTAGCAATCCCTAAATTATATTAAATTAATAAAACTTCCAAACATAGCAACACGATACAAAAGATGAATCAGCAGTATTCCCGAGGAGCATCCCACGATCACGCGTGGGGTGGAAAATGAACCTGATGCGTCATTGTCGCGTAAATACCAAGTACTTACGCTAGTTGTCTACCTACGGAGTAGTACGTAAAACTTCAGTCTTTTGTGGCGCGAAGTAGGTATCTTAATACATATATTTCTTGTGTACGTGTGTATGTCAGTGAACTCCTCCTAAATGTCTGGACCGATGGTGATGAAATTTTTTGTGTGTGTTCAAGGGGATTCGAGAATGGTTTAGATTCACAATTGGACCCGGTAGGTGGCTGCAATCGATTTCTATAATTTTTCGTCAGACACAAGGCAAACGTTCGGACAGGACAACATCTGCCGGGACCACTAGTAAGGGTATACACAAAAATTTGAAATTTTTCGTTTTTTTACAAGTTTTAATTAAACTTGACTTGTTAGTTATAGTATTATTTATTTATTATATACTTTATTGTACACCTTGAAACCTTGGGTGAAATCTTGCAACAGATTTTTTAACATTATTATTCTCAATCGATAGAGATGAAGGTTTTGCATACACGTTTGGTTTGGGAATAACAGTAAGCAACCCCCAAATTATATTAAAATTCCAAAAGTAGCAACACTACACAGACGATATGAGTCAGCAGTATTCCCGAGGAGCATCTCACGATCACGCGTGGGGTGGAAAATGAACCTGATGCGTCATTGTTGCGTAAATACCTAGTACGTACGCGCCCGCCAGTTTTACGTACTATGCCGTGGGAAGACGTATTTCGTGTTGAAGTATAAGGTATGTTTGAAATGTCCAACTTGTTAGTAGGTGTGTATGAATTTTGCAACTGAATTTTCACACAGTAACACTCGATCGAAAGAGCTGAAACTTTGCAAACAAGTTTAGTTTAAATGACAATGCATGGTAACACCGATTTTAAAAAGTTGTTTTTAAGTATTTTTTTTCAATGATATGACCCTCTAAGTGACATTCTATCAGATTTTTTAAAGAATAAGCAGTTACACTTCATTTGCCTCTATTATATTCCGGGTAATTATTAATTATTAGTAGGATGTTCTTTTTGATTCACAAACTAAAGCAAAACGATCGAAAATCCTCACACCAAAATAACTTTCTAATCGCACCAGAAACCATTACGAGGCCTATTTCACCTATCCCAAACTAAATTGGGGAACAATTCCACTGAAACGTACGTTAATGATTAAGTTTTCAATATGCACAAACGGACGGAAAACCGCGGTCGCGTCGGACGGACAAATTGGTCGCCGGGTAAAGCGGACCACAATGCCATTGGGAGGTAGCCTTGTGGTATTGTATGAGGGAGTTAGTGACGGCGAGATTTGGATTAATAAAAAAAATAAAAAGCCGTTAATTCCCCATTTTCAATTCCATTAAAAACTTACTTATTGTCTATTGTTAAATGATATTTATTTTGCAAGTAGGTTAAACATAACACTTTTACACGTCAATTTTTTTTGGTCATTTTAAGCTAGATGAGGCTGGTGTTTGAAGAAACACCGAAACAAACTCAGAGGTCAAAGTATCTTTTAAAGTCCATACAATCCGTACTGGTCAAATCATATGAGAACCATGTAGGTTAATGTCTGAGGTGGCCTTTTGAGGAAAGTGTCACCCAGATTTAAGTGGACTTGTCCAGAATGTGCAAGCATTTGTCAGTTATCGTGTAGCTCAAACTTAGAACTTTAAGGAGCTGAACGATTCGACGAACAATACCAAAGTAAGGGCTTTTGGGTAGGCTGTATAAATAACTAAAACTGCCAGACTAACTCAAATGAAACCCTAATATGGCGGGCGATCTACATAGTCCTCACATTCACAATACGTTATATGAGAACCATGCGGACCAGTGTCTGAAATTATCTTTTTAGGAAAGAACCACACAGATTTGAGTGGGCCTGTCCAGTCGGTGCAAGCTTTTGTCAGTATGTTTGTCTGTATGGGTGCTTATGTTAGTATGGTAAGTCTTCTTTCTTTGAAATATAGACCTCTTTTTGGTAAAGGCCTCCTCCAGCTTTTTCCACAAATCCCTGTCCTTGCCTGGTTTTGTCCAGTCGTTTCCTGATACCTGGATTATGTCATCAGCCCACCGTCTCATAGACCTACCAGCATTCCTCTTTCCCTGTTTTTGGATAAGGATAATCTAATGAGCTACCAGAAAAAAGTATCTTTTTAGTATCCAGAGCGGAGTTCACACAAATACCAAATACCAGTTTTTGGTCGTGACGTAGAGAACCTCCAGAAAAGTTCGATTTTTAGGGTTCAGTACCCTTTGGGTACTGAACTCTATTACTAAGACTCCACTGTTCGTCTGTCTGCCTGTCACCAGGCTGTATCTGATGAACCGTGATAGCTAGACAGTTGACATTTTTACAATTGATGTATTTCTGTTGCCGCTATAACAAAACATAATTAAAAATAAAAGGGGGCCCCCATACAAGAAACATGTTTTTTTCCGCTTATAGTACGGAACCCTTCATGTGCAAGTCCAACATGCAATTGGCCAGTTTTTTCGAATAAAACCCCAATTTAACCCCAAGTTATCGTGGCCAAAACCGCTATTAAGACTCTGTAATGTATGGTTGTGTTCCAAACAAAAATTACATTAATATATTATTTTTTACTTTGGAAATACAGAAAAGCGCCTTCATGTGAAAATAAAAATACATTTAAAAATTACTCACGGAGGCTTAAAAAAATTATCAGTCTCACGCAAAAAGCTCAAAATAACTACCTCATTAATTGTTCTCAAAATAAAGCTAAGACGTCATGGCAAATAATTAATAATAACAGTCGGTTGAAAGAACCAATACTACAAATTAAAAAGGATGATAAATTAATAACAGATCCTAACCAAATTGCTGATTCATTTAATGATTTTTTCGTCGATCAGGTGCAAAATGTAAATATTAAATATCCTGTATATACAAGTGGTAATCCTCATGTCAGCAATTCTTTATTCATGCCTGCAGTAATACCTCAAGATATTTTACGTATAATAAAACACTTGAAAAATAAAAATAGTTTTGGATACGATGAAGTTTCCACCTCGACAGTAAAATTTGTATCGGATGTCATAGCTAAACCATTAACTCATATAATAAATGCATGTATAAGCTCGGGTAAATTCCCTGATAATTTGAAAACAGTCATAATAAAACCATTACATAAAAGAAACAATAAGGAAGACATGTCAAATTATAGACCAGTGGCTTTAATTCCAGTGTTTTCTAAGATATTCGAGAAAGTTATCTATGAATCTATTTACACATTTGTAACTAAACATAATATTTTATGCGAAGAGCAAAAGGGCTTTCGAAAAAATAAAAATATTAACATGGCGATATTTGATCTTCTAAAAGTGATAATGAATAATGTGGATAAAAAAAATCCCGTATGTGCAATATTCACAGACATGACGAAGGCATTCGATTATGTAAGACATGACATCCTCTTAAATAAACTTAGTCACTATGGTATAAGGGGCAATGTCTTAAATTTAATTAAGTCTTACCTCACGGATCGTAAACAGTTCACCGAAATATCGAGAATATGCCATAAAACTAAACGCGAATTAAAATATCTATCCGAGGGCAGAGTAACTAAATTTGGAGTTCCACAAGGCAGTGTGCTTGGGCCTTTGTTATTTTTACTATATATTAACGACCTACCTCGTCAAATATGTCATCCAATGACTTTATTTGCTGACGACAGCACAGCCATGATTGAATGTGAAAATAAAGCCCAATACGAAAGAGAAATAAATAATACACTTGAAGAAATAATAGATTGGCTTAATAAAAATAATCTTGTTGTAAATCTACAAAAAACTAAAGTAATGCATTTCTTCCAACGGCTAATGCCAAATAATATAATAACTAAATATAAAGATGAAATAGTAGATACCACTACAGTTACAAAATTTTTAGGAGTACATATTGATGATAAACTGACATGGAAAAACCATGCTGAAATCGTGTGCCAAAAATTAAGTAAAAACGCATATGTTCTCCACAATCTCTCAAAGAAGTTAAATATGAATACGTTAGTGACAGCTTATCACGGTTTAGTTGCTTCATTACTGAGGTTCGGTGTCATATTTTGGGGAAACTGTTGTGAGAGAGAAAGAATATTTAGGGCCCAAAAACGTTGTATTCGAGCAATGACAGGTCTTAAACCTATAGAAAGCTGTAAACCTAGTTTTAAATCACTAAAGATCTTAACATTTCCTTCCTTGTACATACTTGAAGTAGCTCTATTCGTTAAGATGAACAGTCAATTGTTTGTATCAATGGTGGATATAAGAATACGCAAAGGACCAATGAGGTCTCAATATAAAAGCCAACTTTATACAGGTGGCTACAAAACGTCCTTACTTAAAAAAAATATTTTTTCTATGGGTCTTCTCATATATAATAGATTACCAATACCTATAAAAGACTTACCCATCACCGAATTTAAAAAACAGTTAACAAAATTGTTGTTAGACAAATGTTACTATACACTTAAAGATTTTTTTGATGATAAAAGTTTCTGCTAATCGGATTCTAGATGTAAAATTATAATTATTTTTATGACATTTCTATAGTAGATAAGTGCCTAATTCCAAATTATATGTGTATCAATAATAGCGTAATTTTCTTTCTTTTTTTTTAATATTACTATTATTTGCAATATATGATGATTATTTTGTGTTAAATAATTCTAAGTCATTATGTTGTCTCAATTGTATAGAAATGATATTTAAATGTTAACGTAGCAATTAAGCTCTGTTTAAATTAATTTAATAATTTTTCATGCCGTAAGGCAAAATGTATCGGGACTCTCCATAAATGAACACCATATTTTTTACCTACATTATTGGCAAATAAATGATTTCTTTCTTTCTTTCTTTCTTTAAAATTACCAGTCACCTTGTATATCTTTTTAGTATCTGCCTAGACTTTTTTCGACTTTGTTTGGATGGGTTTCCAGTTTAAGCAGTAAAAGCTGAATACTGGTATTTTCAAAGACACTAGGTCTTTGAAAATACCAGTATTCAGCTTTTCTTCTCTCTATCAGAAACACCTTGGCAAGACTGATATTACATTTGGAAGCTTCTAACTACCCGTAATGAGCCGGGAACAGAAGCTTTAAGTGTTTTCTGGGGCACAGACGAGTCTAGATAACGTCGCTAAAGTTATATCACCGCGTAAGTTAAATCTTGAGATAAATACATTTCGTATGTCATAGCAAGACTCCTCTATCCATTAGTGTAATCCTCGCTGAAACTGCAACCACACCAACACCGTCACTCGGGCGTAATATAAACGGGACAAGTGTAATTCTGATTAAAATTCAAACACTAACCGCCATACTTGGGCTAGTGACGTCACAGACGTTAATCATAGTCATTCGCAGGTCGCCGAGATTGTAGGTGAGCATAATTAGCCGGGCAGATTGATCGAGGAACTTAGCAACGAAATACGATATCTGAGCTGAAAAAGTTTAAGTGTTTGAAGGACTTATGATAGAAAATTAATTCTGGTAGAGTGTCTCGCTGGATTGAGGCCTTTTGAAAGAAATAAAGAAAGAAAAAGAGTTTATTTGCGACAAGCATGACGCATACCAAAAATATACAAAATTACAAAAGTTATGCAAGTTGGGAAGATATGCGTCACATTCGCGCAAAACAAAATTGTGCTCGGATATTGAGAAATTTGAACTGTGTTGATGTTGCCACAGTAGGCTCTCATGAGATTACCAGGGTTGCGGAATTGTTCGAAAGAGTTACCACGGCCCTGGAACGCAAAGGGCATTTGGAGGTGGTTTTTAGTCAGTAAGAGTGTTACACTCCCTTCCGCAGGGCGGGGAGAGTTCATTTGATGATATCCAATCCAAAAAAAGGGCCTTCATATGATAGTGTAAGTGTTTTTATTATTTCATCCTGGGAGTTTATTCTCTTGGGATAATTTCTGTCATTCACAGATGCAAAAGTGCTGGTAGAAACTTGTTTTATTATAAATTGGAATGAAATTCTTCTGTCTGTTAACACTTTGCCATTAAGAAGAAACGGATTTGGATAAAACCTGGCACACGGGGTGACCATGCCCTAATATTGGATAAAAAGGATGGAATTTTCATCCTGAAAAAATGTTGCCTCGGGATACTTTTTGACTTTCTACCAGGTGAAGTCGAAGACAGAAGCTAGTGGAATATATAAATTAAACTTTTGTAGAATATTTCTTTTAAAAATTCTTGCCCCACTCTAGGAACTTCTCCTGAATCGTGGGTGCGTTCACAAACATCCAGCCAGTCAGACCCGGAACAACTATCTGTAGATCATGCAAATAGTTTTTCCGTGCGGGAATCAAACCCGCGACACGCAGCGCAGCAGTCAATTACTCGACCACTGCGCCAACCTTGTCGTTATAGTGATACTATTACTTCCCCGATAACCAAAAGCTTTCTAGTATGAATATCAATAAAGAAAGTAAAGCTACCTTCATCAAGCTTATTTTACTGAATGTTTGAAATTCGAAACTATTTTTTTCTATTCTATTCTAATCTAAATATTCTATTCTCAAGTTTCCTGTCGACGTTTTTAATTGAAATTTCTTGAAAACAATGTATTAGGTATTGCGTGGGAGTCATGTGCTGTTCAAACTTCGCTGTTGTTATTACAAACTTGTCATGTCACCGGAAAATTGCAGACTCCGTAAGATTGTAATAAATCTTTATTATATTATAATTTCTCGATATATTATTAACAAACCGAATTGTATACAATAATTCCCATCCAAATTCAATAGTTTCCAACATACCGTGTCTTATTTTGAAAAAACAGTTTACAATTTCACGCAATGTTTTACAATCTTACGGCGTTTGCCATTTTCCGGTGACATATATGTATGTACATATATAGGTAGTACCTACCCTATGATAAACTAACATAAAACCTGAACCCCGAAACAATTAAGCAGTAGTAATATAATATCTAATATAATATCTTGGGACAACTCACACACGGCCATCCGATCCCAAACTAGGCAGAGCCTGTGCTATGGCAACCAGACAACTGATAAACATACTTATATATTTCTAAATAAATACATGCTATAGACAAATTACACCCAGACACAGAACAAATGATCATGCTCATCACACAAAGATTTGTCCTGGGTGGGAATCGAGCCCACAACCTCCAGTTTAGTAGTCAGGGTCACTAACCACTCGACCAACAGGCCAGTCAAAGTGGGAACTGTACCTATAATAACTAACTACTGTTGTCCATAGCTGTTTTATATATTATTTTTGCCTGATCAACCGGCAAGTTCGTCATGCTCCCCTAGATGTCACTGCTTGCGGTAGCGTCGGGGGTCGGGTTACCTCCTTCCCTCAAACATGGCGAGGGCGGTAATGGCTGATCTTTGCGTTATGCTCGTGAACGAGTGCTGCTTGTGGTGACTGGTCGTCTTGCTGGTCATAGTATTTTTTTTATTATTATTGTTGTATTAACGTTAAACTACTGTTTATTATTAGTATTATGTTGGCTCCAGTTCATCATTTGTGGCTCCAGTCACAATCCTATTGTTAGACTATACTATTGCACGTGTTATCGGGCACACCATTTATGCCCGGAGGCATAATTAGTTTGGTTTACTTGTTAATGCTTGAGTTTGTCTATTTCTGCGTTATTTTTTTGACTTTTTTTTTGACTTTTGATTGATTGATAAGCCAATGCGAGTTATGTTGTAGTAAGAGGACCTACCACCTTGAGAGGACATACGTGTGATTACAAGATCCTAAATCTAATCTCTAAAAGTAAGGTATCGCTGCCTACTTGTGTCTAGGGGACACGTCCATGAAATAACAAAATAAAAAGAAACTTTTTTTGCATTCTACATATAACAGTGAGTCCATAAACAACAGTGCTGTGGGGGATCTTTGCCCAGCAGTGGACAATATAGGTTGATAAAAAAAACTGTTTAATTACTGCAAAAATATTAAGGTGAGGTATGTACCTTAATATTTTTGCAGTAATTAAACAGTTTTTTTTTAAATATTGGAAAACAGACACGAATGGAAAATTATTGGTACAACTGAAATTCAATATTTTTATCGCATTTCTGTTGTACCAATATTTTTTTCCATTCCCAATTTTCTAAAAACCATTTGAAATTTATCTCCACCATATATTTTGAAATCAAAGTTTCCGAGGAAGTCTATCAATTGCAATTCATTGAAAATTATTTTGTTTTGAGATAAATTCAAGAGTTGACAGCCTTCCTAGGTAGACAACTAAATCGATATACAGGAGGCTCTATTAAATTTTTCATAAAATTACTTTTAAAATCTCTACAAATTTGAGTTTTACCGTTTCAAAACCATTAAAAGTCATACTCGTCCATCAAAAATCAACAGTCAGTCAGAATTGCCGTTATAACATTTTTAGCTCACCCCAAAACTGGCAACACCGTAATTGTGGCAATAATGGCCGTTTCCCCTGCATTGCTGAAAGGCTGTTAAGCATATTTATGGTAGTACAAAACAGCATTAATAATGCTTACTTGTTTTGGCACAATGAAAATGCATTTTTATGTTTCCTGCCAACGCAGTGTTTTATGAAGCCAATTTTTCAGACATCACATTTTTTATTAGAAAAACTGATAAAAATAATAATTTTAATGCTAGATTTTGTATCGCCATTTAGCTACCAAGTCTAGTTTTTGAGTAATATTTTTTTGAAAATCGACCAATTTCCATTTCGATATTTAGAAAAACAATAATTACACTTAAACTAAACTATATGATACGAAATATTTTGTTAGGTACTTTGATGGCGTCTGTTATGCTGAGTATTTTAAAGCACAAATGAACCTCGTAACTTAATTAGATCCAGATATAAACGAGAATACTGGTTTTTATTTTTTCTTTTTTTTCTCGGAAATTCCGCCATATTGGGAACAGTTATTTATACTGAAATTATTCCGTTTACTTCCCCAACACGCCACATAATTATGACATTCCAAATCTATGGAACTTAGAAGTTGTTCCAATTTAACTATTTTTTAATTTTTTTTTCGAATTTAGTTGATCAAATTTTTATTCGAGATTGATTATTACAACATTATTTATATTTAAAATTTTAAGCTCATACTATTTTTTAGGGTTCCGTAATCACAATGTTAAAAAGAACGAAAATACGAAATCTCGCATTAAAATGATTATTTCTATCAGTTTTTCTACTAAAATGTGGTGTCCGAAAAATTAGCTTCATAAAACAATGTGCAACGGTAGGTACCTACTAACTTAGTGATTTGGATTTTTAAACAAAATGGATGAATTGGTTTAATAATGCTAGAAAACGAACGCGCCACTTAATGACCTTATCGAGATGTATAAATTACGTTTTTGGCAGAACGTGTTTAATACCGTTATAAAAAGTTACTATTAAAATTAATTTTCTCTAGATTAATTTATTTCATAGCTATTTTTTCGGAGAATGAGTCGAAAAGGAGAAACTGTCAAAAAACTGGGTACCTATGCGTATAAAAAACCATGTTTCCAATATGGCGGCGTGAGCGGTAAAGATACGAGGTGGTACAGTGGATATTCTAAATTAACACGTCGAAATCTATCCAACCACAAATTTTCGTAAAATTTTCCAGGTAAAACTACCAAATGACTGGAATATTAATAGTTCAACATCAAAATTGCACAGTATAAGCGTTGTCACGGACACAAAGGCCGAGTTTCTCTCCTTGACGTTGACGGCGGCCAACCGCATGACGCAGCTGACGCATTCGTCCTCGGCCTCTCGGCTTGACTGACGTTTAGTTTTACTTGCAAGCCTGTCTCTGTTTATGACGTCTGCATACTCAAAGGTAAGGTTTTAGTAGATCATATACAACGTGTAACAGATTAATCGCAATACCTCTTAAGGGGTCATTGTACTCATCATTATGAACAACTTTTACTATGGGACCAACACCGAAATCGCGAAATTAAAATTTGCGGTTCAGTACATTTTGTCAAGTTACGCGCACATAAACGTATGCAGCAGTAGTTTTTTTTTTGTGAAAGTCAATGTATGGTGATAAGTACAATGACCCCTTAAGAGGTATTGCATTTATTTTGGTACACGTTGTATGTGCAGATAGAACAATATAGCCGAGAGTAACGACCCCTGAGGGACACCCCATTAATTTCTAAATTACCGATCGAACAGCTTTCAATAACCACTCGGATGGACCAATTCCTTAGGAAAACTGCAACTCAGTCGGACAGATCAGCGGAAAGACCGAAGGAAGGAAGCTTAACAATAAGGCTTTTGTGCTTGACACTGTCGAAAGCCTTCGAGATGTCGAAGGAGACGGCAAGCGCTTTCCCGCGCTTCTCGATGGTCTCAATCCAGGTGTGAATGGTATATACTAAAATATCCCAAGTTGATCGATATTTCGCGATAATTAGAGTACATCGTCACAAATTCTATTATCAACTTTAATTGGAATTGGAACTTTGTCCAGCGAAGATATTTTATAAAAATGTTAATACCTTTAAAATTTGAGAGTTGCCTTCAATTTCCCTGGGATTCCATCATCAGATCCTCACTTGGTGCCAATGGTACTACCTCAGGAGTATTCTCTAAAAATAAAATAATTTTGAGAATCGGTCCACAAATGGGGGAGAAATCGGTAAACATACATAAAAAAACCTCCTTTTTTTGAAGTCGGTATAAAACTTCTAGGCGCTTCTAAAAACTTGCTATGAAACTGAATCACAGTAAGTATCAAAATTGATTTCATTTTGGCAAGGATTATAAAATTAAAAAATTAAGAAATAAATCTTGGCCTAGTAAAGCTAGAGTTCAGAGGTAAATGGTCTAAGACCATTAATCGAGCTGGTTAACGCTAACACGATGTTACCAACCACAACAGCATATATTAGGTTGGAGTGTTGCCAGCATACCCTTGTTCCGTGGTTGGTTCTGTACGAAATTAATGTCCGGAGAATCTGATGTAGGTACTAGCGGAATTAAAGGTATTTTTGGAACTATTTAATTTTTAACATTCGTTTTTAACGAAATCAGGTACAGCGTACAGGTCAGCGTTAAATAGAAGAGCTCGTGGCTAAATAAAAGAAAGCTGCACGGGTCGCATTTAGAAGTTAAGATATGCTTGCCAAGGTCGGCGCGTGGATGGGTGACCATCCATGACACACTCATAATGAAAAGCACGTTAAACTATTGGCCCTGGCTGTCATATGAACATTTTTGACAATTGTTACGGGTAGTCACTAAATCTGACACCAGTCTTGTCATGGTGAGTATTACCCAGTAACTGGGTTGTGAAGGTCAGAAAAGCAGTCGCTTCATGCAAAAATACTGGTACTCAGCTGCATCGGGTTAGACTGAAAGATGATCCAAACATAGTTAAACGCTAGGCTCCCAAATATTGAGGTAAGGACTGGTTATTATAACAAACTTTGTTTTTTAATTGAAGTATATTGCGAATTATAATCGACAAGCTTTTTTCCTAAGCTATCCTCGCTTGGCCTATTCCATACGAGACTTGGCAGTTTATGGTGGTGAGGAAAAAAAAAAGTACAAGTCAGACTTTCACTCAAAGAGTTCCGTACTTACCATACACCCAAAAACAAAATTTTTATAATTATCGTTATAGCGGCAATAAAAATACACACTCTAAAAAAGCAGCTCAGCGATAGCTATTATATGTAGGTCGTCTGGAGTTTATCATTTTCAAAAAAGAAAAAAAATACCTGAACCAAAAGCATTCTTTTGTTTCAATATATTATCGAATCGTAACAGTCTTTTCAGAGGGATCTTTCACCCTTTTAACCAACTACCACTGCTGAACACATTAACTTAACGACTACTAAGAAATTCTACTCACTGGTATGAAGCTATTTTCCAATCTATTTTCACTATAGAAGTGTCAATTTGAAAGTCACTGCATATTGCAATACTCTAGGTAAATGGGTACCTACCGCGCACCTTGCAAATGACAGCCTTGAGTGTGAAGCTATATTCTCCAACAAATAGGTGTTTGTGCAATTTCCGTCGTATGATGCTTTGGTAAGAATAGACTAGTTAGGTAGATAGGTACCTGATTTCTGGTGGGGTGTGATTGAGAATCTACTCTGTTGCGCCAAGCTATTTGATCTTTCTTCAATGTAGATAAATGTGGAAATTATATGGCTGATGGACCGACACGGCTATCTACCAATCAGATTTCTATGAGCACAGTGGTTGATAAACTTCTCCAAGAAAGTGGAAAAGTGGCCGTAAGGTTGCCTGCTTGTCGGTCTTCTACAGATTATACTTCGGTGAGTGTGTGAGACCTCATCCCACCGGCCCCCTTCTACTATCGGACATCTAGACGCACTGCAAGTTGCCATCCCTACCTTGTTGCTATTCCACCAATGCGTTTCCAAACGTCTTTTATAATGCGCGCAGCAAAGGAGTTTTTTTTTAAGGATGGGAAATCATCAAATGACTTCTTCCGCTCTGGGTGGAGCGGAAGGGTGTGTCAGACTCTTACTGACTAAAACCCATCCGTGTTCCTTCTAAAGCCCTTTGCGTTCCAGGGCCACGGTGACTCTTTCAAACAAATTCCGCAACCCTGGCAGGGGAACTCTCTGCCTGCGTCTGTGTTTCCGAACATACGACCCTTTTAAATCTTCATCTCTTCAAAGTTAGAGCGAACAGGCTTCTTCTGGGTAGGCTTACTCCATCGTCGACTTTGTCTCCATCATCTCTTACCTAGACTTTTTTTTTTTTTTTTTTAAGGATGGGAAATCATCAAATGACTTCTTCCGCTCTGGGTGGAGCGGAAGGGCGTGTCAGACTCTTACTGACTAAAATCCATCCGTGTTCCTTCTAAAGCCCTTTGCTTTCCAGGGCCGCGGTGACTCTTTCGAACAAATTCCGCAACCCTGATCTCTTACCTAGACTAGAGTCAAGAGCAAACCCACCTCAAATAAAAAAAAAGTAACCTGTCGGTCTATAAAAAAGTCACATGTCAAAGTCACATTAACCCCTTTTCATATCAGCTCTCGTATAATAACGAACAAATCACATCAAGATTTAGTTTTGGGAGAGAGACAGAGCTTTACATGAGGAATATCTCACTTTATCCCTCTTTGACAATGCAATCATGCTGGTAGTAGAAGGGCAGGTAATCACTATTTTAATCAAGGACACGAATAACCCTCCACTGCAGGGTTTTCAAAGCACAAAACTTAACTAACTATCAAGCAACTAAGTTCACGCGGATGTGTCATTAAATGTGTCGCTGGCAGCTTTAATGAAACACGTTAGGGCATCCCTGCGTGTAAATATTAACAAAATGGTGTACGTCAAACTATGTAGTGAAAAATAGGGATGACAGTAATCAGAAGTAGTCGGTGCTAAAATATTAAAACTACTTACACTTTTCTGAAAACTAATAGAACTAAATGATATTTTTATCACTAACAATGACGAAAATCAGGCAAACTTTAATGCAACACTACTTAAAGTTTTGACAGTTTTTCGTTGACGACTTGGCTAGTAAGCGAATTCAAGTTAAACCCCACTATTAATAAATAGCATTGTTGACTAGCACAAACATAGAACTTACGGCGAATTCTCAAATTCAAGTGGCAATATCATCTAACCAATCAAAACAGTCAATGTAGAAACGTTGGGCCAAAAATACATGCGGGGTCTTTGGGGCTTCCGATAGAAGTGAAAACTAAGCGAAAGCTCAAGCGATTGGTGACGATGACGTGAGTTCCATGATTTTTGTTCACCCAAAGCGTTCGGTGACAATGACGCGAGTTCCATGATTTTTGTTCACCCAAAAAGTGCTCAACGCGCCTAAAGAAATTTTCACTTCAAAAAATGAATGAAAAATTAGATTTTGGACAGATTTTAACTGAGGTGCGAATGCAAACGTTGCTTGAAAATTAGTAGAATTGGCACTCTAGACAAATGTAAGGAAATTAGAGGTGTTTTTGACAGTTTACTACTGCGATGAAAAACGCTTCGAGATGATTTTGCGACGCAGCTCGTTGGTGTGAACAATGTTTTGTAAATACGAGAATTTTCCTTTAGAAGAAAATTTGAAGTTTGATAAAAATAAACACATGTGAACTCACACCCCTAGTCCAAGGTTGCTTCCGTGATACACCTTAACTTTGCAAATTAATGTGAATGAGTTCCGTCGCAGTTAACTAGTCTGTTGCATGTTTGTTTTGGCCGGCTGCAGGCGAAACCGGAGGGTTAACTAGTATTTTAAAGCTTGATGTGCGAGGCGATTTAACAAATCTGTTTACTGGTAAAAATTTTGATAAATAAATCCTATTACTCACTACAGGACTATTTTGACGACAATTCTATAATTACTGCCTCAGAAAATTGTAACGCGTAACTTATTTTGACGATCTTGAATATTGTTTGACATTACCATTAATATGACACGTAACTTAATCTATTTGACATTTTTATTGAAATTGATTGTATTTTAAATTTGTATTTTTTATTTGTAATTTGTTAATTAAACATAATTAAATAAATTTGTACGCCTCTGGGCAAAACATAGAAGATCTATGTACCTATCTATAATATCTCACACTCTGTTGTAATTTGACCTATGTATACAAATAATGCATTCTTATTCTGATATCTTTAAAGTTGATTCTGAAAATCTAGTGTGTTGTTACTTTATTTGAATAGAATAAGACTGGTTTCACAGGTGTCCGGGAGACGCTTGCGGGCCGCCCGTCGCACTTGAGGCGCTAGTACATTGTGTCACAGCGACGCGGATTGGTCCGCTCCGGGCAGAGCGCGTACAAAGTATGGTACTGAACCCTCGTTTCAGAGCACTGCGGGAGCTACCCGTCCGGGTCTCCCGTGTGCGGGCGGCCCATGCGAGTCTCCCGGAAAGCTGTGAATAAAAAAATCGGTGGTGACACACGGACAGACAGACAGGCGGGCAAGAAAGTGACCTCATAAGGGTTCCTTTTTTACCGTTTGAGGCACGGAACCCTAAAAACTCTCCTCATGTAAAACAATGCCTTGTAAACAAAAACAGGCCAAGTGCGCGTCGGCCTCGCTTGCAAAGGGTTCCGAACTATTTTTTTAGAAAGTTAGTTTTAATACCATAGGCTTCTTATAGATTTTCCCGCAATCCATAAGTGAAGAACTAGTCTCTGTAGTCTAGGAATTATTATCTGTATAATGAATCATTAAATTTAACTCACGAGAGTTACAAACCAAGTAAGCTTGTCAGTTTGATCATCTACCCAATCGTTTGGTCTGCCTCCTTGTTACAGTACTGTACTCACAGAGGCGGTAAAGCAATGTTGACCAGACGTAACGTTACAAAGCATATATGGCCACGCTAATATGGCCACGTGCGTTCATTTGTGGGTAATTCCGCCCGTGTACACCGGACCGCAGTTTTCGATCAGCCAGCCGCAGCGTTTGTGTTAGCCGCTGCGTTATTTCACTAGCTTTTTGGATGGAACGGGCTTAGGACTCTAAATTTATGAAGAAATTGAGTATGAGTCGCCGGTCTGCTAAACAACCCATAGGGAGCGCAAACTTTGATTAACATTATTTGAAAACATTGTTGGATACACTGAAGAAAGTAAGACAATATCTGCTTTGTATAGATTCAATCTCTTTACATGCATTCATAATTTCTAAATGAATTTAACCATTATTTAGTAACTAGTATCATCATCGATTTTCTTGCACGTTTTTCTTTTGAGAGATCTACGGTTTTTGACCGATATCGACCATTCAAAAGTGCCTGTGAATGAAAATTTTTCGAACACTTTTCTTCTATGAGAGCCCCTTTTAATTTTTAAGTTAATTTAATTTTTATTATTTGTTGTTATAGCGGCAACAGAAATACATCATCTGTGAAAATGTCAACTGTCTAGCTATCACAGTTCAAGAGATACAGCCTGGTGACAGACAGACAGACAGACGAACAATGGAGTCTTAGTCATAGGGTCCCGTTTTTATCCTTTGGGTACGGAACCCTAAAAAGCTTATCCACCATTGTTCAAACCGGAATGTTTACCCCTATTTATGAAAACGTGTACAACCAAATACGTGCCTGACAAAAACCATAAAGTTTGCCTCGTTATATAACAGTTCAGCTCAAATCTATTAAATATTTATCAGGCTGTATATTGTAAACCATTTTGATTAGCTCTCATGGCTCCGTGGTTTATGTTACCCTAATGTACCATGTTTGTATCGTTTAGTATCTAATACATTATGTATTATCGCTTTTGATTTTAGCGCGCGGCGCTTATAAATTAAAAGCTGTATGGTGTTGGAGTGATTGTGGTGAAATGGCTGGGGATTATTGCAATGTTGTTGACGCTGAATTTATGGCGTTTCCGTATGAGAGAGTACATGCCTACAACCTTCATTATAATAGCAGATTATTGCCAATCTTACATCGTGCGCTGCGTGCCCAGTCACTTCCAGAAGTAAGGACCTAATGACTGCATCAGCAAACGGTGTTACAGTACCTGAATATTGGGCTAAGCAAACAGTTTAATTGATCTATCTGGACTGTTGGTCGAGTGGTTAGTGACCCTGACTGCTAAACCGGAGGTCTTGGGTTCGATTCGATGTTGTGTGATGAGCATGATCATTTATTCTGTGTCTGGGTGTACTTTGTCTATAATATGTATGTATTTAGAAATATATAAGTATGTTTATCAGTTGTCTGGTTGCCATAGCACAGGCTCTGACTAGTTAGGGATCGGATGTGTGAGTTGTCCCAAGATATTATATTGTTGTTATTATTATCTATGAAGATCAGCATTTGATAGATCAATTAAACTGTCATTGATAATATTATTTCTTTGATAACAGATTCAGCTATCTTATGATTGAGTAGTTACTAGGTCAGGTTTAGTTCAAATTGTCATTAAGCATCATCCATTTCATTTTTTGCAGCTTGCAGCTGCTCCGGCTGCACCGAAAACGACCTACTCTTAATATTTAAACCTCTTATTATTTTCTATAAACTATATCTACCATATATCACAGATTTAAATGTGTGCTAACTTCGTATAAAACTACAACTTCTATTCAACTACAATTTCAAAAGTTCACTCCATATGCCGCCGGTCCTGCTCCACAGCCTCAGCCGCTTGGTTCTACTAATTAGGTTTTTTATTCGGAAGAGATGCTCACCCTTTTTATGTCTAATAATAATAATATTTCTTAAATTATAATTTTAAAACTTTTTATTTTCTTTTTTTGAAAATTGATATTCATAGATTTGTATAAAGCAGAAGCATTTTATATTTCAAATTCTGTAAATGTGAGTACCATGGAGCCTATTATGTAAATAGATAGTTTTATTGTTTGACATGAAAAAGCAGAGGCAGTTGAGGGTGTGTCATATTCACTTGAATGTCTCGCTGATGGTGGCGCGTGTATCGGATCATTCAGTTTCTTACAAAATGGTGGAGCTGAATGGTGTTGACGCACGCGTCATGTTCGTGAACGGAAGCTATCAGTGGAGACTGATCATCTCTTAACTGCCACTGGCTTATTTCAACTTTTGATACTTATATTTTTTTTCTTTCCTTACATTATTCTCACATAAAGAAACAAAACGTTAATGTAATCAGGTAATTTCCGTGGAGTTCTTGCACGTTCTTCCCCATAGAGACCTACGCTTTGGAACGTGCAAATAGTTTCATGTTTTGACTGACTTACTGACAATTCAAAAGTACTTTAAATACTTTAATAAACAAAAATGGCGTGATGATTCATCCCTGAAACAAAATACGAACAAATAGAAAAATCTTTCAAACAGTTTCCTAACAATATCCAAGTTTTATAGCAAACAGCTTGTCGACGAGTGAATGATCATTGCTATTACAAATTGGACAGGCGCTCCGAAGTGGGGTGAATTTGCGACAATACAAGTTGAATTGTGTCAAGTTTCCGACAGTTTTCTATGTTCAGTGATTCAGAAAAAATAAAAGAAACTAGCTTTATACTTTTGTTTTAGAAATGACGTGTTTGAGCGGAGTAAATACTGTTTTTCTGTCTCTTTTATTACCTAACTATTGTAGGCTTACAAATCTGTTACGTGAGCAAACAAAATGGTTGAAAATATAATACCTAGATTTTGCAGTGTATTCTAATTTAACAGGAAATGGGATATGAGTACAAAGGACGACAAGAGATAATTAATTTTATGCTACCTGGAATCAAGCTGCAGCGATTGCATTGCAATATTTCTCGGAAAAAATCTTGTTGCTGTGATATATGTACTAGGAACATTTTCTAATTAATTTTTAACGCAGTTTTTTTATTGTGGTCTTGGAAAAAGAGGATTTATGATTTTTATTGCACAAGCACAATAAAACATCAGTTTGGTACCAAAATTATTAACAGTACATTTTCTAAAAAGGTTCCGATTTCGTGTTTGATAAAATAACGAGCTATCAAATAATAACATTAAAAAAAAGACCATACGCTCAATATTTAGGAGCTCGTGACTAAATAATAACAGCCACTCGGGTCGATCTTCAAGGTTAAGCAACGTCTGCCGAGGTCAACCTATGGATGGGTGACCATCTTAACATACTAACCCTCGAAGGTGCCTCAGAAAGCTCGTAAAGCCGTTGGTATCGGCTGTAATTTTATGATATTTGGCAGTCGTTACAGTATGTCAAAAGCCAGAAAATCTGACCACAAGAAGTACTGTGTTACAGTGTTCAGTTACTTTTGCGAAGGGTAGCTAGTCGTTCCATTTAAAATACTGGTATTCAGCTGAATCCGGTTTGACTGGAAGCCGACTCCATTATAATTAGGAAAAGGCTAGGCTGATGACTTGCTCAATATGAAGAAAAATTCAACCGTTTATGTTTGTAAATTGTCGGATACAGCAGAATTTTACATAATAGAAGTGTGTTCACGATTACTTACACCACCGAAAGATTCCCAATGTAACCAAAATCACTCCTTTAAACTAACACAAATACCTAGTAAATCAATGCTCTACAAAACACAAAAGAATTTACAGCCCACAAGCAAATTATTCTAGCACAACAAAATCCTGTCGGTGTAAAAGAAAATACTAGTGTTTACCACGATAAACGTTTAACAGGCATTTGGAGCACAGCACAGGCGGCAAACAAAGGAATTTTAACTTCCTAGACTAACTAAATAGCTTAGGTTTTTCACTATGTCTAGAGTTGTACTGGGTATGCAACGATGGTGGGGCCATGAGAATAGTGGTTTTATATTGAGACCTTGGTATCTGTCGTCCTTAGGCTAAACTGCCAATTATAAAATCAGCCAAAAATTCTCTAGCGATCTGTCTCAGCAGTATTTGTCTACTATTAATAGTGTCCGGGGTACAAGGTCGAAGGTTAAGCATTAATAGGATCTTGTTTTAAAGAGTTTATTAAAGGTTTTTCAAGTTTAATGTAAAAGGTCTTAAAATAAAATGTTATTGTAAATATTTTGAATGCACCCGGTCCGTTTAATGTATGGTAACGCACTGATGTTATCTAGCATGACTGGAAATGCCTCATAATTTTGATGAGTCAGTGAGTCAGTAGGAAAATCTTCACGTTTTGATCCCCTATATCTCCTCAACGGTCCAGTAATCTTCAACTAGGTGATAATAATAAATGGTCCATGTTTCATCAAGTTGTGATTATTACAAGCAAAGTTATGAGGGGGGTAAAAACAGCTCGTTTTTTTTTTTTTTTTAAGGATGGAAATCAAAAAATGACTTCTTCCGCTCTGGGTGGAGCGGAAGGGCGTGTCAGACTCTTACTGACTAAACCCCATCCGTGTTCCTTGTAAAGCCTTTTGCGTTCCAGGGCCGCGGTGACTCTTTCGAACAAATTCCGCAACCCTGGCAGGACGTGCGTTAGGCTGGAACTTGGCCATTAATTTTATCGCATTACTACAGACTGCATCCCGCGTTTTTCATGGCTCCATCCTAAATACAATAGTTCGTGATCTGTGTAAGGCCGGTGAGCGGTTTCCCAAGGACTTCTTAACCGCAACCAGCTATTATTCGCTATTTGCCAATTAAGGTAATTTTAGTGCATTCGATACATTGCTTGCAGGAACCTGATGAATCATTTAATGTTCTGAATATTGATAAGTATTCAATATCTTGTTTCTAATGATGGGCGAGGGAAAAATCATCAGAGCGTTACATAATTTTTGACTTTTCGTCAGTCATTATGTCTAATTAATATTATTTATAAAAATATGTCTAATTAAATAATAAATAGGGCTTTTAGAACAGAATTACACTCTCTTAAAACTCCAGACCCTCAAGAATAGATTCTTCAACAATCACCGAATCGCCTGCAAAGTGGGGTAAAAAGTCTTAATTTAGGTCTGGGTTACCAGAAAACGTCGCTTGCTTGAAATTAGTAATTAGTAACTGCTCATACTGAGACTGTTAATATCTGTTTGATTCGGTATAAAAGAAGAAATTATGTAGATGATGGTCTTCGTAAAAATGCTGAAGTATATTTATTTTATGTTGAAATATTTGAAAAAATTATAGCTAACTAGCTGACCCACGCAACTTCGTCTGCGTCACATGAATGCTCGGCTCCTATTGGTCGTAGCGTAATTTGATATAGCCTTATAGACTTCCTCGATAAATAGACTTCCCAACACTAAAATATTTTTTCAATTCGAAACAGTAGGTCTTGGGATTAGCGCGATCTACCAAATAAATAGTCAAGAATTAAATAACTGATCGAGTGGTAAATAATCAATTATTATCGACCGCCAAGAGTAGAAAATAATTAAAGTACTATACTCTATCCGTTTAGGTAGTTAACTAAAGGTGAATGTGTGAATCTTGATGTGTCTTTTTACACAAATTCATATTAAACAAATAAACTACTTTTCAAACTTATGGTTCAATTGATTTAGTATTCGTTACTTTGGTTTTTACTTGCATTTTATTTTTAAACTGAGTTCTTAAGTAAAAAGTTACATCAAGATTGTTTACCTTTAGTTAACTACCTAAACGGATAGAGTATAATATCGCTATTAAAAAGATAGGGGTTTTGAATGGAACATTTGGGGTTGTATGTATTTTTAATGCCACATTATGAAACAATAAAAAATAAAGATTTATCCAAAAAATATTTAAAAAATGTTAGGGTCGGACAACCCTTATCACTTAGGGGTATGAAAAATAAATAGTAGCCGATACTCAGACCTACTGAATATGCATATAAAATTTCATAAAAATCGGTCAGGCCGTTTCGGAGAAGTATCGTAACTAACATTGTGACACGAGAATTTTAAATATAAGAAGATAAAAAGGTGTGCTTACTTATATTCTAATAGAACGAATGCTCCTAATACTCCTAATGTCAAAGAGGAAGAATTCGAGTGGTTGACAAAAATGCCAAGTCAGGAAATATTTTACAATACTTTTCATACCGTAACCACTTACACAGTGCTAAGCAAAATAAGTCACAGCTTGCTAAGACGTAATAAAACAGATATGACATGCCTTTTACTTTTTCGTATGCCGACCGTGTCAATGGAGCATGACTCACATTTATAAACACGTGCTAAAATAATAAAATGCCATCACCACAAACATCATAGTCTCTTGTTATATTGTCAACAACCTTTATTACGCAGATGTTTTCATTATAAACTTCAACCTTTCAATTGTGAACTAAGAACTGGGCTAATAATCGATTAAATATTTCATTGCTATTCTTTTCTAATTTCTTTTAAAATTTTAGCATGTCCTATTCTTCAATATGTTTTATACTTCAGTCATCTCAGTTTACTTACAAGCCAGCGTTGTCATCATTCACTCAATAATCTTTCACCATTTCGTGATCATCTTGAATCATGTTATCAAAATCTATACTCAAAGCATTCCTTTGTGAACAACTAGAAGGAAACTATTAGCATATTTTAAGTGATAAAATAATCATCATTATCATTTATTATCTTGCTGATTTCCTGCATCTCACTTCATCGCCCTTTGGCAAAACTGAATTGGTCGGAGAAGTCAACACAACGAAAGAGTGGGAGGAGGAAGAAGAGACATATTTTGTCCACTAAAGTTTGATTTAAACAAATACAACGTGTATCAAAATAAACGCAATACCTGAAAAGGGGTCATTGTACTCAACAATACGAGCAAATTTTTCAATGGGACCAATACTGAAATCGCGGACAAAAATCGACTGTCTCATACATTTATGTATGTGTAAAATTTCGAGTGTATTAACGTAAATGTTTTTAGAAATAATTATTTGTCTAACCTCATTTATTTGCAGAGTTCGGTTCCGGAGACGCACATCATCCTTACAGTACTTGTATTATGCACCTTGAGACTGGTAACGATCTGTCAATAAATTGATCATAATTTCTAAGAATGTCCATCAAGTGATTTAGTCTAGTTTAGTAGACCGATGACGCTGTTTGCATTAATAAATGCGTCATTAAAATCATTATCATAAATTTACCTTAGGCCACGACTGTCTTGCCAGTACATTTGCTTTATTAGAATACTACAACGGTCAAAAGGCCAAAAATTTTTTTTTTAAGGTTCTGACTGAGGTTCTGAATGACTTCTTCTGCCCTGGGTAGAGCGGAATGGCGTATCAGACTCTAACTAACTAAAACCCATCCGTGTTTCTCCTAAACCTCTTTGCGTTCCAGGGCCGCGGTGACTCTTTCGAACAAATTCCGCAACCCTGGCAGGAAAAGCAGTGGTGGTCGTAGTAAAACATAATTAATTGCGAAGCGAAATTGCAGATGTGAAGAGTATCGACATGTAAATGCCGAAACACAAAAATAATGATAAAACATTCGGAATTGACTTTGTTGAGATTTCTTATATAACTCAGTTTTGTACCTAAATTTAAAGTAAATCTGTGTGTTTGTATTTGAATATAAAACTTGGTACACATGTAGACCATAAACTGGATTAGGACTTTTTGTTCCAGGTATAAAGTGCCCCTGGGATATAACACTTCACATGCCTAAAAACCGCTGGCTAAAGACAGTGTAATATATTTTCGGATACAATAGCGTAAGCCATCAATAATTGCTAGCTTACCCTTTATTTGACTTGAATAGAGGGTAAAAGATTTCCACGATTTTCTTTGAACAACGTAACGTTACCAAAACGTAATCGTATTACTTCAAAGAAGACCCAAGAATACAAATAAAGTAACGAATAGTAGGTATTAGATTTCCAAACCTCAGTGAAAGAACGTGTCAGAAGGAATCGAAGAAATTGAGTATATTAACACATTCATTTAGAAACCCATTCCGAATGCCTATTCAATTTTATCTTTAGTCAACTTAATGATTGACAGTGGGTAATATTGATCAACTTTATATATGTATGTGTTAATGTGGATAAGTGTAGCGGTAAACCAAAAAAGCGATGGAAGGTGTTTGTAAAAAATTAACGGTAGAAAGAAAATGTCTTCCAAGACGATGACTTATAAACACTGTAACATGGAGACATTGGAAAAATCAATAAATAAATAGGGGTTAGTGATAATTAAAACGAATATTAACATATGAACTAAACTTACAACAAACTAAAATATTGCATAACAAAATTCGTCCTCAACGCTGTCAGCTGATAATATGGCTAAGTGACTGGCACCATTGCCACGTTGAATGGCAATACTTAGCCTCTGGCCAAAGTAAAAGCCAGCTCTTGGGTCACGGGAAGTGTCAACCAGCCATTTCGAAATATTCTATGAAAAGGCTGTGAGCACAAGGGCCCCACGACCCGAGGGTTTCAATCGCAAACGGCTCAAAAAAATAATTGAAAGGTGACCGTCGCATTGAGCAATGGGCAAAAATTACCACCGAATGGGTCCCATTCAATACCAGAAGTCATCGCGGGAAATAAAGGCTTACCAAAAAGACTGAACGAGCAAAGGACAAAGTTTTGGGGAATAGGGAGGCCTTAGCTCAGCGGTGGGACAAAATAGGCTAGAAAGATAGAACCGTGAAGTTAATATGCGTTCTTCTCCATGGGAAACGACCAATTCGAACCTAGTACCAGCTTCTGACGTTTTATAAGTGTCCATGTAAGCTTATGTCAAATAAAATGTTTTGAATTTTGATTATTTTAATATTGACAGGTAGTATAGTCGTGTCAAGGAAAAAGAGACCACGCGAGGGACACATATGGGTATATTGGGGTATTTTTGGGCAGGAAAATGATGATGATGAAGTTAAAGTGTGCTGATTTGATGATGAATTGGATGTCATACACCAACGGGTAACTACCGATCAAACAACTCAGTCTTAGGTATCTTCCGTCTGCTCAATAAGTTTCTCTCATATCGGTTCAATAATTTCCAAGAATAAGGACTTGTCATTATGAATGAAATATCAAGAGTAGGAAACGCTCTTAAAATTTTTCTCTCCCTCTAAAATAACATGGAACTTAAAACATCAGTGTGAATAAACAACCAAACACTTCTGCCAACACCTTCAGAGAGCACTGGCTTGGTGTTATGTAACGTATGTATGATTGATTACCAGTACAGAGTACGCAGTATAAAGATTTCTACTTAATCAAAATTTAATTTGCCAGGTGTGTTGGTAAATCAATAATTCGTATTATGATTTCTTCAACTACAGTTCAGTTTATGAATGAAAGATGAAAATTATTATCAAAATTCACCTTACGAAATAAATTCGTTGTCACAGACTGCCATCGTATTGAATGTCCCTTTGATCCGTAATCTCTAAGATGAAAAGATTCTAACAGCTGTAACAGACGGTTCTGAAATAAGTACCAAGAATCTACGCAAATGGACCTTGCCAATGTGACAGTTAGTACATTGAACGTACCGGCTGTGCAAGGAGTGCCGTGTTTATAAAACAGGCACTTATCGGGATGTAGGTATAATAGGGAACACTACAGTCGTAGACACTGATGACTAAGGCTACCACTGAAGTTCGCAACGACACGTTGCTAAGCAGGAAAATGGTTCTCGAACACAGTGTGTTAGACAGAGACAGACATAGTTTTCAGACTGCGTCCAAAGAGGCACAGTGCTAGCTAGTTTGTTTTTTCTCTGGCTACGTTCTGTTCGTGCTCAGTATAGGCCGCGCCGCCGGTGTATGCAGTGGTGCGACGCGCGCTCATCATACTAAAAAACTCGTTGCAATACTAAAATATCAACATTCTACCTGTGTTTTATGTTCCAAACAATCAGTTTATTCACCAAAACATTAAAATACACGTTTAATTTACGTCAGGAAGTTTTGTTTCTTGGTTTTTAACGTTTTTCTGGTTTTTAGTTTGGCCGGGAAAACGCCGGTTGTCCGAATTTCTGTGTGTATGTTAACGTGTACTTCATTCTTGAGTGACAGTTGAACACTGAGAGGAGATCTTGTTGTTTTCGTGTGTTTTATTGTTTATTTTGTTGTTGTTTTGTTGTTATCTTCTGTTTTACTTGCCTGCCGGCGTCTGAATACGGCACGTGTGTTATCGATCTCCGCTTGTCGTCATCAGGTAAGTTAAATGTTCAGCAGCGTTCAATCATATTTTTATTGGTAATACGTATTTGATGGACTCGGTTTATATAACATTAGGTTAAGTATTACGCACTACTACTAAAAATGGCTCTACAATACTCTATATGCAATATTTCAGGGTTTATCCTCGTCTCTATATTTATTTTCCTATAGCTACAGTTACTTTTGGTGACATATTTTTGTTTTATGGTTTATTTGTTAAGAGCGCGAGCGGCTCTACCATTCGCCAAAAATTGATTGTGACAGAGAATGCTTACGGGAATGTTTTGTTTTGGAAGTCATCAAATGACTCCTTTCGCTCTGGGCGGAGCGGAAGGGAGTATCAGACTCTTACTGACTAAAACCCATCCGTGTTCCTCCTGATGCCCTTTGCGTTCCAGGACCGCGGTGAACCTTCCAAAAAATTACTTTTAAGGGCATAGGCATTGTCTTTCAATCAAGGTTGATCATGATTGAAAGATAATTAATGCCTTAGTGGAATTTGAATTCAATATAAATAATATAAAATAATTATAAATTAAATTTTTCTTTAAAGAATTTTAATTTAAAATCAAATGGGCAGATTTTTTTCGCCTGATAATGTAAGATAACTGGTCATACTAAGTTTGAATGGATGAAAAAACTATCCACCTGAAAAGTAGTGGAAATTTTTAAACTGCACTTTTGGGTTGAAAATTTCCACTACTTTTCATGTGGGCATTGTTTTTGTATCCATTCAAACTTATTTCCATACACATACACAGTTCATACTTCAAGGAGCATTAATACAGAACTTTGTGCACTTGTTAAGTTACGGTATGTTGGGCAACATCCAAATACCACCAGCCACCACCAGCCACCACCAGCCAGCGTCAGACAGCGTCAGTCTGTCTGACATATCGCTGAAATGGACCTTTTTAGTGCATCCGTGAGACACACACTTGGTTCTTAGCATACCTACATTTCTTTTTTTATTTCTATGTACCGTACGTGTTTCATGGAAGTGCTTAATAAATATTATTGTTTATTTCTTTCTAAATACATATCAACAAATTATGCAAAGTCGATATCACATGTTCAACTGATACCTATGTTGTAGAATACATAATAGGTACCTACTGAACACGCTGCTGAAAACACGTCTGACGTCATAATTATTAATGAATAACAAGACTCAAAATGGCAATTATGATTAAAAATTATGTTTTCGATTATTCTGTAAATATGATGAGTAAAGAATTGTTGGTCAACCAAATAAATAAATAATGAGTCCTTAATAAATAGGATCCCTGTGCGCCAAACGTCACAAATATGTTACAAAAAGTACGGCGAATTTGTGGCTTGGCGTCGGGGCACGCCGATGCGTTTTTGGTTGCTCCTAGGTAAGGGTGCTCCATCGTCGACCATATCATCGCTTTCTTTGAGGTGAGATTTTGGTTAAAAGCGAGCATACTCGTTTGAATATTTTTATTAGGGTTTCATTTTAGTTAGTCTGGCAGTTTGAGTTATTTATGCGGTCTACCCAAATGTTTGGTATTGTTCGTCAAATCGTTCAGCTCCGTAAAGTTCTTAGTTTGAGCTACACGATAACTGACAAGTGCTTGCACTGTCACAGGACAGGTCCACTCAAATCTGTGTGATACTTTCCTCAAAAGGTCACCTCAGACATTAACCTGTACAATCTGTACTGGTCAAATCATATGAGAACAATGTTCTCATATGATTTGACCAGTACAGATTGTATGGACTTTAAAAGAGACTTTGACCTCTGAGTTTGTTTCAGCGAGTAACATAGACTATTTTATCCCCGTACTCCCACGGAAACGGGAACTACGCGGGTGAAACCGCGTGTCGTCCGCTAGTATATCATAAAGTAGTTAACACCCATCAGGTAGGAATCTAACACATAGTAGGTCAATTTCAATCTCACCACTATTAAATATAACACATAATATGTACTCAAGGATAATGCGTCGTTTACATGGATTTTGTTATCAACGGCCGATTACGTCAACATATGATATTTTTTTCTTATGGTTTGCGCCGTTGCGCGCCATTATAATGCCTTTGTGTTCCTGTAAGCCTGGCTCAACACCAGTTTGTGATGAATGAAGCCAATGGGGCTTGGCTAATGAATGATAAATGTCAATTCGCGTTATGTATAATGTCACTCGTTTATTTTTTGGAGGTGTAGGCAGAATGTTTCTACATCCAACGTGATTATTTTGAAAGAAAAATCAGCTGTTCAGTACTCGATAAAATATAGGGTTATTTTTACGTTTTTGGGAATTTTTTGGCAATTGGAAAAAAATGGAAGGTTTTTTTATTAATATGCGTTTGCTCTTGACTCTAGTCTAGGTCATAGATGCCAGAGACAAAGTCGACGATGGAGCGAGCTTACCCAGAAGAAGCCTGCTCATTCTAATTTTGAAGAGATTAGGGTTGTATGCGTATACGGAAACACAGACGCAAGCAGAGAGTTCCACTCCTTTGCTGTGCGCATTATAAAAGATGTTTGGAAACGTTTAGTGATAAAAAATGTATGTTAATATTATGTTGTATACATACTTACGTACTATTGGTTTAGGTGCTATTGGCACCTAAAACAGAGTCCTAGGTTGTTTTTTCTAGAATGCTTGACTGCATTTGACTTTTGAGACGTATTTAACCCTCCTTGCGGTCAAAAAGTTTTTTGTAGGTATACCCAGCGGGTCTACTTGTCCAGGAACCCTGGACAATCTGCCCCAAAACTAATCTATCCCACTGGTTAATATTTTCACCACAACTCTTCTTTTTTTATTCTCAAAAATAAGCCAGAAAATAGTAAATAAACTATTCTCGTATACGAAATATGCTGGCATCATACAAGACTTAGAAAATCTCAATTATGTTAATAACCTTGTTATTAAAAACCTTATTATTAATTATGTTAATAATCTGTGAATAACCTTATCACTGGAACAGAAATTTGTGTGTCAAGGAGTATAAAAACTCTAAAAAAAATGTGGATTATTAAAATGAAACAGATACAAGTCCTGGAATCAGGAAGTCATAAACTGGTGCCAAGAGCTTTCCACCTTATCACACTGTATATAAATACTCTATTTAAATAAACACTATGGTACGTGTTACTGATTTTTCTGGGAATTGATACAATATCGATGTCAGAGCTTGCTGATATTGATAGTGTGAATGTTCTCGTTGAATATTTAATCGGAGCAAGGACGAATTGAGTGCCCACTTGCAAGAAATAAACAAAGATGACTTTGAAAGCATAAGTTTAAAATATGTTTCGGATTTCGATCTGTCTTACACCCTTGGAGGAACTAAGTATCTCTAAAAAATGATTTTATTAAATCTTCATCTTCTATCTCGCTTGTCATTGTCTATGCTGAAATCATTTATATCTTAGTTTATTCTTATTAACTTAACATCATCATAAGTAGATATTCTTTTCACATTTATCTCAATTTATAAGGGGTGGGCGCAGAAATTCTTCACTTATATTACAAAAAAAAGTAGTATAGTCTTTTTTATGATTCTACGATTAAAAAATATTGACAATATCTTAAATAAAACATTCTAGAAATAAGGAATATACACAAACTGAAAAAATACTTTTACGTAAAAAGAAGGCTTCCCCAAAATTAATTAACTCTTGCCATTTGACACCAAAATAGAATACCTACCTAAACTTGAATACATTGCTACGTAGTTGTATTTAAATAATTATTTTTATTTAAAACATATATTTGTAACAGGAAAAAGTGCCGATAAAACGTCGTGTTTCTATTTCCGTAACCCGATAAAAAGTTACGAAGTGATAAAAGTCCTATTTACTGTCAAATTCATATAGGTACCTAACCTAACCTCATCATCTGCCTAGCCTTTTCCCAACTATATTGGGGTCGGCTTCCAGTCAAATCGGATTCGGCTGAATACCAGTATTTTACTTGGAGCGGCTGCCTACCAGACCTCCACAACCCATTAGCTGGGTAACACGGTAATCTTTGGCAAGACTGGATTCAGATTATCTGGCTTCTGACTTTCCGTAACGACTGCCAAAGATCTACAAATGACAGCCGGGACCAACGGCTTAACGTGCTTTCCGAGGCACGGAGGAGTCTCGGTATGTTAAGATGGTCACCCATCCACAGACCAACCTCGGCAAGTGTTGCTTAACCTTGAAGATCGACCCGTGCAGCTGATATTATTTAGCCACGAGCCCTGAACCTCACCTAACCTACGGCTAATAATAAAAACGTGTTAAACCTTACTTTTAGGCCAAAGTTTGGCAGGTTTTCGGGCCAAAGTAGACTTAAATATTAATTTGTTAATATTGACTGTTAGTTTTAATTTATTTTACTTTTCTGTTTCTTTTGTGCGAGTCCCAAATAAATATTTTTCTATCTTTCTTTACATGTATTTTCAAATTCTAAACTCAAAACTTGACTGCCTATCCATGCAGCCCAACAATGGCCCTCCAGGACTTTTTCTATTTTTGTTATGGTAAGGTGATTGTCAGGTAATTGTCAGGCGGTTGTCAGGTAATGTGATATTACACATCTAAGGGTGTTACCACACCAATCGATTGATCGACATCGATCGACGTTGATCGATTGTTGGTTGCTTTGGCTGACCGACGGATACCGGACGATAAACAATTGATCGACCGCCGATCGATGCCATCGATCAACGTTGGTCGATTGGTGCGGTAGCTTTGGCTGATCTAAGAAAGGCGTAGAAACTATCGATCGGCGTCGACTAATGCATTCTACTGAAAGAAAGTATACATAGGAATACTAATCTAATCATTTTTATTACTATCTAACTACTAACTGTATTAAAAACTTAACTTGTCTCGAGTCCTCCTTTGTAGTCTGTAGCTCAACATCGTATCGACCCAATGTTAAACGCAACGCACCGTTTTTTTTCATAAGTGCTCTATGGGTTGTCACAAATAATAAATAAATGTATTCGATGCTAAAAAACAGTGTTGTAACCCACATATATAAACTATATAGTCGATTATTATGCATGCTAACACTACCATCGATCGATGGCGTCGATCGCCGATCGATCGATTGGTGTGGTAAAACCCTAACACATCTCATTCCATCTGATTCACTTAGAAATCTCCTCACCTCTCTATGTCAGCGGTCGTTGTTACCGCAGGTGAATGTTTTCCTGACGTAAGATTCGCGCAACTGCAGCGCGCTCCGATTTCATGCACGTGCAATAAGCATGTGCGCGAGAGTGTGTGTGCACAAGTGAAAAACTGTGAAAGAAATTGTTTGAAAGTAAGAGTTATTGAAGACTTTATGTGGATGTAAACTGAATTATATTGTGGTTTATCGTTGATTTTATTCATTTGTTTTATAAGATTGTACAGAGGCCAGCACATCAGCTACAATAATCTGTCAAATTTCTTTAATATAATTTTAAATTTATCGCTAGAGGATAAGGTTTAAAGTTGTTTGGGAAAATTTGACAGTTTCTGGTAGCTTGATGTACTGGCGTCTGTAGAAAATGTTTAGAGAATCTGCATACAGCTAAGGAGTGGAATTTCCTGCCGGAGACTGTATTTTCTGATAGCTTCAACCTTGGGGTGTTGTTGGAGACTTTAAGTCAAGATTAAATTTGCTAACTCCTAGGTAAGCAAGCTTCATCGTCAAAAACAAAAGAGAAGTGTTCGTTTATTCGATACAAACAGACAAGAGCACACATAAGCATGATTTCTGAATTGAGTGTTTGGAATTAACATGTAGAACACTATTTTAATCGACTTCAAAAAAAAGGAGGAGGTTCTCAATTCAGGTGTATGTTTTAATTTTTTTTTGTGTTTGTACCTCATAACTCCGTCATTTATAAACCGATTTGAAAGTATCTTAAGGATATGCATTCTGATTGGTCCCGTTGAAATTTTATCTAAATCGGTTCAGTAGTTTGGTTTTTAAAGCAAAATAGCTGTAGGAAATAGAAAATACATCTTCTAAGTAAACGACTTTAATTTCGGAAGTCGGTGTTACAATACGAATAAACAACCAAAAGCAGGTTGTATTTTATTGTAAAAAGTTTTTAATGTAAAATTTTGACAGCTTTTCAGACAAAAGTAGAGTTTGACAAAAACTCAAATCTTAATACGCAAATGGGGGCAATACCCACTTGACAACTAATGGAAAAAGGACAGCGTACGAGTAGGTCCTCGAGAATTTATCTATGATCACGAACAATACAAAACTTAATAATGACATAACTTTAACATACAAAAAATACCAATAACAAAATCTGCACGTATTTCATTCATTTCTTGTTCGCTACTTGTTTGACAATTAATTGCGATTCTAGTAACGTTCTAATAATTAAAATTTCGGTGTATTGTGTAATGAAACTGTTCTAAATGTGCGGTCAAAGTTTCTGCTCGCCTTTCGCTTTCACATCGTGTGAATTACTTTTTTGTTTTAGTTATTTTTTGTGTGTAATATGTGAGAATGTTTCAGTGATAGTAAGTTGTTTTGTTAGAATGTAACAAATTGCTTTAGTGTGAGAGGAGAGTCGTTTTTAGGCGAGAGGGTAAAACATAGGCGAAATAAATCAATATCTGCCTTTCTCCGGGGTCTGTTTTCAGTATCAACAGATTAGATTAGTAGGAACCAAGATATTACTTGGAGCGACTGCCTGTCTGACCACTACAACCTTCTGAACTGGATGGTCTCCTACCCAGCAAACGAGCAGTGATCGGCATAGGTAGTACTATTCCGGGGATTTAGTGACCGTTATCTTAACATGGATATGCCGAGACCAGTAAATAAACCAAACAGCACCGCGCGGGACCAACTTATACCGGAAATGAGTAGTTTGATATGTTGTCGTGCGTACTTATGATATCTTAAACAGTTTAACTTTATTCAAAACATCGATATTCAGGAAAATATTCCTGGGAATCCCGGGGCATGTCCATATTAACATTACCAATTAGGTTCATTGACCCAAAATAGCACTATCTAAGTCGATCCCTAATCTTCAGATTCGTATGATGATTATCGTTCGATCTAAATTCGTTTAATTGGCCAAAATTCAAAACAAGCATCTAGCCATATACAGCTGTTGCGGAATTTGTTCGAAAGAGTCATCGCGGCCCTGGAACGCAAAGGGCTTTAAAAGGAACACGGATGAGTTTTACTCAGTAAGAGTCTGACACGCCCTTCCGCTCTACCTAGAGCGGAAGAAATCATTTGATGATTTCCCATCCTTAAAAAAAAAAAAAATTACAGCTACGATGCTAGACCAAGTGATATTCTAACAGTTAATGCTGTTGGAATATGGTAAGGTTTTCAATAAATCCAAAATGCGTGGAATTGACATGCTCTATCAAAATGTCACGTGTACTTTGGACGTTCACTTGATAGAATGGTACTTTGTTTAAGTCCTCTTCTTACACCAGTTAGAAACACCAGTTATTTCTGTTTGACTGCCTCAGAGCAGCAACTACTGTCCACATGGATGTAGGTAGGTCGAGCCATGAAACTCAACTCCATGCTTCCGCCCTTCACTGACCAGATGGTAACCATTCACAATTGCGGGAAGTCTGCTTGGCTAGTCTGGGAAGGTTACAGCAACCCATACTTAGCCTTTTGACGGTTGTTGATGGTTTTGCACAATTATGTCATGGATAATCTAGTAGGTTTGTAATTATCCGTTGTAATTCGTCTTATTTGTTAAGCTGGGTGCTGACCCGTGTTACGGGGCGTAATCTAACATGTTACAAAGGTAGCATTCGTGCAGTCAGTACGTGGATAAGAGCACGAACATGCGCATGATACTCGGATTTTAGGACACAGGGCGTATCATAATATGCTCGCTGCTAATGGTACATTACGGTCCGTAACACCGGTCAGTTCCCACCTTAAGGTTTAAAGAATTTTATTCTCATAAGAATATAAATAGCAGTTCACTTAAAATTAGATACGAGTAAGTACATAGGGATAGTGGGATACATCTAAACAGTATAAATATTTGCCTCTAGGGTGTTGGCGACGTTACAGGATACATACATACTTACTATTTCTTGAGCTTTGCTTGTAATATGTTTATATTGTTTTTGTTGAAAATCTTATCTGTGGTGCGAAGCGGATCCACACACGAAGTGTTCCGTAGATATCATATTTGAGTCGCTTCGCCCGCGTATTAATCGGAAAGAATCTCAAGACAACACTCTCCCGGGATAAAAAGTATCTTACGTCCGTATGTCAAGTTTTATCCAAACCCGATGACGTGGTAAGGCAATTAAAAGATATAGGCAGACAGTTATTTTCGCATTTATAATATTAGTAAAGAGATTTGTGTGGGTTTTCTAGACACGCAGCAGCCAAGTTCAAAGAAAAAGGAACTGGCGACGCAGCAGCCGTGTGTAATATATTACACGAACCATTTCGAGCTACTTTTGCTTGATTTGACTAGGCTACTTTTTACACGTACCAAATTTTTTGGAAGAGTCAGATATGTTGACTGTTCAATATAAAAACTAAAATTGCGCATAACATAAAGATGATAAGTTAATCCAAATAAAGGATAACATGTATGTGAAAACTAGCCAAGTTGAATCTTGAGCCTTAATTTATCTTATTTCAGGATAATCTACAGAACTTGGCACCCATTTAGATCTCAATTCTTTTATCGCTGAAGTCGACAATCACGCATATTATTAACATTGAACTTGGCTCCCATTTTTAAATTTATATTTTTGATAGGATCTCCTTTACCTGAAATCAGAAAGTAGTATCTACAGAATAGATAATTAAATTGTGTAAAAAATCTCCTTCTCAAGCCATACAGCTTGGTAATGGGATCCGAAGATTTTTTAAGAACCAGAGAATAAGTTTAGTTGATATGTTGCCCTAAATATTAGGTAATACAGTTTTCCTACAAAAGACTAAATGTCCGCAGTTTAACATTTTTTCCACCCAGTGACCCACTATTACAAAACTAGACATTTTTTTTAAACAACATAGGAACCGATAAGAATAATTGTGCCGTGAGAATCTATTGTTCTAACTAATGGCTAGAAGTTTTTAAACACATTCCATTCATTTGTTACGATAGTCTAGTATAGATAAATGTTAAGAGAGTTTTTTTTATTTTTTGAGTGGCGTTTCGCAGTTCAACCTATGAGGTTTTCGACTGCTTAACCGGGCTTGCTTGTGGTGGCCTTAATATAATATTAAAGCCTCCAGCCAGGGCATGTTAGGAGAGTCTTCTCTGCACAGTATATAGCAGTGAGAGCACACAGGAGTGTAAACCATTATGTCTTTCTGACGTAAATGCTATAACGCGCATCAAGTTTCATTCAAATCAGTCCATTTATTTATTCGAGTTTGTATGGAATACAGTCAGGAGTGAATACTTTTAAATCTTTCTTTCTTTTCGAGTCTTTGGCTAATTGCTTATACATATAATATTACTATGGTTCCCGGCGAACTTCGTACTTCCTCAGAATACAATAAATGTTTGCTGTGTTTTGGTTTTATCATGTATCAGAAATGGCGCGTTGTTTTCGAAAATGTTTTTGCACGTTTTTTTTTTCTTTAATTTTTCCGATGTTTTAATGGTTATTCTGCTATTCGGAGCAAAGACAAATTCAACAAAGCAAAGATCTTCAAAATCGGTCCTGCCGTTCTTTATTTATAAATGGTGTAACTCACCCGACTTTGTTTTATATATATTTAGATTTGGGCCTAGTAGGTGGCTACGTTGATTGCAGCTTCGATCCTCCAAAGTACATTTGCACTTTACACACAGAGGTGTACTCCAACGTGTGGCTCATGTTCTGAATAGGGCACCGAGGGCACCGCACTCACATTGGAAATCTTACGAGTCTATTAATCCCCATTTCGATAAATTGTGTCTGCAACGGCCTACTTGGGTGCGCAACCAATTGCACGCTTTCCATATAGACCACAGTAGATGACGTCCAGGTGGCGGATGTTCTTGGGGTTTCAAGTAGTCGTGTGGTGGTAGGTGACGTTCTTCCTACAGCTTGCTTCTCACCTTAAGTAGATCTTGGATAGCCTCTGTGCATCGAAGAAAACTCTGCCTACCCGGAGCTGCTATGTGTCCGTAGAGGGGATGTCGGGAATCGGATTCTTGATGTTTTTTCAACGCGCATGCGACATCTCTACGTATTACCGGTGGCTTTTAAATCATCCAACAATTTACCTGTGAATCTATAATATTAGTTGCTGATATTAAAACTATAAAAGTTGGTGTTTGTAAATCAATCATGCCCCAAAAGCAGTATGTTTTGGATTAAACTTCCTTCCCTTGACATAATTTATGACCTTCATGCAAGTGTCCGTAGAATCTCTTGGACGTTATTTTCCATAGAGATGATATTTTTGTCTGATCGACCTAGACAATTAAAAAGTGCCTGTAAATAATATTTTTTAAATGAATCTCTTGAGTATGAGTTTGAGAGAACGCTGTAAAGTGAAGCATGAAACCTGACCTGAAATATTTTGATACACAGCCGGCAAAACTAAATATCAATCGGGATGATCTGTTGCAGATTTTGTTTTATTTAAATAAGCTAAATACTTTACCTACCCTATTGGGGAATACAGGCGTGCTTTATAATATTATGTTAGGATAAACTTGCAAAGAAGGTAAATCCTCGCAAACAGCGGCCAACATACGCATACAGCCATACGCATAAGCAAACATGTGATAGATGAATGGAGTGAGCGTTCTATATTCGGCTGTGAAATTCATTCGGTATAATAAGTGTGAAAGATACGAAGCGATCGGCCAGTAGTTGTTTTTACTAGAATTCTAGTTGGACTTGCAATGTCACGGTCGTCGCTCCAATCTACAGAAATAGGTCAGGTATACACACTTTGTACCTTTCCGCTTTCTACAGAATGCCAATTCTGCTAATTAAAATGCATAACGTAGGGATATCTATCAAATTTAGGGAAAATACAGATGCTCTGATGATCAGATCGCAGATGGTTTCAATCTGTCAAATGTTTTTGACAGATTGAGACTCACATCTCAGTCGCTTTCTGTAAAAAATACCTGTATTTTCTCTACATTTTCACAAACGTTTGCTTACTTAAAAAACAGTACAATTGCCCCTCAGAGAACTCTTTTTTGATATGATTTTGCTCAGTTCATTCTTCTATGCATATACACACGGCCATGCACGCCATTCGGCCAACTTCGGAGGTAATCGTGTGCTTCCGTCCCGGTTTTACAGCCTTGCGCTAAATGCATTCTTTTGTTTATTTTTATTGGCATTATCATGCTTTGCTGGTGTTTTATGCGATTTTATAAACTGCACCTTAATTTCTTCTCTTCTGGAGAGTTTGATGCGACACTTCTTCTGTCCAGCTTAAGCAGGAGACAGAACAGGTGACGAGCGGGCATTTTTGGGAGTATTTTGCCCTTATGTAAATCTTTGACGTTTACAAAGCTTGTTGATTCTCACTCTAATTTAAATAAACGACTTTTCAATTTTTGTTCTTTTCCTCATCCGGATACACTGGAAACTAAACCCCAAAATAGTTTGTTATTACTAGATAGAACGCCACTGAAGTATGACAAAGGTACGTACTTTTCATTGGTTGGTTAAAGATAACCAAGGCTTATCGGTACCTACTGAGTACAGAATGCTTTGTTTATGCATGGTCAATGCGCATGACCTGACCACACCTGCTACCATGCGTTACATAAGTGCGTTACTATATTTAATTGGGAGCTTAGGTTGAAGGAACGTATCCATGTTATTTTAGACCCATGTTTTTATTGAAAATGGTCATAAAGAGAATTTAATAATGGCTCTAAGACCTCGTTCCCAACTGCAACGAGCTCGTTTTCATTTGATCAATCAGTCGATCGTCCCCCTGATGTGATTAAACTTGCATTCGAGTAGCTTGCAGGTGGAAACGCGGTCATGGAGCCATTTTTTACGTGGCGTTACAGACAGGCGCGAAGCGACAAAGGTACATCATATTGATATCATATAGCAGCGTTTCTGGTTAAATAATTAGTTTAACTTTGACAAACTCCATCATCATCTGCTCAGCCTTTTCCCAATTATATTGGGGTCGGCTTCCAGTCAAACCGGATTCAGCTGAATACCAGTATTTTACGTGGAGCGGCTGCCTACCAGACCTCCACAACTCATTAACTGGGTAACACGGTACTCCTTGGCAAGACTGGTGTCAGATCATCATCAGATCTGGCTTCTGACTATCCGTAACGACTGCCAAAGATCTACAAATGACAGCCGGGACCAGCGGCTTAACGTGCTTTTCTAGGCACGGAGGAGTCTCGGTATGTTGAGATGGTCATCCATCCACAGACCAACCTCGGCAAGTGTTGCTTAACCTTGAAGATCAACCCGTTCGGCTGTTATTATTTAGCCACGAGCTCCTCCTTTGGCAAACTCCACAAATTAATTAAAAAAAAAATGCAGTTTCATCAATCCCCACAGTTTTCAAGCTAGATACTTTTCTTTTTATTTTTAAGAAACAATAAACAACTACAGTATAATACAAAGGAAACAGAGATACACATAGCATATTACAATATTGTAGCCTGTTACGCTTATTTTTATCCCAGATTAGTCGTGGAAAGAATAACACTAGAATGACAGGCACGTAATGAAACAGGTAAAGTTCCAACGTAGTTATACTCTTCCTAAACGAGTGTTTAGCCTAAGCACCCCAACAATCTTACGGCCATCATGTCTTACTATAATATGCTTTGTGAACTGTGCAAGACTTGACAGTTGACAGCTGTCACAGTTGACAGCTGTCAGGCTTAAGCTGGTTATACACAGAGTTAACGTACTCAAGATTCCTCAGTGCATGAGTCATGACGGGTTGTAATCAAGTACGTCTGCATGCGCCCTAAGCAAGCCATTTGAAGTTCTAAGTTGATTGGACCATCATACCAGCATCGGGTTTGTATGTTAAGGATGTCTCATTTTGACTTGTGCTTTGGATGTAAATTACTGGTATGTGTTTTCATTTAGTTTTACGGCTTTGGAAGTCACTAAAATCAATGTTAGCCGTATGCCTAGCCTTTTTTTTCCAACTGTATTTAGGTCGGCTTCCAGTTAAACTGAATACAGCATACCAGTTTTATCATATTCAAATGTTATCATAGATACCATAGAACATATAGGTATCATAGACTTAAATTTAAAAACCCAGTCATGCAGTTTTAGTTTTTATCAAAATCGGGCCCGACTTCTTGGAGTATTTGGCCATCCATTCCCACTTGAAAAATTTACCCTTTAAATTTATAGCTTCTACAACACTAAAGTCATCGTTCTCGCGTACAATACAAAATTAATGATAGTTTTCAATAATTGCATCTTGCGACGAGTCAACTTGATGCATCTTCTGTTTCTTTGTAGCGCAATACTATTTGTACCTGTCACTATCATACTATTACTTATTACGACTGGGTAATTTATCTCCCGTTTTACTGGATAATGCTTTAAAGGGACTCTTTTGTCAGACCTAAAATTGTTTATGATATCAGACTGATTTTTTTACTGCAGGGCAGATATATTTTCAGACACAATGATCTTGAAGAGCTGTAGGTACTAGGGCAACATACGTACTACGAAAACACACCGAGGATTGTGAATAACAAGCCGTTTGTTCTACTGAAACTCTCGCAACCTCCATTAAAAAGGGAAGCTCCTACGTCTGGTCAGAGTATCCTCCCTTTGTTGTGTGTAGGTTGTTAGTTGTTGCCCGTTGGTTGTTGTATCTGTGGAAATGGCGCGGAGGACTTTAATATCGCGATGCAGGATTTAAGTGACGTCAGGTCCATTGTAGTTCGCATGTGGCAGCATAGATGGCGCTACCAGTATACTCCAAATCTCTCATAAACATTCACACAAACTACTATATTTCCTATTCTGCGCGCCATGTTCCACATATTACGCACAAAGTGATTGCTCTTCCATTATGTAAAAACGATGTCCCAAACTAGATCGCACTAGCTGCTAACGACTATTACCTACCTACTATAACAGAGATGGCGAACCTTTGGCACATTGCACAAACGCAAACAGAATAGTCTGATCCTGGATGACATTAGTCTGCGTTACCTTATCCCAACTATGTATATTGGGGTCAAGACCAACGGCTTAGCTATGCAATGGATGGTCACCCATCCACTGAAAAACTTTGGCAAGCGTTGCTTAAATAAAAAATAAAAATCATTTAATTCAGACACAAACGCAAACTTCGCTATGGACCTTCCTTAGCGAAGTTTGCAAAAAATATTATTCAAATATCTACCTAACAAATGAATAAATACATTATAATAATTTATTCATATTTAATAATTATAAGACATTAATTATCTAATAATAAATTTAAAAAAAACCTCATATTTTAAAAGTGTTTGATGTCACACAGCTTCATTTATATCGGCATACGACTACGCAAAATAAGTTGTCTATCTAATTTCGTGTTACCATACAAGGTCTAACAAAAAAAAAAGCCAAACCCGAAAAGGTGTCACTGTACTCATCATTGAACAACTTTTACTGTACTCATCATTGAACAACTTTTACTGTACTTATCAGTAAACAAATTTTACCATAGGAGCAACCATTAATCGCGCACAAAAAATCTGGTGTTCAATAAATTTTGTTGAGTTATATATTTATTATTAAGCACAAATAAAAATATGATTTGTGTGGGAGAGTTGTTTTTTCTCGTGATTGAAATTCTACTACTCCTTGTATATTTCGCTACTGATATTGCGCGACCGAAATAACGTTCGCTTAGCCTCTCACTTAAACGATACGCAGGCAAAAAGGTTGGCTATTCCTCTACTATTAAATGAATCAAGTATCGTGACTGCAGCACTAAAATATTGTCATTGCGTGTAATTTGTGTGCGAGCATCAAGATGACTGCTTCATTAAGGTTAATTTGAATTTGAATGTACGATTTAGGATGTGTTCACATTACGGCTGCAGGTTATTTAGATTGGCCATTATTTTTTTGAGGTGTTTTCTTAAATTAACTGGTACTGTTTGATGTTTAGCCTAATCATTTATACGACTATTTGGCTTCTTAAATAAAATCATTGCTATCCAGATCTGAACTGTGTACCGTCTAAGAAGCATGGGGTCCGAGTGCACATAACTTGTTTAAAGATCTCTCAAGACGCTTAGTTGACACTTCACGTGACCCAAGGGCTGGCTTTTAACTTGGTCAAAGAATAAGCATTGCCATACAACGTGGCAATGCCGCCAGACTTTTGGGGACACTTCTAATCGACAGCGATGCGGATGAATTTTTTGACGCCATATTTTAGGGTTAATTTAGTTAGGAGTTTTTATTTTTATTTCTAGTGTATATAGTTAGTTAAGTATTTATGGAATAAAATTGTAATGTATCAAAACATCATTATCATACACGTCTATATTCTTTAGAAATCTATGGTTGAAAACAGAAAGTTCAAACAGAAACATGGTAAATTAAACCAAATATTTTTAGTCATCGAGTTCTGTTGCCTCTTTTACCTCAACCTCAAAAGTCCTATGTTGAACGGGCGAGTTTGCTTGGTAAAAACGTAGCCTCTGCCGCTTAGAAACATCAAATAGAAAATCCTTTAAACAGTTTTCTAGACCCTCATGCTTACCAGATGTTTGCGACCACTAAGCTAGAGCAGCGAACCAGTTTCTTTAAATCTAATTTTAATTTCGGAAGTCGGTGTCAAAAACAAAGAAACAAAACTAAAAAAAACCGACTTCCGAAATTAAAGTTAGTTTAGACTTTGCAGTGTTTTTATTTGGAAGTCGGTTTTATTTTTTTGTAATTTTTTTTTTTCAACTCTCGAAAGTGATATAATTTAGTATTAAAACATCATAATTTTCAGGTAAAAACTTCCAGTAAAATGTGCTCAAGGCTTGGTTTGTGGTTTGACACAGCCTTCGCGGTTTGTGTATGGAATTAATATAGCTATTTTTCATTCTGCACTTTAGTAGCTAAGTTATTGAAACAGTTTAAACTAGACACACGGACGAATGGCGAGTAAGTCAATGTTATTTAAACTTAACATAATTAAAACGTCATTCTCTCAGTAGTTACTAAATACGGTAAACATGACATAAACACAATGTGGTTTAAAGTATTTACTAAGCAATTTAACTTAGGGGTTGGAGTGCATACAGGCTTAAACATAACATGAAAATCTCACCATTAGGTGAAGTGAGCTTAAATGAGCCGTTAATCCCTATTAAGAGCCAGTCGGTCTTATGAAAATATCACCATGAAAACTTAAGTGAAGCGAGCTGACATTTTATCTATTCTGTAAAAAACCTCAACGTGGAAACATAGGTGAACTGCTTCATGTGAGCTGTCAGTTCATAGCTTCAGGAGAAATGATAGTTCAATTAACCCTGAGTTTTCACAATGAGATGGTCACATAATAGAACTGCAAGTGCTTTGGCAATTCAAAGCACCTGTGAACTAAGTGAACTGTCAATACAGTTCACTTAACCAAATGACCACGGTGAGATTTCGCGAATTAGAACACCTAGTAGAATGACAGCTCACTTCACTTTATTTTTAATTTTAAAGAATTCACAGAGTCGAGTCAAATATCATCGCATGATCATCTATATATTTTGTAAATGATTGGTAGTTACTACAGTGTGTTTGAACCATTAGACTTTTTATCGTGTAGCACAAATTAATGAAGCTATGATAATAAAACTGAATTTTATGATGAATACCAATTTATATTGCTGTTGAACACTACAATTTGGTGCACATTATTTAAATTACTGTTTCATTAGAACATTAGCCATGGACAATACAAAGAAAAATACATAAGCATTAGTAAAAAAACGACTTAATGTGAAGGCATTTTCTGCCGGTCGAACTTAGAGTAGACAGATCATGAAAGGTCGCGAGGGCTTATAGTACCTCTCTTATAAGCCCTTGCGACCTTTCATGATCCCAAGTAGGATCGATCTTCACTCACTTGCTTCATCATCATCATCATATTATCACACTATTGTCGAAATCCCGAAAAAAATATGGCTTTCGGCAATAGTCTTCACTGATACAATGTCACTTTTTGACAAGAGCGTGCGGGCTAGTTTATCTTTGTTTCAGTATTGGTCCGTAAATCACAGTTAGTTGAGACATCTTTCAAAAAACTATTCAAATAGTTCGCCATCTAAATTATCAGTGTTTTCTGAATAAGATTCTGCTTACACAGCATTTTCTTCATCTTTGTCTCTATGAAAATATCTTGAACAAACTAACATAAAAGATGAATGAGTTTCATCCCTTTGTTTAACTACCCCGCCAGAGCAGTGATTAGCAAAACTTGTAACTTTACAAACTTCTCTAGTTTAGTTTGTCTATTGTTATCAACAATACTCTCTGAAACTTAAATATTTCAAAGTTGTTTGTGGTTTTATGTGTTAGGTAGGACTATTGTTTTAAGTGTAGTAAACTTTGAAAATGTTGATTATAAAACGGTGTTTTTAAATTATTAATCTTGATGATCTGCAACTGAAATTATGTGATTTCAAAATGTTTAAGATTTTTCATAAAGCGTCAGAAAATGCCAAAAATATCTGCAAGTAATAAGACTTTTATTAAAGTAAATTGTTCTTATCCCTACATGCAATCCATAATGGTATTCACCTGAATCCGGTATTCACCTGAATCCGGTATTCACCTGAAACCGGTTTGACTGGAATCCGACCCCCAATATAATTAGGAAAAAGCTAGGCAGATGATGTTCTTATCCCTCCTGCCAGGGTTACGGAATTTGTTCGAAAGAGTCACCGCGGCCCTGGAACGCAAAGGCCTTTAGAAGGAACACGGATGGGTTTTAGTCAGTAAGAGTCTGACACGCCCTTCCGCTCCACCCAGAGCGGAAGAAGTCATTTGATGCGAAAAGTTAGAAAATTCCACCACATTAGCAAGGTGGCAAAGGTTATCACAAAACTTTGTTCTAATCTTATTAATTTACCTCCCATTTAAAACTAAACAACAATCTTAATACCACCAACATCATAATGCCAACAAATTTCCTGTAACCTAGTTATCAACGTAGACATTCTAATGTGACTTCCCAGTCAGATTTTCCATGACAGTCCTTGCCTCCTTCCGTTGCTAGTTGGCGGAACCTCTCACCGCCATACATTTCGCAACGTGATTGTTTTACCCACAGATCACGGAACACCGTTTCGGCAGCGACTAGACATCATCATCATCATTTTATCTTTATCCCAATTATTTATGATTATTATTATTATTTTTTATTTTTTTATTATTATTTATTCATTTGGGGTCTGCGCTCGGACTACGAGACGTATGGCAACCAGTACCATTCTCACAAAAAGTTTTGGGAATAATTCCATTTTGCGTATAGCTAAGGCGTTCAATTGCCAGTAGGAATCTGTGTTTCCTGATAGCTACAAGAGGTATTTAAGTCAATAATAAGTGTATAGGTTACTTCTAGGCAAGCGTATTCTATCGTCGACCACATCATCGCTTTCCATCACGTGGCATTGAGGTCAACGCAAATTTATTAATAACTAGCTTTTGCCCGCGATTTCGTCCGCGTGGAATAGTTACTTGGGGCAGAAATTCTGACAATCATTGTTTTGGGTGCTATTTGCGTTGATAAAGGTTCCAATAATATTTTTTCTCATAAATCTTCCATGCAGAGATAACGATCCGTTACATTTTTATTATATGTATAGATAATAAAAACATTTCTTCTTTTTCACTACTTTTCATTGTTTAGTCGTCACCTACTTTAGTAGTCACCTATTTTTTTCACGTATAGTAATACTAAGGTCCCTAAGCATAATCTGCTTTTCAACGTTTGGGTTACTGAAACTGAAATTCTAATTCAGAAGATTCTTAATTGGTTTAAATACTGAGTGCCAATTCTACTAATTGTCAAGCAATGCTTGTATTAGCATCTCAGTCGGAATCTGTCAAAAATATATGAAAAAGAGAGATGAGAGAGAGCGAACGTTACTTAAAAATAACTAAAATTGGCCCTCAGATTAGCAGCCAGTATATTTTAACCTAATAATGTGGTTAGTTTTTTTTAAATATAAATAAAGCTGGTTGTCTCTAGAACTGGGCGCCAAGAAGGTTTCATAGCTCTATGGTCTCACCCACCTGGTCCGTACATAATCGCTCGATTTGACCCAAATATCTTACGTATTGTTTATTATTTTGCAGTCAGAAGGTTTCTAACTTCTGGTATTAATTGGAACGGTAGTTTGGTAAAACGTTATAGTAACTGGTGACTTAGATAGTAGAGGAGCTTGGTTGTGACACGAAGCAGGTAAGGTTCGTTAATTTCAAAGTACAGGTATTTGGAAATTAATATTCAAATCAAATCAAAATATTTTATTTGCTAGAATATGTTACAGTATGGTTTTACAGTAAATTTGTTTCAGCATATCCTGCCATATCGTGGCGTGCAAATGTATTCACAATAATCGATGTCAATTAGTTTAAGTTATGAATAGCAGACTCTATTGACTTGTCTTCTAAATAATCCTTAATGGTGTTATATCTTGACTGGCCTGTTGGTCGAGTGGTTAGTGACCCTGACTGCTAGACCGGAGGTCGTGGGTTCGATTCCCACCCAGGACAAATCTTTGTGTGATGAGCATGATCATTTGTTCTGTGTCTGGGTGTAATTTATCTATAATATGTATGTATTTAGAAATATATAAGTATGTTTATCAGTCGTCTGGTTGCCATAGCACAGGCTCTGCCTAGTTTGGGATCGGATGACCGTGTGTGAGTTGTCCCAAGATATTATTATTAAGATATTATTATTATCTTTTAAAAAAGTACTTTTTTAAGCATCGTCAGCGGTAAGCCTTGAAAACTATTTGGTAGATGATTGTAAATGTTGACCAATAAACGCTTGAATCAATCAGATTGATCTTTTCCAACCAGCTGAGTACCGGAATTTTACATACATCCTCCACAACCCAGTAACTGGGTGACACGCTATCCTTCCGCAAGACTGGTGTCACATTTTCTGGCTTCATCCATAACGACTGTCAAAGATCTTCAAATCACAGCCGGGACCAAAGGCTTAACGTGCTTTGTGATTTAAGATTTCGATACGTTAAGATGGTCACCCATTCACAGACCAACCTCGGCAAGCGTTGCTTAACCTTGGAGATTGACCCGTGGGGCCGTTATTATTTAGCCACGAGCTCCTCCGAAATTATCGGATCTTTAAATGTCATCAGCTTAATCAAGTGACATTAATTAATTAAAATCGCTTTGTTTCATTATTTCAGTTCACTGAATAAGAAAATAAGATGCCTTTTCAGATAAATATAAAAACAAGTTATTATTTCACTGAAAATAGGTACTAGTTACGTATTTTTTTTTAATGTAATGGAGTGATTTTACCCTATTTTTAATTTAATTCTGTGTATGTAATATTATTCTGGTTTGTAAACCTAGTTGTATGTGCATATTGTGCATGCTGTGGTCTCCTATAACTAAAGGAGCACACGTTAATGAACCACCTGTATTACTGTGACTTATGTTATCCTGTGTATCCTTTGTTGGAGATCCAAATAAATAAGTAAATAATTCATAGTCAAAGTCAAAGCATTTATTTCAAATAAACCATTATCAGGTACTTTTGAAGTGTCAAAGTCAAGTCAAAAACATGAAGCTATTTGCACGTTCCAAAGCGTAGATCTCTATGGAGAAGAACGTGCACGAAACGCCACGGACACTCTTTTAAATTATTTTATGTATACAAATTTTGGGTTACATTAACCTTGTTGCTTCTATTTATGAGAACAATGTAAAATTGATTGAGTACCGCATTTTTCTGTTATTCGCGTTTGACCATATTCCCTGATGGAAAACGATGATGTGGGCAGTGGACAGTGGAGCACGCTTTCGTAGATATAACCTATTCACTCATTACTTAAAACATTTGCCAACGAACTTCCGGGATTTGCCTTATAATAAATTATTCCATATAAGTGTTTTTTTTTTAGGGTTCCGTACCCAAAGGGTAAAACAGGACCCTATTACATGTACTAAGACTCCGCTGTCCGTCCGTCTGTCACCAGGCTGTAAATCATGAACCGTGATAGTTAGACAGTTGATATTTTCACTGATGATGTATTTCTGTTGCCGCTATTAAAACAAATACCAAAAAACAGAATAAAATAAATATTTAAGGGGTCCCATTCCACAAACGTGTTTTTTTTACTCATTTTTGCTCTCTATTGGTGACGGTGTGGTACAGAACCCTTCGTGCGCGAGTCCGACTCGCACTTGGCCAGTAATTTTTATTGAAACACCATTCACTAAACTACCAAAATTGTATAAGCATGCTCGCTCCATCGTCGACTTTGTTCTGTCATCTATGAGAGTCAAGAGCAAACCCATATTAAATAATTTAAAAAAACTACCCACAATCGAAGATCCGGATTAGACACCGACTTTTCGTTTTCCACGGCATAATTTTTGTCTCATACTATTCTTAACTCAAATCTTACAACCTCGGCAACCATTTGAAAATACATTACCAAGAATAAAACCCTAATTTTCTTGACAAAAACCCCTTCAATCCACACGGAAACGCTTCAAAAACGCTTGCATCTGAAACTTCAACCCTGACCGCATGAACCGGTTCGAATTGGCTCAAACTGCCGGGAACCGGGGTTAACGACCTGCGACGCGGTGCATCCAGCGTATTCCAGTTGGAACACTGTGCTGACTTTATTAGGTGACTTTAATATTTTGCTATAAAACGTGTGTGTGAGAGGAAAGATCTCTGGATGTTGACCACTTTGGAAACAATCGTTGCACAGAAGGGAAAATAACAAATATGAAAAACTTTAAATAAATATTCTCAGACACATTCCTCATTAAAATTGATGTTTGTGAATGTTTAATAATAATAATTATTAGCAACTAGAGGTTGTCTCCTAAACATTGAAATCGAAATTAGAATTAATGGACTCAATCTATCGACTTCTTCGAGGTTAAGCAAAGCTTGCCTAGGCAGGTCCGCGCATGGGTGACCCTTCATTATATGTATACCGAGAATCTTCCGTTCCTCTGAAAGCACGGTTAAGCCGTTGGTCCCGGCTGTCATGTGTAGATTTTTGACAACATGTAAAGGTAAATACTGGTACTCAGCAGTATCCTCAAAATGTTAATTAACTATTTTTTCGTTGGTCAATTGAAGCTAAATGATAAACGCTTCTGACGGTAACATATACGTAATTAATAGTACTATCGTTACGGAGGAATTCTTAGAAACGGATGCTCCCGTTTCCTTCTGTCGTGTAATATGGTGTAATTAGTACTAACTTATTGATAACACATGGGGCGGAAATGCTTGACAGATTGCCAGGTTACCAATACTAGTATTGGAAAGGAATCGTGAAAGTGTGAAATTATATTTTTTTTTTTAAGTATTATCTATCTATACTAATAATAAAGCTGACGAGTTTGTTTGTTTGTTTGTTTGAACGCGCTAATCTCTGGAAAGGAGTCGGATTTGGAAAATTCTTTTTGTATATGATAGGTACATTCATGAGGAAGGCTATTATAGGCTATACGGGAACGGAAAAAAACGGGATATGCGCGTTCGAAGTTGCGGGCAAAAGCTAGTTTTTAGATAACTACAAAATTATTTGAGCAATGGAGAGGCCAATGAAGGGTTGTCTGTAGAGTGGTATGGAAGAAAAGGAAGTCTGCAGTATTTATGTATTTATTTAAGGATCACCAACGAGTAAGTACAGTACAACAAAACTTCTGCAAAATACAAACTTGTTACACTACACATTTTCGTGTAATGCACACTCAATTACAGGAAACCACAACTTACACATTAATGAGTCTACATGCTCCGACTGTATATAACAAACTTAAAAAGAAAATACAAATAATATCTATTGACATACTAATTTTAAGATTAAGATGACATAATTAAAAAATAAAATAAAATACAAGTTGATTTGAAATAATATTAGTGACGTTAGTAATAAAAAAAATTATATTTTTTATATTTTTTATTTAATATGGGTTTGCTCTTGTCTCTAGAGATGGAGCGAGCTTACCCAGAAGAAGCCTGTTCACTCTATTTGTCTATTTATGAAAGTATTTATGTCAATATCAGGCAGTATGGTGGTTGACAGGGCCGAATAGAGTAACAAAACGTGTCGTGACCCCAAGTTACATGGGATAAGTGCAGGAAGATGATGATGAGGCTTCGTTGATCTAGTGATCTCAAGTGCTACTGTAGAGCACGAGACTCTGGGTTCAATTCATGGGTCGGGCAAAGTTTCATTCGGTTTATCTGTCTTAAATTGGTCAGTAGCAGCCCAAAGGTTGTACTATTTGTGTCCCATTACAAAAGGCTCGCTCTCGAGTATTGGTGTGTTAAGATCCATCCACAGACTAGATCCTGCACCTCTGCCTAGACCTTCTGGGAACACAGGAGTGACTGTGTTTTTGGTTCATTAGTGACATCTTGAAGTAGACTATGTTTAACAAATATTATTTTCTGTTTTTGGAAAATTATTATTTTTTTAAATTCACCTTATAATACTCAACTTTTTGTATTCAAAATCCTTTATAATAGTTAGACTGGAATCTGAAAAAAATCATGGCTCGAATGAGATACAATTAAATTATATCTTTTGTGACAATACCCGCCAGGGGCGCACGCTCATTGATATGTTACAAAGAAGAATGGACATAACATCCGCCACTGATACGACAGAAACTATTCATTATTACATAACATAACATCACGCCTATATACCAAAAAAGGTTAGGCAGAGTAGTATGATTGTAGCACTTACATTAAGCCAGTTAAGTCCGATATCCCATGAAATAGGGGGCAAACCAATTGACATCACGATTCTCATGATTAATGAATTCTTTTAATCGGTAATATTATTATTTTTCATTTTTATTAGTTTATTACTGCGTCATGTGAAGCGGAGGGATGAAATGCATGTAACTTAAAGAGTTATGAATAAAAATGTGGATGGATGGACAGGGAGAGGGAGGCCAAAGAAAAGATGGATGGATTGTGTTAGGAGTGATATGAAAGAAAAGGGAGTTAGTGATAGCGTGACGGTTGACAGGACAGAATGGAAGAAAAAAACGTGTTGCGATGATGATTTATTAGTTTATTATTTTAGCATATACAACGTGTAACAGAATAAATGCAATACCTCTTAAGAGGTCATTGTGCTCATCTTTATAAACAACTTTCACTATGGGAACAACCTTGAAATCGCGAAAGGAAAATTGCCTGCCCTATACATTTATGTGCGCATAACTCGACAAAATGTACTGAACAGCTGTTTTTTCTAGCTATTTCGGGGTTGGTCCCATAGTAAAAGTTAATAATGATCAGTACAACGACCCCTTAAGAAGTATTGCATTTATTCTGTTACACGGTGTATATGTATTTCATTAGTATTATACATATTATAATATATGTATATTCTTTCCGAAACAAAATTCTATTTAAAATTTTGTTTTTATTTGTTGTACACCTACCAAAGTATAGTCTTTATAACCCAAAGGTTGACTTGTAGAGAATGCCTTGATGCATTAAGTCCGCTCATGTACCACTATTAAACATAGTCTAAATACAAAAAAAAAACGGGGACCAATTCAGAATTTGGGTTTCCAAGGAGAAATTCCAGATTGAAAAACCCAATAACAGTTTGCTTGACCTGAGAATCGAACCTATTATCTCACTCTTAGCAGTCGCGCTTTTTAACACTAGAGTAACGAGGCATTTTTTTTTTCACTATGGGCGCTGCTTTTTGTATTTCTAAATAACGTTCTGTGCGAGTAAAAATACGTAAACTCATTATTTCCTATCAATTTTATCGTCAACTACTAAAACCAAAAGCAAAGCTCGATTTCCACCTAAAACTACACTCAAAGTACGTACATAATACACCATTTACTCGAAAACTACCCCAAACATTACGCAAGAAACGCTGTGTCCAAACACAAAACACTGTGTGCACAATCAAAACAGGTTGCATGAACTTTGTCGCGCTCACGAAGGAACTGGCTTGAATAATTTATGTGTTCGCATTGTATTCCAGCTGATATGACACACTGTTGGGCTAATTTCGTTATCTGATTGTATTTTGTTAACGCGTGTACGTTGTGTGTTGTTTGTATGCATTTTGTATGGTGTGATTACGTCACAAAGTTAGCGAATTTGTATGGAAATGGGTGTCGCCTTTTTTGGTGTGTATTATCAGAAAAAGTTCGTTGTATGAAAACTTTTACGTTACTGAGTGACTGAGGGACTGAGTGACTGTCAGACAACGCATAGCCGCAACTACTGGTCGTAGAAAGCTGAAATTTGGTATCTAGCTTCCCTACACTCCGTAGGGGCTCCAGAGTTTAAGGAAACTACATGCCAATTTGACTTCGTACGCGCATATCCCGTTTTTCCCATTCCCGTAGGAATTTCGAGAAATACTTTCTTAATGCTCCCCTACACTCTCCATGGAACCCACATGCCAAATTTTAGCTTTCTACGACCAGTAGTTTCGGCTGTGCATTGTCTGTCAGTCACTCACTCAGTCAGTCATCAACAGAAGAATTTTAAATACTCATCATCTGCCTAGCCTTTTCCCAATTATGTTGGGGTCAGCTTCTAGTCAAACCGGATTCAGCTGAATACCAGTATTTTACTTGGAGCGGCTGCCTACCAGACCTCCACAACCTATTGACTGGGTATCACGGTATTCCTTGGTAAGACTGGTGTCAGATTTTCTGGCTTTTACTATCCGTAACGAATACCAAAGATCTACAAATGACAGCCGAGACTAACGGCTTAACGTGCTTTCCTAGGCACGGAGGAGTCTCAGTATGTTAAGATGGTCACCCATCCACAGACCAACCTCGGCAAGCGTTGCTTAACCTTGAAGATCGACCCGTGCCGCTGTTATTAATTAGCCACGAGCTCCTCCAAGAATTTTATATATTAGGAAGCGAAATATTTCAGTTTTTTTGCGGTTCCTGCATTTTGAGTGTTACTCGCGTTTCATACATTTAATGGATTTCCTTACTAAGTAAGGGTGATCATCAAAATCTGCTGTTGACATTGTTGGTCCATAATTCTCGAAAGAACATTAACTAGAACATGAATTCTCCTTACGTCTTTCGTCGGCCAGTTACTAAACAGTTAATAGGTTTATTAACTGTAGTTAACTGACCATTACTCAGCTGCAATAACTAAGAGAAATAAACCCAATTGTTTATTACTTCCCGTCCCTTCAAAATGTGTTAATATGCTTGTATTAGTTTAAATTTTAAAGTGGTCGTTCTCCGATGGAAAGGGTCATTAATCATATATTGGATGTCTCGGTCGTACAATGAGTAAATGTGTTGACAACTAAAATTGAGGCGGTTTTCCTCTGAAATTCTTTTGATGAGGAGAAAAAAAACATGGTCCTAAATAAAGCTTTGAAATCCAAAATCTATGAGAAAAGTACTAGTCAAAGTTTGTCAGCGGAATTATCTCATCATACCAGCCGAAAGACGTCCACTGCTAGACATAGGCCTCTCCAAAGGGGGGTTTGACATAATCACCACGCTTGACAGGCGGGTTGGTGATCGCAGTGTAGCTGTTGCAGTGCACAGAAGCACAGGAAATATTGCTGCCCATTCTCTGGTGAGTCCCTTAGTCGCCTCTTACGACACCCTCGTAAAGTAATGGGATGGTGCTCTTCTTTTACGTCTGACACCATATAGAATACGGAATTATCTATATTATAATTAAAAAGGCAAAATAAAAAAAAAAGTAGGATTCAGTAAAACCAAATAAAACAATATTGTCTCTCTATCCGCTGAACTTATGTCATATACTATTTTTCTATCTAGTCGACCTTCCCCAAGTCCTTCCAACCACTAGATATTCTTCTCTCGCACCGTCTCGAAAAGGACTTTCTGGCACGCATCCAGATCAACTCGTCACCTCTTTTTGGGCCGGCCACTTCGATGCCTTCTATGTTAAGGAATGCATTGCGTGCCTAGCGGTCATTGGGCATGCGGCTGACGTAACCAGCCCAATCGTCATCGTCATTTCAGTCGAAAGATGATGGACGTAGGCCTCCCTCAAATGTTACCACATCGACCGGTTCTGTGTTTCCAGCAAATTCTCCCCGACCTTTACCAAGACAGAGCACCTGACATAGCGTTGGAAGGCCTCGTGCAGCAGGATAATCGCACTGCCTGCCGGGGTTGCGGAATTTGTTCGAAAGAGTAACCGCGGCCGTGGAACGCGGAGGGTTTTGGAAGGAGCACGAATGGTTTTAGTCAGTAAGAGTCTGGCACGCCCTTCCGCTCCACCCAGAGCGGAAGAAGTCATTTGATGATTTACAATCCTTAAAAAATAAAGGAAGCCTTCCAACGCTGCGTCGTCAAGTACAAGATTGTCAGTCCAGAACTTTGCGACTCCTTCGACTGTATGTTCTACGAGTGTGTGCCCTGCCCACTGCCACTAAAGTCTGGCAATTCTTCGGGCTAAATCAGCCACCTTGATTCTCTCTCTTGTGGAAATCTTCATTTCTGATAGAACAGGCATGGAAAATCTGAGCGTAACCCAATCCATTCCGCCCAAAAGATAATTTATAGCATATTCTATTACCATTTCTTATAATAAGTTCCGATCTAATTCTAAAACAAATTGATTCAGTTGTATACACAAGTGTTTTATGACGGACTCTTTGGTTAAAATAAACCGCGTGATAACGGCCTCTTTGAAATGAACTAACATTTACTTAGAGATTACGTTTACTGATTGTTTGTAGTGTACTGGGAATTGGAATATTTTTAATTCATTTTTAATTCATTGCTAAAGAATCTAAAATTTGTGCGTTAACATTGAAAGGAGTTTAAGAAATAGCGCGCAGACTCGGGATTACACGTAGAATTTTGATTACCAAAAACAGCATTATTGGAAAGTATTTTTTCAGCCCATCCTTTGACACAAAGCTTGTCAAACGGAAAAATCTGAATAACGACAAGAGAAATCAATTCATTTAGCCTTTTGGGTTTTTCCCAACTGTGTTGGAGTCGGCTCCCAATTAATCAGATGCTGCTGAGTACCAGTATTTTACATGAAGCCACTGCCTATCTGATCTTTACCACCCAGTAACTGTGTAATACGATACCCCTTGGCAAGACAAGTATCAGATCTTCGGGCTTCTTACTAACTTTAACGACTGTTAAAGATGTGTAAATGATAACTGGGAAAGAGGCGCGACTAGAGCCTTAAGTCACACTGCCGGTCGATTTTGTAAACATGTCAAAGTGAAGGCTTGGGTGAAGTAATCACGAGGTGAGCTGTGAATCCATATTATCAAGATGGAATAACAGCTCACTTCCTGATCACGTGACATCTTGATTATAAAGATTGACAGCTTACCTCGTGATCACTTCACCCAAGCCTGTTTACAGAATCGACCGGCTGACCTTCAATCAGAAGGCGATTGTCAAAAACCCTAACATTTTGGCATTTCGACACAATATAACTTTGTGTGAAACCCAAGTTCGCCCATTTTCATTTTATTATTTTTGACAAATTTGATAAATTTCACCAACGAAAACCTTATTCTAAAAACATACATGAACCATACATACGTGAACCCTTAAAACATAACACTTCTTTTTTTGGGCAGTCATGTAAAAATCAAAACACGCAAGGAACCGTTCATCCAATCCGTTCGCAAGTTAACTCAAGAAAACACAGGTTACTCACATGCTCCCGATAAGAGCATGTTTATAAACTTACAACAAACTCAGTGTAAAGTGAGGTAACACATACCTACCTTTATTTACTCAAGTGAACACAACTTCGCGTTTGAGTTTTGGAAAATTTCTAACTTCGCCTTAAGCTTCGAGTGGGGATATACGGGTGTGGAATTGTACCGGCAGGTGATTCATACATGCCAATCTGAAGCTCTAGACATAGAGCCAACCAGGGTTGCGAAATTTGTTCGAAAGAGTCACCTCCTTCTGCGAAGCAGTAATGCTAGCGAAGGAGGAGGCGGGCCGCCCGAAGGAAAGGCAAGTCTTCGCGCGTTGTGTTTCACGCGCGCCTCAAGGAAATATCAGCATAGAAGACGGAGCCCGCTAGGGCCAAAGCCTGCCAGGTTTGCGGAATTTGTTCGAAAGAGTCACCGCGGCCCTGGAACGCAAAGGGCTTTAGAAGGAACACGGCTGGGTTTTAGTCAGTAAGAGTCTGATACGCTTACCTATCCGCTCCACCCAGTGCGGAAGAAGTCATTTCATGATTTCCCATACTTAAAAATAAAAGAACGTTATTGACACAGTCAGTGACAATGCCTTATGTTTTATTCTTCTTCTTTTCGTGCTGATTGACTCAAATTAAATTTTGCCAGTATTTAGCAACCTGTACAGCTGTATCATTGTCTTCATTTAAAACCTGGAAGGTGATCGTTTTTCTATTCATTTATTATTTTGAAATAATAAAGCTGAAGAGTGTGTTTGTTTGAACGCGCTAATCTCTGAAACTACCAGTCGGATTTGGAAAATTCGTTTCGTATGTGATAGCCACATTCATGAGGAATGTATACGCATGAGGGGTGTATACGGCTATACGGGAACGGGAATTTCTTACGGGAACGGGGAAAAATGAAAATAAAAGCTTTGAAATGTGAAAATGAAGTCAACCAGTCTGCGTAGCCTTTTCCAGTTATATTGGGGTCGGCATTCAGTCTAATCAGACGTTGCTGATTACTAGTATTTTACACTAAGCGACTGCCTTTCTGACCACAACACAGTAACTGGGCAAGACAAGCTAGAGTACAGTCAGATTTCTTGACAACCCAGTAAGCAGTACTACTGCCAAAGATCTACAATGGCAGGCACGGATGAATCTCGATATGTTAAGATGGTCACCCATCCACGGGCTGAGCTCTGCAAGGGTTGCTAAACCTTGTAGATATTAAGCCACAAAATCCTTTTGTGAAAACAAAGAGTTTCTTTTAAATTAATTCGAATAAACGTGAACGCTTACTATTCTTGTGTTTTCACATGAACACACTACGCCTTCCATATTTTGGCAAAGTTGAAAATGGCGGGTTGGTGTTTAATAATGTGCACCTCCAGTGTTGGATTCGTATATTTACACAAGGGAATAAGTAACTTTTGAGCTTATTAGGGTTGCTTCATTTAGCGCCTGTCCTAGATGAAGAGGCAAGTAATAGTAACTTATTTTGAGTAGCCTATATACATAAGTCTGACAATTCATTTGTTTTTTTTTGACGTTTTTTGAAAAAGTAAATTCGGTCACGGCGGTTTTGCTTCAATAACGTGACAAGTCCGACATTTCATTTTTGAAGTGTTAACTTCTTATGGGAGGGTAAACCGCTTCGTAACGTAACGCGTTACGGCACCAGTCTGTCTGGCTTCCCTTTCTCTCACGCATACGGCAACGGTAGGCAGGCTCTTCCTCTCTCACTCTAATCCAAAGTGCTAGTCGTATTCCGGACAGACGCTTCCCATATGAAATAGTTCAACTTAGATTAGTTTAAGTTATCACTTCTGTCGGGGGTCCCGAGACGCACACGTTTTTTTTAACGTGTTTAGGAAAAATAAAATCGGTCAATTCAGTTCAATTATCAAAAAAAATACCGTCGGACTTATCACGTTATTGAAGCAAATAGGCGGTATATAAAACTATGGACCGTTGAAAAATTGCTTCGTAATAGACCCTGGTTGGGGGCTTTCATATTATATTAAGGCTGCCACAGGCAAGTCCGATTAAGCAGACAACAACCTCACAGGTTGAACTGCGAGACGCCACACAGCAAAAAAAAAAAAGAACTGCTTCGTCAAGAACCAATCAGGTCATAAAAATTATTTGTCATCGGAAAAAAACATGCATAACTTCCACCTTTATACGATAAGATGAAGCAGTTCTAATTCAGCTTACAAAATTAGACTTCACAAACTAAAACATATTGCAAGTTAAATAAAAGCTGGTTAAAATAAGAAAATAGTTTTTCCAGATGATTTTGATATGGGAACTTCTGCGTATAGAAGAATGATTGAAAAAAGTATTTAATTGGCACAAAACGACCCATATACATCATTTTATTTTTCTTAAACTAAACCCTAAACGTTAGTGTTCGTAGTTCTTTAATTATATTAGTCAAGACACGTTAAAAACTAAATAAGAAAAAAAAAAGATGTATGTCGTGGTTGTGGCAAAAGGGCTTCCACTCAGCATAATGCTGTGCCGTGGGAGACCCACAGCACGGCGCTGATTTTCAGTAGTCACCTAGGATATGACGTACGGAAACCAAGCCCGCTGTTCATGTGGAAATGGATAGTAATAAAAAATATTATAAATGTCATGCAGATTCTCCCTTTTTACTAACTTCTCTTTATTCTACCCACAAACTTAGACGAATTCCCACCTGGCTCACACGTCAGTACTGGAATCTTACCATCTGGCCTACATCTACGCTTCCTGCTCGTGACAATTACATCAAGATGTTCAATTATAGCGAATCGTTACGTGTCGCCTTGCGTCAAAGTTGCGTCGATGTCGTATCGCTGTTGCGTCAATTTGTTTAACGTCAAAGGGCGATGGGCAGAAGGTTTGGTTGTATCTTTTGCTTTGAATACTTTGTGTCCAAATTAAAAAAAGAAGGACGAAGTTAAGCTTGCCAACTTTTTCTTACAAGAAATAGATTCTGATCTTTAAAAGACTAAATGAAGAGTCTAAGACAAAAGAGTAAACAGCAAAATTTTGGTTCCGCAGTAATATAATAAAAGGTAGGTCTTTTACTGCGGAACCAAAATTTTGCTGTTTTTTAATTAATTGCACGCCTACTAGAGAGTTTCAATGAAGACCTTGATTTTTTTATCACCAATTTGCAACTATGACCAAAATGACAAAAACTCCTTCAGTGGAATACTGAAATGGCAGGATTTCATTCAATTTAATCAAAATGGCTGTCTTTTGATTAAATTGAATGAAATCCTGCCATTATATTTAATAAATAAAGTATTTTAGTTTACTCTATAGATTATACTATTATATTGTGATATCATTGTCTACGCAAAATAGAGTACAATACTCTATATTAGAGTATGGTTGGCAACCCTAGACGAGCTACCAGCCAATTTTAAATTTACTAATGGATAAACCCATAACTGTACCCAACACTTAACACACTTTGGTAGTAAAGACAGAGTGCCGAATTCGATTTTTTTTTTATTAATTACTTTCTAGACTTTTCTGTACTAGAACTTTCTAGAAATCTCGACACCTGGTCAGTCGCGGTCGGTATCTACGCGAACATTTCAGATCTTTCTACAGTAAAAGGTTCTGGAATTAACTGACGCCCTATATAAGGCCTGCATGAACCACGACCAAGTATTGGATTTGCGATACGAGCGATAACTTCGCAAGCGATCTTAAAGTGATAAGTAGTGCAAGTGTTTATTTTTGGTTATTTAATCGGCTGTTTTTATTGTCACGAACCCCAGCTCGTAACAAAAATATAAAACAAGGCATAAACATTTTGAGATTCTATTTGAAACGAACCTTCTATGATCTACCTATATAACGACATCAGTGAATTATGCACCACAATCAGCACGACATTATTCATAATTAGCTGTTTATATAGTAATTAATGCTTAGCCTTAGATAAACAATATTATGTTCCATTGTGTATCTTATATTCGGATATAACATCCATATTTTATTAGTGAAACTAATCACTATGTTAGTAACTAAATTACTATCAAATTTACAGGATTAAAATAAAAACATTATTAAATTACAATAAAATTAAAATTACCACAACAATAAAATAAATACCTAAATCATTAATTAAAATGCAGTAACATGTCAAGAAGGTTTCTGACATGTAACTATACACAATAAACTACACTAAACTAAATTATGACTTACATTGCTGGGATAAAAATAGAAAAAGCAAACCAAAATACCTACTGGTCTAGCGCGTAATGGCTAGTTTACACCGTGCGAGCTAGCGTGCGAGTCAGCCTGCCGAGTAGCAGCAGTGCAGTAACTCGCATCGTATGGACTTTTTTCTCGCTAAGGAAACGGACAAAAGATTTAGATCCTGTGTGAATAAAAGAGACATAGTCGATTGCTGGCTGTTCACACTGCTGGCAAGAACTCTCTTACCACCTGCGTTTTTTTCTACCTATAGTGTGGATCTGAGTGCTAGCAAACATACTTATTATAAATTCAGCGTTTCGTAGCGCGTGCAGGTTTGCGCAAGAATGTATCTCTCGGCTGGCCGGAGCGAGTGGTGCGAGTAATCGCTCGTCGCTCGCTGCTCGCCAACTCGTATCTAGATTCTAGCTTTACTCGCTCCTCGCTGACCGTCGGCAGTAAGACAAGTGCCTAAGCGCTTGCAACCACTAGTCCAAAGAAAAAAAGAGTCTAGAGAAAGTTTTTTTTTAATTTACCACGGCCTTTTATCCTGATCAAGAACTTAATAATAAGCGAAATAAAATTAAATGAATCGATTAGTGAAACAAAAATATCGGTTATTTATACGAAATTTAAAATTAATTTCTATTTTCAAATGTTTTTATAACGTTTTATTCTTTTACTTATCACACAGGAAGTTCCCGCTTCCCCCAGCAAAGCAAAATATTGTTGCGCCTTTGGATCAATCAATCAATTCAGTCTATTTTGGTCCGCTGTCTTTCAAATTTTTATGTTATTGATGTGACATAATGAAATTATATCATACTAGCTTTTACCCGCGACTTTGTACGTTAATATCCCGTTTTATCCTCTACCAGCAGGAATTTCAGGAAATCCTCTCTTAATGCTCCCCTACGCTCCCCAAGGAACCTGCATGCCACATTTCAGTTTTCTACGACCATAAGTTTCGGCTGTGCGTTGTCTGTCAGTCACTCAGCCAACATTTTTCGTTACTGTGTGATTAAGTGAATCACACAGTAACGGATTTTTTTATATAACTGGATGATGTGAAAAATAGAAGGCTTTCTTTTTAGATAGAAGAAATGCGTAAGTATCGTGGCACACTCGGTTGAAACGAAGTTCCTATCGTAGTATATTATAAGGGTCGTGACGGAAATTCGTGACGGAAAAATCTTAAACTTTTTTTAGACTTTGCCCCCATCCGCCAAGTCCGTACCGTGCGATAAGGAACTTCGTTCCAAAATAATAAGTAAAAGTGACGTTATCTGAACACCATTTTACACTAAACACTTATCTGAACACTAGTATATTATGTACATATTGTCAGAAGGATCTCCTTGGCTGCAAGGTCTCTGGCAGACAAGGTAGCCCTTTGGAAGCATCTAGCAAAAAGTAAAAGAGAATTTGAATTAGGAACATGAAAATATGTTTTGTTTTTATATGGGACTCCGGTGCCAGCGCTCGTTGAAGGCTGACGCAAAATATATGACGAAGCTTAAATCTTAAACATAGTTTTATTTTATAATAATATCAGTAAGTAGCACTAGCGTGCGTCCGCTAGTGTTACAATATCTTTAGTTGACTGGTCGAAAGTGCTTTGCCTATGAGTGATGACTAGAGTCTCTAGACAAGTGAAATTCTATTAGCAATAGCGACGCGATGACGATTAACAAACATATATGGGATTGACAAGGGTTTTCGAAGTGTTGCAATGTCTGACCAATCCCTTACATTTTGGCATTTCGACAATCGCCATAGAATGACACTGTCTTTTTTTTAAGGATGGGAAATCATCAAATGACTCCTTCCGTCCTAGGCGAAGCAGAAGGGAGTGTCAGACTCTAACAGACTAAAACCCAATCGAATCCTAATGCCCTTTGCGTACCAAGGCCGCGGTGACTCTTTCGAACAAATTCCGCAACCCTGGAACAAATTCCGCAACCCTGGAACAAATTCCGCAACCCTGGAACAAATTCCGCAACCCTGAAACAAATTCCGCAACCCTGGAACAAATTCCGCAACCCTGAAACAAATTCCGCAACCCTGGAAGAAATTTCGCAACCCTAAAACAAATTCCGCAACCCTAAAACAAATTCCGCAACACTGGAACAAATTCCGCAACCTTGGAACAAATTTCGCAACCTTGGAACAAATTTCGCAACCCTGGATGGCACTATGTCTGGAGCCTCAGATGCATGGGTTGAATTTTTTGAACGAAGTCGCGGGTTGCAGCAACATTATATTTACTTTCATGGAAAGAATAAAGTAAAAGTATCTACCTTATTCATTTAATTCTAGGCAGATCACTTTCGCTTCCAGTTTAGTCTAGATAGAACCGGTTTTTTTATAAACAAAATGTCCTACCGGCTTTTCAAATTGCTGATACACAAAACCACATTCGAATTTTAAATGATGTCCCTCAAAATAGAGACGTGACCGCGTAACGACTTTCGCTTTCGCTGAACGTATGACGTTAAGTAGGGCTGTCGATTGTTATAAGTACTGGGTAATTTAATTATTTTTGTAATACTAATATTCAAGTATTCGCCTTGAAGGGAATAAAAATGAGTACCAGTAATCTATAGATACAAAAACAAATCGTTAATATCAATCAAATCAAACGTTAGCACACGACAATTTTACTTTAATAATAATAAAATAACTGAGAATAAGAATTTCATTATTACTTGTCATATTCACAATACGACGTTAGTAAATAATGCAATAGGAGCCAGTCAATTTTAAACTCATAGCATTTACTTCAAATAGGCCATTTACAGGCACTTTTAAATTTTAAGGACTTAGTGAGTCAAAAATATCAACCGAAAGCTGGCACACGTTGAATCCCAAATATTAAATAAAAATTTTGCTGAATTAGAAAGGCATCTTAAGCTTCATAACAGTTATAGACACAGTATTGCAACAGAAAAAAATCATCATCGTCATCAAACCGCCACTTCAATAAAAATAAAACAAAAAGCAACAAACTGCCAGCCCTAAACCGCAACTGAATGAATGAATGACTGAGAGAAAGAAATTTCATTCGTCCGCATGAGTAACATTGTGTAACGCGACTTTACTCGACCTCGTTACGGACTTTAGGGTTAGCGCATACTGAGATGCGATGCGACACAGCGCAGGCTTTTATCCTGACTGCCCCAGAACGAGGGTAACATTTTTCGAGAGTATTTATATCGTTAGTGAAGGTGACTGTTAGTTAAAAGTAGGAAAAAAAAAATACATAAAAAAAAGTATAATAAAAATTAATATCGTTTATTTATAATAAAATATCTTACATTTACATGTGTCAGTAAAACGATATTTTTTCAACAAAATTGGCTATAAAGGTCGATATTTTTTAGATTGCGTCATAACTAAGTATTTTATTTTTACAGTGAAGTTCCTTACAGTGAAGGAACAAAAAGAAAACATATCCTGCGACGTCTCGGTACACCTCGAGATGCAGCTCGACGCAGCGATGCTTTGCTTGTGTCGCTCAAAGGATTCGAGATGCTTTTTACAGTGCCGTCCTGCGCAGCGCGAAACAACTAGCCTCTTCAAGCATCGTAAAGCTAAGTCGCGTCACGTCGCAGTGTGAGCTGACCTTTAGTCTCAATTTGTCCGCTTGCCTTTACAAAGGTACTTTCTTTGTGTCCAGTATGAAGTCTTAATTAGTGACGTCACAAGGTTGTTGACCTTCATTTGACCGGCCTTGAGTTTTTTCGGGTAAGCTCACCGATAGGTTTTATTTAGGAGTATCGCGACTAAATAATATCAGTCGCGCGGATCAAATTTCAATGTTAAGCAACGCTTGCCGGGTCGGTTCGTGGATGGGTGTCCATTAGTTGATAACAAAATTCCTTCGTATCCAGCTGGATTTAGGCTTTCCCAATTACACGCCACTTTAGTTAAATACCAGCTGGTGATAGGAGGGCAAGTGGCCGAAAATAGGCAAGGTTACGACCTTTCTCGGTACTTATAGAAAAAGAAAGATAAGTAGTTACAAACAAGTTACCTACGAAATTAGGTTTTTAGCTATATTTCAGGTGTGTTACGTTAAAAAGTTGGACTAAATCCTTGCCTACTAATCCTTCAACATCATGTAGGGGAGAGCGGGGCTAAACGTGCCGCGGGTAAGTTGTTCCGATGTAATTTGACGATGCACGTGACGTTACTGGCCAAACTGAGATATTTGTCATCGGTGCGCTGCAGCGTTCCGTTTTATGACGAATTTACTTGATAATGTACAAATGTTTCAAAACCCTAAGCGGTCGTATTGACTGCCCTGAGCTCCACGGACTTTTCTGCCGCCTATTTGTGCCCGACAAATACCTTGGGCACCGTCAAAGCCGCCGACATAACCTGTTCGCACTACCGTTATCTAGATCTGTTGCTAGAGCCGAATCTCCAGTATGTCGAACCCTAAGGATGCTAAACGCCCTCCTGACTGCCTACCCTGAATGTTATGTGTGGTTGCTGATGAATGGAAGGAAATAATGCGTGCTTGTCTGGTGTTCTGTGAGAGACAATATGCGAGGGTGTCCACTGTTACATGTTAGTTTATGATGTATTTAATGTATTAAACCATTTACTCAAATAATTATTAATAATTTTATCTACGAATTGTCTATCTTTGAATTTAATTTTTGTATTTTTGTATTGTATGTTATTTGAATGCTTATTTTATTTTAATTTTTATAATTCTATGTTAATTAATGTAATTGGACCTGTGCCGTTTTAATTAACTATAAATAAATAAATAAATCTCTTTTTTCTTAAAGCCTATTTCAATCTTCGTGCAATATTATGAACCACTTTTACAATGGGACCAAGACTGAAATCGCGAGAAATATGTTCCCTGCCCATACATTTATGTTTGCATAATTCGACTAAATTGAGTGAAAGGTCGACTTTTTATGACACGTATAATATTTATCCTATCCCACTAATATATGTGAAACGTCGTGAGGATTGATGGATGGATAATTGGATGTTTGTTACTTTTTCTCGCAAAAACTACTCAACCGATTACGATGAAACTTTACAGTAATACAGCTGATCCCACAGAATAACACGTAATAAATATGTAAACGCGGAACGCAAGCTACGTCCTTATGGTGGGCCGCGTGAGGGAAAGGCCTTCACCCAACCGCCGCTACAGAAGAAGACGCCCCGGGCGTCGGTAGTCGGAGGGCGATCCCCAGCCACCATAGGCGCGAGCCTAAGGACGGAGAGCGTTGGGTGGCTCGCTGTCCGATCACCACCAGGCCCGGGTCGATGGCGCGCTGTGTTCTACGCGCGCCTCAAAGAGATTTCAGCATAGGAGACGGGGCTCGCTAGGGTCAGAGCCTGCCAGGGTTGTGAAATTTGTTCGAAAGAGTCACCGCGGCCCTGGAATGCAACGGGCTTTAGAAGGAACACGGATGGGTTTTAGTCAGTAAGAGTCTGACACGCCCTACTGCTCCACCCAGAGCGGAAGAAGTCATTTGATGATTACCCATCCATAAAAAAAGCTACTTCCATATAAAATTGCCTATTCTCCTTTTTTAAATATAATATACATATAACAACGTTTGTAAGAGTAGGATGAGATATACTAAAACTACACTACTTATCTACTAATTGGTATAATAATTACACTTTGTAATAAGACGCAACTTTACGCCTATTAATTTTCTGGGGTGAGAAAATTTATTAGCGTGTATTTTACTTAGATTTCTCTATTTCTCTCATTTCATGTTTTTATTTTTGTGAAATGGCTAGTAACTGAGCCGTGGAACATTAAAGCTATAAAAATACTACATGATGGGTACTTTTTTTTTAAGGATGGGAAATCATCAAATAACTTCTTCCGCTCTGGGTAGAGCGGAAGGGCGTGTCAGACTCTTACTGACTAAAACCCATCCGTGTTCTTTCTAAAGCCCTTTGCGTTCCAGGGTCGCGGTGACTCTTTCAAACAAATACCCATGATAGGTGCAATATCGGTCGTAATCTTCTTTTGTCTTTCCGTCTGTCACAGCTAATTTTCTCCAAATCTATTGATAAATGATGAAATCTACAACCAACTCAATTAAAATTTAGTACACATATGAACTTCGGTAATCCAAACACGGACATGAAACGTTAATAAAAAATATTCGTAAAAAAAAACAAACACAAAAATCAACTAGAATATGTTGATTCGTAAATCTATCGATATCAAATCCTGCCGATTCCCCTCATAAATTCCCCAAACACCTTGAACATAACGCAGCACAATCAAAAACTCCCAGCGGTACCCAACTAAAATATTTTTCACTGAAATCCAACAATACGGTATATTTGTCGACCATTCGGCGAAATAGAAAATTTCTATGTTAGCAAAAGTCACTGTGATTGGTAGAATCACTGGATTTTTGCCCAATACCAACTATATGGATATCCCTAGGGATTTGCTAGAATCAATATTGGCGTATATTGAATCGAATACCTATATAAAAAGTTGTAACTAAATCGGATTATTTGACCGGAGTTCGGTACATTTTTATTATAATACTGTTTGTGAATAGAGTCTACTTTTATTTTTAGTTATTGAGTTATTTAAGGGATGAATTGTAAGGATTTTGGGTATCTGAAAGATAAGACATTAATTAAGTTGCATCTTTAATGAATGTACAGCCAGGAACTAAAGAGATTTTTTATACTTACATACACAAACTATACGTAAAATGAACTGAACACTAATAAGGTTTCAATCAAAAAGAAAAAAAGGAAAATAAAAAATAATAAGAAATAAAATAATTATAATCATTAAACAAATAATACAAAGAAATCATAAAGAAACTAGACGCAACAACTAATTTTTAATCGACGTTGAAGTATTACAAATCGTCTTACATTGCTGGCACTTTACAACAATAATTTATAATGTTCACTTACGTCCATATTATTATACGAATTCTCGTTGCTTTTTCATAGTATGAATATTTCATAAATACTGTCATCATCAAAATTGATATTCATTAAAAATGTTATGCATCCACTTGCAACGTTAATAGCTTCTCACAAGGTTTACCGAGGACCTGGTGAGGACCACAGGAGTCCACCGGTAAAGAGAAGCACAAGACCGGTCAATGTAGTATCTCTGGAGAACTGGTGTCTGATGGCTTTAAAAGACGCTTGAAAAATTCGAAGTTCGACAAAAAATAACTTTTTTCCCAACTAACAACCGTTTTTCCATCACACTCGCTTATCTCGCTAAAATCAAAAGTAACAAAATTAAAGTGGATAGCTCTGAAACGTTGGAACATAACCCAATAACGTGTTGAAAGCCTGAAGCTCTGTCCGCCCGCCATTGGTACAGCACAATGATAATCGCGTTAACTGCAACGCCTGTCAAAAGCAAGGAAACCGAGCAAAGAGAGAATATTTCCATATGTCTATGTTTTATATAGGTATGTGGAGATAGGCTGTTTTGTTTCTGCTGTATGCTAATGCCGAGATACGATTGCTGTATTAATTGTAAATTCGATTCTGAGCGGTTAGCATTTAGGTGGATTCTTTTGTTTTTGTTTATAAGTCGTATGAAAAGTATCGCTAGCCATAGTATAGCCTATGTAGTACTCCAGGATATGCACTATATGTGTGCCAAATTTCATCCAAATCCCTTCAGATGTTTTTGCCTGATTGTTGCACAAACATACAAACTTTCACATTTATAATATTAATAGGATGTCTCTAGTGGTGTTTTCTTCCATTGGAGATCTTGGAGTCTCCTATCGGAGTCCAAAATGAAGTCCACTACGAAAATAATGTTGTCTACTGGAGTAACAAAATTGTTGAGACATTAAGGCACTCCTAGACAAGTGCTCTGTGATAATACCACAACGATATTTTCAAGGAAATTGTTTTAAAATTGCTGTTACACATAGAACAAAATGTAAGAAATTATCGAACCGTTCATTACGCAAACAATATCAAAACGAATATTTTATTGCTACAAATTCATTGTTATTCCCAAATTCAATACTTAGAATTTCGAAACAGTTCCGCCATTAATTTTGGAAGAAAAGCCCTCAAATAAATGCTGCTATTGTCTCGGATCCCGAATTAGGAACGACAAACCAAACGCCTTAAACAAACGATGTAAATGAGCCATAAAATTAGGAGTAGCCTTGATAGATACTGTATAATATAGGCACAGAAAACCAACTATATTTCTTTTCATTATTGATAGGCTCGACTTGGTCTGCCGCGATGTCTTCTGGCATTTAATGGGAACCATTTGGTGGTTCTTTTTACCCATTTTTCGTCTAACATGCGGCAGACGTGTCGGGCCCAGTCCCACTTAAGCTTGAAGATGGCGGGACGAGCTCGACTCCTACCGAAAGGACTGGGCCGACATTGCAAATTAAAGAGTTTTGTGGAAGGCGTTTGCCCAGCTGTGGGACAAAATAGGCTACATATGTATGTATGAAAGTAGAAGCGATTTTTTTACGGCAGCAAAAAGAACCGCAACGCCATCTATCCTGTCAGCGACGAACTACCAACGAAATCCTGCATCGCGCAAGCAAAGTTCTCCGTGCGATTTGAACACAGACAACACAATATTTCGGGCGGTTGCCCACCAAACACAACAACCGTCTGGTCGGAGGATCCTCCCATTTCAAATGGAGGGTTCTGTAGTGGTGGCCACGTACCGGAAGACCTAGCGTTGATAGGCCTCCTACCATGTTTCCTAACCTTAGGATGAAAACACAATTGGTCAATACCGGAGTCGGATGATAATGTAACGTTTACGCCAAAATAGACCTTCTGCCCTCAAATTTACCACAAAAAACGCGTGATTCATGCTGAGATTATTAATATTCTAGTCTGTCGCTTCGTCAAAACTTCTATAATTACTGGAGTATATTAATCTACGCGACGCGAAGAATTTTATAAAGTGTGCCTAAATAATACCCCGGGGACTAGGCGAGTTTTGTAACAATTTATGTAAATGTAGGAAAAAATATGTGTAATGGGCGTTTTCGGGCCTTAATTTTATTCTGTGTTTCCGGGTTTCGGGGTGTGGATGGTGAAATATCTTTGTGGGTGAAGAGTTTTATGTATATGTCACAGGAAAATTGTAGACTCCGTAAAATTATAATAAATCTTTATTAGATAATTTCTCGGAAAAAATCGTTTTATATACACAAACCCAATCCAAAATCAATAGTTTCCAATATATCCGTGTCTAATTAAGAAAAAATTGTTTACAATTTCACGCGATATTTTACAATCTTACGGCGTTTTGCAATTTTCCGGTGACATATATATTGTTAAGTGCAAAGACATGAATGAGCCTTTGGGCTACTCGTAAATATGTATAAATAACCAAGATGTTTATTCTTGTTCATTGGTCCTTTCTGAAAACTATACCTTCAACAGTAGCTTTCATGTAGGTACCTATTGACAACACTCAGGGTTAATTCCTATCTTTTTTAAATGTTCGCATCGTAGTCGAAAAAAACTGTTAACACATTTTGAGTTTTTCCACTTTCCAATATTTTGACATTAACTGTCGTGTAATTTGAATAGGGTAATTGACTAAAAATTTACATAATTACTCCGTAAGACAGATTTCCAAAAAAATTTAGACCCGTATTTTTTCTTTTCTCACGTAAACATTAAATGAAGACGATACAGTGCGTTGAAAACTCGTCTGACGTCAGATTTTGGTACACTTTTTACCGGAAAGTGACGTCACAAGCCCCACTCCTGATCTTCGATGCGTTTTATCTTCGTCAACTTTTATTGATTTGATATAACAAAATATAGGTGTCCAATATTTTTCCAAAATCTAACTGACGGATTAAATAGAATCATATTTTTAAATCGGGAATCATACCTATTTAAACCGTGTTTAACTACTAGAACTGGCCTTAAACTGGTCATAAAATCGTCACAAATATATTAACATGAAATCAACATTTTAGCTTCAAACCAATCTGGGATTTTTTTCTGAAAAGCGCGGTACCAAAATATATCTTGGAAAATGTCTATTCATAGCCAAAAAATCTTTCAATAGGGAATATATGAATTGGATTATTTATAGTCAGCATATCTTTCGAAACCTACGCAGGTAAATACTATTAATACGCCTATCTTAAAGGTTAATAATATGTCAAGATTTACGATCATCCGTTCACTCGTTCACTCATTCACTGTCCGGAGGTCATTGTTTAGCGAATGATGAATCAATTTGATAGAACATTCATGACCTGTGTGAGTGTGACCTTTGAGTGTTGTGCAAAATGATAATGTTAAATAAAGATTCAATTACACTACATGCTTTATTTTCATATATTTAAGCTCCTATTATATGAAAAAGAACCGAAAACGTATGGATTGCAAAGAAATTTAAACTTATTCTTCCGAGAAGATGTACTAGTAATTCCTTTTGCAGTTAATTAAAGCTTATTTTTTTGTTTCAGGTAAATAATAAAAACATTGTTGCTGTTATCTAAAGTATTATTCATCGGTAAGTTAACGGAATACTTTACTTAAGCACCATAATGTAAAGTTTGATAATAGAGTCTGTTGTTCCAAAAGATTTTTCCGAATTCTGAATTCAAAATTATAGATGAGAATTTATTGCGACTATGTTTTATTTATTTTTTAATATTTGGCTTTATTATGTTTCGAGTTTTTATATGACAAAAGCCTATAGTTTGAATAATAATGCCATACTTGATCAACAAATTAGGTCCTGCGTTTTGTATCACATATAAGAACCAGACAGTAGGCATTTTTTACGTAACGCAAAGGGCATTTGGAGGAACACGGTTGGGTTTCAGTCAGTAAGAGTCTGACACTCCCTTTTGCTCCGCCCAGAGCGGAAGGAGTCATTTGATGATTTCCCATCCTTAAACAAAAAAAAAGTCTTTTTTTACCATTTTTTGGTTTCTATCGCTTCGCTTAGCTTGTTTTTAAATCAAGTTTATAATTATATTGATGAGTTTATAAGGCGATGTTCTTAACTTTTTACGAGTTGTCATTATTTCAGGTCGTTGTATCCAAGTGTGGGTGTTAAAATAATGTACTGGCAAAAACGTTTACCATTTAGCAATATCGATAGGCTCGCCCCCATCTTTGTGGGACCTAATACCGGCATCGGCTGTGGGTGTTCCTTTAGACAGTTTACCAGACTTTGTTCATTGTAATTGGATTATATTATGACATTACATTGTCTGATCTTAAGACTGCTTCAACAAAAGTTCCATTGAGAATATTTGATGAGATGAGAGTTTGATGAGTTCTTGATGTGCATTCCTGTGTCAGGCAAAGCAAGCGAGCATTTTATTTGTCAGAAGCACCTTTTTTTTTAAGGATGGGAATTCATCAAATGACTTCTTCCGCTGTGGGTGGAGCGGAAGGGCGTGTCAGACTCTTACTGACTCAAATCCATCCGTGTTCTTTCTAAAGCCCTTTGCGTTCCAGGGCCGCGGTGACTCTTTCGAACAAATTTCGCAACCCTACCAGGCTCTGGCCCTAGCGGGCCCTGTCTTCTATGCTGACATCTCATTGAGGCGCGCGTGGAACACAACGCGCCATCGACCCGGGCCTGGTGGTGATCGGACAGCGAGCCAACCAACGCTCGCCATCCGTAGGCCCGCGCCTTCGGTGGCTGGGGATCGCCCTGCGACTCCCGACACGCCCGGGGCGTCTTCTCCTGTAGCAGCGGTTGGGGCGAAGGCCTTGTCTCTCCCTCGCGCGCAGAAGCAGCTTAAAGTGTAGATATCTACCTAGTGCAAACAAAGGCAATAGCGTCGCCTTCTATTATAAAGGAATTTTACATGGAACCTAAAAATAACTTTCAAAATGTGAGTGTCAAAGTAAATTCATTTATTTCAACTGGACCATTTAAATGCACTTTTGAACGTCAAATTTTCAGTTTAAAAATAAAATATATATTAGTGCCTCTAGTTGTTCATTCGCAAATAGTAGATGCTTATAGAGAAAAACGGTGTATGTAGGTACTAATAAGTAGGTACATCAAGCTACGACAATCTGTCAAATTTCTCTAATCGATTTTCAACTTTAATTCTAAAGTATTAGGTTCAAGGTTGATTGGAAAAATTTTACAGTTTCGTGTAGCTTGATGTGCTACCGTCTGAACATCTCAGGACGTATCGACATAATACGAAGTAACCGATTTCCGAGCTTAATTTTTTTTCTGAATGTCGGAAATCGGTTACATCGTTTTGTGTAGATACGTCCTTTTTTCTTATGACGGCAGACAGAAGGCCACCTCTACTTTATTCTTCGGGTAAACAGGCGTAATGTTTTATCATAAAAATATTTTTTCCCTCCTATTTTGGCATAAAATAGCGCCAGCAAACCTACGTCAGTTTAAAACTAAAATTAAGATGGATGGGATAAAAAGCTCCACATTTTACCACAAAAATATCAACCAAAACAAAAAGCTCTCCGGTACATCTGAAATCTTTTCACATCTGATTCGGGTCTCCTTAAGGTAACGTAAGAGACAAACAGATCTGGGATCCACTTATTGGCTTCTTAGATTACGTCATAATATTTCAGGAGATGATTGATATACTAGGCCCGGTGCGCCGGATGGCCTGTTGCGTAAGTCGCGCTTTTATTCCTTAGGGATGGGGTAGTGTCGATGAAAAGATAAAAAATGAACTTTTTTTTTGTGTTTTTTTGGGAATGGTGAAAAAGTGTTTTGAAGTTCTATCTGCTTATAAGTTACGTACTCGCTCTAGGAACTTGCTTGCTCCTTCTTATGCTGTTTGACCTCAATGCTGGTCGTGACCTCAATGTTTTCTTGCGGACTATTTGTCGCCATGTTGTCGTATCGTCGGCGATGTGGATGGCATTGCAGATTGTGATCTCTAGCGTGTAAAGTATTTGATCTGACGAACGAACCGGCTTCTTGTCTCTGACTCAGAGACAAGAACCCGGGTTTCGCTTCTACTAGTAGGTACTACGCGTAGTTAAATGTTCTCAGTTGGTACAGCTTGGATTTCTTAGAAAAATGTAGTTTGCCGTGTTAATCATTAAACAGTTAGCAATAGGAATGTTCTACTTGATATTGTGAAAGAAAGATAGTGTGAAAGTGCGTCTATCTTGGTTTATTTTAAGATATAATTTGCGTTTCGGTGTCTGTTCAATACATAATGAAATACCCATTAAGGAATTCAAAACAAAACCAATCCACATTATGTGACAAAAACACAACGATAACTTTCACTAAATATCGCGGGAATCAGCTGGAGGCAAGACGCACAGGACCGGTCGATGTGGCGACACTCGGCGGAGGCCTATCTTCAGCAGTGGATGTCTTTCTGCTGAAATAATGACACTTTTGCTAGATTACTTCCGCGAGCGTACCAATCTTTTTATCGAACAGATTACCTTTTTATCGATATAGCGGCACATCCCTAATCTTTCCTTACAATTCAGCGAAGAGGCCTTCATTATGTAACGTTTTCTTATCTTGGGCTCACCTTAAGAAGATGTCTACTTGTAAGGGATACGTAAATTATTCCGCCAAAACCGCTGCCTCTAATCTTGGGATGCGGTGCGATTGTGAGCGACTAGAATGATTTATTGCTTTTTCTTTGGTGTTTATAGACATATTTTTGAGGGTAAATATAAGGAGGTTGTTTTAAGCCTTGTTCACTGAGTCTTTTACGATGTTTGAGTCTAATTCATCTAAGTTACGTTGTCCAAGTTTAGGTTTAGACTTGCTTTTTGAAATGTTCGAACAAAATAGTCGAAACAAAATGCTTGCTGTGGTCAATTTAAGGAGCGCGTACCGGAACACGCATCGTTGGAAGGCAGTCCCACAAGGTGGACCGGTGACCTGGTGAGGGTCGCGGGTAGCCGATGGATACAAGACACACTGGACCGGTTGTTGTGACAATAAGCAGTGGACGTCTTTCGGTTTATTTGATTATGATGATGATGATTATCTACCTACGACATTCCTCTTCAAGCATGGTAGGTACATGCAGAATCCGCTATCTTTAGAACTCCTCTTGATCTGAAACAATCTCGTGTGTGAGGGATTTCACGTGATTGCCACGATCTCTCAGACGGATTAAGTGCTGAACATGATTTAGTCCCCGATTCTTGATAGATTCTTGTTTTAGAATTCTGAGTTGCAGTGCTGTGTAGAGGAAACCGATAGTTCTAACGGAGTTAGGGATAATACTAATGGAAACTGTACATTGGTTGCTGAATACTGATCATTCATTGCTGCCATACTTAAGTAAAAAAGTTCGGAAAAGCCCGAATATTAATCAGAAAGAGATGCATTTTTTTAAAACCTTTTTTCAGTTATGCGGGGTTTAAGGAGTTTAAAAAAACCCACCGCAAAAAAAATCTTCCCCATTCTATAGTCGGTCATTTTGGGAAGAAACTACGTTACAGGCAAATCAAAGTTCAGCTTTGACTTGAAAAATTTTACGCACACATATTATGTACGCTGTTAAATTAAATCATTCTTTTTGCGAATGGACAACTAGAGTCACTTATATTTTAATTTTAAACTGTAAATTTGACGTTAAAAAGTGCCTTTTAATGGTCTAGTTGAAATAAATGAATTGACTTTGACTTTGACTTTGACTTCATTTAGCAAAATTCAAAAGGCGTAACACTTAATTATTTTATTTCAACTACAACTGACTACCGGGGCAATGACAGTTGGTATTGGTTTTTATTCTTATATTGAAACACATTGTAATGCTGGGTTGATTAGTAAAAAATACAACCCACAATTTGGGGAGTCGGTGTTTTTGATTGTTGCTTCGTATTTTAACACCGACTTCCTAAATTAAAGTTATTTTATATTTTTTAGTATTTTGGAAATCGTTTTTTTTTTAATAGTATTAATTTTAACTTTTTAGTTGGACACAACACCTAGGAACACCACTAGAAAGTCACAGGAAAGCAAATAACCTACGCAATTTTATTTACTTGAATGACATATTTTTTCCAGCTATTTTGATTTAAAAACCAAACTATTGAATCGATTTTGATGACATTTCTATGGGACCAACCAGGGTTCCCAACTTTTTGTACTAGAAAAAAGTACGTAATTTTATGTCACGGTCGGAGGTATAAAATTAACAGTATTTTACAAAAGTTACCTTTATTTTATTTTTCGACGTTTTAAAAACATTTTTTTGGAGGTTCTTGAACAATTTGTTATCATTTTTAAAGTTTTCATAAGCCTCGAGAGGCTTATGAAAACTTTTAAGTTAAAATTAATGTAATGAAGAGCAAATTTTTTATTGCATCAATAGAAGCAATAGTTGTTAGGTTTTATTTTGGCTGGTGAATACCAGCGGTCATAAAAACAGTATTTTGTATACTTTTTTTATAGAACAGTAAAAAGTATTAACGTGCGAACAAAAGTATAATACTGTTATTAACAGTATGGTTGGCAACCCTAGGACCAACCGGAAAGTTATATTCTTTCAGAATTCAGAATTTTTCAAATAGGTTCATAAATGACGGAGTTATGTGGTAACAAACATAAAAAAAACACAACCGAATTGAGAACCTCTTCCTTTTTTTGAAGTCGGTTAAAAATAACTAAATAAACAATCCTTAGAATCGCCTTTAAAGGGTAACCTAACTTTTATGCACGCCAGTATATAAGTTCCACTACAACATAAAATCTATTCTCCCCAAACATCTGACTTACTCCGGTGGGATCACATAAAGGAAACACAAACATTTCTTCAGAAGCGTTTTCGCGCCACAAATAAATAAACTACAGTCATAACTCAAACGCATAGAGGAATGCGCGCAGTACTAGCTATGAAATATACAGGGTATATTGCCTTCCTCAGGGTTGCCGTGAGAAAAAAAAGTTGTGGAGAAAAGGGTGATTTAATATTTAGGTAGGGTAACACTGGTACTTGTTGAGTTGTTGGTCTGAGGGTAATTCGGACTTTAAAGTGTTAATATTAGGTTTTTTTTTAAATGTTTCTTTTTGATGTCAGTATTTTATAGTAGTATTGCTGATAAGGCTTGACCCATAGTATATTCATATTCCTATCTTTATTTGCATTCCATAATGTGTGGTGTGGCAATGGGCTTAACGCTAGTACAATTACGGACCCTGTAGGGCACAGCAAAAAGTTTAAAATTAATGTTTGAAAAAATTAATACATAGTCAATAAACTATTTTAAAACATGTCCTTAATATTGGCCTGGTGAAGGTCGCGGGAATCCGTTGGATGCAAGAAGCATAAAACCGGGTGATGTGACCAGGCTTAGAAGAGGATTACGTCCAGCGGTAGACGTATTTCAACTGAAAAGATAACGATACTGATTATTTTCACTTATAATAAAGAAAATTTATTATTTTTTTACCGCGAATTCTTTCTTTTATTATTTTCTCGCGTTAATATAAATTTTCGCAAAAAAATGTAGCCTATTACCGACGCCGTCTATCGTCTATCGCTAAAACAAGATTCATCAACATCGATTCAGCTATTTAGTCATGAAAGTGCAACAAACGAACAAGATATTCCAAGATTAATTCCCAACACAATAGACATGCAACTCCAAGTAAACATTAGTTGAAATGTCAATCATCAACCATTGTGTAGACATTAAGCCATCATACCGTCCACCTGTTTTGGTTAACCCTACTGCGGTAAGGTTAGCACATTACAGTAGGCAAGGCATCAATAAGACGTAGGTATATATCTTTCTACTTGACTGCCTGAGTACTGACTGTTTGTTTTGGCGGCTGTATCAAATAATGTTGTTTGCTTCCGTGACTTTTGTTTCATTACACTTTGTCTTACATCTTATTAGATATGTTTCTTGTGTACGTGTATATGTCACTGAACTCCTCCTAAACGGCTGGACCGATGTTGATGATGAAATTTTTTGTGTGTGTTCAAGGGGATTTGAGAATGGTTTAGATTCACAATTGGACCCGGTAGGTGGCACTGCAATCGATTTATATAATTGTTCATCATACACAAAGCAAAAGTTCGGACAAGACAACGTCTATCGGGACCGCTAGTTATATTCAAATATAATACAAAACAGTTTATTGTGACAAATAGAAAATTATATTACATTTCAACGCGTTTGGGGCCTTCTTTTCAGCAAACAATGCCTGTATTAGAAGGCTCCGCTCTTTCACATCATTGTCGTACACTTATACCAACTAGAGTTAAAATAGTGTACTTGTGACCTTAACCCTACAGCGCATACTGTGCCTCATATGGGCCATACAGGAATATTGCTCATAGTTTCGTACAAAACGTAGTTAAGCGCCATCTAGTGAAAATTATGATAATTACGCACTCCAGTGAAGTATAAAATAGGTCACCTTTTTGGCCACAGTGGCGGTAAAGGTTAGGGAGTAAGTTTGAATTTGAATTTGCAGGCAGTTGAAAAAAAGTTCAATTACGTGAGTTTCGATCCGACAAAATAAATTGAAAATATCGGATTTTTGTGCATATCAAAATATCGAAGGTAAGTTTATGTTATTATTGTCTTGTGAATTATTTTTATATACAATATTTATAGTAAATCAATGATTTATCGAGGTTTTATTGTATGTGCCCAATGAGGCACAGCGTGCAATAAGGGTAATATAAAACTTTGTTGCTATTTCAGATAAATCCTCACAAATCGGTGACAGAATCAGAAATTGAACACTTTTTGAATGTGCCATCGGGGAGTGAAGATGAACTGGAATTATCTGATGGGGAAAGTGGTGATGACCTGATCAAACTCAGTGATTCGGGGATGGATGAAGTAGTAAGAACACCTCAAAACGAAACATTCGATGATTTTCCTTCACATGCAGGTAACTTGTCAGCAATTATTGATAATAGCACTAGTCAAACCGAACCCAGCGTTTCGGATTGCTCGTTTGGGATTGAATATTCAAATGTCATCTCAAAAAGAGCTCCTAAAGGCCAAAAAACCACGTGGTTATTCTGAAGAGTGGCAAACTACTGTTGAAGGAATACCAGTGGTCACTGTCATGTGGTTAGATAATAAACCTGTGACACTTGCGTCTTCATTTGTCGGCGAACAACCTAAAGATAAAGTCAGAAGATTTTGTAAGAAGACTAAGCAGTACATCAATGTCGACTGCCCTGACATTATTCGTCACTACAACCGCCATATGGGTGGTGTAGACCTGCTGGACTCTTTCATCGGAAAGTATAAAATAAAAATGCGTACAAGGAATAATGGTACATGAGGATATTCTACCATCTGCTCGATGTGATGATCATAAACAGTTGGCTTCTTTACAAGAGAGTTGAACAGCAGAAACAAAATAATACAAAAATAAAACTACGTGAATTTCGGCTAGAAGTTGCTAAAGCTCTTTGTCTATCTGGACCCTCACTTACACGCAAAAGAGGAAGACCGTCATCGTTCGTCGCCGATATGCTTGAGGAAAAGAAGAAGAAAAAGCCAAAAGCTGTAGTACCACCTAAAGACGCCAGAACTGATGGCATCAACCACTTCCCATTATGGTCCACTGCTAGACAACGTTGTAAATTACCTGCTTGTAAGGGAAAATCATTCATTATGTGCCAGAAATGCGGAGTGGCACTGTGTTTGAATAAAGATAAGAACTGTTTTTTGGCATTTCATCAATAAATAAAATAATTGTAATGTCAAAGAGTAAATAACTTGCATTTATAAAATTTTGATCTCAATTTTTTCCTTTTTTTTAAAACTTTATTTCATTGTTTACTTAATATCTACCTACTATAATTTGTGGATAATTTCATTAGTTTGTTTATACTTTCATTAAAGTTTGTTTATAATTTCATTATAGTTTAATTAAATACTATTTTGTTTAATTCCTGCTGAGTATCCTACATAATACTTTTTAAAGCCTTAATGCTTTTTGGGACATATTGGGCACATACACAAAAATCGATATAACTCAATAAATATTGCATAATGTTTTTTTTAATTATTTTTCCATGTATAAGAATGGCATTTTAAATCATATATATTTTTTTTGTAGCTTAATAAAATATCGTGCATTGTAGGGTTAAGTTCCAAACGTCCTTATGAAAACAGAACCCTTATAGTAATACTCGTGTTTCTGTGTGTCTGTTGGTCACAGCCAATTTGATCCGAATCTACTGGATCTATTCAGTTGAAATTTGGTATACATATAAAGTTTTGAAATACATACGCGGAATTAAATACATTTTGGGGGATCATTTTTAGGGGTAAGAAAAAAAGAAAAAAAACCCAATTTTGTCGTCTGAAATGTCGGACGGTCGCAATCTTTTTGCATAATAATATGTAATAAATTACATAAGTAATGAATAGTTTTGAACTTTATTTTTATGGATTGGAAGTCATCAAATGACTTCTTCCGCTCTGGGTGGAGCGGAAAGGCGTGTCAGACTCTTACTGACTAAAACCCATCCGTGTTCCTTCTAAAGCCCTTTGCGTTCCAGTGCCGCGGTGACTCTTTCGTTAAGAAACTATATGACAATTGACACTATCATTTCCGAAACTACTGAACCTAAAGTACAAGAAAACCTATAAGAACTCCCACATAGCCGATTTTTTACCAAATTAAATTTCAACAATCGCCAACGATCAACCAGCCTATACAAATATCCCCATATTAGCGACCTCGTATTGCAGTACCCATGATTACCATTACTCAACTAAACCCTTTCGACTAAATTACGAGATCCTCTGGATTTCGACGGAATGACATTGTTAGAAATGAAATGTAAACTGCGATCCTTGCCCCACCCTCATTTGTTATGGGGTGTGTATGTTAAAGAGAGATTCCGTTGCGATCTTTGTTTATTAACCCACTTCAAAAAAGGAGGTTCTCAATTCAGATGTATGCTTTTTTTGTAGTCTATCTGAAACTGGTCCTTTAGTAGGATAATTTAATTTCGTTTCAATTTTACTTTTCGGGACTGGATTCAAAGAATTTATTTCAATTGAGGCCGTATTTTCAATCGTGTTTGGACAGCTTACATGTGTGTCGAAAACATCCATTTACGTCAAACCGCTATTTTTATTCTTCAGATAAAAGTCAAATAGACTATTGAAAACTTAATTATTTTTAATAATTAAAGGCACACTTATATGCCAACATTTTCAAAAAAAAAAAATGGTTACTTTTGTATGGAGAATGGAGACAGACATACCTACTTAATTTAGTAGGTACATATTATATGACGGACGCAACATACGTAAGTCTTATTACCATTTTAACGTTTCTGTCTAGTTAAAACTTCGACTATAGCAAAATAGAAAGCCTAGGTTCTATCATAATAACATAGACCTTATCCACCTAAATTCGAAAACTGCCAACATTCCCACAGGAAATTCACAAATTCTTCCTTTCCCTTCAAAGGTCAAAAGTTGTTTCGCGGAACCCTAACCGTTACAAATGAGGGGGGCTCATTTGTAACGCCGGGTTCCGCGCATTTAACAAACGAACATGGCCGCTTGTCATTTTTCAGACGACCGCAAACTATTTGTTTTGGCTGACCTCTTATTAAAGAGTCGTTGTTGGAATGCAAATTAAGTTGTGTATTATGTGATGGACTTGTTATGAGGTAATAATATTTTTGGGGTGGGTATGGTGGGAGCTTCGCTTGTCAAACCTAAAGGTGCTCTCTCACCTGGAGCATTCGCCTGTAATGTAACATTTCAGATTCGATTTTGAACATTGCATAACAATACTGCCTCCCTGACTGACGAGCATTCGCCTGTAATGTAACATAAGGTTCATGTATTTATGTTATGAGTTGCATCAAAATATTACTCATTTCATCATGAAATTGCGCACTGTAATGCTCGATTCTGTTTTCTCACCAATGTACCTAATGATCGACTTTGTAACGTTACATTACAAGCGAATGCTCCAGGTGAGGGAGCACCTTATGTGTTACAGTGTGTCTGAGTTTCTTTTAAATTAGATCAGGTACAGTCAACAATGGTAAACAGGCAAAAATAACTGCACTGCCAATATTTATTTCTAATGTTTATTTCATTATAACTTTTTGAGCTAGGTAATGACATACTTACGAGTGTGCTGTAGGTATTATTATTGTCTACTGTTTAAAAGTAACTACTTTTTAACACTACTACTGCTACAAACCAAATAGCTTTTTTGACTGTACCTACGCTAGCTAAACTTTGACTATAGTAGGCGCCAGATAATCGTGGAATAACGGTCATTGACCCACCTACAATTATTGACATTTTTAATTTGAAAAACGGAATTAATGACACAAAGCTGTCCCGAATCATCATCTCTCGTGATCCTTAACATTGTCTAATAATGAAAAACGATTCATATTTAATTGTTCAGGTACCTATGAACAGTTATTAGGGAAAGGTCAATGTACTTTATTCCACATTTATCTGGCGCCTACTATAGTGTATACGTATTGACATTATACAGAAAATCTTAGTCGTAGAAGTCTTGTTATCACCTGCCTAGGCTTTTTCCAACTACATTGGGGTAGGCTTAAAATCAAACCGGATTCAGCTGTATACCAGTATTTTGCCCTTCCGAGAACTTAGTAACTGCATAACACGATACTTCTTGGCAAGACTGGTGTCAGGTTTTCTGGCTTAGTGACAATCTTACGAATTTATCTTACTTTATCTGACGTATCTTAGTATAGTCACGTGAAGAGGAGGGATGAAATGCATGTAAATAAAAGAGTTAAAAATATAAATGTGGATGGATAGCAGGGAAACGGAGGCCAATGAAAAGATGGATGGATTGTGTTAGGACTGATAAGAAAGAAAAGGAAGTTAGTGATAGCGTGACGGCTGACAGGACAGAATGGAAGAAAAAACGTGTTGCGCCGACCACAAGTAATATGTGATAAGGGCAGCAAGATGATGGAGTGACAATCTAACTAATCTAAAATATCTACAAATGACAGGCGCGACCAACGATTAATGTGCTTTCCTAAGCAAAAAGGATACTCGGTATGTTATGATGGTCAACCAATTCACAGACCGACCTCGGGAAGCGTTGCTTAACTCTGAAGATCGACCTGTGTGACTACTAGTATTTAGCCTTTGACTCATTTATAACGCATTATTGTTAGACCTTATGTCCCGAATTAATAGTTGAAAAAAAAAGAAAATAATGGTTACAAGTTACAACTCAAATCAACTCACGTCATGACTAGGAAGGTGATACATTTTAAAATTGAAAATTAATATTTAACAAAACCGGGTCTCCCCTACGAAAAACTCGAAGTGTTAAGCAAGAGGATCATTTACAGCTACTTAACCCTCAAACGCCGGTCCTAATCTACCGATAATATCAGTTAAGGATAGATGTAATCTTAACTCTACGCTGTCCTTTGAGTTAAGACCCGACGCCCGATCAAAGGGTTACTTTAATTAATATTAATAAACCCCTTAGTTATTTTGGGGTTAGGGAAGAAAGGGTGTGAAGGTATTCAAGTTAAGCAGCGGTCAGGTAGACCGATAAGTGGATGGGTGGGTCACTTGTTAGTGATGGATTAGGTTGTGGATTTTATAGGCTATTTTTTTCTTTTATTTTTTTTTATTTAATATGGGATTGCTCTTGACTCTAGTCTAGGTCATAGATGACAGATACAAAGTCGACGATGGAGCGAGCTTACCCAGAAGAAGCCTGTTCACTCTAATTTTGAAGAGATTAGGGTTGTATGCGTTCGGAAACTTGGCTTGGATTAGGCTTGCGGTTAATTGTTATTTTGAACGAAATAATAATAATATATCCTAGGACAACTCACACACGGTCATCCGATCCCAAACTAGGCAGAGCATGCGCTATAGCAACCAAACAACGATAAACATACTTAAATATTTCTTAATACATACATATTATAGACAAATTACACCCAGACACAGAACAAATGATCATGTTCATCACACAAAGATTTCCTCCGGCTTAGCAGTCAGGGTCACTAACCACTCGACCAACAGGCCAATCGAACAACTTTTACTGTGGGACCAGCACTGAAAGAAAAAAGATCAAAAATCGACTGTCCCATACATTTATGTGCGCATAACTCAACAAAATGTAGGTACTGAAGATCAGGTTTTTTTTCACGATTTCAGGATTGGTCCCATAGTCGAAGTTGTTCATAATGATGAGTCACAATGGCCCCTTTTCTAAGTATTGCGTTTATTCTGTTACAATCATGTTGTATAATATCTTGCGCGATTACTGGCCAAGTTTGATCCAAAAACATGGTCAGTGGCCTTAGCGCGAGTTTTTAACGTTCTCCATCGCGTCAGCGTAAACGTCAATTTGTATTGAAACTGAATAAGCGCCGCCTCTGTTACGCTCACGGAAAACCTTTTTTTTAGGGTTCCGTACCCAAAGTAAAACGGGACCCTATTACTCAGACTTCGCTGTCCGTCTGTCACCAGGCTATATCTCATGAACCGTGATAGTTACACAAGAAATTTTCACAAATGATGTATTTCTGTTGCCGCTTTAACAACAAATACTAAAAAACAGAACAAAATAAATATTTAAGCGGGCTCCCATACAACAAACGTGATTTTTGGCCTTGGCCGGTTTTTTTTCATACATTTTGACATAAGCGAACGTTCACGTTAACGCGATCTATTACGCTAATAAACTCGCATTAGGCCCTCAGATCGACACAGCACCTTTGCCGCGGACCACCTTGACAGCAACGTCCTGTGAGTGACGATCTTCGCCCATCTTTTCGTTTCCGAACGTATACAACCCTAATCTTTTCAAAATTCGAGTGAACAGGCTTCTTCTGGGTGAGCTCGCTCCATCGTCGACTTTGTCTCTGTCATCTATGACCTAGACTAGAGTCAAGAGTAAACCCATATTAAATAAAATAAAAAATCTCTCGGTGTGCATTCATGATACGTGGGCAGCCCACTATTCTCCCATTTCCGTCAATCTGTTTTTTGAGTTATGCGGGCAGTATTTCTAACGCGAACTGTTCGCTTAACACCCATTAGGCTGCGCTTCATTTCTATTGGCAAATATTGAGTGACGCACAAGATAGATATGTTTGGAAGTACAAAGGGGAGAACGGGTACCTATGGGTACCCAAAAGGACAATTCTTTCTTGCTTAGATAAGTTTTAAAACCTTTCTTTATCTCAGGCAATTGCTCACAGACCTTGACCTTCTTTGGTCCCAGTATTTTTGACTGAATTTCTACAAGTATTCTACATTCTACATTCTTTAGGATGCTGACGTTTGGAATGTAAGTCAGCGGAAAATTGAAAACTCCGTAAGATTGTAAATTATCGAGTGAAATTGTATACTAGTTTTTCTTAATAAGACACGGATATATTGGAAACTATTGAATTTGTCTGCAATTTTCCGGTGACATAGGTATATAAGCTATATAACAAGCGTCTGACTGTGGCTTCGCCCGCATGAAATCTAAAGAAAGGTACTGACCGGTGTTATGGGGCGTAATGTAACATGTTACGAAGCGGGCGTTCGTGCAGTCTTTCGTCATTCGTGGAAACGAGCACGAACATGATGCGTATGTGTTTTGTTTTATACGGATTTTAGGCCACGATGTAACATAACATGCTCGCAATGTTACATTACGACCCGTAACACCGGTCAGTACTTAGCTTATTTTTACTCTACAAACACAAACAACAAAACATACAACACACACACTACAACACAAACACACATATACACATCACATATTTCCCAAATAAAAACCTATATATGATTTACCCAAGTTCCAAATTTCATTCAAATACATTGAGCCGTTTAGGCGAGGTGATTGCTTAACTAAAAATCAAACATCTAGATTGAAAAGATGAGAAAAGTAGCCCTACTTAAAAGCAGGTCCAAACATAGAGGCTTAGTACACGTCAATAGTAACTCATTGTGTTGGCCAAATAGGGATATCAATGGAACACTTCTGCGAATCACTCATTACGCATCCTTATAATAACTGACGTGGTGCAGGGTATGCGCGACTAGCGATTATATGAGCGGTTTTTTTATAGTTCTTTGAGCTGATTTAGAAGTCAATCGTCTTTTATTAATTAAGGAAATTTATTTATTAATTTAATTAATTAAAAAAGGTTATTGTATTTTTTTAAATCCTTTTTTGTTTGGGGGCTTTTATCAAATATATGCCAGCCCCATCGTACCCTTTTACATTAATTTGCTTACTTAAACAGTATTAGTTTATACTATTACTTAATAGTTAATGATTTAGAGTTATTCGTGGAGGACCATAGTTAAATGGCACAACTTTTTAATAATCTCCGAAGACGGTACAGATAGGATGGACTGGATTATGCCTACATCAAATTTATTAATTTTAAAATCCTTCACGAATAACTCACGTTCTATTCCGTTTCGAGCAAACTCCATCAGCAAATGTTGCAAGTCCTCGATTTGATTGCAAACTGTGCAATTAGTAGAAGTAGTTATTCTTATTTCTTGCAGCTTTGCACTCATATCCTTCTTGCAGGAACTATGCATATTTACGAATTTCTATCACTGAAAATTTCGTAATCGGAAAAGAACTTCCAGGAAAACCTTCAAATCAAACCAATTATCAATTAATTCCTTCAAATACATTGAAAAAAATAGAAGTTCTTTGTGCAGTATTGTCCTGTCATCTTTATAGATTAAGGAAACCAATAATAAGTCTGTGCTTTTATAATACGTGTAACATATTAAAAACCGGCCAAGAGCGAGTCGGACTCGCGCACGAAGGGTTCCGTAGCATTATCTATAAAAATGACAAAAAAATCTCGTTTTTTGTATGGGAGCCCCCTTAAATATTAATTTTATTCTGTTTTTTAGTATTTGTTATTATAGCGGCAACAGAAATACATACATCATCTGTGAAAAATTTCAACTGTCTAACCTATCAGGGTTCATGAGATATAGCCTGGTGACAGACGGACAGCGAAGTCTTTGTAATAGGGACCCGTTTGACCCTTTTGGTACGGAACCCTAAAAATTATGATTTGTTTCGACTCGCACTTTATCGGTTTTCAAAGCAGCTAGGTATCTCCACAAAGAAAACATTTCGAAAATATTCCAAGTCCAGTTTCAAGTCCAGTCCAAGAATAAATGTATCAATCAACACAATAAATATATTTTAGCTCATGTCCACAAACAACTATATAAGATCACATTTTATAGTACATTCATGACATCACTTTATCGTGTAATCCAACTGGAACTCAAACGACGTTTCCAAGTATTCATTACGCATCCGTTCTGATGATAGACAGCTCAATTAACTGGCGACCAGCGCTGATACTAAACCAGGAAACCGTCGCTTACGTGGTTATATAAGAGTGTTTGCTGAACTGTTTATGAGCTAATTTTGAATGTCCTCCTGCAAGGAAGGATCGAACGAGTTATCATAATATTCCTTGGTAGCCTGCAATGTAATGCAACTTGAGTTTAAATGTTTTTAAGTTTTGGTATTTAGCGTGTATTTTTTTTTCTAGTATATTGTGTCCAACTGCTGGGCAAAGGCGTCCTCCATATCCTTCCAGACATTCTTTTCTTGCGCCACCTTGAAACAGCCTTCGCGGTGTGCATCCAAATCATCTCGCCACCGCTTTCTGGGCCCCGTCCATCCTCTGGCATAAATTGCGTGGCGAATTTTGCTCAGCGGTCACTATGCATGCGGCTGGTGTGACCCGCCCAGCGTGTATACCAAAACTTATTATAATATAACCTTATTTCTTTAAATTTCTCTATCTCCCTGAGGTTTGGTGTAAGGTAACCCAAATTCGGGCTTAAGGTCATCTTTGTACATCACCTTTCCTACTGTAACAATGTCGCTAAACATCTTCTGTGCAATGCAGAAAAAAAAACAAAATACTTATAAAACAGATATAAATTATTTCTATCTAAAAAGCTTCCTACACATTAACTCTCTCCTCCCTCCCGCTACAATATCATCACTTACACCAAAACCATCACAAGTACGTCGCTTGTCGCTTCTTCTTATCATAGTTCCGCAGGCCCTTTAGGTGTTTGTCACAAAGTATGTCGGCTAACCTTGTCATGATGACCTCGTCTACAAGATACTGTGAGCCAAAACGTTTGCGATAAGCTTCACCCAAAACGGGTAGTGTATCAAGGTGTACTTGAACGCTTTTGCCTGAGAGAGAGTAGTTTGTCCCGTTTTTGTTACGTAAGGTGTCAGATTGCATTTTGTGATTATGTTGTAGGCTAAATTGGGCTTAGGATATGTGTAGTAATGACAGTATAGCCCGGCCGTCGATCTGAAGGCCAATCATAATAAGGATCTTTACTGCCATGTATTTACGATAGGTGGCGCATTGTCGGCATAGCCATTGACAGCTGTCAATACATTTTGTAACCTTCTAGGTAATTCTTTTAATTTAAATTTTCTCGAAATATGCCTCTGTATGCTGTACCAGGATGTACCCCCGGTGTACATTTACTTACCTAAGACACAACGCTAAAAATAAGTGGGAAAAGGCAATACGTTGCAAAAAGGTACAATAAATGTAAAATCAATAACGAGAGTGAAACGTTTTCAACACAAAAAAATAGCAATAATCAAAGTGTAAACAAAGCGAAAACGATTCTACTTTCTGCGCTGGGCTTTGGGAGTGGATCCGCACTGTCGTACTTAAAAAACATTCAAATTTAAGTCGCAATATAATTTCAGCTACAATCAATGTCACAACTAGAAGTAGGAAAATAGGGAAAAAATCATGTAAGGAAATTAAAGATATTTTTGATAATTTGCGATGCAAGTGCGACCGGATTCTTTAGGATTTGAAAATTGGTTGCGGAATTTTGTTCCCCCAGCCATCCTTAAAAATAAAAAAAGGATTTGAAAATTGTCCCTCTGTACAAGCAAAGGATTTAATTTTGAGTCAATAGGTAAAGCGACATTCTTTTCGCGATAACAATTGTCGAAAAGACAAATAAAATAAAACATTTTTGCATTTCGAAAATCGCAATGACCGATAAAACCGTCACTAATACCCGAAAAAACCGATAAAACAGACAGCGAGTTCGGTTCTCGAATGAATTCATCTAGACAATGCCTTGTCTAGATGAATTCGTTCGAGAACTGAACTCGCTGTTTACTAACGAATGTCGAAATTAAATTACCAAAACCGAACAATCTTCTACAAAACTCATTTTCTCGAAAAATGTTACTAACATACTCATTCGTATGAAAAACACACGTCGTCGAACAAAAGTCGCACATGAACTTACTAAGTCCATGCATACGCTCACGTCGCTTACAATAAGTACGCTTTAACCCTTGAAAAACTGGCAAGTCTTTGTTCTAGGATTTAAAAACTGAATTCCCTGGAGCCAAGAGTTGCATAATAGAAAAGTCGGCCCGTGAAGTTTTGATGAGAACCGTAGTACTTACTAGCATGTAATTAAAAACCGAGTTTTACATAAATTAGGATGGAGTTTTTTAGACTTGAAATTTTACGTCTTAAGTGAAATAGCTTTTTATGGCAACCCTTTTTTTCCGTGTACTAGCTAAAAGGGTTTCGGAATTTGTAAGTTGTGTTTGATGTTTGAAGTCAAATGAAGGTGTGTTTCTTTTGTTTTGCAAGGCCTTTTCTTAATAATGATGGACCGATCAATTTATTAATATTCGTCCACAAACTCTATTTTTTTTATCTACTTTACTTTGTCCTAGATCTGGGCTAAAATTCCACTCTTTCTATATTTCTTAACCTAAACCAAATGTTGTATATTTTTAAAGAACTCTCCAATAACCCACCCAAAAACAACCAATACAAACTCCACCTTTTTACGTAAAATAACCGTGCATAAGAAAAAAGGCTTCCTACCTTCCCCGAAACTAAGAAAATTAATGTCTTTTATATTTTCCATCCGAACTTCTATATATCTCTTTGTGTATTTTCTAATCACTTTATCCCGATAAATTGGTCCCCAAAAAGGTGTTATGGGAAAAATTACCCGAGATCCTTTTTCATTGGACATTTTCGTTCCTAATTCGCGGTGGCCAAAGGAGTCTTCGGGTACTCGTTTCTGGTCTTTGGGTCATAGTAAAGGGATTATTGAAGCTTTTAGTATTAGTTTGAATAAGGAAAGTAATCTTTGGATTATAGGCGATACCCGGATGTTCGGGTAATGAGCGTAAGAGGGATGACGTGTTTTTGGTTTTTCTTTTAAATAGGATCTTCTCGAATGGCCTTTTGATAGAATGTTTGTGGGTTAAGGAAAATGGTGGCTTGCATGTAGGATGCCTAACCCTCTGTGAATTATATCCATACCATACCATCACAGTTGAAATGCAATAAAAGTTGACCAAAATTATATTTTACGTGTTTGACGTATAAAAGTGAAAGAAAGATGTACTAATTTCCCGGTTTCTGCTATATTACTTATAATGACACCTGGGGCTCTATACAAGAACAGGGTGACATAAGGGATAAACTGTATGGGAGTGACTTGCGCTTTCGAAATATAACATGGTCATTTGGTCATTCCCAAGCTTTATGGACTTCCAGAAAAAGCTTTTTTTAAAATGTCACTTTATCTAACCCCTAGTTTTGATTTCCTAGTGATTTGATTTTGCTATAGCCGCCGCAATAGAAAGAGACGCTCCGGGCTTCGAGAGTCGCAGGGCGATTCCTGGCCACCGAAGGCGCGGGCCTGCGGACGGCGAGCGTGGCTTGCCGTAAGATCAGAACCAGGCCTGGGTCGACGGCGTGTTGTGTTTCACGCGCGCTTCAAAAAAATGACAGCAGCGTAGACGGGGTCCTTTAAGGCCAGAGCCTGCCAGGGTTGCGGAAGGAGTCATTGGGTGATTAACCATCTTTAAAAAAAAAGGACACTTATCTTCAACTATTCAGCCTATCATCATAAAAAGGTATAACTTATATAAAGTTTTGTGACAGTAAATAGATCCTTTTTCTTTCTTTTTAATTTTGTTCTTCAGTAAAAAGACAAAACTTTTTAGAACGTTTAGTAACAAATGGTTAACAGTTCATTCTGACATTAGTATTAGCCGACTCTGTGGAAACCTGCCAAGTAGTATTGCCAAATCTAATTCGCTGCATTTGTGGGTCGTTATGTTTACCTCGACTTAAATTATGGTACTTGTAGGTGACTCTTCTTCTTGAGCATTTGGCCTTTTGACCAGAGAACCTACAAGCTGTAGGTCGTGAGCCGTGAGTTTGAAACTCAAACCGGTGATATGGTTTGTGTCATTGATTTCTTCACCACTCTCTGGAAACATTGAATGAATGTTTAGTTTTATTTTTTTAATTATGGGTTTGCTCTTGACTCCAGTCTAGGTCATAGATGATAGAGACAAAGTCGAAGATGGAGCGAGCTTACCCAGAAGAAGCCTGTTCACTCTAATTTTGAAGAGATAAGGGTTGTGACGAAACCGCGATGTCCAACAGCCAAAAGAGATCTGACATCTACCAACGCCTAATCGCGTACCTATTGGTTGATCTGTGACCCAGGAATGGGAACGTTATAGGCTGATCATGCTTATGCTTTTTTTTAAGGATGGGAAATCATCAAATGACTTCTTCCGCTCTGGGTGGAGCGGAAGGGCGTGTCAGACTCTTACTGACTAAAACCCATCCGTGTTCCTTCTAAAGCCCTTTGCGTTCCAGGGCCGCGGTGACTTTTTCGAAAAAAATCCCTGGCAACTTAACCTCGTGCTCTTGCATCATGCTTATGCTAGAATCATCTATATTTGAATACAGAATTAAAAACAAAAACTCTATGTCATCCGTAACAAACTTCAAATTCCATATTAACTCAATGTTTTTAGGGCCTCTTTAATTGAAATGGTTTCTCACATTAAAGAAAAAACGCTAAAATCTATAGTTACTTGAGTTGGTGGGTAGATTAAAATTATCTTGAATAAAACAAATCAAGTAAATAGCAAAGAGCGAAGGGTAAAGATCTCGAAAGCAAAAAAATATTTTCTAACACCAACAAGCCCCGTTTAACTGAACAGCTTCAAGATATCCTTATCCACTCTTTTTTTTCGAAGATATATTTTAGGAAGCCCATGACCAATCCTACTACTTTGTAAGTATGGATGGATGGATGGATGTTTTTTACTCTTTCACGTAAAAACTACTGAACGGATTTTGATAAAATTTGGTACAGATGTAGATTATAGTCTGGAATAACACATAGGCTACTTTTTATCCCGGGAATATGTTCCCTTGGGATATTTTTCGACATTAACGCGGGTGGAGCCGCTAGTAAGTAATATTTAGATATACGATGCAGTTTTCCAGACGATAATACTATCTTGATCAATATCCATGAACATATATTCAATATCCTTTTCAAGTGCAACAACTCTTCCAAACTGTTACAAGCTATATTCGGGCCGATTGCCAACATATTGCAAACAATACTGTTCTGTATTGTATGCTAAACATTATATCATTGTATATTGTAACTTGAAAGGAAACACATTCTATATTTGGTCCGCCAGTGTCGCGAATCTTATCTTCAGTTTGCCAAACTCTCCTCATGTGAAAAGTAAGGAGGTTGTAATAGGAAAAGAAAGAATTCTACACCAGTTCAATTTAAAATTAAATGAATGATCGTCATGATTATTTTGAATTCTCTTAATCAGTAAGATTATTAAATATCATATTTATTAGTTTATTATTTTAGCATATTTATGTATTTTATTAGTATAATATATGTATATTATTTGTGTATTCTTTCCGAAATAAAATTATATTTTAAATTTTATTTTTATTTGTTGTAAACCTACCACAGTGTAGTCTTTTTAACCCTGGTAGAGAATGCATGGATGCATTAAGTCCGCCCGTGTACCACTATTTTACATTAAATTTAAATAAATAAATGATGTTCAATTTATTTGTTTACCTTGATAATTATCCCAAAAGAACATACCTAGGTACGCCCGGGCTGTAAAACAGCTTAGTCCTCTTCTTAGCCCATGTGCCAAATCCGTATATCCGTACATCCGTTAATACGTGAATAGGTAACAAGAAAACAAACTCACTAACGCATTTATAATATAAGTTAGGAATTCAGGATATGCCTACTTTATTGTACACATTTAAAAATAAGCACAGGACAAACGTATTTAAAAACAATCAATCAATCAGATCAAATCAATCAAAAATATTTTATTTGCTAGAATATGATACAGTATGGTGTTACACTAACGCATTTATAATAAAGGTTAGGAATTCAGGATATGCCTACTTTATTGTACACATTTAAAAATAAGCACAGGACAAACGTATTTAAAAACAATCAATCAATCAGATCAAATCAATCAAAAATATTTTATTTGCTAGAATATGGTACAGTACGGTGTTACAGTAAATTTGTTTCAGCATATCCTGCCATAACATGGCGCATGTCGTGTAAATGTATTCACAATAATCGATGTCAATTAATTTAACTCATAAATAACAAGCGCGGTCCTACTGCACAGGGCAGTCTTAGAAAACCATTGTATGGATTTAATTGATTTTAGGGTTTAATTTCGAAATAATTCAGAGGAGCTCGTGGCTAAATAATATCAGCCGCACGGGTCGATCTTCAAGGTTAAGCAACGCTCGCCGAGGTAGGTCTGTGGATGACCATCTTAACATACCGAGACTCCTCCGTGCCTCGGAAAGCGCGTTACGCCGTTGGTCCCGGCTGTCATTTGTAGATCTGTGGCAGTCATTACGGATAGTCAGAAGCCAGATAATCTGACACCATATTTGTCAAGGTGTATCGTGCTACTCAGGATTGTGGAGGTCTAGTAGGCAGCCGCTCCACGTAAAATACTGGTATTCAGCTGAATCCGGTTTGACTGGGAGCCGACCCCAATATAGTTGCAAAAAGGCTAGGCAGATAATGATGATTAACAAATAATTCACGCATCAGTGGCTGTAAAGATTCGGCTGAAACATGGCGCATGGATTTGTAGGTCTCGATAGTCCTAGAACATTTAGTTATTTATTTATCATTATAATATAACCAACTTGACCTAATAGTTTAAAAAACCACACAAACAAGTTATTGGTCTGTTCAAAACATAATATATACCACTGTTAACAAAATCTGACAAATCTAGGCGAAAATAAAAAATAGATAATAGGTTAAATTTTATCATAACAGATAAAAGGGTAAATTTTATCCTCGATGTATGATCCTGAGGGATGACTTTTGATTTTCGCGAGGGATGATTTTTACCGTTGGTAAAAGCAAAAGTTTTCTCCTCATAAGTTTGAGGACCAAGTTAGCAAAACACAGAAATAAGTCAATTATTCAATGGGTCGCAAAAAAATATGTGGACGAAAAACGGATCGTTCTGTTTACCAATCGTAACTTTTGGCTTCAATCCGATTATTTGAACTTTGACCTTAATAAATTTTACACGTGAACGCTTCAAATCATTTGGGAGAGATTGGCGATAACGCTTCAACAAAAGATTCGTAAGTTGTGAAGCTCAATATTTCCTGAATAAATATTTCGTGTTTAGCAAAGATATCAAGGGATTAAAAGAACACCAAATTATTTCCTGTTGCATTTATACAATTTGATAATTAAATTTATGTCGTCTGACATAAATTTAATTATCAAATTGTCCATATTTAAAAACATTACAATTTTACATACACACATACATACAACGTGTAACAGAATAAACGCAATACTTCTTAAGGGGTCATTGTACTCATCATTATGAACAACTTTCACTATGGGACCAAAACTGAAATCGATAAAAAAAACGGTTTTTGTTCGCGAGTTCGAGGTTGGTCCCATAGTAAAAGTTGTTCATAATAATGAGTACAATGACCAAGAGGTATTGCGTTTATTCTGTTACAGGTTGTACAAATACAAAACAAAAAGATTCACACATACATACTTTCGTATACAAAAAAGTACATTCTGTGTATCTGATCATAAAATTAAAAATAAAAGTTCATCAGCCTTTGCCTTCCTTTATCCCATTTGTGTTAGAGTCGGCTGCCAGTCTAAGCAGGTGCAGCTGGGCTGAATACTACTATTTTAACCGTCTTCAAAAAAAGGAGGAGGTTCTCAATTCGGTTGTATAGTTATCATAACTCCGACATTTATGAACCGATTTGAAAAATTATTATTTTTATGTGAAACAATATACTTTCCGATTGGTCTCATAGAAATTTCATAAAAATCGGATCAGTAGTGTTGTGTGGTTTTTAAATCAAAATAGCTAGAAAAAATATGTAATCCAAGTAAACGAAATTGTGTATTATGCTTTCCAGCAACGTTGTTAGGTGTGGTGTGGGGTACCACTAAAAATAAAAACAATACAATCGTCTACCAAATAGAAAAAAAAACAGTATAAAATTACTTTAATTTCGGAAGTCAGTGTTAAAATACGAAGAAACAACCAAAAGCACCGAATTAATTTAAAACTTAGTTTTTGTTATTATAACGGCAATAGGAATACACACTCTGTGTAAATTTCAACTGTCTACCTATTACGGTTTTTGAGATACAGCCTGCTGACAGACAGACAGACGGACGGACGGACGGATGGACAGACGGACAGCAGGGGGTTCCCCTTTCGGTACGGAACCCTACAAATAATACATAAGGTTAATACTCCCTATTCTAAGCGCAATATTACTATGGCTAGTTCATAGGACTCACTAGCTTAAATGCAGCGAAAGACTAAATTATGGGTCAACATGTTCCAACAATTTACAAACCGTTATTGGTTAGAACTACGACTCGTGCATCTTTAAACATGGCGCATTTTCAATAACGTAACAGAATAGACACCCATCTGTTTGTAACTGCCGCGAGGAAGTGTTTTAAAAATATTTTTTAACCAGGGTTTTGCCTGCGACTTAGTATAGTCAACCCCTTTACAACGTGTAACAGAATAAACGCAATACCTTAAGAGGGGTCGTTGTTTTTTTTTGTGAGTGTCGTCTCGCAATTCAACCTATGTGGTTTTCGAGTGCTTAACCGGGCTTGCCTGTGGTGGCCTTAATATAATATTGAAGCCTCCAGCTAGGGCTTATAAAAAACTTACAAACTAAACGTCACGCCCTATGGGGTACGGGCCTCGGCTTAGGGCGTCGCTGGGGGGGAGGACAGCTAGGGACGGGCTGGATCGAACTAGAATAATTATTAAGACGCGACTTTAAGACTACAGGCTCAGCGGCGCGGGCTGGCTCGAGCAAAGGTCGGGGCGGTAGGGGTCGTTGTACTCATCATTATAAAGAACTTTTACTATGGGACCAACACCGGAATCGCGAAAAAAAACAGCTGCGAGTTAACGCACATTCATGTACAGGGAACTAAATCCAATGCATGGTTAAAAATAAATGGTTATTTTGTTTTTATACGCGTTTGTACATAATTTTGCGATTACTAGACTAGTTGTTTAAGTATTTAGTTGTTGCTTGTACATTTTATAGTTCGTAAAATGTAAAAAAAAAATATTGGTTGTTTGTAAAGTCGGTTTACGGACGATAGTTTAACATGACAACGTCATAACAAAACATTGATGAAATAATCGTAACGTTACAATGAGCCTTTTTTGTGCGTGCAGCCGGCGTTCATAGATTTATTGGACGTTGTCACGTCAAAAAATGTTTTTAAAAAAAAAATTAAATTTTCTAGATTGCGGGAACTAAACTAATTCCCGGTAACTTGTTACCTACCAAGTTTACTTTGAAAAAGATTTTCTTAGTACTAAGAAAATAAGCATCTAATACAGAAAATTCTTTTACAATTCTTAAAGAAAGTAGTTAAGTTGGTCAGATGGAAATTACTAACCTGGCTCAAAGGACCAATCTGTGCTGAAAACCTCAGATTTTCTTGAACACAAAGTATGTTAAGTAGTAAAACTTCTTGTGGAGATGAAATGTATTAAGAGATTCTTGTTAAGTTTGTTTTAAAAATCTTGACTTGCTTATTTTAAGTTTAATTGATACATCATCTGCCTAGCCTTTTCCCAACCATATTGGGGTCGGCATGAGAAATATCAAATAAACTGATATGCTTAGGTACCTGTAAGAAATTGGTACACTGGGTACCAATTTCTTACAGGTAAGCACATTATGCATTACATTAGTTGACGTGACAACGTCTAATAAATCGATGAACGCCGGCTGCACGCACGAAAAAGTATGACTCATTGTAACGTTACGCTCATTGTAACGTTACGATCATTTCATCAATGTTTTGTTATGACGTTGTCACGTTAAACTATCGTCCGTAAAACAACTTTACAAACAACCAATTTTTTTTTACACTTGGATTATGTTGTTTTTCTTCTGAAAACTCCCCATTTCTGATTCGATCCTTCTCCATTGCCTTTTGAGGGAGTTCCAGCCTCCAAGCACGTCTTTAATCTTTCATACTCAGTTTTTCATATAGCTTAGAAATTTAGAAGTCGAAGCCGTTTTCTTAATAAGGTTTTTACTGTGGTTACATCAGTAGCCACACAGTTTGTGGCTAAATATTAACAAGCAGGGCTTGCTTATGTCGAAGGAGGAGGCGGGCCGCGCGAGGGAAGGGCAAGGCCTTCGCTCCAACCGCCGCTACAGGAGAAGACGCCCCGGGCGTCGGGAGTCGCAGGGCGATCCCCGGCTACCAAGGGCGCGGGCCTGCGGACGGCGAGGGTTGGGTGGGTCGCTGTCCGATCACCACCAGGCCCGGGTCGATGGCGCGTTGGGCTTCACGCGCGCCTCAAAGAGATAGCATAGAAGACGGGGCCTGCTAAGGCCAGAGCCTGCCAGGGTTGCGGAATTCGTTCGAAAGAGTCACCGCGGCCCTGGAACGCAAAGGGCTTTAGAAGGAACACGGATGGGTTTTAGTCAGTAAAAGTCTGCCACGCCTTTCCGCTCTATCCAGAGCGGAAGAAGTCATTTGATGATTTCTCATCCTTAAAAAAACAAAAGATAAAAAAGGACTTGCTAATGTCGGTCTGTGGATAAGTGATTCATAGCATACCGCGACCCGGTTCTCATTTGTAAATCTTTGGCAGTCGTTACAAAAAGTCAGAAGCTAGAAAATCTGATCAGTCTTGCCAAAGGGTAACTCGCGACCCAGTCACTGGGTTGGAAAAGTAAGATAGGCAGTAAAATACTGGTGCTCAGCAGAATCTAGTTAGACTGAAAGCCAAGACTACATAGTTGGGAAAAGGCTAGGCTTCAAAAAGCCCAAACACCCACGTAATTCTATCATTAACTCCCAAACTAGCTTAAGCGACAAATTCACCTCACATCGTTCTTAAAAGGACTTTCTGCGAAAATTCAAAGGTCAAACCCTGTCTGAGATTGACAAGCCACGTAATGGACATTTAAACCCACCTGCTGATTGTCAATTTGTCTCTAAAAACGTCTCTGTGCTGCCTTAGGACGTATTTTACATTTATATTGAGTTCTTGGAGAGCGTTAGCTTGGTGAGGTAGAATGTTTACTGTGTGGGAAGGCACTTTGGCCTGTCTAGACTTGAGGGTTAGGTGAAGTGGGTTGGAGGATTAATTTTGACCAATTTATAGATTACCCTGTGAACGTCCATACAAAAGTTCACCCCCCATTTGGTCTTTTAGAGGATGAATATTTGTATTCTTCCTAAAATTATGGGCCTGTTTTAGGAAGAATACAATTCACCCATGTGCTCACCTTCATTAAGTTGGGAGCTTTTGTACTAAAATGAAAGGTTCTAAACTAAGTAGTTTAGATTGAGCGTTGGCTGAGAATGAGTTTAAAATTTTTTTTGACATACTACTTTACCTAACCTTTTTTTTATAAGGATGGGAAATCATCAAATGACTTCTTCCGCTCTGGATGGAGTGGAAGGGCGTGTCAGACTCTTATTGACCCATCCGTGTTCCTTCTAAAGCCCTTTGCGTTCCAGGGCCGCGGTGACTCTTCCGAACAAATTAACCTACATTTCAAAATTCAGTTCACGGTACTATCATATTAAATCTTAAAACGAAATTATAACATGTAGATCCTCTGCACTCTGCTACATTAATAAACATAGCTTCGTAAACTCTAACATTCTGCCCTCATGATCAACTTTGATACACATTTTTGTTTATTTTAGTTTAATAGCTTAAGCGCCCGAGTTCCTCTTTGACATAAGCCAAGTGGACAAAAAGTTTTGCTGCACGTAAAATAACGTCGGACTAGTATTAACCCCGTTTAAACTCCATTTAATAGTAAAAACGAGAAGTAAGTAGGTACGTAGTGTTCCCTTTTGTATAAATTCGTGCAGCCAGACTGAATGGAGCAGGCTTTCAAAAGTTTTAGTTTTGCAAATTAAACTACGTGTTATGGCAGATAGAACAATATGCTAGTCAGCTGTCGTGTTGGCTTTTGAAATTTATTTCCTTTATCTGAAAAGGTTGGCTGTTTAAATTTGCTAGTTTATTTATCTTGTGTACTTACCTCACCCGTTTTAACAAGTACCTAATTCTCATTTTGAGGCTTTATCGTCTTAAAAAAATTTAATAAAGTCCACTCAAATACTTTTCTGTTCCAAAGAACTTTCAAGGCCGATATCAAAACCAGAAAAAAACAAGGGCTTCAGCAAATTAATCCTTAAAAGGGCTTGAGCCGTTCGACAACAATTATTTGTGTTACCAACCCCTTCACTGGGCACGAAACCCTTCATTATTTTTCGAACTCTCTAGAAAGTTAATTTTTCTCTGATAATTGTGCTCGGCTTTGATAGCAGTCAGTAAGGTCGCTTTTCCTGTAATTTTGACTGACATAATTGGGACTGAATTTTAAATTACACAAAGGATTTTACTACGAAGTTTGTTGTTTGTTTAATTTTAAGTTTGTTACGTTTTTTTAATGGGGACACGATTATGTTCATATTCATTTATTAATTTTGGGTACAATGATGTTTTATAAAAATGTTTGGTCATCCTATGTTCCGCCGAAAGGCATACAAAATATCAATATTAAATTAATTATTAAAGTACAAAACCTCAAAAAATACAATGTCGGCAAATAGCAATTATCAAAAATTAAATGAAATAATTCAAAAAATCGCACGAAAAAGAAAATACAAAGTCAGCAAAATTTAAAATTATTTAAAATTAATTATAACCGAATCAAATCTCTTAATAATACAATATCACCAAAATTAAAATTGTCAAAATTTAATTAAATTGTACAAAATTATCTTATCAAAATTTTTCATTAAGGTATTCATCAACAGAGAAATATGCCTTGTCATTCAATAATTTAAAAAGCTGACGTTTAAAGTTATTATATCTACGTTGTTAGCTAATCTAATTTGAATTGGTAATTTATTGTATAGTTTTGGAGCCATTGCGTATATGCTTTTATGGAGAAATTTGGTTTTTGTGTATAGCAAGTGCAACTTATTTGATCGTCGTTTACTTTCGACAGGTCTATACAGATGCATATTGATTTTTTACGAAAATACAGGCTTCATAGATATAAAGTGATGGTACAGTCAATATTTTCAAGTTTCTGAAATGTGGCTTGCATGCATCCGTCCGTTTTATGTTGCATATAGCTCAAATGCATTTTTTCTGTGCTATAAGTACTTGCTCAACTTTAGCACCATTGCCCCAAAATATCAGGCCATATCCCAAAGTGGAGGCAACGTAACCATAATAAGCTGCTAAGAATGCGGTCATGTTAGCAATCTTATCTAGCATCCAAAGAGCATAGGAAAACTTACTAAGTTTGGAACACACGTCGTCAATTTGCGTCCTCCAAGACATATCGTTATTAATTTGTAGACCAAGAAATTTTGTAACATTGGATTCAAGTATTGGATCTCCTTTATAATTAATTTGAAATTGTGTTTTCATTTTTTATCTTATTTTGAACTACAAAATTTTAGTTTTGGTCAGATTAATAACATTTAACCAGTCAATAATCGTAACCAGACTAGCGTAAATGTCATTTTCTATTTCTTTATTACTACCACTATTATATATAACTGTGTTGTGGTCTGCAAAAAAAGACATCTGGTGTGTAATTGCTTTGGGGATGTCATTTATATAACAAATGAATAGCAAAGGCCCCAATATAGAACCCTGCGGAACACCGTAATGGAGTACTCTAGAGTCAGATGAATATACTTCACTTTTTGTGTTAATATCTACTTAGCTAATCTGGGTAATTTGTTTTCTATCCTCCAAGTAGGATTGCATGAGATTGATTGCGTTACTTCTGATGCCAAATCTAGAGAGCTTAGCTAGTTAGAGCTAGCACTTTATGGTTAACATAGTCAAAAGCCCTGGTCGTGGCCATGTACATTACCATGACTGATTTTCTACTATCCATGTTGTAATGTATTTTATAAACCCTGCTATAAATGACTTTCTCAACTACCTACTTTAGAGAAAACAGGTGGTAACGCTACCGGTCTTTAGTTACTAACTCTTGTTTTACCACCTTTTTATGTTAGGGTTTAATAATGGAAACCTTTAACTTTTGCAGAAATACACCATTTTGGATAATTTTGTTTATAATGTGACTTAGTATGGGCGCAATAACAGGCGCTACTGATTGAATTACCATTGTGTCAATATTGTCATGACCTGTACTGTTGGTGTTTTTAAGATTGCTTATTATTGGTATTAATGTATTCGTATTTTATTATGTGATACTTCCTGCGCCTGAACACTGTTTCCCAAAATACAACTCAAAGTTTGGCTTGGGTATCAGTAGCAGTACCTTTTGTGCAATACATTAATACGATGCATATGTTAGATTACCCTAAGATGAATGTATTAACTGGAGACAGTAAAGACATTTTTATTTCATTTTATTATTATTAATTACATCTTTTGGTATGGTTGGTTGCATAAATATAGATTTAAATGATCCTGATGATGTGTCTGTTTGAGTATTTATTGGCAAATTATCGACATTTAATTGAACTGAGTCTATAAAATAATCATTAAAATGTCTTGCTATCATTTTAGGATTTGTTGTACAATTGTCATCTACGTTAAATTACATTTATAGTCGTTTTAGGGATATTAAATTTCGTAGAATTGATTACCTTCCAAGGTGCTTTAGACTTGTTAGTGCTAGTTCCTATAAAATTGCTGTTTTGAGCCTTTTGTGTCAATTTGATCACTTTTGATATCTCTTTGAGAATGATTTGAAAGCCGCTTTGTATATGCTATTTCGCTTTATTCTGTATTCCCATAATAAGGCTCATCTCTTTTTATTACAGCACTTTATTCCCTGAGTTATGCATTTTGGTTTTATAACTGTAGAGATTTTGTGTGATTTTCTGCGATCAATTTTAATAAGCGGTATTTTTTGCTAAGCACTTCCTGATGTCTTGTAGGTGCCTATACACAAATTCTTTGCATTTCGGGGAATACAAGCAAACTTTTATGTTTGTAATTTTCTGATGTAACGCTTTTATGATTCTACTATTTTTGAAAAGTTATTCAAGAATAAACGTCAGAAGAAAACCTTTAAACTATACTTAAGAGTTACGTCATACAATTCAGTGAACTCCCCAGCCGAGTCCATTTAGCAGCACCGTACACAAAAATGGTGAAAAGTTTAACGTAATTCGCAATAGACTGTGCCTCGCAGATTAAAAAGGTGCGCCAAAAATGACCAAACCGAGTACCCATTGCAGCTACCAGTGTTCACCGGCTAGCCTTTGAAAACTTTTTCTGAAAACCCTATCTGACAAAGACACGTTTCAGTGTGCATGGACGCCATTTTGGACGAAAATGTGCAGCCTTGCTACTTTTGAACGAATTCGTTCCAAATTTAATTGCCTTGACTTTCTGCTTCAGATCGGTTTTTCAATTTGTAGTAACCTAACCTAGCGTTATTGAATTTTTTAAGTAAATGGAATAATTTTTAAAGTAGAGGGAAATGATAAGAAAATTCAATAATTCAATGAAAAATGCTTTTACCATATGGTAAAATAATAGCTAAGTTTGGCCATATTTATTATTGTATGCCTTTTTATTATAAGCCTTAATTATTATATTGTTGTCTTTCAAAATTGAAAAATCTATGTACATACTTATAAAAAATGTTGCTTTTCAGCTGGGTAGGCTCTCGTTATTCTTTAAAGCTACGCTACGCGATTTTGATGCGGTGTTTTAAGGGCTATGTGTAGATAGTATTTATTAAAGTGAGAGAGAGGTAAAGCTCATAAAAGTTAATGTTTTGACATGTCGTTACATTACAACACTGTCCCCGAGCGAATCATAAGCGGCTTGCTAGTTTATTATTATAATAAAAGATGCACCAGCTTAAATGGCAACGCTATATTTTTGTCACTAAAAAAAGTGTTTGACTGTTCATTAAAAACTTGTGGTTAAATTCTGGGTCACAACGAAACTGGGTCCTTATTTTTAAACTAACAAAAAGGTACTTATACCGATTCTTTTTACTGGTCTAGAAAACGGTGAAGCCAGAACTTGCCAGCGTTATTTCCATTTCGTACTGAAACCGTTTACCGATTCGGAATTGTTTCAGACATGGCCGTCGTCGGAACTCTTTAGTGGCCGTATCTGATGTTTTTATTCTTTTCCAGTCTTCACGGGAAATTCGGTTTCAATTTCTTCCTTTTCGCTACTCATGTTGTTTTTTTTTTATTTTATTTTGCGCCAGCGTCTCTTTTGTTGAACTGTGTAATATGCACGTTCCGCCGTTTTCTGTTGTCTTGTCGTTTAGACGAACTTTTAGTGGCTTTGCCGTTTGTTATTTAGTGACTGTTTTGTTCTTGAGTTTGGTGCTTAATTTTTTTTTTAATTTAGTTCAATAATAGAGTTTTCTTTCATATTTTAAATTTGTATTTGTTATAAATGTTATAATAAAACTTGCAGTTGAAAGATTTAGTGGACTTTTGGATTTGGTATTTGTTTTATTGTAAGAATGAAAAAACCTTAAAATACACAATTTTCTGTTGCTTTCTAAAATAACCCTACGTCCCAATTTGCAGAACGTTTTCATAATAAATTATAGCATAAGAGCCATTTATAAAGTTTCAAGGACGACTTAGACTGACAGTTCTATCTTTTATAGTCTGAATATTTTATTTAAATCAAACGGTTGTTATAATAATCTTCTATAAACTGCCAGGCTTATTCATAAACATAATCTAACCAAATGATTTGTTTAAATATGTACTGTTTAACGCATTATAACTTTGATTATTCATTCTCGTTAAGTTTTTTTTTAATGAGCCTTTAAGTTTAGATGTTGTATATGTATTTTAGTGTTGTTTTCAAAAAGTGTATAATTTTTAAATAATTATAATTATATATTTTTTTAAATATTCCTTTACATTTTATATTATTTGACAACATTTGGTTGATTGAAACACAAAGTTAAACATAATTATAGCACCAGTGGTTGCTAATAATTTAACAGTTTAAAGTAACTTTGACACTAATACATAATTTCTTTGTTTGCAGGTAACACAACGTCCCTTCGCCGCTTCGCAGAAATCCAGAGAGCTTACAGGTTTTATTTGCTCTAGAATACGAACATGATTTAAACTTAAAGTTTAGACTGTATAAGTCAACCTTAAATACTTTGGTAACCGGTTTCCATTATCATGATTGTTTAACGGCCGGTCTCAATAAAGTATCTACCTTTAACCAACTGTTAAATTAGCTACCAACAGTAGCTGAAACGTCATGTTTGAAAGGCGAAAATGACGTTATTGAAACGGGCCGTAAGTATATTTGTCCACCGGGTTATTCACTTTTTACAAGCTTTTATTGATTTTGTGCTGTTCGTATGTAAGTATGTTTGTAAGTTCATCATCATCATCATCTTTCTGCCGTTATCCCATGTTACTTGGGGTCGGCGCAACACGTTTTTTTTCTTCCATTCTATCCTGTCAACTGTCACGCTATCACTAACTCCCTTTTCTTTCATATCACTCCTAATACAATCCATCGTTTGTCCGTCAAAATTTGCAGACCATTTTTCGACCATTTTTTGGTATCCAATTGAACTGAAATTTTGCATACCCTTTGGTTCTGGTGACAACACAATGTGCAATACTCAATATTGTAATAATTTCAATATGGCCGCCGCTCTGTGATGGTGGATTATATACATATATTTTCTCAACCCCCCTTAATATAGGTATCAAATAAGAGGGCTTGAAGAGTAGAAACGATAAAGTTAGTAACATCACACTAAATTCAATATGGCAGTCGCGATAGCGAAAGGTGCGGTTCGACCAAAAACCTCGCAAGATGAGCACGAGACGGTCTGGCACACCGAGCTGGTAAAGTTTATAAATTAAGCCATTATGCTAGTATGACAATAAGAATTTTACATACCAGCCAGTTTTTCTAGCAAAAATAAAACACCATAAATCAACAACAGTCTAAATATAAATCTATTGAGGAAATTGACTCGAAATTGAATTCCTCTCGAATCTTCAAGTATAAGGTCTTAGGCAAAATTAATGGCTTTAATAATTCTTCGCGCCAAAGACCCTATCTTTTCTGAAGAAACTTTTCGCACGTTTTAGCCGAAAACTCTGGTCTAAATTGATAGCTAAATTTAGAATATGGAACACCTTTTCTAGCGAGAGTTTTATCTTTTATGTTTATTTATGTAAATGCTTGCCTACGTTATTATTTTTTCTTTATTTCTTGTTGTAAATATTTTCGGCCCGTATTTTGTTTAGACAGAAGTTATGAAATGCTTTTTCTTTTGTATGTTCTTTAAAGGAAGATAAGTTGTTTCTGTCGTGATTCTATTTGTAACATTAAATATAAGATTTTTTGTAATATTATTAACACCTTTGAACATATTACCTAAGATGACTCAAGATTGTTTACTTTTATATACTGTAGTTCATAAAAAATAAAGCTTTTTTCGCCTGAAACACAGGATTACCTAGTTCAGGCAAATATCATCTGTGGACTTGACATAGATTTAAGCCAAATTTTAATTATTTTCCTATGATTTCGAATAAACTTATAATTATTATTACTTTATTATGGCAACAAAAAATAGTGTTCTGTCATCGACCACATCATTTAAAGCTTATTATCATGTTGAGACAGTATCAAGTCAAAGAAGAGCCCTAGTGCTCACCAATATCATAAAAATAAGCCTTGTGGAAAATTGTGTGTTCATTTGCGTTTCATTGATATCTTAGTCAGGCAATTTTCCAATTATTTTTACAGATTATAAAGAGGTGAATGCAATGGCAAACGAAAAACGCGAATAAGGCGCAATGATGAACCGTAAATTAATACTGGGATAAACATAATACTAAACTTTTTAATTATTTATAACCATGTACATTTGATATCGATGCGCTTAGAAGCAATAATAATGTTTTTTTATGTATTAGAAACAAAACTAGTAAAACTATTTTTATAAAAAAAGCGTGATATATTTATCAGGCTTTTATAAAAAAATAGTTTTTCTATAAGACCACAGAGGAATAAAAAAATATATATTGGGACTTATTTCACATCCGTTCTGAATAGTTTCCTCGGCTTCGCAATACCCACTACGCATCAGAACAAAAAGTCGAAACGTCGAATATTTCTCACTATCGATCGTCGAAAGCCCGAAAACCAATCAATGCCAGTGTGAATGCGTCCTGCAATATTTCGGCCTGTTTGCTGCCCCCTTTACCTGTCAGATAGGGTTGCCAGCCCGTACATTTTATTAGGAACATTTATTTGCGCAGTCTTTCTTAATAAAATCGACGATGGAATGAATATTTAGATGCTGTTATTCACTGAATTACATAGATATTTGAGTGCCTCTGAATTTAGATAGATTTCAGCATTAGCTATGAATAGATTTTGGGGAATTTCAAATTTAAAGGAGTAAAGAAGAGTGAACTTTGTACCGTGATAACCGATGTGATATCCACGCGGACGAAGTCCCGGGAATCAGCCAGTATCATAGTAAAATTACTAGCTAATTTGCAGTTTCTAGAAAACTCAGATCTTTTTTTTTATTTGAGATGGGTTTGCTCTTGATTCTAGCCTAGGTCATAGATGACAGAGACAAAGTCGACGAAGGAGCGAGCTTACCCAAAAGAAGCCTTGTTGTATGCTATCGGAAACACAGACGCAGGCAGAGAGTTCCACTCCTTTGCTGTTCGCATTATAAAAGACGTTTGAAAGCTCAATTAAACTATGACCTATTAACGGCCGGTATCAATAACGTATCTACCTTCAACCAACTGTCAAATTACCTACCAACAGTAGCTGAAACGTCATGTTACAAAGGCAAAGATGACGTTTCAGCTACTGTTGGTAGCTAATCTGCCAGTTAGTTAAAGGTAGAAACGTTATTGAGACCGGCCGTAAGTCGTTCAACTTAGCTTTTAAAGAAACAACAAGAAATCCCTCTAACAGGGTTGCCAACCCTCAATTCTCTTCCACCCTGTCGCTCTCCGGTATTTCTTTTTTTTCTTTCACAGCATCCGCTCATTTCCCGGTCGCGATTGTCTCCTTTCAATTGCCGTTTTCGTAGGCACAGCGTTTACTATTTGCTTTTTTAATCTTTTACTACGGAAATTGTTGAAAAAGACTTGGAAAATTGTTAGTTTCAAATTGATAGGAACAATACTGCAGATTTAGGTGCTATATAAGATAAATTAAGCTTCAATTAAAGTTTTGTTGAATAGTCAATCTCCGATCTAGTTATACTACTAGTTTATACTATTCATAACTAAATCGAACATTCGGGACTAATGTCTTCGCCTGTTTGCACAAGGACATTGTTATTAACATGTGAGAGGGTAGACCAAATAAAATATTTTCAAGTAAGTAGTGTAAAGTATATTTACTTTACACTACTTACTTGAAAATATTTTTTTTAATCACCTAAAAAAACTACCTAGGAGGTTCTCAATTCGGTAGAATTTTTATTTTTTCTGTGTTTGTTACCTCACTACTCCATCATTTATGAACCGATTTGAAAAATTCTTGCTCGGTTGGTCCCATAGAAATTCCATCAAAATCGGATCAGTAGTTTGGTTTTTAAATCAAAATAACTAGAAAAATGTATCATAAACGAAATTGCGTATTCGTTAGGTGTGGGGTACCACTAAAAGAGTAAAATAAAAAAAACTTTTATTTTTTAAATACAACCGACTTCGAAAAAAAAATATACTTTGTAGTGTTTTTTTTTAATAAAAAAAAAAGTTTTTATTTTTATAACTTCTTTATTTCTTTGATCGTCTTTATCGTCGTACCTATAGCTCGCTCGCCATCCTTGCTCCCTACCACAATCAGGAATCAAGAATTAAGCTAAGTTACACAATAATTTTCGTTTTTTCAATCCTCATACGGCGCCGTCAGTGGAGACTGGTCATCCCTTAGTTGCCACTGGCTCATTTTAATATTTCATACTATAAATTGTTTTTTTCTTTCTTTACATTGTTCTCATATATAGAAGCAACAAGGTTTATGTAACCAGGATTTTTGTAAACATAAAATGATTTAAAAGAGTGTCCGTGGAGTTTCTTGCACGTTCTTCCCATAGAGATCTACGCTTTCGAACGTGCAAGTAGCTTCATGTTTTTGACGGACTGACTTTGACAATTCAAAAGTACCTGATAATGGTATATTTGAAATAAATGCTTTGAATTTGACTTTGACTTTAATACCGAATATAACAACTAAGTACTAACATATTACTACGACACAAAACTAAAAAAAATATGTCAAGTAAAATTTTACTGGTGCCAGAATTGAACGTTCATAAGCCAATTATGCATCTACAGTTTGTTGCCAGCTAATTATAAATCGAATTTCTTTTTGATATCATCTCTCAGTATGTAAAACCAATCTTAAAGTCTATCTCCAAAATCTGCGGTAATAATACTAACATAGCATATAAGAATAATCATTTACTAACACACTAACAATCTATGGACTTTGTAATTGGTCTGAAATAAAGATGTTTTATTTTTATTTTTTATTTTTTTAATAGCAAAATAAGTGCGACAAATCACAAACCAATAAATTACTCAAAACAATGCATTTTGAACCTTAAGAGCGTGTTAGTAAGTGTCCATTTTTTGGAAAAACGTTGGGATCCAAGCATTTGTTAAGTGTACCATAACCGTAAGTCTGCCTTTAAGTGCCGGTCAGGGGGTTGCTGCACTAATTTATTGGGAACGAGACGGTCCAAGACGTAAGAGGAAGCGTTGAACGTTAACCTACTAAGATAGGAAGAAACGCAAAAACACTTCTTAGGGTTATGTACGTCCGAATAAAAATTGAAGGAGCTCGTGGCTAAATAAGAACAGCCGCAAGAGTCGATCTTCAAGGTTAAGCAACTCTTGCCAAGGTCGGTCTGTGGATGGGTGACCATCTTAACTTTCGAGATTCCTCCGTACATCGGAAAGCACGTTAAGCCGTTGGTCTCGGTTGTCATTTGTAGATATTTGACAGTCGTTATGGATTGCCAGAAGTCAGAAAATCTGACAGCAGTCTAGCCAAGAAGTACCGTTTTACTCAGTTAATGGGTTGTGGAGGTCTGGTAGGCAGCCGCTCCACGCAAAATAGTGGTATTCAGCTAAATCCAGTTTGACTGTAAGCCGACCCCAATATAGTTGAGAAAAGGCTAGGCAGATGATGACGTCCGAACGAAAATCTCGTGTCTGCCTGTTCGTCTATCACAGCCAATTGGCTTAGAAAGAATCCACTAGACCAATTGGGTTAATATTTGGTACACACAACTTCCGTGTCTCACACATGGCATGAAGAGTCACCGCGGCCCTGGGCTTTAGAAGGAACACGGATGGGTTTTAGTCAGTAAGAGTCTGACACTCCCTTCCGCTCCACCCAGAGCGGAAGAAGTCATTTGATGATTTCCCATCCCTAAAAAAAACAAAGTAAATAAATAAATTTTGAAAATTTGGGTACTTGTTTTGCATACTTTATCAAACTGTACCTACTGTGCGACCAATCATGTGACTTAAATTTTTGTCCTCAGTTCAAGAAAGAATCGTGTACTTGTGTTGTGAAGTAGGCAAGGGATGCACGATAAAGATACGATAGGAAAAGGTCACATTCTAAGTTTCTTGCATGCATTCAGACTCAATGACAGAAATACAAGAATTGTTCGAAATAGATGGGAATGAAAGCAATATGAATGAAAATGGGGGCCTGTGGCTAAAGCCGCACGAGTTGATCTTCAAGGTTTGACTAATCATTAGCATGTCTTAGGGTGTGTCCACATCTGGCGAATGCGCCACGAATGCGCCGTTCGCACACGGCACGTTGCTGGCGCGCAAACTTGACATGCACGCACGCAGCTCGCGAGCGGGTCGCTAGCGGCGCATTCGTGGCGCTTTCTCTAGATGTAGACATACCCTTAAACAGTCGTTAGGTAGTCGTTGTAGAGATGATACGCATACGCCCCATTTAGGAAACCGACCCCAACGTAATCGGAAAAAGGCTAGATTGATTTTGAGTTACAAATTGGATGATATGACTAGAAAGGCTAGGTTGCCTAGGTACCTAGGTTGCTAGGTAACTTATGGCCAGCTGATGGGAGATACAATGCCGAAACCGAACTCCAAATCATCAGCCGAAAGACGTCCACTGCTGGACATAAGCCTCCCCCAAGTGTCACGAAAACAACCGGTCCGGTGCGTCTCGCATCCATCGGCTATCCGCGACCCTCACCAGGTCATGGGTCCACCTTGTGGGTGGAACTCTAGAACTTTTTGGCCCCATCGACCATCTTCTTCTGCTTCTGCGAGGAATGCCCACTGCCTCTTCAGTTTCCCAATAGGAACAGGAGAATGATGAAGCGGAATAGACTATAGCTTGTCTCTCACATCCTGTACCACACACCATTCCCTACTCTGACCTGTTCCTTAAGTGGGCTTGTGCATTTATTGCCAATAAACCGGACCCACTAAAGAGGAGCTATATGTACGGTTTGGCAGTTTTATTCTGGCCAATCGGAGAGGTTAAAAGTAGGTAGATACGAGTTTTGGTCTTTATAGAGGAATTTTCAAAGTACAGCATCTGAAATGATCCTGGATTTCTAGACAGAGTGGTAGTACTGGTACTCCCTTTCTTCTCCTAAAATTTCTTGCCCGAAAATCATTATCCATGTCACCGGAAAATTGCAGACTCCGGAAGATTGTAATAAATCTTGATAAGATTATAATTTCTCGATATATTATGAAAAAATCGTTTTGCATACAAGAAAACCCATCCAAATTCAATAATTTCCAATATACACGTGTCTTATTAAGAAAACATTGTTTACAATTTCACGCGATATTTTACAATTTTCCGGTGACATACATATATTCTACCCTTACTGAGTGACTGACAGACAACGCGCAGCCGAAACTACTGGTCGTAGAAAGCTAAAATTTGGCATGTAGCTTCCCTAAACTCCGTATGGAAGCACTAAGAGAGGATTACCCGAAATTCCAACGGGAACGGGAAAATACGGGATATGCCCGTACGAAGTCGCGGGAAAAAGTTAGTACAATATTTATGGTCGGGGCACACGAGCTCCACATATCACTTTATCTAATGGCAAACGAAAATCCCAATGAAATATTTTCTCATTCTAATAAAATCGCGAATAACAAAAAGTAATTATTTTCTAGTAGGCTTGCTCGTTCATTGTTTAAAAACAAAATAATTTCAGCGAATTCTCAATTTACTTAATAATATTTGAAACATATGTTTTCATTTGAAAACATAATAAAACAGGAAAATAAATCTGCAATCTGCCCGCTGAAAGTAATCCATGATGCTTTCATGACTCTTATTGTCCAGTCAATAAGGGCTAAAATTGGACGTGTTATGTGGAATACACGGTAAATAATATTTTTAGTACCTACGTCAAGCGTTTGATAAGGTAACAGTCTGCGAAATGTAAATACTTTATGTGACTATACTGAATCGATAATACAGGTCTCATTAATCCATTGAGCATAATATTGATATTCAATTATTGATATTGTTTTTTTACAACTACCCCAAAAGATAGAGTCATAGGACGAACAAATCGATACTTACTGCATGACCTCAACATTTAATAAGGCCAAGATTCGAGAGATTTATTTTTTATAAATGTTTCCGTACCCACTAACCGGGCCTTATTACTAAGCCTCCGCTGTCCGTCCGTACGTCTGCCCGTCCTTCTGTCATGTCATAAAAATGCTACCAAAGAATGCCACAGTGGCAAAAAGACCATTTGGTTTTTTTTTAATTTTCATTATCTGTTGTTATAGCGGCAATAGAAATACACACTCTGTGAAAATTTCAACAGTCTAACTATTACGGTTATTGAGATATAGCCCGCTGACAGACGGATGGACAGCGGAGGCTTAGTAATTGGGTTCTGTTGGTTATTCTTCTGGTACGGAACCCTAAAACAAAACCTAGTAGCTACCTACTTCGCTTTTGTTAAACAAAATAGAAACAAAAGATCCACTTTCTCATTGATGTTAAGATAACGTTGAAAGTGAAACCGTAAAAAACTAGTTTAATTAACACTAATTAATTAGAGAGATAACTTATAAAAATAACAAGAGTAAGGTATGTTGGAGCCAAGAGTGCCTGAATCAGTTTTATTGCAAGTAAACTTAAAAAATATTCTAAAGTGCTTGTATTCATATGCATTCCACATCCCTCTTTAAAAATCTTTCACTTTTCAAGCAGCCTAACAACATTTAAAAAAATGGTGAAGAACGATTACCTCTCACTATAATTTTTCTCACCTTTCCCAATTATATATTTAATATATATTTCTTTTTATTATTTTTCAAAATATATATCGCAGAGTATCAAATATATATGCTAGTGAGTTCGGAATAATGATTTCTAAGACTATTTGACAGACATGAAAACTTTGATAGCGCGATTCGGGACGCTATTAATATAGAATAGCAAAAGGGGCTAAGGGTCTCAAGTTCGATCCTCACAGATAAAAAATATTTTTGTTTATTAATCGTAAAAATAAATAAATCACTGAAAGATTTTGAAGTGAATATGATGAATAGAATTCAAAAGATATATAAAACATTACGAACAACAATATCTGCAAATCCCAAAAAGAATCCCACGGTGGGAAGCGAACCTGCGCTCACTCAATTCGAGGCGAAGACGCGCTACAAAAGCTAGGGATTCGTAGTAGCGGTTGCTCTCTGCGCGATAAAACCAGTTTAACGATAACTTTTGGGGCTCTGACACTTTTTAGGACAGATTTTTCAATATTTAAATATAATAAATGAATGTCAAAGTTTGAATTAACTATCTGTCAATTTGCTTTGTTTATTCCTTAAACTAAAAGTTATCTGTCGATAGAAAAGTTCGCGGCGTATTTAGCACTTCAGACAAACAGCTCAAAATTACTGTAACCTCGATTACGAAACGAAATGAAAAAACGAAATTAAATGTCGAAAAGTTACTGCGACACTTCAAAACAGCTACAATCGCTCATCAAAGGGATCTCCAAAGAAACTGACCCTTCTTACACCGAATACAATAGCGTTCTAGATCGCGCAAGCAAAGTTTTCATGACACATAACACCAGTGCGATACTTCGCTTGACTCGTATGGGAGTCCGTGTCTACTCAGGAAGACAGTGGTCTGGGGTGGGGCTGTTCTAAATCCACCCCAACGTGGAGCAATACGCTATAAATGAACGCTATTGTGACTGTAATATGCAGCTGAGCCTGTATCCCGATATGGGTCCCCTCTAGTGGGCAATGTGTGAGCCATTCTGGCAAATGTGTGAAGCCGGCGTGGTCCAGTCGATATGTGTATAAGTCCTCAGTACGTCGGGGCATCTGAAGGAGGAATATGACCCTCCACCACACTGCAGTAGACGATTTGACTCCCTTTTTGCAGTTTTTAATGTACCAATACCTATTTTTTTTTTTTAATTTGAGATGAGTTTGCTCATGACTCTGTCTCTGTCATCTATGACCTAGACTAAAGTCGACGATGGAGCGAGCTTACCCAGAAGAAGCCTGTTCACTCTTATTATATAATAATATATAATATAATATCTTGGGACAACTCACACACGGTCATCCGATCCCAAACTAGGCAGAGCCTGTGCTATGGCAACTAGACAACTGATAAACATACTTATATATTACTAAATACATATCTACATATTATAGACAAATTACACCCAGACACAGAACAAATGATCATGCTCATCACACAAAGATTTGTCCTGGGTGGGAATCGAACCCACGACCTCTAGTTTAGCAGTCAGGGCCACTAACGGGTTTTATGCGTTCGGAAACACAGTCGTAGGCAGAGAGTTCCACTCCTGTGCTGTGCGCATTATAGAAGACAATTAGGTATAGTTGAACTTTTTTTTCTACCTAAAAATGTTCTTTATTGCCGTTGCAGTTTTGAATTTTTTTTCTATTGTATGAATGTGGCTATAATTTACGAAAAGAATTTTCCAAATCCGACTGGTAGTTCCAGAGATTAGCGCGTTCAAACAAGCTTTATTATATAAATATCGATTCTTCGCGTCGTTGAGTTTCCTAGTAGTTATATTTTAGCAACACGTCTACTAAAACAGGCTATCAATGACTGGACACGTCCCGCTCTAATCTGTGTGGTTCTTTCTCAAAAGACTTACTCAGATATTATCCACATGTTCTAACTTAACCTGGCCATTACATTAATTATATAGACTTTAAAAGAGACTTTGACCTCTGAGTATATTTTGGTTTCTTCTCAGAGTAGTCAGCTAGGAAACACCGAACTCATCTAGATGAGGTGTAATCTATTTTTTTTGTAGGCTAAACTATTTTTTAAAAAGATTCTAGTTACTATTAACCTATTTACAAAATAAATACCATTTTATTACCCAAAAAAAAAAAAATACAACAATATTAATTCCAAAAACTTTTGCAGTTAGCTGGAATCGAACGTGCGACCTTCCGTGGAATTGTTTCCCGACCCGCCGGACATTACTTATTTTCCGAGTAATAAAATGTGTGGGTTACAGTGGTGTTAGTATTGTAATTATCTACTTTAAAAATACGCATACTTACTGGCTTGGGCCGACGGCCATTTTTTTTTACGATGTGAAGAACATTATTTTTAAAGTCAAAGCCACCAAGTTTAAACCAGTTTTCTACTTTGAATAAAGTAAAAGTCAAAGTCAAAACGTTTATTTCAATTAGGGCAATAACGGCACTTTTGAACATCATCATTTACAGTTCAGTAATATAATAATATTACATTAATAAAGTGACTCTACTGTCCATTCGGAAAGGTAGATTCTTATGAAGAAGAACGGACAAGAAACTCCATAGTTACTCTTTCCAAATTCCAATGATTTTACAAAATTTGGTATACAAACATTAATTATGTGAGGATGATATGCACCCAGAGTAGGCTTTTTATAAGAACAAAGTATTACGAGCAGAGGTAAACTTATTCATTTTCGAAAGAAATTTAGGTAAATGGTACTCACATATTTACAAATATTGGAAGCATTAATTAAACAGAAAATAAAAACACAAAAAAGAAATAGTATATCTATAAAATTAATACATAAATCAACCAGTTTGATTTTGTCTACACCCTTGATTGTTGACTACTTTTTAATGGGTAAAAATCTTGGTAAAAATTACGGCAGTGTCAAAATCAATCTGCCTAGTCTTTCGGTATGTAATAAATGGTTACCCATCCACGGGCCGACCTCGGCAAGTGTTGATTAACCTCGTAGATCGAACCATGCGCCAGTTATTTTATAGCAATAATTTTAATTCGAACAGGTAGAAGATCTAAAAAATATCGAACGTCAATTGTGTATTTCGATTTTATATAATTATGTAGATAACATAATAATATGCATTGATAAAGTTGTATGTTTATCTTATCACTGTATTGTTATCAAATCCATAATTTAGTTCCCTTTACCCTTGACTCCTGCCTACCTCCCTAAGCCACAATCACGCTGATAGATATTTCAAAAGAAATACATATTATAATAAAATTATATTAGTAAATAAGGAAAAGTGTAAGTATTAACGTTTCTGATAGGAAATATTATCTCAATACGAATAATGACGTTACATTTTAATGAATATTATGAATTAATTTACCTTTATTTGCACGAAAAAGTACTGTTATTTGCAAGAAATATCTATATTAGTTTTAATTAAAATGAATTTCACTGTAATTTTTAAATAGGTCACTACCGGGTTGCGTAGTTACACAGTCTGATAAGAGATGGCAGCACAGTATCGAGTGGTTCGCTCGTTTAATGTGTTAGGTTTGCCGTCCTACTCGCAATCGGGGCGTGTCATATAAGCCCATCCCTGTCGCTCAGAAAAGAATTTAAAAAATTGTGATATTTATAACTTTTTAGTATGCCAAACAATTCTAATTTGATTCTAGTTTATTGGAAAAAATATTTAAGTTGATATTTATCAATAGTTTAGTGGAAAATTACGAAAGTCCTACATCGCGCTATTAAAGTTTTCACGCCGATTCGCAGGCGTACATTATTTCGTGCCATACAAACGGGAGGTCCGTTTCTACACAGTAAAACAGTGGTCAGGGGTAGGGCTGTTCTAATCCTATCCCTGGTGTTGAAGCAATAAGCTCTGAACGGATAGCTATTGTGGATAATGTGGTGCAGCCGAGTCTGCAACTTTGTGTCTCGACGCGAGTCGAGTGGTTAGCCCATGGAATATGGTGCACGGTTTAGCCCTTGCGGCGATGAATACGGCCTAGAGCCGTCCGGTAAGGCCTCGAGCCTATGTGAAAGGTCCCTCGTGACCAGTTGAAAGAGTAACCAGTAATACGGTACTCATGTAACACGGAGGAATATTGGTCCTCAACCCCACTGATGTAGAAAATTTGACTTCCTTTTATGGACTATTTGGGTTTTGTTGTTAACTTTATTTTATTTTAATTCCAGTAACTTTTACTCTACATTTAAATACTAAAAAATGGTGTTTATTATTTCAGTAAACACATAATTACGTGCAATACTTGGTTTTATTGTTTTGTTAGTTAGATACTTAATACAGCTAGTAAGCTAAATAATATGAGGGTACATTATATCATAACCATTATGTTACCTTTTGTTGCAAATTGTGATAACAACGTTGTCATACAGCCGATTATTAAATATGTTATTTACTTTTATGAACAATGTTGAGTAGAACTAATTCAATAATTAATTATTTATAATCATCATAATTGTCCACCTCATTAGAGATGTTATGCCCCTAAATACTTGGTGAAACGTGGTTGCCTGACCACCTCGTTGGGATATCCCTAACGAGGTCCAATGAATAAAATTGAAGTAATCGACAGTACCAGGAACGCATAACAGTGGCATAATAAAATTAAATGACGGGTTCATCAACCCATCATTGAATTTTATTATGACACTGCTCAACATGATACTCATGAAAGTACCTAATTACTAGCATAGCAGACGATAGCGAGACATCTTTTGGTATCTCCTACGTTACACGTTGAACTAGACGTCCACGTGTATGAAAGTTTCTCAGAGTTGTGTTTTGGGCTATTGAGTGAATTCGGCACGTTATCATATGTATATCTATAATGGATGTACAAGTAAAACATTTATAAGTAGAATTGCTATTCTAAGCACGCCGTGAATAATTATAATTATCCTAACATAACGCCTATTATATCCCTAAAGGGGGTGGACAGGCAAGCTAGCCCAATAAATAACATTGAAGTAGGTACCAAGGACGCATAACATATTATTATAAGCAGTCAACCAACACCCAACGATGATGAACCCGCTACCTAATTTGATTATGACACTGGTACTCAACAAGATAATCATGAAAGTACTAGGATAGCATACCATAGCGAGACATCTTTTGGTATTACTTTACATGTTTAACAAGACGTCATGTTACGCATACCAATAAGGTCTCATTTCCTTAGGAAGCATCGAATTTGCGATGACCGAATGGTTGGCATCAGTTGCTGGCAATAGGCGCGGCCTTCGATATAGAGGCCTTATTCAAATTTAAATTGACTTGCTTGTTTTTTTATTAAAGGATATAATCATATTAAGTCCGAAGGTCAAGTGAGGTGATGATATTAATAATGGAATAGAATTTTCATAGAGACCAATAAACCCCTTTCAACAATTCTATGGAAATAAATTAACTATAGGTGCGTTACAAATTTTCTAAACACAAGTCAAGTGACATGATTGGCTGTTGACAATTCATTCAACCAATTGCAGCAGCTGTGTTAAGGTTTCATGGAAATTCAGTTTTTATGTTGGTGACAAGTCCACTCATTTGATTGTGTAACTTTCAGGCAATATGTACAAATACATAAAAACTTATAGATATAAGAATGAATAAAAGATCCCTTAAATAAGGGTTCAATTGGGTTGAATTCGTATTAGGTTAGGCTAGTATTAATCTAAAGGAAATAAATAAAACTAGAATTAGTATTTTTATTTCCTTTAGCATATTTTTTTATTGTGTGCGGCGAATTTGTGGCTTGGCGTCGGAGGCAACCCGATGCGTTTATGCTCTGGCGTTCAAAAGGTTAATGTCTTGAATGGGATAATGAAACCGGCCAAGTGCGAGTATGACTCGCGCACGAAGGGTTCCGTGCCATTATCTAACGAAACGCCGAAAAGTAAAAAAACGCACATGTCTGTTGTATGGCCACACATAGATAAATATTAAGTATTTATTTTTAAAGTGAATAATAATAATGTAACTAAATGTTCTGTGAATATTTTAAGCGTCTACCTGTTGTCGTTATTAATATCGAGCAAAAAAGTCACGTTTGTTGTATGGGAGTCCCTTAGTTTTTTTTTCTGAGTTTTAGTATTTGTTGTTATATCGGCAACAGAAATACATCATCTGTGAAAATTTCAACTGTCTAACTATCACGGTTCGTGAGATACAATCTGGTGACAGAGGGACAGACAGACAGACGGACGGACAGCGGAGTCTTAGTAACAGGGTCCCGTTTTACCCTTTGGGTACGGAACTCTAAAAACAGGAAATGAAGCCGAACCTAATATTTTACATAAACAGCTTATAAAATACAATATTACACAACATTCGAATAGTTTGTCTTAACAACGAACTTGTCCTTGTTACATCGAATTGTTAACCTTGGCCGTAAAAAACACGGTCAGTCCCAACAGTCACTGAATGGCTGAAAAAATTGTCTCGAAAGTCGTCTGGTTGTAACCAGTTTGGGTCGGTCTTGTCTGGTGGGTTTTTTAACTCTGTGCGCATAACCAATGGGATATTTAGAATAGAATAAAATTAAATTAATAACACGAAAATTAAGATTACAGAGTGTGATAAATAAGTAGGTATCTATACAAGAACGTTTGGTCTTCTTTCAAAATTAAGAATTAAATGGTTTTCAAAGAGGCTTTCTGCACTTGGCTAGGCCTGTCCCACAGGAAGCTCTCAAGTTTTCCTTTGGAATATAAATAATAAATATGTAAATAAAAAATTAAAGAAAATGAAATTTTAGGGAATCTCACAGGGTAAATAACAAAATAAAATAAAATTATTAAAACTTATAATTAAAAAACTGTGTGAGGCCAAAAGGCTCCTTGCTTGCACACCATATATGCTGTGTTTAAAAATAACGAATGTAGCGCTGGTATTCTGATAGGGCCCGCGCGTAAGTGTGTTGAGGGATTTCTACATTTATATTACCGAGGTAGTTTCCAAAAACAGAAATTTTCTGATACACATTCTTATTACAAAATAACACTGACCCACTAACCAGTTAAAAACTCGTTTCAGATAAAGGACAATGTAGTCTACATTGAACTGTCATTAAGATAATACTCACAAGCTGTCCTTGAAACATTTGATAAGGACAAAAAAATAAATACACCACGTTTTATTATTTATTTTTGTCGATATTTCTCATGTGGAAACTGTCGTAGCTAGGTGCTGATCAAAAGTGCAAACTGATTAGGAAAAAATAAATAAACATTAATTTATGTCAATACTTATAGATTGTACTTCGGGGAGAGTGTCCAAGAACTCCACAACTTCATCCCACCGGCCCCCTTCTACTATAGGACATCTAGACGCACTGCAAGTTACCATCCCTACCTTGTTGCTTTTCCACCAATCGCACGTTACCAAACGTCTTTTATAATTCGCACAGCAAAGGAATGGAACTCTCTGCCTGCGTCTGTGTTTCCGAACGCATACAACCCTAATCTCTTCAAAATTAGAGTGAACAGGCTTCTTCTGGGTAAGCTCGCTCCATCGTCGACTTTGTCTCTGTCATCTATGACCTAGACTAGAGTCAAGAGCAAACTCATCTCAAAAAAAAAATGTGGAACTCATGGACATAAAGTAGTGGACTTAGTCTGACTGTCAAAGTGTTAAGTGTATACGGTCAGAGAAGTGTGAACTAGACAAAGCGCTCGTGCGGCCAATTGTCTTTATCTAAATTTCCAATTTGTCCACGTCACAGGCTCCCGGCGTCGACAAATAGGTAGGATTGGAAGAAGCATAGTCTGCAGATTCTAAGTCCTCATGCTCAGTCCAGTTCTTTCTTATACAATGATGGAACCTAAGACCACGTTTCCACCTGCAACCAGTTAGCATGCAATTTGCAGTACACTTCGGGCGACCGAGGTAACATGTGATCTGTAGCTCGATCGAGCCCCGCTATGTTTGTATACTTGTAGCTTGCCGTTGAAAAAGCACCCTTAGATCATATGTCATATAGCGCTTCTGACCCAAACACCTGTCAAAGTCAATGTTTAGGGATGCCTATTATTTACTTCAATAGCCAGTGTTCACGGTACAATATTACGGTTTCCCAAACAATTGGTTCGAACCTTATTGTTTACATATACTTGGAGATCTGTCCACCCCTATAAGTGTCTGCTTAAACTTGCTACGCCATTTCGGGTTACTACATATACGGTCTACATACCCGCGTATAGAGCGCTTGGAACAAAGACCCATAGAGTATTGTTCAGCAGCATTGGTATGCACATAACACCGTACTAAGAAGGGCAAACTCGAAAAGATGAGAACACAATTTTGCCAGCTCTATTCAAGCAACGTTTATGCTAACCTGATTTAGTTTTTTTATAGAAAAACACAACTTTTTATCATGTAATTCATTGTAAGCTATTTATTTTTGGCACATCTCGTAAATACGCCAAAAAATACAACAGCAATTACAATCACACCACGGTGGCGGTCGCCATTTTGTTTTATTTCAAAATTCTCATACCTTATTTGTAGAAAACATATCCAGCCGTATCGGCTTCACACTTCCAAACGTAAACGTAAACGTGTAGGCACATACATACATACTCTCGAAACACATTACTCCCTTTTGGAACAGTCGGGTAAAAAGCTAGGCAGATACTTCGCACTTCAGTTTTTGTGCCATCATTTCGAGTTCTCTTAGTACTGGTTACAGCTTACGTATCACTAACGAATCTCAGCTATTGTTCGGCTACTGTTGACTGCATGCTACGTAATATTCAGCATTGTTCTCTCCTATATTAAACACCATTAAAATGTGTCCAGCCAAGTTTTATTCGTGCTGAAAGGATGCCTGGTATATTTGTTGGACTGAATGTTTGTATTGCGTGGTTATTTAGGCCGATTGGAATTGGACATTAATTGATTGACACTAAGCTTATATTTCTTCTTACAGAGAGGAAACTTGTGTCCCAGGTGTCCCACCATTGGGAACATCGTATGAAATTGAATAGAAGGTGATTTTTTGCAGTAGTGACTGGATTTGTGCCTGATTGACGGTAATGGCTTGCCCCATACTACATGGCAATGGTTTAGGCTTTGCTCGGAGAGAATAATAAATGAAGACATCCTCAGGAGAACCAAGGTTACCGACATAGCCTGGCTGTGGGCAGAGTACATTGGTCGCAGAAAAAATTGAATCTATTTTATTATCCCCTTTCTCTTGCTTAGACCAAAATTAATTTGGGGTCGGCAAAAAATGTCTTCTCTGTTAATACTTCTCTATAGCTCATCAGATCAACACCATAAACAGAATAAGAATACTCAAGGTACCACATCTGCTTTTTGATCTCCACTCCAGTTGCCACCTCGCTGCTATTAAATGGTTGGTTTTCGAGTCATAGTTGAATTATTATTTTACATTGTATTTATTATGTTTACAAGTAAGTACCAGTTCCGAACCTTTCACTTCACTTTGTTTTTTTTTATTAATATGTCTACTGCGCGTTCGAGCGTATGATACCCGTGGGCTGCAGCTGAAAATCAGCGTTAGGTGGTAACTCCTACTGTTGCCACCTGACATTATGCTGAGCTGAGGGCCTTTTGGCACTATTTGTAAAGGTGTTTTATTTATTGTGCCAATAAATGCAATTAACTTCTTATCTTTCTTCTTCAGATCGCAGTCAACCCCTTTCTGCAAATTCATTTTTCACATATTCTATCATCTCAACAATAAACGGTTACATTTTGGAGTCATCTCACCCTCACCTAACACCTTATCAAACTAACCTAGTGATACCGATAACCGACCCTAAGGTCACAGTTTCTGACTTCCGAACTTCTGACTGCCCGTAACGACTGTTTATGATAAGCGGGGCCAAAGGTTAACGATAACGGTCTAAATGTGTGATGACCGGTCAGCCGTACACAACTTATATCGCGTTTACTTTCACTTTAGTTGACTGTACTTTTATCCATTTTGTTTTATAATTAAAACAAGAGAAGACGACACACTTGGTGCAGTGGTTGGGTGATTGACTGCTGCGCTGCGTGTCGCGGGTTCGATTCCCGCACGGAACAAATATTTGTATGGCCTACAGATAGTTGTTCCGGGCCTGGCTGTTCGTGTATGTGAGTTTGTATGTTTGTAAACGCGCCCACGATACAGGAGAAATTCGTAGTATGAATCAACGTTTAAAAAATAGTACCTTATGGGAATACTATCAGTCTGCGTACATTTTAATAGCGAAAAAATTTAAATGCGGAAATAATGTTGTTTAATGTTAAAAACACACTTGCTTATTTGCCTGAACTAGGTTGAACCTGGGCTAGAAGGGGCTTAGAAAGTTAAAATAATAAAATATATAATAATGAAAAAACTGCATGCCAGTAAGTAAATTATTATTATGTCTCTCCGTAAGAGATGAAAAGTAAATATTGCAGAATAATCTATTAAAACGTTTTTGGCGAAAAGTTCGTGATTTATAGGTACACCTCTGTCTAACCTTTCGGAGAAGATAAGCGTGATGTTATATAAGTATAATTAAATAGTGGAGTTTTTTGGTTTGCTTTCCTATTATTAATAATAATAATTTATTTGTTCGAATGTGGTACATAATCAAGGTCTTAGGATTAGTCAGTGGTATCATCACATTCTACCGGTGGCGTGCAAATGTTTGATACATACAAAAAATAAAGGAATACTTACATTAAAATTAGGTATTGATTGCATAAATTACATATTAAAGTAACAGTTATTCAGATGTGTCAGTTAAAAATAAATCGTAGAACAAAATTAGTTTATCAAGGATGACAAAGTAAGATTCAATGACAATCATATCAAAGACCGACCGAGTCGGGTAAAAAGTAAGAATAGAGATTAAGGGATAGAGATTATTATCAAAGTATAGATTAATTTAATGCTAACTTCATTTTAACACTTCGCTTCTAATGTAAAAACAATATTATAAATGTAGCATTAAAACAATAGATATAATTATCATGTTCAAAACGGAAGCCCTAATTCATTATCGCGATCTGTCAGTATGTGTGTGCGTCACTCCAGAATAGCTGAGTACATTGTAACTATGTTAATAGTTAATTATAATGTTGTGAGTAATGATTTTGTATGTGTGTTGATATTGTATGACTATTAGGCATTGAGTTCTCAAAAAATGTTCATTAAAGATAAAATCACTTCTAATATCTGGCATTGTTGATATACCGTGGGGGCTAGGTACTTATCATCAGGGAGGGACTCAAAAGATACTCTAATATAAGCATGTAAAGAGCCATCTAGAAATATAGATTTCAACATAATTTAATTGACAAAGGCAATGATTCTATATTTTTTAAACAACACGATTTTCAACGAATTATTTAATAACTACTAGGTATTGCTACCGCCCGGTCAATTCTGTAAACATGTCGAAGTGAAGGCTTGGGTGAAGTGATCACGAGGTGAGCTGTCAATCCATATAATCAAGATGGAATGACAGCTCAGTTCGTGATCACATGACACCTTGATTGTATGGATTGACAGCTTACCTCGTGATCACATCACCCAAGCCATCACTTCGTCATGTTTACAAAATCGACTGACTAGTAAAAAATCTCAAAAACGTATAGTGTTTTCCGAGGTTTTTACATAATATTTGACTATAAGAAGGACAAAGAGCTCTGTTTATGACAGGTACCAATTGAAGTGGTTGCAAACCGCATCAGCCACAAAGTTTCTAAGAATCAATGATTTCACATGTCAACCTAATCCAAATTCCTTCCTCAACATATTTCCAAAAATCCAAAACAAAAGCTCATAATTTCGAGCGAAGTGGTATCATTTGAATGTAAATCAGATTCTAAACAATGGACCTCGGCCCGTTCGTGGTTGTTCGGACATTCAGAACACGATACGGATCAGATACGAGACTGCGCAATGGTTCCGTACTTTCGATTTCTGAAACGCGATTAAATTTGAAATTTGATAGGTGGTTTAGTAGCCTTATAGCATTTAAGACTTAAAAAAACTCTATGGTTGCGTCGGTACTCTCAATTTAAGAGTGAATAGGTTCCAGGGTTGCGGAATTTGTTCGAAAGAGTCACCGTGGCCCTGGAACGCAAAAGGTTTTAGAAGGAACACGGATGGGTTTTAGTCAGTAAGAGTCTGACACGTCCTTCCGCTCCACCCAGAGCGGAAGAAGTTATTTGATGATTTCCCAAAAAGAAAGAGTAAATAGGTTACTTCTAGACGAGCTTGCTCCATCGTCGACAACACGATCACTTTTCGTCTGGTGAGATTATGGTCAAACACGAGCGTATCGATCTATTCTATTCATACTTTCACACAAATATTATAAAGGCGGAAGTTTGCGAGAGTGTGTTACATGTTTGTTACTTCTTCACGCGCAAACGGTTGGACCGATTTTGATAAAATTTGGTATCCAGGAAGCTGACACCCTGGGTTAACACATAGGCTTATATATGTATATATATTTACTAGCTTTTATACATATGTTTACTTAAGTGGAATATTTAGGATGCCCTCTCCACTAAAGTATACATTCAATAATAAAGGAGAGCAATCATTATCGTTCTCGCTTACTCTATGGTTAGAGTGGGAATATTTAAATGGTAACATAACCTCACAATTTTTTTTGACAGAAATATATGCGCAGTGAAGTAGACGCTTGAAATTCTAAAAGCTAAAGTATCTGATAAACCGCGGGTAACACCGCGGGCGCAGCTAGTCACACTAATATTATAAAGGCGAAAGTATGTCTTTCTGTCTATTACCTCTTCACGCTTTAACCGCTGAACTGATTTAGATGAAATTTGGTAGGTATAGAAATAGTTTGAGTCCCGGGAAAGGACATAAGAGATTTTTACCCCAGAAATCATCCTTTAAGGGAGTGAAAAGGGGGTGGAAGTTTGTATGGGAGTCCGTCATTATTCAAGCTAATAACATGAACTTTTGTATTTAGGCACTTGATTAAAATACATAATTAAATAAAATAATATAATTTAAAAAAATAAAATAATTAAATAAAAATATGAAATAAAAAACATAATTATGTTCAAGTGTATTTGAAAAATTAGTATCTTTAAAATAAAAATGGCTGCCCAAAGTAACTACTCCACGCGGACGAAGTCGCGGGCAAAAGAAATAAAGAGCAGAGTGATAATTTTATTAAACAATTAAGTACATTCTAAAGTAGATGTATCGCAGTCTTCCCTATCTAGGCTATCGAATCTGAGAGTGATGGAAGAGGGAGTGCACCTGTGTTTGCACAAACACTTTTGCACTATAATATGTCCCGCGCCGATGGCTAGTTTCGGTTGAGATAGGCCGCCATGGCCGAAATCATTCAGGAAGACTATCGAATCTATCTCTGAGATAGTTTTTTTCCGTGATATGCTCCAAATTCCACAGAAGACACAAAGGTGTGCAGCCAAAGCATAACAATACTCCATGTAAATTATATCTTTAACAGTCTCATGAGTCATGAGTAATTCAGTAGAATATATAAATAAACATCCCGATAAACAAAATTATTCAAAACATAATCAAATGAATGACGTGTTCCCGTTTCATTTGGCCTCAACATACGCAGAACCCAAACAAAGCCGTCGGTCCTAACCTTGTGTCCTTACTGACCTTGGGCGTCCTTCGACTCCATATTGTCTCAAATTACGTCAACAAACTTCTACGTTACGTTAGCGAAAACAGTAACCTTATCTTTTTTTGTTTTGTCTTTAGTAACAGGACAATCAATGTAGACAAAGCAATGTGGCAGGAAATTCACTATTTTCTTTTGTTTTTTTTTTATGTGTAACATCTTTCCTCTCGCTTTCCTGCAATCTGTGGGAGTGATTTCGTGAAACGGGACGGAAGTGTGTAACAGGAAGCCGAGGAAGCGCGCGCTATTTGATTTGACCAATGAGCGCGCGCAGTGGTCGAGTTGGCTGTCAGTTGGTACTTTTAATGTTAATGTTGCTTTTTACCAGGTGAGACGTCAGATGTTACACATCCTATGCGACTACTGTAATACTCGCTCGATTTTGTAACAGCCTCAATCAGTCTGCTTAGCTTTGGAATCACTATGTTGCGGTCTGCTACCAGCCCATCCAGATAGAGCACACAACAATCCAGTAACTGGGTAATACAGATTTTCGGGCTTCTGACTAACTGTGAAAAATTGCAACCATTCAATGAATATTTTCCAACCCGAATAGGGAAGACGATACAGTGCGTTGAAAACTCGTGTGACGTCACTTACCAGTACACTTTTTACTGGAAAGTGACGTTACAAGGCCCACTCCTTACCAATGATACGTTTTAATAAGCTAGTTATTTCTAAAATTCCACTAAGTCTTCATCCATTTAAAAGGTCAGGTGTCATTATATTAAATTATTAATTATGTTATATATATTAATTATGTTAGTCAGTCAACTAACATAATTGCACGTAAATCATGTTTAGTTTTAGCACAAGGCAAAAACATATCCACGTATTTTATAAGACTAGTATTTCAACGCGGAGCCCTAATAAAACAGTATGTCCTTGTGACCTCGCGTCCTCGACCCGACCTTGTAAGTCCTTTGTTGGACTCGAAGCTGTTTTAATTATGTCAAACGTGACACGATGCTGGTCCATCGGATTCTGGAATGTTGGCTTGCTGTCTTGAATTAAAGACACTGAGACTGTTGGTATAAGGGTGTTTCAGAAGTGATGTAGTAGTCACGTATACATGACAAGCAAGCGCGTGCCCTGTACGCCAACCGTCACAAATATGTGACAAAAAGTACGGCGAATTTGTAGCTTGGCGTCGGGGGCACGCCGATGCGTTTATACTCAAGCGTTCGAAAGGTATCAGTATCTGATATACAATAAAGAAACAATTGCAAAAAAAAATATCGTGTATCAAAAAAACCGACCCAAAAAACAACTAAAATACCCTTCCAAAAATACCAGATAAACCGGTTTAAACCGCTACGATGACGATTTTATCCTGTGTTCAGAGACGGAGCTTTGTGGGATCAATAGTTCCATCTCATTCACAAAAGAATCAAGATGGTATTTTCACGCCATAGTATGCTGTTCACACATACATTCGCCATTACGAAGACTTGATCTAAACTCTTATAAGAGGTCTATTTTTGTTTAGAAGGAACTACGGTGCCTGGTTCCTGTGGGACAAACTCAACGTGGGTTTGTGTCCATAGTGCACAGTGAATCCGAGGGAAAATAGTTAACGGTCGGTCTCATAAACGTGTCTAACTAATTTGCTTTTCAAACATGACGTCTCAGCTACTGTTGGTAGCTTATTTGACAGTTGGTTAACGATAGATCCGTTATTGAAACCGGCCGTAAATAATTCAGTTTTTTTGGAACTTCCTATTCGTTATTTTATTCGATTCGTGGACGTATCGACGTGGACGGCTACAGTTTACAGCTTGGCATAAAGATAGATTTACCCAATTTCTGGAAAATAAAAAATATCTTATATATTTAAAATGGGGCGAAAAATTAGGGAACATTGAACTATTCTTAAGATCAGAAATTCAGCAAGCAATTTTGGACAATACCATTAGTGACTACTAAATAATTATGTAGAATTATTCCACATAAATTATTCAACTAAAGAGTGTCTGTCTACAGTTGTAATAGAGTTGATAATAGTAGCCGATAACCAGTCTACTCATACGACCTTACGTCCTCGGGTTGACCTAGTGAGTCCTTTGCCGGGCCTGAATTCGTTGTATGACGTAAAGTTATTATTACGATAAAATGAATATGAGCAAGAAATAAAATATAACTATACCGACCTATTACTTTTGCTTCTGGAGATACGTAGAGTTTCTGTCAAAAATGCTAGGAACAATCCCTTGTAATATTTCTTATCTATAAAGAGAAATAATGAAAAAGAAAATAAAGAAAAATACTGCCACAGAGTTGACATGCGGAACTGCTTAGGGCTTGTACCATTGCACTTTTAGAACAGGATATAAATGAGCAGGATATGAATGACTTTGAGAAGGAAGCGACCAGAAGAATACGCTTGTGCTGGGCGGCCTTCGGAAAGCTACGTGGTATCTTTGAATCGTCGATCCCACAATCCCTTAAGACCAGAGTCTTTAACCAGTGCGTCCTTCCCGTAGGCCTGGTCCACAAATTCAAGGTTGCTCAGCGTGCAATGGAGTGAGCAATGCTCGGGATTTCTCTGATGGATAGAATTCGCAACGAAGTCATTCGCCAGAGAACTAAAGTCACCGACATTGCGCGTAGAATGAGCATGCTCAAGTGGAAGTGGGCCGGCCATGTCTGTAGACAGACAGACGGTCGATGGAGCAGACATGTGGCAGAGTGGAGACCGCGTATGGGCAAACGTAGTGTGGGACGCCCTGCGGCACGATGGATCGATGATTTGAAGAAGGTGGCTGGCAGCGGATGAATGCGGACCGCTCAGGACCGGGATGGTTGGCGATCTTTGGGGGAGGCTGACGTTCAGCAGTGGACGGCAATTGGCTGATATGATAAATGAGAATGAAGAGCTCGTGGCTAAACAATAATAGCCGCACGGGTCGATCAAGGTTAAGCAACGCTTGCCAAGGTGTGGATGGGTGACCATCTTAACATTACGAGTTTCCTCTGTGCCTCGGAAAACATGTTAAGCCGTTGGTCCCGGCTGACATTTGTAGATCTTTGGTAGTCGTTACGGAATGTCAGAAGCCAGTTAATCTGACTCTGGTTATGGAGGTGTGGTAGGCAGCCACGTAAAATACTGGTATTCAGCTGAATCGGGTTTGACTGGAAGTCAGCCCCAATATAGTTGGAAAAAGGCTAGGCAGATTATTGGGATAGGACACAATAGGATTTATTAATGTCAATTAATTCAAGAAAGGTACCTATTTCTTTTTTTAAACCCATAAACCAATTCTTGAATAAAACCTCCATTACCTTTACGTATAGTTCCGTACATGATTTCCTCCCCAACCGTGAGAACATTCCGAAACACACTGTAGAAAGCTCATCAACATTAAATCCCCCAATTTTTGACATAATGTGACAGTAGGCATAATTTGTGTCACATTAAGATATTCCGTTACAACTCATTTTGTCACATTTAGCTTGACGTGACAAACTTTCTCTCAAGTGATTTATATGTTAATTTTGATTTTGCTATCTATTTTCGTGAGAATTTGAATGTTCTATCCTTTAATGATTTAGGAATACATTATGTATGAGTGAGGAAGGTAAATTAGGAGTTTATGAACATGAATTATGTAGAAGGAGATAGATTGGCTTTGGGATAGGCACTTATTGAGTTGGTATGTACCTACGAGTGTATAAGACTTCGTGATGCAATGCATTAGCGACATCATGAGCAACAATACCAAAATGTATAGTGGTAGGCTTATCTTCCAGCCTGGAAAGCAAAGGGCATTTCGACGAACATGGATGGGTTTTATGGATGGACCACCACGCGGGCCCAATACAGATAAGTAGATGCCACACATCACACGTCTTAGATTTTTGTTCCTAGAACACATTCACCTTTTTAAATTACGCAAAGTTAGCTAGCTGGCTGAAACTACCTGGGTTGGAAGTCGAGCCCGTTACTATTCGGCCACCACTGCTCCTGACTAATACCGGCATGGTATGGTAATTTACACCACAGCATAAAATCTGACGACACGGTTAGTGCAGTGGTTGAGCGATTGGCTGTTGCGCTGTGTGTCGCGGGTTCGATCCCCGCACGGAACAAATATTTGTATATCCTACAGATAGTTTTTCCGGGTCTGGCTGTTTGTGTATGTGAGTTTATATGTTTGTAAACGCACCCAAGATACAAGAGAAATTCCTAGTGTGTGCCAACGTTTTAAAAAAAATGAAATAAAATTGTTTCCGATATAGTAACTATATTTGAAAGTAGATTAGAATTACCAACAAGATACCTTACAGTTTTGATGAGTAAGAATAACGTTGACTCATTGACAGATGTAAATCCATTGACCAGATGAAACCAATTGCTTCTAGTAATATTTAATACTATGGAACCATTTAAGGAGAAGTCGCATGATCACCATCATCATTCTCCTATCCTTATCCCACATTATTTACTCTTAATTATCCGTCATCCATGTCATATGTGTAGATTAGTCAGATTTTTCAAACATGGTCTATTTAACATCTGAAGGTCAATTCTCGTACTTCAAAAGCGTTTAAATTTAACTCATAATTTCACCTCAGCGACAGTCAATGCCAAAATGTTGTCAAAACATAAATAAATAAGACGTGTTTTTAGAATATGACAAGGATACGAATGCGAACGCTTCTTAAAAATACGAGAATTCTCTTCTGAAATGGAACAGCCTAAAAAGATAACACTAGAGTTCTTAATAACTTCAAATGTATTTTTAACAAGACGACATAATGTAACAATACAATTCCGTGCAGGAAGACGTGATTAACCTCTACCCCTTAACAAGTTTAAACAATCACCCGACAGCTGCGCATGATTCGATGTTCTGATGACTAATGTCACAGAACAGTTCAGAAGGTCAGGTCTTTGCAATGAGCGAAAACAGACACACACATAATAATATACAGAGAAGAGAGAAATCTGGAAAGGGTTCATTAAACTTATTATCATGAAGAACTTTTACTATTGCAGCAACTCTCAAATCGCGAATGATAATCAACCGCCTCATACATTATTTAACTCAACACAATTTACTGAGCAACTGTTTTTTTTTCGGCCTCAATAGGGTATGGGTTCACCCTGTGTAACGCCTTCCATGCTCCTTTGTTCTTCCTTACAGCTCATGAAGCGTGCATGTCGCTGTTCATGAAGTTTGTCTATGTGTGTGTTTTCACTCTTTATATGGGGGCGGCCTTCTGTGCTATTCTTAGTGATGGTGTCTGACTAATGACATTTGTTTACTTTTTGTTCAGAAATGTTCCGCTTGAGAGAAGATAGATCTTGTTGATTGGATGAATTTATTTAGTCATCTTTTCTGGGAATAGAGGACTGTAATGTGGGCAGGTCATTAACAGAAGGATAACTAGTCACTACGAATTACATTGCAGATATTCAGAATTCTATTATTGTTCTACCAAAAGTAAGAGAGCTGAAAACCAAGTGTGTTCAAGACATTTATATTGCTAATTTAATTTTCATTACAATATTCATACAGTAACTACCTGCCAGGGTTGCGGAATTTGTTCGAAAGAGTCGTAGGGCGATCCTCGGCCACCGTAGGCGCGGGCCAGCGGACGGCGAGCGTTGAGTGACTCGCTGTCCGATCACCACCAGGCCCGGGTCGATGGCGCGTTGTGTTTCACGCGCGCCTCAAAGAGTTGTCAGCATAGAAGACGGGGCCCGCTAGGGCCAGAGCCTGCCAGGGTTGCGGAATTTGTTCGAAAGAGTCACCGCGGCCCTGGAAAGCAAAGGGCTTTAGAAGGAACACGGATGGGTTTTTATAAGCGCTGGCTGAAGGCTTTAATATTTATGTTAAGGCCACCACAGTCAAGCCCGGTTAAGCAGTCGACAACCTCATAGGTTGAATTGTGTTGAAAATAAAACGGATGGGTTTTAGCCAGTAAGAGTTTGACATGCCTTTCCACTCCACCCTGAGCGGAAGAAGTCAATTAATGATAATCAGTCTTTAAAAAAAACTGGTTAGTCTGTCAATACCAAAAAAGTTTTGCTGATGCGTTGCCAACCTCTCGGCAAAGTTGAAATATTTTATTTATTTTTCTGACTTTCATTAACCGGAAGTTAAACATTGTATGTATTATGTCACTGTTAACCACTGACACATGTTGTTATAGGCGGAAGTCACACAATGTATTGTCAATATCATAACAACATACAAAAAGTTCAAAGGTAACAATATAAGACAATGGAACTATAACTGAAAGAAAAAAACAAATAAAGATCATATTATCAAACATGAACATTGTTATAAAAAATTCTGTCCGAAGCACCCGGTTCCGATTTGAACTCATTAACCATGCCCAGTTGCCTATTCCCATCTACATATGTTCGTGTCAACTCCAGTCATATTAGTTTTTTTTTAGGGTGGGAAATCATCAAATGACTTCTTTCGCTCTGGGTGGAGCGGAACGGGCGTGCCAGAATCTTACTGACTAAAACTCATCCGTGTTCCTTCTGAAACCCGTTGCGTTCCAGGGCTACGGTGACTCTTTCGAACAAATTCCGAAACCCTGGCAGGCTCTGGCCCTTGCGGGCCCAGTCCAGTCAAACAAGTTCATATATCTCAAGTTGATATATTTAACTGTAATGAAGGATTATTCAAAAACAAAATAATAAAAACTATTAACGAAGGCAAATGATAACCAATCTTTCAGTCTCTCTTTCTTGTAAAAGTTCTTCTTCTTCAAAATTTTACTCAAAACATAACTAAATAATAAGTAATTTGGCTATTGTTATTTTAATTTTGTCTTGTTAGTGCGTTCGTATGTAGAATCCTAGTTATACAAAGGAAACCTATTATTAGCCATACGAATAAGCTGTAATATATATATTTTAAGTATCGCCGTTGGTTTACTAAATAAAGAAAATAAAAAATACTGGATACAGCTGTTGAAGACTAGTATTGTACATCTCTATGTATCTGCTGCCTTTCTTTCTCTTACGACACCGTTACTGGGAAACATGATATCTCATGGGAAGACTGGTCATCAGTCTTGGGCTTCAGACTACCCTATATTAAGTTTTTCTTAATCCACCGTTTTTCTGATTAATTTCGATGCAGAATCCAAAACACTTTATTCGTGTCTCCAGGCCTCGTCGAGCTTCATTTTTATTTTTTCAAAATCAAAGGCATTTTTTCATCATTCAAATTAGGCTGAGTGCCAGCACTTTTTGAACGTCAAATTTCTATATAAAGACAGTCCCCGAAAACGCCCGCCCGTCACCACTTCCTAGTGTTATAGCTGGGAAGAAGAAGTAGCGCAACAAACTCCCCAGCAACACATCTGTCTGTGAAGTTTTAAAAACTTGAATTTATACAGTAGTATGCAAAGTATTTTACAATACATGACGCAGAAAATAAAATATTCAAACTGTAAATCAAATTAAATGAAATTAATTGATACTTGGTAGCTAGCACCTGTTGACTCTGCGTTTTTCTTGTGGTTTCCACTGTTGAGTCTACCTCTAAGGAGTTGCAGTGGTTGGATATGTGTGGCTTGGTTCATACCCGTCGTTACGTGTACGGGACAAGCTGTCATTCGTACGTGATGTCATTCATTTTCGCAGAATTTTTTTGTTCAATCATAAAGATCGACAGTTGCGGCCCATATTGTTGAATCACGTGCCACTCGTTTTTAGTGTTTTTTAAGTGAGTAGCCTCTTGCAGTTCAACCTATGAGGGTGTCGACTGCTTAACCGGACTTGCTTGTGGTGGCCTTAATATAAATATTTAAGCCTCCATCCAAGGCTTACAAACTAAGCGACTACACGCTAAGAGCCCCTGTGGGGTACGGGCCTTGGCTTAGGGCATCGCTGGGGGAGGACAGGTAGGGACGGGCTGGATCGAACTAGTTCGTTTTTAGATGCAATAAAATACTTTAAAGTCCACATGAAATTCCACATGCATTTCATAGCAGAAAACCATGTATAATTTAGATCGGAACCTAGTTCCACTGTCTCCATTCTTCCTGAAATTATGACGCAGACGTGCAGCAACGGAACTGCAATTAATTTGCCAAGGTCTTTGTTTCAGTTCTTTATGATATTCTTTGGCATAAAGTAGGGGTTTTTATTGCATTTTAGTAGGTAATGAATATGATACATGTGACGAGCAGGCTAGGGCCCGCTTGCGTAGACCAGAGTTATCTATTAAGTCATTGTTAACGCGAAGTTAAATCACAAATGTTCTATCAAAATGATCCCGGGTTGAAACTAACTCGGAGTTAAATAATTTTATTTATTCCGTTTTTAAAAAATAATCTGGTTTTTACAAGTGTTGCTAATCGTTTTGCCGCGGAAAAACAACCATTAAAATTTCAGCGTGTATAGTCTTGTGGTCACCCATCCAAGGACCTATATTGGCAAGTGTGCGTTGTTTAACTTGAAAGACCGACCCATGCAACTGTTAATATTTTGCCACAAGCTCCTCGATATTTTTATTTACATAAATCCTTTTTATAAACGTTATTTTCACCCATACAGTTTTTTCTGCTACTTGCCCTGTAGCATACTATTTATTTTTCCAAGAACAAAAAATATAACTAGAAAAACATCATATCTCCAAGGTTGCACACGTTAGTTCATTAGAAAACTTACTCAACATAACATAACAACATTTATTTGCATGCTCAAACAAACTTAGATTCCAGCTCATGTATTTTTCTTTATTTATTTATTTGGATCTCCAACAAAAGATACACACATCTAAATAAAACACAATGATACAGTGGTTCACTCAAGTGTGCTCCTTCAGTTATAGGAGACCACAACATGCACATATAACTAGGTTTACAACTTACAAAATAAAAATAAAATAATCACAAAATTAAATTAAAATTAGAATAAAATTACATTCAATTAAATTATTCCAATACAACAAAATTATTCAAGTATAGTAAATTAAATTAGTCCAATAAATTAAAAAAAAAAAAATTTAATTCTTCACAACAACACGAGTATAATTTGTAAGTTGGCGGCCATTTTACTAACACTTAATCTAAGCAGAACTGGATTTATAACCTTCCGCTGATAGGGTGAAAAGGCTGGTTGTCGGCCGATAAACTCGAGTCGACCTAATGCAACGTTAGCTATTTTGAGTTTGTTTTTGTTGATTCCGTTTGGTAGCTAAGATGACACAAATAGACGTAAACATGTTGTCCTTATCAGTTAAGGTTTAAAAATACCTAACCGTCTTTTAGGAATCTGACAGTATGGTAAAAATAATCATGCTTTTTTAAGTGATTCAATAGAAATTGACCAAAAGAATAGTGTATTTTGGCTTTTATCATAGAAAATCGTTGGCGTCAATTGTTAGAAAATTTTAAAATTACACAAAAGAAAAATCGATGCATTGTAAGCTAACAATACGTTTATTATTAAATTCACATTGTAAGCAGCAAGGCCAAGAGCGGACTTATTGGCAAATTGGCTCTTTATTTAGACCAGACGTTCTTAGAAATTGAGTACTGAGTAGATACCTATTTTATACACAACGCAATTAAGATCTTAATACTGAAAACTACTGGAATTTATTTTATTTTTAGGTCAACTGCAGCTTATTTTTGTCTAAGATATGGTCACATGTTTTTAGAGAATTTACGAAGTAAAGATACTAAATATGGAGTATTTTCTATTCTGAAAAAACACCCCAAGAAAAACCTTTGTTTATTAAATTTAAGATTCAATAGTTTCGGTGATAATGGTTACCATAGCCAAACAACATGTATTTTCTTAAAAAAAATAAGTTATAGTATAAATATATTCGAGAGCCTGATAATTAGGCATTTGTTTGATAAGTCCCAACTCCCACGTTACTACTATGTAAAAAAATATGTACGTTAAGTTTTTATTATTCAGAGCATATTAGCTGTAATTGACAGATAGACAAGACTGATCCCAAACTGGTTAAGTTTTTTCATTAATAATTCACATAAATCCTACAAAAGCTAGATCAAATTTTTTCATTAGTGTAATAGGTAAGATTGTAATTAATTCTACGAACTTTTATAATAAAGAACAAAAAACAATAATTAAAAACCAATTTCAGTTAGGCCGAATACCGACCCGGCCCTAGTAATTTTAGGTTAGAAGATAAATCAAATTACAAACTGCCCTTGACTTTGATTTCAATACCTATCTACCTTCAATTTAGTTTCGATAAATACCCATTAAATTATTAATCCATTAAAGTCATTAAACATTTCGTTAACGGTGTAAATTTTGTTTAACAAATGCTTGTCATATTTCCTTGTGAACGGACTAATTAATTACCGTTTATTTACTTTCATAATCTTCTGTTAGCTGATGTTTATAGCTATTTACTTGAATAACGGAGTTAACAAAAGGAATTGTGTTTAAATAGTCCCTCATTTTCAACGGCTTGATGTTTTTTTTTTGTGTGATTGGAGTGGAAACAATGCAAATTTATATTCAACTAGGACATCCTAGGGACTAGCTTCCAAACCATACATTTTTATAGTCAAAAAGTAGTCTATGCACTCAGCGTTAGTTTAGTTTTCTATCAGTACCTCCTATAAACCAACAAAGTATTAGTTTAGATTTGGATTAACTTCAGAATCATCAGAGGGCTTGGTGCGAGTTTTTTAACGTACTCGATCGCGTCAACGTGAACGTCCGCTTATGTCAAATTGTATGAAAAAAAGGTATGCTGTTAGTGTCACCAGACGGCGTTCATTCAGTTTCAATACAAGTTGACGTTAACGATAACGCGATCGAGAACGCTAAAAAACTTGCACTAAGGCCACTGGACATACACATAAAACAAATCCAAACTACGTTGATTGACTGTTTACCACGACATAACTGGGTAATTGATGTCTTATAAATTGACACGACATAAGACAAATAACCTTCATAATTTCACAATTCCAAGTACATCAACTCCTAATCCAATAAAAAACCGCATAATGCATTTCAATTAACCATCGAATACCAATCCCAGGTTCGCGTGCAAAACGCATGTAAAACAAGGACAAATTGGCTAGCCAATCACGTGACTTATATCACCATGTGACAAATGAAACCATAACGCATACACACTTACATTCAAAATGGCGGAATTACGGTAATCATTTCGTGGCACGCAACCGACAACAGGTCCCTTCACCCTACGTGACGTTTTGATGGGAGAAATTATGTGTGATATTGATACACAATATTACATTGTTTGAAAGTTTTTGTTGAGAAAATAATTCATATTAATTCTTTAAAATTCAATATTATTAGTTTATATTTGATAAACTAGAAAAAAGTGACTTAGGCCAATTTGCACAAACCATAGTTATTTTTTTTCTTCGAGTTAGTTTTAACCCGGGGTCATTATTTATGGAATATTTCTTATTTAGCATCGTGTTATCAACTATCTCTTGAGTTAAAAGGATTGTGTGAGGAGTGGGTGAATGGATTGCGTGAGGAAAGATAAGAAATAATATAATAATATAATATTCTAATAAATTTAATTTATTTATCGTTTGTTTCAGGTCAGTACTCGCAAAAACTACCTTTCGGCGCCGTATTAGTGTTCAAAAGTAGTCGTAAGTACAGTTAGTTATTTGCTTAGTGTTATTACCTACCCACCTACTGTTTCTTATTTCTGTATTAGTGAACAGGAAGGCTAAGAAATAAAGAAAGCAGAAATTTAAAAAAAACGTTCGTATTGCCAAAATAATGTCTAATTTATGTGCTGTGTTAAATTAATTTAATTCGTAAAGGAAGTGAGAACAGACAGATGTGTTGCTGGGGAGTTTGTTGCGCCACGTCTTCTTCCCAGCTAAAACACTAGGAAGAGGTGACGAGCAGGCGTTTTGTGGGACTGTCTTTATGTAGAACTTTGACGTTCAAAAAGTACTGGCACTCAGCCTAATTTGAATAAATGACTTTTGATTTTTTGATTCTGAGAGGAAAAAAATATTTAGCTACAGACTCGCTTTAAGTGGTGTATGGAAATGGTCCCGCAACCACCACTGAAAAGGGAGGATTCTTCGACCAGGCAGGTTTAGTGTATATTAGTGTGATAAACACGCAATTCGGTAACGAGTGCAGATGTAAAAATCTAAAAATAATTATAAGCGAACTCATTTCACGTGTTTCTCCAGACCCAACCCGAAAAATAAACGCCTTAAAAAAACAATACATATTCTTCAAGAAAAAACGGGGCAAAGCTTAATCCAACAAACCAAAGATCTTCAAATCTGGTTCAGCCGTTCTTGAATTATAAATGGTGTAACTAAGCCGAGTTTGTTTTATATATTTAGATTTATAAATGTAATAAATAATATGGAAGAACATAGAGAAATAGTAGCAGAAATAACATAATTTGTCTAGATGTGTTAACCATGCACTCACTCTTGCAACATCGGGAAGCGTTGAAAAAGTACTAAATGTTACGAAAACAGTTTAAAAAAATATGCCGCGAATGCCACTACAGGCTTGCAATTGTTTTTTGGTCTGACAGTTTTGTTACTATGTTCCCGAAACGTCCAATTTGTTTTTGTTTCTTGCAGCTGGTTCTACTATGAATACTCAAATAGTTGCACTACAAACTGTGTAAGTACTCTTTAGACGAAAATAGTTATTTATGATACTAGTGCGGTAAGTTGATTTTTACAGGGCTTACCCTATGGTAAGCCCTGTAAAAACCAACTTCCGCACGTGTGTCATACAACGTTTTTCAACACGTTTGCGAGAAAACAGATCAATAGGTAATGAAACAAACTTTTTGTTTTTAGATATCAGTCGGATAGTCGCAACAATCTTAGACGTTCCTTATGAAAATAGCGCTAATATAAAAATGGAACCCCGTGCGCGTGGTGAAAGCTAGAACTACATCTTTTGTCTCATTTTCTCTTTAGTATTAAAGTGAGACAAACGTATTGAGCAAAAGCGCTTCCAAGGAGGTTCGATCATTCAGCTTATTTATTCTAGTAATGTGAAACTCCTTGGTGAAATTCTTACATTTTTTAATGGTAATAAAACAAACACCGTAAAGAATACGCACTTCGTTATACAACGAGGAGTGCGGTAAAATAGGTACTTAGATGAGAGTATTTTACCGCACGTTCCAATGTATGGTGTGTAGTTTTCAACTTTCGAACAATGTATACAGGCTTCGTTAATGCATTTTTTGAGCAAATGTGTTGAAAATGTTATAACTACCTTCTTGACTATCTGACCTTCACAACCCAGAAACTGGGTAACACGATAACCTGAGGCAGATCTCGCGTCAGGTTTTGTAGTTTCTGACTACTCGTAACGACTCCCAAGATCTACAAATGACCTGAGGCATGGAGGAATCTCGTTATGTTAAGATGGTCACCGATCAAGACATCTCGACTTGCCTTTCAAAGCCTATATTGTAAATCCAATCTTCGCCATCTAAAATTTGAGATTTTCTAACTTCACTAGATTTGGATCTTATAAAGTTGGAAAAACTCAAATTTTCACAATAGGACTCCGAAACTTCCACCACGTCTTCTCACAAGGTCTAGAACCCCTTAAAGTCCTTTTCGAAGAAAAAGTCCGTCTCTACGAACAAACGAGCCTTAAACATCTTCATTACTCATTCAAGAGTAAAAGCGCGGTATTTTCGGTCACTCCTAAAGACTCCATCGTACGTGAGAGGAATAAAGAAAATTACTATGTCCATTCCACTGCTTACATAACGATAATTGCTTCGCTTAGATTGTTTGTCGACATTAATATAGCGTATAATTTTGTATAAATGCTTCGTATCCAAAGGTTTATTAACGTATTGTTTGTTTTCCTTGGTCAATTAATTTATTTATCAATTAATCTGCCGAGCGTTTCGTGAGGACCAGCCGGTCGATTCTGTAAACATGTCGAAGTGATGGCTTAGGTGAAGTGATCACGAGGTGAGCTGTCAATCCGTACAATCAAGATGTCACTTGATCATGACGGACGAAAGCTCACTTCGACATGTTTATTGAATTGACCGGCTGTATTTACATGTAGCGAGTGCCTGTTTGACCTCGCAGTAAGTGGGTAAGCAGTACCTTTGTGCTAGTAAATTATTATGTTATTTCTGCTACCTACTGTTTCTCTATGTTCTTCCATATTATTTATAAATCTAAATATATAAAATAAAGTCGAGTTAGTTACACCATTTATAATTCAAGAACGGCTGGACCGATTTTGAAGATCTTTGGTTTGTTGGATTTAGCTTTGCCCCGAATAGAAGAATATTTTTTTAAACATTGTAATAAATTAGAAAAAAATATACAAAAATAATGGGGGGCCTCTAGTAAATTATAAAATAAATAAGAACGGTACCCCTTGGCAAGACTCGTGTTAGTTTTGTAGGCTTCTAACTACCCGTAACGACTATCAAAGATCGGAAGACTATCGATTCGCGATCAACGGTTTAACATGCCGATTTCCGCGGTACGGAGAAATCTCGGCATGTTAAGATGGTCAGACATCCACAGATCGACCGCGGCAAGCATTTTGACGTGACAAGGTCTAATAAATCGATGAACGCCGGCTGCAAACACAAAAAGGATGACTCTCTAACGTTACGATCATTTCATCAATGTTTTGTTATGACGTTGTCACGTTAAACTATCGTCCCTAAACCGACCCTACAGACAACAAAAAGTTTTTTTTCAGGGATGGGAAATCATCAAATGACTTCTTCTGCTCTGGGTGGAGTGGAAGGGCGAGTCAGACTCTTACTGACTAAAACCCATCCGTGTTCCTTCTAAAGCTTTTTGTCTCTCACTAATTCCGCAAAAATCGACCCATGTTGTGATTATTTAGCCATGAGCTCCTGGCATATGAGTTTATCGTTAAAATTAAATTAAACTCGTTAATACTGCATAGTTGGTGATCGGAAACTGTAAACTAGTTTACGATAAAAGTATGTTACGGTTTTGTATAAATAATTAGGTTTTAACAGCAATATACTACAGTAAAGTCACTACATTAAGCAATTTATGCTTCTTTTTTGGCGCGTAAGGCGTATAATATTTTGTTGACTATTTTTACTGGATCACTGTCGCTTCAACTCATTATTATCATCGTCATCATTATTTATAGCCAAAATACGTCACTTGCTGGAAGTAGGCTTTCATCATAAATATACTCTCGGTCTGGTAGGCAGCCGCTCCACGTAAAATACTGGTATTCAGCTGAATCCGGCTTGACTGAAAGCCGACCCCGTTATAGCTGGGAAAAGGCTGGACAGATAACGATAGATAATGAAGAAAAAATCACATTCGATTGAACCTGCGATGGCCACTGGGTCATCATGACATTGACCATCTATCTACCCTATTTTGTCCCAACCCTGGGTAAAGATCTCGCTCACAAAAAAAATAGAGCATCAGGAAAATTTAATCACACACTGATAGAAATAACAAAAGCATATCCCCTACACAAGTCATAATAATTATCATCAGCTGATGTGCATCGTCTCAAAGCAAGTGTAGACAATAGGCACTCATAACCTTGAATGTATGTAAACCACGCTCCGCGTAACATCGCGATAACTTAAATTTCACTTAACCGAGTTCTGAATGCATAACTTATGTGTTAACTTAGTCGTTTGATAGTTAATTAATGAAGTAATGGTCTATGCTTGGACGATAACTGGTGCGTTCACCCGATAAGACGTTCGTGCGTTAAATGTAGGTTATAAACATTTTTGAAAGAATTTAATCCTGATTAAATACGGCAGTATCGAAGCGCCACTTTTTTTTTCTTAAAAAAGAACGTTGCGCCACTGGTACATAATAGACATCCCACTCATACGAAATACACGCTTTGGGAATACTTTCATTGTACGTACAGCTAAGGATCTTCTCCTTAGCTCGAAGACGCGTCCGTGTTTGGGTCACAGAAGTTCAAATGTGTACCAAATTTTGACAGAATCGGTCCAGTAGTTTCAGAGAAAATTGGCTATGATAGACGGACAGACAACCGACTGATACTATAAGGGTCCCATAGGGTTGCATAGTTTTTCATTATACATAACTTTTTGTACTGACCAATCATTTAGAAGCGTGTATATTTGAATTAAATCAATACCGCTAAGCAGTCATTCTACCAAACACTAACCTCCTAAATCAAACTTTCAACACCCAAAAACCAGATTTCTATCGACAAATCTTATCGATGTTTTGAACAAACGAGCTTGTATTCTGTGTGCGTTTGCTAAAACAAAGAAAGTGTTATCGCCGTCACGACAGCGCACGTGCGCGGGAGCACGCGACAGAGATGGTGACATACGAGCGGAAAGATGGGCAAGCGGTGGGTCGGACTTGTTGGCGAACTTGTTGGGTGTATAGTTGTGCAGAAGGTATTGCTGTTTATGTCAATGTGTGTAAATAGAAAAGGAAAACGTTTTAAGCCCTGGAATAAGGTCTTAGACAAGTTCTTAGACAGATGCCGTTAAGTATCCAAAGAACACATGTAAGGGATTGAAATACGCTACCAAAAGGTCACGTGATCAAGTCTTAAAATTTCGAGTTTTTTATTATTCGCACAATTGTTTGACAAATTTGCATCGATAGATCTAATATTTCTTAGCAGCAAAGGCTGTTTTCGTAGTTCAACTGTCCAAATTAAAAAAAAAATAACGATAAAACCTTCACCTTACCCAGTTAGCAACCGATTTCCAACAATTACCTAAACCAAATACTATCTCACTTCACTCTCTCCAATAGTCTCAACTACACATACCTAAGTCCTCAAGAGTACTCCAATCAATGTTCTCGTGTCTAGCTAACAATGTGCCCCAGGCAAGCATGGCGTGCCAATTACTCGGTCGTTATGCAATAACATGCGCCTGAGAGTGATCGGCCATATGTAGAACTTGGAGGACCGGTTTCAGCACGCATTTTGGTAATGGTTTGTATATCTGCAGATTTGGATTAAGTTTGAATAAGGGGAAAAGTTACTGCTAAATATTTTTGTTATTTATTGTGGTTTATTTTAGGAATAATTTCATTGTGATAAGCTAAAGAACGGAATTCCTTGACGGAGGTTATGTTTTGTTTTTTTCGATTCTGCCATATTGTAGCGGTGAACGTTATGTAAACCTTAACTCTCACGTCTTTTAGTTACTAAGAAGTTTTCTAGTATGAGAGAACTGAAAAAAAGAAAGCATTTAATTGCGCCAGCCTTTTTCGCGATAGCCAGCGGTGTCTGGATGTCCGTTCCGCTTTTAATGTAATAGACGTGATTTGACACTAATTTTAAAATAAAGAACTGATATAAATATTAATTTTGCTTCTACTGCAACATATTGAAATAGTTCAGTAATTATTAATTTCTATTAACTACCTCACCAGCTTCAACTTTTCTGGGAACTGACGGGACAGATACGCAGTATTATTTTCCACGAAGAAGAAGCAATTAAGCTTTGTAATTAAGTTCCATTGAGATAGGGTCTTCTTTATTATAGTTTAAACAAGAATTAATAACTGAATGCATATCAATTTAAAAAACTATTAATTTTTTAACTATTTGAGATCCTCGCTATAAGTCCAAACGGATACATATTAAACAATAATTTTTAATTTTCTACTATTTCCACTAAACGTGACCCCATATTCAACACCCGTCGGAAATATGTGTCAACTACATTTTTCATAAAAATTGGGTGAATAACAAAACCATGTCATGCCACTAACTCGCTGCCCCAATGAACCGTGTGTCACTTGAACGACACGTCAACCAATCAGACGACTGTTACGCAACCCGTTGCGTGAGAGTCGCGAAACCGCGACCGGTCCCAATGTAGACCATAGTCCGGTTGTTTGTATAGCTCAACCGGTTTGGACGTGGCGCCTCGGATTAGTGTATGTGTTTGTTTGTTTGACAGAAATTATTGATAGTGTTTGATTTTGTGAATTAGTGTCGCTTTTGATTAATGTGTTTGTGTAATGTAATATACATATTTGACATTACCGTTTTTGTAGATTTTGGGGAATTTAATAGAATAGATTAGATTGGTGAATACAAAGATGGTTTTTCTTTTAAACTTTATGAGCTGACATGTCTGGTTTACTCTTGCCAAACTGTGAGAAATGGAAAGAAATATCGGATATCTGATTTGCTACGCAGTGGAGCAACAAACAATAACATTAATTTTAAAATTGTCACCTTCTTTATGTACAGTCAACAAAACTGTTTTGTACACAGGCAAAAATATGTTTTTTCCACTGCACTGATATATTTATTTCTATAGTGGGCGCCAGATAAATGTGGAATAAAGTATATTGACCTTTCCATAACTGTTCATAGGTACCTGAACAATTAAATATGAATCGTTTTTCATTATTAGACAATGTTAAGGATCACGAGAGATGATGATTCGGGACAGCTTTGTGTCATTAATTCCGTTTTTCAAATTAAAAATGTCAATAATTGTAGGTGGGTCAATGACCGTTATTCCACGATTATCTGGCGCCTACTATAATGTGTGCATTAGAACTTTTTAAGCTTATGAAATACTTACGACATTGTTTAAAAGTAGTTGTAAGTTAGCTGCCTGCATTCCAAATAGCTTTGTTGACTGTACACATGTAAATACTGTAAAGTAAATGTGTGGTTGTCTCTGGTCTAAGCGCGCTCATTTTCAAAATGGTGTCTAATAAATGTCTTTATAATAAATCGTAATTCCGTTTTTACTAACAACAAAGGCCTTAGAAAATATATTTGTAAATTTGTGAGAATACTGCTTATTCACGAGCATTGTATGGTATCCAAACGGTCTTTTACTCGAGAATCTTGAGGTCTAGAGATTTAAAAACCACATTGATAAACAAAACAAAGGAAAACCAAAAATCAACATAAACTAACTGCACTATAAATACTTCAAAAGCGGTAGTAAACAATTAAACGTTAAAATGGCCGCTGAAGAATGCTGCTCGCGACGAATAGCTTCCAACGAATATCCTTTGTTAATTTAATGACTAATAAATTTTAGATAAAATGTCTCCTGTCTCTTGGGATGGGGTTTAGTTGCTACACTTAATTCTATATCCTTTATTAAAGTTGCGCTTAGTTCCTGAAATATTTTGTAAGGTTTAGGTACTGAAAGGCTTGCTGGGGAATTTCGCGCTAAGATCAGGTTCCAGAAGGTCATATTTAAGGGTGATGTTGGGTAGAAGTTATACATTTAGGAAAAAACCGGCCAAGTGCGTGTCGGACTCGCGTACGAAGGGTTCTGTACCATTATCTATAAGAACACAGTTGCAATGCACAGAGAATGCTGCTGCTCATACTCTGGTGAGTCCTTTAGTCGCCTCTTACGATACCCACGGTAAGTGATGGGAGTCAAGTTCATAGGAAAATATTCCAGGCATTTTTCGTTCGCATAATACTGCGACCAAAATCTTGCGAACTTTGAATGTACAGTCTACATATAAAACAGATAATTATTCAGTCAGGTTTTCGTAGGGGCTGGCCACTGGGAGCTACCTTATGACCAGCCTGATATAATAAATAGTGATAGGAGCTGGCCGGCACTCTATTCCGCACGCGTGTGAAATAACATTTATTTGTGAGCCTGTTGAGAAAAAAAAACGTGTACGTCTCGGGACGCCTGACAGAAGTGATAACTTAAACTAATCTAAGTTGACCTATTTAATATGGGAAGCGTCTGTCCGAAATACGACTAGCGCTGTGGGTTAGAGTGAGAGAGGAAGAGCCTGCCTACCGCTGCCGTATGCTTGAGAGAAAGGGAAGCCAGACAGGCTGCACCGTAACGCGTTACGTTACGAAGCGGTTTACCCTCTCATAAGAACTTCACAAATTCTTATCACTTCAAAAATATATAGCATGTCAATGTTACTTAAATAAATTATCTGAATTTTCTACACTGCCATAAACCCGCAGCGTTTAAGAAGGTAAACTTATAATCTCTAAGATCAAAACTGGTAATCGCAACCCTTTCCTCTCTGATAGCACTTCAATAAATTCGTACCCTGGCAACGGGGCATACCTCCCAACGATACGTCAGGGAAATAATACACATTGTGCGAACAAATAAACAGAGGAATCTATCTGGCGTCTATGTAGTGGATTCGATCCACTTCGAGAGTAACCCAAGGGATATAACGTCGTTATAGAGGACATGTGCAGAGCCACCTTGGTGGAACGTTTTATTTTTAATCAATGGTAAGAAAGTTTTCAATTGAAAGAGGTACTGCGGTTTTACAGGACTCTCGCTGGGATTAAATGCTTTCGTAAGTAATAGGATCTTTTTTCAGCTGTGGGCGATGTGATTTTGTTTTAGATGTAGAGAAATGTGGGGTTGTTATTTAATTTTTCGTTGAAGAGAAACCAAAATGCACATTAAATGCACATTACATTTTGGTTTAAACATATTCGGAGAGTCGACTGATTTGAAAAGTGGATTATGCAATGTTATCTGTAATATCAATCGCCTTTTTTATGTCTCCACAAGTAATATTTTAGGTTGTGATAATACTCGTACGTACATGGCCATTTACCATAGGATCGACTCCGAAATATGGATTAAATATCAGCGGTGCCGTATATTTATTTTGCATAACGTTTTTTTTCACCATTTTTAGATTAGTCCTATAGCAGAAGTTATTAAGTTATTACGAATCTATACTAATATTATAAATGCGAAAGTTTGGGTGTTCGCATGGATGGATGGAGGTTTGTTACTTAATCACGTCAGAACGGCTGAACGGATCTTGATGAAATTTGGTACAGAGGTAGGTATATAACCAGTGATCGGATAATCGCGCCTATATACCTAAACTTCTTCCCTTGAAAGAATAATATGGACATTTTTCTTTCTGAATAAATAAGTAATCCCGGGTTCCCAGGATGGAACAATTTTGTAAAAACAACTATAACAAACTTAATGAAATCATAGTAGTGGTTATTTTTCTTAGTATCTTTATTTTATTCAAAACAAATGGAATACCTATAAACAATTATATTGAGAGTTCACGAGTTCTAACTATATTTTGTATGCTGACATTTTAAGCAATCTCAGGAATTTCGAACGGTTCTGGGATCTAGGATCCTGAAAAGCATGTCCGTATTAAACTGTCGTGGAAATAAAAGTGAAGTTTAGGTATATTAGCGCCCGATTATCCGATCACTGTAGATAACACATAGAATACATTTTATCCCGGGAGTATATTCTCTAAGGATAACTTTCGACATATACGTCGGCGGAGCCGCGGGCGGCAGCTAGTAATTTATAACTTAACAGTCCCTGAAACATCACCAATGAATTAAGTTCCGAGAAAAAAGTATAAACATGCCAATAAAAAGAACTTATATACTGTAAATACCTTGCTTAGTACATTACCCTTGTTATTCACAAACCGTGTTGTATAAAACTTATTAGAAGGTTTCGCTAACAACCCGCTAAGGGGTGTAATTGGTGTTGTAACGCTATACTGCTTAATGTTCGTGATAAAGGAACTTTACCAGGTAAAGTATATTGCCTTTAATAGTCTTGTTATATTTGTGTGTTATGTTAATTAAATTAGGTAACTAATATATTAGAAAAACGTTGGAGGTTTCCGGGTTCTTCTCAGATACAAGTTAAATCGTCCTTATTTATCTTTATCCCCGGTTTCTGAATTAAGAGTACAGTATTTGTCAAACTCTACTGAAGTCGGGTTTTACACGGACACTAAATACTCAATTCAGGAACCGACCCTAATTCATAAAAATCGTTTAATTGTTTAACAGACTCTTATTTCAAATTCTTTATACACAACTTTAATAACATAGGCGACAAATAAGGGCGACACTGAATATTTTATGCATCTTGTATATAAATAACTGGTAAATGGTACTATTTTCTCAGGCATAACACACTTGCAACGAAATACCAAACATATTACACCCAAAACGGCAAGCAATCGCTGGCAAATAGGATCCGCAAATCTTCGTACGACTTCGGAGATCTTCGTGGATCCTCGCAATACGTTAGGTACAGGATAAGTACGGGCATTGAATACTCCGGATTCTGCCTCCGATCGGGCAATACCCTTGAGACCGGCAGGTTGAGATGAAATTGGATTGTCAGGTTGTAGATGACATTGGTACGCGCAGTTTATAGATGATGGAAGAATTTATTGAGAAGATTGGATTTGGTAGTGCATGGGATTAATATATGCCTAGGAGTATATGCTAAAGTACTACAAAGATGAATGACATAATCAGGGTTCATTAAAAAAATTGGTTGTCTGTAAAGTCGGTTTACGGACGATAGTTTAACGAGACAACGTCATAACAAAACATTGATGAAATGATCGTAACGTTACAATGAGCGTAACGTTACAATGAGTCATCCTTTTTCGTGCGTGCAGCCGGCGTTCATCGATTTATTAGACGTTGTCACAACAAAAAGTGTTGATTAAAAAAGTGTATAGTAAAACAAGATGGCAGCGTTACCCTTAAGGAGCGTTTACACGACCAATGAAAATTGATCAACCATAAGCAATACTGGTCGATTGTGACATTAAGACATATTAAGCAATTTACGATACGGGCAACAAACGTCAATTTAGCGATGTGTTTTGCAATGACAACATTGAGCGATATGGAGCAACTACTAGAAACTCGGCAATATACAAGTAATTCCATTGAAAAAAAAAATACAGAAAGACCTATAGGAGCAATAATAGGGAATATGCATGAAAAAACATTTAATATCTATACACTTTATCTGAAAATATACAAAAATATAATACTAACAGTGACATTAGAATCAAAATTGATCGAAAAACAAACGAGATATGACTATTTTAAACAATATATCTGTCTCTCTCGCGGAGACGCCGTTTTCTATGGCAGCTGTATAGGCGACATAGTATTTGACGTCAGAGTTCGTATCGGACTTCTCTTTCTAATTGTCATCTTTGAAGCTTTATATCTTAATCGCTGATGAAGGTATTTAAAAAAATATTTCATAATTGTTTACTAGAGCCAATAAGTATTTCATTTTGCTAATGAAAAAAATGCATGCGTATTCCCTATTGCCACACATTTTATTGAAGTTACTGCACATTGCTCCACTTATTGCTCTAGATTGATCCATACGTGTTGCACAACAATAAATTGCCCAACAATTGCTCGTGTAAACGCACCATAATATTGTAATTTCTCTACTCGACTTACCAAATTGACAGATAATCTTGTTATTAATTGCCATTAGTCGAGAGTTTTTTTTCCGTTGTCATGGTGACTGATTCAAATACAGTTAAGGAGTTTCCTTGAAAAGACAATTGGGAGTTTTTTGGTCACGAATCGGGTATGCAGGTAATAGGTAGGTATTCATTGAAATGAATACTCACCTATTTTTCAACTGCTTTCAGATCAGAACAGGGTCTAGAAAATGAACAATGAAACAACACAAATTTATTTTAGGATAAATTTATTGAAGCTGCGATTATATATAAATATATTGCAGCTGTGTCTTTGATGTGTCTTCAGACTCAAAGGATCAATAGAAAAATAAATGAAAAAAAACACAATAAAGCTCTGTTGGACATAGGCTTCCCCCAAGTCACCGCCATAACAACCTGGTCCTGTGCGTCTCGCATGCAAATAAATGATATTATTATTATTATCCATCGGCTACCCGTGAACCTCACCAGTCATCGGTCCAACTTGTGGATGCCTTCCAACGCTACACAACTAACATTGTGCGTATTTACCATCAATTCTAATAGTTGGTAGTAACTGGTTTCGGAAATTAACTATTTAATTGCTTCCCATTTAATGGATACTAGTTTTTTCTATAGTTGCGTTAATATAGCATTTTTATAACCTTGTGTTACTATGACAGCTAAAACATACTCATCTTTGTTCATTTGTGATAGTGCACTGTGAAATATCGTTATTTATTTACATACAAACTTGTGCCCGCGACTCCCAAGCCCGTTTAAATCAACTATATCGAAAATTATATCATAAACAAATCAGCTTTCTATCAATGAAATAATTTTCGTTGTCACATGAGATTACCTCCTAAGCAATTAATATTGCCTTCTTTAAGGTCAATCAATAGAACAAAATACTCTTCATTATTTACATCAGAAAAAATACAGAAACTACAGAAGAAGAAAACATGACCTAAGGACGGCCTTATTGCTACAAGCAATCTTTAAAACACACCAGTGGATGGATTAACCCCTTTTGAACGCCATTGTCTCGTATATATGACAAACAAACGTCACAAATATGTAACAGAAAGTACAGCGAATTTGAGGCTTGGCGTCGAGGGCACGCCGATGCATTTATGCTCTGGCGTTCAAAAGGAAAATGGCGTTAGCGTCAGCTACTTATTTGGTATGCTTATACAGAAATATCTATTTTGGACTAACAACAACAGCGATAGAAGATCATCTCCTAACACAACTGACTAACGGCCGGTCTGAATAACGTATCTACCTTTAACCAACTGTCAAAGGGAGCGTTCAAGTATTACGTAACGCAATTTTTGAAGATTCTTGACCCTCCCTCCCCCCCCCCCCATATAAAGCGTCGTAACGTTTATCTGTACCCCCCTCCCCCTCCCTAAACGTTACGTATCAGCCAAGTGACAATTTTTACCTAAAAGTCACAATTATGTCTACTACTCTCATGTTATTTTTTTAATGGATAAATGTCATTTCAAGAAAAATATTGATGTTTATTTTTGTTTTGCAAAATGACTACTGTTTAGTGACTGTGTAACTCAAAAATATCTTTGGTGAGCTAGCGTTCAATAAAAAAAACAATGTTACGTAACGCGTTGTTCGAACATCCCTCCCGCACCTGTAACGCATAATAACGTTTTACAAGACGGGGGGTCCCCCAAAATTGCGTTACGTAATACTTGAACGTCATGTTACAAAGGCAAAAATGACGTTTCAACTACTGTTGGTAGCTAATTTGGCAGTTGATTAAAGGTAGATAGAGACGTTATTGAAACGGGCCGTAAGACGATCTATTCTCATAAACTTAATGCAAATTCCACCAACGGATAGTTTCTGTACCCGCTTCAGATCTCCGTTTAACTTCCCCTAGAATCGATTATCAGTTGATAGAGCGCAAATACTGTAATTGTTCGGGGTATTGACCGCCTTTGAGTGCCTTTAGTTATAAGAGTCGGGTCTTGAGAGATGGCTTAGAAATTGTTGAGGATACTCATCTTACTCACTGAGTTCTAGAATGGTTTCAAGTTATTGTTATCCGCTTTTGATAAGTCAAGGCTTTGTCTAGGTTCCTTTTGGTTTGTAGTATTGGAACTGGCTGAATACTCATCTATACTAATATAGCTATATAATAAAGCTTTCCGAGCTAATCTCTGGAACTACCTGTCGGATTTGGAAGATTATTTTTGTATATGATAGCCACATTTATGAGGAATGCTATAGGCTATACGGGAATGCGACATTCTTACGGGAACGGGAAAAAAACGGGATATGAGCGTAAGAAGTCGCAGGCAAGTGTATAAAGTGTATATGAAGTTTCTAGGCTCACGAGATATTGTAGCTTTGTCTCTGGTATGGTATCGTACTTGTGAAGCTTTCGGTAGCTTTTTAATGGTTTTCTCATTTTTGGGTTCCGCATGTTCTTATCCGTATGCAAAAATGGAACCCTTATTGAATCACTCGTGTTTCTGTCTATCTGTCTCTATCACTGCCTATTCGTTTCCAATCACAATACCTAAGATTTTTTGGTCCAAACAGGGACACCATAACGTAAATACTAAATTATTGAGTAGGTAAATGGGGGACTAACTAAACATTCAAAACAAAAAAAAAACAAATATTCGTATAATAAATTAAAAGTTGCATTAATAAGCATGGAGGAACTTTCATTGGCTAAATCTATCGAACAAAACTCTTAAAAAAGAACGCCGGTTTTCCATTACATAACGACTTTTTGAGATTTTTAGAGATGACATTCGAAAAATTACTAGCTAATAATCTTAACACAAAATAATTATATCTACGGAAGATTTCAATAAAGATCATCTTCATTGTTTCTATATTACTGAAAGAGCCTTTATCATGAAGGTTAATATAAATGGGTTCCTTGATAGGCCGACAGTATTCTCTCACGCTAATTAAGATAAAAACGGTGGAACAATTAGAGGAATCTAGTTTAGTGTTTTAAATTGGAAATGGCTTTTAGTTGATCCACGTGGACACGCAGATTGTGACTAAAATTAGAATTGAGGAACTGGTGACTTTGGTATGATTCCATCTATCGATACATTTAATAGTTGTTCAAGCAAGTGCTCGTACATCTGTACTTTGGCGGATTTAATCATTGCCACCGATTCTTCATTTCACAACATTATCTGTGCTTCTGTGCATTGCAACAACTATACTGCAATCACCAACCTGCTTACCAAGCGGGGTGATTATGGAACCCCCTTGCCTATGTCCAGCAGTGGACGTCTCTCGGCTGGTATGATGATGCTGCAATTAACATAGCCGCATACTGGCTAAATAATCTAAGCAGTTAATCATTGACTCGGAAAGAAGAAGATAGGAAGACAATACAAAAATCATCAGTTATAGCAGCGAGATTGGTGATCGTAAGGGAGTGTGAGAAATAAGGGAAGTTATAAAATTGACTTTCCATTTTTTACTTTTTTCTTTGTTTCCTTTCCAAAGACTGCTTTCTGAAATAGTGATCGACTGCGTAAAAACTGAACGTCTTTCGTTTTTATAGTAATACCCTGATTTCTTGCCGTTAGTCATATCCAAAATAACGTATGGCCTACTTATTAATCTTCTAAGAGCACGTAGAATCTGCACTAATTTCGAGGCTTATATAATTTAGTTTACTCGTAGAAAACCTTTTTGCATTACTCTTTAATATAATCAAAGTAATCTCAGTACATTACCTACCTACGCTCTCACCGTTCCCAATTTCCATACAAATCAAATAAATCCCTTACAAATAAATCCAGCCTTTTAACAAATCACATCCCTCATCGGATCCGATTCTATCCAGAGTTAACCAGTATGCACCGCCTGCGAGAGCGAGTTGAGTGACTCTCAAGGGAAGCGATGCAATCCGGAATATGTGAATCCCTGTTACACGTACTCGTACAGGTATACACGGAGCATAGAATCCGCGTATACTTTTTATTTGGAAACGAATATCATTAATAGTAATGAAATTCGTTTCCGCGCAAATGCGCCGTCCACAAATTTGGGCTGTAAGTTTAGGATGACGAAGAAAGATCTAAAGAAGCCATTCAAAATAGCACAAAATCGTGCTTAATGGAAAATACGGATAAGGAAGGCCGATCCCAAGTAGGTAAATGGAACCAGGTCTAGAAAGGAGAAGACCAACAAGTTTGGGTTGCCGTTCAGAATAGTCACGAGCTGTCAATTTCTATTAGTAAGCCGTGAAACTTATTAACACGCTTGGTATGCATGGAACCTTGACGATTTCGTCTCTAGGAATGACCACCAAGGCGTATCAATGTTTTATGGTAGTTACCCATGGATATATTATGTTAAGATACTCATACCAGGTACTGGTATTGTCGGAACTGTTATTTTGATTTGAGTGTGTTTTAATTAGGTATGAGTGCGTAATAGCGTTGGAACGGATTTTGTGTGAGTGGTTATCCTGTGGTCCGTAGGTACTGCGTCTAGAGTAAAGTTTTTGTATGTCTGGTTATATGTATAGTGTTAAGGGTAGATGCTAAGTAGGCGATGTGGGATTCTGATTCGTAATGATAGGTAAGATTATAGAGAATTTTTGATACTTCCTTTGGTCGGGTATATAATTTTGAAGTGGTCTGTAATCTATACAAATAAATAAAATTGAAGTGTCGGTTTGTAACATCAAAATGACAGCTTTTTTCTTAGTTATACAAAAGTATGTATATCATACCGAAAACAAAAACCATTTAAAAAAATTAAGTGCCTGTCTGTTTGTTCCGGCTTATCTCCGGAACGGCTAAACTGATTTTACGGGCCTTTCACTACTGATAGTAACGTAGACTACTTTTATTTTTGGAAAAATACAACCATCGTTTTCACGTGGGATCGCCGAAACGGCTGGACCGATTTTATTTTATAGCTGATGTAGTAAGGACGATGTAGTAATGTGATGTAGTAAGGTGATGTAGTAACTTATTATAGAAAGAAAGATTAGGGTGTAATAAAATAAAACCCATGAAAATACTACTAAGAAGCTAGTGTTAAATATAGATTGTAATTGATTGAAGAAAGTTATTTCAGGCATATCACAGATAATATGAAACTTTAATTTTGTCTCTGCCAAAGTAATTTATTGGCAATTTTTATCTTTTAGATTTTCAGCCAACTACGTGTGTAAATTCTCCTATCACTAGTGCTCAGCTCAGGTCAACCCATTTTCTTTAACCCTTAGGTACTTATCCTAATCTGCTCACTCAGCCAACATGGGCTTAGGTCTCAAAAAACAATGTTTCACGTTATTACAAATCCTTTAACAACCTTTATTTCAATCGTTTTCCAACGGTTATTTTTCTAAGCGGGATTATTCTGAGCACCGAAAATAGAATTCGCAATTTCAATGAATTTATAAGAAAAGAGTGTAAAGATTGGGATTTATCATCGTCTAGAAATCTAGATTATTCTATTGAATTGCTTTTTTATTGATCGTACTGAATAATTCCTTTCGGTATTCAGCTTTCAAAGTGATTCGGGTTTTTGGTTTAGATAGAGACGTAGAGGTGGGAATAATTACGTCGGGGATGAAAGAGGTAGAAAAAGAAGACGTAATAAAAGTAGAAGGGATGTGAAGAACGTACCTGCGTAGGGAAAAGACACAAAAGTCGTTAATGCGGCTGATGTGGCGAGTGCGTGATAGCTCCAACAGCTTGGTTGCGATTGTGGCCGACAGAATGGATAACCCAGTGATGTGGCATTGGATGACGGCACATCGTCCGTCATTTGATTATGTCCAGTGACACTGTTTTTGTATACCTACACGTTTAAGTGTTTCTTTAATTTATAATTGTGTGTGTATAATGGTTTGTAATATTTAAAATATTATATTATTATTATTTATAAGTGCGTCGGGTTGATGAATTCGTAGCCAAGTCGCGGAAAACACCAGATTGAAGGACGCACAAAACTGCCAAGTGTAGTAGAAGAAAAGTGAGGCCAGCAGTGTGCGATTGTAAGGTTTATGATTAAGAAGATTGCTAAAATTATGATATTGGTGAATTAAGAATACAGTATAAAATAAATATTCTATTGCTTGAGAAAAGAAAATCAACAAAAACCAATGCGAGTATTGATCTTTTTAACACTCAGCATAAACATACAGTCCGATACATAAAAGTTTACAGAAAAAGACGCCCCGGGCGTCAGGAGTCGCAGGGCAATCTCCGGCCACCGTAGGCGCGGGCCTGCGGATGGCGAGCGTCGGGTTGCTCGCTGTCCGATCACCACCAGGCTTAGGTCGATGGCGGGTTGTGTTTCACGCGCGCCTCAAAGAGATGTCAACATAGAAGATGAGGCCCGCTAGGGCCAGAGCCTGCCAGGGTTGTGGAATTCGTTTGAAAGAGTCACCGCGACCCTGGACCACAAAAGGCATTAGTTAGAAGGAACTCTTATAGGTTTTAGTAAGTAAGAGTCTGATACGCCCTTCCGCTCCATCCAAAGCGGAAGAAGTCATTTGATGATTTCCCATCATTAAAAAAAAAAGTACTTTAGCAAATCCAGTAAATCACAATCAAGTTATAATAATAAACGTTCACAAGTAAAGCTCATAAAAAGGTGAATAAATATTTCACAGACACATAATTGACCTTACAGCGATACAAAGAGGATCTAACGTGTGAGTACACGTAACATTTGACAGTGAAGTGTGAAATAATGTTAACGACCCACAAAGTCATGGTCGTCAACATGGAAGAGATGAAAAAGGTTCACTTGAAGCAAAAGAATTTGTTTACACAAATGACAATCATCATCTGCCTGGCCTTTTCCCAACTGTATCGGGGTCGGCTTCCAGTCAAACCGGATTCAGCTGAATGCCTACCAGACCTCCACAACCCATTAACTGGGTAACACGGTAGTTCTTGGCAAGACTGGTATACAAATAATAATGATAAACGAATTTAAAATGCCTACAGAGAACCTATTAAACAGCACTAAATAGCTTATTCGTCAAAATTTTAGTCTAATAAACAAGTTTGACGTTACGGTTACACTGAAAACCGAGCCCAACAGAAACTTAAGAAAAGGGATACCTGATTGAATTCAATATCACGTTGTCATGTCTCCTATTTACGATAAATTCAATGAATCGAAATAGTTAGTTTGTATTTTTTATATTTTTACTAGACCAGTTAGCAAACAACTTGTCGACTGTTCACGTGACCAGAGGGCTGGGCTTTTCTTCGGCTAAAGGATCAGCATTGCCATTCAACGTGGCAATGCTGCCAGTGTTCTTGGCACTTTTGCCATTGACAGCGATGTGGATGATTTTTTTTATGCCCAATTATTTATAATATTTGTATACGCGATTGTACATAATTTCGCGATTATTAGTCTAGTTGTACTTAGTTGTTACTTGTACATATAATTCGTTAAATGTAAATAAAACAGACCAGTTACATAAAATACTAACTGTAAAATGAAACAACCCAGAACAAATATACCGGTATCATTATCATAACTACATAGAACATGAATTTTATAATGCCGTCATCAAGACATTTTAAGAACTGGAAGTGATGACTTCAAACTGCAAGTAGGCAGAAGATATCTAAAATATTGCAAACTTTTTGGTCTTTTCCCCAAAATCACCCTTTGAAGGATTCCCCTCGATAACAAAAAAGATATAACCTGTATGAGCCTTCTGATTTTCTTCGTGTTTGTTATAATTTGCCACGAGTGCCAGTGTCAAGGGCATTTCGAGTTTCACACGTAAATTATAAAAGTTGAGTCCATTATATGGATCCAGTTTATTACGAATGTAAATTTACATTTTAGGAGCAGCGCGTGGCACATAATTTGCATAAATTTTTGCTCTCATCAATTTGTGGATGTTGGAAATTGTGATTGATGATTTATTAGGATAGGTCTTTCTAGATCTCTTCTAAAATTCGGCAATAAACTAATGAGCAATCAAGTAAGTAAATGTTTTTGCTCATGTCACTTGGGGCCGGCGCAATACCTTTTATTGAAATGAAAGAACAACAAAATTTAATATATTCACAAATAAATGAAATCAATTTCTAATATCAATGAATAAATTAAATGGTAAATTTTAAATGTGGTAAGTATACTTATGTGTTTTTAATTACTTTATAAATAGTACAGTTACAATATAAAATTTATTTAAAATAGTACACTCTTCCTCTCTCCTACTTTGCTGTGCTCGACAGGGTCCACAATGATTATATTTTTGTAAAACCTACCACTTAAATTATATATATATGAAAGAAATCAATATATTGAGTACATTTCTAACATTATCATAGATAGCCGTGTGATCACTCGATACTGAATAGGCCGGTAAAGGGTCTTCGTGACTGCTCCTCTTTGTGCCATGCTTTCCTGGTATATACTGTGTATATACCAGGTGTACGAACATTCTGTGGCCCTAGACATAGTGACATTCTGTCAGCCGTTTGAAAAATGGCCAAATGTTTTGGGAGTAAGCACAAACAAATATGTTAATCTTAACTATCCTTATCCTAACTAATATTACAAATGCGAAAATGAGTTTGTTTGTTACCTCTTCACGTCTTAAAGGCTGAACGGATTTTGATGAATATTGACACACAGCTAGCCCATGGTCTGGTTCCATACATATTATACTTTTAGCTTGGGGTTCGTGACAATAAAAACAGCCGATTAAATAACAATAATTTCAAACCAGTATTTACAACTTTAAACTTCACTGACTTGCACTTGAAGATCGCTTTCAAAGTATTTGCTTGTATCGCAAATCCAATACTGACTCGGTCGCGGACTACGCGCTCCTCATATAGGTCAGTTAATTCTAGAAACTTCTATTGTCGAACCATCTGGAAAGTTCCCCTAAATACCGGTCCCGACTGACCAGATGTCGAGAACTCAGAATATTCTAGCATAGAAAATACTAGAAGGTACTTGACTACTACTTCTGCTACTCGATACTAGATGGCTCTAGTAGTAACTAATTTTGTCATGAACAAAGTGTTCCCTATTGATCACTTTCGACTTACATGCGAGTGAAGCCGCGGATGGCAGTTAGTATCATATATTTTTGACTGTTCAACATGTCTGATAGAATGTCACTTGCCCTCTTGTCTTTATCTTTTCTCCAGAAAATTGTAAGACTTGAGAAATGTATTCAAAACGTGACTCCAGCAACTAATCACCTGACATTACCACACAAGTATAAATAGCAACCACGTGTGTAATAACTATTTCCTTTCCGTGCCGATATGCTGACGTAACAGCCATACAATGCACTTAATGGGAAATGACATCATTCGCCGAGTAATTTAAATGGCGGACATTATACGGTGTGATGACCTCTTGAGAAACAGATGGGTGTTGATGTACTGGGGTTTGTTTTTGTGTGAGGAGGTAATAGATCCGTTGCAGGGTTTTCTGGATTTTTAGATATTATGATTATCCACTTTGGATAGATTGGAATTTTAAAGTTTTTTTTATTTGGGATGGGTTTGGTCTAGACTCGACGATGAAGCGAGCTTACCCAGAAGAAGCCTGTTCACTCTAATTTTGAAGAGAATTGGGTTGTATGCGTTCGGAAACACAGACGCAGGCAGAGAGTTCCACTCCTTTGCTGTATGTCTGGGATAGAATGGCACCCGGGCCATAATAGGTATTTAACCAAAAGTTGAACTTGAAACTTTTCGGCAAGACTTGTAAATTGATACCAAGATATTTTTCGCCATTTCACGTTTGGGGTCAAATAAAGATGGCAAAAATGGATGATGATGACGATGTTTTAGTCCGTGCCAACCTTCAGTGAGTCAACCTCACGTTTTCGGGTCAACCCAACTATGTAGGTAGTTCTCTAAATAAGTTTTTATTCATGACCTCACGCATCGCAAAACCATAGCCTCTACGATATTTAATCACAAATATACCCGTATACCAGCACCAACATCTTAATTACAGTCATGATGCTTCAAACAGGAAGGCATACAAATTGAAGTTGCCTAGTAATAATATTTTAATACTAAAGCCCCGGCCAGGGTAAGTAAGATGACTAGGGCAGAAGCGGGTGCGCTGACGGGCGTAATTTGGCAGACGACGGAATTTTCTTTGAGTTGTTGTAGTGAGCAGCAGAGGGAAGATGTGTTTTTCACAGGGTTAAACAACAGACGGTCGAACAGAACAGCTCTAAGTTTGAGCTACACGATAACTGACAAATGCTTGCACTGTCTGGACAGGTCCACTCAAATCTGTGTGGTGCTTTCCTTAAAAGACCACTTCAGACATAAACCTACATGGTTAACATATGATTACGATATACCAGTACGATTGTATGGACTTTAAAAGAGACTTTGACCTCTGAGTTTGTTTCGGTGTTTCTTCTCAGCGTAGTCAGCTAGGAAAAACCGGCCTCATCTAGTTTAAAAATGACCAAAAAAGATTGACGTGTAAAAGTGTTATGTTTAACATACTTAGAACATAAAATATCCTTTGTCATTTGATATCTCAATATTTAGGTTGCATAATTAAGCGAGTGAACCGCGCCGAGATCATACATCATGGTTGCTTTATATCAGGATGCTAATTCACATTCATTCATTAATTCCTAGTGGGTTTGGTAGGTAGTCCAGTTTCACTGAAATTAAGTTAGCGGCATCCCCATTCCAAGCCAGCGCGAATACCAGACAGCAGCCCTACTATGACGTGTTAATGCCATCAAATTTCGATGATGTAAACGGGATAGTGCTATTTGCTATGTATAGCTCCGTCTCCCTCTTGGATCGGAATTATGATCGTTTTAAGACTTCATAGTAGGGCCCCAGAACAGGATTTAAAACCTTTGTTGGTAACATTGATTCAGTAAATGATTTGACTGGATTGTTGTCTTTCCGGAGTATTCATAGTCTGAAAAGGCCTGGGCGACAAATGACTCCAAAATTATTGAAGTTAGCTTATTAGCAATAAATAATGTTTATTTTAACGTTACTTCACCGTATGAAATCTAGCGCTGGTAACTGAATGCTGGACTAGAATTAAGTGTTGATATCGAACCGATAATTCAATATAGTGGCATTGAAGTTTCTGAATCGTGTTTGTAATAAATAATAGGTATCATTTTTTTTTTATTAGTTTACTTAGATTGTCGTCTGCGTGGCGGCCTTAAAAATGAAAGCCTTCAGGTAGGACTCCAAAAGAAAAAAAGGACAAATCAATTAAACAATCAAAGCCAATCTTAAGATTAGCTACGATATATAAAAGCTGTGAATGCAAACCGCGATTTCATTACTTCGATATTCCGCCTCAGCACCCGCTTCAGCTCATCACCCTGATCTTTAACTAGACGTGCCATCGTAACATCCTCCGACCGGTCACCGGCAGCCGTCTAGCTGTTACGTATTGCCACTATTTATAGACTAGTCATTGAGTACAGTACTGACTTCGTCTAGATATTATATTCGTTACTTAGTTGTTTTTTCCGGTCATTGTAAAATATGGCTATTAATAGAGTCGTAAGTGTGTAGCGTTGAGTTTGTCGACGTTTGTAGTTTTCCTGTTTGTAATTACATATATTATACCTGTATCACCGTAGAACTATTTCACGGAGTAAATCTGCTAAGCTTGTTCACGACTCTATTAGGGTTGTCTTTCAGCCTTATCGGATGAAGCTCAGTACCAATATTTTACAAGGAGCAAATGCCTATTTGACTATTATTTGATTTGTATATTAGCGTTATGTTGGGTGCAATGTGCTCACATAATATAATCAATTAATCTATGTATGGATACAAAATATTGTAAAACTTATATTTGAAAAGAGTAACTATTGAGTTTCTTGTCCGTTCTTCTCCATAGGAATCTACTTTTTGCGAGTGGACAACTAGAGTCACTAATATTTTAATTTCAAACTGTAAATTTACAGTTTAAAGTCAAAGTCAATTCATTTATTTCAACTAGACCATTGTCTAGTTGAAATAAATGAATTGACTTTGACTTACACAACCCAGTTGCTGGGTAACGCGGTAACCTTTGGCACAATTGATGTCAGATTTTCTGGCTTCTGGCTATCCGTGACGACTGTCAAAGTACTTCAAATGTCTAAGGGCTGATTTTTCAAGTTGGAAAACTTTTAAATAAAGAATAAATATGGCCGTTTGACATATTTTCCGTACGGAAACTGTCAAACCTCCATTTTTATCCCCGGGATAAAAGTCCTGAATATTCAAAAATCAGCCCTAAGGTAATGATGGTATTACCTAGTTGTTTTTTTTCTTATAATAATAAAGTTTTTGTTTTTAAATTATATTCAGTGACTCTGGAAGCCTAGGATGATATATTGAACACAAAAAGATTGACAATTTTTTTCCCAAAAACACCAACCGTACTATAAAATGCTTATCCCAGCCGCTAATTATTTAGGTAGTTCGTACCAAAACTGTTGCTAGTAATCTGTATACGGTTCCTTTTTTTTATTTTTTTTATTTAACTCCGTTTTACTCTTGACTCTAGTCTAGGTCATATATCTGTACCTTCAGTGAAAAGTGATGTAAGTGAAAAATCATAGTTTTGAGTAATTTAAGGTTAAAGAATTAAAAAAAACTCCTTATTTTTCTAACGTTCTAAAATAAAAAAACGATATGTGGTACGTGTAGATAATATTATAGAGATTATAAAGAGCTTGGTTTGAATATTTTATTTTGCACGGAATTTAAGTAATTAGTAAAAATAGCCAGTTATATCATCGTACACTATAGTTTTCTTTGCTTATTTTTGTGTATTTAAATCTATAATGAAATGAATTATTTTACACATTTAGTTACCGTTTTGTGTGAAATGTTATAAGGCTTGTGTTTTGGCATGTTTTGCCTGCAAATAGTTGTTGTGAGAAAAAGTCGTAAAACTAATATGATCATTTTGATTATCAGCAACCTTTTTTAATTGTTTTATTTAAAATTCCTACGTAAATATTCAATTGTACCCCTAAACACCAATGTATTTTTCAAACTAGTAAGTGATTAATGCTACAAGCTAGAATTTATTGTGATACATTTTGTTTACATCGAAGTGTTTATTGATACAAGTAATATGTATTTTCAAACGTTTTTGTCACAGAAAGGGTAAAACTATGTTAATATCATAATATAATAATAACTAAATTAAAAAAGCGTTTCTTTAATAAAGAATTCTTGAATAAACACTTTTTTATGAATTACAAGTAGTAGCAAAACAATAAAACATTTTTATAAATCAAACTTAAAACATAACTTTTAGACCTAAGTAGGTTTTTATCGTTAATCTGATTATCAGAGTAGGTATCGTTAGTCTTTAAACATATTAAAACAGGCTCAATAAATCAAACAACAGATTTGTTGTAGCACTTCAACTATTCGCTATATAAAACAATATAATTAACATCCTTATAAAAAAACATAACTTTTAAACCTCTTTATTATTAATCTTGAACAGTCTTAAAGCGTATTTAATCAGTCTCAAAAAATCAAAGAGTTTTCAAAAATAAACTATCATATATGTATTGCTGTATTCTCGTTTTCCTTTGCCTCCGATTGTATGTGTTTTTTATTATTAATTTTAATAAAGCGTTCAGTATATTTAGCTCTCTCATCGTACGAACCCAAACCCCAGTACTCCTTAAAAATAAATTCTCTTATGTCATGGGATACACGACTATTGCATTTCATGCGACAGTCCGTTAGTGGGCCCAAATTTCTTCCAGATTTCATTTTACCCAGTTTAGTAACATAACTCTTGCCTGCATTGCGTAAAATTAATCTAGAATCTCTATCTGCCTCTTTCCTTTAATGATTTTCGTTGTTTTTTATTTGAATGCGAGCATCCAGGTTCTGGTCCTGTGGTCGTGCTATCTGAGTCATCAGAGCTTTCAGGAATTATCAGTTTTTTGGTATATCTTTTCTTTGGTTTACCAGTCGACGTGCTTGTTTCAGTTGAGTCGGTTTCACTGTTTGGTATAAAATCATTACTGCTACCCGAGCTGAAATCTAAAATTCTAGGTCGATCGATTTAGGTTAAAGGTTGCTTTACCGGTTTTTACCGGTTTATGCGGTATACCTGTTTGAATTTTGGTTTTGGTAGTGAAATTTAACCGGTTAAAACCACATTTAATAGGGTCATCGGCCCCCACCACCCTTGCTCGCACAGTTTGAAGAACAAATTGATAAAATGAAGCCAGGAAAAAAGATAGGCCCACTAGCTGATTTTTGTTTTTGAGATACACCGAAACTGCTATACTGATTTTTTATAAAACCTCGCAAATATAGTATACATTAATGTAATTCATTACAAAATGTTTATAAGACGTACAAGCATACGTGCAATGAAACTACACCAGGAAAGAGCAAAGATACCTATGTATGTTTTGATTAAAAGTATTGTTGACATTTGATTAACAACGTCTGCCTATCCCTATTATACCTACTAAATACTCAGTTAGCATTTAATAAATAAGAATTAAAATACATAGTTAGGCTACCTATATTATTAATTATCATAATAGTCTGTTTTACGATGAGTAAGTTCGAAAATTAGGTATTCTTTTTATAAATTAATTAATATTTAAAATAGGTACCTATTTATAAAATAATGTATAATACGACAATATTATTGAATTCTTAATAAATCAATATAAAATACATGTTCTTTGTAAACATTTAAACAACAAAATTGTTACATAATTCGTGTAAAATGATACAAGTCTTACCTTACGCATCGTAGTTGTGTGCTGTAACGCACGCCCGAGACTAAGAATCCCGCGTCGCCTGCGCTCTTTCCATGCGTCCCGCGGAGAAGTACGGTAGTAGGTGCGTAAGAGCTGCGCGACTTGTATCACTGTGTACTACGTATTTTTTTGCTAATTTAGTTCTAAAACGCAATGCAGTTTTGATTCTACTATATTAGTATCATTATTCACGCAATCATATGTCCTATTTCCCTTATGTTCTTACTAATAGAATTAACATTAAATTTGTAATCACATCAAAATTGGCTACATAAATTACGTGATTGTTTGATTAGCAGTTGTATGAAAATAAATTTGTGTTTGTATGGTTCATGTACAAATGTAACACTTTTCACTAGAATGTATTGTTTCAATTTTTTAATGTTTTGTGATAGGATTTCATTTGTATCACTTTGGATTAATTGAAGTAAAAGCTTTCGGTTCGCGTAAGATGTGGTAACTCGAGTCGTATTAAAATACATTTTAGAAATATAAAGATCGGTTCGGAGCACTTTGGTATGAATCAAAAAGTATTATTTTACACAATAATTTCAATAAAAAATTGCTAACTTAAATCAATGTACACAAAAAACTCTCATTCATTTTTAATCTTATAACAACGGGGATAAGATAGAAATTAAGTTAATTTTTTTTTAATAAGTTTAATCAGAGAATATAAAAACCGATCTGGGTCGACATGTATCACTTTTCACTGAAGGTACAGATATGACAGAGACAAAGTTGACGATGGGCGAGCTTACCCAGAAGAAGCCTGTTCACTCTAATTTTGAAGAGATTAGGGTTGTATACGTTCGGAAACATAGACGCGGCCAGAGAGTTCCACTCCTTTGATTCTAAGGAACCTACCTACATATATAAGGTCCCTATAATTAGATGGACAAATTTTAACACAGCGTTTCAGTACGTCTAACCAAAGATATTTAAGAAAACGAAAACACTGATTAAGGAAATTTTGTATTGACCTAAATTAATAAATTGCCAACATTCTTGGTGAGTTTTGTTGGCTGTTTTTTTTCTTGTAAGTATCAAATGCGTTTTCTTATTATTCTTTTACCATTGTCCTTATTTTGGTGGTCTAAATGATTTCTAAAAGTTTGTCCATCTATTTTAATGGGACCTTATATTAGCTAAGAAAGCCAGCATAAAAATCAATAAAATTATTAAACGCTCTTAATACTCAATATTAAATTCTGGAACACGGTCGACGATCCAATATCACTTGAAATGTATAAAACATTTTACGATCGTATTTATGGGTTGCGTCGTCACCGGGTATATATTTGTTGTCGTAAACATTTCGTTGATAACTGCTGCAAAGGAAAAGCAGTAGGTGTGGAATTAATTTTGTGTTATTAAAGCAGCCTTGCTTGCAATGTAATTGAGTTAATGCAGCTGGCGGAATTTATTTTAGTTCAATCACATATTTGACGCCTTCAGCTGTGTCAAAATGCTAGAAAAATGGTTTATTTGGAACGTTTTTTGAGGTTAGGTTTTGATACGTCTAATAAGTCATACTTTTTTTCAATGCTTTGTAGTATGTTAGAATCAGAACATCGCCTTTATATGGCCACCCACTACTGCAACACATACAAAATGTTACAGCAATAACAATACACCGGAAAAGGAGTCACTGTATTTATCACTATGAACAACTTTTACTGTGGGAATAACTCGAAAATCGCAAAAAAAAATCAGCTGTTCAGTAAATTTTTTCGAGTTTGGTGGATTTCTTTTTTTTATTTGATTTTTGCGTTATTTCTGTTACAGCTTGTATCAGTTACTCGTATTGTTTATTTTCTTTTTATTTATTTATAGTGTGCTACATATTTATTTAATTAAACTTTTTGTACAATAATGGTACATGGGCGGACATAATGCAACAATGCATTCTCTCTCGGTCAACCTTTGGGTCAAAAAATTACACTGTGGTAGGTCTACAGCAAATAAATAAAATTTAAAATAGAATTTTGTTTCGGAAGAACTTGGCGCAAATCGTAAAACTCTTTTCATGTTTCTTTCTTCCAACGGGCTTGAAACTTGTAAGTACCTGAATCATTTGCTTTAATTATTTGTGACATTCATTTATAACCTGTGCTAGAATCCATCTTACCTTCCCAATGTCAACCCCTTAGTCTAAGTTTAGCTTGTTATAAGCCAAAAATCTTTCTGCAATATTTCAGCCATGTTGTCAAGTTGAGCTACTGAATTATGCAACACTGTGGTGTTACAGTCCAAAATAAAATTAGATAGCAATTTTAACGATTTCCCTAACGATAACATTACAACCGGGGTTCCATTTCATTTGCACGCTATTTAAAAACAATTTTATGTCACGATTTGACGGTATTACGGTTTTACTACTGACTTTGAATTATTTTATTCAATTAGTATTACGTCTAAGGCTAACAAAATTTCATCGATGATGTATTTCCAAGAGGTTAGGCAATGGGTGTACCAGTAGTACACCGGATTTTTTTAATAAAAGGGCTATAAACTAGGGGCCAAGTCCATTGCCCTTATTGAGACGTTTCAGATGAAAAAACGCAATCCTTTGCATCATAATTCCGATGTTAAAAAGAGATAGTAGTACTTCACTTCATCTCCTTCCGACACCGGAATCATTATGGTTCTCAATGTCATAGAAGAGCTCCAGGCCGCGCAGTTCCAAATACACATTCTAAAGCTAAAATTATGAAACTATCGTATCAATCGGCTGTGTTAGTACAAAACACGGTAGAAACCGGTTATTGTTGCATGCTGTTTATTGGAACCAATGATTAGAGAAATTATGGAGAAATGGCTGGGGTGGCAATCAATCGCGCCTCAATAGTTGAGCGGGCTTGAATAAAATTTGGGACGTGGGAATACATATACGCAAAGGACACATACGCCTTTTAACACATTATTCAGTTACTTTGGGATGAAATCCGATGCTCACGCAGGTGAAGCTGATGGCAAAAGTTAGTAACGAATGTTTATGGATGTCACCGGAAAATTACAAACGCCGTAAGATTGTAAAATTAGGCGTGAAATTGTAAACAATTTTTTTTTATTAAGACATATATATTGGAATCTATTGAATTTGGATTAGATTTATGCATACAAAACGATTTTTACATAATATATCGAAAAATTGTAATCTAATAAAGATTTATTACAATCTTACGGAGTCTGCAATTTTCCGGTAACATGTATAAAAGAGGACGTGGATTTACAGTACATGCGGTGAGGTATTGGAAAAGATTGTTTCATAGTACACTGAAATTGGCTCACTAGAAAACCGGTATTTCTTAAAAATAAGGGAAGTAAGAGAGAACTCAAATTCATGGTTCTTATATAAAAACGTCTTATATGTAGGTAAAAATTTGTTCTAAAGTGTCACCGCGGCCCTAGAACGCAAAGGGCTTTAGAAGGAACACGGATGGGTTTTAGTCAGTAAGAGTCTGACACGCCCTTCCGCTCCACCCAGCGCGGAAGAAGTCATTTGATGATTTGCCATCCTTAAAAAAAAAGGAGAGAGCTCAAAGTCGTGGTTGCTACATAGAAACGTTTTAAAGTCCATAGTTTCTAAATTTGTAACTACCAACTAGTTCGTTTAGAATGCCTTTCTCTTTGCTTAATGTGTGCGATGAGCACTTCAAAGAGCGGAATAGTCGTCTATACTAACTAAACTTTGAACTATCCTTTAATAATGCACCTGTAGCGGCCTCAATGCCGCCACATGAAAAACCAAAAAACGAAATTTGTACGGCAACAAAAAGTATCGCAACGCCACCTACGAGAACTACCAACAAAACCCTGCATCGCGCAAGCAAAGTTCTCCGTGCAATTTGAACATATACAACAGTCCGAATATCAACTATCGGGCAGTTGCCTACTAGACACAACAACCGTCTGGTTCGGAGGATCCTCCCATTTTTCAGTGGAGGTATGCGGGACTTTACTCTCTGTACCGCATACCTCTATACACCCATTGGAATATTCTTGATCTTGAACAATGAGAGACAGGGAAGGAAGAGTTCACCAGTGTACGGGCACACAGGTCTATATTTCACGCGACCATGGCTTGTTTCCACCGGGACTGGCCGCCATTACCAAAATTAAAGAATATATTTGACTGTTAACCTAACTTTGACTTTGACTGTTAACCTAACATATTTAAGTGTAACGTAGAGACCTGATATAGAGTCTATCCCATAATAAACATCTCATTAAAAACTCGAAGGCAAACGATATTATGTCTTGGGACCTGGGTCCCATTCAAATATACGTTGACACATCTCTCCAATATTATTCTGAGGCAAAAACACACAAATCATAGTTTGCAACCGAGCAGCTGGTTATGATTCAGACTTGTATTGTTTGTACTCTAGAACGAAATTTGCTGTGATTTCGTTAACTAAACAATACCGAAGTTTATAGTAATAACGGTTGACTCGAATCAAAACCATGTTTGTTTAGAAAACATTATGTTGGTATATTAACTTAGTTATAGATCGTTCATCATCATCATTTCACTCGAAAGACGTCCACTGCCACCACAAGCATCATCACCTTGAGACCAATTCTTTGCATGAAGCACTCTCAGGATCCACCAGAAGCTACCAAAGTGCCACTGTATCAGCGAATGTGACTTTCAAAATGCCAAACTATGAGGAATCGATCATATGACATTTTGTCAGCGTTTGTTAATACACGCCTTTGCCATGCTACCGCTGATAGAAGGCACTTGTTTAGAGCCTCAGGTCATATAACTATTTTTTAGGAGCCCTTTCAACACTTCAATTCACTTCAAAAAAATTAAAAAGTCATTTATTCAAATTAGGCTGAGTGCCAGCACTTTTTGAACGTCAAAGTTCTATATAAAGACAGTCCCCCAAAACGCCCGCCCGTCACCACTTCCTAGTGTTTTAGCTGGGAAGAAGAAGTGGAGCAACAAACTCCCCAGCAACACATCTGTCTGTTGAGTTATAAGAACTATCACTTATACAAAGGTATGCAAGTAGTCAGTATTCTTACAAAGAAAACAATACAACAAAGGTAACACGTAAAAACATAAAACTTAATAATTCGCCACTTGTAAGCTAGCACACTCCATTATGCCAGCATAAACAGACAAACTCAAGCATAAAAACAATATCAAATCAAACTAAATAAGCCTCCAGACATGAAGGGTGTGCCCGCTTACACGTGCAGAGGGTAGAATTTAATAAAAAGATCTGTGACTCGACGCCACAAGTGATAAACCAGGGCCATCAAAATTAAACATTAAGCATATAATCGTTATAACAATAGTAAAAACCATGGCTAAATCTTTTTGTACGCAGTCGGTACTCCAGAACCTTATACAACGTGTAACAGAATAAACGCAATACATCTTAAGGGATCATTGTACTCATCATTATGAACAACTTTCACTATGAGACCAACACTGAAATTCACTTCCCCATACATTTACGTGCGCATAACTCAACAAAATGTACTGAACAGCAGATTTTTTTTTCGCGATTTTGGTGTTGGTCCCACAGTAAAAGTTGTTTACAATGATGAGTACAATGACCCTTAAGAGGTATTGCGTTTATTTATACAGTAGATTGTTAGTTGGCCGAGAATCCTACTAATCAGATGGCAATCGATTTGTTTATCTCATGTCTGGTTTAACAAGACATTGAACTTAACGATGCTGATAACATTAATTGGGTATCTCGTAGGCACCTTTGATAATGGGGTAACCAATTAATGCAGCTGTCTCTGCATATACGTTCCTGATAATTTTGCAAGAAGTTATGTACTTGTACGTGAGAGCGGCCTGAAGGTTGTTGTATAAAACTAGGGAATATACAAGGAGGGGCAAAAGTAATTTCGTTATGCGAATGTCTCATAATTTCTACAAATGGCGTACAGCTTTGTCAAAGACACAGGGAATTAGTTGGCAATAAGTAACGGAGCGATACACACCTGAAACAAACAGAATAAATGTATGAAATGACGCAAAATTTGCGATTCTGAGTCATAGAAAATTCGCGTTGAAAGCAAACAACTTTTATGACAACCTTTATAAAGCGTTTTCTTATTCCTTTCCCTATAAAAAACAAAAAAATACAATTACTCAAAGCCGTTTCTGCAGCCATGTGTCATACAGAGAACAGCAGAGTACGTTAGCACTAATTCAAGGTTAAAGGGTCAATGGCCAAGGCTACTAGACAAACCTCACTTCCAAATATAGCGCACCTACCGCTTTAAGCCACACAAGGCGTAAAACAGCGATAAAACTACGAATAGCACAACTTTCTGCGAAAGCACATATCCAATACGGCATAAAAACAATTCATAGAAGCAATTCCATTAGTGTAACTGAAGTAGGTCAAAAACTCCATATTACCACCTCATGGGAAGCCATGGTAACTGCAAAACATAGGGCGAAGTTAGGCCATGCTTGCGTAATGACTATGACTATGGTATAATTATAGCGGGTTCAAACGGTAAGGGTTATGCAATAGAAGGTGTGGTGTCAGTGGTAGCGGATAGATGTTAGAATTATAGTTATTGCACAGTTAGAAAAATAGACAAAATTTTAGAAATTATAATTTTAGAAAGTTCTATTCAAAATTATAGCTATTGTAAGAAAGAGTAGTCGTAATCAAGCTAGATAAATTAAAATAATTGTATTTAATCATGGAATTTGAAATTGATGAAAAGGAATAATTCTAGTAGGATTTGTTAAAGTTAAAATAGTTTAAAAATAAAATAAAATAATAGCTCTAATTAAATCTTGAAAAGTAAAAAATGGATTAAAAGGAATTTCAATCTAAATCTTGATCAACATAATCTTGAAGGGAATATTAAAAAAATAAATCAAATGAAATCTTGGTATTTAAAAAAAAAAAACCTAACAATTCTAGATATCAAAATGAAAGCCAATCTAATTTCATAAGAAATAATTTGAGCCACAGCTCGTAAACCCGCAATCAAGTGTTAGATAAAATCTAATTCATTTTTGGTAATTCTTCACAAACATTCATTGTAAACTGTAAGGCTAATAATTGGTAGCCTTATATTTTCAAAATATTTAATGAAATAACCGAGATAGTCTCACTGGAATCCAGAGCAATTTCCAAAGGATGAAGAGTAGTTACAGTTGAAATAAATGTTTACAAGTACAGTGCAATAATGTATATTAATGCAGTACACAACGCGTATTCGGCCTTAGTAGACAATAGATAATGATAAACTAATAACAATATACATAGATCTAGAGCAGAATAATGTTTTAGTATTGCCGCTAACACTGCAACCACAATAAGTGTGGGTAAACCGGTTGGTTAGGAAACTGCAGTAAGCCACGTGGGTCGCTCGCAACTGTTGTCGCTGTCAGCTCACTGCAAGTAAACTGAACCATTATAATCATTTCTAATGTTGCAGATTAGGTAAGCACTTCCTGCGCTATAAGGAAAGGAACTTGCTACATTTTTAGGGTTGCGAACCCTAAGGGTAACGAACGGAACCATATTTCTAAGCCTCTCCTGCCCATCTATCCGTCCGTCTGTTCGTCTGTCTTATATTATAATAAAATAAATTAAATTAAAAATTAAATGGAGCCCCATATAAGAAACGTGTTTTTTCGGTTTATTACTTTTTAGGGAACCCTTCGTGTAAGAGGCCGACTCGCACTTCACACACGGAACCCTTCGTGCTTTGCTTGACTCGCTTGCTTCAAATATGCTGTAATTGGTGATTTTAAGTAAGATTACCTTCGCCTAAGAGAAGACAAAGTCTATATACTACAAAAGCTACAAAATTATGTTTAGGGTGTGTGGTGTACTATGGTAGCTATATAGGATCTCTCATACATCATATGGAAGTACACAAAGAAATATAATCAAAGCCAAACACCATGCACATGGACACACAACAAAAGTTACTGCAAAAAAAATAGCTTTAGAACCTACATATCACACAACAAGAGCAAAATAATCTATTTCAATGAGTAACAAATAATAAGCTACACAAAAGGTTCGAACAAAGAAGGAAGCCAACAGAAACAGCCAAAGAATAAAAATGTGAGTCACAAAGCAAGCAAAGCAAGGAACTCATAAGGGTACAGAATGAAAAATAAAATCCTAGCCTTTATGTTGGTAGACGGGAAGCTTAAATTTTGTTGTCCAATATTGGTTTGAAGAAGTTACACAATGTAAGTACACTCGGTTGAATTCTGTAATTCTTTTAGCTTTTGTTTTAGTTTGAGTCTTTCGATTTATGAAAGTACTTTAGCGGATACTGTATCATTTCTGTGAGATTAAATTATGTTTGTTTCAAGTACTGCTTTGGTAATCTCTAAATCTATGACTATATGGGAAATACTTGACAACCTATGCAAAGTATCAGTGTTCTATCGATTGTCTACGAGTCCAAAAATGTTTGGAATTGTGAAATACTAATGAAATATCACATGATCAATCTCTTTCATTTAATTACTATCAATAGAATTTCACATTGTCTGGGTTCTCTATCACTTCTTCTTCCATATCAGCATGAACTAAAGTATTTATTTTGTTATATAAGATTTTCTGATCGTATTATCCAGCTAGCAATGTGAAAGCGAGGTTGTCCTGTATGAATAAAAAAAACACAAATTCAAAATATATCTTCTTTAAACCCGCTGTTAAGTTTACCCGACTGTACGTTAGTTTCACCGGTTCAATTGGAAGTAGCTCGGTTGTGCAATCCTTGCCCGGACGTAAACAAAACTAGAAATTGTAGTTTATGTTAGCAAGTTTTTGTTCTGAAACCTGTACCTAGATTTATATCGGATCGAGATTCGAGTGGGGAAAGTACTGGGAGAGATCCTAATGAAACAAAGACTTTTAAGAGTTGTTCTTGTATATTTGAAGGAGCAATGCCTGTACTACTACAGAAGACAGAAAAAAAAACTATTTACTGTCACAGATCAGACATGCATACAAAATTATAAACCTAAACTAAAATTTCATAACGATAGTATCAATAGTACTTAATATATTGTTACTAAAGACAAATAATATTATTAACATATCATCATACACATGATGCATCATCATTGATACCTCGTAATAAAAGGTGCATTAAATTTGTACCTTACGGTGATATCTGCAGATCTCTGTATCGAACTTACTCATCAACTGCAATTTTTATGATATCATCTTGACTAGACTCTGTATTACAAGCAGTTTTACTATTAACAGTGTTTTCAATATTGCTTTTTCATTAGTTCTAAGTTTATCTTCTTTTCATTGGTCATTTTATATCTGTGTAAGAATGAGGAAATCTAATACTACTATCATTACGCTATTATCCTTAACATTAAGCTTCAAGGATTCCAGCAAAACCATGCAATTACAATAACCAATCAATGATACACGCACAAAATTAAACACACGACTAAGTACCATAATAGCTTCTCGATTATTTCGCCACTACATAACAGAACATAGACCAACTCCCACGTAGATACGGAACTGCGATGCATAGATATGTACATATATATTACATACCTACACGCATCGTCCAATTGAGCCCAGTGCAATGTTCTCTGGTCACGAGCGGGGTCAAGAATCGCATAGAGTAGTGTAATAACAAATGCTTCAAGTAGGTTATATTGTGGAGTTCGAATCGATGACTCTGTGAGGATAATGGTTTTTGGCGAGGATTAGATTGTAATGTCTTTTGTATAGCTGGGGAATGTGGTTCTGCGAGAGATAATGTGGTCTTTATGATACTTAGTTATTTTTATTATTCTTTGGGGAGTAAACTGTTTGTTAATGGTCAACTATCGGTATAAGTAAATGGAAGAATGGTCAAAAATCGACCGCGACGTATCATAGAAACACAAGTTCGTGAATAAGGAGATAAGTGGAAAGCGTTATAATGTCAAAGACTATTTTGTTGAAAATATCAGTTCAGTTACTCATACGATTATACAACATATACCATCAAAACTTCTAACCTTTATAAGTTAAGATTAATATGAAACATACCATCAAAATATCACAACTCTACCTTTATTGGCCATATTCAGTGTTTCACAGCCCCACATTATACCCCTTTATCGTGGTACCGTAGTAATATCAGAATACCGTTGCATTCACGACTTGCTCGCGAATGGCCTTGCCCTATCAGTATAACGTTGAGGTAGGACCGATAATGCCTCGTTCATTCGTTCGTTCAATGGGGAGCGTAACATAGTTCAGGAATGAAGTCATTGCTGGAAGATTGTATTATCTTTTATTATGCAAGCACCTACCGTGTGTGTAAGGCAATGTGATGCAGAGGTACGAGGGAAATGTTGTGCGGTAAGTTTTGAGTATGAATGTGGATCGGAATAAGAGTAGGGAAAGATCAATAAAACGATCTATTGACTATGTTTAAGATGCCATCTCTAGGTGATTAGCGAGATGACCAATAAAGAACGGAAGATGTGGTGCGTGGACTCTAAGAAATTTGGAATAAGGATGATGCAAACACATAAGCCTACGTCAATTATATTCTCTGAACCTTTGGTATGAGACGTCAGATTTGTCTCTGGTATGGAAACCCACTTGCATGGTTTCTGGTGTTGCAGATGATAGTCAGCGGTGATCACTTACAATCAGAAGGACCTGAAATTGACGATCTGAAATTATTAAAAAAATCTATGAGAAGTAGATTATCAAGTAAAGGAATGCTAGCCTTGTTACACAGCACAAAAAATGAGAAAGGTTCAAACATCAATCACTTTTCTTTAAGATTTGCATTTTAATTTGATTTCCAGTCAATCATGCCATCATGCCATGTCCTTGCATTGTATTTAATCAGACCCCGATAAATTAAATGAATATCATATTCTTGTAATGGCTTTCCTTAACAGTAATTGCTGAGAAAACAATTAATTTCATTAATGTTACTATCAAATCTATCAGTTATGGCCACTGTGAAGGACCTTCACTTTAATTTTCATCCATGGGACATGACATGGTATGGGCTAGGCCTTTTTTATTTTTTTTAATGATGGGAAATCATCAAATGACTCCTTCCGCTCTGGGTGGTGCGGGAGGGCGTGTCAGACTCTTACTGACTAAATCCCATCTCATCCTTCTAAAGCCCTTTACGTTCCAGGGCCTATAGTCTTCATGCTTTTCAAGGAGGCTTCCTCCATTCCAATCGACGTAGTCATTTGATTAATTTCCTCCATTTGACTTTCTCAAGTGACTTAAAAATAACCTTAATATAATACAAGCAGGGAACAACTAGAGTCCGAGACCTAGCGCCTGCAGAGTTAACCCATGCGTCATATCGTCCATAGGCATAGAAGTTATCAACATCTCTTCTATGATATGATTATGTTAGTCTATGGCTATGATAGCACTCACGCTCTACTCGTCCGATGCCCTTGTCCTATCAGCGTAGTGTTGGGGCAGGCCCGGCGTTTTACTTTTAATGTAGTAGTACTAACACGCTTGCATACAAACAGGACTCTTTGAATGCAAGCGTGTTAGTTAGTGAATTGGTACTTTATTATGTCCTCATAATCTTCTGAAATAACCACATCTTAGTGTAGTTAAATTGGTAGATAATAAAAGCAACATGCCTAATAAGTAAGAAGGTATATTTAAGTCAAGAGTGAATAGGTTACTTCTGGGCAAACGTGCTCCGTCGTCGTCGACCACTTCATTGCTTGCCACCAGGTGAGATTAGCGGTCCAACGCGAGACTACTAATAATAAAAAACGCATAGTAGGATTTATGTAATTATTTTCAAGTTAATATTATGTTCTACTTATAGAACCGGTCACCAATCTACTTTTTATTCATTCGACTTTCAGTTTTATTCACAAAAGTGCCAATATTTGTGAATAATGCATTTTGTATATTGGGCAGTTAATTTGCTTGGCTAATGAATAAATTATTATAATGAAGTCGGTAATAAATGATTTTATGAGTCATTTAATTTGGTTCTTTTATGAAGATTATAATATTTTTGTGATTTTGTTTTACTTAGGAGTTTCATTAATGCAACAAATTATCCTCATGTTTATCAATTGATAATTAGAAGTAAGAAAAGAAAGTAATAAAGATAAAATATAGGGAAATTAGAGGTTTTTTGACGGGTTGCGACTGCGATGCGAATTTGCCCTCGAGCCAAGTTCTTCCTTAATGATAATGTTGGATAAGTTTAAATGCTACAGTGGAGCGAGTGTGACAAATTCCTAACTTCAAATTCTCAATCCAGAAATCGCGAGAATACTCGTACTTGGCATAAGTTTACCCTCGACAATAGGTAGAAACATTGCTTTTTGAGCCTTCAAAAACAAGGCTTAGTTTTTACCCAAAAATCGTTTGTATTTTCAGACTAAACATCAAAAAGCAGGTCAAGTTAGTTATTTTCCTGCTAGAAAATGTTAGTAGAATTGGACCTAGGATAGTACCGATACACCGGGGTACCAGGCACACATAACAAGTAGGAACATAGCTGCCTCATTATAGGCGAGTGCCTCGAGAGCCCTCTAGCAACGCTGCTAATAGGAGCCCGGGCTATTCTGCAATGTTTGACCCATAAAATATTTACTCTTTTTTTAACGCGAACCGCTGCGGTTTTGCGGTTTTACCCCTGCTCAAATAGATTTGGCGAGGATCTTTTTTTTTTTGTTAAAAATGGTATGATTGAATTTGCTGTTAGTTGTTACGTGAATCTTTCACGGAAAAAATAGTTGTTGTTAAAATTACGAACTTGTAACTAGTCTGCTTTGAATTAATTTCCGGTAAACTCAAACATTCTAGGTCATTTTTGGTTCTAAATATTACAAAGTAAATTTATTCGTATTTGGAAACCTTTTGAATTCGTCTGTATCTAAATTTCATTAAACTACGTTGTTATCTTTAGTTACTAAGTATAGTTATTATTTTATCATCATTTTTCCTGAGCCAGTCCTGAACACACATATTTTCTTTCTTTTACTTTAACTAAAATCCATCAATTGAAAAAAGTACAGAATAGTTATACGGAAAGAGTTTTACAAAGAATAAGGTTGGCGCGACATCAGTTTGCATATCATTACGCTGGCGATAGCTACGCTTTTCTTTGTGAAACAATACGTTCTTGTTGCAAGGATCCTTTGTTCATCATTCGACTTTGTTTCACTTTGTCGGTTATATTGATAATGTAAGGTTCAAACGTTTGTACAGCATGATTTAGTTTTGTCATAAATTAACCTGGAAAATTTTTCTACTTAACATTTCCCTCATAACCTCATAGACCTTTATTGCTAAGCCTTCATAATCCGTTCGTCTATCTGTCTGTCTGATAGTGGGCTATTTCTCATGAGCTGTTATAGGTAAACAGGCAAAACAAAGGCCTGCAAAAGAATCCATAATGTTGTTAGATTAACGCTATGTCTAGTTTAGGTGTCTAAATCATTGTTTGCACATTTGTAAATTTCTCTCTAAATCTATTTTAGTACTTAGGTTAAAATAATGTCACATGGCTTATTAAAAACCCGTGAACATTTTAACAAAATTTTGCAGAATAAACCTCTCAGTTGTTCTAAGCTTTTTTGTCAGTTCCTTCAACATATAACCCCTTAGGTTATTCCATTGAAGCACCAACTAATTCTGTACTCTAATTCAAATACCAACTAATTATAATAGAATACTTTCTTAACTTTCATATGGACACACCAACCTGTGTACAATGTACCTTTTTCAGAAAGCGATAGAGTTGAAAATTGTTTGTCAGATGAAGCAGACGACATCGTGATTCGGATTGACCTGTGACCAAGTCGTGATCTTCCATAGTTGTCTATGTTCCGCGTTGGTCGAAAGTCCGGCAAGTCATGTAATGTGATTTATTAAACCTTTGGGGAAAAGGGGACGTTCACTTGTGGACTGCGGGTGCAACGGTTTTTTGTTATAATAATAAGGGCCCGATACAGAAGGCAGTACTCCTCGATACGGCTCGTTCTTGAACGAATACACAACTTGTTATAGAAAGAAAAAATAGAAAAAGGCGTCATTGTACTGGGAGTCATCACTGAAATTGCTAAAAAAACTGGCCAAGTGCAAGTTGGACTTGCACACGAAGGGTTCCGTACCATAAGCCGGAAAACACATGTTTCTTGTATCATATGGGGGCCCAATTTTATTTTCTTTCATTTTTATTATTTGTTGTTATGGCAGCAACAAAAATACATCATCTGTGAAAATTTCAACTGTCTATCCATCACGTGTCATGAGATACAGCCTGGTGATAGACAGACAAATGGATTCTTAAAAATAGGGTACCATTTTTACCCTTTGGGTACGGAACCCTTAAAATATGCCGTTCAATACATATTGTCGACTTGAAAACATAAATGCATGGGGGCAGTCGATTTTATTTACGCGAATTCAGATTTCAGGATTTGCGTTTATTCTGTCACGAGGCTTTCGTACCTACTAAACTACATTAATACAAATTGTTTCAAAGACTTATTGACCAAAAAAAACTTTCCCGAAAAGTGACACTTCGGTAAGTCGCTGTTGTTTTTATTTTAGTTACGTTTTTATTATAACATCTTGATAATATTATGGTATCACTTTTCCCGGAAAGATACCAAACAGCATGGGAATGTCATTTAGATTTGTTTTGACAAGTAGGTATTACATGGAACTGTAATCTAGGATGTTGATCTTGCGTCACTTTGAGAGTTATACGTCTGCTGTGTTTTATTTATGCAAGGTTCCCGACTTATGTGACCGCCTACTCATAAGAACACTAACAGGGCTTGGAAACCGGAAAATCGAACCGGTAAACGCCTTAGTACATAGGGAACTTATGTTTTCGGTTTTGTTCCATCTTTAACCCCAATTAAACGGTTATCAGCTACAAAAGTTCTTAAATAGGTTTTGTTGAATTAACCGGTTTTGAACGGTTTTTGTCGCCTACCTCCAATGCGCAGCCGTGCTGAAGTATAAGAACCGGCTGCACTACTGCCCCGCCGAAAGCGGACGCCGCGTGTCGCTCGGCTCTCGCGGAATAAACCGGTTAATTAGGGTTCTTCATAACTTATAACGTTTCGACTCCAAACGAAATAAACGAAAAAACCGATTTATAACATTTAATAACCGGTTATTATTAAACTGGTTCCACGCCTTGCATTTAACTAACAGTTAGATATATTTAAATGTTTTAAGTTATCTATCTATTTATCTGCATTTAATTTTACACCTTAATTGTTTAATCCTTCTCCAAGGTCCCATGTTTTAAAATTCATTAATGTCGGTTCAGCGATTAAGGCGTACTAAACAAGCACCTCAACAGCTGAATGTAGGTAGACCGCGGCCTGTATTTAGGACCTTTTCATTAAGGTATATAGAGATATGCGGAACACAGAGTAAAGTCCCGCACACCTCCATTGAAAAGGGAGGATCCTCCGACCAGACGGTTTTTGTGTCTGGTGGGCAACTGCCCGATAGTTGATATTTAGACTGTTGTATACGTTCAAGTTCAAATCGCACAGAAAACTACCGCGATGCAGGATTTTGTTCGCTGCTGTCGGAATAGATGGCATTGCGGTTGTTTTTTGTTGCCGTACAAATTTCGCTTCATTACTTTTTCTTGTGTCGGTATTTATGCCGTTACAGGTAATACATTCCCATGACATACTTTATAACTTATACGATCGCGAAGCCTCTAGCAAAACCTAATATAACAGCTCTTAATTAAAAGTCATAAACGTTGTGAAGTATTGCTAAATTCAATTTCAGAACTACAATTTACATTATTACCCTATAACTTGTCAAAATTCATGTAATACCTACTGTATAATCATCGTTAACCCACGAACGTAAAAGTAGGGACTGAACCTCCTACTTATACGGACTAATACCATGACTCCGTTGCGAGAGAGAGACGGAGCTATACACGACGAATAGCACTATCTCTTTCTCATAACGGAATCACGATGGTATTGACACGGTAAGAGTAAGGCTTCTAGGATGTCATAAATTATTTACAACGTTAATATGCAGTAAAATGTGTTATTTGAGAGTTAAGAAGCAGTTGAGTAACGGTCATCTTATTATGCCAATTATTAAACATTAGTTAACGCATATAAGTGCCATTCAGTCATGTCAGTTTGAAATTTATTATGATGGATTATTATATTATTATATTGCCTAGTGGAATTTTCTATTGGAAAATGTTACGAACAGTCATTTAAGCATTCATTGAATCTAATTCCAACTAATATTATAAATGTGAAAGTTTGCATGTTTGTTACTCAATCACGTCAGAACGGCTGAACAGATCTTAATGAAATTTGGCACAGAGGTAGATTATCTAGAATATCACATAAGATACGATGATTTTTTCTTGGAAGTATACTAGGTAGGTACTTGGTAGTGTGCCTTGGGATATTTTTTCGACATTCACACGGGTGGAGCCGCGGGCGGCAAATAGTAATAAGGTTTTTATTTTTTGTTTGTTTGTAGGAGGTTATCTCTGGAAGTACTGATCCGATTACCAAAAATCTTTTACTGATAAATAGCTACACCATTGCTAATTGCGATGGGACTTTTAGGCGAATACACTGTTTCTGTAAAATGTGAGGGATGTGTTTGTTAAGAACCAATAGAATCGCCTGCGCTGAGCGAGGCTAAGTAAATAGAGCGATACTATTGGTTTTAAACAAACACATCTCTCGCCACGCATCTTCGCACATCTCTGGTGGAAACGCAGCCTTAGTAAGTTAGTTAGGGTTAGAGTTTCAAAAACAGTTCCTATTTGTTATGTAAAGAACTTTCTATAGTAGGCGCCAGATAAATGTGGAATAAAGTATATTGACCTTTCCCTAATAACTGTTCATAGGTACCTGAACAATTAAATATGAATCGTTTTTCATTATTAGACAATGTTAAGGATCACGAGAGATGATGATTCGGGACAGCTTTGTGTCATTAATTCCGTTTTTCAAATTAAAAATGTCAATAATTGTAGGTGGGTCAATGACCGTTATTCCACGATTATCTGGCGCCTACTATAGTGTTTTGTTGTCTATCTGTGAATTCAAGTTTTTTATTTCGTAGATAATAACATCCCCTCAATCAAGTCCCTTTAATACAACTAGTCACCGTGCAAAAAGCTTTGGTATCCTTTAAACACAAACGATATGAAATACACGCATTCGCATATACAGAACGGGAAAAAATAATTTTTCAACCGAAAAGAAAATGCAACTCGCGCCTCATCCAGTCCTTTCATGTTTTAAATTAATTTTCCATCTCACTCTAAATCAAATGAAAAGGAACTTTGTTCTCACACGATAGGGTAGTTTATCCCCAAACCGCTTCCACAGTAGGTGTGCACATTTCCCTTATGTAAAAGCCTATCTATTTATATGTGCTGTCATAAGTTGGGACCGCCACCGCGAAGTTGTTTGTATAAAAACACATTTTACATGCATTATAGGTAAATGCCTAACCAAGTTGCTTCAGCGAGAAAATCCAGAAAAATACGCAGTTGCCTTTTTTGTCTCATATTTGCAAATAAATTCTTTTTCCGGAAGAATGTTATGTAACTGTCGCGTATAAAGAATTTTTGTTTTCTTTTTTTTGGTCTGTTTAACAGTCATAGAAAGTTTATGGATAAGAACGGCCATGTTTATGCAACAGAGTATTATTGTACAATGCTTATCTAAGCCAATTCTTGAAAAACCCGGACGAGGATCATCTATTTTTGTTTGATCTGTTATTATTATGATAGAGAACCATAATCTTTATGAATATATTTGTTTTGTTACAGGTAAATACCTACACTTTTCATTATGCTGGTTGAATGAAAGTCAACTATAAACGGACATTGTATAACTGCCAGGTAAGAACTCTCCTCCTTCCCAATTATTTTATGACACACAGATAATCTCCATTTTATGAGTTAACATGTGCATCGTGCGCTTACGAATATTTATCAAGTCACAAGTAGCCAGAAGCCAGTATATAGTCCTCCCGCTGACCGATTTCGGCCATGGCGGCCAATCTCAACCGAGACTAGCCATCGGCACGGGACATATTATAGTGCACAAGTGTGTCTCTTCCATCACTCTCATATTCCGAAGGATGGAGATTGACTTCAAAGATCATTGTATGGCTAAAGACAATTGCTCCATCTGCTCTATGTCAGTGTGTATTTAGCTTCAGTCCCGGCCCCAACCACAGATTAATTAAAATGACTTCTTTTCCTTCTAAAGCCCTTTGCGTTCCAGAGCCGCGGTGACTCTTTCGAACAAAATCCGCAACCCTGGCAGGCTCTGGCTTTTAGACGCGCGAGAAACACAACGCGCCATCGACCCGGGCCTGGGGTGATCGGACAGCGAGCCACCCAACGCTCGCCGTCCGCTAGCCCGCGCCTACGGTGGTCGGGGATCGCCCTGCGACTCCCGACGCCCGGGGCGTCTTCTTCTGTAGCTGCGGTTGGGGCGAAGGCCTTACCTCTCCCTTTCCCCTCGCGCGGAAGCAATCTTTGACTTATGATAATGAAGAGAAATGAACATACAGAATCAATGACCAGCATCGAAACCCAACTCGAAAATGTCTGTCCTTTTAAGATAGCTTTGATCTATGTGAATTAATTTATCTTCCCGATGAAATCCCAAAATTTACTCACTACAGTTTCGCTAATGTATCTCGTGAAATTGCTCACTTAGCTAGGGAACGTTGTTAGTCCGTATTTTACGAGCTCGCATCAAAAAGTCGGCGTTATGGATAAATTAGAAAGCTTCGCAGAAAATGGTCGACTTCATTAATCATTGGGGTTATTGTGAGAACGATGGTTGTGCGATGGTAAAACGTTATTGTGTTCGTCTATTATGGTTAGTGTTTTGATATTGTTGATGTTGCAAATTAATGTTGGGGTATTTGTGCTCTAATTCGTGGATTGGTAAATAATAATTCAAGTATCTTACATACTTACAGTTTCTTGGCATTGGCACACATGTTGGAAGGGTCTGAGTGACCCACAGCTGTTGTTAGTAAACCGTACTTTTTGAATTGTGTAAAATGATGTATTTACTTATATGTTTGAATAATCGGTAATTACTTATCGACGAATCCAATTTTGTTGTTTAAAGCCGCGGTTTGTAAACATTTAGGGACATCATATATACAATACACACACTTTAATTGAGAACCACCCTCTATTTGCCGGCCTAAATCTTATATCCATGATAGTTATCATAGTATCATATCGACGTCTGCCCTGCATTTTTTTTTTAAGAATGGGAAGTCGTCAAATGACTTCTTCCGCTCTGGGTGGAGCGGAAGGGCGTATCAGACTCTTAGCGGCGAGCCAACCAACGCTCGCCGTCCACACGTCTGCCCCGCGATGAATTCTTAAATTCATCATGGTTCTCGTGTGGGAGGGAGACGTAGCTCTACAAGAGGGAGACGTAGCTCTACAAGACACATAATTTAATCCCTTGTTTCAGACTTCCCAGAAAAGTCAAATTTAAAAAAAAAGCATAGCCGTTTAAATACCAATATCTTGCTCGTTTTTAAATCGGCAGTCTGCATCACCAGTACCTATTGTTCGCTAACTGCGCAAGAGTCGGCGTTGCGACACAATTGAATGACAACTCCATTGCAGCAACATATGCTGACATGAGTGATAAATTACTTTACTTGTTATGCGGGTTCACCTAACGAAGTGTTGAGTTAGATACTTAATTAATAAGGCGTTATGTTAGCAGTTGATTTAATTGATAACTTGCACTTCGCCCACGACTTCGACCAAGCGGATTTAGTAAAAACTCCAGAAACTTCAACGCCGCGTTGAGGGATAGACTTTAACGGGAAGGTTTTGAAAATTAGTTAATCGAAACAATGTATAATAATAATTCTTTTTAATCTAAAATTTTAACAGTAAAAGCAGTTATTGTGAGTTATCTGTCGGAGATAGCCACATTTAATTGTCTTAATTGTCTCAAGTCTACATTCTTTATCTTTTGATAATCGCTTGTTTAATTTTTGTTTTTATTTTAACCCTTTTTGTACGAAATCTCAGAAAAATTGTGATTTCTTAATAGGAGTTCCAACGTGGAAACTTATAGAATTCAAGTTATTTTTATAAACAGGATTTTTTAGTTCAGAACTTCCTCGCTTATTAATGATGGATTCATTCATAATTTTAATTGAGGAACTTCTGTAAGTACCTACATGAAATGATGCTTCTGAATTATGCTTAGATATATAGGTATTGTCATTCGACTATCACAAAATCACAAAATGGAAAGGCAAAAATAACAAGAAAACCTCAGATTTAACCATTCATACAAAACCAAAAATGTCGCAAGGGACTTTTCCATATCTACAGAGGTGCCTACGCTATCGAAGTATTCCTATGTAAATATGTTATGTAGCTTATCAGGCCGATAACCAATAAATAGCCATAGAACAGGTATTGATTTTTTGCCTCTTTTAGATACGGTTATTCATAGTAACATTTGATATGGAATGAAATAACCTTATTGTCTAGAATGTGAAGTAGATGTTGTCATAGAGAAATTTCTCGAAATAGAATGATTAAAGGATCTTTTCTTCCTAAAATAAGTACGTGTAGTTTGTTTTCGAACCATCATGAAGCAATCGCACTTTTTTTGGAAAATATGAATATTTTCCTAAAAAAGTTATTGCGGAATGTAGCCTGCCCACGCAGCCATCTGATTAATAGAAATATTATAAAAAATAATATTATTTGAACCATTCAAAATATATTTTTTATAAAACAAATAGTAATTATATTTAAAATTTTTATCATTAAAATTTAAAATAATTTAAATTGCTTCATTTAATACTACATTTATTGTTAAAGTATACCACTCACCTTATTAACCACAGTAACAAATATTACAGTATCAAACCTCATCAAGCTAGTAATCTTCAATAAGACAATTAATAATACACTAATAATTAATTTGTAAAACCACATTAGTCGCAACTTTGCCTAATAGATGGCGCCGTCACCCGCTCCATTAAATTCGCACATCACAATAATACAGTCGTCGGACTCGCGTTGTGGTTCCCTCGATTACCAATAGATGTCGCTACTCCAAGGTCAGTCACAAGGCTTTTGCCCTTGAACTTGTTCGACCTAAGAGGGGTACACAATAGATTAGTGACCATGGCAGGATAATGACCTGAGGAGATTAACCTTTTTTAATAAAAAACTTGAATTGGATAGTGCACCTGTTACTGAAGTTTTTATACATCAGGATCAAAATATGAGTTGGAAAATATGCGTATGAACTTAAAGAGTGGTCCAAAAACAGACGACTAAGATAATGTTTTAGAGTATCTCATCAAGGGCTTTCCAAAACACAGTCATATGTGCGAGTAGTTTATTTCTTAATACCTTTATCTATGTTATGCTTTTATATTTTTACCTTAGTATGTCAAAAACATTTAAAATCAACTACTCTTACGCTCGTTTGCGCTATGTATAGTAACTCGCATGCAATTTGTTTTTTTTACATTCTGATATACCGAGGTAGGATGTGATCAAGCGCTTGATCGAGTCCCACAATATAATCGCTTGCAGGTTGCAATGCAGCCTATTTATTATTACAGTATGTAATCAAGAATCTATATCTATCTTTTTCAATAAATATAATAATAATAGTAAACATTTATTTCATAAAAATCCATATTTAAAAAACAATAAAAATAATAAAAAACAACGTATGATATATTAAATTATTGTGAGGATTGTAATTATATTTTTTTAAAAAGTTTTGATGTTATTCAAGAAATTAGACGAAAAATAACCATTATCTTCGAAACTAGAGTCTAAAAAAAATGCAGATAATAGTAAGGAACTATTCTTTTTTTTAGACCTTAGATTACAGGAAACCCTAGAAAAATTCTTCTAGTGTTAAAATAACATGTTACAAAAATAAAATTCGTACGGTACCCTTTGCACGCGAGTCCGACTTAGCTTAGCACTTAGCCATTATTTTTGTTACTTTTAATTTTTATTTAATTTTAAAGTGCATTTATTCGTCAATGTTATATGATTTATCTGTCACACCCTTAGAAAAGGGCCATAAGGGTCGAAAAATAAGAAACGAATGCAGACTGATGACAGCTTCGTTGGCATTGTTGATTGCGACTGCTAAACATAGTACGGTAGTGTGGTAGCAGGTTTTCCTCTCTGGAGAGTCTGTCAATCTTCCTCTCCGGAAGGGAGTCTCAGACTCGTACTGATTAAAACCCATCTGTGTTCCTCCTAATGCCCTTTGCGTTCCTGGGCTGCAATGACTCTTTCGAACAAATTCCGAGCATTCCAAACATCCCTGGCAGCTTCAGCGGTAGCCTGGAGTTTAGATATGTGCCCCGTTGGTGGTGAACTTGCTCTTCATTTTTTGAGGCTTAAAAATATGTCTGTAACTGAAAAAATGTGAGTAGTACTATATTATAGCCTCTGCCTACTATTCAGGGAACATGAGCGTAGTAACTACGCTTATCTTTCCAAGAGAAGAAACCAGCTCTCTGCTGCTTATATGGACTGTAATGGGCCATTTCCTTCAATGAATCGTGCGGTTGCCGCTCTTATTACACCAATATGGCTGTAAGAATAACGTTTATTATTTTTATATAAAACTTGACCCACTTCTGAACGTCGCACGGATGAGAACCGATGATCTCATATAAGTTCAGCGGTTTTGAACCGTTTTATTCAACAAGAAGTCACTACAATAGTGGGCCATTGGAAGTACGCAACATCTCTACTGAACGACTGAACGGAACGACCGAATGAACCTTTGAACGCTTCCGATCAATGGCGGGTGAACGAATGAACGGTATTCGGTATCTGTGGAACGCAGCTCGATAGATTTTTAATTTTGTTTTTGTGAAAATGGAATTCGGTGAGGTTTTAACTGACATTTATCTGGTTTATGAATATTGCGTATTGTGCCTATCGTAGAAAAAAAAAAAGAAAAAAAACTTTACCAAATATTTTTCGTATCGTGACGGTAAAACGAAACATCTTTTACGGTTGAGTTTTATATTGCTAAAAAGGTCAGTTGCAAAGGAAATAATAATATATTTCGAAATGATTGTATGGTTCATTTTAGCTAATAACTTTGATTGAAGTCTATGAGTGGTTATAATGTTTGCAGATGTTAAGCTACCTATTATTTCAATTACTCGGATGGCAATCAAGGCTGTTACTCTTTATGATTTTAAATGTCAAGCGAAGCCAATTGCGATTACCTTCTACATGAATAAATAATAATTATAATTGGTCACAAATATTAATATCTGCTTTGTTTTATTATAACCTCTAAATACTTTATTTGTTGGTTATGACACTTTTTGAGGTGACGTCTTTTGTCTTTTGCCAGAGTGCCAATTCTACTAAATTTTAAGCAACGTTCATATTCGCACGTCAGTCGCAATCTGTCAAAAATGTAGGGTAATTTGGACTTTTTTGACTTACATGCGAATGCGAACATTGCTTTAAAAATAGTAGATATGGCCCTCAGATATGTATGAGGTTCCGAACATCCGTAAGAAACGGAACCCTTATAGGATTACTCGGGCGTCTCTCCGTCTGTCACAGCCAATTTTCTCCGAATCTACTGGACTGATTCTGATGAAATTTTGTACACATACGAACTTCTGTGACCCAAACACGGACGCGTCAGGCAAATAAATATTTTTTGAGTACGGGGTCACTTTTGGAGGCTTTCCATTAAAGGTTGATTAAAGGGCTTATTTGTTTAATTATAGATTTTTCATTATTTTAAAATAAATAATAGTTTTGAATTTAGACGAAAAATTACCATTCCCCCACCCCTTATCTACGAAACTACTGAGCCTAAACTTTAAAAAAATACAGATAATAGTTCTTTACCTATAGATTTCAGGAAAACTATATAAAACTATAAGAAATGTATAAGCGTATTTGAGCTACTCTTAGTTTGAATACGAAGCGTCAGATTCAATCGGAGTCCTTTATATTACAGGGCTGTATTGTGCGCTGAAAAACTTCCTTTCATAAACAGATCTTTTGTAATAAATATTTAGGTTAAAACCTGGGTTTGACAACAAGTAAATACTTATTTTGATACTACCAACGCACCCCAGCTTCAACGTGTAACAGAATAAACGCAAAACCGGAAAAGGGACCATTATACTTATCATTATGAAAAGTACTATTGTACTCATAATTATGAACAACTTTTACAATGGGACCATCACTGAAATCGCGAAAAAAAAAATCGTCTGCCCCATACATTTAATGAACAACTTTTACAATGGGACCATCACTGAAATCGCGAAAAAAAAAATCGTCTGCCCCATACATTTAATGAACAACTTTTACAATGGGACCATCACTGAAATCGCGAAAAAAAAAATCGTCTGCCCCATACATTTAATGAACAACTTTTACAATTTGACCATCACTGAAATCGCGAAAAAAAATCGTCTGCCCCATACATAAATATGTGGGCATAACTGGACAAAATGTACTGAACAGCTGGTTTTTGTTTCGCCATTTCGGGGTTGGTCCCATAGTAAAATTTGTTCATAATTATGAGTACAATAGTAATTTTCTGTATTGCGTTTATTCTGTAACGTGTTGTATAAAAGCTTCAGTTAGCACGATTTTTATTCCATACACACATAAAATGTAGACTTGCCGTCATGTCAATAGTCACCTCTTTTCTACTTACATCATCATTTACACAATCTATCCATACATTCTTTGCTTGAAAAAAAAAATGTCTTCTTCAAGGTTTTTGCTCCCTTATCTTTATATGATATGTTAAAGTCCTCATGGATATTTTCCATGAAGAATGGAGTGTTATGTAAATCCCACAGTTTACAACCTCCCAATAGTCCGGATAGGAGCCCGGTATTCAATTAAATTCCTGAAAGGCCGTTGCTAACCTCACCTAACTAAATACTCTCCTTACATTTCCGCACGAAACTCGGACTTCTCACATATACAAAGGTCTGTTTGACCCGATAAAATGTGTACTTTTCCCTCCAAAACTGGAAGATTAATGCTTAGATTTCACGGGATTTTACTCCGTATAATTCTGAGTGATTTTTTCTACGTTTCGCGTCTAGAGGGACGTCGGCTTTTCTTTAGCCGATTTAGCAACAGTGGGGATGTAACTTATATTATTTTGGATGTGGCACGTGGATGGATTTCTTTCTGTAGTGTTTTTAAGGTTCTGTTCGTAGTGTGTGGGATATCAAATTGAGCTTTTACCTTGTCTCTCCCTCGCGCGGCCAGACTCCTCCTTTGCTAGCATAACTGCTTCGCAGAAGGAGGTGACCGCTTCCGCTTCCCGATTGCCTCGACGAGAACACGGTGGTGCTCCGCCCAAGCAGGGCAGATCTCCACCGTATGCTCTATCTTGTCCTCCGGGCGATCCTCACAGTGCTGACACTCGGGCGTGTCTTCCCGCTTAATCCTAACCAGGTACCTCCTGAAACAGCCATGTCCGGTGAGTACCTGCGTCAGGCGGAAGGTGAGGACGTAGCGCCTCTCCAGCTACTCCCCAAAGAGGGGCCTTACCGCCGCAATTATGGCGTATCCATTGTTCTTACCCTGCTGTTAAGTAAACACGTAACTAAACTTTTCAATACATTTTATTTGGTATGGTTTCTTAAAAATAAATATATATAGACATTTATGTTCCTATTGCAAAGAAAAGGTTATGAATTATGATGTTATATAACTAACTGGCTATTCATCGTTTATTGTTTGAACTTACAAGCAAAAGTTATGAAAAAAAATTAAGAAAAAGTTACCTTAATGTACAATATTTTAATTTTTTTAGGCATACTTTCATTGTGCGTATAGCTAAAGGGTGGTATTCCCTGCCAGAATCTGTGTTTCCTGACAGCTACAACCTGGGAGTCTTTAAGTAAGTCAAAAGTGAAAAAGCAAGCTTGCTTTAACGTCGAAAACATCATCGCTTACCATCAGATATAAAAAAAATAAGTACAAAGTTCTTTTGTTTGTTATATTTTTTTTATTAACACGTACACTGAAACGTCACTTCACTTACAACCAGCCAATCTCTTGTCAAAAACCTCCATTCATTACAATTTCTATGGTGTACTTACACCGTAATCAGCATACTCATAGCGTTCGAGCAGAGCCATTGTTTGCGGCTCAATGCTCAGTTCAACGACATTGGCGCAGCTTTATTAACGTAATTACTGTCGCATACAGCACGGATAGTTCGTTCACTCGTTCATTCGATCGGTGTTTGAATCGCAAGGTTTAAGTGGTGTCTATGCCTCTATAGGTATATAATCTCTATAGATATAATCTGAAATGACTAACTCTATAGTTGCACTATAGCTGTAACCACAGATAAATTCCAGATTTATTGTAAAAGTAAAACTTACTATTTATATACATATTCTAATTCTGACTAACATATTTACAAAAACAAAATACGCTTAGGCGTCGAAGTAGGAAATCTTCCACACCGCTGTCATTAGGAAACTTGCCCAGAAAACTGGCAGCATTGCCACGTTGAGTCGAAAAGTTAATGCGTTTCGACCCAAAACGGCTCAAAACTGTAGATTTACCAAAAAGGGCTACATACAGTATTTATGGGGCTTGACGAGCTCAGCAGCTTTTTCTATTTTTAGATTTAAAATTTTATAATTTTAAAATTAAAGAATGATCCATCTTTTCTTTTACGTTTTATATGCAAGATAAGTTTACGACGGCTTATATGTTGGTAGAAACGTCTAAATAGCTATCTGACAATAACTATAGACTATCTGACAAGTGTCAAGATGACTGCCAGGGTTGCAGAATTTGTTCGAAAGAGTCACCGCGGCCCTGGAACGCAAAGGGCTTAAGAAGTAACACGGATAGGTTTTAGTCAGTAAGAGTCTGACACGCCCTTTTGCTCCACCCAGAGCGGAAGAAGTCATTTGATGTGTTCCCACCCCAAAAAAAAAATAAAAATAACAAATCTTAAGATGAACAAATTGTCAATATGCAAATATAAAACTTTTCTTAATAAAATAAATATATATAAAACTTTTCTTAATAAAAAAAAAAAAAATATAAAGCTTGGAAACATGCTGGTCCTGCTCCATATGACAATCAAGGGTGAAGGTCAAACTGGTTGATTTATGTATTAACTTTATATATACTGTTTCTTTTTTTGTGTTTTTATTTTTCTGTTGACTCACACACTGTTGTTTAATTAATGGTTCCAATGTTTGTAAATATGTGAGTACCATTTACCTAAATTTCTTTAGGAAATTAATAAGTTTACCTCTGCTGGTGATACTTTGTTCTTATAAGTAGCATACTCTGGGTGCATCGTCCTCACATAATATTAAATTAATTTTTGTATACCAAATTTTATAAAATCATTATTTGAAAAGAGTAACTATGCAGTTTCTTGTCCGTTCTTCTCCATAAGAATCTACCTTTCCGAATGGACAGTAGAGTCACTTTATTAATGTAACATTATTATTTTACTGAACTGTAAACGATGACGTTCAAAAGTGCCGTTTAATGGCCTAATTGAAATAAACGTTTTGACTTTGACTTTGACTTTTCCGTTACTGTCTGACTGAGTGACAGACAGACAACACACAGTTGTTGAAAGCTATAATTTAGCACTTTCTCTCTTACACTTCGTAGGAGAGTACTGAGGATTTCCCGGTATTCCTACGGGAACGGGAAAAAACGGGATATGCGCGTACGAAGTCGCTAGCAAAAATAAGTTATCCTTATAAATAGCCTTTTCCAACACTGGAGATCCCTCGCTTTCACATAGGTTTGTACTCTGCCATTAGCTTAAAACATTATTTTCATTCCCGAATTTATACATTTTGTGCCTTCTTTTTCAGTAGGCATACTCTTTACATTCCCAAAATTTCCCTAAACATACGTCATAATAAAAACAAACTAACACGTTGATATGTTACGTAATATTCTTATTTGCTCCCATTGTTACAATTCTTAGCTACGAAGGCGTGAAAAAGAAAATTGTTTTAATCAATCAATCAATCAATCATCAATCATTAATTTATTTGCAAACATGGGTATTGGTACATAGATGTTCTATTTTAAATAGTATAGTTCTCCATATTTTACCGTCGCAAGGGCATGCAAATAATATTTAATTCACAAATTAAAATCAAATAAAAAATAACTACATAAATCACAAAAATTATAAATGTCAGATTTAGTTAAATAAATGTCATGTTAGGGTGGGTCACAATAAAACAATAAAAATCTCGAACTGGTTACACTAATAAAAATTATAAATGTCAAATTTTGTTCAATAAATGTCATGTTTACATTACAATAAAAAAATAAATATATCTGAAAAATGTCGGAGTGAGATGATACAAAATAAAATTATAAGGAAGGCAATTGGAATAAAGATATGTCAATCAGGTTATGCAGCTATAATAATAACAAATAAGTCAATCAGTCAGCGACTCATCATTAAGGAAGTCGTCAATCGCGTAATATCCTTTCGTTTTGGCAAAGTCTCTAGTGATAAAGCATAATATTGCTATTAGGGAGCATTAGGTGTTTCAGTATGTCGTTTGACATCTATGTGGGTGGATATGTGAAGGAGTATAAGAGAAATGTGTTTAGTTGAAGAAATATTATGCAGCCATGAAAGTTATATGTTTCGTCACCATGAAATGGCCACTTCAATCCTTACTTCGACAACGGGGCTTCTATTTCTGCCAGCAGGGTTTAAAGGAACCTAACATGAATTCGAACCTAACCTATCCGTGTCGGGGTGCCCTAAGTTCCCTGAAATATAACCTCGGCCATATCATGAAATGGCCAATTCTACGAAATAGTCACGACATTATGTGAATTGTCCATTCCACTAATGCAAAAGAAAATCTACGGTAAGGGAAGAATGGCTAATTTTGATGTGACGGCCACGACCACTCTGCCAAGAGTGTAACGAGGAAGAAGAAAAAGTTCTTGGTAAAAAAAGACTACCATTCGCAATCACAAACGATTGAAATTCCTTACCCATTACTGTTAAAAATTCGTATACTTCTCTCTTACTGTGTCTATCTTATCTGTGCATGGGCATTTCCCTGGCGACTTCAGCCATCATAAACAGGGAAGTTAGGGACCACTCAATACGCATACTCTCGGACAGCATGGCCGTCCTGCAAGCTCTGAACAGTCACACAGTTAACTCTGGTCTGATTCTCGAGTGTCACCAACGTCTCAACCAGGTTGGTAGATACAACAAGGTAACCATACAATGGATCAAAGGACACAGCGAATCCCGAGGCAACGATGCAGCGGACGAACTCGCCAGAAGGGGGTCGAGTATGATGACGATAGGACCTGAACCTATTGTACCACTCCCCTTCGGTCACCTACGCAATCTGGTAAGAAAACGTACTAATGATAAACATCACAAGCTATGGGTTGACCATACTGAGTGCAGGCAGGCCAAAGAGGCACTTCCCTCTATTGATGGCCGTTTCACGAAAAAAGCCCTAAGACTTACTAAACAGCAGTTGCGTACAGTCACAGCCGTCACAACTGGCCATGGGTCTTTTAATAAACACCTCTATGTCATAGGAGTCACCGACAGCCCACTTTGCAGAGCCTGCATGGAGGAGGACGAGACAGCAGCACACCTGCTACTAAGCTGCCCGGTAGTCGCTGATTACAGGGCTAAGTACTTCGGTAACCCAGGTACCCTTTGCGAGATAGTTAGTAACACCAAGGCATTGCTGGCCTTCCTTGGGGAGCTGGGGTGGATCGAATGACACATTTGTCCCACCTGCACGCAAAATACGCGCTTAGTTGTGGAGTTGCGGAAACCAGCCCGAGTTACATACATACATACATCTTGTTTCTATCCTGACAGTTCTGTCCCTGTCAGAATGTTACATTTTACGTTACTTTTGACCCTCACGATGTTACACGTACAACTTAATGAGAAGGTTTGCGATCCATTCGATGAGAAAATTTGGTTTTGCAATCACCCCGCGGATGACCCATCCGTTTGGTATATCCCCAGACAGTTGATGTTTGGTCACAAGACGTTTCACGTATTTTCGTTGTGACTGAATCCCTGATACAGCCTCCTCGATTTTTTAAGGTCATTTGTATATCCTACCCTACAGTCAAAAATAGATTAATTCTGGAGATATGCCCCGACATGAAAGCTAGTATTGAAAAAATATAACTGATTCTGACTTAATTACTTATTTGTATTGTTATGGCCTATAAATATTGTAATAACCGAAGTATTGCTATTTATCTGCGACTATACTCAATCCAATACATTTCATTCCCCGCTTTTTATTTTCATTCAAACCGAGTCACTTTTCATAATAAGTTAATTCATAAATTGACCGAATGATTCCTCTGTTCCCCGTAATGGAGTTAAATCTGTTCATTTTTCAATTAATTTCAATATTGCAATTGTTAATTGGTTGAGAGCTTCGTTTTCGAATATGGCTCTTTCGTATTTATTGATATTTAAAATTCAATAAATACTATTTTTTTCTTTTCGGGTTTTCGAGTTAAAAGTAAAATGAAAATGAGTTTTGCGATGTAAGGTTTTAATCAAATGTATTCTTTTTGCATGGAATTTCAAAAGGTTTACACAAGATTTTTGTACATTATGTTTATTTGATTTTATTTCATCAAAAAGGCGTTTTTACAACCGAAAGTGTGGCTGTGAATTTTGATGAAAACAGAACAATTGGATGTTAATTCAATACAGTGCGGCATTGGTTTGTGTATAAAGCACACCTGTGGTCTTTGCGTTGCGTTATCTAATTTGCTCAGGTAGGTACACAATTGAATTTGCTGTTTCTGAACATTTATGATGGACTTTAATAGCAAAACCGCACATTTTCTACACTTTGAAGAATCTAATCAATAAGTCTATTAAACTTTCATGTATGTAGGTTCGTTTTGTAATTCGTCAAACCACCACGGTGCTATTAGCAGACAGTCCACTGTTCTTTTTTCGGGTTCCGTACCTAAAGGGTAACCAACAGGACCCTATTACTAAGCCTCCGCTATCCGTCCTTCCGTTTGTCTGTCAGCGGGCTGTATCTTAAGAACCGTAATAGGTAGACAGTTGAAATTTTCACAGTTTGTGTATTTCTATTGCCGCTATAATATCATATAACAAAAATTAAAGGGGGCTCCCATACAAGAAACGTGTTTTTCCCGGTTTTTGGTACGAAACCCTTCGTGTGAGAGTCCGACTCGCCCTTGGCCGGTTTTTCTTATGATAATATTGATAACTAGCGGACGTCACGCAGTTTCACCCTCGTAGTTCCCGTTCCCATAGGATTACGGGGATAAAATATAGCCTATCTTACTCGCTGATAATGTAGCTATCCATTGCTGAAATAATTTTTCAAATCGGTCCAGTAGTTTTTAAGTTTATATTAGTATAGACTACAATCGTAAATGCCAGTTTAACTAAACCGATTCCACTGTAATTCACATGCTATTTTCACTAATACTGTTTTAAACAGTATTAAAAACTCGACCAATTATTCCCCCGAAATAATTTCCATCCCACTGCTCAATAAATAAAAACAAAATCATATCACTAAGTTGGATGCACATTATCATTTCCTATTTCATCCGCAACTGAAAAATTAAAACCTGAATTAACAAAATAAAGGAGAATGCCAAATGGCCGCAAAGCTATTGACTGTGGAGTTAGCCGGCCGGCTATAATGATCACTTTGATCATTCGTACGGCAACTTGCTTCTAAACGAGTGTGTTCATGGTCGGGAACTATTCCGTTAATGTTTATTTTGCTTTTGTTTATTTATGCTAGCCATATGGGTTCGGGTTGGGGTATATTGATACAATTTGAAGTTTTAGGTGTCACATTTTATAGGGGTTTACAATTTTATATATGTCACCGGAAAATAGCAAACTCCGTAAGATTATAAAATAACTTGAGAGATTGCAAACTCTCGATAAATTTTCAACTGAACATTTGGAACACTATTTTACGCATCAAAATTTGTTCGTCTTTATAGACTATAAAATTTTCATATTTTTTTTGATTTTGCAATTTGCTGAAGAAATTCTTCAGCCGGGATCAACGGCTTAACGTGCTTTCCGAGGCACGGAAAAAACTCGGCATGTTAAGATGGTCACCCATCCACAGACCAACCTTGGCAAGCGTTGCTTAACCTTGATCGACTCGTGCGGCTGTTATTCTTTAGCCACTAGCTCCTCAATAGCTATTTCATAAATCCAACTTTCAATAAACTTCCTTTGGTACAGCAGCAATCTTCATAGTAGGTAAATATGGTTAGTTCAGCAAAATCTCGTAAAGTTCTCCATCGATTTTGACGGTTATTGTACCGGTGGAGCTTTTTCTTTTTCATGAAATAAAAATATATTTTTCCTTTGGGCTTTTGTTTAGAAGAAGCAGGTGAAGTTTACTCGGTGATCTTTTTTCTTTGCAAATAATGCTTGATTTATTGCGTAGTTAATACTTTATGCTAGTAACACTAGTTGACACCTTAATCAACGTCTACTCTATATGTAGCGGACTCACGCCAGTGCTACTTATGATATTATTTTAAAATAAAACTATGTTTAAGATTTAAACTTCATAATATATTTGGCATCTGCCTTCAATGAACGTTGGTACCGGAGTCCCGAAAGAAAACAAAACACATTTTTATATTCCTATTTCAAATTCTCTTTTAATTTTCGCTAGACGCTTCCAAAGAGCTACCTTGTCTGCCAGAGACCTGGAGCCAAGGATATCCTCGTCACAATATACTAATAATATGTGAAGTACTTCGTACCACTTTTTACGAAAATTACGCGGACGGAGGAGTATGAAATTTGGAACAGTTTAAGTTTATATGGAGAAGAAGTGCAGAAAGCAAATATTTTTGTACAATGATGCTTAAAAAATACATGACATTACAAAGAGTAAAGTCCCGCAAACCTCCACTGTAGTGGGAGGATCCTCCGACCAGATGGTTGTTGATGTCTAGTAGGCAACTGCCCGATAGTTAGAAAGAAAGAAAGAAAGAAAAATGTTTATTTGGGACTCGCACAAGACTAACAAACTAGTAAAATAAGACAGTAGTAGTAAGATAAGACAGTTGATATTCGGACTGTTGTAAATGTTCAAATCGCATGGAGAAATTGCTTGCGCGATGTAGCGATGATTTCGTTGGTAGTTCATCGCTGACAGAATAGACGGCGTTGCGGTTCTTTTTGTTGCCGTACAAATTTCGCTTCTTAGTTTTTAAGCTTATAAAAAAATGTGGTCGAATTTCGACCACTGGGCGATCACTAGTCTAAACAAAGGCGCCCTGTTCGATTTTTAACGCACACTTCCATACCCAACAGTGCAAATTAATTTTAAAATTTCCTTGTATCGGTTAAAATGACCATTCGACTCATCCTTTCAAAGAAAATCTCTGAAGAATATCTGAGTTAATTTGCCTGCGTTTGCTCGGCTCTTTTTGTTCATATTTTGGTACATCATCAACTTTATGACCATCACCATCCTCGTCATATCAGCCGAAAGATGTCCTCAGCTGGACATAGGCCTCCCCCAAGCGTCACCACAAAAACCGGTCCTGTGCGTCTCGCAAATGGATGCGAGTCACGGGTAGCTGTCACCAGGTCATCGGTCCACCTTATGGGAGGCCTTCCAACATTGCATCTTCGGGTACGCGGTCGCCACTCCAGAAGTTTTCGGCTCCATCGACCATCTGTTCTGCGAGCAATGTGCTCTGCCCACTGCCACTTCAGTTTGGCGATCCTTCGGGCTATGTCGGTAACCTTGGTTCTCTTGCGGATATCATCATTTCTGATTCGATCACGCAAGGAAACTCCGAGCATTGCCCTATCCATTGACCTGTGGTTGACTTTAAGCCTTCTGATGAGGCCCTTTATGATCGGCAGACCAATTCTCGTACTTAAAAAAGTCACAATAGCATCTCAGCGACAATAAATCAAATTAAAAACTTGATAAAATGTATAGAAAATCGTTGTGTTTTGGACAGTTTTCGAATACAAACGCTCGTTAAAAAATATGAGAATTGCCCCTCAATTCGTACTACTTCATTTGACATTACCTAACAACCACCAACCACCGAATGATGATAAAAGTGCAATATTTGCATTATTTTCTGCAAGGTCCAGCGTACCCTGTCGTACAGGTCTGACGAGATGGGGCGCATTCCTCGACGGCGTTCCAGCCCACTCACGCGCAACATGTACTGCCTACGTATGCGTATGCGCGTGAGTTTGATACTCGTAGTCATAATTGGTGACTAGTGATTTGTAGCGCAATAAGTGGACTATTTTATTGAAAGATAAAATTTTCACTGTTAATAATACCTTGTTCACAGTTTATTTATTTTATACCTGTTTGTTTTTTAATTCATTTTATCAACCTCTATATTTCTCTTGTTTCTTAATGTAAAATTAATTCTTCTGTGATCTCCCCACACAGGTATGGTAAAAGAGATTTATTTAGATATAATCTGATCACATTTAGACGCGTTTTCCTGATACTCTCTTTTTATATCTTTGTACATATGAGTAAATCAATTTTAATTAAAAAAAAACTTACCCAAAAACATCGATAAAATAATTAAATTCTATTTGTTTAATTAATTGCATTTCCATAAGTAATGTAACTTAGACTTACTCAAACTAGAAGAAACACCAGAAGAGGCTGTAAACACTGTAAACAACTATTTTGTTAAAGTAGGTGAAACCCTAGCAAACAAGATAAACGCACCTAACGACATCCCAACAAATAGGAATGACCCAAAAGTGTGTGACTCTTTAGTTTTGCTTGAAACAGATGAGCAGGAAGTTGAGCAAGTTATTCTAAACCTAAAAGAAGACTGCGCTAGAGGTTGGGACAATATACCTGTCAAGATAATTAAATTAGCTAGAGATGTTCTGATCCCTGCTATTGTTCATATTGCTAACTTAAGCTTTAACTCGGGAACATTTCCCACACTATTTAAACTATCTGTGGTCCATCCAATCTACAAGTCTGGTGACAGAACCGGTGTCGGTAACTACAGACCAATTTCAGTACTCCCAATACTTTCCAAAATATTAGAAAAACTCATGAATAGCAGACTAATAAATTATCTAAATAAAAATAAATTAATTTCTCCAAACCAATACGGTTTTATATCTGGAAAATCAACAGAAGACGCGGTAATAAAATTAACAGATCATATTGCAGGTAAACTAGACAGAAAAAATAAATGCACAGGAGTCTTTCTAGACCTAACAAAAGCTTTTGACACCGTCTCTGTTCCCGGGCTGGTAGAGAAGATGGAGAATATAGGCATTCGAGGAACCCCTCTTAAATTATTTACGGATTATGTAACTAATAGAACTCAGACAGTTAAAATTGACAGGTACATAAGTAATACTGCAAATATCTCAGTCTTTGGTGTACCACAGGGGAGTGTGCTCGGTCCCAGTTTATTTCTGATCTATATAAATGAGATATGTAACTTAAATCTACAAAATGGTCAAATAATAACTTAAGCAGACGACACGGCAATCCTTTTCCATGGGAAAACATGGTCAGAGGTTGCCGCCATTACAAACGTCGGGCTGAGAACAGTTCTTGGATACCTTAACCTAAACTTACTTACCCTAAATATAGAAAAAACAAAATACCTCATGTTCTCGATAAAGAAGCCTCCACCATCTGCAAATGAATTGGTAGAAATACAAGCACATACCTGTTATCAGACCACTAGCAGAGAATGCAGTTGTCTTCCTATTGGAAAAACAAACTGTGTAAAATATCTCGGTATACAAGTAGACGACCAATTAAATTTCCACCACCACGTGAAAACACTAAGCTCCAGGGTTAGAAAGTTAATAACAGTCTTTAAGAAGTTGCGCAGGGTGTGTGACTCGAACCTGTTGAAAACAATTTATCTATCCCTGTGCCAGTCAGTACTAGAATACTGCATCTCTATATGGGGCAGTACACACAAAACTCATATGTTAAACCTAGAAAGAGCACAGCGTGCAGTTCTGAAAGTAATACACAAAAAAAACTTCCAATTCCCAACAGAGCAACTATATAAGGATTGTATGGTCTTAACGGTTCGACAACTTTATATCAGAAGGGTTCTGCTTATAAGCCATAAAGGCTCAACTTACGACCCGGAAAGCCTGAAAAACAAACGTAGGCAAGACCTAGTCTTTGATCTGAAACCGTGTAAAACCGACTTCATCAGGAGACAACCATACTACATGGGTCCATACCTTTATAATAAAAAATACACAATTACATAACTTACCGATTAAAAAAATTTAAACTTACCATAGATAACTTTCTTCTTTCCCAAAATTACGATAATACTGAAAATCTACTAAAAAGTATAAAATAAAATAAAGCCACTCAAGCCCATTAGCACTCATATTCACTCACACATGCGCGCAAACACACAACACAGCACAATCACACACACACACACACACAATTATGTTACTACACATAAGCATGATAATACTTACGTACAATAGCAATGAAATAGTATCATAATATTGTATTACTTACCTACAGTGATGTTTACTTTTCACCCGCACCACACTTGTAATGCCAGCTCGACCACGGTGGTGACGGAAGTAACTGGTGCTTATAGCACAGGAATCCTCCTAGTTTAAGCCCAGTTGCACAAGTTTTGTATCTTGCCACTAATTAAAAAAATGTTATTTAAGGTGCCACAGTAATTGTAAGGTTAAAGTCTGGAACAAATAAATATTGTTGTTGTTGTTATACCAAATTAATCTCTAATCGATAAAAAAATCAACGGTCATCATTGACATTTTTTCAAAATTAGATCATCAGACAATACAAATCGATTTGTAACTCCATTTTTAAATTTTCAAATCGCAAGTTGTTCGAAATCTGAACATGCGCGGGAGCGGACCGGTTGCTAACAAAAGGGAAAGGGCGTGGATTCCATAGAAAACGAGAAGGAACGGAGATACACGACATTCTTGAGACTCGTTTGATTCTCTTTAAAATTCTGTATCAAACTGGTTTCTTTTGGAACCTTTTTGATCTGATTATGGGTTGATCCTGATTTTAATTATGTTTTTTATTTATTGTCTTAATGTATAGTTTAGGATGTTTCTAAAAAGGTGACGGCAAATACAGATGTATGGAAGAAAAAGACATGATGAGCCGACCTCAAATAAATTGGTATACGGGAAGGAATATAAGGGACATGGTGCGTTTTTTTAAGGAGCGTTCGCATACACATCCCAGTCATTGCCTCGCCTACATTTATCGACATACTTAATTTCAAAAACAGAAATAAAGCTGTCCTAAATGAACATCTATATATTCTTCTTATTCTTCTTATTCTTTACATTTTCTAGTAATGAAAAACGATTCATAATTTATTTTCCGAAGAGATATTAAGAAAAGAGCAATGTACTTTATTCCAAATTTATCTGGAATCGAGGTCGACCATAATTCCTCTATATTCTGACAAGTTTTTTTTTTAATTTGTCCCTTAGCGACTCACGTATTTGAACGTTTTTTTTTTGAAGAGGTGAGGATCAAAAGCTTACATATCCACTTATAGTAATTTGTTAAAAACAATATAAAACAAATAATTCTTAGTACTATGTGATTTTGATGAGCCATAAATACCTAGGTTATGGAAAATAGTTTTTAGTATATTTGAAATTGTATCATGTTCCAACTGTCATAAAAAATCAGAATGGAAATGTATAGTTTTGTTATAAACATTCCATACCATTCTGGATTACTTAATACTGTTTTGAACCACCCTATTGGATGAGTGTGGTTTTTGTTGACAACTTGATAAACAAAAACCATGGATAAGTGCGACTCTGACCTACTTGATATATGTTCTACCTACTGTAAAAAAGAAATCAAAGGATTTGTGTCACTTTGAATTTTTGGCTTGATAAATATCATTTTACAGTAGGATTTGTGGCGGTTTTTAATGCTACTCTTGATATACATAGTTTGCGTTTCACTGAGGGATAATATGTCTTGTTCAAATGAAAATGTTTTAATTAATGATAAATTTTATCATTTAGAGTTCAACAAGAAAAAAAAATTTTTTGATCCCGAGCTTCTCATAAGTATTAAAAAAAAAGAAAATGCATGATTTGTTCATACATTTTAAACAAAAAAACATTAACAAATTAAAAAAAAAAACAAGATACAAATTCAGTTACCTTTAAAAACTACATGTAAACGCGAACGTCCCCGAATAATTCCGGACGGCAATCCTATTTGGAACATTCAAATTTCGAAATGAACGATAAAACTACTAATAGGAATGGAGACGGGAGCTAAATCAATCATCGGTATCAGTGAACGAAATCTCTTTGCGAATGAAAATTGAAAACGATGAATTTCACTTCCATGGCGCGTGAATGGAAAATGTAAATACTAGTGTATTGGAGGCTTTATTGAAGAATTATTCCAGAGCAAAATATTAATAAAATAAAGAATTGATTGTTTTCAAAAGTAAAAAAGGTATTTATTTATACGTTACGTTACATGGAGAGTGTTTAAATATTTTGTAGCGTATTTTGATATAGGAAATGATTTTGTAAATCAATCTTAATTATATTATAAAAGTTACCTACATTATTACGTGAGAGTACAGAGCAATTGACAAGGGATGACTTTGACCAATGACCACATACGAAACATACACTAGCCCCATAGCCATCTTGTTACTTCTCAACAGAGTGTAATTAAACCTAGTTATTAAATCTGTGAGTCCATGTTAACCCATTAATAACGTGTATATCAATATCGCGTTATATCTGCTCGACCTTCTCTAATAAAAAAACTTATCACTGTTTTCTGAATAGTAGAACAATGACTACATTAGCCTACAGACTTGTCAAACTGTGGCATTAAAGTAGGGTTTGACACGTTCGTAACTCCAGATTCTCAATTCAGGGACACACTGACCTGTAAATTCACTGACCCAGGCAAAGATGGCGGGGCGATTTTGACGCCTATCGACAGCTCTAGTGTTAGTTCACACTTCTCCAATGCCGGGTGGAATGGAAAGAAAAAAGGGAGGCTTTTGCCCTGCAGTGGAGAAGGCTGAAAAAAAAATGTAATAAATATTACACTGACTAAAAAAATTAATATACCACAAAAAACGTAATACTAATCAAATAATCACAGTTCTACTAAACAATAATTTTACCGTCACTTCACCTCCGCAATCAAAACCAAATTTACATCACAATAATACACCAACTTGAAATTCTTATTAAAAATTGCATTCCAGCATTAGTTGCATTAAGAGACTGAGACTGACATTCTAATAGTCACCTTAACCCATTGTGATTGGCATCTTTGACATTATGTTGACTTGCCATCGATCATAGTACGTGCATGCAGTGCTAGGAGACGTCTGAAGTGACCTTAAGCGATTCGTTATGAGTTATTAGTGGCAGTTTAAAAAAGTTAAATTTAATGGCATTTCTAGAATTGTTTGTTGTGGGTTGCGAAATCAAATACCTCTCACAAAGAAATAAATATCTGTCGAGAAATAAAATAAATATTCTCGGTAATATTTGGTATGCGAAAACACAATTAAGAGTAAGCTACAGAAAAACAAAAGTTTAAATACTTGATATCGAAAACAGGAATTATACACCTACTTCTGTCACCCTTGAAAATATTATTTTGGCTACGCGCCATGTTCGATTCGAAACGATTAAGGACATATCAGTCGATTAATCTATTGATTCACTAGCTGTTGCTCAGAAGCTAGACCTGAATTGAGAATTCTTACTGTTTTGGATCATGGCATCTTATTACTGGTCTTCCACAAGGTGGACCGATGGCCTGGAGCTGCTGAAGTCTACCGCAATTCAATGGATGTGCACAGGACCGGTCTCTGTAGTGACTCATAGAGAGGCCTTTGTTTAGCAGTGGACGACTTTTGACTGAAATGATTTGAATGATCTTGCCATTTACAATATTGCCACAGTCAACACACCATAGAGACGGCTTTTAAATGAAAATAATTTATATACTACTGCTCATTTTGTTTACTTAGTAACTACACCATAATTTTGGTCTCCTCATCATCATTATCTTTCCTTTAGATTATTTTGGGTTGGCTCAAAATATCTTCTTCTACACCTGTCGGTTAGCCGTTATCTCAGTAATCACCATATTTCTAACCGTATCATCTTTAACGATGAGAGCTTCCATCGTTTCTTAGGACTTTACCTCCTATTCAAAATCTTCACTTTATATCCTATTACATGCAGAATTAAACATTAGTAGTGACACAGTAGTATAAAAGTGGCGCCAGTGACGGAATAGTTGAAAGGGAACCGGTTGACATGTGAAGAGGAGGGATGAAACGCATGTAACTAAAATAGTTATGAATATAAATGTGGATAGATGGAGAGGAAGAGGAGGCTAGATAAAAGATGGATGGATTGTGTGAGGAGTGATATGAGAGAAAACGGAGTTAGTGATAGCGTGACGACGTGAAAAAAGCGTGTAAGCCGACCCCAAGTAATATAGAACAGAGCAGGAAGATGATACACACATACATACAGAATTACACATAGTGTGATCACATTTCCACTCACCGAGACATCCAACTTAAAGCCTCGTCTCACCAACACATTTCCTTGATTGCCGCTTGAACATCGTTTGTATGTGTTCACTGTAACGTCAAACGCTTTACCGGAATACCGGGATCAAGTGACCCAATCACAAGACGGTGCTCTAATATATTGGATGATCGCTCTAATGGATAGGAACAGTGAATGATTTCAATTGATATTGAACTGGATATCTTGCGCCTTAGTAGCATCGGTTTCGAGTTTATAGACAATGATATGGGGTAATATGAACAGTACTTCATCTTGAAGTTCATGAAATATTTCTAGTTAGGATCGGTGATGGGCGTTGGGATCGAGAAAACTGTGTAAATAGGAATTCACTCTCCTTCTTCTTAAATGATTCGCCCCACCTGTGGGTTGTTTAGAAGCTTTTGATAAGTCTTATTTTTGATTGTCCTGAACAATGTAATATAGTTTCAACCAGCTTAAATGGATAAGTTACAGTGAAAGCAACAATTGTCAATTCTCCAAAGCAAGAAGTCTCATTACACATATGATGAGATGTCTGGCTGGGTAGTTTGTTGTGCCCCTTCTTCTTTATGCCTGGAAGTTGTGATGGTATAACATTTTGAGGGATGATTTTTATAAAGTTTGACATCCAAAGAATTTTGGTTATAAGCCTTCTTTGACTTTAATTCTTTTAGGATAGTTCTCGTCACAGTTGCAAAATTATTTCTTGCTAACTAGGCAAACCAGTGACGTCATTCGCACACAAAGTCAAAGGAAACAAATTAACATTGTTCTTTTGTTTGGAACTTTCAAAAAATCCGCCATTGTCCTCACTTTCGGAATAGGCAATTCGGATACAATTACCAGTATTGGTACTGCACATTTACATGAGCCGTATCTATGAATAGATTGCTCGAAAGGAAGCGTACTTGGCCCCGTTCGGTTGGATTTCGAAACGGCGGCAATCTGAGCAGCTGAGATCGAGTGAACGGGCCTCAAGGATGCAGCCACAATTGCTCAGTACGTGGTGTTGTAATCATGATAGTATCTACCCTGGTAATTAGTAGAGGTGGCAATTGATTGGTGCGTTCGATTACTGATAATGGAGATGTAGTGTGCAAGTTTAAATTGCACGGATTTTGTTTTAAAAATACCAGTAAGTTTCTTTTTGTCGCCTGTTTACGCACAATCTTTCATTTTGTCAATTCTAGAGTAGTTATTTCGTCTTTTATGTTATGGTAGACGATTTTTTCAACATAGGAAGCCATTTTATTGGATTTCATTGGGTTGTGATTGATGCAATAATTTAGTGTTTTACGAAATAAGGTTTAACTTGAATGCACAGCGCTTGCCATTATCACACCGCGAGACAGGTTCCTGGAGATGTATATAGATGTGGAGTGAAACTTAAAAAAAAGACAATCGAACGTACATTCATTGCTAACAATCCAGAGACGGTAGCCAATGGCCAAACACCGGAAAACCCTACATAGAAAGAAATAAAAAAGATTGAAAATGTAAATTGAATGGCGTCGAGGATTAGATATGAAGTGTTCAGGTCCATTCAGGTCCACTATTTACTTTCTTTTGTTACAGCGATCGAAGCATTGAAAGCTTTTGAGGGGCAAAAAAAGAATGAACGACTCTTGTGTAGTACAACGCGGTATCTGGCAAAAGTTTCAACGAATTTTTCTTTCATAGACTTTTTGTGTTGGTGGATTGTAAAAACTTCATAAACGCTGTATGTTGTTTAGGTAAACAATGTCTTTGTGGCTGTATTCCTAACAAAAATATTAGGACTTGGTCTGTTTACTTGTTTATGTCATTAAATATTTGTTTTGAGGTTTTATTCGTAAACAGTGTAAGAAATAACGTGTTTTTCTTATAAAATCCTAAATGCATAACAAATAATAAAGTTTTACAAAGTATTAGTCTCAAGTTCTGTGAGATTCAACCATAGGACACACTTATTTGGAAAAGTGTAAAAATAAATATTGCACAATCGAATCGTCAGCTACATCGAATAATTAGAAAACTGACAAAAAAGCTACTAAACACAAGTTTAATCTTTAACAGCGCATCCAAACAGATAAAAAAATATCTCAAACTTCGCACCAAAAAGTCCTATCCGATGTCAGATACACATTTTCACGCTACAACAAAAGAGACTTTCCCTTATTGCGAGAAAGAAAGTGAATTTAGTGGGGTGCCTCCTTTTTTTAAATGGCCCTTAGATAATGTGCCCTTTGTACACGGAATTGCGAATTATTATGGTTTAGTGGTTGAAGGAAATAACGCGTGTATTAATTCCGTTCTGCGTTTATTTTTGTTTCTGTACCGGGTTATGAGTTACAGTTGAGGGAATTTGTGAAAATATTTCTTTTTTGTTTGGGTTGTTATTTGTCCTTGTTTGTTATAAATAAATGTACCTACAGTTAACGAGAAATATGGCTAGGTACATCAGCAGTATGATTCTGTAAACATCTCAACTTATAAATTTTAGTAAGTGAACATGAAGTGAGCTGTCAATTTATTTAAATCGGGGCGAATGACAGGCCACTTCAAGCTCACTTCACCTAAGTTTACACGTTGAGAGGTCAGCAGAATAGAACGGCTGTAATCTTTGAAGAAGTTGATAGAGATTAAAACCAAAACTATGAAAATGGATGGCTAGAAAATCATATCTTCCAGGGTTTTTGGAAAAAAACCGTATAGATTGTATGTTAGCAAAAATGTTATTTAATAAAAATATTAAACCTATACTTAATATTTTTTTACATAACACTAAAAAAAATGAGGTAAAATTTTGGTAACGTAGGTTTTACCTATGTAAAATCCACGCGACCAAAATTTTACCTCTAGAAGTACTAAAGTCTTAGAAGGTTATTTCAGATTGCGGCAGGCTACTTTTTATGTGATCGGATAATAAAACGTTTCCTATAAGATAGAACACAAAACTTGAGCAAAGACGCGAAAAAAGCTAAAAAATAAATCTATGCTAATATAATAAAGCTGAAGAGTTTGTTTGTTTGTTTGAACGCGCTAATCTCTGGAACTGTCAGTCGGATTTCGAAAATTATTTTTGTAAATGATAGCCACATTTATGAGGAAGGCTTTAGGCGATACGGAAGCATTAAACTGGGACTAGTTTTTATTACAAGTGTCAAGATGAACAAATATCAATATGCGAATATAAAACTCGTAGAAAGCTGGAATTTGGCATATAACTTTCTTACACTTCGTAGTAGAGCACTGAGGATTTCCCGAAATTCCTACGGGAACGGGAAAAACGGGATATGCGCGTACAAAGTCGCGGGCAAAAGTTGGTGTTAAATAAAATTAAAATTCTAGGTCTACTAAAACAAACGTAAATCAAATTAACCCAGAATTAAGGCATCCATTTCATTCAAAAACATAAAACCTATCCCATATAAAATGAACATGGTGTCACCGCAATCCGAATGTGAATATCATTTGAATAGCACAAAGTTAGGATGACGAAGTAATATATATGCGGGGTGGACCCCAGGTTATCTCGATCTGTCAATCAAAGTGTGGGGTCTGTGGGGTCTGTAGGTCCGAACTCTCTGATTTAATGTGACATGAGCTTTGATGTAGTGAGAGAAAATCGCCTCCTTTTCGAGGTCAACGACTTTTTGACGTAGAAAAATGTTGTAACTTGGTGGTGTATTTTTTATAGATTTAGGTAACTGAAACTAGTGCTTTCAAATTTTAGAATGTCAACTGTTTGACACTCTAAAATTTGAAAGCACTTTTGTCAGATTCCTAAATATATAAAAATATGCTTCTGTTTAGTTTGTCAGTTTAGGACGAAGTACCTGCATGACCACATGCAGGTACTTCATCCTTAACTGACGAACTCAGCTCGGTCGAGCTTAACTCGTTTTTTTTTTGGGAAACGTTTTCTAAAAATGAAGCCTAGTTAGATCGATTTATCGCCCCCCTGCATACTAAATTTCATGAAAATCGTTGGAGCCGTTTCTGAGATTCAGTTTATATACATATATATATATATATATATATATATATATATATATATATATATGAATTGCTCGATTAAAGGTGTTAGAAAAATAGTTTTTTTAGGACTACATGCTAAAAAACTAGTAACGTCTTTCGTCTGCTTCAGGGTTTTTCAAGCTTTGAATTGGACAGCAGAGAAACATTTTTTTACGTAGTTAATTCCTTCTTTTATTACTGTTTTATTTTCTTATATTTGTGAATTTTAAGGCAATCTCTTCTTTAATACTAAAGTTTGATAAGTTATCATACACTAAAAAACTAAGACAGGTGCTCAACTTCAAATACTCAAGACAAAAATATATTTTGATTATCTAGATGTCTGCTAGTCTTAATGGTGCTGATTCAAATATGAAAAAGCCTATGATATCTTGAGCTATTTATTATTGCACCCTTTGCAGTCATATAAAACTTGTAGCATGATTTTTTCTTTGCCCTGCGACGCACTGCGACAAAACTGTGTGATGCATATCTCAGAAAAAAAAAACAGTTGCGTCAAGTTCCGGATACACGCACAAGACATACTCGCTAACCCGGATATAGTTGTTTGTTATTTACATGGCGTCATGCTTCATACAAATTTTATGCTGTTTAGCATGTATACAACTGTTTTTTTTTTAATGTTATTTGTAGCTACGTTTTGTTGAATCTTGCTGTCTTTTTTAAATTATTTATTTACTCTCTTAATGCAGACTCTTAGGTAGATAACTTGAAAAAAATACACCTTTTTTTTAAGGATGGGAAGTCATTCAATGACTTCTTCCGCTCTGAGTGGAGCGGAAGGGAGTGTCAGACTCTTACTGACTAAAACCCATCCGTGTTCCTTCTAAAGTCCTTTGCGTTCCAGGGCCCCGGTGACTCTTTCGTACAATTCCGCAACCCTGGCAGGCTCTGGCCCTAGCGGGCCCCGTCTCCTATGCTTATATCTCTTTGAGGCGCGCGTGGAACACAACACGCCATCGAGCCGCGCCTACAAAATACACCTACAGATTAAATGCGTAACGCACAATTAATGGAAATGCCTTTCATTTTGGCGATGCATTTTTTACAGACAAAGGAAGCAACGAATTAGGAACATCCCACGAAAACAAAATGGAGTGCACGCGCTCTTAACCCAGCAAAACGTAGTAGCTCTACTTCTTGTATATACGATTTGCATGTAAGTAAGCTTAACAGCCATTACAATGAATAAAGACAGAAAATCTTAAAAAACCGGCCAAGTGCCAGACGGACTCTCACACAAAGGATTCCGTACCTTAAACAGAAAAAAAAACGTTTCTTGTATGGAAGCCCCCTTTAATATCTAATTTAAATTAAATTTTATTGTTTGCTGTTACAGCGGCAATAGAAATTACACACTCTGAGAAAATTTCAACTGTCTACTTATTACGGTTCTTGAGATACAGCCCGCTGACAGACAGACAGACGGACGGACAGCGGAGGTTTAGTAATAGGGTTCCGTTGGTTAACCTGCGGGTACGGAACCCTAAAATGCATAACTCAAAAGAACCTTCACTAAACGTTTCCCCCCCCCCCTTAAGTAATAAGGGCCTCAGGGCACTTCCCGTCATCAGAAAGTAGTTAAGTGAAATTTAAGAAACATGGAACCTTTTTACCTGACCGTAACATTTGTCATTCTGGATCTCTAAGAGCTCGGGATGATCTGTCACCGTGATAAACGACCCCTGTTGATGTGTTGTACCAAAAACAGGTATGGACAGAAGGGCCAGCCTGTGGTCTTGGTTTTTTCGAACCTGTAGAGACTGCATATTCCCTTGAGATCGGCCTTTATATTCTAAGGTTTGATCATTTGTCTAAGTTTTGGACTTCTGACTAAATATAACGATTGGCACTTTCAAATTATAACCGTCGGTATAAATGTTTTAATCCATGACAATGATGCTATTTCATAAAATTCACCGAATGACTGAAGATTGGCTGCGTCCAGTTACACGGTAAAAAATGTACTGACTTCTAATCAAAATCGATACCTTTCAAGTTTCAAAGTGATTATTGGGAAATGGCAACAGTGGGTTTTTAAGCTACCAATTCTGCCTATGAAAATATAGCAAGTAGTATTTACTGCTTTTTTTTTTTTAAGGATGGGAAATCATCAAAATGACTTCTTCCGCTCTGGGTGGAGCGGAAGGGCGTGTCAGACTCTTACTGACTAAAACCCATCCGTGTTCCTTCAAAAGCCCTTTGCGTTCCAGGGCCGCGGTGACTCTTTCGAACAAATTCCGCAACCCTGGCAGGCTCTGGCCCTAGCGGGCCCCGTCCTCTTTGCTGACATCTCTTTGAAGCGCGCGTGAAACACAACGCGCCATCGACCCGAGCCTGGTGGTGATCGGACAGCGAGCCACCCAACGCTCGCCGTCCGCAGGCCCGCGCCTACGGTGGCCGGGGATCGCCCTGCGACTCCCGACGCCCGGGGCGTCTTCTCCTGTAGCGGCGGTTGGGACGAAGGCCTTGCCTTTCCCTCGCGCGGCCCGCCTCCTCCTTCGCTAGCATTACTGCTTCGCAGAAGGAGGTGACCGCTTCCCAAGCCTCCTCGCTCCGGACCATGGATTCAACCAGGGCCGGACGCGAGAGGTTGCCGCCGCCGATCGCCTCGACGAGGACACGGCGGTGCTCAGCCCAAGCAGGGCAGACCTCCACCGTATGCTCCACCGTGTCCTCCGGGCGATCCTCACAGTGCTGACACCCGGGCGTGTCCTCCCGCTTAATCCGAAACAGGTACCTCCCGAAACAGCCGTGTCCGGTAAGTACCTGCGTCAGGCGGAAGGTGAGGACGCCGTGGCGCCTCTCCAGCCACTCCTCAAAGAGGGGCCTTACCGCCGCAATTGTGGCGTGCCCAAAGTAGTATTTACTGCTGCGATCATATTTTGAATGTCATACATATATATCTACCTACCTTCAGTACCTTCAGGGTTTCGGAATTAGTTCGAAAGAGTCACCGCGGCCCAGAAACGCAAAGGGCTTTAGAAGGAACACAGATGGGTTTTAATTAGTAAGAGTCTGACACGCCCTTTCGCTCCACCCAGAGCGGAAGAAGTCATTTAATGATTTCACATCCTTCAAAACAAAAAGGCCATAGGTACTTTAATCCCGACTCCTTATTTTTGCTACGAGTTACTCTATTCTAGTTTCCTACATTGTGGTCTTATGACGCTAACTCGCTCCAAAACAAGTATTAAACGGTTGACGTTATTAAGTACAGTATTTTGGTCAAAGAACTCGCTCATATTTATATTTTAATGGTTTTCTATTTCTGTTTCAGGTTCACGTTTCCCGATATTAAGGTATGTTTAATTTTTAAGTTTATGTAGAAAGTGGGTTATAAAACTTTAGCTTATTACGGTTTAAAATGCAGAAAAGAGATACTTATGAGAAGGACATATTATAGAAGTGAGAATGAAAGGTGACGACTAAGAACTCTATTTATCTTTATTACAAACTACCTGTTGCCCGCGAATTCCCGTTCCTGTATATCCTATAGCATTTCCCATAAATATTCCCCATAAGTGGCTATCATATACAAAAAGAATTTTCAAAATCGGTTCAGTAGATCCAGAGATTACCCCCTACATACAAACTTTACCTCTTTATAATATTAGTATAGATTAAACATTTTCGATCCTGAGTTATTTCAATTATGCTTAACAAAATTAATAAAGTCTTTGACAATGCACAGCATTACTCTAGCAACACGATAATATTGACAAAAGTCATAAGTCAAAATGTTTATTTCAATTAGGCCATTAAAAGGCACTTTTGAACGTCAACATTTACAGTTAAAAGAATATGTATAAAAATAAAGTGACTCTACTGTCACAAGAGAGTATCTATTATAAAACGAATGTTGGTAGCTGTTTTATATATATATATATATATATTTAATATGACTTAGATACATTATTCTGTGCGTCTGTTTTGGCAGTGTAGGGACTACATGTATGTAAATATGCTGGCAGGGCAAAATACAACGCTCCCCGCATATAAAGTAAAGCGGCCAGTCGTCTGCCCCACGCCGTGACATTAACTAGTGTTCCTTATCACGTATTATAAGAAGTATCTCTGTGCCCGGTGTAATAACCAACTAATAGACGTTATCCTAAATACGGTGACTTTATTTACGCTTCCTCTCCAACCACGATAGCAGTAAAGCCGCAACATTGGTGACCCCGACGTGATCTTTTTTTTTAAAAAACGTGGTTGTTGAGAAATAATACACAGACAGTGCGTTAAAGTAAACGAACAATAATCAGGAAGTTTTAGTGTGTGCGCGCGCAGCAGACGACTCCCCGTAGACTCAGAAGCTATCTGCGGGAACATCAAAGGAACAACATGAGTCAGCTTCCACCACCACCGACAGCTCATGTGTCCAGTATCAATGTTGCTGACAGAATTCCGATGTTTTGGACTGACATGCCTCGGATGTGGTTCGCACAGTTCGAGTCCGCCATGGAAACGCAGAAGCAAGGGGATTCAAGTAAATATCATTTGGTGATATCAAGCAGCCTTGAATCGCTGACCTGTTGTAACGCATCGGTCAGCGATTTAATTTTTAAGCCCCCTCCCGAAAATAAGTATGGCACATTGAAACACAGGCTATTGACAGCCTATGAGGAGAGCGCCGAAAGGCAATTTAAAAAATTAGTGGGAGAAATGGACCTAGGCTCCCAACGCCCGTCACGTCTGCTACGACGTATGTCAGAACTGGCGCAAAACACAGAGATTTCAGCGGATGCCTTACAACGTTTGTGGATTTCACGCCTACCAGGATCCTTAAAAGCCGTTCTTTCCATGTGCCAGGACCAAAAATTGGAAAAACTCGCGGAAATGGCAGACAAAGTTATGGAAAATTTAAACAGTATCCTCGGCAGCGTCATCGTCAACTTCAGAAGTAGCGACTTTGATTTCCGGGTTAACTACCGAATTGAAGGAACTGCGTCGAGAAGTGAATGAAATACGTGGACGCAGTAGGGGGCGTGGAAACCGTGGAAACTGGCGCAGATCGCTGTCAAGGTCAAGAGGACCACGCCGCACTCCAGAGAGTCCAGATTGGTTATGCAGCTACCATTACGCGTATGGAAAGGAGGCAAGGAGATGTACGAAACCGTGCAATTGGAAGGAGAGCCCAGCATCGGGAAACTGAGTGAGGTGCAGTCTTGTTCGGTGGGAACTGTCTTTCACGTTGGACTTTTTTTTTTGAAAATTCGGATTTCTATTGAAGTTCGCAATTTTTTGACGATGACAAATTCCACCGGACTCTATATTACAAGTCTCTAACATAATGGTCGCTACAACACAAAATAAAACAAAATTCTTAAACAGGTCCAAATTCCAAAAAATCTTAAACATGAAAATCCCCACAATTTTCAAAGGCGTTAAGATATAAAGCAATTCGTTCTTGCTCGGGCGCCCCACTATCGCATGTCAATCGAATATTGCCATTTCTCCAAGTCCCTTTCATCTCGGCGCCCTATTCTGAATGGGTCCCTATTCTGAGCGGTCCCTATTCTGAACGTTCCCGATTCGCCATCTCGGGTACAATGCCTGATCAATATTAGGATTAAGAGACTTTTAGAGCCAATTTGGCGATTACGTCACTGATTTTTCTTTTATTGTGATGGATAGCGGGATATGGAATTAGGTTTTTTATTTTATGATTGAGGAATTATCTAGGTTTTGGCGGTAGGATTGGATCTGAAATGAGGTAAGATTTTACTCTGATATAAAATCTGACATATAATCGAATACATCGTTACCTTAATGAATGATACCTTCGACACAATATTGCCATTTATTACTTACTATAACTAGCATTTGCCCGCGACTTCGTACGCGCATATCCCGTTTTTTCCCGTTCCATTAGAAATTTGGGGAAATCTTAATACTCTCCTATAATCCCCAAGCCACATGCCAAATGTCAGCTTTCTACGACCAGTGGTTTCGGCTATTCGTTAACTGTCAGTCACTTAGTCACCAGTAACGGAAGAATTTTATATAAATTGATATTGGTTTATAATTGAAAGAAATGACGAAAACTTAGTTCAAAAAAATAAGAAAAAAAAACACAAAGCTTAAAGCCGTTCAGACTTTTTCATATAAAATTCATATAATGATTCCAATGCTTGTTGGTCAGTGGTTGCAAGCATTACTGCTAAGCAACACGTTCTGGTTTCGATTCCCAGGTCGGACAAAGTTTTACTGGGTTTTTCCAAATGGAATTTATCAGTAGGAGCCCGGAATCAATGACAAATTCAAAGTCAAAGTCAAAACGTTTATTTCAATTAGGCCATTTAAAGAAACTTTTGAACTTCAACATTTACAGTTAAAAAAAATGTATAAAAATAAAGTGACAGTCTTACAGTTCATTTACAAAGGTCTTATGGAGATAAATGAACAAGAAACTGCATCCTCCCTTTATGTAAATAAATAATAATTTATTAAGCTTAAAGTTCTTAAACAGACAATTAAACTATCTGAAGACAATTCAAAAGATGAAGCAGCGGGTCCCAAACTAGGCACAGCCTGTATCTCGGTGACCCAAACGTAGCTTAAGGTACATATGTAATGTTTTGCTAGCGCAGGATTGTGTTTCGCTTAGTTCCAAATAAAAAAAAGCGCTACAAAGTAATAACTTTAATTTCGGAAGTCGATGTTTTTGGTTGTTTGTTCGTATTTTAACACCGTCTTCCGAAATTAAAGTCATTTTATATTTTGAAGTATTTTTTTTACTTGGAAGTCGGTTGTATTTTTTGTAAAAAAAGTTTTTATTTTACACTTTTTGTGGTACCCCCACCACACCTTACAACGCCACTGGAAAGTCACAGGAAAGCAAAACACGCAATTTCGTTTACTTAGATAATATAGTTTCTATTTCCTCCAGCTATTTTGATTAAAAAACCAAACTACTGAGCCGATTTTGATAAAATTTATATAGGACCAATCGGAACGTATATCATTTCACATGAAAAAAGAATTATTCAAATTGGTTCATAAATGACGTAGTTATGAGGTAACAAAAAAAAAAGAAAAAAATACAACCGATTTGAGAACCTGGAGGAGGTTCTCAAATCGGTTCTCCTTAAAAAATTATCTAAAGTTGGACTTAAACATAGTTGGAGAAATGTGGGTGGACCATAGACCTGGTACACCTATACCGAACCCTTCGGGAAATACAGACACGGTGTTACTGTAAAACGAAAAATCTCGACCTACATAAAATAAAATCCAAATCTCAACTCAAAGAACATCGACATCTATAAAAATAATCTTAAAAACTATATCACCGAAAGGATCGTCCTTTTCATTCGACTCGTGACCGCTCGGAATCACTCCGTTAATGTCATTGCATTCGACATTCGAACGATGAATTGAAATGACATTTTGTCGGGTGAGTGGCCAGTTATTGGCTCTCGTGATTATCAAGGAATTGGTCTGCGATTTCATGTTTTATTTGCTGTGTCAGTTGGGAGGAATGAGGATTGGTTGATGTTTTAGGTGTAGATGCTTGAGAAAAAGTAAAGGCAAAGGTTTTCGCGCAGGTATGTTTTCCAAATAATAAATTAATGTCCTAAACTTTTATTTTATGGAAAATTATTAAATGACTCCTTCTGCTCTGGGCGGAGCGGAAGGGAGTGTCAGACTCTTACTAACTAAAACCCATCCTTGTTCCTTCTAATGCCCTTTGCGTTCCAGGGCCGCGGTGAGCCTTTCTAACAAATTCCGCAACGCTATGCGTAACATTAGACAGTAAATAAAATGTTTGGTACTGTTAAAAATGAATAAAGATTTCCGCATCCTGAACTCTATCAGAAAGAAATGTTTTATTTGTCTCTACATGATTTTTTTCTTATCGTATCAAGTCATGCAAAAATAGTTACTCTGTCAATTTATAAATAAAATCCTGTACAAGCAATCACCAGTGGAACTTAAAATAGGGCATTTTAATGCAAACACTCTTAAAAACTCGAAAACTGGTCTCTTGGCCCCAACCTCTTGCTCTGCTTTCAGGCACGCAATTAAGTGTATTTCACACTAGTGTGGTGCCAGCCAGCCCTTGAAAAAGTACATATTATTTACTACCTACATCTGATGCTCGATCCATCAGCTACTAAACGTTTTTATTTAAAAAGACATTACCCTTCTTCTTGAACAGTCGAGCAAAAACATGTAACAAGCGTGTTACTCGTTTCTATTCCTTGTTTATTTATTTTTATTTCCCTTGCAAAGTGCATAATTCTTTAACCTAGTTAGCCCTAGTTCATTTCATTATCTGCCTAGCCTTTTCCCAATTATATTGGGGTAGGCTTCCAGTCAAACCGGATTCAGCTGAATACCAGTATTTTACGTGGAGCGGTTGCCTACCAGACCTCCACAACCCATTAACTGGGTAACACGGTACTCCTTGGTAAGACTGGTGTCAGATTATCTGGCTTCTGACTATCCGTAACGATTGCCAAAGATCTACAAATAACCACCTGGACCAACGGTTTAACGTGCTTTCCGAGGCACGGAGGAGTCGCGGTATGTTAAAATGGTCACCCATCTAAATACCAACCTCGGCAGGCGTTGCTTAACCTTGAAGATCGACCCGTGCGGCTGTTATTATTTAGCCACGAGCTCCTCAAGCCCTTGTTCATTTGACTGGGGGTAATTTGCTATTTGTAAATGTCACGCTTCTATAACAATTAAAAGGTCATTAGATAATGTTATGTGCGCTTAAGTCGGCAACTGGGTTTTATAAACCTGTGCTGCGACGGTTTGTGTTTAATTTCTTACTATGCTCCACATTTATTATGATAATAATCAAAGTGTGGGATTTTGTGTCAGCATTTTTTTTTTTAAGAATGGAATATCATCAAATGATTTCTTTTGCTCTGGCTGGAGCGAAAGGGCGTGTCAGACTCTTACTGACTAAAACCCATCCGTGTTCCTTCTAAAGCCCTTTGCGTTCCAGGTCCGCGGTGACTCTTTCGAACAAAGTCTTACCTACATAAATAATATAAGAAATATTACTGTGTTAGAAATAATTTAATTTTATGTTTTCATGTTGCAATGATAATAGGTATCATAAATAAAGGATAGATCTATAGTAAATATTTCATTATAAACGAAAATAGTAACATTCTATGTGTACAATGGCGGTCTTATTGCTGACAGAGATATTTACTCGATAACCTACAGGACAGGGTCGACCAGTCAACAAAGAATCAAGTCATTACATAACAAAACGTGGATCGAAGCAGAAAGCAGTCTAGTAGATTTGCTCTATAATGGACTTGTATAGACTGATATTTTTTAAGTTTAAGACAAACGTCTTTTATAATGCGCACAGCAAGGAGGGACTTTCTGCCTGCGTCTGTGTTTCCGAACGCATACAACCCTAATCTCTTCAAAATTAGAGTGAACAGCCTTCTTCTGGGTAAGCTCGCTCCATCGTCGACTTTGTCTCTGTCATTTATGACCTAGACTAGAATCAAGAGCAAACCCATATTAAATAAAAATAAAAATAAATCAAATAGAAACATCAACGTCAAAAATCATAAAGTACTCTGAATTTAATTCCAAAATTTACTTATATTTTACTACGAAACATAAATGATACCGCATTTCGTTAAAACATCGCAATCCGCGACCAAATGCCACGTAGAGATGAACTCCAAAAGATAATTTTTTCAACGTTTTGCTTCGTCTAGACTTGGAGTCATCGACATTATTCTCATTGAGATAAAAAACAAGCTCCAAGACAAAAAAATCTGTTGTCAAATATTCCAACAGCTAGACTTGATAAAAATAAATTAAAATTGCATTGTTATCTTCGACATCTACAACAGAATTTAGTTTTTCTTCGTAAATTTTTCTTGTCTGGCTTTAAAAATAAAATTTTATTTTGAAGCGTACTTTTCAACCCATTTTCATTTGAATAGACGAAATTATCTTTGAAAACTATTCTCTATTTCTTTGTGTTTATTACATTTTATGCGTGTAGTACGCAATTTGCATTTAAATTGCTCGAATATTTATTCTGTTAAGTCTCGTCAGATCATTAAAACAAAAGTTATATTCAGTTCGGTCCAATTTGAGTTTATTCAAAACTTTAGCTTAGTTCAAAAGCTAAAGTTTTGTAACGTAAAAGTTAAAAATATCCATAAATAAATGCAACTCATCAAAGTGGTTTCACCCTTCATCAGCGGAAGGTACGGGAACAAATTCGACCAACAGACCTCAAATTCAACACAAAATTATAAAGGAACTCGGCCAAAATTGCTGCGGGCGACCTATTTGCCTTATTTCCGTGAAAAGACACGATTTTAAAAACGCCACAATGAATGTTTGTCACGGGGTAAAGCAATTTCTTTTGATCTGCAACATCGCAAGGAAGTGTAATTGTTGTGATTTCATTTGTCATGGCTTGTAATAGAAATTGTGGAAAATTTGTTTCGTCAAATGATGGTATTCATAAAGAAATTGCACAGTTGCTGCGGCTTTTACAAACGATTTAACTTGAATTATGATGATGATGCGTATTAAGGTTGGTTGAACTGAATATAACGTTCTTATTACCCTATTCATGTATATATTATTTCTAACAGCCGCATCGCATCTTCAAGGTTAAGCAACGATAACTGAGGTCGGATCAAAGAACTTGCCTAAAATCGAAGAAGATCGGAAGGAGTGGAATGAGAGAGGCCTTTGTCCTTCAGTTTGGGAGCACATGAGCTGCACTATGGTCCAACCGGTAGAAATATAGAAGCGTATCGCTGAGAGAGCAGTCCTCGGGAAAGTCGACGACCTCCCGAACATCACTCCATGTACCTCATCTGCGAAACCACGACCACTCTGACACGAATTTCCGACTAAGAAGAAGAAGAAAGAGTACAGACTCATAACAAAATACAATATGGGTCACCAGACAAAAACTCAGTGCACCACATCTATAGGTACTTTCGACCGACACAAACCCATTTCACAAATAGAAAACATGGCTCCAGTCTTGGGCGTGTTGTATTAGCCAGTTACTCCATGTAAAATAATGGTACTCAGCTGTTTCGGGTTAGGCTGAAAGTCAGCCCCAAAGTAGTTGGGATAACGCAGGGCAGATTGACTGATTTTTCAGTAAGTAGTAAGACAGGACTCCGGTTTGTGTTCGTAAGGTTCAAATTGTCCTGCTAGGGTTGCGGAATTTGTTCGAAAGAGTCACCGCGGCCCTGGAACGCAAAGGGCTTTGGAAGGAACACGGACGGGTTTTAGTCAGTAAGAGCCTGACACCGCTCCACCCAGAGCGGACAAAGTCATTTGATGATATCACATCCTTAAAAAAATAAGGATTTACCAAAAAATTGGTTGTCTGTAAAGTCGGTTTACGGACGATAGTTTAACGTGACAACGTCATAACAAAACATTGATGAAATGATCGTAACGTTACAATGAGCGCAACGTTACAATGAGTCATCCTTTTTCGTGCGTGCAGCCGGCGTTCATCGATTTATTAGACGTTGTCACGTCAAATAAGAGGCTCAAATTGTGGTTTTAGTGGTACATTTACAGCTCTGCCATCTCCTTCGAGGCACACAAACGTGAGTTTCAGTTGTAACTATTATCACCTATTATGTCGTTTTCCAATTAGCCACTTAGGTGCTTGATTCCAAGAACAAAACAATAGTTCTAATGATAAACTAGTTATGTTCAAAGGCTTTCCTCGCAAAAGGCTACAACAAACGATCGAGTAAAGTGTCATAATCAATACTCTGCGAGTGGACCGATGACCGCAATTGTTATCAGTAGGTAGGTGCTTAAGTGAATGTTTCTGCCCTGTTGCCCTGATAAAATACTTTAATCAGTTATGTTTTATGAGACACGAGGAACCGTAAGCCCTACATGACAAGTTGGTAACGTTGATTTTCTTTGTATAGGTACGTGTTTCTTTCTTTTCGGCCCTACGAGTTGATCTTCGAGGTTAAGCGAAGCTTGCCGAGGTCGGTTCGTGGATCGGTGACCATCCAGAAAATACTAGACTCAACTCGTCATCTACTTTTATTTGAATTAGATGATATTTGTGCCTTTTGTTTCAATTGATTTCTTCTCTCTGTTTTTCTGTTATTTTACGCAAACTTATCTATTACTAGACAGCAAATTATTATGTACTAGTTGCCGCCCGCGGCTCCGCCCGCGTGATTGTCGATAATTATCCCAAGGTAGCATATTCCCGGGATAAAAAGTATCCTATGTGTTATTCCAGACTATAATCTACCTCTGTGCCAAATTTCATCAAAATCCATTCAGTAGTTTTTGCGTGAAAGAGTAACAAACATCCATCCATCCATCCATACTTACAAACTTTCGCGTTTATAATATTAGTTGGATCGTTTCCTACACATTAACATTTTATTAAGTTTATCCATTTATTTGTATATTTATCACCTTACATTGCTGATTTACAGCCGTACACTTCAACGTAAGATTCAGTTGAAAACCAGCGTCAGGCAACTAGTTGTCTAGCATTTTGCTGAACTGGACCTATTTGGTGCAGTCCCGTGGCACACGATGTTATTATTGTTTAAAATTAAGTTTCCTTTTTCTTTTATTTGTACCAACATTGTGTGTACCCGTCTGTGCCAAGAAAATTAGTTTTCTTTCTTTCTTTTTATTTTTTCAACTCCTGATAGCAGTCTTTCCAATGGGTGCCGTTTACTGGATTTTGGAGGTCAGATAGACGGTCACTCCATATGGAATACTGGTACTTGGCAGCATCCGGTTCGAATAAAAGCCGACTTCAATGTAGTTCGGGAAAGCCTTTTTTTAAGGATGGGAAATCATCAAATGACTTCCTCCGCTCTGGGTGGAGCGGAAGGGCGTGTCAGACTGTTACTGACTATAACCCATCCGTGTTCCTTCTAAAGCCCTTTGCGTTCCAGGGCCGCGGTGACTCTTTCAAACAAATTCCGCAACCCTGGCAGGCTCTGGTCCTAGCGTGCCCGGTCTTCTATGCTGACATCTCTTTGAGGCGCGCGTGAAACACAACGCGCCATCGACCCGAGTTCGGGAAAGGCTAAGCAGATAAATATGTACGTTTATCTGTCTTGAAGCCCTGATGTTCTAAAGGTTCATTACTTGGTTTGGACCAACAGTAACACAGTATTGCATTTATTACACTTGAACAACTGTAAAAGAGGACTGGTCGTAAATTTGACAGCTACTTAAACTACTTTTTCCAAGGGACCTTAGAAAAAGTAGTTTATGTTTTTGAGTAGGGGAGAGCGGGGCTAAACGTGCCGCGGGGAAGTTGTTCTGATTGAAATAGGCTTTATGAAAGAAAGAGATAAACATATCAAGTAAATTCGTCATAAAACGGAACGCTGCAGCGCACCGATGGCAATTATCTTAGTTTGACCAGTAACGTCCGGTACATTGTTAAATTACATCGGAAAAACTTCACCGCGGCACGTTTAGCCCCGCTCTCCTTGTACACCATGAAAGAGTCCTTGTTAAGTATTCCGCTATCCAAATCTGTAACACAACAAACAAACAACATGAAACCTTCAGTGTTTCAATACGCCCAAACGACCCAATTGCCAAACAGTCACGGGACACCCTCATTAAACCATTCAAACGTGCAGACCCCATTAATATTTATATCCCTTCAGCAAACAGGTGTTAAAAACGTCACAGAACAAAGTACTTCATTAGGCTACCGTCCTGTACAAACTTGTAAACGGAAGATGCAATTTACATTGAATAAACAAATTATCTATACGTCCGAACTCCGGGCAGTTCAACAGGTGTGCTTAATTTGGAATCTAAATAAACTTTAATGTTGCATGTACAGGTAGCAAATGAGATTGGTGTACAGGCTACGAAATTTCACCATTTCTAGGCAGCTGAAGAAGGAGAAAGCCTCTTTTTCTTTCTGCTGTCTTTATAACCCAAAGGTTGATAGAGAATGCCTTGATGCATTAAGTCCGCCCATGTAACAATGCCAGCACATGAAGCTACCCGAAACTGTCAAATTTTCCCAATCAACCTTGAACCTAATGCTTTAGCGATAAAGTTGAAAATCTATTAAATAAATTTGACAGATTTTTGTAGCTTGATGTGCCAGCACATCAAGTCTGTACCACTATTGTACATATAGTTTAAATAAATTAATAAAAGTAGTTTAATTTGTTACAAGAGTTCCTAGTAGAGGTGAGCACTTAAGAAAGGTTTTATGAAAATTCATCCCATTAAGATGGTGTAAATTATTATTAATATTGTAGTTCGTTAAGCCATGCGACTCCTTCGTTGAAAAAGTGCGTATCTATTTTATTTTTTTAATTAGCTCAGTGTCTGAGAATGAACTTCGCACTTGCTCCGTGCACATTAAGTATCAGCTACAAACTTTTCCCTTTTGCCGACTGTACTTTTGCCAAAATGGCTGCCATTAGAAGCAATGCCGACGTTCATAATGGGAATGTTCCGTGTTTCAAATTTGAAAGGATGATCTGCAGTTGTGTATGGGGCGTTTTTATGGGAAAATCCGGAGTTGTTGTGATTGGCGATGAAAAGGAAAACAGATTTGGGGATTGTGTTGAAAATTTTACAAGCTTGCTTTGAGATGAGATTACAACCTTATTGAATCAAAGAGAAAAGCACTTAATAATCAATTTTTAGGGGTTCTTATTCTGGTGATATCCTATATCAGTCATTAGCTGCCGCCCGCGTGAATATCGAAAATTATCCCAAGGGAAAATACTCCCGGGATAAAAAAATCTATTTATTATTCCAGACTATTATCTACCTCTGAGCCAAATTTCAGCAAGATCCATTCAGCCGTTCTTTTTCTCGTTCGCCCCAGCTATTGTAAATTAAAAATCAAACTACTGAACTGATTTTGATGAAATTTATATGGGACCAATCGGAACGTGTATCATATTCACATAAAAAAAATAACTTATCAAATATTTTTATAATTGACGGAGTTATAAGGTAACAAACATAAAACAAACAAAAAAAAAACAACCGAGTTGAAAACGGCCTCTTTTTTTTTGAAGTCGGTTAAAAAGACCACCGACCTATACGCCTTAACCTTTTAAAAACGGCACAGTTTAGATGGACAGTCACTTTAATGCCTAATTGTCATAGATTATTATTTAAAGATTGAACCTTATGAACATTTAAGACCCGTATTAGAACGCAAGGTCTGAAAACGTTCACATACGTAAAGCTTTTACTTAATACACTATTTGCACGACTCACGGCACATTTAAGGGTTTGCCCTAAGTATGATATTTCGTAATAAAAAAGACAATTCATTGTGAAGCTCGTTTTAAGTTGAGGCGGATAAATCGCTAAACGCATTTAGAGCCCTTTTATCAAGCTTAATGTTATCTTTTCGCTGTGAAAAGAAACGAAAATATTATAGAAAGTAAGAAAGAATGAAGAATATTTTCTGTTATTTTATTCACTGTTAGGGACACAATCCTGGTCTATCTATTTCATACCGACACTCGTCAATGTTTCCCAAAGCACGTGAACTATCTGTGAAAATCTTGACCCAGATGGTTCATCCCAAACTCAGTGCTGGAGCCCCTTCACAAGATCTACATCACCTCCTTTCCTGGCCATCATGCACAATCATTTCCATGATATAAACGAAGCAAATGACAGCTATCCAGGTCGGATAAAAATTTAGTAAAATTGACATAAAAAGAATTAAAAGAATTGGTCGACCCCAATGTCTAACAGTCCTTTACAACACTAATATTTTAACCCAACATAGCTGGTCTATTTATATACCCCAACACTAATAACTTATATGCAAACCACCCGTCTCCCACATAATCCTAGTAAGTACCAAAGTTTCGACCAAACAAGGCCAGGTAGAATACTTACCCTACTACCAAGAGGCACTTCGAAATTCTAACAAACACTAATAATTTTCCTCACACTGTATGATATTCTGCTCACACTTCATGAAATCCTGGTATACAGGCAAAATTTCAAGGTGCAAGCTTCGATGGAATATGTAGATGTATGTAGGTATGGCGTCAGTGCATCTAGGTGTAGTATAACCCCGGGCAAATCTTGGAAGACATGCTACTTTAGGGATGTGAAAAGTTCGGTACCGATATCGATAAAACGGATTTGTGCTGTGACTGTTTAGGCCAAGGCTGCTCAAACCCAGGCCCGCCTTCAACGGACAGCAGCCGGGTTTTTGAGGAAATTGGTAACAGTATTTAAAATATTCTGCTGTTATAATTCACTCTTAATATTTCACGAAATTAAAGAATAACCAGCAAAAATTACAGAATTTCCAAAATAATTAATTTAATTGAAACAGATTTTCTAATGAAACAGTTGCTTGATAACCACAGTCTTCAGTAACTTCAAAATAAGTTGTGGGGCATTGGATTATGCTATCTGAATACAAAAAAAATGTAGGTGCATTTTTTTGTATTCAGATAGCGTAATAAGACAGGCAAAATGCATAAATACCTGTTTTTAATACAGTTCTAGAATAATAAAACAACAAATTGCATTGAAAATTAAACGTCAAAGTTATCAAGATTTTAAATATATTTCGCTGCAAACGTGGTGCATTGCAGAATAATGATTAAAATGTTCGACTCTTTAATCGACCTATTAACATTTAACACTCTTGACGCAAACACCTTCTAAGATTTAACTATTTCTCGAAACTATTTACTTGAAGGTTAAGAAACAGCTAAGAAAATGTCAGTAGAATAATCTGGCTGAGAACTTACGCATATTTTGTAAAACCAAATGCCAGTTGACTGTAATTGCAATGAAATATCTATGAAAATCATCTTTTTCAGTGTCGGCAGGAAATATAAAACAACTGGCCGTCTCTTCACGACACGTTATTGAAAATCTTAGTGGATTTAGACCGCACCGAAATTGAACTACCTCATCCATTACATTCAGTCAGCCTCAGTACTTTTTTTAAAGTCGTCCATACATTTTATAATATAATAAATAGAATATCGATATTGTTAAACTCATGTCACATCCCTACTATTGATACACGGTACCAGACAACCGTTCAAGCACGCGTATTTCCTAAAGGCATTAATAACGTCTATATACATAAGCTACTGAGCTTAGTGTAGTACATATATTCTTATGTAGATACTTGTGTATCATAGAGATCAGAATCACCTTGCTGGCAATAACTAATAACCTATCGTATTAGTTAGTACAAATTTATTTTCAGCTATCGTATCGTTGAGTCATATAAAAGTGTAATAAAAATACTCTGTATGGTGTCGGACGTAAAAGAACAGCACCATCCCATCACTTCCCGTGGGTGTCGTAAGAGGCACTACGAGACTCACCAAAGAATGGGCAGCAGCATTATCCGTGCACTGCAACAGCTACACTGCGATTGCCAACCCGCCTGCTCAGCGTGGCGGTTATGGCAAAACCCCCCTTGGGGGGAAGCCTGTGTCCAGCATTGGACGTCATTCGGCTGATGATGACGATTAAAAACATGTTTATTTCATGTAGATTTGAGTCAGCATCATCTGCCTAGCCTTTTTTCCCAACTATATTGGGGTCGGCTTTCAGTCAAACTGGATTCAGCTGTATTTTACGTGGAGCGGCTGCCTACCAGACCTCCACAACCCATTAACTGGGTAGCACGGTACTCCTTGGCAAGACTGGTGTCAGATTTACTGGCTTCTGACATTCCGTAACGACTGCCAACGTTCTACAAATGACAGCCGGGACCAACGGCTTAACGTGCTTTCCGAGGCACGGAGGAAACTCGGTAAGTTAAGATGGTCACCCATCCACAGACCAACCTAGACAAGTGTTGCTTAACCTTGATCGACCCGTGCGGCTGACATTCTTTAGCCACGCGCTCCAATAGCTTCATAGCTTCATATAGACTTGAGTGAGGAACCTAAATTTAACTACCTATTTGAAATACACGTGTTGATCTGTTGTTATGTTTCAATTTAAAGTTCTGGTGATATTTAAGACGATAACAACATTGGTCGTCGAGACGCCTCGTTGTTCTATGGTGTGATGGTGTGTGTGTGTGTCTGTGATTCCTGAGTACCTAGCTATGTAAGGAAGTTAGTCCTAGTCTTGATTTCATATGGGATCTAACCGCAAGTGTGGTACTTGACAGGTTATGTAAAGTTATGACGGGTTAAGTGCTTGTAACCACGATTGATGGAAACTGGTAGCTGGAAATTAATGAAATTGCATTTAGATCTGAACTTGTTGGTAAATAAATTGCTTACTTGGACTCAAACAAAACAGATCTTTTAATAGCGACAACGATTGTAACCAAGGCAGGCCTAAAAATGCTGGCGTTAAGATTTGGACTCATTCCTGATAGTTTCGAAGACAGGAGAAACAGATAGAGGGAAAATATGTATGGGGAAGGCCATTATTGTCCCACAGCTGTGCCAAGTGCAGTAGGAAAACAAAGGCTTATAATAAAACCGGCCAAGTGCGAGTCGGACTCTCACACGAAGGGTTCCGTACCATAAACAAAAAAAAACACGTTTGTTGTTGTAATCTTTAATTTAATTTTTACTAGTTGCCGCCCGCGGCTCCGCCCGCGTGATTATCGAAAATTATCCCAAGGGAACATATTCCCGGGATAAAAGTATCCTATGTGTTATTCCAGACTATAATCTACCACTGTGCCAAATTTCGTCAAAATCCATTCAGAAGATTTTGCGTAAAAGAGTAACAAACATCCATCCATCCATGAAAACTTTCGCGTTCATAATATTAGTAGGATTATTATTTTTTGTTATATTGGCAATAGAAATATACACTCTGCGAAAATTTCAACGGTTCTTGAGACCTAGCCCGCTGACAAACAGACGAACGGACGGACGGACAGCGGAGTCTTCGTAATAGGGTTCCGTTGGTTACCCTTCGTGTACGGAACCCTAAAATAGGAAAACGACTGTCAAAAAATCTCAGGTGGGTTTCACAACCACCATATTATGTTTCTCGATTTTAACAATTTTTAACACTAATGGAATGTTACTATGTTAGGCCCAATTGCTTCAAGAGAACTGTTCATCCCTCCAAAAATTGAAAAGAAGTTATGTGCACTTGTTGAACAAGCATTTTCTATAAAAAACATTCGGGGACTGCCGATAGAAAACTAAGCGAAAGTTAAAGCGTTCGGTGACGATGACGCGAGTTCCATGATATTTGTTCACCCAAAAAGTGCTCAACGAGCCTAAAGAAGTTTTAACCTTTGCCACATAAGGTTTTCTACTTCAAGCTTTATTTTCTCGTATACATCTTTAATAAAACTGCATACGTTTGCAATTCAATGTGACTCTTTTTTCAATTCATACGAGTATATATTATTATATAATAATATTATTTTAACATCTTGAACCATATAATTTTCCATTTAACGCCAATCATATTAATCTGAAAAATAAATTACAAAAATGTCGATAAAACCAACCAATTTCGTAAAAATCCTTTGAGAAGCCCTTTCATTCTATTAAGGACAAAATAATTTGGGATAGGCATCCATCCCTGAAGGATGAAGAGAGGAGAAAGGCGTAAATTAACAAAGTTTAATGAAAACATTCTATGGGGATCGACTAGGGGAGTCGGAGGGTGCAAACAGGTGTAAAGACAAATAGAAGATGATTAAAGAATGCAGAGTTTTATGAGCCTTTCTTTAGTGATGGGAATACTTTTATCGATATTGTTTTTGGTTACTTTCCTTCCCAATTTATTTATACTTTATATACAGTGTATAGGCGGACTTTCAATCTTTGTGTTAAAAACTACTATATTTGGTAGTTTTGTAATTTGTTTTGGATTTGCAAGGAGGCAAATCAAATTTGGTTAACGATGATTTTTATAGTTTTTCTTTTAAGTTATGTTTCATTTCTGCGATTTGAGTTTTGGAACGAAGTATACTGTTTCTTATGCGGTCTTTGAATTTGACTCCAAGAATACTTCGTTCCATTGCTCGCTGACAGAAATATTAAAAAAATATTAGTAGGATTATTATTTTTTGTTATATTGGCAATAGAAATATACACTCTGCGAAAATTTCAACTGTGTACCTATAACGGTTCTTGAGACCTAGCCCGCTGACAAACAGACGAACGGACGGACGGACAGCGAAGTCTTCGTAATAGGGTTCCGTTGGTTACCTTTCGTGTACGGAACCCTAAAATAGGAAAACGACTGTCAAAAAATCTCAGGTGGGTTTCACAACCACCATATTATGTTTCTCGATTTTAACAATTTTTAACACTAATGGAATGTTACTATGTTAGGCCCTATTGCTTCAAGAGAACTGTTCATCCCTCCAAAAATTGAAAAGAAGTTATGTGCACTTGTTGAACAAGCATTTTCTATAAAAAACATTCGGGGACTGTCGATAGAAAACTAAGCGAAAGTTAAAGCGTTCGGTGACGATGACGCGAGTTCCATGATTAGTTATTATCCAAGGTTATTTTTAGAGATCCGAACGTCCGTACAAAAAGAAACAGCAGGTCGATTCGGTAAACATGTCGAAGTGAAGGCTTAAATGAAGTGATCACAAGATGAGCTGTCAATCCATATAATGAAGATGTCACGTGATCACGAAGTGGGCTGTCATTCCATCTTGATTATATGGATTGACAGCTCACCCCGTGATCACTTCACCCAAGCCTTCACTTCGACACGTTTACAGAATCGACTGGCAGAAGCGAATCCCTTAGCCTTACAGGATCACTCAAATCTGTATGACTGTCTGATTTTATTAATAAGTCTCTGTATCTTTACAAAAATACATGATATAAGTAAAATAACCCCTTTCACAAGCAGCTCTACAGCCAAATACTTCAAACCGATCTAAAAGTATTGCTCACATGCATGCCTTTCACATAATATGATGCAGTTTTCTATCGATATTTTAAAGAGTCCCTCAAACGTGCTTGAAAACCTTTACGCATGAGAAGTTGCAAGCAATATGTAAAAAGTTATGTAAAATGCAATATTTCATCGTCGCAATTACCTAGTTCAAAGCAAAAGTAAGCTTTTGCGTTCTTTGCAAATAGAAACAGTTTTAAAGCATTCGTTCTGACAAAAAATGTTTATGTTGGTAAAGTATATAGAAGCAGCTTGGTACATGTTTGAAATTACTTTTCTATTTTAAATACAATTTATACTACGAGTGACCTAAACTAATTTTATATAGCGGAAAAATAGTAACATTACGAAGAAATCATTTTGTTAATTTGATTTTTATAGGAGTAGTCTGTAAAATAGCTCAAAAAGCTGCCAGGCTGAAGTGGGTCTGGGAAGGCCATATCTATCGAATGCCGCCAAAGCCTTGGGCACATATATCGCAAGAATGGAACCCTGACACGGGTAGGTGGGGTCGTGGTACAAAATTGGTAGGACCTTGGATGGGCTCCTCGTGAATCACAGTGAAGAAGCACAATAATGAGAGAAATGCAAGGAAATACAGGAGGCGGGGGAACAGATGGTTGATGGGGCTGAAAGAACCTGCAAAAGCTAGTACATAGTTTACATTAAAATGGAAAGCACTTTTAAATTTAAAATACTTAATGCAAAGAAGCCAAAACGTAAATATAGATTAACCGAACTAACCGTTTCTCGATTCACGAGACCCAACTTCATTCAACATTCCTTAATCAAAGTCGTTAACTAGACTGAAAGGTACATGCAACCTATTTTGCAAGCAATCTTCTATTTTTAAAATTAAAATAATTAGTTTTTAATCAAAACACTTTTCTGTAAAGCCAGTTTACCTACATTAAATAAGGTAAGAGCAAAACAATCTGAAGCTTCGGTGAAAATTTCTATGCAAATAACAAAGAGAGTTGTATTACACAAAATGGGTTTCTAAATGCAATTGTTGCGAAGGGTAAGGGAGGGGCGATTGTGTTGAGCGGAGCGAGAGCGGGAGCGGTTTTCTTTTATAGTTTTATTTTGGATTTTTATCACATCATGAAGAAACCATTTATTTATCACGGATAAGTCGTCTAATGGCGCTGAAAACACACATTGTATTAGGCTCTCTTGATACAACCGGGATCAGTATTTCATCAGCAAAATATGAAGAAATAAACAAATTTTACTACGTTGTACATTTTTTTTTGTTTTGATGCTACCCAGACTTCCTTGTGAGGGTCGACGAAGAAAACAGTGTTCAGCTAAAAATAATGCTTTTAAGGGATTACGCGACATGGCTCTCCAGAATTTCTTTCATCGTAGTTCATCATCTGCCTAGCCTGTTCCAACTATATTGGGGCTTCCAGTCAAACTGGATTCAGCTGAATACCAGTATTTTACGTGGAGCGGCTGCCTATCAGACCTCCACAACCCATTAATGGGGTAACATGGTACTCCTTAGCTAATACTTATTATTTTTTTTACATTTTTTTTATGCTACTGATGAGCAAAACCTTTTCGCAAATTCTTCTATGCATAGAGAATACAGAGCCACTCTACTCTCAATTAAGTTTTGGGGTTATAAAAACACATTTTACTACATATCACAAAAATAGACCCCTTTTTAATGTGGTAAAGTAACACATTTTCAGTAATACGTCAATTAGCAAATTATGCCTTTGATGTAATTACAGCTTCAGGACTTGATGTCGCTGTTCCCCATTAATATAACTTCATTTAAAAGCGCTTCATTATCGTGAATGACACGTTCACGTTGCATACATAATGTTATTAACTGCGTGTCATCGCGACCGCTTCATACCCGATCAACTGGTATTTATTATAGTTTTGACTGACCATTGTCTAAAGTGCAATGATAGGGTTTTTGACTCTATTGTTTTGTTATTTGTATCTAAAAGTACCTTGATCTAAAATCGAATAATAGTTTTTTTAACCCATTCAAAATTAAAAAGTTAGAAACCTTTAAGATCCGGTGGAAGGGGTACCTAACTACCAAGAAAAAGAAAAAAGGATTCGCGTATGACATGTAACGTCACTGTCATTAGATTACACGCGTATAAAAGAGATAGCGAGATGAACCCGTCTCGTTAAAATGCTAGTTGATGCTTCATACTACTAGCGGACGTCACGTGGTTTCACCCGCTTAGTTCCCGTTCCCGTGGGAATACCGGGATAAAATGTAGCCTATGTTACTCGCTGATAATGTACATAGCTATCCATTGCTAAAATATTTTTTTAAATCGGTCCAGTAGTTTTTAAGTTTATTCGTTACATACAAAAATACAAGTCTTTCCTCTTTATAGTATTAGTATAGATATAGATAATATCCATTTTTAACGCTGTATTACGAAAAACATAAATCACCCTATTTCGACTACAGTAGTCTTAATTTTTTGTCTCGGAAAATTGCAATTTTTTTATGATTACTTAATGCGAGAACAGTCCTTCTGATGCATTCTCACCCAATAGATAAGAAAGGGGTATTCTTCCATCCCTTTCTTACTTCCTCACTCGCCACTAACAAAACCCGCTGTTCCTATGCCAACAGAACCTCTACTCAACCTCTTTGTGTACTATGTCCGTCGAGTTAGTTACAGTTAATAGGGACGCTAAACTACGCTTTTATTAAGTTTTAAACTGACTTGCTCCACCCTGTGTTATAATGTTACTATACTGCGATGTTTAAAGTGGTGTAATGAGTATGAGATCGTGTAGGGATTAGGTTTTAAAACAACGGTTTTCGGTTTTTTTTTTATACTGGAGAACCGGAGGAATTGTAAGGAAGATTTGAGCACTAAGGGTTCCATACCTATTAACAAAGTGGGCTTCTTTTTGTTACTGTGCACGCTTTTTTGTGTATTTAACTGGCTGCCTTTTTTTAAGGATGGGAAATCATCAAATGACTTCTTCCGCTCTGGGTGGAGTGAAAGGGCGTGTCAGACTCTTACTGACTAAAACCCATCTGCGTACCTGCTATAGTCTTTTGCATTCCAGGGCCGAGGTGACTCTTTCGAACAAGGTAACTGGTTGCCTTAGGGTTTAAGAGATACAGACATATGGAACGGCGGCGCAGAGAACGCCTACGTCTCCCAAAAAAGCACTATTCTTATTGAGATTATATTAAAACTAGAGTTTGCACATTATTGTGAACGTTAAAGCATATTGGTTTACATTGTAGAACTTTGATATTTCCTTTTAGCATCATTCTTTAGTCATTGACCCTGCCCTGTACTGCCATGCTAAAATGAAACAACTATAACACCTACATTTTTAAACCTTCACGTCATAACATTTTTCTAGTCCAGTACCTTCGCCTATAGAAGTAGTTGATAAGGGTTGAGGAAGGCCCGGCGCTCAAGTCATGTGGAAACGATGAAGACGCGACTGTTTGAAAAGATGCACGAGTGTGGAAGAAGGGATGTTATGTATGGATGGATGGATGCTTGGACGACTGAGTTGGCTCTTTTCTATTTTTGTAAGAACATTATGTTGACGTAATGTAAGGCCTTCCGGAAATAAGACACAGATCCCTAAAATAATAAATAACAATTGGCCCAGAAACGGGGTGTTACAACACTACACTATATATAAGATACTTTGAGGAGCTCGTTGCTAAATAATAACAGCCACGCTAACGACTAACGAGTTAAGCTACGCTTGCCGAAGTCGGTCCGCGGATGGGTAGGCAACTATTACTTACCAAAACTTCTCCGTGTCCGGCTGTCATTTGTAAAAACTTGGCATTCCTTACGGATAGTCAAAAACCACAAAATCTGACATCCGGCCAAGAGGTACTGTGTTACTCAGTTACTGGGTTGTGGACGTCAAATAGGCAGTCACTACATATAAAATGCTGCTACCCAGCTTTATCCGGTTAAAATGGCCGGTCCCAAGTTATTTAGCAAAAGGCTGGCGAGACAGATAGATGTTAATCTTCTTATGATCAAAATAATCACCAACAAATTGGCTTCACTATGACATACTTAAGTATGTAGTGACATCAATGCCGCCACATGAAAAACAAAGAAGCGAAATTTGTACGGCAACAAAAATAACCGTAACGCGATCTATCCTGTCAGCCATGAATTACCAACGAAATCCTGCATCACGCATGCAAAGTTCTCCGTGCGATTTGAATATATACCACAGTCCGAATATCAACTATCGGGCAGTTGCCCATCAGACACAACAACCGTCTGGTCGGAGGATCCTCCCTTTTCAGTGTGCGGTACTTTACTCTCTGTTTCGCATACCTCTATAAGTAAGTGATTTTACAATCTTCAGTAAACAACCCAGCTCATTTCACGTCTACTTGTACCTACCCTGTAACGACACACCTCGCTGTCAGCTGGTGTTTCCAATAAGTCTGGACCTGTATAAATAATGCAACAGGCGTGTCGATGTGGTAGCCAAGTTATTGGATTAGCTCCCTTATAAACTCAACGAACAATGTTTATAGTTTCCAGGGAAATAGTTTTTGTGGTTCTGCTGTGAGTTTTTAGGTTCTCATTGGTAGTACGTAGATGATGGGATACCCTTTATTTTATTTACACCATAACAAGGGACTATGCGAAGAGGGGCCCAAAGAATGACTACTACGAACTCGTTTATAATTATTATAATAGGGGTATTTTTTTGCCAAATTCAGTTTTTTAATCGTCATCCGTTAATAAGGTGGTAACACATTGACTGTGAGACTGAACTGACCTGAAATTAAATATTTAAAACGAATTTTAAGTATTTAAATCCTCATCTTACATAAACTCACTCTTTGGACTTAGGTTTCTTGCAATTCAACTGAATTCATAAATCTTCAAAAGGTTTTTATAATCAATTACTTAGAATGGCATATGCCATTCTAAGTAATTGATTATAAAAACCTTATTTTGTTCTTCTCCATAAGAATCTTTATTTGCGAATGGACAACTAGAGTCACTAATATTTTAATTTCAAACTGTAAATTTGACGTTTAAAAGTGCCTTTTAATGGTCCAGTTGAAATAAATGAATTGACTTTGACTTTGAAGGATTGACAAGTTAGCTTCATCGCTATTAGAAAATCGCTAAGAAACAGTACATATATATTTTTATCTAATAAATCTTGGTCCCACAGAAGGAATTTGTCCTGTATCGTAGGTGCGTTCACAAACAGATAAACTCACATACATACACAAACAGCCCAACCCGGAACAACTATCTGTAGTCCATACAAATATTTACTACTCGTACGCGTTAAGCCCTTGGTCCCGACTGTAATTTTTAGATCTTTGGCAGTCGTTATGGATTGTCAAAAGCCAGAAAATTTGACTCCAGTCTCACCAAGAACTACCGTGTTACCCAGTTAATGGGTTGTGGAGGTCGGGGAGGCAGCCGCTCCATGTAAAATACTGGTATTCAGCTGAATCCAGTTTGACTGGAAGCCGACCCCAATATAGTTGTGAAAAAGGCTAGGCAGATGATGATGTACCCGTTAACCTGGCTCGAATTACGTTTAGACGTTTTAATTTAAATTTAACGATTCGATTTTTATAAAAATAGTATAAATGCAACGGTACAAGTGATGCCAACGCGTTTGTTTATATTGCTTTCATCGAAACAGAATTGTTCAGTTTAAAATAAAACTTCAAAACGTCATTCGAAATGTTTAGGCAGGTGCAAAGTTAACGCGTACGGGTAGTATGTTCCGTGGAGGAATCGAACCCGCGATACGCAGTGCAGCAACCAATTGCTCAACCACTGCGGCAACCGTGGCGTCATAATTTGGAACCACATTCAGTTTTCCCATCCACATTTTTTGAATCCGAAATATAAAACGCAATCATATGCAGAGACCGGCTCGGTCTGATTTTCTGCAACCTTAGGGAAATCAAGTGTTTCACATATGACGGACGGTATGTTGTGCATACGATGCTCCTATCTACCTATCTTCAGAAATATAAGTTTGTAAGATATGGACCTGTTTTAGTGACCTCCTTTTGGGAGTTTTTTTTTTTTTATTTACGTATTTCCAGTAATTTTTTTTTGTAATTTGGTATGGTTATTTAAATTTAGAATGAGTCTACTTCTTATGGATGGGAAATCATCAAATGACTTGTTCTGCTCTAGGTGGAGCGGAAAGTGTCAGACTCTTACTGATTAAAACCCATCCATGTTCCTCCTGTCAATGCCCTTTGCATTCCAGGGTCGCGGTGACTCTTTCGAACAAATTCCGTAGCCCTGGAGAATGAGTGTACTTACCTTATATTTCAATAATACTAGCAAACTAGCTTGTATTCAAGTTGCATGACGTTGCGGGCTACCAACTGCTGCTGCTTGCCGGTGAAAATGCAGAAGACCGCGTCACAGGTCGTCGATCCACCTTAATTTTAAGGAGACATATGGTGGATTGGCAACTTGGTGAAGGTCAACCGAGGCCCGTACCCCACATTGAGTGCCCTTAGCGTGTAGTCGCTTAGTATATAAGTTTTTAATAAGCCCTGGCTGGAGGCTTTAATATTTATATTAAGACCGCCACAGGCAACTGCAAGACGCCACACAAAAAAAAGTGACTAGAGTAGTTCTAGTTAAAGTTCCGACGCATGGAAAAGACCTATATCCAGCATGGCCATATTTCAGCTGGCAGATAATTTAGCAACAGCTTAACGGTAAATTAATGAAAGTAGAAGGAAAATTGGCACACATCTAGACGATGGAACAGAACATAAGAGACTTTTTCCCGGAAGAATGTCCCCTGAGATCAGTTTTGGCTTTCACACAGGCGAAAATGCCGGCAGAACCTAGAACAGTATATTATCCAAACGGTAGCATCTCAAGTCATTACACCACTCTCCTGCATACAAGCAATTTCATACAGAAATGTAAAACAGCTCACGTACTGTGAACATAGAATAATTGATGAACAGTCTTCCTGAATACTTGGGACTACTGTTAGTTCTTAGTTGAAGAACTAGGTGGCGCTGCAACGTAAGAATTTATTATCCACTCGTGGTGTCGCCATTTTCTTACGTGAAATACAAAAGTGAAGTCCATGCTTAATGTCGATAATTAAGGTTTGATAAGCTCTGGCTGGAGGCTTTAATAGTTATATTAAGGCCACCACAGGCAAGCCCGGTTATGTAGTCGACGACCTAATAGATTGAACTGCGAGACGCCACTGAAAAATAAATAGGGTTTTATTTGTAGTGCTTGTAGGGTAATCATAATCAGTATTTATCGTCACACTGCTAGTGCTGGTACTTCGGATTCTGTGAGATGAAGGAAGGAACCACCACCCGAGCCCAGCGCGGATTGGTTGATCGCATGTTTTCGAATTTTTTTCTTGGAAGTGCTTAAAATATTACAAGTTTAGTTTCAAGTGCCATAACGTGAAAGCAGATAAATATAATTAATTTGTTCAAAATTGTCGATCTGTCAAAAATCACGGCTGTAATCCTTTGCCGTTTTTTTTTTCTCCCTCTCGTTATTTTCAATAGAGTTACAATCATAGAACCATGTTTACAACTAAAAATTTTAACAAGTAAGCCTTCGCTGTCGAATTGAAGTGTACCCAAACGACTATAGTAGGCGCCAGATAATCGTGGAATATCGGTCATTGACCCACCTACATTTATTGACATTGTTAATTTGAAAAACGGAATTAATGACACAAAACTGTCCCGAATCATCATCTCTCGTGATCCTTGACATTTTTTAATAATGAAAAACGATTCATATTTAATTGTTCAGGTACCTATGAGCAGTTATTAGGGAAAGGTCAATATACTTTATTCCACATTTATCTGGCGCCTACTATAGCAGCATTTTCACAATAATTTAAGTTTTAAAACAAATGCTGACTACCCATCCTCATCTCTACTTACCCCACTCTTTTGGCAAATGGATAAACGCTCTGCCAAAATTCCCAATAATAATGCAGCTCAGGCTTTGTGGGACCACGTGCCCCAACGCATAATTTAGCATTTGGAAGCTATAATCTCTGAATGACTAAGTACAAACAAACCATTCTGATCGTTAGGCCATCACTTTGTACAAACTACAATTCAATGCTTCAGGGAAACTACTAATATCCTTAAGAAACTCGCTCGAAGAACACATACTGATCATCCATTATTTAAATCTCTCACAAAGAATATTTTACTTTCTACTTTAAAACTTAAAACTGTCTGCTGATTCCAATTGCAAATTCGAAAAAGTTCAAGAATTTTAAAAATGGATTACTTTTCCGTATCGTATACCTGAGAAGCTCGCGAGGAGTTTTATGCCGTGCATCGAACGTCATTAAGAATACATTTGGTTCACTCCTGGGGTAAACATCGGACGTGTAACGTTAGAAATATTACTACACTATGTGGACATGTAGTTGTGAAAGAAACGGGTACTCGTTGCCTATGTACTCGTATACCGATTGTTGGGTAAGTGTATCGATATAATACCAATGTCTCGATGTTCTAGTTTCGAGGTGCATTATGAAATGTGATAGTTTGAAAGAATTTTAGAACGCTGTTCGTGTGGGATGCTTTCTCAGAACTTGTATGGGTGAATGCATACTGAAAATTGTCATGTACTATGTTTACTCTTCTCTTGCTTATGATATTTTACGACCTTTTCGCTTCACATTACCCTTAGACTTAGACTTCAAGAGCACATCAAGTTGGGCTTTTCAGGCTTAATTTCTATGTACAGTTATTATGAGTGGCCTCTCGCAGTTGAACCTAGGAGGTTGTCTACTGCTTAACCGGACTTGCTTGTGGCGGCCTTAATTTAAATATTAAAGCCTCCACGCCAAGGGCACCCCCTGTAGGATACGGGCCTCGGCTTAGGGCGTCGCTGAGGGGACAGCTAGGGACAGGCTGGATAGAACTAGAATTATTATTTCGGGGCGAGTTTAAGACTTCAGGCTCAGTGGCGCGGGCTGGCTCGAGCAAGGGTCGGGGTGGATATTAACAGGGAAGTAGGGTCGGGCGTAGGAAGCGAGGGCAATGTGCTTGTCTCTCTACGGCTCTCTTGGAGGAGGGTGGTGGAGTCATCGGAGGTGACTAGGGTTCGTATCGGGCGGCCGATACGATAGGGGTTGCGGTTTTTGACATCAGTGTCGAGGAAACGCTTGGTAAGGCGTTTCATGAACTACTGTATGGTGGGCAATTTGAGGTCTATGTGTAGAGTATCATTGCGGACATAGAAGAAGGCTCCCGTCATCTTACGGAGGAAACAGTTTTGGAGCTTTGCGTGTGCAAAGACAGCGCAAGCGTACGTCATGATGGGACGCATGACCACGGTGAAAAGTGCATCCGTGTTTGGGTCACTAAAATTCATATGTGTACTAAATTTCAACAGAATCGGTTCTGGAAAATTGGAGAAAATTGGCTGTGATAGACGGACAGACTACACACAGAGTGTTTCTATAAGGCTCCCCTTTCTGACGGATGTTTGGAACCCTAAAAACAGAAGAACTGAGGACCAAGACGGCCCAACGCACCAAAGACCCTAATTATCAAGTACATACATATTTAACCCCGGTAGGTATAATTTCCGATTAAACACGTCACTTTTAAACTTCAAACGACGCGTTCATAAAGCTCTCCTCAAGTTAATCATTTAACTACTAGCGCTATCATTGTAGTAATTGTATTCTGCACTACACTAATATGCATGTTTTCGATATAAAATGCATTATGAATATTAAAATAAATTGTGTTGTACACGAGAATATCGTCGACAAATGTGCTGCAATAGTGATGGGACATTATCATGCAGAAAGTATCGATGATTCTGTTTGCATTTTACAATTTGCAAGTGCGAATAAGTGCGAGGGTGAATGTAATCACTTTGTGGGTTCTTAAATGGTGGGACAATTTATGAGCTGTGGTAGTCCTTATCCATGTAAGATAATATTTTAGTGTTAACAGTCTAGAAATTAATGAATTTCGTAAAATCTATGTTATGTATTATAAATAACACTAACTCGCATATTTATGTTTATAGACCCTCCGCTCCGAGTCTTGGAAAAAAGGTTTGGACTTGGTTGATAATATCATAGATCTTTGACAGTACTTACGGGTTTTCATAAGCCCAAAATTCTGGCAATAAGTTTCACCAATTCGTGTCGTTAACTATTAATTGAGATTTCGGGATCCGACAAGCATTCGCTCCACATAATAGTGTTTTGCTGAACTTGATTGACTAGAAGCCAACTTCAACACAGTTGTGGAAGGGCTAGGATTCGTATACTTAATTTATTATCAGGCGAATTCTGTAAAATACGGCCTGCAACAATTATCATATCAAAAACATGTCTTTATTATATTATCTATTATTCACAAAATGGCGAGTGTCTGATCTTTCTTATCGCAAATGGTTAGAAGTCTGACTTCTTTAACCTTACAACCAGATGTTCGCAGTTTAAAATTATCACTGAACCAATCACTGCTGATATATTTTTCTTTAATAAACGTACCTCTAAAGAGATTTACGATATCACAAAGGGATATGTTTACCTTCAAAAATATAAAGAAACATTCCAATCGAAAAGCTATAAAAAAAATCTCTCATTTTCTGGCAAAAATCTTCTACTTATCCAATTTATGTATTGAACATAGGGTTCATCACTAACTGGTCCGGTTATGGGTCAATCACCCACTTAGCTTGATCATTATTTATCGAAAGTAAACATGACATTATTGCTAAGATAAGATTGTCTACAAATTGAATAAATTTGTTGTTCGGTCGTTGACACCGCGATATATGTGATATCGATTTCGCACGTGGTGAACGTAATCTTAATTGAAAGATGTCTATTCTATTGTATCGGTGAGTAATACTCGATATGTAGGCCATCCCTACTCTGTTTTCGAGTGGCGTAACTGGCTACTAGAACTTACCGAGTTGTTGATTGACATAATCTGAAAGTTAACTAGCCTTCCGTAATCCTGTCGGCCTCTCTCATTAATTTTAATGTTTTGCGCCAAAAAATTTATTTGTGGCCTGATATATGCATAATATTTTCTTATAACAAACAGGTAGGTTATCAGGTAGCCTTGTTTGTAAAGAAAAAATTAATTAATAGAAAATAAAAGTTGGAATATCAAATAAATTAATTGAAAAAAAAAACTTTATGTACTTATAAACAGTAGTGTACATAAATGGACACTATGCAGCACGGCATTCTTTACCAGGCAATTTTTAGGTCAAAAAAACTACTCTGTAAATATCTCGTTAGCTTTACATTTTAAAAGTTGAATAAGAAAACATTGTTTTGCAAACAAAGAGTCAAAGAACTCGATTCCTCGACTACATATTTATTTATAGCTCTACTATCACAAATTGTTTTATCTCCACACGAGTTGAATTTTGATTTATGACAGTGTGATGTGTTAGTACCTAATTAATCTTGAACTTGAGCAATAACTCACCGTTAATGTAGTCGAGGATAAATAAAACTAATTATTATGTACATAACATTTACGTTATATTGATTTAAATCTTACTTTGGGTACTAGCGGTCAACAAAATTATTGTACATGTTAAGTTTGTTACAACTCATGTGTTTTACCACTGTATGTATCTTCTTGAGACAATAAAGTTTTATTATTATTATTATTATTATTATTTATTATTTTGATGAGGCTTTTAAGAATAAAGCAGAAACAAGTATGTCAATTCAAGATAGTTCTTATTAATATATTTTTTAAACATCATGTTTTTATTTTCCTTCATAATTTTATTTTACGTATATTTTTCAGTTACGAGATTATTTAAAATCTTATTTTCCGCTTAGAAGCAATCTCTGGGTCGGATTAACAAAAAATCGCCGACAATTTATAATTTAAATAAAGAAATCACTAAATGTCTATTTAAAATAATTTACTGATATAAATTAACATAGTAAGTAAAAGCATACATAATAATTTTCAATATTATGTAAAGCGAATGCAACTATAAATATATTTTAAATTAAAATATTTATTATTATGTCATCAGAGTGTTTGCACGACCGAGACGCGGTAGTTTTTAATGTTTGCTGAATAAGTCTAGTTTATTTTAAGGAAACAAGGTTAGTTCTAAAAATGACAATATTCAACAATTTCTGTTCTGACGCCAAATTTTTTTTTATTTTTATTTCCTGGTAAATTTTGAATGATATTTCTATTCAGTTATACATTTGGGAAAAGGCTTAGATGATGATTGATTTATAATATTCATACACAATATTACACGTTTCGACAACGAATATATTCATTGATTGAATAATACCTGCTCCATAGGACAATCGAGGGTATAGTAGAAAAAGTAAAACTTGTTTTATTTACTGGTGTACTTTCAGGTTTTTAATATGTAATTTAACTCACACACTGATCCATTGTTTTTAATTATATTGTAAATATGTGAGTACCATGTCCCTTACTAGCAAACTTAATTTTATCTCTGCTGGTATTGCTTTGTTGTACCTATAGTATATAAGTGTGTGCTGTATATTAGTGTAATGTTGGATGCATTGTGCTCACATAATATAATCAATTGATCAATGTACCTATGTATACAAAATATTGTAAAACGTATATTTGAAAAGAGTAACTATGGAGTTTCTTGTCCGTTCTTCTCCATAAGAATCTACTTTTTGCGAATGGACAACTAGAGTCACTTATATTTTAATTTTAAACTGTAAATTTGACGTTCAAAAGTGCTTTTTAATGGTCTAGTTGAAATAAATGAATTGACTTTGACTTTGACTTTGACTTTGAATAGCTAATAATAGCTCAAAAATGAAAAAAATATAGAAACACACTCATAATTAAAAAGTTGCGTCCATTTACATTACATTACACAATCGATAAGTTGAAAGGCACGTCACTTTTTCCGCAATCTCTTATCGAAAACTAAACACGCGTATGACTCGCGATTTCACACTTACTGCCCTTTTACAACACTTTGTAGTTACTTATGCAACTTTTTGTAGCTATAAACACTAATTTCCTACGCATTTTATTTGCAGCATTAAAATAGTTAAAGAAAACTACATTTATAAAAATGTTGTAGAGTTTTTTAGAGAGCTGTGTGTTTTTTTTTAATCTTAAGAATATACTGCAGTGCGATTTTGTTAATATCTCACTGTGAAAATTTAAGTCGATCCAGCCCAGGTGGAATGACTGCTCACTCCACCTAAGTTATCACGGTGAGATGTTTACAGAATTCACCAGCTGTAACTTGGTCTATGGGTATTAACAGAAATTAATAGTTATTTCATTTACTCATGCTACTCTCCCATTTATACAAGTCATTGCCAGTCTCGCTGGCACCAATCAACAGTTCAATGACGCAGTCCTTTTCAAACAATGACGTTTTCTGAAGCGTGTATCTTATATAATTACCGCCTTGAAATTCCATTTAATCGAAAACGAGCATACCACAAAATATTTAAAATTTATACTTCATGCAATTTTAACAACATCATAAAATTGCATCATCGATAAGCGAACGTTCGCGTCACTGGCTCTGCAATCGGTTATCGCGACTCAGTATACATACGAACCGAGCGCGACTTAGCACGAACTCACGAACTGTTTCGCGCGATACGTTTGATTTTCGATTTCGAATAATCGAACGCTGTTTGTCAATTGTTTTCAAGTGCCATAGATATTGTTTATTTTTGTTTGTGTTTAAATTTATACACTGTTTTGTTTTTTTTTTGTGTTGTTAGTGTTGTTTTGAGAGTGGCAAAGCGAGTTTTATTTTTGAAGTGGGAATATCATTTTTCTACAACAACGAATAAGGTGAGGTTTTTTTTTTATAAAGTGGAGTGAATATAATGTTTTCGAGTATTAAGAATAATATATTTAGGTTCTTAAGATGTCTCAGATACTCTGGCAAAAATAAGTGTAAATATCCCGAAACTACTAAGTAGTAGTAACCCCCAAATATCGAAATTAGGGTCACCATCCATTCATCGTATTTATGTACAATTTGATTACTGAGTTAATTCTTAAATATGTTTTTGGATAAAGTAAAAAACAGTGCCAAATAATATATAGATAAGCATCCCATCCCTACAAAATTATAGTTTTTGAAAAGTGCCGATTCAAATTCCTTCCAGGAGCCTGAAGGCCAATTGTCGTTGGGTCGTATTCAAATTCAAGTCACAAAATTATGTCAGCGATCATCAATATTAAACATTTGTCAAAATGTAGGGCAATTAGAGGGTTTTTTGACAATTTGCGACTGCGAACGCTTCTTTAATATACGGACTGCCCGTCTGGTTCAAAACATGAAATAATATCTAAGAATAAGGTGCGTGAGTATAATACTCGACGGCTCGGATCAAAGATCGTGAGCGGATGTCACTGTATTCTTGTACGTTTTATAGTGCAATCCCGTCTCTATTTGTCGCAATTAAAATCAGGAAACAGGCTTCTGATACATATTGCGACATTCATAATTGTGCTATGTCATATAGACACATAGACAAAAAACAATCATCTTTATCTAGTAGGTATTGCAAAGATAACGGGGCCCGCTATGGCCAGTGCCTGCCAGGGTTGCGGAATTAGTTCGAAAGATTCACCACGGCCCTGGAATGCAAAGGGCATTTAGAGGAATACGGGTGGGTTCTAGTCAGTATGAGTCTGACACTCCCTTCGGCTCCGCCCAGAGCGGAAGGAGTCATTTGATGACTTAAGACTTAATTTCAAAATAACTTACTGAAGTTAAGAAAAAAACCGGTTTAGTGCGTGCCACACACAATGTAGGGTTCCGTAGTTTCATGACCCGCAACAATAACAAAACTATCATTGTCAAAAGTACAAAGCAATTGGGACCGACCACGTGAAATTTCGGTAATACAATCTCATACACCGTGGACTTTGTGATAACCGTTATCGCTGATACAATGACACTTAGTCAAGAGTCCCATGGTGTTGAATAACTAGCATTTTGCCCCGCGACTTCTCTCGCCTCTTTTCACCGTTTCGAAGGTTGAATTTCCAAAAATCTCTTGTAAAGAGAGATTGCGTACATATAGTCCCAGTAGTTTCGACTGTGCGTTGATATGCCAGTCAGATTCCCTTTTATATTCATGTATATGTCACCGGAAAATTGCAGACTCCGTTAGATTGTTATAAACCTTTATTAGATTACAATCTTTCGATATATTATGAAAAAAACGTTTTTTACCACAATCAATCTCATCCAAATTTAATAGTTTCCGTGTCCTATTCAGAAAAAAATAGTTTACAATTTCACGCGATATTTTACATACTCACGGCGTTTGCCATTTTCCGGTGACATATGTATATATGTAGATAGATAAACAGGAGGAAAAAAACATAAAAAGATAAGCATTTACATAAAAGTAAAAAACACAAGAACCCCTCTTTGCAATTGAATAAAAAGTCGCAAATATGACTCACGCTACCAAAAACTGTAACAAAATAAAACAAAATAACCTAATACATCACGTTATGCAGTCACTATGATTCAATGCACTGCGGGCAAACTTTTAACTATTAACATTAGCATAACGATTACAAGAAACATGTACTGCTAAAATATTCAAACAAAAATTATAAAAGGTTGTAGGCACGTATATATTTTTAACCGACTTCAAAAAAAAAAGAGGTTCTCAATTCGATTGTTTTTGTTTTCATGTTTGTTACCTCATATCTCCGTCATTTATGAACCAATTTGAATAATTATTTTAATGTCATCAAATTGGTTTAGTGTTTGATTTTTAAATCAAAATAGCTTGAGGAAATTGAAAATATATCATCCAAATAAGTAAACGACATTGCGTTTTACTTTTCTGTGACTTTCCTGTGGTGTAGCCTAACACCTAACAGGTTCCACTAAAAAGTGTAAAATAAAATCTTTTTTACAAAAAAATACAAGCGATATCCAAATAAAAAAAAAACACTACAAAGTATTAAATAACATTCATTTCGGAAGTCGGTGTTCTTGGTTGTTTCTTTTTTTCATTCTTTATCAGACAACCAAGACTGATGGAGAGATAACATGGCAGGTGCATAGTTTTGCGAAAAAAGCAGTAATTGTAGCTAGTAATGTTTATTTTGTCCTTTCACGCGGGCGAAGCCATTCGCCAAAGCTAGTGAGCAATTAGTGAAATATGTATAGCATGGGCAATAATTTGGTACGAATTTACATATTTTGAAGCATTGTCCGACATTTGCGCCACCAAAATGACGATGTATGCACAAAGCCTGCAGTGTATAGAACATTGCGCGATGTCGTGATTGTAGCTTCCCTCTTTTATCTTTGTCGGTGTAGCGGAAAAAATGAATTTTGGTCAAGTGTTTTTGGTGATTCATAGGTTATTATGCAGGAGCTCGTGGCTAAATAATAACAGCCGCAGTGGTCGATCTTCGAGGTTAAGCTACGCTTGCCGAGGTTGGTCTGTATATGGGTGACCATCTTAAGATAACGAGTTTCCTCCGTGCCTCGGAAAGCACGTTAAGCCGTTGGTCCCGGCTGTCATTTGTAGATCTTTGGCAGTCGTTACGAATTGTCAGAAGCCAGTAAATCTGACTTCAGACTTGCCAAAAACTATCTTGTTACCCAGTTAATGGGTTGTGGAAGTCTGGTAGGCAGCCGCTCCACGTAAAATACTGGTATTGAGCTAAATCAGGTTTGGCTAGAAGCCGACCCCAATAGAGTTGGGAAAAGGCTAGGCTGATAGTTTATTATCATGCTTTTTTTCTACGAATAGTTATCATGTATAGTATTTAGGGTTCCGAATGCTCGTATGAAAAGACAGAACCCTATTGGATCACTCGTTTGTCTGGCTTACGTGACCGTCTATTTTTAATTTAGTTTTCATAATATTTATTTATTTAAACTTGATGTAAAATAGTGGTACGTGGGCGGACTTAATACATGAAGGCATTCTCTACCAGTCAACCTTTGGGTTATAAAGTGGTAGATGTACAACAAATGAAAATAATATTTTAAACATAATTTTGTGTCGAATATTCTTCAAGTTATTTAATTAAGTAAAAAAGTGAAAATGATACATTTTCACAACTTATCACCGAAGCGACTGCGCCTCAAATTAAAAAATAAATACAGATAATAGTTCTGTGAAACATAGTTTTTTAAGTTGAATTGTTTACTCGTAATGAGTGTGTGCGGTAAAGCGGTTATTGACTAAATGCTATCAAATTTACAAATTAATAATGCACTGCAGTGTACTTACAATTCTGCCTACCCCATCTAAATGTAATACATCGCGAAGTTCCATTATGTAAGTAAAACAGCAATGTGTTCTAAGAATAGTGAAGTTGTGCTGAAGATGAAAAATGCATGTTTCTTGAATATTTTTCTTGGAGTTTTCCACCAAGAAGTTTTATGTTGATAAGCTAGTAGTTTACTTTTTCTTCTACTCATAAAACAGAGAAATGGACAAAAGACATCATCATCATCATATCAGCCGAAAGATGTCCACTGCTGGACATAGGCCTCCCCCAAGTGTCGCCACAACAACCGCTCCTGTGTGCCTCGCATCCATCGGCTAACCGCGACCCTCACCTGGTCATCCGTCCACCTTGTGGGAGGCCTTCCAACACTACGTCTTTCGGTACACGGTCGCCACTACAGAACTTTTCGGCCCCATCGACGATCAGTTCTGCAAGCAATATGTTCAGTTTGGCGATCCTTCGGGCTATGCTGGTAACTTTGGTTCTCATTCTTCATTCTTGGTTCACATAAGACTTGCAGCTAAATAAAAGAGGAAAAATAAAAAATATACATATATGGGTAGATATGAGATCTTGAACGTTATGTTCTGTTTTGCGAGATACTTAATGTGGATTTACTAACTATACAACCTTTCTCTTTTTCAATTTTGGACCAAAACTGAAATCGCGAAAAAAACCACCGCGCGCATAACTCGACAAAATTTACTGAACAGCTGATTTTTTTTCGCGGGTTCGGCTTTGGTCCCATACTTAGCACCTAAAAGTTGTTTATAATGATAAGTACAATGACCCCTAAGAGTTATTGCGTTTATTCTGTTACACGTTGAATACTTAGTAAAATCGAATATGGATACTACCGAATTTGGATGAGATTAATTGTATTTGAAATTATATGCTGACAATATCATTAGAGTTTATAATCTAATCAAGATTTAGGACGCTTTAACGCTGTTTTCAATAATTCGGTGATAGCGACACCAGATGCAAAGACTACATTTCAACATATTACCTATCCACCATCTGTATATATCTGCTATATGACGTATATATTTACCTACCCATACTCATGTGCTAACATAAATACGACTGAAATAAATTGAGACATATTCAAATATGAAACGATGCATTCAAGCGCAATACACTTGGTGGTAAATAAACAGACCGTGTATACTATTTGATACACTGCACTGCACTTTACAAATAAATGAGTTATTTTCATATGTGCGGCTGGTGACTGAAAAATTGTCGTAGTTTTTAGATGACCAGTGTGTCAATGTGTGTGTGTGTGTGGGTTTTGTCGAAGTGGAAAGCTTTGGGATCTGTTGTCGCTGATTACCTATACTTTTTAGGGTTCCGTACACGAAGGTAACCAACGGAACCCTATTACTAAGCCTCCGTTGTCCGTTCGTCTGTCTGACAGCGGGCTGTATCTCAAGAACCGTAAAGGGTAGACAGCTGACATTTTCACAGTTTGTATTTCCATTGCTGCTATAACAATGCATAATTGCCATAACTGCAAGCAAAATACAACAAGTCACATAATTGCAAGGTTGCCTGCTTGTCGGTCTTCTACAGATTGTACTTCGGGGAGAGTGTCCAGGAACTCCACGACCTCATCCCATCGGCCCTCTTCTACCATCGGACATCTAGACGCACTGCAAGTTACCATCCCTACCTTGTTGCTATTCCACCAATTCGCACTAAACGTTTCCAAACGTCTTTCATAATGCGCACGGCAAAGGAGTGGAACTCAGCAGGCAGAGATCTCTTCAAAATTAGAGTGCAGATCGCTCCATAGACCTAGACTAGAGTCAAGAGCAAACCCATATTAAATTAAAAAAAAAAAAATTAAAAATTAAAAGTGGCTCCCATTCAAGAAACGTGTTTTCGGGTTATAGTACGGAACCCTTCGTGTGAGAGTCCGATTCTCACACGAAGCAACTATGTCTGTTTGTTACCTTTTTACGTGTTCGCGGCTGAAAGGATTTAGGTGAAACTTGGCACACGAGTAGACCATGTTCTACCATATTTTTCTCTCTGTAGTAAATACTACAAATATGAATATAAATATATCCACGCCGGCGAAGCCACTGGCGAAAACTAATCTCATAATTATTATATAATACACACTTCAATACAAGGGTATTTCATTGTGAAGAAATAAGCAATGATGAACTGTTTTCTGACTTTGGCCAACCAAAGAATATAAATAGTTCACAACTAGGTAAGTAATCTCTGTTCCAGCAAGATTTTGAAGTTCTTACTTTCTCTCTAATATTTTACACTAGCTGCGCCACGCGGTGTTACCCGCGCAGCTAGTATATACATAAAAAACCTATGTGTTAATCCAGGGTGTCAGCTTCCTGCATACCAAATTTTATCAAAATTGGTCCAGCCGTTTGCGCGTGAAGAAGTAACAAACATACACACACACAAACTTTCACCTTTATAATATTTAGTGAGATACAGTTTTATAATAATAATAAATTTATTCGGTTCAACGACACATGGTACAATAATTAGACAATATTGCAATACATAAAAACCTTAAGTGCTAGGTTTCTAAAAAATCCCTGGATCCCACACTAGGATTCCCTGTTTCGTTGGGTCCAGTCTCTTCCCAAGTAAGGCAAAAAATATTTTAGTTATCGGTGACACTAATTACTACACAAACTAGATAGCTATAAAAGTTTTTTATTTTTATTTTTTTTAAAAACGTTGCCCCACACTAGGAATTTCTCCTGTATCGTGGGTGCGTTTACAAACATACAAATTCACATACACAAACAGCCAGACCTGGAACAACTATCTGTAGGCCATACTGATATTTATTCCGTGCGGGAATCGAACCCGCGACACGCACCGTAGCGGTCAATCGCTCAACCACTGCGCCAATCGTGTCGTCAAATAATAAAAGTTAAAGTAGGTATCAAATTCAGATTCATTTAACTTTTTGGTTTTATACTTAAATTCTTAAGTTAAAACCGTTATCAGGCAGCCCAGCACTTGACATTTTTTCCAACATCATTAGAACCCAAGATCCCTTGAAATCGAAAATAAATACTCGTTCGCATTTGATTCTTGGCTTCATTTTCCCGACTCCACTTGGAGCACGATAATCTGATGCTATTTATTTTTCATTACCGCAATATATTAAGCGAAATCTTCCGGAATCAAGTAAATAAGTTTAAGGGGAATGTGGCAGGGGTAATCGTTAAAAGTTTTCTTTGTAAACAATTGAAATAATGATTCGATTTTATGATTATAAAACAATTTTATGTATTTAGAATAAATGTCCCTAAAACAAAAGATTTAAAAATTACACTTTTGTGTTTTTAATATTGGCTACCAAAATATCTATATAATAAAAAATGAATTCCTATTTCCCTTGGTCACGTCATAACGCGTGAACGGTTGGACCAATTTCGCAAATTCTTTTTTTGTTGTGTTTGTTATTGTCAGGAGAAGGTTCTTATGAAGGAACATTTTGAAAATACATATACCTCCGGGCGAAGCCGGAGCGGGCCACTAGTTTTGAATAAAACCATCACTGTAACTTTTTAAGTTAGCTTTTCCCTGATATGTAAAATAATCATTATATTGGGTAATCTGAACTAATATAGTTGCATTTATATTTCGTTACATATATATTTTATTGCCGACATAACTACAAGATAATACTGGGCTGAAAATTGCAAAAAAAATGTTTCTTTTTTTGCAGTTTAAAACATTTTTGGTGGGGTTCGTGGGGCAACACTGGCACATTCCCCTTAAGCAAACCCACCCGGAATCAAGCAAACAGGTTAAAAATGTCGTAGATATCAAAATCCTGTAATGAATTCGCATTCCGGAGGTATCCAGAGGGTCACTTAATATAAATTAAAAGCTAACAAGAATTCCTAGGGGGGGCGGTACCATAACGACGTGTAGCCCGGGAGGTCGGCAGGGCATGAATTCATTATAAATTGCGATTTAGAGCAGTGTACCCGACCTAAATCTCCTTTAGTTTGGAAATATAGGGGATTGAGTTTGGGGCGGTCGCGAATGGCCTGCCGCCATTTTGTTTTTTTTTCAAGTTGCGGCGCATGATCTGACATGCATACATGGGTAAGAGGACACTTAAACAAACAAAACATGTTAGCAAAATGGTGCCCTAAAGTGGCACGTTGCCAAGATATTTGAAGGTTAAGTCTATCTCCTTTTGTTAACGTGCCTTTATACATTTCTCATATTAATTTCGCAATTTAATTTACATTCTTGAAACTGGCCCTAGATTGTATTTTTTTTTTATACCCCTGTGCTGCCTGGCTTGCTGCAGTGCGAAGGCCTCTCCTCCCTAATTCCAGTTTTCCCAGTCTTCTGAATTTTCGGGCCAGTCCTTTAAGGAAGAGTCCAACTCATCCCTCCATCTCTTTCTGGGCCTGTCGCGTGTCCTTTCTTTTGAGTTTGAGATCCAGTGTAGGGTTCCTTCGCCGATTGTTCTTTGGACATGCGGCAAATGTGACCAGCCCAGTTTCACTTAAACCTCGCAGCTGTGTTGCTAACATCCGCTATTTGTGTGTTTGGAACGAAGTATATGTTAGAGTTTTTAAGGTGATCTGTGAATTGGACCTGCATACTTTGTTCCATAGCTCTTTGGCAGACTACAAGTATGGACTTTAACGATCGCAAAGAGACCTTGATCTAAATTGATGAACATGCTTAAAAAGTAATCGTTACATTTGCTTCCTTATTTCTAACCTTACCTAACCTCTCTAATCTCAGATAATTAAAATCCAACAGATTAATAAATTAGTCGGGGAACCCCGTTATCAGTAAAGGACCTGATAAAGACCGAAAATTAACTTTACCAAATTAATTCCGTATCATGGTCGCGTACGTATCGACCGTTTAATCCTGTGTTTCTAACTTTAGTTTACCGTCAGTCTAAACTATGCGGTTAAGTAGATACACGGTTATTTATGTAGGTAACATTTAACTACTTAACTCTGAATATATATGTATAGATGTAGAGGTAAACCATATTCAGACTTAATCGAATTGGCTTCAGCCGTGCGTTAGTCTTTCGAAACTCGAAATGGCTCGATTGCTACTGGTTTGAATAAAGTTTAGATTGTTTTTTTTTTTCAAAATAAAAGAAAAAAAGTTTTACTACATTAAGTGAAGTTATCAAATCAACGTGGTACGAAGTTCACGGGTTATTGTTTTATTTATATTACTCCTACTTGTTTCCAGATTAATTTAAACATTAAAAAAAACATATTTTTGCTGCTGGCTGCTCATGTATGTGAGTTTATATGTTTATAAACGCACCCACGATACAGGAGAAATTCTTAGTGACCCAACGAGTTTTTATTTATTTTAAAAGAAAAAAAAAATATTCATCGCTCATCAGTTTAACCCATTTTGGGGTACAAATACAATCCAAATCAATGTAACACCCAAGACATGAGGAAGTTTATATTTATTTTATACCCGATTGCCTCAGAAGTGGAGTAATGTTTTCAAGAACATGTGGGAGTGATGACGGACAATTTTATATTTATCTATTTAAGCAATATGACATTTCCCTTAAGATTCCAAACCCAGTATCTTGTAATAAATGCAAATTTCCTCCTTGTATCTGCCTCCAACTACCTCTAAATTGAAATTATTCACAGTATTCGTGGAATTACTCCATATTCCATTTACTCACCATTATTGGATCAGGGGCAACGTAAGTTGTATTAAATCTCTAGCAAACGATTCGTTAGTTTCACAGTGTTACCTTGTTGAGGTTATCTCTGGGGTACGTTTAACGTGTGTATGGTTTTTGCTTCATTTTGAATGGGTTTGGAGTCTGTTGATTCATTTTTTTTAATCTTTATTTTTAACTAGTTGCCGCCCGTGTGAATGTCGAAAATTATCCCAAAGGAACATATTCCCGGTATAAAAAGTATCCTATGTGTTATTCCAGACTATAATCTACCACTGTGCCAAATTTCATCAAAATCCATTCAGTAGTTTTTGCGTGAAAGAGTAACAAACATACATCCATCCATACATACTTACAAACTTTCGCGTTTATAATAATAGTAGGATTTAAAGGGGTTAGTGACAATGTCACCCCCCTAAAGTAAAACAATCAATAACTGAAATCTAACACAACGGGTTAAACACAGTTACTATCATAAATTTTAAATCATTTATAGAATGACATAAGGGCCTGTACACACCGGTAGATAACCAATACGGTTGATTCATGTTCGTTTGTGTTTTAGTATTGTTATAATAAAAAAAACATTACCAAGATTTTTCCACAGTTTCTGCATACAGCGTTTCTTAAATTGAAGTTACAAAAAGGCTTTGACGATAGTCACCAATCTGTACTTTAATTCTTAAGCCTCGGATCTATTAGGCAACATTTGACGCGCAATACATGGCGCCCAACATGTTCAGCAACGTTGCACAACATCGCGCGACGTTGCCAACAGGCGCGCAACGTTGACAATGTTACTAAATAAAAGTTCTTCGTTGCCGTTCAACATGTTGAGCAACATGTTGTGCATCATGTCGCGCGTCAGATGTTGCCTAGTGGATATGAGGCTTTCTTCTACTTTAAACTGAGAACCGGTCAAACCTTGGCATTGGAATAGGGTTCATAACTCTAAGTTCTCAATCAAAATACCTGCTCCAAATAACTAGCTTTCCATCCAGCATAATTTATCCACCTTAGTCTCAAGAACGGTGTAAATCTATCAGAGAAAAAAATTTCAAAAGGCGTTCTACAGGTTTCCTCCTTAAAAAAACTATTTAATTTATTGATTTAATATACTTCATTCGTAGTTACACAATAAAAAAAAAAATCAAAAAAGGAATGGTCACTTCTAGCTTTTGAATTCAAAATTTCCATTTGTATAACTCCCTCAACTGTTCAACATTTCATTCGTAACAACGCTTTCAACGCGTTCAAAGCTTCCATTTAAATTTCTCAAACTAACATAGATACCACTGTAACGCGAGTGAATAATTTCAATTCAGCGATAAAGTGTACATAGAGTCACAAAGAAGAATAGTTACAGAAGGCCAAGTGCACACAAAAAGGCTTACTCTCTCTCTCTCATCCGAACGTAAAAAGTCATACAAATGATAGTCGCGAGTGCGCTTGTACTACACATTTTACACCCAAACGAATGTATACCCAAAGGACAATGGAGAGAGGCAATGCTCAGAGTTTTCTTGCGTGACCGAATCAGGAATTATGAAATCCGCAAGAGAATCAAGGTTACTGACACAGCCCGAAGGATCGCCAAACTGAAGTGGCAGTGGGCAGGGTACATTGCTCGCAGAACAGATGGTCGATGGGGTTGGACGGATGACCTGGTGAGGGTCACGGGTAGCCGATGGATGACGAACAGGCACAGTTACTTTGGCGACACTTGGGGGAGGCTTATGTCCAGCAGTGGACGTCTTTCGGCTGATATGATGATGATGATGAATGTATACTTAATGTAACACTAGCTTTTACCAGCGGCTTTGCCAGAGAAAATTCTACAGGAACGTAAGGATAAAAGTATAGTATGTTCGTCCAATTTCAGATCATGGTCTACCTGTCTTTTTAATCTCAACAAAATCCATTGAACCGTTGAGAGGAGTTTGATATGCATTCAAACATATAAACCTCCACACACATAGACTTTCAAGTTTACAATATGTATATAGTAGTGAGAAGTAGGATGAAACTTACAAAGGCAGATTTGACTGTGACTCTACCATCATCATCATCATCATATCAGCCGAAAGACGTCCACTGCTGGACATAGGCCTCCCCGAAATGGAGGGGGGCGGTTTGGTGATCGCAGTGTAGCAAGGCACAGAAAACGACGTTGAAGGGGCGACCTGCCCGCCAGCTCAACGCATCCCAAAGGGTCATGGCCATCCGGCTGGCCCGGGGATACCGCACGGTCTCCGGCGAGGCGGCGAGCCTCCTTGCCGTATTAACGCCATGGGATCTGGAGGCGAGAGCCCTCGCGCACGTTTACGCGTGGTGCTTGGAGGCGCTTCGCCGGGGCGAAACTCCGCTGCCACGGCAAATTGCTACGCGGCGGACGGAGCTCCGGCAGGATACCATGGCGATATGGAAACGGCGACTGTCGCAACCCAGCGCTGGGCACGCCACAATTGCGGCGATAAGACCCCTCTTTGAGGAGTGGCTGGAGAGGCGCTACGGCGTCCTCACCTTCCGCCTGACGCAGGTACTAACCGGACACGGCTGTTTCGGGAGGTACCTGTTTCGGATTAAGCGGGAGGACACGCCCGGGTGTCAGCACTGTGAGGATCGCCCGGAGGACACGGTGGAGCATACGGTGGAGGTCTGCCCTGCTTGGGCTGAGCACCGCCGTGTCCTCATCGCGGCGATCGGTGGCGGCGACCTCTCGCGTCCGGCCCTGGTTGAATCCATGGTCCGGAGCGAGGAGGCTTGGGAAGCGGTCACCTCCTTCTGCGAAGCAGTAATGCTAGCGAAGGAGGAGGCGGGCCGCGCGAGGGAAAGGCAAGGCCTTCGCCCCAACCGCCGCAACAGGAGATGACGCCCCGGGCGTCGGGAGTCGCAGGGCGATCCCCGGCCACCGTAGGCGCGGGCCTGCGGACGGCGAGCATTGGGTGGCTCGCCGTCCGATCACCACCAGGCCCGGGTCGATGGCGCGTTGTGTTTCACGCGCGTCTCAAAGAGATGTCAGCATAAAAGACGGGGCCCGCTAGGGCCAAAGCCTGCCAGGGTTGCGGAATCTGTTCGAAAAAGTCACCGCGGCCCTGGAACGCAAAGGGCTTTGTGCTCACATAATATAATCAATTGATCAATGTACCTATGTATACAAAATATTGTAAAACGTATATTTGAAAAGAGTAACTATGGAGTTTCTTGTCCGTTCTTCTCCATAAGAATCTACTTTTTGCGAATGGACAACTAGAGTCACTTATATTTTAATTTTAAACTGTAAATTTGACGTTCAAAAGTGCCTTTTAATGGTCTAGTTGAAATAAATGAATTGACTTTGACTTTAGAAGGAACACGGATGGGTTTTAGTCAGTAAGAGTCTGACACGCCCTTCCGCTCCACCCAGAGCGGAAGAAGTCATTTGATGATTTCCCATTCTTAAAAAAAAAAAAAAAAAAAGGTGCATGAGTGTAGTGTGTACGTTTTTTTTCAGTCGTGCGTTGTTTTTCTATACTTTTCTATATCGTGACAGAACGTTCGTTACTGTAATGAACGTTGTGAATTACTTCTGTCCAATCAACTCGAATCTTAACGAGGATCCACAACAATGGAGATTAAATCGAGGTATATTTTCCGAATATTTTGGATTTCGGCTCCTTTGTTCAAACTCTTTTCGTTTGAGGAGACTCCTTTGAAGCGACGCTTCTGTGTGGGACGGAAGACTGTGTTTTGTGTGTTTTTAAAAACATCAACCAACTTTTATTTTTAAAATAGCTTCATTAATTTATTTTTAAACCTTGATACTTAAAATATCCTTAATTGAAAATTGGATTGGCAACATCAGTTCAGTTCCCCCGTATTCCAAAATTAAAGATATTAATCACACTCACAGATTCCTCCCAAAAATATTCATCAGAAACAAAAGATTATTGGAACGAAGGGTCCCCGTTTTCGAATTGAAAAAAAGGTCCTTTTTGATTTTTTTTTATGAATTTTAATTGCCTAATAAAATTCAAGGCTCAATCAAATTTCCTCTCCGAGAATTAATGTTTGTTACAGTTCCCTTTGGATCTTTGGATTCTGACGTTTTGTAGATATTTCAATTTTTGTATTTTATTAAATAGAGCTGTTCAATTGTTCAGAGTAACAAACGAATAATGAAGGAATTGTGTTTGTTGCAAATAATGAGTTTGTATTATATTCGGCACGGAGACTAGTATAAATTGTCGTTGGTGGACTTCTAATCAAAGACAAAGAGTATCATTATCTTATTTAGATTCCAGAGTTGTAACTAATCAGGAAGTCCAAAATATTTACTTTACTTGAGATATTTATCAATTCGAAATATAGGATATTTTTTGTACCGTGGTATCGTTGCATATAGGAGCATCAGGGTACGTAAGTGCAATGCAAAGGAATCGTATTCCGTCAAGCACGTAGCGTTGCCAAAAGCAAAAGACAAATATTACCATAATGGTGAACAGGTGATAAGTGCTGTAGTGGTGCGAATGGAAGAATAGAGGAAAACATGATTTGTTTGTATCGAAAAATATAAGGATCTAAGGTAAAAAACAGAAAGAAATATTGCGTGTTGGTTATCAAAAGGTTTAATTAAAGAGAAAATAAAAGTAGAAGTTAATAGAAGTAGGAATTTATTTTTCTGTATAAGAATATTCTTTAACTATTATTACTTTAACCATTCTAAAATTAAAAAAAAAGGTGAAACAGATATGAAAATTAAACAAGACTTGACACACCATAACTAAGATATACCAGTGACGCTATGTTCTATAAATATTGCGAAAGTAAATTGATTTCAAACATTATTAAACGATGAAAAAGAAAGAAAATCAAATAAGTACAGAGTATCAACTACTTCAAAGACAGTAAATTATAAAAGTTGGTGAAAACGAGTGCCTGCTTCCAATTGAATGCTTAGCAATAAAATTGGAAACAACTTGTCAATATTTGTGTACTCCTCAGATTTAAGTTTTCATTGGTGTCGCTAATTGAGTCTTATTTTTGCTATAGAAACTCCAATGGTTTATTAAAATAAGTAGTAACAGAGTAAATTCAGTTTGAAAAATATACGGTGACTTTAAACATACCTATTCATCAATCACCTTTTTTAACTCCATAATGGCTTCTGTTCCTTCGCAATTTATCATACAGTCTATTCTCTCTGCCCTTAGAGCTAGGTTTTAGCGACTTCTGTAACACCTTCCCAGTTATACTCTTCTTTAGACGCCAATCCAAAATCCAGTTTAGATATATAAAAGCTACAAAAAAAGATAAGTATGTACAAAACGACATAATCCGAAGATCCAAAGGGAACTGTGACACCAAAACCTTGTAATTCTAATAACTGCGCTCAAATTCAATTTGTATGTTCATATGTAACTTTTGGTACCAATTAGTACCAAAGGGTTCCTAGAATGCGATCAAAGTCATTTGAAGAGCACTTTCCGTTTTGCGTGCAGAGTTTTTCCCAAGCGGTTTCAAACGGAATGTAATTAGTAATATGGATAGCGAGGTAAAGTAAGCTGGGATGTCTGAGCTAGAAGATAAGTGGCAATAGTTATTAGCAATTTACGAGCAGAGGGAAAATTAAATTAGATTATGCGGAAAGGTAATAAATCTTTTCAAATGCAGAAGCATAAAACGGTTGTTTTACAAGAGAATACGTCTTTTATAATGCGCACAGCAAAGGAGTGGAACTCTCTGCCTGCGTCTGTGTTTCCGAACGCATACAACCCTAATCTCTTCAAAATTAGAGTGAACAGGCTTCTTCTGGGTAAGCTCGCTCCATCGTCGACTTTGTCTCTGTCATCTATGACCTAGACTAGAGTCAAGAGCAAACCCATATTAAATAAAAAAAAAAAAAAGAATACTATATTATTAAACATTGTTAAAAAACTGCGCCACAATTAAACATGGACCCAAAATCAAACTACGCAAAAGTTATAGAATCAAAATATCAGTTTCGAATATCTAATGGTACATGAAATTGGAACAATTTGTACTACCACAACACAATCCAAAATCACTCACAGCATTACATACATTCTAAAATACCGTCTCCCTATTACGAAATCCATTTAGCCGAAATACCGACGCACTTAACACATTAAACAGGCGAATTCTGCGAAGCCTTTGGCTCTCGGCACAAGGGCTTGACATCAAAAGGGAATAATTGAAGCTGAACTTCGATAAACTTGAGGATCCTTAGCCAGCGTTTGAAGGGATAATTCTTTATGCGTTGGAAGTAATGGATTGCCTCTTAGTTCGAGAATAAACAGGAGTATGGGATGTTGAATCTTGCTGACTTCCTGCCTACAAGATTTTGTTTATTTTTAGCCAGCACGAAGATTACAGACGTTTATTTCGGAGACCCTGTGAACTTTCTCAAGAGATAAAGATCTGACAAGATTGGCTTCTGCAGAAAGTGCCATCGAAACATTCTTTACTGATTGGATCATCAATTTCAAGTTCGATCTCGTAATAATAACAAGAAACTGGTTTAAAATCAAAATTGGATCAAAACCACTCGTCTCCCAGCCCTGCCACATCTTCTATTATCATTTCATCAATATCTCTAAACGTTTCAATCGAATTGTAATGAAATATTATGATTTCTATTTCAAATCCGTATTGGGAGCTACAATGTAGAACAATCAGTGAACGATCAAAAGGTTCCATATTAATATTTACTGTGCTCTGTTATTCCTTTGAACGATAATGTTCGTTTTCAATTAAATCCGGGATAGTGGTGTCTGTTACCGGGACGGGATCAGGATGTCGGGATGATGTAAGCACTTCCATATTCATGCTTATATTCCCTTTGTGAGGTTCAGCAACGCTTAATGGCACGTCAATTGTTTATGCTATGCAGGTCAAAGTGCAAGATAAGTTATTAACTAGGTAGGTTTTTCTTTGAGCGCTCTTCTTTTGTTTTGTCGTTGTTTGCACATCGTTTTGCTTGAGGATTAGTCTCATTAGTAGGGGCATAATTTCTTTCACTATCTGTGTCTTTGAAAAGCATATCATGAATGCTAAAAATTTCTTTACCATCTTCTCTAGTGTAATATTTCATATACTATAATATTATTAAAACGAAAGTAGCTCTGTCTACTTGTCTGTCTGTTTGTTACCTCTTCGCATCGTTACGACTGAACAAATTTGGATTAACCTTGGCACACAGCTGGATCCTGTCCTGGAATAGGACTTTATTTTGATTATTTTAATCCCGGGATTTGTTGGTTGACGATAAATCATTTATTTTTATGAATGGTGGTTTTACCTATACCACTATCCGCTATTAAAATAAACCCTTATGACAAGGCTCTGTTTATTATTAATAGAGCCGGAAATGCAAATATGAAATGAGTTAACATACTATAATACCGGAGGGATAGCTAAACAACCAAACATACACGCAAGTACAATCTAGAAATCAATTACCAACCACGTTAGTTTGTGGTTGGTAGTCGTAATAACAACTCGTATGTTATTCCGCAGTTTACTCCTCGGACTAAAGTTTCTTCGATACATGCGGAGTACGAACTAATTTAATTTGCCTAATTATTTTGGCACTTAGCGTAAACTATGATTGATTACTTGGAAATCAATTTTGGTTAAGTTTTGGGAGTTAATTTGTGGCACGTGTTGTTAACGCTCTCTGCAAGTAGGCCGAGTCTAAAAGCTTCCTCGCGATCAATAACAAGAAACTAAGACGTAATTCATCTATTTTCATATTTTTACTCTTCTATACTACTCTGTTAGCCGTCATCTCATCTTTCTAGCCATTATTATCATATATACTATACTATACTAAACTGTACATGTATTGTATACTTCAATGACGCTAGTAAAATTACCAAAATAACACACTCTAACAAGAAGCCGTATCCAAAACCAATCCGCTCGCAGGAAGCGAAAACAAACAAAACAAAATCACAGATATTATTGTCCTGAGAGGCTGACAAAATCTTTCAAATCAGGACATTAGATCAAAGACCCATTATTCCACGAAATATCCTGTACAAAGCCCGGGAAGGCCGGAAAATCAGCACATTCTGAGATCTTGGAAACGTCAAGCGACACTATTACTGAAGTGTTTTGTCAAGCAAAGGGCCCAGATTTATCACAGGATAAATTAACTTTGAGTGCTATCGTATCTCCAATAAGGGATTCAGTTTAATGTAATCTGTTCGTTGATAAGTTGTCTGCGATATTGAATCTTTGAGATGGAGGAAAAGTATTATCGTTATTGGTATTTGTTATTGCTTCTGTAATTGCATTTTGATGATCGGAGTTGGGTGCGGCTGGGGTAGATTCACACGTGTGAGCAATGTTATGGGGGCTGTAACAATGGACGGAATAGGATTGTTGAATGAAACTGTAATATAAATATATTAAACTGCTAAAATAATTAGATGTAACAAAATTTGTTGTTTCTGCCTGTTAATCTGTGCTGGGGTGGATTCACACGTGTTAGTAATGTTATAGGTTTTGTAACAATGAATGATATGTTGAATGAAACTGTAGGCTTGAGGATATTCCTTGAAAGTTGCTGAAATAATTTGATATAACAAATGTTTTGGTTTCTGCGTGTCCATTTTGTTTATCCCTCTCATAAATAAGAGGGCTGTGTTCCAGCATTGGGAACATTGTATGCTTATTGAATGTACCAAGTTTAACATCTAGTGCATTCTCATATAGAAAATTATGTTTTTCTGTTTAAGAGACTCTCGAATACAAAAGCTGAATTAAACCCATACAAGCGTTTCTTTTTTTCTCACCTGATGATTCTAGGTTTTGAAAAATGCGACAATGTGATGGTAATATTTTTGTATGTACAAAAATATTACCATCACATTGTCGCGTTTTTCAACACTTCAACAGCCCATTTCCCTTCTCACCCCTTAAGCCTTTCCACCCCAACCCGTATTAACTTCCTGATCACCAACAATAACACTTGATCCTATCACCACCATTATCATTGAAAACGACTTCAAAAGTCTTTCTCAAATCGAAAAGGCAGCTCACACACGAATAGATGTAAAATTATATACCAGTTAATAAAAGGCCCACATTTTGGGAAACACTGTAATGGCACTCGAAAAGCAATCTTGTGGGTCCGAATGTTCTTCCCTTACCTATGAGTATAGTCTAAAAGGTAAGAGGTAGCGTTTGGAAAAGGAATAAAAAACAAAAGAAGGATGAGTTTTGGAACTTTTTTTCTATGGCGATTAACAGAATCAATATTTGAAAATTAAACATAATATGTAAAGCGCATGGAAGCAGTGTCAGTCTCATTCGTCCAATCATATCTCGTTCTTTGAAAAATGTGGAATTCCTAAATATTTTTTTTTTTAACAGCGATAAAATTTGATACTTACTAGTGTTAAACGAGTGTAAAAACAACTTAAATATGGTTGTTCAAAGATGGAGATGGTTCTTAATTCGACTTAATGTTTTTTCAGCGGTTTTTCACCGATATCAACTGATCATGATTTAAAAAAATATGGATCTTCTTATTAACCCATTTTAAGTAAGGCATTTAGTTGCTCTTGGGGTGTTACTACACCAATCGATCAACGTCGATCGATCGATTGGTGTGGTAGCTTTGGCTGATCGAAACTATCGATCGACGTCGTCGAATTCATTCCATCATCGATCGACGGCATCGGTTGACGATCAATCGAATGGTGTAGTAGAAACTATCGATCGACGTCGACTAATCCATTCTACCATCGATTGATGGCATCGATCAACGATCGATCGATTGGTGTGGTGACCAGTGACAAATTCTCTCTCTCTCTCTTAAGATTTGTACCAAAACTATTTACACTGGTCACCACACCAATCGATCAACGTCGATCGATCGATTGGTGTAGTAGCTTTGGCTGATCGACCCTATCGATCGACGTTGACTAATCCATTCTACCATCGATTGATGGCATCAATCTACGATCGATCGATTGGTGTGGTGACCAGTGACAAATTCTCTCTCTCTCTTAAGATTTGTACCAAAACTATTTTCAGGGATTGGCTACTCATGCCAATCGCTTTAGGGTTTTAGAGTGCGGACGTCATGTGTTAAGGATTTTTCCACTTAATTGATTAAAAAGGAGTCCTTTTTAGCAGTACATCTATACAGCTTGGGGTGCACGATTCTCATTATATTTGCTAAAGGCTCCAGTTGAGTTACGTTTGCTTTGAGGTCCTCTTAATCGTGTGGAAGTTAATTTGGCCAGAAGTGGTCTCTTGATCCCTTTTTTGGTCTTGATTGTTTTGGACGTGTTGTGTAGTTTTTCATATACCAGTTAAGGGTTTACGGCTGAGGAAATCGTGGTATGTGACCGACGCGAAAATACCCAAAAAAAAGGTTTTGAAATGTCTTTTTCGGTTCAGTTTTAATCTTTGTAAAACACATTTTATCGACCGATTCAGAAGTACAAACCAGAAAGGTTACGGAGGTTTTGATTGCCCTTAATGAGCTCTCCCTAAAGCCACGTCAAAACTGTAACTGGCAAAACTATTAATGTAGCTCAAATTGTTTACATTGCACGATGCACTGTAAACTCCCCATTCATTCAGATGTACTCACTCGTTTACGAAGGGAATTTCCAGCTCAAAGTCGACATTAACGACAAAACCAAATAAGTCTTCGATATTTTAAAAACAGATAAACCTTACTACAATGATTCATTCATTATGTAACGTACTACAGCTAGAAGCGAATGAACGAACGAATGAACGAATATACGAGTATATGTGTACGTGCCTATTAGCGCACTCTAACAAGTCGACACAACACGGTGTTTGGTCAACGAATTAGTGTCGTAAACGCTATTTCCTTGTGTGTTTTGTAGTTTGCTTGCATCGTGTGAAGTCGCCTTAGTTAGTGTTGCAATGGATAGAGGTGGGCTGTTCTTCTTTTCTGGCATTACCTATGTATGAGAATAACATTTTACATGCTTAGTACCCTCACTCGTGGATAAAGAATAACAACCGCACAGGACGATCAAGGTTAAGTAACGCTTGCCAAGGTTGGTCAGTGGATGGGTGAACATCTTAACATTCCGAGTTTCCTCCGTACTTCAGAAAGCACGTTCAGCCGTTGGCTGTCATTTGTAGATCTTTGGCAGTCGTTACGAATTGTCAGATGCCAGCAAATCTGACTCCAGTCTTGCCAAGAACTACCGTGTTACCCAGTTAATGGGTTGTGGAGGTGTGGTAGGCAGCCGCTTCACGTAAAATACTTCACGTAAAGCCGACCCCAATATAGTTGGAAAAAGGCTAGGCAAATGATGATGCTCTTAATCAATCCTGGCAGGGTTGCGGATTTTGTTTGAAAGAATCACCGCGGCCCTGGAAAACAAAGGGCTTTAGAAGGAACACGGATGGGTTTTCGCACGCTCCACCCAGAGTGGAAGAATCATTTGATGATTTAAAAAAAAAAAGAAAAACCCTTAGTCAATACTGGTGGTAGTGTAACTGTAGACAAAGTGACATTCTGTCATAGATAACATTCCATCTACTTAGCTTTTTCCAACTATTTTGGGGTCTGCTTCTAGTCTAACCGAATACAGCTACATACCAGTTTTTACCACCACCATCCCTAATATGACGCGTCAATGTCATAATTCTGTTGGGAAACAGGGATAGTACTATTCGCCCTGTACAGCTCTAAAATACTTACCAGTATTTTACATAGAGCTATTGCCTAACAGACTTCCACAACCCAGAATCTGAGTAATACGATACCCCTTGGATAGACGAGTCTCTCATTCTCTAGCTTCTGACTACCTCCGGGTAGCCAGAGAATGTGAGACCAAAATTACCAGAATGTGAAGCCAGAGCTGTGTGGTGAATTTGGGAACGGACTACAGCCCGTTCCCACTGAACTGAACTGCCCGTGAACTGTCAATCCATATAATCAAGATGTCACGTGATCGCGAAGTGAGCTGTCATTCCATCTTGATTATATGGATTGACAGCTCACCTCGTGATCACTTTACCCAAGCTTTCACTTCGACATGTTTACAGAATCGACCGGCTGATTCTGTCATCGATAATCAACGTCAAAATTCCAAAATGGTTAAAATTGACTCACTAACATTCGACAGCGCATGTATCTATTATGGACTGTTTGGCAATAGTTAGCACTAATAAATTGTAATTTAGCCTAGGCCACTTGGTAATTTTGAATGGGCCGGGGCTGTGAAATGTGATGCCATATCTTATAGGCACGTAAATATCTTACTAAGTCCTCATAAAGTCGCCACAATAATTCATATAGATGATGAAGTTATAATCACGCTTGATCGATGTATAAGTGCTATGATATGTTTTTCTAAATGCAGACTCTAACCACCTAGTCCTATAATGGTAAAGCTTGAGTTACTTGACACAAAGAGTCGAGTATCCATCTTTGATTGAAAACCAGCTAAATGTATGTACAGTCAACAAAGCTATTTGGTATACAGGCAAAAAATTTAACCTTTCCACTCCACAATATTTATTTCTCATGTGTGCATAAAAACTTTTTAAGGTTCTGACATGCCTACTTACGAGCGTGGTGTACAATAATTGTCTACTCAGCATACTCACAATATTCTTTAAAAGTAATTGCAAATTAGATGCCTGCATAGCAAATAGCTTTGTTGACTGTAAAGTTGCTTAAACCACAAATCTCTATCGTAAAAACCACCGAATGAAGTTATCCACAGAAAATAACAGACATTTTGAATATTTCACCAACTTTAGCCTCACCTGGTTACCTCAATAAATTCTAGACTTTCTATTCTGAACATGGTCTGAAAATCCTTGAATTTGGGACTTACGGGCGACATTGCAAATGTTATATGTGTGCTATCAGAACGTCTAATTGCAAACAGTCAACGAACGAACGTTCGACTGTACTCCTGTTACTGACTTGACTTTCAACCCTGTTGGGTTTGAGTTCGAGAATTTAAATTTTCTGACGGGTGGTAGCTTTGTGAATTTTAAGGTCCTTGATGATTTTGAAGTGATAACTTCTTATGGGAGGGTAAACCGCTTCGTAACGTAACGCGTTACGACGCCAGTCTGTCTGGCTTCCCTTTCTCTCACGCATACGACAGCGGTAGACAGGCTCTTCCTCTCTCACTCTAACCCACAGTGCTAGTCGTATTTCGGACAGACGCTTCCCATATTAAATAGTTCAACATAGAAGTTTAAGTTATCACTTCTGTCGGGCGTCCCGAGACGCATACGTTTTTTTTTCAGTAAATCATTTATGAAAACAAAAAAAAAACCTCGTAAAATACAGACTCGTCAAACGAAGAATGACAAGGAAAGTTGATCCAAAATAAACGAATAAGGCTAGCCAAAAGACAGACACAAAATACAACAGATATGGAACGACACAACGAATAGTTATGGCCATGTTCAAAACAAAAATGTTCTTCCAAGTGGTTAAACAATGCGACTGCCATGTTATCTCTTCACCATCCTTGATCGACTAGTAGAGAATGCCTAGGGCATAAAAGGTTTCAGTCTCTTTGAAAATGTTTATTGAGAACTGATGACTTTTTAGTAATTTCTTACAGTCGATTCTTTTTAAAAATCTCGTTTTTTTTGCCTTGCTATTGCTTCTTCTTCTGCAGTATATCAACTACAGAACGTGACTGTGTTAAAAAAATAATAAACCCATAGGTATCTAAACCTCTTTTATTACTGCGTACCCCCCAAAGTCAGACAATAGAATGGAACGAGCGGTCACGGCGAGATCTAAGATTGAGTCATTAACATGCAAACTGCATACACGTAGACGCATTGCATACTGACGGGCTATTGATTGTGAGCACCGAGCTAGGAGAGGGGAATATAGACGATGAAACTGGCTTTAAAGGAGTCGAATTGGGTTTGAGGCTTTGTCATAAAGTTTTTAAATGATTTGCTCTTTATAGGGCTTTTGGTGTTGACAGTGCTGTTGTCATAACTATATTTGGTAAAAAATTCTAACCATTCTGATTGGTTTAAAGTACTGATTAACAGAATCTCAATTCATCAATGAAAAATATAAAATTAACGATGTAATTGCATGAGATTAGATTGTTTTTTTTTATTAAAAAAAGCCGTTTTGAGTAATTAACAGTAAGAAGAACTACAGATTAGGCTTACCTTTAACCAACTGTCAAATTAGCTACCTACAATAGCTGAAACGTCATGTTACAAAAGCAAACATGACGTTTCGGCTACTGTTATTGAAACCGGCCGTTAGTAAAAAGGTTTTTTTTAAGAATTCACAGCTGCTTCGGCTTTTTGCAACTATTTGTTTTACTTAGACTAAATGAAAATAAAATTATAACATTACAACACAGAACAAAATTTTCGGTTACAATAACTTCGAATTTCACATCAAAACACCAGTACTACCAGATTAATTCCAAAATAGTTAGCGTACCTGAAATATTGAGGAAGAATTTAATTAGAAGAAAGAAAATCTACAGTTTCTACGCTTTAGTTGATGAACGGTCGTCAGACGTCACATCGAATTAAAGAGCCATCGCATGATGCAGTGTGACGCACTTGGTTTTGAATATCATTTATAATATGACACATTATTATTCTAATTGAACAAATGAACTGAACATAAATATCGTTAAAAAAAAACTAGACTAAGACATTCTTAAGTTGATACCAAATTGAAAAAAAAAATACCTTTCAGGCTTCCTTGCAATAGGCCCTAACAAAAAACACACCATACGTTTCCAAAAAAAATATATCTCCATATTCTATTAACATTAATCCATATATATAAAAACAAATGTGGACATACTCACCAAACAGTTTATAGTATACACAAAACCTCTGTTTACTTGTTGACATTTTAACTGTTCTGCATCTGCTCGACGTCCGTATGTCGCTACTGGGATCCAGCAGAATACCAGCACATGCAGAGTTGGACACCCATTTGGTGCTACATGATCTCATGTCACACTCACATTGGTTTTTTTTTTTCATGACAGATTATTACACTCACAGATTGCCATAAACTCGTTTTTTGTTCAAATGTTTTTTTTTTATTTTTTTTTCATTATTATGATTTATGTAAGTGTGCTTTTCAGTGTTGTGTTTTCTGTTCTTGTGCCAAATAAATGTTTTATCTATCTTATCTATCTATCCATAACGCAGACTCAAAGTAAATCATCCAGTCTACATCAATTTTAAAGCCAGGGGCTCGTTTATTCAGCATTAACGATATCCAACCTCATCTTGGATGGCACGTATAAAATTCGCGCAGAACTTGGCCGGACTCCAAGGCAAGTGAAACTTCAATGAACCATCAGTGGAACAGCCAGCAAAAGGATAAGGGAATTGTCGGCTAGGTACTGCCTTACAAATCATAATATTTGTTGAAATTTTCGGGATTTTTGTTAGAATTTTCTTGGTTTTCGTGATGATTTGTGTTTTAACTTGGTATGGAAGTGCGAGATAGTGCCTAAATATTTTTTAGGCTAGTGTAGACTTGCCTACTATGTCCCACTGCCATCAAAATTTCGTTGCAAGCGGGAGATGGTCGCCACTTCTAAAGACCTCATGTTTAGATCCATGAAACGTTGACAAATTTAAACGTACAGCTCGAATGGAAATCAACCTGTGATTCTAATTCGGAACACACAAAGACAGACACCTGTATTATACAAAAAATACTGTAATTTTAAGTGACCATTGATGAATGTTAACATTATTCTGCTAACTTTTTAAAATCTTACGTCATAGATAACAAAAGCAACTAACCGCAGACCAGACACATTACCATTTAATGTTTTTAGGGTTCCGTACCTCAAAAGGTAAAAAAGGAACCCTTATAAGATCACTCTCTTGTCCGTCTGTTCTTACTTCAAGAATTCTGCCTAACCTAAACTGACGTACTATTTTTAAAAAAAAAGCTAGTATTTTTTCATTATTTATTTATTTATAATAAGCACACCAACAAAACTGTCACTTATAATTCAAATAAAATTACATTCAAAGCGGCATTTCAGTAACCATGCAAATGACAGATATGCATGACATTGAACATAATGAATATTAGAGACAAAAGAAAAACTAAAAACTGCGTCCAGTATACCTAAATCCTGAACACTTCAAAAACAAAACAATTTGAGCTATTAAGACGTACATTGTTCGCATTGTTTGAAGAGGGAACGTCTATATGAAGTAAAACTCATAGAGAAAACTTCGATAGGGTAAATCCGTCAAATTGGACCTTTCATTATATAATCTTGCCATACCTGTTAGGGGGCTATTAAAGGTGAATCACAGCAGTAAATCGAGTGATTCATTTCTTATGTACTGAACCGATTCTGTCGAAATTTTGTACACATATACACTTCTGTGACTCAAACGCGGACGCGTTACGTCAATAAATACATTTTAAGTATGGTGGTCACTTTTGGGGGACATACCGGAAAAAATATAAAAAAATCTTATTGTGCCGTGTGATACATCAAATGAAAGGACTTATTGTGAAGGTTTTAATTATATTTCTTTCATAATTTTAAAATAAATAGTTTTTAAGTTATTCATGAAATTAAACGAAAAATGACAAACCCCTCCCTCACCTTATCTCCGAAACTACGGAGCCTTAAATTTTGGTAAAAATGCAGATAATAGTTTTATATAATATATAGATTACAGGAAAACCTACAAGAAGTTTACAGTGTATAACATGTAACAAAAAAATTCGTTCGGAACCCTTTGCACGCGAGTCCGACTCGCACTTGGCCAGTTTTTTTATAAACTTTGGCATTTGCTTTAAACTATGATTGGAAGGAGCTCGAGGCTAAACAATAACAGCTGCACAGGTCAATCTTCGAGTCGAAGTGGGTACGTGGATACCCGTCCCATCTAATAAATACCGAAACTCCTCCGCGCCTTGAAAAGTACGTTAAACCGTTAGTCCTACCTGACATTTGAAGATCATTGACAGCTTTTACGAATAGTCAGAAGCCAGAAAGTCGGGTACCAGTCTTCCCGGGGTTGTGGAGATTAGATAGGCGGGTATGTAACGTTTGAAATAATAACAAAGTTCTAATGATCACATGACATAATTTCATTTAAATACTTTTTTATTGTAACGATTAAATTATATAATGAATAATTATATCATGTGAACGTTATTTCAAGTGATATTTATAGTATCTGCCTGTCGATTCTGTAAACATGTCGAAGTGAAGGCTTGGGTGAAATGATCACGGGGGGAACTGTCAATGCATATAATCAAGATGTCACGTGATCACGAAGTGAGCTGTCATTCCATTTTGATTATATGGATTGACAGCTCACCTCGTGATCACTTCACTCAAGCCTTCACTTCGACATGTTTACAGAATCGACCGGCTGTTATTATGTCATATATTACACACCCGGATAGGCAGTCGCTTCATGAAAAGTACTTCCAGTCAGCTGTATCCGGTTAGGCTGGAAGTCAACCCAAATATAATTATTTAGTTGGGAAAAGTTTTGGCAGACAGATTGTCGTAAAGTCCCACAGCACTGCACTGCAAAGTTCTTCATATTCACTCTTTATTAGCACGTCAGAGGTAACAAGTTTTTCAACGAGAACCTTTATTCCGTAACAGTATACATATATAATAGTAAGAGTAATTTTAAGGCCAGAGCCTGCCAGGGTTGCGGAATTTGTTCGCAAGAGTCACCGCGGCCCTGGAACGCAAAGGGTTTTAGAAGTCACGAATGGGTTTTAGTCCGTAAGAGTCTGACACGCCCTTCCACTCCACTCAGAGCGGAAGAAGTTATATAATGATTTCCCATCCTTTGAAAAAAGAACAATTTTCGTAGTGAATATAAACATCTAGCTTATGCCCGCGACCTCGTCCACGTGGAATAGATACTTTGGGCAGCCATTTTTTTTAAGATACCTATTTTTCAAAAAGTCTTGAACATATGCTTATTTATATTTAACAAGTGCCTTTAATACATACAATGATTCATTCATGGTTTTATCTTCAATAATGACGGACTCCCATACAAAATTTCAACCCCTTCAAGCCCTTTGCCCGCCACAAAATGTTATGTCCTTCTCCAAGGTCTAATCTACCTCTGTACCAAATTTCATCTAAATTGGTTCAGCGGTTTAAGCGTGAAGAGGTAACAGACAGACAGACAGTATAGATGACGTCGAATGTACTTTGTCATAGCCAAATAAAAAGACACTACCGTTTTTTAAAGCAATATTTTTCGGCCTTTTATAAAATGGATGGAAGGAGCAATATCCTTGAACGCCTAGTAATCGAACAAATTCGTTTTTGTAAGCCACTCCAACTTAGTATTCCGTACGGATACCATCCAGAAGTTCTCTGCTTCAAAGTTGCCAACTCTTAAGGATACGGAAGACTTATTGAATCTTGTAGTTTAACAGAACAGGAGTTAATAGGATTGAATGTTTGATCAGGGTGTTAATGTTTTTTCTTATTTTATTTGTTCGTGTTTTGCATTTAACTTTCCTCGGAAAACACGTTAAGAATTTCGACTTGGCGACCATTTGTATATCATCAGTTTGACAGTCGTCACGGTAGTCAGAAGCCAGAAAACCTGACACCAGTCTTGCCAACGGGTACCGTGCTATCCAGTTTTTGGGTTGTGAAGGTCAGTAAGGTTTACTCCATTTACACACTAGTATTCAGCTGCATACGAGATATACTGAGATATTTCTTCCGCTCAGTCTATTTTTATCTCAGAAGAAATATGTGCATTACGTGGTGGAGATAAGGGCGAATTTGCTATGTTAAGTTTCAGATTGACGCTAAGACTCTGTGCTAGTATGAATTGACCCTTTCCGTCGAATTTTGAGTGCCTGACTTCAGTTTTCGTCTTTGGAATAAAATCATAAAGAGGATGACGGACTTGAAACGCATTTTCATTGGTTTTAGTGGACTTTCAATTAACGGTCGATGGTCCTTTTTATATTTAAGAAGGTATTTTATAGCTTCATCCCAGCTACATACTATTTAAGTTGTAACAGAATAAACGCAATACCCCTTAAATGGTCATTGTGCTCACCATTATGAACAAATTTTACTATGTTATATTCAATTCATTATATTTAAGTTTTTATAACTTAACAGGCAGATGTGTTGCTCAGAAGTTTGTTGCGCCACTTCTTCTTCCCAGTTAAAATACTAGGAAGTGGTGACGGGCGGGCGTTTTGGGGAACTGTCTTTATGTAGAACTTTGACGTTCAAAAAGTACTGGCACTCAGCAAATTTGAATGAATGACTTTTGATTTTGATTTTGATTTAGATATGTGCGTTTATTCTGTTACACGTTGTATGAAGGTGAGCTGTTATCAACATTCTAAGAAGATGCGTCAGAAACGATTATATAGTAGGTATATTTTTAACTGTAGCGATATCATCTGCATTTTATAACCTAATATATCCGGTTGTCTGAGTCCTGAATATGATATCATATTATCACGACTACTATAGGTACAGCGAACTTATAAAGACGGTTGTAGATGCTTGTTCAGTCAAGAAGACAGGACAAGACATACGGCGATGCGCCACCGGTACTTGGTGGACATTCCCAGTCATAATGTACAAAACGTTTTGGATTTACTTTCGAAATTATGGTTAATGGAGAACTGCTTTTATACTTTAGATGTATTTTTTAACTGTATGACTTAATCTCTGTAAATTATGTGTCGATCTATTATTGTATTTGTGAACTATTTTATTCTATTTTACTACACCTGGTAGTCAATTTTCGCTTGCCTCCTACAGGTGAGATGTGTAAAGCACTACCTACTTTCTTGTAACACCCATTGTGCCATATCTCTGGCGAAATAAATGATTTATGATTTAAGCAAAAGAGTGAAATGCCCTGCTGTCGAGTCTGAATTTACTGGACGGTGGTCTAAGTGAAATACAGTATATGTTATATTTTATTTCTGTCACTATGTACCTATCTATCAGCGATCTGCGTAGTCGAAAGTGAATAGGTTACTTTTAGGAAAGCGTGCTCCATCGTCGACCACATCATCGTTTTCCATCATGCGAGATTGGGGTCAAACGTATCTATAAGCGTGCTCTATGGTCGACAATCAGTTTACGCCAGATGAGATGGAATCCAGTGCGAGACTATCAATAATAATAAAGAAGCGGTCACAATTTGTCAAGATAGTCCCTTGACTACCTTATCTCCGGCCAGACAATTCCTTAAATTCCAGCCTCGTTAACCAAATATCACTCTTATTTTTCGATTATCTGATACATTACGCTATAAAATCACTTTTAAACTATTAACATACGTGCACCAGGCCGCGGTACGTCGCATGAGTAAGTACCCGCTGCCCTTGTCTGGCCGCTGTCATCTCGGAGTCATTCGCATCGCCAGGAATGCAATGTCGTGACACAGCAGACACTTCTACTTGAACATACAAAAACCAAGCTTAGGTAGCAAAGATAGAGTTGAATTTTGTCAGAGGCATGCAGGGACTCTTGGTATGTTTTCGGTCTGAGATATAACAGGGGCAGTGAAGAAAAATGAACGGTATTCCAAAAGCAAATAGGTCGATTATGAAAAACTGTAACGACCGACAAAGGGCATTATCCAGGCCTCAGAGAACAGAAGTTAGATATCCCAAACGAATATCAACTCTATTTTTATTGCATTAACGTATAAATTAGTGAAAAGCAATTGCTTTGTTACGCCGTATGTTATGCAGTGCGGACTTCAATGGCGATTGTCGTTTGTTTTTAAACGAGCATAACAAGCGTAGAGTGGTGGTTTTGATGTGTGGTTTATTTCAAGGATATAAGGTTGAATATTGATTGTGTGTTTTTAAGGTCAGACAAGTTGTCGGGTGCGTCGACATTACAATTTTAGCCCGGATGGTTTCATGCAGTTTTTATTGTGGTAGGGTCATAGGCCCCGGTTTTCCTTTTATTGCGTGCACGAAGGATTTCTGCGTAGGCAATCGTGGGCTTTAATTAGGTAAATTGGTATTTATTTTCATTGTTATTGCTATTGATGCGTTTATTAGGCAATTGAAATTGAAAGGGACTTAATTCCGGAAATTTATTACGAAATACATTGTTTACCAAAATAATATCCTTTTCCTTGACCTGGATGTCATCTGATGGAAAACGATAGATCCGAAATAAAATATATCCTGAAAAAATAAAAACTCATATATCGTCGATCTAGATGTGTGTGTGTGTGTGTGTGTGTGTGTGTGTGTGTGTGTGTGTTGTGTTGTGTTGTGTTGTGTTGTGTTGTGTGCAAACTGATGAACTTTTCAGGAGAAACGTACAAAGTAGGTATAATTTACATCTTTTATTAACTTTATCTGGTGTAACCTTGTAAGACCTTACAAGATTAGTATATCTTAGGAGATATCACCAAATTAAAGTTGTTATTATGTTTGTTACGAGAAGTCACTGCAATTCATTTTTTTCTGTCAAATTAATAGTAATCCAGGAAGCATTTACAGGTTAACTCCAGAACTATTGTTTCAAACTTTTGTAAAAAAAAAATAATTACCAAAAATTTAAGTTACGAGTTATCACATCTAGACTGACGATATGTAAATAATGAGATTAAATAAATAAGTGAGTTTTACATGTTCAGTTTTTACTTAATCCTACTAATATTATAAACGCGAAAGTTTGTAAGGATGGATGGATGGTTACTCTTTCACGCAAAAACTGCTGAATGGATTTTGATGAAATTTGGCACAGTGGTAGATTATAGTCTGGAATATCACATAGAATACTTTTTATCCCGGGAATATGTTCCCTTGGGATAATTTTTGACAATCACGCGGGCAGTGCCGCGGGCCGGGCAACTAGTAGTTTATATTGTAAAGTTGAATCTGTGTCTCAGAAGTAAAGGACCTTCGAGGCTGATCCCTAGTACTTAGAAAGATTACACTATTTTTATTCGTCGTTTCTAATAACGAAAGTAGTTTTAAAACCTTTCTTTCCAGACTCGACTCGTTATCTTATCTTTCTGTAAACATATTTTGCTTTATTATTAAGAAGACAAGATATTAAGTACGCATAAGATTTTTTTTGAGTATGCATCAAATATTTTATTTTACCTCAGTTTATGGCTGAAGAATATCAGCCGCGCGGGTCGATCAAGGTTAAGCAACGCTTGCCAAGGTTGGTCTGTGGATGGGTGACCATCATAACATACCGAGTTACATCGGAAAGTAGGTTAAAGCGTTGGTCCCGGCTGTCATTTGTAGATCTTTGGCAGTCGTTACGGATTGTTAGAAGCCATTAAACTGACTCCAGTCTTGCTAAGGAGTATCCTTGTCACTCAGTTAATGGGTTGTGGAGGTCTAGGAGGCACGCTCCACGTAAAATACTGGTATTCAGCTGAATCCGGTTTGACTGGTAGCCGACTCCAATATAGTTAAGTATATAGTTTATGTCATTGTTACATAATGAATAGTAGCATTCATTATGTAACAATGACATAAACTATATAACTATATTGACTACAGAACAGATTTTTCAACAGTGTCTATATACATATATATGTATCTTTCAACTGAGGAATAAATATTGCGGTTTGTCAGCTTTTGTATAGGAAATATGTTTAACATTATAATAGAAAATATTTGTTCTTCTGATTTATAAAATAAAAAACAAAACCAGGAACTTCATGCTCAGAAGTAGCAGTTGTGACAAAATAAAATCAGAAGCTCTTGAAAATTGAATTACAAAACTTTAAAATCATCGAAATTAGGTAATAAGACACACGTGACCACTTACAATAGCAATGTCAACTCAACTGTCACTGTCAATTTGACATGGCCAATCTCTAATAACTTGACTTAACCAATGTCTATCAATTGCCATCACGTAATTAACCCCGGAGCGGCGCGCGGCGCGTGCATCTTGCGTTTATTTTAGTCGTTTAATCGTCTCATTTGTAATTTCTTTTGACCATGAACTTGGTAACACGCTCGTAAAACGATATTGTTAGAAATGGCCGCTTTGTTTTTTAATAAGTTTACTTTGTACAGTTGCTTTTGTAAATATTTGTTGCTGCTTTTGCATGGATAACTATTTTCGGTTGTTATTTATATTTACTATGTCGCTAGAGCGTTTATGCGTATCCCTGGGGAACTGTTTTATGGACCCGGAAAGAAATTTTCACTTTCATAAGTGCACTGAACGTCGATATTAAAATGAACGATTGTAATTTATATTTAATTGTAAATGGATTTGCTTCTGCTAGGAGCTTCGCCCGCGTTGTAAACCACCCTAAGGGAACAATGTCATCCCGGGATAAGAATAATCCTATATCCGAATCCTAGACATGTCGACCAAGTTCAGTCATTCAAATCCATTGAGCCGTTAAACCAATGCAAGAGCAAACGACCAGAGAGCCAACAGAATAGAACAAAACTAGAATTAGAGTGAACAGGCTACTTCTGGGTAAGCTCCCTCCATCGTCGACTTTGTCTCTGTCATCTATGAACTAGACTAGAGTCAAGAGCAAGCTACCTCAAATAAATAAAAAATACATTTATAAAATTATAGTCTGATTCTAGCCGAATCAAGCAGTTGCTCCATGTACGGTACGGTATAGATATCCTCACTTTGGTATTGTTAGTCAAATCATTGAGCTCCTTAAAGTTTCAAGTTTGAGCTACTAACTGACAAATGCTTGCACTGTCTAGACAGGTCCACTCAAATCTGTGTTGCACTTTCCTCAAAAGACCACCTCATACATGGTTTTCTTACGATGAACCCGCCTGCCAAGCGTGAACGTCCAGCATTGGACGTCTTTCGGAATATGATGACGAGTAGAATTGTATGGACTTGAAAAGAGACTTTTACAGCTGAGTTTGTTTCGGTGTTTCTTCTCAGGGTCTAGAAAACAGCGGCCTCATTTAGTGGCCAGTGTTTCCTAGCTGACTACCCGTCGTTAAAACGACCAAAAAAGATTGAAGTGTAAAATGTTATTTACAACCTGCTTACAAGCGAGCCTGCGGACGGCGAGCGTTGGGTTGCTCGCTGTCCGATCACCACCAGGCCCGGGTCGATGGCGCGTTGTGTTCTACGCGCGCCTCAAAGAGATGTCAACATAGAAGACGGGGCCTGCCAGGGTTGCGGAATTTGCTCGAAAGAGTCACAGTGACCCTGGAACGCAGAAGGAACACGGATGGATTTTAGTCAGTAAGAATCTGACACGCCCTTCCGCTCCAGCCAAAGCGGAAGAAATCATTTGATGATTTCCCATGCTTAAAAAAAGCTACTTACAAAGTAAATATCATTTATTAGTATTCAGCTGCGACCATTTAGACTGGGAGCTATCTCAACACAGTTGGAAAAAAAGCTAGGCACATCTAGAATGGATTTAAACATTTCTTCCTCCATATTTCTCCAACCCACCATCTCAGCCAAACACGAGTAACCCAACAAATTTTAATTTAAAAATCCTCGACTCACATGCCCCACATATACCCCGTAGGGATGTCCCACGAAGATAACTAAGTAACACGAGTGCCTAGGGATGTGCTGACCCGTAACGCAACCCCGGCGTCGACGCTCAAGGCGAGGGATGACGTCACATGCCATTAACATCACTAATTATGACGCTGCTGTACTTAGTATGTAGGTTGTGTCGGTAATAGGATTTTTATTAGGTTAGTCGTTCGTTGAACGCTTTTGTGTTTGTTTTGGATAAGAAATATGTATTACGTATATACGTGTTCTGGCCGCGGTTAGACCGCTTGAAAAGTGTTTAGTTATCCCAAGGGCAGTTACTATCGAGATGAAAAGTATTCAATGTTCTAATCAGATCATAATCTATCCTTGTGCTGAGTTTAATCAAAATCCGCTCAGCGTCTTAGAGGTAATCACGTAACAGAGAAGCAGAATGACGCGAATATGGGGTATTTTTAGCTCAATCAGACTACTGCGTAGCGTTTTTCGAAGTATGTTGAGTTTGTCGGGCCGTTGTCTTACTGGATGCAGCTGGAAAGCAGGTTTAACATGTAGCACATGCCTCTTTGTCTTCCACAAAATACTAACTGTTTAACACTATAGCGGCATCAATGCCGCCACATGAAAAACTAAGGAGCAAAATTTGTACGTCAACAAAAAGAACCGCAACGCCATCTATTCTGTCAGCTACGAACTACCAACGAAATCCTGCATCGCGCAAGCAAAGTTCTCCGTACAACAGTCCGAATATCAACTATCTGGCAGTTGCTCAGACACAACAACCATCTGGTCGGAGGATCCTCCCCTTTTCAATGGAGGTATGTGGAACTTTACTCTCTGTACCGCATACCTCTATAAGACAACAACTTTTAATACGACTAGTCACTGTTACGAGCTATGAGCAATCCTCATCTAAAAATAATTCAGCTGATAGGTACGTTAATTATGAGAATCAATAACTAAGTTACCAAGACTATTTCAGAATATTATTTTTACGAAACAGACTAATTTGAAGTGCTACAATGGATAGAAAACCCTTTCTGCACATCGAACCACGCATTTAATGCTATAAAACGAAAAAAAAAGTACTTTCCTGCCTACCCTATGCCAGAGTAATTCTCCCATCACTTCAAACCGCCTCGCAAATTTTAGGGTTACATAGGTGACATTGAGGCATAATAACCGCTATCTAAAGTAATTTGCATAGCCGCGTCACCACTGCGGGTTCCGCCGCAATGTCAGAGGGGCACGACATTGTCAGCCGAAGGTCTTACTGATCAGTTTTTAATACTTTTCCTGTTTATTTATGTTGTCTGCCTATGTGTTTGTTTGTTTGTTTATTTTTATGAAATTATTTTCCAAAAAGGTACTCTTTATATGACAGTCGACGAATTAACTTCTTTTATTTTGACTTTCTTTAGAAAAAGTCTGTCAAAATTATCTTTCTCTTTTCATCATCTGCCTAGCCTTTTCCCAACTATATTGGGGTCGGCTCCCAGTCAAACCGGATTCAGCTGAATTCCAGTGTTTTACGTGGAGCGGCTGCCTATCAGACCTCCACAACCCATTGATTGGATTGCTTCTTGGCTAGACTGGTGTCAGATTTTCTAGCTTCTGCCAATCCGTAACGACTGCCAAAGATCTACAAATGGCAGCCGGGACCAACGGCTTAACGTGCTTTCCGAGGCACAGAGGAATCTCGACATGTTAAGATGGTCACCCATCCACAGACCGACCTCGGCAAGCCTTACTACCTACTACTAGCCTAACCTTGAAGATCGACCCGTGCGTCTGTTATTATTTAGCCACGAACTCTTCATTTTTTAACTATCTTTCTCTTTCATTAAAGATTATTTAATTTTAGGACATTAATTCATATTTGAAAACAAAGCCACGGGCAATTATCACAAACAAACACGGGCAATTATCGCATTTCAAGTAGCTCTCGCATTCGCATCCCAGTAGCAAACTGTCACAAAATCCGGCTAATTTTCCAAAATTTTAACATTGAATGATTGCTGAGATGATAAATATTGCCTTCTGTTCTTTATATTATCTCTTAAAACCTTTACCAAAATATGACTAGAATTAAATTAATCACGGACAGAGCCACGCGCACGCCTAGTTAATTATTTTTACGTAACACGTCGTAACGAATCGATTTTTCAATTAGTTTGGCGACTGACTCACTGACGTCATCAAGTGCTTTAGGTAATATTCCTATATTTAAACAGATGGTATTAATTGTTTGTTAGGCTAGTCAAGGTGAAAACATCGTTACAGAAATAATGGTGTCACACTACGAACTTCGGGCTGGTACTGAGAAATTCCTAACTGAAAATTACAATTACACTGTGTGCCCTACCTGCGATTCGAACGTAGGACCCTTTTTTTTCTCTGCTTACGCTCTGGGTGGAGCGGGAGGGCGTATCAGACTCTTACTGACTAAAACCTATCCGTGTTCCTTCTAAAGCCCTTTGCGTTCCGGGGCCGCTGTGACTCTTTCGAACAAATTCCGCAACCCTGGCAGGCTATGGCCCTGGCGGGCCTCGTCTTCTATGCTGACATCTCTTTGAGGCGCGCGTGAAACAACGCGCCATCGACCCGGGCCTGGTGGTGATCGGACAGCGAGCCACCCAACGCTCGCCGTCCGCAGGCCCGCGCCTACGGTGACTGGAGATCGCCCTGCGACTCCCGACGCCCGGGGCGTCTTCTTCTTGGGCGAAGGCCTTGTGTAATATTAGTAAGTTAAACCAAGAATGAGGAGATGTATGTGGCATAACTTTTCGGTAATTTGATAAGAAAACAAAGTTTATTTTAGGAAGGTTTACGCAGAAAACCCCGAAAACTCAACAACAATATTTTTCAGCACTCAAACTAATCTTTTACTTTTTTTTGTTACAGGTAACTTGATTTCTCTAGAGACGATGAAAATATGAGGTAACATCTAATAATATATTATTCTTATTACAATCTTTTTTATCTTAATCTTATATTTGTTTCGGTTATTGAAGTAATAACCGGAACAAATCGTTTTTGCCAATCGTACAAATTCCCAAAAAAAATATAGAAAAAGAATGAAGATCATGCAAAGGTCAAATTCGTGGATAAATTGGGGATACTTATTAATACTTAGGTGTACATAACGAAACCATTATAGGGCATTTGACAAAAAAAAACTAAAACAAAGTCACCCCCTCTGTGGTACGGGCCTCGGCTTAGGGCATCGCTGGTGGGAGGACAGCTTGGGTCAGGCTGGATCGAAGTAGAATTATTATTAGGGGACGATTTTAATACAACAGGCGCGGGCTGGCTCGAGCAAGGGTAGGGGCGACCACTCCTTATCTTTGATGCGTTTTATCGTCGTAATTTTTAATGATTTGATAAAATTAAAAAATACATATCTAATATTTTTGGATAATCTAACTGGTGAACTAAATAGAATCATATTTTTTTAACCCAGGCAATATCCCTATTGGAACGCCATATCCTTCAAATATGTGGAACTTTTAAGTATTCTTGTCACTGGGAAAAAAATATTCTTTTCAACCAGATGATAGTCAACCCTGATCGAAAGGACATCATTTGTTTTGGCCCAAAGATAAAAGTACCAAAAAAGTGCTTTATTCTGATAGATCTTGTCTTCCTTATAAGGCTATAAACCACTTGAATTAAATAAATTTGACTTTTCATAAATTTTTAAGTGAAGGGAATTTTTAAGTATAGAGAAGTATGCCGCAAAGTGTGGTAGCACGCAGGGTAGACGATTTATTTCTAGTTGCTTACTTGTTATCAGCCTTTTAATTGTGAAATTCCAGAAAAGTCAAGTCAATACTTAAAATGATTAATGTCATGTTTGTACTTAAGGTATTTTTCTGGGTCGCAGGAATCCTTAAGGAAAAAAAAGGATATGTATGAAAAATCAATGTAACTATTGTAGGCGCCAAATAAATTTGCAATAAAGTACATTGCCTTGTCCTTAATTTCTCCGCGTAGGTACCCGGACAATAAATTATGAATCGTTTTTCACTACTAGAAAAAGTAAATGATCACGAAAGATGTCGATTCAGGACAGTTTTGTGTAATTATTTCTGTTTTCGGAATTTAGTATGTCAATAAATGTAGATGGGTCAATGACCGTTATTGCAAGTTCATCTTGCACCGACCATTTTTTTTTTTAAGGATGGGTATTGATCTAATGACTTCCTCCGGTCTGGGTGGAGCGGAAAGGCATGTCAGACTCTTATTGACTATAATCCATCCGTGTTCCATACTTGTAACATTGTGTTTTACAAAAATATTCAAAACGTCAAGTCATAACAGGATATTTCATTTTAGTTAAAATTTTAAAGACCGACTTTTTATAAAACAAAAATAACATTAAAACTAAAACCATTTCTGAAGCTCCTTTAACTAACTCTACCGGGAATGGAACCAACTCCCCGCAACCAACCACGTGACACAGTCTTCAAACAAAACGTACCCAAGTTTAAACAAACAAAAACCCTTTTATCCAAATTGAAAGCCGAAAGTCGGCGACTTCAAAACTTCGATGTAGTTCAAGTGAGATGAATAAAATTTTCAAGTTTTGAAGTCGGTTCTCTGCTGCGGTGCGAGTATGGACTTGAATAAACATAGGGAAGTAATAAAGAGAACTGTGGTTGGAAGTATGTTCGTTCTGTAGTTCGTCCATTCGATTGAATGAATGATTCAAATGTTTAGAAGTATAGAGTAATAAACCCCAACTGTGTTCATATGAACTAAGTGTGGATAAGGGACTCACATAGATAGGTGACATGGGACAACGTGAATAGCATTATTAACACACAATATAAATAGCATTAATATTAATATTTATTATTTGAGGGGATTGGCACTGATGGCCGAAATACAGACAGGCTTTTGCCTAGTTCGACAAGAGAAGAATTAAACATCTGTAATGTTTAATTCTTTTGTATTGTGAAACCTACAAATATTTTGTAACACTGTAAATAATGAAATTGAAAAATAAACTTATCACTTATAATTTTAGAACAATTTCTTAAACGCGTCATTGCTTCGTTTCCGTGTCGCACCTATATGCGAGAGCCTTATACATTAGTCTGCTAAGAGGGTAACCCTATCAATTCTGTTTCCTTCTTCTTATCTTTTTATTAAATGTGTGTACATAAATTTTTAAATAAATAATTTAAAAAGTATTTCATGTAATCTAATTTGTATAGAAAAAAAATTAAACGTTAGGTATCTACCTAATACATACTTCGCTTCACAAGTAAGCGTCATTGTATGAACAAAACAAGTCGTAACGTTGATGAAATACATGAACCCACAACCTCATTTCTCACACATGTGAACTTTTGAATCACACCTTTGTATTTAACAAGCTTTGAACGCGCCTTCGTTCGCGTTATTTTAGATTTTTGCAAAAAAAATAGCATTAATCAGGGTCCCATTCATCTCTATTCCTTAATTTATCTAAAATTCAACAATTTAGGCGTAAAAGCGTAACAAACAAACTAACTTTCGCATTTCTAAAATATAGTTGGGATTAGGATTACTTCGTACGCCCATATTCCGTTTTTTCCCGTTCCCGTAGGAATTACCCGTTCTCGTATAGCCTATAGCGTTCCTCATAAATTTACAAAAATAATTTTACAAATCCGACTAGTACTTCCAGAGATTAGCGCGTTCAAACAAACAAACTCTTTAGCTATATTATATTAATATATATAGATTATAGTATTGATTGCTGAGAAATAATCAATCATAATCAACCACCACAAAAACATTTTTTAATATCAATTAGCATGTAGGTATTCGTTAACCAATTAATATCAATCATCAGGTAATTAAGTACGAATATGATAATTTACCTTCCAACCAATTACAAAATTTAAATGGATGGACTACTGAATAATTAAATTATTACAGCCAAACCCAGCTCGAACTAAAATCATAATTATGATTAATCTATGCTTACCACAATCGAAACTGGATTTGAAAATGATTGAGCATTTATGCAATGATGATTGAGTGGTAGTTTCAAATATTTGGCTGTAAAGCGTATTTAATATAATTTTCCACCCAAGATATCTACGCACCGCAAGTTACGCAAACGAAAAAGAAAATAACGTCAAGAGGCTCTAGACAAGTGTCATTCTGTCAGCGGTAGCGTGGCGAAGACGGTTGCCAAAACGTCAAAAATGTATAGGATTGACAAACGCTGTCGAAACGTCACGTGATCAATCCCTTATATTTTGGTATTTCGACAACCGCCATCACTAATAAAATGGCAGTTTGTCTAGAGCCTAAGAACCATTTCAGGTGACGTTCTATGAGCGATTGCGATGGTCGAAATGTTTAAATATATCTTATATATATCTATATCTTGGGACAACTCACACACGGTCATCCGATCCCAAACTAGGCAGAGCCTTTTTTTTTTTTTTTTTTTTTTTTTTTTTTTTTTTTTTTTTTTTTTTTTTTTTTTGATCTCGGGGGAAATCCTCATGGAAATCCTCCACCCCGGTGTTCCATCTCCCACCTACGCCGGGGATCACGGGAACGTATGCATGACATCCGCAATCCCCGGCTGGTGCCGGCCCGCCTCTGCGGGCCACCTCGCGTCGGCGAGGGGAGTGAGGTGTTTGACTCCCCTCGCTACGTCAAAGAGGGGCGCACGGGAACACCACGCGCCGCCACCTCGGGTCCGGATGAATGGGGGGCGACGGACAGCCCCAAGTCCGCCGCCCCTGGACCCAGTTAGGGGGGCCGGAAGAGGGCAGCGTATGCCCTCCTCCGACGCCCGATGCGCCTGCTGCGGGCAGGGAGAGCGGTTGTGATCTCCCTCTCCCTTTCCGCAGCCTCCTTCTGCGCGATAACTGTCTCGCAGAAGGAGACCACCGCGTCCCAGGACTCCTCACCGCCGACCATAGCATGGACCACGGCCGGCAGCGAGAGGTCACCGCCTACAACAGAGATGAGGGCACGGCGCGGCTCCTCCCAAGCGGCACACTCTGCCAGCGTATATGCGTATATGCGTATATATGCCGCACCGTGTCCTCCCGACAGTCGACGCAGTGGTGGCATCGAGCGTCCGGCTCCCTGCCTATGCGACACAAGAACCTCCCGAAGCAGCCATGCCCCGAGAGGACCTGCGTCGCACGAAACGTCAGAGAGCCGTGCCTTCTCCCGAGCCACAGGTCGAGCACTGGCCGGATGGCCTCGATGGTGATGAGGCCGGCGGAAGGGCTCGAAAGCCTGTCCCGCCATTCCGCCACCAGGACCTCGCGCAGCTGCGACCGACGCAACTCCAAGTGTTGCTGCGTCAGTCTTTCGCCGCGCGCCCGCGCGCCCTCGCGCCACCTATGCAGTGACGCGAGCACTTTCGCCTCCAGGTCCCACGGCGGAGATCCGGCCAGTGCGCAAGCCGCCTCGTAGGAGATCGTGCGATATCCCCTGATGACTCTGACGGCCATCACCCTCTGCGGCCTCCGCAGAACAGTGATGGTGCTGGCCGTCAGGTCAGCCGCCCAGATCGGGGCCCCATAAAGGGCCATCGATCGCACGATCCCCACGTACAACCGCCTACAGGCGGTGCTCGGGTCCCCCAGATTGGGAAAAACTAGGCAGAGCCTGTGGCAACCCATGGCAACCAGACAACTGATAAACATACTTATATATTTCTAAATGTATATATTTAGAAATATATAAGTATGTTTATCAGTCGTATATTATAGACAAATTCCATCCAGTACAAGAAGTCTCTGGATTGGCCACGTGACACATTGTTAGCGCATGTCAATCCCTCAAATTTTAGATTTTTGATAATCGTTTCCGCTGATAGAATATCACTTTGCCTAGAATGCAAGAGTTCATATGAATATAGTATTCTTAAGGTTTAAATAAGACTTTTTTGTGATTACCTAGTGGACTGATTACGGGAGAGTACTACCTATCTTTTGGGTTCATCTTACAACTTATATTTAAGGCTGAGAATTTTGTAGTCTTAGGGACTTGATATAAAAGCGTTCCGGGCGCGCGGACAGGGCGCTGTGACAAAATATATGACTTGTCTTTTCGCGCGCCCGCGACGCTAAGTATGTTTCGTTCCTTTGACGCCATATATTTTATCTTGTCAGCGCCCTGTCCGCGCGCCTTTTCCGCTTCGTATATTAAGTCCCTAACAGTGCCTTGTCAAAATCACGACTATTGAATCGATACAACAACAAAACAAATTCGGTATCTACATTAATTTCATAACAACTCTAACCTATCAATACCCCGAACCACCTTTTGAAACTTTTATTTATTTACCAATCAAAGTGACTCACGCTATCACCAAAATACCAACTTCATATAGTCCGACTGCCACCCAATTCTATTATATCGCCGACATAACGATCAGTAGACAACAGCTCATCACCCCTCCTCCCCTCAACCACCCTGAAGTTATAACCAACAAGCTCGCAAGGGCCGCTTATCACCAAATTACAACAGATACCTCGGCTCGTATAAAGAAAATAATTTACGCCGCAAATCCTTTGTGTGTGGCATAAGGGGTAGACGGAAGCGGTTAAATAAATTCATGTGTACATTTACTGAAAAGCAGCGCTTTTTAACAAGGCCTATTGCTCTGCTAGATCCCTTGAATTGGCAATTTCGCTACTTATTTACGCAACGCGTTCGCGGGTCACAGAACCCATGTGAATTTCAGCAAAATGAAAAATGATATTTATTTTGCAAATAGGTTAAAAGTAACTCTTTTACACGTCAATTTTTTTTTGGTCATAATAATCGAGATGAGGCCGGTGTTTCCTAGCTGAAAGAAACACCGAAAAAATTCAGAGGTCATAGTCTTTTTTGAAGTCCATCTGAATCGGTTCTATAGATTTTAAAACAGTTATTAAAACGAAGAAACAAAACTAAAACCGACTTCCGAAATTAAAGTTATTTTAGACTTTGTAGTGTTTTATTTGGAAGTCGGTTCGGAAGTTTTATTGGTTGTAAAGAACTAATTAGCCTTCGGTAGATACATCTGAGGGCCTAGCACGATTTTTTTTGACGTAACGTAAATTTTTACTGTAACTATAATACTCGTTTCACACATAATATTTATTTGAATTGGATACTTTATTCATATTTTTGTATAATATAAAATAAATTGTGCATGTCGCTTAAAATTGAATTGGGTTGTAGTTTTTTATATTCAAAACTCACTACATTAACAAAACTGCTGCTGATGCTGTGCCCGACAGGGTCCATAATTGTGACTAATATAATTATTTCCTAACAACTTTATACATTATGGTACGCAACAAAGAATTGAGAACTGTAACGTTATTTTACGTCAAAACATTCGTGCTAGGCCCTCTGGTGACTAGACTAAAACTTTATCACTTCTCTTCCCGCTACCGCCTATAACTTAAACCAACCCCCAAGCTAGTATATTCATAGACCTAATCTAGCCCCATCACGTCACTGCCGCATTAACACTACGGCCCTCGAGGGCTACATAACTGGATGTACAACAAAAATGGCTGACCATTCACTTTATATGAAATGTGATTGAGTAGAATAACGTGGACACTGATCAAAGTAACTTGAGGATTCGAGGGAGTTTTAAATGCCAAAGTTCAGTACATTTTGAATTTAGTTAGCGCCCCAAGTACTGACTTGCTGCGTTTGTAAGGATATTATTGACTGATTGATTAAAATGTTATGGAGCGGGTACTGAAAATCATAAATTAAGATATGAAAGTCACCTACTGCTTCTATTTTGTTTTTAGTGATAGGTTCGCGTTTGACCTCAATCTCACCTGATGGAATGCAATGATATAGTCGATGATGGAGCACGCTTGCCTAGAAGTAGGTAACTTCTTCGCTCTCAACTTAAAGGCCCAACAAAATCTTAAATGCACTGACAGAAAACTATACAAAGATTGTCACTAAGTAAAGATTTAAAAAAAGTAACTTAAAGGGTTCGTTAAATTGGGGTTGAAAGTTTGTGGATTGAAGGCATTTAATAATACAACGCATCTGCCATGACATCTCTTCACCAGTCTTCATTAACTGGTAGAAAACGCCAAAAGCATTAAGCCCATTGTACCAATGTATATGAAGATACAAATGATGAAATGGCACCAGGCACACAGCTTATTAAATTGATAAACTTGAACCTTCTGTGCGCTACCATAATCCCTTCGGTTGACAAATGGATTGGTGGTTGGCTCGATAGCAAATGAATGAATCTGGCATCGTTTTATGGAAACGTCATTTTCAGGAGTGGAATCAAAGAGTGTATACACATACTTTGTTATGTAGACTTGTATTAAGTGTTATTACACAAAAAACGGTTCTCATTGGTGATGAAGTTTTTGCCACGATTGTCTACTGATCGCAAACGCTATTACTTTATTATTATTTTTTCTTGTTCTTCTTACAATAGTCTTACATGTCCTACAATTATTGTGATAATCCCAATCATGGCGAGGGGCACCAGGAGTCCATAGCACAGGGTATCCTAGTTTAGATTCCTGACTCCCACAAACCTGTACCTCCAATATTTGTAACACCAATTATTTGTAATTTTGTTCTTTGTGGGAGAAAATAAATCTTATTATTATATTAGGGACAATCCCCAGGAACGGCAGGTTATTTTTTTTTCGTCTGTTCCCTGTTGATGCCAATAGAGCACTGGGATTGACATGGGACACACCTATTACTGTCAAAATGGTAGTGTGTTAAAGGTACAATGGTAACATGGCATATAATTGTACTTGTACCTACTACCCTAAGCTTAGTCACAGGTGTGCCGTAATGTTGTTATCCATATTGAAGGTGGTCTTCGTCATACATAAGCAAATGACAACAATCAGGTCAGTGTAACACAAGCCCACACACTCAATTGTTATTGCCTATTGTTGTCAATTAATGGATACCATGCATATTCAAATTTTAAAGGCTGTTGCTTCATTTGTTTTTCTGTGACATTAGTGTTCTCTAAGGAGTTGAAGTCGAATTGCAATCGAATGGTAAACCACTTCTCATTTTGATGCTGAATTGAAATTAGATAATAAAGTGATCATCTGTTTTTCAGGAGAGTTAGATCTCATTAGATTTCAGACGATGGTGTTTGAAAATCGTGATAATGATAATGACAACAAGAGACAAGTGGAATTATACGCGTGACATTTCGGTAGCGCATTGAACATTTCGACTCGCTATCTGATAGAATATTTAGAGTCCAAGAGCGTAACAACGACATCATACTTCCACTAGATCAATCTGTCATTCAAGCGCTGATTTAATAACTGGTCTATTTTTTTTTCTTAACTCCACAACCAAGTTAGTGAATAAGAGCGGATCCGCGCTGGATCCGATCCGAAAATTTGTTGGACCGAAATAGCCGTAGAACTTCTATTAGGAGGCGCTACGCACTAGATCCAAACTCCGTCCGTCCGAATTCAGTATATTTTCAATCAAGATAAAACTCAGGAACTCAAATTCGGATTTGGATCGGAGGCAGTGCGTTAACGCCCATTGGTTTGTCTAACAAATTACAGTAACCGTTGTGCCTTTCATTGCATTGGTCTTTGGTACCCCTATGATTAGCAATATCAGGAGGATTACGAAGTCATTCCTCAGCTCACGGCTTTTTTCTCCATTTACCTCGCCAAAAGTTGAAACAAAATGTGATAACTCAAAAAAATTCTGACTCATTCGCCAAAAATGCCGTTTTCTACAAATTCCTATACTACAGACCAATGAGTCACACCGTAGTAAAGAAACTAGTTGACAGTCTATTACGACAGATTACTTGGCACGGAGTCAAACCCGCCGCCGTTCATTGACAAAACCTAATTGACGCAAGTGACCCGTTCAGAAGTTTTTCGTAAACATTTCAGGAAAGATCTTACGATTTGTAAATACCGCAATAATTTTGTTTGTCCTTGTTGTATTTTTACGCTGTAGTACGTCATTACAAATGCGTCTTTGGATTTGAGGCATGAATGGGGATGCGGGATGGTAGGCTATGTTTCAGATGATATGCCTACATAGAGATTCGTGACTTAAAATATTAGAACATGGAAGTTCGACAACGGCGACCCCATGACACTATTCCTAGCGTATGCTCTAATATGGCTCGCCAGATCAAATTTTGTTTTAAATATCCGGTCACAATTTATGGAATGAAGATGGCCGGCGGAGTTCAAGTTGAAGTAAGACATAGGAGGGCTCCATACGCGAACTAATGACGTTTTTAGTATTTAGTGTTTTTTTTTTCGTGATTTCAGTGTGTGTCCCATTTAAAATGTTGTTCATAATAATTAGTACAATGACCCGTTAAGAAGTATTGCGTTTATTCTGTTACACGTTGTATGTACAAAAATGTAGCCTGCATTGCTTACTTAACTACATCAAGTGTTTTTTTCTGTTTCCGTATATTTAATTACTTTACTTAAGTTAAGTAACCATTTGATAATTTTGATTTTACACTCTTGTCATCAAATATTCTGTCTGGTGTTAACCGAACTATGTCAGGGTCAGAATCTTGTGGTTCAATCAAAGCTGAGCAAACAGAGTTTAAATATATCTTATATATCTATGTAGATCTTGGGGCAACTCACACACGGTCATCCGATCCCAAACTAGGCAGAGCCTGTGCTATGGCAACCAGACAACTGATAAACATACTTATATATTTCTAAATCCATACATATTATAGACAAATTACACCCAGACACAGTACAAATGATCATGCTCATCACACAAAGATTTGTCCTGGGTGGGAATCGAACCCTCGACCTCCGGTTTAGCAGTCGGGGTCACTAACCACTCGACCAACAGGCCAGTCGACAATTATACTTGGGTAGTTACTAGCCTGTGATTCATCAGGGGAGGTTATATCTATCAGAGATATAACCTCCCCTAGAATTTATTTAAGTCTAAATCAACCACATCATGGTTTACCATTAGGTGAGATAATGGTTTAGTCTCGCGTGAAACTATTCTTTGGTATTTAATAAAAAGGTCAAAACGTTATTCTTTCGAGGATAGTTCTTGCAGTAGTTAAATATTTTATGAGGCACAGTAGCCTGTAGGTATTAGAGTTAACTGCATCGGACGTACATTTAAGTAAGTCTCCATAAGAGAACCAATTTTCATCTGCCCCCCAACTATGACGAGCCAATAACCATTGTGAGAAATTTCCATTGTGAGAGAGGGACGGAGCTATACAGGACGAATAGCACTATTCCTGTCTCAGAACGGAATCATAATGGATTGACACGTCATAGAAGGGGAGCAGTACATTCATAGGTTACCTCCAACATACAGACATTTTTTTTTTTTATAAGGATGGGAATTCATCAAATGACTTCTTGCTCTGGGTGGAGCGGAAGAGCGTGTCAGACTCTTACTGACAAAAACCCATCCGTGTTCCTTCTAAAGCCCTTTGCGTTCCAGGGCAGCGATGACTCTATCGAACAAATTCCGCAACCCTGGCAGGCTCTGGCCCTAGCGGGCCCCGTCTTCTATGCTGACATCTCTTAAAGGCGCGCGTGGAACACAACGTGCTATCGACCCGGGCCTGGTGGTGATCGGACAGCAAGCCACCCAACACTCACCGTCCGCAGGCCCGCGCCTACAATGGCCGAGGATCGCCCTGCGACTCCCGACGCCCGGGGATACAGACAACCTTACCTCTTTAAAATATTAGTTCAGTGGACCATTAAACAAATCGTTTATTTAATGAAATAATAGACCTAAAACCTCTCTATTCCAAGATTTCGTCTGTCGATATAAATAAAACCGGTTATCTAGTTGACAATCCGTAACAGTAGATTGCTTGGCTCTGTTTCAAATCCTCGCTCAATGAGATAAACAATTGGCATGTGAATTGTGGAAGAAGTGGGCGCTACCTCGACGAAATAAAATTCCCGGAAGAATACGGAGGAAGAGAGAAATGTTGATGCGTTGTGATTGCCCTGTTTTAAATCTGATATTTTTTATTGCACACAAAACATACAGAGGCATAATGTAAAAGGAAAGTTTTTGTACAAAGGCGAGCCTAACCCACAATTAGGTTTTCTATTAAAAAAACCAGAGAGTAAAATAAGGCTTTGAGCTGCCAGTCTCCTGTCAATCAACTTGCCAATGGCCAACATGATTCCGTTGTGAAAAAGGACAGTCTTCCACATTGGAATCATAATCGTTTTAAGACGTCATAGGAGGGCCCCCCCCCCCCCCCTTATGGGAAACCATCAAATGACTCCATCCGCTCTGGGCGAAGCGGAAGGTGATTTCAGACTCTTACTGACTGAAACTTATCCGTGTTCCTCCAAATGCCGTTTGCATTTCAGGGCCGCGGTGACTCTTTCGAACAAATTCCGCAACCTTGGCAGATAGTCTGTCATAACCTGCCCTCTGCATTTAGTCGTCTATACAATGGAACTATTCCCACAATGCAAATATCTTTAGTTTTTAATCAGGGTCCTTAAAGAATAAACCCGTAACAGTCAAACAAAATGGATGAACACTTTCTAAACCATAGGCGACGGCGTACCGAAAGACGCAATTTTGGAAAGCCTCTCACCCAGGTGGATAAATTACCTACTAAAGTCTCCAGGATTCCTGCCAGGGTTGCAGAATTTGTTCGAAAGAGTCACCGCGGCCTTGGAACGCAAACGGCTTTAGTAGGAACACGGATGGGTTTTAGTCAAGTAAAAGTCAGACACGCCTTCCGCTCCACCCAGAGCGAAAGAAGTCGTTAAATGATTTCCCATCCCTAAGAAAAAAAAAACAAAATGTCAATGAAAACACTACAAATAAATAAACGTAATCTGTTCGACACAGCGCTAGGCAAATTACTTGGCACCAGTTCAAACTCATTCATTGATGTACTGATTGACATTAGGACCTGCCTCAACGAAGTATTTACTACAAAAAAAAGAATCTGGGAAATGTTTATGTTTTGTAACTGTGTCACTTTATATTGTCACTATGGAAGGCGTCGTTCTAAGCGATCATCGCGCGAATACGCGATTGTTGCGTTCATTTGTATGGCAAATTAGAGGTCGCTTTCCGGTTTTGCCGACGCTCGATGATTGCGAATTCTTTTAGAGCGACGTCTAAGAGTTTTACCCCTTCGTATGTGAGTCCGACCTGACCAGTTTTTGAGGGTCCATAATATGTATATTACAGGAAGCTAAATCTGCTTCTGGAAGAAGGTTGGAAGCTGGTTGGAATGACAGCCGCCATGGCTCTCGTACAATGGTCCAACTAAATGACTGAGTGTGGACACTTATTTCCTAAATCATACAAGGAGCTTTCAATATTTTTGGACACTTCAAGGATAAGTTTGTTCTGTGAGCACTGTATATCTCAAAGAAGAAGTTCGCCATCCGTAAGCCTCAACAAAAAAAGATACGAATCTGGTTGACAAATGGTAATGCAGATTACTTGGCGTGAGACCAAATGCGGTTCATTGAGACGAGTAATCGAGCCGCTCAATGAAGTGTTTTGTTTGTAAACAAACTATTTGGGTGTGATAACACTGTGTTAGGAGGGAGGGGAGTTTGTTGAATTACTTTTACGCTTGAGTTATTAACAGTTATCGGAACTCGATTTAACGAAGCGCTGTCGAACGATGGCGACAATTATTGTGAAACTGGAACTAAAAATGCCTACTCCATATTACAGAGAGATGGCTCGTGTACCAGTAGTGAGGAACTTAAAACCTCATTATCTAATGATTTATGAGGTGAGGGTGGTCAGTTTTTATAGTTTAGCAGTAGAAGAAGCCCTAGTGAACAGCTCACTCACTTCTTTAATTTATATTGTACTAGTTTTTGCCCGCGACTTCGTACACGCATATCTAATTTTTTCCCGTTCCCGTGGAAATTTCGGGAAATCCTGTCTTAGTGCTCCCTTACACTTCCCAAGGAACCTACTTGCCAAATTTCAGCTTTCTACTACCAGTAGTTTCGGCTGTACGTTGTCTGTCAGTCACTGAGTCAGTCAATATCGGAAGAATTATATATATTAGGATTGCTTTCTGTTTCTTAAACTCCTGAACCCTAAGGGCAACTATCGGAAACGTACAACTAAGCTTTCGCTCTCTGTCAGTTTGTTCGTCAGTTGGCTGTATCTCATAAACCTTAAGTGGTAGATGTTTGGAATTTTCAGTGTGCATTTCTATTGCCGCAATACAGACATTATTTAAAAAAAAATGGTGGAGTAGATTTTTTAGGTATTGGAACGGAGACCTTCGTGTGCGAGTCCGACTCGCACTTATTTATTATTTATTTATTTATTTAGCTTTAATTACTCTCTGCACTTACAGTCCGAGTGCCAACACGTACAGAGAGTCATACAATATGTTTTCTGGTGCGTACAAAGTACAGAATTCGTATGGTTTGGTCCTATGAATGCGTATGGTTTTACAGGAAATCGAGACACCCTATTAAAATTTTGTTTACCATACTCCAAAAACGTAGGCACAAATACATGGGTCCATATCAAGGAGAAGTCTTTGTCCTGTCGACCTATCTGTGACGAAGTCAAACGGAAACATCATTAAGATTCACTACGTCCTATAAGCGTTTCTGTTATTACAATCAATTTGAATTTTATCATCTCGTCCGGTCAGCTGACGTTGTTTCACGTCAGTTTAGGTGTAGGCAGAATTCTTGACGTAAGCAAACATCATGGTAATGTGTCTAGTCTGCGGTTTTTTTTTTAAGTGAAATCTTCTTCAGGCGCTTTGAGCACTTTTTGGGTGAACCAAATGCATGAAGCTCGCGTCATCGTCACCAATTAACTTTCTGGGTGTGGCTTGGCTTGGGGAAGGTTAAGTCCAGCAGTGGATTCTTGGATTCTGAATTTGAGATGAATCTTTTAAGTTTTATTGAAGTGAAAACTTCTTTAGGCGCGTTGAGCACTTTTGGGTCAACAAAAATCATGGATTTCGCGCCATCCTCACCGAACGCTTTCCATGAGCTATATGTATACTGTGTATATATGTGTACTTTTTGGGTGAACAAAAATCATGGAACTCGTGTCATTGTCACCGAACGCTTTAGCTTTCGCTTAGTGTTCACTTCTATCGGCAGTCCCCAAAGATTGCCCCGCATGTTTTTTTTAGACAACCATGGAATAATAAAAATAAACTGATACGCAGCTTTTTAAGCTGCGTATCAGTTTATTTTTAATATACTGATACGCAGCTTTTTAATTCAAAGTCTCCCTAGAAAAATTGAATTAAGAATCTGCTCTTCCGTTGGTACAAAAGAGAGTCGAAATGTTTATAAATAAGGCCGAATAAGTTTTACTAAAAAAGTTCCAAATAGGTAACGATTTAAAATGACATAACAGATTTCACAATGATTACAAAGCGTTGAAACAAAAGCCTGTTCAAGTTATAAATATGAATAAACGTTGGTAACAAAAACATGCGAAAACAAGTCCTAACATTGTTAATCTCTTCGCACGAAATCTGTGACCCAATGAATATGGATGATATTACGAGTACATCAAAGAGGTTTGTAAAACAAATTGAACAACTTATCGTCCAATAATGGCGTCATGTAATTATCATTGATTTATTGTTTAATAGTGGGTTTAGAGATCTTATGCCATTTGTTTTTGCAACCATATTAATGTATGGTAGAGAACGGTGGAATATTTTGTTTAAAATAAAACATTTGGCAGTGACAACCAAGAACTTTATTTATGGATGTGAAATCATCAAATGACTCCTTCCACCCTGGGCGGAGTCGAAGGGAGTGTCAGACTCTTACTGACTAAAACCCATCCGAGTTCCTCCTAATGCACTTTACGTTCCAGGGCCGCGGCTCTTTCGAACAAATTCCGCAACCCTGGGCAGGCACTGGCCCCAGTGGGCCCCGTCTCATATGTTGACATCTCTTTGAGGCTCGCGTGGACCACAACGCGCCATGAACCCGGGCCTGGTTCTATAAGAAAAATGGGCATACCTCCTATTACCCTGAAACTGGTATGTGGGGAAGGCAGTTGCTTCATGTAAAATAGAGGTATCTCGTTGCATTCGGTAAACATGGAAGCCGATCTCAACAAAGTTGGAAAAAGAGCACACAGATGATTAACCATTACCAAGACGTTTGTGGTGCGGGTTCCAAATCATCAGCTCGAGATGTCCCTCAAAGCAGAGTTTTGGTCGAAGGGTATACCAGTCAGCGAAACACGACGCCTTCATTTCGTGTGCAATAAGTTTACATTTATTGTAATATGTATTAATTTTATTCATAGTTATTGTTTAATGCTTATATATTTTATTGAATGGTCCCTAGATGCCTGAAATAAAAAAAAATATTAAATTAAAAGTGGCCATGCTAAAGATCTGCAGTCTTACCTATAAACAATACAACCATTCATTGATTGGTTTACGAGTAATTCCTCATTAGTAGATTCTTAATTCGAATTTGACTAGTAGAAATGATTGGTAGAAAATACCTGTTGTAGGAACTATGCATTCTACGAGTGTACCTTCCATGATTTTTGTTCACACAAAAAGTGCTCAACGCGCATAAAGAAGTTTTCACTTCAAACATTCTGTCAACAATAAGACCGCTATTATACCCATAAAACTAGCAATAGAACAAAAGAGTTCTAATACGATTTTGATGTACATTAGTAAATCCCATTTTTTCTGGTCCTTACGACAGAGTTAACACTAAGTAGTTAAGGGACCAGGAAACTCATGTTCCATGAAAAACCTTTATGTCAATAAACTTTACTATCTATCTACCAGTGACATATTAACGCGAGCGCCTAAAAATGGTGTCATGTTTTCTAGCTTTTTTATTGTGTTTTAATGTCATTAATCCACAAGTAAATGGTTAATAAATGTTGACATTTCCTGACCTTGACGATTCAAATTTAAATAGACAAGGAAATTGCTTTAACAAGAATCCTAAAAAACACAATGTTAAAATGCTATACTGAGTATGTGGGCAATGTTTTAATTAGACTGCAGGTCAAACCGTAATGTAACATTATTGCTCAAATGTAACAAAACGGAACGCGAACTTGACGTTAAGTTTTTGTTATAGGCTGATGGAAAGCGTTGATGTGGTCGACGGTGGAGCACGCTTACCTAGAATTAACCTGTTCACTCTTGACTTAAACACTCACAGGTTGTAGCTATCAGAAAACACAAACTCCGGAAGATATTTTTTTAGCAAGAACTGGTATTATCAAACAAGCATAACCCAATGTACAGTGGCTACTATTATCCATATCCAGCTGCAACACCAACGGTTTTAAAAGACTTGGGGTCTTTCGGTTGGGCTGAAGAGCAAAACTTTGCCTTTAGCTGCAATACACAATGCCTATTCTGCTGATAAACCTTACTATATTTAACTACTACCTTTTGCCCCTAGATTCACTCGCATTAATGTAATGTGAATGATTGTTGCAGTAACAAGTAATAACCATAACTATCCCATCGAGCCCCATTTAACTCTGTGCTAAAATTCATAGAAATCGGTTCAGCGATTTGCCGCTATAAACCAGCTCAATTTTGCATATTATTAAAGGTAAGGATTAAAGACATTAAAGAAATCAATCAAGAATGTCCTTTTTAATTAATGCCCCACAAAATCAACCCAAACTTAAAAACTATGAGTAAACAAATATCCCTAATAACACAAAAGATTATACTTTACTTACGACTACTGAAGCCGTATGTTACGCTTCGGTGTGACAGTGTGCCATTAGTCCTTGAGACGGCCCGACCAACGAACTAGCATTAATATACCCTAACATAGACTAACTTTAGCGCTAAAAATGTTTTATTTTAAGAAAACGTTGCTAAATTGTTTATGGAGGTCATATAGGTCAGTTTTTAGGTCAAGTTCCAGACATATGTCTGGGATTAAAAGAAATATACGTGTTTCTATGAGAGAAACATTTATCATTTTTTTATTGTGCGGGAATGTGTGATGTGTATTTATGCTTCTGCTTTTCTTTGAAACTCAGAAGAGCAATTCTAGTATTTTTAGGAAGTGTTCGCATACGACTCTGGTGAGATATGCGCACAAAAATGTATGGGGCAGTCGATTTTTTTTCGCGATTTCGCTGTTGGTCCATAATAAAAGTGGTTCATAATTATGAGTACAATAACCCCTTAAGAGGTATTGCGTTTATTCTGTTACACGTTGTATAACAGATTTTTTTACCATAGGTGTAAGGGTGATGGTCAGAAGAGATATTATATAAAAAAACAACAACATATATTTCTTTGAAATCATCTTTATTTTCACCATTCCTTGCCCAAAAACATATCCATACGATCCATTACAAATGCGAAGTAAGTCTGTTTGTTCCACCTTTACGTCTTAACGGCTCAACGGATTCGGATGAAACGTGGCACACAGGTAAACCATTTCCTGGAATAGGTCATAGGTTATTTTATATCGCATACCAAAAAATAGAATAAACAAAATTACAAAAGTTATGCAAGTTGGGAAGATATGCGTCACATTCGCGCAAAACGGCCATCGCTCAGCATAATGCTGGGACTCGTGTGCGAGACAGAGCCACAGCGCTGGTTTTCAGTGACAACCGAGAAAAATATTCCCATGGGATAATTTGCAACTTTCACATAAGCGGAGCTATTAGCAGAAGCTAGTATACAATACACACAATAAATTCATCAGCATCACCCATTGTTCATATATCCCACATGCACCATATTTTGTATCCCCAGAAAATAAACAAAACATGATTCCATATAAATATTAAAACAAAGTCACCACATGACTAGAGCCATACATATGTATGTCCCTTAAATATTCCTTTCTCCTAAATTCCCGGACGAAAAGTCGCGAGATCTCATCGAACAGTAAACATCTTACTTTATCTCACCTTTGTACTGCTTAGGGGGAATGGGGGATGGGAGCCTCCCCAACACATCAAAGATTGAAGACTCTAAGGTGCTGGGGTAAGGAAACGTCGCGTTGGGAGATGAGCGAGAAATGAGATGTAGCGGGTAAACGTAATTTTCCCTGCTCAGTCGTTCACTCTTGGCAGAGTGGTCGTGGTTTCATGATGATGCATCGGCTCTGGATAGTATCCTGCTCAGGTTAATGTATTTAGATGAACCAAAGCATGTATGGGTGGAGAGTTTTCTAAATTGCTGAAAACTCCCTATATTGATAACTAGCACTTCCTGAGGATTACTCCCTTGGGCTCGTTACACAGAAGCCGTGAATTTTTTCGAGTTTAAACGTATGTCAGTGATTGGTGTGTTAGACTCAATCACGTAACTGCGATTGACAATCGCTTCAATTTTACTTGTAAACGATCGATGACAATTGATACCTAATAACGTAAAATTAGGGTTTTGGATACTACCATGAAAACACATTATGACGGTAAAGTTTTGTCTTGGTGCCAGATTCATTTGCAATAAAGTATGTACTAACTAAGACTTTTCCTAATATCTGTTGGCAGTCTCCAAAAAAAAAGGTTTTTCATTACTTAAAAAACTATAATAATAGAAGTCGATTTGGGACAGCTTCAGGTTTTATTTCCGTTTTTTTAAATAAAAATGACACTAAAGGTAGGTAGGTCAATGACCGCTATTGTAAATTAGCTTTTGGCCGCAACTTCCCATACACACATATCCCGTTTATTCCCGTTCCCGTAGGAATTTCCCGTTCCCGTAAAGCCTATATAGCCTTCCTCATGAATGTGGCTATCATATATAAAAAGAATTTTCCAAATCCGACTGGTAGTTCTCAACAAACTCTTCAGCTTTATTATTAGTAGAGATTTATTTGTCGCCTACAATAGACGGTGAACTCTAACATCCCCACTCCCATCTAAACACAATATCCTAAGTACCAACAAGGAAGAAACTTATAAAGCTTCTGAGTACACCATCCATAAAAGGTATCTTATTTTATCGCTACCGTTAAAACTATCATTGTTTCCATCAGTTCCAATTATATCCAAATCGGGCCACAAGATGATGATAGGACCAATTTATAGGCCAATTTTAAAACAGTAGTTGCTCCTTTGACCATAGAGGGGGCTGTAGACCTTTTGCACTTTGGTGCCTAAGTGCATTGGGTATTTAGCTCGTAAAGTTTTGTTGAGATAGGCTTAAAGCTTGCATCAAATTGTTTTGGATTGAAGCACAAACTATATTAGATACTAGCGGACGTCACGCGGTTTCACCCGCACAGTTCCCGTTTCCGTGAAAGTACGGGGATAAAATGTAGCCTATGTTACTCGCTGATAATATAGCTATCCATTGCTGAAAGAATTTTTGAAATTGGTCCAGTAGTTTTTAAGTTTATTCGTTACATACAAAATACAGTTTTTTCCTCTTTATAATATTAGTAAGAAAGTATAGAAGAGGCTCTAGACAATCTTTCAACTATAGCTCAATCCCTGAGATCCATTGGATTAGCATGCTCCACATAAATGTCACGTGGTCAATAATTTGGCCACTATAATTATTTGAGATTTTGACAACCGCTATCGTTGACAGAATGTGCGGTTGTCTATGGCCTTGTGTAATCCTAGTACACTTTGGATCACCAATTGGTGACAAAAATGACATAACAATACCTTGACACTACAGGGTACTGTTATAAATCATCGTTGACGCAAAAGGACTATATTACTGGCCTTATCAAGCATGCCCCATATTTAAATCTTTTTTTTTTTCATATTTTATGAATCTTTTTGTTTGTTTGACGACAAAACGTATCAGTAGCAGATTCCATCGGAAAAAATATGGATCATAAAGAATACTCATCAAAGGCGTACAAAAGAAAATATCTTACGACCTCTCGTGCTATTATGTGACCTAACTTCAGCAGACAGTTTACTCTGATATCTTGACGACGGTCAGCCGCTAAATGGCGGCCATATTTCTCCGCCGGAATAAGTCCCGAAAACTAGCTTATCCCATCTTGCAGTGTGACCTAACCCTCCGTAGCACATTTACATGAAAATAGAAGCGTCGTTTGACCCTTTTTCGTTCTACCTATTTGTTTTATTTATCTTCTTCTGTCTTGTCAATTTACTCGTGAATGTTTCAGGCCAGTTCTAGTTTGCACAGTGAATATTTATAAGGTAAAACGAAAAGAAATTCCGACCTCCGAAAATGGTCTAATTTTTTTCCGGATTAAGCGTATTTTTCCGGACGGAATTATTCCTGTAATGCCTGAATGAGATCTATTTGGTTGGTGAATAGCGTATTTTTGTATTGATGGCCTCAATGGCTGGGTTTTTACGGCTGTTTTATATTATTGGCGCAGTTTGATCAAGCAGTAAACACGTTGAACTGGAATTAATTGGTATTATGGTCGATTATTTTAATTTCAATTAACAATGCCTGTTGTGACTGAAATGTTTTAAAAACACGTTTTTTGTCTTAATATGAAGATTGTCCAACGATGTCATAATCAGTAATTAAAAAAATGTTTGGCTGTTTTTTCAGTTCAAAAAATGATCAATTAATCAATTGGCTGGCCTCTTAGTCGAGTAGTTAGTGACCCTGCTAAACCGGAGATCGTGGATTCGATTCCCACCCAGGACTAATCTTTGTGTGATAAGCATGATCATTTGTCCTGTGTCTGGGTGTAATTCGTCTATAATATGTATGTATTTAGAAATATATCTGGTTGCCATAGCACTGACTCTGCCTAGTTTGGGATCGGATGATCGTGTGTGAATTGTCCCAAGATATTAAAATGCCTAAGGCATTAATTCCGCCTTTGTACAGTGTTTTTACTAATGCATAAAGTTTTAAAAAATAAATAAATATTATTATTATTCTTTTTGGCAGTTACTACTGGAAATCGGTCAACACTATCAATTCAATGAACACTAAAACTTTATTCTTTATCTTCTAAAAATAAGCAACTTGTCGAGGCTTCCCTACTACAGAAATATGTAAATCTATGGGGTCCAATATTTCAATAAGATACCCCATCGGCAAGTGTTGCCATGGGAATCTGTACAAGTGTTTGCTTTTAGCGAGGGGAATATGTTTAATAGTAGATATTCTTGGACTGTTATATGATATTCATAAAGAGATACAAAGTTAGAGTGCCCTCATACTAAAACGCTCAATGACGTCCCCAAAGACAAAAACAATCTTCTAGTGTTACAGTATTAGCACGTAAAATTATTTACCAGTAAACAATACAGCGATAATAAGTGTCAAGAATACAAAATTTCATCATATCATATCAGCTGAAAGACGTCCACTGCTGGACATAGGCCCCCCTCAAAGGGGGGATTTGAAATAATCGCCACGCTTGGCAGGCGGGTTGTCAATCGCAGTGTAGCTTTTGCAATGCACTGAGAATACTGCAGCCCATCCTCTGGTGAGTCCCTTAGTCGCCTCTTACGACACCCACGGGAAGTGATGGGATAGTGCTATTCTTTTACATCCGACACCACACAGACATACAAAATCTACCTACTCATAATCAAAGTCATTAATTCAAATCAGGCTGAGTGCCAGCACGTTTTGAACGTCAACGTTATCATAAAGACAGTCCCTGAAAACGCGTCACCACTTCCTAATGTTTTAGCTGGGCAGAAGAAATGGTGCTTCAAATTCCCTAGCAACACATCTGTCTGTTAACATAGTCAAACCCAAACAATTTGGACCGTTAACAATAAAATTGTTATCGCTGGTAGAATGTCATTTTGTCTTTATTAATTCTTACAATATTATTTCATATGCATCAGCGAATTATTTTTTTTTGAGGAATTGGCTAGCCCTTGACCTCGATCACGCCTGATGAAAAGTGATGGATGAGGTCTACGATGGAGCGAACATGCCCATAAGATACCTTAAGGAACTGGTACTCCCACATGGAGTTTCTTGTCCGTTCTTCTCCACAAGAATCTACCTCTCCGAATGGACAGTAGAGTCACTTTATTAATGTAATTTTATTATTTTACTGAACTGTAAATAATGACGTTCAAAAGTGCCGTTTAATGGCCTAATTGAAATAAACGTTTTGACTTTGACTTTGACCACGCGTCGACGAAACACAGCAGGCTGCTTGAAGCCGGACTCCGGTGGAAAGGTGGTCGTGAACCAGGCGGGCGTTAGCCCTACCACCGCAAGAGAAGGATTGGCCAGTCTAATATGGTATTAGGTGAGACTGCCCAGGATGCGCTAAGCGCTCGATTCAGTTGAGTGCTTGATGGAACAAATTGTGCTAAACAAGGAGGCTCCTTCATTCATGCATCCCAAATTCCAACCCTGGGACTTTTCCAGAACCAGAAATTACACCAACATTTAGTTTCGTACCTAACATAACTCATACCTATGTTGACTATTGATAAATATGGTTAACAATAGACCATGCACTAGAAGTCAATCCAAACTAAATGACGTCTGTGAAGTTTGCCCACCTCTCACCCCCGCTGTCACATAAATTTGGTACTGATGGCGCAGCGACTCGTGCAGTAATCCGAGCCCCCATTCGTTTTGATTTTAGCTGTACCATCCTAACTCATGTTATAATTACGAAAATACTCACAAACAAACTCTTGTTTATTTATTACCATTTTACGTGTTAACGGCTGTATGGATTTGGATAAAACTTACACAGGGCTAGGCCATGTCCTAAAACAAGATAATTTTCAGTATGTTGGGACAATGCCAACTTTGACACAGGCGGAGCCGGGGGCAGCGGCTAGTGTTGTATAACTAACATCATACATGATTTATAACTATCACCAAATATCATAAGTGGATTATGTCCGGCCATTTTGACGTAGTTTGTACGCGGTCGGCACGAGCATATCTGCCTATGACGTAACTATTAATTTAATTACTTTGATTTGATCTAAAGCGATATTGATTAACGTTATGAGATTCATAGACGGGTAATGTTATGAACGGTATCAATAGATATTGAAGAACATAACTATACATTCATTGGAACAAGTGTTCACTGTGTTCTGCCGGTCGATTCTGTAAACATGTCGAAGTGAAGGTTTGGGTGAAGTGATCACGAGGTGAGCTGTCAATCCATATAATCAAGATGGAGCTCACTTCGTAATCACGTGACATCTTGATTATATGGATTGACAGCTCACCTCTAAACGCGATCCGACAATACGACAAATATGCGACGACACGTTTTCATAGAAAATGCTCGAAATATTTTCATTGCAAAGTTTGTCTTTGTGCTCTTTTATTTGTATTTTTTTAAATATTTTTTTAAGTGTTTCGTGTGTACGTAAATAAATGAATAGTTCAACGTAAATATTCGGGTCTTGACCCCTGAAACTGCTGTTTTTTTCGAGCAACTTCGAATTATGATAACTTAATTACAAATTAAGTTATCATAATTCGAAGTTTCTTCGGCAAAGACATTTCTTCGAGTCTTATAAGATGCAGCTGAATACGACTAGCTTGGCATATCATGCTTCCATACTGGGTTATGCAAACCAAACGATACATTTTAGGTGGCTCTGTGTATATAAAGTGTGAAATTTTAATGGTTGGTTCCTCACAGCGAAATGAGCTTGTCTTGGTAATAAAATCGATTTATGAAAAATAATAAATTTAAAATCAAGAATTGGCAGAATAACAATTGTGATAAACACAACATTAAAGCGATTTCGAACTTATAGTTATACATCGCAATAGTTTCGCGCAAAGCGGATGCGGTCATTGCCCTTCGCGTATCAACCAGCTGATGGGTACTCCTGATTTAATTAAACACAATACCGAATAAGTTAACATAAAAGGATGCCGCGCACGATGCGCTTTGCCGACAAAGTGAAAAGAGCGAACAGGGCGGCGGCGCGTGCGTTTCGAGTAGTACCTACATCACATCTAGTGAGTTACTATTGCTTCTCACGCTTTCGAGTTTATGCATATTTTTTGTTATTATTTGAAAACAAAACATTTTTATTTTTTTTATGTTTAACTTTATGTTTCGATAGTTGTACTGATGGCTAATCGTTCTGCCGCGGAAAAACAACCATTACAATTTCAGCGTCTGCCTATATAATGTGTATGCTTTGTACCTTGTATATTGCGTATAGAATATCCTGAATCCGTATTTCATAACAAAGACGGGCTAATAGGTAAACATATTATTGAAACCCGATACGAGAACTAATTACATGAATTTCAACAAACATCTGTTACAATATGCTGACTTTGTATAGAAATCTTCAAGACTATCACGATTATTGGTGAGCAGTGTTATATTACAATTTCAATATAAAAACATCCTGTACAAAAGAAATCGTCATTTTCCTGCCTTGGCCCATGTTACCAATCGTGTAATGCAAAAAAAAAATGACGCAATTGATCGTTCCCTAGTAAAACGACAAGGAACCCATATAGTTTCACAAAATCTGTCCGTCCGTCCATCCGCAGTTTGACTCATGCAATTAGCACGTGTGTGTCATTTTCATGGGACATAAAATAACGAAAACATAATAAAAAATACACACAGTCAAATTGAGAACCTCTTCCTTTTTTGAAGTCGGTTCAAATCGGTTCCAAATCAAATTCCAAGTTGACGCCAGTGATGCACATTTCTTGACATAGGTGTAATTTTTGGGTTATGGGGGCAACAATGGACACCCCTATAATTTGCGTGGCCCGCCATGCTGTTGGCCGGTGATTCATATAGTCCTTCACACAAACCCTCCATCTTCTCTTGCATCTTCTGTACAAAACAATTTACAGCCGTTAGGTAAACGCTAAAGTACATTACAACAAGGCTCGGATACCTGTTTAAATTTTCAAACCGTTACTATGTACTTGACGGAAAACCTTTTCATTCGGGTTTCGTTCGAATAAACCGGTTTTTTTAAACCGGTATTTGGAGGAGTCTTTACATGAAGGTTTTTTGGGATTAAATGGTTTAGAGCAATAAAAACCGTTTAATACTGGCGCACTACAAAGAAACGTCGCGCCACGCGTATTTTCACAAGTTGCCGTGGCAACTTGTGAAACACGTGTGTTTACCGACACGCCCGCCGCGCCCTTCCGGCGCCGGTTAATTTAGGTTAAGATAAAGTTCTTAAAACGTTCACGTTCTTTTGAAAAGTTCGAAGCAAAACCGCAATAAACTGGTTTTAACCAGTATTTTTTTAACCGGTTCCAAGCCTTGCATTACAAAACTCTAGTACTACTGACAATTTATAAGTTAATTCGGTGCACTGTTGGCTACGTACCCAAGTTACCAACTTTGCGAGCTAATCTTCCACGAAAAGAGCTATCTTGCAAAACTCGACAAGGAACAAGAAGTTAAAGTTTCCAGCATATACTTAGGTCAATATTCGAAGTTACTTAGAAACATATTGACTTCAACTAACCCCAACTTATCTAGAATGCTTAACTTTACAAAACATCACTCCTGTATTCCCCGAATAATTAGGCAGAATTGTAGGTATGTATAGTACAGTCAGTTACCACAATTACCTGACCCACCTTTGCATAAATGGTTGAGAGTTTTTAGAAAACGAATCGATAGAATTTATAATTCTTTTATATTTTATATTTACTTTGTTGAAATGGTAAAAATAAAAAAGATTTATAAAATTCTATCTATTCGTATTCTAAAAACTCTCAACCGTTATAACTGCTTGTCTGTCGACAAAGGCCTCCTCTAAAGATTTCCACGTAGTCTTATATTTTGCTTAACGGGTCCATACCGGACCAGCTGTTTTTCTGTAATCATCTTCCCATCTTTTGATATGTCTACCTCTATTTCTTTTGCTATCTCTTGGGTACCATTCTGTAACTAACTTGTCCATTTCTCTTAACTTTCTCTGAACTTAATCCCGTCCATCGCCATTCTAGCTGTCTGTAGGCTGTGTGTGCCTAATCTAGCCGCTAACTTGGGACAAATCCAGACCCCGGGTTGCTACTGAGTAATTCTATATCGTAAACCTCAACAATGCTTTGCCCGACCCGGATATCGAAACCCCCACGCCCCGTAGTAACGCATACCACTAGCCAAAGCTGGCAGTCAATAGCTCAATTCTAATGCTCGCATTTTTCGCTTTTAACGTCCATTTGTATCAGTCATGACATGACAAATAGAGCTTTTATGCATTCCATACCCATTTGACACACGGTACCGTAAATCACGAACTTTGTATACATTATAACATCATATACCCCATTTTATATCCAGATCAGTTCAGTATTGTACATAAAACAGTTGAAGTTCTAGCCATCTGTACGGTAACTTGGAATGATTAATGTTTGTTGCGAACTTCCATGTAAAATATGTACCATACAAAACACGTGCGATGCCTCGGTACAGCTTGAGCGAGTCTGTAGTGTGGTGCGAGTGGGGGCGTGTTACTTGAGTTTACTTTGACCGTCCGTAGGTATATTTTTTAGTGTTTGGAGATCTAGACTTTTTTGGAATTATAGTTAGACTTGATTTAATAGTATGAGGGGTTCTGTGAAATACCTTTATCAAACAAAATTTCTTTAAATATTTAGAAAAAAAATAAAGAGTGAAGCCCACAAAGGTACCAGTTATTTGAAAAGACATTTCGTCCAGCTGACCATCTGTTATGTGACACAAAAAACTTAAACAAAATATTCAGAACAAAACAGCTAAAAACTGTGACAATTTTATGCCAAAACGTCATATTTCATTAACATTACATACAATAATTTGAACACTGCCACAGAAAATAATAAAATCCAAGAAATTACAACATAGAAGAGACATGCTAGAAATCAGTGATGTTAGTACGCAACCTATAATTATTTCATACTAGCTGTCGCCCGCGGCTCCGCCCGCGTGAAGGTCGAAAATTATCCTAAGGGAAAATTCTCCCGGGATAAAAATCAATCAATCAATCAAAATCATATGTGTTAATCCAGGTCGTAAACTATATGTGTGCAAAATTTTATCCAAATCTGTTCAGTAGTTTTTGCGTGAAAGAGTAACAAACATACATCTACATTCATACTTTCGCGTTTATAATATTAGTAAGGATAAGGAAGTAAGAATTGAAATCGCGCCCAGTGGCACCCTATTGTTATAGTGTAGGGAGCTTAATAAAACAGTACAATATTTGCTAGGTCTTTACATCAAAATAACGCGACTTGTTTATATGAATTCATATCGTGATAGCGACAAAACTTTACTTAAGACTTAATATTTACTTCAGTTAAAGTTCTTACTACTGTTTCTTTTGTCTCCACTCTCTAAAAACTCAGTAAACTTCTGCATATGTTTCCAACAGAGGATTTACCTCCCCTTTCTGTGTGAAGAATTCGAAAGTTCAAAACTTGCCAAACTCAAAAACCTGTCGAAAAAACCTGTCAAAATTTAGAAACCGAGTGATTTCTATACTTCTTTAATAAGCACGTAGCCAAAGTCTGTAATTCTCTCCTAGCACTGTGTTGTCTATTACATCTAATTCATCAACTTTTAAAGTTAACTTTTTATATCATTCAGGAGTTGCGCTCCAAACAGGTATCATAGACGTCATCAAAAAAACTGCCAGGCTAAAATGTGACTGGGCAGGTCACACCAGCCGCATGCATAGTGACCGCTGCCCATCCTCTGATGGATGGCGTCGCCGAAGCCAGCCCAGAAAGCGGTGGCAAGATGTGGACGCACACCGCGAAGGCTGGTTCGAGGTGGCGCAAGAAAAGAATGTCTGGAAGGATATGGGGAGGCCTTTGCCCAGCAGTAGGACACAATAGGCTAAGAAAAAAAAAGAGTTAGTTACTACTGGGATCTTCTGCAGGATCGCCCTCCTTTTTTACTGTTCTATCTTCACTTAACCTTTATTATTTTCATCTAGACGTTGCGATACAAGTACTAGGCAACTGACTGTTTTACTTTTAACAATGACAGTTATTTCCTGTAACTAATCCTCGGACACTTAAACTAAACCATCAAAAGCACTGCTAATCTATTTATACAACAACTTTCCACTTAACAAAGTCGTATACCGCGTCCACGTTTAACGTCTAGTACTATGTTTTACACCGGCACAGGCGCCATTTTTAATGCCCCGTGAAATCAGAAATGAACATTTGATGAGTACTAACCTATGTGCTGCAAACCCAACTGTTGGGAGTAATTATAAAAAACTGCTATAGCTAGACTTTTATTGAAGAATTGTGTACTTTATAAATTGCTATTACGCTGGAAACGACCAGAACTTGTGCACCAACTCGCACGACCCATTCCTTCTCATTAAGAGGAGGCCTCTGGCCCAGTAGTGAAAACTTTGAGCAATAATAAATATGGTTCCTGAGGCCCCACAGAAAAAGACGGGGGCAAACACTAGCCTACTATAACGGTCATCTACCTACATTGATTTTAAACATAACAACTTTTAACATAGTAGCATAGACCCACAGTCAATTAAACTGCACAACACGTCATGCAGTTCATCGAACCAGCTCAAGCGACACACAACCGACATAGAGAACTCATCGCTCTATTATTATAATCACAGACCATGCAACTGCCGCACCGGCAGCTATATGAGACGCCAAACTAATAAATAGTGTTCGTGATCTGGACACAAGTTTCTCCTGTTATAATAGGGAAGATTCCTGATAAATCTACTAAGTCCCAGTTAGTTTACCAAAAAATATTGGACACGTATTTTTTTTTGTCACGTAAACAAAAAGTAAGGCAATACAGTGCGTTGAAATTTCGTGTGACATTACGCCCACGTAAAAATTGTACCATTTTTCCCTGTCAGTGAAATAAAAAGCCCCCCACTCAACAACTAAAATAACTGACGGCCTTTTATAATCATATTTTTTACCTAGATTCATCACTATTGGCAAGGTCGTCAATAACAACGAGTAAAAAAACGGTGTCACTCACTGACAACACAAGCTTGGGATACTAAGTTTTGACAATGCTATCCCTAGCAGTGGCCGCCAAGCCGCCTCGCTGGCTCTATGGTTATTTAATCGTATCGTGATCCGCGGCCAATAATGTGCATAATCACGATCTAACTGGGCGTTCGTAGCGCGCGTGTGTCACGAATCAAATTATTATTAGTTCTTTGTTAAAAATTTATTCTATTTTTGTTTACCCTGGTCTGTAACCACGTGCTTTTTTTAGTGAATCATCGCTTTGTGTTCAAAGGTAAAGCGTGAAAATGATATTGTGAATAATCAGTTAAATAGAATATAAATGATTTTAAGTGATTTAATGTTAAGTTGCTTCTAAATGTAATATTTCTATCAGTACAATTGGTCTTCTTTCAAAATGTATCGAGGTCGGCGTCCAGTCTAAGTGAATACCAGTATTTTTCGTAGTGCGGCTGCCTACCAGACCTCCACAACCCATTAACTGGGTAACACGGAAAAACTGGTAAGACTGGTATCAGATTTTCTGGCTTTAGAAAATTCGTAACGACTGCCAAAGATCTCCAACCGGGACCAACGGCTTAACGTGCTTTCCGAGACACGGAGGAATCTCGGTATGTTAAGATGGTCACCCATCCACAGACGTCAGATTTTCTAGCTTCTGATTATCCGTAACGACTATCAAAGATCTTCAAATTCAAATTTTGTTCACTCTGTATAAGGACGACGCCTCTGGATAAGTCACGCAAAACATTCCTCTAGTCAATATTAGTATGAAACATTACATCTATTTAAACTATCTCAAACATAATGTTAGCAGAAAAATATCATTAGACTTATCGCGTTCCTGTAGGAATTTCCCGTTCTTGTATAGCCTATAGCCTTCCTCATGAATGTGGCTATCATATACATACTAAAAGAATTCTCCAAATCCGACTGAGACTTCCCGAGATTAGCGCGTTCAAACAAACAAACTCTTCAGCTTTATAATTAGTATAGATATCTTCACACTTCACATCTCAAGTAGTAGCTACTCAGTAAAATGCCTTTTACATCGTATCATAGTTTACTGCATAGCTGTTTTGATTTCATTTAAGTAATAGATTTAAAATGAATGTGGAAAAAACGTTCGGCCCATATTCTAAGTACTTTTAAAGGGAACCTCCTCCACTCAAATTGAAACAAAGGAAAAGGTTAAAATACGGTTTTTTTTTATTATTATTGATAGAGCTCGCGACCACAATCTCAATTGATGATAAGCGATGATGTGGTCATGTGTATCGTAATATATAACATTCTTCCGTTGCTGACTGATTGAGTGACTGACTGACAACGCATAGCCGAAACTACTGGTCGTAGAAAGCTGAAATTAGGCATGTAGGTTCCCCGGGGACTGTAGGGGAGCATTAAGAGATTTTTTTCCTTTAAGGAAACGAGAAAAACGGGCCCTGGCCTTTTATCTGCTGTTTTTTCTCGTTCGGTGCACATCATCATCTAGTAGGCTAGATGTGCCGAATTTCATCCCATTTAGTTCAGTAGTTTTTGCGTGAGAGAGCAACAAACATCCATCCTGACAAACTTCCATTTTCATAATAATAATGCAATGTCTTCCGACGTTAACCTACGACGCATTTATTATACAACCATCCTTAACCCATATGTTAAGAAAATCAAATGTGTACTATTCATAGCAATTGGGAGTCGAAAAACAAATGACGGCGCGTGCGCACACAAATAGAATCAGCTAGAAATGAGTACTCCACTGAACTGAAGTAGGTACTTGATCATAATTGTATTATGTGAATGACTTTGCCGACCTTGAATCTGCTGTTGGTAATTAGATTAAATGGATTTATAATGTCATCATTGAGTTTTAGAAAAACTAGAGGCCTATGGGTTTTTTATGTGGATTGAAGTAAATCATTATGGCCATTGTTGAGTACAGATTAAGTAAGCTAAATTAGTAATGGGCCATTACATTAGCCATAAAGACAATAATTATGTATGGTTGCGGTAGACCAGCGGGATAATTGCGTAAAAGATAAATTCATTTTCAAATAAAATAATTTATTCATGTATTTTTTGATAATGTTCAAATACCCTATTGATTTAATTAGTGTATCAATGAAAATATGTACTAGTCATATTACGGAAATTCTTTTACATATATTAATAGATAGATCTTGCATGCTGAGCATCATAAGCAAAAAATATCTAATAGAAACATTTATTGATTTCCAGAAATGTGTTTCCGAACGCATACAGCCCTAATCTCTTCAAAATTACAGTGAACAGGCTTCTTCTGGGTAAGCTCGCTCCATCGTCGACTTTGTCTCTGTCATCTATGACCTATAGTAGGCGCCAGATAAATGTGGAATAAAGTATATTGACCTTTCCCTAATAACTGCTCATAGGTACCTGAACAATTAAATATGAATCGTTTTTCATTATTAGACAATGTTAAGGATCACGAGAGATTATGATTCGGGACAGTTTTGTGTCATTAATTCCGTTTTTCAAATTAACAATGTCAATAAATGTAGGTGGGTCAATGACCGATATTCCACGATTATCTGGCGCCTACTATAGACTAGAGTCAGGAGTAAACCCATATTCAATAAAAAAAAATGCACAATATTTTAAGAACATGCTCCACAGCTTTCGATAAACCAAATTTCAATAAGTGAGCAATACCTTTAAAATGGTATCTTGGTAAAGTAGAATCCTATGAATCTATACTAACATAATAAAGCTAAGAGTTTGTTTGTTTGAACGCGCAAATCTCTAGAACTACCAATCGTAATTTAAAATTTTATTTTTCTTTGTGTATATGCTAGCCACATTCATGAAGAAGTTTATAGGCTATAAGAGAACCTCCTGTCCACGCGCCCTGTCTTCTTTGTATTATTTCTTTGTATATCGAGTCCTTTACTGGTATAAAACACATATGTCGATGCAAAATAATTCCTGATGTATAACATGGCAATAGAATTACAACAATTCACTATCCAATTACTCGCAAACGATCCTACTTAAAACTTCATACATTTGACAGCCACAGTACTTTGTCAACTGAAAAATAAGAGTCTTCTTTGTATAAATAACAACTGAATAATACTAGTCATCTAAATATATATGTCACCGGAAAATTGCAAACGCCGCCGTTAGATTGTAAAATATCACGTGAAATTGTAAACTATTTTTTCTTAATAAGACACGGATATATTGGAAACTATTGCATTTGGATGGGATTTTTTACAAACAAAACGATTTTTTCGTAATACATCGAGAAATTAAAATCCAATAAAGATTTATAAAATTTTACAGATTCAGCAATTTTCCGGTGACATACATCTGTATAAATAAAATAAATCGTTAAATGTGTTGCTAAGCGCAAAACTCGAGAACGGCTGGACCAATTTCGCTAATTCTTATTTGTTATGTTTGTTATTGTCAGGAAAAGGTTCTTATGAAACAAATAAAAAGAATCCGTGCGAAGCCGGGGCGGGCCACTAATCAATACTTACTTAATATTATAAATAGGAAATATTTGTATTTTTGTATGTAACGAATAAACTTAAAAACTACTGGACCGATTTGAAAAATTCTTTCAGCAATGGATAGCTACATTATCAGCGAGTAACATAGGCTATATTTTAGCCCCGTACGCCCACGGGAACGGAAACTACGCGGGTGAAACCGCGTGACGTCTGCTAGTTATAAATAAAATTAATTTAACCTTACCTGAAGACATTAAACAAATAACATAACAACGACAATAACAATTTACACAACATTTGTTGTATACAAAGAGAGTTCATTGAACGTCACTAAATGGATGACAATAGAATTTATATACATTACGTTTTCAACTCTATGAGTTTACTTTTAAAGTCTATAATCGCATATGTGCAGTAATTTGTCTCATGTCTCTTTAATTTGCCTAACAAAGATGTATGATCATAGACATTTTGTGTGAATTTTTAATGAAAATTTACTTTAAGCCTGTTTATTTGAGAGTACTGTTATGTATTGTCTTAATGTATTAGAGCATTAGCCTAGTAAATTGAGTATTTTTGTTATTGTAAGGAACCAAAAAAAGGGTGCCAAGTTGAATATGTCCCTTGTTGCCTTTTGGCCTAGCCCAATTCTGTCTCCTGCTTGAATGGAGGGAAGCGAAAATTATATTTTTTCCTACTCCCTCGCTTTGCTTTTCAGCCGGTCGATTCTATAAACATGTCGAAGTTGAAAAGCTTGGGTAAAGTGATCGAGAGGTGAGATGCCAATCCATATAATCAAGATGGAATGACAGCTCACTTCGTGATCACGTGACATCTTGATTATATGGATAGACAGCTCACCTGGCGATCACTTCACCCAAGCCGTCAGACAGAATTAAAAAAATATTGGACCCGTATTTTTTGTTTTGTCACGTACTTAAAGAAAAAATAACGCCGATTTCGAATTTTCAATGCACGAGATTTCAATGCACAGTGCATTGAAATCTCGTGTGACGTCATTTACCAGTACACTTTTTACTGGAAAGTGACGTTACAAGCCCCCACTTCTTATCTTTTATTCGTATGTTTTTATTTGATAAAATTAAAAATACGTTTCCAATATTTTTCGATAATCTTATTGACGGACTAAATAGAATCAATTTTTTTTTACCCAGGAATAGGATAGAATAGAATATTTAATTATTTGCTCAGAATGTTGGTACTTACAGTAAGGTGGTTACAATAATATTAAAGAATCCTTGTACATTCTACCATTTTGGCATGCAAACATTGATGCAGTTCATCGTCAAACACACAAAACATTGATACACAACAAACTTATCAGCCAGAAAATCCGATACGCAGTAATAACATTTATTTATTAAAAGTACAGTTAGTTTATTTTTCAAACTTATTACTGGAATGAGGAATCTGGTTAAAAATAGCCGGTGCCATACCAAAAATACTTTGCCTCAAAAGTCAAAACGTTTATTTCAATTAGGCCATTAAACGGCACTTTTGAACGTCAACATTTACAGTTCAGTAAAATAATAATATTACATTAATAAAGTGACTCTACGGTCCATTCGGAAAGGTAGATTCTTATGGAGAAGAACGGACAAGACAGTCCTCAACAAAGCAGTCCAGGCAACATCCCTATAATTTTATATTACACTTTATTTAGTTTTTATTTATGTACTATACCAATTTGTATAAAGCATTTCAATTTACTAATAATATAAATTTATTTGTCCCCAGGTAAGGCGATAATACAGAGGTGCTAATGAATTCAAATATATACAGGTAAACCGACTATTAGCATAAATTGTAGTTTGTTTTGGGAAGTTTCAATTGAAGTTGTAAATAAAACAAATCTTTATTAATTAGGTGGTAATGGCTTTTAACCACGATGGGATGGCAATTTGTCATTTGAATGAGCTATTTTAATGTTACTAGTAAAGATTTTACAAGTATTTATTTTTACATTAGGTATACCTCTTTTTGGAACATTTTATTTATTTATTAAAACTTTATGCACTAGTAAAAACACTGTACAAAGGCGGACTTAATGCCTTAGGCATTTTCTACCAGTCGACTTTAACCATTCCAAGTCGACATTTTCACCTCTTTTTGGTTAAATTTTATAGGATTTACTGTAATAACCAAAGATCGGAATAGGTAGACTATATTATCCTAATGTTCGTGGAAGTAAGTAACATGGATTTGATAATACCTCCTGTAAAATCCCGGAATTACAAACTGCCTACCAGACCTCCACTACCCATTAACTGGGTAACACAGTACTCCTTGGCAAGACTAGTGTCACATTTTCTGGCTTCTGACTATCCGTAACGACTGCCAAAGATGTACAAATGACAGCCGGAACGGGGCTTAACGGGCTTTCCCAGGCACGGAGGAGTCCCGGTATGTTAATATGGTCACCCATCCACAGACCAACCTCGGCAAGCGTTGCTTAACCTTGAAGGTCGACCCGTGCGGCTGTTATTATTTAGCCACGAGCTCCTCCTCATAAAATATAACCCACACTATACTTATATTAATGTTCTCCTGAATATACCCTACTTATAGTGACCTCTATATGAATTAAACAATACATACGTTCGCACTGCCCAAGGTCAAGGTCGCTCGAGTCCCAAGGGTCACTGTAATAGAGAGCTTTCATTCCAAGGTCACATCACGTAAGCATAGAGTGTTCATTAAATAGTTAGTGGTAATGTTTAAAGTTTAGAATGCGGGTTTATGGGGAAATTACCTTTAGCTATGCATGCTTGGCAGTTACGAAGTTAAGCAACACTTGCCGCGATCAGAGTGTGGATGGGTGACCACTATATAAATATTTTATTTTGCAACTTAAATGTTTTGAGACTAGACCTAATGACAGTTTTACCGACTTCTGGAAGCCCTAATTATTAAATTCAAATTTTACAAAATTTTAAAATCTTTTAAAATGTGATTGTGGTTCCCATGCTTGGGATCCCTTTGTCCCAGGATCTAGTAACTCAACAATTTTGGGGTCGGCTGCATCTGAGTACCAGCGTTTAACATGGAGTGACTGCCTGTCTAACCTTCACAACCCAGTAACTGGGTAACACAGTACCCCTTAGCGTGGTGTGAGATCACCTGAGTCTGTGTTACCTGATAGCTACAAGTTACAACCTGTCAAGACTGAATAGGTTACTTCTAGGCAAGGGGGCGTTCAAGTATTACGTAACGCAATTTGGGGGCAGGGGGTCTTGTAAAACGTTACGATGCGTTACAGGGGCGGGAGGGGTGTTTGAACAACGCTTTACGTAACATTTTTTATTTTATTTCTAACTCACTAAACATATTTTCAAGTTACATAGTCACTAAACAGTAGTCATTTTGCCAAACAAAAATAAACATCAATATTTTCTTGAAATGACATTTATTAATATAAAAAAATGGTAACATGAGAGTAGTACACATAATTGTGACTTCTAGATAAAAATTGTCACTTGGAGGATATGTAACGTTTAGGGGGGAAGGGGGTACAGATAAACGTTACGGTGCGTTATATGGGTGGGAGGGAGGGTCAAGAATCAACAAAAATTGCGTTACGTAACACCATCTTACCATCAGGTGAGATAGTGGTCAAACGAGTGCCTATCACCAGTATAAAAAATTAAAAAATCATCAAGCTTCCATTGAAGGAACTCAAATAGCACGTGGTCAGTCCCAAACATTGCTGACTTTTGACAATCGTTATCGCTCATGGAGTCACTTGGTCCTAACATAAAATCAATAAATAAATGTATTTATTATATATGAACGTTCACGTATGAGCATTGATTTTTACTAGATTGAATCAGGCCATTCGAAAAATTCTTCCTACCGCTTAGTTCCTATCGAAATTATGAACACTTCTCGATAACGCTACATTAAAATAGGAGTTACCAAAGACAATAACAAAAGGATACGAAGCGGAACTGAGTTTAGCCGAAAACCTTGGATTTCCCCTCACACGTAACGTCCAAACTTAAGGTTAACGTACTGAGGAAATCTTCGAAGCATTTCCGAAACGATTACCGAAAATCACAACTTTAACTACGCAACTTATCATCTTTATGTTAAAGTTATAAAGATCAATGTCGCTTAGATTAGATGTAGATATAACGTTGTAAGAATAATGAGAATTCTCTTGATCCTTGAACCGAAATCGCTCAAGATTTTCTGTCGGTGTCAATGGTCGTAGAAGTATAGCAGTCTTGGAGGTCAAATATTTTAAAATCAAGGCTGATATGTAATTTTTAATAACTCGTGACGACGAGAGACGAATTCGGAACCGGATCCAAAAGTCGGATGGGTTTGATTTAGTTTATACTATTCGATACTTCAATATTCGATTTACCGAAAATATTCAAGGAAACTTCACAAGATACACCTTTTTAAATGTAAAATTTTATCTACCTATGCCACCGGAAAATGACATACTCCGTAAGATCATAAAATATCTTGAGAGATTGTAAACTCTCGACAAATTGTCAACTGAACATTTGGAATGCTTTTTTACGCATCAAAATTTGAAAGCCATTACGAAAATCTCTTGAAATCATTCAGAGAAATTGTGGAATACAATTTCAACATTCTAAGCTCAACGAAGGAACCCTATTTCTGTCTGCAAGGTTTAAAGGAACCTAACATGAATGACATGACGGGAGCTAAGTTCGCTCGCTTCGCTCGCTCCCGTCATACCATTCGAACCTAACCTATCCGTGTGGAGGCCTAAGTTCCCTATGTCTTATGTTCTGCTACTTGGCTAGGCAAGAAAATCCGATAATCGAACCGCATACTGATTGGTCGCCAACATGTCTTCAGTTTATGTCGGTTCAGAATTTCCCGGAATGACTTAAAGAGATTATAGACTATCAAATGATGCGTAAAAAAGTATTTTTCCAAATGTTCAGTTGACAATTTGTCGAGAGTTTACAATCTCCCATGTTATCTTATTATCTTCCGAAATTTGCCATTTTTCGGTGACCCTTATAAAATATTACTAACATTCTGGGACAGTCAGGTAAAAAAGGATGAACCTCAAAACACCGATAAAATAAATCACTGAAAAATTAGACAAACACAAAACAACTCCAAAGTTCTCCCTTAATAAACCGCGCCATATAACATCCACACCGGTCGAATTTGTCCATAAAACAGCCATTTTTATTTCACAAGCAACCCATTATTCCAATAAACGTTAAATTAACAGTACAAAAACGCTCCTACATAACTTTTGTCTCAATAAAGGAGCGATAATAACAACTCGCTAACGACTTATAAATTTTACACGAATGAGAGGAAACAATACAAAAATGGAATACGGAACCCCATTAGAGGACAATACTGGCCGCCATTTTGAGAACATGAGCTGTGTCAATAACTCTTTGGTCGTTTTTTTTTTCTGCACAATGTATTTTTTTCATTATGCCTTGTTTTTGCGCGCTAGCAATTATTTACGAGTTTATGTCGGTGCTTAGATTTTATACAGTGATAACCTATTCGGTAATATTCTAAAAATATGTTTATTCATATTTGCTTCACATGTTTGGTTATGAAAATATTTTGACATCTGCAAAATAACTTACATAAGGCGATATTTGTACACTGATAGACAAACGCCCACGAAATTATTACCCACTAGCTTCGCCCACGTAAAAGGCGAAAATTATCCCAAGGGCACGTAATATCTAAAATAAAATAAAAAGCAGGTTCTGTGTCTTCGTGCAGGTCACAGTCTAACTAAGTTCCAAATATCAAACAAATCTTGTTCATCTGTTGGAAATGATAAGAATTTAATCATATTAGAAGTACTGTGAGAGCCAACAAAAAATCTCTAGCGAATTTATATTTCAGAGCTAGATATTTTGCTTAATTCTGTTAAATAAAAACTGAAAACTATGAAGAATTGCAAGCACGCCACTGAGCTCATTCATCACAGAACAAAGCAATCAGTTGCACAAAAATACTACCACACATATTGTTACCTCTATCGTGAAGAAATCAAATAGGTATGTAGATTGTAGATACATTAACAAATCCCCAGCACACAGTTACCAAACGCGTTTCATCACTGATCGGAGTTACTGCAGTTAGCTTATCGTATCGCATGATTTACCATTGTAGTTAGATATACGTGACTTTATTTGTAAAGTAACTTGAGTATGGGTAAACGTGTTACTTCATGTTTTGGAGAGCATCATCATCTACCTGCCCTTATCCCGTGTTTCTTGTTGGTGTCGGCGCGACACGTGTTTTTCCTCCACTCTCGAGGCTCTAGACGTGTCGTGCCGAAGGATATTGTCAAAACTTCTATTCTATATTTGTCGATGGCAAGCATTGTAAGTATTCTACCAATGTCAAAAGTAGAAGTCAAACAGTAAAAAATTTTATGTATGAGATTGACAAATGCTGTCAAAATTTCATATGATCACCCTTGTATTCTGGCAATTCGACAATGGCATTCACTAATAGAATATGGCTTTTTGTCTAGCGACTCGGTTCTGTCCAACTTCACGCTATCACTGACTTCCTTTTTATCGAATCCTCACACAATCCATCAATCACATAAAGAATATGGTATCCTTAAAAAAAAAGATACTTTTGGTCAGTACTGAAGATGCTACTGATTGAGTTTTTTCCAGGGAAGAACTCATAATCTGTCTTGTCCCATCTTTGTTTGTAATGTCTTCTAGTCTATCCGGATCCAAATGAATACTAGTATTTTACACAGAGCGATTGCCTAGCCAGTTACTTACCAAATAATTAGTGATTGCAATAACTATATTACAAAACGCCAGAAGGGAATCCTAGTGTCACCCATGATTGCGCATGAAAGGATTGAGATATTATTTTCGCTCCAGTTAACGATATAGAACTATTTTCCATTCAGACCCAAAAAGCATAAATTCATTCATGCAGTATATTGAAATTGAAATTATAAACAACTTTGTTATTCAATAATACTCGGAAATAATGTTTCCTGTTACACAACTTCCACTTTTAGAACAAACGTTATCAAATTCAATGGAAATTTATTCACTAACTGTTTTCTAGCTATAAGTGAACCACCCTCAACGTGAATACAATTATTTACTAATTCTATTCATCTTACTGAATCTGACGAAGGAGATCGGTAAGAATGTCGATTAAGGTACACAATATCATCATTCTCTACCAGTTGTCCCAATTTATTTGAATTTGGCTCAACATGTTTGTCGCCTTTCTTCGTACTTCTCTATGATTCGACGTCCCAGTAATCATCCTTGTCTAGACTTATCATACTTCACTCAGTTCATAGATCGTTTTTTTTTTGGGTAACAATATTATCATCATAAACATCTACCAACAGTAAAGCATCCACTACAGGACATAGACCTCACCCAAAGTCTCCTATATCAAATGTTTTATTAGCCACCTACATTTAACAGCTCTCGCGACCTTCACTAAGTCACCCGTCTATCTACAAGGACCCACCCACCCACGCTTCGTTGCGCGGTACACAACACAAGAATTCCCCGAGTACTCAATAACTGGGCCAAACTTCATTTTTTTATTGACAACACCCGAAAACTTTTTTATCTGTGCCCGAATTTTATATCGGCCAGTGTCAACCCGCAACGTGACATCATTGGCGATTTGAAAAAAGAACGCGTTGACCGCGATGGCTATTGGCATGCAGCGACACTTGTAAGGGGAATTAGACCTTATTTTTCGGAAGCTAGAGCTTGTTCTTGAGAGGTGGTGGATGTGGGTGATACTTTCACTAAGTAGTACCAATGTCAGTGGATATTTTCTTCGCATTATGCAATCAGTTGCTTACGCAACCGTGGCGGATTTGCACGTGCCTACAACGCTAATTTAAAACGATCACTATCGGATTCTATTTTTTTTATGTTTTTTATTCGTTAGTTTTATTCAAGGTAGTGCACGAGTAGAGTTCAATTGTTTTTAGAGGCATCTGAAGCACGTGTAGTTTTGTTAAACAATGAAACATGACTTTAAGCCGACATAAAGCTGACTTTGAAGAGCGACTAATCTAGTGGTTCTAGCAGACTTATAAAAACTCGAAATATTTGTATATAATAGAATTGCTTAAAATCTCTGCTCCGCGTCAGTCACTGAGATTTTATGCAATTTCATTGGTAAATATTTCTACGTGCCTCTCCTCTCCGCTCCAGTGGACAGTCAGCCTAATACTAATATTTCGAGTTTTTATAAGTCTGCTAGAACCACGACTATTTTCTTCGAAATAACGGTAACGTACACCTTGACAAAGTTAGCTATTCTTTTTTATGGTTCTCTTCCACCGTACGGAAAAACGGAACCCTTATAGGATCACTCGGTTGTCTGTATTTCTGTCGGTCTATCTGTCCGTCTGTCAAAGTCGATTTACTCCGAATCTGCTGGACCTATTATAACTTTCTATGACCCAAACACGGAAGTAAACACAGTAAAAGTATTCCCAAAACATTTTCGTCCACAATATCTGTGGTCCTGAATGCCGATTAGCTGGTCCTACGTTTTAGGAGTATGAGGATTATTTTTGCTAGTCATCCTCTTCTTGTTGCTGGCACACCAGTAGCTTAGATTGAAGTTGAACAAACCCGCCACTTTCTCGGCATCGTTGGTGGCAACATACAGTCACTTCGGCTGTATGTTTTGGGGCACAGAGAGCAGGGGGGCCGAAGTCTGTAGTTTCGGGCCTAGTTGCGGGCGTATTCTAGTCCATATCACCTAACCACAAAGAGTTAATGACAACACGATTTCACAGTTACTGTCAAATCGTGTTGTCATTCATTCTTAGTTCGGGTTCGGAACTAATCGTAAGTCCGTAGGTGTTACTCGACTTCGTCTCGGGCTTACATTCGTCTACTCCTTTGATAGGAGGTGGAGCATAGTTTGAGACTCTGTTCCACGCTAACCTCCTGCTGCTGATCCGTCAAGGTGTAGTAGTGGGGCTACCCACTATGCTAGGCCAATCTAGCATAGTGGGTAGCCCTACTATTACACTTTTTTTTTAAGTGTAACTCCAAAATTACACCTTCCTATTCTCTTAGATTACCATTTAAATAGGACATCAATAACAAATTATTATCACCAAGAATACATTAATCTGCACGACTTAACAATCAACACATCTCAAGCCCAGTGTAACTAGGATCCCGATGGAAAAAGGAACTAAATCCAAACAACCACATTTTACATTCAACTAACGTTTACCTTCAAAATCAGCGCCACATTGAAAGATCAAGTCATATTGGTCGGTATTTATATAAGGATTACTATAATAAAGCTATAACATGAAACATATTTATTAAGTGAGATATAAAAAGAAATGCTCATCTAGGCCAAAGGGTCGTGTAAACAAATGCCATCACGATTCTCTTGCGCAAAGGATTTTTATATCTGTATGAATGTAATTGATGCAATAACCTCAAATATAAAACAAGCGAAGTATGTTATCGATACTGTTAGTACTTATCACACTAATATTATAAAGGTGAAAGTTTGTGAGTGTGTGTGTGTGTGTGTGTTTGTTACTTCTTCACGTGCAAACGGCTGGACCAATTTCTATAAAATTTAGTATGCAGGAAGCTGACACCCTGGATTAACACTACTTTTTATATATTTAACACGTTCTAGTAAATCTGATAAACCGCGGATAACACCGCGGGGCGCAGCTAGTAGCACTATAAATCTTTGTTGTGGTCCTGGAGTCCCAACTTCGTCGCTTTCATGTAAGCACACCTATTCATTAACCTCATTGCTGATTTTTGAACCTAACAACACCCACTTAACCTCAAAAGACCCGGAACAAAGACCCGCCGCCACCGTGATAAGGCTTATTAAAACTTTTAGTTAAAAATTCTTCAAAAAGTTAACTAAGCGAAAAGGAATATTTCAGTGAGATAAGCTAATAATGCTGAAAAAAAATAAAATAACGGCACGCGATAGTTTGAAAATGTTTCGAAATACTTACATTTTTTTTTTTGTTGCTTGAGATCGGTTTGTGAGATTAACACTTTGCCTGTAATACTACTACTGTATTGCAGTAATATCACAGTGCCGAAGATACATAATAATATGTGGTGTTTTGAAATTCCATCATGTCATATTATGTTCCAGCGAAAAACACAACATACTATGTGATATACATATACGACATCCGCAAGGTCGTCATGAAAATGAAGGTGGAAATGAAAGTGTCCGGCCAGCTGGATATATTCATGACCAGGGGGGCTACTCTCTAAGCCCGAAGTCCGTAGTTTCGGGCTTAGTTGCGGGCGTATCACCTAACCACTAAAAATTAATGACGACACGATTTGACAGTTACTGTCAAATCGTGTTGTCATACATTCTTAGTTCGGGTTCGGAACTTATCGTAAGTCTGTAGGTGATACGGACTAGAATACGCCTGCAACTAAGCCCAAAACTACGGACTTCGGGTTTAGAGAGGCCTCAGTGATCCGTTAGATGCGAGACTCGCAGGAGCAGTCGATCTGGTGACACTTGGGGAGGTCTTTGTGGACGTCTTGCGGGTGAAATGATGATAATGTCTTATTCTTGTCTCGAAGACCTGTGTCTGTTACCTTTAGTAATCACGCATTACTTGGCTGGCATCACTGGTAAGTAGAAACTCAAAAAAACATAATACCGCAGAAATCAGCGTTTGGGAGATACTGTAGCCGAATTTCTGGTTTAGTAAAAAGTTCCAATTCCTTAGAAGAGTTTTTTTTTTACCAGCCCGAACTGTCCTACTCCTAGCAAAGGCTGTCCACATTTCTCTCTGTGTTATGCTTCTTCACACCTATTTTCTCGACGTAGCCATACAAGGCGTCCCGCCATTTTCCAAGGCGTCCCGCCATTTTCCAAGGCGTCCCGCCATTTTCTCCTCATTCTGTTGCAACCCTGTGTAAGCATTGTGGCAAAATCAAATTGGCCAAATGCATAGTGAAGACAAGAGCAGAGTCGTACTCGCGCGCAAAAGCTGTAACATACGAACAGACAGGCAGATACATAAAATATCCTAAAACGTGTCCGTTTTTTTATACGGATCTTTAAAAAATAACATTTATAACTAAAACTCTCATCACCCACCCTATTCCCATGAATATCCGTATTCTGTAATAACTATGCCATCTACTCATTAAAAACGTCCCACACCCTCACGTACAGGATTACACAAGGCTATTTCAACTTCGCTAACAGCCTTCCAATTAATTATCTATTGCGTCACACATCGAATCACCCCCATGGGCTTGGGGCTGGAATAGGGGTGAAAGTTGTAAAGTCTTATTTACAACGTTACCTACGAGAGGCCCACTGTTCAAAATTTTACGGCCTTATGCCTGAACGGGTAAGGTTGATGGAAGTGGCTTGAGTGTACTAAGGCGGGGTTGTGATCAAAGTTGGTAATCAACAAAATACATTGTTTTACTTTTTATTCATATTCACAACTGTTATAATAAATACTTAACTAACTAGATACACTAGAAATAAAAATAAAAACTCCAAATAAATTAACCCTAAAATTTGGCGTCAAAAAATTCATCCGCATCGCTGTCGCCTGGAAGTGTACCCAAAAGACTGGCGGCATTGTCACGTTGTATATACTTATTCTTTGACCAAGGTAAAAGCCAGCCCTTGGGTCACGTGAAGTGTCAACTAAGCGTCTTTAAGCAAGTTATGCGCACTCGGACCTCACGACCCGAGAGTTTCAACCCCAAACGGCTCGAAAATATAACTACCAACAAGTTTATTATATTTCCGCCGCTTGAGGTTCTCTGCAGCCGCAGCGGCAGCGCCAGCACAGCACGAAGAGCTAGGAAAATGGGTTGGCGTAAGAGAATCGACACAAGTAGCGTCCCACACTAATGGCCTACCCATCTTCCATGGAAATAACGACATGCCGTTGATTTATTTATGTACACATAATTCTCTTATAAAAGAACATAATTAAGTGACAGTAAGAGCACAGAGGTATTGCTTATTTCAAAAGAAATTCTTTGTCTAATTGTAATGAGTTATGTTTTCAGTAGAATCTTGATACCTAGCTTTTAGATGTCTTGAGATTTGGATACGACTCTAATACCAAACATTGGTATGATTGCTAATTTGTCTGCACGTTTATTAGATTGTTCGCAGTCGCTATGTTCTACAGTTGCAGGTCAATAGTACTGACTACAATCGTCAACAAGATGTTTATTGTAGAGGTATCAACAAAAGTTTGAGCTTGAGCTTGGCGAAAACCTTGCAAAGACACTGCAGGTTTAAATAATAATAAAGTTTATTTGGAACAACTTAAGTTTACACATTACACATGAAAAACGAAGATAGCTACAAAAGTAAAATACTGTGGCGCAGCTATCAACGCCCAATTCAAAATAAACACAATCTTAGACATTGTTTCACATTAAGCTAAAAACAGTTGAATGACAAAAAGAAAGAAAAACAACACAAATAATAAAAAATATTGCACACTATATAGTCACTAAATTGTATATATGTCGAGTGGAGGTGGGGATGAGGTGTGTAATGGTGTGTGTGTGTGTCTACCGCGTTTATGACTCCATAAGTTGCAAGCAAGCAGGTTTAAATCCACTTGCATTGGCCAATCATGTAAAAGTAAGCATTTGGCAACTTAACAAAGAATAAAACAGGAAGTTAACTTTCCTTAAGTAGTAGTATTATCATTGCACCATCCAGTCTCAATGTTCACAGTCTAATACTTGCTTCCCAGTTTTATTTATTTCCCTCGGCGGGCTGTATTTGCACCAAATATTTGCGCAAGCACCTATTTGTGTTGGCGTAATGTTCTGGTTTTCTTGTTTGCCAAATAAGGCACGGATAAGTCGTGCAAACGACATATTTCACTCCCGGATAACTAGAGGAGCGGGATCCGGTTTTATTATTTATAATAATAAATAAAGAAGGAAAGGATAGAAGTGAAGAGGCGCGTGCGGTGCGTGCGGAATTGCGAAGTATCTGCAGAAGTGGAATGTAATGCTTGAGAAGTTGTGAGTTCTGATTTTTGGTGAAAATATCGGAACAAATATTTTGGGGAATTTTGACTATCATAATTCCTAAAATTATCTGGATTTTTGTTTAACAATCACGCCTATAAAAGAACTAGTGCCTGGATTTGGATTTTATGCCGTGACCATTCTTGGCCACGGCCCTTAGAAAATGTACCTAATATGTATGACAATAGATCTCTTAGTTGGCCACTAGTATACTTTTATTTAATTTTATTTTTATTTTATTTATTTAAGGAAAAACAAACAGTAGCACAATAAGAAATAGTCACAATATCTTAAATAATACATTTTAAACTATTATGCTACCCACTACATTTGAAAACTAGCTTTTGACATAGATACAGTACCTATAAACGGTCATTCTGGATTTTTAAATATATATAATATATATACTAGTGGTCCCGACAGATGTTGTCCTGTCAGAACGTTTGCTTTGTCTGACGAAAAATTATAGAAATCGATTGCAGCGCCACCTACCGGGTCCAATTGTAAATCTTAACCATTCTAAGATCCCCTTGAACACACACAAAAAATTTCATCAACATCGGTCCAGCCGTTTAGGAGGAGTTCACTGTCAACACACGTACAGAAGAATTATATAAATAAAGATTTAAAAAAAGTAAATTTGTGTGCGTACATTATTAAACATTACCTACGTTGAACATATAGGTAGTAATTTTCTGATCCTTTAGAGTTGCTTGGATTTGCTTCTTGAATGCATTTTTACTAAGAAAAATAAGGAGAGTGATACTTATAGTGTTAATTGTAAGTTGTGTTACGAGTTTGGGGTTCGTGACAAACAGCCGATTGAATAACCAAAATGACACTTTAATTTAAAAACACTAATTACAACTTTAAACTCACTAATTTATAGAACACAACTTCGCCACTGATCACTTTAATCGCAATCGAAGATCGCTTCCGAAGTATTGGCTTGTATCGCTATTCCAATATTGACCCGGTCGTGGACTACGCACTCCTTATATAGGACAGTTAGTTCTAGAAACTTCTATTCTCGAAACATCTGGAATGTACTCGTAACTACTGCTACCGACTGACCGGATATCGAGAAGTGTAGAATGTTCTGGCAAAGAAATGTCTAGAAGGTACTTGACTCTACTAGTTCTGCTACTCGATACTAGATGGCGCTAGTAGTAACTTAATGTACCCGACATTAATTCTGGCGCGTAACAGTTTTATTAATTGTATGGGTTTGTACTGTTCTGTTAATTGTGGTAAGTAACAAGACCTGATAGAGACCAGAAAAGTGAATAGTGGGTACTGTTATATCCATCGTATTTGCGTTTAATACCACATTTTTAAAACAGTTGACGTAAATGAACATCAAAATCAAAAACACTTTCAACAGCCAATCATAACAAACATTATTTAAAAAAAAAACAGATAATAATCTTTCAACTCACAAAAATAACTATTAATAACCTTTGTTCTCCTGTTCCGGGTTAACAACAGTTAACAATAATACAATAAAATGTGTTAATGTAACACAACACGCTATTTTAACTGAACTTAGTGTAGTTAATGTGTTTTCTAAATAACTTTTATCGGTCCCTTTGAGGTGTGTTGTTAAAACTAATTGGAGTTACAAAGGAATTTTATAAATACTTTCATTCTTGTTATACTATCACGCCAGCATTTACTTAAGGATAAGGCAGAGATGTATAGTAGGCGCCAGAAAAACTTGCAATTGCTTGCAAAAGTACATTGACCTTTCCCTGATATCCCTTCGTAGCTACCCGAATAATATTGCGGAATTTGTTCGAAAGAGTCACCGCGGCACTGGAACGCAGAGGGCTTAAGAAGGAACACGGATGGGTTTTATTCAGTAAGAGTCTGACACGCCCTTCCGCTCCACCCAGAGCGGAAGAAGTCATTTGATGATTTCCCATCCTCTTAAAAAAAAAAGATACCCGATCAATAAATTTTTTATGAACCGTTTTTCATTACTTGAAAACGTAAAGGATCACGATATAAGTCGATTCTGGATAGCTTTAGGTCTTTATTTCTGTTTTTGAAATTAAGAAAGTAAATAAATGTGGGTCAATGACCGTTATTGCACATTTATCTGGTTTCTACCATAGCTATAGTCCACACACATTTCATATTTATTCACATCCTTATCACGCAAAACGTCATTTATACTGGACAGCGCAAATTCACTATGACTTGACAAGCGAGTGACGTCACACAATTAATACTAACTCTGTGTATCATAGATTTTAAGCGCTTACTACGTCATTTATGAGAAATGTATTTTACAATCCAATGCTTATTTTGGGGCTCTTGTGTAATATTTTTTTTATATCATGATAAGAATGTCTCCTCGTTTGTCAAGTGTTATTAATGTGTAACATCTTTCCTCTCGCTTTCCTGCAATCTGTGGGATTGATTTCGTGAAATAGGACGGAAGTGTGTAACAGAAAGTCGAGGAAGTGCGCGCTATTTGATTTGACCAATGAGTACGCCCTATTTGATTTGACCAATAAGCGCGCGCAGTGGTCGAGTTTGCTGTCAGTTGGTACTTTTAATATTAATCTTGCTTTTTACCAAGGTGGGACGTCAAATGTTACACATCCTATTCGACTACGGTAAGACTCGCTCGTTTGTTGGAGTAGCAGCACAGAGCCTGTCCGTTTGATAGCAATACGCTCGCCTCCAATTCCATGCGACTTACTTAACTGGTAGAAGAATAACCCACAAAACTAGTAGCTTATCCACGCATGCCAAAATCCTAATAACCGAAAAGCCCAGTAATCATTCAGCATACTCATAAACTATTGTTACCAAGACGTCATTAAGTCGCTAAGACTTGTCGCCATTAAAACGACTTCCCTTCAGTTATTGCTGACGCCGTCGTAAAGTCGTAAACCAGTACAGACAGTCGCAGCTCGTAAACTTGGTGTCGTAAAATGTGCACTTGCGTTTTCGTAGTCGACTGCATTTAGTAAGGATTTGGGTGACTATGTTAGTGTTTTGACAGCTTTTGTTTGGAGAAAATGAAATGCCTTCGAGTAATGTTAGAACGGTAGACAGTGTCATGTGCTTTTAAAATATATTTTTAAAACCGATTGTTGGCGTGGCGACGCATGCTGTACGATGGTACATATATATTATACAGTCTATATGTATGTATTTTGTTCATTATGCCATATTTAGTCCCTGTCGTAATCTGTTATTTTATGCATATTACTTGTACAAAACAATTTCGATGTTTCACATCTGCCAGGCGTCCCGTGACGGCTCACAATTTTTTTTATTGATTTTAAATATACCTACACTACATAGTTACATACATCAATTCTCGCCTTTTTACGAGTTTTATTACAACTCCTAAAACAAACAAGATAGCACCATCGTGTTCGGACACATTGGGCATTTATTGACAAGCGATATTGCACAAGATGGCGTACAGTGAATATTAATTCACATTTAGGGTGCGTTTCGCTTGTTTGTATGTACAAAAACCTCGCGCCGCTAAGCCGTTACCACCGGAGCTGCGAAGAGCAAGGCTAGGTAAATGAAGAGATCCCATTGGTTCTTAACAAACACATCTCTCGCTACGCATCCTCGCACATCTCTGGTGGAAATGCACCGTAATTATCTCAAACCTGACATCGGTAGGCATTTTCGAGTACTTAAAAACTTCTTAGCGACAATCAATATTAAAAACTCTCCTAAATGTAGGGAGGTATTTTTGACAGTTTTTCGTCTGTGATACCAATGCGAACGCTCCTTAAAAAAACGAGATTTGCCCCTCGGAGCTCACCGTTCAAATAGGCTCTAAAAACCTAATCAAGTCTCTCATTCAGTCTCAATCAGTAAAGCTACCGTCAAAATCTCAATTTCATTGTGTGATTGATTAGCAAATTCAAACATGGGCGCTGACATAAGATTTTAAATCTGATTGAATTAGGCTCATGAAGAGGTTAAACACTTTTTCAACACTTGTACCTCGCATAAAATGAATAGATGATTAGTTCTATTTTCGATAGAACGACATTAGTAACTAATCCAATACAATCCCTGTTCGGGGAACTTCGGGAAAGTTCGGAAAGTTTCGTGAGAAATCAACAGCTGATGCGTCGAACTAGTAGCACTGAGGCGAATATGAAATAAGGATAATGTCGTGTTGCGACTTCTATCTATCTATGAATAGATAGATTCTAATAGACGAGCTATTTTGGTCTTTAGTACCGTGTAAAGTTACATTTTGTCGCGTTTATACTACCAGAGAGGCTCTCGCAAAATGGTTGACAGATCAACTGCCGTAAGAGTGGATGACCAAGAGTAAGCTATAGATGAGTCTAGCACAAACAAGACACCATGATACAATGAGCTGGAGGTCTAAACTAAACAATATTAATGAAAGTATAAAGCCAGATGGAAGTCATAAAAATATCCACGTACAAACTTCAATAAAACCAGAAAACACCTTTCAAAGATGAATGAAAATAGCAACAAAAGACCAAAGTATCATCAATAATGTTGCCATATTTACGATGTTCATAAAGACATACATAAGCCTCTGTGAAGCTGTTCTGCTGTAGGTAAGCTGTATACTTAAACTTTATGTGACCTATCTGATCGGGCTGTAAATATTCTATTGAAATGTAATGTGTGTTATACAATGTGTTAAAGATATATTGTATGATGGTTATTATAATTGATTCATGGGCAAACAAACATGCATTTGGGTGGTCACCGCTGCCTGTCAAATCTATCTATCGAACCTCCTTTTCCATACATTTCTGTCTTTTGCTACTTCGGGCCAGTCATTTCCGTAGGAGTAGAGCTCGTCCTGCCATCTTCGTCTTGGTCTGCCGTGATGTCTTCTGATATCTAATGGTACCCATTGGGTGTCTATTTTTCTCTTTCCCGTTTGCCATTGGATAGTTAAGTCCGGCCCAATCCTACTTAAGCTTAGCGGCTTTTGGGTAACGTCCATAATATTGATTTTAGCCTTGGGCGTCACAAAAAAGCAACCAGAAATGTCTAAAGTAAGATCTTATCAACAAACCTGTTATAACAGGGACCTAAAGGCACCCGTAATATCAAGATTTTGGCCTGTTTCCCAAACTATAACATACAAAAACTGCCGACAAAACGAACTAAGGTAACCATGAGCATTTCCTAATTCAGAAACCGGATAAATTTTACTACCATCCGTCTGCAATCAAGACATCTAGCATACATGCCTCAAAATAAGAGAAACCAATACACTTGTACTTCGACCCCCCACAAAAAGGGGAGGGGTGGTAAGGGAGACTTTACGAGTGTCATAAAAGTGGATAATATACTTAGTCTGAGGGCAGAGTCGTGATCGAAATACAGCAGTTTCGACTATTTATTTTGTACGGGCGCAAATGAAAAGGCTGGAGTGAAGGTTGGCTTGTAGGAATTAGAATTGGATGCAATTAATCTAATGCATTTCTATTCTTAGAGGTAAAGTTAATTAGACAAATGGTTCCGAGTTCCTGTTTCTTTGGAAGGAGGAGAAAGAGCTCGTAGCTAAATAATAACAGCCGCACGAGTCGATATCATTCGCCGGGGATGGTCTGAAGATGGGTGACCATTTTAACGTACCGAGATTCGTTCGTGCCTCGGAACGCACGTTTCGCTATTGTTCCCGAGTGTCATTTGTAAATCTTGGACAGTAGTTACGGGTAAAAAATCTAACACAGTCTTCCTTTGGAGTATTATGTTACCCAGATACAGAATCGTGGAGGTCAGATTTGCAAAAATGTATGGGATAGACAAACGCTGTCGTAATGTCACGAATATTTTGGCATTTCGACAATCGCCACCGCTAATAGTTGTCAAGAACCTCTGCCGGTCAATTCTGTAAACATGTCGAGTGAAGGCTTGGGTGAAGTGATCTTGAGGTGAGCTATCAATCCATATAATCAAGATGAAATGACAGCTTACTTCGTGATCACGTGACACAAGATGTCACGTGATCACGAAGTAAGCTGTCATTTCAAAGGTTATTTTTTTTTTAAACGTTGCCCCGCACTAGGAATTTTGCCTGTGTCGTGGGTGCGTTTACAAACATAAAAACTCACATACACAAACAGTCAGACCCGAAACAACTATCTGTAGGCCATACACATTTGTTCCGTGCGGGAATCGAGCCCGCGACACAAAGCGCAGCAGCCAATCGCTGAACCACTGCGCTAACCGTGTCGACATAGATATGGATTGACAGCTCACCTCGTGATCACTTCACTCAAGCCTTCACTTCGACATGTTTACAGAATCGATCGGCTGTACTTCTCGTTTCCATACCAACACAGAGCAATCATTATTCTATAATTACAACACAATGAACACATGTAATCACCTGCTAATTATTCCACGCACCCTGTACACGTCAACCGTGGATAATGAATTATAGTTAGAGGATTAACCAACATTGTATAACAATACAATTGTGTAATACAATTATTAATCTTTACATCACATAACAAGTCACGCCAGCTGTAGAACACAATGAAATTCCAATATGGAAGAAAACATTGATTGATACGTACTACCTAACTATGGTCTCTTTAGTTCTCATTACGTTTTTCATCATGAATCCAAGGCAACTGCGCATTTGCACACGTGTGGCACATTCATGATGTAACGTTGCCACTGTTGGGCCACAGTCCTCCTGTCTGTAAATGAAATAGGCCTTAATACAACAGGCGAGCCCAGTGCAGGTTTGTGGATGTCACATGTGTTCGAACTTTGGTGACAAGTAAGTTCTGGTTCGGGTGCGGAATTTGTTCGAAAGAGCCACCGCAACCCTGGAACGTAAAGGGCTTTAGAAGGAACACGGATGGGTTTTAGTCAGTAAGAGCGGAAGAAGTCATTTGATGATTTCCCATTCTTAAAAAAAAACTTTCTGGTTCCCCACGATGTTTTCCTTAACCGTCTTTATCATATTTTTAAGGGTGGGAAATCATCAAATGACTTCTTCCGCTCTAGGTGGAGCGGAAGGGCGTGTCAGACTCTTAATGACTAAAACTCATCCATGTTCCTTCTAAAGCCCTTTGCGTTCCAGGGCCGCGGTGACTCTTTCGAACAAATTCCGCAACCCTGGCAGTCCTTAACCGCCTTGAGAGCTGCTATATGAATAGTGCCTCTATTAGCTTGAATCGACTAACTGTTCCACTACCAATGGACGGGTGAGACCAAAAAGTTTCGTTGAATCCATAACAAGCTTTTGCCCGCAACTTTGTACGTGCACTGCATATCCCTCATGAATGTGGCTATCATATTATACAAAAATAATTTTCCAAATCCGACTGGTAGTTCCAGAGACCAGCGAGTTCAAACAAACAACTTCTTCAGCTATTTTATATTCGTATAGATTCGTCATGAATTTTTTATGTAGGTATCACTATATTGAAGCAAGCATGGAAACATGGCAGAAAGAAAAGAAGGCTAGATCGAGGATATGGGTGATTCCAGAATAATTGATGGTGATCATCACTATTTGTGACCGTCAACTTCAAGGACCAAATTCACACCCTCACAAATCGTCGTTGTCTTACTGCCTTAAAATAATTACGGTTTTGAAATGTTGTTCCAAAAACACTACAATATATAATAAAATAACTTTAATTTCGGAAGTTGGTTTTTTATTGCTTCTTCGTTTTTGACACCGACTTCCGAAATTACAGTTAGTTTATACTTTGTAGTGTTTTTAGTTGGAAGTCGGTTGTATTTTTTGTAAAAAAAAGTTATATTTTTCACTTTTTAGTAGACACCCATACTGAGTCTACACGACATCTTGGACGACGTCATCGTCCAAGTACGCAAAAATGCTCATAAAATAAAAACTACTGAGCTAAAATGAATTAATTTTTTACGGAACCAAATGGCAAGTCTACTGCATCGAACTAAAAATGAATCACATAAATCGGATCAGAAACCTCGGAGTAATCGGTGTACATACATTAAAAAAAAAGAAAAATATACCAACCGAATTGAGAACCTTTTTTGGAAGTCGGTTAATTAAAACTAACATAGACCTCTTCATCCCGTCAACCCGAATGACACTTAAGAACGAAACGCATAGTAACCCACTAGTCAGTCCAGTACGATTCAAGCATTCAACCCGTCGGCTGCCGAAGTCACAAAGGACCCCGCCCACACAATCGCGGGTGTCAAAAAGACCCGAAGCACCCCGGAGTAAGATTGCCCAATTCATCCCATGAATGGCAAAATCAGGACTGCCATATCCTTTATTTATTTACGGAGGCGCCGGAATTAAATTACCTATGTGCACGGAGGTCCCAGTTGGCGCTTTCACCGCATTAGAAATAAATAAATAGATGGAGTACGGATTGCTGTGACACGATGAATTTATTCGTTTAGGTACGTATAGCTGTTTGTGAATAATATTCAAGTTAAGCTAGGTTTACGTTACTGCGACGGGATGTATCGGGGCTCGGGGAATATACGAATCAAACGGATCTATTTAAGCCTACGACATATTACAACGAGTTTTGTCGCCGATCAACTGCTTCAGAAGGCTCAAAGTCACGACACAAGTCACAACCCAATAATGCAAACCATGCTTTTAAAAGTTAACTTGAGAATTTTTATTATTACTTAAACTAAATTGAGAACGTTCATACAAACTTGCAAGTAGATACTTATTTTGGAAATAAATGAACTGATTTTGATGCTTATAAACTTACGCAAAATGCTTCGGTACAGAAAGGTAGTTGAGAACTTTTTCACAAAAGAGTATACAGGAGACATAATTATGTATTTTAAGTTTTTTATAGAAACCGAAAAGTCTATATTTATATAGTAGTTTATATTTAAACTCTTTTTCGAAAAAGTAACCTCTGTGATCTACAAAGAACCAGGACCAATGGCTTAACGTGCTTACCGAGGCACGGAAAAATCTCGGGATGATAAGATCGTCAACCATTATTATTATATTATTGAACGCTCCTTTTTTTAAGGATGGGCAATCATCAAATGACTTCTTCCACTCTGGGTGGAGTGGAAGGGCGTGTCAGACTCTTACTGACTAAAACCCATCCGTATTCTTTCTTAAGCCCTTTGCGTTCTAGAGCCGCGGTGACTCTTTCGAACTAATTCCGCAACTCTAGCAGGCTCTGGCCCTAGCGAGCCCCGTTTCCTATGCTGACATCTCTTTGAGGCGCACGTGGAACACGACGCTCCATCGCCCCGGGTCTGGTGGCGATCGGACAGCGAGCCACCCAACGCTCACCATCCGCAGGCCCGCGCCTACGGTAGCCAGAGATCGCCCTGCGACTCCCGACGCCCGGGGCGTCTTCTTCTGTAGCGGCGGTTGGGACGAAGGCCTTGTCTCTCCCTCACGCGGCCCTCCTCCTCCTTCGCTAGCATAACTGCTCCGCAGAAGGAAGTGACTGCTTAAATTAACCAGGGCCGGACGCGAGAGGTCGCCGCTGCTGATCGCCTCGACGAGGACAAAGCGGTGCTCCTAGAATGTAACTTTGTCAACGTTTCCAAGTAACCCCCACCAGCTTTTCCAAGTATTAATAAAATTGTAACATCTTCCTAATGTTACCATCGTAACTCGAGTTCCGTCTCAAATATATTAGATTACTCCTGAGTTACGCCGTAATTAGTTTACGTTAACGTTTTTATTGTTCGCGTAATTTTCTTTTGTTCTCGTAATTGTCCTTTTCGTTGATACCATATCTTTTATTGGATGAGATTTTGTATGAAATATTCATGAGGGTTATTTAATTCTTTGGTTTAAATGGATTTTTGAAATCTATGGTGATTATGCTATTCTAAGTAATTTGATTGATTAATTACTAACCACACTAATGAAAGAAATCCTTTTGTTTGAAGTTCATCAGACGACATTTAGTATTAAACTTAATTTTATTGACAGTAGGAAATACTTATGTAAACTTATTATTCGATTAGTTCCATACTAAAAAAAAAAAAAAAAAAAACAAACAGTATAAAAATAGACCTATTTGCCACTGCCATGACCTCGCGACTATTTTAGTAACATACTTTTTTTAAAGCCCATAAAACCTAAATACCGGCTTTCATATCAAAACTGTTACTACCAGCTTTCAAACGAACCTTTAACTGACACATATTCCACAACCAAACTTCTGTACAATCATCTAAAACCTGGGCCGAAAATCGATACAAAATCTCAAACCTAAATAATACCTTCTAAAACCAATTTTTCCAAACATAATTTTCGTGTACGTTGATTGGTAATCTCAATTTAAACCCTAAAACGTGCTGTTAAGCAAAATCAGTCGAATAACAAAGTTAAAAAGTTGATTTACTCGCCGTGGAGGCACTTTGATTTGATTATTGATATAGATTGATATTGAAAGTGGAAGGGTGCTGGTAGAAGAGGCGAGTTGGAAAGAAATATGTGACAAGAAGTAGCGGAAGCGATTTCGTGAGGATCATCAATCACAGAGCACATTAACGAAAAGGTGACTATAATTTTTAATCATTGGTTGATTCTTGGCTGGGTTGATTCCTAAAGGAATAGCAAAATTACTGAGCTAGCATATCGGTTGTAGCTTCCTCTTCTTTTCAAGCCGATGCACGCATTACATAGTTGGTTAAAAAAAAACTCGCCCAAGACTAACTCGGCTCAGGCGAGTTCAACTAGAACTCGCCAGTCACGGCATCAGTGGCGTTTTTAGGATGCTCAGAAGAGCAAGAGCACGGACACTTCGAGTAATCAAATAGTTATTCTCTATGGAGTTTCTTGTCCGTTCTTCTCCATAAGAATCTACCTGTCCGAATGGACAGTAGAGTCACTTTACTAATGTAATATTATTATTTTACTGAACTGTAAATGACGATGACGTTCAAAAGTGCCGTTTAATGGCCTTATTGAAATAAACGTTTTGACTTTTGACTTTTTGAGTTTGACCGTGATTTTAACACGGTTAGCACGATTTTTTTGACGTACATAGTAACGTAACGTAAAATTTTACTATAACTATAATACTCGTTTCGCACATGATATTTATTTGAATTGGATACTATTTTCATCTTTTTGTATGATACAAATTGTGTATGTCGCATAAAATTAAAACCAAATTACAATGGGGTAGTAGTTTTTATTAATTCAAAATTCACTAACGTAAACGTTACCAAACGTCAAAAACATTCGTGCTAGGCCCTCAGTTGAACCACGTTCAGACTTGTCTGGGTTTGGATCGGGAATATAAGCCCATTTTACCAAATTATTTTCAGCCAGTGACATAGATTGAATATAAAAGTGCGTATTTAAAAAATAAAATTCAGCACTTTTATCTTTTTTTCATTTTCCTTAGCTAATTAGGAATTTACCCCAGGTAGAAGAAAAATCTGAAGCAAAATATCTGATCTTATTTATCGTTACGGCATACAAATTCATAAAGGCTAAAATAAAGGCTATAAGTTATAAGTAAAGATTATAAGTATTGTAACACTAGCGGACTCACGCTAGTGCTACTTAATATTATTAAGATAAATAAAACTATGTTTGAGGTTTAAACTTCATAGTATATTTGGCATCTGCCTTAGACGAGTGCTGGTACAGGAGTCCCATAAAAAAAAAAAAACAAAACAAATTTTCATATTCCTAATTCAATTTTTTTTTTTACTTTTTGCCAGACGCTTCCAAAGATCCACCTTGTCTGCCAGAGACCTGGAGCCAAGGAGATCCTCCTGACAGTATATGTAAAAGAAACTATAACACCAAGGCCTTTCCTTTTTTTTTTAAATCCATCCAATGGTTGTCTTGAGTAGATCGCTTTTAGCGATAAGGCCGCCCTGTGTAATATTTTCATAATCTATATTTTCTGTGACTTATATGGTGTACATAATAAAGAATATTCTTTTCTTTTGTGTCATATTCAAAGACACGTGTGTATTTGCCGAAAAGCAAACAGTGTGTCAAAAAAACTACCTCGAACTTGGGCTCAACCCTAAAAAGCACAGCTTTATTAAACGCGATAGGGCACGTCATAATCTATCGTACAACCTGTCTACGATGGGTATTTTCAACGAAAGCGCCTCGATATTGTCTTGTTACTTATGTTCGAGCTTTTCTTTTATTCGTGTCGACAGTAAACTGATTGTGATGCTACGAAAAATAGCGGATAACTTGCTTTTGGCATGATTAATGCTAGCAAAGTGAATTGTTGGAGTTCCCCTTTTTAAATGCAAGTTTGTTTGCTGAAGTGGATTAATATTGGTGAAATTGCTAGACATTTTGCTGAAGATAAAATTGCTTTGAACATGTTTTGGGTTAACAGAGTTGCATTTTACGACTACACAGCGTTCGGTTTGGTTTACAAAGTGGGTTTAAAGTTTATTAAAATGCCTTATACAGGTCGTCGTAAAATATAGTTTAGTATCTAGCTTTAAGGCTGTAAAACTTCCTTTATATACCAGGTTTTGAAGTCATTAGCCCAGCTGAATAGACGTAGTACGTGGTAATTTATTAACCAAGTCCGAACAATCATAAGTCACAGGTGGCCCGAACTCCTAATCTACCAGATTCAATACCAAAATCACATTAGTATAACCACAAAGAAAACAACGAAAAAGCAATTTACGAAGCAAAAATATGACAAGAATAAAAATAAGAGTAATCAGATCACCATTAATCCTTATTTTTGCGGGCGAATAACGTATTTTATATGAGAATGGACAATAAATGGGAAATTAGCGTGGCTTGTTAAAATATATGGGGCGAGTACGCTGACAGCGGCATCTATCTGGTTAATGAGTGGTCGGAATGACCCCCGTCGCGTTCGGGGGGTTGGGTGGCTGGCGGAAAAAATGTGCTTGGTTTTTTCGGTAATTCGTAAATGTTTTTCTACGAATTTGCGGACTGGATATGAAATTAGGATGGAAGATTTTATTTGTGGTTTGTGTTTGTTTCCTGTTGTTTTCAGCATTGTTTTGTAATTTGGTTAATGGGCTGCTAAAAGAGGATACGCAGCGGTGTTCGTCTGTGTTGTTTATAAGACATTGAAATCACATTTTTTTTTCTTTAGTGACAATATTAATAGCTATAAGAAATAAGTTTAATCATGTAAGAAAATACGAATCGGTCTGATAATTGTGATATGGTATTCTGCTGCCATAAATATAATCTATATATTATTAAAGTAAAAATCAATTGCCACATGTATAACGGCTCATCAATTGAGAGTGACCTGACTGATTTGGGTATTTTTTTTGTATTATGATATTCAGGACAAAGTTTGAATGTATTTTTTATCCAAAAATTCATTTGAAATGAAATTGTACCCATACGAAACAGGGGCGGGTTGCAAATGTGAAATAGAAATCGGTCAATTAAATATCCTAAACGCACTCAATACACTTGCAATATCAGGAAATGTAAATGGGCAAGACTTATTGAAATAACAGTGAAATGAAGCAATACCTCGGAGGCAAACTTAACCCTGCTGAAATGGATCCTCTGTGTCAGGGATCAAATGGACCGCAGCCAGCAGAGCAGGGTTATTAATAGAGGTGAGGTTCTATTGGGATCTTGTTCAGTGTTCTATTGTTAATGTCGGATGGGTGTTGTTAGTTTAAATTATATTCAACGTTATTTTACAATTATGCAGGTGGCGTTCTTTAATTTTTGCCTACCCCCGTACAAAAAGGCATGAGTGAATTTTTTGTTTTCCGGACACAAATCTTAATAGACTCTTCTAGTGAGAGCACGTATCAAAATAATAGCTGCCACACGGGTCGATCTTCCAGGTTAAGCAACGTTTGCCGTAGTCAGTCTGTGGACGGGTGATTATCCAGAACATACCGAGACTTTTGCGTGCCTCATTAAGCACGTTAAGCCGTTGGTCTCGACTGATTTTACTTCTTCGAGAGTCGTCACGGGTAGAAGTCAGAAAATTTGACACCAGTCTTTCCAAGGAGTATCATATTACACAGTTACTGGGTTACACTACTGGTTCAGCTGCGTCCGGTTACACTGGAAGCCGACCCCAAAATAGTTGGGAAAAGCCTTGAGGCAGTTTGATTAATAGTAGAACATGATAAATTAAAGGCATGTGCCATAAAGATAACAGGTATATTACAAACTATGTATGTCAGCAATGCTAGGACCTTCGACAGGTATTCAAGGAATGCGCTGTGGCATGCATAAGCATAAGTACTCATGAATATGTACTATATGCAGGCGTTTAGGAATTGGCTATTTAACGAAGACAATGGTCGTGAAGAAAATGGAATTGTTTTGTTAGAGCAAGGAAAATAAAAATTAAGGATTTCCACATTTTTAGGGTTAAACGGGACCCTATTACTGAGACTTCGCTGTCCATCTGTCCGTCTGTCACCAGGCTGTATCTCATGAACCGTGATACCTAGACAAATGAAATTTTCACAAATGGTGTATTTCTGTTGCCGCTATAACAACAAATACTAAAAAACAGAAAAAAATAATAATAATAATAATAATAATAATAATTTATTTTCATAAAATACAGATTGAGACATGTTTTATCTAAAGACAACTTAAATGCACTTTGGTAGAAACACAATGCAATCCAAATCTAAGAACTGTAATCTGTTTACAATATGGGAAACCCTGCCTCTCAAACTAGGTAACCTGTATCTTGAGAGACAGTGATCCAGCTTTAAATGAGATGCTATAGGTAAGTATAATAGTGGACTGTGTCGATCTACCTGATCTATTGAGGATAATAAACTAAACTAATTTAATTTACAAAAGTATGTATTTTATATGTGATGTGATGTGTGAGGGTGTGTTTGTGTGTGTGTGTGTGTGTGAGGGTGTGTGTGTGGGTGTGTGTGATTTGAGAAATGTAAGTATTAGGCGACGTACTTAAGTAAGGATTCTGTTTGTAGATAGTCACGCTCCAGTAGCCATTCCGTTAATTTTGATTTTAATTCATGTTTATTTAGATCGATAATGTTTATTTTTTTGTGAATTTGTTTGTAAATATGTGTACTTAATGTGTAGTATTGGTGTTGAGCGAAGGTGGTTTTGTGTGGAGTACTTAAGGGTAATTTCTTCCTTTTTGTCGGGTCTGTTGGGGGAACGCTAGCATGTTTTCTAACAGTAGACTGCAGTACAAAAAGCTGGCGCACTGAAAGTACTTTACAATCAGCGTATAGTTGCGTAGTGGGATACCGATATGGTTTGCGCGTCATCACCTTCAGTACGGCTCTCTGCGCTCTTTCAATCTTCAGAAGACTGGTTTTATTTGCACCACCCCATACTGTGATGCAATACCCAATGACGGATTGACATACTGCATAGTACACCATCTTCAGAGTTTCAGGCGCAGCTGAGTCTCTAAGGGATTTGAAGATACGCAAAAGTTTCGTAGATCTACTGGAAATTGCGTCAACCTGTTTATCCCATCGTAATCCTCCGTCTATTTGGACACCTAGATATTTCACATTGTCAGCTCTTGTAAGTGCCGGACATGAGCAATGTGGGGATTGTTTGGAGCAGGTGTGTGCTGTTATGGAGAAAGTTTTGTCAGGTAAGTTGTTACGGCGGATAGCGAACGGAATAAATATTTAAGGGGGCTGCCATACAACAAACGTGATTTTTTAGGAGTTTTTATAGATTGTGGTACGGAACCCTACGTGCGCGAGTCCGACTGACACCAGGCCGGTTTTTTCAAAACTCAATATATTTTTTGCTTCTACATGTGAACTTAGGTGATAGGTTTTACAGAAATATGATCATTGTGGAAATTAATATTGCAGAAGGAAGTTAGTTACTCTGGTCTCATCTATACAGAACTATTCTCATTTTATGGTTTTGTAATCAACGGACCGAAGCACTCGCTGACCACGCGTCCGTCTATCTGTCGGTCAGCGAGCTGTATCTCATGAACGGTAAAGTTTGACAGTTGACAGTTTCACAGAGTATGTATTTCTATTGCCGCTATATATAATTATAATTCCAAAAAATAAATTATATAAATTGAATGGGGCCCCATACAAATGTAGCGGCATCAATGCTGCCACATGAGATGAGCGAAATTTGTACGGCAACAAAAAGAACCGCAGCGCCATCTACGACGAACTAACGACGTAATCCTGCATCGCGCAAGTAAAATTCTCCGTGCGATTTGAACATATACAACAGTCCGAATATCAACTATCGGGCAGTTGCCCACCAGACACAACAACCGTCTGGTAGGAGGATCCTCCCATTTTCAGTGGAGGTGTGCGGTACTTTACTCTCTGTACTGTATTCTTCTATACAAGAAACCTTATTATTAGTTTGTGATATGGAACTCTTCGTGTTCGAGTCTGACTAACACTTGGCTGGTATATTATGTACCAAGACAGAATTTTACGCGAGCTATTTTATTTTTAATAATTCACCCCGTGTCATCCCGTTATTATTTCCCCAAGTTCATAATCACACCAGAACACCTCATTTATGTTCTATTCTTAATATTATCTGTATTATCTCACTAGATTATACGATCTAACAAAGGCTAAAGAGCAATTTGCCAAAAGAATAAACTCCCAATTTGGCTGAACAAATCGAGTCGAGCTCGCAAGATTGATAGCCAGCCATAATGCTAGGCAGCCATCTTGAGCATGATAGATGTTCTGATTTACTTGCTATCTCGTAAATATGTTGGCGAAAATCGAGATGAAACAAAGTTGAAAGGTTGTGACCGCTATCATTATTTTGACTGGCCTGTTGGTCGAGTGGTTAGTGACCCTGACTGCTAAACCGGAGGTTGTGGGTTCGATTCCCACCCAGGACAAATCTTTGTGTGATGAGCATGATCATTTGTTCTGTGTCTGGGTGTAATTTGTCTATAATATTTATGTATTTAGAAATATATAAGTATGTTTATCAGTTGTCTGGTTGCCATAGCACAGGCTCTGCCCAGTTTGGGATCAGATGTCCGTGTGTGAGTTGTCCCAAGATATTATTATTATAGACCATGGCGGGAGGTATGATTCTCCTTTGTACCTAAAAAAGGAGAATCATACCTCCCTGCTACGGTTTATGTTGTTTGGAGATGCATTTCCAACAATTGCCTAGTTTCTAAATAGATTTTAAGTTTAATATCATAGGAATATATAGTTTTTTGTTCTAACCCATATGGATGTTGCTTATTATTATTAGTATCACAATAAACCAGTTATGGCGTGTAAACTGATATTTTGACAAATAATCTGTTATTTTGACATTAAAAACAAACACTTTATATTTTTAATAAATTTTATAGATAACAGTTACCCCAAAAGGTTAAGTCCCATCTTTTAAAAGGTGAGTGATTTGCCATCAACCTGGCAGAAATCTAGGCTCTGGGCTGATGAAAAATTCCTGATGGAAAAAGTCTATAACACTGCTCAACCCGGGAAACAAACCCAGGACTTCATGGTCAGCGATAAAACTTGCGATCACTACACCAACAAGGCTATCAGTCAGACATTTTCTCTGAAAAGTTTATACATCTCCAATGAACCTTAATTGTTATGCCCTTTTCTTTAATTGCCCTCAATTCAATGTTTTGACTGTGTGTGTGTCTTCCTAATTATTTTTGTTGAAGTGAAAATTTCTATAGCAGCGTTGTGCACTTTTTGGGATGGTAAAAAAATGTTAAACTCGCATTAGGACACGTGACCTCATCGAAAATTCGTAAGATGGAGAGAAAGTTCTGAAGTGTTAAATGTTAAATGTAATATAAATTGTCGTGTTTCTGTATGACAACGCAATAAATGAATAGGTATTGTATTTTACCACATATATGATAGTACTTTTATACTGATAATTAAAGCAATTCGTGCGAAACCATTCCAAAAATATCAAAAATGCACAACGTTAATGTTCAAGGTTTCACTTCTGTCGGGACTCCCGGAGTGCAACCCGTTGTTTTTTATTGTTAAATTGTAATTTAGTGTTACCATTTTTGTTGTGATCTTTGACATTTTTAATATGTTTTTAATTATTTTATTTTTTCTGACATTGTTCCTCTTTAATTTTAATCATATTTTCCATGGTACTTTTATACGTATTGATAATTCGAATCCCAATCTCCCGTTTACGACTTTTCTTTCAAAGTTATTTATATGATAATGTAGAATAATTTATAAATAATATTCTGATAATCTTACAGTGTATGCAATGTTGACGATCCTAATAAATAAATAAGCCTCATTTTTTCCTCTCAAATCTCTCTCCTTTTTTAGGAGGAGTGATTCAGGCCCAATTTGAAACAAACGAGTCATGTGCCATAAGATAGATCGTACAGCCATAATGATCTCTTCTCACGCGAGATAGATTAGGACGATTTTATGGCAATCTGTTAACACTCTATGTAATTTTTTGGATATTTATAAATAGAGTTCATTTTTATAACATGATAGGTTTGGTATATATTGGGCACGCCACTATTGCGGCGGTAAGGCCCCTCTTTGAGGAGTGGCTGGAGAGGCGCCACGGCGTCCACACCTTCCGCCTGACGCAGGTGCTTACCGGACACGGCTGTTTCGGGAGATACCTGTTTCGGATTAAGCGGGAGGACACGCCCGGGTGTCAGCACTGTGAGGATCGCCCGGAGGACACGGTGGAGCATACGGTGGAGGTCTGCTCTGCTTGGGCGGAGCACCGCCGTGTCCTCATCGAGGCGATCGGCGGCGGCGACCTCTTGCGTCCGGCCCTGGTTGAATCCATGGTCCGGAGCGAAGAGGCTTGGGAAGCGGTCACCTCCTTCTGCGAAGCAGTAATGCTAGCGAAGGAGGAGGCGGGCCGCGCGAGGGAAAGGCAAGTCCTTCGCCCCAACCGCCGCAACAGGAGAAGACGCCCCGGGCGTCGGGAGTCGCAGGGCGATCCCCGGCCACCGTAGGCGCGGGCCTGCGGACGGCGAGCATTGGGTGGCTCGCTGTCCGATCACCACCAGGCCCGGGTCGATGACGCGTTGTGTTTCATGCGCGCCTCAAAGAGATGTCAGCATGGAGGACGGGGCCCGCTAGGGCCAGAGCCTGCCAGGGTTGCGGAATTTGTTCGAAAGAGTCACCGCGGCCCTGGAACGCTGGACTAAAACCCATGCGTGTTCCTTCTAAAGCCTTTTTAGAAGGAACACGCATGGGTTTTAGTCAGTAAAAGTCTGACACGCCCTTCCGCTCAACCCAGAGCGAAAGAAGTAATTTGATGATTTCCAATCCTTAAAAAAAAAAAAAAGGTTTGGTATATATAGATGTATGTAGATAGGAGCTCGTGGCTAAATAATAACAGCCGCACGGGTCGATCTTCAAGGTTAAGCAACGCTTGCCGAGGTTGGTCTGTGGATGGGTGACCATCTTAACATACCGAGACTCGTCCGTGCCTCGGAAAGCACGTTAAGCAGGCAGTCCCGGCTGTCATTTGTAGATCCTTGGCAGTCGTTACGGACGCTCTGGCCCGCCAGGGCCAGAGTCTGCCAGGGTTGCGGAATTTGTTCGAAAGAATCACCGCGGCCCTGGAACGCAAAGGGCTTACAAAGAAACATGGATGGGTTTTAGTCAGTAAGAGTCTGACACACCCAGAGCGGAAGAAGTAATTTAATGATTTCCGATCGTTAAAGTAAAAAAAAAAGTATGTTTCTTCAAAAAGTACATACCCGTTTCATCAATCCATAAAACCTTGTAACCCAACAATCACACACGGTAACCAGGTCCCCACGAAGTCGTTTGCGATAAAATCCGTTAAAGCGCTGCATCCTTACATCGAGCAATAACAGTTAACTGAAAAAATCGCTTCATTCGTCCGCTTTAAACTCGCAGGCGAATGAAAATTCAGTACATTAGCGCTGAGGGTGTGGGATGTAGGGTGGCCATGGAAAGGATTTTACAGTGGCATTTAACAGTGGTTTTATTGGTGCGTTAGCATTATTGTGACAAGAAAATTAGTTTCACAAAACATTTAATTGATAAAATAACTCTCTGATCTGGACGAATAAAATCGCAATGAGAATCACAATCGAATTCCAAATTCGATTCTGCATTATGTTTAAAAATTGTCTTCTCGACAGCGTTAAACTCGCAATGAATACGGGTACAATGTAAAAATGAAAACATTTGCGACCGATTACATTACTTTTTTTATATTTTTAATAAAGCTGCTGTGTCTGCGTAAACGGCGTGCGTTTTGTTACACATACAGGTAAGTTCCTAAAATAAGACAACTTTAAGTTGTTAAAAATAACAAATTACTTTATCAAATTAACCATGATTATTATTTCTAGTATAATAGTAAGATACACCCAATCTGCAAATAAAATAACTAATAAAACTTATTTTTTATAGTATTCACATTCCCAATCCAGACTAAACACCATTCCTTCATGTTTTATAGTTTTGTTTACCAAAACTTATACATATTGTCCAATTACTATGTGGGCTGCTGTTTTAAAATCTACATGTTTTGTTAAATGTATTTTGTTAAAAGCATTCTGCTTTTGCTGTGACTTCGTTTTTATTTTACCAATTTAGGTATTATGCCATATGTTTATTAAGTTCAGATAGAATAGAATAGAATTTATTTCCAACGTTAGTGTTACATTGTATACCACAACTTAAGACTGAGTATTAATCAAAATAAGTACATCCAGAAAGTTTTCACAAAACATACATTTTTAGAAATTAATTAATCATTTCGGGCGCTAAGATGATGCATTTTTGTTTTAACTTCCAAATAAACAAAAAACTGTGTTAAGAAAAAATAAACTAATATTGGATTTGTGAACAAGAACCAGCAAAAGGAGTAAGTATGTGAGGATTACAGGAGTCGCAGGGCGATCCCCGGCCACCGTAGGCGCGGGCCTGCGGACGGCGAGCGTTGGGTGGCTCGCTGTCATATGATCACCACCAGGCCCGGGTCGATAGCGCGTTGTGTTTTACGCGCACCTCAAGGAGATGTCAGCAGAGAAGACGGGGCCCGCTAGGGCCAGAGCCTGCCAGGTTTGCGGAATTTGTTCGAAAGAGTCACCGCTTCCCTGGAATGCTAAGGGCTTTAGAAGGAACACGGATGGGTTTTAGTTAGTAAGAGTCTGACACGCTCCACCCAGAGCGGAAGAAGTCATTTGATGACTTCCCACCCTTAAACAACAAAAAAAACACAATTTCATATACATAATATGTACTACCTTTTGCCCGCGACTTCGTACGCGCATATCCCGTTTTTTTCCGTTTCTCGTACAAATTTCGGAAAATTCTCTCTAAGTCAAGCCAAGGAACTTACATACCAAATTTCAGTTTTCTACGACCAGTAGTTTCAGCTGTGCGTTGTCAGTCACTCAGTAACGGAAGAATTTTATATGTATTGATTGACCGGTTTGCCTTTGACCACAATCTCTCCTGATGGAAAGCAATGATGGGTCGACAATGGAGCACGCTTGCGTAGAAGCAACCTATTCACTCTTGACTTAAATACCCTCAGGTTGTAGTAATCAGGAAACACAGATTTTGGCAAATTCCACTCCTTAGATGTGCGCATAATTGAAGTATACCCAACATGGTTGGTTGATATGCAACACGCAATTGCCCACGCCTTCGCTCTCGTTAATGTATCCTATGTCCATTTCACTCATTATAGGATTTTACACAATAATTCAATTTTCCAAACAAAATTAACCCTTCTTCAAAACGACTTCTTGCTGCATAAACATTTTACCATCATGGTTATCTTACACTTATTTCAATTTCCAACCACTCATAACTTTATCCTACTCACAATCACCCTACTGAGCCTATCTCACCGAATTGGGGGCCTCAAATGTGACGTCATGATTAAAATCAGACGCTCTACCGTCGTTTGCGGGGATACAAGGATAATGCCCGGTGTGGACCTGTATATTGACTTGTTAAACGAATTGGGGATGGTGATGGTGATGTTTACCTAAGATTCGTCCTACTCAGTTACTGGGTTATTGAGATCCGATAGGTAATCAGTCCATGTAAAATACTATATTCAGTCGCATCTGGTTAGATGAAAGCCGATTCAAACATTATATAGGAAAAGTTAGGCAGATTTGGGCTAGGCAGGCAGCGGTCAGGGATTTAATTGAATCCAAGACTACTTACTACAGCTTCTGTATCCAGAGTTCATAATGTCATTCAACGGTACGGTACGGTATGCGGAACAGGGTGTCACAGTCACAGTCCCGCAAACCTCCATTGAAAAGGGAGGATCCTCCAACCGGACGGTTTTTGTGTCCGGTGGGCAACTGCCCGGTAGTTGCTATTCGGACTGTTGTACATGTTCAAATCGCATGGAAATCTTTGCTTGCGCGATGCAGAATTTCGTTGGTAGTTCGTCGCTGACAGGATAGATGGCGTTGCGGTTCTTTTTTTTTTGTTGGCGTGCAAATTTTGCTTCTTAGTTTTTCATGTGGCGGCATTGATGCCGCTACACATTGATTTAGCTGGCGTCTGATCAATCCACGATGAAGCCTGGTCTTGTGGTATTTGCGTCCTACACAGCATTATGTATTCTGATTTGAAACTATTAAAGTACATAACTAATTAACGCTTTTTTTGTTACAGGTAAACTACTCATCTGAATTTCAACAGAATGCCAGCTATAGGTGCAAAAACCGGAGGTTGGTTAAAAAATTTTTAATTAGATCATGGTATTTTAACATCATCATCTTCCTTCAGTTATCCCATATGGATACATCCCTGACTTCGGGTCGATGCAGCATGTTTTTTTCTTTCATTTCGTCCGATAGGACGGTTTACAAACCATCACGGTATCACTGACTCTCTTTTCTTTCATAACACTCACACAATTCATCATATTTTCTTTGACCTCCCGGTTCGGTCCGGTTCCATCTTTCCAAATTCTTAAACACAAAATATGTGATGAAAAGTTATGACAATATTATAAGGTCTGAATCTGTCAAAATAAGAAGATTACATTCTGATTATATTGTTAAAAAAATACTTGAAATTCAATTTAAAAATGCACCTACATGACGGACTCAAGGGATCATGCCAATGGATATCAAATCGAACCATTACGACAATTGAGCCGGTCACTCTGGCCGTCTATAAACATCAGTAACACGTCCAATGCACGTCTTGTTAGCTGCATTGGCCATCAAATGCTGTGGCAAGCCTCAATGGATCGGCTTCAACTCGGTTATGTGGGAGAAATTGGGGCACATGAACATTTTTGTTTGGAGTGTAGTGTGCTTCAGATGTACTGTAGGTCCTGTACTATACTAACCATAATAGGCAAACCTAATTAGCACTTACAACCTGTCCTGTAGAGCCAGAAATCCTTAAGGAAGTCTCATCTTGCTTCCACATATCATCATCATATCAGCCAATTCCCGTCCACTGCTGAACGTTAGCCTCCCCCAAAGAGCGCCACCAGACCATCCTGGTCTTGAGCAGTCCGCATCCATCCGCTGCCAGCCACCTTCTTCAAATCATCGATCCGTCGTGCCGGAGAGCGACCCCCACTACTTCCACTCATAATCTATCTTTTTTTTTGAACATTGAATCTTATAACATTTAGATTTGCCTACCTTCCTGAATCCTAATGGACCCAAGAGCGAGATCTAGCTTCAGTACCAAGAGGTGGAGGGACATCGGGTGAACCTCAATCAGATGAAGTAGCGTCAAGAACAAATTTAAAATCAGTTATCAAGGTGTATAACGTGGCTAACTTGACAGGGCGTATTTGAAGTTTTTCGTCACTCATGCATCTAATGCACATCAAAAAGTGTTTTCTGAGATACAAATACGTGTACTTACTCAATGTGTTGTCAAGAAATCAAAACCAAAAACTTACAGATAGTGTTTTCAAGTCTGAAATTTTCTAGCTTTTTCCTATAAGGCTTTTCAGAATTAACCCAAAGACATGACACATCACTAAATTGTCACAAACTACCCCACATGTCCGTCCAGGTATACGAACGGTAACTAGTTTCCATGTCTCTCCTCCTTAGTTACAGTTCCGCTACCATTAAAAGTTTCCACAAACAAGTAAGACAGACAGGCAAGTCTTTGTCGTCTCTGCTTGTTTGGCAAGGATATCGATTGGCGGAAAAGCTTGGAACATTGATAGTTACAATTTGCTCTAAGCGTTTCCAATCTCTTTTATAATGCGCACAACAAAGGAGTGGAACTCGCTGCCTGCGTATGTTTCCGAACGCATACAACTCTAATCTCTTCAAAATGAGAGTGAACAGGCTTCTTCTGAGTAAGCTCGCTCCATCGCCAGCTTTGTCTCTGTCATCTATGACCAAGACAAGAATTAAGAGCAAACCCATCTCAAATTAAAAAATAATTATACAACGTGTAACAGAATAAACGCAACTACCTCTTAGGGGGTCTTTGTACTCATCATTATGAACAACTTTTACTATGGGACCAACACTGAAATCGACTCCCCCCACATTTCTATGCGCATAACTCGACAAAATGTACTGAACAGCTGTTTTTTTTACCGCGATTTGTGGGTCCTAATGCTGCCAGCCTTTTGGGTACATTACCAGTGGCCAGCGATGCGGAGGAATTTTTCGACGCTATTTCTTAATATTTTCAGTTAGTTATTTTTTTTTTAAGTTTATATACAGTCATAGGTATCATCATAGTCGTAGTTGTACATCAATAAATAAAGGTTGATGGTAAATAAATAAAAGAAATTCCCAATAAATATGTGCTCTCTTATATCTGTCCATGCAATGCTTCTCACCATATTTTGTATCTGTCATAGTTTCGTTCGTACCGATCTATGTACGAATAGGGTATTTTATTGAAAAAATCTAATTAATCCGTTAGTTATTTGTTTCAGTTAAATTTCATAAAAAATATTTATTGAAAACACTATTAAACTGGTTTCACTAAATTAGACCGTTTCGACTTATTTCTCACAACACTTAATAAGGATCATGTTACCAATTCTGAAAAGAAAGAACCTTCCATGAACCGAAAAATAAACAAAACGACACATTATCATTTCCAAAAATTATTTCAATTCCAATAATAAATTGCACCATTGCCGCTGAAGCCCTGAGGCGTATTTAATTTAATCAAACACTCGTAAATCCGATCGTAACTACGATTTATTATCCGTTCAAATATTTAACTATCAGTTATCACACTTTGGTTAAGTAATAACTATTAGTTAAGCAGTTGGTTTTACTGAACTAATACTCTGGGTTCAATGGTTTTGTTAATTGATCTCAATTTTCAAGTTAATGAAAAAATCTTATTTTAATTATTTACGATACCTAACGAATATATACAACCTTAAATAAGTACCTTTGAAACTATAATATTAAAAAAAATAAACATTTCTTCTATGAATAGTCTATGAACCAAAACAATTTGTCCCTTAAACAAAACTTCTTGATAAAACCGTCCAAATGCGAGTTCGAAACACGCACAAAGTGACGTCACGTGATATTTTGTAACCATAGATTTCCTATTATATATCACTAAAAGAAATAATTACATTTGTCTTTTTTTTTTCAAATATTAGAAAGAAAGAATGAAGGAAAATTTATTCGCTCAAACATGTATTACAAAACATAATTAAAATAATACATGCATGCAAGATCTTAAATAAAGAGTGGCTCACGACATGTCTGCCATTTCTCACGGCGTGCAAATATCTTAGGTACAATTATTATTATTGATATCAGTCACAGTTAAACAATTTTTTTATATTTTCTTTGTCCAACATTCCAGATAACAATTCTCACAATGAAGATTTACATTACTTTTAATAAGCATTCAATTACAATTACATTTATAATATAGACATAATTAATTTTAAAAATTTACAAACAATAGACCCCCACCTGCTGAGATCCTTACATACTTTTTTTTTAAGGATGGGAAATCATCAAATGACTTCTTCCGCTCTGGGTGGAACGGAAGGGCGTGTCAGACTTTTACTGACTAAAACCCATCCGTGTTTCTTCTAAAGCCCTTTGCGTTCCAGGGCCGCGGTGACTCTTTCGAACAAATTCCGCAAACCTGGCAGGCTCCGGCCCTAGCGGGCCCCGTCTTTTCTGCTGACATCTCCTTGAGGTGCGCGTAAAACACAACGCGCCATCGACCCGGGCCTGGTGGTGATCATATGACAGCGAGCCACCCAACGCTCGCCGTCCGCAGGCCCGCGCCTACGGTGGCCGGGGATCGCCCTGCGACTCCTGTAATCCTCACATACTTACTCCTTTTGCTGGTTCTTGTTCACAAATCCAATATTAGTTTATTTTTTCTTAACACAGTTTTTTGTTTATTTGGAAGTTAAAACAAAAATGCATCATCTTAGCGCACGAAATGATTAATTAATTTCAAAAAATTTATGTTTTGTGAACTTTCTGGAAGTACTTATTTTGATTAATACTCAGTCTTAAGTTGTGGTATACAATGTAACACTAACGTTGGAAATAAATTCTATTCTATTCTATCTGAACTTAAATTCACACAAAATCTAACATCGTATTCCCCTTTCCTGCATAAAATATTTCACCGTCCGTATTTACGAGTACAATTGGATCAATATATTTAATCGCAACATCAAATTGGTCCAAAATTATCGTATTATTTATGCAAAATGGTTAGCGGAGCCTAATGAGATTAATAGTTTTAGCAGGCAGTTTAATTGATAGAGTTTATACTGAATTGATTTATCGGGAGTATGCAGCAGGATTATTATAGTTATTTTCTGTACTGATGTGTGTAATTTTCGGGTAAATTTTGGTTAAAATGTACGGTTTTGTGGTTGTAACTAATCTATGTTTTTGGCAAATATCTAATAGCCACATGTTTATAGGGAAATATGCAGCGGTATTGTGTCGCCTGCAACCAACAATCAGTGGTCAAGAGTTTAATTTATGGGCTTTTTTAGCTATTATTATTATCGATTGGATCGCGTTGGCAACTATCTCACCTGATGGTAAGCGTCGACATTGGAGCACGCTTGCCTAGATTAAACTATTAAGTCTTGACTTTAATACCCCCAGGTTATATCATGAAACACAGATTCAGGCAAAGAATTCCACTGCTTACCTCAAAAAGTATTCATAAAACGTTCCATAATTCATTCACAAAGCGTGGTGATTATGACATTTTTCAACGGTCATTTTGGAACGCTATGTTTCACTAGAAAAAATGTTTTTTTGTATATCATGAATATGAGCAAATAGGGTATTATCTTCAGTCCCCAGAAGACAATCAGGGTCCTATATAAAGGCCCTACCGCAATTCAAATCCCAAAGTAACAAAGTCCGTTATCAATTTAGCCATAACTACCCTGAAACAACAGTCGACGCTAAAGCCTTATCAATTATTTCTGTTTCCACTATCTGTATTTGCATTTACGTAATTTCAGCTCTGATCCAAACTAAATTGATATAGTAAACCGGCAGAATTTCAGAGTCCCTCAACAATCGAGTTTGCGAACACAATGCGTACATTTCAATTTGGCTGAGCTATACTATTAATCCTTCAGGGTGAAAGGGTCGCTTTGTGAGTTCCACAGATAAATTATTAATTAATAATATGTATGTAAATTATTTATTGTTAACTACAACGGTATTATGTGTAATTAATATTTGGGGATTATGCGTTGATACGCTCGATGGAATATTGTGACATTATATGGTGGGATCGTATTTCAGAATTTATAGTTAGGCTTTTTGACTAAAATACTCTGGGTAAACAGTACTTTGGGCAGTTTTGGGTTTATGTCAGTAGTTTTATCCTCCAGTTTAATTTTTCGTAAAAACAGTTAAACTTTTAATCCCTAGTTTTAGTTTTTAGTAAACAATGGGGTAGCTTTAACTATATATATATATGCTCGGTTTTAGGCAGTGAGAATCTGACACTGTCTTCCGTTCCGCCCAGAGCGGAAAGAGTCATTTGATGATCCATAAAAAGGACAGGACAGTGAGGGCCTCGTGAGGGCTTCGTGGCCGTAATTCATTTAAAATACTAATATTTCGCTGCACCTAGTTAAACAGGAAACCGAACATAATTTCTTGCAATTATAATAATGGCTATAGTAATCCTGAATCATTGTTAACCACGCATTTGAAGTTCTACTTGAACCAGTCAATATATAATAATTAAGTGCAGAATCAATTAACACTCGAAGATGACCAATTAGGTAAGCCATTGTCAATGCAACAAATGACCGTAATCCCTTAAGTTGGCATACAATATTCAATTGTTTATTCATACGTAATTATGTGTGGAGATACTAATGGATTAGATTAAATTATTTATTGAATTGTACGGATAAGGTTTCATAATGATCACCTAAGAAAGACATCCACTGCTGGACATAGTCATGGTCCCAACGTTGGGGCCATGCCTTGTACAACGGCATATAGACCGTTCTCACATCCAGTGGAATCCCGCGACCCTCACCAGGTAGGTAATTCGGTCTATCTTGTGGGAGGCCGACTAACACTGCATTTTCTAGTACGAGGTCATCACCTCCTCATTTCCCATTTCAGCCTCAACCAACTGTTCTGGAAGCAGTGTGCTCTCCAAATTCTTCGGGCTCTCTCGGTTACATTGGCTCTTCTTCGGATCAACGATTAATGAAAAAAAAATATTGTTTCTTTTATTTTCACTTACGTGACACGAAAATAGTAAGAAAGAAAAAAAAAGTATTTAATTGCCACAAAACGACATACCCACATACATAATTTTATTTTTCTTAACACGTTAAGCGCCACGTGTATAAGTCAATATACACCCTAGTGCAACTCTCACAGGCCGGTGTATATCTAGTTATACACCTCGAGTACTCAACTTCAGAGGCCAGTGTATTGGTGAATATACACCGCGCTGAACATTTTCTTTAGCAATTTTGTAGGTCTGGCCCTGACAAATCGTTTGGTGTATCTGGGGTATAGAAATGTTGTATAGTTTAGGAGTTACAGTTATTTTTAAGAATGAAAAAAGAAAACAACCACTTGTAATTTAAAATTTTATTTCAATAATCATCAGCCTTTTTATTTACTTATTCTTCTTATTTTTATTTATTCTAATTAGCTTTCACTAATCATCAGCCTTTTTATTTATTTATTCTATTTATTTTACATAAACTTTTTAGCCTTTTTATTTATTTACTATGAACTTCGTTGAAGCAGGGTCTGCAGTAAAAAAAAATACACACAGAGCAAATGGTTGTTACTTGAGCAGCAAATTTTCTTTGGCCACGTTAAATCTTTCCCTTTTTGCCACATTTCATGTAGCAATTCTTTCACCTTCCTCTCTTCATTTTCGGAGGTGTGACCCTGGGAGTTGGGGTTGGTGGATCGATAACTTTCTCCCGGAAAGTTGTGATTGTCATTTTAGGCTTTCGCGAATATTCGTGGTACAAAAAGTACGCGTTGACGAGGGTTGTTCCCCACACCAGCTCAATCATGAGTTTTCTGTACCATTTAGTACAACGGCGCAACGCGGTACCATATGACGCCATTTGGTCACTGATGTCGATGGACGATTTAGTCCGTTGTAATCTACTATAGCCATAGGTTTCAAAACAGCAGGCCTCCTTTTCGTTTTCACCATCTTCACGTTATTTGCTGAGTGTTTTGTTGATAGCACTGAAACATATCTTCTATCTTTCCACTTTGTAACTCCTAAGGTAAACGGTAGGATACCGTCTTTTGTCTCCATAGCTATCAATTCTCCTTTCTTCAACTTGGTACTGACAACATTTGGTGGCAAGTGTTTTCTGTTCAATCTCAGCGTTCCAACCAGGGCAGTTTTTCTTTGGCGTAGACGGTAAGCCAATAGAATGCTCGTATAAAAGTTGTCGCTATAGATAGTCCTTCCTTTGTCCAGCAATTTTTCAGCTAAGTCCATAACCACTTTTTCGGCCACATCTTTTTCATTAGTCTGTGACTTTCCACAGTATATAATTATGTTCCATGTGTAGCCTTTGTCAGTACACAACTTGAACAACTTGATCCCGTATTTGTGTCTTTTGTTCGGGATGTACTGTCGGTAAAGCAGCCTTCCACGCCAGGGTACTAGGCTCTCATCTATGCAAATTTTTCTCCCCTGGCGTGTACGCCGACCGAAAAAAAAAAAGTAATGGAAAAAGGAGGGAAGCTCATAAATGCAGGGAAAGTAGAGTGTATCATGTAATATACACTTGGCCTTTGAGACTGAATTTTCGAAAAGTCTGTCTCAGGGGCCAGTGTATATTATGTGGTACATAAAAAAAACCAGTTAGGAGAATAGGAAAATAAAAAAAACTCAAGTTCACGTAGTATTTTAGGACCAGGAGAAGGCATATATGCAAAAAAGTTATTTCCACAATATTTGCCTCAGAGGTGCCTTGGCGCTGAACGTGTTAAACTAAAACCTAAACGATAGTGTTAGTAGTTCTTAAATGATATTAGTAAAGACATGTTAAAAACAATAAGAAAAAAAATAACAAAAGTATGAGTAGGTATAAATAAAATAGATGCATGTCGTGGTTGTGGCTAAAGGGCTTCTACTCAGCATAATGCTGTGCCGTGGGGGACCCACAGCACGGCGCTGATTATTTATTTGTAGTTAATGTTTTTATTTGTAGTTGTGCGATCACTTCATCCACTACCCACTATATAAATTCATACCTCAACTGTGGAAGTTCTTTTCAGTGTCTCAATGTTATCCTAATTGAAGTTTACTCCTTAAGAAAAATTTTCATATTTAGCCCGCGGTATGATAATTTTATGAGGAGTAAAATCGATCGTTAACTAAAACTGAGGCGTTACGTTCCTTTGCGCAACCTACTTTGCGCACCTTTTACCTCGAGATTATGTATGTGTGTATATACAAAGTATCAGCTTATTTAAGATGCTTTCATTTACCCTCTTTTTACATAATTTACACAATAATAGTTCTTAAGGAGTAAACTCCAGTCGTACGTCGGAGCTGACACACACTTTTTTTTTTAACAACAATATTCAATTAACATAACGGAACTTAGCCATCCAAGTTTTATGGCCAAACATTAAAGTATCATTAAAAAATGCATTCGAACTAGATTATAATTTAAGTGCAGTTTTATCGGCACTATAACTATTATAGAGTGAAAATTAACTGGGTTGGCCTGTGATTACAATAACTTTAAAGCTACTAGTACTAAGAGCTAGCTAGCTAATCTTATCTCACATTATAATATATAATAATCTATGTATAATATCTATTATTTATTTCAGGTAACAAATACCCATTACATTATATACCTTACAGACTATCGTACCATACGTATTTATCAAAACTACAAAAACATAGTATTACAGTCGTATTGCGCTGCGTGATGTCGCGCAGCCTTCCACGGAATCGGCGTTACACGACACCCTTCGGCCAGAACTCTTCCTTGAAGAAGGTCTCAATATGATGAGTCGGAACTCGCAAAACAAACGACTTGAAATTCGTGTTTTGGCGAACCAGGTGATTTTTACGGTTCCGTACCTCCTAAAAACGGCAGTATCTGTCTGTCCATCTATCACACTATATCACCGAACTTCAGTAGGAATTTTGTACACATATGAAATTGTGCAACCAAAATACGGACGCTCACATAAATAAATAAGATTCTCTTTTGTTTTCAGTCAAATGTTAATATTGATATTTGTCTTTACTATCAAACTTTAAGTAGGTACTACTGATACGTATAGTATTAGTGTTAAGGAATATTCAGTTAGGTATAACATATGCTCGCATATCATAGCATAGAGGATCAATTCTACTAATTTTAAGCAACGTTCACATTCGCATCTGTCGCAAGATGTCAAAAATGTATCGAATTTCAGGCTTTTTTGACAGATTGCGAAAAATTTGAAATTAGTAGAATTTGCACTCTGTTCTGTGACAATAAATACTTTTTCTACCTTTTCTATTTTACAAGCTTTTTTCTAATAACAAAATAAAACACGCCGTGTTTTGGCGATCTGGCAAAAGTCATTCTCAAGGCTTTGTATGTGACATTATAACTTATTTTAATGTCGAGTGAATAAAAGATTATTGTCATATATTTCGTTTAATAAACCCTTAACAATATATAACAATTACATTTTCATTATCAATAACGTACGACTTTGAACTTTATTAGCCGGTAATAAAGCTCATAAAATTATGGCGTAATATTTTTATATGCGTGCCGTGTGGCTCGATTCAATATATTTTACCGTTGTGATAATTAAATGTCGAGCAATTTTGGATGTTATGACCATCGTAATACTGTTTATTTTTCCTCGTATCTTATGAGGAATATATACTCGTATATATGCCGGAAAAAGGTAAAACAGACAGACATAACTTCAATTTCAATTTGTCGTGAAACAAATGACAAAAGTACTGAGAATTTTAAACGTATTTACATGGAAATTTTCGTAGTTTTTGTTTAACTTTAATGTTTATTAGGTTTCCATACCCAAAGGCCAACGGGCCCCTTTTACTAAGCCTCCGCTGTCCGTCCGTCTGTCTGTCAGCGAGCTGTATCTCATGAACCGTAATAAGCAGACAATTGAAATTTAGACAGAGTGCGTATTTCTGTTGCCGCTATAAAAACAAATAATAAAAACAAATGGAAAATAAAAATTAAATGGGGCTTCCCTACTAGAAACGTGTTTTTTTTTTGCGTTTTTTTGCTTGATTTTAATAATGGCAACAGGTAGACGCTTGAAATGCTCGCAGAGTTTGTAATCGTATTTTCCGGTTTTTCTTTTTTATTACGTAAATGCCCTGTGAGCTTTAAAAAAAAACGAAGATTTGAGCTATCCTTTTTTAAATAATTTGTAAATAAACATTAGAAACTGAAATTTTATCTAAACTTATATTGAAAAGTGGTAAAATAGTTAACACGTTGGTACAAAATAATCTCTTGAAATACAGATCCAATAATAAGGTATTTGACTACTCTAAAAAAACCAACCAAGTGCGAGTCAGACTCTTATACGAAGGGTTCCGTTCCATAAACCGATAGACATACATTTCATTACATACATACATTTCTTGTACCTATGGGAGCCCCCTTTAATTATTTATTATTATATTGTTTGTTGTTATAACGGCAATAGAAATACACCCTCTGGAAATTTCAATTGTCTACCTATTACGGCTCTTGAGATACAGCCCGCTAACAAACAAACGGACGGACGGCGGACGGACAACGGAGGCTTAGTAATAGGTTCTCTTGGTTGCCTTTTGGGTTCGGAACACTAAAACTCCACATGACTAAAAAATATTTGAAAGTTGTTGCTAAAATAGTACGACTTATCGAAAAATAGTTTACTAAAAATCCCTGGGAGTATGGCGAACTTACTTATCTATCCTTGTCACGCAGATTTAACGCGTAACACGCACACAACGGCGTAATTTTTCGTCTTTCCTGAAGGGTTTTATAAATATATTAAAAATATTCAATCAAATACACTATTACAAAATGCTTTCACTAATAGAAATCTATACTATCGATAAGCAATATAGACATTTTCATCCTGAAAAAAAAAACACATTTCCTTTATAATAGGGGCGGGTAACGCTGTATGTGATAAACAATAGGTACCACCACAAAACTTTCAATTACGGGATTAATATAAAACCGTACAGTGCCGAAATTGAGGCACTAAGAAGGTAACCCGACATTATGGTTAGGTAACTGACATAACCGGAGTTAGGCTAGCTTACCGGCTATGACCGCTTGCGTAACCTTTGATAAGATACCGAGATACATACGGTTCTGAAGGATGGGGGATTTTACGGTAATATACTGTATTAGACTGACGAAGTGTTCCTCACATTTTTTTTTTAACTTATAATACGTATAATTAGATTATATAATGTAGTATAGATATTTCTAAAAGAATAAAATAAAATGTGTGCAAATAAAAATCTGCACACAAAAAAAAAACGCAAAGTTTACATTTTAACTTAAATTCTAAACCATCATATTTAAAGAAAAAAAGAAAGAAAAATATTTATTTAGGCTATGTGCTTGAATATGATTGTATAAAATATGTAAAAGTTGCAAGAGCTTAGCAGTTGCAAAAGTGTTGTAAAAGTTTAGTATGCGAAAGAAAAGAAAAAAAAATGCTTTTAAAAGGTGATATTCGATAAAAAGACATCTTAAGATGACTAGAGCCAATCAGCATCGAGTATTTTTATGATAGAATCAAAATCACTTAGTCAAATGAAGCTGAGAATTGGCACTTTTTTAACGTCAACATGTAGGTAAAGTCAGTGCCCCAAGACCCGCCCGTCACCACTTCCTAGTGTTATAGCGATCGCCAAATCTGTCTGTTAAGTTTAAAGTTAACTTGAGACTTCATATGATAAAACAAGACACAGTCCAGATCATCTTGATATGAACGCACCTATGTCTTGATTCCTGAACGTCAATTTGCATGATCCTGGCATTTTATTCTTATCAATCTCGTACGCAGCATAACAAGATTTGTTGGCCTACCAGGAAACCTATAAATACAGTCCCTAAGTACGATAAGCTTTACATAAACTGGTTACACAATACGCCCACCCTTGTCCGATACCACGGAGTCGCTGTGTATATGGAAATGAGACGGACACGCCTTTTCTGCTTAGATGAGGGATTATATTGGGAGGGAAATGTGGCTGCACTTCTACGGACTTGTAGCGGCATCAATGCCGCCACATGAAAAACTAAGAAGCGAAATTTGTACGGCAACAAAAAGAACCGCAGCGCCATCTACGATGAACTAACATCGAAATCCTGCATCGCGCAAGCAAAATTCTCCGTGCGATTTGAACATATACAAAGTCGAATATCAACTATCGGGCAGTTGCCCACCAGACACAATAACCATCTGGTAGGAGGATCCTCCCATTTCCAGTGGATGTATGCGGGACTTTACTCTCTGTACCGCATACTCTCCATACATTACCTAATGGCTTAAGCTGGATCAGCTAGAATCAAGCTTGTATTCTTTGAAACTGGTCAGGGATGCGAGAGTCCAGTGGATAGGACCGCTCGATGTGGCAACGCTTGCGGTAGACCTATGTCCAGCTGAGTGTACCTTCTTCGGCTGAAATAATGATAACCGCGATGCAAGGTGATGATGACCCTAAAAAAGTTTATACCAGTACGTGGCCACTTTTATAGCAGCATCAGTGGGATCAATAGGTCCTCAATGGTGAAGGTGAAAGGGCGCTCGGGGTACTCAAACAAGTGGGCCATTTTTTGGACAGGTGGGAGATTATGGAACGAAATTGATGGTTAGGAGCAGTACCGAAGCGGATATTTAGTACACCTTTCCGGGAGTTTATAGTAAAGCCTATATTTCAACAGTTGCAAGGTTGAGTGTTCCAGAACACTATTGCTGTCATTAGTGGTTATATTCACAGAGTATTCATTAATAAACTAGCTGCCACCCGCGGCTCTGCCCACGTAAATATCGTACATTATCCCAAGGGAATATACTGCCAGGATAAAAATAATCCAATGTTTTTTCCATTCCAATTCCAGACTATAATTTACCTCTGTGCCGAATTTCATCAAGGTCCGTTCAGCTGTTCTAATGTGATTGAGTAACAAACAAAACACCATCCAAACATCTAAACTTTCGCATTTATAATATTAGTATAGATATATATTTAATTTTAAACAAATATATTATTTAGTCCATCACTTAGATTGGCGAAAATTATTTTTTCTTTTGTCAAGAAAGAAATAATGAAGATGATTCAGTGCGTTGATATTCCGGGTAACGTTACGTAGAAGTGACGTAACAAGTCCCCACTTACATGAGTTTTGTAAATGATGATTAATTCGATAAAAAAAATACATGTCCAATTGATTGTATTTTGATAATTATTCTAACTGACGGAGTTAATATTATCATGTTATTTATTCCACCAACATCCCTATTACGCTGCTTGCAGTCTTAAATTGTGCTTCATTCGCAATTTAAATTGAAAAAGGATGGCTAAGATCTTACACACTGCTGCTAATAAAAGTTTATTTGATTAAATTAACATACTGCGTTCCGCTGTTGTCCGATACAACTGATTGCTATGTGTTTATGGAAATCAGGCGGTCCCGCCTTTTCTTTGCTCTATATACATTATGTATTGGTCTAGAATCACGTAGGAGAGAAAGCAATAATGAAAACGCGTTTACGAGAAATAGGTTATAGAAGATTTATGAAAAAACTTATTCAAAACTTACAATCATTTAGAACTAGCTGTTGCCCGCGGCTCCACCCGCGTTAATCTCGAAAATTATCCCAAGGGAACATAATCCCGGGATAAATAGTACCTCTTTGCCAAATTTCATCAAAATCCGTTCAGTTGTTTTTATGTCAAAGAGTAACAAACATCCATCCATCCATATTTATAAACTTTCACGTTTATTTCGCGTTTATAAGCTCCTGGATTAGATAATTGTACCGGAAGACGCAGTTGCGTTGTAAGACCTCGCTGGTGAAGGCCAGAGGAATCTGCTGGATGGGACATAGGACCGGTCGATGTGGTGACACTTGGGGCAAGCCTATGTCCAGCAGTATAGGTTTTTCGCCAGAAACGATGCTGATGAGTTCAGTGTACACTAAAGAAAAATATTTATCCGAAACAAGAATTGCTTCTTTGAACGTTTATACAATACTTAGTCATTAATTTTTTTCTTCTTGTTTTATTTAAAAAATACTTTTTGGCCAGCTAGAAACAAAAAAAACCGGCCAACTGTGAGTCGGACTCGCGCACGAAGGGTTCCGTACCATTATCGGCAAAAAACGGCAAAAAAAATCAGGCCTATTGTATGGGAGCCCCCTTAATTATTTATTTTATTCTGTTTTTTAGTCACGTCCGTCGACAGACGGACAGACAGATAGACGGACGGACAGCGGAGTCTTAGTAACAGTGTCCCGTTTTAGCGTTTGGGTATGGAACCCCAAAAAATTACGAAAAGTTAATCAATCCATAACATACCTGATCACTTTCCAAGAAAAACACACCAGAACATTACACACCCAAAACCCACGCTATTTTCCTAGAATTCGCCACGCCAACAAAACTACGGAGAACTGGCCCACCTGAATCAATTTACCGCCCATATATCATTGCCAAACTGTAGCTAAATTTTAATTAAGATGCTCCCAAGTACTGCTGACCTGGTACAAGTAGGCTATCGAACTTGGCCGGCTAATTAAGACCTTAGTAAACTTTGATGCGCTTCGGGGACAGTTTGCACTTGTCTCAACGTGTGTAACAAATTGGTGTTAGTTCCAGGTCAAGTGGGGATGGGGAACTCACTAGTGTAGTTGCACGTTCCCCATAAGATGGGGAATTTAGAAGTTGGTTATTAGTAGGTGATTTTGTGGTTGGTGTTGAGGAGTTAGAAAGGTGTCGTTATTTGGAGACAGTTTGCACTTGTCTCAACGTGTGTAATAAATTAGTGTTAGTTCCAGGTCAAGTGGAGATGGGGAACTCACTAGTGTATTTGCACGTTCCCCATGAAATGGGGTATTTAGAATTTGGTTATTAGTAGGTGATTTTGTGGTTGGTGTTCAGAAATTAGAAAGGTGTCGTTATTTAGAGACAGTATGGTTTGTCTTCGTGTGTAACAAATTGGTGTTAGTTCCAGGTCAAATGGGGGGAACGGAACTCACTAGTGTAGTTGCACGTTCCCCATGAGGTGGGGTATTTCGAAGTCGGTTATTACTAGGTGATTTTGTGGTTGGTGTTGAGAAATTAGAAAGGTGTCGTTATTAGGAGACAGTTTGCCTTGTCTTCGTGTGTAACAAATTGGTGTTAGTTCCAGGTCAAGTGGGGGGGGAGGAGAACTCACTAGTGTAGTTACACGTTCCCCATGAGGTGGGGTATTTCGAAGTCGGTTATTACTAGGTAATTTTGTGGTTGGTGTTGAGAAATTAGAAAGGTGTCGTTATTAGGAGACAGTTTGCATTGTCTTCGTGTGTAACAAATTGGTGTTAGTTCCAGGTCAAGTGGGGATGGGGAACTCACTAGTGTAGTTGCACGTTCCCCATGAGGTGGGGTATTTAGAAGTTGGTTATTAGTAGGGTATTTTGTGGTTGGTGTTGAGAAATTAGAAAGGTGTCGTTATTTGGAGACAGTTTGCTTTGTCTTCGTGTGTAACAAATTGGGGGTAGTTCCGGGTCAAGTGGGGATGGGGAACTCACTAGTGTAGTTGCACGTTCCCCATGAGGGGTATTTTGAAGGTGATTGGTGGTTGTGGTTAGTTTTGAGAAAATTAGATAACGTTTTTGCCAGCTCAGTTTAAAAAGGTATCGATATTGGTTGCTGTCGTATGAAGCGATATTTATTAGGTGCTAAGCAACAAAATCTTGAGTTTTCATTTAGCAATATTTTCTGTTGAATTTGTCATGGTTCCCAACAAAGAATAAAGTATCCTCTTTCTATCCATGGTTTTTAGCTAGATAAACCTGCTGATGCTTTCTTAAGGAGAAACGCAGTTGGTGTGTTTTTTTCCTGGTGTGACAGTTTACAATCAGCCTGTAAATTAAAGAAGACACATTTTGACGTGACAACGTCTAATAAATCGATGAACGCGGGCTGCACGCACGAAAAAGGATGACTCATTGTAACGTTACGATCGGAGCGAGAGCGCTGCACGATTCAATTTTATTCATAAAAGTATGCAATCATTTCATCAATGTTTTGTTATGACGTTGTCACTTTAAACTATCGTCCGTAAACCGACTTTACAGACAACCAATTTTTTTTTAAGCACCACGTCCTACAAAAACGATACCTAAATTAACATTCAAGAATCCAAACCTGACTGACAAGAAACGTTACTAGTTACTACCCATAATTTCCTACACAAACCAATCAAAGCGAAATAAACAGAACACGATTACTTACACTAAAATCCAATTACACGCACACACACCCCCCACTATTTACACCCACGTAGACTTCCCAATATCTGTCATCATTGCACACTAGCTCAAAAACATGTGTTGTGAGTGTTTGCACACAAACTTACGCTTCTCAGTGTTGGTTAACAGCATATCGGTGTAACTAAAGGCTTACGGGTGATCAGCGAACCCTGTAATCCCTTTCAGGGCTGCCACATTGTAAAAGCCGATTTGTAAACTGTATTCTACCAAATGATTATTATTTACACGACTTGGATGTGCGGAAAATTCCGGACTATTGCTGTTTTATTTTGCCATCTCTACTCGTTTATTGGCTGCTTTATTTCTACTTCTATTTAGTTTCATGATGATGCCATATTATGTTACAAAACCATTTCTAAGAGCCGTACTATACAAGGACACTCATGTAAACTATATACACCATACCGTTTTGATTTTGATTCCTCAGACCCTAGGCAAGTGTCAAAACGTCAAAAATATATGGGATTTACGAACCCTGTCGATATGTTACGTGACCAATCCCTGAAGGTGGGTACTTACCAGTTTTAGGGGCCGTATTGTACCATTCGCAGCGAGCATGTTACGATACGCCGTGTCCTAAAATCCGAGTAACATGCGCATGTTCGTGTTCATTTCCACGTATTGACATGGAATGTTAGAATGCTCGCTTTGTATCATGTTACATTACGTGCGCGTGCAGTAGGCTACAGTAAGGGTAGGCCAGCCCATACATAATGCCCAAAAAAATTATTTCGTCCACTTTCAAAGTTCAAAGGACGAAAATTCGCATCGTCAGTATCGTGATTTCTCAACCACGATATTCAAACATTATTTGAATAATGTGGTGAGTTTTTTTTTGGGCATTATGTATGGGCTGGCCTACCCTTACTGTAGCCTACTGCGCGCCCATGCGGTCAGTACCTACCTTAAGGGATTGGTCACGTAACATTTTGACAAGTTTCGTAAATCCCACATATTTTTGACGTTTTGACACTTGTCTAGGGTCTGAGGAATCAAAATTAGCCTTCATATTTTTGGCATTTCAACAATCGCCATCGCTAAGAGAAAGGACATCATATTTAGAAATAACGCTAGGGAAGACCTAGATCAATAAGTCTATTTATTATTATATGATTAAAATCAATTTAATTTAAAAAAAAATCAAAAAGCTGGAGGGAATAAGCCAATGAATCTCTGTTTGAAAAGCGCAGCTTTTAAACATATAATTACTTACTTCAAGTAATTATATGAAAGCCAACATTTTAATCAAAATTTCACAAAACTACAAAAGCTATAAACATTTAATATCCAACCTGCTACACGAATTTGAACGGCATGTAAATCACACAAAAGGATTTACTTATACTCATTCGGGAATTATATTCGTGCGCTGATAAATAATGGAGGCATCCATTTAGTGGTGTTTCAGTGTTAACAATACAAAAATAAAATATTTTCAATAATAATTTATGCATGGAAAAATATTGTTGGAAAAAGCGTTGTTTTAAATGAAAATTTGAAGTGCTTTTTGTGGTGCTTGGGAAATCACGTTAAGCCTTTGACTGTCATTTGCAGATCTTTGACAGTCGTCACGAATAGTCAGAAGCCAGAAAATCTGACATTTGTTTTGCGTAGCAGTATCGTGTTACCCAGTTACTGGGTTGTAAAGGTCAGATAGGCATAGGTAGAATACTGGTTTTCAGCTGCATCCGGATAGACTGGACGCCGACTCCAATATAGTTGGGAAAAGGCTAGATAGATTTTGTTGTTTGTTCAGCCTACCGCAGTTGACGCCTAGACATTGGCGTCTCCCAAGCTGGCCCGGAAAGGAAAAAAAATACCCCATATCCACCTGGAAAGGTTGATGTATTAGCTTAAATGTATTAAAATGAAAGCAATTATTATTATTATTTTTATTCTATACTGGTAAATACTCTTATTTGTAGAGATGTCTACAAATAAGGGCATTGATAGTCTCTTCGAGTATGTATGGTCGAATTAGATTTTAACTGGGACGGCACTTGGCAGTGATGGCACAAATCCAGACTCAAAGTTCCTTATGTTTTCTTAAGTTCCCCAAACAATTAGAATCAACACATATTTCCACAAAATCCTCACACAGTTAATTTGACAGAATATCGCCAGCTTAATTTGCCTCTATTTTCACTAAAACACTAACTACCTCTAGAAGGCTGGTTCCATACGATCCTGCACTCTCAGCTCCAAGCCCTAATTATGTAAGCAAATAATACTGGGAACTGTGTCGCAGGAAAACTTTCATTATGAATGTACAATGCCGACTACCGGGTTTGCTTGGCTGTTGCTAGCGGTTTAAGAAATCGGGGGTGTTGGGAAATTACTATAAAATAGAAAGTAATTGTAGAAAGTAGCAGTAGATTGTGTGTAAAATCATGGAGTTTAAAGTACTATTTACTTCTACTGTTTTTCTGCAGTTATTTATTTAGTAACGAATACCGATCAAACAATATTTTTTTTGTTAAAATTTCAGATTTATATTACTTGCATATTTTAATGGAGACAACATTTTTCCAAAATCAAACATGCCAATGACAACATGACATTCAAACATTTATAAAAAAAATCTTTTTGTGATTTACCATTTTTCAAAAACTAAACGTGACTAAAAGTTTGTATGTTACACACACAAACTTTTACTCATCAAACAACATTCCAATCACAAACGTAATTCCACCGACATCATCATAGAACAAGCAAATAACATTACACAAAGTAAAACTTGCATGAATAGTCTACAATTCTACCCCGACTTCTCCTGTGAACTCAAACATATAGTAAAACCACTAAGTAAGAGATGTTACATTTAGTTTTAGAGCAAGGTGCTCAGCTTTACTATTACGTCTTAAATGTTAAGTTTTAGCTTCAAATGTTATAGCTGACAGCGATTTAAAGTAAAGTGCATAGTTGCGAGATTTGTGCATGAACCAGACGGGCACAAGAATTTTTATGTTTAAATCGATATTGTAGAAGATGCTTGGGGAGCATTGAAATAAAATATTTGTCTGCAATGCGGGAAATAGGGGAAGTAATTCGAGACCCTGGGCAATTAGCCCCTCAACCACCCCGTGCAGTATAAAATCTCTTGGTTAATCTCTGCTGAGATTGGCCATCGTGATCGAAATTTGGTCACGATGGCCAGGTCGGGAGGTTTATTTATGACAAGTCATGGTATACGTCTAGAAACTCAGTTTTTAGTTCTGGCTGAAGCCCTGTTAAAAAGCCCAAAATGTCTTTCAGTTTCCAATGCTCAAAAATACTATAATATATTTTCAGTGCTCAATAAAAATAATTATTTTAACGCTAGGCTAAATGAGATGGTATCATAATCAAAAGCCTAAAATATTAGAGATTGACTGACCACGAGTCACTAGCGCACTATCCGTCTTTGACTATGGCAGAATAAACAAAAAATGTCTAGGCCTTCTCATCTGCCCATTTGCTCCTTCAACTTCAATATTATCAACAAAACACCAAAACAGCGGAACACATCCAATAACAAAACGATAACAACTATACTTACTAACTACCTGAGACATCGCAAACGATGTTATCGGCTCCCTCGCTTCGAGCACTAATTGTTGAAGTTCCACATAATTAGGAAGTTCCTCAATGCACCGAGTTCGTACTTTGCCTGCGACACAGACATTTGTTGTAAAGTTTACGTATCGACACATGTGAGGTCGAAGTTTATTAAATGCCACAGGCCGCGCTTCATTTGTTTTGGTGGCGTATTATTTTAAGTATTTTATTGTAAAGGCTCTCGTAGTTATGATTTTGTTTTGGCAATGGCAGAGTTTGTGATAGCGAATGACAAAAAAAAATATTTTGAGTATTGTAAATAGGTAAAGCTAAAGTTTTTTTGCATACGCGTTTTTCGCATAAACGTAACTTTATCACCATGGCACGTGTTCTTATAAGCTTTAGGTATACTTGTTTGGGGGGAATAGATGTTATAGCTTCTGGTAACCTGTTAAATACGCTTCTAACTTATCATTAACTTAAACTAGGCGTAATCTTCCTCTTATAAAAACAATAAATCTTTTTTCAAAAAGGCCTGCTTGACAATGTAATATCTGCCCTCTCTGACGCGACCTAAACAGATGGTTTCTGACTAGTGCCGCACAAGACCTCGTCCCAACGGCGCCGGTGGTACCGAAATTGCTGTAGACAACAATATCGTGTAATTTAATAAGTTCGGAAGACGACGTAGCTGCAATAAGCTACCGTCAATGAGTGCTGCGCCTGGCCTTAACGACCAAATAAAGGTAGGGTCTTACTTTGAACGGGTAGAGGGGATGAAATTAACCTTTTGAACGCCAGAGCATAAACGCATCGGCGTGCCCCCGACGCCTAGCCACAAATTCGCCGTACTTTTTGTCACATATTTGTGACGTTTGGGCGTACGGGGCACGCGCTTGCTTGTCATGTATACGTGACAATGGCGTTCAAAATGTTAAATGCATACCGAGCGGAAAAAAGACCATGAACGACTTACATTTTACCCATTATTGAGTCATTATGTTCTTTAAGACCATACTCTGAAAACCATCGATTGTGGAGGTATTGAAGGTCAATTTGCTTTGATCTACATAGGGCGTAACTTTTGGTTATGTAATGGGTAATTTTATATTCTGTTTTCAATCTTTACAAAGTACTGGTTAAATAATTAATTACATATGTAACCAATACTTTGTAACTATTTATTGATTTGATAGTGTCCGTGGAGTTCCAAGCACGTTCTTCCCCATAGAGGCATTCGCTTTGGAACGTATAGTTAGCTTAATTTTTCTGACTTATGCATTTCTTCATATTTGAAACGTGCCTGTAAATGGTTTTATTAAAATAAATGCTCTTAGTTGGACTCAAAAATAAATCAAACACAATGACTTACTATTTATATCTGTTTACTCTCAACTTGAGCGTCGATTTAACAAAATCATGATTTCGTATAATACAAAAAGGAAGGGGACTTCTCACTATAGGTAATTAGAATTAATAAAAAAATGTTAATTCCAATTAAAGTGAGAAATTGCCTTCACCATAACCGTTTTTCCAATACATAAAGTACAAGTAGATGAAACTCTATAAGTACTGTTTAACATTAATCTTCAATTAAAACTACTTTAAAATATTTTCTGAAGTAAAACTCTGAGGCGTCAAATGTTTCACAGTATCCTCTTACCTATTAAGTTCATAAGCTTCTGGAACTTTGCTTAAAATACTTTGTGACGATGCATTTTCACTCATTTTCGTCTTGAAAATTGAGGATAGCTGCATTGGTGTAAGTTACTACATCTAAACTAATATTACAAAGAGGAAAGATTTGTATTTTTGACATGACAACGTCTAATAAATCGATGAATGCCGGCTGCACGCACGAAAAAGGATGACTCATTGTAACATTATGCTCATTGTAACGTTACGATCATTTCATCAATGTTTTGTTATGACGTTGTCACGTTAAACTATCGTCCGTAAACCGACTTTACAGACAACCAATTTTTTTTTTTTGTATGTAACGGATAAACTTATAAAATACTGGACCGATTTTAAAAATTCTTTCAGTAATGAATAGCTACATAATCAGCGAATAACATAGACTATATTTTATCCCCGGGAACGGGATCTACGCGGGAGAAACCGCGTGAGGAAAACAGATAAATTTTTTTACTTGTGCTCTGATTGGTCGCCATTTTATGTCAGTCCACAATTTCTCGAAATAACTTCGAGATATTATAGACTATCAAATTTTGATGCGTAAAATAGTATTTCAAATGATCAGTCGACAATTTATCGAGAGTTTACAATCTCTCAAGTTATTTTATAATCCTACGGAGTTTGCTATTTTCCGGTGACATACACAGCTAAATCGTTTCTATTCCTAAATCCGCTACAATTCAACCCCGCTTCCACTGGCACCCCGCCGCCAACGCTTCAATATTCCGACAAGATGCAAGCAGCCGTAAAAGAGAAATTCCTTTATGCGCCTGTAAAGTGCTCCGCTAATATTTAACGGAAAGGTTTTTTTGGAAACCAATCTTTTTAGAATTTTCAGCTTTAACATCTAAAGTGCAGGCTTTTAGCGTTCTAACTTCGTTTTTTCTTACGTAGAGTTAATTTTATGTTACTTACCTGCGTGTTTTAGGGGAAGGTGCGAAAATTGGTGATAAGAAGTTACTTAGCGCGAGATGAAGTTCGATGTAATTGAATGGCATTGTGTAAGCCAGGATTATAGATTGATGGCGTGATATTGAATTTTGATAAGCGTGTTCCAGAATAAAATATTTGAGTTGATACAAATAATTTCTTTCAAATTTAACTGAGATATTTACCCCGATATACGAATTAGGAATTTGGATATTTGTTTCTCAAACTATACTTTATCCTGAAAACCAATCAAACTTTGGCTTTAAAGTAGGGTTTGAGGAATATTATGCTTCAAATTCTTAAATCTAAAATCTTTCCTAGAATATTAAGGAATACTTACTCGCTAGAAAGTTTTCAGAAATATTTTAAAAAGTTTTGTTAAGTTAGGTTAAAATTCTAACTCTAAAATAGAATTCAAAACCAAACCGTATAAAATCTAAAATTTATTACATCCTTCAGAAGTCTTTCAGCTGATATTAAACACGCCATGTTTACTGAAGTCAAACTTTGTGTCTATTACCATATTAATAACAAATCTCTCCACATTCGGAAGTACGTGGTTTTATCTCATCTAACTTCCAAACATAATTTAATATTACGACGTTTTCAAAACTTTTAGTACTTATACATTGCTGCGGTTTCAGGACTACTCGTACTCGCAAACCGTATTTACCTATCAGTGTATACATAGGCCGAATTAATTTCCGTGTCGCGGTCTGTATCGCACCACATCGACGGAACCATTACGTGTAGACAACATCAAACAAGATGTCGGCTAAACTTAGCCGGAGTTGCCCGAAGTTACCCGAAGTTGGCCGAAGTTTGAACAACTTGCGGCCGGTTGCATAAAACTTTGATCGAGCGTTAGGTTTAACCGGGATTATTGTAATTCAACGGTTTAATTAACGTGAAAATGTTATTCTGAAGTGGGTGTTAAGGATTAGGGGGGTCGGGTTTCACGAAGGTCGCGGGATAATTGACGGTTTTGATAGGAATAGCCGCCAAACTCACATAGATAGCTCAGCCAATTTGCAAGCACCACAAAACATTAAAATCACATCTATATTCAATTAGACATCGCTGGTTTTAATAAAGTAAAAGGGGGCGAGCTTATTACCATCCACGGGCACAAATCCAAACTCCTGGCTAGAACGGATATTTTTTTGTGATAAAACACCCAACATCCACTCGATCCGACCCTGGAACTGGACCCAGAACCTCATACTGTGCACAGTGTGCACTAAGCTTACGATGCAGCATTTATCCTGCATATTCAAATCATGTGCCTAGCCTTCTCCCAACTATATTGAGGTCGGCTTACAGTCAACCAGATTCAGCTGACTACCAGTATTTTATGAGGAGCGACTGCCTATCTGACCTCCACAACCCAGTAACTGGGTAACACGGTACTTCTTGGCAAGACTGGTGTCAGATTTTCGGGCTTCTGACAAACTATAACCAAAGATCTACAAATTATAGCGGGGACAAACGACTTAACATGCTTTCCGAGGCACAGAGGAATCTCGGTATGTTAAGATGGTCACCCATCCACAGACCGACCTAGGCAAGCGTTGCTTAACCTCGAAAATCGACCCTTGCGGCTGTTATTATTTAGCCACGAGCTCATCATATTCACAATAATGAATTGTTAAAGTAAATACCGTACTAAAAATATGAGCCAATCAGCAATGGAGGACTGCACCACTCGGGAAAGAAAAGCCACACACCACGCTTACCCAAGGATCGGTGTTAGCAAGAGGGTCAGAAGTAGACAGGAAAATACTGCTACCCATCGTCTTGACCTTTCCCCTTACACTGTTCTTCAAGGACATAATATATAACACATTCTCTGCAAGGCAACCGAAAACATACAGCCCCATATACTTCACAAATCCTCAATAACTAGCCCAAAATACATAAATAACAGTTTTCAGGCAAAATATGGTTCGTAAGAGACATGGTAAAAAGGGATAAGTCGGTACTTACCAAACATCTGGAAGCAGAATCGATCGGAATTCAATAAAATTAAACATTCAGGAAACGTGCCTTGGGAGAACTTGAGGAGTTGGTGGCACAAGTGATGGGAGGAAGCGGATAGGTAAAGATAGTAGTTTTGGTGTTTAAGTTCATTTTTCATTGATCTAGTGTAACATTTTTTAATCCTTTATTGTACACCATAACAGCTTATATTAATTCACAGTGATTTAAATAGTTCATGTACAAAGGCGAGCTTAACTCAAAAATGAGTTTTCTAGCAGCAAACCTTTGAGTGATAGAGAAAGATTACAATAGAGGGTAGGATCCAGTGCACAAATTTTAACAATGCTACATTTTTAATCATACATAAATATACCTACATTCATAAACATATAAATATATATACATACATATCTACAAATATTATGTCATTGCGAAAGGAAATTCTCTTTTACATTGTTGCATTTGGACTGACATTAGTGGCTGCTATAGTCCTTATCGACTTCACAACGACTCGCAGGACCGAATCCCCGATCACAGCTAATGCAATAGAGTTGGCCGGCAGTGGCAAACTTCCCGTTTTTTGCCCTTAAAAGCAGTTTATGTTTGCTAAACAAATTTTCACTTCTTTAGATATTGATAAAGTTGTAAACAAATTTATTTTAGATTCAAATTTAAAATACTCGGCTACAATATAAATGTAGGTGATCCTAGAAATTATATTCTTGATATCAATGTTATTTCTACCAAATCGCTTCAGCTTATACCCAACAACCTCAATTTTAGCGGCCCAGCGGCCGGGCCCCCACTTAAGGTTAATATGTTTATTTACCGAGCCCCGCTATGTGTGATGCCCTCCTGAATGTACCCTGAAGGGTGATTTGTGTGTTCAGGGAGGATACTTCTTTTATTGTCGGAGTTAGGCCGTTAGATTGTGGTTGGTATGGCGGTATGTTTCCTTGTACTTGTGTACTTTGAGGAGCTGAGAGTTACAAGAGGTTGGTTTTGTTACTATTTGGTTGTTTGAGGCTTTCCCGTGGCTATATTATAACCAGTGATCGACATAAGTATTGCTTTTCCCGGGATTTAGTGACCGTTATCATAACATGGATATGCCTTCTGAATCTCGGGACCAGTAAGTAATATGGCAAACAGCACCTCCCGGGACCAGCAAATATCGGAAATGAGTATTTTGATATATCGTCGTGCGTACTCATGATATCTTTAACAGTTTAACTTCACTCAATACATTGACCATATTCATATCAAAAATGTTCCCGGGAATCCCGGGCATGTCCATTTTAACATTATCGTTCAGGTTCATTGACCCAAAATAGCACTACCTACGCCAATCTCTGATTATAATAGTCGCACAGGTCTATCGCTAAGGTTAAACGACCACTTGCTTTGGTCGGTCCGTGGATGGGTGAGCAACGACTACATATGGGGTCTCGTTTGTGCCTCGAAAAGCACGTTATGGATAGTCAGAAGCCAGAAAATTTGATACCAGTCTTGCCAGTGGTATCGCGTCACCCAGTAACTGGGTTGTGGATGCTGACATCCACAACCCAGTTACTGGGTGACGCGTATCTGAGATATGCAGTCGCTCCATGTAAAATACTGGTACTCAGCTGCATCCGGTCGGACTGGTATTTACATAGTGATTAGCAGATTCTAAATTCAAGTGTCCATGAGAAATTTGATTAAAGAATACGTTTTTTTTTATTTTAATGAATAGGGCTGTTTAATGTTTAATAGTCTTTTTTTTTATCTGGCATAAAACCGATAACCGATAACTATAATAAAAATAGCAATAAATCAAAATTATCGAATCGTTTGATACACAAACGTCAATAAAATATTATTTACTTCGGCAAACTAGTAAAATTAATTAAAATTAAAATGTCAAAAACAGGTCTCGCTCTTGGCATTTCACAAGATAAAATGTCAGAAGTATTATTGACTGAGTATCTACTGTAAAAGGCTTAGTGTGAACTTGAAACCTCAGAACTTTATCTAAACAAGTAGGTAATGCGGTGTTCTCGGAGTTAGTAAAGGCTCTCGCAGACAGGAGCAGTAGTTCATTTATTTAGCACGATCATTGTTAGTGATAGAAGTTTAGCAGAAACTTAAGCACACAACACGATTATTCTAGAGTGATGGCCTGGCAATTCAAAACACAAGGTCTCCCAACACGGACTCTAGCCTCTTGCAAATGTCATTTTTACACATGTAGGTATATAATAAGTTACCTAGTTTTAACATGATGATAATTATGATGAAAACACTAAATTCATAAAGAGAGTCCTAAACCCTCCTATGACTACACCTTTAATTCCTCCGGCTTTAATATTGCCTAAGCTGTGACCGCGTATTTCAACCAAATTTGGTTTAGAGAGCAACATTAGATCACAGGAGATAACTTCATGGAGTCGTTGTGTCGAAGTCGACAAGGAGGACTATAGATAGAGTACGGAAGGAAAATAAACAGTCCAAAAATGTCATACATTTTCGCATAAACTTCGGTAATATTAAGAAATTTTACACCTCTACCAAAATTCTCTCCTTAAGTTTCCAAGCAAAATCAAGCTTGAATGTATTCAAACAGACGAACTACAAACTATATTAAATAACGTGCAGCACAAAATTTACATATCTTACGAGTCCCGAAACTCGCGGCAGTGAGTAAATCTACTCACATATAATTTGTACTACTCACAACCAATGCGAGAATTCATTTCCGCTATGAAATGGGGCTCTGATTGCTACCCGTTTATCACTGAACAATTTAGATTGTATTTATTGAATCGTGGTTAAATAATAACAGTCACACGAGTCGGTCTTCGAAGTTAAGCGACACTTGCTGAGGTCGATCCGTGGATGGGTGACCATCTATTACAGGCAGAGTAAGCTTAACGTGCTTTCCGAGGCAAGGAGAAGACGACTATCATTGATTTGAAGACACGGGTATCAGTACGGGTAGTCTTGCTTGTTTTACAGTGATCGGCATAGGTAGTGCTATTCCCGGGATTTAGTGGCCGTTATCTTCCGGGACAGTAAGAAGTAATATGGCAAACAGCACCGCGCGAGACCAGCTTATACCGGAAATGAGTAGTTTGATATGTTGTCACTCGTACTCATGATCTGAATCAGTTTACTTCATTTAATACATCGACATTAAGAAAAATATTCCCGGGAATCGGGGAGCCTGTCCATATCAACATTATCATTCAGGTTTATTGATCCAAAATAGCTACTACCTACGCCGATCCCTAGTTAGTATGTTACTCAGTTACTGGGTTGTGGAGTCTGGTAGGTAGTCGCTCCGTGTTAAATACTGGTACTCAGCTATTTTCGATTAGGCTGGAAGCCGGCTCCAATGTATTTGGTAAAGGCTATGCAGATTTATTGAAACGAAGTTAATTTGACGCTGAGCGTATTTCGTAAAGTGCAGGTGACCTGTTTTCAGACTGTGTTTTGTTAATTTAATTAATATATATAGATGAAGGCCAGTCAAGTAGTGATTGACCGTATTTTGTTTGTGGCCTTCACATACCGAGTGTAAGTGTCTACATACAATGTGTTACAGAATGCATGCAATACCTGAAAAGGGGTCATTGTAGGGTGTCATTATTATGAACAACTTCTACAACCAAGAATGAAATTTACTGCCCCATACATTTATATGAGCATAACTCGACAATATGTACTGAACAGCTGTTTTGTCAGGTACTACTTATTTGCATAGATGAAAAAAAACTGTTTTAATAAATACTAGTTAAGTATTTATTAAAACAGTTTTTTATATACAGAAATATGGCGTCAAAAAATTCATCCGCATCGCTGTCGACTGGAAGTGTACCCAAAAGACTGGCGGCATTGCCACGTTGTATGGCAATGCTTATTCTTTGACCAAGGTAAAAGCCAGCCCTTGGGTCACGTGAAGTTTTGTTTGCTGTTTTGTTGATTTTGTTGTGTCATCTTATCATTATATTTATTTTCAAATCTCAAGTAGATACTCGTAGAATATACTTTGTTTTACATAAAGTAATTGTTACACAACTCGTTTACACAAGAATAATTGTACTGAAGGAACTTAATACACAGGTGATTTTTTTTTAAGTATTTTGGTTTTAAGTGTGGCTTTTATTTAGTTTGTCTTGTGTTATTACTTTCAAGAATTTGATCCTTATTGGCAAAACTTTCGGATAGCGTATAATACAGGCTGTGTTTTTTTTACAAAATCAACCGGTTCGATTCCTGGTAGTTTTAGTCAAATAGTATCAAAATCGGGCTAGAGACTCCTTTCAGTGTTTTCGATATTCCTCATAGTTTCGGAATTGGCCATCCAAGCACATTTTAAAAATGAATAAACCAATTTTAATAAAATTTGGTGCGCATATCTTTTATACAGTATAAAAGATATGCGCACCAAATTTTATTAAAATTGGTTTATTCATTTCCAAGAATAAGAACTTGAAAGTTTGTGGAAAACGCCGTGAAGAGTAAACACTCTTATTTAATATAATCCATTAATTCCCACCAAATATTAACCAATCCCCTTTATTTATTTGCAGGTAATTGCCGTTTTTATTCAACATAATTTTCTGAACGTAAGTAAAACGTATTTTTATATGAAGGGTTATTCATTAAAATTTCGTGCATCATTGGTTAGCAGAATAACCCGATTTCGTCTTGATTCGAGAATATTTTTATGAATTTCTGCTGAATGTTCATTCCATTCAATGGTTTTGCATTCATTATTTTCCAATAGCCGTTCAATATCTTGATAGCTTCAGAAATGCAGGTTAAAAGACGATATTAATTGCTCTGAATTCCGTTTCGTTGAAGTTTGTATCGGGTCTAGGAGATGGAATGAAGTCAGAAATAACTTTGGTTTTAAAGCTGAAAATTGAGACAAATCAGTGACTTCAATACTTATAGTATTATACTGTGATTACTGTATCAAACTAAGACAAATTCAAATACAAAAATATTATTTATTCTGTGAATATTGTGAGCATACATGAATTGAGGCAGCCATTGGGTTGCCACAAGTACTATTGTAACTTACTGAAGTAACAATAGTACTTGTTTTGGGGCTGTCACGGTTTCTAACAAGGGAAGATCCCTTATTAGGAAGCTGATCAATGTTTGCTTCTCAGTGCTTTTCTTGTAGTTAAATGGTACATTAACGGCCGGTTTCAATAACGTAACTACATTTTTTTTTTTTTTTTTTTTTTTTTTATTTGAGATGAGTTTGCTCTTGACTCTAGTCTAGGTCATAGATGTCAGAGACAAAGTCGACGATGGAGCGAGCTTACCCAGAAGAAGCCTGTTAACCCTAATTTTTTTAGAGATTATGGTTGTATGCGTTCGGTAACACCTTACCTTTAACCAACTGTCAAATTAGCTACCAACAGTAGCTGAAAAGTAGTAAAATACTGGTATTCAGCTGAATCCGGTTTGACTGGAAGCCGACCCCAATATAATTGGGAAAAGGCTAGGCAGATAAGTTGCTGAAAAGTCATGTTTGAATGGCCGGCCGTTAATAGATCTCCAAATGTGTAGGTATAACAATAATTATATTTACCCATGTATGCCAGAAATACATCACAGGAGACCGACGCTTCGGGGAGGCTTTTGTCCAGATGTCTTTCAGCTCAAGTGATTTGTTCGACATTTTTCCGTTGAACGAAAAATAGTGGTACATTCATTCATTGAATACTATTCTCTAACATAAAATACTTCTTCGAATCTACCCACTTTATAATTAACTTTACATTTAATAGTGATATAAACTATTTTACACAATGTTACGCCACCTTTCATAGCCACTCTGCGGTTGCCATATGGCTCTGCAACTTAGAACCCACGCAATTTGCAACTTCCTTACAATTTTATATCTTAAACCTTTGTCTTAAGACATAAATTAGAATGACAGTGATTTTCGTCATCGTTAACTTGGCTTCTATAATTTACTTTAAGGCAGTAGGAATAAGGTCAATTATTGTTTGATTAAGGTTAGAGGTGTATGCCTTCTAGAGAGTGCATCAAAAAGTTTTGTACTTAGTTAATGTTTTGTGGTTTCCGGCAAGTTTTAATAACTTCACCCGGTTACACTGTTAAATAATATTGATGGAAGAGTGAAATATAAGGCACTAGCTATTCCCGTTGTAGATAAACTGGCTCCAACTGGAACCAAGCATTTTCCGGCATTAAGAGAAAGAATTTCCCTAAATAGATCAAAAGGCACTTCCAGAGGCCCGGCAGGGCCAGAGCCTGCCAGGGTTGCGGAATTTGTTCGAAAGAGTCACCGCGGCCCTGGAACGTAAAGGGCTTTAGAAGGAACACGGATGGGTTTTAGTCAGTAAGAGTCTGACACGCCCTTCCGCTCCACCCAGACCGGAAGAAGTAATTTGGTGATTTCCCACCCTTAAAAAATAAGGAATTACTTCTTACCAACAAACATACAAACAGTTTTACTTCTATATAAAGATATTGTCGTTTTAAGGTGATCCCTCACTTGGAACTTTCGTCTATTAAGTAACGTTACTGAGTCGAGCATTACATCACTGAGGGAGGAGAACCGAACATTACAGTGCACAACTTGGTGATACAATGTGTAAAATCGAATCTAAAATGTTACATTACAGGCGAATGCTCGTCAAGTGCTGCCTCCCTGGCAGTACTGTAATGTAATGCCCAAAAACTACTGTGAAATGTTACATTACTTGCAAACGCTCCAGGTGATGGAGCACCTTTAAACACATATTTCTGTGATAAACTATAGTGACATTGAAATCCAAAACGACGCAAACGACAACGTCATTTAACTCTATTCTTGAGCTTTCAAGTTTCCATACACAGCACAAATTCCTGTCTTCAAAATGCATCTGCCGCCTCAATTTACCAACTACTTGAAAGCATAAATGAACTGAATTGTAGCAGCACATAAAACTAGAATACGACCGAAGTAAATACATTTCCGTCAAGAAAACGTTGAGGATTTTCACCTAGTATTCAAGTTATTTACTTTTTTTAGCATTATGTAAATCTTTTGGCCTTTTCTGGCATAGAAAAAGTAGTTTAATACCTTTTATTAGTGCCTTGAAGACGTACTCGTACCTACCCACCATCTTCTGCAGTCAATGGCCCACCTCTTGTCTGGCGCCGCATGTGAAGACCTTATGACTGAGTCAGCGAACGGTGTTGCCGTTGCTGAGTACTGGGCCAAGCATACAATTTGATACTATCTTTTTAAACTCTGATTGAAATAACAACGAATTAAATTAAATAATAGTCCATTGCATACCAATCTTAATGGTAAATTACTGTTACTTCGTCTTACGTTAGTAAAATGCCTGAAAGTGACGATCAGTCTTGCCACGGAGTATCAAGTTACCCAGTCTGTCCAGTCAGCCAGTGTCAGCCAGTTATCAAGGCAGGCGCTCCATATAGGTAAACTAGGCTCCATGATTTAATATTTTTTTAAGGATGGGAAATCATCAATTATGACTTGTTCCGCTCTGGGTGGAGCGGAAGGGTGTGTCAGACTCTTACTGACTAAAACCCATCCGTGTTCCTTCTAAAGCCCTTTGCGTTCCAGGGTCGCGGTGACTCTTTCGAACAAATTCCGCAACCCTGGCTCCACGTACTTTCCCAAATATATTGGGGTAGGTTTCGAGTCTAACCGGATACAGCTGAGTACTAGTGTTTTACTTGACTTGGTGCGGCTGTTTCCTTGCCCAGGAACTGTAACCTATCATTTGTGCTTGTCAAACCACGTATAAATTCCATCTCTAGTGGCGTAAGCCATTGAGATGCTAGGAATAAAGCCTTATTAACACCGCCCCGGCATTTTCTAATTAAAGTTTATTCTCGGAATGGACCGATACTGAAAAATAACTATATTTTTTCATAGAATTGACATCGTCTTCCTAGAAACTGAAATCAAATCATGAACATCAACCGAAAATATCAATTTCGTAGAACTTTTGATTAGTTTTAAGTGTTCCTTAGAAGTCTAAATATGGCTGGTTCTTTAATCTTGTCAGCCATTTGGTTCGTTTACTTTTAATCAATACGATACGACTACGGGACGTCTTGTAAGGAAAATAGTTCATTACAAAGTAAAATTACTAAAATACAATTAGATTGAAAGCCTCACATAACAATTTTTTTTTTATTCTTTCCTATCCTACTAATATTATAAACGCGACAGTTTGTAAGTATGGATGGATGTTGGTTACTCTTTCACGCAAAAACTGCTGAATGGGTTTTGATGAAATTTGGCACAGTGGTAGATATATATAGTCTGCAATAACACATAGGATACTTTTTATCCTGGGAATATGTTCCCTTTGCATAATTTTCGATAATCACGCGGGTGGAGCCGAGGGCGGCAACTAGTAAAGAATGTACTACCAACAATAAAGTATTCTAAACTAAAATTAAAAAGGAATTAAAAAAATATTTGGGTGGAACACCCTTATCACTTAGGGTATGGAATATAGTTAACGTCCTATTCTCGGACCAACTGAATATACACACAAAATTTCATAAGAATCGTTCAAGCCGTTTCGTACGAGTTTGGCAACAAACACTGTGACACGAGAATTTTATATATTAGAGATAATATTCATAGTCAAAACTACAAGTACCTACTGCTAGATTCTCACGGGTAACACTATAGTAACCCGATCCCTCACACCATATGGCATAGGAATTTCGCATCGCTGATTCAGAGTACTGCATTATGTCATTAAATTTGTACTTGGGTATGTTACGGTGACTGGTTTGTGGCGGTTGATAGGCAGAAATGTGGTGTGGACTGTAGGGTTCCTAAGGTAACGCAAGGCTAAGTACTGTCTTCCGATTGGCATGACATTTCTGACAGTTACAAACGCACCTGCTGATCGTGGTTTGATTTCTTGATCGGATAAAAAGTAGTACCTATTAGGATTTTTTATAAGGATTATCACAATAAATGGTTCTCATATGATTTGACCAGTACGATTGTATGGACTTTAAAAGAGACTGACCTCTGAGTTTGTTTCGGTGTTTCTTCTCAGGGTAGTCAGCTAGGAAACACCGGCTTCATCTAGTTTAAAAATGACCAAAAAAGATTGACGTGTAAAAGTGTCATGTTTAACCTACTTACAAAATAAATATCATTTAATAACTGCCCAAGTTTGGAAGTTCATGGTGTGACTTGGAATTCACTTGAAGCCGTTGTTCCTACGCCTGATCTTTCTCCGGTCTTGTCGTATTGCCGTCCCATTGAACAATGAGAGTAAAGGATCAGAGAGTTCACCTGTATTTGCGCACACACTTGAGCATTATTATCTCTCCTGCGTATTTGGATAACAATCCGTCAACACTGGCCACCTTAACCGATTTTTTTTTCTTATGGTGGCTAAGTATTATACGCCAATTTTCATGATCCATCCTTAAACGAAATAACAATATATTCTTTATTTGAAGGAGAGCAGACACATCTTTTATGCCAAAACTGTATTTCTATGTTTAAAAAATTATGGTTTGTGCGTTGCATTGTTAGTATTCCACTGCAATTCACATGCCATGTACATAATGTAGAAATTAGGTGTTTATCACTGTAGGGTTGAATGGCACCTCATCAAAAAACTGGTCTGTATGACAGGAGGAGGTAATTTCAACCTTATTGAAATTTAAATTGATCAAGAAATCTTTAGATTCCCTGACTATACCCAATCTATTTCTAAAACACAACCAATAAGGCCTGTACACAAGCCCAGGTAAACATGCTATAAAGATGACCATTAAGGGGGAGTACTCACCCGACTAAAGTGCTAGTCTCCCCGCTAACTGCCAAGAGTCGGAGAGCACTACAGCGGGCTTCCGGCCGGTCCGTCCACCTCTTAAGGTAAATGTTTTTTTTTTTTATAACTAAGCTTCACGGCTTTCAGTTTTATAGATGGAGTTGTTCGTCTGTAGTTTTATTGTACTTATGCAGTTATTTAAGTTTTTTTTTTAAGTTTGCCTACATATCTCACATGCGAAACTTTTTTGGTGTAAAAACGTTTTGCTGTTGTCTCATTTCAAATGTTTCTCGCATACACGACCACTCCCGAAAATAGCCGACCGCGTGGCGAGTTTGCTTTTGTTTAGTCTGTAGTATGACCTATTATGTATGACCAAGTTTTGGCGTCAAAAAAAAACACGCCTTTCACCTTGTTTTTCCTTCACTAGTCAATAACCAGAAAATTCTGCCTATCCTGATATAAGTATTGAAGATTACTAGGGTAACAGCCTTACGATATTCTTAATAGCTGACATTTCCACCATGGCATGAACCACTCATACAGTTCTAGCCGGTACAAGAGAAGAATAGGTAGGTACCTACTAACATAAAAAACATAGTCATTTTGAACGTAAACGGCCATAACGAAATTCGCCACAATTGTTCCAAATAATGACTTGCAAATACTACAAGTTTTTCTTGAGTTTTTTCTACAACATAGAATGACCTCGACGGCCGTTGACCTGTGACGTCATTCGCATGTTTCCGCGACCATGTCAGTTATGGAATTATTTAGTGGTTGCCAACCTAGATTATCCACAGCGGCGCTGGTTATTGAGGAAAATGACAGCTGTCAGTCAGAAGTCCTTTAGTTACCGAGTTCGTGTCGGTCTCGTTGGGATAGGTAACGAATGTTACCACGCATATATATAGTGGTGTATATGTAGTGGTCCTTTGTGGTAGATCCGACAGTCGTTGGGCTGAAACTTTGATGGCCGACTCAAACATCTGAAACAAAGAGAGCATCCGAGCACCGTAGGCAATCAGGTTGTTTTCTATATCTATAGCCACGGCTCAAGGTCTTAAGCCGTCCGGTGCCTGACATCCTCTCCGTCGATGTGCAGGCGGTGGCGTCGTGGGCGAAGAGAAATACTCGTCCCTCGAGCTCAACGCAACTGCCATGGCTGGTTACACAGCACTCACGATGGGGCTGGGTTCCGGCGGCGGTGAGGCGGAGCTGAGCGACGAGGCCAGAGGTAGTGAGCGTGCTCGTTGAGCTACGGTAATTTATAAGTGTATTAGATTTTTTCCATCAGAAATTCCTCAGTAGCCGCCCGGAGATCGGAAGTCGGCGGTTAAAACCCCGTGCCTCGGAAAGTCCGTGAAGCCGTTGGTCCTGCACTTGATCTCTCCCCGGTCGTGTCAGATTGCCGTCCCATTGTACTGTGAGAGTCTAGGGACAGAGAGTGCACCTATGGTGGCTAATCTCCTTGCTATCGTTGAGGTTAGCCAACGTGAGCAAGATTTGATCAGGAGGAAAATTGTTTGAAGAGCCTCCGCGTAATAGTGGAACTTTTGAAGGAAGATTTTTGCCCAGTTGAGGAACAAAACAGGAAAGTAAAAAATGCGTATAGGTAAAGACCACGATACCACGCCACTATGACCTCCAAAAAAACTAAACAATACATATAGATTAATATCGCATAATACGTCGGTGACCTCATCAAGGTCTTCCACTAAACAGAAGAGGTCAACGCACTGTGAATTTAATTGGATAATATTAATGTAATTTTAGAAGATATTTTTGAAGAGGTCGTTGCTTAATTGCTGTCGCGCAAATTGACCTATCTGGGGTCAGGTTATAAGGCTACTCGTGTGTTGCGATACAATTTTCGGTTTTGTTAACCTCCTAAATCCTAGAACTATTCTAGTGACGATCCCTACCATAGATGTAATAAACTGTTTTTTTTATATTTCTATGATATAAAGTAAAAAATAAATAAAAAAATAAAATGATCCCTACACAGACAGGACCACATCCTGCAATGCTTTCAAAAGGCCTAAGACCAACTGTTCTTCAATGTCTGGTAGTAAGTGCTATAATGCTGCTCAGCGTGAGGACCTAGTTTCGATTACCGGGTTGGCGATTTTTGTTATTAATGTTATCTGGAATTTCTAAGCCGCATGGAGTCTGGATTTGTGTCCAGTTGTTGGCAATAGGCTCACCCCATAACGTAGGCGTTTAACGTAACTGGCAAAATTTTATGTTAACCTTATTCTAGTATTTTATTTGAATTTTACTTATTTTCTGTAGATCTGTTTGCCAGTCGGCAAAGGCCTCCTGCAACCTTTTCCACTCATGTCTTTATTGAGCCACTCTGTTCCATGTGACGCCTGCCAATTGTCTTATGTCGTCACCCCATCTTTTTTGTGGTTTACCTCTTTTCCTTTTACCATCTCTAGGATACCATCGTGCCTTAATTTTGGTGTGAATGTAGTATAGATTGCCATCACACAAATAAACTGGTGACCTCACCAAGGTCTTCAATTAAAATCAGACGGGTCAACGCACTGCAAATATTTGTACGATTAATATTGTTTTAGAATACACCTAATTGGCCACACGTGAGTGAGTCAGTTGGTAAAACAAATGGTGTGACAATAGGTACAATGATGGTGTAATACCTCTTTTTATGAATCATCCGAATCATACAATGTACTGATTTTGTCAAGTGTTGCAACAAAGGCCCTAGTATCAAATTAAGAAAAGAGAAGTGAGAGCTGGCTGCCTATCCTTGAATGAATGAAATAGCTCTTTATTTATTAGATTATAGGTTGATCCCAACTGTGTCATTGTTGTTGTCAGGGTTGGGCAGTATTTGAATTACTTGTAATTAAAATACGTAATTCAAATACAAATACGTATTTGATATTTGTATTTCAATTACTTCTTAAAAATGTAATTTGTAATTGGTACTTGAAATACACGACGCTGAGGTATTTTGTAGTTAGTATTTCAAATACTTATGACTTCAAAATACATTTGAACATAAATACATTAAAATTTAGCAATCTTATTAATGGATGCGTTCTGCAGAAAACAGTGCTCGATAGCTTTCGTAATCAAAAATGCTAGCCTAACCTAACCTGCACATTTTTGTACTCAGTATTTTGCATTTTAAATAAAAAATATTAAAATACTGTATTTTGTATTTTATAAATACACGATTTAAAAGTATTTTGTATTTGAAATACTTGCGAAATTGTATTTTGTATTTTAATTAAAGCACAGCATGTATTTTGCCCAGCTCTGGCTTGGCTTGGCTTGTTATGCTGGGAAAAGCTCCCAGGTTAAATGCTTTCCGTGATCTTTTACAAGGTAACCAAAACAGGAGAAGTTTACGTCAGTTGGGTGGGGAAGACTGTTAAAGGAGCGGGGTGTTTCAACATCCAAATCCGTTCAGCTGTTGAGACGCAAAAATTAAAATACTTAAAAAAACGGTCGTGTAACTACATTTTTTGATGTACAAAAAATCCATAGTCGACTTTGTCTCTGTCATCTATGACCTAGACTAGAGTCAAGAGCAAACTCATCTCAAATAAAAAAATACTCAAAGGCGTATTTTTCCTGAAATTTTCCCAAAAGCGTCCATTCATCCTAAAGCTATTACGTTGCTAATTACTTTGCCCACAGCTGTCTGCTACATAATGAATCTTTATGTCGCATGTCGTCGCTATAACTGTTATTTGTTTCTTCTCGCACTCTGTCACCATGTAACAATGGGGAAAGACTATAATAACCTTTGGGGAAGGAAGTGTGGTTGCATTTTCAGCGATTTCGATGAAAGACTTACAAAGTAATGAAGTGCTTTATAGAAAAATTAATGTAATCGTCCGCATATGCTTTCATTTTAGCATTGCAACTATTGATTGCGTGTTTTACGTTGTCGAGCAGACGATTTTTAGGGAAATGAAGCAATGGATCTGGAATTACATAGGCTAATCACAAATTAACCTTTTAAACGCCATAGTCACATTGTACATGACAAGCAAGCGCGTGCCCTGAACGCCAAACATCACAAATATGTGACAAAAAGTACGGCGAATTTGTGGCTTGGCGTCAGAGGCACGTCGATTCGTTTTTGCTCTGGCGTTCAAAAGGTTAAGCTGTCATTCAGATTAACTCCAAAAACATGAATTTAAATACGACACTATTGCTGTCACATCTAGCACGAGGTTGTGCAGGGGCGCAAAAAGGGATAGCAATAAACAGAATGATTTGTCACTCTACTCAATTGTAAGCCTTCTCCACAGAGCTCAAGCCCACCTTTGTATCTCTACTGTGCGAACTTAAATAAATCTAGGGGCCAAAGTAGCCTGAAATAAAGAGCTTATTATTTTTTCGTTTATTCATTGTTACTTGCATATTTATCACATTTTTTTTAATATTTCTTAATAAATATGTAGATGTATATTATTCTTTTTATTCATTAACTATACACACTTTTTTACATTTTTAAATATTTCTCAAAAAGTACACATAAAAAAATAGTATTTCGCCGGTGTCGGGACCAGGGTCTAAGCTACTAGTGGTTAGGGCTCCAGAGAAGGGAATAATAATATTATTAAAAAGATAAATAATTTCATTCCAGTCACCCCACAATCTTCCTTCACACTTTCCTCGCCCGCTATCTCTCGCACCAGCCAGAATGACAGACTAAATATAAATACGTATTCCCTTATCGCTATCATTCACACCGTAGTAAATAAAAGTAAGAAAAATAACTCGGACTTACCTCTGAGTCTTATCTCTGTCAGGGTTGTCGCAGTCCTCATGATTTGTGGTGTCGCGAAACCGAGCGAAGTCGAAGAGAATTTTTATTATTAGATTAATAAGTGAAAAGTTTGTTCTGGAGTTTTGTGGTTGGTTATTATGACAAACAAACATATGACTCAGAAGCAGGCGTATTATTAATCGTTTTTATTTCAATTTAGGATTTTTCAATATAGTTTTATAATTTTATTTATACCACTTAATTAATTCATTACAATAATTTATAAAAAATTATAAATATGTTTTATTAATTTATTTTATATATGTTTATATTGAAGGGCGTGCGTTTTAGGGAACTGTCTTTATGTAGAACTTTGACGTTCAAAAAGTTCTGCCACTCAGCCTAATTTGAATAAATGGCTTTTGATTTTGATTGGTTAAAATTGTAATTTTGTTCCAAATGTACTTTCGTCATATGATCTTAAATGGATATAAATAAATGATTATTGATTGATTGATTGCTATTTGGTATTGACGAGGACATATTTGAGCATTTAAAATCAACTCGCTTTATCTTCATAAAAAAAAAATTGAGGTCCTGGTGTCGATCCCCGTTTTGCCTTTTGGAATTTTTGTAATTTGTTTGATTGATGCCCAGCTGATGGCTTTAAGCTTGCACTTACATAAGATTAAAACACAACTGGCAATACGGTGTGCTATAGGGAAGTTCTGCTTAACCCTTCGGAGAATACAGTCGGCTTGTGTTATCTATCTATCGATAAATTTGATCAAACTACAAACAATCTCTAAGTTTTAAAGCTTTCATCTTAATTTCTAATCTAATTTACTGTATAAAGGTAGATCTCGGTACTTTAATTTTCCAAAGGTTGACAACGCATTCGCAAAGCTCTTTCCTTCAAACAGATTTTATAAACTGTGACAAAATACCTCTATTTATATTATTTTGTAAGATCTATGGGTTTGGCCCATAGATCTTACAAAATAATATAAATAGATAGCCTGAAAATAAAGACATTTATTTATTACTAGTCGCCCGCGGCTCTGCCCGCGTGAATGTCGAAAATTATCCCAAGGGAACATACTCCCGGGATAAAAACAATCTCTATACCAAATTTCATCTAAATCGGTCCAGCCGTTTGCACGTGAAGAAGTAACAAACATACACTCAAAAACTTACGTCTTTATAATATTAGTGTGATATATAATGTGATTATTACACCACCCCATTAAAGGTACTAACAAGATGTATAAAATAATTCTAAGTAAATGAAATCCCACGCGATGAACTGCATATACGAGTATCTTTGTCAAAACACCGTTCCAATTTACCCACCCATGATAAATATACCCGGGTATAACCCTCAAAAAGACAGCACGTATCCACCGTTGATCCGAGCTCAACCCGCCCCCACCCGTATTACACATTCAGCCTGCATCGGGCTCTGAATACCCCTCGCATGCAATGTCAAGGCGACACTGTCGGTACTGGAGGGTTAAGACTTAGGAACGTAGGTGAATGTCAGTTTTGAGATAGTGACCGGTTTAGGAATGACTTTGTGACAGAGAAATAGGTTTAGAGTTGTCATGTGGGTTCAAAGTCAACTTAGGTGAATATAACTGGCCAAGTGCAAGTAGGACTCGCATGCAAAGGGTTCCGAACGAATTTTATTATTGTTACATGTTAATTTAACACTACAGACTTATTATAGGTTTTCCTGTAGGTAATTCAAACATTTTTGAATAAGTAATTTTCGTTTAATTTGTTGAATAACTACACACTATATGTATTTATTATAAAATTTCGAATTTATATATTTAAAACCCTCACAATAAGCCTTTACATTGTTCTCGCATATAGAAGCAGTAATGTAACCAGGATTTTTGTAAAACATAAATGGTTTAAGAGTGTCCGTGGATTTTCTTGCACGTTCTTATACATAGAGATCTACGCTTTGGAACGTGCAAATAGCTTCAGCATGCTGTGACTGACTGACTTTTACAATTCAAAAGGACCTATAAATGGTTTATTTGAAATAAATGCTTTGACTTTGACTTGACTTGACTTTGACATCCGAGTCGACCCAAACGTTACCAACTGGAAAATACTAGGCAGATGACACAAAAATGTTCAAATATCAGCCGGGACCAGCGCCTTAATGTGCATTCCGAGGCACGAAGGAACCTCGATATAAAACCCACGGTTACCCATCCACAGACCGACTTCGACAAGCGTGGATTAACCTTGAAGGTCGACTTCAAGTTCCTCACACAGCAAAATAGCTTACATATAAATATTCACACCCCATTACCAATCAATAATATCCCATTGCACCTATAAACTCTGCGATAAATATTAACCAGCACCCCTATCTTAATCGAAAGTACTTATTCCGTAAAATGCGAAACGGTATTAAGTACCATAAACGATATTAAAATAACGTTAAATATCGTAAAACGTTTTACGTTACGTTATCGAAACGGTAACGTCTTTGGTTCGTTTTTTTCGTGAGGGTGCTTAAGAAGGGGTGCCGAGAGTAATACAGGGGTGTTCATTTTCTTGGTAAGTAATAATGACTGATCGGTGAAACCAGAAAATCTATCAACAGCCTTGCCAAGGGATATCGTTACCCAGTAACTGGGTTGTGAAGGTCAAATAGCAGTAGCGGCAGTTGCGGTCGTATGAATAGTTCAAAAAAACTTTCAGATTGATACCTAAAAGTCACTGATCTTGGTCAGTCATTTGCTAATTTTTTAGGGTTCGTTACCAAAAGGCTAAACTATGTTTCCTTATGAAAACAGAAACAAACACTTAAAAGAGTAGTTTTATTTTCGTAAAAGTTCGTTTTTCAACAGTTCTTCTTATTATTTGATTGAAATAAAACATCCTATATAATCTGTGCCTTTTTGTTTTTAAAATTCACACGCAAAACCTACTATTAACTCAAATGTCAACGAACTTTTATTTACAACTCAATTAAAATTAAATAATATTAAACACTATCCAATAAGAATATTTTTGTATTATTTAAATTCCTAAAATAACAAAAAATACGAGATGAGTTGCTTATAGCAGTGGCAGTGGCAAAAAAAAAATGAAGAATACTTTATAAGGCCACGTTGCCACATGCAAGCAATACGTATGTAACTTTAATAACATTGCGGAGCACGATCGAGCGATTGATCACATTATACCTCGGCAGCCTGAAACAAAGAAGAAAGAAAGAAAAGAAAGAAAATTGCATTTATTATCACAATAAAAAAACACCTTACAAATAGAGAGTAAAATATAGAGTAAAGTATATACTTAATAAATAAATAAATAAATAAAATTATTTTGTAAAACACTATTGTGCCAAAGGCCTCAGCTCAGCATAATATTAGGTGGCAACAGTAGGTATACACTCACGTTGATTTTCAGCTGCCTGCAATGTAATGCAAATTGCATGCGATCTAGTTGCAGATAACCTTATAGGTACATATTTTCTTAATGAAGAAAATGACAAATTGGTCAAATTGCTGCGCAATTTTTTTAATTTTTTAATTTAGTAGTTATGGGTTTGCTCTTGACTCTAGTTTCGGTCATAGATGACAGAGACAAAGTTGACGATGGAGCGAGCTTACCCAGAAGAAGCCTGTTCACTCTAATTTTGAAGAGATTAAGGCTATGTAAATCACCAAAAATAACTGATAAAGTCAACAAATGTGTATGAAAACGTTACATCAACAGTTGAATCAGAAGAGGAAGGATTTTTAATCAATTTCCTTCATAAACTTTTATATTTTCCACGTTTTCTTTTATTTATAATCTTAAGACGTCGTTTACGTACTACGTCCTACGTCGACTGTATTTTAATGTAACGATAATAAGTTCGCTTCGTTTATATTCGGCTCACGTTCGTGCACGATCGTAATACGAACGCTGACGAACACGAAAATTGTCTGTTACAATAACGTTTTACTGTATTACAACATGTTCCACGGGTGTGTTGCTGTTATTGGTTTCTTCCCCGTACTGTGATACTTTACTGGATCAGTTTTGTTGAAGTCTGCGAAATGTTTCAGGGTTTTCACCATCAGACAATCATGGATCGTCACTCATGGCTGGCAATAATTAACAGAGACATTAACTTTTGGCGCCATCGTGGGGCACGCTCATTGTATTTTGTTTGTGTGTGTACGTGATGCACTGTCGTTAAATAAAAGCTTTTTCTTTGTTATGGATTACTAGCGGACGTCACGTGGTTTCACTCGCGTAGTTCCCGTTCCCGTGGGAGTACGGGGATAAAATATAGCCTATGTTACTCGCTGATAACGTAGCTATCCATTGCTGAAAGAATTATTCAAATCTGTCCAATAGTTTCTGAGTTTATTCATTACAAACATACACACACACAAAATACAAATTTGTCCTCTTTATAATATTAGTGTAGATTAGTGTAGATTTAAACGAAAACAAAACTATCACTGTTTTCCCAGCCTTCTGTTTCCTGTGTTTGCGCACACACTTGTGCACTATACTATGTCCCGCGATGATGGCTAGTCTCGGTTGAGAGTGGCCGCCATGGCCGAAATCGGTCAGGAGGACCATATTTCCCAACCACTATACCTCCTGTAAGCCAGAATTAAGAGTGACGATAACCAGAAGTCTCCGGTTCACTTAAGCGAGAGTTCTAGGGAAACGATAGAACAGTATTGGATCTCGCAACGAATTAATCAAAACATCACAACGGGAGAGTAAAACAAACAAAAAATTTCGACTAGGTAAATAAATTTAGCTATAGTAGGTAAGACAAAAATCCATTAAAATTGTATATTTTAAAGTACCTACTATAGAATTGTTTTCCTTCCTTGAGGAAGAACGTTATCATAAAACCTGTAAAGGTACTGTCCGACGCTACTGCTCATCTTCTTACGGCCGGTCTCAATAACGTATCTACCTTAACCAACTGTCGAATTAGCTATCAACAGTAGCTAAAACGTCATGCTTGCCTGTCAAACATGACGTTCCGGCTACCGTTGGTAGCTAATTTGGCCGTTCATTAAAGGTAGATTCGACTGGCCTGTTGGTCGAGTGGTTAGTGACCCTGACTGCTAAACTGTAGGTCGTGGGTTCGATTCCCACCCAGGACAAATCTTTGTGTGTCTGAGTGTAATTTGTCTATAATATGTATGTATTTAGAAATATATAAGTATGTTTATCAGTTGTCTGGTTGCCATAGCACAGGCTCTGCCTAGTTTAGGATCGGATGACCGTGTGTGAGTTGTCCGAATATATTATGTTAAAGATACGTTATTGAAACTCGCCGTTACTAACCCAAGAACACTGAAACACCAAAAAAAGAAAAAGGACACCCAAATCCAAAAACACACATTTTCCAGGAACAACCTGGAAACGAGCTTTAGAGAGAATTTTGTTCTCTTTTTCTTAGTAAATCAATCTGCCCGTTTCCAAGAACACTATCCGAATACAAGCCAAAACAGCTTGGATAGTTCTGAGTGTACCTGGAAAATTTACACGGCGTTACAGGTTTAAGTATGTGAACTATGCCAAGCTCCACAATTTAATACTACCCTCGTTTCAGCAACAGGTTCGGACATAGACGTTTTTGGAACGCTCTCCTAAGCTCACCTTATTTAGACTTAGATAACACAGTAAATTACGGACAGAAGGTCAACTGTATACAAGTGGTGGAAACAGGCACAGTTAATTTTTTGAAATTTGAATAGAAAACAAGTCCATATACTGCAAGAGATAGACTACAAGAAGTTTTGAAGGGGTAAGCCAACAGTGGGGCACAATTCAAGCTGACAAAAAACGGGATCACCTCGGGAAAGTACTCCTCCAAACAAAAAAAAAACCGTAAAAACTGTACATACATCCAGTTGAACTGAAAACCTCCTCCTTTTATGAAGTCGGCTAAAATAAACTCTGTCGTGCGATATTCGCAAACTAAGCCGATTGTAAATCGCAAATATAATCGCCCTGTCTGCCAGGGTTCCGGAATTTGTTCGAAAGAATCACAGTGGCCCTGGAACGCAAAGATCTTTAGAAGGAACATGGATGGGTTTAAGTCAGTAAGAGAAAAGCCCATCGGATCCACCCAGAGCGGAAGAAGTAATTTGATGATTTCCCATGCATCAAAAACAAAGTATAATCGCACTCGCTTACCTAATTTGAACATACGAGTTTTCGTCTACGGAGCAGACCTTCTGCATTATTTTATTCTATAATGTTGGCTTGCCTAAATTACATAGTAGTTTCCAGGTCTTAGCTTTTATAACCTTAGTTGTAGGTCTTTAGGACATGTTGGCGACTTTTTCTTAAGTCTATAGGCACCTAGTGACAAATGGGATGTGGTTTATTTACTTTGACAGTAAAATTGTATTTGCCGTACGATGTCGGACGTAAAAGAATAGCACCATCCCATCACTTCTCGTGGGTGTCGTAAGAGGCGACTAAGGGACTCGCCAGGGAATGGGCAGCAGCATTATCTGTGCATTGCAACAGCTACACGCCTGCCAAGCGTGGCGATTATGGCAACCCGGAGAGGCCTTTGGGGCCTTTGGGGAAGGCCTATGTCCAGACGTATTTCAGCTGATATGATGAAAATTGTAGTTCAGTGTGTCAAAATCACAAATAAAAATTAATCAACCTTAAAAGTAAAAAGTGACAACGCCTCCGTTACACAGCTAAGGAGTGGAATACCCTGCCGGAGTCTGTGTTTCCTGTAGCTACAACCTGGGGACTTAAAGCCAAGAGTGAATAGGTTACTTCTAGGCAAGCGTGTTCCATTGTCAACCAAATCCTCGGCTTTCAATCAGGGGAGGCTGTGGTCAAACGCGAGCCTGTCAATATTAACCAAAACAATAAAAAAATTCAATTAGGTCGTAAGCATGTGGTCGATACCTTATGGAATGTTCTTCCATATTAACCGTTACATCGCAGTATTCAGTACCCTTCCTACTCATATAATTATAAAAAAACCCTTCATTTCCTTTTAGCTGAATGGTGCTGATGCACGCGTCATATTCGTGAACGGGCGCCGTAAGTGGAAACTGGTCATCCCTTAGTTACCAATGGCTCATTGTAATATTTGATACTGTAAATTGTTTTTTCTTTCTTTTCATTGTTCTCATATAGAAGCAACAAGGTTAACTAAAAAAAATATTAGAGTGTCCGTGGAGTTTCTTGCATGTTCTTCTCCATAGAGATCAACTCTTGGAACGTGCAAATTGCTTCATGTTTTTGACGGACTGACTTTGACAATTAAAAGTACCTGTTAATGGTTTATTTGAAATAAATGCTTTGACTTTGACTTGACTTACTCATCCATAAAAATCCATGGATTTTTATATGGATTTTCATTTGTCTCTTTGTAACAAAGAAACTACCAACAACTTCACCAAAAGAGGACAAAAGAAAAACTTCTATCAAATTCTGTCCCCCAAACTTGCAACCGAAGCCGGGGGAAAAAACTAGCAAGTAATACGACGCGGTCCTTATTACCCGAACACCTAATATGACCAACTTGATTATGAAGTTAAGCTACAATGTCTTACGTGAGCAGGGTTGGGGTCCCAATTTAATAACGAATAACATTAGGGTATCAGCGTTAACGTGGAAGTTTGAGTTTACGTTTTCGTATTTTTTTGGGTTCTGGAAAATGCGTTTTGTGTGGGCTTGTTTGAAAAGGAAATAAAATTTTGTCTCTTTTATATTACATTAACAGCCAAGTGAGGAGCTTGTGGCTAAATAATAACAGCCGCACGGGTCGGTCTGTGGATGGGTGAACTTCTTAACATACCGAGACTCCTCCGTGCCTCGGAAATCACGTTAAGCCGTTAGTCCCGGCTGTCATTTGTAGATCTTGGGCAGTCGTTACGGATAGTCAGAAGCCAGATAATTTGACACCAGTCTTGCCAAGGAGTACCGTGTTAAACAGTTAATGGGTTTTGGAGGTCTGGTAGGCAACCACTCCACGTAAAATACTAGTATTCAGCTGAATCCGGTTTGACTGGAAGCCGACCCCAACATAGTTGGGAAAAGGCTAAGCAGACGATGATGAGCCAGGTGACATTCTCTGATATAATTCATTATTCTCTATTTGAGATCGGGGAAGCATGCTCTCGTTTAGCCATACTTCTCTTTAAACCGTCATCTGTTAGTCATTTTCTAAACGACTACTGAAAACCAGCGCTTTGCTGAGGGTCCCCCATGGCACATCATCATGCTAAGCTGAAGCTTTCTTTTGATAGTCACAACACGCTTCTGTCGAATGATTTTTGTTCCGCCCTTTTTGTTTTCTATCATAATTTAAGCAAAAATTGTCAAGTTGAAGCAGTGGTCGCATGCCAGAAACAACGAAAGTATATATTTATATGTTTATGTATGTAGGTATATTTATGTATGATTAAAAATTTAGCATTGTAAAATTTGTGCACTGGATCCTAACCTCTATTGAGGTCTCTCTCAATCACTCAATGGTTTGCTGGTAGAAAACTCATTTTTGAGTTAAGCTCGCCTTTGTACATGAACTATTTAAATCGCTGTGAATTAATATAAGCTGTTATGGTGTACAATTAAGAATTAAAGTATGATGGCATTAACTTGACCATTTTTGTGCCTTCTTTTTGAGGATGGGATATTATCAAATGACTCCTTCCACTCTGGGCAGAGCGAAAGGGAGTGTCAGACTCTTACTGAATAAAACCCATTTGTGTTCCTCGTTCCCTTTGCGTTCCAGAGCCGCGGTGACTCTTTGAAACAAATTCCGCAACACTATTTTTGTACCTATGCCTTGTCTTTTGTCGATTTCCGCATGAAATATTTTCTTGTTCCATAGATTACTTATTATTCTGCAGTCGGGTTACAGTTTCTTATACTTTTTTTTTTAGTAAGTAGTTAACCCAATCTTCAATACAAGTAGATAAGGTGTTTAACATGGCTAATCTCTACGAAGCCTTAACAAACCACGTTAACGATCCAACATATTCAAGAAACCCGCCAAAATCTGGCAAATGTCTCACGGATGCTTTTAATGGCCGATAAAGGTCGCTTCATTAGTTTTTATTGTAACTATATATGGGTGGGCCCATATAATTATGGACGTGGGTGGCTTGTCAGATGTCCTGACTAGGCTGATGTTCTCTTGTTTATTGAAGGTCTATGTTTATCGTTAGTTAGGTCTTTAGTTGGGTTTCAATTTTCCGCGTACTCTTTGTGTTAAGAATTTTTATTTTGTCGTTTTTAGATATTAAAAAATGGAGATCTTCATTCATTTATTTCAACCAGATCATAAAATCTAATATTAACAAATAAACTAAACTTACAAAAACTAAAATATAGCAAAAAAAATTCGTCCTCAACGCTCTCAGCTGGTAATGTGCCCAAGAGACTGGCGGCGATTGCCACGTTGAATGGTAATACTTAGCCTCTGGTCAAAGTAAAAGCCAGCTCTTGGGTCACGGGAAGTGTGAACCAGCAGTTTTCTAAATTTCTTTGAAAAGGCTGTGTGCACAAGGGCCCCACGGCCCGAGGGCTTCAACCCCAAACGGCTCGAAAATATAGTTACCAATAAGTTTACTATATTTACGCCGCTTGAGGTTTTCCGCAGCCGCAGCAGCAGCACCAGCACAACACGAGGAACTAAAAAATAGGTTACTTTTGTTATTTTAGTCAATGACGAAATATACAGGTTATTTCAGAAGTGTGTATTCATATTTAAGGATATTGTGTGATGTCTGAAGTTGCTTTAAAGTAAAGACACGATATTTATCGAAATAGAAAAATATTGACTTTAAAAAATCCGACCAAAGAAACCAATAAAATGTTTAAAAAAACACTTTCCAAGCAGTCTGATGCATATTTTTTTCTTTATTTTCTTTCTCTCTTTCATTTTGGCGATGCTATTTTAGTTCAATCACAGATTCCGATGCCAGTAACTGCATCCAACTGCTTGAAGAGAGTTTTTTTTTTACTTTTAAGTCGTTTTTCCAGGTGGTGTTTTTTGAAAACAGTTAATATTTTGATGTTAATATTATTTCTTTACTGTAAAGCAGCTACAGAACACCACCCTTAAATATGACCACGCACTCCTGGAACACCTTATCTAAACACATCATGCACCAACATTACAGTTCTAAAAAACAGCGCAAGCACTATCGGTATGTTACGTATTTGTGACTATCTGACTGTTGCCGATTGGCAGCAAGATAGTCACAAATACGCGCGCAGGATATAGAATCGCTGGAGATACCTTCGCTTTATGTTGCCATTTCACTGTGGGGGAAACTCGTCTATAGTTTATATATGTCGTCGCATATGGTAGAATTCGGCCATTTCATGATGTGGCCAGCCATTTCATGAAATGGCCACTTGAATAACTAACGTTGACGATAGAACCCCGCTGCTGGGTTCCTATTTCTGTCAGCAGGGTTTAAAAGGAGCTAACCAAAATAGTACGACGGGAGTTTATTCCGCTCGCTTCGCTCTCTTACTCTAGCTCCCGCCATCCCATTCGAACCTAACCTATCGGTGTCGGGATGCCCTAATTTCCCTCAAATCCAACCTAAACTTTTTTTTACTATTATTTAATATAGGTTTGCTCTTGACTCTAGTCTAGGTCATAGATGACAGAGACAAAGTCGACGATGGAGCGAGCTTACCCAGAAGAAGCCTGTTCACTCTAATAACTAACCTCGGTTATATGATGAAAGTACTAATTCTACGATATGGCCACGACATATATATCATCACTCACTTTACTTTACTCATCTATAGATCCTATTCGTTAAACGGCAGACTATTAATGAAAAAAAAAATTAATACATAGAGCTGTACATATGTACGTATTTATGAATTCCTTAAGCTTCACGGTGATTTTTAGTCCTTTGGCGCTCAAAGAGTCAAAATCTGGAAAGAGACGTACGTCAACGAACTTTTCGAATAGACTTTATATCTGTTGACATCATCAATTAAAAAAAATCTTATGAGTCTAAAATCACGAAAACGAATGACAGTTGGACTGTCTGACTACCCTACACTTTGACAACTATAACACAATCTTATATTATAAACATAGAACTACCCACAACTGTCATCATGAAACAAACACTGAGCTCCTCAAAGTAAACTAATTTAATCACGAACATGTACAGATGGACCATGATGAATGCATACACGTTCGGACTGGCTTGAGACCGAGTTTGGGATGCTAACTTGTCGCAACAAGGTCACGTTATGCCGCATGTAGGGTGACCACCTGTCAGGATTGCGGAATTTTTTCGTAAGAGTCACCGCGGTCCTGGAACGCAAAGGGCATTAGGAAGAACACAGATGAGTTTAAGTCAGTAAGAGTCTGACGCTCCCTTCCTCTACGCCCAGAGCGGAAGAAGTCATTTGATGATTTCCCATCCAAAAAAAGGATGCCTACGCGTTGAACAATTGTAGGATAATTAGCACCATCTGTCAAATTCACAACCAACAGTAGCTGAAACGTCATGTTACAAAGGCAAACATGACGTTTCAGCTACTGTTGGTAGCTAATTTGACAGTTGGTTAAAGGTAGATACGTTGTTGAGACCGGCCGTTAAAGCATTATTATTTGGTAAGAAATGATGATCATTTGATCTGTGTCTGATCAATGATCATTTGTTCTGTGTCTGGGTGTAATTTGTCTATAATATGTATGTATTTAGAAATATATATAAGTATGTTTATCAGTTGTCTGGTTGCCATAGCACAGGCTCTGCCTAGTTTGGGATCAGATGACCGTGTGTGAGTTGTCCCAAGAAGATATTATTTGGTAAGAAAATCTAGTAATGTAGCGGGTACACCGTAGTACATAATATATTCTATAGTAGGCGCCAGATAAATGTGGAATAAAGTATATTGACCTTTCCCTAATAACTGTTCATAGGTACCTGAACAATTAAATATGAATCGTTTTTCATTATTAGACAATGTTAAGGATCACGAGAGATGATGATTCGGGACAGCTTTGTGTCATTAATTCCGTTTTTGAAATTAAAAATGTCAATAATTGTAGGTGGGTCAATGACCGTTATTCCACGATTATCTGGCGCCTACTATAGAACATACCTTTTCATATACAGGGTGAAACAGAAAAAAAAATTAAATAGTGTAAAACATGACATGTCATTGTACTCACCATTATGAACAGCTTTTCTATGGGACCAACCCTGAAATCGCCAACCTTTGATTAACCTTTACGTTATTTCGAGGTTGAAGTTTAATCAACTTGTCTTCAAACGTGTATTAATACAATATTACTATTCAATTGATGAGCCATAACGGATTTTATTGTCTAATGTCAGTCGCCTAGCATGTGGCCAATGAATTGTCTACTACAAAATTAAGGGTGAATAAACTGAGTTCACCTTCAAAACTATGTTTATTAGATTTGGATCGAATTTATAAATGAACAATCTCATTATTTATTTATTTACAATTAGCCGGCTTCGCATGGTAAGGTACATTATATATGTTACACTCAAAAATCTTACGATTCGACCTAAACTATCCGTGTCAGGGTGCCCTAAGTTCCCTCCAATCTAACCTTCTCCCATGATGCGGTTGCATAAGTCAGGGCTCAGCACGCGTCATGCCTTTTGGTTCAATGCCACAACACGTTGTGGTCGTTTTCTTAAGAGCCACGACGCGTTGTGAGCTGTGATTTTTTCGCTCAAGGAGCTTTTTCGGTTTTAGAACGTAACATATACGCATCCCAGTCTCGTTGATCGTTCTTTTAAAACCAAATCAAAATACAGAGACAGACAGCGACTTGTTTTACTATTTAAAAAATGAGGCTTGTAAGGATATCTCCTTTCATTATGCATAGATTTAAACCGGTCTATTTGGGGTCGTCGAACATATCTTCTTCCATACTTTTCCATAGTAGTGTCTACTAGGATGACTTCTATGGAAAAGTGATATGGCTAGATAATATAATGTTTTACACAGTCCATCAAACGTTTCCACTCTTATCGCCAAATTCATACGCAGAACTTTACACACGAGAGATTAGAATTACTGCTATGTTGAACAACACAGTATCCAATAATTAAATTTCCATAAAACATTTTCCGTGAAGGAGAAAGTGCAGTGTTACCCAGTGAGTGGATTGAGGAGGTCAGATAAGCAAGAGTGGAAGCCGACCCCAATATAGTTGGCAAAAGACTAGGCAGATTGATTTACTGCAGCAAACCCCTCCATAACCAATTTGTCCTACATTTCCAAACAAACATAGCCCCCCCAACTTCCCAGCTACCCTGGGGCGTACACGCCACAGTAACATGACGTTTAAGTTTTCATTGTAACACAACTGACACCCGGCATTTTGTCCTTGCATGTTGACAAATTCTTAACAGATGTGTCTTCGGAATTCTTCGGGCGAGTTCGGAAAATTTTAAGCTTGGAATGTTTCCATGCAAGTTTTTATTTCGTGCTGTTTGAATTGTATTTTTGCGGTGTTTATGTTCTATGGATTTTGAAGTATTTTCTAATAGTGAGTATTTTAAAGAGCGTCTTTTGGACTCGGATAACTGGAAAAAGTTTTCTTCTGTATTCTAGCCTTTCCTTGATTATGTAGACAGTACCTTTGCCCGTACCAACGTCGGAAATTATTCCACGGGAACGTACGCCCGGGATAAAAATATTCTGTCCTTTGACTCAGTCTTCTTCTAGTGGTCGCCATTGTTGATTCTGGCTCTCAAGAATTGCAGTGGTTGTGAATAGTTTGGCGGGTTTTTTGTAACAAAGTTTAAGCAAATCGATGGTGTGATAACCCCCGTTGTTCCTGAGCCTGACCTTTCCCCGGTCGTATTGGATTACCGTTCCATTGGACTATGAGAACAGGGTTGTAATCTCCGTAGAGGTTTGTCACCGTGGCTGAAATATGGCCGGTTAGATTATTTTTTATTTTTATATTGCAACAAACCTGCTGTTATATGCTTCAACAGCAAATCCTGAGCGATACAGCGCTTTACAGCATACGCTTGACAAATCACCGGCAACTTTTGAAGCGCTCAAACAAATCACGTGAACACCTTCGTCTTAATTGATACCATCAATTAATTTAACGGCTGTACTTACTCGGCGTTTACTTGAACATTTCGGAGGCAGTCTCTATTACGGGTATATTGTAAATCATTAGTTATGGGGAGTCGTAAGTGAGTTGTTTAAGTCAAGTGTGTGTGGAATTACTTGAGTGGTTTAAGTTTTGTTGTTGTTTCATTTTCAGAAATGATCTTTACTTGATATAAAGATGTACAATAAACTATCGCCATCTAAACTAATTTAAAAAAGCTGAGAAGATTGTTTGTTTGTTTGAACGCGCTTACCTGTGGTACTGGCAGTCGGATTAAAAAAAAAAAATTATAGCCACATTCAGGAATACTATAGGCTATACGGGAACGGAAAAATCAGGATATGCGCGTACGAAGTTGCAGGCAAAAGCTATTATAAATAAAAATAAAAGACTTCAGACCTTGATCCATATTTTGTTAGTATTATACAAACTTATAAGCTATGTTAGTACAAAAATATACTACTACTACACTATACTACTACATACTACTACTACACTATACCTACTACTACATGTACTACATACTACTACTACACTATACTACTACATGTACTACATACTACTACTACACTATACTACTACATGTACTACATACTACTACTACACTATACCTACTACTACATGTACTACATACTACAACTATAAGTTTATTGTATTTCATCATCATACCGTGCTATCGCTAAGTACCAATGGTCTTTTTATTAAGGAAAAATGCAAGGCTCAACAGGGATCGGTGACGGGAGCATAGTCACTTGAAGTAATAGTTTTTTTTATTAATTCAGTTTCTGGTGAGTTTTTCACAGATCGAGACCTCTCGTTTTCTTTATGTGTGGTTAGGAACCTAAAAATATAATACATTTTAGGTAGTCTTATCAGAGGGCCAAATCTAAGAATTTTAAGGCAACGTTCGCATGCGCATCTCCATCGCCATAAGGGCTACGCACACCGGGACGGAAAGGCAGAGCATTTTGCCACCGGTCAGCGCACACTAGCCGCATAGATACTGTAGCATTCCGGCCAATAATACCAGTGTATTCTTCATCGAAACCTACCAAGACATCACGCGACAAGCCGCGACGCGGGATCCCTCAGCGCGCTCTCTAATGTCGTGTCAAGAAATCCCTTTCGATGCCACGGAATCAATTTAAAGCATTGGCATTTATATCGTATTCCTACTAGATAAGTTTGAATGTCTTTTGGTAAAAAATTTAATCCTCTGCCATTCCGTGCCGGCGTGCGTAGGCTCTTAATTTTCGACCAGAGTTGCGGAATTTGTTCGAAAGAGTCACCGCGGCCCTGGAACGCAAAGGGCTTTAGGAGGAACACGGATGGGTTTTAGTCAGTAAGAGTCTGACACGCCCTTCCACTCCACCCAGAGCGGAGGAACACATTTGATGATTTCCCATCCATAAAAAAATGTTCTTAATTTTCATTCTTTTTTGACAGAATGCGAATTTAATTGACATGCTAACGTTGCTCTAAAATTAGTACAATTGGCCCTCAGATATCAGTCATTCAGAGTAAATTCAATTTCAATTCTCGGCTGCCACGGTTTATTTTAATTGTTTTTTTTACTCTGGACGCTTTTATTCCGCACTTCTTTTACATCGTTCTCACATACATGTATAATTTCAACATGAATGATGTAACCATAACTTTGTAAAACATATTATTTTTAAAAGAATTTCCGTGGAGTTTCTTGCACGTTCTTCTCCATAGAGATCTCCGCTTTGGAACGTGCAAATAGCTTCATCTCTTTTGACTGACCTACCTTGACAATTCAAAAGTGCCTGTAAATTGTTCAATAGAAATAAATGCTTTGAGTGTGAGTTTGAATTGACAGGTAAATTCTGACGCATATTTTAAACGTAAACCTTAGCATAGGTAAGGAAAATGTCCGCCAATGTAAATATAATTTAAACAATTTCAAACAAAAGTGAGTCCGCTAGGCCATTCCCCTCGACAATTTTCCTATAACTAAAAACCAGCTGTTTTTCAAAAATTACCATAAATATGGTACGCATCAAGATTATCAACAGTTATGTATTATGTATATGTGAAATAAAATTACCATACGCAAGCACGTTAACCCGAAAATGCGGCGTTTACTTTAAAACACGAGTGTTACAATAAAGTGGCCCGTTAATTATAGTCAGTTTACAGGTTAAGCTCACCTTAATTTGTAATGGAACAGCTTTTATGGAGGGGCTGTATCTTTTGGCTTTTAAAAGTAGAGCTAAATTGGGTCTAAAGTGGAAAAAATCGAGTGTACCCTAAATGTTTTCATTCAAAGTCAAAGTTATTTCACTTATTTCAACTAGACCATTAAAAGCTACGTTAAAAGGGTTTTGAAATTAAAATATTAGTTATTCTAGTTGTCCATTCGCAAAAAGTAGATTCTAATGGAGAATAACGGACAAGAAACTCCATAGGTTACTCTTTTCAAATATAAGTTTTACAATATTTTGTACCCATACATTGATCAATTGATTATATTATGTGAGCACAATGCACCCAACATAACACTTATATACTAATAGGTGTGTATTGTAGGAGCTTGTGGCTAAATAATAAGAGCCGCAGGGGTCGATCGTCAAGGTTAAGCAAAACTTGCCGAGGTTGATCTGTGGAGGGTGACCATCTTAACATACAGAGACTTCTCCGTGACTCGGAAAGCACGTTAAGCCGTTGGTCCCGGCTGTCATTTGTAGGTCTTTGGCAGTAATTACGTATGATTTAAACAGAAGATCCACAGGAGTTTAGTCCCATGAAATATACAATTCAAACCGCAAAACCCCTGACACCCCATCACTACAGGTGAAATAACATAACACCATACAGATAGTTCAGCCCACCAAGTAAATACGATCGCATTAAACCAAATGGGGCCCGAAACGTCCCACATTAGGGCCCGACAGGGGTCAATAGGGACTATTTAGGACCCCAAACATGGTAATGTCTTGGTAACGGCTTCATTATCATGTAGGTACTGGAGAATTGAGCTTGCAAACAGTTTTTATGGAAATATGTACATATTTTGCGACTGCGTGCATAAAAATGTAGAATCGGAAAATCAAGATTCCAGGTGAAAATTTGCTACCACAGAGTACGATTATCATACGAATTATTTCAAAGTCAAAACGCTTCAAAATTTCAATTAGGGCATTTAACGGCACTTTTGAACGTCATCATTTACAGTTCAGTAAAATAATAATATTACATTAGTAAAGTGACTCTACTGTCCATTCAGGAAGGTAGATTCTTATGGAGAAGAACGGACAAGAAACTCCATAGTAGCATTATTACATATTAGCAGTAGTTTCATCGTCAACCCGACCAGACACGACAATCGACAGACTTTGAAGAGCATCTGTATTTACCGCCCCCAAATATGTAAACAAAAGAAAATTACTATACTTTGCACAAGACAAAATGGTCTGTCTGCTTACAATATGTTGTCTTCGACTCTTTTAGTTTTTGACGGTGATGCTACAGTACTACATACATATATTCGTGTGCCATTTATGATTTTCCGACTAATTTCTGACTCAATGGAAGTCATGAGGTCTGTTTACTCCAGGCCTCTGTTACCCACCAAATCCCGTCACTTAAATTCACTAGCTGAATGGATGAATATCATCATCATCATCATTTCAACCGAAAGACGTCCACTGCTGGACGTAAGCCCCGGTCCGGCCGGTCTCAGCGCGGTCTCAAGGCCCTCATCAAGTATCTGTACTGAGGCAATGTATATTAAAAAGCACGTGAACTATTCAAAACATAGCCAACAGCTCACCCTAATACCTACACCCACATAGAAGTGATTCTGGAGCCTAAGTGATGCTTAATTAAGCGCAGTTTGGTGTCCCAGCTCCCAGGCATCATTAGAACAACGATCGCTATTACAATTTATTAGGTTCGATAAGCGTTGCTTTAATCTAGATATCGGGCGACGTAAGTGTTTAAGCTGGTTGCACAAGAGTCGCTGATATTTTGTAGCATTTTGTTGTGAGACTCAGGCCAAACATAGTGCTATGTTGTTTAAAACCAAATCTTCTGTAAACTAAGGTGGAGTGAGCATGCAGTGAACTGTCATTTCATCTTGTTTGTATGGTTTGACAGCTCACTTCATGTTCAGTTCACCTAAGTTTACTCGGTGAGACCTTTATAAAATCGCACTGCTGTGCTGTATTCACCAAGCCAACTTCCGTCCGACATTGCATTACTACTATTTGAAAGTCATGCTAAGTAGGTAAATTTTGAAAGTCTAAAGAAAAACCAACTATTTTCTTAATCGTAGATCTCCCCGCCTAAGCGCACACATATAGCCAGCCGACTCTCAAATGTCGGAACTATAAGCCAAGCCAGAGAGAGGCTAATATTTAATAGAAACTTGGTACATTATTGTCACCCAAACTTGAACTGTCCTCATAACAAGTAAGTCTCAACTCGGTATAAACTTGACTTAGTTATGTGCCTCCAAGTTGAGGTGGTATCGCGTCAGGAAAGCGGCCATTTTGATGTAAATGACAGCTCAGAAATAAGATGGCGGATGATAATGCAAAGTTTTGGCGGAGTGCAGTTTTATTTGAGTTTGGTTGAAGGTAATGAGTATTGTGTTATTTCCTTGTTTCGAAATTTTCATGTTTGAAACGAAGAAAGTTTATCTTTAAAACTTGTATTTCTTCAAAATGGCAGGACAATTTTTACTAAAGTGAACCAAATATTCAAGCATAATAAACCCTGGTAAGTAAAAAGTCCTTGTGAATTATCAAATTTTGGAAGAACAAGATACTAAACAAATAAACTTGAAGTACACTGGAACTTTTATTTACATAAATATTTACAATTGTTTTAATAAATACTTAACTAACTGTATACAATAGAAATAAATAAAAACTCCTAACTAAATTAACCTTAAAATATGGCGTCAAAAAATTCATCCGCATCGCTGTCGACTGGAAGTGTACCCAAAAGTAAAGTACACTACGATAAACTTGAGTTGGTGGCGATGTATTCAAATCATCTCGAATTATAAATTCAAATATTAATAAAGATATTTTCCAGTCTTGCAGATTTACTTGACGAGCGAATTGTTGATAGCAGTGTCTTGTTGTTAAAACAAATGCAATGTAATCACCGCCAAATGCTAATAGAATCATTACTTAGAAAATAGCCTTCAATATTTTTTTCCTCTATTATTTTACCAGATTTTAAATAAATGACAGTAGGGCAAAATACCCTTGTAGTGTCAATGAAACTCTGTATTACCACCTTTTTAATTGTATTACCCCGTGTCTCTACCTTTTTTTTAAGGATGGGAAATCATCAAATGACTTTTTCCGCTCTGGGTGGAGCGGAAGGGCGTCTCAGACTCTTACTGACTAAAACCCAACCGTGTTCCTTCTAAAGCTCTTTGCGTTCCAGGGCCGCGGTGACTCTTTCGAACAAATTCCGCAACCCTGGCAGGCTCTGGCCCTACAGGGCCCCGTCTTCTATGCTGATATCTCTTTGAGGCGCGCGTAAAATACAACGCGCCATCGACCCGGGCCTGGTGGTGATCGGACAGCGAGCCACCCGACGCTCACCGTCCCCTCACTACCTACCATTCAAAAATCTACCCTTGAAGATACGTACCCTGTCGGAAGCGTCCCAAACTAAGCAGTATATGTCGTTAGTAAGATAGGATCTAATGAGTTAAGTTGTACAACACTACAGATTATCTATACTTATGTTTGTATGTATGTAACATTAGTTTGTTTGACTTGCGGTTTGACTGTATTTAACCTACTGTGTGGAACGAAGGATTAGACGGAGACGTTCTGGAGTTTATAGCAGTACTAGCTTTTGCCCGGGACTTCGTACGCGCATAATATCCCATTTTCCCGTTCCCGTAAGAATATGACTATGACTATGTAGAATGTGGTTATCATGGCTGGTGGTAGTTCCAGAGATTATCCACCAAAGGTTGTCTATAAAGATTGCCTTGTGCGATAAGACCACCACTTGTAGCTACAATTGTTTTTATAAATGTTTATCCTGTTCTTGTTCTGAGGTGTACAATCAATATATATCAAACTCTTCCGTTACTGAGTGACTGACAGACAACGCACAGCCGAAACTACTGGTCGTAGAAAGCTGAAATTTGGCATGTAGATTCCTTGGGGCACCTCACCAAGGAACCTACATGCCAAGTTTAGAGGAGCACTAAGAGAGATTTCCCGAAATTCCTACGGGAACGGGATAAAACGGGATATGCGCATACGAAGTCGCGAACAGGACCTAGTAAATTATAAGTATGATAAATAAATCCTGTTTCCATCAATCTGGCTCAAATCTAGACTAGTGCTACTGAGAAATACTAGGTGTAAAAATTTATCTGTCTTACTACTTTGAAATTAACCACGTTCACTGTTTTTAACTTAATATAATTCAAATGAATAACACGTGAAAAAATGTTCTCAGTAAATCCAAATTTATTAAATTAAAACCCTTAAGGTATCGCAGAAAGTTTTTTTTAAGGATGGGGAAATCATCGAATTACTTCTTCCGCTCTGGATGGAGCGGAAGGGCGTGTCAGACTTACTGACTAAAACCCATCCGTGTTCCTTCTAAAGCCCTTTGCGTTCCAGGGCCGCGGTGACTCTTTCGAACAAATTCCGCAACCCTGGCAGATTGAAGAAAGCTTACATAGGTACCTAAGTTGCAACAAATATTTTTTATGACGTAACATCCTTCAAAAAGACGCCTCCATTGCGTCAAGGTTAAAAATAAAATAAAAGTAAAACTACGACACATAAAAAGATATAACTTGAAAGAGCACAATGATAGATGATTTATTTCACATTACAGACTTTCCAAGAATATAAGGTGACCTCACAAACGTGTGACGTAATAAAAATGTGCTATTCTTAAAACATTTAATGTGAACTTCGACATTGAAAGACAACAAATGATAACGTAAAAGTATCATAGAGTGGGCTTGAATGTGACTTACACGAATATCTTCTTCAATTTTATGGACAAAGTTCAGGCCAAAATTGTTAGTTTTAACAGTATTTCAAATTTGTATAGCTATAGGCCAAAATTAAAGTCAAAGACAAATTCAAAGTCAAAGCATTTATTTTAAATAAACCAGTATCAGGAACTTTTGAATTGTCAAAGTCAGTCCGTCAAAAACATGAAGCTATTTGCACGTTCCAAAGCGTAGATCTCTATGAAGAAGAACGTGCAAGAAACTCCACGGACACTCTTTTAAATCATTTTATGTTTACAAAAATCCTGGTTACATTAACCTTGTTGCTTCTATATATGAGAACAATGTAAAGAAAGAAAAAATAATTTATAGTATTAAATATTAAAATGAGCCTGTGGCAACTAAGGGATGACCAGTCTCCACTGACTAACTTCTATCCGCCGCTTCGCTTCCAGAAACCCTGCATTTTTTAGGTATATTAAGAACACTCAGCGATAATGCTGCCGTCATAAGAAAAAAGGACATATCTACACAAAACGAAGTAACCTGTTCCGATATTAAGATAATAACTTTAGGTCGGAAATCGGTTATTTCGTTTTGCGTCCATACGTCCTTTTTTCTTATGATAGTGATGTGTCTTTGTATTAGTGAAAGAATCATATGTTAATCAGATAAACAAACTCAAAATCAACTTTACCTCTTTTTTTTAACATCAAAATGGAATGTCCTCGAAAGAAATTCAACAACATGCATCAGCCCAAAAATACACGATATACGAGATATACAAGATCCAAAACTGAAAATATCCATCCTTCACTTTTCCTAGTCATTGAACCAAAGGCAAGGCTTCACTCTCCATCACTCATCCCTATTGGTCCTTTCAAATCATTAAAAAGGAGCAATAAACTCGTCCAAACAGCTCTCATTCTCTAAATCCTATCTTTACGCTTCTTAACTAAACAATCAATATGCACTCACCAATCACTCAAGAACGAAACGATTTTAAGTGTCAACCTAAAGGTGCGCTTAAACGGGCAATTTTTTGGGCAATTATTGCTCTGCAACACGTATGGATTAATGTGGAGCCGTTAGTGGAGCAATTTGCAACAAATTCAATAAAAATGCGTAAGTTTTTCGGCTTGTTTTGAATTGCTTCATATATTCCATATATGGAGCTTGCTTCTATATTTTGTTTTTATTTTTCAACTAAATTACTCGTGTATATAACTAAAGTCATTCAACTAAAGTAATTTAGTTAGAGTTTCTCCATATCGCTCAATATTGTCATTGAAAAACATTTTCCAAATTGTATACTTATATTTTACCAAATTGACTCTTGCTGCCGTTGCCGTAAATTGCATGATAACGACAACGTTACAAGTCAATAGAGTCACAATCGACCAGTATTGCTTACATTGATCAATTTTCATTGCCCGTGTGAGCGCACCTTTAAGTGTCACCCTAAGAAATATCGAGAAAGGCACAAAGGGAACAAAATAAAATGGCGCTAAGAAACAGTAACGAGACTGAATGGAAAAGAATGGTGGGGAAGCGAGAAATAATTAGTTTTTCTTTAGAAAAAATGTCGTGAAGTGGCGGTTGTTTTTATTGAGAACTGTTCCGCTGTTTAAGAGCACGGTTTTATTGTTCCTGTGTTTTTTTTTGTAGGTTTGCTTGTTAAAATAAAATTGAATATAGCGATCCTGATCGTAAGGCTACTGAATAAGTGGTAGAACATGCCCTGGATTTGGATAAAATATACTTTTAATCCCGAAAGTATGTTCCCTGGGGATAATTTTAGACTTTCACGGGTGGAAGCTGCTGGCAGAAGCGTCTTACAAAGGCGGTCCACTATTTCAATTCCCTAAGATAATATTTAATGAATTTAAATTATGAAACAACCTGTTAATAATGTTTACGTATCAAAACAATGTCGCCGTTCCATTCCGCGCCGTCCTTGGAACACAAGGCTCGGACTGCGCTCGCTATAGGATGTTTCCAACTACGTCATGCGTCATGATAATTAATAATATTTTAATTTTTTAATCATTGAAATGTTTATATATACCATTTTTTTTTTAATGAATGTGCAGTGGTCATTGGATATATGAAGTAGGCTGCCGTTGTAAGAAAATTAAAATGACACCGTTTATTATTACAGACAATTATTAGTTGACTAGCTTCTTCCAGCGGCAAGAGGTAACAAACACACTCACTTCTTGAAAATAATAATAAAATATATGGATTTGTGCAAGTGGAAGTTTAACAGCAAATCTCAATGCGATAGAGTGATTTGTAAGTATACAAATTTCACAACAAAAAACAATACTTATTATATACGAACAAATACTCATTTACAACCAACGAACTCTAAATCCCGATCCAGTGAAGAACATTCACAAATTAAGGCCCATCTGGATAATGTCCCTACGTCAATAAAAAATAAAATTGTTCTGTAAGACGAAACAGTTCTTTTCCTTGACTAAATATTATCTCTGTCGAGGACGGTATTAAAAAAAATGTGTTGCTCTCGGGGGAGAGATTCAAATAAAAAAGTAGCTGTTTGAATTTAAAATTGTCTGTTTATGGGTTTAGGATCTCGTGTGCTTGTCAAACAGCTATATTTGAGTTCTTAAAATTTTAGAAAAAACCAACTCTATACATAAATAAAATTCAAATTTCATTGCAACCTATACTACAAAAATATATCGATTATACTTTCTGGTAATCGAAAATAAAAGAAAGAAAATATATTTTGTTCACATAAACACAAACAGGAACAAACTTAAGGAAACTTAATTTTAAAACAATAAGTGGAATTATAAGGCTTCACCAAATGGCCTATTCTCTTTTCAGATCAAAACTACGCATATCCCATTCAATTTTACGTATAAAATCCCTCATTAAACTACCTACTACAGAAACCGTTAAACCAGCCTACAACACGCATTAACCATTTTTTACCAACCAGCCCTAGGCGACACGCAACTGCAAATTCAACACAAAATATGACGTCACACCTCGCAAAAAGCGTTCAACCAGCAATACATTACATCAGTGATAGGTTCCGTATGCGATCGGAACGGACTCAAGGTCAAAACAATGAGGTCGCCGAAGTAAGAGTGTATCGAGGTCATAAGAAAGCAAGCTAAGGTCGCTGGTACAAGGTGCTTATGAAAACTAGTTTTTTGTTTTGTTTTTTTGTTTGTTTGAATATGTTTGTGGTTGTGACTCGACTAGACATGATTGGGTTTGCTATGGGATTAGGAACAGGGTAAAGACGCTCGTAGAAAGGCGAGACACGATAACGCGACAAGTTTTAGAATTCACGTTGTCGCGATGTCGCATCGCTCCTGTCTGCGTTAAACACTTGAGCACATAAAGGGTCCCCTTTATGTGCTCTAGTGTTTAACTCGGTGCTCGATCTTAATTTACCGCCCTTACGGATAAGGTACATCTGTTCGCTAATTTAGCCCAGCTTGGCGAGTACTGGCTTCCCTCGAGGCGAGTGACCTCATGTGTGATTTGCACTTAATTTTGCAGTCATGAGCCCTTTGATAGACGATTAATCAATCAGCAAATTTTTGACATTTAATGCGTTTCATTGAACTATACTAAAAAATACTATAACTATAATAAACAGTATAATCTTTGTGATCACATCCTCGCTGAGTAAACCGACAATCCGTTCATTTATATATTAAAACCTCACGCAACACACGACTAAAAAGGTGGATTTATTTCCCTTAGGCATTCTCTACCAGTCCACCTCTTGGTGGAGAAATAACATGCCAGGTGCAAACATAACGGAAAATATGATTCTAAAAAGCATATTATAGTTAAAATAAACATAAATACATAGCATATGCATTGCAACATGTACACTGCGATCACCAACCTGCCTGCCAAGCGTGGTGATTATGGCAAACCACCCCTTGTGGCAGGCCTATGTCTAGCAGAATTACGAACAATCATAAAAAGTTCACTGTTTTGTAATTTTATTTTAGACCAACTCGCACTTCATTTACCCCTAAAAACATGACACTCCAGGGCTCTTTTACGAGCCCATATTGATATCATAGTTAATAATCTAATATCGATGGCGCCCGAAGCTTCCAGTCCCCGTCAGGTCAGCAGCCTATTAGTTGAACCCATACTCGCCTCTACATACATTTTATTGAATAACTCGATTCCATAAGTTGAGTTGTTTAATTTGTTTTAGTTTAATTTGATTTAATCATCATACAAATTTTAAGCATTAGCAATCAATCAAAGAACTGTGCGTGGCTTAATAATAACAAATCTGAATCTGGTCTTGCCAAGGGGTACCGCGATAACTTCCCAGTTACTGGGTTTCGGATGTCAGACAGGCAGCCGCTCTTTCGATTTAAAACAAACCTTGAAAAAAAACAGCTTTTTCCTACGTATTGGCGATTAATGCGAACAAAATATCATGAAAAGTTCTTTTGTTTCCTGTGAGATGAATTTTACAAAAATCGTGTAGGTATCAATAAATACCTAATTCCTGGAAAAACAAATTAGATGGTGATACAAAAACTGGTTGTAGGTATTTGTGGCACCGGACGACCTGGATGACTTTCTTAACCTTTTGAACGCCATTGTCACGTATACAAGCAAGCGCGTGCCCTGCACGCCACACGTCACAAATATGGGAGCTAGCGTCGGGGGCATGCCAATGCGTTTATGCTCTGGCGTTCAAAAGGTTAAAAATTGGAAGGAAAGGCGCATAATCATGACTGTTGAAATGAAGGCTTTGCCCAGCCCAATTTGTAGTGGGACATAACGGGAAAATTCAGATTAGATTTGACATACTTTTCAGAAAAAATCATTACCTCATCCTCTTAATGAACATCCGTAAATAAAAACGAAACTCAATTTTCACAGTTCGTTAATATTACAAATGGCGACACAATAAAAGGTACGTAATTGTAATGAAAGTGGCCGAACTCCCATTAATGCGGCCAAATGTCACACGGAGCGACGTTTAGAGGTTATAAATGAAATGGTGGATGTTACCTTGTAATATCGTGGTTATTTATTGTCTGTTCTGTATTTATTGTGTGGTGGTGGACCTATATTTCGTGGTTTAGGATCATATTTAGCTACATTCCAATTATTCTATTTGTAATTTCATATCTTCAATTAAATATTGTATGTCAGACAGCAGAATGTAACTCATAAACCGTGATTGATAGACAGTTGAAACTTTTAGAGAGTGTATTTCTATTGCCGCTAAAACAAAAAAGAATAATTAAGGGAGAAAAAAACACTTGTTCTTAAGGTTCCGCACCCAAAGGGTAAAACGGGACCATATTTCTAAGACTTCGCTGTCCGTCTGCCCGTCTGTCACCAGGCTATATCTCATGAACCGTGAGAGGTAGACAGTTGAAATTTTCACAGATGATATATTTCTGTTGCCGCTATTACAACAAAAACTAAAAAACAGAATAGAAAAAATATTTAAGGAGGCTCCCATACAACAAACGTGAGTTGTTCGCCATTTTTAAAGATGGTACGGAACCCTACGTGCGCGAGTTCGACTCGCACTTGGCAGGTTTTTTTTTATGGTACGGAACCTTTTGTGTGCGAGTCTGACTCGCACTTGTCTGGTTTATTTAATGTTAACATCGATTTTATAAAGGACGTACTTTTTCAATACTTTTGGGAATAAATAATCATTTATAATGAAAAAAAATGTAGACATTTATTTAATACATTCTGTGTTACCTCTTTGAAAATAACTGTACGGTGCAACACTCACCTATTAATTCCCAGGAAAGAACTTAACGTTATTTTTCACTTTGTATCTTTAATTACACATTCGACTTCTCTTCAATTCTCTTTTAACTAGAGAATGGCTACAAATGAACTAAATGTGCAATTTCAAAGTGGAAATTATCCTGAACCATTAAATTCGTGAAGAGAAATAGCGTACTATGAAATTTTTGTGTGGGTAGAAATAAAATAATCAATAAACAGGTTCCATTAGTAACCGCTAGTGAATTTGCTTCACTCCGTGACGTGTAAGTTGATTTTAGATCACCTAAAAATTATAAAGTACCACCCTTTAATTTATTGGCATTCGTTTACAGGGAATTTTGGGAAAATCGTACAATCACGGGAAAAGGCTGTTCGCCACATTTTTTGTTATGAGAACATAAATGTATTGATATATTGTTAACTAGCTTTTATCCGCGTGAAATAGTTACTTTGGGCAGCCATTTTTATTTTTAAGATACATTTTTTTTAAAAACGTTGAACATAATTATGTTTATTTATTTTTGATCACGTGGCTTAATTAAGGTTCATGGCAAACGTTCATCCTCTATTTCAACCCCTTCAAACCCGTTTCTCTCGATTTCATCATTTCAAAATTTCATCTTAATCGGTTTAGCGGTTATTGATTCCCCATACAAGCACGCCCTTTTTCACCTCCTTAAAGAATGATTTCTGGGACAAAAACTATTTTATGTTCTTTCTAGACTATCTCTGTACCAAATTTCATTGAAATCGGTTCAGTAGTTTAGGCGTGATTGCGTAACACACAGACAGACACAGTTACTTTCGCATTTTTAATATTATTAGTAATTACTATTATTAGTATTAGTAAATGAGTATATTAGTATGGAAGTATGGATTTACCGTATTTCAAAGTTAGTCTCGAACTGAAAAAAAGATAATGAATTAAAAGTGATTCTGTATAACCAACACAAAACAAAGACGCATTCACATAGTAAATAGTTTTAAACGTATTCGATCGAGTAAATGCAAACAATATTTTATTAAAACAGAGTGAACACAGTCTGGTGATATTACCAAAAAAAAATAATGTTTTTCCTTACGATTTCACATAAGCAAAAGTTTACGTTAATCGATCGAGTACATTTAAAAACTCGGACTAAGCTCTTAAAATACTTACTCTGGGGTTAAGTCTTATAAATCCACGTTTAAGTCCACGTAAAACGAAGAAAATCGTGATAAAATTCCATAATTCTGTTTATTGTTATAAAGTTTAATATCCTTTCTGCACTTATTGCCATATTAAAACGTTCTTATAGCTCTAAGCAAAGTTTAAGTATCCTTTTATTTCTCTCTTTTATTATTTACGATACCCTGTATACCTACTTATAGTATACGAGTATCTAACTTAGGTATGTTAAGCCAGACGTGGCAATTTTTTCAACACTGTTAACTCAAACCCCAACTATTTATTTCAATGAACCATTTACAGGCACTTTTGAATTGTCAAGGTTGGTCAATCAAAAGAGATGACGCTATTTGCACGTTCCAAAGCGCTCTATGGAGAAGAACGTGCAAGAAACTCCACGGACACTCTTTTAAATCATTTTTTGTTTTACAATGTTTGGTTACATCATTCTTATTGAAATTAAACATACATATATGTGAGAACGATATGAAAAAAATGCACGATAAAAGCGTCTGGAGTAGGAAAAACAACGATTCAAATAACAAATCATTAAAATAAACCATGGCAACTGAGAGATGACCAGTCTCAACTGACGGCGTCCGTTCACGAACATGATGTAAAACTTACATACTGTATGTAACACTAGCAGACTCACGGTAGTGTTACTTAATATTATTATTACAAATAAAACCACGTTAGAGACTTAACTTCGTAATATATTCGGCATCTGCCTTATACGAGCGCTGGTACAGGAGTCCCATATAAAAACAAAATAAATTTTCATATTCCTAATTCAAATTCTCTTTTACTTTTACCAGACGCTTCCAAAGATCTACCTTGTCTGCCAGAAATCTGCAGCCAAGGAGGTCCTCCTGACAATACATATGTGTACGCATTTGACCTTTTTTGAAAGACATCCCTATGGTGGGGCAATTCTCGTATTTTTAAGGAACGTTGTAATCACATCGCCATAGCAACCTGTCAAAAGGACCGCTAATTTCCTTTCATTGACAGGTTTTTGACATTGTCACTGTGATGATATTACGACTTGAATTTTAAACGTTTTTTACAAGCTTTATGTTAACTTGCTTTCGAATGTGTCCGGTTGGAATTTAGTCATCCATTTTTCAAGCATTTTCTGTCAGCTTAAACTTGGCATACTTTTGTTACTTTGGGCACAATGCAATAATATTATACTATGGAACTGGTCTGATGATGGAGCAGAAAGGTGGCCATCCAAACAAGTTATCAGTATACTATTTGGCTTAATTAAATGTATTGATTGACAAGTGATATCTTCTAGGAGACTAAAGCTTTTTTTAAAAACGATTGTACTCATCATATCAGCTGAAAGACGTCCACTGCTGGACATAGGCCTCCCCTAACCCAAGGGGGGGGGGGCGCTTTGCTATGATCGCCATGCTTGGCAGGCGAGTTGGCGATCGCAGTGTAGCTGTTGCAATGCACAGAAAATGCTGCTGCACATTCTCTGGTGAGTCCCTTAGTCGCCTCTTACTACACCCACGGGAAGTGATGGGATTTTACTATTCTTTTACGTCTGACACCATACAGAATGTTAACATTTTAACTTATTCGCACTTATTAAGTACGAGAATTGGCCTGTTGGAGATCAGCATGCAGAAGCGTGTCTTTCTATGGTGCTGCCAATCAATGTCAATATCCTTCGATCTAAATTCTGTACACTTCAAAACAACAACTAATTATCTCATTTCTTTTTCCAGGTACAGTCCCCATCAACACTGGTAACAAAAAGAAAAACTAAATAAAAAAAACACCTTTACGTAAGTACTTATAGTCAAATCACAGCATTCACCATTTGTTAGCGTGGCATGAAAACTGAGTTCATTTGCTAATTTACCTGGGGTGGTTAATAAAGTCAGCCGGACGAACTCATTAAAAAATACTGCTGGGTAGTAAAACATCTGTCGTTGATAGTAATTTACTGGAAGGGATTTTGTTATTGGTTGCTTTTTCGTTTTTACTTGAGTTTAGGCACCAATAATATACTTAAATAATGTACCCAGGTTTATATGTCATCGGAAAATTGCAGACTCCGTAAGATTGTAATAAATCTTTATTATATAAAGTATCTCGATATATTATGAAAAAAAAAAACATTTTGTATACAATAAATCCCATCCAAATTCAATAGTTTCTTATATATCCGTGTCTTATTAAGAAAAAATAGTGAACAATTTCACGCGATATTTTACAATCCTACGGCGTTTGCAATTTTCCGGTGACATACATAAGTTTAAGCGGTGGATAATGCACGGTAGTACAAAGAAAGAGTAATAATAGATATGTTAAAAATGCAAGTTTTACACCACCTTATGCAAGTTGTGGATTTAAACGAAACGAAGCAACAACGCGTTTTCATTAGTGCTCAATTGCTACTGAGACACTGGGTAAACATGGGCGTTTTTTTAATTGCCGTCATGCGAAATTCATAATATGGAAGCCACGACGCGATGTTAGTTGTTTTTTTGTTCAGTGACCTTTTTCCGTCTTTGAGCCTAACATATATGCAATGATAACATCCTCATCTAAGAGTCCTTGTCCCTTGTTACTTGGGATCGGCGTAACACGCTCTTTTTTCCATTCTTCTCTGTCAATCATCACGCTATAATTAAATTCCTTCTCTTTCACATAATGTTTAATCGACTCCAAAAGAAAAAGAAGATGTTATTCTCACAGAATTCATCGATGCGGCATTCCAAACAATGATAACAATCCATACTAATACAATAAATGCGAAAGCGTGTCTGTCTGTCTGCTACCTCTTCACGCTTAAACCGCTGAACCGATTAAGATGAAATTTGGAAAAGGACATAGAGGAGATAAAAGTTTGTATGGGAGTCCGTCATTCTTGAAGGTAAAACCTTTGTATTAAAGGCACATGATAAAAAATAAATAAACATGTTTAAGCGTTCAAAAATAAATAAAAAATAAAAATGGCTGCCTGAAGTAACTATCCCACGCGGAGGAAGTCAAGAATTCGAATGATAACGCATCTAGTAAACCGACATCTCTGCGCATCATAACCTCAGGTACTCGTAGTTAGCTGAGTGGTCGTAATAGGTAATATTTGGCATGCGCACTGATACCATTATGAAATTATGACGATGTAGCACTAGGGAAATTACACGACACTTTTAATTTGTCAAACTGTTTGCTGGAACTCGTACCAGCTTTTAAAAGGTGATATCGTGCTGTTATTTTGTACCTGGGGTATTCTTTTTAGTATTTATATCTGGTTTGTCGACCTCGTAATTTGTTTATGACCCTAAGGAGTACATTCTAAATCAGTTCTCCTCTTGACTCAAGAGGGATGGTTCCTGTCAGTTTAATTATTATAAAATATAGCTTTTGCCCGCGACTTAGTACGCGCATATTCCGTTTTTTCCCGTTCCCGTATAGCCTGTAGCCTTCCTTATGAATGTGGCAATCATGTATATAAAAAGAATTTTCCAAATCCGACTGGTAGTTGCAGAGATTAGCGCGTTCAAACAAACAAACAATATCTTCAGCTTTATTGTATTAGTATAGATTAGATACGCAATTTTTGATTTAGAATTTCAATAAAAATTGACAAAGATAAAACTCATAAAGTTCAAGAGTGGAGGCGTGTTACGTCACTTCGATATTTCGTAATCTTCATATTGCGTAGACGTGACGATACGCGAAATTTCAATGCACTGTATCGCCTTCATTTTTTTTCTGTATCGCTTTCATTGACAAAAGAAAAAAGTCTTGTCCTTAAAAAAAACTCCGTCACTTATTATAAAAGGATGCTAATTTTATTATTTGACTTTTTTTTTTTTTACTAAGGCTGCCTAGCCTTAGTAAAAAGTCCGTTTTTTAAGTTTAGTGGCACCGGCCACTAAACTTAAAAAACAATAACGTTTATATATGTACGTTTGCAGCGCGTTACACGTGCGTGCGACGTACATCGACGGCGCCTGAAAAAAACGGGGTGTGTAAGAGCTCTTAGTATCACTGAAATAAAACATAATTGAACAACAACACTTGTAAAAAAATACAAACAAACATGTTGTTGTATGTATTATACAAGTAGGTACAGCTAAAAACAACAAAATCCTACCGAAAACTTTTAATAAACCATCTCCCGCGACCATCATCCCCAACTAGACACCCCTAAACAACAGACAAACATTGTTTACAAAAAACTACCCTCCATTTTTCACCGAAATGCACTCGGCAAGGGAGAAGAAAAAAGAAAAACAATGGCTACAGGGTTGCCAACATTCAACTATGATTGATTATGATTGAGGGAGCCAACCGGTGCGCCGTTCATATTTCCACTGGAGGTTTTTCAATGAAAGCCTCATTTACTTTGGTGAAGGCTGGTTATTTTTAGAATGGTTGCTGAAGTACTTTTTTGTTATGTGTGTCATGTTAGTAATGAAACGCTTTTAGTCACTAAATTAAATATTTTAAAAACAATAGTCGAGGAGCAGGGTCACAAGAACTACCTCACAATTTAATAGAATAGTATCACTCCAAAAAAAATGGAAGTGTGCAGGTCACGTGGCCAGGCTCAAAGATGATAGATGGACGGCGAAAGCAGGAAAATGGACTGTCTCACGAGGAACTAGGAGCAGAGCCAGGCCTAACGCTAGATAGGCAGACGAAATAGTGGAGATAGCGGGTCATAACTGGCTTCGCTTTGCCAGCGACAAAACTCACTGGCATACCTTGGAGGAGGCTTTTACCCGAAGGGGATCCGTACAAGTTACGTAAAAGTTACATGTTTCAAAAGAAATTTAGTATATATTCTTTTAATGGGTTGTAATTTGCATGGAATAAAGCTTTATTGCTATTAATTATTAATAGTATCACTACAGAATATAAAGTTGCAAATAGTTAACGCAACGGCAAAGCATCGAGTCAACTGTGACAAAAGATATCGAAGCTTCTATCTTGATGAGGTCGAGAATGGAGCACGCTTACCCAGAAGTTATATTAAGTACTTATCATAAAAACGGTCATACTAAATACATCAGTGAGCATTTTAACTGGCTTCCTAACTAGCCTTGTGATAGACGAACAGACATACAAACGTTGCAGGCTTACTGTGCCATAAGTTGGAATCCTTTGGATACGGAACCCTAAAAAGAAGGGTGGCTCGCTTAATATCAACTGTAAGTGTTACCCGTAGTAATAAAAGTGTACATACACAGTACAATCTCACATACTAACCTCCATTTTCTACCTTTTACACAGTAAATGTAAAAAAATAAGTTCGTACGAAGCCTCCATTAGACTAACATCTTTTTACTTCATTAGAAGTGAGCTAACATTAAAAGGTTGAGCTAAAACAGGCTATTGGTACGTGGATATTTTTATATAGAGGTGGGAATATTTGGGTTTTTTGTAAAGACAATGTACATATTAGTTATTACTAAATGGAAGAAGTCTGATAAATAATTTCATAGAAAAATGTGTCAATCTAAGAAAAACATTGTTAAAAAAATAGGTACCTACAGTAAAATACTTACAATCTTGCTGTAAGTAAAAATAAATTTCTAACTTCGTAAACATTCTAGTGTAATTTTTTTTAAAGTAACTGTCTACTTCAAAAGAAAGAAAATAAGATATTTTTAAAATCTTCGCACCAAATTTTTAAAAGGTTTGTACCCGTCAAACAAACGTTTTGCAATTACACAATTGCACGAATCACATAAATGCATCTACTCATACATATCTCTGTTTTGTTCATTTAGTCGTTTGCCTAAGTGGACTACGAATACGAGGCAATAAAACCTAACTGAGCAATCAACCGTACTAAATGAAGTCCGAAAACAAACCGGTATTCGAATAAAAACCCGGGATTCAAATAAAAACCCGGTATTCACATCTCTAAGCCCTCACTAACAAGTATCTTCATTACATCATTTCGCATTCATGAAACACTCGCCCATTTTTTACTCACATTTCACCTTTAATACACGATCCAATTCACCGCCTCTTAAAGCTGAAAAAATAAAGTTCAACGCGAGTATTTCCTAGCCAAAAAAGTTTGTAATGGAAGAGGATTAAAAGCTTGCACAATTCAAACTAACTGCCAACGGGATTTTTAAAGGCGGACGTTTCACAACACTAGTTCGTAGGGTGGGAGCTACACTAAAATGTGAAGTTGTTTTTAATTATTTTAATTTATTGCTTGAACATTATTTAGTCATATTTTAAAGTTCTAGAAAAAAAGATAGAAGCTTTTACCCGTCGTTGAAAAGAATTTTTATAGAGTTTGCGAGAAGCAACAAAAATATTTTTATTCACGAAGTATTCTGCAACACTCAACACATTTTTTAGTGTAGTCATAAGAATTCTGGCTGAAACTGAATAAAGATCACTTCAAAAGCGTCTTACTCCGAGCCTCAAGGTCAAACCTGAATTTTACCTTAGTAAATTGATTATAATAAAATTATGTATGTTCTAAACATTAAATCTGCCCAAACCATGTTTTCCGTAATTTTCCTTTCCTACCCACATGTCCAACTGCAGACAAGTTAATTATAAAATTAAATCACGAAAAAGGTTTTCATACTGTTTTATAGCGTGGCCGTTGCGTCCAGAGCGTTTTACCATTTTTGAATTTGAAATGCAAATTAGATTTGAAAAGCGAAGCGAAGAAAATCGCTTGCAGTGGAATTTATGTACATGATTTTTAAAATGCCAGGATTTTGGTTTTTGAATAAAATATTGTGTACAAAAGTTATTTTAAAAATTGACCGGGATGTTACGTCATTTTTTGTAGCGAATATTTTTATTTGTAATAACGTTGATACCTGGTGTAATTTAATTCCGTTTCGTTTTACGTCTGATGAAAATTATTTGAAAGTGTTCAATAGGAATGAATCCTGTTTTGACCAATTAACATTAACTGTGATAATTATATCACAGTCAAAACTGTTAATTGGTCAAAACAGGATTTCACTGGTTACAATAAACAGCATTAATTAAAACGCCTAAGGTCCTAAATAAAACAACCAATCTAATAAATTTTTTCGTACATAAATGTTTAAATGGACGTAATTGTAAAAAAAACACATTTTAAGCAATTAAAAAAGAAGTTTTGGGTCGTCATAGGTATTTTTGTCAATTTTTGACAGACAAAAGTGGTTTAAACCGATTAACAGTTTTGTACTTAGTCATATTGCACTGCAACCTTAAACCTTGGGCCATTGCACTGCAGTGGGACGGAACAGGCTCAAAATAAATAATAATAAATAACTCCATCATCCTCTTTTTTAAATTTTTCAATAAAACTGAAAACAAAATTCCCAATTATTATCGTTTTACAAAACCGTAAAACATTTCAGCGCAGTTGTAAAACCGCACCGTGCTTAATGAAGACGTATAGCTCGTTAGCCGGACTTAGCTAACATTCCAGTAAAAACCCCACGGTTTTAAATGTATAAGAGTGCTACAAACTGGGTTTAATTTTGAAAAATCTCGTTGTAAATAAAGCATGGAGAACTATGTGATATTAACGTTTTTCTGCTCCTTCAGCCACATAAAGAAGAAAAAAAATAAGTTTATTCATACTTAAAGCACACAATACAAATGGTAAAGAAAAACCGGTCAAGTGCGAGTCGGACTCTCACACGAAGGGTGCCGTACCATAAACCGTAAAAAAACACGTTTCTGGTATGGATATATATATATTATCCCCTTTAATTTTTAATTTTATTTAATTTTTGTTGTTATAGCGGCAACAGAAATACATCATCTGTGAAAATTTCAACAGTCTAACTATCACGGTTTATGAGATACAGCCTGGTGACAGACGGACAGACAGACACACGAACGGACAGCGGAGTCTTTGTAATAGGGTCCCGTTTTATCCTTTGGGTACGGAACCCTAACAATACTTTTTAAGTTAAAAAAAAGAGTGTGCCTAAATATATCACAGGAACCTTGCTTTTTTCTAAATTAAATCTAATTACACCTAGCACCATTTTCGTAATCGAATCACTACCTACTTACTCCTCAAAATTACCTCTTACAAACAATCAATTTAACCCTCTCTTTATTGCAAGGATATTTGTATTCGGCATTGATAAAAAACCTTGAGATTATTATAAAATCTCAACAACCTTGGTCAATATCTTCCAGACAACCTTTGCTTTTCCAGGTATTCTGTTCTAGCTCCTTTTTGATCTTAGGTAAGGTCTTGCCTCGAGCTATCTTTAAAACTTTGTCAAAGACGAACATCTTTTTACTTTTTTATCTTTACTCAACAAACTGAGGGGTGCATCGTTTTTTTCTTCGAAATTGCCACTTGCACCCCTCTGCCAATTTTTAGTTTTACTGAAACCAATCCCAGCTCATGAATAACGCTTATTAAGTTCATGACTACACCTAGAGCTCTGCCCACCCCAACAACATCAAAGGTCGTGAAAATTACATGAGTCTTGTGTACATTAAATTTGAATAGAAGCACTCAAACTACGTAACTCGGTTAAGCCCCTCAAGCTTTTAACAATATAAACACTGGATTTAACCAGATTTCAGGAAACTGCAGTAATAAATCAAACGATTAAAAAAATACAACTGTGGAACATTTTAAGATGCATTTTCACTTGGCTTGGAATAAGCAAATCCACTTAAATCCAGCATGCACCTAATAATCCGGTGCTTACCGACGCGCGCCAGTTGCAACCGCTTTATACCGGATTTTTCCGCTTATTTGAACGCAAACATGACCTTATTTTTTATACATTTCGACGCTACAATTTATCTAGATAGCAATATTGGCTAGATACATAACAGACAATTTTCAACCTTAATGCTTTAGCTATTAACACGAAATCGCTGTGAAAGCGGGTATCGATTCCCGAGACGTGTAAAATGACGTCACATTACTCCGCGTTATCGTACAACGTCCTGTATTTCGTAATACGATACTAAATGTCATTTTTCATACGACCAGAAAGTATAGACCTCTATGAAACTTGGCGTTTTTACCAAATTGCTTGGCGTTTGAGATCTTTGTTGAATGGCAGTTATAACGGACAGAAATGGACGTTTTGACCGATTGCGACCCGGTTTTCGGCTTGAACCGGGTCTTATTTGTCATATGATTGCAGTGAACAGCCTACTAGGTCGTTCAGCTGGCCAATAGAATCGATTGAAAGGGTTCCTGATATATTTCCAACTTTATAAGCCAAGATGGAGTATAATTATTTACTGTCAAGCCCAAGCCCAAGAAAATACTTTTACTTCATCCAGTGATGATATAAGTATTTTCTTCGAAATTGGAGATAGAAGTCTACTCTGAATGGATAGAAAAGAGTCTGGCAAAAAGCAAGGTAAAAAGATATTGCGATGCGAAGTAAGATTAATACTGTTTTAAATAAACTCGATATATTCAACAAACTTTTCTAAAGAACAGATAAATGCATTGTAATAAATAAATAGTTGAGATATGTTTTAAATGCGACAAGATAGTAAATAGCTTTAACTCGCCTCGATAAATCATCATCAATTCAAATACGAAAGATGTCCTTTGCTGGACATTGCCTCTCCCAGGTCGGCTATCGACAATTAACTTCAATTAATTAAATTATTAACCCACTAGCACTTCGCCCGCGACTTCGTCCGCGCGGATTTAGTAGGTACTCCAGAAACTTCAAAACACCTTAAGCATCATAATTTTCATTTTGCTTATTAGACCATGGGTGTTTTTACTATACCTTGGCTTTAATACACTCAACCCATTGTAACTACAACAACACTAAGGTCTGCTAAAGTCCACTTTCAGACCTCATTAACTTCGCATTACCTTTAAAACTAGACTCAAACTTCGCTTCAAACAGTGACCTAATTAAAATTACTTCGTCTAAATAATCCGGTCGAAATAAAAAGCGCATGAAATTTAACTTAGTTTAAACTTAAATGCAAGTCGAGCGGACGTGTGGAAATCCCAGGATTATAGAGGGCGCGAGGCTAAGCTAAGTGACTGCAATAATCCCAGTGAAGCTAATAAAATGGTACAGTGTGTCGATGTTGAAGTTTGGAAGTTTGTGCTTTAAGTTTCGTCTGAATATAATATGGAGAGTAACTTTTTGCTGTGACATAAACAGGCAACGGAATATTCTTTTCAGTAGGTCAAAGCGAGGGTAAAGACGAGTTGCGTTTGTGCAATTTGTTAAGTCCTGTAAAATGCACGCATCTCATCTACCTAGTCTTTTCTCCACTATACTGGGGGTATGTTTCCACTCAAACCGGATCCAGATTCAGCTGAATACCAGTATTTTAAAGCGGCTGCTTACCAGACCTCCACAACCTATTAACTGACGTAATACGGTACTTTTTGGCAGGACTGGAGTCAGATTTTCAGGCTTCTGACAATCCATAACGACTGCCAAAGATCTACAAATGACAGCCGGGACCAACGTCTTAGCGTGCTTTCCGAGGCACGCAGAAATCTCTGTATGTTGAGATGGTCACCCATCCACAGACCGACCCCGGCAGCGTTGCTAAACTTTGAAGATCGACCCGTGCGGCTGTTATTATTTTAACTGAGAGTAAATAAAATCATTTAGTGACATCAGTAGGTTACTTACATATAAGCAAGCAGGCTCCATCGTCGAGCACATCGTCAAACTCAGCAGTCAAGCGCCAGCCAGTCAAGTAAAAAAAAATGTTGTCTGACAGGAAAATACCTACTCTGGTATTTGTAAAACTTGTTAAATTTTCACACAGGATATCGTGTAAATAATAGCCGATTTAACAGCTAATTATGAACATAACATCATGTTCCAAAGTCAGTCTCTCATTTATTTTGAAATATGTAGGTACACCTATCTTTTTTTTTTTCAAAAACCTCACTTTTTGAAATCAAAATCCATTCTTCTGTTACTACTAAGAAATGTTCTCTTAGCTGTGACTGTTAAGTTAAAGCAGACATCCCAGCCAAGTTACATTACATAGATAAAACGTTACAAAGTCAAGCATATTTATGCTTTCGGTAACTCCTTTGAATATTGAAGAGTTATTCTTGAGCTTTAGTATCAATAGAAATTTTAGGGCCCATCGTCACCGGAGATTTTCTCGTGACAAATCCGTTGTCGAGATGAAATAATAGTATGAAAAGATTGGCTTTGAGAGTTACTTAGTTGACACTTTTTATGAATCATTTTACCCAAAGAAAGGAAGAAGGAGAAGAATTTGTTGCGCTGAGCCCAAATAAATTGGGGTGAGTGCCAGTGAATGATGATTTTACTAATGGAAAATCTTGTTATGTTGACTTAAAGGAATGATAATTGTTAAATATGTTTTTTTTTTCAGGAATAAAATTTAAAGTAATTTATTATAGCTATTATCGCTAAAGGGCTTTTTTTAGGATAGGAAATCATCAAATTTCTCTGAGTGTCAGACTCTTACTGACTAAAACCCATCCGTGTACCTCCTGATGCCCTTTGCGTTCCAGGACCGCGGTGACTGTTTCAAACAAATTCCGCAACCCTGTAGAATCGTTAGACAGCTAGAGTAGTGATGTCTCATCTTCTGGTGACGCCCTGTTATGATAAAATTGCATCAATTAGCGGTTTTATATCAAGAAAAAATGGTTTGGAGGTGCTATATAATATAGTCGTAGGTGGTCGTAGGTGACTTGTTTTGCCAAGCAACTTCGCCCGTTTAAGTCGAGAATAATCCCAAGTAAACGTACTCATCCTATCCTTCCTACTATTATTATAAACGCGAAAGTTTGTAAGTATGGATGGATGGATGGATGAATGTTTGTTACTCTTTTACGCTAAACTGCAGAATGGATTTTGATGAAATTTGGCACAGAGGTAGATTATAGTCTGGAATAACACATAGGATACTTTTTATCCCGGGAATATGTTCCCTTGGGATAATTTTCGACAATCACGCGGGTGGAGCCGTGGGCGGCAACTAGTGGTATATACATGTTTGTCCTTCTCCAAGTTTCAATCGATCTCTGACAAAAATGGTTCAGCGGCTTAGGCATGAAAATCTAGCAAATAAATAGACAGAAAGAGATACTTTCACATTTATAATACCGTAGATATGTATTAAGTATGGTTTCTGGAATAGCATACGAACCCAGTAGGTAGTAAGAAGTATTCCGAGCCAAACAAAATCAAAACTACACAAACGACATTATATTCCAAGAAAACCAAAGTTATGTTCCCGAAAAAGTGAACCTCTATTATCCGTCAAAAGATTTCTTTATTTCACCTTTTTCTCTTTCATATCGAAAAGGTAAGTTTGTAACAAAAAGGACTTGAAAGTTAATTCCTTTGCCTTTGCAAGACAAAAGAAATATAGAGAATTCTGAATGTAAGTTGATTGTTAAGTAGTTTGTTCAAGGGTTGTTTAAGCCGGATTGATTTAGTTTGTTAAAATAGTAGGGTTGTGAATGTTTTCGTAAGATTCTATGGAGCTATTGCTTTTGAAATATAGCTAATTAGTGATCAGAAACTACCACAAATATAGATGCTTATTCATGTAGTTTAATTTCAGGTGACCAACATACTAAAAATTAACAATTGCAATGTTGGTACCCTATCTTAAAACAATTGAGATACTGTTTTTTTTATTTCTCCATCCACATTTATATTAATAAAAGAAAGAAAGAAAAAGTATTTAATTGCCACAAAACGACATACTCACCCACATACATAATTTTACTTTTCTTAAACTAAACCCTAAAACGATAGTGTTAGTAGTTCTTAAATTATATTAGTAAAGACACGTTAAAAACTAAATAAGAAAAAAATAAAATAACAAAAGTATGAGTAGGTAACTCTTTTTGTCTATGATTAAGTTTTCTATGATTAGTTATAAATGTTTATAAGATGATTACTATGTTGTTGGCTTACTGTACGCTTTGGTTCAAATGTAATTATAGTAAGCAATTGTTACGAAATAAATAAATTAGTGCCGACGGTTCAAAAAATGTTGATATACCTAGACAAAACAGTTCATAAAATAAATTAAAATAATTACTACAGTTGAAAACAAAATAATAACAAGACAAATATAATTAACTAGCCTCAGGACCTCACGCGGTTTCACCCGCGTAGCTCCTGTTCCCGTGGGAGTATGGGGATAAAATATAGCCTATGTTACTCGCTGATAATGTAGCTTTCCAATGGTGAAATAATTTTTGAAATCGGTACAGTAGTTTTTGAGTTTATTCATTACAAACATACAAACACACAAAAATACATTTTTTTCCTCTTTATTATATTAGTGTATATAAAATTACAGTTAAATGGGCATATTCGAAACTATAGTAACTATTAAATGGACACATTATAACATAATTACAGGCAACGCATAAATGAATACTTTAATAATAATATCATTTTCATTCGGTATTTAATAAGGATATTCTGTCATGATCCCCGGAGTGATGTTACAGAATTGATTTTAATTATGTATTGTGAGATTATTGCTGGAAATGGAAGTGCAGTGCGGCGTGAAATTTTCCCAGTAAATGTTCTATTTATATATAAATACTTTATTGTACACCAAGATTAATATCCTGGACTATGGACTCCTTTGTTTCCATATCCTGCAACAGTCTTGTACGAACCGAGTGGATTTTCTGTTGGTTTACTTTCATAGAGCATACAGGGAAAATCGTCGGTTGATACCCAATCCCATTAGAAATGTCTAACGAGGAACCTGCGAGTTGGCTTAGACCCCCTTGTATACCTACCCATAGTCTGGGTCGCCAGGTTCCCGAGATTGTCATAGATGTACAGGTGATCTTAAACAAAAAATTGTTGTTTTTTCGTATTTTAACGCCGACTTCCGATGTTAAAGTTATTTTATACTTTGTAGTCTTTTGTTTTATTTGGAAGTCGGTTGTATTTTTCTTGTAAAAAAGTCTTATATTTTTCACTTTTTAGTGGTACCCCACACCTAACAGCACCACTGGAAAGTCACAGAAACACGCAATTTCGTATACTTGGATAATACATTTTCTATTTTCCCCAGCTATTTTGATTTAAAAATCAAACTACTGAACCGATTTTGATGAACTAATCGGAATCTATGGAAATAATCGGAACGTTTATCCTTTCACATGAAAAAAATAATTTTTCAAATCGGTTCACAAATGGCGGAGTAATGAGGTGACAAACCTATTGAGAACCTCCTCCTTTTTTTGAAGTCGGTTTAAAAAACATTAAAGACCTTATCGCATTCTGCGATCTCTTCCTTGCCACTTAGAATGGACAGAGCTATCTATGACACGCAATAGGTTTGCACTTGTCGCTAATATGAACCTCAATATACGAAATATTACGTGAAAAACCGTGCAGCAGATATTTTACCTCAGGGCTTAAACAGAGAGACAGTTTATCGGCGAAAACGATTGTCCAAAATGATAAAAAATAATAAAAATGTATTCAAAAACTTTTGTATAGATAGCCACAGAAAGTTAATCTACAGTAAAGCCTTATATAATAAGTGTCTAAATTCAAACTAGTGTATGGCTAAATTAAATTAATTACGGGCACAAGATTTAACTAGAAATTTTAATTATATGTAGCGACGTGCCCGATCTTAGTTTATTCAAGCCTGTGTTTCAGACCATCCTTTCATGTGGGGATTGAAACTCGCTATCAAAACGTCTCGTGGTCAATCACACAAACTTTAAATTTTTGACATTTAGTTTGGCTGATAAAATGTCACTTTTCAATTTATGACGGGTAAATAAACCTATTTTCTGAGATAAGATAAGATTAGCCGGTCGTAAGCAGGAAAAAAGTCCAAAAGAAAATTATTTCCCTGGAAGCTATTGTTTTTTATGTCCATAAAAAAACACGGTTTCTGTGCAATAGACCAGTGGAACAAAGCCGCCAGAAAACCTTAGTATTCAGCATACTCTTGCATCATCCTCTTATGTTATGGTTATAAACACATCGTAAACACTATATTCCCTTTGTGAAAACATTTCTAGTGCAGTATAAAGCACAAATATGAGTCGCTCATAACGCTATGGGTGGGTCGTATTAAGAATATTACTTACACCACCTGTTATGTCATAACGAAGGTGTGGGATACTGGATGGGTTAGTGCGCGGTTTGGTTTAACATTGCGAAACAATAATTTTGTTTTAATGATCGTGTTTCATCTAAATACTTCTTCCTCTCTGGGTGGAGCGGAAGCGGCGTGTCAGACTTTTACTGACTAAAACCCATCCGTGTTCCTTCTAAAGCCCTTTGCGATCCAGGGCCGCGGTGACTCTTTCAAACAATTCCGCAACCCTGACAGGCTCTAGCCGGCGGGCCCCGTCTCCTATGATGACATCTCTTTGAGGCGATCGACGCGAGCCTGGTGGTAATCTGACAGCGATATACCCAATGCTCGCTGTCCGCAGGCCCGCGCCTAATGTGCCTGGGGATCGCCCTGCGACTCCCGACGCCCGGGGCGTCTTCTCCTGTAGCGGCGGTTGGGGCGAAGGCCTTGTCTCTCCCTCACGCGGCCCGCCTCCTCCTTCGCTAGAATTATTGCCTCGCAGAAGGAGGTGACCTTCCCAAGCCTCCTCGCTCCGGACCATGGATTTAACCAGGGCCGGACGCGAGAGGTCATCGCCGCCGATCGCCTCGAGAAACAAGGCTACACTTGCAAATTCTTGAAACGGTAGGCAGATTGATATCGTGCTCCCAAAGCAACACTAGTCTTCGGGTGTCGAGAGAGTCTCAATGGAAAAACTCAATAAGCATTAAGGTACAGGTATTTCTTTATTTCTTTTTTATGTTCCATAAAGTTTAATAAATAAATAACTGATATTGGCTTTTACAGTTAGGAATGATTGACCTTGGAATCGAACCTAAGTTACCTAAGACCCTACATTTATTAGTAACTCTTAAAATCCTTCGACTATAAGGATCAGCTCCCACACAAAAGCAAAAAGAGGAGGTTGTCAAGTGGGTTGTATGTTTTTTTTTGTTTATGACATCAGAACTTCGTCATTTATACACCAATGTTTAAAATAGCGATACAGTATGTAGGTAACAATATCTCGGTGTGAAGACCCTTTGACTAATGAATTAAAATAATACCTATTTGAATCCCGGATCGTAAAATCTAATTTAACTTTATCTAGAGTCAACATCCAAGATTACAAGTTATACTAGATTGGCAATTGTTATTTTAAATAACCAATCACAAGAGCTAACATGTGGTTTGACAGTGGATTTACTGATCTGAGATTTAATCAGGTTGTATTACTATAATTAGAACAGAACTTAACATAGCATGAAATCATACCTGATTTTTTCTAAAGATTTTGGCAGAGGGTTATGAAATCTCATTTACACTACGTCAGTCTTGTTTAAATTCCATGTCACAGCCAGTTTTTTCACTAATGTAGACTTTGGGCTGGTTTGGTATTTTTATTTATTTTTGGCCGCCAAAGATAAGATCAGATAAGTAAATATTAATATTAAATAAGATTTCCAAGGACTCCAATACTCAGATAAATTTTATGTGAAAAATAATAATCACGGTTGTTTCTTTACGGAAACTGTCAAACCGCCATTTTGATACCTTGGATAAAAGTTGTCTGGCGATTGCATACTTGGCCCGAAGTCAGTCATATTGTCAAAACAATTGACTGTGTAAGAAATCGAACCAATAACCTCACGCAGAGCAGAAACTTTTTAAGGATGGAAAAACATCAAATGACTTCTTCCACTCTGGGTGGAGCGGAAGGGCGTGTCAGACTCTTACTGACTAAAACCCATCTGTGGTGAAGTAATTAGTTAGGCTTTTAATTTATAATTTAATGTTTAAAGTCCGAAGGGGGCAGATTGTGGTGCAGTAAGATCAAGAGACTGACTTAAAGTGTAATATTATTATTTGGGAATAAAAACACAATTTTTATATTTATTTTTTATGTCGAGTAATAATGACGAGTATTCGACTATTCGCCATAGGGAGTGGCGATTAATTGGTATTTGACTATTCGCTATAACAACTGTACGTGGCATCTCTAATACTTACATGTTCTTCGTAGTTGTAAACGTTTTACAACTGGGTTAGTATACAAAAACATTACGCTAGTAGTAAAGATTTAGTACCTACTTAGCCGAAATAATTTATAAGCTCAATTACAACTTAAAAGTGACCTAGATTCTGTAAATAATAAAGGATGATAAACCCATTCATTTAAAAGTCACTGGAATGGATACCTCGTCTTTTAATACCCTTTTAGAGACGTTAAATGTCTAGCCAGATAATTTATTACACTTATTCCTGCTAAGTGACTTTACTGGCGAAGCTGACAAGAGGGGAAGGTTGGTTGACATTTTGTTTGGGGAAAATACAAGCTGGTGTCCATTATAGTACTGAGTAGATAGTGCCTTGTGGCAGCAAGGGTTCTCTGTTTGATTGGAAATCATCAAATGACTTCTTCCGCTCCGGGTGGAGCGGAAGGGCGTGTCAGACTCTTACTGACTAAAACCCATCCGTGTTTCTTCTAAAGCCCTTTGCGTTCCAGGGCCGCGGTAACTCTTTCGAACAAATTCCGCAACCCTGGCAGATTTATAATATCCTACTAATATTATAAACGCGAAAGTTTGTAAGGATGGATGGATGTTTGATACTCTTTCACATAAAAACTACTGAATGGATTTTAATGAAATTTGGCACAGTGGTAGATTATAGTCTGGAAAAACACATAGGATACTTTTTATACCGGGAATATGCTCCCTTGGGATAATTTTCGACAGTCACGCGGGCGGAGCCGCGGGTGGCAACTAGTATAAAATAATTTAATAATTACCTTTACTTTACATGAGGCCCTATTCAAACTTACATTGCCTTTCCTTGTGACCTTTTGCCCCCACTGTCCATATCCTCATTTCACGCTTTTATTATATAGCGCTTCCAGTAAACCTACTTCTGTGTAATTAGCATAGAACTGGAAATATTGCTGGCATGATATACCGCGGGCAACTAATTGATTCTCCGCGAACCCATTCGTGCCACGCTTTACGGTCAGTCAGCTAAAAACTGACTTCCGAGAAAGGTTTTAATTTAGTTGCTGGCGTTTATGTAGCTTTTATACATAGATGCTTTAGGAGAAAGCCTAAAGGCGTAATTGTCGTATAGGTCCTGCTTATTAGGCAGTAGTTTTATGATTCGAAACCAGCCGAGGGAAACCTTTGCCAGCAATTTTTGCCAGAAGCAAGTGAATCTCGGCGATATTACAATTGCGGAAGTGTTAATTCACGTGGGCGCGGGTGTAGCCGCGAGCGGCAGCTAGTGTGTGTGCATAATTTTTGTGTTAATTGATATTTCAGGCTAGATCCTATACCTAAAAAGATTGATGTTAATGAGTTCTAACACATCCCCCAGAAAAAATACCAAAAAATCACCTTTAAAAAGTATATTGTTACGCGCCAGAATTAATGTCGGGTACATTAAGTTACTACTAGCGCCATCTAGTATCGAGTAGCAGAACTAGTAGAGTCAAGTACCTTCTAGACATTTCTTTGCCAGAACATTCTACACTTCTCGGTATCTAGTCAGTCGGCAGCGGTAGTTACGAGTACTTTCCAGATGTTTCGAGAATGGAAGTTTCTAGAATAAACTGACCTATAAAAGGAGCGCGTATTCCGCGACTGAGTCAGTATTGGATTAGCGATACAAGCGAATACTTCGGAAGCGATCTTCAAGTGCGAATAAAGTGATCAGTGGTGAACTTGTGTTTAATAATTAGTGAGTTTAAAGTTGTAATTAGTGTTTTTAAATTAAAGTGTCATTTTGGTTATTTAATCGGCTGTTTTTATTGTCACGAACCCCAAGCTCGTAACAATTGGTGTCAGAAGAGTGGATATTTAAATCATGCCGATTCTACCAAAGGACGACACGGAGGGTATCCGTACCCGGAGTCAACGTCAGCAGGAGACGGACCATAGGCGTTTTGGAGGTACAACGCCGCAGACGTCGGAGGGCCAGTTGCCGATCATGGAGGCCGGTCCGTCCACAGGAGCTCCAGCATCTGCAGCACCAGACTTTGCTGCACTGATGATGATGCTGCAGGAACAGGCCCGCCGACAAGAGGAACAGGCCCGTCGGCTGGAAGAACAGCTACAGCGAGACAAGGAGGAACAGGCTCGCCGACAGGAGGAACAGGCTCGCCGACAGGAGGAACAGGCCCGGCGGTTGGAAGAACAGCTCCAGCGTGACAAGGAGGAACAGGCTCGCCGACAGGAGGAACAGGCTCGCCGACAGGAGGAACAGGCTCGCCGACAGGAGGAACAGGCCCGGCGGTTGGAAGAACAGCTCCAGCGTGACAAGGAGGAGCAGGCGCGCCGCCAGGAAGAACAGATGTTCGTTATGAAGGATCTACACGCTACTTTCGGCAAAGAAATAAGTGTTGTAAAAGAAAAGGTGGTCCAGCATGAGAACCGCCTGGCGGAAGCCGAAACGCGAATCGACCAAATGAATGATCGAGTTGACAACGTGATTGCTGACGTGAAGAAAACGCTGGACAACCTTAAAGTAGGGGATGGAATTGCCACTTCCGTAGCTTCTACACCTTCGCTACGTGGATTCAAAGTGCCACCGTTCGATGGGACATCTTCCTGGTCGGCCTACAAAATACAGTTTGAGGCTGTTGTGAAGGCGAATGGGTGGACTAAAGATCAGGCCATGACTGCTCTCACCCTCGGCCTGCGCGACCAGGCCTTAACTGTCCTGGAAGCTCTCGGTAAAGAAGTGACGTACGAGCAACTCCTTGAGGCGTTGGAAGCTAGGTATGGCGACGCTCATCTGGAATACGTGTTTCGTGCGCAGCTCAAGGATCGCGTGCAACGCAGCGGTGAAAACCTGCAGCAGTGGGCCCTTGAAGTGGAGAGGCTGGTTCGAAAAGCTTACCAGTCCGTACCTGCGCTCATCGAAGGGAACCTGGTGCAGGCATTCACTGATGGCATCCGCGACCTTGAAGTTAAAGCTGCTGTGAGGCTCGGGCACCACAGGACGCTTAAGGATGCCTTGGCTCATGCACTGGAGGTGGAAGCTGTACGGCAGGATCATCGTTCCCATCGCGTCAGGGAGGTTGCAGCGGCTACAGTTCGCGACCGTTTAAAAGGATACAGCCCTAGGTGCTACGGCTGTGGGGAAAGGGGCCACCTTCAATCCAGTTGCCCAACGACAACAATAGAAAGGGAAACTGTGTGTCAGGATAGTCGCTCCCACCGCGGCAGGGAGGTTGCAACAGCTGCAGTTCGCAACCGATTTATAAGGTACCGTCCTAGATGCTACGGTTGTGGTGAAAGGGGCCATCTTCGATCCAGTTGCCCTAAGCGAACTGGGGAGAAGAAAGATAGCCGATTTCCAGAAGGTAGAGCGGCTAGCAACAGCGCCAAGCGGCCGCAGGAATACGACTTTGTGATTGAACATCGCAGCGGAAGATCTCATGGCAACGCCGACGCATTGTCAAGAAAACCTTGCCCTGAAGACTGCCGGCATTGTACTAGGCAAGAGGGTAAAGAAGTCGTACCTGTGAGAATGGTCAAGACAGACCTCAGCAGCGAGTGGAAGGAAAGCCTACAATGTGCACAGCAGGAAGATTCGGACATCAAGCCGATTCTGGAGTGGATGAAGGCCAGTGCTCCTAAGCCCACGTGGAGTGACGTCTCAGCGATGAGTTCGATCACAAAAAGTTATTGGGCCCAATGGGACAGCTTAGTGATTCAGGATGGAGTCCTGTGCCGTAAATGGGAAAATGCTCGGGGAGACAGCTGTCATTTGCAAATGGTTGTCCCTAAAGCAAAAGTACCGAATGTCCTACAGCTGTACCATAATGGTTCTTCAGGAGGCCATATGGGAGTAAAACGGACTCTACTGAAGATAAGAGAACGGTTTTACTGGGTCCACTGTCGTGACGATGTCGAGGACTGGTGTCGCAAATGTACAAGTTGTGCGGCTGTAAAAGGACCTCAGACTCGCAGTAGAGGTGCATTAAAATTGTACAACGTCGGTGCACCATGGGAAAGGATAGCCCTAGATGTTGCGGGACCTTTTCCGGAAAGTGAAAGTGGTAACAAGTATTTCATGGTTGTAATGGATTACTTCACTAAGTGGCCGGAAGTCTTCGCCATTCCAAATCAAGAAGCCTCAACAGTTGCAGATAAACTAGTTCATGAAGTCTTCTGTCGTTTTGGAGTACCCTTGGAGATTCACAGCGATCAAGGAAGGAATTTTGAGTCCCAAATATTCCAGGAAACTTGTCGAGTACTCATAAAACGAGAACAACTTCTTACCACCCACAATCGGATGGAATGGTGGAACGATTTAATCAGACATTGGAGAGATACCTGGCAAAAGTCGTGGAAAACCGGCAACGCGATTGGGACAAGCATATACAACCGTTTTTGCTGTCATACCGAAGTGCTGTTCACGAAAGTACATCGGTGACACCAGCCTTCGCCAACTTCGGAAGAGAATTGCGGCTGCCTGCAGATCTGATCACCGGAATACCACCTCATGCCCCACGCAATATAACCGATTATGCGAATGACTTGCGGAACAAAATGAATGACATTCATGAGCACGTCAGACAATCGGGCCAGCAAATGTCTGAAAAGATGAAAACCCGTTATGACCGTAAAATGAACAATAAAGGGTTCGACGAAGGTTCACTAGTGTGGTTGCACAATCCAGTTCGCAGTAAAGGGAAATCTCCTAAGCTTCAAGCTAAATGGGACGGGCCGTACCGGATAGTGACAAAAATTAACGACGTGACCTACCGTATACAGAAAGGTACAAGAAGTGCTCCTAAGATCGTCCATGTGGATCGACTGGCGCGTTATTATGGGACCGATAATGCTCGGGACGAGCATGTCTTAGGAGGGGGCAGTGTTACGCGCCAGAATTAATGTCGGGTACATTAAGTTACTACTAGCGCCATCTAGTATCGAGTAGCAGAACTAGTAGAGTCAAGTACCTTCTAGACATTTCTTTGCCAGAACATTCTACACTTCTCGGTATCTAGTCAGTCGGCAGCGGTAGTTACGAGTACTTTCCAGATGTTTCGAGAATGGAAGTTTCTAGAATAAACTGACCTATAAAAGGAGCGCGTATTCCGCGACTGAGTCAGTATTGGATTAGCGATACAAGCGAATACTTCGGAAGCGATCTTCAAGTGCGAATAAAGTGATCAGTGGTGAACTTGTGTTTAATAATTAGTGAGTTTAAAGTTGTAATTAGTGTTTTTAAATTAAAGTGTCATTTTGGTTATTTAATCGGCTGTTTTTATTGTCACGAACCCCAAGCTCGTAACAATATAATTGGCTGGCCTTAGGCGTGGAAGTGTTACCAACAGAATCACTATCGCATTTATAATATAAGTTAAGATATGAATACTTAGGCACTGATTTCCATATTTTTGTTAAAATTATTGAATATTTGATGGTTATAATTTTTTTAAATATATTGCCTTATACAGAGGTGTATGTCACCGGAAAACTGCAGACTCCATGAGATTATAATAAATCTTGATAAGATTATAATTTCTCGATATATTATGAAAAAGTTGTTTTCTATACTATAAATCCCATCCAAATTCAATAGTTTCACATATTTCCGTGTTATAAAGATAAAATTTTCACAATTTCACGTGATATTTAACAGTCTTACGGCGTTTGCAATTTTCTGGTGACATGTATAATACGAGTACAACTGTATTTTCTTCCTTAAAACGAGCTCATACTTAAAACCATCAACTACCCCTCACTTGGATTTACAAGGCACACCCAACAAGCAGCTTTAAACAAAAATACGTTTATTTCAGTACACAGACTTCATTAGACGAGCATGTAACGCGCGGGGAAGAATCTTTACAGCTCATTCAGTGTAATAGTTAGTAGTTTAGACGTTGGCTATATAGTTAGGAAGATAAAAGTTACGAGATTATTCAAAGCAATTATTTAGACTGGTAGACAGTACTATGCAGGATAGAATCTTCATACTTAATCGAACAACCGTTTAGTTGTATGACAAGGCAGAGTTGCGGAATTGTTCGAAATAATTACCGCGGCCCTTGAACACAAAGTTCATTTCCAGGAACCTGGGTCAATAAGATTCTGACGCTCCTATCCGCTCTGCCCAGAGCGAGAGTAGTCATTTGATGATTCCAAAATGAAAAATAAATGCCAAAAATATATGGAGAACAATGGAGTTGCTAGACTAAAAAATCAAAAACCACATCGTGTTCTTTTTGATTAAGTAGTCGAACAACTATCGACCAATAGCTTAATGAATACATTAAGCTATTGGAGCGCACATATGCTTGACTAAACAGTCGATCCACGACTCAGTGTTTAATAGAAAACTACTTAGATTTAATCCTACTACTATTATAAAGGCGAAAGTTTGTAAGTATGGATGTATGTATGGATGTTTGTTACTCTTTCACGTAAAAACTACTGAATGGATTTTGATGAAATTTGGCACAGAGGTAGATTATAGTCTGGAATAACACATAGGATACTTTTTATCCCGGGAATATGTTCCCTTAGGATAGTTTTCGACAATCACGCGGGCGGAGCCGCGGGCGGCAACTAGTAAGACTATATGTGCACTGTCGTCGACTAAACAAAATGTTTGATCAATTAGAAAGTTGTGTGTAAGTACCTAAATTAATCAAAATAGATTTCGATGATGGGATCATGGAGACGGTTCAAAATCTATATTAATGCTAGCGAATCCGCGGTCAAAAGCAAGAAGCAAATATCTAAGCCCGTCATAAAATATCGAAATAACGACACTTTATGTGCTAACATTGCAATTGCTAACATTTCACATCTGAAAATATTCTTCTGCTAATACAACTAGAAAATCTGCTTACCCCTCGATATGAGGGGTAAGCATCTGAAGAAAAAAGCCTCATAAACCTAAGCTTTATATCAAATAGAGCTATTATTCTTATTGGCACGGAGTTTTCCTAAGCGACGCCTACGCGGCTACGACGTAGCATGTCGTAGCAGCGCTACGCAGCGCGTAGACACCGCTACAGTTATCTTTTATGATGAGAATGATTTATTTCTGTCGTTTCAGTTCGTATAGCATACACACGTGTGCTTTGCTGAAAGGTTTTTAAATACATGGGTTATGTAAAAATATAGGTAACATATATATATGTGTAGTTATTCACTCGTATATTTACTTTGTTTTCTAAAATAATATTTCACTATTTTCTATGATTTCAATTTGCTTCTAAACAACTTTCAAAACATGCAAATTGGAGACACTATTTAGTTTAAATTTACATCAAGACTAATTAAATAGTTATAATAAATTTTATAAATTCTAAAAAGGTTTAGAATACAACAATTCTGAAACGTTCTCAAATATATCTACTTAGTGAAATAAAAATGCTTATAAAGTATTTTCCGAATGTCAAAAAAAAACCAATTCTCTTCCGAATATTACTAAACTGTATTACCAAAAAACAGACCTACTCAAACTCATTTATAATAACCATCTCCAATACAGCGTATCAAATGTTAAACTACCCACGCATCCAATAAGTCTAAAATCTTATTACGTTAGTACTCTAACTAATAATAAATATTATGAACATACACATAAAGATAAATTGACTTGCCGGAATTCTGACTTTGACCTTGACCTTCGGTGTGTCCAAGGTCAGAATGTCGGCAGGTCTTCAATATGTTTTCAGACACACGTTAGCGCGAATAATTCCAATATCAAACGTTAAGCGGTTTCTTAAAGGGTATCGCTAAATTGAATTCTGTATTTCGATGTGTTTTCTTTTTATATAGTAATCTGTTTTAGATAAATATGTTGTGAGAGCGTGAAATAGTCGATTTTTTTGGAATTCTCTCAAAATGAATGTTTCATTTGGAAATGATTTATTTTTATTTCTTTAAATTAATAATAACCCAATTATCGTATTTGAGTTGAATCCAAGCACAATCATCCCGTGTTAGCTAACTACGCATAACTTTTATTCAAACAAACAAACAAAATAAATTAAAAAAACTGTTTTACTCACTACTCAATTTTTTTATCTAAACAGATGAAATTAAATGAAACAGTAAACTTTACTCATATTTTATCTTAACATGAAACATGTCTAGATTACATTAATTTATATTTATAAAAATAATAATTATATGTATTATAAATTTATAATATAATTTTAAAATGAATAATTATAATTTTATTAGACAGTACTATCTACCAATAAAACTTTTCTAAATAGTAGTCCCTACATTTTGACTCGTTTAGACATTGACTGTCGCTGAAATGATTTTGCGACTTGAAATTTGAACGCTTCTTAATTAAGTACGAGGATAGGCATTTATATCAAAACTGGCGAAAACAAAACACCGCCAGACATATCACATTCAAAAGTACACACTAATATGTATTATGATAGTCCCATGAAACCCCTTAAACAAAGGTAATATTTTAGCCCCCTTAAATCAGACTTGACCTCAAGATTGAATGTCAACCGACACTTAGTCTGAAGCGATCTCTAGAAACCGCTTATTGATTCTGATTGATTGTTCAATAGGGTTGGCGCTGTTTCATTTAAAACTATTAGATTTTTTTTTTCAGCCCGTTTGCTCCCACTGCAGGGCCTCTCTTTCTTCCTTCCATTCCTCCCGTCTTGGTCAAGTGGAGAGCAGTCCTTTTGATAAGCAAACCCTTTTATTTGGTACCAAATAATACTCATATCATGGGGTATAGAAAATAAAATTGATCCACCATATTTGGGCGTCCGCCATATTGGATTTTAAATGACGTCACTTAGTTTATCGTGCTTAATCATCCAAACTCAATGTGAATTTCAGAAAACTCTGACCCATAAATACGAAGTAAGTAACTAACAAGGCAAGTCTTGTTTTTATTTAATAATTATGAAAAAAACTGTTTTAATAAATACTTAACTAACTATATACACTAGAAATAAAAATAAAAACTCCTAACTAAATTAACTCTAAAATATGGCGTCAAAATTCATCCGCATCGCTGTCGACTGGAAGTGTACCCAAAAGACTGGCGGCATTGCCACGTTGTATGGCAATGCTTGTTCTTTGACCAAGGAAAGTTACATAAAAGCTTGTAAAAATATTCTCTCTCCGTATAAATGGAAGCTCTACTATTTTAATTTCCAATTATTTCAAAAACGTGATTGTGAACCCTATGTATGTTTGTCTACTAGATTGATACTCGTTATCTCGTGATTGATTGGAAATATTCAATCTGCCGTACAATCATTTAAACACGATTATTATTGATCAAATAAGGATATAAATACATTTTCTTGATTAAATTTGCTCGTTTGATGAAACTGTAAAGTATTTTTCTTACCATCCTGAAGGCCAATTCTTTACTTAAAAAGCGTCCATCAATCGTCTCAGCGACAATCAATGTCGGAACTTGTGAAAACCAAGGGTAATTAGATGTATTTTTGTCAGTTTGAGGCTTTTTTTTTTTTTAAGGATGGGAAATCATCAAATGACTTCTTCCGCTCTGGGTGGAGCGGAAGGGCGTGTCAGACTCTTACTGACTAAAACCCATCCGTGTTCCTTCTGAAGCCCTTTGCGTTCCAGGGCCGCTGTGACTCTTTCGAACAAATTCCGCAACCGTCAGTTTGAGGCTGCGAACGCTCCTTAAAAATACGAGAATTGAGGACCAATATTCTACTAATTTATAAGCAACGTTCGCATCTCAATGGCCATCTGGCAAAAAAAAAAGGGAAACGTGAAAATCCACAGGATGCGAGAAGTATATGTCGATGTGGCGATGCTTTGGAGAGGCATTTATCCAGCTGTGGACGTCTCTCAACTGAATATTATATTTTATTACATTAATATTCATTGTAATTGTGCAGTCTAATTAATGAACCATGAAGCATAATTACGAATATTTTTAAGCATTAACGCACTGTTCAGTTAATCGAAACTTACAATATTTATTTTATAAGTGGCAAATATTTTTATCAGTTTGTTTTAAACCTTTTATTGTTCCGTTGTTTAAACAGAATAGCGTATAAAATAGATTTCAGCTTTTGATTGTTCCCTATAAACTCTTAATTACTTTCAAAAGAGTCAACAAAACACGAACAAATAAATCTATGTTTCCGTTTGCCCAATTTGCGTGTCACGTTATTTCACATTTTTTTCTTTGTTTGTATACGTCTCTTTTTACCCTTTAATCAGAATACGTCTGTATTTTGTATTCAAATAAAAATGGCGGGTGTGCGCATTGTACCAAAATGTTATTTTACGCCACGTTTTTCGACGAAACATTTATTTTTCGACCATTTTCAATGCAAAATCGAGAGTTCGGTTATGGTTTAATATTTGTTTTTGTACAATGGATTTAAGGTTCAGGTATTTTTGGTAGTACTACCAACTACGTACTATGCTGGTACGTGTTTTCGTGTTATCAGGGACTACCTGATTTTATCTATCAATAGTATCGGATTTGTTTCTTTAATGCATCATACCTAAATAAGTAACAGTGACTATAAATTGGGTAAATTATTATGTCAATTTATGTTCTTGCCGATAATCTTTGCACGTTTACCTAAGAAAGAATGGCCTATTAATATGCAGCTGATATAGCTCGCCTTTTAAAAAATAATGTAGAATAAGAGAACACTAATTTCAAAGACTTTTTTTAACAAAACATTAAAAGTCCGTAAAACTTAAAAATACAGCGTGTCTTCATTTTAGATCTAGTTAATACTCGTATAACAATAATGTATGCAACTACTAATTATTATGAAATGTAGCAATTGACAATATTTCAGCTAAATCTTGCAATAATAATCTAGACAGTATTGCCAATCCTTACTAGTATTCCTGGGTCGAATGATCCGTAGCCTTATCCTAGCTTATAGCCAATGTTCAGACTTCAGAACCGACTTGCAGCTTCAGCCTGAAGGCTTAAGATAAAGTAACATTCTGTCTGTGATAACGATGGCCAAACGTCCAAAATGTTGTTGTTTGTTTTTTTGCATTATAATAATGCCCGCGACTTCGTACGCGCATATCCCGTTTTTTCCTGTTCCCCTAACTTGTGTGCTCCCCTAAACTCCCCAAGGAACCTACATGCCAAATTTCAGCTTTCTACGACCGGCAGTTTCGGCTGTGCCTTGGCTGTCAGTCACTCAGTCACTCACTCGTCAGTAACGGAAGAGTTTTATATATATATATATATTAATAAACTACTAGCTACAGCCAGCGGCTCCGTCCGCTTTTAAATTATAACCTACATATGTCAGGAATAATAACTTTCTACTAGTGAAAGATTTTTGAAAATCGGTTCAGGAGTTCCAGATATTACTTCCTACAAACAAACTTACAAACTATACATATTTCTTCATAAAATCAGTGTAGAAAAAAGCGTCACCCGAATTATTTTTATTTTTTTTCTTTAGAACTTTGCCCCACACTAGGAATTTCTCCTGCATCGTGGGTGCGTTTACAAACATACAAAGTCACATACACAAACAGCCAGACCCGGAAAAACTATCTGTAGGCCATACAAATATTTGTTCAGTGCGGGAATTGAACCCGCGACACGCACCGCAGCAGTCAAACGCTCAACCACTGGGCCAACCGTATCCCAGCATAAAAATAAAGCAACCACCCCGCGCACGTATCCGTGGCTATCTAGGTACCGATTAGTACCCTAGTGCTTGCGCTATTTTTCAGGCATGACGCGTCTATAAAGGATGTTTCAGAAGTGCGCGGTCATATTTAAGGATAATGTTGAGTAAAAAACTATGAAAAACTAAAAAAGTGACTTTTTTTCTACCACAAAACACGACTAAAATGTTCCAAATAAAAAATTACTGCTTGAAAAGTGTTTTTTTGGAGCTTAATAATAAGTTTTTGTGGTGGATTTTTTCAAGTTATTGTTTTTTTTTTTATTTTTTCTTTAATGTATGTCGGCTATTCAACATCATCCTTAAATATAACCACGCACTTCTGGAACACCCTGTATATCATACTTCGTTTACCTGTGGCGGCATCAATGAACAAAAAAGTACTAATAACCTACTAATTATTATAAACGCGAAAGTTTGTAAGGATGGATGGATGGATGTTTGTTACTCTTTCACTTCAGAACAGCTGAACGGATCTCGATGAAATTTGGCACAGAGGTAGATTATAGTCTGGAATAACACATAGGATATTTCATCCCGGGAATATGTTCCCTTGGGATAATTTTCGACATAAACGCGGGCGGAGCCGCGGGCGGTAGTTTGTAACCAATAAGCTCAAGAATTAAATTCTGTTACTGCAAAACATTTCGTTTTGCAGCCACAAATATTTGAACCAAGTTCACAGTTGGGAGCACAAACCGAGGAATTCACTTTTTTTTTTCACTTAAGTTAAAAATTAAGCGGTGAGGCAACTTAATGAGTTCTCGGCAACCAAATGAGGTCGGTGCCTCACACCCTCCGGCATCTGCAGGGTTGCTAGATGTCATTTACATCCGGTTTAGTGACATTTTTAGTCTGGGTTATAATATAAGTTGTTTAAAGGATGGCTAAAATGGACATTGTTCCACTACTTCTGTCCAAATGTGGTCTTTAATAATAAAGATCGCTTTTAGTGGCAAGGCCGCCTATTATGTCACGCTATTAAAGTTTTCTTCATCTATTTTTTCTGAAACTTATATGGCGTACATCATCATACAAGCCGAAAGACGTCCACTGCTGGACATAGGCCTCGCGGGCGGGTTGGTGATCGCAGTGTAGCTAGTGATGGGATGGTGCTATTCTTTTACGTCCGACGCCATACAGAACATGGTGTACATAATAAAGCGTATAAGTAAAAGTTTTGTCAAAAATCACGCGTCCAAAAAATAATTAAGCAATGTCAAATGCGTATGGAATGTAAATAATAGTTACAATGAAAAATAACAATAAAGGTGATATTTATTAATTTATTTATTTAAACTTTATGTACAATAGTGGTACATGGGCGGACTTAATGCATCAAGGCATTCTCTACCAGTCAACTTTTGGGTTATAAAGACTATACTGTGGTAGGTGTACAATAAATAAAAATAAGATTCAAAATTGTATTTTAAAATTTCGGAAAGAATATACAGATAATATATATAATACGAATAAAATACATATATATGCTAAAATAATAAACTAATAAATATGATATATAATAATCATACCGATTAAGAGAATTCATAGTAATCATGACGAAGAACGACTAAGAATGACAAGCTTTTAAGTAGTGTTTACGGATTTTACGCTTAAAGGAAAATTTTGACTCCGCCTTCTTGATGTCAAGGGGTAGCATATTCCGGAGTTTAATTGTAGAAATAGCGTAGGAATTAGACAAAAACCCGGTGCGGTGAGAAGGGATATGAAGAAGTAAGTTTTTAGATGCTCGAAGGTTGAGACTGTGAGAACTGCCCAACACTTTAAAATATTGTTTTAAATAATCAGGAGCACAAGGACATTATGGCATTATGACATTGATGGAGAGAATTTTCGTATAGATAAACAAGCCAAAGAACAGACTTTTATAATACTCTTAAATAAACCCACTGTTATTCGAAAATAAAAACAATTCATATTCCAACCCTCAACTACTTCACACTTACTTAAGCTACAAGCAGACATACAATCCTGTTTATTTAAAATATCTACTCCTATTGTGTGGAACATCTCTAATCCTTTGGAACACAGCTTTTAGTACAAAATGCTCTTATATTGTACAAGACAACCCCGACTACGTTTCTCTGAATGGCACCAAAATATAGTTACACATTTGATTTTGTAGCAAAAAAGGACGATACCTATGCGACGCTGTTTGCTCGTAGGAATTTACTCCGCTATTATCCGAGAATTCGGGGAATTTGAAAAACAAACATTCTTTTCCTAATATACAAATAAAATTCTTTCTTTACTGACTAACTGGCTGACAGACAACGCACAGCCGAACTACTGATCGTAGAAAGCTGAAAATGTAGGTTCCTTGGGGAGTGTAGAGGAGCACTAAGAGAGGATTTCCCGAAATTACTACTGGAACGGGAAAAAACGGGATATGCGCGTATGGAGTCGCGGTCAAAAGCAAGTTGTTTTATATTTACAATGACACGAATTCATTAATTCAATCGATTTCATGATATAGTGTTTTTTCATTAGCCTATAGTTTCCCACCGTACAAAAGCCTCCCCAATATCTTTCCAGACACTCTTTTCTTGCGTCATCTCGAAGCAGCCTTTATGGTGTGCATTCAGGTCATGTCGCCACCGCATCCTTGGACGGCTTCGGCGACGCAGTCCATCCTCTGAAACTCATTGCGTGAGGACCCAGCGACCATCAAGCATGCAGCCAATACAATCGATATCATGATTATAGTGTTTGAAAGCAAAAAATACTTACAAAAAATTACAGACTTCCAACATAACAACAAAAAGTTTTGTCATTTTCATAACCCCCTTCATTTATAAAATTGGTTTAAAACCATTCTAGTTACGAAAGTCGGAGATCTTAAATACAAAGAAAACTAAAGACATTACGAACATGACAACCCTGGCGACTGTTCCCAGAATAAAACTAGATCTACTCCGAAGGAAACAATTTGGGAGTCATTTTGTAGTAGATTTCGCTTTGAAATACTAAATACACTGCCGATTTTACGAGATTTTAATGAAGTTCACAGAAATATCTTTGTTCTTTATCTTGATAAGATTAGAAGAGGTTGTTATACACAATTATGTCAATTCATCTTCTTGTCCTTATCAAAATTTATTTGGGGTCGGAGCAATAAGTACCTATAGTAGGCGCCAGATAATCGTGGAATAACGGTCATTGACCCACCTACAATTATTGACATTTTTAATTTGAAAAACGGAATTAATGACACAAAGCTGTCCCGAATCATCATCTCTCGTGATCCTTAACATTGTCTAATAATGAAAAACGATTCATATTTAATTGTTCAGGTACCTATGAACAGTTATTAAGGAAAGGTCAATGTACTTTATTCCACATTTATCTGGCGCCTACTATACCTACTTTTACTTCAAAATCTAAGCGTGGTCCATCCTCATTGTTGACTACATCCTCGCTTTCCATCAGGTGAGATAGTTGTCAACGAGAGGTTATCAATAAAAAAAAACTTTTTAATTTTCACTTTTTTGTGGTGTGACCACCTAAAAAAATCACTGGAAAGTCACAAAAAGGAAAACACGTAATTTCGTCTACTTAGTTGGACGATATATTTTCTATTTCGTCCAGATATTTTGATTTAAAAACCAAACTACTGAACCGATTTTGATAACATTTCTATGGGACCAATCGGAACGTACATCCTTTACGTGAAAAAATATTCTTTCAAATTGGTTAATAAATGACGGAGTTATGAGGTAAAAAAAAACACACAGTTACAGTTCTTAATTCGGTTGTTTTATTCAAAAAATATAAAAGTCTTCATAGTTCACGCTAAATTAAACATTAGAAAGCATTTTCTAAACCTAATATTAAGTACCTATTTGTTTGTTTCAGGTACGTCAAGACGTCTTTCTACAATTCCTACAACAAAAGGCACTAAAGGTAACGAGACTTCACATTTATTGTGATTAAACTAAAACTCCAGTGCCAAGCGCTTAGTAAGCCAAACTGATCCCTATAATAAATAGGACTTATTTAGGAACGTCCATCACGGGTAAGTAGCGTAGATTTTCATCAAACTTACAGCCGCCTAACAGTTCGTAGTCGTTAGACCCCATCATTTACACATTAGCAGGCTTCTTTCATAAGAACTCGACAAAGCCCTGAATCCAAACGACTCCGGAATTACCAAAATCGCTTAACCCAAAATGTTTCCAAACTTTAGTAATTTTCTTTAGGATTTTTCTTCCCCGAAGTGCACTTATTTAAAACAATAGCGCATGATTATCATTCAAGATGTTGCGTTGCATATAAGCTTACCATGGAACCAAGAGCTGCATAAAGTGATGGTCCATATAATTATGTATATGATGCTGCAGCGATACAGTGTCAGCAATTTCCAGTTGAGAAATATTTAGATTTTGCCGCTGACCTTAGGAAGAAAAAGCGGTGGTAATGGTTATATTATAAATAAGTTGAGATTCTAAAAGCTAGAACGTTGAAAGCTTTCTTCGGTATTAAGATATTAAAACGGAAACCTTGAATTTTTAAACAACTTTTGCTGATTCGATTAACTTCAAACCGATCTCGAAAAGCAGCTCAGAAAATGACATTAGTATTTACATTTAACTGAAACTCGCCTTTACCTGCGTATATTCCGTTTTTCCGGGCGCGTGCCCGTGAATGTGGCTATCATATACAAAAAGAATTTTCCAAACCCGACTGGTAGTTCCAAAGATATCGCGTTCAAACAAACAAACTCTTCAGCTTTATAATATTAGTATAGACTAGCTTTTGCCAGCAAGTTCCCGTAAGAATTTCGGGACAAATTATACACCTAAACTTTCCTCATGAATAAATAGCCCCTTACATTGGTGAAAACCGCATGAAAATTCGTTCAGTAGTTTTTGAGTTTATCGCGAACAGACAGAGAAACGCGGCGAGGGACTTTGTTTTATAATATGTAGTGATGTGCATAGGTGCTTGCGTCGAAATTTCATCAAATTGTTTTTTTTCCCATCTATTTTGAAGTCGACTTCCAGCCGAACCGTAGCAGTTGAATGCCAGTATCTGACATGGAGCTACTTCCTTTCTGATCTCCAAAACCCAGGAATTCCTATAAAGCTCCGTTTTCAGATTTTCTGACTTCTGACTACGTGTCACGACGTATTTTTTTTACAATTTAATGTCTTGCAATCTTTAAATTTTACTGAAAGTGTTTCCAAAGTATCACCAGACATTTCAAGAAAGCTCAAAGTTAAAATACAGGACAACGAAAAAAAAGTACCTACTCAAAAAGTCTAATTTTTTTACAAATCATCCAGTTTTGCGAAACGTGAAGTAATATTGAATCAAACGAATTCATCCAGTCCTTCAGTTTTACCTAGAAAGTTCACAAAACATGAAAGTTTCAGCATGAAATCATTATTTACATTTTCAGGTATCTGAGTTTGAAACAAAGTTTTCACGTTGAGTGTTTTTATAAACGAGTATTTTACTAAAGTGGAAATGTTTTCGTGTACGGATTAAGATTTCGTGTTTGTTAGAAAAAACTTTTGTTTTGTTTTTGTTTTTCAGTATATAGATTTAGATAATACAAGCTACCGCCCGCGTTTGTGTCGAAAATTATACCAAGGAAACATATTCCCGGGATGAAAAGTATTCTATGTGTTATTCCAGACTATAAAAAAAAACATACTTAGACAAATTTCATCGAGATCTGTTCAGCCGTTCTGACGTGAAAGAGTAACAAACATCCAGCCATCCATCCATACTTTCAAACTTTTGCGTTTATAATATTAGTAGGATATACAAGCTAGTAGAAAATATACAAGCGGAGTAAGTAAAAAGGGGAGGGGAAGAACTCACAGAGCACCGAGTCCACATCGCTGTCAACGGGAAAAGTGCCTAGAACTCTGGCCGCATTTTCACGTTGAATGGCAATGCTGACTCGTTGACCAAAGAAAAGGCCAGCCCTCTCGCCACGTGAAGAGTCGACTAAACGTTTGCTGATTTCATGAAAGACTCGATGAGCACTCGGACCCCATGACCCTAGTGTTTCAAGCCCAAACGGCTCGAATACATAATACCCAATAAGGTTGTTGTATTTGCGCCGTTTGAGATTTTCTGCACCCACAGCAGCCCAGTACAACCCGCCGTGCTGATTTAGAGTTATCTTTAATGATGACTTCTGAGTCTATATAACAAAGGCATGTTTGCTTACTGTATTGGGTCTATAAAAATAGCCAGTTTCAGCAGATTTAAATAAGACGGTTTTAAGAACAGATTTTCGAAATCTTCACCGATTTTGTAAACCATACTTTCCATTCCGCAATTAAACAAGAATAGAAAAAACATAATTTTATAACTCAAAACAAAAGCAATTTGACATAACCCTCAATTGAAAAAGCATAGTTAGAAAACACGCTTTCTCCAACCTTCATCTTTAACATGCACGTTAAACCCATAAAATACACCATTACAAAACCAGACAGCCTTCAAACAAGGCGAACCCTTTCATCTCCTGCCTCTGCAGGCATTTTAAATGAATCTCACAGAAGGTATGCAAGCTAATCTCTCCAAGATCCTATCCTCGCCACAAAGCCCAACTCAATCTAGACGCAGTCTGCCGCATTTCCTAGGTCAAAACAAATTTCATCCCGAGCACATAGCGACTCTCATCAAATATACTGAAATAGGTAAAGGAACCTTTGTGGCAAATGGTTTGCGTGCAGACGATGGGTCGGGTCGCACTTGCAGCGGGTTTGGCTGGAGAGAATTTATGTCAAGCGATTTTTAAAACAAGATTAAGATTGTGTTAAGGATTTGCGATTGGTTCCTTTGGCTGTAAATTGTGTCCGAGTGCTCATGCACTATTTAAAGTTATGTCCAGACACTATTTGACACTTCGCGTGAGCCAAGGGCTGGTTTTTATGTTGGTAAGACGCCATATAACGTGGCAATACCGCCAGTCTTTTGGGCACACAGTCGACAGGGATGCGGATGAATTTTTGATGAAAATCAAAATTATTCGTGCAAAGGTTGAAATTGCCGTGAGCGATAAGACCGCCCATTGCACACTTGTTTTTATATTTGTTTGTGTTGTTCTTATTATGTGGTGTACATGAAAATGTTAACAAACATCATCATCATGTTAGCCGTAGACGTCCACTGCTGGACATTAGCTTCCCTCAACCTTCACACATTCTTCATACATTAAGCAGAAATACAAAGCTCACCTTTAACATTCCCGCTAACACTGCGACCACACCTGAAAGCCTGCAATCTCTTTGGTCGGTTAGGCTCTCGCTCCACTGCAGCAAGATTTAACTTTTCAAAACACTGAGGTTCAGCTTTGTAATTCTACCGGCCATAACTAACGTAGCTACAGAGAACCGACTAATTGTCTGAATATTGAGTTTGCTGTGTATGATAGTATATTTTACTGTGGTTGTTTGGTGTTAAGTTAAGGTGAAGTGATTTTAAATTGCCCCATAAATAAAGCAAAACATGCAATACATACATTTTTCCAGTTATCACATGTAACCTACACATTATCCATCTTTACACCTTCCACCTCGTACATTTTTACCGCAGACCAAAGATGAGCGAGGTAATGAGGTAGTGCGCGAGAAAAAGATCTTCGTTTTGCCAATCAGGCTGTAACGAAAGAGAGCTAGAAGAGCTAGGTATTTTTACATAAAAAAGCGAGAGATGTGTGCGAGGGATGAAGCAAAAAATGTGTCCCCGCGCAGAAGACACATAGTCCGCTACGCATCCTTGCACCACTCAGCTACACGCCGTTTCACAGTTTCGCTTCGAATACGAAGAGTCCGCCCTCGCAAGGCTTTGGTAAAAACCGTCACACATTTTCACAGCACCGCTACACTTCGTTGCATCGCCTTGCAACCTCGTACATCATTGGTGGAAGCACCCTTATCCTATAGGAACCCTGAAAGCTCAAAGAACTTGGTTTTAGTGTGGCTTTCATCGTAATTCAATCATTGCTTGCTCAGATTTAAATAAACAATTTAACCTGTATATAATACTAGCTTTTGCCCGCGACTTCGTACGCGCAAATCCCGTAGGAATTTCCCGTTCCCGTATAGCCTATAGTTTTCCTCTCGAATGTGGCTATCATATACAAAAATAATTTTCCAAATCCGACTGGTAGTTCCAGAGATTAGCAAGTTCAAGCAAACAAACTCAGCTTTATTATTTTAGTATATGGAAGATATAGATTAAAATTAGAAATCATCAGAGTCCATATGTAATTTTGCCTTAAACTACTCCAATCAACTTTTTCTAAACTTTCAATCAAAACCGAGACTTTTGAATTACACTAGACTCCTATAGAATCAATCAATCTTGTTCAAACTTAATAAAAACCAATCTCACTTATGACATTACCACAAAAACCAAATCAATATCATACATAGTTATACCTTATATGATTGGCCGGGCAAAAATTTGTGAAATTAACTTTTCCTTTTGAAAGAAATGGCAATTCTTTTATTACGTATAGCTCGGATAGATAGAAATTGCTTTGTACAACTTTCCAAATGGACATCCTGCGCTCTTCTCTTTCTCCAAAGAGGTTGTACGTCTAAGTTAGTATCTGTTAAGTAATTGAACTTGCCTTTGTATCGATAAGCACGCGATTAGCCGCCTTAAGCCCCTTGAAATTAGGTCTTTGTTCCGTTGCTGGTACATTTCTTTGGATAGATATTGATAATTAGAAGATTTATCTTTCATAAGCATGTATGTTGCGTTAATGAATGTGGATGGAATAAAGAGGTTCAATGATTGACTGAATTCAGATATTATTCGAGTATAATTTTATTATTATACATCGCGGCGAAGGTGATGTGCGTATCAAGTTTGCAAGTCAAACTAGGCCAGAAACTACTTAACGATCTCATCCCATCGGCCCCCTTCTACCATCGGACATCTAGACGCACTGCAATTTACCATCCCTACCTCGTTGCTGAATAGCAACGAGGTAGGGATGGTAAATTGCAGTGCGTCACCAATTCGCAATAAACGTTTCTAAACGTCTTTTATAATGCTCACAGCAAAGGAGTGGAACTCTCTGCCTGCGTCTATGTTTCCGAACGCATACAACCCTAATCTCTTCAAAATATGAATGAACAGGATTCTTCTGGGTAAGCTCGCTTCATCGTCGACTTTGTCTCTGTCATATATGACCTAGACTAGAGTCAAGAGCAAACCCATCTCAAACAAAAATATCGAGCAAGACCGAGAGGTCTGCCCAGCAGTGGGACATAACATCGTCGCAAGGAAAAAAATTCGAAATTCGGTTTTTTTTTGGTTCTTCGTATTTTTACTTCTGAAATTAAAGTTATTTTATACTTTGTAGTGTTTTTTTTTATTTTTCACTTTTTTGTCAACAACACCACTAAAAAGTCACAGGAAAGCAAAACACGCCATTTCGTTTACTTGGATGATATATTTTCTATTTCCTCCAGCTATTTTGATTTAAAAACCATTAACCATAGATTCTTCTTTGGATTTCCATCTACAGCGAAAAAAATCAATAATTCTGCCTAAAATTTTCTTACGTTGGAGTCAGCTTCCAGCCTAATCTGACTTCTAGAACTAGGTAACACGATACTGCTTAGCAAGACTATTTGTTTGTCTTTCTGACAACCCGTTTCGACTGCTAACGTAGATACTACTTAATTAAATGAATATCACTGGCTGAATAGACTATACCCGCCAACTTGATACTTCAACGAAATCTTCACGAAATATCATATTTAATTACATCAATCCTTACTGAAATATTAACCTTATTAAACTTTTGGACGCCAGAGCATACACGCATCGGCGTGCTCCCGACGCCAAAACATAATGTCACCATACTTTTTTGTCACAGGTTTGTGACGTTTGACGTACAGGGCAAGTCGGCTGTCCAATTTCAAAACCTAGTATCTGACAAATTTTAAAATAAGCGTGTTTTTGCATTTTTCGACATTATAGACCACTCTCCACATACTAGGATAGCAAAAACTCCCAAAAATTAGTCAATAACGAAGTTGCACAAAGTCGGAAACCTAGTATCTACAGTAAACGTTTTCAAAATACCAAAATTACAAGATTAAAACATAGTATCTAACATCAACCATTTTATAAACCTAGTAAGTGCTTGTAGTTACTTGGATATAAAATGGTTCATGTAGATACTAAGTCAATGAAATGGTTGAAATAAACGTCAAAACTCCCGCGCAACTTTAGTAAGTGAGATGAAGTCGTTGCACGCGCGTGTTTTTGTCTATAAAAATGAGTAAAAATCAGTTTTATAGGTCGAAATTGATCTTAAGTGCTTTATTGATCTTAAGAACAATATGGTGAAATGTAAGTACGCTTCAGTGTATAATATTGTCAAAGTTTTTTGTTTTCCAAGGTTTTTTTATGAATAAAAGGACTAGGTAACTAAAAAAGGCGATAAATGTGTAGATTGTGGGCTGTATGAAAAAAGACTTAAAATAAATGAAGGTGCAGATATTCCAGAGGATGTTAAAACTGCATACGAGGATCACAAAGCTAAAGCAAATAAAACAATACAAAAGTATCAAGAAGATGGCTCCCTAGAAAATACTTCCTGTGTGAGATACTATTCGATGGATTTACAAAAAGTTATGTTGTTACCCGACATGCCTAAAGTCAAAGAAACCTTTTTCTTGAGTAGAATGATAACTTTCAACTTGACATTTGCACCGATCAGAAAGAAAACTAATGTTAATAGTATTTGTGTTCTATGGCATAAAGCCTATTCTGGACGAGACGCTAATGAAATTGCTAATGCAATTACAGCAATGATCGAAAAAGAAAGAGATCTTAATCATTTGATATTGTGGTGTGATAATTGCACAGCTCAAAATAAAAATTGAATCCTCTTTACATCACTTGTTACTATAATAAACTCTGGGTTTTGCATTTTAGAAAGTTTGACTTTGAAATACCTAACTAAAGGTCACACTCATACGGCAGCTGATGGAGTTTATGGTAATATAAAGAGGCAGATTAAAAAAAAAGATGCTGTGTACGATTTTGAAGACTATAAGAATGTAATTTTGGGTTGCAGATCAAATATTGAAGTTATCGAAGTCCGAAAATCGTATGAGTGGGTAAAAAAGAAACGCATACTGCGACGCAATGATGACCTTAATCCCATGAATATTTTTTTGCTGAGTTCTTTGGTTGAAGTAAAATTTGTAAATGGGCGCCGCAATATGTTTTATAAGAATGATTTTGAATCTCCGTTTTCCGAATTGGATTTTCTTATTAAAAAACACAATCCCTTGACAACCATAAAAATATTCCAAGAGGTATTAAAGAAAGTAAAAAGAAAGGCATAGTAAAAACTTTATTACAGCTTATGCCAATGAACAGAAGGGAGTTTTGGCAAAGTTTGCCGATTATTATAATAATTCAGTCGATTTGGTTTGTGGTGGACAATTATTAATTAGTGAATAAGTTATTTTAATATGACTGTTTTCAAATATTTTGAGTGATTATCTTTTGATTTTTTACTGTGAAGAAATAGTGTTTGGTTTCCGATTATCTGTTTTTTTATCTTTTTCATTAAAACTGCTTATTACTGGCCATATTTATGTTGTTTTATTTTGTTGTTTCTTACTATGTTTATAAAATTGCATTTAGTTCCTACTCAGCAAATTCAGACCTAAATGAAAACAAAGCAAGTGATCTTACTAGGTCTATTAATTTGCGTTTAGTCCCCGCTCAGTATATTTTAGACCTAGATGAAAACAAAGCAAGTGATCTTACTAGGTCTATTAATTTGCGTTTAGTCGCCGCTCAGTATATTTTAGACCTAGATGAAAACAAAGCAAGTGATCTTACTAGGTCTATTAATTTGCGTTTAGTCGCCGCTCAGTATATTTTAGACCTAGATGAAAACAAAGCAAGTGATCTTACTAGGTTTTGAAATTGTCACACTCAAAAAGTTTGGTCTAAGAAAACAATGTTTTTATTAGTAACTGCTTCCCTACGTACATATTTTGTGATAGACGCATTAAAACTACTTTTTTATAAAGCCTGATAAGTACCTCAAATTTTGCAATCACTCCCAAGAAGGTACGACTAATGGTATTGAAACGGCACGCTGTCAAAGATATGAAATCGTTTTTCGGCTCTCCTGTAAAATTTAGTTTTATGCAGATACTGGGTTTTGATATTTCACAGCCGAAGTGGTTGCTTGTCATGTATACGTGACAATGGCGTTCAAAAGGTTAATACAAAACTGATTTAAGTTTAACGTCTAAACCGCTGACAAATTAAGAGTTAAGGACTCGTTGAATACTTTTCGTCCCTGTAGTTATTAATCAATAATAAAGTAAAAGGCACAATGCTCGCAGAACAGATGGTCGATGGGGCCGAAAAGTTCTGGAGTGGCGACCGCGTACCGGAAGACTCAACGTTGGAAGGCCTCCCACAAGGTGGACCGAGGACCCCTGGTGAGTGTGGATGCGAGACGCACAGGAGCGGTTGTTGTGGCGACACTTGGGGGAGGCCTATGTCCAGCAGTTGACGTCTTTCGGCTGATATGATGATAATGATGAAAGTAAAAAAGTCGCGTGGACGAAGCTGCATGCCGAAGCTGGTTTAGAATAAATACTTAACCCCTAATCAATTGCAAGACAAAACCACTTTGAAGAAGAGACTAAGTGGAATGACAGCTCACTCCGTGATTACGTGACATCTTGATTTTATAGATTCACAGCTCACCTCGTGATCACTTCACCCAAGCCTTCACTTCGACATGTTTACAGAATCGACCTTCAGTTCGACACTGATTAAATACTCTTACTTTTAATATCGTTTCACTATTAATTACTAGATACAGTTTCAATATTGCTAAAAGCAAGTAATAAAGCTACAAGTGTCATCATGAAGGCTCCAACGTTGTCTCCATAAAAAATTAAACCCATTTTATTAAAGCTTATCTCTTTTGCGAGTTCATAAATAAATTACTCAGTCTCACAGTCGGATTCACTCACTCGTTTTCCAATTGCGAACAGAGATTTTCCGTGCTCACTTAGTCGCTTAGAAATTGACAAAGGAATGAAAGCACAGTGTTTTAAATAGTTGTCTGTGTTGCATTTCAAAATGCTTGTATAGATAACTTTGAAAATTATTCCGGTGTGAATGGTATTCGCGAAGGGGTGCTGTTCCTTTTTTATTGCAATATTTTCACTTATTTCTGCTAACGTTTTCAAACGGATAATTAATGAGGTATTTTTTGGGTGTCAGACTTTCTTTCTTTTTGTTTTCCGGATCCTCTAAAGCGTTTTGCATTTATTTTCCTTTCCTTTGTCTTTCGCACGTACGTTCCTTATTGCCGTGTCTTTCTTTCATGTTATTTATTTGCGCTTAATGCTTATGTAGACTTATGTAAGTACAAAGATATTGCAGTATATGAGTTATGGAGTCTATAAAAGGTTCGTACATAAATTGTCGTCTTACTTATGCCACTTAACTTGTAAGCAGTTATTTAAAGATAGGTTAACGTTTATTGTAATACATTGCAAGTAGTTGTTTAACATCTGTTTCGACATTATTGTGTATTGATCTAGGTATCGCTTGCCAGCTGTCGCATCTACGAGATGAATATAATTAACGATAATGTCAGCTGACAGCTATTCAACAGTTCTGCTACTTCAGTTTTTTGTTGGTGCATAAAATAATCAGCTTCGCGATTGCCATATGTGAAATGTGGATAGACAATTATCTCTTTTCGTAAAACCACAACCGCACCAGATATTTTTTCTTTGATAGGTAGTTTACTATAAAATATCAGTGGACATATTTTTCTAACTTATTAAATCATTCAGAAAATTATAAGTAGGTATTTTTGACAGATTAAGAATAAACTTTCAAAATACGGAAATTACGACCCCGATCACCGATAATCTTTTTTGGAATATTGAAAAAGTAGGTACCTACCTACTTTTTACAGAGAGGCAGTACTCGTATTTTAAGGAGCGATCACATTCACATCACAGTCGCAAACTGTCAAAAACATCTCTAATTTCCCTACATAGTGACAATTTTTTTGTCATTGATTTTCGCTTAGATAATATTGCGACTTGAATTTTAACGCTTAAAATATTCCTGAAATCAACACGTTTGTCAATTGATCAAATTAATTACTGGCCGAGATGCTGTTTTTCATTTATCTTTCTAACTTTCCGTTAACACATACCCAGAACAATCGGAGCTATTCAAAATGCCATTAAATATTCCATGGGATACCAAGTGACGGTCGAGTCGAGTCACTGGCGCGAGTGGCATCCTTCAAACGCTAATGAACATTGAACTTGAACTGAGAACGTTCCAGTTAAGTCGGACAACGGCTTAGTGGGGATAAGACTGGTTACTAATTTGTAGTTTTGGCTGTTATGAATGTATATAAATATATTAATTTAGATGTGTTATGCTTGGTTCCTGACTGCCTCAGAAGGAGGGTAGTATTCTCGAAAGTACCTTTGTATGTATATTTGTATGCCTAAGCACGACCTGCAGCCTGACTGGACGGTTTTTAATGAATGAGGTATTATTTGATTTATTTTAAGTGCCAAAGTGACATAAGCAATATCAGGGGTTCCCAAACTGTGCGTCGCGTTTTAAATAGCCATAACTTAATCACAAACATAACTATTCCCGACCACATCCACTCTACTGCCATCAAATGTCGCCGTCCATTACGCGGACCAACCCGAGCGCGTCACCCCACCAGTAACTTCACACGCACTCGCTTGGAACCACCGGCACTGGCGCACTGGTGCACTGGATGGCGCGCTAGCCCTTACTACGTCGAAGTATCATTATTAGGAGCGTTCTTTTGTTTTGTTTGGGGCAGGTCCGGGGCTTGTTGCTAGGTTGATTATGTATATGTAAACTAGCTTCTGCAAGCGACTTCACCCCACGTGAATATCGGAAATAATTCTAAGGAGGTTCTCTTGGGATAAAAGTATGTCTAATCAAAGACATAATCTTCCCGAATGCCAAATTTCATCCAAATCAGTGTGGCACGTACTCGCTCGGAACCACTGCCACTGGCACGCTAGCCCTTACTACGTCGAAGGATCGTTATAAGAACGTTCTTTTGTTTTGTTTGGGGCAAGTCCGGGGCATTTTGCTAGCTTGATAGTATATAAATGTAGATGGGCTCTTGCTAGAGGCTTCGCCCACGTGAAGGTCAGAAATAATAGTAGGGGAAGATTTTCCAGAGATAAAACGTCCAATGTCCAAGACATAATCAACCCGGTGCCAAGTTTCATTCAAAACCGTTAAGATGAGAAAATGTAACAAACAGACAGACGGACAGATTTATTTTCGCAATATTAGTATGGCGGAGCACTTTCACCATTTGCCCATAAGTATTTTTGCACATTTACGTATATCATTTTAAGATTATTCAACTTTATGTAAAAAAAATAATTTTGACTTTTAGATAGGTATTGGTTTTAGGTAGGTAATGGCTTCTGTGATAGATTTCCGAGAGAATTATTTTATCTATAAGATTTTTACAAACTGTCATAATGGCCTGGAACTTTAGAAATCCATTTTGTGAAGATATGGTTTCGTCAAAGTCTCTCCTTTAAGACACACTTTTAGCACTGACACACACGTTTTGCTAATACATAGATATAGTATTAGCAAAACGTGCGTGTCAGTAACCGTTATGAGAAAACTAATTTTAATTAGGTAGTGCTGAAACTAGCTGTGAACAACACAACTTACACAATTTCCGACTCACATTATGAGCTCCTGGTAAATGTGACTAAAATAGCCAACCAAAACTGTCATATTTTTTTCTGTCTGAATAAAACTAACTTAAATCAGAATACTTATAGTTACTTTTCCTTTCATTCCTCCCACATTTCAATGCAAATCATAAATCTAGTATCCATGACGGACGCCTAAGAGCCGAAGCCGCCACTTTTCTTTATTAAATTGACCATTACGACAGTAATCATAAGCTATTCTTGGCTCTCATCAAAACAAAACCAACAATGACGACCACTATAATGCATGTCTTTTCAAATGTCTCCTACATACAAAGCACAATATCCTCACATATTTCTTGTTCACATGCACTCGCTTGGAACCTTTAAAAATCAACGGAACGCATCATTATGTTACACTTAATTATCTGTGGAACTTGATATAGACCATACCCCAGACAAAAACGATTTTCCTTTTTTACGGCTAATGGCTCAAGCTTCCGAGTGACAGCAAAAAGGTCGATTAAGTAAAGTTTTTATTAATTAAATGTTTTTCCATTGTGGTGTAGAAAAAATAGTTTGTAGTGTCTGAAAGATTCCATCTCATTTCCTTTGAGATTGATGGTGTTGTTAGAGGAGCTTGTCATCGAATGATTTTGTAAATTAATTATTAAATTGTTGTTTCTTTTGTATCAATCAAAGGTCCGACATACTTTTAGTCTTTTCTTTATCTTTTTAGAATCCTCTTAAAAATACGGTTGAAACTGTTGCAATATTGCTTTCTAAATAATTGAATTTTGCTTTGAAATTTACTCAAGTCAAATTATCATACGCGGCATTTTACTATCTCAAACAATTTACTACTTCTCATTAGAAACATCTGGCCCCGTCTGAGCCAAAAATAAACTTTTACAACGATCTAAAACCGTTCGGCATTTTGTCCATCATGGCACGGTCTCCTAGTCCTTTACAAAGAGGTTTTACGATAAATCACGTTATGAAACTTGTGATAGGTCAGGGACGGCCACATTAGGTGCTCGATATTCAGATTTTGACGTCACGAATTTAAATATTCCAATGTGGGTCGCCACTAACGTTTGATTTACGTGTACCTTAATGTTTTGTTTAATAATCGTTTTCACTATAGGAATTGTTTTGATACAATATTTTTCAAAGAAATCGCCCACTTATTCGGGTTTTTTGTTCCATTTTAATTAAAACGGGCCCAAAATATTTTCCTTAAATCTCGTTGTTTTTTTTTGTTTATTATTCAAACACGCTCCTGAATGTAACAACATATGTTTTATGCAAAAATGTGCCATCAAATTACGTGTACGTTGCAATCCAAACATGTAGGGAGTACGGAACCCGTTGAGTCGTACGCGATCATAGCTGGATGCACTCGCATCGCCGCCCGCCGGGCCGGAACGCGCCGTCCGGCCCAGCTGGCGGCCATTGTTGTTTTTTTTTGTTTTAATTTAAATTTCGAACGTGTACTCGATGGTCGAAATGTTAAAATAGACGTCATTGTGACGGAAAGAATAGTGGAATTAGTGAATTGTCAAAAATGCGAAACCTATTTGGTTTGGCTGAGTTCTTTTGTTTTTAAATGAAAATGTAATTTGTTTTTCCGTTTACCCAAATGCTAAGTCTCGTGCCGTGTAGACCGTGCGTACATACTCGACGTTTTTACGTTCATTGGAGCAAAATCGAACGTATAGAATAGAGTATCAGATCATTGTAACTTAGAAAATATTGCTCGAAATCGAACTAAAATGTTTGATGAACAAGATTCACGTGGTATAATTTATGTTTGATGATACTTGCTCATCGAACTTCAACGTACGTGTAGAACCGCTATAACACTTTACGTACATTTTCATTAGCGAACGAAATAAAATAGAAACTGCAATTTTAGCAGGCAAGAGTAAGCTTTTAATTTTCCTCCTGTTTTTCTTTGTCTAGTGGAGGTAACTAAGAGATAATTGCATTAGATAAGAGAGAACTTTAATACTTAATTTAACATTAAAATCTTCTTTCATACTCTTTAGAATTTTAACGATGTGTATTTAAAATTTTAGAAATCGCTTGTACGAAATTGTAGAAAAGGAAGAGGTTCTTAATTCGGTTGTATTTTTTTTTTGTGTTTGTAACATCATGACTCCGTTATTTATGAACCGATTTAAAAAAATATTTTTCATGTGGAAGGATATGTGGTCCCATAGAAAATTCATGAAAATCGGTTCAGCAGTATGGTTTTTAAATCAAAATAGCTTGAGGACATAGAAAATATATCATCCAAGTAAACATAATTGCGTGTTTTGCTTTCCTGTGACTTTCCAGTGGTGTTGTTAGGTGTGGGGTACCACTAAAAAGTGAAAAATTAAAAACTTTTTTTACAAAAAAATACAACCGACTTCCAAATAAAAAAACACTACAAATTATAAAATAGCTTTCATTTCAGAAGTCGGTGTTAAAATATGAAGAAACAACCAAAAACACCGATTTACGAAATTAAAGCTTTTTATACTTTTTAAGTAGTGTTTTTTTTTTATTTGGAAGAGTCGTTTCTATTTTTTTGCGATATAGATTCTCTGTCAGCTAAACTTAACCCTCATTCACTCAAGTGTCAAAGAGTCCCTTAGTCCCAGGTTACCTGACAGGAAACACTCCCATACTTTATCATAAAAGCAAGCAGCTGGAACTCCTTTCCCACCTCATCCTGAACGGTTGCCACCATAATTGTCTTTGTTCAAGCACATACTTCCTGCCATGGGGGTTGTAAATATTATACTTTATGCGGGCCCCATAATGACGGTAAGTATTGTTTAGTTTCCGAACAAGGGGCAAAGGGGTCGGTTGTAACAAGTAAACAACACTTGGTGCTGATATTTGAAGGATACATAATTTTCACAAAACATAGTTTGGGAAAGTTTGTGATTCTGTTTGTATAGGGTTAAATTAATAAGCAAAACTCCCCAGGACAAGACTTTCAGCGGTGCGCCACTGGTACATTCACACATGTTTAGAGAATACTTTTGATGTGCGAACAGCTAAGAAGTGGAATTCCCTGCCGGAGTCTGTATTTCCTGACAGCTGTCTTGAAGTATAGACTCTGGGGGTCTCGGGGGAATAGGTTACTTCTAGACAAGCGTCATTCATCGTCGACCACGTTTTCGCTTTCCATCGCGTGAGATTGTAATTGTGTCTATCATCCTACTAATATTATAAACGCGAAAGTTTGTATGGATGGATGGATGTTTGTTACTCTTTCACGCAAAAACTACTGAATGGATTTTGATGAAATTTGGCTCAGTGGTAGATTATAGTCTGGAATAACACATAGGCTACTTTTTACCCCAGGAATTTTGTTCCCTTGGGATAATTTTCGATAATCACGCGGGCGGAGCCGAGGGCGGTAAATAGGCAAAAATAATTTAAAAAAAAAAAGAAATTCTAAACAAAATTTCTAATCAAAACTACAGGATCGGGTGTGGTTTCATCTCCCATAACGACTGGCGAGTCTCGCACCTACTGCTGGCTATGGGCTTCTTATGAGACCTCATTAAAATTTCATCTTCATTTTATATCGATAACAATCAATCCTGTAAAGTTTTCATCACTTAACTTAATTTGAGCTTTTTGACAGCCACAGCCTATATTTCTGCCTTAACCTTCAGTCTATACTCAACAATCATTGATTTTATAACATTCAAGAATTAAATAACTTCTAAATCATCACCATTACATTACTCTTAAAACCATCCATCCTCAGGGCTTCGCCACAATCGGGTAAAACACCTCTCAGACGCTTCACAAGACGAACAGCTGATCCGACCCGCCATGTTTGCCCAGACAAGTGTCTGTCGTTATAATTATTTTTATGCGGGTACATCAAGTACTCACTCAACCCGAGAAGGGGAGCTGATAGCCTTAATAGGATAGTGATGGGCTAATATCGATAATACCAATTTCTATTACCGAACTTTAAATTAAGCTGCACGTTGTTTTAATTAAACTGTATCGGTCCGTTTGGGGACGAATTGATATTTTCAATCAGATTATTTGGTTTATTTGGCGGTTTATACCGGTTTTGTAATAATGTTAATATTGAATGTTTATCGATTAGATTATGGTTTAGTGTTAAGTATATCGTTTTATCTTTATCAATGCATTTTGGGGTTTTATTAGGCATATGGATAATATAATATATTGACATTACATTGTGAATTAGTTTTTGGTGATAGTCTCTTTTAAATGAAGCATAGAGTGACGTATATTTGTCACTCTTGTAATTTTGTTAATTAATTCCAATTTATTCACTCAATGAAAAAAGTCAGATTCTTACTCTATTTAGTCTAAGAAAGCTTTCAAAGAACATATTCCTAAATCAATCGTCAGCCAGCAATAAATCTCCAAAATGTAATCAAACCAAAAGTTCGTCATATTACTAAAACTTAATTTTACAGCTACAACTAACGAAAACTAATACCATTAATACCGAATGTCTATTTCTTAATTAAACAGGGCCTACACCTAAGTTCAAGCTACAACAGGTATTTAAAACTTCAACAGTTCAGAATTTTAATGAAGAAAACGTCACTGGCACGTTCTTCAAACGTTTAATATATAAAAAATCGGCTGTCTGTAAAGTCGGTTTACGGACGATAGTTTAACGTGACAACGTCATAACAAAACATTGATGAAATGATCGTAACGTTACAATGAGCGTAACGTTACAATGAGTCATCCTTTTTCGTGCGTGCAGCCGGCGTTCATCGATTTATTAGACGTTGTCAAGTCAAAAAAACAAGTGAAAAGTCAATAATCGATATAAAATAAACTAGGTTCCTTAATTACTCTTTCCATATTGGCAATCAATTTTCATGACATTGTTTTGTTTTCTTCGTCTTTTTAGGTATATTTTTCATTGTCATCTAACAGATGACTCTAACAGATGAGCTTTTGCAAATGTTTTTCGATTTAATGTTGAATTAAAGTCTCAGTTATTTCATGCGATGCTTAGGTTTTGCAGTTTCCAAGAGTTTGGGAGTAACTTAATCCCTTTTGTCTGTTGATTGTATGTTGACAAGCATTGATTGTACTTCGGGGAGAGTGTCCAGGAACTCCACGACCTCATCCCACCGGTCCCCTCCTACCATTGGACATCTAGACGCACTGCAAGTTACCATCCCTACCTCGTTGCTATTCCACCAATTAGCACTAAACGTTTCCAAACGTCTTTTATAATGCGCACAGCAAAGGAGTGGAACTCTCTGCCTGCGTCTGTGTTTTCGAACGCATACAACCCTAATCTCTTCAAAATTAGAGTGAACAGGCTTCTTCTGGGTAAGATCGCTCCATCGTCGACTTTGTCTCTGTCATCTATGACCTAGACTAGAGTCAAGAGCAAAACCATATTAAATAAAAAAAAAGCATGATACTTCTGGAGTGGCGACGGCGTACCAAAAGACGCAGTTTTGGAAAGCCTGGTAGATAAATTACCTGCTGAAGTCTCCAGGATTCCTGCCAGGGTTGCGGAATTGATTCGAAAGAGTCACTGCGGGCCTGGAGCTCAAAAGGCTTTAGAAGGAACACGAATGGGATTTAGACAGTAAGAGTCTGACACGCCCTTCCGCTCTACCAAGAGTGGAAGAAGAGTATCCAATGTGTTTAGAGACATGATAGAGAGAGGTGCAGTTTTATAGGACGTATGGCGACTTTCTATGTTTTAAGTCAAAACGTATTAAAAAAAAGGTCTAAACGATGACAAAGACTACCGAACACCGCTCTGCTAAAAAGGCAAACCTGTCAAATAATAAAAACAAGCGATCAAACTCAAATCAACGCTGTTCACAGCCCACGTCCTCACTTTATTTCGATCGTCTTCAGCATTTTGGACATAAACCTGGAACGAGAGCCTAATGATCCAGGTTCGGTACAGTCGAATACCTTTTTATGTTACAGCCCATAACATAAAACCCACCTGATGGATTCTTTTACGGTTTTTCCAAAAGCTGGTATGATTTGATAGGACAGATGTTTTGTCATTTACGGATGGCTGTAAATATTTTTAAACGTAGGTGGGTATCTTATTTAAAGTAACTTGAAATCATTGTCATAATACTCACTAAAAGGTTTGGTGTAATATTAAATTTAATATTGCAGGCAAGTTTTGATTACATGGTTCAGGAATGCAACCCCTGCAAAATAACTTGAACTACTTACAAAACATAACCTCAATCAATTATCAATTCTTACTTGAATACATAAGGTTTTATTACATCATTAATGATATAAAAATCACCGAGGCATTTCAGTGAAATAAAATCCATTAGCACCCACAATGATTCCATTTAAACACAATACAATTCGTAAATTCTTACATAATCCCACTCCCGGCATTAATTATCTCCAATTCATTTGCTCCCTTTAATGTATTCCTCTTTACACGGAAAAGTAATTCACATTAAAGGCCAACAAAATGAGGCTCTAATTGAAATTAACATCGGCTTTACCTTTGTACGGCCATTTTATAAAGGACACTGGACATGAAGACCGGTAAAACTATCGATACTTTTATCAACATTCCCTTCTTGTTTAAGATTTATATTTATGTTAGTTCAATCACAGACTTGATGTCACCAACTGCAATAGGATGCTTGAAACTTTTTAGTAGTTTTTACGGTCGAGTTTTTTGATACAAGTATTTGTTTTCCTTCATTTAAGTTAGTTACCTTTTTGAAATCATCTCTTTGAGCCCTTTATTTTGATGTAATAAGTGACTATGTCACGAAATAATTCAACTTCACTTACCTTACGGCGACCACCATCTCGTTTTTATTTAAAATTCATATAGGCTATGTCACTGCGACAAGTCGAAGTCAAATCTTTTTAAACCTCATTTTTTTTAATCTATCCAACCGTTTAGGCTGCAAGGCGTGCCAAAAAATACTAATACTCTCGAAAAACATTTAACCTCCTTCTACAGCAGTCGGATATTTTTTTTTTTTAATAAATGTCGATTTATTTTAACCGTGTCCCATCACTACAACTATCACTTATGACGTAAATTAGGTTCGGCATATTTGACAGATGTGCTTGTTTACAAACTCGATTGTTATTGACATGTGCAGCGCACCCTCTATTTATAATTGAGTGGCTAGAATTTAATGTTAGGGTTTTAAACCAATAAAATTCATCTTCGCACATCTGTATATGTTTAGTACATTGATCTGTCTTTGTTAGGCCCACTTTCTGGGACGAATAACTGGGATATAACTCGACTTGCGTATAATTTGTGACGAATCATAAATTTTTGTTTCCTGAAACCGTGGTTTACACTATTTATCGGTCTATCTAATACAGAATTAATCGTTTGTTCTTCAAGAGTCTGTCGTGTGGCACCCTGGGCCGTCCCCACGAAGTTTAAGTTTAGAAACTTCAACGAATACAAAGAATAAATGTATAAGAAGAAATAAAATAAAAAAAAATATGGAGTCTGAACAACAAAAACCTATCAATCATAGCATAGTCATTGATAATGTTCCCACTGCTGGGACACAGACCTTCTCTCGATGAAATAGAGTAAGCTTTAATTCACCACGCGGACCCAGTGCATGTTTTTATTTCTTATTGATTGGCATCTCGCAGTTCAACCTATGAGGTTGTCGACTGCTTAACCGGGCTTGCCTGTGGTGGCCTGAATATAAATATTAAAGCCAAGGATCCAGTGTATGTTGGTATAGTATATTACTTACATGCATTCCTCACATGTCTTCCTTTACCGTTTAAAGAACCTGACGTCTTTGGCAGCTAACAATGGTAGCCCAGTCCCCGACGTAAGTGTTGAAAGTCGTGGGTTCGAACGAGACGCTTTACTTTGTTCAATTTATTTCATCACTACTTCTCTCAAAACTGGGAACAACAATAGCCCAATCACCACAAACCCAACACAAAGTCAAACCATTTAAATTTATGCTAAGTATCGTTCACAGCGCGATTTTACGATGCCAAACATGTCACATCAACAGAGGCAAAATGCTCTGCGATTGCACGAATAGAGATTGAATGACGGGCAGACAAACTTGCCTGGTTTCAACGCAGCAAGCCTTTGAAATGTGACGAGTGAAGCTGTAATCGACACGGCGATATTGGTAAACGTGGCTCAATCTGCTATGGTTCATTTGAGGAACTTTGAGGGCAGGTTGGTATTGATTGGGAACTAATGAACATGTATGTGACCACTTTTGGATAATGACGGAGTCAGCAGCAGCATTAAATGATATTTATTTTGTAAATAGGTTAATAATAAACACTTTTGTTTTTTTTAGTTTAAACTAGATGAGGTCGTGTTTCTTAGGTGACAACAAACTCAAAGATCAAAGTCTCTTTTAACGTCCATATAATTCGTACAGGTCAAATCATACGAGAACCATGAAGGTGGACTTTTGAGGAAAGCACCACACAGATTTGAGTGGACCTGTCCAGGCAAGCATTTGTCAGTTTTCGTAAAGCTCAGCGAACTTCAAGGAGTTTCACGATTTGATGGATAAATGCATTTAGTTATTAACGGTGAGTGAGTCTGAAATATACTAGAACAATTAGGATTATTAAGTAAGTTCGACCGAAATAATCGCTTTAGTGTGTGTGCACATTATAACAAGGAACTCGTAATCTTATAATCGCATCTAAAGTCAAAATTGCAATTCAAAGTAGGTTTAATTGCTATCCAAACTCGGCGTTGTCTAAAGTTGTCTAATATGGTACAAATGCTGTATTTGTTACTTCACAGTTGTTTCTAGTTGGCCATGTTTAGTTGTTGGACTGTTAAACGAGTTTAAGTGTACATGTTATTGTGTCAGACACCCTTTTCGCCTTAACTGGTTAGGGAGTAGATGAAGTTTTTAGTTGTTTTTGTTACATTGGCAATAAGATGTAAGTAGTTTTTTTTAAGGATGGCAAATCATCAACTGACTTCGTCCGCTCTGGGTGGACCGGAAGGGCGTATCAGACTCTTATTGACACCCCATCCGTGTTCCTCCTAAAGTCCTTTGCGTACCAGGGCCGCGGTGACTTTTTCGAACAAATTTCACAACCCTGGAACCTACATAACATGCTAACCCGATATCCCTTGGCAAAACTAGTGTCTGATTTTCTGGCTTCTGCCAAAGATTTTCAAGTGGCAGCCGGGACCAACGGCTTAACGTGCTTCTCGAGGCACAAAGGAATCTCGGCAAGCGGCGCTTAACCTCGAAAATCGACCCGTGAGGTAGTTATTATTTAACCACGAGGTCCTCCCGCTATCTAACTTCGTGTCGAATTCTAACTAAAACAAATGACTACCACTAAAATACGATCATCAATTTTACTAATAACCTCTTTATCAAACCCTTTACCATAGTCCTGTCTAAAAGAAATTTCCAAAGACTAAAAATAATAATAAAAGTATCGACACAGAACGCGTCGTGTTCATAGTCGGACACTTCGGACTAATGGTCGCATACCTGTCTCAAATTAACATGATTGGGATCGGACATAATGTTTTATCCTAACTAATAACTCACGAGAAATATTCACTGTGGATAATCCTATCATACACAAGTGGGAAAGTCTAAGATGCTTTTTTCAACCTTATTGTATATCCCACATAACCTTCCACTTTTCCCGGTGTGCTTCGTTCGTTAGAATACCCATAATATTATCCATTTTTAAATCACGGATAATTCCGCAGATCTGCGCTATAAAAAATCACTTATGATTTTTTTGTAATTTTGCCGATGACAGGTACTGCTTACCAGATAAAATGTAAAACAAGGAAGTCATTTGATGATTTCCCATCCTTAAAGAAAAAAAAAGCATAAAATTATTGTTTAATTTAAAAAAAAACAACGCTCCTGTTTTAAAACTCCAACACATTTTTCAAAACATACCACAATCCCGATCGTTTCTCATATAAGTCCGTTCCACACATTCCTTGAATACATTAACAAAGGCCCAAATTATTCAAAGTAACAGGTCGACGCATCTGTGGCGCATCCGAGACTAAACACGACATAATTCGTTCCTTAGAAGATTAATTTGTAGAAGCTAAAGGGAATGCTATACATTACATTTCATAGAAAATGCGTTTTGATTAACATAACTTAGAAGTGTTTAGAGTTCCGCAAGGGATGGAGATGGAAACCTTTTTTTGTTTTTTAATGCCGATTAAACTAATAATGTCGTTAATTGTCATATTATTGTTTTTTGTTATTTAATGCCAATTAAACGAGATATTTAATTTCATACTCGTTTAATCTCCCGTTTGTCTCTCTCATTTCATTATGCGAACAGCTAAGGGGTGCAATTCTCTGCCGGGGTATCTGTGTTTCGTAATAGCCACAACCTGGGAGTTTTTAAGTCAAGAGCGAATAGGTTAGTTCTTAGCAAGCGTGCCCCATCGTCGACCACATCATCGCTTTCAATGAGGTCTATTCTTTAAACATGTCAAAGTGAAGGCTTGGGTGAAGTGATCACGAGGTGAACTATCAATCCATATAATCACAGCTCACTTCGTGTGCACGTGACAGCTTACCTCGTGATCACTACACCCAAGCCTTCACTTCGACATGTTTACAGAATCGACCGCCAGGTGAAGTTGTGATCAAACGCGATACTATCAATTGCAAGAACAGATTTTAAACCTGGTAATAAAGTGCCGATTTCAAAAACGGGTAACAATATTGACGGGGCGACTTTGTTCAGATAGCGTTCATATAGTTCTATATTTATTTATCAGCTTATATCTACAGCTTTGCCCTTTCCCATGGGAAGGTTCTATACCGATAGTACCTGGTATAGAACCTACATGACATAGTCTGCTCGTGTGCCTAGTCCAATTTATATCCATTGAGCTGTGATTGATTAATAAACCATCCAAACATACAGACTCTTATATTTATAACTAGCGTTTGCCCACGACTTCGTACGCGCACATCCCGGTTTTTCCCGTTCCCGTATTTTTTTTCGCTATCCCGTATAGCCAAAGCCTTCCTCATGAATGTGGCTATCATTTACAAAAAGATGTTTCTAAATCCGACTGGTAGTTCCGAAGATTAGCGCGTTCAAACAAACAAACGTCGGCTTTATTATATAAGTATAGATATTCATCGTATAGGATCAGCAAATATGTTATACACCTACGTAGGTACCTTAATTAAGCTTTATACACACAGCCAGCATCGAGAGGGAGGCGGCGGTCAGCCATGCAACGCGTCCGATTTGAACCAAGTCTGCTAATGCATTTACCGCCTAAGGGGTGCAAAGGGGGTGGTAAAACCGTGTGTGTAATATACATACACGACGAGTCAATCAATAGTGTAGCCCGAGGGGATGCAACTTCGAAACATAAAGGGCGAACAAAATGCCGCTCCGAAATTTAGCTCTGGTACGACTAAATTGGTATCTTTCAGTTCGATACGTATGGGTCTTTATAGGAGCTCGTCTGGGGAAGAACCGACATTTCTGCTGCCAATCATTGCTGTGTTCTGGTACCTTAATTGCGTATCACTCTTTCACAGTATCTATCAAAATTGACGGGAATTTTAGAAGCCATTGCTTCATAAGTTTACAAATTCGTCTGCTCGACAGCGTAAAGTGAATAATGTTGAACTGTAATAAATAACATAAAAACTGCTGAGCCGAACTGATTTTACGGGACCAAATGGCAAGTACCTATACCGCATCAAACGAGAAAAGAATCACACAAATCGAATCAGAAACGTTGGAGTAATCGGTGTATAAATATATATAATATATATGTATATTAAAAAAAAGAATTTTTGGAAGTCAGTTAAAATGAAAAGCATTGGGATTAATTGTGAGTTACGTAATGATTTGTACGGATTTGTGGACTTTAAAAGTGAATTTTGACCTGTGAGTTTGTTTCGATGTTTAGGAAATACCGGCCGCGTCTTTTAGCAAGAACTAACACGTGAGCGAAATATTTTTAAACAATAAAAAAAAATTGTTAATCATTTATGACGCTATAATTAAAATGTACAGACGCCAGCACACCAGGCTTCCCGAAACTGTCAAATTTTCCCAATCAACCTTGAACCTAAAAATTTAGCTATAAAGTTGAAAATCTATAAAAGAAATTTGACAGATTCTTGTAGCTTGATGTGCTGGCATCTGTACCATCACGAACTTCTACATTTCTGCTTATAATTGGCTCCGCTCAGCCAGCTCACTAGAGGCTGATAAATATTATGTTTGCTCAGCCGCCGTTGTTCAAAGCATTTTCATCTAGGCGTGATGTTGTGTACCCACGTCATATTTATAGCCACTATGTTTTTAATACATTATTTTTATGACGAAATTACCAAGATACTGAATTTTGGTGACAAAAATGTACCCCTAAAATAAAATAAAAAATGCCTTTATTCTACTACTTTTTTTACCTTTTTCTGTTGTTACACTACGTTTTACGCTTTAAGTGATTATTTGAGTTATCACTCCAATTAAATCTAAACCATTAGGCATCTAATAAAATGTAATTAATTAGTGAGTATTTATGGATTACGAAAAAAAATGTTAATAAGTAGATTTTTGTCATCTGCAATTTTTTTTTAACATGAATGCTTTAGTTATATTCTTAACTTAGTCAACTGTCAACCAAATCCTTTGCTACACATAATTTCGAAATACCGAAACACACAATTTTAAAATACCCATAATTACATTTCCCCAAAATTTTAATTTAACAAGACTAATTCATTGAACTTTATTGAAATCAGAATTGAACGTGATATAATTAAATTCATTCAATTAATGTAATTCAAAATAGCAGTACAACGAATGCTTGGTTTTCAGTTAATTAATTTCATAATTAAAGCAGAAGCCATGTTTATATTGCTTGCTCATATATTCGATTGTCGTGGTTGTTCAATCAAATAACGTTATTTTAATTGTTATCATTTCGTGTTTCGTTAATTAATATTTTTATTTGAGCATGTTAATGTTTTAATCTGAGACCCAATTAACGTATTTTAAAGAAGCGTATTCACATCGCAGTGGCAAAATATAAAAAACGCCTACAAATTCCCTAATTCAGTAAATTTTTTGATGTGCTACATCTTTCCTCTCGCTTTCCTGCAATCTGTAGGAGTGATTCCTTGAAATGGGACGGAAGTGTGTAACAGGAAGTCGAGGAATCGCGCGCTATTTGATTTGACCAATGAGCGCGTGCAGTAGTCGAGTTGGCTGTCAGTTGGTACTTTTAATGTTAGAGTTGGTAACCACACTATGATTCACTATGGCTTGATTACTAACTCTGACGTCTAACGAACATCTTTGGCAACCCTTACCCTCTTGTTACAGGGAGTGGGCTCACGAAAAAATAAAGATGTAATAGTCGACGCCAGATTTGCAATAACGGTCATTGCCCTTTCCATAATATCTCTTCGTAGTACCTGGACAATAAAATATGAATCGTTTTTCATTACTAGAATATGTAAAGGATCACGAAAGATGTCGATTCAGGTCAGCTTTATGTCTTTTTTTCTGTTTTTGGAATTAAGTGTGTCAATAAACGTGAGTCTATGACCGTTATTGCAAATTTATCTGTCGTCGACCATAGTTACATGTTTGAATTTCTCACACTATTTGCGTGTAGCGTTACTCACTAGAAATAAAAGTCAATTTGCGCCATCCAGTACAGAAGACATTTGGCACATCAAACGTCATCTCGACAAAGAAGAATAAATTTAAAAAACATGAAACTCCTCTATTTTCCACCCATTTTTTTCCACGATCGTGCTATTTTAGTAACCTCTTTTAAATAAGACAGTGTTGAAAATAGAAAGAAAGAAAGAAAAATGTTTATTTGGGACTCGCACAAGACAAACAAACCAGTAAAATAAAATTAATAACTAAACAGTATAATAAAATAATTATCTGTGCGAGGCCAAAATGGTCCCTTTCTCAGCTTATGCTGCGATATCTAAAAAATAAATAACGCAGCTCTGGTATTCTGATAGGGCCAGTCAGTGGTGCCACGGATACACTCACGGAGCATATATAAAAGAAATATACAAATAAAATAATAAGTATAAATATGGGTAAAAATGCAACAATTATAAATATATATATAATAATAAAAATAAAAAAAACCGGTACATACATACAGTAAATATGGTAAAATACCGTACTTAAAATTACTCTTATAAAAAGCAGACTCAAATACCCCACTACACCTGATCGACCTTATGTAAGAGGTCACTCAACCTCAAGTACATAGAACTAGGACGATACATTACCCTCACCCGAGTGGACTGCATCTGAAATTGACAGTTACGTCGACTTTAGGTGGCTCCAATTTATCCAGAATATTCTAGAATATGAAACTGTTTATTTGATAAGGTTTATACGTCACTTGCATGAGAGAGAAAAACAAGACTTCTATTTATTTTAAGAGTGTGTTATCTTTTTAGTTATATTCATGGTTTTAAGGAAGTTTGCGGTAGCTGTATATTGTTGTTTGTTTTTAGTAAATAAATGTAGTTTTGGTCACAAACTCAACGTTATTTATAGTTATGATATTCAATGCTACGGTGATCTTGAACACACTAGTATTTGCCAGGTGGTTCGTGGATTCAAGTGCGTCTGCCAAAAGCGAGGTCGTGGGTTCGACCTCCGCAATGTAATTGGGTGTATTCGTAAGAAATTTACAAGCGGCCGCCCTAAATTTGTGTCTAGTTAACGATATAATGGAAATATGGCTACGAAAAAAGAAACAACATAGAATAGAAATGAAAAAATACAATAATTCAATTTTTCAACGCAAAATATTACATAGATAATATCTACCAGTAACTTCATGCATTTTAATTTGCAGAAATAATCGCAAAATAATATCATTTTTTAATAATACATAGGTAACTTACTCATTTTACGACTTCAAATATTTTACCTTAAAGCAGCTTTAACATTTTAATTTAAAGAAGAAATACACCTCTCCACCTTTCCTCTCGGAGTATTTACGAACCTAGGCAGTAAATCTCCCCTTGAGACGTCTGCACTTTGCACTTGATCTATGCGTCTGGAAAGGTTTTATATCTTTGTAACTGAGTAAATAGAAATTAATTCTTCACACTTGAACAGATCTGGGCACTCTCAGGGCAAATTTACCGTAAATAATATAATTATTAACCAGCAAGCGTTTTATCTGTTTAATACTCGTAAAAACCACTACTGGCTTGATAGAATAACTGGACTACATCAACCCGAACCTTTGAAATGAGTTAATCATATTAAAAAACAAACGTGTAAACCAATTTTTACCAGAATGAAAAATTATTTTTTTAATTCCCGCCATGTCCACGACCTGTCAAAATCACCCGCCATTTTAAAATTGACGCACCACGCACGGTTTCAACAAACTGCCAGCGGCAGTGGCCAGTATCAAAACGTTATTATTCGTATTTAATCGAAAGCCATGTAGGAATATCGACACGGATACCCCGACCGCGGAACATCCCCTCGTCATGCCGCCATTGCCTAGCAACTACCTCCCCTGTACATGTAGCCAGACGGCTAGACGTCGAGACAGGGGGTGCAGCGCTTAATGAAATCACCAACCTACCTATAGTGACAATGAGTTTCGGCCGCCATTTTTGAGCCGAGCTGAGGAAATTTTGCTTTAGTCGATTTTTGTTGACGGTACGGCAGGATTTTTGGCAGTTAGTCGAGTTTGGGAGTTTCGTTGCAGAGTTGTAGGTACTTTTGAGCGCTGTTAAATTAAGTTACTCATGCAAGTATATTTTGTTTTTGCCTACCTAGATTGTCTTTTGATTAAACGTTCGTTGACTAATTCCAATCCAATTATTTGACTAATCCTTTGAATAATTACTAGCTTTTTATCCTTTTCTATTCTGAATAAGGACCAAAGAACAAACAACATGATTCCGATATGAGAGAGAGACGGAGTTATACAGGACGAATAACACTGTCCCTTTTCCACAATAGAATCTTAATGACATTGGCACTTCGTAGTGCGGCGGTATTTTTTGTTGTCAATACGTTAAAAATCTACGGCCACAAAAAAGTCAGTTGTAAATCCATTTTTATCTTTTAAATCTACTTGATTCGCGTACCCAGTGAACAATCAGTGTGCAATTGCCATATATTGTCATTACCGAACGAACGAATTGACTTCTGATTGCAACAAAGCAGCTGCTGTGGAATAATGACACATCGTTATCGAAAAAGAAAAGGTAATTACCGTTCCAATTTAAATGTATTTTTTCTTTTTTTCAATAAAATACTCTTTTAAAAATTAACTCTGTCAATTGATAATGAAAATCTTTATTGAAAATTATTGATGAAAAATGTGTCTTTTGGTGATTTTTTTAACTTTTAGACTGTAATCGTATTCTATAAAATAATTAAGGCACCATTGTTCTGAAATTCCTTAGATCAGTATTACTAAATTAAGTAGGTATAGTAGGCGCCAGATAAATGTGGAATAAAGTATATTGACCTTTCCCTAATAACTGCTCATAGGTACCTGAACAATTAAATATGAATCTTTTTTCATTATTAGACAATGTTAAGGATCACTAGAGATGATGATTCGGGACAGTTTTGTGTCATTAATTCCGTTTTTCAAATTAACAATGTCAATAAATGTAGGTGGGTCAATGACCGATATTCCACGATTATCTGGCGCCTACTATAGTACCTATAGGTCGATTCAAACTTACTGATGTCATAGTACCCTACCCCTCACCGCTTTTTTTTTTTAAGGATGGGAAATCATCAAATGACTTCTTCAACTCTGGGTGGAGCGGAAGGGCGTGTCAGACTCTTACTGACTAAAACCCATCCGTGTTCCTTCTAAAGCCCTTTGCGTTCCAGGGCCCCGGTGACTCTTTCGAACAGATTCCGCAACCCTGGCAGGAAATTCCGCACCCTGGACCCCTTACCGCTGCTGACACACAAAGCAACTATGCAGCGACTCGCAGAGTGTTCCGAGACACCATTAGGTTTGATTTTAACTGTATCAGCTAATACAAGAAGAAAAACTTAAAATTGCAAAAATACAGTTAGACCGCAAAGTAATTTAAAGAAGATTCGTCATTTTATTAGGAACAACACGTTGTCACAAAATGTTTTTTGTGAAATTTGCGCAGGAATACCTACTATGCGTTTTCCTGCTGGGCATAAAATGCAAAAATAAATAAATGTTGAAAAGAAGCTCATTGTGTTTAAATTTGGAGTGGAACTCTCTGTGTTTCCGAACGCATACAACACTAATCTCTTCAAAATTAGAGTGAACAGGCTTCTTCTGGGTAAGCTCGCTCTATCGTCGACTTTGTCTCTGTCATCTATGACCTAGACTAGAGTCAAGAGCAAACCCGTATTAAATAAAAAAAAAATGTTAATTTCCATTGGACACACACAATATAGACACAGTGATACATCTCTTTACACCCCTTAATATGTCGTAAAATTAATGTTTAAAGGTTTCAAAACGTATCTAAGATGTCGTAAATTGACTTTTAAAACTTTGCTTCAGTTTATCCTAAAAAATCAAAAAATAGTCTCGTGAAAGTTCGTAATCAATCATTAAAAATCTTATTAAAAATATACATTCCCAAAGTTTCAGTTACTAATTAATTTAACAAAATTTAGTTAAGAATTTGCCAGATTTCATTACTTTTCACGAGCGATTGATAGTCGCCATTTTTCTTTCAATATTTTATACTTCCGTAGATTCGCGTATTTTTTGCACTTAAGGAAACCGGCCAAGTGTGAATGGGACACGTGTCCTTATGGATTCCGTACTACCAAAACTATAATTGGGTAATGCTTTGTCAGCGGCCATAATTACACGACATTTTCTGTTGTAATGTTAACTGGTTATCTATCATGAAAATAAAGATACCGACAGATAGATATTATATGTTTGGCTTAGTTAATGGGAGTCATTAACGCCGGTGGAAGTCCATCGGAAACGGAACTCTAAAAACCGCCAAGTGAGAGTCGGACACGCAAACGGAGGGTTTCGTACCATAAACCGATAACTCACGTTTCTAGAGTGGCCCTTTTTTTAGTTAATTTCATTTTTGTTATAACGGCAAGAAAAATACAAACTGTGAAAATTCTAATTGTCCACCTATTACTGTTCATGAGATACAATCCACTGACAGACGGACGGACCGACCGAGCGGTGGCTTAGTAATACAGAGAGTTGCGTTGGTTTCTCTTCGGATACGGAACCCTAGAAGGATTCCATGTCGCCCCTTTTTATCCATTGACCATCGATCTCTCAATCCATCGTTTAGTCTTGAGAGTATCCATCACCATCAATCATAAAAGAAAAATTCTTTGTTTTATTTGATAATACTTTTACATTGACGGCGTTTTAAAACTCTGAATTAGCACCAAAGAGGTGATTATAACTTATTATAGGCAATTTTAAAAAGTAACTTTAGATTATGCTTCTGTTTAAACATGATAATTCCATTAGGGGTTGGTAATTTTATTTGGGCAATAAACGTTTGGATGCAGGTACTTACCTCCCTTATTAGGAGGGGTTATAAATATGGTGAAAAGGGCTCATCAAACTCGCTCGTTTTGTGGTAGGAAGACCTTTGAAAGTTTTATCTAATAATATGAGAAAATACCTCTTATTATCAAAATCTAGCGAAACTGTTATTTCTTCACCTGCCTTCTTCTGCCCTTATATCATCAATGTCGTTACAAAGTCCAAAAAAACCGGACAAGTGCGACTCACACTCGTGCACCGAGGGTTCCGATCGAGTCTTGATTCTTTCCGACAATACATTACCTACGGTTAAAATCGTCACGGTCAATTCGTCAACCAAAAATATATACTTATTCGTAATCGCAAAAAAAATATGATAAAACAACAAATTCCCAATTTTTGGACTTTTTCCTGTGCTTGTACTGTAAGATCTATCTTCTTGCCAAATTTCATGACTCTAGGTCAACGGGAAGTACGCTTCAGGTTTTGATTCCCTGTGAGTGTCAAAAAATGCGCAATAATCGGAGCATTACGGCCGTATCTTTTTTTTACGTTAACTTAGAAGATTAATTTTGTCACAGCTTCAAGGAACTGTAGACTTGAGTATATGGTTTTAATTTCAACTCGGTACCTCTACGCGTTCCCGAGATAATGAGTCTTAACAGACAGACATACGGACAACAAAGTGATCCAGTTAGTAGTTAGTATAAGGGTTCCGCTTTTTCCTTTTGAGGTACGGAACCCTAAAAACACCAACGGCAGACGACCACTGCTGGACTGAGGCCTCCCGCAAGTGTCGCCACTTTGACCGGTCCTGTGCGTCTCGCATCCAGCGGATTCCCGTGACCTTCACAAGGTCATCGGTCCTTGTGGGAGGCCATTCAATGCTGCGTCTATCGATATCCGGTCGCCATACTAGACATTCGACCCCATTCAATATCGGTTCCACGAGCATTTTGCTCTACCCGCTGCCACTTAGGTTTGGCAATTCTTCGGTAACCTTGGTCCTCCTACGGATCCTGTCTTTTAATCATTAAAAATAACCAAAGCTACCTCCCAAAAGGTTAGACAGGACGTACTTTTCGCCAGTAACGTTCACAGCCACATGTACTAAGGGGCGAGTCTATTGCCACCGTCTTATATAATAAAGCTGAAGAGTGTTTGTTTGGACGCGCTAATCTCTGGAATTACCAGTCGGATTTGGAAAATTATTTTTGTACATGATAACCACATTCATATGGAAGGCTATACGGGAACAGAAAAAAACGGAATATGCGCGTACGAAGTCGCGGGAAAAAGCTATATTTTATGATAATTAAACTGACAGGCTCAATAATATTTTTTTGTTGTAAATGATATCTACATTTATGAGAAATGCTACAGGCTATGGAACGAGAAATTCTTACGGGAACGGGAAAAAACGGGATATGCGCGTACGAAGTCGTGGGCAAAAGCTAGCAAAACAATGGAGTTAAAAAAAAACCTACTTACAGTCTTTATTCCATAAATACTTAACTAACTATATACACTAGAAATAAAAATAAAATCTCCTAACTAAATAAACCCTTAAATATGGCGTCAAAAAATTCATCCGCATCGCTGTCGACTGGAAGTGTACCCAAAAGACTGGCGGCATTGCCACGTTGTATGGCAATGCTTAATCTTTGACCAAGGTAAAAGCCAGCCCTTGGGTCACGTGAAGTGTCAACTAAGCGCCTTGAGAGATCTTTAAATAAGTTATGTGCACTCGGACCCCAAGACCCGAGAGTTTCAACCCCAAACGGCTCGAAAATATAACTACCAACAAGTTTATTATATTTCCGCCGCTTGAGGTTCTCTGCAGCCGCAGCGGCAGCGCCAGCACAGCACGAAGAGCTAGGAAGATGGGATGGCGCAAGAGTATCGACACAAGTAGCGTCCCACACTAATGGCCAAAAAAAATACTTCATTATACATCCCATTATTAAAACAGCTTTATATTCCAAAACACACATATTAAGAAAAACAAATTCCATTCCATCTCTAAGATTTCTTCATTCCGTACGGAAAGTAAAAATTTCTCAATGAATACACTCGCCGGCTTTGAGGAGAACTCTATTTCTGTATATTTATTGAGTTCCTCGGCGAACTAATCAAAGTTTACCAACGAATCGAGTAGTACGGACGATTCCTATCTGATTGATTGAGAATCTAATATTTTTTCAAATTATATCTTCTTGCTGAATGTTCTGTTTGCTATTTCCAATCACCGGTTCTTTTTTCGTCTACTTTTTGCCTTCTTTAAGTGTATTTAATGTTTGGTAATTTTTTTACTATATTTAGTAAAATTTCTTATGTTACTTTCGGTAAAATTTCGTACGTTATAGTTTGACGACCGCTGTACCGCGCCTTAGGAAGGTGCGGTGAGGCGGGGTGATGTCAGGAAAAAGCATGGGTTCACATGAGTTCGATATTGTCGGACATATCTTACGATATTAATTGAATATCTTATGCAATATCTTGCGATATTTTATAGCACAGAGATATAGCTTTATATAATTATTAGGAAATATTAAACTATTATTATGGTAAGTGAAAATTATGATAAATTTTAATGTTGAAAATTATCCCAAGGGAACATACTCCCGGGATAAAAATCCTATGTCTTTTCCCGGGACTCAAACAATCTCTATACCAAATTTCATCTAAATCGGTCCAGCCGTTAGCGCGTGAATAAGTAACAAACATACACACACACTCACAAAATTTCGCCTTTATAATATTAGTGTACATTTTATTAAAATAAGTATTCATATTATTTCCAGTAAGTTTTTTTTCATTGTAAATAATGAACAAAAAACAAAATTGATTAAATTAATTAGAGTAACTCTGACATGGGATTCAAATATGGGTGGTTCGTCGGTACGACGCTCTTGATATCGCGAGATACCAAAGGCGCGGTCCCGTTCGCATAGCGAAAGTTCTCTCAAATTACAGTATCAGTCACAGAAAAAAAAACAGCAGTTAACTCGCGTTTGACAATCTGTCATATGAATTTTACGATGGTTATTTACGTTCCGGAAAATGAGTATAACATTGCCATAATCAATGCCCTTGGCAAGTCCTTCAAGTGTACAGAATTGTTTGGAATTAAAATAGTAGTTAACAAACAACGGAAGCATACAGACAGACAACGTGACCTCAACAAAGGTTTCATAAGAACGGAACCCTAAAGTTGCAAGTTCCAATAGAACCTATCTAAAGTATCGAGCAACATATTTTTATCTACATTAATAACTAAGTAAGTACCATTATTTTTTGTTTTGCTCCCATATCTCTATTAAAATTGTAGTTATACGAGTTGTACCAACCTGTAAATTTCATTTTTTTTTTAATTTCATTGCAATCTCCATTACCTTCGATGCATCTTGTACAACTTGAACTATGTGATCAGGATAAGAATAGCACTGATCCTGAACAAACTTGTACCAACTTCACATTTTTTATATTCTTCATATATGTATGTATACGTCAAGCAAAGTCACACGAAGGCATTGGCAGAAGAGGCGTAAATAACGCCTCTTCTGCCAATGCCTTCGTGTGACTTCGAAAGGAAATCAACTGCTTAATATGTAACTAGCTTTTGCCCGCGACTTCGTACGCGCATATCCCGTTTTTTCCCGTTCCTGTATAGCCTATAGCATTCCTCATGAATGTGGCTATCCTATACAAAAATAGTTTTCAAAATTGGTTCAGTACTTTTAGAGATTACCCCCTACAAACACACAAACTTTACCTCTTTATAATATTAGTATGTATGTGTAGAAGTTTAGATAAAAATAAAAAACAACAACTGTTAACACGAATGAAATCCTTCCGTCTAGAAGATGACAATTAAAATGTGTTCTAGTTAGACTGGTCAGAAAATACTTTACAGTCAGAAATCAAAATAAATCCCATTCATAATTTGTTCACTCACTTACACGTGAAGAACCTGAAAAGAACTGAGGGTTCCGTACCATAAGCCGAAAAACACATGTTTCTTGTATGTATTCCCTTTTATTTTTAATTTCATTTCTTTTTTATTATTTGTTGTTATAGCGGCAACATAAATACAGCATCTGTGAAAATTTCAACTGTCTAGCTATCACAGTTCATGAGATACAGACAGACAGACGGACAGTGGAGTCTTAGTAATAGGGTCCCGTTTTTACCCTTTGGGTACCCCAGCCAAAAGACTAGTTTGACCCCGCCCCACCAAAATAAGCACGTGTAGGCAACACCTAAATAACAATTAAAAAATGGCCGATCATCGATAGTCTTTTTATAAGTAATCGATAAATCGATTCTATTGTTTCGTAATCGATTCAAAACGCTGAGTAATGATTCTGTGAGCGATACCGAATAGATTGGTAGATTAATGATTGTAACTAAATTATCTTTCTTATGTTTTTATTTTGAACTAGTTTTACCGGCCGAGCTTTATGGCATTAACGGCAGAGAAATTATCCCAAGGGAACCCTATGTCCTTCTCCAAGATCCAATCTATATGTATAACAGACGAGCTGACCCGTACAACTTCGTTTGCGTTACATTTTTCATTTATACTCCGCTCCTATTGGTCGTAGCGTGATGATAATATATAGCCTATAGGCTAATATTATTAAGGCTATAATATAGCCTTCCTCGATAAATGGGCTATTCAACACAAAAATAACTTTTCATTGCGAATCCATAGTTCCTGCTAAGTTAGCAGGAACAAACAAATTCTTCAGCTTTATAATAGTATATCTATGTATAGTTAAATATAATTACGCCATCAAAATTGGTTCAACAGTTGAGCCGTTCAAACAAAAAAAAAACAAAGCAATAATATTAGTAGGTACTGATTGAATATTGTATTTCCAAGAGAAATGCCACTGGCCTAATCTTATTGGACAAAAATAAAATAGCTAGGTAAGTACCTATAGCGTCTGTTTGACGTTTGTGTTACATTTTATAATAATAATAACTTTATTTCGGACGCACAGATCCATAGCGTGTTAGTACCATATGAAAAAAAAAAAAAAAAAAAAAAAAAAAAAAACTCATTACCTAGTGTTAGTACCAATCAACCTCTTCACAAACTGCTGCACAATTGGAGAGCCGGGGTTCTCAGCTACCGTTTTCAGAATGCTGTTTTGACTGTCCCTCACTCTCCTCAGAAGCGACGCTGTTTTTTTGCGTACCTATTTATTGGTAACTATTTATAGGTACCTATTTTTAGGTACTTACCCAATTAGTACTTAAAGTACTAAAATAATTTGCACGAGGTTTCACGTAGGTCATGCCAGTATGAGCAATATATTATTGTATACTATTAAACAGAAAAATGTTAAATCAGATCAAAGCAGCTCAAATAACTCGACGGCATTTATAGGATTTTGCATGTACGTCAGGATAACAGGATAATAGTTATTTTAACTGCATTTTAAAACCAAATGAACCATACCTACATTGGTATATTTACCAAATTCTAGGTTCTTATTTAATGTAAGCATAGTAAATTAGCTATAGTTGAACGAAAAAGGATAAAAGGACCTAGTTTTAAGCCATCTAAATCGTGTTACCAGGTGTATCCGGACAATTTACTAATAACAATTAGATAAAAGAATAATACATATAAAAGAATAAAAAACACACGCCGCGTTATTGTGACGTGAATATTTTTATATTGACGCCTGTGGCAATGACCGCGGCTGATGCTCGGTTCACGGCCGTTTAAAAAAAGACGTTTATGTTTTAAAAACGCTTTTATCCTTGTACGCTTGTAATTGGCCGAGCTGCATCTTTGGTGCGTTCGTATTCGTATGATGAATGCACCATTTTTGTACACTGAACACCCCACACTCGAAAATAAATAAACGGACGGAGCGACACGGGGCGCTGAGGGCGGCACCCCCACAGAGGCACGCACGCACACACGCGCGACGCAGGGCGAACGAGAGGGCGCTACCGTCGCTCAGTCTCGCGCCGGCCACCGCTGAGGTCGGACGTTTGTCGCTCTCTGCGATGCGATCGGAAAAATAAACTAGTTTTGTTCCGGTACGACATACCGCCTGTGCGCTGTTAAATTTTACGTGTTTGTGGACATTCTGTGAACGTGATTTTTATCTAACGTGAACGGTTAGTATCCCCTTTTGAAATCGGGATTTTTTGGAGCCGCCCGTCTTGTCTACACATGTCATGTTCATTGTTTACATCTGTAGTTATAGGCATGTGTTTCGTTTTTTTCTACTATCCCTCGTAATGTAAGGATTTTATTAATAAACGGGTAGTTCAACGCGTTGGATGAATCATAAAGCGGAGTACCAACATTGAATAAGTCGTTTCTATTTCCAGATAAACTGTTGGGATTGATTGGGAGCCGTTGACTTGTGTTGAAACAAAGGTTTACATTGTCGGAAGGTGAACGATCTTCATTCGACTCGCTACAGGTATGTTTGAACAAGAAATTCATTCATCGGTACACACTCACACGCCTACGGGTCATACTCTTTCGAATTTTGAATCTATTGGAAAACACATGTTTTTCGAAAGTTGTGAATTTTGAATTCCTTCCAATCATTTCAAGTGTCAAATAGACTGAAGGTTTAAAACGTTGAAACGTCAAATCCTAGCCCATAGATTAGACATAGACGGGCGTCCGCATGACTAATTACAATTTCAAATGCCTACAACGTATCTGTCGCACGGAAACGAAGCGTAATCCGTTTTTGTGTCATTGACCTCATTGTCTATGCTTAAGTAGGTAACAACTTATTTTTTGCACAAATTGCGTATAGTTTGCGTAACGTTTTATCCGTGTACTCGTATGTAATTAAACTATTGTGTTGCATGTCAAAGCATGGCATCGGGCCGCGCACCTTATATAATGTGTAACCTTTTGTATGACATTTGATGTTCCGAAGCCTTTCAAATCGGTTACTTGTTGCTCTTATTCGCTGGCAGAGCTAGTGTTGTTGTATCCTAGCATATTTTCGCCGGTCTGTTTTCAAACAAACTATTTTAGGTACTCCGTAGTTCATAGATCAGAAATAATCCTACAGACGTACCACAGTAGGTTATTTGTTGATAAATTAGGGTGAACGGCCCAGTAGTCGACCGTTCAAGGTTATATCTCGAGTCTGATAATCCTGTGTTATTATCTACGTAAATGATTTATTGTAATGTTTTGTTAATGGATTTGTCGGTTGTGTTTATTACTTTACGTGTTTTTTTTTGCTTTAATAACTTTTTTAATTTTTCTTTAGCAGACAATGACATTCCTCCCTATTTTCTTTATTAACCATAGACAATACCGTATTTTTAATGTTCTCTATGGTGCCAGCCCACGTTGTCTCCCACACAAGGCGGCATGGCGTCTTTTTAATAACTAACGTAATTTCATAGTCTTGAGATCTACTATCAAGTTTTTGAAACTCGTACGACTAGATTTTATCCATTACGAAATAATAGGTAGGCGGAGAACCAGAAACTAAAATAGACTTGCCTATATCAAGTTTTAGGTAAGTAGCTAAGTAGGCACACACCTAGACAAACTTTTGCCCTCTCTTTATTGCCATGAAAATGACAAGGTAGTTCCTAGGTAACAGAAAATGTATCATGTCCTATCTTAGGGTGAGGCCAAACGAGCGTCTGGCCACACGCCGACGCTAACTCATTTTGCGTCGCAGTGTGGCACAAAGAGGACTTTAGTATGAAACCGAATGCAACGTAAATTACGCGACTTACAATTTTAAAAATACGCTCGTTAGTCCTCGTCCTAACTCACACTATCATAAATTTCTTTATTTATTTCAATTACCTCAATCTCATTATTATTACTACCTAGTTACTGTCAGTCTGACTCATCTCACTACTGGGCAAAGCCTTCCCGTAACATTAATTAATATGTTTGTTTAGTACAAACAGAAGAGAATCAATCGCCTCATTGCTTCAATAACGTGATAATTCCGACATATTCTTTTTACGTTTTTATTCCGACATTTTTTTAAAATTTGAATATTGAAACCTTTTTTTCTTCTTCAATAATCAAATTTAAAAAAAAATCGGATTTTTCACATTAGAAAAGAAAAAGAAAGAAAAGAAAATTGAAGAAAAGACATTAAAAGAATAAATTAAAAAATAGATAAATCCCTGTATTCTTTAAACTTGTTAACAATGAAAATACCTACATCATCTGCCTAGCCTTTTCCCAATTATATTGGGGTCGGCTTCCAGTCAAACCGGATTCAGCTGAATACCAGTATTTTACGTGGAGCGGCTGCCTACCAGACCTCCACAACCCATTAACTGGGTAACACGGTAGGTACTCATTGGTAAGACTGGTGTCAGATTTTCTGGCTTCTGACTATCCGTAACGAATGCCAAAGATCTACAAATGACAGCCGGGACCAACGGCTTAACATGCTTTCCGAAGCACGGAGGAGTCTCGGTATCTATATTAAGATGGTCACCCATCCACAGACCAACCTCGGCAAGGGTTGCTTAACCTTGAAGATCGACCCGTGCGGCTGTTATTATTTAGCCACAAGCTCCTCCAATGCTCCTCCAAATTAACAATGAAAATACCTACAGTCTGTTATTATTCTCAACAAAAAAAAAACAATAATTTCGACTGTGACATTATAGGTGGTCGTAATGACAGTTAAGTCATGGACCTACCGCCTACAAGCTTGAATAACCTGATTCCCTTGACACAAAGGAAGCAGCTGATGCAGTTTACTTTCATTATCATTTTATTTATAAAAAAAAAAACCAATAAAATGCCGAGTGTCTTAAATTTGAACTACTTTATTGTTTATATTACTAAAAATACCTAAAGTATGATTTAAATTACCAGAAAATATCATCATTCGTCTTGCCCTTATTCCAATTGATTCGGGGTCGACTCGACGCGACACGTTCTCTTCCATACTTCTGTATTACGGCCTGCGCCGGCGGACGGCACGGCAGAGAATTTTTAATTTATGAATTGAATTTAATAGTTATCCAATCGATATATGGTATACATAATATATCATTTCAATGCTCGGTGATCAGCCGAAAACTGCGTTGCGATGCTCCGAGGCCTCTCAGTAGTCACCCTCACCCCTTTTCGAGCCATGTCATCTATCACACAGTTCATCCATAGTTTCTTGGATCTTCCCCTACTTTAATAACCATCCACATTCATACTCAAAATATACCTTACGTCTTTTACATAAAATAATGCCACTGCTAGGTATATGGGAACCCCAGATGTACCTCTTTAGCATGTCATCTACCCCGATCCAACGCTCACTTACCGCATCCAGGTTTTACTCCAGGCTATTTCTTGTCGTCCCATCGGTCCTTTAGGCAAGTTATCCTACATTCTTTCTCCTTTGTCTTTAGGATTAACTAACTAACAACTTCATATTTATTTATGTACACAAAATGTATACCTAGAGGCAGACTTTAACAAAGACAGCCATGTACAACGAATTTATAACCTAGTCTTTTCTTTAACTGAGGCTTGAGCTAACCTCACTACCAAAATCATCATTATTCAACCTTTATCTCATTTTTGTTTGGGGTGGGCGAAGCATGTCTTCATCTTCCATAGATTTGTTATTGCCGTCACCTCCTTTCTAGCCTCATTCTTAGGACAAAAAAGCGGAAGCAAACGTCTGTCCCATACAGCCAATACCAAACAGTCCTAACCTTGAAATAACACTGCAAGTGTCAACATACGTTCTCAGAACACGACGACACGAGACGCAGACTATAAAAAGATTCAAAACGCAGATACGACATTGTTATTCATAGTCCCCTTAATGAAATGCAAACCTCTTCCCCGCGTTGATTGATTGTCTCTTAGTTCATGAGAGGGGAGGCTTCTTATAACTAAAGTTCAAAGAGTTTCCGTACAGTTCATAACTCAAATATCCTTCCTATTTGTCACTATGGTTATTAATTAGGACCCTTTTGGGCATTCATTTGTTTTAGTGGGCTCATTTGAAATTGGGTTGGGAGTTTTGGAGTAATGGATAAACGTTATTTGTGTCAATGAGAGATCATAATCAGCAGGGAACTTGTCTATGTGTCTACACTTCTACAGCAATAACATGTTACGTCAAAATTAATCTTCTTGAGTAGAGTCTCTCATTGACTTGCTAAAAATATTGTGCGCAGATGGGTCGCTTAGTTTGAACACGTTCTCTGTCTTACTGACAAGCTATGAAGTGCCTAGACCATGGAAGAATTAATCAGGTTAGGATTAACAGATGTATAACTGAGAAACCCTGACAGCCTGATTTCTATAAAGAAGTTCTGAAGTTAGCTGCGAGCGCGCGCTGTGTTTATTTCAATTCTGTCGGTCGATTCTGTACGCATTACGAAGTGAAGGCTTGGGTGAAGTGCTCACGAGGTGAGCTGTCAATCCATACAATCAAGATGTCACGTCATCACGGAGTGAGCTGTTATTTCATCTTGATTATATTGATTGACAGCTTACCTCGTGATCACTTCACCCAAGCCTACACTTCGACATGTTTACAGAATCGACCGGCTGTAAGTGCAGTTCAAGATGATTATGTCAAAAGAGAACAAAACATTCCTATGAGTAATTTATGAGTTCTATCTTATAATAATATTAAGTGGAACTTTAATTTAAAGTAGATTTGATATTTAATAAGTTATTCTAACGAATAAGTGTGACAGTGAGTTTGTTACGCTTCCACGCCTAAATCGCTGAACTGATTTTGATGAAACTTAGTGTAGAGCTTGATGAGACCTTGGAGGCGATTATAGGCCACTTTCTCTGCGGAAATAAAATATAAACGCGAGCGAAGCCGCGTACTAAATCAAGTTAACGTTAAATAGTTATGTATTAAAGACAGTAAATACCTACCGGTAAATAAAATCTTCGGATCATTGAAAATATGAGCCCAGTGGAAAAGTTCTTAGTAATTATACCTTAAGTACTAGTAACAGTTACTAAGCACTACGTTCAAAACACATTGTCTATGCGACGCTGGCAAGCCGTCTTGACCATAGACAGTAATTAAATTATATCTAGTATTATTTAGCTATTAAACTTGTCGCGCGTAAGTTATATAAATAGTTAATAATGTTATTATAATTAAGTAGGAATACTAGACGGTAATAAAAACGTTGGTATCATTTTGTTTGTGGTAAAATAATCTAGTAATCTTGCTGACTTGATTTTCAGTAAATTGTGATGTTGTATTTTTCTGTTTTATTGATGTCATCGGATTATTACTAACACCTTACCTTCAAAATATGAATATAAGAAACTAGCTGTTGCCCGCGACTTCATACGCGCATATCCCGAATTTCCCGTTCCCGTATAGCCTATAGCATTCCTCATGAATGTGTCTATCATATCAAAATCGGTTCAGTAGATTCAGAGATAACAACGTCACAAACTACCTCTTTATAATATTATTTCAAGAAACAGCTGTCAATACCGTTGACAACTTTATTGTCTAACAGAAAATCTAAGGTAAACATTAATTAAATAAGTATATTATTTAATTAATGTTTTTTCGGATAAATGAATATAACAATACTACTCGTAAATTCGCTTGCAGTTTCTCGATAAAATAGTTACACGAACAGCTGTTTTTACTTTTATTCAATAACAAGCCATTATGAAAGTTTATTAATAACATAACATAATAATTATACAATAAAATACTTTTACCTACAACTATTTACGTTTAAAATTCCTCCCGGATGTCCCGGAGTCAGGTAGCTACAACCTAGAGGTCTTTAAGACAAGAGTGAACAGATAGCAAGTCTAGGCAAGCCTGCTCCATCGCCGACCACATCACCACTTTTCATTACGTAAAATTATGGTCAAACGCGAGTCTATTAATAATAAAAAGGGGAATTCACTAGACAGGCCCTCGGATATGCCTTTGGGCCTTAAAATCCTAGTTACTTTAGGCACACAATACAACTAACACCAGGGGCCTATGAAGTCTTAAAACGATCATGATTCCGCTCTAAGAGAGAGACGGAGCTTTGCATAGCGAATATCACTATCCATTTTACATCATCGGAATTGGACCTGTATTGTCAATGAGTACCGTATTACTGAGTGGTGGTCAGATTGGTACTTAGTAACTCCATGTAAAATACTGATATTCAGCTGGACCTGGTTAGACTAGAAGCCGACCCTAGGGTAGTTGGGAAAAGACTAGGCAGATTGACTGGTGGGATGACAGCTAGTGGCATGTTACAACGTAACAACTATGGATGCGTTCATAAAAAATCAGGTTTTCGGTACAGACAGGTCGGCACGGTTCGGTACTGATCGGTGCAGGTAAAACTTGTCAAGTATGGCAAATATGTCCGTGACTGTACCGAATCAACCTTTGTCAACACCTGTATGTATAGACACGGACAGATTTGCTATAAAAGTGTTACCTGCACCGATCAGTACCGACGCGTACCGACCAGTCTGTACCGAAAACCTGCTTCTTTATGAACGCACCCTATTATAAACTACCCTTTGTGTAGTCAGCACTTCAATGCTTAGACTGGACAGTATTTTACGTGAATTTAAGGAACGCTAAGTTACACAATTTAATTAAAGAATCCATAGAACTAGAGGTTTCCTCAACTAGAGAACGGCGTAATGTTCTTCCTTAAACCGCAGATTCAATATCGGCGTTTGAAGCTATTCTGGGTTGTAATATTTGTGGTATTTCCTTGAAATTCGTAGCTCTTTGCCTTGAACATCGCCGTCAAGTTGCCAGCATGACGTTTTCTATCGAGTGTGCGTCGAAACTGCACAATTTCATTCCGCCTAGCCTGTTCCGTCATCGGATTAACTAAAAGATGTACGGCGATGCGCCACCGATACGTGGTGGACATCCCACCATTTTATTCTTCGTACAGCTCAGGAGTAGAATTCCCTGCCGGAATTTTAGTCAAGAGTGTATAGGTTACTTCTAGGCAAGCGTGCTCCATCGACGACCACATCATCGCTTTCCATCAGGTGAGATTGTGGTCAAACGCGAAACTATCAATATAAATGTCACCGTAAGATTATAAGATAACTTCAGATTGTACTCTCGATAATTTGTCAACTGAACATTTGGAATACTTTTTACACATCAAAATTTGATAGTCTATAATATCTCGAAGTCATTTCGAGAAATTGAGGACTGACATAAAATGGCGTCCACTCAGCACTCTGGTCTACAATTTATCTGTTTTGGTGTGATAGTTAAATTGGACTATCTAATTTTGAAAAACTATCGAATTTTGATGCGTAAAAAAGTTTTCCAAATGATCACTTGTCAATTTATCGAGAGTTTACAATCTCTCAAGTTATTTTATAATCTTACGGAGTTTGCCATTTTCCGGTGACATACAAACAATTAAGTTAAGAAGGAGGCACAAATTTCGTTAGATATTTAATAAAATGACACAGTGTAAAAGACCGGTAAAAAACCTGCATAATGGTATCCAAATTGAAATTTTCCAAGTCTTCACATTGAGGAGACTCCCTCAATACCATCGTCAGATTTGCGAAAATGAAATGAGTCTTTTTACTATTATACTTAACTATGTATTCTGCAATTTACCTATAGATGCATTTATGCAAAACTTCCCAATGTCAATGGCACATGAATAATGTCACGTATTATAAAGTTCTGCAAAAATAACCGGTTTTCTAATTTAAAATCTTCAACTGAAATGACACATACGGATCTTCCCGACTTTGCTTCTAGCGTAACTGACCTATCCCAACGTTCCGAACCAATCAGACCGTCTCCCCCCTACTCTTGACCGGGCATTTTATTTTTGTCTGTCTAGCAATATAATTATCCCTTTCAAATTACTGCATGTGGCCGTTAAACCGCAAACTCGGTACTTTAACAGAAGGGCTGGGACGTACAATTATGACTTGCAATCATTCAATTAACCAGTACGTAAGGGCGACGTTATTATTTCTGTTGTAATGGCAACCGTTATTTTTTTTAAATTTTACTGCACATTAGTTCGGTCAAATGACAGTTGCTAAAAAATTAAATTAAGTTTTATTTGGGCTAAATGTGTTTTGTGAACTAGTAAAACATTTCTTCGCCTCTAAAACTTGAATGTCAGCACATAATTACGTAACAAAATACTTAATGCACATTAGATTGCATTAGAGCAAATTACTGTTATGTAAGTATGTAGGTGAATAGATAAACGAATATATGACAAAGCAAAAATAAACAACCAGACAGCAAAATAGCGTTTCATTACTTTCGTATATCCTGAAACCAACGTCTAAAATCGACGTAATACGTTATGTGAACATTATTCCACCTCCTTACTGATAGAAAGCAACAATCCACAAAATTGGTTACTTGAAAAAGCACTCGGTTCTCAACAATTTATTTCCCGAGCTCCCGAAAAAATCAGATAAAAACAGTACGATCGCACCAGTTCAACCGGCTGGCAATTACGAACTAATCGCTTTTAACAGACATGGGAATCGACGTCATCAGTCACCAAAGCAGCTCTTTTTCTAACACACCTTCCCCTTTTGATTTGATAAAACCAAACTAGGAAGACCTCCAACCTTCCGTCTTAATACTTATCCTCCTGCCACTTATAGGTGTCACACGGGAGGAAGGGCGTGTCTCATTATGCTAGCCAGACACGAATTCTCAGAGTTTTATAGTATAGTCATTGGCCGTGTTTTAACATCCCCTTTTTTCTTTGTTCAAGAAGCGTAACGCCACGCAAGTTTGTTCTCAGGCCTGTGCCTCGTTCGTGCTGATTTAGTACTAACCCGTTGAGTCATATGTAGCGAGTAAAATTAGTCATAAGTCTCTTTGTTGATTCCGTTGCTCTCTTGTAATGCCTATGTTTACTACAAAGTGTTTTGTGATTTATGAACTAACTGCTCAACATAGAATTTTATTCAGAATGTTCGCTTTAAGCCGGTCAATGTTTTGGTACAGTAGAATTGATAATAATGTTTCCACGAACACATGACTTAAGATAACAAAGGCATTCAAATATGATCGGCGAGTTCGTTTCTAAATTTAATTGGACTCCTTAAATAACTTGAAAACGTGAATGAAATATTATGTTGTTCTTGAACTGTATTTTATCCAGAAACGATGCCAATTTTTTAGCCGGCCAAGTGCGTAAACACTGTATGTACTATTTAAATTGAACGAGATATACTCCTGAACTGACGTGATGATCATTTTATATACAAATTCCAGCCACGTACGCATTTCTTTCTAGAATCTTCCAAACAAAGATACAATCTTTTTAAGAGCAATGACTCCGTTTGTGACCCCACGTAACAATTGTTTTTGGGCCTAGCGTGACGGATTTCGGTCGAGTCATGTTGTCACGTCGACATCATATAAATCACACGCTTTTATTCAAACAACTGAACACTTAAGAGGTTTAGTCAACTTTATCTTTGAGCCAGTCTAAATGGGGCTTGGCGTAGAGAGAAATGTTTCTCAACTATCCAAACCACCTTCGCTGCTAACCTTGTTGATATAGCACAGACCGCTTTGCGTTTCCTTGTAAATAGTTCCGCAAACATTTTGCTGCCTTTCTTGGTATCTATCTATAAGGCATATTGTTAGTCGCAGACGATTTGCAACCGCTCCACACTTTGTAGTTAATTCTGTTGTTAATGGTCTATTTGAACCAACAGTTAATGTTGCTTGTGTGTGGTCGAAGTTTAGTGAAGTCATTAATAATAATGTTTGGGACGTGGATCAACTATGTGATTTAGAGTTTCGTTATGAAAGTTATTCCACAAAAATGCTCTCTATTGAAATGAATGTCTTGTACCTAACAACTAAAATCAGCAAATAGCCGAACTGAACTTAGTTCTTTTGTTAAAAGTTTTTTACGTAATGAATACAATTTTGGACTGAAATTGCGCACTTAATGGGATTCTTTTTGACCCATAAGTAATGAACAAAGTTGTGATAAAAGGAGAAAAGAAAATACTTAAGTAACAGCCTACATTCTTTCGCAGTTTTAAAAATAAAACGTAAAGATTCGCTACAGTAACATGCCTTTTCAAAGGACATTACACTTGGACGAGGTTTTTTGTTTAAAATAATTACTTCCATTGTTTTAAAAACTAAACTGATTTTTTTGTTCGCCATTATCATAGATCTGATAGATTTACATCAAGTACTGGTCATTTCCTGCCTCAAAATTCCATTCCGCCTGACAAACCAACCGAATTATTCACAATAATGATTTCTTAAGTATACCTTACAAAGTTACATTACACCACATGGCAACGACCATTACTATTTTAAGCTATTTTACATGGTATGAGCAACGTTTTTTACTTTTTACGCTTAGAGGAACAAACGAACGCTCTTTATCTCGATGCCTATATTTACATAAGTGCGAAGGAGATGCAAGACGCTCGCCTAGTGAAAACGCAGCGTAAGGTAAGGTACCGACTCACACGCGGAGTTGATGACCGCGAGCGAAGGCCGTGCAATCGGTCAGACAACCAAATGTCACGGTCGTACGCAGCGGGCGACAGGAAAAACGTCGTCACAGACGAAAAAACGTGACTCACTAACACGTAGTACCAGCCGAATTAGCATGTGCTGCCATCTTGTTAGCGCGCCTCTAACGACACTTAGTTCGGTCCAATCTCTTCAATTAGAAGTTTTCGCAACTGACGGATTTAGAATACGCACCGTAACGATAACCTTGCGAAGAGAATGGCAATGACATTGGCTCGCAGTCAACGCGGAAAACGGAAGACGGCGTCGCCCAGTGGCACAAATTACACTCCCTCAGGGCATAAAATTTTAAATATTTTCAGCATCGACTTTCAGTTGCGCTGTAATTCTAAATTCTCGCTTTATTCCTAGGCCGTATTGTGATATTTCGACTCGTAAACTGATATAATAACTTGGGATCGTTGCTTTACGACTGTCAAAATCGTATTTCTAATAATAAAATATCTCAATTTAGAGAGGCCAATGTTTTATCGTGGATATAAAGAGGTGGTATTAATTTTTTTTTATGCTTTTTTCATGTATCGTATAGTACGATGGGGTGTCTCGATTGTGTTGAACTCTCGGAACTTTTTTTTTACATTGTTCACATGTTTTACGTGGAAACGTGAGTGTGTAATAATAATAATTCACGTTATCTAACCGGGAGGCGCGTCGGACGTGAACGTCAAGACAGTACGAGGCGCGACCATCGTTTTTATGCGCGTTATAAATATTTTTTTCATTTTGTCCACGACGCAGGCTGTGTGGACGCACTGTGTGGCAGGATGACTTTAATAAACAATTTTAATGTATTCTATAATATCTCCTTGGTGAAGTTGTGGAATCAGTTTAGTTTATGTTTGGTTTAAGTAGTAGGTAGTCGACAAGTAATTGTATTCAGGCAGTTATTACTATGATATTAAATTACGAACAAAACAACGTATCAGCTTGTTACGTCCGTTGATAAGCACGGAACTACTGCCCAGCACATTGAAATGTAGATACAGTCTACAACGTCCCGAACTTGTTTTATTCAAATCGGCTTAAAAGTTTTTATGTTTTTAAGTAAAACATATGTTCCGGATTTGTGAGGTGTCGGCCAAAGCTGCGTTCGTTGTTTAGTATATAATCTTTGTCTCACTGCATAGAAACGACGTATTATAATAGGGAAATCCTTTTAGGTACATTTATGTTAGGTCTACATTGCCGGGTTGCATTTTATGATAAAATTTTCCTAATAGCTGTATAAATTAGTGGAAAAAACATAGAAGTGTCTGTGACTAATCTTATTATATTATTCGCACCTTGTGTTGACAAAATAGGAGCATTTTATTCCTATTGTAGTGCAGTTAATATAGAAAATTATGACTTCAGAAAAATGTGTCACTTTCACTTTTACATTCTTGTCTCGGTCCTTAAGGTCTTATTTGCTTGCTAATTAATAAATTTATGACAATCTCGTGCACGCCTGACCCATTTGATTATTCACTTGGCAATAGCCACGACTCATGTTAATTCGGGAATTTCCTCTAAAAACTCAATTACGAACACATGGCAATACATTGTATTGCTTTTTAGTTATCAGCTGTTATCCATTTCCAGTGTTTTTAATACCTACTGATAAAACTGAATGCAATATTAATATCTTTAGACAAAGGACGATACAACAGTTGCTAAGTAAACAATTTCACGGAACCATTACGAATCATCGGGGCTACGTGCCCCTAATCGCGTGTTGCATACAATGATACAATCGTGACCTTTCGCAAGTTTTCCGTTAAAAAATCTACCTATAGGTATTTCTTAAGTTTTCCTCTTGCATATCCTCGTGTCGAGCTTCTGTTGTTTTTATGGGCAGTAAACTATTTACTATGAGTGCTCAACTATTTACAGCTTTACCATTTCTTGTTAAAAAAAAAAACGATGAAAAAATTCGGTATTTCCAGTTTGATGACATTGCTACTATCATATAGATATTACTTATATCTAATTATAAATAAGCATTTTTTGTAAATATTTATCATTCACACCAGTTTCAATTCCGCGTTCTTATCGCTTACGATTGCATATCAATTAACAAAATATTGGCACATTGATTCATGCCCACGATTATTTTTATATCCACTTCTGGAAATGTAAACAAAACTTACTTACGTTTGAAATTGCTAAGTCGGTCATACATTTTGAAGCCGGGTGCACTGTTTATTATTGAATATCATAAGTACCTACGTGTTATTGTACATGTGCAAGCTTCAGTTGAAAGACAAGTATCTATTTATTAAACCACTATCTATATCAGATTACCAGTACTTAATCATTTAGAATATTGTAACAGATTACACAATTAGAACAAAATATTTGTCTATCCGCCGTCGTGATTCATAAAAAAAGATACCCGGGCGGAAAACTGAGCAACGAAAAATAAATAGAGGTATTCCAAGAAAGTCGTCGCTTAAGATTAGGGCGCGGTTCTTTGGAACTATGTTGTCTTGGTTTAAGTATTATGAAACATTTTTCTAAAAGGTTATTAAGTTTATTTTCGTGTGTAAGCTTTGTTTCTACGAAGGATCTAGTTAAATCGTGTCGTTGATCTGTCGGTTGTTAACGGATTAATCTAGGTTGGTTTTATGAGGACTTCGACTAGATTTCTGAGCCTAAGTAACAGATTGAACAAGAATGACCAACGTTGTGTAAAACTTGCTTCAAGTTGCGAAATAATACTTATCTTTTAGACCAAAAGTGTAGGCATTGATGTGAGAGATGCCTTTTAACATGAAGGTCACATGATTACACATAGCAAAAAAAAAACGTGAATCACTATTTTTTTTGTCAACATTATTTTATGTCTTGTCAAAGTACCTACTTTTATTGAATTATTTTACAATTTATGCTAATATACGAAAAGGGAAAATTCTATCTAATCTGATAAAGACGCGTGTAGGTTGGGAGAGAAAAAAAAATACAATTTCTGCGGATAAATTGAATGAGAGTCATGATTGCTCGCTCGGGAGTCCCCGGAGCTGATCTAAGATCGAAGAATTTCGTTACGTGGTAACAAATATGTATTGCGTGGTTTTCACAAGAAATGAGAGCAAAACATGAAACATGAATATATCGGGAAAAAATAATCCTCGCAAAAAAAAAAAAGAAAATTCCACGTTCTATTTTTGGCTCGAAAACACGTGACCTTGCTAAGTACTTACTATTATGTAATATAAATAAATAAATTACCAATGTTATGTAGATGTAATGACATGAGAAAAAATAATAATAATGTTCTCAAGTTGTTTTATTGCCTCTCAAATCTCAATAGGTTTTCCGATATCAAATAATGTTTATTTCAGTCGAGTGATACCTACTAGTAAAAATATGCTATATTTTATCTTTAATTTGTTGTTATAATAAAACTCATCATATTTGTACACGACGAACTTAAAAAATAGTCAATACCAACTTCCTCCGATTGTGCAACGACCTGCAACACAGTGTTTTCAGTCCCGAAAAAAAAACACCAAAGTTTGACACTACCAACATTAATGCACAATTTCACGGTCGGTCATCATATTGTGTCAATAATTCACACTTTGAGTAAACAGGTAGATTGAAAACGGTCAATAAACTTGTACGTCTTATAGTACAACAAAGAGGCGCGGTTGGGGGCTACGTAGGTCATTCACTCCGTGAGTTTAGCACGGATATTGTTTATGGAAAACCATCATATACCTACGTTACGCAATGGTAGTTTTGCTAAAGTTATTATTGACCGACGCGACGTTTTTCTTACGTCAACCGTCAACGGCGTCTGTCAAACAACTGTTGGACTTTGTGAGTTCGTTCTTTATTCAAATTAAATCACTTTTAATGTTGCAACTTTTTTCTTTCAATTAAGCCTTGTAGTTACTAGTAAAGAGGATTTAATATGACAAGTTTAATGCGTCTGGACCGGATAACTTCAAGGGCAATCTTTATAAATAAAAACTTCTAATTGTAATTGATAGAGATAGATCACTTGCACGGTTAATTTTACATTTTTTCATAAACAGTGGGGCAATACTCGAATGCGAAGGCAAATAGGTGGACCAATTGTACAAATACCTAGATACTCGGTACAAGACTAAACGTAAAACTTAAACAGAAAAACTTGGTCTATTAGATATTCATAGACTACGGCTGGTGGTGCTACATCCTAATCTAGAAGGGTGCGAGTGGGATAGAGGTAAATGGTATCCTCCATCTTTCTCTCTACCTGTTCTTTTTTATGAGGTTTACCTCTACCTGCGTAGCATAGCATCCCTCAGGGTTGAGTCATTGTCGGTCGTCCGTACAGTCGGGGACGAAAGTCTTACGGATTTATTAAACCGTCCAACAGGTTGGTTCCTTATTGTTAGGAATCGACGTTTTGTAGGTGTTTAATTTCAAAGGGATTTTGGCTTTATTCGTTCAAAGTTAAGGAACATAATGGTGGCTGTGAACCGGTGAAATTTCTGCTGAGTCATGTTTTGGTATGGTTAAGGAGTGAAATTCCCTGCCGGAGTAATGTTTCTTGATAGTAACAAACTGGGGGTTTTTATTCTATAGTGAATGGTTTAAGTACTTCTAGCGTGCTCCTTCGTCGACCACATCATCGCTTTCCATCAGGTAATTAATTAATGTAGTGTTACAGTTATGTGTAGAAAAACAAATCAATACTTACTCGTAACAGTTGCAGCTGGTAACAATCTTGAAATATGACTTGAATATAGCCTTCACAAGACATTTTCATCTGGTGACTTTGATCGAAGGTCAAATTTCTGCGACAATCGTGATCGGGTGTCACTAATTTGAGTTATGTCAGTGACCTCACTTCGCTGAATTTTCTTAATTCGAAAATTTTCCTCAATTCAAAGTTGAATTTATTTAAGATCGCGAATTCGTGACCGTTTGACGTTAAATCAAGGCTACTCAACCTTTCGTATTTTGTGACAGTATTAGGTATCAGGTAGCAAAATTATGAATGCGAAAGTATATTTGTTTGTCTGAACCGGTTTTGATGAAAGTAGATGGCTCCAGGTAAAGATGGGACCCTGGGCACGGTTATGGGCTTTTTTGTTGTTGAAAATCTATATACCTACACGCGAGCGAAGCCGCGGTCAAAGGCTTTATTACAACTTTGTTTAAAAAAAAATTACAAAAACAGTTATCTCTACCTATCCAGTTTTCAGTCGTCCCAGGGACTAACCTTTTTTTACACTTGTTATTGAACCTAAAAATTCCAAGAAAGAGGGGTCGTTGCGTAGCGTCCCTTTTGAAGCCTAGGTCATTGTGACCTACACAAATATAGACTTTTATTGATTTATTTTGGTGTCTAACTCGCCTCAAACATATGCTAGGTACGTCATCATCGCGAAATCCACTTAATAGCTTATTACCTACATAGAAACTTACAAGAAATGAATGAACCGATTTTAATTAAACTAATACTCAAGATGGCTGGATCTAAAGATGTAGTTGCGAACTTCTTCGAAAAAGCGTTTATGGAGTCAAAAATAGCAATACTAAGTTTTGTATTGAAAGTGAAAATTCACTATCTCGTTCTCTCTAAACTCTCTTTAACTTACCAGTTTAAATGAAATACCCTTAAAGCTTAAATGCTCTTAACGCACCACTTTATACGCGCCAAAATCCTCTCACTTTACCTCACGACAGTACATTAATAAGGTAATGTTAAATGCGGGTGTCTTGACCTCACAGCGTCAGAACGGATAAATTATGCGGTGTCGATATGCGAAACCTTTGCTAAAAACAAAACAACTAAAAAAATATATTAAAAAAAAGACTCAGGTACTTGGGTGATTGACCGAAAAAAATTCTTGATGCCGAAAGTTACCCCTGTATAAAACGTTTACGTCGTAAAGAGTCAAAGGCTGTTCGTGTATTAATCATGCGGTATTTTTCCTTGATTGTATTGTTTACTGTTTATTTTTCCGTGAGCCAGGGTTAACGATATGCGGCAACCTGTTACTTCGGAGTGGTTGATCGATTAACCAGTGGCTTTCTTTGTGTGCAGGAGATAACGATCCTGGTTTTTCGTGAAGAACGTTACTAAGTGATTATTCTACTGATTAATTCCGGCTTGCTAAGGCCACTAAGGTTGCTGTCCGCACTGCAGAGTTTCATCGCAGCATAAGTGCATAGGTAGACGCTACTACCCATTAATACCGATCAACCACCGGTCTTTTAATTTCGATTGAAGATGATTTTCCGCACGTTGCAAAAAACCATCCTCAAATATCACTTAACCATAAATTAAAACAAAAAAGGCATTTAAACAACACGGAACACTTTTCGGGTCCATTGCACTCAGCCGAGAATCGCCCAAAATTAATTAAAACGTAACTTTCCAGTGCACAAGCCAAATTGACTAAACGTATCAACGAGATACAGTCGCGATAAACAATGAATCTCGGTGCACCGAACCGAAATTTCATCCACAACAAAAACAGTTTGGACATAATGAAATTAAATTGAAAATTACCCCGTATTTCGCGATATTATTTTAACGGGTAATACGAACCGGGCATTCCCGTGTTCCGGCCAATTTATTCGCCTAGCAGGTGTCCGGGTATCGCAGTAACGTCTGCAGGGGTACTAAATCAAACAGCATGCACTTAACGGCTCTCTTGAAAAGTATTTTAAAGTTTATCTACCACAGTGTGTTATAGTTTTGCAGTAATTTTGAAACTTGGGGCATAAAAGTTCAAATTTGTGGTTGGGCTTGTAAAAGGCTTTCAGAATGTGATTTAAAAAGTTTGCGAATTTTAGTTTTATTTAACCGTAATATAAGGAAAAACTTTTCAAGAGAAGTTTTTAACGAGTACCTACTAAAACAATTACTCATTAAAAGCAGTGCACTAAATTAATGTGCAACCTTTTGCATGCCATGCCAGAAAAATTAAATGTTAACCTCAAAAAACAAACACATTAAAAAATAACACTAACATTAACAAACTTTTTCTCAATGCTATATTAACTAAACAACAAAAAATCGAAAAATACAATAATCCCGATCAAAGGGAACTAAAACGTCGCAAGCAAACGGAAAAGGTAATAAAATATGTGGGCGAGTAAACTTGGGCCGTTCAATTTATTTTAACAAACTAAAATAGCTGCAGTTTCCGCTGCTAAGCTTTGCCTGGGGTTAAGGGCATGGTGTTTACAACTATGTTATTACTCCTAAATTAACGGCCTTACTGAATTATGTTACTACTGGTTCACAAAAAAATATTAGGGCAACAAAAAACCTGTATTTGATGAAAACCAGCTGGATTGTCGAAAATTATCCATCGGGAACGTAATACTGGGATAATTTGCAGTCCTAATCAAAAGTCACGGTCTGCCATTGTTTCAAATGTCATCCAGATCAATAAAGGTATTATTGGTTAACAAAAATCCAAACAGACTTTCAATCTCAGATTTGTAATATGCATTTTAGTAAGACAACTAGGATAGGTATTGCAGATTACTCGGGGCATCTTAATGTATTAGAAAGAGTATTATAAAATCTCGCTCTCACATATCAGCCTTCACAGATTAATTTAATTTTATATGCACTCGCATCTTTTACCTTCCAGAGAATAGAAAGATCCAATTACTAATATGAATGTTCTGATATGTTACTGCTGAAGAATATTTTATCAAATGAAATAAACTAGAATATACATGAGATTGCGTTATTTTTCCAGTGATTGAAAACGAGATATTACATTTTGTAATACAGAAGAATGTCTTGATGAAATGCAATTACAGGCACCTTTTTTCAAACACTGTTTACTGAAAGTTTCTAAAGTTATATTTCTTAATTTTTTTTTTTTTTGGTTTGCGTCATGTTTGTCGCAAATTAACTCTTTTTCTTTCTTTCTTTTTTCTTTTCTTGATGTTCTAGCTAAGCTCTTGTAAGTTATCATCTGCCTAGCCTTATCTTTTTTGGTATGCGTCATGCTTGTCGCAAATTAACTCTTTTTCTTTCTTTCTTTTTCTTTTCTTGATGTTCTAGCTAAGCTCTTGTAAGTTATCATCTGCCTAGCCTTATCCCAACTTTACCGGAGATAGCTTCCCAGATTCAGCTGAATACCAGTATTTAACGTGGAGCGACTACTGGACATAGGCCTCCCCCGAGTGTCGCTACAACAACCGCTCCTGTGCGTCTCGCATCCATCGGCTACCCGCGACTCTCACCAGGTCCTCGGTCCACCTTGTGGGAGGCCTTCCAACACTGCCTCTTCCGATACGCGGTCGCCACTCCAGAACTTTTCGGCCCCACCGACCATCTGTTCTGCGAGCGATGTGCTCTTGCCCACTACCACTTCAGTTTGGCGATCCTTCGGGTTATGTCGGTTACGGATTCGATCACGCAAGGCAACTCCGAGCATACAAATCTGTACCTTTCACATTCTAAAATGCGGTGTACATTTTAACCTCTCACAACAGAGACACGACAACCAGTACCTCGCCAAGGAACACGTCTAAATATGGATTATGATTGGTTGCCGACACCGACTGTCGCGGGGCATCGATCTTGAAAATACATTAGCGGTTTAATACGTTGTCGGCGCGCTCCGGTTACCTACCTGCATCGGTACGAAAAAAGGATGCACCGTATATTATTGAACGGAGTTTAAGATCTTACGTTGAAAGAAGGATTGGATTTTTAAAATGTAGAGTTGTTTAATTAAAGTTGGTTCGAGGATTTAGGGTTGAAAAGATATCTAGATTTGGTTTAGTAGGACTTGATCGGTTTGATTGATTACTTCGAGAATTGACGACATTTCAATCTGACTAAAACTTTGTAAGTTTGGGTTGGCTTCCAGTCTTACCGGGTTTAGCTGAGTACCAGTATTCCTCCACAACCCAGTACCACGATACCCTTTGGCTTCTTCAAAGATTTTCAACACCACAGCCGGGACCAACAACTTAACGTGCTTTCCGAGACACGGAGGAAACTCGATATGTAATGAACGGTAACCCATCCCCGGACCGACCTCGGCAAGCGTAGTCGTGCTGCTGTTATTGTTTATTTCTTGAGTAAAAATAAGTTTTATAGCTTTTCAGAATTATATACGCTAAGGAGTGGAACTCTCTGCCAGAGTCTGTTTCCTGTTAGCTACAAACTGGGAGTCTTCAACAGTGAATAGGTTACTTCTAGGCAAGCGTGCTCCGTCGTCCACCACATCATCGCTTACCATCACGTCAGATAGTGGTCCAACGCGTGCCTACCAATCGTGAGAATACATCAAACGCTTCATTTACAAGAGGAATTCATTCAGTTACTGGTTCTTGGAAATCCTGGAAAAATGAAATTGTTGTAAGACAAAGCTAAAACAGTGTAGCTGGGAATTATTTCTGTCTTTCTTTCTTTTTTCAATAAAAATACCTTATAATAGTTCTTGTTTCTGTATCCAAAGCTAACGACCGATAATAGATCATTTTCTAACATTATATTCAATAAAAATGAGAATAATATCTTCATTATTTCAGCAGTTTATTGAGCATTGAAAAGATAAAAGAAAATTACTTTCTCAGAAATAGTGAAGAGAACTTCTTTTTGTCTTTATTTTTCTTTTATATCAGTTTATTCGTTGGTAATTATTATTAAAAGCGAATTTACTAAGTAATGAAAATGTAGAAGTTTTGTCTTCTGAAGGTCTGTGATTTATTTCGGGCTGGCTTGCCCGCGGCTTCTCTTGTGCTTAATACTCCACGGTACCATCTATCGCTGCATCAATTTCATCGAAATCGGTTCGGCGCTTTAGGTATAAGAGCGGAACAAACACTCACTTTCGTATCTTCTGCCCAAGGTGTATAATTTTTTCCATGCCCCATGTTACTTGGGGTCGGAGCATTACGTTTTCTTCATCCAGTTTTCCCTGTCAAACGTCAAGATTAAATTCACTCCCTTTTCTATCATATCATTTATCATAATGTTTCCTATGTATTATTTTAGAAAATGTAGTTACATTTTGGCTTGTACATTTTTTTTTCTTCAATGGCGATTTTTTTTTATTACTTACTGTTTTATTTATGTAAAGTAAAATTACCTACATACAATAAATAAACATAAGTAAAAAAATTCGTGCAATCGTAATAAGAATAAAAAATAAAAGATCGAAAGAAATTGAATGTCTTTAATCAGCGCAAATATACTCTTATAAAAGTAGTAGTTATTTACCCTTCAAAAATTATTATAATACCCTTAAAAAATCTTCATATCATTAAACGAATCTTAGTGCAAATGAGGGAGAAATATTTCACCACAATTTTGGCTGCATAAATACATTTTATAAAAGCAGCCAGGTTTTAGACGGTAATGTAACCCCGTTATCGTAGCTCGTGGCTTTAAATTATCGCGGCACCGAGTATTTCAGGAGTAAACTCCACTAAATTTTATAAAATGTATGGTAACTGAAAATTAAGGCTGTTATTAAACCTGATTCTATACAACTGTAACGATTTACTGAGTGGAGTGAGTGGCCATAAACATTTTAAAGCCTGTCTTGTTTAACCTTTTGTCTTTGGTACTTGTTTTCAAACACTGCGCTTTCACTGGATTATTAATTAAAACTTTATACAAGCGGGGTTATTAATATTTCTTACAAAAAAATAAACTGCACGTGTCAACTTCTGTCAAAATATACAATCTGCGGCGGAACAATGGTAAGGGCGGCCATTTTGATGTTGCGGTCAGGGTAAAGGAAATTCAACTTTATTTTTATGGTGGTAAGAGTGAGAGGATGTGGTAGGTTAACTTGGTTTTATTTGCATGAGTCGGTCGCCAGTTGAGGATTACTATTTGCTTTTATTGCAATTAGTGATGTGAAATGTAGCGTCGATAAATGCTTAATGAATCTTTTGTTGACTCAATTTTCTGTTTGAACAATGAGCCGAAGCGATTTAAAATGGTTTTTGAATTTTAGTTACCTTTCGACCTCTGTGGAATAGTGAAGTTTCTAGACTTTGTTTTTAAGCATTTTCATTTAATCTAATAGAATACTTGACCAAACAAAATTATCATTTAAAACTGTAGTGAACGAAAGTGTCTTAAAACTCCAATAATAAAGGACCTTTTAAAAAGCACAAAATTAATCTCAAGTAAATACTTAACACATCGAAGTAAGCAATAAGCCCGACAGAAATGCCGTGTCAGATTTCGAAAAAAAAAAAGAAAAAAAAACTGAAGTCTGGAGCCAGACTGAGCCGTCTGCGACGGAATATTTAAATAACGTCTGGTCCAAACAATGCCTGATGACAACCAGCCTCCTTCTTTGTTATGGTAAAATTAGGGATGGGACCGGTCGGTTTTTGGTATCGATGATTTTGACTTGTTAATTAATTATGGTGCCATATTTAATTTTGTTAAAAGGATGCGTTCACGCTTAAGTTATAATATTGGATTACTGAAGGTTAAGACGTGTTGTGGAAAAGGATCGCTCTCTAAATTCTTGACTTGTCATGTTTTTCTATACATCGAGAGAGTTCTAATCAAATTATGCTAAGGAAATAAACTATTAAAATCATTTGTCTTTGATGTAAGAATTAAAAAAAAAGTATATTCAGATTTTCAGAAACTTAAAAAACATAAGTGATATCATTATTTAATGTCAAGTTTTGACTTTTAAACCACCATACAACAAGAAACCTTTCTCGAGAGGGAAAATGTTAAAATAGTAATCATTAAACACTTTCTCTCATCAATCTCGTAAGACGACTTCCCATACCCACAACAAACCCTTAATAATTATTTATACGACGAGTTTCAAAAGACTTCTCAGCACCTAAATTATTACTTGTGTAAGTATCTCAATTTCCTTCAGTTAATACGAATCTAGAGGAATTCTTGTGAAGTAATTAATCATTTCGCTAATAATTAATACTCGTAGAGGTACACATAATGGCGTACGAGTAACTCAAAGGGCTTTGCATATAGAAGAAAAGAGCAGAAAATACACGTGTTTTTCCTCAAATAAAAGTTACTAACTTGTTAGTGGCTGCACTTTACATGCAAGCACATTTTACCTGCAAATTAACGAGTTATATAAAATCAATATATCCTACTAATATTTTAAACGCGAAAGTTTGTAAGTATGGATGGATGGATATTTGTTACTCATTTCACGCAAAAACTTCTGAATGGATTTTGATGAAATTGGGCAGTGGTAGATTATAGTCTGGAATAACACATAGGATACTTTTTATCCCGTGAATATGTTCCCTTGGGATAATTTACGACAATCAGGCGGCCGGAGCCGCGGGCGGCAACTAGTATAATATAAAATGCTCTCTTAGAGCGGAATCGTGATAGTTTTAAGACTTCATAGTAGGGCCCCTGGTCGTAGAAAGCTGAAATCTGGCATGTTGGTTCCTTGGGCAGTGTATGGGAGCTCTAAAAGAGGATTTCCCAAAATTCCTACGGGTACGGGATATGCGTGTACGAAGTCGCGGGCAAAAGCTAGTATTAATAAATTGTGAAGGAGTTCCAATTTAGCTAGCGGTCTAATTTGCCATACTTTCCCCCTAATTCCCCACCCCCTCGTACGCCTAACAAGGTTCTGGAACCATAGGGTCCCGAGATTGTCAAAGATATACTAAGAATAGTATGAACTGTGAAGTCCTACTTCCCAGAAGAATCCTTTCCCATAGGTACCTCCTTTGAGTTTCAACTTCCTACGCCTTGGCTAAAAATAACTTTAACTCAGATAGCAGGAATTGTATTGAATCCAAGAAATCTGTAAGCACCTTCTCATTTCTCAAAGGGCTCGCTGTTTCTAACACTAATTTATTATTCAGATCCTGAAAGCAGTGGACTGTTCTGTATTCCCCCAACTTACATAGAAATATTTTATATTTAACTTCAACCCCTAAAGAGTCGAGGAAACGAACCCCTAAAGTATGAAACATGATTTACCAGTGAGCCAAGTTTCATCCAAATTCGTTCAGCCGTTGAGTCGCGAAGAGGTATGCGATACAGAGAGTAAAGTCCCGCACACCTCCACTGAAATAGGAGGATCCTCCGACCAGACGGTTGTTGTGTCTGGTGGGCAACTGCCCGATAGTTGATATTCGGACTATTGTACATGTTCAAATCGCACGTAGAACTTTGATTGCACGATGCAGGATCTCGTTGGTAGTTCGTCGCTGACAGGACAGATGGCGTTGTGGTTCTTTTTGTTGCCGTACAAAAAGAACCGTAACGCCGTCCGACAGACAGTTTCTTTCACATATAATTTTAACTTTAGCATGGGTTGATGCGACCAGGCCTTCTGCCCATCAACTTGCTGATGTAACTTAGCTTCTTGGTCGTAATTAATTTGTGAGCTATTGTTTTATTACAGTTCCGTGTATATTGTCGAAGTTGGTCTTTAGGATCGCTTACTAAATGTTGTCAACGATTTTCAGTAGTCAATACCAGGTAAATTTACCAGTTGAAACGTCTCATCATCATACTAGCCGAAGAGACGACGGGGTTGCAGGCGCACGCTTATGGCACGCTTGGCAGGCGGGTTGGTGATCGCAGTGTAGCTGTTGCAATGCACAGAATCCCAGAGATTGCTGCTGCCCATTCTCTGGTGAGTCCCTTAGTCGCCTCGATGGAAACGTCTGCAACAGTTGATTCACCAGGACATCAAAAAGGAAGGGCTATGGGCAGGTGAAATTGTGGTTAAACTCGAACCCTTTTAATAATAAAGTCAAGTATAGCAATTCCTTAGTTGGTTCTGTACTACATTTCAAGGAAATCTAAAACGATTTTCTTCTTTTTTAACAACTTTGGCCCTACTAGTAAATACTGTGTTTGTGTTTACCCATATAAATCTCAATAGTACAAAGGTTGATTTACGAACTCGTCACCATAGCCATTGGCGGACCATTGAAGATGAGAAAACGATCAAAATCATCACAAAACACGAAAACATTCGCCAACATTTTTTTAGAAACAGTTCATCTTCATAGCAACACATTTCTTCAACGCTACTAACGTTACTATCCCTATACATACAAATCTTCATAAAAATAAGGCAAAGGTCTTCGGTGCGATAATCCTGAACCATCGTGTTATATCTTTGTAAGCCACGGTACGAGCGCTTGGTCGAATTTCTTGTACTAAACATAAACATAGTGTGCTTTGAGTATGAGCAGAGGATTAGGGGCTGGTGTGGCTTTAAAACGAGCGGGGTGTAGAGCGGAAAGGAATTTGCCATGCGACTGGAATGGGGTTTAACCTTCTGAACGCCAGAGCATAAACGCATCGGCGTACCCCCGACGCCAAGCCACAAATTCGCCTTACATTTTGTCACATATTTGTGACGTTTGGCATACAGGGCACGCGCTTGTTTGTAACGTATATGTGACAATGGCGTCCAAAGGGTCAAATACCTCGATACCAGGATGTTCTTATTAGTTTTGCTCACGAAGGTTTTTGGAGCTTGTCTACAATTTTGTAGTATGTGATTATTCCTGTTAACGATCATGGCTGTTGGGAAAAGTCGCCTATGTCGCTTTGTGTAACTCACTGATCATGACTGTCAGTCATCCATATCTTAGAATCAGAAACTTGAGCGCTGCTATTTTGGTTCCGAACATCCACATAACATCACGCCTGCATTTCATCCAAGACAGAGGTACTTATGGTGCAAACTTATATGCCTAACGCTCCACCTTATCTTTCCGCGGTTTTCCTAGCCCCATTCAAGGCGGTAGGTTCACGAAAGGACTGTGTGTTTAGGCCCTTCACTGACTTGTTAATCTTTGTGATCACCGTTTTTGTTCCAGTGACGAAATGCGGGCCGCCCGTGTGCGGTCTGCCTTATATGTTTGCTCTGTTTTTGTCTGGATAAGATAGAGGCTTCTGTAATGAGATTAAAATGAGAAATAAGTATTTGGAAACCTCTCAGTTTGGATTTAAGACGCCTCTTTGTTAAGCCTGATTTAATTTCTGATCCATGAATCTGCTTTTAACAGCCTCTCATTTCGATCTTTAAGGTTAAGCAACGCAAGCCGAGGACAGTCTATGGATGGGTGACCATCGTTTACGTACCGAGACTAAGCACGTTAAACCCCTAATCCCGGCTGTCATTTGTAGATCTTTGACAGTCGTTACGGGTAGTCAGAAGCATCAATCAGTCTTCGAAATCATCGTGTAAACCCAACCTGAGAAGGCAGGCAGTTGTTTGCTGTGATTGGTTACATAACAACCAGTTTGTACCCATAAACTGGCTGTATATACTCGACGATAGAAATAACAATTGAATACGCTTCCAGGAATCGGGGATCTTTGAACCTACGTCAGAAGATTAAAAATACGATCTGTTTTCTAATAATTCTTCTATTCTTGTTACAGGTAATTTCCGGCTTTTCATCTATAATAAAAATAAATCGTATCAGCAGTATCAAGGACTATATAGAAGGTAAATGATGTACCTATTTGTGCTCATGCTATAGTTTCCGCGTTCTCAAGGATTTTAACCACGTCCGTTGTCATCGACGTATTGGATGACATCCGGCCATGTTTTTTATCGTGAGACCAACTATCTTACAGAGGACTAGAGGCTTAATGTAAAGTGGCATTGTATCTGTGACGATTGTCGGAAAGTTAAAATGTAAGGGGTTGACCCTAGACATTTCGGAAGCGTTTATCCGTCTGCATCTCATATATTTCGTTTCGTTTTTTTTGCAATCGGTGGAGCAGGCATAGCTAGAATGGAATTCCTTCCAGTCCAGGTCCTAAAGACCAGTGTGTGAAGCATTAGAATAGGACCTTGCTGGTGGCCAAATGAAGGGAATATGCCAGATTCGTAGCTTCAGGTAGGGGTAAGTAGGTAGTGGTATCTAAACTTCTATCCTTTGTTTTTTTATTTGAGATGAGTTTGCTCTTGACTCTAGTCTAGGTCATAGATGACAGAGACAAAATCGACGAAGGAGCGAGCTTACCCAGAAGAAGCCTGTTCACTCTAATTTCGAAGAGATTAGGGTTGTATGCGTTCGGAAACAAAGACGCAGGCAGAGAGTTGAAGTATTGAAGGGATGTCGCCATTGTCTCAAAAACCACAATTTAAAACATCAATTTACATACTTATAACGAAGACACACGAGACTTAACAAAAACTGATGATTCATTCTATTAACAATGCATCATGAATTTTTATACCATGTTTAGAGAACCGAAAAAGTTGAAAGCAGCGTCAAACGTTAAGCAGGGGTGCACAATGCTCAAAATATTAATTTCCTTTTAGTTTATGTGTGAGGCCTTACCAATAATGACAAAATTATCTTTACTTACTACTACTATTAGTTATTAGTACTTACTAGTAGCACTGACAAGCCTACAGCAATGTTCATTATTGCAACTTGCGCAAAACAGATGACAATCTGCTGACCTACTCCACATTTCCCTAATTGCATCATGCGAATGATCATTATTTTACCTTCAATTACATCAAGTTATCGGCATTCACTGTTAGATTGAAGGCATCTTGTGATTTTCATGTCTTTGTTATAAAACATGAGAGACGTACTGGAACCTACTTGTCCTATGGACAGATTTTCGAATAGAGTATTTTAAGAACATGTCAAACCTTACTTCTATGTCAAAATTTGATAGGTTGTCAGAAACTAGAATTTTTACAAATGCATAACTTCCGGGATTGAAATGCACTACTGAAATGTCACGTTGCCATTTCCAAACACGTTGGACATTAATTTGTCTTGTAAGGTCTTTGTCTTCAAGGTTACCAATTCGGATGATAAGAAGACGTAGGTACTTTCCTGAAATTAAGACTTGAATAAACTTTTTCCGCCCTGGGGTTCAAGCCTTAACTAACAATTTGATGGTTAAAACTAGTACCCAAAGTCACCAGAACCCCATCGTTTACTATTTCATTGCCTGGTTCGTTAATAGTATCTCGAATAAAAAGCGTAAGTGGTAGAACAGCTCTCACACTTCTCAGAACACCGCCATTATGTGTCCCATCAACACCAGTAAAAACCAGCCTATCAACAGTATCTATAAAACACCAATACTGACACCAGTCTACTTTCAAGCGGTCATATCGGATGACGTCACCTGCCACCATTGTGCTACGTTTCCTCCATATCACGTGGACGTGTGATTGCGTAAACTTGTTATAGAAACATTGGTTACGTTTGTAAACGAGGTGGCAGGTGGACAAATGGGCCAGATTATAGTCGACTAGATTTGATCTTTATTGTAATGTTAGTGCAGGAACAAACTCAGGTTTTGAATGACGTCAATTCCGCCATTGTAGGGAGGTATTTCAAACACTGAAGCACGCTATTATATGTCGTTTAAAACGGTCTGCAGGTCCGTTTAGACTTGATGAAGACGGGGCCCGCTAGGGCCAGAGCCTGCCAGGGTTGCGGAATTTGTTCGAAAGAGTCACCGCGGCCCTGGAACGCAAAGGGCTTTAGAAGGAACACGGATGGGTTTTAGTCAGTAAGAGTCTGACACGCCCTTCCGCTCCACTCAGAGCGGAAGAAGTCAGGTCCGTTTAGACTTATGATCACATTTATTCTGCTGGTTTGGTGTTCCCTAGTTCGAGCCAAGCTGTAGGAGGGTCATCATAATGATAGGTAATTGCCATTACGCTAAAAGAATGTCTAGTTGAAACAAGAGCTTCAGCACCTTGTACTAACAAATCTTAACAGACCAGAGGTCGAGTTCTTATACACCATCACTATACATACCTAGCCTTTCCCCAACTTAGTTGGAGTCGGATCGTCAGTAATGGTAATCTTCTGAATGCTTTGGAACTCGTTATCCTAGCCATTACAACTTACTCCTTCAAACATCTAGACCGGACTCAATTGGAGAAGAGCAAACAGCATTTACATAAGATTACAGGATACGAAATACATGTGCAAGGATCGCCTTGACAATCTCCACACAGGATATTAGATCTACGTAAGATTTGCCTTGCTTTTGGATGCTGGGTAATCAAAAGTGATTGTTTAAGATCAAATATTTTACTAGTATCGTCCAACCTGGATAGTGTGTCTTCTGTAATTGGATGGAGGAAATCAGATTCTGGATGCTTCGTTGAAGCTTTGCTTGACTTAACTGTCTTGGTAATGGCTGTAGGCTAATTTGAACTGCAATTGTTTTTTGACTGGACAAGTATCTCGGAGATCCTTGTTTGCATTTCCTATAGATACGAGTAGGTCTGCCCTCTAGATAGTGTTGACTTTGAAACCAAATTGTGTTGATGACGTGGATGTTGATTTTGCAGTTATTTCTTTTTTGCATTTTTTTCTCATTGTGTATAGGCAAGAGTTGTCTTGCTCCAATAGACTGGAGTTTTCAAAATCCAATATCTCTTTTACTTAACCTTTAGATAGTAGTTTAAAATGCTTTTCCTATGTACCTATATAATTGGCGTTTAAATAGGTCAAATGCTACCAAACCCTTTGCCAAAATTTGTCAGAGTTTATGGCTAGACTTTGACGAATAGGCAACTCATCAGGGGATAGATAATTTTAAGTGAAAAGTTGAGAAGTATACTAGCACTTACAGTGATTATCTATACTAATATTATTAAGAGGTAAAGTTTGTATGTAGGGGGATAAGCTCTCTCCCAGGGTTGCGGAATTTGTTCGAAAGAGTCACCGCGGCCCTGGAACGCAAAGGGCTTTAGAAGGAACACGGATGGGACGCTCCACCCAGAGCGGAAGAAGTCATTTGATGATCTCCCATCCTCAAAAAAAGGGGGGGTAAACTCGTGGATCTACTGAACCGATTTAAAAAAAATATTTTTGTAAATGATAGACATATTCATGAGGAATGGTTTAGGCTATGCGGGAACGGGATAAGCGCGTACGAAGTCGCGAGCAACAGCACTCTAATAAATCAAGTTCAAAGACTCGCATATCGTTTGTTATTTTTCTCACAGCCTTATACCTAGTTACAAGTACGTACCAGTTTCTCCATAACGATTATAATGCATTTATCAATGGAAACGCGATAGCCATGACTCATTTAGCCTGAACAAGTTTCAGTTCCGGCTGTTATTGTGGTCATGTGTTTGTTGTACGTCATGTCAGAAATCATTGTGACTTATGAACTAGTCGGATGTAGTGTAAGAAGGTCTTTGATTGATCCACACATATGGGGCCATCCATAAATTAGGTACGTCACATGTTAGCCCCCCCCCCCCCCCGTATTTAGGTATAGAACCTCAGTTCATACTAAAAGAACAAAATTCTAAGAAAAACTTTTTTAATACATACTTTTTTCTTTCTTTTTCTTTTTCTTTAACATCCTGAATCATTGATGTTGGTAGCTTCTACTCATACCTAGCGAATATGATTTTTATTGATTCTGCGTAAATAACATACCTAAAAATGCGTAGTACACATAACATGTATTATCATTGTATTATTTTATAAGCTCTGTGTTAGACAATCATAATTAAATAACAACCCAATTATTCTTACACAATAACTCTTACGAAATAATTCGTGAAATAAATAAATACTTACTTATTATTTATTTAACAAATTACACTCGCGTGCAAGAAAATTGTAACTTACAAAATATACACTGACTTATTACGAATTTCTTTGAATATCAAATTATTACAGCGATAAGGCACTGTCCGTAATATCAAGACACGTGAATCGTGTGTCACCAGACGATTCTGATTTCATATATGTATGTGTGTCGTAGTACTCTTACTGCAAATAATCACACAATTTCCACCTTTGATTCAAAGGTCTAAAGTCCAAAATAGCGTCAAACTAAACGTATATGCAAGGTTACGACATAAAAACGCGTGCACTGCAATAAATATTGACATTTCATATTAATGTACATTGCATTATTAATTTACATTAGTAATATAGTTATTGTTATTAAAACAGCGTTGTATAACGTAATAGGGCTTGTTATGATGTTAGGTTTTGCATCGATCAGCTGTCTTTGCGTAGGTAACTGTTACATAAAATATTGTTTCATTGAGTAATGTAAGAATCCAGTGTTTTGTATTGTACCAACGATACTTTCCGTTGCAGTCCATTTCTGGACAAAGGTGGCCCCAAAGTTACGTTATCCGATCTCTAGTCATAACACACACACAACGTTTTCAGTTCAGCTATTCTCAATGCTAAACTTGAGAAAAGCCAAACAAATAAATGTAACAAATGAAAGCAATATAAAAGAGCAACCCTTATGTTTATGTTACTGAAACAGGAGTATTCATCTAGAAATATACGCTTATGATTCATATGAAGGATTCATAAGATTCCTGCCCACTCCACAGTGAATATAGCGCGAAGATGTGTATCTAACTAATACCCCATAGAATGCGACCGCCCACGTGCGTTCAACCGTATTTTTTATATCCCGAACGCATCCTTTCTTCACTCGCCATATTGAAATTCCTTCCTTTCACTTCCCCAAATAAATATAAACCTTATCACAATCGAACAAAGACCAAATTCTAAAGTCATAATCAAATTGAGAACTATAAAATGAACTTTACGGGGCTCGGAATAAAGGCCTTTTGGTACTTTCGTTTGTCAAAAAACCTATTGAATAGAACCTGATTTGGGGTCTGGGATGATGTGACGTGAAGGCTTTTTTTTTAACCTGTCACAGGAATACTGCGGGTTATTAATCACGCAAGAGGCAGAAATTTTGTTGATTGTCTCCGTTTCGTATAAAAATGTGTATAAGATTTTAACATAATTTGTCTAGAAATGATCGATCCTTCGAATTTTACTAAAATTATGGAGATGACATCGCATTTTGAATTAGGGACAGAGCTAGGATCAAACTATTCACGGAATGTGGGGTACCTTTTGGAATTAAGGGCTGTCATTTTGACAATGCGATGATAAAAGTATAAGCCTTTTTCGTTATATTTTATTTAAATACTTTTAGTGTAGTAAAATACGTAAACAGACGAATAACTGCGCAAAAGAAGATTCCAAGGACGTGACTGAAGTAACACAATTTTCCTTAAACGGGTTCCTTATAAATCGCAGTAAGTATTTTTTCACGTTCTAGAATCATAAACTGTCAATAACAGAGTAATTTGATTTTTGCAAAACGGCCATTGTAAAAGGAAAACAATTTTCTCCGGAGTATAAAAAGGTGGATATTTACTTAAATTCTGAGTTCCAATCGTTGTATATTAAATGCTTATTATTTTCGAATAGGGCCACTCTGCTATTTATTATTAAAATCCTCTGGGATTTAGAATTTGCGGTTCCTGTGGTGCGACTCAAGAATTCATAAAATGATTTTTAATACCCTCTTAAAAAGAGGATCTCTAGTAAAATTAACTGAAAATATTGGCGCAAATATTAACATGAATTTTAATTAGTCTGCTTATCGTGCATATACTTTTTATTTGATCGTATCATATTAAAGAAGTGCATGCAAGAAAAACAAGACCAAGTAAAGTTAACACTGACGGTTTTGGGCTCGATTTACGTCCGGAAAACGCCACAACAAGGAAAAAGGGATTTTGATGAGATTTTTGTTATTATTTTAGTAATCAGCCTTCATAATATTTCATCACAATATGAAATTTTCGCTGCTGTAACATCTAATTCTTTCGCAGTGACTCCTTGGAGGTACGCCCATAAAACTCGAGGCCACATGAAATAGGTTAGGCCTACAAATTATAAGCCAAGATATAATAAAATTATAATTCTTTTCCTGATTATGTGGGCTTTGGGAGTCATTTTGTCGGGAGCAATTTATTCGATGGTTTTATGTGCAATCACGCTGTCTAGCTTTTAATTTATATTGCATCGTGAAACATACAAAAATACCAAAGTGTAATTAATGCTTTGTTGAACATGTTAGCCAATAATATTAGATGAAATAGTTAATTAGACGACACACACGATGAAATGAGCATCTCTTTCCAAAAATACCTTCTGTTGACTGGTTTCAACTGTTTCAAGACCTTTCTTATTGTAAGAAAAAGAGGAAAACCAATATGTGTGTCGTGATTCATCGCAAGTCTCTTGCTTCTTCAGACTGTCCTTTTGTCTGTGTGTCATCTCCAATGACTCGCACCCAAATCTTTTCCTGATTTGTCACCTAAAACCGATTTGAAGCTGGTCAACCAAACTGCGGCACTAAATGAAATTTTGCACATTTTGCTAAATATCGTAACGCTCCAAAAATGTCCATTTATCCTCGGTTAGGACATGACCAAGCCCCGTGCTTCCGTCCTAACTATACATAAATTTCCAGAAAACCATTGTACCAAATAACCATTTCCGTCCATTGAATCATCCTGTTTGTGTGTATGTAAATGCATGATTTTGATGTTTTTTTCGATTTCATTGAGAGATCTCACTCGCCTTGCATATTAAATAAACTTCCCGACATTTCGGAATATTTTGTCCGACAATTTCGGCGCTTTAATTTCCAATGCGCGCTAACTTTTGGTTTATTCAAAAGACTTTGTTGGCCATCCAGCGGTGCATGCTACACATGGGTATACCTATTTCAGTTTTCGGGCGACGTCCAGACACCGTAACGAACGCAGATGACTCATTTGTGTATGTAAATCATGTTAAAATTCAAAACCGTAGGTTTAACTTTGAGTTTTTGAAATTCAAATTTGTAGCTCTCGGGCCCTTAAACGACGTCGGGTGGGGAATGCTTAATTGTTTTTTTGGGAGGAGTTTTAGTTAAAAAGGCTCTTTAAATACACATTTCGTAGATTATGTTGTTTGGACGTCGTTCGAAATAAAAAAGGAAATTACGTGAAAAATTTCTTGTACAAATTCATACAAGTATTGTGATGGCTAGGTCTTATAAATGAGTCCATTAACAAGCCTTTGTTCCTTTTTGCCTAAAAAGGGTACGGAAAACTCATAATCTTCCTTTCTTCTTTTAGGTACAGACAAAACCTCTTACATGAGCATAGATCAAAATCTATGCTATGCATTCTAAAATCACGATTCTTACCAAAATGTAAATAATAATAATTTCTTGGGACAACTCACACACGATCATCCGATCCCAAACTAGGCAGAGCCTGTGCTATGACAACCAGACAACTGATAAGCATACTTATATATTTCTAAATACATACATATTATAGACAAATTACACCCAGACACAGAACAAATGATCATGCTCATCACACAAAGATTTGTCCTGGGTGGGAATCGAACCCACGACCTCCGGCTTAGCAGTCAGGGTCACTAACCACTCGACCAACAGGCCAGAAATAAAAGCAGAATTAAATGCATAAAGGTTAAGAATCAGACGTGGAATCCATTGTTTGCTGCACCAAATGATAAGCAAACAAAAGACTTCTAACTCCCCCTGATCGACGTCTCAAAGAAATGCCAATTCGCACTAAACGTTTCCAAACGTCTTGCATAATGCGCACAGCAAAGGAGTGGAACTCTCTGCCTGCGTCTGTGTTTCCGAACGCATACAACCCTAATCTCTTCAAAATTAGAGTGAACAGGCTTCTTCTGGGTAAGCTCGCTCCAACGTCGACTTTGTCTCTGTCATCTATGAACTAGACTAGAGTCAAGAGCAAACCCATATTAAATAAATAAATAAATATGAAAACCAGTTTCAGAACTACTTCCCGCTAAAGTTCATATGCATGTGACATCAAAGGAAGAAAAATCTTGCAACCGTTCTGAAATCACTTGAGAAAATGTCAAAATGTCATCCAGCAAATAAATATAGAATTTACTTTATATTTCTCTTGTTTCGAGAATTCTTCGAATGCATCTTATGCTTCCGGTTCGAGGAAAAGATCTTATAGAACCATGTGACGTCATATGAGTGAAATGAAGCCACTGCTGCTGGAAGTGGCATAAAATGTTTACGATTTGTGTCAAATTCTAAATCCATTGACTGGCTGGATGTACGCATTGTTAGGATGCCACTGATGTACGGAAGATCTGTTGGTCACTGGATTTAGCACTCAACATGGAAGCGTGTACATCAAGTGTTATCACACTAATATTATAAAGGCGAAAGTTTGTGAGTGTGTGTGTGTGATGTTTGTTACTTCTTCACGCGCAAAAAGCTGGACCAATTTTGATAAAATTTAGCATGCAGGATTTTATTCCGAGAGTGTGTTCCCTTCAAATACTTTTCGACATACACGCGGAGTATCTGATAAACCGCGGGGCGCAGCTAGTATGTCGATATTTTAAACAAATATGGCATTTGATCAAACCGACAGGTGAGATTAATGGCTAGTTTACACAGTGCGAGCTACTGACTAGACAGTAGACAGCTACTTAGATTGCGTACTCGTATGCCAGTAGCTCGGCTCGCCTTAGCTATCTTCACGATGATAGTAGCTGCCCAGTCTCTTGCGAGGCGCAGCACACAATGAAAACAGGTTGCGCTCGCAACTGCCTGGCTGACTCTGGCGAGCTACTGCTGAACGCGTCCGAACGATTCAAGTGATTTCCGAGCTATTGCCATGTGCGAGTTACTGTCAGACGAGCAGGTGAGTGAAAACAAAAAATGTTGAAGTAACTCGGATGCGTGCTGCTATCCAACTCGCACGTGGCAATTACTTGTAAGATAACGTCCAAACGATGCGAGTTACTGCGTTGCAGAGTTCGGACTGTGTAAACTAGCTTTTGTAAACATTTTCGAGTTTTTTAAACAGAGGGTCAATTCTCATATTTTTAGGATCGTCTGTCCGCATTCGCATCGAAGTGGCAAACTGTCAAATACCCCTCTTATTTCCCTTAACGTTAACAAGTATTTAACATTGATTGTCGCTGAGATGGTATAGCGACAGGAATTGTAAAAAAAAAATACTGTCAATTTTTGAAAATATCATTTCGTATAGTAATAAAAATAGAACCCAGAAGAAACATTGTCCGAAGTTGATTGGTCCAAAGTTCCAAACTGGGCTTTTTATGACATCGGTGTGAAGTTCGTTCTATAACATCCTCCCTGAGGTCAATGTTCCAAATCGAAATTTCCTTGAAGTTACGGCGGTAGCTTAAAGCCTCGAATCCATTAGGCAATATTTGACGCGCAACACATGACGCCCAACATGCAATTCCAGGTGGTATTAAAATTCCACATGAAAATTTAACTGATGATAATTGTACATAATCGGCGGGCTATTGATCTGATCCAGTCCGAGGTTCGAGTGCCGGTCGTGAACCTTCTGTAATTAAAAATACTAGTTTTCCTGCAGTAAGTAAATAACGAGGACGATGGTCGATGACTTATGTTTACGAGACAAACGCTTTTAATCTAAATTATCTATACTAATATAATTCAGCTGGAGAATTTATTTGTTTGAACGTGCTAATTTTTGGAACTACCAGTCGGGTTTGGAAAATTCTTTTGTAAATTTGTAAATGATAACCATATTTATGAGAAAGGCTTTACGGGAACGGGAAAAAAACGAAATATGCGCTTTCCCCGGATCCTGGAAGAGTTTATTAGTTCTAATTTTTTTATCAGCGGATCAATATTGTTGTGAAAAAAAAAATCTAATTGAAATACCGAACAAGTGCGTACGAAGGATTCCGTAGCATAAACAGAAAAAATATGTTTCTTCCCTTTACTTTTTAATTGAACCTTGTTTTATTTATTTCTTTTTACTAATTTCAACTTTATTTACATCCGAAGGACTTCTTCTATTAACTATAAATACAAATAAAAGCTCCTAACTAAATTAACCCTAAAATATGGCGTCAAAAAATTCATCCGCATCGCTGTCGAATGTCGACTTTCTCTATTTAAACGTACCAAAAAATTACACAGCTGTTTTAAAAAACCAACCCATATCAACTCAACGCGTACATCCGCCACAAAAGGACTTCCCAATTATATTTACTTAATCTTCAAATTACAAACCAAACGTCTTATACCGGTAAAGCTGTGTTAAACTACCCTCAAAAATACCTCGTTTACTTCATTATAAATCTCGGCACGACACCTTTAGGTTAATTTCCTTGGGCCATAAATCCGTTGGTGACGGTATTGCAGTGAAGGGTGGCACTTACGTAGAGGCAGAGGGCAGGTTAACTGTGTGATGTGAAGTGGGGGTTAAAGATCTAAAGGATCTCCGTTTTGCGGAAGGAACAGCTGATAACGGATTTGTTGACATTGAAAAAAGTATAACATTTATGTGGCACTTTTTTTTGACAACCTTACTACCTAAGACAATCCAGAACAGAGTTCTCTGGCGCCAATGTAGTGGGAGACTCGACCGCAGATGCAGATGCTGGGAATAAAGGTTGGACAAAGAAGAGCATACTCGAATTTTAATGGCTTCAGAGCTACACCAAAAAGGTCGTTGCTGTCATGCTCATAGATATAGTGATGCTGATGCTAAATATTAGCACTTGCAAGCAATGCAATAAATGGCGAGACACAAAGGATCACCATATATGGAAACGTCAGTGTTGACTTATAAGATTATCAAGTTCAATGCCATCTGTTTATTTAATTTCGGTCCAATGTCACAGGGAACGATAGTGAATGTCTAATTGGCTTAGAAGCTGTGTTTTACTCTGATGTTGATAAAACTTCTACCCCTGTAATGTTTTTTGGATCTTATCAACATCATCGTCATTTGCATTTTAGAGATCCAGCTATGCTGTTTTGAAAAATGTCACCGAGTAAACTGAGGTGAAGTGAGTCTGAAGTCTATTTCTCGTACTCAAACTCTTTTTAAAGAGTTCAAAAGTCGAAATTTCATCTCAGCGACATTTTTCCAACTTGTCAAAATGCACAGGCGCCAGCACATCAAGCTACAACAATCTGTCAAATTTCTTTACTAGATTATCACTAAAGCATTAGGTTCAAGGTTGATTGGGAAAATTTGACAGTTTCGGGTAGCTTCATTGTGCTGGCGTCTGTACATAAATTAGAAGTGTTTTGCAGTTTGCGAACGGGTTGCGAATGTGAATGTTACTCTCATAATTGTGCTAGAATAGCCCTCTGAAGTAAACCGTCAATTCTTAGCATCAAGTGGAATATATGACACTTCACTTCAAGCTCACTTCATCGAATGTTAAACGATGAGTTGCTTACAGAATCGACCGGCAGTAGGTACCTACTCTACCAGTAACTGCATTTCCTTTGCAATATATAGCTTAGCGATCCAATTCGCGGATACTATATTGAAGTATATCTGAGTATTAAAGTAGGTACTCCCAGTATCAGGATAAGTAGGTCTTCAGCCAGAACAGTCGTACTGCATGAAATAACTGGTGCGTATTTTCCTGTTCAGTAGATTTAATATGTTTTATGTGTGCTATATTGTACAGTGCTATATGACATTGTTTTTATATGTACTGTATAGGCTAGCGGCCCATTTTTTTCGTAAAATCTCTATCTTTACTGTAAAATGATCATTATTAGATTAGAGGAACTAGGAATTATGGTTACACAAAAATTTCTTAGAAAGGCTTTCTCATAGTTTTTACAGCTTCATATTCTATCGAACTCGGTAATAAATCATTATAAAGGGAAAATTTAATACTGAATATAATAAATATTTTGACATTCTGAATGAGCTCTAATTTTGGACTTTTTCCCCAAACAACGATTGTCACGATGAATTTAGATTATTTAAATTGTAGCTGTTTTCGATTTCAATCATTTCCATGCAAAACGACGCTGATAAAATTATGCTAATGTTAACTAATCTGGTTTTTAAACGAGATGCAACATCGCGTTGATTTAATGTCGCGAATATATTACTAATTGAAAGCAAAATTGGGAATGTTTTGTTTTATTGAAAAGAAAACAAAACTGAGAATACTTACTTTTAAACGTAAATCAAGGACAAAAAACAACTAAAAGGTCTCCAAAAATAATTTAATAAAAATATTTCGCAACATATTTTTATTTAAATACTCGCTAAGTATCACAAACTCGCCGTAAAAAGTACCTACTCGCGATGAAACGATTAATTAACCTTACTCTATTTTAAATGAGGCTTCAAAAGAAAAATGGCGGGCGACTGTCACGGACAGCCTTCCTATTTTCTATGTGAGAACCCATCTTCCTTTTTTCCGTTACCATTTATTTAATTTTTCATTCCGTGCTAATGAAGGACTTTTTTACTTTCTTTTAAGAACAAGTATTCTTGTTCCCATAAATCGAGTCGAGTGACGTCACGAGCTCCGCCTGCGCGAGAGTCCAGGTACTTGCGTTATTCTCGTCGATGGTCAGTGACCACAAGGGACCTTTACTTGGGGTGACTGTTCCGCCAACATCCTAAGACCCGTCATTCCAACTCAAATTAACGGTAGCAAGGCTCCTCTTACAAAAGTCATGGATATCACTTAGCCAGTCTACAACGACCTCCCTCGACCCTTAGTACTCTTAATGATTTCTGACATTTACGCAAAAATTTACATTAAAACGAAACATGTTATTCAGTGTATGTCAAGTGTATTTGTCTTTTATACATCCTTCATTCTGTATTTCCCGACGTTTCCTTGCTGCTTTTATTTTAAAACGTGAAATAAAGGAAGTTGGCTGGTTCGTCGAGGTCATGTTACAGTGGACGGCTGTGCGTATGAATGTTACTGGTTTCTTTTTTCAACCATATGTTTTCTGGTCGTTTTGTTGGCCTTGAAAGAATGTCTGGTTAGTGCACCACGGGTTGATGTCTCTTTATTAATAGCTGTAAGTTTTTCTTGACTTGCAATAATGGCCACTTTGTGTTCATACACTAGTTTTCTATATCGATGTAACGTAGTAAATTCTAAATTATGTGGTACAAGTTTCCAGGCAATATAGTGTAAGTATAGACAAGAATAATTATTGGGTTTTTGTAAATAATGAATATGAATGTAATTTCTTGTTTAAGACTCGTTAATTGTTAAACAAACCGAAGTTAAAATAATTTAGCCGTCCAATTTAAATGAGATTGCTCCCCAAGTTTTGCGTTTAATCCTGTTTAAAGTTCCAAGTTTGGTTACTTAAGTAGGACAGAATTTATCCTGTCCGAGTCAGGCTTTCAATTCAACTACGAATTAATTCCGCTCTACGAGAAACGCAATACCTATGTGAAAGAAAATTTCGTTACCTTTACGAAGTAAAATTCATGTATCTTGTGGTTACCCCAAAATGATCAAAAAACGCACGAACCTTACATCACTCCAAAATTCATAGTCGTAATCGTAACCACAGAAATTCCTAAAGAAATCGAAATGCTCTTAAATCATAGCTGAATAAACCACACAACGTGTCCGAAAACGTTAATACGACGAAATTAGATCTTGTTGCTTTCACAATAAGGTCGGAGAAGTTGGAAAGTGTCTGAAGAGATATGTTTGTCGGGATGTGGGGCCAGAAAAGTGGTCAAAAGTCGTCGGACTGGTCTGAGTCGGCCCCGACCTGTTCTGTCCCGTTCGTTTTGTCTTATTTTTGTTTTGCACGAAGCACTGACCACCACAACAAAGGTCCGTGGGCTGGACTTGTTTTTTTTTTTTTCTTCGAAGGAGCAATGCCTTCGAAGATGTTCAGTGCTGCCTCTGTAAGCGTTTTAACATTCTGAGATGCGCTCGGTTGTTGGACTCGTCACGTTTTCTGGAATTTCGCTCAGGAATGTTTACTTAAATAGATGGCAGCTTCGCTTATTGGGTGTTAATTTAAGTTGAAGATAACGTTCTTTGGGTTTTGTTCTTTTTCCGTCATTAGCGTACGGTTTTGGAGCTTTCAACTAGTTTCCTTAGTGAGGTTATTACAAATTAAGTGCTAACAACACAGCTTTAACTAAGCGGCTTAGTAACACAACCTACGGGTTACTTAAATCAAAAATGTTCGGCCAACTCGCAAACTTTCCACTTGGACCAAAAAATATTTACAAACGTCTGGCGCTCGAAGTCACCTTCGAGTCCGGGTCTAAAAACAATACATCTATGCTATCAAGTGATTTGGGTCTGCCCTCTATGTCCTCAGGGACAGACGACGTTTTGACCGCTGTCAATGTCACGAACAGAGCAAGGATTCGGATCCCTTGTAGGAAATTTAAATACTGGTAGTCAAATTAAAGGGTTGAGGAAGAAACGAGTTTCGTCGCTATCGAGTTTTACTGCGACTTTAAAAATCGCTTTCCGACTCTGTAATCTTCAAGCCGGAGATTATCCTTCTCCTTTCAACTTAGCTGTCTTAATAACGTTATTAAAAATTCAAATACCGCAAACGTCCATTAATCTAACGCCTGTTAAAGGAATACAAATGTAATTATCACAGTACCACATGCGAAAGGCCGAGTTCTAACGATGTAAACATACCCATCCCTTAAACAAAAAAAGCACTTCAAAACACCAATAGTAACACAAACGGGCCGCGTAGTTATTTATTTATCTATTTATAGGCCGGGCCAAGTGTTCGCTTCATTACTTGTGAACATATTGCCGTGTTTACTCTGTGTATTTCTGGAGCTGGCCGTGTGTTCCGCCACGTGTGGCCATATAGTGGCGTACGCTGCCGGAGCTGGCTGTATAACGAGATGTCTCGGCCCTTTGATTTTTGTGAAAAAGTTCGGCTTCGTTAGTTAGATTTTTGAATTGCGCGCTTTTTTTTTCTTGAATATGGAATATCATAGGTAGGCACAATACGGTTGCTTGAACTACGAAATTCTGAATTTGAATTTAATTGGTTTATTTTTGTTCAAGCTTTTATTTCACCCGTTTCTACTATGATCTAAAAGAAATGTGAACGGTTTCTTATTGGTTTACTTTCATTTCTATCATAGTCGTCTATGTGTAAAACGCAATTCTGTTAAAAATCGAATTCCGCCTAAATTGCGTGCGTTGCCCATGAGTAGAGTAGAGTAGAGTAGGGAATCCATTTTCCGCACTTAGACTCCTATTCGGTCCGTTGTGCGTAGGTGTCCTGGCTAAGTTAGCTAGCCTAGCTCCGCCCAGAAGCGCAGAAGTTTCCTGGGAGCTTCACAGGCTTCGCGGAGCGACCTCACCGTTCCGAGGATTTGTTCACGTTGGGTAGCCACGGCCTCGCATTCCAGGATAACATGAGCGGCTGTTGTGCGTTGCCCATATAAACCTTCAACCAAAAAATATTTATTTTCTTAGTAAATTTACGAAGTAAATATCCTCCATTCACTGAAATAATACCGCCCACATTTTATTTCTGAAATATAATAAAATAAAAACTACAGCTTTTTGAAAGCCTATTCGAAAGAAACGAACGACGCGAAGCCAATTTATTTTCCTTCTAGATGTCCATAAAGATAAATTGATCGTATTCCTTTTGAGGACTTCACCTATACCTTGGTTCAAAAATATCAACTAGAAAAAACTCAAATAATACTGCTTTTGCCGCGTTTTTGTTAAGATTTCTAAGCATGGCGTCTAGCATCTTTTTGATTTTCTTAATACTATCTATCTAGTATCTGAGACAGTCGAGATAAGAATTTTTGGGTCCTCTAACTTGCAATATATTTCTCAAACTTTCCTAGAAATACTTAAGGCACGTCTGAAGTTAGGTCTAGTTGATCTCTAGGGACGCTTTAGAATGAGGACCTAAATTCTAGGGTCGAAGGAGTTCTAATATGGTGATTGTTATCGCTTTCACAATTGTCAATTTAGGAGAAACTGTCTCAAGGGATATTTCCTTTTGTAGCTGGTTATAATAGAATAGGGTTAAAAGCTCCCATAGACAGGCGTTATGCGACAAAGCAACACCAATACGACTCCTATTTTTAATAGAAATTGTTCAACGGCTAATACATCTATCTTATTGGTCGTTGCGTCGCGTCGGTTTAACATTGGCTCATCGCGTCTATCTGTGGGAGCTTTAACAGAGATCCACAGTTTTAGTTGTGATTAAATATGTCATGATTTCCTATGCAGACCTGAATCTCTCACGAATTTGTAAAAAAATATTTAGTTATTGAAAAATAAAAAGCGTCAGGTTAGTTGTTTACAGTGTTAGAAAAAAGGAGCATTTTGATAACAATGTTCTATTGAACTGTGTGCTTTTATAAATGTATTAGGATTTGCATGTGCCGTTTTATTTGATTTCTATCAATCCCTTGTCAAAACTGTGTTAAATAGAAATGTAAATAAAAGGCTGAACCACTCGATATTTCATTTTCAACGCCCATGTTGTTTTCAGTTTTATTGCATGAATTTATTGTTCTACATACAGAATGTATGTATGTGTCCCGAACTATAAAATCTATCCCTTTTGTTCTGATGTTACTCGCCCAAGATGGTCAGAAGTGCGTATTTTAAACTGAAATAGATGACAATTGTAATGTTTGATATTTGCAATAACCTCAACACCAAAATGCTTTTAGTCAATAGCGGAATTTCATGACAGACTGACATGAGTTCTTGTTTTCTTCGAAGTGTAGCAAAAAGTAGAACAAAATATAAACTGTTTCATTAAGCTGAAATCTTTGGTTTCCTAACCGAAGCGCACAAGGTTGTGGTATGAGTTGCTGGACATAATCCTCCTTACCGCTGACGCATATTTGCGACGGAACTAAATACCATTCTAGATGTTTTCCATACGTGTGTCTGCCTCTCACAAGTTGGACCGACGACTTGGTGCAGGCCACGGGAAACCGCTGGATATAAGACGCACAGGACCGGTCGATGTGGCGACACTTAGGGGAGTCGTATGTCCAGCAGTGGACGTCTTTTGGCTGGAATGATGATGATTTGTGTCTGGCACCGTTTACCGCATACCACAGGCTGCGTTCAGATCAAGAGCCAAACCTTTACCCAACTTGGAATACTTAATTTCTCTAATGCGGTTCGACATAAATCCTAAGTTATGCAAAGTAAAAAAAAATGTTTCTTCTATCAAAATATTCCAAACTTAGACCGTCCTTTGAGAGATTTCTTTTTAAAAATACGACAAGGTAACATAGAAGAAATCTTTGCAAAGATGGCGGATAAAATTAGAATACTAGGATAACATAAATCTGAACTGATTCCACGTCGCATGGGCACGTTATTATCCGCTGACTTGAGTGTATGGATGCTGAAAAGTTATAATTTTAGGACTTCATCTTTTTCTTGAATTAGATAGTCAATATACATGCCTTTTTCAGTGAAAGATGATTTGATGTTACCTACAAGAGGTGTGTGATTGAGATGATGTATGACAGAAAATGTTGTTAAGGGGAGGAAGAAGTATGATGATTATGTATTAAACAGGAAGTTAAAAGATGGAAAACCCAATTATTTTTAAAATATTATTGTTTTTTTTCATTAAGTTCTAGAAGGCTAGTTTCTGAATTGTGTAATTTAAGTTAAGACCGTAGATATCGAACCATTCAAATTTTGTTTTTGGGCTAACATTGAGCATTGAGTTTGAGAAACATTCGGAGTCAAATGCGTGAATCAGCAATCGGGAGATAGTCAAGTTTACTAGGCAATATTTACAACAAAATTAATGTCTGCTTTTGACTGATAACAAGCAAAAGGAAGTAGGAATTACTGTAACTTTATAGTTATATTTATATTTCCTCTCTTATTTCGTAAACAGTTAAGTAAAAGAATTTCGTGATCAATTTTAATTCGTTAATATTTTACTGTACGTGTGTAAATTAATTTTAAATTATTCCGCTTTAACTACCGAAGACATTCGTGTCCCGTCACAATAAATGTCATTTTATTATTTAATAAATGCGTGACCTAATTTATATTGTTTTTTGTTTGCAGGTAATGTCGAGCACAATGGTGAATGCTATAATTCAGTGAGTGAATACCGCCTGATTTTTTTTTACATCCTATATTTTTTCAGGCTTTCAAAAAAAATGACACGATTTATGCAAAAAAAAAAATTAAGTGTTGATTTTTGAATAAATTGATACTTAAAAAATCTCTTCCCTACATTTTGCTGAGTTATACGGACAACAATGTAATGAACAGCTGTTTTCTTTTTAAATGGTTCCGAAATCATGTATGTGATTTATACCTCATGATCAGAAAAATTTGCATAGCGACAAGAAATTAGGTTGTGTAGTGCCCAGTTTATCATTTTATGCGGAAAAATGTGGCTCTAAATTTAAATATACCTACTGAACTTGACATATTGTTGATGTTTTTCTTTACGAGTAGCCCAACCACGAACCGCAAAGATGTACTGGGTCTGTAAATTATATATAGTAGGCGCCAGATAATCGTGGAATAACGGTCATTGACCCACCTACAATTATTGACATTTTTAATTTGAAAAACGGAATTAATGACACAAAGCTGTCCCGAATCATCATCTCTCGTGATCCTTAACATTGTCTAATAATGTTCATATTTAATTGTTCAGGTACCTATGAACAGTTATTAGGGAAAGATCAATGTACTTTATTCCACATTTATCTGGCGCCTACTATAGTTACCTTTGGCTGTGTGTGTTTTCCTTGCTATCTGAAATTTTAAACAATTTATTGTCACAAATAAGTTATATATTGGTTTCGAGGTAGCTTTCGCAGTTTTAATAAACTTTCCAGAGGAATTATGTTCTGGAATTAAGTCTGTCAAAAACAATTAAAAACTGACGAAGTTTATAAAAGTTTAAGAAATTCTAAGTGTCTTTACGTAATGAAGTTTTGCTGTTCGTTAGCGACTGCCTTCGCAGTTCTGATAAAACACGCGAAGATATTTTTGGACTGGGGTGGTTACCCGAAAGAAGTACATAATAATTGTCTAAAGAGTACCATCAGCAACAAAAGTCCATTCAAATCGTCCAAAACTTTATTTCTGTTGCGATTGTTATTTCGTACATAAACATTTAGCTGAAAAATTACGATATTAAAACCTGAAGTTGTAATCTGATTTTCTTGTTAACTGTACGACACTATTGCTCCTTGCAAGTTAGTTCCGGTATCCTTTGTTGAATAATGGTTTCAAAGTTGCATTTGCAGTACCTAAAGATATTTCAAACAGAGTTCTAAGCTCAGGGATCTCCGTTTAGCTGCAACAAACAGAAGCGCAGCAAACTGTCATATTTCACAATCCTCAGAGGATTGTGAAATATGACAGTTGTCCACAAACACAGCACTTATTTATTTAAATCGGCTTCTAAACCTAATTGACGTTTGTTAATCCCCAAAGCGCATCACCAAACATACTATAATTGATTTAAGCCCACGCAAATTGTATCGCTGATGACACAAAGCGAGGATAATGAGATTTCACAGTGACCTACTCGTAATCCGTGGTCCTAGCTATAATAATTATGAAGCGACGCAACGGAGGCGGTACAAATATTTGCCCTAGCCAAGATTACCACGGAAGCAGATGGTATAAGTCAAATTTTGATGAAAAAATTCCTGCGGCGCTGTTTACTTTAGCCCCGAGACAGTAATGAACGCCATCCCTGTTCCCCAAAATCATAAAAACGTTAGATGAGTTATTTTTACGCGTTTTCTGTTAGTTTGTGTCCTGACGTGTACATATACAGCTTGTTTTTTGTAATGTATCGCGCTAGGTGTATTTATTTTTCCTTTTTTGGGAAATATTTGGGTTTTAATATATTTTTCAGTTCCTGACGTTCAAGTTCGTCTTTGTCTTCAGCGTCTTTGTTTATATCTTAATCTTTTTGTGGGTCTGCAAGCTGTTTTATGCATCGCCTGAGGTGGTTGGCATTTAGAATAACGCGATGGCAAAACCCAAATTTCGCCATAATATTCCAAATTTACATCTGGTCCCTTTTCGGCGGTTTTATAACACAAAAAATAAAACAAAAATGCTTTATGAGGTCTGGTGCAAAATTAGCATTGGGATCGACATCTGAGAATTTATCTCAGACATTCCTACCTGCTAAGGTTTTTTTTCTCAATGGCTTGTTTGGTTGTTTCCTAAAGCCATTGGGGAAACTCAACACCAAAATTCATTGAAGTTTCGCTACCCAAAAAAGTTAGCCGAAAGCTTCCGACAAAAAGTGAAGTTTTATCTACTTTCGGCGGGTGACTTAAATTTCATTTAAGGGTATTGTGTAGTGAAACAGGGATGGAGTGTGGCAATCTGGTGCCGGTATTTTGGGCGTAGGTGTTTCAGCTATTTTAGTAAGGGTAGAAATAGATTTTGAAGCAACTTACATTATACTGTAGAAGGTTTAGAAATTTCTGTGAATTATGCTTCTCCTGTTACTTGAAATATTTAAAATTTCTAAGTACATTCGTACGATACACGTGCACTTATAAACTGTATAGTTTTTATGACATTTAGATTTTACACATTTTCATGTAATGAACCAATGTATTCCATGGTATTCCATTCCAAGTCTCACCTTCTTCATCATCTTGTATATTCTTTACATAACCTTCTTTAACACCTAAATCACAATAAAAATATACGACTATATTTACACATGACATTTCAGATCAGATACTAAAACTTTTACACCTAATAAAGCCGTAAACAAGACAGCTCTTCTAGCGAAACATACAGACCGTGGGTTGAACTGAATGAGATATAAATAAATAGCTCATGCAACGACCTCGGTTTACCTCATCGTTCTTATTTAACCCATAACTAGTGCTACAAGGTCCTACCTACGTGATCTTTAATTTCATGTCACTTTGGTCGGATTAACGCTATTATTATCACCGTGTTTGTTACCTCTTTAGTTCAGTTTTACTCCGGACGTTTATGAACTTCGGAAAACGTAAACGCAATGTTCTCAATATTTTTTGACCTATTGTTGTTCATAAGTTATGTCCCGTCCCTCATAACAAGCAACAAAATGTGTGTGAAACTGGGACTATGATATCGAACAAGTTTTTAGAATAAACTACGGGCTTAGGCTCAGTAGCCTCTGCATTACTTTATAAGGCAACCCAATTATGGATACCTGGCCACGAAAAAACGAACCCAACATAGTAACTATAAAACCAACACATTACTAGAGAAATAAAAATATTATTGAACAAGCGGCGGGCGCGGCATCATTGGCAAGTTAGCACCTCAATCCGTCCCTGTGGCTTGTGTATAAAACACGGTCGATTGTGTCGTAAAATACATTTTAGATCCCACCACCAAACTTTAGGGGATTACGGATGAATTATTAATGTGGGCATTCACATAAAACCTGGGCCTTTTTTATATTATTCGCCGTTATTTTGTTTCTTACGGTTGCCTAACGTTTTCCTGGTCGATCTTATTTATGGGAGGTTGGTACCACGTGTTGCATATTTGACGGGCTCCTCGCTAAGCTCTTGAAATGGTACGTGTAAAATTTGTACTGGCTGAAAGAAAAGTTGGATGAGATTGACTGGTTTTATATCTTTCTTATCTTTTAAAGAAATAAATAAGTTACTTTCTTCTTAATGCGGAACAGGATATCTTGGAAAGGTATCTGCAGTACATGAACAATGATTCAAACTACTGAACTTATAAAAGACACTCCAAAAACTCAGGTTTTATGAAACAAGGGTGTAAAACACTGTTTTTATGTTATTACAGTAATCAAACTATAATTATAGGCGATTATTTTCTACAAATAATGGTATCCCATTTTGATTGCTGGATGGATGCAAATCTATTTTTAATTACCATTATCATAGTGTTGGGTATGCTGATCACTATGTTTCGGGAACTGTTAATTGAATATTTCAGGTAAAAGACTCGGAACACGCATTATTTCATTTTTTCATACCTGTCATGAATTTCACGGTGGATCAAAGTAACTTTTAATTACACTAATCAACTACCTTTACGTTCGTTTTGTTTTATGTGAAAGACTAATAATTATATTGTGTACTTTAGCTTAAGAAAGTTGAAGTAGGTACACACTTATACATAAAAAAACATTATACATCAAATTAATCCCTTTGTGATTAATTTGATGTATAATGTTTTTACTATTTAATAATGTAAACTATTTCTATCAAATCTAGTCACGAGACATTGCACGTTTTACTTTTACTTAAACGAGATTATTTCAGTGAAACTTGTTAATTGCAACTCTTATTTATCTGTAATTAATGCATGTCTGTTTGCAAGTAATTCAAGGAATTTTACAATTTAATTAACCGCAGTGTCAAGTAAACAATTTATATTATTTTTCACTTCCATCCTAACATTTATTCCAAGTGCCAGGGAAACCCGCAGACCCTTCCCGAAAAAAATTAACAGGTCCAAATCCTCTTGACGTGACCCTTTATTTTCATAATGAACACTCGCTCGAGATGTGCCCATCTTTATCACAGTGCCATCTGTTGATTTTCTTTGTGAAACTCCATCCTTTGTTCCGGATTAGATTCATTCAACTTCGAGACTTATAACTTTAGGGATAAGGATTATTGTTGTACTTGAGTAGTTTAAATAATGAAGGCATTGTTCAGTATAGAGGGCGCCCGTATCGTTTCACATGTGCATTACTCGTTAGGGCTTCATAAGCACTTCTGTACCCGTATGTCCCTGCAAGGATAACTTTTGCTTGTTCAACTATCAAGGATCACTTGACTTTGTGCTTTATGCGGTTGGAATAAGGATCGTTGGTGAAGGTTCCTGTTATGTCAGATTAGGCATAGCTGGTGGATTGAATGGATTATGTAAATACGGCTTATAAAGTTTTAATTGGGACATATATATTGTATTAATTGACGTTTATGATGTATTAAATGTTTGTTTGGATGTATTTTATGTCCTTTGACTACAAACTTTGGTCCTCCAGTTATGAATATGAGACAAGTGAGAGAGTCTGTTATTTAAAAGGAAAATATGGACCCTAATCGAAAATCGACGAAAAATTTACTTGTCCCAGAAACAGCCTAAAACAGGCGACCATCAGTAAGTTCGTTTCTTCATTTTTGACACTGGCTCTCTATATACTTCTTTTAAAAAAAAAAACAAAACAAAAGAACCCATCTTATTACGAAATAAAAATTTGCTGCAGTATATCATTTGATGGCACGGTTGGCACAGTGGTTGAGCGATTGACTGCTGCGCTGCATGTCGCGGCTTCGATTCCCGCACGGAACAAATGTTGGTATGGCCTACAGATAGTTATTCCGAGTCTGGCTGTTTGTGTATGCGACTTTATACATTTGTGAACGCACCCACGACACACGAGAAATTTTCAACGTTTTCAAAGAAATAAATAAATTTAGTATAAGATTTATTAGGGAAGTGAATTTCTGCGCAAATCGTTAAAGTTCAATCAAAGCTTTATATTTGAGGGCATATGTTATAAAAGATGTAATGCCGTCTATATTTTGATAAATTAAATTGAAACCAGAATGGATTGAAATGAAATTCGGATTTTCAATACCTAAGTGATTAGCCGACACGTTTTCGTAGAAAATGAAATCGATAAGTTAAATACGAGTTTTATTTCGTTCATGCTGTCAAACCAAAATTTCTAACACTGGTTTTTTTAACAATTGCAAACTAGGTATATTAAAACATCCAAGACGTTTAACCCTATGAACAATTAGACTGTTCTTAATTACCTTTTAACGGGAATATTTACACCCTGATTTTGAATTCAGCATTTGTATTTAAAAACGTGGCAGTCTACTTTAATGCTGAAGTGACAGATTTTTGATTTTTGCTTTGTTACAGAATTATGCTTACTTAATTCAGAAACAGCGACCGGGGTAATCCTCCTTCATACGAGTAGCTGTGCATACTCAAAAGATTGCACCCAAACATTAAGCGTAACTAGAGACCAAAATACTCCCAAAGGCAAAGGTATTTTGTCGTTAAAAACAAACATCCCGATAGTTTGTAACGCATGACCATGTATTTAGCAATAACACAGCAGGCATTTACCCACCCATTATTTGGATGATCAATAACCGCATAACAAGCAAACACAGACCATACAAACAAAGCTACAATATAACTAGTACTTACATATCTTTTATCGATAATCCTGCGGCTTTTTTGCGAACAGTCACATCACTAGTTACGTTCCCGTAATTGTTAATCAGCTCACCGATCGTTTATTAACTTAATTGCTATATAATAACGTTTAACTTTTAAACGTCATTGTCACATATACGTGACAAACGAAAGCTTACCCTTACGCCAGACGTCACAAATATGTGACAAAAAATACGGCGAATTTGTGACTTGGCGTCGGGGGCACGATGCGCTTATGCTTTGACGTTCAAAAGGTTAAACACAATATTATTCTGCCTAGCTTATCCTATCTATATCCGGGTCAGCTTACAGTCTTTGATGCAGCTGAATACCAGTATTTTACCCGGCGACTGCCTATCCAATCTAAAACCAGTAACTGGGTAATACGGTACCCCTTGGCAAGACTGGTTCCAGATATTCTAGATTCTGACTGTCTGTAACGACTGTCAAAATGTTACGTGGTTATTCTCAAACATTTTGGTCTAAGGATAGGCAAGGATGAGCGAAAGGCCAGTTCTCGTTCTTAAAAACCGTTCAAATTCAAGTCGCAGTTTCATCCCAACGTTGCGGTTATTTTTCAAAAATGAAACGCATAGGGCATTTTGAGGAACATGAATGGGTTTTAGTCAGTAAGAGTCTGACACTCCCTTCCGCGCCACCCAGAGCGGAAGGAGTCATTTAATTATTTCCCATCAGTAAAATAAATACAGTATTATCACAGCGACAATCAATGTCTAACCTTAGAGGTGTTTTTGACAATTTGCGACTGAGCGCGAATGCGAGCGCTCAGTTTCAAATACGAGAATTGCCTCATAGATCATAAAGCAAAAGAAGTAACTTACTATAGCTGACATTGTCACTAAACAGGAGATAAGTAAATAGGACTTCTTGTAAAACAAAGGCACGAACATATTTTTTGTAATTACCTGCCTCCACTTCGTTTACCGCACAAACCAATATCTTCACCTGAACTGTTTTCCCCATTTCCCTTGTAGATAAGATGCTAATAAAAACAATACAACTAAAGCTGGCAATTGACGGGCGACGAAGGCATTCGACTACGCGCCAAGTTACATTTATTTGACGTAGAAAACGTCTCCACTTCTGCAGTTTTGGCAAATAAATGTTGCATTCCTTTCCCTGAGTATCTTATATTTATATATCTTACTCAGTATCCTTGATACTCTTGGGCTTATATTGTAAGTCCTTTTGAAGGAAACTTCCTCCACTGCAATCGTTTCAATGGGAACGGAAAAACGATCGATTAATGTCAGTGTTTTCGAACGCATACAACCCTAATCTCTTCAAAATTAGAGTGAACAGGCTTCTTCTGGGTTAGCTCGCTCCATCGTCGACTTTGTCTCTGTCATCTATGACCTAGACTAGAGTCAAGAGCAAACCCATATTAAATAAAAAAAAATAAAAAATAAATAACAAACTATAACTGTCAACTTGATTTAATCGAGTGGAGGAAATCACTTCGTAATTGGCTGATATAATGATGATGAATATTTAAGAGAAAAGACATCAGCATTTCTCTTTAGGTATGACAGTAACCACATTCTTCAAACCGCGATCGACTTGTCAAGCAATTTCCCAATTTCACTTTCAAATATACTGCATAATTCCATGTTTTCTTTGACATGGTGATACTGTTTTTAGTAGCCGGTGTCGCCTTCAAGCGACCCGTCTATAACCAGCCTTAACAGCTGTCAGTAATCGTCAAATGAGGCCCGCATGCTGTTATCAACGGTTACGCCATCTGTTCGATGCGTGTGGCCGGTCGTAGAGTGAATGACTTCACTATTTAGTATCTACTTGACTTTATCTAGGCTATGGGAAAACAGTTTTCGTTTGGGTTTAAAAAAACAAAATGTTCGGTCCATTTGTGTAGATGTTTTCCATTTCGTTGAAGAAGCAGACTAGGCTATAATTCCTAAAATTTGGATGACTCATATAATTTTATTTGCTACTGCTTCAGGCATTGAATTGGCTTGCAAATTATCTAAAACATTCACTTGGTGAATTCAAAACAAAGGTCATTCCAACTAAACTATGATACGGTGCCAAGCTTTGTCTTGCTTTGCTAAACCATTTTACGTAATTGTTATATTAGTATGACTAGTATGAAATGCTACGAACCATTCTAACCCAAACTCAGTCGTCGAAAGTGACTCACCGCCTTCGACCACTGTTTTGACCCATTTCTCACACTTGATGCGTACCATTTGCAGTGTAACTTATAAATAAAACACATTGGCACCTTATAATCTATGTATAATATATCGTCATTTCCCTTTGTAGAAGTATACATAGCAATTTTAATAGGTTTTCCGTTGTTGACTTCCAACAAGCTTTAGCCAATTTGTTAATCGTAGCGCTTTACATGCAAATACCTAAAATCCCATTTTTACATACAGTTACATACACCAGATCAAATGGAAAAGCGCTTAATAAAATCCATTGAACATTTACTACAGTTTAAACAGTAAAAACCAACCAGTGCAATAGTTTCGGACCTCATATAGGCGTTCGATAGACATCGAATGGCGTTTTTCACACATTCTGCGTAAAGGGAATTCCAATCGTTCCGTCGCATGTCCAGATTCCTGTAAATCTGGTTATACTGAAAGCGTCGAAAGCTTTGGAAAACCACAAAGGCCCAGTTCGATTTCGCGGCGTTGCTTGGAAATTCTGGTTAATCCTTTTGATACGATACGATGCAATGTGTTAGTAGGCTTTGGGCTGCATTTAATTGAAAAGGAATCAGTGTTTCTATGAAGCCGTTTTGATTGAGTCTATGTGGCGCTGAAAACAGATTCCGATAAAATACTTCATTGAGCTTGTTGCCGTCTTAACGGATTAACGGATATTGGAAAAATACTTACGTAGAATAAGATGCGCTTGGTGAATTTTAGCAAATTAGGTCATAATAAATTACCCTTCCGATGGTTTGCTAAATTTTGTTTTCATGTTAAAATCACTGCGCTGTTACAAATTACCCGCCATACATTCTAATTACGGCATACCCCAGGGAGCCATCCTAAGCCCCACACTCACCGACTTATATTTTACGCATAAGAAGTCACACTCCACTCATACATATAACATATCCACATTCTCAAGCCCATCTTGCAGAAAACGAAGCGTAAACATAAAACTGGCGGCTACTCACAAAAATATACTCCTCTCCCGTTCCTAGTTCATATGTAAATATAATACATTTATTATGTATTTCTATGTTGAATACGTGTTGCCGTATGAAACGTATGTTTGACTTGTTTATTTAGGCTCGGTTGTTATAACTGTATTCTTTATAAGGGATCAATATCTTGATGGGCACTTTGTATGTTGGTTTTACATAATGTTTCGCGTTGTAAATATTGTATGAGTTTTGATATTTATTCGGTGAGTTGGGAGTGGGAGAACAAAACATGTTGCTGTTTTGGCTATCACACCTTTTGTTGTGAACGAAGAGCATATTAAGCTAAACTCTTTAGGAGTTACAACACACAGCAACACACTACTATACAACTTTACTTTGTTTTCATGAAGGTTTAAAAAGCTGTAATTTTGAGTTAAGAAACAAAAAGTACAAGTAAAGATTTTAGGCGGCACTGGTTTCTCAAAACTGCGACCAATACAAAAGAGCTACTAACTTGTTGTACTTAGCAATAAGTGCACAAGATCCTTTGACATAACTCAAATCTCGCTAAGAGAAGTACTAACAATACGACCGGAAAACTCTTCGGATCTCATAGGAAAAATCTTACACAAAAACACCCACACACGCTCTCTCTATCTATTCACCCGTCAAGGACCCGACGTTTATCATTACGGCGTGCGATTGTGCGTACAGACCTCAGCAGACTTCAAAGCCAAAGTTCCCTGAAACTAACAAGCCTGGCCAATTATATTTATAGATGAATGCCCACAAATGCCTCCATGATATTCTGCCCTCAACTTTGGCTAATGACAACGACTTTGGAATATCTTTTAATAGAGCCTCAATTTCGGTTGGGCTTCCAACTCTGTATTCATAAGGATCGAATGTACTTAAAGGATTTTGTCGTGAACAAGGAAAATTGTAACGTTTTGCCGAGTTACTATTGAGAACGAAATATGATTTCCGAGAATTAATATAATTAGGTTGCTGTTATTTTAAATATTGTAGACGAATTAGCAGAACTGTTTACAAATGAGAAGCTACAACTAAAGATAACTGTTGAAACACTTTTAGAATTAGATACAATCTTGAGTCACACTTGTTTGCATCATACCAAAACAGAAATTACAGATCTCACCGGAGTTAATGTTAGTGACGAAAGAAGCCCACTTAATATTAGGCCTACAACTCATCGAGAGGCGCGATGCTAAAGACGAGCAACGCCTTGACGTGAATTAGTTGTCAACGTTCGTCTAGCATTCAACATTACACTAAAAACCAGATCCTACGATGACTAATCCGTGCAAAGCTTTATTGTGGAATTTGAATTGGAACCGTCGCACCTAGATTATAAATTCTTCTTATCTCTAAGAAACGTTAATTTGTGCATCCAATTTCCAAAGTCAAATCAGCTCATTCAAACCTAACAGATGCTATCAAATGCCTAAGAAGAGTAGACTCTTCTTAGGCATTTGATAAGCATCAACGCAAATACGCTTTTATCCAACTCTCCCATCCATGCGTGTGACCCATTGCGTTTGTTGCATCACAATTCAAACGAGTAACTCCAACTAGCTGGTCTATGCATAGCCTTATGTCCGTGATCGTGCGAAATTATGTAAAACCAAATGACGTAAAGTAAGGGCCTGTTCGCATGAAACGAAAGTGCCATGGTCCAGTAAATCAAGTGGTCTGATATAAGGAGCATTTGAATAAATAAATATCTGGTTTAATGTGAATGAATATTCTATTTTCTGCGACTGTTGTGTCTATTCGTTATCTACTGTCTGGAACGTTAATTAACTGTTTTACTGAGTGTCTAATAATAGGCGCTCGATTTAGTTATTTGAAGTCTGATGAACTTTTTTTTAAGGATGAGTAATCATCAAATGACTCCTTCCGCTCTGGGCGGAGCGGAGGGGAGTGTCAGACTCTTACTGTCTAAAACCCATACATTTTGTTCCGTTGCGTTCAGAGCCCACGCTGACTCTTTCGAACAAATTCTGTAACCCTGGCAGGCTCTGGCTCTAGCGGGCCCGACTACTACGTTGGCATCTCTTTGAGGCGCGTGTGGAACACAACGCACCGTCGACCCGAAACTACGGACTTCGAGCTTAGAGAGTAGCCCCCCAGGTTCTGATCGGGCGGCGAGCTACGCAACGCTCATCGCCCGCACGTCCGCGCCTATGGTGGCTGGAAATCGCCCTGCGATTCCCGACGCCCGGGGCATCTTCTTCTGTTTCAGCGGCTGGAGCGTGAGTTCTGCAAGTCGGATGGACTAGGCTGAGTATTTTCTTCGTGTGTATTTCGCAAAGGGCTAATGACAGGATAGACAGTTCCATCCTCATGTGCTATAATAACTATATTTACTGCGAGCACTATTACGTTTGTTAAATGTTACGCTTGGTGAGCGTGAGAAACAATTTCTTTACCAGCGTTCATTGTGGCAGTCTGCAATAAGCAAGATATATACATATTTCAAATAAAAATACCTTCCCATTACGTACTTAGTACACTTTTCTATTTGCCAATATCTCGGTAACATAAATAAATGCTCTCATAGACCCGAATAACCTTTGTTCAGCTCTCAAGGTTGTCGTAAATTACTAGAGTCCGACCGAAACTGGTTTTCCGGCCGAAACCGAAACCGAATATTCGGCCCTGGCTTCAGTTTCGGCCGAAACCGAAACCGAAACTCATGTGGTCAAGTTTAAAATTCCTTAAAATACTGAAATTTGATGCATTTTACACATTATGCTGCATTAATTACGACATGAAATTAAAACACAGTATATTAAGTTTGATGTAATCATTTATTTATTTATAAAAAATATTAATAATATTTTTCAAATTAAGTTCTCAGGTGTTTATCAGTTATCAATAATCAAATCACAAATTGTGACTGTTTCATTAAATACTAAGTATTAGCAATTTGAAATCTTACTAATTAATACTTTGGTTTGCATTTGTACTGAAAAGAATCACCTTTTTTCGGTATCTCTTATATAAAAATTATAATTACTAAAATTAGTAATTATTATTACAGTATTAGTTTCAGTTTCAACAGAGATAATCAAATCACACATTTAGAATTAACAAATATACCTACATCACAATTAGAAGGACAGTCATACTTACATTTAGAATTACACGACTACTTCCGAAATCAGTTTCGGTTTCGGCAAAAGTTTCGGCCAATTTAGGCCGAAACCGAAACTGCCGCCGAAACTTGATTTTTGGCCGAAACTCGGCCGAAACCGAAACCGAAACCGAACTTTCGGTCGGACACTATAAATTACACTATGTTTGTATTGGGGTTTCTCTTCTCTAGTTGGCCACTTTGCATCAATGAATAAATAAATGTTTTCTCCATTGAGATTCTTTTGTTGATATGCTAAAGAAATGGTGTTATAAGAGGAATCTATGAATTTTAGATGGTCTAGGTTTGGAGTGTCAAAACTCAAGCTTTGATTCCCATCTAACTCGAGGGAGGCAAACCGGGTGAGCAGCGCTCAAAACTTCTAAAATCTTAATTTCCTTCATCTCTAACGTTTTGTTTGCGCCATGACGATATCGTTGATCCAAAAGTCGTCCCACTTCATCATAATTCCCTTTTCGACCGAAAACTTATTTGGAACTTCAACGAGAGATTTAATGGATGTCGAAAAGTTGGCAGCTTTTATCATTAATTTGGCTTTTGTAATACGATTACATGATACGACCAGATCCGTTTGTGTACTTTCTGTTTTACTTTTCATTATAATAATATTAGGTATCTTTTCATTGTTCCAAATTGATCCGATTTTCGAACTCTTATTGGAATTAATTTAGAAGTTTAGTTGAGGATTACGTTGTTTTCGTTTAATGAAGTTTTGCAATTTGTAATGTTTTCGGTAGCTTCTTTAGGAGTCGTAGATAAGTATTTAAGTAGTACGTAGTCGGTCTGAGGCCTCGGGATTAGCTTACGCGTCGTGTTATAGGTCGGAAACTAAAGACTATATTCCAAGACATCTTCCTGAGACTTGACTTCACCTCATATCATCAATTCGTCAGTCATAAGTTTATAACAAATTATTTATTAACACTCATTTTAAAATTACTCTTTTTAAAGCGTACTGCAATACGTTTTACACGAGCTGCCTGTGGGCTATATATAATCAAAATTCGTACAATGCCCTCCGCGTGCAATACAACAACGTGTGCTGGAGGGTGCTGTTGAGGCTGCCCCGCTACTGCAGCGCATCAGGGTTCGCGGTCGCGCATGTGGAGTACTTCTGTTCCACAATGCTTAAGCGCTGTGCGTCTCTGGTGCGTGGGGTGCGGGGCAGCAACAACAGTATCCTGTCCCTGATTTCGAGCAGTTGTCCGTTCGTAAATTGCTAATGCGCCATTTCACATGGAGTAGTGCAGCCGCGGTGAAGCGTTGAACGGTACTGTCGCTGTGTATACCTCTAGTACAGGAAATTGTTTATGGTGTAGACATTATTTTATTAATAACTAACATAAGATAAGTTTTTTACTAACAAATGAGTCATGGTTACTTGATGAAATAAATTTAATTGAATTAATCGAGGGTTTTTTCTGTTGTCATGGCAACTGAGTCGAGAGGAAGTCTTATGTAACAAGACCATAAAGTTTAATTATTTCGGCTACAGAATTCGAGAGAAAGAGCGACAATGGTCAAAAAATGTTTGTGGCGGGTTGGTCTTGAAATAATGTTTAAAAATATTCCTTGCACCACTTAAAACAGGATGCAAACAAATTCAATTCACATTTTCTCTCCGTAAACATGGAAAATTTAATTTTAAATGCAACAATAACTTAATTAGGGAAATACACACAGGGCAGCAGTTTTCAAAATTAATTAGCCCACCTTTTGTCGCGGGTTCATTTAAAATTTATTTCGATACGTCCGCCATTTTCTGGGTAGGTACTGGGTAATTATGTCGGCGTTTCGCGTTATAAGTTGATTCGCTTACGTTTTCGTTTTAATTTCGGTTTTGCGTTTTTTTTTACCCGACTACGGCAAAGCGAAAAGGAATGGTTATGATTTTAGTTGTCTATGTAGGTATTTTGATTTTGCACCGGAGTAAAACTTGTAGGCTAATGCCTACAAGTTTTACTAAAACTGACAATAATGTGTTAGGTATAAATCTCCAGCCATAAGTCTTCAGCCGTAAGTCTTCAGCCATAAGCCTTCAGCCATAAATCTTCAGGCATAGGTCTTCAGCCATAAGACTTTAGCCATAAGTCTTCAGCCATAAGCCTTCGGCCATAAATCTTTAGGCATAAGTCTTCAGCCACAAGTCTTCAGGAATAAGTCTTCAGCCATAAGTCTTCAGCCATAAGTCTTCAACCATAAGTCTTCGCGAATAAGTCTTCAGCCATAAACCTTCGGGAATAAGTCTACAGGCATGTTAATTTTTTTAATTGACTCGTAATGTCTCACATTTGGAGAAAATGGTGTCTCCTCTTTCAAAGCTTGACTCCTAAAAGAAAGATTGGTCCATTTCAGCTGTGGATGTCACTATAATGTCTTCAGTCGAGAAATGGGCAGGTCGATGCAATCTTAATGCCGTCACCCCTCACCCCGCCGTCACATGAATTTGCTACTGCGCAGCGTAGGTAGTTTGATTCTACCTGTAACATCAACCACTAGTTTACACTAAAATCACAACAAATTACGAGGAACATCAACATAACTTCGTTAACAACATCAAGTTAAACTGAGTTACAATTTATTTGGTTGACGCTACGTGTTATGAACTGTCCCTTCCATTGTTTGCTTTATTTATCTGTGGTTCTCGACTGGCCGCTGAAGATAGCCGGTTCTATGAAGCCGTTTACTTTCAGTAGGTATATAGATAATTCGAAGGTTAAGACGATTTTATAGAGAAATAGTTTGTCTCCATATGTTTGTAAGTTGATTTAAAGTATTTGACAACTCTTATGTGATACAGCTCTACCGCAGTGCGGGTACAAAAGCAGTAAAATAAGTTTCTTATTTACTGGTATTTTTTAAGAAAAACTACTTTTTTTATTCCATTATTACTTTATTACCTACTAGTTGCCGATCGCGGCTCCGCCCGCGTGATTGTCGAAAATTATCCCAAGCGAAACATATTCCCGGGATAAAAAGTGTCCTATGTGTTATTCCAGACTATAATCTACCACTGTGCCAAATTTCATCAAAATCCATTCAGTAGTTTTTGTGTGAAAGAGTAACAAACATCCATCTATCCATCCATACTTGGAAACTTTCGCGTTTATAATATTAGTAGGATTACCTACTTATTACGTTATATTGACGTTTATGTGAAGTTTCTTTAGTTTGCCGTTCCATAAAAACAATCACGATATTTACTTACCTGAAAAAAACAACTAAAATAAATACACCTTCTGCATCAGAATGCAGTAGGTGTATTTATTTTAGTTCAATCATAGATTTGATACCATCAAATGCAATGAACTGCTTGAAAAGTGACTTGTTTGGAACTCTCCTTCTGGGGCAGTCAGGTAATAATACGCCACCCTCAAAACGGCGTACCTACAAGATCTTACATTAAAATCGTAACAACTTCCGACAAAGAAATGAAATAATACGTCTACATCATTCTACCCATATTCCAATTCTGGTTCCCTTAATTAGGGTCCAAGCATTTAGCATACGGGTTCCGTAATGAAAAGGGGCGTAACTGGCGAGACGAGAGTAAATAAAGTTGGACCCTTGTCACCGCCTACGACAAAGCGACATAAAGTCACGGACACACTGAACTTGTGGGTAGATAGTTTACTAATGAACTCAATCTGCCTCGCCTTTTTCCAACATGTTGGAGTCAGCATCCAGTCTGACCGGATGCGGCTGGATACCAGTATTTTACATGAAGCAGCTGACTATCTGACTTCCACGATTACTCCGATTGGTTGTGTATGTGTACGTAGAAAATACGAGTAGGTCGTAACATGGTAATTATACTTGTACGCCACAAAAAGACAGAGGTTAAAAAAGTGGCCAAGTGCAAGTTGGACTAGCACACGAAGGGTTCCGTACCATAAGCCGAAAAAAACGTGTTTCTTGTATCGGGCCCGCTTTTATTTTTATTTCAATTTTAGTATTTGTTGTTATAGCGGCAACAGAAATACATCATCTGTGAAAATTTCAACTGTCTTACTATCACGGTTCATGAGATACAGCCTGGTGACAGACGGACGGGTAACAGTAACAGGGTACGGCACCCTAAAAAGGAGGTACAATGTAAACATTTTAAATAAGATAAGGAATGAAACAGGCCATAAATAGACTAGTTTACCATTCGAACGTCAAAAACAGCGGATACTTTTCTTATCCTTCACATCATTCAGTTCTATTTCCCAACACATTGCCCACATTAACATACGCCCTTCTTCCTCTATGTGGCGTCTTTATAACAATTACTTTTGTTTCATAAAGAAGGGAGATGATGCATTTGTTGACATAAATGATAAAGGCCAGTTAAGTGAAAGGATTACGGTAGTAGCAGTACTCGAAGGTAAACGTGTGTGAATTAAGTGCGTGTTGATAACTGTGATCAAGGGTTTATTGCTGCTCGAAGATTTACTTTGTGAGAACTTAAAAACTCATATGGAAAAAATGCGTCACTGTGTCAGATAGCATTTGAAGTGAATACAATTTGCAATTTTGGTTTGATTTTGGTTTTGGTACTTTTTAACTTAACAACGTAAACCGATATCATTTTAGTTTTAATAGACGAATCTAATAATATATTATGGACATTAAAGCAGGACCCCTCAGTCCGCGGAACAAATCCCACTGTCTGTCTGTATATAAACCAAAATAAGTAGGTTAGGGTCCATTTTTTGTGCCGTGCGAAAATCTAATCCGCGCAGTAGCGCTAAAACAGATCTTTTAGCCAATAAAGTTTTATTTTTCCAAGGTACATTTTATAGAATGTAGAGAAAGAAGAGTCGGTTAGAGTTGCCAACTTTTTTTTAAATAAGAAATAGAGTATTTCTGATTTTAGAAAGAGTAAATGAAGAGTACAGTCTTAGAAGAAAGAGTACCTTTTATTATATTACCTACTTATTGCGAAACCAAAATGTTTGTTCGACAACTACCAATGAAGCCATGCTCCTTCAATGGAAAACTGCAATGGAAGGATTTCATTCAGTTCAATTAAAATACAGAGTCAACATTAAAAGAGTATTTCTGCGTACTCTATTGCTTTTATAGATGATAAAGTACGTATATGCAATCTAAGAGTCCCTACTGTCCCTAGTGTAGTACCCTCAGTCAGCATAAGTTTAAAGAACGGCAACAATTAAATAGTGAATCGTCGCTAACATCATCGCTTACCATCAGGTGAGACAGTGGTTAAACGCGAGCCTACCATTGCTGAAAATAATATCAGCCAAACGACCCTGCTAAGCAGTGTGTACGGGCCTTTAATCACTAGTACTTGAGTTGATAGACTGTGAAATTACAAAGCTTGAGTTGGGACCTCGATAGCTGCGTTGTGGTGGTCCTATGTTGACATCGATTTGCATGTATTTATCTTTTAGGTAACAGTAGTAGGTTTTGTGGCTGGTAGATTTTTGATTTGAGTTCAAGGTTAAAATGTGGTGCTAGTGACCTTATGTGCTAACTGCGATCCCGTGGCTTTGCTAGCAGTGTATTATTCTTCCAAGATAATTAATAATATTATATGTAATAAAATATAACAAATACCTACACGCTTTCACATTTATAATAGAATCTTAGTATGGATATACTTATTTCCTTAATTATTCGTGAAAATCAAACAGCCAGCTTTATTAATTGAGTACGATTGAGATATTCTAATTCAAATGTATGTATGTATTTACCTTTCTGAATGCTTAATGGCATCAAACAATCGAAGTTTATAAAGTGAATCAAGCTAAGAACATAATAATGTGTTACGTCCACTAATCATCGTTAAAATCTTCCATTACCTAGATTCTCCTTTGAAAAGTATGTTCCTTACCGCATTGAATACCTAGTTCAATCTTCAGTCAAAAGCCGATTGCCTCACATGAATAGTCTTATGTAAGTATGAACGTTGCAGGTCAATTCCCAGTAGATTAGAAATCGCATAATGCCATTCTTAAATTCGCCTCTGCACGGCCGTTTATTGAACACCTTCCGAGCGGTGGCGCCATCTAGAAACTTGATTAGTGTACTCGCAGTTCCGGTGTAGCCGCCTAGATGGCGCTTTACTTAATTTCGAACCCTTCAAACTAACTGCAATGTTGTCCAAAAAAGCTTTGATAGCCCCAAAAAGTGAATACGCAGAAAACTTAATTAATATGTATAGTACTGGTTCATGGTTCGGTAATATGTCTGCTTACTTGTTCGGTTTTATCCATTACGGAACGTACCTATAGTCTCTATCAATCGTGCTGAAAATATCTCAATAATCTTGTAACCTAAATTCATTCAACTATCAAGGTTTAATAAAACTATAATAAAAATTCTTAGCATAATACAACGTAATGACAAAATCGTTTTGTCCGTCAATTTAACGAAAGCGTGTCGGCAAGTTCGCAATAACCTTGGACTAGTGACAATGAACTTCAAAATCTGTGATACGAATCCAATTTCTGAGATTTCAAATAAATATTACATTGAAATTGGAATTTGGCAATTTTATCACGAATTGGCAATGTTTATTGGTTGAGAATTTTTAGTGAGGATTTAGAACTGTAGTGATATTTATATGAGAGGCCTTTGCCCCGCGCTGGGGCAGGCAAAGACTGTATTACCTACAGGTATTCTGTGTTTTTGTAGGTATTTTAAGACCTGCTCAGACAAATCAGTATGAATAGATATCTACCAGTTAGCAATGTTACTACTCATTCTTTTATTCTTGGTCAAAACTTTACTTACTTACATAATTATTTTTTACTGAACGAGCTATTAAGGTATGTATAACGAAAGTTCTAGGTACCAAACCCAAAACTTAATAAGTAGGTACCTAAAACTCAAACAAAAGACGGAGAAAAGATAAACAGAAAGAGAGAAAGCAACGAAGAAAAAAAAATCTACCCCAAAAAATCCTAGAACCGTCTCGAGGTCCCCAAATCACGTTTGTTGCTACCTGAGCTCGTTTATATTATATATTTTTTGTCTATCCAAGGCCGACACGGCTATAGAAGCAACGGTTGGAACGTGCCCCACAGCCAGAGCCGCAGGATAACGCATAACGAACTTATTCGGCTTTTATAATGATCATGCGCCGTTTTTGGGTCTTTTTGTCGAGTGAGTAGACTGTGGGGGTTTTAAGCGGATGTGTGGTAATGGTTGAGGAGTTTAACCGCTCTTTTTGGGACTTAATCATTTGGACGTTGCTTTAAACGGTTAGGTACGGAAGGTGGATAGTCCTCGTCTTCACCATGTATGATCCTCTATCCAAAAAATATTTTAGTGTTTCGTGTCACAATCTCAATCGATGGTGTACGCTACGAACAGATCCAATCACTTAAAAAACCGGCTAAGTGCGAGTCGGACTCGCGCACGAAGGGTTTACCATTATCTATAAAAAACCAAAAAAAAGTATTTTATTTTAATTAAAGTGAATATATAACTAAATATTCTGTGAATATTTCAAGCGTCTACCTTTTGCCGTTATCAATATCGAGCAAAAAATTCACGTTTGTTGTATGGGAGCCCCCTTAAATATTTATTTAGTATTTTTTGTAATAGCGGCAACAGAAATACATCTGTGAAAATTTCAACTGTCTAACTATCACGGTTCATGAGATACAGCCTGGTGACAGACGGTCGGATAGCGGAATCTTAGTAATAAGGTCCCGTTTTACCCTTTGGCTACGTAACACTAAAACATAGTAGACTGTTAAAAATCGAATACCTAGCTAATGAAATGAGTATTCTGACAATTACTTGGCATAATCCAAAACGATACTTAATTCAATCTCCTTTGTTACATAGGTGCTGTTGGACGATAATATTAATGTTAACTCCTGAATTGTTTCAGAACTGAATCTACGGAAGAGACGGCGCGCTGGCCGCCAAACATGAATTAGATATCGCTCCAACGATATCGAAACGTAAGTATAGCCTAATATACTAATATTATAAATGCGAAAGTAATTCTGTCTTTCTGGTGGACACCGTCACCGTTGCGCTTCCGGGAGCTACAGTGGTTGGGATTGCGAATAGTGTAGGGGCTTGTCCTAAAACAATCGCGATACAGGTAGCGTTGCCAGGCGTCCGAATAAAGTCGGACATAGTCAGGCTTTTTTTATTTAGACGGTGTCCGGCCTGTCCGGCTTTTGTTAGGCTTTTTGATTTTGATCATTTTTTTTTAAATTTTTAACTATTCCACCTTGTATCGCTAGCTAATTTCTATAATAACAATAGTATTAGTACGTCTTCTATTGCAATGATAGAAATGAATATACAATGATTAAAAATAAAGAAGATTGATTCATACAATTATAGAATTGATACATTCTAATTTAAGGTAAATTTTATGATAAACTAGTGGACCGCCCCGGCTTCGCCCGGATGTTAATGTTTTTTCAAAATTTTCTTTTTTTTTCAAATTCTTCATAAGAACCTTCTCCTGACAATAACAAACACAACAAAAAAATTACTAGCGAAATTGGTCCAGCCGTTCTCGAGTTTTGCGCTTAGCAACACATTTAGCGATTCATTTTTATTTATATAGATAGATGATAAAAAGGCCTTGTTTTACTTTTTACAAATTTTGTGTTATTCCAAGACTAAAAAATTAAGGGTGTCCGGCCTTCAATAAAACGCCAACTTATACTGGTTTTGATATCACTGGCGTCCGACCTACTGTACACAACTCCTCCTACGGTTCAATCTCGCCTCACCTCTTAATCACACTTATATTATAAAGCCGAAAGTTTGTGAGTGTGTGTAGGTATGTATGTTTGTTACTTCCTCACGCGCAAACGGCTGGACCAATTTTGATAAAATTTTGGTATGCAGAGAGCTGACACCCTAGATTAACACATAGGCTTAACATTATTCAGGGAGTGTGTTCCCTTCGGATATTTTTTGACATTAACGCGGAGTATCTGATAAACCGCGTGTAACACCGCGGGGCGCAGCTAGTTTTGTATGAAGCTCAAAGCTACTTAATGTAGAAATAAAAAGAATACTGTATTTTCACCTAAACTGATTCTTTAAGTAACACACGACATTATTCCACGAGACTTTGATACGAAAACTTCAAAACATTCTGTTTTACTCGTAACTACCCTAACATTTCGCACATTTCGCACTTATTCCCATATTTACATACTTACAAATAAGTACAGGCGTGTCTCTGTTGTATTTAATTCGTTAACATCTGAACTACGAATATACTCCCTTTTGTTTGTTTTCAAACATTTTGTCTTGATACTTGATGGGCTTTAAGTCAGGAGCGAAAAGATATACAATCTCAACTTCTATACTATCCTATTAATATTATAAACGCGAAATTTTGTAAGATAGGATGTATGTTTGTTACTCTTTCACGCAAAAACTACTGAATGGATCTTGATGAAATTTGGCACAGAGGTAGATTATAATCTGGAATAACAAATAGAATACTTATTATCCCGGGATTATGTTCCCTTCGGATAATTTTCGACATTCACGTGGGTGGTGCCGCAGGCGACAGCTAGTGCTTATATTGGTAGGCGAATGCGAATGGCTACTCTCTCACTGGTAAGTGATGATGTGGTGAACGACGGACCACGCTTGCTTAAAAGTAAACTCTTGACTTAAAGACCCTCAGTTTATAGCTAATCAGTACAGACAGACTCTGGCATGGAAATCCACTCCTTTCTGCAGCTTAACGCGCAATGATAGTAGGTAAAAAAAATAAACGATGGGAGGAAATATCTTGACGTAGATGTTGATCAATTTGTGAATAGATCAGGTAGGTATCTTTTTTTTTATTGCTTACATACCTACATTCCTAGAAATAGTGTTAGCCTACTAGGTCGCCAATGTAGGACACACGTTATAGTAAATTTATGAATCTCACGTCTCCGCTAGTCAGCGTTTAAGTCAGCACTTCAAGATATTGTGCATATTGCTGAGTCGAATATGTCCGTGACGTTAGCCAAACGCAAACGCGGCTGTTAACGTTAGTCCAAGAAACTAACAGTGTGGGTCTTTGGTTGTAGTAGGTAACTGTCTGCCTAGTCTTCTCCCAACTTTGGGATGGCTCAGCTAAATACCAACTTGCCGCGCTTGACTCGGTGGAACGGAGAGCTAAGAGGCTCATTGGCGACGTAAAAGTGGTGGATGCCAAGCTTCATTGCTTGGCTCATCGCCGCAAGGTTGCCTGCTTGTCGGTCTTCTACAGATTGTACTTCGGGGAGAGTGTCCAAGAACTCCACGACCTCGTCCCACCGGCCCCCTTCTACCATCGGACATCTAGACGCACTGCAAGTTACCATCCCTACCTTGTTGCTATTCCACCAATTCGCACCAAACGTTTCCAAACGTCTTTTATAATTCGCACAGCAAAGGAGTGGAACTCTCTGCCTGCGTCTGTTTCCGAACGCATACAACCCTTATCTCTTCAAAATTAGAGTAAACAGGCTTCTTCTGGGTAAGCTCGCTCCATCATCGACTTTGTCACTGTCATCTATGACCTAGACTAGAGTCAAGAGCAAACTCATCTCAAATAAAAAGAAATTTAGTTTTGGCTTCCAGTCTAACCGAGAACAGATGCAGCTAAATCTTTAGTACCCAGGACTATTTGAACAGACTTCCGGTGCACCAGAACCATTGACTAGTCCACAATTCACCACTACACACAACTACCAACGTAATATGGACCACCACCTCCCCTTACCACCATACAACACAGGGCTCTCTCTACTTTCGCTGGACATCCGATGAGCCAGAACCAACAATAATTAGCTACTGCCAGTAATTTATATGAAGCGACTGCCCATCAACAACCCAGAAACTGAGTATCACGATGCCCCTGGTCAAGACGGGTGTCTGATTGTCTGGCTGGTCAAAGATCTACAAGTGACAGCCGAGACCAACGCCTTGACGTGCTTTCCTTTCCGGCAGGCATGGAGGAGTCTGTCCGTAGATGGTCACCCATCAATCCGTGCGGTAGTTACTAAACCACAAGCTCCTCTAGACGGACTTGTAGGTACAATAGGGAATATGCATGAAAAAAATATTAATTATCGAAACAGTTTATCTAGAAATATACAAAAATATAATACTAACAGTGAAAATAGAATCGAAATTGACCGAAAAACAAACGAGATAAAACTATTTTAAACAAATAAATCTGTCCCTCTCGCGAAAACGCTGTTTTGTATGGCAGCTGTATAGGCGACATAGTATTTGACGTCAGATTTGGTATCGGACTTCTCTTTCTAATTGTCAACTTTGCAGCTTAATTACTTCAACACCGATTAAGGTATTTTAAAAATTCTTTTATAATTATTTACTAGAGATAGTAAGTATTGTATTTTACAAATAAAAAAATGCATGCGTACTCCCTATTGTATAGCGATGAAAGTTGTACTCATTCGCTGATCTCATACATCTTGATTCCCGGGAAAACGCACCAAAACACCGGTTTACTACGTATTTAATTAGATTTCATGCACAGAACAAGAATTTCCCATTCGGGTCTCGCGTTGTTTAGGATAATTCAAACAGAAATAATAATTATTCAAACAAAATCCAACGGTCTGATGTTTGCTTAGGCCCTGATTGTACTAACTAATGAATGAGCTGGCAGTTCTTGGAATTTAAACTCTAAAGCCTTTGTTACTGTACACATTTTGCGTTTCGCTCGCTAATTGAGACAGTTGTAACTTTATAATTTTCGAATTCAGTCGAAAAATAAATAGTACTTGTGACAGAGTTATGCTTTCAATCGAATCTCGTTTGTGCGTTTACTTTTAATTATAAATAATGGCAACACTGGCTACGTTAAGCTTGATATTATTATTTTGAGATGAATAAGTAGAGGTATATTATATTCGTAGCCTCCTTTTGACTTTGCCGTATTTGAGTAATCATCATTATCATCATCAGCCGAATGACGTCCACTGCTGGACAAAGGCCTCCCCCAAAGGATGTTGCCATAATCGCCACGCTTGGCAGGCGGGTTGGCGATCGCAGTGTAGCTGTTGCAATGCACAGAGAATGCTGCCGCCAATTCTCTGGTGAGTCCCTTAGTCGCCTCTTACGGGAAGGGATGGGATGATGCTATTCTTTAACGTCCGACACCATACAGAACAGTAGTCGGGTAATAAATGAGCGAAATTTTGAAATTCAATTTTGCAATCTTCTTAAGTACGTACTTCCACTTAGAAATATTTGATGTTCGTAGTGAAAGTTTAATCAGCCGGTCGATTCTGTAAACAAGTCGAATTGAAGGCTTTGGTGAAGTGATCACGAGGTGAGCTGTCGATCCATATAATCAAGATTTCACGTGATCACGAAGTAAGCTGTCCACCCAAGCCTTCACTTCGACATGTTTACAGAATCGACTGGCTGCGTTTTTACTTGACTACGGTGAAGCAAAAGGAGGGTTTTGATTTTTCCAACACACGTCATCTCACCTCCAAAAAATCCAGGCTTAACCTTGATTTACAACCATCTGAGGCACCACGATAGCCCTTATATTATTAATAACACAACCGTGTAATAAGCTCAGACGTGAACTTATTAAAAATGAATCCCAAGAGCTGTCTACGAACGACGTATTAAACTTACAAACTGGTTAACTTACGTTAAGATTTATACCAAATTCAGTTTGCTCAGATATGAATATTTGATTTACGATAAGAGCTTGTGCTCACGACGCGGTTTACGCTCGTGAGCAGAGTGGAATTGGTTTCGAGGGTGTTGTCTTGAATTTTTGGTGAGATGATACAGGTTTAGACGGTTAGGTTTAACCTTTTGAACGCTAGAGCTTTTGGCGTATTTTCCCCCCACGCTAAGCTACTAAATCAACGGTCCTTTAGTCACATATTTGTGACATCAAAAAGGTAAAATAGCACTGCCAAGTTCTTTGTTAAACATGCTATATTAAAGAGGCTCGTGGCTTAATAAAAACCGCTGCACGTGTCGTTCTCGAAGCTTAACCTTTTGAACGCCACTGTCACGTATAGGTGACAAGCAAGCGCGTGCCCTGTACGCCAAACGTCATGAATACGTGACAAAAAGTACGGTAAATTTGTGGCTTGGCGTCGGGGGCACGCCGATGCGTTTATGTTCTGGCGTTTAAAAGAGGTCGATGCATGGATGGGCGACCCTCACCGAAACTCCTTGGAAAACACGTTAAGCAGTTATTTGACGAAAGTCTATAGAATACCTGTCTTGCCATTAGAAATCGATATTGTTAAACTGTAATTGGGTTTTGGAGATCGGATAAGCAGACGGATATATGTAAAATACAGGTACACAAGTAAATCCGGTTAGACTGGTAGCTGATCCCAACAAAGTTCAAGAAAAGGAGGCAGATAAAGAATATTGGTTACAAGGGCAAACTTTTGACTTGGCAAGAACTTACTTCAAATAAAAATATTGATTGAAAATTTTAAGCAGTTGGATGCCTGAAGCATTGCAAGAATCCTGAAAATTCCTTGAAAGAGATCTTCCTGAAAAGACCTTCAAGTCTTTACCTGATAAGTTGGCTGGCGCTTGTTATTTTCAAATTCCAGACATATTGAAAGCGCAGGCGAGCGAACGTAAATTGTCTCGTCTGATCTCACCTTAATGCTTTGAACTCATCTAAAATCTTAAAATAACGGCTGGAATATAATAGCGAAACCTAAATCTTAAAATTACTATAGTAAAGCTATTTCAGAAACCCTCAGGTACTCACCTTTTAAATCTCTAGTACGGCTGTATCAAATACAGTCAGGATTCGAGAATATTATGCAAATTTTGGAACAACATTTTCTGTGTTATACACGACAGAGTTCCAATTCCATTGCTACCCATACCATTATTTCTAGAGCCCTTTTAATGTCACTTAAAACCAAATTCAAAATACACTACTCTAAAGTTGAAACTTGAGTTGATGGCGAGGGAGCGAGTATCTAGTCTTTGAGCTATTACATAAAATATGTCGAAAAAAGGTACCTACGCATGAATCTGCTGCTAAAATAATTACCATCAATTAATTATATTTATTTTATAAAATACATTGCCTTTTTTGGCTAGTTTAAGCACAGTATATACAGATATCTATATACTGTGGTTTAAGTTAGTTGAAGCCGATATGTGAATATCACACTAATATTATAAAGGCAAAAGTTTGTGAGTGTGTATGTGTATGTTTGTTACTTCTTCACGCGCAAACGGCTTGACCAATTTAGATGAAATTTGGTATAGAGATGATTTGAGTCCCGAGAAAGGACATAGGATAGTTTTTTATCCCGGGAGTATGTTCCCTTGGGATAACTTTCGACATTTACGCGGGCGGAAGCTAGTCCATAATAACCCCGCTAATGCTGAGCATGAGCTTCGGGGTCGATTCTCGGATATCGGGAATTAATTCTGGATTTCTCAACAGCAGCCCGCATTCTATACTTAGTCCTGTTGGTTTCTACCTGAAACTAGCTCGCATGCAAGTTGTATTACATCGCCGGCTACCTAGGAAGCATGAGCTCAATCGCTCTTTCGCGCCCAGCAATGTAATTAAACTAGCATGCGAGTCGCTCGCTGGTAGAAAAAAGGCCTAAGACAGTCCCGTTTACGAAGTTAACTAGACCTTGAGAACAGTCGATCAAAGTCTAGAATTCACTGTTACGTAAAAAGACACAGCAATAAAGGGCAATTCTGTAACTGATCTTGAATTCCACTTGGAGTAAGCACATGTTGAGCGAGAGTGGCTTCGCACTGTTCTGACGTAGTGATTTATAGTTTCAGAATGACCTCGTAAATAAATAACAGAAAGAAGTTGTAGTCTTATTTATTCAGTAAAATATAGATGCGAAACTACGGATTTACGACTTTTGGCTGAGACTTGAGATATTAGAACAAGTAAGATTATTAAATATTTCAAAGCCTTAACTTTTTTTAAATCTACGTTTTTTAAATCAGACTTTCGGTTTTGCAACTGATCTAAGGGTTAAATATTTGGATTTAAGAACGTGTCAAACCCTATTGGAATGCCAAGTAACGGCAGGTAACCCGGCACTGTCAAATTTTCCCAATCAACCTTGAACCCAATGCTTTAGCGATAAAGTTGAAAGTCTATTAAGGAAATTTGACAGATTCTTGTAGCTTGATGCCTCTAAATTATCCTGCTCGGGACTCAAAAACCACATCCCCAAAAACTCAAGCAAAAGCCAGTATAAACACAAGATAGAAATCTCAGTGTCAGCCCAGTTTACGAACTATTAAACAGCCTAACATTTTTAATTGACAGTTTCTAAAGATGACGTCACCTGTTACGCAAGGACTTGAATCGTAGGCGCAGACTAGACCCTGCGTATGCGCAATAATGAGCTGGCGAACTGTCATCTGTGAAAGCTTTTGTTATAGTCCATTTGGTTATTCGTTTTTTTGCAGTTGATTCCTGATTTGCGCACAGAAACACGTATATATATACACAATCTAAATTCCTGGCTACAGACATCGACATATTATAATGATACTGAGGAGCTTCTTACCACTGTACATTAAATGATAATAATAATAATATCTTGGGACAACTCACACACGGTCATCCGATCCCAAACTAGGCAGAGCCTGTGCTATGGCAACCAGACAACTGATAAACATACTTATATATTTCTAAATACATACATATTATAGACAAATTACACCCAGACACAGAACAAATGATCATGCTCATCACACAAAGATTTGTCCTGGGTGGGAATCGAACCCACAACCTATTTTCACCTTTAATATAACATAAGTACTTTGTTCGCCCACTGCACGTACCAATATTTTGTAACCGCAATAAGACTCTTTGTAAATGTATACTCTTTCTTAAGATACAGACAGGTTTCCTGCCTAGTTTAGGAAAGGGAGTCCTATGACCCATTTTATAATTGTTGTACTGGTTATTCTTTACAGCATTTAAGTAGATTAGACAACTTTGTATACCATGTACAAACTACTTATTGAATACTTATTATTATTATATACAAATAAAAAACTTATCAACGACAATTATAACAAAAATAAATAAAATAACAAAAACGTATCACTATCAGCTCATGTCAGGACCGGACATGATATGGCTTCTTTAATTTCTTAATATTTGAAAGATAGTTTATTGAATCTTCCTACCAGATTGGTTCGATATCCCATCAACAGTACCTAATACGCACTTCTGGAACTCTGTAGAATATGTTCCCTTAAAATTATTTCCGACTTTCACGCGGGTGAAGCCGCCTGGCAGAATTTAGTCTGTAGATAAAGTCTTTTTGCTTATGGCATCTGGTTTTTTTTTTTTAAGGATGGGAAATCATCAAATGACTTCTTCCGCTCTGGGTGGAGCGGAAGGGCGTGTCAGACTCTTACTGACTAAAACCTATCCGTGTTCCTTCTAAAGCCCTTTGCGTTCCGGGGCCGCGGTGACTCTTTCGAACAAATTCTGCAACCCTGGCAGGATGGCATCTGGCTTACCGCATATAATTAACTGCCCCTGTTACCTTCTTTAAATTGATTTCCTGATTGTCTATCATCCTCTTCAAATCTCGCCAGTCATTGCTAATCTCCTTTCGCCTTTCTTACGTAATTATCACTCACTGCGAAGCGTTCATAAAGTCTACAATGACAATAAACCATGATTAGAACAAGCAGAACATTTTATTTGGTTAGTCTGGGTATGAATAAGACGTAGATGGCCAACATTTGGACTCATCCGTAGGTACTTATTATGTTCAATTATATCAATCTTCCTAAAAGTTACAACGGCTTGCAACAGATGTGTGATCCAATCTATCGTGTTGAATTGAGTTCGTGATCCTTAATCAAATTCATGCTTCCATACTAATATTACAAATGCGAAAGATGTACGTCAGTCTGTTTGATACCTCTTTACTCCTAAATGGTTGAACGGATTCGAATGAAACTTGGCACATAGTAAGATGTCCTGCCATGTCCTGGATTAGGACAAAGGCTACGTATTATATCGGGAGTATGTTCTTTTGGGATAATTTTTGACTTTAACGCAGGCCAAGCCGCCGGCAGAAACTAAATAATGTTGGATTTCACACCCAACACATCTGTCTAGAGAACTAGACAGTGATATTACAAAACAAATATATGCAGTAGAAATACAGACAAAAGCTTACAAAAACCAGAAACTGCTGGCTCTAGACATCATCGAGCATCTAACTGAGCGCTCTACGTCTCTATTTATACACCAAGAACTCGCTCAAACGCCTTTCACCCGTCCCTCGATCACATCACAGCCGTAGATCACTTGTCCATTGTCATAACTGGAGCTAAATTCAGGGTAATCGTATAAATAGTTATATTTACACGACCTCATTTATTATAGATCGACGTAAAGTACATAGGTATATTTTTTTAAACCTATTTGGTACCTAAACAAAGACAGTTTGAAAGTCCCAAGTTTTTTATCTTTCATGACCTGAGTAAAAAAGATGAATGAGATGGATCACATCTAAAACATCGTCGTACGACATGAATATGCTCCTTTTATATTAGTTTACTGTATATTACTAGCTGTCCCGGCAAACGTTGTTTTGCCATATAAATTATTTCTAGTGAATATTTTAGTATCGACCGCCGAGAGTATAAAATAATGAAAGTACTAATATCGCTATTAAAAATAGGGGTTGGTGGTGGAAGGGTGATAATTTTTGTATGTATTTGTGATGCCAAATCATAAAAAAAAACAAAATTTGGGGTGGACCACCCTTGTCACTTAGGGATATGAAATACTAAATATACACACAAAATTTCATAAGAATCGGTCAAGCCGTTTCGGAGGAGTATTGTTACAAACACTGTGACACGAGAATTTTATATATTAGATAGTTTACTAAATAGAACAAGTAGAAAGCACACACTAAAATTAGTGTAGTTGGCCATCATCATCTGCCCAGCCTTTCGAATTCTCGTCTATCCAAATGCAGCTGAGTACAAGTATCCACTTGATAAAACTGGTTGCTGGTCAAAGATCTTAATGATAGTCGGTAGCGACGGCATAAGTCACTGCAGTGACGATGGCTTCCTATCAGCGCCATTGAATTGTTTTCAACACTATCTTTTTCACATATGTACGCCACTGTAGTGTTCGCCATTTTGATCTTACAAAGTTTTATGCAAGTATTACAGTTCAAGTTGAGATTTCTATGCGATTGTTTAAAAGTAACAGCTGGTCACTATGGCTGACTTACAACTTTTTTTACACCCAATAAAACATACGTTGCAAACCCAAGGTTTTTGCATTGTGTAATGAAAATAATTGTTACTATTCTTGCGGTATGCTTATGTTGCAACATCGTATGCAAAGTAATGTTCATTATTATTAAACTAGGTCTTGGTTTGTCAAGGTCAGAATGGCTTGTAAATTAATCGAAGATTGTAAGAAAATCTAATGGGAGTAAGGAAGCGAGACCGTTTTTTTTTTTCTTAAGGATGGGAAATCATCAAATGACTTCTTCCGCTCTGGGTGGAGCGGAAGGGCGTGTCAGACTCTTACTGACTAAAACCCATTCGTGTTCCTTCTAAAGCCCTTTGCGTTCCTGGGCCGCGGTGACTCTTTCGAACAAATTCCGCAACCTTGAGACCATACCCACCCATCATGGTTTCAACTGAAAGACGTCCGCTGGGCATGGGCCTCCCCCAAGAGTCGCCACATCGACCGGTCCTTTGCGTCTCACATCCTGCGGACTCCTGTGGTCTTCACCAGGTCTCTGTGGTCCTTGTGGGAGGCCAAGCTTCCTTGGGCAAACTTTTTTGGCTTACGGCAAGACCGTCATGCAGTTGTACCGCTAACCGAATGTCACTTGTTTAGAGCCACATATCACAAAACCGCAAGATAATATCAAATTAACATATTGGTAGGGGGGCTAATATAATCGCCGTTAATTCTCAAACGAAGTCAGACAAATTAAAGTATCGCGTCCCGTAGAGGAAACTTTAAAAGCAATAATAAAGTTACTTGCTATTAAAAGCCAACGTTCAAAACCAACTAGAAACTATATTTTGAAAATGGAACCAAAAATAATCTCCTCGAACAAACAGAAATCGGAAGCTCCCAATTTAAAAGCGTACCTAAAAACAACATCCTTTCAGACCGACTTCGTATGTCAAAAATGCAATAGGTATTTACTCCCGTCCGAGGCTCCGAGAGTTATTCAAATATGGTTGAAAGCCAAACTATCGTTCCTCTCTCTAGCCGGCTTCAGTGCACCGATTTTGTGGCGTGATGCGTTGAATCTGACATTTTTTCATTTTCATACACTTTTCGGGTCTCCTTTCAAAAAGTTTTCGCTTATCGAAACTCTGTTGGTTTTCAATCATCTGGGTTATGAATTTTTTCAATCGTTCTCTTAATAATTTCATAACTGGTTAGTGCATATTCTTTAGCTTTTTGAAAGTTAGATAGATCATCTAGCTAGTTCGAAATAGAACCTATAATAGTAGTAAGTACCTGAATGACCGAGCTCTGCTCGTTTTTTTATTGGGAAACGTTTTATCGCCCCCAAAACCCCCTGCATACTAAATTTCATGAAAATCGTTGGAGCCGTTTCCGAGATACAGTTTATATATATTTTTTTATTTAACATGGGTTTGCTCTTGACTTTAGTCTAGGTCATAGATGACAGAGATAAATTCGACGATGTAGCGAGCTTACCCAGTAGAAGCCTGTTCACTCTAATTTTGAAGAGATTAGGATTGTATGTGTATATATACAAAAATACAAGAATTGCTCGTTTATTATTTATATCGAGTATTAGATTCAGATCATCGCTTTCAATCAGGTGAGATTCCGGTCAAACGTGACCATACCAACAATAAATAGATAAATACAAATGAGTAAAATTATTAATGTCCAACACAATCATCTTCTTGTAAGTGTCGATACTGCAAAATCTAATACTTCCGACGCTACTTTACTCCCCTAATTCAGTTCAAGGATATTCAAGCAGACAACTTGGCAAGTACCGGGTTCCTCCGAACTTCATCGACACACACTCTTCATGAGTGTATGTGTCGTTGAAGTTTGGAGGTTAATGTAAGAACTCAATTGAATCCTGTCAACGTGACATTTTATTACACATTCCCTTACTCCGTAACGCATTCCAAAATAAGAATGAAAACGAATGTGATAACTAAAAATATATTTTCCAAAACTTCTATATGAAAAGGAAGTGTTCAGGATTTATTTTCGGTTCCCTGTTATTATACAACGTCCGTTCATTACGTGACCGCCCGGATCAAATAAATATTTTGCGAGCCACAGATAAATTTGACAGCTAACATGGTTAATTTTCGCTTTAGGCGCGAAAGCGGCTGCCTTTGCGGAAACAACCAAGTTTCCGTAATATGAATTTAATACCGTTGGCTTGTTTTACACAATAAAAGTTGGAACTTTGGAAGTGGGAATCGTATGAAGAAATATTCTGTACTATGTTTCTTGTAGTCAAATAGTTTTGTATCTTCCTACTGCTGGGAATGTTTCCTTCCCATTTGTGCCTTAATACCACCATATTTCATTCACCTTTTTTTTTGTGATGGGACATTATCAAATGACTTCTTCCGCTCTGGGTGGAGCGGAAGGACATGTCAGACTCTTACTGACTAAAACCCATCCGTGTTCCTTCTAAAGCCTTTGCGTTCCAGGGCCGCGGTGACTCTTTCGAACAAATTCCGCAATATTTCATTCACTTTTAACAATTTTGCTGTTTGATTCGGAAGCTATGGGAAATCATCTTCAATCATCTCAACATCCCTCTGAGAAGTTGATATGTTCGTATTACTAACAATAAAGTCGTATAGTTCAATCCATGGTCTATCGAGCTCTGGTATATTTCGACATAGACGCTCACAGTACATTCATAAATCAGTAGAGCACAGAATAATTAGCGTAATTACTTTAAGCGCTCTCGTAGACACACGCACAACAAGTAATTAATAAAGTGTATAGACAAAATGTGACCTTTATTGAACAACTTTATTATTCACCAGATTTCAATCAACACTGACAACGTAATCTGCTTGATACAGACTAAAATTTCATGTAGTACTTGGCGTAAAACTCGAAAGGATCGTCAACTGTTGTCGTAGAAGCGTCTAGACTTTAAACAAATAAGATTATAAACCTTGTTCGTTAATGAATCTATTTTATGATACATTTTATTCGAGAGATAAATTCTGTTCTGCAGACAATATTGTTCAAGTTTCTGATATCGTGCGCTCCGTTCTTAAGCACTCGAAAGAACGTTGGAACCCGAGTCTTCTTTTGTCTTTGCGTAATGTGAGGATCTTTGAACAATTCTAGAAATTCTTATTGCGTTGTACGAGTCGAAAGTGAGCTGGTAGTACCTGTGTTTCTCAATCTTCTGTTTGTCTTTGTGATGCACAGAGAAAAATAGAATTGTTTCGTAGGTACGGGAAGTTAAAAAACAGCTCAGTCCACAATTCTAAATAGTCCGTCAAATAAACCGCGGATGAAAACAGAAAATTCTAAGCTTATTGTGGTTGTACGAATACAAGTTTATAAGTAGGTATATGGAGTCGACTTCGGAAAATATTTACACATTTTTATGGCAACCCCAAAAGCAGAACGTTACTTTTGATATACCTACCCAGAATTCCACGAACACGGATAACCGGATCACGAATCCTGTCCAAAACTTTTCATTCCAAGAGAATATCAAAGCCTGGACACACACGGGTCGATTCCGCGAATCGGAATTGAATTTAATGCTTTAAAATCCGTACGGATTTAATGTTTAATTCTCTTTTCGGACGCGGATGCGGTCGCAACGGACGCGTTACAGAAAACCGCGGCAATGCAATGCTTCGGTTGCTGGCTATGACGTTTGGTTTGAAATGCAATTTTAAATGAATTCGCGAAATGAAATGCTTATTTGCGCTTGACTTCCCTTGAAAGATATTGTTTAAAGAAGATAAGTACAAATACTTTTTGTCTTATAATTTTGATGTGCTTTTTCAAGCTCGAAATCTTACCTATGTAAAAAAAGCCAACAAAAATCTTGTTTAAGAGTCTGTTATCATGTGATTTACTTTACATTAATAACATTTTCCAAAACGTTACACAATACACGATTTCCTAATCCACTGCCTGTTACCTTCCGTAAAAATATTGTTTACCCTTTTAGAATTAAAATATTTTTAGTTGGCTGGACGGAGATGAGATTTTTTGTACAGTAGGGTTGTCTATTTTCTAATTTAGATATAACTCAATTTTCTTTTATGTTATTAAAAAATAAGCCGAGAATAAACAAAGAAAGCTCGCTCCTACTAATATGAACGTAAAGGGATAATTCTCGAAAAAATGAAACAGAAATTTACTGTAGCGTGAGATAATCGTAAAAATATTTAAGGAGACAGCTATTTTTGTAAAAAAAGACACAAGGACTCTTGAAAAACCACCAAACTAATAACAAGAGCTTTTTTGAACGTGTCTCTCGAGAAAAGTTTTTTTTAAACAACGCTTCAAATCGACAGTAGCTTGTATCCACTTATTTTCAAGTACTTGCTACCAAAATACACGTAAGCTTTGTCGTTTTGCGCGGGTGTGCCTGTATTTTTACCTACTTGTCTTTAATATAAAACAGATGTCTTTAAGTCGCTTTTACTCAAGTGTAGGTTTTATTTCTTTGTTAATGTATTTTTTTTGTGGCGGCAAGCTTTACTGACAAAAAATCTTCAATGTAAATAACATCCAGTGCTGTTTTTCGTCAACCATTTTTAGTTTCATTTATTTATTTTACATTACATATTAGTTATTTTTTTTAATATTTCTGTATAATTACAAAAAAAAAAAAAAAAATATAAAAAATAGTAGCCCACCGGTATCGGGAACAGGGTCCAAGCTACCGGTGGTCAGGGCCCCTGAGAGAGGAACCTCCTAACTATGCGCGCCGTGTCAGGACTACTGCTTTCTGGATCAAACCCTTGATCCAGCTGCCCAACGAGAGCCTCCTCAGATTTTGGTCGAGGCTAGTTATTTGGGGTAGTTTCATTATTATTTTTCACTTTTATTGGTCAACTTAAAACTAGTACTAAAACTTTTACCAACGTATCAGTATAACCACTAAATCCCAACATTCATGTACCAAAAACTACTCTCAGTTAATCTAATAACGTTGACAACACTATTCTCACCGACAATCTGAATAATTTAACGCAATTCCGGCGTGTCGTAACGCAGCGCTGTCAAACTCCTAATACAATAGTTCAGGATTTGTCACACGTACGTACAATGTAAATTAACAGCCCAGAGTTTAAACTGCTAATGTAATTAATTATCATCCATAATTAAGACTCGCGTAGTGTGTGCGCACATTTGCATAAAGTCTCCCGTTCGGCGTACCGTCTTGTTGACTGAGTTTTGACGAATTTGCTTCGTTGCGTCAATTTTCGTGACAGTGTGGGAATTAAGGGTTTATTGACTGTTTCTCTTGGAGCTTGAAGGGTTTTGATTGCATTGAGGAAGTGTTGATTGGAAATAAGGTTTAATTCGGCAAAAAACCTGTGTAAAACTGGGTACTGACCGGTGTTACGGGCGGTAATGTAACATTGGCAGCGAGCATGTTATGTTACGCCGTGTCCTAAAATCCGTGTAAAACAAAACACGTACGTATCATGTTCGTACTCGTTTCCACTTACTGACTGCACGAATGCTCGCTTTGTAACATGTTACGTCCTGTTACACCGAGGTTGTTTGGTGTGAATTTAAGTCCGTATAAGCATTACTCTACTTTTAAACACTCTTTACCTACCAGAAGACCAATTTAAGTCGGAAGAAGCATTACTTTTAAACACTCTTTACCTACCAGAAGACCAAAATAGTCAGATAACTTAGTACCTAAGGGATTCTTGACTGATAGAATAGAATAATTTATAAAAAATATACTTAATTGTACATCACTTAGTTACACAACTCTCATAGTTACACAACCCAAATTCTATGGGTAAGTGCAATGGCGGTCTTATCGCTGACTGTGCTGATATAATTATCTACTGATATCTATTGATTGATATAAAAAAAAACCGGGAAAATGCGAGTCAGCCTCTCAAACGGAGGATTTCGTATCATAAACAAAAAAATCACGTTTCTTGTATGGCAACTCCGTTTAATTATTAATTTAATTTTTATTATTTCTTGATTTAGCGGCAATAGAAATGCACTCTGTGCAAATTTCAACTGTCTGCCTCCTACGGTTCTTGAAGTATAGCCCGCTGACAGACAGACGGACGGATTGACAGCGGAGGCTTAGTAATAGGGTTCCATTGGTTACTCTTCGGGTACGGAACCTAAAGCATTCAAATTCAAGCCGCAATATCATCTCAGCGACATTCAATGTCAAAATGTTGGAAAATTAACGGTGTTTTTGACGGCTTGCGAATGCGAACCTTAACCTTTTGAACGCCAATGTTACATATATGTGACAAACGCAAGGTTACACGTACGCCAAACGTCACAAATATGTGACAAAAAAATACAGCGAATTCGTGGCCTGGCGTCAGGGGTACGCCGATGCATTTATGCTCTGGCGTTCAAAAGGGTAAAAAATATGTGATGACTTGGGTATCCAAACATCTGAATCTCCTATATTTTTGCGTTACCGTTTTGTTTTGTCCATTCCCATTGGCCAAGGGGCTTTTACAGGCCTTACCTGTTTCACCGAGTTACGTCCTCAAGGGACCACTTATCATGTTGTATCTTTGTGGCCACCCTCCAGTTTAGCAGGTAGTATTGTTTGTAGGCACTGTAAGAATCACACGAAAAAATATTAGGATTTATGAATTTCAAAGATTATTATCATGGCGTGTCCTGTAGTTAGCATAATGCCCCGCAGTGGGACAACATAGGAGAACTAAAATATAACTGTTCTAGATTGTACTTCACCTTAGTTGCGTGACGTGACAGCTGCTAAAAATCCTAATAAATAAAATTTCTTATCCATTGCTTCTATGACAAAAAAAAATTGTCTGCTCGGCGACGTAAAACACGCAATGAATACTGTTGAATTGATACAACGAAGGGGCTTGCGATCGATTGCGTAAATTAGTGAGTAACACAAATACACCGCTTGTACATAAAAATGTTGTTTTAGTAATGAAAATATTAATTGGCTCATTAGCTATTCTACAGATGGCTGTATTTATATTTTGTTAAAGCTTAATTTTTTCTTGAATAAACACTTAATTTCATAAGTTAAAGTAACATTAACTAAAACATACATCTAATTTAGTAACATTCATGTTTAAATTACCCGATTTTAACAACGATTTTTAGGTCAAAGGCTAAACTAATTTTTGTTAACTCGTTTCGTTTTAATTAAAGTTAACAAGCTCTAGGGAAATATATTTCATGTTTTCATATATTTTTTGCTAATGACATGAATATGGTAAACATTAGGTTATTGTGTGTGACCTTCACATGGCGTCCTTTGAATTTAGTATAACTACAAAAGGTATAGAATTCACTTATTTATATGTCATGTATATAACTAGCTTTTTCCCGCGACTTCGTATGCGCATATGCAGTTTTTCCCGTAACGAAATCCTTTCTTAGTGCTTCCCTACACTCCTCAAGGAACCTACATGCCAAATTTCAGTTCAGTTTTTTTCTACGACCAGTACTTTCGGCTATGCGTTGTCTGTCAGTCACTCAGTCACTAAATCAGGATTTTACCAGGATATTTTGACTACTTTAGCCATGGGTTTGTTGTGTAAAGAAATCTTTGCATCACTTTAGCAGTCGCAATATCATTTCAAAGACAATCAAGGTCAAAAACTTGTTAAAATTGAGGAGAGGGGTTTTTGACAGTTTACAACTAAGACGCGAATGCGACTTTATTTAAAACTACGCGAATTTTTCTCAGGACTCTAGACAAACCGGCATTCGATACACGCAACTTCTGAATTGCCAAAATAGATCATGTGACATTTTGAGAGCTCTCAAAACATGATAATTTTACGAAAAGTCGCATCAAAATCCACACCAATTATTCTAGCTGGAGCACTATAAACGTTCATAACAACATAGCTATACAATAAAACGTAGCAATCGTTACCTAACAAAGAGGAAACGGATCCCTCAGCGGCTAAGAGATTCATCCAATTATCACGGGTAGTGGGAACTCGGAATGACAAGCGCGCAACAGAACTGTTACTGTAACACCTCGCGAGTTTGTTGCTGTAACGACGGCAGCTTTTAAATGTTCGGATGTTGAGACTAATGATGTGTTTGAATTGACAGTTCAGGATCGTATTTGAGGAACTGTAGTAAAGTTACCTGTAAGAGCCTCATCTAAGGATGCTTTGGAAAGATTTTGGTGACAGTGGATGTTTTATTATTGAAAGCCTCGCGTTTGACCACAATCTCTCCTGATGGAAAGCGATGATGTGTTCGACGATAGAGCACGCTTGGCTAAAAGCAATATATTCGCTTGTACTCCTTGGCAGTACGCACAATGAAAGAACATTTAATGGAATCCAAGACTTACAGCTCCCCCTACTATGAACTGCCAATCCCATAAGGGTTTCGTCGTTAGAGAAAGATGGAGCTGTATAGGACGTATAGCACTGTTCTTCTCACAATGGATTCATGAAGACAATCGCACATCGTAAGGGGACAGAGTGCCAATTCTACTAATTTTTAAGCAACGTTCACTTTCACATGTCAGTCGCAATCTAGAAAGAAGAAAGAAAGGAAAAGAGTTTATTTGCGATAAGCACACCAAAAAAAAAAAACTAAACTACAAAAGTCGTAAATAAATCAAACCAAATCTGTCGAAAAGCCTCAATTTCCATACATTTACTCCTCACATAACTATACTCTACTACTCCTCATATACCTAAAACTAGACTAATTATGTCAAAAGACTGAAAGGAGTCTAGAAATATGATTAGCTAAACAAACAAAGAGATTTAATTTCAAATATTGTAACACTGTGTTACCAAATCCTAGAAACAGTTGAATTTTAAAGCCAAATTAAACATTTCAAAAATAATAAACCACTAAGAATACAATAGCTACATTATACTAATCTGTCCTATACACATTATTATCTCAAAACCAGTAAGTTTATATTCAAAATTATAAAGGTTTTTAACCCAACACTTTTATCTGATGGGTCTGTAGGACCCCTGCAACAGAGAAATAAAGGGTCCCAAAGGAGGGTTTATTGTACCAAAAGGTCTTTGTTTTGGGGGGTTACCGGTGGGCCAAAGCTTCTGTTTGAATTTCGGCCCGAATTCGTATTGAACTGAAATAACATGGCCTGTGTTGTGTTATAATTAAGGGTTTTTCAAGAGAACATGTTCTCGATTGTCTTGTGAATATCTATGACATGGCAGGACATGAGTAAAGGCTCCTCCGCAGACATGTACAAATACAACAATGCGACGACGTATTGTCATATAGGTAAAAGTTCTATCTGTATCGTAAAAAGATAATGCATCGTTGCCGAATTGTCGCGTCGCACCTGTCTGTCAGACATCCTTATATCGTTCGTTGGCTGACGTTGTGTTCTGTGGGTGTCTTTTTGTTTATTCATTTCAACTAATTTATTTGTGTTTTTGTTTCAGGTAAGTACATACTTCTGATCCGGATGAACATTGATTCGGAGGGGGTGTAAGTATACTTTACTTTAAATAATTTTTTTGAATCGCTTAATTTACGGTAGGTAGATATGCTTCTTTTAGACAGTGCAACTAATTTCTTCCGTCCACGACACTAATTACCCGACTGACCGAGAAGAGTATTGTTATTAGAGAATATGTATTTCAGACTTTTCGTCTATTATCTAATTCTAGACTAGACTAGATAGAACCCAAAAACGCTGCACATTTAATCTTGTTTAATATAATTGTGAAATATTTTAAAATTTGATGATAAGACCCCGTTTTCCCATTAACATTAATTTCATGTTAATTCATCTCTATACCGCGTATTAAAGTGGTTAAATTAATATTTGCTCTATTGTGCCCTATTCACATTGTTAACGGTTTCATCATCATATGTATATTCATCATCATAACAGCCGAAAGACGTCCTCTGCTGGACATAGGAATCCCCCAATTTTGCTATAATCGCCACGCTTGGCAGGCGGGTGGGCGATCGCAGTGAAGCTGTTCCAATACACAGAGAATGCTGCTGCCCATTCTCTGGCGAGTCCCTCAGTCGCCACTTACGACACCCACGGGAAGTGGTGGGACATGCATAATTATGAACTTAAACTAAAATTCCTTAACTGCAGTTGAGAATGGTAATCAACGACATATGTATATATTCATAGAAAAAAAGAAAAAATAATCGGCCAAGTGCGAGACCATTATCTATAAAAACGGCAAAAAAAATCATGTCTGTTGTGTGGGAGCCCCCTTAAATATTTATTTTATTCTTTTTTTTAGAATTTGTTGTTACATCATCTGTGAAAATTTCAACTGTCTAACTATCACGGTTCATGAGATACAGGCCTGGTGACAGACGGACGAACAGCGGAGTCTTAATAATAGGGTCCCGTTTTACCCTTTGAGTACGAAAACATAATAAGAAAAGATTTCTGTTACATAAGTGCTAACATCTTCAAAAGAACATATTTATGAAGAACCATAATTCTGAGACACACTTTCTATGCATCTCACGTACTTTTTCTACAACTAAAACTTATGTTTATGGCCCAAAAGTTTCCTTGCAAATGTTTTTAGACTCACAAATGATTCGTGTTTCAATGTAGGATATTAAGAGAAGAATTGTGCTATATTCCGCTACTTATAATCTTTTTTTAATTGACGCTTAAATTGGACAGAAATAACAAAAAAAACGAGTATATGGAGACTCCAGTAGATAGACAAGCGGATTATTTAGTTCTATAAATACATTTTCTTCTTTTTTTAGAAATTGTTTGAAATGTGTTGTCGTATTTTTGTGTCGCGCCTGTTAGTGGTTCTATATCAGCGTTTACAAAAGCCCTTTTTTATGAATGGGAAATTATCAAATGACTCCTACCGCTCTGGGCGGAGCAGAAGGGAGTGTCAGACTCTTACTGACTAAAACCCATCCGTGTTCCTCCAAATGCCCTATGCGTTCCAGGACCGCGGTGACTGTTTCGAACTAATACCGCGACTTACAAAAGCCCTGCTATTACATTTTGACTGTCGATACGGGTAGTCAGAAGACACAAAATCTGACACCAGTCTTGCCAACACAGTGTCACCCAGATACTGGGTTGCGAACGTCAGATATGCAGTCGCTTCATGTAAAATACTAGGACCCTACCATAAAGTCTTAAAACGATGATGATTCCGCTCTAAGAGGGAGACGGAGCTATACATAGCGAATAGCACTATCCCGTTTACAACTTCGGAATTGGATGGCATTAGCACTTCATAGTAGGGCTGCTGGTGCTCTGCTGCATCCGGTGAGACTGGAAGCCGATCCCAACACAGTTGGGAAAAGGCAGATTGATTCATGGGTCCCCATACATACAAAATATCTTCACATACCCACATGAATTAATATGTATCCCTACCAAGGTGCTCGGATATGTCTGTGTCACATTAAATCAAGTCGTATCCAACTAGACAGGCAAGCGGTGCCGGTCGGTAAGGGTTGTTTTGCGGTCAGCAACCCCGCCACGCGTATCCTAGGGGCATAACCTCCCTTTTTCATACGGCTTTTGTTATTAATATTAACATAATTATGGAAAATTATCTTTGAATGGTAGGCAAGAGGTTAGGTTCATTACGTTGTACTGTGTTCGATAGAAACGCGATGGAGCTAGGAATATTGGTAGCCGTGCACTTTTACACACTAGTATATGACTCATTTTGTTAATTATGCGTGATTTTTAGTGTTCCGTCCCCAAAGGGTAAAACGGGACCCTATAACTAAGACTCCGTTGTCCGTCCGTCTGTCTGTCTGTCGGTCCGTCTGTCACCAGGCTGTATCTCATGAACAGTGATAGACAGTTGACATTTTTACAGATGATGTATTTCTGTTGCCGCTGTAACAACAAATAATAAAAATGAAATAAAATTTCAAATAAAAGGGGGCACTACAAGAAACATACTTTTTCAGCTTATGGTACGGAAGCCTTCGTGTGCAAGTCCAACTTGCAATTGGCCAGTTTTTTTTATAAACGTTACATTAGAGAGATAGATTTGTAGACCAAGGCATCCCGAGGCAATCTCATTCCTCAACTTCTAAAAAAAATTTAGTCCTCATTAACATCTAATATAAAGTGTTTCTATTCGCCTTTCCCATCGCATAGTTAACCAAGATTGCTTTGTTTGTGTTTTCAAAAACATTGACATGACGAACTTACCACTTCAGTGGCGGAATCTATTCTTTTTTACCCGGTATACGTGCTAAGGATAACCATACTGGAGAGGGTTTTCCCCAGCTTAAACTCTCAAAATTCCATGTGTCACTTCCATAAAAAAACACAGTTTGGCCCCCCCGCTCTTCATCAAGCCATCAACCCCATTTTGTTTAAATGCCGATGCCATGACAAAAGACTAATTATCCCAGCTTAAATAATTGGCCGTCAGTTGATAATAAACAATTTAAAAATTCGCCGACGCATTGAAAATTTCCGGGCTATAGACACTGTGTTGCAGTAAAACAAGTCAGTTTAAAGGAAACAAAGGTAACGGATATTTAAATAGTTAGGTACATGTGGCTGTTTGGTATTGTTTTTTTGCACGCCAGATGCTGTGGGCTTTGTTGAACTAATTTGCATTCTTTTAACAGTACATTTTGTGAAAGACATTGAGAGTTCCACAAAGCCATGTCTATACAGGGTGTCCCAAAACTCAACGTCAAGCCGAAACGGGGTGACAGGATTGATCATAACCATCACGAGAAAAATCTGAAAAAAAATCTATCCCATGCAGTTTAAAAATTATGGGCATTTTAAGAAAAACCTAGAAATTTGATCAAACTGTACCATTTTTCGGTTATTGTGGTTATTCTTTTTTATTTTTGTTCATTTGAACTTTGGAAACGTAATCCTAAATAACATTTCTAGAATCCCAATAAAAAATAATGACACAATTGCCTCAAGTTTCCGAGAATTGAGACTATTTGTTAAACTACGAATTTAAAATTTTCAAGATTCGTCGACTTTGACAGGCCCTCCTATAAAAAAAATGTACTAGAGTGCCTTGGCAAGTGGCATTAAAAGTTGGCGCATTTAATCAGAATTCTAAAATGGTACAATACTTGTTAGTTCCATACAATAGAAAAGAGTAAAAAAATTAAAACCTCAAGTAACCCGATTTTTGCTATCTCATTTTACTCAGTTAAAATGTTTTTAATTCACACAAGCTCTAGGTAGGTTCTTAATTTTAAGACAAAATGATGAGAGAGATGGATAATGGGTATGTTCGCCATGAGTGAGCGAGACAGATAGTGACGCCACTTTTACCAAAGTGAAAAAAAGTTAGTAAAATTAGTAAAATAATTAATACGAATACGAACGTGCGCAGTAGACGAATGAGCGAAACGTACTAACTGGTTGGTGTCGGACTGGTAGCGTAGCCATTTGCTTGGCTGAAACTAGTGCGAATGAAACAGATAGATGCCATAGCATCTATCTGTTTCATTCGCACTCGTTTAAACGACGCATCTCCGTCTCAATGCGTGGCGTCACTATCTGTCTCGCTCACTCATGGCAAACATACCCATTATCCATCTCTCTCATCATTTTGCCTTAAAATTAAGAACCTACCTAGAGCTTGTGCGAATTAAAAACATTTTAACTGAGTAAAATCTGATAGCAAAAATCGGGTTACTTGAGGTTTTAATTTTTTTACTCTTTTCTATTGTATGGAACTAACAAGTATTGTACCATTTTAGAATTCTGATTAAATGCGCCAACTTTTAATGCTACTTGCCAAGGCACTCTAGTACATTTTTTTTATAGGAGGGCCTGTCAAAGTCGACGAATCTTGAAAATTTTAAATTCGTAGTTTAACAAATAGTCTCAATTCTCGGGAACTTGAGGCAATTGTGTCATTATTTTTTATTGGGATTCTAGAAATGTTATTTAGGATTACGTTTCTAAAGTTCAAATGAACAAAAATAAAAAATAATAACCACAATAACCGAAAAATGGTACAGTTTGATCAAATTTCTAGGTTTTTCTTAAAATGCCCATAATTTTCAAACTGGATGGGATAGATTTTTTTTCAGATTTTTCTCGTGATGGTTATGATCAATCCTGTCACCCCGTTTCGGCTTGACGTTGAGTTTTGGGACACCCTGTATACCAGTTCTTAATTAGTCTCCGAGCTGTCCAAATAACAGTATGATCCCATTGACGCAGCGCGCCAGTCCAACAAAAACATGAATACGGCCTAACACAAAACAAAAGCAAAACGCAACTCCGAATGCACGTTAGAATTTTCCACCAGGCTTTGATAGTCAAATCTCGTTATACGCACAGGTCCAGACTTGCATCGAAATAACCATTAATTCAAGGACGGGGCCAATTTAACTTGCTGTTCCGTCCCTGTGGTACGACGCAAAGCCTGCCGCGGACAGCGCCCCCGGGGGGCGGAGGGTGGCAGAGGGGGCGAAGGGGCGGAAGTGACGAAACTCCCGGCGCGTTTCCATGGCAACCGCCGTGTTTACCCCGCCATATCGATCGCTGCGTTTCCCTGTTTACATACCGGCGTTGCAACGGGGGATTCGGATTCGATTTCTGGTTGAATAACGCAAATAAAACTTGATAGAACTTTCTGGAGTCTGTCCAATGTTTAAGGATTCTGTCTGAGACGAGCTTGTTTTCATTAGATGGGTAGTACCTATCTATATAATTTTACTTGATGGGGAAGCTTTGCACCCCTTTGTCTTTCCCTTGTCACGGTTAGTTGAGCATGACTCATATAAATTATAGGAAGATTATTTTGTAAGTAAAGGTACTTATTAAAATAATTGGACAGGAACGAACCGTGGATTGAAGTGCTATTGGAAAACGTATGTCCAACAGTAGACTGCATTTACCAATTTTATTAATATTTCCACAGATCATTAAATTTTGGTAATATCTTAAAAAAAAGTATTCAATTATATAGATTTTGACTGCCTGTTCTTTAATACAATATGTTCTTATGAAACTACACCCGAATATTTTAGAATTCGCATTAATACAGATGAAGATTGCTAATGCTAAAGTCGTAATTATTTCTGTGCTAGCAATTTACATTCAATGCGGGCTCGCGTGAACATCGTTTTTAATTTAAGTAATTCTTTTGTCAATCAACTGAAATTTATTCGACTTCTTTGTTACCATTTCGGTTTTCTTTGTTAGGGAGCACGCAATACAAACAGGTATAAAGGTAAGGTACAGTCAAACTAACATCTATGTCAACAACTTGACGTTGACAGCGCTGTTATTTGAAGTTGTCAGGGTGATTTTAGTATTTAAAGTGTGACTTTTATGTGCGGTTGATTGTACCTATAATTATATCAACAGAATTTCTTGCGGTTATGTTCCAGACTTTTGAACAACAAAAGGAAGAAAATTATGTTTGTGTATTGTAATTTTACAGTTAATTTTTTCGGGGTATGATTTTGGTTAGGTTAAAAACGTGGTCAAATTATTTTGGCCGTAAGTGTAGAGAACATTTGTGGTTTTTAATGTTATTGGATTTGATCAAGTTATTAATTTACTTATGTTGACAGAAAACCATCTTTGGTACTTGTATTTATATGAAAACTGTGGCTGGTCGACAACGCAATGTCTGCCGTTCCGTGATCCTCGGTATTTCAATAGAACATAACCTATTTGTGGATCTGACCACTATTGGAATAAAACCTGTTTAGTCTGCCAAGAAATACGCACAAATTAATAACTAAAAAGCAATTTTAAGTTAAAAATAGAGTATCAGCATTAGTGCGCCTTTAGAGATTTTAAAAAAAATGTAATATGGGTTTACTTTGACTTTAGTCTAGGTCATAGATGACAGAGACAAAGTCGACGATGGAGCGAGCTTATCCAGAAGCCTGTTTGTATTTGCCTTGTTAAACTGCCTAATCTGGAAAAGTTGTCAAATGTCAAACACACCGGTTAGATTTCAGCAACATCTGTCCAACAATGACCACAATATTGATATACTTACAATAATTAATCGTAAACTTACACATACAGAGTCGAATCGTTATTGTTCAAAATTATACTTCACACAAACATCGATTGTCTGTCCGTCCACTCCATACTCGTATTTAAATTCAATTGCGAATCAACTCGAATAATTGTTAAGGAATAAATTACATTCTGTTTTGATCTCTTCGTAAAGGCCCCTACAGACAGGTGCGATGCGGCAATGCGCCAACACGTTTTTTTTTAAACACGATTTTAATCTGGCAAAAGGAGTATGTATGGGTCGTAGCAGGATTATGGTTCTTCTGGTAAACTTTAATTTGACAAAGTTGTTGGCATCACACATCCTTAGGACTGGCGGCTTTTTATCAATTTAGAAAAAAAATATTGCACCTGTACTGATAAAAACTCGCTGTAAAATTTACTGTCTCTTCATTGTGAACCAAAACAGCTTATATTACAGTGATCATTAAAAATTCTTTACAAACTATAGTTGATTTTAATACCAGCAACCCTTAGAGTGTGTGTATTTCTTCTATGAAGCAATTGAAAAAACAAAACAAGACAATCTAGATTCTAGACCAAGTAGTCAACCTCGGCACCTGCAAGCGACACCGCGTGATGCAACGTATCTTGTTACTGATACCGATATGATGTGATGTGGTGTGTAACTCTAGGAGAAACGGAAGGACTGGTGCTGTGGCGTGGCGTGCAATTAGTCGTCTTAGGTGGTTTGATGAAAGTGTTGTCTGCAGGACTGCTAAAGAAGGACGTAGGACGAAGGATGAAAGACCAATGAGCGGCCAAGTTTCCAATTGAACTATCACACCAAAACAGATAAATTGTAAACCAGAGTGCTGATTGGTCGCCACTTTATGTCAGTCTACAATTTCTCGGACCGGCACGAAGATATTATAGACTACCAAATTTTGATGCGTAAAAAGTATTCCAAATGTTCAGTTGACAATTTATCGAGAGTTTGCAATCTCTCAAGTTGTTTTATAATCTTACGGAGTTTGCCATTTTCCGGTGACATCGATAAGAATTCATCACATCATCCATCTTTCTGATCAACCTTTCGATTTTTAATATTTGCTTCTAGGATTTTCTAGTTGCTGATTTAGTCCTTTCCCCTTCGCATTTTAAACACCCCCTCTACTCTCTTTAAAGGCTAGTTTTGGAAAATCAAAACTATTTTTATAAGGCCAAAGAATCGATAAATAAATGTGTGAAGTATGATTTATGTCTTCACTCTTTTAAAGTTCACTCAGAAGTCAGAACTAATTATATCTCAAACTTCCATTACCCGCTAATGACTATACCATAAAGTATCTCAACTCCATTAATACAAAAGCTAAGAGGTTCGTATTACGGGCATTAAGAGACTCTCATCACTCAGAGTGTCTTGACGATTGATCTGCAATGCACCCGGTACAGTCGACCACGCTCTGAGGTCACTCTACCGAGAAGCAATAGAATAAATTCGAATGCACTTTGGTATTCTATTTTATTGTTCTGAATAGATGTTTATAACTTTTAGCCATTGTATTTTTTTCTGTACCAATGATTGAATTATTCTGGATGACATAATAATATGCTATATTTTTAGTTACCAAAAAAAAAAACAAGGTAGAATTTGACTAGGCTACTATAAAAAGGCTTAAGGCTTTGCCTAAATTATTGCAAGCGTTCTTAGAAATAAATTACCATTTTTTTTTCTAAAATACATAGATTTAAATAATGTTTTGTGATAATAGGTACCTCTTTCCCATAATACAACATCCCTTTTCAAAACTGTGAGTTCAACAGTAGACTCTTATAGATAACTAGAACCTCAGATATTATGCTAGAAACATTATCATCCAGTTTTTTTTCATTAACTAAGCCCAGTAACTCATTGCCCGATTCTAACTACTAATACTATTGTTAACCTCTGATAAACCGGAGATTAGTGCAAGGATTACTTTAAGCAGTTTAACGTAACCGAATTTAACCTTACGATCTAGTAAACGTTTTGGGCTATTGCAGTTATAAGCATTTATCAGGCTGTTTCTGCTTACCCAGCTACTGGGTCAGACAGGCAGTCGTTCTACGTAAAATACTGCTACTCAGCTGTATCCAGATAGACTGGAAGCCGACCCCAATAATAATATTTCAATCCAGCTTTCTTCCAATAGGTATTTTACCTATAGATAAAATATCTACAACCTTAGTGTTTTCCACCAAAAAATAAACTAACATTATTTCAAAACAGCCGTAATCATCATAATTCTCGTCTATGCACTTGATTTCCTATCAGACTTCAACAAAATTCAATTCACTAACAAATTTTTCACCAACGAAATATTCGGTAGACATAAATTTCCGTCGCTAACTGTACCAGCCGCTTCGTCTCAGACTATTTCCTTCCAACATTGGAAAATCTTCGAATTTCCCGCCAAAGATCCTTACCTAACTCCCTACGTAGGTAAGTTAGACTGAAATCTAGAAATGTCTAGTTTCGAGTCTGGAACGTTTCTAGACATAGACAAACTGCCTCTTTGTGCATCCTAGGTCATGTTCGACACTTTTTTGTTTTTCATTGGTTTCGATTACCTTTCTGTTTGGGCTCCGTGACTCTGTCAGACAGTCAGACACTAAAGCATTTTTACGGAAATGTTTATCCGGAAAATTTACCGTCGCGGGTGACTACATTTTGTTTCTAAATTTTTATTGATGAAAGAAGAAAAATAAGAAAGAAAAAGGGTTTATTTGCGACAAGCATGACACATACCAAAAAAAAATAAACTAAATTACAAAAGTTATGCAAGTTGGGAAGATATGCGTCACATTCGCGCAAAACGGCCATCGCTCAGCATAATGCTGATGTAGCCTAAGCTGACTGTCTATCTCTAACCGTATTGTGATGTCATTGTTAGTCTAGTTTTCTGGCCTTTAATTCAATTCAAACATGTTAAGCAATGTGTATTAGGTTTTGTAAGGAAAATTCTTATTTAAAGCTCAGGAAACGAACAATACCTAATTTACCTAGAGGGTAATTAATAACAGTAGGTAACCTGAATTTCTAATAACGCTATACCGTGGATCCTAACAAAGTATTTAATAATCATCTCACTGTGATTTTAGAACAGGACACCCCTGCGTTACTTACAAGATTAACATTCCAAAATGGCTGATATTTAAACTAACACATTCAACTGTAGAGTAGGTATCATGTTCCTTATCCCCATCTTTGACCCCCAAAGGGTTGAGCAGATATTTAGATAGGAAGGCTTTGTACATAGTTAATTTGGCAGTGATCCTATTAACAGTCCCAAAGACAGTCTCTCCCTCCCTAGCGTAAATCAATGTCAAAGACCATTTAGCCTTGACAATCAGATATTAAGGAAAAAAATTGTATTACGCTACGACCTGGGAATTGGCCCCTAGACTTGACTTAATCCAATTGTAAACGTTAAGTGCAAAATTTCGTTAGCCACGCGGATAGCAGTCGACCCCTGCTTTTTAGTCTGCCGTGTTCTGTGATTCATGAACGACCGAAATTGTATCTACTTTAAATAATTATAGAACATACATAAATAATGAACTAGAACCACGTGAACATGCAACCGGTAGTTTTCCTAATACACGGCAATTTTGAAACCCGATGAATCAGCAGGTTCAAGCAAAAAATTCAACCCAATAAATCTTTTTCCTACTCATTAAAATTATAACTTCCATCTTCGCCTATCAATCATAATTATAATAACTCTAATGCACTACAGATTTATAAAACCAGAATCTGCATGCAAATGTCAAGCATGATCCTTTTTAAGGCAAAAAACTTCGGCTTGCCTCTACGAACTTGACACCGTCTCGAGTTGTCGACCCTCACAGGGTTGCCTCTCAATAAGAATTCAACTGCACCGTACAAAACTTCGCTACCAACAAAATATAATGTTCAACAACCTTAAAAACACAACCCTTTTTTGCAGAACCAATCTAATTTTAATCTGTTTTGGTTTTGAACTTTTATCGCGTGATCGGTCCATATCCTTTATTAATAACACATTTAAATCGAGCCGTTTCATTTTATTATTTTATCCTTCCCCCAATTACGGTCGTTTTTTCGCCAACCCTGAGAAACGAGCGCTTATTCATTGGACCAACATTTTGTATACATACAATTTTATGTAGGTATACCATGTATGAATCATATGACTAAAAAAAAGACTGTTGAAGTCATCTGGCCAGGTCATTTACCCGGTCGCTGACCTTGCGGTGGGGGTTCGATATCACCCTCCGAGGTGGGAGCGGCTTGGGAGTTTCTTTCTAGAATTTAGTGCCTATGTCGGACTTAGGTGCTAAATCTTTCTTGGGGAAGTTATAGTGGCTTGCACTTGACTGGAGTGCGGTGCCAAGGCGTGTCAGTTGTTCCGGACTTAGTAATAGTTTGCATGTACAACTGGTGACCTTTTTGAATAACTTAATCATAGAACCGTGCAGCGGCCATGATCTGCTGTAGACAAATGTATGACACATACAATTTTGTCAAGGCGTTAGATCGCAAAACGCAAATGAAACGTGATAGTTCGCCAATCACTTACCGAGCTGCCTGCAATCAACAAAGTTTCAAAACAGAAACAAGATAACATGACATTAGTTTCAAATCGTTTCTAACATTATCACTTGCGACAGCATACAACCTACATATTTCACCTTACGGAATTGAGATTCTCTTGAGTAATCAGTGTGTCCGTCTGCAGTCTGTAGTCTGCACACATGGCGATTTTCGCAGCTGCATCGTCAATTGACAAAATGGCTGCTCTATTGTATTTGTATCAATGGCAACGCCCTACAATGGCAATATGATCGCGATAGCAGCGCGTTTTTTTATCGATTCAGTAGCACGACTGTATCAGTGGTTTGTCGCGATTATGTCGATGCTTCTATTCCGATAGTGGTTGTAAACAGTCACGGCAATTTATATCACAGATATACTCTGAAAGATAGACACATAGGTAGACAGAGGTGTGTGTTAACTTTTGCTCATAGGGGATGAGCTCGAGTGAGTGTTGTATGAGTTAAATTATATTGTATACTAGCTTTTTCCCGCGATTTCCCACGCGCAAATCCTCTTTTAGGGCTCCTCTACAATCCCCAAGAAACCTACATACCAAATTTCAGCTTTCTACGACCAGTAGTTTCTGCTGTGCGTTGTCTATCAGTCAGTCATTCAGTAACGGAAAAGTTTTATATACTTCTATATGGATACTGTCGTCTGACAGCGACTTTGCTCTCGTGAATGTTGAATAATATTCCAAAGGGACGTAGGTACTCCACTAAAAAGAAAACACGACAAACAAATATACAGATGTACGTAGTAGTACAGATGTACCTAGTACGTAGGTATCGCAATCGTATTATAAAGTTTCTCCTGGCGAAGTAACACAACAATACATGTCACTGTTGCCAAGCAATTTTGTAGTGTTCCGGTGTGAAAGGTCCCGGTAATAATAAGGGCACACGAGGCAGTTCAACTTTGTCTTCAAGGTTGACAGGTCATCCATGGACCCCTTGGTGTTGCAGGTAGCTAAAGATATGCGACAGTCGCTTCTCTTAATCAGGTGCAATGAAACCTATAAGTGTTCTAACCCTTGTAGGTAATCAAATTTAAGTAAAGTCATAACCTTCATTCGAATCAATCAAATGACTTGTCATTTATTTACATTCATCGAGTGGTTTTCTTCCACAGTCATGGCGATTGTGTCTTCTAGTGTTCCTTCAAATGGGCTTAGAATATACGCATAAGTCTTGAAAGAAAATTCCACCACTAGAAACGACTCCGTCACCATGGACACGATAAACTTTTCAATTAGAAGAATTCTGTGAAAACATGAATGATTCAGAACGAATTTGCAACTAAATCCTCAAACAGACGGTCGCCATGTGGAGGTCCTTGCGAAATCATTAATCGCATACACGATTGACCTTTCCAATCAACAGTACATAAAACACGGCTGTCATCGGAGGTCAGTCACCGGACTGTCGACCCTTCCATACCTACACTTACTAGCATCCGGCCTGCCTCAACATACTATGAATGCGTTAAATTTATATGCCACGAACGATACTTGCATATGTAGCCAACATTGTTGGCAATTTCATCATCACTAACCAACTTCAACCACAAACACACGTTAATAAAGTTGATTTTTAAACGATAGTTAAAACCGTCATGAGTCTTTTCAAAAGCATCTAATTAAAAGTTCTGCATTGTTACTTGTCATTTTTTTCAAAGGACGTATGTACGAGATTCCTTTGCCTATCTGGGAGTGAAATAAGAAGTGTAATCTGTCAGCTGTCATCTGGTTAGTCGTTAAAGATGGAGGGACGTCTCGTTAAATGTATTTATTTCTGTTGAGGAGATAATAAGTAAAGTGAAGACTTTGTTCGAGACTCACAGGCAGAAGTAATACTTTGTATATTTCTTTATAAACCTCTGAGTGGCGATTAACACCTAGATAGATGAAACAAATTGCTAAAATATTTTGTCTTAATTTGATTATCAAATAAACAACCACCAAAAAATTCAGGTAACTTTCCTAACATAGTAAACCCCTGCTATTCAAATCTATTAACCGTCCAACCTATCACGAAACCCAAGGAAAACGGTTTTCCAAACACACTTGAGTCACAAAACAAAAATACTGACCTAGTAATCTAAACATTCATGCCCCTGTCACTATGAAATCACAAGGTCTTTTCTTCAAATCCATTCTCGGCACAGTGAGTCAAGCTTCCGGAAAATGGGTGACTCAAAACGTCATAATGATGCGACAGCATAAAAACTTCTTCACGAGCATAATTACAAGTGTCACGTTCTCGGGGAACGAAAGAAAACAATGTTTATACAAGTCTGCTGGCAGTTCTTCACTTTTTCTTTTAAATATGCTAAAAGAAAATAACGGCCTCCGTTACTATTCTACGAATGCCATGCATACTACATGAATATGTTTGTTCTTCCATCACGCTTTAAGGGCTGAATGAAAGAAGATGAAACTTAGCTCATATGACAGCTAGACTATGACCTGAATTAAAATAAAGGAAACTTCCTATGCGGGGTACACATGTCAGAAACAGTAGCTTTCTTTGCTATGAGATACCAAACAATCATATTCGAAATATATTGTACTACGGAACAAAGTGTTACAATTGATAAGTAAACCTTAAAGATAAGATACTGTTTATACGCCTTCCTTAGCTTTAATGGAAAAGGTTTCCGAAGAGCCGTAGAACAATAACAATAACATTACCAACAACGTAACAAAAACGAATAAAATTAAATTCTACGACTCTCACAGTACGAACCTAATTATTAGTAAACTGACATGCCTACATTGCCTACGTAATTTCACACGCCAGCCGTTGCCAAAATTGTAAACAAAAAAGTTCGTTAGTCGAAAAAATATCAATTTATATGCCGACTGTAAAAAATAATCAATATTATTAGCGTTGCACCCCTACGAATTACACGCACACATGGCAAGGTACGCGTGCCTTGCACACATGTACACAGTGTGCGTATAGGTAGGGACGGCAGCTGCAAAACTTGAATTCAACTGCCGGCGAATGTCAAAGTTTTATTATTAACTAGGACGCCGCCTCGGCGTCGGTTGTTCCGAATTAATGATTCGTTATTAAGCTTTTGTTGCGAATTTTGTTTGTTAAATTGATGATGTAAAAATACTAATTTCACACATAACATTGTAAATTTAGTATACAAATACTTTAAATATCTTGGAGGGAAAGAATGGGCATTTAAATATAGACTCATGTATAAATTTATGAGGAAGACGTAAAGTTCAGCTTCCTCAATCATTTGTGATGTTGGGTAAAAATATAAATCACTGGTTCAAAAATAGCAAATTAATTAATCGAACTGGCGAACTGAACTAGATCATAAAAACCTGCCTGATCACTATTTCATAACAATATGCAAAATGTCTTAATTCTTCTAGAAAAAAAAATCTTTGCTACCAATTATGTCATAAATTTGTATCACAAATGATTAACGCACAACCTTACATAACTTAAAAGCGCCGTGTCCTTATTTATAAGCCACAATGTCCTTTAAAAGTCGAATGCCTATCAATTAATGCCAAAAAAGTGTGAAAACGTTAAGAAAACGATAAGTCTTTAATTGCCACGTGAAAAATGGATAGATATCCATATAAAATGTTTACGCGGGAACGAGTTTTATATCTTTTTTTCTTCTAATAATATAATTTTTAATATCTGCCATGTAATAAAGCCGAGTACAATGAACGGAGCTAGATCGCCTTGAGAAGTTGTTGAACATCGTTCGCAAAACAAAAAAAATAGCATGGAATTATTTGTAGAGTAGAGATATTAAATTATTCGAGTTATATCTGTTATTTAAGGTTTAAGGAAGGAAATAACTACAATCAAAATTATTTTGAACGTAACACTACCTACTCAAAATATGTTATTATTGTGATTGTATGTTTTTTTTTTCACATCTAAAATCCATTTCTAGAAAACGAAAATCGTAATCGTAAAAGTATTTTATTACTCAAATAACAACCGAAAAATAAACGCGCTGGCAACTTTGAGAACAGCCTTTGTCGACCGATAATATTTAGGGTTCTTTTTTGTTGTAATGATCTCGTCCGTAACGTATGGGTGCCTTTGCCTGCAGCGCAAGTTTTTTTTTCGAAAACTTGACCCCCACATTCAGTTATGATTCGGCAGTCGACGCGAGCGGTTGTGTCTCCGCTTACGGTTGAATTCTAGTCATTGTGTCCAAAAGTATTTTAGTTTAGTGTTTCTGAACGTGAGTTTGCGTTCTTAGTTTTTAAAATTTAGCTGTTAACGGTTGTGTGTTTCTAAATTAATTATTTAATCATAGTTTTTCTGAAGAAGACTGACTTTAATGAACGGATTTGGATTACTTTGGTGAGTTTTTAAAACTTTTTTTACTTTTGGTTGTTCGTGAGACTTCATCATATTAGGACTGTTGTGGTATTTTTATGTATATTTCTTTGTTTAGTTTGTTGAATATTTATTTTCTACCCCGGATCTTTGACTTTTTTATGAAACCATATGTTGAAGACAACATAACAAGTTAAATAACATACGAAACTACATTATTTATACCAGAAACTATCAATAAAACATAACGAGTACATTACATAAGCACACCTGCTTTCCGAACACATGTTGTATTTACTGGCGACTTAAACACGCCTTTACACGTTACGCATACCATTAAATATATAAAAAAAATATAACCGGCACCAAGGTTGGTGACGTCATCGAAGTTTCAATTGGTGGTCTCCAATAAACGTCATGGAACTCAGGCGCGACGTTTTTATAACCCGCATAAATTGAAAAGATATATTGCCCAATCAACTGGTTTATCTTTCGTGAACAACTTGATTTAATCGTGTTATATTGTCTTGCTGTTTTAATCAAACGCTGTTTGTTTTAAGTTCTGACTGATAACTGATAAGTAAGGTAACTTGTTTCTTGTGGAAATTATGTTAAATTTAAGAGCTTTAGTGGAGTAGGAAGCTTTGAAATATCTGTTTATTGAATTTAATGCCGCTGTTTGTCTAGAAATATACTTGTAAAAACAAGATTGATTAAGTTCCGTAAGTAAAGTACCGTTCTGTGTTATTTATTTAGAACCATAAATTATTCTTCACTAATATTCCTGTAAATACGTAACTGTGGATAGCTCAACATTAACTTTTATTTGTTTCTCAAATCGGCTTACCGCCAAAACAAAGCTAGCTTTCGCTCAAAATAAATTCCAAAGACCTGCAGTCGTAAAGCAAATCCGGCCGAACAAAGAGACGGGCACAACAAGCACCAGAAAACTATAAGGCCCTTCCAAAAATCAAGTCTTAAAAACATGTTTCCTTGTTATCTATCTATCCGAAATAATTAATTGTCGCTCCAAATAAAATTCCGAAAAACTAAATATCTTTCAATCGACTGTACACTGATATCTACCAAACAGATATAGATCGCGAAGAACCACCAAAAACAAGGAATTATTCGAAAATACAATTCCTTCCATAACTCCAGCCCCTGAACATGTTTCATCGTAACTAAACTACGCGGAAAAGCAACCTAAATATCAAGCCAAAACACAAAATCATCACAGTTGCAGAGTTTCGGTCCGAATAACGTTCAGAAATCGAAAAGTCTCTCAGCCGACTTGTTTCGCGGAAATCCGAGTCTCATAACGAACCGTGCACTGATATTTGCTAGATCCATTAATCAAATCGGGCTGAACGGCTAACAGAAATCTGAATGGCAAATCCCGAGCGATTCGGCTGCGACACAGAACTGTTCAAATAGCGGATAGGAAGGAAATATTTGAGAAACTGGTGCAAGAGATCTAATGTTAACGATATTTCAGAGTTCCAAGTTTGTGTTAAGCTTCAAAAAATAACTTTGTTGGGACGAATTAACCTTAAAATTTATTGCTTTATCTCTCACTAAATTTCAGAAATTCCTAAAACTTAAAAATAAGTAGTAAAAACTAAATTTAGCCCGAGTCTAGTGTTATTGGGCAAACTGTAGATTTTACAAGTTTAAGAGTAATAATAGAACCAAACATTTTCACCTCTTAAAAATATTAGATAAAACAAAGACAAGCCGGATTCCCCGCTTGTAATTGTTAACATGTCCTCACCTTTACCGTAGACTCGCAAGTAGTACTAATAAGTATTTGAACTATCACGTAGCAGTAACACAGGGATGCTGGAACATGGACCAACCGCGAGCGAATTGTCAACTGGCGTCATCTTCGTTGTTTATCTCGGAAAGTCGTAATTGAATCGAAAGACTGGATTTTAAGTTATAGTATTAAATTCCTGAAGAAAGAATTGTGATAATTGTGGTGCTGTTTTTTGTATTGAAACCACATTTATAGAGGTTGAGGAAAGAGTCATGCTCAAACACGCACTGCAGTCGGATTTATTGCAAAACAAGGTTTCTCAAATTGGGGTGTGCGAACCCTTAGGGGTTCGACATTGGATAGTAGGGAGTCGCGTTTGAGCGGCTAGTTGGCAAGCGCGATGCCTAGTCAAAATTAAAATCAAAATCAAAAGTCATTTATTCAAATTAGGCTGAGTACCAGCACTTTTTGAACGTCAAAGTTCTACATAAAGACATTCCCCCAAAAGGCCCGCCCGTCACCACTTCCTAGTGTTTTAGCTGGGAAGAAGAAGTGGCGCAACAAACTCCCCAGCAAAGATTGCAACAGGTCAAAACCGCTTCTAAACTCAACGCAATTATCAAAAAAACATACTTTGTGTCACTCTCATAAATTACTTTTATTAATATTAAATGGAAAACTTCAAGTTCCTTCACAACAATTATGGTCTTCAGGTTAATTCTAACGTAGGACTAAACTCAATAACACTAAGCAACGAAATTGCATCACATTACCAAAGTATCTAAACCCCGAAATGTCCAAAGGTTTTAACATAAATCAAATCTTTTAACATAAATAGATGTCCATTCCGCCCCGACTGAAGTAAATAAAGCGGATCCCTAGGCGACTGACTTTCAAAAACTTGCTGGATTTTGCTAAAAGCTGGTTAGTGCAGATTGTCAAAAAGTTTGGCTATCCGTAACATACTGCGACCTCCCTACATTAGGAACTGACATTTTGACACAAATGAAAGCTCAATGTGAAAAACAACTAAGTGGCAGGAATTTGTGAGAAGTTAGGAGTTTTTATCCCAGAAAATGTGGAATGAGCTGCAGACAATATCCGAAATTTTGTAACTGAACTTAGATGAGGCGAATAATACGAATATTAGTCTTTGAAAACGACCTACAAACAAAACTATGGCATTATATTAACCACATTTTAATTCAAAAACCTTGCGCTCACAATATCAAGATGTCACCAAAGACTTGTATTTTCTTTTAAAAGTTCCTTCTTTGATGCGCGATCTATCAAAAGAATTGTTGTTTACATTCTGGAACTTGTTTGTGCCTGCGGCGTTGCTTCCCGCCTGTAACTGCCCACTTCTTTAACTTCTTTTCATGCGTAACTCTTTTAAAAACTGCATAAAAGTTAGGCTGGCCGTATGCGCCTTTAAGTTCTCTCGCTAGTTTAGACGAAATTCAATGCCGCAGAAGGTGCAGTGAATAACTACAGTTTCTGAACTACTAGACTGTCTGTAATATTACGTCATTATTGTAACATTAATTAAATCCACAGTAATATTAAGTTCTCTCACATGGCTAACGCCTGATGATAATATTGTTGCAACGGTTTGCGTAATTGAAACTTATGTTCTATACGGTAGGCGTTGTATTAATTCAAGTTCCTTCTTTTCTTCTCTGCATCTGGACTTTTATAAATATATAAAAAAGTCGTTGTTATAATCAATATAAAGAGTGATAAATGAAGAAGGTTTGTGTAAATGATTTACACTCGTGCGAAACCGGGGCGGGTCGCTACCTGTTAGTGTAAAACAAAGAAGTGACATATTCGTGAGAATTATTACCTACTTACAGACTCTTACAATGACATATTCGTTACTACATCACTTTCTTTCGCCACTTAGCTAGAACGAACAGACGAAAAAAAAAGTTATGAAGTAATATGCTAACAGTAATTCCCACGATGACAAACCAAACATTAGATACATTCCAAGAAGCTTTTACTATTACCATCTTACATTTACATCTCTAAAACACGTTTTACCCTTTGATTTCTTTGGCGTGCTGGTTTCTTAACAGCAAATGTAACATTGTCTAAGCAACTACCTGTACCTTTGAGGCAAAAGCTATTGTCCCTTAGTGTACTCAGGTAATATCATTAAACGATATTAAACGGTGCCCTAAAATATAAGTAAAAAGATTTATTTTTTGTTGCTCAAGTAATCCTCTCTGGACCAATTTATTTTTCATTTTCATTAATGTAATATACATGGTGCCCTTTTAGGGCTCTGATTGGCCCTCTTTGATTTAATTGGCAAGGCAGTAATCCCATTAGATACATGTAAGGTTAATCTAAAATTCCGAAAAACAAGGTACAAAATAAGGTTGTGTATGAAAAACAACTTTTTCCGATATTTAAAGACTGTCAGTGTTTTTCAGTACATCGTTATTTTTCGTGGAAATTCATAACCTTTTTAGGTTGTATATTTTAATTACGAAACAGGAAAAACAGGTTTCCTAATAAAGATGAATTGCTAGAACTATAACGAATCGTATACTTTATTGAAGCCGTAAACAACACGTGTCAATTATAAACACATTCAGTTGAATTTGTTTAGCCATAAATTCGAACTTTTTGAATTAAATATCGGCTAAAAAGAGCAATTTCGTTTGTATAACTCGACAAAATGTACAGAACAGTTCTTTTTGAGGTTACCTAAGTAAGCAAGGTACTAAACCTCTACCGTCCGTGCGTCCGTCCATCTGTCATCGGGCTGTATCTCATGAACCGTAATAGTTAAAATTTTCAGTGTGTATTTCTAGTGCCTATAAACAAAAAATTGTAAAATGGTTATAAAAAAAAAATTGCATAAACCAGTGTTGCAAAACCCACCATCCCCACTCTTATCAGTTGCAAGATCAAAATAACAGTACCACCCAAGAATCTTCCCATAATTCGGAGGGAAAGGAGTCACTGTCCATAGATCATGGCAGAAAGAAAAAAGAAGCGAATATCCCCCATTACTCATCGCAGCTATGCCTCGGAGACGCCTTTCTGGATTAATCAAATTAATTACGTTAATTTTGCTCGTAAGAGCTTGTCTATGGCCGACTTAATGGTCGCGATGAAGCGGAAGCGATTTGGAGAGCAGCCTGTAGATTTTTTGTCAAAAAAGTGGGAAAATTTGTTGCAATTAATGTAATGCATACGTTAAAAACAAAACATTTGTTGTGATAATGATACAGATACAGTAAACTAAAACAAAAATGAGGTAGTAGTGGAACTGCTCCAGCATCTGAGTTCCCTACCACCTATGACCCGTCGTCAGCCTTCAAAGTATGGGTGTGCAGATATCTTCTGGGCTTTCTCACTTTATCCATCCCTTACCATCAGGCTAGATCGAGGTTATGAGCGGGTACTTCATGAATGTTTATGTCATGGCTACCACGAAGCTGTCAGATCATGATGTTGATACTTCAGTAATTTGTTTCACACCATCACACCCTCATTTCATGTTTATGCGGATAAGGTCGGAAGCGATAAGGCCGCCCGTTGTATATGTGTTTAAGTTTGTAGTTTCCTTTTCATGTTATTTTGGTAAATAATTATGTAAGTATATAAACTATCCGAAATCGGCATTGAAATTTGGAACTTTCGATGATATAATAATTATAATTTAATAGTTCTGAGAATATCGCTATGCCCTTCATATTAAGCGCTTACAAATAAAACCAAGTTACACGCCTACCTAGCGACTGGCATTTTGTTAATTATGGCGGCTTTTAGCACATCGCTTTAGAATATATCCCTGATGAAATTCTCCCTATTTTGTATGCGGATTCCTCTTCGTCATAAATTAATAGGAATATTTTCAGCAGGATTCATTAATAAGGTTTTATTTCAATGTGTGCGTATTCTATGTCCACTTTTTTTGCCTGTGAAAAAATGTAGTTTAAGTGTTATATAATTAATTGTTTAAACTATGTATCACATAGACAAATAGATTCGTCTATGACCTAATGGTGATAATCTATTTATGTTCCTAACTGCAGATAGTTGTAAAATGAAACAGTACCTATTTAACTACGTAACAATATCTCTAGTAGTTAAGATAATAATCTGCCTGTAATACAGGTGAAATCGTTGATTAGTGCAACTAAAGTTACCGTCACAGGATCCCGCCAATAGAGCTATAATCACGCATGACACATGACCTTTATGTATGGCCTAATATTGTGGCATAATGCTGGCTGATATTATTTTCCCCCCTTTTTTTGAAATTCGAATTTATTAGTTTTTATGTCGACTTGAATTTTCGGAATGTGTAAAAATAATGTAATTTTTTTTTTGTGTGGCCTGTAAATGTGTTGTGTGTTGGATGTGTGCCCTTAAGTTTGTGTTGTGTCTCATCCTTATTCCAATTCATTTAGGGCCTACGCAACATGCTTTCATATCCCATACTTCTCAAGTGGTCGTCTCAAAACTCATTCCCTTTCTTATTTACCTTTCGATCATCTTTCACACAGTTCAACTAACGTTTCTTTGGCCTTGCCATCTACATTCAAACTGAAAAATCACAAGAAAAACGTATATTTTATAATTAAAATAATTGATATTAAAATTCTAAGAACATTATTGATGTTTTCGTTGGCTATTCTGCTGCAAAAAGGTACCTAAACACAGGCTAAACTAGCTTTAGTTTATCAAGAGTTCAGCTCTCCCCTTGCAGCAAACTGCGAACCATATTTAGTCACAACTAAAGTTAGGCCCCCGATACCAACGAACGACTGGATTAATACGATTTCTGCGTATTTGCGTCGGCAACGGGCCGTAACGAAATTAGTAGTGAACTAAGTTAAATATATGAAGCATTTGACGTCGGTAGGCAGCGTAGGAGCTAACCAAATTATAGAGTAATATGCGAAGGAGTTCCGCTTCTAATTCTGTATTTAAAATTCTCTTCTGTTACGTTATTTATGATATGAATATATTATGAGATTTGTAGTGCTATTCTGTAATAAATTTCAACTTGAATCCTTAGGTGAAGTGAGCTGTCAATTTTTGGTGTCAAGTGCAATGACAGTTTACTTCACCTAAGTTTTCAAAGTGAGATCTTTTACAGAAATAGATTTAATGCGATTTACTTGGGAATAGTGCTCAATAAGCAATCTACTAGCGAAATGCTTGTTAAAACAGTTGTTTGTGAAATCATTATATTATTTCAGTTTCAAGATTCTGTCAGCCGTCTTTAACTACGCCCAACAAAGTTCGATAGTCACCTGTAGCAGCTTAAAAAAAAAATGTAACGCAAAAAAATACTTGAAACTGGCCGCTAAGAATTTAAATGAAAACTTAGTAAAAGTCACATTAAACATGTAAATAGACAATCATAATTTAAATAATAGAGCTGCATCATAGTGCAGTCTTGACCGTTAATCTAAGATTCTCACGAGATTCAAACAAAAAAAACATACGCATCACATACAAATTAGTTTTACGACAATAGAGTAAAAGAGGTCCCATATCCATGACTAAGGAAGGGAGACCCGTTGACTTTACTGGGGAATTTACTATTCCCCTTTTGTGCGACCCCTAAGATTCCCTTTTCTACTTTCTCACGATCAGGTGTCTATTTAACTATTTCTTGGGACTAGACCTGTCTCAATATGGCGCCCTAACGGTTTTCTTTGTTAATATTTCATGACCTTTTTGTGTGGATTTACCTTCAATTGTTTGTAGTGGTGTGTATTTTAGGGTGACGTCAGTTTTAATGTATGAGATTGCGGGATGGCCATTGTCGCGTCATAGGTTACGAGGTTCTAGAATCGGTTTAAATGGCTTTTGTTTGACATAAAGAATGAAGTCGTTGAACTCATTACAATAATGTGAACCAACACGTTTTATTTTATGAAAAACGTCTTGAAATTCGCTTATATATGTATTTTACTTTTTACTATAAAGAATTCATTAAAAAGGTATAAAAAACGGTTACGTAATTCGTTTCAGCAGGCGTAAATATGGTTTCGATTACATAACTTTAGTTGCCGACTATTATATGAATATCTAAAATTAAACTTGAATAAATTGAAGCCTTGTAATAAATTCGTTGGTTTTAAATACTGAACGTTTATAACTCACCATTGGCATAATACAATCACGTACAATAAAAAGCTTTAAATATCGAGAAGTACGGTCTCACTACGTCGAACGTTGATCGAGTTATAAAGTAATGCGTGAGGTAACCACGGCCGACATCTAGCACTCCATAAGGCGCAACTTGGCAATAAATAATACCGAATTTAACAATATCACGCTTACGTGTTCCGGAGTTGTAAAATTAAGTTGACGAACAACCCACGTCGGAACGAAGGGGTAAGCAAAATGGAATGTTTACCGAGCCTTGATATTAGCTCGGGAGTTGTAAATGGAAAATGTGGTTTAGTTTTTATTTCAGCTTAAAATGTTCATTTACTTTGAAGCGTAATATTAGCTTTTATTTGTGTACTTTTACGTTGTAACACAATTTTCTATTTGTTTTTCAAACGTAGCGCCAGACAGCTTGCTCTTTGCTACATTATTAAACAAGCTGTAGTTTTGAATGGTTTGTGTATACTGTTTAAATTTAACATGGAAACGAGTGCGTGGAACCTTCCAATAAAAATAAACATCATGAAAAACTCTTGGCACTCGCATTCTGAGAAGTTTATAGTTATATTCTTTTACATAAGTAAGCCTGAACTGTGATGTCGGTAACCCATCTGCGCAATATTACCATGCCGCTCGTAAAAATAATAAAGTAAATTCTTAAGTAGGGAAAAAATATCCCGAAAATCCCACTCCCGTTCTATCGCGAAGTAATTCTAATCTAAATGTAGATGAATTTTGGTAAATTCGTGCTCAGTATCGTCGGTGCAAGGCCGCGCTGCTTTGTTCCGATTTTAATTGGGTACCAGTAGACCTCCCCTTAATATTTTTGAATGAAATGTTATAATCGAGTTTTTTATAGCCATTGAGGTTTTTGTCTATCAATCAATTTAAATAATCGAAATGTGAGTTTGAAATATAGAAACCGTTATTTATGTTATCATTAATTTTATTGTCTAAACTAAACCATTGTCTGTTTTATCCTAAATTCTTGCCAGACTGTCATTATAATAATCATATAAGTACTCATATTTAAATATTGTGTTATTATTATATCAAGCTTGAACTGTTCCATTTTTGGGCAAAGGCCTCCCATCCATTCCATTCCTTCCATTAATAATACTTAACGAAGCATTCAAGTTGTCCTGCCATCTCTTTCGTGGTCAGCCACGGCCCCGATTTAAAAAAGACTTCAAAACTCCGTAAATAGTATACCTATTTAACCCAAATCACACACCGCCCACCTAAAACAGGCCATTTAAATTAGATCTAAAACTCGATCATAATACTACTTCCTGTGGCCGGACGTGGTCCAACTTAGACCATTAGCAGTCCAAAACGTTTTTAATTTACTCCAAACCCTTGTTGGATTAATGGACTGTTACCGACTTACCGTGGCAAGACGTGATAATAGCCTTTAAAAAAAAATTGTTACATTTTTTTCTTTTTCCTCATTTTAAAGGTCGAATTCTGTCGTCTTTGTTTATGTTTAGCTAGTCGTGTTTTTTTTTTTATTTGAAATGGGACTTTTTTTAGTGACTCATATTTTGGGTTTTGTTTATTCCTTTTTTTACTACTAGCAAGTAGTATATGATGCATACATAATTATTTTACTTATCAACCACATGTTGATAGGTAAACCAAGATTTTGATGAACAACAGTAAAAGTCCTATAAATACACCGAATATCATAAACTTATGACTTATTTTATGTGCATTCAATACTTTTACAAGCACCCAGGTATTAAAAGTCCTTCTCTAATATTAATAGAAAACAAGTTCTACAATCTCAAAAGAAGAAACTAGGACTTACTTTCAGCATTGAATATTAATGGTCCAACGTAGCCTTAGTCCTTCAAGGTTCAAGGTTTAAACTTCAAGGTCTTGGTTCAAAGCCCTAAAACAGTTCTAAAACCTTTTCCATTAACATAATACTGCGATTATAATTTGTTGCTAAAATGGAGTCGAAATTTCGATAGAATTTATGTAATAGCGTTAGCGCTAAACGTTTTAATATCCAGCGAAATAAACCATTAGGGATGGGCACCATTTTGGGATATTTTTTCGTTTAAGAAGAATTCTTCCTTATATAATTCCGATTTTCTACTATTAGTACAATTCTCACTGCTGTGAAGTGAGCTGTCAATTCTAGCATTAGTTGGATTGACATTGACACCTTACTTCACTTAAGTTTACAAGGTGAGATTATTAAAAGAACGGACCGCCTCAAAATACATAGTAAGGAAAGCTGTTCTTCCTACGAAAAATAATTAATTTTTCATTCGAAGCCTGATAAACTAAAAACTCCATAAAATATGAAAAACATCGATCATATATAACATCAACCTTAGACCTATTGTCAAAAAAGAGAAATTCTTTTTTTTAATTCGTCCGTACTCCGACTCACGATTAACGTCAAAACGAGCGTGCTTAGTTGTTCCGTCACGTCGCAGATGCCAGATAAAACATGGCGCCGTGTATTTAAATCATGCCCCGTAAATGGACGTCGCGACTTCCCTTTCCCACCACCATAAGTTGAACCCCAACAATGGCGCTAGTTGTCACTAAACCAAATTTTTGTGTGCCTGTTTTAGTCTCTACTTCCACCACCAGAGTTCAAGTTTCATTAGTCTTTATAAGCAGCGTTAACGGAGTTCATTAATTACTTTTTTAAAGTTTCACAGGAAAGAGGGTGGCTATGTGGTTTGTACGTCGAGTATTTAAGTGTTTTTTTAGAGTTATAACTGGTTGGTTTCTAAGTTTATGGTATCTGGCCTATCTGGTATATTTATAGAACTTTCACTGTTTATACTACATTTTAATTTAAATACACAACTGCGTTGCTGCTTATACTCTTGAAATAACTATTTTAATATATATTCAAAAGCCAAGACAATTTGCAACTCATGTATATAATACAGTTGTAGGTTATAACTTTCAAAAATGAATTTATTCACCTTTTCGAAAACGGGAGGTAAATACCAATTTCATTGCAGTATTTTACAAAAAGGCCTTGTTTGATTGTGTGTACCTATTTACCTTTAAACTGTTTAACTATGCCATGTCGGTCGCTGCATTGCGTTTATTTTCCTTCAGTTAATCAAACTGGAATTATTTATGTTTTCTCTTCATGTAAATGTAATTTGTGACATGTTTTACATATTACTGTTGTGTGACATGACATATATATTTGTTGAGCTGTTGCTAATTACGATGAATGTTTTATTATGCAAATATGTATTATGTAATCCTATTGGAATGTTACTACTTTTATGTTGAGTTGTAGGCAAAGTAATTTTTTTTTTTTGTGAAACTTGCCTGTTTTATTATTTTCATACACATTCTGAAGTAAAATAATTTTTAAAAAAACTGGTTGATCTTACAAACTTCCTTTTTTATCATCATAACTGAAAATGCAGTTCATTTTTTATTTTATTCACCATCTAATCCCCGCGACTTCGTACCCTTATATCTCGTTTTTTCCCGTTCTCGTAGGAATTTCCCTATTATATATACCGTATAGCATTCTTTATAAATGTGTATAATATCATGTACAAACATAATGTTCCAAATCCGACTGGTAGTTTCAGAGATTAGCGCGTTCAAACAAATTCTTCAGCTTAATAATTAGTATAGATAAATGTTGTCTTTGATAGATATGAGCCTATCGTCTGGATTTTTTTGATTGGTATAAAAACGGGCCAAAATGAAACGAAACACAAATCCATAACGTCATCCACACTAAGTGATTTCGTGTAGCGATTATATTATTAAAGTTCGGCAACATATCTTATCGATATGTTATGCCCGAATTAACCCGATTTATTCAACCGAACTTAGTTCGAAATTCGCAAAACGATATTTTAAAGTTACGCTCGATATAAGTTTTTCAATCGACATTAGATTTAGTGATAACTGGAGCGGTAGGCTGAGTTTTGAACGTGAGATATGTGTAGTAGGGATGGTGATTACCAGTATTTTATTTGTTTTTGTGAAGGAAAGAGCATTTTTTATTTTTATTTAACGAACAATTAAATGACATGGATAACGGAAATACTTAAGTTTGTGTAAGTACATATATTATAGTTTAAATGACTCGTCTATTTCATAAAGTGCATTTAGAGTATATCAAGTTAATATTAAATAGCTGTTGAAAAAAGTCCGAACGCTTACGTAAATTCTGGCACATTGCAAAATAATAAAAATGCCATTAAATTCTTACGTAATAAAAGCAGGAAACTCTTCAAACCTCAGCCCTAGCCATACATTATCAAGTTGGGCCGTTTTCTACACCATTTGGCTCCGCTTAGCATCGATTTTAATTTGTACTCGTTCGCATATCGTGATATCGGAACGGCTTTATTCGGAACCACGTAGTGTTATACGCGCCCCAGTAACGCGATTCGCACGGTCCGCTTATCGCAAGCGAGCAGCATTTTTATTATGTTTTTGCTTCAAAATATTAAGCTTAAGGTTTGAAGAAATCAATAGATTCGGGTATCTAGTGACTTTAAATGCAGGCTGTGAGAAATACGAATTGTGACATGTTTTATGGGAAGTATAATTTTGAAGTAAACAAAAATCTAAAGTTTTGAGCCAAAAGTCTAAACTATCCTTACTTACTCGTATATTACAAAATCAAAAGTTTCTTTGTTTATTTTTATAATTATTTAACGCCTAAATCGCCGAACAGATTTTGATGAGATCGGAAACGGTTCTAGGTAGGCTGTCTACTGTAACCTAAGCGTAACCGCCGGCAAAAACTACTCTATTCAAAATGAATTCACCTTTAACACTCCACAGTAACTACACACGAAACTAAAACTTCAAAAGTTGTTTATTACACCCATAAGTACCATTCCTCTAATTGCGATCCCAATTGCAACAAGATTTAAGTACATTCCACAAATAAATTCTATTTGTAAGCCGGAGTACACACTGTAGCAAATAGGCCAGGGCTATAAATAGGCGGTATAGCAACAAGTGATGTTCGTTGCCCCCCGCGACCGTTGTTTGGCTATGGCACGCCTGATTTGGCTAAAACCGCGGCTAGTGACATTTTAGATGACAAAATTTGAACTGCCGGTCGATTCTGAAAACATGTCCAAGTGAAGGCTTGAGTGAAGTGATCACGAGGTGAGCTGTCAATCCATATAATCAAGATGGAATGACAGCTCACTCCGTGATCACGTGACATCTTGTTGTATGGATTGACAGGTCACTTCGTGTTCACTTCGCCCACTGAATTGAAGGCCGTAGTTTAGCAGTTTTAGCATTGTCTGACGGTGACTGTACTTTTAGATTTAGATTGTGTGTTCGTTTGTTCGAGTGAGCTTTGTCTAAAGCTAGGGTAAAAATACCAATTAATGGACTGGGTAAAGTAACATTATTGTTAAAGATATACACCTCAATTTTTAGTACATAATATGTAACAAGGCCGGTTCGAGCTGATGTGAAATGGGGGATTTGCCTTTGCCTTGCAGCAGTGGGTCACTATCGGCTACCTAAACAAAGTTTCTTACTTAACTAACTATGATATTTACTTACTAGCTTTTGACCGCGACTTCGTAGGTGCATATCCCGTTTTTTCCCGTTCCCGTCGGATTTTCGGGAAATCCTCCCCTGCACTCCCCAAAGATCCTACATGCCAAATTTCAGCTTTCTACGACCAGTAGTTTCGGCTGTGCGTTGTCCGTCAGTCACTCACTCAGCAACGGAAGAGTTTTATATATGTCACCGGATAATTGCAGACGCCGTAGGATTGTAAAATATCGCGTGAAATTGTTATCTTTTTTTTTTCTTAATTAGACAGAATATTGGAAACTATTGAATTTGATCGGAATTTATAGTTTACGAAAGATTTTTTCATATTTTCATATAGATAAATTATAATCTAATAAAGATTTATTACAATCTTACGGAGTTTGCAATTTTCCGGTGATATAAATACATAATTGTATTGATATAAAACGTCAAATAATATGAAGTGTCCGAAAAAAACACCAATAATGTTAGAATTTTAGACTAAAACTGTATCTGGGTCGAGCAACAGGTCCATTTCTGACACGTACTATCTAGTTTGCATCCCTTAAAGCGGTTAAATTTTCACAGAATTACCCACATTTTTTTCTACTCGTTGGATTTTATGAACCAATACATGAAGCTTGATAGCAAAGGATCCCATTGGTCTGATATTCTTGTTCCTTTTATTCAATTCAATACAAAATGGCGCCCGTACTAGTCGGTTTGTGAAGCTTTGCATTGTTATTTTAGTTCGTCCTACCTTTGATAGCTTTATTTAGATTTCTTTTTAGTAGGATTTTCCTCTCGTGATAAAAGTATCTAGGTGTATATTTTTCAGCAAACACTGTATATTCACCCATTTCGACAAACACTACGAATCACTGTTTTGCAACATTTTACACCTATTCAGGGACTACAAAGTATGAAATTTTTCTCATAAATTAAGTACTGCCATTGCTCTTATCTTGTATTTCTTATAACAATGCGGCCAGTGCCAGACATCCTTAATTTGGTTCAACCGACCCCTGTTACTTTGATACAGAAATATCAGTATATTTTCCAAGCAGCCGGTACAATTTGTCGCTGCAGTCCATTCCGTTTCGTGTCGGATCGTCTTTGTAGAACTTCATAAAATATTACATCGGTCTAACGATGTCGGCTTCTCATCTCTGCTTGCAAATGAGATGTTTTATTATGATAAATTTGGTACTATGGTACCAACCATACCAATGGTTGATTGGTACGGTATGGTCGTTACTCCAGTATCTCAGCTGGAATGCTGAAGCAATGATTATTTTGCTGTGTGTGTTGATTACTAACATACTTGTAAGTTTATTTATTGTTACTAACACTATACGAGTCTCATTGTTTCCCGCAATAAAGAATTTATTAGTATGGAACTTTTATCCCATGGGAATATTCACTATTTTCTTTAGTTTTTAAAATAAAAAAGGTACACCGCACAGGCTGTGGACCTTTGCCCAGTAATGGGACAGTTAAGGTTGATAAAACAATATTATTCTGTCTGAGTAGTTTACACTAGAGGCTCAATTTTAAAGAAACAATAAAACCTTTTTAGTAGGTTATCCATGAAAAAATATCCGCAGCATAATGGCATAGACACAATAGTATAACAGTCACATCACTTTGACTTCAAAGGACCAATTCTCACTATCTGCCTACTCATTATACTCGGCTTACCAAAAATTGGTTCCCGGAACCAAAAACCCGAAGTTTTGCAAGTCACACTATTTGTCTGGGTGTCGTATCAAGTTTCATCCCTTACCTCCCCCCTCCCGAACAAAGGGTCGTAATTCTGCTTACGAAAAACCCCTAAACCGTCAATATCGTTTTTCGTTGTACAATTTGGGTTTATTTGGCGTCGCGTTTCGTTTGTTTGCAAGCTTTCAAGTTGCTTGCTCAAATATTGGTTTGGGAGGTCAAGGTTGGCTGTTTAATATGGCTATAAGGTCGCCACGATGTGGATATAGAATTAGTGCCTTTTGTCGTTAGCGTTAACTAGGTTCGGTTTGGTAATGAAGGATTTGTTGGTAAGTTATTCGGGATAAGTTACGACGAGTTAACGATTTAATCAATACGTTGATCTTAGCGTAACTTAATTCCTTGTCTTTCTTTAGAAGGTACGCACACAGGGTTATTTTTCAATGGCCAGCCAAACAAATCTGCTGCTCGGTACATTTTGCGCGGCAAAATCCATTTTATTTGTATTTAAGGTTTGCTTAAAACGTGTCTTTCATTTATACCTGATACCTGGAAAAAAATCTGGTTATTGCAGAACCCATGTATTTCAAGAAGCAAGACATAACAACCTATGTATACCTGCATCGTGATCTCCGATAAACGCGAGTAGCTCATGTATCGAGAGCCACTTCCTCAGTTCATTCACATATCTCTTAGGTACACACACAATCAAATAGTACACATAACATTTCATACATGATCAGAATTGGAAATCCTTTGAGCTTTGTCGCCTACGAATCGATCCTCGATACCATTATTCTACGGGTTTCGGGTACAAAGAGCCCCTTTATGCCCAAGGCAATAGAATTTCCACTCTTCACTAAGTTTCACCTTTTCTTTTAAGTGCAAAAGAAAAACTGTTTGGAGTGAGGCCAGAGATTTGCGCAGCTTTTATGCCAATTTCAAAAAGTCCAGTGAAGTAAAAACTATTATCGAAGTAGCAGTTTCAATTCTAGATTAGTTCTTTCGAAGGTTTTCTTAATTTTCCATTGTGAGTGTGGATTAAGTTTTTTGTGCAGATGCAGTAGTTTTATTCATGCAAGCTGTGCTCAACTAAAGTTTCCAGAAATCCCTGTTTAGTTCTGCCCGTCCGTATTCTGATTTAATATAACCATTTAATTACCTTCGACATATCTCTACCTACATGAAGGTAAAAATTACCTTTTCCAATAATTGATGTCGTCAACACATTTCCGTAGGTACAAGTACTTCTCGAACTCCAATGGAAGGCTCACATCCAAAGGTCGACTTCGTAATAGGAATTCTTCAGAAAGTAATTAATTTTTCCGCAAATAATTCTCGTTCGAAGGAATGTTTTATTAATTTTCTATTTGTCTTACGCCTCGTCTTATTGATTCTTGGTTTAAGTTTAAATCATACTACGTAAGCTGTTTTGAAACTGCAGTCTGATGCTTCAAGCGAAGCTTTAAATCAAGATCTCAATTTATTTTTTTCTTTTTTTAACTATTCATAGGCGGCCTTTGACGACTAAGTCACTTCTTTTGGCTTCATTATTTTTTATAACCATACGTTTTTTTTAAATATTTGTGTAAGTTTTACAGTAGGTAATGTTTGTTCAAAATTCGTGCATATCCATTTTAACAATTGATTTCTTTTTTCCAGGTAAGTAGCTGAGTAAATCGAACAAAGAATTGAAGAAAGTTAATCTGCCAAAACGAAACCGTATGTAATTTATTCCCGAACATTTTTAATAAGGACTCTTGACATCATCTTTTGCGTTAATATCATACGAGTTTATTCGGAAAAGATGAGTTATTACGTCACATAATCCCGACGGGAGCTTATTCAATTAAAAAAGATACGAATCGACGGATTTTTTGGATCCCATAACACGAAAGTGTGATACCCATAATAATGAGGTGGAGTTTTGGTGAGTTCACCCTACGGGTTGTAAAATACTGCGTTCTTTTTAACGTAAAATAAAAAAATACCGTAGATAGGTACAAAGGTTTTAGGAGACCAAGCGTAAAAAAGAAATAAAATTCTTATTTTAAAAATAGGCCGTAAACCTGTTTTATTTCGCCGTATTCCAAACTCAAATAATTAAAAGAATAACGTTTCAAGGGCCATTATTCATTTTAAAAAAAAATTGCTCAAGTGCCTGAACTTTTAATTATCCATCACTTAGATTTTAAATTAAATAGATTGTTTAATGTTTATAAAGTTGGTGGAATTCTTTCAATATTGCCTCGAACGGCTTAAGGGTAAAGTTTGGAACCTCATTTTAGAAGTTGTAAATACCGACGATCGTATTGATTTGTGTTGGCATACTTTTAAAATTCAATTTGGGGTTCATCAATAATGTTAGTCTGCAACTATTTGTTGTGTAAAGTATTAAGAAGCTGCTTTTATTTGACTTGAAGAAGTTTGTGCAAACAATGCCGATTTCTTGTAAACGAATAAAGATTTTATAGTCACGATAATAACTTGTCAAATTGTTTTTGAAACTGTTTGATAAATAGACTAACTTGTAGTAAACAAAAATTTCAAGACAAATTTGCGAATACTAAGTTTGTGACCTTATTGAAAGGCAAAGTAATTAAGTTAATAATAAATCTTTTCTAGATTATCAAAAACCTATAAACTCTCTTTTCAAGCACCAAAGTAAAAACACAGTTTCTGCAAAAAAATCACAGCTCCTACATAACAGGATTATTCAAATATTTTACGTCGCTCTAGTCAGAAGGGAACAGAATTAATCCGTATTTATTGGGATATCTGAAAAATTCTATATGTTAAAGACAAGTTAAGCATAAAAGGTGCCTTGCAAATCCTCTGGCACGGGCTCAGTGATGACAGGTGGCGGAAAACGGTGTCCCTTAGTAACCGATGGTGCAAGTCAAAAGTGATTTCAGCGTTCATATTTTTTATTGAACCTTTGAAATATTTTTAATTCCAATTGTAACTTGGCGTATTTTGCGAAATGAAAAGAAACTAGAATCTTCAAGACGGTAGCGAACTCTTTTGTTTGTTTTTTGAAAGGATTTTTGACGAAGTTTGCTCAGCCAGTGAATGTTGGCTGAATAAGAATGAATGAAAGAGTACAATATACCAGCTGTTTTGTCAGTTGAGAGTCGCAGTCAAGTGAAACTAGTTGTTGCTATTATTGTAAGCAGTTAGCAATAAAACTTGCGACCTCTGAATACAATTTGTTTCTTCAAGGAGTTGGTACTCAATGTAACGACATTTTACTGAACCATCACAAATAGTCACCAAGATCTACAAAGAACTGTGTTATAAAATATGTCTTAATCAAAGAAACTGGTCATCGCTGTTGCCCTTACAATCAAGTGCTATCCAACAATTGGACAATGGTCTCTATTCATTTACACGTTTTTTCCATCCAATTAAAGCTTCTGCACCTTGTCTATGACACCATAGCACATTGCCCTTTTCTATTTTACACAAACATAATTGGGAGACTTGTGCCTTGTACGCTGAAAATCGCTGATATCTTTTACCTTAGACAGCGTACCAATTTAAGTAGGCAGAAAATTAATGTCCCTTTCGATATCGCTCGAGCGGAATCTACTTCATCCTCTATTCTCGCTTTGAACGTATTTTATTTACGACTATGGAGCTTATATTAAATCCCATTCAGGGTAAATAGAAAAAGGTAGCTGCGTGACGATGATCTGTCGCCATTTTAGGATCAAACTTGTTGATTGATTGTGATCTAAGGAAATAACCGACTTTTAAGGAACTTTCGCATTCCGATTACAGTATCATAAAAGCTACTAGCTAGACAAAATGTCATTCTATCAGCGTTAACAACTTTCAAAAACAACAAAGAACACGGTAAATTGCATCCCTTAATTTTTCACTTTTTAACAGTCGCTGGTAGGATGTCATATTTAGCTAGAACCTCGTATTTCCAATCATTTTGGCAAGTCATTGACATTGTTAATTTGTCGCCGAGATGACACTGCATTGTAGTTTGCCCCGAAACGATTTTCATATTTAGCCCGCTGTATGAAAATTTTATGAGGATTCAAATTGAGCGTTAACTAAAAGTGAAGCGTTACGTTTGCTTTGCGCAATGTACTTTGCACACCCTTCACTTCGAATTTATGTGTGTGTATATACAAAGTATTCTCAGCTTATTTAAGATGCTTTCATTTACCCTCTTTTTACATAATCTACACAATAATAGTTTTTAAGGAGTAAACTCCAGTCGTGCGTCGGAGCTGACACATACACTTTTTTTTAATTGCTAGAATTACAAAGAACGCCTTTAGATGACTCGTTCGATTTTATTTGAAATTGGAATGAACTCATTTTTTTCGAATATTCGCTATCATTACCAAACTTTTACTACTAGACTCTTTTTTGTAGTTGGCACGTCAGTGGTATAACCAGTATAAGTTGACCTCGTATTCCAATGAAACTGTACTACGCTAGCTCAAAATTGAATTGTAACGTCAAGCTAGTAGTAGCTTGGACACAAGCCTACACACGAGGTACTTAACTGCCGTATAGTACTGTACACTTTTGTTTCTAAAACCGGCAAATTTGATATGATAAAATTTCATGAATCACTTGACGCGTGGTATTTGTACTTTCCCTTTAATAAATAATAGTATATGCGATCTTCTGATGATAAGCTATATATCTGTAAAGTTTCATCAAAACCCGTTGTAGTTTTTGTGTGAATGAGTAACAAACAACTAACGATTTCATCTTTCACGTTTATAATATTAGTAAAATAAAAAAAGGACAGATAATAAAGGCGGAAAGGATACAGTCATACTAGCTATAGATCGACTTTTAATCTTATTGTATTCAGTAACTTAACAGTTCAAAGACATTTTTTATAGGGTGTATCGTGTTTTTAAGGCGAGTTATTAAATTTAAAATAAAAAAATTGCATTTAAGTTCATTTTTTAATTCTTACACTAACTAGCTATCTTTTTTTCGTCCATATCTAAACCCTTCAACAAAAAATAATTAAAAGTCGAAGTATAGTCTCTTGTTCAGATTATCATTAGTAACCCGTTATTTCTGTTTTACTGATGAAAGTTACTATAACCAGTCAAGTACATGAACGTTTAAACAATTACACTCAATTGAAAACATGACTTGCGAAGCATTTCTACTGCCCTAAAACATTCTATTAACAGCATGATACTTTATTAAAAGGTCCTTTTATCTTTAAAAGATAAACAATAAAGTTGTATCTTTCATTTGTTTTTTTTTTTTTGCTTTTTTATATTCTAATATTTAAATGGTCGTCTATTTATCCAGTTTAACTTCTGATGCGTTTGATGTTGACCGCTGTGTAAAAAAACTTTAGTAAAAAATACATACATAACAAACGAAAAACATATCCTGCTAAAATCAAGCAATTTTCACCAGTCCTTCGAATTCTATAGTAGCTGCGTAATTTAAACTCAAAACCAATTACTGTACCAATCATACAAGATTCGTATCGGCAAAACTTTCGGTACCCAACAGTTGTACACAATGGGACGAAATAAACTACCCTCCCTGATCCCTGGGCCGGCACGTGACCGCCCGTTGATTAAATACAATGATTACACATAAGGGATGCTGACGTCATACATCGATGTTCGCTGAATATGTTCAGTTTGTAAAGGTGTGACAATTTTTTTGGCCCAATCTGCTTTCTCCTTTGTTACATTTGTAAAGGTTTCAAAATGAAACAATCTGACAGATTAATTCTATTTTTTTTTCCTTTTAAATTATGAATAGACGAAGCAACTGAAAATGTTTAGAAAAATACGGTTGAATTAATTAATGATTAATTAAATTAAATCTAAGTACCCAGTTAGATTTAATTTAATTAATCATTAAATCTCAAATCGGGGAATCAAAAACAAGAAAGGCGTTTCTTTTCATGGCTTTAAATGTAAACAAACAGCTCGGCACAGAAAAGTACTTAAAAATAATATAATAATAAAAAGAATTAAAGCTACCGAACTGTACAAAATAGAGCTTAAGTAAACACCCCCTTTCAAAATCATCCCCTAAACAGGCCACGTGTCATGCAAAGCTGGGGTGCGACTGAGGGGTGCCTAGCGAAACCAATTTGCCTTTTGTATTCTATAAGCCTAATATATCCGTCCCTTTCACTCTCATTATAAAACTCCCAGGTGTGAAAGAGATGCACATTTAATCCGCCATTCTAAGAGGGCTGCAAAGTAATAAAGATGTCCTGCGCTTGTGTTCTGAAAAATGTTATTAGATACTTTAAATATAGTGGCGTTAAGCACTTTTTGCCTTGTCATGTAGCTGGAAAATATTAACATAAAACCAAATAAAGTGCTGTTTTAATTAAGGATTTTTTTGGATGATTCATAGAGGTTTGTAACGCATAAGCCTGGTATATATATTACTCTTTCATGTACAAAACATGGGGCCATTAATTGAGCAGAGTACCTGGCTTTTATGGCCATTGAATTTGTATTTATTTCCTCCTAAGCCTCTGGAGGAAAAGGGTCTTTCATAAAAAATAAAAATAACCTCTAATGAGCTTCAGAAAAATTGAGCCGATATCGTCAGCAAGTGTTCATGACATCCTGTATACAGCTTGATGGGTGACTAAGCAGAAAACGGTCGCCGTAGTAAATTGCATCCCGCCTGTATAGCAAACTGTCGTTACAACTTGTTCACTCGTTCATTTGTTCACTGTTTCAATTAAAACATTCCACACAAACACTTTCAAATTCGGAACGCTAATTGGTCGTCAAAATGCGCGCCAAAAGTGACAGTTTGGAATCCAAAATGGCCGTTGAAGCGTTATTTAAACGGTTTAATTTGTGCCATTTAATCTCACCCCTCGGTTTTAAATTGAATAATTGGTGGATAGAATGCAATGTCATTTTCCTTCGGTGGAACGAATGTGTAAGAGAAAATGGTGCAAGTAGATACAATCCTTCGTTACCTGATTAAAGAGCGATATTCATGTTAAATTAATACTCAGTGCAGTGTTGTCTGTAAGAAATAAATAGGCAGCTTATTATAAGGAACGAGAGTTTAAAACATAAAAATTAATGTAAAGGCCGTGTTGTGGGTTACTGTTGTATGCAAATTGGGCGTTCTGAAGACGTTTTTCATTACTTTCTGCTAACGTGTTCAGTAATTATGCCGCACTCACCGGGGAAAATGTAAGGGGCGCTTTGTAAGACAGCGCCAGTTGAAGCATTGCCGTAATTTATTAATTTTTCATGAAATGCAACACTCACGTTGCGCTTTGAAATGAAGTTCGCGTGAATTTCGTGAAAATTACTTTGTTTTATGACTAAGTCTCGGAGATGGTTGTTTATTTCGTAAAGGCTTCGTCATAAAATTCTAAATATTGAGTATAACTTGCAAGGACATAAAGTCAATATTCTGGTTCAGAATTCATTACTTTTATACAGCATACTTATTTAATTCAGAAGATTTATATTTTATAAAAATTATATAAAAATTATAGGTCTACGCCACATCGCCATATCGATTATACTTAATGATGAAAAAACAAATCTTAGTACTAGTTCACTTTTCCATAATTCATTCCTAGTATCATAATTCATAACAGAAGAACATCGTAAAACAAGATTAAAACAGTTTAAAATCGCAGGCGAAGCCGCGAGCATGTCTCTAGTCATGAATAATTTAGTGGCACAAAAACTTACGCCGGGCTTATGCAGTCTACGAAGTTTAAATGAATTCATCCAAGTCGATCCATTTTGCTTATGATCTATAGCGTGAAGTTTCGTAATGTGCATAACTGAGCTAATACTTCTCATATAATGTTTTTGTTTATGTGATTTAGAAGAGGTACTTATATTGTTGATCATCGTCATCATCATATCAGCCGAAAGACGTCACTGATAGACATAGGCCTTTCCCAAGAGTCGCCACAAGGACCGATCCTGTGCGTCTCGCATCCATCGGCTACCCGCGACCCTCATCAGGTCATCGGTCCACCTTGTGGGAGGCCTTCCAACGCTTCGTCTTCCGGTACGCGGTCCTACTCCAGAACTTTTCGGCCCCATCGACCATCTGTTCTGCGAGCCATGTGCCTTGCGAGCTTGTTCGACATCAGTGAAATAGTAGAAAGCATCGAAATATGTACTATGCGGAGTCCTGATATAGGCATACTGCGTTACGGAGGAGGTGGCGGGATGATATGCAGAAAATAAATTTTACCAGTGGCCCACACAAGCCCTGGATAAATAATAAAACTGGATAAACCAGCTTTTTTCAATCCAGTGCTTGTCGAGCAAAGGCCTTTAACAATAAAAACTAAAAGTGGAATAATGCAGACAAAGAGTTAGTAGGTAGCATGTCGTTCTAAAAATATGATACACTAACACCATTTGCATTTTAAATTCAAACAGTCCCAATTTAACTCTAATCAAAACTACCCACGACATATTAACACGCCAAAAACATATCACCTTCACACCCTACCGATATACCCGAAAAAAAAAGTTAAAACAAGCCTTGGGCCCAAACAAACAGTACATCAAGTCACTTAAAACTCTATAAAGCGAGGTCGTCACACCACAGTTTCGTGCCGTGATGTACAAACAGGGCTGTGTACAGACAGACGCGCCCTAATGATCACGTTACAATCGATACACGGACGGACACTACGTAAATTGTTACCGTGGACAACGCCCTAATGTGTGATGGAAAAGTTTCTATAGTTGTAGTTTTTACTATTGAGTTTTTTAGGCTGTGGGTAAACTTGCTGATACCTACCATTTTTCTAAAGTTAGGACAGTTACCGAAATTTTATTTATAAATAATCTCGATTTTTAGAAAATAGGGACGGCGGCATCCTGAATTTTCTACAAGCGTCCACAAAAAATTAGCTACAAAAAAAAAATTCAAATACAGAACCTATTTTTTTAATCGGTTAAAAAAGCACCACTCTTTTCATCAGCCACAAATTTGAAAATAATTATGTGTGCTGTTCTAGATTAAAAACACATACAAGTGCAAATTCATTAATGTTCTAACGGAAACTGCATTCCTATTTACAATCATACAAAGCCACAGGTAGGTAGCATCAACAAAACATAACAAAATAACATTTTTACATTACGTCCCAATACATAACAATTCCTCTTCGTATACAAACGTCTTGGCTTCCAAAAATACTACACACGCTTCCGTACCACAGTCTAGCAAATTCCGGTCCCTGAACGCAAAAAATGGCACCTCTCCATCATACCGAGGATTTTTTCCGAATGGACTCCACATACACAAGTTAATAACTTATAATATATTATGATACAGGAGAACAAGTCCACGCACTCACAACAAAATGATATTTTTCTTTATTCGTCCATAAAACTTGCCTTATTCCTACCGTCCTATGTGTTGTCGGGCAATTTTTCAACAAGTATTTGTGGGATACACAGTAAGGGACTTGCAGACGTTAATTTTAGACAAAGACGGAGTTATATGTGAACACGAAAGATAAAATGAACACATTAAGTTAATTTATGTGTTGGGTATGTATTTCTGTAGTTATAGATGTCGGTAGTAAAAGCCGGGTCGGTACAATAAAATATAACGAGGGGGGTATCGTTATTAATGATTCGGAGAAAGTGTAATGTGAAAAGTAATTATGTTGTTTTCCCATGCGTTTTGGGGAAGAAGGAGAAGTATAAGACGTTTTTGTGACATTTGTGACTGACAACTAGAAACGTCTTTAAGTCAGACATTAAATATCCTAAAGTGTTCTAAGCGAAACGTTTTTGTCTTCGCATTCATCTTAGCTGAACTAGTTAAAAAATAATTTTCTACGAAATGAAAATAAAATACTTAACGTAAAGTGACGTATACGGGCTGAAATATTATTTTTGAGTATAAAGGAAAATACATGCAAGCATAACCATCTTTAAATCATAACAATGAGTATTAAACCTTATACACGAGTGTCATAAAACACACTTATTGGGTGCGAAAGAATAATCCAACTTTGACCTCATTTTTAATATCAACGACTTCATATAGTATATAACACAGTGCCGTGGCTGTAGCATTGTGTTCACACTCAAATAAAAGGCAACTGTGGACAATACATATGTACATAACTTTAAATATAATGCACACAATTTTATTATTTTAAATTTCTTCGCGAGTATTTCTCAGAATGCTCTCAATAAGGTAAAGTAACAAAAAGGTACTGTATATAACTGTCGAGAGTGCAAACTAAATATCTTGCATTTCTTTGACACAATGTGTTATTTGTGTATCCATTTATCTAAAAGTTATTTTAACCTTAAACAACACAATTATTAATAATCCAGCCAGTAATTATCACGAACACGATCAAAAGTACTTTCGCTCATAATAACATGGAGTGTTAGGTCATGTCACCCCAGGCGAACATGTTACAGAGTAAAATAATCGTAACAATGGCATAGCAACTGCATCGAAACAAAATAATACAATCGCATAATAATAAGCTTAAAAAGCGGCTGTAATAATAATGCATAATTACGTGAAAGCGTGCCGTATTATAATACAGTACTTTACAGCTTACGGGGGGAAATGTCGACAGCTGCGTGTGAATCGTACATCTGCCAGCCCTAAGCGTGCACACACTTACAGCTCCCTCTCACAGACACGCTCTGTCACGCACACTACTGCACAAATAATTCGATTGTACGCACACAAGCACACGCACCTTGCGCCGCTTCCACAGGGGTGTTACTTTATTGTGCGACACTGCTTTCAGGTCCCGCCCGATAACATTTTGTTTTTACTTGTTGAATGTTTGATTGATGATGGCGATGATTGATTGAGCCTTTTTCGAGTTCCTTTCAATTGTAATAGATTTCATGAATGTGGGCTCGCCTCGCTTTTGTATCAGATTTTATAAGTGAATTTTGAAACGAATCAATTCATTAATTTTATTTAAAGTAGTGGCCGGTTTCCTTTGTTGTTTGGCTTGAGTATATACCTCATAAATGTAGACTACATTTCTGTATCGTCGGTAACGGGTTCTACCGGGACAGTATTATCGGTAAAATGTGTCCCATTTCCAAATCCCTTTTGGGAGCAACGTAGACAATACAAATCCATACCATGCTTCCCGACGACAATTTGCATAACTCGTCAGCGACAACCCCTGTTGCAATTTAATCAGTTAATGTATTTGCTCTCGACGCTTTCGGTTTTATGGACTGCAATGGCAATGCTTAAAACGTTGGCTGATTGGCCAAATGTTGGTTTTGTTGAAGCAAATTGAACAGATGGCAAATATTTGTACAACATTGCTGATGATAACTGAAATCTGTTTGATATGTTTGATGGAGATAAAGAAGTTGGATATAATTGTTAAAGAGAGTTCATCGAACAAGTTCATCTCATAATCCAACTGGTTTAATAACTAAATAACAAACATTTCTAACCAACTTGATTTATTCGAGCATAATGACAGCAAAATCAAAACAAGGTTCAATGAGTGAACAAAGAAGAAAGTCCAAATTGAAATTTGAATTAATTTCCGACTCCGGAGTCCACTCAAACAATTTTCCGAAGTTGCCAAAAAATTACTTCTGTCTAAAAAGTTGTATGTATCAAACGTCACTCAGATAGGCGAAGGCAATTCAGAGAGTGCCATTGTCCGGATCCTTTATACAATTTTATTGGCTTTCTGTGCTATAAAACTTTGGACCAAAGGAATTCTTCCAAACAACCCCGAATGCGGGTTTCCTCGAATTTCTTGATACGATATCGTACACTGTAATTCTTTGTTATTTTTTATTGTGCTGTCTTTTTGTTGCGGCTTCGGGTTTCCTTTTATCTTAAACTTATTAGATGTGGATCATCGGATGTAGGATCTTGTTTGATTGGATTTTCTTTGTCTAATTTAAGTTTAACCAAGTCAATAGGAGTCTCCGGGAAGGAAGGGTTGGAAATCAATTAAACCCCCGACCTGTAACTAAAGGGATAGGTATAATAATGGTTATTACGTCACTTACGAAATTCGATTGGTAATTTTGGAGACCAAATTGAAATCTAACTTTAACGACAGGCATCGTTTGACTCTAACAAAAATACAGCTAACTGACACTTGCAACTTTTCCATACAAAATATTTTCACTTACCAACTGCAACGACAACTGCTTGACTTTAAAAATAGTGAGCTCTGAACAATTGAACACGACGTAGGACAGACAAAATATAATAAAGAGAATGTGAGACACGTACCATTTCAGTCCATATAAATTCTCAACTGTAGTGGTTATCTAGAATATTTGCGGTATGCACACATTGCACACGTCCTGTGTGTAACCGTCCTATTCTATCGAAGAGACGGTCAAAGGAACTATATTGAAGTGGCGAGACGGTTTGAGATCGTGTTTTGTTTCTAAAGCTGGGACTGCACGGTGGCAGGAATCACCTCTTTCGTTGTCGATTGCGCAAATACCATTTTGTAGCCATTCAGCTGATATAATCTCTATGTTGCCTATTATGATATCCATTGTTACAGCGAGGTCCTTTACTTGGTCTGAAGAAGACTTAGAAATGTCATAATGAAAGTGACTTTCATTATGACATTGACAGTATAAGGTTGGTCGGTTAAAAAAGTGCAATTTTATTTTATTATCATTATCATGGTCAGCCGAATGACGACTTTTAGACATAGTCCATAGTAAAATAAAAATGGCAAATGCCCTTTTGGGCCCGGCCCAAAAGGGGATTTGCCATTTTTATTTTATATTCGACACATAAAGTGACTATAACACTTTACAAAAACAATGTTAACCCATATTAAATCTGAATTTATATTAAACGAGCTCAAAATTTAAAGTTAGCCCATCAAAAACCCTGAGAGACCTACTTGAATAAATTAGGAGCAATGAAAAGTTTTTTTAGAACTAAAACATCCCATTAATAATAAAAGACAAAGCTTTCGGCCACACGCAATGGCCCCTCGAATATTTAAAGATAATGTTAAAATATAATACTTTTTAAGCCAGATTATTTTTTGTGGGTAGTCTAAAAATATATTATGTTGGTGCCAAAAAAGGATATGCGTCTTATGGGCCACCAACATTTTGAAATCTTAGGTCATATTTTCGGCCCAAAAAGTAAACGAGAACGAGGAAAATATACATTTTATTCTCTACCAAATAATAAATACAATATTCATCCAAGAACCCGCTTCGAATGTGGGCTATATTGCAGCAAGATTGTATCGTCGTCCACTAATATTGTGCCATGTCATATTTTCCGGCATTTTGGCTGCAAAGGTTACCCACCGAAGCGTATTAAAACCAAGCTATGTATAATTCATAAATGCGGAACGAACGAATTTTCTAAGTTTCTACAAAGTTCAGAATAGGGTTGTGGTATACAGAGGTAACCCGTAATGTGCCGCTCCTGAACAAGTGGGGGGCGTTTTGTACCCCATCTGGCAGCCGTCACGTTCGCCTACGTGCCGCTTTACACTTTAATTGACATTTGTTTTTGGTATCTACAGTACCTGTGTTCCCTGAAATATTAATGTAATCGGTGCAAAAATACAACCTACGTAAAGTTGAGGCTGGACGCCTAAACGTGACAGTTATTCTGCTAAAATTAAACTAAATTGCCCGTTTTAATTAACCCTGTTAACTAGCATACTTGTAAAACATGAAATTGAAAATTAATTTAAACTTCACCATACTTTTAGAAATAAAAGCCAAAAACGATTGCGAAATAACAGTCTGAAAGTTTCATGGAATTCATAGTAAAAATACTGTGGGGTAATAGTGTACACTTAAAACGGAACGCTATAACCCCACAGTTTAACTCGAGCAACTGGTACGACGCGCGACTGTACCTCGGACACGTACAGAGCTCGTTTAGCTTTAGTTTCAAAATAAAACTTACAGTAGTTTGATAGTTAGGAAAAAATAAAACTGCTGTAATGCAGTTGTTTTATTTAGAGTTTTATTTGGAACATATGCTCAGATTTTATGATGCTTTATTAAATGAATTATGTAATAACATTCAGTTACATTAGCATTTTATGCAACCCAACAGCTGCATCGGTATCGATAGTCTAGCATGAATGGCAAATATTTTCAAAAATACGTAGCCATAAGCATCCATTCTTTTAAAAGATTAAATCTGACCTAAAACTGCAATACTGAGCTGTACATTGCGCACTGAACCTTAAAGATAGCACAACTGATCCGTACAGCAGTTTCTTTGGAAATGTTCCAGCCTGAATCTGATCTCTGTTTCCTTAACTAAAAGGTGCGAATCTACTAATGTGTCTTTCAGTTATTTTTTTTTTTGTAAAAGACCGATGATAAATGCGTCATCAGTTTCCGTGTATAATATAATATATCACCTCCCACGAAAATGTTGCATTCTAAGCAGCCATAAACGTATAGTTACGACAGTTCTAATCACGTGCTATCCATAAATATTACCATCGACTTGGGACGATAAATCAGTACTATTATCGATATAGAGGCGTATTTAGGTTATAATGCGACCCGTGGGGTGCTTTAGGCCCCCATCTGTTCGCATAGAACATGTGACGGTTGCACACGTTGGAGGCGGAGGAACATAAAAGCATCAGCAATTTTGCAAGTCAGGAATGTGTTTCGATATTTGTGATTTTTATAACATTGAGGATGAATTGGTTTTAAATCGACGATGATTCTTTTTTACCTCAAACGTGTTCGAAATCCATCCTATCATGGAAAATAAAAAGCATGATTTAGCTCTCTATTCTTCAATCGGAATGCCTATTGAAAGTAAAAGAATGTAGCCCTGACTATCATGATTTCGGATTGCCACTCAGTACACTTAACACAAATAGGTTTCTAAATACTTAAATAATCTAGACTCACTAGCTCTAAGAGACAAAGATACATTACAATACACTTGGGTGCTTGAGATTCCTTTACATTTGACTAAGATATATTTCCAAGCAACTTACCTTAGAATTTATACTGTCATCTTATTCACGAGTTATACAAAACGAGCTTACACCGAGTCAGTACCGTTTGTATTTTTAAACATGAATGAATCTCATTTTCGTAATTCGACGTGATTTTCGCACAATACCAGCGCAGTTGAGGGTTGTTCAAACATGTCGTTTCGAGTGAAAATGTTATGTACAAACGTTTCATTGACCTTTGTGGCTATGTTGGTGAAACTCGATTTGATGGAAATATTTTGAGGTGCGGTAAAGTTGACTTAGTGTCGGGGACATTTTCCTGGAAGGATATGAAAATTCAAGGAACGCTTGGAAATGTTCAAAATCGAGTTAGTGCTTAAAATAATTGACTCTGATTGCTTAAAATTGCTGCAAAATGAAAGATTTTAAAAGGGGACCCTGGTAAGCACGATTAGGTATTAAAAAAATTATAAGACATAATAATCACTCGCTAACTAACCCTTAAGTTAAGCTTGTTAGGAACGAATCCTTAACCCATTAATTTACGATAAACCAGCAAAGTCCGTAAGAAAATTCCAATAGAAAACTATTGTATAGTAATAATTATAGACGTACTGAAGTAATGGTTAGCGTGGTGGTAACCGCATTGCAGCTATCTGGTTTACCGGCGTACAAGCGTACCCCATTGGGACACACGGGGTAATACGGTATAGCGTGGACTGTAACCTTAATTGAGTGATATTAAATTGCTCCGAGATATAGTAGACCGTTTAGTACCGGCGAATCGGGATGAAAAGATACTTTTAAAGTAGATTTTTGTATTGAAACTTTATGCGTGAAAGGCAGGATTTTTAACGGTTGGGTTTGTTAACGGCTTAAGTACGTAGTACTATTTTATATTCTGTGGCTTAAGTTACGTGCTTTGTTCGGGATTGCCCGATTGATTGTGGGCTAAACAGAGCTCCTAATCAAGGATTGATAAAGCGACAAGGTTACTTTGTTAATTTGTTGCCAAATCACATGTCAACTTAAATGTTGGTTTTAAGTCTAGATTTAGAGCAATTTGCTATTCTTGGTAATTTCTTATTTGACAGACTTTTACGTTCTTTTAAACTCGGAATTTACAAAACATTTTACGAATTCTTGATTGCATTGCCACCGTTTTGCATTTCGCCCCAAACTATACACTAACTCATTTCTCGCGAAAACTGTAAAATACGGTCCGCTATGAAGTCTCAACACGACATTTTAAAATACACATTTCCCAAAACCAAGAAATCCTTTTAGCCAACCTTTGCAACATGAATTTTCATAAGACCGAGTGAAATACCACGTGTATTCCAGCTACGTAATACTGTGTTACTCTACTAGGGATCCTTAGGTCGGAAGTACGGTAGCTTTAACACTGCGGGACACTGTGGCGCCCGTGTAATTCCTTACAATGTAGCAATACACGCGATGTATGGGCAAACTTAAATTTTCTGATGTTTCCACCTTTCCGTGTTCGTAATAAAGTTTGATTTGGCAAAATGCAGGTGTAATATCAGCTATGCTTTCATGTCACCCTGGTGGCATGTTCATGAAACATTCAGTTATCTTTTACATAATTTAAATACAATTTTTACGTTCTTCTCTGTGTATGTTTGATATGGAAATTGCGGTAGGATTAAATAATGTTAAAGGTGTAATTACAACGCTATTTACAAATACATGCTTTTAATACTATTTCTTTTGTAAACCTTTGTTTAACACTATTGCGTGCTCCGTTGTCGCTAACTCTTTCATCGTTCTTATAATATAATGTGTAATAATGTAAATATAAAGTAGTCACGTATGAGTATGAGTGTCATATCTTACATAACAAGTTTTGTCTAAACTTTAGGCATTTATTTCTACGGCATGACATCATAATCGACGACCGGTATAAATAAAAACGCGTCTCCGGAAACAGGGTAACGCTATAAATCTACCAAACCGGACCTATTAGGCCATTTTTTAATTTTATGTGTGACGACACGAGAACGATTCGATACCCTCAAAATTTGGTTTTACCCAACCCTTTAAAGAACGGTTTATACGAAGTGGCCAATAAAGTGGACAGCCACTTCAAGGCTTCAATCTCATAGATTTTTGTTTGAAATTTGAGCCTTATGGATAATTACAACCCGCTTAATAACATCGGGTGTGCGATTCGATAAAGATTTAAAAACTATCATCTTATTAGTCCTGGCTGATCTTCATCCCGTACGTTTTTAACCGTCTTCAAAATGGAACTTGAAAAGGAGGAGGTTCTCAATTAGGTTGTATTTTATTTTTATATTTGTTACCTCATAACTCCGTCATTTATTAACCGATTTGAAAAAATATTTTTTAATTATTTTTTTCATATGAAAGGATATCCGTCCCGATTCCGGAAATAGGTGTTAACGAAGAAACAACCAAAAACACCGACTTCCGAAATTAAAGTTATTTTATACCTTGTAGTGTTTTTTTTTTTCATCCATGAGTAGGAGAGCCTATCGACACCATGGATATCCAAATTAATTGCAAATGAGACAAGCACTGTTATATTTATTTAGAAAAGGGAAAATATTAGACATAAAGGTGTGTGTTTAAAGTAATGTAAATGAAATTATTTACAAGAACAAAAATATCTTAGGGCTAACATGATTATTACTTCTTAAGTTGGCTCCCAACAGTACTATCCCGTCGTTTCATATCAAAATTGTGAAAGGGCCGAATATTTAAAGGGAACAACATGTAAATTAATTCATTAGTCCGAACAATTTGTTGTTTATTAATAAACTTCTTAACTTCCGACTCAAACTGTCAGAAACTTTTCACTTAAAATCCTTGTTCAAAATTCTGGGTAATGTGGACGTACCCTTAGAGTATGTTTAATAAAATGAGCGGTAGAGCGCTAATGCAGTTTTGGTAGGTATTGTAACACCAGGGACTCCGCTAGTGTTACTTATGGTGATTGTTATAATAAATGAAACGATATTGGAGATTTATAACTCTAAATATATTTTGGCATCTGCCTTTAGCGAACGTTGGAACCAGAGTCCTCCATAAAAAACAAAACATATTTTCATATTCGTATTTCAAATTCTTTTAATTTTCACCTGACGCTTCCAAAGGCTATCTTGTCTGCCAGAGACCTGCAGACAAGGATATCCTCCTTACATGAGCTACGCCCCTACGAATAGAGGATAAGAGGAAATGCCTCGCAATCATCTATTCCAAATCTTTGGAAGGGTCAAGTGTAACCTACCTATACCTAAAAAGATGTCCCTACCTATAAGCGGATGTGGACGAACAGGGGTGCGTATGCTTCTATAGAAGCAGCTTACACTATGACCTGCGATCAATTAATTTATTAAAATTTACCATGCACCACTTGTGCTTATCAACAACGCAGTCATACCGAAGCCCTGCCGGGGCAAAACCGCTAGAAAAGCTCCGGCACATCGCGATTGCTTTAACAAATAATGTGAAAACTCACATTCATCCAGATGGGATTTATATCTATAATTTATAAAATTATAACTTTAAATTCCTCGGACGCTATCGAGTCAGAGAAAAAGAAGGTCATACTAATATAAATATACCTAACTCTTGAACCTACTCCAGCGATCCGCACATAACAAAGAAAATCAAATATACATTAATTGACATTAACTAAGAACTGTGGGTCACCAATATCAGTTGAACCAATGGTGACAACTAGTCACCCTCTGCGAAAGGCTATGCCCCGTAAGCAGAGTTGGCATCAACCTCCATGGCGCCCTCTTACTCCCCTCTCTTCAGGATGGGCCATAGTTCCCTATAGTTAACTTATATTTTACAAACTGGAGTAACTTCAGCCTATCTGACCATAACATTCTGTCTTCATCTTTGAACAAGTGACCTTCTCTTCCTCGCCCGGCTGCGTCCCTCACGCACGTACGAGTCCATTTTCAGTATCCACATGAAAAAGAATAAACTGATTAATAAACTATTAAACAACAAACACTAAAATAATGGTTTGTTTACATTAATCAATGTATCTATTTACATGAACTTGAAACTCATCCGATGATAGTTTCGGATACAAACAAATATTTTTTAAAAGGCCCATATACAACCTACGTAGTTTGATACTCCTAACTGTCTGTCGCCTAGAAGTATAAATCATCACTTCCATACATGGAATTCTGTTTAACCTGTGCTTTTTATATTAACTATAGCACAACATTACAGATTATTTTTCATATTATGACAACCCATGAATGCAAGAAAATAAAATTATTTGTGAATCGATAATGTTTGAACTTTATAAAGTATAATGCTAAGAGATCAGCAGAAATCTGGAAAAATATCTAACATACTACTAAATCTACCTAGTATAAAAAGTGGAAACTCAAACAGTTATAAAATTCTCAAAATATTACGTTTCCTGACTTTGTAATTATATAAAATTGTTTCGAATTTCTTTCTAAAACATTTCCAAAATTTACATTTATATACAAGTGACTGTTTTATCAAATCATCTACTGAATATTTTGTATGATTTGAAGAAAATGACTTTAGTTTATGTGTATAAATATGTGTGGAATACTTCCGTGTCTTTCTTCTTACCCTTATCTTATATATTTTAGCTCGAGCATGAAGAGAAAATTTGATATTAGTATTCAAAGACATATTTGTTTGTGTGGTATGGGTGTTTGCGTTGTCCCCATCGAATAGAATTAAATTACTAGAAATATTTATTGTACATCCATTTGGCTCAACGGCTGAGTCTACTAAAATGACCGATTCATCCAAATCCATGGACACCATGGGGAATTGAACCTCGTATTGGACCATCTCCTTCGGTTCGGTCTGCAATACAACGGATTCTTCGACTCCATTATCCTCAAACATGTCATTCATTTTAATGCAATTATTGGATTCGTTGTTTGGATTACAAAGAGGTTCCGACAATAACTTCTCTTGATTTTCTGGAATCAAACTATTATTAAATATTGGAATAGACACACCCGCTTCCTTATCTTCATCCGTCAAATCTTGCTCAAATGTTGTATCATGGAGTAGGCTGCTTTCTCCACAGCTCTGTTCATCATCGTCACAATTGTCATCATGGTCATCATGGTGTGGTTCCTCAATTTCAATTTGTGAGACGTTCGTCATCACGCTAGAATAAAAGGGTGTATTATTCTCAACATCTATAAAATCTTGTCGTTCGCGTTTTTCCAATACAACGGCGGTCGTCGTTTCAACATAAGATGCCTTTTGTGCACGTTGTTTACATGACATGCATTTGCACGGGAATTCGTTTCTAATTTTATCACACAACACATCAAAATCAATACCATCATGGTATGTGTAGTTATAAAAATGTTTTGCTGCGCTTTGCAAAAATGCGCCTAATATGAGCGCGTAATCGCTCTCTCGCCATTCACCGTCGGTGGCGATGAATCTAAAGTCTACTAAAAAATCTTCAAAACAAACTCGGTCTATGCCGGTAAACATTAACATATTGACGTTTCACAATCTTTTCTCATAATATAAAAACCACTTAGCTTTACTCCAGGCGTCGGTACAGCGCTTGACGCAATCATCAAAATACATAGCAATCTTCTGAGATGCTTTTATTATATGGGGGTTTCTTCATGCAATGTCACGCCTTGCACACGCGGGAAAAAACCGGACCTCCACCATTTGTAACACCAGGGACTCCGCTAGTGTTACTTATGGTGATTGTTATAATAAATGAAACGATATTGGAGATTTATAACTCTAAATATATTTTGGCATCTGCCTTTAGCGAACGTTGGAACCAGAGTCCTCCATAAAAAACAAAACATATTTTCATATTCGTATTTCAAATTCTTTTAATTTTCACCTGACGCTTCCAAAGGCTATCTTGTCTGCCAGAGACCTGCAGACAAGGATATCCTCCTTACAGTATTACCTAAAACTGAAGTAAGTTAACTGCTAAGTGCAACAATGTTTCGTAGAAATTATGACGGAATACATTTTTATTGACAAAAATTAAATGCACTTGACACTATTTAGGAACACCGTGAGCCGGTAGACAAAGTGAAATGCTGTCCGCGATAAAGTAAGAAGTAAAAACATATATAGGATTAATCACGTGACATTTCTATAATGTGAATAACCCATACATTTTGTACTTTCTACAATCTGTATCGCTGAATAGAGATTCACTTAATCTAGGCCTGTTTGTAGATTTGTTCGTGCAGTTTTACTTCTTAATGTTGCTATTTGCGCTCTATAATGTATTTATACTTTAGGTAGGAGACGAAATTGTTCCTTATTACCCCATTTTACGCCTTTAATTAGCCATAGTTGGGAAATAACGTACCTAACATTTTAAAATACTCTAAAATATTGTAAAAGGATAATGTGAGTCATAGACTCATTTTGGCGACTTAAGTGGTTTTTTGCGTTCTTTCAGGTTATTTTAAGGTAAAAATAATTAAACAGAACTATATGACTGCTAAAGCTTGTTTTTTTAACCGACTTCGGTTGTATTTTTTTATGTTTATTATCTCATAACTCCGTCATTTATGAACCGATTTGATAAATTCATGTAATAGGATATACGTTCCGTAGAAATTTCATCAAAATCGGTTCAGTAGTTTAGGTTTTAAATCTTAATTGCTGGAGAAAATAGAAAAAATATCATCCAAGTAAACGAAATTGCGTGCAAAATATTTTTTAAGTAAACTTTACATTCAATGAGACTGATAATCCGGTACCCCAAAAGGAAAGTTGAACTACGGTTAATTCTTGTCAAAACATCAAAGTAAATAGACTTGTAACAACGAAAATTAACTTTAAAACAAAATAATAGCGTTGCAATTTCAGATACCGATTATGAATTATCGAGTATTTTTTGTTCAATAATGAACCAACCTACCGTCATCTTCACGGTTACCAAGTTTCTGGGTATTAGTAAAAGCTATCATCGAAATTCATGTTTTATTCATCTTGACAAAATCTTGATCTTTGAAAATGTATTAAGTAGGCATGCTTTTCATAGCCATTTGTACGCATTTTCTATGAAATCTCTGTTATAGAGACCTTATTACAGAAAATTAATTCAGTAATAAGTAAGTTAGTTGTTTTATTTTGAAATCTGAGGAAAACTTTGTCAATTTATGATAACTTTCTTTTGCTTATTTGACTATCAACAAAGAGGCGTGTAACTTATCAAACTTTTTTATTTCTAAAACTGCAATAAGCCAGTTATTTTTTTTAATTTTAAAAATTCAAACCTGCATTCGAATCGCGTGAGCCGCTGAAGTTGCAATACTTTTGTTTCGACTTCATCACGCTAGACGGCGAAAATTGTTTGCTTCGTGCCTGATAGCATAATTTTTGTTTTGTTTGCAACTTTTTATTATAGAACATGGCATTAGTTAGGTAAATTACTTCATTATGTTGCTGTTCGTCGCTGTCGCATGACGTTCGTTGTAAGTTTTAACTACCTAGTTTATCATAAGTTATTCACCTCTTTAGTTCGTTCAAATGTTTGCCCCCGTTGTAAAATTACCGTCAAAATGGCGTCATAAAAGCCGTTACTACACGTTCGATTTTTAAAAAATCATTTCATGAGTTCATTGCCTCATTAATGGAGAGTGAAAGATTAAAAGCCACGAAAGAGGATATGAAGTGGGAAAGAGAGAGGGATAGTCTCTCTAACAGCCAATATCCGGTCGATCAGCTGTGCAACGGAAACAGCTGGCAACTTGAGTGAGCTAAAGCGTCATTCATTCTCAACGATTTTTTTCGAGTGACTAACGATTTTCCGTCTGTAACGTATTCGAGCCAGTTTTTTTCCGTACGTGTGCGAAAAAAAAATATCCGTCAGCTGATAGTGTTGTCGTTACACAGATGTTTTTCGATTTGTTTCGGCGACACCCTGTTATTGGCCTATTTTCACCTGTTATTTGATGGATCGTCTGACCGAGCGTTGGGTCGTATCGTATGACTTTGGTTGAACTACATTATTTTATTTTGTGCTAAAGTATTTTACGACTTATTTTCTATGTCGTAGATCGTATATTCGTTGAAATAAATACTTATCTGTACGCTTGTTTTCTCTTTGATGAAAGCAAGCAAATAAATGTTCCTAAATACTAATCAAGCACGTTCTGCCAAGCATCTGCCTCTTATCGTCATTTCCAAATCCGTGTTACCTTCATCCCCTTATAAATATTTCGCTCAGAATGTTGCAACAACGTGACACCCAAACGAATGCTCTTATTAATTATTGAAACGAACACTTCTGTCCAATTTGAATCTTATCCTGTAAATAATAGAGGTCAATTTGTATCGCTCTGATTGTAATTAAAAGTTTGCAAACTACATTCCCGCGTTCTGTATAGAGTAAGAGACTTCCTGCTTCCACAGACTGATTAATATGTTAATCTGTGACGTCATACTGTCTTAATGCAGTCTCTTAGTTTCGGTACATTCAGAGCGAGGACTGTATATAAATTGCTAGCTTTGTGTTGTTGATTATGTGGTTTCCCTGAAGACAGACTAAGACCTGCTGACGGCTTCACGGAATACTTAATGAAATTAGAAAACAATTAATCGTGCCAAATTTCAGGTAGACAGCTGTTTTGTAAACCTCTTAATTCGGCCCGAGTTCGATGATAACTCAAAACGTAGGAATCGATTTGTACCAATCGAAACTGCTATCAACGTCTATTCCGGACATCTGTTGTTTGAAACAAAAGTAATCATACGAACGGGGCTCGTTATATAGTGCTTCTAAACCGGCGTTTTGCAAATGACACGTCCTACGTTTAGAAACGTTCGCTATTTGAATAACGTTCGGACATGACAGTTGGGAATTGCGATGGGAAAACCGTTTTTTCCCAATCGATTAATGCAAACAAGGCATGAATATTTTTTAAATATGATATTTGAAATCTATTAGGTATAATACGATCTGAGACAGTTTCGGCTGTCATTTGTAGATTGTTTTATCTTAGAAATTGGCTACGGGTAGCCAGAATTCAGAAAATTTGACTTCAGTCATGCCAAGGAGTATCGGGTAAACTAGTAACTGGGATGTAGAGGGCAATTACACATAAAATACACAGTTCTCAGTTCGACTGGAAGCCGACCAGAGTATGGTTGAAAAAAGACTTGAGAGGCACATTGATTGATCTTCGACGGATTCTAATAATCATCAAATGATTCTAACGTGCTATCAAATCGATTAATACTACCAACTATTTAGCACAAGATTAGGAGCAAGGAGCAATCAAGATAGGTTCTGTCGTTATATTTGATTGAGCCATACCACATTTCTGTGTGCTAATTACTGCCCGGACCATAATTTCGACTATTGTGGATCGTTAATTACGAAACTTAAGTTATTACGCAAGTACTCACATCGATAGTAGGTATAGTACCGATTAAGAATAATCGAAATATTATCTGTTTGATGTCCTTAGTTCTGTTTATTTACAATTAAGGCGTTTGCTTTTCGAGTTAACTTTGGACTAAGCGTTTTACTCAAGGTTTGACTTTGAGGTTAGGATCGATATCTTAATGTATTGACGCTGGTGTCAGAAGGAAGTATCGACCCTACCTATTACCTAAATGTCTCCGTTTCATTTTCTAAGAGGAAAAAACCGACTAATTGCGGGTCGGAGTCGCACTCAAACGGTTCTGTTCCATAAACCACGTTTCTTGTATGGAGTAATTTTAATATTATGTAGTAATTAAAAAAATTTTTTAGAGTGGCAATTGAAACACTGAAAATTTTCATCTGTAGACTTTTACAGTTCATAAGATACTGACCGCTGACGAACAGACGGACAGTGATGGCTCAGTAATAGAGTTCCGTTGGCTACCCATGGGGTAGACGGATTCAAAAGTTACATCAATTCACTCCAACAACAAATAAGAAATAGAAGGTGTTAAAGAAATTGCAACGAAAACATACGGTAAACAAGCACAACAAAACTGATTCTAAATCTTATCTCTGAGCATAAAAGTCGTTTTTAAAACGCATCCTTCCTTCGGCGACATATAACAAAGTTCGGTTGGAGTCTCATCGAATTCCCGCGCGAACTGTCACGTACGTAAACTAGTAACTCACATTAACAAGTATAGTCAAACTTGTACGGTGTTGGAAATAGGTGTTATCCTGGGAAAAATATATCTCGATGTTTTTCACATCACTAGTGTGTGATTATCAAAGTTTTCCCATAATGGGGCCTAGTGATGTACTACTTTGTTTATAATTGGAGATAGAATTATTGGTTAATAAATAATGTTGTGCTTACGAGCCCTCACGGAGCAATGAAAGTTACGTTCCGTGCCAAATCTGGTCTTGAGCCAAGTTTGGTATTAATATGGTTAGTAAAATTGCAGTATGGTGCGATAGATAGGGTCGCCTCACTGCACCGTTACCTAACATCCAAAGGGATAACTGGGATTTTCTATAACAACAACACTACATAATACTGCCATCCAATTTCATACAGCAAGATGCAATCTAACTCAAATGCAAGTACTAGGAGCGCATATGTTGCTAGAAGGTTACTCAACTCACCCGAGAAGATAAGCAGCTTATAGGAACATTCTACGGTTTCCTTTGCCGAGATGCTGTCTTGAAAAATAGGAAAAGATCACAGGTAGCATAAACGTGGCATATCGATCTCTTCAAAGGACATGTTTTCTTGGTAGTTTCGCTAGAAATAGATACAAACATAGGTATTATTTACTAGACGCTTGTGTATGAAGTGTTATTTGCGATCTTCCCCTTTGAAATTGACAGCTTATTTCTCATAACTCGACGGTGATAGAGACATAACTTGAACATTTAATTAATGCGTATAACTGAAAACGGAGACGTGACTTACCAACAATATTACGTAAGAGAACATCAAAGTAGCTCCTTAAATTGTTGTAGACACTATTTTTGCAACCTATAACGACTATATTTAGAAATCACCAATTTATTAATAACAACATTAGCTTGCTCTCTCAAAATACAAACAAAAATGTCGTAAATTAAACACTGTATTTTTCTCGCCAAAACTAAATTAGGTTAAATCAAAATTTTATTGCATACCAAAGAAGACCTAAATTAGAATATTTAGCTTAGTTACGAGGAAGTTTATCTGGAACAAGGCCGGAGTTTTAATTTAGCTCTAAAATAAACTTAAGAACACATGTTTCACTAGGAAATATTAATGATTTCGTTGAAAAACGTTTCGGAAATTCAAACCTACGCTGACTATAAAAAAAAATGGCGACGAACAAGGACGCGACATGGCAATTTAGATAAAGTGACATTCAGTATAATTTCAAAATTAAATGACAATCCCATAGATTTTCGACTTTTTGAATAACTTTATTCAATCGATTGTCAATGTGTCTAGGCACTATAAAAGTTATTGAACGTAAGAAATTTAATTTTAACATTGTTAAAACCGAAAATGACTTACAAGAACAATAATTCGTTTACTAAATAGGACATTTAATTATTTCAGCAGTATGCTTATTACTTTTAGAAAATGTCGTAATAATAATATGCTGCATTCAACGTTTGCTACCATTGTCTGCACGCGTGACACTCGAAATTAAATTTCAACTGCACTTAAGTAAATGATTTTAAATGAATTCTGCCCGTTTCAACTAGTTGAATGCATTTTATTAGTTTTAATTTTTTGTCTGAGGACATAAACATTTGTTTTCTATGTCAATTTAATTATTCTTTTAAACAAAAACATTAAAATATAATCTGATCAAAAATATACCTTTTTAGTCTAGTAGGTAACGGTTGATTAATATTCGCTAGCTGACAGTATTTCAGTCAATTAATATACTCCCTAATAAAACATCTATTAATTTGTATGTTTTTTCTTTCCAGGTAAGTATCGAGTTTGGGAATAATCTGACAAGCAGAGGAGGTAAAATGTTTACTGTAGACATATCTTCTAGCAGTATATATGTAAGTACATATAGCTAAAATTAGATGCAACATGAGGTTATTAACCCAAAAAGTATTTTAGAAAGGTACTTTTTGTTAAATATCGACGTGATTGTCACATCCCTACCGAAAATAAAAGTGATGTTGTCATTATATAGTATTAATGACAGTAAATATTAAAACTAAACTCGAATCTAAACGTTAAATTGTTTACAATTAACCAATTAGCGAATGTTTGTTCACTGTAAATAACGTTACAAAGATTTAGGCTTTCATCCAAGATGTTTATGCTAACCAAATGCTTTTAGTTTCTCCTTTATTAATATTTATCATTGTCGCTATTCTGTTTATTTAGTGTTCGAGATATCAATTTCGTATTCTAAATTGAGTCGCATATAATGATAAATAACTATTTATTTGTGCAAACAACACTGGTATTTTCTCGCGGGATTTAGTGAGCTTGATGTCTTTGCTGAAATGTTTGATGTTCTTAATTAAAGCTATCAATTCATTGTGAATTTATGTTGTGATGATTTTAGATATCGGGTTTTAGTTTCAATATTGGTTTCGGGTGTCTCATTATAAGACAGTACTGTGACTCAATCCACATTTAAGTTATTTCTGTAAACTACACACTCACTTATAGGAAAATCAGACATCTAATTTTCCTACAAAAACGTCACTCGAATTAACGTCGATATTTATTAGTAAGTGCGAAAGAGACAGCGATACGTCATTACAATGTACTTCAAATTCAATTTGGAAGGAGCGTTTAGATTCATTACCTACAATTTCGTATTTTAGATCTCCCCTGAATTTTAATGGCGGCAATTTGCGATGGCGTGTGACGCTATCACGATGACGTAATCGTCTTAGTCGCGAAGATTGTGTTTAAGTCATAATTAATATTACATGAGCAGGAATTCAAACACGTCAGGTGATATAGATGTAGGTCTGGGGCCCTACCATGAAGTCTTAAAACGATCGAGATTCCGCTCCAAGAAAGAGACGGTGCTATACATAGCGTATATCACTATCTCTTTTACATCGTCGGAATTGGATGGCATTCGGATGATATTCGGATACGTTTTGACTAACTATGTACTTAGTCAATGTATCCGATGTTGTTCTCAGTTGTCATAGAAGACAAATAGGTGGTAGGTATCATACTGGTGTATTAATAAGAACAATAATTGTCACCTAAAAAAGAAACCAGTACAAAAAAAAAAATAACGGAACAGCGGGAATTTGTAAATAAAAAAATATGTCATCCAACATAAAAAGCCTTCAATAAACTCCGAATAACTCCAGCTGGAATTATTCAAATTCGCGAAATCTAATCGAAAATTTATTCGTAATAGCGAACATAGGGCCTAAAGTGGAAATGTGGGGATTCGCACCGAGTGCTTGGATTGGCCGAATTTGCATTACGAGTCCCGTACGTAATACGGACGTGATACGTAGGTATGTGACGGATTACTGAATAACATGACAGTTGCGCAGGTTGTGGGCGATTTTGTACGGGATTTTCCTGATAATGGCGGAAAATTAGTATATAACTGGGCCTGCAACAAAACAGGGTACTTATTGCCGTTTTATGTGTATCTACTTAAAACACCTGGGATGCCTTTAAGAAGTGCACGCAATTCTATACCACAGATACAAAAATGTAGAGAACCTTCCTATGTTTAGGAACCTCCATATTTTCAAAACTATTTAATTTTCAGTCTCAAAAAAACATTGGCCTTTATTTTTATTAACGGGTTTTTTTTATAATTATAGGTAACTTAGATATGTTACTGTGACCGAAAAATTGCAGACTCCGTAAGATTGTAATAAATATTTATTAGATTATAATTTCTCGATATATTATGAAAAAATCGTTATTTAAACAATAAATCCCACCCAAATTCAATAGTTTCCAATATATCCGTGTCTTTTAAGAAAAAATAGTTTACAATTTCACGCGATATTTTACAATCTAACGGCGTTTGCAATTTTCCGGTGACATAACTAAACGTGTTGCCTTGCTTACTCATTTAGAAGCTACACAATAATATTGTGAAAAAATCATTTTTTAATTGATACAGTCGACAAAAATATCAGTTACACACCTGCGCCTGAAAATTGTTGTACTGTTATTACTGTCAAACCAAACAAAGTGTATATTGTGTACATCCTGGTTTCACATCATGAACGTTGATTGACGAGGGATATCCCACACGGCCATACTGAGTGTAGCTAATTCTGTTTGCGACTCCGATTCGGTGGTAACCATGGTTACCGCCATTACTGACGATTATGTTGAATTATAAATTAATTACAAAGCGCGAGTGAGAATGAAAAGATTTTTGAAGTTTAATTCGTCAAAATATAAAACAAACTTAAAATTCTCAACTAACTATTACTACGAGTATATACACTTAATAAAAAATAAAAACTCTTAACTAACAGAAACTAAAAATAATCTAAAATGAATGATTTTATGGAATTAGGAATATGTGAAAACATATTTATTTGCCAATAAGGTTGATATTAAATATAGTAATTAATTATTTATAGTAGATTAGATTGGATCACAGCATTAGTGATCGAAGGGTACAGCATAATCCGCCTAGTTACCTGACTTTCATGCATTTCATGACTTTATCCACAGTACTTTACAGATAGGCAGTCGCTCTATGTAAAATATTAGTACACTCCATATAAAATACTGGTACACTCCATTTAAAATACTGGTACACTCCATGTAAAATACTGGTACGCTCCATGTGAAATACTGGTACTCCCCATGTAAAATACTGGTACACTCCATGTAAATATCAGTTGCACCCGGTACCAACATAGTTGAGAAAATGCTAGACAGATTCATCCACTTTATTTTGCGATCTTAGCACTTTCAGAAAAGTTAACACCTCACTCAAACGATCGAGTTTTGCGTCTGTCGGAAAGACAGAAATCCCTCAATAAAATATAACGCTTTCAAAGACATGTTAATCACTCGATCTGTAGTTTCAAGAGAGTTCCTATCCTCAAAGTTTTACAGCCGTACCCCACCACAAGTTCTAAACATCCACACGTTTCGTCACTTTTACGAACCAACTTGATTGCTCCCGTAAATAATAAACATCGGTGTCACTTTTATCTTGCGACGTGCTTTCGAAGCTCATACATTATTTATTTATAAAGGACAAGGGATTTGCATTTCTCTAGGGTATATTGAACAACTTTTATGTGTTGTCATTCAATATTAAAGATTAGGGAACGTCTCGAGAATATTTTTAGACTTTTCGCTGAAATTAAGCCTGACTTAAATAAGAAAGTTTTCATCAAATATTGTGTTGTCGTGTTTTCGAAGATATTAAAGCGGGGATGGGTGAGCTATGTAAATAAATTTGCTGGCAGATGTGAAAGTTGAACTCTTATATTGCTTAATTTTTGCACAAGCTTAGAGAGGTGCGGTGGTGACTTCATGCGCCCTAATGCAATCTTACTTCAATGGATTGACTCGTTCCTTGAAATTTTTCACAATAGAAGTAGATTCTTACAAAAATGTAGTTACAGATAACGAAGCCAGACAGAAAATCTCTTGAGGAGATTGTTCCTAAAATTAAAACAAAAATACACAATCCTAACTTTTCTAATATAAAAAAATCACGTTTTTTATTAACATTAAAAAAACTTCACCCGCTACATTAACGTGAAACGTGACGTCATAAAAGTAGGGATGTCGCCTTCCATGAAATATATGCTCACTGTCCCTACACGGTCCTCATGAATTTTAACTTTTACAAGCAGCAGGGTGTTTTGAATAATGCCGTGTGGCAGCCCTGGGATCCGACGAACTACTTTTAACGCTCGTTTGATCATATCGAGTGTATGATAATAGCTTTACATTAAAAATTCATGTTGAGAACTGATAATAGTGCATTTTTTAATAATTACCCAGCAAACAATAGGGATGCCTGCGTTAAAAACATATGATTCTATTTAATCCGTCATTTAAATTATCTAAAATATTGGATACGTGTTTTTCTATTTTATAAAATCAATAAAAAATTACGAAGAAAAAACGAATCAAAGATAAAGAGTGGGGGCTTGTAACGTCACTTTCCAGTAAAAAGTATACTTTTTGTTTACGTGACAAAAGAAAAAATACGTGTCCAAATTTTTTTTTGGAATCTATCTGACGGATAAATTAGACTTTTTTAATCAAAAACCCTATTGTGTCAACTTTTCAGTGAAACTTCACGTTTGTTCTGAAAATACTTCTTTACTGTAAAGGAGGCAAATTCAATTTTGCGGCATACCAATTTCCTGCAATTTCAAAGTTCTAAATTCGTAACGTTCTCAGCTTATAAATTAAAAAATTGAACCACGTTTCCACAACAAAAGGTAGCAATAAAGAAAGATGGCCGCCCCAACAGCTCGGTGCGGTCCATTAATAAAATAAACCCACATAAGCCGCGACGGGTAAAGAAACTCGTATCTTTTTTCATGTGGACCGTTCCTACTTCTGGCTTCAGGATAAATGTGGTCTATTCCGGGTATAACCATACTAAATTTGTCTACGCAGAGATGTGTAATGATAATTTTGGGACTAAAGGAAGCACTGAAAGGTTAATTATGTTCTCGTTTTCATATTCGGGGCACGTGTAAAGGTCTTTCTTGGTTTATGTTTGACAGGACCCGTGTAGCTGTTTTAATAACACCATGAATATGATCACAAAACAAAAATTAACACTTTTAGTAACTTTTTCAGTGCTCAATTCTTTGAAATGTATTATAAAACAAAATATGTCCAAATGCCTGATTTAAATATCGATTAGCCGATTCTTTATTAAATTTAAAAGGGCTGTTAATTTAGTAAAACTAATGAAGAGTAACTAAATGTCTCTTACATAACCTGTCCCAACGCATGTAGGTACAACATAAGTATCTTCTGACCCAACATTAGTACAACAACACTCGAAGTCTGAATCAGATAACAAAAACTTCACTCTCGAATTCTCGATAAGACCTAACGAAAATTATTTCCACCAATCTGCTCGAAGTAATCTTAGTTCGCAATAAAAGTTTAATTAGTTATGATAATTTCTGTTCTGTGCGTGTTTTGCATATTAATTTTAGATCTCTATGGTTCAAACTTAGATGGGGAGGTCTCTTGTTCGAAAGTCACTGAGATGCTATAGTACCTACCTACTTACCTAACTATCAGCAACCTGATGATTAAGGTCTTGGCAGTTAATATACCATATATATAACATGAACAGTAATGAAAAAAATATTTGGCGGTTATTTCATCCTACAATTCAGGTTAAAAAAATATTTGAGAAGTGAAATAAATGAATGGCCAGTAAAATGGTGGAATGGGCAGTTTAATGACTTGCCTAGCCAAGTAGCGGAACCGGCCCAATTAGAAAAGAGAGTGAATGATATCGTGACGATTGAAACAGGAGAATAGAAGAAGAAAACTTGTTTACGCCAAAGTAATATGAGACTAGGATAGGAGTATGATGATGAACTTGAAAACAAATAACTTGAATAAGTCGTTGAGTAGTATCGAGGATGAACATTGATATCTGTAGCAAAAGGCTGTTCATTAACAGAGAGCCTTCAAAAATCCGATCTCATGAGAGATCTCACCTGTGAACTAAAAGTTGCAATAATGGTGCATAATTTATTAGTGTACTTTTGCCAAACAGTGCTAATAAATAAGAGCCACTTAATATAATCCTCCGACCTTTCACCATTGCCTGCGTATTTCTTAACAATGGCTCCAAATTAGTACATGTTACCCTAAAATAATAGTCTTTGCTTCACCTTGCGTCTACCGTCCAATTTCGTACAACTAGACCCGCCCTAACATTTCAATTGTCACCTTACACCACACACGAATACCTACTCTAATAGCTAGGTATTTGAGTCTATTTTTGCCTCGGACAGATTGTGATTTACGATAGTTCGAGAAGCCTTTTGGGGTTCAGTAATCTGCTTCGACCCAATCGCAATTAATGGCGGCCCGGGCGGTGCGATGGGCTTGTAAAGATGGCTCGGAACTAGAAGTGTCCGTCTTTACCTTCTGACCACAGATAAATACTTTATAGAACGGTAGGTAGGTACTGACAGGCATGAGCTATATTTGCAGTCATAATCCTGATAAGAAAAATACTTTCCATAAATATTGCTTTGCCAGCGTCGTGTTAAAAACAGAAAAATAAACATTATTATTTTCGAAAAGTAAACTAGTGTATGCGGCCTTCTCCAGCACATAAACACACTATAGCGAGCCAAGAGCCCTTACTGCACAATTCCATTTATAAAGAAGAAAAGCACACAAAGGATTTCCCTTCCAACGCAACACTCACATTTACCTGGCACACAATGTAGTCTTATTCTGCCTTATCCAGCCTTTCTACATCTTTGTCAAAGAAGCCACAGAGCTCTGTGGGCACAACGGTACACAATTTTCAACTATTGTGCCAAAGCATATAGTATTCTGATACAAATCTTAACTTCAAATAGAGTTCTCCTTACAAATTCGATATTTATGAAGGTGTGAATTTATTTCATAGATATGGGAAAAGGGAATGGGAGGGCAGACATTGGATGTGATACCAGCCTGTTATCTTTGTTAGGCGAAGGTCGTACCTTACTTGGTGAGTTTGAGATGGCAGTTAGTGTCTCTGATAGAAGAAGGGTCATCCTGAAATGATCTTTATTCATTTATTTATTTAACAGTTTATGCACACACATTTAACAAATAGATAAGAAGAAGGGAACAGAAAAATAGATAGAAAGGTGATGCTTATTTCTAAAGAAATCTCTTCCAGCATACCTGCGAAAGGAGAGTCGAATAAAAGAGATGTAGACATCGTGTGTAAAAGTTATGCTAACATAAAAATACAAAAAAAAATATTTGAATATAACTTAGCAGTGCATTCCACAACCGTACCGCGTGCACAATAAATGAATTCCTTACACATGCCAGTTAATGTCACTGAAGTGCAAGTAGCTTGCATGCTTTGTGCCATAACGAGTTCCGATTGGTTAATGTCACAATACATGCAAGCTACGTGGTCTACCGCGCAAGAACCGAACAATTTGCAGTATAGTTTTTAATTTAAATATAATAACAATCTGGCGAAGACGCCTGGCGGTTCCAAAATCACGATCCATGAGCTGCCATACTAACAATAATAACCCTGCAATACCGACGTTTCTACGTACAGGTTCGTCATTAGTCCGGTCAAATTATGCCTTCCACGGTGCTATTAACATCTGTTCGTTAATTACAACCAGTACATAGCTACTTGTAACCCCCAAACCGCCGACTGGGCAGGATATCGATGCAGCCGTAATTACGGGTTACGGGTGATGCGAACCGCAATATGCTTGCATGGCAACACGTCACAATTCGCTGACTAAACTACGGTGCTGCCAAGCCAACTGCAATGGCTGGATACTAACGTAAATTAGATTAGGCTTGCTTTAAGAGACACGTTAATGAGGACGTTTTGCTGAATTGCGTTCTGGTGGCAGATTGGACATAACATCAGGACTGTAATCCCCGAAGTGTAAGGCAGCGTGCCAATTCTTCTAATTTTTAAGCAACGCATCTCAGTCGCCATCCGTCAAAAATGTAAAAATCGTTATTTATTTTTTAGATATCGCAACATAAGCTGAGATAGGGACCATTTTGGCCTCGCACAGATAATTATTTGATTACTTATACTGTTTAGTTATTAATTGTATTTTACTGGTTTGTTTGTCTTGTGCGAGTTTCAAATAAACATTTTTTCTTAGTTTCTTTCTTTCTTTCTTTCAATAATTAGCCCTCAAATGTGTTGATGTACAACGCGGTATTAGTACACATTTTTGCTCTGCTAGAATTTTAAATCGAACAAAATTATTTTATGTTCTTTTTATTCTTCCCGGAGTAATGAAAAAAAAGAATAAGTTTAGCTCCATAACATGGAGCTATTCTATTGGAAATGTTCGCGTCTTAGATATTATTGTGAGCGTATAAATCGGATTGGCCAGGTGGATCTAATGCTTAGAAGAATACGATACAGGTGGATGGGCAGTGGCATCCACCTGTTATAATCCCTTAAACAATATCAGCGACCTCTTTGGGAATACTCGAGAAGGGGTGGTTCAATGTTGACTGGGTGCCATGTTTCTTTTACATTTCTGTCGACTTACGACAACAACGAATGTGATACCCGTAGTCAGTTTTCCATATAGAAATGTGGTGTCATAGTTTTCGTATAGTCGAATCAAGTCTGTCGCGCTTTTTCGTTTCGGCTTAGAATTTCTCGAACGCGTTCGTAAGTCGTAATCCAGATTTCATAATAATGTAGTCTAAGGACGGGATTACTCTGCTAAAAGTCTAGGTTTCAAAACATTGTATATTCTAGTGTTCCAAACAATATAAATTAATTATTAAAGGCCCTAGAGATTACAGTTTATTAGTACAAGGTCTCAATTTAGTGGACTGAGGGTAAATGCTTTTACGTAATTCCCTTTTATTGGTCAATATGGCCAAAGAAATTGGTACTATTATGCTTTTAGTCAGGATTATTGGAGCCGTAAATGTTCAGTATCCAAATTGAAACTTATTTTACGGGGCAATGTTGATATCGGGTATACAAAGGGGATTCCGGTTCCTATGCTGAGTTTCACCAATTACTAAAGCGATCAGAAAATTTAAACCACGCTAAAGAGCTGTCAGTGTCTTCATCGTGTCTGTTAATTCTTTAACACTATTCTGATTTGCTGATCGCGTCCAGTTTCATTAGAATAGAATATGTTCTCGTTGTATTAGTTACAGAACAAGAAGAAAACATAACATAAGCTGACACAATAGGCAAAGAAAGTAGAAAGAAAAAGTATTTAATTGCCACAAAACGACATACCTGCCCACATACATAATTTTATTTTTCTTTAACTAAACCCTAAACGATAGTGTTAGTAGTTCTTAAACTATATTAGTAAAGACACGTTAAAAACTAAATAAGAAAAAAAAACAAAAGTATGAGTAGGTATAAAGTAGATGCATGTCGTGGTTGTGGCAAAAGGGCTTCCACTCAGCATAATGCTGTGCCGTGGGGGACCCACAGCACGACGCTGATTTTTAGTGGTCGCCTAGGCATCCAAAAAAGGATTTTAAAGACAACCTTGGATTGATTTAAAAGAGAGGAGAGACAGTACTGCATGTAGTCTTAAGTACCTATAATATTAACATGTACAATAAGTACATAATAAGTATTTATTATTCGCCCTAACAATTACACGCTTTATCATTTACGCCCCGTAAAAAACAGGTAATACCTAAACTAAAGCAGCGCTATCACACACCAAAACCTCTAAACTTTCAAATCCAATCACATTACGTACCAAGTACCAAACGTACCTAATTTGTCGCCGAAACCGGTACAAATTCGTCGCTATGTCTTCATTGGTCCCCGTTCGGCCATTTTGTATGCAGCATCGGCAATGCAATCGAGCCGCCCGTCACTGGGGGCTAAACTGCGCCCGTAATGTATTGCAGCCGTATCTATCTATCACGCAAATACCCATAGGCCTAGTCCAGCTATTGAAGTGACAAATATCGTGTGGATGTTTTGGATACGGTTTTGTTTGAAACGTTTTTGTACTCCCCCTAAATCCTTGGCATTGATTTTGATATTTCGATGAGGATTTCCGAGGCTGAAAAAGAAGAAATACATAATGAGTAAATTCATAAAATCAACTTTAATTTTAAGTTGTTGTTAACATTAAAAGTTGGACATTTTTCTGCGGACTACTTATTTTGACATAAATAATGTTCTGTTGAGGATGTAGTGAATCCTGAAGTGCAATTTTGAAACGCCTGACTTAGTATCCCCTTCAGAATCTTTTGTTACTAGCCCTATTTATACCCGAAGAAGAATGATAATCAAACTAGTTTTTGCCCGCGGCTTCGCTCGCGTTTAAGAATCCTATAACCGTCTCTAAGGTCCTATATATGTATGTATCTCTTTACCAAAATTCATTAAAATCGGTTCCGTGATTCAGGCGTAACAAACTCACTTTCGCATTTTATTATATTAAGTTAAAATATATAGTCAACAAAGCTATTTGGTATGCAGGCAGCTAACTTGCAAATACTTTTAAACAATGTTGCGAGTGTATAGAGTATGTCATAAGCTTGAAAATTTAAAATGCACACATTACAAATAAACATGGCAGTGCTTTGGAAAAAATAAAATAATAGCTTTGTTGACTGTACCTTCAGTACCTATAAATTTTTCGTAGTTTAAGTCGAGCATAAAATCTTAGTTTATTAAGATCACCAGTCATTTCTAAATATCATCGCCAAGCAGTCATTTCATCAATTTTACTTAGGCGACTTTGTCCCACAATGATTGTCCAAAATTATACCTCCATATAGTGTGAGCCAAACTTGCTACAACGTATCAGGAATTAGACAGGCCGGCTTTCTGTGATGTATTGTAAAGGGAACGGTCTACGTGGACGGAATCTCTTGTACCTAATCGTGTATACGTAGATATATATGCTAAGTTTTGTAATAGACTGTTCGAAATCTCGTCGGACTCACTGTCAGCCTAGAGATGACATCATTTTAATTATGTACAGAATTTTTTGCAACACACTGTAAAACCTCCAATAAGTCTACCCACTATTTATATCTACTTGTGTACATTTCTGTAACTATTTTGATAAATACACTTTATTATTATTATCCTAACTATTATTATCAAAATCAATATCAAAAGTCATTTATTCAAATTAGGCTGAGTGCCAGCTCTTTTTGAACGTCAGTTCTACATAAAGACAGTCCCCCAAAACGCCCGCCTGTCACCACTTTCTAGTGTTTTAGCTGGGAAGAAGTGGCGCAACAAACTCCCCAGCAACACATCTGTCTGTTAAGTTTTAAAAACTTGAATTTATACAGCAGTATGCAAAGTATTTTACATTACATGATACAGAAAAATAATATATTCAATCTGTAAATCAAATGAAATTAATTGACACTTGTTAACTAGTAGCACACTTCATTAAGCCATCAAAAATAGTCAAACTCAAGCATTAACAAGTATAAATGCAGAGGTGAATTCGTTTTGTTTGTTACGCTTCCACGCCTAACGGCCGGTCTCAATAACGTATCTACCTTTAACCAACTATCAAATAAGCTACCAACAGTAGCTGAAACGTCATGTTTGCCTTTCAAACATGACGGTACAGAGATAGATGAGATCCTGGAAACAGTTGTCCGTAGATTCGTCGCCGCAAATGCAGATTTTGGCTGTGAATAGTCAGAATTGTCACATGCTGTCAATTTCTATGTGTAAACGGTGACACTCACCAGTATGCCTTTGTCTGTATGGAAAGATTTAATACTACCATTCGAAGTACCGCCATTACTTCGGATGGTGGTGTCGGTGCTCTCGAATACAGAGTGTTGGTGTCAGTGGGCATATAAAATAAAACAGATGCATTTTTTCAATTTTGCAATTTTTTCTAGCTTTAGTTGTTTTCAAATACAAACTTTTGAGGTTAACTAAAGCTTCATGAATAATCTCTTGCTACAAGAAAACATTATTTAAAACAAAACACTGCCGTTCGGGTAGGTTCCTGTATTATTTATTTGAAGTAACACCTTCTTCGGGTTGCTTTAAAATGTAGATAGGTAGTTTAATATCTTGATGTTGACAGTATTTTTATCGCGGCATTTTTAATTTAAACCATATAAATAAACAGCAGGGGTCATATTTCATAAAGTTTCGCACCGCAAGCTCTGGCTTAGCGTCATTACAATTCCGAATTTGCAACTGAATTGCAACTCTGAAAATAGACATTTGAGCCGTTAAACCAACTCGCTGCCAGGGCCATTCACCTCAAATGTCTCCCCTAAGGTAAAAAGAGGGAGCCGAAATATTCCACCCTCTAATTCGAGAACGGATCCCCTTACCGCGTCACCCTCGCGTTGCCATGGTAACCCCGCCCTTGGGAAGTGCATCTGATGTAAACATTCCTGGCTCCGTGCATTTTCGACACCGTTATTGATGTTTTGCTACTTCACTCGGCTTCTTCCGGTGTATCGCTCGGTGGCTCGTAAATTTCCCGAAAATATTGGGTAAAGCTTCTCAATTTATCAAGTTTATAGCAGCGGCATCCCCTGTATCTAAGGTCACGGCCCCGTCGGGAAAATGCATTTACGTAATACCAACTATTCATGTAGGAATTTTTCTAGCTAGCCAAAGCCGTAAAAGGATACTAGATAAGAAGATATTAGATAGTTGTCAACCATTTAATAACAGTAATGGCAACTTTTACGTTCCTTTCGTTTTGAGTGGTTTTACTAGTTTACTCATAAGTCATGTTTCTTGTTTCAGGGATGCCGGTTTCCTGAAGATGGCCTCACGCACCCCGTCCCTTGAGTCGCTACCCGGTGCCAACTCAATAGGTTCGCTTGAGCGTGGCTCCTTATCACCCCTGACTCTCAGTGGATCCTCGCCCCCAGCGAGTGACTCCGCCGTATGTGACCTCCGCGAGTTCGACGGACTCGACACCACCTGCGCAATCTGCCGAGAAACATTCGTCGACCCAAAAGTACTCAACTGCTTCCACACCTTCTGCCGGGGCTGCCTGGAGAGGGAACAAACGCACCCCGAAAAAGTCACCTGCGTCACTTGTCGCGTAGACAGCCAGCTACCAACAGCAGGAGTACCTGGGCTACTCACTAACCTTGTGATAGCCGCCGCCGTTGAGCAGGACGCCGACCTCCTGCCAACTGCTCGTCAGACCAACTCGCCTTCAGCCCGCTGCACCGGCTGCAAATCCAAGGAATCGGACGCCGTAGCACGTTGCGTCGACTGCGCTAATTTCCTCTGCCCAAACTGCGTCATGGCGCACCAATTCATGCATTGCTTTGAGGGCCACCGTGTGCTGGCATTCACGGACCTGAAAGATGACAAGGGTATGCTCGGATCTACCCTCACTACGAGCGGTGACAAAACCGCTTTCTGCCCGAGACACAAAAATGATATTCTTAAATACTTCTGCCGCACTTGCTCCGTGCCGGTATGCAAGGAATGCACGATAATCGAACACCCAGCTGCTCTGCACGACTGCGAGCACTTATCTGATGCTGGTCCTAAACAATTAGAGCTGATGCAATCAGCTGTAACTGAAGCCAAGACTCGAGCCACTGAAATAAGGCACGTTATCAAGACTGTTGAACATGCCGCCGGCAAATTACAAGTCCAATACCACAAAGCTCAAAATGAAATAAACGATACGTTCCAATTTTACCGCTCTATGCTTGAGGAGCGTAAGCAAGAACTACTCAAGGAACTCGAAAGCGTATTTTCCACGAAACAAATTGCCCTCACAGTAGTCGGGCAGAAAGCTCAAGAGACTGTTGATAAGATATACCAGACGTGCGACTTTGTAGAGCGATTGACTAAATGCGCCAACATCGCAGAAATACTGATGTTCAGGAAACTGTTGGACACGAAATTGCAAACATTATTGAGTTCTAATCCGGAACATACCGTACAGACAGCTTGCGAGCTTGAATTTGTCTCGAACTACCAAGCCATACAAGTTGGCGTAAGGAACACTTTTGGTTACGTGCGCTCTAGCTCGGAGGCGAATGTTGGCCCTACTAAACAGCCACCTATTGCTCGTCCTACCAACGGCAACCTATTGAACGGCGGTTCATCGTCCAGCAGTAGCAGCGTTAATGGAAGTTCAGGCAGCCTGAACGGTGGAATCCACCTACCAACCGGTTTGAACGGTGTGCTTGATCGCCCCTATACAAATGGCCTTCTAGGACCTACAAGCCAATCCACATCGCCTTTTGAGTCCAACATTATCTCAAAACGATTCAATAGTGCCAACAGCTTGGGTCCATTCTCGTCTTCTATCGGAGATATGAACTTAAACATCAACCCTTATGAAAAGTGGTCTAACGGTGGTTGCGACACGCTCTTCCCGCCGACAACTACTGACCCCTACTCGCTAACAAATTCTGCTCACAACGATCCTATTTTGGACTTGACGAACAAGCTCATCTCCACTGCCATTTTCCCGCCGAAATCGCAAATTAAACGACAAAAGATGATCTACCACTGCAAGTTCGGTGAATTCGGCGTAATGGAAGGCCAGTTCACTGAGCCCAGCGGAGTAGCTGTCAATGCTCAAAACGATATAATTGTTGCCGACACTAACAATCACCGAATCCAGATATTCGACAAGGAAGGACGCTTTAAATTCCAGTTCGGCGAATGTGGCAAACGAGACGGACAACTACTGTACCCGAATAGAGTAGCCGTAGTCCGCACTTCTGGTGACATTATTGTGACTGAAAGATCACCAACACACCAGATTCAGATTTACAACCAATACGGCCAATTTGTGCGCAAATTCGGCGCAAACATCCTCCAGCATCCTCGTGGCGTGACAGTCGACAACAAGGGCCGAATCGTAGTTGTCGAATGCAAAGTGATGCGCGTCATAATCTTCGACCAGATCGGCAACGTGCTGCAAAAATTCGGTTGCTCCAAACATCTAGAATTCCCTAACGGGGTCGTAGTAAACGACAAGCAGGAGATTTTCATTAGCGACAACCGCGCGCATTGCGTCAAGGTGTTCAACTACGAGGGTATTTACTTGCGCCAGATCGGTGGTGAAGGTGTCACCAACTACCCGATTGGAGTCGGCATCAACGCAGCGGGAGAGATCTTGATCGCTGATAACCACAACAACTTCAATCTGACGATATTCACGCAAGACGGACAACTGGTGTCCGCACTGGAGAGCAAAGTGAAACACGCTCAATGCTTCGACGTGGCGCTGATGGACGACGGCTCCGTGGTGCTCGCCAGCAAGGACTACCGGCTCTACATATACCGCTACGTGCAAGTGCCGCCGATAGGCATGTGAGTGGCACGCTCTGATCACAGGAGATCCGAATGACCGATGAACTATAGGCCAAAAATCGACACCCTGAGACGTAAATACTATTATTAATCGACGTAAGGACTAATCGTTCTGGCGAAGCGTGTCAATTTTTGTAGTTCAAGTGACGATTTGTGAACGGAACTTGCGGAAAGTGTGCAAGTGGTGCAACCCTGTGGCTGTCTCGATGTGATCATACCGGCTTAAGATTGGTATTCTCTACATTATTCGGCATGAGATCTCTTTATGAATTATTTCTAAACGAAACTGTAATGAGATTAGTTATAGTATTGACATTGTTATTCGAGTACCTATTGATTGATGGTTAGAGATTAAATTCCGTTGGAACGACCCAAAATTTCACGCGACGGTGTTCTCGAATCCTTATCATTTTTTAATCTATTGAATAATATTTTTTCATATCCCACATCGTTAAATTAGGGATGAATATTAAGGGCATTTGTATTATTTAGCCCATTTGTTGGACCAATATTTTAACTATTATTACTTAACAAATTGTTAGGCGTTAAGCGTGTGATTTTATCGTAACTAAGAGAGCATCGAGCGGTATTGTTGTTAGTTTTAAGATTATTTCTACGGCACAATAGCACTTCCTGTTTTTAATTAGCACTTATTCTGTGTCGATGGAAACTATGGATTATAAAAATCTAAGTAAGGAGTTGTTACATTATTAATTAGGTAAGTGTTAAATTGATTGAGCTGAAATGGACAATCTTTGGTTACTACCCCACTAAACGTAGTTACTAAATTTTAGGGAAATAATGATGTTAGGGGTTTTATCAATGACAAAGTTGACTGCGGCGTTTGAAATTAGAAAAGCAATGACGACTAAATTATACTGTTTCTTTTATACGTAATAGTAACATCACAAAGTGGCGATCAAGAATGTTTTATAAACCTCAATTCGTTCCAAATTTTATGCACTTCGACTAGTGATGCCCTCAGTTGAGAATTTATAAAGCATTTTAGATAGTAAAAGATTGTAAGTTTTTCTCTCTTTCTATATCGGAGGGCAGTACTTCAGCAGTAATGTTATCGATACCGCCTAGTCGCTGAGAGCCCGCGGACCCAAGTCTTCTGATGTTGTTTTATTAGCATTTGGTTGATATTGTTCGTTTTTATGCATTGATTGTATGTTATAAGCATTGGACACGGTAGTAACTATTAGAGCACTTAGGAAATGGTCGTTTCGCTAGCATCTTTTTTTAATTTTTTGAGATTTTTAGCAGATTTAAAACGGCGCACAAGCGCATCTACTTACTGGGAGTATTATAAACAGCTCGGTATAAAAAATAATTATACAATTTGTTATTCTGGTAAGATATTTTTTTTATATGGAAACAACTTTATTTTTGTAGTGTTTAGTATTACGGTGCATGTGTAACGTAAATTTTCTTTTGTATTTTATGGATATTGCGCTATTATTATTATTTTTTTACTTCATTACCGTGTGTTTGAGTGTGTTAGCAGAATTATTTTAGTTTGATTTTTTTCATTAGAACTTTTTTTGGTTTTCGTAGTAAATAATGGTTTTTTAGTATTTTTTTCTCGCTGAATCTATGACAATAGAGAGATCTGATCCGGCTGAGGGTCGGTATCTTAAAGATCTGTTAGTTTTAGGTTACGCGTTTCCATTTCGGTGATACTTCTTAAATAAATTAAAAACGTTTGAAGATGCGTCGGCAGGCGTCGCACGCGCACCGTGGCGACCTGTATATCGTGTGCCATAAGATCATGTTGTGATTTAATAAGTGATATTTAGTATTGTTTGTAAATATGTACCATACTTTCATATAAATCTAATCGTAAGGGTATCTGATCGAATTACTTATGATTGTTTCATCTTTATACTTGTAGTGCAAGTTATCGTAATTGTTATACTGGAAATTTTACAAGTCTTTATTTAATATTTAATTAAAAATAATAATAATATTTATTTACCACCGATTACCTACCTTATTATAGTAAGTTTTGGCAATCTATATACAATATAATTTTAATGATGACTGCTCAATAAATAAATTAAAAATGACTACCTAATTGCCAAATGACAGTTAAACGGTAACAACTTTAGTGTAAAATCTCGAACTTCGAATTTAGTATTACCATACTTGCACTAAAAGTTGAACGTTTTGAGAGCAACTGGTTTTTTCTTGCATTGTTTTCTATATTTTGCCTACCACTGTGCACACGCCGTCGCCGCCTTGACGCATCTTCGATCAAATAGTTAATCAACACTGGATTAGGTGAAACACATCACGCGTCTTAGTGTCCAAATTTCAGTGATTATTCACCAATGATTTTATTATAGACTACCCTGTTCCTATATCCTAAGACGACGTGATAGATGAACTTTATTTAATCCACTGAATATTGATTGTAAATTGACCGTAAATCTGCTTTACCTCAGTTGACTTTGACGAATTAATCGACTTATCCTTTTTATTCACCAATGATTTTTTTTTATTTATTTCGTCCTAATGAACTGAGGTCACGCTAGAAAATAGGCAAACCGTTGTTTTAGACTTTAATTTCCGGTTTTTTTTTTGTGAAAATTGCGACACGTTTTACAGACTCTCGAGTCTAACCTTCTGTTGCAATTTTCACTAATAAAATCCTGTTTTTGGTAATAACATACGCTTCTACTTAATTGAGATCATTTCATCGTATTATATTTATATTAAGTATAGTATAGTGTATCGAAATTTAATAAAGTAAGATTTGCAAATTATGACAACTTCACGTTTACGCCTAGTAGGTTGTAAACACCGATTTTATTTTTTTTAGTTTTTTTTGTCGACCGATAGTTACTCTTTATTTTTTAACCAGAAAATGGTATTTTAAGTTTCAGTTATAATTATTATTACAAACTTAATTCCCAATCATTTTTTTTGTGTTTTTGCATAATAATGTTAGTAAGAAATGATTTTTCTGTACGAGAAACATTTTCATTCTTAAAAATTGCATTTCTAAAGCTCGAGGACTGAATTGAAACATGTTTTGTCTTTAAATATATTTTGTCGATGTTTGTTGTTATAATTATTATATTTTTTTAATTATTTGTATAAACAATTGTTCTTTAAATTAATGTACATCGTTTTGTTTTGAATTATTTTTGTTGTAATTGCTTTTTATAATAATACCAGTTCATTGCAGTTTTGATGTGTGTTTTATTTTGATTTTCTTTTTTTGTACCAAAGTAGCGCTTCCGTAGTTTCACCTGGGTTGTAACTATTTTAATAAAATTAATTTAGTTACAACTTGCAATGCATGTTTGTGCTAATGAATCCGCTTATCATGTAAAACAGTGCCACACAATTTTAAAATAACTTGGTGAAATTTTATTCTAGTTGTAAATATTTTGATCAAGATAAAAATAAACGCTTTAAATTCCACAAAGTACTAAATCACAATCAAAAACATTTTTCTTTCTTAAAAGAGGTTTTTTTCAAAACAGATGATCTTTAAGGATACCCGAATTACCAGTTTTTGAACCTAAATAGGTTAGTCATAAAATAAGTCTACCTGTAGGTTATTCCTTAAATGTTAAGTCTTCCTCCATTCATAATAAAGGCACAGTTGAAAGAAAACGTACACAACAAACTCACTGGAACCTCACCTTTAGCTAGTAACTATCCATTCAATAGTATTTTCCGCTTATTACGACACTATGGTTATAATCCAAAGCGGAAATCTATTTCGTAGCTTAACAAGCAAATCCAAAAACTGGATCATTTTGTCAGTCTAATATTACTAGTTACTGGTGATAGCGTCCAAAAAAAAAAAATCAGACAAGGAGCACTTTTATTCAGAACACAATTCCACATTGATTCTTTAGCACAAATGTCCCGGTGTAGGTCCTGTGTGTTACCCCGTGTGTTTGCATTTTGACTAGACTTAAAACAGTTGGTGTAGGGGAACAAGCGGCATGAATATCGTAAGTATTTGCTTTAGTTATAAGTGCAAGAAATGGGTTACTCTAATTTACTTTTCAAATTGGCAACTTTAAAAAAAAGTTTCAATTTGCAAAAATTTTTTTAATGGAGTGGTTTTATAAAAAAATAATAATACAACAGTAGGAGTTAGTATCCACAATTTAATATGGAACAAAATCTTAAGGCAGTTTATCAAAAAGCGTTCCAAATTGAGGAATTAGAGTAACCCAGAGCAAATTATACATGTTTTAGTATTTTACACACATTTTGGATTGGGATCAATAATTTCAGTTTCAGTACGACATCATAAACTATTGCAGTGTAAACTTTATTTAATAAAGTTCAGGGTGGCTTAAACTTGATTAAGCAACCTTTCAGAGGTTGAAAATATTCAAGAATATAAACCACTTTCACTATGGAATCATCATTGTAATATACAAAAAAAAACAGCTTTAGAGTACATTGATCAAGGTTCGCAATACACAAGAAAATGTAAGAAATTGCTGCAGGTTATTTGCGGTAAAAGTTGTTCATACTCATAAATTGACGCCCCTTGAAAGATTTGCAATCAATTCAGTATCTCCTTGAATAATGATTCTAATTTACACTGAATTCTGTTAAAATAAATCAAAGCGTGGTAGAGGAAGATAGATGGAGACTACAATCCTACACACTTTCAAATAAATTTAAAAAAAAACACCTCACACAGAACCAACTCACTACTACGTACTGACACCACTGCAATAATATTGATCCTGATCCAATTTTCCAATCAGTCGGTCGCACAAAAATTGTACATATTCAAAAAACATTTCACATGAAAATAATAGTAAATCAATTTCAAAATAATTCAATAATAACCGAGCTTAGAGCTTAACGCAACGACACAGCCATCCAGCAACACAAAAAATATTTTAATAAATAACACAAAAAATAAACAATTTATGTAGATACGACTGGTTTACACAAGCGCATTTTTTATTACCATGAAAAACATTTGCTTACCATCAGAAGACAACCAACACAAACAAACGATGCTCCTTAGTGAATTAGGCGGTATATCCCAGCACTAAATTTCTAAAAAAAATACATATTCTTATGAATGTAGGCTATAAATCTTCGTGTGTAAGAACTATTTGTATTCTAATGTAAGAACCTTATATCCCAACTAAGCTTTACTTTTCTACGAAAACGTAGCTATTAATATCCGTTTTAGGACTCCTTGGATACAGTTCCCGTCAGCAGCACTGCTTCAAAAGAGCGCTACCAAACAACCAATATTTCAAGTCAATTACTCTAGGGAACACTTTACTACTAACTTAGCACCTACTAGTTACGTAAGCGCAAGCTAGGCTTACAAGATCGTTTATAATTTTATACTCAGCAATTTTCCCTAAGACTAAAATTAAGATCAAAGTAAATTATTTCATTCCCCCTTTGTTTACATTTACATCAACGTTTAAAGAATCTCTCATTCGATTCGCCATTAGATATGAGGGTAAGAATTTCGATTGCTGCTGCTCCCTTCAACTCTTAAATCATTAACTTCAAGCATGTCATTGTTAGGCTCGAGGTACGGAGACTTGATCATTGATGAAATTTCAAGCTTTCAACCACTCATCGTTTCCCTTATTTTATTTTATTGCCGTTCTAACACCATAATCGCCAGGAAGTGTGTCGAGCAAAAATGTAAATAGTTTAGAATAATGATGTTGGTAGTATTACTAATTAGATGTAAGGGAAGCCGGGATCTAAACAAGATGGACGTCACGACGTGGGTTATTAGAGAGAGGTACGAACGTACGTAGAGTGAGAGAGTATTTTTGTAAAACGAAATTAAGAATCAAAATATTTGTAGTGTGTTATTTAGGTATGACGTTTGTTGAGAAAGTCGGACGAATCGAGGCAGGTAGCACATTGTTGACAGTAATAATGGAACGATATCCGAATTTGACAGGATATAATAAGGGTTTAACAGTAACCATATCGATAGTGTATTCTACTCTTAATGATTGTTTGAAATCAATTTTGTGTCAGTTAAGATTCACCTGTTAATGTATTCATCAAGGTAGATATAATGTATCGATGTTAGCTTATCATATTGTATGTGGTTAACGATTTGGTCACTTATTACATTTACTTGGTAGTGCGTCGTTGAATTTAATAAGTTCGTTGAGCCATGCGAAGTTATAAATACAATATAGCCGCTTCTGCGATCGTTGCGAGCTGGCTGCACGACGTACCACGCAATCAATTGCTCAGGAATTGTATTCGTTTTCATATACATTCGAAAGTTTTTTTCTATCGTCGCTTTTATATGTATTAAGCGATGTTGTGTCATTGTTGAGAAGACGCTAAATGGAGAAGTATAATTTTAGTGAATTGCACAGAACGTTGGTGTTTCACTTGATTTTTGATGTATTTTTTCTTGAATGAGAATTGTATTCAATGATTTTACTGTATTCACGACTGATGTTGAGTTTGTAATGAATGTAAATTCGTTGATGTGTTTTGACGGAACTGAGAGCCTCAAGTTGCCGCGTGATGTTATGAGCCGCTGTTAGTCGAACGGATTCTTTAGGAATGCTGCCGTCAGAACACGTTGTCTCAAAAATTGTGATTGTAAGTTAAGGTGATTAACAAAGCACATATTAGCACAAACCATCCATCCTCGAAGAATACTACGCAGAATGTTTAAAAAAAATAACTCACGTTTGAATTTATGATACATTTTATTGTAAAAATTAAATGCAAAATATTTTAGTATCGCTTAAGTTAGTTGAGACGTTTGAATGTAATAGTATTTATTTTCACGAAGGTGACGATTTTTTTAGTGACGAAGTTTTGGACTTCTTGAAATGTTTTTAAATGATATTGATTCTACTTTATAATATTGACACGTAGGTTAATGTGATTGTGTATTATCGGTATACATTTCTTTGCTCCTTGTGTACCATAGTGATCGGTGTTGCTACTTTCAGTAGAGAGCGTACTATATTGACAACGCTTCTTCATCTCGCTCTAGCTTTCACATCTTCCTGTCTGCAGACAAAGATGAAGCCGATACAGCAACGATTTCATTTTCTTCTTCACGTGTAGGTAATTTTGTAATCTAAGGTGTGTGATTTTTAGTTATAAATATTTTTACAAAGTGGAAAGATTCCAAATGATAGGAAAAGTTGGTAGCAAATAACATATCAAGTAATGTTTTTAATTATATGAATGTTGCGCGGGAGACGGGACGGTTAGTGATGGAAGATGGCGAAGTTTATATATTGGCACTGTTTCTAAATTGACAATACTGACGGATTATGTATTCGAATGTTGATCAAATTATATATTTAATAGAGAAATGTTAACGAAACGCGACATATCGTCCACAAAGTGGTGACGTAGAACAAATTGATAGACCAATGCGGGAAGGATTTCGGTTGTCGCTGGCATGGAAAGTTTAGGTTGGAATGTAGTAAAGTTAAATTTGGAATCTTTCTTAACGATGCTAGTCGCCAAAGAAGTTGCTTTTAGATAATTAATATTATCATAATATGTGTATGCACGTAAGTTTATAAACCTATATTTATTATACGAAGCTTGAATTGTCCATACACAAATCGATTTTACATACTAAATGCCATCCTGCCAGTTGTAAGGAGAACACAATGCTTATGATGAACTAAATTTAAATTATATCCTATATAGCGTACGAGTAGTTGTGTATTTTTAGATATCGCATTGTCTATGTTAGTTTAGTGGGTAAGGCACATCGTGAGCTTTGAATCAGTGTAAGTCTGTCACCGATATTTTTTACGATACGAGACGTAGTAATGTTAATGTAATGTTTCAAGCCGTGCTCTCCTCGGTTAGTATACCCTTGTAGATTTGTAAGGACTCGTGATGCTTGTCACTCACTCCGTGCTACAGTTAAGCACACTGCACCTTTCATTTGAACTTGACACGCTACAGCTTCTAACACGGTATCGTCGAGCAATACCGACGTGCACAGGTGTAAATAAGGCCGTTTTTAGATATAAACGTCATCATTAAAAACATATATATAATTCAGGAATCTAACTTTATAATCTACTGAAACACCATAATGCGCCGTGGCCTTAAATTTGAAGGAATGTGTTAAACCTTTGATAAAATTAAAAAATAAATCATTTGGGAGTTATGTACAGACTACCTATGATCCTCTGTGTTTCATATGTTCAGTCATTTATCATAAACTGTTTTTTAAATGTAAGTGCTAATATATCTTATTGACGTGTATGGTAACCCTCTAGGTTAGATATTAAACAGTAGACACTATGTAGGAACGCTTTACTTCGTCCTAATGTAAAACGATTGTTGGTTTCTATCCTTTCATTCTTGCATATCCACATTTTAATGAAGATTTGTAATTGTTACCTACGCATTAGTTACTTTGAGACTGTTCAAAATGTACTATCGAGAATTTTTCACTAAGGGAAAGGGATGTTCTAGCAGATATTTTTGATACTTTGATGATCGAAGGGAAACTTTGGTAGTGTAGGGTTGGGGAGGGCGAGGCCGTGGAGGCCCGTTCTGAGGGGCTGGGGAGCCTGTCGGCCACGCTGCGAGGATCTTATTAACTCCCGCATCTTCGTGAGCGCGAATATTAAATGTTACTGTAAACGAAAAAAAAAACAATGTTGTTCTTATATGAAAACGCGATGGTTTTCGCTGATAACTTGTTGTTTTTCATATATTCAATAATATTTCCTTTATTTTTTGTACTCTTTAGTATTAAGAATTAATATTAAAATAAACTATTCAATGTTGATTACTCTAAAATACCAATAACTTAATGAATAAGGAATGTGCGAAATAGTTTCCCCGAGAGCCTTACTAGTTGAGACATCTTTTCCTTAGTCGTGTACCTTCAAATTGTACTCTTAACTGTTCGTTAAATGATGTGAATGGCACTTGTTAACATCTCTTAAATGTTACTACTCTGCTAATTTCCATACTTTTACATCCCCTATTATAACTTCCACTAAGCTACAGTGTAAGAAAATCACCGCAAAATTCCGATGTTAGATCAGGCCTAGGAACTTAAATATAAGAGTTCATCATTCTTAGTTAGATGGTATGACTCAATTTTAAGACTGATGACAGAAAAATAAAAAAAAACAAAAAAAAAATGATTAAAAATCCTGGATAACTGTTTTTTTTTATTTTAGGTAGACCTTCTAGGTTCGCTTCTATATGACTTCAGTTGGCGAAACTGTAGGATAGTGAAATGAACTTTGGTAGCCAAAAAAAGGAATGGTGTAACACGTTTCGCCAACTAAAGCCAGTGATGTCACATTATCGGTCGATATTCATCTTCTTTCGATACTTTTCTATGTCTTCTATCTATAAAGACGATGATAAAAATCGGTAAATGATTGGGTTCGATAAAAACCATGGTAATGTTAACTTCAATAATGTTGACGTTACATTTGAAATTGATGGAAAAACTTAATGAAAAAAAAAAATTGAAAATACTATTTGTTGCCAAAGTGTTGTTAGGAATAAACATGTAGTTATAAAAATCGGTTGTCTCATGCATACTTAAGTTATTCTTGGGTGGTTTGAAATTAAGAAGAGAAGTTGAAAAATATTTCCAATGATATATTTTTTCATAATGAACTTGAATGCTAATCGATACTTAAGGTTTATATCTGTGTAGGAATTTAAACTTAACGTGTGGTAATAAAATGTATCGTTACCATGATTTGTACTGTGTTTTGTAGAAAAACATCAATTATATTCAATTAACTGTGTATTCTACCAATTTATTATTAATTATTTGAGATAATGATAATATTGTAACCATTGATGATTAAGATCGCGTATTCACTCGCTACACAGTGAAATCATGGCAAATGATTTAGTTGTTTAGTGTTCATGTTACATTAGATTGTATTCGACAGTTCTGATCTCTAAATCGGTACACCTGTTTCCGCCTTTTTAGCACACCATTTTATCGATATCAACCCACTATTTATTTTCACCGCACTAATGATTATTGCACAAAATATTACATTTTAAGGACAGTGTCTGTATGGACGGTTGATTTCTTATTAGTGCTTCATATTTTTTATTGTATTGCATAAGAACAAAAAAAAAACAAAAAACTATTTCAAAGCGCAAAGTGCTTTAATTGCTAATTCCCTTTGCTAATATCAGGACTTTTCTGTACATAAATAATCTAAAAATCTTGAAAACAACTGCTTCCGTGAACTTGCATTGATTTTTAGACACATTACTTAAAAGGACAATTTATTACTTTCTGATTCTTAGCAATTTATGAATCAACCGTTACACAGGCATTTTCCAAAATTGATTTGCAGAGATGTCTTTATGGTCGAAAACTGTGCATGGTTCTGTCTCTTACTCACGTATTCATTCATTTATATACAATGACCCATCACTTTTTCAAAAGGCATAGAATAAGGTATTTGGGTCCAATCTATTAAATTCTTCTATGATTTTATTTGAACAATGAAATGTTATTAGTTTAAAAAACGTGAACTACAAACATCATCTGTATTAATACTGTAGATTTGCCTTTTTGGGATTCTCTATGTATTTAAAAAACTTCTCAAACCTAGAGAAACTAAAGAAATTTCAACAGCCCATTATGCACAAAATTTTTCGCCATTGATTCATCTCTTCACTTCAGTAACATCATGTTTTGACATTGAACCTATCAAAGGCTAAATGATCACGACTCCGGATAACAACTTACCTAATCAAAGTTTAAACGGAAGTTGATCCGTTTACTCTCTCAAAAACTAGATAAACAATAGAGCCGGCCAACTTTGTACTGAAGGTTTAAACGTGATTACACGCAAAAGTTAATTAATCGCCGGTTAAAATTTCAAAATGGTTGATTACCTACAGATATAAAATATCTTACGGGTTGTTCATTTAAAACTGATTCTCTTTGATCAATCAACACTTTTGTTTTAAGAGACTGATTATTTATATAGCAGTTTCTTATATATGATGGTCAAATGGCTGATTGGGTTGACCGTTCGACGATTTTATATAGCAGTCAGCGGTACACGTGAGCCATGCGATCTATCAATGATTATTTTGATAGTATACCTGATTATTTAAGAGTACTCGTATGCGATAAATCTATCACTATTATACAATGTATTCGATACATAAATAATGTTAAATTTGGCTCAAAAGGAAGGCTACTTCGGGTAAGCTAAAAATGTAATGTTTTCCATCCAGTTTTTTGGACATATCACCTCTGATCGGTTCTGTCAAAACTAAATCTCGTCTCATTGAAATTATTTGATTTTGTTTGTTGAAAAATATGTAATTTATTAATAATTTATTTGTAATTTATTATCGTGTGTCGCCGACGCTAGTCATCTAACTATCGATTAGGTTAGACTCTAAGTTTTCTCGCTTATACGCGTGTTAAGTTATAAGGAACATTTTGTAACTTACCCTCTTAATAATAGTGTCTTTAATTTAATCCCCTCGGGAGTTCCATTTACTATTTCTTTCTCTAGTCACGACACCCCATAACGTGTGTCTGTAGGGATAATTCTGAACATGAAAGTTGACAACGTCTATTGAAAAACTTTCAATAGACTACATAAAAAAATCTTCCTATTCGACTGGCAAATGTAATTTCAAGAAGAATGATGAGATTTGGCAATGCGAGCTGGTTTTACAAACTCTGCTCCACATTTAAAATAATTGATTTTTCATGTTCATTATTACACACCCTGTTTTTCCCCTAGCTTGTAACTTTCCTTCGCTGTGACTGTCTTAATCGACCCTTTCAATATTTATAATAATATATGGAAAATTAGATTCCCTGTTAGCTAATCGTTGTCGAAATAATACTGACTGTGTACCTCTTGTTTTATTTAAAATAATAAAAAGTATATTGTAAAGTATATTTTGCAGTTGGAATTAATGTTACAGTCATTTGTCTTTGAGATAAAAGAAGTTTTCGGTTTTGTTTTTCTTACGCGCTATTTTGTTACGTCATTTGTCGCTCAAGGTCGTTTTTCGTATGTTCCAAGTATTCATAAAAAATAGCTTATCTTTAAAATATAAAAATGTGCACATTCTTTTTATTAATATAGCCTACGTGAGGTTTAAGCTTAATCACCAAAACAGACATAACTTTTGAATATTTAATAAAACTCTCTCATATCGTAGACGCCATCTTGGAAAACTAAACGTCAAATGACGTCACAAAAATGGCGCATCGTAAAAAGTTAAGACATTCATCTTCCATGTTTAAGTTATTGTGTGAATTTGTGCGTTTTTGTGTTTTCTTTTTGTCAGCCGAGCATTTTTTATACTGGCTTTTATTGGAATTGATACTTTTTAATACTGAACATTCCACTGTCGGTTTTTTTGAAAAAGAAGTTTGTTATTTTGTTTATTTATCTTTGGATTAACTATGTGTGGGTTGAGCATTTAAATCCCGTACGATTTTCGGTACATATCGATACCATTTCGATGTATCGATATATCGATATGAATACTCATACATACCTACTTGTTATTCAAGTCTTAGTTAAGGTAGAATTTAAGAATTGATAAAATAATATCTGATGATAAATTTACTTGTATGTTGTATTAAAATGATGACACGAAATAAAGAAACTGGTTTGAAAAAATAAGTGTTTTATTTGCACCGATATTATAAAACACAACAGTATCCCCTTTTCTATGGTACTTTCACGCTAGAGTGTACTCACCCAATAAATACTGTCTGTACAATACAAAAGTTAGGAGAACTGCTTAGGATGTTAAATACATTTTACAGTAAGTGTAATATGTAAAATGAAAAGTGAGTGCGATACTTACTAAGCGATAGGAGGCAACTTAGTTGGAGGTTTCTACAGGACACCCACACGAAAAGAAACCTGAAAATAAATAAAATATGAGGATATACTCCACTTTAAACAAAACAAAAGCAACACATCAGGATAAGTGAGAACCACTTCTTGGTTGTAATGTACCTATGTATATGTATAATATGAACTGTTCAAATACATACATACCTTCGTCAAGCCGTCGCCTCTTGTTGACAAGATCACTCGTCTGAACCAAGCCTGCTATGTCGTCAATGTTAGGGTACCTACCACTCCGTTATGATATTCCTAGAATTCTACTGTGAGTGGCGGAAAAGTAAAGTCTTTTCAGGGAATATTTAGACTGGCTATTTAGATTTCTTTAGACTGGCCTGTTGGTCGAATGGTCAGTGACCCTGACTGCTAAACCGGAGGTCGTGGGTTCGATTCCCACCCAGGACAAATCTTTATGTGATGAGCATGATCTGTTCTGTGTCTGGGTGTAATTTGTCTATAATATGTATGTATTTAGAATTATATAAGTATGTTTATTAGTTGTCTGGTTGCCATAGCACAGGCTCTGCCTAGTTTGGGATCGGATGACCGTGTGTGAGTTGTCCCAAGACATTATCATTATTATTAATATTAGGCGAGCGTAACACAAAGAGAAATACCACCGACAAGAAGGAGTTTTCCCCATGACCTTATTATGAGGTGTACAAATAAAGTATATAATAAATGAATATTCCCCAAAGAGCAAGGCAGAGCTGTAGGTATAGTACTAGCACCTATATTGAATCAGTTATGCAAAATTCCTTGGTAATAGGAGATTGCCCTCAATCGACCACAAAACCTAACTCCGGACTGCTATTGAGAAATTCCAGTTATAAACTCTCCTAAAAACCTACAGGTATCTTCGGGAATTGGAGATTCGGGGTTTACTAGAAATAGTAAGCATGGAATTTTATCGTTTGTAGGCGTTTTATTGGATAGTGGTTACCAGCATAAACTCCAATTACACCTAGTAGACTGTAAGTCGTATGGTTTCGGACGTAAAAGAATAGCACCAACCCATCACTTCCCGTGGGTGTTTTAAGAGGCGACTATGGGAGTCACCTGAGGATAGGCAGCCTCTGCGTATTGCAACAGCTACACTACGATCGCCAACCCGTCTGCTAAGCGTGGCGATTATGGCCCCCCTTTGGGAGAGGCCTATGTCCAGCAGTGGACGTCTTTCGGCTGATATGATGATAATGAGACTGTGAGTTTTCGTTTTTTTTTAAGAAGAAGCCTTTGTCTTGCAAGAGGACATACATACAGACAAAAAGCTGGTGTTACCTATATCTCTAATCTTAAAAATCAGAAAGTCATCGAAACTAATATAATGAAGAAATACAATTATTTGTTTGTTCATGTTGTGTACTAGCTAATCTATAGAAGTAGGTACAGACCCGACTCCAAATATGTTTTATTCACTGATACTTCTTGGCTGGCGCGACAGTAACTCAGACTTGTTTGGTACAAAACTTAGTCATTTCCACATAATCATAGGTCTGGCTGCATTTTTAGGGCACAGATTTTTTCTTTTTATTTATTTATACTTTATGTACAATAGTGGTACATGGGCGGACTTAATGCATCAAGGCATTCTCTACCAGTCAACCTTTGGGTTATAAAGACTTTACTGTGGTAGGTGTACAATAAATAAAAATAAGATTTAAAATTGAATTTTAACATTTCGGAAAGAATATACAGATTATATATAATACTAATAAAATACATATATATGCTAAAATAATAGACTAATAAATATGATATATAATAATCATACCGATTAAGAGAATTCATAATAATCATGACGAAACACATCTAAGAATGACAAGCTTTGAAGTAGTGTTTTCGGATTTTTATTCAAAATCTACACGAAACATATTTACATAAATTCTGCCAAACTGCATAACAGTTTGTCGGCAGTCTCGTTAACAATTCTAAAAATGTTGTGTTTACAAACATATCATGTTTACAAACTTATCTAACTTAAATTTATATTTACTATGACTACTTATGCAATTTTATTACCAACTGCTACAAAACAAAAGGGACTACGGACACAATGACAGATAGTGTTTCTTTAAAATTTTCCTAAGTTGGTATTTGGACTTCACACATGTTATCAACGTCGGTGATGACAGATGGCAGGATAGGAGGTCGAGCAAAGTTTGTGACTCGGTTCCATATCCACACCCTGCTGCTGATCCGTCAACGTTGCCCCAGCTTTCGAGGTGTTTGTTACACCTTTCTAATCGTTCACTGATACAAAGCTAGAATACTTCAGAGAACCATATGCTCATGTGCTACTTTTATCCTGGATAAATGAGAGTTTTTTGAGGAACCAGCTACACGGGCGAAGTGGTGGAAAATAAAAATCCGAAAAACCATGTCAAAACCCACGTCAAACGTTTGAACTTTTTAAGACGTCACCTCTTATCCAACCATTTAAAAACGTCAAAGAATATTGTTTCATTCCGTTGCTAGTAACAAAGTGTAGCAGCGTCGAAATGACGTAGTTTCGCGGCACGTTGCCTGGAACACGTGTTGTTGGCGCGGCACGTGCGTCTTGCGTCAATCTGGATACGTCGCGCGTCGTAAAAATGTTGCCGAGTTGCATTGCGAGATTGGGTATGTCCTGTGTAACGATAAAGGTTTGTATCTTAAGAAACATTTCCTCTCCGTGCATCAAGAGTTTTTGTAAGGGATTTTAAATATTCTCTTTAGTGTTTATGTGGTTTTTATTCATATTTTGACGTGAACGTGAATAAATCGATGAACGCCGGCTGCACGCGCGGAATAGGATGACTCATTGTAACGTTACGCTCATTGTAACGTTACGATAATTTCATCAATGTTTTGTTATGACGTTGTCACGTTAAACTATCGCCCGTAAACCGACTTTACAGACAACCATTTTTTTATGATTAGCCTGATATCAATCAGATAAATATAATATAAGTTAGTAAAATTGCCTCCAAGCTCAAGTGGGATTGATCACGGCGTGTCATAGCTGACACACTAATCGCTGGGCAAGAGTGTCAACAGTGGATTCCGAAAATAAAAGAATCCATCCAGGCCTGCCCAGAAGCTGCAGGTGACGAGATGATTTGGGGCTGGTTTCAGACGGCGAGGTACTAAATGTCTCGAAGGACTTGAAGGAGGCTGGTGCTCAGCAGTGGGATAGGAATGGCTTGATAAAAATAGAAAATAATAGATTTTGAGGCTGGAATATTCCGCAGAAGCATGATTCTAAACCTCCAGACTAATATTATAAAGAGGTAAAATGATTTGTTTGTAAGGGATCTGATTACGAAAATTCAATTATTGAAAATAAGCTTAACCAAGCTGAACACTCACCTATAGGCTGCATTTTATATAAGAGCAACACACGATCTTTTCGGATGTCATAGGAGCCAAGCCCTGGGAAAAGATAACCCTACCTAATTTTAAATGTAATTAAATTACTAATATTATAAATGCGAAAGCGTGTTTTTACGCTCTCATGCCTAAATTTCCAAACCGATTGATGAATTTTAAAGAGTAAAATGGGACTCTGGTGTTGGTTATTGGCCTCATTAATTTGAGCGAAGGTTTGGGCAGCAGTTAGTAAGACAATACATCTAATACAAGCTTAGAAGTAACCTCTTTTCTTATTTTCTTTACCTTGGTCAAATAATAAGCATTGCCATACAACGTGGCAATGCCGCCAGTCTTTTGGGTACACTTCGAGTCGACAGCGGTGCGGATGAATTTTTTGACGCCATATTTTAGGGTTAATTTAGTTAGGAGTTTTTATTTTTATTTCTGGTGTATATAGTTAGTTAACCTATTTCTAGATAAACTATTTTTCTTATCGTTTATCCATTTCCTCAAGGAACCCTAGCTAAAGAATGGGAACTCACTGTCTAGTGTTGAATAAGGCTGTCATATATCAGGCCGAATGCCACAAGCTGACATATTTGTTGTACTTTCCTTTGGCGTTTCGGAGTCCCAAATAAATATTTTTCTTTCTTTCTTTATTTATTTACAATGGGAAATAGTAAAATTTTAAGATATTTTTTCATTCAGCATTGGGATATATGTACATGGTGTTCCAGAAGTGTGTGGTCATATTTAAGGGTGATGTTGGTAGCTGGTATACATACATTAAGGAAAACATAGCAAAACAAAAAAAAATGTTTTAAAACAAAAAGGCTAAAACAAACGACTAAAAAGTTCCGAACATATGACTAAACAAGCATTTTGATGCAGTCGGTGCCATCAAATCTGAGAGTGATACCACCAACTGTAACTTCTGGAACAGAGCATTCTGAGGTAAAAAAAATAATATCATAAATACATGAATATTTATAAACTACTAGCTTTTACGCGCTGCTTCGCTCGCGTAGATATAGATTTTCGCACTATGATACGATCTCTGTACCAAAATTCATGACAAGACTGGTATCAGATTTACTGGCTTCTAACAATCCGTAACGACTGCCAAAGGTCTACAAATGACAGCCGGGACCAACACATGATATTAATACATTTTAATATTTTCTAGGGACGGTTACTGTTAAGATCGTGTCCAATCCTACTGTACTTTGACAGGTTTTGAGGCTAGAGAGAGTAGAATTTGGACAAATCGAAAATTTATTTAAAAAATGGGTCACTACTAAGTGCGAGCTAAACGTGTCCTCCTTATAGATGTCCTGATCGTTTCCTCTGACCTTAAGTACGGTAAATATTATTGAGTGCAACTAGTACTGGTTTTGAAGGCCTTTTGCCCTGAAGCCTCTAAGAAATTACTGCTATACGTACTTATTCCGGTCGATTCTGTAAATATGTCGAAGTGAAGGCTTGGGTGAAGTGATCACGAGGTGATCTGTTAATCCATATAATCAAGATGGAATGACAGCTCACTTCGTGATCACGTGACATGTTGATTACATGGATTGACAGCTCACCTCGTGATCACTACACCCATACCTTCACTTCGACATGTTTACAGAATCGACCGGCTACTACGTTAAGAAAAAAACCAGACTCGCAAAAAAATTTTGCTTACATCGTCTAAAATGGAAAATACACGACCATAGACTTTTCTACTAAAAAACGGAACTGAACTACATCAGAATACATAATATTTATCTGTCTACCTACCCCCTAGGGAACTAACCATAACGTATATAAAAATTGCGATCTCTATACATACAAATAAATAAAATAGAAGTGTCTGTTTGTAATATCAAAATGACATTTTTATTTATACACTGATAAATATACTTTTAAATTTCTTGTCGTCTGTCTGTTTATTCTTCGAAACGGCTGGATCGATTTTGACGTGACTTGTTGGCAGATAATGATAAACCCCGATTCAGATTGGCTTAAGTACACACTTCTTTTATGGGATATTGTGTTAAGTTTTATAATAAAATACCACGTGAGATTCTCGAACTGAATGAGAAAAAATTTATAACATGCATAAAACGCACTCTATGTAGACAGGCATATTATAAACTGGAAGATTATATCCTTGATAAAAATGCTTGGCTAAATGGGTCCGGTCCTGCTCCACAGCCTCAGCCGCTTGGTTTCACTAGTTAGGTTTTATATTTGGAAGAGATGCTCACCCTCTTTTAAGTCTAATAATAATACTATTCCGCATAATCTTATATTATGTTTGGAATATACTTTTCTTTTTCTGTCTTTTCAGATTGATATTCATAGTTTTATAAAATGTAGAAGCAATTTTTATTTCAAGTTCTGTAAATGTGAGAACCATGGACCATTATGTTACTAGATCGTTTCCTTGTTTGACATGAAATAGCAGGGGCAGTTGAGGGTGTGTCATGCTCACTCCAATGTCTCGCTGATGGTGGCGCGTGTATCGGATCATTCAGTTCCCTTCAAAATGGTTGAGCTGAATGGTGCTGATGCACGCGTCATGTTCGTGAACGGGCGCCGTTAGTGGAGACTGGTCATCCCTTAGTTGCCACTGCCTCATTTTAATATTTCATACTATAAATTGTTTTTTTCTTTCTTTACATTGTTCTCATATATAGAAGCAACAAGGTTTATGTAACCAGGATTTTTGTAAACATAAAATGATTTAAAAGAGTGTCCGTGGAGTTTCTTGCACGTTCTTCTCCATAGAGATCTACGCTTTCGAACGTGCAAATAGCTTCATGTTTTTGACGGACTGACTTTGACAATTCAAAAGCACCTGAAAATGGTTTATTTGAAATAAATGCTTTGACTAATTGACTAATTGATAGCTGATGCTATAAGGAATAACTTGGGCTACTTTTGTTTTAGATAAAGATTTAGGGTTTTTGCAATAACAATAAAACCCAGTTTCACCTCGCTAATGTCCGAAACGGTTTTTATTTTAGAGAAAATATTAGGATTCCGGGCAAAGGAATTAAAACCAATTTTCACATGAGCGAAGCCGCCACAGCACAAGCTAGTCGAAAATACAAACTCTCCGAAGAGCAAACCACTACGTGTCTACGGCGTAGCATCTCGTAGCCGCGTAGCATCCTCGTAGGCGCGTAGCACGGCGTCCAAAATTCATGACTACCCGTTTGAAGTGTTAACTTTGCTACGTGAAAAGAAATATGTTTTCAGTTTAAAATGTTTCAGCCACTTGATATTTAAATAGCTTTAGTTTCATGTGTTTCCTTTAAAATGTTCATTCTTGGAACGTCCTATGTATTTAATATTTTGTGCTCCAATACTAAATTAAATGACTAGGTACCATCTATTCGACGCGATGATGTGGATGGGATTAGTGAGCACAACATTTTGGGCTACTCAAAAAAATCGGGATTTATTACATTGACACGAGCGACACCCGCTCGTAGCTAGCGTGTATGAGCGGGTTTCGCTCGTGTTAATGTCGGTTAATGATACCAATGTACATACTTCCAGGATGAAAAGTGTATAATAGAACATGGCCTTCCTGTGTGCCAAGATTCATTCAAATCTTTTCATCCGTTAAAACGTGAAGAGGTAACAAACGGGAAAACAGGCAGGCAGACTAACTTTCTCACTAACAATATTAATATCGATTAAAATCATACTTACGTTAATTTAAATATTAAGTTTAAGGTAAGGTAAGTCTAAGAATGTCTGGATAAATCCACCACATAAATTAGGTAAAAAAGGAACATCATTTGTGCGAAAATTTCCTAGTATTTAAAATTCTTCAGTTACTAACTGATTGAGTGACTGAGTGACTGACAGACAACGCACAGCCGAAACTACTGGTCGTAGAAAGCTGAAATTTGGTAAGTACGTTTCACAGTAAGTTGGGGAGCAATAAGAGAAAATTTCCCAAAAATCCTTTGAGAACGGGAAAATACGGGATATGCGCGTACGAAGTCGCAGACAAAAGCTAGTCTTCCATATAAATAGAATGAAACTTGTTCAATGTTACCATTGTTACCGACCATCATCCACACCAACAGGCGTCATTCTAAACTCTAGAAACATTTTTTAAAAATCCTTAATATTCATGCTTGCTTAAAAAAGTCCCCTCCACATGCAAGTCATTACTCATAACCCAACTTTTTCTCGGTACAGCCAGGTAAAAAATCTGTGGAAACCTCTCAGGAGATTCTAATTCCTATTTGAGAGGCGGCCTGCGTTTGTCAGGTGTAGGATTTAACTTGTCCCCAAGTATAACACGACGACTTTGAATAGGACCCTTAGAAGCATATAAGGTGGAAAGGCATAGTTTCATTAGATACACAAAAAATGTGTTTACGATATTTTCTAACGCCAACCATTACAAGTTAGGTGCAAAATTTTATGATAATATGGGAACATGAAAGAGAACGGTTATCCAGAACTGTGATACTAAGATTGTTTTTTTTAATAAAAAATACTCCTTCCGTAGGTTACCAGGTACCAATGCACTTAATAACATTGAAAGCATATTTAAAAATTGGTTGTAGTTTTATCCCGCGGCTTCACGGAATCAAAAGTAGTGTGATATTGCAGCTTTCTTTTAGTAAAATAATTTAACAGGAACTAAACAACAAACAAAGCTTAGGCTATTTTATTATAAAACCAGGAAAATTATCTGTATAAACAGTGCTCCATTCGGAGCTGTGTAGTTATAGTCAGGTCAATTCGTCCTGATCATATGTGTCCCACGCCCGAGGCGACGGTCTCCGTTCACCTTCTGTATATACCTTTATATGTATTTATTGTACAAAAATACCTTTGACAATAGACATATCTAAATAACTTTAGTAGCAATGTGATAAGAAAAAACACATATACGTATACTTGATTGAAAAATACTAATTAAATTAACATTGTATAAAGTGACTTTGATGGGCAGAAAGATGTTTTGCACGACTGTAAAGTTGCTTAAAGTATTCCCTTACGTATTTTGGGCAGATGTACGTCGTTGACATACATACTAGATTTTGAAGAAAAAATCAATATAAGAATTTGTCCTCCTTGAAAATAATCTACTAGCTCTTATAAACTTCAATGGCGGAGAGTCGGAAATATTCCGGAATAATCTAGAAGGAAAAAAAGGATTCTATGTCGTACTCAAAGCGTATGTGTGAATCTATTAATAGTATAAATAAATAAATAATAAGTAGAGTCAATTTCTAGAGCACTTACACTACTTACTTGTACAGTACTACAAAGGTCCTTTGTGCGTCTCGCAAAGGTTCTAGAACCTAGACTTTAAAGCCCTTAACGATCTACTTGTAGTTCTACAGCCTAACAAATCTAATTATCAATTAAAATTGACTTGAATGGTCTTTATTTCTTAGGCAGGTATATAAACTTGAAGAGGGAGATATTGTTTCATTTATAAAATAGTTATGTACTTTTGAAATCATTGTCTAACAAACATTTGGATATGAAAGTTACTACTATTTTATTTTTACTATGTTTTACTCTATTTTGTAATTATTTGTAACTAAAAGTAACTTTAACCAGAACTACACGTTAGCATCGCCATACAACGTGGCAATGCCGCCAGTCTTTTGGGTACACTTCCAGTCGACAGCGATGCGGATGAATTTTTTGACGCCATATTTTAGGTTTAATTTAGTTAGGAGTTTTTATTTCTAGTGTATATAGTTAGTTAAGTATTTATGGAAATGGAGTTAAGTATTATACATTTATATCTACTTTAACCAGTATCTTAAATAGACACATTTTAAAATTAAGTTTTTTTTTGTGTAGTAACAAAAAAGGATGCACGTACTGACATGTGACGTCAAAGCACGTCACCGTCACCGTTTAGCGTACAAAAAAAAACGAAAAAGCGATGGCGAGATAATAATATGTCTTCCACCTCTCCACGGTTCTTCATGCCAATATTTGAAATGTTATTTATAAAGCTTCATTTCTTTACCAATTTTAATACTGATTTAAAAAAAAGTTTTTTTTCATTAGTGTTATTTGTTTAAAATATTGTATAAAAACCGGCCAAGTGCGAGTCGGATTCGCGTGCAAAGGGGAATATATTTTTTTAACAAATTACTTTAAAATCTTGAAAACTTTATATAGGTTTTCATGTAATCTATTATCTGTATTTTTTTCAAAATTTTAGACTTAGTAGTTTCGGAATTTTAATAACGTCAGAATGGATAGTTTATAATTAATAAAAAAAATTGGAACTTTTACGATGAGCCCTTTCGTTTCATGTGTCACACGGCACAGTTGAAAAACTTTTTTTTAATTTTCCGTCCAAAAACTGACCCCATCAGACACGGGTCCTTGTTTGGGTCACAGTAGGTTATGTGTGTACAAAATGTGAACTGAATCGATCCAGAAGATTCGGAGAAAATCCGCTGTGACAGACGGACAGACAACTGAGTGATCCTATAAGGGTTCGGTTTTTCCATCAAAGGTTCGGAACTCACACATAGGCACATCTATTTCGATTTGTCGTTAAATTGTCGCAAACAAGCAAGAAAGAATTTATCTTTTCGAACATAACATAAAACAATATCACTTTTAAACATCTGGAATACGGAGATCGGATAGGAAGTCAGAAGGACCTATCGCTATAAAATAACAAAATAATCAACCTTCTAGAAAATTCAACAACACAATATCAATCGCCACTGTTGGCACATACGCCGCTCCCATGGATATCCCCACGTTATAGGGTAATCCCACTATGACAAGTAATGAGTGGTCATCTATCAATGTTTGCACGCTATTATAGACACTAACAGAACCAGGAAAGGGTGAAAACCCCGTGCACAGCACGACAGATGTTGTGCAGGAGGGTTCTATGGTTTAATAATGGTTGCTATGGGGTGCAGTTTTGTTGGATTTAAAATTAATGACCATGAATTCTTTGTCCTTTTATTATTATCGAAAACTGATCCATGAGATGACTCTTGGGATATAGTGCACATGTTAAACTCTATAGATGCAGATAAGTATCAGCTTATGCTTACACTTCCATTAATGGCGACCTAAACTTAATTTGGGTTATTTTCATCCGCAAAGTTTAAGGCGTAGTGAAACTGGTGCGTTTCATAACGTATAAACTGAAACCGCGAAGCGGGGCTCCGTCGAACTATCTTAGCGCAGATGGTAATCAGTTACTAGTTATGTTTTTATATCTTTTGAGTGGTATGTCAAACGATTTTATATTTAATGTATGTTATGCTTATAAAAAATAGTTATTTTAAAATTATATCAATCGTTTATTATATTAACTAATCGTTATATTAAATAATTATAGCTTCCGTTGTTATATGTTGTAAATATTAGAGATTTTGTTGTTATATCATCTATTACTTATCCTAGTTAAACTGGTTCGAATTTTAGTTCACTATTTTAACTAAGACTATCGGACACAGAGGTAATTCTTTAATTTGAGAAAAAAAAGTTCACTAAATTCAAGTACAATTACATTTTATTTATAGTGAACATTTTGCAGATACAGCAGCGAAGCCATTACTAAAAATCTAGATGAATAAATACTGTTTAAAAAAAATACGATTTGTGAAAAATCAATAAAAACGGTGGAACAAATAAATAAAAGGAATCATGTTGTTTTGAAGTTATTATTCTATCCTTGTCACGCAAAACGTCGTTTGTACTGGATGGCAAAATAACTATGACGTCACTTACGTGTCCTCACACGTTATTAGTCCAGCCTATGTTTATTTGATTTTAAAATGATCTCGACTCCGCATTTTTTTTTGCTTTTTAAAACGTGTTGTCTTTTCTCTAGGTTTCGAGAAATGCAATAAAAAAATTAAATGTCAAAGTCAAAAGTCATTTATTCAAATTAGGCTGAGTGCCAGCACTTTTTGAACGTCAAAGTTCTACATAAAGACAGTCCCCCAAAACGCCCGCCCGTCACCACTTCCTAGTGTTTTAGCTGGGAAGAAGAAGTGGTGGAATGATCCTTCGCCAGATCTTAGTACCTTACTAAGATCTGGGGAAGAATCATTGAATTTTTCTAGTTGGCTCAACAGGCAGTCAGTGTTGTCCAGCCACCGTGTTGCCGGCTTTTACAATTCCCAAGAGAATAGTTCCCAGTGGACTTTCGATTCCAATAATAACAACACTAATTCAATGTTATACAGAACCACGATAAGCCCCTGCTACACACACGACGATAATACAGCGTGGGGGAGACGATCGATAGTTTAGCCCGGGGGAACCCACTCTAATCAATATTATGGTACAATTCACATGATCTGCACACCTTTAGGGGACTTTATGGGGTGTATCAAGGTTAAAATTGGTGTAAAGTGAGTACCTAAACTAAAATAAACTGCAAGTTTTTCCGAGTTTTTCGTATGAATAAGGATATGGAGTGGATTCCAAGTGTTGTTCCAAGTTTTTTCTGCCTAATTTCTTACTACCGTTTCACCATATTTTACATGCTGAAAATACAGTACAGAACCCACTACTTGGACACGGGGCTGGAGAGGGAATGGGCTGTTACCACGCGATTCCAGTGCGAATTGGTAGATTAGGGCTCCCACACATAACTGCGAATTCGCAACGCATCGCGAATATCTGCGAGCTCGCACGTACAAGTTCCTGCGATTGCTGCGTCGCATCGCATCGCATCGCAGTTTTGTGTGGGCGCCCTTACACATCCTTAACTTTTTGTAGACATGCTGGTTTTCTCTCGTTGTTTTTCTCCTAGCATTCCTGGTGAAATAAAAAACACAAAGTAAAGCCTAACTGGTTACCCACAATTGTAAGTCGGGGCTGTAACCAATAGGCACAATGTTCCCGTGCTCTTATTAATTACGTAACTTTCATTAAAACAGAAGGCTCTTTCCAGTTTAGATTTAAAAGAAATATCATTATAAAATTGCCAATAAGTTGGAAAGAAAAGTTGTCTGGATTAAAATGAAAGCCTTATTAAGGAGACATCTGCAGTAGACTTAATTAATACTAAGTTCAAATGAGACAATCTGATAAGTCAAGAATACGAGCAAAAATGTTTAATCTTTTAAGCTGCAGTTGCCTTTGAAAGATTGCATATTATGCTTTTATAGTGAAATTTTAATAGTCTAAAGGTTTAAAAACAACTAAATAATAAACATTTTGTTTTTTTGTTATACATCTTTAGAAATTGTAAAAAAAAACCGAAAACATGTACCCGGCGTAGAAATTGAATCCAAACATAAAAAAATTCAAAGAAAAGATGGATGGATTCTGTGAGGAATGATATAAAAGAAAATAAGTCATGTATGTCTGTATTGTCTCTGTCATATATGACCTAGACTAGAGTCAAGGGTAAACCCAAACTAATTAAAAAAAAAAAGAAAAAGTAATTGAAAGCGTGACGGTTGATAGGAATGAAAGGAAGAGAAAAACGTGTGCGTTGACCCTAAGTAAGATGGGACGAGGACAGGAAGATGATGATACATCTATAAAAAATATCATCACATGCAAGTGGTCTCAAAATGTTCACCTAGTATATATAACGGTAACCTTCGCATAAAGGTAACATTAAGCTACAAGAGGGTTTTAGGTTAACCTAAATGGGTTAAATTCTATTATGAATTCAGTCATGTTGTTGTACAGTTAGCATGACAAGTCAATTAACATTTTAGTTTTACTTCATTTATGCGCGGCAGGCTCAGATATACATACTGTTACCTCTTCACGCTTTAACCGCTGAACCGATTTAGATAAAATTTGGTACAGAGATAGATTAGACCTTGGAGAAGGACATTGGCTTTTGATTTCTGACCTTTTGTCGAAAGAAAAGAAAAGGGCTTAAAGTGTTTGAAATAGGGGATGAAAGTTCGTATGGGAGTCCATCATTATTGAAGCTAAAAACATGAATCTTTGTATTTAGGCCCTTGCTAAAAAATAAAAAAACTTACACATGTTTAACTTTTTTTTAAAATAAGTATCTTAAAAATAAAAATGGCTGGCCAAGGTAACTATTCCACGCGGATGAAGTCGCGGGCAAAAGCTATTGTTATTTGTTATCATTAAAAATAAGTCTTATGAACGACGTAACACGAGAATTTTACCACACATCTATAAAATGGAAAACAAATTGTTTTGAAAGTACAAAAAAATGTTTTCTTTTAAAAACTTAACTAACTATTTACAGTACACTCGAAATCTCCTACCAAAGTAAACCTTAAAATATGGCGCCAAAATTTTCCCCCGCATCGCTTTCGACTGGAAGTGTGCCTTAAAGACTGGCGGCAATGCCACGTTGCGTGGCAATGCTTTACTTCAGTCCCATGTAAATAGCTTTTACATGGGACAGAAGTAAGTCTAAGCGTTGAAAAGAAAAATGTTTACTTTTAAAGGTAAAGAAAGAAATATAGATACTTTTTAAAACTTGTGTTAAATAGACGATCTAATAAAATAAGACTATCTATACTACTGATTGACCTCCAATCCGCGTCTTGAATAAAGTTTAATTAGTCAGGTACGTTAAGTTAGGTCAGTAGTTTTTCGAATTAAGAAGACTTGGACGGTAATTGGTAGGTAATTGAGGGTTATTTAGCAAAGTTATAAATATACACTTTTATACTTCTATTTACAGAGTTGTTCATAGAGATGAGTTAATTCCCCTATTCTTTGTAGTCGCCATGACGACGGAAAAAACTCAATTCGGGGTAAATAACTAGCTACTGGTTTGAGGGAATGGAGTGGAGGCGATTTGAGGAGGAAATAACTTTGAATATTGTATTGTGTAATATATATATGTGTAATATATATTAATATTGGGTGCAAGTGAACTTCCAACACTTTTAAAAATACGAAATGTTATTTATTTATTTATTTATTATATACTTTTTTGTAAAACTCATTACAAACATAATAAAAACGTTTAAAAAACAAGTGTACAATGGGCGGTCTTATCGCACAGGGCAATCTCTTACAGACAACCTTTGGATGGACTGAACGAAAGAAGTTAGATTTAGGGCGGTTAGTGTACAAACATCATAAATAATATTAATTAGACATAATAATATAAAATACACACAATACTAAATAATATACTTATTAATATCAAATATATATATGGGAAAGGAGAAAAAAAATTATAGTGAGAGGTAATGCTCCTTCACCAATTTTCTCTTCTCAATAAATAATGAATGAAAAAAAAATTCAAAAGTGTTTATTCACAGTAATACATTGCTAACAACATAATTATTACCTCTGCCAAACTGCAAAGCAGTTTGTTGGTAGATGTAGCTCCTTTTCTTTAGCACACATTTATTATAAATAAATACACACAAAAATACAAGTTTATTATTTATAATATTAATTACTAGTTGCCGCCCGCGTGATTGTCGAAAAGTATCCCAAGGGAACATATTCCCGGGATAAAAAGTCATATGTGTTATTCCAGACTATAATCTACCACTGTGCCAAATTTAATCAAAATCCATTCAGTAGTTTTTACGTGAAAGAGTAACAAACATCCATCCATCCATCCATCCTTACAAACTTTCGCGTTTATAATATTAGTAGCATTAATCTTCTGAACATCGCCGTTTGCACATGTAAACAGATAAACACAAAAGTACAAGAACACACAAAGAAAACACGGTAGAATTGTAAACATACTTTTTCCCGAAACACATTCTGATATTGGAAAAAAATTAGACATCTGATCTTCTTGGCATTAAGTAGTCGAATTGCATATCCCTGTTAGCACAAAAGGGCTGAAACATACTCCCCAACAAGGTGGTATATACAAACATAAACCAAACCGTAACATCAAAGCAAAATCATCACTGGCTTTGAATGCAAAAAAGCTAATTAAAATCGGCTCAGAGGGGTCGGTGGTTATTAAAAGTTGCATTTTATCATTACGACTGGATGGCAATGTAATTAATTAGCCATCGAGGGATCGAGCGACGTAGAACAGATAAATATAGAGAGAACAGGACTTTGGGATGCTGCGGGGAAATTTCCGATGAGTCCTACATGCAAGTTTAATGATCTACCGTGGGTGAATATTTGCACAATTCGCACCTTTAAAGTAAAACCGTTACTAAACGAAATTATGAAATTTTATAGGGGAGCCAATATTAGAAAATAGTCACTGTTTCAGATAGATATCACTGATACCTCAATTCATGAAAAGGTTCGTTTAGTAGCGGTTTAACTTTAAAGGTGCGACTATAAAATTTCATAATTTCGTTTAGTAACGGTTTTACTTTAAAGGTGCGAATTTATTTCTACTTATTGTTGGTTCCGGCTGTCATTTGTAGATATTTGACAGTCGTTACGGTCCGGTAGTCTGAAGCTGGGAAATCTGACTACTAAGGAGGGTCTGTTACCCAGTTACTGGGTCGTGAAGTTCAGATTGGCAGTCGCTTCATTTAAAATACTAATATTTATCTGGTTCGCCCTAGCATATTTGGGAAGAAGCAAGGCAAATTGATTGATTTTCATTTTAACCGACTTCAAAAAAGGAGGAGGTTCTCAATTCGTTTGTACTTTTTTATGTTTGTTACCTGAAAAAACTGTTTGTAAAAAATATGTTTTCATGTGAAAGGATTTACGTTTCGATTGGTCCTATACAATTTTTATGAAAATCGGTTCAGTAATTTGGTTTTTAAATCAAAAGACTTGGAGAAAATATGTCATCCAAGTAAACGCAATTGTGTATTTTGGTTTCCTGTGACTTTCCAGTGGCGTCGTTAGGTGTGAAACCACTAAAAAGTGAAAAATTAAAAACTTTTTTACAAAAAACCGACTTACAAATAAAAAAAAACACTGCAAAGTATAAAATAGCTTCAATTTTGGAAGTCGGTGTTAAAATACGAAGAAACAACCAACAACGCCAACATCCGAAGTTAAAGTTATTTTAAAATTTGTAGTATTTTTTTTTTGGAAGTCGGTTGTATTTTTTGTTTTTCTACGGTAATGTAAAAGTATGTTTGTTAATCTATCACGTCTCAACAACTGAACAGATTTGTATGAAACTAGTTAGGTAAGTATACAATGCAATGCAATTTATTGCGACTTAGATTTTATTAACTGGCCTAAAACTTCAAAAACTGTTTATGTGTAGTAGGTCTAAAGAACGAGTGCGGGTCTCCTCTACTCAAAACAGTTATCCATGAAACTGTTAATCATCCAAAAAATATTACAAATCGAAATAAAAACTTGAACATCACAAATCCTTGCCCCTGGACCACTCTTCTCAAAATTACGTACTCTTTAATCCCGTTCCCCACACGCCAACTCAATATTTCGAACCCTTCAATGTCAATGTTCATTATATAATATATAACTGTCTATCTGTTTATACATAAAGGGGAGAGGTGGCTCGCCGTATCCCATGGGGAGGCATTTATTGATTTTTGGCACTGCACCATGAATGCGACGCCCAGACAGACGGGTATGTATAGGATAGGTAGGTTTGCTTTGATTATAACCTTTGTAAGGTCAGTTGAAATTGGCGTTGTGTATATTCATGTATTTATGTACAGTGTACTGTTCGTCTGGCAATGGAGATACAGAGATGACAGCACCTTTATTGCGAGGCAGTTAAGGGCAGTTTTTGTAGTAACAGTGTACATTGACATGTGGTTATCCGTTGAAATACTCGTCTAGTTTTGTTGTTTGAGACAAGGATTGTAGGGTCCTTTTGAATGTCATGTGACTTAGCGTGGAGGGAAACCGTATGAGATTGACAAACGCTGTCGAAATGTATCGAGATTAATCTCTTATATTTTGACATTCGCTAAAAGAATAAATGACACTTTATCTGGAGTCTGGTGGTCTGAAATAGTCAAAAGAGAACGAGCTAGGGTACCTAATTATTAACAAAACAAGATTTTTGTTCGTGATATACCGCACTGAAAATAATTACAATCATAAAATTTGGACGAAATCGTCAAATTTCACTGACATTCTTTGTTCTCCTTTGCCAGAGTGTTCAAAACATATTAATTTGATGATCAGATGAAACAAAATATCCTTGCAGAAGTCGTTAATGAGTGGAAAGATTGCCTTATATCCCTGACATTTGAAACATTGCTCGAGGCCATGAGTCAGGGAAGGTAAAGGGTTTTCAAATTATTTAATTAGATACGAGTATACAATCTTGTAGATAGCTAACTTAACGAGAACCTAATCAGGTGTCGCGTTGCTAAACTTATTTGTTTTCTCTCGCAAATAAACGCAATCTTCTAAATTTTCTTTGTTTATTTCTATAAGCAGACTGATCTTGAAGTTTACATTGCTAATGTCTGCAATATTTTTGCGTACCGTAACTTATAACTTAATTAAATATTTTCTTTTGTTAATAATGGATGGGCACCCATCCACGGACCGACCTTGGCAAACGTTGCTTAACCTCGAAGATTGGCCCGTGAGGCAGTTATTATTTAGCCACGAGCACGATACAAATAAAGGTTATTAAAGGTTCGCCACCCCTGAGCTAGTTAGTCGTTATCATAACCGGACGATATTTTCTAGAAAGTTCCTCGTATATATAACGAGGGAAAGGCGCAATTAGGCGGGAATAGTGGGCATCTTAATTTTCAGACTAATTTACTTGAGCGTTGAATCGCAATTTTCTATTAACTTTAATTTTCAGCTAAACTTTTCATTTTCTCAGTTGGTGCTCGGAAATAGAATAATAGGCTTCCGTTTATTACTGGAATGTTTATTTTAGAAGATTACAAGGAAAATTGTATACCCGATACGTAATTGTAAGTACTGAAATAGAAATCTGACGGGCACGCACAATCAAACACTTCATATCGATTATTATCGGAGTCGGAGACGAATTGACGCAATTTTGAAAGACATTTTCAGGCAAGGCACCTTTGCTAGACTCTAGAACATGCAGAAACCATCCATTAAAGAACTTGGGTTAATTTTACAACGTCCCCGTAGTCGGGTAAAATAATAACTTAACTTATATAAATATACTAACTACCGCCCGCGGCTCCGCCCGCGTAAATGTCAGCAAATATCCTAAAAAAAATATCAGATGTGTTATTCTAGACTATAACTTCGATATAAAAAATACCAGGGTGCCAAATTTCATCAAAATCCGTTCAGCCGTTCTGATGTGAAAGAGTTACAAACATTCATCCATCCTCACAAACTTTCACATTTATAATATTAGTAGGATTTGTAAATATGTAACTAGTAATCTCGGGAAATACTAATCTGTTGAAGTTTCAATGGTACAAAAATCGAGCGAAATAGCGGGAATAAGTTAGTACTGAATAAAATAAACACATTTCCGGCCAAGTCGAAACCGCCAAAGATCCATCTATCCCACAATATTATTTTGGGTAAAAAGGAGACAAAATTAACATAATACATGGAAGTCCATCTCTCTAATTGCAATGCCAGCTCATGAATATGGAGGGTAAGACATTTGCATTATAAAATATTACGTGTGCCTTCACTCCAGCACTCGGGGATTCGAGTTCTTTGTCAATATGCTTTTGTGATTAAAAATAAGTGGAAATGTCAAGTTTGGGCATGTTGATGTCACCGGAAAATGGCAAACTCTGTAAGATTATAAAATATCTTGAGAGATTGTTAACTCTCGATAAATTGTAAACTGAACATTTGGAATACCTGTTTTACGCATCTAAATTTGATAGTCTATAACCTCTCGAAGTCATTCCGAGAAGTTGTGCAAGTAACGAAACTTTAAGTATATACAATTTCCATTTTCATGATTTCGAATATCATCATCATTACGCCTGTTTTACCTCAAGCAAATAGAAGACAGAAGTACTCTCATTTTACCAGATATACATATGGAAAGACAGTTTCCGTTACCTCGGCAAAAATCCATGAATGGTTCAAATGCGACACGTGCTCCTCATTCTAAGACCGCGTTTCCACCTGCGAAGAAGGTTCTTCTTCTGCAAGTACTTAGTGTCAGAGAGTCTATCTGACAGTAGATTTAAGATGTAAACTACGTAGCAATTGCACTTGCGACAGTTTGTCAAACGTTGACTGCGAGTAGATGTGATTGCAAGAAATTCAAACTCGCATGCAAGTTGCATTACATTGCAGCATACCAGAAATAATGTGGCCAAACGCCTGATCGTGCCCCACAATCAAATTTAAATTGCATGCTAGTTGCTTGCTTGCCTAAGGATTCATTATGTCATATTAACGCCCGTGCACTACGTTCAAGCTCATGTTCTGTAGCGGACATGTATGGACCCATGTAGATCTTATCTATTATCGACAAAGCTAGATACTAGATAAGCGAGTCGGTGCCTCGAGGAGGAATTATGAACATCAATTGTTATCAAGACAATGCCTTGTATCACATAATGCGCTTCGTTGCAGTATGCGACAGTAGAGAATAGATCTTCGATTTATGTAACTTGGTGCGACATTTATGTTTCATGTCCAAACATTAATTTATAACTACTTAGTTTCTACCTATGTATGTGGTATATAACGTGGTACTATTGTTATTTCCTATACGAAGCGGGAGTTCTCGAGATGGGTGACATTAGCTGTGAATTTCTTTCGACTGAAATGATAGATAAAACATTTATTCGATGCAACACAACAAGAAAAATATTCAATACACAAATATACAATTAAATTACAAAAATGATGAATTAACGAATGTCATATTTTTGCAGATTGCCTGAAATCTTTCTAACTTACAGTTATGTGACATTTTCCACATTTCGTGCCGATTGACTTTTTTTTTTAACAATGGGAATTCATCAAATTACTTCTTCCGCTCTGGGTGGAGCGGAAGGGCGTGTCAGACTCTTACTGACTAAAACCCATCCGTGTTCCTTCTAAAGCGTCCCAGGGCCGCGGTGACTTTTTTGAAAAAAATCCGTTACCCTGGCAGTCGTGCCGATTGACTACTACCCAGATTTTGTCAGACCATACTTACATAGCCACCTGAACAGATCTAACCCTTTCCCCGTTCATGTCTTGGAATGTTTAGGATTGACAGAACACAACAACACAAGGCAAAGGTTTCCTGTAGGTAGTTCCACGCTGTACCTAGACTTAAAAATACCTTCATCATTTACCAGACAGCGTTTCGCAATACGTACCTACCGAGAAGTTTCTCGTCACTACAAACTAGTGTAGTTAAAAATTCTTCTACGATTCCGTAACGACTGCACTAAGAGGCATCACACAGACACTTCAAGTTTTCTTCTAAGAAATATAAATGACGCACTACGTCATCGTTTGAAGGGATTGCTTATGTAAACTGGGCGTGTTTAAAACCGAAGTATATCAAACCTTCTCTATCCAAATTATTCTTTGTAATTTGCCTTGCCTTTTTCCAACTATGTTGGAGTCGACTTCAAGTCTAGCCGAGAAGTGTTGCAGACCAGTATTTGACAAGGACCAGCCGCCTATTGGACGTCCACAAACTAACTATTCTCATGACTGGCTCCTGTAGCCAAAGGCGGGAAATACACATGCCTGTAAAACGGAGCAGGAGCTTTTTTTTTTCAGGGTTGGAAATTATCAGATGACTTCTTCGGCTCTGGGTGGAGCGGAAGGGCGTGTCAGACTCTTACTGACTAAAACCCATCCGTGTTCCTTTTAAAGCCCTTTGCGTTCCAGGGCCGCGGTAACTCTTTCGAACAAATTCCGCAACCCTGGCAGACGAAGCAGTAGCTTGCATGCTAATTAACGACATGAGCAAGTATTTATGTACTTGATCCTCCACTAATAAACTCTCAACCACAAGCTGAGCTATTACTAAGTAATTAATGAACAAATAATTTACTGCTCGACTTGAGAACTGAACCAAGGACCCCATGCTCAACAGTCACAATTGTGACAACTGGACCGGCGAGACAGAATTACCTTGTGGACAACAGTAGCTTGCACGTGCAAGGAGTTCATATGCATGTGTGCCAACTACAGGTATATGGCCGGCTTTTATTCTCAAATTGTTCAAACTGCTACACGTAGAACAAGTACTAGACGACAATAGCTTAAACTAAATTATTATTCGATCTAATTGGCATTAGCCGATGATACGCCTAGTGAATTAACTAACGAGATCATTCACGTTACGAAATTAAACCTTAATGACAACAAAGAAGGCTATAATTCGCGAAAATTCCACCAAATTAACAGCAAATAAAACTTTGTATAGATCTATCGAATCACTGTATCGTTTTGCAGAGTTATTTTTGCTTTTCGGGAACTGACTTCGTCTTCAAAAGTGAACTTTATTTTTATGGTCATAGAATCTGTTGTGTTTATATTCGTGTAAATATTTCTTGGTATTGTATTATGCGTCGAACGGCATTACTACTGGCCACTCGTCCAACCAATTACAGCGTCAAGTGGTATGAATATTCACTCGCTATCGTGAATACAGATTCGATTATAGAATAATTCAATGGAACGGGAGGTGGTGCGAAACGTAGGACCGATCGGTTTTTATTGAGGTCGCTGAAAAGAAAAATAAAAGTAACTGAAAAACATACGTTTTTAAAGTATCTTTGTTTTCATCATACCAACACCAGAGTCTGAAGTCTCGACATTGATAGCGATTTCGGTAACATCTTCCGAATGATACCGTTTGTCAAGCCTCATTGGCGTGCCGTTACATTATATAGGGTTGAAATCACGATACTGACGATGCGAATTTTAGGCATTATATATGGGCTGGCCTACCCTTACTGTAGCCTACTGCACGCGCATTTCAAGCATACCGAATAATATCGATACGCTTAGCGGGCTGTCAAAATTCGACGCTAGGTTCGCAAGTTTCCGAAAAAAGTTCAGTAATTTGACATTTGCTAGCGATGACATTATGTAGAGACTACCAAATATCGGTTACAAAAGTAATTTTATTAGATCATATAGATTGACAGCTCAGCTTGCGTGATCACTTCACCCAAGCCTTCACTTCGACATGTTTACAGAATCGACCGACAGGACACAAATTCGGAATCCGAGCCTGATAAATTCCAGATGGAAAACCTTATAATATTTTGACCACACCACACAGGAATCGAACCTAGGACTTAACTCGCAGCAATAGAACGCGCGACCAATAGGCCAAACGAGGCAGTTCCTCATCATACTCTCGTACGTAAGCATTAGATACCTACGAAACTTTGATAGGTATCCAAACTCCTTTTGCTTCATCATCTTCCATACATCTTTCTTCTATACACGCCACTCGATAAACTATGACAAAACTCGAAACAGCATTTTACTCCAAGTAGGTACATATTAAAAAACAATTAAGAAATAAAATCAATTAGGTAGGTAAATACAATTCTCTTTAGTTCAAATTACCCAAATGCATAAACATTTGATTTTGTCTCCGAAGAGAAGTTAAACAGTAAACTTTAACATAATAGACTACAGATATACATGTAAGTGGTTAACTCAGAAAACATCAGCGTTATAACTGGAAGACTTTAAACAGACTCAAGTCGGCTGCAACAAAGACAATCTTCGCAGGCGATGGTTCTCGAATGATACCTACCAATCTTCAGTGTTCTTGCGACACTTTTCACGGCCCACCTTTCAACTTGTACTGCAGGCCCAGTTCAATTGTACAGCCACGTGAAGACCTAATGACTGCGTCAGTAAATGATGATGTCGTAGCAGATGTTGCCGTAGCAATCAAAATGTACCTATGTATACAAAATATTGTAAAACTTATATTTGAAAAGAGTAACTATGAAGTTTCTTGTCCGTTCTTCTCCATAAGTATCTACTTTTTGCGAATGGACAACTAAAGTTACTTATATTTTAATTATAAAACTGTAAATTTGACGTTCAAAAGTGCCTTTTAATGATCTACTTGAAATGAATGAATTGACTTTGACTTTGACAAAAAAAAAACACATGTGTCCTCGACACGCTAAGAAGAAGAATCATAATAACTCTTGCTAAAGTTTATAAAAGCGCAAGATATCACCTACAACCAACAGACTTACAACAGACTATATTTAAGTACAAGCCCATACCTTAATACTATATTACTCCCCAACACACAATCACAAGAACCCACGTCAAAATCATTTGCACCACCAACATTTCAACGCCATTTATATTTAATAATATCAACCCCAACTACGGGGGGTGAACAGTGAACACGAAAATCAATACGTCTGTCTGGGAGGGACGGGCCCTCCTAAATCCCTACAGCAGGACTGTAGACCGTGCATCCTCGTCAAAATATCTGCATTTGAATCGGCCGAAATGCATGGGGTTCGCATATGTACCTATTTACTACATAGTTGTTATGTGAGCCGTCTGTCTGAGTACAATGCGATCGATTAACTATGAGGGATGGCGCGCGTAGTCGCTTTGATACGCAACCAAATTGCATTGTAATAATATTACGTAATCGCATGATTGCTGTTTGCCGGGCGTTCGAGAAGCTTCTGCGCGCGATTATAAGCGTGGTGCGGTAACAGAAAAGAAATAAAATGAATATTTGAAGATAACATCACGCTCGTCATCTCGAATAGTTTGGCAGAGAAGTACCACATAGTCCTACATATTTCGCGACATTTCGATGTTTTTAAATCGGACTACGCTACCATTGAGAAATACCAGAGGGAAAATCCCTTTAGTCATACATATTTCCACGTATCCAAAACATTGCTACATGTTTATATGTACAAACATTGCCATACTACTGTACCTTTGAGGACGTGGATTGCTGGAGATTAGTCTTCCGCAAGCGGCGCCACATTGATCGGTCCTGTGGTTTTTGTATTCAGCGAATTTCCTCAACGTTTACCGGGACATCGGTCCACCTTGGTGGGAGGCCTTGCAACGTTACCGTCTGTAGAAGACGAATATTATCGCCGCCGGTACAAAGTCGACATCCCACTCATACGCACAAAACGTTCTGGCAAAACTGTTATTGAATTACCCGCAGGAGTTTGTGTTTCCTGATAGCTACAACCTGGGGGTCTTTAAGCCAAGAGTGAATAGGTTACTTCTAAGCAAGCATGCTCCATCGTTGACCACATCATCGCTTTCCACCAGGTGATATTGAGGTAAAACGCGGGCAAGAATTAAAAAAAAAATAAGACTCTCTGAAATTCACGTAGAATATGCATAACTTGATTACATACCACGTCAGTTTTCTCGTAACCTATCAACTCAACAATCATCCTTTCCGTCCCACAATCTACCTAAAGAGTAACGTTATACCACAGTATAATTTAATTTACTTCGACGACGTGTCAACACACACTTTTAATCGTCGCATGTCACCCGGGTCGAGTTAAGTGCAAATTATTCGGTTGGAGGGAAAATGTGAAATCCTCGATTCTGATTTACGAACGCTCGGAACGGTATTCTGTATATTTTCTATCTTTAATTTAAGGTTATAATGTTTTATAAGGTGACTAGCAACCCTTCGGTTTCGCATAGTGGAATTAAAAAAAAAAAACCTTCATCGTTTATCGCTCTTTCTATTGGAGAAAATTATATCGAAATTCGTTGCATGGTTTAGAAGTAGTAAGCGGAAAAAAGGACAAAGTAGCGATTTTTTTTTAGCTATTACTCGTATTTAGAGATTAAAGAAGACATACCTTGGAGGAGGAGGTGACGTATTTTGATGACGTCAAATCAAGATTTTTGAAAGAAGAAATGCTGCTCCGACCCTTAATACATTGGTACGAGTATAAGGGGAGAACGGGGGGTAGTTAAAACAGAGGTTACATAAGGCTACACAATTTTAGTTAAAAATTGCCAGTGGGAAGGTAGCATATACTTAACATGGGAAAAATAAACGCCGGCCGCAAGAAATGTTTAGATATGTAGTACCCACTTTCCTTTCAGCAATTCGTCGATTTGAAAAGAAAAAAATATAAGTAGGTATATGACGTAGTGGGACTTTTTCAGTATAATAAAAAATAACCCTAACCATTCATACGTTCATTTGAATCAGTTACGCTTCAAAATCTAGACGAGACGGATTAACGCCATCTGTCATGTGTAGCAAGAACTATCTGTGAGTGTAAACACAAAACTTTGGTTTCATGTTGAATGTTGATAATTTGGACCGTATTCTCGTTGTTTTAAGGCCCAATACCGTTTGCAGTTTAAGTAGATTATCATCGAAACTTGTTTTATTGTTGGGCATTGTTGAATACTATGCAGCTGGCATGTAATATTAGGTATTCTATAAATGGCAGATGTGCATTTTTCTTTGTGCGAAACGAAATCTGTTTACATCAACCCGTCTGTAAAGGGATTAAACACAAAATAGCTGTTTTGTCAATCAGATTGGCAATTCTCGTACCTACTTTAGGTACGCGTAAGCGGTAAAATTCAACTCGCAATATCATCGCAGCGACGATAAATTTCAAATCGGCCTAGCCTTTTGGGGTCCGCTGAATACCAGTATTTTACGTGGAGCGGCTGCCTTACCTCAACAACGCATTAATTGGGTCTTGGCAAGACTGAAGTCTGCGACTGCCAAAGATCTACAAATGACAGCCGGGACCAACGACTTTTCCGTGCTTTCCGAGGCGCGGAGGAATCTCGGGATGTTAAGACGGTCACCCATCCACAGACCGACCTCGGCAAGCGTTGCTTAACCTTGAAGCCTTGCGGCTGTTATATTTTAGCCACGAGCTCCTCAAATGTCAAAAACTTGTCTGAACTGCGATGCGATGCAAATGCGCTCCTTAGAATCAGTCAGTCGCAAATAAAATTTTATTTCAGGATCTACCCGTAAAGCTAAACGTATATACGTTTAGCTTTACAGAATACCGTCGTCAATTACACTCGGAACGAATGTAGAGTAAATAAACCTGTACGCCCGTAGAAATTAAAGCTATTTGCACGCAAATATTAACTCAACGGTATCAGGTACATCCTACATTTAAATCTCATCTTAAATAAAGTCTCGAGCCTTAGGCTACTTTTTATAACATAACATCACACTGTATTGAGTTAATGGATGCAGCTGAATACCAGTATTTTACATGGAGCCTAGAGTAATATTTTATTGATCTCTTAACTTTAAAAAAGGTATTATTAATATATTAGAGTGTGACTGAGCGCTGTGCGTGTCCCTTTATCTCAAAAACGGGGTTGAGCACATGAAAAAATTATTCAACAAAAATGTATGCAAATTTTACGCTATCCAATTTGGATGATATGTGTCAACATCATTGTATCTATAGAAACTTACGACACAGATACGAAATTTGATGAAACTTTTAAAACGCCAAAATAAAGGTGTAAGTATACCAGTTTCCAGCTTATTATCTCTCATTCCGAGGTGAAACCCTAATTTGACTGGACTACAATAGGAGCGGAGCATTAATGAAAAATGTGACGCAGACGTTGCGCAGGTTAGCTAGTTATTTAGATTAGAGATCCTTTCGTTAAGAATGGATTCGGAAAACTCCATCTGCACATAAAGTCAAAATTTAATTGTCTCTTGTTTTGACCTTTTAGAAATCGCCAGAAAATACAATCAAAAACCGGTAACAGTATCACTTAATAAGAGCGTAAGCCCCAGTCTACATACTCGTAGATTCTATCTTACAAACTCGAACGAATAAATTTGTCTCGATAAGCTTCAATAAATCAGCAAGCTACTTTTGAACAAAATTAACTATAGAAGTCTTAGGAGCGAGGAACGTATCTACTTATTTTAGGTTTAAAATTTGCATATAAATAGCTTCGGGGTAGTGACAGTGATATAGATGTGCCAAGTATGATAAATTAGCGAATACGTCTTTATTTTTGAAATTGCTTTCTTGTACTTTTGATATGGAGGACGTACTTGGATTTTTTTTATCTTTTCAGGCAGACACGCTTTTTATGATAAACAGTTCTTTCAATTTTGTCTATTTTGGTCTTCGTAATAAAGTTCTTAGAAATCGTTATTTCACTTCCATTCGTAAGCGTTCAATAAGCTTCGTTATAATAAGGTTTTTTATTCTTTTGCACTAAACCAAATTTTTTTCACCTCTATTGTTACCATATTTTCTTTCACACAATCTTTGGTCTTCATATATTATATAGCCATCATACATTTATATTTAAAACTTTCCAAATCTCACCAAAGTAAGATTTCTAGTAATATATTGTACTAGCTTTTGCCCGCGACTTCGTTCACGCATATACTGTTTTCCCCGTTCCCGTAGGAATTTCCTGTTTCCATATCGCCTATAGCATTCCCTATGAATGTGACTATCATTTACAAAAATATTTTGTCAAATCCGACAGGTAGTTACAGAGATTAGCGCGTTCAAACAAAAAAACTCTTCAGCTTTATTAAAAATATAGATAAAACCTCTTTTATTTCATCATCGCTGAGAATCGTTACTCTGTTTCATTTTTTCAACGGTTTTTCTCCAGTTGATGAGTACCTCCAACTGCTCCAATATGTGATGCGACCACCTTTTGGGCTTCGGACTCTAAGTGTTTTGTCCCCTTTATTTCCAGTAGCCATAATACGTACCATGTTGTTGGAACCTCTGTGAGGCCGAAGTATCTCACATTACGTTGCAGCCATACAGCAAAGCCAACAAAACAAATAAAATTTTAAAAAGACGATCCTATTCCGTTAAGGTAAGTGAGTTAGTAAACCGCAAGAAAATAATTCATTAGAGCAAGAGGCAGGCGCTGAGTCGCACTCCCGACAAATAACGAAACTTTCCGTATTAATGTGAAAGCACTTTACACAGGATAGTACTTTCCTACAGTCACGGTAAAAATAGGTTCGTCACCTTAAGATCTACTACTATTGTTTGATCCATGCATGGTAGAATCGTACTTTGCTACAATCACGGTAAGAATTGGTTCGTCACCTTTAGGTCTACTATAATTTGATACATGCATGATAGAATCGTACTTTGCTACAGTCACGGTAAGAATAGGTTCGTCACCTTAAGGTTTACTGCTATTGTTTGATCCATGCATGATAGAATCGTACTTTGCTACAGTCACGGTAAGAATAGGTTCGTCACCTTAAGGTTTACTGCTATTGTTTGATCCATGCATGATAGAATCGTACTTTGCTACAGTCACGGTAAGAATAGGTTCGTCACCTTAAGGTCTAAGGTCTAAGGTACCCACCGTAAGGAATAATATAATAATATCTTCGGACAACTCACACACGGTCATCCGATCCCAAACTAGGCAGAGCCTGTGCTATGGCAACCAGACAACTGATAAACATACTTATATATTTCTAAATACATACATATTACAGACAAATTACACCCAGACACAGAACAAATGATTATGCTCATCACACAAAGATTTGTCCTGGGTGGGAATCGAACCCACGACCTCCGGTTTAGCAGTCAGGGTCACTAACCACTCGACCAACAGGCCAGTCAAATTAATGTCAACTAGACGTTAGTGAAAGCTTTACGCTATTTCGCCTTTTGTTTTTAATAATAAAATTCACTTTTCTATGAAGTAATTAGCTTGCTCACCGACGTAGCTTCAAAAGCTGTTATGTTTCCAGACCTGATACATTAAATAAATTGAAAACTGACGAAGGTATAAACGACTAGACTGTACACACGATAGTACTTAAGTACACCGGTAATTACATTTGCTAGTGTAGTATAGGTACTACATTGGTTCTTAGTACTAAGTCTTGTGAGTAGACTGGCGGTACAGCTTCAAAGTTACAGTGTGAATAAGAGCAATACTTAGTTTTTTTTTTTTATACCAAATAGGTGTCAAATTAGTTGATTATTTGTTGGGTTGGAAGTGCCGATCTTATTCTTTCATTGATAGAAAGCTACAACTTTCTATCCCAGAAAAATGCATAATTTCTGTGTAATAGATAACGGGAGATTAGCAGTAAGAAAAGGTTCAAATTGCATATCTACCATAAAAAAAAACAAAAAGGAAAACACAGAAATAGGGAATATATACCTACGTCACACCCGTGCAAAACGGCCATCCCTCAGCATAATGCTGGAAAGGGTCATCGTTCAGCATAATGCTGGGACTCGTGTGCGAGACAGAGCCGCAGCACTAGTTTCTAGAGACAGGCGGTAACTGATGGATGACGTCCTCCGGAGCAGCATAAAAATCATATTTTTTTTGTCCTTATACTAATTTATTTTGGATCACTACAACACGACTTCTTCTACATACCACCTTTTAGTCGTTATCTTAAGGCGAGTTTTTTGATCCGAAGTTAATTGTTAAAAAATTTGGGCCCCTAAATGTTGTTAATGTGCGTTTTTCGATCAATATTTTGCTTGACGAATGGTAATAATTTTATTGGTCTATTGTTACAAAATCAATTGATCGATAGACGCGTTAAAAACTCTGCTATATCCTGAAAACCTGTGAAACTCTACTATAACCTGAAAACCTGTGAAACTCTGCTATACCCTGAAAACCTGTGAAAATCTGCTATATCCTGAAAACCTGTGAAAATCTGCTATATCCTGAAAACCTGTGAAACTCTGCTATACCCTGAAAACCTGTGAAAATCTGCTATATCCTGAAAACCTGTGAAAATCTGCTATATCCTGAAAACCTGTGAAAATCTGCTATATCCTGAAAGCCTGTGAAACTCTGCTTTATCCTGAAAACCTGTGAAAATCTGCTATATCCTGAAAACCTGTGAAAATCTGCTATATCCTGAAAACCTGTGAAACTCTGCTATACCCTGAAAACCTGTGAAAATCTGCTATATCCTGAAAACCTGTGAAACTCTGCTAAACCCTGAAAACCTGTGAAAATCTGCTATATCCTGAAAACCTGTGAAAATCTGCTATATCCTGAAAGCCTGTGAAACTCTGCTTTATCCTGAAAACCTGTGAAACTCTGCTATAGCCTGAAAACCAATAAATACAATAAGACATTACTGTATATTTTGTGTTCTTAAATCCTAATATTCAACTCAAAAAACGGTCCATTGTCCTGAAAAAGTATGAAGATTAATAAACAGGCCAGTGACGAAAGAAAACAAAATACGCGAGCGGAATCCTCGAGCGAATTAACAATAGTGACGTTATCGCGAAAGCTCGTCGTCGTGTCATTATAGCTGAAGTAAAATGTACTCTGCGCGGAGGAGATAAGGGTGAGCGATGACCAAATGAATTGTGGGTAGCGACGTTGGACAAGGAAAAGGTGACGATAGCTGAATGTGTCATTGAATAACTGAAGGCCAATTCTCGTACTTAAAAATAACTGTAATTTCGGACTGTGTTTGGTTGTTTCTTCAAATTTTAACACCGACTTCCGAAATCAAAGTTATTTTACACTTTGTAGTTTTTTTTTATTTAGAAGTCTGAAGTATTTTTTTCGAAAAAAGTTTTCATTTTTCACTTTTTAGTGGTACCCCACACACTACTAGACTAACACCACTAGAAAGTCACAGGAAAGCAAAATATGCAATTTGTTTTACTTGCATGACATATTTTTTCCAGCAACCGATTATGATGACCAATCGCAAAGTTTTCCTTTCTGATAAAAAAAGACTATCAAATCGGTTCATAAACGACGGAGTTATGAAGTAACAAACATAAAAAAACAAATACAATCACATTGAGAACCTCCTCCTTTTTTGAAGTCGGTTACAAAACGTCCAAATTAAATCCGCAATATAACTCAACGACAATCACTGTCAAAATGTAGAGAAATTTGGAGTATTATTGACAGCTGCGACATCGACGCAAATGCGAAACCTTAAAAATACGAGAATTGCCCGCTGAATTTATATAGATCTGTTCCAAAATTTAAAAATGGGTCAATGAAGAACCTAAAATTATTATCACACCTTCTTAGTCTCCACTCGACTCAACCTCGACTCAGCCTCCCTCAATCAAAATGAAATTTATAGCTTTTTTTTACGGCCATCCGGTGCCATGCTGAATGAATCGAGTGGAGTGCAAGAAGTTTCCTTCAAAAGGTCTTCGATTTGTGTCTGGTCATTGTGAATGTCTGTAAGTATGTACCGTGTGTTGTTTAACAGTAAATTATTTATTTGGGGAATTTGGTTTCCTATATGTAGATATCTCTTAAACTAGAAAACCCATATTTAGTAGTTAACGCAAGTCATAACAATAGGCTTCCTCAGGAAGAAAATATTTTCTTTTAAACAACTGTATTGAAATACAGACCATCAAATGACTATTTGAAGAGCTATATACCATTAATTCAGGATAATATCCCCGTCAAAAGCGAAAGCGATTATGATAATCATTTAAAGAAACATTAGTACATTGTAAATTTAGAGGCACGTAGGCAAACTTTATCATTGCAGCTGAGGCGGAATTGAAACAAAACACTACACCAGAATGTCAATTCTACTAATTAGGGTTCAGTACCCAAAGGGTAAAACGGGACCCTATTACTAAGACTCCGCTGTCCGTCCGTCTGTCACCAGGCTGTTTCTCATGAACCGTGATAGTTAGACAATTGAAATTTTCACAGATGACATTGAACAGAATAAAATAAATATTTAAGGGGGCTTCCATACAACAGACTGCCGTTTTTATAGATAATGGCACGGAACCCTTCGTGCGCGAGTCCGACTCGCACTTGCCAGTTTTTTTTAAGTAACGTTCGCGTTCGCATATAAGCCTCATATTCCATACATTTTTGACGGATTTCGAATGATATGCAGATGTAAACGTTCTTTAAAAATTAATCGAATTGGCCTTCAGATATCTTTATCTTTACATAGTATAAAATGAAGTCGCTTCCGCTGTCTGTTCGCTTATCTTTCAAACTACTCAACGGATTTTAATGCAGTTTTCAGCAGAGTGATTCAAGAGGAAGGTTTAAATGTATAATTCGTCCCGAAATTCCTACGCGTACGGGATAAATGGGAGATGCGCGTACGAAATCGCGGGCAAAAGCTAGTAAATAAAATAGTTATTACTTAGTGTGAATTCATAATGTAGTTTGGTACTTATTTGAGTTACCAAGTTAATGGAGATCAGATTGGAAGTCGCTCTATGTAAAAATATTCAGCTGCATCCGAATAGACTGGAAGTTATCCCAACATAAATGGGAAACTGTTGTCAAAAGTGATAAACAAGCGAATGAAACCTTTGTTTTTTTAATCAGCCATTGTTAACTGCAGAGGCCTCCACCAAGTCCATCCAGATGCTATTCAATCAATCAATCAATCCAATGTTTTATTATAAGATAAAGGTGTTACAAATAATGTTCGATAGACACACTGTATTATTACCTGATGATGTGCAAATTATTACGACTTTAAGACTCACAAATCAATAATTTCAGTAATGTTATATTCATCTATATACATATCATGTAGGTTATATTCAAGTTATATTACACTATCTAAATAACAAATTTAAAATGTCAGATTTAGTATACATACAAGGTCATATTGATATTCTCCTGAGCGGTCTCGCGCCAGCCCTCATGGTACGCGTCCTAATCATCTCGCCACCTCTTTCTCGGCCTCCATGGCATCTTCAATTTTCAGGAACCCACTGCGTGGTGATTCTTGTCTCGTGGTTAGTAAGCATGCGGCTGATGTGACATGCCCAATACCTCTTGAGCCTTTTTGCCTACATCTATACGCCCATATTGGAGCGCAGCGTATTGTTGTGTATTTATTCTGTTCTTTTTGCACTCAAAACGCTGCGCTCCATAGTTCTCTGGCTTGCCAAAACGCATAGGTACTCGCGGCATTAAAGTAACAGATAGAGAAGTAACAGATGAAAAATTTCATGGTATTCAAATAGTTAAATGCCATAAAATTTTTCGTCTGTAACTGCTTCTATCTTTGTAATAATATCCCAAGATCCTGCATCCCATATGGCGATCACTCCCTGTTCTACTATACAATCCCCGCTCCGCTCGTCGCTATAACCTTACCCTAAGCGATCGCGCGTACCAATTAACGAATTTGTCAAACGGAGGCGCGAATCAGTGAAACTGTTCATTGGAACAATTTCTACAAACAATTAATCGTTGGGCATTCCTATAATTATTCCTTTTACCTCCAAAAACGAAGGCGTGATTAAATGTTGTTTCAAACCGTTGCTATGGAATTGATATTTCGTTTTGAGACAAAGCTTTTTTGAGTATTTTGCGAATCATTGAGTTTGTTTTCTATATTTATAGCTCTTGTTTGAGTGGGGTGTGGATAAAACATAAATTACTATATTTACCTTCGTTTCGTTGAAAGTACTTTTTACCTAGGAATATCGTCCAAAGTAACTAAATAATTAGTAAAAAAAAATTTTTGCAAAATGTATACAAAATATTAAATAACTTTAATTTTGGAAGTGTTTTTGGTCGTTTCTTCGTTTTTTGACACCGGTTGGAAGTCGGTTGTATTTTCTTGTAAAAAGTTTTTTATTTTTTCACTGTTTAGTGGTACCCACAACTAAATTAATATTATTCCCATGATGAGTGGTTGCGCTATTTCCTGTTAAGGAGTTACTCTGTGTGCCTTCATAGTCCAAGTCCAGACCACCTCGTAGTTAAATATCTACTAAGCTTTGGGATTGACCTAATAATATCTCACTTTACTATGTACATTTTACTGATTTTAAGTTGAGGAGGTCACTAGTTTATCTTTGAATGTAAATTCAATATATATATATTACCAAACCCAACGCAAAATCATCAATAATCATCAAGACCGGTGCATAAACAATAAAGTTATGCCCTAATAGAAAACTCCAAATACATGGTTGACTTGTACACATCTGCGTACCCCTTCACAGCGTACCGGTGTGATGTTATGTTATAAACTGGTGTAAACAATAAATAGACATGCGATTTCAGCAATCTCGGAAGGTTTGCTATCATTTATTGAAGAGTTCCGTTGCCGATCTCCGAATTTCTTCATCAGATCTTCACCAAATTGAAGTGGTACCAGTCCGAAAAAATGCTCTTCCAAACAAAAAAGAATCATCCAAATCGGTTGACAATTATCGACAGTATCGCTTAAGAAAAATACAAAAAAAACAATCGAACTGAGAACCTGGAGGAGGTTCTCAATTCGATTGTTTTTTTTTTTTTGAAGTCGGTTAAAAATAATTTGCTACACTTAGCAGCAGAGCATCACTTGAAAACGGCTCAAACGATATCGTTGTTTATTTTTGAATGTCAGGTTTTTATGAAAGAATGTTTTTAGAAAAACCCGCAGAAATCAAATAGCACTCGGGCTAAACTGATAAATCAGTTTTCATGATCGGAACATGTTTAGTGTTCGTGTGTGTTTTATGTAGTCTTTTTAACCCAAAGGTTGACTGATAGAGAATGCCTTGTTGCATTAAGTACCCATGTAGCCCATGTACGACTATTGTATTTAAAGTTTAAATAAATAAATGATGTATATCTATATATAAAAGAAGGTCGCGTTAGTTACACTATTTATAACTCAAGAACGGCTGAACCGATTTGGCTGAAAGTTGGTGGTGAGGTAGCTTGGAACCCGGAGGCAGATATAGGTTAGTTAGGATTTTTTATCCCGTTTTATTACAAAACGCAACAAACAGAAAAACGAAAAATTTATCAGTCAAAACATATAATATCAGTCTAGCCGTTAATTTGATAAAAATGGTATAACAAAACGCGACTGACACGGAATAACAAAACGCAACTGACAGCTAAACGTAATGTTATCATCTATGGTCAAGTATGATTAAAAATTTGACAGTTAGAAGTTTTGAAGTTGACCGGTTGATTTGTTTGTTTCAAGTTTCTATTAGCTTATCGTGCCGATATTATCAATTAAAGATTAATTTATCATTTTAACTAATTATAAAACCATTTTTAATAAATTTTCATATAAATAAATAAAAAAATATTTTTATTATTATTATATTAATTTCTAAAAACAAATATTATAAATAATAAAGATATTCAATCTAATAAAATGGACATAATAATTCTTATTGCATTAAAAGAAATAATTATTCATTCTAATAAAATAACTATATTATTACAATGCCGCGGAAAAAATATATATGAAATAATATAATAATATAACCTAGACTAGAGTCAAGACTAAACCCATCTCAAATAAAAAAAGAAGTAACAGACTAGAAAGAGAACTGCGACAACCAGACTAGTGCCAACCAAATTCTGAGCCTTGCAAAAAAAAAAACACTTTCTGGACGCGTTTCCGCGTCACCGCGTCTGTTTGAAAAGCCCTCGATTTGTACAAACGATAAAGGCCCAATGAAGCCCTTTGTAACATGTCGTAATAATGATTCCTCTATTATAATCTTAATATAACAGGGAAATGAGTTATTAAAATTTAATTGGAACGAAGAACAATAGTCCTTTTGAGGGTTTTGTAACGATTCCCGTAATTGTTTCGTAAAAACGATCCCTTTTATTGTTATTTTTAGGGTTTTATTTAGTACAGCTATTGTTATTTAATTATGGACTTTATGTAGATGTCGCATTTGGGTGACGGGAGTATTAAGTAACAACGAAAGAACATGGGAATGGGAGTGCTCGTGGCTAAATAATAAGAGCCACACGGGTCGATCTTCAAGGTTAAGCATCGCTTGCCAAGGTTGGTCTCAAGGTTAGTCAGAAGGCAGAAAATCTGACACCAATCTTGCCAATGGGTATCGTATTACCCACGCTCCATGGCTCTGGTATAAGTTTTTCTGGCTCCTGAGGTATTAACGTGCTTTTCAAGGCTTGGAGGAGTCTCGGTATGTATTGGATACTCATCCATCCATCAACCGACCTCGACAAGCGCCGCTTAACTTCAAGGATCGACCTGTGCGACTATTATTATTTTAAAAGTAAAACACATTTTCAAAGAAAACCACACAGGTTTCATTTAATTAACTGACTGAGTTGTATGGCGTAGCACAATCGTAGCACATCCGTAGCATCCTCAAGAGATTGCAACGAGCACGTAAGCGGTGCTACGCGTTCGTAGAACTGCTACGGAATCCATTAAAAGGAAAGCGCTGAGAAATGCGAAAAAAAACTAACCCGAAATTACTAAAATTTTGTTGTTTTGGACACGAATGCCCAAAAAGGAGTGTTATGTTTTCAGTATTCATGTATAGATATAAGTTTTTGAGTTCTTTAATATTCAGTCGATATTTTATCTGTAAGATTTTAAAATTTCTAATTAATTGTTTCATATGTTTGAAAATTCCTGTATTTACCCTACAGTACTAGGAAATATGTTGTTAAAAGACAGTCGCCACCGTAAAAAACACAAATAATATGTGTTAACAGAATTAAAAATCTGAAATTGAAAAAGGGGTAATTTGAAATAAGAATTGTCTCTAATTTCAAATTACCCCTTTTACTGTGTATTTCCTATAATCATGACATTTGAGGGTAACTCTAATTAAAATAAATATATCAATGATTTTTACATAAAGTATGAAAAACATAAATTCTTGGGTAGCATTCGCCTGAAATAAGAAAAAACACAGAGACTCCCAAGAGTGTAAGTAAATAGTAAAGAACGTCATATGACACGACTAAAGTGAATTTAAAAGTTGTAATGTCTGTCTCTAACACTGGATTAAAATGAATTTATGAAAAAAAGGTTCATTTTACGAATAATTTTCTTTGAGCAAAAATGTTTTCTTTTTGTTTTTCTCACTACTGGGCAAAGGCCTGTCCCAAATCCTATCCAACGTGAGGTTCAGTTGAAATCCAGCGTCAGGCAAGAACTAGTTGTCTGGCACTCTGTTAAACTCGTCCTGTTTGGCGCAGTAACAATGTTATTGTTTTAAAATCAAGTCGCCTTATTTTTGTTCCTACATTAGGTGTATCTATGCGTGTGGAATAAACATGATTTTTTCCTTTCATCGTATACCAGTACCGTCATCCCAATAATTAAAACCAAAATCTTAGAAAATTTTTTATGTACCCAGTATCTGCCCAGTAGAGCCTTTTCCCATCTATATTGGGGTCGGCTCCCAGTCAAACCGGATTCTGCTGAATACCAGTATTTTGGAGCGGCTGCCTACCAGACCTCCACAAACCATTGATTGGGTAACACGGTACTTCTTGGCTAGACTGGTGTCAGATTTTCTGGCTTCTGACAGTCCGTAACAACTGACAAAGATCTACAAATGGCAGCCGGGACCAACGGCTTAACGTGCTTTCCGAAGCACGGAGGAATCTCGATATCTGAAGATGGTCACCCATCCAAAGACTGACCTTAGCAAGCGTTGCTTAACCTTGAAGATCGACCCGTGCAGCTGTTATGATTTAGCCACGAGCTCCACATTTATTATTTACCATGGATCCCTAAAAAAATGTTTTTTCCGCAACCTGTATGATTTCTGAGTAACGGCTTTCGATTTATTTTTACATACAAACGAAGCCTCTGGCATGCCAAAAAAAGACAGTTCCCATAGTTTCGTATCGACGATTAAAATTTTCCGGTCGCGGATATGCGAATGTAGTATTGGTAAAATAAATTATTCAATCACATGTAATTATAAATTCACTCTCTTTCATGGAACGTTCTGTTCAACGGATTTACCGAAAAGATTACTCTTTTTTATGCAGAGGATAATATAAAATTGAAAATTATTTTCAGTTACTATATCCGTTCAAAAAATCTGCGTAGCCTTCTCAACTGTGTGCTTTGTTTTAGTGAATGTAGAAAAAATCCGACCCCCAAAACCCAGTAACTGGGCATAACACGATACCCTTTCGCAAGACTGTTTTCAGATTTTCTGGCTTTTGACTACCCGTAACGACTGTCAAAGATCTTCTAACAACAGCCGGGGCCAACCCATCTACGAACCAACTTCGGTAAGCGTTGCTTAACCTTGAAAATTGTCCCTGAGCTTCTATTATTACATAGCCACGAGATCCTTTGTCCAAACGTAACAGGTTTTTTCTTAAACTATTTCTATCCAAGCTTTTTGCACGTCAGACTTTTCAATTATATAAAGCTTACTGCAGGAGAGAGACTTCATTACATAAACTCGTTGTGTTGGCTTACCCTCCTACTCAATATAGTTCACGTTAGCTGCATAACAGTGGTTATTTCTGTCCATTATGTAATCCGTTTGATATGTCTCTTTCAAGAAATTCTCAAATGTATGAGGAACATGACGTCAGTTGTCCCCGAAATTATAGGCAAAGACACAACCATTATTTCTCTATGAAGTATTGCTGGATTAGATATATCCCATCCGCCTGTCGCAGCCAAATAGCTTAATCAGCCGTTTAATTGGTTGCCTAGCCTTTTCAGTGACGTTTTGGGTTCAATATCGTGTTATGACTTGCCTATGTCACTTATGTCGCAGTTTAATGAAAAGGCTAGGTTTTAGCTCACAGAAACCTATTTCAGAACCCAAATATATAAACTGTGCCCAGAGACATTAAATTTATGCTACCAATAGACAAGACAGAACGAACAAAATCGTAATCCGATACTTATGTCCTAGTGGACAAAAGTCGCTGTCTAATGTGACACCCCTGCATGTCAAGTCGTATTTGTGTCCACCAAAAAAAAACCTTTTCTAAGAAAATATGCGGAGTTGCTCATTAAGCTATTGCAAATCTCGTTATGGTAAAATGACTGGACCTACCTTCGGTTTATTTTCGTAAATATTGTTTTTATTTACTCAGTAATAAGTAAGAATTCAATAATTTTCATAAATAGTTCTAGAACATTTCCATGTTTGCTATTCAAAGCTAGATGGCGTTACTGAGGCATGGGATCACAGTTTTTCTGTGACATTTCTTCTGATAGCCGCTCTATTGTATCTTTAAATCTCTTTGGCCGTGCCTTTTACGCAGCACTGGCAGCTCTTGCATGCATGATGCACCCATGAATAAGTCACGCGGCAGGTAACGTTGAGAATATGATGTACCAATTTTGTTTTACATTTTTATTGTATTTTAAATTATTTGATGTAATGTTTGTATTTTTTAAATATTTTTATCAATTTTATTCATTGACATTTTGATTGATGACAACTTGAATAAAGTGATTATTTTTACAAATTTCATTTTATTTATTGTCAATCTAAATTATTTCAACTATTCCACCACCAATTTCAATTTTAAAATGATGATTTTAACTTCATAAAAGAGCCTGTTTGTCATATTTATAAAATTAAATAACATAGTATTAAGTGCTACTAACTCATACTGTGGATCAAAAGTTGTCTTCCTATAAATAAGTATTGTTATCATTATAAGAAGTAAGCGAACTTAAAATATTCAGCCGAAAACGCCAGCGAGTTAGCTGAAGCGGTTGCCATGACAACGGTAATGGAGCCGAGAGAATAAACGTACAAATAAAAAGGTCAAGGTTGGTTTAGACCCGTTTAGTGTAGGTACTTGTGCCTTTTTGGAAGTAGGTGAACGCGCAACAACTGAATTGCCTGGTAGTGTGGCACTAAAAACAGATAATTATAGATAACCGAGAAGTGACTCGTGACTCTAAGAAAAGAAAGAAAAAGAGTTTATTTGCGCCAAGAATGACGCATACCAAAAAAGAACAAAATTATAAAAGTTATGCGAGTTGGGAAGATATGCGTCACATTCGCGCAAAACGGCCATCGCTCAGCATAATGCTGGGACTCGTGTGCGAGACAGCCACGGCGCTGGTTTTCACCGACATGAGAAGCTCGTGGCTGAATAATAAAAGCTGCACTGGTCGATCTTCAAGGATCTTTGGCAGTCATTACGGATAATTAGAAGCTAGAAAATCTGACACCAGTATTGTCAGAAGTGCCATGTCACCCAGTTACTGGGTGGGCAGTCGCTCCACAAAAAATACCGGTATTCTACTAAATCTGGTTTGACTGGAAGCCGACCCCAATATAGTTGGGAAAAGGCTAGGCAGATCATGATGTGTGTGTTTTTGCTCCTTTTTTTGGGTTGGAAATCTTCAAATGATTCCTTACGCTGTGAGCGGAGCGGAAGAGAGTGTCAGACTCTTACTGCTAAACCCACCCGTGTTCTTCCAAATGCTCATTGCATTCCAGGGCCGCGGGAACTCTTTCGAACAAATTCCGTAACGTGTCTTTTATTTGTTTGAAAATGTAAACAGTAATACAGATAGAAGACAAATAGCTTTTTTCCTGGCCACACGTCGACAATGCCCAATCGTTGCGAAGCTGCTCGTAATAGGTTACGTAATCACTAGTACCGCTCCGCCACAACGCATTTTTTATTTCTCCAAGCTCCTTAACGTGATGGGATGGCGGATAGATAAGCGGATAGCTTCCCCTTACCATCCCTATTCGTTTCAATTATTGTTCCCCCAAAAATGTCGCTTTCCTACAACTTTTATGAATCAAAGATATGAATTTTCCCTTAAAAAACTTCGTTGAATAAAATATATTTTAAGTGGGGTTCTCGTGAAGTTTGCTTTGTTTTTTTAACAAAATATAGCTCTCCTAATTTCATGTTTTCCGTGTATAAATAGGCCCATTGGTATTTTTATTTACGTTTCTATGGAACATTATCTAAAATAAGTAGTTTATTAACAACACGTGATTTCTCAGATTTTTCTTTCTCTATTTCTAGGGAGAAGCCTGATAGGGATATTTGCAGCAGTCCAGATAGACATGTTACGGTCTTTGTTTTTTGTTTATGTGAAAAAATACGTGTTGTATGATTAGTAAATCTGGGGGACAAAATAGATACGAGCATTTAGAAATCTACACTATTTGTGATCGCAGAGTGTATGAAGAAATTTGGATGCTGATATCCATTCTTTTGAGAACCATCATCGTAAGCAAATAAGAATATTGCCCACGTTGTAAAAACAGTGCAGGTAACTATGTACCTAGGTAAAAAGTTATCTAAGTACCTAATTGTTGCTCAATGTTTCTACTAATTGCCTATAGGTAAATACGAGGCTTTAATCACTTAAAATAAAAAATAAATGCTCTTAGAGCCCTGAAAAGCTATTATTTATATTTCAAAATTTCCCATAGGAGAGAAGAGTGGTCGTATATCGTATTTCAAAGACACATGAAGCGCTTGGGGCCTACCGAGAATTAAGTTCAGCGCCATCTAGTAACAAGCGATGGAACTGACAGCAGATGGATAAAGTGAAAAGTTTAACATTCGCAGTTTACTTCAAAAAACTAACACGTCATTTTGATAAATGGTTGAGCAGGTATTGTGAGCACAAATTGTTAATTTATCTATGCATTGACGTGTGCCTACGTTCATATTATAGTTCATATTATTGTAGTTTGTAGGTACCTAACTCCTACTTGAGTATGGTTGATGACCACAAATAATAAATCTTTTCCTCACTGTGCACTGTGCCGTAGTAGGGTAATAACAATAAAATAATGGGGTCAGTTTGTATGAGAGAAAGGAAGAGGATCTCGTGGCTAATTAATAAAAGCCTCACGGGTCGATCTTCAAGGTAAAGCAACGCTTGTCGAAGTCGGTCTGCGAGTCACCATTAATTAGGTACATACCGAGACACCTGCGTTGATACTTACCTTTCTTCGGAGTGTAAGGCTGCTTTTCCACCAGAGATGCCATGGATGCGTTTGATATCCACCAATCTTATTCAATGGTCCACATAGCATAAAAACTCAAAATTCAAAAGTCATTTATTCAAATTAGGCTGAGTGTCAGCACTTTTTGAACGTCAAAGTTCTACATAAAGACAGTCCCCCAAAACCCCAAAGCCCGCCCGAACGTTGTGTCGAAACAACAACTTCAATTTTAGATTTTTTCAAAAGCGAACAGCGAGATTTAGACATAGAAGTAGTATATAAAAAACATAAAGATTAGCATTGGTACCCCTGAGCTTCAATATTTCACAATTTGTAGACCCTATAAAACTAATTGGACCGCTAGATCCGTCCATAGGCAGTCCTTGAACAGTAGTTATTAACCTATCGCTAAGTCCACTTAAACTTCCCAAAGCCAACATATTTATCTTTTACTTAACTTGTAACAAATCCAAAAAGTCTGTAATCAAACACCTAATTGATTCTTTTTACAACATGACCTCTAAAAAGCTGCTCACCCATTAGCGTCTATCAGACGTTTTCTAAACCAATTAGTCCTGGAACGAAACACTTATTATAGGGGGAGCCACTTTACAGCGTTTACGCGGGGAATAGGGTGGGGTACAATTTATGTGTCTGAGGAATTTGCCCACTCTCTAACATTTTGCCCGAAGGATCGGTAATGCAATAAAATGCAGACAGACGAACTTAGGACGTAACTTGTTGCGATTTTCGTACTCGTTTTCCCTGACTTTATTATTTCACCATTGATGTTCATGTTTAAAGTGAGAGTTGGAAAGAGATGGGTAAGTATAAGGTAAGCTCATCAGTTCAAAGGAGCAATCCTCGTATTTTTGAGAGGCGTTCAAATTCACATTGCAGGTGGCAAGTCATTTGATGATTTCCCATCATTAAAAAAAAAGTTTACCCTGCCAAATTTAATAAAAATAAATGATAAATTAACTCCAAAAAAAGTATTTGTAAATAACTATAAATCACTATGGCGCTACAAAATTTGGCCATTATCCTTTAAAGTGATCAGTCTTTCCCCTTCCAGATCCTCGAGGAAGTGGGAGGTACGTAGATTACTCCGATAAGTTGTGATAAATGAGTGTTACACCCTATGGAATTAATTCCTTATCTTTTGGAGTGGCTTTACGCTTTCTCTCGTTGATTTGGTTCGAATTGTCATGCGTTTACGCTTTACAGGTGTTAATTTATGGACCAGCCGGTCTATTCTCTAAAATTACCACCGTGCGCCTTTAGAACTAAGGAGAAGTGAACGCGAAGAATAATAATAATAATAATTTTATTATCAGGCTATTGAGAACCATATATAAAATACACACTATAGAGGCCAGTGGAAGGTTCCAGTGAGTCGGAACCGTAAGTCGCAGAGTTCACGGAGAGTCGAAACCATCTGCGGTGTCCAGTGAGTCGGGGTGATGTCATTCCAGTGAGTCGGGATGATGCTGCAGGCTCCAGTGAGTCGGAGTGGGTCGACCAGGAGAGGTTCTTCATGGCTCTTCATGTGACTGGATGATTTTTGTTGCCGTACAAATTTCGCTTCTTAGTTTTTCATGTGGCGGCAATGATGCCGCTACAACATAATAATCTTAAACAAAAATAAGCATAGAAGTGAGCTGTCATCGGTCAATCCCTAGTCGGGCGAAGCCCATATCTTGAATTGAGCTGTCAATTCCATCAAGTGGATTGACAGCTCAATTCAGCTCAGCTCACCTAAGTTTTCAGGTTACTAGTTACTGTTGAGTTCAGTGCTGCAAACAAAGACATCTAAATACGTGTTTGAAATGGATGCAAAAAATATTGTCGTTAAATTCAGAAAGTGCATGAGAAGTTTGACATTGAGTTAAGTAGGTGTGCAAAGACAGTCATACTTATGAAATTCAAAAGCTACCAAGTTTTTTTGTATTTTTAAATACATAATTTTTTATCGCTTATCCTCTACAGCTTTTCTGAAAACTACTTGAATGAGCCGTATTTTCTAGAATAGTCCTCTAGGACTAAAATGCAATGCAGGTTACTTCACAAATAAATGCGAGACCAAATTATCAAGAAAATAAACCAAACGATAAATTATATTTATTTTGTAAATTGATCAAAATTAACACTTTAAAACTTCAATATTTTTGTCAGTTTAAATTACATAAGGCCGCTGTTTCCTAGCTGACAACTCGGAGAACAATCACCGAAACAAACTCAGACACAAATTGTAATTTACCTTGTTCGACGCGTAAAAGTGTACGTTCTCTTCCGAACAGGGAAGTCTGCCGCCACAAAGGCTGCCACAGGTGTCGATCGATGCGACGCGTCGGAGCGGCCATCGAACCACGTCGATCCGAAGCAACACCCGGCTGTTCCGTGGCGACGCGACGCGACGATACGTGCGCGACGCGCCAGCCCTGAAAACTGATACAATATTTATGATTAAAAGAATTACTTCGTTTCACCTGCGACTGTGACTGTTAAACAAGACAGCGGAAATGCTAACCTAACTACGCCATCACCAACAGTGACAGTTCTTTTTGATTTTTTGTGAGACATTAGGAATAAAGAATCGCAATAAAAGATTTGAAGTTTATTTTTTTGGGGTAAGTGAGTTAAAAGGGAGAGTTTTTTATCCGAAATCACTCAAACAATACTCAAAAATGGTGGTTAAATTTCGTTAAAATGCGTTTGAAATGATGGGCCATCACGATCGAATTCGCCGCTGGAGGCGCTGGTGTAGCTTGAGGTCTTCGAAATGTAAATTTATGACCTTACTCGCCAGTGGCGCCAGCTGGTAAGCACAAAAAAGCTCATTGTTTGCTTGGCTATGGAAAAATAAATAAAGAAAAAAAATGTTTATTTAGGACTCGCATAAGACAAACAAAAAAAGTAAAATAAATTAAAATTTAACTAAGCTTACGACATGGATATTATCTGTGCGAGGACAAAAAAAACTAAAACTTTAAATCGCTATTAGTTAATAAATATCAATTGATGGATTTCTTTTAGCTACAGATCAAAAAGGCCTCCGTATCAAAACGTCCTATTAGCAGAATCTCCCATGGTCAAAGTAAAACAAAGCGGCTTTTCGCCATGGTTCTTTATTTAATTTATTTTCTCCTTGGGTCTCCAATCTTCGATACCTCGCCTCCCGATTTTTTGCAGATAAATTAAAAAAAACGATGCAGTTTCTGAAAGACTGCTCCAAATCAACATGCATTCAGCTATCACTATAGAGGTACTTAAATCGTTACTGCTGTTTCGGCCCAAAATTGACATATATACTTCGTACTTCCCATTTATGAAAGAACAATCATACTTTAGACTAAATGGATCAATTTATCCCATGAATTTTGTGATTTTGAATGTGGTCTTGGACGACCGAGTTTGGGCACAAGCTACTCTTCCCATCCGCATGGGAGGGCTTGGCATGCGCAAAATTTCTAGGATAAGTTTACCGGCTTTCATATCTTCGGCCCACGACACAGATAAATTAATCAGGAATATCCCGGCTTCCAGACTGGTTGATTTTGATGTGTCGTGTTTAACCGATGCTATCGACGCCTGGAAACTCGCTTACCCGAATACTGATCAACCAGACAAACCATCTTCCCGGAGGCGGTGGGACGAGCCACTCTGCAGAGTAATTCAGAACAACCTACTCTCCTTCTTCCTCTTTCTTCTCCATCTTGTCTTCGGTCTTTGGCTCCATGTACTACCGTCGTCGAACCTAGGCACTTTGCTTGACGACACCACTTTCCGCCTCGCTGCTTCACTACGTTTAGGAGGCCCATGTTGTTCTCCTCATAGCTGTCAATGTGGTGAAGTTGTCAACAGCCTCGGGCATCGTTGCCGCCAGTCTCTTGGGCACATTACGACGATTTTTATATGATATATTTTAGAACTTTGAAGAAGTATTTCCGGGACTGGAATCATTATGAGTAGTAAAGACTCAAAAACCATCAGGAGATCGGAATCATAGTGAAATTTCCGGGAGGAGCCGTTGGCAAAATAAAAATATATAAAAAAAAAACACGAACCCAATTCTAAGGAAATCTACACAGACGAAGTCGCGGGCAGAAGCTAGTATTGAATAACGTCCCTACTTAATGAATTGATCGTGAAAAAAGAAATGTCGGTATTCACTTGAAAACTATAAAAATCTTATATTTATGTCTCTTATAGGCTGTAGGTACGCGCATATTTAATATCAAAACGATCTTTCCAGTCTGTATAAGTTTATACTAACTTCATAAATTGTGACGGCTTGGAAAACCCGTTTGCCGAGGTATAAATCAATACAAAACTGACGCTATCGCCTACCTTATTTTATTATTTTCAGGAAATACCTATGTGTCACTATTAGATCGATAGTCGCGGGAATTGTTAATGTCAGGAGCAGTGTCTGGCTTATTGAGAGAAGGTTCTTTTGAGGAACAATCTCTACAATCAATTTCCCTCGGCTTCACTTCTGCAGCCAATCTCACTGGTGCTGTGCATTGTTCCAGGCTAAAAAGGCACTCTGTCATCGTGTGGTATTTTGTGTTATTTTTTTCGTAATTGACTGATTAATTTTGCTGTTTTGCATACAAAAGTTGTCAGAGCCGATACGTTTACGTTGTCGACACAATAACGCCGAAATCGTGCAGGGCCTCACAGAGATAACCTTCCAAGTACCTGACAAACATAAGTTTCTATAAAAAAACAATCAGTTTTACCACTTATTATGAAAAAAGATAGCAGAGAGAGATAAAAAAAAGACTAAAATGCGATAAAGAATATTATCGACCGCTAAGTTGCATTTTGACTACGTTTTCAGTTGTGTGTAAATGCTGGCAAATTAGACGCCACAATTTACTTTCAACAGTAGGCAATATGTCGGCAAACTCCTCAGTGTTACAGATGTTAGGCAACGGTAACTACTTTCTGTTTGGTTGGCTTATTTGCCAAACATACCAAAATTTAATTCAAGTAGAATGCAGGTTCTCACTGGAAAGCGTTTGACCAGTCGGCAGCTTCCCACAACATAATATGAAGAAAACATTGAATTTTTTCATCCTAATTTTATTAAGATCAAAAGCTAAAATATCTAAAAACAAACAACGAACCAGAGTGGGTTTCGAAATAACCCATCGACCTCTCCAAAAGATAATAATATAACACAACGCATTTGACGAGCCTCTTAACATCTTAAATATGATTTAATAAATCTTCCCCTAACAGCCAGCCTAATCTGGAAAGCTAACAAACAATCTTATAAGTGCATCCTGGTCATACATCGATCGTTCGCACACAAACACACAGGCGCAAAGCTGCGTCGAGACTGAGGCAAATAAAACAAAATGCACCCCCCTCCCCTTTAGTCTAGTCACTAGACAACAAAGGGTGCGCATGCAAACTTAACTCACCGCGAACCCAAGCCAAAATGATTCATAATCCTACTTCATAAGATTCAAAGGAACCGCAAGTTTTGCCATGGTTTGGTACAGGAAGCGATGTGTTAAGAGAAGTTTAGACTTAATAGCGTTTACAGGTTTTACGGTAGAAATGTTGGTAGTACTTTGTACTTAATTCTGTATGTATTTTTTATGTGATGAGCACCTACTTCATCTGAAGCGGAAAAATTATTCTTCCGCTTTGTTTAGGTACTATTTACAAATTAGCTTTGTTAGGGGATGCACTCTAAAGCATTTTAAAATACCTAGGCATTTTCTTTGGTAAACAAAGACAGACATTAAGGGCCTTTTGTGTGTAGGTAAGCTTCCGGAATAGGCGAATTTTTCAAACATACTATACAGAAGTGAGTGAGCGAGGCTCCCTTTTAAATCTGAAACTTTCACTCGTAATAGCTACATTTTGTAACGATAAACTATGCTTTTTATTTTGGTTGGTACCTTCTAATGGGTTAAACCAGTATTATGTAAGTACCTACTTGAAATAATGACAAAATCTCCATTTTCTGTTATATTTAATCGTCGTCATTATTCAGCACATCTGCGAAGTTTAGGTAACTTATACGATATATTCCTTAAAAAAATATTTTTGGTCCTTCAGTCGGATTACCAAAATATGTATATCGGACGTGTATTTTTTCTTATTTCAAGTGAACAAAGAAGTCGGTTAAAAAAAAAAGACGATGCAGTAACGAGTCTTCGTGACTTAACAAACCCCTACTTCTGAACTTTGAAGCCTTTCGAATCAATAAAAAATTATAAATGTTTTGTAATTTTTAAAATGTATTTATTTTAACTCCTTATTTAAATAAGCACAATACCGAATGAGTTAACATAAAACGATGGCGCGCGCGATGCGCGGGGCCTCACTCGCCGCGTGCTTGCAGGCAAGTTAATGCCATATTACAACACGCAAGAGAGCTTTGACACTGAATACTTTTGAGTCAATATTATACATTCTTCCTTAGGATGTTGAGCACAGGAACCAGTTAGCCTAGTGCATGCAATACACAAGTCTTCATCTCTTCTTGGCCTTGAAGATTGCAATTACTTCTACGTTAGTTTAGAAACGTTTCGAGCTCGTCTTGAAGACCGAGTGATTATGAATTATAAGTACCTACTTACTATTTAAGCCAAGTTGTTAGTTTTTAGCTAAAAGTTATTTACTCAACCAAACCATTGGTCAAGCGAAATATTGATCGAAAAACGCACACTAACGAAAAGATGCAAATAATTTTGAATTAACGGGTCACCAGTCACCATCACGGATGAAAAAACTCGCCCTAAGTAGACATTTGTATATTAAAAATAAGTAAATATTGAACTTGAAATGCCATAAACGGGGATTTAGAAGACAGACTTTAGGGGAAACGCCGCTACCCAGGGATTCCGGAAAAGCCGTAAAAGGACAAACACAGACCTTATTAGTAATGTACTTCAGAATGGATAGGTGCATAGTTCCTACCTCTTCCTACGCACAACCGGCGCGCGTGAATGACCAGCTGGTTCATTTTGTAAAAACTCACCATGAAAACTTAGGTGAAGTGAGTGAAGAGAGTTTATCCAAGTTAGCACGGTGAGATTATTACAGAATAGAATGGAGTCCTTAATAGAATACTCTTTATCATGTACACCTTATAATATACACTAACAACTACTATTACTGCTGCCATGGGCGTGCAGTAGGATACAGTAAGGGTAGGGCAGCCCATACATAATGCCCAAAAAACAAAAAAACACCACAATATTCAGGATTGAAATCACGATACTGACGACCACCACCATCACTTTGAGAGTGGAAGAATTTTTTTTTTGGGCACTATGTATGGGCTGGCCTACCCTTACTGTAGCACGCGCATGACTGCTACTACTACAATTACTGTGAATTCGGTGGCCTTAGTGCGAGTTTTTTAACGTTCTCGATCGTGTTAGCGTAAACGTAAGTTGTATTAAAACTGACCAAGCGTCGTCTGGTGACAATAACGGAAATCCTTTTTTTTTCAATACAATTTGAAATAATCGAACGTTTACGTTCCCTCGATCGAGTAAAACTTTGGTGCGTGAAGTGAGAGTCAATCCATAGCTTTTTTTTTGTAGAATAGATCACTTTACTATAAAAATCTCACAGTAACTAATGTGAATTAAGCTTACCTCTCCTAAGTTTTTACTGTGAGACTTTTACAGAATAACGCACCAGGCGAAATTACAGTTCACTTTACGCTCACTTCTCAGTTTTCACGGTGGCATTTTATCGAATAGAAGTGTAGAGAGCCTAGCACGAATGTTTCGACGTATAGTAACGTTCAGTATCGTTAACGTAGGTGAATTTTGAATATAAAAACTACAAACACGTACTACTTATTTTGGTTTAATTTCAGGCAACATACACAATTTGTGTCATAAAAAATATGAATATCCAATTCAAATAAATATAATGTGCGAAATGTACAGTAAAATTTTACGTTACGTTACCATACGTCAACAACATTCGTGCTAGGACCTCTGATGTATCGGTGTAAAGACTAGTTTACCTACTAGTCTAGTACTACTAAGGTGCTAGGCTAGCTAACTTAGGTAAGGATCGTAGCCGGTGATGATCTGTGGTTTTTGCCTACCCTAATGAGAATAAGGTCGTGAATTTATGTGTTTCTATGTTTGAAATGAAGCAAACCCCGACGAATAGATGTATAAATCTACACCGCTCTTTGCTTGGTTTTTTAATAAGTAGGTACCTACCTACATAGGCAAAGGTAAGGTAAGCAAATTAATCATTAAAATATGTAATTAAAACTGCACGCTACTGCAGAACAATGCACTAATTATACAAGATAAATAGAACGGAACTTCGTTCGTTAAAACTGGTCGACCGGCGGAATGAAATATTAACTTTTTCTTTATGAATTGTAAAATCTTTCATTGCAAATGGCGGACTAGACAGGTCCGCATCTCATTTTTGATATGCATGTTGTCCTGAAACAGTTATGTTGTCTGTAGATATTTAGATATAAAAGGACAAAATATTTATTAGTTTAGGTAGGTATCTATTATTGTTTAAAATTATTTTGTGTATTCTATCTACGGGCCTCAATGGCTTGATAATAAAATGATTATTGTTATTAAAATACATCGTTACGCTTTTTAGTCCGTCCCTTCTATTGGGTGGGCCGTTCATTAAATACCTAGACATATTATCGCTCGCTCGGTATGATTGATGAGCTGTGAGTAATTTTGTCATTTCGAGCATTAGATTTTCACTTCAGTGTGTCGTCAAATAAATGTTTTCCTTTCATCTACAGTGGTATTTATTTTGGTACCACTTTCTGAATCTATCTGAAACTCACAAAAGTCCAAAATGAGACTGGATGTTACGTTGATAATAGCGCCATCTATGCCATTAGTTGTGAACTACGTGAATGCAGCGTAGTTACCGAAAAGAAAATATTCCGGACAAAAGCACAAACGCCGCAAATGCTACCTGCTACGCCGAAGAACTCCCAAATAATAGGTTTCAGTTTTTAGAGATAAATGCTGAATAGGGTGCAAATTCCCGTAATGGAGATTCCTTTTTAATGGAGGTCCATTAAAAAAGAACCTCCGACCAGACGGCTGTTTGTGTCTGGTGGATAACTGTCCAACGGTTAAGATTTGGGATGTTGTATATATATGTCGTAGGATAATTTGATACTTCGAATCTTCGCGAAAATCCTAGGGGTTTTGCGAAAACGCGGATAATTAGACATAGGCGAAAAATTATCAAATCTTACTGGACAAAGTCAGGATTTTTGCGAAAATACTCGTTATTATAGCAATATTGCGAAACGAAACGCTGGCTGTTATGAAATAAGAACGCTGATTGGTCGGTCAGCGCGTTCAAAAAGAGATCGTCTCTGATTGGTTGACGTCTTAAATGTCAATCATTTGTTGCCGCACGTTATTAACTAGGAACCAATTAGAAGTCAGCCAGCAAAATTGTAGCCAATCAGTGTTGAGCACATCAAATCTTACTATAGTAACGAATATTTTCGCAAAAATCCTGACTTTGTCCAGTAAGATTTGATAATTTTTCGCCTATGTCTAATTATCCGCGTTTTCGCAAAACCCCTAGGATTTTCGCGAAGATTCGAAGTATCAAATTATCCTACGACATATATAACTAGCTTTTGCCCGCTACTTCGTAGCACATATCCTATTTTTCCCGTTTCCGTAGGCATTACGGGACGAATTATACACCTAACCCGTCCTCGTGAATAATCCCATCCATTGGTTAAAATCGCATGAAAAATACCGTTCAGTAGTTTTTGAGTTTATCGTAAACAGACAGACAGACGTGGCGGCGGGGGACTTTGTTTTATAATATGTAGTGATGTTTAATCAATCAATCTGCCCAGACTTTTTCCAACTATGTTGGGGTCGAATTCCAGTCTATCCAGATGCAGCTGCTGAGTACCTACTACTATTTTACAAGGAGTGACTACTTGTCAGATATCCACATCTTAGTAACGAGGTAACACTATATTCTTCGGCAAGACCTGTGTCAGATTTTCTGGCTTCTGACTACTCGTAACGACTGCCGATGACGGCCGGGACATGGCTTATCTCGGTATTTTAAGATGGACACCCCCCACCCAGCACGGACCGACCGCGGTAAGCGTTGCTTAAACTTGAAGATCGACCCGAGTGTCTGATATGATATAATTTAACCACGAGCTCCTCCCACAAGAACTTAAGATATTAAATATATGCATAAAATAATAATTCAATAACTTATCTACCCGTGTTTAAAACAGTAGGTACCTACCTATGTGAAATAAACCCCTTTATTTCACATAGGTACCTTCATACGATTATAGGACCATTTTTTAGTTAGTAGGTACCCCAAATGCGTCCCCTCCTCTCGAGTTTCTCTCCGGTGTATCTTTTCTCGAGTTTGTAATTAAAAATCTTGAAAGTCAATTAAACTTTGGCAACACTCGGGGCCCCTCGGTTTGCTTTCGGATTGAAATCGTAATGAATCATGGCAAATCAAACTTCAATATTACAAAGGTGCCATTGTCTTGGGGTTAAGTGCTTTTCAATTGGTATAAGTAAACTAACTGGTGTTAACAAGTGCCATTATATCAGTAGACTATGTAATTATTTTAAAATCAATACTGGTAGGTAGGTAGTGGATCATATGTGCATATTTCGTTGAAGATGATTTGCTGCTTCAGTTTGGAAACTACTTTTCAAGCCAAAATAGTATTAAATTAGTTTACTGTTATGGTTTATCCACACCATCAACACAAATTACGGCCGGGCCCTTTGAGCTTTAAAATGTTGATTGTTTAAGCGTTGTATGCTTATTCGAGTGTATTGTATCGGGCAGAAACGTGAACCGAACTGGACTGATCTGAACTGGTGCGGGGCGCGGGGTGCTGTGTTGCACACGGCGCAATTCGACGTGAAGGCATAAGTATGAGCCGCGCGCCGTTCGCGGTCCTAATGTTATGACCCAGCCTGTCCCTTGCTGTTCCTCCCAAAATGACGCCGCTAGCCGAGGTCCGTATCCCACAGGGGATGCCCTAGCGAGCGGTCATTTAATTTAACTTAGTTTGTAAGCCCTGGCTGGGGGCCTTAGATTCATTTAAGGCCACCACAGGATAGTCCGGTTAAGCAGTTACCAGCCCTAGCGTGCTGAACTGCGAGTGGTTCCCGTCAAAAAAAAAAAACAAAAGTTCACGGTCCTTTTCGCCGGGCACCGTCGTCGAGAGAAGATTGAAGACATGAAGACTGTCTGCAACGACTGTGTCGTCCGCCTCATCTGTCCACGTGTTCATCTGTGTGCCTTTGCTTGCTTTGCATGTGCTAACAAACCGCTTCTTTCGAAGCGAACACCCGAACGTGTGTGCGGCGTTGTGATGATGCTCGTGCCTCGTCGTGCTTACCATCTTGTTTCTGAGTCAAAGCGTACACGTCTTTTTCGAGACGATTGCTTCCTGTTTCTTGCAGACTGTCCAAAACGTGGTAAGGTAACTGTTTCGGTGGTATGTGGTAATTGTTTCGGTGGTATGTGGTAACTGGTTCGGTGGTATGTGGTAAGAGGTTATATGGTGACTGTGTGACGGGTACTGTGTTACTACAATTGCATTATTATGTCCCTAGTGTCCATCTACATAATTATGTGTGGATGAGGATCGAAAAAGCAAACAATAAAAGAACAAAGGTATCTAAAAAACTATGTAATTTAATATTCTTGTCGTTTTCGATAACTACGTACCTAACTCGAGTTCCTTATGGAATTTGTAGTAAAATCAATGTCATAATCAACAAACACTAGGTAATAAATAAATCAGAATTAATGATCTTCGCAGGACCCGTTATACCTGACTCTACCCTTAGGTTTCCAGTTGGCATTCTACGATATATTTCTTCATTCACGGTTACCGGTGGAGGTGTGAATCTGACGATTTTTGGTGAGGGATATTTTGTCACCCTATGAGGGATCCCGACACTTACAGGTGACGTTTTGAAAACAACGGTACAATGTCGTGCAAGATGTCCACCCCAAGCAAAATAATTCATTTCGTAGCTTATAGCAATACTTGGAAATCAAAAGATTAAAATATAGGCAATCTTTAGAAGTCAATGGTCTTTAATTGAACTCTTTGACAACTGACGTTTAGAACAATCGCAATAAGAAGGCAAAAGAGAAGAAAACGGCAACGTAGTTCTTAGTCTAAGATAGACAAACCACAAAGCCTACAAGATTATGTACCTACTTATTTATTTTTGGTTAGGTTTCCTTCTAACTGATTAAATTATCATCATATAGTCTGGTTGATGAAAAACCTAGTACTTATCAGATTTTAAACATCTGACATGGACACACCGTTGAAAAATCTCTCAAATGTACTGGTTTTTAATCGAATTCTAAACTAAAGCGAATGAGTAATGACAAACGGAGAGGTGTAGGTAAATAAACATGCGATCTTCATCAGTTTTGCCTCATCCGTCAGATACATCGGTGCAAATCCGTTTACATAAAATCATTACTTTGTTTTGAAGTATATCGCCGATGCCGTAGCGTAAAATTGTTACGAAGAAGGAAAATAGATTGTTGCGTGAAACGTAATCCCGTTTTTTTATTATATTCCTGACCATTGAAAATGACAATCCTGGCCAGTGTTGCCCACCGTATGACTTAAATCGTATAAATAATTATTAGTGACTTTTATTTTAGTTCAATCATAGATGTGATGCCACCAACGAAAAGTGACTTGTTTGGAACTTTTGGGAACGTTTTAGTCGTTTTTATAGACGTAATCGTAAGTATTTTTCTTTTCTTTTACATTTTAGTACTTTGAAATCGTCTCCTCGTTGTCGTCCTTTATTTTGACGTCCCACATGATCCTAAGATCCTATGTCGCTTAAGAAATTAATGGAGATATTTGGTTGCTAATCTACTTAATTTTCATTCAAATTGAAAAGTCGTAAGAGAAACCTCAAGATGATTAACAAATACCTATTCAACGAAACCCCATTTAACATATTATTCATAATCAAGTTACAAGACTCATACTAATTATTAGACACACAGTTACAATGACAATACAAACATTAAAGTTTTATACGATTTTGCTGCAGTTATAACTAGAAGCACCCAACTTAGTCGACGCCCGACGGTACGATTTCCTTTAAGTAAGCTGGCAACACCAATCCTGTCAGTCAATCAAGATTAAAATGGCCGTTCTTCTTTACTTCTGTAACCGCCGCATTGATTCTTAGACTTAGTATTGGACATTGTATTAGATATAAGATAATTAAGTAAAAGGTACCTAGTTAGTGAAAATGTCGTTTTCTTTCGGCACTCCATCGAGTGCTCCTGCAACAACGGGACTTACAGGAGGCTTCAACTTCGGCGCCAACAAGTAAATATACTATTGTTAAAAAAAACTTAGTCCCGCCATCTACTTACAACTTACATAGTGTAGAACTCTTTTGTTTAATACAAATCTTTTGACTCCTCTATGAACGGCAAATTAAAAAGTAATGTGTTGACATTTAATATAACCTCTTTCCTTGTGATTTTTTGAGTTTTCGTTTGTTTCGGCAAGTCTACTCCGATATGCGAGCTATTTACCAAGATTGACGCTAAAATTGTTTACCTATGCACTTTATAATATACTTAATTATATTTAGACCTGCAACTCCTGGGTTTGGCTTAACGGCGACGTCACAGGCCCCAGGGCTCTTCGGAAGTACTCCGGCGACCGAGACGCCAGCTTTTGGTGCTTCTACACCTGCTTTCGGAGGGACATCTGCCGCTCCGGCGTTTGGGGCCACTACAACTCCCGCGTTTGGGGCCACTGCAACCCCCGCTTTTGGAGCTACTACCGCCCCTGCCTTTGGGGCTGCAGCGCCCACGTTCGGTGGTACTGGGACACCTGCATTTGGGGCTACATCTGCAGCTCCCACTTTTGGCACTACTGCAACACCAGGCTTTGGTGCAGCAACCCCAAGTTTTGGTAAGTCAATTATGTGAACTCTTAAATTGTTAAACTGGTGCAAGTGTATTTTTGGTTATAATCTTGTTAACATCTTTTGAAATATAACTGCAGAGCGATTCTGTAAACATCTCACCATGTAAATTTGGTGAAGTGAACATGATGCAAGTTATAAATTCATATAAACAAGATGGAGAGGTAGTTCACTTCATGCTCACTCCACCTATGTTTACATGGTGATAAGTTGACAGAATCTAACAAAATGCTAATGTCATGTGAAATTGTAATAATACAAGAATGAAAAAACACGAGGTCTCAAACTAAAGCATCAATGAATACATTAGTGTACATAGTATAATAGTTGACATGTAAGAAACTATTTTAAATCATTACAGTAAGTTCAAAACTGTATACATACATATGGTAAATTTATCTACACAGGATCAAAACTCATGGTTCACTAATGTTTCACCAAAAATATATAATAGTTTTTAGTTTACAAGCAACATTTTGTAAAGGTACTATTCATTTCACTAACAATTTATTCTGCAAATGTTTTATTTTATAAACTCTCGCTTTACAAACATTTATTTGGAAAATGCTTCTCTTTACAAATGTTTCTGATGATATTTAATCATTCATACATTTTTCATTTAATATTTAGATTCTTTTGGAAAAGTCACATTTATACGATCATTTTATAATTCATTTTCTAAACCATCTGAACATGCAAAAAAGCAAACACCATGCACCATGCGTCAAAGCCACCTTTCTCAGCTCGCGGGCCGCCTTGCCCCTTCGCGCCTGGCTTAAATAACATTAGGGGTAGGGCAGACAAGGCTATGTGGAGTCAGTTTTGCAACTATTTGTTTCTATCACTATTGTAGCAAAACATCGACTTTTTAAGACAATACTACTTTTTAACACAAAATGTGTATACATTACATGTAAAGACATTGACATTGTAACTACCCACTACTTTAGAAATCAATCCATCATGCAGTATTAATGAACTGTAGGCGAGTCGTCCATTAGGTATTTGGTAAACTTTATTTTATATAATGATGAAATGACAATGTAAAAATTTGTAAATAAATTTTTGGTGAACTGACAGGACACCAAACCTCATATTCTTGTTAAAGTTAATTTTTTTTAGTACTTTTGACATGCATTCATTTGACTAATATTGCATCTGATGATTAGCAATGATTTGGTTGAAGATAGAGCATGCTTGCCTAGAAGTAACCTATACACTCTTAACTTAAAGATTCCCATTGTACCATAAAAATGATAAATCAGTTTTGTTTGAGCACAACATAAATGAAATTAATGTAACCTACTCTTTAACTATAATTCAATGTTTCATCATCATTCATCACAGGAGCCACAACTGCACCTGCATTTGGTGCAAGCGCTGCTCCCACATTTGGTACGGCAGGGTTACAGGGTGCAGGCGGCATTAGCTTTGGTGCTACCGGAGCCAACCCTGCAAATACTAGCTCAGGTAAATACCTTAAGCCTGTTTTGAATTTTTCATGGATGATGATTTTTGATGGAGGGTGCCATTATTTTGTAGGTAGACCTGAAATCTGACACTACTATTAAAATAAGCAGCTATTTAATTAGGCTAACTTACTTGCAGTATTATGAGGCCTTATCTTAAGTTTGTTTACACTATAGCAGATACATAAACAGGTTTATAACAGCCATACCTGATGAATGGTGCAACAGTTTGTTGGTGCCCATCTTTAAAAACAAAGGCGATGTGCTGGAGTGCAACAACTATAGAGGAATAAAGCTGAGATGTCACATAGTATGAAAGCATGGGAAAAAGTTATTGAAAGGCGGCTGAGAGAAGAGAGTGACTCCCTGGTGCATGCTGTTTGCTGACGACATTGTGCTAGTTGCCGAAAGCGGCCTAGAGGTCCAGAGCGGATTGGAGACGTGGTGGCAAAGACTGGAGAGTGTTGGCCTGAAATTGAGCAGAACAAAAACAGAATACCTGTTCTGCGATTTCGGCGGTCTCTCCAGTCCTATACCTGTAGCTCTCATCGGAACGCCTATACCGATCTGCTCCGACTTTCGGTACCTCGGGTCGCTTGTCCAGGGGGACGGCGATATAGACAGAGACGTAACGCACCGGATCAACGCAGGATGGATGAAATGGCGACAGGTCACTGGAACAACTTGCGACCCACGGATGCCCCTCAAGTTAAAGGGGAAAATCTATAAGTCCGTGATAAGACCTGTCGTACTGTATGGATCAGAATTTTGGGCTGTGAAAAAGACGGATGAGAAAAGATTGCATGTAGCGGAGATGAGAATGTTGAGATGGATGTGTGGAGTATCGAGAATGGATAAAGTGAGGAATGAGTTCATTAGAGGTAGCTTAAAAGTGGCGCCAATAACGGAAAGATTGAAAGGGAACCGCTAATCTTAGTATGGTCATGTGAAGAGGAGGGATGAAATGCACGTAACTAAAAGAGTTATGAATATAAATGTGGATGGATCGACAGGGAGAGGGAGGCCAAAGAAAAGATTGATGGATTGTATTAGGAGTGATATGAAAGAAAAGGGAGTTAGTGATAACGTGACGGTTGACAGGACAGAATGGAAGAAAAAAACGTGTTGCGCCGACCCCAAGTAACATGGGATAAGGGCAGGAAGATGATGAGATACATAAACAGGTTTTTTTATGAATTCATTTAAGTTCATGAATACTAGCACTAATAGACCACTATTAGTAAAAATAACTCACTTCTAGACATACTCTCATTACCCCTTGGTATACCCAGCCTTGAAGTAAATAGTAATATCCATTTCTTTCAAAGTACTGTCACTCACGCACAGTGGTCCAACATCAGAACTAAGTGCGGTCCGGAAACCAACCCCCAATAGATAGATAGAAGTACCACGGTTTTTTAAGATCATTTGTAACTTTCCAGGATTAAACTTTGGTGCTCCAGCTACATCGGCTAGCACAGGTCTTGGTGGACTAGGAAGCTTTGGTTTTGGGACAGCAGCTTCAACGCAGAGCACTGGGTTTGGTGTATTTGGTGGTACGAGTACAGCTACCACTACTACTAGCATTTTAGGTAATTCAAACTAATAAAACTTTGTTTTATTCAAAACTAGCTTTAGCGAGCAGCTTTACTTCAGGTTTTAGGTTTACAACAACAGACAATATGGACTCTATGTGGATTTATGGAATCATTGCCTGGCCATGTTGACATGGCTCAAATGTGTGCCTATTATGCAGTATATTGTCAAAAATCTGATGAACTTTTTATGGCACAGTCATTCAAATTAGAAAAAAATACTGTTAAAGTAAAAAAAAAAACTCCGAATTAAAGTTTCATTTAGGATATCAATCCAAGTTCATTAGAAATAGTAAGTTTGCTAAGTACACAGCATAAGTACACAGTGTGATATCAAAATAAATGTTTCCAGTGGAAACTGAACTCGCATTGTATAGGCATTCTGCACAATGATAGGTTTGTTCATCTGGATCAGATTTCGAAATTAATTCTTTCCTTACTCCCTTAAAATCTTGCAGACCTAATCCGCCTACCCATCCTAAACCTTTTCCCTTCCTTTCAGCACCATGAACCCAAACCCAAGTTCCCCAATCCGTGGTCTGATGATACCGGTAACACAAACATTTCAGATGTTACCACCTACCACTATGTTAACAAGACCTAACTTCGAACTTAGCCCTATACCTTGTGAACCAGAGAGTGGGTATAAGGTCTTGAGTGCTAAAAGGCCAACATCATCATATCATACCATTACGCCTAGTTATGGTGAGATGTTACTTTTATACTGTTATGTTTTATGATAGGTGTTTTAGTATGCTTATTTGTGTACCAAAGACGCAGCTTTGTAAGCCTCTCACAAGGTAGACCGGTGACCTGGCCAAAACCATGGGAACCTGCTGGATGCGAAACACATAGGATCGGTAGATGTGGCAACGCTTCGAGGAGGCTTGTGCAGCAGTGAACGTCTTTTGACTGAAATAATGATGATGATGAACTTAGTTGATATGCATGCTGTGATCTTCTATAATATTGAAGGAGCATTCTAGACCAAACTTTATACATTTTGTTGGAGGTCTTGGATAAAATAATCCTTGAGGACTTGTTATGATCGCTGCTGTTTTAAAGTAGTAAAAGTTTTAGTAGTGTGATTATAATTTTTGAAGTAAGCTTTGACTGTTAGACCACCCTTTGAAGATACTACTTAAAAGCGTTATTAACTAAAGTCAATTATGTAAGTAGGAGTTGCCTAAGTTGTATTAATATGAGTAATCACACAGGACGTTTTTATGCATGATCATTTGTTCTGTGTCTGGGTGTAATTTGTCTATAATATGTATGTATTTAGAAATATATAAGTATGTTTCTCAGTTGTCTGGTTGCCATAGCACAGGCTCTGCCTAGTTTGGGATCGGATGACCGTGTGTGAGTTGTCCCAGGATATATTATATTATTATGATTACAGGTTACAATAGCATTGTTGAAAAATTTCAAGTTGAAAAAAAACAGTAACTTGAAAAGTAATAACTCTTTTTGTTATTTTTTTCACAGGTGCAAAATTGGGTACAACTAGTGTTACTGGCACACAGCCTTCAATTTCAGGTGTGTTTCATTTTTATCCTTTTCTTTAGTCCAGATTTGACTCAATATAGCTTCCTATGGAAACATAGGTACATACAAAATTTCACATGTATATAATTGGTAGTGTATATTACTATCCTATCTAAATCCTAAAATATAGAATTCTTCTATTACTGACTGACTGACAGACAACTCACAGCCGGAACAACTGGTCGTAGAAAGCTGAAATTTGGCAGACAAAGAGAGGATTTTCCGAAATTGCTTCGGGAACGGAAAAAAGGGATAAGCGCGTAGCGGGAAAAAGCTAGTAATATTATAAATATGAAATTTTTGAGGATGGTAGGAAGTTTGTTACTATTTCAAGCAAAACTGTTTCAAAAACTACTGAACAGATTCGGAGGGGTTCGAACTTTTTACTATGGGAGATGACATAGCCCCCCGGCCCATAGAAAAAAGCTCCGTCATTTTGTTTATTTTAAAGTTGCGGCGCACTTTCTAATATGCATATATATGGGTAGAGAACTAAAAATGTTTGCAATATGGTGCCTGAAAGTGTCAAGTTGCCGAGATATTTGAGAGTAAAGTAGCTATGTGAAAACAGTGAAAATAATTAAAAATGAATGCCACAATGGTCCCTTTGGCACACAATATAGATTATAACCTGGATTAACACATATCTAATCCATGCAGACGGAAGTCGCGGGCAGACGCAAGTTGTTTCATAAATAAACACAAAGAAGTTCAAGCTAAATTAACTGTTATGTTTTTCCAATAACGTTGAATATAACTGACATACTGGATTTTCACTCGATATCTCTCTTTTTCCTATAGCTACTCCGAGCTTCGGATTGGGTGGCGTAGCCCCAAACACTAGCGGTATAGGCGTCGCGAGTACTACATCTGACGCTAAAAGTAAGTTCCACCTTCACTTCTATTACATTCTAATTGTATGGACTTTAAAAAGACTGACGTTTCAGTTTGCTTTGGTTTTCCGTGAGCAGTCAGCTATGAAACAAGGCTGTTATTTACCTAGTGAATGTATGTGTTGGCAAAATAAGTTTGCTGGAGCCGGAGGATGAAAATAAAAACAATTTACTTTAGACTAATTTATTGAAATCAAGAAATTACAATGTATAACTTAACTTTAAAATTATGTAAATTATTATGTTGGTCGATGTATGAACCAAGAATGAATGAAACGTGGAATCGTGGAAGGCATTGTCGATGTCCGGTCCTACGGTTACGAAATGCTGCGTAGGCATCACGTGAAGTCATTGCGCATGCGCAATAATGGTGTCACGTTGTCCACAGTCCGTGTATTATACCGAATCGTAATATCAGCGATCCTTATATCACACCGTTGCGTAACTTTACGTATTATTTATTTTGTAAATATGTATTCTTGTTTGATCTTGTAAAAGTAGCAGTTGATTGATTAGATATAGGTACCTACTTTTAGTTTTATGAAGTCAAAAAAGTTTAGTTTTGAGTAATTAATCATTGCACAGTTAAATTGTTTAACAAATAGAGCATAAACGCATCGGCGTACCCCCGACGCCAAGCCACAAATTCGCCGTATTTTTTGTCACATATTTGTGATGTTTGGCGTTCAAAAAGTTAGTTACAGTAAATGTGCAAAATAAATATAACATGTACATATGTGTTATTCCTTTAAGTATTTTAAAAATAAAAGGTATTTATCAAGCAAATTGTCATGCAGTGGCTGATACTTCTAAACCAGTCTTACTCAATATTATTAGTAAAGGATTTAAAAGGTTCACGAAACTAATTTCTATTTCGAATGTTTTTAATTTGTTTTAAGTCCACAGAGTAGACGACAGGTAGAAAATACCTTGTTGAATTTAGTTCGCGTATGAACCACTACTGTTCATGAAATTTAAATAAATAATTTTCAGCTTGGTCAATTAATCCCCTGGTTTGTTTTCCTATTTGGGGTCAGCCTTCCTGATTTTTACGCCAGACTTGGCGATTTTGTGTCAGTTCTGGGCCCGACCCATCGTTAAAATATCATTGTGGATTGCCCTTGCGCCCTATGCCTCTTTTACCTTTCTCAATGGCTGTTTTCTCATTTTTTTCTCATTTGGTCTTCACTACTTTTTGTGATCCGCACCTTCGATAGAAGTATAACAGTAGTTTATTTGGGTACAAGGACCCTGTGTACCAAGTTGTACCAAGTGTTGTACCAAGGAATTTCCATCAGAACAATGATAAACTTCCATGGGCTGATTGGTGATATGCATTATGTACGGTATAATAAATTTCTTACCACATTTTCTTGTTACAGGTGAGCCACCCAAACAAAACAAGTTGCCGAATGAAATATCAACTACAGTGGAGTCGTTCAAAGAATTTGTTAAGAAACAGAAGTCGCTCAGCTCTGAAGTAATGAGGGTGTCCGTCAAACCTTTACACAAGGTAATTATAAAACATAACTGTGCCCGCGGCTTCCCTCCCGCGATCCCACAGTAACCGTGTATTTTTCCTGGATCTAAATGAGCCGCTCACTGAAAGTATTTTTTTGCTGTCAGTACATTAATTCTATAGCCCTACTTACTAATAAACAAACTGACAGTGCACCTCTTTATGATATTACTTTAGAAAATATGATTCAAAGATGAGACGTGTTAACAACGTTTTCCATCTATTGACGAGTTAGAGCGGGTGCGCACTACGTCCGATCCAAATCCGATTAGAATCCGTCAAAATACTGTCCGAGAAAACTCGGACCGAACTCTGATATCGCTTACGCCCGCACTACCTCCGATCCAAATCCGTGATTCAGACGACATTTTACGCGGAGCCGCTATAGAGCGTTCACGTCACTATATTATAATACTCTTTGGTCCATGCATTCCTTGTCTATATTGTGTTTTTGTAGTCGTCTATAGATTTGTCCCATAAACAGGGTCTATTTTTAACATTATCAATTAATTAACGCAAAAACATCGCTCTGCCTTTTTTCTCGAACGCAGCTCGGATTCGGTTCGGACGTAGTGCGCAACCGTTCATACAAATATGGCCACTTCGGTCCGTCAATAATCTTATCCGAAAAGGAGATTCTTGGATGACGGAAATCGGGTGTAGTGCGTAAACTACCATACAAATTGTTCTACGACTACGCCGGACCGTCTTTTCACGGATACTGATCGGGTTCGGATCGGACGTAGTGCGTAAGCGCTCTTACGAGTTAGGGGTCAGCTCGTATCGAGAGACGACGCGACGCGACAATGCTTGAAGAGGCCAATGGTTACGCGCTGAATAATGCTTATCCCAACACCGATTATATCGCCGGCGTCCTGTACGCCGAGAACACTGCGCCAGAGCTTCGATGTCGAAGTCTATCGCGACGCCGCAGGATGCATTGGAATTCCCTCGCTAAAAAGTGTACCTTTTTGTTTAGTAATTAAATTCGAAACTGTATCGCTATTTAAAAAAATGCGCAGTGTCGTGTTGCGTTTTGGTGTCTCAACCAGAGTTTAGAAGTGATAGTACGTGACCGATGTATGTATGTGGACTGAGCTATTCTATATTCAACCTTATGTCTGTGGCTTCGATGACCAGGTGTCCCGCGAGGCCGAGTCGACTCTCCGCGAGGTGCTGACGCTGAGCGGCGAGGTGAGCCGCGCGCGCGCACACTCGCGCCGCCTGCGCTCCGCCGCCGCCGCCGCGCTGGCCGCCGCCGAGACCGCCACCAGAGACTACACCTCACCAGGTAACTACGTCATCATCACCTGCCTAGCCGCGCGCACACTCGCGCCGCCTGCGCTCCGCCGCCGCCGCCGCGCTGGCCGCCGCCGAGACCGCCACCAGAGACTACACCTCACCAGGTAACTACGTCATCATCACCTGCCTAGCCGCGCGCACACTCGCGCCGCCTGCGCTCCGCCGCCTGCGCTCCGCCGCCGCCGCCGCCGCGCTGGCCGCCGCCGAGACCGCCACCAGAGACTACACCTCACCAGGTAACTACGTCATCATCACCTGCCTAGCCGCGCGCACACTCGCGCCGCCTGCGCTCCGCCGCCGCCGCCGCGCTGGCCGCCGCCGAGACCGCCACCAGAGACTACACCTCACCAGGTAACTACGTCATCATCACCTGCCTAGCCGCGCGCACACTCGCGCCGCCTGCGCTCCGCCGCCGCCGCCGCGCTGGCCGCCGCCGCGCTGGCCGCCGCCGAGACCGCCACCAGAGACTACACCTCACCAGGTAACTACGTCATCATCACCTGCCTAGCCGCGCGCATACTCGCTCCGCCTGCGCTCCGCCGCCGCCGCCGCGCTGGCCGCCGCCGAGACCGCCACCAGAGACTACACCTCACCAGGTAACTACGTCATCATCACCTGCCTAGCCGCGCGCACACTCGCGCCGCCTGCGCTCCGCCGCCGCCGCCGCGCTGGCCGCCGCCGAGACCGCCACCAGAGACTACACCTCACCAGGTAACTACGTCATCATCACCTGCCTAGCCGCGCGCACACTCGCGCTGCCTATATTGATAGGCAGTTGACAATACTAGACATTGGTCTAGTATTGTCTAAACTCAACATCTATTCGCTCTGTACAAAAACTATTTACTTACTTGATTTAAGGTCCTTTGACCCCTAGCTGGGGCAGAATAGTCGTAGCAGCGTCCTTAATAGTAAAAAAACTCGTCTATGTGTCCCTAAAATACAATATCTTTTCCATTGTGTCCAGGTTCGGAGCTTGAAGGCACAGCTCCGCCGTCGTATGTGAAGGATCTGATCGCCGAGTTAGAACAACAGCTGATCACGTTCCGTAGACAAATGGACGTCGCCGACAAGCAAATGCAGTCCTCTCCTAAACTACTTACTGAACAAGGTGAGTTTTAAACAACCTCATCTCAGTTGCAATCTGTCAAAAACACCTTAAATTCCCTACATTGCCCTCATTATGATTCATGCTAAAAAACAGTTTACTCATTTTAATAATAAAATATCTGCTTTTCCCCGACTTTTTGTGTATTTTACGAACAAAAATGTGCTGAACAGCAATTTTTTAAGAGTTGGTATTTGCTTAAATCCTGTCTAATTGATAACTAAAGCGTAAAAAAAACTCGACGTTGGCAAAAAAATCACCACTTGGCATTTTCACTGTTGCATGAGTGTGTACGACCGTTTTATAAAAGTAGACTGCCAAGCTTTATCCAAGTCCGTTTAGCTGTAGAAGTGTTGATAACTTCACAACTGTTATCAGGCTGTTGTTGGTTGGCGCTCAGTAACAAACATCTTTCTACTAGCCGAGGAAACTAGGTACTGCATTTTGATTGGCTCTATGAATTTATTGACAGGACTAGACAGAGCAAACAGCTATGTATATAAGCTCTCAAATCTTGGGATACTTGAGTAATGTGTGTGTCTTACATCATTGACCCTAAATCAATCCACCTACTCCGGCTACTGCTTATGAATGTACCTATTTATCTTTTTCGCCAATCAATAAATCTTTAAAATCGAAAGTGCTATAAAACAAATATAAAGTGTTTTATTTATTCAGAGCTAACAATGGGCATCAGAAGAATGCACGAGTCCTTGGTGGCGCTAGCGGGTCGCCTGCAAGCCGTGCACACACAAGTAGAAGCCCAGAAGGATCAGTATCTTAACCTAAGGAAGTACATACTCAAGGATCCTACCAACGTGTTCGATGCGCCGTCCCGTAAGTACTCAGTGTTTATCATCATCTCAATCAATCTCCTCAGCCTTTTCCCAACTATGTTTTGGTCAACGTCATGCAATACTTTTTTGTTTAAATATTGATGGGTCCCGTTTGACCCACAATCTCGGGGACAAAATTCCAGAGTCCCCAGAACTCACATATTTTCTCAGTAACAAAATGTGTGGGGTATAGTAGTGTTAGTATATACCTACGTTTAACAAAGACAAACAGGCTTTTGTTTTGTAAGCTCGCTCCATCGTCGACTTCGTCTTTGTCATCTGTGACCTGACTAGAGTCAAGATTAAACGCATCTAAAAAAAAAAAATACATGTCTAGAGCTAACTTGGGCAAATGACGACTTCTGAAATACAATTGTATATTTTACCGGAAAATAGCAAACCCCGTTAGATTATAAAATAACTTGAGTGATTGTAAACTATCGATAAATTGTCAACTGAACATTTGGAATACTATTTTACGCATCAAAGTTAGATAGAAGTAAACCTGGAAACGAAGTTCTCATTGGTCATTTTAGAGAAAACAAAGACCAATGAAGGGCCAAGTTTCCAATTTAATTATCACACCAAAACATAAATTGTAGACCAGACAGCTGATTGGTCTCCAGTTTATGTCAGTCCACAATTTCTCGGAATGACTTCGCGAAATTATAGACTTATCAAATTTTGATGCTCAAAATACGAGTAGTATTCCAAATGTTCAGTTGTCAATTTTTCGAGAGTTTACAATCTCTCAAGTTATCTTATAGTCTTACGGAGTTTGCTATTTTCCGGTGACATATACATCTCCATAAAAATATTGCCTGTCATGCTTGCTTAGATACAACCTGTTCACTCTAGACTCAAAGAACCCCAGGTTGTAAGTATCAGGGAACACAGATTCCAACAGGGAATTGCTCTCCTTAGCTGTGCAAACAATGAAAGTATAGTGTTTTACATGAAGCCACTACCTATCTCCTACCTCACAACCCAGGAACTGGGTAACACTAGTCTTGCCAAGGGATACCGTGTTACTGTGGTGGTGTCATATTTTATTTTTGGTTTTCCGACTACTGGAAACAAATGAAATATATTTATGTCACCGGAAAATTGACCGGACTCCGTAAGATTTCCGTAAAACTTTATTAGATTAAAATTTCTTGATATACATATTATAAAAACATCGTTTTGTATACAATAAATCCCATACAAATTCAATAGTTTCCAATTTATCCGTGACTTATTATAAGAAAAAAATAGTTTACAATTTCACCCGATATTTTACAATCGTACGGCGTTTGCAAGTTACCGCAGACATCTACAAATGATAGCTGAAACCAACGGCATAACGTGCTGTCCGAGGCACGGAGGAGTTTCAGTTTACAACCATAAGCTTTACGCCGAAGGAAACCTGTAAGATATAACTAAAAGTTAAAAATGGATGTTTACAGCCATTACTAGCCTGGATCAAATACTTCGGGACGCAGAGACCAACCGTAAGAAGATGAAGTCAGGTCCTTTGGCCGACATCAATCAGGGAAGTGCCGTACTCTCCGATCCGAGAGCTGCCTTAGGTAATAAACAATTATTAAATTTATAACCAACTTCTACAGAAGGAGGCCACATCAAATCTGTGATTGAACCAAAACAAATGCCACCAACTGCAGCAAGAATTGTGACTTCTTTGAATCTTAGTTGATTTTGCAGTCAAAATTTTGAAAATGAAACATTTAATTTTTTTAATCCTAGCATTGATGACCATTGACCAGTGGTCATAATATGACGTGTTAGAGATCATGTTCAAATGTGAAAGAGAGAGACAAAGCTAGACAGGGCGAATAGCGCTATCTCTTTTCACAAAGGAATGATGATGGCGTTGAAATTTCTTAAAATGGCCACTGGTCCGCACCGTGCTGAGTGACATTTTGTTGCGGTTTGTTTGTTAACTGATCAATTTTATCTCCAAAGAAGGAGATGGTGTGTATATAATTTTTTTTTTTTCATTGAGCGATTCGAAAATCATCCTTGTGGTGCAAAACTTAACTCGTTTGCACACTGAGCAAACCTCGTTTTGCATGTATGCCCATTTCGCCCTTATTCTAGAGAAATAAATATTCACATTATATGTTTTTAATTGAATATTAACTATCGTGTACTTTCAGGAAACTTACAACAGTTGGCGGGACCAACGCCGTTCACCTACGTCGGCAGCGCAATGTCGCCCTTCCCTTCAGTAGACACCAGCGGTAAGTCAACCTTATTACACCACAATTTTAAGGCGACTTTCACCATAATCCTATTTTTTTTTTCCCTTGGTATAATTTTCTACATTCACGCCGGCGAAGTGTTGGCAGAAACTAGTTAAACAAATCAATCTGTTATAATTTCAGGTCCAACGTGGCAGCCGCAGTCGCAGCCTAGTCTGAGCACATCTCTGAACACAAGCTTCGGCATCGCACAAGCCGACACGTCGACTGGCTTCCAGCTTCAGAAGCCGCCCGGGAAGCGCGGGAAACAATGATATTGGCGCTAATACACGCAAGTGTTGTGACGTGCGAAATGACGCTCAGTGGACCAAAGTAGTGAAGAAAGTTTATGCAGAAAATTCTTTTTTTTTTAAATGGTTTAGTAAAATTTTTCTGACTTATTATACATTATACATATTTAATCACGTGACAGTTAGTCACGTGATTAAATCCGCGTTCATGTGTGTTTCTCGACTGAGTACAGAGCCTTTTTACAAAACTACCTTTTCTGTGACTTCGTACGCGCTAATTCCGTTTTTTTCCATTCCCGTAGGAATTTCGGGAAGCTACCCGCCTAATTTCAGCTTTCTACAACCAGTAGTTTCGGCTGTGCGTTGTCTATCAGTAATTCAGTCACTCATCAGTAACTGAAGAATTTTATATAATTAGGATTACATCCCATTTGTTAGAAGTTAGAACGATTGTCAAAAAGTCAGTATGGGATTGACAAGCGCTACGGAAATGTCATGCGTCATCAATCCCAAACATTTGGCATTCGGACAGTCTTTAACGCCTTGAAGGCGATAAATAGGCTCAGTAGGCAGGTGTGCTTCGTGACGGCCTGTAACGGCGAATACAATATGTAATTGAAATAAGGCAATTCCTGAAAAAGGTTCACTCATGAACTAACTATGGGACCAACCCTGAAATCACGAAAAAGAAATTGAATTATTACAGTAACACCTTTTGTAGTAAAAAGGCCCGCGGAAAAATACTTTGCATTGAATTTATAACCGTCGGCATTGAGACTAGCATTGAAAATCCAAAAGCGCATTGAATTTCGTAAGCGACATTCAATTCAAATTCTTTTGGATTTTAGTCTCACAAACACACTCACCACACTTAAATAACGCAAACAGTAGTCCTGTTTACGATAATACCCCTAGTTCAAAGCACCCTCTAGCAGTAGCAGATTATTAGATTTGCAGTAAAATACCTCTTTGTTCTTGAGTAAAAGCTGAAGTACCTTAAACATTTATTTCTCATCAACACAAAGTTATAGACTTAGCATTTTAAGACTTGATACAATAGTACATTATACATATAATACAATAATGTAAAGTACGAATTTATGAAATTAAATAATTAACACCTAAGAAGTCGTGTAGCAATAAAGCCTAAAAGGTGGTGTAGCAATCTTATCATGTTTTCGTGGTTAAGTTGGCCAGAGACCACCCCAGATAGACAGGTTTCGAAGGAGAAAGTAGTGTAGCCTAGCAAAAAAAATAATCGACAAGTGCTTAAGATAAATGGACTCAGATATGCCAAGTGAAAAGAGTTATTTTTATGAAAAAATGTTATTTTAAAAACGTTATTAAAATCAGAATTTGACTGTTAATATTGGATTAAGTGTCGCTAATATTCCATTATAACCTGGCTGCTTGATTAGCGTAAATAGTTAAAAACCTGAGCAATACATTGGCTGCCATTTATATAGTCATACTAAAGCACTGCATCTTGATCAGAACGTATAACGTGCGTGCCGTTTGTGCGTAGCGATCAATAGACCAAAGCTTAGGTGGTTCCTCCGATCTTAGTTATTCCAGTATAAGACTACCTCTCATTTTTGTGGTTTTTCGTACAACGATAGGTCTCCTTCACTGGAAATGTATAGCTTGTGCCATCGTGCTCGCCACACGTTAGTGGTAACAAAACCAGTCGATTGATTATGGAAAAAAACTCACTGTGAAGTTGGGCGTAGTGAACATTCATTCCAATTGATGCTACAAATGGACAACTCACTTTACCTAAGTTATTACGGTACAATTGTTACAGAATAGCACTATGGTATAAGTTAGCCGGTGTTCTATTGAAGCTTTGCACTGCACTATGCCAGCTCAGGGTCAAATTTTAGAAGCATTACCACTGACATAATTATGGCTTACTGTACCTAAAAAAAATTATATACTGTGTATTTCTATTGTTATATTTGTCTTTATTTCTTCAAAAACTTGTAAAAGTATGATTATTTGTTGTATTATAAAATATTCTGAACTATTTTGAAATATTTTGGATCATAAAATGTCAGCAGTCACTGTTTTTTTATAAAATATAATTGATTGATGTAATAGTTTGACTTTTTTCGAATTCCAATGAGTCTTAAAAGGGGTATTGTGTTACCCAGTAACTGAGTTGTGCAGGTTCGGTTGGCAATCTCTATGTAAACTACTGGTGTTCAGCTGCAACCAGCTAGACCAGAAGCAGGGACCCCAATATTATTGAGAAATGGCCCCTGGTGTACAGGGTGAATTTTTAAAGTGTGCGTGGATGACCAAATCTGAAACAGGAATATTGAAAAACAAAGCAGTCTCGAGCCCGATTTTGATGAAACTAAAACTGCTTCAGGATTTTTTCTAAAATCTAGCCAGGATGTAAAATGAGCTCTTTGCTTTAGTTTTGATGTGTTATTACTTCCCAGAAATTGATCATTATTAGCTACACTTTCGGATGGCGTAATAATAGTGTTTTTTTTTTTTCAAAATCAACTGTACAATTCATGGCTAGGAATATGGCCTCATAGCTTCGGATTTAGCCATCCACGCATACTTGTAAAATTCAACCTGTATTTTTGTACTTGCATTGGTACAAGTGAAAATATGGCATGTTGAATGTGGTTTTGTAAATTATTGTTCATAATATTTTTTCAATGTATTATAATATCGTTGTCAATTTTCGTAATCGCTCTGTTATTTAGTTATACATATTGTAATATTCTGTAAGTAGCTACATACGAAAATATATTTTTCCAATAACTTTGTTTTTAAGTTGACATCTTGTAAATGTGATTTTCAGGCATTATTTAAGTCATTTATGCCCGCTTTCTGAGGTACTTTGTCGTTCATTTATCTGTTCGTTAACCAATAAACAACCAATAGCATTAACTAACAGATAAACGACCGATAAAGTACCTCAAAAACCATATGAAGTGTGATAAACTGTTTTAAAACTTAAGCCTTTAAATGTTTAAAATATTTAAAACAAATTCGAATGTTTGACGGAGTAGAAAGACGTCTTAAATTCATTTAGCGTTAAATGCATTTTCTGATTTGTACCTAGTTGTTTATTATGAAAATATGGGTACACACTACTACAGCTGGTACACTTAACGAACACGCAACCGTCATTTCAATGTACCTTATAATTATGACATAAAAGTCACTTGGTGCATACTCTTGAAAAATAATTATCTTTGCTATACTAATGTCCGGTTTCACAAACACAAAGCGATACATAAAGAACGAAACGCCTAAATATTATTGCACTATTGAATTTTCAACGCTCGAAGATGAGTCGTGTGTGATAACCCGAAAACATGCTTTTAGTTAGGCATCCATTTATGAATAGTGGTGGTTGATTGACTGTGTTGTACATTGGTCCTTCCTACTGTTTTCTTGATAGAATCACCTAAACTAATTCTGATTTGTGCTTGGTTTTGGCAAAAAAAAACTCCCATTATTACTTGCAAATGTCACTGGGTCGGTGACACATACACACCTGCTAAATGTGGGTGTTCTTTAACCCTTTTGCAGATACGGGTCGGTGTTGTGCTTACTGATAAAGGTTTTATTCGATAAATAATATCTCTAATCGTTTTACTCGTTGTGTCTCTTTACTTGGGTTGACGGCTTTTTGTTTCATAGTTTATATTTATCTATTATATATTTATTGTATATGTGTATGTGTAAAATGTACACCTAAGACTACCTACAGTACTGTCTTTTCTTTTATCTTTAGTCTTGAACAGATCGCTTTTAGCGATAAGGACGCCCATTGTTACATCCTATGTAATGTTTTATTCATTTATCTTTTCTGTAACATACATGGTGTACATAATAAAAATTCTATTCTAATATTGATGTCGACTCGACTGTTCTGGTTAGTTCGATTTGAAAAAATAGGGTTGATTTTATTTAATCTCATCTGTATATCAGACGTTGATGGGTCAAAGTAAATTTTATGGATCTACAATGTTTCTTGAGGCAAATTTTATTTACATATACATATTCGAAATACAATTCATTTCACAATTTATTCATACATAAGATTTTACAATTTTTAATGTGCAGGATTTTGTTGCTAATTGCGAAATCAAATTAAAAAATCTTAATTTCAAATAGACTATTTACAGGTACTTTTGAACTGTCGAAGTCTGTCAGTCATACTTATATGTTCTGCAACAAAACACGTTTGAGGATACATAAGTTTTGGTGAAATCAAATGTCAAAAAAGTGTTGCTGGGAATGTTGTCTGGAAAAATAGCATCGTTTTATAATGTTGTCGTTCTTTAAAGGGTCTTGTATTTCAGCTGTCGTTTCTCGTTTCACATGCATCCCCTAGAGCATTAATATGTCGACTTAGCTCTCTTGGGTCCCTTTTGTCCATGGAGCACAACATCCCGGGGGAGAGCATCGGTACGTTTTTGTTCTAAATCAAAGTCACTAAACAACGACGGGGGGAGAGTACAGCATCGCCCACTGTGATTGGGTGATGAATTGACAACCAAATGAAACTGATTTTTTAGGGATTGCAAAAAGTTAGTTAAAAAATATCGATAAGTAAGGTTAGGTCACCAAATAAGGCCTACCTTAATTTTTTGAATACCTTACTAGCAGGTTTATAATCAAAATGCACTGGTAATCTCAAATACTTATATTTATTTATTAAACTTTGAAATAAACAAAACAAAATTGCTTTAGAAACAAAAATAACACTTTTGTGAACAGAAATAACTAGAATGTCACTTTGGCCATGTTGGGAACCCTGTGTCTTATTAAAGCCTTAATAAAAACAAGAAAACAATCAACTTCTTAACCCTTTACCGCATGAATTATGAAATAAGTGAAATAAAAAAATAGTGTGATTGATAGTTTTTATTGATGACAAAGAACTATCAAAATACAAGAAAAAATTACTTCTTTCAGGAAATGAAAAAAAAACTGACCATATATGGGTTAGTATGCAGTGCGGTGAATTTGCATCAAAAAGTTATGGGCCATATATGGGTTAACATGCATCAGTAAGAAAACAAAAATCTTTTTTTTTTATCAAGCCAATCACATTTTGGGAACATAATTAGTAAGTTAAATATGTAATAATTATTTTATTCACTTTACTCATGGAACTTGACGAAGCAATTGCGTTTATCGTTATAGCACGAGAACACTTTGCATTTTTGCATTTTGTGAATGTTTTTTTTGTCACAAACTTGGCATTTTTGCCTCTTCTTTTGCCACTCTGGCATATGATCGACATGATCGGATCTCACCGAGGCCAGTGGCACGTCTTGAGGCCTTCCACGTTTCCTTACCTTCTTTGGTTGCGTTGGTGTGCCCGGATTAGACAATGCTGGACTACTACGGCTTGCAAATCCTAATGGTGTTCCATCCCTGCTGCGGTTTCCTGCTGCATTTGACGGTCTTCCTCTTTTGCGAGAAATGGCTTTGCCGGATTTACATAAATGTTCAGATACAGCTTGCTTGAAAGTAAAGAGGCTCATGTATTCATTTTTGTGCTTCCTTCGCCAAAGAAGCCAAGCATTCACGATACACATGTCAAGCATGTGAAAAAAGATCTTTTTGTACCATTTTTTGGACCTTAGGGCGCTTTCAATTTAGACGGTTGGTGCCGGACTTCTGCCACACGGTTGTTACGACCATGAGCCGTACTGCTGCCGGACGACAGCAGTACGACGTAAATCGTCTTATTTGAAGAGATACGCGGCTGCAGTCCGATCGAATTTTAGTGATTTCCATCGAAACCCAACTTTAGTCGGCGCCATGGACTCTGACGAGGAAGTGTTATTGTTAGTTCTCTTGCTTCGGCAGAAACATAAACGACGCCGTACTAGGGCGTCGCCAATGTTTTCTTTAAAATATAAAACTGGTGATTTTTATACACTTTACCCTAGATAAAAAGAAAGCTCAGCTGATTTTTTGAACTGTTTTAGAATGTCTAGAGAATTTTTCTATGAATTATATCACTTTGTTAAAAATGGAATACAACGTCAAGAAACTAAATTCAAAAATACTATATCCGCCGAAGAGAGACTTGTGATAACGATAAGGTAAGTAATACAAACACATTTAGTATTTTAATAAGTATTTATTGCTACTCTTAAACAGATCCGATAGAGATTTTGATGATTAATGTTTTCTTTTTTGTTGATACGCACGCATTTATACTGTGTCACCATCGCTATAAAGATCATATAAAGTAAAATCAGAATTCGTTGATGTATTAGACATAGGTGATTGTTGTTGTAACTCAGTAGGGGGCCATCCATTAATCACGTGATGTTTCTTTTTGGCATTTTTTGACCCCCCCTCCCCCTCGGTGATACGTGGTGAGGTTTAAGACTACCCCTCCCCCCTCCCCCCTATATCACGTGTATTTTTTCGTACCTGCAAAGAATCTATTTTTTTTATTTATAAAAAAATACTGGTATAAGTATCATCTAATTTTATTATAGAAAAATAAACGTTCAGAGGTAGACAGAAAGGTTGCAGTTTGTTTTTGACTGACATAAAAATAATAAAAGAAATTGCGAAAAAGTTTTTTGTACTAGTAGGGGAGACCGAGGGGAGTTGAAACAATTTTAACATTTTGTTTCATAAACCAAATACTAAAGACAGAAATCGTATGATATTAGTACCAATCGATAGGTCATTCTTTACACTTGCGAATGACTAACTTAAAGAAATTGTAAGCGTTAAATAATGTGGTGAAAAATCGACTTAACCGTAACAAGTCAACTTGTTTCAACTCCCCTCATACCGAGGTAAGATGAAACCAGGGGTCGAGGAGAGTTGAAACATATGATTATTGAGTAGTATTAAGGGTCGTAAAATAAAAATGATGATATAATTTAAAGGTTTTTAATAAAATAAAACTTCAAGTACGAAACAAACTTTTTTAAATGGTATTTTGTACTGATATATCAGTTAAGTAGTTAACTACAGGTCAAATACAAATAATCGACTCCTAAAGTAATTAAAAGTACCTACTATAACATCCTATTCGTAACATTTATATTAAACAGTCAGATAAACAAAATGTTTTACATTTATATAAAATAATTATTAACTCTCAGTCGTTTCTTCTAATAAATATTTCTTCAAATATTTAAGTTACAATAATCTCACAAATGTCAAAATATTATGAAAATAAAAAACATCAATCTGACAAGCAGTTGTGGCAAACATAAGAAAGTTCCCCACCAGTGCAAGCTTCATGAGCCCAGTGTTTACATTCCAGACATTGCACCCATTTTTCTTTGGCTCTGCTATTTGAAAATGGCTCAAAACAACAAAGGCAAAAGGATTCTTCTTCTTCTTCTTCTATACTGTCTTCGTTTCCTCTTTGTTTCTTGACAACCTTGATCTTTTTAGTTTTAGTGCCTGGTTTTGATCTTTTTCTTGTTTTTGTTTCTTCAAAATTAGGTTTTTTTACCTTTTTCTTAGCCGTTCTAGCTGCTTCGATTGCAGCTAGTTCATCTTTTACGGGAGTATCGGTTAAGATAGCGGATTTCACTTTGCGTCTATTTGTTTGATTTCCTTTTCTTGGTGGAGCCTTTGGCAAGGGTCTAAGAGTTTCAGGTGAGAATGGAATTACTGTCATACTAACTGAAGTATCTCGTGATGTAGATGCTACACGTATTATATGAGAGGTAATGACTGTTGAGGGAACAACGTATTCAGTGGTTGAAGGCATCATGATAGTATTAAGCATTACCTCAGATATCGCCAGATCAGGTGGATTCTCGTCAGGGCTTTCTGCAGACTTCGGTACGTCTTCTGTTTCGTTGTTGATTTGAGGAGGTGTAGCCGGTTTTAAAATTGATGGACTTGGTGTTCGAGAGTCACGAAAAATACTATTTGCAAGGGGATGTTCATCACTTGTGCTAGAAGTAGGACATGGCGCGGGTTCTTCACTTCTTGAAATTCCCACCAAGTTAGAGCTGGATGGATCAGTTCTAACGATGTTGCCAAAGGTCGACCAGTGATTTGACTCGGAAGATAATCAGCGTCCTGGAATATTTCAGTGTTAACTGGCCAAAGTCCGGTATGGATGAATCCAGAAGATATATTGCGCGGTGTGACGGCTATATCAAACGATGTTTTCACTACCCCTGGAATATCATAGATGGTCATTACTTTTCCTGGATTAGACCGCATCCAATTGTCGCAAGCAGTGTTAACTGCTTTTTTCACTGGCCCAAAAACGGCTCTATCCATTGGCTGCAATTTATGGGTGCAGTGAGGTGGAAAAGTCAATAAAATTATGCCATTTTCCTTGCAGAACTCGATATTTGTAACTGCTGTGTGTGAAGCGTGGTTATCTAATAACATTAGTGCTTTATTTTCTTTTGATGGCCTAATTTGGTCTTTGAAAAATTTAAGAAATATATGGAAGTCTTCTACTTGCATCCACCCTGACCCATTCGCAGTGCCAATTGATCCAGTAGGTCCATCGCGTATAAAGTGATCATTAAATCTTTTCCGCGGAAAGATGAACATCGGGGGTATGTGATTCCCAAGGGTATTTTCTGCTAGTGCTATAGTAACCAATGTTCCCCTCTCTGCGGAAGTCATGGCACTCACTTGTTTCTGTCCTCGTCGAGCAATGACGCGGTCTGGTTTCTGAACAGTTGTGATGCCAGATTCGTCAACGTTCCATATCGTCGTTGCAAATTTCAAATCTCCTATGTGTAAAAACTAACTTTTCGAGAAAAACGAAATAAACTTCCTGCTACAAAAAAATCTTAGTAAATATTTTTATTCCCTTGGTTATAAAGAAAAACTTAGTGATTCCAATGTATTCAAATAGAAATAATTTAATATCATTAGTAAAAATGGACTAATTATATGATTTTAATTATTTTTCTACACATGGGTGATTTAAAATTGCAATTTTTTGTCACATAAGTGGTTTTTAGAGAATATTAAAACATTATAGTTTAAATGAAACTAGGTACTATCATTATTATTTCGTGTTTATTAAATCAGATAAGCAAAACAATTATACTTTTTTCACAGCGTGACAAAATCTTGTACATTATAGGTACTAAAACAAATTATAATTAAATATTTTGTTGTTATGTTCCTGGGATAAACGAGATCGAGTCATAAAACGGATGATAATCTTTATCAATCACACTTTTTAACTCTTGCAAATGTTTGTATTTGCTTTCTGTGATTTTGAGGGGCTGTTGATATAGTTGCTTTGGTAGTAAAGTTCCACGACTAGCTCTTCGTTGTGGTTAGATAGTCCATTCGTCAGGATGTCGCAATTTATATAAAACAGACCCATCTGGCAAGTATTTCATTCCTCGTATGTCGACCACAACTGGATCACCTTTTTTCTTACCTGGTCTAATAGACTTGAAGTTGGATTCTAGTTCTTCATAATTAAGAAAGAAGTCGTAGTGGATTGATTTTACGTCGTAAGGATTTCTTGGTCGAGCTTGCTGCATTCGAGCTACATAGTCACTCGGTGCATAAATAGGGGGTTTAATGTACTGTTCAATTGTTGAATGGACACTATCAACTTCCATCATGGTATGGCCTTTTTCCAAGTACAACTGTTCAACACTAAGATTCATTCTATGCGAGAGATCACTTAAAGCACTGGATAAAATCCGGTTTCGATTTTGATGGCCACACCCATCAGAAATTACAGTGACTTGTTCAGTTTCTGGCGCTAAGTTTGCTATATAATCGATTAAGCAAGAAGTAAACTCATGCGGATACGCCTCCATCAGCTTCATGCCAAAAGTAAATAGTAACTTTTTTCGTCTTGCAGTCATAGACAGTAAAGTTATGGCATTGTAACTTAAGTTTATAATATAAAGAGCTGGCCAAAAGCTTAGGTGCAAGTAGGACACTCTGCACATCCACTGTGATTACTACCACCTTTTCGTTCGCCGATTCTATGGCGTGTTTTTTAGCTTGGCGCGCTTCATTCTTTTTAATTATGTGGTCGTCATACTCCATTTGTGAAATATTACCCGCTTTAAAACTACAACAAGTATCACACTGGTCTTTGCGTGGATGGTGAATTGCTATATTCTCCTGTTTCAGAACTTTTAGGAAAGTTGGTCTGCTTGCTGCTTGGTAACTGTGTTCTCTACACCATTCCACGAAAACGTCATGCATGTGTTTTTCAGACCTAAATGTCGACTCAACATACAGCTTGCTGGAACTTGCTCGGCAATAATGACTCGGTACTTTAGGAATCAAGTCTATCCAAATTTTTACTTTTTGTGTGACGTGTGTATACTTTGGTACCAGTGCTGCACTCGGTGTATTCTCGATGTCAGATGTGGGTGAATCATCAAAACGAAGATCTTCATTAACCGATTCGTTGCGATGCCTAATTTCACTAACTTCTAGCCGTGGCGTCGAACAAAAATAACGTGACACTGATCAGTGCCCAACGCCATACGATTAAATGACACTCATCTGTGTCTTCAGCCATGCGGAAAAGAAAACAGTGTTTTGACATTTTTTTACGTATTCAAAGCTCGAATACTTTTAGTTTACATGTGAAATCTAACGTGAACGGTCAGGCACGTTGTTTTAAGCGATAAAAAGTGGCGAAACAAGTGTATTTGTGGAAATGGAAGGTAAGTGACTTATTTAATACAGATGTGCTCAACCTTTTCAACTTATTTTGCATTTCCTAGTAATTTGATTGATTATGAGGTATTAAATTGGGTCTAAAAATTTTTGCATAACAAATTTCAATTGTTTATAATTAAACTACGCAAATAAAAACTGCCAAGTTAGATTAAATAGTAATAATAATGATAGTAGTACTAATATATAATTATTTTATATGATTATTTGATACTAGCCGATGCCCGCGGTTCCACCCGCGTAGAATTTGTTTCCCGTTGTCCCACAGGAACCTATAATCGGAATAAAAGGTAGCCTATGTGCTATTCCAGACCAAGACTTATCACCTGTGCTAAATTTCATTGAAATCCATTCAGTAGTTTTTGTGTGAAAAAACAAAAACATCCAAACATTCTCACGGATACACAACAAATGTGAAAATTATTATTGTCAGAAAAAAATAATATTTGGCAAGATACTGATAATGTTTATTTATTGTTTAAGAATTACAGCGAAAAAGAAAGTACATTCCCGATACAGAAAATGAAACTCAATGCGACGATGACGAAGAGATAGTACAGAATTCACAACGCTGGGAAGACTCAGAAAACTGGGAACAGGAATTTATACCAAACCAAAAAACATGTAAGGATACTTCAACGTACACAAAAAAAGAAATGGTGGACAGTGCAACATGCACAGAAAGAGATGATGGCCCGACTATATTGGACGTCCATGGATGTAAATATTTTGGCCAGTTGGTTTCAAATGAATTATTGCGCTTTAAACCATATGAAAGAAATATAAAGATGCAGAAAATATTAGATATAATAAAAAAGTAATTTTAATATCAAATAAAGACCGGACAAAAGTTAAATAAAACCAAATTTTAATTCAATTACAATTTTAATTTTAACCAAATTTTGACTTAGATGATAATATTTATTAAAAATCATTACATCAGATCCGATTAACTAACATAGAATTTCAATATTTGTGAAATTCTCTGAAACAATCATTAAGGCACAGGCCTGGGAATCCAGGGCAATCGGGACAGCCAGTTATAACAGATACCCTTTTTTTAGTTTTTGTGTAACAAACTCTGCATCTTTTTCTTAGGGTATTATTACTTCTCTTTGGTAAATTGGCGGGTAAATGTATTTTTGACTGTGATAGAGGACGAGAAAGTTCTGATACATTGGGCATTGGTAACAATTCTTGCATTACACTCTTTATAAATTTATATAATGAAGTTTTATTTGTAGTGTTTTTTGCGTTGAAAAGTAAATAACCATTCACCAAACATATTTGGATTATGTGTATTATGACTTTTTTGTACCAGCGCACAGAGAGGTATTTGGCCCTAAAAGTCGGACAAAAATATTTTTTGCGTTTTATAGTATTATTAAAGTATTTCGTTCTATTTTGAGGCATAATAGAGTAAAAAAAAAGCCATACATTATTCTTAACAAATTTTATTTCTAATTTTCATCATCTTCAGAGTCATTTTCAATACTAATATTGCAAATATCATTTTCCTCCAAAAGATTCATGGTATCCGCTGAAAGAGGACTCTTTCTTTTATGTTTAGCGTTCCTCATTCCCGTCAGTAAGGGATCTGATGTCAAGAGCAACCTATTTAAAACGTCTGTGTTGCAGGCTACTCTCGAAAATTTTCGGGCGTATTTTAGCCGAAACGCTCGGATGTGCTTATTGCGGGCTTCTGCAGCTTCTTCAGACAGTTGCCCGATTGGCAGAATCGCCTCCTTTATCACGGCTGCCCCATGACTCAACACCTTATGTAATGTCGGCGACATTGGATGAAACTTGTACAAAGAAACGTACAATTCAGCAGTTTCTTTGCAGTAAATTTCGAATTTTTGGATGTTAATTTTTATCCCGCAGCACATGGTGTCTAGGATGACTTTTAATCGGTAGATTAAATTCTGGTCAATCCCAGTTATTTCTGCAGCTTTCTCGTATTCATCGAAAAATCGCCTGCTGGTATTCCCATCATTCGTGTTTCCAAAGTTAGCCTTTGGAATATCTACTAGTAATCCTAGTTGTTCACGAAACTTGGTTTGGATTTCTTTTTTTCGTGTCTCCACTAGTTTCTTCTCTTCGGCAGTCAGGCGAGCCCTCCACTTCATGACTGGTAATTTATAAGCTACATGCAGTATGCTCTCGAAAAATCTTATTCGAGCGTGCAGCAAAGATAGACCAAATCGCATGTTTTCCGTATTGCAGGGCCTATCTTTTGTAAGGTCGTTGAAATCGGAGGATGTGGCGCCACATATGTAACATCTCATGGTTGACTTGGTATGGGTTGCTGCGTTACATACCTTGCCGTCCACCATGGTAAAAACTATTTTATGTTTGACGGATATGTCGTCGATCTTGGTCTTGCTCAGTTCTTTCATTTGATTTTCTACGTACTCGATTTCCTCATTAGTCACGTCAGTGTTTTCTTTCACAAATCGTAAGCGTATTGGTCTGCAATATCGTGGTGATGACGGAGTTGGGTTTTGCCATATAATTTTTTTTTCCGTTCCATAGACTAGTTGGAGTGGAACGACAGAACTTTGAAAAATGTTGGCGTCGGAATCAGTCTCATTTGCAAATTTCATTTTATATTGAATCTGCTGAGATCCGTCACAGCCCCATTTGCTGATGAGCAGAAAGGACTGCTTTTCAGATTCAGTCAGTTGCTCCAAGACCTCCTCACCAAGATGCAATAATAATCGCTTGATCGTGTGATCCATTAAGCTTTGTACCCTTACTTCGGCACAGGTCTCAGTTATGCTGTGGATTTCGGGGTAACATTCTTTCTTCAACTTCTTTAGAATCGAATAGCATGGGTAAAAGCCTGGATTCGTGTCTCGAACCACTTCGTATTGGGCCTGGGTTAGCCCAGCTTCAACAAACATAAACAGGGAACGAAGGTGTGCCAATTTCGTTGAAACTTCTTTTTCTTGTTCAGCTGCTTGTTCTTTTATCGCTGCTGCATATTTTTTTGCTTTCCGGGGGCTTCTGGTAAGGACCTTTACGATTTTTGATGCTTCGACTTCGCCAGTTTCTCGCAATTTCATTTGTGTTGCGTATGCCAGCACATCTAAGTCAGATGTTCGAAGATTTTCAGTTTTTCGCCTTTTATTCCTTTCACATAAGTCTGAAAACGACTTTTGAGGTCTACCTGGACTTAATCCTATAACAAAAGATAAACCTTTAGTCACTGATAAAATTCCATGTTCGAAACAAAAGAATTGTTAACGTAAATAGGTACCTGCTTTTGGTAGCGATATGGTGCCCTTGAGCCATTCTTTGTTCGCTTCTAGGAATCTGGCTTTGGTATTGCGGGCAGCTGACCATTTCTGCTTGAATTGGTGACGTATAATTGACAACTTGTGCTTTGCATCGGCAATGTTTGGGTCATCTTCAGAGTATTGACGGAGAAGTTCCAACTCCATAAATTCCAACTTTTCATTGAAATTTGAAGCATTGGAGCGTTCCATGATAGTTAGTAAATCGTTTCTAGTTAATACCCGCATCCCAGAAGAGCCTGGAAACAAAATAAACTAATTTTCATAAAAAAAAAACAACACGTGGTTTTTTGAGTCTATGCAAAAAAAATTGCCAAAAATGGAGGGGTGCGTTAGGGTGGCTGTTTTACGTATTTTAGAATACTATAGAGTCTATTCTAAAACAAACCATATAAATTTTTACTTAGAAATGTTCAGAAATACTTTAAAACACTTAAAGATTTTTTAAAATGCGTATTTTATAGGACTTTTTAAGAATTAGTTACTAATGGAGCTAAAGGTACGAAAACTCCCTCTTTTCATAACAAAACTAAATAAAATAATAAGTACATACCTGGTTGTGTAAGATCCATAGTAGAAATTCAAAAGAAATTGACTTTTTCACCATAAATTTTATATTAGAAAACAATGAAATTTGAGCGTATCGAATAATTACACGACCACGGCAACCGAACGGTAATTTTCGACTGAGCGCATGGAGCGGGGGAAAGGCTCTAGCGCGTCGGGTTCACGCTATTGGTAAGAGGAGATACCATTGTATTTCGAGGAATAATAAAAAACGGCGTCTAACTAAAACAAAAAAAATGGATTTCGCCCGACTTTTAGGGCCAAATACCTGTCTGTGCAGCGCAGGGTCTTGTGCTCACAGCAATAATAGCTTAGCATCTGATCATGTCGATCTATTGCCCGCATATATTTATTATACTTTATTTGTACGGCCGGCTTATATTTTATTGTGCGTACACGGCGACTAGTAGTCCCTTTATAATTACTTTTGTGTTCAGTACTTATAAATAATACTTCCCGTTTATCTTGCCATTTGGTGACGACAATTTTTTTATTGTTTTGTAATATACACGATTCACCAGGCTTTAATTTGCACATTTTTAATTCTCTTGGATTTCCTATACGGTTTGGTCTTAGGGTACCAGTCACATACGTGTTTTTGCCTATTAACTCATCAGCCAACCCTACGCTGGTATAAAAATTGTCCAAATACAAAGCATGCCCTTTGTCAAAATATTTTTGCATGAGCAGATGCACCACTTTTTTAACGTGGTTTCTACCTCCTACTTGTACGTCTTGGGATCCTGCATACATGTGAATTTTTAAAATTATACCGTTGGCGTCGGCTAAAATGTACAGCTTAATGCCGTATCTATGGGCTTTGCCTTTGATATATTGACGAAAATATAGTCTCCCTTTCCACAAAATAAGAGATTCGTCAATTGTCAACTCTCTCAATGGGTAATATACGGCGTCAACTGTCTCATTGAACAAATCGATCAAAGATTTTATTTTAAATATACTCTCCGTCCTTTCGATATCTTGTACGTTCAAAGCTCTTAAAATTAAAAAAAACCTATCCCTAGACATAAATAGGCGTGGACTAAGACGGAAAAAATAATGAGTGGACCAATAGTCCACCATTCTGTTCAGCTTTATGGTGCCCATTAGTAATATTATGCCAATAAAAGTTTTTAATTCGGCGACACTTAGATCGGTCCACTTGCTAAAGCGAGAACGTGCAGTTGTCGCTTCTACTTTCAATTTGTTACCGTACTTGTTTGTACATTTTAATATTAAATTTAAAAAGCGGGCATTCATAAATAAAAAAAAATAATCCAAAGGACTTTGGACCTCTGCGTCATGTGGCTGCAATATACTACTTGTCCCCGTAAATGGTATCTGTAACATCTGACTGGGATTACCCGGAAACCAGCCAGTTGTTTCTTCTAAAGACTCTTCCTCTGGATCTTCGTTCTGTTCATTGGCGTGAGAATCGACAATGTTTGCATCCTCGTTCGCACTTGCATCGCTTAACTCATTTAAGAGTTCTTCGTTATTCCCGGTTAGAATTCCATACAGTTCTTCGTCTTCATATAACTGTAAGCCTGGAATGTCATATAACTGCTCACTTTCTTGAGGAGACATCATTCGTTCCAATTCCACGCTTACGGGATCTATGGCCGATGATGTACCCGGAATTGGCGAACTTGGAATATCCATATATGGATTCTGATGGTACATGCCAGATGATGGTCCAGGAACTGGCGCACTTAGAAAAGGATCTACGCTAAATAATGGTTCAGGTTCCGGAGAACTCGAAGAATGGTATTCCATTTTCTTCAAACTGCAAAAGAATGAAAACTCTATTGGAAACGAAAATAAAAGAGACACGTATTTTTGGTCGTGTTTTTCATTGTGTTGTCTATTTTAATTTGTAAAAAGTACACCAAAAGAGGTTTATGGAGGTTTTAACAGTTATTTTAATATTACAGACAGACACTCCAATGTTATTTATTTGTATAGAGTAATAGACGTATAGATTATATTTAGTAATAATACTTATTTAGTTACATAATATTTATCAGTAGATCTACAATAAAATGATTTGATTTGAAAAAACTCATCATTTTATGACTAGTACGATAAGCTTATGTTATGGGATCTAGACAACCGATAAATATACATATTTACTATTTTCTTTTATAAATATACAGCCTTGGCCAAAAGTATTGAGCACCTTACAAATTTCGCTCGTTCACGGAAAGTATGGGAGTAAATCAAATCTATTGTTGAAGAATTCTTTTGTCGGCCATCTACAAAGGTTTAAACAATGACCCACGCCGCACAGCTAGCAATAAAACACCTGGGTGCAATAAAATGTGTTTTTTACAATTTTTGTATTTATTTATCAGTTCGCTACCATCGCTCGTTGTGAACACATCCAGTGATCTAGTGCGCCTTTTGTATTTTATTTCAGAAGTTTTAAGTGTTATTGTTGCAATATGCCAAAACAAAACGAACTTTCTTTAGAAAAACGTGTGCAGATACAGCTTCTGTATGAGCAAGGGAAATCACAAGTAGAGATTTCTAAAACTGTGAAATGTTCGCGCCGATCCGTGCAATATGCTATTCAGCGATTCTCTACTACCGGATCACATGAAAATAGACCGAGAACCGGGCGCAAACGCATCACCACAGACCGTCAAGATCGTCAGTTACTGAGAGAGTCGTTAAGAAATAGGAAAAAAACATCTTCAGAGCTCGCTGCTGAGTTGTCGGAACAAATTAAGAAGCCAAAAAGAATTTCTGCCGTAATTAAGGCAAAGGGTGGACCCACAAAATATTAATTTTCTATTAATAAATAGTAAAATAAACCCATATAAAACGTTTTGTTTTATTTCTATTTGATACTCCGCATAAAACTGAAAGATATCATGGGTGCTCAATACTTTTGGCCAAGGCTGTATATATATTATAGATAATGACAGCCAGACACAGAATAAACAATTGTGCTCATCATACAAAGTTTGACCTGCATGGGAATCGAACCCACCTCACTAACTACTAGACCAACAGGCCCGTCAATTAGCAACAATAACTTATGTATAAAAAAGAATCTTACTTGAAGTTCACGGCAAGTAGAGATGTGTGCACAGGCTGAAGTCGCACGGAGTCCAGTTCAAAGCCACAATTGTCACAACGCAAAATCAGAGTCCACTTTACACAGCCAAAATCGTCACAAATGCAAAACCAAAATCGATAAAAACACGAGAGTCCAGTAAACAAGCGAAAGTCATCGGTAAGGTAAATAACAAGAAAAGTAAGCACGTGTGATAACTAAGGATAGTAAACCAGAAGTAATTCAAAAAACAAGATGCGCGAAAGAAAAAAATTTATACCACGTGTTGTTACAATAAACAATGGACGGTCCCGGCCGCTCCTAGACCGACCGTCCATTGTCTGTTTCCATTTTTTTGTAAGTCTATACAATTTTATCCAAAATAAACCTTTAATTTAGAGTGAATACAGTCCTTTTTCGAAGCGCTTTTGGCAAATGCAATTTTGTGTCGTAGCATCATGCATGAGCATGACATGACTCATATTAGCCACAACCATATTGATACGCGTAGTTTAAAATAGCGTGGTACGACGCACGGTGATATTTTTTATGTAAGTAGGTACCTACCATATTTCGAGACATAAAATTTACCCACTATCGATACCCAAATGTGATTACGACGTATATGCATATTTCTTTATAGATAAGGATTAGAGAGTTGTAATTAAAAGAGGAGAAGAAACATCTCTATATAAATACTTTTATTGTTTAAATTTATTATTTAGAGCGGGTGTAAAATTTTATAGAAGACAAGCTAAAGACAACCGCAGCAAAGTGATTTAGCTGCTTTACTGTAATACATTTATAATTTATTATCATATGATGATTTAATATCAAATACTTCAACTTCCAAAAAGGTTGGTGCCCCCTATTTTTTTAAAAATATTACAGTATCCAGAAACGAAGGCTACGAGCTTAATATACGTGAAAAATGAAGATAGTTTGGTTTCAGGTAAAACTTCCATAAAACTTAATTGAAGGAGTTATCATCGATTTCAAAATGACACATATCCATGCCTGACGCCACACTTAAAAAGAAGTGATGGCACTGAAACGTGCCATCCGCAACGAATCGGTCCGTGTCCAGCGCTTAAAACTGTCTTCACCTAAAGATAGCGTATTTAAAAAAAACAGTCTACATACCCGAACCTTAGTGCATTTTTCATCGCAAGTGTTCAAAAAAAATATCATGGCCACTTCCTTTTTTCACTGAAGGCTGATCTTTGCGGCGACGACGTCTAATTAATCTACGAACAGCAGCAGTCCTCACGAACGTTTTCTTTTCGTCCCATGTTCTAAGGTTCCAGAAATATGAATGGATAGCTTTACGATCTTCTTCCGCAATGGATGCACACAAGAATGAGTTTTTATGTTTTGAATCGGTGTTCAATTTTGTGTGACAACATCGAGGTTTTATTTCTCTTTTTGGTTTTTCAATACAAGGTTTATATTTCCCATCATCACTTTTCTTAAATCCCAGGTAGGACTTACCTAAAACTCTAGCTTTTCTATTTAATTGCACAACGTTTTCTTTAGGCCTGGAACGGTGTTCAATTTCCTCGTCTGTCGGTTGTACATTTTCTGAAGAACTTGGCTCACTCGTTCTTAATGGCAACAATGGGACTTCATCTTCACTGTCAGATAAAGACAACTGCCGTTTTCTTTTTTTTGAGGGTGGAACCCAGTGTGGGTCTTGCACACTATCATCGCTCTCAAATGAGAGAATGGTATCCAAATTTGGAGATGGTAGCTTGGCAGGACGTACTGACTGTGATGATACGGAAATATTGTCCAGATTGACAACCTCATTATTACCTTCTAAATTGGAATGTACGATAGCCCGAGTAGATATCATCAACAGCTCCTCTTCGTCATCACTACTGAACAAGATTGGCATAATTTCTGCAGTAGTTTTTGGTGACAGCAACAGTGACGGCGTCTCCGACATCGGAGATATCGATTCAACATTAAATCCTAAATCATTTGGCGTAATTAATGAATCCTCAAGATGTGAAGGAGATTTCACCGATGCGGCGGCGGCGACAGAGGGTGCACGGTCGGCATTATCGTCAGCAAACTCAGATTGAAGCACTAAATTTATCATTCGATGACCCCGGCCAGTAGTTTTATATTTTTCTGACATAATTACTAAAGTAATAACGCTAAGAAAGTGTTTACGCGCGACAAGTTGCAGCTACACTGACGCGTAGCCCTGACCTTGAGGCGAATGTTTAGATTTGACGCATCTATCTCACTTTATCTCGTGCGTGAAGTAATAATGCTTCCTCTTTCTAGCACAATCGGCGCGAAACTGCATTGTTATAGTGAGAAAATGATCACATAGGATATTTTAAATTTGCAACGACGATATATCCTTTCCTTGCAATTTGTGTTTATCAACTACTGCGGTATAATTTTGAAAAAAAAGTTCAACGTTTGTTCTATTAAAACTGGTAGCTCGAGCGATACTTGTAGGTTGAGGTAGTCTCAGAGAAAGAACAGGATGACGTTTCATAAAAGATCGAAGCCAAACCTCTCCAGCCATTTCATGCTCAGTCCAGGAAGATGGAATTTTTTTATTATATTCTACAGCCAACCTATAGGCAAAAGTTCTGGTTTCCTTAGTTCTTAGACCAAAGTTAGCAGCAGCACAGTTTAAAAGATAGTTACAGAGTACCTTCTCCTCTGAAGTTGTAAAAACAGTCTTTTCAGGATATCCCACCGTTGGAGCAGTCGCCGTTTTGTTTGTTTCATAAGCAGTTTTTTTTAATATACCTGTAGAGGGAGGTATGGTTCAGGTTGAAACTTGAAGCCGCGTCACGGAGACTTTTCTGTCGCAAAGTTACTTCTTCTGCTGCGAGATCATACATTTCGCGACTCACCAAACCTCTGTCAGTTTTTCTTTTGTAATCAGTAGGCATACTAAAACAAAATAAACAATTTAAACCAACCAAAAAAATTGTGCCCATTATTTATTGACTGCTTTCTGATATAAAATTGAAAACGAGGAGAGTTGAAACAGCCTGTTTCAAATCTCCTCAGTAAGAAAAAACCTCCCAATTTTAGTTAAATGCACAATCAAGATGCAAATACACAGAAATTAATTGTACCAAATATCCTACTACTATTATAAAGGCGAAAGTTTGTAAGTATGATGGATGTTTGTTACTCTTTCACGTAAAAACTACTGAATGGATTTTGATGAAATTTGGCACAGAGGTAGATTATAGTCTGGAATAACACATAGGATACTTTTTATCCCGGGAATATGTTCCCTTAGGATAGTTTTCGACAATCACGCGGGCGGAGCCGCGGGCGGCAACTAGTATATAATAAATCTTTAGTTAATGATCTTTCGAAACATATATAACTTAAGCCATAATACAAAACCTTTATCAAAATATAGGCATCGTAAAAAAACGTTAAAAACTTACTTTTCACGATTTTTGTCACATGGGACGCAGAACTCCACAACCGCACGTCTTACGTCCCCGACGCGTACTGACATGTCAGCGGGCGGAGGGAAGGGGTTGAAAAGCGACGTTGCCAACTCTCTAACGATTTTAAGTTCCGAGATATTGGTACTGTTTCAAATCCCCTCGGTCTCCCCTACATGAACATTATTTAATGTACAATATTTTCGGACCACGGATTAGCAAGACTTTCTTCAACACCAATAACTGGATAAGCATCTTGCAAGTCAGTTGTTGGCACAGAGCTTTGTTGAAGATCAACATCGGTTTCATCAAGCCACTCGGCGTCATCATTTTCGCGCACTACGCAGAGAATCTCTCTCGATCTACCGTTCGATCGTCGCGTGAGGATGCGGGAAGGACGAACACTGTGCATCTCTGGAGTATTATATTGCTTGTCACAAAAATTCACATGTTCCTTAGCTTTTTTCTTTGTACAGAAGTACAATGCACACCGCTGGCATGTCCTTTCTAAAAGTATCTGCCGATCCTTCTGCAGGCTAGGACAATACAGGTCATAAATCAATTTTCCGAAGCCTTCATACGTTGGAGTAATTTCAAGAGACCGACGCAGAAGAAATGGAGCAAACGTCTTGCCATCATGCTCTTGAGGCTTTGGAATATATAGGCCACTGGATGACTGCAAAATCGGGTAAGGAGGTATAAGGAAGCGTTCCGACAGAATGGATCGTATAGAACTCCGCATATGTCCACAGCAAGCGCGATCGTCACACTTCACCACCTGGTGATGATATTAAAATATTTAAATTGTTTTGTCATATTAGATAAGAAATATAAATGATAAAATAATAATAAGTGACATTTTAATAATATACCTGTAGCAAATATTGACTCTCTCGTACATGTTCGCTATACCACTGCTGGGAGGGCAGATCCGGAATAAAACTTTCAGCACTGTCATCTGGCTCTACATACTCTGCTACGACGCCATGACCGTCAATAACCATATTACTCCATACTTCTGCGAGAACTTCACCAGCCTTCTGAAAGTTCTTTTTCTCAAGGTCATGGTCTTTTGTTCTCCCTTGTTCATCCAAATGGGTTCCATAAGAATCATGCGGAAGTATGAGTCCAGATAATTCCCGGCTTAAAGGCGCCATTCTTCTCTCGACGCGATTGAACGCGCTTCTGCCAGGTGCATTCGTAAAGATTAATATTGCATCTAGATCATGCTTGACAAAGTTGTGTATGGCATGGGAAATAACCTTTGGATATCTCGGGTTTTCGTCGGGTCCTCCATCAGACGAAATCAAAACAACTGGTTTCAGGCGTCCTTCATCCCGCATGATTTCCTCGAAATTGCTGAGAGTAGCAAGCTTATTAAAGTCCACAGCATGAGTAGAAGCTGTCGAAGAGGAATGTTTGCCACTTCTAATCGCCACGTATGTTGGCCCTGAGTACGTAACTGCTTCAGCACGGCCCATTTCATTTTCTTTTATGATGCACCCAGCGTATACACTAGGGATCAATTTGTGCTTCATAGCAATCACCTAATCATGATCAGGCAATGAGACACGATATTCGACATGCATCAGGAGAGGAGCTTGTTTATTTGCCGCTGTCAAGCCTATAGGCACCCGAGCTTTGTCATCTTGCGACAGAAAAAATACTTGGTATGGTCCAAGAATAGATGCTAGCGTTTCTAAGGGCTATTACGTACTGTCGACTAGTCGCCGGCGACTCAGTCCCTCGGCGACCGAAACATGGGAAACTAGGGCCGGAGACCGAGCCGAGCGACAGTATTCCAAGTACATTCGTGCAGAATGGACGTTGAAGAACTTGCAATAGTAGCGGCGCTACTAATTATAAAAAGAAAGAAAAATAAAAAAAAATCAAAAGAGTATTGGGTGCATCCTTTGTTAGAAGAACGGAGGTCAAAGGGAATGTTTAAAATATTTTATGAAGACGTTAGAAAATATCCTCGTAAATTTTTTAATTATGCAAGAATGTCTGTGAGTTCGTTTGATGACTTATTGTGTCTTCTAAAACCACATATAACTGGCATAGATACAAATATGCGACCATGTATTTCTCCGGAAGAAAAACTTTTTATAACACTAAGGTAAGTCCTCTTCCTCGGTGACCGCCACTGTGATCGGACGTGTCTGTATCGCTGTCCTGTGCGCGACCAGTGACTAAGACCCCTTGCTTACGGAACTTTGCGCAGCCGTCGGTGTCTCGCACGACTGGACATCGAGCCTGCCTTTCACTTTTGCATCGACCAACGAGTAAGACCCTTTGATATATGAAACTTTGTACCGCTGCCAGTGTCTCGCACGCGTGGTTCTGTTGTGGAATCGGTCCCTCCTGCTTCCACTTAGTGCCTACAGATATAAGGTGTCTCCCCTCGGGGGTCTCGAGAGAGGGATAGCAATAATTACTACGAACCTTGCTTTATAAGAGTGGCTTGAGCTGTCCTAGCGCTTATAATATAATTATTATTTACATCGCATATTTCACAACTGCAGTAAAACAACAATATGATGGACAACTCAATGTCAGACCCAGATCTAAGTATGATTCATAAAAATAAAACACCACCTAACTATGTTTTCGCCCGTAATAAGAGGTCGCTAACAGATTTATATACACCGGATTATGAAACTTTCAAGGAAGAAATGAGACAAATGATGATTACTATTCTCGACAAACACCAAGAAAAATTTCAAGATATTATGGTTACACTAAATGACATTAGACAGGTTAATCAGAATATTGAAACCACTGTTGCTTTCCTCACAGTACAGAATGAGGATTTTAAAAAGAAAATAGAGATTTTAGAGAGTCAAGCTAAGGAAGACAAAAAATGTATTAACTTACTAGAAGATAAAATTGAGGAGCTGCAGAAAAATCAACGGAAAAGCAATTTTGAAATTAAAAACGTACCTAAAATGAAAAACGAAACTAAAGAAAATCTACTGGAAATGGTTACCTGCCTTGCAAAGAACCTGGGAAGTAATATGAGCACAACAGATGTAAAGGACATTTACAGAATCCGAGGAAAAAGGACGGATACTCTTGGTACTTCAATCATAGTTGAAACCAACTCAACTTTGCGGAAAACAGAAATATTAAAATTAAGTAAAGATTTTAACATCAAACATAAGAACAAATTATGTGCGAAGCATCTCGGTTTCCGAACTTCTGAGGACACTCCAATATTTATGTCTGAACACTTAACGCTCCGGGGATCTCGACTCCACTTCCTCGCACGGGATTTAGCAAAATCTAAAGAATATAAATTTTGCTGGACTGCTTATGGGAAAGTATACGTCCGGAAAAATGAAACTTCGCCTATTATAAACATCATAAATGAAGCCCAAATACAGCAATTAATAATGGCGGAAAATTGACTAGACCCTGATTATGGTCCTTTAACTATATCACAAAATAATACTTTTTTGAACTCTTTGGTTATAGTCTGTATAATGTCTCCTTATACCATAATATTAAATTGTCTATATTATTGTAAAATAATATTCTCTTTAAGTTTCTTAGTAAGTAAAATTAATCCTATCTCAACTGTAACTCAAAAACCATGGTACACTTCATACTCGTTCCAATACAACCACAAAATTCAAACAATATACATACACACACATATCTATAACACACAATATACCAAACAACACAAAATTAAACATTCACATTTTATATATTATCATTATCCACATAGTACTATAATTAATGTAAACATAACAAGTTTATGCAATAAATTAAAATTAACAGCACTTCATAAATTGATAAAACAAAATACTACTCAGCTTAAACAAAATAAGCACCATCATTTAATAAAATTAGTTCCTATAACTTTGATAAATGGGTGACTTCATTCAAAATATACAAGAAATAGACAACTTAAATATAGCAAAAACAATAGCATGTGACTGTACGGAATTTTCTAAGCTTTATAAGGCAAATAAAAATGACTTTACTGTTATAGCTCAGAATATTAGAAGTATATACCACAATTTTGATGATTTCTTAGTAAATTTAACTAGTTTTAGCTTTGAAACTGATGTAATTGTATTAACAGAATGTCGGCTTAACGCCCATAAACCTATACCTAATCTAGATAAATATCGCTCATTTGTAACTACATGTCAACTTAACCAAAACGACGGAGTAGTCGTTTATATAAAAAATAGCCTAAAATCGAATGTCAAAGAGATAAAACTAGTCCAGGCCTCCTGCCTTCAAGTTGAAGTGTTAAATAACATAATTATATGCATCTATCGCTCACCATCATTCAAAAAAGCTGAAAATTTCATTGACTCTCTAGACGCTTACTTATCCACCCTGAGATCGCAAAATAAAAACATTATTATTACGGGCGACATAAATATCAACATAATACCTAAACCTACAGACAACTCCTATGAGTATAAAAATAGGGCGGATTATTTAAACATGCTCACCGCCTACAGCATCTTTTCTGGACATTCACTACCTACCAGAGGCCAAAACTGCCTTGACCATTTTATGCTCAAAATAAAAAGAAGTAAAATCACAGCATTTATTGCAATCTTGCACACTTCCATAACTGACCACTTCACAACACTTCTTTCATTAAGTAAAATAAAAGTTCATCAAAATGCACTCAAAATCAATACGACCACAGATTTTGAAAAGGCTCTAACATATTTACAGGAAAAAAAGCTAACAGATCTACTTTTGTGTAGTGACCCTAACATACTAACTGACTGCCTTACTCAAAGAATAATTGATTCTATAAAAAACAATACCATGACTATAAAAATTCCAAGTAACAAACGTATAATCAAACCCTGGATCACCACTGGCATTCTCAGATGTATTAGAAATCGAAACAAGCTACAAAAAGAGTCTCGTAACGATCCCTTTAACGAAACTAAAAAAATTACGTACACACGATATAGAAATCATTGTAACAACCTAATAAAAAAAATAAAAAGAAAATATGAAAGAGAAATACTTGCTAAATCAACTAAAAATAACAAATTGCTATGGAAAAATATCAAAGCAATAACTTATACTACTAAATCTAAGAAATTAAACACGGAATTGACCTATTTAAAACCGTCTCCTGTTGAGTCTGCTAATTTTGTCTTCTTCGCTAATATAGGTAAAGAGCTAGCTGAAGTCATTCAATCAAATACGAGTGTGGATGATCAAAATTATTACATTAATGAGCTTCCAATACAACCTCAGTCTTTTGCCCTGTATGACGCCGACTTTGATGAGGTCAATAACATTATAGTAAATTTGAAATCTGACAGCGCCCCTGGGTGGGACAATATTTCAACTAGGTTCATTAAATTTGTTAGACATGACGTTACTCCAGTTATTACTTATCTAGCTAATCTTTGTTTTAGAACGGGCACCTTCCCTTCTTTATTAAAGCAATCAATTATTACTCCTGTTTTCAAGGGTGGGGATAGAGACGACGTTAACAATTACAGACCTATTTCAGTTCTTCCCGTAATATCTAAAATAATAGAAAAACTACTAAATAATAGACTACAAAATTACTTAACTTCTTTCAACATAATATCTCCATCACAATTTGGGTTCAGACAGGGTATATCAACTGAGGATGCAGTAACATCTCTTAGTACTCTTGTTGTAGAACAGCTTGATGTTGGCAAGAAATGTCTATCAGTTTTCATAGATTTAAAAAAAGCTTTTGACACCGTCTCTCTCCCCATCCTTGCGAAGAAACTTGAAAAAATTGGAATCAGAGGAACACAGCTCTCTATATTTAAAGACTATCTGTCTGATAGAAAACAAAAGGTTAAACTGGAACAGTACATTGGCGATGATATTGGCATAACATGTGGTGTACCACAAGGGAGTGTCTTGGGGCCTACCCTCTTCCTAATCTACATTAACGACCTCTGTAATATGAAGATCAAAAATGCCAAAATTTTTTCATATGCAGACGATACTGCCATCGTTTTCTCTGGGTCTTCTTGGGATTCTATTAAAACAGACGCTGAATATGGTATGTCTAGGGTTGCTAAATGGCTAAAGTATAACCTCCTCACGTTAAACACATCAAAAACAAATTACATTTGCTTTACTATCAATAATAGTACACAACCCAGTCAAGATTTCAGATTAAAAATACACGTATGTAATGAAAATGATAGTACAGCCAGAAATCAATGTGATTGCTCAATAATAGAAAAAGTGTCTTCTTTTAAATACCTAGGAGTTATATTAGATCAGAGACTATCATGGTACCCCCAAGTCGAGCAGATTACCTCCAGGATAAGGAAGTTTATATGGATGTTTAAATCGCTGCGCCATGTTGTCCCAAAAACTGCGTCCAATACCCCCAACTCTGAAAAAAACCTCCTAAATGAAATTTATATTGCTTTAGTGCAATCCATAATTTTATATTGTATTCCCATATGGGGAGGGGCTCTCAAAACGCGGTTTTTAGATGTAGAAAGGGCTCAAAGAGCTCTTATAAAAGTTATGTACTTCAAAAAGCAACGTTTCCCTACTGTGAGTCTATATCAGGTGTCCAATCTACTGTCAGTTCGAAAATTATATGTTGTATACACCATATTAAAAATACATAAAACACTAACCTATGATCCTTGCATAGAAACTAAACGTAGGAAAAACATAGTCACAAATGTTCCTATTACAAAAACTACTTTTGCTAGTATCCAATTCAAAAAACGATCAGCTTATCTCTACAATAAAATTAATAAAATATTACAGTTTTTTTCCAAACCCTCTCATGAGTGCAAATCTGTACTGATAAAGTGGATAAAAACCCTAAGTTATGAAGAAACCGAAACACTATTGTTATACGTGGAATAAACATACATTGATTACACAAACACACACTGATGACACCCTCACACACACACACACACACACACACACACACACAACCACAACCACACTCAAACACACATGCACTTACACACCCCTAATGGTACTGTAACCGACCCCAACTTCGTGGGGCTAGGGAACCTTACAGCACACCTTAGTCTAATATACTCGTCACTTAATCATATTTACACACTCACACTCCAATTAATTTGTAAATTCACACAACTTCTTCAAGTATAATAAATAAAAAAAAAAAAAATATTTACTTACCTACTTAATAATTAAAATACAAAACTTATGTCTACATGTTTCTTGCTAGGTATGCTGTTAATACGTTAAGGAAGAGCGGAGCCTCCTGACACAGGCATATTGACATGCTTAAAAGGAGACTCCAGCAACTAATTATAAGAAGAAATTTGTTAAAGAAATAAAGATTTTTGTATTTTTGTATTTTGTATTTGTATAAGTGACAATTCAAATAAAATTCATTCCTAACATTTATTTTTTACGGGATTTTAACACAATTTACATTACATTCCCGGACACATCTATCGGCCAAACCTAGTGTTTAAAGTGTTGACAATCCCTAGCTAAAAATAAATGTTAAGTGGTGCAATAAGTTTTTATGCAGTTTTTTACGAAAACGATGGCCAGTAAATCAGCTTCACACCTGCAAAAACTTATTGCTCCTCCTAACATTTATTTTTAGCTGGTCTCCAGTCAAAACTTAAAACTCAAGGTGGGCCGATAGATGTGTCCGGGAGTGTGTTTAGAGTTACAGATAATGCCATCCACGAAGACGCGCGATTAAATTTAAATAGAGCATCTTTCGTGCTGTTCATAATACTCTTTCCTGATTAGTCAATTTCTATTAGTGTGCGTTTGCATTCATCGATAATTAGCGTGTATCGACAGATGTTTAACACATGCGGAAGATAGCACACATGCATTTGAACAAAGAGTGGGGCGCGTCTTCGTGGATGGCACTATCTGTAAGTCTACTCTTCGATGACATAATTTAAAAATATACGGTAAATAATTATAAAACATGTATTTTTTTAATGTACTTAATGAAATCAATATTATAAACGAACGCACAACAAAAGGAAATATCCAAATAGATCCAAAATGTCAGAATCTTGCGAGGTATTTGAAGTGACAGTAGAAAATCGCGACTCTGGGCGTTCACGTTCTGAAGGAGTTGAAGTTGGTAGCGTATAATAATGTTGTGCTTCAGGGCGTGATTGTTGACTTGGTGCTGTTGAACGCCCGGCCTCCGGTGTGAAGTAGCCACGCTCATACTCGTACTCATTAAAATTTCGCCACATTGTGTTTGGATATATATTATTTTGAGTAGAGGATCGGAATGATTCGATTACACTGATTAATTGAATTTTCGCAGCTGACTTTTTGTGCTCCGGAATTGCCCTAAATGATGATAATAGGGACATCAGGAACATTCTGTCCTCATCTTGTTCCAAAATATCCTCCTTATTTTTGCGAGTTTCAATACACTTGTTTAATGTGGTTAACAGTTCGCTTGTGCCATCATCTGACGTTTTTTTCTTTTTTCTTCCGACTATATTTTCTCTCGAGTAAGGTCCTAAAGGTTCTTGATCATTTGTCAAATGTTCTTGTTCAGCAATGTTACTCTCTGTGTTCAAATTACCAACGGTATTCTTCAAAAATAACAGCTGATTATAATAAAATATAGGGAGTTTTATGGGAAGCAGCAGATCCGCTTTTAGTATTTTTTAATCTTCGTACTTCTCGCGAAAAGCAGCTTCTTATATTTTTCCATTTTTTTTGAAGTGAATGACCTGTAAATAATGTATATATTTAAATTATTTTTTAATTCCAGATATCTTGGAAGCGGTTGTAAATTTGTAGATTTACATTACTCATACAGACTTGGGATTTCAACTATAGCTGAAATAATAAGAGAAGTTTGTCATTTTATATGGGTTGTACTAAAAGACATGTGTTTACCGCAACCGACAAAAGAAAATTGGTTAAAAATCGCAAAAGATTTTCATTTACGGGCCAATTTTCCAAATTGCATAGGTGCCGTAGATGGTAAGCATGTAAGAATTATAAAACCATACAACAGTGGATCATTGTGTTATAATTACAAACACTTCTTTTCTGTAATTTTGCTTGCCATTTGTGACTCTGACTATAAGTTCATATACATAGACGTTGGTTCCTATGGAAAGGATTGCGATTCAACTATATTTACAAATTCAACGTTTTATCAAAAGCTAATGAACAATGATTTGCAAATACCCGAACCTAAGCCCATTTCATCGACAAACCCTATACCAGTACCGTTTGTTATTGTGGGTGACGAAGCATTTGGACAAACTGACAAAATTATGCGACCGTTCGGTGGATCAAATTTAACAACAAAGAAAAAAATATTTAATTATAGGCTTTCTCGTGCACGACGCCATATTGAATGTTCATTCGGCATATTAGCAAACAAGTGGCAGATTTTTCACAGACCTATCAACGTGAATTTAGATCTAGTATCATGCATCATCAAAACATGTTGCGCTCTTCACAACTATGTCCGAGAAAGAGACGGATATAAATTTGAAGATGCCCTGAGCATTCCTGGCTTTGAAGAAGTCCCAAACGGTTTCCAAAGAGCTACGCGACGTGGTGCATCATACAGAGATGTATTTGCTGATTACTTTACAACTGAGGGTCAATTATCTTGGCAGATGAGCAGTATTAATTAATAAAAAATAAATGGCATTTCTTACTTACCTGAGTTTTTTTTTTCTTCGTCTGATAATTCTTCACCTCCAAATAACTCCACTATTTCTTCCCACTGTTTTTTCTTCAAATCCCGATTAGCATATTCCTCACTTTGTAAATCCCAAATAGCTTTTCGGGATTGTATTTCCGATATAAATTTATCCGTGTCAAAACTCATTGTGCGCGGCCGTCCGGTCGTTACGACAGTTGCTCGCAGTGTGAATGCTTTCATTTGAAACCGTGCTCCTATTGGTCGCCGGCGACCGGCAGTTGCCTGTGCGTCGCCACTGCGCGGCGAGTCGCCGAGTCGCCCGGGCAACCGGTGACTAGTGCGTAAACACCTATTTAAATTATACAATATTACAGTCGTCGACAACTGAGTCGCCGGCGACTAGTCGACAGTGCGTAATAGCCCTAAGGATCTTATTGTGGCGACACAAAAATGTTGATCGTCGTGAGCTTTATGGTGATCTGCCTCAGGGCGACTCAATTTGACAGGCACAGTGACTACATGTCTTTTACCCTCCATGGTGGTATAATTTCTTGGGAGCAATCGAAGGTACGTGCCACTTCTCGAGATTTCAAATCCGTGCTCTTTTAGCTTCTCATGGAGGTCAGTTAGTATTCGGCAACTGCGAACAATTTCTGAGCGACGTCGTTCCTCTGCAGAAGCACCAAACATAGCCAAATCGACAATAGTTTTTAGCAATAGCGGTTGTTGCTCTTCCAAGCGTGGGCGACCTGGTGCAGAGCGCGTCTTAAGAAGACTAGCTACTGTTGGACTCTGATTGCAAGCAAGTTTAATCTTTGATTGTATTGATAATCTATGTGACCGAGAGTGACGCATATGTTGCTCCTTATTCCGCAGTTCTTTTTTGCATTTATCAATTTCTTGGCGCAGTTTCATTACATCACGAGTCTTATCTTCACTAGCGCCCAGAGAATCCCTACGACGGACAGCCAAGTCCAGTTCCATCTGAAGAAGGGAGATCTGATTCTTCAACTTATCCTGTGCTGGAGTAATACGTACAGGCTGCAATATAGACCTGCTTGCAGTTGGAGTATCTGGTGAATCCTGTGCAGGAGCAGCATGTACAGGCTGCGGTATAGAGCTGCTTGCACTTGGTGTAATATCCAGTGAATTCTCATCGATACTCTCCAAATCTTGACCTTTACGTTTCCGAGCACCTGGAATGACCAACACTTAATAAAACAACATGTAAACATTGAAATTATAAACGTTATAATAATAATCGACAATGTACTCTGTATATGTTGTATATATATAGAAATATTTATTCGATAACAAATACAATTTGTGTTCGAAATTTAAAAATTTAATTATAAACATTAAAATAATTATAAAATTAGGTCCAAGTAGATAAAAAGGATTAAATTATAATGCATTATAAATAATAATAAATTTAAGTTTAAGTAGGTAGAATTTGATTTAAAAAATAAAAGTTTGATTATAGATAATACATATATTAATGGCAAAATCATGAATATTCATAAATACACAATGACATGGAATGTTTACCTGTTGATGTGCTTTTAATAGTGTCATTGCCGGTGTGATTGGATGTGTTTGGCAAAGTAGGAATGTTCTCACTGGCATTCTGAAAATTTAATGATTAATTATCATGCAAGTAAGTAATGATAATATTGTGCAAGTATTAATATAACCATCCCCAGCAATTTTATTTCAACTAATATTAAAATAAGAATTCAAAACGTGACACAAACCATGCTAAATCCTCATTTTTAGACTAAAATATTAAATAGGTAAGTATGCCAGATAATATTATTAAATACTTAATATAAATTACTGCCATCGTTAATTAGTGAATCTTTTAGTTCAATACTAGCGTCACAGCAAAACCTCACTCACAATCATTACAATGTTTTATAAACCCATCAACCCATGCCACGTAGACAGATATAAGTTGAGATGACCGTGATGGGTTGATGGCCTGTCATGCCCAGCCGACAGACGGAGACCTCAAGTCTAGAGAGGGCGGGAGGATCCATAGGGATGCAGTACAGGGACGACCTATAGTAAATAAGAGTCCCTCCCCTATGACAACGAGTCCTGTCGTTGCGAACTATACGATAGTTCGCAATTCTCGGGTCTCGATGGTAGGGTTTGAGAAAGGTCTCCTGGACCAGAAGAATGTCTAACCTATGATCGCGGAGGAACGCGGCGACCTCATCGCGTTGGCGTAGAAAGCCATTGGCATTGAAGAACCCTATCCGGAGGGCCTTCGGTTTGAACCTACGCGCGGGGGAGGACCTATCCATGTAGTGAAGTGTAGGTTTCTACGTGGCGCACTACGTCACTAAACTGGGCGAATACGGAGGCGTGATCGCCTCTGCACCCCTCAAGGGCCCGGGCCATTGCCAGGGCTCTGGGGGAATAAAAGGCGTTGTACGTGACCAGGATGATGTTCCTGGTCACGTCGCCCCCTGAGACTACCTTAGGAGTAGTTGGAGGTGCTTGCAGCACCGGGCGACTACCCAAGGTAGCTCGGGTTGTCATGGGTGGGGAGAAGGGCGGGACAGCCACGTTCATAAAGGCCGGGATGGCCTTTGGTGGCGCGGCGGGCTGAGCGGGCAGAGCCGCGGTGGTGGCCTGAGGGGCCTGTGGGGCGGCAGCCCTCAAGGCCGGGAAGTGGGCCTTGTGGTTGCCGGTCCAGGGATTAGGGCGCTGGGGACTCAAGGTCGCCGGCAGCGCTCTTGATAGTGTCGGGCATTCCCTGAGCTGGCGAGCGTTTGCACGCTTTGCCAGTTTAGGGGCTGAGGATTTAGGTGCCTTGGGGCAGCCCCGGTAGTTAGCCGGGGTGCCCTGACTCACCTCACAGCACGCAGCTGGGCGGTTCGTCGCACTGGGATCGGTCTTTGGGGCGTGGGCAGTCTGAGGTGCCATGGTCACCCAGGCACTTGACGCAGCGGGGTTTGCCGTGGCAATTCCGCTGTGAGTGCCCGTATAATTGGCACCGGTGACATTGTCCGACAATGCCACTGCGTGAGGGCGTCTCCACTTTGAGGCCGGAGAGGCCACAAATTTTGGAGAGGGCGAAGATGGGGTGGTGGCCCACGGTGGGGTCGCAAACGACCAACACCATGTCGTATGCGGCGCCGCCACGGCGGTGCATGCGGTGGACCTGGGCCACGGGTATGTTTTGCGAATCAAGGTCGCGGCGGATATCCTCGACGGGTATTTCGCGAGGGACGTTGCGCACAACGGCGCGGGTCTGTTTCTCCTCCGCGAAAGCGAAGGAGTGGAACGGGATGTTCCTGGCTACTAGGAACTTTCGTCGACACAAACTTCTTCTTTAGGCGAATAGTACCGTCGAAATGAGTTATTTAACGTATTTATCAGACTGCGTATTTTATAAATTCTATCGGTGGTATCTGCAGTTTCGTTGTCAACGAAATGCAGATTCTGCAACAACAGTTCGAATCTATTACGACTCATGATCGAAGGTGCAAAAGTTTGTTTGAAAACTCTGTCTGTGCTCCAATATAAACTTATTTTTGGGAGTTTGATTAGTCCCATGTACATAATAAGTCCAAAAAGAGCCTTGACTTCATTTTTGTTTGTTGGCTTCCAACTATTCAAACGCGATGACGGCTTTGAGCTTTCGCGTCGCTCAGCATACAAGTTGGTTTGCACAGCTATTTCCTCAAAAATTTTGTCTGAGACTAATAATGAAAAATAGGCTCCTGGGTCTGCATTACGTAGTTCAGTATCATACGGTTTCTTGATACCTAGAACAAATCCGTACTTTGGTTATAAAAGGACATAAATAGGCAGTAGACTATTTTAAAGAGTAAAAATATTCTTGAATGTTGAGCATTAACCATAGAAAACATAAGATGAATTGAGAACCTCCTTCTTTTTTAAGTCGGTTAATGAATAAAACGAAAACTTATAGCACATAAATGATATATTATTGTATTAATATCATTATAAATACCTGTTGGCTCCGTAAATGCAATCACTGATGGTTGGAGTCCTCTTGGTTCTCTCGCATTTTTGTGGCCTACTTGACGACAAAAGAGCCACATTTTGAGTGACAAAATTTTCCACCGAATCACATTCACTTTCCGAATCGCTTCTTATATAAAGACGCCTTCGACTTTTTGGGGGATCTTCCTCTAAATCGTATACATTGTCACATAACGTGTCTACTGTATTCAACAATGACTTTTCCAGTAAATCAATTTCATATAAATTATCCTGGGTAAAAAATAAGTCCTCAGACTTTATATCTAACTCGGACATTGTTTACTAAGTACATACGACAAAAGAAAGTGGTAATCGCAGAATGACATAACGTAACATCCGTTCCGTGATAGCGCGTGTAAGCGACTGAGGTGCGCGGGTGCCCGGAGAGATGACCGCACGGCGCCTTGGTAACAGAAATCAACATAATTACTTCTGTGCGCCATGTAGGGTACCGGTGACCTCGTGAATTTTTTTTTAATTTTCTGCGGAACCCTGCCTCCGATTGACCCCAAAATTTAATACTATGTATATCTAGACCCATAACATCAATTGGCACATATTTTTTTTTGTGATTTTTGTCATTATTACTCTGGCAGTTAATGTGTTAATGTTATAACTAACTAATCAGCGTTATTTTTGTAATAAATCAAGAAAATACACGCACAAAACTTACAACGAAAACAACGCGGACGCCATTTTGACGCACAACCGAATTATCGCTTGTGATTGGCTGACATTCACAGATTGCTGTTTTTGAAACTCATCGCCATTATATTGCTGCATTTGATACTAACACAGTTATTTAAGTTTAATTTTCGGTTGTGAATTGCTGTTTTTGATACGATATTATCAAATAAGCAAAGAATATTCTAGTGGAACAGTGCTGCCCATATTAAAGTTGATTTTCGCAAAAATGACAGATTGCTGTTTTTGTTTCTATACGACTCATTTGTCCGACATATCGGTGTGGTATACTTCTTTCTGAGATAAAATTGACGATTACCCAATCGCCTTCGTGGACAATATCTTCATCGAGATTATTTACGTCATCTTCTTCCTCTTCGCTGTTCTCTTCTTCCATTTCGTCTTCTATGTTATAATCGGACTCTGGTGATGGTGGTAATGTCACTTCATCTCCAGAACTTGTACTATCATCGGAGTTTCTTTTTTGTCGTTTCGCTCTCGATGTTATTTTATTTATTTTTAATGATGCTTTTCGTTTTGTTTTTTCATTTCATTTCATTTCACTTTTGTTTGTTAATTTCTGGCGTGTCTGTAATAATCCTCGTGGTTCCTTTTTTTCTGCCTTTGTTATTATTTTTTCTAGGCCCAGCTTTAGGATGAGGTCTAATCATATCGAGTCGTACATATTTTGAAGTCGATGGTTTTTCTAAATCAGTGAAAGACCTATTTTCAGACACCATAGAACTATTTCGAGGATGAGCAGCGGAGTTCACATTTAAAAATGGCTGTTGGGAAAGACATTCCCTTTGTAGAGATCTTGATGTAGTAGCAGGAGATTCATCGGCATTTAAAAGATTCGGAGCTGTTACAATAGAGGTTAATCGTTGTGCAATAGGAGCATTATTTGTCAATTCAGCTACACTTGGCGTTAGTGTATCACTTGTACAGGTTGCAGTTACACAAATGGTAGGAATATCGGAGGTAAGTAAGTCAGAAGTATCTACGGGTGATTCTTGGGAAAAATTTACTTCCTTTTCTATCGGTGCTACAGCAGAAGAATTACTAGATCCAGGAATTGAGATAAGCAGTTCTTTTGCCTCTAAAGATAGCTGAGCCAGAGTTAAACAAGTAGCTGGGGCTGCATTATCATGCGTAAACTGAGTTATGTCAAACGATTCGAAAAGTAAGGGAGATGACATTATTTCAGGGGTATTATTATCCTCAGCAATATCATCATCAGGCTCGATTTCTATGACATTATTTTCCTGTTCAATTGTTTGAGTTTCTTGTGCCTCAGCAACAGTCTCTTCTGCAGGCCTATTGGCTATCTTTTTAAACGTCAGTGACTATCAGGCTTCAGTTGTACACCGAACTTTGATGACAACTGAGAATTTCATAACATTGGTATTGCGTATCACGTTACGTGGATTTCAAGTTACGGTGACTTATAGACGGGGAACGGTGCTCTTCGTTACAGCACTTGACGCCTCTATTTTTATCGACTATTATGCTACTTAGTTGAAGAACGCCTTTTGAGCATTACAATACTACATTTTACAGAGCAATTTAAGCGGTTTAAAAAACTTTTGACATATGTTTACGTCGCTAACTCAAACAAAAACAAACTGTTTTATTGTTTATTGTTTCGTAATTGCTTAAACTTACGAGTTGTGCGGATTTAATTAATGACATAAGCCCAGCGCACACCGCTGGAGGCGCGGCGGAGCGCATTTCCTTGAAAAGCGCGGGCGGATTCCGCAGGCCCCGAGCGGCGCCAAGAGCCCTTGAGAGCCCTCGAGCAGAAAGACGCGCGGCGGCGCGCAGCTACTCTGAGCGCGCACATGTCATTTAGTGCTGATCGAAACTTTGTACAGACAACTCGCTCTGGTTCGTAATGGATGTGGACTGGGACATGATTATTATTGCTGCGCTTGCAGAAGAAGAAGAAGAAAAATGGAAAAGAAAAAGAAAAATGTGGGTTAACGAAATCTGACTTTCAAGAAATTTAACTGGTGAATATGAAACTATGGCAAAGAATTTAATGGGACAAGATTTTTACAATTATGTTAAAATGTCTCGTGAAAAATTTGACGCCTTGTTAAATCTCCCTGGGCCTCATATTAGAAAACAAAACACGAACTATCGTCCAGCCATTTCTTCTGAAGAACGATTACTGATATTTCTAAGGTAAGTGAAAACGTGAGCCGTCATAGATTTCCGCATGTCTGATTTATAGAGATTATAGATAGATACATAAAAAAAACATTGTACAGACGCCAGCACATCAACATACCCCAATCTGTCAAAATTTCCCAGTCAAAAATGAACCTTCTCCTTTTGTAATAAAGTTGAAAATCTATTAAAGAAATTTGACAGTTTTGGATAGGTTGACCTGCTGGCGTCTACTATTTTTCCCATTTTCGGTACTTTTAGGTGAGAACTAGAACTAAGAATGGGTTACCTCACCATGGTGAGGGACACAGTGAAAACACAAATATTTATTTATTTATTTAAAATTATTCTTTATTAATCACTCATTTATTTACTTATTTATTTATTAGTAATTATTTGGTACGTGGTACGGCCGAGACAGACCGAATGCATCTACGCACACTCACGAGCTGGACACGCATTCAAGTTCAAGAAAATTGTTTTGCTTATTGCTTTGCTGCATTGTTAAATTCGTGAATTTCGGCATCGGTCACTATTACGTTATGCATTGTTTGGGTTTGTCCTGCCGGTGTTATAGGTGGGTCGTATATTAATGCATCAGTTTCGGTTGTGGAGTTTCCGGTGGTATAATATTTTGTGAGGTAGTGTGGATCTGTTGGTTTTCTAGGATGTATGTACATGAATCTATCATCTTGAATAGTTGTCTTGTTTTCAGTAACTGTAGTTGGCATGTAATCTTGTTTTCGATTAACTTGGATGTTGTTGGCCCTCTCTATTTGTGTGTTATATTCGTAAATTTCTGTGTCGGTCACATTGCGTATTGTTTGGGTTTGTAGTGCTGGTGTTTTAGGTGGGTCATATATTTTTACATTAGTTGTAGGTTCTGTTGTATATTCTTTTGTATAATACTGTTCGTTGGTTTGATTTGGAGAAGATATGTACATGAATGTGTCATCTTCAACAGCTTTTTTATTTTTATCAATTCTTGTTGGTACGTATTTCTCTTCTTGGTTATCTTGGCTAGTAGACTTTTTCATTTGCTTGTCATATTCACGAATTTCTGCATCGGTTATAATTTTTAACACGTCCTGCTTTATTTGGGCTTGTGTTCTCGGCGATAATTTTTTTGCTGATAAAGAAGAAAAGAAAATATCTATGGGATGTTTTTCTGATTCTAATTCTTTAATAGAAAGGTAGCGTTCCAGTATTTCTGAAGTTTTTAACTGTGAATGGTTTGAAGTCCGTGATCCTGGTTGAGGTGATTCCGGAAACAATATACCAGAACTCTGTGTGTCCTCACTAGAGGAATCGAGATTAAACTGTTGCTGGTCCTCTGGTGACTGTAGAAACTGTTTTACAAATTCCAATTCCTTTTCGTACCTAATTGGACGACGTTTCCCACCGGCGGCACCACTTCTGTCATTTCTCAACTTAAATGCTTTTCGGTAGTTGTCACGCAATTTCTTCCAATTTTTTTTACATACTGCAACTAAAAAAATGGTGTTAGTGTATTTGTGTTACCAATATTAGTATTTCTGTAGTTAAAAATATGGTATAACAAAGGTAAAAACTCACTAAATGCATTGGAATGCTTCTTAAATCATTATAAAATTTACCACACAACACAACAACTTTCATTAATTTAGATGTACTTAATGAGTTTTACCTTCAAGCCGACGAAATAGCTTTTATGCAAGTTTAAATTTAAGTTTTAGTTAAGTTTAAGTTTTAGTTTGTACTATGGACGGTATGGACGATAATAGTCCGAAATAAATGCTTATTATTATTATTATTAAATTTTAAACAATATAACATTAATAAATTTATTATTTTTCTTTCAGATTTGTAACTACAGGCGTCAGTTTTAAGGCGCTTGCTCACAATTTTCGCGTTGGGTTCTCTACTGTCCGCGCAATTGTTCACAACACAAGCGCCATTATCTGGAAAGTACTACGTCCTATTGTGATGCCGAAACCTACTGAAGAGTCTTGGGCAGCAATAGAAGAAGACTTCAGACGTATTTGGAATTTTCCAAACTGTATAGGAGCCATTGACGGCAAACATGTCGCTATAAGATCACCTCATAAAAGTGGAAGCCAATATTTCAATTATAAAAAATTCTTCAGCACGATCCTCTTGGCTGTTGTGGATGCCAAATATAAATTTATTATTGTGGATTGCGGCGCATTCGGTCTTAACAGCGACGGTGGTATTTTATCAAATTCTAAGTTGGGTCAAAAACTGCAGAACCAAACACTTCGCATACCGCCAAATAAATGTCTACCAGGTACGAATGTCTCGTTGCCTCACGTTTTCGTAGCAGACGAAGCATTTCCGTTATCAAAAAACATTATGCGACCTTATCCTGGCAATCAACTCATAGGAGATCGAGATAAAAAGTTATTAATCGTCGCTTGAGCAGGTCACGACAAACGGTAGAAAGCGCCTTTGGGATCCTAACAATGAAATTTGAAATATTTGAGAGAAGCCTAAAAGTTCAACCAAGACACTTACATTCTATTATTCTGGCTTGCACATGTTTGCATAACTACATAATTGATAGTGATCCAGTAATGATTCTTCAAGACAAATCACATCGTCGCACATAGGAGTATTGCCATGTAAAATCCGGTCAAAATTATTTAATGACTTATTTAATAATAAAACATTATAATACGATTTAATATAATCTTTAATGATAATAAAAAGTATATTCATACCAAAAAACACGTTTTTTTTAACTTAAGTTCTTAAAATTATCTTAATGTTCCACTTCCTCTTCATCGTCTTCATCTATATTTTCGCAGCTGACGTTGTCTTCTGTTGACGTTGATGGTAAAGATGGCAGCGCAATTGCGACCATTAGATCAAGCGCCTCTTTTGAAAAACTTTTTCTCTTCATGCGGTTTTGGCCGAATTGAGCTTAAATAAGGATCGGAACTTAATAACAATCTATTAATAATGTTCCTGTTGCAGTCTTCTCTAGAAAATTTTCTAGAAAAGTCAAGCCTGTACTGCCTAAAGTTTTTATTTCAGATTAGATTAGATTAGATTTATTTTGTAAAACATGAGTACAGTAAATAGGTCTTATATATAATGATGATGTTGCTACATGTTTTGCCATTTATGGCGTACAAAATCAGTGGAACAATCAGATAAAGTAATTCAATTAACAAAATAAATCAAGTTAAAATTATAAGTATAAAATCAAGTTTCAGTCAGAATTTCCATGTCAAAATTAAAGTTGAATAATTACAATGTCAAAATTTAAGTTGAATAATTACAATGTCAAAATTTAAGTTGGATTAATATTACAATGTCAAAATAAAAATTAAATTAAAAAGATAGCAATGTCAATATTTAAATTCAATTTTCAGAATGTCACAATTAAAATTCCATTTCTAGATTTTACACAAGCAAAATATCGTTTAGAAATTCATCTACGCTGTAATAACACTTCTCAAGTAATAATTCCTGAAGGGACTTTTTAAATTTGTTTAAAGGCATACATTTTATTTTATCAGGTATTTTATTATAAATATTTGGAGCAATCGGGCCTCTGCCGCCTCCTCCGACAATTGACCTATAGGCACGATAGCTTGGCTTATGACTTGAGCTCCATGCATCAAAACTTTGTGAATTGTAGGTGACATAGGATACCACTCATACAAATCAGTATACAACTTTGCTGTTGCCTGGGCGTAAAAAGCAAACTTTTCAATATTAACACTGATTCCGCTTGCAATTACCTCTAGGATTACACTCAATCGCTTGATGAGGTCTAAATTAATTCCAGTAATGTGAGATGAAGTTTCTGGGTCTGCAAAAAACCTTCGTGATGTATTTCCATCGTTGGTGTTACCAAACCCTGCTTTAGGCACGTCTACAAGCAGTCCCATTTGTTCTTTAAAATCTTTGTGTATTTGCTCTTTCGTTTCCTTAACAGTTTTTTTTTCTGCTGGAGTACGTGCCTGCCATTTTTTTAATGGGAGTTTATAGGCGAGGTGGAGCAGGGACTCAAAAAACCTTATTCTGGCGTGAAGCACAGATAGTCCAAACTGCAAAGCTTCGACATTTACATCCTGTATAGGTACTTCTTTTAACTTGTTAAAATCTTTTGAAGTCTGTCCACAAATATAACATCGCATAGTTGATGCTGTGTCAGTAGCAGCATTGCAAACTTTGCCATCAATCATTGTAATATAATAATATAATAATATGGTTTATTTCTCTCATAAAGGTACATTGTTACAGTAATTTATTTTTCTTATTCTGCCTTATGCTAGAACCTTTGTGAGAGCTGGAGTCTGTACTAGGTTCGGGACCTGTATGACAGATCTCCAGGCTCACACCCCTATGAACATGGTCATATTTTACGGCATCTTAATTCCGATTATACATACACTGTTGCTTAATAACAATTCTGAATGAGAGATACCTTAATCTATAATAGAAGTATGGTTATATTTGTGAAGTGTTATTATTGTAGGATTGTGTGTGTAGTGTGTGAATGTGTGAGGATGTTTTGTGTTAGTGCATGTAAGTCCTGTGCAAATATCTGCTTTTTAGTAAAATTAAGTGGGAGGTATGTTAATTTTTTATATTTTATTTTATTATTTATTTAATAGTTTGGATGATACTTTCTGTACCTTCATAGTCCAAATCCAGCAGCCAGTTCCTTACAGTAATTTTGCATTTAGATTTGACCATTGAGTACATATGTAAGATTGTATTAACTTTGTTGTACACATAAGGACCAAGGAAATAGAAGAATCGTTGAGCTAACTTAGAATGAACAAAATAAGACGAACACACTGTATGCTTTCGTCTCAAGGCTTCGAACTTTTCGGGATTATATGAGTTTCGGGAGTGGACTGTTAGAATTAAATTTAAAATGAACAATTTCCGAATAGAGAGGACCTTACAAGTTTTATAAAGTTCGGTAGTAGGAAATTGATAGTGGAGGGACCAACCCACTTTAAGGATTGCTCTTTGGGCTCGTTCCAGTTTTAACAAATGTGTTTTTGATGCCCCACCCCAAACAACTATGCAGTACTGTGCAACTGACTGACAAAGAGCAAGATAAACTTGTCTAAGCACCTGTGTGTCGGCCACATGGCGAAGATTCTTAAAAATAAATATCAATTTGCGCAGTCGGGAGGTAAGTAGGTCTATATGATTATAAAATGATAACGAGTCATCAATCTGGACACCCAAATACTTAACACTCTCTATGCGACTTAGATTGTGAACAGCATTGTATGTTTTATTTTCACTATTCCCCCAAGTGCTGTAATTTCAGTTTTTGATAGATTCTTTGATTGACCATTAACATAACTTATCTCCTCTTTAGTAATATCTTTTGATTCACTGATAAATCTGATCCGTATTGGTCTACAGAATTAACTGAAGATGGTATAGGGTTTTGCCAAATTATTTTAATTTCACCATTTATATTGACAATCAGTCGCAAAGGAACTAGGGAACTTTGAAATAAATTAGCGTCACTATCTGAGCTATTTTGGAACTTTTGTTTAAACTGCGACTGCTGCGATCCATCGCATCCCCATTTAGATATTAGTTCCATATTTTCTCTTTCTTCCTTTGTACACGTTTCTATCACCTCTACAAGGTCCATCCAAAAAATTTTTTTTATAGTCAGGGCATTGGGTTATTTCAACTAATTTTGTGCCCAAAAACTCCAACTTTTCTTCAATTTTCTTTCCTTTACAGTCACGCATGATGTCGTACAAAGCTCTTCTGGTAAAACTAACAGTTGATTCTACATTATCTGAAAATAAAAAATAAAACAACTTAAAGTCAAATATAATGTCGCCCAGCAGTGAAAACCACGTAAGTGTTTATAACAAAATTTTACAGGAGGAAGAAAAAACTGTCTACTGAAAAAAAAATGTATGAGTGGGGAAGATATTAACTTTTGTTTTTATTTTATTTTATGCATTCCTTAGGTACGTATCACATTGTTTCTATATCGTGTGCCTAAATAAGTTTGATGTGACTTACAAGGTTTTCATGTTTTTTTGTAAGATTATGTAAGGTTTTCAAATTAAAACAATGTACAGTTTTGGTAATCAGTTTGTATTTTCTTGCCATGTTTACAAAAAAATTATAGTATTACGTAAGGGAACAATAAGACACACCATAACATTTAAATTTAAAGGCGTTATAAAAGAAAAGACTTCTTCCAAAAGTAAAAACTTGTACAAACAAAACAAAATAAGAAATAATATTTAAATTTCTTCATTTAAATATCGTATATTAATAGGTACTTAATCTAGCAAAGATTTTAATGCGTAAAAATTTACGCAATTTATTTAAACAAAACAAAATGTTTAGAAAAAACAATAAAAATTTCGAAAAGTATAAACTGAACAAAACGAAAACAAAGTATTAAATGTCTCCATTATCTAGCAAAGATGCGTAAAGATTATTAGAAGATCACAAAAGAAAACATTTTTAGAAATTATATTAAGTAATATAAAATTAAACCTACGCCCACCTTTCATAAACTCACCAAGCCTTAAAGAACACTTAGGTTTAGGTACTTTAGCTTCAAACAAAGAATAAAAAATAGCAGTCTCTATTACGAGTACTTCAACTATAATAGTGAGATCCATTAATGTTTCTTTCTTAATTAAATCAATCAATAGCACGAACTAATATTAATCTCAAATAATCAGACTTAGTTAAGCAGTCTCATTGTTAATCATCTTCGCTCAAAATATTTTTTCTGCACGTGCAGATATTTCGATTTCTCCCATTATCTGGACACTCATGGGGTAAACTGTCATAAAATAAATGAACGTCTTGGGGTAGAACTTCCTTAAGTTCCTGCAAGTGGATGTATTTAGTTCGAGGTATAGGAATCCTTGCGTCATACAGACGAGGCATTGAGTCTGAATCTCTTGGTTTTTTAATTTTTCGGCGTAATTGCTCGAATTCTTCGGAGAACTCTTGTTTTATGTAAATAGTTCCGTTAGTTCTGTACTCAATGCAACGCAAATCAAACACAGTTGCTTCTCCTGCTTTCTTGCCCGGTCTGATAGAGTTTAAATATGGCATTGAGCTAAACTTTCGGAAAATGCTGTGGTCTAAGTAATTTACGACATAGGGTTTATTCAATCGTGCATTTCGACAGATATCTATGTATTGGGCCGGGGAGTAAATTTCTCGATTCCTTAGTTGTCGTTCTATTGTGGAATGCATAGAATCTGCCTCCATTTGTGTGTGTCCCTTTTCGAGATATTTTTCGGTAATCGTAATTTCTTTTTGGACAGCGATTTGCAGTAAAGCATTTGCAAGTATAGCATTACGATTCTGATTCGTGCATCCGTCGCTCCAAAAAATAATGTTCTTGACGTTTTGTGGAATGTAATGCTTAATAAAGTGCTGCAATATACTGCAAAATTCGTTTGCAGAAAGACCACCTTCACATTCATGCCAAATATAACAATACCCGTCATTATTTTTTATATTGAACAGAGTAAAGTTGTGTACTTTTAGTTTTGTTTTATAATAAAGTGCAGATGCTTTTAATGAGGGTGATAGAAGCACTGCTTGTAAATCGAAAGTAAATACCATTGTATCAGGATCAGGATTATTTTTGTCTGCGGTTTTTTCTTGTCTTGCTCTTTCTTTTTTCTCTCTATGTGCTGTATATACATCTTCTGTAATGTTACCGACTTTGAAGGCACATCACACGTCACATTGGTCTTTTTTGGGTGAAAGAGTGACAGATTCATAGCATCGAATTCTTGATAGCAAAATCTTCTGTGAAACTTTATATTCAATAATGCCTTTGTCTGAAAGTTGCTTGACGTATTCTCTGTATAGTTGTTCTTTGCTTTGCCATATCTGTTCTAAATATAGTTTGCTTGTCGTCTTCCTGCAGTAGTGTGATTCTAATTTTGGTAAATTATTTAAAAACTCTTTTGCATGATTTCTTCCAATGTCTTCGAACGCTTTTACGCTGTTATTTCTTCGAGTTTTTTCAGACTCCGACGCCACTTCATCTCTGTCTTGATTTTTGGCCCAGTTGTGTACAGACCATTCGCCAATATTCAAAGTATTTAAGTACATTTTTTTGCAAACTTTGTATTTTTCTCCCAACACATTAAATGAGTACTTGAAAGTATTCCCTCTGCGAAAACTGTTTCCGCTACACTTCCGCTTGGAAACATCTTGTTTTTGAACAGTTTGTTGTACCTACCCAATTTTTTTTTGTTTCCCAGGATAGCTTCCAGTACTTCTTAAATAACATATTTCGACCTTCTTCTGTTAATTTGTAGCAATCAAAATATTTGCAACGATCATTATGATCACAACGAGGCTGAACACTACGCTCGTTTTTTTCAAGATCGAACACAATTTTGCCGTCTTCTGTTTTTCTCCTCCCATTGTAACTCTCTCCCTTCATTCTTTTAATTTTATTTTGATTATAAGTCCAGTTTTCTTTATTTGCTTTGCCTCGCTTGGCGCGTTTTCGCTTCACTCTTGTCTCATCAACTGGTTCCAGGTTCAACGATTCATTTGAAGTATGTGATGTATTTAATTGTTCACTTGGTTGATAGTCGGTATCCCCATCGTCAGGAGAAAAATCACCATCCCACGGATCATCGAAGTGGAAGGAAGGACGTGGAGACACCGAATCAGCTCTACTGGTAGAAGGTATAGGACAGCTTTGTTTTCCAACCGTTTGTGATAAGTCCTTTGAAGAGTGCACTAGCAAAGATAAGGACTCCTTTGAAATTGCTGCAAGCGATAATGAAATAAGCGATGACGGCGTGTGAAAAGTTGAAGAAACTGGCGGTATTGGCATTTTTCCTTCACATGTAGGTAAGTGTTGATGGTTATTGTTGATGTTATCCTGAGTGATATATTCTTTCATGCTCAAATCTAAGGGAAGTTCATCAACAACCACGTCAAAACTACTGCTACGAGGGGCATTTACAGTAATTATTGAAATGGGTATGGGAGTGGATGATCTTTGATTATTTCATTCTGGTTGTGGTGTACTGTTATTAGTGTCTGTGATTTGATAGTCGGTATCACGCTGTTTTTCAATCAAAGCTTGTGACTGCGAAGATTTCGTATGATCTTTTATTTCTACATCAGGTGAACTAGATTTTTGGAATGTCTTCGTAGGTTTTATTTGAATAGTGCACTGTTTTTTTGCGGGTATTATTTCAGGTGAAGTTATGACTGACCCTTTATTGTCTAAAACTAAGTCCTTTGGTGCAGTCACATTCGAAGAGTGACAATCAACTTTATTTAGTTGCGGTTGTAGCTGCAGCTGCTGCAGTGGCTCATTTTCTGGAGCCATCTGATTAGATTTGGGTTTGTTTGTGCGACGACGACGTCGTCTTGGATTTTGTACAATTTCTGGAGAATATTTTCCAAGATCATAATTAGAGCAGGTATCGTTAGTCAACTTGTAAGTTGCGGTATTTAGCATGGGATCTTGTGAAAATGGTAATATTTCGTCAGATATTGGCGAATCAGTACGACTTGAGGAAATAAATGCGGAACCTAAGATGGGCTCTGGAATTTCGAACTGCATCAAATCTTGCTGAATTAATGTATTGATAGAAGGTTCCTTGCCCGAGTCCTTCAAATATGTTACCTCGTCTCCAACAAAGTAGGAATTCTGATCATTTTCTTCACTTTCTATTTCAGACTCTTGCATTCTGTAATGAAATAATAAGAAATCAGAACTCGGATGTGAATAAGTGAGTTTTCATTTTTAATAAAAAATCTCTAATAAACACGCATTTGCCCATACGAAAATTTAATTTGTGTGAAAATTTAATTAGGAAATTACGTATATACCTATACGAGATTTGTGTAAAAAATTCAAAATTCAAAAGTCATTTATTCAAATTAGGCTGAGTGCCAGCACTTTTTGAACGTCAAAGTTCTACATAAAGACAGTCCCCCAAAACGCCCGCCCGTCACCACTTCCTAGTGTTTTAGCTGGGAAGAAGAAGTGGCGCAACAAACTCCCCAGCAAAAAATCCGGAAGTGTGAATAACTTGTTAAGGCTTATACATAGTTATACATGAATGCATTCGAAATGAAAACCTCGTAAAGGGTCATACAAGATTATACCTACAAGTGTGAATAACTTGTTAAGGCTTATACGTGGTTATACATGGTTGCATTCAAAGTGAAAACCTCGTAAAGAGTCATACAAGATTATACCTACAAGTGTGAATAACTTGTTAAGGCTTATACGTGGTTATACATGGTTGCATCAAAGTGAAAACCTCGTAAAGAGTCATACAAGATTATACCTACAAGTGTGAATAACTTGTTAAGGCTTATACGTGGTTATACATGGTTGCATTCAAAGTGAAAACCTCGTAAAGAGTCATACAAGATTATCTATAAGGGGTATGATAGCAGTGAAAAACCCGTCACCAAGTTTACAAGCTTTTCATAGGTATAATACAACGAGTACGAGGTTAGCAATACATTTCAAGACAAAATCGTTAGAAATAGTAGTCAATTCTTCATAAAACTTATTAAATCACAAAGAGTACTTAGTTTTCGATGTATTTTGACACTTTACAACACAAATTGGGCACTTTGTACACACTTTCTTCAATTTTTAATCCGGAATAACGCTATTATCAACCGTACTGGCGAGTTTCTCAGACGAAAATGGCGGAGCCTATTTTGATACGAGGTTCTCATAGCACATCATAGATGGCGCTAGGAGTAGCTGATTTGAAAGTTTGCTAGAGTAATCTGTGCTTACCGAGTTTATCAATCCAAAGAACAAAAATATTTTTTTTTTGAGGAAATGAGACATCCGAGGTTTTCACTGCTGGGCGACGAATCCACATTTTACACTATCATATTCAAATAGTAAAAAAAAACAATGGCGCGCGCAGGCGCGGCAAATTTTTATTGTTTTTACTAAAACATATTCTAAGCAACATATTAATCGTGAAATAAAGGTTTGACAAGCCTTGACACATAAACAAAAACACGAATAAATAAAATATTATTGACAATTTATTTCAAAGTTTCGGTTCACCTTTCTAAATTTTTTTAAACACAAATGAAACAAAAAGTATTATATTGTTATGTAAAAATAATCCACGTACCTTGTACTTCCATATTCACAATGTTTTTTTCCACAATTTATCACACCAAACGTACAGTTCAAACTCCAATGCAGTTAAAATAAACAAGCGCCGAGAACAAAGACATGCGGTTTAGACAACGACTAGGTTCCGAATGCTTGTGCGGGAAGGGTCGACTACCTGAGCCACTAATGTGTCCCTTTTTCAATGGACTGGTTATTAAGCTGTAAAAATGTGTGGTTTTAATAGGTTTTTATTTAACTTCATAAATTCGACTTTTGACCGGATTTTGGATGGAAATACTCGTATGTGCGTCGTCGAAATCATACTTTATTACATAATGTACTCACTCATGATGATGACAATTTACAACTACAAAATATTATGGCTATTCGTGACAATTTCAAACAATACTTTAATTCGCCGTCGGGATCACTTCATTGGCAGAACGATATAGTTGAACGAGCTATTTGAGTCGTAATTTTTATGAAAATAAATTAATAAATCTTACCTGTTTTACCCATCTCTTTACTTATCGCCTCCCACGCATTCGTTTTCATTACTTTATCACTGTAATGACTTGACGATACATCGTATAAACATACATATGTTTGCACTAAGTTAATTAACTTTTCCTCGTCCATGATCTTGCTCAACACACAACCACGCTAGTTAAAACTCGCCAGGCATGTGACCGCCAGCCAGCCGGGCGCGGGGTAGTGCGGCGGGAGCGCAGAGCAGCACGGCGGCGACTAGAGCAGTCGCGCGCATGCTCTTGTAGTAGCTTGAGGGCGCTCCGAGCACCGCGTGCGAATTTATTCTTATATTGACCGTATGTCAAGGTAGTTTAGGTTTATATTAAATTGTTATCTTCAATTGCTCTCCGCCGCGCCTCCAGCGGTGTGCGCTGGGCCATACTGTGTTCACTAGTGTTTTGTGAAAATAAATCCTTAAATTAAAGGTAAGTGAAACCACTAAATACATAGGTAGTTAGGCTCCCGATAGATCGAGTAAGTTTATTATTTGAATTTTTTTATGAGTTTGTTTCGATAGGAGACCAATTTCGAAGTATTTCAACTTCAACTTATTAAAATAACTCTATCATTTATATAAATGATGGTGTTATTAAAAAATGTATAGGTATGGTAGTTATAGCCAAGTGAACATTTTTAGGTACTTACCTCTACCTAAGTATATTTTATTGAAGTAGAATATTTAATTTAAGATGCCTGCAAGACGAAGAGTTTCCATTAGGCAAATGGAATTACTTGTGGAGTTTGCAGAGTCCAATCCCGATATTGCATTGGGCCGCTTTCCAGGAGGGCCACAGGCTGTTAGAGTCACCCGAGAAGTATGGAACACTATAGCAGTCCAACTAAACTCAGTGGCAGAGGGAACCACAAAAACACCAGACCAATGGCGAAGAGTAAGTTTATTTTATTATATCCTCTGAAAATACACTACCTAAATATTAATACATTTTCCATTCTCTTCATCATTACTAAAAACAGGCATTTTAATTCTGCATTCTTTTGCATTTTTTGTCATATTCTCCTTGGTCCGTTTTACCCCACTTATGAAGTATCACCACTCAAGACTCACAAAACCCTCAAGTAGGTACCTCTGATAAAAAATTACTCTAAAAATAGCTTGCATTATAAGTTTGTTGTGTTGTTTATGTTCTTAGAAGTAGCTTGGTTAATATGTGATGAAGGTATATTTTTCTAACATAGTTACAAAATGTTTTTTATTTTTTCTATCAAGTACTGGATAGAGTTTAAGGCCAAGACAAAGGGCAAAGCTGCAGACTCAAGGAGTAATGCGTCAGCAACTGGTGGAGGGCCTAACAAGCTTGTTTCTCTGAATGAGTTAGAGAAGAGAGTGTTGGCAATATTAGGTCCAGTAGTGGAGCAGGGATTGCCTGGAGTATGCCTGCCTATTGATGTTAGTTTCATAATTATTCATTATTAAATGCTTTTGTAGGTATACATATAATTCATCAAACTAACTTCTTTCATGTAGGTATAGCCTATATCTATGCCTCATTTTAAGTAAAATGTTTTTTACATTTTACAGATACCATCAGCAGATGAGATTGAGGCCCCTGTTGATTCTGGAATTGCAGCATCCGATCCTGTTGTATCCTATCCGTACATCAATACCTATCTCTCAGTCCTCAGCTCCTGATTCTATATCTTTAGAGCCCATGGATGAGGAATGGCTTGATGAAGAGTTACCCGATTCACACACCTTTGAGCTCCCACCATCTGCTTCAACACAGCCTGCGTCGCCGCCCTCCACACAAACACAGCCTGCATTGCCTCTTGAGATACAGCCCGCCAAGCAGCAGCCCCCGATTACGTCGACAGATGATAGTAAGAAAATCATAGATTTATGACAGAAAATTTTAAAATTCCAGTACCTAACAGTTTTAATGCGACGATAGATCAGTGGTAGTGACATCAAACACCGCCCATGGTTAATGTTAACAAAAAAAAGTACTGTAGAACAACCAAATGATAAAACTTATTTTTATTTTTAGGGTATGCTCAGCGCTCCACTGCACCAGCCGGAAGGTCGAGATCACACAGACAAAGTTAGTACATTGTATTATAAAGTGGTTCATGATTTTAATTTAAAACTGAAATCAATATAGAATTATATAAATTACAGTTCATAGAGATGAGAGGAAGCCACGCTGGGCCTACGAAATTGAATCTCGACGCATTGCTGCTGAAGAGCGTCATGCAGCCGCAATGGAAGCGCTCGTCAATCTGATTAGAGAGATAAGGAATGATGTACATAGTTATTTAAATCGATCTTAATTCTAATAATTTTTCTACTTTAGATTACCTACTTTATACTTTCTCTTGGGCACTTTACCAGCTGACAGCATTGAGGACGAATTTTTTGATGTTATGTTTTAGTTTATTGTAAGTTTAATTTATTTTTAGTTATTTTATATGTGTTAGTTTAGTTTATATGTATTAGTTATAATTTAGAGTACAATAAATAAATAACTTAAGGTTATTCATTGTTATTTTTTCAACATTATTCACAAACCAAATTGTAGTTTTATGTAAGTATGAAATGAAATAACAATAAAAGACTGATAATATTATTCATGTCATTCAATATATTCTGTAAGTCACCATGTCTACATAAAGGGGCTTTTATATTTAGGTACAGTTATGAACCCTGTTAGGTTACAGGTTAACAATTTTACACACAATCAATTTGAATATGAAGTCCAAAGATTAATGAATACTAGATAGCTCTAGCATTCCATAATCTTTGGACTAATATATCCCTCGAGTTGTCTGCCATCAAGGCAATTGTCTCAACTCTCTAAAGACTTGGCTCTGATGGTCATTGTCAACATCACCACTGTGAGGCCCGGGCATTGGAACATTCTGTGTGTTGGCTATGTTATGTAGAACAACACATGCATTAACTATTTTAGCTGCTGTTACAGGATCATAATGAAGTACCCTGTGTGCTAACAAACACCGCCATCTTCCTTTTAGAACTCCAATGCAATGCTCAACAGTGTTTCTGACTTTACAATGAAGTTCAGTATAGTGTTCTTCTGGTGAACCCGGAGCCGCGCCTAAGATAGGTATCATCATTCAAGGGCGCTCTGCATACCCAGAATCACCTAAAATATTAATGATAACATAAATACATATTTCAAGTGGGTTATATTTACATTCCACATAACACGGCCAGCCAAAATAATATGTCATACCTAATAGCCAACAGCTTTCTCCTTTCCAGTCTTTCTAAATGAGCTTTTAAGTGGCATTGTTTCCAGACATAAGAATCATGTGAAGCACCACCAAATGATGCATCAACAAACAGTATATTTAGATTGGAATCACAAATCTGAAACAAGAGTTTTATTTTAGGTTCTCAATATTAATTTTGGTTAAAAAAAAACTTGGTAGTTTTGTAATATTAATTAAAACATTCAAAGAATTATAATTTTTTCTATTAAAATGGTCATGGTCAATTGGTTGTATCAAGGCCACATGTGTACCATCAATGCATCCAATAATGCCTGGAAATCTGAATATTTGAAAAATATTTTCAATACTTATCTACTGGTAAAATATTTTTAAAATTTTTAGTTTTGGTAGGTACTGTTTTAATTAAAACACACATGAGACTTACCCTTTCATAATGATTTCCCTCTCTTGCTGAGACATAGGGAACTTTATGTACTTAGGGAGTACTTCCCTGACATTGAGTGCAGTCACTTCAAGTAGACACTTACTAAATTAGTAAATGTGGGCTGGGACATATTGCATAGAAAGGAGGCAAATCTACATTGCGTTGGTACGACCCATTGGCAAAAAAACTTAAGGCAGCCAAGATCTGCAATAAAAAATGAAATTCATTAGATTTCTCAGGCAAAAAAGCTGGCACTTTATACTATTATATTTCACAACAAAACAAGAAGAACATAAGTTAGTAAGGGTAGGTACTTACTTTTAGTTCATTGCGAACAGCCGTTTTTCGTCGAGCTTGTGGCAGGTATGGTCGGAGTTGTTCTAATACCTGTTGGAATCCAGCTTTACTCAAACGAAAATTGGCAATAAACTCTCTCTCTGGCAACTGCAAGGGATTAGTAGCGTCACACAAGCGGCGCCTCTCAATTCGCAAATGGCTTTGTTTTCGCTGTTCTTCAGCATATCCCAACAATATTAGACGTGCCATTCCTCTTTTCTAACACGAATCACAATAATTTCATACTTATCAATCACAAAAAAACTTTTAACTCTATTTTACCCAACACTCGACTTCGGTGTTAATCACTAGAATTCTTAAAACACTACATACGAGTAGTTTCTTTCACGAGAATTGTGACAAGTTACGTGATTATCAATTTGATGTCCACTACAAGCATTTAAGGCTTACACAATCGCAATCTTACATTTATCGATACGTTAACATCTGTCAAAATATGTTACGGTGACCATCGGCGATACTTGGTGCTCATGACGTCATCCTAGTTAGTCACTGAAGATAGCCAATACGAAACTAGCTGTATGACAGTTAATCGTTGAACACTTTGCCAAGTGATCTTCACTATGAGCTGTCAACTGAGATACGCAATAGCACCGCAGGATGAGCTAACATCCAGTCGTCACACGCGGTGTTGTAGTAAGATTTGAGAGTGCCGAATAGTATCCTATCTGAAGGCTGCAGCTTTTGAGATGTATGCGGCGGAATGGTTAATAAATGGATACCGTTGTCTCTGGCGAAATTTACAGAATGAATGCTAATATGGCTTTCATGATTATCAAAAATTATTAAACACGGATTCTCCTTGGAACACCTCACGTGTTTTTTGAAGTGTTGCAGAAAAAGCACGAAATTTGTTGCTGTCATCTAACCACTAGGATGTGGAGCTCCAGCAGACCCAGGAGGAGCATTATCAGTCATCCTATTTTGCCAGTTCTTTCGCGGGAATATAAAAAAGGGCGGTGGAGATACTCCTACAGCATTAATTGCACTGCAGACTGTGACTAATTCTCCTCGCTCAGCTGAAGTAACCTTTGACACTTGCTTTAAACCTCTACACGCTATAATTTTTTTAGGCTTATGTACGGTGGTTATGCCTGTTTCGTCAACATTCCAAACATCTTGAGGCTCAAACTTAAATCGGACATATAAATTTTTTAGGTTTTCAAAAAACTTGGCGACATTATGTCTATTAAAGCTAGTAGCACGAGCAAGGCTTGTAGCTTCTGGCACTCTAAGCGACAAGTTCTTGTGACGTCTCATAAAACCATGAAGCCAAGCGTATGACGCGATTTTGTTTTGGTGCCATGTTTGTGGCACACTTTTATTATTCTTTTCGGCGAATTGGAAAGCCAATTCTCTTGCGGCTTTGGGTAAGCCCATGATGCAGTTTACTAGCTGTTTCCAAATAATTAGATAAATCTCATTCTTCTTCTTTAGAAAAATATTGCGCCTGTTTATAATTAGGCTCATATTTGGGAGAAGAACTGCCTGTATCAATAGCCTGTCTTTTTTTGCAACATATCTTTTGAGAGTCATTACGGACAGTTTGTAAGACTTAGCCGTACCCCGTAGCGACTTATTATTGTATATTACATCATGGACTGCTAATTTTAAAGAATCTTTGTTGATATGTTCCCGCTTTTTACTGCCTTCTTTGGTTTTGTATACACGCGGCATTTTAAATCTGCAAATAATATACAAACGCGTCAAATACTTGTAAGGGCCCTAGTTCCTAAAAGCAACAGTTATTTAAAATAATACTAAAAGAATCTATTCAGTTGTTATAATGTAATCTGGTAAGCAAACCGAGTTTAGGAGACTTGATCCCCGGATCAAGTCTCCTCGAACTGAATGTACCATGTCTCCTCAATGATAGTTCAGTTAGAAAAAATAATACAGAATTTAAACAACTTAAGTCTTTCAACTCACAACTGATTATTATGAAAATATGTAAAGGTGGGTACTGACCAACGTTACAAGGTGTAATGTAACATTCGCATCGAGCGTGTTACTCATCGAGCATGTTACGCAGTGTCCTTAAAATCGACGTAACATGCTCGTCAAAACTCTGTGCTCCGTCGCCGCCAGTTCACTCCGAGATGGCCGACAGCGAGGACGTATTGGGAACTTTGATTCTACTTAGTTATTGTTTCATCCAAGTGAAGAAAAAGAAAAAACGTTACTGGACATCAAACTTATTTAAAAATAGAGGCGTATGTGGTGGTTTGTCATTGATAGCAATATTAAAAAACCAAATGATTACTGGACAGTATAAAAACTTTGTACGCATGTCTCTGATTGATTTTGAAGAACTATTGAATTTAATTGGACCAAAAGTACATAAAAACGATACAAATTATAGAAAAGCTATCAGTGTCACGGAACGGTTAGCACTAACGCTTTTATGCTACAGGAGATTCCTATACTAGTATGCAATATCTTTTCAAGATATCAAAACAACGAATAGGATTTATAGTGAAAGAGGTCAGCGAAGCCCTTATTGGAGCATTAAAAGAATATGTAAAGGTATGTATTATGTATGTATTAATTCAGAAAATGTAGTCATTACATATCAAATTAAATTAAATCACCAAATTCTGACATAAATTGTTCACTCATAGCTGGTGACCCATAGTCATTTTGATGGGACGTATTTGATGCAGGAGTTTCAGGGCTTTGCTGTGGCTCATAGTCATTTTGATGGGACGTATTTGATGCAGGAGTTTCGGTCTGTGGCATCGATGAGGCTCTGGAAGTTGTTGGTCGTGTAGAGTAGCCTGAATAACTGTACTTGTTCATTCCATTTCCAACATAGTCATACTCTCCGCGATCAGCACTGAACAATATATTTGATATATAATGCTGCACATGTATTTTTGTTGTCTTTGAATAAATAAGATCGTAATTTATTTGCCAAAAACACCACCTCCGTTTGCTCGGTTCTCTTTTTTAATATATTTAAAGTAGATACCATTATCACTTCTGGGCTTGGGGCTACTGATTTCTTCCTTTTTGGAGGAGGAGGGCAATCATTGTCGCTTTTTTGGCAGACGGAGGGCAATCATCAGGCAGTTGTTCTGAAGCACCTTCATGTCCACGTAGCTGAAAATAAATATTAATTATTATTTCAGACGCCAGAAACACCGGAGCAATGGCTGGTTGTAGCAAATGACTATGATACTTTGTGGAATTTTCCACATTGTTTAGGTGCAATCGACGGGAAACATATTTTACTGCAATCACCGATCAACAGTGGCAGTGAATTTTATAATTACAAGGGTTTCTTCAGCATCGTATTACTGGCAGTTGTTGACGCGAAATATAATTTTTTGTATGTAAATATTGGGTGTCAAGGAAGAATATCTGATGGAGGAGTTTTCAACAACTGTGTTTTAAACGAAAAACTAAAAAATAATGCACTAAACCTCCCTCAGCCCACTGCGTTGCCAGCAAGAACAGAAGAAATTCCATTTTACTTCGTTGGCGATGAAGCTTTTGCTCTTTCCCAAAATATGATGAAAGTATATGCAGGATATCATGAACGTGGTTGTAAAGAAAGAATATATAACTACCGACTTTGCAGAGCTCGTAGAGTAGTGGAAAATGTGTTCGGCATATTGTCAGCAGTGTTTAGAGTTTTGCGGAAACCAATGTTGTTAGAACCGAAAACCGCGACATCTGTCGTAACAGCAATAACATCTCCACATTTTTTTAAGAAAAGGTAATAATGCTCATGTATATACCCCTGCAGGTAGTTTTGACGAAGAATTGAACGGCCAGGTCAGATTAGGAAACTGGACAGAAGGTAACAATGATATGACTAGTATGTTACCCTTGCAAATAAGACCGCGAAGGGCTACAACATCTGCTCACAATATTCGTAATGAAGTTGCTGAATACTGTATTCAGCAAGGGTCTGTAAGTTGGCAAGAAAATTATGCTTAAAATGGACTTACAGTATCTGTTGTGTCACGAGGTGTATTTCTATCCAGTAGAAATAACATGGATTTGTAAGCGAACCAAGTGCTGTGGTAAACTTCATCTGCACCTGAAATTTAATTTGTAATTAATATTGAATTATTTTAAATAAAAAGCACTATACAGATTAATACCGAGTTTATATTGTTTTCCCCACACTAGCTTGGAAACACCTACTTCCCTCACTAATTTCCACCCCCCCCCTACTATAACCCGCGTTAAACTTAATAAATAATTACGTACCTTTTCCAGTACCAGTTGATTGTTTAGTTTTCTGTTTTTCCCTCCTCAATGATGCCAGTAAACTTGTCATTTTCTTTTTACAGGCTTCTCTTTCGCTGTCGAGTAACGAAGCCAATCTATCCCAAGCGTCTTCTTTCTTTAATTTGTTATAATGCTCTGGGTGAGCTGGGTTCCACAACAGTGTTTCTTCTTTGTATTTTTCAATAAAATACAAAGTTTTTTCTTTATTCCACTCCATGCTTCTTGAACCTTGATATAATTACGAGAGGAATAACGGGTGATCACTTGCGATGTCCACGTGCGCTCGTGACGACTCGCAACGGCGTACTGACTGAACCGCGTAACAGTCAAAGGATTCGCCAAAAAACCGACAGCCGGGTGGAGCACTCAAAGCGAGCAACGAGCGGCTCGTTGCTCGCTGGTTTTCCCGTAACACGACGTACTGACTGCATGAATGCTCGCTGTGTAACACGTTACATTACGCGCCGTAACGCCGGTCAGTACCCAGCTTAATATACACAGTAATTATTCTATCTCAGTAGATCCCTGATACATAAATTTCATAATAAGAAAAAAAAATCAAAAACTTACCGATTCTAGTTTCGCTCGCTCGTAAACAACACTCGTGCGCCATTTGCAAAGTTGACGGAATATTGATATACTTATGAGTTTTATATTCTTAAGTTGTTAGCAACGGAAGCTCAGTGTTGCTACTTTAAATAAATCTAATACGCTTCGTTAATTCATAATGCTCGTGTACCATGTCTCCTAAAGGGATCAAGTGTCCTCAGTCTCCCCTACATATCTACATTACGTATTATTTTAGGTACACCGACAACACGTCTTAATATTGCTGTACTTAATTTATGTAAAATCACCAATGCGTCATTGAATTTCGGTTAGTCAATTATAATCTAGTCCGTATAATAAATGAACTTAATATTTTAAAAGATAGGTACTTTTTCATCATGCACATAATTTCGAATATTAATTATATACTGATATTATGACATACTTTGATGGTTATTAAAAAATATAATAGTAGGTACATAGCTGTACTGTATGGTAAAAGTTATTAGTTGTTTTTAGATTCTTTTTTGTGTATAATTGATTCTAAATTATGTGCATGATCATTTCATTGGACGTGACTGTACCTACTTCTAAAATATGTTATTATTAAACTCGACATAAAGGTAATAAAAGCGTAAGCGTAAATAAACTTGACATAAAGGGAATAGAAACGGGACAAAAAACTAAGCTCGACATAAGGGTAATAGAAGCGAGACAAGGTTTTCGGCTCGACATAACGGGACTCGACATAAAGGGAATAAATCGGGTTACTGCAAACTGAAAACGAAAGCGATGAACATCTGCCTAACGCCGGTTCTTACCTACGCATGCCAGACATGGTCCCTCAAAAAATCACTCTTAAATAAAAAAAAAACCTGTCAAAGAGGACTATAACGGAGTTACATGAACATCAAATTGAAAGATAGAGTCAAAAGTTCACTGATAAGGAAAAGAACAAAGGCGAAAGATGCAGTCAAACAGATCCTGACATTAAAATGGAAATGGTCTGGTCATATTCAGAGAGCTACGGAGCAAAGATGGTCACAAATAATCACAAATTGGTACCCAATATATAAAAAACGAAGGAAGGGTAGACCATTTAAAAGATAGAGTGACGACATCGTAGAAATAGCCGGAAACTTATGGTCCAGACGGGCAAATTATAGAGCCACCTGGAATGGTTTGGAGGAGGCTTTCACCGCAAAAGGCGGCCCTTACACCTAACAATACTAACCTTATTTAAAAACAAAACTAACATGACTAACAAATAAATAAATAGGCATACATAATAGTAGATAAGAAATACATACATGTAAGGGATTAAATAAAGCTAATAATAATAATATGGGTTAGTATGCGGTAAAGGGTTAAATAATACAAAACGTGTAAATACTTACATTAAATATAATGAGATCCTATTAATTACTTTTGGTAATTTTAGATCAGACTTAACGAGTTTCTCCTCATGTAATGTACTATATTAATCTGTCTTTTTCATCTGTTTTAAACAATCTCCTGAACAGTAAAATATTTTATCAGCGGGCGTGAGCCCAACACACAGCTCATGATACCAAACGCCACAAGTAAAACATTGTCGCATATCATCAAGTTGATCTTCTTTATTAGTAAAAATTTGAGCAGTAACATTTAGAATACTTGATATCATAACATTAAGGGAATGGAAGCCCTTTCTGTTATAATACCGTTCCTCATGTATGTGCGGCCTTAATATGGTGCCATCAATACAACCCAGGACGCCAGGAAATTTAAATTTCTGATAGAACCTGAAAAGTTTTTAGAAACTTAATAATTCTGCTTAGGTACCTTCAACAGACAATACAAACAAAAAAGTCAGGACATATTTCATTTCTCACTTAGCCTTTATAATATTCCTTTCATCACGCTGTGTGGCCATTTCATATATTTGTGGTATATTTTATCTACTGCTTGTTACTTCATTTACCTATTGCTCTTGATACAGTAATTTGTGTAACATTATGGAGGGCAGTCTGTCCAATCAAATTTTGGTAGGACCCCGATGCACAAAATGCAAGTACTATTAGAATCTGCAATAAAAAATAGGTATAACAAATTAATCAACCTATTTCATGTCTCTAAGATAATACTTCATTTCTGCCGATACGCTATCGTTTCGGCGCGGTCTGGCCATAAGAGGAATGAGTTCTTCAATTAACCCCCTTACGAAGTCCTTTCCAAGGCGAAACGTTTTTACAAATTCCGCCTCGGGAATATCAATAAACGGGTTTGTATTCATTCTAGTCAAGCGACGGGCTGCACGACGTCTTATGCATTCCGCCCATCTTTTTTTCTCTAGCATCCACTGCGTTGGCTAGCTCGAGAATATTTGCTCGTAGTGAACACGTTGGAACATTTCTCCATTCAAGATTCCACAAACACGATAAATTATCAAACACTTTTTGACAACCAAGCTAATATAAGCAATGACTGCACTGGTAGGTCACTGATCAAAGGAACTGTCAAAATTTTAGAAGATTACCGCATAAAGGTAGCCTTTCGAACTAAGCGTCACAAACGCAGCGTCTATAGCGTCACCAACACCGCGTCACTAACGCCGCGACAGAGACGCTTTTGTGACTTTCGATACCCAGGACAGACGCACAGTCGCATCACACTTTCGCCGCGCGCCGCTCTGACCGGATTTATCTATAAAGCAGTCTTATCATAAAAAAATATGGATTTGCAACTTGTTTTGCTAGAAGAGGAAGAAGATGATGATCTTTTACTTCAATACTACCTCAGTTTAGAAAGAGCCTCTACCAATTTGATGTTCCAATTGCGAAATGAAGGTTACTTCAAGATCTTAATACAACGACACCTAAGTGAGAACGATGAAATTTTCAGAGATTATTGTCGTTTTAATAGTTTTTTTTTCAGATTCATTGCGACAGGAGAGACATATAAATCCCTATCATTTGCCTATCGGATATCAGATTCTTATATTTCAACCATCATACGAAAAGTTCTGAGGCTACTTAGGCAAAAATTAATGCCAATCGCAATGCCACCTTTAACAACACAGGATTTCAAACGAATTGAAAAAGTGATGTGGGAGAAATGGAATATGCCAAACTGTGTATATAGCATAGATGGTAAACATGTGCGTATAAAAGCACCACAGCATAGTGGTTCCCTTTTTTTAAATTATAAAGACTATTTTTCTATTGTGATGCTGGCCTTGGTTGACGCCGATTACAAGTTTGTAGCTGTTGACGCTGGTTCATATGGAAAAGAAGGCGACAGCAACATATTTAGAAAGTCGATAATTGGAAAAAAGATTGCAAGAAACGATTTCAATATTCCGGAATCTAAGGTTTTGCCGGGAACCCACATCAATTTTCCTCATTTTTTGATAGGAGATGAGGCATTTCCTTTAGACAAGAACATGATTAAACCTTATTCCAGAAAATCCAGACTTGATCGCCGAAAGGAGGTTTTTAACTATAGATTGTGTCGCGCTCGTCGCGTGGCGGAAAACGCATTCGGGCTCCTGAGCCAAGTGTTCAGAGTATTTTATACACCCATAGCGATTGCACCGGATACTTGCACAGACTTGATATTAGTGGCGTGTTGTTTCCACAATTTGTTACGCGATGGTTATTTGGAAATTAATAACAGGCCGTACTACATTCGCGATGAAAACCAAAATCCCAGCGAAAACATGATTGATTTGGCACCTACCACAAGTACCGTACACGATAGTATTAACGTCAGAAATGAATTAAAACTTTTCTTTAACTCCCAAATCGGTCAAGTATCCTGGCAAAGCAACTATTGTTAAATAAAAATATAATGAAACTGATTAATAAAAGAACTTACCACTTTTATTTAATTTTACCCCAATTTCAGACCACGTTTTGTCTTTCTTTCTAGTATTCCTATAATCTTCCACACTTAAATCATAAAGCAATGGGTGCTGAGACACCAATCTAATTAATATTTCATCTTCTGCGTTAAAATTCTCAACAGATGCCATTTTTGTAAGAACAAGTAAAAAGTAACCTCAAAATACAGCGACACTGCAAGCGCGGCCGAGTGACAGACGCGGTCACAGCGGCACTGTGACGTCACTGACGCCGCGACAGTGACGCTGCGCTCGAATGACGTTCCCTAGAATTTCATACATTTGCATAGAACATCTATCTGTCGCACTGTCGCGGCGTCACAGCCGCGGCGCCAATGACGCCATAGACGCTCAGTTCGAAAGGCTACCATAAGTCAGTCAGTATGTACGAGATTACCATTCTATGCCATTTCTTTCAATGGAGTGTCAGTGGTTGACCATTGGAAAGTCATAATGAGGTTAGAGTGTAGCCTTAGTGTCGCCGCACACGAGCCACTCGCCACAGCCACAAATGCCGCCACTAGAAGCTAGAAGCGGCTACAAAGGTAGCTGAAGCGCGCGACAGCCACTTGTGGCCGGTGGTCGACACTTGCGGTCGGTGGCTGCTACTTTTTTTTAACCTTTGCGTGCAGTATCATAATGGACTCTGACGAAGAAGGTTTAATTGCGCTACTTTTGATAAAAAGACGTCGTCGTAGAAGACGAAACCGTAGTTATTGGATACATCCAATTTTAACGAATGTAAACAAATGCAACGAACATTTCGATAATCTTCTAAACCATCCTAAAAAGTTTTTCAAACATTTTCGTTTAAGCATAGGTACGTTTTGGGAACTACATGCTCTATTATATGCTGGATTAAAGCACCACGATACCAACATGCGGAAAAGCATCGCACCTGCGGAAAGACTAGCTATCACATTAAGGTAAGCGGAAATAATCACTAGCATAAAACTCCACAGAACAATATGATAAAATAATCTATACTTTATTTATAATAGAGAATAGCTAGTTAACAAATAAAACACGTAGGTATTTGTATTTAGTTATTATGTCTTTATTATAATTTGGTATCACTCGTCATCATCACGGAACATGTTTTCGATAACAGAACTGTTGTCCATAGACTGGTCAGAATAATATGAATGAGTTGGAGAAGGCTGAATTATAGGTGAAGACGGGATAGATGTAGAAGCGTTTTGTGTAGAGTATGACATGTCAGGCATAGACTTGTCGGAATAATGTGAATGAGTTGGAGAAGGCTGAATTATAGGTGAAGACGGGATAGATGTAGAAGCGTTTTGTGTAGAGTATGACATGTCAGGCATAGACTTGTCGGAATAATGTGAATGAAGTGGAGAAGGCTGAACAGATGTAGAAGCTTTTTGTGTCGAGTGTATGTTGGCATTTCCTGAAGAATAACCATAATATTGTACTGAATAGGTTTCATAATTTTGATTATGCGTGTACTTTCTAATTAACTGTAATATTTCTGATTGAAAATCAAGTTTACAATTTTCGTCAATTTTTTTTACATGTGGAAGCAGCGACATCAGAAATTGCTTATCGGGGTCATTTTGGTCGCTTAGTTGATCATGTTTACGTTTTAAATTTTCCGAAAGTGTTCTGAGAATTTCATTTTCTGATTTTTCGGCCCTTTTTATATTAATGTTTCTGTTTATTTTCGGGCGAGATGTTTCCGCATCATCAGTTGCATTAGTAACATCGGTTGGCGGTCTCACTTCTTTTAAGGAATTCAAGAACGATAGATGATTGAAATAAATGTACTGTTTACTGCTTGTTGCTGCCGAACCACTCGCAACGTTCTTGTTTTTTGCATTTTCTCTATTAAAACTGTCACGAAGACTCTTCCACTTCCTCTGTAATTTAGTTACTGTAACAACAAAAAATATAATTTTAATTTATTTTTTAAAAAATATAATTTGTTTCAGGTATCTAGGAACTGGATGCTCGTTTGAGGATTTTGAACTCTCTTACCACCGTGGGGCCTCTACAGCAAGGAAAATAGTACAAGAAACATGTCAACTAATTTGGAACTATTTAAAAGCCGTTTGTATTCCAGAACCGACCCAAGACATGTGGAAAGAAATTGCCAGCGGATTTCTTCAAAATACTAATTTTCCTAATTGTTTAGGCGCCATAGATGGGAAACATATAAGAATTATTCATCCATTCGATACCGGCTCCTTGTACTTTAACTATAAAAAATTTTTTTCAATAGTACTTCTAGCAAGTTGCGACTCGAATTTACTTTTTACGTTCGTGGATGTTGGGGCATACGGTAAAGCATCCGATTCTACAATATTTAGAGAAAGTGAACTGTGTAATAAAATACACAGAAAGACATTAAATATCCCCTCACCACGACAGGTCGGTAATCGACAACCATTGAACTACACATTTGTTGGTGATGAAGCATTTGGCCTCAGTGAAAATATGATGAGGCCATATGCTGGAAAATATTTGGACTTAGACAAAAAAGTTTTCAATTATAGGTTAAGCCGTGCCAGACGTTGCATTGAGTGTACCTTCGGCGTACTAGCAAACAAATGGAGAATATTACATCGCCCATTAAACACTTCTGTTCATTTCTCAGAAGACATTGTGAAAGCTTGTTGCATTTTGCACAACTTTATTCGCAAAAGGGATGGCTTCAATTTTCGGCATACTTTGAAAATAGTGGGACTCGAAAATATACAAAATACAGGCTGGCCAGTAACACGAGCGTCTACGGCAAGAGATACGTTAAAAGATTATTTTATGAATGAAGGAGCAATACCGTGGCAAGAAAATAGAATATAAATATATGGTTTTATATTATTTTATTAAACTTACCTTCAATGTTCTTTTCTTTGGCAGTTTTATTCGAAAAATCTCCCACAAACAATTCGCAGATTTCTTCCCAGGCCTTCACTTTTTCTCCTCTATTACTATAACTATCACTTTTTGAATCCCAAATCGCAGGACGGGATTGTATCTCTGATATAAATAATTCTATATCCATATTTATCTACCTATATGAACTACAGACTACGTGCGTGCGTTACCGTCGACTTACACAGGTTAACTGAGGCAAGGGAGAGAGGGGCGCGGAATCGCGCGAGTGGCGTGTGGCGGCTTTTTGTGTCGGCGTTTAGTGGCCGGTGCGAGCCACAAGATGCAAGCTGCGACGATATGAAGCGTGTGGCCGCCACCGGCGCCAACCGTGTGCGGCGAGTCCATATAAAATGTATGAAAATTACAGGAAATATGCCAGTGGCGGCGTTTTGTGGTTGTGGCCGGTGGCCCGTGTGCGGGAGCCCTTAGGGGCGCTATGGCGCGAGGACTTAGAAAATTTTTCAAAATTTTTTTTTTTGGAATTCGATTTTACGCTCTATGAACAGTAAAGAAAACAAAAAAAAATAATTGTTGGTTCAAAAAAATTTTTGGGACAGAATATTTTTCGGTCGATTCCATCTTGTGTAAGCATGAGGGCAGGCAGGGACTTAGAAAATTTTGCGAAAAAAATTTTTTTTTTGGGATTTCGAGTATCGCTTAGGAGCACTATGAGAAATAAAGAAAACCAAAAAAAAAATTGTTGGTTCAAAAAAATTTTTGTGATTTTTCGGTCGATTCCATTTCAAAACCATTTTTTATTTCCAAAATGGTAGCTCGGATGAAAAATTTTTCGGGAAAAAATTTGTTGCTTTCGTCGTAAACTATGAGAAGATGTAAAAACACTATTATTCAAAGTCATATCTTTTTTGTAAAGATATCCATAGGTTAGGTTAGGTTAGAACTGTGACCAGCCGGGGATTGCGGAAGTCGCATACGTTCCCGCGATCCCCGGCGTAGGTGGGAGATGGAACACCGGGGTGGTTTTAGTCAGTAAGAGTCTGACAGACCCCTCCACCCGCCCCAGGGTGGAGGATTTCCATGAGGATTTCCCCCCGAGATCAAAAAAAAAAAGGTTAGAACTGTGACACCGCTCTCCCTGCCCGCAGCAGGCGCATCGGGCGTCGGAGGAGGGCATACGCTGCCCTCTTCCGGCCCCCCTAACTGGGTCCAGGGGCGACGGACTTGGGGATGTCCGTCGCCCCCCATTCATCCGGACCCGAGGTGACGGCGCGTGGTGTTCCCGTGCGCCCCTCTTTGACGTAGCGAGGGGAGTCAAACACCTCACTCCCCTCGCCAACGCGAGGTGGCCCGCAGAGGCGGGCCAGGCACCAGCCGGGGATTGCGGATGTCGCATACGTTCCCGCGATCCCCGGCGTAGGTGGCAGATAGAACACCGGGGTGGTTTTAGTCAGTAAGAGTCTGACAGACCCCTCCACCCGCCCCAGGGTGGAGGATTTCCATGAGGATTTCCCCCCGAGATCAAAAAAAAAAAAAGGTTAGAACTGTGACCAACTACGCGCGAGCCGAGCGAGCGAAGCGAGCGGTGCCGCGGCAGCGGCCGGCGAGCGCTACCTCGAAATTGGTCGCGAAATTTTTCTAAGTATTTTTTTCATAGTGCCCCCAAGACGACACTCTGACCCATAATGACGCTATTTTATTAATAGATTACGAAAATTGTCAAAATCGACAATTATGAAATCAATGATAGACCATTACATGAGATACTATTGTAATAGCAGACTTGGGGCCCTGGAGGCTTGTAATTCAGAGACTTCTTGCGTGGAGCAGACGCTTTAACTTTAAACTTAGGTATTTTATTTTCATCGATGTTGTAAATGCTTTCAAGTTTATGTTCAATTTCAAGTCTATCCAGCACGCTTTTGTATTTGGAAAAGTGATCGCCAACAATATCTTTATTTAATTTTTGAGCACGAGCTGGATTCATCATCTGTGCTTTACGACGAGCTAATTCAGGGTGTCGTTTGAGAAATAACCTTAACCATTTCTTCCCCGCGGCATTTTTGGCATCATTGAAAGTGTTTGGAATTTTCTTAATTTTACGGAATGAAAAAGCCTGCACGCGCAACATCTTTGAAGTCATCGGCACTCCAACGTCAGCCAAGCGTATGATTCTTCTGACAAGTCCAGCTTCTTGTTCTGTTGTCAATATAGTTGAACGACCTAGCTTTCGTGTAGTCGAACCACTCTTTAGATCGTTGCGTAGGGTTCTTTTTGGAATGTTGTCTGGCTGCAGCAGCCCTTGTTTTCCTTGTGGTAGAAGATGGTGATCCGTTTTCCATGATGTTACTGAAAACAAGGGTTTGCTCTTTACTGTAAGCCCGGATTCCTCTGTCGCTGACGTCGGTCGCGTACCGTCAGTCGCGTAGCGCGCTGACCATCAGCGCCAATGAAAACATCCGTAGTGCGAAACTGACCGCTCCACGGTACAGGCGTCTCCAAGTGGATTTGTGAAGCAGAGTTTGAATTTGGGATATTATTATGAACCCGTTTGTAAATTGTTTAGTTGCTGCAGCATACTTACGCAAGCGGAGACGGCGTCAATATAGAAAAAAAAGATATCACATTCACCCAATTGTTGCTGATAGGGTGACGAATGGTGAATTGTCTACTTTATTTGAAAAGCTACGTCAGGACGAGGAAAAGTTTTTTAATTATTTTAGAATGAAAGTAAAAACTTTTGATGAACTGTTATCAAAGTTAGAAAATCACCTGAAACACTGCTCCATGTATCAAGAAATTATGGCCCGGCGCCCATTATCGGCATCGGCAAGGAAAAGGATCCTTCGGCATCCTACATGCAAGCGCACACTATCGGCAATTATGCTTTGGCATGCTGCAACGTTCTTAGGGATGACGAGGCGTCCTTAAGGATGCCGCACCGTCCTTTAGCTTGCCGAAGCGTCTCAATATCGTATTTCTCATCATAACAGTCTCAGAGTTGTTACAAGCTAGTTGTCTGAATTGTATTTAATATGGTGGACTGGGATCTAGTGTTCATAGCAACTCTTGCTGAAGAAGAAGAGAAATCTAATCAATCAAGAAGATTTTGGGTGAACAACCTTTGGAAGCAACGATATATTATGTCCGGTGAATTCAACAATTTATTCAATGAATTGCGTTATGACGTTCGAAAATTTTATGATTATTATAGAATGAGTTATGAAAATTTTGAAAGTCTGGTTCATTTGCTTCGACCTTACATGGAGAAAAAACAATCAAGATTTCGCTCACCTATACCTGTTGAAGAAAGATTGTCTGTGTGCTTGAGGTGAGTAATAAAAAATACTTTAATAAGTTTAATCATATTTATTATTTTTTAATTCACATATACTCGTACAGGTATGATTCGAATGGTGACTTCAGATCGCAGACTGCATTACTATTTCGTCTGAATCTATATTTCTTGCTGCGCCGGTCATAGGACTGTCGTCGTGGAGCGATTGTTGTTGACATTCGAATCATATCTTTATTCACATTAGCTTTGCTGCAGGTAAAAAATAAAATGTTCAAAAAAAATTACAAATTCTGGTAATCATTGATTTCAATATTCTGGTAATCACTGGTTTCAATGTTTTCGTCTTGGCATCTAAGTATGGGTGTTGGAGTATATGTCAATGTTGATTGTATGTTGTCCTCGTTATTTACGGATGTTGCTTGGGGTGTGAAATAAGAAAAATCGTCCATGGTGTAGTTTGATTGATTCACAGGAGGTTTTTGTTTCGATGTGGATGGTTCATAAATAAATCTTGTAGTTTCAATATTCTGTGGTGCTTCTGATAGTTCTGAATATTCGATTTCTGCCTTATTAACAAGAAGCAATACATCTCTTTTTACTTGAAGTTGCAACTTTTTCGGTGAAGATTTTACCGTAGCAGACATTGATTTAAAAAATATATCTATAGGATGTTCATCTTCGTTATTTTTAGAATCTATATATTCTTTTAATATCTCAGCTGTGGTTATGTTTTGTGATCGAGGACGCGACTTTTGAGAATCTGAATGTGACATTTGTGATTGTGGCCGTGATTGAGGAGAATCCAAGAAAGAATCTTGTGTCTTCTCGGAAGAAGAATCTAAATTAGATACCTGCGCTCTATTTTGTAAAAATGTATTCAAGAATTGGAGTTCTCATTCGTGTTTTATAGGCCTTTGTGGCTTTGCAGAATCACCACTTTTGCTTATTCTATTTTTCATCGCTTTTCGATAGTGGTTTCTGATATTCGTCCACATCTTGAGACATTCTTGAGCTGAAAATAATATAATAAACATATAAATGAATGGTCTGTTAGTTAAACGTATGTGTCCGGCACCCGCAACACAGGTGATATTACGTATAATGTTTCGTAATCCGTATTGTATGATTAAAAATATGATTATCAAAAGTGCCTAGGTATATTTATTCTAAATTTTTAAAATTGGTATTATTTAAATATTTTTAATAATATTAATAGGTACCTAAGCTATATTTAAAAATATAATGTTTCTTTTCAGGTTTTTAATAACAGGAGTCAGTTTCAAAACTTTAGCATTCAATTACCGAATGGAATTTAGTACAGTTCGTTGTATAGTCCATGAAACCTGCCGTGTAATCTGGAATATTCTGGGCCGTGTCGTTCTGCCTAAAGACTTTGATGAAATATGGAATTTTCCAAATTGTATTGGTGCCATGGATGGCAAGCACTTCAAGATACGAGCTCCGAATAATAGTGGAAGTATGTATTTTAATTATAAAAAAATTTTTAGTATCGTTCTGCTGGCTGTAGCAGATGCTAAATACAGATCATTGTTGATGTAGGTGCTTATGGTAGAAATAGCGACGGTGGTATATTAGATCATTCAAAATTGGGTTTAAAATTGCAAAACGACACATTAAATATTCCTCAAAATGTGAGCTTACGAGGAATAACTGAAGAATTACCCTATGTTTTTGTTGCTGATGAAGCATTTCCACTAACGAAAAATATAATGAGACCGTACCCTGCGAATCAATTGGCAAATATAGAGAAAAGAGTTTTTAATTACAGACTAAGTCGAGCAAGGCGTATCGTGGAGAGTGCTTTTGGCATTCTTCAATTAAGGTTTGAAATATTTCAGAGGAGAATGCAAGTACAAGCAAAATATATAGATAACATCATTTTAGCCTGCTGTTCTTTACATAATTATATCATTAACAATGCAACGACGGAACTTCCAAACCCACTACAGGAAAGCGATATTTTAGAAAGTTCCGTGGATAACAATGTAGTAGGCGATAACGATATTATCATGTGCGAGGGTATGGTCGTTAGAGATCAATTCAAACAATATTTTAACTCTGAACATGGGTCAGTTAGTTGGCAGAATAATATTGTCAATAGATCATAAAATACTAACGATCTATAAGTCAATGTCAATCATTATCATATTGATGGTACTTATTATAACTCAATAAAAATAAAATGTTTAAGACTTACGTGTTTTATTGAGTTCTTTGGCGATTTGCTCCCACGCATTATGTTTCATGTGTTGGTCACTGTAGTGACGCGATTTTATATTGTATAAACACTCATGTAGACGAACTAAATTAATAAGCTTTTCTTCCGCCATGACATTCGATGTGACAGCAAACAACCGGTACACACAGCGATTACCTCGATTGTGTTGTGTGAGTCAAATGATGCAAATGGCGGATGCCTCCCCTCGCCCCGCAGGGCAAACTATCCCCCGAGTGTTGCCTCGGCGCCGGCGGCGTACCGAAGGTTGCCGAAGGATGCCGAAGCATTCTCAAGGCTGCCGATACACCAGCCTCAAGCATACCGAAGCGGTATTTTTGTAATTACGACCACATATCACGGAAATTTCTACTTTATTGCCATTATGTTATAGTATATTGCTATTTGCCACCTAAAATCCTCAGTCGTACCGATACCGATAATGGGCCGGGCCTTAACCTCCAGTGGCACGACTTGCTGTTACATTGAGGTGAGTTACATAATATCTATCTATTATTGGAACATAATAATAAGAAAGAAAACAATACATTTTTATATTCGTTTTTTATTATTTTTTGCAAAAAAGAATAAAATAGTTATTTATTTAGTTGAAGGACATCACACATTCTTGTGAAACGGTATTTGACATATCAGGGAAAGTTTCATATTCATGTACGTTGATCGGATCTTGACTGCGTAAAATTTCGGTTTTTACGGATTCAGACTGTTGAGAAAAATAAGAATCTGAAGAATTCGGTCTACTGGTTATTTCATATGGATTGTGCATATTACTAATTTCCATTGCTTTTTTGAGCATTTCTGTACGGAAAATCAGTTTTTGATGCGTTTTAAACTTTTCTGTTATTGGCAGGAGAGACATGAAAAAATTCATGTCATCATTTTTAAAAAGTTTTGCATTATCTTTGAACATCTTTAGCATCTCTTTATCGAATTCATCAGTGTCCGTCTGCTTTCTTTTTCACCTATCACCTATGTTTTTATCACAATAAGTCTTAATTTTTTTTTGTCTAAATCACAAATTGTACTTAGCACTAAGTAAAAATAGGAACAATCAGTTCGCTCGTTCTCAGTCATAGTATATTCACGAGAGATCAACATAACAAGTTTCTAAGCGTAAAAATCAACATAGCGATAAAAAATAACCTAAAATGTCTTCTAAAATACTAATTGCCCATAAAAGAGATCAAAATCAAAAATCTTATAGATATGACATTAATATCTCAAGTTTAGACATATCGATAGGGAATTTGTATGTAGCTTGTCGACGTACCGTGCCATTTATAATGGGAGGAGGTAAAATGTATTTTATGTCTTTTTTATTCACAGCTGCTGTATCAGGTTCCAGTGGTAGCGAAAATGTTTGTGTAAATTTGCTTTTTAATTTGAAAAAAGATACATAATAATCGCCTTCTTCCTCCAGCTCTTCTAATATTTGGGCTACGTAATAAACGTTTATTTTTTTCAAGTTGAATGCAACAATAACGTGGTCGTCAGGTCGAGGCTTCCGTGACAATGGAGAGAAGTTATCATTTAAAATAACTTCTTCCTCTTCAGATTCATTAAAGAAATCTCCCCCAGAAGATGAGCCACTGCAAATAAACTCTTCCTCGTCAGATGTCGTATCTGATTCTTCTTTCTTATGGCTACTTTCAAATAGCTTTGTTTTAATTACTTTTGCACATTTCTGCCTTTTGTTTTGTTTTATTTTCAGCTAAAGCGTTCTTTGGTGTGTCTGTAGCTATCATGCTCTTTCCTAGTTTTCTCTTGATAATCTTACGGGGTGCTGCCTTCAATGGCGGCCTAAAATTCTTAGGTGAAATAAAATTACTGCAAGCTCCTGACATTTTTGGAGAGCTAGTCTTTATTTCAGATGAAATCTGGATGGAATACTCTGGACGTGGATGCAGTCGGCTGGGTTGTTTCTTTGGAACAAGATGCAATCTCTTGAGTTACAATTAGAGGTTGCAAAAATTCGATAGTTTTAATTTTCGAATATTCGTATATATTATATTTTTTCATTGCTATTCGAATTTTATTCGAATATTCGAATATTTTTTAAAAATAAAAAAAACACTTAGAATATCAGCGTTTATTGCTTTAGGAACTATATTTTTATGCAGATAAGTAAGTAATCCTAGCACAATAATTATTTACTTATTCAACAAAATTTTAAAATAATTATACATGAAAATGTTAATCAAAACAATTATAAATTTTTTAAACAAGTTTTAAAGTCTCTTTCTCGGTAATAATAAAAACAAAATAAATGTCTTTCTGTCTTGTTAATAATTAAAACAAAAAGTATCAAATATATACTTAAATGTGTCGTAAAAACGATACAGTATTATTTTCATATGCAATATTATACTGAAAAATCAGATTCATCATTTATAATTCGGAAATAAATCAGATTTACCTATTATAACATGTTTAAACAAATTTAACTCTCTCTCCTGTTAATAATAAGAACAAAATAAAAGTCTCTCTCGCTCGTTAATAATAAAAAAAAAACTATCACATATCACAAAAAAATCAAATTCGTCAATATTAATTCGGAAATAAATCAGATTTACATATTATAAAATTCTTAAATAAATTTTAAAGTCGTTCTCTCTCTTTAATAATAAGAACAAAATAAACGTCTCTCTTTCGTTAATAATAAAAACAAAATAAAAGTCTCTCTCTCTCTCGTTAATAATAAAAATAAAATAAAAATCTCTCTCACTCGATAATAATAAAAAGAAAAAGTATCACATATCACAAAAAAAATCAGATTCATCAATAACAATTCGGAATTGAAATCAGATTTACCTATCATAATTTAAAAAAATCGTCACAGAGCATAATAATAATTATTATTTTCGTATTTTTTGAAAATGAGATCTAAGGAAACTTAAGGCGTCTATGGAATCATCGTTTAATTTACAACTGAGATGATTACAGATATACTTTGTAGAAGAAAATACCCTTTCGCACTCTACACTACTTGGTGGAATACACATTAACACGTCATAAGCCTGAGTTAGATGTATTTGTCTTGGCGCTCCTGCATCATATAATGCCATCTGCATTTTTATTGATGATTCTAGATCATCTTCGCAAGTAGCTGTGGACGTAGAAGGCCTTGCACACATTTCATCATCTATCTTTTTCTGTAGTTGTTCTTTTATTGACATATTTGAGACTCTAGACGCTTCTTCATTTTGACAATGCTGTAGGTCTGCTAGAAACGTGTCATCTTCGTCATCAGAAGCACCAGTACAAGTTGCCGTTGAAGGTCTTTGATTAAATATTTTTTTTGAATGTCAACTATGACTTTGGTGATAACATCTTTTCCTACTTTAGGGAAGACAGTAGAAGATTGTTCCTGGTAGTATTTGTTAGGATTATGTAAATACTTTAGTGTACATACCAGATCTGTTTGTAGGCGTTGAGCGATTCTTAATTTTAAAGCCTGAAGGAGTCTACTACTGATAACCCCATTGTTCTCTTGTAGTTTAGTGACCATGAATTGGAGGGCTGTTTCCGCTGTTAATAAATTGGCCTTTTCTTGACAAATTGCTTCTACAGTTGTTTTCATGATAGTGAGACTCGTAGATAAATCCTGCAAATGATCAAGCTCGTAGGTGCTGAACATAGTTATTTCTTTCAAGTCTATCAGTGACTTTAATGTTGAATCTTTCAATAGTAAAAATCTTGCAACCATGTCCGCCATGCTGCTCCTTCTCTTCCTCCAATCCTTGTATTCCATATTGAGCCTGGATTCACTTCTGGTTTCTGCATTACAAACTAAAAAACCTTGTCCATCGTGTTTTTCACCTGTTTCTTCGTCTTCTGATTCAACTGCCTCTGAATGTACTGTTGCAGATTCTGTCGCTTCTGTGTCTATTTCTTCTGAATTTTCGATATTTTCTACACTCAGACTATATAAGTTCTTAAATATGACATCCACCACTGCACACTGAATTCCATGTGCGAGGCATAATTGGTGAAATGACAGTATTTGACGACCCATAGCAGTCATAACGCTAGCACCATCTGTCACCACACCTACTATGTCATTTTCTAATGATAGATCATAGGACTCTAATTTGACCCGCAAAATATTAAAACATCTTTCCGACGTTCCTCTACCTGTGATTCTTGCCAATCCTAAGTTTCTGAAAGGCTTGTCATTGAAATTAGGGCAATGAATATTAACATTCATATAATAATAATAAAATGTTTATTCATCTCCACAAATTACACATTATATACGAGGACAATCTTAAAGTAAAATATACAGGTTGACAGTTACGTAAATGTAATTTGTAGGAGATCTGGAATCTAAACTAAGCCTAGGCCTGTACTATAGAACTCCAGGCCCCCCATCACATAATATTTTATGCAAATTATAAGTCAGCGAGTAGGTACATGTTAAATGTGTGTATGGTGTATTTATATAACGCCGGTTGCTAGCTGATGTCCACTCATCAAGAGAGACGGAGAATTTCTGTCCTTTTGACTTTAAAACAGACAATTCTTTTCTTTTTCTGATCACTTTTTTCTATTACTATATTCTTAATTGTGTTCGGAGATTTCGGCAAAGCTTCGTATCCACTTTTTAAAAAAAGCGTACGTATAAATTCTGATTTGCAAAAAACGTTAAATGGTAGACCATCACACGCAGCCATTTTGGAAATCACAGTTTCCATATTATCTTTAGTGTTCTGATAGTAATCGTCAATTCTGGCTTTTTTTTTCTTGGGCTTGGGCTGCTGATCTTATTCTTGTACTACCACATTTGTGGAAGTGGTAGGCGTTGTAGTTGTAGCCAGTGTTGTTTCTGGAATCTGTCGAGTATTTCTTCTTGCATCTAGTAGATATAACAAAAAATCTTATGATTAAAAACACTTTTGGTCAAAAATAATAAATATAGTTAAGTAGAACAAGTAGTTAACAAAAGTAAAACTATGTTAAGTGAGTGACTAACCAGGTACACTCGGATGTTGCTTCTTCAAGTGATTGTGTAAGCATGTTGTGGTATTTGAGCATTGCAAAATTCTTTGGCATAATTTGCATTTTGCATGATTTCCATCCTCAGTCCGTAAGAAAGAGTTCCATACTGAATATTTATCAAACGTACGTTTTGTGTACTCTTTAAAAACCAATTTATTCTTATCCATCATCAACTGATCTGCAAAGTAATTCAATTCAATTTATTGCAAACACAAAATAAAACAAAAATTGAATTGCATACCATGTAACATAGGTATTTAGCGATCAGTGTATAGTGAGTGATACTTTTGTACATAATTCGAGGCTTATTGAATATGATTCGAAACCAAAATGTACCTACATATTTTAGGTTAAGTCATGATTTCGTCACTGTATTAGCAAAAAAATAACAAAATACTCAATACTTACATAAATACAATTCTTGAACGCTTTTACATAACACACCAGAAAAAAATTACTTCAAAAAAGACAATGCACCGCTTTACACATAAATAACGACGTGTTCTGGAAGTAACAAAATGGCGTCAAGTCAAGCAGTGTTGCCAACAACAATTTTCAAGTTCTACCAACATAGACTTTAGACTGATATTTGTTTTGGTAATATTCGAATAAATATTTATTTACTATTCGAATATAAATTTGGAAAGAGAATTCGAATATTCGATTGCAACCTCTAGTTACAATCTTGGGACTTGACATCACTTGAGACTGAAAAATATAGTTTAATTCACGAGCATCTGGTATAGCAGGGGATACTTCTACCTAACATTGCGTCCAATAAATCCACCCCGCCCATATATTTATTGTATATTTCTACCGATTTTGGTCGAGGTACTTCAATTATTCGCTTTTGTTTTTTTGAAAATCGTTTTACGGGAGCCATAGGTTCCTTTCCAACATAGGAAGAACATAAATATACGACTTTATTGTCAACCCATGTAGTCACGCTTAATTGAACTCCATCTATTTCCGTGGATTTTTCAATGCAGTGACCTCTCACATTTTAGCAATGCCTTTTTGTTTGGCAAATCAATGTCTTTTGCTCTATTTAATTGAATTGTAACTAATGGTAGAATTCCAACGCCATGAAGATGTGCCATGAGCAGAAGATTGGTATAAAAATTGTCGATAAACAGTTTGTGGTTTAAATTTTGTGGCACTGTGTTTAGCAATCGTGTAACCACATTGCCAGTTGCTCCGAAATTTGGACAATTAGGTGGCACATCGGTTTTGTGTTGTCCTGTAAAGATGTCGAAGTCGTAGCTGAATCCCGAAGCGCCACTCAAAACATAGTTAATAATTGTGCTCTCAGAATGTCAAGAAGCGGTCTTAATTTCTGCAGTCGATCGCAATTTGGGTCAGTTTTAGGAAGTTCTTTGGTTTTATCAAAAAAACGGACGTACGGAACTTAATATAAGTTGTCTCCGAGATTTTGATGATTTTTGCAACACGTTGCCACAAATTACAGAATTTAGTGGGCAAATTATCACATACATTGCCGGATATGTAGTAAGAGCAATACAAAATAGTATCAAATGCGACGAATGTATCAGTGCGTTGTCTTTACATGAAAAAACGGGCATTGATCATACTTATGAATTTGTTAATTTCAAGGATAAAGGTGGTCTCGTTTATCCCACAAAAGACGTTTTCAAATTCAAATATGCAAAGTTGCAGAGATAGAGATTCGAGATATAATTAACAAATCACAAAAATTCAACATGAGGCCGTCATTAAGTAAACTCCTTCTGATTAATAAGATATTACGTCATTTTGTTAATAGTAACATCTTCAGTTGCATTGCCATTCATCAATTCGATCAATCGCCAACAGAGAACCATTTAGTCAATTTAATTAAGACAGTTGCGAGCACATATTGCTTTTAATAGTTAAAAAGTAGGTTGGTAATTATGGGTATTATAAGTGTCTTTTTTTTATTTTTTTTATTCTGTTTTAAGTGTGAAAGTAGTAGATATTTATTGATATCGTCCTGTACAACTCTACATTAGGTTTATTTTCTTTTTCTTAAGCCAAACTTTGTATAACAATTTGTAAATTCGGGGTTGTGTCAAAGTCAACAGCTCACTAACTCCTATAATACAAGCTTGACTTAGTTTAGGAGTTAGGGAATTCCATAATTCTATGTGACGGCGTACAACCACTAAACTAAAGCCGGCGCCAGACATTGGGATCAAAGTTTGAGCACACATTTTCAAAACTTTGATCAAACTTTATGTGCGCAGATGTATCCGGCTAGACTTGTATTTCAAATGATTTACGGGCACAGTTACCGCAAAGATGGCTGACAGAATAGACGACGATTTTGATGACTCCGTCAGTCTGTTTTATTTGAGTGCCTTTAATTTTTTTTTTCATTCTCATATTGTGAAAACTCCAAGAAGAAGGCGTGAATGGATGTCTACACTGTATCGTAAGAGAACACGGTAAGTTGAATTAATTAATTATTAATTAACCAATTCATTTTTTTTTTCAGTGGTTTCATGACTAATATGCTAGAAGATTTGATGCCTAGACCCGTAGGCTACTTCGATAATTTTTGCAGAATGTCTTGTGCTGATTTTGAAGTAATATTGCAAAGAATTTCTCTTTTAATTTAAAAGAAAGACACTAAATGGAGAACTGCTGTTCCTACAAAAATTCGATTAGCATTGACTTTAAGGTTTCTAGCAACAGGTGACAGCTATATGAGTCTGCAATACCTATTTAAAATTTCTCATCAACTTATTTCTACTATTGTATATGAAGTTTGTAATGCGCTGATTCGAGTTCTTCGCGATGAAGTGAAGGTGAGTACAAGAAAACTACATAGTAAATTCAACCATTTCTTTATTGTTCATGAAGTTAAAGAATAATGAATTAATGAATATAAAGATTAATAATCAAATTAGTGTGTTTTCATAATTAAATATGTCATTTTGTAATCAAAAGTTATCCGAATTTAGTAATCATTCAAGTGGTAATGTTCATCATCATCACTAATATCGGTACCACGGCATCGTTCATATGCTTCTTGAATTATATCTTTGTTATTTTTAGGGCGTATAGTGGTTTCCGAAATAATAATTTTCTTATTCTTAGGCACTTCTGGTTCCTGATTAAGACTGTTCATACTAAATGATGCTATATTATTATCATAATCACATGCGATGCTAGTATTTGTTATGTAACTTGGTTGCTGCGACACAGTTTGAGAATCAAATGATCGCCCCGGTATCTCATGAATTTCAGTCTGTATTCGTATGTCTCTTTCATATGGCGTTGGTGTTGATTGAATATCGTATTTTTTAATGGATTAAGATCTTAGTTTAAAATCGTTTGAAGCTGCTGGATATTGCCGTGTGGATGACCCCGGTAGAACATACTCTTGTGGTGTAACTGAAGATTGTTCAGACTGAGACGATCTAAGTACATAAATAGAATGTTGATTAACTGGAATAGGAAGCTGGTCATTATATGTTATCGGTGAACGTATCTCTTTTCTGATTTTCATAGTGTACCTAAATATTAAATTATCAATCTCGTTCATTAATATCAGTCGGTGATCTTCTTGTAGTGACTTAAGCTTTTCAGCGAGTAGTTGGCCGTATAAATCACATTCGCCGACTGCTTTCGTATTTTTGGATCTTTCTTTAATTAATGCAAATGCCTCATCCATCTGTTTTTTTGCAACTAGTACATCCTGCATTCGACACCGTCTTTTGGGAATCACAGAAGAATCAGACTGGTTTTCAGGAGTCTCACTTCGATTGCTTGATACAAGTGATTCAGATCTTACTGTATTTGAGTCCATGAAGTTACTTGATTCCGGTTCATGTGAACGGCCTCTCCGTTCAATACTCGAATCCGATCGCTCCTGCAATCATAATAAGTACTAAAATTAGGCATAAATTGTGCATTGTGAATGTAAAAAATGACAAAAATTATTAATTTCTGTTTCAGTTGCCGAAATCTACGAATGAGTGGCTAATTAAAGCAGCTGGCTTTGAAAGGCTATTTCCACATGCCCTGGGAGCTATAGATGGCAAGCATGTTGTGTTGGAATCGCCTATTCATAGTGCGTCTGAGTACATAAACTACAAAAAAGATTTTAGTGTTGTCCTATTGGCTTTAGTAGACAGTGACTATTTTTTTATGTTTGCTGATGTGGGTTGCCAAGGTAGAATGAGCGACGGTGGTGTTTTAAGAAACAGTATATTATGGGATAAAATGAACGACAATACTCTAAAACTACCGAATCCCCGTCCGTTACCAGGAAGAAATGTAAATGTGCCATATGTGTTTGTGGCTGATAGTGCCTTTGCATTAGTAACAATGTCATGAGACCGTACCCAGGACACCACCCTGAACAAAGTATGAAAAGAATTTTTAACCGAAAATTATCTAAGGCAAGAGTCAAGGTAGAACACGTTTTTGGTATAATGACGTCAGTGTTCAGAGTCTTCAAAAAGCCCATGCTTCTCCAACCAGATAAAGCTTCAATTGTTACTATGGCATGTATATATTTACATAATTTTTTGAGAAAAAGCAGAACTTCATCCCATTTTTATTCACCACCAGAGTCGTTTGATCGAATAATTAACAATGTTTTAATGCCTGGAATCTGGCGAAATGAAGACCCACCTACAGGTCTCATTCCGCTTACATCAATTCCTAGAAGAGGATCAATTTCTGCACAAAAAATTCAGGAGGAGTTCGCAGAGTACTTACAATCAAGAAATTAATTTTAATAATTCGACACTTGCATGCAACAACATCGTAACTCACTTTGAGCAACTTTACAGGAGAGCGCGTCAAAGATTTTAAAAAATCCTACAGATTTCGGTTAAGGGTCGTAGCACACTTATCAAAACGGAAAGGGATCGTAACCGCCTCGCCAATAATAACAAAAAAATTAACTTGTTTTACAATGTAATTTAGTAATTTGGTGAGCATGAGCAATGTTGACAATGATGTGCAATTAAATTTACTCTTTTATGAACTTCAGTGGACACTCACGATGTATTTACATAAAAAAAAATCTTTATTTAAAGGACTAGAGCCACCGAAGCGAGTGCAAAAAATTCTCCATTTTTTGTAGAGTAAGAATATGATTGTAACTCAAAATCGCCAAAAAGTGAGTTACGATGTTGTTGCATGCAGGTGTCGAATTGTCGATATGATTTTGAATTAGTAAAATTGTAAATATATCATTTTTAAATAAAGCATTTTTACATTAAATAATTGGTTTTTAATAATATTATGAAATAACTTATTGTCTATTTACTCACCTCAGTGCATAATGTTGGATGATAATCGTATACGGAACCCATATAATTGTGCATCGCATCGAACGCGAACCACGTTGGTTTAAAAATCTCATCTGTTCCTGAGCCTGTTTTTGTTGAGTCTTTAATCTTTTTCAAATTATCTCTGTACTGTGTTAGTAGGCTATTTCTCTTCTTTTTAAGTTATTCTACAGTAAACGGCACGGAGAAACTATTTTTTATTCTAATCCATGCGTCGTTTACCAGGTTTCGATTTTTGTGATCCCTGTTTTTCGGATTCCATATTGAGGGTTCTGTTTGAAGTAGCTCAATAAATTCTATTATTGCGTCATTACCCCACTCCATTATTGACGCTCAAAATACCACTCACAGATTAATTATTGCATACAACTGCTCCGTTCAGCGGCGCACACGCGACTAAACACTGCAACAAGTGTGGCAGGCCTCACAAACTTTGAACTTTGTTTACTTTGATGTGCGCACTAAAAACCGACACATGATGGCAAACTACAAATATGTGTTCAAACTTTGCACAAATACGCAAATGTCAGTGCCACACTTCGCGACTTTGTAGGTATTTGCGTATTTGAACACATGTCTGGCGCCGGCTTAAGACAAAATTGTTATTAGATTATGAATTTGTTGTACCTTGATTAGAAATAAAAATATTATTATTATTATTCTCTTTATTTATTTTCCTTACATACTAATTTACATTTTTAAATATTTCTTTAAAAAAACATTAAAAAATTAAAAAAAAAAAAACATTTAAAAATATAAAAAGTAGTAGTCCGCCGGTGTCGGGAGCAGAGTCCAAGCTACCGGTGGTTAGGGTTCCAGAGAAAGGAACCTCCTCACAATACGAGCCGTATCGAGGAGTACCGAGCCTTCTGTATCAGGCCCTTTACCCAACTGCGTAACGCCAACTTCGACAGATGGTCGTCGAAGCTTTTGGCCATCAGGCCATTGGCCGTAACGACAATGGGCACAATGACAGCCGATTCCACATTCCACATGTCGACAACCTCGTGTGCCAAGTCGAGATACTTGATTTGTTTCTCTTTCTCAGCCTTCACGAGGTTCTCGTCATGTGGGATGGTAACATCGATTATCATTGTGCGGCGCGCTAATCGGTCTATCACCACGATATCCGGCTTATTGGCAACAATAGTCCTATCAGTGATGATAGACCGATCCCAGTACAACGTGACATGGTCATTTTCGAGAACTGGGTCGGGCACATACTTGTAATACGGAACCTCAGAATCCACAAGATTGTATTTCAAAGCAAGTTGCTGATGGATAATCCTGGCCACTTGGTTATGCCTGTGCAAGTACTCGCCGTTAGCCAGACGAGAACAACCAGAGATAATGTCTGATGAACTCACCCGGACGGTGGCATGCCCGACACATGTCAACCGTCCCGTCCTTCATAATATGTCTCCGGTAGTTATTCGTCAAGATAACTTCGTCCATAATCGCACAGACAAAACCTTCGGTTTCCCCGAAGAGATCTCCGAAACGTAGCCAGGCCACGGACGCTGAGAAATCTACATCGGACCCATGAAGAGCCCGATAGAAGCGCCCGTGAAGCTCCTTACCTTTCCATACCTCCTTGCGGTCATCTGTAGTAAGTATCACAGGTGTGCGCCAGTTCTCTTTAGCCATGGACAACGGGGTGAGTCCCTTGTCCACTGCGACCACATCTCGGTGCATACCCACATCGGCTTTGAGAAAATATTCTCTGAGACTGCACATCTCGCGGTTGTGGAGAGTCTTAAGCCCGGTTTCCACTGCGAAAGGGTAATGTGCGGGAAATGGTTAGGCGGAACGGACTCCTTTTTAATGAAATAGGTTTGCGTTTCCACCAACGAAGAGTTGGTCATTTGATTTCCACTGCAAAATGAAACTGAGATAGAGAAATGAGCGGACTGAGCTGAACGGAAAATGAGAAATGAAAAACGAATAGATAATTTCCACAGAGAACGAGTTCAGTTGAAGTTTTGAGCTGGTTGCGTGTGGTCGTGTTGTTTGCGATGTTATCGAGTGACACGGAATCGAGTGATGACAGTGATTATGTATACAGAAAAAAGAAACACGTATTGTTGTATCTTATGCAAAAAAAAAAACGCGCTAAACGAAGATTTTGGCTGTGCCAGCATATTCAAGAACGTAAATTAAAAGGGGAATTTAGGCTGTTTTATGATTTAGACGACGAAAAATTTAAGAATTATTACAGGGTTAATAGAGAACAATTTCAAGAACTTTTGTCATTTGTGGAGGTCGATATTTTGAAACAAAACACCAACTTCAGGAAAGCTATTTCACCTCAAGAAAAGCTAGCTGTGTGCCTCAGGTAAGAAATAAAACATTGTTAATAGGTAATTATTTTAGACTTTACTCAGAAATAAAACAAATCAGTAAAATAATTAAAAAGAACATTATGCTTAGTTATCATAATCATGTAACGGGGATGGCTCAAATCTTCCCGAGCTACTGTATCCGTGGTATGTCGTATTATTAGAACGTGACGCTGCTGTTTCCGGTAGTGTGTATACGTAATTGGCAGAACGTGATGATCCTGCTACTGCTGCCGGCAAGTCATTGTTTACAGGGTCTCTCGACGTAGTGTATCCGTAATTAGCAGAACGTGATGATGCTGCTGCTGCCGGCAAGGTATTGTTTACTGAGTCTGGTGTAACACAAGTACTATAATTTTCTAGTTCTTCCTCGGCGTCACTAACGATTAGAAATATTTTTTTCTTAACGCGATTTTGCATTCACATAGGCATCGTTTTTATGGTGATCGCCATGCTTTCTAAAAACAAATCAATGGCACCTTTTTCTTATGTATTTGTCATTGTGCGTCTTAAATCTCTTTCTTCTTGTCTTTTTTGGTGATTTTCCTCCATTTCTTTCAGTAATTCTATAAAACCTCCATCTGCGGTCCGCTTCCTTGTCTGAGTTTTACCTCCTTGTGGTGCACTAGCCTCCGTATTATTGATTGTATCGTTTGTTGGAACTACAGATATTTCTGAATTATTAGTATCTTCGTCATCTTGCGCTATGGAGGTTTCAGGTGTTGCCGATGATGGTATATCTGTAGAATTTAAATTGGTAGACCTACTACGATTTTTCATATATGGAAGTAAAAATTCCATCAATTCCGCATATCTCCAAGTATTGAGGTTTGTAGCTGCCTGCCCAGATCTGGTGGCTTTCATTCTCTTTAAACTAGTGATGCCACGAATATTCGGCAACTATTCGGTATTCGGCCTATTCGGCCACTTTTTTGCTATTCGGTATTCGGCCGAATAGTACGTACTATTCGGCCGAATACCGAATAGCAAATCATGTAAAAAAAGACACGTTGTTTTACTCAAAATTATGTATTTATTTCCAAATTACAACATTTTAGTAGTTAAAATTAATCAGTGGTAAGTTGTGATGGATAAAAACGAGCTTTTCAGCATTTTTTGGAAGCAAACGATTGCGCTTTTCATCGTAAACGTTACCAGCCTCAGAAAATAACCTCTCACTATAAACGCTACTTCCAGGCGAAGAAAGATAAACTTTTACAAATTTTGAAAGGTTCGGGTATTGTTTTTCGTTTGCTGACCACCACTTGTAAGGATCAGCCTTCCGATCTAGGCGAACTGTTTTCAAATAAAAATCCAACTCGTTTGCCACAGCATTCTTCTCCACGTTCTCCTCATCATTAGCATTTCCCATATTATTTGCAGCGACTTCTTCAAAGCAGTTCCAGAAACTGTCGTGTATTTCAACTTTAACAGTCCTATCATTTTCATTCAAGTTTCTTTTCTTACGCGCTGGAGAAGAATCGTCGTCGGTACTACTTGGTTCATCACAACTTTTTTTTAGAGCTTCTAGAAGAATGTTTTGTCTTACTCTTTCTGCTTGAACCAATCCTAGAAAACTCGTTTTAAAGCGAGGATCCAGAAAAGTAGCAACCAGATATTTGTTTTTATCATCGAAGCTGAATCGCCTTTCTAGCTCGGCCTGCAGTGAAGATCTCATCGCAACTAAATTAGGTACTTTCTCAGCTGTCTCTGCTTTTCCCAGATATTTTAATAAAGTTACTGCATGTGGAATCACTTCAGAGATGCAAGAGATACCTGAGCTAGTTATTTTTGTTATTTCTTCCAATGGTTTGAGAAGTTTGATACATTGTTCCAATAGTTCCCATTGAGCATGTGTCAGATTTATTAAAGTTTCATGATCTGTTATGTACAAGGAGACAGCTCGCTTTTGTTCTAATAATCGCTCCATTAAATAATACGTAGAATTCCAGCGTGTGCTCACATCTTGTACTAGTTGGTGGTTTGGCAAATTAAGTTCTTGTTGAATAGATTTAAGTTTCTGCTCTGCTAAGCCAGAATGATTAAAATGGGCAACAATTCGTCTCGCAGCAGCTATCATCTGTTGTACTTCTGGTTGAGATTGTAGCGAATGATCTATAGCTCGTTGTAGTGAATGAATAAAGCACCTGCCTGAATCATATCCTGCATCTCGCACACCTTTTATCATATTAGAGCCACTATCATGGACAAGTAAATGGAGCTTGGATTGAGGAATATTCCATCTTTCTGTAATAGCATTGAGTTCTTTTGCAATATTGATACCAGAATGTGAGCCAGGAAATGATTTCATAGCTAAAACGCCATGTTCCAGAATGAACTTTGGAGATATCCAGTGCGCAGTGAAGCTCAGAAAGCTCTCGTTATTGTGCTGGCATGTCCATATATCAGATGTCACTGATAATGCTGCTGCCTGTGAAATACTGGCTTCTATTTTAGCACAAATTCTGTTGTATATATCCGGAACAATTTTCTCGGTTATGTAAGTGCGACCAGGTACTTTATAATGGGGCAAAGCGTTTGCCATAAGTCTCTGAAATCCAACTCGTTCCACAAGTGACAATGGTTCGTTGTCCAAAGCAATCATTTCGCCAATTAAGTAATGATATTTTATTGATTTCGGATCATTAATGTCCCAGAGCAATTTCCTTTCTGATGTTTCCTTCAGGGTGAGCTGCCGTTCTTTTGATCTGGACGTTCCAGGTTCTGCTGGCATCTTGGCATTGGTAGAAGTAGAAGTACCGCCCATGTTGCTGCCACTTGTCGTTGGAACATTAATTAAAGCAGCGTATTGGTCAGCATGTTTGGTTTTAAGATGGTTTTTTAAAGAGGTTGTAGCTGTAAATAAAAAAAACTGAAATTAATTATAATTAAATAAGTTATTTTATTTCCCTTATCTATCTTATAGAAAATCAAATAAATATAGGTATATAAATAATTTCTTATAAAATTTTATTCCGAAACAACTAGGGCAAATCGATCTCCTTTCTTTTGTAAGTAGGTATCTACAAATAGGTACAGTACAACAACAAGGTAAGTAGGTACGTAGTTTTAGATATAACCAGTTAACAAACAAGAAACAACCACCTACCTAAACGTATTAAGTGAACAAAACTATTTCGAAACTATTAAATTAACCTAACGTTTTACTTACTTGCTTTCTTTCCTTCTCCGCCTCTTGAGATCTTGATGCTACATAACAAACACTGGGCCAGTTTATTATTTTCACTACAAATCTCATAATATTACCATATGGGCGATTTTTTATTAACCGGTGTCATTTTATAAGCCTTTTGACGAAAAAACAATTGAAAATGAACTAAGGAACAAACTTCTTAGCAAAATAGTACTTGAGTTTCACTTTACGTATTATTTATATACAACAAAGCGCTTCGTGACGCGATTTACTAGCAATTGAAACAAATACAAACAATGTTTGCTTGCACCCCACCACGCGCGCGCGCCGTCGTCGCCTGCCGCGCGAACGCAACGAGAAAAACAGGTTGTGACTTGTCTTTGTCTTATTCCAGCTAACGCGCCCCCACCAAGCATGTACTTCGCGCCGAATATTCGGCGGCCGAATATTCGGCGCTTCGGCCGACAGCGTTGCCGAATATTCGGTATTCGGTATTCGGCCAATTCACTATTCGTGGCATCTCTACTTTAAACTGTCTCTATGGTTATCCCTTAACTTTTTCCACTCGGATTTCGCATCCTGGACTGAAACAATAAAGATAATTAGGTTCCGGTACTTAGTTTCGAATGACGCTGTAGCGACTGATTTTTTCTTAACTTGCTATCGTTAAGCAAGTTAAAAAAACAGGTTCAAGCGATTTTCGACCTTATTGACATTTATGCAAACACCGGATTTTAATGAAGGAGCAATGTTAGCTAACGAGAATGTGAGAAAAAACAAACTAAATTTTAAATGTCAATAAGGTCGAAAATTGCTTGAACCTTTTTCTTAACTAATAATATAATATTGATATTTTTTTCCGTATAGCTCCCTTTCGCAACGCGCGATAAGGAACTTCGTTCCAAAAAGTTTATTATTTATTAATATTATTATATTTTGTTTCAGATTTCTAGCAACAGGCGACGCATTCAAAACAATAGCCTACAATTATCGCATGGGCACACCAACTGTTTCAAGGATAGTACACGATACTTGTATTGCAATTTGGAAAAAATTACAGCCTATTTATTTGAAAGAACCCAAGAGGCAAGATTGGGAAAATATAGCAGAAGCTTTTGAAAATATATGGCACTTTAAAAATTGCCTTGGTGCCATTGATGGTAAACACGTAGCGATTAAATGTCCTCCACATTCAGGAAGTCAATTTTACAATTACAAAAAATATTATTCCGTAGTGTTGTTGATGCACACAAACGTTTCATAATCATTGATGTTGGATTGATGGGGCGTTTCAGTGACGGTGGTATTTTTAATGATAGCGTGTTTGGAAAAAAAATAATTAATAACCAATTAAATTTACCGGACGACCGTCATTTAGATGAAAGTAGTTCAGTCAGAGTACCTTATGTATTTATAGGTGACAAGGCCTTTGCTTTACGTAAAAATTTACTGAGACCATATTCAAACGTAATAAATGATAGACCGAAAAGAATATTTAACTATCGACTCAGCAGAGCTCGAAATGTTGTAGAGAATGCATTCGGTATTTTATCCGCTAGATGGCGTGTTTATCGGCGACCACTAGAATGCAAACTTGAGACGGTCGATCATATAATAAAAGCAACTTGCGTGTTGCATATTGAGATTATCAAAATGACAATTATAATAATCCACGACCCAACAACATGACCTTTGATAGACTGCGAGCTACACGAGAAGCTTTTTAATGTACGTAACATATATTGCGATTATTTTAACAATTCCGGTAGAATAGCCAGTCAAGATTCACTTGTTTCATAAAATAAATTCAATTAAAAAGACACTTACTGTTTTTTATTTCAGCTAAATTTACATCATCAACTATAGATTTCCATGCCGCTTCTTTTATATCTATGTTTCGGTATTCTTTAATTGATACATTCCACAAACATGGGTATTGTCGTACAGCTTCTATAAATCGCTCCATTTCAAACCAAAACAACATGTGCTACTCGACTGCCATAACAAACAACAATGCGGTGATGCGAGCGCCAGCCGGCGCGTAGCTGCGGGAGGCGAGGCGCGGGGGGCGGACAGCGAGCGAGTCCGTTCTGAACTAGTCGGTGCAGGCCTTGCGCAGCGGACTCTTTTCAATTTCTTTTTACTCGCTCAATCCGCCCCGCTCACCACTTTCTGTGTGGAAATGCTACTATGTAAATTGTAATTGCGAGTTGAGCGGAGTCCGTAAGTACTCCGCTCCGCTCCCTAGAACTGAGCGAGCTCATTTCTACTCTTTCTACACGCTCGGCTCTTTCCGTCCGACTATTTGTTGGTGGAAATACAAGTATGCAGTTTGCGTTTGCGAGTTTAACGGAGTCATTAATGGGTCCGTTCCGCTCGCGGTGGAAACCGGGCTTTAGCATTTAAAAAGCCTCGACCTCCACACTTCCGCGGGATGTACAGTCTCATCACCGACGATCGTGGGTGATGCATCCGGTTTGCGGTCAGCAGTGTTCGGACCCTTCTATCCAGGGCGTCGAGTTCGGTTTGAGTCCATTTGAGTATGCCGAAAGTGTACATTAATACCGGCATGACCCAACCGTTGAAGGCTCGCACCTTATTTCCGCCCGACAAAAGGCTGTTTAAAACCTTTTTCAGGCGGCCAAAGAAGCGCTCCCTCAGCGATTGCTTCATGTCAGTACCGTTAATGCCCAACGCTTCCAACATACCCAAATACTTGTAGGTTTCGGTTGAGCTGAGGGATCTAACCTGTATGGAATCCGAGAGGTGAATTCCCTCAGATTCCATAATCTCCCCTTTCTTTACATGCATGACTGCACATTTGTCCACACCAAATTCCATCCTGATGGCACTACTGAAGGTTTCAGTTACCTTTAGTAGCTCCATCAGTCGCAAATTGTTGGGTGCAAAGAGTTTCAGATCATCCATGTAAAGAAGGTGAGATATGGCCTGACCACCTCTTCTCAACCGATAGCCTAGGCCTGAATCCTCCAGCAGTGTGCTTAGAGGATTCAGAGCTAAGCAAAACCAAAGTGGACTCAAACTGTCGCCCTGAAATATTCCCCGTTTAACCCTTATTTCGACAGAGAAGGTGATAGTAAACTTATTAAAATTTTATTGTATAACCTAGTTTCCATGGTTTTTCTGAACCTCCAAAAAAAGAAAAAAAAATCTACCCCCCACCCTTATGGAGAAAAGTGATGTCCGCCACACCGGACATTATCGAAACTTAGTAAAAAAAGTGTTAAAATGACTTGTCCGTCCTAGCGGACTTAATCGAATACGTGAATGAAGTTGCATAGTATAAAGTAAAAGAATATAATAGTAAAAAAGCCTTTATTTTTTATAAAAGTACAAAGAAACTGTAAGGGTCTGTATTATTTAACATGAAAGCTCAAAAAACAGTTGCGAGGATTTTTGCCCGTCACAAAACAAAGGCGTGTATCACATTTCAGGCAGTAAACCGTAGTTTTTTTATTGCAGTACATACAACGACCTTCTTCCTTCACTGACGGAAAGTGTGAAACTCCATCGTAGCGTGAACTGTCTGCCGGTCTTGTTTTACAAAGGTGCCTGATCGTGCTTTCATCCGTTTTCTTATAGGTAACACTTTTGTTTGTGCTGATCAAACTGTGGTACACTTCGTAGCGGAAATCTTTCAGCCGCATGCATTTAGTGGCAGGGTTTGCATGTTTGCGATACAGGATCCACGCATTGTCGACGCAAATATCAATAATTTGTGCGAACATCGGCCTGTTTTTAGCACGGAATATGCGTTTGTTTCTTGTACAACATTAGCAATCACATCTTCAGAAAAAAACGTCAAAAAGTAATCTAAAGGTGAACGTACTACGGGAGGATCTTCAACTACTGCAGTATCTTCTATCTGGGCTCTATGCAAAAAGGTACTCTGTTTCCATTTGTACGAGAGGGAAAACTTTTGAATTTGCTTGGGTCTCTTTTTTGTCACAACTGATGGTTCTCTGAGTCTTCTTTTTCTATGCACAGGTGTTGGCAACGAGGTTAAAGACGATATAGAAGGTAAGCTTGCAAAATTGGGTTCCTGCGACTGGTTCGGGAAAACTTGCTCTATAATTGGAGTCAAAGGAGTCGGGAAGTCGTTGTTGAGTTCAAAACTTGTTTCAGAAGGGTTTTCATCAGGGCTGTCTGCGATATTCAAGCGCTCTAGCGAAGATGCAATAGTCGGTGCAGGTGAACTGAAGACAGAAGGCGGATTAGAGAATGGATGAGGCTCATTTTCGGCGCCGGAGCTATCACCTGTTTCAGACGGTGCACGTTCTGCAGGACCGAGTGCCAATATTTTTTTCGAGCGATGCACGCTCGAAAAAAATATTAGCAGGGAAGACTGAAGCAAAAAAAAAGAAATACGTGCTAAGCAAAACACCACCACCAATAAAACAAATAGTTAATACGAAAAAGTAATGGGGTAAGTACACACAAGATACAGAGACTCATGGTGTACATTATAGAGATTGACTCTATAATGTACACCATGAGTCTCTGTAGTTTTGTAAATTAGACAGTGAGTAACCAGTTCTTACATAAGTAAGTAGTTCTTTAGGATAAAAAGTTAGTAGGTACTTAGTTTTTAGCATGTAAGTGTAACGTAAAGGCTAAGCAGATAAGTAGTAGGTATATAAAATACACCAGTGAGTACCTATTGAGAATAGGTGTAGGGTTCTTTTCACGTAAGTAGGTAGGTCAGGTAAGTAGGTAGACTAAATTTTAGTAAGTAGTTTTTAGCATTTTAGTTTTATGTAAAGGTAAGGTAGATAAGTAGTATCTAACAAGTTGGTTGGTATTGAGAATAGATGTAATGTTTTGACAGTACCGACAACTCAAATCTTTCACCTTTCATACAATATTTATTTCGACAAGGTCCGCCGTGACGGACAAGCTATAAGACACAATAAATACAGGTGTTTCGACGCGGTCCGGTGTGGCGGACAAGTAAAAACTCGATAATTATTATGAATAACGTAAGCAAAAGCTATGATATCGTATTATTTGAACGTTAGTACACTAAATTCACAAAACTCAAATAAAAAATCTACGCAACATAAGCAAAAAATAATATTTTTTAATAAATTACCTGAAAGACTTTCTTAGTGCGCGGTTTCGCCGACATTTTTTCGCCAACTGTCAAACTCTGTGTTGTCACAAGCAAAATTTATTTTTCTACTAAAATTTAACCGACCTCCCAATAGCTTAGTAGTTTTTTTGTTGCAAAAATAGAAATAGACGGGGCGGTGGATTTTTTTAAAGTACTTGTCCGGTGGTACGGACAAATTCGAAATAAGGGTTAATCCATACAGGCTCATCACTCCCTTGGATCGGTCGACATCCTGGATAGCGAAGGACTGTTTTCCATTGCCTCATACATGACTCAAGGAAGGTGCGTAGAGTTGCGTCTATTTTGTACAACTCCAACACCTTCATGAGCCATGTATGTGGCACAGAATTAGAGATGGGTCGTCGACGTATTTCTCGTTAACGAAACTAGACCGTCCATTTCCGTTCATCGACGAGTCGATCAACTAGTTGAATTTGTCGACTAGTTCATGACGTAAACTTTGTTAAGTAGACGTTCTTTATAAATTTTGCAACGACGCACACTGGTCCCAAATTAAAAAAAAGTGGACATTGATAGTAGACCGCTGATATTTTTTTTTATTGTTGATACAATGATAACAGATAAGGCAAAAAAATATTATTGTCCTACTTCAAATACTTTTCTGTAAAAAAAATATTTCTTTTTTTTTTTGTATGGGAGCGATTACATTTTACTCAATTTCTCAAAAACTTTAAGCGATGTCGAGATGGCAATCACATATGTTAGAAAACTAATAATTCTGAGTATTTGACTCGAAGAAACTTATTGCTTATCTCTGCGTACTTTCGAGATAATAGTGACAGAAAATAACAATTTTTTTTAATGTTAATTGTTTGCTTTTTTTTAATCATAGCCTTACTTTAGCACATAATTATAATGTATGCGTAATGTCAAATAAATAAAAAGAGACTTCTCTGTAAAAGAGGTTATGGGGGCTCACTAATGACTGAAAAGCTATGACCTTTCTGATGGAGTACTTTCATCAGTTCTAAAAAACAATCAAAATGAAGACAAATAAAGCTGCAAACATAAAGTTGAATATGTTCACAAACGATTCTGAAAAAATATTATGGTGAAAGATTAATATTTGGGTCTATATTCTCTTGAGAAATCTCTATTTCCTCGTTTTCCAACGAAAGCAATTCATTGTTCAAGATCAAAGCACTAGCCTCTGGAAACAACTGTTTATGTAAACGAGCAAACTTTGGTTTGATATGGCTGATGTAAGGATCTGAGCTAATTAGAAAGCTGTGGATAATGTCTAAATTAGTCTGAACTCTACCGATTTTTCTTGTATGTGCCATTCTAACATTCCTGGAAATCTTTATTCCTCGCTTCGGAAGCTTCTTCGGAAAGCATGCCTATCGGAATAAAGGAGAAATTTTCACAAATATCAGCACCGTGTATCAACAATTTATGGACACTTGAAGGCATGTAATACCATGGATATAAGTTTACATACAGCATTGCTGTTTCTTTACAATATTCCCTAAACAAGTTGGTATTAATAAGTTGACCAGATGAAATTGTTTGTAAAATGACTGCAAATCTCTTGATTAAATCAGGGTGGATTCCCGTTATTTCAGCAGATACTTCATAATTTTCAAAAAACCTTCTTGCCGTGTCATTGGTTGTACCATATCCCTGTTTTACTATGTCAATTAACAAACCAGTTCTTTCCCGGAATTCTTCTTGTGTCAAATTCTTTTTAATTTCTTTTAACAATTTATCTTCTTTTCGTGCAGCCCACTTTTTGAAGTCTAAGTTGTACGAAATGTGTAAAATACATTCCATACATCTTATCCACATATGAAGCGAAGACAGACCATATTTATACATATCTTCTCTGATGAGTCTTTTGGATACAAAGTCCAAGTCATTCATTTTGCTAGGTAGGGTATTGCAAATATTACAAACAGCTGCAGAAGAAGTATTGGAAATCACAGTAGAAATTTTCCCATCAATCATAGTCATGTACAAAGCATGTTTAATATCAAAATTATCTACAATTGTGGGATCAAGATTACGAATTTCTTCCTCTAAGGATGCACTTTCCTTCTTTATCAATTCATTTGTTTCTTTTGCAAATGTAAAGCCAATTGGACGACAATAGTTTGTTGAAGAGGGAGCAGGATTTTGCCACAAGATAGTACCACTCTCTTCTTCCAAACGAAGCGGAACCAAACTAATCATGAAAACTGAAGAATCGTCAATTTTAGTGTCGTCGGAGTGTGACTTTTGTTTATAATTACTTTGAGAAGATGCCCCGTCAAAACCCCATTTGCTTATTAGTTTTAGCGATTTTTTGTCGGCAGAGTTGTGCTGAATTGTTTTTAATATCCTATTGGTTGTCAAATCTAGAAGCGATTGAAGTCTTATCTTAGCATCAGATTCAGTTACAGTTATGTCTGACTCTGGAGGATAACAAGTTTTTTTAGCTTCCAGGAGCTTTTGATAGGATGGAAGACCATACATTTTCTCTGAAGCAAGAATAGTTCTTAAATTTCGATATTGCCATTTTGACAAATTTGTTGAGGTGTAAAGCGCTAACGTTTTATCATCTGGTAAACACGGTTTGTCAGTCTTTTTAGCGAATAGTACATCATGTACCATCTCACATTTTTCCTTGTTTTGGCTGAGTTCGTTTAATATAGCTGCTAATTTTGTTTTTTTAGACTCTTTTAATTTGGCACATAAAGCATAAACTAATTCCTCCTCTGTGTGATCTAGAAGTGTTAGAGAACGCCTTTTCTTCTGTTTATCAGATATATCAACAAATGGTTTTTTACTTGTACCACAACTTAATTGATGAGTATCCACTTGCGTTTCGAAATTTGGAATTACTTCCTCGGCAACTTTAAAAATGCTGCTTAAATCGATATTTTGACATTTTGGCCAAACTATTTGGGATTGTAACCAGTCTGAATTTTTGTTAAGAAAGGTCTTTTGAGCTCTACTGGAAGCAGACCATCTTTTTGAGATATTACTTGAAAAATTACGACAAAATAATTTAATATTACTCAAATCTTCGGAAGACAATTCAACACCAATACGTTCAATAAGGGCATTAAATAAAAATTCGACATTTTTAAAACCACCTCCTGATTTAAGAACAACGTATAAGTCTAAGTTGGTGACAAATGCGGACATATTATAATTTTAAGGAAAATTGAAAACAAATTAGAATCAAAGATATCAAAGACAAAGTGACTTTGATTTTAACAAGAAAAATTACGAAAGCAAATTCGACGAAAGAAAGACAAACAAAAATTATTTGATTTTAAAATCCAAAGATTCAAAATACAACAATAACAAAACGAACAAACAACAAGCATTTCTTCAAGCGCACAGAAAAAATAAGGACACGTCTTATCGCAACCACATTTAGTTGTACACTGAGGTGTACGCGCGCGATTCGTGACCGTATTACGTTACGTCATGAGAGGCGGCCATCTTGTTATCCCGGCAAACTCGCGTCGAAGCTCCATTTTGCTGGCCAGCGGACCTATTGTGATATGAGTAAGGCTATGATTAAAAAAAAGCAAACAATTAACATTAAAAAAAATTGTTATTTTCTGTCACTATTATCTCGAAAGTACGCAGAGATAAGCAATAAGTTTCTTCGAGCCAAATACTCAGAATTATTAGTTTTCTAACATATGTGATTGCCATCTCGACATCGCTTAAAGTTTTTGAGAAATTGAGTAAAATGTAATCGCTCCCATACAAAAAAAAAGAAATATTTTTTTATAGAAAAGTATTTGAAGTAGGACAATAATATTTTTTTGCCTTATCTGTTATCATTGTATCAACAATAAAAAAAAATATCAGCGGTCTACTATCAATGTCCACTTTTTTTTAATTTGGGACCAGTGTGCGACGCCGACGCGACGCGCGATGTCTAACGTCTATGGGTCGAAAATTCACCATAGTTTGTTGGTAGACTAGACTAGCGCCTAGCAAGACTACGCCTTGTTATTTTTTTAATACAAAATTTTAATGGATTAGTACCTCAGAATATTAAACATACTATGTAGGTATGTAAATAAGTTAAAAAATAATTTAACTATTAATATTTGAACTTATTACACTTACACGTGAAACACCATATTGGCATCCTTTTCTTCTTAGAACACAAATACATTTTTACTCCAAAATGGCATTCGGCCCATAGAAATATCAACTCTGCGTGATTGAGTTAGAGGTCAAATTAATTTGCTTGATATTCGTCCGTTGGTGTTATTTTTTCGGACGAATGAACTCGTATTACCCGACTACGTTCTCGCGTCGGTCGTCGCGTTAAAAGACGACATGAACGTAGTGGAGTCTCAGTTTAGCCGTCTACGAATTCAACTAGTCCGTTGATTATCGGTGAACCGTCGAATCGTTCATTGAACGTCGACGGTCGATTTAACTAGTTCGTTCATTCAACGCCCACCGCTACACAGAATCATAGGCCTTCTTGTAATCTATCCAACATGTCGACAGATCCTTGCGGGATCGACGAACCTGTTGGCTTATGGCCATGTCTATGAGGAGTAGCTCCTTAGTGCCGCGGGACCCCTTCCTACATCCATTCTGAGAGGCGGACATAATTGAGTTACTCTCAATGTGCTCATTAATTTTCGCTCTCAGGATGGATGTAAGAAGACCGTCGACAAACAAGTAATCGGTCTATAATTCTTGGGTTCCGTGGGACTACCTGTCTTATGGAGCAGGTGGGTAACGCCAGTTGTTAGAAACTGTGGTAGCGACCCAGAATCTAAGGATGACTGGAATTGAGATGCCAGGAGCGCGTGTGAGCTGCTATACCACTTAAGCCAGAAGTTGTGCAGTCCGTCCGGTCCAGGAGATTTCCAATTATTATTACTATTTTCAGATATTTTCTTCTTCTCAGCTCTAGGCTGGTACAAACTACATTTACGGGCCAAAGCCAAGTAAATGCAGCGTATGATGTGTATTTATGATGAAAGTATGTTTTCCTCTTCCAACTGCATGAATTTTCTAACTATCCTACATGTATTTAATATGGCAGCTTTCTGTAAGTTTATATAAACGGATTCCTCTAAATCTATTAATTTTAGGCTACGGAGAAGATGATTTGGGATTACGCCTGTCGTGGAGAGAACTATAGGAATAACATAAACTTTGTCTTGTCTCCATATTCTTGTTATTTCGTCTTTAAGTTCAGCGTACTTGCTAATTTTTTCCGTTATTGTTTTTTGTAGGTTGTGTGTATTAGGAACTGCAATGTCTATGAGGTAAGTAATTTTTTTTATTTTATCCTGAAGAGTTATGTCTGGTCTGTTATAGTGGATGGTTTTATCTGTAAGTATGGCGCGATCGTAATATAGTTTATATGTGTCATTTTCTAGAATAGTTTCAGGTTTATAATTGTAATAACGGATTCCAGAGTTTTGTACAAGACTGTGTTTGATTGCTAGTTTTTGGTGGATGATGTTAGCAACTTGGTTGTGTCTGTGAGTGTAGTCTGTCTGTGTGAGGGTTGCGCATGCTCCGGTTATATGTTGAATCGTTTCTGATTGAGTATGACACCTGCGACATTTGTCATTTGTGAGGGTAGAGTCTTTAATAATATGTTTCCTGTAATTTTTTGTATTTATTATTTGGTCTTGTATAGCTATCATGAAACCTTCGGTTTCTGGAAACAGGTTGCCTATTTTTAGCCACTTATTAGATGCTGCTAAATTAATATGGGATTGTTCCAAATCATGAGGGTGCCTACCGTGAAGTACTTTCTTTTTCCAGGTTTCTATTTTTTTGTTCTGTGGTTCAGTGTCGGTTGTATCTTGCAGATTTTGTTCACTTAGGTTCAGCGGGGTGTAATTAAAATCATTATATACTATAGCTTTATGTATGTCACTAGTGCTTGATTTTGAGTTAAAAAATGTTTTTAGCCTAGTAATTTGTTTCTGCCACAGGTGATGGATATCGATTAGGCCTCTCCCACCATTTTGCCTTTTAATCGTGAGCCGTTCAATCGCAGATTTAGGGTGTAAGTGTTTGTGTTTTGTTAGTGTTGTGCGTGTTTTTCTTTCCAACTGTTCGATGTCGGTTTTTGACCACTTGATTACTCCGAATGAGTAGGTTAATATTGGTATAGCGAAAGTGTTCAAGGCTTTTATAAGGTGCTTTCCTGATAAATGTGTTTTGCAAATTGTGTTCATTCGTCGCCTATATTCAGTATTAAGTGTTTGTTTAATTGATGTGTGATCGAGTCCTTTTAGTTGCTTGTATCCTAAATATTTGTATAAATCTGTTGGCTCCATGGCTGCTATTTTGTCGTTGTCGTTGACTATATAATTGCCGGGTTTAACTTTTCCTCTAACAATATGTAATGTCCTACATTTATCTAAACCGAATTGCATATTTATATCTTGACTAAATTTTGTGGTCGCTTCTATTAGAACTTTCATTTCTTTTTCAGTTTTAGCATATAATTTTATGTCATCCATATATATGAGATGTGAGACTGTGGTTTCTTCGGTATTGTGTTTAAAATTGTATCCGGGCCTACACCGGTTGAGTAAGGGAGACAAGGGGTTCAGGGCTAGGCAGAACCACAGAGGACTCAATGAATCACCCTGATATATACCCTTCCTTATATTTATTTATCGAGACACAATAGTGTTGAGACTGTTATTTAGTTGAAGTGTAGTTTTCCATCGTGTCATTATGGTGCGCAAAAACTCAATTATTTTTGGATTAATTTTGTATATTTCTAAAATGTGCATTAACCAAGAGTGTGGAATGCTATCGAACGCTTTTTGGTAATCTATATAAGTGCAGTGTAGGTTTCTGTTTTTTATAGTGGCATGTTTATGGATAGTCGAATCTATAATTAATTGTTCTTTACACCCCATATGGCCCTTCCTGCATCCCTTTTGTTCCTCTGCTATTATATTATGATGTTCAATATGTGCGTTGATTTTATTTGTTAGTACTGATGTTAGTATTTTGTAAATTGTAGGTAGGCACGTGATTGGTCTGTATTGAGAAGGCTCTGATGTGTGTTTAGACTTAGGTAGCATGTAAGTTATTCCTGTTGCGATAAAATCGGGTATGTTTTGTTTTCCTAATATTATATCTGTAAGATTTTTAGCTATGGATTTGTGTAGTGTTGTTAACTTTTTAAACCAAAAATTTTGAATTCTGTCTATACCCGGTGACTTCCAATTATGTAATCTAACTATAATATTTGTAACATCAGACTCTGTGATCTCACTAAATTCCATTTCATCTATTGCACTCCATTTTGTTTCTTATTCTGTTATCCAAATTGCTTTATCGTTATGATGTACCTGGTCTTCCCATATGCTAGACCAGTAAGTTTCTAATAGTTCTGCTGAAGGTGTTTCTATATCGTTCTGTGTTGTTGAATTGGTTTGTGGCTTTTGTAAATTCCTATAAAATACTTTTTCATTTGTAGCAAAAATTGTATTATCATTTTTACGCTGCTGTGCCTTCATATATCTCCTGAGCCTATGGACTTAAAGTGCTAGTTTCTGCTTAAATGTGTCTAAATACTCTTCAGGTTTCTTATTATTACTTTCATGTCTAGTGTGTGTGGAATTAATATTAAATATTGCTTCAACTCTTCTAACTACTTTGTGAGATCTACAGCCTTTAATATACTGTGTAAGTCTGCCACAGTCTGCTCTCAATATTTCAATGTCTTTTTCTAGCCTAATCTGCCATGGTGGTTTGACGTTGTCCCTAAGTCTTGTATTTCTAATGTGCTCCGTGATTTTAAAATTAAGTTCCTCAGCAATAACTACCGCTGTGCAATAAATGAGGGTGTGTATATCAATCAGTTGTGTGTCATCAGTTATAAATTGCTCTAATATTTTTACATTAAATAAATTAACTAAACGGAAAAGGTTAGGGCTATATTTGAGTTTAGGTAGTTTTGGTCGAGCAGCTGGATCCATCCCAGAATATTGTGTAAGTGTGGTTCTAAATTTGTCTAGTATTTTTTGTCCATATGTATCTGTTATTGGGTCGGGATCCACGGCAACTATCTCAATATCATTTTCTAATGTTATGGTTAAAGATTCGGTTTGTGTAGAAGTGTGTGATGTTTGCGAGTTGTATGGTTGAGATTGAGTAAGTGGTTGTAATTGAATGAGCGATTGTCGTTGTTCTGACAGACTGTTTTCGTCTGTGTTTTGTATGACATTGCTAGTGTTTCCATTATTTTCAGATATAAGTTTATTCCTAACTATGGTTCTTCTTTGGTCTGATAATAATGGTCCGTAATTAAAAATTGCATGTAATTGTTGTCTATAGTTGGTCATGTCGGTCTCTAATTTAGTAATGAATAAGTAGGTTCGCATGATAAATAGGTTAACTTCTTTGCTCCATCTCATTCGAACTCTTGTTTTGCCAGCCTTGGTGGACGCGGGTAAGAAGGTTGATACCTCCCGCGCAACATCCAAGACTGGAGAGGGTTGGACTGTATTAAAACTATTAATAGGGGGTGAAGATGGTATAGACGGTGACGATGGTATCGATGGTGATGATGTTCTAGAAGGTGTGTACGATACTGTGCTAGGGCTATATGGCTCTACAGGGGTGTTTGTCCTGTCTCTCGGTCTGTCACCATCGTCAGTAATTTCGGCTGTAGCATCTTTGCCGGTGGGAGCCGCCGATCTGCCTGAGTCATGATGCGTTCTGTGTAGATTCATATAATATAATAATAATGATTAACAAAAATTCAAGAATTTAATATATTGCAATGTATTACATTATTGTTGACATGCATGTACGAGTAAACTCATTGGAGACTTACCTACATTCTATTGTACGCCCTAAGGGTAGGACATAGCTGGTCCTTAACATTTAAATAACACCATCTGTATTATGTACCTATGATCCACAATAAAGATGATTTGATTGATTTGATTGGTTTGATTTGATTGATTGAGCCCGCCTGCTCAACTCCTCACCGCTGACGGTTCGCATGCTGAGACACCGAGCGTCAGCTCCAGGTGCGCCCCGGCGATCACCCCCGGGCAGCGGTCCTAAACGTTTTCTTCTTGAACAAGTCTCCATGTTGTATGGGTTTCCAGAGCCACGTTAGCCACGCCAGTAAATTTTCATTCGTGTGTCCGCCCCCCACGTGATTAGGTGTTCAATCAGGACGTGTGGTTGTTTAGGGGGCTTATTATTATTATTATTATTATTATTATATTATATATGGACGTGCGTTTTTATTATTTAACAAAATTTTTGAGATCTGCTGTAACAAAAAGACAATTATATAATAAGCTAATTTTATTACAGGGACAATTACTTTGTCGTTGCGCCCTTAATATTGTGAAACAAAGTGAAACTACAAATTTAACTTGAATTTATTAAAGGTTTATTTTCAAAATACTTTTAAAAAGAACATAATTCTCTGATTTTGTTGTTTTTCTTATAAATGCGCTAAAATAGAAATAGGTTGACCACTATGCCCGGTAAAGATTGGTGAAACGTAACATTAAATTTTACATTAACGAACCGTCCAAATTTATGCAATGCAACCTGAAATGTAACACAATAACTATGCGAATTTGTTTCAATGTGTGTTGAGTTTCATATTACGTTTCACCAATCTGTGCATTAGTGACAAACCAAGCAAAACTTAGTGAGATCATTATCATACCTTAATTTCAAGGCATAATATTTTTACTTACTGAGGCCCTAGATAATATGTCAATCGACTGACGCTAACGCCAATCGAAAAGTCCAAAATGTATGGGACTGACATTTTGAATCGAAAAGTCACGTGGTCGATCAAAAGTGGCTAGACAAAGTGTCGTTAATCACAATTCGCTAAGCGAAACGATAGCGCCAGGCCTAGACAAAGCAACAATCAGCCGTCGAAAACGCTTGTCAAAATATCAATTAATGTATGGAAATGACATTTAGCTAACGAAAAGTCACGTGGTCAAGCGATCGTTGATAGACAAAATGTTCCATCAAACAAAGCGATAGCGTCGAACGCTTGTCAAAATACGTGTCATAGGATTGACATTTCACGTAACGATTAAGTGAATAACACATTTTGTTGCTATAGCAACGACAAACCACAGAGTTTATAGAGAGCATACGAACAACATTCACAAATGAGGGCTGAATTCAGTTAGTACCTACTTAGAAAACGTTCTTAAAGATATTATTGCTAAGGTAAAATGGTAACGCACAGTCGCACACAAACATGTGCACACTCCTTTGGCTACATACGCTAGCTTGAAAGTGAACAAAAAAAAGGGCTGTTGTGTTTTGTGAGTTTGGTTCTAGTCCAGTTTTACCTATGGACGTTGGAGTCCAGTTGTTAGTATCAGAACATCTTAATCAGCAGAAGTAATTTGAAGCAAGTGCAGAGCCTTAAGTATCTACGTTTACGGCTGCAATAGAGGATGTCTTCAAGGTTTGGGACTGGAGAAGGCTAGGCATCAATATTAATGGCGAGTACATTACTCGCCTTCGATTTGCCGACAATTTAGTCGTCATGGCAGAAACTACGGAGGACCCCAGTACAATGCTCAGTGGAGCTTCCGAAAAAGTGGGTCTTAAAATGAACATGGACAAATACCCATGTAGCACCTATCAAGATCGGAGACATTACACTCGAAGTTGTACACGAGTACGTCTACCTGGGACTAACGGTCTAGTTAGGTAGGGGTAACTTCGAGAAACAGGTCAATCGTCGAATTCGACTCCGACCTGACGACAAAGTTACGTGGTATCTTTTCGTCTCACATACCACAGTGTCTCAAGACGAAAGTCTCCGACCAGTGCGTTTTGCCAGTGACGACTCATGGAACTTAAACGTGGTGGCTCACAATATTGGCCTCATCAGAATGCATAAAATTACCCAAAGGGCAATGGAAAGGCAATGCTCGGAGTTTACTTGCGTCATTGAATCAGGAATGACGATTTCCACAAAAGAACTAAGATAACCGACAAAGCCCGAAGGATCACCAAACTGAAGTGGCTGTGGGCAAGACACATTGCTTGCAAAACAGATGGACGATGGGGTCGAAAAGTTCTGGAGTGGCGACCGCGTACCGGAAGACGCAGCGTTCAAAGGCCTCCCTCAAGGTGGACCGATGACCTGGTGAAGGTCGCGGGTAGCCGATGGATGTAAGACGCGCAGGACCAGTTCTTGTGGCGACACTTGGGGGAGACCTATGTTCAGCAGTAGACGTCTTTCGGCTGATATGATGAGGAAAAGGTGGACAGTTTCTGCGTTTCAAGCATGTTCAGAAGAGTTACATAAAGATAGTTAAATTTAACCCTCGATTTGGCAACCGGTCTAAATTGAAATTGTGCATTACAGATACAGGCCTGTAAGAAAAAAAAGAGCTCAGTATTAGACCAAAAAGTTAATACGGGACGATGGATGAAAACCAACGAACGAAAAGCTTTTTGTGTGTGATGAAGCCGTGGAGGCAGGAAAATTAATATTCTACTTTGAGGTTGTCTATGTATTGCGCCATGAAGTTATCTACCGCTGTGACAGGGCGTGTAAAGATTCGTTCACTGCATGGGATTATTAAGTACTTAGTCCCAAGCGTTGGCGATTGTCAAAAGTTGAAAATGTAAGGGAAGGATCACGTGACTTTTCGATAGCGCCAACGTCAAATGTATGGGACCGACCACGTGATTTTTCGATACCGCTTGTCAATCTCATACATTTGAAGTTTTGACAGTCGCTATCGCTTATAGAATGTCACTTGGCTGGCGCCTACTGACATTCATCAGCGAAAACGATTGTAAAAAGTTCAAAATGTTATGTAAATAAGTAAAAACTGGTATGAAACTAATCGCAAACACAGAAATATAAGTATTTAATACACAGAATTATAAATACATTGTTCATAATATTATACTAAGTTGAATTTGCTTCGCTGACGTAGGGTTTTTCTTGTAGACGAGTTTTTCCGCTGAAGCTTTCTTGTCATCCAGAGAGTAGTTCAGTCCTATCGGAATCGGTGCAGCTTAGTGGTTGGTGTGATTGAATGTTTACTTTAGCTGACGATGTATGTTTTTGACCATCCATTGAAAGCCGGTTGACTCAATTCTGTAGGACGACGCTGAGCCCTTCCGGTCGTTTATCACTTGCTTTGTTATTAGTAAATTACTTCACTTTTGAGTATTGGTAAAAAATAATAGTATTTTCTTAAAAAATCAAAATATCTTTGGAATTTCTGCATTTGCATTGACAGAATAATTTTGACATTTACCATCAAATTCAATAACTATGACAAAGACAATATTATGACAAAGAAATTACTCTTTGTGGTTTTCTCCAAAAAATATTTTACTGAATAACTACTACGTTTCATTAATTGAGGCTTAAGTGCAACAAACGAATGTAATAATGGTTATTAAAATAATAAGTTTACATAAAGTGTACATATGGTTCAATATTATATATTTTTATATTGGCCTATAATAGTATTATAATAATCTGGATAAAAACTATGGTATGACAAGTATAACATTACAGTTACAAAAATAAAATTCTGAAGGCAATATAGTGCGTTGCCCGATCTAGGTTTATTTAAACCTGTGTTTCAGGCCATCTCTCTACGACGGTACTTTTTAAATAGGACAGTCAATTAATTAAATTAACATATATTTTCAATATCCAAGTAGGAACAATGTTTTGCGCTATCTTATGATAAACTATGCTTATGGTATGTATTTATAACTAAAACTAAAATGATTATAATATTAGGTTAGGTAAATACAGTTAAGTCAGCCACTTTATTTCAGCACCTCTAGTAGTTTTTCCGTGTCCGAGTAATTAAGTTTCGCTAAATAATCAGATAACATTATACTACACCTATTATAACTTAAATTATAAACGTTTAGCAATTTGTTAAATTTATTATATAAGTAAGGTCCTAGAAATAAGTAAAATCTTTTAGTGAATGCATGTTTAGTCTGGGTGTTAGTGCAAACCAGGTCCTTTCTTCTCTTGTCTGAAGGTCCTGTTTTAAAATCTAGTTCAGTATGTTGCAGTAAAACTATACTTAGAAAGAATAGTTGTCGAACTGTTAATACCTCACATGCCTTATAAAGCTGGTGTGTGGGAAATCTGAATGGGCGAAAGGTGGCGACTTTTAAAATTGCTCTTTGAGCACGTTCTAGGAGTACTAAAATTGATTTTGCGGCACCACCCCAAGAAGTTATGCAGTAGGTAAGAATAGACTGACACAAAGCCAAGTAAACCTGTTTGATTAATTTAAAGTCGGCTATGTCCCGTAAATTTTTAAAAATGTATATTAATTTACGCACTCTAGTGCATAATAAATCGATGTGTTTGCGGAAATTTAAGTTTGTGTCTATCGTGACGCCGAGGTATTTGATATGGTCGGCTTTAGTTAAAGTGGGGCAAGTGCATGCTGCGTCAGCGTATGTATTACAATTATGCGCGTGAATGTTTTGGTTAAGCGGAGTCGCGTTAGTATTTCTCATTGTAAATAAAATAAATTTGGTTTTATCTGAATTTAACGTTAAAAGATTATTATGTAGCCAATTACACACAATATCAAAGCCATTCTGAGCAAGTTCATATACCTCAGCTCTTGATTTACCTGAGAACAGTAGAGCTGTGTCATCCGCATATGACATAATTAAACCATTTTGGAGTTGTAAGCGGCAAAGGTCATTTATATATATCAAAAATAACGTAGGCCCCAAAATACTACCTTGTGGGATTCCATAATCGCTATTTTTAAGTTCAGAGCTCGTGTACTGACCTATTTTTAAAGACTGGTAACGATCGCTAAGATAATGAATTTAATTGCGCTCCTGTTATGCCTATTTTTTAAGTAATAGTAAAGAATAAGAAATGGTGTCAAAAGCTTTGGCAAGGTCTAAAAAGATCCCAATGGTATGCATGCCATTATCGAGATTTTTACTTATAAAATTTGTCAATTTGTGCTCGTTGATCTTTTGGGCCTAAAACCAAATTGTTGACCTGAAAGCAGTTTGTTATTTTCAAGATATTTTATTAGTCTGTTGTTAATGATTCTTTCCAAAACTTTTGAAAGCCCCGTTAGTACTGAAATAGGTCTATAGTTGGTCACACAGGTTTTGTCCCCAGACTTAAAAACAGGGGTGACCACGGCTTTTTTAAGCAATTTTGGGAATATTCCTTGGGTTAAACATACCTGAAAAATGTGAGTTAGTGGAGGGGCAATTAGGTATTTAAGTTTTTTAAGTACAGTATTAGGAATGTCATCCCAACCGACGGCGCAGACGTCCTTTAACCCGTCTATTATACCTATCACTTCATTCGCGTCCGTATCTAACAGGACAAAAGAGTTCAATGTAGTATGAGTCATAGATGGACTTTGAATAGAAGAATTTCTGTGTGATAAAGTTTTTTCTGCCAGATTTTTCCCAACGTTAATAAAGAAATTGTTTGCTTTATTAGTCGCTGCGAATGGGTTCAATTCGGTTGATAAAAGTTCGAGCGCAGGCTCTGATTTTTTAGTTCTAAATGTGTTACTTTTAATGAACTTCCAGATAAGCTTACTGTTTTTTCCTGCCTTCTGTAGCTGGTCTTTGTCATATTGTTTTTTTATTTTTTTCAACAGATTGTTACAGAAATTTCTATATCGCTTATAAGTGACTGAGAGTATTTCATTGTTTGGAGCAAGTTTCCATTTTTGGTGTAGTTTGTCTCTATGTCTGATACAGCGAACAAGTCCGGGCGTAATCCACGGTTTAATGTTGTTGTACTTTTTAGGTATTATTTTTGTTGAAGTGTTTTTCTTAATCGCAAATTGTATCAAATCAATAAAACACTGTAACGAAATATTGGGGTCACTCGAATTGTTGTAAACGGGGTCGAAATTAATAGCTCGTACGTAATTTTCAAGCTTAGTTAGGTTGAGTTTAGAATAGCTGCGCATGCAGTTTTTTCTAGGTGAAGGAATTTGCAATGTTAGTAAAATGGCTTGATGGTCGGTAAGTGACGTATTAGTAACCAATGTTTTGGACGGTGTTTTTGTCTTTATGATGATATGGTCAAGGCATGAGCCGCTCTGATGCGTCGGGTAATAATGAGCTGGTAGAAGTCCATGAAATGTGCAAATGTTCAGATAGTTATGTGCATTAGTATCGATTTTCCCGGAAGCAATGTTAATGTTAATATCACCTAAAAGTATAATGTTTTTAAATGATGATATTTTTCCTAGGTTTATGTTTAGCGAGTCTAAGAATCTGTCAATATTCTGAGATGGTGGTCTATAAATAGCCATAATTACCGTATCGGGGGACATTTTAATTATCAAGCAATTACAGTCTTGAAATAAGGGTTCTTCTACCATTGCTTCTAAATTATTTTTAATGTACACAACTAATCCACTATTTTGGTTTATATGGCTATTGGTTTTGTGTAAATTGTACCCGTCTAGACATGGTATATTCGTTGTTTTTCCGGAGAGCCAACATTCTGTTAGTACAATAATGTCACAGCTTATTTCAAGATCCTGTAATAGCACTTCAAAACCGTTAAAATTTCGGTTAATACTGCGAATGTTTTGTGTAAGAACGGTTAACATTTTCTTACCAGTGTGAAGAAGATTTTTGCACTCCCCAATATTACAAATTATAGCTTCGGATACTGAAAAACTGTCAAGATCACTGATAAGCTGATTTGCCATGGTATACTATAAACTAACTTATCTACTGTTTGTGTGCGAATTAACAAATTATTCGATGGCGCTCTTAGGCGCCTTCATAGTCTATTGAATTAATATAATTGTCTTCAGCGTATTTGCGTGCTGGGCAATTTACATCACCAGTTGGGTGATCATATTTTCTCTTGAAACGTTTGCACGTTGCACGCTGAGGAGGACAAGTTTTGTTGCTGCATTCCTTGAACGAGTGTCCTGTCTCACCACAGAGGTTGCATGTTGGAGATGTTTCCCGGCAAAACTTGGCTGCGTGTCCGAACTGCTGGCAATTGAAGCACCTGGTCACTATAGTGAAATCTCTTACTGGGCAGGATGTCCAATTTATAAAAATACGGCCTTGGTTCACCAGGATTTTTCTGACGCCAGGAGGTACTTCTAGAATATAATTACATGTGGGGCGATCTTTCTTTCCTGACTTATGGCTCATTTTAATTGTTCCTAGAAAGGCCTCTCGAGTAGTTTTCGGCAATTTGTCCGATAGGTTTTGCTCATAAATGCAATCCAATACCTCTTTCTCATTGAGAGCTACGGGGACACCAATTATTGCTATCCTAGGGCGGCGTTTGGACGGTTCTTCAATTTTAAGGCCCGACGAGACAAGTTTATCCAAACTTTTTAGTTTAGCAATGTCGTCTTTGTTTTCAGTGCTAATAATGACGCCTCCATTTCTAATTTTTCTTACGCTACGGACCCGGAGTTTCAGTTCCTCCGGCGAGATAATTTTCTGTACCAGAGTTTTGGTTTCGTCACTAGAACGTGTCTTATCGCTAGGGTAGATGGCAACAGAACTTAAATTTTCTGGGCGAATGAACTTGTCTCTACCCTTTTTAACCATATTGGCATAAGAAGTACTTTCCGGTTGCGTTATCTTTTTTTCGACGACCTCTTTGAATTGTTGCAGTGAGTTTGCAACAACCTGCTGTTCTTGAAGAAACTGGATGGTGCTGTAAGCCTGGATAGATTTTTGATTCAGGGATTGGTATAGGACAGCCATTTGAGACGTCCCATGTGCGACCTTTCGACAAAGATTGGTGACACGGAGCTTCTGATCGGAGTTCATTTTTCCTTCGGCAACCATCGAACACACTTCGTTTAAAATGGTCTCTATGGATCCTAACCATTTCTGGATCTCCGGCGTAGCGACGACATCAGCCAGTAAGTCATCCTCCGTGGATGCTGGTGGCGCTGTTTCTCTTTGTTGGTTTTGGTCAGTGGGTGTTGGAGTAGGCGGTGGACTTCGCTGCATTAACTGGCTACGACCAAAAGGGCTAAACCCTTGGTTAGCCATTACTGATCCAGAAACTCACTATTTTTATGTATAAAAGTAATTAGTTCATTTCGCTCTATGAAAAAGTTGTGACTTGTGCACAATTAACACGCGCGACACACTTTACTCAATATTTCTGACTCCGCAAAGTGTTTCAATATTTTTCGTAATTATTTATAAAAGGTAATTCATTATACATAACACAAAACACGTCCGCTTAGATTCGCGAATTCGAATCAAAAATGCATCGTTTGTAGCACGTAAAATCGTTGCGTTTTGGACTCTTGTGCCAATTATACCACGATTCCTTTGCACCGTTTGTCAACAATAAAATAATTAGAACTATAGATTCACAGCTATGGAAAAACTAAATAATACCTACATATAATTATTAACTTATTTTTGGTTTTCCTATTGTGCCCTACTTTTCTAGTTAAAATATAGACTTTATTCTTTTTCACTTCGGAAATCTTCGGAATCTTTCATGGAAAAAACCCACTAGGTACTAAATAAGTGTTCTATTTGAGGTTGTATGTGTAAAGCGCCATATATTGACCTCGCTCTATGAGAGGTCTGCTAGGTTTTAATCACCGTATGGAATTATTAGTTACATTAAGGATGTCTCAAAATTTACGCAGGATTTGATTTAAATAGAAAACATGGTTATTCTTCATAAAATTGTATTTATTTTTCTTTACCCAGTACACTGGATGGGGTTAAATATCAAATCACACACATACGCACTATTTTATCTAAATTTGCTGAATTTTATTGATTCAGCGTTGATTCTCCTCCTTCAATGCTCTGGTGGTTGTGGGCTTGTTTGCGTAGACCTTTGATTTAAAAAAAAATGTGTGCGTGTACACTGTACACACGTAAGAAGTTAAACTTCTATATGACCTTATTTTTCGAAAAATGATCATGTAAACCAATTTTAGTGAGATTTGCCGAAATATCAATTACATGATTGATTTTACCGTTAATGAATGGAGAAAAACTCACTTACAAAAAACCTAAAAGGTTGTAGCGGCATCAATGCCGATGAATGAAATGACATGAAAAACCAAGAAACGAAATTTGTACGACACCAAAAAGTACCGCAGCGCCATCTACGACGAACCACCAACGAAATCCTGCATCGCGCAAGCAAAGTTCTCCGTTGGGCACGCCACTATTGCGGCGGTAAGGCCCCTCTTTGAGGAGTGGCTGGAGAGGCGCCACGGCGTCCTCACCTTCCGCCTGACGCATGTACTCACCGGACACGGCTGTTTCGGGAGTTACCTGTTTCGGATTAAGGGGGAGGACACGCCCGGGTGTCAGCACTGTGATGATCACCCGGAGGACACGGTGGAGCATACGGTGGAGGTCTGGTTGGACATGGTTGAAAAACCAAGAAATAAGTTAATCGTAGGTACTACTTATTTTAACCATGGCTGTTAATCTATGTTTCTAATTATGAAACTGTTGGCATACAGAATAGATAATAATTTAGGTACATTTTGCCCCCAAAGTGCCAAACGCAACGAATTCGGAGAAGCATGCATCTGTAACACTGCAATTTAATTAAAAACGTAATAGTAATTCAGAAAAATACTTTTTGGAGAAAAGCTAAAAGAGTAATTTCTTTGTCAAAATATTGTCTTTGTCATGGTTATTGTATTTGATGGTAAATGCCAAAATTAATCTGTCAATGTTAATGCTGGAAGATGTTTTTAGATTTTGAGAAAATACTATTAATTTTTGCCAATATTAAAAAGTGAAGATAATTAATTAAAAACGGAGCAAGTGAAAAACGACCGGGAACGACCGGAAGGGCTCAGCGTCGTCTTGTAGCACCGTATCATCCGGCTTGCAATGGTTTGGTGAAAAACAATATTAATTGGATTGTTGCCTTTAGCTGACGATGTACGTCGGCTAAAGGCAACAACTCAATTACACCAACCACTAAGTCGCACCTATTCCAACAGGATTGCACTACTCCATGGGTGCTGGAAAGCTTCAGCGGTAAAACTCGTGTAAGAAGAAACCGTACGTCGGCCTCCTAATTTAACTAAAGAAAATGTTATAGATACATAATGCATTTATAATTCTGCGTATTAAATGCTAATATTTCCGTGTTTGCGCTTAATTTCATACAATTTTTACATATTCAAATAACATTTTGAACTTTTGACAATCGTTTTCGCTGATGAATGTCAGTAGGCGCAGCCAAATGACATTCTGTCAGCGGTAACGATTGTCAAAATATCAAAAATGTATGAGATTGACAAGCGCTATCGAAAAGTCACGTGGTCAATCCCTTACATTTGACGTGAGCGCTATCGAAAAGTCACGTGATCTCTTAGATTTGACAGCGCTATCGAAAAGTCACATGATCCCTAAAGGTGGGTACTGACCAGTGTTACGGGCCATTATGGTGTGTATCCACTATGTTCACGCACCTCTTGCGCTCCGCGCGCCAGCAACTATTACACATAGTGGATGTGTTTGCGAACTTGGTTCGCACTTAATTCGCAAACGTATCCACGATGTGGAGCAGTGTTGCAGGAAGGAGCGCGGAGCGGAAGAGGCTCGCGAACATAGTGGATATCCACCAAAACGTACCATTCTAGGCGAGCATGTAACATTAAGCCGTGTCCTAAAATCCGTGCAACATGCTCGTTTCAAACTCTTTGCTCGCCCATGCTCATGATTCGCAAGACACTGGCAATCACGATGTTTGGCGAAGAGGTTGTTGGGATCTTAGATTCTACTAAATTATTGTTGAAATTTTCTTTGTCCTACTCTATTATTTACAAGAAATAAACACAATGTAGCCAAATATCGATGCGTGTGGCTCAAGTTGCACTCGTCACGACTTGTCGCAGTGTACTGACTGAACCACGTAACACTCGAAGAGATTTGCCAAAAAATCGACAACAGGCGGAGCACTCAAAATGAGCCACGATCGGCTCTTTGCTCGCATGTTCTTGCTCGTTTCCACGAACTGACCTCACAAAATGCTCTCTTTGTAACATATTCATTACATTACGCCCCTTAAGACTGGTCAGTACCCACCTTTACATGTTGACGTATGGATAACGTTTGACGTATGTCACCGGAAAATGGTAAACTCCGTAAGATTATAAAATAACTTGAGAGGTTGCAAACTCTCGATAAATTGTCAACTGAAAATTTGGAATACTTTTTTTACGCATCAAAATTTGATAGTCTCGATATAATATATTATATATTAAAGATAAGATTATTTATTATTGATTACTATATTAAAGATAAGAATGCTTGGAAACATGCTGGTCCTGCTCCATAGGACAATCGAGGGTATAGTAGAAAAAGTCAAACTTGTTTTATTTACTGGTGTACTTTCAGGTTTTTAATATGTAATTTAACTCACACACTGATCCATTGTTTTTAATTATATTGTAAATGTGTGAGTACCATGTCCCTTACTAGCAAACTTAATTTTATCTCTGCTGGTATTGCTTTGTTGTACCTATAGTATATAAGTGTGTGCTGTATATTAGTGTAATGTTGGATGCATTGTGCTCACATAATATAATCAATTGATCAATGTACAAAATATTGTAAAACGTATATTTGAAAAGAGTAACTATGGAGTTTCTTGTCCGTTCTTCTCCATAAGAATCTACTTTTTGCGAATGGACAACTAGAGTCACTTATATTTTAATTTTAAACTGTAAATTTGACGTTCAAAAGTGCCTTTTAATGTTCTAGTTGAAATAAATGAATTGACTTTGACTTTGACTTGTGTACGTCGTGGCCATATCGAAGAATTGGCCACTTCATTGTATGGCCGAAGTTAGTTTAGGTTACATTTGAGGGAACTTAGGGCACCCCGACACGGATAGGTTAAATAGCTTCAAATTGGATGGCATCATACAATTCATGTTAGGTTCCTTTAAACCCTGTGTTCCAAGTTAGGATTGAAGCGGTCACATCATGAAATTGACAAATTGTACGATATGGCGACGACAATTAGTATCTATATTTGTTGTCGCCATATCGTAGAATTTGGCCTAGTTTGTGGACCGCTGTGTTCTAACACAGCGGTCCACAAACTTTGTTGTCGCATTGTACGCTTGGAGAATTTTCTATTTTGAGTGGACCCCTCCCCGCTGTTTTAATGTTAATTTTACATACATATTGTTTAATTCGGTTCTAGACTTCTAAATACATATATAGGGTAAAACCAGGATAGTTTCGCCAGGGGTATAGTTGCCTCGATTTTAATTACTCTAGTTTCGCAGATGAATAACATGTTATTTTATTTATCAATCGTGACACTCTACAACAACCACTAAGTAGACCGTGTTGCATGTGTCTGTGCGATGGCATGGGAAGGCAAGGTGCGATCAAAGTTTTTGCGCGTTAAAAGTCCTCTTTCTCGGCGGGGCACCTATCCTAAACGTAATTTATATGGATTAGGCAACTCCCCATATGGGATAGATGTCACAAAATTTATAGGTCGACAAAAATCGCCAATATTCTGGAAATATGAAAAATAATGTTCTTTACTTTCACAAATTTGAAGATAATGAACCAAAGTACCTACCCGTTTTATGAATAAAGTGACAACTAACTAAATATATAATAATTATATATTTTTACAAAAAGTGTGGCAACTATCCGGCTTTTACCCTATAAGAATATTATTAAGTGAGTGTCGAACTGCATAAATGGGATCCAGTATCGTGGCCCCCATTTATCTGTCACGCACTACGATGCAAATCTGTGTAGACCCCTAGAGGTCCAGACTATTAAGGAATGACTGAACTAGATTGAATGTTGAATGGAATGATTTCTTTATGGACATTACAAATAACTATGCAGCATGAATAAAATTAAACATTTATTTTTTTATATTTATTTACAAAATAATAATGAAAAGGTATATAAAGTAAACCCTTAATATCGAGGTTTTCTTAAAGTATCCACTTCAAATGCATTGTATGAAAATGATTAGGTTTCCAGGAATGAGAAACCTGTAGTTTCTATTAGAGGTTATTCTTGCTGTCATTAGTAAATGTTTTTTCACGATATTTGTAATAGCACTAGTATCAGTTACTGACTGAATTAACATATATATGAGTTCATATATTTGTTAATTTATATGTCCGTAGAGGTCAATTATTTGTCATTTTTTTTTTTTTTTTTTTGTATTGACTTAATACTCTCATAACAATGTTTTATAATGAGTGTATTGCAACATGTGATTAACTAGTGACTTCGACAGTTGTATGATTTTATTCTATCCTGAGCAACCGGCAGCAAGTTCGTCATGCTCCCTTAGATTTTACTGCTTGCGGTAGCGTCGGGGGTCGGGTTACCTCTTTCCCTCAAATATGGCGAGGGGGGTAATGGCTGATCTTTGCGTTATGCTCGTGAACGGGTGCTGCTTGTGGTGAAAGGTCGTCTTGTTAGCCATGGATTTTACTATTGTTATAACGATTATATGCTTAATGTTTAATTTTGATGGCCCTGGTTTATCACTTGTGGCGTCGAGTCACAGATCTTTTTATTAAATTCTACCCTCTGCACGTGTAAGCGGGCACACCCTTCATGTCTGGAGGCTTATTTAGTTTGATTTGATATTGTTTTTATGCTTGAGTTTGTCTGTTTATGCTGGCATAATGGAGTGTGCTAGCTTACAAGTAGCGAATTATTAAGTTTTATGTTTTTACGTGTTACCTTTGTTGTATTGTTTTCTTTGTAAGAATACTGACTACTCACATACCTTTGTATAAGTGATAGTTCTTATAACTCAACAGACAGATGTGTTGCTGGGGAGTTTGTTGCGCCACTTCTTCTTCCCAGCTAAAACACTAGGAAGTGGTGACGGGCGGGCGTTTTGGGGGACTGTCTTTATGTAGAACTTTGACGTTCAAAAAGTGCTGGCACTCAGCCTAATTTGAATAAATGACTTTTGAAATCTTGAAATCTTTGAAATCTTTGAAATCTTTTTGACTGGCTGGTGTACTTATGGTAGAGATGGTTGGCACAATTGGTTCAGGTGATGGTGGCGTACACCTGAAAAACAATACAATTTTGCAAAGGTTCTTCATGTTCAAGGTTTTTCGGGAAAATGGTTCTGAGTTGCATAGCTGCAACACGGAAGGAAAGACAGAAACGGTTACAATTCGGAAGAATGGGATTCCTGACTTTGCAATTAATCTAATCTTTAAAACTAGCACCATTTTACAACTTGTTTAAATAGTAGTTACGAAGGTAACGAAATGCAACCGTTATTAACTTACCTTTCCCCGAAGGGATCATCATCATCAGCAGTGTACCAATAGCACGCTTTACACGTACCTACTATGCGAATCAACACTGAATATACGATGGACTATTGCGTTTATAAAATTCACTTACATATATTGGGATAGAACCAGCAACTTAAACGTTTTACCTTCCAGGCTTCAGTGAAAAGACGAAACCAGGCTCCAGTAGATTAATTTTACGAATAGCTGGCGCGTACTTTATATTCCTTTTCTTTCTATAAATAAACAGGCAGAAACTTAGAAAAAATTGGTTTCACAATAAAAGGTTAAGCACATGTACCACTTTTAAATTATGCACAAACGATTCACTTACCTAGATTATTATATTTAGTATAGGATTTTGTAGACAGTCGGTTCAATTTTGCCAGTAAAATTATCAATTTCGCAATATAAAATAATGTTTTGAACCATGTTTGACATGTCCGTCATCGAAAACAATAAACTAGAACAATAGTTTTTATTGAACAAGCGTAATCGCCAAAATATTGACAAGCGGCATCGAATCGAAGCCGAAGCGATCCTTCGTCACGCCAACGCTATCGAAATCGAAACGCTTCGTAGCGATTGACACTTGTCTAGAGCCCCTGGTAAACTTACGTACTTAACAAATAATCAACTTGAGTTTTAACAAAAATAAACTTTTATAAATAATTAGCAATTTAAACTCAAATAAACTTTTATAATAATTAGCCATTTAAACTTTGACGTAAATTAACTTATAAAAATAACATTATTTGGCACTTTGCAAGTACTAATTTTAAATTAAAATTATAGGAACTCCAGTTTGATCTAAACAGGGCGTTTTAAAAAGATTCAGATTTTGATGAGATCTTGAATGCTTTATACTGTATACCTATATAATATTGGAAGATTTTTGTTTTATTATCTTTTTGAAACACCCTATTTTTGATTTTTTTCTTCAGTGATATTTGCGCCATAAAAATCTTATTTATTTTTCAATTCTTCGAAATCTTTTCCGACGTCCGATGATGAGACATTATATTCCCAAATTGACGTAGTACGACCGGATCCAAACATTTTTTTCAGATCAAAGTTAACTTTGACATCTGAAAGTATAGTCACTTTGGGTTCTCTTCTGTTTTTTATGCTGGTATTTGACTTCACAGTACATGACAGCTCTAAAGGATCCGAGTCATTTTCTAAATTGTGGTCAGTAATCATGACGTCATGATCATTTTCATCAACATTCATGTGGAGGGTTTTTTTCTGCTTCTGCCCACGTCTGTAACATGCTCTCGAATTCTTACGCCATTGCTCTCGCTGTTTTTGCTGTTCATCTATGCTTTTGTCTTTTATACCTATGACACTCTTGTTTTTCTTTTTCTTCAAATAATTTTCTTTATCTCTTTGTTTTCGTAGCTCATGTAATTTTGGATCTATTTTAATTTTATTATAACGTATTTTACTTGCTTTTCGTTTTGCTTCCAAAATTTCTTCTCTGGATTTTTTCTTTGTTTCCGACATTTTGATAGTCTACAACAATTACAAGAAAGAATTAGAGAAATACTAACAATTTAGTAAAAAATATATATTCCTAACTGCCTTATAAACAGATCCGGAATTTTATTTTCCTCTGTTTATCTCATTCCTCTGTTTATCTCATTCCTCTGTATAATGAGATATATATACTTTGTCATAAAATCGATTCATAAATCGATTTGAACGATTCTTAATAATGCTTTACTGTACACAATTACTCAATAAATAGTATTCGTATAGTAATTGAGAAATGGTATATTATACAAAGGCGAACTTTATTCAAAATTGAGTTTTCACCCAGCAAATCTTTGAGAAAGAAATGAAAAAGCAATTAAGTAAACACTAGAACTAAAAGAATTCGATCAAAACACCTTATATTTAAATATAAGGTGTTTTGATCGAATATTTACGTGTTTATAATGGTAAACTTACTTGAAATTATGGCAAAGGTATCCAAAAACTAGCACGTCGACGGAACGCAAGCGCTTGATCACGCAACCTCTCACTACAAAGACTTTCAGCGTACTGCTGGCTGGGTGAGCGCTAGTTCAAGGCAGGGTGGGGCGAGGGGGGCGCCGTACGCGGCGGCGCACAGTGAACATCTAGCGGGACAAAATTATTTTGCCCCATTTTTGTTATTTGGTGGTAAAATATAAATGAATAAATAAAAAGTAATAATTGATAGTTTTAGACGTATAATTTAACAATAGAACATATTTTCACAACTATACATCAAAAAGTAAATACAATACAGTAGCAAAGAAAACAAAATTAGTACACAAAGATTAGTTAGTACATTTAATTCTGAGATTCTTCAGAATCATCGTCAGATTCTACAATATTTTCATCCGAGTCTTCAGATTCTGATTCAGATTCATCAGAATCTCTATCTGTTTCGTCTACTGGTACCTCATGTTCAATAATTGGAATTCTTATTTCTAATAGTTCATTTACCTCAGGTTTAATTTTACCATGCTTTGTTTTTGGAGCCACACGCAAACTAGCAATATACGGATCCGACGAAATCAACAGTCTATTCAGTAAATCTCGATTTGTATTAATTCTCGAAGATTTTCTTGTAAAAAGTTCCCTGAATTTTCTATTGTGTTTATTGCGTGCCTCTTGAGCTTCTTCAGACATTTGACCTATTGGTAAAACACATGCAGAAATTATATCTTTCCCGTGAAATAAAATTGTATGTACGCTTACTGGCATTGGGTACCACGAATACTCCTTAAAATACAGTTCTCTTGTTGCCTTGGCGAATTCATGGAATTTGTCAACATTTATGAAATATCCGCTATTTATGGTTTCTAATATGACATGGAAGCGTTTGATAAGCTCAACATTTACGCCAGTTATTGCTGCTGACTTTTCAGCATTTCGGAAAAACTTACGAGCTGTATTTCCATCATTAGTGTTGCCAGTTTGTTGTTTTGGCATATCTACTAAAAGACCCAATGCACTTCTAAACTTTTCTTGCAATAACTTCTTTTTTTCTGCCACTTTTGTTTTATTTTCGGTTCCCCTAGCTTGCCATGTTTTTATATCCAAACGGTAAGATATGTGCAAGATGCATTCAAATAACCTAATCCAAGAATGCAGAGGTGATATACCCAGAGATAGAAATTCACTTTTTACCGTCTTTTCTAATATGAGTTCTTCGTTATTCATTTCACTGGGTTTGGCACCACATATGTAGCATGTCTGTGTGGATGTACATGAAAATACTGCATTACATATTTTACCGTCTATCAAACAGAATATCAGTGTTGACTTTACTAACACTTCTATGTCATTTACTATAATTTTAGTAGGTACTAGTGATCTAGCTTGTTCTTTGATTTTGTCAACTTCAGTCACAATAACATTTGGAGTTTCTTTGGCAAACACAAACTTTATGGGTCGACAATATTTTGTTGATGATGTCGAAGGGTTTTGCCAAACAATTTGTTTACCACTTTGGCCATTCATTGCATACATTTGTATTGGCACCATTGAAATGCTGAATAAACTTCCATCACAACCCCATTTAACAATAATATCTAGATTTTTTAAGTCTTTTATCGTTTTCAGGACTTCTTCTTGCACTTTACATAGTCTTAATATCGTGTGATCCATTAAAGATTGAAGTTTAACTTCGGCATGTGTTTCTGAAATATTAATTTCACTTGGATAACACAATTCTTTTGCCGCTTTCACTCTGTAGTATGGTGGATACATATTTTTTTTTAATCAATTTTGATTGCTCGCGTATGATGCCATATTGGTGTGTCGACAAATTTGCATCAATCATTAATGCCAGGGCTTGGTCATTCGAAAGCCCACCTTGCTTTGGGTTGGTTAAACACCTCCGTGCTTTTTTTATATCTGTACCTCTCCTAGGTGAAAACAGGGAAAGCTCCTTAACAATAGCTGCTGAATCCCTTTTGCCTGACTGGCGAAGCTGTATTTCGTTTGCCATCGATATCTCTTCTGGACACGTAGTTTCAAGAAGATGACGAATTCGCCGTCTCTTTGTTTTTTCACTAGATAATTCAAAATCTTTCCGGCCCGCTTACTTGTTCCAGGCAGTGAAACATCAACGATAGTTTCACTGACAATACCAGTAAATGATATGTTCGCTTCCAACCATGAAGAATTCGTTTTCAAAAAGCCTTCCTGATTTCGACCATTTTTCGTAAATTTTTTGACTAACTTTTTTTTTTTTTTTTGACGATGACCACTCACAGTTCAGCACACTAAGGCTGGTTACTGCTTAACCGGACTATCCTGTGGTGGCCTTAAATGACTCTAAGGCCCCCAGCCAGGGCTTACAAACTAAAATAAAACTAAACTAAATGACCGCTCGCTAGGGCATCCCCTGTGGGATAAGGACCTCGGCTAGCGGCGTCATTTGGGAGGAACAGCAAGGGACAGGCTGGGTCGTAACATTATTTGGGGAATTTAAAACTACTGGCTCAGCGACGCGGGCTGGCTCGGTAATCAAAGGTCGGGGAGGGTTATTACTGGGACGTCGCGACGGGCCCCGGCGGCGGGGCCGGAAAACGGAACGCGGTCTGTGTCGTGTATGTTTTCGAAGAGTGCTGGTTTCCCTACGGCTCTCTTGAATCTGGGTGATGGTTTGACTAACTCGACTGATTGTTGCTTTTATACTTTTCAGAATATCATCCGTAATGGACTGGACACAAAGTTCTTGTAAAGTATAATGCAACAAAGCATCTTGTCTTGTTTCTTTGGCGTTAGCAAACCAAACGTCAAAAAACGAACGACGAGAAATTTGCGAAGTCATTCTGAAAATAAGAAAATGTTGTATGAGTGTCGCAAACTTTCGCAAGCAAATGAACAATTTTCTTGTAGTATATGAATATAACTTTCAGAAAAATAAACTCAATGTACAGAGAAATGCAGGGAAACTAACTAAAACCCTAGATGAAACTAAGAAAGTACTGTTTATGATCAAATATTAACCTTACTTTGTTAATTTAATATGTACGATTAAACTAATATACATACTAACAAAAAATGTATGGAAATTTACCTTGAAAGTCCCACAAACACGATAACAACACAAAGTCACCACTAACTAGCACACAGAATCACAACGTATTCATCGAGCGAACTCAGACGAATGAAACGCATTTGCGAGCGGTCGGTTGGTGTGGCTCAGGTAGCCGGCCGGCCCGACCTTTTTTTACCTGCTATTGTTTCGCGTGGATTCCTAAAAATTTACTAAATTGTAGTATAACTTATTAGCTTTGAATTTATTCCGTTAAAAGGATCATTTAAGACATGTTCTAAATTGACTTTTGTCCGTTTAGTTTATGAAATTATTATACTGTGCGGCGTCTTTGAATCGATTTGATTTTCCCGTCACTAAATAGTGCTTGTGACGTCATAATAGGTAGTCAAAAAATGGCACGCTTGGTTTTCATACAGATCGTGATACTTGCGTTATCTATGTCTATCTATATCTGTGTACGAAATGCTAGCGCGCGCGCTCGAGCGCGACCTTGTAATGACCGGTAGCAATAATTTTACCTAATTTTATTTCAAATATCACCTACATTGTTGTCACAAATTTTGCTTGATAATTAACTCATTTTTGAGCATCATTGGAATGCGGAAATCTTACTAATGACAGTAATACTGCCGTCATAACTAAGAATGCAGTAATCGCAAAATGGCGGTTACGAGATAAACACAAAAAACATATTTCATATCATCTGAGCAAGATATTCGTATTTTCGGTCATAATATATATCTAAAAATTCGGAAAAAAATCAAGCTTTTACAAGATAATTTTCCTTTATTTAATTTACTAATATATGCAATTATAATACGTATTACTGCGTTTCGGTTTAGTATCAGGTCGTTTCCGAGTCACAGGATACTAAAACTAAATGCAGCACTTGCGCGTATTACTGCATTATGTCGTAGCACAAGTCGATTACTGCATTATTTTTTAGTAATTATTGCCATTATTATATGCTCGAAACTAAGTTGAAGTGTACTGTGTCTTCTCAAGGACTTATATAGGTGCATTTTAAGGTTAAGGTTTTTTTAGTCTCTTAGCTACGACCTAAGTTTTTACATCGTGGAATGCAAATAAAGTATTGAGTAAACTATACGGATGTTTAAAACCTACTTCATGTTCTTAAATATGCAGCATTAGGGTGAAATAAAAAAAACATGTTTTTGCAAATTCAGTTTTAATAAGAAAATAATTATCACGACATTATTAACTAAAAATAACAAAATTCAGCCAGACTGTTAATTAACATTAATTAAGCATCATCTACGAACCATTTAGCGCTTTCTTAATTTCTAAATTAAATCAGACTCTTTCAATGTAATTCTAATATTCAGTCTTTGTTTTCATTGGCATGACTTAGTAGCAAAAACTAGTTAACTATTTACTTATCACATTCCAATAAGGCAGATCATTATATGCAGGCATGTTCTTAATATAAAAACCTTAAACAACATTATTAAAACGTTGAAAACATTATTTAAATACAAGCTATCAAACAAAATCTAAGATTATAAACTTAAAAAAACATCCAAAGAAAAAGTCCTATAAAAAAAATATATATATTAATTCTGCAGATTCTCTATTTGCAGTGAGATCTACAGAGGCATCGTTTACAGGCAGATTTTGCCAAAACAGCAGTCTGTTTTCAGGTATTATGTTAGCTAGTTTTTTTAGTATACCAATGTTATTCCTCGCGGCTTTTGATTTCTGACTAGCTCAGGTACAGCAGATTGTTTTATTAATTGACTTTTCAGAAAATCTATTTCCAACGTATTTCCATCATGACTTGTCTTAGCAAGTAGTGTCATACGATTTCTTTGTACTTCGACACAAACAATATCTTTTAAATAGGTTCTTTCTTCACACTTTTTTAATTTATACTGAGATGAGTGATCTTTGTATTGAAAAAAATCGGAAACTTCCATGGGCTTTACATTAACTTTACCTGAATTTGCTAACTGTACGCAATCAATAAAATCGGAAAAATCATACACTTTTTTTTTGCTTTTTGAAGCTGATTTTCAACCTGATGATGAAAATTGTCTGCAGACATAAACGTGTGTCCCGGTTCGAAATATTTAATAATAATTTTTGTTGCGCTGATTAAATGGCTATTAATAATTTGTACCAGAAATGTAAAAAATGCCCAATATTTATTTTGACTGGTGCAGTTGTCGGTCCAAACAACAATTTCATTGCAATCACGTTTACTTTCAAAAAAAGCTCTGTATGTACTAATTATGTCCTCTTGTTTTCTGCCAGACACTGCTTCATGCCATACCGCTGCAAAAGGTTTTTAAATGCAATTATTCTCGGGCAGAACATAACAACTTTGAACATGTCTAACCTTGGTAGCATAATTACTTTTTGTAAATCAGCTTAGTAGTAACATTTTGAGGATTCTGGTCCTTTTAAAGATTCCGTTACATCGTGTTGGTAATGAATTCGTGCTTTTTCGTATTTTTCACGATGGTTACGATATGATGTACAATCGGTACAGTCCTCTGTATCTTTGCATGACATTTGATGCAGTCTATAACTCTCACATTGCTCACACTCTTCATTAACTAACTGGGCAAAAGATATGTTCATATCTTTTTTTTAAGAATTTCCTGTAGAGATCATAAGAAACTATAAAGTTTGGATTCTTTTCAATAAAATCAGTATGCATCATGGTTGCGTTTAAATCACTACGTAGCTATCTTCTATTAGGAGCATGTGCTCGTCTGTAATGTGCAATGGCCGGTCTAAAACTTTCAATATGCTCTTTGAGCTTCTCTCTGTCCAATTTTTTCGAAATATCATGCTTCCCACGTCGCGCGTCGATCTTTTTGAGCACTTGGAAGTTTTTTCAAAATGTCAAGCACACGCCTATCGTTATTTTTATGGTATCCCAGAGTCGTCAGAAAGAATGTCTTACAAACTTCCTTCTTCTTACTGTCGAAAAGAATATACATAAGTGGTCTTTCGCATCTGCTGGCTATTCTTAACACGTCTATAAACTTCTTTTTCTGTAACCAGAGACTTGACAAACAAACCTTGAGCTTCATAACTAAACTCCCAAAATAATTCCTTTAAACGTTTGCGTTCTAATTCCGTAAAATTTAACATGCATTTTTTAGTACACGTTTCGTTACATCCAGGTTTCACCGCCATTTTCTCCAATTTTATTTTTTTCTTCTCTTCTAACCGTGTTTCTACAGATCTCTCAAATTTACGCCTGATTCTTGGTTTGCCAGATTTTGTTTTTCCGTTCGTAGGATCAGCGTGTTCGACATCAATTTCTGGCTCTATATATCCAACATTCTGCAAACTGGATTCAGATTCAACTGTATCGTGGTTCAAGTTATTATATTGGGGCTCTTGATTTAACGAATCCTTTGAATTAGATGCGATAGCAATCATGTTGTAGTCTAAATTATCTTCCGTTTGCTGTGTATTTTCCATTGATGCTAAGCTGTTTACGGATTCATCTAATCCTAATGTTATATCTGTGAATGTTAAATCCATCAAAGAACTTGGGAACGTTTCATCACATAACAAAGAAATTGACGTTTCGTTGACCGGAAAAACTTCAACATTTGAAGCAGACGGTAATTCCGTGACTTGAACATTTGAAGCAGAAGGTATTTCCGTGACTTGAACATTTGAAGCAGAAGGTAGTTCCGTGACTTCAACATTTGAAGCAGAACGCAGTTCCGCGACTTCATTCGATTTTCCCAGCACCATGTCTAACATGCTTCGACCGCGGAAGTTTTTGGTACTCATTGTCAAAACAATGATCTGAAATATAAGACATCTATTAGATACTAATTAAGCAAGAACTAGCATAAAACTATTAAAGATACCTACACTACTCACTGTCGAAATCGGTACTAAGTTAGTGTATTGCTTAGGAAGTTTCGTTTATTGATCGAAAAATAACAAAATTAAAACATCCGCAGCATTCCGCACTTCGTAACACTGATTTACAGATACAGATTGATTTATTAAATACTGCATATGGATTAAGTAAGAGTTGATAGGAATAATTTTAAGGAAGAATTATGAAGAAGGCATTAAAAAAAGAAATAGATAGGTACCGAAGTCAAATTCGTTTATGTAGGTACTTCACTTTTCATACCCTAACCTACGCACGGCGCCAAGCGCTCGCGCTAGTGTTGTTGAATCCGCAAGTACACCCGCATTGCAAAAATCTTATTCTCCAATATTAACAAACTATTGAGGTGTAGTAGTACTACCTATAGTATAAGGTCTATGACCCTATCCATATGAATGTATCTTCTATTAATATATTAACACATTTATACTCTTGCAGTCAGTAATTAAAGGTAATCGCTTGAGAACAGTTGTTTCAATAATTACACATCCCCACATGGCGACCCTTGCCATTTTTGGGGCGCGTGACGCGACTTCTATCTCGGCGTAGTGTTACGGCTCCAAAGCAAAGTAAATAAATTAAACTCTTTGTAATAAATTGGCGTGAAAATATTTGTGGATAATGGAACTTTCGTAATTAAAATGAATCAAGTACATTTAAAAAGTTAATTTAACGTCCGGAAATCAGTGAGAATGTGTCGTTCCAACGTAGAAAAGGAGACGGTCTTCGTGAACCAGAATTCTGCTGGTTCCAATAATGCACACGTTGAAGAATTGAAGGCACATATTTCGACGATCAGTATTATCCTCATAGTAATTTGCGTTTTACTGGGTCTTGGCATTATATATTTTGCGTGGAAGCAGTACAGGAATTGTCACCATTCCTGGATCAGGGACCAGATTTTGCAGAACAGCCTGCGACGATCGTTCAACCGTTCCAGAGCAATTCGCGGAGAAGAGCAAGCAAATCTTCCAATGACGTAGAAGTCGGAGTATTCATCATACTCATCTGGCAGCTGTGCGGTATCATTTATTTAGTGAAGTGCATACTAAGTGCGTCTCAAGTGCGTTGTGCGTATTATAGTGCGTAAGATGAATTCGCGAATCATCATATAAATAAAGAGACAATAAAATGATAATAGACATTAAGAATTAAAATAATGAACTCTAAGATAAATTAGCAGTTTAAGTTTGTTTTGAGTGATCGTATATCATCATGTATCATCTTACACGCTGTGTCCCCTACTACAGTAATTCACTGTGAGAATCGGGTATGTATTAAATGGTTTAATTAATATATATTACTTTTGCATGAGGGAATGGAAGATGAATTGTTACTTTGTTTAAATGATCTTATATCAATAAGGAAATATTTAATTAAAAAGGGAAAAACACGATTTAAGGGTAATATTGTTAAGAATAAATTATGTGAGGTTGAAACAATTTATGAGAAAAGTAAAGGATTAATAAAGCTATTATCTACAAAACCAGGAGTAAAATCAGAATTGTTAAAATCATTATCAGTTACGAAAAGCGAAATAGAATCGTGTTATTCGCAAATTAATGTTTTGTGCGCTGTAATTAAATCAGACTGTGATAGTGACAGTGATATTTCTGAAGCAAGTCCAAATTCAGAATCAATCATGGAGTTCGATTTAAAAACGGCATGTAGTTTTATTCCTGTAATGACCAATAACGAAAATAATATCAGAAGTATCATTGACTCTATAGAAATGTACGCAGACATGTTGTCGGAAACGGGGAAAAAGTTACTAATGACATTCGTTTTGAAAAGTAGATTATCAGAAAATGCAAAATTACGTATAACCAATAATTACACATCTGTGAACGATTTTGCCAGAGATTTACGTGTTGCACTTTTACCAAAAAAATCGTTTACTGCAATACAATCACGATTACAAAACGCAACGCAAGGCTGGCGTACAATTGATCAGTTTGGAACAGAATTAGAAAAGTTATTTACTAATCTGACCATATCGCAAGCAAATGGTAATTCTGATAGTTATTCCGTACTCAAGCCCATAAACGAAAAATTGGCAATTAAACGATTCGCAGATGGATTGAAGGATTCGAGACTAAGTACGATTATTGCTGCACGTAATTATGACAGTTTAAAGGACGCGATCCAGGCAGCGAAAGATGAAGAGTTGACATCGGCATCGACTTCGACCAACGAAAATGTCATGCAGTTTTCACACCGCGGAAGAGGTAAGTTTCATAACAATAACAACAACTTTAGGAATGGCCGTGGTTCTCATAGTCAGCAGTTAAACCAACGCAGTCGAGGACATCATTATCAGCATAATTCAAATAATTTGAGAGGTAATTTTAGCCATAATTCAAATAACTTCGGCAGACGTGATTTCAATAACTCACGTGGGCGATCATCCCATAACTATCGTGGTAACGGACGTGGACGAGATTATCAAACTTCGAACGAGAATCGATCGAGTAATGAAACTCGTAGTAAAGGTCGTACCAATAGAATATTTTATTCCAGCAATGAACAAGATAAGAACGATAGTATGCCTACAACAAACGAAATGCAGTTTTTTCGATCTTAAACATAACATTTTAGCTTTGCAAGGTAAGGCAAAAAATTTTAGCATTATACATAGGTAATAGGAAATATTATTGGTTAATAGGTACCGGAGCATCTTTGTCCGTAATTAAAAAAGATGCGTTACCATACGATAGTGCAGTAATTAGAGATGAAACCATCATAAATGGTATTGGAGGTAAAATTAGTTCATCAGGGTTTGTTCAACTTAGCTTGACTCATCGTGATGACCAACACTTTGTTGACTTTAATATCAAGCTTCACGTTTTTGATAACATACCATTAAAGGCAGATGGAATATTAGGTTTAGATTTTCTTTGTCAGTACGCTTCAAATATAAACTTAGAAACTAATGTCATTAACCTATCTAATTATGGAAAGTATTATTCATTAGAACTAAGTGATGTCATAGATTACTCAGCTGAGGTGTTACATATCCCAGCACGAAGTGAGTCGATACATTATTTGCTATTAAATATTGAGAATATGAATGACTGTATTATCCATAGCGAACAGTTAGCGGAAAATGTTTTTCTAGCGGGATGTATTGGACGAATAAAAAATAATAGATTACCGGTTAAAATTTTGAACACTAACGAGCATGATATTTACCTACCAACTTTTCAACCACAGATATATTCAATTGAAGAGTTTCACTTATGCAATTTTAAATCAAACGCTAACAGTTTAGAACGAGCAAAGAACTTATTAAACATTTTAAATTTAAATCATTTAAAAATGGACGAACGGAAATCAATTGAAGAATTATGTTCTAAATATTCGGATGTTTTCTTTTTACCAGGTGATAAGTTAACGACTACAAGTGTTTATGAACAATCCATAACTATAAAACCAAATACAAGTCCGGTTTATACGAAGCAGTACCGATTGCCGCATTCTTTGAAAAATGAAGTAAATAGGCAAATTCAAAAAATGATTGACAATGACATTATAGAAGAGGCGAAGAGTGAATGGTCGAGTCCTGTTTTACTGGTACCAAAAAAAAGTAGCAACGATAAAAAATGGCGACTAGTGGTCGATTATCGGAAGCTTAATGACCGTATTGTAGACGATAAATTTCCTTTGCCAAGTATTACGGAAATTTTGGATTCGCTCTCTGGCTCAGTCTATTTTTCGCATTTAGATCTTAATCAAGGATATTACCAAGTAGCTCTAGATAAAAACAGTAGAGAGTATACAGCGTTTACAACTAGTACTGGGCAATACCAGATGAAGAGGCTACCTATGGGATTAAAAACAAGTCCGAGTGCTTTTAGTAGAGTAATGTCAGTTGCTATGTCTGGGTTAACATACGATAAATGTTTTATATATTTAGACGATTTAGTAGTCTTTGGGAGAAATTTAGATATCCATAATAAAAACTTAACAGACGTCTTGGAAAGACTTAGGAAAATTAATTTAAAATTAAATCCAGAAAAATGTAATTTTTTAAAGAAAGAAATTCTTTATTTAGGGCATTTAGTATCAGAAAATGGAGTCTTACCCGACCCAATTAAAGTAGAAGTATTGCAAAATTACCCTGTACCAAGTAATACCGATGAAGTAAAAAGATTTGTAGCATTTTGTAACTATTATAGGAAATTCATTAAAAACTTTGCAAGAATAACTTGTCCATTAAATAAATTAACTAGAAAACATGTACCATTTGTTTGGACTGAAGAGTGTCAAAGTGCGTTTGAAGCAATGAAACATGCTTTAAGTACACCACCAGTATTAGATTTTCCAGATTTTTCAGAAAATAATGAGTTTGTCATTCAAACAGATGCGTCAGGGACGGCTATTGGAGCAGTCTTGTGCAATCAAAATATGAAACCTGTAGCTTATGCTAGCAGACCTCTGAATAAAGCTGAACTCAATTATCCAACCATTCAGAAAGAGTTAGTTGCAATTGTTTGGGCTGTAAAGTATTTTAGACCCTATGTATACGGTAAATCATTTACAATTATGACAGACCATAAGCCTTTAATATATTTATTTTCAATGAAGGACCCATCTAGCAGACTACTTAAATTTAGACTAGCACTAGAAGAATACGATTTTAAAATTTTATATTTAAAAGGAAAAGATAATAGCATAGCAGATGCATTATCTAGAATTAATATAACATCGGATACTTTGAAACAGATGAATAATGAAATTTCTTTAGTTATGACTAGAGCTCAGAAAAAACGTTTAGATGTAGGAAAACAATTGAATACACCTAGTTTTAGTAAACGAGACGAAACGTGGCCTGATCAACCACGAGTAGTTGAGGTACTAAAAATTCCGAATAATTCTGTAGAAATGAGTTTTATAGGAAGTGATGAATTAAATAAATTAAAAAGACAAAATAATATAGATGAAGAAAAGGAATGTTTTATTTATAACAATCGAAAGAAGATGTTGTATATTAATCTTAACTTTAGAGCACAACTTACGCGAGCCGAATTTGTGACTAAGTTAGGTCATTTTTGTAAACGAATAGGTATAAATGAGCTATGCATAGTAAAAAATAAGGAATATGAGAGTTTTATTAAAGATGTATTAAAAGAGATAAAAGACAATAAGGATTGGACCGGTCCACGTATTTATGTATTGAGAGGAGTTAGGAGAATTTATAATGAAGAAGAAAGAAAGTATATTTTACATGACTTTCACCTACTACCTACCGCAGGACATGCAGGAGTACGTAGGATGACCAATAATATTAAGAGACATTTTTACTGGCCAGGCTTAGACAACGATATTAGACAATTTGTGAGTAAATGCATTAAATGTCAGAAAATGAAGCATTGTAGGTATATCAAGGCGCCCATGGAGATAACTACAACGGCTTCACATGCTTTTGAAAAAATTTATCTGGACGTCGTAGGTCCATTAGAAAAAGACATTGAAGGAAATTGTTATATTTTGACACTGCAGTGCGAGCTTACTAAGTTCGTAGAGGCCTATCCTTTGAAAACGAAGGAAACCGTAAGTATTGCTAAAGCATTAGTTAATAATTTTATTTTAAGATTTGGAATACCTAATACCATCGCAACTGATCGTGGAACAGAATTTGTATCGTCAGTAATGGAACAGGTATGTAAACTTTTATGTATAAATAAATTAATGTCTACAGCGTATCACCATCAATCCATCGGTGCGCTCGAAAATTCACATAAAAATTTAGGATCGTTTTTACGAATACAGTGTAATGGTCAAAAAGACACATGGAGTCACTGGCTACCATTTTGGTGTTACAGTTTCAACAATACAGTTCATACAGAGACAAAGTACACACCATTCGAACTGGTATTTGGTAGAGCTAGTATAGTACCATCTAGAGTTAGTCAGTACATAGAACCATTGTATAATCCAGAAAGTTATCCTTTAGATCTTAAGTATAGGTTACAAGTAGCACATCAAGATGCTCGTAATAATCTACTTATAAGTAAACAAAACCGTAAGAGTTGTTATGATAAGTCTTTAAATAATGTGACATACAGTAAAGGACAACAAAATTTAATTAGAAATGAAATAGCTAATAAGTTAGATCCTCAATGGGAGGGACCATTTGTTGTTTTAAATGATTTAGGTGTTAATGTAGAAATATTAAAATTTAATAAACCCTATTTAATCCATAAAAATAGAACCAAACCTTTGGTAACATAAGAAATGATATTAAGTTACATTTACGTAAAAAAAAAAAAAAAAAAAAAAAATTGTAAACTATATATTTTTTTTTTTTTTCTATCACCCCTGAGGTGAGGTGTAGTAGTACTACCTATAGTATAAGGTCTATGACCCTATCCATATGAATGTATCTTCTATTAATATATTAACACATTTATACTCTTGCAGTCAGTAATTAAAGGTAATCGCTTGAGAACAGTTGTTTCAATAATTACACATCCCCACACTATTACAAAACAAAAAGTTTACAGAATAAAACATACTTACTTAAATCAAATTGTAGGTACATTTGACAATTTGTTCTTTAAATGCAAGACCCTCAATAACTTTAAAACAGATTGATCTATTTACATAACTTCTTTTGCCCTATCGTTTTTATATCTAAACCAATCAAATAACACTAACACCAACACAATGTACACGTAAACAAAAAATCATGTTTTCAACTTACGTAATATTTGGCGGCGCAAAATAACTAATAGTGTCTTAGAGAAGTCGGTTGAAAACGACAATTCACAACCATCCACTAAATACCTAGTTAGAATTTGGTTTTTGAGGCTCAATTTTTGCATTACAAAGTTCAGATAAACAAATATCTTGGGACGTGAATTTAGATAGATTAGATTGACTTCTGTATCTACCTATAACTTTCCTGGTATTAATATCAAACTAATATTAATGTCATTAAATTGCTGTAAACTACTTGATCGAAGTTAGAGTACACTATCATAATTAGGTATACTCACCCAAACTTCGTTGCGTCAAAAAAAACAACAAGAGGCGCACCGGAGTCCCGCTCGTGGCACACGTTTTACTCCACCGAATGACGTCGCCGAACTCATTTACTAAGACAAAACGCGGCAATGGATCGCACTGCTACGACTTCGCAAGCCTTTACTACACTTAAATACAGTAATGTGGAGTACTGCGTTTTAATTTAGCAATTTGTCTACTGAATTTAAAACAAAATAATAAAGTAGTGGATATTACTGCATTCTGTTTTAGGGTATTCTTGCAAGTACTGCGTTCTTTCTTAGGCCATGTCTAATACTGCGTTTTTTCGTATCATTGAAGCAGTTTTTATGCAAGTACGGCGAAAATCATTACATAAAAAACATACTTCGAGTGAATTTTCTTATGAAAATATTTTTTTTTTACATGAAAAAAAAATATTTATAGAACCTCTTGGGATGCCATTTCTGGAAAAAAGTGAAAATCTCAAAAATGTCGATTACTGCATTCTTTGTTATCAGGGCAGAATACTTGTGCGCCAAAGAAAAGTTCATTGACCTGTTATCAGATGAATATGGCTCCACGTAGGCTGTCTCCACTGATGGCATACAGGCGGACCATCTCTACCAACTCGACATTCGAATAGTTGTCCGTCATCTTGCACTTCGTACCTACGTCTCAACGATGTACCGAGAAGCGGAATTCGCAAAGCGCACGCACGCGTCGGCGACATCAAACGGACTGTTAGTTCCGGGGCCGCGGGGGCGTGGCTAGGAGCTTGCGCGGGAGAGTACGCGCATCGTGATTGGGGTGGGATTGATTACCTACGAATTGATCGATGAATGATCGTTGCGTTACATGTATTGTTTGCGTTTGTTTGTGTGTGAAAGCGCGGTTATAGAGCTAGTAACAGACGGGCCGCGTTTAAATACGGCTGGTTCACACTTACGGATAACCGTAAATAAGCAAAAAAAAAAAAACCTACTCATTTTATTGTTGATTTGAGTCGAGAATCATTAGCATAATTACGTCCTTGAATTTAACGAGGATGCAAAACAACACGTTGTATAGTTACATTAAATATGAATACTTACAATTCCATTTTTTGCACAGCACACAGGTTATATTGTGAAACAATAACATAGATACCATCTTTTTAATTTTTGTGGCCATTCAATACCAGGCCACGGTCATCGGATCGTACTGCCTAGTTCTACATGAATTTAATTTAAAAATTATTTTAATATGCTATGAACCGCAACGACGTTATTTAAAACTTTATGAAATAAATACAGTATAAGCCGCGCAGATAGAGAATAGATCTGAAAATGGCGGCGGGTACGCATGGTACGGTTGACAAAACAAGTTCTCAAACATCGATTTTTATTGACTTTTTTTGCTATATATTATTATTTTTTAATATTATTAATTAATAATAGTAGAAATAATGACAAAAATATTAATTAAATAAATAAGGAGCAAGGGTGGGTACATTAATATCACTGGATTTTAAAATTTGTCTTTATTAATTGTGACATATCAGAATCATATTACAAAAATACCACCTCACATACATACATAAAGTCACGTTCTTATCCCTTAGGCCAGTAAAGTAAAGGCGGAACTATATTAGACCGACGCACACGTCTGAGACGTCGCCGACGTGTGTGATAGGTATGCACACTAGACCAACGCCGCCGACGCGTACGCATGTTTTGCGCGATCATTTCACGCTGGTTTTTGAACAAGACAGGCGGTACCTGCCTAGCTAAATGATTATTAGTTCTCTACAAGTCACAAGAAAAGGATTTAGCTTAAAAATGTGCGAATTAGACAGAGAATTTGAAGTAAATTTCATTTATTTTTATGGCTTTGAAACGACCAACAGGGGAGAAAAGGTTTGATAAACCGCTTGGTCCAACAGTATCCTGGTCATCTGAACCCATAATTGGTTCAATTCCCTCCATCAATTCATTATAATCCTCCATGGACTGGCCACTTTCACAGTCCTGGTCTTCATAGTCGTCACTTTCATCTTCGCTGTCGCTGTTCATACCGACACTGATAATGAAGTCCTCTATTTCACTCTCCCTACCTACATCGCGATTCCAATATTCTTCTTCGACTCTTTTGATGTGGTTTACTTGTTTCTTCCAGTCGTCTCGCGTAATTGAAGCTATGGCCTGTTTTGTGAACTCCTCAATTTTGTTTTCGTGTTGCTCCACATTTCTATCTGCGACCCGTTGTTTTATTAAATTCCAAACGTGGAGGACTTCATGGCCATGTTCACGCAGAAGTTCGTCCACCAAATACTTTTTCTCTGGGCGATGCTTTTTTAGCTGCATGAGCAGCTCTGCTTTAGTCCAGTCTTCTTCAAATGAGACACCGTGCTCCTGCATCCATATCTTTATGTCCGCTTTGCGGGTTGCAGTCGTTGGCGCTTTATCCAACTGCATACTGTGGTAGGATGCATTATCCATGACGAGAATGGAGTTTTCAGGCAGATTTGGTATTAGTTTTTCTTTTAAATATTTCGTAAAATTATGACCATCCATCTCGTCATGGTAGTCACCTTTTTTTGATTTAGCTTTAAATAATAATCCTGCACCCTCCACAAACCCATCCTCTGAGCCGGCATGAACCATCACCCACCTTTGTTCGGGACTATCATTTTTGCGAACGCCTTTATCGGTGGATGACTGCCAGCACTTGCTGACAGTATAATGGGCATGGATCCACGACTCATCCATATATACAACTTTCTTTTTTTCCGCACCCATGGCATCATTTTGTCGGAGGCAGCGTAAATATTTAACTCGCCACGCTTTTATGTTATCGCGTTCTATGAGCACCATTCGGTTCTGGCGGCATTTTTAAAATTTAAATCCGAGCTTTTCCTTTAAAATCTTTCTTAATGTCGTTTTGGAGCCTTTATAGTTTAAATCTGCTCTTGCTGACGCCAGAATCTTGTTCAGCGTAGGTACCTCCTTTCGAACGTCGTATATTGAGGCAACAATATTTCTAAAAGAGTAAAATATTACTATTACTGTCAGTTATCGTTATAGAGCGACGCCGTTCGCAGTTTCGCACACGCCGGTGAGTACGATCAACACCATGAATGACTTGATCGATACGGGGCGTCTGTGGACCCGTATTTTCAGATGCTTCAAGTTTTGAAGATGATACTATCTACACTATCTACAGCTATGATGATGGATGAGGATTGATGATGGTGATGGATGATGTTGAATGATAATGATGGATGATGATGATAGTGGTGGGTGATGATGTCGATGATAATGTATGATGGATGATGATGGTGGTGGATGATGAGGGCGGTGGGTGATGCTGATGATTGTATGATGATGGCGATATTGGCGATGGATAATGATGATGGACGATGATGATGATAATGGTGGGCGATGATTATGGTGTTTGATGATGATGAATGTTAATGGTGATGGATGATGACGATGGCTGATGGTCAGCAACACTGAACTTAGTCATACTCGCTGCCAAAAGGACTCGTTTCCGGGCCAGAAACTATTTATACAAAAACCACACTCGTTTCCAGGCCAGAAAATCTATATAAAAAAATCATACTCGATCGAGGTAAGGCTAATCATCTTCAAATAAATTGATTTATCTATCTATCTTGGTCACGCCCATAAAGCAACCGCGTAAAATAATGTGTAGGAACCATGTAATTACCTTCTTTCTTTATTCTCGATATAATAGCCATCGATAAATTAGTCGCCATCGCTGCGCGTGCGGCGCTATACTTTAACGGATGATAACGCTCCAAGTTCTTCTCTTCGTCAAAGTATTTTATAACGTTGTAAACAATCTCACGTGCATCACTGTGAAGAATCTTTCCATGTTTTCGTGAAGCCATTGTTAATCAATCACAAAATGTCAACGTTCGTAACAAAAACTTAACGAAAATAAATAACAATCAAACGTAACGCAAACAAATAACAATCAAACTCAACAAAAACAACAATGAATATCAACGAAAACATCAAAATAACGGAACGAATTTAACGATAACTCGGAGTGCGTCAAGTAGCGTGGAAAGCGAATCCTGACTGACTATGTTTTTGTAGCGCGTACTTCACTATAGTAGGCGCCAGATAATCGTGGAATAACGGTCATTGACCCACCTACAATTATTGACATTTTTAATTTGAAAAAAAAACGGAATTAATGACAAAGCTGTCCCGAATCATCATCTCTCGTGATCCTTAACATTGTCTAATAATGAAAAACGATTCATATTTAATTGTTCAGGTACCTATGAACAGTTATTAGGGAAAGGTCAATGTACTTTATTCCACATTTATCTGGCGCCTACTATATGTGAGTATAGACAGCGATAGAGAGTGAGCGAGAACGCATGCGAGCGGACGCCATTTTCAGATCTATTCTCTATCTGCGCGGCTTATACCTAGGTAAACAATTTCGTTCCTAAAAGATCCATTGCCAAGCCCTCAGACCGTAGAACCAGTGGCGTGCGGTGGGTCTCAAGAAAGGGTAGGCAAACGGACAGATAACAAAAAAAAACACCAGTTTCTTCAAAGTTCAAATCACGATATTCTGACGATGCAAATTATGAAAGATTCGGCCACCCCAAATATCTTATCCAAGTGGGTGATAGTTAGAACACGTCACTTGCAAGATATCCGATGTGGCCTTTAAGGGCCCTCATTCATGTGATTCGCTGCTATATAAATATATATAATAAGTTAACTACGGGTTTTACAGCAGTGAAAAAGTTAAATTTAACCAACTCATTTATAAATTAAATCCACGCGGCTATCTTTTTTCAAATATGAACTTAAGACCTGATCATAAAAAGTAGGCTTGCGTCGTAGTTCGACCATTAATTCTTTTTCGATAGAAATTAAAGATAGATTTGTGAGTCGTTGCTGACTCTGTGTGTTTCTTAAGCCTGCTATACATGTTGGCCGAGCGTAGACCAACACGAGCCTAAGCAAATCGACACAAGCCAAACGCTACTGTCTACATGTTTGGCAAGTTAAAGACCAACGCGAGCCTGGACCAATGGACGCAAGCTAATTTGAAAGATGCCCATACGTTGGCCTTGGTCAGTTTATATTGTGAATTGAAAGAATATGGACGCCGACGTAGTAGCTATTTCAGCTGCTGCTATATATTTAATGAGTGCTTATAATTATTATGTCAGTGTGTACCGCACGAAGGTAGTGAAAAAGAAAAGACAAAAAAGAAGGTGCTGGATGTTGAGTATTCACAGAAATAGAACAAGGTAATGTACCTAGGTATATTCACCTTTTGTTTTGTCAACATTTTTTTGTTTCAATTTTGTTTATTTTAACTTTCTTTTGACAGAAATAGTATGGAAAATCAGCTATCTGAACTACTTCAAGAACCTGAATCAAATGAATTTCAAAATTTTGTTCGAATGTCTGATAGCGATTTCGAATATTTACTTCAGAAAATTTCTCCAGCCATCAGCAAACAAGATACCGATTTCAGAGAAAGCGTACCAGCTAAGATTCGACTTGCTGTGACACTAAGATATCTAGCAACTGGAGACAGTTACAGGAAGTCTACATTACACCTTTAAAATATCTAGTCAACTAATATCTCGTATAATTCCTGAAGTTTGTCAAGCCCTCATTAATGTTTTAAAGGATACTGTTAAGGTAAATGAAACTTCACATATTATTAATTTTTTTATTACAAAGAAATACAAATATTATTATTCATGTAGGTAGGTACTTAAATCAATTTATGGAGTATTATCACTCATTGCTTTTAAAAATGCGTCATGTAAGATTGGATTGAATTTTGCTGACTTAATGACTTCGTCAGATAATATTTGGATTTCGTTATTTTTTTGTTGTTTTAATGTTGGTTGTTGTATCTGTTCGTAATGTTCGTGTTGTGGTGAGGACACAGTAATGTTTTGTGTAATTATATTATTTTGCTCTGGTATTTTATAATATGGGATAGCAGTGAGATGAAAATGGCCGTTGTGGTATATGTACTGGTGAATCTGGAAGAACATAGAATGTTTGAGATGAAGAAGGGCGGTGCATATCAGCTGGTGATGTACAACCATCAGAACTCATTACACTAAAGGATGAGGAAGGACGTTGTTGGAGGCTATTTCTAATTCTTTTTGTCAACAATTCATCCAATTCAAACATGACATCCTGCTGCTCAATATCTGAGAAATATTTCTTCAATTTGGAGGCTACTAATTTTCCATAGAGATCACACATATCTTCCTTTTCACCCGATTTGTTGGTCAATACAGTATTGAATGTTTTTAATGCGTGCTGCATTTGTTCGCTTGCTTTTTGAAGCTCAGGAGGATTAGAAGAACGACGCTTCGATGCAGTTTTATTCAAGGGAGGTGGCAAAGTAACATTTGAAGAGCTTGAATGCTGACCTTCTTCATCGTCGCCCAGTCTAGTGTCATTTTGCTCATCTGTTGAAGTACTTTGTTCAGTTGCTTGTGTAAAAAATAAAGTAATATAAATATTTTTGTTTTTCAGATTCCTACATCTCCAGAGGAATGGCTTACTGTCGCAAGAGGATTCAGGTTTCCGCATTGCATAGGGGCAATAGATGGGAAGCACATTAAAATACAATGCCCCCCTGAAACTGGTTCAGAATATTACAATTACAAAGGAGACTTTAGTATTGTTCTAGTAGGTCTAGTTGACAGTAATTACTGTTTTTTATTTGCTGATGTGGGTGCTCAAGGCCGGATTAGTGATGGTGGTGTTTTAAAACAAAGTATATTGCCCACTACCAGACACGGATATAGAATTTCCATATGTTATATTGGGTGATGGTGCGTTTGCTCTTCATACGAATATTTTAAAACCATACCCTGGAAATCATGAGATAGGTACTCTTGAAAGAAATTTTAACCAAATACTGTCTAGCTCTCGCGTCATTGTTGAAAACACGTTCGGTATTATGGCGAGTGTATTTAGAGTATTCAAAAAACCAATAGCCCTAGAAGTTGAAAAAGCATCTATTGTAACAATGACGTGCGTGCTGTTGCACAACTTTCTGAGAACTAGCAGCACATCTCGGAATATCTATACTCCACAAGGAGCGCTGGATAAATATGAAAATGGCGAGTTAGTCCAACCTGGCTCTTGGAGACAAAGAGATTTTTATGGGTTATTTCCATTACAAGATGTACCCCGCAGAACTGCTAGAAATGCAATAGAAGGGAGATCAAATTTTGCGAATTATTTGTTTCAAAACAGGAATGGAAACCCTGCATACTTTGTTTAGACCATCACAAAAATAAAAACCCCAAAATAAAAAACGTAATTTAAAAAATGTTGAACCCGACTTCAACTAAAAAGTAAAAAATAATATAATGAAAAGGGTTGAATACATAACCCTCCTTTTTTTGAAGTCGGGTTAAATAAGTTAAATGTGTCTAATGTGCCTATATATAATGTACTCTATCTAATTGTTATATTGCTAAGCACCTAGGTACATAATTATAAATAAATGATTCATTATTATTCGGGTATTTTTATTGTAATACCTACTTACTGTGTTATTTAATTTACTGGACACTCGTATACATCTTCGAGAAATGATTCCATGATTGTATAAAATACCCAAATGGGTTTATATACATCTTCTTCACCACAACCAGAAGTCTTTGAAGCCTTCTTTTTCTTCAAATGTTGTCTAAACGTAGCCATTAATGCTTCCTTCTTTTTCTTAAGCTCAGGAATAGGAATCTCCATTTCATTAGAGATCCTTACCCAAGCATCATGCACCTAAAATATAAATAAATTTAATACATTTAAAAGTACGAATAAAACAAACAATACGACAAGGAACATAACCTAAAGAGTATACGTTTTAGCGTCGTAGGGGAGGTAAGCCTAAAACGGGTACGCTAAGGGACATGTGAAATAAAAAATACTTAGAAACGTAAAATGTACCAAATAGTTTTACTAAAGGAAATGTTTATTTAATATAGTATATAAAAAAGTAACAAACATAACCCTTCCAAATACCCGTTTTGCCCTTATAGGGGGCCTAAATCAGGTACCTCATCAGGGCATAACGGGTAAAGGCTATATAATGAGAACAATCAACTTATTTTTATAGTTTTACAATATTTATTAACATAAAATCACTTATATTTTCATTTAAGCGTCTTAAATTATTAATCAGACTCATATTCAATCTTATCTTGTTTAAACTATAAATCATCTTTGGCAACAAACAGCTACTAAGAAGAATTTAAAAATAAACTAGAGTACCTATTGTTATTTTTATAGTTTTACAAAATACTTTAACATGAGATCACTTATATTTGCTCATTAAACCTTCCTAAATGTTTAATTAGACCCGTATTCAATCTTTAATCTTGTTTAAATTATAAATCATCGGTGGAACAAAACAACTAAATAAAAACTAGTAAATAAGAATTAAATAAAAACTTAATTACTCTTGGCAGGCATCACAGTAATAATTGCCTCTGCCAGAATAAGAAGTGCACGCTTCGTGAGCCCACATGTCACAATCGTCACACCTGATCCAATCTTCTAGAGGTGGTTCAGTATATAGTTCAGCACAGACTAAGCAAGCGTATTCAGTTTTGTCATTCTGACTGTTTTTTGGACCACGTTTGGATCTTACCTGTCTCTTGTTGGTATTACTACAACAAGCTATTACTTCCTTCTTATTAGTGCTGGGTTCCTTTAAATTTTTCTTCACTGCCTTAAGTTTAGTGTTAGTAGGTTTCTTCTTTTTGTTTTCTTTTTCCCTTAGTTCCTCTTTTACTGGTGTGCTTGTTAGTATTTCAGCCTTTTGTGCCTTACGTTTTCGTGTAGTTATATTCGGTGTGATTTGAGGGAGTGGTCTGATGTCTATTGGAGTTTTATGCTGTTTTATTGGTGGTGACGGCTGCATTTCCGGAGTTGTGGGCCTGTTGACTTCAGTAACCTGTAACTCCAAGTCTGTGTCAGCTACTAGTGGCGGAGAATTGTTGGACTGCATCTCAGATGCTGTTTCTTCAGTTTGTCCTGCTGTCACTTCTGCTGTTTCGCTTAAAATAGTCGGTGTTTCTGTAATATCGGTGTTATCGTTAGTAGGTATCTCGATATTCAACACAGCGGGTTGAATATGTGCCGACTCCTCATTTCCAGTAACTGGCTCCGGCCTGTCCGTCAAAGTAGATGGCATATAATCACTTTCGTTAAATACGTTCCGATTGGTTGGCCAAATGCCAGTAGATGAAAACCCTTTTATTGCGTTATGGGCACTGGCCGCTTTCATGTAGGCTTCACCAAACAATCTGGCCACGTCATACTGTGAAATAATGCGCCCGACGTGGGTACGCTGAAATACCGAAACAGCTTGTTCGAAATAATTTTTAAGTGGTCCGTAAACACACGTATCCAAAGGCTGTAATCGGTGCGTTGTGTGTGGTGGAAAAGACACAAAAATTACATTGTTCTTTGAAGCATAATCCAGGACTTCTAAATATTTATGTGACACGTGATTGTCCATTACTAAAATTATTTTTTGCTCACTAGTTGGCCTAGTCATAGCCACAAAATGTCGAAGCCAGTCTAAAAATGTTGGGCCATTTATCCAGCCGTTGTCTGTGCAGCTTGCGACTGATCCAGGTGGAGCGCCATCTAGAAGTCTTGGCACCATTCGCTTTCTCACAAAGATTAAAAATGGGGGTATAAACGCACCTGCTGCATTGCAACAGCAAACCACTGTTGTGAGTTTACCACGCTCGACACTAGATATCACACCAACCTGTTTTTTTCCTGATCTACTAAGAACTCTAGGCGGCTTGTTGCTATTAGTCTGAATTCCAGTTTCGTCAACATTGTAAATGCGCGTCGCGTCAATTTTATGTTTATCGATCTCTCCCTCTAGCAAATCGAAAAACCTCTGTACTTGTGGTTTGTTAAAACCCCTAGCGCGTGCTAATGACGTCGGTTCTGGACGGCGTAGACTTAAATCAGGATGTCGTACTTTAAACCCAATGTACCAAACTTCACCTGCCATTCCATTTTTGAATGGGTGTGGAATATTGTTGTTTTCGGCATATTGGTACACGAGTTCTAAGAATTCTTTCTTGGTCAGTCCAAAAAACAAACCTTCCATATGAAACACATATTCAAGAAGCTCGAGTTCCTGAGGATCCGTGAATACAGTTGTGTACCTGCCAAGTTTCTTCTTCGGGCATCCTTTTTTGATGTGCCGCTGCAACGTGGATAAGTTTATACCTTACTTCTTAGCCGCACCTTTCACTGAGGTTTTGCTAGCTTCTTCCATAGCAAGTTTCATAAGTGCCTCGTCCCATAATGCATTAGAGGTTTTTCTTTTATATTTGTTAACCATCTAGAATAAAACAAACCAAAAATCTTAATTAAAACCTCATTTCAACCACCCAAACTACTTACATGACCATACTAGGGCAAATCGGGTACATACCCGTTTTACCCCTACCCGTTATGCCCAAACGCATGTTTTTATTTTTAACCGCCATAACCTCAAAACCAAATGCAGGAATGCCACAAGTTTTTAATTTAGATGCATAATTCCTTACAAAATCACAACACAAAACTTAAGTAAACATAATCCATACAATATTTGAGTATTCACTGTTACCAAAAGTCATTTTTTTTTAGTAAAACCATCAAAAATATTGTTTTCAATTTTACCTTGCAAGCGCTTGCGTCACAGCGGAGAGCCGACTGCCTGTGATTGGCCGACTGTCACGCCACCTCGCTGCACTCGTACATTCTCACTAATAGACGTAACACGCACACAAACAAGCATACCCGATTTAGGCGGGGTACCCGATTTAGGCTTATCTCCCCTACATAGTTAGCTAATGAATAGGTAACTAGGTATGTATTTACCTTTTTCTTATCTTTGTGATGTATGTGTCTAGGATTCCAAATAACCGATTCATTCTGGTAAAACTCCAAAAATTTGAATATGTCGTCGTTTGTTGACAGCGACATTTTTTCGTGTTCATACGACGGACGCCAACCACATAATAATACACGGACAAACATGTGGACGCTATTGGCCGAGCGCAGGCGAGCGCCTTTGATTTGTGCACAAAAACCGACACCGATCCGAAGTGAGGCGAGTGGTCACAAGCGACGGCGAGCGTAGACAAGTGGCGCCAAATGAACCCTACACACGTTGGCGCTTGGCTTCACTCGGCCAGCTAGGCGAGCGACACCGAGCGATGACAAGGCAAGGCAAATAGGCTGTCTACATGTTGGCGTTGGCCGTCGCTCGGCACCGCTCGGCCAACATGTATAGCAGGCTTTAAATAGGTGTGGATACGTTTTAAGGATGAAAATGAACGTTCTGCCGATGCGCTGCTCGCTGGGATAGTAATTATAAACTTCGCCAACCGTAAAACTTCAGAAAAAACTTTATCTAAATTATTTTTATTTAAATTTTGAATGATGCTATATATGCTACAATTCGCAAATTCAGGCGATTTATAAATACAACGCAATTCATTTTTTTATCTATCAAAATTAAAATTAGCCTGATAAGTATTAGTGAACTCTCTGATTTCCTTTTCAGGGAATTGATCACTATATTTAATAAAATTCTCACAAGAAAGTAACTCAAAGAATTCAAAATTTTTAATATTCATGTAACGATCTCTTAATTCGCTGAGTACATTATGAATTATTTCCATAAAAACTCGCCGATAATGTATTTTTACATCATCGACATTGCGCTTTCTTTTGGGTGGTCCGGTAATGCGAACAGTTGCATCATAATTGATCTCGAACCTATCTCTGTAACGAGCTAAAAATGACTCGAATTCTTTTATCTTTTTTACACAATATGCGATGTCACAAGTTTTTTTCTGTATAATATCGTATAAAATATCGGTTTCAGCAAAAATTTCCGCGAATGTTTTTAAAAATAAATTAAACTCGAATTCTTTCATGTTAAGTAAATAAAAATGAAGTGACTTGTGACAATGTATCACCATCCCAGTGTTCTGTATTTTCATTCATTTCCTCAAACAACTGAAGGAGGTGAGAAGATTCGTAATTAATTATATTTAACGTACGCGAGTGATATGTCCACCTAGTTTCGGCGACACGAGGCAGCTTTTTCATAACGGCAAATTCGTTATAATACGCCATTCGTTTCGTACTAGTGTGAAAAAAAACCGCAATTGATTTTATTATATTTAAAAAGCGTTTTGTTTCAGGAACCCGTTCAAAAGATTTCGATGAAACTAAATTTAATACATGTGCTGAACACCATACGTACATAGCTTGCGGACATTTTTGCCTCACCAAAGCCTGCACACTGTTAATTTGAGAGGATAAAACTGCTGCCCCGTCATAAGTTTGAGCAATTAATTTAGAATGACAATATAAATCTGCTAAAGTTTCCAAAATTATAGAACTTAAGGTTACAGCGGTCCGATCCGCGCTGACATCTACGTATTTAATAAATCGATCCACTACTTCGGAATCACGAAAATATCTTAAAATCGAACTGATTAATTTCGTCTTTAATGTGATCAGTCATCACAGATGCAACGCTCGAGGTCAAATCATTTTGCGTTCTGTTCAACATGCCTGTGAATGAGGTACTTGCATTTTGTAAGTGGGTTTCTAAAACTCCGTCATATTTTGCTAATAAATCTACTGTTTCTAAATAATTAGCTCTATTCAGTGATGATAATGATTCATCGTGGCCGCGAAAAGCTAATTCTTGTTTTCCCAGAAAGCATACAACATCGATCAGTCTCTGAAAAATATTTCTATCTACTTTGGAATTATGCCTTTCTATATCTAATCTTAACTGGCTATTAATACTAGTTTCAATACGTGATTTATCAAATGTATTTAACTTTAAGCAAGCTTCTAGACGTTTTTCTGATAGGTCATGCTTTTTTGCAGAGGAATGGAAGTTATGCAAATCTATGTCCCTCACTCCACTTACTAGAAGTATTAAACAAAATGCACGGAAAACAAAATAATTTATTTGTGTGGATACATCCACACAGCCATTTATATGTTGCATAATTTTGAGGATTAAAATGATGAGTTCGAGATGATGAATTACCATGTTTTTGGATTAAAGTCAAAGTCAAAGTCAAAACGTTTATTTCAATTAGGCCATTAAACGGCACTTTTGAACGTCATCGTTTACAGTTCAGTAAAAATAATAGAATTACATTAATAAAGTGACTCTACTGTCCATTCGGAAAGGTAGATTCTTATGGAAAAGAACGGACAAGAAACTCCATAGTTACTCTTTTCAAATAATGATTTACAAAATTTGGTATACCCAAATTAATTTAATATTATGTGAGGACGATGCACCCAGAGTATGCTACTTATAAGAACAAAGTATCACCAGCAGAGGTAAACTTATTCATTTTCTAAAGAAATTTAGGTAAATGGTACTCACATATTTACAAACATTGGAACCATTAATTAAACAGTGTGTGAGTCAACAGAAAAATAGAAACACAAAAAAAGGAACAGTATATCTATAAAGTTAATACATAAATCAACCAGTTGGATTTTGTCTACACCCTTGATTGTCCTATGGAGCAGGACCAGCATGTTTCCAAGCATTCTTATCCTGAATGTAATCTTCTAATTTGTAATATGCTTGTTTACAAAGTGTACTTTTAACATAAGTTTTAAATTTTCCTTCATTTAGTTCTAATATGTCAGAAGGTATCTTATTGTAACATTTAACACAATACCCCATGAAAGAAGTGTGAACTTTAGCTAATCTAAAAAATGGTTGATCTAATTTGTCTTTATTTCTAGTATTAAAATTATGTCTATCACTAATTTTACTAAAAAGATGACGATTTTTCCGCACATACATAATATTTTCATAAATGAATTGGCAAGAGAATCACGGCGACGCAGATTATAAAGGGCTCTGACAGCTCTCTTTTGTAAAATAAATATGGATTCAATGTCAGCAGCCCGACCCCACAGCAAAATACCGTACGACATAATGCTGTGAAAGTAACTAAAGTAGACCAAACGTGCGGTTTCTACGTCTGTTAACTGTCTTATCTTTCTAACAGCATACGCGGCTGAGCTTAGACGACCCGCAAGAGATGTTATATGAGGCCCCCATTGTAATTTCTCGTCCAATGTGATACCTAGGAAAACCGTCTGATTAATGAACTCGTTTTTCTCCATTCAATATGATGTCACATTCGCTACTTTTAACATTTGGTAAAGAAAATCTAATACATTTAGTTTTTTTTTTATTTAAAACCAAGTTGTTTGCCGTAAACCAATTTTGGACCTGATGAATACAGCTATTGACGTCAAGATTTTGAGGACGTCGGTCTATTTTAAATATTAATGATGTGTCATCCGCCAATAATACCATCTTTCGTTGATTTTTAAGTAATTGGGGCAAATCATTTATGTAAACTAAAAAAAGGAATGGACCCAATATTGAACCCTGAGGAACGCCCATTGTTGTTTCCGACCCTATTGAGTTTACACCGTTTATCTGAACTTTAACCTGTCTGCCCATCAAGTATGAACTAAGTAAACCAAGGGCTCTATTCCTAATCCCATAGTGCTCAAATTTCAACAAAAGCGTCTCATGGTTAACGCAGTCGAACGCTTTCGAGAGGTCGCAGAATATTCCAATGGCATCTTGCGACTCTTCCCAGGCGTCAAAAATGTTCTTTATTAGGGTGACACCGGCGTCAGTTGTACAACGCCCTTTGGTGAAACCGTACTGGTGTTCATGAAAGATGGAATTTTTATTAAAGTGACGTAACATCTGACTAAGCATTAACTTTTCAAACACTTTACTGAGAATTGGCAGAATTGACACCGGCCGATAATTGTTGGGTTCTTGAGAATCACCCGATTTGAACAATGGAACGACTTTACTGTGTTTCATGAGATCCGGAAATACTCCTTTGTCTACACTAGTGTTAAATATGACAGCTAAGTAAGGAGCAATAGTTTCAATGATAGATCTACAAACTTTTACAGATATTCCCCAAAGATCTGTTGATTTAATTTTAAGATTTTTAAAAGCTTTTATGCCTGGGGGTTTGTATGTTGAAACTTAAACTCCGATAAGCGTACCTTTACATTCTTTCTAAGTAAGTCAGCAGCGAGCGTGGATGACGAGTTGAGAGCTTCTGTAGTTTTAAGAGGAATATTGGCAAAGAAGTTATCAAATTCCTGAGCTACCTCTGCGTCCGAGTTTATTTGGCCATGTACAGTATTTAAATTAAATTTAGTTTCACGCTGTTTCTTCCTACCTGTTTCGTTATTTATTATTTTCCAAGTAGTTTTTATTTTGTCGTCTGCTGATTTTATTTTATTGCTAATATGCAGAGCTTTTGCTGTTTTGCATACACTTTTAAATGTTTTTGAATATTTTGCAACATACTTATGAAAACTTATATTATTCATATGCTGCTTCAGGCCATACAGTTCATTTTCCTTATACGAATGCCTGGAGATGCCCAATCGCTAAATAAGAACTTAGTGTAGATACTTTTCGATTTTAGAGGAAAAGTGTCATTAAATTGCGTGTTTAATATAGAAAAAAACTCGGCATAGAACTCATTAGGGTCGTCTATGTTATTAAAGCTATGAGCACCTAGTTCACTAGCCAAAGTATTTTTAAGTTTCTCCAAATTTTTATCTGTAATTGGTCTAAATTTTATTAGAATTTTTTGTAAAGGTATGTAAGTGCAAAACGTTATTGTTTGTCCGCTGTGATCAGATGGTAACTTATTTACAATTTCTTTATGTAAGTAATCACAATTACAAAATATATTGTCAATACAAGTTGAAGTAGAAGCTGTCACACGGGTTGGTTCAATAAAAACATTTGACAAATTAAATGAATTAAAAAGACTCAACAACCTGATAGTATTCGAGTTTGTTTGTAATAAGTTAATTTTAAAGTCGCCACAAATAATTATTGATTTACTACTAGTACTTCCTTTTTTTAACACTTCTTCCATTACAGTATCAAACACAGGTAGATTCTGGTAACTCGGAGGTCTATAGACGCATACCACAACATACTTATCAAGCTCAACACAGGACAATTCAATGGTGTGCTCAACCGACAGTTTAACAATATCCCTTCTTTCCTTTGATTTAATCGAAGTTTTAATTAAAATTAATGACCCACCATGAATCATGCATTGTCTGCTAAAATGACTACCTACACAATAATTTTCATAATTAATGGAACTCACTTGGTGGTCTTTTAACCAATGTTCTGTTAGGCAAACTACATCAAACTTGGTTTTTTCTAAAAACATTTCTATCTCCAGTAATTTGGAAGGGCAACCTTGGATGTTTTGATTAAATAATTTTAAAGTGTATTGCCCTCCCTTGTGATCTTTACAATGAACTAAATTGCCAGAAGATACCTTGTTATTATTCACTAATAATCATTGGTTATTTGAAAGGGTAACTTCTTTTGTCTTGCAGTTCAGTTTAAAGAATTATCCGGAGTGATCCCCACAGCTACAATTGAGGAGTCTAAAATGTCTGTATGGGTTCCATCAGGAAGAGAATACTCTATCTGATTGGTTGAGGCCTCCAAGAATGTTGGTATTACAAGTGGGTCCTCCTTCGTACACAAGGAATCATAATAATTAGTCACTATTTTGTTAGTACAACTAGACAACACAGACTCGTCACTTATCCTAATATTTGTTATATTAGCTATAACGTCATTCATATTATATGCTATCAACATAGCAATGAAATGTCTACATCTACCAGACAGGGATAAAGCTCCCTGAGTTAACTTAAAACCACTAACAAACTTATTAGTGTCAAAATACAATAATTTGTCACTATGACGACATGTCAACAAGTGAATAACATTATTCATCTGAAAAAGTATCAGAGTAAGGAAAAGCACACAACATCAGCTTTCCTATGTTTAAATTAAGTAAGGAGTCAACACCATCCACTATGTTCTTTCTGGTAAAACCAGTACTATTTCCTAACAGCAAAACCATTGAAGAATAATTATCTAGATTTGAATTTATAATTCTTTTAATCATTTGTTTAAAAGTTATATTATGATAACTATGATTGGTTAAACTATGGCTTAGGTAGTTGTGTAGTATTTTTCCAAAGCCAGAGCCCAATTCATCACAAAAAAATATAGTTTTTTTTTCCCTGTGTATTGACACAGGTTTCTGCTGGAAGAGTCAGCACTGGTGGAGATAGGTCAAGTTGGGGCTGGGGAGATGATGGATGGTTGCCACAGCTGCATGAGAGATTATTTGTCAGGGACTCGTATCTTTCAGCATTGTACTTCACTAAGTCTAGTAATTCCCCTGCCTCAAACAAGCGCTCACTCAGTTGTTGTTGTGAACTCTCATATTTTGCATAAATATTTTTTAACAAATACTCCTTGTATAATAGATCATTTTGGAGGCACTGAGTATCGATATCATATTGTTCCCTACTTCTCTCTAGCTCTTCAATATAAATATTTAATCTATTTGTTAGGCTGACTCGGTCCTTTCTAAGTAAAATATTAAATTTTAGGAGGTTATGTTTTTTTATTGCTATCCGAGACCGTTTAATTATTTTCTTAATTTTAACATATTTCTTTAATTTATTGTGACTCAACACAATAGGACACAATGGTATGGTATCATCACCTGTCAAATCTATAGTTATGGCTGGCTCACAGACTAATCTTGGCTGAACACCTACCAACTCATCAAATAAATTATTGGTGTTAGCCAACTGTTTTCCTCGTAATTCGGGTAAACATCGACCTCTAGACACAATTAGAATCTTATCATTATACGCTAATTGCGAAAACTTATTGCTTTTAATTTCTAATAAACACACATCGTCAGCACAGATTTCACATTCGCACAACTTTTATATTAGCACTACAGTAAGTTTCAAAATGAATTACTTATAACTCAATAACATATTATATTAAAAGGTAAACAGTTGAGATCGCGATCACATGAAACAATATGGTTTCTTAAACACTACCAAATAAAATAGCATTATTTTAGTTTAACGAAAGCTCTAAAATGGCAGATTTCTAATTTTGCCGCATTATATATTGCCGCAACCAATCATTGCCTAGCAGTGTGGCCGTAACATAGAAATCTTAACCCAAAAATCTAAGCGAAATTTCCCACATTCGGGGAAAAAATGTAATTCATGCCGTTTTTAATTATTTTTATAGGGTTTTTCCTTACAGTTTAAAATTTTTGGAAAGTATAAATTTAACAATACCACCATGTTTTTTTAATTGTGTTTAGTAGTCTTATAGGAAACTATCGTGTATGTGTGTAGTCTTTTTTCGAATTACCAGCAATTCCTCAAATCATCACAACTTGGCAACCCCACATAATTCATTCAATTTTAACTAGCCAATCAGATCAACTACTGTGGTCGGAGTTGAAGCATAAGTTCAGTCATAATCTGCACATGTGTGCCGTTCATACACACGAAATTATGCAGCTGTGTGCTACACAAGCGTAAATTTATGAATAGGCGATAGCGCGTTTGCCTAACCACGTAGTATAGTGAGTTACGCGAGCGCCTAGCGCTCCGCTCTGATACATGTTTTGCTCTAAACGTTTAACCAGGAGTTTTAACTTTTTTAATTTTGTTTTTGTAGTATTATTTTATTACATGTTGTTTTATTAATGCGTTCTTGGTAGGGCAGGCATGGTCTTATATCGTCCTTTGTGGGCACGCCACTGCGCAGAACCATGTAAGATACGTCGACCGTACCCGAAAAACATTGAACTAATAATTCTGTGGTAAGGATCAAACAAGAAAATTAAGAAAAAGTTAAGACAAGCCTTGAAGCCATGCCTAAAAAAAAGTTCTACACACCTTAATTATAACATTAATAAGATTCTTCCTGTTAGTAGTACAATGAAGTCTAGTACCCATCTAGTACATACTCACTTATTATCAGCCTTACCTGTTGAAAGTCTTTACTTCATGTTAGTGTGTGTGTGTGTGTGTGGTGGAAATTAGATACAAAGGGTAATGAAGATAAAATAAAAAACTTGAGGAAAAGTTCATAGTTTAATGGGGGAGCCCTAGTGAGTCACTGGGACAATAGTGATCACCAGGGCTCCCCATAATCAACACGTTCTCCGAGCCATGCCACATACACGCTTGCGCTGCTGGGAGCCGGTGGTGCTGCTGGTGCAGGCCGGGGTACACTTCTGCAAAAAGAAAATTGTGATTTGTAGATAAAAATAACTTCTGAACATGGACCTAAATTGAAAACCTAAATGTAACAACTTTCTTGAATGTTCTACGCCCTAGAACATTCAAGTATGTTTGTTACAACAAGTTTTAAGGGTAAAACTAATAAAAATGTACTTAATAGGACCTCTTGGTGTCATCATTATCTATGGCTTTAATAACTTTAATTAAAGAGAACTATTTAGTCTAAATGTAAAAGTTTTACCCTAGAATCTAGGGTAAAACTTTTAGAGGGACGTAGGTGGACGGATTGTTTTTTGTCAGGGAAATAATATAGTAACATCCCTAAATTAACTTGGAAGTATTGATTTGCTTAATAATGTTTAAACTCCTTGCTAACTGACCACCAGTAATTTGATGCCTGTTCCAAAGCATATTACTACTTACATTGTTTTTGTGTACACAAAATATACATAATGTAAACAATGTCCAGAAGAAGGTTACTAATCAATTTAACTGAAATGCCTAATATGAGATGGTATGAATTTGCACTTGGGTGAGTATGTACTCACCGCATCTCCATGAACGCCCCGTCCTCTGGCCTGTACACCAGCAGCGGGTAGAGATGCGCTCCGGCACGTCGGCGATCGGGAGCAGCATCCGACGAATCTGTCGAAGAAAAACAAATAATGAACTCGTATTTCTCCTGTATACTACTTTGTTTATGCGTGTTTCTAGCGTAAAATTGCGGCGTGTGTTTACATTATTTTAGTGTCCTGATATAACAAAAGTGGCTCTAAAATAATAACGGTAGTAGTATAGTTGTAGGTATTTACCTCCTCCACCGACTCCACCACCAGCCGCAGCGTGCCCGCCGCGTCGTGGGCCTGGTGCAGCTCCTCCACATTTTCGTAGATTGGCCTGAAATGAACAAAAGATTAAAAATAATACTTGTACCTATATATTAAATACAATATTGTTAATATATATGATTCATTCAGATGTTGATAATTACTCATTGGTGTATCGTTGGTATGGCTGCTGATCCTCATTTGCACCAGGCCCACAGCAAAAGACGCGGCGGATGGCACGGCTCAATGAAGACATTTTAGGATGCGTTTCCACAGAAGCGGAGCTGCGCGGAGTTCAGCGGAGCAGAGCCGTGTAAATAGGTAGGTGTTTCCACTAAAGCTGCGCAGAGATGAGCGGTGTAGGGCTGAGCTGTGTAGCTGGGTGAAGTGGAGCCGAGCGGAGCTGAGACAAGCGGAGTGGAGCTGAGACGACCGGAGCGGACCAGAGCTGATACTAGCGGAGCGGAGCTGTAAAGTGGAGTTGAGCTGAACGGGGCTATGAATACATTTTGTTTTCAGTCAGTACGGTATCTGCCGGACAGTGAGGACGCAATGTGGTCTCTAGACAAAAAGAAAGCCCTATTATATCTTTCTCTTCTTGACGATGAAGAGATTGAGGCAGAAGAAGAGGCATTGATTGCAAATAATTTGTTCTTTTCTAAGATAACTCATAGATTTTGGATCAGAGAACACATCAAGTACCATTCAACGCAAGGAGAATTCTACACTTTTTTTCAGACATGTTTTTTAGACACGACGAAACATTCAATTTATCTTACAGAGTGACAAGGAAAACTTTCCACGAATTACACTCTCTGCTCGAACCTTATTTAAGAAAAGAAGACACTAACTGGAGAATTTCGATCAAATCCGAAGAAAGGTTGGCGTTATGTCAAACAATGACGGTTCATTAATTATTTATTATTTAAACAACTTTTTAACATACATTAGCAAACTATGCTTAACAAATCACTACAAGTTCAAAAAACTATGATTGATATAATAAAACAAGTTAGAAAAACTTTGATAATTGATAAATTAACACAGTCATGTTAGAAAAACTATGATTAATAATCAACACAATTAAGTAATAATAACATTAATTTTAATTGCGGGTTCTTTATTTTGAGATTCCGCGTTATTTTGTAAAACACTTGTCTGATTATCTGTAGGTGTTGGCACAGGCTCAGGATTTGGAGCTGTAGAATAACCCATTGATTTTCGTTTAACTTGGCGTTGTAAATAAGGCGGAAGCTTTTTTAAACTCTTTGCCATGCCAAGAAAAAAATGATCTATTTCGTCGGTGGTGTCGGGTGCTTTTAAAATTTCTTTTATTTCAGCACGCTCCTTCATCAACTCGTCGCCTCAGTGCTTGTTTGTCCTATCCACCAGTGGGTGAATTTTACAATACGCAGAATTTTTGCTCTGTTTCTCATAAAAAGCTGTTGTTTCTTGATTTGTAGGTTTTTCTTAATACACGATTTACCTATTAATTGATAGTCTAAACATTTATACAAGATAGTATTTAATTATACCTTATTTTACAGGTTTATAAGTGGAGATAGAACAAACATGCACAAATATAATTATGAATGTGGACTTAGAACACTACCTCATTAGAGATAGGACAAAGTGAATGTTTCATTAATTCATGCTTATTTGTTCTATGTTTCAGATATACAGGATCCTTTTCTGACGATTTCTTTCAATTTATGATTTGAGATTGAAGTTAAGTTTGACTTTAATTAAAAAAGGTTTAGCAATAGTTTTAGTTTTTTTTATCGAGAAAACGAAATCAAAAATGTTAAGTTACTAATTGGACTAGATTTGAAATACAAATGATTTTTAAAATATTTTTTAAAATTCATGTCATTAGCTAGCGTCCTACAAGTAGTCTGGTCAGTGGGTCGTCTTAGGTCTTTTAAAGATGCTCATAAAATAACAAATGCAGTTTTTTTTTTTTAAATACTTTATTGTTTTTCTACTGAATAACCTGCATATCCTTAATATAACATCGAATTCTTAGAAATTTTACTCAACTTAAACCAAGCTGTTTTAGTTTAATTCTATGAAAAACAAAATAACTGTGTTATTATTATTTTTGTTTCTTTTTTCCTATAACTTTCTTGTCTTCTGGCTTCTTCCCATTTTTCCCTCTTTTAGTTATATTTCCTGCATTGAGTGACTTCTTCTCGTTTTTACCTCCTTTCATTTCATTTACTCCTGTGAGTGTCTCTGTGTCGTTTTTACCTCTTTTAGTTTCATTTCTTTCAGTAAGTTTTACTATTTTACTTTTTTTTAATTCTTTTCCTTCGGCAGATTTATTCACATCTTTCCATCGTTCAGCTTTCTTGATAAGAGTCTCCATATACATTTTATCTTCAGCTGGCATATATTTGAACATGCTCCGAATGTCGTCAATTTTCTTTTTCGTGAGTGTTTTATTTGCCTCTTTGATAACGATTTCACTCAAAATTGTGATTTTATTTTTTCTTATATCAATTGTTTCTATTGGTCCAGTAAATGAAGTTTGATATTTAATAATATGCCAGTTTTCTTTCGAATAAGTTATTAACTTGACTTGTTTGTAAGGTATCTGTTGAAAACCAAATTTTCTTGCTTCTAATTGAAATGACAAGAAATCGGCATCCTGCATTTGTATGAAAAAAAGCTTTAGAACATTTGACTTTATTTTTATAAGGGCACGTAGTAGAGATAACGGACTGTATATTTCTTGGTGTCTTAAGTTTCTTTCAATCAAACTGTGGACTGAATCCAAGGGTCGGATACCGGTATATTTTTCGAAACGTTTTCATCTTAAATGCCTAAAGAACAATTTGTTTCGTTTATGTTCGAACGGAACGTTATAAATAACGTTTTGAAGAACACAAAAAATATACCGATTTCGTTTAATAAAACGTTTTTAACCGTTTTTATTGAATTTTTGTGTTGTTCGATGTTTCATGAAAATTAAATTCAATTGGCATCTCACTGCTGCGCGGTTTAGTTTCGTCGTTCGTACCTATCTTACTAAATTTCGTTTGCTAAATTTGTAAATTTGTTTGTTAAAGCCAAGCCTAGGGTACCTAGATACTATTGTTATTAACCCGTGAGTATACCTACTCTTAGTTAGTAAACAGTGTATAGTACAGTAAGCATGGACAGTTCAGGTGAGTACCACTACCCTATTATATGGTAAAAAACAGAAACATACATCAAATAACATGGTAGAAATAACAATTAATCTTAAAGATTAATTGTTATTTCTACCATGTTATTTGATGTATGTTTCTGTTTGTTGTATGATGTGCTAGATTATCAATTGTAACAATGTGTAACAAAAACCCTGTTGTTCCTTTTAGGAGCATATATATGTACCTGTAGGCATACAATTAATGAAGTTATAATTTAAAAAAAAACGAGTGGTGGCCAAACATTGTCCACAAAACAGATCGCGTTTAAATTCGATACATATTGTTACAAAATATTTTTTATCAGCTGAATTCAATATTACCTAATGTAAGCTAGCCTACGGCCGGCCGTAGGCTAGCAGAAAAAAATTGCAGAGGTGAATAATCATTTAAACTTTTCAAATATTAATAACAAAATATTTATTTAGATTTTTTTTAAATTGAAGATTCTTTTGTATGACTTACGTAATTAACATCGGATATCGATTCTGAACACGTCCTTACTTGGAACAATAGGGTTTTTGTTACACATTGTATATAAATTATATTCAAGGTTTGTAAAGTTAATTGCTACTTAAATAAAATATTTCAGATGAAGAGCCAAATACTGATTTACCAGACAACCAACCATTTTTTACTGAAATAGAGACTGATGTTAATCCAATTACTGGTTTACCAGACGGCCAACCATTTTTTACTGAAATAGAGGATTTCAACCCGAATATCAGTTTACCAGACCAACAAACCTTTCTTACTGAAAAGAGGAGAATATAATAACTGGAAAAAGTATGTTAGTAGTTATACCGCCATGCTAAGCTAAAAAGGCCTCTAAGCGTTTAAGTGATGACTGTGACCAAAAAAACCTATAAGCATAATGCTTATAGGTCTTTTTGGGTTAGCACGGCACTATAAATAGTAGTCGTGTGCAATTATAAAAAAAAAACTGGCCAAGTGCGAGTCGGACTCGCGCACAAAGGGTTCCGTACCATTATCTATACAATCGTGCAAAAAACGAAAAAAAAAAAGCCCCCCTTAAATATTTATTTTATTCTGTTTTTAGTATTTGTTGTTATAGCGGCAACAGAAATACATCATCTGTGAAAATTTCAACTCTCTAGCTATCATGGTTCATGAGATACAGCCTGGTGACACACAGACAGACGGACAGTGAAGTCTTAGTAATAGGGTCCCGTTTTTAGCCTTTGGGTACGGAACCCTAAAAAAAGAAATAATTTTAAACATCATTTATTTTTTAGAAATCAAAAGACATGCAACATTAAATGGGGAAGAATCGCAATCTCTATTAGCACCGAAAAGACGTACAACAGGTAGGTATTCTTGTCAAGACTAAACGAAGATATTTTTCCTTACGGTCAGTTTTCAAGAACGATCTTTAAAGTTAATGCTCCATTAACTGTATTCAGTATTCTAGAAGTAAAAAAAGACGGCGATAACTTCAATGAAGCATTAACTTTAAATATCGTTCTAGCAGCTGATCCGAAGCATAAATATTATTATGTTCATAATATAGGTAACCCTATTCGCCAAAATATATAAATCGGCGGTAGCCCATATGCTCGCGTGATGAAACATGATAATTTTTAGAAACATATTGGTTGGCACTTTGTAGCACCAAACTCTGATTGACTGAACATCGATTAAAATTGTACAATGAGAATAAAAAAAAGGAATGCAAGCCTAAATTTTAACAAAATACAAATCAACCTAACATAACAAATTAAACGTTTAAGTAATTAATTTGATTTATATTGCAGGAATACAAATGAGTCTAATTACTGTTCCGCAAAGCAAGGATACCCAGAAGCCTCAGGAGGAACCTGTTTTACCAAGTCAAAATTCAAAGCAACAAAATGAAAAATACCAGTGTGTACTGTGCAACATACCCAACAATCAGAAAGATATCAGAAATGAATATTATGGAAAGCTTATTTCGTCAGAGTTAGATTTTGTCGAGCCATGCATACGGACTTATGTATATGTGGAAATATTAAAGCTAATACACAGGAATAAGCATAGGCACATGCCGCACGATGATATTGAAACAAAAAAGGAACCTGACTTTTAACATAGTTTTAAATAATGAACGAATGTATTTACTTACAATAGGGAATATGCATGTATTTTTTAATATTTTTATTCGATTAGTCATCGCTATAAAATACTAAAAAAAAAATCAACACCTATAAAGTAATTTAAATTTATATTAATATTTATAAGTATTTAAAAAAGAAGTTAAAAATAGCCAACCCACATGGGCACTTTAAACGGCCGCATTTTGGCGTGTGCACTGTGACGTCAAAGTGACGACACAAACAAAGAAGTGGAGAGGTTTTGGTTGAAACATCGACACTGACAAATTCGATAACTATACTCGTGACGTAAATTTCGTTTTGACATGAATGGTGATGCGTTTCATAAATTTGAATAACGCGTGCTTTTTCACTTTTTAATTAATATTTTATGCAATTATAAACAATCTAAATTAGAAAATAATGGTTGAGATTTAATATCAGGACTATAAAGATTCAAGGAAAAAAAATCAAGTAAATTTAAATCACATGCATATTCCCAATTACATAATACTAGCTTATTGAACCTGAGACTGATAAACTTATTAGGTATCTACATAATCATGTAAATTAACATAAAGATAATGTCATAGAAAATAATATTAAATTAATCTGATTTCTCATAGATGCTGTTGTTTCTTACTAACAAGATATCATCAATTATGGAGTCTTTTAATGACATTCTTAGATTATTTAAAATAAATTTCAGCGACGAAAACAACCTTTCAACACTAACCTGTGTTGGTGGAGTAGCCAAGGCTATAGTGGATAAAGAATAAAGTTGTGGATCAGTAAACCTTTTTTCGTACCAATATTTCAAAATGTTCTCATGCGTTGGCAAAAGTGGCGAATTTAAAAAACAATCAAAGAGTTTTTTAATTGATTGCAAGCTTCTGTTGGTCGTTCTCTCTGACGTTCTCTATATCGCCTCTCAGAGAAACCATCTATATTACTTGCGTGATGTGTGCGGGACATTATCTTGATTAAGATCATTTTCATCTATTGGTCGATCCTGAGTTTGCAATTGCAAATTAATATATCTTTGGTGTGTATGCATTAAATGAATCCGAGCTCGTTCGTTGTGTTCTTCGGAAAGTATAGAATTTACTCTCGGATCCATATAAACAGCAGATAAAAATGTGTCGTTGGTCAGAAGATTGCCCTCTCTTGCTTTCATACATATAACCAAATATAATGCAATAGGAGTGTTCATTTGTTCTAACTCTGTAATACATTTTATCCAATAAATGTAAAAATCACCGAATGTTAATTGTTCTTCTTGCAACCGTTTGGATAGTACTCTGCACGGTTTGAGAGCCTGCAAGCTCTCTTCAATTTTTGACCATGTTTCATCTCCAATTAAGTCTGCGTAATGTTCTTCACAAAAGTTTTTTAGATTAACTAGCCTGTCCAACATATCGGCGGTAGAGTCCCATCGAGTTGGACAATCCAGAATAGCCTGAAGCAATTGGTTACGCTTTAATTCCAGTGCCACGTTAGAAGAGTTCTTACTGCACGACGACACAATTCGAAAACGGGTTCAAGTTCTTTGCAGGCATCTCTTACAGCAAGCTGCAATGTGTGCGCAGCACAACGTACAGCTGTCACGATAGGTTGGGCTATATTTTCCGTTTCGAACTCCAAACTTTCCACCAAATCAAGCATTTCCTGACCATCTGCTGGTGAAAATATATAATATCAGATTCCTCAACCTGTTCTTCTTCTGTATCTCTTCTTCAATTTGACGAGACATTGCAAGCATATTAGCGCCGTTGTCTGAGGTGATGGAGTATAGCTGCTGAACTAAAATGAACTGCAAATTTATTCCAAGGAATCTTCTTGATTTTACAGAAGCTACATCAATTTTTAAACATACCAGTTTATTTTTTAATTCCTCATAGATCCTCTTTCGGACATCGTAGGCTTTATTCTCAATACATGTTCTTATGTTTCTAATATTGGGTTTTAACCCAGGATTAGGTATCATTGTAATTAAATTTTGGAATGCCTCGTCTTCTAGCAAAGACAACGGCCTGCCGTGGACTGCAACTAAATTTATGCAGCATTCAAGAACTTTATTGTATTCGGTTAGAGAATTTACATCTTAATCAGAAAAAGTCCTTTCTTGAATCTTGTCATATTCAGCACGATGCTGCGTAAAAAAATGTCGTACTAAATTTCCGGCGTGATGTCCCTGGAACAATATTTTTTTAAATCGTATCATACAATTTTTGATCCTTCACAATCCGTACTAAATTCATTAGACATTATTTGTTAATGTCTAGAACCATTTAAACACCAAAAACACTATAATTTATACAGTTTTACATTTATTTTATGGATCAACGAAGTGATTCTTGCGTGTCTCCAGCCAAAGTGACAAAACAAACAAAATGGCGGACAATATTGCGCCGCGGGCAGTGATTGGTCGATTGAGTGGACATAGAACACTCAAGCACTCAACGTCTCTTAAGATGTCGGATTTAAAGCAAACTCTGGACATAGTACAAATAAACACAAAATTTTCATTACGATTTCGTGTCACTAATAAAATTTAAATAACGATTTTGTTATTGTATGAGAAAAAGTTGGCAATCTTCCTTAACCAGTAAGATTGAAATTTAAGTCTTAACAATACTGCATTTAAAGTTAATTTTCGAAAAATTTGGTAGATTGAACAAAAAAGCACTGAGACGACGAACTGTTCACGATTCTTTTGATGTATTTGGAGAAATTCAGAAAAATCTGCTTTTCTTTTATTAGTTTTTGATGTAGAAGGGAGGGATGTATTCGAAGAGAGATCTTGTGTAGAACTGTGTAGATTCTCTGATTGAGTAGAATTACTGTCGTTTATTGAATCTGTTGTAAAGTCTTCCAAATGTGACAGCTCTTCTAAGAATTCTAAATTTGATGAATCGTTTTGTATAGTAGAGTTAGCTGACAGTCTTGTATTATTATCATGCTCTTCTGGGTCTGCTGTGAAGTTTGATGTCCGAACATCAAACTTCACAGCAGACCCAGAAGAGCTGTCACAGCTGTCAAGAGTTGTTTAGAATTTTTACTGCCACATATGAGTAATAGGAACCGATTCCTATTACTCATATGTGGCAGTAAAAATTCCATAATATGCTGATATATATTTCCATGGCCTTATTGGTTTCATTGCTTGACCACTTCTAGCAGAATTTTGCCGTTTCAAAGCATCACGGTAACCGTCGCGTAGCTTTTTCCATTTGGTTTTAGCGGTTTGAACTGTAAATCAAAGATTTAAAAATAACAGGTTATAGGGGTGTGTGTAAGCGAAAACACTGTTAATTACTATTATACGTTTTAATTTCAAAACCAACTTAGGTACTCGAATAATAATAACAACGAAATGAGTACATTATAACGATCGCGTTCGAGTCGGCGCGCGGCCACGCGCGCGCATGTACGTGCCGGCTCGGATCACGGTTTGGACTCGACTAAATGGGCGCGCGGCTTACGCGCGGTCCCCCCCGCTGCACGGAGGCGGGCCGGTCGCCGACTCGGTTGCGAGGAGTGAGGGGTAGGAGCGGTGGATAAATGTGGATTAAAGTATATTGACCTTTCCCTAATAACTGCTCATAGGTACCTGAGCAATTAAATATGAATCGTTTTTCATTATTAGACAATGTTAAGGATCACGAGAGATGATGATTCGGGACAGTTTTGTGTCATTAATTCCGTTTTTCAAATTAACAATGTCAATAAATGTAGGTGGGTCAATGACCTATATTCCACGATTATCTGGCGCCTACTATAGCTTCTGCTACCGTTGGTGGGCACGCTATAAGGTATCACTTCACATTTTGTTTAGAAAAATCTTTTTTTACAGGTATTTGGCTACTGGTTCCAAGTATTCTACTCTAGGAGAAAATTTTAGAATCGGAAAAAGCACAGTATCTAAAATCATTCAAGAAGTTTGTGACTGCTTATGGAATGTCCTACAGCCAATGTACATGACAGTGCCAACTCAAAATGATTGGTATAGAATAGCAAAACAATTTGAGGATTTGTGGCAATTTAAGAATTGTGTGGGTGCAATCGATGGGAAACATGTGTACTTTATGTACACATGTTTCCACGCACCATATAATACAGGATCTTCATTTTTCAATTACAAACACAGATTTTCAATCGTCTTGATGTGTGTATCTGATGCCAGAAGAAAAATTATAATGGCAGATATAGGATCGAAAGGAAGGTGTAGCGACGGAGGGATATTCGCAGACACTGAATTTGGGAGACGGCTGCAAAACAACGCCTTGGATTTGCCACCACCTGCACCACTAAGTCAAGGAGGAGAACCAGTGCCGTTCGTATTTATTGGCGATGAAGCCTTCCCTTTATCATATAATTTATTACGGCCATATCCTAGAAGTGGATTAAATGAAAGCAAGCGAATTTTTAACTATAGGCTATCAAGAGCTCGTCGTATTGTAGAGGCAACTTTCGGAGTGTTGAAAAGAAAATGGTACCTACGTGTATCATAGAGATTTCGAGTGCCAAGTTGATACTGTTGATAAAGTTATTAAAGCGACATGCGTTTTACATAATTATTTGATCGAAAAGGAACCAACATATTTAGAAGAAACAAATTCAATTGAACGATCTCAAGAAGTATTATTTAATGGAAATTCATTTATGTTAACTAATATTGCAAGTACTGACGAAGTTTATCGAATCCGAGACATATATTGCAATTACTTTAATAATCAGGGTAAGGTACCGTGGCAAAATACCCGCATTTTGCGACGACTGAACATGAATGTATGATTTAAATAAAAACTTACTTTCTTTTATATTTGTTTCTTTTGCCACCAACTCCCAAGCCGCATCTTTTGTTTCGTTGCACTTATAAGTACTGAGCAGAGTGTTCCACAAACATGGATATTTTTTCACGCTTTCAATTCATTTTTCGTCCGTTGTCATAATGACAAACGTGCACTCTTCGATGACGGTACAGGTCAAACTGCAACAAACAAAGTCCCGACCTGACGTCGCGTTACCCCTCTCAGCCCTGCTCCACCCCGCGCAACCCCGCTCTACCGCGCGCATCCCCGCTCTACACCGCACAGCCCCGCTTCACCCGGCACAGGTCCACTAACTCGACACCGCTGTTCCCCGCTTATCTCCGCGCATCATAAATTTCAATGTAGCCCCCCGCTCGTTACTCGAGTACTCAGCCTGTCGGCTAGGTATGACTGGTCATCAACCCCCTCGACCTCGTCTCCCACGCCTGACGACCCCATCGCACTCAGTAGCGACTTCACCACCCTCTTTGGCTTGAGTGATTCCGTTATATTAGCGGGAGATCTCAACGCCAAACATCCCGCGTGGAATTGCAACACAACCAATGCAAGAGGCAGGGTGGTGCTTAACCTAGGTGCAACCCTCAACTATGACGTCATCGCTCCGATGACGCCAACTCACTTCCCGCACGATCCCAACCAAAGGCCCGATGTTCTCGATGTGGCGTTGCTAAAGAACGTAAACCTCCGTTTGCTATCTATAGAAACGACACACGAGCTCAACTCAGACCACCGTCCAGTGATCATGCACCTAGGCCCTCGCTCGGGTCAGCCCGACCCCGACCAACCTCCCCCGTCTCAAGTGATCACCGACTGGAGGAAAGTAAGCGAAAGGCTGAAATCCACTACGTCGCCTCACCTAGACAACATCCCCGACCACATAGTCTCAGTCGCTGACACGACGGCGGCGATCGACTCGCTTACGGATCACGTACAATCCGTCCTGAACGAATGTTCAAGGGAGGTTCCAGTGGTGGAAGACCACCGCTGGAAAATGCCGGACGATGTACGGAATCTGATAACCGAGAAGAACGCAGCCATTCGTGCGTACAGCGCTTTTCCCTGCGACGCGAACAAAGCTCACATGCGCAACTTACAGCGAGCTGTGAGGAAACGCACTGCTGAGCTGCGTACCGCACGCTGGGACAAGACGCTCAGCGAGCTCGAGCCCACCCATCTCGCCTTTTGGCACCTTCAGAGGAAGTTACGATCCAAAGAAGAGGCCACAATGCCCCCTCTCATCCGCCCCGACAAGAGTGTCGCCTTTGACAACTCTGACAAAGCGGAATGTCTAGCCGATAGTCTAGAGGCCCAATGCTCTCCTAGCTCTCAACCAGTAGACCAAGCTCACCTTGACATGGTGAATGCTGAAGTCGAACGTAGAGCTTCCCTCCCACCAGTCGAAGATCTTGATGATCCTCTGCCCCCCGTCACGCCCGAGAGGTACAGGAGATCATCAAAAGGCTCCAACCTAGGAAAGCCCCAGGCTCCGACGGCATCGCCAACAAGGTGTTTAAACTCCTCCCCGCCCAACTAATAGTGCTTATGACTGCCATCTTCAATGGCGCATTAAGCAATAACATGTTCCCCCGAGCATGGAAACAGGCCACCGTTATCGGTATCCCCAAACCAGGCAAGCCCAAGTCTGATCCCGCCAGTTACCGTCCCATCAGTCTACTCAACGTTCTCGGTAAAATCTACAAGAGGCTTATTTATAAGCGGCTCAAGGATTATGCCGAAGCAAAGAGTCTTATCCCCGACGAGCAGTTTGGTTTTCGAACCGAACACTCGTGCATCCAACAAGTGCACCGCATCGTCGAATATCTAAGCGCTGGTTTCCAGCGTGGCTCGATGACGGGTGCCTTGTTCTTCGACATAGCGAAAGCATTCGACAAAGTCTGGCACAATGGCTTAATTTACAAGCTCTACCAACTCGGCGTGCCAAACCGTCTTGTGCTCATCTTGCGAGATTTTTTGTCAAACCGCACCTTTCGCTACCGCATCGAGGGTGCACTCTCGTCCCCTCACCCCATCCGAGCAGGAGTCCCCCAGGGCTCAGTGCTATCCCCCCTAGTCTTTACGCTGTTCACCAGCGATATCCCCAAAAGTAAAAAGGCGCAGTTGGCCCTATTCGCCGACGACACCGCCATTTACTACACCGGTCGCGAACCTGACGCCATCGCTCGCACTCTCCAAACATCTGCAAACATCTTGGGCAGATGGTTCAGGAAATGGAGAATCGAGGTTAACCCCGACAAGAGTCAGGCGGTTCTGTTTACAAAACCGCGGCACAAACCCCCTCCCCCTCGTCCGATCACCATGTATGGCAAGCCGATCCCCTGGGAGAAGCAAGCCAAATACCTGGGGGTCATCCTGGACAGCCACCTCACCTTTGCTGAGCACATAAGGCAGGCCCGTTCTCGCGCCGCCTTCGCTCAGGGAAGGCTTCATTATATCACGACCGCCCGTAGCAAATTGTCACTCAAGTGCAAATTGCGACTCTTCACCGCGGTCATCCGTCCCATCATGACGTACGCTTGCGCCTCTTTGCACACGCAAAGCCACGTCATCTCCACAGGATGCACACGCTCCAAAACCGTTTCCTGCGCAAAATCACGGGTGCCCCCTTCTACGTCCGAAATGAGACTCTACATGTAGATCTCAAATTGCCCACCATACAGCATTTCATGAAACGCATAGCCAAACGTTTCTTCGACACTGCTGTAAATCACCGCAACCCCCTTATCGCATCGGCCGCCCGATACGAACCCTCCCGCATCTCCAAGGTACGCCGACCGAGGCATACCCTCGTCACGCCCGACGACTCTACCACTCTCCTCCAAGAGAGTCGCAAAGAGACCAGCACTCTTCGCAAACCACGTCCGCCGTCCTTCCGCCCTCGCCGCCGAGGCCCGCCGCGACGTCCCCGTCAAAATCCGCCCCGACCCTTGCTCGAGCCAGCCCGCGCCGCTGAGCCTGTAGTCTTAAATTCGCCCTTTAATAATAATTCCAGTTCGATCCAGCCCGTCCCTAGCTGTCCTCTCCCCAGCGACGCCCTAAGCCGAGGCCCGTATCCCACAGGGGGTGCCCTTAGCGTGTAGTCGCTTAGTTTGTAAGTTTTTATAAGCCCTGGATGGAGGCTTTAATATTATATTAAGGCCACCACAGGCAAGCCCGGTTAAGCAGTCGACAGCCTTATAGGTTGAACTGCGAGAAGCCACACACAAAAAAAAAAAAATTCAATGTAAATCTTCTCAACTCCGCTAACACTGTTTCCACTGAATCGGAGCGGAGATGAGATGTGTATTTTGAGCAATGTGATTGGTCAATTTTTATAAGTCTCTGCTCAGCTCCGCGCAGCTCAGCTTCTGTGGAAACGCAGCCTTAGGCTGCGGTTCCACTGAGGCGGAGTGGAGCTGTGCGGAGCGGGGCTGAGCTGTGAAAAGAGGTATGTGTTTCCACTGAAGTGGAGCGGGGCTGAGCTGTGAAAAAAGGTATGTGTTTCCACTGAAGTGGACCGGAGTGGAACGGAGCTGCTTTGCCTATTCGCATCGCCTGGTGCGTGAGTGCCCAGTGACACGCGTTCTCTCAGTCAGATCACACGTCATGTTGTCGGTAAACAAAAATAAAGCAGCTCTTTTGTACCTTTCTCTACTGGAGGAGGAAGAGTTGGAAGAAGAGAAATTAGGATTGGTTGTTGCAAATTACTTGAATTCAAAAAGAAAACATAGATTTTGGATTCGAGAACATCTAAAATATCAATCTATACATGGCGAATTTGCAACTTTCTTTCAAACCTGTGATGAAGAAATATTCGAAAACTCCTATAGAGTATCAAGAAAAACTTTCCATGACCTACACTGTTTGCTCAAACCACAACTTACAGAAGAAAGATACCAACTGCAGGAGATCGATATCAAGTGAAGAAAGGCTTGACTTCAAACACAACTTTGAAGTAAGTACACAATTTGATTCAATAATCTCTTCTTCTTCCACTTATAGATTATGCGGATGTCTGTTTTCTAGATGCAACGGAGGTGCTCCTAGATAAACTTGAACGACTGCAGAACTTGTGCATTCGCTTTATTTTTGGCCTCCGGAAATATGACCACGTGTCGGAGTTCCGGACCAAACTGGAGTGGCTGCCAATTCGGCGTCGGCGAGATACTCACATCCTATCCCTTCTCTTTACTATCCTGCACACTCCTAATTCTCCTCAATACCTTCGTGAACGTTTTGAGTACCTCGTCCCGAGAGGTAAACCATGTCGTACTGCCACTTCTCTTCTCCTTCGTACTCCGCGTCACACTTCCAGCCGCTATGGTGGATCCTTCTCTGTTACTGCAGTGCGTCTCTGGAACTCTCTCCCACACTCCTTACGCGACAGCCCTTCTCTTGACATCTTCAAGAGGAAAGTTAAAGAGCATTTCCTTTCGCAAATGACATAATATTTATAGATATGTATGTATATATTTATATGTTTATGTATGTAAGTATATTTATGTATGATACAGAATGTAGTATTGTAAAATGTGTGCACTGGATCCTACCCTCTATTGTGATCTCTCTCTATCACTCAAAGGTTTGCTGGTAGAAAACTCATTTTTGAGTTAAGCTCGCCTTTGTACATGAACTATTTAAATCACTGGGAATTAATATAAGCTGTTATGGTGTACAATAAAGAATTAAAGAACAATAATCTTTTATTCAGATAGTTATTCATTTATAATCATTTATTCAAACAACTGAGTATTCATAATCAAAAAAGTCTTTGGAACACAGTCTAATGAAAAATATAAGGGCGTGTTCAGACGCGCGTGGAGAGCGTGGGGCGTGCGCGTGTAGTTTGAACGCACCCTAATTAAAATCAACAAATTTAAAGAGTTGTAGCTACATTACAGTTTTACCTACATTAAGATTTAAACAGTTAACAATTATTCATAATAAAAACAGAATTTGCAAGACACTGCTAATCAATAAATATAATTAGAAATCAACATAACTAAACATGTTCGTTATTATTAACATTAACATTTTGATTATTAGTTTCAGGTGGAAAAGGTTCACTAGAGTCTTGTGGTGATTGCATTTGCAGATTGTTTTCATAATTTTGGGTAGTGTATGCTTCTGTTCGAGCTGTAGAATACCCATAATGTGGAGCATTCCATGAACTTTGTTCATTTACGTCCTCAGCTTCTAATAGAGCATTCATTGCTTTCTTTTAACTTTTAATTGTACATAAATAGCTTGGAAGTTTTTTTATACTTTTTGCTATCGTGAGAAAAAAATGATCTATGTCGTCAAAGCTATCGGGGGCCATAATATTTTTTTTTAACTCAGCTCGTTCTTTCTCCATTCGCTGGTAATTAGCTTGATGTGTTCTTAGGAATTCGGAGATTTCATCAGATTTTCTTTTATTGCTTCTTGATGAATCAGGACACAATGTAACCGAAGACTGGGTAGCTAGTGAAGAACTGCCAACGCCGATGTTTGACACATCTGATGTAACAATATTGTCTAAATCAAACTGTTCTAAATCGGATATTGAATCGTTTGGTGCCGAGCTTATTGCATTATCGTCATGATTTTGGCTCCTCAAAAGTTCTGAATCTTTTTTAAAATTTGTAGCGCAAACTCTATTATGCATGTGTGGCAGTAAAAACTCCATCAGTTTTTGATATTTCCATTCTCTTGTTTGTTTCGCCGCCTGACCACTTCTAGTATGATTTTGTCTTTTTAAGGCATCGCGATGATTGTCGCGCAAATTCTTCCACTTAGCTTTAGCTGTTTTAACTGCAAAAATAATTAACGGTAATATTAATACTTTATTTATAGTTACTTATTTTACAGGTATTTGGCAACGGGTAGTACTTACTACCCGTTGCCAAATACCTAGACGCTAACTAAAATTAATAAATATGCGCGTGAGTGAGCCGCCCCGCTCCGCACTGCCCCGCCCCGCCCTCTCCGCTCCGCGTCGCTCCTCTCTCGGCGCTAGTCTAATCTAGCCTGTATTCCCGATATTTTAAAGAATTCCGCTCCTCTCCGCCAATGCTGTTTCCTTTGAAGCGGAGTGGAGAAGAGATGTGGATTTCAAGCCATGTGATTGGTGAATCGCGGCACAGCTCTTCTCCGCTCAATGAAACTGCACCCTTAGAATAGTATTGCAATAATGTAAGTTAAAACTCATACAAAAGTATTTGAGTAGTAAGTAATTGGAACAACGTGCATGCAGTTAGGATAGGCTATTATAAAACTTTTGGTGGTCGCACAGGTGACGCGGGATTTATCAACCTGTCGGTCCGTCGGAACTGGTCGGAACTCGAAAGCAGTAGTGTCAAATTTTAAATCGTGAACGAGTGAATGAATGACAAAACAAAATAATGCTGCCATATAATTAATTTTAGATTACGGATTTAATATTTAATGGAATTTATTTATGTTGTCATTTATTGGACTGCTAAACTATGACCACTGTCAAAAATCTTATATAATCAAAATTAAGTGTAGGGATGCGACATACTACTAAAAGAGTCATGAATAATCGATTTTGTTATTATAATGGCTTTTTTTTCGAACTAAGTAATCAAATTAAATTTATTGAAATAAACGTAATTATTCATCACACATTTATTAATTTATAAATAATCAACAAATAATATAATTAGACATAATATAAAGATTCATAAAATCACATTTGATTGACCATGAAATGGCAACACTAAGTTTTTAATTTCATTCATTCACTGTTTACTTACGAACTTGTGATTACGAAAATAGGTACCTATGTACAACGAAAATACGAACAACAAATTATGAAAATAACAGGTAACTTGATCCGAACTCGAGAAAAAATGTACAAAAAACTACCATGGTGTGAGACATCCTTTACATGTACCCTAATTATTATATAACTGTCATAAAACTCGAAAATTTTTAAACTCACATAAGCGCCGTGCCGCACTTGGACAAAGTATTGAAGGCCGCACTAATGCGGCCAGCCGCACCGGGTAGACTTCCTTCAACCGCGCATAAGCGTTTATAGCACCACACGAATTTTTTTTTGAACGCGCAGGAGCGTTTGCCGCACAGGGTTAGTGAGCTACTAATTAGCATTTGAAAAAAGTTAGCTAATAATTTAGCAGATAATGCGACTCGTTTCGAAAAATGTATTCATAAGTTCCTTGCTTGATAATAGATTTACTATTCTGATGGCACCATTCCTTTTACTATCGGTACATCATAGTCAAGTTTAAGTCACCATCCAGATAATCTTTAGTAGAACTTGCCCGACAGTAATGCGACTCTTTTCTCGGATAAGAATTTATATGTTCCCTTGCACCATCTTTGTCAGCCTGTGCTAAACATCTACCGATATAACCATGACGTCCTCTAAGATCTTCAGATATAACGCCCGTTGCTTTTGCTTTCTTTTATTCACTGTAGATAAAAAAGAATGTCCTATGTCCAACGTTGACGTGAAGAATCGTTTGCATACTCGAATTTTCTCGGAATTAATTGTAAAATTGTATGACACATTCAGGGATCGCTTACTATCTTCTTTGTGTAGTGAATACTTTGGCTTAACAACTCCCAAACAATTAGCAACAAAGTAGTGCTGTCTTTCGAGATCACCAATGCCCCAGAAATCGTTGAAAATGTTTAATCTTTTTTCTTCAATAATTTTTTCAGTACATTTCAATCGACAATTAGTTGAACATGGAGTTTTTAGTTTTTTAGCGGGTACTGTACGTCCTTTAATGGTTTGATAAGACTTTCCTGTGTTCTTCAAACTTTTATCACATTTTTTTTGCCATTTTTCCGGCTGTCTCTTCCTCTTTCTTGATCTTTTATTATTGGTATTCAAATCAGGTTGATCTAGTTCTTGATCCAATTCACCACCTAGTAAACATAAAGAACAATTAAAACAATTTCTACAAATCGTACTTTCATAAAAAATGAAAAAGGAGTAGTTTTCAAATAATAAATCACTATGTTAGAACCTACCCGAATCTTCGCAATCCGTTAAATCTGAATCATGTGGGCCTACGATATTCAAGTTATTGTTTCTTTCTACTTCCACGACAGATTGATCATGTTCTTGATCCAACTCATCATCTGCAAGACATAAAGAAACAATTAAAACAGACGCACCTACAACTCGTACTTACGTTCTTCAAAAATATGTAAAAGACTAATAATGAACCACAATGCTGATACCTAGCATATCCTCACCATGCTCCCGAAATAGAGTAGATATCGTTTTTAAACGTTTATTTTCATTTGTAATCTCCTCCGGCTCTATAGATTTTTTTTTCTATTAGTTTAAGAATAGTGGTACCACTATTTTGTGGACCTATGTTAAGTAAGTTTAAGTTATTTTCTTCATCCATTACAATTGAGTTGATAAATTTCAAACTGCCATAAGTCCACTACATGCAAAATTTGGGAAATTAACGTTTTTAGTTTCACATTAGTGTTATGGAAAATTGTACTAACAGTGTTATAAAATGTTGACTATCGACTGTGTCTAAGTATTTTAATGAACAAATTTAACAATAACATTCATAGATTCTATGAAAAAGCTAAAAATAGTTTGGACTTATTGCCGATTGATATGCCCATACTGGACTTATGATGTTGAATGTTTCTTTAATAATAAATCTACGTCTTTAAGTTTTTCTCTCTTTACTTGAACTCTGTTGCTTGCTGGTTCTGGTTGTAATGATAAAATAGTGTTGTTTTTTTTCATTACACCCTTGTGAGTACCGACATCATTTCTGTAGGATATCTCACCTCGTACGGTAATGCTGCGGGGAGAACGTTTTATTATGTGATTAAACGAACTTACCTTAAGTGAAGTTCTATCATAATTATACGAAGCTCCTTCTCCGAGACAATATTTACGAGTAGTAGCGTGGTTCGTACCTCACGCCATCACAATTATTTCAAAGCTAAAAAAAATAAAAATATGAAAACTGTTCTCTCCCGTCGGCAACACTGTGTATATGTCATTTCGTTTAAAGCTAGATATCATAAACAACCCTATTTAGGGGAAAAATTCAGTAGGGATGGGTTGGGAGACTCTGTCTCGGAGAAGGAGCTTCGTATAATTATGATAGAACTTCACTTAAGGTAAGTTCGTTTAATCACATAATTATACTTACTCCTTCTCCGAGACAATATTTACGAGTAGATGTTTGAAGTCAGTCAGGGTTGTTTATGAGTAAATTATAACTTTGTAATAAAATTAGTAAGATATTTATTAAAATCGAATCTTTGTATAACAATAACAAGCTTAAAAATAATCAAATTAAGAGATCAAAAATCAGTTATATTATTTATGGTGTTACATATCACATCACTGAAAACAGTTGTATCTTGAATAACTGGCCTGTTATAGTGTCTAGCAAATGTGGCAGAGTTCTGAGACCACCCAGCTGTTCTTTGAATTTGGTCTATACTGATACCAGATCTTTTAGCAGCTGACGTAGAGGCATGTCTGGTGCTGTGTGCTGTGAAAGTATTTACATCTATTCCAGACTCATGTAAAGTCGTTTTAATCCATCGGCTTATAGTTTGGGTTGAAGCACTATGGTGTGGTTTTTTGAAAGTTAGTATTAACTTGTCAGTATCACTTCTCAGTGTTTGAGTTCTATTTATATAACATTTTACAGTAGTGACTGGACAAATCTCAATTCTATTCTCAAAAGTTTTAAGATGTAATAGTGGCTGAACGTTGCCTGTTTTTGAAGTTTTTATTATATCTGGAATGTATATCTGAATTCCATCACTCATGGCTTTAATATTTTTAATATTAATAAGAGATAAAGTTTGTACTCTATGACCTGTAGTAAGGGCGAGGATAGTTACCACTTTTTTTGTTAGTTTTTCTAAACTTATTTCTTCATTAGGGTAAAGATTTGCTAAATATGTTAATACTACCCCGGGATCCCAAGTAAGATTGTACTTTGGGGCAGGTGGTTTTGTACGGTATACACCTCTCATGAATCGTTTAATCCTTACGTCCGATCCGATTTTTGTACTGATTAACAGTGAAAGGGCTGATCTGGTAGTATTTATTGTACCATATGACGCCCCCGATTCAAATGATTCACTTAAAAATTTCAAAATATAGGGAATGGAAGCTTCATAGGTGTCTATGTTACATTTCTTACAAAATAGCCACCAGGATTTCAAGGATGAGTCATACTGTTTCATGGAACTATTAGACAGTGAATTTAACATAATTTGGAGGGCTGAGTTTGGTGTGCCTCTTCTTATGTATGCCTCGCTGAGAGCAGCCCTGCAGCCAGGGTAAGTTGGTGGTGAAGGGGGTGAATTTCTCTGAAAGGAGAGGATAATAACTTTATATTTGGTTCAAAGATTAACAATTCTTTGATTAACAATGAATCCAATAGTGGAAACCATGGTTGAGATGGCCAATATGGAAAAACTAAGATACCTGTTGCCCTATCTATTTTGATTTTATGAAGGCATTTTAATATGATTGAGAATGGAGGGAATGCATAAAAAAAATAATTAGACCAGTTAAGGGTGAATGCATCAACTTGGAAGGCTTCAGGATCACATTTCCAGGATACAAACTTTTCACATTTATTGTTTATTCTAGAGGCAAACAAATCTATATCCGGTACCCCAAAATAATTTACTATCTTGCTATAAGCCATTTGGGAAAGCTCCCATTCAATGTTGATTTTTCTCGATTCTCTGTCAGCTTCATAATTATCTTTGGTATTAATATAAGATGTATAAATCCAGATATTTCTTTCTTCGCACCATTGCCATATATCTCTAGTAATACTATTTAAATGAGGAAACTGAACTCCGCCCATTTTATTAATATATGCGACTGCAGTAGTATTGTCCACTCGTAGTAACACCTCGCAGTCATGCAAATCTTTTGCAAAACATTGAAGCCCTAAAAAGGCCGCTTTAAGTTCTAAATAATTTATATGATACTTCTTTTCTAAATCTGACCAAGAACCTGAAGCTTTATTTAGTTCACAAACAGCTCCCCAACCAGTAGTTGAGGCATCTGTTAGTATTTCTGCTTTAAAATTATGTTGTTTTATTGGATTAAATTTGGATAAATTCTTCCTCCACCAGTCTAATTCTGGAAGAACTATACTTTTAAGGGGCATTATTGCATCATAATTATCATTTGAATGTAGCAGGCCTAAATATTTTTCTCTTTCTAAAATCTTGGTATATACCCAGCCATATGGAATAGCTGGACAAATTGAACTTAATGTTCCTAACAATTGAGAAAATTCTCTAATTTGACATTGGCTTTTTACTTGATAATTTTTAATTTTGTCTAAGATGGCATTTTGCTTTTCTTGGGGAACAGATAAAGTAAGATTTGTTGATTCTAATATCAAACCCAAATATTTACATGATTGGCTTGGTTTGAGGTGACTCTTTTCAACATTGATGACAAATCCTAAATCTTGTAAAAGATTTACAGCAAATTCTACATTTTCCTTACATTTTCTTTTTGATTTATGAAAGTACAGACTGTCATCTAAATAACATGTCATGATGATGTTATTATTTCTAAGGTAAGTACAAACTGGTTTCAGAAGTTTTGTAAAAACAAATGGTGCTGTACATAACCCATAAGGTAGAGCATTGAATTCAAATAAGTGGCCATCAAAAGTAAATCTCAAATATTTTTTATAGTTATCTGCTATGGGTACTGAAAAATAGGCTTCTTTTAAATCAATAGAGGTCATAAAGCAGTCTTTTGATATAAGTTTGCAAGCTGTTCTAATGTCTTCCAATTTGAAATGTTCTATGTCTATAAAACTATTGAGATTTTTCAAATTCAATATAAATCTATATGAACCATTGGGTTTTGGAACTAGAAATATTGGAGATGTAAATTGATTTGGACAGATGGAACATTCTGAGACTGTACCTAAACTAATTAGTTTTTCAATTTCTAGCTTAATTAATTCTTTTTCCTTCTCTGACCAATGTTGTAGTACAGCTTGATGTGGAGGTGGAGTTTCTCTGAATGGAATCTCATAACCTTCAATCCATTTTAGAATTACTGGGTCACTGGTTATTTCGCACCAGTTATTTCTAAAGTACTTAAGTCTACCTGCATGTACCTGTGGGTCTATCTGCGGTATCTGAACTTGGAATTGGATTGGGCTGGCTTCTGGGTCTTCCAGCGTGTTTGATCCTGTCGAGGTTGTCTCTGATGCTGGTGTTGTTGAGGCTGATGCCCGCCGCGGGCTCGTTGATGTTGTTGGTACTGCGGCGGGCCTCTCCAGTTTAACTGTTTCTTCTGAGTCCCTGGTTTGAATGTTTTCTTTTCCGTTGTTTTAATCATGGAGCCTGCTTTTTGGATAGCTTGTGCAGCTCTTATTTTTTCCGCACAGTCTGTCCCAAATAATGTCTCGTCTGGTGTAGCTGTCCTTACAGCATCTTGTACTACCTTATTGACACCAGCCAAAGCAAAGAATCTTCTTGAAGAGGAGTCCTGGTAATAAATTTCGGCAGCTAATTTTGCTGCATCACTTATTTCTTCGACAAGAACTTTACTACTTATGTTCCCCATCAATACCTTGCTCAATGATTTTCCAAGACAAGTCATGAGTTTTCCCGTGAGATTTTGTCTATAGCTGATCCTTTTATCCCTTTTTAAGGTTGGGTCTGAAAGTGAAGCTGATATCTCAGCATTCATCAAAGGAGCTACTGCCCTTGGGAAATTTGTAGGTGTAGGATATTTTCTACAAATTGCCTCTCGAGATTCTTTACCAATTCCTGTCTGTATGATCCTTGTCCAACGAAGTGCTAGTTCTGGGCGAATAGCTTCTCCAACCTCTGTGTTTTCTTCGCCTTCATTTCCCAGGGCTTGTAAGAGTTCCTCTGGTAGATTATTTTCTGAAAAAATTCAACGTCAAAGATGTAGACATGTCTATCCGCTTAGTGATAGCGCTAAGTCAAAAGTATTCCAGGCTGGAAATTTATTAATGGCATTGTCTACCCGCAGTGTGATAGCGCTTGCCATATATTCTGTGAGGTTTTACACAGTGTCCACCCACATGTGGTGGCGCTTAAGTGTCCTTATAACATATCCCACTATTGGGATCACCCAGGCGTTTGAAGAATTGACATTGTAAGAGTACATTGTTAAAATATGGGTAACATTTAAAGGAATATCATGTTTTACAGACCTGTATTAAGTTCTGGTTCCAAATCATTCTGAGCACATACATTAGGCGCAGGTGGTGACTGTACTTCGGTTGATTGAGCAACCGGAGACAGTACAGGTGGAAAAGTTGATCGAGGCCGTGGTGAACATGGCGGTGAAGCATCAGAATCCACTTCGACTGGCATCTTTTCCAGTTTTCTTTCCAATTTTCGTATCTTCTTCTTGATATAATCCGGGTCCTTATTCCTCCGTTTACCCATTTCTATTTTCTTGAAAAACACGGTCAATAACGTACAATCGAAGCCGAAAAATGAGCTATTTCGCAGAATCACGAAAAATGAAAAAACCGTTACAAACGTGTAGCTCTTTAGCAGAACGAATGAACGAACGTTAATTTTACGGAAGTTTTGAGTGAGTTTTGTCAAAGGCCGGAAGTACCGGAAATGGCCATTTGACATAATTAAAGGCGAACAAAATTATTTGGTATTTTTAGGTTAAAAAACATTAAAATGAGGAATTCTTCGTAGAATTCTTTAATCAATTCAAGTCTTACCTTATTGATGCTTCAATAGACTGCTCATTCTTCATATTTTTCAATAATTACATACCTGTTTTCTTCGTAAAAAAAAATAAATAAAAAAACCAAATGTAAACAAAAGTCACGCCGGTACCTAAGTTCACTGCACTTGTTTCAATAAATAATGGTCTAAAAACATCATATATCATGAATTTAATCATGATAATCAATTTCTATATGATTTTATACACTAATAACTAAGATAATTGAATAAAATTTGTATTTTGTTGAGAGAACGTAGTGACAGCGCTGAGCACAAAAACACGTAATGACATATACACAGTGTTGCCGACGGGAGAGAACAGTTTTCATATTTTTATTTTTTTTAGCTTTGAAATAATTGTGATGGCGTGAGGTACGAACCACGCTACTACTCGTAAATATTGTCTCGGAGAAGGAGTAAGTATAATAATAATTTGCTTGCATTTGCTCAGTTGAAAGTGCCAAGTCTGAGTACCCTTAAGGTTTTCTTTGGTTGCCGATTTCCAATCAAGTACTTGTATATCTTTGACGAGATAGTGCACCGTTGCATGTTCCGATATTATTTCACAATATTCATCTGGTCGAATGATACATTCCTTCTCCCGTATTTTTTTCTCAGTCAATGCACAGACGCGGTCCGGCGGTATAAATGAATGGCCTGTCACGGGAAATATTAATTGTACTTCTGATATCGACGGATCTGATTGTTGTAAATTCTATATTAAAGGATGAGTTAAAAACTTTGCGGAAAAACCCAACTTTAACTTCGAAATCCGGTAAAGCTTCGTCGTTGTACAACCGATGCATTTTTTTAATGTTTAGATCGGATGGTAAATAAACACGGTGTTTGATAAAACCTCGTGAATAATGAGATTCCAGTGGCTGAAATTTACGGATGAAGTTCTGTACTGCCTCTTTGCGAGAAGCAAACTTAAATCTCTTTCTATCTCCTCCTCTATTTTCTCTGGCAACTGAGCCAGAGTGAAAGTGCCTTTTTGTAACACCTTGAATACGCGAGGCTTTTAATCTTAAAACACCTGCAAAAGTTTTGCTGCAAACAGGCACTTTTCTCCCTTTTCTGTCTGAAATATAATATTTTGTCGTATAATTTCGACACTTCGTGCCTGTTCTTGGTCGTCGCCGTTTAACAGCCTCAGTATCAACGTGTTGTAGGATCATATTATCTTGATTAATTTTCTCTTTATATTTATAGAAGTTTTGATGAAATAAAAAAATTTCGTTGCTTTTAAGTGTTTGACATTTGAGCGATTTTGTATTGTGACCGCAGGAGGGTATTTTCGGCAATCCAGGAGCTGAATACCTGAAACAAAAACAGGCCCAATCAGAAATCTGAAGTGTTAATGTTAAATAACGTATAGAATAGCAGTAAGAATAGAATAGCATACAATATAATATAATGGTATAATAATATAATATAACGGTTACATAAAGTGAAAGAGTTGTAAGTTGTAACTAAAATAAAATATTCGTAAAAGAGTTCAATGAGCCCAAACTAGAAAGGTTTATTATTATGCCATTGCTGAGTTTCTTTGATCATATCAGTTCAATGTGAATTGTCATCGGGTCTATAAAATGTGATCCTATTCCTATTACGAGATCTGGTTCAAAATCGTCTTGTAATATCTGTGACAGACAAAACAGTTAAATAAAAGGTAAATAGAAAAATTCATTTAGGTTCAGTGACTTCAAATAATTAAAATTATTTTTATAAAAATATCTTCAAAACAGGCTCAATAAAATTGTATAATAAATTCTTAACAATCTTGATCTAAATCGATGTGTACTGCAATTTCCGAAAAGTATAAGTAACTATAACTATACACAAAATCTATTACATACTTTAGTTACTAACTTTCTAGTAAAATACAATAAAATCAATCACGAACGGCTTATCTTTAAATCGGAAATCGGAATTTCATTTGTTTCTTATCGATAGGATCCGGCCCTGTATTTACCGCGCCACGTGTTTGACACCGGTATAAAAACAAAAGAATTTTACTTACTTTAACTTCGTTTTGCTTGCTTTCTTCGCTATACTCTTCAATCTGTTTCTTTTACGTGCTTTATCTGGCTCAACAATATCAATTTGATTTAAATTTCCTTCCATTTTCTAAAAAAACACGAGGAGTGCAACCACAATCACAAAACTTTCGGCAAGACTGACGCCATATTGACAAGTTTGACGTTTTGTGATTGGTCGCAATGGACATGTGAGAATTTGAAATAATGTCTTTGTGGACTTACTAGAATTTGAAAAAAACTGACAAATGTAACCGTTTTATTCAAGGCAATGCCTGTGACTTATGAGCTTTTGAAGTGAGCTGTCAAACATGAATTTTAAAGGTGAATACAACTAAATCAAAAAGTCAAATGTTGTTGTAGGTGGACTTATGGCAGTTTGATATTTATCAACTCAATTGACTGCAACAGCTGATCCGATTCGATACCTATAAACAAATAAGTTTTCCATAAAACCTATTTTTAAAATCAAACATTAGAAGTAAACTAGCATTAAATTTTATGGGTGCATGGTCAAATTCAAACCCGCGACTTAGGAATCGGAAGGCGGGGCAAGCTACCACACGACCAACTGTGCTCGAAACATACCTATGTAGACTCACTAACTAACAGGTAAAGTTTGTAAACACCACTTCAAGTGCAGCAAACATACCTACGCAGGTATGTTTGCTGTACTTGAAGTGGTGGTTAGATCTGTTTTTCCGTTCTGCCGTTCTGCGTGTTTGACACACAAACATGCAAACAAACAAGCACCTAAACTTTCGATTTTATAATATTAGTGGGATGGGATAGTTTTCATTCACAAATGTTGGTGTTTTTGAAGTGTGCGAAACGCTAGCGATAACTTTTAAAGTCACATAAGTTATTATCATAAGTAGTTTATTTAAGTCTCTACGATACTATGAAACAGGCCTACAGGTAGGTAGTTACTAATGGAGTATTTATCTAGCTAATTAGGTACATAAGAAGGTACCTAGGTACTTACAAAGGATGTGTTGCCCACTCATTTTTTCAGCCGGTTTGATCTGATGATCTTCTTGCTCTTTGACAACATTAAGCGCAGAACTTTCTTTAGGAACAGCATTTAATTTTGTCTCTGGAATGAAAGGAAATTCCGCCACAGAACCACCACCTAGTAAGAAAAAAAGAAAAGCAAAATACCTTTAAGCTACGGAAAGCTGCATTTTTTATCAGTTGTTTCGTCTTTTTCTATAATTTGAGAAAGGATTTACACACAAAATTATCTAGTTAATTTAGGATTTAGTAGGTTACCTAGTATGTTGTAGGCAAGAAATAACCTACTACTTTGTTTAACTTAAGCAAAAAGAGACCCATACTAGTATTATAAGCTATTATTTTAAAACATTCACACAAAAACGAAAAGTGAGGTTATGTTATGAAAAATAGTATTTGTATAAAACTTACCGTTAAACTCATCATGATCACTCTCTGAACTCCTTGTCATTGCTAATTTAAGCAATCTTTTAGCTCTGGAACTCATTTTTACAATTTATTTTATCAAATCTCAATCTCCGTTTGACCACTACACTGAGCGTTCAAAGCGCAACTGGCACATAACACGAATAAACAATAATCAAGTGAAGAATTTCAGAGCCATACTGGAACATTTCAAACTATTCGATTAATGAATCATGGCTGCACTTTAAAATTTAGGGTGCCAGCGGGACATTTCTAAATAAACTGATACTGAAAACGAAGAGATCACTAAAATCTATATTTCTTTATCGGGATAAATAGTTTTCTGTCAAAGAGAAATGATATTTGAGTTGTACCGTTAGTGATTTGGATAAAATATTTAATTACCTACCATTCTACATACTCATCTCAAAACACGTAATTTTGGAAATGTTCCGGTAATTAATCCGACCGACGATATACTGCTTCCAATGCATCTTGAGTAAGACTCCCTGAACGCACCGAGACTTGCAGCTTAGTACGGCCGCTATTCCAAATGCGTCCAGTGTGGCTACGTCTGAGACAATTGAGCCTAGTACCTATGAGTTGCCTAAGACCCTACTGACCGGACCTAGCCCTACAACAATTACCTAGCACCCTAGTAACCCTAACGCCCTAACCTACCATACAAACCATATACCAAACGTATGTTACGTTGGATTTACGTGCGGGAAGTCTGTTACAAGGAGACCTACGGTAACAGACGGAACTGGGGTAGGAATAGGGGTTTTGTGTACGTCGTGCAATGTACACAGGAAATGGTTTTCTCACTGCCGATCCCACAGACTCATAGGATCGATTACGGCTAAAGGTGTCTTGGCCACAGTGAGAGGAGTTGTAGGAGATGAATCAAAGTCGACTCCAGCTTGATGACTAACTTATTTACAATGTTTAACTTAATTATATACAAATTTTGTGGTCAATACACATTGATACCTATTTACTAGTGTGTTGTGTGTGTATCGAGCCGATGAAGCGAAGATCTCACTAGGTCACTTCTTAGCGCTGACGGTGTGCCAGTGTTGCCGGCGCGTGGAGCGAATGTATGTCGCTCTAACGCTGACACTGTGCTGCTGTTACTGGCACGTGTAGCTGTTGTATGTTCATGGTTGAACATTCTGGCGCCTCTGAGAACCTGGACTCCAGTTGGTATAATTCAACAGTTTCGTGTTGATGTGGTACACTGTAGATAGATTCCGTTGTGGTAGTTGGTTTGCCTGTTGTTCGTCGGGTAGATGGCTTGTTAGCAGCGAGTGAGTTCGGTTCTCCTGCTGGTTGGTTAGCTGCCTCGGTACTTGTTCTTCTGGTCTTGTGCCGCACTGTGACTCCAATCCATCTCAGTATTGCTGGGCCGTAGCAAACTAGAAACAAAAAGGTTAAACACATGATTATACACGATATTGCACTTGTTGAATATGTGTGAGCGCTAATCTGACTCCAAACAGTACTATCTAATTCGGTTTGTAAGGCATTTTCTTTCTTAATTAAATGCTGAAAGATCTCTTTTGAGTTTTCAATGACTTCTTCTTTGGTAATGTTAAGCATGGATTTCGTAAATGTTTGCGTGTTAATGGGAAAGTCTATCTGTTTTGAGTATGATGTTACAATCGGTACTGAAACCATTCGTTTGGCAGTTAATATGTTATTAGTGGTTTTAATAATGCAGTTGTCTGCGATTCGTATTACACCGACATTTTGAAGAACAACTTCTTCTCTTTGTCCATCGCAAAGTATTGAAGTCGTAACCCGATCTCTTACAATGAATAACCAAGTGTTTGGCATGTGGAGTTGTTTCCATATTATTTTATTGGATAGATTATACGTCTTGGTAGGACATTTAGTCTGTGTCTGGTTTTTAAATAGTTGGTCTACAATGCAATTTTCATTTAATTGCATGTTTTTCACGGCCCCAGGAAAGCAAATAAAATGATTATTCCATTCTAAACAACGTTTGAACTCCTCATAGTTCAAGTCAAAATATAGTTCGTTGTTGTAATCTAGCCCTATGTAGGTTTTAGGTATTTCTAGAGTTTGTGCAGACTTATCTGAGTTTATCTTTGGTACTGGTGTAATACACATAAAAGTATATTTAGTTATCTCTTGTATGGGAAAATAGGAGTATACTTTTATGTGAGTAATGTTTGCAGATATTTTGGTGTCCAGTAACTGTTGTTGAAGGATTCTTAAATTAGAAGGTAACTTTTTGTTTGCTGATGATATCAGGTCACTGACGTTCTTTGGCGTTAATACACTGTATACTGTTGCCTTGGTTAAGTATATTTCTAATACTCCGTTATAATAATCCATGATTTCTTCCATGTAATTATATGCTAATTGGTAAGTCTGCATAATACGTATGTTTACACTGTTATGGTCGACTGTACTGAACCAATGGTCGTAACTCCCCATGTAATCTATGACTTCGTTAAGTTTAGTTTGAAATCCTATCAGTTTCTGTTTTATTCTTTCTTCAGTTTTGTTGACTTGTGAGATTGTTGATATCATGAATTTAGTTTGATGGTTGGCAGCTTCAATTAATTTTTTTTGGTTTAAATTTAATGAGTCTATATCTCGGTATACCTCATCATTCACGCCGAAGATAGATGTTAGTAACTGCCCCAATATACCCCTCTTCTTCGTAGTTTGGTTCACTTCTGTCAAATATTCTTTAGTTCGCTCAAATTTGGATTCTTTTTCTAGCAAATGGTGGTGTAATTGTTTGCAGAATGCGGAATCTGTTATTTTTTCTGCATTTGTGCATAGTTGACTAAATTGTGACATCATTGTTTTCATTTTTACAAACTCTTGCTCTAGGCGTTGTTTTTCATAGTTTATTTCTATCCTAAATATTCCTCTGTCAATGCTTGATGTTCCTATTTGTTCAACATAAAATCCTGGTGGTACCTTTTTTAACGAGTATGTTGTTGTAGTCGTTTTTGCTGAGCCTAATATTTGTGAAATGATGTATAGAAATGTGAACCATTTGGATATTTTGTTACATCGTTTCGGTTGTTTAGTTTTATTCTGTCTTATGATTGTAGCAGTATTACTTTGTATTGTTTGGTTTATTGGTTCATTACTACTACTACTATCAGTATTTGTTTCGATTGGTAATGGTATTAGTGTGTGGATTGACCGTTTGTGAGTTGTACCTGACGATTTTTGGAGTGTGACGACTCGGGATAAGTCATCGTTACCCGGATGTATTTCCTTTATTTTTGCAAGTGGCCATTTGCTAGGAGATACTTTTTCATCTTTTATAAGTACTAGAGTTCCAACTGATAAGTTTTCTTGATTAGTTTTCCATTTGTACCTCTGTTGTAGTTGGTGTAGATAGTCTTTAGTCCAGCTTTTCCAGAAATCCTTTTTCATTTTTTGGATCTGTTTCCATCTGTTTATGTGATCTGTATTGGTTTCTGATAGCGGGTCTGGCGTCCCTACTGCTTCTCTTCCAATTAAAAAATGACTAGGTGTTAACACGACACTGTCGTTTATGTCTTCGCTTAGTGCACATAAAGGTCTGGAGTTTAAACATGCTTCAGTTTGTTGTAAAAACGTGCTCATTTCTTCATAAGTTAGCGTCTGCTCACCTATCACTCTACGCAAATGGTGTTTCATAGATTTTACTCCTGCTTCCCAGATCCCCCCGAAGTGGGGTGACGATGGAGGAATAAAGTGCCATTGTGTTCCAATGTTGGTTAACGTGTTTTGAAAATCGTCTGACTGGGTTGTGTCCAATATTTCTTTATATAGGTAATTGGCTGTGCCTACGAAATTTGTCGCGTTGTCACTATACATGTGTGATACTGGACCTCTGCGTGCCATGAATCTTCGTAGTGCTGCTATGAACGTTTCTGTTGATAAGTCGCCTACCAGCTCCAAATGTACCGCTTTCGTGGATAGGCAAACAAATATTGCAATGTAACCTTTGTACGACTTATGACCCCTACCTTTTATTGTTCTCACTGATATTGGTCCAGCATAATCAACGCCTGTGTGACTAAATGGGTACGATTCAGTCACTCTTGGTTTTGGTAATGAGCCCATTTTTTGTGAGGCAGTAGCTGATCTGTACCTGGTAAACTTTACACATTTTCTTATGCTACTTTTTACTATTTGCTTTCCTCCAAGTATCCAGTATTTCTGTCGTATAAACGATAAGGTCAAATTGTTACCTCCATGTAATGTGTTTAAATGAGCATCACGAACTATGAGTAATGTTACATGATGGTCATGCGGTAACAGAATTGGGTGTTTTTGATCATATGGTAGACTGGAGTTTTGAAGTCTTCCTCCTACTCGTAGTAAGCCCTCATTATCAATAAACGGATCAAGGCATGATAACCTGTTTCCTTTCTTTAATGTTTGTCTGGCTTTAATGGTTTTGTACTCCTCAGAAAATACCTCTTGTTGGACTAAGGATAGGACTTTTTTAGTTGTTACATTAATTTCCATTCGACTCAATGGTTTTTTGTATCCTTGTTTATTTACGAATCTGTAGCAATATGATAATACTCGTATCATCCTTTGGAAGTTTGAGTACCTTATCCAGATTTCGTTCTTCGGTATAATAGTTATATGATAGCATCGTTTTATCTCTTCACATATCTCTGGTACAGTTTTTGTACTAGGAATGTTGTGACTTTTTAACCACTCTGGTCCATTCCACCACTGAGATAAGTGTTGTAGTTTATTTGGCGCAACACCTCTTGTAATTAGGTCTGCTGGATTTTGTAATGTATTTACATAATTCCATTTCGCTTGTGGTAATATTTTTTGTATTTCGGATACCCTGTTAGCTACGAACGTTTTCCATCGCTCAGCTTCACCTTTTATCCAACCGAGAGTAATCATTGAATCAGTCCAACAATATATATCTGTGATTTGAATTTCCATTCCAACCATTACTTTCTCCATCAGTTGCGTTAATAATACTGCAGCACATAACTCCAATTTTGGTAATGTGGTTTTCTGTTTTTTTGGCGCTACCTTTGATTTGGCTTGTAAAAGGGTTACGTTAAATATATTATTATGTTGCATCCGGCAATATATTACTGCACCGTAAGCTTTTTCAGAAGCATCACTATACCCATGCAACTCTACTTTTGAATTGTTAGAAAAATGACACCATCTTGGAATGGTAATCTTCTCAATTGTCTTTAGTTGTTTTTGTAGTTCAATCCATCTTGTTTTAATATTTTCCTCTACGGGCTGATCCCACTCTGTGCCATTCGTCCATAGTTCCAGAATCATGAGTTTCATGTTTATGACAACGGGCGCTAACCATCCCAGAGGATCAAATATCTTAGCGATTTCCGATAAGATAAATCGTTTTGTTGGTTTTTCACTATGATTAATAGTAATCTGAAAACAAAAACTATCCTGTAACGGTGACCATAATACCCCTAATGATTTTCTAGTTTCATCAAGCGGTATTTTCATCACTTGGTCGTCTTTGTTTTCATTTGGTATATTCTCTAACAATTCGGTACTGTTAGATGACCATTTTCGTAATTTAAATCCCCCTTTTCGTAGCATATTTATTAAGTTTTCTTGGAGCTTTTTTGCTAACTCAATATTAGTGTCTCCAGACAAAATGTCGTCCACGTAGAAATCCTGAAGAGCTCTTTGGCTGGCGATTGGGTAGCTCTTTTTTTCATCAATGGCGAGTTGTTGCAGGGTTTTAATCGCTAAGTATGGGGCAGCTGCAGTTCCATATGTTACAGTAGTTAATTCGTATTCGTCGATCATATGTTTCGGAGACTCCCTCCATACTATTCGTTGGTATGTATAGTCTTGTTCGTTAACTTTTACGTATCGGTACATTTTCTCAATGTCCGCCATAAATGCTATCTTGTGTTTACGCCAACGTAACAGTATAACTGCTAAATCTTGCTGTAGTCTGGGTCCCGTAAACATATTGTCATTTAGACTTATGTTGGTATTTGACTTGCTCGACGCATCGAATACTACTCGTAACTTAGTAGTTAACGAATCTTCCCTGATTACTGGTTGATGTGGTATATAGTATTTACCTTGGTAATAGTCAGTTCTAGTTACTTTCCTCATATGGCCCATTTCTAAGTACTCTTTGAGGAACTCTCGGTATTTTTCCCGTAAATTCTCATTTTTTTCGAACTTCCGTTCTAATTGTAACAGTCTTGCAACAGCTTTTTTGCGCGAATTCCCGTAATCTAGGTTATGATTTTTAAATGGGAGTTTCACTGTGTATGATCCATCTGGATTTCTCATAGTAGTTTTCTGGTAATAGTTTTCGCAAGCCTGATCGTCATTGGATAGTTGGTATTTTTCAGGAATTTCTTCTAATTCCCAAAACTTGTTTAGTTGTTGTACCTCTGTAGTACGTGTCATCACACTAATAACTGTATTGGTTTTGGTAGTAGTGCCGTAGATACCGGATAGAATCCACCCAAATTCTGTATTTTGAGCGATTATTCCGTCTTGTATTTTGTGTAACCCGTTTAGTAGTAGGTTACTATATTCTTGAGCCCCTAATATTATATCTATTGGGCCTCTTTTGTAATACGTAGGATCGGCAAATAGTTTGTTTTGTAAACAATCTGATTTTAGTTCTGGTAAATTTTTCTCTGGTAAACTTCCAGTTAGTTTTGGTAGTATTATAAGTGTGACTGGTAGCCTATATTCACTCGGAAATATTGGTTGTAGCATGACATTGATTGAGTTTCTCGATGTCTTTGGTTTTTGATCAGCAATTCCGATCACTTCGGTATGTATCTTCATACGTGGGTATGATAATAGTTGGGCAACCTCTTCTGTGCAGAATGATGCCTCTGAACCTTGATCGCATAGAACTCTTAGTAAATGCGATGTCCCATCTGACGAGTGAGTTTTTATCAAGGCCGTAGCTAGTAGTGTGGTTTTTGGTATAGTAGTTTTGTTTATAGTAGACATGTTAGATACTGTTTTCGTTTTACTCGTAGTTGGGATTGATATGTCATCCTTTTTTGACTCACTTTTCGCGTGTCTTATAGTAGTGTTAATGTTATGTAAATACGAGTGATGACCTTTTTTTCCACAGTGCCCACAACTTTTATTGCTGTGACATTTGATCGACGTTTCATGAGTCAGACAATTTTTGCACATCTGTTTTTCATTTACAATCTTGTTGCGATCTTGCACCGATAGCGTTTTAAAACTAGTACATTGGTAAATACTGTGTTCGTAACTTTGACAAAACCAACATGCACGTTTATCCATTTGTTTGGTTGTTGAATTGGATGACTCATTGCGCGAACTGTGAGCGAAAGATTCTCCCCTGAGAGAGCTTGAAGTTTCTAGACACTTAAATCTTTTTTCTAAGAATTGCATCATTGACGAAAATTCTTGTAATTTGTTAGGCTCTTTCAATTGATGTTCGTATTTCTCATCAGTTTCTGAGTCCCATACTCTACTCAGTATTCTTGTCAAAATAGGATCCCAAGTTGAAATGTCGATGTTTTGACTTTTTAGTGCTTCTAGGTTCTCGTTGACTGTGTCATGGAGATTTCTTAAGTTTGAGGCATTACTCTTCTTTATTTTTGACATACTCAGAATGTTGTCAATGTGCTTAGTAATGATCATTCTTTCATTTTTGTATCGCCTAGTCAACAGATTCCATGCAGTTATGTAATTTGCGTCACAAACGGTTAAATGCTTGATCAGCTTAGCGGCGTCACTACGTACATGCGTTTTCAAATACTGCATTTTTTCCGTGTTACTTAACGATTTATCTTCGTGTACTATTTTCAAGAATAAATCATAAAACGAATTCCATGACTCATAACTTCCACTAAATGTTGGTATGATTATTTTTGGTAACTTAACCGATGTTTTACGGTTGTTGTGTGTCGATTTTAGTCCTATTATTGCAAATAACTTTTCCATCACTAGGTCGAATTCGGTGTGGGTTTTCTCAAACATATTCTCTTGAAAATAGCTATGTTCTAACGTACTGTCTTCCACCAGAATGAGCACATGTGTTTCTTCAATCTCTTGCCACTGTCTTTGCAAGGTAGTCATTAAGGATTCTAAGTACCAACTCGTTTTCTCTTCAGACATCGATTGAGTTGCTGAATGTAACTTTTTCTGCAACTGATTAATTCGAAATAGTTGAATAAATAGTTTGGGTGAGCTAGTGCCTCCTTCCTCTTCAGGTTGTATGTCTTCTGGCTCATATAGTTGGTTTACTACCTGTAGTCTTTTCTCACACATCAACAGGTATTCGATTGCCTGCGTATATTGTGTGTTAATAGAACCAAAGTAGTTGGTAGTAATGTATTTGTGATCACGCAATACATCTTGGTCTTTTATTAGTAAATGGTTTGTGGATGTTCTAGTAAATATTTCTGTGAGTCGAGCTCTTCTCTCCGTTATATATTTTTGGGTTTTTCTTGACGCTGAGTCTTTCTTGATGTTAGTGAATATTTGTCTTAGTTCATTGTAATCTGCTTCTTGGTTTCTTATCACTTCGTTGATTTCTTGTATGTCCATTTTTCTTTACTGTCCCTGCCCACTCTATTTGTTTGAACCGTTTCCTAACTGCCCTTTGATACAATAAATGCGACTTCTCAAAATATCGGTGAACCCGCCTGTGGGTGCCGATTTCCGATCCGCTACCGTACAATTGGCGTTTTGTCAGTCCCTTTACATACAACAAACAGGCGCTTGTTGAATACGCTAGTTTGAAGTACGTCTAACCGTCAGTCAGTTAGTTTTCGCGTAGGACAAAAAGAAGAACGTTTTTGATTTTATTGTTGTTATTTATCAACGTTGCAATGTTAAAGTACCGATTGGACAATTTATCCTGGTTTCTCTAAAAATCGCTCGAAGGACCAAAATGAACGCACCGAGACTTGCAGCTTAGTACGGCCGCTATTCCAAATGCGTCCAGTGTGGCTACGTCTGAGACAATTGAGCCTAGTACCTATGAGTTGCCTAAGACCCTACTGACCGAACCTAGCCCTACAACAATTACCTAGCACCCTAGTAACCCTAACGCCCTAACCTACCATACAAACCATATACCAAACGTATGTTACGTTGGATTTACGTGCGGGAAGTCTGTTACAAGGAGACCTACGGTAACAGACGGAACTGGGGTAGGAATAGGGGTTTTGTGTACGTCGTGCAATGTACACAGGAAATGGTTTTCTCACTGCCGATCCCACAGACTCATAGGATCGATTACGGCTAAAGGTGTCTTGGCCACAGTGAGAGGAGTTGTAGGAGATGAATCAAAGTCGACTCCAGCTTGATGACTAACTTATTTACAATGTTTAACTTAATTATATACAAATTTTGTGGTCAATACACATTGATACCTATTTACTAGTGTGTTGTGTGTGTATCGAGCCGATGAAGCGAAGATCTCACTAGGTCACTTCTTAGCGCTGACGGTGTGCCGGTGTTGCCGGCGCGTGGAGCGAATGTATGTCGCTCTAACGCTGACACTGTGCTGCTGTTACTGGCACGTGTAGCTGTTGTATGTTCATGGTTGAACACTCCCTTCATCTTCACTTTTATCAGAAGAATCGTACTCCGAATCTGTTTCTTCGATGGTTACGCCTTTGGGCGGTAAAAAATAATCTTCATCATCGGTCAGGTCTTCATCATCGCTATCTAAAGGAATATCACGCCCGCTTGCGTGTCGAGTCCCTAAAAATAAATCAAACACTAAATACCTTCATAAGCCCCAAACGTTTATAGCACCAGTAAATAAGAACAAGCACAAAAACGTATTTTTTATAACATTAGATGAACCCACCACGGTGTAAAACTTCCCAAATAAACAAACACGTTCGCTTGTTCTACTTTCTCACTATCAATTATTATAAAAAAATTAAATCCCTGTACAATGTACTTATTGCATGTAGTATCATATCTGACCGAGCACTGGCACAAACTCTAATGCATGAAGTATCATATTTGAAAAACGTATGCATACATAACTGCATAGAGTATCATTTCAGATACAAAGTTCTAGTCCGTTTTTCGTCAAGAAGTATTTGATATTACTTACATGTTTTTCCGTAAAACTTCTTGGGATCCATTTTATTCACTCGCAAATAACAAAAATAATTTTAGCTAGAGGAAAAAGTAGCCAAAATCGGCTTTTACAATCCACAAACCGCACTCACTGTTTGAATTGGCGGTTTGAACTATTCGGTGACAGAAATAACATACCAGAGACAAGGTAGAAATCTGCCTATTTCTTTTTCATGTTCGGATACAACCATTCTCTAGATATCAGTCATCAACACGTGGTATCGGAGACCCAAAAATTATTTATCTGTGAAAACTCGTAGTGTATCAAATTTGGTACAGTATGCGGTAAAGGGTTAAGACCTGAACTTGAACCAAATATGATAATAATGTTTTTTTGTGGTTTATTGTAGTTATAGGGGTATAAATAAGACACACAATTTTTTTTAGTTTTTTTTTTAATTAATATAATTAGTAAAAAAGTTGGTGCACATAATAATTATGTGTACCTTAGGTTTCAGCGTGGGCCAAAGCTCTTGTAATTGTGGTAGCTTTCAAAACAATTATTTTTGAGAACACATAGGTAAGGTACACATTGCATTTAACACACATGGTGCGGCAGCGTAAGGAGCACGTTGGATGTCGACATTTTGAAGCGAACTTGCTGTCCACAAATCGCGGCAGATGACCCATATTGTCAAGCTTAATGTCAGGTTGTGGTTGGGGTACAACTTGCCGGTGTTTTTTGTGGGCGGTTCACATACATCGCTTGTAGAAGTCAAGCTTATCGAAGGGCTGGCGCTGGGACGAGATCTGGAACCAAGAGCCAAGAAGTTGGGTTCAACCCTTCCGCCGCTATACTTAATAATCGCTTTGGCTAGATTCAGTCGGTATTGTAGTAAGCCTAACTTGTCCTTGCGTTGGACATTTTCTTCGGCGCGGGTTCGGGTGTACATTATCCAGCAATTGACGACAACCAAATCAATAAAATGACAAAAAATTCTTGTAGTCCACTTTCTTGTTAGCATTGCACTCCGGTAGTAAGCGATTAGTCTGTCGCACAAATCTATTCCACCCATACAGGTATTTAATTTCTGATTGCTGCGGGCCGGGCTATGTCTATTTTCTTCTTTTCTTTTATACACCACCGTTTGCAGGTTTGCCGGTTATCGTGTGTGTGTGGTCGATTATTATCAGAAGGGTCGGCAAAGTAAAGTGCGTGTTCTTGGTTCGAAGTTTATTGAACGACTGTCTGACTCCAGTGAACTTAACAGTATATATACAGTCACTTAATCTAATGTGCCTAAGATTAACTATGATTATTGTGCCTACGCGCTACAGTCCTCCCCCCTTAGTTGAAGCTAAATTTTATTGTTGAAACCCAATACTAAATTATAACTATTTATATCTATGAAAATAAAAGTACTTAAACGCTACGGTTGCACTATTAGCGCGCACTTTTCACTTTATGCTACACTATAAGCTGGTTTAAGATTGATGCGGGTGGTTTGTCTGCATGATGGGCGGTGCTATATCGCTGGCGTGCTGTGTGATAGCGCGGCTGATTCTTGTCTCGACGGCGCGCGGTTGTTGGTGTTTGGTTGTTGGTGTTTTTGAAGTGTGCGAAACGCTAGCGATAACTTTTAAAGTCACATAAGTTATTATCATAAGTAGTTTATTTAAGTCTCTACGATACTATGAAACAGGCCTACAGGTAGGTAGTTACTAATGGAGTATTTATCTAGCTAATTAGGTACATAAGAAGGTACCTAGGTACTTACAAAGGATGTGTTGCCCACTCATTTTTTCAGCCGGTTTGATCTGATGATCTTCTTGCTCTTTGACAACATTAAGCGCAGAACTTTCTTTAGGAACAGCATTTAATTTTGTCTCTGGAATGAAAGGAAATTCCGCCACAGAACCACCACCTAGTAAGAAAAAAAGAAAAGCAAAATACCTTTAAGCTACGGAAAGCTGCATTTTTTATCAGTTGTTTCGTCTTTTTCTATAATTTGAGAAAGGATTTACACACAAAATTATCTAGTTAATTTAGGATTTAGTAGGTTACCTAGTATGTTGTAGGCAAGAAATAACCTACTACTTTGTTTAACTTAAGCAAAAAGAGACCCATACTAGTATTATAAGCTATTATTTTAAAACATTCACACAAAAACGAAAAGTGAGGTTATGTTATGAAAAATAGTATTTGTATAAAACTTACCGTTAAACTCATCATGATCACTCTCTGAACTCCTTGTCATTGCTAATTTAAGCAATCTTTTAGCTCTGGAACTCATTTTTACAATTTATTTTATCAAATCTCAATCTCCGTTTGACCACTACACTGAGCGTTCAAAGCGCAACTGGCACATAACACGAATAAACAATAATCAAGTGAAGAATTTCAGAGCCATACTGGAACATTTCAAACTATTCGATTAATGAATCATGGCTGCACTTTAAAATTTAGGGTGCCAGCGGGACATTTCTAAATAAACTGATACTGAAAACGAAGAGATCACTAAAATCTATATTTCTTTATCGGGATAAATAGTTTTCTGTCAAAGAGAAATGATATTTGAGTTGTACCGTTAGTGATTTGGATAAAATATTTAATTACCTACCATTCTACATACTCATCTCAAAACACGTAATTTTGGAAATGTTCCGGTAATTAATCCGACCGACGATATACTGCTTCCAATGCATCTTGAGTAAGACTCCCTGAACGCACCGAGACTTGCAGCTTAGTACGGCCGCTATTCCAAATGCGTCCAGTGTGGCTACGTCTGAGACAATTGAGCCTAGTACCTATGAGTTGCCTAAGACCCTACTGACCGGACCTAGCCCTACAACAATTACCTAGCACCCTAGTAACCCTAACGCCCTAACCTACCATACAAACCATATACCAAACGTATGTTACGTTGGATTTACGTGCGGGAAGTCTGTTACAAGGAGACCTACGGTAACAGACGGAACTGGGGTAGGAATAGGGGTTTTGTGTACGTCGTGCAATGTACACAGGAAATGGTTTTCTCACTGCCGATCCCACAGACTCATAGGATCGATTACGGCTAAAGGTGTCTTGGCCACAGTGAGAGGAGTTGTAGGAGATGAATCAAAGTCGACTCCAGCTTGATGACTAACTTATTTACAATGTTTAACTTAATTATATACAAATTTTGTGGTCAATACACATTGATACCTATTTACTAGTGTGTTGTGTGTGTATCGAGCCGATGAAGCGAAGATCTCACTAGGTCACTTCTTAGCGCTGACGGTGTGCCGGTGTTGCCGGCGCGTGGAGCGAATGTATGTCGCTCTAACGCTGACACTGTGCTGCTGTTACTGGCACGTGTAGCTGTTGTATGTTCATGGTTGAACATTCTGGCGCCTCTGAGAACCTGGACTCCAGTTGGTATAATTCAACAGTTTCGTGTTGATGTGGTACACTGTAGATAGATTCCGTTGTGGTAGTTGGTTTGCCTGTTGTTCGTCGGGTAGATGGCTTGTTAGCAGCGAGTGAGTTCGGTTCTCCTGCTGGTTGGTTAGCTGCCTCGGTACTTGTTCTTCTGGTCTTGTGCCGCACTGTGACTCCAATCCATCTCAGTATTGCTGGGCCGTAGCAAACTAGAAACAAAAAGGTTAAACACATGATTATACACGATATTGCACTTGTTGAATATGTGTGAGCGCTAATCTGACTCCAAACAGTACTATCTAATTCGGTTTGTAAGGCATTTTCTTTCTTAATTAAATGCTGAAAGATCTCTTTTGAGTTTTCAATGACTTCTTCTTTGGTAATGTTAAGCATGGATTTCGTAAATGTTTGCGTGTTAATGGGAAAGTCTATCTGTTTTGAGTATGATGTTACAATCGGTACTGAAACCATTCGTTTGGCAGTTAATATGTTATTAGTGGTTTTAATAATGCAGTTGTCTGCGATTCGTATTACACCGACATTTTGAAGAACAACTTCTTCTCTTTGTCCATCGCAAAGTATTGAAGTCGTAACCCGATCTCTTACAATGAATAACCAAGTGTTTGGCATGTGGAGTTGTTTCCATATTATTTTATTGGATAGATTATACGTCTTGGTAGGACATTTAGTCTGTGTCTGGTTTTTAAATAGTTGGTCTACAATGCAATTTTCATTTAATTGCATGTTTTTCACGGCCCCAGGAAAGCAAATAAAATGATTATTCCATTCTAAACAACGTTTGAACTCCTCATAGTTCAAGTCAAAATATAGTTCGTTGTTGTAATCTAGCCCTATGTAGGTTTTAGGTATTTCTAGAGTTTGTGCAGACTTATCTGAGTTTATCTTTGGTACTGGTGTAATACACATAAAAGTATATTTAGTTATCTCTTGTATGGGAAAATAGGAGTATACTTTTATGTGAGTAATGTTTGCAGATATTTTGGTGTCCAGTAACTGTTGTTGAAGGATTCTTAAATTAGAAGGTAACTTTTTGTTTGCTGATGATATCAGGTCACTGACGTTCTTTGGCGTTAATACACTGTATACTGTTGCCTTGGTTAAGTATATTTCTAATACTCCGTTATAATAATCCATGATTTCTTCCATGTAATTATATGCTAATTGGTAAGTCTGCATAATACGTATGTTTACACTGTTATGGTCGACTGTACTGAACCAATGGTCGTAACTCCCCATGTAATCTATGACTTCGTTAAGTTTAGTTTGAAATCCTATCAGTTTCTGTTTTATTCTTTCTTCAGTTTTGTTGACTTGTGAGATTGTTGATATCATGAATTTAGTTTGATGGTTGGCAGCTTCAATTAATTTTTTTTGGTTTAAATTTAATGAGTCTATATCTCGGTATACCTCATCATTCACGCCGAAGATAGATGTTAGTAACTGCCCCAATATACCCCTCTTCTTCGTAGTTTGGTTCACTTCTGTCAAATATTCTTTAGTTCGCTCAAATTTGGATTCTTTTTCTAGCAAATGGTGGTGTAATTGTTTGCAGAATGCGGAATCTGTTATTTTTTCTGCATTTGTGCATAGTTGACTAAATTGTGACATCATTGTTTTCATTTTTACAAACTCTTGCTCTAGGCGTTGTTTTTCATAGTTTATTTCTATCCTAAATATTCCTCTGTCAATGCTTGATGTTCCTATTTGTTCAACATAAAATCCTGGTGGTACCTTTTTTAACGAGTATGTTGTTGTAGTCGTTTTTGCTGAGCCTAATATTTGTGAAATGATGTATAGAAATGTGAACCATTTGGATATTTTGTTACATCGTTTCGGTTGTTTAGTTTTATTCTGTCTTATGATTGTAGCAGTATTACTTTGTATTGTTTGGTTTATTGGTTCATTACTACTACTACTATCAGTATTTGTTTCGATTGGTAATGGTATTAGTGTGTGGATTGACCGTTTGTGAGTTGTACCTGACGATTTTTGGAGTGTGACGACTCGGGATAAGTCATCGTTACCCGGATGTATTTCCTTTATTTTTGCAAGTGGCCATTTGCTAGGAGATACTTTTTCATCTTTTATAAGTACTAGAGTTCCAACTGATAAGTTTTCTTGATTAGTTTTCCATTTGTACCTCTGTTGTAGTTGGTGTAGATAGTCTTTAGTCCAGCTTTTCCAGAAATCCTTTTTCATTTTTTGGATCTGTTTCCATCTGTTTATGTGATCTGTATTGGTTTCTGATAGCGGGTCTGGCGTCCCTACTGCTTCTCTTCCAATTAAAAAATGACTAGGTGTTAACACGACACTGTCGTTTATGTCTTCGCTTAGTGCACATAAAGGTCTGGAGTTTAAACATGCTTCAGTTTGTTGTAAAAACGTGCTCATTTCTTCATAAGTTAGCGTCTGCTCACCTATCACTCTACGCAAATGGTGTTTCATAGATTTTACTCCTGCTTCCCAGATCCCCCCGAAGTGGGGTGACGATGGAGGAATAAAGTGCCATTGTGTTCCAATGTTGGTTAACGTGTTTTGAAAATCGTCTGACTGGGTTGTGTCCAATATTTCTTTATATAGGTAATTGGCTGTGCCTACGAAATTTGTCGCGTTGTCACTATACATGTGTGATACTGGACCTCTGCGTGCCATGAATCTTCGTAGTGCTGCTATGAACGTTTCTGTTGATAAGTCGCCTACCAGCTCCAAATGTACCGCTTTCGTGGATAGGCAAACAAATATTGCAATGTAACCTTTGTACGACTTATGACCCCTACCTTTTATTGTTCTCACTGATATTGGTCCAGCATAATCAACGCCTGTGTGACTAAATGGGTACGATTCAGTCACTCTTGGTTTTGGTAATGAGCCCATTTTTTGTGAGGCAGTAGCTGATCTGTACCTGGTAAACTTTACACATTTTCTTATGCTACTTTTTACTATTTGCTTTCCTCCAAGTATCCAGTATTTCTGTCGTATAAACGATAAGGTCAAATTGTTACCTCCATGTAATGTGTTTAAATGAGCATCACGAACTATGAGTAATGTTACATGATGGTCATGCGGTAACAGAATTGGGTGTTTTTGATCATATGGTAGACTGGAGTTTTGAAGTCTTCCTCCTACTCGTAGTAAGCCCTCATTATCAATAAACGGATCAAGGCATGATAACCTGTTTCCTTTCTTTAATGTTTGTCTGGCTTTAATGGTTTTGTACTCCTCAGAAAATACCTCTTGTTGGACTAAGGATAGGACTTTTTTAGTTGTTACATTAATTTCCATTCGACTCAATGGTTTTTTGTATCCTTGTTTATTTACGAATCTGTAGCAATATGATAATACTCGTATCATCCTTTGGAAGTTTGAGTACCTTATCCAGATTTCGTTCTTCGGTATAATAGTTATATGATAGCATCGTTTTATCTCTTCACATATCTCTGGTACAGTTTTTGTACTAGGAATGTTGTGACTTTTTAACCACTCTGGTCCATTCCACCACTGAGATAAGTGTTGTAGTTTATTTGGCGCAACACCTCTTGTAATTAGGTCTGCTGGATTTTGTAATGTATTTACATAATTCCATTTCGCTTGTGGTAATATTTTTTGTATTTCGGATACCCTGTTAGCTACGAACGTTTTCCATCGCTCAGCTTCACCTTTTATCCAACCGAGAGTAATCATTGAATCAGTCCAACAATATATATCTGTGATTTGAATTTCCATTCCAACCATTACTTTCTCCATCAGTTGCGTTAATAATACTGCAGCACATAACTCCAATTTTGGTAATGTGGTTTTCTGTTTTTTTGGCGCTACCTTTGATTTGGCTTGTAAAAGGGTTACGTTAAATATATTATTATGTTGCATCCGGCAATATATTACTGCACCGTAAGCTTTTTCAGAAGCATCACTATACCCATGCAACTCTACTTTTGAATTGTTAGAAAAATGACACCATCTTGGAATGGTAATCTTCTCAATTGTCTTTAGTTGTTTTTGTAGTTCAATCCATCTTGTTTTAATATTTTCCTCTACGGGCTGATCCCACTCTGTGCCATTCGTCCATAGTTCCTGAATCATGAGTTTCATGTTTATGACAACGGGCGCTAACCATCCCAGAGGATCAAATATCTTAGCGATTTCCGATAAGATAAATCGTTTTGTTGGTTTTTCACTATGATTAATAGTAATCTGAAAACAAAAACTATCCTGTAACGGTGACCATAATACCCCTAATGATTTTCTAGTTTCATCAAGCGGTATTTTCATCACTTGGTCGTCTTTGTTTTCATTTGGTATATTCTCTAACAATTCGGTACTGTTAGATGACCATTTTCGTAATTTAAATCCCCCTTTTCGTAGCATATTTATTAAGTTTTCTTGGAGCTTTTTTGCTAACTCAATATTAGTGTCTCCAGACAAAATGTCGTCCACGTAGAAATCCTGAAGAGCTCTTTGGCTGGCGATTGGGTAGCTCTTTTTTTCATCAATGGCGAGTTGTTGCAGGGTTTTAATCGCTAAGTATGGGGCAGCTGCAGTTCCATATGTTACAGTAGTTAATTCGTATTCGTCGATCATATGTTTCGGAGACTCCCTCCATACTATTCGTTGGTATGTATAGTCTTGTTCGTTAACTTTTACGTATCGGTACATTTTCTCAATGTCCGCCATAAATGCTATCTTGTGTTTACGCCAACGTAACAGTATAACTGCTAAATCTTGCTGTAGTCTGGGTCCCGTAAACATATTGTCATTTAGACTTATGTTGGTATTTGACTTGCTCGACGCATCGAATACTACTCGTAACTTAGTAGTTAACGAATCTTCCCTGATTACTGGTTGATGTGGTATATAGTATTTACCTTGGTAATAGTCAGTTCTAGTTACTTTCCTCATATGGCCCATTTCTAAGTACTCTTTGAGGAACTCTCGGTATTTTTCCCGTAAATTCTCATTTTTTTCGAACTTCCGTTCTAATTGTAACAGTCTTGCAACAGCTTTTTTGCGCGAATTCCCGTAATCTAGGTTATGATTTTTAAATGGGAGTTTCACTGTGTATGATCCATCTGGATTTCTCATAGTAGTTTTCTGGTAATAGTTTTCGCAAGCCTGATCGTCATTGGATAGTTGGTATTTTTCAGGAATTTCTTCTAATTCCCAAAACTTGTTTAGTTGTTGTACCTCTGTAGTACGTGTCATCACACTAATAACTGTATTGGTTTTGGTAGTAGTGCCGTAGATACCGGATAGAATCCACCCAAATTCTGTATTTTGAGCGATTATTCCGTCTTGTATTTTGTGTAACCCGTTTAGTAGTAGGTTACTATATTCTTGAGCCCCTAATATTATATCTATTGGGCCTCTTTTGTAATACGTAGGATCGGCAAATAGTTTGTTTTGTAAACAATCTGATTTTAGTTCTGGTAAATTTTTCTCTGGTAAACTTCCAGTTAGTTTTGGTAGTATTATAAGTGTGACTGGTAGCCTATATTCACTCGGAAATATTGGTTGTAGCATGACATTGATTGAGTTTCTCGATGTCTTTGGTTTTTGATCAGCAATTCCGATCACTTCGGTATGTATCTTCATACGTGGGTATGATAATAGTTGGGCAACCTCTTCTGTGCAGAATGATGCCTCTGAACCTTGATCGCATAGAACTCTTAGTAAATGCGATGTCCCATCTGACGAGTGAGTTTTTATCAAGGCCGTAGCTAGTAGTGTGGTTTTTGGTATAGTAGTTTTGTTTATAGTAGACATGTTAGATACTGTTTTCGTTTTACTCGTAGTTGGGATTGATATGTCATCCTTTTTTGACTCACTTTTCGCGTGTCTTATAGTAGTGTTAATGTTATGTAAATACGAGTGATGACCTTTTTTTCCACAGTGCCCACAACTTTTATTGCTGTGACATTTGATCGACGTTTCATGAGTCAGACAATTTTTGCACATCTGTTTTTCATTTACAATCTTGTTGCGATCTTGCACCGATAGCGTTTTAAAACTAGTACATTGGTAAATACTGTGTTCGTAACTTTGACAAAACCAACATGCACGTTTATCCATTTGTTTGGTTGTTGAATTGGATGACTCATTGCGCGAACTGTGAGCGAAAGATTCTCCCCTGAGAGAGCTTGAAGTTTCTAGACACTTAAATCTTTTTTCTAAGAATTGCATCATTGACGAAAATTCTTGTAATTTGTTAGGCTCTTTCAATTGATGTTCGTATTTCTCATCAGTTTCTGAGTCCCATACTCTACTCAGTATTCTTGTCAAAATAGGATCCCAAGTTGAAATGTCGATGTTTTGACTTTTTAGTGCTTCTAGGTTCTCGTTGACTGTGTCATGGAGATTTCTTAAGTTTGAGGCATTACTCTTCTTTATTTTTGACATACTCAGAATGTTGTCAATGTGCTTAGTAATGATCATTCTTTCATTTTTGTATCGCCTAGTCAACAGATTCCATGCAGTTATGTAATTTGCGTCACAAACGGTTAAATGCTTGATCAGCTTAGCGGCGTCACTACGTACATGCGTTTTCAAATACTGCATTTTTTCCGTGTTACTTAACGATTTATCTTCGTGTACTATTTTCAAGAATAAATCATAAAACGAATTCCATGACTCATAACTTCCACTAAATGTTGGTATGATTATTTTTGGTAACTTAACCGATGTTTTACGGTTGTTGTGTGTCGATTTTAGTCCTATTATTGCAAATAACTTTTCCATCACTAGGTCGAATTCGGTGTGGGTTTTCTCAAACATATTCTCTTGAAAATAGCTATGTTCTAACGTACTGTCTTCCACCAGAATGAGCACATGTGTTTCTTCAATCTCTTGCCACTGTCTTTGCAAGGTAGTCATTAAGGATTCTAAGTACCAACTCGTTTTCTCTTCAGACATCGATTGAGTTGCTGAATGTAACTTTTTCTGCAACTGATTAATTCGAAATAGTTGAATAAATAGTTTGGGTGAGCTAGTGCCTCCTTCCTCTTCAGGTTGTATGTCTTCTGGCTCATATAGTTGGTTTACTACCTGTAGTCTTTTCTCACACATCAACAGGTATTCGATTGCCTGCGTATATTGTGTGTTAATAGAACCAAAGTAGTTGGTAGTAATGTATTTGTGATCACGCAATACATCTTGGTCTTTTATTAGTAAATGGTTTGTGGATGTTCTAGTAAATATTTCTGTGAGTCGAGCTCTTCTCTCCGTTATATATTTTTGGGTTTTTCTTGACGCTGAGTCTTTCTTGATGTTAGTGAATATTTGTCTTAGTTCATTGTAATCTGCTTCTTGGTTTCTTATCACTTCGTTGATTTCTTGTATGTCCATTTTTCTTTACTGTCCCTGCCCACTCTATTTGTTTGAACCGTTTCCTAACTGCCCTTTGATACAATAAATGCGACTTCTCAAAATATCGGTGAACCCGCCTGTGGGTGCCGATTTCCGATCCGCTACCGTACAATTGGCGTTTTGTCAGTCCCTTTACATACAACAAACAGGCGCTTGTTGAATACGCTAGTTTGAAGTACGTCTAACCGTCAGTCAGTTAGTTTTCGCGTAGGACAAAAAGAAGAACGTTTTTGATTTTATTGTTGTTATTTATCAACGTTGCAATGTTAAAGTACCGATTGGACAATTTATCCTGGTTTCTCTAAAAATCGCTCGAAGGACCAAAATGAACGCACCGAGACTTGCAGCTTAGTACGGCCGCTATTCCAAATGCGTCCAGTGTGGCTACGTCTGAGACAATTGAGCCTAGTACCTATGAGTTGCCTAAGACCCTACTGACCGAACCTAGCCCTACAACAATTACCTAGCACCCTAGTAACCCTAACGCCCTAACCTACCATACAAACCATATACCAAACGTATGTTACGTTGGATTTACGTGCGGGAAGTCTGTTACAAGGAGACCTACGGTAACAGACGGAACTGGGGTAGGAATAGGGGTTTTGTGTACGTCGTGCAATGTACACAGGAAATGGTTTTCTCACTGCCGATCCCACAGACTCATAGGATCGATTACGGCTAAAGGTGTCTTGGCCACAGTGAGAGGAGTTGTAGGAGATGAATCAAAGTCGACTCCAGCTTGATGACTAACTTATTTACAATGTTTAACTTAATTATATACAAATTTTGTGGTCAATACACATTGATACCTATTTACTAGTGTGTTGTGTGTGTATCGAGCCGATGAAGCGAAGATCTCACTAGGTCACTTCTTAGCGCTGACGGTGTGCCGGTGTTGCCGGCGCGTGGAGCGAATGTATGTCGCTCTAACGCTGACACTGTGCTGCTGTTACTGGCACGTGTAGCTGTTGTATGTTCATGGTTGAACACTCCCTTCATCTTCACTTTTATCAGAAGAATCGTACTCCGAATCTGTTTCTTCGATGGTTACGCCTTTGGGCGGTAAAAAATAATCTTCATCATCGGTCAGGTCTTCATCATCGCTATCTAAAGGAATATCACGCCCGCTTGCGTGTCGAGTCCCTAAAAATAAATCAAACACTAAATACCTTCATAAGCCCCAAACGTTTATAGCACCAGTAAATAAGAACAAGCACAAAAACGTATTTTTTATAACATTAGATGAACCCACCACGGTGTAAAACTTCCCAAATAAACAAACACGTTCGCTTGTTCTACTTTCTCACTATCAATTATTATAAAAAAATTAAATCCCTGTACAATGTACTTATTGCATGTAGTATCATATCTGACCGAGCACTGGCACAAACTCTAATGCATGAAGTATCATATTTGAAAAACGTATGCATACATAACTGCATAGAGTATCATTTCAGATACAAAGTTCTAGTCCGTTTTTCGTCAAGAAGTATTTGATATTACTTACATGTTTTTCCGTAAAACTTCTTGGGATCCATTTTATTCACTCGCAAATAACAAAAATAATTTTAGCTAGAGGAAAAAGTAGCCAAAATCGGCTTTTACAATCCACAAACCGCACTCACTGTTTGAATTGGCGGTTTGAACTATTCGGTGACAGAAATAACATACCAGAGACAAGGTAGAAATCTGCCTATTTCTTTTTCATGTTCGGATACAACCATTCTCTAGATATCAGTCATCAACACGTGGTATCGGAGACCCAAAAATTATTTATCTGTGAAAACTCGTAGTGTATCAAATTTGGTACAGTATGCGGTAAAGGGTTAAGACCTGAACTTGAACCAAATATGATAATAATGTTTTTTTGTGGTTTATTGTAGTTATAGGGGTATAAATAAGACACACAATTTTTTTTAGTTTTTTTTTTAATTAATATAATTAGTAAAAAAGTTGGTGCACATAATAATTATGTGTACCTTAGGTTTCAGCGTGGGCCAAAGCTCTTGTAATTGTGGTAGCTTTCAAAACAATTATTTTTGAGAACACATAGGTAAGGTACACATTGCATTTAACACACATGGTGCGGCAGCGTAAGGAGCACGTTGGATGTCGACATTTTGAAGCGAACTTGCTGTCCACAAATCGCGGCAGATGACCCATATTGTCAAGCTTAATGTCAGGTTGTGGTTGGGGTACAACTTGCCGGTGTTTTTTGTGGGCGGTTCACATACATCGCTTGTAGAAGTCAAGCTTATCGAAGGGCTGGCGCTGGGACGAGATCTGGAACCAAGAGCCAAGAAGTTGGGTTCAACCCTTCCGCCGCTATACTTAATAATCGCTTTGGCTAGATTCAGTCGGTATTGTAGTAAGCCTAACTTGTCCTTGCGTTGGACATTTTCTTCGGCGCGGGTTCGGGTGTACATTATCCAGCAATTGACGACAACCAAATCAATAAAATGACAAAAAATTCTTGTAGTCCACTTTCTTGTTAGCATTGCACTCCGGTAGTAAGCGATTAGTCTGTCGCACAAATCTATTCCACCCATACAGGTATTTAATTTCTGATTGCTGCGGGCCGGGCTATGTCTATTTTCTTCTTTTCTTTTATACACCACCGTTTGCAGGTTTGCCGGTTATCGTGTGTGTGTGGTCGATTATTATCAGAAGGGTCGGCAAAGTAAAGTGCGTGTTCTTGGTTCGAAGTTTATTGAACGACTGTCTGACTCCAGTGAACTTAACAGTATATATACAGTCACTTAATCTAATGTGCCTAAGATTAACTATGATTATTGTGCCTACGCGCTACAGTCCTCCCCCCTTAGTTGAAGCTAAATTTTATTGTTGAAACCCAATACTAAATTATAACTATTTATATCTATGAAAATAAAAGTACTTAAACGCTACGGTTGCACTATTAGCGCGCACTTTTCACTTTATGCTACACTATAAGCTGGTTTAAGATTGATGCGGGTGGTTTGTCTGCATGATGGGCGGTGCTATATCGCTGGCGTGCTGTGTGATAGCGCGGCTGATTCTTGTCTCGACGGCGCGCGGTTGTTGGTGTTTGGTTGTTGGTGTTTTTGAAGTGTGCGAAACGCTAGCGATAACTTTTAAAGTCACATAAGTTATTATCATAAGTAGTTTATTTAAGTCTCTACGATACTATGAAACAGGCCTACAGGTAGGTAGTTACTAATGGAGTATTTATCTAGCTAATTAGGTACATAAGAAGGTACCTAGGTACTTACAAAGGATGTGTTGCCCACTCATTTTTTCAGCCGGTTTGATCTGATGATCTTCTTGCTCTTTGACAACATTAAGCGCAGAACTTTCTTTAGGAACAGCATTTAATTTTGTCTCTGGAATGAAAGGAAATTCCGCCACAGAACCACCACCTAGTAAGAAAAAAAGAAAAGCAAAATACCTTTAAGCTACGGAAAGCTGCATTTTTTATCAGTTGTTTCGTCTTTTTCTATAATTTGAGAAAGGATTTACACACAAAATTATCTAGTTAATTTAGGATTTAGTAGGTTACCTAGTATGTTGTAGGCAAGAAATAACCTACTACTTTGTTTAACTTAAGCAAAAAGAGACCCATACTAGTATTATAAGCTATTATTTTAAAACATTCACACAAAAACGAAAAGTGAGGTTATGTTATGAAAAATAGTATTTGTATAAAACTTACCGTTAAACTCATCATGATCACTCTCTGAACTCCTTGTAATTGCTAATTTAAGCAATCTTTTAGCTCTGGAACTCATTTTTACAATTTATTTTATCAAATCTCAATCTCCGTTTGACCACTACACTGAGCGTTCAAAGCGCAACTGGCACATAACACGAATAAACAATAATCAAGTGAAGAATTTCAGAGCCATACTGGAACATTTCAAACTATTCGATTAATGAATCATGGCTGCACTTTAAAATTTAGGGTGCCAGCGGGACATTTCTAAATAAACTGATACTGAAAACGAAGAGATCACTAAAATCTATATTTCTTTATCGGGATAAATAGTTTTCTGTCAAAGAGAAATGATATTTGAGTTGTACCGTTAGTGATTTGGATAAAATATTTAATTACCTACCATTCTACATACTCATCTCAAAACACGTAATTTTGGAAATGTTCCGGTAATTAATCCGACCGACGATATACTGCTTCCAATGCATCTTGAGTAAGACTCCCTGAACGCACCGAGACTTGCAGCTTAGTACGGCCGCTATTCCAAATGCGTCCAGTGTGGCTACGTCTGAGACAATTGAGCCTAGTACCTATGAGTTGCCTAAGACCCTACTGACCGGACCTAGCCCTACAACAATTACCTAGCACCCTAGTAACCCTAACGCCCTAACCTACCATACAAACCATATACCAAACGTATGTTACGTTGGATTTACGTGCGGGAAGTCTGTTACAAGGAGACCTACGGTAACAGACGGAACTGGGGTAGGAATAGGGGTTTTGTGTACGTCGTGCAATGTACACAGGAAATGGTTTTCTCACTGCCGATCCCACAGACTCATAGGATCGATTACGGCTAAAGGTGTCTTGGCCACAGTGAGAGGAGTTGTAGGAGATGAATCAAAGTCGACTCCAGCTTGATGACTAACTTATTTACAATGTTTAACTTAATTATATACAAATTTTGTGGTCAATACACATTGATACCTATTTACTAGTGTGTTGTGTGTGTATCGAGCCGATGAAGCGAAGATCTCACTAGGTCACTTCTTAGCGCTGACGGTGTGCCGGTGTTGCCGGCGCGTGGAGCGAATGTATGTCGCTCTAACGCTGACACTGTGCTGCTGTTACTGGCACGTGTAGCTGTTGTATGTTCATGGTTGAACATTCTGGCGCCTCTGAGAACCTGGACTCCAGTTGGTATAATTCAACAGTTTCGTGTTGATGTGGTACACTGTAGATAGATTCCGTTGTGGTAGTTGGTTTGCCTGTTGTTCGTCGGGTAGATGGCTTGTTAGCAGCGAGTGAGTTCGGTTCTCCTGCTGGTTGGTTAGCTGCCTCGGTACTTGTTCTTCTGGTCTTGTGCCGCACTGTGACTCCAATCCATCTCAGTATTGCTGGGCCGTAGCAAACTAGAAACAAAAAGGTTAAACACATGATTATACACGATATTGCACTTGTTGAATATGTGTGAGCGCTAATCTGACTCCAAACAGTACTATCTAATTCGGTTTGTAAGGCATTTTCTTTCTTAATTAAATGCTGAAAGATCTCTTTTGAGTTTTCAATGACTTCTTCTTTGGTAATGTTAAGCATGGATTTCGTAAATGTTTGCGTGTTAATGGGAAAGTCTATCTGTTTTGAGTATGATGTTACAATCGGTACTGAAACCATTCGTTTGGCAGTTAATATGTTATTAGTGGTTTTAATAATGCAGTTGTCTGCGATTCGTATTACACCGACATTTTGAAGAACAACTTCTTCTCTTTGTCCATCGCAAAGTATTGAAGTCGTAACCCGATCTCTTACAATGAATAACCAAGTGTTTGGCATGTGGAGTTGTTTCCATATTATTTTATTGGATAGATTATACGTCTTGGTAGGACATTTAGTCTGTGTCTGGTTTTTAAATAGTTGGTCTACAATGCAATTTTCATTTAATTGCATGTTTTTCACGGCCCCAGGAAAGCAAATAAAATGATTATTCCATTCTAAACAACGTTTGAACTCCTCATAGTTCAAGTCAAAATATAGTTCGTTGTTGTAATCTAGCCCTATGTAGGTTTTAGGTATTTCTAGAGTTTGTGCAGACTTATCTGAGTTTATCTTTGGTACTGGTGTAATACACATAAAAGTATATTTAGTTATCTCTTGTATGGGAAAATAGGAGTATACTTTTATGTGAGTAATGTTTGCAGATATTTTGGTGTCCAGTAACTGTTGTTGAAGGATTCTTAAATTAGAAGGTAACTTTTTGTTTGCTGATGATATCAGGTCACTGACGTTCTTTGGCGTTAATACACTGTATACTGTTGCCTTGGTTAAGTATATTTCTAATACTCCGTTATAATAATCCATGATTTCTTCCATGTAATTATATGCTAATTGGTAAGTCTGCATAATACGTATGTTTACACTGTTATGGTCGACTGTACTGAACCAATGGTCGTAACTCCCCATGTAATCTATGACTTCGTTAAGTTTAGTTTGAAATCCTATCAGTTTCTGTTTTATTCTTTCTTCAGTTTTGTTGACTTGTGAGATTGTTGATATCATGAATTTAGTTTGATGGTTGGCAGCTTCAATTAATTTTTTTTGGTTTAAATTTAATGAGTCTATATCTCGGTATACCTCATCATTCACGCCGAAGATAGATGTTAGTAACTGCCCCAATATACCCCTCTTCTTCGTAGTTTGGTTCACTTCTGTCAAATATTCTTTAGTTCGCTCAAATTTGGATTCTTTTTCTAGCAAATGGTGGTGTAATTGTTTGCAGAATGCGGAATCTGTTATTTTTTCTGCATTTGTGCATAGTTGACTAAATTGTGACATCATTGTTTTCATTTTTACAAACTCTTGCTCTAGGCGTTGTTTTTCATAGTTTATTTCTATCCTAAATATTCCTCTGTCAATGCTTGATGTTCCTATTTGTTCAACATAAAATCCTGGTGGTACCTTTTTTAACGAGTATGTTGTTGTAGTCGTTTTTGCTGAGCCTAATATTTGTGAAATGATGTATAGAAATGTGAACCATTTGGATATTTTGTTACATCGTTTCGGTTGTTTAGTTTTATTCTGTCTTATGATTGTAGCAGTATTACTTTGTATTGTTTGGTTTATTGGTTCATTACTACTACTACTATCAGTATTTGTTTCGATTGGTAATGGTATTAGTGTGTGGATTGACCGTTTGTGAGTTGTACCTGACGATTTTTGGAGTGTGACGACTCGGGATAAGTCATCGTTACCCGGATGTATTTCCTTTATTTTTGCAAGTGGCCATTTGCTAGGAGATACTTTTTCATCTTTTATAAGTACTAGAGTTCCAACTGATAAGTTTTCTTGATTAGTTTTCCATTTGTACCTCTGTTGTAGTTGGTGTAGATAGTCTTTAGTCCAGCTTTTCCAGAAATCCTTTTTCATTTTTTGGATCTGTTTCCATCTGTTTATGTGATCTGTATTGGTTTCTGATAGCGGGTCTGGCGTCCCTACTGCTTCTCTTCCAATTAAAAAATGACTAGGTGTTAACACGACACTGTCGTTTATGTCTTCGCTTAGTGCACATAAAGGTCTGGAGTTTAAACATGCTTCAGTTTGTTGTAAAAACGTGCTCATTTCTTCATAAGTTAGCGTCTGCTCACCTATCACTCTACGCAAATGGTGTTTCATAGATTTTACTCCTGCTTCCCAGATCCCCCCGAAGTGGGGTGACGATGGAGGAATAAAGTGCCATTGTGTTCCAATGTTGGTTAACGTGTTTTGAAAATCGTCTGACTGGGTTGTGTCCAATATTTCTTTATATAGGTAATTGGCTGTGCCTACGAAATTTGTCGCGTTGTCACTATACATGTGTGATACTGGACCTCTGCGTGCCATGAATCTTCGTAGTGCTGCTATGAACGTTTCTGTTGATAAGTCGCCTACCAGCTCCAAATGTACCGCTTTCGTGGATAGGCAAACAAATATTGCAATGTAACCTTTGTACGACTTATGACCCCTACCTTTTATTGTTCTCACTGATATTGGTCCAGCATAATCAACGCCTGTGTGACTAAATGGGTACGATTCAGTCACTCTTGGTTTTGGTAATGAGCCCATTTTTTGTGAGGCAGTAGCTGATCTGTACCTGGTAAACTTTACACATTTTCTTATGCTACTTTTTACTATTTGCTTTCCTCCAAGTATCCAGTATTTCTGTCGTATAAACGATAAGGTCAAATTGTTACCTCCATGTAATGTGTTTAAATGAGCATCACGAACTATGAGTAATGTTACATGATGGTCATGCGGTAACAGAATTGGGTGTTTTTGATCATATGGTAGACTGGAGTTTTGAAGTCTTCCTCCTACTCGTAGTAAGCCCTCATTATCAATAAACGGATCAAGGCATGATAACCTGTTTCCTTTCTTTAATGTTTGTCTGGCTTTAATGGTTTTGTACTCCTCAGAAAATACCTCTTGTTGGACTAAGGATAGGACTTTTTTAGTTGTTACATTAATTTCCATTCGACTCAATGGTTTTTTGTATCCTTGTTTATTTACGAATCTGTAGCAATATGATAATACTCGTATCATCCTTTGGAAGTTTGAGTACCTTATCCAGATTTCGTTCTTCGGTATAATAGTTATATGATAGCATCGTTTTATCTCTTCACATATCTCTGGTACAGTTTTTGTACTAGGAATGTTGTGACTTTTTAACCACTCTGGTCCATTCCACCACTGAGATAAGTGTTGTAGTTTATTTGGCGCAACACCTCTTGTAATTAGGTCTGCTGGATTTTGTAATGTATTTACATAATTCCATTTCGCTTGTGGTAATATTTTTTGTATTTCGGATACCCTGTTAGCTACGAACGTTTTCCATCGCTCAGCTTCACCTTTTATCCAACCGAGAGTAATCATTGAATCAGTCCAACAATATATATCTGTGATTTGAATTTCCATTCCAACCATTACTTTCTCCATCAGTTGCGTTAATAATACTGCAGCACATAACTCCAATTTTGGTAATGTGGTTTTCTGTTTTTTTGGCGCTACCTTTGATTTGGCTTGTAAAAGGGTTACGTTAAATATATTATTATGTTGCATCCGGCAATATATTACTGCACCGTAAGCTTTTTCAGAAGCATCACTATACCCATGCAACTCTACTTTTGAATTGTTAGAAAAATGACACCATCTTGGAATGGTAATCTTCTCAATTGTCTTTAGTTGTTTTTGTAGTTCAATCCATCTTGTTTTAATATTTTCCTCTACGGGCTGATCCCACTCTGTGCCATTCGTCCATAGTTCCTGAATCATGAGTTTCATGTTTATGACAACGGGCGCTAACCATCCCAGAGGATCAAATATCTTAGCGATTTCCGATAAGATAAATCGTTTTGTTGGTTTTTCACTATGATTAATAGTAATCTGAAAACAAAAACTATCCTGTAACGGTGACCATAATACCCCTAATGATTTTCTAGTTTCATCAAGCGGTATTTTCATCACTTGGTCGTCTTTGTTTTCATTTGGTATATTCTCTAACAATTCGGTACTGTTAGATGACCATTTTCGTAATTTAAATCCCCCTTTTCGTAGCATATTTATTAAGTTTTCTTGGAGCTTTTTTGCTAACTCAATATTAGTGTCTCCAGACAAAATGTCGTCCACGTAGAAATCCTGAAGAGCTCTTTGGCTGGCGATTGGGTAGCTCTTTTTTTCATCAATGGCGAGTTGTTGCAGGGTTTTAATCGCTAAGTATGGGGCAGCTGCAGTTCCATATGTTACAGTAGTTAATTCGTATTCGTCGATCATATGTTTCGGAGACTCCCTCCATACTATTCGTTGGTATGTATAGTCTTGTTCGTTAACTTTTACGTATCGGTACATTTTCTCAATGTCCGCCATAAATGCTATCTTGTGTTTACGCCAACGTAACAGTATAACTGCTAAATCTTGCTGTAGTCTGGGTCCCGTAAACATATTGTCATTTAGACTTATGTTGGTATTTGACTTGCTCGACGCATCGAATACTACTCGTAACTTAGTAGTTAACGAATCTTCCCTGATTACTGGTTGATGTGGTATATAGTATTTACCTTGGTAATAGTCAGTTCTAGTTACTTTCCTCATATGGCCCATTTCTAAGTACTCTTTGAGGAACTCTCGGTATTTTTCCCGTAAATTCTCATTTTTTTCGAACTTCCGTTCTAATTGTAACAGTCTTGCAACAGCTTTTTTGCGCGAATTCCCGTAATCTAGGTTATGATTTTTAAATGGGAGTTTCACTGTGTATGATCCATCTGGATTTCTCATAGTAGTTTTCTGGTAATAGTTTTCGCAAGCCTGATCGTCATTGGATAGTTGGTATTTTTCAGGAATTTCTTCTAATTCCCAAAACTTGTTTAGTTGTTGTACCTCTGTAGTACGTGTCATCACACTAATAACTGTATTGGTTTTGGTAGTAGTGCCGTAGATACCGGATAGAATCCACCCAAATTCTGTATTTTGAGCGATTATTCCGTCTTGTATTTTGTGTAACCCGTTTAGTAGTAGGTTACTATATTCTTGAGCCCCTAATATTATATCTATTGGGCCTCTTTTGTAATACGTAGGATCGGCAAATAGTTTGTTTTGTAAACAATCTGATTTTAGTTCTGGTAAATTTTTCTCTGGTAAACTTCCAGTTAGTTTTGGTAGTATTATAAGTGTGACTGGTAGCCTATATTCACTCGGAAATATTGGTTGTAGCATGACATTGATTGAGTTTCTCGATGTCTTTGGTTTTTGATCAGCAATTCCGATCACTTCGGTATGTATCTTCATACGTGGGTATGATAATAGTTGGGCAACCTCTTCTGTGCAGAATGATGCCTCTGAACCTTGATCGCATAGAACTCTTAGTAAATGCGATGTCCCATCTGACGAGTGAGTTTTTATCAAGGCCGTAGCTAGTAGTGTGGTTTTTGGTATAGTAGTTTTGTTTATAGTAGACATGTTAGATACTGTTTTCGTTTTACTCGTAGTTGGGATTGATATGTCATCCTTTTTTGACTCACTTTTCGCGTGTCTTATAGTAGTGTTAATGTTATGTAAATACGAGTGATGACCTTTTTTTCCACAGTGCCCACAACTTTTATTGCTGTGACATTTGATCGACGTTTCATGAGTCAGACAATTTTTGCACATCTGTTTTTCATTTACAATCTTGTTGCGATCTTGCACCGATAGCGTTTTAAAACTAGTACATTGGTAAATACTGTGTTCGTAACTTTGACAAAACCAACATGCACGTTTATCCATTTGTTTGGTTGTTGAATTGGATGACTCATTGCGCGAACTGTGAGCGAAAGATTCTCCCCTGAGAGAGCTTGAAGTTTCTAGACACTTAAATCTTTTTTCTAAGAATTGCATCATTGACGAAAATTCTTGTAATTTGTTAGGCTCTTTCAATTGATGTTCGTATTTCTCATCAGTTTCTGAGTCCCATACTCTACTCAGTATTCTTGTCAAAATAGGATCCCAAGTTGAAATGTCGATGTTTTGACTTTTTAGTGCTTCTAGGTTCTCGTTGACTGTGTCATGGAGATTTCTTAAGTTTGAGGCATTACTCTTCTTTATTTTTGACATACTCAGAATGTTGTCAATGTGCTTAGTAATGATCATTCTTTCATTTTTGTATCGCCTAGTCAACAGATTCCATGCAGTTATGTAATTTGCGTCACAAACGGTTAAATGCTTGATCAGCTTAGCGGCGTCACTACGTACATGCGTTTTCAAATACTGCATTTTTTCCGTGTTACTTAACGATTTATCTTCGTGTACTATTTTCAAGAATAAATCATAAAACGAATTCCATGACTCATAACTTCCACTAAATGTTGGTATGATTATTTTTGGTAACTTAACCGATGTTTTACGGTTGTTGTGTGTCGATTTTAGTCCTATTATTGCAAATAACTTTTCCATCACTAGGTCGAATTCGGTGTGGGTTTTCTCAAACATATTCTCTTGAAAATAGCTATGTTCTAACGTACTGTCTTCCACCAGAATGAGCACATGTGTTTCTTCAATCTCTTGCCACTGTCTTTGCAAGGTAGTCATTAAGGATTCTAAGTACCAACTCGTTTTCTCTTCAGACATCGATTGAGTTGCTGAATGTAACTTTTTCTGCAACTGATTAATTCGAAATAGTTGAATAAATAGTTTGGGTGAGCTAGTGCCTCCTTCCTCTTCAGGTTGTATGTCTTCTGGCTCATATAGTTGGTTTACTACCTGTAGTCTTTTCTCACACATCAACAGGTATTCGATTGCCTGCGTATATTGTGTGTTAATAGAACCAAAGTAGTTGGTAGTAATGTATTTGTGATCACGCAATACATCTTGGTCTTTTATTAGTAAATGGTTTGTGGATGTTCTAGTAAATATTTCTGTGAGTCGAGCTCTTCTCTCCGTTATATATTTTTGGGTTTTTCTTGACGCTGAGTCTTTCTTGATGTTAGTGAATATTTGTCTTAGTTCATTGTAATCTGCTTCTTGGTTTCTTATCACTTCGTTGATTTCTTGTATGTCCATTTTTCTTTACTGTCCCTGCCCACTCTATTTGTTTGAACCGTTTCCTAACTGCCCTTTGATACAATAAATGCGACTTCTCAAAATATCGGTGAACCCGCCTGTGGGTGCCGATTTCCGATCCGCTACCGTACAATTGGCGTTTTGTCAGTCCCTTTACATACAACAAACAGGCGCTTGTTGAATACGCTAGTTTGAAGTACGTCTAACCGTCAGTCAGTTAGTTTTCGCGTAGGACAAAAAGAAGAACGTTTTTGATTTTATTGTTGTTATTTATCAACGTTGCAATGTTAAAGTACCGATTGGACAATTTATCCTGGTTTCTCTAAAAATCGCTCGAAGGACCAAAATGAACGCACCGAGACTTGCAGCTTAGTACGGCCGCTATTCCAAATGCGTCCAGTGTGGCTACGTCTGAGACAATTGAGCCTAGTACCTATGAGTTGCCTAAGACCCTACTGACCGAACCTAGCCCTACAACAATTACCTAGCACCCTAGTAACCCTAACGCCCTAACCTACCATACAAACCATATACCAAACGTATGTTACGTTGGATTTACGTGCGGGAAGTCTGTTACAAGGAGACCTACGGTAACAGACGGAACTGGGGTAGGAATAGGGGTTTTGTGTACGTCGTGCAATGTACACAGGAAATGGTTTTCTCACTGCCGATCCCACAGACTCATAGGATCGATTACGGCTAAAGGTGTCTTGGCCACAGTGAGAGGAGTTGTAGGAGATGAATCAAAGTCGACTCCAGCTTGATGACTAACTTATTTACAATGTTTAACTTAATTATATACAAATTTTGTGGTCAATACACATTGATACCTATTTACTAGTGTGTTGTGTGTGTATCGAGCCGATGAAGCGAAGATCTCACTAGGTCACTTCTTAGCGCTGACGGTGTGCCGGTGTTGCCGGCGCGTGGAGCGAATGTATGTCGCTCTAACGCTGACACTGTGCTGCTGTTACTGGCACGTGTAGCTGTTGTATGTTCATGGTTGAACACTCCCTTCATCTTCACTTTTATCAGAAGAATCGTACTCCGAATCTGTTTCTTCGATGGTTACGCCTTTGGGCGGTAAAAAATAATCTTCATCATCGGTCAGGTCTTCATCATCGCTATCTAAAGGAATATCACGCCCGCTTGCGTGTCGAGTCCCTAAAAATAAATCAAACACTAAATACCTTCATAAGCCCCAAACGTTTATAGCACCAGTAAATAAGAACAAGCACAAAAACGTATTTTTTATAACATTAGATGAACCCACCACGGTGTAAAACTTCCCAAATAAACAAACACGTTCGCTTGTTCTACTTTCTCACTATCAATTATTATAAAAAAATTAAATCCCTGTACAATGTACTTATTGCATGTAGTATCATATCTGACCGAGCACTGGCACAAACTCTAATGCATGAAGTATCATATTTGAAAAACGTATGCATACATAACTGCATAGAGTATCATTTCAGATACAAAGTTCTAGTCCGTTTTTCGTCAAGAAGTATTTGATATTACTTACATGTTTTTCCGTAAAACTTCTTGGGATCCATTTTATTCACTCGCAAATAACAAAAATAATTTTAGCTAGAGGAAAAAGTAGCCAAAATCGGCTTTTACAATCCACAAACCGCACTCACTGTTTGAATTGGCGGTTTGAACTATTCGGTGACAGAAATAACATACCAGAGACAAGGTAGAAATCTGCCTATTTCTTTTTCATGTTCGGATACAACCATTCTCTAGATATCAGTCATCAACACGTGGTATCGGAGACCCAAAAATTATTTATCTGTGAAAACTCGTAGTGTATCAAATTTGGTACAGTATGCGGTAAAGGGTTAAGACCTGAACTTGAACCAAATATGATAATAATGTTTTTTTGTGGTTTATTGTAGTTATAGGGGTATAAATAAGACACACAATTTTTTTTAGTTTTTTTTTTAATTAATATAATTAGTAAAAAAGTTGGTGCACATAATAATTATGTGTACCTTAGGTTTCAGCGTGGGCCAAAGCTCTTGTAATTGTGGTAGCTTTCAAAACAATTATTTTTGAGAACACATAGGTAAGGTACACATTGCATTTAACACACATGGTGCGGCAGCGTAAGGAGCACGTTGGATGTCGACATTTTGAAGCGAACTTGCTGTCCACAAATCGCGGCAGATGACCCATATTGTCAAGCTTAATGTCAGGTTGTGGTTGGGGTACAACTTGCCGGTGTTTTTTGTGGGCGGTTCACATACATCGCTTGTAGAAGTCAAGCTTATCGAAGGGCTGGCGCTGGGACGAGATCTGGAACCAAGAGCCAAGAAGTTGGGTTCAACCCTTCCGCCGCTATACTTAATAATCGCTTTGGCTAGATTCAGTCGGTATTGTAGTAAGCCTAACTTGTCCTTGCGTTGGACATTTTCTTCGGCGCGGGTTCGGGTGTACATTATCCAGCAATTGACGACAACCAAATCAATAAAATGACAAAAAATTCTTGTAGTCCACTTTCTTGTTAGCATTGCACTCCGGTAGTAAGCGATTAGTCTGTCGCACAAATCTATTCCACCCATACAGGTATTTAATTTCTGATTGCTGCGGGCCGGGCTATGTCTATTTTCTTCTTTTCTTTTATACACCACCGTTTGCAGGTTTGCCGGTTATCGTGTGTGTGTGGTCGATTATTATCAGAAGGGTCGGCAAAGTAAAGTGCGTGTTCTTGGTTCGAAGTTTATTGAACGACTGTCTGACTCCAGTGAACTTAACAGTATATATACAGTCACTTAATCTAATGTGCCTAAGATTAACTATGATTATTGTGCCTACGCGCTACAGTCCTCCCCCCTTAGTTGAAGCTAAATTTTATTGTTGAAACCCAATACTAAATTATAACTATTTATATCTATGAAAATAAAAGTACTTAAACGCTACGGTTGCACTATTAGCGCGCACTTTTCACTTTATGCTACACTATAAGCTGGTTTAAGATTGATGCGGGTGGTTTGTCTGCATGATGGGCGGTGCTATATCGCTGGCGTGCTGTGTGATAGCGCGGCTGATTCTTGTCTCGACGGCGCGCGGTTTCGACACGACGTTTGCAGTATCTCCACCCCACGTAGAGTACGCAGAGGATTTTGCCTGTGCTGATTAAGACGACTACGGCCGAGGACATCTTGGAAGCTATTGCTGAAGTTCTTGTCCTCAACCTTGGCTTTGCTCCTCGCAGCTGCGCTGTTTTGTGCTACGATGGTCATTTTGCTGTCTGGTTAAAGGTTAAAGAGTCGAGGTGTTTTGACTTGGGTGATGCGTGCTTGTTGTAGTGTGGCGGTGAAGTGCTGGTGTGGGCTGTGGTTGACGACAAAGTGACGGTTCACATGTTGAATCTCACGGTCTTCTTAACGATGCGACCTGATCTTGTAACTTGTTGTGAATCGGGCTTTGTTGTGTCGGATGTCGTCGTATGGCTTGGCGGATGCGGAATGGTATTGAGTGGCGTCTTATCGCTCGACGTATGTGGCGCGTCGTTTTGAGTGGTTACGGTGCTCTCCGGGCGTGGGACCAACACGTCGTCATATCTTAATAAATAGGCTGGTTTCAAGCGATCAAGTGACACCGTGATTTGTTTACGTTTACATTCCAACGTATAGAATTTATTATGCCGCGATAAGACTTTGAATGGGCCCTCATACGGTGGCACTAGGGCTCGCTTTGCCTCGTTTCTAATAAATACATGAGAGCAAGCTGATAAATCTTTGTGAATGAATACGTTGTTGTTTGTGTTGCTATGTGAGTTTGAAAGGCTAAAATTTGGTACTGATGATAAAGATTGCGTTAATTGTTTTATAAATTCGCGATCGTTAATATTGGATGTAGGTTTAGATTGGAATATGTCGCCTGGAAGTCTTATATTACTACCATACAAAAATTGTGATGGGCTATATCCTAAGTCTATTTTAATCGCTGTACGTAAACTAAGAGTATTAATGGCAATTCATGTACCCATAGTTTGCCATCTAAGCATTTTGCCATAACAGCGGCTTTTAAAGTACGATGTAGTCGTTCGACCATACCGTTCGCCTTTGGGTTTTACGCTGTTTTACGGATGCGATACCGAGTACTTTTAATAATTGTCGAAACAAATCGGATTCGAATTCACGACCTTGGTCTGAAGTTATTCTTACTGGACAACCGAAACGAGCGATCCAATGTTCAACGAACACCCTAGCAACTGTTACAGCTGTTATTTCTTTTACTGGTGTAACTTCAGGCCATTTCGTAACTCTATCTATAATGGTGACGCAATATTTGAAATCCTCAACAGGAGGTAAAGGTCCTATGATGTCTATGTGTATGTGTTCGAAACGGTTTCCAGTGTTAAATTTGCCTAAAGGCGTTGACTTTTACTTTTTTGACATGGAATACATGTTTTAACGAAATTTTTGACATCGGTGTTCATATCATCCCAAAAGTATCTAGATTTAACTAAACTTTTCGTAGTAGCGACGCCGGGGTGACTCACGTTGTGCAATGTTTTGATTGTGAGTTCCCGGAATTGTTTAGGTAGATAGGGACGTATATCGTTCGTAGATGTTTCGCATGCAATTTTATCTCGGTGTTGGGCATGGTAATTAATTTAAATTGAAGATTGTTACGTTTGCGTAGACTTTCTAATTCAGAATCACTTTTTTGTAATTCAGATAATTTTTGGTAATCGAATAAAGATGGCATGGTGATCTCTTCAATTCTAGATAAGGCGTCGGCTACTGTATTTTTATCGCCTTCTATATATTTAATACTATCGCAAAATTGAGAGATGAAATCTAATTGCCTCAAACGTCTTGGAGAATCTGATGGCGAAACTTTTTTTGTTAGTGCGAAAGTCAATGGTTTGTGATCTGTTAAAACGGTTAGTTCTCTACCTTCAATCATATGACTTTTTGGAATGCTTTGCCTGTAGAAATTCATCATGCCGAGAAAACGTCGAAGTTCCTCAATTGTTTTCGGTTGCGGATAGTTATGAATAAGTTCTGTTTTTTTCGCACTCGGTTTTACGGCCTGTGAATCGATATGGTAACCGAGAAAATCTAATTCAGATTTACCAAATTCGCACTTATTTGTGTTAATTGTTAAACCATAGTTATTTAAACGATTTAATATTGTTTCTAGATGTTGTAAATGCTTAGGTTTTGATTCCGATCCGATAATAATGTCATCTAGATATGGGAATGCGAAATCTAGACCTTCCAGTGCTTTATTAATTAATCTTTGGAAGTCTTGTGCTGCGTTACGTAACCCAAAATTCATTCTTGTAAATTCGAATAAACCGAATGGAGTTATGACTGCAGTCTTGGGAATATCTTCCGGTGCCATGCGAATACTAAAATAGGCTTTTCGCACGTCAATCTTAGAAAATATGGTTTTGCCTCTGAGTAGACAGGTGAAATCAAGTAGTCGCGGTAATGGGTAACGGTCGGGTATAGTTTGTGCATTGAGTCTACGATAATCTTCGCATGGTCTTATTTCACCATCTTTTTTAGTAACACACACAAGTGGTTTAGCCCAAGGACTATTTGAAGGCCTACAAATACCTAGTTGCATCATTCTTTCGAATTCAGCTTTCGCTATTTTGTATTTCTTCGGATTGAGCGGACGTACTTTTTCATGAACCGGGGGACCGGTGGTATAAATGCGGTGTTGTACGTCATGTTTGGGGTCTGTCATAAAATTTTCTAGATAAGATAAGATAAGATAAGATAAGTCTTTATTTGCCTTAAACATGGTATAAAGTTGTTACAGTCAGATATTAATGTTAAGTCCGCATGTTTAGCTATACAGGATATGTATCAATTGCATGCAAATTAATTATTATCAGTGAATTCTAAAGTTCAATGTCAGAGATAAAAAGTCAATAAAATTATTAGAAATACAATAATAATAATAATAATAATCAAAAGCATAATAATAGTTTCAACAGCATTTCTCAGCATTGCGGATACAAAGACAATTAGACTTGAAATTTATTGTTTAAAACTAAGAAAATCTTTAATTTCATAAAACATGTGTTCCTTCAACCATTTCAATAATCTGTTTTTAAATGAGTTAGTATTTAATAACAATTTTATTTCTTTGGGAAGTTTGTTGTAAATGCGTATACACATGACTAGAAAACTTTTCGCATACTTGGCTGACTTGGGAGTATCCTGCAAAACTAGTCTGCAAGGATCTCTATTTCGAGAGTTCAATTGATGGGCTTTTTTGAACAATCCCTTATTATTATAAACATAATTACAAACCTCAAAAATGTACAGTGACGGAAGTGGTAATATACCTAGCTTTTTAAAGAATGGTTTACATGACTCATCAGGACGGATACCACAAATGGCTCTGATGCATTTCTTTTGCGCAATAAATGCTCGGTGATTATCTGTGCTGTTACCCCAAAGGATAAGCCCGTATCGTAAGATGGATTCTATATACGCGTGATATGCCGTAATTGCTGTTTTTTTGTTGGTTATGTTCTTTATTTGTCTGAGAGCATACACAAACTTATTGATCCTACTGCACAAACTATCCAGATGTACTTTCCAATTCAGATCTTGATCTATGAGTACTCCTAAGAATTTAGTTTGTGGAACTTCTTTTAGCCTGTCAATATGAAGCTTGAAATTGTATTTCGAATGTTTTGATTTATTAAACTGTATAAAATTTGACTTATCCAAATTGATTTTCAATTTATTTGTCAGTAACCATTTTATAATGTCGTCAATAGTGTTATTAATGTCCATCTCATGATCAGATTTAGTTTTACACTTTTTGTCAGATGTCACAATAATTGAAATGTCATCTGCAAATAATACACATTTATGATTAGTCACTAAAGGCAAGTCGTTTATGTATATTAGAAACAATAAAGGTCCTAATACACTCCCTTGAGGGACGCCGCAATTATTAACTCTATTGTCAGATGTAAACGAAGTCAATAAATTATCATTTACCTTATTGATAACAACGTATTGTTTTCGGTTGCTTAAATACGACGCGATCCACTGCAGTGCTAAACCTCTTATTCCGCTTTTTTCTAATTTTATCATCAAGATGTCATGTGCCACAAAGTCAAAAGCTTGTGACAGGTCGAAGAACAATCCTGTCGTTAGATAATTTTTATTTAGAAAACTATGAATATGGCCCAATAGATGAGCAATCGCTAGTGTTGTTGACTTGTGCTTTTGAAATCCATACTGCTCTTTTGTTATAATATTGTATTTGGTGCAGTAGTCAGAAAGTCTCTTTTGCATACATTTTTCAAACAATTTCGATATTATGGGTATAAGGGTTATCGGACGATAGTTTTTAACGTCATTTTTATCGTTTTTTTTGTAAAGAGGTTTAACGACTGATAATTTTAACGAATACTAGTTTGGTGATGTTAGGAAACTTTTGTAAGATAAGATGGTATTCGTCATTGACATCTATTGAACGAATACTCGGCTCGTTGGAAGATATTACGTTTGTGGTGCGCGATAACAATGTGACTTTGTCGACTGATTTCCTACCATGTAGGTCTACCATAAGTTTGTTTGCGGCTAGGAAATCGGCACCTATTATCGAAATACGTACGTCGCCTAATATAAATTTCCATCTAAATGTACGGCGTAAGCCTAAATTAACCGTAATGACTTTTTCACCGAATGTCTTTATTTTTGTGCCGTTTGCTGCATATAACACATAGTCTGACGTCCTACACGAGTTTTGCTTATTTGCGGCTAATACGGAGACGTCAGCACCTGTGTCGATTAAATATCGCACACCTGTTGTAGTGTCTGTTACGCACAAACGATATGAATGTCCGACACCGGCGACGTTATTTATTCGTGCCGGTGTCTGAATTAGTTTTCCGAATTTTGTGTAGGATGTTTGCGGCAATTAATGAGATCTCCGCATTTGGGCGCATTATTGCCGTAGACGTAGTGATAGAAACACAGAAAATTTGAGTCGCCGGGTTTCGCGGATTGGTTCAAAAACTTTTCTCGATTTTTTTGAGTTTTCGCGACTTTTGGAACGCGGTCGAGACGGGCCGGAAGCGTGTCGGTTTCGTCCTCGCGGTTCGTGATGATTTTTTTCGCCTAGTTTGTTATTTAATGCCGAAATTTCCATTTTCATTTTGTTTAGTTCACTTAAAATTTCGGAAGTATTCTTTTCTGAATTCTGAGAAGGCTTCGAAACGGAAGCTATCTCAGACGGTTTGGTATTCTCCATAATTTTATCAGCGATTTTGGCTAGACTATCTAATTTTACATCATCTGAATCACATGCCGTTAAGACGGCTCTAACAGAATGTGGTAGGCGCCCGGTCCACAATAATTTTAATGTTTCATCTGGGGTTTTTACCTAGATTTTGCATTCGTCTAAGTAGCTGTGACGGTTTTTGATCCCCGAGCTCCATGTCGTTTAAGAGTTGGTTTAGTTGTTTAGTTTCCGACTCCTCGTAAACGGAAATTAACCTGTTTTTTAGGGTTTCAAATTTATTTAATTCGGGCATGTTTTCTAAAATATCACTAATGTCACTTAATTAGCTCTGTTTTAGCCTAGCTATTAAAAGTTGACTTTTGTGGAGGTCACTTGCCTTTTGAGGGTCCACGATGGCGCTGAATTGGTGGAACCAGAGCCTCGGCCGGTCTCGCCAGAAGTCCGGTATTCTCGGTGTGATGGTAACTGCCGTCATCTGAGGTGGCTGCTCTGGGGTTGGTGGTGCAGGCGTAGACATGGCTGCAGGCTGTGGTTGAGCAGCGGCTTGATATCGCTGGTCGTTTATCGCGCGCGGTTAGATTATGCGAGAGTGAAGCTGCGTATCGATTATGCGCTCCTGGCGCGCGCGCCATGAATGACCGCGCCGAGAGTGCGTTCCGCGGAACGCGTGCCAAACTTTTGAAGTATATCAACTAAGCGCGCCTGTCGCGCGTGGCAACCGTTCCAGTGTTTGACCCTTCATCATGGAAGCCAGTCGTGTACGAGCAGCAGCAGCTTTTGTAATTATTCACAGTATTATAAAGAAGAAAAAGGAAAAACGAAAAGTGCGTTGGTGGATGAAAGAGCTGTACCGATAAAGAATGCAGTATGGAGTGACACTTATCAGAGATATGCAGTTCGAAGTGGTAGAAGACACAATAAAAAACTTCACAAGAATGTCGACAGAAGATTTCTATTACTTGAGAAACTTGATAGAGCCAAAGGTGAAAAAAAATGACACCCGGTTTCGCGAAGCTATTACAGTGACTGAAAGGCTGACTATAACTTTGAGATTTCTTGCCACTGGAGACTCGTTTACAAGCTTGCAGTACTTGTTTAGAGTTTCAAAGCAAACTATGTCTAGGATAGTCCCAGAGGTTTGTGATGCTATCAGTGAGGTTTTAAAAGATTTGGTAAAGGTAAGTGAAACACGCAATATTATTATTATTATATTAATTAGTATTATATTTATTTCACTTTTTTAAATTAAATTATTTTGAGTTGATGTACTGGCCATAGAATCATTGTTTGAATTTGAGAGATTTTGAGGTTCTTGTGTTGTGTTATACCCATAACTGTATCTGCCTAAATCGGCTTCAAAAATAATATTATTTATTGCCTGTTTGACATATATTAGAGTATGGCTGTCATATTTTCTTAATTCATTTGCTATGTGCTGGCCATAACTGAAATATGAATCAGTAGCTTGAGACGTTTCAGTTAAAATTTTAAACGCTTCTGTCAACATTTTATCGTCCTCATCTTCCAGCTTCCTTTTCTTCGGGGTCTTTTTTGTAGTTTTTTCCGGTGCTTTTTTAACAGTATTATTAAATTGTTCTTGTGTATAACACTCTTCTGAAGTTTTTTGGGAAGACTCGCCTTCATTTTGCAATGTAGAGTCCTGCAATATGAACGTGCATTTATTTTACATTGTATTTTATAATTATTTGTAATTTTACAGATCCCCACATCCGAGAAAGAATGGTTGGAAATTGCTGAAGAATTTCAAGAAAAATGGGATTTTCCTCATGCTATAGCTGCCATGGATGGAAAACACGTAATGATACAAGCACCTGGTAACAGCGGCACGGAATATTATAACTGCAAACACTTTTTTAGTATCGTACTGTTCGCTCTCGTAGATGCGGACTACTGTTTTAGATACGTTGACATTGGTTCCCAGGGGAAACTTTCGGACGGGGGAACTTTAAACGCACTTCATTATACAAAAGACTTGAAGAAAAGTCCATGAAAATACTTATAATATTAATATAATATTAGCTGTTGTACATTTGCACAATTTTTTGCGAAAGAAGTCTAGCCAGAAATACACACCACATGGATCTTTAGATACGGAAACAGAAACAGGAATCACACCAGGTAGTTGGAGAAATTAGGGTGAACATTCATCACTACTCCCTCTCACTAATGCGCCACGTAGAAGTGGGAATGAGGCAAAGGAAATACGTTTACATCTCGCTCAACATTTTGCAACCAACGGAGCAATACCTTGGCAAAATAGATATTAAAATTAGTAACATTATTTACCTGCGTATCGCCTGTTGTATCGTTTGACTCATTATTCCCATTGTATTGCAAAGTATCTATTGTAACATTTGGTGTACACTTGTCTTGCATGAAGTTGAAGTCATCAAATCCAAACCATTTTGATACGTAAATACTATGCCGACCTATGAACAATCAACCAATAAAATATTTAAAATGCATGTGAATTTTTATTTGTCTTCTAAACCTTCTTACAAAGTTTAGTTAGTCCTAGTTTAGTTAATTTCTCCGTAAAATCACCATGCAAATACATGTTTATTTTTATATAAAACTGTCTTTTTGAGTTTATTACCAGAGGTAATAAAAAATCTGTAAAATAATTACCAGAGCCATTGATTTGACTTTTAGATATTCTCCATTTTTCTCTTCTGTACGATGATAGGAGCAAAGTAATTTTTTTCTTTAACTCACAGGGACTCCCATTTCACTACTGATTTCTCTCCAAGCATCTTCTCTCAGCGATTTGTTGTGATACGAAGAACTGTTGTATTAACTTACGGCAACTTTGGTTATCCATAATGGGAGCGCAAAAACACAAAAAAATACAACGTGTCCGTCTCAATTGGCGCGCGCGCCGCGACTGATGCGTGGTAAGAAACCGACAGCCGACGGAACGGACCGCTCCGCGTTCGGGCGCTCCAACGAACACATTGGCGCGCGTTCCAAAATGGTATCCATTTCGCGCGGCTGGAGCGCGCATCAATGCTCGATCTCTTGGAGCGCATAATCGATACGCAGCTTTATGAGGCGCGCGCGTACACGTCGGGTCACCACTTTGCCGTTTATCGTGTGTGTGTGGTCGATTATTATCAGAAGGGTCGGCAAAGTAAAGTGCGTGTTCTTGGTTCGAAGTTTATTGAACGACTGTCTGACTCCAGTGAACTTAACAGTATATATACAGTAACTTAATCTAATGTGACTAAGATTAACTATGATTATTGTGCCTACGCGCTACACAGGTATCTGCAGAAGCGCTCCCCAAACATGTAGACAACATTGTCACGGCCTTTGTATCCATCCATTTTACGACACACACATTCTCATCACTTCTAACTCTTTCATCCCACTCTCCTCTTCGTAACGCCTTTTCATTCTTCAGTTTCTTTGCTACTGGCCCAATCCTATTTGACATTGCAGCTCCAGTTAAAAAAATGCCGCAATTTTTTTCCAGTACATGTTCTGCCAGCTTCAGACTGGTAAAAAATCTATCTGTGTACAAAACACAGCTACCGGTAATTGTGCGACAAAGTTTTTCCACACTACCCGCTCCAAGTCCTAGATTTTTCATGGTCATCATATCAGCCAATTGCCGTCCACTGCTGAACGTAAGCCTCCCCAAAGATCGCCAACCATCCCGGTCCTGAGCGGTCCGCATCCATCCGCTGCCAGCCACCTTCTTCAAATCCATCGTGCCGCAGGGCGTCCCACACTACGTTTGCCCATACGCGGTCTCCACTCTACCACATGTCTGCTCCATCGACCGTCTGTCCGTCTACAGACATGGCCGGCCCACTTCCACTTCAGCATGCTCATTCTACGCGCAATGTCGGTGACTTTAGTTCTCTGGCGAATGACTTCGTTGTGAATTCTATCCACCAGAGAAATCCCGAGCATTGCTCTCTCCATTGCACTCTGAGCAACCTTGAATTTGTGGACCAGGCCTATAATGAGTGTCCACGTTTCGGCTCCGTAAGTCATTACAGGAAGGACGCACTGGTTAAAGACCCTGGTCTTAAGGGATTGTGGGATCGACGATTCATAGATACCACGTAGCTTCCCGAAGGCTGCCCAGCCCAAGCGTATTCTTCTGGTCGCTTCCTTCTCAAAGTTGTGCCGTCCCAGTTGTAATATTTGGCCTAGAAATATGTATTCTTGCACAACCTCGAGGGTAGCGCCATTTACGATTACAAGTCTCGGGGGGACATGACCATTGTACATAACTTTGGTTTTGTCCAGATTCATCCCGAGACCCACCCGCCTTGAAGAATCGCTCAGGCTGTTTAGCATCCCTTTCAGCTCCTGCAGAGATTCTGCCATGATGACAATGTCATCCGCAAATCGGAGGTGTGAGATGTACTGACCGTTGATATTTATGCCCCGTCCTTTCCAATTAAGCGTCTTGAAAACGTCCTCCAACGCGTTCGTAAAAAGTTTCGGAGAGATGACATCTCCCTGTCTTACACCTCGACGCAGTTGGATTGGTTTTGTGCCCTGTTCTTGTACTTGGACGGTCATGATCAGATTTTTCATGGTATCTGCAGGTAATGTATCCTTGCCAACATAAATTTCAAAATCCAATACCAACCCATCTCGGGCAGCCAGCACGAAGTTCTTCAGGCCAAGTGAATTTGGCTTAGCTGGCACGTATTGGCGGAATTCACATCGTCCGGAAAATGGTATCATTTGCTCGTCAATTGACATAGGTATGTTTCGAGCGTGGCAAACTATGACATTTTTTCAGAATGCGGTCTATCAAAGGTCTGATTTTCCACTGCTTGTCATTAGCATTTGGCTGGTTGACGTCAACTAAGTGCAGATAGTTCTTAAGCTCAGAAAAACGATCACGACTGATTGTATCCCTAATTATAGGTACACAAAGATCTTGACACCAGTAGAGCTTTCCTTGGGGGTATTTGAGGGAGCCCATCATCATCTGAGCATCATCAGTTGCACGCCTGCAAAGTGGATCATTTCAATAGCATTTGTATCTACTGACTTTATATCTCTTTTCTGAGCTGAATACAGGTTGCTCTGTTCTGCTAATAATTCCCAAAAGTCTAGCCCCAAATACTCAAAAAAACAGTACAAGACATTCATGTCTGAACTTCCCTGCGAAATTAGCACGTCATCTGCAATATCAGGCCCACGGCAAGGCATTACGTTTTTCCGCCACAATAATCGTAATGTACTTTGACTTCCTTCTTCAATATTTTCGTCGACTTGTCTCGCTTCTTCAGATATTTCTTCAACTTCACTTTCTCCACTATTTTCTGCTTCTTCATGCTCCTGAAGAGCTCGTAAGACATCTGGAGGCAAGTACTCTTCATCATCATCATCGTCTCCAGAAAAGTCAAAGTCACTGTTATTCAGGATATCCTCAATCGCTTGTTCGTCCATATTCAAGCTGAAAAAGAATCATATACCTATGTCACAAAAATAATCTTTAGTCCTGAGGTACACATACGTGTACCATTAAAACAAGACGACAATTACACAATAAAAAAATCAAAAAGATGAAAAACTTACCTTTCACACGTTAGTCCAATATTTTAGCGACACAAATCAACAAAAATATGGAACTAAACTGAACAATTTGATTTTTTAACGAAATTCAAATATTGCAAGTAGATGTCACGTAACAAAACTTACAACCAACAAATTTGAATGAAAGAATTACTCGGTAAACTTTCTTCGCGACGCCATCTATAGACTTAGATCGAAACTCTGGAATCTATAATAACTCATTCAAGTATTAAAAGCTGTCAAAAGATGTCGCTACTAGTTTTAGATTGAATAAATTATAGGTGCACATATGTGTACCCACGGTCTCAAGAGATTATAGGGCATGACATATAGGTAAACAATACACTTATTATATGGAATACACCGATGCTACAGCTTTTTCACTAATGTGAGACGATAGCTAAACGTATAATTATCCTACAGACAAAACACAGCACACCGTGCAGGAATAATAATAAAAATACTTACTATTTACTATGTCAGAATTTTATAAAAACAAGCGTGCGCTCCGTGGTGTGATTGTTTTCGACTACAGGTTCCAACACGCTCACGGCACGGGCAGCTTGCTATGCTTGTGTGTGTTAGGCAATGTACACGCACACTTCTACAAACATTGGCGGCAATTTGAAATCGTTAAGCGGGAAATTTAAAAAAAATGGCCTTATTAGGACATAGGCTTTATTTGGGTCACCCACCTTATTTGACTTATTAGTAGTATAAGAATTTGTTTGCGATACAGAAATTATGGGTTCGATTTTGTAATAAAACAGGATTTAATTTAAAAGGAGGCTTTATTAAAAAAAATATTTTCTGGTTTTTAAAATGTATTATTTTTGAATAGGTTTTTCTTATGTATAATCTTTTGGATTTGTATTGTTTTTCGTTATAAATGTCAGTCGAGTATAGCAATTATTTTATAGCTACACATGGAAGCTAAGTATTAGGTGATTAGTAAGTAGTTATACGTCAAATTGGTGAAATTTTATATCAGGATATAAATCGTATACGACAAAAGATTTAATAACACCCATTATGAAGAAATCTGAATTTTATTGGCGGTAAAACTTACCGCCGCTTTCGGCCAAGGATCTTTTGATGTAAATTTCACTGCAGTGATATATTTAATAATAATAATAATAATAATTTATTTCATAAAAAACAGTACTTAGACTAAAATACAATAAGTGCTATGATAAAACAAAAGTACGTACTCAAAAGTTTTAGCCTCTGAAGCCGAACTAGGAGGAACCTGTATTTCGGCTTACAGCGCCAATCCCCTCAAGTTACATTATAACAATGTTCTTAAATGCTAGCATTTTACAAAAACAAAAGTATAATAATAATAATAGCCTTAGGTTTAATATAATGGTGTGATCCTCTCTTTGTGTTATGCGATACGGTGAATGAGTGAGTGTGAGAGGGTGTGTCTGTTTGTGAGTGTGCTTGAGATTTTTTAATATATAAATATAATTATGAGATACGCGGATATAGTAAAAGTGAAATATCTAGTATAAATTTATATGTATATATATAATAATAATAAATTTGTCCATAAATAGTGATTTTTTACTAACATTACACATTAACACAGTCTATCTCATTATCGTTAAGAGTTGCTCAGTCTCATCATATGTGAGACCTTGCAGGTACTCCGAAACTTTTTTTTTGCAACGATCAGTATTGAGTGGATAAATATTAAGAATTTTATTAACTTTATTGTAGATATAGGGACCAAGGAAATTAAAGAATTTAGTACTAAATTTAGTGCTGTAAGGCCTATGCTGTGAACAAACCATATAATTTCTGCGTGAATTCATTATCTGGGGGTTGTAACTTGTACAAGTGTGTTGCATAATAATTATTTTCAAAATGAATAATTGTCTTACAGTAAGCACTTCACACATCTGATAAAGCAAGGTGGTAGAGCAGAGTATTGGTTTGAAGGTGCTGACCTTTAGTATTGCACGTTGGGCAATCTCAATAGACTTGAGTGTAGTTTTAGGAGCACCTCCCCAAGCAGATATACAATAATTAATGAGAGACTGGCAAAGAGCATAGTAGATTCTTTTCAAGATATGGGGTTCAGTGATGTGTCGTAGATTTTTTTAAATGTATATGAGCTTCCGAACTCGTCCCGTCAAAATTCTTACATGTTCGCTGAATTTAAGATTTTTGTCAATTGTTACGCCCAAGTACTTGATGGAATCAACCCTCTCTATTTTAGTACAAGAGCAAAAATCATGCGGTGTACAGTCATGTGAAATAATAGAACGACCGTGATTAGTCCCCATGTCAGATCGAATACTAAAGCAGATGTATTTAGTTTTCTCGGTATTTAATGTTAAGACATTGTCGTTTAGCCATTTCCTTACAGTATTAAAACCACACTGTGCGGAATCAAATACTTCGCTCCAGTTATCAGCAGAAAACAGTAGAGCTGTATCGTCCGCAAAAGAAATGATTTCGCCCTTCGGAAGTATTATGTTAGTAAGGTCATTTATATATATAAGAAACATAGTTGGTCCTAGTATGCTACCCTGTGGGACACCGTGTGTGACTAAGCGGTCCGTGCTGGTAAAGCTTCCCACACGAACAGACTGGCGGCGGTTTGTAAGATAGCTTTCGAAAAGTTTCAACTGTAAGCCTCTGATTCCCAGCCTTTCTAGCTTGGCCAAAAGGACTGAAACAGAAATTGTATCAAAGGCCTTTGCCAGATCTAAGAAAATAGCTAGACACTTCCTTTTCTTATCCAGATTATCACTGACATAACCTAAAAGTTTGTTGACAGCTTGTTCAGTGGATTTACCATTTCGAAAGCCGTACTGATTGGGTGAGAGCAAGTTATTTTTCTCAAGGTATTTAGTGAGTCTCATATTGATAATTCTCTCCAGGAGCTTAGAAATAGATGGGAGTATGGATATTGGCCTATAATTGGAAATGGAATCTCTGTTTCCCCCTTTATGTATAGGGCAGACTTCAGATTTCTTTAATGCTTCAGGGAAAATACCATTTTGCAGACACGAATTGAAAATAAAAGTGAGAGGGGGAACCAAAATGTTTTTGAATTTTTTTAAAAACTTGCTGCTAATCCCGTCAAATCCTGTCGAACTATCTGCTTTCAAGTCAGTGATGAGGTGATCAACCTCATGTTCATCAGTATACTCCAAAACAAAAGAATTAATTGAAGTGGGCTTACAGTTTGTTTGTGCACTTGTACCTGATGGGTTTGAATTTATTTGGCGGATTTTATTAGCCAAATACCTACCTACATCCACAAAATATTCATTTATTTTATCCAGAGACTGTTCCGGACTGGCATCAAAGGATAGCAGTTCTTTAGCGTAGTTATTTTTTTTACTAGTGTTTGTGACGTCTTTTATAACTTTCCAAAGTTTTTTATTGTCATGTTGAACTGATTGGACTAGGTTTTTTTCATAAGATCTTTTTACTTTTTTAATTATTGAGTTACAGTAGTTTCTATAGCGTGTATGAGTCAATTTTAATATAGCGTTATCTGGCGAAAGTTTTAATTTTTTATGCATTTTATCTCTGTTTCTCATACAGCGCAGTAATCCTTGTGTTATCCATGGCTTTATAATCTTCTTTCTACGTGATAAGGTAATGAGTTTGGTATGTTTATGAATTGCAGCCTGAAGACAAGAGACAACATGATTTAAAGAGAAATTAGGATCCTTCGATTCGTATACCACACTAAAGTCAATTTTCGATATTTCCTCTTTTAAGGCATCTTCATCAATTTTTTTAATGGTAGTTATTGCAAAATGTTGAGGTTTCTTAAAGTTCATCCATAGTAAAACCGGGTAGTGATCAGTCAAAGTTGATTCTGGTACAATAGTATTACACGCATTCTTAGTTTTAAGGAGTATATGGTCAAGACAGGTTTTACTCTCTGGTCTAGTAATTAACGTATGCGAAGGCAATAGACCGTGACTAGCAGCTAAAGTAAGATAACGCTCTCCATGATGGTCAATTTTATCTGAATTTATTGCGATATTAATGTCTCCTATTAGTATTATGTGTTTGAAGGAAGAGTAATTTAACAAAACATAATTTAAAGAGCTTAGGAACAAGTCTAAGTTTGTATAGGACGGTGATCGATATATTGCTATAATAGCAATTTGATTTTGAAGTGTTGCTATCAAACAGTTACCTTCGCAAAAATTTGGTTCCTCAAATGTACAAAAAAGATTTTCCTTGTAAAATATGACTACACCATCATTTTGTTTGACATTATTTTTTGACATAGATGAACGATAACCCAATAAGTCTGGTAATATAGTTGTGGATGACAGCCAGCACTCTGTAAGAACAAGTATATCACACTGCATCTTTAATCTAGTTAATAGCACTTCAAAACCACTTATATTGCAGTTAATGCTTCGTATGTTTTGAGTGAGAACTGCGAGGCTGTCAGATGAAGGCAAAATTACTCTGTGACAGTCATCGATTTCGGCATACTGCGATTCTGATACTCTTACCTTATCAATTTTATCAGCTAAATCATTTAAATTATTGAATGTTTATGAGATATTTAATATAAATGTCAAATATAATATTACAATTTGTAGAAAATAATCTTACGCTATTCACAAGTGAAGTTATGACGCCAGTCAAAATTCCTGATGAAATCATACTAGCAAAGTTGCAGATGTACGAGAAAGTTATAAAAGACATAGGCTGTAGTAGTAGTCCACATTTTGGTTTAGTTATTACATTATGGTATCTCATTGAAATTAATGGTTTATGGTTTAAGTCTATTTTGGAAAAAATATTTAGTATGTGTGATATAATATTTAGTAGAATGTTAAGTGTATTGTAATTGTAGTGTGTTATAATAATTAGTAAACAAAAAATAAAAACATGCATTAGGAAACTGAGCATAAAAAAAGATAGTCATTGCGAAGTTCTTAGCTTATCTAGATCCAGTTCGGTGGTGATACGGATTTGGGAGCAGTCCGCATTTTTCTTCAAATATACCACACCATTTGAAGTCCAGCAGAAAGCGTAACCATAGCTTTTTTGAAATGATCTGGCGAGGTAGAAGATTCTATGGGTCTTATGAGTTAAGGTTTCAGACACGTATATAGGCTTTCGCTGATGCTGTGGGTTTAGGTGGGTGGTGTTTAGCTTTTCTCCTTTGGTTCTAGATTTATTAAAGCTTTTAACCCCTTTTATCACCTTTTCTTTGGTTAAAACTGAAGTAAAATCAACTATCACCGGATTTGATCCGTCTTTATTGTTTAGGCGGTAAATGTCCCTTACACTGGCTTGATTTATTTCAACGTTGAGGGTTTTTCCCAAATTTGCCAATACGTTGCATAAGCTTTCCTTAGTTTCGCCGATCTCCTTAGGGATATTCCGAAGCTCTATGCCAGACATTCGCGATTTGCGTTCTAAAAGTTCAAGCTTGTCCTCAAGTAATCCAATAATTTTCTTGTCCTCCTGTTTTTCCGACTCAAGCCGTGAAATTCTGCTTATAAATTCGTCGTACTTATCCGACATTAAATTGACACTTCTACGTAATTCTTCGTTTTGCTCATTCAATTTACTTATAGTGGATTGCAGCTCTTGGAAACGAATGTCTTGGTCGTTAGAAAATTGCGAAAAAAGCTCCTTAATTGTGGCTGTAATTTTAATATCGCTATTTGTGAGCTATTTTTTCTTACGCTCCGTGACGTTAACTGTAAGTGATTGGAGATCAGATGCAGATTCATAGTGGAGAACTGGAGCATTAATTGTTGACTCATTCGAGGATGTCTGTTAACTATTTACGTTAGCCGATGGCATCAACGACGAAGGCGAAGCAGGCGGCGGAGTTCGGTTTAGTGGCATTTTTTGTTACTCACTTGTTTACAACAATGAATAGAATCAAGCAACACGGTGTTGTCGCCACTTAGTCTGCTCGTAGCTCAAGCGACAGCCGAATGCAACCGAAGACAGCCGATCGAGCCGCTCGCGTATCTACGCGTCCCCGATGTATGACGAATGAAGGTCGGTCGATGACCCCGGAACGTTGCTCCGCCAGTTAATAGTTCACTAATTACAAATAAGTATTTTTGCTACGATTGCGCACTGTTTAAAACTGTGTTTACTTATTAGTTTATGGGTGTAATCACAAACTGATTAACGTACTGTGTGGCTTAGACTTTTGGCTACACGTTAATATAAGTTTTTGCGTTAAATATTCACTTTTAAACACCAATTTGAAATTAATAATGCGAGCACTCAAAAACACTTGTTGTCGCGCGCACGGTGCGGGGGGGTATTGTAACAGTTAATCGCCAGCTGTACTGCCTTAGCCCAGGAAGCTTCAATATACTCACCTCATCGTCAAGAATAGACGGCTAACGCCATCTACAGGCGTTGGACGCAACTAGTATAACAGCCATTAAGATTACTGATGCAATCGACATAACAGAATTAATAGCGCCGTCTATCAATTTATAAAGACAGAGTGTCGGGGTCATTTTAACCCTTTTACCAGCAGAAGGATCCAAGTGTAGCAGCAAAATAAAATTTGAGGTATGGTTTACCAAAATTAAGCTTTTAAGTTCAAAAAAAATTAATATTTACTATAACAAACATGTTGGCAATATGGTTGCCATTGCCACTGCTAGCTTGGGCATCAAAAATTAGTCATAGTAACAATAGAAAAAATAGTCTTAGTAATAATAAAATCTCAGGTACAAAATCAATCTAAAAATTATATGTCTGCATAATCAGTGGACATTACTATCTTGAACACCAAAAATTAGTCTTAGTAACAAGAAAATTCACATATCGACCTACAAGAGACCGTACACTTATCGAGAGGTGTCTCTGAAAGAAATAAATTTGCCGATTATTTCCTTTCCAGGCAAGGAGCAGTGCCTTAGCAAAATGATAGTTTAAATTTATCACTTCTTCATTTTTTTGCCTTGTCTTCAATTCAAAGTCTGGAATAAATAGAGTACATATCTCCTCCCATGCCTCTTTTATAGCCACACGATCACTGTATTCTCGTTTTGACATATCCCTTAACACAGAACGATTTTGAATTTCATTTATAAATAGTTCAATATCTAAATCGTTTTCTGATAGTGACTACATTCCGAATCGTACCAGTACCTACGTACGCTCGCTAAAGCAGCAACTGTGCATATGGCCGCCGGCCGTAACCGGTAGCCCCCGCCCGTACCTGCACGGACAGAGCAAGACGGCGTGATTGTACCTGTTGCCAACAAACGCGACGTCAACGTTGCGCAGACGCAAAAAATCTAAAAATTAATTGAATCGGTTAATTATGAAAAGGAAACAGGTCACGAACGTCAAATTTTGATATGCAAAAAACCTTCAATATCTTAAATATTAATAGAATGTTATATTTTTTTGTCCTTTATGTTTAATCAGTATGAAATACGTAATTTACAATACTTTTCTTCTTGTTTTGATATTTAATAGTTTACTAAATAATGGTTCAAAAGTCGTTGACTTGTTCCTTTTGCCGGGTGATTTACCAGGAACCAAGACGCCTTTATAATTTTCGTAGGGCAAGCCTTTTGTACGACTGCGTTTGATTTTTTGCGCTCGAGTTTAATTTCTTACGCCTTTCCTTTTTCTCTGATCTTCTACTTCTTTACGTTCACTGCCCGACATTTTAATATTTGATTATAATAATTAATATAACTAGATAGAGAAAAGTAATCCGTATACAACAGCACGTGAAAAATAACCTCAAACTAATAACGAGACAAATCAAATTTGACATTAAACAGCTGTTAAATTTTGAAACAGTGTTACTAAATATTGAAATTATCGTTTGAGTGAGAAAGGGAATAAGTCGGTGACTTGTTCGGTTTCTTACTTACACGGTAATTTCATGTGCTCTATAGTTTCCTAACGAATAGACTAACTTATTCCTTTTCTTAACTGATTTGTAGGTCTTGCCATAAACAATTGACATTCATTAAAATTGCCACAATGAAAAAACCTGACCTGTTCCCTTTCTTATCTAACTTTTTAAATTATCAGTCTGAAAATTACAATCAATCAACTCAATCAAAATGAAATTGTCGAAAACAGGGACTTATACATAAAGGAACTTCGCATCTTTCACATATTATTTTTGATCTCTTGTTATTTGTCTTAGTGCTGCATAATCTACAACGTTTGTATGTTTCTATTTCCACAGGCCAATGTTCTCCCAACTGTTCAGTCATCAGTCCATCTGGAACATTGTGTACTATATTCTGTCTCTTATTACTCTGCTTACTTTTCTTGATGTTGTATTTGGGCATTGAATGAAAGCTTCTCATTCGCGAAATGACAGGTTATTGATCAGTTCTTTTGATAGTGCAATCTGGAAATACTTTTGGGTCATTACGTTATGTACTCGTGAATTACTCTTATATAGTATATAAGCATTTGTGATCGCGAGATCAATAAGAATGTAGAATATTCTCTTCCGCCATTTTTTGCTTTTGCTTCCCACAGCATAAGGAGTCCTTTTCTGATCGAACCTGTCCACACCACCCATCCGCTTCGTGTACTCAGGTATCATTTGCGGTCATCAGGTATCAGCGGATACAGTCGAAAATTCCGTTCTAATATGGTTTAGTATAGGTTCAAGATGGGCCCATATGGCCTCTGGACCATGTTCGTTGCTGGATGAAATAGAAGCAAATGCTTGTGGCTTGGTTCTACTTGTGTACAAGACACCGGTATGAATCGTTATCTGTGGTTTCGACGCACCAAAGTGCATAGATTGAACTTCTGTTGAAAGTTTGCATGTATAATTTTCACTATAATCTATATGAGCCGCAACTTCATTATTTTTTAAGTTTTTGATGCACAATGAGTATTGGTAATATTGGTGTTTTATATTTTAAACATGTTTCTTTAAGATAATAAGTTCTTTGTTAAATTTCTCTACTAAATTTTCGAATAATTCACTTATCACTTATCTTTTCCATCTTCTTGGTAATATATATTTTATTATCTTTTTTATTTGTGTTCTCGTGTTTGTCAAGTTTCAATTCTTCGTAATTAACTGTTTCACTTTGGTTATGACTACCCCAGTTTAAGGAAATAACTCTATCTTTACAAAAAGAGTATTCCCCATACACACATTCTTTTGAATTCAAGTCGCACTTTAGACAAGATTATATCTAAATCCTTGGTTTCTATCATTCCGTTAAATAGCGTCGCTGTTGTTTGTTTTTCTTTAAAGTTTTGACTTCATTCTTCCCGGCTGTTGCCCTACTCACATCATCTCTTTCATAGAATTGTTTAATTTCTTCTAAAATCATCGTATTATTTCGCAAAATGCTTCTTCTGTGACGAACTCTTCCTTTTAATCCCAATACCGCTGTAGGCTGTAGTTACGCTTTTTGCCTTGTACTTTTTACTATTTCATTCTAAACTACTTTTTTAAGAACATTTCGATCTTTATTATCTTTAGATTTTTTTTAAGTATTTTGTAGAGCATTTGTTAGAACGTTATAATTAAGAAGATGTCTATTTTTTTTTTTTGTTTTTCTGGTGTAGATATATTGGGAATATTTTATTCTATAAAGCTTTCATTATTGTAAGCGGCGTCATTTTGGTGTCATCTTGAATTGTACTGGAACTTAAAGGAACATTATTTTTGTTTTTTTAATGAGCGGTAACATTTCTTTTTAAGTGCTGCAATATGTTCTGTCATCTTGCTGATTTGGCATCATAGTTATTTTTTATTAAAGCCAAATGTCTTTGAAACTTTTTTCTTTCTGCTAATCGTGCTCTATTATCAGTTAGATCATTACTACTATTTTCAGCAACGTTTTCTTTTATTTTATCTTTTTGTCTATTTTTTTTTATGTCTTGCAGCATTTTTACGCTTAGCTTCTTCAAATTTTTCTGGGTTTTTAGCTCGTATTCGCTCTCTGTAACGCTTTTGTTTTTCAGCCGCCGTCAAAACCATCTAAAAATAAAATATTTGCGTAAATCGTTTTGTAAACAACGCGAGTACTTATTTAATTAATGTTTTGTACACCCCGGGATTTGAACACGGCCTGTGTTCAGAACGTAAACTTGTGACTAGATACCTCTAGATAAAAAAATGTACCATGTACCACTATTGTACATAAAGTTTAAATAAATAAATAAATACCTAATAAAACTGATGCGTCCATAAATCGACCATACAAATGTACGTTAATTTTTTTTTTAACCAAATTCAAAACAGAAGGTTCGGTATTCGACCCGTGTGTAGGTATGTAGAAATTAAAAAATCTTTTTTCAGTTCGTAGTTTTTGAAGTTGTTTCTCTTTTGTATTTTTGTTTCTTTAGATTCTCTAGTGTGTACTTCTCTTAACAGCCGATCACAAATGTTACGTAACACTAAAATAACACATGGTATCATTCTTGAATCAAAATATGGTTGGACATAACCTAAAAAACCTTTATTCGTGTAAGTTTTGAAGTAATGAGACATCGCATAGTTTGATTTGTTATTACATAATTTGAATAATATAGTAAATTTGCATTCTTGCCTTGCATTATTCTCACTTAACCCTTAAATGCATGATTTTTTATTTATAGTTAAAAAAATATGTACGTGACTTTTCAGGGTATGGGAATTACTGGAAAAATAATAAAAAAAACATTTGAGAACTCTTAGTCCATTAAATTCTTCATTTTGTAGGATCCAGCCTACACTATGCATTCCAAGTAAAAAGCGTACGTTCGTAAGTAGCTTTATACATAAAATGGTTTTACTCAAAATTAAAACAATCAGATTATATGTTTAGTTTATTTATTGTGGTAATCTTTAAAATATTTTTTTCTTTTATTATAACAAAGTGAGATACTACATTTGTCACATATTGTTTGTGTAAAACCCGTACATTTAGGCATTTTACACCTATTGCTTTTTTCACAAAAAACTGGCCAGTGGGCTACTTGGTCGAGACGAACATCTTTTACTGGTGCAACCTGGCAAACACCCTTCTTCCTTTTCGCCTGTATTTCATGCTCCAATGACGAACTTGGTCTACCCCTTTTTACATCATTTTTTTCCCCAAAAGGCAAAGGGTTTCTGCTACTTCTAGGCGAAAGGTGCCCAGGTTACATAGCTTCCCACTAAATCCAGGTTTTTGTGACATAATTTTCTTGTAACATAACCATGAATTTATCATAGCAAGGTCCTAAACGTGATGGAATAATCGCATATACCACTTTCTGTTTTTTATGGATATATGGTATCTTCCAATATAACTGTCCAGGAGATCCACGCCACCCATGTGGGAGTTGTAGTCTTTGACAATTTGTGGGCAATCAATTAGAATTTTTTCTTTTTTAGTTTTGTCATATCTATTTATTTTTTGGACTGGATCTACTCCCACATAGGTCGATAACAAAGTAACTATTTTGTTGTCTTTCCACATGGTTACAGAAATATCTGTACCATCATAGGTGGTCATCTGTTCTTCATAAGATCCCCTTGGAACAGACTTTTTCATGAAAGCTTTAGGATTGGGCAACTTATTATTAGGCAGTCTGTTGATTCGGACAGTACCCAGACAGTGAATTTTTTGTTTGTACAAATAGCAAGCTAATGGAATGGATGTATAATAATTATCAAAATAAACTATATGATTGATGTTTCGGGGTACCATCTTTACAAGTCTCGCCACAACATTTCCTGTTACATCCAAGTCTGGTTCATTGGGTTCTTGAATATTATTGTCACCAACATAAACTTCAAATTTATGAGCGTAACCAGAAATGCTGCACAACAGAAACAGCTTGAAGCCCCACTTGTGGGGCTTATTGGGAAGATATTGTTTCAAATAATGTGATATTTTAGTCGCGCACATATGTTCATCGATTGACAATCGTTGTTCCATTGGAAAAAGCGCGAAGCGATTGTTGAAATGGTCTATAACTGGTCTAATTTTATGCAATTTGTCATGACGAGGATGATCAGATGGAAGCAGTGATTCATTATTGTTGAAATGTAATAAGATTTTGAGTTTTTCAAAACGGTTTATGGTCATGCAATTATATATATGAGCAAACCCATACTTAGGAGACCAATACATTCTAACATTCGGGTATTTTATAACAGACATAAAATATACCTATGTAATTTCGGACCTCTGTGATACTGGTTGAGAAAGTGGAATTAGGGTCTTTCTGGACGGCATATAAATTAGTTTCATGAACAATTTTCTCTAAGATGTCATCAGAAAGGAAAAATGAAAAGAAACCATACATTGTATCTAAAGACTCCAGCTCACCATAATGTAAATTACCCAAAAAAGCTATGTCATCTTCAGATGTTTTCATACCCTGCTTTTTCCATAATAATCTTCTCATCACTTGACGTGGAGTTTGCCCGCTATAAACAGCAGGTTCCTGTTCTATTTCTGGATCTTGGATTATTGGAGGATCCTCTGCACTGGGGTCTACGTAAGCACCAAGAGATTCGTCTTCCAAAGGAATATCATCTTCAGCCTCTTCAGGTTCAGATTCCAAAACTCGACGAATTTCGTCTCGGTCCCTATAAAACTGCACCTCTTCATCATTTCCCTCAATTTCGTCATCTTCAGCCCCATCTTCTGATTCATTGCCATCTAAGCCAACTAAGTAGGCGCTTATTTCATCATCAGTACCGGTCCATCTTCGATTAGCCATCTGAAGTATAATTTTGTACCTTTGTTATAAATATCTCATACAATATCATAAAACATCTACTTTAGTACTGAATGCATAGTGTAGGATAAGGCCTACATAAACGTATTTCCAAGATTTGTGGTCATGCCTACTACAATTGTAAGTTTTACTTACTCTACTCAATATTTGTTATTTATAAAAGCAAAATACAAATAAAACAGCACATCTTACCTTGAAAAATCCAAAAAAATGTGTTCACGAAATCAGTTCAATCACAATTCTTTCAAATCGCAGCCCGCCAAAAAGTTTTAGCAGCCAAATTCAAATTTGAAATAAAATTCCAGTACTGCCAACATAAGAATTTAAAAAACTAAGTCTCTTCTCGATGGACCGGTGATATATTTTTTTTTCAAGGCAAAGGAACCTTCATTCAGCCATCAGAATGTTTTGTAGTCTGCATCCTACATTATGAATTTAAGGGTTAAAAATAATAAAAACTTTCGAGTCACGATTGCCGGCTATCTTCTCGACCAACTTTGACAGAAAAAAAATGGCGATTTTTATCTGTACGGTTGGCCAACAATGCAAGCGGTGTTGCCATTACTTAAAAATATTTTTGTGGCCCAGATATCTTGCTAATTAAGATGTTATTTTATGAAAACGTAATGAAACTCAGATATGTTATGTAATTATGTATTCCATAGAAGAAAGTTTTGTTTTTTTTTTTTTTTAATATGTTGGCCATATAATTGCCACTACTGGTCAGCACACATGTGAAATTGTTTGAAACAAGGAACAGCACAAAGTGGCACTTCACATTTGCCGCATTGTATGTTGGATCTTTTATTCTTAGTTGCGCTGCTGCATACTCGGCAGCGCCTGTATGTTTCTATGCCTTCTGGTAAGTGCTCACCAACATTGGTTAAACGAATATCTTCAGGTACACCAAAAAGTTTCTTCTGGCGAGTAACTGACTCTGCACTATTCTTCCTTTTCTTTGCTAAGAATTTGGGAGCAGTTGAAAATTTTCGTTTCCGAAATGTCAAATTGTTTACAAGTTCTCTGGCAAGAGTAAGCCTGAACATCTTTTGGCTCATGGGGTTGTGCACTCTTGAATTCTTTGAGTACAATATATACGCATTTGTGATTGCTACATCGAACAAAAAATAAAACAACCGCTTCCACCATTTCTTGCTTCGACGAGCGACATCATAAATGGCTTTTTGCTGATCAAATCTATCGACCCCGCCCATTCGCTTCGAATACTCTACAACTGGTGGACAGGGAAAGGGTATTTTGTTTCCATCCTTTTGTGTACGTTGACATGTAGCCTCTTCTTTCGGATGAAAGGCTGTACTCAAAATGGTCACTAATTTTGTGTCTTTCCAGATTGAAAACCCTACGTTGTTCCGAACTCGCCATTTGTACGGCCTTTTTTGTAACTGTTTCAGTTTTCTATTTTGTCTCTTTATGATTTCTTCGCAATTTCTTAGACCTGTAGGTTTCTTTACTAAAACAGGCATTCCCAATCTATCATGTCTCGCAATTGCTGTACTGTATATGCCGTGGTCATATAAATACTGAAGAAGGTCATAACTACTAAAAAAGTTGTCGAAGCTATGTGCTGAGCAACCTTCATCAATAAGTGGTTGGGCTAAAGTTTTTACCACACTACTTCCTAGACCAGTTTCCACATTGTCACTTTTACCAGTATAGACTTCGAAGTGAAACAAATAACCAGTCTTGCTATCTGCTCTAGCCCAAATTTTTCAACCGCGCTTCATAGGTTTTAGGGGCATATACTGTTTTAGCGCACTGCGTCCCTTGAATTTCACCATTGATTCATCAATGGACTGAGATTTTGTATTTCTAGCATTATTTTGACATCTCTGGTTTATTTGATCTAGTAGTGGGCGAATTTTATAAAGTTTATCGAAACCTGTTTCACCTCTTCTGGGCATCTGTTCGTTGTCATTTACATGTAGACATCTAGAAATCTTTTGAAATCTTTGGAGTGTTATGGTTTCAGCAATCTCGGGGACACATAATGCTGGATTGCTAGACCAGTAATCTTCAATTGACGGTAGTTTGTGTATCCCCATTTGTATTAGCATTCCAAGATATGCTTTGAGATCGTCTTTACTAATTTGAGTAAAATTTCTAACATTGGATTGACTAGCAAACCAGTTTGATTGAACAAGTAGGTTTTCAATCACTTCATTATCAAAAAATACTTCGAAGTAAGCGATTGGTCTAGATCTACTCGGAAAATGGTTCTGCGATTGAAGTTCGTTTTCGTCGAAGGAAGGCACATTCTGATCATTTAGCCAATCAACTTTCTTCCATTCTATTTCATCTTCATCGGAATCTGATTCTTCTGAAACTATCGAGGTGGGTGCAGTCACCTCTGCATCTCGTGTCACCACATTAGATGTAGAATCTGCAGTGGTGGCGCTAGATGTTGAAACACGGAGTACTCTAACGTTTCCTCCTCCTCCCACTTCATTATCATTTTCACAATCTGTTGTCCCTTCACTTGTCTGATTCCGAATGATGTTGCTTTCTGTATCTATTTGGTCTTCAATATCAGTCCGTATATTATCATTCTCCATTCTTCTGTTTTTGCTTCCTGTACTTATTTCGTCGTCACTCTCATGGTCGTCAACTTCTTCCCATTCATCCGTTGCCTGTTCTGGCCCATGTTTTCCGTGTCTTCTACTACTTCTAGCCGTCAACAACGAGTCTGCAAAGTCTGGTTCGATGCAAGGTTAAAAAGAGGAATCGCTAGCCGAAAGCATTTGTACAAGGTCATCAGTATCGGATTCTTCCAAACTGTCTTCTGAATCTGTACCATCTGGAAGACCAAACACGGCTTCTAACTGCTGTTCAATTTCGCGGTCGTTTATCGACCGACGGTGCTCCATTGTTTATTCTGTAAATAAAAATAAATCTCACTGGTACTGGCATATATATTGCCAACAACGGGTAATGTACTAACTGGTAGTGGCAAATATACTGCCGACGTGATTTTTCCAGATTTCGCCAATAATATTACATATTGATCTAAAATAATTATCTAAGATTGTCATAAAAACACAAATCTTACGATTATAAAAAAAAAACTTACCAAAATAACAGTTTTTTTCGAGATTTTGCCGGATTACTCTTGAGAACACAAAAAGCTGTAAATTCAAACTAACTTGACATTTATTTGACACATGTCATATGAATGTTACCAATTTTTATATTTTTTTTCGTCGTACTAGTTTGTTCTCTATTACCCGAAACGATAAAACGTTTCTTTAATACAAATCTTCTTTTTGTGGAGCAATGAAAACATGTCGGCAAATATAATGCCTCTACTAGACAAAGGGTTAAGTGAGTTTTAAGTTAATTTTTTATGTTATTTTCAATAGAATCAGTTAAAAGTATACAGGAATTTACTCAATAAATTTAGAAATAACAAGATTTTACAGGATACATTACAGTTGTACATAATTTTGTAACTCCGAAGTGTGAGATGATTCGTAGGACACACGACTCGTAAATGGAAACTAAAATAAAAATATTAACAAAAAATTAAAAGGAGCTTGTTAAATACAGTCTAAATTAGTGTAAACTGTTTATATTAATATTTTTTTTTGTTCTCCATCAATCATTACAACTAATCTTAAAGGCACAAATGAGCTTTGAAAAATATTTGCGTCACTGTTGGTATTGTTTTCAAACTTTTGTTTATATTGCAATTGCTGCGCTCCATCACAGCCCCATTTTGAAATTAAAACCATGTTTTGCTGCTCTTCCTGTGAACAAGTATCTACAACCTCTGCTACGTATTTATACAGACGCAATGCAGTGTGTTCAAGTAAAGCTTGTAGTTCAATCTCAGAGCAAGTTTCAGTCACTCGAATCGATTGCCCATTCGGGTAACATTCTTTTTTGGCCTTTTTTATGAGTGAATAACAGGGGTAGATGCTCTTGTTAGCCCCGTGTATAACTTCCCACTGTCTTCGACTGAAGTCGCCTTCTACAAAGCTTGCCAGAGCACCTTCGGGTGTATGTTTTTTAACAACTATTTGCTTTTGAGCAGAAGTAATAACTTTGCGAAATTTTGTAGCTCTGGTTGGCGTGGAAGTCATTTCTTTTATTCATTTTGACGCATCACTATTTCCAGAAGTGCGCTGACTTACGCTAGCGGCATACGTCAGTTCCTCGACAGGTACTGCGGTCACTTAACTCTTCGAATGTTTTAGGTGGACGTCCTGGTTTTTGTGCAGGTTCTGCAGACCAGTAGGGCAAGTCGATCGAAGACGTGAGCCATTCTTCATTATTTTTCAAGAAACTTTCATCCTTGTAACTACCGGCTGTCCATTTCTTCTTGAAATCACTCTTGAAACACCTTAAGGCCCGACTTAAAACAGTTTTTTGATCAGTTGGACATTTAGTCATATCTACAAGTTTTTTTTCCATTAATGAAAACTTTTCGTCCATTTTTTTTTCCTTTGAATTCTTTCAGGATGTTATATAAAGCTCTTCTGGTAAATGAAAAAACAAAAAATTACAATGTTGAAATAATTCAACTTTTACATGCATTAACTTCGAATGGATAAAAAACAAAATGGCGGATTAAGGCGGACAATTTTATTGTAATATGTGATTGGCATAAGCCTAAATTTCGTCTCTATAAAAGAAATGTAGCTGGACAAGACCAGACACTTAAACAACAACTTATAACAAAATTAAAAGTAAAAATAAATGCCCTTATAGGACCCGTTAAACATAGTTCCTAAACGTACAATACAAACAGAAAATAATAAAATTTCGTTTTAAATTACGGTACGTACCTTCCACTTACATATTCAATTAATATTTTTTCTGAAGTCAATCACACGAAAATACAATAGCGAGAGAACTAAATACCACAAACAAAAGCGTCGCGAACAAAGACGTGCGATTCCAACATTGACTGGGTTCCGACTGACTTTACGACAAGAGGCAAGTGGGGATAGAAGTTTTATGGCGGCCGATTGACAGACTGGTTATCAAACTTAAACAAAAAATGGTTTGAACGAATTTTTGAGTAACTAGTTACTTTTGACTTTTAACCGGTTTTAACATACGAATACTCCTATGTGCTACGGCAGGTGTGTGAGTAGCCCGCTTAAGCATGGAAAAGGCACTGGGACGTAGTAACATAATGCAAATAACGAAATAAACACGCGTGCGATACTAGCTAAGATCATGCACACTACATAAAAAATGAACTTACCAACTTGTTGGCCATAAGTTCAAATTTCATTTCTTCATGATTTTGAACTACGGTCGTCCGGGGTGCAACCATGCCTGTGCCATTCACGTCTGTGTCTGAATTGTCTTCCATTATTGATAATTCAGCTTCGGCTTGCTGATATGTATGAATATTGTTCCGTTTTAAAATGCAGTCCATGAATATCCATTCTTTTTTATCGGGCTTGGATTGCTCATCATTCATTAATTTGTACTGTGTCTTTTTAGGCGGCCACCACAAGTTACCATTTTCCTCCCACAAAGAAGGTACAATAACTAGTATTGTTTTCCCTCTCTCTATCCTCTGTACTATTTTGTACGGCATTTTATGGTTGGTACAAAAAATACTGAAAATAAGAAAACCATATTATTAAAAATCATCACCCATAAAAAAAATATTAGTGCGTTTTCTGAAGTTTTTGACCATTCTAAAGTGATATATTTGAAGTGAAGTGATATATTTGATGGCTACTGTTGTACCTGACTACACTACACCGATAATGAAGTAAATAACGGTCCTTTTTATAAACTTGTTTCGGAAAAAATATCCTAATGACGTATGAATAACGACACGCACGAGCACAACCGCCATGTGAATCTCTCACAAAGTTACAACTGAACTGACAAAAATCGGTTTCCGCTGCGGTGTGCAGAGCGCGCGCAGGACATCGCTATAAACAAGCATAGTGCTTTCTCGCTCGTACTAGGGAAACGGTCCCGCAACTGTACCAGTGCGCAGTTTATGGTCCACGTTGCGGCGCACAGAACAGATAAGAGGTGCGGAAGCATTGAAATAAAATCTATAGAATCTCAATAAGGTGAATGCGCAGTGGTAGACCGCAAAATTCAAATTTTCTTACGTTTTTTGCAATTTGTACGTTTTAGTATCTTATCAAAATTTGATTCGCGACAATAACAAGTACGTAGGTATTTACAGAATTATAACCATTAGAATCATTAATACATCTTTCCAAGATAGATTTGTACCACAAGCACTTTTCCTAGTCGCAAGTCAACAAACAACAAAAAACAAACGATCTGACTTGAAAATTGCTAAAAACGTAAGAAAAATTGAATTTCGCGGGCTATAACTACGCATTTACCTGGCCTTGTTAACTGAGTGATATTCAAGTAGGTACTCGAATGAAAATATCTACAATTTTTTCTTGTTGGTAGCACCGTTATCATATAATTTTAATAATCCACACGCAGGAATAGCCCGCTATTCTTCCGACAGCTATTTGCTGTACCCCTACAGCAAATAGTTAAGTAGTTAGTTAGTAGCAAGTCAAATCAGGTTATCGAAATGTGTCATTTTCGATACGGTAGCCTGTCGTACTGTTGTGAATAGCTATGCAGAAAGCCTTTCACTCATGTTTACAAAAATTCTGAAATGGGGTATATTGTTATGCTCAAGGAACCCCAAAATTGTGTTCAAGTAATGACACTATTTCAGTCTACATCAAGTCTACTGGTATACCGGTGAACCCATATAGAACTACGTCATAGACAATGACACTACAGTGGTTCATCAAAAGTCTTCTCTCTGGCCTCTGACTTAATAATTTTTCATGCGTGAGTATTTATACTGCTGGCGGCATTAATTAGCCTTTTTAAAAGCTCACAAGGCTGTGCTTTTTGCGTGAGTTTTCCACTGCTTGTGGTTTTTTTACAGCCAAATTGTGGCGTTTTTTAAACGCCAAAAACCAATCTTCGCCTGGAATACCGTTTTTAAAAGGATTTTTGATCATATTTTTGGTGACATAGTCTCCAACAAGTTCCATAATTTCTGTTCTCGATAACCCAAAGCCATATTTCTCCATTTCATGTAAGTTTTTTGCTAATTTTTTTTCTATCTCTTCAGGAATAACTGTACTTCTCCCGAAAGATTTCGATTTTAATCCATATTTGTCATAAACTCGGGCTACAATGGTTTGGCCGAGGAATTTTATATGCTATAGCGGCTCTATAAGCTGCAACTCGCCGTTCTTGACTTTCTCTACAGCTTGCAGCAATTGTTATCTTGTATATGTAGCTGCCCTATCCATCTTCCGAACATAATTTCGTACCATTTTGTCCGTCGTCGTCTGTAAAGAATGAAACATTTTACTCCATATCGCTAGGTAGAACCTAAGCGACGACTCAATTTTGCTTTATCCTCTAAACTACCACCGTTTGTTTACATTACTATCCGTCACCCCCCGCGGCGCGGCGCGGGCGGGCGCTTATCGTAAGTGTAATCTGACCCCGCTCACAAAAAACGTTATTGCAGCGTTCCTATACCTCGTATCCACGCACTTGAAACGGAGTCGGGTTCATTAATGATGTCGTTATGAAATACAATGTAAACAAGATTCTAGTTTGAACTCGAGAAATAAACATATCCTATTGAAATGAGAGAACTTCCTGAATGTAGTTATGTTGCTGTATTATGTTGATTTCTGATAAAACTATTGGATCAATTTACACGAAATTTTGGGAACTAGCTCATGAAAAGACAAGTAATCTAATGACAATAATATTTTACAAGTTCTATAACCGATTGCAGCAATATTCAAACTCAAACTTCATAGTGCGCGGCACCGTTTTCATGAATTTGCGTAATTCAATGCGCTATTTTGTAAACGATCATCAGAGTTATAACAGACAGATTCCAATAAGAAATGTTTCTAGAATACTACCTATACCTATATTCATCGACTCATTGTTAACTGTAAATCGTTAAATATGCTTACTATAATTGTAAAATATCAAAATAACCTAGATGAGGGAACAAATCGGGTAACTTTATTTGTAGGCTATTTTCACCCAGTATTTTAGGTTTTAGAATTTGAATATTAGTTGAAAATGAACAAGAACAAAGTAGTTAATCGATTTCTAAGCATACTTACCTTATCTTTCATAGAAAAAATCAAAAGTATCAACCTCTCAAGTGGTCAAAAAAATGTATGGAATTCTAACATTCCGTAGGGTGGGGACCACACAACTACAATATCGATAAGTTTGACTGAGTTAAGTAAGGAAAATAAAAAACAATTTAATTTGACATACTTTTAATTATTGTGCATATGTTTCTATTTGTATGATAATTGTACTTTACTTGATTTACACAGGTATGATGATAAAATTTATAAATACAGCAAACATATATTCAAGATTCAAAGCATTTTATTAGCTACTGTTAGTTTTTATTTAATTTTACTTTTTGTCTTGTGCGAATCCCAAATAAACATTTCTTTCTTTCTTTCATTTATTTCAAATAAACCATTTACAGGTACTTAGACATTCAAAAACAAAGCTATTTGCATGTTACAAATCTATGGAGAAGAAACTCGACGGAGACTCTTTCGAATCCTTTTATATATTACAAAAATCCTGGTTACATTATCCTTGTTATTAAATAAATACAATGTAAAAACGGTTTATATGCAAAATGGCCAATTCTCAAAATGGCATTATGAGTCTATAAATAGCTAATTCTCATAACGGCAAATTTTATAAAAGGCAAATTCTGTAAATGGGCAATTCTTAAAATGCCAAAGTTTCCATCGATGAAAGTTTGGCATTTTAGGAGACTTTGAAGGAGTAGGCAGAGCTGTATTGTGTTATGGTGAATTCTAAGTAAAACAAGGCTAGGCTGCAGCTAAGAAATTAGATTGAGAAACCTGAGGACCAAATCCAGGAAACCCCATTACCTTTTTTTATTTTTAGACCTAAATACTAGGCAGTCGAGAGCCTGGTAGTTGAATTAACCTTCGGCATACACGGTGAAAAAAACTCCTCACCTATACAACGTGGGGTTAAACTAACCCCACTAGAGATTGTCTCTACTTTGTGTGTGCATCATGTGCATTAAGTTTGAATGGGTTTTTCTGTTACGTACATTAATAAGCTAATGAATAAAATACAAAAAGTATCAAATTAAACATTTATTATAAAAAAAACTTAAAAATCACGTAACCTTTCCGTGAATTCAACAAAATGTTATTAAATCGAAATAAAAAATCAACAAAAATATTTCTTCTTTTTTAACTTAATTATTTTACTTCTTATATAAAATTAGACATATTTGGCTTTATAAAAAAATCACAATTGGCTCTTTATGACTATTTGAGCGAGATCATTCGTTATCTAAAATAGTACAATTTTGACACATCAAATTCGCATGTTCCTTACATATGGCGGCGTTACATTTGAAACATCCGTTCAGAGTCTTCCTATCTTTGTGTCTTGGACAGAAAGAACAACGCTGAGACCTTCTTGGTTGCTTTTGTGGTGGTCCTGGAACTTCTTCATTCAACATTTCATGCACGCGTCTTCTTATATCTCGTGGTATATGTGGATTGTCTTTTCTTTTCCTAATGTGGTCTTCGAGCAAAGAAAGCCCCAATTGTTTGATGAAGTTCTTCCTTAGATTAGTTTTGTTCCTTTCAATGCTGTTATTTAACATATGCACAATAAAACCATTTATGCCAGCATGGTTCAACATTGAAAAAAATACGGTAAAAGGCCAGCGTTTACAGTTGCGGGATACATCGTATGTTCTCGCAAGTTTATCGACAACATCAACTCCGCTCTTTGTCGAGTTGTAAAACGTTATAACAGATGGCTTTCTTTGGTCTCCGCTTTCTGGATCCACCTCATCATCATGATGTAATGAGGACATCATGTGTACACATTTTCGCGGCTTTGGTATGTAAGATACAATAGTTATGTCTTTTTAATAATTCTTCTTCTTAAATCCAAACACAGATGATTTTCAGCAGTTTCATAACTCATAAAAAAGTTATCCATAGTGATGTTTCTTCCAGATCCGGACACGCATCTTACCAAACAATCAACAACATCAAAAGGTTTATTACTCATTGTATACGGACTGTTGTCAGGCTGTTTTCCACAGTATATTTCTAAATTCATTGTGTAAAATGTTTTAGCATCCACTAGAGCGTAAATTTTCAACCCATACTTGGCTGGTTTTGATGGTACGTACTGACGAAAGGCACATCTTCCTCTAAATTCTTCATCTATGGTCAAGTATTCATACGGTGTATACGCATTCTGACAGTTTTTGACAAATATATCAAAAACATCTCGAATTGGCGCCAAACGCTCGACAGTAGTAACTCTTGCTGTACGAGTTGATGAATCATCAAATCTCAAGTTATTTATCAAAAATGAAAATCTTTATCTCGTCATATTATTTCTAAATACTTCAATTCCTGTGCCGTCATTACTCCATAGGTCTATAAGACTTTGCCGGCCAGATCTAAACAAACCTGCCAAAAACAACAACCCAAACACGGCTTTCATCGCAGCTTTGTTAGTTTCCCCGTATGATGGATTCGATGTAGAGTTTTCCATTCTCAAAGAAATCTTCTGGTTTGTATATTTCAAAACCATGTCAACAATTTCATCAGTGAAAAAGGTCTCGAAGCATTCTAAGTGGGTTTTTTTATGTCGGGCTACATCTTTACACCCAGGCAAATGCGTAATTAGATTTTCGGCCCTTGGGCTCTAGACAAGTGTCAATCGAAACGAAGCGTTTCGATTTCGATAGCGTTGGCGTGACGAAGGATCGCTTCGGCTTCGATTCGATGCCGCTTGTCAATATTTTAGCGATTGCGCCTGTTCAATAAAAACTATTGTTCTAGTTTATGGTTTTCGATGACGGACATGTCAAACTTGGTTCAAAACATTATATTATATTGCGAAAATTGATAATTTTATTGGCATAATTGAACCGACTGTCTACAAAATCCTATACTAAATATAATAATCTAGGTAAGTGAATCGTTTGTGCATAATTTAAAAGCGGTACATGTGATTAAACTTTTTTTGTGAAACCAATTTTTTCTAAGTTTCTGCCTGTTTATTTTATAGAAAGAAAAGGAATATAAAGTACGCGCCAGCTATTCGTAAAATTAATCTAGTGGAGCCTGGTTTCGTCTTTTCACTGAAGCCTGGAAGGTAAAACGTTTAAGTTGCTGGTTCTAACCCAATATATGTAAGTGAATTTTATAAACGCAATAGTCCATCGTATATTCAGTGTTGATTCGCATAGTGCGTGTTAAGCGTGCTATTGGTACACTGCTGATGATGATGATCCCTTCGGGAAATAGGTAAGTTAATAACGATTGCGTTCCGTTACCTTCTTAATTACTATTTAAACAAGTTGTTAAATGGTGCTAGTTTTAAAGATTAGATTAATTGCAAAGTCAGGAATCCCATTCTTCTGAATTGTAACCGTTTCTGTCTTTCCTTCCGTGTTGCAGCTATGCATCTCAGAACCATTTTCCCGAAAAACCTTGAACATGAAATCCTTTGTAATATTGTATTGTTTTTCAGGTGTACGCCACCATCACCTGAACCAATCGTGCCAACCATCTCTACCATATGTACACCAGCCAGAGTAACTGATACTAGTGCTACTACAAATATCGTGAAAACACATTTACTAATAACAGCAAGAATAACCTCTAATAGAAACTACAGGTTTCTCATTCCTGGAAACCTAATTATTTTCATACAATGCATTTGAAGTGGATACTTTAAGAAAACATCGATATTAAGGGTTGAGTTTACTTTATATACCTTTTAATTATTATTTTGTTAATAAATATAAAAAAATAAATGTTTAATTTTATTCATGCTGCATAGTTATTATTTTGTAATGTCCATAAAAAAATCATTCCATTCAACATTCAATCTAGTTCAGTCATTCCTTAATAGTCTACCTGGACCTCTAGGGGTCTACACAGATTTGCATCAGAGTGCGTGACAGATAAATGGAGGCCACGATACTGGATCCCATTTATGCAGTTCGACACTCACTTAATAATATTGTTGTATATACGTATTTGTTTAGAAGTATGGAACCGAATGAAACAATATGTATGTAAAATTAACATTAAAACAGCGGGGAGGGGTACACTCAAAATAGAAAATTCTCCAAGCATACAATGCGACAACAAAGTTGGCCAAATTCTACGATATGGCGACAACAAATATAGATATTAATTGTCGTCGCCATATCGTAGAATTTGACAATTTCATAATGTGACCGCTTCAATCCTAACTTGGACAACAGGGTTTAAAGGAACCTAACATGAATTGTATGATGCCATCCAATTTGGAGCTATTTAACCTATCCGTGTCGGGGTGCCCTAAGTTCCCTCAAATGTAACCTAAACTAACTTCGGCCAGACAATGAAGTGGCCAATTCTTCGATATGGCCACGACGTACACAAACCCACATCCCATAAACGTCAGTGAATGTCCATGTCACCGGAAAATTGCAAACTCCGTAAGATTTTAAAATAACTTGAGAGATGTAAACTCTCGATAAATTGTCCACTGAACATTTGAAGTAATTTTTTACGCATCAAAATTTGATAGTCTCGTAATTTATCTGTTTTGATGTGATAGTAAACCTGAAAACAAGGCTCTCATTGGTCTGTTCAGATATAAGCTCATACCAACAAAGACCAATGTGGCGCCAAGTTTCCAGTTTTACTACTAACCAAAACAAATAAATTGTACACCTTGTGCTGATTGGTCGCCAGTTTATGTCAGTCCAAAATTTCTCGGACCGGCATGGAAATAATATAGACTATAAAATTTTGATGCGTAAAAAAAGTATTCCAAATTTTCAGTTGTCAATTTATCGAGAGTTTGCAACCTCTCAAGTTATTTTATAATCTTACGGAGTTTACCATTTTCCGGTGACATACGTCAAACGTTATCCATACGTCAACATGTAAAGGTGGGTACTGACCAGTCTTACGGGGCGTAATGTAATGCATATGTTACAAAGAGAGCATTTGTGAGGTCAGTTCGTGGAAACGAGCAAGAACATGCGAGCAAAGAGCCGATCGTGGCTCGTTTTGAGTGCTCCGCCTGTTGTCGATTTTTTGGCAAATCTCTTCGAGTGTTACGTGGTTCAGTCAGTACACTGCGACAAGTCGTGACGAGTGCAACTTGAGCCACACGCATCGATATTTGGCTACATTGTGTTTATTTCTTGTAAATTATAGAGTAGGACAAAGAAAATTTCAACAATAATTTAGTAGAATCAAAGATCCCAACAACCTCTTCGCCAAACATCGTGATTGCCAGTGTCTTGCGAATCATGAGCATGGGCGAGCAGAGTTTGAAACGAGCATGTTGCACGGATTTTAGGACACGGCTTAATGTAACATGCTCGCCTAGAATGGTACGTTTTGGTGGATATCCACTATGTTCGCGAGCCTCTTGCGCTCCGCGCTCCTTCCTGCAACTGCTCCACATAGTGGATACGTTTGCGAACTAAGTGCGAACCAAGTTCGCAAACACATCCGCTATGTGTAAGGCCACGTTCACACGGCGACCATTCGATTCGATTTTTTCACGTACACGGTTTTACCGTATACGATGCAATCGTTCACACGGCAACCATTCGATTCGATTTTTTCATGTATACGATAAAAACGTTCGGAAACAACTCATAAAAAGCAGCCAGTTGTATAGTGCACGCCACCATGGATCCACGTGTTCCACTACTTTTATACTGGTTTCATAGACGGAGATGCAAGCAGCGTCCTAGGAGGTATTGGGTTCATCCTTTTCTAAAGACTGGTCCTCATCGAGAAAGAAGATTCGAAAAATTTTTCCTAAGCCTTAGAAATGACGAACGTCTGTTTTTTAATTATTTCCGCATGTCAATAACTACCTTTGATGATTTACTATCAAGGTTAGAGAATTCCACCACAAATATGAGACTCTGCATAAGCACTAAAATGAAACTCGCTATTTGTTTAAGGTATGTATTTTTTTATTATTAAGAAAAATATATTCTTACACAAAATTATCAAAATCAAAACAAAGTGAATAATATTGCAATCATCCGAATATGTAATTAGTAGGTTTTTTTTATTACGATAAAGTATTAATTTTTATGTTACAATAGACAAATCAAAATGTAGTGAAATCCAAAGTGCAATCATCCGAATAGTTAGATAACGTTGAATCTTGGGAGACTGGACTTGAATCTGCAGGATACGTGTATCTTGTAGATGTATTTCTATTATCTACGTAGCTCGAAGTAAAATATCCTCTAGTATTTAGTGATGAATTTTCAGATTGTGTATTTGTGCTGTTTTTTATGTTTTTCATCAGTTGAATAACTCCAAGTTGAAAATCTATTATTTGATCGTCATTGAACTTGTCTAGTGTTGGAATTAATCCGTTAAAAAATGAGACATGTCTGTTGATTGGTTCAACTCGAGATGAATACGAATCCATAAATTTAATCATTTTAGCGTCAATAGGAGTTAAATTTGAACTCAATCTTTTTCGCACAGGTGCTTTATTTGTGTTTGGTTGTACTTGTGTTTCATTATTTTGAATCGAAGAATCATCAGATTTAGAACTAGCGCCAGCATCAGCAGTATCTTCATTTATATCGGAAATTGCTTCAACTTCAGCACTATCAACATCAGCAGTATTTCCTCTATTTGTAGCTTCCAAAAGTTGAATACTAGATGCTGATATATTAGGCCGTATGTTTTTTTTAAGAAATAACAGTTGTTTGTGGTATACATAAGGTTTGGCTGTTTTTGCTCCACTTCCAGACGTTTTTTGACCTTCTACTTCTATTTTTTTTTCTGACTTCATAAAAGTATCCCTGATATGCGTCCATTTCTTAACAGTCTTCTTGGCTGAAACAGTAAAATCTGAATAAATAAAATGTTATTAATATTTTAATGATATATTCTTCTTTCAGGTACTTGGCAACAGGTTGTGCGATGAAAGAACTTCATTATACTTTTAGAGTGGGTACTTCAACAATAAGTCAAATTATAAAACATGTTTGCTCGACACTATGGAATATTTTAAAAGACGAACTTCTACAAATACCAACTACAATGCAATGGGAAGAAATCGCTATGGGTTTTCAACAAAAGGCAAATTTTCCTCATTGCCTAGGAGCTATTGATGGAAAACACATACGAACTAAGAAACCGGAACACAGTGGATCTCTATATTTTAATTATAAGGATTACTATTCTATTGTGTTACTTGCAATCGTAGATTCGAATTATAGATTTGTATACGTAGATATAGGTTCATACGGAAAAAATTGCGATTCTTTTATTTTGAAAAATTCTAATTTTTGGAAGAAACTAAATAATGGTTCTTTGACAATACCAGAACCCAAACCGTTGACAGAGTCTGGCCAGTCTGTGCCTTTTGTATTAGTGGGTGATGAAGCATTTGCTTTACACAATAACTTATTACGTCCCTTCGGAGGGACCCATTTAGATGAACGCAAAAAAATTTTCAACTATCGCTTGAGCTGTGCTAGAAGATATGTCGAATGTGCGTTTGGAATCATGGCAACAAAATGGAGAATCCTACAAAGGGCCATTGATACTTCAACTTCTTTAACCATTGAAATTGTAAAAGCTTGTATAATATTGCATAACTTAGTCCGCAAACAAGATGGTATTCATTTTGATGAATTGGAGATATCAACAATGAACAGTTTGCAAATGAACAGTTTGCGAAGAGAACGAAACCCACGAGGAGGAATTGAAGCTAATAATATTCGCTCAATATTTGCTGATTACTTTGTATCTCCTGAGGGGTCTGTTCAGTGGCAAAATCAATACATTTAATTTTTAACAATAAATATTGCGTACTCACCATATTCTTGTCTTTTCTTTTCGTCCCAAGTCTCGAAATCCGGATACATAATCAATAAAATTTCTTTCCAACCATTTTGGGTGGCAATTTTATTTTTATAATGGTCCAATGATTTATCCCATAATATCGGTCGACCTTCGATCAAGGAAATAAAATCCTCGATCAATATTGGAATTCTGTCCTCCATATTGACAACCAACTGATGCAACGCACAAGCGCAACTGCGGGCACGCGTGCGAGTGCGTACGATTCTCGAATGGGCGAGTCGTGTGAACGAGACAACATGAACATAAGCGCCACTGCGTGTCGTATTCGATAAAATCGTTTCGAGACGCGGCGTTCCCGCTGACAACTTCGCACGGTATACGGTAAAATATATTTCTCCAATACGGGATTTTCTCGTATGAACGCCGTGTAAACAATTTTTAAGTTTTCATATATATTCTGTTGTCACTACTCTATTCGATAAAATCTCGTATACGGTATACGGGAAAATAATCGCCGTGTGAATGTGGCCTAACAGTTGCTGGAGCGCGGAGCGCAAGAGGTGCGTGAACATAGTGGATACACACCATAATGGCCCGTAACACAGGTCAGTACCCACCTTTAGGGAGCATGTAACTTTTCGATAGCGCTGTCAAATCTAAGAGATCACGTGACTTTTCGATAGCGCTCACGTCAAATGTAGGGGATTGACCACGTGACTTTTCGATAGCGCTTGTCAATCTCATACATTTTTGATATTTTGACAATCGCTAAGGCTGACAGAATGTCATTTGGCTGTGCCTACTGACATTCATCAGCGAAAACGATTGTCAACAGTTCAAAATGTTATTTGAATATGTAAAACTTGTATGAAATTAAGCGCAAACACAGAAATATAAGTATTTAATACACAGAATTATAAATGCATTATGTATCTATAACATTATACTTAGTTAAATTAGGAGGCCGACGTACGGTTTCTTCTTACACGAGTTTTACCGCTGAAGCTTTCCAGCACCCATGGAGTAGTGCAATCCTGTTGGAATAGGTGCGACTTAGTGGTTGGTGTAATTGAGTTGTTGCCTTTAGCCGACGTACATCGTCAGCTAAAGGCAACAATCCAATTAATATTGTTTTTGACCAAACCATTGCAACCCGGATGATACGGTGCTACAAGACGACGCTGGGCTCAGCGTCGTCTTGTAGCACCGTATCATTCCGGTCGTTCCCGGTCGTTTTTCACTTGCTCCGTTTTTAATTAATTATCTTCACTTTTTAATATTGGCAAAAATTAATAGTATTTTCTCAAAATCTAAAAACATCTTCCAGCATTAACATTGACAGAATAATTTTGGCATTTACCATCAAATTCAATAACCATGACAAAGACAATATTTTGACAAAGAAATTACTCTTTTCGCTTTTCTCCAAAAAGTATTTTTCTGAATTACTATTACGTTTCATTAAATTGCAGTGTTACAGATGCATGCTTCTCCGAATTCGTTGCGTTTGGCACTTTGGGGGCAAAATGTACCTAAATTATGATCTATTCTGTATGCCAACAGTTTCATAATTAGAAACATAGATTAACAGCCATGGTTAAAATAAGTAGTACCTACGATTAACTTATTTCTTGGTTTTTCAACCATGTCCTACTTCTTTTCGAGTAAATACCTCTTATAAAAAACTGGACAAGTGCGAGTCGGACTCCCGTGCCAAGGGTTCGGAATGAATTAATTTTTTGCAAAATGATGTTTCAACACTATAGACTTGGCTTTCCTGTAATGTATAGGTAAATAACAATTACTGCATTTTTTCAAAATGTTAGGCCCAGTAGTTTCGGAGATAAGGGGGATTGGTCATTTTACGTCTAATTTCGTGAATAACTGCAAAACTATTTATTTTAAAATTATGAAAAAAATATAATTAGAGCCCTCAAAATAAGCCCTTTGATTTTGTATATGATATATACACGGTACAGTTTGAAAAACTTTTCTAGTTAGCCCCAACAGTTACCCCAGTACTCAAAATTGATTTATTCACGTACCGCGTACGTGTCTGGGTCACAGACGTTCAAATGTGTACGAAATTTCAACAGCATCGGTCCAGTAGATTCGGAGAAAATTCGCTGTGACAGACGGATATACAGACTGACAGATATACAACTGAGTGATCCTATAAGGGTTCCGTTTTTACGGATGTTCGGAACCCTAAAAACGACTCTAATTAATGAATGTTTTACTTTGAGGTTGTATAGGTATGCATAGCACCATAAACTAACCTTGCTCTGTGATAAGGCTCGCAAGGTTCCGTTCAACTGTGGAATTAGTAAGTGCATTGTTCTTCTGGAATGCTTTCGAGCACCGCAAAAACAATTTTCTAACCCAACCTAACTAAAGCGCGTCTTTTTCATGAACGGTGACTAGTCCATATATAGTAAGTACTATGTACTTACCTATTTTCTCCTTGCGTCAGAGATCAAAAATTTTGAAAAAAGTTTATCATACCTTATGGAGGTATGCGATACAAAAAGTAAAGTACCACTGAACACTGAACCAGACGGTTGTTGTGTCTGGTGGGCAACAGCCCGATATTTGATATTCGGACTGTTGTATATGTATTGCACGGAGAACTTTGCTTTTTTTAAGGATGGGAAATCATCAAATGACTTCTTCCGCTCTGGGTGGAGCGGAAGGGCGTGTCAGACTCTTACTGACTAAAACCCATCCGTGTTCCTTCTAAAGCCGTTTACGTTCCAGGGCCGCGGTGACTCTTTCGAACAAATTCCGCAATCCTGGCATGCTCTGGCCCTAGCGGGCCCCGTCTTCTATGCTGACATCTCTTTGAGGTTTGCGTGGAACACAACGCGCCATCGACTCGGGCCAGGTGGTGATCGGACAGCGAGCCACCCAACGCTCGCCGTCCGCAGGCCCGCGCCTAAGGTGGCCGGGGATCGCGCTGCGACTCCCGACGCCCGGGGCGTCTTCTCCTGTGGGGAAAGGCAAGGCCTTCGCCCCAAGCGAAGGCCTTGCCTTTCCCTCACGCGGCACGCCTCCTCCTTCGCTAGCATTACTGCTTCGCAGAAGGAGGAGACCGCTTCCCAAGCCTCATCGCTCCGGACCATGGATTCAACCAGGGCCGGTCGCGAGAGGTCGCCGTCGCTGATCGCCTCGACAAGGACACGGCGGTGCTCAGCCCAAGCAGGGCAGACCTCCACCGTATGCTCCACCGTCCTCCGGCTGATCATCACAGTGCTGACACCCGGGCGTGTCCTCCCGCTTAATTCGAAACAGGTAACTCCCGAAACAGCCGTGTCCGGTGTGTACCTGCGTCAGGCGGAAGGTGAGGACGCCGTGGCGCCTCTCCAGCCACTCCTCGAAGGGCCCCTCTTTGAGGAGTGGCTGGAGAGGCGCCGCAATAGTGGCGTGCCCAAAGAAGAACTTTGCTTGCGCGATGCAGGATTTCATTGGTAGTTCGTCGTAGATGGCGCTGCGGTACTTTTTGGTGACGTACAAATTTCGTTTCTTGGTTTTTCATGTCATTTCATTCATCGGCATTGATGCCGCTACAACGTTTTAGGTTTTTTGTAAATGAGTTTTTCTCCATTCATTAACGGTAAAATCAATCATGTAATTGATATTTCGGCAAATCTCACTAAAATTGGTTTACATGATCATTTTTCGAAAAATAAGGTCATAAAGAAGTTTAACTTCTTACGTGTGTACAGTGTACACGCACACATATTTTTTAAATCAAAGGTCTACGCAAACAAGCCCACAACCACCAGAGCATTGAAGGAGGAGATTCAACGCTGAATCAATGAAATTCAGCAAATTTAGATAAAATAGTGCGTATGTGTGTGATTTGATATTTAACCCCATCCAGTGTACTAGGTAAAGAAAAATAAATACAATTTTATAAAGAATAACTATGTTTTCTATTTAAATCAAATCCTGCGTAAATTTTGAGACATCCTTAATGTAACTAATAATTCCATACGGTGATTAAAACCTAGCAGACCTCTCATAGAGCGAGGTCAATATATGGCGCTTTACACATACAACCTCAAATAGAACACTTATTTAGTACCTAGTGGTTTTTTTCCATGAAAGATTCCGAGGATTTCCGAAGTGAAAAAAAATATTTTTTTTCACTTCGGAAACGATGCATTCGTTTGTAGCACTTAAACGGTATATCAATGACTTTGACCTTGAACTCAACCACTTCAAATGTGGATGTTTTCTTATTCACAAAACCGACAGACAAGTTACTCTTCAGAAATTTAATCATTTAGCACCAGTGATCTTATAGAAAAAGTTAACAACATCTTCTAGGTTCCCTATTTCGGAAGACAGTTTTAAGACTCTGTAGATAAGTTTTTTTCCTCCTTTTTTCATCTCACTTATAAATTAATAGCTACATGTTTTATATTAGCTTGTCTCCGTACAAGCTATTAAAAAACGTGTTGCTATTAAGCCTCAATTAATGAAACGTAATAGTTATTCAGTAAAATACTTTTTGGAGAAAACCACAAAGATAATTTCTTTGTCATAATATTGTCTTTGTCATAGTTATTGAATTTGATGGTAAATGTCAAAATTATTCTGTCAATGCCAAGGCAGAAATTCCAAAGATATTTTGTTTTTTTGAGAAAATACTATTATTTTTTAACAATACTCAAAAGTGAAGTAATTAACTAAAAACAAAGCAACTGATAAACGACCGGGAACGACCGGAAGGGCTCAGCGTCGTCCTACAGCATTGAGTCAACCGGCTTTCAATGGATGGTCAAAAACATACATCGTCAGCTAAAGGAAACATTCAATCACACCAACCACTAAGCTGCACGGATTCCGATAGGACTGAACTAGTCTCTGGGTGACAAGAAAGCTTCAGCGGAAAAACTCGTCTACAAGAAAAACCCTACGTCAGCGAAGCAAATTTAACTTAGTATAGTATTATAAACAATGTATTTATAATTCTGTGTATTAAATACTTATATTTCTGTGTTTGCGATTAGTTTCATACCAGTTTTTACTTATTAACATAACATTTTGAACTTTTTACAATCGTTTTCGCTGATGAATGTCAGGCGCCAGCCAAGTGACATTCTATAAGCGATAGCGACTGTCAAAACTTCAAATGTATGAGATTGACAAGCGATATCGAAAAATCACGTGGTCGGTCCCATATTACATTTTCAACTTTTGACAATCGCCAACGCTTGGGACTATGTACTTAATAATCCCATGCAGTGAACGAATCTTTACACGCCCTGTCACAGCGTTAGATAACTTTATGGCGCAATACATAGACAACCTCAAAGTAGAATATTAATTTTCCTGCCTCCATCCACGGCTTCATCACACACAAAAAGCTTTTCGTTCGTTGGTTTTCATCCATCGTCCCGTATTAACTTTTTGGTCTAATACTGAGCTCCTTGTTTTCTTACAGGCCTGTATCTGTAATGCACAATTTCAATTTGGACCGGTTGCCAAATCGAGGGGTAAATTTAACACATCTTTATGTAACTCTTCTGAACATGCTTGAAACGCAGAAACTGTCCACATTTTCCTCATCATATCAGCCGAAAGATGTCTACTGCTGAACATAGGTCTCCCCCAAGTGGCGCCACAAGAACTGGTCCTGCGCGTCTTACATCCATCGGCTACCCGCGACCTTCGCCAGGTCATCGGTCCACCTTGAGGGAGGCCTTCGAACGCTGCGTCTTCCGGTACGCGGTCGCCATTCCAGAACTTTTGACCCCATCGTCCATCTGTTTTGCAAGCAATGTGTCTTGCCCACTGCCACTTCAGTTTGGCGATCCTTCGGGCTTTGTCGGTTATCTTAGTTCTTTTGTGGAAATCGTCATTCCTGATTCAATGACGCAAGTAACTCCGAGCATTGCCTTTCCATTGCCCTTTGGGTAATTTTAAGCCTTCTGATGAGGCCAATATTGTGAGCCACCACGTTTTAGTTCCATGAGTCGTCACTGGCAAAACGCACTGGTCGTAGACTTTCGTCTTGAGACACTGGCATGTAAGACGTAACTTTGTCGTCAGATCGGAGTCGAATTCGACGATTGACCTGTATCTCGAAGTTAGCCCTACCTAACTGAACCGTAAGTCCAAGGTAGACATACTCGTGTACAACTTCGAGTGTAATGTCTCCGATCTTGATAGGTGCTACATGGGTATTTGTCCATGTTCATTTTAAGACCCACTTTTTCGGAAGCTCTACTGAGCATTGTACTGGGGTCCTCCGTAGTTTCTGCCATGACGACTAAATTGTCGGCAAATCGAAGGCGAGTAATGTACTCGCCATTAATATTGATGCCTAGCCTTCTCCAGTCCCAAACCTTGAAGACATCCTCTATTGCAGCCGTAAACGTAGATACTTAAGGCTCTGCACTTGCTTCAAATTACTTCTGCTGATTAAGATGTCTGATACTAACAACTGGACTCCAACGTCCATAGGTAAAACTGGACTGGAACCAAACTGACAAAACACAACAGCCCTTTTTTTTGTTCACTTTCAAGCTAGCATATGTAGCCAAAGGAGTGCGCACATGTTCGTGTGCGACTGTGCGTTACCATTTTACCTTAGCAATAATATCTTTAAGAACGTTTTCTAAGTAGGTACTAACTAAATTCAGCCCTCATTTGTGAATGTTGTTCGAATGCTCTCTATAAACTCTGTGGTTTGTCGTTGCTATAGCAACAAAATGTGTTATTCACTTAATCGTTACGTGAAATGTCAATCCTATGACAAGTATTTTGACAAGCTTTCGACGCTATCGCTTTGTTTGATGGAACATTTTTCTATCAACGATCGCTTGAACACGTGACTTTTCGTTAGCTAAATGTCATTTCCATACATTAATTGATATTTTGACAGGCGTTTTCGACGGCTGACTGTTGCTTTGTCTAGGCCTGGCGCTATCGTTTCGCTTAGCGAATTGTGATTAACGACACTTTGTCTAGCCACTTTTGATCGACCACGTGACTTTTCGATTCAAAATGTCATTCCCATACATTTTGGACTTTTCGATTGGCGTTAGCGTCAGTCGATTGACATCTTATCTAGGGCCTCTTATCCGAACATTGGTTCGCGGTGGCAATTTATACCACTTTGTTCTTCCATCTTTTTCGAGATAAACTGGTTGAGGTGTTGATGCCGTGTCATCTGAATATGGTTCAATGTTGATTTCGGCTTCTTCCACGTCCGTATCACTTGGAACTTCAGAAGCCACGCTGATGTGATCTGATTCGTCGTCACTATATGGCACAAAGTTTTCGTCGTCCGACGAAGTTTCATTTTCTTCCAATAAGGCCGCCGCAATACGATCATCCTGCAGATTATTATTCATATTGACTATCTGTACCTACAATAAAAATAAAAAAGTATAAATAAAACACTAATTGTAGCAGTAAATAACAATTTTTGCCCGTCGTTTTGTCATATTGAGAACTTGCCGTTTACGGCATTTGCCATTTTAAGAATTTGTTTTTAACAAATTTTGTCCTAATGAGAATTTGCCATTTGTAGAGTCATGTGCCAATATGAGAATTTGCCTTTTTGCACGTGAACCGTAAAAACGCAGTGCACACGCACCCAATCCATACATACTTGGCGTTTAGACAATAAGGATGATATGACCGAGAAAAGGAGTGTCTCTACAGTTTGTCGGTCTGTCTGTTAGTTTGACTTTGCGGAAATAACAAAAGGTATACTCTTGTGTCAGTCTGTATGTCACAAACCATTAAAAGGCACTTTTGAACGTCAAAGTTACAGTTAAAATAATAATATAGTGACTCTAGTTGTCCATTTGCAAAGGAGAAGAACGGACAAGGAACAAAAAACAAAACGGTCTGTCAAGCTGGGAATAAAAAATACTCAAAATGTAGAAGAGCTAGGAATTGCTATGGTATAGCTTGAAGCAGGGCTCTAAACAAAGTGGAAAATCACAAACACAGCACACGTACAACGTACATCGTTCCGACTTTAGTTTGGTGCACCGAATGCAACGACGTCGAACGTGGCGGCCATTCTTCATGACACCGGTGTTCTGTTTGGGCCAGTGTTTTTCATTTACTTGTAGCATCTGACCCAAACCACTCGGTCCAGGACGAGGTGGTGGAGGTGGTGGACGAGCTTTTGGCATGTGTTCGTGATGATGTTGGAGTAGCTGTTCAACTAACTCCAAACGAAAAACTAAATGTATCTTGGGTGTAGAAGTCGAAGCTTCCAGATGAATACGTGCATTTAAAATTGAGCAATTGAGAAGGCGTTTGAAGACCTTCATAGTCCATTTAAAGCATCTTTTTCTTTCCAGCAGGTATGGTTCCAGCATTTGATCTTTACGATCAACGCCTCCCATCCCATACCTTTGTTGTAGTCCAAAATTACCTGACGTTTCATGTCTTTGCTCTTCGGTGTAAGTAGGCGTTTCTGCGTAAATTTTTGCTACCGGAGATTTTTGTGGTATTTTATTACTGATTTTCATCGTTTCTAATAGTTTTGTGAGAACGTCGATTTGCTGTTGTGCTTCTTTCAGATTTTGTTGAAGATCCGTGATTTTTTGTTTAAGACATATCATTTCAATGTCACAGTCGACATTCGACAAATTTGGCAAAGTTGTACGAGGTGTGAAGAGCGTGTTTTGAGGTAGTAGAGAGAGTCTTTTTCTCTTATGTTTTATGGCTGGACTATTTTCAGAGGTAACTGGGGAATAACAAAGTGATTTTAGCATTTTTGCCTCTGCTGTTAATTTATTTATTTGTTGGTGGAGATTGCTATTTTCTAGTATAGTATTTTCCAGCTCATTTTCCGCACTATTCAGTCTAAGCGTGAGTTCCTTTATGGTGTTTTTCATTTCTGGAACCGTTGGTGTTTCAGATATTTCAGATATTGTGCCGTCAACACTATGAGATAGTTTGTTAGGTGTTTCAAATGATTCATCTGAGGTTTCATATTTAGACAGTATGTGCGAGTCCAAGATATCAGAAGTCCCCTGGACCATCCCCTGGGGTTGTTTATTTTCCTGGAAATTGTAACTAGGTCCTGGTGATGGGCTGTTCAGGTTTAGGTTTGCTCGTTTTCTCGTTGTGACATTTGATACCTCAGCAACATGGTTGGTAGTTGGAGCTGTTTTACTTTTGATGCATGTTTTACATCGCCATTCTTTCCTAGATTTCTGGTCCATAAAACGGTAGGTTTGTTCCGGAAATCCATCACAATCTGGTTCATATCGATTGGAACACACTGAACATAAAGCTGTTTTCTTAATGTCAACTGCCTTCTTGCATTTAAAGCAAATAACTTTTCCTGGTACCTTGTGGTCGCCTTTTAGACCATTTTTAGAAGACATTTTATAATTTAATCTTATAACTCAAGTTAACAGAAATGAATAAAAGCAAAAAAAAAAAAAAGCGACGCGTTACTTGATACTTGATCTCTATCTATTAGACGACGAGCTGCCTGACCGCGCGGACGCACTTGTATAGCGATCGAAATTGTGCTGTTGTTGCTCGAGTGGGAGTTTCGCAGTTAATTGATTATTGACGTTCCGCCAATAGGGTTCAATATGTCCATTTATGGTCGCGCAACGCACAACACGCCCTGCGTAATGAGTCACACTGTGTCACTGGTTCGCAAGTCCTTTGTTTAACTTAGGTTTTTTTGCTGTTTCGTTTTTTAATGTTTATAGACGATAGATGTTTATAGTTTATAAACGTTTTATGTAAGCGAAGTAATGCCCAGAAAAGAAAATAATAGCTGAAACCATTTTATACTGACGATTTTTTCAGGGATTTCCAAAAGAGTGAATTGTTTCCTGCAATTCGCAAGACCAAGCCGTGCAGCAATCAACTCAATCTCGGCAGCCTCAAGATTGAGGAAAATGTGGCTTCCTCCAGCAACCGTCTTAGCGACGTTAGTTCCTTTACAAAAGCAACAGTCGCTTCTACTTTTCGATACGTAATATTCAACGGTCTGATTTACAGCTTATTGTAGACCCCTCATGGCTTCTTTGAAAATCGGATCAGGATTAAGATCGAGGACTGGAATGCTGATTGTTTTTTCAAACTAGCAATCGTAGCAGTGTATATTTATCTCAATTGATGGAGTGTTTGTTAGAATGTGTGACCCTATTAAAGTAGCGACGTTGATCTCGCAATCCAACACTCCATTTTTGATCTCCTTTGTGTGTTTTAAAATTTCACATCGTTCGTTGTAAAGTTTCGAACATATACCAGACTTCAATAACGCCTCTACAAAATCATGTATAGCGGACGCTGGTGTATTAATTATCAGGCCGCCAAGTCGAGCCTAAAAGCGGCACGGCCACCATTCTTGTAGTCTTCGATAACGTCTTTACAAAATCATGTATCGAGTTTGTGATGTGTTCGTTATATGAAGCAAAGTGGTGGTATGCCACTAGCATACTCTGTACGGTAGAGTCGAATGCACACGTGTTCCGCACAGCAATAATTTGTTTGCCAATTTTTGCAGGGCCCAGACTGTTACCATTCACGAGTAAAGGCAAAGTCACGCTGAATTTTGGACGCTGGTGTATTATTTTTATATCAGGACACGGTGTCAGATATTTTCCTCGTTTTTTGGGATGACCTTGCATTTTAGTTTGGATCGGTTCAGCCTTTTGAAGAACTCCCAAATTTACTTATCCCAAAATAGAAACGACGTTTTTAATAAAATACACGGTATTGAAACGTTAGTGTCGACGAATTACGACAGTAATATTAACGACTCGGCTGACGATTCACGACATGATCCAAATTGGTCTATGAGCGAAACAGAGTGCTTGTTGCCTGCTTTACGCAAAGACATAGTCGAGTTGTATAATACAAGAACCGTGAATACGAGCTCCTCGTTATCGGTTGGACGAACGCTCTCTACGATATTTTATCAAACCAATAGAAATTCAGGGGAGACGTTTTTGACGGTTAATGTAAGGAAAGCTTTTTTTCAGAATTCAATGAAAAATTATTTAGAAAAAAATTTACTCAAATCGATCTCATCTAAAGGTATAGTTCTGTATGGTTGTCATACGTAAAAGAATAGCACCATCCCATCACTTCCTGTCGGTGTCGTAAGTGGCGACTAAGGTACTCACCAGAGAATGGGCAGCAGTATTATTTGTGCATTGCAACAGCTACACTGCGATCGCCAACCCGGCGAACAAACGTGGCGATTATATGACGAACCCCCTTTTTTGGGGAGATCTGTGACATGTAGTTGTGTTAAAGACATGTCATGTATGTAGTTCCTCAAAGTTAAAAACACCAGTAAACTAAGGATAATATTTGTATTGTCAATTTCTTTCAAGGTGTTTTTTATAGCATAGATTATTAAATCAAAGTAGTCATTTGTTGTTTTGAAGTCGTCTTCTCCAGTTAATATTATACAAAAACTTATTTATTTATTTTCTCTCTCACATAGCATTATACAAGGAATACATAATTCAAGGTATACATTTGTGGGTTATAATCTATGTGAGAGACTGGTTTCTGTACTAGGAGACCTGTATGACAGATTACCAGCCTCTCCAGACTCCGGAAGTGAGTAACGGTAAGCTGTACATCATTCCAGTTACGTGATATTTAAATAGGTAAAACTTGGTGAAGTGTGACTGTAGTGAGAATGAAGTATAAGAGGTTGTGATCATCAGGTGTGTGAATGTGTATATGAGGGTGTGTGTGGGGGGTGAGGGTGTGTGAGTTGTGTGGGTGTAAATGTGTGTGTGGAGTGGGTGTATGTGTGGAGTGGGTGTATGTGTGTACCTATATGTAGGTGATAGTGTGGCTGTTTGTGTGGGTGTGGGTGTATGAGTGTGTGTGGGTGTGGATGAGTGTGTGGGTGATATCAAATCATACTAGGTCATTTTAGGACGGGACTTTAAGCAAATTTTCTGTTTCCTCGTAACTGAGGGACTTTAGCCAAGTGGTTAAAGCCCTTTTACAATTGGCTCTTGTAAGTGGATAAATTGCAAGCTTTTTATTTATTTTATTGTAAAGAAATCCACCTAAAAATTCAAAGAATTTGCGTGAGAAAGCAGTGTTTCGCTTGGTTAACGTTTGGCAAACCCTGTGTTTGACTCGCTTATTATTATTCAGTAAGGGATCATACCCTATTAGAGAATGCTGTTTTAGAAGTGTGCACAATACATACAGTTGGCGTACTGTCAAGACATCAGAGAGCAAGTAGAGATCCTTAGTAGGAAAGAAGAATGGCAGCGACAAACTTACTTTTAAGACCGCTCTTTGGGCTCTTTCTAGTTTCAGCATATGTGTCCTACAGGAGCCACCCCACACAGTAACACAATAGCTCAGAATGGATTGGCATAGAGACATATATACCATTTTAGCGACTTTTTTGTCAGCTATGTGTCTCAGACTTTTAAAGATATATATTAGTTTCCTAGTTCTAGAGGTTAGTAAGTCAAGGTGATGTTTGAAGCTTAGTGTGCTATCAATCATGACTCCAAGATACTTTATACTAGAAGCTCTTTCTAAGTCTCTACAGGAACATAAATGGTTGGAGGAGCAGTAGTGGGCTTTTATAGAATGATTTTCGTGAATTGCGTCTGTAGTATTTATGATGGAAAACGGTATATATTTGGTTTTGTCTACGTTGAGTGTAAGGCCGTTGTCATTGAGCCATTGTATTACTGTGCTGAAACCAGTTTGAGCAAATGCGTAGACATCATTCCAAGTATCACCATGGAAGACAAGTGCTGTGTCATCCGCGAACGTTATGATTTTGCCATTTTCAAGTAGGAGATTACACAGGTCATTAATGAAAATGAGAAAGAGTGTGGGGCCCAACACACTGCCCTGAGGAACACCGTAGGTTATGGGTAAGTCATCACTAGTTGATTCCCCCACTCTAACTCTCTGCTGCCTATCAGAAAGGTAATCCCTAAACAACTCGAGCTGCGCATCGCGAATCCCCATGGTATGTAACTTGGCTAATAGGAGTGGAACAGAGACTGTGTCAAAAGCCTTTGCTAAGTCCAAGAATATTGTTATTACTTTATTTTTATGGTCTAGTTTATTTACAATGTAATCAGTTAATTCATGAACTGCATCATTTGTCGATATTCCAGCTCTAAATCCGAATTGAGAACTCGACAGTAGGGTTTTGGTCTCAAGATAATTTACCAAACGTTTGTTGATAAGTTTCTCGACAAGTTTTGAAAGTGTAGGTAGTATAGAGATGGGGCGATAGTTATTGACACAGCCTCTGTCACCACTCTTGTGTATTGGGATCACCTCCGCAAGTTTAAATTCTCTCGGAAAAACACCTGAGCTGAACATCAAATTAAAAATGTACGTTAAAGGGGGTACCAGAATGGCATGGTATCTTTTCAGAAAAGCTCCCGAGATAAAGTCACGTCCAGCAGTATTGACCTTCTTTAAATTTAATATGCATTGACGAATCTCTGTTTCATCAGTAGGATACAAGGCGAAGGAGAAAGGAGTGGAGTTGACATAAGATGTACTGCTAGGTGGATTGCCGCGATCAAAGCTCTCAGCAAGGTTCTTCCCAATAGACACAAAAAAACTGTTTATATTATTGGCTGAGGTAGTAGGGTTTGACGGAGAAATAAGATCCATAGCTGGATTTGTTTTTTTATTTATGTGTGTTATTTGTTTTATAGCGTCCCAAAGTTTTTTGTTGGTAGTGTTAGCTGCTTCATTTAATAGACTTTTTTCATAATCTCTTTTTAGTTTCTTTAATCACCAGTTGCAAAAATTTGTACCTTTTATAAGTGGTATTGATAATTTCATTGTCTGGATTTTTTTTGCATTTTATATGGAGTTTATCACGGTTCTTCATACACCTTAATAGTCCAGTAGTTATCCAGGGCTTTTTAATCCTCTTGCGATTGGGAACGGTAATGGTTTTTGTGTTAGATTCTATTTTAGATTTTAAGTCATTAACTAGCATAGTTGTAGCTAAATTTGCATCCGATGTTTCATAAATGGAATTGAAACATATATTTTGCATGTCATTGTCAAGGCCTGTATAGTCAATTTTCCTAGTGATAGCTGATTTAGTGAATTGGTTATGGTGTTCTAGCACAAGTATCACACTGTCATGATCGGTAACTGACGTTTCCGCAACATAGCAAAATGCAGAGAGATTACTTTTAAGCATAACGTGGTCTAAACATGTTTTGCTATGTGTTGGCAACTGATGAGCTGGTAAGATGCTATGTGAAGCTAGGAGGTTTAGATTGACTAATGAGTTGGTATCCTTAGAGTTTGAAGTTATGTCAACGTTAATATCTCCAGTGAGTATAATATTGGGGTACTTTAAGCTGCTTAGCAGGTGATTGAGAGATTCAAGAAAGGGACTAATATTTTTATTGCCGGGGGGTCTGTATATTGCGACTATAATGGTGTCACTGTCTAACTTTATTGTTAGGCAGTTGGCTTCTTGTAGGTTAGGTTCTGCTATTACTGGTCTTAAGTTATCTTTGAAGTATACAATGACCCCTTCATTCTGTGTCATGTTATTTTCAGTTTTAGCACTGTCGTAGCCGCTTATAGTCGGTATGTAGTGGGTGTGACGTAGCCAACACTCAGTAATTATAATAAAATCCCACTCTGTATTTGATCTCTTAAGGAGGGTTAATAGGCCTGGAAAATTGCAATTTACACTACGTGTATGGCTCAGCGTTAGTTAGAGTTTGGTGAGTTGACGGTAAACCACGGTTGACCACAAGAAATAGTTTATTTCTTAAAGTTACAAAATAGTTATAAGTTGGATGCCAATCCGTGCCAATCGCGATAATTGCAATATGTCAACTAACTGTAATGTTCCGTGAATATTATTATATATAAATTGAGGTCGCTTTGTCAGCAACCAAAACGTTGTACGTGCACCGTACATGCTCCCAAGGGAAGAATGGGAGATGGGCAGTAACGAAAGGCGAGATGGGCAACCAGTACATAGCAAAAAATAAGTATAAAAAATGTAAAAGAAACAAAGTTTAAAAATTATGTAAGTAAAGTAAAAGTATAGTAAGTAAAGTAAAAGTATAGTAAAGTAAAGTAAAAAGAGTACATAATAAAAAAGTATAAATATTAATTTGACGATATTTCATCAAAACTAAATCCCTTTCCAGGTTCCTGTCTCGTCGAGCTACGGATCTCTCGCATCTCGATGTTAACTTCTTTGTCTGCTCCTTTCTGTTGTTCCAGTTTCTTCGTTTCTTGATAATGAAGTAGATGCCAACTATAGCAAGTCCTCCCAACAACAAAGAAGTCGAGGAATAAAAATACACATCGTGCGGTGAAATACTTGAAGCCGCAGGTAGCACTTCATGCTGTTTTTGGTAAGAGATTTGACGATCAAGTTTTGACAAATCTCCTGCATTGGACAATTCAGTGATGTTCAGCTGTACGTTCCTCCAGCTGATATCAAACATGTTGTTTATCGTGGTATTTATGATGGGTACTTCGATATCCAATCCCGTGTTTACCCTACTTCCTAAGTGATTGTAAGTAAATATCGTGGCATCTTTTTTCTGTAGTAAGCACTTAGGTTTCAAGGCAATGACTCCTGTTCCGTCAATGACCGCCGGTGTCACCTGATCGCTGCATATTACACGCATCAGCTGTTTGTCGCACAACGTAAATAACCAAACGTTAGGTTTATGCAATTTTATCCAACTCTCCTTACAAGTTATGTCATTAATGACGCACGATAGTGAAGTTTGTTGGCTAAACACTTTGGTCTCACAGGGCGCATCTTTATCGTGTAGACTGTATACGGGTTGTCGCGAGATGCACGAGAATTCATCTTCTCCGTATGAGGTGCAATGGTGCATATCTTGCTCTTCCAAGGTTATATATGAGTTTTTTATCAAGTTGATAGCGATGAAGTCCGAAAAAGGTTTAACAAGTTTTAAGTGTCCTTGTCTCATGAATGGAATTGGAATTACACGATATATTTTGTAGTCTTCGTCGCTCAATAACGGAATGTGTAATTCAAACAGTAAATAGTTACGTGTAATTCTAGCTTTCACGTGAATCAGTTCGTAGATGACTTGAAAATCCTTTTGCATATCCTTAATCGGCAAAGAAAGTCCCTGTGGTAGCTTTCCTGATATAATATTCAGTTGCTCAATCAGTTGAGATGCCGAAAAAAGGTGTGTGTCTAAATGGCCTCTGTAGATGTTGGCTAGGGCATTCATCAGCATTTCTTGAATTCTATGTAAATCGCTCAGAATTAAAGTTGAAGTTACAGCGGCAGAATGGATGTCATTTATAGTGTATAATATATGTGCTCTGTTTTCTATTTTTGTGATTTCTCTGCTAGTCTGATTCATGTAGATCTGTACTGTTTTGAATTGTTTATCGATAAATTCCGAGCTTCGTTTAATCATACTATTTTCTGCTTCTACAATCAGTGTTTGATTTTTCATTAATTGCAGTAAATAGTTATCACTTGCTTGTAAATATTGGATATCCTGTTCATATTTTTGTGCAAAATCCACATCAAGAACGCCGAATAGTGTTCCTGCTAATTTTCCAACCCCATCGAAGTAACCTCGTTTTTTCCTTGAGCGTTGAGCTAGTAACATAGAATTGTATTCAGTGAGATGGTTCAATTCATAACGTAGGTGATCGACGACGGTTTCGCAGGGTGGGTACTGGTGCACTATTCGTTGACAAAGTGTATCCACTTGATCGAGGTAGAATTTAATCTTACTCGTGGCTTGCCAATATGAAGTCAAGTTGTAATAAATCAACAGCGTCCATTCATCGTGTATAAGTTGCAGTTTCCCGGCTTCATCAAAGTATATTGGTTGATTGTTAAGTATTGATGTCACCTTATAGTTGCTTGAAGCAACAGGCGTCGCTTGTGTGATTCCCATTATGGTCATTATGCACATTAGAACTAGAGAGAGTAAACTAGTTTTATTAATCGTGCGACCTCTTTGCCTTTTTTGTTTTTCAGGTTCGGACTGCTGTTGTTGTTTGTTTATTACGTCTTCGGTTACTTCCGTAGTTTGTAAGTTCTTGCGTAGCGGTAACGGCGACAGTTTCACGATTGGTCGTTTTAGTTGTCCCTTTTTAGTTTTAAGAGTAACGACTCGAACATTTCCGTCAGTCCCCGGATGAAGTTCCACGACTCTTCCGAGAGCCCACCGTCCCGGAGGCAAATAGTCTTCTTTCACTAACACTAAGTCACCAACTGCTAGATTCTCCTTTGTTTGTTGCCATTTACTGCGTACTTGTAATTGCTGCAGGTATTCGTTTGACCAGCGCTTCCAGATGTGTAAGTTAGTTTGTTCAACCAACCTCCATCTATTTCTCAAGTCGTACTGGTTGAAGTCTTCTTCTTCCTTCGACATAGACAATAAGGGACCGCCAACAAGAAAGTGACCTGGTGTCAAGTAGTCCAGGTCTTCAACGTCTTCAGATAGTGGGCAAAGTGGACGGGAATTCAAGCATGCTTCAATCTGAGTTAATAATGTTGTGAACTGTTCGTAAGTTAACTTTTGTTCTCCTAGCACTCGCTTCAAGTGATACTTCATGGACTTAACGGCGGCTTCCCAAAGTCCACCAGCTGATGGCCAGAGAGGGGCGTTAAAATGCCAGTTTATCTTTAAACTATTCATCTCGTCGTAAAACTCAGACGATTGAAAAGTTTTATTTCGTTCAAAGTCCTCTTGCAGTACTCTTGCGGCACCAACAAAATTAGTTCCGTTGTCTGAAAACATATGCTTCGGAGTACCTCTGCGCGCACACATTCGTTTAAAAGCGGCAAGAAAAGTTTGAGTTGTCAGGTCAGACACCAACTCAAGATGTACGGCTTTAGTAACCAAACAAATGAAGATGGCTATATAAGCCTTGCATGTTTTCACGCCTCTCCCCTTGTTGATTTTTATATCAACGTGTCCGGTAAAGTCCACACCGGTATTTGTAAATGGCCTCGATGGTGTAACTCGTTCTTTTGGCAAGTCAGCCATAATTTGCATGTTTCGTTGAGACTTAAAACGGTGACATCGTATGCACTGCCTAAGTTCCTTTTTCACTGTTCTGTTCCCACCAATAATCCAGTACTTGAGACGTAAGTATGCTAGCGTGAGTCGTGCCCCACCATGGAGAACTTCATGATGGGCTTCTTGGATGATCAACTCTGTTAATCTTCCAGTAGCAGGGAGAATAACTGGATGTTTCGATTCAGGAGGCAGCACGGAGTTGATAAGTCGTCCCTTGACTCGCAGTATCCCATTCTTATCGAGAAATGGGGTCAACTTCAGAATGTTGCTTTTAGTTGATATTGAGTTGTTTTTCTTCAAACATTCGATTTCTTCCCCAAAGTACATTCTCTGCACAGTTTTGATCACCATTTCCGTTGCTTCAGTAATTTCTTCAGAAGATAACGATACAATCACGTTATCAACGCCGGTTATGTTATTTTTTCGGACGTAAGTATTTCTAACTCGAAGAATCCACGCAAGTACTCGGATTACACGTTTGAAACTGCTATATTTACTCAACAGCTCGGTAATTACTTCACTGTTTTTATAAGTTGCAACGCAGCATTTATTGTTTGCTGTTAGTGTGTCACATAGTTCATTGTCTTGTAAATAGAGCATATTATTGTCATTTTGTTGGCTGTTTTTAAAGTTACAAGTTTTCAACCAACTTGGGCCCTCCCACCAAAGTTTAAATGTTAGAAGTTGAGAGGGAGAGAGACCTCGTGTTGCACAGTCAGCCGAGTTTTCTTCCGACTTGACGTAGTTCCATTGTTTTGATGGAATTATGCTGTTTATTTGTGAGACTCTGTTGGCGACATATTTTTCCCATCTATTTATGTCTCCTTGTAGCCATGCCAATACCACTTTAGAGTCACTCCAACATTGTATTTGGAGATGTTTAGTAGAGAGTGTACTCTTAATTTTCTCTATAAGTCTGGCAAGTAACAATGCTCCACAGAGTTCCATTCTAGGTAGAGATATCTTCTTACTAAGCGGCGCGACCTTTGTTTTTGCAGTTATTATTGTAGTTGTGAAATTTCCGTTCTTGCTTTTCACTCGACTATAAATGACGCACGCATATGCCTTTTCGCTTGCGTCGCAAAACCCGTGAATCTCAATATTATCGTCTGTACATTGCAGCCATCGTGGGATTGAGATTTTGTTGATTGAAGGGAAATCCTTTCTCAACTTTTCCCATTCAGTTGTTACGTCGACGGGCAGACAATCATCCCAGTCGATTTTGCTGATCCAGACCTTTTGAAAAAGTAGTTTCGCTTTTATTGTTGCAGGCGATAGAAAACCAAGAGGATCGTATAATTTACTTATTTCACTCAGCAATACACGCTTCGTTAGAGTTTTCTTTTCCGGTAGTCTCCATTGATAAGTAAATGTATCCTGTTTCTGGTTCCAGTTCATCCCCAACATTTTTGTGTTTGATGTTTCAGGGCTGAATTCTATGTTAGCCTTAGTGCTCTTTTGGTCGTCTCGCAAGTCCTCTAATATAGCCGCTTCGTTACTTGTCCACTTTCTTAAGTTGAAACCTCCTTTACTCAATAGTTGAATGAGTTCTGCGACCATTCTCTTCGAATCTTCAATGCTGTTTTGCCCATGGACTAAATCGTCCATGTAAAAATAGTTTAGTAGAGCGCTGACGCTCTCAGGATAGTTATCCTTTTCATCTTGTGCAAGTTGATGTAAGGTGCGCATTGCAAGATAAGGCGCGCTTTTCATACCGTAGGTCACAGTGCATAGCTGCCATTCCAGCAATGGTTCGTTGGAAGATGATCTCCAAACAATAGTTTGTAAGTGCTGTTGTTGCTCGTTCAGCCATATATGTCGATACATCTTTTCAATATCTGCCGTAAAGACGTATCTGTACACTCGCCAGTTAATAAGTAGCGTGAACATGTCCTTTTGCAAGTTTGGGCCAGAGTACATAAGGTCATTGAGACTGTTGTTATTATTTGCCTTATAAGATGCATTAAACACAACTCTCAGTTTCGTCGTAGTCGACTCAGCTCTTAAAACTCCGTGATGTGGTAGATAGACTTGGTTTTTTCTACGAGTATCAGCAGTTACAGGCTTCATGTGGCCCAGGGAAATGTACTCCTCCATAAAGCGTTTGTATTCCCTATTTAGGTCGTTGTTCTTCAACATTCTCCTCTCAAGTTGTAGGAACTGAGCTTGTGCTTGAGACTTCGTGGCTCCTAAGTTTGAGTTATAGTTTGACTTCATGGGCATCTGCACCACATATTTCCCGTCATCTAACCTCGTAGTAGTCGAGTTGTAGTGCTCCTCACAATGCTGGTCTTCATTAGTTGAAGTTGTAGTGTTCGAGATTTCTTCAGTTTCCCAGAATCGTGTCATATTTTCTAGGTCATTGAGTATTACATAGCAGTTAAATGTCTTGACATTCCCGCAGAGTATCCAGCCAACTCTTGTTTGTTGGGCTACGGGGAAATTGTCGCTTTTTATGACCCCATTCAGTATTAGTTCTGAATAGATTTCGGCACCCAGAAGTAAGTCAATCGGGCCCGATTTATTAAAATGTGGGTCTGCAAGTTTTAAGTTATCTATGTAATCCCAGTTTTGTATGGAGAAGGATGCTGTAGGCAAGTTATTTACTAATTTCTTCATCACCAAGGTTTCTAATTTAAATTCATAATCCGAATGTATAGATTTGCATTCCAAGTCAATTGACCCCTTACAATTGCCGGACAGTGAACCGACACCTGACACAATAGCGCTGACTTTGCGTCGCGGTAATCTGAGTCGTTGCGCGGCGTGTTCTGTCACGAGACTCACTTGCGACCCTTGGTCAAGCAAACCTCTTAAGCTGATATAATCTCCATCAATGGTCTTTACTTTTAAAAGTACAGTCGTCAACAAAATTTCCTTCGCCTCGTTAGTTAAGTTATTCACGGCATGTGATGTCGATGGCGTGCTGGCACTCATAGCTGCGGGACGGTTGTTCTGCTCATTCCCATCCTCATGTAAAAGCGTATGGTGTGGCTTGTTGCATAGTTTACAAGTTTTTCTCGAAGTGCATTTTTGTTCTCCATGACTGTACAAACAATTCGAACAAATACGTAAATTGCGAACTGTGTCATTTCGTTCCTTTGCGTTCATAGCCAAGAATTTGCAACATTTCATTAAAACGTGTTCAGTTTTGCAAATCGGGCAATTCTTCGTTGTTGTGAAGAAGGCTTTGGTCGATTTATACGGTCTGTTAGAGTTTGATGACCTCTGGCTATTATATTTATAATTATTGCTTCGAGCGAATGACGCGTTGTTTTGCTGTCTATCTGTCTGATTTTTATTCGACGAGTGTGACCTTTGATGAGTATTTCCTTGTAAGGCTTCCAACGCCATGAATTTATTCTCCAAAAATTTGATGAATTCATCCAAGTCGGGAAATTCTCTCGGTTCTTTGAGATCCTTGATGTACTCGTTGTAAGTCACCTTGTCCAGTTTCTGCACCAACAGATGAACAATTATCGGATCCCAGTTGGTTATTTCTAGTCCAATGTTACTGAGTCCGTTCAGACACTCGAGAGTGACGTCATGAAGTTTCCTTATGCTTGCGGCGCTAGCTTCTGATATGAGAGGTTGATTTAGAAGCGTGTTCATATAAGACGTGAACAACAGGCGCTTGTTATCATATCGATGCGTGATTATCTCCCAGCAGGAAGTGTAGTTTTCCGCGCTTATACCGAGGTGCTGTACAATCTTCTCGGCTTCACCCTTGAGTTTAGTTTTGAGGTGTTGCATTTTTTGCGCTTTTGACAGCAGTGGGTTATTATGTACACTTTCCAAGTACAGATCTTTAAAAGTTAACCATTGATGGTAGTTTCCATTGAAGTCCGGTATCACAATTTTTGGAGTTGTCTTCTCATAGTGAGCGTTGTTCCAAATATGATGTTGTAGTTTCTTTCGGATGTTATCATAAACGTTTTCTATAGCATCATATTTTTGTTTGTAAGTTGAATCTTCATCTTGTGAAATATAGTCAAGTTCCCAGTTAGTTTTCTCAATTATATCCCATTTGCCTTTCAAGATATTAAGACTATCTTCTAGCTCCCATTTTTCAGATGACGAGTCGAAGTTTATCTTCTCCACAGTACGTTCAAAAGCTCGAAAGTTGCAGAATTGCTGTCGTAAAAGCTCCTGCTGTTTTTCGGTGGTCTTGTCCGTTTCGCGAGGAGGTATATGAAAGTTGATATCATCGAAGTTAAAGGTTGCTTTTGTTTTACCTTGTTTAGGAGTAGAAGGTGATAGTTCGACTTTACTCTTCGATACAGAAGGTAACTCAGCTTTACGTTTCAGGATATCTTGCAGAACGTCCTCGTACATCTTCTTAGTGTTGTTGAAAACGTCGTCAACGAAGTATTGGATGTCAGTTATTCCAGATTTCTCCAGTTGCTGATGATTGAACACAAACTTCTCCCAGTTCGTGTTCAGCCGAGAAAGTCGCTCCTCCAGGTACTCCAAAGTTTTTCTGCTAGGACCGTCTTTCTTGTAGTTGATGCTGATTTGCTTCAAGTTGTTGAATATAGTTTCTTGGCGACTGATGATCTCGCTGATGTTCTGAGCCATCGTTGATTGTTGTTGAAGTTAAGTTTAGTTAAGTTGATTGTTGTTAAGTTTAGTTGTTCGATAGTACCGCAGGGTTGTTTCGCCGCAGGCACTAGTTCAGTAAACTTGCGAAGTTTTCGCAGTTATTTTGGTGGATACTAAGCGTATTCTTTCTCTACTAGAGATATGTGCGCCTTCTCAATCTTACTGGGGCGACCCGCTTCTGGGAGACCAGCAAGACCGATTCGCTATCGCTAATAGAGACACTTCACACACTTAATATCCTCGAAGCTCGAAGGACCACTTTTTATGTATGGCTCAGCGTTAGTTAGAGTTTGGTGAGTTGACGGTAAACCACGGTTGACCACAAGAAATAGTTTATTTCTTAAAGTTACAAAATAGTTATAAGTTGGATGCCAATCCGTGCCAATCGCGATAATTGCAATATGTCAACTAACTGTAATGTTCCGTGAATATTATTATATATAAATTGAGGTCGCTTTGTCAGCAACCAAAACGTTGTACGTGCACCGTACACTACGGATATTTTGATGAATTAATTTTAGACTAGACTGTGGTTTTTTAATTAAATTAGGACACTCTTCTATTTCGCAAGTGGATGAATGCGCTATAGCAAAATTATCAAGATCGTTGTTAATTTGGTTAATATTATCGAATTGTAGTATGATTTAAGTAAGTAGGTGAGTTTATGTATATCAAGAGTCTTTGTTTGGAAGAATAATAATCGAGGTTTATTGGTATAGGGTTGTAAGAAATAGTTGTAAGCGGTATCAAGTACGCAGCTTGTAGATTTGACAAGTGAATAATTGATAAATCTTAAAGTGTTTTAAACTACAAAAAGGTACAAATAAAAAACTCTTTTCATATAGTAATCACACTATTCTTATGAAATATATTAAATAATTAGCTATCACAATCATTAATTTGAACATGTCGGTGGTATTACCTAACGTTTTATTTGTCAATTTTGAATTTCCTTAAGGACTTGGGAAACTCAAAGGCACCAATCCGCTTCGAAGAAGATTTAAATACAGGTAGAGGTAGTTTTTTTACTACTTAGCTTACTTTTGATACTTAGCGATCACACTAGTATCTGGTTTTTCCGGCCATTTAAATTTTCTGTCAGTAATTATTTTTGCGAATTTGATGTCTAGGCTAGCGAGCGATTCATTTATTATTAATTGTCCGACATATCGGTGTGGTATACTTCTTTCTGAGATAAAATTGACGATTACCCAATCGCCTTCGTGGACAATATCTTCATCGAGATTATTTACGTCATCTTCTTCCTCTTCGCTGTTCTCTTCTTCCATTTCGTCTTCTATGTTATAATCGGACTCTGGTGATGGTGGTAATGTCACTTCATCTCCAGAACTTGTACTATCATCGGAGTTTCTTTTTTGTTGTTTCGCTCTCGATGTTATTTTATTTATTTTTAATGATGCTTTTCGTTTTGTTTTTGTGTTTGTAATTTTTTTTTTTATTAATTTAGCTGCCTGTGATTTTCTCTTTTCTTCTCTTTTACGAGCCTCCTGTTCTATTTCATTCTTTTCTGGCGTGTCTGTAATAATCCTAGTGGTTCCTTTTTTTCTGCCTTTGTTATTATTTTTTCTAGGCCCAGCTTTAGGATGAGGTCTAATCATATCGAGTCGTACATATTTTGAAGTCGATGGTTTTTCTAAATCAGTGAAAGACCTATTTTCAGACACCATAGAACTATTTCGAGGATGAGCAGCGGAGTTCACATTTAAAAAAGGCTGTTGGGAAAGACATTCCCTTTGTAGAGATCTTGATGTAGTAGCAGGAGATTCATCGGCATTTAAAAGATTCGGAGCTGTTACAATAGAGGTTAATCGTTGTGCAATAGGAGCATTATTTGTCAATTCAGCTACACTTGGCGTTAGTGTATCACTTGTACAGGTTGCAGTTACACAAATGGTAGGAATATCGGAGGTAAGTAAGTCAGAAGTATCTACGGGTGATTCTTGGGAAAAATTTACTTCCTTTTCTATCGGTGCTACAGCAGAAGAATTACTAGATCCAGGAATTGAGATAAGCAGTTCTTTTGCCTCTAAAGATAGCTGAGCCAGAGTTAAACAAGTAGCTGGGGCTGCATTATCATGCGTAAACTGAGTTATGTCAAACGATTCGAGAAGTAAGGGAGATGACATTATTTCAGGGGTATTATTATCAGAATTATCCGCAGCAATATCATCATCAGGCTCGATTTCTATGACATTATTTTCCTGTTCAATTGTTTGAGTTTCTTGTGCCTCAGCAACAGCCTGGACCAGGCATGTCAAACATGCGGCCCACGAGCCGCATGCGGCCCTCTAAGCATTATCCTGCGGCCCGATCCCATTTGAAAAACAGCCTCCAGTTGCGGCCCGCCAACACGAATAAAATTTAAATAAGCGCGCGCTGGAACAATCTCGCCGGCCGACACACCACCGCCGCCGCCGCGCGCGGCCGTTCGGTAAAACTCGGCTGTGTTCGGCCAACCCCGCCCGCGCGCCGCGCCGTGTCAGTCGATCAGTGTGAGATTTAGTTAGTTCAATTGAAGTTGTTTTCGGTTGCGTTTTTAACGTATATTGAATTGAATCGTTATATTTTCATGTAAGTAGTAATGAAATTTTACTATACCTAAATGTGAAGTTTGTGTGTGTTTCTTACTTCTTCTTTTTCGTTGGTAGTTAGTAGGTAAATAAAAGATTGCCTTTGTAAATTTCGCAATTCCAAACAGGTGTTATTGGTTTCAGATTAAGCAGAATAAAATGTCTTTTTCAAAACCAAGCGGAAGTAAGAGAAAAATCACAGATGAACATCGTATTTTTCAAGAAAAATGGGAGTTGGAGTTTTTTTGCTGTGAAGTAAAAGAAAAAATTATCTACTTGGTTTGTAACAGTACCATCAGTGTCCCAAAGTTATATAATATTAAACGTCACTATGACCAGCATAAAGCTAAGTATGACCAGTTCAAGGGATTAATTAGAGATGATAAATTAAATGAGTTAAAATCACGATTAAAGAATCAGCAACTTATGTTTACGCGTCCAAAGCAGGAAAATGAATCTGCTGTTCAAGCAAGCTTCGTACTGTCGGAATTAATAGCAAAGCACTCAAAACCTTTTGTTGAAGGTGAATTTATAAAAGAATGTTTCGTAAGAGCCGCAGAAATCGTTAGTCCTGGAAGCGTGAAGGCTTTTCAAAGTATATCTTTGTCTCGAAATACTGTGGCTGAAAGAGTTACTGAGTTGGCTGGCAATATAGCAGATCAGATAAAAACTAAGTCAGATACTTTCACTGCATTTTCTATTGCCTGTGACGAAAGTACAGATGTGTGTGGTGTGGCACAACTTGCTGTTTTTTTACGTGCTGTTGATTAGGGCATGCAAACCGATAACCGATAATCGATAATTTATCGGTTATCGGTCCATTTTGACAAAACGATAAATATCGAAAACAAAAACGATAAATACCGACAATCGATAATTTTATATAACGAATTCTAACACATTTCTGAACGAACGTTCGATGCGTCCCTGTTCCCTCGCCGCGCGTGTTTTCTTTCCCGCTCCTGTCATTTGTTCATTGTGCAATTTGTGTGTGAACGTGAACGTGTCGATCGCTGTCGATCTCTTGCGTTACCATGGTACCATGTGAATGAGGACGCCCGGATGAACTGAATCGAGAGTTTTGCGTCAATAATAATATTATTGGTAAGTCAGATTTATATTCCTTGGGCTCTAGACAAGTGTCAATCGCTACGAAGCGTTTCGATTTCGATAGCGTTGGCGTGACGAAGGATCGCTTCGGCTTCGATTCGATGCCGCTTGTCAATATTTTGGCGATTGCGCTTGTTCAATAAAAACTATTGTTCTAGTTTATGGTTTTCGATGACGGACATGTCAAACATGGTTCAAAACATTATTTTATATTGCGAAATTTATAATTTTACTGGCAAAATTGAACCGACTGTCTACAAAATCCTATACTAAATATAATAATCTAGGTAAGTGAATCGTTTGTGCATAATTTAAAAGCGGTACATGTGCTTAAACTTTTATTGTGAAACCAATTTTTTCTAAGTTTCTGCCTGTTTATTTATAGAAAGAAAAGGAATGTAAAGTACGCGCCAGCTATTTGTAAAATTAATCTACTGGAGCCTGGTTTCGTCTTTTCACTGAAGCCTGGAAGGTAAAACGTTTAAGTTGCTGGTTGTAACCCAATATATGTAAGTGAATTTTATAAACGCAATAGTCCATCGTATATTCAGTGTTGATTCGCATAGTAGGTACGTGTAAAGCGTGCTATTGATACACTGCTGATGATGATGATGATCCCTTCGGGGAAAGGTAAGTTAATAACGGTTGCTTTCCGTTACCTCCGTAACTACTATTTAAACAAGTTGTAAAATGGTGCTAGTTTTAAAGATTAGATTAATTGCAAAGTCAGGAATCCCATTCTTCCGAATTGTAACCGTTTCTGTCTTTCCTTCCGTGTTGCAGCTATGCATCTCAGAACCATTTTCCCGAAAAACCTTGAACATGAAGAACCTTTGTAAAATTGTATTGTTTTTCAGGTGTACGCCACCATCACCTGAACCAATCGTGCCAATCATCTCTACCATAAGTACACCAGCCAGTCAGTAACTGATACTAGTGCTATTACAAATATCGTGAAAAAACATTTATTAATGACAGCAAGAATAACCTCTAATATAAACTACAGGTTTCTCATTCCTGGAAACCTAATCATTTTCATACAATGCATTTGAAGTGGATACTTTAAGAAAACCTCGATATTAAGGGTTTAGTTTATATACCTTTTAATTATTATTTTGTGAATAAAAAAAAAAAAAAAATTAATTTTATTCATGCTGCATAGTTATTTGTAATGTCCATAAAAAAATCATTCCATTCAACATTCAATCTAGTTCAGTCATTCCTTAATAGTCTACATGGACCTTTAGGGGTCTAGATTTGCATCGGAGTGCGTGACAGATAAATGGGGGCCACGATACTGGATCCCATTTATGCAGTTCGACACTCACTTAATAATATTCTTATAGGGTAAAAGCCGGACAGTTGCCACACTTTTTGTAAAAATATATAAGTATTATATATTTAGTTAGTTGTCACTTTATTCATAAAACGGGTAGGTACTTTGGTTTATTTTCTTCAAATTTGTGAAAGTAAAGAACATTATTTTTCATATTTCCAGAATATTGGCGATTCTTGTCGACCTCTAAATTTTGTGACATCTATCCCATATGGGGAATAGTTGCCTAATACATATAAATTACGTTTAGGATAGGTGCCCCGCCGAGAAAGAGGACTTTTAACGCGCAAAAACTTTGATCGCACCTTGCCTTCCCATGCAATTGCACAGACACATGCAACACGGTCTACTTAGTGGTTGTTGTAGAGTGTCACGATTGATAAATAAAATAACATGTTATTCATCCGCGAAACTAGAGTAATTAAAATCGAGGCTACTATACCCCTGGCGCAACTATCCTGGTTTTACCCTATATATGTATTTGTTTAGAAGTATAGAACCGAATTAAACAATATGTATGTAAAATTAACATTGAAACAGCGGGGAGGGGTCCACTCAAAATAGAAAATTCTCCAAGCGTACAATGCGACAACAAAGTTTGTGGACCGCTGTGTTAGAACACAGCGGTCCACAAACTTGGCCAAATTCTACGATATGGCGACAACAAATACAGATATTAATTGTCGTCGCCATATCGTAGAATTTGACAATTTCATGATGTGGCCGCTTCAATCGTAACTTGGAACACAGGGTTTAAAGGAACCTAACATGAATTGTATGATGCCATCCAATTTAAAGCTATTTAACCTATCCGTGTCGGGGTGCCCTAAGTTCCCTCAAATGTAATCTAAACTAACTTCGGCCATACAATGAAGTGGCCAATTCTTCGATATGGCCACGACGTACACAAACCCATATCCCATAAATGTCAGTGAATGTCCATGTCACCGGAAAATGGCAAACTCCGTAAGATTTTAAAATAACTTGAGAGATGTAAACTCTCGATAAATTGTCCACTGAACATTTGAAGTAATTTTTTACGCATCAAAAGGCGAACGGCGGATTTTGTACCACATATTTTTGTTGTTGTTCAGTTATAGAATTTGTACCAATTAAGGCAACTAAGTCATTTATTTTCATGCGAGTGTAGTATTTTTAGAACTCCGGATTACTTAATAATTTCAAAAAAAAAAAGATTATTAGAGGTATCCCGAGAGAGGATAAATGGTTTAGAGGGAATAAACCCAATGTTGCTTCGTGCTAAAGTAAAGTCCCGCCATTCTTCTGCTAAAACTTATTTTGTATTTATAGTTGCAGAATCAAACATGAGTGGTCGGGACGCAATCAGAAGTTATTGCTGTAACTGCATTGTAGGTTTAAGGACAGTGAGATGAGCATTATTTGGTATCTTAGTTATGCTCGCCATCAGGGTATTATCCGACGTGCCCCCTTCTTAGATGAAGTTGTACTAAGAATTGTCTGAATTTATTAAATAAATGTACTAACAAAAACAAAGTATTGTTTTATTTACCCACACTCAAAACCCAAGAACTTCACAATTAACAAACTTGCAGTCTGCTGCTGGACATAGGTATCTCCTAAGTGCAACCTACTACTACTACTACCCCTCCTGAGTGGGTACGATCCTTATCACAATCTATCTACTTACCTAGTAGGGTATTTGACTAAAAAAATCTAATTAGTCCGTCAGATAGATTTCCAAAAAAATATTGGACACGTATTTTTTCTTTAGTTACGTAAACAAAAAATGAAGAAGATACAGTCCGTTGAAAACTCGTGTGACGTCACACGCCAGTACACTTTTTACTGGCAAGTGATGATACAAGCTCCTACTCTACGCATTTCTCGCACCTTTGATGTTATGTATCTTCGTGATTTTTTATTGATTTGATAAAATAAAAAATACGTCTCAAATATTTTTTGACAATCTTTCTGACGGACTAATTAGATTTTTTTAGTCAAATACCCTATTATAAGTAAAACACACCAAGATTAAGAGACAAGCAAGGTAGAACATTTATTTTATTACCATAATAATGTTTACATACCTAGATGTAACAACCTACATGGGTACATAACCTTAAAAAACAAAACTGGTTATAACTTTTACTTCCCAAGTTCTAAAAATCTAAGAATTTAAACAAGGCTTGTCTATCATATTAACCACCAATTAAAACAAAAAATATCCCAAAACACGAAATTTTATTAGCGGTACGAAATTCCCATACAAGCCTGCCGTTCGCCTTTGATAGTCTCGTAATTTATCTGTTTTGGTGTGATAGTAAACCTGAAAACAAGGCTCTCATTGGTCTGTTCAGATATAAGCTCACACCAACAAAGACCAATGTGGCGCCAAGTTTCCAGTTTTACTACTAACCAAAACAAATAAATTGTAGACCAGAGTGCTGATTGGTCGCCAGTTTATATCAGTCCAAAATTTCTCGGACCGGCACGGAAATAATATAGACTATCAAATTTTGATGCGTAAAAAAAGTATTCCAAATTTTCAGTTGACAATTTATCGAGAGTTTGCAACCTCTCAAGTTATTTTATAATCTTACGGAGTTTACCATTTTCCGGTGACATACGTCAAACGTTATCCATACGTCAACATGTAAAGGTGGGTACTGACCAGTCTTACGGGGCGTAATGTAATGCATATGTTACAAAGAGAGCATTTGTGAGGTCAGTTCGTGGAAACGAGGAAGAACATGCGAGCAAAGAGCCGATCGTGGCTCGTTTTGAGTGCTCCGCCTGTTGTCGATTTTTTGGCAAATCTCTTCGAGTGTTACGTGGTTTAGTCAGTACACTGCGACAAGTCGTGACGAGTGCAACTTGAGCCACACGCATCGATATTTGGCTACATTGTGTTTATTTCTTGTAAATTATAGAGTAGGACAAAGAAAAATTCAACAATAATTTAGTAGAATCAAAGATCCCAACAACCTCTTCGCCAAACATCGTGATTGCCAGTGTCTTGCGAATCATGAGCATGGGCGAGCAAAGAGTTTGAAACGAGCATGTTGCTCGGATTTTAGGACACGGCTTAATGTTACATGCTCGCCTAGAATGGTACGTTTTGGTGGATATCCACTATGTTCGCGAGCCTCTTGCGCTCCGCGCTCCTTCCTGCAACTGCTCCACATCGTGGATACGTTTGCGAATTAAGTGCGAACCAAGTTCGCAAACACATCCACTATGTGTAATAGTTGCAGGAGCGCGGAGCGCAAGAGGTGCGTGAACATAGTGGATACCCACCATAATGGCCCGTAACACTGGTCAGTACCCACCTTTAGGGATCATGTGACTTTTCGATAGCGCTGTCAAATCTAAGAGATCACGTGACTTTTCGATAGCGCTCACGTCAAATGTAAGGGATTGACCACGTGACTTTTCGATAGCGCTTGTCAATCTCATACATTTTTGATATTTTGACAATCGTTACCGCTGACAGAATGTCATTTGGCTGCGCCTACTGACATTCATCAGCGAAAACGATTGTCAAAAGTTCAAAATGTTATTTGAATATGTAAAAATTGTATGAAATTAAGCGCAAACACAGAAATATTAGCATTTAATACGCAGAATTATAAATGCATTATGTATCTATAACATTTTCTTTAGTTAAATTAGGAGGCCGACGTACGGTTTCTTCTTACACGAGTTTTACCGCTGAAGCTTTCCAGCACCCATGGAGTAGTGCAATCCTGTTGGAATAGGTGCGACTTAGTGGTTGGTGTAATTGAGTTGTTGCCTTTAGCCGACGTACATCGTCAGCTAAAGGCAACAATCCAATTAATATTGTTTTTCACCAAACCATTGCAAGCCGGATGATACGGTGCTACAAGACGACGCTGAGCCCTTCCGGTAGTTCCCGGTCGTTTTTCACTTGCTCCGTTTTTAATTAATTATCTTCACTTTTTAATATTGGCAAAAATTAATAGTATTTTCTCAAAATCTAAAAACATCTTTCAGCATTAACATTGACAGAATAATTTTGGCATTTACCATCAAATTCAATAACCATGACAAAGACAATATTTTGCCAAAGAAATTACTCTTTTCGCTTTTCTCCAAAAAGTATTTTTCTGAATTACTATTACGTTTAATTAAATTGCAGTGTTACAGATGCATGCTTCTCCGAATTCGTTGCGTTTGGCACTTTGGGGGCAAAATGTACCTAAATTATTATCTATTCTGTATGCCAACAGTTTCATAATTAGAAACATAGATTAACAGCCATGGTTAAAATAAGTAGTACCTACGATTAACTTATTTCTTGGTTTTTCAACCATGTCCTACTTCTTTTCGAGTAAATACCTCTTATAAAAAACTGGACAAGTGCGAGTCGGACTCCCGTGCCAAGGGGTTGGAATGAATTTATTTCTTGCAAAATGATATTTCAACACTATAGACTTAGCTTTCCTGTAATCTATAGGTAAATAACTATTACTGCATTTTTTCAAAGTGTTAGGCCCAGTAGTTTCGGAGATAAGGGGGATTGGTCATTTTACGTCTAATTTCTTGAATAACTGCAAAACTATTTATTTTAAAATGATGAAAAAAATATAATTAGAGCCCTCAAAATAACCCTCTGATTTTATATATGATATATACACGGTACAGTTTGAAAAACTTTTCTAGTTAGCCCCCAAAAGTTACCCCAGTACTCAAAATTGATTTATTCACGTACCGCGTACGTGTCTGGGTCACAGACGTTCAAATGTGTACGAAATTTCACCAGCATCGGTCCAGTAGATCCGGAGAAAATTCGCTGTGACAGACGGATATACGGACTGACAGATATACAACTGAGTGATCCTATAAGGGTTCCGTTTTTTACGGATGTTCGGAACCCTAAAAACGACTCTAAAGCGAGTCTTTTTCATGAAAGGTGACTAGTCCATATATTAACTTGAAAAGTAGGACCCGATAAAGAAACCGAGAAAAATTTAATAGTAGGTACTATGTACTTATTTTCCCCTTGCGTCAGAGATCAAAAATTTTGAAAAAAGTTTACCACACCTTATGGAGGTATGCGATACAAAGAGTAAAGTACCACTGAACACTGAACCAGACGGTTGTTGTGTCTGGTGGGCAACTGCCCGATATTTGATATTCCGACTGTTGTATATGCATATCAAATTGCACGGAGAACTTTGCTTTTTTTTAAGGATGGGAAATCATCAAATGACTTCTTCCGCTCTGGGTGGAGCGGAAGGGCGTGTCAGAGTCTTACTGACTAAAACCCATCCGTGTTCCTTCTAAAGCCGTTTGCGTTCCAGGGCCGCGGTGACTCTTTCGAACAAATTTCGCAACCCTGGCAGGCTCTGGCCCTAGCGGGCCCCGTTTTCTATGCTGACATCTCTTTGAGGTTTGCGTGGAACACAACGCGCCATCGACTCGGGCCAGGTGGTGATCGGACAGCGAGCCACCCAACGCTCGCCGTCCGCAGGCCCGTGCCTAAGGTGGCCGGGGATCGCCCTGCGACTCCCGACGCCCGGGGCGTCTTCTTCTGTAGCGGTGGTTGGGGCGAAGGCCTTGCCTTTCCCTCGCGCGGCACGCCTCCTCCTTCGCTAGCATTACTGCTTCGCAGAAGGAGGAGACCGCTTCCCAAGCCTCATCGCTTCGGACCATGGATTCAGCCAGGGCCGGTCGCGACAGGTCGCCGTCGCTGATCGCCTCGACAAGGACACGGCGGTGCTTAGCTCAAGCAGGGCAGACCTCCACCGTATGCTCCACCGTGTCCTCCGGCTGATCATCACAGTGCTGACACCCGGGCGTGTCCTCCGCCTTAATCCGAAACAGGTAACTCCCGAAACAGCCGTGTCCGGTGTGTACCTGCGTCAGGCGGAAGGTGAGGACGCCGTGGCGCCTCTCCAGTCACTCCTCAAAGAGGGGCCTTACCGTCGCAATAGTGGCGTGCCCAATGGAGAACTTTGCTTGCGCGATGCAGGATTTCGTTGGTAGTTCGTCGTAGATGGCGCTGCGGTACTTTTTGGTGCCGTACAAATTTCGTTTCTTGGTTTTTCATGTCATTTCATTCATCGGCATTGATGCCGCTACAACCTTTTAGGTTTTTTGTAAGTGAGTTTTTCTCCATTCACTAACGGTAAAATCAATCATGTAATTGATATTTCGGCAAATCTCACTAAAATTGGTTTACATGATCATTTTTCGAAAAATAAGGTCATAAAGAAGTTTAACTTCTTACGTGTGTGCAGTGTACACGCACACATTTTTTTTAAATCAAAGGTCTACGCAAACAAGCCCACAACCACCAGAGCATTGAAGGAGGAGATTCAACGCTGAATCAATGAAATTCAGCAAATTTAGATAAAATAGTGCGTATGTGTGTGATTTGATATTTAACCCCATCCAGTGTACTAGGTAAAGAAAAATAAATACAATTTTATGAAGAATAACCATGTTTTCTATTTAAATCAAATCCTGCGTAAATTTTGAGACATCCTTTATGTAACTAATAATTCCATACGGTGATTAAAACCTAGCAGACCTCTCATAGAGCGAGGTCAATATATGGCGCTTTACACATACAACCTCAAATAGAACACTTATTTAGTACCTAGTGGGTTTTTTCCATGAAAGATTCCGAAGATTTCCGAAGTGAAAAATAATACAGTCGTATATTTTAACTAGAAAAGTAGGGCACAGTAGGAAAACCAAAAATAAGTTAATAATTATATGTAGGTACTATTTAGTTAGCTAGTAGTTTTTCCATAGCTGTAAATCTATAGTTCTAATTATTTTATTGTTGACAAACGGTGCAAAGGAATCGTGGTATAATTGGCACAAGAGTCCAAAACGCAACGATTTTACGTGCTACAAACGATGCATTCGTTTGTTGCACTTAAGCCTCAATTAATGAAACGTAATAGTATTCAGTAAAATACTTTTTGGAGAAAACCACAAAGAGTCATTTCTTTGTCATAATATTGTCTTTGTCATAGTTATTGAATTTGATGGTAAATGTCAAAATTATTCTGTCAATGCAAATGCAGAAATTCCAAAGATATTTTGATTTTTTGAGAAAATACTATTATTTTTTACCAATACTCAAAAGTGAAGTAATTTACTAAAAACAAAGCAAGTGATAAACGACCGGGAACGACCGGAAGGGCTCAGCGTCGTCCTACAGAATTGAGTCAACCGGCTTTCAATGGATGGTCAAAAACATACATCGTCAGCTAAAGGAAACATTCAATCACACCAACCACTAAGCTGCATCGATTCCGATAGGACTGAACTACTCTCTGGATGACAAGAAAGCTTCAGCGGAAAAACTCGTCTACAAGAAAAACCCTACGTCAGCGAAGCAAATTCAACTTAGTATAATATTATGAATAATGTATTTATAATTCTGTGTATTAAATACTTATATTTCAGTGTTTGCGATTAGTTTCATACTAGTTTTTACTTATTTACATAACATTTTGAACTTTTTACAATCGTTTTCGCTGATGAATGTCAGTAGGCGCCAGCCAAGTGACATTCTATAAGCGATAGCGACTGTCAAAACTTCAAAGGCATGAGATTGACAAGCGGTATCGAAAAATCACGTGGTCGGTCCCATACATTTGACGTTAGCGCTATCAAAAAGTCACGTGATCCTTCCCTTACATTTTCAACTTTTGACAATGGCCAACGCTTGGGACTATGTACTTAATAATCCCATGCAGTGAACGAATCTTTACACGCCCTGTCACAGCGGTAGATAACTTTATGGCGCAATACATAGACAACCTCAAAGTAGAATATTAATTTTCCTGCCTCCACGGCTGCATCACACACAAAAAGCTTTTCGTTCGTTGGTTTTCATCCATCGTCCCGTATTAACTTTTTGGTCTAATACTGAGCTCTTTGTTTTCTTACAGGCCTGTATCTGTAATGCACAATTTCAATTTGGACCGGTTGCCAAATCGAGGGGTAAATTTAACTATCTTTATGTAACTCTTCTGAACATGCTGGAAACGCAGAAACTGTCCACCTTTTCCTCATCATATCAGCCGAAAGACGTCTACTGCTGAACATAGGTCTCCCCCAAGTGTCGCCACAAGAACTGGTCCTGCGCGTCTTACATCCATCGGCTACCCGCGACCTTCACCAGGTCATCGGTCCACCTTGAGAGGCCTTCGAACTCTGCGTCTTCCGGTACGCGGTCGCCACTCCAGAACTTTTCGACCCCATCGTCCATCTGTTTTGCAAGCAATGTGTCTTGCCCACAGCCACTTCAGTTTGGTGATCCTTCGGGCTTTGTTGGTTTTCTTAGTTCTTTTGTGGAAATCGTCATTCCTGATTCAATGACGCAAGTAAACTCCGAGCATTGCCTTTCCATTGCCCTTTGGGTAATTTTATGCATTCTGATGAGGCCAATATTGTGAGCCACCACGATTTAGTTCCATGAGTCGTCACTGGCAAAACGCACTGGTCGTAGACTTTCGTCTTGAGACACTGTGGTATGTGAGACGAAAAACTTTGTCGTCAGGTCGGAGTCGAATTCGACGATTGACCTGTTTCTCGAAGTTACCCCTACCTAACTGGACCGTTAGTCCCAGGTAGACGTACTCGTGTACAACTTCGAGTGTAATGTCTCCAATCTTGATAGGTGCTACATGGGTATTTGTCCATGTTCATTTTAAGACCCACTTTTTCGGAAGCTCCACTGAGCATTGTACTGGGGTCCTCCGTAGTTTCTGCCATGACGACTAAATTGTCGGCAAATCGAAGGCGAGTAATGTACTCGCCATTAATATTGATGCCTAGCCTTCTCCAGTCCCAAACCTTGAAGACATCCTATATTGCAGCCGTAAACGTAGATACTTAAGGCTCTGCACTTGCTTCAAATTACTTCTGCTGATTAAGATGTCTGATACTAACAACTGGACTCCAACGTCCATAGGTAAAACTGGACTAGAACCAAACTTACAAAACACAACAGCCCTTTTTTTTTGTTCACTCTCAAGCTAGCATATGTAGCCAAAGGAGTGCGCACATGTCTGTGTGCGACTGTGCGTTACCATTTTACCTTAGCAATAATATCTTTAAGAACGTTTTCTAAGTAGGTACTAACTGAATTCAGCCCTCATTTGTGAATGTTGTTCGTATGCTCTCTATAAACTCTGTGGTTTGTCGTTGCTATAGCAACAAAATGTGTGATTCACTTAATCGTTACGTGAAATGTCAATCCTATGACACGTATTTTGACAAGCGTTCGACGCTATCGCTTTGTTTGATGGAACATTTTGTCTATCAACGATCGCTTGACCACGTGACTTTTCGTAAGCTAAATGTCATTTCCATACATTCATTGATATTTTGACAGGCGTTTTCGACGGCTGACTGTTGCTTTGTCTAGGCCTGGCGCTATCGTTTCGCTTAGCGAATTGTGATTAACGACACTTTGTCTAGCCACTTTTGATCGACCACGTGACTTTTCGATTCAAAATGTCATTCCCATACATTTTGGACTTTTCGATTGGCGTTAGCGTCAGTCGATTGACATCTTATCTAGAGGGCCTTAGGTGCAAACATTTAGCTTTGTAATTCGAAATGTTTCCGTTCAAAATACTACACCATTTAAACATTTAAATTTAAATACAGAAAGTAGTACCTAAACAAGGCTTTTACCTTAAAAATGAAAAAAAAATGATAGTTTGTAGTACGACATAGATACAGTCAATTTCTACCTACACTTCTGGACACATCTATTGGCCCACCTTGTATTTTCAGTTTCGTTTGGTCCTAGCTAAAATTTTATATTAGGTCGAGCAAAAAGTTTTTATGCAGTTTTGAACCTGGCACATTCACAATTTCATTCAATAGTCTTTTTTTGAATTTCAAACACAGAATTTAAAGAAACAAAAGACAATTTGGAGCCTGTTTGTTGATATCAAACAATCGAATACTAAGAAAACTTGGTTTTATTGGTTTACTTGGATTTAATTCTTGAAAAAGTGATTGATATCTTTGGTTTTGCACCTGAAGTCGCCGCCCAAGCTGTGGCACTTATTCAGGCCGGACACAGCCAAAGAAACGTGAGTGCTCAACTTAATTTAAGTCGATCTGCGGTCCGAAATGTTTATCGGAGGTACTTAGAGACTGGCGGCTTTGTTCGTCGCCAAGGAAGGCCACGATCTCGGGTCACAACTGAAAGGCAGGATCGATTCATCGTGACGACCAGCTTGAGAAATCGTCACCTTACCTCCATTGAGATACAAAACCAACTTCGCGACTTCCACGGAGTATCTGTGAGCGCTCGAACTGTTCGGAGAAGGTTAAAAGAACGCGATATGGTACCACACAAGCCAGCTAATGGGCCCAAACTAACGCGAGCCCACCGAACAGCGCGCCTTCATTTCGCACGCAGTCATTTAAATTGGACACAGCAAGATGGGAGCCGTGTACTCTTTTCTGATGAGTCTAAAATTGTGTTACATGGCAATGATGGAAGGAAGAAGGTCTACCGACGTAAGGGAGAGCGTTTCGCACAATGCTGCTTTGAAGAGAGGGTTGCTTATGACTCGAGAGGCCCAGGCATTTCAGCTTCAACGGAGGACGCCTTCACACTTCTAAAAGTTGAAATGCTACTATTTGAAAACGGTGGTGTTCGTGGTCAACTGCTAACAAAGCTATACCGATGGCTTCGCTCAATTAAGCCAACTAGTGTAGAAAGCGAACGTGTCTTTTCTACTAGCCTAAATGACAAAACTATTGATTGTTTGTCATTTCTGCGGACATATTTTCACAACAATACACCCTAAAAAATCTCTTTAAAATGTGATTATTTCAAATGTGATCTCTTTTAATTATAATACAAAATAATATTTTTATGCTAAGTAATTTAATTATAGTGCACTAATCCTTAAAAATATTTTCCATTATTTATTTTAAATGTGATCTCTTTTAATTATAATACGAAATTATTATATGTTAATTTAACTATTGTATAAATCGTTAAGAAATCTTGTTAAGATGTCTATTTAAAATTTTATGACTCAGATGTCTTTTCACGAAATTATTTAAAGTTAATTTAAGTATAGTAAACGTTCAAAAGTTTCAATATTTGACTCGTAATTATTATATTATTTTGAAGAGTCTAACTTTTTTAATAATTAAGCAAGAGGTTTCTAAGATTTTATTTAAAAGATCTCTTCAAGAAGAGTTTAGTGAGTAAATCCAAAATGTTATGTTAAGTACATAATTATTAAGAAATACAAACGTTGATTTAAAAAAAAACCTTGTTTTATTTATTTTTCAGTATATTATATTGTCCTTCATTTTAGGTAAGTAATTGCATGAGTTTATCCCTTTATTTACATGTAAAAAACAAGTTTTTGTATTTTTTTAATAAAAAACGATAATTATCGGTAATTACCGGTTTTTATCGAAAAAAAAAACGATATTTTTCATTTTATCGATTATCGAAATATTTCGATAATTGCATGCCCTACTGTTGATTCAGAAATCAACGTTTATGAAGAGTTACTGGAATTAGTGCCTTTGCACGATACTACAACTGGTGAGGATACATTGAATGCCGTTTATGAACTTTTGCAAAAATATAATCTAAATGTGACAAAAATGTCGTCTGTTGCAACCGATGGAGCTCCTTCCATGACAGGAGTAAATAATGGCTTCGTTAATTTATTAAAGAAAAAGATCAAGGAAACTAACAATATCGAATCAGATCTACACCATGTTCATTGTATAATCCACCAAGAAATTTTATGTTCAAAAGTGATTAAATTAGAGTACGTTTTGAAAGCAGTGAAGAAAATGATAAACTTCATACGGTCGCGTGGCTTAAATCAACGACAATTTGCTGCATTTTTACATGATATTGACAGTGAATACACTGGTTTACCGTATTATACAGAGGTTCGATGGCTTTCGTGTTCTATGGTTCTCGATAGATTTTGGAAACTTAAAGAGGAGATACGCCTGTTCATGGAAGTGAAAGGACAGGATGTCAACTTACTATCCGATAAATCTTTTCTACAAGATCTCTCCTTTATGGTAGTTATCACAAAACACTTGTCGGAATTAAACACTAAATTAAAAGGACCACTTCAAATGATAACAGATATGTATAATCAAGTGAAAGCCTTCAAATGCAAGTTGATGCTGTGGGAAAAACAGTTGGAAGTTGATAATTTGTCGCATTTTCCGACTTGTAAGGCTTTTAAGGAAAGCACAAGTGACCCTATTTCGTACAAAAAATATACAGGGAAAATCAAAAGCCTTCAAGAAGAATTTGAAAGGCGCTTTCAAGACTTTAAACTGCAAGACCATTTTTCGTTGTTTACAGGACTTTTCTCTGTAGATGTCGAAAAAGTACCCGTTCACTTGCAGATGGAAGTCGTTGAAATTCAGTGTCAGACCCATTTAAAACAAAAATTTGACAGTGTTGGTGCACTCGATTTTTACAAGTTCTTACCTGCTGAGTACCAAGAAATACGGAAATTTGCTTGTAAAATTATATCAATGTTTGGAAGCACCTACAAGTGTGAGCAATTATTTTCCCTCATGAAAGGAAACAAATCTCCCGCAAGATCACGATTGACCGATGCACACTTGGGTTCAGTTTTAAAATTGATTTCCGCTGATAAAATTACTCCTCAAATAGACAATTTAATTAAACAAAAAAGATGTCAAATTTCTGGGAAGAAGTTGTAATGTAACTTGTTTTAAATTTTATTATTAAAAATACTCATTTCTTTTCGTACTTCCATCGCATTTTGTTTTATTTCTTAATGTTTGAGTTTTGCGGCCCACTAGTCCCACGATCTGTATGCATTTGGCCCACCTACGACATTGAGTTTGACATGCCTGGCCTGGACGGTCCGTAACATACGAAGATAGAAATTCGTCGTCTGTGAAAATGTTGTCATTGAAAGGGTAAATGCCAGTTATTTCAAAACTTTTGGTTATATTTCTTGGCGTCATTGCAGTCAGATATGCCTTACCTAAGCAGCCGGCAATATCATATATAGTTAGTGGACGACCAGGATGAGCTAACATCCAGTCGTCACACGCGATGTTGTAGTAAGATTTGAGAGTGCCGAATAGTATCCTATCTAAAGGCTGCAGCTTTTGAGATGTATGCGGCGGAATGGTTAATAAATGGATACCGTTGTCTCTGGCGAAATTTACAGAATCAATGCTAATATGGCTTTCATGATTATCAAAAATTATTAAACACGGATTCTCCTTGGAACACCTCACGTGTTTTTTGAAGTGTTGCAGAAAAAGCACGAAATTTGTTGCTGTCATCCAACCACTAGGATGTGAGCTCCAGCAGACCCAGGAGGAGCATTATCAGTCATCCTATTTTGCCAGTTCTTTCGCTGGAATATAAAAAAGGGCGGTGTAGATACTCCTACAGCATTAATTGCACTGCAGACTGTGACTAATTCTCCTCGCTCAGCTGAAGTAACCTTTGACACTTGCTTTAAACCTCTACACGCTATAATTTTTTTAGGCTTATGTACAGTGGTTATGCCTGTTTCGTCAACATTCCAAACATCTTGAGGATCAAACTTAAATCGGACATATAAATTTTTTAGGTTTTCAAAAAACTTGGCGACATTATGTCTATTAAAGCTAGTAGCACGAGCAAGGCTTGTAGCTTCTGGCACTCTAAGCGAAAAGTTCTTGTGACGTCTCATAAAACCATAAAGCCAAGCGTATGACGCGATTTTGTTTTGGTGCCATGTTTGTGGCACACTTTTATTATTCTTTTCGGCGAATTGGAAAGCCAATTCTCTTGCGGCTTTGGGTAAGCCCATGATGCAGTTTACTAGCTGTTTCCAAATAATTAGATAAATCTAATTCTTCTTCTTTAAAAAAATATTGCGCCTGTTTATAATTAGGCTCATATTTGGGAGAAGAACTGCCTGTATCAATAGCCTGTCTTTTTTTTGCAACATATCTTTTGAGAGTCAGTACGGACAGTTTGTAAGACTTAGCCGTACCCCGTAGCGACTTATTATTGTATATTACATCATGGACTGCTAATTTTAAAGAATCTTTGTTGATATGTTCCCGCTTTTTACTGCCTTCTTTGGTTTTGTATACACGCGGCATTTTAAATCTGCAAATAATATACAAACACGTCAAATACTTGTAAGGGCCCTAGTTCCTAAAAGCAACAGTTATTTAAAATAATACTAAAAGAATCTATTCAGTTGTTATAATGTAATCTGGTAAGCAAACCGAGTTTAGGAGACTTGATCCCCGGATCAAGTCTCCTCGAACTGAATGTACCATGTCTCCTCAATGGTAGTTCAGTTAGAAAAAATAATACAGAATTTAAACAACTTAAGTCTTTCAACTCGCAACTGATTATTATGAAAATATGTAATATACACAGTAATTATTCTATCTCAGTAGATCCATGATACACAAATTTCATAATAAGAAAAAAAAATCTAAAACTTACCGATTCTAGTTTCGCTCGCTCGTAAACAACACTCGTGCGCCATTTGCAAAATTGACGGAATATTGATATACTTATGAGTTTTATATTCTTAAGTTGGTAGCAACGAAAGCTCAGTATTGCTACTTTAAATAAATCTAATACGCTTCGTTAATTCATAATGCTCGTGTACCATGTCTCCTAAAGGGATCAAGTGTCCTCAGTCTCCCCTACATATCTACATTACGTATTATTTTAGGTACACCGACAACACGTCTTAATATTGCTGTACTTAATTTATGTAAAATCACCAATGCGTCATTGAATTTCGGTTAGTCAATTATAATCTAGTCCGTATAATAAATGAACTTAATATTTTAAAAGATAGGTACTTTTTCATCATGCACATAATTTCGAATATTAATTATATACTGATATTATGACATACTTTGATGGTTATTAAAAATATAATAGTAGGTACATAGCTGTACTGTATGGTTAAAGTTATTAGTTGTTTTTAAATTCTTTTTTGTGTATAATTGATTTTAAATTATGTGCATGTGCATTTCATTGGACGTGACTGTACTTCTAAAATATAATATTATTAAACTCGACATAAAGGTAATAAAAGCGTGGTAAATAAACTCGACATAAAGGGAATAGAAACGGGACAGAAAACTAAGCTCGACATAAGGGTAATAGAAGCGAGACAAGGTTTTCGGCTCGACATAACGGGACTCGACATAAAGGGAATAAATCAAAATTATATACTGATAGTTTCCTTTTGTAATACAGCACACTAATTTCGCCATGTGGAGTGTTATTTATTTTTTGAAATTTTTTTTCAAACATCGCTGTGCAAATATCAGAAGGATTCGATTGAGCTTCAATTTTATCAACGTTTTTCAATTCCCTAGCCAGTTCTTTGTTATAAATGTGAGAGTTATGCTTCAGTTTATCATCATTGGTTGGCGAGGTGTTGTTTTTCATTGCGTGACACAGGTCGCATTGGTCTTTTTTTGGTATGTGAAAACCTATATTTAGTTCTTTGTTAACAATATCTTTGTATTGTCTTACAGAAGTAGCTATATTTTCAGTTATGTTCAGCTCTTTACACCAAACATTTTGTACATTTTTATAAACATCAATTCACTATCTAAATACTGTTTATTTGAGTCTTTGCGCGTATAATGACTTTCTACGGGCGCAAAACATTTTACATGTTGAATTACATTTTCTTTCATTGCCGCATTTATAACAGTTGGATGATTTGGATGAAAGCCCCTCATGTCTTTAGTACAAATACCCATATTTTTATCATGCCTGTCGATGGCAGATTGTATAAAAGTGTTTCTTATTGGAAATGTATTTTTAAACATGGTTTTGCATACCATAATCTTCTCTTTAATGCCAATACCAGACAAAAGCGGCAAAAAAACTTATAAACATTTAACCTCTTGGAATCCTGTGTCCATTGTTTTTTTCTTATTTCTTTGACATGAGACGCAATAAAAAACCACTGATGAGAATGGTCACCTAAATTACGAAAGGTTATGAATATATTTTGGCGAGCTACCACATCAAACTTTTCAAAACATTTTAATCGACATTTAGATGGACATGGACCCTTAATTTGTGTTGCCATTTATTGTTTTCCGGATCGAGATTTATGAGCTTCGCCTAAATTGACAAGCACCTTCCTTTTTTCATCTAGCCAGTTAGATTTGGTAGTAATTCTGTTCCTTGTTATTGCTTTTTTTACATACTGACGCTTTTTTTTTCGTCGGTGCGGTGTTGATGAACCAGACCTTTCGCTGGATCCTAACGGGCTTGATCTTAAGGTTTCATCAGATAGGATAACAGAACTTTCGCTTAAATAGTTACATTCATTTACAGTGTCCCCAAAGGTCATGCATGGACTTGGTGTGGGGCCGGCGCTTAGGTAAGCAAGATGCAATATGAGGACTAGGATACCACTCGACGGCCCCACAGTCCCTGCCAGACCGCGGTATTGTATAATCGTGTGTGAAAGAAATAGACTTTGTTATCAGTGTAAATCGTTTAATTTATTACCCAGAAACGGACACAATAGAGACCCCTACATTGGTGAACCCGACGTTTAATTACTCCTTCTGACATTTATGCGGACAAATTTTATCGTGATAAATAGTGCAGTGTGCAAATACAACATAGATACGAGCTGACTACCGAGTTCAGCACTTAATGGGATAAGTGCAATATTTTTTATACGCGCGTAATAGACTCGGCAATGGCTAACGCAATGTTCATGATGAAGTCATTGAATAGCTTCATCCCATATTGTGGTCCACTTTATTTATCCTTTGTTCCACTTGGTATAAAAGAATTCGCCGGAATAAATGATGATTACAATTTCAACACGGTTGCTGTTGCCACGCCAATATGCAAATGGCCGCCATCCACGCTATGGTGCGAATTATGGTGTGTATGGCTAATTTAAGGTTATCTGCAAAAATATGAAATTATTTTAGAGTTAAGTAGTTCATTACAGCTTGTATTTGTGTAATCTTTATTTTGATTGTGTCTATTTTTGGTTTCCGAATGTTATTAATTATGTTTTTTTTTGTTTATTGGATGTAATTATATTTATTTATTTTTTACAAATTGTTAATTCCTAATGTTAAGATTCGTTTAATTTTTTTTCCAAATATTGTAATTGTATAGGGTTCAATGTAAGTAGAATTAAGTAGTTACCTGCCTTATTTATGTTTATACACAAGGGGGGAACATCATTACGTCACTCGAACCAACGGTAGTTGCTGAAAATCAGCACCGGCGATTTTTGGATTTGCCCATAATCACGGCAATTATGCTGAGCAAATGACCGATTCTTGCTCGGATGCGACGCACAACTTGAATTTATGTATATTTTCTACAATTACTTTCTCCGTCTAAAATGTTTATTGTTGTTTTGTTTTCTTGTTATCGCTGTCAGTCAGTCGGGCGTCATGCCATGGACAACTGCTGAACTTTGTTCTGTTTTGTCTGTGGTGTGCTGGTGTGACCAGAGACACGTTTAGGTTAATGTCCGGTCCAGTCATGGGCTGGCAGTGATGTGTTATTTTTCAGTTTTTATTTATTTTAGTTATAATTATTGTAGTTGATAAGTTTTTTAGTTTTTAGTGTTCTGTGCGTTTTTTCCGGCAGAATAAATTGATTTTCTTTCTTCTTTCTTTCTTTCTATCCTACCGTCAAGCTCAAATATGCCGCCAAGTGGTGACTTAGCCAGCATCAGCGTAGCCTCAAAAATACCGGAGTTTTGGACTGATCTGCCGAGGCTATGGTTTGCCCAATTCGACGCGGTGATGGACCCCCAAATCAAGGCGACGCCGCGAAATACAATATGGTTGTTGCGAAATTAAATCGTGAAGCACTACAACAAGTAAGCGATCTGATTTATGCTCCGCCAACAGATAACAAGTTTAATACAATTAAGGAACGGCTATTAGCAACCTTTGACAAAGCAGTTTGACAAGCTGGTAGGTGAGATGGATCTAGGATCACAACGCCCATCACAGCTTCTGAGAAGGATGTCAGCACTAGCAGCCAACACCCAAGTTTCGGACGACGCACTAAGGCGACTCTGGATTACAAGGCTGCCGTCCGAAGTGAAAACTGTGTTATCAGTAGCACCGGATATGACACTGGATAACTTAGCAAAATTGGCAGATAAAATTATGGAAAATATGCGAACTGGAGAAGTGGCTGCTGTTGCATCTGCCACACCGACACCGGACATATCAGACCAGTTAAGACAGGCGACCACGGAACTAAAGGAGTTGCGTCTCGAATTGAACGAGATAAGAGGGAGGACCGAGAATAGAAGAGGGGCATGGAATCGGCAAAGGTCTAGGTCACAGTCTCGGGGACAACCGAGACCTCCAGGAAGTCCCGGGTGGCTGTGCAGGTACCACTACCGTTGGAGGAACCGTGCCATGATGTGTGAACAGCCCTGCAACTGGAAGGAGCCCAGAGCAGCAGCTCCGGCGGAAAACTAGACGCCGTGCAGTCCAGCTCGGTGGGGGACTGCAGGGAGTTGGGCGCAAATCACCGTCTGTGTGTAATGGACAGGACGTCTAGAACTCGCTTCCTAGTTGACACAGGAGCCAACGTTTCGGTCCTACCAGTAAGTTATTATAAGTATGAGCGTTCAGTGAGTGATTACAAATTATATGCGGCAAATAACACCGTAATAAGGACATACGGAGTTAAGACTTTAGAACTAAATTTAGGATTACGAAGAGCGTTCAAGTGGACTTTTATTGTGTGTGAGGTCAAGCAGGCCATTTTGGGCGCCGACTTTATTGAACATTACAAATTAGTTATAGATTTATATCATAAGAGACTTATAGATAGCGTTACGAATTTGCGCACGGATGGGTCTATCGTACAGTGCGACGAACCTTCTATTAAGAGTATATTAAATAACGATCCGTACAGCGACCTGTTAGAAGAATTCTCAGGCATTACAAAGCCTATCGCTTATAGGGACATTCCGTCGCATTCAGTCTACCATCATATTGTCACTTCCGGTCCGCCGGTATATGCTCGCCCACGTCCGCTGCCGCCGGACCGATATAAGAAAGTTAGAGACGAGTTTCGCACCATGCAAGAGCTGGGGATCTGTAGGCCAGGGCAAGGTGAGTGGGCTAGCCCCCTGCATGTAGTTCCAAAAAAAGACGGTCACATACGCCCCTGCGGGGACTACAGGGCCCTTAACGCGATAACGAAACCAGACCGATATCCCATACCTAGATGGCAAGAATTTACGTATATGTTGCCAAGTAAACGCATATATACACGGCTAGATTTAAATAGAGCTTACCATAATATAGCTGTGGCACCCGAAGATGTTGAAAAAACTGCCATCACTACTACGTTCGGTCTTTATGAATTTCCCCGTATGAGTTTTGGATTAAGAAACGCCGCGCAAACGTTCCAAAGATTCATGGACCAACAAGTTTTAAAAGGTATAGAACAAATTGGGGTGTCGGACGAAGACGCTGAGTCAACAATTTTTTGTTATATAGACGATATTTTGCTAACGTCTAAAAATGTCAATATTCTCAAATTACACTTAAGAGCGCTCTTCAAAAGGTTACATGAGTTCGGTATTACTATTAATTTAAATAAATTCGTTTTCGGAAAGACAGAGGTCGAACTTTTAGGGTACAACGTCTCGGGAAAAGGTATCAAACCAACAGTTGATAAGATAATAGCAATAACTGAGTACCCCAGACCAGTAACAGTTGAACAACTTAGGCGTTTTATGGGAATGATTAACTTTTACAGGTCGCATTTACCCAATGCAGTTACACACCAGGCAGAACTAAACAAGTTTTTACATAACACTAGGAAAAAGGATCAGACGCAAATAGTGTGTGTGTGTGTCTTTTTTCATCCCACACGATTTGCGTCTACACTGTAGAGGCATTCGAGCAGTGCAAGGTTAGCCTGAAAAGCGCCGTTACACTGTCGCACCCAAGTGCAGATGCACCATTAGGTCTAATGACAGACGCATCAGATACTTGCGTCGGAGCGGTTTTACAACAAAAAATCAAAGGAAACTGGTTACCTATAGGTTACTTTTCAAAGAAATTATCTGATTCGCAACGAAAGTATAGTACGTATGACAAAGAATTAACAGCAATTTATCTAGCTATCATACATTTCGGCTCGAGAGAAGCCTGACTGGATAATTGGTGAAGGAGACCGACTTCTTACGGGGTCCATGTTATCTTTAAGGTTATCGTTCGCCATTTGTTTTTAAAAAAAGTCAATATTAAATATAAATTATTTAATAACAAACGTAAATTAAAACTAATAACAAAAAAACCTAATTTATTTCTGATTTAATTAAATAATCGAATTAATTGAATTACAAACGAAAATCAAATCAGTTAATATAATTAAATAATTTAATGAAGATTAAATCTATTTAAAAGAACATTTACACAAAATAAATTAGATACGAATTTTAAATAATAACAAAAGTAATAAATAGTAACAATAAGAACTTACACTAATTATAATGTGATTCAGGCGTGATCCGTATCACAATTGGAGTTGTGGACTGGGCGCTCGCTAGAATCGGAATGACCGTATCGCTCGGTGCTCCGTCTTATAAAGGCCAACCCCTTCCACGACTCGCCTGATTCACCGAGTGGTGGGATGATGTCATAGAGCGTTGCGTTTCGTTTTACGTCGTAATAATTTGCTCACGCCGACACGGCCATTCTGCAAAAAGGTCGTCACTGACCTTATTACCCTGTAATACGAGAATAGATAGCACAGTATCAAAACATCAAGTAATTATTATAACGACCGGGTCAATCACTTAGTCACAAACACAGTTAGGACACAAATCCTTGCCTACAACTCATAACACATTATTAAGAGTAAGGAGGCCCCTGTCCTCAACAAACTCGTAACAACAACATTAAAAATTTGGAGGCCCCTGTCCTCAACAAATTTTATCTGTCTCATGGTTTGGAGGCCCCTGTCCTCAACAAACTATATCTCATAAAATGTTTGGAGGTTTCTGCCCTCAACAAACGTATCTCTTATAAAATGTGTGGAGGCCCCTGTCCTCAACAAGCACATATAAATCATTATCAATACATGGATCTCGGGTATAAAATTCAAGTAGTGTAAACGTAACTTGAATACCTTTATTGTTGTGCATCAGAACATTGGCCCATGTCTTGGTTTTGTTCTGGATCGGTATTTGTAGAACATTCCTGCGGCAAGGAGGGTTCACCTTCAGATGTTATAGACTCATCTTCCGCCGACACGGTATCCTGGTCGATGCATTCTCCAGGTTTTGGCGCTAAGCGTAGCTGGTCATGAGCCACTTTCTTGGGTCTTCCTCTGCCTGTAATCTTTTTAAGTTGGTAGCGATCGTTAGGTAAAACTTTCCAAACTTCATATGCATTTGGGAACTTTAAATCGAGTCCAATTTGACTTCTGGGGTTAGTTTTAAAGAGAACTATTTCTCCTTTTTGAAATCTCTTGACTTTAGCTTTTCCTTTATCAAATCTTTCTTTGTCATTCTTTCCTCTTGTTTCTATTTTCTTTTGTACGTAGTTATCAAGCTGATTTCGATCTACTGTTCCTTCTTCTTCATTAATCAAAGATAGCAATTCGGCAGGTGCAGCAGATTGCCTTCCCGTAAGCGCTTTAATTGGACTTACGTTTGTGGTCTTGTTCTTGGTGCAATTTATTGCTAATTGGAGGGCATCCAATCCTTTTTTCCAATCTTTTATTTCATAATTACGGATTATAGTCAAGCCATTTTTTACAACAGCCATTATGCGTTCAACTTGTCCGTTGGTGCGACTTACCCCGGGTGCAATGAAATGTTGGTGAATACAATACTGTTTACAGAATTCTTCAAATTCAGCTTTAAATGCAGTATCTTGATCACTTATGATTTGCTTAGGGGCTCCAAAGAAAGCTACGACATGTTTGAGAGCGTTAAGCATAGAACTTGCAGATTTGTTTGTCGCATAAGTTAAAGTCACAAACTTTGTATAAGCGTCAATAATAACGACGACATATTCGTGCTTATTGCTTCGTTTTGTAAGGTGGCCAGTCATATCAATATGAATTGTATCAAAAGGAACTGGTTTCTTCTCTATAGGATACATCTGTACCTGTTTAGCGCCTGAGGTTCCTTTACTTGTTTTGCAAATGACGCAGTTGTCGATGAATCGCCTCACTGTTGTGCTCATTTCAGGAAACCAGTAAGTTTCACGAATTTTGGAGAGTGTTTTCTCCCACCCGAAGTGTTTAAGTGCAGTGTGGTAGGCGTTAATAATGCTCCATTGATAGGTTTTTGGAATTACCTTTTTCCACTTTTTGCACCCGGGCTCATCTTCATGGTATTGACGTTCTAGAACAAGGTCATAAAGGCGATAATCATTCAATTCCTCACCGTGCTCCAACCTTTTTATCAGATCGGCTAACTCCTTGTCACGCCTTTGTTCAATTTTGAGCCAGGTATCTATATTCTGGGTTAGATTAATACATGCCACAGGGTTTCGGCTAAAATAATCTGCATGCTTCATGCGGTTTCCTTGGCGATATTCAATTTTAAAGCTGTAGTGTTGCAAGAATGACCACCATCTGTGAATCCTAGGTAAAAGTTCATGTTTGTGAGACGATGACTTAATGGCGTTGCAGTCGGTGACAATGGTAAATGTTCTTCCATAAAGATATTGTCTGAAATGTTTTATGGCTCGGACTATAGCAAGTGTCTCAAGCTCGTAGCTGTGATAGTGACTTTCTGGTTCTGTAGTCCTCATGCTCATGTACGCCACAACATGTTGCCGGTTCTCTTTTATTTGAATGAGCACAGCTCCAAATCCCGAGCTACTTGCATCAGTATGGAGCTCGATCGCCAAACTTTCTTGAAATATGGTAAGAACTGGTGCTGATGTAAGTCTGCGAATGATATCAAGCCTAACATTTTCACATTCTGGTGTCCATGTAAACTTAGCGTCCTTTTTGGTCAGGTTATACAATGGAATCATGCGTTCTGAAAAAGATGGTATGAAGCGCCTGAAGTAGCCAGCTAGTCCACAGAACTGTCGGACTTGTTTTACATTCGTAGGTACTGGCGCCTTCTCTAGAGCTTCTACCTTTCTTGGACTTGGACGAACAGTGCCATTTGAGATCAGGTTTCCAAGATATTCAATTGAAGTTTTGAAGAAAGAGCACTTCTTAGCGTTCAATGTAAATCCAGCTTTGGTTAATGCGTCTAAAACCTTGTCCAGTATCTGTAATCCTTCAGAAAACTTTTCACATTTAATAAGGACGTCATCCATGTAAATTAAAATGTCTTCAAGCAATGGTCGTAATGCTGTCATTATAGCGCGTTGAAATACTGCTGGAGCGTTCATTAATCCAAACGGCATTCTGACATATTCATACAGTCCATCGGGAGTTATAAAAGCCGTTTTCGATATTGAAGCCTCATTAATAGGAATTTGATAAAATCCCTGGGCCATATCGAGGCTAATAAAATAAGTAGCTCCCGATAGTCTATCAATTTGGTCTGAAATAATTGGTAGTGGGAACTTGATGGGAACAGTATTTTTGTTTAGTTCCCGGTAGTCAGTACACATTCTGTCTTCTCCGTTTTTCTTCTTTACTAGGATTACGGGGCTCGCATAATCTGAAGTACTTTCTCGTACGATCCCGTTCGCAATTAATTCATCGATAATGGCCTTGACCTTTTGTCTCTCTATTGGTGCCATTCTGTAGGGCCTTCTTGATATTATTTTAGATGAATCTTTAAGTTGAATGTCCAAATTTCCAGTAGTAACTTTAGTTTTAGGAATCCCGGTAACAAAAGAAGCATTGTATTTTAGTAATAAATATTTTAACTCACGCATTTCTTCTTCATTAGTCAAATCTGTGTCCAGATTGCTTAAAGTGTCCTCAGTAGCTTGGATGGTTGAAATAGGTGAGTTCCTCATTACTTTAGCGCTTTGTTCAGTAACCAGGACATTCAAGCCAGTGCCCTTTACGATTTCAGCTCCAATCATAAGATCACATGGTGTTTCGTGATCTTCTACAATGTGAAACATAATTTCGACGAAAACACTGTTAATTTTGCAAGTCGTGTTGATTAATTGGCAGGATAAAATTGGCACACTTTTGCTTCCAATTCCCTTCAACATCAAAGAACAATCTTCACGTTTACCTGGTAAGGTACAGCTTACCGATCGTCGTATCAGAGAACGAGCAGCCCCGCTATCATATAATGCTGTAAATGTACGGTTACCAATACAAACGGCCATTGGGGTAAGTATTTCGTCATGTTCTTGCGCTAAATTGATTTTTTCAGTTTCGTCGTTCATCTTCTTAAAACATTTTTCTTCAAAGTGGCCAGTTTTGTTGCAATAGTTGCATTTGACCTTTGGGCGTTCTGCTCGAATCGCAGACTCTTTACTGGTGCTTTCACTAAGTAATGGCTTTGGGTCGTTGACTTTATCATTCGCTTTGTTGCAATTTGCTTGAATATGCCCAGTCTTGCCACACATGAAGCAAATTATTGATTCTTCTCGATTATTCCTATTCCTGGGCCGTTTGGCAGGCGGTTCGCCTTGGCGTGGTTCTCGTGGCCTGATTGTAGCTGCAACAGAAATCAATTCGGGGACAGTTGTGCACTTACTAGACAACAATCGTAAGCGAAGATACTCATTATCCATGCAGCCAATCACGGCTTCCACAGCGTCAGTATCTTTGTTGCCGCTTACTACACGTTTCCAAATATGCCAGGCTTTGGTTATTGATTCTGCTGGATTCGACATATCAAATTTGAAGTTGCGCAACTTGAGGATATCATTGGAGTAACGTGCTTCAGGCTCAAAAGTTTGTATTAATGCTTCTCGCATCTCACTCCATACAGGCGATTTTACAAGCCAGGCATCACCAACAGTCTTGGCTCGACCTTGCAAAAGACTGGCTATCTTAGTGCAAACTTCGTAGTCAGCCAACTCCCAGTGTGTTTTGGCTTGATCAACGTGCTCGCACCAGTCTCGAATTGGAACATCACCATCAGGATTGTAGGGTGCAATATAGATGTCACATAATCTTGGTCGTCGCGTCGGAGTAACGGTTTTATTTATCAATCCTGCTAGAAACTCATGATTGGTCTGCATACTGGCTTGCTGCTGTCGTGACAGGCTTTCAAGAATATTGGCTAAAGTGGACAGCATCCGATTTGAGTTAGAGCCATCAGTTCCTTCATCATTGAGGGCAGATGGGACCGAAGATATGCCTCGGTAGATCCCGCTTCTGATTTCGGCTCGAGAGAAGCCTGACTGGATAATTGGTGAAGGAGACCGACTTCTTACGGGGTCCATGTTATCTTTAAGGTTATCGTTCGCCATTTGTTTTTAAAAAAAGTCAATATTAAATATAAATTATTTAATAACAAACGTAAATTAAAACTAATAACAAAAAAACCTAATTTATTTCTGATTTAATTAAATAATCGAATTAATTGAATTACAAACGAAAATCAAATCAGTTAATATAATTAAATAATTTAATGAAGATTAAATCTATTTAAAAGAACATTTACACAAAATAAATTAGATACGAATTTTAAATAATAACAAAAGTAATAAATAGTAACAATAAGAACTTACACTAATTATAATGTGATTCAGGCGTGATCCGTATCACAATTGGAGTTGTGGACTGGGCGCTCGCTAGAATCGGAATGACCGTATCGCTCGGTGCTCCGTCTTATAAAGGCCAACCCCTTCCACGACTCGCCTGATTCACCGAGTGGTGGGATGATGTCATAGAGCGTTGCGTTTCGTTTTACGTCGTAATAATTTGCTCACGCCGACATACATTTCAGAAGTTTAATTGAAGGGCGTCAGGTTACTATTTTTACAGACCATAAACCACTCATTTTTACTTTCACCAAAATAGGAACGGATAAAGAAATTCCTAGAAGAGCCAGGCAATTGTTATATGTCAGCGAATTCACTAGCGATATACAACACATAAGCGGCTCAGATAACGCAGTAGCGGACGCCTTATCGCGAGTCGAGTCCATTTCTGGCCCAACGACAATAGATTACGATGAATTAGCGCAAGCGCAGGAAGCCGAAGCCCCAATTACCACCAAATCAAATAGTAATTTGGCGCTCAAGTATGTTCATGTACCAGGTTCCAATAACCAAGTGTACTGCAAAATGTCCACGGGCGTCGCACGACCTTATTTAACTTCTACATTTCGAAAATTAGCTTTTAACAGCGTACACAACATAAGCCACCCTGGCGCTCGTACCACCCGGAAGACGATTACAAAAAGATTTTTTTGGCCAAAAATGAACAGGGATATTAATAATTGGACTAGGACCTGCATTTCATGTCAGAAGTCAAAAGTAAATAGACACACAGTTTCGGGCTCATCCAAGTTTCCACCGTGCTCCAGATTTGAGCACATACATACAGACATTATAGGCCCAATGTCTACATCGAGGCAGGGACATCGCTATTGCATTACAGTTATAGACCGTTTTACGCGTTGGCCTGAGGCCATACCAGTCTCAGACATATCAGCGGATACGGTATCTAGGGTCATCTTTGAGCAGTGGATTTGCAGATTTGGCTGCCCAAGTAGAATTACAACGGATCAAGGACGGCAGTTTGAAAGCGACCTTTTTAATGCCTTAATGAAACTAGTTGGGGTACAAAGGGTGCGAACCACCCCGTACCATCCTCAAAGTAACGGAAAAATTGAGAGATGGCATCGCTCTTTAAAAAATGCGCTGACCGCACGACTGTCGGCCAATAGGGACTGGGCAGAAGAGTTACCGATGGTTATGTTAGGATTACGAGCAGCAAGTAGGACAGATACAGGCATAAGCGCAGCGGAAATGGTATATGGAGAAACAATTAGGCTTCCAGGAGATTTCTTTCATGTAAAAAATAAAAAGATTACGGACGAACATGTGTTGTTAAGAGAATTGCGACACACTATAGGTAAGGTAAGGCCTCAGTCGCGAGCGGATGGCGACTCGCGAAATTTTTTTGTTAGTAATTGTTTAAAGTCGTGTACGCATGTATTTATTCGAAACGATACCCTAAAAAAATCTTTGTGTCCCACGTATGATGGCCCATACCATGTACTAAACAGATATGATAAGGTTTACAAAGTAAGGCTACCCAATAGAATCATACAGGTGTCTATAGATAGGCTCAAACCGGCCTATATATTAAATGAGGAAGAAAACCTCGATGATAATTCATGTTTAGACAGTAAGTTAGAAGTAGAAAATAATAATAAGGAAACGAAACCGCCTTCGCTCGTAACTAGAACCACACGCAGCGGCCGACACGTTAAGCCAACCGTGCGATTTTTAATGTGACCCACTTTTTGTAAACTTATTTAAATGTGCAAATAAACATAATGATTAAAATATTTAGCAAACCAGTAGAAATAATATTTAATTTTAAGCATTAATTATAATCTGGCAGTGTAACGAGCAACATTAATTTGAATTTGCTTTTGATATAATTCAAGACATCTGTTATTCTTTGATAATCCAAACAGACAATCATGGGTTACAATCAGTCAAAAGAAGAAAGAAAAAATTATAATTACACAGCAGGGAGGAAACGAAAACAAAATTAACGAGATAGAAAAGAAATTGGAACATTACAGCATTTTTGTAATATTGGCAATCGTTCTCATTACATTACTCTGTGTGTGTGCGGTAAACATTGTTGCAATCGTATTAAAAAGCACTCTAAGAAGGTAATGACATCATGGTGGACCGAGGGACAGGCAGCTCAAGCCACCCCACAAAATCCCATGCAGCCAGCTGTGCAGACATGTTATCAAAACCCCTGTTAAGTGAACAGTACGAGCAGGGTTATAGGAGATTTTAGCATATTAGGTAAAAGGGTATGGTTACACATAAACGCATTTTTATTTTTTTTCTAATCCTTATGTCGTAGTTAATAAGTAATTTAGTAGTGTTGAATCAATTGTAATACATACAGTTACATGATAAGTTTATTATTTGTTCTATTCTTATAAATTGTAACATGACGATGTTTATGTCTCACATTTGTAGCAGACGAGACGGCATAGCGCAACCATCTCGCAACTAAGCAAATTCCTGTGTGCCTTGTGCGCTCTAATGTAACAACTTTGGTAACTAATAATTATGCTAATATTATATTGCCATCTTCATTTTTTTTTTCAACAAGGGGAGGATTGTTGGGCCGGCGCTTAGGTAAGCAAGATGCAATATGAGAACTAGGATACCACTCGATGGCCCCGCAGTCCCTGCCAGACCGCGGTATTGTATAATCGTGTGTGAAAGAAATAGACTTTGTTATCAGTGTAAATCGTTTAATTTATTACCCAGAAACGGACACAATAGAGACCCCTACACTTGGCATTGGTGTTGAAACCAAAGATTCTTCATTAATATCATTTTCAAGTATTGGTTGTGGTGTTTCATTTTCATAAATGGGCATGTGAAGGTTAATTCCATCATTCGAAATTTCCCCTACTGTATCAATTATATAATTTAAATCACTTTGCGATAGTATATTAGCTGATATATGATTTTGTTCTCCATCAGTATGTGCTTCGGCAACTTGTCTTTCGTCGTTATAAACTTCCAAAGGCCGATCCTCAAGATCCATTGAAATTTTTTTTTCCCCTACCGTATCAATTATATAATTTAAATCACTTTGCGATAGTATATTAGCAGATGTACTCCATCACTATGTGCTTCGGCAACTTGTCTTTCGTCATTAGAAACTTCCAAAGGCCGATCCTCAAGACCCATTAAAATACCTTTTTCGGTACATATACGTGTCACTAAAAAGAAAAAAAAAATAAACAGTGTAGTAAACGTAAATGAAAACAAATCCATAAATAAATTTAATAGTTACACGTATATACAAACATGTAGGACATGACTTCATATACTTCGATAACAATAAAAACTTTGTTTTCTTTGTAATAATTATTTAGAAAACATATTTTAAATAAGCATGTAACATCATAATTATTTGTGAAATAATGATATTTTAATGACTATATCATAGTATAAGCGGATATGTCTGACATGACCGCTTTTACACTGATATTCTACTGCTCTATTGGCTGATTTACACAGGGTCAGTAGACAAGTCAGTCGCAGCGCCAATGTCGGCGCCGCGACTGTCTTTAACTGTTTACATGAAGTAAGTAGTAGTGGTACGTTTCTCACGGTGAGCACACGTGTGTGAAGTCAGTGGAAAAAATGAATTCGCGAAAACAACTGAAACGACGATTTAATTATTTGTTGAAAAATTTATCAATTTTGCTGTTGAATGAGTTAATAGAAATGGTAGAAAATGAGATAACTAAAAATAAACGACAATGGGTAAGAAAATGGATTGACGATAGAAACGAAACTGGTGGCTCTGCTTTGTTGCTGAAGCAATTGCGATTTGAAGATCCTGCGGAGTACAAACTGGCTATGAGGATGTCACCACAGAATTTTGACGAATTGCTGTCAATGATATCGAGCTCTATTCAACGACATGATACATTCATGAGGGATGCTTTACCAGCCAAAATTAAACTGGAAATAACGCTGACATTTTTGGCTTCAGGAATGTACTATCGGTTCCTTAGTCACTTTTATCGTGTCTCAAAACAAGCAATTTCTCAACTAATACCAGAAGTGTGCTGGGCAATATATACGGCACTAAAAACACATATTAAGGTAAGAAATTTTTTATTATTAAATTATTAGAAAATTAAGAAATACAACATGAAAATAGTATTAAGAATTTTCATAGGCACGCATAATCGTGTTAACAGCAGTGTTATTTTCACTTTCAGCTTCTTCGTTGATCGTGGTGCTGTAATTCAAAACTGAGGGTGTAATAATAACCTGCCTGGGGTTTACAAATGTGGGGTTCGTTGATCGATCGGAAGGATGAAATCCTAAAGAGCTGTTGCTAGTGGCAGGCTCGGCAACCTCTGGCGGGTAAAATGTTATGGTGTTGTCGCTTGATGCAGTCATTGGGTTGGGCTCTAGGGAGTAAAATCCCATGCTACTTGTGCTGCTTGTTGTAGTTGCTGCCGGACTAGGGATAAAATAGTTAGGGGATGAAGAGTGTGCATTTTCTGTATACTTCTTTTGTTGTATATCAGCCAATCTAGCTTTGGATAATATTTTTTCAATCTCTTCTTGTGCAATAACAGATTGTTCTTCAGACAGTTTTTTTAGTTGAGCCGCCACATGTTTACCGAAAATATCAGCGTCAGACTCTTCTTCAGATGGTGACATATTAACATCATTTGACACACTTTTTAAGTCCTTTATCATGGCGGCCATCTGAGATATTTTGGAGCGTTTTGATCGCGGAGGCCCAGATTGATTGGGAGCTGTCACAGAATTTCGAACTGGCGTCTGGATGGCTTGAGTTGGCGTTTCAGTAGAATTATCATTATTTTCAGTAGATCTTGATACATTTTCAGACAAGTCACCAACACCCTCAGCTTCACCCAACTCAGAGTCATCGTTGCTGATTCCTGAGTTATCCTGTTAATGAGAATAAAATGTAATGTTTAATAAATCATTAGTTGATGATAATACGTATTTAGGTTGTAATTATTTTTTTTTGTTTACAGATTCCAAAACGAGAGGAAGAATGGAAAATTATTGAAGACGGTTTCAATACCAAGTGGAATTTCCCTTCATGTTATGGAGCAATCGATGGGAAGCATATTATAATTAAAGCTCCTCCAAATAGTGGAAGTGAATTTTATAATTATAAAAAAACCAATAGTACAGTATTGTTAGCACTTGTAGACCACGACTATTGTTTTTCATATATAGACGTTGGAGCGAATGGAAACGCCTCTGATGGAGGTGTTTTCAAAAATTCCTCATTATATCGTCGGTTGGAAGATGGATTGCTTCCTACAAATGGAGAAATCGTTGGTGATGCAGCATTTCCACTGAAGAATTATTTACTAAAACCCTATCCAGGTACGCAGCTAAGTACTGCCGAAAAAGTCTTTAACTACAGGTTGTCGCGTGCAAGGCGCATAAGTGAAAATGCTTTTGATATACTGGTTTCTAGATTCCGAGTGTTCGAAAAGCAATTCCAACCCATGTGGACACAGTTGATGCTGTGCAGCCTGTGCCCTGCATAATTGGTTGCGAAAGCGTTCAAGTTCCTACATAACATCTACTTGTGTAGACAGAGAGGACAATGATGGACAAATAATAGAAGGAACATGGAGATCGGAAATAAATCCACTACCAAGCATTTCAGAACAACAAAGAGGCAACCATTCCATGACTGCTAAAGAAAAAAGAGACCTATATAGGAACTTCTTTATGACTGCTGGAAGTGTGCCATGGCAATTGGATAGAATTCATTAATTTTGTATAGGTACCTAGGATGGAAATAAAATAAATAAGTTACAATAAATACTTACCATTGTTTTCCTTTTTACAATAGCATTTTTTATAAAGCCGTCCAGTTCTTGAAACCACTTGACTTTTGGGACATATACGTTCCCACTAGCGCCAGATCTGGTGGATTTTTGTATTTTGTCGAGCTCTAAATAATATGTAGCCCTTATGGCTTTAATTTTATTTTTTACTTCAGTAGAAGTGAGCCCTTCGATTTGCATTTGTTGAGCCATATTTTGCAACGCTGTTGACCGCATTTCTTTATTGCGGTAATTTAGGGATTTAATATCCCAAAGGCACTCGTTTTTGCCATATAATTGCACCAATTTTAAGGTTTCGTCTTCGCTAAGCTTCATTTTAATCGCCAGCGAAAAGAACGTGGTCACTCTACAACGCAGCGGCAGTGACTAACCACGCACTGACTTGTCTGTTTACACGGGGTTTATTTGGCTGGCGCGGGGGTGTGCGCGGGTGGTGGGGGGCGCCATCTGACTTTAAAATATTCGTGTCCGAATATTCAAGTCAGCGCTGACTTCAAGCCACTGTACTGACTTCAAATCAGTTTACACAGGGTTTTTTTCGGGTCAGCACTGACTTGCCTCGAATTTGTAGTCAGTTACTGACCCTGTGTAAATCAGCTATAAGTTAGAAAAACAATAAAAAATTTTATATCGGTTTTGTATAATCCTTGAGCGTTTAATGTATACTTATTTGAATTACTACTTACCCTCATTAGCTACATCGATATAATTAATTAAGTCTTGTGCTTCAGAAACGCATAAAATATTGATATTTCTGGAGTTTGCAATATCCACCAATAACTTTGATCTATTATTCCTGTTTTTCAGTATTGATGCAGGTAATATTATGAATACTTATAACTCAAAACACACCACTAAATCTAAACTGTATCAAAACATTAATATTTTACCACGCGAACAAGCATCGACACGACTTTGCGGAACTCCCGCCGTGAATGATGTTATGTCAGACAAGACCGCGTTCGCACCGAGTGGCGCGCAATTTAAAACACCGTACGAAACGATACGTATACATAGATATCCGCATCTACGACACTTATTCGTTGTAAATGTAATACTTGTCCTCATATACGATTTGTAAATGACGTTAAATACGTAATAAAAAAAAATATAAAAATACAGGACTGTGCATATGGAAAATCTAAAGCTAATTGTACAATAATAAAAAAAGCCATTTTTGACATGTCTTTATATAAGTAGGAATAATAAAATAATAGGAATAATATAATAAAATATTTCTAGCAAAAACAAAACCTTGTCTGTCCGTAATTACCCGTAGCGCTTGGGGTAAATTCGGACTGACCCTGGGTTAATTACGGACAGCATGGGGTATTTACGGACTAGGTCCACATCATAGACAAAAATCACAAGTAAAGCCTTTAGAAGAACTTCCTGCAGTGCAGTCCTCATGAGCCCACTTGTTACACTTTGAACACATAATCCAGTCTTCAGCGGGTGGATCACTGTACTTTTCCTGACAATAAATGCAAAAGTAATCAACATTTCCTTCATTTTCAAAATTATTCAGATTTCTTACACCCTTTGATCCTTTTCCTGTAGAAAGTTTTGACTTTTTTAGCTTATTAGATGTAGTTTTATTTTCTTTTTCTTAAGCTTTTCTTTTCTTGTCTAATTTATTTTGTTCCTTTTCTTCTAGATTCTTTTTTTCCGGTGTGCTGGTAAAAATAATGGAATGCTTTTTGTTTACTGCCCGTTTGCTACGATGAATTTGTAGAGTTGGGACCTTTATTAAATCACTAAGCGGTACTGATGAAAATTGACTTGTTTGACTTGTCGTACTTTGGTTTAAATTAGCTTCACTTATAGCATTATTCTCATTTATTTCGTCTTGATCAGGTACATTGGGAACGGATTTATCGATAATGTTTATGTTACTAGAGGGCTGAGACTCTTGTTGAGATCTGACTTCACTAGGAATGCTGTTATTAGCTGCATCACTAATTTGAGATTCGCTATGAAACTCTCTTTGGCTGTTATGATCAGGACCCACATGGCTGGTATCACATGGAGTTTCTGGTGTAATTATATCACTGAAACTTTCGAAAGTGCCCTTGAATTTATCTTGATCAACTGGGGAAATTCCAGCACTCTTGAAGCCATTTATAGCTTTATCAATAGACGAGCATCGGTTAAAAGCGTAAGTTTTCAGACTAACATGGCTCTCGTGGTTGTCTAGAAGTAAAAAAACGGGATTGTCAGCCGATGGTTTAGCGAATTCTTTAAAATGCTGGAGCCAATCAACAAATATCGATTCATTGATCCAACCAGAGTCTGAAACACAAGCTACCATGTTGCTATTACTGTCTTTCATAAGCTGAGCATTCATCCTTTTTCTTTTTAAGATAAAAAATGGTGGAATGTACGAGCCTCCAGCATTAAAGCAATTCACAACTGTAGTTAAAGAACCACGTTCTGCACTGGTACATTTTCCAACCTGTTTTAGTTCCTTTGATGCAAGAATCCTGGAATTGCCTTGTACCGTACTAATCCTTAGTTTCATCTATATTGTAAATTGAATCAGATTGAAATTTGTATTTAATCATGAGAGCTTTCAGATTCACAAAAAATATATCGGTTTCTTCTTCATTAGATGCGGTAATTCTATTTATGGAAGTAGCTTCAGGCCTTCGAAGTGATATATTTGGATGTCTAGCCAAAAAATTGTAATACCAATCCATTCCTGCCATACCAGTTTCTTCATTGAAATTATGTTTTATGTTGTTTGCGGTGGCAAAATCGAAAGCTATCTTTCTCAGAGTAGGTATTGTTATCCCAAAGAAAGCCTTACATGACTTTAAAATAAAATCAACCAGTTCGTTTTCTTGTATTTCGTTAAGAACAGATTTTTTACCTCTCTTTGGTATTCACTTGGTCAAACAAAGTAGGCTCTCTAGGAATACCATATTTTTCTTCCGCCTGACGAAAAGTTATATACTGGTCTTTTATTTCTTGCACAGCTTTTTGTAATGATTCGATGGTGTATGATTGTTCTTTTTTCTTATATATTTCCGAGGCATCTAAAAATTAGCAGTTATTGATGAATTTCATAATAGTTTATTGAATTAGCAAGGCAACGCAACAACGCAAGGCTTGTCCGCAATTAACCCAACTGGGTATTTTCAAATCAAAGAGAGAAATTTGTAGGTTATGAAAACGTTCCATAAAAACAAACATTGGCGATTCAAACTCCATTGACAAAGCTATCCATAGAAAATATCACTTTTTACCATCACTTAGTATACAGATCTGTCCCTCGAATTAAAAAACCCCAAAAATTAGATCAATAAACACTTTTTTTTTTTAATTTTACCCACCTTTCAAACTGTGCGCAGCCGGCTGTCGTAAGTCTTTGCGTGGCACAAAAATGGCGGAAAGAAACAGATGACAGCACCGGGCTGCCGCGGGGGGGAGGGAATGAGTAGATACTTGCTAGTCCGTATTTACCCCTCGTCCGCAATTCCCCCACTCTCCCCTATTGGTTTATTATATGTTTTTGCTGTTATTTCGGGGAAACATAGTTTGTAAAAGACAATATATAGGTCATGAAATATATTAAATGCATTGTTGCAATCTGTTTCTTCATATACTTCATTAAAACTTAAAGCCGAAATACAATCAAGAAATTTTGTAATATTGTTTCTATTATAATCTCTTTTGACTTCATAAAAGAAGTTTGGAATCTTCTGATTATTTTTAGCCATTGGAAGAAAGGACGTTAATGGCTGTCCAGTATCATGATCTGAGAGTGCTAGGTTATGGATACTGCTTTTTGTGTCTAGGGTTGAGATATTACTGGCTATTTGATCTATGCAGGTTTTTTTTCTAGTGGGCCTTTTGATATTAGTCAATAAGTTGAAATTATTTAAAATAGATACTAATTCTCTTGTTTGTGTAGTGTCTTTTAGCATATCAATATTCCAGTCTCCGCATATTATGATCGAATCTAATAAGTCAGAATCACTATGTACGCTCATCTGAACACTTTCAATTGTCGTTACACGGCTATTAGATCTTTTACGCTTTTTCATAGCTGTCTTTGTAGTTGTCTTTTGGCCTGATATATTTAATACACTTTTCTTTCTGTGTTCATCATACTTGTCCACTTTTAAATCATTTTCTTTGTCAACTCTAGTTTTTTTTATCCTACTCCTTTGCCTTTTTTTAGAAATACACACGTCAGTGTTGTTCTTATTAGTCAAAATCGACACATTCATTACAGTTGCTTCTGTTCTTAAGTTTTTATCTTGAATTCCAGATGGTCCTGGTATAGGATCAAATGCATCATTTTTAGATTGAAGTTTTTGTTTCCGTTTTGTTGTCTTCTGTATTTCTTTTTCCTTTGTTAATTATATCTCTTGGTGTTTTTCTAGAAAAGATTTTGTAATCACTTCTGCACCTTTCGCGACTCGTTTTAACTTAACAGCTATATTGTTCTTAGAGTTTTGAGGGTGTTGCGAAACTTTTTCTAGTAGCATTTGTTCGTAACTGGCAAGTGGTTGTAGCAGACTGTTTCTATGTTCTAAAGTCGGTGAGTCCAAAATTTTAGAGTTACCAATATTATTATTTGTAGAAGTAGAGCCGTTATAAAACATGATCTTACTAATTTCATTTACACATTTCTGAGTTAGAGTTTTCGGTTGTTTAAAAGTCACCGGAGCCATGTGTTTTTTGCCATCGTGCATAAGCTCTGTCGTGTAAATGCAAAACACTGTATCTTAGAAATGCTTGTTTCGAGAAAACGGCTTTTAAAACTTATTTTGATTTTTCGTATGTTTTGGTACTATTTTGTAACCTAGTATTTTGTTTTAGGTACCAAACAAAAGGTATTTTAGTATTCTATCTAGCCATCTAAATTTAATAATCCTAATACCTATACAATAAGAACTATTAATGTAAACGTGTATTGTCGTTATAAAACTTTACGGATTTTTAATCATTGTTTTGGTGAAGTACTGTATGTATGATTACAGTGTTTTGGCTTTACTTGAAGAGAGTTAATTAATCATATAATAACACTGTATTTTTAAATACAGTTTATTTCTTAAACAATAATACTATTTTGAGAAAGTGACGGAATGAATTTTGTGCAGTTTACAAGAACAATGTGTTCCTATTGTGTGTTAATATATTTTTAGATGGTAGGTATTCATTTAAAAACAATAAAACTTCAATTACTGTTTTAAAACATATATTGAAATAAAAAAAATATTAAAACTTACTCACCAAAGTAATAAAAAATCTATCATCAATCATCATTCATCAGTAAAACTAATTAAAGTAGGTACAATTCTTCTTAAATCAGTCTGTCTAGGAACAAAATATTAAAATCAGTCAAAAACTTAAAATGCTAAACAAACTTAAAATAAAATAAACCTTCCGTAAGTATCATAATAACTACAACCTTAATCATTTTGTAATAATAAAACACACATACAATTGCTTTTAAAAATGCAAAAATATTTAAATCAAATTCGGATAAAAAATGAGATCAACGTTTACCTATTACTAATCAGGCTATGAGTTACTTTACAGTCTTTGGTTGTCTAAATCGTTATCAGTGTGTTCATCAAGATCGAGGGATTCAGAGACAACAAGATTTTCATAAAAAATTGTTCGTGTTTGAGGCATTGACTTACACAGTTCTAATAGATCTTTTTTTTTAATCTCACTAATACCTCTAGGTTCAGTCTCTTTAGAAATATCTGCTAAAAGATCTGTTACACCTTTTGCAATTTGATCCCGCAATGCTATTTCATTTTTTCTTTTCAAAAATACTATTTCCTTAAATTCTGCATTATAGTAATTTTTAACAAATATAGATAATTCACTTCGTCTGAACTCAATTATTTTAAGGTTATGGATATTATACTCTTTAGGGTATGCGACTTTAGAATCATTTTTGAACAAGATCATATCATCATGGCTAAGTAAATCAATTTGCATGTTTTTCCGTGCACTTTTTATATTGCATATAAAATCATCAATATCGTAAACTGTACCCTTAGATTTTAACTTTTTTGTGATTGCAGCGTGAACAGCATCTGCGGCCATAAAAGTATGTCCTGGCTCAAAGTATTCAAGAGTAATTCTGTCTATATTTGTCATTTTATCATTTATTATCCTTACCAAAGCAGACAAAAGTATTTTGTTTTTGTTTTGAGCGTTACAGTTATCTAAGAAAAATGTTACGGTCTTGCAATCTGCAATATTTCCGTAGAAAATGGGTGTATGTGGAGGCTACATTATGAGCTTTTCTACCACTCTCTCCCTCATGCCAAACAGCACAGACAGCTTGTTTGTTCTTTCCCGGGGCCACAAACGATTCATTAAACAGAACAAGTTTTCTCGAAAAAAAGTATTCTTTGGTAGTCAACAGTGGCATACAAATAGCTTTCTGCATATCTACAGTATAAAGTACGTCTTTTCCTTCTGAATTAGCACACATTGCTTCTACTGCTTTCAAATCCCTTCTTGAATCCCTTTTGTTTTGGAGATGTTTGCCTAAGTCCATACAGTCTTCACAATTACATGGTAGCGGTAATATTTTATGCTTTATTTCGTGGTTTTTACATTTTGTACAAATATCCTGAGCTGGCTCAGCAGTAGAGAGGTTAAGCTGTTTGATCATACTGTAAAAATGTGCCCAACTACAGACTTTCAAATTGTTTTCTAAACAGTACAGTTTAAACTCTTTATATATTCCTGAAAAATTCACTCCTACAGGAAGATATCTTCGGTTTGGCGCATGTTTTATATTGTAGTGCGATGGCATAGGGTTATATTTTAATATAAACTTTTTTATTTCATCCTCGTACTCCGCTGGAAAAGCATTGGAAGGTGTGTGACGCCCTCGAGGATCAGGTGCAGCACAAACTTTTGGATTCTTATTTTGTGTTAAATGGTTTTGTTTCAGAACTGCCTGGACTGCTTCATCGTTACTAAATCCTAGGGTATTAAAAAAAAATGTTTTGCACGTCTTGAATTCGTTAAGATTGTATATTAAGGTATTGTGCCTCCTTGACTTAGGGCCAGCAGTTTTGCTTGCCGTACTCATTTTGTGCACTTGTCTCGATAAGAAATCTCTTCGCCTCTGCCTATCCATGCTCCAAAACTGATTATATATTATCTCTCTGTCCATTTCAGAGATGTTAACCGAACAATTTTTCTTGCAGTTCTGGCATGAAGGTCTCATAGGATGTTTCATTTTTTGATTTTCCAACATAATTATAGGATCCCTACTTCTTTTGACCTTTTTAGCTGGCGGTGAATGTGATTTTTCTGGCGTTCTATCCTCGGATAAGGCAGTTAAAGTAACAGGACACTGTACGATAGGAGTACATAAAGAAATGGTGTCTATATTAATTACCGGTGTAGTAGAGGAAGGTACTGGCAATAATTCAGCGTAGTTTACGTCATCGCCAAGATTGTCAGCAATACATTCATTTATTTGAGCTTCAGTGAGGGGTATCAAAGGGCTGATATTACGTGAATCAAGTAAATACGAGGAACACTTATCGGCACTATCATAGTCGTAAGATGTTTTCATACCAGGACGCTCCATGTTCCTGCCGGTGATATTTTCTTTTTCGGCTAGGATGTGGTTTAGTTCTGAAACCATTGTGGTACTTGACGTGTTATTGTAATGTTGCACATTATTTTGTGATAGTTTTACTAACAGTTTATTACGATATCCACAACCACTCATTATTAAACAAACAAAATAAACCAACGTAAACAAAACAGGGCACGCAATGCACACGGCCGATCAGGAGCAACGAATTATGACCACTAACCGTTGCACTCTCGCACCAGCTGCCCCGCGCACGTCTTTAAAGTAATACGCGCGGGAATGTGTCGCGACTCGCGAAGTATCAGACCATACTGGTCACTCTGCTCAGCCACAACACTGTATCTCGGAAAACTTACATGATTTTTCTGGCCATAACACTGTAACTTGAATCACAGTGTTATGCCAAACTAAACCATAAATAAAAGTAAAATAGGTACAGTGTTTATTATAGTTCCATATCTTCTTAGATGTGCTATAAAATAAAAAACTTTTAACATAGGGATATGTAATAACCTTAAAAAAAACGGATGAGCGCTATTAAGCTAAAACACTGTAACTCGAGTTACAGTGAGTTGGATATACACGTCAGAGCTGCTGTATCATATTTGTTCTTTGGTATAATTGCAGGATTAAAAGGGTAAATGCCTTTTTTAAAGCCATTTCGTATTACTTGTGGTTTGGTTTCCTGCCACGCTTCAGCAAACATTTGAGCAAAACTTTGCTTTCTCAATTTTATTCCAACGTTTTGTCTTTGCCATTTTACGAGGTTTTTATCCCGAATTGTTTTAAAAGATTCAGCCAAGTCTAGCGGTTGCAATAGATGTGATGTGTGTGCAGGAAGCTTCAATATAGTGACCTTGTTCTCTACTGCTAAAGCTACCACTTTGTCATCGACATGTTTGACATGTCCATCATACAACAATAATACGGGCCTGTCTTCTCCCAAATTAGGTATAAATACTTTTAATATGTAATCATAAAAAATATTCGTTTCCATCTAGCCTCGTTTGCTGGCTGCATAAATATTCAAAAGAAATAATAATAAGAAATAAAGAAATAAAAGAAATAATAATCCTGAAAAATACGATTTCAATCTTGCGTATGCAAGATTGAAATCGTATTTTTCAGGATTCTGTAACACCCACTATTTGTACATGTGTTTGCCCTTAAAAACGATCAGGGGGTCCAATTTCTGTCCAGCTGCATTTACAGTAGTCAAAACTGTGATATTTTCTTTACCGCTTCCACATGTTGTTCGTATACAAGGCTCCCCTCTGGCACCTACAACTTTAGATTTTGTAGGATCGAGACAAACTGATTCATCGAGGTTCCAGATTTGCTTGGGATCCGAAATATTTAACCCCTGGAGCGTCTTTTCGAGAAGAGTAAAATATTCGTGAATGATAAACGGATCTGTAATTTTTTTTGTGACGTATTCTACAGGTTGCAGCTTTCTTATTGACAAATTGTGGCGTTGACGAAGGAAATAAACCAGTCCGGTCCCAGTCTGCCATCATTGAAGGGGTTTTTTTTTATAAAATCTTGAGTTTCGTCGAGTACCTCTTCTCTTGATAACCCCCAACCCCACTTTTCCAGTGTTTGTAGGCAGTTTGCCAGTTCAGATTCTAATGCCACTGGGATAGCTGTCGGCCTGCCAAGGGTATTACTTACTATCGCTGTTTTCTTCAGGATTCTATCACTAAGTGTGGATGTCCGTATGTCGTACATTTTTGAAGCGGCTGCATAGGTGAGCTGCTTATTATTTATTTTCTGCATGGCTAATTGCAGCGCTTCTTTTGTATAAGAAGTGGCTCGCGAAGAGGTTCGGGAGCATTTACGTGGCATCTGCAAGTGAATTGTTGATATAAGTATCTAATTATAATATGACCCCAGACGCAAACCCTAACATCTCAATAATAGTTACGTTAGTCAAATTAAAAAATATCTCCTACATAATAGCTTAAGATCCCACTGCTCGATTCTGCAGCTGTTTTTTTGATGAAATTAATTTTAAATGAAAGTTGAGGAAGTATTCAAAGGATTAGCAATAGGTTGCCTATAAAAAAATTGCCGCAACTAATTTTTGTATCATTAATTTGGTAATATAATTTGCTGCTATATGTTTTTTTGATAAATTTTACGTCATTTAAAAAAAATGATGTAGGAATGAAAAAAAAAATGGTTGCCAGCTCTCAGTCAGCTGCAACGCTTAACAATAATATACCTATTTACACCTGGCAAGTGCAAGGGGCAAGAGGGCAAGCGTTGTGGCTGACAGATCGGGCAAGCATTTTTTTTCTACTCTACATCATTTTCTTTAAAATGACGTAAAATTGATTAAAAAAAAGATATAGCTGCAAATTATATTACCAAATTAATTACCTACTATTAAGTTTTTCCATAGCTGTAAATTATAGTTCTTATTATTTTACTGTTGGCAAACGGTACAAAGGAATCGTGGTATAATTGCCACAAGAGTCCCAAACGCAACACTTTTACGTGCATTCGTTTGTAGCACTGTAAACCGTACCTCAATTCCTGAAGAACCAGTATCAATGCTTTGACCTTGAACTCAACCACTTCAAATGTGGATTTTTCTTATTCACAAAACCGACAGACAATTTACTCTTCAGAAATATAATCATTTAGCACCAGTGATCTTTTCGAAAAAGTTAACAACATCTTCTAGGTTCCCCTATTTCGGAAGACAGTTTTAAGACTCTGTAAGTTCTTCTCCTCCTTTTTTCATCCCACTTATAAATTAATAGCTACATGTTTTATATTAGCTTGTATCCGTACAAGCTATTAAAAAACATGTAGCTATTAACACGTTGAAGGACAGTACTATCCCACTTGTTTTAGCTGTTAAGATGGTACTAATTTTCATACATTGCCTAGAGGCGTAGTGTCATATCGCGTGGTTAAAAAAAACATGTCTTATGACAGAATGGATATAGGCGTAAACGTCGTAAGGCGTTCTGTCACATATAATATTATTCATGTAGGGATATAACAGTACGTCCTCCAACGTATACGCTTATATCCGTAGTGTCATATTTTATCGCAAATTACTATGCACTGTGCACTTACGCCTTCAGGAGTGAAATGGAAAAAATAAAAAAACAGCTGTAATCAGTCAATATTTATTATGAGATCAACATAATCACATACCGTTACTTCTTCGTAATAATTAAATGGCACAAAACTTAAAAAGAACTAAACGCAAATATAAATCTTCTCAATAATTAACGTTACGATAAATTGTAATCAGTCTTATACTCGTGAAAAAGCTTGAATTATCACAATCCGTTACTTATCGAAATGGAATCTAAAAACTAAATTTATTAATCAATATTTAAACTTTTATGATATTCTTCGAAGCAACTGGGGCATAATGGAGGTTTATCTAAGCACCCTTTACAGCGATAGCTCGTCTCTCTTCGTATATTTTGTTTCTTACAAACTTTGCACTTTAGGAAGGCGAACTTTTTTTTTGTCCCAGGTCGAGATGGCACTTGCTCTGGCCAGTGACCACTGAAGATATTTTCAGGCTCAGACACGTTCGTCGGCAGAGGAGCAGATGATGTACTGGGTCGAAATCGCCTACTATCATAAATGCTGCTTGTATTGACCAGGTCTACTCCTTTCAGTTTACGATCACCAAGACCAATCAGTACCTTAATCAATTCTTCTCGGTAGTTTAAGAAATGGTATGTGGAAGCATTGTTTTTCTTATATTTTTTGAAAAAGAAATATGCGTTCCACACCGCTATATCCAAAAAGTGAAACAATACTTTTTTATACCACCTAATGGTTTTTCGGGGGCGTGAGTAATAGGAAACCATTTGGTCAGAGCGATCAATGCCGGACATGTATCTGTTATAAAGATCAACTTCTGCAGGTTTCAATCTTGTTTTGCCAAATCTATTTCTTACTTCCACAATCGAAGGATGCATTTTAGTGGTAATCATTAGGACAGGTCGTTTATCCTTCCACTTTGAAACATACACCTTGTTCTTGCGTACCCAAATGTGCTCACCTGTTTTCAGATTCTTCTTTGTAATGCTTTTCGGATTTTCTTTACGATTTGTTCGCAAGGTGCCGGTGCAATGAGTTTTCAAATCTATCAACCTCTGTGCTAGATTCACAGAGTTATATTAGTTATCCATGAATAAATGATGTCCGCGTAGTAAATATGGACGCATCAGTCTCATGACAAGTTTTTCCATCTTAGAATTAGATTCACCCATGTCCTGTCCTGTTGTGTCCTTTCCACTGCACATTTTACATTTAAAACATAGCCATCGTAGGTTGTGAGTTCATAGAATTTGATCCCGTAGCGGGCTTTTTTCGACTTGATATACTGACGGAAAATCAATCGACCCCGAAACAGAAGTAGCGACTCATCCAGCGACAATTCTTCACCAGCATTGTAAATTTTACGAAAGTTTAGTGTCAACATATCAATGAACTTCACGATCTTATTTTCGCCTTTTACATCCGATTCCGATGCACAAATACAGCGCAAAATTTGTTCATATCTGCGTCCAGATAATATGTAGGTAAAAATAGGATGATAATATAATGGATCGGATAATGAAAACACATTTCTTTGTTTAGGACATCTAACGTGAGCTTTGAGAAGGGTAAGTCCAAGAAATTTCATCATTTCCTCGCAGTTGGTTTCACGATATACAGTTTTGCGGCTGTGTCTTGTATGAGGTCTATTAGTGTTGCATAGCGTTCCCGTAATTGTTGGTACAATTCACCAGATATTCTATAAAATTTTGAGGGAAAACGAGGTAAAAAAAGTCAATTACACTGTCCATGTCATCAACATTAACGGTTATTCCACATTCAGAATGATCAAAATTAAAATCGGGTATTTCAGTAACTGTCTGAGACCACAACTCCTCTGTAACAGGTGTGTCTGATCTCCTAGTACTCACATTGACAGGATTTAGCTCACATGGGATATCTTGGGACACATTAGGATCTTGTTCATCATCCAGAGGCACACTAGTAATCAATGAGACAGGTTCTTGTCTCTGCAAGTAATTCCGAACTTTGGGAAAGCTCAATATTCTGACGATGTTCTTCGGGTTCAGAACATGACCTTATATCAATCTCATCATCTGCATCACTAGACGAAGAAGATTGGGACTCACCAGAGGATATAGCAGCTTGTTTCTGTCGCCTGCGATTTATTTGTGAAGTCGTGAGTTTCATCTTCAGAACTACTGGATTCCATACCAGTTGGTTGTCAAAAAGTCAAAAGTCAAAACGTTTATTTCAATTAGGCCATTAAACGGCACTTTTGAACGTCATCGTTTACAGTTCAGTAAAATAATAATGTTACATTAATAAAGTGACTCTACTGTCCATTCGGAAAGGTACATTTTCCAAGTCAGATCCATATTCCTCATCATCAGCAAACGGGTCTTGACTTGATTCAGGAGTAGACGCCTCATCAAACAGGTCCTGTATTCGTTTTTGTTCTCGTTCATACGAGTCTCGAGACGACATCTGCAAATATTATTAGTCTTGAATTTGATATAACAAAACAGTTTTTAGATAAACATTAGCAATCTAAAAAAGTTGTTCAAATGTGTTACTAGACTTCGAATTTGTATTTTGTAAGCATAAAACAATAAAAATACGATGAAAACAAACATTACGTACCTTCTAGATAACGATTGCGCGCGAAAACATGCAGCGACACACAGGCGCACCGTAGCGCGACAGTGCTCAACTAATCGTGCGCAATTGCGACCAGGGATTTGAAAACGAAATTAATTTCGTTCCGTTATCATTAATGTTATCATATAACGTTCCAAAATTTGTAACGATACTAAAACCTAAAAATACCAATAACGTTACAAGAAAGAAACGTTAAAGAATATCATTTTCGTAGAACAAAATTTTAAGTAACGTTACAGGTATCAGTAACATTAAGCTTATCCGCTTGTAATAACGTTACAGGTGAAACGTTACAGATTAATTTGTAACGTTATTCTTAAGAACTTTTCTCGCTGACCACCGCTCCGTCGTCGCCCGGTCAAGCCACCGCTGTATTCGTTCGAGAGTGCCCATCTTTTCCCGACATCTGCCTACTTCTATACGTATATATTTATGTGATTGTGTCAACTTGTAACTTTTTTTTCTGTATACGTCTCATCGGTGAGTTCTATTACTATTATAATGGGTGAGTATCTATCATTTTCGCTATTTAATAATGAATACAATTGTTAATGCTGTCTCATTGATCCTGCGGTCTATAGATAATAGATATAACGTTTAATAATACATAAGTACAGTTTTTTATCTCACGAAGCGACGTGCGCTTTACTTGTGAGAGATGCGCCGAGTACTCATTTATTACTAAGTACTCGGCAATATTCGGCCATTTTATTAGTACTCGTTATCGGCCGAATAACTCGGTTTGACTGTCGAGGTACTCGTTACTTACGGGTGTTTAGTTGGAGTCATAATTATTCATTATTTACAGGTGACAGTGACGATGATTGTATATTCCAAGAGAATAGTCAGCCACTTTTTACGGAGGTTCAGAATGAGAATGAGTTTAAGAGGAACGCGTATAGCGACAATAGTAATGGTAACTATTTCAATTTATTTAAAGAACCACTAGTACTTAGTGTGATTTCGTGATATCAATCAATCAAGTGATATATTGCTACATATCGCCTGATGTTACGGAATCACACATAGGTATAGGTACTTATTTGTTTATAGCCTGTAGTTTAGAAAATATTATAGATTGTATTTCTTTCAGGCACAAAACATTCTTCTTATGAAATATATGACATGTCACAATCTTTATTGCTGCCAACTACTTCTTTAACTAAACGAAGACGTTTACAAGAAAACGATGACCAGGATGTACAAGAGAAGGACAAAATGGATAATTGTGACGGTAATAAAGAGAAAATACCAGACAAATGCGAACAGAATACACAAGATTTATTTGAGAAAGTGAACGAAAAACACAGCGCCAACGAGATAACATTAGAAAATAACTCTGAAGACAACTCTGAAGTTCAATGTATTCATTGCACTTTTGATAAAGAATTAGATAAACGTAATTATTATTTTGGTAATTTACTTATCGGAGAATTACAATTTTTACCTCCATGTATGAGATCTAACGCTTACATCAATATTTTGAAATATATTGATGCACTAAAACATAAGCATATAAATAAACGCTCAGACTATTAAGAGGAAGAAATAATATTCCACTTTTAAAATGCACATAAATGAAGCAAATTTTAGTAATGATGGTCTTACGTTTTTTGTAATTTGCAGGTCAGTGTCAGGTTGTATGTTGATTAAATTATGATTCGCGACCGTAACAAATATGATTTTACAGAATTATAATCATTAGAATCAGCAATACAACTCCTTAAATTAGAATAATCCTCAAATGTCATGATTTCATGAAATAGTCATTCAATAGGATTATAGGAACTTAGAGAGTTGTATTGATGATTTCTATGATTATAATTCTATAAATAAATATTTGCGGCCGCGAATCGTATTTAGATCATCATACAACTTAATACTGACCTGCAAATTGCAAAAAACGTAAGAACATTTGAAGGGGGTCATCCTTACGCTTTCGCCTTAATAGCATGTGTATTTCAGTATTTCAGGGAGCTTGCCGTTATGATAGAAATTATAAGACTACTACTACTAATCCACTCACGAGATATTTTTGAGACTCACAAACGGAATCTTTAGTCATGAGCTGGTTTCGCAGCACAGTCGCGGGTCGAAATGTCTAAGTTAGGTGAGTAGTCCCAAAAATATTCCGTGTGCTGATTTACATTAATTTATAGAATCATTATCATTTGATTAATCAAAGCTTAAAATATTCCGTGTGCTGATTTACATTAATTTATAGAATCATTATCATTTGATTAATCAAAGCTTAGTTAAGGGCGATCCGCAGTTGTAGCCCGCGAAATTCAAATTTTCTTACGTTTTTTGCAGTTTGCAGGTGAGTGTCAAGTTGTATCTTGATCAAAATATCATTCGCGACTAAGTTAAACTTAGAGAGATATTTCAATTATTCTAATGATTATAATTCTGTAAATATATATATGTTATAGTCGCAAATCATATTTTGATCAAGATACAACCTGAAACTGACTTGCAAATTGCAAAAAACGTAAGAAAATTTGAATTTCGCGGGCTACAAATGTTATTTCTTTTAATTTTAATAATACAAATTTTATACTTGGAGAAAAAGAAGATAAAAATCAACCCGTATTGTTTAGCATTGATTTATAATTACTGAATAATCATCATTTCTTATTAATTGTTATTTTTTTTTGTGCAAATGATTACTTCGAATAAACAAAATATCTTCAATAATATCGTCTTTTAAATTTAACCTTAAATCAGACACAACGAATTTCATCGATGAAAACAATCTTTCGACGCTTACTTCAGTAACTGGTGTTGCCAATACAATTTGAGCTACCTTGTACAGTGATGGATATTTTTCTTTCTTGTGTTCCCAAAACTTTAATATGTCTGCAGAACAATCTAACAACGGCTCTTCTAAAAACACGCTGAGTGCCTCTTTAAATGTTTGCACGCATTCATCTATGATGCCTCCAAGTCTCGGTTGCAGTAATGTTGAAATATTATCATGTCTTTCCATGTAACTGGTATTTAAGAAATCTCATAATTTGGTCTGTACACTATTAATATTTTCTTTGTCAGATTCATATTCATCAGGTGGGTCTGTAACTTCTGTCGTATCTATAACATCATTATCGCTTTATTCCAAATCATTTAATTTCAATAATCTAGTATACAGGGACGTAATCTGACTTTTCGCAGCTTGTTGTTGGTCTATTTTCAAGGTGGAGTTTATTCGTGGGTCCATAATCATAGCATTTATAAACGCTTCACCGTTAAAAAGCATACTTTCTCTGTTTTCTATATTACTAGTTATTTCGTTGGCTAATGTAGTATTTAAATCCGATGTCTCAAGTTTGCAGGTCATCCAGGATAAGTAGCAGTCACCTACTGTTAACTGTTCTGATTGTAATTTTATCATTATTTTTTTCGCTGGTTTCAGTGCAGCAACTATTTCTTCTAAAATTTTCCATGTCGAATCAGGTAAAAAGAGATTTCTAGGATCTGAGGAACATATATCTTTAAGGGTAAATAGACTCTCAATCATATCTATGGTGGAATTCCATCGAGTGGGACAATCCAGAATGGGCTTATTTTTTTTTTCTGCTCTGAGTGCCATACTGTAAGTTGGTGTACGTAGTTTTTTTATAATTCTTCGCGCAGATGCAAAAGATAGTTGTATTTCAGGATTTTTGCAGGCGTCATTAACTGCCAATTGCAACGTGTGTGCAGCGCATTTGACAATACAGATATGGGGTCTAATTATTCCAAAATTTGTGATCTCTTCCAGTCGTGCTTCTATTTCGCTCTCATTAATATTTATATCGCCGTCGTTTTCTTCATCTGATTCCGTAGTCAAACCTGTATTATTTGAAGAGCCTGGGGAAGGATCATCTAAAACATTCATTAATCGACCCATTTTTATCATATTGGCTCCATTATCGGTGGTTATGGAATAAATTTGATTTGTGTCAATTCGGAATTTTGTTAATATAAATAAAAGCATCTCCTTTAAATATTCGGATGTATGGCTTTGGTGTAACTCAATGAGGCCAATATGACTTAAAATGATTCTTCCGTTTTGAATAAATTGCAGGTTGACACCCATAAAACCTCTTGTAGAAATCGATGCGATATCGACTTTAAGGCTGATAAATTTTCCACGCAACTCATTTGCCAGTTCCGTCCTTAATTCATATGCAGTTTTGACCACCTGATCTCTAATGTTATAGGAATTATTTTTTTTTATTTTCATTTTCGACTTTTACCGGAACTAGCGATAAAATTTTCTGAAAAGCCTCATCATCGATTAAGGATAATGGGCGTCCATGAATAGCAACTAATTTTACGCACTCTTGGGATAGTATAGTGAGGGTATCTTCAGATTTTTTTAATGGAGTTGAATGGCTACTTGAGCCGCTTTCATTTTGATCGCAAACATTTTTGTACTCCTGTGGATGGTGTATTGGTAAATGTTTTGCAAGATTTGCACCGTGTTGTGTCTGAAACAAATAATGCCCATTTTATACATTTTTGGGTTTGTGTATTCGTACATTGCAAGGCGAATGAATAAAGTTGCGCCCTAATGAACTAAAGTAAACGGTGTAACTGTAAATGAATGTCCAGTTAAAATATTAAAATCTGTAAATTAAATAAAATGGAATCAGGAGTTACTTTGCGGAAATCCTTGATATACTGATGCTTATACAATTACAAAATCTAGTTTTTATAATTTACTTTAGGTATTATTTATTAAGCTTAAATGCAGTATGCATGCAGCACCGCCCATCCCGCAAATATATGCACATGAAGATTATGCAGGTGTGAATAATATAATGCAACAAACAACCCGAACACAAAACAGAAAGGTACATAAGTCAATCACATGTATGTACCTACTTCACTTTTCATACCTACGCTCGGTGGTCGCGCTAGGATTGTCACCTATGCGGCTGTCCCATTTCAAAACCTAGTAAGGACTTATAACGAAATTTTACAGGGGAGCGCATAATCGTAAAATAGGTCAGCCTATGAAAAGTATTTATGTTAGGTTAAAAAAAAGGTATTGGTTGTAGAAAATACTAAATAATGAATACATAGTACTAGCAACATTTTAATACATGTGTATATTACATATTTTAAACCCCTTACTAACTTGGATAATTGACACGAGGTAGGAGGTTCATGTAGCCAATTAGTTTTATAACATAGTAAGAGCACTTGCTAGGTTTTGTTATGGTTTATGGTACATGAAACTTGCACATCTCATAGACTAAATTCTAGTAACTCTATGGGTATATGAATAAAATAATGATTAATTTAATAAATCAGTTTCTTTATTTTTAAATCAGGTCAAACACAAAACAAAATAAATGCTGAATAGCTCTATTCAGCTTCTGTAGACATTTGCCCACCATTTGTCAAATCAACAGACGAGTCATTAACGGGTAAATTATGCCAAAATGCCTTTCTTGTTTCAGGCATCAGGCATACCAATTTATTTATAATTTCTTCTTTCTTATTTTGTTTAATGCCCCTTGGAGTGACAATAGTTTCAAGAAGGACCGTACAATTAAATTTTTTCATTAAAAAATCCAGTTCCTGCCGGGGTTCATCAAATCTGAAAAATAAAATAAGTTCAAGTCAAAATAGTAAAACAAATCTGACATAAAACGATGTTTAAATAAATGTTACATACCCTGTTTTATAATAAAGGTTTCTTGATCCAGCGCCAAATTCCACTTGTACAACAGAGTTTAAATTAAAAGTTTTTAGCGGTTCATTATGACGCGCTGTTCTCTTTTTTTTTGGCCATTCATGTCTACAAGTGATTTCTACCACTTTTATATTTTTCCTTGACTGCATCACCGTATCTTTAAAATCTTGAAAATCATAAATATTTTGTTGCCTCTTCATTTTCAATTCTATATTGCCGTGTACGGCATCCGCGGATATGTGAGTATGACCTTTTGTTAGATAGCTAATAGTTACCGATTTAAGATCATTCAAAGAATTGTTGACTATCGTAATCATTGCTGTGTAAAGGGTCCAATTTTTATTTTGGGCTGTACAATTATCAGTCCATATATACAAGTGCTCCAAATCCCTATTCGCCTGTAAGAAAGCATATATGGCGTTCACAATATCACTCGCCTCTCTTCCAGCTTGAGCTTCATGCCAAAGGACACATGTGGCAGAATCGCTGGACTTCTTTTCAATTGGAGCAAATGTTAAATTAAAAGTAATCAAACGACTCATGAAAAACGCATCTTTAATGGCAGGCATTTCTGGTAAAATAATCACTTTCTGCAAATCCATTGATATATATTTAACTCTGTTTGAGTTTTTGCTTGTTCCATCTAATCTGCATCTTTGTAAAGCAGAGTCAGCTTTAGACTTATGATTTTCATATTTTGTTCTTATTTCTACAGGCATCGAGTTAACATCGCAGTACTTCTTCAGTTCTTCTTCATACACCGAGCATTCTCCACATCTGTCGCCTTTAGGCATGTGGAATGAAATTTTCAGTTCTTTTATTTTTTGCCTGTATAATTCAATCCCACATTTAAAACTTGGATTTTTTGCTTGAAATCTTTGTACATTTGCTGAAATGTTAAATGTCTCGGCAGATATTTAGCTAATGGCGCATTGTGACGGCGATAATGACTGACAGTGGGATGAAAAGTCATGATATGTTCGGTTATAATGTTTCCATTAATTTTTCTTCGATTGCCACCCCTGTTTTCTTTGGAAACAGATGCATTCAATACTCCTTTTTTTATAGCTCTACTTAGTTCTGTTATCACGGCATCGGTTTTATATCCAAGAGTTGCCAAAAAAAAGTTACGACACACGGAAATCATCTCGTTGTCTTTATTTGGCAAAGAAAAATAACGACTTTCGTTTTTAAAAAAAGTTTCATTAGAATTTGAGGTTTGAATCTTACGTCGCTTTATTGAACAAATATTTATACATTTATTTAGGAAATTACGCCTTGATACAAAATTTTGATCCCAATATTTATCCCAAATCTCCTTCCGCCATTCAAGTGAAAACATAGCACATTGTCTCTTGCATTTGCCATCACAACTGTTTACGATAATCGGGTGTTTTATTTTATTTTTATTTTCTTTTATAACATTTGATACAGGTGTAGTGATGTTAGATATATTATTATATTCATAATAAGTAAAGACTGGGCCAGGATATGCAGCTACAAAATGTATTTCAGGTTGTCTATTTTGCTGTAGAGTATCACCCAACACAAAGTCTCGGAATGTAAAATCAGTATCAGAAGAAGTATCTTTCACAGATTCAGGCAACTCAAAATCAGGATCTTCAACAGAGTCGTCCAAATCGCTGACTGTAATTAATTCTTCTAATTCTTCAAGGCCAATGACGCCTAAAGACGTGTTAGTTGTTAAAGCAGTGTTATTTTGAGATGAAGAGGTAGATGGTTCATTATGTTCAATTGAGCAGTTATTATTAGCAGGCAAACTGAAGCAAAGAAAAAAAAAATGCAACACACAAATCACAAGCTTGCTTTAATATTATTTTAAAAGTCATCATTAATTCCTTTTGATGCCAAAACCAACAACCTCAAAACCAAACACACCCTACCAAATAATCAGGCACAGAGGTTAAAGTATGAATGTTAGAATCATAACTCTTAGTGCACGTGTTATAAACGAAAAGAAATATTCTAGAATATAACATAGAAATATAACATGTAGGTATAATGAACTTACCACTTCTCTGTCTCTAAATCACAATCTATATTGTTATTAATTGCAGCAGCAACAATCTTTTTCGAACGGTAAAATTGCATATTTTGGCGGTTTATTTTACGATTATATACAGCAACACAGAAATTAAACCGTTCGCTCGTCGACGTCGATTGAAGCTCACTGCCGCGTGAGCGCAACGTGTCGCGAGAAGCCCCCCGCCCGCGCCCTTCGCCACTCGCTTTACGTGTTTCAAAAACCTAGTAAACGCATCGACCATTTAAAAACCTAGCAAGTCCAGAGAGTTACTAGGTTTTGAAATGGTTAAAGTGACATACTAGGTTTTAAAGTGGTCACGAGGGAGTGAATGGAGCACTTACTAGGTTTCGATGTTTAAATATATCTGCTTTCAAGCGAGTTTAAGACGCTGGTGTTTTTGTATTTGGTAGAGACTTACTAGGTTAGCAAGATTGTGCAATAAAACGATTTTTATAAAAAATGTCGCTTACTAGGTTTTGAAATGGGACAGCCGTATGGCTTACGCAAAAAAAACTACCTATCGTGGTAGTGGCACTCGTATCTAGTTGTTTGATTTATTGTTGAGAATGAAACAGGAAGAAAGGAAATATAAACCAAACAAAAATATTTTAATTTGTCAATTTTCACTATCGAAAATCCCTAATAACTTCTAAACGGTTTACCCTATTTACCCAATTTATTTTGCCCTATTGGATTGAGATCTAAACCTATTAAATGACACTAAAAACAACAAAATATAACAAAAAATCATGTTTTCAACTTACGTAATATTTGTCGGCGTGAATTTAACAAAAAAGTTACTTCGTTTATACTGATTCAAAATAGGAAACTATTATATAAATCGAGCTTAGATAGCTTTTTTTTGTTGCTCCATTTTTGCACTTCACAGACGCGTGTCTCAAGCGGATGGCACTCGCTATAGTTTTTTGTGCATAAGCCAAAGTTGACAATCCTAGCGCGACCGCCGAGCGTAGGTATGAAAAGTGAAGTACAGACGCCAGCACATCAAGTTACTACAATCTGTCAAATTTCTTTGATAGATTTTCAACTTTATTACTAAAGTGTTAAGGTTCAAGGTTGATTGGAAAAATTTGACAGATTGTAGTAACTTGATGTGCTGGCGTCTGTACATACATGTGATTGCCTTCTGTACCTTTCTATTTTGTGTTACAGGGTTCAGCCGGTACCCTAACGGGAATTTAGTGTAGCTTGTTTCTTAACAGTTCAAAGAAATGCTCATTATTATTACTTAAATAAAGCGAGATAAACGTAAAAAAATATTATATTTTGATCAGACCTCAGCATTTTCATTTCTATACAGTTTTCTTATGTTTTGTATAAAGATATAAAAAACCCGCAAAAACCGGTTTCACCGATTTTGTAAACGACAAATTATCCGAAAAAAGGGTTTTTTTTAAGAATCCGGTTTTAACCTTATTTAGGTACTTAGTACCTACATAATTATGTCTCAAAACTTGAACAACACAGTATGTGAGATGCACTGAGTACTTTTTATTACTCGGTACCTACTCGGCATACTCGTCCATTTAGTTAAGTAGGTAGTATTCGTTATCGACCGAATAACTCGGTTTGACTGCAGCGGTACCTACACGAAAAGAACTAATGAACTTATAACCTGATGTCTTTAGATTTATCGCCGTGTCGTCATAAAATCTCCAAATCAATGATCTTTTACGGCCACTCATCTCTCAAATAGTTACAAACAAACTCAGAATAGACATTATTTACTTGAAATTTTCCCCTATAAACAAATTTTGTAAATATAATATGATGTGCATGTGATATGACAAACAAAACAAATGGCAAGTAGGTACTTGATGCGCGCTGGGCTCGGCGGCGGTTTGCGAATGGCGCGGTACCGCTCGCTCGCCGGCCGGGGCCGCACGTTGCAACCAGCGATTTTGCGAGCAAGTTTAAACCTGTTTTCGCGCCCAAGACCTGTGTCAACTAAACCGCAGAGTACTCGGTAAAACTTGTACTCGGCGTATCCCTACATGTATGTATTTAGAAAACACTTACGACAAACCTTTTGTACTTAATTGTAAACATCACACACACTTTGCTATCGCGGACGATTAAATCATCTTTCATCTATCAATAATATTAATAAGTAGTAAGATAAGATTTTACTTACCCTAAGAGTTTTATTACAACCCGGAACACCACATTTCGACGACTGTTTGTCGTCGCTCAATGAAAAATATCTGTACACAAAGTTCTTCTTCTTACGGCCCATGATTTAATAAAGAAACTGTCAAAACTCAAACTATACGAATTGAAATCAAATAATGTAAATAAATAAACATAGCGAAATGCTACGTTGCCGTACTGCGCTCGAGAAATAAGTACCTACTACTAGACGACGACGACGACGACGCGTTTCGTATGCGTTGCCGCACCCGCACCGCACACAGCCCAAGGTCATGAAGCTGGCAACGTTGCGTATCGAAATGAATAACGTTATTATATCGTTATACTAATAACGATATATTGATAATATTGTTAGTGAACACTTTAAGATTTCGTTCCGTTTGTCAGTATCGTTATAGCCAAGGAATTAATTTTGTTACGATCCTGGTGGAACGGTACAAATTATCGGTACTGGAACTACGCGTAACGTTATTTTGAGTAACGTTTCAAGTCCCTGATTGCGACGTCTAAGGGCGTAGTGTGCGTATGGAGGGAACAATTAAAATGTGTATGTGTGCGTGTAGGTACTTTCTTTGGACGAGTTTTTAACAATGTGTTGTGCCAGTACGATGGTCATATTTGTACCTTTGGTGACAGTAGGACATGCCATGCCTTATGATAGTATGAAAAATCGACCGTCGTGAAACGTACTGATTTTACACAAGTCAAAATTTTAACGTCGACAAACGTACTGTCGTATAACTTTTAACGCCTTGACGCCTGTCGGCGGTACTGTCCGTCAACGTGTTAAGCCTCAATTAATGAAACGTAATAGTTATTCAGTAAAATACTTTTTGGAGAAAACCACAGAGAGTAATTTCTTTGTCATAGTTATTGAATTTGATGGTAAATGCCAAAATTATTATGTCAATGCAAATGCAGAAATTTCAAAGATGTTGAAATAATTATCTAAAAACAAAGCAAGTGATAAACGACCGAGAACGACCGGAAGGGCTCTGCGTCATCCTACAGCATTGAGTCAACCGGCTTTCAATGGATGGTCAAAAACATACATAGTCAGCTAAAGGATACATTTAATCACACCAACCACTAAGCTGCACCGATTCCGATAGGACTGAAGTACTCCCTGGGTGACAAGAAAGCTTCAGCGGAAAAACTCGTCTACAAGAAAAATTCTACGTCAGCGAAGCAAATTTAACCTAATAAGGTGCGTTGGGGTAAGATCGGCGCAGGGGTAAGAACGTAGAAATCAAATATCCCACTTATTTGGCTATATTTTTTGATGCTAGCCACATTGCGCGCCACGTCATTATGTTCCGCCCCGTCCCGCAGTGACCGCAAGTCGCTCCGGCAACTCGGACGTGTACCACGCGCCGTTAGAGAAAACAAGGTAAGTTTTATGAAATATTTGTTTATCCGGTCTTTCACCTTCATTCGTATTTGCATATTTTAGCAAAAGTATAGCTTATTTTAGTATTGTTTTGCCTAAATACTAAGTTTTAAGCAGTGATAACATGATAAAACTAATCCAGATATTGACTGAGACTTGACTTGAGACTGAGAGCTGGCAACCATTTTTTTTCCATTCTTTACATCATTTTTTAAATGACGTAAAATTTACCAAAAAAACATATAGCTGCAAATTATATTACCAAATTAATTATACAAAAATTAGTTGCGGCAATTTTTTTATAGGCAACCTATTGCTAATCCTTTGAATACTTCATCAACTTTCATTTAAAATTAAAACTTACGTAACTGTTATTGAGATGTTAGGGTTTGCGTCTGTGGTCATATTAGATACTTATATCAACAATTCACTTGCAGATGCCACGTAAATACTCCCAAACCTCTTCGCGAGCCACTTCTTATACAAAAGAAGCGCTGCAATTAGCCATGCAGAAAATAAATTATAAGGAGCTCACCTGAACTCACAAAAATGTACGGCATACCTACATCCACACTTAGTGATAGAATCCTGAAGAAAACAGCGATAGTAAGTAATACCCTTGGCAGGCCGACAGCTATCCCAGTGGCATTAGAATCTGAACTGGCAAACTGCCTACAAACACTGGAAAAGTGGGGTTGGGGGTTATCAAGAGAAGAGGTACTCGATGAAACTCAAGATTTTATAAAAAAAAAACTCTTTCTATGATGGCAGACCGGGAACGGACTGGTTTATTTCTTTTCGTCAACGCCACAATTTGTAAAATATAATTGTTTGTATTCATTTTTATTATATTTTTTTTTTCATTCCGTATTAGTGATTTCTATACTTCATATTATTATTATTATAATATAATATTTTATACTGCTACGCATTCGTTTCATTATTTGAATATTCCGATTCCCTTCATTTCTCTACCAACCGTACAGTATTTCAATTTTATATCACGCTTTAACATACGCTTGCTTTATTTTTATTTGGTAGTATTCTTGTGGATAAAACCAAACTTTGAGAATCATAATATCTTCTTAATTTGTTATGTGGGGAAAGATCGGACAAATTAAACGAAAAAAAAAGAATAATCTGGTACATGTATGTTGTTAGGTAGATTTTTTTGATGTCATGTTAAAGAACAGGAAAGATCGGATACATTCTTTTCATACACTATGTGCTCCTAGCAATAGAAATAGTTTTAAATTGTTGTCCGACCTTACCCCTTGATAGCCAAATCGTCATTATATTCACAAAAATTGTGTCCTGATTTTACAGGCTTACAAAGCAAAAAGTATTAAGTGTTTATAAATAAATTAAATTTAAAATACACTGTGTTGAATCATTATTAATTTCCACTATTTTTCATTAATGTGCTGTATACCAAAATTGAGAAAAAAAAGTTTTTGTAACATCCTTGAAACTATTCGAAAATCCGTCCGATATTACCCCAAGGCACCTTAGTTAAAGAACGACTTAAAACTAACAAAAAATCAAATGGAAATTATGTTGAAGAAGTTGGGGGAAAAAAGATATGAAAGGTGGAAGATTATAACCTAAAATAATCTAAAACTCTGAGGCTCACCATTATTGGTTATTATTTAGTAGTAGAGTGGCTTATTTATACATACTTAGGTACCTAGTACATAAGTAGTAGATATTACAGAACGCCACTTGCTACGATTCTAACATAAGTACCTAGGTATTCGTTTTACCTCGTCAGCTTGCACGTTATGACATGACTATTTTAACCCTTTTAAGGATATTATCTATCAATACTCAAGGTTAATGTCCCGATGTCCTTCTAGGGCGTCCTCTCATGGCCTATCAAAATGTTGCTGGATCGGAATTAAAATCTATCAATCTAGGTAACCTACCTATTATTGATAGAGGTTATTATTCCGAATTCCCGATCCTATTACGTTATCGATTCTACACGTATCAGATAATTACATATGAATATTTTTGCATGATAATACCTGCAGGATAAGTACTTAGTCAATTCAGATCTAGAACATTCTATAAAAGCTCATTTAATTTACTTCTTTCTACTTGTAACTAGAGGTTTGTTAAATAAAACCACATAAGTACTTATTTGGTATTTTGGTTATTACTTATAAAATATTCATGACATGCAAACATTGTATCTTGCTTTAATCTTGTTTTGCGTTCCTAGACAATATTTTATAATAAATAATCTATTTACCTAATCAAAAGATCATCTAAGATGCTAACTGGTGCAGCGACATAGTTTTGGTGTCTGGCATAACCCATGTACCACAAAATGCTCATAACATGTGAGCAACAGCCCACTCTTCGAGCCCCCATGGAGCAATGGCAATAATAACCTAATATCGAAAACTAAAACCGATTTTAATTTTTGGATTGTTTAATCGGGGTATTTCTATAAGAATTTCATTAAAATCTATTTTTGTCAGTCCAAACCAGTACTTAAATAGATATAGATATATTATCAGGATTTTGGAAATCCAGTTTTGTACCATCTGATAGCAAAAACACAATTTCTTCTAAATGTGTGGCACTAAATGTTGAGATTGCATTTTCAGCAGCATACTATTCTAAGTGAAATATTATAAGTGAAAATTACAAATTCTTGCATTTCTAGGAATAAAAAATTAAAATCCTTAACCCTTAACTTGGCAAAATGTAAAGCACGTGTGGTGCAGTATTTCTGGCAAAGTATGAAACTGCAAATTAACCAGTTTTTTATATTTAAATAGCTTTAGGGGAGTTCTAATACATTGGAATTAATATTTTTTATAATAATAGTTTGTTAATTTATTAAATATTAATAGTGCCCCAAAGGGTCACCAATTTCGCTTAAATTAGTTAATGCTGTTATTTGTGCCCCACGAGGTACAATGCCGTTTTTGCCTACAATAATAATAATGTGCAAAATAACAATAAAAACAAAATTTTGTATTCACAAAATAAGTAATTTATTCAAAGAAATGACAAAACAAAAAATGTATTACCAAAACTATAAATTCTAACAAAAATTAACACAAAAAGTAAATCGAAAAGATTTTTTAAGAACTTTAATAATGTAAAATTAAATTATTAGTTAATTTTATTGTTAAACTTATCTTACTGAAACTGCCTCTTCGTGAGATCAATTTAAGAGATCAAGAATATCTTACGTAAAATATAACAAAATTATCTATGAAAAAGGCCACTACAAAAAATACTACTTAAAATGAATCACAATAATTGTCTATAATCAAAACAAAGTTAGTTGTAATTGTAAATAGTAACGTAAATAGTTGTAAATAGTAACAGTAAACGTAATTAATCAACCTGCTAACTATATTTTGCATAAAAATAGTCTTCTGTATATATTCCCTACTATGAAAACTTACAAAACAATTTCGGTCCTTTTTTATGCACAATCGCATTTCACATTTAGTACACATAAAAGTAGTTTTTCCAGAATTACATTTTCTACAACGACCTTTAGATGTCACAATAGGGTAATGATTATGTCCGTCAAATCGTATATCTTCAGCAGGGCGTGTCTTTATAGGATTAATTATTATATTTCTAGATGATGGGCCCGGAACATCATGCAAATCCACTCCTAGTGGAGGTTCTTTTTGTGCCTGTAAGCCTTGAGCTATTTTTAATCTAAAATCTTTTAATCGAAGGTATTTGTCATCAGTCATTAATAAACTATATTCTCTTCTATATAGTAGCCATGCATTATTTACAGATATATCTAGAAGCTGTGAAACTGCCATATACCACTTGTGTGTTTTGTAATATGTCCTGTATATAGCTATCAACATATCGGAGAGATCCACTCCCCCCATATGTTTATTATAGTAGGCGCCAGATAATCGTGGAATATCGGTCATTGACCCACCTACATTTATTGACATTGTTAATTTGAAAAACGGAATTAATGACACAAAACTGTCCCGAATCATCATCTCTCGTGATCCTTAACATGGTCTAATAATGAAAAACGATTCATATTTAATTGTTCAGGTACCTATGAGCAGTTATTAGGGAAAGGTCAATATACTTTATTCCACATTTATCTGGCGCCTACTATATATTCATTAATGATTTTAGGACATGGTATGTCGATAAATCTTTTAGCGTCCTTACTGTATCTATTACATGTTCCCATAGGTTCAAGACCTACATATGTACTTCCGATTAGTACAGGTTTATTGTCTAACCACTTCACCATGATAATCTTTTGATCATTACAAACTTTATAATCAACAAAACCACGTGGTTTCTTTTTGATCGATTTATCGGATTCTAAATCACATTTCCGTATTCTGTTTTGTCTGAAAATTCAAAAAAAGACTATTGAATTAAATTGTGAATGTGCCAGGTTCAAAACTGCATAAAAACTTTTTGCTCGACCTAATATAAAATTTTAGCTAGGACCAAACGAAACTGAAAATACAAGGTGGGCCAATAGATGTGTCCAGAAGTATATTATGCATCTTTAATATTTAACGAACTAAATTCCTAGGTAGGTATTTGTTCTGTTAAAAACAGGTTGATAATTAACAATAAGGCCTTTTCTCCAAGCCAGTATATCAAATTAACACGATTACGTTTAACATTTAGAAACATGAGATCAAAAATGTTGTATTTCTTATTAAATCCTAAAATTAGTTTTACAAATCAAATTACTAATTTAACCAAAAACACAAAAACGTTAAAATAATGAAATCGGATATTTTTATTCATCGCTCGTATTAAAATATATTCAAATCATCATCACTCGTATCACTCCAACGATCAATTGATATTTTAGTCTTCTTCTCATCAGGTTCTTCGTCTTTGACATCATCTCTACTTTCATCTTTATGCATCAAAATGAATTTCTCAAAATCGGTATGATAAGTTTTATTGTTCTCTGTTTTTAATTTAGCCAGATTTTTCTTGTGAATATAAAATTTTCTACTATCCCAATCAGTCACATTAATTAATATCTGATAGTATTTTGACCATTGGTGAATGCGGCCTCTTTGAAGAGTGATTTTCGGAACCGACCGAGGGGTCCGAAGAAGCAATTGCAAATCCTGTGTCATTTATTTCCTGAATGAATTCTGGTGTCGTATTCTCATCTAGAAAACTTTGAAATTGGTCAGTATTAACTTCTTCGCAAGTTGAAATATCATAGAACCCAATATGTTTGCCATGACTACAAATGATATCGATATTACATCTAAAACAACTTAGTTTTCTTAAACTAAGCTTAGAGTTCCCAAATGACCAAAGTGCTTGGTGCACCATCATTGTCCTTTTGGCCGCTTTTAGGGTTTTTGGGAAACATCTTGCTGCAATGTCATTTTTTGATACAATACGAATCTCTATTTTCACTCTAGGTCTTAGACAGGCTAAAAATGTGTCTAATGAGTCTACATCACTACTAAAACGGACTACTTGATCTGCTGTTCGTTTTAAAACAGCACCAACTCCGTCTGGTGCCCCTTTGCCGTGGCCAGCTTCTAAGTAGTTCCAGGTAATAGATTTCAGTTGTGGAAACTAGTGATGCAACGGAACTGGCATAACGGAAGCAGAAACGGAAACAGATGTCAAAAGTAAATCTTAACGGAAGCGGAAACGGAAGCGGAAACGGAAGCGTTAACACTATGAAAAAAAAGCACAATTGTACATTTAAAACTTTTTTTATTAAATTTGTATTTTAGTAGTCAAAATTAAACAGCGGCAAGTTATATTTAATAAAGAGTAACTTGGCCGCTTTTTCACCTTTCAGCCTATTTCGATGTTCTTCATATATTAAACCAGCTCCGCTAAATAATTGCTCACTGGCTACACTGCTGGAGGGAGCTGATAAGTATTGGCGAACTATTGGCAAAATATGGGGGTATTTGTGCGCATTTCCATTCCACCACATAAGGGGATCCTCATGAAGAGGTAGTCTTTTTTCTTTCTTGTACTCCCGAAGGTGTGACTGTATCTTTAAAAGTAAATTGTCACCATCGTCAGCTGTAGAAGAGTCCTCCTCCTGGTCTTCATTTACACTTAACATCGATTCCAATATTTGCAATGATGCTGATGATTTGGAAGTAGAAGGCTGCACTTCAATGTCTTCAATTGCAATTTGAGTTCGGCTTCTTTTGGGGGAAGGTTCGCAGTCATCATCTTGGATGGAACTGGATTGTCTGGTTCTAATAGTGTTAATGTTAATCTTCATATTAAGTAATTTAGATTCAACCTGCTCTGCAATAATGCTGGTGAAAAAATGCGATTTGTATCGCGGATCCAAATACGTCGCAATAGTGTATTTGTCGTCTTCGACCAGGTTTCCAAATCTTACACTTGAATTCAATTCATCGCGTAATTTTGTTATAAAATTTATGAATTGTTCTGAAGTATTAGGTTTCGTCTCTTCTTGTTGTAATGTGGTCTTTAGAACTTGAATTAATGGTATGACTGATGAAATACTGATTTGAGAACTACTTAGATTTCTTGTTATTTCTTCAAATGGCTGCATTAATTGCACAAATTTTTGAATATTCATCCAGTCTTCGGGGGATATCATCGCGATTGGATTTGTGCTTAGGTACAAGACAAGCGAATCTTTGAGTTTTGAAAACCTTTCCATCATGTAGAATGTGCTGTTCCATCTGAAATTAAATCAAATCAAATCAATTTTACTTGCTAGAAATATGATCAATAAATAGATGGTCACAGAAAATAAAATGTTAGATATTTCACCTAATGATGGCTTGCAAAAATTTATACAAAATTAAATGTCAAAATATTAGTTCTTTTCAAAATATAAATCCAAATTCAATTACCTAATCTTAAAAATATATTTATTTATAAGTACAATCAAAAAACTCCTATAACTCATAAAAACATTTGCTTATTAGTAATTTAATAGGTATTTATATTTACCTTGTAGGACAATCCTGAATGACAGAAAGAGGAGACTGATTAAGGCGTTCCTTTTGAATTTTTGTAAGCTCTGCCTGTGCGACCAAGGAATGATTGAAATGGGTGGCAATTTTTTTCAATTTAGCAATAAGTTGTAGGAGCCACTCTTGAGATTCAACACCTGCTCGTATGCACAGCTGAATTTGGTGTATTGCGCAACTGATATCCTCAAAGCCTGACAATTGTATTGCTCTAACCATGTTGGATCCACGATCACGAACCATGCAGTGAACTTTTTGGCGATCAATGCCCCATTCTTCAAGAATCGTTTGAAACTTTGTTGATATTATGGTGCCCGTATGACGTTCATCCATGACTTCACATTTCAAAATTATAGTCTTTTTGCGAAAATCTTTTGAGATCCCATGAGCAGTTAAACTAAGCAATGAAACAGCAGAATGAAGTTCCGACCATATGTCGCTTGTAAAAGATAACTTGTCAAATTCTTCAAGTAAATCTTTGGTATTCTTTGCTAACTTATTGTACAAATTGTCGCACACATAGGAAGAAAAATAATCACGGCCTCTTATCTTGTACTTTGGAAGAGCAGCTTGCATTACTCTACGAAATCCTGTATCTTCGACAAAATGAAAGGGTAAGTTTTGGAGGGCAATCATTTCAGCAATCGTACGATCCATTTCTTGAGATTTGTGATGCGATGAATCCCAATAATCCTTTACTTGTAGACTTTGTTGTAATGTTAATTGTCTTTTAGCGTTTTCGGCTGGAGTTAACGTAACCTACAATTACAACAACATAAATTGGTTACGATTACTTCACGAAATAAAACACGTATCCATACTAATATTCGACCACTAGGCCACGCACGACCTCACTTACTCAAAGTTGGTAAAGTAAGTAATAAATAAATATTAACTGACCATTTGTTTTTTCGTTTCCGATGAAAGTTTGACAGCATCATTTAACTTCTCAAACTCTGCAAACCGTTCGGCATGAATTGATTTTAGGTGACTCTTTAAAGCTGTAGTTGTGCGGCCTTTTCGCGAATACACTTTTTCACAAAGTTTGCATTTGGCACTCGAGTCGCCGATTTCATCAAAATAGTTCCAAATGGGACTTGTTTTTGGTTTCATAATTGCACTCTTATTGCACTAAATACAACTAGGTATCAAGCAAACAATAACAGAAGAAAAAACAACTGAAAATGTCACTACTCAAAGTCACGGGGCGCGGAGATGCGCATAGTGAACTAAAAACAATAATTAAATAAACGAACGAACTCGTTGTGACACGTTTGTCGTTTGTTTACCGCGCGCCCCTCCCTCCCAAAATACGCGGAAGGGATTCGGCAATTATCGGCAGCACGCGCGCCTGGACGCTCGACGCTCGTGTCATTCGTCCACGCGCGGCCCCCGCAACCGCCCGCGCCGTGCCGCCGTCGCGTCTGCTGCACCGCTCCTCATCGCTTTCTCCCCGCTTCCGTTCAGAGTTCTGTTATAAAGTTTGCGGAACCAGAAGCAAAAACGGAAGTGAAAAAAACATGCGGAACTTCTGCAGTTGCGGAAGCGGAAGCAGAGTTCTGTTGCAACACTAGTGGAAACTCACGATACAATTGGCTGATCAAATAAAAAATGAAACGGTTTCGATACTGACTTGTTGGACTGTCGGAAATGAAATGTACAGTATCAATTTGGGTTGAGATCTCCATTACGTACCCTATGGTTGGTACCAAATGTGCCGAGATAGCCGCAGCATCGTGTTGGGTACACTCACTTATAGTACAAAAGCTGTATGATTTTTGTATGCCAACTTCTGGATCTATCAAGTAGATGACGCATGTGTGCAATGATAATTGCATTCTACTACCACCAAAATGAAAGCTTTGAATTTCTTCATTATATTTAACACAATAGTTTTCGCTAAAGTCAGCATGAATCACTACCTCATGTGGAGTTAGGTTATTTTTAACTTCTTTGATGTTTTTATACTGAGTCCAAATATTAGTGCAATGGTTCATATAACCCACAAGATTTTTTTCTAATTGAAATATAATATTTCGAGGAAAATCGTACAAGGTTTCTTTTTTTGGAACCAATTTGGTCTTCTCCTCATCTTTTACATAATACTTTTCAGAGCAATTACGCCACTCATAATATTTAATTTTTTTATCATTCCGGAATTCAGCGTAATCTAGTTTTTTCCGTTGACATTTTTTGCATGTTCGATTTAAACAATTTTCATCATAAGCATCACAACACAAGCTTTGTAAAATACCGGTACCATTAGTTTCCTTTAGTATTTTATTCGAATTAAGGCATTTGATCAACAAGTCGATATTAATATGAACTTTGCAAGCACACGTATTTCTATTGGACTCTTTTGGGTATAAAACCCAAAAAGGGCGATATTTACAAAAAGTTTGATACGTTACCTTGACATTAGTATTATGTGTAAACTTGTTGAACAGATTTGTCAATGTGTCATTAAGTATCTTTTTTGCTTTCTTATTTTATTTTTGGTAATGTATTCTTTTTTAGATAAGATAAGATAAGATAAGTCTTTATTTGCCTTAAACATGGTATAAAGTTGTTACAGTCAGATATTAATGTTAAGTCCGCATGTTTAGCTATACAGGATATGTATCAATTGCATGCAAATTAATTATTATCAGTGAATTCTAAAGTTCAATGTCAGAGATAAAAAGTCAATAAAATTATTAGAAATACAATAATAATAATAATAATAATCAAAAGCATAATAATAGTTTCAACAGCATTTCTCAGCATTGCGGATACAATGACAATTAGACTTGAAAGAACATCGGGCATTTTTGTATGGGACACTTACCTACGGCGAACAAAAATAAAATTAGGTACGGTGGATAGGCAATTAAATCTAGTTTACAATGGTATAGTTCCCATATCTGTGGGTCGTGGCAATAAGGAGAAAATGGACATTTAAAAAATATTTATAAATGTTTTTGGGCAATAATTGAAGAGGAAAAAGGGAATCAAAAATAATTAAAACAACATATTTTTCTCTTAACTTTTATTCTGCTGCATCTAAATCTAAAATAGTTTCGTCTAAAAACGCCGCAGGTGTGTGAAATTCGTCTTGATATACAGCCCAAGATAAAAAGTATACCACACTGGCGATGTGCGCGCAACTCCCAACAGTGCGGCGGCCGTGTATACAGGAACAGTAATAGCCCTCGAGGCTTTGTCTTCCCTGCAATGCCGGATTTATTAGTAGATATGTATAATAGCATTTTGCTCTTATGTGACGGGACTGTATTCTGCCTCGTATTAATATTTTATTTTCGACCAACTCTCTGCGATGGTATAATTCCATTATATACACTCCGTTTGGCCGCATGTGTTCGTGGCAATAAGATTTGGCCAGTTTCAAATGGTATATTCTCAAGGTAAATAAAAGTAGCTCGTCGTAAGTCAATTGTGGGAAATCTCTTAATTCGGGATTGTTTGCATCTAGCGGCATGAATCCGACTCTTTGTCTGTTTAAATTGTTTCGAATCACGTAATCAGCCAATTCGTTTTCTCTACTTATGTTCTCATTTATTATATTTATAAACTGTGCGGCATGAGCGTTATCTCTATATGGTCGATAAGTGGCATTGATGAGTGCTGCAGTTATTTTAAAATCGGTCATCATATTTGTCAACGCTACATTAAAATAAACATGGCGGAATATCTTGAAGTCCTTTTTAAAGCGACCATTAATCGTTTCAACCACCCAACGACACATAGTTATTAGCCGTGATTTATTTGCATCTACTGTGCTTAACTGCTCTCCTCTTGCTCTTGTTGGTGGCATATGCGCATCATATCCATGCTCTTCAATGGCAGGAATAGAGTCTCTAAAGCCGCGGTCCAATATAAAAATGTCGTTCGCGTTCAGAAACCAATGCCAAGCGGCGTCCTGCATCATGTGACTCATTATTTTGGCATCCGTAGTAATGGCTGGGTACGGGCCTAATACATCTACAATATAGCCGTCTGTGCATACAATTAAAAAGGGTTTTACTAGGTTGCGGAATTTGTGCAGGCTATATGTTTTCCTCTGGAAAAGGAAGTTGGAGCTTTTTTGCACATATATATATGTTCCATCACACACAAGAATGGCTGCAGGTTCATTCTGGTTACCTCCAAAACTATGACTCGGGATGGTTAAGTTGCGAGCTACTACATCTTCTCTCGTCATGTGATCCAGACCCAGATGTCGGGGAACAAACTCTTCAGATAAACATTCTCGAGCTATTTTTAATTTTCGCTCCAATGTTCTTCTCGACATATTGAACATAGAAGCTACACGTTCGTCTGGTTCACCCGTTCTTATTTTAACTAAATACAGTCCTAAAACAGTAGCAGAACTGTTGGTTCTGTCACGAAGAGATGTTTGATTCAAAATTCTATTAAATTGAATTTTATCCATACCTGTATAAAAATGTAGTTCATTGTCATCTATCTCCTCAATATTTTCGAAGTCCAACTGAGTTCCTCGTTCCAATTTCCATTCATACAGCTCGATAATATCGAGAACATGAGCACTGTTAAAGTGTTCATGTAGAGGTATTTGCACATTAAGTAGATCTTCCCATTCATTGCTTACCATATGGGGTTGGCAAACTCGAGCAAGTTTTGGTATGAATAGCTTATTCATACGAAATAAATGTAACCTAACATATTTTGGCACAGCATTTGCTGGTACATTTCTGCAGTTTTGAAAAACACAGCGTCGAGCAGTATTAGATACACGCAAATATCCAGGAATAGTCATAATGCCAATGTTTTGTTGTTGTTGAACGTTAACTACTATTTCTTGGACTTCCTCTTCTTGTACTTGCTGGGGTAATGGTTCTTCTTGTACTTGCTGATGTAATGGTTCTTGAACTTGCTGGGGTAATGGATCATCTACTGGCCGGGCTTGCAATGCGCGATAAAATCTCAGCCAGCAAGGATTGCATATTGATAGTGTACCATCAAAAACAATCTGTAACAAGTTTATTTTACTGTTATTTATTGATAATCATAATAATAAATGTCACAACGTAATACACTATGACCAAGGAAACGAACAGTTTCAATGGTTGAAAAGGAGTCCTATGATGACGTCAACTATATAAAACGATATAAAACTATATCTAGGAGAATAAATAGAGGCTCTGTTGCTGCGCAAAAGTTGAACAAACTCTAGTATTTACATATAATTAATGTTCTATAATATAATTAACCATTTATGAATATTAGTTCTCTTATGATATCTATATTCGTGTACTGGGATCTCAATTTTGCATTTATCACAGTTAATATTACTGCTTGATGATGAATTAACAGGTGGTACAACTGAAAACAAAAAATACAATAACTTGTAATATTTATTGAATAAAAATATAACAATGCAGAACATGGTGATTAAACAATATTGATTTGATTATATAATGTTTAAGTATATAATATATGTATTTTAAGTAAGTACAAATAAGTAACACTACATTCGTCTACTTTTAAAATACAAGTTCGTAGATCGATAGTCAAATACTGTATTTGATTAATATTGATGATATTGATTCACCATTATCCGTTGAAAATGTAAGATAAACATGACCTTGTGAGTGAATTTGTCCGCCTATGCCATTGACTAAAACATCATTTCTATAAATGTCTGTATTTTGTGGAAAACTTTCTTTTCGTATAATTGACAAAGAAGCTCCCGTATCTAATAACCAGTAATATGCATTATTTCCTAATTTGAATGTAATTAATTTCGTTAATCCATTAAATGCAAAAAGTTCACTTTTATTCACGAAAATTTTTTTATCGGTCTTTGGGTTCTATTTTTTGACCAGTTTTTTTCGTTGTATTAGTTACTTGTGCTGAGTAAATTCTGCGTGCATTTTCTTTATAGTTGTTATTTCCAAAATATCTGCCTCTATGAGATTGTTGTGATCCCCTGGGATTGTAATTTCCCCATGAATTAGTGTTATCGCGAAAGTTATGGTGTTTAGAATAATGTTGTCCTCGTACATACCAGTTTGATGGTTGTCCTCGTCCTTGAGCACCTTTTCCTCCATATCCTTGCTGGTATCTCGAATGATTGGAACCTCGTTGTCCTCTGTTATTTGATTTATTAGTAAAATGCATGACATCACCTGAATTTGATGAAATTAAACACTCTTCATCCTTTGCAGCCTGTATAGCATCCTTTAACGAGCTATAATAACGAGCTGCAACTATAGTGCTTAACCGAGAATTTTTTAATCTATCTGCGAACTTTCTAATTGCATTTTTTTCATTAATTGGCTCTAAAATGTCATATTTACTTGACTCACCATCTGCTTGAGAAATTGTCAAGTCCGTAAATAGTTGTTCTAGTTCTGTCCCATATTCGTCTATTGTTCTATAATAATAATAATAATTTTATTGAGGAACAACATTGGAACCATTCTTGTTAGTAAACACCTCATATACTATAACTTGTGCACTAGGGTTAGTAACAAAATTTATAGATGGATAGTAATTAATAAGTCATGTACATACGAGGCATTTCATGCGGACAATGATTTCGCATGAGATGCCTCAGCACAGGAGCTCTCGGATCCTCAGCCACAACTTTCAGGATGCTATTGCTACTCCCTCGAATCCTCCTCACAAGCGATGCCACCTTTTTCCTGATGATCGCATGGAAACCATCCGTATGCGATTGGGCAAACATCCCTGAGGCACTACAGAAACGAGGGACATTTCAACATCATCCTGAAAACATTGTTGTACTGGACGCGCAAGGCATTTAGCGTCGTCGACAAGTATATGGCCCAGATATTTAAACTTGGTCACCTGCTTTATATTAGCGCCATTCAAGGTAATTGTAGGAATGGTGTCTGGGCACTTACCGGCGGCCTTGAAGACCATGAACTCAGTTTTCCTTATATTATATATAAGGCCATGTGATGCGGCGTATTTTTCACACGTCTTTAGCATCTCTCTGATTGCCTTGTGAAATATTTTGAAGTCGTGACTGAATGGCCGTGAACGATTTTTTAGTAATAAGATGAGTACGCATGACCTTCACAAGTTCTGAAATAGATGTATAAGTCGCAGCCATTCGTAGTTTCGCGTTTCCTGTGATCCTATTTTTCGAAACAAATTTTATTAATAAATTGTTATCCGTCGCGTTAATCATTTCTGAATACATCTCAATACCATCAATCAATCGTTTCGTTACATTCTTCGTTCCATCCATAACTGGTTATAAACTACAAGCCGTTTTTAAGTCGAATTCCATTTTCTCTATTTTAATATTTGGATACGTACACAAATTTTTAATCTCCTCGTAAAGTTGTCTAATATTTTTGAAAATATCTGATGCTGATGATATAATCTTGGTATCCTGTTTTGATTTCAATGGCAATAACAATTCGCTGCTTTTATCAAAAATATTTTTCGCTTCACTTAACTTAATTTCTATAGGTTTTCCTATATACCTAGATTTTCTCGCTCGCAAGCGATCAGTGCAGACGTGTTTTTCGTTCTTTTACCCAAATTATGGAGCATTAATAATACAATAACATGCAATATTGATCCATCATGTGTATTGACAATAATGTGTTTTAAGTACTAAAGTGGAGTGAACTATAATAGTGTGATCGCGAAGTTCGTCAACGCGGAGGTGGCTCTTCACCCCCTCGAAGGAAAGAGATGGATTGCGAAAAAGAAATTATTCATCTCTGTTCCACTACAGTAAACTGCGCGAAGTACGGCGGTTACACCTGTGATTTGAATGTTTGGATAGCAAAACAAAAATGCCCAACAATTGCGGCGCGTGTTGTTCAATAATAACGAACTTTTATATGGTATGTTCAAGTGCAAAGTGCAAAAAGCAATACCACTTGAGTTGTCTTAAAATAGATGCGATTGCGTTTGAAACATTTATGCAAGCATACAAGAAAAAATGGGTTTGCCCGGAATGTGTATGCTCAAATCCTAAAGGAGGGAACAGCGAAACTCCAGTTCGCGGAAATAATTTACCCACCACCACCATCACCTCTCCCATGAATTACGTAAATACTCAGAAGTAAGGCTTGTGTTATGGATACCGATACTCTTCTATTGGAAGAACTCAGGGAATTTCGAGTCGATATCTTGGCTCGCATGGATAGCCAGGCAAATACAATAGCACTCTTGTTGGATCAATTCTCTAAAACAAAAGCCGATTTAGACAACATTGTTAAAATAATGAGGGTGCTCGAAGAAAAAGTCGATGCTAAACTGTCCCAAGAAAGATTGACTCAATACAATACTGATGAGATAGTCGGAAATCCATCCACTTTTGCAGAAGTCGTCAGTCAATCTAGCGAAGACATCCCTATGAAGTCGCTTACATTACAACAGATACGACGCACCAACACAAAACCGCAAAAGATAAACAAAGGTAGGGCCACGAAATCTGTTGAGCTGCCTGCAGTGACTACAGCTGTTACTGATCTTGAAGCAAGTAACGTTGAAGGGGGAAAATGATCAATCTGGCTGGACGACTGTACAGTATAAAAAAAACAACCGGCAGCCAAAAGTTGTCAGAGTGGAAACAAACAGCGAGTTGAAAGCGTTACAAGCCACGGAACGGAAAAAACACTTGCATGTGTGGCGATTACACCCAGAAACCACTCTCGAATCAATGACTGAGCACGTTAAGAATGTATGTGGGCCGGAGGTGCCTATAAAAGTGGATAAAATAAAACATAAAACCGAGCGAGATTACTCGTCGTTTGTTATTGGAGTACCAGAACAGTGGTTTGATAAATTGAACCAAACTGAAATATGGCCCATAAACGCTGAATTCAACGAGTGGATTTGGTTTCGGAAGTATACCAAAAATTCATCAAATTAGTACCATCGAAATTTTTTACCAAAACGTTAGAGGTCTTCGAACTAAGTTGGAAAAATTTAGAAATAACTTAGATTCACTAAATTCGGACTTGTTTGCAATTACCGAATCGGGTTGCAATGCTTCCGTCACGATTCTGAAATTGTCCCACCGGGATACAATATACTTCGTAGCGACCGAGCGGATGGGCGAAAGCAGGGAGGCGCGTTTCTTGTGGCCACACACCGGTTCGAGCTGCGGCGAGTACGTGTGCCCGACGTATCGATAGACACCTGCGTGTTTGAAATGGTTTGTGCGACGGTACATTTAAATTGTAGATTTTTATTTCTGTGTTCTGTTATTTATATTCCTCCAGGTAGTTATGAAAATGATTACATGATTCTGTTTTCAGTTATAGAAAAACTATGTACTAAATATAAAGAAGTAATTGTGTTAGGTGATTTTAATTTACATTCGTGTTCTACAAATGTGACCAATTATTATGAATGTTTCTTATCCTTTTGCGAATTCACTCAAAATAATAATGTACCCAATTGTTTAGGTCGTCAATTAGATCTGGTGCTGAGTTCTGGGTTTAGAGGGAAGGTGTCAGTAGTTGCGGCAGACGGGCCACTCGTGCCCGTCGACGTGTATCACCCGCCGCTCGAAGTGATCGTGAACCTCGAGCCCGCGCGCGCCCTCCACCCCGCCGATAGTGTCCCCGCACGCTTGTCGCCCGCGGCCAAATCCGCTACTGATACAGACTCGCGCGCTAGTACATGCGCACTCAGTAATAGACCGCGATGGAACTTTTATAAGGCAAATTATGAATTGCTTTATTCTATGTTAAGTTCAACGGAATGGAATGATATGTACGAGATGCACGACTTGGACGCTATATTGAACTTCTTCTACAGTAAAATGAACAGAATTTTAGATATATGTGTCCCCAAGAAAAATCGTAGGGTGAAGTCACGGTACACTTATCCTAATTGGTACATGAGCGAAATAGTACAAGATCTAAAAACTAAAGCTAGACTTTACAAGACGTTCAAGGAAACAAAGAATTTAATTGTTTACAGTGAATATTCTAAATACCGAGCAATTATTAAAAAAAATATTCATGCTGCGCACAAACTACATCAAACTAAAATTCAACGTCAGTTTGCGAAAGATCCAAGGTCATTTTGGCAATACATACCATCTAAGACCAGCACGGCTAACAGACAAACTATTATTAAGGATGGTCAACACTTAACGGATCTTGAATGTGCCAAGCAATTTGCGATGTATTTCGAGTCGGTGTACAGTAGGGAGCCACCACAACTTGACCCGCGGGCGGCCGCAGCGACGGCGGCGGGGGCCATGAGTGGATCGCGCGTGCAACTAAACTCGCTAAGTCTTAAGGACGTTAGCGCGGCACTGGACGGCCTAAAACCGAAGCGTTCAGCTGGCCCGGATGGGATACCAGCCTTCCTATTCAGGGACTGCAGTAGGGTATTAGCGGAACCTCTGCACTATATATTTAATACGTGTCTCCAATCAGCGGCGTTCCCAACTCGATGGAAGATAACGTGGGTTATTCCGGTCCCCAAGGGTAAGGCAGGACCCGACATCGGTGGATATAGACCGGTGGCCGTGTTGTCGACGCCGGCCAAGGTTTTCGAGTCTGCCATCCAGCGCAGCATGCAGGAGCAGGTCCGCGCTCAGCTATCGGATGCGCAGCACGGGTTCCGGCCGGGGCGCAGCACTGCCACCAATCTCCTTACCTTCATGTCACAGGTGGTGCCCGCGGTGGATGCTGGTGTGCAGGTAGACGCTGCTTATTTTGACTTCCAAAAAGCGTTCGACACCGTCGATAATGACATACTATTACGCAAGTTAGCTGAAATTGGTTGCAAACCACATCTGTTGCAGTTCTTAGCCAGCTATATGCAGGGCAGACAGCAGTATGTAGACTGCAGCGGCTGCGAATCCGATCCGTATTACACCTGGTCCGGGGTGAGTCAAGGAAGCAACGTGGGGCAACGTGTGGAATTCATTATAATGATAAACAATTTACCAGAAGTCGTCAAAAATGGATCTTGTTTGTTATTCGCAGATGACCTTAAGTTGCTGCTTGAGGTTAGGACGGAGTCGGATTCCAAACGTTTGCAGGATGACATTGATAGGGTAGTGGAATGGAGCCATGAGAACAGGCTCTATTTCAACGTATCCAAGTGCTCGGTGATAAGTTTTACCCGCGCATGTACACCTCTCCTCTACGAGTACGTAGTGGATGCAATACCGATGCAACGAGTCACGCAGGTACGTGATTTAGGGGTTGTTCTCACTCCAGAACTGTATTTCCGTAAGCATATAACTAAGATCTGCAAAAAGGCATTTAGAAACTTGGGGTTTGTTCTGAGGCAGACGCGAGACTTTACCAGTATCACAGCCATCAGAGTCCTGTATGACGCATTAGTCAGGAGTCATCTGGAACATAGTGCTGTCATATGGGCTCCACATGAGGCTAAGTACTCAGTGATGTTGGAGCGAGTCCAGAACAAATTCACGCGCCACCTATATAAAAAACTTTATGGGGTATACCCATTTTACCCTTTAATGTACCCCACTCTATTCGTACTGGGTATGGTGGGGTACAATCAACTCGGGGTGCGACGGGAATTTGCACTAGTGTCGTACATAGTGAAACTGCTCCGAGGCATAGAGCACAACCCAGCTGTGCTGCAGCGGTTGTACTTGTCCGTACCCGACCGTTATGTGTGGAGGCGACGGCCCCCGCCACTGCTGGTCGTACCATCAGCCAGGACCAACTTGCTGGCCAAAACTCCTCTGACTCGAGCTATTCGCACCATCAATTATATTCAGGTCGAAATTGATATATTCACATGTCCCTGGGGTGAATTCGCAAAAATAGTATTGTTTACACTTTGTTACAAAAACCTAACATAATAGGTATTGTATTAGTATTTTGTGGTTTAATTCTAAGTTTGGGTGTGTGACTTAGCTATCGCATTAGGTTAAGACCTGTAATGGTAGTTTTAAGGCAGTTAAATAAATAATAAATAAATAAATAATAAATAAATAAATTTTCCCTTTTTTACTAAATATTTTCTTATTTCCTTCAGTTTGTTACAATTTTCTACCAGTGTCTCTATCATAATCTAAAAATATATTTCGTTATTAAAACGAATTACATTATTCTACTAACTATTTAAAAACAATAGTGCACCGGCGAAAGAATTTCATACGTTTCCATATTTGCAGCACAGTATCATATTGCATGAGTGTTTGTGCACGATTCTAGACAATTTACTGTTGAACAAAATAACATTAATCGTACATTTCGATTCTATTTTTAGAACTAGGTTTTTAAATTAACTTACAAGTTCATACTTATAGCCGAATATTATTTTGAACTTTCACTCGCGATATTTAAAACTCACTGATGCATTTATTAATTATTTCACTTTTATAATTTTCACTTAAGTATATCGACTAAACAGTGAGTTACTCACTGTTTAGGTGGATGGCACTGAGCATTATGCCGCAGCTTCTGCATTCTGTCGTCCCCGTAGAGATGCGCGAATACGTTGGATAGCCTGTAGACCAATTTCGTCCTGGATCCACCGATGATGGCACCGATTGTAGACACCAGCCAATACATGGCAGACTGCCGCGATAAGCACAGCCAGCATTATGTAGACGACGATGCTCATTCGCTCCACGTGTTTACAGACACCCTTCAATTTTGCTTCGTTGTTCCCAGCCATATTCTGGGTAATGAAGACTTCGTCTTTTTGTACCGTAGACCGACACATTTTTCTTTGGTAGCCGCGTTTTTTTTCTTTTAGTCAGGTACCGAATAACGTAGCCCGTGGCAGGGTCGCCATGAGATGTATGTAAAAAGGTTCGGGTGTAAAATAAGAAGGCTACTGCTCGGTTCCCATAGGGGTAGTATAATTAATGTAGAAATATACATTAGTGTGTACAAGTAATGCATAACGCAACGCAAGCAATAACATGAGACATAAATTTAAAGGAGCATACTTACTAAATAATATAAAGGACACACTTCATTGATACGAACTAATAAACGTTCACGGGCAGTCATTAAACTCTTTTCTAACACTTTTCCAAGACTCAGATTCCGTTTCACACTTATTTTTAATTGTTATGATTGAGTGGCGCCACCTATTTACCGGTGACACTCGTTCAATGTCATCGCACTATAAGTGCTTAAATCTTTAACTCTATGTAATAACTGCCTGATTTCTTTTCATCCATCTGCCTCGAAAACCCGTTCGCCAATCTACGTGTAATATAAGAGTAGATTGATTGATGTTTTTTACCCGTTGTTGTCTCCCAGTTGTCGTCATCGGAATCGCTTCCGAATAAATCGCAAGCTGTTGATCTGCTGGTTGGCTTCGGCTTCTTACTGGTTGACGGCTGGCACTCGGTTGACCCATTCGCCGACTTGCGCTTCATTTTCTCCGGCTTTGCCTTCGCCGTCACAGTTTCCGGCGCTGACTCATCATCAGACGGGAAAAGCTGATCTGCGTTGTACTTAGACCTGAAAATAGAAAATTTTATTAAATACTAGTAATTTTATCAATTACTTATCGAGTTGCCTAGTAGCTAAACTTATGTTATGGTTTAAACCCTGTAAGTCTCTGACATGGCTTTACACATGAACGAAAATACAGGATTTCCTTGCAATGTTTTCCTTCTCCTTAATTAAACGAGCAAGTGTAAATAGATAAACAAATTTATCAACATTGTATAATTATCTTTTTATTGAATTTATAATCATTCAAGTTCCTAATTTTTTTTTTTTTTCTATATTTAAGACCTGCGATCAGTCGCCTAGACTATAATCAGGTGTGTTGCAAGAGGTTGGAGTTTGGACAGGTAGAGCCACTGCTCCATCTCCCCTTAGTAAGGCAGCACATCGGCTCTCTTGAGTCTTCGAATTGGATTTGGCTGCAGGAGCATACTGGATAACGGGTTTGGGTGAGTTGTCAAGCGGTCTTTGTAGTTGGCTGAGTATCGTTTTGCTTCCTCCAAAATGGTTGGGATTTCCAGATACTCATGAATTTCCGAGGTGAGAGCATACCAGGGCGCCGAGGAAAGTACCCTTAGAATATTGTTTTGGGCTCTCTGCAGGCACATAATGTGGGATTTGCTGGCTGTCGACCACAGTTGGATTCCATATGTCCAAATCGGTTTTATTATGGAACAATATACCCTCAGCTTGTTGGATAGGGATAAGGCAGACTGTTTACCGAGGAGCCAGAGTAGGTTCTTAAATCTTAGATTGATTTCGTTGCGCTTCGTTTTTATATGGTCTTTCCATGTCATCCTCCGGTCTAGGTGAAATCCAAGGTATTTGACGCAGGTTGATTGCGGCAATGTGTCGGGGCCTTTTCTTTTTTTTTTAAGGATGGGAAATCATCAAATGACTTCTTCCGCTCTGGGTGGAGCGGGAGGGCGTGTCAGACTCTTACTGACTAAAACCCATCCGTGTTCCTTCTAAAGCCCTTTGCTTTCCAGGGCCGCGGTGACTCTTTCGAACAAATTCCGCAACCCTGGCAGGCTCTGGCCCTAGCGGGCCCCGTCCTCTTTGCTGACATCTCTTTGAGGCGCGCGCGAAACACAACGCGCCATCGACCCGGGCCTGGTGGTGATCGGACAGCGAGCCACCCAACGCTCGCCGTCCGCAGGCCCGCGCCTACGGTGGCTGGGGATCGCCCTGCGACTCCCGACGCCCGGGGCGTCTTCTTCTGTTGCGGCGGTTGGGGCGAAGGCCTTGCCTTTCCCTCGCGCGGCCCGCCTCCTCCTTCGCAAGCATTACTGCTTCGCAGAAGGAGGTGACCGCTTCCCAAGCCTCCTCGCTCCGGACCATGGATTCAACCAGGGCCGGACGCGAGAGGTTGCCGCCGCCGATCGCCTCGACAAGAACACGGCGGTGTTCTGCCCAAGCAGGACAGACCTCCACCGTATGCTCCACCGTGTCCTCCGGGCGATCCTCACAGTGCTGACACCCGGGCGTGTCCTCCCGCTTAATCCGAAACAGGTACCTCCCGAAACAGCCGTGTCCGGTGAGCACCTGCGTCAGGCGGAAGGTAAGGACGCCGTGGCGCCTCTCCAGCCACTCCTCAAAGAGGGGCCTTACCGCCGCAATAGTGGCGTGCCCTATGTGTCGGGGCCTAGGTTGACCGGGGGGCAAGTTTCACGTCTTAGGGCAAATGTGATGTGGTGAGACTTTGGAGCACTTGCTTTTATGCGCCACTTAGTCAACCAAACATTGGTGGCATTAAGCTGGCTTTGCAACAATCTGTTCGCTTCATTTGGATCACGGTCACAACTGAGGAATGCCGCATCATCGGCAAAGGTTGCTACAGCTGTGTCAAGTGACTGGGGTAGGTCACTAGTAAAAATATTATAAAGGACCGGACCAAGTACGGAGCCCTGGGGTACTCCGGCTGTGCAACTATAAAGAGAAGATCTTGCGTCACGGAGCTTGACTTGGAACTTTCTGTCACTGAGATAAGAGTCCATCAGCAGGTAGTAGGAGTGTGGAAGGTACTTTTTAATTTTGCAGAGTAGCCCTTTATGCCATACCCGATCGAATGCCTGTTGTACATCGAGAAAGGCAGCCGAACAATACTCTTTCTTTTCCAGACATTGTCTTATTGTAGAATAGACTCTATGAACCTGCTCTATAGTTGAATGGTGCTTCCGAAAACCAAATTGGTGGTTAGGTATTACATGGTCCATATCTAGGCAAGGAGATAATCGTGCAAGGATAATAATAATAATAATTTCTGGGACAACTCACAAACGGTCATCCGATCCCAAACTAGGCAGAGCCTGTGCAATGGCAACCAGACAACTGATAAATATACTTATATATTTCTAAAAACATACATATTATAGACAAATTACACCCAGACACAGAACAAATGATCATGCTCATCACACAAAGATTTGTCCTGAGTGGGAATCGAACCCACGACCTCCGGTTTAGCAGTCAGGGTCACTAACCACTCGACCAACAGGTCAGTCAAAATGATTCTTTCCCACAATTTTGACAACACAGGCGTCAGGCTAATAGGGCGATAGGATGAGACTTCGTTAGGCGGCTTACCAGGTTTATGAATCATAACAATTTGAGATGTTTTCCAGAGTGCAGAAACATGTGATGTTCTCAGTGTGGCATTGACAAGGATGGTCAAAAAGACAATGCACTTCTTAGGGAGCTCTTTCAGTAGCCTAGGGGTGATCAGATCAAATCCAGGTGCTTTGTTAGTGTCCATTTTGGCTATTTCTCTAGCCATCTCCCTTGGTGAAGTAGGGCTCAACGGCAGGCATAGTTGCAGATCTTGATTAAGGACTTGATCTATTTCCGGATCTTCAGGACTATCCGAATCGTTGGGTTTGAAGACTCCGGCTAGGTATGTAGCAAAGGCAAAGGCGTAGCAAAGAGTACCTCCCAGAAAAAAAGTACCTCCCACAGCCGCAACAGCGTTCTTTTGATTTATCTTGGTCAGATAAATCTCAAATTTATCTTGGTCAGATCGAGCCCATGTATTTCCGGATCTAATAGGCGGAGAACGCTGTTGCGGCTGTGGGAGGTACTTTGTTGCCTTCCAGAGATTGTGAGTCCCATTTGCATTTGGAGACATATTCACTAATCTCTGTTTGAGCGATTCATTTGCAGTATAAGCCAGAAGATCTTTGAGTTCTTTAGTTGCTCGATTTAATCTGGTTTTATCTGCTCTCTTATGAGTCGTCTGCCAAATTCTGCGAAGGCGACGTTTTTCGGCGATTTTTTCCTTGACTGCAAGAGGGACCGGCGCCCCACGCTATGAATCCTTTAGCTCGGGAGAACTAGACCAAGCCGCCACTTGGATCAGATTTGTGATATAGAGGCACGCATCGTCAACTTCCTCCTTGGTTTTGAGTGAGACATTAAGGTTGATATTTGATTCCAGGAATTCTCGAAAGTATTTCCATTCCGTTTTGTGATTGTGGAGATAGTCTGTATGAGTGTCATTAGGTATGGCCACTGGACTAACCATTAGTAATACAGGTGAGTGATCAGAGCTACCGTCGAGACTTGACTTTATGAGAGTGTTCAGTTCGCTGATGCCCTTTGTGATAAAGAAGTCCAGGAGATCAGGTGTTTTGTTGCTGTCCGTGGGCCAATACGTAGGTTCCCCAGTTGACATAGGTAATAGGTGATTCACTTCAATACTCTTTTTCAGTTCTCGGCCTCTAGTAACCGTGAATCTTGATCCCCAATATGAATGCTTGGCATTCCAATCGCCAACAGCAATAAATCGGTTGCCCAATGACATAAAGAAGTCAGTAAACATTTTCTCTTTTATAGTGCGGCGCGGTGGACAGTATGTCGCAGAGAGAATAAGGGGTCCTGATCGATCCTCCACCCTTACAGTTGTAGCTTGGAGATAGGGGGCCGTAGTAGATTCCAAGAGGCAATGCTTTACACTGTAGTGACCTACCTTATATAATCTGTTAAATATAAATTATAAAATTGTATCAAATTAAAATCAAAAATAATTTATATACATATTTACAAAGTAACCTAACAACTAGTATTATATAAATTCAAAAACCAAAATAAAATAATTTATTGTTACTAACATTCAACATACAAACAGATATTTTGCATTAGTAGTTAATTTCTTATCAGCTAACCGGCGTAGCTATGACGCGTCTTTTGTTATAGCGGCCGGCAGGCCTGCTACGTCACACAAACCGGTTGCGTGAGCGAGACGGTACTAACAGTGCGTTGCGCTCGCGCAAGTGCGGTCGATGTGAGCTACGCGTAGGCAGTATGTTCACTGAGCCGATACCGACCATTTGCTATAAAAATCATAGCTTCGCCGCGCTAAACTATAACTGTACTTTCGCTTGTTTTCGTGCATCTATCATCTAAGCTATATTTCTACCACTCCTTCTTACTCTTCTTAGTGGAACTCTTGTGTGTGAACAGTAACCTGTGTCTGTGAGATAAACTTTCGTTCTTCCTCTTGTGTACTTCGGACTTTCCGTTGTTCTTGATAATTATTGCGGTGCCAGCATGGGCTCCACCATCGGGATGACAAGTGTGATACACGGAAAATCCTGAAATGTATATTCGGCTTCTTGGTGTAGTGTGTGATTCAGAAATAAGGCAAACGTCAGGCTTGTTGGATTTGATGAGCATCTCTAGTTCGTTTTTATTAGGGGCAAGGCCATTGATGTTCCAGGTGGCAATGTGTAGAGAAGTCATTTTGTAAGCTTAGAGACGAGAGTAGTGTTAAGACTCACTAGTGAGCCTATTTTTTGTATTAGGAGATCCATTTTCTCGCTTTGTTTCAGTAGGATACCTTCCAGTTTGTTGTAGGAATGTTGATTTGATTGGGCGTTCTTCCCATCGGCAACTTCAGCGTATGTACGTTGGTGAGTGGGTCTTACGGTTTCTTCGGTTATTGTCGAGGTGGAACAGATTAGGTTAATTGGCAGTGCTTTGGTGGTTGGGGCGGGTTGAGTTTCTCTTGGGGTAATTTTTTTATTTTTTCGGGAAAGGATTTCTTTGTATATTTCGCAACCTTTGTAGTTAGCCGGGTGATCATACGAGCAGAGAGCGCATTTAGCCGGTGTGGCTCTATCTTTCTTTTTGCACTCAGAGGTTTTGTGGCCTTCTCCGCATTTGACGCACCTAAATGGTCTCATACAGTTATTCTTTGAGTGACCGTAGCGCTGGCAACGTCGGCATTGGACAATACTTTTCGACTTTCGAGGATCTTCTATCTTGACCTTTTGGTTGAATATATGTGTTATATTTTTGACTGTAGAATGGTTAACACTGGTCTCAATGTTCACAAAGAAGGTTGACGTGGGTTTCTTGTCGGGACCGTACCGTGCATTGATGATTTCGCCTTTAATTTTGTTGTTGGTTGCCTCAATGGCTTCTGATATCGCTTCATGGGGAGTGCTATGGTGGAGGTCTTTTATGACAATGCGATAGCATTTGCTGTCTTTAGGGGTAAATGTATGCCCTATTAGACCGTTTGCTCTTATGACCGCTATGATTTTCTTATACTCCTCAGCAGTGTTGACAAGAATGTGGAGTAGATTTTTGTTAATTAGCTTGAATTTGAAGTTTTCTTTGCTGCTAACGGTTTGAAGTAGCTTCGATAGCTCTGCAACGTCCTCTATGCCGTTAAGAACGATAGGTGGGGGTTTACTGGGTTTAGGATAGTCGGTAGTGCACGATTCATCCTATGGGTCTAGAGGCAAGGTGCTAAAACGGTTTTTCGTGGTAGTACTCTGGGCCTCTGTTGGAGAACTGCAATATTTTCTTTTCTTACTACTTCTGCTATTGGGTGATGGCACCCTTTGCCATGGTGGGGGAGCAGGATATTGGGGGGTGTCTTCCAGTGAGGTTGTCTCCGGCCAGCTACTAGTCTCATTTGATTGCTCTGCATTAACCTTTTGGCTGTCTTGTGATGACCTTCCTAAATCGGAAAGGGATGACGAACGTTGTCTGTTAAACAAACCTGGGAGGAGTGCTTGTTGAGTTAGCAATTTATGTTGTGGTTGAGGGTTTTTTGGGGGATTTGAATTCATTTTTGTTCCCACGAGTAGGGACGAATTGTTGGTCGCTCACAGGGTGCCGCCCATTCCTATGAGAAGGCACTATACAACGATGTGGCCTGGTCCATCCAGGTTGGCGCTAGAGACTGAATTCCCTCAGCCATTCTTCCTGTCGGCGCGGTTCCCACCTTAGGATTGGGGTTATTTTTTATGGAGGATGTCTTCCTCTTAGCCCAGGCGATTAAGCCAAGGCCACCGTTCTCACAAAACATGACCGCAAGACTACGGTTTGTAGAAGTCATTTTCTACCTCCACAGGAGCTGGCCGCTAAGCCTGCCTAGTAGGTTAGTTGACCGCCGCCTACGACTCGGCGTTTGTTGTTCTTTAGCACCACCCGGAGGACACGTGTAGGGTTGTGGTTAGGTAGCTCCTACGGACGCGAACAACTTTGCCCCCAAGTTCCTAAATTAACTGATGAATTATTGAATATAAGAATAGTTACTAACAACACTGAGCGATCTGGGTATCGAACCCCGGACTCAATAACGAGATAATATTAGAATAATTGAATAATAAAATAGTTAAACATAGAAATAGATAATAAAACAATGTCACTTACATTTTAAATAGTGAAGCGAAGATCTGGTAAGCTGGTATGTAGGTACTGATAAACTGGTATACAATGATACCGCTAGCTCTTGAAGAAGTGTTTTGTGGCTACGTCTACGTCAAAATCTACGTCATATTATCTCAAATTTGGAAATAGGCACGTTTTGTGAAAATGCTGTGTCAGTTATCTGCATCCAAATACAGAAGGTGTATGTAATTATTTATATTGTAATACTGTACTGCTCAACTACTTTACCGACTGCGTCAAGCAAAAGATGGTGATGTGTTTACCAACTTTTAGTTTTAAAGAAAGAACAGGAAGTTTTTCTAAAATAGACTCAAGATCTACTGTGTTCTGTAATGTAGTTTAGCGAAGTAGAAAGTTTGTTTTGTCGCACTGTTATAAATGTTTAACCTGTAACTAATTTTAATACGCTTAAAAGGTGTAAATAGCGTCAAAAAGTAATTAAGTAACACTTGATTTAAAATATAGATATATCTATAATCAATAAACATTAAGTATTTACTTACCTTTCTATTGGTGACTTAGCAATTAAAATAACCTTTAAGAATATTAAAATAATAGCAGACAAAACCAAACGTAACAGTAGTATGTCAATATTGCTGTATTGTTTTGATCTTCTCCTTATAAATAAATACTTACATTGCAAAAATAATGATGATTGACATACTAGCTTAGTACAATGACTTTGCCTGCCGATTTTTCTCAATTGCATGTAGGAAAAAAATACACTGAACAAACGCACTGTCGTATTTATTTTATTCATATTATTTTTAGTAAACAATAAGTTGTTGGACACGTGTCGAGATGTTAGGATTCCAATTTCACTATGCCTTTTTAGTATAAGAAATAATATCTAACAAAAACGTACGATTTTGAACTGTATTGATTAAGTTAAAGAGCATTTCCTTTCGCAAATGACATAATATTTATAGATATGTATGTATATATTTATATGTTTATGTATGTAAGTATATTTATGTATGATACAGAATGTAGTTTTGTAAAATGTGTGCACTGGATCCTACCCTCTATTGTGATCTCTCTCTATCACTCAAAGGTTTGCTGGTAGAAAACTCATTTTTGAGTTAAGCTCGCCTTTGTACATGAACTATTTAAATCACTGTGAATTAATATAAGCTGTTATGGTGTACAATAAAGAATTAAAGATTAAAAATTATGCATATATACACCATCACCGCCATCCTACAGTCCTGTTTTAGATTACATTGACCAACAATGTAAGGTAAGTATCATCATAATCAAGTTCATTGATGTTACCGATTGAATTCATATTTGATGTTGTTTAATAACACAAAATCATTCATATTCATAACTTTTTCATATTTATAATCTGAATAGATAAACAAAAGAAACCCCAATTTACACCTACTTATAAATCCAAAAATCGACGGCGCTGATTTTCAGCAACTACCGTTCGTTCAAGTGACGTAATGACGTTCCGCCCTTGTGTATAAACATAAATAAGGCAGGTAACTACTTAATTCTATTTATATTGAACCCTAAACAAGTGCAACATTTGGAAAAAAATTAAACGAATCCTAACATTAAAAATTAACAATGTACAAAATTATAATTATATCCAATACGAATTATATAAAAAAAAACGGAAACCAAAATACACAAATTCAAGCTGTAATGAACTAATTAATTTAAAAAAAATAATTTCATATTTTTGCAGATAACCTTAATTTAGCCATACACACCATAATTTGCATCATAGCATGGATGGCGGTCATTTGCATATTGGCGTGGCAACAGCAACCGTGTTGAAATTGTACCATTATTTATTCCGGCGAATTCTTTTATACTAAGTGGAACAATGGATGAATATTGTGGACCACAATATGGGATGAGGCTATTCAAAGGCTTTATCATGAACACAGCAAACACACTCCTTGCAACTTGAGATTGCCACACCTTTCTCGAACATACGACAGACGGTGCCCTAAGAGAGAGAGAGCTCACCAGCACTGTTGATGTCTATATCCATTGCCTGTAGGCCGTGACCCTGAAGTTAAGTCCAAGAAGTACCTGGTATTTTATTTTGTTATCTTATATTTTTTTGTATATGCATGTAATATTTTTTATTGTGTTTATAAAATTCCTTTTTGTCTTCAGGACTCTTACTTGTGGAGGAAGGTCATTCCAACAGTGCGCGCATATTTGAAACTCCCTCTGAAAGCTGTGATTCTGTGTTGTGGTGTAAGAAGAGGGTATGTGGATAAACGCGGTTTGAATTTGCTCTGTCTCCAACTAAGCTTCTCAAATAGGTATTGTGGTTTCTGGATAGTCACTACTCCAAATAATAAGCTAGCCAAGTGCAGTTTTCTTCTAGCTGTCATTTTCAAAATATTATTATTATTAATGAAAGGACTGACATGAGTTCTATGTGGTATTTTAACACAAAACCGAGTGCATGAATTTTGTATTCTTTTAATAAGCTTCTCGGTTCTTGCTAACAGACACGGACCGTAAACAGTGTCACAATAGTTTAGTCTGGACAAAATTAGGCAATCTACTAGCTGTTTACGTAGGTCAACACTCAGATTTCTAATGGAACATAAGAGTTTCTTATAGAATTATTGATGTGTTTCTCAAATCGTAGTTCAGGATCCATGGTTAAACCAAGATTGCATGCGGTCTCGACTCTTTCTATTTCCCCCCCTCCCCCTGATAACAACTTCTGGATGACTGACAGTCTCGTGCTGATCATTCATCTGCCTAGTACCATACATTTAGATTTTAGTGGGTTTAAAACCAATGAGTTTCAATCGGATCATTCCACCACTCTTTCCAGATCTTCATTCATTCTACCCACGGCTTCTATTGTATTGGTTGGCTTAAAAGAAATAAATAGCTGAATGTCATCTGCATACATACATATGATATTTGCAGTGATAAAATGTCCTAACAATATCTGCACTGTAAAGTATATAGAGCAGGGGCCCCAAAATTGATCCCTGGGGCACACCGCGTGGCACCTGACGAGGCCGATGACATAGTCGATCCATCCTCCCTCTGGACTTCCACAAACTAAGATCTGTTTTCTAAGTAGCTAGCGAACCACTTTATTGTTTCCGTTGTAAAACCATAATAGGCTAACTTGGAAAGCAACAGAGCGGTGTTAATTGAGTCAAAAGCCCGTGAAAAACCCAGCAGTGCAAGAATTGTTCCCTCCCCCCTATCCCGTGCTTCCAGGATATTACACACTACATGACTACAGACAGAATTGTGGCTGTCCCACGGCCTTTCCAAAAGCCAGACTGAAGGTCAGGCAGCATATTATTTGCTTCCAGATATACTAGCATTTGGTTATAAACCACCCTTTCCAAGACCTTTGATGCGTAAAATATTTGGCTGGATAGTTCATTAAGGTGGGGTAAACAAATCAATGAAAGTTCACAGAAAGTAATGACATTTATTAATTTACTTAACACGTTGAATGTTGATTTGTAGAACTTAGCTCCAGTGCTTTACATGTCTTTTTAGACTTGTATCTAATTTTCCCCTGATGCGATACGAGACAGTAATGGCTTGTAATTAAATTTATGAAAATCGCATTATATATCTTTGTCTCTTAAACTTATGACGTGGAACTCAAATGGGTTACAAAAACATCAGAATGAGTTACAAGTAGTATTAGAAATAGAAAAAAATGATGTGTGCCTGATATCAGAAACGCACTTCACAAAGCAATGTCATATTAAGTTTAAAGGATACAAAGTATACCATGCACTACACCCAGACAATACTGCAAGAGGCGGAAGTGCCAATTTTGTTAAAGAAAATCTGCAGCACTATGAAGTGTTTATTTACGAAGAGAAAGATATCCAAGCAGTGGCAATTTGTCTACAAACCAAAAAACCCCCCTTGACAGTGTGTGCCATCTACTGTCCACCACGGCACATGATAAAAAAAGACCACTGTATGTGTTTTCTAGCCCGCCTTGGTAATAGATTTGTCTTAGGAGGTGACTTCAATGCTAAAAATACGTATTGGGGTTCCAGACTAACAACTACCAAAGGAAAAGAACTACTGAGTGCCATTAAAGAGCTAAAATTTGACGTTATATCTACTGGAAAGCCCACCTATTAATAATAATAATAATAATAATCATTTATTTGTCCGAATATGGTACATAATTAAGGTCTTAGGATTAGTCAGTGGAATCATCACATTCTACCGGTGTGGCGTGCTAATGTTTGGTGCATACAAAAAATAAAGGAATACATTAAAATTAGGTATTGATTGCATAAATTACATATTAAAGTTACAATTTTATTCAGATGCGTCACTTAAAAATAAATTGTAGAATACAATCAGGTTATCAAGGATGAGAAAGTAAGATTTAATGACAATCATATCAATGACCGACCGAGTCGGGTAAAAAGTAAGAATAGATGTCACAGTTAATATTGCAATTGAATTAGGATGACAAATTAAGATTTGAATTAGGATGTCAAATTATGATTCAGATTAGGATAGCAGATTGTCATTCAAATAATCGTTTAAATTATAATAACATTTATAACATAGTAGATGTCACAGTTAATATTACAATTGAATTAGGATGTCAAATTAAGATTAAATTAGGATGTCAAATTATCATTCAGATTAGGATAGCAAATTATCATTCAAATAATCGTTTAAATTATAATAACATTTATAACATAGTAGCTCTTTAAGTTTCTTTTTAAATCCATTTAAATTTAACTCTTTAATTGACTTTGGAATCTTGTTGTACACTTGTGGGGCTACGGAGAAAATGCTTTTCCGCATTAAAGCTGTTTTGGCTTTCCGTCCGCGTAGCATGTCATACCTTCTGTTACGTTTAACAGTATCGGATAGGTGAGGAAACAAGTATGGATTTAACTTAACAAATAAGGCAGTTTCATAAATGTACAGGGCCGGTAGTGTTAGAATTTTGTGCTTTTTAAAATATGGTTTACAACTATCCGTTACTTGTAGTCTAAACATGGCTCTGATGGATCGCTTTTGGGTTTTAAAAGCGGCTAGGGAAGGTCGAATTACCCCAGAAAATAATACCGTATCTTAATATAGATGCCACAAGTCCATGATATGCTGAGAGTAGTGCATCTTTGTTTACTGTCGGAGCAAGTTTAAACAGAGCGTACGAAGAACTACTAATTTTTTGTACACAGCGCTTCAATGTGATCCTTCCACTTCAGCTTTCAGTCAATAATCAGGCTTAAAAATTTTACAGTATCTACTACGTCATGAATTTTTTTACTTTGATATTGAACTTTCATTTTCGAGTTGGGTTTTCTTTGGGCAAAGTGCATTATTTGAGTTTTTTCAAGATTAATTCTTAAATTATTGTCATTAAGCCAAGAGATTATTGAATTGACCGCGTTGTTGACATCAAATTCATAGAGTTCAGGTTTGTTGCAAGGAATTGTTACTGTACTGTCATCAGCAAACAGTGTTATTGGGAAGTCTAAGGCTTTGGGCAGATCATTAATATAGATTAAGAACAACAAGGGACCCAGTACACTGCCCTGTGGTACTCCAAAATAAACTGTACGCTCTTTGGACAGGTAAGTAATTTCTTCTTTAGTTTTGAAATTAAACTCTGTTACAGCAGTAAATTGTTTGCGATTTGAGAGATAAGTGAATATTAAGTCCAGGATGTTACCTCTTATACCATATGCGTCAAGTTTTGTTCTTAGGATATTGTGGTCAACACAGTCAAAAGCTTGCGTCATGTCACAGTACATAGCAAAAACAGGTGTATACTCCTTTGACTTGTATTTATAGTCCAAATGCAAGATTTCCCTTAATAAAGTTCTAGATAAGTTAACTATAAAATGTATTCTATGAGGCCGATACCTTGAGTAGTCCATATTCATAAAAACAGTTAAGTTTTGTTTCACTAAGATATATATTTGATGGAACCTCGCTTATAATTATATTTGTGTTCTTGACGGATGATAGCCATGCATGTAGGTACATTTCCGTGTCATATGGGTTGCGCTCATGGCTGCCCCCAACAATAATAACATATTCATTCATATTAAAGTTAGCTATTTCATTTTTTGATGAGTTTATGAGGTTTTTTAGTGTAGCACCAGATTTTATAAACGAGAATACCGCATATTCTGATCCCAATAACTGATTAAGTGATTGGCGTAGTCCAATCCCTTGTTCGTTACATAATATCATGACTTTTTTAATTGTTTTATTTTGATTACAATTGCGTGTGTAAGTACTTTTGCTGCATGGGGCGTCCTGAGTCAATTCATCAATCGGTGTGTGCAATAAATTTATACTTTCCTCATTTTCACAATTGTCCTCTTTGGAAAAATTTAGAATAGTTTTGTTAAGGACACTATCCTGTAGGTTTTCAGTGGTACATGTGGAAGCTGCGATTGAAAGTTGTTTATCGATGCCAGGGGACTTATTTTTGCCAGCTACCGCATTGTTTAATATATCGGCTTTAGGGCTGATCAAGTTTAATGCCTGTGTTGTATAATCTCTGGAAGAAGTCCTAGGTAGACCAGTCTTCCTTAATAGTGTCCGTACTCTCCGCTGATATTGAGGCGAATAGAACTGTATAGGTAAGTTTTCTTTATTTAAACTTTCTTGTATTCCTATTGATTTTAATAATTTTACCTTTTTATCGCAGTCCAATAATTTATTTTTAAGAGCATTATTTTCGTAGTTCAAATTATCAATTTCCGAGTGGGCAGTTTGCAATTCCAGTCTTAATTTTTCTATCTCCTCTTTCATTATAGTAGTATCATCCGTATTTCCAACTACATTAGGAAGATTTTGGTACAAAATCCATGTCGAATTCACTGTCGCTACTCGACATGTTTTTATTATGAATGTTTTGTCTTCTTTGGGTAATGTTTTCACATTCATCCATATTAGTTATGTTTTATTTGTTGAAATTCGTAAGATAGACTCAAAAAGTTTTTGCGGTTGATAGGGATCGAACTTGAACGATCCGCCGTATATGGGTGAGCGGCTTATACCACTAGACCGCTAAAGCGATGTCAATAATTGTGAATTAGGCGATGTGTTACCAATGATGATCGGGTCACAGACGAGTGTCATTGACCCTTCCAGTGGTCATTCAACTCGACACAGAGACAGAACTTTTTTAACGATCACTTTAAAAACTTAGTAATGTTTTTGCTTATAACTCCAGCAATAGTTTATGCACTGATTTAGTTTTTTCACTATATGATTTTAGTTTGGTTTTTAGTTTGATTTACTGCACTTTAAATATTTTTTTCGGAATAAATTGTTCGCGAGTACCAAAACACGTCCGCTCGACACAACGTCCGCGCGGGGGCAGAGGAGATTTTTTCGTAACCAAAGATCTTTCGACTAGTTACATAAAAACGGAACAAAGCTATGACTTGAACTCCGATCATTCTGCAATTTATTTAGAAATTAGGGAGAATATATTATACAAAGAAAACAGGCTTACTCTTGTTAATAAGTGTACGGAGTGGGAGAGCTTTGAGGCCAGATTAAATGACCAAATAGATCTTAAAGTTCCATTAAGAACCCACGAACATCTAAACATCGAAGTTGAAAGTTCATAATGCACATCCAACAAGCAGCATGGGAAAATATACCTGACTTCAACAAAAGGACGATGGGAAATGTTTACCCCATCAGAATTAAGCAGCTCATTATAGAGAAAAGAAGACAGAGAAAAACGTGGCATCAATCTAGGTGTCCTGATGACAAACGTAAACTAAACAAACTTACAAAAAAAGTAAGAAGGTACTAATCCAGGACTATAAAGACGACTCAACCAAAACCTACCTTCAGAAACTAAGTAACGACCAAAGGACAGACTACTCTCTTTGGAAAGCTGCTAATCATCTAAAGAAGCCGATAGCCCAAATCCCTCCCATTAAATGTGAGAACGGGCAATGGGCACTTACTAATGAGCAAAAAGCTATGAGGTCTACAGAGCACATAGAAAATATTTTTCAGCCAAATGAGGGGGAAATTATTGAAGACCGCACCCTGGTTAATATAGCGATGTCAGATCATGTTGATGACATAAAACTAGTAACACCGAGAGAACTCGCACGAGAAATAAAACAGAACATAAGCCCACGAAAATCGCCAGGTTACGATTTAATAACAGGGGAAATAATAATAATAATAATATAATAATTTGCCATTTATTCTCTCTTCACAAAGCTGACTTAAAGTTAGTGTACAATAAAATGTCCTGCTGTATTCCACCTTTGTGAGAGACTGGTGCCTGATTTAGGTTTTTGGGAAAAACCTGTGCTACAGGTCACCAGGCCCCTTCCTTAGTAAGAATTAGCTAGTTCAGAGTTACCGTGCAGGAGTTGACATAGAATAATGTGCATCAATAGATAAAAACTAAGTAAGAGTTAAACAATATGAGTAACACTAATAAAAGAAAAGAAATAACAATAAAAATTACATACCTATAATTCTGCAGAAGTTACTGAGTCGTGTTGTGAGTTGCGGAGTGAGTGCAGTAGTCGTGTTGTGAGTTGTGGAGTGAGTGCGGTAGTCATGTTGTGAGATGTGGAGTGAGTGAAGTAGTCATGTTGTGAGTTGTGGAGTGAGTGTAGTTTTTCAAGGAGGTGAGGAGCAGTTATGTGTGGGGTTGGTCAAAATTAAATTTATATCGGAATGGTCAAAAGATTTTCAGTTTTATGATAGTCTAGAGTTTTTAGGTATTTTTTAATTTCTTTAATACAGCTTGATCGAGTTTTTGGATAAAGGTTAAGGAATTTATTCAATTTATTGTATAGATAATGTCCAAGGAAGCAATGGAATCTTTTAGGGAGTGTGGACTTGAACTGAGTCGTGGGACAAACCCTACCCCTTCGCCGGTTGTCTTTGTGAAGCTTATCGTCGAACTGCATTTGAGAATGTTTTTTTAGTAATGTATGTAATATGAACGATTGTCTGACAGTGAGAGTGTCCCATACATTGTATAAGTCGGTGGTCGGAAAACGAAAGGGGAGACCAGCTCCAACTTTGAGTATGGCACGCTGTGCCCTTTCTACTTCAATGAGGTGTGTTTTTGCGGCACCTCCCCATGATGTGATGCAGTAATCAATAAGTGATTGGCATAATGCGTAGTAGACCATCTTAATAGTCTTTCGGTCTGCCGAGTTTTTTAGGGTTTTGAAAATGTAAATCACTTTACGTAACCTGGTCACGAGGGTTTCTATGTGTGGTTTAAAAGAGAGATATTGGTCAATAGTGACTCCAAGGTATTTAATATTCTCGGTCATTTCAAGGGGGGAACAAGAGCATTGGGCATTTTCAATGCCACAAGTGTGAGCAGTAATTGTTAGAGTTGAGGGTGGCATTTGCTCAACGATCTAATTTGCTCCCGCAAATTAGATCGTTGAGCAAATGCTATGTACTTTGTTTTAGAGACATTTAGAGTTAAAACATTGTCTTGCAGCCAGTTACTCACACGATTTAAACCCAGTTGTGCAACATCAAATACCTCCTCCCATTCGTTACCACTAAAGAACAGTGCAGTATCGTCAGCGAAGGTAATGATCTTTCCCTTTTGAAGAAAAAGTTGGCAGAGATCATTAATGTACACAAGGAAAAGTGTTGGGCCAATTATACTACCCTGTGGTACACCAAAATCGACTGAGAGCTCGTCACTGAGCGAGTTATTTATCCTTACTCGTTGTTTCCTGCCAGTAAGATAATCTTCCATCAGTTTCAGGGGGATTCCTCTGATACCGAGCCGCTCAAGCTTTTTTAGAAGGTGCGGAATAGAGACTGTGTCAAATGCTTTTGCAAGGTCGAGGAACACCGTAAGGCATCTCTTCCTGTCATCCAAACTGACCACAATAGAGTTAACTAGCTCGTGAACTGCATCGTTGGTGCTTTTTCCAGTTCTAAATCCGTATTGTGAAGGCGAAAGGAGATTATTTGCTTCCAAGAATTTGACTAGTCGTTGATTTATGAGGCGTTCTAATATCTTGGACAGAGCTGGTAGAATGGAGATGGGCCGGTAGTTATTGACACAGTCTCTTTTTCCGGCCTTATGGATAGGCTTGATAACAGCTGTTTTAAAAGCTTGGGGAAAAACACCCGTCGACATTGACAGATTGCAGATGTGTGATATAGAAGAAGAGAGGTAGTTTGCGTATCTCTTAATGATTTTGCTGCTAATCTGATCGATTCCCACTGCACAGTTTTCCTTCAGGCCTTCAATGAGACTGCAAATTTCTCGTTCATCGGTAGGAAGAAGGACAAGCGATTTACAAGGAGTCAACGATGTCTGATCACTGGCATGGCAAGGTGTTGTAGATTTTGAAGTGGAGACTTTATTTGCCAACTTTGCTCCAACGTTCACAAAGAAGCTGTTGACATCGTTTATGTCCGCCTCGTGATTGTTAGATGACAAGAGAGATGACGAGAAGTCTGCCCTCTTGTCAGTTCCGCTAATTTTTTTAATGACGTCCCATAACTGTTTTTTGTTACCCTTTGCATTTTCAATTTCCTGCTTTTCATACTGCCTCTTTGCTTTTTTAAGCAACGAGGAGCAAAAATTTCTATAGCGCTTGTATGTCAATTTCAGTACCTCGTCCCCAGGGTTACGTTTTAATTTTTTGTGCAAGTTGTCCCGGTTTCTCATACAGCGAAGAAGTCCTTTAGTTACCCATGGTTTAGTTATTAGTTTCCTTTTTGAAGTTTTAGCTATGCTGGTATTGTTTTTTATTGCTGAAGATAGGTTATCCACGAGAAGATCTGTTGATACGTTAGCATCTTAGCAGTCAGGAAATACTTCATAACTTACCAAGAAAGGGTGTGGTTAAATTAACAACCCTTATAAATGCCGCACTGAGACTTAAATATGTACCAGACTTATGGAAAGTTGCTGAAGTAATAATGATAGCAAAGCCTGGGAAACCGGCCCACGAAACAACATCGTATAGACCGATTTCCCTGTTACCCATAATGTCAAAGCTGTTTGAAAAGCTGCTACTCAAACGGCTTAAACCAATAATGGATAGCAGGAACATTATACCAGAGCACCAGTTTGGTTTTCGAGAAAAACACTCCACGATCGATCAAGTGCACAGAATCACAAACTTAATAGAAGACGCGTTAGAAAACAAGAAAGTTTGTGCTACTGCTTTTCTGGACGTAGCTCAAGCGTTTGACAAAGTATGGCATGAAGGCCTTATACATAAACTGAAGAGTCTGCTACCGAAACAGTTTGTAGAAATATTAGAATCCTACATTCTAAACAGAGTCTTAAGAATAAGACAAGAAGACGCTTATTCAGAACTGAAACAAATAAAAGCTGGCGTACCGCAAGGAAGCGTGTTAGGTCCGGTCCTGTACCTTCTATACACTTGCGATATCCCTGAATCAGAACACAATACTATTGGGACCTTTGCTGATGATACAGCAATAATGGCCGTTGGAAACAGCCATGAAGAAGCAGTAGAAATGGTTCAAATGGCTGTTAATCAAGTTTATGACTGGACCAAAAAATGGGGGATTAAATTAAATGAATCCAAATCTGTACACATTGACTTTACTAACAAAAAACAACAGTATTTTCCAGTTTACATTAATAACAAACAAATCCCTTATGAGAATACAGCCAAGAATCTCGGTATGACCCTTGATGCAAAGCTACGCTGGAAAGCCCATGTAAAGAAAAAAAAAGATGAACTCGACCTACGGTTCAAAAGAATGTATTGGCTGCTTGGAAGAAACTCCGTACTGTCTGTGCAAAACAAATTATTGTTATACAGACAAGTCCTCATGCCAGTTTGGACTTATGGTATTCAGCTGTGGGGCTGCACTAAACAGACGAATGTTTTAATCATCCAGCGATTCCAGAACAAAGTACTACGGGAAATTGTAAATGCACCCTGGTATATACGAAATGATGATCTCCATCGGTACCTAAAAGTTGAGTTCATCGAAAAAGTGATACAAAAATTTGCAAAAGCTCACGAACAGAGACTTCATCAGCATGTGAATGGCGAAGCGGCTTCTCGACCACACGCACATAGTGAGAAGACTAAAAAGAACAAAACCGTTCGAATTAGTGTTAAGTGTTTGTGAAAGTGAATAGTGTAATGTAGCACAAGTGTTACCAAATAAACACAAGAACGAAGTGTATTCGCCTTAATAGAGACAATAAGAAAAGTGCCATTGGACACATTCTTAGTAAAGACAATAATAACAGTTTAGGTTTTAATTAAATTACTTATTAGTCTATATACAAGGCTAGATTGTAATAAGATTAGGGTCCATCTATTTGATGAACACTAGGATAAGTGAAAAAAAAAATATATGTATATCTTTGTAGATTGCATAAACTCAACATTGATTCATTACGATAGCAAGTTCGTGAATGTAGGAACCTAAATTTATAATCGCCACTAAATATTCTTCATGATCTATGAATTATGACCTATTCAATTAACTGAACAAAATTGACTTGTATCGCATCATATTGACTTAATTTATCTTAAAATATCGACAGTTTGATAGTGCGGGGAAATAAAAAAATAATTAAGATCGATATATTTATTTTATGCATAAATGTAGAAAAAAAAATACAGTTTCTGGTGCGACTTGTTAAAACAATCTAAGCACATTACTTGTTCACATTCTAGACAGATAGTGTTAACTCTCTTTGTAGCACAAGTTGTACATTTTTCTTTTCTGGCTTTTTTGAAAGGTGTGTACTTTTTTTTGTCAATGATTCTACTATTGATTCCGTAAAAGTTAACAGTTGCACCTTATTATTTCGTAATGTATTGTAAACAATCCAGGCATTTACAACACATGTACCGAAAAGGATGCTTATAGTTAATTTTCTATACCACCTTAAGCTTCTTTTCAAAGTGGAATATGATACCATCTGGTCACTATAGTCTTCGCCTTTTTTTTGTAATATTATACATTGTTACACATGTTGGTTTTAGAATAGGTTCACCGGCTGGCTCTTCGTCTTTTCCCAGTATCGACAACTTTATCTTCATGATTTTTATACGTAGTTATCATTGTTACAGGTCGTTTGTCATACCATTTTATTATTTTCTCTCCTTCTCTCTCTTCTCGCCATGGTATCATGGTTTCATCTATCACTAAATATTTACCTGGTCTTAAAACTTGTTTAATGTTACTCGAAAGCATAGTTAATACTTCTCGAATTTTGCTTAATTTATCGGTATTAGTCTGCAACTGATTATCACTAAAATGCCAAAATTTCAGTAATAAAAAAAAAGTCGGTCTCTTGTCATTAAAGAACATATAAATTCATTTCTATTTAGCTTTTTTTCGTGACCAATAGTGACTTATACTTGGGAGTTTAACTAAACCCATTGTAATCAAGATTCCAAAAAAGTGCACATCTCATCAAAATCTGTCGACGTCCAGTTTTTTGCTCTAGACTTAGTTTTTAACAGTGTTGTTCTAATATAATTTTCTGCATATTTGTTTGTTTCAACAACCATTTTGTTTATGATGTCATCTGTAACGAAAAGTTTCTAAATATCGATGGGAGTACTAGCGATTGAACCTACCAAAATTTTGTGCAGTTCTTGATATTCCTGAATATTTGGCTTATTTATTGTAATATCAGTCCAGTCTTCTTCATTATTTAAAATCAAATCATCAGCACTTAAAGGAGTTTCTCCACCTGACTCATTTAGAATTTCATCTTCGGATAATTCGTTTTCTGATTCATCGCTGACTGTCGTGCTACTTTCTGAATTGGATGGCAAATAGTCAGAATCACTGTCACTATTGTTAGTAGAAGTAAAGTAGCAGGCGCAGATGTCAAACTAGCAAGCGTTTTAGTCTTATTTTTATCGGTTATTGATTTTTCATTTATTATTAAAGATTTACTGCAGCAAGGCTGCGGATTAGAATAATCAATTGGCTCAAAGCTATTATCAAACTCATTGATTATTGGTTTATCTGTATTTACTAAAGAATTTTGAAAGATTTGCCGATGTAGTCTAGGGGTTGCCGGTGATCCACTGGATTGGAATAATTGCTTTCTTGATTTTGGTGTGTACAAAAATCACACATCACGTCATCATTTAGTGAAGTTTGTACAAGGTTGTTTACTGAAATATCGCTCGAAAAACCTAGCTCGCTTCTAGTTCCAGGAATTAAAATATTGTCTAACATTGAATATCTGCAACCAGTCGAAGGGCTCGTGTATGTTTCATGATCTCGTATGTTTGAAGAAGGTAAGTTTTTGTTCTCAATTATTTCTTCTAATGAAATTTGTAAGCGTTCTTCAGGGCGTTCGCACTGCAGTAATAGATTCTCACATTAAGTTGGATTTTGTAACATTTTGACCTTGTCGGAAAATCTTAAAGGCTGGTTTGAGTCATTTGTAGCTGTTGGCTGTAAAAGTGGCTGTTGTTCAATTTTCTGTAATGTATTGCTTTCACATAAGTATGAGGTTTGTGAAATCTTTACGGGCTGCAGTGGTCGTAGTGTAAGTAAATTTTCTTTTTCAGATATGTCTTCTAAAATCTGACTCGTATGACTTGTAGAAGGGTATGAAATCTGTGATTGTTCTTCGGGCTGCAGTTCTACGGATTGTATTATTTTACTTTCTAAAATACGTATCTTTGAAGCAGACGTACCTTTTTTCTGTTTTTCGATAATAAAGTTCCGATCATCAGCTCGTTCATTTTCTTGAAATACTTTTTCGAATTTTCTACGCGACGCAACTTTTTTCGGTTTTTCATTTATTAATTTCCTCTCTTCAGTTTCTTCGTTTTTTTGAAGCGCATTTTCTAGTATCACTCGCGACCTAAGTGCCTTATTTTTTTTTGTACATGACGCGTGAGCACTTTATTTATACGTAACACGTCAGAATCTATCGCTGCACTAGCACACACACCTGTTACAGCGGTTCGATACGAGACTATAGGCATACAAGACGATTTTGTCTTGTACCATACTGAGTAACATTTTTTGTCGCCTAGTGCGTACGAGTCAAATTTGGCTTGTATATTTTTAAATGTGTGTTCGGTTAGGATTTAAAGAGATAAACATAAACTTATAACTATCTCTTTCCCACTACCAGGATATCACATTGAAATTATCGCCGCATCAGACAGAGATAGCAAATTATCTAACGCCGCACAAACAAGAAGTCTAATACAAGTCATAATGAGCTCGTACCGCACTTAACGTGTTAAAGTGTTATCTGGTCCGGAATGGGGACTCCATCAAAAACACCTAAGACGTTTGTATATTTCTATTATACGTTGGTTATGCCAGTTTCTTGTTTGACAATAGTTCTAACTAAAACTTGATAGGGCTCAAAACCAGGCGTAATGCCTGGTTTTGAGCCCTATCAAGTGTTATCGGCGGATTTATAAGGAGGACATGTATCGGGGATACATGTCATGGAAAGCGAGTTATGTCTCCCTCCGCTTCATATTCGTAGAAGATATTTAGCTATTAAGTTTATACTTAAATCAAAGTCTTTTTATAATAGTAAAACTACCAAGTCACTAGGAAACCTCTCACTCGTTACTGGTTCCACCTATTGGCAGAACAAGAAGCTGCCATTACTTATTGATATACTCGCACAATTTAATTCAGTTTCAATCCACTCAAGCGTTCAACTTGAAATGTTTTCTCTTGACATGTGGCTAATACTACTTATTACTATTAGAAATGTAGTATTTGATAAAATTCCAAGCATTTCTCAAGCATTCATCTAAATGACGCTACTACTGTACAATTAAAACACCTATGTACGACATACACCCGAGAATTATATCAAGGTTATCATACAATTTTTACTGACGGCTCCAAAGACAAACAACTCGGCAGCGGTAACTTTTTGGATCCCATCTTTCTGAACCAAATGAAAATTAAGATTGATTCGAATATTTCTATTATGCACATTGAATTGATCGCAATATTGGAAGCTTTGACCTATACCCAATCAATTAATGGTAATAAATTTGTGATCCTGACGGATTCCAAAAGTTCACTGCAACATTTGGCTCGGCACACTTCTCATATGCGAGGTACTCCGACAGCCTACCTTATACATATATGAATTGCTTTTAAAACTGCAATCTGATTCTAAAACAGTTTGTCTTCAATGGATCCCGTCGCACGTTGAGCTAGAAGAAAATGATATGGTTGATTTGCTCGCCAAACAAGCTTGTGTTGATGGAATACCCATGAATACCCCACTGTATTCGGATTTCTTTGGAAAGACCAAAAAACAATGCTTAGAACTTTAACAGGAATATTTTGACGAAAGGTCAAAAGAAAACGGGATATGGTACCGAACTGCCGAACAGCCAGAGATCTCCCAGGTTCTATGGATTGACTGTAGTCTTAATAGAAATTTAATCACTATAGCTTTAAGACTTCGTTCCGGACATACTCCATCAAATAATTTCTACTACTTAATGAAGAAAGATTTTTCTCCAAACTTTGATGACTGTGGAGTGGTTGATGATGTGTTTCATATCCTGATGGAGTGTGTTCGGAATGAAAATACGAGGATCAATGTTTTTGGGGGCTGTAAATCTTTTGATATTGGTATTTGTAACACAATACTCGCTTGTCCAATGTCCGAGAATGCTAAACAGTTGTATGAGTTAGTCTTAAGGTAGATTGTAAGAATTTTATGATTTTTCTGCACTGGGCGATATGGTCGCTAAGCGACAAAGCCCTTTAATCAAATTTAAAAAAAAAACGAGAGACCAGTGCCGGTCTTAGCACTACCAGCTTCCTGGGCGAGATTTATACGGCGCCCCCTAACTGTAATTCAAACCTATACGAAAAAAGGAAAAAGATATAATGAAATTACCATTTATTAAAAGAAAAACTAATAAAATTTGACTTTTCTAGCCTTTCTGTCGACGAACTCTTATTTTATTCTGATACTCAAAGCTTCGGATAATTGCACGTTTAGGCATGAACTTTGTTTGTCTAGTTTTTCTAAAATGAATTTCGAAGTTGTCTCGGCAGGCAGAAGACTGGCTTCCCTTCTACACAGAGCCTCTACTGCTAATTTGAATGGTTCCAAACATTCTACGAGGTTTTTAATCGACAACCACTCTAAGTCGAAAAACTTGATCTCAGATTTCACATCCATTAGCCCTTTATCCACGCAGTTTTTGAGTTTGTAGAAGCGCTCCAACATGTTAAGTAAGCTGTTCCACCTTGTGCGACAGTCCAAAAGAAGGGTCAGCTCCTTTCCTGTCTCTTCGATATCATATTTCTGTAGGTAAGTATCGTATTTTGTCGGCGACTTCCTAAACAATTTGACCACCTTCTGAACTTTTTCTAGAAGTCCTCTGAATCCAGGCAATTCTTCAGCGCGTGGAAGATCATTTCTATATACTGTCACTATTAAGTCTGTATTAACGTCCGTCACAATCTCACAGTCTTCATCTGCATCGTCGGTATCGGACTCGAATAAATCTACGTCTTCGATTTCAATCTTCCGGTTTTGATATTTCGATTTTTTTGTATATTACATCGAAAACGGCTAACTGAATGCCATGCGCAAAACATAATTGTTGGAAGCAAGGCACAAGCTTACCAATTTTAACCATAACGCTGGCACCGTCCGTTGTCAACGCAATAACGTCAGTTTCTAAATTAATACCAAATCTTTGTAAGCGGTCCTTCACCAAACCCATCGCGTGCTCTGCAGTACATGACCCATGAATTCTTACTAATCCCAGATTGTAGTGTTTTTCTTTATTATGTAAGTTTATGTTTAAGTATCGGTGGATACGCTGTGAATTCCACTCATCAAAGGAAATAGAACATTTTTGCCCTGAACTCTTTAGATGATTAAATTCTATCACCATGTCAGCTTTGACGGTGTTTTCAAAAGTCACTTTAGATTTTATTGTGTTTGGTGATTTGGGGAGTTGTAAAAAAATAAAAACCTCATATCTGGGTCGGCACAAAAACTGTTAGAGAGTAACCACCTCTCGAAACCATTCTTGAAACCATCGTCTCCATAGACCTTTCATTTTTGAAAAAACAATCAATTTTTCTGTTTTCTTGGAAGTATTTCATCCACTGAAGTCTTTTTGTCTGTTTCTGATGTAGAAGTAGATGCCGTGGGAATGAAATTCGTTGCAGTACGTTTTTATTGAATTTCTCCAGAAACTATGGTAATGTTGTGCTTTGATGCTAAATTTGTTTTAACGGCTTGTGTTACACCGCCCAAAAAAGTACCCATTTTACTACCAAAAAAAATCTAAACGGTTACCAAAATGGATAAATGGTCACCAAATAACGTTTCCTAAAATATTATGAAATAAATCCATTTTTTCGTATTATTGACTGCCATAAAAATATATGGACGCCTTTAAAATACACTTTAGACTAAATATTCTATATTGTCACTACTTAGATGTTACCAATTATGCAATACCATGAGTTATAATTTGGTAATTATTGCTAGGCTAAAAAAGCTAACGATCGCTAGAATATTTCCCAAATACCAATTAATATACTGGGGTTCCCAAACGTACGGCGACGCAGGCCGCGCAGCGCAGAGCAGAGCAGATTTTATAAAACATGGAACGTCATTGAGCTACGTATACTGCAGCGCAGGCACGTGCGGCTCTGATGTGTACAGTAACTGCCCTGCTCTGCGCTGTGCGGGCTGCACTGCGCGGCCTGCGTCGCCTGCCTCTCAGCATATGCCCACCCTTATTGTTGTATGAAGTTAATTAACTATTATTTAAAAAAAAACAACAAAGTCAAATCAAAATATGTTTTATTAGAGTCGTCGGCACTTATAGGTATAACATTAATTTGTTCTTATAATTTAAAATAAGAAAAATCATAATCATTGAATCAACAAAGCTTTTTGGATTTAGCTGGCCGCCCTCTTTTTCTCTTCTCGCCAATAGGGATATTTCTGGCTTCATGAGGTGGTTCCACGTACTTCAGCCTGATTGTTAAACCCAATAGATGTTTACAGGTATACTGTTTAAAGAATGTAGGACAGTTACACCTACCGGTTAACCAATCTTCGCTGTTGATGGGTAACTTTACTTCCAATTCCCTGAAAAACTTATCTTTAAAATCATCGAAGCTTCCCCATTGTTCATTGAAAGTTTTGCATTCCATGTTATCACCGGCTGGTATGCGGTAGTATTTCACTTGAGTCAGTTGTCTGTTTGACGGGTAGTCTTTTAGGCAGTTTAGCCCATTGATACGCTTCCGTCCATTGTTTGATAATTATGGTGGGTTGTTGAGAAACGGACTTATTGACTCAAATACTTAACGCGAATAGAGAAAATTAAAATAAGAAAAGGTGTATAGCAGTTCCTAGCAAGTTATGCCTTGGCTGTATTTAAAGTTCCTCAGGAATGTAAGTCAAAACTTTTGTATAGTAGCTTCCAGACTATGTGTTTCTTTTTTCTGAGTTTTAAATAATTGATAAATTTTAAACTTGCCTTATGTGATATAAATTAGTATAACTTAAACGAACTAAAGTAACTAATCAACACTTTTTCTCATTAAAAAAGCGTACCTAGTTTTAATTTTCTCTCAACTCTCGTTTCGGATTTGAGCAACATTTACGTCTTTTACTTCAGATTAGATAAATTCATTTATTTTTAATGCTTATTACGTTAGCTATTTTTTTTTTTGTAATCGCTTTCTTTTTTCAACTTTTTCCCTATTTGCGCTTTTATTCTTTCATTGTATTGTTTTATTCTTTCATGAATATGGTGATAGTTTTATAAATGTTCCATTTTTTTCTATTTAATATCGTATTCCAACGATTGTGCCAAGACTCCAGTGCATTTTGAGTAGTTGGCACGTTTTTTTCTATGCTATCAATACAAACCATATCGACGGCGGAAATACAGGTGGCATTTGGATTAATTTTACTGTGCCTAGTTCATAAACCTGGCTGTGCTTTCCGTGGACATAATATATCGAAAGCCACTCGGATACTTCTACAGCTTCTTCTGGAAGTACTCCACTGCACAAACCATCAAATGCCGCAGGGATTTCTTCTGGCTTTAAAAAAGCCATTGCCGAAATTTGTCTGATTTTGAATAGTGAGCGAATTCACTATTCTCACCAAATTTTTTGGCCAAACCAGCTGACTGCAAAGGTCGCCATATATTTTGATTTAACTGAAAGAAACAGCCTTTTTGTTTTGTGTGTTGGGAAGGCCCTCTTTACAGCCTTCATAGCCGCTGTTCCGAAGTCCGTGAGAATAAAATATGGATTTAAATTAATGTTAATTCGTTGTTGCGCGTATGATTTTATGATGTATATAAATATGAAGTAGCAATTAATAGTTTTGCTAGAAAGTAGCACATAAACCATCGGAAAGGTCCCATATACTCCCTCTGGATTACCGATCCATCCATGCATGGTATATATTTGTGTAAATGTAAAGGAAAACAGCGAAAAGCACCATCCACTATCCATAAAGGTGATTGATTTAGTAACATCATATTTTGCTCTTTCGAGAACACAACTACACATTCTCCATTGTGAACATAATGTCCCATCAGAAAATTTTCTTTATTAATTTGTGTAAACTTTTGGGTAATAGTTAAACTGCACACGTGTCATACATGGAAGATTTTTGTGTCTCTCAAACTCAAACTATTTATTTCAATTAAACCATTTATAGGCACTTTTGAATTGTCAAGGTCGGTCAGTCAAAGATGCACTATTTGCACGTTTCAAAGCGTCTCTAGAGAGAAGAACGTGCAAGAAACTCCACGGACACTCTTTAAAATCATTTTTTTTTTACAATGTTTTTGAAATCATCAATCATTCTTGTTGAAATTATACATACATGTAGGTCTGAGGCGGTGAAATAATGGCAGATTTACTATTTTAGACTTTTCTTAATTTAAAATTACACAGAGTACACGTTATCGGTTCTACGGTTATCGCCATCTTGACTTTTCCCCTTCCATCCTTCCTCTCTCTCACACACATACGTCTCTCGCTTACACTCACTCATGCTTATTATTCTAACTACTAAGTACACATTTTAAAATCCCACAACTCGGCTGTCCTGATAATTTGTCTGCCCTCAGACAACCTTAATTACAATTTCAATCTTCAGCTTAAATAACAAAATGAACCAACCTCTTATCTTAAAGTTAAGGAAAAATGAACGTATCCTACATCAAGAATTGTTCTATACTAGGTTACAATAATACCAGTTTAAAATAGAAGTTACTTTGCTTTACAACATTACAGATTCATATGGAACTCATTACAAACAAAGTATGGTTAATTGGTGTACAAATACACAATTATAAATTGTGGACAATGATCGATCACATAATATTATATCAATACAGAATACACACTGTTTATGCCAATAAACATTACAGTTGATATAAAAAGGGTTCTGTTTTATTTACTTAACCTTTCATCCATCTACTAACAACAACAATAAATAAAGAAAATACCTACTGCGGCCATGGCTTCATTTGGTCCGCGGAGCTAGACGTTTTAATAGGCCCTTCGGTAGCACGCTCAACCTTCTCCACATCGTAGCGATAATTTCGCTTAACCTTTGATACTCGATACGGCCCTAGAAACTTGGGCTTCAGCTTCATCCCCGTACCGAACTGTGTCCTTTTTATAGCCACTAAATCTCCTTCTTTATATTGGGTACTTGGCTTCCGCTTTTCATTGAATGTCTTCTTATTGTCATCTTGTACTTGTAGTATTTGCTTCTTGGCTTTGATTCTAATCTCTTCTCTATTTTCTTCATATTGATCAATCTCTTCCTGTTTTAACAATTCCAATATGACTCGTCGGCTTATTGCAAGAAGTCATTATGTGACATATTCACTATTCTGAGATAAACGGTATTTTAGTTCGATTTAGTCAGTGGTTATGTTGATTTGCCCATATTATCCTAAATATAATTACGGTGACGAAAAATTTAATGTTTTCGATTAGGCTAATATGTATATTAATAAAATCAAGTGAGGGTCGCTAATCCTACACAGTTATTTATTTTTTTAAAACACATAATAAAAGTTAATGACTTCTAGCTACTGTAAGTCTGTTCGGTATGTGAATTAATTATTTCTTAAATTGTAATAAAACAACGAAAATCTAATCAAATATTTATTTTATAAAAGGGATAACCAGTATTATATTGAACAAAACAGTGCTAGCCATATGAAAAACAAACTAAATTCTTCCAAACAAACAAAATAACAATTTTTTATCACAAAAAACTTCCCATGTAAGTCAGTCTTCGAATAAGGTAATTAACAGAGCTAATTCAAATGAATAAGCAATTGGAAGTTTAATAATCAAAACGAAATAAATTCTGAAAAATAAACAAAAAAAATCTGTCTTAACAGTTGTCGTAAGCACTTACTCGTACAATAGCAAATATAAATATTGCAAATACTAGCGACAACTTACATAGTCTCAAAAGTTATACATAATAATAATATTAAAATTAAAATATTTTTCTTCTCCGTATTGCTATCAGTCATATTATTTTTTAATAAAAAGTAGGAACTGGGGTAAAAACCGTACAAAAATATAAAAACGTTAGATACATGACATACTAAACATCATTTTCGATTTATTCCATTCTAATACCAAAAACTAATACCACTGGTATTTGTTTCAACTCATATTTTTTTTCTATTCCGAACCGATACCATTGTTTAAACTAATACCAAAACAAGTTCAAAGATATAAGGTACAGTCAGTAAAAATGCTTTGTATGTAAATATAAGACCTTTAATTGAAAAAAAAAACAGATAACTCCAAAAAAATCAAATTTTGTTAGCAAACGTCTTGTTCAATGATAAAATATCACTTAAATAATCAACTTTAATATAATTTTAGTTCCTCTCTATACCTGTACAATATTTTTTTTGCAAAAACATCAAACAGGAAGAATTTACTTACAATCTAAAAATTACAAAATATCTCAAAAAATTAACTCTTAATTTATATTGAAATTTATCTGACATAGTTATTATTAGACAGGTACGTAATTATTCACGTCTACCTATCTCATAACAACTATGTCAGGTAAATTTTTAACAAAAATAAATCACTTTTTATCTAACAATTGTAAAATATCACAGAAAATCAACTTTTTGTATAATCTAATCAGTCATTCATCACCTACATAGCAATGAATCAGCATTTTTTTTTTGCAATAATATCTAATGTGAAAAATTCACTTTAAATCTAACAATTATAAAATATCACAGAAAATCAACTTTTTGTATAATCAAATCAGTCATTCATCACTTACATAGCAATGAATCAGCAATTTTTTTTGCAATGAATTCTAACCTTACCTAACAATTGTAAAATTTCACAGAAAATCAACTTTTTGTTTAATCAAATCAGTCATTCTTCACCTATATAGCAATGAATCAGCAATTTTTTTTTGCAAAAACGTCATGTATGAATAATTCACTTATAATCTAAGAATTATAAAATATCACAGAAAATCAACTATTAGTATAATCAGCTAAATGACGTGTAAATAATTTCTTATATTTCAACAATTAGTAGCTAAACCCTTAATTTTTCTAAGCAGTGACCTACGGAGATTTTGTTTTTGAGGAGTTGGTCAGTTACGTATGTGATCCACGAATTTTTCATAATAGTTGTCTGTGCACATCGTTTTGCGGGGGGTGCGTTTGATTTATATTGAGTAACAACCACTGTTTGTAAATCTGCGTCCTCTTTCAGCACGTTCAGAAGCTGATATAAATTAGCATTCTTTGGCACAGCCGAGTTTAATTTCTTATGCCAAGATTCTACGGCATTTGTGGTTCGATGGCGTTCACCATGAACGCACCAAATGTCTACAAAACTCTCGTTCTCTAGCCATTGTGACACCATGTAGTCATTAAATGTTTGAATGGCGTCAGTATCAGGACAGTCTTCCATTATGTAGCACCATCCTTCTGATATGAATTTACGAGGAAGTAAAGGCAGTAAAGCTGAAAGTCTTACATGTCTTTGGGTGATAGCATCTTTTGTCAGATCCAACTGTTTTGCTTTTTTCCATACATTTTTGGAATAATGAAAGTAGCATCCTTTAATCACAACTGACGGAAAAACAATTGTAATGGCGTTCATTGCGGCTAGTTCAAAATCTGTTAAAAATTTTACGGGTTCCCACCCAGGAATGTTTTGTTTCAAAATTTCAAATAATTTTTTGTATATATCTTCTGTTTTTTTGTTAAGTAAAACATAAATAAGAGGAACTATACGAGTGTGATCTTCGTCACTTCCCAGATCTCCGTGGATAGTATATAACTGCACAAAAGGCTCAGGGGTGCAATCGAATGTTCCGTCGCTTTCAAAAAATTTAATGCTCGGAATTATCTCTAGTTGATTTGGACTGACCAAGATTATTATTCGGGTATTGGAAGACTCATCTTTATAATCGTAAAACAAAAAATCTCTAAATTGTAATGGAACTTCTACTTCATCAATTGATTTACATTTAATTTTTTTTACACCAGCTGCGTTGTTTCTTGCATAATACAATTTTGATTTGATGTTTGCAAACGATGGGATATTTCTCACCAAATCTGATTCAGTAGCGCAGAATTGTGATTTGAATTTGTTATATATGTTTGGTATTGGGGCGAAATCAGACTTCATCACTTTATCTCTTAAATCATCCAGCTTTTTTGCCATTACATTTTTGAATTCATCGGGCTCGCAGCTATGATTTTTCTCATTGGAAATATTGCCATCCTGTGAGGACAACAAAATAGCTTTAGCAAAATAGTTTTCGGATAAAAATACATATTGAAAGATGGAACACTAACTGTCTTATTCATAATATAACGCTTACCGAAGGTATAAACCTTCATTAGTTAAAACATGTTTTAAGGTGGATGCTCCTGGGTGGCCCGCAAAATTCAAATTATCGTAAGTTTTTTGCAATTTGCAGCTCAGTATGGGATAGTATGGTAAATAGAAACTAAATTCGCGGTACTGGCATGTATGTATTTATATCATTATATTAGTTAAATTTATCAATGTAACCCACTAAGTTAAAATTTATATTAAACGTAAAGTTATTATTAAAATGGCACATTTTCTCTTTTCTCTAAGTTAGACAATTATATTGAAGGTTTTAATAAGTATAATTGTGTAAATACATACATGCCAGTACCGCGAATTTAGTTTCTATTAATAAAATATCCGATACTCAGCTGCAAATTGCAAAAAACGTACGGAAATTTGAATTTCGCGGGCTACCCTGGAGCATTCACCTTAAGCCTACCGAACGTTTGATAAAAATTCTTATTCATAATCGTTTCTTAGAGCTCCCATAACTAAACGCCACTATCGTACACAATGTTGCCATTTTGTAGAAAAATATGCGATTTTAGTCGATTTTAACGTTGTTTGCCTCTGGTCACAGAAAATTTGTCTATGCATTTTTAAACACTGTCATAAAAAACGTACACCAAGGTAAAGGAGGGAATAGTTTGAACTACCTAGTCTTTTGAACAATTTGTTGAATTTGTTATCATGCAATCTGGGAAAAAGCGGCAAAGGCCGTTGCCGTTAATACTTGTAATTCTGGTGAAGTACCACACCACCGACTAAATTAATTATAAAAGCAGCCGTTTCTTTGGAAAAACTGTACCATTTACGAAATTCTTCGTCATCCAGATAAAATGCATCGAATCTCTGCTAATACAATTTTATACGCGAACAACCACAATGCTATGTAGGGATTTTAAAGTAGGTATTTTAATACTAACTGACTGACATTGTAAACCGAACGTCAAACACGAAACAACTGATCGATGTCGGCCATTTGTTTCCCTTTTTTTTTTGTTTATCTAGTGTTTTTTTTTACTCTTGCTATTCCAATTCACTTTTGACAATGGCAGAATTGTCGAACAACGGCATCGGTACTAATTGCCATTTAAAGAAATAGAATAGAATTGATGTCGGCCATTTTATTGTTAACGAACGTTTAAAGAAGGGTCATGGCTTCTTTAAATCAAATTAACTTTAATGGAGAAATAAAGAGTGTTTTTACCTCTAAAATACGATTATGAATACCATTTTTTTAACAAGCTTCCTACAAAGGCCTTATAAAGCTCCACTAATCCATTATAAATAAGCCAGTTAAACTCTATGTAAGAAGTTGGTAACATACCTTTATCTGTAAAGATCCACTGCACTCTTTAACATTCACACATCTCCAATGGGTCCATCCATTTTTATTTTCCCTTTTTTTTGTGTACTGGTAACCAGCTCTCATTAAAACCAAGCCACCATTTCTTGTTATGAAAGTCAAGCTTCCTGTTTTTCCCGAAGATGTTGAGGGCTGATTATCAGCTTCCTCAGACATATCTAAAAAAAATTATATATTGTATGTAACTTTTACATTTGATTGGATTATGATAAAAAAATCAAATAATAGGTATTTTAAATAACACTCATTTTAATAAAGAGAAGTAAATTATACAAAAGAACAAATTAATATACTCACTTAATAAATAAAAATCACTGTCACTCTGATACCAATACGCCACCGCCACCGCCACCGCACGGAAATGTACTGAGGAATTTATGTAGATAAAATTTCTCTCCGAGTCAAAGCACAACATTCCAGTAACACTTGACTCTGATTGGTTGTTTCGAATTTTGGAACAATAGAGCAAACTCACCCTTTCTCGCAGGTAAAAAAAATAGCAAGATGATTCACTAAAACTACTCTTACCTATGCTAACCTTTGTAAAAATATTGGAGTGAAGTGAATTTGGAAAGTTTTAAGCATTATATTACGATTACATAAAAATATTGAAAAACAAATTTACTTTGATTAGGTTTGACTGCGCTGACTGTACCAAATTCAAGTTGTTGGTATTCGTTCGTACATTAAATTAAATTATTTAAAAAGTGGTATCCGTTCGGAATAGAAAAAAAATATGAGTTGAAACAAATACCAGTGGTATTAGTTTTTGGTATTAGAATGGAATAAATCTCATTTTCTGTATCAGAGAATTCTTCTTCGGGAAGATAATCTGGACCTTCTTTATTCTTTCGTTGCACATTTTTATTAAATCTTTTTTCTTTGATTTTGTAATTGGAAGTTTCCTGGTATATGCTTTTTTAAGGGAATAGCTATTGTAGTCAAATACACTTTCAGTATCGTCATGCTTGCGCTTTCGCAGGTTTTTAGTATTAGACACAATCGATGTTTCTTTTTTCGATACGTCCATTTCTTTACAATCGGAAACGTAATCATACCTATATTGGACAATGTTAGGCCGCTTTTTTTCAAACTTGAAGCATTTAACCTTCAGCCACTGCAACTTTTGTCCTTCAGAGTCTATTGACCTATTGACCATTAAGTTGTTTCTTAGCTCTTTTAGGTCCAAGATATCAGAGTTGCTCATTACCATAGGTTCATAAGGCTTCTTTGCCGTTTTTTTCTTGTTTAGTTTTCTGTTCGATCTAGCTAATCTTATAACATTACAGAGGTCTATCACAGAAAAAATTGGCATAAGACGCATCTGATTTTCGATAGCGCTATGCATACTATCGACCTCCATATGCGTGTGACCCGATTCTAAATACTTGTGTTCAATCACCTCGAGGTGGGTAACTTGAATTACGTATAGCATTAAGCATAACAGAAACTGGTTACGATTTTGACCTCCGCAAGTATCAGAAAATATAGATATTTCGGTAACTGTTGGAGGTAGACGTTGGATCCAAAGATATAGTGCGATTCCCACTTCATCGGTTCCTTTTTTTCCATCTACTTCAGACCATAAGTAACAAAAACCATCATTTGGAGAACGGGTTTCATAAATGGTAGCATTGTAAACGTTTAATTTACGCAGGTAGTAAAGTAGAGAAACGTTACTAGTCGGCAAGTGCAAAACTTTTTGTAAGTCGATCGTAATAGAGTTAAAGCTGTTATCTTCATTTGCCCGAACTTTATCCAACTCTTTAGCTTTTCGACTTTGCTCTTTTAAAGACATGTGCTCATCATACTTTTGCTGCAAAACAGCAAGGTCGGAGGCGTTCTCAGCTTTGGCTCGGTCATATTTATGGCACATTAAACATTGGTCCTTCTTGGGTTTATGAAAATCTAAATTGTACTGAGTACAAAAAATGTTGCGATACACATTGATGGTCACAGGCGTTCTAGATGCATTTTTACATTTTTCTTGGTATAGTTCATACATTTTGGAGATCGAAAGATTGCTATCTAAATACATTTTAGATGATGTTTTCCTGCAATAATGTGACTCCATCTTAGGGAAAGCCTCGATGTGTTCTTTGACGAATTCTACTTCTATTTCTTTTGTTTTATTGACTGGTTCATGCTTGCCACGTTTGTCCTGACCTATAAAAGAGCCGGATGTTCCTACTTCTGAAAATGCCTTATTAATGGGGCCATTTGATATACAAAGAGTGTTTTTAAAAAACAATTCACAAACCCTGATCTTTCGGTCGTCCTTATTAAAGTAATAATAACGAGATACAGTCCTCTTTCTGGTTGCATTTACGAAACGTCTCTGTGACGCCTGTACCATAACATTCATTAGTATAAAATCTTTCTGTCGACAGTAATCCGATAGTGCCCAGTAAGACTTACAGATTTCCTTTCGATCTTCATCAGGAAAATTTAATAAGCAATTTAATTTACATTTGCACTCTCCGGATTTAGGTGCTTTGGGAGGCTGCGTCTGTTTTTTGTAGTTTTTGTAAGGTAAACTTTGTGAACGATTTATTTTTTGCGCATTTCGGTCATAGGTATCTATGCTTCTCTTGTACCACCTTGCCGTCTTAATTTTTTTAGGCGGGACAACTTCAGATTGAACTGTTTCAGTGTCACTATCGATTTCTATATTTTCTGTAGCTAAGTCTTCAGGATTCTTCCAGTCAGGATCAGCAACCGAATCATCCTACAAGTATGAAAACCAGGTAAGGTATCTAATACGGTATGTAAATAGCTACTGACCAATCAACATACATAGTTTAGTAAAATACACCACTAAAACAATCATTTATATGAAGGAACTTACTGATAAATACAAGTCATCTTCAAGGGACACAACTACATCGTTGTCATTTTTATGTGGTGGGCTGATATTTTGAGAAACATTGTCTATCTGGAAGAGAGAAGATACATGACGTTCTACTTAGTTCTATTAATCAATTTTACATCATAATTAGTTATATAATGGCTTATGTGAAGGTTCTTACATCGGACAGCACTTTGAAGATATTATTATTTTCTACGACTTCGCTGTCGCTTTCGTCAGATGATAGTACCGTTTTACTTATTGGTCGACCTATGTTGCGGGCAATTGGCCGTGGAGATGGCGTATTTTCGATAATGTCACTTGTATGCTGAAATAAAACGACAGAGGTAAGTACATAATTTACATTTTATAAGATAGAAGCGAAGGGATGACCTGAGATTCCTAATCTCCGCCAACCTTCCCTGAAAGACGGGCGATAGTTATGGGTATATTATGCAAAAGGTAAGTATAAATTGCATGCACTTACGTTACATCGATCTCCGAAGGAGCGATATAATTAATTAATTACATGCATATAATTAACCAGCACATAGATAAAAATCTTACATTCAACGATGAGCTATGTATTGTCCATACGCGGTTATGAATCTGTCTCTGGTGATTATTAACATTATCAGTTGCGTGTCATTGCCACTATTAAAAGGCGCTTACAAAATGACATGTTTACCATCCATTGCTCCTAATACATGTGGAAAATTCCATTTTTCTTCGAATTCCTGAGACATTGCGAGCCACTCTTCTTCATTTGATGGCATCTGAAAAAAGTGTTAACTGTGATTAATATGTTTTGTTATTATTGCAGGAAGAAAGTAATAGCACCACTGTTAGCGGAAAACATGCTATCAATGAAAATGCTCTAGAAAACGTAGACAATCACGCAACTGATAATGTTAATAATCAAATGCAAGATATTAATGATCAGAGTATACCAACTGGACCTTCTGTACCATCTGAACAACCTGCTGCGAAACCTAATGTGCAAAACACCCAACACAATGTTCAAACCCAAAAAAAGAATCAAAATAAAAGAAAAAAAAAACCTCTTCACATGGTTCCAAAAACAGGTGTGTACCTTTAAAATACATATTTATTGCACGAGCAAAGTCGGAGGCACACAAATTTGTAGGACGTGGGATACGATCGTCTATTATCACTCCTGTAGGGACAGGTACTTCCCCGAGGCTACTGCGCAGGATCACAACCACCCCAGTGGACGGAGGTGAGCGTAGGCTGATGCTCCGGTAACGGTCGCGTTGAACGGCGAGAACGCTGGCACGAAGGGACGACGCGACGACTAGCACCGCACACCAGTGGCGGATCCTGAAGCCCTCGCCCTGCAGATTCCTTAGCGGCTCGTAGCCCGCGAAAAATCCGTTGAGGATGGAACCTCGTAGTCTCTTCGTAGCTCCTGGAATTCCCCGTTCCAGCGTATTAAAATACGGCCTTACTAACTTCCGTGCTGGGGGGTACCACCGACGATAGCAAGGAAGCACCTATCTAATCGTAGTAGTATTGTCGTGGTGGCACCTTCCAGAACGGAGTTTACATAATAAGCAAGCTTGAGCAAAATAAAACAGTGTGGATCACAAAACTAAATCAGTTAACTCGTTAAGAATTTGAATTATAAAATCATTAGGTGCCTGAAGGTAGGAGGAAAAAAGAAAAACAGTAGATGGCATGATTCAGCGTGACTTGAGATTTTTAAGCAAGTTCAACATGGTGCTTACTTATTAATATGAAATAAGCAACCGTAAATGGCAAAGAACAAGAAACATGGTTTACACAGAATGATAATAATTTAGCAAAAAGGTGACATGAAAAGTGATTTACATGATTTGAGTGCTATTCAAAACTTACCCTAAATCGGGATATCACAACACTTATAATTTTAAACTATTTTGAAAATTATTTAATTACGTTGCTAACGTTCGTGTCTGCTAACGCGCTCGGCGTGACGTTAAGCGATACGTGCTGACTCCAATCGGTCTAGAAGCGACTGACCCCCTCGCCGCGGGCGCAACGCCTTTTTATCAACTCGCTTCCCCCGAACACTTCCTCCGCACCGCTGCTAATATTTGTGTAACGTTTCGTTACATTACCCCCCTTTCCATGATAAGGATTTTATTTTAATAATAAAATCCGCAACCTAAACTTGTTACCGTAACCTTTTACTCATACTTTCATTTCACTCATACGTCATCACACTCGTCACTCATACAAACCTTACATCGCATAATATATAAAAAATGCGACGTCTCCTAACAAACTAAAAATCATTCGACATTTTCCGCCAATGACTTTTGTAACAGATCTTAATCGTTTAGTAGTCTTGGGGAATGTTACGAAACTTAATTTATTTATAAGATGAAATTTTCAGGTCCTTAATATGCCAAGACCCCAAATTTTTACCAGACATATCCTCTAAAACGTACACCAGTGGTGAGAGCTTATTAATGATCCGGCATTTAATGTATTTCGGAGCTAATTTCTTGCTAAAATGCTTATCTTAATCGCTCAAAACATACACACGCTTGTATACGACATCACCGGTATTAAACTCAAAAGCCTTACGCCTTAAATTATAGTGCGAAGTGTTTTTTACGTGGGCGTGATACAAGGATTTTTGAACTTGGTCAAAGATTGAACCCAGGCAACCGAGGTGAGGTGTAGTAGTACTACCTATAGTATAAGGTCTATGACCCTATCCATATGAATGTATCTTCTATTAATATATTAACACATTTATACTCTTGCAGTCAGTAATTAAAGGTAATCGCTTGAGAACAGTTGTTTCAATAATTACACATCCCCACATGGCGACCCTTGCCATTTTTGGGGCGCGTGACGCGACTTCTATCTCGGCGTAGTGTTACGGCTCCAAAGCAAAGTAAATAAATTAAACTCTTTGTAATAAATTGGCGTGAAAATATTTGTGGATAATGGAACTTTCGTAATTAAAATGAATCAAGTACATTTAAAAAGTTAATTTAACGTCCGGAAATCAGTGAGAATGTGTCGTTCCAACGTAGAAAAGGAGACGGTCTTCGTGAACCAGAATTCTGCTGGTTCCAATAATGCACACGTTGAAGAATTGAAGGCACATATTTCGACGATCAGTATTATCCTCATAGTAATTTGCGTTTTACTGGGTCTTGGCATTATATATTTTGCGTGGAAGCAGTACAGGAATTGTCACCATTCCTGGATCAGGGACCAGATTTTGCAGAACAGCCTGCGACGATCGTTCAACCGTTCCAGAGCAATTCGCGGAGAAGAGCAAGCAAATCTTCCAATGACGTAGAAGTCGGAGTATTCATCATACTCATCTGGCAGCTGTGCGGTATCATTTATTTAGTGAAGTGCATACTAAGTGCGTCTCAAGTGCGTTGTGCGTATTATAGTGCGTAAGATGAATTCGCGAATCATCATATAAATAAAGAGACAATAAAATGATAATAGACATTAAGAATTAAAATAATGAACTCTAAGATAAATTAGCAGTTTAAGTTTGTTTTGAGTGATCGTATATCATCATGTATCATCTTACACGCTGTGTCCCCTACTACAGTAATTCACTGTGAGAATCGGGTATGTATTAAATGGTTTAATTAATATATATTACTTTTGCATGAGGGAATGGAAGATGAATTGTTACTTTGTTTAAATGATCTTATATCAATAAGGAAATATTTAATTAAAAAGGGAAAAACACGATTTAAGGGTAATATTGTTAAGAATAAATTATGTGAGGTTGAAACAATTTATGAGAAAAGTAAAGGATTAATAAAGCTATTATCTACAAAACCAGGAGTAAAATCAGAATTGTTAAAATCATTATCAGTTACGAAAAGCGAAATAGAATCGTGTTATTCGCAAATTAATGTTTTGTGCGCTGTAATTAAATCAGACTGTGATAGTGACAGTGATATTTCTGAAGCAAGTCCAAATTCAGAATCAATCATGGAGTTCGATTTAAAAACGGCATGTAGTTTTATTCCTGTAATGACCAATAACGAAAATAATATCAGAAGTATCATTGACTCTATAGAAATGTACGCAGACATGTTGTCGGAAACGGGGAAAAAGTTACTAATGACATTCGTTTTGAAAAGTAGATTATCAGAAAATGCAAAATTACGTATAACCAATAATTACACATCTGTGAACGATTTTGCCAGAGATTTACGTGTTGCACTTTTACCAAAAAAATCGTTTACTGCAATACAATCACGATTACAAAACGCAACGCAAGGCTGGCGTACAATTGATCAGTTTGGAACAGAATTAGAAAAGTTATTTACTAATCTGACCATATCGCAAGCAAATGGTAATTCTGATAGTTATTCCGTACTCAAGCCCATAAACGAAAAATTGGCAATTAAACGATTCGCAGATGGATTGAAGGATTCGAGACTAAGTACGATTATTGCTGCACGTAATTATGACAGTTTAAAGGACGCGATCCAGGCAGCGAAAGATGAAGAGTTGACATCGGCATCGACTTCGACCAACGAAAATGTCATGCAGTTTTCACACCGCGGAAGAGGTAAGTTTCATAACAATAACAACAACTTTAGGAATGGCCGTGGTTCTCATAGTCAGCAGTTAAACCAACGCAGTCGAGGACATCATTATCAGCATAATTCAAATAATTTGAGAGGTAATTTTAGCCATAATTCAAATAACTTCGGCAGACGTGATTTCAATAACTCACGTGGGCGATCATCCCATAACTATCGTGGTAACGGACGTGGACGAGATTATCAAACTTCGAACGAGAATCGATCGAGTAATGAAACTCGTAGTAAAGGTCGTACCAATAGAATATTTTATTCCAGCAATGAACAAGATAAGAACGATAGTATGCCTACAACAAACGAAATGCAGTTTTTTCGATCTTAAACATAACATTTTAGCTTTGCAAGGTAAGGCAAAAAATTTTAGCATTATACATAGGTAATAGGAAATATTATTGGTTAATAGGTACCGGAGCATCTTTGTCCGTAATTAAAAAAGATGCGTTACCATACGATAGTGCAGTAATTAGAGATGAAACCATCATAAATGGTATTGGAGGTAAAATTAGTTCATCAGGGTTTGTTCAACTTAGCTTGACTCATCGTGATGACCAACACTTTGTTGACTTTAATATCAAGCTTCACGTTTTTGATAACATACCATTAAAGGCAGATGGAATATTAGGTTTAGATTTTCTTTGTCAGTACGCTTCAAATATAAACTTAGAAACTAATGTCATTAACCTATCTAATTATGGAAAGTATTATTCATTAGAACTAAGTGATGTCATAGATTACTCAGCTGAGGTGTTACATATCCCAGCACGAAGTGAGTCGATACATTATTTGCTATTAAATATTGAGAATATGAATGACTGTATTATCCATAGCGAACAGTTAGCGGAAAATGTTTTTCTAGCGGGATGTATTGGACGAATAAAAAATAATAGATTACCGGTTAAAATTTTGAACACTAACGAGCATGATATTTACCTACCAACTTTTCAACCACAGATATATTCAATTGAAGAGTTTCACTTATGCAATTTTAAATCAAACGCTAACAGTTTAGAACGAGCAAAGAACTTATTAAACATTTTAAATTTAAATCATTTAAAAATGGACGAACGGAAATCAATTGAAGAATTATGTTCTAAATATTCGGATGTTTTCTTTTTACCAGGTGATAAGTTAACGACTACAAGTGTTTATGAACAATCCATAACTATAAAACCAAATACAAGTCCGGTTTATACGAAGCAGTACCGACTGCCGCATTCTTTGAAAAATGAAGTAAATAGGCAAATTCAAAAAATGATTGACAATGACATTATAGAAGAGGCGAAGAGTGAATGGTCGAGTCCTGTTTTACTGGTACCAAAAAAAAGTAGCAACGATAAAAAATGGCGACTAGTGGTCGATTATCGGAAGCTTAATGACCGTATTGTAGACGATAAATTTCCTTTGCCAAGTATTACGGAAATTTTGGATTCGCTCTCTGGCTCAGTCTATTTTTCGCATTTAGATCTTAATCAAGGATATTACCAAGTAGCTCTAGATAAAAACAGTAGAGAGTATACAGCGTTTACAACTAGTACTGGGCAATACCAGATGAAGAGGCTACCTATGGGATTAAAAACAAGTCCGAGTGCTTTTAGTAGAGTAATGTCAGTTGCTATGTCTGGGTTAACATACGATAAATGTTTTATATATTTAGACGATTTAGTAGTCTTTGGGAGAAATTTAGATATCCATAATAAAAACTTAACAGACGTCTTGGAAAGACTTAGGAAAATTAATTTAAAATTAAATCCAGAAAAATGTAATTTTTTAAAGAAAGAAATTCTTTATTTAGGGCATTTAGTATCAGAAAATGGAGTCTTACCCGACCCAATTAAAGTAGAAGTATTGCAAAATTACCCTGTACCAAGTAATACCGATGAAGTAAAAAGATTTGTAGCATTTTGTAACTATTATAGGAAATTCATTAAAAACTTTGCAAGAATAACTTGTCCATTAAATAAATTAACTAGAAAACATGTACCATTTGTTTGGACTGAAGAGTGTCAAAGTGCGTTTGAAGCAATGAAACATGCTTTAAGTACACCACCAGTATTAGATTTTCCAGATTTTTCAGAAAATAATGAGTTTGTCATTCAAACAGATGCGTCAGGGACGGCTATTGGAGCAGTCTTGTGCAATCAAAATATGAAACCAGCCCTGAGCCCGGGCGCTCAGTGAGCAAAAGGCCCTGTCAGGATACCATTGAAGGTGTAATACCATTGTATGATTCGGACTAGATATCTTTAGCGGCTCCTACTGGAAAGGAGAATGATGTCCGTGACTACCCCCGGACCACGAACGCCAATCGCTTCCATATTTGGTCAATAATTAATAATCAATTGGTACCAATTAGTACTCGAACAAAAAAAATTGGTACCTTAGCAGTTTTCGAGAAAATCGACTTTGATGGTGGTCCGGCGGTAGTCAAGATCCCTTCAGCAAGACCACCATGAGCGCCGAAAAAAGGGGCATTCTACAGCTATTCTAAGTATAAAAATAATTAGTACCCATAAATGTGATTCATTTCGTAAAAAAAAACAGATGAGAGACATTTGTATTTACCGAGAAATCAACGATGATAACTTCGTGCGCTCGTTCAGCAGGCGTTATGGATATCTTCTATATTCACTGTGTAGTTTCACAATCCTCGTATTGTGTGTGCCGCGAATATTTAGAGGAAGCGAAAAGCTTCGTATCCAAAACGGAAATAGAGCATTAGTATATAGGATTATGATTTCCAACCTACCTCTAGGGATATTATAATCTATGATTATGAAAAGGGGTGGGTGGGAGATTGATATCTCGGACTAAGCCCTTCGTATAATTACAATAGAACTTCACTTCAGGTAAGTTCGTTTAATTATGTAATTATACTCAAGCTTAGTCCGAGATATCTTCTATATTCACTGTGTAGATGTTTAGAGAATTGTTGGAAATTATAAAATAGGTAATAACGATATAGTATACAATTAAAGCAGTATTTAATAAGAATCAATTTAATGTGATTTATCACACTAATTCCACAACCAGATACCTATGTAATTTCAAGGTAATTAAAAAATTAAACCTTAATGTTACAAATGGCCTTCGCAAAAGTATAATTGTCATTTCCTGTACTTAAGGGTCTATTGTAATGATTGGCAAAAACACTAGATTCTGCTGACCAACCAGCAGATTTAATTATACAATCTAATGTTACGCCTTCCCTACACGCCAGGGACGTGGAGGCATGGCGCGTGGAGTGAGGGGTAAACTTCTTGACATCAATACCACACTCAGCCATAACTTGCCTTATCCAGCGACTAATTGTTTGGTTACTGGCGCAGTTATATGGTTTTTGATAACATATAAGTAGCTTATCCGAGTTAATTGTGTCTTCTTTTCTGAGGGAAGCTTTATTACGACTTGATCCTTACATGGAGTCGTAGGTAGTTTTTAAAAGGTCGGTAATCGTTATTTTTACACCGTTTTCCGTAAACTCTATATTGCTCAATCGGATAACTGACAATGTTTGAATACGTTGAGCAGTTGTGAGAGCTAACAAAATAACCAATTTCTTGGTTAATTTTTCTAAGCTAAGGCTACTGTTTGGTGACCAATCTTGGATATAATTTAGAACAACAGATGGATCCCAAGTGTCATTATATTTAGGTCTAGAGGGTTTTAGTTTGAAAACTCCCTTAAAAAATCTCTTAATTTGTATATCTGTTCCTAAACTTGTATCTATGATAAGAGACAGCGCTGAACGGCATGTATTAAGAGTAGCGTACGAAGCGCCTTGTGATAATATTTCTGTGAGAAATTTTAAAACTTTAGGTATTGATAACTCATATATGTTTTCTCCGTTACAAAATGACCACCATTTTTTAAGTGCTGTTGTATATATTGTTTAATAGTGTTTTGTGATAAAGAGGCTGTCATGACTTCTATTGTTTCGTCAGGAGTTAGTTTTCTCCGGAACGCTTCCCTGGTAAGATGCAGGCTCCCAGGGAAAGGCTGTTGTACAGGGGGTGTAGTGTTCTGAAAGGTGATATTAACAAATCCTTTGATGGTATAAACTGTAAAATTTCCGAAGTTGCTAATTCAGCTATAAAGGGATACCAGGGTTGTGAGGTCCATAGAGGGAAAACTATGATACCTGTTACCCTATCACAAATAATTTTTTGTATGCATTTCGAAATTAAAGAAAAAGGAGGAAAGGCATAAAATAAGTTGAATGTTGACCAGTCTACAGTAAAAACATCAATATTCTCTGCATATGGATCTCTATGCCAAGATATATTATTATATCAAGATATCTATCTGGTTGCAAACAAATCTATATCCGGTTCTCCAAGTGACTTAGTAATATTTAGAAAAGTTTTGTTACCCAATCCCATTCTGAGTCTATATTTTTTATTCTGGATTCTTGGTCGGCTTCTTTATTTTCTTTTGACTTGATATATGAGGCAAACAACCATATTCTACGGGCCTCACACCACTGCCATATACTCCTAGCTAAAGAATTAAGTTTTGGAAATTGTATACCCCCCATCCTATTTATGTATGCAATTGCGGTGGTATTATCTATTCTCAACAATATCTGACAAGAGTGTAAATCTTTGGCAAAACATTGTAAGCCTAGGAAAAGCAGCTAAAAGTTCAAGGAAGTTAAATTGGGCGGATTTCACAAATGTTGTTTGCAAGGAAATTCGGTGTCTTATGACTTTTAACTTGATTATCGGAAATGCATTGCATCAATACATGTGTTTTTAAAAATTAATTGAAATGTTTTATATTAATCTAAAAACAAAATCATTTATAATAACTGCAAATCTTAAATTAGATTAAAAAATATTAAATGAAAAATAAAAAGATGCCCAATCTCAAGTGTCCACACCACCTATGCAGATTTAAATGCAGCAAATTTATAATGTTATTCTTCTCTATAATATTCATACGATTGTTATTTTAAAAGATTATATTTCTAATATATTATAATTAAACTTAATGATAGGTGATTTAGAGTTTAAATTTAAAATAAACACATTATTTGCCGTCTCTAAAAATCGTTCGCGCGGAAATTCCGCAATACGTCACTACGGGTTTGAACAAGTTTTAAAATGAAAAATATTACTAAATACGATTTCTTTTAACAAATGGCAACATTCTTAGCCCATAGACAGCCGCCATGTTTTATTTTTGACAGCAGTCTAGCCGGAAAACCGAGCAGAGCGGTCGCTCCGTAACGTGGCATAAATTGTGATTCAATTACGAACGACTGTTTTTGAAGGTAATATTCCTATTATAAGTAGTTTTTTTTTAGTTATACGTTAGATGTTTTATTTAGTAATGATGCAATATGAGTAGAATATTCAAATTCGCATTAATTTAGGAGTAATTTGAATACCGACCGGTAGACATACGTCACATCCATTACGTAACGTATTGTATATGGGAACGCAAAACGTGACGTAATGGAATTCATAGGCAGTGTGTACAATGTATAGTACTTTTATAGGCTAATATTTCTTGTTTTTTTTTTTAATTGACAACCGATTTTCACACTGTCTGCCGTTTTCAGTCTCGTATTATTCCGATTAAAATATTAAAAGGACAGAAATGTTTAATTCTATTAAACTGATAAGCATACTATTTGGTACAATAGTAAAAAACGTTTTATTAAAAAAAATCCTTGTAGATATGTATACGTATACATGCCTAGTAATACTAACTGTTCACGCACCAAACGCGTGAGCATGTGGACGGGTGACAACGGCGGCTGAGGCGCGGGCGCGGGGCCAACGAGCTGCGCGCGGCTAGCGACGAGCGGCGGCGGCGGGTGTCACTTCACGATCAGACGGCTTCCACGACACTCGCGTCTCCCTCAAGCAACGATTCTGTACCGCTACTTATTTTCATTGTTTTAATATAATCATTAATCGAGTATACAGTCCACTCATTTCATCATCTCCCTGAGCTCCTGAAAACGATCATGAACATGGTCCATCTACCGGGAAACATCCAGGAATAAACAAGAATAAGGAGTCTTCAAGTAAACCGTTGGAAAGGATTTGAATGTCAACCGTCATCGATCAGCAAAATCGCCGTTGCAGTTTGAGGAAGTCGACTATTGAAATGGTTAAGGACCTCTGTGAGTTCGTTCCGATTATTTGCCTTTTTTCCTATTCATCCATTTCACTTATTAGTGTGTTTTAAATTCAAATTTTCTTCCCACTTTCGTTTACTTCGCCTTTATTAAGACAGACAGGTTGATTGTAGCATTCCATCTATTACAAGCAGTGTTACAGTAATTCGCAATCGCTTTATCACGCATGTTTTTAACGTGCTAATTAGTATCTATAACGGGTTTAGTCAGTGCACCGTACCTGCAGACCGGTTGCGTTCTCGTACGGTGACTCACCTCCTTTGTTCTGCCATCAGCTGTGCTTGCTACCGACTTAATTTTTTTATGCAACTTAACGGTTAATTAGTCAGCTGGCTGTTCTTTTGAATTGATTTATTCGATAGTTTGCTACTTGCTTTGATAGTTTTACTTTAAAATTTTTCTATAGCTTTGAATTAATTTAAAGTCTTAAAAGTTTTTAAAGTCTTTTCAATTCTCAAATTTAAGTGCAACATGGATATTGATAAATTAGTAAAACAGCGCAGTGGCATTAAAGCGAAGCTTACCAACTTTGAAAAGTATATTAATGTTCTTTCTTCTTCAAAGCTTATATCCGAACTTCAACGGATTGATTTAGAAGGCCGCTTGAGCAAATTTGAAGCTGTATACGATATTTTCGATGCATTACAGATGGAGATCGAGTTAGCGTCGGCGAAACCCGAGGACGAGTACGTGGAACGATATCAGATTGAAGAACGGTACCACACATTGATTGCCAAGGCGCGCAGCCAGCTCCAGACCAGCAGTGCTGAGCGTGAGGGTTCGGAGACGGGCACTACAATGGACTCGAAACCAGGTGCATCGTTTAAAAATAACTTTGTTTGCTTACCCAAAATTAATTTACCGCAATTTGACGGGAGTTACCAGTACTGGCTAGAATTTAGAGATACCTTCATTTCTTTAATACATAGCAGCGATTGTATCGATGGCATAAATAAGTTCCACTATCTTCGTGCATCCCTGAAGGGTCGTGCGTCCGAAGTAATTAAAAATATTGATTTTAAGAGTGAAAATTACGTAATCGCTTGGGATTTATTATGTGATCGCTACAATAACAATCGCCTTTTAATTAATAATCATGTGCAGGCTCTATTCGATGTAGAACCGATAATGAAGGAATCATCGTCTTCTTTGCGGCGTCTTATTGATATCATAAATAAAAATTTACGGGCACTTAAGACCTTAAAGGAGCCCACAGAGTATTGGGATACTCTTATAATATTTATGATGTCTAGAAAGTTAGATTTAAATACAAACCGAAAATGGGAAGAGTACCGCAATGCATTGTCTGAATCTCCTACTTTGTCGAAATTAATTTCATTTATTAATGGTAGGGCTGATCTCTTAGAAACACTAGAGGCTAACCAAAATAAGTCAAGCACTAGTGTGAATAATAAACAAAAAACTTTTATTATTTCAAGTAACACAGAGAATCAGAATAGCAAAGAAAGCCTGAATGGTAAGTTAGAAAATAAAAAAAACAAATTAAAGTGTCCATTGTGTTCTAACGATCATCTTTTATATACTTGTGATTTATTTAAAAGTTTACCTACTGAATCACGAATACAAAAGGCTAAAGAATTACATGTCTGTCTAAATTGTTTGCGCTCCAGTCATGTAACCAAGAAATGTCGATTAGCTGGTTGTAAATATTACAAATCCAGGCACAACACTCTCTTCAGCGTCAAATAGTGTCGCCTTACCAATCGATACTTCAAATAGTGTCGTCTTATCAGCTGATACTATACACCATACTAGTACATCCAATGTATTACTGTCCACAGCTATTGTGAAAGCGGTGAGCAACAGCGGTGAAAGAGTCAACGCTCGAGTGCTGCTTGACAACGGCAGCACTGCCAACTTTATGACGGAGAGCCTCTGCACCAAACTGGATTTGTTCTTTGTTCCGACGTAAAACTCAATCAATCAATCAATCAAACAATCAAATCATCTTTATTGTGGATCATAGGTACATAATACAGATGGTGTTATTTAAATGTTAAGGACCAGCTATGTCCTACCCTTAGGGCGTACAATAGAATGCAAAACTACATCCACTGTTACGGGTATCAACCAACAGTCTTCCTACAGTACACAGTCTTTTTTTTTTTTTTTTTTTTAAGGATGGGAAATCATCAAAATGACTTCTTCCGCTCTGGGTGGAGCGGAAGGGCGTGTCAGACTCTTACTGACTAAAACCCATCCGTGTTCCTTCTAAAGCCCTTTGCTTTCCAGGGCCGCGGTGACTCTTTCGAACAAATTCCGCAACCCTGGCAGGCTCTGGCCCTAGCGGGCCCCGTCCTCTTTGCTGACATCTCTTTGAGGCGCGCGTGAAACACAACGCGCCATCGACCCGGGCCTGGTGGTGATCGGACAGCGAGCCACCCAACGCTCGCCGTCCGCAGGCCCGCGCCTACGGTGGCCGGGGATCGCCCTGCGACTCCCGACGCCCGGGGCGTCTTCTCCTGTAGCGGCGGTTGGGACGAAGGCCTTGCCTTTCCCTCGCGCGGCCCGCTTCCTCCTTCGCTAGCATTACTGCTTCGCAGAAGGAGGTGACCGCTTCCCAAGCCTCCTCGCTCCGGACCATGGATTCAACCAGGGCCGGACGCGAGAGGTTGCCGCCGCCGATCGCCTCGACGAGGACACGGCGGTGCTCAGCCCAAGCAGGGCAGACCTCCACCGTATGCTCCACCGTGTCCTCCGGGCGATCCTCACAGTGCTGACACCCGGGCGTGTCCTCCCGCTTAATCCGAAACAGGTACCTCCCGAAACAGCCGTGTCCGGTAAGTACCTGCGTCAGGCGGAAGGTGAGGACGCCGTGGCGCCTCTCCAGCCACTCCTCAAAGAGGGGCCTTACCGCCGCAATTGTGGCGTGCCCAACAGTACACAGTCTTGCAATCTAAATATTGAGTCTTGTAATGGTGACTATAGGATTAATTTGGACTGCCTTATTTTACCTGAGATAACTAAACGTTTGCCATCCGCTTATGTCGATACTACGAATATTCCTATTCCGTCAAGTCTTCGTTTAGCAGACCCTACATTTAATATTCCTACTGTCATTGACATTTTAGTAGGCGCAGAAATATTTTGGAGCGTTATAGGCACTGCTACCATTGATTTAGGCAAACGCATGCCTAAGCTATACTGCCGTCCTTACGAAAAGTGCAATAACTCGAGTTTTGCCCCAAATTGAGTTAAGTACATATTCGGAATCTGCAGAACGAGATCTATACCTATATTCTTTTTAGAAACTTTTTACGTATCTATGACGTAGCCGGTTTTAATACTAAGCATAACTGCAATATCTAGGTCGGTGCTTTATGGTTCACATATCAAGATCGAAATAACTATAGATAGGAATAACTTACTAACGCTATTAACCTTTTGAACGCCAGAGCAAAAACGCATGAACTTGCCCTCAACGCCAGGCCACAAATTCACCGCAAATACCTACGAAAAAAATAGGGATTCCAAAACTTCATCGATAATCAATTTTATTTTCATTTTCGTCTTTAATTTCGAAATATAATGTCCTTATAACATTGAAATTTAATTCAACATTACATTTCTTCCTATTAAAGTAATAGTTATACACTATTTACAGACTTGTATAATACCGTAATAACAGATATGAGACTACAATATATTTAAATATAATAACTGTAGGTACAACACTATTCTTGATCTGCTGTCTTCATATTGTGACCATGGCGTGGACGGCCCGCCATTTTAATAACTACTTCGCTTCCGAAATAAGGATGTGGCAACGTAATATCTCGTTTATCGATGTTCTAGTACAATATTATTTTATAATAAATGAAACACGTTTTTTAAATCAGATTTATAATTCCGAATGTAACAGGTACTTAAAAATATATGATTGAAATAGGTTAAGAAGGTAAATAAAAACTATGAAAAAATAGAAAATTTTAATAAAATGTTATACAGTATGTACTATGTATACATGTTTTTAAATATTAAGTTCTATAAACCTGGCATAAAAAGTAACAAATTAAAACAATTAACGATTATATATAATTATCACAATTACCAATCAGTCTTATACTAATAAATCTTTTGAATAATAGAACAAAATTATACAAAATCTACAATGCAACCTGCATTCTGATCATCTAATTCGCTGGGTGCAAAGTGGGTGGTGGGGACAGTGAAATCGATCTCAGCGCGCACCGTGGCTAAAAAAGGAACTTTTGGCAGACTTTATTCCACGAAGTTATAGGTAAATATGGAGCCCACACTTAGAATAAAAGTTTCGAGTCAAATACTCTCGCTCCTATTCTCTGAGGCAAACTGAGGTCTGATCTCTTTTTCTAGTGTACTACAGAAATTGAAACAAACTGACCTCAGACAGTAGAAGAGAAATAAAAATTCAAGTAGGTATTTCAAGTGTGTACTGTGTACTCCATCTTTACCTACACCTTCATGCTTTATTCACTGCTTACTCCTCGTAAAGACAATGACAGTCAACTATTTGACGTACCAAGGTCCGCCGAGTCCGCCGACCGCTAGTTGGCGCTGTCATCGCGCACCCAGCGAATAGTAAGCCATGTGTTATCAGGCATAAAAAAGTAACAAATTAAAACAATTAACCATTATATATAATTATCACAGTTACCAATCAGTCTTATACTAATAAATCTTTAGAATAATAGAACAACATTATACAAAATCTGCATTGTATTATCTTATCATCTAATAGTAAGCCATATGTAAATAAAATCTAATAAAAAACTTCAAGTTACAATAGAAAAATCAGTATCACAGAGACATTAAAATCAATATAAATCTAAATATATTACACAGAGTGGTACTTTTGGAAACACGGCGCAGCACATAAATATACGTTACAAACGTTACATTTAAAACGTGTATTTTTTCTTTGTTTTAAAAGTGCGCATTGCTTGCATCTTTGATATTTTCCCATACGACTCGGCATATGATCCTTTGCATTACTGGGTAATATACGAAGAGGATTACTACTGCTAGTTGTAGCTAACGTGGAGCCTTCTATAATACTACCACTGTGGTACCTCTCTATCAATTGCCGAATCACGCTCAATTGAAAATCGGCAAATTTCAATTTTGGCATATCTTTTAAATGCCGGTAACAATAAAATGCATTTAATAGGTGCATATCTAATAAATGGAAAAATAATTTTTTATACCATTTGACTGTTTTGCGGATACACTGCATTGATGATAATAGCATATCTGCGGTATCAACACTGCCCATGTTTTTTGAGTAGTCCACTACAGCTTTTGGCTTAATTACAGGCAATCCCGTATTTCGATGTATTCGCGATGATAATTCCATAGAATTATCATGGATGGTGGATAACATAAAAATATATTTTTTGTCTTTCCATTTAATGGCCATCAGTGGACCAGAATATTGCACTTCCGTTTCATTCAATTCTAGAATCGTGTTTAATTTTGGCATATACTTTCTATTTTTTTTTACCGTACCGCAAGCGTAAATATTATGTTCGTGTAAATATTTAAATAACAATGGGCTCGTGTACCAATTATCCACATATAAATGGCGATTGGATCCTAAAAATGGTTTGACCAACGTGGCAACAACAGCCCCGCCAACACCTAGATTACAGGGATCAACTATCTCTGTGGTTGCTCCACAGTAAACAATAAAATCAACAATAACACCCGTATTTACATCACATAAAACAAATAATTTGACACCGAATCTGTTTCTTTTATTCGGTAAGTATTGTTTTATGGACAAGCGACCCTTAAATGGAACAATGCTTTCGTCAATACAAATAGTTTTATATGGCGTAATAATATTTCTAAACTTTTGTCGTGTATGAGATACACATTTCTGGATTTTCGATAAAATTGTATTTTCTTCTCTTTGCTCAGAAAAATGGAGCATGCCAAGTATCATAGAAAACCTGTTGCGTGTCATTACTTTCGAAAATATCGGAGAATTCAATAAAATATCTGTGGACCAATGTTCTTCTATAGATAAATGTTTATTTCTGGTCATTAACATTATGACTGCAAAAAACATGTACATCTCTGGGACTGTTACGTCGTACCAAGCATGTAAACGAGAATGCATACGCAAGTCTACATTCAGCACAAAGTATCGATGAAATTTATTGGTCATATTGACAATCATCGACACAAAATCTGTGTCCATAAAATATTGAAATATGTCGCATTCAGAAGCAATTTCCGACGGCTCTAAATGGATTCCAGATTGAAAATCATTGAAGTCAGCTACTTCGGGTGTACGTCGTTCCGAGGTCCATTGGAAGGACGGTTCCGGCTCATGACCTCGATGGTGGCCATCTCGAGACGTCGAAGGTGTATCATTTGATGGTTCTTGATGGGCAACAGTTGCTGGCTGTAAAATAAAAACAATAATTCATTGTGGGAAGTTAATTAGCCAGTGCGTGAGAAACAAGTATTTTTCTTTGTTCTAAATTCTGCCCGAAAACAATAGATCTTTACGGCCGACAGATCCGAAGATATTATTGTACTCTAACTCGAGTTATCGGCTTATATTGTGTCTAATTCATCATGAAATTTGAAATTACTACTTGCGCTGTTGCAGATGGGTTATTGCTATACAACAAAACAAAAGCTACAGATTTATGACAGTTAGTTTAAGTTTATTGTTCCATTAGTTAATATTTTTAAGGTAAAACTTTTAAGAATCTCGTTATTGTTAGAATGTTTTACTTTGATCAACAAAACAAAATCTTTAGGTTTATGGCAGAAGCTCAAGCTTTATTGTACTACTGCAAAATATTTTTAGAGCATAATATTTGAAGACTGGTCAATAGCACAATTAGTTTAAACTTCGATAATAAAAAACAGACATAAACATTAGCGATCTTAGAATTTCGTATATTTGGTAATTTGTAAGCCAAGATATCATTTTACAAAAAGAAACTTAATTTGCATTAAATTAAATTCTCATTAATTACGCTACGCTTTACCTATTTGTAAAGAAAATAGAATATAATTAAAATAAGCTAAAGATTAAAAAAACGTCTATGGTTTTTATGTTTCTTCCCAAGCATTATTGGTATTTGCAATTTTTTTAGGTTGGTAATACTGACATGTTGACTAGAAAAGTACGTTTTATTAGACATTCGTACATCGGTTTCGAACATTCGAAATTCTATCATTCATCACCATTCTTCATTCTATCTGAAATATTTTATTTACATAATTAATATGTCTTCTGGTGACGAGAGCAGACCTTCATCACCAAGTTTATTACAAAATATACACCGTGCCAAGAGAATTAAGTTCTCAGTTGAACCTGTGAAAGTGACCTGTGTGTGTGAAGGAGTGAAAACAGAAATGATATCAAAGCAAACACAGGTAACGACTGAGGATATTGCAACCTCAAATATGTACCAGCGCAGTATATGGGACAAAGACGAATTAAAATGTGAAGTTTCACATTTACCTAATGTGGGTTTCGAAGAAGAGCCAAAGGACCCACGCAATAAGGCATTCGCAAGATTGGTCGCACATGAATTAGATAGTGTACCAGCGGAGAAGCGTTCGGTAACTTACACCAATATAATTAATATTATACGTAAAGTACGACACCAAAAAGACTTAGATGACATTAGTTTACCGAGCTACCAGGATTCCGATTAAGAAATAATAAATGATTGAAAAGGTTATAAGTTTGATTATTGTCTAATTAATAAATATCCCAAAATAAATCATAAAATCTGTAAATTCGTTCATTTATTTATTTCAAATACTTTTCAGACGTGGCTTAATTCTTTCTTAACCCTGTGCTCTACATAAATTATATCTTAAAAACATTTTCGGAGGGATCATATAGCTTGACGAACACTATAGGAACTATATACCGAATTACCGAAACAAAACTGAAAAGTCGAGTTCTCTGCACACATATATACATAATAATTAATTGAAATAATAGTATACATATATTAGAAACCTATGAGTGCAGGCTTAGGTATAAGGCGCAATTAATATTTCATAAATATATGTAATATTTAAACATATTATATCGCTTAAACATATACACAAGTAAAAATATCAAAATCATTCTTGATTTTTACTTATTTATGTTAGCGATCAATAGGTTAAATAATACAACAAGCATTTAGTAGGTAACTGTATGCTGATTCATATCTTAATTAAATCGTATGTAAACAAACAACGATCGATATATCAACTTAAAAACTCTGTATAACGGCTGTATCTATTTTTTTACAACAATAATATTCTCAAAAGTAACTTATTTCTGTAAAAAATATGTTTCTTTCGGTCTACAAACACCAATACCAGGCCACACTTACAGATTTCATCGTGATTTTTAATAAGATTAATATTTGCTCAAAATTTTTAAAATAAAAGCAGATAAAAATAACTTACCTCTAAATCAAATTCGTCCAAAGATTCTGTTTCCGAAAATTCTTCGTCATCTGAGACTCCTTCTAATATGCGAAGAAGTTCTTCCGTAGTCATTAAATTCCCACTCATTATAATAGTCACTTAATATAAATCTTGAACTCGATATCACAAGTAAATTAATCATAAATATTATTCATTCACTTCACTAATTTCTGGTCGCCGCGCTTGTGACGTCACGATATTGTCGTCTAGTCGTGACCATGGCGTACAGGGTACTGATAATTCGGGTTGCGTTAGGGATGCGCTTGAGTTGGGATTAGTGAATATCGAAATTCGACCCAACCAAATTTTATTTTTGACTATGTAGCTTATTGAATGATTTTTAAGACTGGTTTTATAAAATTAATGCTGCTTTATCCTAGTACCAAATTATACCTAAAATAATATATTCCAGAGGAAAGTTTCGAATCGATCTTTGATTTGAAATAATGATATTATCCAACATGCGCTACATCACTAGCGGTCACGCAGTTATGACTCTGGCGTGTGAGGACATTCTTTTTTCAGAGTTTATTTCTTTCTTTTTAACGTAAAATTTCTCAATATTTATAATGCAATTTAATTAGTTTTATGGAAATAAATAAATTTTGGACCTTCTATTTTACAGGTATATAAATAAATAGGCATTAAAGTAATGTTTAAATAGTTTATTTCGTGTTTTAATGTACCGCTGTTTTTGTCACATATTTGTGTCGTTGGCGCTCAGGGACAGTTTTCGCTTGTCACGTATTTGTGACCAAACCGCTTAAAAGGTTAAGTAGTTTTACTAACTACATCTGCAATAAGTATAGTTAGTACATTTACAATTAGCATAGTTCGTCATTTGTAATATTCATTTACTAGTTATAAGTGCAATAAGTTTGAGTTATTGCAGATATGATACGGAACCTTATTTACGCTACTAAATAATGTACTAACTATTTCTGCAATAAGTAAAGTTATTGCATTTATAATTACCATATTTCGTTACTGTGATTCTCATTTACAAGATATAAATACAATAAGCTTGAATTATTGCAGTTATTTTATGGGGTTTTATTACTAATTATGGGAAGAAAACTAAAATTATTGTAGTTAGTAGATTTATTGCATTTATTTGTAGGAAGATTAAACGAAAACAGTATTCCTACGCGAAATAAACTGCAATACATTCACCATTTATTGCGTTTATAACGTAAGGGTAATCGGTTATTGTTATTTCAAGTGTATATAGTTAGTTAAGTATTTATGGAATAAACAATGTGTAAGTGCCAATTCGTATTAAAACACATCTGAACACAGATATAATGAGTAGACTTGGCTTTACCGAAGACAGTTTCATATTCAATCGGTGAGAGGAAGGAAAATAACGTTTTGCAAGCTTCTATTAATTCATATTTGACATAAAATGATAAAACCTCTGTTTTTCTAATAGTAACAAATTACAACTTTGTCGTTAAAACTTGTCTCTTACTTATGAAAACTGCAATAAATAAGAAACTTAATGCATCTTTGGTTAGGAAACAGTTCATAAAAAAAATATCCATTGCTACTTAATAATGCATCATGTTGGTTTCCTAACCATTAGTGCAATAAATAGGTTACTTATTGCGGTTATGACTAGTAAACATTCTTTCTTAATAGTAATAATACTTAACATTATAGTTTTTGTTGTTTTTTATAGCGGGAATAAATGCGGGAACAAACATTAAGTATCACGTAATATTCTCTACATTGTTACATATCATGTAGTGAAAGTTTCAACTTTATACCATATTTGGTGATGGAGATACAAACAAAACAAAAAAAAAATCTTTAACCGCGTTTTTCTCGAAATCAGGTTTAACCTACTTAGTTATTGCACTTTTCGTTAAGACGGCAGTATATGAAACCAAGTTTGGTTGGATAGTGTCCGGTCCAGTTTCTCAGCATCGTTCGTCTTCTAAAAAGGGCTCACATTTTTGTAATTTTGCCCACTCAACCGAACAACCTGATTTGACAAGGTTTTGGGAGCTGGACTCCATCTCTCCGAAGCACGCCCTGTCTCAAGAGGAACGGGATTGTGAATTAAGTTTCAAACAAAAAACCATTCGTAATGATAGCGGTAAATTTATTGTTACTATTGCCTTTGAAAGCCGATCCAAGCGTATTAGGCGACTCGTACAATATGGCGAAACACCGTTTTCTTTCGCTAGAACGTCGCTTTCAACGGGAGCCAGAATTCAAGGCCAGATACATCGATTTGAGCTGGCGGGCTGGTCGCCCCTTCAGCGTTAGGGCCCACACAGGGGCCCCATAAAGGGCCATGGACCGCACGATCCCCGCATAGAGCCTCCGGCAGGAGGCGTTTGGACCCCCTAGATTGGGCAGGAGCCGCTTGAAAGCAGCTCCAGCACGCTCCAGTCTGGGAGCCAAACGTCGGAAGTGCTCCTCGAAGTTCCACCGGCTGTCGAGAACGAGCCCCAGATACCTGATTGTCGACCCGACGCCGATGTGAACCCCTCCTACCGTTAATTGGGATCCCGCTAGTGGCCTGTTCCGAGAACCATGAAAGCACATGGCCTCGGACTTGTGCAGGGCCACCTCGAGACCCAATTGCCGGATCCTTCCAGCGACTATCGCGACCCCGCGTGTCATTAAGTCGGCCGCCGCCTGGTGCGACCCCCCCTGTGCTAGAACCAGCGTGTCGTCAGCGTAGCAGACTACGCTGACGCCGCTAGGGAGGTCGGCACGCAGCACCCAATCGTAGCCGATGTCCCACAGGAGCGGCCCCAGAACCGATCCCTGTGGAACACCGCACGACATCTCTCGCCGGTTCCACTCTCCCCGGTGACCGGGGTAGATGACGGCCCTGTCCGTCAAATAGTCCTCGACCACGCGACGGAGGTAGGTCGGCATCCGGTGGTACCGGAGTGCCTCCCTAATGCAACTCCAGGGCAGGGAGTTAAAGGCATTGGCGATGTCAAGAGACACCGCCAAGACGACCCTGCCCCGGGACACCGCATCCCCCGTCGTGAGGGCTCTCACGCGCATGATGGCGTCCACCGTTGAGCGCCCCGTGCGGAAGCCGAACTGGTTCTCCGCCAGATTCGGCCCCACCCTCACCAGGTGCCCGACGAGGCGGTTTGCAATTACTCTTTCAAAGAGCTTGCCCACCTCGTCGAGCAGCACGATGGGCCGGTAAGCGGACGGAGAGTCCGCAGGGCGCCCAGGCTTCTTAATGAGGACCAGTTTCCCCGTCTTCCAACGAAGTGGGAACTGGCCTCTCTCCAAGCATGCGCTTAAGAACCCCCTTAGTCGAGGCCCGAGAGCCTCCAAGGCCAGGACCCAGGCTCTCCCAGGTAAGCCGTCGGGTCCTGGGGCGGTATTTTTGGCCTTCAGCCTGTTTACCGCCACTCTCAGGTCTACCTCAGTCACCTCCAGAGCGTTGTCATCGTCGTCGCCGTCGTCGGTGTGGTCCGCATCGGGCACCGCAGGTGGCGGAGCCATAGGCGGGGGAGTGTGCTCCCCTCGCGAAGGAAACAGAGTGCTCACCACGTCCTCCACCAGCTGGGGCCGGAGACTCTGCGTCAACGGGGGGGCCCAGGTGCGGAGTTTATCCCGCACCATTTTATAAGGGCGTCCCCACGGGTCCCCGTTCAGAGACTCCAGCATCTCCTTACGAGCCAGATCCCTGGCCCGCAGGATTCCCGCTTGGAGGGCGGCCTTCGCCACTCTGTATTCCTCGTACAGCTCCGCCTCCCTGGCCTGCGCATCCGGAAACCGGATGCGGAGCCTGCGATGCCTGGTGTACAGGCGCCGTGCAGCAACGCATGCCTCGCGCAGCGATGCCAGCTCCCGCGACCACCAGTACACCTGGCGGCGGGCGCGTCCTGGCCGGACCCGGGGCATTGCCACGTCACATATTTCTGACATGGTCTCCCGGAACCACTCCGCCTCGTCGTTGATGTTAGCAGGCCTGTCCGGTGGTGACACCCAGGCCTGCACGATCGAAGCTTCCAGGAGAAGCTCCCGGTCAAGCTGCTTCAGCGCCCACCGCGGACCACTCGGGGCCTCTCGGACTGGCGCGGTTGAGGTCTGGGCGGAGACGTCAAACCGGATGTACCGGTGGTCTGAATACGTCTCCACCTCCTCCATGACGCGCCAGTCGACGACACGCGGTGACAGAGCAGGGCTTGCGAACGAAATATCCACCACGGACTCACCCTGCATCCGCACACACGTGGGGACAGAACCCCGGTTGAGGACGATTAGGCCTGTCTCCAGAGCCCAGTCCTCCACCATCCTGCCCCGCGCCTGCCCAGCTCAACGCGGCTCAAAGGGTCATGGCCATCCGGCTGGCTCGGGGATACCGCACGGTCTCCGGCGAGGCGGCGAGCCTCCTTGCCGGATTACCGCCATGGGATCTGGAGGCGAGAGCCCTCGCGCACGTTTATGCGTGGCGCGTGGAGGTGCTTCGCCGGGGCGAAACTCCGCTGCCACGGCAAATTGCATCGCGGCGGACGGAGCTCCGGCAGGATACTATGGCGGTATGGAGACTGCGACTATCGCAGCCCAGCGCTGGGCACGCCACAATTGCGGCGGTAAGGCCCCTCTTTGAGGAGTGGCTGGAGAGGCGCCACGGCATCCTCACCTTCCGCCTGACGCAGGTACTTACCGGACACGGCTGTTTCGGGAGGTACCTGTTTCGGATTAAGCGGGAGGACACGCCCGGGTGTCAGCACTGTGAGGATCGCCCGGAGGACACGGTGGAGCATACGGTGGAGGTCTGCCCTGCTTGGGCTGAGCACCGCCGTGTCCTCGTCGAGGCGATCGGCGGCGGCAACCTCTCGCGTCCGGCCCTGGTTGAATCCATGGTCCGGAGCGAGGAGGCTTGGGAAGCGGTCACCTCCTTCTGCGAAGCAGTAATGCTAGCGAAGGAGGAGGCGGGCCGCGCGAGGGAAAGGCGAGGCCTTCGTCCCAACCGCCGCTACAGAAGAAGACGCCCCGGGCGTCGGGAGTCGCAGGGCGATCCCCGGCCACCGTAGGCGCGGGCCTGCGGACGGCGAGCGTTGGGTGGCTCGCTGTCCGATCACCACCAGGCCTGGGTCGATGGCGCGTTGTGTTTCACGCGCGCCTCAAAGAGATGTCAGCAAAGAGGACGGGGCCCGCTAGGGCCAGAGCCTGCCAGGGTTGCGGAATTTGTTCGAAAGAGTCACCGCGGCCCTGGAACGCAAAGGGCTTTAGAAGGAACACGGATGGGTTTTAGTCAGTAAGAGTCTGACACGCCCTTCCGCTCTACCCAGAGCGGAAGAAGTCATTTTGATGATTTCCCATCCTTAAAAAAAAAAAAAAAAAAAAAAAAAAAAGATACATCGATTTCATGCATGAGTACGAAAGCCTTGCTCACATGGCTGAAGTTAACACGTCAAGGCCTCATTCAAACAAGGACATCGAATATTTCATACCTCACCATGGGGTAATTCGCGAATCCAGTACGACTACGAAGCTGAGAGCTGTGTTTGACGCATCTGCCATTACTTCCTCCAAGGTATCACTTAACGATGATTTATTTTCAATTCTGCTAAGATTTCGTCAACACAAATATGTCGTTACTGGCGACATAGAAAAAATGTATCGTTGCATAGAAGTGACTCATTCACAACGATCATTAATGCAAATTATTTTTAGAAAAGATCCCAAAGAACCGTTAAAGACTTATAGGTTAAATACAGTCACTTATGGGACATCATCCGCACCTTATTTAGCAACAAAGTGTCTGGTAAGTCTGGCGGATGAGGCTACCACAGACAACGTGAGGTCTGCAATTTCACGGGATTTTTATGTAGATGATTACTTGGGCGGTAGTTCTACAATATCGGAAACTATAGATCTAGTGAAATAAGTTAATTCCATTCTTTCATCTGCTCATTTTTTCTTACGAAAGTGGCAATCTAATAGTCCGGAAATCCTCAAAGCAATAGGTAACGTAGGGAAATCCAGTTCATTAGACTTGTCCAGTCACTCCCAGTCATCTAAAACGTTGGGTTTGCACTGGTTTTGTGATACTGACACCTTATCCTTTTTAATTAATATTTCCACAAAAGAAAAAATAACAAAGCGGCACATTCTTTCTGTAATCAGTCAGATGTTTGATCCCCTAGGACTGGTTGGCTCGTGCATCGTGGAAGCAAAGTTAATAATGCAGCGATTATGGGTTGAGCAGTCCGAATGGGACGATGACGTCTCACCTGAGATCATCGAAATGTGGTCTACTTTTGTTCGCACACTTCCTAGTCTGAACAGTTTAAATATTCCACGATGGGTCTGTTGTAATCTAGCGGTGGAACATGAATTGCATATTTTTTGTGACGCATCAGAAAGGGCATATGGCGCATGCATATATGTAAGGTCAGTATGTAGTGACGGATCAGTAAAGGTACAACTTTTAGTGTCCAAAAATCGTGTAGCACCAATAAAGACGGTAACCATTCCGCGCCTTGAACTTTGTGCGGCGCTATTAGGTGCAAGACTGTGTAGGGGAGACTCTTGTACCTTGGGACACTTTTCTTTAAATCTCCATAATTTAAGTTCAGATTGATCCATGACTATGAATGTTGAAATTCTTATTAACTAGCCAATAAGATCACAATATTATGAAGCAACAAACGACTTACTACGTTATATTAATGAGAAACTGACAATTAATTATTTTAAGAAATTTGTCCCAAAGTACAATCATGGCTCGTACCTAGGGACACATTTTTGTGAAACTAAACTGTCGACATATTAATTTATTTCTATCAGCTGACATAAATGTTATATATCTCAAAAATTTAGGTATTAATGGGCAGCTGTTAAAGTTATTTAAAACACTGAAAATGTAAGAAAAATCATCTAAGAAGAATTTTGTAGTAATTAAAACAACCATCGTTGCAAAGCTTATTTATAATCACTTTTTATTACATAATTAGTTAAACAAACATAATAACAAAACTTGTTCACAAATATTACTACTGGTTATTTTTAGACTTAAGACCGCATTTCTGACAGTAATTTTCAAAACAGGTGCAATCTTCATGTACCCAAAAACGACAGGTGACACACTGAATCCAGTCTTCTGTGCTCGAAGTAGTAAAATAATTTTCACAGCACCCTACACAATTGTTTTTCTCTTGAGCGTCATCACATGAATCATCATTCTCTAAGATAAGTTCAGTTTCATCCTCAGAACTACTGACTTCGAGTTTTTTCTTAAAAATTCGCTTTTTGACAGATTTAGTTTTTTCTTTCACTTCTTTCTTTCTTTTTTTAGCAGCTAAAAGCTCCAACTCCTGCTTTTCAGGAGTATCAGTTAAGACTCTTGTTTTACCTTTTCTGTTTCTATTAGTTTTGTTCTTACGTGGTGGGGCTTTTGGAAAAGGACGAATGACTTCAGGGGACATTAGAATTTGTTTGTCTGTTTCAAAAATACCATTGGATATAGATGGAGCTGGAGATTCTATAACTACTTGGTTATTGTCAGTTTGTTGTTCAATATTGACAGATTGTGATGGTCCAGGTAAAGCAATATTTGGTTGTGTATCAGCCATATCCAAACTGATGTGCACATCGGAGTCAGCAACTTCATAAGGCCTATCAGTAACATATGAGCTCAGGAACTCATCTTCACCAAAAATATTATCATTGAATGGCCATATTCCTGCAACTTTGAATCCATTTTGAATGTTGGATGGGGTAAAAGCTAATGGAAAAGCAGTGCCAAAGCATTCAGCGACATTATATATAGTTAGGGGAGTTCCAGGATGTTGCAGAAACCAATCGTTGCAAGCTTTGTTGTAATATTTTTTTAATGGTCCAAATACGGTTCTGTCTAAAGGCTGTAACTTGTGGCTGGTGTGAGGAGGGAATGTGAACATTACTATGCCATTATTCTTGGCCAATTCTATAATTTTAATCGACATGTGACTTTCGTGATTGTCCAGTATCAGGAGCACTTTATTGTCATTAGTGGGTCTAACATGTTTAATGAAATGGTTTAAAAAATCCTCAAATTTATCGCTATTGGACCAGCCACTGGGAGTTGCAAGCCCCAAAGTCTCAGGAGGAGCACCATTAATCATGTGGGTCTTAAAATGCACTCTAGGAAAAATCATGCAGGGAGGAACAGAATTCCCAAGCGCATTCACGCATGCAATAATAGTGACATTATTACCTCTCTCCGCTGAAGTGATATTCCCCACTTGTTTCACTCCTTTTGACGCTAAAACTTTCATTGGCGTGTGCACTGTAGATAATCCAGATTCATCTACGTTATATATCTTTTCGCTTGTAAAATTGTATTTCAAAAGCAATTCCTTGTATTTATCAAAAAACAAATTGACATTAGCCTTATTAAAAGCAGTAGCACGTGCTAAGCTCGTTGCTTCTGGTTTTCGCAAACTTAGACTTTGATGCCGTTTCATAAAATATTCATAAAATGTCTTACCAGCTTTTTTTATTTATCTCCCAAGCACTTGGATATGTTTTTTTCAAAATTACTGCGTATTCAAATGCTAATTTTAAAAAGTCATCTTTGCATATTCCATAGTGAAACTTGGATGCCTTTAAACAATATTTTACTAATTGCTCTTCTTCTTCATCACTAAATACTCTTTTGACAGCATTCTGAGGCTGATAGACGACCTCAACGTTTTCTTTTTCTTTGTTTTGCTTCACATAACGGCCTATTAAAGATTTTGAAACATGAAATTCTTCGGCAGCTTTCCGAATAGATAAACGTTTTTGAATGACCATTTCAATTGCTTTTTTTACGTTTTCCTCACATGGTTTTGGCCGGGTGACTTTATTTTTACTTCGCGGCATCTAGAAACATAAAAATGTAAAATGAAAATTAATTGTTTATAAAAAGCAACGCCTTGTACCTTGGGACAGTCCCAAGGTACAAAAAATTCACTGTCCTGAGGTACAAATTTCAATTGTATAAAACAAAGTGGGGTTATAATTTCTAAATTACGGAAATCTATTCAATTGAAATAAAATACATGAATACGAATATAGATAACAACTAATTGTATCATAAATAAACGACTTACCTCTAAATATTTCGATTTTAACACAGATTTAAGTGGATTGTGAAAAAAAGATCGGACGAAAAAATCACACAGCATGCCACATCTAAACAACAACGCAAAATGGCCGACTTTACTTGATGCTTCCTGAATGTTTATGTGAAATATTTACTAGATGTCGCTAGGTACCCCTTCTAGATGCAATATTTTTAATTCAATGAGCTTGTCCCATGGTACAAGGTGTCCCGAGGTACAAGGATCTCCCCTACTACCGTAATAGAATCCCTAACTATGCCTATAGTTAAGCGACTATTTTGGAGCGACTCGATGATCGTATTGGGGTGGCTTAACATGTTGCCTAATCAACTAAAACCCTTTGTACGTAATCGTTGCTGAAATTCAGGAAAGCACTGCTGGAGACCGGTGGAGGTATGTACCGTCGCACATAGGAGTATTTGTACTAAAAACCTGGCCAATATTATTTCGTGACATTTGTGACGTGGAAACTATGAAACAAATAAATTAAGATAGTTTTCAAATGTTTATTATAATAAAACAAAAAAATCAATCATCAAAATCAGATTCATCTGTTGCTGTTGTGTTGTGTTCTTCGTCGCTGCTTTCTATTGGTGCATTTTCTGCGTGAGGGAGCAAAAGACGTATGGTTTCCGAACAGAATGGGTTACTTTTCTTCCGTGGTGGTTTTCTAGTGCTACTTAAAAATGGGTCTGACGTTAGTAACAGTCTATTTAAAATGTCCCTATTACATTTTACTCTGTCAAATTTTCGCGAGAAGTTTTGCCTGTAGAGCCTGAAGTGCTTATTTCTAGCTTCGGCTGCTTCTTCAGAGAGCTGCCCAATTGGTAATATAGATTGAGATATCACTGTTGCACCATGCATTAAAATTTTATGAACGGTAGGCGACATTGGGTGCCATTCATACAACTGCACGTACAAAGTAGCAGTTTCATAGGTGTAGGCTTCAAACTTCTTTGCGTCAATCGCGTGACCACTTGAAATTGCTTCTAAGATTACTTTGAATCTATATATTAATGTGGAATCTATTCCAGTTATTTGAGAAGCTGTTTCGGGATCAGAAAAAAATCTTCTCGATGTATTTCCATCATTACTGTTCTCAAACCCTGCTTTCGGCATATCCACTAAAAGGCCCATTTGCTCCCGAAATGCTTTTTGTATCATTTCTTTCCTCTCCTTTACAATTCGCTTATCTTCCGTTGACCTTATTTGCCATTTTTTGACGCCAAGTTTGTAAGACAGATGCAATAAGGATTCAAAGAAACGTATTCTTGCGTGGAGAATCGATAGCCCGAATTTTAGACTTTCTGAGTCTACTTCCATTCCTCTGGTTAAATTATTAAAATTTTTGGAAGTTAGCCCACAAATATAGCACCTCATAGTTGAAGACGTATTGGTAGCTGCATTGCATACCTTGGCGTCCACCATTGTTGGTAGTAATTTATGTTTTACGTAAATCATTCCACTGGATGTTGGTATTTCTGTTTTTGCTAATTTTTTTGCTTGATTAACTATATATGTAAATTCTTTATTAGTTATGTCCTTGGTTTCGCTAATAAATCTTATTCTAATAGGTCTGCAGAATCTTGGAGATGAAGGCAGTGGATTTTGCCATATAATTTTTTTTCTTACATTATCTGTAGTTTCTAATCGCAATGGTACGAGAGAACTCTGAAATATGTTCGAGTCACTGTCCGCAATATTTTCAAATTTTTGCTTATATTGCGATTGTTGAGAACCATCGCAGCCCCATTTTATGTCTTTTATTATTTTAGATGCATCCTTATTTCCTCCAGCACGTTGACTCATTTGAGCAGCATAAGTCAACTCATCTGTCGATACAGTATCGCGTAGACCTTTTGTTTTTCTTCGCTTGGATCTATCACTGGATTCCCCGAATTCCTTTGAAGGACGACCCGGTTTTCCTATTGTCCAGAGGGCGAATTTGAGGGTATTTTGAAGCCAATGTTCATTTTTTTTTAGAAAGCGGTCATGCTTGTAGTTTGCTGCTACCCATTTTCGTTTAAATTCACACTTGAAATGGCTCAACGTATGTTTTAATGTGTCCAGCTCACTTTCAGGACATTTTGTTTTCTGTATAATTTTTTTTTCCAAAAATAGCATCTTAGCATCAATTTTCTTGTCAGGGCATTCTTGCATGATATCATATAATTGCTTATTTGACATATTCTTGAAATTCCAATGGAATCTAAAAATGAAAAGAGAATTTACTGTAAATAATCTTGTTTTAAATTAATAGTCCATTTTGTTTGAATGTGTGCTAAACAAAATGGCGGAACAAAGCGGAATATTTTCTTTCACAATTCTCTTTAGGAAAGTCTAAACTTTATTTAAAATAATAAATCATAACTCGGAAATGCTCGGAACACATGCAAAACCTCTTCTGAATTGTTTTTTTTTAAAGAAAAAAAGATTATTTTAGTATCCTTTGCGAAATTAAAAAAAAAACATTTGTGAGTCTATAACTAAAATGAAATGATATTATTTATGTTGTTACATACCTTGAACTTCCATATTCGTCATGTTTATCCCACCAACTATTAACAAAATGACTAAAACAGCAAATGTTAGGAGCACAAAAAATAAGGTTATCGAGAAAACAATGGACCGTACTTACTGGACGACGACTGAGTTCCGACTACCTGTGTGCCGCGCGCTGAAGGGATAGGGGCGCGAGGGTTGCAGTATATTATGAACAGGTTATTTAGCTGTCAGAAAGTCATGGTTGCATTGAGCTAAGCCAAACTTTGAATATTCGACTTATGGCCAGGTTTTTTATGCCAATACTCGTATGTGCGTCGAAGGAAAATCCGGCGGACCTTGTTTCTCGCGGGGCGAGGGCCGATTCCATCGGTGAATGCTCGTTATGGTGGACGGGCCCTAGTTTCTTGCAAGGCTGCGAAAGTGGCTGGCCTATTATGCCCTGTAATAGCGGGAAACACGATCTACCTAAAGTAGTGTGTCCTTTCACTGATCAAAATAACACTAATGTTAAGTCTAATCAATCATCTAACAATTCAATAATTCAGTCATTAGTTCATAATAATTCTAATTTCAATCGTCTTCAAAGAATCATTGCCTATATCAATAGATTTATTTATAATTTAAAAAATTCTAATTGCAAATTACATGGTTCGCTTTCTACTGAGGAATTAGATAACGCTTTAACAAGTTTACTACTTAGTGCACAAGCAGAGATGTTTCCAAAAGACTGCAATATTTTAAAGTCAGGAAAATCTCTGCCTCGTAAAAATCGTTTAATTTCATTGACACCATTTGTTGATTCAAAGGGAATTATACGCGTAGGAGGCAGACTTGATAACTCACCTTACGATTATAATACAAAACATCCAGTCTTACTTTGTAGTAAACATCACCTCACCAAAACTCTATTTCATATGCAACATAAAAAATTGCTCCATGCGGGTCCGCAATTGTTGTTAGCAAATATGCAACTTAACTATTGGCCTTTAGGCGGCAGAAACCTTGCTAAGGCTGTCGTCAAACAATGTATAAAATGTTTCAGATACAAGTGTCAAAATATACAACCACTTATGGGTCAACTTTTACTTTTATGTCGCGAAGACGCGGTCGAGTGCGGACGCATTATTCGCAATTTACCCAAAAAAATGGTGTGTTAATTCATGGAAAATTGATTCGTATTGTTGTCGTACAACTAATAAACTAAGTACTAAAGTGGAGTGAACTTTTTCGCTGATTTTATTCGCGAGTGCAATATCGTGCGCGCTAGCAAGGCTGAGGTAAGCTCTTCACCTCCTCGGGAGAAAGAGACAGGCTGCGCGCGACAAATAATTCGTCCTTGTCGCACTTCTGCGAAAAGTGGAGCGCTTGGCGTTACACTCACACATCCACGTAATTTTTGATTTTTGATTAATAATAATTCAAAAATAATGGAGAAAAAGTGCGGCGCTTGCAGTTCAACTATAACAGATAACATCTTTATGGAATGCTCAAATGAAAAATGCATGAAAGCTTATGATTTAAGTTGTCTCAAAATTAACCAAGATGTTTTTATAACATTTACCCTAGCATATAAGAAGAAATGGGTATGTCCGGAGTGTGTTTGCTTAAATCCGAAGCGCGGAAATATAAATACACCGGTCAGAGGGGATTCCACCAGACTACACAAAACCATAACACCTGATAATGTGAACTCCCAACGAGGTACCCGGGTCCAATTTTCACGTACAATTTCAAGCGACGTGGATTCCGTGTTGCTGGATGAACTTCGGCAATTTCGATTGGACATTATGGCCCGCTTGGACTCTCAGGCAAATGCGATTATGCTCATGCAAGATCAATATACGCAAACAAAAAAAGATCTTGACAAATTAGTTAAAATAATGACGGTGATAGAAGAAAAAGTCAACCTTCAATTGGGTCGCAATATCCAATCTCAGACATCATCCAGCATCGTCCCACCACCGAAGGAGGCATCCACTAGCTCTCACTCTACGTTTGCTGGAGCCGTTGGTCAAAATAAACCAAAAAACCTAAAGAAAATAACATTACGCATAACCAACCGCCGAAATCCATAGTGTAAACAAGTGTGGAGCCACGAAATCTGCTGCTACTACGGTACTTGAAACACAGGCGAGTTATACTGGCGCCCCAGACGTCATTGAGCAGTCGGAGCGGGAAGAAGAAACTGGCTGGACTACTGTACAATATAAAAAACCTAACCGTTTGTCTAAAAATGTGACTATTGGAAGAAATACGGAAATTAAAGGAATAGTGGCTATGGAAAGAATGAAATATCTACATGTATGGCGCTTGCATCCGGATACCACACAAGAAGCTATGACTGATTACATAAAAAATCTTTGTGGGCCTGAAGCACCTATGAAAATTGAGAAGATCAAACATAAAACAACACGAGATTACTCGTCCTTTATTATAGGCGTATCCGAAAAGCACTATACCTTGGTGGATAATGCGGAAGTATGGCCACTAAACGCTGAATTCAATGAATGGATTTGGTTTCGTAAACAACCCAACAGCCCGCTCCATAAGTAATAGTGTAATTGAAATATATTACCAAAATGTTAGGGGTCTCCGAACTAAGCTAGACTACTTCCGAAATAATTTAATGGCATCCGCCTCTGACTTATTCGCTATTACTGAGTCTGGCTGCAGTGAATCCATACAAGATGCGGAAATTGTTCCACCCGGATATAATATATTACGGTGTGATCGAGCGGATGGTCGAAAGCAAGGCGGCGCGCTTCTCGTGGCCACACACCGGTTCGAGCTGCGACAACTACCTATCTTGGACGCGTCGATAGACACTTGTGTGTTCGAAATGGTTTGTGCAACGGTACATTTAAATAAACGTTTTTTGTTTGTGTGTTGTGTTATCTACATTCCGCCAGGTAGTTCGGAAAATGATTACATGTTGTTATTTAGAATAATAGAAAAATTGTGTGATAGGTATGGAGAAGTTATTGTAATAGGTGATTTTAATTTGTATTCTTGTCCTGCTAATATTAGTAATTATTTCGAATGTTTGTTATCATATTGCGAGTTCACTCAAAGTAACACAGTACCCAACCATTTAGGTCGTCAGTTGGATTTGGTTCTGAGTGCGGGCATTAGCGGAGGGGTGACGGTGGTAGCGGCGGATGAGGCGCTGGTGCCGCTCGACGCGCACCACCCGCCGCTAGCGGTTAGCGTGCGCCCCGCCTCCGCCCCGCCGACATCCCCCGCCGTCGCCCGCGATTCTAGTGCACACCATATTAGACCACAGTGGAATTGGAATAAGGCTGATTTTCAACTGTTATATTCTAGGATTCTTTCCATTGACTGGAGTATGATGTACGGAATGCATGATTTAGAAGAAATGTTGAACTTCTTTTATGATAATATTAATGGGTGCGTACCCCGGTAAAAGATTAGTAGTGGAAATTCGCGGTATGTATACCCAGTATGGTACACGAGAGATATAATATCAAATATACAAATTAAAGCCAGACTGCACAAAAAGTTCAAAAAAACTAAGTTGGATAATGATTATCACAAATTTGCGGAATGTAGAACTCGTATAAAAAAGTTAATAGAAACTGCGCATATACAACATAAAAATAAAATTCAGTATCAATTTGTAAAGGATCCGAAATCGTTTTGGCAGTATATAAGATCGAAAAGAAAAACGCTAAATAAGCAGAGTATCATAAAAGAAGGTCAACATCTAACAGATGATGAGTGTGCTGTGCAGTTCGCGGACTTTTTTGAGTCTGTGTACAGCAAGGAGCCACCCAAACTCGACGCGTGCGCGGCGGCGACGGAGGTCGGCGCTACCAGTGCACGGGTACACATTGAGACGCTGAGTCTCGCGGAAGTTCAGCAGGCGCTGGGGAGTCTCAAGCCAAAACGTTCGTCTGGCCCAGATGGGATACCAGCGTTTCTGTTCCGAGACTGCGGGAGGGTACTGGCGGAGCCATTACTTCACATTTTTAATGCATGTTTACAACAAGCCACGTTCCCTCAAAGGTGGAAGATCACGCGCGTTGTTCCGGTTCCTAAAGGTAAACCAAGCTCAGATACCTGTAATTATAGACCGGTGGCTGTACTCTCCACGCCTGCTAAAGTACTCGAGTCGGCTATTCAGCGCTCCGTTCAGGAACAAATGCGGGCGCGTCTGTCAGATGCGCAACATGGGTTCCGACCTGGACGCAGCACTGCTACAAACCTTATTAACTTTATGGTACAGGTGGTGCCGGCAGTAGACTCGGGGGTACAGGTAGATGCTGCGTACTTCGATCTTAAAAAGGCGTTCGATACGGTGGATAATGACATCTTGTTAAGGAAGCTCGCAAAAGTTGGATGTACATTACCTCTGCTACAGTTCTTCGCTAGCTATATGAAGGATCGCCAGCAATATGTCGACTACAATGGCTGTGTATCTCAACCGTATTACACGAGATCGGGCGTGAGCCAGGGCAGCAATGTAGGGCCTCTCGAGTTTATTATAATGATAAATGACTTGCCGGAAGTCGTCAAACATGGGACTTGTTTATTGTTTGCGGATGACCTGAAATTGCTGCTCGAGGTTCGGGATCACTCGGATTGTGAACGCCTACAGGAAGACATTAGCAGAGTGGTCGAATGGAGCAATAACAACAAACTGCATTTTAATGCTGCTAAATGTTCGGTGATGTCGTTCACTCGCGCGCGAACTCCCTTGAGTTATCAGTACAAGGTTGAGGATGTGCCGATGCAACGAGTGTCTCAGGTACGAGACTTAGGGGTAGTTTTCTCTCAGGAACTAACCTTCCGTGAGCATATCAATAAGATATGTAAGAAGGCATACAGAAACCTAGGTTTCGTACTCAGGCAGTCCCAAGGATTCACCAACATCACGACACTAAGGGTTCTATATGACGCATTAGTCAGAAGTCACCTCGAACATAGCGCGGTCATTTGGGCTCCTCATGAGGCGAAATATAGTGTTATGTAGGAACGTATCCAAAATAAGTTCACGAGACACTTGTATTACAAGCTGTATGGGGTATATCCATTATACCCATTGATGTACCCTACACTATTTGTTCTGGGTATGGTAGGGTATAACACTCTAAGAGTACGACGGGAGTTTTCGCTCGTAGAGTGAAACTACTACGTGGCGTGGCGCATAACCCGGGAGTGCTGCGACACCTACAGCTGTACGTGCCCGACCGGTACGTGTGGAGGCGGCTACGCCCGCCCCTGCTCGCTGTGCCTGCAGCCAGGACCAACCTACTGGCGAGAACTCCTCTCACTAGAGCCATACGCGTGGTGAATGAGGTTCACGAGAGGGTTGATGTATTGTGGTGCAACTTGAGTGAATTCGCAAAAGTTACACTATATGTAATAAGTTATTTAGATTAAGATATTTTTTAACTAGGTATAAGATGTAGATTTAAGATTTTTTAAGTAAGGCCACTCTGTCGCATTGGATCATAGATCTGTAATGATAGTGTAGGTAAGATTGTTATAAATAAATAAATAAATAAATAAAAACTTCCATGCTTTAGAACCAACATTAATTTTCCATTTTTTAACTCTAGTGTTGATTATGCTGGCCCAGTACTGATAGCTGACCGAAAAGGTTGCGGTTGTAAGCTAACAAAGTCTTATTTATGTATCTTCGTTTGTCATGCAACGAAGGCGGTCCATTTGGAGCTCGTCACTGATCTTACAAAGGAAGGCTTTATTGCAGCTCTGAATCGTTTCACGTCTCGTCGGGGCAAACCTCAAAGCATATTATCAGATAATGGCACGAACTTTGTAGGTGCTGATAATGACTTACAAAGAATTATTAATGACTCTGATGTTGCATCTGAAATGGCACAGCAAGGCATTAAATTTGTTTTTGCTCCTCCTTATTCCCCGCACTTTAATGGCATGGCGGAAACTGCTGTAAGGTCCACCAAGAACCATCTTAGAAAGTTGCTAAGCCTCACCAACTTCACTTACGAGGAACTGGCAACCTGTCTGTGTCAAATAGAGGCCATTCTAAATTCCCGTCCTATACCCATCCGATTTGTCTGTCCTCACTCCTTCCCATTTTTTAATTGGACGAACGCTCACGTCTGTACCGTCTTCACAGGTTCCTGACAAGCCAATCAGCTGCTTAGACCGCTTCAAAAGGATTGAGTACATCCGTCAACACTTCTGGCAGCGGTTCTCTAATAAATATGTTTCCTTACTTCAACAGAAAACCAAATGGTCAGTTGCTTCAGACAGCAAACTTAGAGAAGGAACACTTGTGCTCATCCAAGACAAGACGCTTCCACCACTTGTTTGGGCACTAGGTCGTATAGTACGAACATATGCGGGCGTCGACGGCATCACACGCGTGGTAGAGGTGAAGACAAATAGAGGAGTCATCACAAGAGGGTTCAACAATATTTGCCCTCTTCCCTTCGAAGATGTCAACAGGCGGGAGGATGTTCACGCACCAAACGCGTGAGCATGTGGACGGGTGACAACGGCGGCTGAGGCGCGGGCGCTGGGCCAACGAGCTGCGCGCGGCTAGCGACGAGCGGCGGCGGCGGCGGCGGCGGGTATCACTTCACGATCAGACGGCTTCCACGACACTCGCGTCTCCCTCAAGCAACGATTCTGTACCGCTACTTATTTTCATTGTTTCAATATAATCATTAATCGAGTATACAGTCCACTCATTTTATCATCTCCCTGAGCTCCTGAAAACGATCATGAACACTAACCGTTAATATCCTAGCAGTTGTTGCCATTGTAAGTATTGACGCAAATACTTGAAATATTAGATTTTTTTAATATTTAATTTTTTATGTATATTAAGGTTCGTTTTTATTTCATCGTCTAGATATTGAATTATTCACATTATTACAGACCTGAAGAATGGCGTTGACTGCTGCTGAGCAAGCTAAAAGATATAGAGAAAAAATTAAACAGAACTCGGAAAAGTATGAGCAACATAAAAGGAAAGAGTTAGAAAGGCTAAAAAAGACCCAAAAACAGATAAACGAGCTTACCGATGAAGAAAAAAAGGAAAAGAGAAAAAAATGGAGGCAACAAAAAAAAGAGCAAAAAGAAAGAAAGAAAGCACTTCAACAAAACACAGTACCCCAAACTATTCACACAAATTTAAGTACAGTTCCTAAATCATTTTCAGTCAAATACCGTAACTTAAGCAGAAACTTAAAGACATCTAAGAAAAAAATTCAGGAATACAAAACTGCACTAAATACTGTGAGGAAGAAACTTTACCGGGAAAAAGTGAAACATGAACAAGAGATGATGATGTTGAAGGCTGAAAACGATAAACTTAGAGCACGGCAAGAATTATTAGAGCTATCACTGCGTGAAACATATTCTGATTATAAAAAAACAGCCAATAAAAGATAGGTCTAAAATTAAACAAAAGCATGAAAAAATGGTTCTAGTATCAAACTTTTAGGATTAAAAGGCAAAATAAGAACTGTAAGCAAGAGCAAACGGGTGCTTACGAACAAAAAATAGTGTTGGAAATGGAAGCATTTTACAATAGAGACGACATAAGTAGAAGTACGGCTGGTTAGAAAGAAACGAGAACAGTAAAGAAGAAAAAAATGCAAATCAGATATCTGGTAGATACTTTAAAAAATCTGTATCAGATTTATAAGAATGAGGGTGGCAAATACAGTTACACCACCTTCTTCAGATACAAGCCATTTTATATTTTGTCACCAGGTTTAGCTAGCAGAGACACATGCATGTATATTAAACACAGCAATATGGATTTTATATTTATGGCTTTAAAACTAAAAGGAGTGATTACCTACACTAACACTGGCGATTTATTAAAGAATGTTGCGTGTGATACGAAATCGTTTCGCTGCATGTACAATAAATGCAACGAGTGCAAAAGTTCTGTTCAGTACAGCGGAAACAAGCTGCAAGATGAGATTCTTTGGTATCAATGGGTCAGGGTGGATCACAAATATATAAAATCAGGCCAGGGGCTCTAGACAAGTGTCAATCGCTACGAAGCGTTTCGATTTCGATAGCGTTGGCGTGACGAAGGATCGCTTCGGCTTCGATTCGATGCCGCTTGTCAATATTTTGGCGATTGCGCTTGTTCAATAAAAACTATTGTTCTAGTTTATGGTTTTCGATGACGGACATGTCAAACATGGTTCAAAACATTATTTTATATTGCGAAATTGATAATTTTATTGGCAAAATTGAACCGACTGTCTACAAAATCCTATACTAAATATAATAATCTAGGTAAGTGAATCGTTTGTGCATAATTTAAAAGCGGTACATGTGCTTAAACTTTTATTGTGAAACCAATTTTTTCTAAGTTTCTGCCTGTTTATTTATAGAAAGAAAAGGAATATAAAGTACGCGCCAGCTATTCGTAAAATTAATCTACTGGAGCCTGGTTTCGTCTTTTCACTGAAGCCTGGAAGGTAAAACGTTTAAGTTGCTGGTTCTATCCCAATATATGTAAGTGAATTTTATAAACGCAATAGTCCATCGTATATTCAGTGTTGATTCGCATAGTAGGTACGTGTAAAGCGTGCTATTGGTACACTGCTGATGATGATGATGATCCCTTCGGGGAAAGGTAAGTTAATCACGGTTGCGTTCCGTTACCTTCGTAACTACTATTTAAACAAGTTGTAAAATGTTGCTAGTTTTAAAGATTACATTAATTGCAAAGTCAGGAATCCCATTCTTCCGAATTGTAACCGTTTCTGTCTTTCCTTCCGTGTTGCAGCTATGCATCTCAGAACCATTTTCCCGAAAAACCTTGAACATGAAGAACCTTTGTAAAATTGTATTGTTTTTCAGGTGTACGCCACCATCACCTGAACCAATCGTGCCAACCATCTCTACCATAAGTACACCAGCCAGTCAGTAACTGATACTAGTGCTATTACAAATATCGTGAAAAAACATTTATTAATGACAGCAAGAATAACCTCTAATAGAAACTACAGGTTTCTCATTCCTGGAAACCTAATCTTTTTCATACAATGCATTTGAGGTGGATACTTTAAGAAAACCTCGATATTAAGGGTTTACTTTATATACCTTTTAATTATTATTTTGTAAATAAATATAAAAAAATTAAATTTTTAATTTTATTCATGCTGCATAGTTATTTGTAATGTCCATAAAAAAAACATTCCATTCAACATTCAATCTAGTTCAGTCATTCCTTAATAGTGTACATGGACCTCTAGGGGTCTACACAGATTTGCATCGGAGTGCGTGACAGATAATTGGGGGCCACGATACTGGATCCCATTTATGCAGTTCGACACTCACTTAATAATATTCTTATAGGGTAAAAGCCGGATAGTTGCCACACTTTTTGTAAAAATATATAATTATTATATATTTAGTTAGTTGTCACTTTATTCATAAAACGGGTAGGTACTTTGGTTTATTATCTTCAAATTTGTGAAAGTAAAGAACAGTATTTTTCATATTTCCAGAATATTGGCGATTTTTGTCGACCTCTAAATTTTGTGACATCTATCCCATATGGGGAATAGTTGCCTAATCCATATAAATTACGTTTAGGATAGGTGCCCAGCCGAGAAAGAAGACTTTTAACGCGCAAAAACTTTGATCGCACCTTGCCTTCCCATGCCATCGCACAGACACATGCAACACGGTCTACTTAGTGGTTGTTGTAGAGTGTCACGATTGATAAATAAAATAACATGTTATTCATCCGCGAAACTAGAGTAATTAAAATCGAGGCTACTATACCCCTGGCGCAACTATCCTGGTTTTACCCTATATATGTATTTGTTTAGAAGTATAGAACCGAATTAAACAATATGTATGTAAAATTAACATAAAACAGCGGGGAGGGGTCCACTCAAAATAGAAAATTCTCCAAGCGTACAATGCGACAACAAAGTTTGTGGACCGCTGTGTTAGAACACAGCGGTCCACAAACTTGGCCAAATTCTACGATATGGCGACAACAAATATCGATATTAATTGTCGTCGCCATATCGTAGAATTTGACAATTTCATGATGTGACCGCTTCAATCCTAACTTGGAACACAGGGTTTTGAAGGAACCTAACATGAATTGTATGATGCCATCCAATTTGAAGCTATTTAACCTATCCGTGTCGGGGTGCCCTAAGTTCCCTCAAATGTAACCTAAACTAACTTCGGCCATACAATGAAGTGGCCAATTCTTCGATATGGCCACGACGTACACAAACCCACATCCCATAAATGTCAGTGAATGTCCAAGTCACTGGAAAATGGCAAACTCCGTAAGATTTTAAAATAACTTGAGAGATGTAAACTCTCGATAAATTGTCAACAGAACATATGAAGTAATTTTTTACGCATCAAAATTTGAGTCTCGTAATTTATCTGTTTTGGTGTGATAGTAAACCTGAAAACAAGGCTCTCATTGGTCTGTTCAGATATAAGCTCACACCAACAAAGACCAATGTGGCGCCAAGTTTCCAGTTTTACTACTAACCAAAACAAATAAATTGTAGACCAGAGTGCTGATTGGTCGCCAGTTTATGTCAGTCCAAAATTTCTCGGACCGGCACGGAAATAATATAGACTATCAAATTTTGATGCGTAAAAAAAGGATTCCAAATTTTCAGTTGACAATTTATCGAGAGTTTGCAACCTCTCAAGTTATTTTATAATCTTACGGAGTTTACCATTTTCCGGTGACATACGTCAAACGTTATCCATACGTCAACAATATGTAAAGGTGGGTACTGACCAGTCTTACGGGGCGTAATGTAATGCATATGTTACAAAGAGAGCATTTGTGAGGTCAGTTCGTGGAAACGAGCAAGAACATGCGAGCAAAGAGCCGATCGTGGCTCGTTTTGAGTGCTCCGCCTGTTGTCGATTTTTTGGCAAATCTCTTCGAGTGTTACGTGGTTTAGTCAGTACACTGCGACAAGTCGTGACGAGTGCAACTTGAGCCACACGCATCGATATTTGGCTACATTGTGTTTATTTCTTGTAAATTACAGAGTAGGACAAAGAAAAATTCAACAATAATTTAGTAGAATCAAAGATCCCAACAACCTCTTCGCCAAACATCGTGATTGCCAGTGCCTTGCGAATCATGAGCATGGGCGAGCAAAGAGTTTGAAACGAGCATGTTGCACGGATTTTAGGACACGGCTTAATGACATGCTCGCCTAGAATGGTACGTTTTGGTGGATATCCACTATGTTCGCGAGCCTCTTGCGCTCCGCGCTCCTTCTTGCAACTGCTCCACATCGCGGATACGTTTGCGAATTAAGTGCGAACCAAGTTCGCAAACACATCCACTATGTGTAATAGTTGCTGGAGCGCGGAGCGCAAGAGGTGCGTGCACATAGTGGATACACACCATAATGGCCCGTAACACTGGTCAGTACCCACCTTTAGGGATCATGTGACTTTTCGATAGCGCTGTCAAATCTAAGAGATCACGTGACTTTTCGATAGCGCTCACGTCAAATGTAAGGGATTGACCACGTGACTTTTCGATAGCGCTTGTCAATCTCATACATTTTTGATATTTTGACAATCGTTACCGCTGACAGAATGTCATTTGGCTGCGCCTACTGACATTCATCAGCGAAAACGATTGTCAAAAGTTCAAAATATTATTTGAATATGTAAAAATTGTATGAAATTAAGCGCAAACACAGAAATATTAGCATTTAATACGCAGAATTGTAAATGCATTATGTATCTATAACATTTTCTTTAGTTAAATTAGGAGGCCGACGTACGGTTTCTTCTTACACGAGTTTTATCGCTGAAGCTTTCCAGCACCCATGGAGTAGTGCAATCCTGTTGGAATAGGTGCGACTTAGTGGTTGGTGTAATTGAGTTGTTGCCTTTAGCCGACGTACATCTTCAGCTAAAGGCAACAATCCAATTAATATTGTTTTTCACCAAACCATTGTAAGCCGGATGATACGGTGCTACAAGACGACGCTGAGCCCTTCCGGTCGTTCCCGGTCGTTTTTCACTTCCTCCGTTTTTAATTAATTATCTTCACTTTTTAATATTGGAAAAAATTAATAGCATTTTCTCAAAATCCAAAAACATCTTCCAGCATTAACATTGACAGAATAATTTTGGCATTTACCATCAAATTCAATAACCATGACAAAGACAATATTTTGCCAAAGAAATTACTCTTTTCGCTTTTCTCCAAAAAGTATTTTTCTGAATTACTATTACGTTTAATTAAATTGCAGTGTTACAGATGCATGCTTCTCCGAATTCGTTGCGTTTGGCACTTTGGGGGCAAAATGTACCTAAATTATTATCTATTCTGTATGCCAACAGTTTCATAATTAGAAACATAGATTAACAGCCATGGTTAAAATAAGTAGTACCTACGATTAACTTATTTCTTGGTTTTTCAACCATGTCCTACTTCTTTTCGAGTAAATACCTCTTATAAAAAACTGGACAAATGCGAGTCGGACTCCCGTGCCAAGGGGTTGGAATGAATTTATTTCTTGCAAAATGATATTTCAACACTATAGACTTAGCTTTCCTGTAATCTATAGGTAAATAACTATTACTGCATTTTTTCAAAGTGTTAGGCCCAGTAGTTTCGGAGATAAGGGGGATTGGTCATTTTACGTCTAATTTCTTGAATAACTGCAAAACTATTTATTTTAAAATGATGAAAAAAATATAATTAGAGCCCTCAAAATAACCCTCTAATTTTATATATGATATATACACGGTACAGTTTGAAAAACTTTTCTAGTTAGCCCCAAAAGTTACCCCAGTACTCAAAATTGATTTATTCACGTACCGCGTACGTGTCTGGGTCACAGACGTTCAAATGTGTACGAAATTTCAACAGCATCGGTCCAGTAGATTCGGAGAAAATTCTCTGTGACAGACGGATATACAGACTGACAGATATACAACTGAGTGATCCTATAAGGGTTCCGTTTTTTACGGATGTTCGGAACCCTAAAAACGACTCTAAAGCGAGTCTTTTTCATGAAAGGTGACTAGTCCATATATTAACTTGAAAAGTAGGACTCGATAGAGAAACCGAGAAAAATTGAATAGTAGGTACTATGTACTTATTTTCTCCTTGAGTCAGAGATCAAAAATTTTGAAAAAAGTTTACCACACCTTATGGAGGTATGCGATACAAAGAGTAAAGTACCACTGAACACTGAACCAGACGGTTGTTGTGTCTGGTGGGCAACTGCCCGATATTTGATATTCGGACTGTTGTATATGCATATCAAATTGCACGGAGAACTTTGCTTTTTTTTAAGGATGGGAAATCATCAAATGACTTCTTCCTCTCTGGGTGGAGCGGAAGGGCGTGTCAGACTCTTACTGACTAAAACCCATCCATGTTCCTTCTAAAGCCGTTTGTTCTCCAGGGCCGCGGTGACTCTTTCGAACAAATTCCGCAACCCTGGCAGGCTCTGGCCCTAGCGGGCCCCGTTTTCAATGCTGACATCTCTTTGAGGTTTGCGTGGAACACAACGCGCCATCGACTCGGGCCAGGTGGTGATCGGACAGCGAGCCACCCAACGCTTGCCGTCCGCAGGCCCGCGCCTAAGGTGGCCGGGGATCGCCCTGCGACTCCCGACGCCCGGGGCGTCTTCTCCTGTAGCGGTGGTTGGGGCGAAGGCCTTGCCTTTCCCTCGCGCGGCACGCCTCCTCCTTCGCTAGCATTACTGCTTCGCAGAAGGAGGAGACCGCTTCCCAAGCCTCATCGCTCCGGACCATGGATGCAACCAGGGACGGTCGCGAGAGGTCGCCGTCGCTGATCGCCTCGACAAGGACACGGCGGTGCTCAGCTCAAGCAGGGCAGACCTCCACCATATGCTCCACCGTGTCCTCCGGCTGATCATCACAGTTCTGACATCCGGGCGTGTCCTCCGCCTTAATCCGAAACAGGTAACTCCCGAAACAGCCGTGTCCGGTGAGTACCTGCGTCAGGCGGAAGGTGAGGACGCCGTGGCGCCTCTCCAGCCACTCCTCAAAGAGGGGCCTTACCGCCGCAATAGTGGCGTGCCCAACGGAGAACTTTGCTTGCGCGATGCAGGATTTCGTTGGTAGTTCGTCGTAGATGGCGCTGCGGTACTTTTTGGTGCCGTACAAATTTCGTTTCTTGGTTTTTCATGTCATTTCATTCATCGGCATTGATGCCGCTACAACCTTTTAGGTTTTTTGTAAGTGAGTTTTTCTCCATTCACTAACGGTAAAATCAATCATGTAATTGATATTTCGGCAAATCTCACTAAAATTGGTTTACATGATCATTTTTCGAAAAATAAGGTCATAAAGAAGTTTAACTTCTTACGTGTGTACAGTGTACACGCATACATTTTTTTTAATCAAAGGTCTACGCAAACAAGCCCACAACCACCAGAGCATTGAAGGAGGAGATTCAACGCTGAATCAATGAAATTCAGCAAATTTAGATAAAATAGTGCGTATGTGTGTGATTTGATATTTAACCCCATCCAGTGTACTAGGTAAAGAAAAATAAATACAATTTTATGAAGAATAACCATGTTTTCTATTTAAATCAAATCCTGCGTAAATTTTGAGACATCCTTTATGTAACTAAATAATTCCATACGGTGATTAAAACCTAGCAGACCTCTCATAGAGCGAGATCAATATATGGCGCTTTACACATACAACCTCAAATAGAACACTTATTTAGTACCTAGTGGGTTTTTTCCATGAAAGATTCCGAAGATTTCCGAAGTGAAAAATAATAAAGTCTATATTTTAACTAGAAAAGTAGGGCACAATAGGAAAACCAAAAATAAGTTAATAATTATATGTAGGTAATTATTTTATTGTTGACAAACGGTGCAAAGGAATCGTGGTATAATTGGCACAAGAGTCCAAAACGCAACGATTTTACGTGCTACAAACGATGCATTCGTTTGTTGTACTTAAGCCTCAATTAATGAAACGTAATAGTTATTCAGTAAAATACTTTTTGGAGAAAACCACAAAGAGTCATTTCTTTGTCATAATATTGTCTTTGTCATAGTTATTGAATTTGATGGTAAATGTCAAAATTATTCTGTCAATGCAAATGCAGAAATTCCAAAGATATTTTGATTTTTTGAGAAAATACTATTATTTTTTACCAATATTCAAAAGTGAAGTAATTTACTAAAAACAAAGCAAGTGATAAACGACCGGAAGGGCTCAGCGTCGTCCTACAGCATTGAGTCAACCGGCTTTCAATGGATGGTCAAAATCATACATCGTTAGCTAAAGGAAACATTCAATCACACCAACCACTAAGCTGCACCGATTCCGATAGGACTGAACTACTCTCTGGATGACAAGAAAGCTTCAGCGGAAAAACTCGTCTACAAGACCCTACGTCAGCGAAGCAAATTCAACTTAGTATAATATTATGAACAATGTATTTATAATTCTGTGTATTAAATACTTATATTTCTGTGTTTGCGATTAGTTTCATACCAGTTTTTACTTATTTACATAACATTTTGAACTTTATACAATCGTTTTCGCTGATGAATGTCAGTAGGCGCCAGCCAAGTGACATTCTATAAGCGATGGCGACTGTCAAAACTTCAAATGTATGAGATTGACAAGCGGTATCGAAAAATCACGTGGTCGGTCCCATACATTTGACGTTAGCGCTATCGAAAAGTCACGTGATCCTTCCCTTACATTTTCAACTTTTGACAATCGCCAACGCTTGGGACTAAGTACTTAATAATCCCATGCAGTGAACGAATCTTTACACGCCCTGTCACAGCGGTAGATAACTTTATGGCGCAATACATAGACAACCTCAAAGTAGAATATTAATTTTCCTGCCTCCACGGCTTCATCACACACAAAAAGCTTTTCGTTCGTTGGTGTTCATCCATCGTCCCGTATTAACTTTTTGGTCTAATACTGAGCTCTTTGTTTTCTTACAGGCCTGTATCTGTAATGCACAATTTCAATTTGGACCGGTTGCCAAATCAAGGGGTAAATTTAACTATCTTTATGTAACTCTTCTGAACATACTTGAAACGCAGAAACTGTCCACCTTTTCCTCATCATATCAGCCGAAAGACGTCTACTGCTGAACATAGGTCTCCCCCAAGTGTCGCCACAAGAACTGGTCCTGCGCGTCTTACATCCATCGGCTACCCGCGACCTTCACCAGGTCATCGGTCCACCTTGAGGGAGGCCTTCGAACTCTGCGTCTTCCGGTACGCGGTCGCCACTCCAGAACTTTTCGACCCCATCGTCCATCTGTTTTGCAAGCAATGTGTCTTGCCCACAGCCACTTCAGTTTGGTGATCCTTCGGGCTTTGTTGGTTATCTTAGTTATTTTGTGGAAATCGTCATTCCTGATTCAATGACGCAAGTAAACTCCGAGCATTGCCTTTCCATTGCCCTTTGGGTAATTTTATGCATTCTGATGAGGCCAATATTGTGAGCCACCACGTTTTAGTTCCATGAGTCGTCACTGGCAAAACGCACTGGTCGTAGACTTTCGTCTTGAGACACTGTGGTATGTGAGACGAAAAGATACCACGTAACTTTGTCGTCAGGTCGGAGTCGAATTCGACAATTGACATGTTTCTCAAAGTTACCCGTACCTAACTGGACCGTTAGTCCCAGGTAGACGTACTCGTGTACAACTTCGAGTGTAATGTCTCCGATCTTGATAGGTGCTACATGGGTATTTGTCCATGTTCATTTTAAGACCCACTTTTTCGGAAGCTCCACTGAGCATTGTACTGGGGTCCTCCGTAGTTTCTGCCATGACGACTAAATTGTCGGCAAATCGAAGGCGAGTAATGTGCTCGCCATTAATATTGATGCCTAGCCTTCTCCAGTCCCAAACCTTGAAGACATCCTCTATTGCAGCCGTAAACGTAGATACTTAATACTCTGCACTTGCTTCAAATTACTTCTGCTGATTAAGATGTCTGATACTAACAACTGGACTCCAACGTCCATAGGTAAAACTGGACTAGAACCAAACTTACAAAACACAACAGCCCTTTTTTTTGTTCACTCTCAAGCTAGCATATGTAGCCAAAGGAGTGCGCACATGTTTATGTGCGACTGTGCGTTACCATTTTACCTTAGCAATAATATCTTTAAGAACGTTTTCTAAGTAGGTACTAACTGAATTCAGCCCTCATTTGTGAATGTTGTTCGTATGCTCTCTATAAACTCTGTGGTTTGTCGTTGCTATAGCAACAAAATGTGTTATTCACTTAATCGCTACGTGAAATATCAATCCTATGACAAGTATTTTGACAAGCGTTCGACGCTATCGCTTTGTTTGATGGAACATTTTGTCTATCAACGATCGCTTGACCACGTGACTTTTCGTTAGCTAAATGTCATTTCCATACATTAATTGATATTTTGACAGGCGTTTTCGACGGCTGACTGTTGCTTTGTCTAGGCCTGGCGCTATCGTTTCGCTTAGCGAATTGTGATTAACGACACTTTGTCTAGCCACTTTTGATCGACCACGTGACTTTTCGATTCAAAATGTCATTCCCATACATTTTGGACTTTTCGATTGGCGTTAGCGTCAGTCGATTGACATCTTATCTAGAGGGCCAGGAGCATATTACTAAAAAGACCGTCAAACATCAAATGAAAGGGACTGTAAGCGAGCTTATTCTGGAATTTGAAAAACAATTGAAGAACTTTAAAATACATGTTTTTAACTGGTGCGAACAATATCGTCAGTACAGAGCATGTGTGACTAATCTTACAAACGCAGAAATGATAATATTATGTGACTTTTCAGAAGTTTGACTGCAAGTACAGCAAAGAGATACAGTCGATGCACTATGGTGCGTCCAAAAATTCCATAACTTTGCACACTGGAGTCATTTTTGGAAAGGAATGCTGTACTTCATTTGCGACTATATCTGATGATAACTGCCATGAGCCCCATTCCATCTGGGCACACCTTATACCAGTTATCAAAGAGGCAAAACAAATAAATCCTGATATGAAAATTATACATTTTTTTTCAGATGGGCCAAGTAGTCAATACCGACAAAAGAAAAAATTCTTTCTCCTAAACTATTTTACCAAAAAGTTAGGATTAACCCATACTACTTGGTCATTTTCGGAGGCGGGGCATGGTAAAAGTTTAGCTGATGGCGTTGGGGGGTCTGTGAAAAGACAATTGGATAAAAGAATATATGGCGAAGATATTACCAATGCTACCGATACTCACAAAATATTGGTAAGAACAATGAAGTCTGTTAAAACATTTTATGTGTCTGCCAATGATGTCAAAAATATGAAAACTCTCATCCCCGAAGGAATACGGGCTGTACCCGGTACAATGCAACTCCACCAAATTATATCTACAAATATAAATCAGATAGAGCACCGGATATTAAGTTGCTTTTGTAACGGAATGCTGGGCTTGTGTAGATGTCATGATCCTCAAACTCATATATTGTTGACTAATTATAAGATGCAGGAGCCCCCTCGTACTGGAGTACTTGAATCAGCGACGAACAACATGAGTGATATGGTAGTTCTTCCATATCTAGAGCCATCAGAACCATTTCCAGCTGGTACCAATGATGAGCTTGTTACCGGCCATATAATAGAAAGATCACTGGTTGCTTTATCTCCCGAACCATCAGAATCATTGGTCCCGAATTATACGACCCAAATCTTTAATAATGAATCTATAATAGAACATATTGATATCTCACTTATTGACTCCACCTCTGCTGATGAAGAATTTGAAAATTTATTGGATTTTCCTTTGCATTCAGACAAAATAACGGCGTCTCAATTTGAAAAACAAGATACAATTGAATATCTTGATCCTATCAAAGATATAATCAATGATAGGGAAAATATTCCATCAAACCACTTACCAGAACAAGTGCCTGTAATGTTGAAAACAGAATGTTCCGTAAATGGTCAAGTTCAAGCCACCGTCTTGCCCGCAAACCGAGTTAAAATTTTAGAACCTGGCGATGTCTACCAAACTCCTAAGCTCACTTTGCCCGCTAAACGAGCGAAAATTTTGAAACCTACAGTTGCTTACCAATCAGCGGTCGTTAAACGAGTTAAGACTCTTCAACCCCTAATAAAAAACGAAGATCAAGTGCCCCAGAAAAAAACAGCGTATACAGGACCTTCTACCTCAAAGACTTTTTTATGTCGTTTTTGCAAGACTCGCCAGCCTTTCATTCTTCAAAATATGGTTAAATGCATGGTTTGCAAGAATTGGCTGTGCTTTTCGTGTAGTGGAAGTACCTTTTTTGACTACATTTGTCCTATTTGCTTAGAGGATTAAGTAATTCCCACTGATGACTGATTATTGTTTGCCTAGATCTGAAATGTTATTATGTGTTTAAGTTTATTTAATAAGACTTTTTTAAGCACCTAGAGTTACCAACTATCTTTAATTGTTGATACTAGATTGTAAGTATAATGTTTAAAGATTTTGTGTGTTTTGTTTTAATGTTGTAAACTTAGCTTAATAGTTCTTATACGTCATATCTCATTCCATACACGTAACGTGTCCTACTTTGGCTGTGCTATTTCAACTGATTGATTATGTATAATTATAGGTAAATATTTGACACTAAGTTAATTAAAAAAGAATATTTAGGCACTTGTTTGATTTTATCATATAAACATATCATTATGGATCGTATGAACCCCATGAAAGACGTTGGTGTAAAGTACTAAGTACCAAAAAGTGACGTAATGTTGTTTAGTGGTCTAAATTACATTTATTTATGTAGTTTAGGTTAATGTGGTACCTCTATCCTAAGACTGATTATGATAAATATTTGAATAATAAATGCTGTCATTCATACCACAAGCTAGTTTTATTTTATAGTAAAGTTTATTTAGTGTCGTAATGGAACTCCTCATGGACCGAGTACACATTGAACTTCAATTAACGTGAAAACTAATGAATTTTCAAAGTAAAAAGTAGTATTTTCTTTTAGTCTCATTATTAATAAATAAAACAAAACATATTTAACCTTAAATTTAATACTTTTGAAATAGTGGAATTCCATTACATAACGAACAAATTTCTAGAAATCCACTATATCAGGGGTTCCCTAAGTGTGCGCCGCGGCGCCCTGGTGCGCCGTAGAAAGCAAAGAGGGGCGCCGTGAGTCTATCCTCTTATTATTGGACACCACAAATATTGGCGGGTACCTTTTTGAGTGTTCGCATCGGAAACGAACATAGCGTCGTAGAAATCTTTTTTCGCCGTCGCGTTGCCGTCGTTCACTCGCCAAAAAGTACCTACTTGCTTGAAAACCGTTGATACCAATGATACCATACCCCTCCCACGTCTTTACCCGCCCGCGCTCGCTTGCTCGCATCGCAATGCCCGTTTATTTACCTACAAGTGTGCCGCGCGACGGACGTTTTGTTTGTTGTTGTTTTGTTTCGCTTTATTTTTCTTCAAATACCTACCTCACGCAAAATGGATAGATTTTTATTAAATAAACAAGTCGGTAGTTCAAGTGGTAGTGATAAAGCATCTACTAGTGGCGGTGGGGAACCAAAGAAGCGGAAATATCGTAAACACGATGATAGCTATTTGGACTTTGGTTTTACTTCGATAGAAGTAAACAATGAAGAAAAACCGCAGTGTGTGCTTTGTTTGAAAATACTATAATCCGAATGTATGCTTCCAAGTAAGTTAAAGCGACATCTCGAGACAATTCATCCAACTATGGCTGATAAATCGCGTGATTTTTTTCACCGGAAATTACAAAATTTAAATAAAACGAAAAACGTATTCACTCAGCAGGCCTCAGTACCTAAAAACGCACTGTTAGCATCATTCAAGGTGGCATACAGGGTGGCAAAATGCAAAAAACCTCATACTATTGCAGAAGAGCTTATTCTACCGGCTGCTCGCGACATGGTAAATATTATGATGGGAGAATCAGCTGAAAAATTAATTTCCAAGATACCCTTATCTAACAATACTATCAGTCGAAGAATCCATGACATTGCTGAGGATCTCAATTACCAATTAATAGAAAAAATGAAAGGCAAGGATTTTGGTTTGCAACTGGACGAGGCTACTGACAGTAATGATGATGCACATCTTATTTGCTACGTACGCTTTCTGGCTGACAATATCATTGTCGAAGACCTTTTATTCTGCAAAAGCATTACCGGAAGTGCGAAAGCCCAAGACTTGTATGAAATTTTAGACAAGTTTATTACAGAAAATTGTTTGGATTGGAATAAGTGTATCGGTGTATGTACTGATGGTGCTCGATCGATGTCTGGCAAGTATGGGGGAATACAAGCGCTTATTCGTAAAAAAGCACCGAATGCTATGTGGACCCATTGCATCATCCATAGGGAAGCTCTGGCATCAAAATCAATGAGCTCTGAACTGAACCAAGTACTGGAATGTGTAATTAGTGCGGTAAACTACATAAAAACTAGGCCTCTAAAGGCCAGACTTTTTAAAAAACTATGCATAGATATGGGAGCTGAACATACAGCCCTGCTGTACTACTGTTATTCACGATGGCTTTCACGTGGAAATGTTTTATTTCGTGTGTTTGAATTACGCGAAGAAATTTGCACTTTTTTACAACAAGAACGTCAAGAAAATGCCAAATATTTTACTGAACCTGATTTTTTGCTAAAGCTAGCATATTTATGCGATGTGTTTGAAAAATTAAACAATTTAAATCTGTCTTTGCAAGGCAACAACACGCACATTCTGAAACTTTCGGAGAGGATTGCGGCATTTAGAAAGAAACTACAGCTATGGATAACAAAGTTGAAAGAAGACGGCGGTCAAGATTGCTTCCCGCAATTGTATAATTATGCGGCATCAAATGAACTGGTTATTTCACAAGACCTGATCGCCCTTTTCACGGAACACATAGCGAAGCTCACCGAATGGTTTTCGAAGTATTTTGCAGATGATGATGTTGAAAAATTTGCGTGGATCCAAGACCCTTTCCATGCACAAAGTCTACAAGGATTTACATCACAAGATGAAGAGAGTCTCATTGAACTCTCTTGCGACAGCAGCCTTAGAACTAGATTCGCGAGTGTCGATTTGGTGGAGTTTTGGTTATCGATTCAAAATGAATATCCAAATTTAACTTCCAAAGCATTAAAAATTTTCATTCCGTTTGCAACATCATATCTATGTGAAGCTGGGTTTTCAGCTGTAGCTGTGATAAAGAACAAATATCGCTCAAAGATCAATGTGGAGCAAGAAATGAGAGTAGCAGTGTCAAGTCTTATTCCCCGCTTTGAAAAACTGTGCGGAGATCACCAAGCTCACCCTTCACATTGATTTGAATATCGTATTTAATTTTTGTTTTTTCTTAAGTCTTTCTTGTTGTTTTCCTTTTAAATTCTTTTATAATAAAAAAAGTCAATTTTGTATTGTGGTGTTTTAATTTTCGTTACGATCAACCTAAACTAACTATTATTGTAGGTACCTATTTCTTTCGACAATTTCCTCAAATAGTTAACTAGAAGAGGGCGCCGTGAAAAAATATTAAACTTGTAACTGCGCCGCGGATTACAAAAGATTGGGAACCCCTGCACTATATGGTCTTTGATGCATCTGAATTTATTTCTAAAGAAAAATTGTACTGTCTCATTAAATTTTTTGATATTTTAATTTGATTTTGCCACCATTTTAAATCATTTTTACAGTCATCATTGATGTTCATAATTGCATCAAAGTCGTGTTTGTTGCACTTAAAGCCTGATATTTTTGCTGTTCAAGTGTTTTAGTGTACAAAAAGCCATAAGACACAGCTAGGCAACATGCTACAATGGTGCCAATATGTTTTGCAAATTCTCTTATTGGACACTGATCCATTTTTATATAAGTATTTATTAATCAATAAAGAAATTGCTTTCCTCTTCTTGGAAGGCACTGACAACAACATTTCTCTTGTGTTTACTATGAAACCTAAAAACTGTGCAATCTTGGTTGGCACAATGGCACTCTTTTCTTTATTTATAATAAAACCAAGGCATTCTAGTAAACTTATGGTCACCTGACAATTTTCTTAACATTCCTGATGTGAATTACCAATACATATAATGTCATCAAGATAGACAACAGATTTGTAACCTTTTCTTCTAAGAAAATTAATAACTGGCTCTAATAACTTAGTGAATGTGAATGGAGCAGTACTTAGACCAAATGGTGAGCAGTTAAACTCATGCATTATATTCTGAAACCAAAACCTTAGATATTTTTTATCTTCACCCATTGGGACCAAGAAATATGATTCTTTTAGGTCAATGGTACACATAAAATTATTTTTTGATATCAATTTACAAAATGTTTTCATGTCTTCAATTTTAAAATGATCTGTTGAAATAAATCTATTCAAACATTTTAAATTCAAAATAAATCTCACTTCCCCGTTTGATTTGGGCACAGTAAAAATCTTTGAAAAGTATTGTCCTTTTTCTGCTAAACAATTTGTAAGTACTCCAAGTTGTATAAGCCTATTTATTTCTTTCAATATTATAAAGTTGTCAGTTACAGAAAAATTTGTATTGTTTGGAACATAATCTTGGTGAGGAGCCTCTAAAAAGGGGATTTCATAACCTTTTAGCCAAGATAAGACAACTTTGTCTTGTGTTATCTTCAACCAGCAAAAATAAAAGGACTTAAGTCTACCAGCAAAAGTATTTACCTCTAAGACTGTCGAACAGGTGCCTTGGCTGGAGGATGTTCTGGGGGTCTCGGCTTGTAGTGCTGTGTCTGTTGGTGATATCTGCCCCCCCCCCTCCCTGTTTGAACTGAGTCATACTTGCACGAGGAGGGTCCCTGAAGTTTCCCTGTTTCTTGGGATAATTTTGAGACTGAGTTGGTCGATAAGATGTATTTTTCCTATTAGTGGTATTTTGCTTCAAAATGGTGCCAGCGGATTTTTTAATTGCTGTGGCAGATTTGACATTGTCATTAAATTTTTCTCAAAAGAGGAATTCATCACGTTCTTGATTCTCAACTGTCTTTCCTACATTTTTATCAAGATGTGGAATTACCAGCTTCTTTCTAGTGACTGTGTCTTGATGATGGAGGTCTGTTAATAAGCGTGTGACATCACTGATTGTTGAAATTAGATTTATCTTATCAACATCATTTTTAATTAATTTGTCTGTAGCAGACAGCAAGGCCGCTGTTGCAACACCAATCTGTTGTTGGCGGTCTTGAACCCGCTTGTCTCGGGCTTTCATAGCCTCATTTAAGAGCCCTTCCAACTCCTTTTTAAGCCTTGGTGCATCTAACAGCTTGATGTTAGAGGGTATCAGATATTTCTTAAAAAGATCGCCTTTAACATCCTGGTTAAGACCTTTGGTAATAATACCTTCAACCCTTTTTACCAGTTCTTTATGAATTTATGGCCCATATTCCCTTTTCATGGATAGAGTTTGGCCTAGTGCCCTTATATTAGAATCATCCAACACTTCTTCTATCAAAGGGTCTTCTGTGTTGTCTACACATTCAGCACCTAGATAAAATATCAAAGATTGAGTTACACAGCTACCAGCTGTATGTACCTACTAGGTAGGTTGCTACGAGTATACATAATGCCACCCCGTGGCAATTTAAAAAAGAACACTTTTCTTAACCGAAATTAATTTGTATTGAACACACAGCCAGCGGCAATGAGTCATGCAAGAACAGCGTTCTTTTGTAACAACAATGTACACGGCAGGGTATCCCCGTGGTGATCTCACTCCACCGGAGTGCCTGTATGACACGTACCACGTATCATAAAAACCAGTGACGATCACTAGACAGGTTACTTCTTGTAGAAAAAACTTGCCTGCAAGCTCTGTGATGGGTACTTCATTTTCACCGGCATCACTTTCTGCCTCGCACGACGATATTGGTAATGGCGACGGCGACGAAAATTCTGGTGATGGTGAACGATTTTTAATCATCTCTAACTTCTTTTTCAACTTTTTAATCTTCCTTTGGTACCTTTCTTCTTTACGCTCACACTTCCTTTTAGGCATTTTCAACGTTAAAAAGCAAGCAGAATTGCAAAAAGTAAAGTTTTATATGACAAGCACACACGACGCGAAAATAATGAATGACTTACAGATATAGTGTTGACAGCAGACTGCCTTATTTCCGTTTTGGATACGAAGCTTTTCGCTTCCTCTAAATATTCGCGGCACACACAATACGAGGATTGTGAAACTACACAGTGAATATAGAAGATTATTTATTTATTTATTTATTTATTTATTTATTTATTTATTTATTTATTTATTTATTTATTTATTTATTTATTTATTTATTTATTTATTTATTTATTTATTTATTTATTTATTTATTTATTTATTTATTTATTTATTTATAATAAGCACACCAACAGCACTGTCACTTATAATTCACATAAAATTACATTCAAAATCGGCATTTCAGTAACCATGCAAATGACAGGTATGCATGACATTGAACATAATGAATATTAGAGACAAAAGGAAAAAATAAAAACTGCGTCCAGTATACCTAGATCCTGAACACTACAAAGAACAAAACAATTTGAGCTATTAAGACGTACATTGTTCACACTGTTTGAAGAGGGAATGTCTGTATGAAGCAAAACTCATAGAGAAAACTTCGATAGGGTAATCCGTCAAATTGGACCTTTCATTATATAACCTTGCCATACGTGTTAGGGGGCTATTAAAGGTGGTATTTAAGGTAGATATAGGCAATCGAAAAATGTGATGATGTCGCTTGCTACGTTGGCAAGTCCTAAAGTTAAAATAGTTAATCAATTGCGCATCTATGGAACCATTAATAATTTTATGAAGTGTAAGTAAGTCAGAATAGATCCGCCTTTCTTTTAAACTAATCATCTTATAATGCCTTATCCTGTCATTGTAATCAGGTATAGCTTTTCGGATCCCATTCTTCATACATAGATACCTTACAAAACAGGCCTGAACAGATTCAATATTATTAGTATAACTAGAGTAAAAAGGAGACCAAATAGTGGAACAATACTCCAAGGAACTCCTTACCAGTGCGTTATAAAGTAGAATAATGCTAATATAATTATGGAAAGGTTTGGACATGCGAATTATAAAGCCAAGCATTCTTTTAGCCTTAGCAACTACAGTATCTATATGATCACGAAAGGATAGGGATGTATCAAAGAGTACACCTAGATCACGGATGACTGATACTCTGCTCAGAACTGATCCATCAATATGATAATCAAATTTAACGTAATTCACTTTATTCGTGAAAGTAATAGTCTGGCATTTTTTAACATTGAGCGTCATTCTGTTGTTGAAACACCATTGTTGAAGGACATCAAGATCTCTTTGAAGTTTCATACAATCACCCAGGTCTGATATCCTGCAGTATAATTTTAAATCATCAGCATAGGCTAAACAATTGCAATTTATTAAATCTAAAAGATCATTCAAAAATACCAAAAAAAGCAAAGGGCCCAACTTAGAGCCCTGTGGAACACCAGAGCCAGGAGAAAAAGGCACAGATTCATATCCCGCCAAGGCAACTATTTGGGAACGATTAATTAAATAACTCTCGAACCACCGCAACAGAGAGCCATGAATGCCAGCGCAATTCAATTTCATAGGCTTGAGTATAACTAAATTTTGTCGAAATTAAGTTATCATTGTCAATGGTATTGAGCTGATAAGAATTGTACACTCGTGCACATAAATTTATGGTCGTTACCCATGGCCTGTGATAACTCAGTTAATGACGTGGGCAGGTTAATGGTACTCGAATATTATTTTTCTGTATTGTACCTTCTGTGTTGTTCAATGAATATTATTAAAGAGCGATAGATATTTCTTTCTGTTTATTTAAATAACTAAATCAATATATATTTTATACAAAACGTAATGACCATACCAAGCCATATTCCTTATACCATAAGACATATTTTTTAAGAGGAAATGCGTGGACATCCATATTTCGAGAAGAATTATGGAAAAATATAAAATTTCCTTGTAATTGGATCTTTAAAAACCATAAAGTCAAAGGTGAATTCGAGATATCTACCTGTGGAATTTGCAAGCAATGCTCGGCTAAAATTATGTTACATACAAAAATGAAATCTGAAAATATTATTCAATTTGAATATTCAATTTTCAATTTTAATTAAAGTCAGATCTACTACGCTGAAAAAAACGAGTTGTGCGAATTATTAAGAAATAAAACAGCATCGGTCGTTCACAAAACCTTATCTACCCAATTACATCACGATGAAACTGACGCTGAGCCATCAATTCTTCCCAAAATGGATGCTCTTCGAAAAATGAAACAAAGACATAAAATGTCTTTGTTTTTTAACGCAAATGTAATGTTATCCTTACAGTCTGTGTTTTACCCCACCTTATAATAAAATTATACAAAGATTCTCTGTATTCCCATTTTACATTTACTACTGGAACAAACAAGAACAAATACGGTACTATGAGGACTGCATCAAGAACTATAATCATTTAAGAATATCTATAGATGCTACAGGATCGATTTAAAAAAAAATCTTCTACCTCCCTAAGTATAAATGATTACACTGAAAAACTTAAAATATATCAAAAACACATTCCTGTATCAAGTAATGACGGATACTGTAAAATAGCAAGTATTCCTTTTAGTCCGGTCAAAATAGACATTCAAGGCTACATTAATTCGCACCCAGCTAAAAATTGGCATGAATGTTGGGAACCCTATTACATACAATTTGTCAATTATCCACATGAATCCAGCGTGTGGAAAAAAAATTATTCAAGGTCAAATGTTGCAAAATCGGTTTTTTGAGTTTTCCAGCTAAACGGTAAGTTTTATTATAAAAATAGGTGAGACAGAAATTATTCATCATGCAATTATCTATAAAAATTGTTCATACACTTTTTTTCCTAAGAATCACCATTTCGGAGATATAGCGATGCAAAAAGTTGTGTTACTCATAATATGCACACGTTTCCGCGCCACCCGTACATGGCGCGTTTTTTTTACGTGGTTTCCCCGGTAGGCCTATTCCACGATCTATTGTGGTTCTGTTGAGTTAAAAGCTATTGTATTAAATTGAAAATGGTACTATTGTAATGACAAGAGCGGTGTAAGTAATGAGTAATTTGAGAAAATTATTCGTCTGATTGATACTCTTCTATTGGAACATAATCCATACTGTCTTGTTCTTCTTCTTCTCCTTCTTCTTCCTGCTGGGTACAAATAAGTTGTTCAAAGAGCGATGCATCAGATGTTTCTTCGCATATATCGTAAGAATCCTTTTCTACTGGCGATTGAACATTGGAGCACGATTGGCCTCGACAACTGATACATGCTAGTGAACAAAACAACCCAACTTTTTTACAGCCGCATTTAGCATTACACCCCTTTTTACAATTGCAAAAAATTGAATTGAGGAGTTTTTTCGGTGCAGGAGGTTTTTTCGACACTGCACATGAACTGTCACAGAAGTCTGGTCTTTCAGGTATTCCGAAAATTCATCACCTCTTTCAATACTTAGTTTGCATCAATGGAGAATGTTACTGGGTATGCAAAATCGCTTTAAACTTTGTCACAGTAAAGCCTATGTGAATATAAATATACTAGTTTTTGTTTTATGCCAAAATATCAATTACATTTTATAGACATTCAAAAGGCCGGAGACATAAGTGATAACGTACTTAAAGGCGCGGGCCCACCGCGGCGCATGCTGTGCACGGGCACGCGACGCATTTTAGCTGCGTGTATTAATTTGTTTGACAACGTGGGTCTACGTTTCCACTGGATTTCACGAATATGACCCACGACTATGTATAGCGTGGTACGGCGCACGGAGAGGCTACGCACGTGCCACTGCAATCCACGGACACGGGCTTCACTGCGGGAGGTGTGGGGAGGTGAGAGGGGCGGGAAAGCGAGCGACGCCTGCGCCATTTTGTCAATTGCTAGGTTTCGTGGCGCACGCGTGCATTTGATGACCACGACAGGCGGCTTTATTTTTATTTAGTCAATAATAATTGGTTTAATTATGGAGTTGTTTATTGAAAAAGTAAAACGACACCCCTGTTTATGGAAAATGAGCGATATATCGTACAGAGACATCGGTAAAAAGGATTTGGCTTGGGACAAGATTGCGAGGGAATGTGAAATGGTGAACGGTGAGTAAATACTTGTTATTTTTTTGTTGCTAATTTAATGTTATTAAAATATTACTTTTAAATCTACAAACTCAATATTTATTTATTTACACACTTACTGGTAGGTACTGTTTAAATTGTGACACGGGCATTTTGCCAGCTCAAAACATGTGTATGATTAAAATAATTGCAAAATTCTTCCCTGATAAAGAAACTGTCATTAGTACTTCTAAATCCCGAATGTGTTAAGTCAAAAAGTTGGTTCTCAACTGGAGTTGCTGCTATATCTTCATTTGTCACAGAATTTTAAGTGAGACTATGTTCCATGAAATAATTATAATAATAATAATCTGTGGCCCGGCTGTCAAGAAGACAGTCAAGAAATTTTTTCTCGCCGATTTTTATTGTGATTTATTTTAACCAAACAATCAAAAACTATCAAAATGAACTCGAACCCGAAAACCACTAAAAAAAAATCAATAGTACAACAATAGAACTGAAAAACAATTAACATATGGCGCAGAAACTGTGATATTGATGACATGCTGACGAGAAGCCGGGCACGTCACCTAGCCACACACCCATCACCTTCGGCCTCGTCGCTCAGCTCCGCCTCGCCGCCGCCGGAACCCAGCCCCACTGTGAGTGCTGTGACACCGGCCGTGGCAGTTGCGTCGAGCTCGAGCGACGAGTACTTCTCACCGCCCACGACGCCACCACCTGCACGTCGGCGAAGAGGACGCCGGCCGCCGGATGGCTTAGGACCTCGAGGCCCACCGGCCTCTGATAGGGTCCCAGCTCCCGGCGGAAGTGTGCAGCGCATGCGATGGACACAATCCATCAATGAAAATGTCATGCGCTCATACTTTGGGGCTACAGAGGGGGGAACTAACCTGACTGCGTACCGTGGTCGGATGCTCTCTCTGTTTCAGGTACTTGAACCAGCTGTCAACGTTTCGGCCCAACGACTGTCGGATCTGGTGCGCGTCATCCAACGTAACCGTATGTTGGATGACAGTGTGCTTGATCGCCTCCGAATGGAAATGTGTGGCCATGTCATTACTCCTCCGTCGCAGACTGTAGCACCACCGCAGTCGCAAATATCCAGCCACGCTGACGAGGAGAGTAATGACAGGGTTACAAACGTAAGTACCCAGTGCAATGAGGAATTGAGGAGTGCTTTAGAGTGTGCTATTCGGGAATATCGCTACGTACCGCCTGAACTAAGACCACGCTTACCTCGTTTGCCCATGCATAACAAAAATAGGGCGCTGGTAGCTGCTCTGGATTCGCAGTTGTCAAATTATTTTGATGACTGCAAAGACCTCACTGATACACACTCGATTATGTACTGCGCGGCTGTAGCGGCATGTCGTGTAGCTCATGTCAAAATGACTGTCGACAGAGTTACACGACCAAAACCAGCCGTACCGGCTTGGCAGTGCAGGATCGAGCGTCGTATCGGTGGGACCAGAGCGCTAATTGGCAAACTAATCTGCTTCAGGGAGGGCAACACTCGCCCTAGAGTGATGCGTTTTGTGAGACGGGCATTTTCGGGGACTGATATCAGCCCCTGAGATTATATGTCACGTGTCACAGAGCGCATCGACTTCCTGAAGCAGAAAGTGTATGCATGGGCAAACCGTATTCGTAGGTATAGGCGGCGAGTGGAGCGATACACCCAGAATCGCACATTCCGAAGTAATGAAAGGTGGGTATATAGGGTGTGGGAGCAACCGGACCAGGGTGTGACTGACACGCGCCTGCCGGATGATGACGCCATGTGTTCGTTCTGGCGCAACATCTGGTCGGTGCCTGTCAGTCACACCGAAGGTAGTTGGATTCGAGAGGTCGAGCGAGCGTGCGATCCATTGCCAGAAATGGGGGCAATCACAATCAGCCCCCAAGATGTAGCCCGTGCAGTCCGTCCGTTGCCTAATTGGAAATCTCCAGGGCCGGACGGACTGCACAATTTTTGGATTAAGTGGCTACAAAGGTCGCACGCTCGTTTGGCATCTCAGTACCAAACTGCCTTAGAGTCCGGCTCGCTACCCGAATTTCTTACGACAGGAGTTACCCACCTGCTCCACAAATCGGGTAGTACCGCGGAACCCAAAAATTATAGACCGATCACGTGTCTACCGACGGTCTATAAGGTTCTTACATCTATTTTGAGAGCTAAAATTAATAATCATATTAACAGCAACAACATCATGTCTGTCTCTCAAAATGGATGCAGGAATGGGTCCCGCGGTACTAAGGAGCTACTCCTCATTGATATGGCCATTAGCCAACAGGTTCGGCGTTCCCGAAAGGATCTGTCGACATGTTGGATAGACTATAAGAAGGCCTATGACTCGGTGCCTCATACATGGCTCATGAGGGTGCTAGAATTGTATAAAATTGATACAATGCTACGCACCTTCCTGATGTCGTGTATGGGGCAATGGAGGACAGTTCTTCGCTATCCAGGATGTCGAAATATCCAGAGGAACAGCGAACCGGTAAGGATCGAGCGGGGTATATTCCAGGGCGATAGTTTGAGTCCGCTTTGGTTTTGCCTAGCCTTGAACCCTCTAAGCACACTGCTGGAGAATTCAGGGCTGGGCTATCGGTTGAAAAGAGGAGGTCAGGTTATATCTCACCTCCTTTACATGGATGATTTGAAACTCTTTGCCCCCAGTAATCTGCAACTGATGGAGCTACTGAAGGTAACTGAAACTTTCAGTAGTGCCATCAGGATGGAGTTTGGTGTGGACAAATGTGCGGTCATGCATGTAAAGCGTGGGGAGATTATATAATCCGTGGGAACTCAACTCTCGGATTCCATAAACCTCAGATCCCTCTCTTCAACTGAAACTTACAAGTATTTGGGTATGTCGGAAGCGTTAGGTATCAATGTTACTGACATGAAGCAATCGTTGAAGGAGCGCTTCTTTGGCCGCCTGAAGAAGGTATTCAATAGCCTTCTATCAGGCGGAAACAAGGTGCGCGCCTTCAACGGTTGGGTCATGCCGGTATTGATGCACTCTTTCGGCGTACTCAAATGGACTCAAACGGAACTTGACGCCCTGGATAGGCGGGTCCGTACACTGCTTACTGCATATCGAATGCATCACCCACGGTCGTCGGTAATGAGACTGTATATCCCGCGAAAGTGTGAAGGTCGAGGCTTCTTAAATGCTAAGACTCTCCACAATCGCGAGATATGCAGTCTCAGGGAATATTTCCTAGCTGTCGACGTGGGTATGCATCGAGATGTAGTGGCGGTGGACAAGGGACTCACCCCGCTCTCTTTGGCAAATGAGAACTGGCGCAAACCTGCGGTGCTAGACACTAACGATCGCAGGGCTGTATGGCAGAGTAAGGAACTTCACGGACGCTATTTCCGGGCCCTACATGGGCCCGACGTAGATCAATTAGCGTCCGTAGCCTGGTTGCGATTCGGTGATCTCTTTGGAGAAACCGAAGGTTTTGTCTGTGCAATTATGGACGAAGTTATCATGACGAATAACTACCGGAGATTTATTGTGAAGGACGGCACGGTTGACATATGTCGGGCATGTCACCGTCCGGGAGAATCGATTCGCCACATTGTCTCTGGTTGTTCTCGTCTAGCTAACGGAGAATACTTGCATAGGCACAACCTTGTAGCCAGGATTATCCATCAGCAACTTGCTCTGAAATACTCTCTTGTGGAATCGGAGGTGCCGTACTACAGGTATGCGCCCGACCCAGTTCTCGATAATGGCAATATCACATTGTACTGGGATCGGTCCATCATCACTGACAGGACTATTGTTGCCAATAAGCCTGATATAGTGGTGGTGGACCGAATCGAGAGGCGTGCAATGATTGTAGACATAACCGTTCCGCATGACGAGAATCTCGTGAAAGCCGAGAAAGATAAACAAATCAAATATATTGACTTGGCTCGCGAGGTTGTCGACATGTGGGATGTGGACTCAGCAATCATTGTACCGATAGTTGTGTCAGCCAATGGCTTAATAGCCACGAGCCTCGACCAGCACCTCAGGAGGCTCTCGTTGGGCAGCTGGATCAAGGGCCTGATTCAGAAAGCGGTACTTCTGGACACGGCTCGTATTGTTAGGAGGTTCCTCTCTCTTGAGCTCTGACCGCCGGTAGCTTGGACCCTGTTCCCGATACCGGTGGGCTACTATTTTTATATTTTTAAATGTTTTTTATTTTTGTATTTCTATGAAATATTTAAAAATGTATAAATAAGAAAAAAAAAATGAATAATCGAAATAATAATATAATTCAGAACAAAATTCCATATAAAATGATTAGTAAGACTTAAAAACTATGTTAGTACCTTAAAACTACTTATTTATTTACTTTAAATTATATCTTACAATGTTCAAACTATGCACCCTATTCCAGTGCCGCACAATAGGGCACTCCACCCTTTCTGGTATAGGGTTTAGAAGGCCATTGGGGCTGCCCCGCACACGACACATCAGAGAGGCCACTCTTTTGCGCACAATAGCCCAAAAGCCATCGGTGTTGGCCTCCGCAAACTTCCCTGACGCACTACAGTATCGCGGCAACCCCATCAGCATCCTAAACCCATTATTGTAGAGGACCCGCAGGGCACTGAAAGCCTTCTGCGTATAGCGGACCCACAGGTTGCTAGTGTACATTGTCTGGCAGTACGCCTTAAACAGAGTAATTTTAACCTCTTTTGTGCACCTCGCAAACCTGCGCGCTAACATATTGCTTCTGACTGCCAGTGCCCTGTGTTCCCTCTCAATATCTAAGTCATCCGAGAGGTCCTCAGTGACCCAATGCCCCAGGTATCTGAATTTGGTGACTCTACTTACCTGAACTCCTCCAAGTGTAACCGGTGGTATGGTCGAGGGAGTTTTATTACCCGCCTTAAACACAAGTAGTTCACTTTTTGAGTAGTTGACTTTTTTTTTTCAATTATGTAGCACACAAGTTGCCTTCACTATTTTTATGGCTGTATCTACTTAGCACTCAAAAGGTCGTTTGTAAACTCTCCAACGGACACTCAGAATTCCAAACGCATTTTCGACCACTCGTCTTGCTCGACAAAGACGATAATTATAAATTCTTTTATTTTGTGTAATGTTGTTTTCTCTGGGAAATGGTCTCATCAAATAACATAATAAAGGGAATGCTTCATCCCCGATAAAGACATATGGAACCTCGATGCCACCTTCTACAAGTGCTTCATCAGGCGGAAGATTTAGATTACCAGCAAATAACTTCTGACCAAAGTTGCTTTCTCGTAAAATTCCCTCATCACTAAATTTGCCTTTTGATCCAATATCTATCATTATAATTTTTTTTTACTATCAGTAACTGCTAAAAGCACTATTGAGTGATCTTTAAGATAGTTGAAATAATCTGGTCCACAGTTTGGAGGTGCTTTTATTGTGACATGCTTGCCGTCAATAGCTCCAACGCAATGAGGGAAGTCACATAAAGTTTTAAAATTTTCAGCAATATATCTCCTCTTATGTTCATCTTTAATTTCTTCTAAATATAGAGGCGCTAAGCAATCCCATATCCTCGTAAGGCCCAATGACCTAATTTAATGACAAAAATATTTTGCCACTCTGGCCCAAGACAGTTTTTAAAATCATCAAATTGCGGCCCAGCGACCTAAAATTATGACATGATATTTAAACGTAATTTTTGGTTTAAATAATCCCGCCATTTTAAATCTGCCATCAAAAAACTATTAACTATGAACGCATCTCTAATTTTAGCAATGTCAACTTGACATTTAGGCCGTGCGCTGCGTTAGGCGTGCGCAAGGCGCGAGCGCCCGCGTGGCGTGCTGTTTCATGTAATTTCATAAAACAGCGCTGCGTGCAGCGGGTCGCCCGTCGCACGCGGCGCGGGCAGCGGGACCCGCCCCGCGGGCGACTGGTGTTCGTGTGACGGAGCGCGCCGTTGCGTTATCCGTGCCGCACGTTACGTGCTTGTACAGCCATTTTCATAATTTGATAACAATGAGTATTATTGACACGGAACGTGTCATTTTAGAAGTCCAATGTCGCCCCGTTTTATAGGATATGTCTAATGACCTACATAAATATAAAGACCGGGATGCACGTCAAGCTGCATGGCTTGAGATTTGCAAGGAACTATATGAAAATTTTGAGGGCTTCAGTGACGCAGAAAAAAAGTCAACAGGTGAGTTTGTACTTTTTATTATAAATTAATTTTACAATTAATAAATTTATATTTCTTTTTTTTAGAGATTGCTATACGAAAGTCAAAGCTAGTAACAAGAAACTTAAGTCTGGTTCTGGTGCTAAAAAAGGAAAGTTATCCGTGCCGCACGTTCCGTGCTTGTACAGTCATTTTCATAATTTGATAACAATGAGTATTATTGACACGGAACGTGTCATTTTAGAAGTCCAATGTCGCCCCGTTTTATAGGATATGTCTAATGACCTACATATATAAAGACCGGGATGCACGTCAAGCTGCATGGCTTGAGATTTGCAAGGAACTGTATGAAAATTTTGAGGGCTTCAGTGACGCAGAAAAAAAGTCAACAGGTGAGTTTGTACTTTTTATTATAAATTATTTTTACAATTAATAAATTTATATTTCTTTTTTTTTAGAGATTGCTATACGAAAGTCAAAGCTAGTAACAAGAAACTTAAGTCTGGTTCTGGTTTTAAAAAAGGAAAAGGTTACAGCTATTACAACATTATGACTTTTCTAGACTCTAGAAGGTCAAGAATCTTTGGAAAATGTGTCTCAGGAGGACTCTTCGGCCGATACAGGTATTCTTGATGAGGTCGCAATGCAAAGCGCTAGTGAAGTCGCAACCACACCAGTACATCTGAACAAGAAAATGACACAGCAAACAGAGAAACACAAAGACCATCAAAGCGTAAAAAGACATCGTCACCTACTCCTTTTGAACTACAATTATTACAGTCCATAAAAAACAAAAATGACGAAGAAAATGATGAAGACTTGTCATTTTTTAAATCTATTATGCCAAACATCAAAAAATTATCTACGTATCAAAAATTATTGTTTAAGTCCAAAGTAATAAACATATTGATGGACATTGAAAGAAAGACTGTTATTACATTGGAGGATTTATCGAACATCGTTGTGACAAGTGACAATAATACAGATCTTTCATCTACTATCAATTTTATTATATACTTTATTGTACACCTCATAATAAGAACAGGACAATCATACATAAAATAAGTGCACAATGGGCACAAGGCAATCTCTTCCAGACAACCTTTGGATGGATTGAACGAAGGGAGATAGATTTAGGGCTGTCAGTGTACAAACGTTTTAAACAATACTAATTAGAAATAATAATATAAAATATATAAATACAATACCAATTTATATACTAATAAATATCAAATATATAATTGAGAGAGGAGCGGAAAAGTTAAAGTGAAAGGTAATGCTCCTTAACCGTTCTTTTAAACTCTGGTAGCGTTTGGGCACGCCTCACTTCTATGGGTAATGCATTCCACAAACGAGCCGCTTGTATACTGAAAGATTTGTCAAAGAAGGAAGTGGAATGCATACGAATACTTAGTTTTAGATTCTCCGATGATCTCAAAGACCTAGAATGTGTGTCACAGAGGAACTGAAAGCGTTCTTTAAGATAGAAAGGAGTAGAAGGATTAAAGAGTACATTATAAAGTAGAGAAAGTATGTGGGCATTCCGACGAAGGCGAATAGGAAGCCATTTGAGCTTAGTACGAAATTCAGATACGTGGTCATACTTGCGCAAGCCAAATATAAGATACAGATGTGATGACTGATACAGAGATTTTGAAGTCGCTCAAGCTTGTCCAATTGGTCTTGGGTGAGATCAAGATAGCTGGCATCAGCATAGTCCAGGATAGGGAGAAGAAGAGATTGTGCTATCGCAATTTTAGTGGTGATGGGAAGAAAATTGCGAAGACGCCTCAGGGAGACCGCTGAAGCAAATAGTTTTCGACTTACTTCCTGCAGTTGCTTAGTCCAAGAAAGAGTGCTGTCGATATAAATTCCCAAGTTCTTTACAACGTGACTTACAGGAATGGTGGTGTTATTAAAATAAACCTGGGGCAGTTTCGACCAGTCAATCTTAGAGACCGTCCGGGAACTACCGACAACAATGACTTGCGTTTTAGTTGGATTGATCTTCAGCCCAAACTCAGTGCTCCAGTCACCTATTCGAACGAGGTCCCTATTTATCGTCTCAATAGCATCAGATAACTCCCCGAGAGGGGCTTGAGTGTAAATTTGAAGATCATCAGCATACAAGTGGTAGAAAGAAGAAAGTCGTTGAGAGATGGAATTAATAAAAAGTGCGAAAAGTAGAGGAGATAACACGCCACCCTGCGGCACACCAGCAGAGGCATCACACCAAGAAGAGAAAGATTCCTCAATGCAAATACGCTGTCGGCGGCCAAACAGGTAACTATGAAACCAGTCAAGTACTGAAGGAGATATTATGTTAAAAGAGTATAGAATGCCGAGCAAAATGTCGAAGTCAACCGAATTAAAAGCATTGCTAAAGTCAAGAAGTGCCAGAACCGTTAACTTCCCCATTTCCATGCCAGACCTGATATCGTCCGTAATATGCACGAGTGCCGAGGTAGTGCTGTGTCCAGGTCGAAAACCAGATTGGAAGGGATTCAGCAGTTTGTGCTTGGAAAGGAATGTGCTGAGTTGTTGGTGGACAAGTTTTTCAAGGACTTTGGATAGGAATGGGAGAATAGAAATGGGACGATAGTCAGAGAAAGATGCAGGATGAGATTTTTTAGGTAGAGGAATAACCTGGGCATCTTTCCAGGCTTACGGGAAGACACTACTGGAAACAGAGGAGTTGAGGATATAAAGGATAGCAGGAAGAATATTATCAAGGATGGGTATGATCATTTTACGGCTGACACAGTCACTACCCACAGCGTTGGATGTTATCGTTAGAATACTCTTTTTAACATCACAAGCAGTTAATTGACTTATGACAAAAGGGGAATAATCAGGTATCGGAAGATTTGAAAGATGACTTAGTGTAGCAGCTTTGGTGGCCCTATCCAATATGGGCGAAGTAGAAAAATGACTATTTAGTAAGTTGAAGTTTATGTCTTTAGGAATCGTTTCCTGAGACTTTTTTCCGATACCTAATGATTTGAGAAACTTCCAGACCTTAGCTGTATCACCATTTTGAACTGAACTATGGATATGTTGGCGGTTTGCGTTCCTACACACCTTGCTGCAGTAATTTCTTATTGAGACGTACTTTTCCCTGTTGACATCATTGGGTCGAATTTTAAACTTAAACTTCGCAGCTGCTTTCTTATGTAGTAAAAGTTTAATTTCATCAGTCAGCCATGGCGATGGCAGATGCTTAACTCTCACAGCTCGAATAGGTGCATGTGTGTCGTAAAGCTGAATTAAGGCAGAAGTTAAGAAATCAACTTGTTCGTCGATGGATGAGGAAGTGACCAGAGGCGTCCAGTCAATCTTGCTGGCATCTTCACGAAGACGATCAATGTTCATCCCATCAAAATTGCGAAGCAGAAGAGTTTTGGACTTATGCTTAGGTGGTCGAATTTTGTAAGAAGTGAAAATTAGGTCATGATAGGAAAAGGCATCAGCTGAACATTGACCATGTTTAGCAACGTGATCGAGAGATGAGACGAAAATAAGATCAAGAAGTGAGGGGACAGAGTTAGGAAAATGGTGAGTGGCACCAAGATCAAGAATGCAGAGATTTGTAGATTCAATAATATGGCGAAGAGAAGTAGAGCGGGAGTCATTTTTAAGGAGACATGTATTAAAGTCACCCATTATGATGCTATGACTGTAAGAGGGAATCAGTGCCTCTAAAACACGTTCAAAAGAAGAAAAGAAATTAGTCCGAAGAGAAGGGCAGTAGTAGACTCCAAGGAGAATTTTAGAGTAATGTAGTTCAACTTCCAGGAAAAGATGTTCACCGACGTTCGGCGGAGGCGGCTGTGTGGACATGTTAACAATAGAAAAAGGAATGTGGTTACGAAGCTAAATGGCCACCCCACCACCACCACCGACCGCCCGATCGTTCCTGATGAGTTGAAAACCTGGAAGAGAGTAAGAAGAAGAGGGAAGGCAAGGTTTTAACCATGATTCAGAAAACAAGAATCGCATGAATATTCTTACAGTCAAAACTGGCCAGCATGTCGGGGAAATGAGCCGGAATACTCTGGGCATTAATATGAACCACATTAAAGTTTTTTGACACATCTGAAAAAAAGGAAACAAGAGTGTCGGCGAGAGAAGGAACACTTAGGAAGCTTTCATCTTCACTATTCAAGGTATAAAAAGTATCATTATCACTGCTACAGCCAAGGCTGAGCATAAATATTAAAATAAAAAATAAATAAAATTAAAATAAATACCTAAACACAAAACAATAAAATTAAAATTACGCGGCTAAACAAAAACTAAAAAAACAAAAAAGTTTACGTCCACCTGCCAGTTGTGCTTCAGATTAAATAAAAAAGCATAAAATAAAAACATACAATAAGAGTTTGTAGTCCAGGCATACAAATCTAGTACAATAAACAAACAACATAAAAATAACACATAAATGCACATACAAGAAATTGATAACATCACAATAATTAAACTAAAGAAAACAACAAAAAAACGGAGCGAAAATAAAATAAAGTTAGAGGCAGTCAATGCAGTGATACGGAACGCAAACAAAGAGTGACAGATACGACAGTGACAGTGACATTTGACATTGATGATAAATAATACGGTACACAATCAAACGAAAAAAAAGGGTGCTTGGCACTGACTACCTACTGAAAACAAAAACGAGACATTTTCTACTACCTGGACCACCTATACAGTAATGAAGACAAACAAAGCAGACATCATTTCCTCGCTACAGCATGCTTTGTTTTAGCTGCAGCGACCTTTCCCACTGCGATCGGTTGAACGACACCAGACTCCAGCTGTCCTGAGGGCTGCTCCGGCTGGCGGCCATGTGTTCTGGCTGCTGCGCGATCTTATTGAGGTCGGCGAAGGAGGTGACTCGATACCGGGATCCTTTCGAATCAAGTACGAATACAGTGCCCTCAGTGGTCCAGCATTGGGTCACACCAAATCTATCCCGCGCCGCCATGAAGACGTTGTGTCTGGCTTTCGTCAAAAACTCTGACATTGTGATGCCAGACCCCTTCAGCTTGGTTTTGCCAAACCAAATTTTATCTCGGAGGGCCACATCATGCAGTTTTAAGAGGATAGGTCGGGGTTTATGAGATGTGCTGCGCCCCATCCTGTGACATCGCTTGATGCCAGACGTAGCCAAGTCCAATTTGAGACGCTGCTTGACAATTTGAACTACCACCTGTGCGGTCTCCTCATCTTGTTCCTCTGACACTCCATGCAACAGTAGGATTTTACGCCTCCCACGCATTTCCATGTTATCGAGGCTTTGTGCTAGAGTGCCTACTTGCTGCTGGAGAGTACCGAGCGCCTGAACAATAAATGTCCGGAATGATACAAACTCAGCTGCCAAACCTGAGGTGGTGATTGATGTGGTGCACAGGCTTTTCTGCAGTTCCTTCTCAAATTCTGACATCCTTTGATTGAACAGATTGCTCATATCAGTAATAGTGCGGTTGATTGCCTCCATTGTGTAGTGCTATTACTATTAATTTTGCGTTTTGGAGCTGAAAACACTTCACTGGCAGGTAGAGATGATTAATTAATATTATTTATCATTAATATACAAAGTTGATTAAAATTACTATTTTTAATATATGTTTTAAATTAAGAGATATAATTTTGCTGTTTTACTTTTGACTACCCACAATAGAGTCATCAATCAATTTAACATAGGTAAAGAGGTATAATAATGATTAGATACCTAAGTATAAAAACTGTGATTTAACGCATTTATACAATACTAGTGGTTGCCCGCAACTTCGTGTGCTTGGACTATAGTTGGTCTCATAGAGTTCCACTTCAAGTTCTCCATCACGCTGAACAACTTTTTCCAAGGCACCATTTCAATACCTCGCATTGTTTAGCTGGTCTACTTATGTTCCACATCAGGCATTCAAGTCTTCAAAATAAATTAAAGCCTATATGTTGCCTTGGCTTAGTAGCAATATAACAAAAAAAGTTTTATTCAAATCCGTTCAGTAGTTTCGGAGATAAGCGTGTACAAACAGACAAACAGATAAACAGACAGACAAAAATTGAAAAACCATCGATTTGTAATATATTACTATTTTTAAACCATCCCCAATTAGTTTTACGCAAATATCTTCAATTTACAGACACGCTGGTTTTAATGTTTTATTACATGTATAGATTTCAAGTAAGATATTTAATTTAGATCGGAAGTAGCCTTATAATATTGTTAATTATGATAATTGCTAGGACTGTGATTTTGATTTAGTACCTACCTAAAGCGTCCTTTTGGCTGTACGTACTTAACAAATTGTTGAAGTTCTCATTAAAATAGGTAATAGTATACAAAAAAAAATGTTAATTATGATAAGGGCCCGTGATTTTGATTTAGTAAAACGTTGTTGTTATTGTTAATTACTTAAGATAATTGCAGGACTGTGATTCAACCTAACCTAAGGCGTGCTCTTGGCTGTACGTACTTACCAAATTGTTGAAGTTCTCAATGACTGACTAAATAAAAATTATTATGTTATACCTATTAAGAAAAACATTTTATTTACTTACCTCACTGTTATTGCCAACCTTTCCATTGGTGATATAACTGATACACTTTTTACTTTCAGAGTACTAAAACTGCGTTTCAAATATGTTTCAAGTTTCCAAAATAATTTGTCAAATGTAGACGTTGACATTTTAAAGTACTTAGTAAATTTCTTCTCAGTTTCTCTTAATAATGTAAACTTGGATACAAATTCTCCACACAACAATCTAGACGTGACATATGGGCTGATTGGCTGTCGCTCTTGTCTACGTCGTCTTTTGGCTAGGTAGTAAGTAGGGTTGTTGCTGATGCAGGATTTTGTCACATCAGCAGATGCTGATGCTGATTTATTGTAATTTACATCAGCTGATGCTGATGCTGATTTTAAGTTTTTTTTTATTAATACTCAATTTTATACATTTTTTAGGTAAATATTATATTTTCATCGATCTACTTTTAATAAAAGATATATTTTAATAATTCTGTAACTTTTTAATGAAGAAAAACAATAAACAAATACGTAAAAACTAGTTAAGAAATAAATTATTATTAATACTGGAATTCTATTAACGGCAAGTTGTATTTTAAAAACAACAACTGAGCTGCTTTTTCAGCTTGCAGTCTGTTGCGGGTAGGTTTGTATATAATGCCGGCACTGCTGAATAACTGTTCGCTAGGGACGCTTGCAGGCGGAGGTGACAGGAATCTCCGAGCCAGTGCAGAAAGATTGTTGTAGATATTTTTATTTATTCTCCACCAATCAAGCGGGTTTTGTGACAAAATTATTTTTTTTTCTTTGTAATATCGTTTCAGCTGTGAATTCAGTATAGTGTCAGCATTAATATCACCGCTATCGTCATCTTCTTCGTCACTTGAATCTAGCAAACTTTCAAGCTCATTTTGCAGAGTTACTCGAGAAGTAGATGGCTGATTTGAGTCTTGTCTTTTACTTGCAGGTGGTTCAGTTCGTGACCTCTTTGGAGCGCACGGGTCAGTTTCATTTTCAACATTGAGTAGTCTTAACATTTCAGTCTCTACCTTTTCTTTCAAAATCGTGTTAAAAATTTGGATTTGTAACGGGGATCTAAATAGGTGGATAGTGTGTATAAAAAATTGTTTTCTGTATTAGAAAATTTGGCAGCAATTTCGGTTTTTAACGTTGTTATCAAATGCGCTATCGGCGACTCTAAGTTATCAAGGCAAGCAAATTGCTCGTCCAGTTTTTTTTTCAGTAAATGAATGAGCGGAATAACTGATGAAATCGACGCATTTGAATTGCTGAATTCCCGTGTACTTTCTTCAAAGGGTCGCAACAAGTTTACACAGTCTTCTATTAACTTCCATTTTTCAGGTATATATAGATACTTGGTATGTTGTGATTATTACTGTAAATGCTTAATGAATCCTTGACAGTTAAGAATCTCTCTAGCATGTAAAAGGTGCTATTCCATCTCGTAATGCAGTCTTGAAAAACTGTCAATTTTGGTTGATTTAGGCGTTCCTGAACAGCATTTAATTCCTTTTGAGCTAACGTCGAGTGATTAAAATGATTTGCAATTTTCTTTACTTTTTGTTTAAGATCATGATGCTTTGGTGTGACTTTAATCCGTTTTTCAGGCATAATTGAAGTTTATGCGCTGTGCAATCTATATCATTTAACTCCGATATTATCATGGCCCTTTTCATGTTTGATCCTTCATCTCTAATCATGCAGTGTACTTGATCTTTGGAAATTCCCCATTCAGTTAACATAGACTCGTATTTTTCTGAAATGATATCTCCCGTGTGTCTATCTTCAAAAGTTACACATTTCAGTATAATTGATTTGCGTTCAAAATTTTCTGTAATGCCGTGACATGTCAAACTTAGCAAAGAAACGTTGGCACTGGGATCCGTCCAAATATCACTTGTAAATGACATATGTTGGAATTCTTTTATAATTTCTTTTATCTTAGCAGCAACTTGCTCATATAAATCCTTAAATACAAAGTCAGTGAAAAAATTACGACCTCTTAAATTATATTTTGGAATTATTGCTTTCATGAGTCTTCGGAAACCAATAACTTCCACAAAGTGGAATGGCAAATCCTGAATAGCAATCATCTCGCCAATCAATTTGTCAATCATTACACATTTCGGATTATTTTTGTCATATTGTTTATCTTTTTGAAGCGTCTCCTCTAATGATAATTGCTTTTTGGCTTGCTCTATTGGTGTTAGTATTTTACCTAAAATAATGAAAATTATGTTAGTACTCGTAGGTAGCCCAGCGGCATCCCTATCTTATGGGCCAAAAAGCAGTGCTACGTACCCTGAGATAATAAACTAAATAAATAATTTTACGTACAAAAAAGAAACAGTAAGGTTCTTAAAGATTCTAATAAAGCCGTTAGTCGGCCTATTCTCATTTTTTTATTATTTAGAAGGGGGAGGGAGTCAAAAACTAGTAAAAATAATCTTATTAATTAATTAGCTTAGAACTAAAGTAAACATTGAGAAACCCCGACCCTTACGCGATCGACGCGACGCTCCGCACATCTAATACGATGTTGTAAAATGTGTGATCATGATTTGAGTTCGGAAAAAACTTGGAACTATTTTACCAAACCACGCAAAAAAAACAGCGATTTATTAAAAAAAAATCCTGACATGGTTAAGAAACGGTAGATACATTAGTTACACACAACACTCATTTTTCCTGTGTCATTTAATTAACCTGCACAAAAAGTCACTTTAAGCCAACTAGTACTTAATCATACACTCGATCAAAATGCGATATGGCGCCATTAAGTTCAATAGCCAACGGGGGAAACGACTGTGACTGACAAATTGATAAACGGGAGACACAAATACCTACGTGTATCGAACCCTAAAACATTACACTATGGTAAGTAAATTTACTACAACTTTTTTGTTTTTTGAAAATAATAACAAAGTAGTTTAAGTATTTACTTACATTCTTTAATCGAATTTCCTTCAGACTGTGAACAACGTTTCATACTCTTCGGGATGTATTGACTTCAAATGATTTTTTAGCGACGTATTGGTACGTCCTTTGCGTGAATAATTTTTCTTGCATATGTTACAGTTTGCGGTATCTTGATTCACTAATTTAAAGTACTGCCAAATTCCGCTTTTTAATGTGGGAGGCATTTTAAAAATCATAAACACGTACAAAAACAATGCGCTCTGCATAGGTACTGCACTTTGCTTGCAATGCTTGCAATATTGATTGACGATTTGTTATGAAATATATGTATTTTGATTGGCCAAAACTCGGAAGCGACAGCGGCACGTGCCATTAACTCCGCCCACCGCCGGTCATGTCGCGACACGAACTTTGAACATCAGCATCTAACATCAGCAACAATTAATGCGGATGCTGATGTGGACAATAATGCTGATATTCCGCTGATGCTGATGCTGATGCTGATATTTGCAACAACCCTGGTAGTAAGTATATCAACAAATAATCCATGATATTGACTGTACACCCGCGCGATCAAAATTGTACTGGCGGCGCTACGAGAGGCGGGAGACCGTCGCGGGCGTCCGCGACGGGTTAAATTTGTCCGCGACGGAGCACGGCGCGGGTCCCCGCAACGGACACCCGCGACGGACGCCCGCTTAACGCAGCGCACGGCCTTAAGAACCAAGAATGTCTTTTTGACATTACATCTCATGTGAACGGAAGTCTCGTGGAGATGGGTAAGTAAATCTATTCATATCTTTATAATCATTACAATATGGTGATGTCTAAAATGTATTGCAAACAGTTGCGGAAATATTATATTTTGTTCCGACATGTTTTTTTCATAGCAAAGTCATTTTAATTCCGTAATATACGAACGATAAAAACTATGTCCCAAAATAAGGTCGGTGGGTTTTTATTGTAAAAGTTAGCCTAACTTCTATGTCATAATTTTAGAACATTGGGTGTTTACTTTATTTTCCTTTGTTTAAGCCATGGACGACGAAGCTATAGAAAATCAGCTTAATCTGGACGTATCCGAGTTTGAAGATGATGAAGGCGATGATGATATCGATGATGTGGATTATCGACCTCAGGGCCGAAATCGTCAATCGGACAATTCAGCAGAATCGTCTTCTGATTCTGAAGGTGAGCTTACAGTTTCAAGTCCTGCGATTTCTAATTCTTCTGTTACGCGAGGGAGGAGCTTACAGCGTCGAGGTGGCCGTCGATTTCTCGAGCAAGTAGTAGAAGAGGAAGTTCATCTCGTGGGAGATTGTACCAGCAAGTGGAAGCTGAAGATAACGAGGATATTGGCAATTACGATGGACAAATTGGAGGTTGGAAAGAAAAAGATTTTAATCCTGATATAATTCCCTTTATGCAGCCATCGTATTTACCTCTTAATGACGATGAATTCTGTAAAATTGATTATTTTTGTCGATACGTAAATGATGAGCTGATGCAAATTATCGTAGATAGATCCAATGAGATGTATCTATCAAGAAACGGCCAGTTTTTAAATTTGACACTTCCCGAGTGCTACATTTTTATTGCAATGAATTTAGCCATGTCTTGTATTGGATATCCGATTCTCCGCATGTACAAATTTCGTGTCGCTTTTGTGGCTGATCATATGTCTCGGAACAGATTTTTCACTCTTCGAAATTCTTTAAAACTCGTTAATGACAACGACTTTTCTGCCGAAGATAAAAGTAAAGACAAGCTCTGGAAAGTTCGCCCTCTTATCGAAGAAATTCTTAAGGGTTGTCATTCCATACCAAAGGATCAAAAACTGTCAATTGACGAAATGATAATTCCTTTTACGGGCGCCTGTGGGATGAAGCAATATTTTCCAGGTAAACCTAATCCTACAGGTTTAAAAGCTTTTGTCTTGGCGAATCCGGCCGGAGAAGTGTGTGATTTTGATATATATCAAGGGGCAACTACATATCCTTCTTATGCTGATACATCATTCGGGTTGGGAGAAAAGGCAGTTCTTGCCTTAACGAAGGATTTGTTGCCGGGACATATAATTTACTGTGATAGGTACTTCACCACCGAGACACTGATTTTGGAATTAAAAAACAGAGGCCTGATGTGCGCTGGTACATTGATGAAGAATAGAGTACCTAAGTCCGCAAGATTATTACTCAAAGAGGACAAAGATTTAAAGAAAGCAGGGAGAGGGAGTTGTCAGGTATTGGTCAACGATGAGAAGAATATAGCTATAACTAAATGGCTTGATAACAAACCAGTCACTTTTCTGTCTACTTTGCATGCTGCCCAAACTTCCGACACCTGGCAAAGATGGTGTAAACAGAATAAAGTGTATGTTACTGTCCCAAGACCGGAAGTAGTAAAACAATATAATTCTAATATGGGAGGAGTCGATCTTGCTGATCGTCTCTTAGCTGTGGCGCCGTCGAGATATCGAACAAGAAAATGGACAACGCGATTTATCGCACACATGTTTGATTTGGCTACAACTAATTCATGGTTAAATTATAAAACAAAAGAGTTACGCAAAAATGTCCCGGTTAAAAAAATTCAGCAACTGAGGAGTTTTAAAATGGAAATAGCCGAAACTTTAGTAACTGTTTATTTCACCACTAGTTCCGAAACAGAAGACGAAGAACAGTCTCGGCCTAAACGCTCTAGACCAGCTGTACGGCTTCCCAACGCCAGTTCAAGAACTCATGGTGCACTCCATTTGCCGTCGGCTGGAGAAGTTCAAAACAGATGCAGAAGACCAGGATGCAACAAGAAAAGCACAATTATATGCAAGAAGTGCAACATACACTTGTGCCTCACTAAAGAACGAAATTGTTTTTATAATTTCCACACTGAGATTTATTGATTGATATATTTCTTTAAAATTTTCTTTTTTAAGTACATTTCTAATTAGTTTGTGATACGACAACTTGAAAATTATTATTTGAAATATTGCCATTGATTAGTAAGTAAGGACATTATTTTATTAATATGATTAACATGTGTAATGCGAAGATACATTGTTTGCTAAAAATGACTGATTTAGAAAATTTTGTAATTGTTACACAAAATTCATAATTAATAAGGTTTAAAATGAATGGAGAAAATAATAAACATTTTTTTTTACAAAGTTTATTTTTATTTCTGGTATAATTTGCAATTCCATGATAAATAACTGAATAGATTTGATTGATTCAAACTAATGTTATATATAAAACTGGCCCAGTGACCTAAAAAAAGGACAAGCTATTTCAATATATTTTTTGCGTGAAATAGGTAACTTTAGGTATAGGAAATACCCCTTAAAATAATTTGACCAAAAGCATTACATTTAAACACTTTCGTACTTTACCAAAGTTCTGGGCCGCAACTACTTGCACTTATTTTTAGTACTTTGGGTCGTAATGTATATCGACCTAAATTTAGGTTGGGCCTTACGAGGATATAGCATCGGCAACTTTCTCGATTATCCTTGCTACAGAGGTTTTTCCTACTCTATAACTGTAAGCTACGGTGTGGTATGAATCTCCTGTTGCCATATATCTGTAACATACAATTATTATGTTTTTTTTTGTTCTAGGTAAGGAAGCGAAATCTCATTGGAAGAAATTAAGAGATAGTCATAGAGAAGCTCTTCGAAGACGTAAGACTACAGGAAAGGCAGCACAAAATATGAAACCGTGGAAATATGAGAATTTCATGGAATTTTAACTGCCACACAGAGAAAATAACGAGACTTTTTCAAATTTATTGAATCCTACACAAGGACACGACACTGAAAACACTTCTGATACAATAATTACGGATATTGATATTGTTGGATCACCTCCCCCACCGGCTGAATGTTCACTCTCAACAACATCTACAATTCAATATGGGAAGAAGAACAGCAAGCAACTGGAAATTACTGAGATTATTCAGCGCCGAGAGAAAAATCGAGAGCAAAGACGAGCTGAAAGAGATGAAATAAGAAAGCATATTACTGATGCTAATCGACCACAAGATGCATTATCTCATTTATTTGAAAGTCTGTGTCAAAAGACACGTGATCTACCTAAGTATTTACAACTACGAGTCCAAAGAGATTTTTTTGAAACAATTACTCGTGCTGAAGAAGAAGCATTGTCCTATGACTCAATGAATACTTACTACTCCTCCACACCTTCCAATTCGTCTTCTTATGGCTATAGAAGTGCCACAAATTATCAAACCAGCCCTTTGCTTGACGCCAGCCCCCTTGCCTGATTGCAACCCCCTGCCTGATGTGAGACCCGTGCTTGACGCCAGCCCCTTGCCTGGTTGCAGCCCCCTGCCTGATGTGAGACCCGTGTCTGACGCCAAAATTAATAAAAAAAAACATACCTAATGGCGATGGCGAGTCTTTCAGCAGAACTTATAGATTCCCGATAATTAGTAGGTATTCCTTTTTTCTATTTTACTTTTAATCATTTCATGAATAATCTGGAAGTCTTTTCGTGATAGTCGATAGTCATTTTCAAACTTTTCATCACTTAATGTCATAAATAATGTTTTGTATTCTCCATGTTCATTTCTGAATTTAATATGATTTTCAATCCAGAACCGGTGTTTTCTTTTCTTTTGCAATTCACCCAAGATTAGATCATCAATCTCACTTTCGGATTCATCGTCAGAAGAACTGTCTAGCAAAGTCAGTGTCAATGCCATTCTATCAGTACCTCGATACGATATATACGAGAAACATGAAATGCGTCCGTTCCACAAGGTGTATGACTGAAAACTGCGCTGCGATAAGTGAGCTGTACATAGTCGACGGTCATATTCGTGTACTCCAGTGGAAACATAGACCCACGTTGACAACGTTGAGCTATGTAACCGCCTATTCGAGCAAGCCACGCATGTATCAATGACGTCAATTCATGCGTAGCCTCTCCGTGGGTTGCAGTGGACACAACCTCCCGTGCACCGCGGTGGGCCCGCGCCTTAACGCTTGTCAGTAAATTGTTGTTTTATTTTGTTTTTGATTTAAGTATATTAGGTACTGTTATCTTCATAGTGAAATTCACAACATGGATGAAGGATATGAAAAAGGGCAATCGGATAATTTACCCAAAATAGATGGACTAATGGTAGCCCACTATTTTGCAAAAAATAGTGATTTTCTTGCTGCCGAAATGCGAGGAGTAAAAATGAAAAAGCAAGTTAGCATCATTTTTGCCACATATGTATAGCAACTAAACTATAACTAACTATAACTTATGATAACTCATTAGTTAGTTAGTTTGTTTACAAAGTAACTGGGTACCCAATGTAACCTCACAGACTACTCCCCAAATCTTTTAAACATTGTTTAATCACACGTATCTTATATTATATATGTACAGATACTCGCAGTTAAATACATAGATAATGATAGATAAATTTATTAGTTTGTTACCTATTGTTATGATGAATTTTGTTCGGACAGGTGTACTAAACCTTTCTGTGATATCGCACCTTATTACAATAAGTATGTACCTTCATAAAGTTGTTTTTTTATTAAGATACATTTTATGACTGTTACCTATTTTAGATCGGCAAGAGACAATTATGGTGATGATGCCATAGGTTACGTTCAAGTAAAAAGAACAGGTAACACTTGTACCGTAAAGTGTAGAATCACACCAGAACACCGAGTACGTACAAAACCGTATCATTGCAGCTTGGTATGCGATAAAAATTTAAATGTAACCTGTGATGATTGTGCCGCCAGCAAAGGTGGGTGTAAACATGCGGTAGCACTTTTAATGTGGTTGCACCGTCGAAGCGAGGAGCCTGCAACCACCTCTGTGAAGTGTTACTGGAAAAAATCGAAACTCTCCGGTGTCGGCACTACACTAAAATTGATAAAAGCTAAAGATTTTGGCCCTACATACAAAAAATACAAGTACAGCCAAATAAAAATGTTTTTTTCGACAAAGTAGTACCAAAACTTCGAGCGCTTCAAATACAGTGCTCGCTCTCACAGTATGTATGTGAAAAAAAAAGAAGTAGAAAAAGTGTCCCTAAATTACCTAATCAATATTTTCAATAAAAATTAAGTATTTGGATTTTGGTGTCGAAAGTTTTTTAAAATTTTGTAATAATGAAATGACTGAATCAAGATGCTTTCAAGTAAAAGAGGATACGACGTCCCAATCAGTTTCAAACTTGTGGTTTGAAATGCGCTACGGACGAGTAACAGCCTTTAAAATGCACGAAGCAGCTCAATGAAAAGCAAAAGATGGGTCTCTGGTTGAGGAAGTATTTGGTGCGGTATCCTTTAAAGAAACTGCTGCCATTAAAAGAGGAAAGGCATTAGAAAAATATGTTATCAATGAAGTCTCACGTGTCAAAAATCTGAAGATAATGGGTTCTGGTCTTTTCTTAAACAATAAGTGGCCTATGCTTGGAGCCTCGCCTGATGGGATTACTGATGACTATGTTGTAGAAATAAAATGCCCGTACAAGCAAAACACATTAAGTCAGTACTATGATAATGGAAAATTGGGTAAGAAATATTATGCACAGATTCAAACTCAAATGCACATGACAGGAAAAAATAAGGGTTTATTTTGTATTGCACATGTGGACTTTGAAACCTCGAAGAATGTAGACGTACATGAAGTGCTTTATGATAAAGACTATTGTGACAATCTTGTTGAAAAATGTGTAACTTTTTGGAAGGATAGTATTTACGCAAAATTTATAAAATAACTTTGTATACTTTAAATTTGACAAATATTTTTTTCATTATTTCTCATTTGTAGCAAGATTTGAAGAGGTTTATAAAAATAAAACTACATACCTACTTAAAAACATGAAAAAAAAGCAGTATGTTTTCTGGAGCAGGTTTTTTTTCATGAGTAGGAAAATAAAAATATGGTAAGGCGGTTTTCGTATATGAGTTGACATTTTTTTTTTTTGTTTAATAAGAAAATACCATTTGTTTTTTGTCAAATAGTACATACATGTCTTAACATAATTGGCAACACCAAATATAAACTACATTTACGGACGGGGATTTCCCTAATCCTCGTTATGTTTATGTTTTGGTTGATTTGCGTGCAGACTGCAGAAAGCTTGCGACAGTGAGAGTTCGTTTTTGTTGAGTATTCTGTGTGAGTGTTAAGTAAATATTAAAATCTTATTGAGTAATTTTATTGTAGTACTTTTTGTTTATATTTGTAAATATGCCGAAACGAGTTGGTTCAGGTCGAAAGACAATGTTGTTTCCACTTCCAAAGTACCTAAAGTAGAATGTACATTCTGCTCAAAACGTCTTTCGAAAAACGGCACAAGAATGTCAAAACATCTAGAAGTCTGTAAAAAATGCCCAGACTGTAAAAGATAAATATATGAAGACAACCACACAAGTTCCACAGCGTAAGTACCTACTTATTTTTTGGTATTTTTCTGTTTTCGCGGTTTTTTTTTGTGATGATTAAATTCAAATTAATCTTGACTCAAACTACGAAACTCCGTGTTAAAAGTACGAGCTCTATATGACAAAGCATTTGTTGAAACTTGAAAATTATATTATTAAAAAAACTGCCGCTTCGTAGTCCATATATGTATTTATTATCAAATAACTATGTTGTAGTGATTTATAATGTTCCTTACCTTACCGCACTGTCTTTTCTTTTTAGAAGAATCCAGCATTGCCAGTACATCTATGCTTGCCACTACAGAAAAAAAGTTACAAGACACCAGGTATTGCAGCGTTTATAGACAACATGAATCCAGAAGATCAAGACAAGGCAGATGAGCTTCTCAGCAGGGCAATTTTTGCGAGCAGATCACCTCTCAGTGTGGTGGAAATTTCTCATTGGAGGACATTGTTTTCGTTTCTTCGGCCAGCATATAAACTACCTTCTAGATACATGTTGTCAGGCCAGTTATTGGAAAATGAGTACAAGAATGTGTCTGCGTTGGTAGCAGAGGCAATTGCCGCTGCTGATTCTGTGGCATTGGCTGTGGATGGCTGGAGCAACATTAGAAATGAACCTATCGTAAATTTTGTGGTCACGACGCCGAAAGCTTTTCTTTACAAGGTTTTACAGACAGGAAGATCATGTCACACTGCAGAATTCATGGCTCAAGAAATAAGTTGTGTCATTGATGAAATAGGACCTCAAAACGTATTTGGCGTTGTAACTGACAATGCTGCTAATATGAAGGCAGCTTGGAGACTACTCGAAACGAAGTACGCACGGACAAACTTATTTACCTACGGGTGCCTAGCACACTGCCTCCAATTAATATTTACTGATATGAATACTTTGCCAACTTTAAAGACCCTCATAGCCGATGCAACAGCTTGTATCAAGGCTATAAAGAACTCTCACAAGCTTAACACAGCTTTCATAGAAAAGCAGTTGACCACCGGCGTCAAATTAAGTCTTAAGCTTCCAGTTAAAACGCGCTGGGGATCTCTAGTCTCCTGCTTAGAGAGTTTAAAAGAAAACAAACAAACTATTAAAACTGTTGTGTATGCCGAGCGCAGGAGTGCGGGCTGCGCCCCGCACCTCCCCGCCGGCCGCGCCTTGCGGGTTAATTATTGAATATATTAGTGTGCAACAGACTAGCGAGTTTGATTGACGTACCACTACCCCTGTCACTTCCGTATCTAACACGTGGCGACGAACGGACTCACATTTTTTAGAAAATGACTACGGTTGCGACTTATGGCGTTCTTTCCACCTTCGACCACCTGTCACAGGAGTGGAATAGTTTCAAATTGCGATTAAATCAGTGGTTCATCGCAAACGACATAACCTCAGAAACAGACAAGGCCACAATCAAAAGAAGGGCGATATTGTTAACATCCCTGAGTGAATCTACGTTTAAGCTTGCTTGTGACCTGGCGCTACCCAGAAAGGTTGAAGAATTGGGTTACGAAGCGATAGTGGAAATCCTCGACGACCACTTCACACCAAAAAGGTTTGGGTTTGCAGAGAAATCAGTATTCTATTCGGCAACACAGCGACCAGGTGAATTGCACACTCAATGGGCAGCCAGGATTAGAGGATTGGCAACTCACTGTGCATTCAAGAATTTGGAGGAGGCCTTGCTGGACAAATTCATCATGGGCATGGCACCAGGACACGAACGGGACAAACTTTTCGTACAGGACCAGCGGGAGCTGACCCTCGCGAAGGCCATCGACTTGGCAGAGAGCGTGCGCTGTGCGCGCCAGGCCTCGTCGCAGGCAGCACCAGGCGCTAGCGGCGCCGGCGCAGGCCCCAACGGCGTGTTCAACATCTCCAAAAAGGAAAAGTGCAGTGTGTGCGGTTTTACAAATCATAGTTCCAATCAGTGTCGTTACAAAAAGTATAAATGTAAAAAGTGTAACAATAAAGGCCATTTGCGTAAAATGTGCCCTAGTGAGGGTAAAGTGAAATACGTAGACGAAGGTACTGTGGACGACGGAGACGACGACGGTGGGTGTTTTTATAATATTCGGTGCGTGAGAGGGAAACCTATGACGGAGCGTGTAATGATCAGTGGCCTAGCTTTAGAGTTCGAAATCGATAGTGGTTCTGCAGTAAGTGTAATCTCTAAAAATACCTACGAGTCGAAATTTAAACAATTGCCGTTATCAGTCACCAACAAAAGGTTATTCAGTTATACAGGGCAAAATATTGAGACGGTCGGAGTTGTTTTATTACCTATATCATATCTTGGGCGTACACATACTCTGAATGTGTACGTCGTGCACGCGGCCGGACCGCCGCTATTAGGCCGCGACTTCATTCGTGAGTTCGACCTGGAATTAGCGCCGTCGCGCGTGCACGCCGTGTTCGAGGAAGCACAGGCGGTATGCGAGTCTAGCACTAATAGTGATAAACAACTCATAAACATGTTCCCTAAGGTCTTCTCGGGCAATCTGGGGTCGTTTAACAAGTATAAAATAAATTTACAGTTAAAACCCGATGTAAAGCCTATTTTTTTTAAAGCGAGGCCAGTACCTTACGCGCTAAAAGAAAAAATAGACAAAGAACTTGACCGATTATTGTCACTGGGTATTTTAGAGCCAGTACAACACTCAGAATACGCGTCGCCTATTGTGCCGGTTTTAAAAAAAAGCGGTAGCATCAGATTGTGCGCCGATTACTCTGTCACAATCAATAAACAGTTGATAATCGATCAATATCCTTTGCCGACGGTAACCGATTTATTAGCCAAATTACACAGAGGCGTACAGTATAGTAAAATAGATTTATCTATGGCTTACAACCAATTTTTATTAAACAAAGAATCACAGAGGTTAACGTGTATCAATACTCATCGCGGTCTTTTTAATTACACTCGATTGGTGTTTGGGTTGTCCAGCGCACCAGCCATTTTCCAGCGCGCAATGGAATGCTTGCTCTCGGGAATTGATGGAATCATTTTTCTGCTAGATGATATCCTCATAACGGGGACAAATAAAGACCAGCACAGGCAGAGACTCATCGCGGTCTTACAACGCTTAGATGATGCTGATTTAACGGTTCAAATAAGTAAATGTGAATTTTATAAAAATGAGATTTCGTATCTAGGGCACGTAATAGACAAAAATGGAGTTAGGAAGTCACCCGATAAAGTCAAAGCTATTTTACAAGCGCCTAAGCCAACAAATGTGTCACAGCTGCAGTCGTTTCTGGGCCTCACTAATTACTATCGGAACTTCGTGCCGGACGCGTCGTCCGTATTATGTCCATTATATAATTTGTTAAATAAAAATACTAAGTGGGAGTGGACTCGTAAACACGATGACGCGTTCGTCCGAATAAAAAACATACTCGCGTCCGATAACACATTAGCACATTTCAACCCAACGGCTAAGTTAATATTAACCGTAGATGCGTCGCCGTCAGGGTTAGGTGCTGTACTATCCCAAATAGATGAAGTAGGTTTAGAAAGGCCATTATCTTATGCGTCGCGAACGCTGTCGTCGGCGGAGAGAAATTACGCACAGATCCAAAAGGAAGCAACTGCGATCATCTTTGGGGTAAGACGGTTCCACCAATACCTATATGGTCGGTCCGAACCCTTCGTACTACGAACAGATCACAAACCCCTCTTGGCTATATTTGGGCCGAATAAAGGCATTCCCGAAGTGTCTGCTAATCGCTTGCAGAGATATGCCATATTTTTAGCAGCGTATAATTATACCATTGAGTATATCAGTAGCAAGCTTAACAGCGCGGACTATTTATCACGGGCGTGCGGGGAAGGGGAGGACGGCACGAAGGCGCCCGACGAGCTCGCGGAGTGCGAGGATCGTGCGGCCTACGTGAATTTCGTAGTGGACGGTGACTTACCGGTAACAATAAAAGACTTGCGTCACGAAACGGCTCGCGACACTCACCTAGCTACTGTTAAGGGTTACATTTTAAATGGTTGGCCTAGGAAAGTTCAAGACGATGGTTTAAAACCATTCTTTAATTGTAGAACACAGCTGTCGTATGAAAATGGAATCTTAATGCGCGGGCATAAAGTCGTTATTCCATCGTCCCTACAAGAGAACGTGTGTAGGGAACTGCATAGTTCACATTTCGGGGTAGTCAAGATGAAGGCAGAGGCTCGCAAGCGACTGTGGTTTCCTGGCGTGGACGCGACACTGGAGCGAGTAGCGGCCGCTTGCAGCGTGTGCTGTGCGCTGCGCCCCGCACCGCCACACGCGCCGCTCGCGCCTTGGTCACTGCCGCCGTACCCTTTCTACCGAATTCACATTGATTTCTTGGGCCCGTTTAATAATTATATGTTGTTGGTTATCGTCGACGCTTATAGTAAATGGGTAGAATGCTACGATATGTCCACAACTCATAATTCAAAGGCGGTTATAAGTAAACTTTGCGATTTTATGTCGCGGTTCGGGGTTCCGCACACGTTGGTGAGTGATAACGGCACTTCTTTCACATCAACAGAATTTCAAGACTTTTGTAGACTTAACGGTATAGAGCACGTCTTATCTCCGGCTTACCATCCCTCTAGTAATGGACAAGCCGAGAGTTTCGTGAAAATAGTAAAAAAAGGTTAAAACTATCATTTTGGAGGGCTGCAATAAGAAGAATATCCACGAGAAAATTACAAAATTTTTATTTGACTACAGGAACTCTAAAAATAGTACCACTGACAAATCACCCGCGGAGATAGTATTCGGGCGTGCGTTGCGCTCACGCCTAGATTTATTGAACCCTATCGCGCCATCACCTTCGTCCACAGAACTAACGCGAACCGTCGCACACAATCAGTCCTTACAGGCTAAGAACTACCGAGGGAAACACAGGTTAGACTTTAAAGAAAATGATAAAGTATGGATAACCAAAAATATTAATAATAAAAAAATCTGTTGGATACAAGGAATCATTAGAAAGAAAATCGGCAAAATTATGTACAGAATCTACGTGCCACATTTAGGATGTGAAGTCACGAGGCACATGGATCAAATAAGGAAATCACTACACACACTTCCGAGCGACAACCAAGACTGGAACCCAGATGTGGTGCCTGATGTGGAGCCACTTAATACTTCTCACCCCGAGCCAATAACGCAGCTAGAAGGGGGAGAAAGGACGACGATGCCAAGTGCTCTGGTGACTCCTCCGCGAGCAGCCGCTAGATATCTAAGGCGACAGGCAATTAGTCCGATCTTCACGACACCTACAGCGGGTCAGTACGGCAGCGACGATGATGATAACGAACCAACAGATTTAACTATAGAATAAGTTTAGTAGTAGGAAATAGATTAAAAGTATGTCCTAGCTTATGGGGAAGGGATGTTGTGTATGCCGAGCGCAGGAGTGCGGGCTGCGCCCAGCACCTCCCCGCCGGCCGCGCCTTGCGGGTTAATTATTGAATATATTAGTGTGCAACAGACTAGCGAGTTTGATTGACGTACCACTACCCCTGTCACTTCCGTATCTAACAAAAACCATGGCGATTGATGAGAATCTTTCAGATGTTATAAATAAAGTGGAAACATTAAAAGTAAATATGTTGAGCGATGACTTTTGGGATACTTAATGTTACTGTATTCTACAATTTATTGAAACCAATATTAGACACTATTACAATTGTAGAAAGTGACACTCCACAGATGTCTCATGTTTTAAGTTAATATAAAAAATTGAAGTCAATGTGGAAAACATGTTGGACAAGAGCCCCCTCTTAAAATCCGAGGAAAAAAAAGTCAGAGAAATACTCAAAAATAGAAAGGCATTCGCTATATATGACGTTCATAAAATCGCGAACCTATTGGATCCTCATTTTAAAGGATGCGATCTGACTCCAGAAGAACTAACGGCTGCTGTAGAACAAATTTATAATGCTGCTATAAAGATACCAGATATCGAAGAGGATATAGTACTGGCAGAGCTTGCAAATTACATAGCAAAACAAGAGTTTTTTTCTAAGACTTTTTTGTGGTCATCGGTGAACAAATTGAATCCCATTGCTTGGTGGGCAGGACTTTGCAAATCAACTGCTTTGTCTAAAGTAGCCGTCAAGTTTCACTCTCTTCCTATTACGTTAGCTGCGTGCGAAAGAACATTTAGTACGTACAGCGACATTCATACCAAGAAACGTAATAGACTGACAAATGACAGGGCTAGGAAAATAGTGTACATTGCGCACAATTTAAGATTGCAATCAGTACAATCATCAACAATATTAACACCAGCAGAAGGTAATAGAGTCCCTGATAGTATAGTCGTTGATTCAGAATCAGATGAAACAAATACAGACACAGAACGTTATTCCGATGCTGATAAAACAAGCGCCGTAGCTACTGATACTGATATAGATGAGTGTTACACATTAAGTATTTTTTAAGTTCATAATAATGTTAACCATTGATTTAAACATAATTTGACTTGAATAAAAACAAAACAATCAAATTTAGTGTTTTATTCCACTTTAGTTATAGTGTTTCACTTTTTCTGAAAAAAAAAACCAAATGTAGAAAAAAAACAACGGTGCCAAGTTTTTTTCATGTTTTTTTTTCAAGATTTCATCTCTATACCTACTTAAACGTTGTTCGTTTATTTCGTAGTTAGCGAAGGAACAAGCTTAGAGGATAAAGTAAAATAAAAACAGTTGTATTTTGCATAAAACTATAAGTTTTAGTTAATCTAAATTAAAAAGCTTGCTTTGTAAATTTACTATTCCACATGCAGAAATCACAACCGAATCAAGTAGATCAACTTGCTTTAAATCTACACAAGCGTGTGGTAACATGAATCCAAAACCTCCGAGTCTGCCGATAGCTCTTTCTACATGAATTCGTAACGCTGCAGTCTTTTTTGTGTCTAGTATTTCTTTCTTGGTTGGCTTAACATGAGCGCTCACGCTAGGAGGTCTGATCAAAGTATTGCCATTTTGTTGCAGTAGATGTGCGATATTTTTAAAACCTCTGTCGGCTAAAACTGCTGCTTCTTTGGGTAAAGCTTACAAAATACCACAATCTTCGAAAATCAAAGAATCTGATGCTCTGCCACCATAACCTGGAGAAATAAAATTTATAAGCCCATCAGGTGTTATTGATATCAAATATTTGATGGTGTTACAGCCTTTATATTCAGACCACGTCAGAGCTTGCTTTACAGCATCTACAGGCTTTTCAGTTTGGATCTCAAAACAGTCGATAATGCTTTGAACCTGAGTATAGTTTTTTCTAAATGGAAGAGGTAGATTCAAGTGTATATCGGCTGAAGGTGGAAAAAATACAAGAGAGTTCAGTGCAGAGGCTAAAGCTGGAGCAGTATCTCTAAAGATTTTGGTAACGGAACTTGTTGCCAAACCAAAGTCTAATCCCAAAATGGCGTTAGGTTGATGCAAGCGTATCTTTTTTAAAGTTATCATTACATTTCTCGGAATACATTTTGTGGTTTCAGATAAAATGTTGATAAATATATAACAATCTTTGATATGCATAACAGGGCTGTTTTTTGCATATAGTTCTTAAAAAGGAGTTCTTCGCATTCTGATTTCTCAATATCTGAAGTATTTGAATTTTGATCGGGATTATACATTTCATCTATAGACATATCAGATAATGTGTTGGAAAAACTATAAATTGATACTGTGTCTGTATTTATAACAGATGTTGTTTTCTTATCTTTCTTAAAATATTTTCCTTCAGTTATTGTTTAATTTATGGATAACTTTATTTTTAAGTTTCACTTGCACTGCCTTATGTTTTTTTGATGTTTCCAAAGACTGATCATTATTTCCGAAACTTAATGGGTCTTCTATTACTGTGTCGCCTGGGCAGCAAGCAACAAATACTTCTTCGGGGTTTTTAGGTGCACATGATGTCGAAGGAACGGGTTCTTCGTCTGTACTTAAGATTTTTTCAAAATATTTTATTAGGTAACGTTTTTTTACTGCAGATCTTTCAGGTTTATCATTGTTTTCTTGTTGACATTTAAATTTGTGAGGTACTATGCCTTTTTTAAGTTGGAGTTTGCCCCCAACCAGTTTATATTTAATATAGTTCTCCATATCATTCTCAATCTGAAACAAGAATAAATACTATAAGTTATGATTTGAAGCATGTGGAGCTAACTTAGCTCATTCTTCAGGCAGGTGTTTTTATGGACCACGTTTTGCACTTCCACCTCGCCTTCTGCAATTTCTTGGAGCAACTTTTGGTTTAACGCTTTGGTATCTTTCAGCTCCTTCAAAGACGCTCTTACTTTTGCTTCCAGCTCTTTAATTGTGGCACTGCGGGTCATCATTTTGTTTAATCACCTGGAATGTGTACAGTTTTACAATTAAATAACAGTGTATGAAAGTTTTTTTTATTGTATTAAAATTTGTATGGAGGTAGTAGGGGAAAAAAGTTAATGTTAAAGGATAGCTATTATAGTTAGATAAAGTTATTAGAATGAAGAATTACATGGAAAGAATGAACGGGAAGGTTATATAAGATAAAAGTACTTTGGAAGACACTGCTTTAGATGTTTTAACTTAATTTTAGGGTATATCAAAACTTGATTTTCTTACATAAGAATTTAAGATCACATTACGGGATTAATTTAAATAACAATAAAGATCTCGTCAGGAGTGTATTTTGTGTAGTAAATTATGTAGTGTTTGTTGTCTGGGCGAATGTTTTCGTCGTCGATTTTGCTTCCACCAGTTGTCAAGCAAAAGGAGACATAAACCGTGCCAGTGTGTGATGGACATAGCTCAGAAGCCTGAGCCGTATTTTGTGATGCTTGGCAGTTTGTAAATATCGCCTACATTAGCTTATTTAATTCAAACAAAATACTCCCCGGGTCTGTTGATTTTTTCAAATCCGTCACCGTTGTTGCGTTGGTTTGACAGCTGGTCTCAGTTTCCTTGTTTTCCGAAATATGCGGGACAAAAACACTGTACAATTACTGGATATTGTACTCACTACGTAGTTTTAACTATTTAACACTAATTTGAAATAAATAAAACACCGGCAACCAGAGCTGCAAGCAAAAAAAAAAAAATATCGGGAGCCTACCTATATACAACGTGTTGTTTTGCATCCTCGTCATATTTCAGGAGGTTGTCATAAAAGACATAAATAATCAATTGAAAGTACTGTAGTGGGCAATAACTAAAAAGCGCTGCTTTTATTTGTTGTTGAATTTTAACAGTATTTCAGAATTAAACCCTTAACTCAATACAAATAAAACAGAATCACCCGACTACGCACACAGCGACAATGCTGCTGTGTTGCGTGAGTGTCGACGTCTTACCTACGAAATGCTAGCGCGCGCGCTCGAGCGCGACCTTGTAATGACCGGTAGCAATAATTTTACCTAATTTTATTTCGAATATCACCTACATTGTTGTCACAAATTTTACTTGATAATTAACTCGGTCCCGGAGAGCAATAAAAAAACATAACCTCCTAAAATTTAATATTTTACTTAGAAAGGACCGAGTCAGCCTAACAACTAGATTAAATATTTGTACTGAAGAGCTAGAGAGAAGTAGGGAACAATATGATATCGATACTCAGTGCCTCCAAAATGATTTATTATACAAGGAGTATTTGTTAAAAAATATTTATGCAAAATATGAGAGTTCACAACAACAACTGAGTGAGCGCTTGTTTGAGGCAGGGGAATTACTAGACTTAGAGAAGTTCAATGCTGAAAGATACGAGTCCCTGACAAATAATCTGTCATGCAGCTGTGGCAACCATCCATCATCCCCCCAGCCCCAACTTGACCTATCTCCACCAGTGCTGGCTCTTCCAGGAGAAACCTGTGTCAATACACAGGAAAAAAAAACTATATTTTGTGATGAATTGGGCTCTGGCTTTGGAAAAATACTACACAACTACCTAAGCCATAGTTTTACCAATCATAGTTATCATAATATAACTTTTAAACAAATGATAGAAAGAATTATAAATTCAAATCTAGATAAGTATTCTTCAATGGTTTTGCTGTTAGGAAATAGTACTGGTATTACCAGAAAGAACATAGTGGATGGTGTTGACTCCTTACTTAATTTAAACATAGGAAAGCTAATGTTGTGTGCTTTTCCATACTCCGATACTTTTTCAGATGAACAAAATAACAATATTTTAAAGCTGAATAATGTTATTCACTTGTTGACATGTCGTCATAGTGACAAATGATTGTATTTTGACACTAATAAGTTTGTTAGTGGTTTTAAGTTAACTCAGGGAGCTTTATCCCTGTCTGGTAGATGTAGACATATGATTGCAATGTTGATAGCATATAATATTAATGACGTTATAGCTAATATAACAAATATTAGGATAAGTGACGAGTCTGTGTTGTCTAGTTGTACTAACAACATAGTGACTAATTATTATGATTCCTTGTGTACGAAGGAGGACCCACTTATAATACCAACATTCTTGGAGGCGTCAACCAATCAGATAGAGTATTCTCTTCCTGATGGAACCCATACAGACATTTTAGACTCCTCAATAAATTGTAGCTGTGGGGATCACTCCGGATAATTCTTTGAACTGAACTGCAAGACAACAGAAGTTACCCCTTCAAATAACCAATTATTATTAGTGAATAATAAAAAGGTATCTTCTGGCAATTTAGTTCATAGTAAAAATCCTAAAGGAGGGCAATACACTTTAAAATTATTTGATCAAAACATTCAAGGTTGCTCTTCCAAATTACTGGAGATAGAAATGTTTTTAGAAAAAACCAAGTTTGATGTTTGCCTAACAGAACATTGGTTAAAAGACCACCAAGTAAGTTCCAATAATTATGAAAATTATTGTGTAGGTAGTCATTTTAGCCGACAACGCATGATACATGGTGGGTCATTAATTTTAATTAAAACTTCGATAAAATCAAAAGAAAGAAGGGATATTGTGAAACTGTCGGTTGAGCACACCATTGTATTGTCCTGTGTTGAGCTTGATAAGCATGTTGTGGTATGCGTCTATAGACCTCCGAGTTACCAGAATCTACCTGTGTTTGATACTGTAATGGAAGAGCTGTTAAAAAAAGTAAGTACTAGTGTAAGTCAATAATTATTTGTGGCGACTTTAATATTAACTTATTAGAAACAAACTCGAATACTATCAGGTTGTTGAGTCTTTTTAATTAATTTAATTTGTCAAATGTTTTTATTGAACCGACCCGTGTGACAGCTTCTACTTCAACTCGTATAGACAATTTATTTTGTAATTGTGATTACTTACATAAAGAAATTGTAAATAAGTTACCATCTGATCACAGCGGTCAAACAATAACGTTTTGCACTTACATTCCTTTACAAAAAAATTCTAATAAAATTTAGACCGATTACAGATAAAAATTTGGAGAAACTTAACTATACTTCTAGTAAACTAGGTGCTCATAGTTTTAATAACATAGATGACCCTAATGAGTTCTATGCCGAGTTTTTTTTCTATATTAAACACGCAATTTAATGACACTTTTCCTTTAAGGTCTAAAAGTATTTACACTAAGTTCTTATTTAGCAATTGTTCAACTCCAGGCATTCGTATAAGCAGGGAAAAGCTATATGAACTGTATGGCTTAAAGCATATGAATAATATAAGTTTTCATAAGTATGTTGCAAAATATTCAAAAACATATAAAAGTGTATGCAAAACAGCAAAAGCTCTGCATATTAGCAATAAAATAAAATCAGCAGACGACAAAATAAAAACTACTTGGAAAATAATAAATAACGAAACAGGTAGGAAGAAACAGCGTGAAACTAAATTTAATTTAAATACTTTACATGGCCAAATAAAATCGGACGCAGAGGTAGCTCAGGAATTTGATAACTTCTTTGCCAATATTCCTCTTAAAACTACAGAAGCTCTCAACTCGTCATCCACGCTCGCTGCTGATTTACTTAGAAAGAATGTAAAGGTATGTCCATCGGAGTTTAAGTTTCAACATACAAACCCCCAGGCCATTATAAAAGCTTTTAAAGATCTTAAAATTAAATCAACAGAAGATCTTTGGGGAATATCTGTAAAAGTTTGTAGATCTATCATTGAAACTATTGCCCCCTACTTAGCTGTCATATTTAACAATAGTGTAGACAAGGAAGTATTTCCGGATCTCATGAAACACAGTAAAATCGTTCCATTGTTCGGTTCAAATCGGGTGATTCTCAAGAACCCAACAATTATCGGCGGGTGTCAATTCTGCCAGTTCTCAGTAAAGTGTTTGAAAAGTTAATGCTTAGTCAGATGTTACGTCACTTTAATAAAAATTCCATCTTTCATGAACACCAGTACGGTTTCACCAAAGGGCGTTGTACAACTGACGTCGGTGTCACCCTAATAAAGAACATTTTTAACGCCTGGGAAGAGTCGCAAGATGCCATTGGAATATTCTGCGACCTCTCGAAAGCGTTCGACTGCGTTAACCATGAGACGCTTTTGTTGAAACTTGAGCACTATGGCATTAGGAATAGAGCCCTTGGTTTACTTAGTTCATACTTGATGGGCAGACAGGTTAAAGTTCAGATAAACGGTGTAAACTCAATAGGGTCGGAAACGACAATGGGCGTTCCTCAGGGTTCAATATTGGGTCCATTCCTTTTTTTAGTTTACATAAATGATTTGCCCCAATTACTTAAAAATCAACCAAAGATGGTGTTATTTGCGGATGACACATCATTAATATTTAAAATAGACCGACGCCCTCAAAATCTTGACGACGTCAATAGCTGTATTCATCAGGTCCAAAATTGGTTTACGGCAAACAACTTGGTTTTAAATAAAAAAAAACTAAATGTATTAGATTTTCTTTACCAAATGTTAAAAGTAGCGAATGTGACATCATATTGAATGGAGAAAAACTGGAGTTCATTAATCAGACGGTTTTCCTAGGTATCACATTGGACGAGAAATTACAATGGGGGCCTCATATAACATCTCTTGCGGGTCATCTAAGCTCAGCCGCGTATGCTGTTAGAAAGATAAGACAGTTAACAGACGTAGAAACCGCACGTTTGGTCTACTTTAGTTACTTTCACAGCATTATGTCGTACGGTATTTTGCTGTGGGGTCGGGCTGCTGACATTGAATCCATATTTATTTTACAAAAGAGAGCTGTCAGAGGCGTTTATAACCTGCGTCGCCGTGATTCTCTTAGGGAACTTTTTAAAAAGATTAATATTATGACAGTCCCTTGCCAATTCATTTATGAAAATATTATGTATGTGCGGAAAAACCGACATCTTTTTAGTAAAATTAGTGATAGACATAATTTTAATACTAGAAATAAAGACAAATTAGATCAACCATTTTTTAGATTAGCTAAAGTCCACACTTCTTTCATGGGATATTGTGTTAAATGTTACAACAAAATACCTTCTGACATATTAGAACTAAATGAAAGAAAATTTAAAACTCATGTTAAAAGTACACTTTGTGAACAAGCATATTACAAATTAGAAGATTACATTCAGGATAAGAATGCTTGGAAATATGCTGGCCCTGCTCCATAGGACAATCAAGGGTGAAGGTCATTTGTGTCACTGTCGCTCCAAATGAGCGATATATGGCGGGTCGGGTGACCAGCTGGTAGGAGGACGTGGTCATGCAGAAAAAGTCGTCCATTTGTTATTAGAAAACTACGTCAATTGTGGCCATTCTTTGTATATTAACAATTACTATGCCAGTATATCCTTAGTCACACAACTTTTGGATAAAGCGACCTTTTGTACGGGAACTTTACGTAAAAACAGGGTCTGAAATCCCAAAAATATTATATAATAAATTAAATAAGGGAGAATGTATAATACTACACAATAAACGGAATTTAACACTTTGCAAATGGCATAGTAACAGAGAGTTTATAGTCGTGTCTAGTGAACATACCGCAGACATGGTTCCTGTCCAAAACCCCAGGCGACCACAACGAAGACTTCTAAAGCCCAATGCTATTTTTCAATACACAAAATACATGCCCAATGTAGATAAAATTGATCAATTTCGTGACATCGAAAAATGAATTTTGTACGTGTGACCGAGAGTTTGAATCACTTCGAACCCATATGAATGAGATTACGACCGAATGAACCAATCGAAAAAAAAATTTTTTCTGTGAAGTTAGTTCCATTTTAGTTCAAAATAACGAGTGAAAGTGTCGTGATTTTCGGAAGTGTTTTTTTGTGTTAAAGTAAGTATTTACGTGTTTATTTTTGTTTTTGTTAGTCCTAATATACTTTATAAAAGTCAAAGTATATAGATGTATCAAATACTAAAGATTTTGATAAGTTTTACAGAAGAAAATAGATACCTACAAACTACGACGGTTGAGTAAAGTTCAACTGACGATTTGTCACTATAATTTTATGATTTTCTTTATGTTATATACATCAAATTGTTCAACAGTTTACCCGTGATTGAAATATTTAATTATATTTCACAAAACATTTACAGTGTCGGCAATTAGTTTATATTCACTGACTAGCAAATCCCCTACATGGTGTTCAAAAATGTTGTTTATTAATACACTTCTGGACACATCTATTGGCCCGCCTTAGAGTTTAGGTTTCGATTTCCTACCGAAATATGATTGCTAGATTGAACAAAAACTGTTGATGCAGTTTTAAACCTGATACATTTTACCGTCTTTTTCGATCGTATTGTTTTAAATTTGAATTCAGAGTACCATACGACATGGAGCTACGCCTAACAATTCGGATATGCGCCTTGTTAAAGGCAATTGATTTTTGAATAAAAAACATGTTTTATCAAATAAAGGTTTAATTTAATAACGCGTGTTGCCTCCATGAGCATCTACCACAGCTCTCATACGATTAGGCATAGAGTTTATCAACCGCTCTATGCAATTTTGAGGGATCATCTCCCATTCCTCTTCTATGGCAGTTTTCAACTCCTGCATCGTCTGGGCAACTGGCTGACGAGCCCTAACACGTCTTTTTAGCTCGTCCCACATGTGCTCAATGGGGTTCATGTCTGGGCTTCTGGCTGTCCAGTCCATAACTGTGATGTTCACATCCCGAAGATATTCCCTGACGATGCCGGCCGCATGGGCTCTTGCATTATCATGCATAAAAAGGAAATTTGGGCCCACATAGTCCGCGTATGGTATCACGTGAGGTTCTAAGCACTCACGAATGTACCTTTCAGCATTTAATGTTGGCAGCCTTGGTCCTGTAACAACCTCAAGTTGAGTTTTGCCGCTCGCAGATATACCGCCCCAGACAGTCCATGAGCCACCGCCATAAGCAACCCTCTCTTCAAAGCAGCATTGTGCGAAACGCTCTCCCTTACGTCGGTAGACCTTCTTCCTTCCATCATTGCCATGTAACACAATTTTAGACTCATCAGAAAAGAGTACACGGCTCCAATCTTGCTGTGTCCAATTTAAATGACTGCGTGCGAAATGAAGGCGCGCTGTTCGGTGGGCTCGCGTTAGTTTGGGCCCATTAGCTGGCTTGTGTGGTACCATATCGCGTTCTTTTAACCTTCTCCGAACAGTTCGAGCGCTCACTGATACTCCGTGGAAGTCGCGAAGTTGGTTTTGCATCTCAATGGAGGTAAGGTGACGATTTCTCAAGCTGATCGTCAAGATGAATCGATCCTGCCTTTCAGTTGTGACCCGAGATCGTGGCCTTCCTTGGCGACGAACAAAGCCGCCAGTCTCTAGGTACCTCCGATAAACATTTCGGACCGCAGATCGACTTAAATTAAGTTGAGCACTCACGTTTCTTTGGCTGTGTCCGGCCTGAATAAGTGCCACAGCTTGGGCGGCGACTTCAGGTGAAGTATCCATAGATTATTGATAGAACCTCACCTTAATGTTAAGAATAAGTAATGTTTGTTGCAAAACCAAAGATATCAATCACTTTTCCAAGAATTAAATCCAAGTAAACCAATAAAACCAAGTTTTCTTAGTATTCGATTGTTTGATATCAACAAACAGGCTCCAAATTGTCTTTTGTTTCTTTAAATTCTGTGTTCGAAATTCAAAAAAAGACTATTGAATGAAATTGTGAATGTGCCAGGTTCAAAACTGCATAAAAACTTTTTGCTCGACCTAATATACAATTTTAGCTAGGACCAAACGAAACTGAAAATACAAGGTGGGCCAATAGATGTGTCCAGAAGTGTATGTTAATTAACAACAATGTTATTTAACTATGTAAACATTTATAAAAAAAGCACAATATACCTACTGACTTACATTCGTATCTGCAAAATAATTGGCTTTGTTGATTTGTTATAGGAACATGGTAGTTATTATGGATGTTGATCATCATCTGAATAAAGATGACTACGCGTTATGCATATATGAATGCAAATGGCCATGGAGCATAACTCATTATATCAAGCAAAGTAAATGTTTCGTGTGCAATATGAAGCCCAACGTTTATGCACCACCTCATTTTACCCTGAATACTGACAGTATTCAAAATATACGACGATTGATAAGCATCAGTTGGTTTTGGTGTAAATATTGTAATTTCGCCGTTTACGATCATTTCACAAGTGATGAGTGCGACTTTTGCGCATAATTTATATTAATTATATTTATATAAATAAAAATCACAATCAAGCACAATTATAGAAATGATTGAAAAAGATGATTGCAACTTATAAATATGTAACAATATCTTGTGTGATTATTTTTCCAATCGTTTTGAGTATGGGATAGTCTACGCACCTACATGCCTAGTTTTCATGTTAGGATTTACCAAATTCTAACGTAAAGAAGTGTATTTTGATAGCAAAACCGAAAACATATGCTGCAGGTTATTATTGATACCTAGTTTTTGTTTTGTTGTAGATGCAATCAAAAGACAATAATTCATATCAAGATAATCTTAATACAGTACTCATAGTTGAAAAATCTCCCAGTGGGAGAATAAAAGTGCAGTCAAATGACAGAGTTATTTTGAAAAGGACAGAATCTGGAAGGTTATTGCCATTTAAATTGCCAGATGGTGCTGCATTTAATGAAGAGCTATCCGAGAATGTACCTAGGTCCTCTGTTGTATGTACTTATTAAATTTCGATTCATGTACCTAGTATATTAATGACAAGAATCTTGACAATTTATAATAGTTCTTTTTCTTTTCAGTATGACGTTCAAGGCATTTCTATTCCGGCTTCAACAATTGAGCATGAAATGGGCCATGAGCCTAGTCGAAGTATTGATGAAGCGAATTTCTTATTAGAATCTGCTCCACCTAGGCCGCCTGTAGGTTTCACTAACCACATATATGTACTGGTAGATTTGTACTTTACCTACATGTATATAATTTATAATGTACTTATATTTTAAGGCTAATGACGTCTCTTTCGCCGATATTTTACCCACGGATCTTGCTGAGGCACTGGCCATTGATTCGGGTAGCGAGGCAAGCGACGTTGAAGAATACACAGAAGAGACGATTCGTCAAATTTTGGAGTCAAATGACGATGACATTGAAGAAGAAGAATTTCCGCCAGCATTGACATATGGTGTCAGTTGGTCAAGTGACTTTCAAACTTTTACAGGTGTCCAGGAATTTTACACTGTGCAACCAGGACCTACAATAACGATATGTGATCCTTTTGAACTATTCTCTTCTGTCTGGGACTAAAATATCATGGACTTAATTGTACGCGAAACGAACGAGTACGCATGGCAGACAATTGGACGACTTAGTGAAGTTGGGATAAAACCAGAATCAAGATTAAACGACTAGGTGGAAGTCACCGTGGAGGAGCTCTACAAGTTTTTCTCCATAATGATTTATATGGGCTTGTGTCACAGAGGACGAATAGACGAATACTGGACTACGGATACGTTAGAAATGCCCCAATTTTGCCAAATTATGTAAAAAAAACGATCCTTCTCATATTACGATGTTTGCATTTCGTAGATAACGATTATTTAGATTTAACCTTACATGGAAATGATCGTAAAACATCTACAATAGCTCCTATTCTCGACCATTGCAACCGCAAATTTAAGGAGATGTATGTTCCTGAGTAGCACTTAAGCCTTGATGAATCGCTGCTGCTTTGGAAAGGTAGGTTAACCGGGATACAATGTATCTGTTCCAAAGCAGCACGATTTGGCATCAAGAGCTACGAGCTATGCGAAGCTAGAACAGGATATTTATTGACAATGGCCATTTATTCCGGAAAGAAAGGTACAAACTCAGAAAACCAAGCAATACATGGATTTACAGGAGCATCGAGTAAGATCGTTATACAGCTAATGAATGAGTATTTTCATAAAGGACACTGTCTTGTTATGGATAATTTTTATAATAGTGTGACTCTTACTCGATTTTTAAAAGAGCAATGTGGTACTGATGTACTTGGTACGCTAAATCGGCGGCGAAAAAACACTCCTCCTGACATAAAAGCTCTAGTTGAACGACGAATAAAGAAGGATGAAATAGTCGCTAGACATTGCTCAAAAATTACTGTCTTGTCGTGGAAAGACGTCAAATTAGTGACTATGATATCTACTTATCATAATGCTGATACGGCACCAGGGCAGCGAGCAGGTGTAGCGTGCAATAAACCGCTTGTGGTCCATAGTTACAATAAGTACATGGGTGGGGTCGACTTGAAAGACCAGAAACTATCCATGTACTTATTGGAACGGAAAAGGGGCCTAAAGTGGTACGTTAAGGTTTTCAGAAGACTACTAAATATTAGTATTCTGAACACTTTTATAATATATCGCGCAAACTCCCAAGATCACTCGCGCAAACTGACACATCGAGAATATCGCTATGCCCTAGCTAAAGCGTTGTCGCGGCAACATATTCTTACAACCCGCATCAGACCTGCCATACAACTTTCAAGAAGGGAAAGGTTAGATGGAATTGAACACTTTCCAGAACACGAAGAAATTGATGATCGCATATCGAAAGGTCGTGTTCGCTATAAAAGGGGACGCTGTGTGCAATGTAAAGTGCTCAAAATGTCGAGTGTTTTTGTGTATCGGTAAATGCTGGCGTGATTATCATACACAAGAAATGCTTTCTACATGAAACGCTGGATGATGTGTAAAATACGGGTTAGACGCAGATTGCGCTCCGCAAATTGTCTACTCGACGCAGATTGTGCATTTCGAAAAATGTGAACTTCTCAAAATGTGTGTGAATTTTATAACAGTCACAAAGAAACTACTGTTACCGTTATAAAATAATTAAAAGCATAGTGTTTGCTGTCTGTTTTTATCTTGATAAATTTTGATAAAATTCACACTCAATTTGAGAAGTGCACAATCTGCGTCAAACCCTAAAATACGATCCTCCAGTAGTCTAGTATTCCGTCCCCGTCGCTCTATGTTCATTCTAAAATTGTTTGATTCATATCACGTGTTAAAATAAACATAAATCATAATGTAACACAATTTTATTTCCTATGCCTACAACAACGTTAGGTGCGGTCAGTCAGGTCAAGTCAAAATTAACAGTTAGAAAAATGAAACATCCTGTATGATATAGGCCGGAACGTAGATATGCGCTATTTATCCTTACGTATATCTACGTTCAATTAATTGAAAGTGATGACTACTTTCAAACCACATTTTCTGTTAGTTTTAATTTTAAAACCATGTTTATTCTATATGTTATGTGTTATAATTCATGTGCTTTAGAAAAGGAAAAAATAAAATTGACTTAATTGTATTGTAACTGTTAATTATTTGATACTTTCTTCATGCCGAAAAAAACCATTCATAAATAATAAATAACTCATAATTTTTTGTTGTAAACTACAATGAAATAAAGTTAAAGTATCTATTTATATGGAATAATAACAAAAAACTATGTTATTTACGTTGTTACTTTAAAATATATTTTTGAAATATTAACACGGACTGCCGCGCGCGTACTATTTTCCGCGGCAAACAGCGCCTTCGGTGCGCATTGTCGCCCGGCATACGAAAGGTTAAAATATGTGTCATAAATTCGTACGTCAAAAATGACCACTAATACGTCTTTATCGTTTTACGATTTTCGACTTAAATTATTAGAATGCCTTCTACCAGCTAATACTAGTATAATGACCACTCCGCCAACGCGACAGAGAATTCATTTGCCAGAACTTTTGCCACGTGAACCATCGCAACGGATCAAAAGAAAAAAATGTAGATATTATTTAACAAATAAAAAAAGAGTCGACACCATTTATTTCTGTCCAGATTGTCCTAGGTCACCAGCTCTATGTATTACCTGCTTTTGACTATTTCACAAATACTGATGATTACAAGCCAAAGAAAATTTAATCGTAAATCTTAAATTTTATAGTAATTGTAATGGACGCCGAGCCTGCCAACCTAAAAGTGCTAAATTAACGAAAGACTGATAAGACAGTGAGTGTTTGTGTACATAATTAATGTTTTCTAAGTGAACTTGATCGGTTTTAGATAAGAAACTTATAAAAAATGCCTATTTAGTGAAGTGATAATGTAGAATAAGATTACGTAGTGATAAGAACTCATGTTTCTGATGGTGACTTTTTGGTGTTTTTATATTTTTGTAGGATAGATTACTGAATTCTGAGTAAGTTTATATAAGGTTTGTTATGTCAAATATGGATATTTCTGTGTAAAAATATGTTTGAAAGTATAAAGGCTCTCGTTACGGTAAAGTTCCGTTATACTTAAGGTAATGTACAGAAATTCCAGATCCTCGATTCTGATTGGTCAATTCACTCGCGAGCATTCCAGAATGTTCTGTATATCCCCACCGGGAAATTATATAAATTAAGCGCGGGTTTGCTCGTGGAGTCAGTCGTTCTCCGAAAATCAATACTAGAAGATCTCCAAAGAAAAGAACAAGAAATAAACCTGAAGAAAAGAAGCAGTGTTTTATTTCAACAAGAACCAAAATCTACAGTCCACTACAGCCTGGTCCTTCGAGCGTCGGATAAGAACGGAAGAATCTGCGACGAAGTACCTACGGAAACGACGTGTCAACAACGAGTCTACGGCACGAAGATTAAACCAACGGTTCAAGATTACGCCAACTAAGGGAAGAAAAATCAAGATCTACTAGTCTCGCTTAGAAGAGGGCTCCGTTGAAGTGGAGACGAAGATTTCACCGGTTCCTGACGAACGGAAGGGGCCCCGTTGAGGTGATATTCGTTGACCACTGGTCCTGAAAGAAGAGGGACAGTCGACTAAGGGTGGATCCAGATTTCAGTGGCGAATCAAGAAAAGGATCATTGGGCACGGGACTCGTCAGTGGCGGATCAAGAAAAGGATCATTGGGCAAGAGACTCGTCAGTGGCGGATCAAGAAAAGGATCATTGGGCACGAGACTCGTCAGGGACGGATCAAGAAAACCGCTACGTGTTGAAGAACAAGAAACTCCACGTTCAAGATGGTGATAACCCGAAGTCAGGGAGAGGCAGCGGACGTGGAAGAAAAACGACGCGCCCAGCTACAGGAAGCAGCGCGTATAGAGAAGGAGCGACTACGAAGACTGTCGATAGAACCGCCGGCGTCACCTTTTTCAAAGGGAGCGGACGCTAGCACGGCAGGACCTTCTGGGGTTGCCACGAGAACTGAAGAACAACAAAGAATAAGGTCGCCCGCAAGATCAGTGAGGTCGGTACGATCAACCAACAGCGCTACAACACGACTACGAGTGGCGGAACTGGAAGCAGCAGAAAAGTTGGCCGCGATAAGAAGAAAGGAATTAGAGTTGGAAGCAGAATTGATCAAGAAGAGGCTAGCAGTGGAAGTGTCGGTTATCAACGACGAGGAAAGCATGCACGAAGAGCAGCTAGCGGAAGCCCTCCCACGGGAAGAACCCCTACGTAAAGTGGACGATTGGCTGATGAAGAACCCGCTCACTTCACGGGGGGAGGAGAGCTCCAGGCGAGACGAAATGAAGCAGCTCCGGTTCGACACGGCACGAGGAAGATCACCGACACCTACCAGAGCCAGGAACAGCATAGAACACCTGGCAGCTACCCTGGAGAACATGGCAAGACCAAGACTGCGACACACGGACCTTCCGACTTTCTCCGGCGTGACCAACGAGTGGCTTCCATTCAAAGCATCATATCGGGACTCAACACAGATGTACCGGATCTCGGCAGCAGAGAACATCCAGAGATTAAGAAGCTGCCTGAAAGGAGAGGCTAGAGACGCAGTGGCCGCCCTGCTACATACGGCCACCGATCCGAACATCATAATGAAGACGTTGGAGCAATGTTTCGGAAGACCGGAAGTCATTATCGACAAGGCAATGGAAGACCTGAAGAAACTTCCGAGACTGGGGGCCTCAGCGACGGAGTTAAATAGCTTCGCAATCAAGCTTCAAAATATAATCTGCGTCCTCAAGACCATTGACCAGAGAGGGTACCTGTACAACCCGATGCTGAGCAGAGAAGTGCTAGAGAAGATGAGCCCGCACCTGAAAGCAAGGTGGTGTGACTACGCGTACGACCACGAAGGCACGGCAGACCCAGAGATCGTTGTCATGTCTCAGTTTTTGATGCGGGAAGCGGATAGGGCGTTACGATACACATACGCCCCTGCATCGTGCGCCTCCAGTGTGAAGAGAGAGGCAAGACCTGCTGTGACACTCAAGAAGAAAGCGACTGTGTACGCCACGACTGAAGACATAGAAGAAAAAAGGGACTTATGCCCGAAGTGTGACCAAGACCATTTGCTCACCGCCTGTCCCAAGTATAAGGTGCTACCGGTAGACCAGAGATGGGATCTAATCCGCGAGAAGGGAATTTGCTTCAAATGTGCCCAGAGAAGACATCGACGTGCGGTATGCAAGGCAAAGCCGTGCGGCGTAAATGACTGCCGCCGCCCACATCACTCTTCCTTGCACAGTGACTCAAAGAGAGAAGCCAAGAAACCCGAAGACGCGAAGTCCGACGAGTCTCCGAAGCAAGAAGCAGTACTATCGGTAGCTACGGGACCTGCTGTGGGACCTAAAGCAGTGCTACTGAAGATGTGCCCTGTCATCGTGTCGGGACCACGGGGGGAGACAAAGACCTACGCGCTGCTAGACGAGGGAGCTACGATCACTCTCATCGACGAGGAACTAGCGGCCAGCGTCGGGGCGAAAGGACCATCACAACCGCTTCACCTGAACGGAGTAAACATGTCACAGCAAGAAATGGAAAGTCAGCTCGTATCCATCAAGGTTAAGGGGACTAAGGAAACGGATGGCCATCGGATCAAAGCGAGAACAATAAAGGATTTGAAACTGCACCAGCAGGCCATCCCGGAAGCCTTGCTTGACTACGAGCACCTGAGGGACCTGGACCGAGACGAGGTGTGCTATGATACGGCACGCCCTGGACTCCTGGTTGGGACTGACCATTGGGAATGTATCGTCTCCAGAGAGTTGCGAGTCGGCAGCCCGAACCAGCCAGCTGCTTCAAGGACTGAACTCGGATGGGTGGTGCATGGAACCGCGCCACGCGGCACCATCTATCAAGAAGGAAATGTACTACACGTGTACGAGCCTGCCAGACCTACCAGTGCAGGCGACCAGGAGCTCCATAACCTTGTGGAAACTCATTTCAAAATCGAATCTCTCGGCATCACGAAGAAGCCAAGAGTCAGCGAAGCGGACAAGCGAGCCATAACTATCGTCGAGCGAACCACAAAGAAGATCGATGGAGGCTACGAGGTGGGATTGCCGTGGCGACGAGACGACACCGCCATGCCGTCCAGCTACAACCAAGCATTTCGCCGACTGAGGAAGATCGAGGAGAAGATGGACTCGGATCCCGCTTTCGAGAAGAACTACTCCAGCCAGATAGAGAACTTGCTAGAGAAGGGGTATGCGACTCCGTGTGACGGCTCCGAAGAGGGAAGCGCCATCAGCTGGTACCTGCCACACTTCGCGGTACAGAACCCCAATAAACCGGGGAAATATCGTCTGGTGTTCGACGCGGCTGCTAGGAGCAACGGGGTGTGCCTCAACGACGAGCTGCTGGAGGGTCCAGATCTGCTGTTGTCGCTGCTGGGAATCGTCTTCAGGTTCCGAGAGAAGGCTGTCGCGATCACAGCAGACATTCAAGAGATGTTCCTGAGGGTGAAGATAAGACCTCAAGATCAACCGGTCCAGCAATTCTTGTGGAGGGGGAAAGAGCGAGAAAAGCCCCCGCAGAAGTACAAGATGGCCAGTATGATCTTCGGCGCCGCCAGCTCCCCGTATATGGCCCACCACGTCCGCAACCACAACGCGGAAGTGTACGGGCAGGAGTTCCCGCGCGCTCTGGAGGCAATCAAGAACAGTCATTACATGGATGACTGGGTGGCAAGCTACGAGGACGTAGGAGAGGCACGGAAGGCGGTCGAAGAGACACGAACCGTACACGCACACGCCGGGTTCACACTACGTGGTTGGAGTGCCAGCGACAAGGCAGTGCTGAGCAACGTGCCCTCTGAACTGCATGCCACCGGCCCCACGCAACTGGGAGGAGAACAGCCAGAGAGCAAAATACTGGGGCTGTTCTGGAACGCCGAAAAGGATGAGCTCGGGTTCAACACGTTGATGAACCGGGTCCCAGAAGAAGTAAGATCGAGGGTACGCGCGCCGACCAAGCGCGAAGCACTCAGCGCCGTGATGTCGATCTACGACCCGCTGGGACTGCTGAGCCACTACACGATACGCTCGAAGATCATCTTGCAGAGCCTGTGGCGCCTACAGATTAGTTGGGACGAGCAGATACCGGAAGAAGAAAACGAACTCTTCGCGTCCTGGCTTGCGCGCCTTCCGGAAATAGCCACGCTGAGATTGCCCCGCTGCTACACCCTGGGGAAGTGCGAACGCATCGACCTCCACGTGTTGTGTGACGCCAGCGAGCAAGCCTACGCGACCACGGCCTACTGGCGCATCAAGAGGATCGACGGAAGCATTACAGTCGTGTTAGTGGCAGCGAAGGCGAAGGTGGCACCGAGGAAGACACAGACCATACCTCGGCTGGAACTACAAGCGGCGGTCATCGGGACAAGACTCGCCGACAAAATCAAGAGAGAACATCGAGTGGAAGTTGGGCAAACAACGTACTGGACCGACTCCTCAACGGTCGTGCATTGGATACGACACGACATGCGACGCTACACACCGTTCGTCACCCATCGACTTGGGGAGATCGCCGAACTGACGCAGAGAGAGGAATGGCGATGGCTCCCTACTGATATGAACGTGGCTGACGATGCCACACGCCTAACCGACGCGCCAATCAGCTCAGAGGACCGGTGGTTCCGCGGGCCAAGTTTCCTGTATTTACCGGAAGACCAGTGGCCCGGGACGTCGACAGGGGAAGAAAACGAAGAAGAAGTCCTGCACGTGAGCGACACATCAGGGCGAGAAAGCTGGCTGCCGGACCCAGAACGCTTCTCGAAGTATGAGACCCTGGTGAGGAGTGCAGCAAGGGTATTGGCCTTCATCGACATCTGCCGACGGCGAGCGACGCAGCTGGAACACCGACACATTGAACGCGCTGAGAACGGGCTGATCCGACAGGCGCAAGAAGACAGTTTTCGCGACGAAATCGCACGGATACGGTCCGCTCGTCCTATCCCCAGAGCGAGCCGACTGTACCGGCTGGACCCAGTCATGGACCAAGGAATCCTGCGCGTGAGAGGCCGGATCGAGGCTTCCTCCGCGCCCATCGAGATGAAGCGGCCAGTCATCCTGGACGGCCGTCACCGCGTCACCAAACTCCTGGTCATTCGGGAACATAGTGCAGCAGGCCACGCCAACCGAGAACGCGTGACCAACGACCTGCGCCAGCGGTATTGGATCATCCACCTGCGACCTACGGTACGCACTGTGGAAAAGAACTGCACCCTCTGCCGAAGGCGGCGAGCAGCGCCGCAGACGCCAGCTACAGGAGACCTACCACACGCTCGCCTTGACCCGTTCCACCGCCCGTTCTCCAACTGCGGGGTGGACTATTTCGGACCAATGATGGTCAAGGTGGGGCGTCGCCGTGAGAAGAAGTGGGGCGCACTATTCACGTGTCTCACATCACGCGCCGTGCACATCGAGCTCGTCGCCTCGCTCTCGACGGATTCAGCAATTATGGCGTTAAGAAGAATGGCCGCGCGCAGAGGGTGGCCACGGATCATGTACTCAGACAACGGAACGAATTTCCGCGGAGCAGATCAAGAGCTTCGTGCGGCTTATGAAGAGTGGCTCCCCGCCCTGAAGGACGAAGGACTAATTCATCGGATGGAATGGCGGTTCATACCACCTGGTGCGCCAAATCAAGGTGGCGCATGGGAAAGGCTGGTACGCTCCGTGAAGACGGCCCTCCGCGCGACTCTGAAGGAGAAGGCACCAGCTGAAGAAGTTCTGCGAACGCTCCTGACCGAGGCGGAGTTCTCCATCAACGCGCGCCCACTAACCCATGTGAGCGTGGACCCGGCGGATCCTGAGGCCCTCACACCGAACCATTTCCTGTTGGGGTCCTCCCTCGGCCTGCCGTCGACGGGACCCTGCGACGACGCTGATCGACGAGTATGGCGAGCTAGCATGGCGCTCGCGGACCACTTCTGGAGGCGCTGGCTCCGAGAGTACCTCCCCACTCTGGTACCCCGAGGCGAGCCAAAGAACGACGTGCGTCCCTTGCAAGTTGGTGACGTGGTCCTCGTAGTCGACAGCACACTGCCCAGAAACACTTGGCCGATGGGACGAGTCGAGCTCACGCATCCAGGACCGGACGGCGGCGTCAGGATCGTCGAGGTGCGGACCAGGACCGGCGTTTTCCGGCGGCCAGTTAGCAAGCTCGTCGTCGTGATGAGGAAGGAAGCTACGCAAGCTGCGCTGGGGGGAGAGATGTAATGGACGCCGAGCCTGCCAACCTAAAAGTGCTAAATTAACGAAAGACTGATAAGACAGTGAGTGTTTGTGTACATAATTAATGTTTTCTAAGTGAACTTGATCGGTTTTAGATAAGAAACTTATAAAAAATGCCTATTTAGTGAAGTGATAATGTAGAATAAGATTACGTAGTGATAAGAACTTATGTTTCTGATGGTGACTTTTTGGTGTTTTTATATTTTTGTAGGATAGATTACTGAATTCTGAGTAAGTTTATATAAGGTTTGTTATGTCAAATATGGATATTTCTGTGTAAAAATATGTTTGAAAGTATAAAGGCTCTCGTTACGGTAAAGTTCCGTTATACTTAAGGTAATGTACAGAAATTCCAGATATTTCTGTCCTCGATTCTGATTGGTCAATTCACTCGCGAGCATTCCAGAATGTTCTGTATATCCCCACCGGGAAATTATATAAATTAAGCGCGGGTTTGCTCGTGGAGTCAGTCGTTCTCCGAAAATCAATACTAGAAGATCTCCAAAGAAAAGAACAAGAAATAAACCTGAAGAAAAGAAGCAGTGTTTTATTTCAACAAGAACCAAAATCTACAGTCCACTACAGTAATTATCAGTTTTCTAATATGCAAGCCAATATCCCATTACTAATATTGTTATAATATGCAGTGTAGGTATTTAAAATAAGTAATGGAATATTGGCTGACATACTAAAAACAGTTTAATCAATGATCTGGTTATAAAAATATATATCTTTGATATGTTTTTAATATTCTTTAATCAGAAAAAATTGTAACAACAAATGATCTCGACAGGTTAATAGGTTCACAAGCTTACTAATTATAATTGTTTTTGTACTTTTAAATGTCTTAACAATCACATTGATCCACAATTCATAAATGATTATTCGATTTGAGTGTCGTATTTTATTTGACCCGAGTGTGAACCCTTTGAATCATTCAGAAACGTTAAAATTTTTGCATAAATGAGGGTACGAAGACAGGGTTTAATTTGGTTCATCTCTTCAGTCGCTAACTGACCAAAAAGGATATTCCGTTTATCTGCACTTTCAATATTGTCATTGATGACGTTCATGCAGTCTTCGCATCTCAACATCTTCTTTCTTTATCTTTTTTTTGCTTTTCTTTCGGGTAACAAAATAGACTGAGAATCTTGAGTTTCGTCTAATAAATTGGGCGACCATGAACGTTTTTTATCTGAAATAAAGAATAAGACGTGAAATATAAGAGTAATTTGGTGTAGCATCGGAATCCTGGACAATAAATCGGGAATAACTTAAATAATTGCATCAATTCTTTTAAAGTTCATTTTGAAACGATTGTTTGTATATTCAAAAATGTCAATGAAAATAAGGTGTATAAATATATAATATCAGAGTAATAAAATAATAGTGGTATTATAAAAGTAAAAAAAGGTTTACTTCCTCTGATTTAATTTATAATGATAATTTTACCTTTTCTGTCATTGAAAACTAAAATATATAAGACGGTAGCTTAGAAATAAACTACAATTTATGTAACTAACATAATTTACTTACCATTTATCGCCATATTCTTCTAATTTTCATGATCCAACTATTACAGAACCAAAACTTCACAAATAGGCGCCTAATCGATGTTAATTTATTTTTTAACACTAAATATGATCGTTATCGTACCACCAATTTCGCGCATTTCAAGTTTGTTGAACATTTTAACGTAAGAATTATTAATCATTTTAAACAGTGCGGAAAAATACCATGTTTCAGGTGCCTACATTGAGAAATTTACTGCCGGTAGTTAGAGAGGACTTGGGTTATGATGGAAGCCGTGAACATCTAAGAATAATTTTACACTCTCTGGGTTTTTCACATAAGAAATGTAAAACAGACAGATCGGCTCTAATGGAAAAACCTAACATAACAGCAAAGCGGGAGCAATATTTGAAAATTATTATGGATAACAGAACCCTGCCTCCAGAACTACAAAAATAAATAATATATTTGGATGAAAGTTATATGATTCACTCATCACACAAGCTGAAAAAGTGTTGGCAATCACTTGATGTCCGCGGAGTGAAACACAACATATCAAAAGGCAAGAGATACATAATTGTACATGCTGGGAGCGAGAAAGGATTTATTCCAAATGCCCTTTTGATTTTCAGTGGCACAAACAAAAATGAAGACTATCACTCTGAAATGAATAAAACTAACTTCACAAAATGGGTCACTGAAAAATTAATCCCCAACTTACGAGAACCGTTCATTATTGTAATGGATAATGCTCCTTACCATTCGGTGGTCTTGAACAAGGCACCAACTAGCGCTTCAAAAGTGGCTGAGATAAAGCTATGGTTACTACAAAATAATATACCTTTTCATGAGTCTCTCCGCAAGCCTCAATTATTAATATTAGTGAAGCGGCATAAACCAGAGGCCATTTATGAAATTGACCATATTTTAGGAGATCATGGTCACACTGAGGTACGCCTTCCACCTTATCACTGTGACCTGAATCCTATTGAATTAGTATGGGGAATTGCAAAGCATAAAATTGCTTCAGTCAATGTTGGATCAATTGATATAAAGGTATGTAGCCATGTTTATATATGCATATTTAATGTTGCTATGTAAGAACCATTGCTTATGATTATTTCTTTTTTATAGGTGGCTGCTGAACAAGCATTTTCCAGCATTACTGCCGAAGACTGGAAAAATTCATGCAAGCATGGTAATGAAAATAGAAAAAGAATATTATGACAGAGGTGTGACTATGTATGACCAGATTATATTATGAATTGGTAATAAATCTCAGAGATGACAGTAGCAGTGATTTATCAGAATTAGAATATTCTAGTGATTCTGAAGTTGCAGGAAGCTCTGGCCAAAATGTGAGCTTTTCTGGGATCGAATATTTAGATGATAGTGTTTTCGATTCGTCTGATTGAAATTTTTGAATTAAAATAAAAGTTCAAACAAAACGTGTTCTTTCATTCTTCCTGTAACCAAACTAATATCGTCAATTCATAACAATCCCACAGACTGCCCTCAGAGGCATTATTATCTTTCTGTCATGTCTGTGGGTACCTACTGCACCGCTTTCGTGCAAGGCTTCACTATTAATATTGTTAATACTGGATATTGAAGCATTCCATGGTGTTTGCGTAGCGTCCGAGGGACTGAACCACCCACTTGCGATTGGGATCATATCCCCAAAAATAACAAGTATCAAAAACTGTTAAGTCGCAGTATTCCGGGTTGCCATAGGTGCGATACTGGCGACCTCATTTATTCCACACTCTTTTTTGCCAAGCTGTGACCTTGCTTGTAGTTCATCGAAACTTCTGATTGACATCTTGAAATAATCAAAAAACTTTTCTTCGTCTTCTTGCAATCTCGAAAATTCCAGAATTCGCCTTCTATTCCGTCGTTTGCGCAAAAAATAGCGTGCACATATTAGAGCATTTACAGCAAAAGGATTAATTTTTCTTGTGAACTGTACACACGCGTCGCAGTTCAGCAGCAGGTTCTAATTGTAGATTTTTGTTATTTCATTTGTCTGATTGTTTTTATCTTTGTTTTTACGTTTTTAATGTAACTAACCCTAACTATTGTAATGTTAATAAGTTTCATTTGTCTGATTGTTTTTATCTTTGTTTTTACGTTTTTAATGTAACTAACCCTAACTATTGTAATGTTAATAAGTTTTGCAATCTAGAGTTATACTTCAAGGTAACTTTATTACTCACCTCTATTATGCTTCAGTTTTCACTAATATTAATATTATTTAGCACCGTGAAACGCGTTAATTCACAAAACAACACAAAATCTCAAAACTACACAAAAGCACAAAACTACACAAAATCACCAAACTACACAAAATCACAAAACTACACAAAATCACCAACCTACACAAAATCACCAAACTACACAAAATCACAAAAATACACAAAATTACAACACTTCACAAACCAAACTATCTACTTCGCCGCATACTCATGTTTGAAATGTAATTACCTAATTAATTCCGCACTTACATGTGTCCACCCGTACATATTAAGAATTAACAGAATCATACAATTAACTTATTCTGAGAATGGCTAATCAAATCAACCTAATTGAAGACATAGACAGTACCGAAATTTTTATTAGTACTAAGCATAACATCCCAGAACAATGTGTGAAAGACTTTGGTGACGTCGAAAACCAGCTTACCATCGTTAACCAAAATATAAGGAGCATAATGAAAAACTTCGATAATTTCTCGGTTTTTCTGTCCCGGCTAAATTTTTTACCCGATATTATTATACTGACAGAATGTAGACTTCATGAACACACTCCTAAAGTTGAATTAAATGGCTACGAATGCCATTATTCTCAATCCTATTTGAATCAGAACGATGGTTTAGCAATTTTATATAAGTCTGAACTTGTTGTCACCATACTCGAGCCGCCTCTAAAAGATGCAAACTGCTTAGTTATTAGTGTTGGCAGAGAATTTACCATTTTTGCTATCTACCGATCGCCATCCGTGTACAACATTATTAATTTTTGCGAATCTTTGGAAAACCTTCTCAGCTCAAACAATTCTTCATCCATGGCGATTATAGGGGACATAAATATTGATATTAAAATCGGTACAGATGACAAACGAGCCAGCGAATTTCTTGACATTACCGGATACTACGGTTTCTATCCCGGGCACCAATATCCGACACGCGAAAATTCTTGTCTTGATCATGCATTAATAAAAACAAAAAAAAAACACAAAAATTGTCGTATGCCAATCTTCTCTCACTGATCATGATACAGTGCTGATTGGAATAAGTAACGATTTATCTAGACAAATATGTATCTCCAGGCAACCTAAATATAAGCTTAAGTTGGACTACCCTAACATCCTTCACGAAATCGAAAACACAGACTGGAAACCTATTTTAAACTCTCATGACCTGAATGAAACAGTGAATATATTTACAGATAATTTACAGTCCATCATAAATATGTACACTAAAAAGGAAATTATGCGCAATTCTAAAACCATTAGAAGACCCTGGTTGACAAAAAATTTACTGAAATGTATGTATACGCAAAAGAGACACACTACACTCTGAAACAAAAAAAGAAGAAAATAAAGACAACTACACCTTGCAACAAAAATATAAAGTCTACAGAAACCACTGTAATAATATTATTAAAAATCTAAAAAATGCCTTTGATAAAAACCTCCTGGACAGTTCTAAAGCAGATAGCAAAAAAACCTGGGCGGCAATTAAAACCATATGTAACCTCAAAAATAAAAATTCGAACAGTTTAACTTTACTCAACGCAAATCCTGATCCGGTAGTTTCGCTGAATATGGCCAATACTTTTTTTGCTGATGTGGGAATACAACTTGCCGAGCAGTTCTTGACTCAACTCAAAAAAACGGAGTTTGAACTAGCAAATATAGCAGTAACGCTGGATAACACTGACCCATCTCTATCACAATCCTTCTTCATGACTCCAACCGACGAAACAGAAGTAAGTTCGATCATAGCTAACCTCAAAAACGATTCCGCTCCTGGTTGGGATGGTATATCGAATAATATTTTAAAACTAGCCCAACATTGCCTAGCCCGTCCCATCTCATACATATGTAATCTGAGCTTGTCGTCAGGAATGGTTCCAGTTCAGTTGAAAACAGCGAATATCTGCCCGATCTACAAAGCTGGAGATGCATCAGTTCCTTCCAATTACAGGCCTATTTCACTTCTTACGTCTCTATCCAAAATTCTGGAGAAGTTAGTGAACAAGAGACTATTGGCGTACTTAGAAAAGAACCAACTTCTATCGGCCAACCAGTACGGTTTTCGTAATGGCAGGTCAACGGAGGACGCTGTCTCTAAGTTAGTGGATCATGTCATTGATAACCTTGACAGTGGCAAAAAGTGTGTCGGCGTCTTTCTTGACCTTACCAAGGCTTTTGATACCGTGTCTAGGCCCATACTGATTAAGATGGAACGCTTAGGTATCAGGGGCATTGCTTTAGAGTGGTTTACCTCCTATCTTTCCGAACGAAAACAGAAGGTTTGTCTGGGTGATTACCAAAGTACCTCTGCGAACGTGGCATATGGAGTGCCCCAAGATAGTGTCCTTGGTCCCACCTTGTTTTTTCTGTACGTTAATGGTCTCTGCTCACTCAATTTCGCCAACACGCAAATATCTGCTTACGCTGATGACACAGCCTTCATTTTTCGTGGCGACTCTTGGAAGGAAACCTACAGTGCCGCAGAGGCTGGAATGCAGGCGGTTGCCAGCTGGCTGCAACATAATCTGCTTACCCTTAATATTAAAAAAACTAAAGTAGTAAACTTTTCAGTAAGTACAAAAACAACTGCCCCTAAACAACTTGCACTCAAATCCCATCATCATCATTGCAGTTACAGCCTAAGGGGTAGCTGTGGCTGCCCTGTTTTTGAACAAGTTGAGAGTATTAAGTATCTCGGTATTAGTATAGACCAACACTTGACATGGGCAAAGCAAATTCAGTCTGTAGCTTCGCGCGTAAGGAAGCTTTTGTACATATTCAAAAGACTTCGATCTATAGCTGACAAGGATACTCTCAAAATGACTTACCTGGCTTTATGTCAATCTGTGCTGGGTTACTGTATAGTATCTTGGGGTTTCGCTGGGAAAAGTTTTCTAATTATTGCTGAACGTGCACAAAGAGCCATACTTAAGGTCTCCCATAGATTAGAAATCCGATACCCCACTGATATGTTATATCGTGAAACGGGAGTGCTTACGGTGCGCCAACTGTACATTTTATCTGTGCTACTTAAATTTCACAAAACTGCAGTAGCCTCAGTGGTAACGGATCAGCGCACTCGTAGAAAACCTAAATGGAATAGAGTTTTGTGCAGGCTCAAGTTTGGCAATAAGGCTTTCTCATGTATTGGACCATACCTGTATGAAAAAGTTAACGAAAAGCTCAAAATCTATTCCTTGACGAAGTTCGGGTGCAAGAAACAGGTTCAGGAATTGTTGCTTGGGCTTAACTACACTGAAACAGAAAACCTTTTATCCTTACCTTATTTTAACCTTTTTTTTACGCTCGCCGTCCGCAGGCCCGCGCCTACGGTGGCCGGGGCGTCTTCTCCTGTTGCGGCGGTTGGGGCGAAGGCCTTGCCTTTCCCTCGCGCGGTCCGCCTCCTCCTTCGCTAGCATTACTGCTTCGCAGAAGGAGGTGACCGCTTCCCAAGCCTCCTCGCTGCGGACCATGGATTCAACCAGGGCCGGACGCGAGAGGTTGCCGCCGCCGATCGCCTCGACGAGGACACGGCGGTGCTCCGCCCAAGCAGGGCAGACCTCCACCGTATGCTCCACCGTGTCCTCCGGGCGATCCTCACCGTGCTGACACCCGGGCGTGTCCTCCCGCTTAATCCGAAACAGGTACCTCCCAAAACAGCCGTGTCCGGTAATTACCTGCGTCAGGCGGAAGGTGAGGACGCCGTGGCACCTCTCCAGCCACTCCTCAAAGAGGGGCCTTACCGCCGCAATTGTGGCGTGCCCAGCGCTGGGCCGCGATAGTCTCAGTCTCCATACCGCCATAGTATCTTGCCGGAGCTCCGTCTGCCGCGATGCAATTTGCCGTGGCAGCGGAGAGGTATTCCACTACCTACGCGAGGTGTGCGAGGTGGCCGAAGCTCATGACCGTGAAATGATCGGCGGGGACAACGACATAGTAGAGGTCGACGAAACCCACCTGTTTACGAACAAATACCACAGGGACCGATTATTGCAGCGACAAACGTGGTCCTTCGGTTGCATAAGCCGACTTACAAAAAAAATTCACGTGGAGCTAATACCAAACAAAAATAGGGCCACATTAGATCCAATCATCCAACAAAATGTTAGACCTGACTCGTACATTATGTCTGACCAGCACCGATCATACATGGGCGTGCACTTGAGACTGGGTATGCGTGGGCATTCCAGTGTCAATCACAGCCGACAATTTACGGCAGGGACTGTCAGTATCCCTGTGGATCCCAGCCTTGGGATCCCAGTACCAGGCACCAATAAAGTTCGGTGCATAGTTCACACAAATACAATAGAGCGGCAATGGCTAGAGTTAAAACGCCAATGTCGCACTTGTAGGAGTCAGCGGCGGTTAAAATGGTACATGGGCGAATATATGTACCGGCAAAATATTTTAAAAGGCCTACCCACAGACGCTGCTAGGTTCCGCCGTTTGTTGCGGGACATACATAGGTTATACCCAGGATTAGGAAGGAATGGCATTCAAATAAGAAATTGCCGATGTCGGCCCACTTGTCCCCGCCGATAATAAACGAAGGTTTGCCGAAGTAGCCTGGTACTGAATTATCACTTTCAGTGGCTGCAAGAAGAACCTCCTACCGGTACGCCGTACCGTACGTTGTCGCCACTTCCGCTGCACTTGACTCCACCTCACATGCCGCCTCTCTTTCGCCTACCCACCCTTTAGCTTGGCACTTACGTAACATTATGCACACAATTTTGAATATATAGGTATTTTTTTCCAAATGAATAAATTGGCGCTTTTTGCGGCCCCTTTTCGTATTCGCCTGGGGCGTGGCCCCCGCCACCCGTCCCCCAAGCTACGCCACTGAGTCACTGGAAAATGTTGCGTCCTAGGCAAAAAAAATTTGGTAAATCCTTTGGAAAATGGTTTTTTATCCGAACTACACAGTTTCGAAAATATACCTAGAGCGTTATACAATGTGGAGATGACACTAGGACTTTAAATGAAAACACTGGCTATACTGGTTTATAGAAACATTTGTAAACTATCAAATAAATCCGAACATCGAAATTAAAAAACAATTTTTTCTAACAAACTAAATAGCTTAAAACTGCAACCAAAATAAAACACCCTTTATAAAATTGAGATGGAATATAAATAAAATAGAAGCGTAATTAACTTGAAAAGAGTTTATTTGTATTACACACAATCGTTCGGTTACAAGCAAAGATCCGCCATGACAGATCCTTACTAGAGAGAGAGAGAGATATACAATATACTATCTATCCTACTCTTATTACATTGTAATGTCTTTACTTTATTTTAACACCCCCCGTCAATGTAATAACATTAATTAACAAAATTTTGTGACAATTGAAAAGGTATATGTTTTAATCATCCCTTTTTACATTTATCCTACACATCAAAAGGAAATAAGAAAGCCATTGAACCAAGAATAATCTACATATTCATACCACATAGCTTCACAAACTTTAAAAGTGTATTACCATTGAGGGACTTCGTTAACATATCAGCAATTTGATCTCTTGTTGTCACATATTGTATACATATCTTTTTATTTTCAATCAGTTCCCTTATATAATGATATTTGATATCAATGTGCTTTAATCGTTTAACACTATTTGTGTTGGCAATCGTTATGGCAGCTTGATTATCGCAATGCATGATAGCAGGACATACATTACTTACATTGAAATCACATAACACATTAGCAATCCAGCATGCCTCACTTCCAGCCATGCTCATTGCCACGTATTCAGATTCTGCTGATGATAGACTCACAGTACTTTGCTTCTTAGAGCACCAAGATATTAGGCAATTTGAATACATGAAGCAGTAACCAGTAGTGGACTTCCTGTCTCGAAGGTCCCCTCCCCAGTCAGCATCACAAAATCCAACCAAATTGCTATCATCACATTTATAAACTAATCTATAATTCAATGTGTGTTTAATGTATCGCAAAACCCTTTTTAAGTTGGTTAATAACATGTTACTAGCGCAATCTTGATATCTACTTAATATTGATACGGCAACACAAATATCAGGTCTTGTGCCTGATGCTGCATACATTAAACACCCAACGATCTCTCTACAGATGTTCTCAATATTGCCTTTGCATTTATCATTTTCAAGCTCTTTACAATTAAAATTCTGATCCATGGGAGTTGAAATAGGTTTACAATCATACATATGGAATCTTTTTAACACATTTTCTAGGTAATTCTTTTGACATAATTCTGTAACATTTGTTTTTAAATTCTGCTTTACATTTATCCCCAAAAATTCTGAAATTAGGCCTAAGTCTTTCATTTCAAATTCTTTGTTTAGCATTGACTTTAAATTTGATATATGTTCTTCATTACTACCAAACATCAACATGTCATCGACGTATAAGAGAACATATATTTGTTCTGAATCATTACATTTAGAGTACAAACATGGGTCACATTTAGATCGTTTAAAACCTTCCCTGATCATAATAGAGTTAAATTTTTCGTTCCAATATTTAGGAGACTTCTTTAGCCCATATAATGATTTATTTAGCTTTACAATATTTTTATCATTGTCATAAGCGCCATCTGGTAAGCTTATGTATACATTCTCTTCAATCTCCCCATACAAAAAGGCTCCGGTTACATCCATTTGGTAAACATATAACTTTAACTTAGTTGCTATAGCCAAAAATAGTCTGAATGTACTCAACTTTGCAACAAATCTAAATGATGTATATGCAATACATCATTTAGATTTAATATATCATTTTGTTCAAACCCTCTGGCCACCAAACGTGCCTTGTACTGAATATTACTATTATTTCGTTTAATTTTAAATACCCATTTACTACTTATAACTTTTTCATTATCAGGCATGTCACAAATACTCCAAGTATTATTATCTTTAAGAGTTTTTAGCTCCCTTTGAATAGCTTCCTGCCATTTACATGCATCCGGACTATTCATAGCTTCACGATAAGTTTTTGGCTCACAGTTATCTAACATTACATTATTACAATTATAGAAAACAGTCTGCTTCCTAATACGTTTGTTTTTAGGATCTACATCACGTCTCACAACCTCACCACACTCATCACTATCACTAGGTTCATATACACTACCCTCAGAATCACTCTGCATGGTGCGCTGAGAGTCATCACTACCCATGGTCGGTGATTGGGAACTAGACATACCTGCAGCACTGGTATCTTCTACTTGAGCGCCTACCTCAACTGTAGCTGGAACCTCCACACTATCCTCTATATAATTGATTGTCTCACATTGTTGTATTGGCTTGACTGGACTGTTGTTCACAAACACAATGTCTCGTTTGGTCTCAACTTCACTTTTCTGTGGAAAATATACTCTATAACCTTTTGTTGTTTCTCCATACCCAACCATAATGCCCTTTTCACCTTTGGCATCCCACTTATGTCTTTTTTCTTTGGGTATGTGGACATAAACAGTAGTACCAAATATTTTGAGGTTATTTATATCATAACTTTTGCTTGACCACAGTTCATATGGAGATTTCCCTTCTATTGAGCTTTTACCAGTTCTATTAATCACATAGGCAGCTGTATTAACACTTTCAGCCCACAAGCTGATAGGTAAATCTTTAGCATACAGCATTGTTCTAGCCGCTTCCACTAAAATCCTATTCTCCCGCTCAGCTACTCCATTCTGTTCAGGAGTAAAAGTTACTGATGTTTGATGTATAATCCCCTTGTTCTGGAACACTTCTCTGACCTCTTTGTTTATAAACTCGGTTCCATTGTCACTTCGAAATATCTTTATTTTATTTCCTGTTTCATTTTCAGCCTGCGATATGAAGTTCTTTATACATGATTTAATTTCGTCTTTTGTTTTCACAAAGAACACTCGCCTGTACTTTGAGTATTCATCTTTAAATACCACGAAATATCTGGAGCCTCCAATCGATGGCTTCTCCATAGGTCCACAGGTATCGGCATGAATAATTTCGCATACTCTTGACGTCACATTGTTACTTACAGGATACGGCAATCGGTGAATTTTCCCTTTTAGACAACTTTCACATGTTTGAACATTGGCATTTTTAATATTAATATTATTTTTCTTCAGAACATCTTTCACATAAACAATGTTTTGGTGCGCCAATTTTTCATGCCACTCACTCAAATCACAACACACGTCAGCAAGGTTCGCTGTATATGCATTAAAATAGCGAAAATCCAAATAATACATGCTTCCACGTCGCTCAGCAATAGCCATCACCTTGTTTTGTTTATAAAATTTACATTTATTCTCTTCCGTAACGATAACATAACCTCTGCTTGTCGCACAGTTGACAGAGAACAAATTTGTTTTCAACTCAGGAACATGAAGTACGTTGTCAATGGTAGTGTCAATCCATTCACTCCCATTCCAAACTTGCAGCGCCACCTGGCCGCAACCCTTGACATTAATTTTCGTTCCGTTCCCTACTATTACCGATTTATCTTTTACAGTCAAGTATGAATTGAATAGTTTGTAATCACAACACATATGCTCGCTTGCACCCGAATCGACTAACCACTGAGATTTTTGTAACTGTTCATCAAAAACACTGTTGACTATAAAAGCATTACTTTCTTTTTCTTTGCCCTTTTTAAAACGGCACTGGCTCTTTATATGACCCGGTTTATTACAAAAATAACACTTAATATCTGAACGATTGTCTTTAGAGTTACCAAAATTATTGTTATTATTGTATCGACACTCGCTTTGATAATGTCCAAGTCGGTGACACTTATAACACTTTACACTTTTTTTATCTACTTTCTTTGCCACAAACGCCGTAGACGGCGTTGGCCCGCCTTTTTCTTTAATTCTTTCTTCCTCTATCAATAATCTGGCTACCAGGTTATCATAGGTCTGCTTGTCATCAGGAGCAGACTCCCATGCCGAGATGAAATGCTTGTAATCTTCTGGTAGGGACATAAGAACCTTAGTGATAACAAATTTATCAGACATGTTCTCTCCCAGCTGTTTTAACTGATTCTGCATCTCATGTACTTTTGATAAAAACACAGACATCTCTGTTCCTTCTTCGAACTTAAATTGAAAAAAGCGTTGTTGCACAATGTGAATGCTTGTTTCAGATTTTTGTTCATACACGCTTAATAATTTCCTCCACATAGCCGCCGCCGTATCGCACGAGATGATATGCAACATGACTTCTTCCGTCATCCTCGTAACTATCAGCGTTTGAGCTCGCGCATCCTGGGTTTCCCAAGTACTACGCTGAGTATCATCTTCAGGTTTTACTGTTGTCCCGTCCACGATTTTGTAAAGACCTTGACCTCGCATTAACACGGATGTTTGGAACTTCCAAACATTCCAATTCCTGGAACCCTCCAGCTTCATGACGTTCTGTTGTCCACTTCCACCCTGTGTCGAATCCATTTCACAACCTTCCTGTAGACTCTCCTGCCTTGCCCAATGATAGTAGACAAGTATTTTCCTTCCCGGTGTTCTAACCACAAAAATGGCGTCAACCCACGCCGCCGGTATTTCTGACTATTTTCGCTACAGTATGTATTTGCAATCCTTTAGCCACACTTTTATTAATCCAAGCTAGTTAGTGACCTGGGCCCATAACCAGATGGAATATAAATAAAATAGAAGCGTAATTAACTTGAAAAGAGTTTATTTGTATTACACACAATCGTTCGGTTACAAGCAAAGATCCGCCATGACAGATCCTTACTAGAGAGAGAGAGAGATATACAATATACTATCTATCCTACTCTTATTACATTGTAATGTCTTTACTTTATTTTAACAAATTGGTACACTGACCTGCGATAAGAATGGCAACGCAGCTTGGAAAAATATTTTTTTTCGCAAAATTTTCTAAGTCCCTGCCCTCAAGCTTACACAAGGTGGAATCGACCGAAAAATATTGTCCCAAAAATTGTTTTGAACCAACATTTTTTTTTTTGTTTTCTTTACTTTTCATAGTGCTCCTAAGCGTATACTAGAAAACCAAAAATTTTTTTTTTTTGAAAATTTTCTGTCCAAAAAATTTTTGAACCAAAAAAAAATTTTTATGGTTTTCTTTGCTGCTCATAGTGCCCCTAAGCGTATACTCCAACTCCTAAAAATCCGCCCCTAAGACGACCCACTGACCGGGACCGAGCAAAAGTAGAGATAGATGCTAGTTTTTATTGTAGTCTCATAATGATGCTGCTCCTGCTCATTTTCGGTTTAAAGAATTTATTCTCATAAGAACAATACATAGGTTCACTTACAATGAGGTTATATCTTAATTGTTTATGTCTAAATAAATACCTACATTTTGCCTCTGATGCGTGTTGGTGAAGTTATACAAAACAAATATATAGGAAGATTGTAATTGCTAACATTTAATATGGGGTATGACAACATTTCATAAACGTTATTTCTCAGCTTTAGTTTAAATCTGTTAATATTATCACAATCTATTACGTCATTTAGTAGGTCGTTAAACAGCTGTGCTCCTTGGAATTTCTTTGAAATTCACTGAATATGCCAACAGTCTAATGATTAGCAGTAGGAATGTCAAAGACTTCAAGAGGAGGATTTGTCTATCCTTTATTCATTTCGAACCATAAAAATTATGTTGTCAGTGTCTAGGTGTACTGCTGATGGAAAGTACAACCTCACCAGTCTAGTCCAAATACTAAATTAGTGGATTATTATTATTATAAGCCTCTATCACACACTTAAACCTTAGTTTATTTTGTTTCTCCTAACCCATGGTAATAATTATTTTCAGATAACTGGAGAAGAATATATTTGTCACTCATGTTGGGGGGCTGATAAATCATATCCCAAATGAAGGCCCTGAACAAGAAACCCCATAATGAATATCACCTACGAGAACAGTAGCTGACACAGTAGAGGGTGAAGAGGTTAGTCCGTCAACCTCGAGAGGTTCTCTACAGGAGGATGCATCTGCTGAACAAAAAACATTGCCCACATTAAAAGAGCAGCTGACACAGCTTGTCGTTGCTTATTTTTAGAGTGCAATGACATTGAAAAACGATGTGTGCCTGATGGGCTCAGGAAAAAAATCATTAAAGATTTTAATTTTTTATTCCTAGAAATGCAAGAATTTGTAATTTTCACTTAGGTAACAATTTATTGTAAGAATAGTATGCTGCTGAAAATGCAATCTCAACATTTAGTGCCACACATTTAGAAGAAATTGTGTTTTTGCTATCAGATGGTACAAAACTGGATTTCCAAAATCCTGATAATATATCTATATCTATTTAAGTACTGGTTTGGACTGACAAAAATAGATTTTAATGAAATTCTTATTTTGGATGGTTTAATCGGGGTATTTCTACCCCGATTAAACAATCCAAAAATTAAAATCGGTTTTAGTTTTCTATATTAGGTTATTATTGCCATTGCTCCATGGGGGCTCGAAGAGTGGGCTGTTGCTCACATGTTATGAGCATTTTGTGGTACATGGGTTATGCCAGACACCAAAACTATGTCGCTGCACCAGTTAGCGTCTTAGATGATCTTTTGATTAGGTAAATAGATTATTTATTATAAAATATTGTCTAGGAACGCAAAACAAGATTAAAGCAAGATACAATGTTTGCATGTCATGAATATTTTATAAGTAATAACCAAAATAAATAAAATACCAAATAAGTACTTATGTGGTTTTATTTAACAAACCTCTAGTTACAAGTAGAAAGAAGTAAATTAAATGAGCTTTTATAGAATGTTCTAGATCTGAATTGACTAAGTACTTATCCTGCAGGTATTATCATGCAAATATATTCATATGTAATTATCTGACACGTGTAAAATCGATAACGTAATAGGATCGGGAATTCGGAATAATAACCTCTATCAATAATAGGTAGGTTACCTAGATTGATAGATTTTAATTCCGATCCAGCAACATTTTGATAGGCCATGAGAGGACGCCCTAGAAGAACATCGGGACATTAACCTTGAGTATTGATAGATAATATCCTTAAAAGGGTTAAAATAGTCATGTATAACGTGCAAGCTGACGAGGTAAAACGAATACCTAGGTACTTATGTTAGAATCGTAGCAAGTGGCGTTCTGTAAAATCTACTACTTATGTACTAGGTACCTAAGTATGTATAAATAAGCCACTCTACCACTAAATAATAACCAATAATGGTGAGCCTCAGTGTTTTAGATTATTTTAGGTTATAATCTTCCACCTTTCATATCTTTTTTCCCCCAACTTCTTCAACATAATTTCTATTTGATTTTTTGTTAGTTTTAAGTCGTTCTTTAACTATACATCAGTTTCAATAATGTACGCTACCTCTATCATTGGGTCCCCGAATACATGCCATTCTCCTTTCAGTGTTTTGCAGCCTTCCACTTTAAAATTGAATATGTCTAGAATTGAATATGTCCACGCAACCAAAATCTACGCTTTCTCTTCTTCTTAATTCGAAGAGAATTTAACAGTAATATCTTTTTTTTTATATTTGTAGTTAAATCATCATCAGAACTTTCGTCGATATATGACATATTCATCGTTCACAAACGTAAACACTACACTGCTATTCGAAAGACGAGTGTCGACTAGTCTACTCGAAACGGGGAGGACGGGCGAGACAACCGGGCGAGCGGGCTGGCGGGCGAGCTAAGCTAGCGAAGCGCGGGCGCGCTAACGAGGTGAACGAGTAGCTTCGCTGGAATCGTCAGATATTTCGTTAGCTTAGCTCGTTAGGTTAGTCGGTAGCTCGCGGTGTGAACCGAAGTATGTAAAGAGGTGAAACGATGTTCGCCCGCGTAGCCCGCCCGCCCGCTAGCTGGCGGTGTGGCCTGCGCTTAAGTGGTTCTAAGTAGTATGTTATTTTATCTTAATTGCATAAGATCTCTGGCTACAACAAACTCTGCTATCTCACAGTGTGCTACAAAATTGACATGGAATCAAGGTAAGGTTACTCAATGAATGAGTTTTAAAACACTTTTATTTATTTATTTAGTAGGTACATAAAACAAAAAAATATTTTTCTGTAACGTTTTGATATATGTTTTTTGTTATTAATTTTGCAGCCGAAGAGTTAATCGGGTTTCCTGGCGGCAGCTAGAGATACTCTGGGAATTTTTACATGCCAACCAATCTATCGCTACTGCACACAATCGCTCCCTGCAAGCCAAAGAATACTCAAGAAGAAAGTGGACAGATTGCAGAAATCTTAAACTCGCAAGGCGATGGCGCACATAAAGATTCGGCAGGCTGGACTAAACCTTTTTCAATTTAAATTATGTACTTATATTAATATTAAATAAAACAATATTTTTTTTCAGTACTGGATAGATTATAAGGCCAAACTTAAAAAGCGGGTTGCTATGTTACGGGCTTCTCATGTGCGGACTGGGGGAGGGCCTTCCACTAAGAAGCCAAAATGGTGATATACTTTGACATAGAAAACTTTTTAGAAAAAAAAGATTTTTATGGTTGTTTAAGCGACAATCTTAAAAGCGTAGACGGGCTGCGCGGGAATTGAAAAATAGGTATTTGAAGAAACTATTGCCGTCGCGCTGCGCTCTAACAACCGGGCGGTATCAATATGTGAGTGAAGTCTGTATTTGTGTGCGTAGCTCAGTAGCGCGCATCTCCCGCCCGCTCGCGCCAACGAAACGTAGTACTATTATATATTCTGTGACCAAACTACAACCAAACTACTTGTACCTACGTTACGTTGGTCTCTGTCTCAGTCGGATTGAAGATATCGGCGTGCGCAGTGTTGCCAGTTGCCAGTGGGCCAGAGTGACAATGAATTGTGGGCAATAGAAAGGCGCAAGCGTATCACGGCGTCAAATTTTGGCAAAGTATGTGAACTGCGTAAAAAAACATCAGTTGCAGGTTTATTAAGATCTTTGTTATACTCGCAATTCAAAGGCACTCCTGCTACAAACTACGGAAAAGAGAAAGAAGATGAAGCAGCAATTGATTTTTCAAATGAAACAGGACTGTCCGTAGTCAAGTGTGGGTTGTTCATCGATAGCAATAAAAGCTTTTTGGCCGCAAGTCCCGATGGACTAATAAATGAGGATTCAGCTATTGAAATAAAATGCCCGTATAAAATTGCTGAGATGACTCCAACAGAAGGAATAAAAAAAAAGAAATCGACTCCTGCATACCTACTCCACAACGACAAGTTAAAATTAAAAAGGAATCACAATTACTACTATCAAGTACAAGGCCAATTACACATCACATGCCGAAGATTTTGTTACTTTGTTTTGTGGAGCCCCAAAGGTATATTATATGAGAAAATTGAAAAAGACGACGAGTTTTGGCAAAATATGGAACCAAAATTAGAAAAAAAAATCCACGAATGCCTTCTCCCTGAAATAATTGACGGTCGGTTACCAAGAAATTTACCTGTAAGAGAAAGGATGGAAATGACGACAGAATAAATGTACATATTATTATTATATAACTTTTGTATTATTTAAAATACCCACAAGCATCTCTTCTGCATAAAAATTAAGAAGTAGCTTTTGCCCACGGCCACAGAATATATTGTAACACCAGGGACTCCGCTAGTGTTACTTATTGTGATTGTTATAATAAATGAAAACGATATTGGAGATTTATAACTTTAAATATATTTTGGCATCTGCCTTTAGCGAACGTTGGAACCAGAGTCTTTTATAAAAAACAAAACATATTTTCACATTCGTATTTCAAATTCTTTTAATTTTCACCTGACGCTTCCAAAGGCTATCTTGTCTGCCAGAGACCTGCAGACAAGGATATCCTCTTTACATGAGCTACGCCCCTACGAATAGAGGATAAGAGGAAATGCCTCGCAATCATCTATTCCAAATCTTTGGAAGGGTCAAGTGTAACCTACCTATACCTAAAAAGATGTCCCTACCTATAAGCGGATGTGGACGAACAGGGGTGCGTATGCTTCTATAGAAGCAGCTTACACTATGACCTGCGATCAATTAATTTATTAAAATTTACCATGCACCACTTGTGCTTATCAACAACGCAGTCATACCGAAGCCCTGCCGGGGCAAAACCGCTAGAAAAGCTCCGGCACATCGCGGTTGCTTTAACAAATAATGTGAAAACTCACATTCATCCAGATGGGATTTATATCTATAATTTATAATATTATAACTTTAAATTCCTCGGACGCTATCGAGTCAGAGAAAAAGAAGGTCATACTAATATAAATATACCTAAGTCTTGAACCTACTCCAGCGATCCGCACATAACAAAGAAAATCAAATATAAATTATTAATTGACATTAACCAACAACTGTGGGTCACCAATATCAGTTGAACCAATGGTGACAACTAGTCACCCTCTGCGAAAGGCTATGCCCCGTAAGCAGAGTTGGCATCAACCTCCATGGCGCCCTCTTACTCCCCTCTCTTCAGGATGGGCCATAGTTCCCTATAGTTAACTTATATTTTTCAAACTGGAGTAACTTCAACCTATCTGACCATAACATTCTGTCTTCATCTTTGAACAAGTGACCTTCTCTTCCTCGGCCGGCTGCGTCCCTCACGCACGTACGAGTCCATTTTCAGTATCCACATGAAAAAAAATAAACTGATTAATAAACTATTTAACAAAAAACACTAAAATAATGGTTTGTTTACATTAATAAATGTATCTATTTACATGAACTTGAAACTCATCCGATGATAGTTTCGGATACAAACAAATATTTTTTTAAAAGGCCCATATACAACCTACGTAGTTTGATACTCCTAACTGTCTGTCGCCTAGAAGTATAAATCATCACTTACATACATGGAATTCTGTTCAACCTGTGCTTTTTATATTAACTATAGCACAACATGACATATTATTTTTCATTTTATGACAACCTATGAATGAAATTAAATAATATTATTTGTAAATCGATAATGTTCGAACTTGATAAAGAATAATGCTAAGAGATCAGCAGAAATCCGAAAAATATCTAACATACTAAATCTACCTAGTATAGAAAGTGGAAACTCAAACAGTTATAAAATTCTCAAAACGTTACGTTTCCTGACTTTATAATTGTATACAATTGTTTCGAATTTCTTTCTTCTTACACTTATCTTATTTATTTTAGCTCGGGCATTAAGAGAAAATTTGATTTTAATATTCAAATACATATTATTTTGTTTGCGTGGTATGGGTGGGTGTTCGTGCTGTCCCCATCGAAAAAAATCCAAATTACTCGAAATTATTGTTTTACAATCATTTGGCTCAACGGCTGAGTCTACTAAAATGACCGATTCATCCAAATCCATGGACACCATGGGGAATTGAACCTCGTATTGGACCATCTCCTTCGGTTCGGTCTGCAATACAACGGATTCTTCGACTACCTTATCCTCAAACACGCGATCCACTTCAATGCAAGCATTGGTGTTGTTGTCGGGATTACGTGGAGGTTCCGACAACAGTTTCTCTTGCTTCTCTGGAATCAGATTATAATTAAATATTGGAATGGACACACCCGCTTCCTTATCTTCATCCGTCAAATCATCTTCATCCGTCAAATGTACATTATCATGGAGTAGGCTGCTTTCTCCACAGCTCTGCTCATCATCGTCACACTCGTCATCATGGTCATCATGGTTGACGTTCGTCATCATGCTAGAATATAAGGGTGTATTATTATCGACATTAATAAAATCTGGTCGTTCGCATTTTTCGAATACAACGGCGGTCGTCGTTTCAACATAAGATGCCTTTTGTGCACGTTGTTTACATGACATGCATTTGCACGGGAATTCGTTTCTAATTTTATCACACAACACATCAAAATCAATACCTTCATGGTATGTGTAGTTATAAAAATGTTTTGCTGCGCTTTGCAAAAATGCGCCTAATATGAGCGCGTAATCGCTCTCTCGCCATTCACCGTCGGTGGCGATGAATCTAAACTCTACTAAAAAATCTTCAAAACAAACTCGGTCTATGCCGGTAAACATTAACATTTTCACGTTTTCATTCAATAAAATCTTTTCACACTTAAATCATCATTTTATTCAAAACCACTTAGCTTTATTTTCCTGGCGTTGGTCTCGCCTGATCATCAAAACATACAGCAATCCTCTGAGATGCTTTTATTATATGGGGGGTTTCTTCATGCAATGTCACGCCTTGCACACGCGGGAAAAAACCGGACCTCCACCATTTGTAACACCAGGGACTCCGCTAGTGTTACTTATTGTGATTGTTATAATAAATGAAAACGATATTGGAGATTTATAACTTTAAATATATTTTGGCATCTGCCTTTAGCGAACGTTGGAACCAGAGTCTTTTATAAAAAACAAAACATATTTTCACATTCGTATTTCAAATTCTTTTAATTTTCACCTGACGCTTCCAAAGGCTATCTTGTCTGCCAGAGACCTGCAGACAAGGATATCCTCTTTACAATATAATAGTACTACGTACAGAAACTTCACTCCTTTGATCTTGAAGAAAGCCGCTTTTATAATAGCCTACAAAATCACTTGAAACCCCACGCGCAAGCTAAATTGCATTTAATCGCCGCGCTTGAGAGTTGTTATTAATTTGTGTCCGTTCTCGTCCGCAACATACCTATGCCGCTTGACCGAGTACTAGGGCTGTCCGGAAAGAAAAATAAAATACAGTACATACCTTTTAATACTTTTGTTGTATTTATGAGTAGTCTATCTAGATCTATCTCAAAATATTTAAAACAAAAATACTATTTAAATAGGTACTTTCCTACCTTAGATATTTATCAAAGCTAAACCTGGCTGTGTAAATGGAACTACGTAATTAAATACCTTACTATACTATAAAAATAATAATTAATATTCTAACTACGTAAATACGGGTGACATAAATAAGAATAACAAATGTAAACATTTCGTAGGTAGGTACTTACCTACCTAATTGTAATTAGTAATTACATGTAGACGTGCATTACTGTATCTTTCGATGTCCTTTAGAAGTGTGAAAAACGAGATGTTCGGATCCTTGTTATTATTTAAGCAGCCGATGCTACATGCTTTTGCCTTCATTTTATCGAAAAGAAAACGAAAGGACGACTGCTCATCTCGAACTAACGTGCGATCTACTGCACATAATGCACCAGGCGTCATCGTAGGTACGCGTACAAACGAATCGAACGATTAAAATTGAAAAACGTGCGTGCGCTTCGCTTGCGAAAACCATACTGAATTTGGTCCGTCGGCGGACCGAGACCGCCCAGTCGGGCGGTAGGTAATTATAGCGCGCAAGTACATGGAGTGACGGAGGCCTGCCACGGCTTCGCTCCCGACAACTGACTACTACCCTACCTACCTAAAAAAATAATTAAAAAAACTTATTATCCTATTTCGGACGACGGCTAATCCAAAAACGCAAAAAATATAAAAATCGGTGTAATTAACACGATTGTCGACTTCCTTTAATATTTATAGATTTATACTTGATAAGAGCAGTCATTATTTTATAAACTCCCCTGTAAATATTTATGTCAAGTCAAAAGCAGAATTATCACACCAAGCAGTAGAGTGCAAGTTACGTATTATACCTAATGCTTTCGGTTTGTATTTTTTAAGACGCACTTCGCTAAAGTTCATTTCAATTATTAGTTAATTATAAACCCTAAAAAGTCGTTGAATTGTTACTTCGTTGTCTCTTAAAAAAAAAAACAATATGAGCATCAAATTTCACTGTTCTTAATTGTGTACGTATTAGTCTAACCCTCCCTCACCTCTCGTCACCCCCCGTAGAGTGCGATAGAGACAACTGCAGCTCAGAACGATTTTACCTACAAAAAACCTTGACCGATCGACGTTTCGTATTCTCCTGTTTTCTACTCCAAACCTTAGCCAATTAAATTATATTTGGTATCAAAATTTAAAGGAAGAATAGATCTATGCCCCCTATTACTTGTTTTTATTTTAAAAACTTTTCAATTTTCTTTGGTAGTCGTCTGATTACGTAGGTAAAAACGGGGTATTTTTTTAGGTTTTTGGTAAGTCATATTTATTTTTATAATAAATTTTTTGAAAAAAAAAATGACAGGGGCATGCCTTTAATAGACCTAGATTTTTATAAATAAAAACGATTACTCTAGGGGCATTATCCAGGAAGAGAATAGGGGAATACATTTGCATGGAAAAATGCAGCCCGTCTACGCTCTTAACTGACCCTGGCTGTCGACTCATTTCATATTAACAGAACGCTGTCATGGCTGAGGGAATGTTAATATTTTTCATGATTTGCCATTACATTTTGTAAATCCTATGACTAAAGAAGATATTAGATTATTGTTAGAAAGTACTTTCTTCTGGTGTGATTCATGCAACTTGTTTACTGTATATATGATCATTACCCATTAGACGAGTTATGTTTGTTTCCGTAAGAACTTTATGTGATAGTTGATTTCATTTGAGCCTTACAGTTGTTGTATTATGACTGTAGCTAACTAGGTACTTAATATTTACACGAACTACAGTCATAATAGAAATTATTTTCAATATTTTAGATAAAAATGGCGTTAACATCTGCTGAAAGAGCCAAAAGGTATCGAGATAAATTAAAAAAAAAACCCTGAGAAGGCTGAAGAAGTTAGAAAAAAACAGTTAGCGCGAATGAAAGCCAAAAGAAAGAAGGTATCTGAAATGAACGAAGAGGAAAAGATTAGTCATCGTAATAAATGGAAAATATAAAAAAGAAAGCAAAGAGCTGATAAACAGAAAACAAAAGTACAGATAGACGGGACACCGAAAAAAGAAACCTCTATCACCTCATCTCTCAAAAAACGGCGGATGATAAGGCGTCTTAACAATCAAATTCTGGAAAAGCTGGATAAGATTACTCATCTAACCAGGCAACTTAACACACAAAGAAAACGCTATTATAGACAACAGCTAAAATCTAACAAAATTATTGAAAAACAAAAAAAAAAAATTGGTAAATATAGCTAGAGAAGAGTTTTTAGAATATACACTGCGAAAGACATATCGCCGCCTTAGTGCTTGAATGGCCAATCGACCAGTGAGCCAATTTTACAGGAGACATTTTTTTAAGTTACTTACAAATATTATTACAAGTTTATTAAAATCTTTCATACATTACAAACATGTAGTATTGCTTTATATATATTTAAATAATAATTGAAAATAATAAACAATGCACTGATTATTTTTCATTTTAATGATGGAGGTTGGCCAAAATGGTTCTAACAAAATTATGTTTATGGATTTAGAGCACAATGACATGGAGATAGTGCTCTAAAATGACGTGCAAGTTTAGTGCTTGTTTGTCCAAACTACCACCATAAACGCTATACAGTATGTTCAATTTTACACAAGATTTTCTGTTCGTTCGAATACAACTTGACTTCAAAATGTGTTAGGAGAGTAAGGCTTTAGATAATCAAATAAAAACACTAATAATAATAAAATATTTTATTGACTACATGTTTATACAAAAGCTGGTACCTACCTACTAAAAATTACTATATTATTCTTCTAGTTTACTGCATTATGGGTATCAAATTAAAGGGCTCATGATGAGGATTTAAAAAATGGTATATCATGACTTTGTTTGAATTGGAAAAAAGAAAAGTGCAAATACAAAAAAACTCGACTGCGTAAAAAATAGTTTCATTTTTTACACTTCTAGACTAAACTTGTTTTTTACTTTTGAGTTTTTATTTATAGTATTTTTTTACGCAGTCGGGTTTTTTTTTGTTTTTTAAATGTATTTTTTCTTTCTATGTTTTTACTTTTTTCCTTTTTTGGCTTTAATTGTAGTATTTTTATTATGTTTTGATTTGGTTTTTTGTTTCGCTATTCTTGTTTGTTCCGGTTTTCCAATATTTATATTTTTGCTCGTGGTTGGTATATCTTCGGCATCTTTATGGGCTTCAACCTTTTTTATCAACGCTTCCATGTACTTTTTGTCTTCTAGAGGCATGTATTTGTAAACTGACCTGATATCTTGAATTTTTTTATCAGCTAAACAGTTTTTTGGTTTTTTAATCACTATTTCATTTAAAATGATTATATTTTGTTTTTTTATGTCTGTTATTATGGCAGTGGCCGTGAAACTGGTTCTGTACTCTACTAAATTCCAATTTGGTTTCTTTTATTTTATTGATTTTATTTTTTTGTAAGGAATTTGACCAAATCCAAGTTTTATAGCCTCATCATGAAAAGAGTAAAAGTCTGTGTCTAGCATTTGCAGAAAATAAAGCTTAATTTTCGATTGTATTTTGAATAGTTCCCGCATTAATCCCAGAGGGCTATAAATTTCCTTGTGTCTTAAGTTTCGTTCTATAACGCTGTGTACGCAATCTACTTCTTGAACATTTCCATGGCCAGGTTCTGAAAATTTTTGCTCAATTTCCGTAATATTTTTGGCTTTATCTGACTGCAAAAAATTTAACAAAGCCATACTCATGTGTGAGTTTTTGTTTTGTGGTACACAAGAGTCAGACCAAAGAATAATTTTGGTTATATTGCTAGGCAAATTTTCGACAATGCGCACTAAAATTTTGATTAGTGCACTGGCTATATCGTCTCCTGCTCGTCCAGTCTTCGTTTCATCCCAGATAGCGTTAGTTGCGGAATTGTCTATATTACAGTGTCCCGTCAAGTTATAAACTGTGAGTTTACTAGTATAGTAAAAACAAGAGATGTTCGCTTTGGGCAAACTAAAAATATTTTCCAGATCAAAGGTTACAACAGCTACATTTGTGTTTTTTGAATTCATTTGCCTGTCTCTTGCCCTTTCTTGATCACCTTCATCTTTACGTATAATATGTTCTTTATATTTCAGTTGTTGATTCTCATCAGGATTTATGATTGCTTTGTATTCACAACATAAATCGCAGGTATCTTTTTTTGGTCGATGAAAACTGAAATTAAAGTTTTCATTGAAAACTTTTCTATAGATGTTTTCTTTAACCGGTTCCTTATAAAGCAACTTGTAAAGCGAATACATCTTTGTGATGCTTAAATCTGGTCGTAGGTATTGACGCTTTGTGGTAGCTCTACAATAATGTGACTCCTGTACCGGAAATGATTATATATGTTGTTTGACTTCTTCAATCTTTTTGGGATCAGTTTGTTTTTTTAACAAACTTACCTTTTTGGGGAGTAGGCGTTATATTAGCATTATTAGCGTACTTTTTTTTGTAGAAATGGTATACCCTTTTAACAGAAATGTCCAAGGTAGCACAATAGAATTTTTTGCATACTCTCTCTTTGGTTTTCCCATTTGGAAAATAATACACAAAACTATATTTCCTTCTACTGGTTTCCCTCTGGGTTCGTTTTCTTTCTGTTTGTTTTCACTCAGTGTATTCATTGTAGTATTTATATTTTTGGTCATCATTCAGGCTATAGAACTGAGCTTTTATTTCGTCTCTTTTATTATTTGAAAATCTTGTTGAACAGTTATAGTTACAAGTTGCTTCACATCCAGTTTGGACAACTTTTTTCTGTTTGGATTCTCCTTTCATATTTAAATATTCTTCGCCTTCTCTTTTCTTTTTCATTATATTTCTTTTCCATTTTTCTGGTTGTCTTTTTCTTTTTCTTGTAAGAAAATCAATTGTGTCTTGTTCGTTTCCTTCAAAGCTAACATCATTTTGGCCAACTTCTTGGCTAACTACTTTATGTTTCAATTCAACTTTCTTTCCTTTTCCTTTGCATGTCATCAAAATATTGTACACTTTTTCTTCTTGTTCATTCTTTTTAAACGTATTTGTAATAATATCCTCATTATCATCAGAAAATAACTGTTCCTTTACTGTATGAAGTCTGAAATTAAAATAAGGTTATTGTTTTTTAATAAAGCATAATAATTAAATTAAAGCTTAACTGTTTTAAATAAAAATTGTTAAAAATAAACTGATCTCAAAAGGGTTGACGACGTCGAATAACTTATGAAGTAATTTTCAGTACAGGAGTCACAGTACAAAAACTGTTAAATAAAAACAAAAAAACTTTCTGAGTTGAAAAATCATTAAATAACTTCTCTCGTTCTGGGTAGAGCGAGTGGTCAAAATGAAAATCTAAGATGGCGCCAAAGATTATCATTTTGACCCCATTATCGTTATCAGCGACCCCGAAAACCATGAAAACGACACCTATGAAGTAAAAACTGAAAATTTTCCTCGGCGCCATGTTGGATTTTCATTTTGACCACATTTTCGTAATCAGCGATCCCAAAAATCATGAAAACGATACCCATGAAAGAAATTTCGAAAATATTCCTCGGCGCCATCTTGGATTTTTATTTTGACTACATTTTCGTTATCAGCGACGCTGAAAACCATGAAAACGACACCCATGTAGGAAAATCCGATAATATTCCTCGGCGCTATCTTTTAAAAAAAAAACTCAATTTTAATGATTTTAATCATCAAATGAGTCCTCCCAGCCAGGGCAGAGCGGGAGGGACTGTCAGACTCGTACTGACTAACATCCACGGTGTCCTTCAATAGCCCTTTACGTTCCGGGGTCACGGTAATTCGCGAGTCCCGCGACCCCGGCAGGCTTTAGCCCTCTATAGGGGAGGCCCGTCTTAATGCTGACACTCTTTGAGTCGCGATCTTGGATTTTCATTTCATTGTTCGCGTAAAAGTCCATGCGCGCAAGTCTTTTGTCCTTGATCCAACCAATTCGGGAGTACCTATTCTTTCAAAAAAAAAAAACGGTCTACATTTGCCACAAAAATCGGTGAACATCATAAAAACAAACAGCTCAACACAGAACCTCTTACTTTTTTAAGTCGGTTAAAAAGTAGCACGTGAAGTAGTAAGATCGAATCACGAATTAGATGCGAGTAGATAACAATCATCCTATATGTAACACACAAGTAACAACTTTACTAACAACGACCACTAAAACAAAAGATTATCAATAAAATGTCAACGTACCTTTCTAAATCCAATTCGCCTAATTTATAATCGTTTTTCTTCGTTGTTACTGACATTTTAAAGCACTTGGAACTGTTCAGAAACAATTTAAATCATTAAAATTATCGACAAATGCCGCTAACACGAAAACGAAGCAAACAATAAACAAACAAAATGGCGTTGCGTGGGTTCGAAATGCTTCATTGTGATTGGTCAGTCGATGGAGATTGGACAAACAAGAACGGAGACTGATATTTAGATGCGTTCATTTGAGCTAAATATGGAGTTAGAGTACTTAAGCACTTAAAACAGTTTTTATATGGGAGATTGGAATATTTTATTTTTGTTATAGTGCAAGTTATATAAAAAAAAATGAATAAAATAGTTAAGTCCGTAATCAGGGTTGCTACACGTTTAAATAAAAAAGTCTATTTTGCTAAAATTGGTCGGTTGGCCATTCAAGCACTAGGGCAACGATATGACAATTGTGAAAAAAGAGTTGATAAGGAAGTCTTGAAACGAATAATAAAAAACTGTAAAGCCGGAAATAAGACCTACGTTGCAAAATTGATGGGGCTTCAAAGAACGACTCGGATGAAACAGAAAAGAGTTAGGCTCACGTGTTGCCAAGAAATTGAGGAGTTTTGGCTGAGGGATGATGTTACTAGAGCAACAGCAGGAAAAAAAGAATGCAGGGTTCGTGGAACAGAAAAGCGTCAAATAAGATACACAGTCGATACGTTACAGAATTTATATAAAAAATATAAAGAGTTACCTAGGTGGAAAATATGGGATTACAACGTTGTGGAAATACAAGCCATTTTACGTCATGTACTCGAAACTGAACTCAAGGAATCCATGTTTATGTATCAAACACGCTAATATTGATCTAAAATATAAAGCCTTACAACTATATGGACCATTAAAACAAAAATCTCTGGATGAAATAATTAATGAAGTTACTTGTGACCGCCAATCCTACTCTTGCGCGGCCAATCGATGCAGTCAGTGCAAAAATTACAAAGTACAGTATAAAGAAAGTAGTAACGATGAGAAACAAAATGTAACCTGGTGGCAGTGGGAACGCATTGATTACGAATATGTAAAAAAAGAAGGAAACGAATCCAAAACAATTAAGACGAAAAAGACAGTTAAATCTTTAAAAAGAACATCGATTGCTGAGCTTAAACGCGAATTCGATTCTGAAATAATAATACATTCAAGAAACATGTATTTGTTATGAAGCACCAGCACAATCAATATCAAACCGTCATTAACAATTTACAAGAGAATGAGGCTGTAGTGATTTGTGATTTTAGTGAAAACTACGAATGCAAAATGAGAGAAGAGGTGCAAGCTCTTCATTTTGGAGCTTCCAAAAACCAAGTATGTCTACATACTGGAGCAATTTTTTATAAAGCCTGTATGCAATCATTTTGCACAATATCCGAAAACACAAGCCATAGACCAGAAAATATATGGACACATTTAAATCCCATTTTGAATGAAATCAAAAACACCAAACCAAATGTCAAAATTATACATTTTTACTCTGATGGCCCCACCTCCCAGCATCGGCAAAAGGGAAACTTTCATTTACTTAATACTCTGCCAAAAGAAATAGGAATTGAATACTGTACGTGGTCATTTTTATTTATTTATTTATTTATTTATTTATTATTATTATAAACACACTATCTTTACAGGCAGACCCAATACAATAGTGGTTTGCAAACACACACAAGATAATTTGAAAATAAGTTACGACTAATACTAGGTATAATTAAAACACTAAACTTTAAAAATAACTTGTAAAACACAAACAAACAAACAAAAACAACAACACAAAAAAAAGTAAAAATTAAATATAAGAGACAAAATTCAACAAAACTCTTGCGAATTCACTCAAGTTGCACGAAAATATGTCTGTCCTCTCATGCACTTCATTTAAAACACGTAATGTGCGGGTGAGCGATGTTTTTGACAGCAGGTTGGTTTTGGCAATTTTCAGAGAGCGGGCATGGCAAGAGCATTGCGGACGGCATTGGTGGATCCGTAAAACGTACTATAGATAAACATGTTGCTTTTGGTGCGGATGCAACAAATGCCTCTCAAATATATTATCTTTTGACCAATTGCTTTAAGAGTACTAAGTTTTTTCTTGTAGATGACAGTCAAATCGAAAACTATTCGGAAAGACTTCAAAACCTCAAAACCTTGACTGGTACATTAAATTTACATCAAGTAATCACGTTAAAAGACAGTGCGACAAACGAGATAAAATATAGAGATTTAAGCTGCTATTGTGGTGATATAAAAGGACAATGTTTGTGCTTTTCACCTCAGTATCATTCGTTGATTAATGCCACTGCTCGTCAAGCCACTAATCTTCGTTCCGTTCGCCGTTATAAATCTTTAGAATCAATAAGTAATCCCATTCAGTTAAGATCAAAGTCTTTGAAATCAGAAGATCTAACGAATAATAATTTACCGACGGTACAAATTTTTAAACACGAGCACGACGACGATGTAAAAGAATCGACAAACCAACACGAAAAAAGTTCAATTGCCTTTGTGGAAATGGAGAGCGTCGTAGATTCTGGTCCGATCGGACAACCAGATTTACTGGAATGTGAAACAGATACCATCGTTATTCCTCTTGAATCAACTAAGACTTCCAGTCCAACCATTGAATTAATAGATTTGATACAATCTGCCGAAAATATGTCACCACTACCTCTATGTCTTCAGGCTCTAAGTGATGATTCAATTTTGTTATCTAGTCTAGAAAATGAAAAGGACAATGACAGTAATATAGGTAATAAAGATAGGGGCTTGAATAAAGAAAATAAACCTAAAGAGCATAACAAGCCGTTAAAAAGAAAATTAGAAAAAAAAAACGTTAACTCTACTTGGCAAGCTATGCACAAACAGGTTTTGAAGTGTACAGCGTGTGATAGTAAATCGAGACAGTTAGCTAAATGTATAATGTGTAAGTTATGGTATTGCTCGGTATGTTCAGGAGGCCAGATTGCAATAGATCTCATTTGTGATGTTTGTATTAACGATTATATGATGCCTTGATATATACTTGATATATATATACTAATTTTACTTATTTTTTATTGTGATTTTTTTTAATTGCCAAAAATGTTGAGAGATTATTATTTAGAGATAAATTTGTAATGAAGAAAAACTATATAAATGTAAAGGGCTGAAGAATGTATAAGCCTAGCTTGCCACCTTGGCGTATCCCTCTAATGTGAAATGTTAATTTTCACAAAATATTTATCCAAATTTAAAGTACCTAGGTAGGCTTCATTTGTGATACTAATTGTTTAAAAAAGATTATTTCAGATATATTTTTATAAATACTATATTTTACTAGTAGGTAGGTTACATAGTGAAATATTTTTGGCAAATCACTTGGCAAAAATATTTTCAGTAGAACTAAGAGTAAAAGACTTAACTGATAAGCAATTTCGACAGATTAAAAATATAAGTTAGAAATTAAACTGATTGAAAGTTAAAGTTTTAATTTTATAATTAAGATAACATGATGGATAACTTGACTGATGAATAAGATACTCGATTTTCCAAATAAATAATTTAAAGTACTTTAGCAAAATGTTTTATTAAAATACATATAATATTTAATATTTATAATACAGACATACACATCTCATTAGAAGAAATAAATCTGTAAGATTTTAACCTCACAGTCAGCACTATGCTTAATAATTCTGTTTCGTCACGTCACATGTCCGTTTAGTAACTGTCCCAAAATATTTTCGCCTTATTTTTTTTTTATACTTGAAATATTTAAGCCGAATATTTATTATTAGAATTTTATAAATGAAGAAATATAAACTGCATTAAGATTCTATTAAAATTTTGTCATTTCTCGACTGATCAAAAAAGTTACACGAAAAATAAAGGAGAGGGCGCTGCAGTGCGTCAACAAAGATCAGCTGCGTGAATTAAAATCGATTTAAATGGTTAAAGTTAATAATCTGTGTTAAATAGTAAACAAAGTGATAAAGTTAAAGGACTTTTAAAGGTTCGAGTTGAAGGACAATAGTTATGTGCGTGAAAACTCAAGAAATCCAAAATTTTCTCCGAGTAACGACAAATTTTAAACCAGTGGCGCCTAGAAAAGCATTTGGATTCAAAGTGTTAGCACATAGCCCGATCGCTGTTATGCCAAACAAACACCTGTGGTAACTACTAACACCATTAAGGTACGTTATAGACCCAATCTTACCACTATCAACATAATTACTACCACATTCTCAAGTTCAAAAAGTGCAAATCATAACATAACGTTAATGAAGAAAGCGCCATCTATCGGTTTTATTAAAAACCACCAACTGCGACATTGACAGACACAAACACAGCGTTCGATTAAAGGATCGAAAGTGACACCGGAATCACTAGAGGGCGTTACTAGTACCCAAAGCCCACAATGTCATCTAAAGTTTGCGCAGGTTGTAAACAAGATCTACCTGGAAAAGAAAACATAACGTGTACACTGTGCAAAAGCACATACGATTTAGAATGTGCCTATATCCCGGCCGACCGCTTCAAAGCCATGACGGTCTCAAAGGGCATTAAAACTTGGAAATGTCAAGCATGTTTATGTAAAATACCTAAAAGAGGGAACATAGAAACTCCAATCCGTCCACAAGAACGAGATCCACGACCGATAGTTTCAACACCAGAAATAAATAACGTCACGATAAGAAAAATAACAAGCAACTTACTGAATGACACTACAGGTTCTGTTGACCTTAGTCTGTTGGGCGATACAATTAATACGCAGGACGAAGCGAAAGCATCTCAACCAAATACACAATCTGAAATAACTCTGCAAACCCTAAGTGAAACGATAATTTTGCGACTACAAGAAAACAACAAAGCCATTATCACAGAATTAAAAGATATTATTCAGATTGAAATAAATAAAGCCATTTCAAAATTAAGAGAAGACGTTGAACGTGAAACGAATACCTTAATGAGACAGAATGAACAAAGAATAATAGAAATTCAAGAAACAAAGACTGCAATAAAAAATCTAAGAACTAAAAACGAAAAACTTAAAATCGAAATAGAAGATATAAAAACAAAAATCAAAACTGTGAACAATCAGCCAAACCATAATAATTACACAGAAAATCAATCAAAAAAGATTGTTTTATATGGTCTTGATGAATATTACAAGGAACCAGTCAACAATCTGCATATGAGACTAATTGATTTATTCCGAGAGATTATGAATGTTGACCTAATAGGTTATATAGAGGATACCCACAGAATTGGCAGATTTAGTACAAAAAATCGACCACTGGTGATTGAACTGTTGAGCAAGAGAATGACTACGTATGTTAAAGAAAACAGACACCTCTTCCAGGGCACCGGATTATTTTTATCAGAATTCCTAGATAATAATGCGTGAAGGGAAAGGAAACTAATGCGAGAAGAAATGCTAAAAGCAAGAAACAAAGGACTACATGCAATAATTCGTAACAATCAATTGCTGATAGAAGGAAAACTAATATCAATAGAAGACAAAACGACCAAAAACCGATTTAGTATAAATCAAGACAAGGAGGACCAAGTAAATTCCCAAGATGATGATAACTTTCGAAGGTACAATAATACAGAATACAACAACAAGCCATTTCAAAAACAAAGACCAACATTTTAAAATATTATTTCAAAATATCCAAAGCCTGTTTAACAAACAACATATACTGGAAGCCTTCATGGAACAAACACCTAAGTACTCAGCTATATGCTTATCAGAATCGTGGTTGTCACAAGAAAAAATGGATACAATACAATTTAACGGCTATAAATTTGCATCCTCTTACTGCCGGAAAAATCGTACAGGTGGCGGAGTTTGCATCCTTTTACAAGAACACATTGAATATATAGAAAGAAGTGACATTATAGATTTTTCAATTGAATATGTTATTGAAATATATGCGACTGAATTTGTAAAAGAAAGATTGTTATTAATAACTATTTATTGGAATAGAAGAGAGGAAGACGTATTTTATAAACAATTAAAACAGATTCTGACATATTTAAATAAAAAATATTTTAGACTTAATATAATTATAGGAGGAGACTTTAATATAAATATCTTAGAAAATAATACAAAAACAAACCAATTTTTAGACCTCATGCTAGAATATAAGTTCACACAACAAATAAAATCACCAACACGAATAACTCAAACATCATCATCATGTCTAGATCTAATTTTTAAGAATTTCTATAGTCATTTGTATACAACAGTGGAAGAGCTAGGTTTCTCAGATCATAGTGGTACTATCATACATATGGATCTTCCCCAACAAACTAAACAAACTATCTGGTATGTCAAAAAAAGTTTATACAATAATAAAAACACCCAATTATTTCAATCTAAATTAAAGGAAATAAATTGGAACGACATAATACAAACAAATAAAAACATAAATGAAAACTATGACGCATTTAATAGCACATTGACTAAGGTATTAAACCGGTGTATACCTAAAATTAAAATAAACTTAAAAACAAACTATAAAAAGTATTGGCTAACCACAGGCATCAACCTTTCATGTAAAAACAAAAGGCTTGAAAAGATACTTACACTAAAAACGAATAACCCACTAATTATACAAAACTATAAGAAATATGAGAAAACACTGAAGAAAACAATTATAACAGCAAAGAAAATACAATATATAAACAAAATTAAAAAATCTAATAACAAAGTTAAGACTATGTGGAGTATTATAAATGAAGGAACAAATAAGAAGATAAGAAGGGATAAAAATAATATTGAATTGCAAATAAATAGGTTTTCGCCCTAAATCAAGTACCCTTACAGCCTCAATAGACTTGATAACAAAAATAAAAACACATATTGATCAAAAGAATCTTATTGTAGGTATTTTCATTGACCTAAAAAAAGCTTATGATACAGTTAGCCATCAAAAACTACTACAAAAATTAAATAATATAGGTATTTCAGGCAACGCCCTTAGTATATTTGCTTCTTACTTACAAAACAGAAAACAAGTAGTAAAAATTGATAACTTCACAAGCTCAATGCAAAACATAACATACGGCTGTCCACAAGGTTCAGTTATTAGTTCGTTACTATTTATTATATACATTAACAATATAGACAAAATAGGTTTGAAAGGGCACCTAACATTATACGCAGACGACACCTGCCTATTTTATTTCAACAAGTCATTACAAAACATTATGTCTGATGCTCAAAAAGATCTTGACCTACTTAACGAATGGCTAAAATATAACCTGCTAACTATTAACACGTCAAAAACATCATTTATGATCTTCTCCGCAAAAAATAAACAGCTACCCGATTTCTCACCTCTTACGATTGACGGAGAAGTAATCAAACGATCCAGTCACGAAAAATACCTAGGGTTGTGGGTAGATGACAAACTTACGTGGAAACTACACATAGACCATATCAAAACAAAATTAACGTCACTATTAGGAGCATTACGAAATATTAGAAACTGTATACCAAAGAAAGTACGACAAATTATATATAACTCGCTAGTAAAATCTAATTTGGAATACCTAATCGAACTATGGGGATCAGCCACTAAAACAAATCTAAACTCACTACAAAGAATACAAAATAAAATTATCAAAATACTATTTCATTATCACTATGTATACCCAACAAAAAAACTTTACGAAAAAACAAACCTTCTAAATCTCAAGCAACTTTACACATACTACACCTGAATTCTTATAAAAAAATCACCACGAACTCCATACAATCAAACATTCAAATACGTAAAAAGACAATAACATACAATACTAGAAGCAAAAACAGGTTTCAACTAATGACTGCACGAGCACGACTGTTCAATGATTTACCCGAAGAAATAAAGAAATGTGAAAGTATTAATATATTTAAATCTAAATTAAGAAAACATATCTGTAATCGATGACGTCATCAACGCACCAGATGCGAACATCTAAAATACTTATCTTAATTATTTGTATCTCATTTTAAGTGAACTGTAATTGTTCTTATGAGAATAAATTCTTTAAACCATTAATGTCACAGAACCTAAACTTATAGCTAACTATTTTAATAACTTCTTTGCGTCCATCGGAGAGAGCAACAACAGAACATCTGGTAATGAGCCGCGAGGAACCCCAGTGGTCTGCCCCACTGAAAACACCATATTTCTCAGCCCAGTGGAGCCCAGCGATATTTCGCTGGGCTCCACTGGGCTGAGAAATATGGTGTAACACACTATTAAAAAACCTGAAAAGTAAAAAAAGTCATGGAATAGACGAGTTACCACCAAAGTTAATACGACAATGTGCAAACGAACGTACCATTCTTCTTGCTTGTAAATCAGTCATTCGATGACGCCACTTTCCCAGACTACTTAAAAAGGGCATTAATAAAACCAATCCACAAAAAAAACGCGAAAACAGATCCAAATAATTACCGACCAATAGCTCTTTTACCAACCGCCTCAAAAATTTTTGAGAAAGCAATGTACAATCGTGTTTACTCCTGCGAAAAATACAACATTTTTACCGATTGGCAAAATGGATTTCGCTGAAATCGCTCTACTGTCTTGGCAGTTTATAAATACGTACAGGAAGTTTTAAACATAATAAATGATAAAAAATACGCTGTAGGTTTACTGTTAGATATGTCCAAAGCCTATGACAAAGTGCAATACAACATTCTACTAAGTAAATTGCAAGGTATAGGGATCCGAGGAAAAGCTCACGAATGGTTTAAATCCTACCTAACAAATAGACAACACCAGGTCGAAATAGAATTTTATAATGAAAATACCAAAGAGATTCAAAATATTCGGTCTGATAACAAAACAATTAACGCCTCTATCCCCCAAGGAAGTGTCATTGGATGCCTTCTCTTTCTTATTTACATAAACGACCTTCCAAAAGCCATAGAAGGGCCTTGCGTCTTGTTTGCTGATGATATTTCTTTTCTTACTTCATGCCGGGACAATGTCGGGTTGAGCGAAGACCTAAAGAATACGTTAGATAAATCAATAACTTGGATGAATGACCACAATCTCGAAATAAATTTCTCTAAAACCAGAATAATGCCCTTCCACCCCCGTCAAAAAACCCCACTAGACATAAACTTCACCTACAACGGCACATCAATAGAAGTGGTTCATGAATTCACCCTACTAGGCCTGTCGATAGATACAAATATTAATTGGAAATCGCACATCCAAAAGATAAAATCAAAGCTATCAAAATTTGCATACGCTCTTCGTGAAGTAAAAAAGACCACTAACCTCAAAACAGCACTTATCACCTATTATGCCTACGCACATGCGTGGCTTAGTTATGGCGTGATTTTGTGGGGAAACAGCACGGATGCACCAACTCTATTCACGTTACAAAAAAGGCTTGTAAGAATAATAGTAAATATAGAAGACACCGACAGCTGCAGACCCCATTTCCAAGAGCAAAATACACTTACCCTCCCGTGCCTATTCATTCTAGAAATTTGTAAATTCGTACGTCACTACCCACACTTTGACACGACAAGAGAAAACATACAATCTAAATACATACTACGCCATAAAAATAGATTAAACTTACCAAGCTCCAAACTAAAAATGCACTCAACAAGTACTCTAGTCATGTCAATTAAAATATATAATAAATTACCAAATATAATTAAAGAAGAAGAAAAAAATAATATATTCATAAATAAATTAAAACAATTCTTATTATCCAAATGTTATTATAACATCAATGAATATTTTAACGATAAATTTTAGAATTTAATAATTATGCAACTATGGTATAAATTGGGCACGCCACTATTGCGGCGGTAAGGCCCCTCTTTGAAGAGTGGCTGGAGAGGCGCCACGGCGTCCTCACCTTCCGCCTGACGCAGGTGCTTACCGGACACGGCTGTTTCGGGAGGTACCTGTTTCGGATTAAGCGGGAGGACACGCCCGGGTGTCAGCACTGTGAGGATCGCCCGGAGGACACGGTGGAGCATACGGTGGAGGTCTGCTCTGCTTGGGCGGAGCACCGCCGTGTCCTCATCGAGGCGATCGGCGGCGGCGACCTCTCGCGTCCGGCCTTGGTTGAATCCATAGTCCGGAGCGAAGAGGCTTGGGAAGCGGTCACCTCCTTCTGCGAAGCAGTAATGCTTGCGAAGGAGGAGGCGGGCCGCGCGAGGGAAAGGCAAGGCCTTCGCCCCAACCGCCGCAACAGGAGAAGACGCCCCGGGCGTCGGGAGTCGCAGGGCGATCCCCGGCCACCGTAGGCGCGGGCCTGCGGACGGCGAGCATTGGGTGGCTCGCTGTCCGATCACCACCAGGCCCGGGTCGATGGCGCGTTGTGTTTCACGCGCGCCTCAAAGAGATGTCAGCAAAGAAGACGGGGCCCGCTAGGGCCTGAGCCTGCCAGGGTTGCGGAATTTGTTCGAAAGAGTCACCGCGGCCCTGGAACGCAAAGGGCTTTAGAAGGAACACGGATGGGTTTTAGTCAGTAAGAGTCTGACACGCCCTTCCGCTCCACCCAGAGCGGAAGAAGTCATTTGATGATTTCCCATCTTTAAAAAAAAAAAAAAAAACTATGGTATAAATATATAAATACTCGTATTTAACTAGTTAAATAAAAGCCCTCTTCCTCTCTCCTACTTTTGCTGTGCCCGACAGGGTCCACATTGATCATAATTTTGTAAAACCTACCATCTAAGCTAACATGTGGAAGCAATAAATATATTGAGTATTGAGTATTAAAACCTGCATTTGGACAATATGTTACGATACTGACAAATTGTTTGATTTAAATTAAAAATAAATATCTAATGACCAAGCATTAATATTTAATGTCATAATATTGGTATATAAAAACTCATTACGAGCGTTTTTTTCATTTCATTTCCAGCAGTTGATTTTTTATCGCGATTTGTTTTTTGTTACTAACAAGACATTTTTTCCCAGTCTACCTAAAAAAAATAATTAAGATAAAATAAAATACACATTTCTGCACGGAACCTTTACATAAATCACACAAATTATAGTTTTTTTTTACAATACCTCAAAATTCAAAGTCCTTAAACAATAATGATTTTTTAAAGGTTGTTTATTATAACCTGCGCCATTTCAAATGAAAATGCCCATACATCCAAAATAGCACTTAAAGGCAGACTTTCTCGGCATTTTGCAAGTTTCGTCAATTCCAAATCAAAAGGTAATATCGAGGTCCAGTATCCACTTATGTGCTTCCGGTAGCGCAAGCTTCCAAAAAAATCGTAAAGTGCTTCTGGTAGCTAGAGCTACCAAGAGGACTAAGCTTCGATTTTCGGCTCTATTTTGATTACCGTAAGGTTCAGCGGCTCAAAGTTTGTTTATAATATTAGTTGTTTAATGTAGCAACACAATGAGTTTCATTGTGTATCTGTATTACGTCAAATAATTTTATGACAGTTCTTTGAATTGAGTGCCAAAGTGCGGTCGTTCGACGCCATTGAAAAATATTTTTAAAAACATGCCGTAAGTAGTTTCCCTTTAACATTTTTAGATATACATCAAAATAAACGTTGTTTATTGCTCTATTTGGTTAAATATTCACTTTTAATCATTCTTGGTGTGAAAAATGAAAATTTCATTTCGTAAAATGCTCGAAGCGACATTTTGATGACAGTTGGCAGTTTTGAAGCGATGTAAATGCATGATTTTCATATTTTAAACAGGAACTAGGTTCTAAATGATTAAATCTAAAGAATAAACTTTAATTTAAAACATTAATATTAACGTAAAATGTGTGCGTTCAAACAGGATCGACGTTATAGCCACAAGTCTCGTAAGTAAACGCAGCATGTCGCTGTAGTTACCAAAAGCAATTCGGGTTTTTACGGAATAAGGGCTCCGACAAAACTTTTTTTTTGTTGTTGTTTTATTATTTCTTTTTCAGCAGCTATAGCATGATTTGTGGTTTGTAAGGATATTTTTGGAATGGATTTACATATTTTTATTTTGTCGGTTGGTGTTGGTATAAAAAAATCAGCTGTTCAGTACATTTTGTCGAGTTATGCGCACAGAAATGTATGGAACAGCTGATTTTTTTTTGCGATTTCTGGGTTGGTCCCATGGTAAAAGTTGTTCATAATGATGAGTACAATGACCCTTTAAGCGGTATTGAGTTTATTCTGTTTTGGGTGGGTAATTAGAGTGGCAGGGATTTTGTATATTTTTTTCATCTTACTACCTAAATGTTGTCTTTTTAATATTTCATATTTTCAGTAATAGATAAAACAAGCGAGGTAGAGGCCAGTCTAGGGGGCGGGCAGGGAGGCGGGGTAATTGTTCCCCGAGAAAATTGTTTACTGATACGCTACCACAAAATGCACCTCAGGTGGATTTGGCTATACCAGGACCTTCTTCTCGGTGATTATTATTATTTTATTCTCTATTGAATAATAGCATAATTAATAACACTTCCAATTTATTTGTTATATTTTACACGAAGGTTTGTTATTTGTAGATCCTACGAAGAAGAGCACGCGCTGGTGAAGCAAGCGATGGCAAAAACAAAAAAAAATACTGGCCAAAATGTCACCATCGGTCAAGCAAGAGTTAGTGGCGCGAAAACGCCAAAAAGAAGTGGAGCGCTCACTCCTGCCTGATGCGCCTCCTCGTAAGCGGTCACGGTAAGAAAGTCAAAATCTGTTATAACGATATCGCAGGAACTACTCATATTTGGTCTTATTTGTATGGTTTGACATTGGTTATTGTTACAGAAAGCAATCACCGAAGCGAGAAACCTGTCGGTTGATCGCAGGCACGCCAACCACGCCGCCAGCTCCTAAATTGCAGGATTGGGAAATCCGGTAAAATATAGTACCCTATATTTTATAGTACCAATATTTTGGAAAATTTACGTGGCTTCTTTTGATCATTATAATGTCGTCCACAGAAAAATTGAAGAAAGGCTGCTTTCAGCATCTCCAGTCCCCACGTCTCCAGTCCCTCCATCTCCAGTTCCAACATCTCCAGTCCCAATATCTCCAGTCCCAACATCATCTAAGCCTGATTTTTCAACTCCAACAAGGTAACAAGACATTTTTATAAAAAAAATATATTTCATCACATAATTGTAGCAATTAAACAAAATAATTTGTTGTTTTCCAGCACTATCAGTTTTGAAAGTATTTGAGAAGCTCCCGGATTTTCTCCGCTACACGTGGACTGGACTTCTGGCAATCTAAGTAAGAATAATTTTGTTTTCCTATAGAGTAAATTACCTATGATTTTGTAAATCTGAAACTATAAATAATATTGTACTCATTTTCATAGAAACCGATGTCAAAATGGTTGCTTCAAAAAAAGCGCCTCAAAACAAGAATGTCCTTTCTGGAGTGGGTATGTATATCCAACAATCGAAATCACTTTTTTTGGACTTAAATTTACAACACATTTTAACTAAATATTTATTCTAGGCTCCACTTTGAGCAAAAATGCCTCGTGCACCAGCACTACCGCCGAAATACCAAGGCGAAAAGCAGTATCTGGTAAGTAATCATTATCAGCATCAAACAATTGCACCGTTATTATTGTTTCTTCAGCAAAAATAACTTCTTTCTTTTTTCTAGATCTGTGTACAAATCGATCGGATGCCATTTTGGCCCAATGGCTACAGGACGAGGACGACGACGACACGCACGAGGCAAATGATATATATAGCATTAAGTGAAATGGAGTTCACTGATTTGGAGTCTGCCCACATACTAGGAGTGGGCGTTAATTCAACGAACGGCTTTTTTAACTGTTAATCTAATGTTAGCGAATTAACTGCTTTTTGTTTACCGCAAAACCCGTTAAATCTATCAACTGTTTCATTCAACGATTTTGGCAAAACGCATATTATTAACTCAACGAATAGGTATTCAAAAGTCGCTAACCTTATTTGAAGCTGCTAACGCAAAACCAGCTAAAATTAACTGTTTCTTCTGCGTTGAAAGAACGACTAGAAACGGAATATGCCGAATGCCGAGAGCCGAGTGGACGCGAGGGCGCCTATGCGAGCGAGCGAGACGCCGCTACCTTAAAATTGTACGAGCGAGAGTGAGAGAGATCTATGTTTCTAAGTTCGCTTGCTCCATGGCTCGCGCCGCTCTGTCTTGCCGAAACGAACAGGTTTTTACTTGTAAACATTACAATCAAAACAAATTAGTTTGTTTGAGTGACAGGTTGAAGGTCAACGGTTTTTATTTGTTAAGTGAAACTGTGAAAGTTTAAGTTGTAGATTTCGTTTCGTAGTTAATTAATGGTTTCTAGTTTGACGTTGTTATATAGTTTTAGTATTGTTAAGTGTACAGTGTACCTAAATAAATTAATAAATAATTGTTTTAAGTAGGTAAAATAGATACCTAATTCATTTGCAAAATGTCAGCAGCGGCACGTAAAAATTCAAGTGTTTTGTGGCGTCATTATGAAAAGGACAGTGATAGTGGGAAAGCTGTATGTAATATTTGTAGGGAAAAAATAAGTTACAAGACAACAATTTCTAATTTAAGAAGCCATTTAAAAAGAAAACATATTTCCACTTTTACGTCTCTTGTATCCGAGGAAAAAGGAGTGTCGGAATCAACCAGAGCTGTCGAAAATGAAGGTGAGCCTGATACATGTTCCGTCCTGCCAAGTACTAGTTCCGTCCTGCCAAGTACTAGTTACGTCCTGCCAAGTACTAGTTCCAGCCAATCCCATTTACCACCTGCTCCAAAGCGTCAAAGGGGTTTGGACACATATGTCCATAAAAAAATAAGCTTGGAACAGAAAAAAAAAATTGATCGCGACTTACTTGATCTATGTATTGATGGATTTCATCCCTTTTCATTGGTAGAAGAACGCTCTTTTATAAAATACTCACGATGGATACCAGGATCTAAATTGCCGACAAGAAAAACTTTGTCAAATTCTTTGTTACAAGAGGCTTACACGCAGACTGAACATATTGTTAAAAAACAAGTTGCTGAAGAAGTACAGACTATGTGCATAACTACCGATTTATGGACGTCACGAGTGACGGAAAGCTAATTGCTGTGACAGGTCATTACATAACTATAGACCTAGAATTTAAAACGGTATTATTGGGATGCTGTTGCCGATGAAATTAGTACATTAATTGATAATTGGGGACTTAAAGACAGAGTAAATTTCGCGGTCAGTGACAATGCGTCAAATGTTGTCAAAGCAATAAAAGAGGGCTTAGGGTGGAAGCACTTAGGTTGTTTCGCACATACCCTTAATTTAATAGTTAATGATGCGCTAGTACTGGTAAAGGGACTTATTGAAAAGGTTAAAACAATTGTTGCACACTACAAAAGAAATACTGTTTCTTCAGAGAGACTGTCAAAGTATCAAGCGCAACAACAACTAACACCAAAGCATTTAATACAAGATGTGGAAACAAGGTGGAATTCCACTTTTTATATGTTACGAAGATTTATAGAATTGCAGGAGGCGGTACGTTCGACGCTAGCGTTAGTTAATAAAAACCTGCCAGTAATCACCAATAATGAATGGTCTACCTTATCACAGCTTTGTCAGATTTTACGACCGTTTGAAGAAGTAACAAGCATGATGAGCGCACAAAATTATCTAACAGGAAGCTACGTCATTGTTATGACGCGATGTCTTATTGAATCCTGTAACAAAATATTGGCAAAACCTGATTTGTCGAGCGACGTGTTTGATGTAGCCCTATTATTAAAATCAGGCCTTGCCGAAAGATTCAAGAATATTGAACAAAGTGGAACTTTGTCAATAGCCACATTTATGGACCCCCGATTTAAAATTCAGGCTTTTTCCGATCGGAATGAAGCCCTTAGAACGAAGGAGAAAGTTAGAAACCTTGTCGCAGGAATCATTTCCAAAAAAGATACTTATACTGCACAAACCATTCCGGAATCCAATACTAGTGAGAAAGATGAATTAAGTCCTTGGGAGATATTCGATTCGATAGTAAGCCAAGGTCAGAGTCAAGGTACACCAGTCTCTGCGGCTATAAAAGAAGTTGATTTGTATTTGTCGGACGAATTACTTCCGAGAAAAAACATAACAGGCGCATGGAACTGTCCCCTGGAGTGGTGGAAACACCATCAATACGTGTACCCAAATTTGGTACAAATATTTATTAAGTACTGTAACATCGTCGCGACTTCAGTACCATGCGAGCGAATGTTCTCGAAAACTGGTCTGATTATAAATCAGCGCCGGACACGATTAACGACTAGTAAAGTCGAAAAATTGATGTACTTAAATGTAAATATGAACCCTAATAGGTTTAAATAAAACGAAGATTGTGTAAATATTGTAAAAAAATAACAAAAAAAATAACAAAAATAACAAAAAAAATAACAAAAAAAAATATATAAAAAATTAAGATGATTATCAGTGATAGGAATAGGTAGTGCTTATTAGCCTAAAGTTTGAAGAACAGAGACAAGAAACGGAGACTTCCTTAGTACTATTTTTTTCCCGGACATCTGCCCGGACAACACTTAAATACATTAAAAAATTATGTTATTTGGAATAAGTTCGTGTTGTTTACCTAAAGTTTGCGACTAGACATAACATAACACAGTCGTTTCAACTATCAAATTTTCTGAAAGTTTTCTTTTTGGAGAACATTTTGCAAATGACTTGTTGATCTTAAAACTATGAAAAATAATTACTAAATGGCTATCCGATAATACCCTGTCACTTAATGTAGACAAAACCAAGTACCTAATATTCAATATTAAAAAATCACAAAAATTCGACAAAAGTAAATTTTACATTACCGCTCACAATCACACAGCAAATACTTCAGTTATATGCAACTGCCCAAAACTTCAAAATACTCTTACTATCAAATATCTAGGAGTGATTCTAGACGAAAGATTAAGTTTTGTACCGCATATTAAACTTTTGACGGGGCGAATTCGGAAACTAATCTATATTTTTAAACACCTGAGACACGTCGCAGACCCTAAGATTTTAAAGATAGTTTACTATGCCTTGTGCCAATCTTTGATTAGTTACTGTATTTCCTCATGGGGCGGTGCCTGTAAGACTAATTTATTAGTTCTTGAACGCGCGCACACCTTTAAACCTTTTCGTTACCCTACTAAGGAACTCTATGAGTACTGTGAGGTATTAACGGTGCGTCAACTTTTTATTCTTCAAATTATTCTAAGGCAACATTCATTAAACACAAAGGGCGACCATGTTTCTGTGAAGTCCCAAAATCACTCTACTCGTAGGCTTAAACTTCCTTTGGGTGTCACTCTCAGGACCTCCTTTAGTCAGAGATTCTTCTGTTTCCTCGGATGATTTTTGTACGCCAAAGCAAACAAGGTATTAAATATTAATCCTAAACACAAGCATGACTGTAAAAAAGCTGTGATTGATTGGCTTCTAAAACTTACATATGATGAGACAGAGAATCTCCTTCATCCAGTTAAATAACAAATGTTAGGTACAAACACAGACACACGCACACGTACACCTATACACATACATACACATACGCAACACTCATACACACAAATAACCACTCCCTAACTACCACAAGCTTAGTTTACTACTAGTGTTCAATAATAAATGTAACAAACACATACACCTATACACATACACACACGCAACATTCATACACAAGCTTAGTTTACAACTAGTTTCAGCGATTCTACTCTTTAAATTTTGTTTTCTATATTATTAATTAAATGTACTGTTATTGTCTCAGCAACTTCAATTAACATGTTTGCATGTAATATCACGAACTGCTTTCACTGTGTCACTTAAGAGCAGCTGGTACTTATAGCTCAGGGTTTCCTTTTTTAAGTACCAGCAGTACATCATCTGTTCATTCCTGCACATAAATTTGTACTAAGCATGTATGTCACCTAGTTTGTGAAACAATAAATACATTATTATTATTACTCTCTTTATTTATTTTCCTTACATACTAATTTACATTTTTAAATATTTCTTTAAAAAAACATTAAAAAAAAAAAAAAAAAAAAACATTTAAAAATATAAAAAGTAGTAGTCCGCCGGTGTCAGGAGCAGAGTCCAAGCTACCGGTGGTTAGGGTTCCAGAGAAAGGAACCTCCTCACAATACGAGCCGTATCGAGGAGTACTGCCTTCTGTATCAGGCCCTTTACCCAACTGCGTAACGCCAACTTCGACAGATGGTCGTCGAAGCTTTTGGCCATCAGGCCATTGGCCGTAACGACAATCGGCACAATGACAGCCGATTCCACATTCCACATGTCGACAACCTCGTGTGCCAAGTCGAGATACTTGATTTGTTTCTCTTTCTCAGCCTTCACGAGGTTCTCGTCATGTGGGATGGTAACATCGATTATCATTGTGCGGCGCGCTAATCGGTCTATCACCACGATATCCGGCTTATTGGCAACAATAGTCCTATCAGTGATGATAGACCGATCCCAGTACAACGTGACATGGTCATTTTCGAGAACTGGGTCGGGCACATACTTGTAATACGGTACCTCAGAATCCACAAGATTGTATTTCAAAGCAAGTTGCTGATGGATAATCCTGGCCACTTGGTTATGCCTGTGCAAGTACTCGCCGTTAGCCAGACGAGAACAACCAGAGATAATATGTCTGATGGACTCACCCGGACGGTGGCATGCCCGACACATGTCAACCGTCCCATCCTTCATAATATGCCTCCGGTAGTTATTCGTCAAGATAACTTCGTCCATAATCGCACAGACAAAACCTTCGGTTTTCCCGAAGAGATCTCCGAAACGTAGCCAGGCCACGGACGCTGAGAAATCTACATCGGACCCATGAAGAGCCCGATAGAAGCGCCCGTGAAGCTCTTTACCTTTCAATACCTCCTTGCGGTCATCTGTAGTAAGTATCACAGGTGTGCGAAAGTTCTCTTTAGCCATGGACAACGGGGTGAGTCCCTTGTCCACTGCGACCACATCTCGATGCATACCCACATCGGCTTTGAGAAAATATTCTCTGAGACTGCACATCTCGCGGTTGTGGAGAGTCTTAGCATTTAAAAAGCCTCGACCTCCACACTTTCGCGGGATATACAGTCTCATTACCGACGACCGTGGGTGATGCATTCGATATGCAGTAAGCAGTGTACGGTGTAGTCCATTTGAGTACGCCGAAAGAGTGCATTAATACCGGCATGACCCAACCGTTGAAGGCGCGCACCTTATTTCCGCCCGATAAAAGGCTGTTTAAAACCTTTTTCAGGCGGCCAAAGAAGCGCTCCCTCAGCGATTGCTTCATGTCAGTACCGTTAATGCCCAACGCTTCCGACATACCCAAATACTTGTAGGTTTCGGTTGAGCTGAGGGATCTAACCTGTATGGAATCCGAGAGTTGAATTCCCTCAGATTCCATAATCTCCCCTTTCTTTACTAAATGACTGCACATTTGTCCACACCAAATTCCATCCTGATGGCACTACTGAAGGTTTCAGTTACCTTTAGTAGCTCCATCAGTCGCAAATTGTTGGGTGCAAAGAGTTTCAGATCATCCATGTAAAGAAGGTGAGATATGGCCTGACCACCTCTTCTCAACCGATAGCCTAGGCCTGAATCCTCCAGCAGTGTGCTTAGAGGATTCAGAGCTAAGCAAAACCAAAGTGGACTCAAACTGTCGCCCTGAAATATTCCCCGTTTAATCCATACAGGCTCATCACTCCCTTGGATCGGTCGACATCCTGGATAGCGAAGGACTGTTTTCCATTGCCTCAATTCCATACATGACTCAAGGAAGGTGCGTAGAGTTGCGTCTATTTTGTACAACTCCAACACCTTCATGAGCCATGTATGTGGCACAGAATCATAGGCCTTCTTGTAATTTATCCAACATGTCGACAGATCCTTGCGGGATCGACGAACCTGTTGGCTTATGGCCATGTCTATGAGGAGTAGCTCCTTAGTGCCGCGGGACCCCTTCCTACATCCATTCTGAGAGGCGGTCATAATTGAGTTACTCTCAATGTGCTCATTAATTTTCGCTCTCAGGATGGATGTAAGAAGTTTATAGACCGTCGACAAACAAGTAATCGTTCTATAATTCTTGGGTTCCGTGGGACTACCTGTCTTATAGAGCAGGTGGGTAACGCCAGTTGTTAGAAACTGTGGTAGCGACCCAGAATCTAAGGATGACTGGAATTGAGATGTCAGGAGCGCGTGTGAGCTGCTATACCACTTAAGCCAGAAGTTGTGCAGTCCGTCCGGTCCAGGAGATTTCCAATTCGGTAACGGACGGACTGCTTTGGCTACATCCAATGTTGTTATGGTAATTTTTTCCATTTGTGGTATAGCTTCGCACACGCGCTCGACATCGCGCATCCAGCCACCTTCAGCGTGACAGATGGGCACCGACCAGATGCTGCGCCAGAATATACTCGTGGCGACATCATCCGGGCGGCACACGTCTGTCACACTTTGTTCAGGTCGCTCCCAATCTCTGTATACCCACCTCTCATCGCTCTGGAACATGCGATTCTGCGAGTATCGATCAACCCGCCGCTTGTACCGCCGAATACGGCTTGCCCATGCACAAACTTTCTGCTTCAGGAAGTCAACGCGCTCCGTGACACGGGACGTGAAATCTCGAGGGCTTATTTCAGTCCCCGAAAACGCCCGCCTCACAAAGCGCATCACACGTGGTCGTGTATTGCCCTCCCTGAAGCAGTATAGTTTGCCGATGAGTGCCCTAGTCTCATCGATACGCCGCTCGATCCTGCGCTGCCAGGCTGGTGCAGCTGGCTTTGGTCGTATAGCTTCATCACACCCAGGAAACTTTACGTTTGCTATACGACATGCCGCAACAGCCCCGCAATACAGGATTGAGTGCGTATCAACGAGGCTCTCGCTGCTTTCGAAGATGTTTTGCAGCAGCGAGTCCAAAGCACACACCAGCGCCCTATTCTTTTTGTGCATAGGCAACCGTGGTAATCGGGGCCCGAAGTTCGGTCGGAGTTGATCTATACTCACGAAGCGCATCCTCCAGCGCGCTCCTCAGTCGATCGTTGCACTGGCTACTTACCGTGACAACCCTATCATCTACCTCATCGCTAACATTATTGGGCCGCGGTGTGATCCTACCATTAACTGGTGCTTGTACCGCGGTCTGTGTCGGGGTCGAGATGATAAGGTTGTTCAGTACCTCTGAGCGCAGCCTATCAAGTGCGGCATCGTCCAACCTGTGATTACGTTGAATGACCCGCACCTGATCCGACAATCGTTGGGCCGAGACGTTAACAGTTGGTTCCAAGTCCTGAAACAGAGACAGCATTCTGACACGGTACGCAGTGAGGTTAGTTCCCCCCTCTGTAGACCCATAGTATGCGCGCATGACGTTTTCATTCATGGACTGCGTCCATCTCATGCGCTGCACACAACCACCGGTAGCGGGGACCCGGCTCGGAGCCGGTTGGCCCCTAGGTCCCAAGCCCCTCGGTGGCCGGCCTCTCCCTTGCCGACGTACAGGTGTTGGCGACGTCGGCGGGGAGAAATACTCGTCACTCGAGCTCGACGCAACTGCAACCGCCGGTGACAATGGTGATCCGATGTCCGGCGGCGGCGAGGCGGAGCTGAGCGACGGGTCCGGAGGTGGTGGGCGTGCGCGTTGTAAAACTGCTCTCGTTAGCATAGTTCAAGCATTCCTTTCATATTTTCGTTGTGTCGTCGTGATTTAATTGTGACAGATGTCATAATATGTCGGTCGTATAATAATTTTCTTTTTCTTTTCGCATATTGTTTGCTTTTTGGATTTGTTTAGGTTCTATTGCTTATTTTACTGGTTCTTGGAATTTCTTTTGCAAAATTGTGGATGTGTGAGACCGAAAAGTATTATTTAAAGATGAAATTACGATTACGAAAAACAGAGCTTGATCTGACAGCCATTATTATTATTATTATGAAACGCAGTCTTTGTTTAAAGAGCCGTACACGTTTCGAAGTAAATATCTGTTTTCTAGCTCGCTCTTGGCCACGTTTGTTGAGATTTCTAAAGTTCAAGTGTATAATTGAAAAAAAAACTGACAATTGTTTTTATTAAAATAATAAAACGGTCCTTTTTATCATGTGAAAGTTTGTATGGATGTTTGTTACTCAATCATGCCGAAACGGCTGAACGGATTTAAAGTATGAAATTTGGCAGAGAGATAGATTAAGGTGTGGATGAGCACATAGATAACATTTTATTCCAAAAAATGCATAGTTCCCGTGGGATATTAAACAGTAGTAAGCCGCGGGCATTCACTAGTTTATATAAAAAACTAAAACGGTAAAAGAAAAATTAAATACAGTGAATATTGTTGTAACATATATAGGTATATTTATATTATTTTTCCACATGTAATTGGAAAGCATGAAACAAAATGTACAGACGCAAAAACTTAAATTACAAAGTGTACTATTTATGTTTATCTATCTATCACGTCATATTTATTTTACTAACTTTGAGGGATGCAATTTTAACTCAAATCAAAGTATAAATTAACCTTTAAAATAGAACATTCAGGACAATCAGTTTTAATAGTGAACTACTAACTGTTCGGTTTTGATACAGAACTTGACGCATTAAAAATTGCGAAGAATTTGAAAACTTTTCTTTAAACAAAGACTGCGTTTCATAGTTTTAAGATCAACAAGTAATTTACAAAATGTTCTCCAAAAAGAAAACTTTCGGAAAATTTGATAGTTGTAACGACTGTGTTGTTATGTCTAGTCGCAAACTTTAGGTAAACAACACGAACTTATTCCAAATAACATAATTTTTTAATGTATTTAAGTGTTGTCCGGGCAGATGTCCGGGAAAAAATATAGTACTAAGGAAGTCTCCGTTTCTTGTCTCTGTTCTTCAAACTTGAGGCTAATAAGCACTACCTATTCCTATCACTGATGATTATGTATATAAAAAATTAAAATGATTATGTACATAAACTGAATTCAACTTTTAAATACGCCTGGTATATCCTTTTTTCGCCAGCCAGTCCTAAGCCTGGAAAAGTATGAAGGGAAGTTTATTTCATTTAAATGTCGACTTTTGATCATTATTTAAAATTGACTGGTCACTCAAACAAGCTAACTTTAAAACACGAAAACATCGTTTTGGTTTTAGCAGCCCGCAACGTAACGTCAGCTCCTTTTTCAATTTGAACAAAGCTTCGTCTATTAACTGCTACGTTGGTACAATACAAATCTGTTACATTAATGAAAACCTGTTAATAATGTTAACGGCTTTTTTAACAGGTTAACAGGATGAAATTAACGGCTTCGTTACGTTAACCCAAAAATCGTTAACGACCCACCACTACCACATACCGGACGACCTTAACCCCAAGGCTGTGGAGTGGTTGGCGCAAGAAGATACCGAGGCAGACATTTTGTTGCGCCAAATGGCATCGGACGATCACCTCTCTTTCAACTGGAGCAGTGACCACAACACATTTGTTGGCCAGCGGGAGGTTTTTACAGGCACCCCTGGTCCAACTTTTGCTGTGGACGACACCACCCGGCCGTCGGACATTTTTTTTAAATATTTTGACCTACAATTTTTTGATGTCCTTGTACGTCAAACAAACAGGCACTCGTCGAAAGTCATTGACAAATATCTGACAAAAGAAAAATCCCGGCTAAACTTTTGGGTGAACACGGATCGGAGTGAGATGTTTTCTTTGCCATTATGATTTTTCAAGGGTTAGCGCCGCTATCCGTTGAAAAGGATTACTGGCGAGAAAATGGCTATCTCACCTTGAAGTATTTTAGGGAGCTTATGACATATAATAGATACGTGCTCATAAAGCGCATGATGCATTTTGCAGACAACGTGACAGGACGGGACATGATTCCAGATGAATTCAGACTTAGGAAAATTCAGCCGGTGCTCGACCATCTCAATAGCAAGTTCAGTTCATTGTATTATCCAGGACGTGACATCGCCATAGACGAATCACTTCTCAAGTAGCACGGTCGGCTGTCCTTCGTACAGAAAATAGCCACCAAAGCCGCCAAGGTTGGCGTTAAAAGCTATGAGCTGTGCGAAGCGTCGACCGGGTTTTTCTTCTACACTGGCAAAGCACAGACAGACGACAGACAGACAGACGATAGACAGACCGACGACAGACAGACTGACGATAGACAGACAGACGACAGACAGACAAACGACAGCCAGACAGAGGACAGACAGACAGACGACAGACAGACGGATGACAGACAGACAGACGACAGACAGACGGACGAAGCCCCTAAAACTTCAAGGCCACCTCCACCGTCTAACGCGACAGCCCGTATTGTGTACGATCTCGCCAACCCACTCCTCGGTCGAGGCCACACTTTGATCATGGATAACTTTTATAACTCGCCCCTTTTGGCAAGATACCTGAAGTCCCATGGCACCGATTGCTATGGGACTCTCAGAGTTAATAGGGAGTTTGTCCCGGATTCCATCAAAAGTGTGGGTTAGAACGAGTTGCGGGTTGGCGAAATCTTACACAGTTATTGCCGGGATTTATCTGTGATGTTGTGGCGTGACACCAGCTTGGTCGCCATGCTTTCCACCTTTCACAAAGGCGAAGTAGCGGGCAAGGAAAAGTACGGGCGGTAAAAATATAAGCCACAAGTAGTACTAGACTACAATCTTTCTATGGGGGGTGTGGATAGAAAAGACCAACTTCTCTCCGCACACCCCATAGAAAGATCCAGAAATCAGGTCTGGTATAAAAAAGTGTTCAGGCGCCTTTTAAATGATACCATCCTGAACTCGTACATAATTTATAAGTCTGTCCACAAGACAGTTAACCAACGTGCGTTTAGACAACGCTTAGCCGAAGAATTGGTTCAACGATTTAGAAGGCCTGCATCATTTCCGGTTCAGGTCGTCACGAAATGTCTGGCATCTGGACCGGGAATGACAAGGCGGCCTATTCTGTCGGGGAACCATTTCGTCGGCTTTGGCGCCAGTAAAAACGCACGTTGTGTATGGTGCAAAAAGAGTCGCTCAAAATATATTTGCATGCAGTGTGATGTGACGCTCTGCTTACAAATATGTTTCGAGGAATATCATACTGTTCGGAAGGATTCAGGCACATGATGTGGATTGTTTTGCCCTCTTGACTTCGCCCGCGTGAAGGTCGGTACCTAACGTAGCTTATAACGTGGGTTGCGGATTTTGTTCGAAAGAGTCACCGCGGCCCTAGAAAGCAAAGGGCTCCACGAGGAATATGGGTGGGTTTTAGTCAGTAAGAGTCTGACACGCCCTTCCGCTCCACCCAGAGCGGAAGAAGTCATTTGATGATTTCCCATCCTGAAAAAAAATTACGTTCCCGAGTGCCTGTTTGATTTGGTTTTTTTGTGACTGTAATCTGATCGACACTTTACGTGACCAGAGGGCTGGCTCATACTTGGCTCAAAGAATTAGCATTGCCATTCAGCGTGGTAATGCTGCCAGTCTTTTGGGTACGTTTCCGGATGACAGCGATGCGGAGGAATACTTCAACGCCTGAGTTTAATTTGTTTTTTGTATATGCATATTATGTTACCTGTAAATAGTTTTATTTAATAAATAAAACAGCAGATTTTTTTTTTCGCGATTTCTGAGTTGGTCCCACAGTGAAAGTTGTTTATAATGATGAGTTCAATGACTCCTTAAGAGGTATTGCGTTTATTCTGTTACACCCTGTATAAATAATTTTACAATACGTTTTATGTTTTAAAATTACAATATACAACCTATCGTAGTAAGTAAATAATGGTTGTAATGTTTAAAAAAAAAATGTTTATTTTAATTAAGTATTTAAAAATATATTACATTTTTTTTTCTAAAACACATTATTATTTTCAACTACCACCATATAAATCCAAAAATCCCATTATATAATTTCACAAACCCAAAAATCGTATTACGTATAGTATTATGCCGAACCAAGTGTGTCGACGCCCAAAATTAATAATGTATCTCTGATCCAACGATACAGTCAATCTTAGATTCCTGTATACTGTGAGATCGATCTCCAATCCACATGCCAATAACAAAACCAGGGGTAGGACAATTCCATATATTGTCAGATTTGGGATTTTTTTTTCGAAAAGCGACATCTGCTATCGCCATCCGAAACAATTAGTTACTTTAAGCACCGCAGATGGCGACACCATCGACACAAAAATGATTTGTGACAAAAAAAGAAACATTTAAATATTAATTTCATTACCTTATCATTTAATTAACACGTATTATGATTATTTGTAAATATTTGTCTAAAATAAAAGCTGCGTTATAATTACGATAGCAACACACTGAATTATTGATTTCATATTGATTGTTAAATGTCAAATTCACAAATAAATATGACCATAGATTAATATACTTCTATAGATGGGCAACTTCGGCTTCGCTCGAGGTCGCGAAAGTGCTGCCACGTAGTGGTTGCTTCATGAACTAAAGCTACTGCACTACATACGTATAGGTACTATAGGTATATCTATAGTGCAGCCGTACTTGGGATCAGCTTCTAGATATGTTGTATTGCATTATTTTCATAAATTTGTGTTTTCAGGGTAACCCAAATCTTGAAAACAATGCATGACATTTTTCTTTAAAAAATAAAAACAATATTTTTATGTTATTAGTTTTTATTTCGGGTTTTATGCGATAGATAATAATTATGAGCTGCCACTTTCATTGCATCACCTTCATCCCAAAACGTGGTTTTTCCAGATAGTAACTGATTCATGTCTTTGCACCAATTGTTCAAAAAGAACAAAATTATTTTTTTTACCATATATTTTATTGATACATTTCTGTGATTGTTGCATGTAATAAAATTGTAATTGATATTTATTGTTAGTACTAATTCTAAATATGCGTATATATTTTTGTTCTGACATTTTGTTTTTAAAACTTCTGTTACAACATTTTCTGAATTAAAAAAAAATTAAAATGCTTCACGACTTGGGTAAGAAAGCCAAGTTTTTGTGCTATCGTATTCTTTTATTTTAATATATTTATGATAGTCTTGCATTTCTTCAGACTCAAAATCATGTCTGCAGGTTTGACAATCCTTATAAATGTTTTTTTTTTTTTTAAAAATTTAATTGTCTTCTTCACAATTTGCCCCAAGCGATTTGTAGGATGTTATATTTGTAATTATGTATACATGATTTTGTTAAGCGGAGGTGATAATATTGTAACAAAATTATCATAATAATTGTAGCCACTTGCTATTACTAGCGCCATCTATGCTTGTCTTCCTAAACTGTATGTCATGTCAATAAATTAGTTTGTTGAACGAATCACTGCGTATTACTTACAGGTTATGGGCTTACGTGAAATAAATTCGTTATAATAAACTCAAGTTGTTCAGTACTGTGTGGTTTTGTGTAAAAATGACGACGAACTATTTAGCTAACATTCCGAAATTAAAAGGGCGCGAGAACTATGAAGAGTGGTGTTTTGCGGTGCAAAATGTGTTGGTGCTTGAAAATATGGCGTCCGCCATTACGCAGAGGTTAGCGGCTTCATCTACTGAAACCCAAATAAGTGATGATGCGAAAGCTAAAGCGAAATTAGTGCTTACTATTGATCCATCATTGTATGTGCACATAAAACACGCCGCAACAACATACGATCTATGGGAAAAGTTGAAGAATCTGTTTGATGATACCGGCTATACAAGAAAAATTGGTTTGCTGCGTAAACTCATCAACATTCGACTTGAAAATTGCGACTCGATGACCCAGTACGTAACTCAGATAGTTGAAACAAGCCAGCGACTACAAGGTACAGGTTTCAAAATATCAGATGAGTGGATCGGTGCATTAATGTTGGCAGGATTACCTGAAAAATATGGTCCTATGCTTATGGCCATAGAACATTCGGGCATAGACATAAGTGCTGATGTTATAAAAACGAAGCTGATGGACATGTGTAGTGAAGTTGGATCTGTTAACGTTTCCCACTCGGAGACTGCTTTTGCTGTGAATAATCGTCAGGGAATTAAATATAATGGCAACACTAAATATGACCAAAGACAGACAGCAACGTTTAAACAAAGTCCTGTCAAAGTCATTAAATGTTATAAATGTAAACAAACAGGTCACTATAAAAACCAGTGTCCGACAAATTCCGAAACAAGCAAAAAAAAACAATCCAATGCCTTCAGTGCTATCTTTTTGAGTGGAAAATTCAATTGTGATAATTGGTACATCGATAGCGGGGCCAGTAAACACATGACAGCAAGAAAAGAATACGTTGTGAATCCATCTTATGAACATAAAACCAAGGAGATCATAGTTGCGAACAAAACGTGTGTTCCGGTGCTGTGTTCGGGTGATGTGAACATAATTACAGTCGTGAAGGATGTAGAATACGACATCACAGTTTCCGATGTATTGTGCATACCCAGTTTAACGACAAACTTGCTTTCCGTGAGTAGATTGATTGAGAACGGAAATAATGTAATTTTCAAAGAGAAATTTTGCTACATTTACAATCAACAAGGTACTCTAGTCGGAAAGGCAGAACAAGTTGATGGTGTGTACAGATTATACACTAAGAATGTGGAACAGATATTGGCAGCGACAGCCAAAACATCCAGTGAAACTTGGCATCGACGTTTGGGGCACATCAACAGTACTAGTATGAACAAAATGAAAAATGGAGCTGCAGAAGGTATCTCATACACAGATATGGCAAACATAAACAAATCTAAGTGTACAGTGTGTTGTAAGGGGAAGCAGACGAGGCAACCTTTTCAGCCTAGCTCATCCAACACAGAAAATGTACTAGATTTGATACACTCAGACGTGTGCGGTCCTATGGAGAATGTATCCATTGGAGGATCCAGATACTATGTATTGTTCGTGGATGACTACAGCAAAATGGCTTTCATTTATTTCATGAAGAGAAAGTCTGAGGTATTTAAGTATTTTAAAGAATTTCAGTCCATGGTTGAGAACCAGAAAAACAGGAAAATTAAAGTTTTTCGGACAGATAACGGCGGTGAGTACTGCAATCAAGACTTTGATAGATATCTGAAACAGCAAGGCATAATTCATCAAAGGACTAACCCTTACACACCAGAACAAAACGGTGTATGCGAGAGAATGAATAGATCTTTGGTGGAAAAGGCTAGATGTCTAATTTTCGATGCGAGTTTAGACAAAAAGTTTTGGGCAGAAGCCGTGCATACCTCTGTTTATTTAAGAAATCGGTCAGTTGTTACCGGGTTGAATAATATGACTCCATATGAAGTTTGGACAGGGAACAAGCCCAACTTAAGTCATGTTCGTATTTTCGGAAGTAAAGCTATGATCCATATACCCAAAGAGAAGAGGTTGAAATGGGATGAGAAGGCCAAGGAACTCATTTTGGTCGGTTACTCAGAGAATGTGAAGGGCTATAGGGTTTATGACCCAGAAAATAACTCAGTCACAACAAGCAGAGATATCATAATTATGGAGAAAGCTGAGAATACAGTTGACATTCCCATTGAATGCAAGGATTCAGCGGAGGATCAGGAACATGAGGAAGGAGAGGAGGAAAGTAGTATCAATGACACAGATATTGATGATGAGAAGGATACCACGTATGTACCAGATGCTTCTTTGATAAATGACACATACGATAGCTGTGATACTTTTAGTACAGCATCAGAATCAGATGAGTCAATCATAAACATGAATCAAGAAGTTGGAATCTTTCAGGGAGAATGATGCGTGGGAACTCGTTGATAAACCTCATGACTCTACAGTAGTGCAGTGCAAGTGGGTATTTAAAAAGAAATATGATAGTGTTGGTGAAGTACGTTACCGTGCGAGACTTGTGGCAAAAGGTTTTTCACAAAAGGCGGGAATCGACTACCATGAGACTTTTTCCCCAGTGCTACGTTATACTACTTTAAGATTGTTGTTTTCATTGTCAGTAAAATTAAATTTAGATATACGTCATCTCGATGTAACTACAGCTTTTCTCAACGGTTACTTAAATGAATGTGTGTATATGGAAAAACCTATAAATTATAGAGATAGTAATGATAAGAATAAAGTGTTAAAGCTTAAACGTGCCATTTATGGACTCAAACAATCATCGAGAGCTTGGTATCAAAGAGTAAATGATTATTTGATGACTTTAGGGTATTCAAAGTCTAAATATGAACCTTGTTTGTTTACAAAATTTGATGGAAATGTTAAAGTAATAATTGCTCTATTTGTGGATGATTTTTTTGTTTTTTCTAACTGTAAAATTGCAACTAATGTATTAGTTCAGGATTTGAGTTGCAAATTTAAAATAAAAGATTTGGGTCAAATAAAGCAATGCTTAGGTTTAAGAGTAAACTTGTATAAAAATGTAATAACAGTTGATCAGGAAAAATATGTAGAAACTTTGTTAAAAAAATACAATATGTCACATTGTAAGACTGCTGAAACTCCTATGGAGATTAATTTAAGTTTAGAGAAAACTCAGAATAAAAGTTGTAATAAAAATATTCCGTATAGGCAACTGATAGGCAATTTAATGTACTTAGCTGTGCTAACCAGGCCAGATATTGCTTATAGCGTTTGTTACCTTAGCCAATTTAACAATTCATATGATGAAAACCATTGGAAGCACTTAAAAAGAATTTTAAGATATTTAAAAGGAACTAAAAATCTTGGTCTTGTATTTTCTAAAGATGAATCTTGTATCGAAGGCTTTGTTGATGCAGATTGGGGTTCAGATGTAAATGATAGAAAATCTTTTTCAGGGTTTTGTTTTAAATTGTCAGGATCTGTTATATCTTTTGAATGTCGGAAGCAAAGAAATGTTGCATTGTCCTCAACAGAGGCAGAATACATTGCCATGTCAGAAGCTAGCAAAGAAGCTATTTATTTAAAGAATATTTTGTTTGAAATTTTAGGTGATTCAGAAATTATCACTTTGTATAATGATAGCCAAAGCGCACAAAAGTTAATTTCGAATCCAGTGTACCATAGAAGGTCAAAACACATAGATATAAGATATCATTTTATTAGGGAGGCAGTTGCAAACATGTTTATAAAGGTAGACTATTTGGAAACAAACAATATGCCAGCTGATATTTTTACAAAGAGCTTGGGTTCTGTAAAGCATAAATATTTCACTAAAATGCTTGGTGTATTGCCTGTTAATAATATGTAATTATGTATACATGATTTTGTTAAGCGGAGGTGATAATATTGTAACAAAATTATCATAATAATTGTAGCCACTTGCTATTACTAGCGCCATCTATGCTTGTCTTCCTAAACTGTATGTCATGTCAATAAATTAGTTTGTTGAACGAATCACTGCGTATTACTTACAATATTACATATTAGTAATGATTTGTAAGCATTAATAAAAGCATGAGCACTTGGCATATTATTGCGGAGACTATGTGCTCTTATTGCCCCAAAGAAATTTTCTAAGGGGTCTTGGTTTATATGGCGCAGCAGTATTGATTTCAAACCTGCAGAATGCAAATCCTTTGTCAAGGCGAGAAAAGCTTCGATACTTTTTACCCAACTCGTTAAAGACGGCACAGTTGCTCTGTTACCAGTTTTTGTGATGAATTTCATCGATTTCAATATTGGTAAACTTTTATACCACAATCTGTGATGTGGAGATTGCCGAGTTACAGCACATCTATAAATTTTTCCTAATTCAGGTTTATGGAAATTGCCATTGACAGAATCAAATAATTTGTCGAAGAACAAGATGAGATCGGCAGTGTCCACACTTTTTTTCGGGAGTCTCCCTTCATCTGAAAAGAAAAAAGTTTTAAATTAACTTTTATCGGGATTTTATGCATCGATAATGAACATTAATCACTAACACAGAGGCTACTACTGAAGCTACAAATTAATATTGCTTTTTTTACAGTAGTAATAATTTTTGAAAATTTCCCCTCCCAAAACCTATAATGATAATAATATCCTTGGACATTTCACACAACGCCATATAGTCCCAAGTTAAGCAACCTAATGCTTGTGTTATGGTAACGAGATGGCTGATACGACTTATATACATTTTTTTTTGTAAATAATATTATACATATTATAGATAGAAAAACACCCAGACCCGGAACAAAGACTTGTAGGTCGTCCAAATATTTGTTCCGTGCGGGAATCGAACCCGCGACATGCTGCGCAGCAGTCAATCGCTCAACCACTGCGCCAACCGGCGATAAAGGCTAATCAAAGAATTTAAGTCAAATGTACTGTTAGTAAAAATGTTTAGTGAAAAAACAAACCTGCCATAATTATATCCCATAGTCAGGCCAACGGTGTTGCTAAACACTTGTGTGCAGTGTTTGACTCTCATTTTCGGTATAAGTTGTGGATAGACATGCTCAGCTGTTAACTTTGTCATAAGCTTAACTCTTCTGTATTTTGGTCCTCGTTTATATAATGCTTCTATATGTGACCAGGAAGCTAACTTTGTTTTACCATCTTCTTTAAACTGCAAATCTTTCGTAGTAGGTTATTTCTAATGCCCTTCATGAGATGAGGTGGGTCATAAATTGGGTATATTTTTTTTGAATCTATCTCAAAAAAGCCTCCAGAATAATTTTTGCCACATCTTAAATAGTCACCTATTGCCTTCATCAAAAGGTTAAGTGCTGCCATATTGGTTGCACCTTGGTCACATACTGTTGCAACCACGATTAAGCCAATTTCACTTAAAGTATTAATAATACTATTTAATTGCTTGCATAAATCTGCCGTTTTAGTACTTCCTTTACAAAATGAAAATGAAACAGGTTGTTTGTATTTCTTACAAATACCCCTTAAAAACGCACACATGGTCACAAAATATCTTCGATCTCTCTTCACCATTATCAATAAAACCATGGATAATGTCATTGGTCTTGTCATAAGATAATTGAGGTGCTATGGCCATTTCGTCAAAAATCAGACGGCAATACTTGTGACGGGTGGGCATTTTTTCTACTTTTTTTTTAAATGTTGAAATATTATATCATTTTTTCCTGGCTGTAGATTTATTTTGCAAAGCAATTTCTCTAAAGTTTTTCGCTTGGGAAGTATGCACATTTGACCAAGTATTCGGTATGCTCTAGGGGAAGGCTTGTATAAAGATAAACAGAGAACTTTCTCATCTAGAGTAAAACGTCTCCCTGCAGGTTTCTTTGCAAACTGCTTGATCTGCATTGCGAAAATGTCTGAGCTGCTGGTGTCATTTTTTCTTTCACCATTTGATAAGCAGAAGATTTCGCGTGAATGTCGAAAACGATCCCAAGGGAACATATTGCCGGGATAAAAAGTATCCTATGTTTTATTCCAGACTATAATCTACCTCTGTGTCAAATTTCATCAAAATCCGTTCAGTAATTTTTGCGTGAAAGAGTAACAAACATACATCCATACATCCACACATCCATACTCACAAACTTTCGCATTTAGAACATTAGTAGGAAGTAGGATATTCCTGCAACTTGGTACGCGCATACCCCTTTTCATCCCGTTCCCGTATAGCCTTTCTCATCTATGTGGCTGTCATAGCCAAAAAGAAATTTTCCTTATCTGACTGGTAGTTCCACAGATTAACGCATTCAAACAAACAAACTCTTCCGATTTATAATATTGATGATTATTTACCAGGATTCGAAGATATGTCTGTGTCCATTTGAACTGGTCTGGTAGATATGGCCGTCTCCATTTGAAGTGAAGTACATTGCATTTCAATATTCATTACTGTAATCACATAAAAAAACAATATTAAAAATTGTATTGTTTAGATTACCAACTGCAAAAACATCTATCAGCAAAGTCACTCAACGTGCCTATACTTTAATTACAAATAATAACAAGTCTTCTGTTAATATTACAAAAACCTTCACAATAATTTGACTTAAAAGGCCTTGATGCTTTCTATTACATTAAATATATATACCCGCAACTTCGAACGCGCATATCCCTTTTTATCCCGTTCCCGTATAGCCTTCCTCATGAATGTGGCTATAATACCCAAAACGAATTTTCCAAATCTGACTGATAGTTCCACAGACTAGCGCATTCAAACAAACAAACAAACTCTTCAGCTTTATAATATTGATGATGTATGTATAGATTATTTACCAGGATTCAAAGTTATGTCTGTGTCCATTTGAACTGGTCTGGTAGATATGGCCGTCTCCATTTGAAGTGAAGTACATGGCATTTCAATATTCATTACTGTAATCACATAAAAAAACAACATTAAAGATTGTATTGTGTAGATTACCAAACTGCAGAAACATCTATCAGCAAAGTCGCTCAATGTGCCTAAGCCTTAATTACAAATAATAACAAGTCTTCTGTTAATATTATAAAATACCCTCACAATAATTTGACTAAGGCCTTGATGCTTTCTATTATATTAAGTTTATATTCCCGCAACTTTGTACGCGCATATCCCGTTCCCATAGGAATTTCCCGTTCCTGTATAGCCTTCCTCATGAATGTGGCTATCATACTCAAAAGAATTTTCCAAATCTGACTGGTAGTTCCACAGATTAGCACGTTCAAACAAACTCTTCGGCTTTATAATATTAGTATAGATTTCCATTATTATAAGTTTATGATATGTATGGATTACCTTGCGTCGAAGATAAATTGGTGTCCATGGGAACGGGTCTGGTATAGGAGACTGGTGCCATTTGAACTGGTGTAGATGGCAGTTCAATATGCCTGCTCTCACGAACATGCACACCTGAAATTTATTTATAGGGTGACTTTTAATAGGCTCATGAATGTGGCTATTATATAGAAAAAGAATTTCTCAAATCGGTTCAGTAGATCCAGAGATTACCACCTTCAACATCACAAACACACAAACTTTAACTCTTTATAATATTAGTATAGATTATATATTATTAATTGAGTATAGATTCTTAGGAAGCCATTATCATCCTCAATCAACTTTTGACTACTTTTATGAAAATATAATATTTTAAGACAAAATTTCTAGTAAAAAGACTGAGTAACATTAATCTGCTTAAAAACTTCTTCATGAAGTAAGTTTCTATTTTACATTGCTTAGTTTTGTATTTCACAAAACAAGACATGGTTAAGTTATATTTACCATTACATTTTCCATCAATAAACAGAATATAGTTTTTAAAATAACAAATTTTACCTGGAATTTCAAGTGTTGGAATAGCCAGCGCAGTTAGTTTCATATTTGGAAATTTGTAAACATCTTCAAAATGTTTATGTGCGGGACAAGTAAACAGAAAGTGACAGTGTACATAGTTTTAGTATATAAGGTTAAATAGTTTTTATATACTTTACTATTTTATTCATTGTTTTGATAGTTTGATAGTTTTGTTTATCTCTTACTTACCTTAAGATAGTAGTTTAGATTTAAGTAAGATATATTGTTTGTTTTGTACAGTTCATATTTTTCCTAGATAGTTTATCCAATTTAGAATTAGAAAACATATAATTTTAATATGTTAACTTGGAAAAATATCATGAAAATGTAAGATTTATAAAATAGCTCTCGTTACGGTAATGTAACGCAGTACCTAAGCAAACTGTACCGATGCCTAATTTGTCTAGTTCTCGTTACGGTAAAGTAACGTCGTACGTAACCTAATTGCACAAAATATCGACTTCGCGCTGATTGGTTAAAAAGTCCTTTGATCTGATTGGCTGACCAATCACAGGGCCTACATTTTTTAGGCAAAATTTGTATAAATTACGGGCCATTTCGCCGTATCGGTACAGTCGGCGGGTAGCAGTAAAATAAAGAAGAACACTGGAGAAGAAAATAAAGGAAGCTCTTCAAGAAATCTCTCTTCGGGTTTTATTCTTCACCAACCCAGCAAGCGAATGTGCCTATACGGTACATTTAATGGTCCTTCGAGCCGGATTTACTGTGAAGAATACTGCTTGAAGATTATAGTGCCGCAAGTATTGAAGATTATAGAAGACTGTATCCAGTAACCTCAAGATCGTCGATAGAAGAATCAGCTGACGTCATGCCCGTTACACGCTCCGAGGGGAGGGGCCGCAAGCCGTCGAGTGAACAGAAGCCGTCGTCGTCTGAAACCACGCCAGGGACCTCAGCGACCGGCACCAGCACGGAAGCCACGACCGAATCGACACAGACAGGGACGACTGCCACGGAGACCTCCGAATATACCGCCACCTCCGCGGCGACTGATCCCACCACCGTGACTTCCGCCGCCACCGCCTCGACCGCGGCGACCCCCGCCTCCGCCTCGGCCACGAACGCGCCCCCCGCCTCGCACCCCGCCAGCGCCGCCGCCTCCTCCGTCGCCCCCTCCGCCACGACGACGCTTGTTGCTGGTGGTGCGAAACCGAAACAGCTGATGAAGCCGCCCGCTGCTGTCACCTCCAGAGATGCTCGCCATGAAGCAGAAGACTCAACAGTGAAGCGAGTCATCAAGAACGCCGGTACGTCGAAACCAACCGGCCCACAGTGCCTCCCCCCCCCTAGCAAGAAGGGGGGAGCGGGGGGATCGACACATAGCAAGTCGAAACAGATGAAGATAGTGAAAGCGAAAGAAGAGTTGCTCCGTCTTCAAGTGGAATTAGCTGCAGCGCGCCTCGCCGCACTGGAGACGGGGGACACAGATGAAGAAGTTGAAGAAGAAGGAGAAGAAGATAACGTCTCCCTCTACTCAGAAGTCAATGCAAGAGTGGACAACTGGTTGGACAACCAGGTGGCTCGTCCCATATTAGCCATCGCCAACGAGCCACATCGCCCTCCAGAAGAACCAACGGCTGTCCACGTCGAGCAACCGAAGCATGAAGAAGCACGTCATGCACCGGCGGGAGGTCAAGGGGACCTAGCCCTCTTAGCTGAAGCCATCACTAGGGCTGTCAGCGCCGCCCAGCGACCCAAGTTCATCGAGCTACCGTTCTTCAGTGGGTCACACCAGGAGTGGCTACCCTTCCGCGCCGCCTACTATGAAACAGAAGCAATGTTCACCGCCGTCGAGAATACGAACAGACTACGGAGAAACTTGAAGGGCAAGGCCAAGGAAGCAGTAGAAGGGTTGCTGATCACAAACGCGCACCCAACAGAAGTCATGAAGACATTGGAGTCCAGATTCGGAAGACCAGAGTCCATAGCCATGTTGGAGATGGAAACGCTTCGAAGTCTGCCGCGCCTCTCCAAGTCACCGAGGGACATTTGCATATTTGCTACGAAGATCTCCAACGTCGTTGCAACATTGAAGACATTGGGTTGTTTTAACTATATGTACAACCCTGAACTAGCGAAGACATTGGTGGACAAGCTGACACCGACACTGCGGTATCGCTACTACGACTTCTCAGCCACACAGCCGCGAGAAGACCCCTGCCTCATCAAGATAGAGAAATTCTTCAAGAGAGAAGCCGAACTGTGCGGACCTTACGCACTGCCTGAACAGGTGGCAGTACAGTCAACCGCCGCACCACAGAAGAAGACGCAGCGGGTCACCAACGTGACTGAGAAGACCAACACGCCGAAGTGCTTCGTGTGCGAGGGAACAAGCCACACCAATGCAACCGAATGTGAAGCATTCAAGAAGATGGATGCCAATACAAGATGGGATACAGCGAAGTCCAAGCGCCTCTGCTTCAGATGCCTGCGATATAGGAGCAAGATTCACAACTGCCGAACGAAGCCGTGTGGTGTCAACAACTGCAAATACTCGCACCACAACCTGCTTCACTACGAGAAGAAGACAGAAAGGGCAGAGAAGACAGAAAATGAAGAGGCAACAGAAGTGATCAATTCGACATGGACAATAAAGAAGCAATCCTATCTGAAGATCCTGCCGGTCCAGGTGAAAGGACCAAAGGGAACAGTCAACACCTTCGCTCTAATGGACGACGGGTCAACAGTCACGCTCGTCGACGACAGCATCGTAACTAGCATCGGAGCAACAGGACCCATAGACCCGCTGAAGATCGAAACCATCAACGAGCTGAAGACGGCAGAATCGACGTCAAGAAGGGTGACTATCGGGCTTAAAGGGATCAACAACAAAGAAGAGAAAATTCAAGCAAGAACAGTCAAGAACTTACAAGTCTCATCTCAACGGGTTCCGCAAGAACTAGTGGAGGGATGCCCGCATCTATCAGACATCAAGGAACATCTTGCATACTCCAACGCCAAGCCGCAAGTCCTCATCGGTCAAGACAATTGGCATCTTCTGCTGACCAAAGAAACCCGAAAAGGTGACAAGAACCACCCGGTGGCGTCTCTTACACCGCTTGGATGGGTTCTTCATGGAAGCCAAACAAGATCATTCGGTCAGAAGATAGACTTCGTGTCTCATATGAAAGAAGACTCAGAAGATGACCTCGAGGACCTAGTGAAGAAGTACTTCGAGATGGACGCCCTCTGCATTAATCCGAAGAGACCGATCCAGAAGAAAAGGCGCTTCAAATATTGGAACAGAAGACTGAGAAGATTGAAGCAGCCAGATACCAGACCGGCCTGCTCTGGAACAAAGAAGATGTTAAGTTCCCCGATAACTACGACAACTCGTTGAAAAGACTCTTCAATATAGAGAAGAAGATTGACCGTGATCCAGCCCTGAAGAAAAGATACGTCGAACAAATGGACGCCCTTATAGAAAAAGGATACGCCGAGCCTGCGCCGCTTCAGAAGACACCACAGAAGACATGGTACCTGCCTCACTTCGCTGTCATCAATCCCATGAAGCCGGACAAACTCCGAGTTGTGCACGACGCCGCAGCCAAGACCAAGGGAGTAGCACTCAACGATATGCTGCTCAAAGGTCCAGATCTACTCCAGTCATTACCAGGCGTCGTCATGCGCTTTCGGCAGCACCTCATCGGAGTGACAGCGGATATAAAGGAGATGTTCATGCAGGTCAAGTTACGAACAGATGATAGAGATGCACTGCGGTACCTGTGGCGTGGGGATCGCCGCGACAACCGACCTCCGGAAGAATACAGAATGACTTCGCTGATTTTCGGAGCATCGAGTTCGCCATCCACAGCGATATATGTGAAGAACTTGAATGCGAAACAACACGAGAAGACTCATCCGGAAGCCGCAGCTGCAATCGTAGAGAAGCATTACGTCGACGACTACCTTGACAGTTTCAGAAGCTTGGAAGACGCCGAAAGAATAACGAAGAGTGTGCGCGAAGTGCACAGCAAAGCCAGCTTCGAACTAAAGCAGTGGAAGTCGAACTCAGCGTCATTCCTAGAAGCACTGGGAGAAGAACACAAAACAGAAGACCTGGAACTATACAGAACAGAAGAGAAAACAGAACGAGTACTAGGAGTCATCTGGAAAATCAACTCGGACGAGCTTACCTTCAACCTCAACTTAGCCAGAATACCTTCGACGTTGATAGAGGGAAAGCAGCCAACGAAACGAGAAGCCTTGCGAATAGTTATGTCGCTCTTCGACCCCTTAGGATTCGCCTCGCCTGTTACAATCCGAGCGAAGCAACTACTCCAAGAAGTTTGGCGCCGAGGAACAGGGTGGGACGACCGAATCGACGAAGACCTGGCGGAACAATGGGACACGTGGATGGGACACCTGAAGAGTCTCCACGACATGGCAATCCCGCGGCAGTATCTACACTACAGTGACGCCGCCTCCCTAGAGCTCCACGTCTTCAGCGACGCCAGCGAATCGGCCTACTCTGCAGTCCTCTTCTGGAGAGCTGTAACATCGGACGGCGAAGTCGGCATATCACTCATCATGGCCAAGGCTAAGGTGGCACCCTTGAAGTTGACTTCGATCCCGAGATTGGAACTACAAGCAGCGGTCATGGGAACCAGACTTGCCGAGACAGTTATAGAAGAACACGAGAGGAAACCCGACCGAAAAGTGTTCTGGACCGATAGCAAGACAGTACTCACATGGATAAGGACAGGGTCACGTTCCTACAAACCGTACGTGGCTCATCGTCTAGCAGCAATCGAAGAAAGTTCCAAGGTCAACGACTGGCGCTGGGTTCCGACGAAACAGAATGTAGCCGACGACGCAACACGAGATGTACCAACCGCCTTTAACAGAAATCATCGATGGTACAAAGGGCCGGACTTCTTATACTTGACTGAAGACTCCTGGCCTACAGAAACCGCAAGGACAACACCAGAAGAACCTTCCGACGAAGAGAAGACGCATCACTTGACCGACAGAAGAAGACTGAAGCTTGCAGAGGGACTGCCTGATCCGGTGAAATTCTCCAACTGGGACCGCCTTCGATATTCAACAGCACGCGTTCTGCAGTTCATCGAGCTCTGTAGAACTCCTAGACAGATGGTCAACTACCGAAGAACTAAGAAGAACAAAGAAGCAGACCCCACCTGGAAGAGAAACAAGCCAACTGCAGCAAAACAACAGGCGCCCAAAGCATCGAAGAAATCGTCGCTCAAGCTGATCCCAGTCACAGCCGAGCTCCTCAAGAAAGCTGAAGAGCTACTGATGCGATCTTCACAGGAAGAAGCCTTCGCGGAAGACATTGAAAACTTGAACAGCGGGAAGCCGATCGCCAAAGAAAGCCGCCTGCACCAGCTCAGCGTTGAATCAATAAACGGCTCACTCCGAATCCGGAGCCGTATTCAAGCGGTCAGAGGCATGGATGAAGACTTCAAGAACCCACTAGTAGTCAACGGAGATCACCCCACAGTGAAGCTTTGGATACAGGCAGTACATCGACAGCTACATCACGCCGGCGTAGAGGCTACAGTCAACGAGTGCAGGCAGCAATACTGGGTACTACGATTGCGCCCTACCACAAGAACAGTCCTGCGAAGATGCCTCTTCTGCCGCATGAAAACTCAAGCACCGCCGCATCCAAGAACCGGGGACCTGCCAGCGTGTCGCTTAGCACATCACAAGCGACCCTTTACGTTCACCGGGGTCGACTACTTCGGGCCTCTCTCCGTGACCGTCGGAAGAACCAGACAGAAGAGATATGTGGCCATATTCACATGTCTCACAACGCGAGCAATACACCTGGAAGTCGCCGGCTCGCTCAGCGCTGACTCCGCAGTAATGGCGATCAGGCGAATGATCGCACGACGAGGCTGCCCGACTGAGATATGGTCGGACAACGGCACCAATTTGAAGGCCGCCGACAAGGAACTTCGACAGGACATCGACGCGGCGACTGCAGAAGAAGCGGCGAAGAGGACAATCTCCTGGCGCTACATACCGCCTGGAGCTCCATTCATGGGCGGCGCTTGGGAGCGAATGGTTCGCTCAGTCAAAACCGCTCTCACAGCGACACTACATGAGCGCCACCCCACCGAAGAAGTCCTCACTACTCTACTGACCGAGGTGGAATATACGGTCAACAGTCGTCCGCTGACGCACGTCTCCGTCAGCGCAGAAGATCCCGAGGCTCTGACTCCCAACCATTTTCTCTTGGGGGGTCCTGGACGTGTGCCACAGCCGGGCACATTCACCGAGCAAGACACCATCTCCCGGTCCAGCTGGCGAGCTGCACAGAGGCTCGCAGATGTCTTCTGGCTCCGCTGGGTGAAGGAGTACCTTCCCGAGCTCCAACACCGGCGGGAGCCCCACGGACGAGGTCAACCAGTGAAGCTGAACGACCTCGTGCAGATCGTCGACCCGAACCTGCCCCGCAACGTGTGGATCCGAGGACGAATCATCGCGGTGTATCCGGGACTAGACAACATCGTGCGGACGGTGGACGTGCAGACCAAGGGAGGTGTGCTGCGACGGCCGGTGAGGAAGCTGGTGATCCTGCCCCTGCCTACGGACGACGACGTGCCCGCACCGGAACTTAATGCGACGCGGTCGCACGGCGGGAGTGATGTGCGGGACAAGTAAACAGAAAGTGACAGTGTACATAGTTTTAGTATATAAGGTTAAATAGTTTTTATATACTTTACTATTTTATTCATTGTTTTGATAGTTTGATAGTTTTGTTTATCTCTTACTTACCTTAAGATAGTAGTTTAGATTTAAGTAAGATATATTGTTTGTTTTGTACAGTTCATATTTTTCCTAGATAGTTTATCCAATTTAGAATTAGAAAACATATAATTTTAATATGTTAACTTGGAAAAATATCATGAAAATGTAAGATTTATAAAATAGCTCTCGTTACGGTAATGTAACGCAGTACCTAAGCAAACTATAATATATAATAATAATAATAATATCGTTTAAACTGTACCGATGCCTAATTTGTCTAGCTCTCGTTACGGTAAAGTAACGTCGTACGTAACCTAATTGCACAAAATATCGACTTCGCGCTGATTCTGATTGGCTGACCAATCACAGGGCCTACATTTTTTAGGCAAAATTTGTATAAATTACGGGCCATTTCGCCGTATCGGTACAGCCTTCGCCCGACGCTCGCCCGTGACGGACGTGCCGCTCCCCGCCGCCCGCCCGTTATCGTGTTGTGTTGTGCTCTACATCGTTCCGTCCCGCTCTCGCCGTGACGTCATCTGTGGTCGCTGACTACAACTCTAGATCCGAAGCCGCCTTTTTCAAGGCAGCGGACGATTATCCTGTTTCCGTAACGGAAAAGTCAAAAAACGTAGTGCCCCCTCAGGGAAAAACCACAGTTTCGTGGTCCTTGGTGGGAAACCTTACGGTGCCAACGAAACCAAGGGGGTGTTGACCCAACACACCCGCTGATCCCCTTCAGGGTGAAGCAGTGAATTGGCGTCGGGAGCTAGGTTTTGGCCTTGGGGGATCTCCTAGTCAAACCTAAGTCTTCGAGTTCTCTTCACAGCTACACACCTAGTGTCGGTTGGGTGTGTCTACCCCTTCGCACTAGACCCAAATAGGGCCCGGTTCGCACATTAAGACTGGCGACCGGTTACAAGCTTAGGGCATAAACTGCGTTAAGCGTGCCTCTCGCGTGTCCACACAAAACCGACCCGCGCGTGCCCATGCGCGTGCACACGCTCGTGAGCCCGTCGGGCGCCCGTCGCGTGATACTTCCGTGCAACGGGGCACGCATGCACGCGACGTGATCACGCATCACGTTGGACGGGTCCACGCGCGAAGCCCGCTAGCGGGTGCACGCGCGTGCTTGTTCAGTTGACAGCGCTATCTCGAACCGACCGCACGCGCGTGCCCGGCCCATAACAAAAAATGACAAATTTTGATACAGAAAGGGTAATTGTTGAAGTTCAGTGTCGTCCTGCCATATGGGACCAATCTAGCGACATATTTAAAGACCGGGACGCTAAATCAAAAGCATGGCTAGACATTTGTACAGTACTGTTTCAAAATTTTGATGACTGGAGTGCAGCAGAAAAAAACATACAAGGTAAGTACCTACACTCTTTATTTATTTTATAATAACGTAGGTTAGGTAAACTATTCTTTGCGCCAAATTTTTATTTTTAATAATCTATGCAATTAGTTATATATAATTAGTTATTTCAATTGTATTTGTGTCAATTAAATGTTTTCAACAATTAATCCAACTATAAAATTAAAACTCGGAATATTTACAATAATTTACCTATGTAAATATAAAATCATGCTTATATTCAAAACTAGTGCAGAGATACTGCGTATTTCTGAACATTGTGAAATTCGTGTGAACAATGTCCCATAATATTGGTATGGTTTTATATTGCTCGATAAATTCCAAAGTTCTTTCTTTCAGCCACGCGGTCGCCGCCATTTTGCGCGTCACGAGACAACCAGTACCTATGTTCACGACTGCGAGCTTCACACTACTTCACACTATCGGTGTATTTAGGGTTCAAAATCATTTTAGGGCAGAAACAGTGGATCGGTAGGTAAATAAATAAAACAATTATCAACTAAAATATTTATTATATTGGTTTTAGAATTGGGCTAGTAACTTTGTAAAATAAGCGTGCGTTTTGTAGTTTTGTAGGTTTTTCTTTGACATCTCTCAACTTTAGTTTACAACAATCTAAGTTATTTGGTTACATCCGATGAATTTAACAAATAAAATCATTAGGTATATTATTAAAATATGCCTGCTATGTTAATAAAAAATGTGTGGTAACAAACCGTGAAAAATCAATTATTGAATGTACATAAATTATAAAAAAGCCAACTATCTTCAATAAATACTGCGATCTTGCCATGACAGCTGTCCGTCTGCAACGAAATAATCTGCGAAGTTATCGCGTAATGTATACGAATCTCTGTGGGTATTTCCAATTAACCCCCGAACTGAACGTATATGGTCTGGTATAATGACAATATCATGAAAGTCATTAATTTGACTTCTTGATCTTATAAAATTATGCAAAATACAAATTGTTTTAAGAAAACAAATTGCTTTGTCTTTTCCAACGTTCAATGGACGATGGAGTATGCGAAATTTATTAGCCATGATACCAAATGTACACTCAATATAACGTCGCGCCCTCGTTAACCTATAATTGAATATTTTTTTTTTGTAGTTTAAATCGAGAGCTCGAGCATATGGCCGCATGACATGGCTAGATAACCCGAATGCTTCATCTCCTACAATAATATAGGGCAAAGCTGCGGTTGCAGCAGTGTTGGTTGGTTTATCATTGTGTATTACGGGCAATGCTTTGGCAGGAGGAATATCTATTAAGTCATTGTTGATTTGTTCGTACAATCGGCTTTGTGTGAAAATTGCGGAGTCAGATTCTTTACCCTGCACTCCCACATTTATATAGGTAAACTCATAGTTGGCGTTACACATTGCAAGCAGTACAATAGAATAGTAATGCTTATAGTTGTAATAGAGGGAACCACTATGTGGAGGTCTTATAATGCGTATATGTTTTCCGTCTATTGCACCTATGCAGTTAGGAAACTGGGCTTGCGTTAAAAAACCTTTTTCAGTCTCTACCCATAGCGCACGGGAAAATTTTGGTATACATTCTTCCTTTAACCTTTCAATTATAATTTGACAAACTTCTGTTACTATTTTTCTGACCGTGGTTAGTCCTGTCTGATACGCCAGATGAATATCGACGAAGGTATGTCCACTAACTAAATATCTGTAATAAAATAAAATACCTGTGTTATTGTTTCAGTGAAAAAGCTGCAGCAAAGATGGAAAACTGCAAGAGACACTTATATAAGAGTGAGGTCTACTAAAAAAAAACTTAAATCAGGTTCCGGTTCCAGGGCAAATAAAACATACATTTACTATGACATGCTGTCATTTTTAGATTCAAACTCGAATACTCAAGGAGAAGAATCGGCAGACGATTTTAATCAGTCAGTAGAGCAAAACGCGTCACCGAGAACTTCACAAAATAATACGATTATTGAAGAAGATTTGATTAATGTACCTAGCACCAGCTCCAGCGTTACCAAAGAAACACGATCTTCCAAGAAACGTAAGTGCGAATCGCCAACTGATTTCGAATTAGAGTTGTTAAATTGCGTGAAGAATAACACTGCAGATAATATGGACGAAGACTTGAATTTTTTTAAGTCATTATTACCAACTGTGAAAAAATTGAGTTGCTTTAAAAAATTATTATTTCGTACAAAAGTATTAGAAGCTTTAATTGATATAGAAAAAGAAATTATTATTACCATTGATGACCTTTCATTAACGCAAAATACGGTAACGAATGATTTAGAATCCTTAAATATAAGATCAGACACGAACAATGAATAAATAGGTAACAAGAAAGACTGAAGATTTGATTAAGACTGTTTAATTATTAAGAACAAAAGAAAGAGAAGAACATGAAGAACTATTTAAGTTAGTAAAAAGCGCAATTTTATATTTATATTTTTCTGGTCTCATGTGCAATTATTATGATATACAAGGGCATTCGCCAAAAGTTTACAAGCCTTGAGTGTAATGTTCATAAGGAAAGAAACGGGGTCGATTCGGACACTTTTATCTTAAACCCTATTTAGGGTCAAATAAAAAAGTGTATCAATAGACCCCTTTTTTTACTTAATGGACCTTTTTTTTGAACCTACTCATAACATTGCTCCTTCATATATCCTCTTCTTAAATTTAATCTTTTATGTAGTAAACTGTGATTATGATTGTGATGATAAATAAGAATTTAAAATAATATTAGTACCCGATCTAGTAATAGAAGGGAATAATTAATAAGGGAAATATTCGTATGTAAAAACTTGCAATCAATATGCGTCATTATAATTAATACTTTGTAAGGTAGGTATATTATTATAATTAAGACATTTAGACTTATTGTACTGTTTTAACTGTTATTGTGTTTTTTTATTTTAAACTTGAACCTGTGATTTTATTAGTGTATTTCAAATGAATAATCAAAAACTAATTGTAACGTAACGTTTATGCAAGACACTGTGATGACTGTTGTGATTATATAAAAAAATAAGTAAATAAGTAGGTATAGATAAAAAAAACGAAAACGATAAAACTGTGTAATTTAGAAATAACAAAATATAATTAATAAATGTAAGAAACTGTGATTAATATGATGATTAATAAGTGTGCGGTTATGTGTTTCGGCCCTAAGAACAGAGTGCACCACATCAAGAAAAACATTTTAAGCCATATTCAGGTGTCACTGCCGAAACAATAAGAACTTCTTCTTCTTTCTGGCTTGATGTGGCTAAACAGTAGTGTGACTTACATAAATTGGCAAAAAAATATGAGTGTTCTAAACTTTTGTTAAATAATGACTGTTTTTTTTACATGAATAAAGATGATTATTAATATCGAAATGTCTTTACTTACCGCAATGTCATTGCAAATCGTTCCATTGGTGATACGATTGACGTAGATTTCAATCGTAGATTGTTAGTCTTCAAATAGGGCTCCAGTTTTGAATATAATTCATCATAGACTTGTAATGAAACTTTAAAATATTTGAAAAAAAACCTTTCATTTTCTCTTAATATACCAAACTTCACCACGAATTTCCCGCACAGTAACCTAAATTCAACGTACGGGCTTACTGGCTGGCGTCTTTTTTTGGCAATTCGTCGTCGCCGTCGTCTTGATAAATAATACAACATTAATTTATCCATAATTACTCGACTGTACACCTCCAACGTCAAAATTGTACTGAGAAAACTGACGCGCCGATGCCCGCGCATAAGCACGCGAACGTGCTCACGTGCGTGCACCAGAAGCGTGGCCCGCGACGTGCTCACGTGCGTGCACCAGAAGCGTGGCCCGCGACGTGCTCACGTGCGTGCACACGCGTAACGCAGTTTATGCCCTTAGGGCTCACCAATAGGTACTCACCTCCCAGTCTATACCCGACTGGGAGGGTCACACACCCCCGGGCCCATCCACCCGGGGAGCTAGGTTGTTAGGGTTTAGGTCCCTCGTGGGAAATAATCCACCACCATTCCGCGATTTTAGGTCCCCCCTCTCATGATGACGGACGCTATAATTTTAGCGTTCGTCAAGGAGGTCCTTTTAAAGGACCCCGAATTCCTCGCCAAATATGGCACCAAACTTGCTGCTATGCAGTAAACAAATCCGGCAACCTCGGCTGAAGAGGCTTCCGTCGCTGGTTTCAGCGACGTCCTGGACAGCCCGCTATCTCCTCCGCCTGCGGAACAAAACCCGGCCTCAAATTGGGTACCGAAAACGGTACCTAATAACAGAGCCCCAGCCACCGCGCCTTCCGCGAAACCCAAATCGGCTATTGTCTCCAAGACAATAGACACCGCCGCTACCCCTTCCGCGAAACAAGCTATTGTCCAAAAGACAATAGACGCCGCCGCTGTCCCTTCCGCGAAACCAACTATTGTCCATAAGACAATAGACACCGCCGCCGCCTCGTCATCAAAGACGAAACCGACTATTGTCCCGAGGACAATAGACGCCGCGCCGACCGCTCCCCAACAGCCCATTGAGCCCTTAATGGACATGGACACGTCAGTGCCGTGCTCCAACCCTCCCTCCGAATCGGAAGAATCTTACGACGCCTCTTCCTCTGACGACGGCTATGAAGTCGCCGGTAGAAAGAGGAAGAAGGGTAAATCTTCCCAATCCAGCAGGGCCAAGAAGTCTGTTGCGTCTCCCCCCTCCCCCTCCCCCTCCACCTCCGCTGCCCCCGCCTCACAGGCCAACCGTCCGCGCAGCCCCAACGCCCCCGCATCAGCTTCTCAAAAGAAGCAACGCCCTCCGCCGCCCTTGTACATTCAGGACAAGGCGAAATGGACCGAAGTGTCCAAGATGTGTGTTGTTCGTAAGATCAACTACACAAACGCCAAGGCCTGCCAACTTGGGATCAAAGTAGTCGTTCCGTCAGCAAATGACTACCGCGACCTTGTCCGCGCTCTACGTGAAAGGAACATCTCCTTTCACACTTACTCCCTTCCAGAGGACACGCCCACCCGAGTGGTGATAAAACGTGTCCCCAAGGAAATAAGCACAGAGGACATCAAGGATGACCTCCTCGCCCAATCCATCCCCGTCTCCGCCGTACACCGCTTACACAAAGCGAGAGGAGGAGAATATTACGACATGGTCCTTGTCGTATGCGACCCCACCGAGGGCCATCACCCGATCTTCAAGATAAAATCGGTGTGCTCCCTTACCGGCATCCAAATTGAGAAGCCGAATCGCCCGACTGCAATTGGCCAGTGTCACCGCTGCCAACTATATGGACACTCCCAGCGCAATTGCTATGCGACGCCCAGATGCGTTAAGTGTCTGGGCGAGCATAGCACTAGCGAGTGCGAGCGTCCCAAAGACCGCTCACAATGCGCAGAACCTCCCAGCTGCGTATTATGCGGCCAGTCCGGTCACCCGGCAAATTACAAGGGGTGCCCCAAGGCCCCCAAAATCGCCCCCAAACTGGCTAAGCGCCACAACGCCCGCCAGCAACGCGAATCTCCACCCGAGAGGATTCCCTCCTCGGAAATGCCCGAACGGCTCGCTCCACAGAGACCCTCTCCATGGAACCGGCTGAACCACCAGAAAGCGTTCCCAGCTTTGGTGGCCACTACTTCCCAGCCCATACCAGCGCTAATGGACACGCCCGTCCCAGCGCCGATCCCCGTGCCCGTGACTCCAGTAGTCCCGGCTGCTCCCCTGCCTGCGCTCCAACACACCGCTGCACCCGCAGCAGTGCAGGAGCGCTGCACACTCCCCCTCAACAAGAATAACTGTCCTAACGTGGGTGAAACAATCACCGAAGCGTATTTGTTATTCATGACCCGTGAGGCAAGGTCCATGAGTGCTGAACTCAACAAGTTCAGAGGAAACGATGGACTTTTACATCTATCTCCAGTTCAGGCGAATAAAATCTTTAACGCCTACAGGCCCATCTTGGACCAATTAGACGCAATGGCTGCGATTGATGACTAATCAATGGATAAGCCACGCACTAATTTTAACAGACCCCGATCCCTCAAACTAGGATTCTTTAATGCCAATGGCATTAACAACCAAAGAGACGAGATCGCCAAATTCCTCCGCGACCATCAACCAGACGTCCTCCTCATCCAGGAAACCTTCCTAAAACCCCATCGCAACGACCCTAGAATTGCCAACTACCGTATAGTTCGCAACGATAGGACGCGCTGCCACGGTGGAGGTACCCTGATTTATTATAAAAAGGAGCTGTACTGCATCCCCTTGAGTCCTCCTGCCCCCCGCTCGTTACTCGAGTACTCAGCCTGTCGGCTAGGTATGACTGGTCATCAACCGATCACCATCATCTCTGCCTATTACCCACCGCCCTCGACCTCGTCTCCCACGCCTGACGACCCCATCGCACTCAGTAGCGACTTCACCACCCTCTTTGGCTTGAGTGACTCCGTTATATTAGCGGGAGATCTCAACGCCAAACATCCCGCGTGGAATTGCAACTCAACCAATGCAAGAGGCAGGGTGGTGTTTAACCTAGGTGCAACCCTCAACTATGACGTCATCGCTCCGATGACGCCAACTCACTTCCCGCACGATCCCAACCAAAGGCCCGATGTTCTCGATGTGGCGATGCTAAAGAACGTAAACCTCCGTTTGCTATCTATGGAAACGACACACGAGCTCAACTCAGACCACCGTCCAGTGATCATGCACCTAGGCCCTCGCTCGGGTCAGCCCGACCCCGACCAACCTCCCCCGTCTCAAGTGATCACCGACTGGAGGAAAGTAAGCGAAAGGCTGAAATCCACTACGTCGCCTCACCTAGACAACATCCCCGACCACATCGTCTCAGTCGCTGACACGACGGCGGCGATCGACTCGCTTACGGATCACGTACAATCCGTCCTGAACGAATGTTCAAGGGAGGTTCCAGTGGTGGAAGACCACCGCTGGAAAATGCCGGACGATGTACGGAATCTGATAACCGAGAAGAACGCAGCCATTCGTGCGTACAGCGCTTTTCCCTGCGACGCGAACAAAGCTCACATGCGCAACTTACAGCGAGCTGTGAGGAAACGCACTGCCGAGCTGCGTACCGCACGCTGGGACAAGACGCTCAGCGAGCTCGAGCCCACCCATCTCGCCTTTTGGCACCTTCAGAGGAAGTTACGATCCAAAGAAGAGGCCACAATGCCCCCTCTCATCCGCCCCGACAAGAGTGTCGCCTTTGACAACTCTGACAAAGCGGAATGTCTAGCCGACAGTCTAGAGGCCCAATGCTCTCCTAGCTCTCAACCAGTAGACCAAGCTCACCTCGACATGGTGAATGCTGAAGTCGAACGTAGAGCTTCCCTCCCACCAGTCGAAGATCCTGATGATCCTCTGCCCCCCGTCACGCCCGACGAGGTACAGGAGATCATCAAAAGGCTCCAACCTAGGAAAGCCCCAGGCTCCGACGGCATCACCAACAAGGTGTTTAAACTCCTCCCCGCCCAACTAATAGTGCTTATGACTGCCATCTTCAATGGCGCATTAAGCAATAACATGTTCCCCCGAGCATGGAAACAGGCCACCGTTATCGGTATCCCCAAACCAGGCAAGCCCAAGTCTGATCCCGCCAGTTACCGTCCCATCAGTCTACTCAACGTTCTCGGTAAAATCTACGAGAGGCTTATTTATAAGCGGCTCAAGGATTATGCCGAAGCAAAGAGTCTTATCCCCGACGAGCAGTTTGGTTTTCGAACCGAACACTCGTGCATCCAACAAGTTCACCGCATCGTCGAGCATCTAAGCGCTGGTTTCCAGCGTGGCTCGATGACGGGTGCCTTGTTCTTCGACATAGCGAAAGCATTCGACAAAGTATGGCACAATGGCTTAATTTACAAGCTCTACCAACTCGGCGTGCCACACCGTCTCGTGCTCATCTTGCGAGACTTTTTGTCGAACCGCACCTTCCGCTACCGCATCGAGGGTGCACTCTCGTCCCCTCACCCCATCCGAGCAGGAGTCCCCCAGGGCTCAGTGCTATCACACAGTCTTTACGCTGTTCACCAGCGATATCCCCAAAAGTAAAAAGGCGCAGTTGGCCCTATTCGCCGACGACACCGCCATTTACTACACCGGTCGCGAACCTGACGCTATCGCTCGCACTCTCCAAACATCTGCAAACATCTTGGGCAGATGGTTCAGGAAATGGAGAATCGAGGTTAACCCCGACAAGAGTCAGGCGGTTCTGTTTACGAAACCGCGGCACAAACCCCCTCCCCCTCGTCCGATCACCATGTATGGCAAGCCGATCCCCTGGGAGAAGCAAGCCAAATACCTGGGGGTCATACTGGACAGCCACCTCACCTTTGCTGAGCACATAAGGCAGGCCCGTTCTCGCGCCGCCTTCGCTCAGGGAAGGCTCCATTATATCACGACCGCCCGTAGCAAATTGTCACTCAAGTGCAAATTGCGACTCTTCACCGCGGTCATCCGTCCCATCATGACGTACGCTTGCGCCGTCTTTGCACACGCAAAGCCACGTCATCTCCACAGGATGCAGACGCTCCAAAACCGTTTCCTGCGCAAAATCACGGGTGCCCCCTTCTACGTCCGAAATGAGACTCTACATGTAGATCTCAAATTGCCCACCATACAGCAGTTCATGAAACGCATAGCCAAACGTTTCTTCGACACTGCTGTAAATCACCGTAACCCCCTTATCGCATCGGCCGCCCGATACGAACCCTCCCGCATCTCCAAGGTACGCCGACCGAGGCATACCCTCGTCACGCCCGACGACTCTACCACTCTCCTCCAAGAGAGTCGCAAAGAGACCAGCACTCTTCGCAAACCACGACCGTCGTCCTTTCGCCCTCGCCGCCGAGGCCCGCCGCGACGTCCCCGTCAAAATCCGCCCCGACCCTTGCTCGAGCCAGCCCGCGCCGCTGAGCCTGTAGTCTTAAATTCGCCCCTAAATAATAATTCCAGTTCGATCCAGCCCGTCCCTAGCTGTCCTCTCCCCAGCGACGCCCTAAGCCGAGGCCCGTACCCCACAGGGGGTGCCCTTAGCGTGTAGTCGCTTAGTTTGTAAGATTTTTATAAGCCCTGGCTGGAGGCTTTAATATTATATTAAGGCCACCACAGGCAAGCCCGGTTAAGCAGTCGACAACCTTATAGGTTGAACTGCGAGAAGCCACACACAAAAAAAAAAAAAAGGCAGCGAGTCAGTCTAAAAAACGTCGCCGTCGTGTAATGTGTGATCCTGAAATATACGCTGTGATTGTTGAAGCTTCTCGTTTCACTTCCTGCTGCCGGAACCCTGCCCTGAATGTCTAACAAATTTGGTCCTTCGACGAGCCGGATCAGGAAGACTGAAATAAGAAAGAAGAAGCCAGAAAAATGAGTGAAAAAAGCGCAGTTACCACACGAAGCAAGTTACGTCGGTTAGAAGAAAGAAGACGTGTCCTTGAAGCGGACTCAGGCGTGCCGTCAGAGAGGGCGCCAGGCTCGCCGTCCGTTGTACCATCAGTGCACACTGATCAAGCTCCAGTCATCCCACTGACGGGTCCAGGAAGAACAGTGGACCACCGTGATATAACGACGCCAGTACGGTCGGTGACAACGAGAAGATTCAGATCCGGAAACAGCGTCACCTCGTCTAAAAGCGGCCAGAAGAGCGCCGACTATTTACGACGGAGGGCTGAATATGAGGCTGAAAAGGAACTGGTGCGCATGAAAGAAAAGTTGGGGCATAAGAAACTGGAAGCCGACCTGGCCGAGATCGACGCCGCTGAAGAGGACTCCGTCTCCGACGGCGAAGATACAGCGTGCCGTGTTGAAGAGTGGATTCGCACGACGCCCGCCGCAACGAGTCAACGACAGGTCCCAACAAGTCGGGACATGCCGCCGCCGCCGCAAGTCGAACCACAAGTACAAATGTCCGATACATTAAGTGATGTGCTACGTCCGCTCGCGAGTATGTCCGTGCCGCCGCCGCCGCTGCCCGAGCCGGCACCTGCGCCTCAGTCTTGTGCGCCCGCGCCCGCGCCCGTAACCGTACCGCGCCGCGAATCTGTAAATATAGCGACCCCAATCGCTACCGCGCGCGCGACGAACCGCGACCACACGGAATGGGACACGGGACTCGAAGAAACGGACAGAAACAGGACGTCAAGAGACAGGAAAATCGACCAACTTGCGGACGCAATCGCCAACATCGCTAGACCGCGACCGATACCCAGGCAAGCGTACGAGTTACCCACGTTCAGAGGCGACCCGGCGGAGTGGCTGTCGTTCAAGAATATGTACTACGATACAACAACAATGTACGAGTTCAAGCCTCACGAGAACCTGGCAAGACTGAAGACTGCGTTGCAAGGCGAAGCCCGGCTAGCTGTAGAAGACTTACTACGTTCGTCGACTAGCCCGGCTGAGATAGTAAAGACATTGGATGAAGAATATGGTCACCCGAACTTAGTGCTTCAGTGTGCGTTGAAAAAAGTGCGTGAACTACCGAAAGTTACAGAGAGTGGGCGTGAACTCAGAAAGTTCTCTACTACAGTGAGAAATTGTGTGTCGTTATTGAAAAGTGTGAACGCAAATGGATACCTAAACAACCCACAACTGGTGAGTGAATTATTAAGTAAACTCACACCTGTACAACGCTCTCAATATGGGGATTTTGCAATGGGCATGGCAGCGAGTAAAGGCATAGACATGAGAGTCTCACCTAGTCTCGAGATGTTTTCCGATTTCCTGAGCCATCTTGCACGAGCCTCATCGTTCTACGTACAGATGGATATGAGCCTGCCCAGCACTACACAGAATAAACCCCGAGCTAGCGCACCGCCCACTAAAGCTACGAAAACTATACAACGACTACACGTGCACTCGTGTGAAGAGGCGAGCGAGCGCAACACGCGAGCAAACGTTGAAAATTTGTGTCAGCTGTGTAATGAGAAACATCCTGTGTCCACCTGTAGAAAGTTCATTGACTTAGACGTCAACGACCGATGGGCAATAGTTAAAGAACACAAGTTATGCTTCAACTGTCTTGGCGCTAAACATTCAAAGAGGTTCTGCCGCAAGAAGAAGTGTTCATCGTGTAACTACGCGCACCACAGTTTACTACACGTAGACAAGAAACCTGAAAGTGTCACAAACGTGAATGATTACGCCGGCAAGGCGTTATTAAAGATAATGCCGGTACACGTCGTGACTGACAACGGAGAAAAGAGCTGCTACGCCTTACTTGACGACGGCGCGACCGTGTCACTAATCGACAGCGCGCTGGTGAACAACGTCGGAGGCAAGCGACTGCCATTGATACTGCGTAGTGCGCGGGGACACGAGATAACGGACGATACATCACGAGTGATAAGTGTGGGTGTGCGCGGGCCCAACGGACTAGCACATAACATTAAGTGCCGCACACTAGTGAACATGGACTTACCGTCGCAGTCGGTGCCCGCCGCCGTGATGTCGGAGCACGCCCACCTGCGCGACTTGGGCTGCGAGGAAATGTGTGGTGCCAAGCCGCTCCTGTTACTGGGACAGGACAATTGGGAGCTGCTGGTCGGCAGGGAGACACGCCGTGGAAAATCCGGTAAGCCAGTTGCTTCTTTGACCTCGTTAGGATGGGTCGTGCATGGTCCCTTAGGTTGTAAACATAATAGTAACAGTCAATCAGTTAATTGTGCAATAGAATCCAATGTTGAGTTAAATAGAGATTCGAGTTAGAGGCAATAGGTATAAGTGAAGTGCCGCGTAAACATGTAGACATAGAGCGCGCTAAACATATTTTAGAGTCCACCAGCCGTCAGTTAGAGGGAGGAGCATGGGAAATAGGACTGCTGTGGCGTCGGGACAACCCTCAGTTGCCCGATAACTATGTAAGCGCGCGACAACGTTTGACAGGAATAATGCGTCGTTTTAAAAAGGACGCTGACTACGCACAGGCTTACAAGGCACAGATAGATAGATTATTAGCGGAAGGCTATGCCAGACCAGTAGTAGGGGGAGTCACATCTGAACCCATCTGGTACCTACCCCACTTTGGGGTCACTAACCCCAACAAACCGGGCAAGCTGCGCCTGGTGTTCGACGCCGCCGCCAAACACAAAGGAACGGCGTTAAACGACCACCTGCTCACTGGACCCGACTTATTGAATTCATTGTTAGGTATTTTATTTAAATTTAGGTTAGGTCCCGTCGCGTTTACAGGAGATATAGCCGACATGTTCATGCGGGTTCGAATCCGGGAACAAGACCGCGGTGCGCAATTGTTTTTGTGGCCGAATAGCGATAGTGGTGAACCCGATGTTTACCAGATGAACTCTATGATATTCGGAGCCGGGTCATCACCTACGTCCGCGATATATATTTTAAATAAAAATGCAGCTAGATATACAGACATTTACCCAAGTGCAGTGTCCGCGATACGTGAGAATCACTACGTAGACGACTACATCCACAGTGCGTGGTCTGTTGAGCAGGCTAATCGGCTGATCGAGGATGTGACCCACATCCACGCCGAAGGCGGGTTGGTGATACGGGGGTGGGTCACGAACTCTGAGGAGCTGCGCAACAAACTACGCATTGACATGCCGGAAAGAATCTCACTAGATAAAGGGGAGAGCGGGGTAGAACGCACGTTAGGGTTGACACCGACAGACTAGCTTTCGACCTATCATTTAAGCGACTGCCTAAAGAAATAATAGAAGGGCGAGTAGTGCCCACTAAGAGAGAGTTTTTGAGATTCATAATGTCTATTTTCGACCCGCTAGGTTTTCTGTATCCATGTGTCATTCAATCTAGGATAGTGATGAAACGGATATGGCACACGGGAATAGGGTGGGACGAACAGTTGAAAGAGCCACCTAGAGCTCCACGCTTTCGGAGATGCCAGCGAATCAGCATACGCGGCAGTAGTTTATTTGGTAAGCACGAACACCGTCGGAGACAGAGATGTAGCTATAGTCATAGGCAAGGCTCGGGTAGCCCCACAAAAGGTGGTATCCGTGCCTAGGTTAGAGTTACAAGCGGCTGTGATAGCATGCAGATTAGCCAAGTTATGTCGTTTGATCTTTTATTTTATTATTTTGTTTATTTGTAAACACCGACCGTGGTTGGCGGAGAGCGAAATCAACAGAGTACAAGGTCCGCCCACTACCTGCCACCCACGGTCGCGTGCATAAATATGGCGACGCTGCAGGCAGCGAGTCAGTCTAAAAAACGTCGCCGTCGTGTAATATGTGATCCTGAAATATACGCTGTGATTGTTGAAGCTTTTCGTTTCACTTCCTGCTGCCGGAACCCTGCCCTGAATATCTAACACCTTTCTCTATTTAATGGCCCGTAGCTCCACAGTAATACACCATTTACTAAATAAACCTTATTTAGAGGGAAACATTTCTAGGTTAATGGTGATATTAAGGAAAGTGTGATATCATTGCATCTTTGTCTAATTATGTAGGTATTAATAAAAAAAATAATGGAAAATTCCTACCAGATTGCTGGCTTTTAAAATAAGTTTAACTTAACCAACTGGAAGCGGTGAGTTATGAAGGAGTCCCCGTTGCCAAAATGGTCCAAAGAAAAAGTATAGGTATTCAGCAACAAAATCCAAATTTAGAAATAAAGGAATAGAAAAAAAAAACGCCGAATAATTAGGCTGGAACAAAAATTAAAAGGTTAAATACACCGGAGACGTTAATATTCAAACACGTGGACGCGTGTGACATTTCGACAAAAACTTACCGTTTTTTTCCCTTTCAAATAAAAATCAATGCATGTGCGCTAACGCAATAACAATATAGCGTGCGATAATCACAGTACAGAGACAGAATATCTGAAAACAAAATTCAACTTGATAAGAATCCTATTCGAAATCGAGACTGGCATTATGTCCAGAGGAATTTTATCTTACCGAAAATTGAGGGCAATCCTTCTCACTTCATCGTCCTGTGTTGTAATATTTATCAATATGCCATTATTAGGCTGAAATTATCCGAGATTACTACGGATTTTTTGAAAATATCGACGACAGTGAAAATTAGGTTTCTGTCATCTTTCAACAAGGATCGTAAAGTGTCCGGCGCAGCAGCTACCACAGATCACAAACCGGAACAAAGTGTCGTTCGGAAATCGACTACAACCACAAACGTAGATTAACTATAACCGTGTTGTATAAAAATCGCCTAAAAAACCAAATCGCATGTGACGAGATTTAAAACTCGTTACATAATATTAGTATGATAATGAGTATTCTATTTTCATATGCTGTAAAAAAGTTGCCAGCTTTGTTGGTGAAAACCATCAAGCCGATTCAGAAAGAACTGATTAACTTGAGACGACAAGTAAACAGGCTTCAAAGAAACCAACAGTCATTTAAAACTCGTCTTGAACATGCCAAGAGAATCAGTGAAGATATTGCATTTAAGAAAGTGACGCATACTATGACAAATCCAGCCAAAATATTTACTGCCATGCAATCTCGGTTAACAAAGTATAAAGCAAAAGGGCGGAGATTCACTTTAGAAGAGAAGATTTTGACTTTAAGCTTATACAAAAAGAGTCCAAAAGGTTTTAATTTACTTTCCAAGTACTTTACATTACCTTCACCTAAGTCCCTTAAACGACTTCTGGCAGAAATAAAATTACAACCGGGCATCAACAAGTTAGTATTTACTAAGATTAAAAATACAGTCATGAATCTCGATGTCAAAGAATGTTTATGTAGGTACATTAATCTTTGACGAGATGTCGTTGACCCCACAAATCCATTTTGATGCTGCAAAAGATGAGCTGAAGGGGTTAACGAGTCATGGTAAAGTAGGTTTTGCAAACCATGTATTAGTTTTTATGGTGAAGGGCATTAAGGCCAACTTTAAACACAGCTGATTTAAAAAGTATCATAAAAGATGTACCTAATTAAAAATGTACAAGCCACAGGTTTGAAAGTAATTTGTACAGTGTGCGACCAAGGTACTAGCAACGTTGCTGCTATTTCAGCCTTAGTTTCAGAAACTAAAAGAAATATTTTAAGAGCAGGCAAACAATGGAAAAACGAATATTTCATAATAAATAATCAAAAAATTATACCCCTGTATGATGTTCCTCATCTTTTGAAAGGATTGCGCAACAATTTGCTAACCAAAAATATGCGTTATATTGATTTTAATGACCATAATAAAGAAAAATGTGTTAAGTGGGACTATTTTGAAATGCTTTATGTAGCAGATAAAAGCTTAGGAGAATTAAGATGTTTACAAAAACTAACTGAAGAACATATAAACAAAGATAAAATTAAAAAAATGCGTGTAAAAACTGCTGCGCAAGTTTTTAGTCACAGTGTGGCATGTACAGCTGACCATTTAACAGCTCGTTAATTATTACCTGCAGAATGTAATCAATTAGTACCTATTGTTACGCTATTAGATAATTTATTTGATTCATTGAATTCGAATACTTTCTAAGTACATACCTAATGGTAAAGTGTTTAAAGAACCTGTGAGACGATCGTCACCTCATCACGACCTATGGCAAAAAGCTATAAGAACACTAAAAACGATTAAATTCATTGCCACTAAAAAAACTGATGGTAAAATTAGATTAGTTGAAATGACACCACCTTCAGTAAAAAACTTCATTAAAACACTTGAAGGAATGCAATTAATTTGGAAAACTTTATCTCTAAAGTATCAGTTTGATTGCATGTTAACTAGACATTTTAATCAGGATCCAATAGAAAATTTCTTTGGTAATATAATATCAGGAGTTATGGGGTGAGAAATAATGCTCCCAATTGTATTGCATTTGAAGGTGCCTATTAATCATTACTTTTGAATAATTATAACTCGCCCCACTCTATAGGAGCTAATTGTGAAGCAGACAGCAATATTTGTTTACAAACTTTAGATTTTTTTTGCAAAATAAAGCTGATAAAGTGGACACCGACAGTAATGAAGAAAATAACAAAGAAAATGAATGTACTGAATACAATATTAATTTACTGTACGATTCAGACAATATTCTTGAAGATCACGGTCAAAAAAATGAAAGCTTGTAAAACATGTAAACAGACTTTGCTTGGAGAAAAAAATGATTATAATAATGATTACATAGCAAGGAAAGAATATAATAAAAATAAAAAATGGCTGTGCTATCCCTCTGGTGCTTTAATGAGTAGTTTTAATCAAATACAAAATATAGTGATTAGTTATTTAAAAAGAAGCGATGTACCAAAAAGAAATTTTAAAAAATCATTAAAAATTTACATTGTTTTTTTATTTTATTTTCCACAACAATGTGAAGTACATGCCCAAAAGAACAAAGATTTATTTATTAATGTAACAACAAATTTGTTAATTTATAGTTGGTGTCGATCAATTAATAGAATTTTAAGTGGCAAAATAGAATACCGTGAGAGTGACGATTATTTAAAAAATGAAGCACAAAAATATTATAATAAAAATAAACATTATAAAAACAATAAATGAAAAATAAATTTATTACTTCTTTTATTTGTGATTCTATTCCACTATCTTGAATATAGAATATTTACAACAACATGTTTGTAAAATAACTTCAACTATATTTTTATGTCTAATATTTTTTACAAATAGGGCTACAATACAAATAGGGCTTGAAAATATTGTACTATATTAGAAATAAAAAAAAACAATTCTTTTTGGGATTGAAATTATTTAATTTCAATTCCAAAAAGAAATAACATGCAACAAGTCCAATTTTATAACATTTAAACTGGAGATATTAAACGCAAAATAAACAATCTCCTAAAAGTAAAATATTATTTACGTTATTATCCACTATATGCTCAGTAATGTTTTACTTTTCAAATGTATTTGGAGAAAGTGTATTTTGAGATAATAATATCCTTAGTTTAAATGTTACAAAATTGGACCTATGACCATGAGAGGCCTCCAGTTATAGATAGCTGTGTGCGTGCAGAGCTTGTGTATGTGTGTGTGCAGAGTGTGTGTATGTGTGCGTGAAGAGGTTGTGATTGTGTGCGTATGTGTAAAACTCCTCACAGCGCCATCTCTGCTATGAGGTACTCATGTTACTCTCAATTTGTGTTTCAAAAATTTACGTGAGAGGGCTCTCTTTTCCCTATTACTTACTATACTCTTTGCGCTTCACTTTCTTGTTGTTGTGAATACTTACTGTGCTATTTTGGGTTTCTTTCTGTTGTTTTGACCTTGGCATTGTTTTACGGACTGATACCGCTTGTGACGATTATTCTGTGCTTTCGATTTCTGGACACCGATTTTGCTTCTTGGATATTTTGTGAGAGACATCATGCAGACGCCACAACTAGCCCTGCGATTACTATGTGTTAATTGTAACATACTCATCGATACACTTAGCCGCCATCTCGTTTTTGAGCTTGATACGAGAGTAATTTCTAAGATCTGCGAGTGGAATTCTTCAATAATAGTACGTATTTACATATCTATTTATTTTAGTACACTATCATAAACTATACCCACACACTATCATAATTATATAATAATTCAAATTCTTATTTTAGATCACTGAAGAAGATTACATATGTGATGCCTGTAAACAATTGGCAATGCAGCATGTCAACTCCGGATTATCTAATGAACCTGGTGCCTCATCTTCACGTGGCCATAAACATGTTTGCGTACTTTGTGGAAGTTCTCTGCGAAATTGTAAACATGACCTTATTGTGAGAGAGAATCCGTCTCAGTTGCAACAAGCAATACATATTGAACTTGAAAATAGAATTGCCCCACGGCAGGTAATTATGATTTCTTTATATGATTATTTTTTCTGTTTTGTTTGTATTGTTATCAATGTTATAGTGAATTCACTGCAATCTAATATGCCAATAATAACATAATATGTTATTATTGGCATATTAGATTGCAGTGAATTGAAGTGAAGAAAATAAAAACATATTTTACAACATATTATGTTGTAAAATATGTTTTTATTTTCTTGGGTTTAATAATATTAAGACTAGGCTGTTTGGTTTTTTCAGGCAACTTCATCAGACCATGTTTGTCATCCCTGTTGGCTGAGACTCAAGAGAGTTGCAATGCATAATATGCATAAAAATATTGAGCAGCAGCTAGAGCCAGTGCAAGAGCCGGAGCTGGAGCCAGCGCAAGAGCCGGAGCCTGAGCCAGATCCCAAGCCTGACCATGAACCCCAACAACCTCCCAGCTCCCCAGACACTGACCTGCAAGCTGATGAAGAACCCAGGGTGATTAATCCAGCGCAGTATAGACGAGCGGCTAATACTGCAGCACATTGTGTTGTACCTGGTTGCCAGAACAGAGATTTGCATAGGATTTCTGACCCTTTCAGGGCAACAACTCTTAGCCAACACAAATATTACTTGCCTGTTAATGCTCGTATTTGTGTAGAACACACATTTACTACTGATTGGGATGTGATGTTCAATTCTCAAAACAGCTATAGAACATTTACAGCTGAACAGGTAGAACATGCACTTTCTTTTATAAATGCTTTCAAGTTTCAACACATTTGTAGATTTCTCTTGTATGGAAAGTGTTGAAAGAATCGATGAACATTTGTTCCATTATTGGCTTGGAATGACTAAACAGCATTTTGAACTTTTACTATATGAAACTCCACGTGTTATAGAAATGAAAAGAGGCATTTCGGGTTTAGGTGCACTTCTAATGAAAATGAGAACTGGTGACTCAGGAGACCGGTTATCCCATTTGTTAATGGTTCCAAGACGAACATTAGAAAGGTTGATGAATAATGTTAGGGAAATATTGGTACAGGATTTTGTACCTCGAAATCTGGGACTTGAGCACATAACCCGTGAACAATTATTGCAACACTATTTAAGTATTCCAAATGCGCTGTATAATCAAAATAATGAAAATACAATTGTGATATGCGATGGGACTTATATTTATATAAATTAAAGTTCGAATTATATGTTCCAAAAGGACACATATTCCTTACACAAATATAAAAACTTGTTAAAACCATTTTTGCTGGTTACGCCTGATGGCTACATTGTAGACTGCTTTGGCCCATACAAAGCTACCACATCTGATGCAGATATAATGAAGTCTCTTTTTCGTGATGAAAACTCTCCTCTCAGACAATACTTTCAAAATAATGATATTTTTATTCTAGACAGGGGATTCAGAGATTCAATTGCTCTGTTAGAGGTTTGCGGCTACAAAACATATATGCCGGAATCCCTGCATGAGGGTGAACATCAGCTCACCACCGATCAAGCTAATAGGAGTCGGTGTGTGACTATATGCCGTTGGGTGGTGGAAGTTGTAAATGGGTATTTTAAACGGGATTTTAAAATATTCCGGCAAGATTATTTTAATAAAAATTTTTCTAACATGATGCAAATGTTTTCCATAGCTGCAAGCCTCTTAAATAAATTCGGTGTTCGTCTAAAAAATAGGAATGATGCTGAGCAAATTATAAATGTGATTAGAGAACGATTTCCATTAAATAATAATTTAGCTGATTTTATAAATGCAATGAAAATGGATAGACGAATATCAGATTTTAGTATTATAACACCTCATCGCAATACTAATATTATGTTCCCCCGTCTAGAATATGATGAAGTTGTATTATTCGCCCTTGGAACTTACCAGATCCGTCAGGCAAGGTCATATTATAGTGAACATATCAGGTTTCACGGAGGATATAGAATTGAAATAAGTAGGGAAAACATTAATGTAGCCGAGTATGGACTGAGAGGAGGTGGAAATAACTCACTAATAAGAGGCAAAATTAAATACAGGCATATTTCAAGAAAACTATATTATGTTTATATATTAATTGAAAATAATGTGCCTAGAAGGGAAGCAATAATAGAGTATTGCTGCAATTTTCTAGTTGGTAGAAGAACGGTTGGGTGCTGTGCACATGTCATGACACTTGTACCTTGGGTGGGCCAGGCATCAGCCAACAATATCAGTGCCAGCAGCATTCCTCGATGCTGTAGTTATAAGAGAGGATATTGATTAAAAGATATTTTTCTCAAGCCTATTTCTTTCATTTAAGTACCTACTCCTAAATCCTACCATTACACTTCATTTACTCCTGCATCCTATCATTACTTGATATGTCAATACGTTTGCAACTTGAGCATTGAAGACTAGGTACTCTCAGCCACAAAAAGCCTAGAATTCTCTCTAGAAAGACTTAACAAGTGAGCTAATGCAATCCCTGTTTTCTACACAAAGTATATGTCATTCAAGTTGGTGCAATATAGGTGTAGTTTTCATTTAATTATCGATCACAAAATCAAAGACTACTGCATTTATACCTATATCACAAAATCAGTCGTCGAAGCGGACCAGACTCCACGATTTGGTTTGACAGGCGGCCCATTTTGACATCGATGTCCTATTTTTTTTGGCTAATTCTCTGAGTGAAATCGAAATAAATAGAAACGAGATCGCTAATAGCTTAAGGTTAGCTTATCGATAACCACACTTTAAGGCTACGCCGCAGTTGGGTAAAGGTAGTTGTTAATCCTAACCTCAAAAGTATTGTTGACGTTATTATGAAAAATCGTGGCTATTTAGACATGATTTTCAAACGGGATGGTGGTTACGACATAAAAACAAACCAATCTAAGTATATTTTATTTTGGGACTTGAAAATTTAAAGTCTGGTCCAGCTCCTATAGAAAATTGGCCATTGTTCTTTCTAGGCATACTTATTTATTCTTCTGTCTACCATTTCCCAAGTGTGCGATCATATTGGTCAGCAAAAGGTAGATTTGCACCTATCGCAGATACTATGACTGTAAATCGCTTTGAAAAATTTTTTCACATGAATGATAACGTACATCACCTTCCCATTAGTCATCCTAATCACGACAGATTGCACAAGATAAGACCAGTATTCGATTATCTGAACAAAAGATTTATGAGTGTTCCTTTTGATCACAGACTATCTGTAGATGAACAAATGTGTGCCACCAAGATTTCACACTTTAAGAAGCAATATCTACCAAAAAAACCCCATAGTGGGGTTTTAAATTGTTTGTCTTATGTTGCTTGATGGGATACGCGTACAGCTTTGAGATCTATTCAGGGGCACAAAATATTGAAAGATTACAAAATGAACCTGATTTAGGTGCCGTGTCCAACACAGTCATCCGTTTGTTGCGATCCGTTCCTCGAAAAGTAAATCATATCGTGTATTTCGATAACTTTTATACAAATGTTGCTCTACACTATTATCTTTGGGGAGAAGGAATCTACTGCTTGGGTACTGTGCAAAGAAATAGACTCGGAAAGACCTGCAAGTTGCCAGAAAAAAAGACGTAATGGAAGCTGATGTTCCCAGAGGGTCATACTGTGAAAATGTTACTCATTGCAATGGATTAGACCTGCCAGCTACTAGTTGGAAAGACAACAAGCAGGTCTTATTGCTTTCGACTTATGTAGGAGCAGAACCAGTAGAGTCTATCAAACGGTTTGACAAAAAGCAAAAATCTACTGTTGAAATTCCTTGCCCTAGAGTCGAAAAAGAGTACAATGCTCATATGGACGGCGTCGACCTAATGGACAGCTACTTAGGTCGGTACCGCATCAGAATGAAGTCTCGCAAATGGACGACACGATTGTTTTATCATCTGCTAGACATGACGGTCATAAACGCTTGGGTGCTCTATAAAAAAGTACTGACCAAAAAAGGAGAGAATCCGAAACAAATAATGAATTTAGCTGAGTTTAGAACTGATCTAGCAGAATCTCTATGTAAGTACCGAGCTTACGATCATGATACCAAACGTGGTCGGCCAAGTTCTAGTCGCTTAGAAGAAGTAACCATCAAGAAAGCAAGGACAACTCGAGCGTATGAACAAGTAATGCCAACAATAGACGTTCGTTTTGACAATTTAGGGCATGAAAGAGAATATTGTAGTAAGAGAAACAAATGTAAATATAATAATTGTCGGAAGTTGACATCTGTCATGTGTTCAAAATGTAAAATGTCTTTGTGTGACAACAGAAACAATAATTGTTTCTATTTATTTCACAAAAAATAAAACTCACATTTTTTTTGAGCTAAATGCTTGGAGTTTCAAAAATGATACTTGAAGTTTTATTATTAATAAAAAAATTAAAATTTAGAAAATATTTTTTTTTATTATTATTTTTCTCGACTTTTGTACCCCTAAATCTATTACTTATATATATTTTTTTCAGAATATTTAAAAATTTCATGCATTTAAGGGTTAGTTTTCATTTAGCCTCCCACCGGCAGACCCTTAATAAAATAAAGGTAACTATATTACCACTTTGTATTTTTTTTTATCCTATTAATAATTATGCAGTTAATATCACCTTAGAAGAGCTAGTTTTGGCAAATTGTAATTTAAGAATATTTACTTTATCTTAATTATGGCAACACTCAACGCAAAAATGTCAATTGTCAGTGTAAAGTTATTTGATTTGACATCGTTCTGCAGTGTTTTGTCGAGTTTCTTCAACAAAGAATCTGGTAAGTTATTTTGTGATTCTAAAACTTATAGTAAACTATATTCTTGTTATTTACTGTGCGTGAATGTAAATAATTTGCCTTTGTCTGTTCACGTTTTGTAAAAATAACAATTATATACATAAAAATTGTCTGTTTATAATAAGGCCTCCTCCATTAGCAATTACATACAACTACGCCATTTTCACATGGGGGTAGGCAGGAACTAAAACTGGGTCGTCATATTGTTTTTTCTTTTTTTTGTAGAATCAGCATGTCAGCGAGAAAGAAATTAGCGGAAGACGTGATTCAAAATCTTGTAGATAATTTTGAGGATATTTCCGACTTGTCGGAATGTGATGAGAATGATGACCCGTGTTGGGGAGATTTTGTTTCTAGTCTTGCAGATTCCTGTATAAGTTTACCAGCAGAATAGGTCCTTGAAAGACATCTAGAGGAAATGTTTGGACCAGAAGTCAATTACGTAGACGTTGTTCCAGGGACAGAACTTATAGAGCAACAAAATGACAATATTTTAGAAATTTTAGAGTCGAGCTTTAATCACAATATTTCTCCGGTACCTAGTCTAGATTTATCTTCTTCGATGTCATGCTTGCAACAAAATATTCCGCTAGCAAGTGAACAAAATCCTTTACTTACTGATCAGGACCTGCTTACAAGTGAAGAACCAGCCGATAGCTCTGCTTCTTTATTTATTAACACAAATCTGCAAAGCAATCAGTTAGCGTGTGTGCAAGACCTTGTGACCTCCAATGTTTCCGATTCTGGCAAATCTGAATTTATAGTCGCAGAAAGTAACTCGTCCACTCAACAAAACCATCATCGCCACGCACGCAGAGACCGAATTTTACCACGGGACTGGAAAACTGTAGCTGATCTCCGCACCATCCCTTTGTTTGATAAAAAAGCTGAGCCACATAAACATTACACTCATAAAACACAACCCATCGAAGTTTTTCAATATTTTTTCCCCGATTATGTTGTTGAAATAATTGTTGAGTTAACAAATAGGTACGCACATCAAACAAAAAGTAATCATTGGACACCCGTTTCTAGCGAAGAAATCAAAGCTTATCTTGGAGTTCTTGTAATGATGGGACTGAACCCGCTTCCGGACATGGAACTGTATTGGTCCAGTGATCCATTTTACAACAACGCCGAAATTTCACGTGTTTTCACACTTCAAAGATTAAAAAAAAATACTGAAAACTTACACCTAAACGACAATGAGATGGAGCCACCCAGAGGTTCTCCAAATTTTGACAAAGTCTTCAAGTTGCGGCCTTTAATCACAGAATTAAATAAAGTGTTTAAAATGAAATGAGTAACTCAAGCCGACAATCAGTCGATGAATGTATGGTTAAATTTAAGGGAAGAAGTAGTTTAAAACAGTACATGTCGAAAAAACCCATCAAAAGGGGATTTAAAATCTGGGCAAGATGTGATTCTAGAACCGGCGGTATTAATTACAAATATATACTGGCAAAGGAGACAATGTCGAAAATGAGGGTTTAGGGTATAATGTCGTCATGTCTCTTTGCAACGAACTGCCCCAAAATACACTTGTAGCTTTTGACAATTTTTTTACAAGCTGCAATCTGATGGATGACTTATTCGAAAAAGGAATCTATGCAGTTGGTACTGTCCAAAGCGACAGGAAAGATCTTCCTAGTATCTTAAAAAAAAGTTCAGCCGAAGAGTTTGCGGTTAGAGAAACACCAATTTGCTGCAATCACTGCTGGGCCAATTACTGCGATAAAATGGCATGATACCTGAGACGTGTCTGTTCTGACTACCGCTCACCAAGAGCATGCCGTAGTATTTGTGAAAAGGACACAGAAAGACGGCTCGAGGCAAAATATTCTCTGCCCTGAGGCTATTGCTGAGTACACCCTTACCATGGGTGGTGTGGATCACTTCCGATCTTCTTATCTAATAGATCGAAAATCACGGAAGTACTGGATGCGATTATTTATTTTTATGTATGATTCGGCAATCATCAATGCATACATAGCATTTAATACAGCTCATGTAGTAAATACCCATTCACATAGAAATATCCGCTTGAAATTAGCTCGCAGTATGATAGATAACTTTACAAAGAAGAAGAATAAGCCGATAGTGTTCAAGAACAAAAAAGGAGGTAACTTCGGAGTTCCTGACGAAATACGGCTCCTGAACGTTGGTGTACATATGCCTGAGGAAATATAAACTTATAAAAGATATAGGTTTTGTAGCACCAAAAAAGAACAAAAGCGCTCGAAAATTCGTTGTTCAATGTGTGGAGTTGCACTATGCGCCAAGTCATGTTTTAAAATGTTTCACACTGCTCAAAGCCAGAATTAGTCGGGTCAATATCATAAGTTCAATCCTAATCCATCCATCTTAGTTTTTACAATTTGCCAAAGTTATGTGCCCAATATATTAATATTAAGTTAAATGTAAAATTTGATTAGAATTGAGTGTTCAAATAAAAGTTAAAAAAAAATACTTAGTTGTTTTACTGGAACAGAAGGAAACAACTAGTATAGAAGCATAGAAATAAAAACGGACAATGGTAATAATTTTACCACTTACATCTTGAACATTGATGTTCTATATGGACAAAGGTAAATTATTTACCACCGTAAAAACACCCTCATCCCCTATTTTTTCAATATTTTTGTCACTAAAAATGAAATAAAGGATCATGAAGAATCCATTGTAATTTTCTTAATATCATAAACAGGGACCCGCGTTTGTTTAAGGGTTATACGCAAGCTATGGGAGGTGTCGATCGTTTCGATCATTTTAGATCGTCATATCGACTGTGAACTGGCAACCGGTCCTATCTCAATTTTTTGAAGATTTCACTTTTTAATGCCATTTTATACTATTTAATACTCCACATTGTTGCAAGAAATCCTAACTCAAATACTTACATTTAAATTTGGCGCCAGAATTGGCTTCATTCAACTTGTACTTACTTCAACGCGCAGTGAATGCGAGCATTTAATCCTATCTCGCCAAACGTGTATCGACTTGAACGCAATTTCGCGCGCTCTTGAAACAAATAACTTTTTTACGTGGATTTATTAGGTTTCTGTGCCCTACGTTTTACATGGACATTATTGGGGACTTCTAGGAGCTGAAATGGTAAGTTTTGTTATAAATTTAATATAAATATTTAAGATTTCTACGTTAATAATGTATAAATTGAGATAGTACATTATGCATTGCCGATCAAAGTTTTGGCAGATTGGAATTATTCAGAGATAGTAGTTATTGGTTCTATTCAACTAAGAATAACATCAACCGAAAATATGTTTCTATAGGTTTACTAATAAATATAGGTACCTACGATGAAATAGGTACATGCTTTTAAGTTGCATGATTCCGCTATAAGTAGGTATCTATCAAAATGTTGTTATACTAACATATTATTCAAGTGTTATGAGCATGGACGGCTTGCCCTTCTAACCCCTTGAGTCATACAGGCTTGTTGGTTAGGGATTGCAGAACGTTGTTCTAACTACCTACTTACTCGCCTCATGACTAACTAGAGTGCGTTTCACCGAATAGTTCCTATGGCGTTATGTTGGCAGCAATATTTTTCAGTGTTGCCATATCACCTATAATAACCTACCGCAAAGTACGGGTGATTTAAAGTATGTTTTTTTGTTAAATTCTTATATACATATTTAAGATTATTCGATTGATTCGATATCATTTTAAAAATCAGGACAGTAGTAAAAAGCATAAATAATTGAATATTTTTTATTATAATATTATATTATGAATGCACTGAATGTGCATTTTTTGTCTGATCATAATTAATTGTGTTTGGAGTAATTATGCTCATCCAACGGACTTATACCCGAGAGATTGTCATCTTCCATATCATCATCGTCATCAGAAGTGTCGCTATCGTCTACCACTTCAATTATCAACCTGTCCATCTCACTATCAATAGCAGGACCATCGGCGTAATATTTCTTCCACTTTTTTCACGTGCTCACATTCTTTTCTCCATTCTTCTTCGGTGATCGTTGCAAAGGCTTCTTCTGTGATTTGGACGATTTTATTTGCTTCTTGACCCACGTTTTTTTCAGCAATTTGTCTTTTTAAGACACTCCATATGAGCTCTATGGGTTTAGATCGCAGTGGTAAGGTGGAAGCCTTACCACTTTATGCCCATGCGCTTCCAACATTACATCGGCTTCATAAACGGGCGGCTGTTTGTGCTCATTTATTATTTGAAATAACTGGGCTTTTACCATACTTGGCAAGTAAGAAAGACCATTACTTGTGATCCAATTTTTCATTTCTGCCTTTCTGCTTGCCATTGTTGGTGCTTTGTTAAGCTGTACTGTGTGGTAGGAGGCGTTATCCATCACCACAATTGATTGGGGAGGCAGATTTGGTATAAGTTTTTCACTAAGCCATTTATTAAAATTCGTTTTGTTCATATCATTGTGATAGTCGGCCACTTGTGACTGAGATCTGAAGATCAGTTGAGCATTGGGTATGAAATCCATAGCACCACCCGCGTGGACGATAATCCAACGTGGACCTTTGGAGTCTGATGTTAATATACCTTCTTCTTGTTCACTTTGCCAACATTTTCCGGCGCAATATGTTGCGTGTATATACGTCTCGTCCAAATATACAACTGGGCGCTGGTTTCCGAGACGATTATTTCGCAATTCTTCCAGGTACCGATAACGCCAGGCGACAATATCGTATCTGTCCATTAGGACTTTCCTTTTGGATCTACATTTTTCAAAATAAAACCCCATATCTTTGATAATTCTCCACAAAGTGGTACGACTTCCTTTGAATTCTATCTCGTTTCGCATTTCATGCAATAACTTTGTTAGAGTAGGTAATTCCTTTTTTACGGCATAAAATTCATGTATTTTATGCCTTATAGCACACCGTTCGAAGTCATCCAGTTCGATTTTTTTAGGCCGGGGACCACTTTTGCGTGGTGTTGAAACCTTAGTCGACGTGCTGGCTGCGACCTCACCTTCTTTGGTGATTTTAGATACGGTTTTTTCAGATACACCTAAAACAAATATTTCGTTTTATTTGTCTATTATCACAGTCACACATATACCACCCGTCGCAATCATAGTCAATAAAAAAAATGGCAGTTCAAGTGAGGAAATTATTATCTGCTACTGGTAACCCTATTTGACTTACCTGTAATGGCGGCGACACGAGCTTGAACACATTTTAAAGGAATTAACGGGGCCTCATTACGTTTTTCACGTTCACAAAAGTTCTTCACCTTTAACACCATAATTCTTTCACCACTTTTCAAAGTTTTGGGCATGATTTCAGTCAAAAATCTAATAAAATTAAACAAAATCTGCGGGAGCGTCTTCTCATACAATGACTTTGACAGACAGAGTAGGCAACATAACGCCATAGGAACTATTCGGTGAAACGCACTCTAGCCACTTGCTTGGTAAGGTTCGATATAGCATAAATAATATTGGAAATTATTTGTATTTTATCTGTCTTGATATTCGCTGCTCTCTTACTTTTTTTAGCTACTAGCTTTACCTATACTCACCAAATCTTTTCAGGAATATAATAAGTTGAGACGTGGTAAGCGGTTGGTACAGAAAGTACTTAATGACGATAAGAATAAAGAAAATGCCAAGGTTTGTAATTTCTTACCTGTATTATACCTAAAACTTACAAAGAAAATAAACGAAATTAATAAATTATGGGTTAGTACGAAATTGAATCTGCTTAGGTGTTTATCTAATAGCTTTCTTTTTTTACATTTTAGGATATCAACACAAAATTTGAAGATACGAGTATGCGTAGCCAGCAAAAAACAGTACCTTTTACCATGACTAACCAGCAAGAAACAGTTTCTTTTACCGTATCTAACCAGCAAGATACAGTCACTCTTACCATGTCTAACCAGCAAGAATCAGTCCCTTTTACCATAATATCTAACCAGCAAGAAGCAGTCCCTCATACAATGTCTAACCAGCAAGAAGCAGTACCTCACCTGTCTAACCAGCAAGAAACAGTTCCTTCTATAGTACTTACGGGAGACACCTGTTATACTGAAGAATTTAACCCTAATATGGACAATATGTTTGATTCTCTACCTGTAGATTATTTATCTCCACGATTCGTTCCTTCGCCATCCTGGCAGTCAGCTATACTCGATTTTCAATCTGACAATGATGATTACACCAACGACGAAGCCTGTTTTGATATACCAAACCCCTCACTTAGTGCGCTTCCATGCACGTCACTTAATGTCCCTTCAAACAGGTCTTTAAGTTCGTCTCCAAATACGCCACTGAACGCATTACCATTAAGCCAAGAACGTCCCACATCCCCATCAATTTTAGCGACAAATGATACCGCAGAAAATAGTGCAGATCAAGTAGCGGAAAACATAGACGCAATTTTTTCAGAGAGTGACCCCAATAATTATAATATGAGTGAAGGAAGAAAAAGAAGAAAGAAAGCTGAGCCGGCTAAGTGGAAGAGAAACATCAACAAAAAACTGCGAATGGAAGGAAAAGCTTACTTAGGTTTTAGAAAAGTTGGAAGAACTGTTGTACAAGATACACCAAGAGAAGGACGAATAATGAAGCCAAAATGTTCAAGCAATGTTTGTCTCAAGTCTAAAAAACGTCATTGCTCATTATTTACGGAAGAACGACGATTTACGACCGATTTTGGAGTTTGACTTGTGGAGAACGCAAAGCATTTGTGTGTGGATCGATTTCTAGAGTCCCAACAAAAGCTAATACTACTGACAGTGTTTCTCGACGCAACTATAGCCTTAAATATAGTTTGAATAATGGACAAGAGAGCTATCAAGTTTGTCGAGAAATGTTTATAAATACACTTGCTATTGGGTATAGAATGGTTCAAGCATGGGTGTGTGATAGATCGCATGGAATACCCATGACATCAAAAGATAAAAATACCACACCAAATAATAATCTTTTATCACAAATTGAGTGTTTGAATAACTTTTTCGATTCCCATACAATAGGCAGAATTCAACAAAACTCTATCTAGAACCTGTTTTTCAAACAATGCAAGAAGTTTATGAATTATACAAGTCAACGTGTACTCAAGCATTGCAACCGGCGTTTAGCCGAAAAAAATTCAGCGAAGTTATGGTTAAAAAAATATTTCATTATTTAATGTAAAAAAAGATAAATGCAATTTATGCGCCAGTTACGAAACCAAGAATATACCGGAAGAAGTTTGGAAGGAGCATACAGCGAAGAAAGAGATTGCTAGATCGGAAAAACGCGAGGATATAAAGAGAGCTATTAAGGGAGAATTCATCTTAATAGAAGTTGATTTTCAAGCTGTAAAGCTAGCTCCATTTACACATGCTAATGCTTTTTATTACAAAACAAAGCTAGTTTGTCATAACTCGACAATTTACGATGTTGTAAAAAAGCAAGCTACTTGTTATTGGTTTTCAGAAGATCAAAACAATCAACTAGTTGCATCAACATTCGTTTCATGCTTGATTGAATATTTAGAAAAAAAATGTCTCACTTCTGAAAAAAAACCAGTTGTCATATTTACTGATAGATGTACAGCACAAAACCGTAACAATGTCATGGCAAATGCACTGCTCAATTTTAGTATGCTTCACGGAGTCTTCATTTATCAGAAATACCTCGAAGTCGGTCACACGCAAATGGAGGTAGGTACATGCTTGTATCGAGAGAAAACTAAAAAATAAATAAATAAAACTACCAAGCGATTACGTGTCTACGACCAGAGAAGCAAGAAGACATCCAACACCATACGAGGCTATTGAGCTGACTTACGACTTTTTTAAAGACTACACGTAACCTTTGAGGTACAATAGCATTAGACCCGGTCGGACAAAAAATGATCCAATGGTCACAGACATCAAAGTCATAATGTATGATCCTTCAGGACTAATCAGAGTGAAACTTGATTTTACCAAAGATTGGATGGACTTACCTCATAGACCAAAGAGACTAAATCCAGTGAACTGTTACCCACCCTTATATACGGCAAGATGCCGTATTCCTAAAACGAAGTGGTTGCACCTTCAAGAATTGAAAACTGTCATTCCACAAGACTGTCATAACTTTTATGATAATTTGCCTTATCAGGAGTAAGTTTGGGTTTCTTGACTGACTTTGTAGACTTTTCTACCTAAAAATGTTCCTTTATTGTTAATTCGTTCGTCTTATTTGAGGTTTTATTATAAAGAATATTGTGTTGATAATGTCCTATCTTTATTATTTTATTTTGATTGGGAAGATAGCCCATATTGTTCCTAGTAAAAAGTCCTATGTTTGTTCTCGTGTTGATTTATATTGTCTTATCTCGATTTTATATTGGAAGGAAGCATAAAATGTTACTTTCGTTTTTAATTACATGTGTAATAAAAATATTTAAAAACTACGTATTTTTATTTAACATCCGAGATGCTGTATTAATCATGCTAACTTGTATTAACATTACATACACAACTATCCATAGGATTACGAGCGATTTACATAAGGACTTTAGGCTACGGCTGGCGCAAGGGTTAATAAATAATTACACGGAGACGAAAACATCTGTATGGCATTATTTTCGTCGTTCCACTGACGGATTGTATGCAGAATGCCAAAAATGCAATAAAATTCTGAAACACTCTGGTTCTACATCCCCGCTTCATAATCACCTTAAATTAGTACATTCCATAAACTTAAAAACCGTAAAAGGACTTCAACAAACTACGAAAGACATCGAAAATACAGATTTATTGACACAAAATTCCGAAAGTGTATGTGAACCAAAACATAAAAAAATGAAAATAAGTGATTTCTTTAAAGCTGATGATGATGACGTTCAAACTGCTGTGTCTAAGATGGCAGCATTGGATGGGTTACCTTTTAGGGTATTTTCTACTTCGGAAACTCTTAGAAAGCTTTTTAAGAAGAGTGGCTACGATTTGCCTCAATCACCTAACGCCATAAAGAATATAGTAATGGCTAAATCTGGCCAGCTGAAAAACGACTTAAAAAAGGAAATAAATGAATTGATATCGAAAGGCCATAAATTTTCAATAACACTTGATGACTGGACATCTGCAAAAAATAGACGCTACATGAACGTCAATATTCATTCTCCGGAGCTCAAGAGCAAGCCTTTCCGAAACTTGGGCTTGTCAAGAATAAAATGCAGAGGGACATCAGAGAACTGCTATATCATTTTGAAGGAAAAGCTCATACAATTCGGGCTATCGTTTGAGGATGATATTGTCTGCATTGTTACGGATGGTGCAAGTGTCATGCGGGCTTTAGGACAAAGAACATCCGCACAGAGTCAGCTTTGTCTAGCACATGGCATTCAATGCGCAGTATTGGATGTACTGTACAAAAAGGATAGCAGTGAAACAGGTCCATCTGCAAGTTCTGCAACGATCCAACCAGCAGATCCCGAAGACCACAATAGCGATGATTCGGATACTGAAAACGAAGACGACGAAGAAGGGTTTATTATGCTCCCAGAAAATACTACAAACGTCCCGCTGATTGTCTACAAGGATTTAATAAACAAAGTCAGACAAATTGTAAAGTACTTCAAGAATTCACCCACTAGAACGGATCCTTTAAACACTCACTTAGACAATGACAACAAGAACCTGCTAGTCATTTTTTTTTGGACTGTAAAACTCGCTGGAGTAGCCTCGCGGACATGATAACAAGGTTTTTTCGATTGAAAGATGGAATAATGAAAACACTGATCGACTTAAAAAACGACACTAAGTTTTCTAGCTCTGAATTTGTAACATTAAAAGACCTGTCTATTTCTTTGAATGTTATAAAAGCAACCGTAGAAGCAATCTGCAGGGAGGATGCTAATTTGCTTACAGCCGAGACTGCCCTGAAATTTATGATTTCAAAACTTACTGAAAGAGACAGCACGATAAGCCAACAGTTAGTAGAATTTTTAAAAGCACGCATTATTGAACGCCGAAAAACAGAACTTGTTAGTACATTAAAATACCTACACAACCCTACGAAATTCTATGAAGAAAGGTCATGTGATGTATTCAGAATTTCTTATAATATAGTGCCAGGATTCGTTGTTGAACTGTTAAAAAACACTTACCTACGAGTCCTATTACTACGGAAACTACGACGGATGATTATGATGATGACGTCACACTTTTAAATTTACAACACCAAAGAGCATCTGAGGAATCTTTGTCAATTAAAGAACAATTAAGCAAAGAGATCGAAAAATCCTTATCAAACACACCATCAACATCCACTGCAATTCCAATGCAAAATGAAGACTTAGAAACTCTATGCCGAGTACAAATGGCACTGTTCGATAGAGGAGGTCCAAGAAGCCATCATCTTAGTCAAATATATGACTTTCTTATGACTATTCCTCCAACCAGTGTGGAATCTGAAAGGGCGTTTTGGTCAACGGGCTACTTGTGCAATAAATTGAGAACATCTCTAAACGACTCAACATTAGATAGCTTGAGTTTCCTTAGATCTTATTATCAAAGACTGAAAAAGTAATATTTAATTGTTATTATCCAATTTGTTATTAGATATAGGTATGACTTTATTTTATTTTTTACCATTCGTATTTTATTTTCATTTATGGAACAAGTTTAAGGTGGGCCAGGCACTTGCCAAAAATAAGGTTAATCTATTTGGTTACCTTAAAATATTACTTTTAAACACTTAGGTAGAGGTAACAGATTTTATAGAAAATTATAGATTTGATCTCATTATGACGACAGTCATTTATTATTTCATAGTTGTAATTTTAAGATTTTTTACCAATGTAAATACTTAAATTTTATAAAAAATGTTACAAGATGTTTTCTTATGTGTGCAATTTTATGACTTGTTTTGTTGCCTACTAAGGTTTGATTATTTTATTTTTACCATGGTTCGTTAGACTAATTACTGAATATAAATGATTAATGATATTGTGGTTAAATTTTATTTTTATCACTCCTATCCAAATTATCCGTATTATCCGGATAACGTTATCCAATTATCTGAATTATCCGAATACTAAAATGGGCGGATAATTGCATGCCCTAGTTAGAACACCAAGCTGGACAAATTTTTATCAAGTTTGGATGATGTTTATGCTCGAACAGCAGCTATGACCGGTATGTAATCGTGTTACTGTTTGTTTTTTATCTACCAGAAGTTCCAAATTTACTAAACATACGATTGTAAGACCGAAATAAGGATTGTTTACATTGTGCAATAATAGGTTAGATTGCAAATATAAGTAAGCCATATTGTAGTACGACCAGGACCTTTGTTACTTTTGGGTGATGAAATTTACCGCTGATTTTAAATATGAATAAGTTACTTATACCATGTTTGAAATTAAAAATAGAGTAATCTATTTTCTGTTAGATTAACATAATTATTATTTTTTAAATCTTTCTTTCAGGAAAATCTGAGAGTACAGTGAGGCGTATTGTAGATGAAGGCTTTAAAAATGATGGTAAATTTGAACCCCTGGCAAACACAGATCAGGCCGTCCAAAAAAAGAAATGGTTGACTTCAACATATGTGCACTTCGACAAAAGATACAATTTTTTTACCCGGTAAAGAAAGAGGTACCAACCTTAAGGAAACTTCAGGTAGTCGCCAAAACAGATCTGGATTTTAAATGTAGCCTAGAAGTCCTGCGTAAAATTTTGAAATCGATTGGGTTTTCTTACAAGAAGTGTCAAAATAACAGAAAGGCTCTAATTGAACAAGCACATATTGCAGCAAAACGAGAAGAGTACTTGGCAATTATTAAAAAAAATAGAGATTTGCCAGAAGAATTGCAAAAAGATATAATTTATCTTGACGAGACTTACATTCATTCTTCATATAAGGTAAAACTGTTTTTGTGTAATCAATAATATATTTATTGAATATTTTTAATTTATAAATAAGTACCATTTTTTCACCAGGTTCGAAAATGTTGGCAATCTTTAAACGTGGAAGGTGTCACGGAAAATATATCGAAAGGAAAGCGTTTCATAATTCTCCACGCTGGAAGCGAAAAAGGGTTTGTGCTAAACTGCCTACTTATATTTAGTGGACAAAACAAACTCGAAGACTACCATTCGGAGATGAACGCCCACAATTTTACCAAGTGGATCACGGAAAAGCTTATCCCGAACCTGCATGAGCCATCGATCATTGTCATGGACAACGCCCCCAACCACTCCGTCGTGACAAATAAGGCGCCTACCTCAAGATCTCGCGTGGACGAAATAAAACTTTGGCTTTTGGAAAATAATATTGACTTTGACCCTTCACTTAGGAAGCCAAACTTACTCAATTTGGTAAAAAAAAAAAAACCCGACCCCATCTATGCTATTGATGAACTTTTGGGAGAAAATGGGCATACAGTGGTACGGCTTCCACCGTATCACTGTGATTTAAATCCAATAGAGCTCATTTGGGCTCAAGTAAAACAGAAAGTGGCAGAACACAATGTTGGGTCAAGTGATGTGAAGCAACTAGCTGAAGAGGCCTTCAACAGCATTACACCTGAAAAATGGAAAAACTGTTGCCGTCATGTTGCAAACATTGAAAAAGAATATTATGAACGAGGAAGAACCCTACATCAAAATATAGATGAGTTAGTCATTCGCCTAAGCGAAGATAGCAGCAGCAATGACAGCAGTAGCGAAGACAATGTTAGTGATGCAGTTGAAAATGAAAGTACTTTTTTTAATGTAGAATATTTGGAATCAGATGATGAAAGTAATTAATTATTGTGTTATGAGATACTTTTCAATGTTTTATGTTCTTTTTTGCGTTATGTTCACCACAAATAAACCTTCTTTCTTCTTTTATATAATAAAAAATAATTATATATGAACATTTTTCGATTTTCCGATCGCCCCCACGAGGATACGGTGATGCTCCTCCCAAAGATTACGGATGTTACGACTTTACCTTTTCTATTCAGTTTAAAAAAAAGCGTCTCGTCGTTCTCATTAACACCAGGTTTGCTTCTAGTACAAAATAATGTGCAAGTATCAAAATCAATGAAGTCACACTATACAGGGTTGCTACGTGCACCACCGCAGCGCCCTCATTTTTTTTCATGACTTTATAGACAGACTGTGACTAAGTCCAGGGATAAGAAATAAGTCCAAGTTTTTTATATTTTATTAAGAGACCTCTGTTACATATATCGTTTTGATTCTTTCAATAAATGAAACTACTTAGATGCGCTAAAATATATATTTAAATTGTGTTTTTTAACCAATGCATGTTATTTCAGCAGACATTTAAAACATAAAATTATAAATATTATCTCAAATGTCACTTTTAGGACTTAGTGATTTCTTGAATTGGGCCACCCAAATATTTCTGTCCCTTATCGCGTGTCGGCTGAGCACATCATTGTGCACAACAAGTTTGACGTTTGTGGCGGTGCCAGATTGACATCCAATTTGTTTATTTACAATTGCATCGAAATTATACACATTATATGATCTTTTTGATCTTAATTCGACAATAGTACATTTGTGCAACTGTGCAAAATGGTAAGGTGCAGTGTAATAAACTGTAAGCCAGGCCGCACACCAGGCATTCAATTGTTTCTCCACAATTGTAGCGCCACATTTGAAATGCGACACATTTAACGCCCCCATATATTCCTACGTGAGCACGCACACCGAGGAAACATTTGTAGCGGGCGCACTTTGTGGCGAGACGTCATCCGCGCTACAATAATTCAAGATCGAACCTGTTCGTTTTTTGTGTCGCGTTGGTTTGAAAAAATGAAAGACAACATTGAATTTTACGTTGAATTTATTGCAGAGGTCGAAAAAAACCCTATATTATACAATCATACACTCAATGATTATAGTAACAGACGGATTACAGAAATTATTTGGACTAAGATTGGTGAAAAATTCAATGAAAAGGGTAAGTACCTATCATTTTGTACATTTAAAATCGGGCTACACTGTGTAATTATTTTGCCATGACACCAGCCCATATGGTTTTAAGAAGTAATTACACAAATATTCTCGATTTTCTGTAGCATCGTTATTCGGTCTCCCATGATTTATATTATTGGTAGTGGGGTTATTTCCGTCATCGGTTGGAGTTAAAATTATATTATCATTCTTTTTTATAAAGTTATGTAAAACACAAGCAGCTTTAACAATTTTGACTGCTTTCTCGACTGAACACGAAATTGGAGTTTCAAAAATTCGAAATTTGGACACTAGCATACCGAAGGTGCACTCGACAATCTTTCGTCCACGGGATAGTCGATAGTTAAATATTCGGCGATTGTTGTTTAAAGATCTACTATTATACGGTCGCATTATATTAGTGGACAAGGGAAATCCTTCGTCTGCTGCAAAATAATAAGGAAATGACCGTCCAAATTCTTCCTCACCTGGCAAGGGCCGTGGCGTAGGTATATTCAAAGTATTATTATTTAATGCTTGGCCTAATCCCGAATTTTTAAATACTCCTGAATCACTATTCCTCCCATAATCACCCACATCGATACTCGTGAATAATCCGTTTGCATCAGCACACGCCATAAGGTGGATAGAAAAATATTCTTTATAATTAAAGTATGACGATCCAGAGGTCATAGGCTTCTTCATTCTCACATGTTTTCCGTCTATGGCTCCAATGCAATGAGGTAAATGCCATCTTTCGAGAAATCCCTTTGAAATGTCTAGCCAATCGTTTGTTGTGGGTATTGTCATATACATTGGCTGTAAAACTACCCATATAACATCACAAGTTTCATCGATAATTTTTCCAATAGTTGTTTCACCTCTTTTAAATACGTAAGACATTGCTCGAAATGAGGATCCAGTTGCCAAGTACCTGAAACAATTCGTGTAATTTGATTGATTAATTTTATTGATAATACTGATTTTTGCAGGTGATGATTGTATGTCCAAATGGAAATCCATACGAGCTTTGAATACAAAATCTAAAAGTGGGTCCGCTGCTGGGTCGAAAAAGGAGTACTATTTAGCGCCATATTTGAAATTTCTAAACCCTTTTACAAAAAATCGACCACAAGAAGGTAATATATCAGTACAAGATGAACAACTTTCTGAAAATGAATCCCAGATTGAGGAAACTTCAAACAATGTGCCCGATTTGACATGTGCTGAGGGAGATTCACTTAGAAATGAAACGCTTGTAGCTTCTGTACCCAGTCCCCATTCTTCAGGCTTATCGATACAGACTCCTCAACCATCAAAATCTCGGAAACACATGAGTGAAGCAGACAAATGCACGATTGAATACTTTAAACTAAAAAAAACAAAGACTGGAAAATAATCAACAATCTGAGAAACAGCTAAAGATCCATGCGAAATGTTTCTTTTGAGTTTAGTTCCACACATGACATCCAATGTCCCAGCAACAACAATTGACCTTTCAAAGAGGGGTACTAGAATTAATAGAAAATATTAAGTACAGGCAGCTTCCTCGTCGATCATTGGATACGAATTCGTCAAACTCAAATTTATCAACATATTATACAACTTTTTCTCAAGTTCTAAATGATGACCGTCCGTTGCAACGGGCAACCGAAATTGCTCAATCTGAAAACCAGTATATGAGGCCTTCGCAAGCACCATATACAAATCCTCGTTCAGAAAATGAATATATTGAGTCCCCAGCACAACAATCAAACGAGACTTCTCAGTCTGAAAGTCAATATCTAATATATAAATCATACATACCTTAAAGTGATGAGTAAACGCTCTTCAGCCGAAACACACTCTCTGAAATGGGTATTTTGTTTTGTTAAACTTGATTTTACTAAATTTAATAACAGCTTGTATGTGTTTTCAGACATTCGATAATATAAGTGGAACTTTTCTTCGTGAGATTGTAATTTTTGTGAAATTTTGTAATTCCCGTAATTTGTGCAATCTTGATTAAACGGATGAACCCAATAACGTCTTTTTTTTCTCATGAATCGCCACATCAAGAAATCGTCGTCATCAGAAGATGACGTCGATATGCTGAAAGCGGTGCCACGCTACAACTGTGCTTCCGATGTGCGTATATACAATACATTTGTAGTAAGCTGAATTGTAGCGCAACGATTGTGGCGACGTAAATGTTCGATACGTGTAGCATGTGGCGCTGGTGTGCGGCCTGCCTAAAAGTGATAGTTTGATGAAGATTGCTGGACTGTCCTTTCACTCGTAAGTATTAGATCTTTTTAAGTATTCAATCGCTTTGTGTCCTATTATATTTTGTCATAAAATAGTCGCAGTAATGTACCAACTAATTCGTTTAATGGATAAATCTCGTATAATCGTGATTTTTGCAATCATTTTATTGTCTTACCCAGGGCTCTGAACCGGTTTAAAAAGAGCGGTTAATTTCGATGAAATACCGGTAAATATATCGTTCCTTCATTAACCGGTTAAACAAGTGAACTGTTCATATGTAACCCAAATGATAAAGGTTACCGGTTACATAAGCACACACGGTTTTGACACCCAAATTAACCGGTTAATTCCGTAAGTCGTAAATATTTTTCGTCTACTTTTTTAACACTTCCAACAAGTTATAGTGACATTAGTATATTTAGTACCCCAGAAAACATTAGGAAAAAAAAAGTTTGATCTGAGGACGTCAAATACAACCGGAGAACTTAAATGGTGCGGGTAGATTCATGTTTCGACTTGCTTAGTTTTTTTTTGCGCGCCCGCATACAAAGCGTCGACCAAACCTACGCCAGTCGCTACTCACTCCTCGTTCATTGCGTTTGGTTTGGACAATTCGTAAACTCACAGCGGTGATATAACTATTTGTATTATTGTGGTGAATGTGTTAGCAAAGTAGATAACTATTAATTATGGGGAGAAAAAAAGTGAATAGAATCTATTCCATGTTTACGTACGACGAAGAAAACAAAAAATCCAAGTGTCTAATGGAGGGCTGTAATGCAACTGTCAAAGTAAAGTGATTTTCTCCATTCTATTTTTTATAAATACACTTCTCATCAAAAAAATCGAAACACTTTCGTTTTTATTGTTTTTGTCCTAATTTTTTACAAAAGAGAATGAATTCCATGAAAAAAAAAACATTATTGTGTAGCTGGCAGTTTGGTCATTACAGTAAGAAGAAAAAAATCAAAATTCGAAATTAGAATTTCATTTGTTTATCCTATAAATGAAATTAATCACTGTTTTGAGACAAATGTGTATTTAGGGTTGGAGTACGTTTCTCGTTTAAAAACTAAAATTAGCGCTTGTCTTTAAACTTTTTGTTTCTTATTTCATTTACTGTGACTTTGGGACGTCTGAAAAAACTTTTTTTTCTAAAACATATGGATACTTCGCCCGCAGAAGCCGCCCAAGTGGTGGCATTGCTGGATTCTGGACTTAGTCAGCGTGTTGTGGCTGCAAGATTGCATCTAAGCTTATCATCTGTTCATAGAGTCTACAAACGCTATCGGGAGACTGGTTCGTTCACGCGCCGTTCAGGATCTGGCAGGAATCGGGTCACTTCTGAGCGAGATGATCGATTTATTGTAACAACCTCTTTACGAAATCGACGCCTTAACGCTTTTCAACTGCAGCAGCAGCTTCGCGTTGTACGAAGAGTAGCTGTAAGTGACTCTACAATAAGAAGAAGGTTGAAGGAACGCGGATTGGCACCGCATAAGCCAGCGAATGGGCCGAAATTAACTGCAGACCATCGAAGAGCGCGCCTTAACTTTGCACGCGAGCACCTAACTTGGTCATACCTTCAGTGGAGCAAAGTACTGTTTTCTGATGAGTGTAAAATTATGCTGTATGGTAACGACGGAAGGAACAAGGTCTACAGAAGAGATGGAGAACGCTTTGCACAATGCTGCATTGAAGAAAAGGTCAGCTATGGTGGCGGTTCGTGGACGGTTTGGGGAGGAATCAGCGCCGACGGTAAGACAGAACTTGCCTTTGTATCTGGGCCACGGCTGCCTGCACTAAACTCTCATCGGTACATCGAACAGTGTCTTGAACCTCATGTGATGCCCTATGCACATTTTATTGGCAACGACTTCATATTCATGCACGACAATGCTAGAGCTCACACCGCGGGCGTCGTACGAGATTATCTTACCGAAGTCGGTATCTCCATTATGGTATGGCCAGCAAGAAGCCCGGACATGAATCCCATTGAACATCTATGGGATGAATTAAAGAGACGAATTCGAGCAAGAGATCCAGCCCCAGAAACACTTAGCCAGCTGCAAAATGCAATCCAAGAGGAATGGGATAATATACCACAACATGTGATCGTGACTCTCATCCGATCGATGAAGAACCGTATGGAAGCAGTAATAAGAGCTCGCGGAGGGAATACAAGTTATTAAATAAACGTTTCTTACATTTTTTTTCATTTACGCGTGTTGTTTTACCCATTTCCTTCATATTCCATACAGGGTAAAAATTACTCATTATACAAAATACGAAACCTATGAAGACTTAATTTGAATTTAGGACATTAACATTAGGATTTAAAAACCTCATACTACTCACTATTAAATGACATTTTACATTTATTCCTAAATATACACATTTTTCTGATAATCCTTATCAAATCATAAACTGCGAGGTGTTTCGATTTTTTTGATGAGAAGTGTATTAATATCATGATTGCTTGGTACCTATTTGTTATACTAAGTATATAAACACAGCTATGGTAAACGAATAGTCACATAACAAAGTATTTACGTACTTTTTTGACTGGCCACGGACCTACCGATTTCGAACCGAACCGACAGAAAAGAATTGAAATCGGAAGGCTAGGATGTTACACCAAATCCGTCACATACCTACCAATCCGACCTATTCGTATCGGTAGGGATGTGACGCGTGGTACATTTAGTATTGCATTCTAACCTTTTGATTTCGCAGGCCTAGGTAGGTATGTGGCCAGTCTTAAACGAAACGAAAATACTCATTGTTATTTTTTTTTTAATGCTACTTCAATCCAATACAGATAAATTTCATATTAATGGACAATCGCGTAATTGAAGTGAAAAAACATTAAAATAATACTTGTACCTTTTAGGTATATGGGCATTATTTATATAGTGTTTATGTTTTTAGGGAAACCATGGTGCAAACTTGTTACGACATTTTTATTCTCAACATAGAGCAAAATACGAGGAAATTCACAATATAAATTTGGCAGCTAAAGAAAACATGCCGCCGCAAACCTCTAACGCCACCAAAAGTGTAATGCAGTGCTGTACGAGACTTGTAACAGATCATGGACGTCCATTTAGCTTAATTGAAGACACAGCTTTCAAAGACCTTCTAAAGTTAATACCAGGGGTGACACAAAACCAGCAGCAAGCAATTAATATAAGAAATGTACGATCCAGTATACAAGATATGGCTAACGAAATTCGTGGAAAGATCTCTAACGAAATAAAAAATAATCTACTTGCATTTAAAGTAGACGTTGCATCTATTAAGTATTTTACTGTGATGTGATCACGATTTCCGTTTTGGTTTAGATCCAGACGTCGTGTTCATGACCTTGAAACTTACTGGGGCATCTTTAAGTGAAAACTACTATAAAGATTGTTGTCATTTTTTTTCAGCCACCTTGGATGATGAATTAATAAAAAGCACAATTCATAATTTAGTTAAGCAAGTCATAGCCATAGAAGACAATAAAAAAATGAAATCTGAAACAGACTATCTGACAAAAATTGCTGCTATGACAGGTTAGTACACATTTATTGGTTTACCCTGCATTTTCTACATATTATTATGTTATCATAAAATTTGTGCGTTTGATACTGAACTGACATATTGAATTTTCAGATTTAAGTGTGAAAACACTGCGGAGAATTAAAAAAGAAGGTGCTATTAACCAAGGTGAGTGGAACACACCAGGGAAAAAGCGTCCACGACAGCCAACTGTAGCCAACCTGGATAGTTTTGATTTATTAGCCATACGCAATAAAATTAATGAATTTGTGGCCACATCGAACTATCAGATCGCCCACATCACTAGTTTACAGAAGTGGCAATACTAGTTCGCCACCCGACGATGGACGCACGGGGGTTTGATAATTTTAGGCACTGCATCTTGTGTACAGGTCGCGCGGTGGTTTATGATCGCTCGGCAAAAGTGGAAAGGGCATGCGCAGTGTTCAATTTTAAGGTCTTTATGAAGACGTGCGGAGTGAGGGGGGTGGGTGTGCGCCGACGGCGGGCGACTCGTTATTGGTAGGTTAGTCGCTCATCGATTCCCGCGCTGCGTTCACGCGTCTCGTGCCTCTTGAGTACTGTTGCGCACAGCTTGTGTTATCGCGTTACTAATACGTAGCAGTAAAAAAAAATCGTTAAAAATAAAATTTTAAAACGGCAAGCTAGAAAAATGGTTTATGACGTGAATTGTTTCGTTAAAAAAGAAACTAATGAAATCGTGAGTAAGTTAAAGCAGGTTAAAAATACAACTGCAGCAGCCACAATATCATTACAGAAAAAATTGGCCACACTATACAACACTTACACCTGTTTTCAAATAGAACAACGAATACCATCGATAAGTCCGTATTAATTGAAATCTGTAACATTTCAGAACAAATTCGGGAAGAAACTGCGGAAGCTGGTACAACTAACGAAAATATTTTAAAACAAGTTATGAGTAATTTGAAACAAGAACAAAAAAGAACAGCACTAGCAACAAATACATCTGTGATAACAGTCAGGAGAATAACCACACAGGCCGCAAATTCCGAGTTTTTGACGGTATTTAGAACTCCTGGAAAGAAAATACCGCGCGCAAAACCGATAACGGGCATTGATAATTTTGACCAAGGAGTCATAAAAAGATGTATTCATAACTTTCACTTAACTAATAAAGAAATTCCTACAGTAGAAAAACTAAGACAAAAGTTACAGGAAGATATCAATTTTCAAGGCTCTAAAACTAGTCTACGTCAGATTATTAAAGAATTGGGGTTTAAATGGAAAAAGACCGAAAATAACAGGAAGGTTTTGATAGAAACCACAAACATCCGACTCAAACGAATCGAGTACCTAAAAAAACTAAAAAAATATCGTGAAGAAGGACGACCAATAATTTACACGGATGAATCAATCAATCAAATCAATCAAATCATCTTTATTGTGGATCATAGGTACATAATACAGATGGTGTTATTTAAATGTTAAGGACCAGCTATGTCCTACCCTTAGGGCGTACAATAGAATGTAGGTAAGTCTCCAATGAGTTTACTCGTACATGCATGTCAACAATAATGTAATACATTGCAATATATTAAATTCTTGAATTTTTGTAAATCATTATTATTATATTATATGAATCTACACAGAACGCATCATGACTCAGGCAGATTGTATTTTAATAGTGATTTGTCATCAAAAAAGTCTTTTATAGAGTAATAACATTTGCACACTAACAGTTCATGGAGTTTCTTCTTAAATGCTTTTATTTCAGTAATTTCTCTTATAGGCCTTGGAATATTATTAAATATACGTGGAGCAGAGCTAAAAATACTTTTGCGCAAGAAATGAGTTTTACTAGGCACTATGTCTAGTTTGTCCTGATGCCGTATACGCGTTCGATATTTAAATAGATCATTATTTTTTACAAAAACAGCGACCTCAAAAATATATAGACACGTACGAATCGTATGTGGATTCATCACAGTCTAATCCCAAAGCTTGGACAGATGGTTCAACCAAGGGCCTTAAAACGCCTATTTCTAAGGGACAACGTGTGGTCATCGTACATACTGGATCCGAGGCGGGCTTTGTTCCAAATGCGTTGCTCACATTTAAAGCTGGAGGAAAATCAGTAGACTACCACGACAACATGAATTACGAGAATTACGAAAAATGGTTAAAAACACAACTAATTCCTAATATTCCACCCAATTCTGTTGTCGTGGTTGATAACCCCACCACTTCAAACACCAGAAAAGCGAAAATGCAAACCTGGCTGTCCGAAAAAGGTATAGAATACGATGACGACATGTTAAAATCACAATTGTATCAGTTAATAAAAACACACAAAGAACAATTTAAAACGTTTTCTATTGACAAGATTTTGGCTGAACACAATCACAATATTCTGAGACTGCCTCCGTATCACCCCGATCAACCCCATCGAAATGGCATGGTCTATGATTAAGCAGTATGTGGGTAGCAAAAATGTAAAATGGAATCTTAATAATGCTATTGAGCTTGTCAAAGAAAAAGTTAACTTAATGGGAGCAAGAGAGTGGGAGATCTTGTGTAATAAAACCAAATCTGTAGAAGAAGAATACGCAAAAAGTGACCACATTATAGATCTTATGACAGAACAGTTTATTATTCGTGTTACTGATGACAGCTCCGACAGCGAAGAGAGTGATGATGATGACTCCGAAATGTCTGACGACAATGAAGTGCCCTTACGTTCGTGCTTCCATCCTCAACCTTCTACTTCAACATCCCAAGATGAATTAATGGAAGGAATACACCACTGCCGGATGAATAATTTTCGTGTGATTTTACGTATTAAATATAATAACTGTTTACTTTTGTTTTTTAATTTTTCTTAATTTACCTACTTGCAAGATAAATTACAAGTAAAAACTAGTGTTATCAACTTATCATAAACTAGCTTTTACCCGCGGCTTCGCCCGCTTTTATTAGCCTATATCCGTCTCCGGGGTCCCAACTTTCTCTGTATCAAAATTCATCAAAATCGGTTTTGCCATTTAGGCGTGAAGATATAACAGACAAGCAAACTCACTTTCACTTTTATAATATTAGTATGTTAAGTTACTAAAGTTCAAAAATACGAAATAAAAAATGCTTAATAACACGCTAAGAATTTCAGTGCACGATTGTACACATGCGCCGATTGCCCCCACTACTTTCCTCGAGCGATCTAGAATCATCGCGCGACCTGTAATAGAATATAAAGTTTAAAGGTGATACGGACGTTTTATTTCCACCGTCACCCTCCTCATTGGTGACCCGCGACAAGAAAACCGCTTTCAAACGCTTACAGTGAAGTGCAGTGCGCTAAAACAGCCAAAGATCCTACACGGACATGGATTCAAAAGTTTTGCGCCGCCGCGCCGCCATTTTTTTTTTCACTAAGTCCGGCCGGCAGCTAATTTTTGTAAGTGCGAAAATTCTACGGGTGCTACGACATCGACAAGACTGCTGCAGCAATCAGGCGACCAAGGCAAATTGCAAGACACATTTTGCTTGCCGGGTCGCTCACTCCAGCTAACTCCGAAGTCAACGCTGACGCCTGTCACAAATTCGAACTCGCCGCTCCCGCCCTGGGGCCCAAGTCTGCTAATTTAAGAATGGCTCAATTGAATATCAATTGGATCTCAGTAGCAGATTTAACTACATTTGGTATTCCGCTACTAATACAAGACCAATGGTTTTCCAGTGACATTCCATTGAACTGCTATCAGAATAATTGCTAGTCTGCTCTTCAATCGTGTTACAATTGTAAATCGATTGTGGACTTAATCGGTATTCTACACTTATTTGACGTATGTTTGACATTTAGATCAATCGACACTCAATTGAATCTTAGTGTCAATTTTACTATTGAAGTACGATTGTGCAACAATAGATAATCTTAGGATATTACAAGCTACTCAACGAAAAATATTAAAAAATATACTGAAAAGATGCTGCGGTCATTGTTACGATGGCATTAGCTAATGCGCAAGATCGCCGCCGTCACCTTTTGACTCAGCGCCGTAAAAAGCGGGCCTCGATGAGGGAAACGGTGGATGCCGTGGAAGATTTACCCTATGCGGAATTTATTAAAACATTCTGCCTTGGAAAAGCGGAAGTGAGGGCCCTGACAATTAAGCTCACACCTTTGCTACCACGACAACGGAGGAAAGATGCAATATCACCTAATTTGAAGGTTAGTAAAGTGCTATAATATTTCTTGTATTTTGTATAATTATATACTTTACTAGCTTCCGCCAGCGACTTCGTCCGCGTAAATAAAATCTCCCGATTTCGAAACATTCTTCATTGGTGCTCTGCTCCTATTGGTCTTAGCGTGATGATATATAGCCTATAGCCTTCCTCAATAAATGGCTATCTAACACTGAAAGAATTTTTCAAATCGGACCAGTAGTTCCTGAGATTAGCGCGTTCAAGTAAACAAACAAACAAACAAACAAACCAGCTTTATAATATTAGTAAGTATAGATTATAGGCCTCTTCTTTAGTAAAGGTACCTAAGCGACGGTTGTGTAGTGTAAAACTTCGATTGCAGATACTTATTGCTCTGGCATTCTATGCCACAGGCTCGTACCAGACCCTTGTTGGCCAGAGTGTGTTTCACAATGTGTCTCAGACCACTGTCTCAAGGGCTGTGAGGCAAGTAACTGAGGCACTCGACCACATCCTTCTGCAATATGTCATCTGGCCAAAGCAGGTTCAAGACCGAAATAAAATTAAGGCGCAGTAAGTAGACATCTTACTATGGGGAATTTCATTTACTTATTTGTGTTTACTATACCTACCTAAGTGATATTTTGTGTTATAGGTTCTATAAATTTGGGATTCCTGGAGTATTAGGCTGCATAGACGGCACTCACATAGCCATCCTGAGACCGGTTGAACATGAGGAGCGATATTTTAATAGAAAAGGATACCATTCCCTTAATGTTATGATTGTAAGTTATCTTTATTCTGCGCACACACTAGTGCAGTATAATATTATTATTTCCTGCATACGTGGCTCATGATCTCCATTGAGATTGGCCACTATGACCAAAAATACGCTCGGAGACTATTATTATCTTAATGTATTCATACCGATAAGCAATAACATTCATTTTGAAAGCCACATTCATAACCTCACAATTATCTTCTACAGATTTGTGATGCTGAACTTAACATCCTGTATGTGGATACAAGCAGCCCCGGGTCAGCCCATGACTCTAGTATATGGCAGAGTAGTCCAATTTGTAATCACATGAGAGAGTTATGTGATGCTGGGGAGCATGTGTTTTTATTGGGTAATATAATCTATTAATATTGACTTCCAATGATGAACAACTTAGTTTTGACATAATTTGTAAACATATTTTTTTAAAGGTGATAGTGGATATCCTTTACGGATGAATATGATGACCCCAATATTGAACACAGTAGAGGGCACGCCTGAACACCATTACTACCAGCTCCATGTTACTGCCCGTAACACTGTAGAGCGCTGCATTGGAGTACTGAAAGCTCGATTCAGGTTTTGTATTTCAATAAATATAATATAAATTCACAATAAATGATGATGCAAGGTGATAAAATGTAATGTTATTTACTAGGTGCCTGCTAGCTGCGCGAGCCCTGCACTATGATCCAGTTACTGCTGGAAAAATAGTCAATGCTTGCTGCGTGTTGCATAATATTGCAAATAAAAATAGACTACCAGTTACACCTCTCACACCTGAGGAAGCCCTTGTAGAGAGGCAACAACAGCATCAAGTAAGTCTTCACACCTTATTCCCATGATGCAGTCGCTGAAGAGAATAGGCAGTTATTGATTCAGCTATGAGTATAATTGTGTGGTGCAAGTCCTAAAAAAGAGTGCCCTCCTTGACAGGTTAAGTCTGGTTGGGGTGCTTTCAACATTATCGGCAAACATCAAGCTGCAGGTCCGAGAACAATTTCAAAGGCATGTGAAGTCAGCCAATCCGCATTGGGACTCTGTACTCCATCCATATGACGAAAGGCCTGTGCATGTGTGTGTGTGTGATGTTTCTTAAGCTGATAATGACGATAATTTAAATTATGACTATTTTTACAGATTGAAAGAGAAATTAGTGCAGCATCAGCGCAGGGACTATTGGAAATGGAACCTATCCGTCGTGTCAACCCTGATCTCCATCGAGGGAGAGTTTTACAAAGAGCACTTGTTGAGATTGTGGAGGGATCATAATAATATTAATAATTAATAAAAAGAAATGCAATATTATAAATCTTTTTATTAATAATTATTCATTACATACGATAATTCGGGTTCTTTTCCCTCTATGGTGTACCTGAAAACAAAGAATATAGATTAATATAAAAATTGCAAAATAATGATTACGCCTTAATAAAAAATTTAATGTAACATGTGATTTACCGTTTGCGATGGACGTGGATCCTCCAATATTATTCGTATAGGCTCACTAAGCCTTGACGCTAAGGCCTCGATGGCTGCGGCTAGCCTGTTTGTGGCTTGTGCACTGACATTTTCAATGCCTGCTAAAGTCTCCGTGGCACTCCGCAAAGCTGTGTTTTGATCATCAATTTCTAAAAAAAAATACCATAATAATATATTACAAGCAGATACTAACTGCACATAGTCTGCATATTGCATATTAGTAGAAGTGGTGGCAATTACTTACCAGTAATTTGTTGACGCCGACGACGACGTCGCCGCGGAGCAGACTCTTGGGACTGCTGCCCAGCCTGAGAGCCTGCTGGCTCAGTCTGCTGGCTTTCTGTGGACTGCAAAGGCTCCTTTAAGGGTAAGGAGCTTTGGACTGCAGGTTCACAAGCCAGGGAGCTTTCAGATATGGGATCCAAAAAGGCCCAAGATCCTACAGGCTCAGACTGCTCAGGCTGCTCAGGCTCGACAACCTCCATTTGAACAATTCTGAAATGATAGCATGTTAAATAGTTATAAAGTACTTTTAATTAAATCATAAAAAGGAATTAAAGTTACCCAGAAATGTCTTCAGACTCCTGTGAAACTTCATAAGTCCTGGAAAATATAAATAATTTATTTACCAATATAGAATAAAAAACAGTAATAATTTGGTCCTTGTGGTCCTTACTATTTACATATTACAAACGAAAATCTCTCCTCTTTAAAATAATAATATAGATATAGATTAAGCCAAACAACACAAAAAGCATTATAAGTACACCACTTAGCCTAGATAAGGAAGAAAAGGAAAGCCATGACAACTCACACAACATTCACGCCATCATGATAAGATGTAGTAGCACTACCACCTTCATTTTCAATTGGCTTTTAAAATGAAAAAACAAAACATGCAGTGCAATAAACAAAACCAAAATGAGTATAAGTGCAAGCATACTAAAACTTTCCATTTGCCCTCTGCCCATAATCATATTAGAAATAATATCCAAAGATTTCAAAATGGTTTTATGAAAGGAAGGAAACTCACACTAAATGGGTTATGCCGAACTCCTGGTAGAGGTTCACCCACATCACGCCCCAAAATGGTGTAAAGCCTTTCTTGAAGGGGTGTTAAATGAATAGTAGCTCTTCGTCCTCCTCCTTAAAAAAGTAAAGTGTATTAGAAGTAATAAACTGATGAAAAAAGTACCTTTATTTGAATTACCTACCTGTAGCACTTCTTTCGCTCTTATCTTTTTTTATTTTTTTTAGAAGACGATGCTTATATTCATTGTAGAACTAGAAATAAGACATTAAATTAAAATTATTAAATTATAAACCATGCATAAACAGTCACCAATGCCATCGTTCTCACCAAGCGCCATTGCTCTCCTGTCTTTTGGACGCAGTCTGACGATATGCTGTTAAGAACTCCGGCGCACTCTTGCCAAAGCCTTTTCGACAGACTGCGCCCCTCTTTGGACCGTGAGCAGCGTCCAAGGGCTAGCTCCTTCTGCCCTTCTAAATACTCGATCAGAGCTTCAATTTGTTGGACGCTCATATTATTAGCCTAAAATATAAAAGAAAACAGTAAATATGCTGTAAGCGCAGTATACAATATTCATACAATAAAATGGACATTTTACAATAGGTGTACCTATTGTAAAATGTTTTTACAAAGTTCTATAGATGTTAAAATATAATTTGGCGAGTACTTACCGATTAGAAATTTACTGTAGATATCCAACATCCAATAAACCAATTAAATAATAAGATGTATTTTGTTGATTTTGTTTTCAGACGGAACTTCAAGCAAAACCGATACCGGTAAGGCGGTAACAATAAAGAACATCGGGCGTTTTTTACCCGATTTTTTAAAAGTCGCGAACATAAACCAAAACATTTTTAAATGATAGTGTTTGCAATCATATTTAATATTGTGTAGTTATTTTGATTCACAATAATGGGAAAATGGAAATAATTAGTAAAATGAAAATCATATTTTAAGTTGACTATTTTTCCTAATTACTAAACGACCGCTCAGTAAGTTAAAATATCACTCCGTGGTATTTTTGTAAACCCAATCAGACTAAATCCGTCAAGTTGATGTGCATGTTTCGTTCTCACTCTCGCCCATAGTCCTAAAACTGGTTTATGTTGCGCTCGCGCAGGTAGCTAGCTTATCTTACTACATCGCAGTCCTTTGTCATCTGTCGTAGCGATCTGTGTTTTACTGTGTTCCCATTGTGGTCTGAGTCAACTAATTACCTACTGCTTGTTTACTGGATTTCGTTTGCTTTCGAGTTCGATTTTGTTGTGAAATGGAACGACAAAATAGTTGTGTGTCGTGTGAGCGATCTGTTCTACGTCGTAGAAGACACCGTCTTACTCAAATGTTTTTCGAAAGATATCGTGACTATGCAGTACTATTATTACAAGAAATAATGCCACGGGAGGTGAGTTAATTATATTATAGAACATTAATTATATGTAAATACTAGAGTTTGTTCAACTTTTGCGCAGCAACAGAGCCTCTATTTATTCTCCTAGATATAGTTTTATATCGTTTTATATAGTTGACGTCATCATAGGACTCCCTTTTCAACCATTGAAACTGTTCGTTTCCTTGGTCATAGTGTATTACGTTGTGACATTTATTATTATGATTATCAATAAATAACAGTAAAATAAACTTGTTACAGATTGTTTTTGATGGTACACCATCAATATGCAATCCTTGCTGGCTGAGATTTTAGATGATCCATTACCCCAGCAAGTTCAAGAACCATTACATCAGCAAGTACAAGAAGAACCATTACCCCAGCAAGTACAAGAAGAGGAAGTCCAAGAAATAGTAGTTAACGTTCAACAACAACAAAACATTGGCATTATGACTATTCCTGGATATTTGCGTGTATCTAATACTGCTCGACGCTGTGTTTTTCAAAACTGCAGAAATGTACCAGCAAATGCTGTGCCAAAATATGTTAGGTTACATTTATTTCGTATGAATAAGCTATTCATACCAAAACTTGCTCGAGTTTGCCAACCCCATATGGTAAGCAATGAATGGGAAGATCTACTTAATGTGCAAATACCTCTACATGAACACTTTAACAGTGCTCATGTTCTCGATATTATCGAGCTGTATGAATGGAAATTGGAACGAGGAACTCAGTTGGACTTCGAAAATATTGAGGAGATAGATGACAATGAACTACATTTTTATACAGGTATGGATAAAATTCAATTTAATAGAATTTTGAATCAAACATCTCTTCGTGACAGAACCAACAGTTCTGCTACTGTTTTAGGACTGTATTTAGTTAAAATAAGAACGGGTGAACCAGACGAACGTGTAGCTTCTATGTTCAAAATGTCAAGAAGAACATTGGAGCGAAAATTAAAAATAGCTCGAGAATGTTTATCTGAAGAGTTTGTTCCCCGACATCTGGGTCTGGATCACATGACGAGAGAAGATGTAGTAGCTCGCAACTTAACCATCCCGAGTCATATTTTTGGAGGTAACCAGAATGAACCTGCAGCCATTCTTGTGAGTGATGGAACATATATATACGTGCAAAAAAGCTCCAACTTCCTTTTTCAGAGGAAAACATATAGCCTGCACAAATTCCGCAACCTAGTAAAACCCTTTTTAATTGTATGCACAGACGGCTATATTGTAGATGTATTAGGCCCGTACCCAGCCATTACTACGGATGCCGAAATAATGAGTCACATGATGCAGGACGCCGCTTGGCATTGGTTTCTGAACGCGAACGACATTTTTATATTGGACCAAGGCTTTAGAGACTCTATTCCTGCCATTGAAGAGCATGGATATGATGCGCATATGCCACCAACAAGAGCAAGAGGAGAGCAGTTAAGCACAGTAGATGCAAATAAATCACGGCTAATAACTATGTGTCGTTGGGTGGTTGAAACGATTAATGGTCGCTTTAAAAAGGACTTCAAGATATTCCGCAATGTTTATTTTAATGTAGCGTTGACAAATATGAAGACCGATTTTAAAATAACTGCAGCACTCATCAATGCCACTTATCGACCATATAGAGATAACGTTCATGCCGCACAGTTTATAAATATAATAAATGAGAACATAAGTAGAGAAAACGAATTGGCTGATTACGTGATTCGAAACAATTTAAACAGACAAAGAGTCGGATTCATGCCGCTAGATGCAAACAATCCCGAATTAAGAGATTTCCCACAATTGACTTACGACGAGCTACTTTTATTTACCTTGGGAATATACCATTTGAAACTGGCCAAATCTTATTGCCACGAACACATGCGGCCAAACGGAGTGTATATAATGGAATTATACCATCGCAGAGAGTTGGTCGAAAATAAAATATTAATACGAGGCAGAATACAGTCCCGTCACATAAGAGCAAAATGCTATTATACATATCTACTAATAAATCCGGCATTGCAGGGAAGACAAAGCCTCGAGGGCTATTACTGTTCCTGTATACACGGCCGCCGCACTGTTGGGAGTTGCGCGCACATCGCCAGTGTGGTATACTTTTTATCTTGGGCTGTATATCAAGACGAATTTCACACACCTGCGGCGTTTTTAGACGAAACTATTTTAGATTTAGATGCAGCAGAATAAAAGTTAAGAGAAAAATATGTTGTTTTAATTATTTTTGATTCCCTTTTTCCTCTTCAATTATTGCCCAAAAACATTTATAAATATTTTTTAAATGTCCATTTTCTCCTTATTGCCACGACCCACAGATATGGGAACTATACCATTGTAAACTAGATTTAATTGCCTATCCACCGTACCTAATTTTATTTTTGTTCGCCGTAGGTAAGTGTCCCATACAAAAATTCCCGATGTTCTTTGTCGTGACATTGACATTGACGTGCAAGATGACAGATGTTTTTTTTTTAATTTTCAACCTGGTCATAGATAATTATGTAATACAGCCACCGTATTTGAAATAAAGTCTTTCTAATATCGTTTAAGTCATGTTTTATTGACAAGGCGATTCATTGCAGACAATATAGTTCGTAATTGAATCACAGAAAATGATAAAAACGTATATTTAAATCAAACCAATAGTTCATTCAGTCATTCAGCTTCTTGGTAGATTTTGAATGGCAACACCTATAACTGTTCAACTGAGAGTCAATCACACTTACACTACGATTCCATTACGACTCAGCTTACATACAAGTTTTTGCAGAATACCAAATTTGTTCTAATCGTAATGGAGTCGTGATTGACTCTCAATTGAATTTCAATAGCATGTGAGTTAAATATAATTAGCAGACTTGGGCCCCTGAGCTTCTGCCCGGTCTGCGCACGGCCACGACCGGTGCGCACGCCCACCTGTAGCAACTTGTTCCGGCCGTCGACGTTCCGCGACCAGTGGGTAAAATCAACAATCCGGTGAGCGAACTCATTACTACCTACCTACCCCTGCTGTGGTCTCTACACTACACAACCTACGCGTGAAACTTGTATTCAGTACTAAATCAAAAATGGCAGATTAACATGATGATATGAACAGAAATAATTTTATGAAATGGTTACGTGAAAAATTAATATCTAATTTAAGTCAGCCCAGTGTCATTGTTATGGACAACGCTAGCTATCATGTAACACAAATAAATAAGCCACCATCTATGAATGATTTAAAGGCTGACATTCAGAAATGGCTAACTAAAAATGGAATCCATTATGAAGAATTTTTCACAAAGGCTGAGTGTGCCTTGTTAATGAAAATAAAACAACTCCAATATATGAAGCTGAAGAATGTTTGAAACAACATGCCCAAGGAGCACCACAAGCTGTATAAAAGCTGTACATATTTTAGTTTATTTTTATACCACAGGCTATATAGTGAGGCTGTACAAGGGCTGTATCAGCGCTTATACAGCCCTTATAAGTAAAAATTGCGCCCATTCTTATACAGGCTAATGCGTTATTATGGCTGTACAGTAGCTGTAGAAGTAAAAAATAGGCTGTAATATAGCTGCAGTGGAGCTGTAGTATGGTGTAAAAGGAAACCACAGGAATATAGTTATCTTCTTATAAATGTCTTTAAAAGATAACGGTTCTTAATCGGTTTTTTAAGAGAATCACAAAGGGAAAATTTGTGAAACTTGTCAAATATTTATATTTTAGATACATGGGCAGTTCCTGAGAAATGTGCAAATTTGCTGTCCGGACTCATAACTAATGCATACCAAGCTTTTCAATGATTTTCGGATATTTATGGTATTAACATGAACTTTTTCTTTATGGAATCACAGTGTGCTGCTGTAATTTTAAACTATTTCTATTTAAATTTTAAAATGTGAAAATGTCATTACCGTGGCTGTCCCAAACCCCGAAAAGGAATTATTACATTAGAATTAAAGTCATTAATGTCTTTTATACCCTGTTTCACGTAATACTATCAAATTACAATAAATTATTCTACCTTAATACATTTATCTAATTAATTTTAACGAAACAGATAACCCACCAAATAACTTTCAACTTTGTCCCAAGAAAAAATAGTCATTACCGTGCCTTGACTTGTCGCGACTTGCACATCTTCTTACCGAACATTTTGTTTATATTAGTCGGTTCCCCCGCATCCCGCCAGTCATTATTCAAACGTCAGTGAGAACGCACGTCACTTTTTCTCGCCGAAAAATGAGTAAATAATTGTTTTCAGTCAGTGTTTTTGAGATTGTCACTGGAACGCGTCATCTACGTGGATTGCAGTACAGATATTCTATTTCACGAAGTCCGTTTGGCTCTGGTTGTAGTAGTGACGTGTAGTGATTGGCGCGCTAGTGTGTGTAAACGTAGGTAGCGTTAGGAAAGAAATCTGACACGCATTATATATTTATTTAATAAATTACAACAATTTAAGTAATAGTACATTGTTCACCGAGAGGAGAAAGTGACCGATTACCGTCGAGGGTGTCGTTTGAAGCCCGAGCCGTAGGCGAGGGCTTTAAAACACCCAAGATCGGGAATCGCAGTTTCTCTCGAGTGATACATAGTGCTTTATACTACACCTAGAAGGAAAATAAAAAACGAAATCTTTACTAATTGAAATTTATATTGAAATTGTTGCAGTTAAAACTGAATCCTCAAACAACACACAAATTGGAAATGGCGCCAATGGCGTCTGCAATTTTCACATGTTCTTTTTTCAAATTGTTTATCCTGCCGCCGCAGGGTCGCACTGCCAGCCCGACACCATCCAACACACAGCTAGTGGCCAGTGTCATTTTGCGAACTTGGAGATAAAAACTCACTGTAAAAACTTTTTGGCTTTTGATATTTAGGTTACCGGCGCATAGTCTTACCCAAAATTAAAAAAGAAAAACCACGTAAGAAATGGATTTTCATACACTTTTCTCTCCCGCTCAGATGCGTTTTCTCCCCGCATATTTGTTCGATATGCAATGACGTACTTTCTACCGTAAATTTGATAAAGTATCAAGGTACTTTCCAAGCAGGTGTAGTATAAATAATATTTACCTATTAGAATGATAAATTGCAAAGAAAAGAAACAACAGTTGAAAGTAAATAATATTTTTATTTATTACAGAGAAGAAACAAAAAAATCAGCACTTAATCACTATCAAATTCAATTTCTGATTCGCTTTCGTCAGAATCGTTCCCTAAGTTAATTATGAACTCAAAATCCAGGTCGACGTATTTTAAGTATTCTTTTTCAATTTTTTCAACATGAGCACAGGTTTTTTGCCATGTTTCACTGGTTACTCTATCCAAGTTTTCAAAGATCAGTCTTTCCATGTTCGTCATGTTTTGTTCGATATTCTTTGATGCGATATAATTTTTTACAATACCCCAAATATTTTCAATAGCATTTAATTCTGGGTGATAGGGGGGAAGACGTATGACATCAAAACCCTTGCTCTTAATAAAATCATCAATTTTATACGTTATGTGTTCATCTTTGTGTTTTTTTATAATATCGTACAATTCCAATTTAAGGAGAGATTGCTCAAATGCTATACCCTTATCCCTGAGCCATTGCTGCATGTCTGCTTTCTTTGTAGCCGACGTCGGTAGTTTTTCAGTCCGTGTGTTGTGATATGAAGCATTGTCTAAGACAATGACAGAGCGTGGGGATAAATTGGGTAAAAGTTTTTCGTTTAGCCATTTAACATAATTATCGTAGCTCATATTAGAATGGTAATCGCCAGCTGTTGAGTTGGCTTTATAAATCAATGAAGCATTTTCAATAAATCCATCCTTTGTACCCGCATGCACTAATATAAAGCGAGTGCCTGTGCTAATTTTTTTTAAGAATGGTGTACTCTCTTTCTTTTGTGCCCAGGTGTTGTTTCGCACGTGTGTTGAAAGGACATAACTTTCATCGGTGTACACAATTGGGCGACCTTGACTGCGATATTCTGACATCTTCTTCAAAAATTTTAAACGCCACATTTGTATATCATGACGCTCCGTCAAAACTTTACGGTTATTCTCTGTTTTACGCCACTTGTAACCTAACTTCAGTAACAATTGACGAACAGTTTCGATACAACCATCAAAACCAATTTTTTCATTTAATACAGTTTTTAACTTAGCCAACGTTGGAATTTCTTTATGGATGACATGGAAATTTTGTATAGTACTGCGAACAACATCGGCTGTAAAATTATCTATTTCTATCTTACTATCCCGCTTTCTTCTTTTCTTCATAGGAGAAGTGAAATTTGATGAGCAGGATGGCAATTCCTTCTCTTCTTTTAATATCCGTTGAACAGTTTTCATAGAAACACCTGTAGCCTCAGCTGTACGCCTTGTAATATCTCGTAAATGAGACAAATCACAGTTAGGTTCCGCAACTGATTTTGTGAATTCATACTCTTCTCGCAGGAAATGATAAACGCTAGCTATCATGCTTCGACCCTAGAACAAAACCAAATCGAAATACCTATTTAAGTAACAAGTTTCATAATATTAGATAGATAAACTCTTAATAGCACACAAAAAGTAGTAACAATAGTTTAAAAAAAATTTTACCTCACTGTGGACAACTTTTCTGCGTTTACTTGCCATGCTGACGTTACTCTCTGAATTTTTTAGCGCGGAAACAAAACACTAGTGACTCTGATCGCGTCGCGATCGTGACTGAGCGCTCCCGAGGTTACGCACACTAAAACAGTGTGCACGTACAGACCTTACAACATTCATAGTCAAACGGACTTCGTGAAATAGAATATCTGTACCCGGTAAGTATTGATACAATCATAATATTATTCGTATAAAATGAAAAACCGACGGGAGACACAGTCCTTGAATGAAAGAATGTTCCAGAAAGGCGTTTCGTTTCAAAGTTTAGTGGCAAAAATAAAGAAATCGTCATTACCATGTTTGTAATTACCATGTTTTACCGTGGTTTTTTTAACCACGGTAATGATTAATTTTGCATGGTAATGAAGTTTTTAGGTTTTTGATTGTTAATGATGAGACTACAATAACTTTTTGAAAGGTAAATTACATGTAGGTATTGTTCGCAGATTTAAGATGGCAAAGCCCAAAAAATTGACTAGAGATGAGTTATTAGCAAAAAAACGAGCAGCAGAGAAAGCCAGAAGGGATAAAATTAAGTTGAATCCAGAAGCGCACGCACAGTATAAAGACAAAGAAAGGCAGAGATACAAAAAAAGAAAAGAAGATAAAAAGCTGGTACTACAAATAAATGATTTGACCCCGAGGCAGCAGAGAAATCAAAGAAAGAAATGGAAAATTAATTCTAAGAATTTTAGAGAGAAGCAAAAACAAAAAACACTTTTGCAGAAAAAACTAGCTGAAAGTACTCCTCCTGATTCAGACTTTGATGATGAAGCCCAACCTCAGAATATATTACCAGCCCAGCCCAGCCCCAGTCCATCCCAGCATAGCTCTGATGATCTCCAACCTGAAAATATATTACCAGTACAGCCCAGCCTCAACCCAGCCCCGTCAAGCAATACCCCGTCAAGCCCAGCTCAGTCCAGCTTAGCTGCATCTCCTAGTGTAGTACAGAATAGGGTGCTCACTAGAAGGCAACTTCCCAACATATCCCAGTCGAGCAATTCCCCGTCAAGCCCAGCTCAGTCCAGCTTACCTGAATCTCCTAGTGTAATACAAAATAGGCAGCTCATAAGACGTCAACGTTACAATATGTCAAAAAAAAAAAAACTACCAACAGCAATTAAACGACGTAAAAAAACAAAATGATATGTTGCGGAAACGACTGATTCGCAGCAATAATAAATTGAAGAAGCAATACACTAAAAGCCCGAGGACCAAAGCTGACAATTTAATATCAGATCTAAACAAAAAGGAAGAAGTTAAGAAGGCTCTCGTCTTTGCTGAAGTAATGAAAAGTAATCTTGAGTCCAATTATGAAAAGTTGAAATAAACGAGGAAAAGAAACTTTTTAAGGAGAACATTGAGCCAGCATGCAAGACTTTGAAAAATTATAAAATGTTACTTATTTATTTATTTATTTATTTAAACTTTATGTACAATAGTGGTACATGGGCGGACTTAATGCATCAAGGCATTCTCTACCAGTCAACCTTTGGGTTATAAAGACTATACTGTGGTAGGTGTACAATAAATAAAAATAAGATAAAAATTATTCAACCAAAATTAGCACGGAAAGTTAATTTGTCAAGGAAATTAAATGAAACCAAATATAAAGTTCAAGAAGATATTAAATTATTTTTTGAAAGCGACGATAATACTAGAATGGCAGCTGGAAAGAAAGAGTGCATAACTCGAAAGAAAGAGAAAAAGCAGAAAAGGTATTTGCAAGACACTTTAAAAAATTTACATAAGAAATTTCTGGAAACTCATGAGTATACAGTGAGCTACTCATTGTTCTGTCAAAATAAACCATTTTGGGTGGTCACACCAACTGACAAAGACATGGAAACCTGTATGTGCAAACTACATGAGAATATGACACTGCTTGCACAGGCACTTAAAATAATTCAAGAGAAGTCTTCTAGTAAAGTGTTGTCTGCCACTGTTTGCAGCATTCACGATTTGGCTTGTCTTGAAAGAAGATGCCCAAGTTGTATCAACAAAGTTCCAAAAATTATGGAATTTGATAATTCCGTAGAAATACAATACTCGATGTGGCAGTCTGGGCTGAAAGAGGTTAAGACAAAAACTGGTAACAAAACAATAAAAATCACTGAAAATAAACAACATAAAGGTTCTCCAAAAACAGTTATTGAGATATGATGAAAGACTTACAAAAGTTTTATGTCCACTGTGCAAATATCGCCAACCAATATGAATGTACGACTACCCTTAAAAATCAACTAATGTCAAATGAGGCAGTAATTCACATGGATTTTAGCGAAAACTACTCGACAAAACACAATATCGACGTTCAAGCCATGCATTTTGGTGGAAGTCGGAACCATATCAGCCTGCACACAAGTGTTGTCTATATTCCAGGAACAGCGCCCAAAAGCTTTTGCACTTATAGCGATTGTCTGCGCCATGATGCCCTCGGTGTCTGGGGCCACCTCGTCCCTATATTAAAGTACATAGAAAATACAGCACCCAATACAGATACCTTTCACATCATCACTGATTCCACCTGCAGCCAGTATCGAAACAAGACTATCAATTTTATGATCACAAAGTTACATTGGTACCTCAAGAATTTGGTATGTATTACGTGGAATTATACGGAAGCTGGCCACGGAAAAGGAGCCCCAGATGGCGTCGGCGCAACACTGAAAAGAACAGCAGACCAAATTGTTCGCTATGGGAGAGATATACCAGATGTAGACACTTTTGCGACAGAAATAAAGAAAGCAATAAAAAATGTTGTCCTGGAATACGTATCGGAGTATGATATTTATGAAAAAGAATATTTCTTGCCATCCGTACTGCTCAGACCTTTCAAAAGTATGATGCAAGTTCACCAAATAGTGTGGAATAAAGATTCAGAAAATAGTATAGTCTTGCGAAGACAAAGCTGTATTTCTGAGATTTGCAGAAACAAGGCTGTATCATGTTTCCATAGCAAACATTTAGGGTTTTACAATTTGCCCATGTTGGACAATTCTGAGAGGACCGAACGAAGCGTTATTATTACATCGAATATTGTCATTGTCCCTGCGAACAACACCTTACTTTTGAATCCTGATGCGACCTTGAATAAAGATTGTTCTGAGTTATTCATAGAGGATATTGGAACATCTGTTCCTGGATCATTATTTGACCCCCCTCACATGCAACCTGATTCTATCAGTGAAGTTTGTACTGAATCGTTTCTACAAGATGTCGTCCCAAATCTTCCTGCCTCATGGAATGATATAGACAAAATGATGGCATACGAGGGTGAAAACAATGATCCGAAGTCACTGTCTGTACTGGCAACAGCTGCCTGTAACATATCCCTGAAACTTGATTTGAAGACCACTGAAATCTGTCCTAAAACTTTTATGCAGGATATCGAGTCGAAATCTAGTGTAGCTAATAATGTACTTCAGCTTACTGAGAATCAAGATTGTGAGCTGTTAAATGAAGACAGTTCTGGTAACATAAAATCTTTTGAAAATCAATCTCTTGTGGATATCTATTCTATTGACGATCGTGTACTTGTTCGCTATTACCAAAGGAGAAGATGGACATACTACGTGGGTACAATAAAAGCAATTAAGCTACAAAACAATGAAATGGAATTTTCTATACTATTTTTTAAAACGATCAAAAAGCCATCGCTCAAGTTTGTAACAACAAAAAGAGTTGACAGGGATGAAGTTCCCCAGATTTCAATAGTAAAGAAACTTGAACTGAAAGTTAATTCAGAAAATCCGAAAGAATTCTTTCTGTGCAACGATGAGGACAAAGTTTTCTTTCTGTAATTTGTATTTTTTTAAGTGATTTCGTTCAAAGATCTGGTGTTTGATCAGCAATTTAGAACAATTTGTTTTGTTTTAATTTAGAAAAATGTTCATTTCATAAATTGTTGAAGATATTATGTTATTTCTTTAGATTATTTTTTGTTTTGTTTTGTTAAGTTTTATAATTTGAGTTCCTAGAATTGTGTTTTTTTTTTTCATTTGATTTCTATTTTAGAAGCTATAAGAGGAAGTGTTTTTATTTAGTTTTCTTAACTGTTATTATTTAATTTTCATTTATTGAGCTATTCAGTTCCTTTAAAATCTGTTATTATTTTCAATTATTCTCTTTTGTACTTTATTGTAAGCAACAGCTTTTGAATGTTTATTCTTGTATGTTAATATTCATCTTTAAATATAATAAAAGAAATAATTACCAAAACCTTGATATGCAACAAGAGTACCTCGAACGTGAACCTGTTTTGTTAATTAGATCTAAGTCTACCAAAGAAAAAATAAAGTATTCGATTAAGCAAAGCTCATTTAATTATTTTATTACTTATATTTATGTAATGGACAAGATTCAATAACTCTAATTTGCCAAACATTAACATGCCATAAATTGTCATTACCGTGATGCGATTGTGCGTACCGGGTCTCAAACATGTCATTGCCGTGTTTCAGTTTGTCATTGCCGTGTTTCAATTTGTCATTGCCGTGTTTCAATTTGTCATTGCCGTGTTTCAATTTGTCATTACCGTGCTGAAAATTTTCATTACCATGTCTCTTAAAACTTTGAGGGGCTATAACTCTGAACTTTGGGGGACTAAAAGGAGGCCTCAAGTGAAAATTTCATGTTGATGTTATAATCTGTCGATCTAGTTATAAAAAAAACACAAACATACAACTTTTTATCATTTTAATAAATTTTGACAAATATGCACATCTCTCAAGAAATACCCATAAATGGCGATCGATTAATATTTCATGCAAAATTATAAATCAAGTAATGATCTTGGACTTTCTGTGTGATAATTTGTAGATTCGACGTGCCGATTTAATTTTGTTGTGAAATTGTGTATAGTTTTGTGTCAAAATATTCACGCGCCCGCAATGTAATCAAGATTAAGTAAAAAATATAACTAAAACGGGTAAGTAAGTTTATGGTTTTGAGGTTAGAATAATATAATATGCTTGAAAATACTGCATAATATTAGAGTACACTCATTATTTTACCTGTAAAATTACGATAGCAGCTGTAACTATTGTCAAATATCGTTTGATTTGAATTATGTTTTGTTTTTGTTTATTCAAAAATGGCGATAAATGTTAGACAGCCTAAAGTATATCTGGAGGGTATTATAGGCCCTGTAGCTTTACTACGCAGTTTTTAGATTCCATTGTACAGCTATTGCCTTTAACACGTTGGCTGCCATACGAGTATACTCGTAGTAACTTTTTTTTATGCCTATTGCCACCATACAAAATGGTAGGTACGAGTATACTCGTAGTTGGCAGTGGAACCTAGTTCAAACTACGAGTTAACTCGTAGTATGGCAATGAGATAGGATGTTTATTACCTATAGCCAATCTACGAGTATAGTCGTAGATAATTTGGCGCGAAAAAATGCGCTCCCTTGCTCTGTCAATGTGCAACTCAGGGTCTTTTCACTTAGTACATTCGTAACTTCTATGGACAAAAAGACTCGAGCAATAGTTTCATCTTTCCTCAACAGATGGCGTATGTATAGCCAACTTACAATATTGAATTTTACAAAAAAATATAACAATGCTTTTTATTAATTATGCGTATGCATTAAAGCTTATCTTATAAATTAAATAAAAAAAGAATACAAAATAAAATAAAGAAAAACAGCATCAATTATAATTATAGCAACACTGTACGAAATTAGTAGTGAATCAGTTTCATTTCATGCATTTTTGAAACAATTCCAACTCGTTTAATTCTAGGTTTATTGGCATTATTTTTATTTATTTTTACTTTATTTGTATCAATGTAAATCTCATCAATATCAGTATCAATCCCTTCTTCGTTGCTTTGTAAATTTAATTATACATGAAATAGTTTTCACTAACCTGTTAACCTCTAAGTGAAATGGAACGTCACTAGCGGCACATACGGCCATGTTGGTTTTTTACCGGCATTGGCAACTTGTGTGTGTTATGCGTTTCGAATCTTCTACTTTACGACCTGGATTTGTTTTATGGACTTTCGTGACTGTGTTTTATTCTGTTTACCTGTGCTCTACCCTGGACTTCGACGATCTGACCCTGTTTCTGTTTACCCCGGCATTTATTGGATTTCGATTTTCGACAATGCCTTCAGAAAAGAAGTGTTGTGTGCCGAACTGTGGTACTTAAGAACTTTTAAAATACTAATATTTTTGGTTCCCGAGTAAAGTATTCATCCACTACTCATCTCTGTATAAACCGTTAACAAATTATTAGGTTAAAATAAATGTAACAGGAGACATAGGTACAGCTTGGCAAAAAAGAGCCTGACGCGGTGACAGTTGAAACTAAAAATCGATGATTGTGGCAACTAGTGTCCGACCGAAAGTTCGGTTTCGGCCGAGTTTCGGCCAAAAATCAAGTTTCGGCGGCAGTTTCGGTTTCGGCCTAAATTGTCCGAAACTTTTGCCGAAACCGAAACTGATTTCGGAAGTAGTCGTGTAATTCTAAATGTAAGTATGACTGTCCTTCTAATTGTGATGTAGGTATATTTGTTAATTCTAAATGTGTGATTTGATTATCTCTGTTGAAACTGAAACTAATACTGTAATAATAATTACTAATTTTAGTAATTATAATTTTTATATAAGAGGTACCGAAAAAAGATGATTCTTTTCAGTATAAATGCAAACCAAAGTATTAATTAGTAAGGTTTCAAATTGCTAATACTTAGTATTTAATGAAACAGTAACAATTTGTGATTTGATTATTGATAACTGATAAACACCTGAGAACTTAATTTGAAAAATATTATTCATATTTTTTATAAATAAATAAATGATTACATCAAACTTAATATACTGTGTTTTAGTTTCATGTCGTAATTAATGCAGCATAATGTGTAAAATGCATCAAATTTCAGTATTTTAAGGAATTTTATACTTGACCACATGAGTTTCGGTTTCGGTTTCGGCCGAAACTGAAGCCAGGGCCGAATATTCGGTTTCGGTTTCGGCCGGAAAACCAGTTTCGGTCGGACTCTAGTGGCAACATTGCTTTACTTGTCAACTGCTAGTACATTCTGTGTCAACAGTGCGTTTATCCTAGTCGTTTTCCTTTAATTTCTTAAAATTATCAACTTTCGTTGCATAATTAATTATATAAAATGAATAAAACTATTCGTAGTAGTGGCAGAGCAGTGATTTACCACGTCTTTACGCGGTGTTTGGCCGAATCTCAAGCGGGAAAAGTTTTGTCCGATATCGAGAATGTTTATCAAAGAACTGCCGATATGACAGGTATTTATGTGTCCTAAATAAGTAATTATACCTTAAATGAGTTTTTATAAATGTCTTCAATGCTTAGTTTTGTTGATATCAAGAATTTAAGTAACTTTTAGTCTTGTTTATAGAAATTGAAAATTGAGGTTATGTTTTGAAGTTTGAAAAGTCTCGTATACGCTTACCTCCATTATTGATACTTAAAAGATAATGAATCGGTAATTTATAATAAAGTACTGTTATATTTTTTTTGTTTTAGGTAAATCAGTCAACACAATAAGAAAAATTGTTAAGGAAGGTGAAGCAAATAATGGTATTTTTTCAACACCGGGAAAACATCGCAAAGGTCGCCCGAAGAAAAATTTAGATGATTTCGATCTATGTGCAATTAGACAAAAGGTTCATTTCTTTTACACTGTGAAAAAGCAGGTACCTATATTTTATTGTTTCACTATTCCTACATTACTATTTCTTGAATTAAAAAAAAAAGCAGATATAAAATAAATACCATGTTTCACGTGCCTACACTGAGAAATTTACTGCCGGTAGTTAGAGAGGACTTGGGTTATGATGGAAGCCATGAACATCTCAGAAAGATATTGCACTCTCTGGGTTTTTCATATAAGAAATGTAAAACAGACAGAGCGGCTCTAATAGAGAAACCTAACATAGCAGCAAAGCGGGAGCAATATTTGAAAATTATTATGGAGAACAGAAACCTGCCTCCAGAACTACAAAAAGAAATAATATATTTGGATGAAAGTTATATTCACTCATCATACAAGTTGAAAAAATGTTGGCAATCAGTTGATGTTAGCGGAGTGAAACACAACATATCGAAGGGCTAGAGATATATAATTGTACATGCTGGAAGCGAAAAAGGATTTATTCCGAATGCCCTTTTGATTTTCAGTGGCACAAACAAAAATGAAGACTATCACTCGGAAATGAATAAAACAAACTTTACAAAATGGGTCAAAGAAAAATTAATCCCGAACTTAAGAGAACCGTCCATTATTGTTATGGATAATGCTCCTTACCATTCGGTGGTCTTGAACAAGGCACCAACTAGCGCTTCAAAAGTTGCTGAGATAAAGATATGGTTATTGCAAAATAATAAAGCTTTTGATGAATCTCTCCGCAAGCCTCAATTATTAATGCTAGTGAAGCGGCATAAACCAGAGCCCATTTACGAAATTGACAATATTTTAGGGGATCATGGTCACATTGTGGTACGCCTTCCACCTTATCACTGTGACCTGAATCCTATTGAATTAATATGGGGAATTGCAAAACATAAAATTGCTTCAGTCAATGTTGGATCGATTGATATAAAGGTATGTAGACTTGTTTATTATGCATAATTTTAATGTTGCTATGTAAAAACCATTGTTTATTGTTATTTATTTTTTATAGGTGGCTGCTGAACAAGCATTTTCAAAGATTACTGCCGAAGACTGGAAAAATTCATGCAAGCATGTAATGAAAATAGAAAGAGAATACTATGACAGAGGTGTGACTATGTATGAACAGATAGAACGATTGATAATTAATCTCAGAGATGACAGTAGCAGTGATTCATCAGAATCAGAAAACTAGTGATTCTGAAGTTGCAGGAAGCTCTAGCCAAAATGTGAGCTTTTCTGGGGTCGAGTATTTAGATGAAAGTGTTTTCGATTCGTCTGATTGATTGTTTAGTATAAATAAAACTTCAAACAAAACGCGTTATTTCATTATGCCTGTAGCCAAACTATTATTGTCAATTCCTAACATTCCCACAGTTAGACTGCTCTCGGGGGCATGATTGTCTGCCATGCCTGTGGGTACCTACTGCACCGCTTTCGTGCAAGGCTTCAGCGCCCACTATTAATTTTGTTAATACTGGACATTGAAGCTTTTCATTGTGTTTGCGTAGCGTTCGAGGGACTCAACCACCCTCTTGTTATTGAAATCATATCCCTAAAAATAACAAGTATCAATAACTGTTGAGTCGTAGTACTCCGGGTTGCCACAGTTACGAGACTAGCGACCTCATTTATTCCACACTCTTTTTTGCCAAGCTGTACATGTATGTTTATCAGTTGTCTAGTGCCCATAACACAAACTCTGCTTAGCTTGGGACTAGTACGGCGTTGTGTGATAGTGGAATATATTATATTATTATTATATTACCTATATGGTTTAATCTGTCCCCAGCGGTTTATAGCCTATTCTCATAAATCTGGCTATCATTAAAGATTTTTTTTTATTTGTCTAGGATTAAAACAATAAAATAAACACCTACTTAATATTGTCTTTCAGGTTCGGAAAAGGTAATCTTACACAAATTCCCTAACCCTAATAAAGATCCTGAACGGTTTCGAACTTGGATTTACAACATTGGAGGTGATATTCTAAGCTTGGAGAATGACATAATTTTTCAACGGCGCCGAATATGTCATTTGCATTTTGAAGCACATTACCATACTAGGAGCAAGTTTCTTAGCGCTAATGCTGTACCTCGACTTGGTTTACCTGGTAAAAAGATTTTTACTTGTAAAATATTTGTAAATAAAAATTAATATCTTCAGTTCAACTTTTTTAACTAAGTTTATAAAATTACAGGACCCTTTGTTAGAAGTCTACCTCTCCTGGACTTGACAAACCAAGAACACAATATTATTCCTGCTGAAATCCTTCCACCTCAGGCATCTACCTCTAGAACCAGCAATCCTAGTATTCCAGCTCAAGAATCTGAACAAACTATCTCTATTAGGAAAAACAGTAAGTGTAATTTGTTATTTCTTTGTTTTAAAAAGCCGAAACTGTGATACGAGTGCGCCTGCTTTTTATTTATCAGTGTGCACAAAGACATGTTGATGGAGAACTTTAGTTCATCATACCCCAAGGAAACACAGGCGTTCACTCTCTAATTGTCTTTCTATTGTCTCTCTAATAACAGTATTTGAAAGGTTAACTTATTATTTACTCTCCTACCGAAAGGATTGGCCAGATGTGGCAAAGGACAGAGAACAGTGGAAGAAAGGAAGGGAGGCCTTTGCCCTGCAGTGGGACACTACAGGCTCATAATAACGCACGCTTAATCAAAAAAAGAAATATATCAAAATTGATATTTTTTGGATATGACAGTTTAAAGTTTAGAACTATTCTGGGTTGAACTTTGTTTACGTATTAACATTAATTTAGACGTGTTATAAGGAAATAAACTGATTTAAAGGAAAGCTGGGTTTATTGGTTTTTGTTTAGTGCTATATAAAAGTATATTTTATTTACTATTGACTAGTAGATGATGCATTGAAAAAAAAGTTCCTAGTTATTTCACTTTAGGATTAAAATCTACGTGCATATTTTAAATGTTACTAGTCATAAAACATAATATATCTCTTTATTAATCAAATTTTGTTTAGCTATTCAACTTAAGTAAGCTTTATTTCAATTTTTAATTAATAAATGTAATAATTTTCTTACAAGAATTCGAAATATTTCTTTGTCTTACAACATGACGGAAAAATATCAATAGAAATTATAGTAATGAAACGCATAATTAGATATATTCTTTTATTTTATAGGACGAAAGTAGTATAACTCAAGACATTAATGACTAACTTGGCTAACTGAATTAAGGTAGGGAGGTACCTAATAACAAATCCAGGCTGGGGCAAAAAGTGAAAAAAAAAATATGTTAAAAGAAATAATCAATAAACTTGGAATCATTAACAATTATCACAAACGTGAGATCCATACAACACAATCATAATGTTATACTTAACTAATATTAGTTATATTTAATAACAAAACTAAAACTCTTCTTAATTATAAAAACAAAAAAAAACGATGTTTATAAAAATATTGTAGACAAACAAAATCACAAAATTTTTGATGAATTATTATGAGATCAATGAAGTAACTCTAGTTAATGATCGAATTATAAAAATTTGTGTAAAAAGGAGGAATAAGTCCTTTATTGACGAGATCTCTTAAATCCTTCTTTTTATTAAGACTTATGTCTTGCCTTTCCGTGTGAGCTTCATCTTCTTCCTTTTATTTCTTACATCTATTTCTTGGAAACAATCATCTTTGTAGGAGGTTTTGTAAGAAATACTGAATGGTTTCTCTTTTTTCATCATCAATACTTTTATATTATTCCAATTAACTGTTTGTCCGTCTATATTTGTATTATAATTGTAACCCCATTCTTCCTGCAATAGTTTAGTATCAACGAAGGAATCAAAGGTTAGTTCGTGTACATTTATAGCTGGTTTACTTTTTTTAGCATTTTTAATTAAAGCTACCTATGTACTGATCAGGGCTGTAAATAGGCCCTGATTTAAGATTTTTCTTTATCTCTTTTTCTATCAAACTGTGCACGCTATCTGCTTCATTTTGAGTGTGCCCTGTGATTAAAAACTTGTGTTTTATACTTCTATATTCAACGTGTTCACAGCAAATAAATACAATGTTGCGATATATTTATTTTTATTCTGTCCGCAACAGTTATCAGAATAAAATGTAACGTTTTTCTCTTCTATATTTGATTCACATATCCCTTCAAGATGCTGCCATACACAAGTTCCTATCTCTATTGCCCCACGTTTAGCTTCTGATTCTGTCCAAAAATAACAATGTACTTTATCATATGCCGTTTTTGACTCCGTTTGTGCCAATTCCGTTAATGTTAAATTGTAACTGTTAAGTTTGGATTTATAATAAAATGCCGAGGTATCACCTCTTGGACATTGGAGCACTGCTTCTAAATCATAAATTGCGACTACATTATCTTTGGTAACTTTTTTACGATCTTCTTGTTTTTCTATTCTACTCAATGACTTTTCTTTTATGTGTTTATTATATTTATCTTCCAGGTCTCTCTTTTTTTCATCAGTACTGTTTTTAAATGATTCACATAAATCACACTGATCTTTTTTTGGCTGGAAAAAACTTAAATTAAATTCTAGAGTGAATATTTTATAGTATGCTATGTAATTTCCTGTCTCTTTGTTATTTTCTTCTTGTTGTTTAACAAAATCTAAATATAAATCCTTTATAGATTTGCCACCGTCAATGTATTCTCTGGTAGAAGTAGCTCTCACATAGTGTGGCTCTATTTTCGGAATGGATTGAATATGCTTCCGTATGTCGTCAAGCAATTCAGGAGGAAGAGTTTTGTGGCTATGGTGTTTCCCTCTCAAATCTTCAAGCATAAAGCCACCGTCACTTACTTTATGCTGTATGGTGAATATCATTCATCATTTCCGTAACATCCAAAGTAGATTTAAAAATGTCTTACATACCCTTATTTTTTTATTATTAACAGTAAAATTATAGGCGTCTGGGATTTGTAGCATTTGTGTACCTATATTTTGGAGTTATATCTAACATACAACTGCTTATAAAAACTCTTTGTCTTGTCAGGTCTCCTAAATCCCAAAATTCTTTGAATATATTATACCTTTCATCCATTGATATATTATTTGTGCATTTTAATCTACATTTATCTGTGCAAGGCACTTTAAGACAGCGGCTGGGAATAACTTTCTGAGATTTCGATATGGATATATACGATTCACCAGTGTTCCGTAGCTTTTTAACTTTTGTTTTGTTTCCACTTTGCAGGATTTAGAGATCTCTTGCGGCCTCTTTTACTAAGGTTCTTTCTATCAGAATCTGAAACACTATCGTCGTCACTGTCAGATGAGTTTGTTTTGGTGGCAGCATCAAAAAACTAGTTTTTCTTTTTGCGTTTGGTAGTCAGTTCACAATTAAATGTAGGGTCATCATCACTTAAGTCTATGTTATCACTTTCATCAGTATAATTTGGTGAAATATTGGCAGGTACAGTGGAAGTTGAAGCGCTCTGTGGTCTTACACCATCGGCGTATTGTTCAGAATGTTGATTAGTTCGTTTAGAAGACGTACAACTGTCTGAATCCGAAGATGAACTACTAGAGGAGGTAGAGCTCGATGAAGACGAGCTTGATGTAGACAAGCTTGAAGAAGAAGATTTCGGCAGTGCTTTTTGAATGCTTTGATCAATTTCAGTACAAGTTTCAATGTTTTCTAAGTTACTATTATCGGATGAATAATCTGGTTCGAGGTTACTACTATTATCTGTTTTACGGGAACTAATAAATCGAGCATCAATTTTGTTGGCAAATTGATCATCTCTCTCACAATCTGATAAGATCTCATCACAGCTACTTACATCAATATTTTTATTTGGGGAAACATTTTCTGCGTTTTCTTTAGCTGTACTATGTTGATCTTCTACAATAGTAATGTCGATTTTAAGCACCAGATTGTCTTGAGTATGAGATGTTGCATCAGGTGATACCAATTTAAGAATACAACTTGCTCTGTAAGACGCCATGCTACAAAAAAATAACAATATAATGTTTTTAATATTAAATTGACAGTAATTAAATTAAGGCGCGTCTGCAACTCGAAAAATAACGGATCAAGTCACAGTTTTAAACGTCAATAATAATGTAAAACTAAATTAATATAATTTATATAAGTCGCCCCGTGACCACGGCTGATGCAACTCAGCCGAAACGTCGGGAAAATAAAATAGCAAGGTATGACGCGATTAATACCCTCACTAAGGCAAAAATGGCTTTAGGACGGAAGTAATAGTATATATTCTTTGCTTTAGGTTAGTATCTGACAAAAAAGGAATGTCACAAAAAAAAACAAATATAAATTAAGTATTAGCAGCAACACTTAGGTTTACGCGCATATTTTTATGTAGCATTAATTACATACACAAAAACTTTGTTTTGTGACATTTATGTTTTGTCCCTGTACCCTTCAAATTATCTTATACAAGGATTAGGGTAGGATACAATAATAATAAGACTGGCCTAATTGTAATGTTAATTCACTAAACGGCTATTAAGACGTTGCATAGAATAAGTAACAATTAAAATATTCTATTCAAATGGAAAGGGAAATAATTTTAAATGTCCCAAATAACTTTTGACGATAATTAATCATAAACAGCAATAAGCATGTTTCATTATTAAATTTGTACGATAATTTAAAACTAAACCGAAATAAGTCATTTTGTGCCAAAATTATATTTATTCTTTTAAAATGAAAACTGAATAACTCATATAAATTTGGACGACACGTTAATAAAATTTAAACTAAACTGCAATAAGTCAAAATGATATCACAAAGTAGTGACATACTTTTTGTAATAAAGTGAAATAAGACTTAGTTATTCACTTTATGAATAAATTAAAACATGAAATAAGACTTACCTGTTAATAATATAAAGATTTATGCCGTAATGTTTCGCCCTTTGAATAATTTTGCGATCACCTTGCTTGCATCACTGTTGGCACATGACTGAGTATAGCCGTTTACTGGTACCAATCTGTTCGGGCGCGTTAGTCAGAAAGAGAGCGACAGTCCTTTATTTCGTTCATATTCATTCTAATCGAGCGGCGGTTGGAGCGTAAATATTCTTAGCGATATGTTATTACGTTTTATGGTTAAATCTTTAAATAACTTATTTTTGAGTTATTTCTCTTTATGATTAAGCGTGCGATAATAACATAATAATAAACTTATTATTACGTAGTAAAACGTTTGTGGGGCATAGCTCGCCGTGACAGCGATCTGCGAGAGAGCATGACAAGCTAGCTACAAATGACTATGAACTCTGTCAAATTGAGTCTGTTAAATATAAACCTGACTATGAACTGCGTCAAATTGATAGTTTTATTAACCGATTCCGTACGGATGGTGCCACAGAGGCGCCATCAGTATCTTTTCTGAAAGGCGTGTGGCGCCCAAGAGAAGCCAAAATGTTACCACACGATATTTGTTCACCGCCAGGTGCAAAAGTTTGCAAAAAATGACACCGCACTGAATCGGTTAAGGAAGGGCGATTTTTTTATAGAGCCAGTGAATGATAACATAGTATACTAATTCACTTGCCCTAACAGATATAAATGAATACAAACAGATAGGAATGGTATGGAATGGTAAATAATATCAGATTTTTTACTATTAAATACTAGTTATATACTATAATAATTTATTTATTTGTCGGTTTGTTAGTTCAGACACATAAAGTTAGCCGTCTCAAACTTTTCTTGCTTTTGTTTTCAGATATTACCAAACAACTGGTTGGCAGCAAGAATGAACAAAACCTGGCAAAACAATTAAAAAAATTAAAAACAAAAAATGTCTCTTATAAAATGCGATTGCAAAAAGCATTAAAACTGTCCACAAATATAACATTTCAAACTGCTTTAAAGAAGTTCAAGACATTAGCTGCACTATTTACGGTGATGCAATTCAGGGAAATTTCAAAACCAAAAATGGGACATAGATTCACAAAAGAGGAAAAAATAATGGCTCTCAGTATATATAAAATGGGACCAAAAGCTTATAGATGGCTAAGCAAGATATTTGTTTTGCCTTCTCCAATAACATTAAGCCGAATGGTATCTCGGGCTTCACTCAAACCAGGCATGAATGATAATGTATTTAACCAATTAAAAAAGAAAATTGCCAAAATGAATGAAGATGATAAGTTGTGCACATTGATTTTTGATGAGATGGCACTCTCACCGCACATGGAATTCAATCCAAAGAAAGATGAAGGACAATGGTGAATCATCACGCAAAATTGCAGATCATGTCTTAGTATTTATGATCAGGGGCATCATGAAAAATTATAAGCAGCCCATTTATTATTCTTTCTGTTCAGGCAGTACACCTAAAGAAATTTTGGCTGCACAAATAAAGATTATTATAAAGCAGCTACATTTAATTGGTTTTACAGTATTAGCCACAGTGTGTGACCAGGGCACATCAAATACAAGTGCCATAAATTATTTAATTGAAGAGACTAGAGGCAATTATTTAAGAGAAAATGAAGAATTCAATAATTCAAGTTTTGAAATTGATAACAAACAAATAATCCCTCTGTATGACATACCACATTTATTAAAAGGGATGAGAAACAATTTGATGAGTAAAAACCTAAAATTTACTTTGGATGGAGAAGTGAAAATTGCAAAATGGGAGCATATAATGCCATTATATGAAAATAATCCGACATATAAAGGTTTAAAAATGATAAAAAACCTCACTGAAAACCATTGTAATAAAGAAAAAATACCAAAAATGAAAGTAAAATATGCTTCTCAGCTCTTCAGCCAGACTGTTGGAAAAACTATTGGATATTTAGCTGGTAAGTTTCTATTAAAATCTATGATATCCTTATGGCGCCTACACACGCCACCGCAGCCCACCTATGCAGGCAGCCACCACAGTGTGGGTGCTAAGAATGTAATAAAAATCCAGCTCCAATTGCATCACTGCTTATTACAGCTACTTACCATCAGGTGGTCTCGCATTAAAACTATTTAATGTTAATATTAAAAAAAAAAATATTCTTACATAAGGTTCCTAACACTTATTGTTGAAATGTTTTTTTTTCCTACAAACATTATTTGTTGACTTGTTGTATAAAAAAAGCCAAATTGGTTTACAAATGATTAGTCATTTGTACTAAGAAACAGCATTTGTTTTGACTACATCTATGTTCTACTTTGTGCTTAACTAATATTTTTTTGTCTGGTTTGCTTTTCAGAGACTGGCATACTAATAATAATAATATGTCAAACTCACTGACACAATTAAATTATATTCATATTTTTTACATTAATTTAAATACAAAAACAGCTCAAAATGTTCATATTACTGGACACAACAAGGAAAAAAAAAATACAAACATTAGCACATACATTTTATTGATACCTACTTGAAAAACAATGAATCTGTCATACTTATGAAATGCTGACAAGAAGCCGGGCACGAGCACAAACCGCACAACCAACATCTTCGGGTTCGTCGCTCAGCTCCGCCTCGCAGCCGCCGGGACCTGCGCCAGCCGTGAGTCCAGAGATTCCGGTCGCTGCAGTTGCGTCGAGCTCGAGCGACGAATACTTCTCGCCGCCGACGACACCACCACCTGCGCGTCGGCGCGGACGAGGCCGACCTCCGACCAGCTTAGGACCTCGAGGCCCACCGGCCTCTGACAGGGTCCCCGCTATCGGTGGAAGTGTGCAGCGCATGCGATGGACGCAAACGATCAATGAAAACGTCATGCGCTCATACTATGGGGCTACAGAGGGGGGAACTAACTTGACTGCGTACCGTGGTCGGATGCTCTCTCTGTTTCAGGTGCTTTAGCCAGCTGTTAACGTATCAGCCCAACGACTATCGGATCAGGTGCGGGTCATCCTGCGTAACCGTATGTTAGATGACGCCGTACTTGATAGACTGCGTCTGGAGTCACGGAGTGGCCGCGTCTCACCTGCTTCGCCACCGGCCGCGGTGCAAATACAATCTAGTATTTCACCGCGATCCAACAACGTCGGTGAAGATGATGATGATGGGGCTATATCCGTGAGTACCCAATGCAATGAGCGATTGAGGAGCGCTTTGGAGGATGCTTTCCGAGAGTATCGCTCCACACCGCCTGAGCTTAGACCCCGTCTACCTCGTTTGCCCATGCATAATAAAAATAGGGCGCTGGTGTGTGCTCTAGATTCGCAGCTAACAAATTGTTTTGATAGCAGCGAAGACCTCGCCGATACCCACTCGATCTTGTACTGTGCGGCTGCAGCGGCATGTCGTGTAGCTCATGTCAAATTTCTCAACAGTGACAGAGCTACACGACCAGCTGTACCAGCTTGGCAGTGCAGGATCGAGCGTCGTATCGGTGAAGCTAGAGCACTCATCGGCAAACTTATCTGCTTCAGGGAGGGCAACACTCGCCGTAGAGTGATGCGCTTTGTGAGGCGGGCGTTCTCGGGGACTGATACTAGTCCTCGGGATTATCTGACCCGCGTCACAGAGCGTATTGACTTCCTGAAGCAGAAAATCTATGCATGGGCAAACCGTATACGTCGGTACAAGCGGCGAGTGGAGCGATACACAGAATCGCACATTCCAAAGCAATGAGAGGTGGGTTTATAGGGCTTGGGAGCGACCGGACCAAGGTGTGACTGATACGCGCCTACCGGATGATGATGTCATGTGTTCATTCTGGCGCAACATCTGGTCGGTGCCTGTCAGTCACACCGAGGGTGACTGGATTCGGGAGGTTGAGCGCGCGTGCGATCCAATACTAGAAATGGGGGCAACTACCATCAGCCCCCAAGATGTAGCTCGTGCAGTCCGTCCGTTGCCTAACTGGAAATCTCCAGGGCCGGACGGACTGCACAATTTTTGGATCAAATGGTTTACAGGATCGCACGCTCGCTTGGCGTCTCAATTCCAGTCTGCCTTAGAGTCAGGGTCGCTGCCCCAGTTCCTAACTACAGGAATAACCCACCTGCTCCATAAATCAGGTAGTACTGCGGAGCCCAAAAATTATAGACCAATCACGTGTTTACCGACGGTCTATAAAGTTCTTACATCCATTTTGAGAGCAAAGATTAACCATCATATTGAAAGTAATTCAATCATGTCTGCCTCTCAGAATGGATGTAGGAACGGGTCCCGCGGTACTAAGGAGCTGCTCCTCATGGATATTGCCATTAGCCAACAAGTGCGTCGTTCCCGAAAGGATCTGTCGACATGTTGGATAGATTATAAGAAGGCCTACGACTCAGTGCCACATACATGGCTCATGAGGGTGCTGGAGCTGTATAAAGTTGATGCAGTTCTACGCACCTTCCTGATGTCTTGTATGGGGCAGTGGAGGACGGTCCTCCGCTATCCAGGATGTCGACAGATCCAGGTGAACGGCGACCCGATAAGGATCGAGCGTGGTATATTTCAGGGTGACAGCCTGAGTCCACTGTGGTTTTGTCTGGCCCTCAACCCTCTGAGCACATTGCTGGAAGGTTCGGGCCAAGGCTATCGGTTGAGAAGAGGTGGTCAGGTCATATCACACCTCCTTTACATGGATGACTTGAAACTTTTTGCCCCCAACAACTTGCAACTGATGGAGCTACTGAAGGTAACAGAAACCTTCAGTAGCGCCATCAGTATGGAATTTGGTGTGGACAAATGTGCGGTCATGCATGTGAAGCGAGGGGAGATTATGGAATCCGTGGGAACCCAACTCTCGGATTCCATACACCTTAGATCCCTCAGCTCAACCGAAACTTACAAGTATTTGGGTATGTCGGAAGCGTTGGGCATCAATGCTAATGACGTGAAACAATCGTTGAAGGAGCGCTTCTTTGGCCGCCTGAACAAAGTACTAAATAGTCTTTTATCAGGCGGAAACAAGGTGCGCGCCTTTAACGGTTGGGTCATGCCGGTATTGATGTACTCTTTCGGCATACTCAAATGGACTCAGACGGAACTTGACGCCCTGGATAGGAGGGTACGCTCGCTGCTTACCGCAAATCGGATGCATCACCCACGGTCATCGGTGATGAGGCTGTATATCCCGCGGAAGTGCGGAGGTCGTGGCTTCTTAAATGCTAAGACCCTGCACAACCGCGAGATATGCAGCCTTAGGGAGTTCTTCCTAGAGGCCGACGTGGGTATGCATCGGGATGTGGTAGCAGTGGACAAAGGCCTCACTGCGCTCTCCTTGGCTAACGAGAACTGGCGCAAACCTGTGGTATTAGATACTAATGACCGCAGGAAGGTATGGCAGAGCAAGGAGCTTCACGGACGCTTTTACCGGGTCCTACATGGGCCCGATGTAGACTTTTTAGCGTCCGTAGCCTGGCTGCGTTTTGGTGACCTCTTCGGGGAAACCGAAGGTTTTGTCTGTGCGATTATGGACGAAGTTATGATGACGAACAACTACCGGAAATACATTGTGAAGGATGGTACCGTTGACATATGTCGGGCATGTCACCGGCCCGGGGAATCCATCCGCCACATTATTTCCGGTTGTTCTAGTCTAGCTAACGGAGACTATTTGCACAGACACAACCTTGTAGCCAGGATTATCCACCAGCAACTTGCTCTTAAATACAATCTTGTGGAATCGGAAGTACCGTACTATAGGTATGTGCCCGACCCAGTTCTCGAAAATGGCAACTGCACGTTGTATTGGGATCGGTCTATCATCACTGACAGGACTATTGTTGCCAATAAGCCTGACATAGTGGTGATAGATCGACTAGAGCGTCGTGCAATGATTGTTGATATAGCAGTCCCTCATGACGAGAACCTCGTGAAGACTGAGAAAGATAAACAAACGAAGTATCTTGACTTGGCTCGCGAGGTTGTCGACATGTGGGATGTGAACACAGCAGTCATTGTGCCGATAGTCGTGACGGCCAATGGCATAATTGCCAAGAGCCTCGACCAACATCTAAAGAGGCTCTCGTTGGGCAGCTGGATCAAGGGCTTGATCCAGAAAGCAGTACTCCTGGACACGGCGCGCATAGTGAGGAGGTTCCTCTCTCAGGGGCCCTAACCACCGGTAGCTTGGACTCTGTTCCCGATATTGGTGGGCTACTATTTTTATATTTTTAAATGTTTTTTTTTATTTTTGTTTTTTTAAGAAATATTTAAAAATGTAACAAATAAGTTAAAAAATGAATAAACGGAATAACAATAATAATCTTTATTTTATCCAAAAACATACAGAATTTTAGATACAGTTTGATATTAAGTTTAAAAATATATTTAAAGTTTGTGTTGCAAGCTCTGCACAAAAATTATACTCTACCTCTTAAACTAGGATATACATGTATTTTAAGAGGCAGTGATATACGGTCAGGGTTTACAATTACCAACAAAACTTATCTAGAGTGGACTGTGCCATTCTACTGTATGGTATACAAATTTTTATAGTGAAATTGTGTGTGAGTGGTGGATGTGGGTGTGTGTATGTGTGTGTGTATGTGTGTATATGTGTGTCTCATGGTGTGTGGGTGAGTGTGTGCGTGTATTACACTAGATATGTAAGTAAAGACTCCGTGTAAGCGTAATCCTTTAGGAGCAGCCACTCTGTTACTTTGGATTTTAGTGCATGTGAGTTTAAATTTATGATGTTAAGGTGATTGTTTATGGTTCTATAAATATGAGTACTTAGTATATAATATTGGCGTTTAGCGAAGGAAGTCTTGTGTTGGGTAGTTGGTGGTAGGTAAGTGCGTTTATTTGGTATAGGAGGTGGAAGGCCTGCGTGTTTTCTAAGGGTGGATCTAAGCACATAAAGCTGACGAACGGTAAGTACTTTACAGTCTGAGAATATTTCAGTTGTTGGATACCTATAGGGCTTTTTCATCATGACTTTAAGTATAGCTCTCTGAGCTCTCTCCACCCTCAGAAAGCTGGTTTTTGTGGCACCGCCCCATGCAGCTATGCAATAGCCAATCACTGATTGGCATAATGCAAGGTACACCATCTTGAGAATTTTTAGGTTGGCGGACAATCTGAGAGACTTAAATATATGTATAAGACGTAGTGTTCTGGTGGTGACAGCGTCAATTTGGTGGTCCCATCTCAGTCCGTCGTCTATCTGTACTCCGAGGTATTTCACACATTCGGATCTTACAGCGGAAGACAAGTGCAGTGAGTGTGTAGGTGTGTGCAGGAATGAGCAGTTATAGTAAAAGAAGGGGGTGGTTTAGCGTTACGACGTATAGAAAAAGGAATATATGTTGTTTTTTGTAAATTTAATGTAAGAAGGTTCGAGTTTAACCACGTCATGACTTTACCCATGGCCATCTCCGCATTAGTTTTTACAATGTCCCAAGTGATTCCGTCTACAAGAATCGCGGTGTCGTCTGCGTAGGCATATATTCTAGTGTTTGGGATACTCAAACTGCAGAGGTCATTTAAATAGATCTGAAATAGTGTCGGGGAAAGGATCCCCCCCTGGGGAACACCGTAGGACACTAGAAACTCATCACTCAAGTAAGTATCAATTTTAATACATTGCCTACGATCTTTTAGGTAATCTTTAAAAATTTCCAGAGGCAATCCACGCACACCGATATTTTCCAGCTTCGCGATGAGTTTGGGAACAGAGACTGTGTCAAACGCCTTCGAAAGGTCCAAGAATATACCTAGGCATTTAGATTTTTTATCTAGGTTTGAGGCAACTTGTTGCGTGAAATCTAGAACTGCATCTTCTGTAGATAGACTTGTCCGAAATCCGTATTGATTATTAGCAATAAGTTGGTTGTCTGTCAAGAAATTTCCGTAGAGAGTTATTCAAAATTTTTTCAAGAAGTTTAGAGAGTGCAGGAAGGACCGATATCGGCCTGTAGTTATTAACACAGTCTCTGCTCCCTCCCTTGTGTATTGGATGAACTACCGCTTTTTTAAAAGCCTCCGGAAAGACACCCTCGCTCAGGCAACGATTAAAAAGGTAAGTAATTGGTGGAACCAGTACATGTCGACAGTTTTTCAGTATTAGTGATGATATGCCGTCCCATCCGACTGCACAATCAGAGCGTTGCTGTAGGATTAGGGACTCAACATCAGCTTCGTCTACTTCCAGGATGGTAAGAGAGTTTACAGGTGAGTTTTGGGTGTCAGTAGGTGAAAGTGAGGGACGGCTACCTGCCGGTGATGATGCAGTCTCATTCATTATTTTCGTAGCCAAGTTTTTTCCAATGTTTGCAAAAAATTGGCCTACCTCATTAATTGCAGATTGTGGGCTGTTTTTCAAGTTGAACGGTTTCATAAGACATTTTTAGTTTTCTTAGTAAGTTGTTGCAGAAATTGCGGTAACGTAAATAAGTAGTTTTCAGAATAATATTGTCTGGTGATTTTTTTGAGTTAATGTGCATTTTATCTCTATTTTTAATACATTTTAAAAGACCAGGAGTTATCCAGGGTTTAATAATTCTCTTTTTTCTAGGGATTTTAACTTGTTTTGAATGATTTGATATTATTGATTTTATTATGCTTATGAAATTATTTACTGCCGCATTTATGTTTTCGACCTCATATATTACTTTGAAATCCACATTTTCCAACCCGTGCACAATAGCTTGATGGTTGAGAGAAGTTTTTGTGTATAATTTGTGTGAAGGATTCGCATTTTTCATACTCAAGAGTATTGGTTTGTGGTCCGTTACGTACGCCTCTAAAACTAGTGTAGTAGTAATTAGATTTGATTTTAAAAATATATGATCCAAACAGTTCTCCTCTCTAGTGGGGAATAAGTGTGTTGGGATAAGACCATAGGATGCATTTAGTGCGAGATAGTCCAAGGATCGTTCATTCATATTATTCTGTTGTATGTCGATGTTTAGGTCGCCTACAAGAGCGATATTAGGGCATATAGATTTAATATTGTCGTAAGTGTTTATTAGACTGGTTGAGAAATTGTCAAAATTCTCCCTCGAATTTAATGATGGAGAGCGATAGATCGCTACCACAGACAGCCTTTTGTCTAAGTGACACACTAGACAATTTCCACCCGAAAAATCTGGTTCCCATACTGTAGTATGCAGGCTTGACTTAGTGTAAATAATTATTCCGTCATTTTGGTTACAGTTTTTATTTGTGTAATGTGACTCAAAACCGTCCAGTAGTGGTATATTGTTGACTTTACTGAGCCAACATTCGGTTAAAACAATAACATCAATATCTACATTTAACAAATTCAGCAGTACTTGAAGGTGCGGAAAATTTTTGTTTATACTACGGATGTTTATATGCAATAGATTTATATTATTTTCAGATGTATCTATATAATTAAGACATTCGTCTGGATTGCAAACAAAGGATTTTCCCTGGCTTATTTTGTCAAGATCGTTATTGATGTTAATTAAGTTAGCCATTAAGAAGAGAAAAATAATCAAAATAATCCCCTTTACCGGTGAGAGTACAGGTGGAGCTATATTCTTGTTGAGTTTTAAATAAAAAATAAATAAATAATAACAATGGGATTGGAGCCTTTAAGAGGTTGTACGTGTATGTGTGAGTGAGTATGGAAGTGTTTAAAATGTTTTTACAGAATGTGTTTTGATGTGTGTTTTTTTGTAAAATGTAGACGTAAGTGTATGTTACTAAGCAGATAACTAATTGTAAAAAATTTAAAGAAAATTTTGGTTTATATGACAAAGGTATCATGCATTTTCCTAGTCACTTTGTCAGTTTAGGTACATTGGTATCGAGGTCTTGCAGACATTTTTCTGAGAGGATAAGAATTTGCTTCTCACCAACTTGCTTGCGGAGGAAAATATTTCCGTTACTGATCCAGCAGAAGGTATATTGGTTATTCTTTGCAAATTGTCGCGCCGAGTAGAACAGCTTCTTCGAGCTGGCGGACAGTCGCTCTTCGACATAGATGGCCTGGCGTTTGCCTGGGACACCAATCAATTCCGTGTTAAGTTTGTCATCCTTTGAAGTTTTAGTTTTGTTGTATGATCGGAGAGCCATTAGTAGATTTTGTTTGGTATGTACCGTTGTGAATTCTGCTACGACAGGACGTGGTGTTTGGCTGGGTTTTCCGGGCTGACGATACACATCACGGATTTCGGAAGGAGATATTGGTGTTCCAACAAGTTGACTGATACTGCAGATGGTATTTGATAATTTGGCAGTAGTTTCATTTTCTAATTGTGGAATATTTCTTATTTCGACGGATGATGAGCGAGTCTTATACTGCAGATCTCTTATTTTAATTTCAAGTTGTTCTATGTAGCCTCTCTGTTCTTTTCTCTCTTTCTTTAACTCTTCGACTTCTTTTTTCATTTCTTCAAATTTCTGGTTAAAATGTTGCATTGACCTTTCAATTTCGGCATTTGTCTTTCGAATCTCGGTGTTCGACTTTTGGATATCGGCATTCTGCGCCTTAATCTCAATTACGTCAGACATTAATTTTTGTATCAAGCTTGTTTGTGACTCCAGCATCTTAGTCACACGAGTGTCCTGATCATTTCTCCACAAGCTGAGCAGATCAGTTAGTTCCTGTTTATTTAAAGCGGGCTCAATTTCTTGAGGTTTTCTTTTCTTGCTCGTTTGCCTCTATTTGTTACATATTCACTCGTGTCAATTGCCGCATTTATGTCAGGTTCAGATTGTGATTGAGTCTGACATTGCCTTTGCAATTTTGATGGTGGAGTGCGCTGTACGCCCGACATAATGCAAGAAGTATTCACCGTAGATGTATGGATGTATTTTGGAGTCACGTGCAAAGTCTTTTTTGTTAATAGAAATTTAAATATAAACGATAACACTTGCCACAAAAATGCTTCTCTCCCAGATGTAATAGTTTTGTTTCGTAGCCGATACAAAACTCGTAGCACGCTCGTAGCACACGTAGTCGCCTCCGCGCGTAGAAGGCACAGATGACGTCAGCCACGCGTAGCACACCAATATTTCGACGCTCGCTGCTACTTGCTCGATGGCGCGGCGGTCAGGTGCTCGGCTCAAATTGCCCCACCGTGAGAGGTTGCAGGTTCGGAACTCACCAATCTATGCCACTTTTTCAAACGATGTTCGAGACGGCAATGTCAAAGAACTATTTGCCTCTTTCAAGGACCACCCAGTGGGCGTGAAGTCCGGGCTAAAACAGTTCAAGAGCGACAAGGAATTGCAAAAATCTAAACGCGGCCAATCACAGATTTTAGCGACACAATTTCTAGCCGAAAACTGACACACGTCCACTTGTCACAGCGTCTGTCGACCGAAGAAGTCTACCAGAAGAAACAAAGGATACTGCAGATTTTATTATATTTATGGACAATCTGTTCGATTCGTTAAATGGGAGCATGAAAAACTCAAATAATAGGTCTGGAAAAGATTTGTTGAGAAATGTGACTCCGAAATCGCAACACCATACTATTTGGATGCAAGCAAAAATTGTTTTAAATTCAATGACATTTGTCACATCCAAAGGTAGTGCTTCTGTTCCAAGAATAAGAAATTGGGTAAAAACTGTTGATAATATAATAATATTGCGAGACAAGCTATTTAATGATTATAAAATTAAATCATTTTGGTGCAGACATCTAAACCAGGATCCAATAGAAATTTTTTTTGGTAGCATTAGAAGTCACGGGGTCAGAAACATATCACCCACTTGCGCTGGGTTTGAAGCTGCTTTCGCTTCCCTGTTGATTAATAACATGAGCAGCAATTATTCACCGGGGTCTAATTGTGAGGAAGATTTTTGTTCCGTATTGGCTTCATTTGATGAGTTGATTTTTCCCCAAAAAATAATGAAGCAAAACAAATTAGCCAAATTGCATTCGACGATTTAGATAACATAATAATAAATTTTGAAATAAAAAAACAGGACCCTAGGAAATTTGCTCAACTCCAGTATGTAACTGGCTATATTTTGCGCAAAACGAAACATTTTTTCTAAAATTGTAAAAATTGTAATTTAAATTTATATACAAATGATCCTGACAAAAATACATACTTAGAGTGTCGGGAATATAAAAAAGGAAAAAAGTATTTGTGCTACCCCAGTAAAAATTTAATTAAATGTTTCTCTGAAATCCAGGATGTTCTGCACCACATATTGCGAAAGAGAATTCATATTGAAAATTTAAAAAATTATATGAAAACAATATTATATATTAATGTCAGTACCCAATTTCTGGTATGTAGTTATCACTCAAACGATATAATAGAATATATGTTTGATTTTTCCAGTAGATTTTTTGCTTACAACTGGTGTAAATGGACCAATAAATGACTTCATGGAATTAGCACTACTAAGGATGTCGATCCAAATGATGATATACAAAATCAGGCGTCAGCATATTATTTAAAAAGACGAAGGTCGGTACGGCCTAAATAAAATAGTAAGGTGTGTAAATTTGTGTTTTATTTAACAAAACCTTATAAAACTACAAAAAAATATAATTTGAAATGAAACCCTACAGCATGTAGGTGCACTACTACATACAATACAATACACATACACGAGCACAGACTATTTGCTTGACCTTCAAGGTTAGTGAGTTGTAACTTTGTCGTTAGTCACCAGATGGCGCGACAAGGCAGGCTAAGCTGATGACTCTATACCCTATAGATTAATGTACTCTGTGGTGCAACTGCGGGCGCCGCGCGATTGTTCCGGTCCCCAGCGTTCGCGACACTTCGGGTACGGTCGTAAAGCATCGGTACTGTTCGTGTCGAGCGAGGCGCGCCGCGCGAATCACAGTTTTTTATGGCAGTTTGTTTACAATTGCATTCGCGTAAACAACAAACTTACGTAATTATTGTTGTTTTTGGGTACGATGTCTCGTAAACGCAAGGGGTGTGAACTAAGTGAGTCGGAAGACAGTCGTAAAGGAGATTTCTCTCCTGACGACGATGATTATGACTATCATCCTACAGCGGAAGAGGGCTCAAATGAAGAGTCATCGAGTGAGATTGAAGACGAAGACTCACACCACCAGCGACGTCGTAGTTCACAATTATTTACTGCACCCTTGGAGAGTGAAAACAGTTTTATTTTATACGAAGAAAATGGTGAAACTAATACTCACCATCAGACTGATGAGTGTAGCGATAGTGAGTCAGCTGAAGAAATATTTTCTGTTCGTCATCCTCTCATGCTACCAAACTGCCGTCCGAATCGCCATATATTGGAAGATTCATCAAGTTCCGAGGAGGAAGAAGAGCCAGTAAAGCCGGGATCCAGTAGCAAAAGAGACGAGTCGGGGAGTGAGAGTTGTGAGCCTCTCATTGCCTTTAGGCGACGTCCCTCCATGCAACCTGCCCATAATGAGCGTCGCGTATCAGTAAATTCAGTTTTGCCACGAGAAGGTCCAGATTCTTTAAATGCTGCGGAAGATGCTGAAGAACCAGATGTGGCTGTATCACAACATGCTTCTCTAAGTCAGGAAGTATCTCAACAAGCTTCTCCTGGACAGGACGTATCACAACCGACGTCTCCTGAGAATGTTGTAGAAGCCAACTCTCATTTGAACTCACCTATGATGGATGTGTTGGATTCTCCGGGTTCTCGACCACCATCGCCGCAGAGAGAAGATAATTGGGTAGATGTAGACAGCAATGACGAAGACTCCTCCAGATTTTCCATTTACTGCTGATCCTGGTTTCAAAGTGCAGACTGCTGGATGGAGCAATGTAAGTCAGCTAATCGATTTATACTTCACAGACGATTTTATTGAACTTCTTGTTGCACAGACTAACCTATATTGTAATCAGTGCATGAGTTCTCGGCGGATTAGGCGCAATTCACGGCTGAGAGCCTGGAAAGATACTACTTCTACAGAGATGCGAGTTTTCCTGGGTTTACTGTTACATATGGGTACTGTTAATTTGCCTACTCTTGAACATTATTGGAAAAAGACGACCTGTAGGGGAGAAGGAGGCAGTTTTGAACAGAGGCACATTTGAACAAACAAGTTTACGCAATTAGTTTCAAAGCTATTTTAGTACGTAAAATGATTTTGGGGCGGCAGCACTAGTACCTACAACCGTCATGTATAATCTGTGGCATTTCACAGCTGGCAACCAAGTTATCGGCCATGTTTATTTTTGTCATTGCAAAGTAAACTTTTTGGAAGATGGGCGTAAGCTTGTGCAGGACAAAGTTTTAAATACTGGTAAGTGATAATATTCTAATTGTATTTGGTATTTATATAGGCTTTTGTGAAAGTCTTTCTTTTTATTCATCAAATGTTTTTTGGAATAAAAACATTTAATTTCTTTAAAAAGGAGGTATGGGGCAGTTTTGAACAAATTCAATGGGGTACCTTTGAACATGTTCAAATCTGCCCCTAATTAATTGTGTACTACGGAAGCGTTAGTTATTTAACTGTGAGTAAATTTAGATAGGTAAAGAATGCCAATATTATTGAAAATAAATTAATTTGTAATTTGTTTAAAGGTAAAATGGTGCGAAATTATAAAAAAAAAACGAGAACAAGATGTTAACGAGGAAGATATTAATAATGCTATTTTGGCAGTAGTTGATGAAAATATGAAGATAAGAAAGGCTGCTGTGGTTTATAATGTTAAACCAAACACATTATTTTATAGAATTAAAAAATACAAAGAGAACAAACCTCAAAATGACCTAGTATTCTCATCCAAGTACACTGTCGCACAAGTATTTACTAGAGAAGAGGAAAGGATGCTAAGAGAGTATTTAATAAAAAGTTCTAAAATGAATTACGGACTTACCTACAAACAGGCTAGGTCGTTGGCGTATGAATATGCAACGGCACTAAAAAAATGTCCAATAAAATGGACAGAAAAAAAAGAAGCAGGGATAGAATGGTTAAAAGGCTTTATGAAGCGTCATAAGGATCTTTCCCTGAGAAAACCAGAAAATACAAGCCTTTCCAGATCTACTAGTTTTAACAAACATAATGTGACACAGTTTTATGACAATTATGAGAAGGTGCTAAAACGGACAAATTTTACTCCAGAGTGCATTTACAATTTGGACGAAACGAATATCATGACTGTCGTTCAGGCGCCAAATGTAATAGCAAGAAAGGGTACAAAGCAGATTGGACAATGTGTTTCTGCTGAACGAGGCCAACTTATTACTATGTGTGTTATCGTAAATGCCATTGGAAATGCTTTGCCGCCAGTTTTTATATTTCCTCGAGCACGATTCCACAATTCTATGTTCTTTGGGGCACCTATCGGCAGCGTTGGTTATGCCAACAGCCCCACCAGTGGTTGGATGACTGGGCCTTTGTTTATAAAGGTACTCGAACATCTTAAATGGCTGACGAGATGCTCGAAAGAGGATCCAATATTGCTGCTCATGGACAACCATGAAAGCCACTGCACATTGGACGCTACAATTTACTGTCGAGAAAACGGAATAGTTGCACTTACCTTTCCTCCACACTGCACCCATCGCATGCAGCCATTGGATGTGTCAGTGAATGGTCCTTTCAAACAGAAATTGTCGGTTGCCCAAAATGATTGGCTACTGTCTCATCCCGGTAAAACAATTACCATCCATGATTTGGCAAGCATAGTAACTCCGGCATATAATGCATCATATATTGCCAGGAATATCATTGCTGGCTTTGTGAAACCGGGGATATATCCATTTTCCAGGAATGCCTTCTGTGATGAGGATTTTGAATGTGCAGAGGTAACTAACCGTCCTATGACAACCACATCCAGTAACGCCACCTTTGACGTTCTTCAAACTACAGCTGCGGTAGCAGATACTGACTGTGAAGAGGTCGAACAAGAGATAAACTTTGAAGACTCCCCACCTGCTACTGCGTTGGATATCCTAGCAAGCCCTCCAGTTTCACCATCGATAATTTATTCTACAAGTGTTCAGCTAGTTGTTTCGGATGAAGGGCCTTCACTATCTTTGCCGGATGCTGAGACTGTACCTTCTGTAACTGAATTAAATATTCCACCTATGACCTCTGCAGTTTCACCACCGAGTACCCTTAATGCGTCTGAAGCGGAGCCTACAGAAACTTGGATTTTACCTTCCGTTGCTGCATCTACTGCGGTAATAACACCTGAAGTCGTGAAGCTTTTTCCAAGAGCTCTACCACGTAAAGAATCAAACAAAGGAAGAAAAAAAGGAAAATCTCGGATTCTTACAGACACCCCGGAAAAAGAAGAGATTCAAAGAGCATATCTTGAACGACAAGCACGATTAAAAAAGTCTCAAGAAAAAGTTTTAAACAAGAAAAGAGCCAATTGCTTAAAACCGAAAGCATTGAAACGAAAAAAAACTAAAACTATATTGACTTTTTCCTCGGATGACACCGATTCTGAGATACATTTAGAGTCGGAAGAAGAACCAATAATGAGTAGCGAAAACGAAGATACAGATGAAAATGAAGACGTTGACTACGAAAAGCAGCTTAATAATAGTGACATAAATCTTGGAGATTACGTATTAACTCAACTTGCATCAGGAGGGAATAAAAGGTCACTGGTTTTTGTAGGAAAAATTATAGAAAAGGATGGTCATGATTTTACTGTTAGTTTTCTCAAGAAAAAAGGAGCATCTTACAAGTTTTTCTTTCCTGAAAAGAACGATGAGTCTTACATCAGCATGTCGATATTTTGGTTAAACTCCCTCCTCCAATCGAAGCCACGTCACGCACTGCAGCAATGATAGCTTTCAAATTCAATTTCTCTAAATTTAAGTTAGGTTGATTTAATTCATTTTAGAGATTTAAGACTTAATTCGATTTTATACAGGTATATTTTGTGATCTCAATTTATTATTAATGAAAAAGACTGTTCAAACTAATTAATAAAACTAGTTTTATGACCTATTAAATCTGTTATTCAAAACTACCCCAGGCATGTTCAAAACTACCCCTTATTCGGGGTAGCTTTGGTCATTTCCCTTCTAACACCAAAATGAGAATTACCGCCAGATTTCGGGCTTATTGTTTAAACTAATACAGCGATTATGTAGTTTAAGGATCAGATTAACCATTCTGAGTAAGTGAAGACGTTAAAAGAGTTTATATTTTGGGTCCCGACGTAAAGTTTCAAGAACGTTCAAAACTGCCTCCTTCTCCCCTATTCTATGCCACTGTTTAATGGGATAATGACGAAATAGATTTCAATTGATACTCCGCCACCTTCATTTTACTAACAGTGAAGAAGACGATGGAACCCCACTTTACAAGCTCCAGTCTGTGCTAGATCACTTCAATACTGTCATGTCGGAGATTTATACACCAAATGTTAACATTTGTATTGATGAATCGATGATGTTGTGGAGAGGTCGTTTGGTGTTTCGACAATACATAAAGAATAAGAAACACAAATACGGAGTTAAACTCTATAAACTATGTGAATCGAATGGCATCGTCATAAAAAATCGCATATACACTGGCAAGAACAACGAAGCTAATCTTTCAAATGCCAGAGCCGAATATAACCACTCCAAACAAATAGTGATGGATCTTTCACAGGGCTATCTTGACCAAGGGTACAAACTTTACACCGACAACTTCTACAACTCAGTTTTACTCACCAAGTTACTGACTGAAAGATCGACATACATCTGCGGAACTTTGAGAAAAAATCGCAAAGGTAACCCTAAAACTCTATTGAGCACCAAACTGAAAAAAGGTCAAATGATTACAAAGAGAACTGATAAGGGCCAATTCCACTAATTTTAAAACGTTCACATTCAAGTCGCAATCTCATCTCAATCTCAAAACGTCAAAAACGGTATTCTACTAAATTTAAAAGGCCAACGAAAGTAGAAGTTTCATGAGATGATATTGCGAATTGAATTTGACTAAAAAATGTACTAAAACGGTATTCTGCTAATTTTCAACCTGAACGCCGTTTGACATTGAGACAAAAAATGGTATTCCGGTAAATGTAACAACGTCAAAACTGACGTAACCATGCGATTATTTTGAGATCGAAAGTTGAACGAAAATGTTAGCTTTTGCAGATTCAAATTTCTAAATTTTTCTCTATTTAATCCTTCATAACATCATGAAATCCAAGATTTAATAAGTATAAACTTTTTCAGTAAAGCTACTATAAATGATTCTGTGTTTGTGTGGTGAAACAATATGAAACGTGTGGGTTCAGCCTATGGAGGTAATTTTTATTCACCGGGCTTCGTTTAGACCGTGAATCGATGATAAAAGGACGTAGCAAACGCAGCACTAGCTGTTTTCAGTATTGTCGGTTGCGTCGTTTCACATTAGACGCATATATTCCACAAGCGACCTTGCACTTGAAAACAAACACAGACTCACTAAGCCGTACCGAAATGAAGCCGCATATCCAAAAGGACAGGCAAAGAAATGGACTGGGTATTGCAGCCAAGGTTGGTCTACTAAGTGCACATTGTTATTCAGAAAAAAAGGCAGCGATGGAGCTATAGGTATCTTTAGTATCTTCTTCATCACCATTATTCAGTTAAGAGTTTGGAAACCATTACGTGCAGCGCGAGTCGGTAGCTCCTTCAAGGCTAGGCTAGTAACATAGAGGATCAAAACATCATTCCTTCAGATTATTATCTATGTAGCAGAATACACCAGCCCTAAACCACCCATGTGTGGTCAAAACACAAGTGAACTTTCCTGTACGAAAGGAAGCTATAAGGCTGGATCTGAGAACTTTATATAAATAGTTCCTATGCGATATAAACTTAAAATTAACTTTGTGATTCACTTACCATGTTTATACTTAATGTTCTCCCTTTCAGATTCTATACTTATTTGGAGTCCCTCGGGTATAAATAAGATAACGAATTTATTTCTACATCATAAGACCATCTGATGGAAAGCATAACCAAGATGAAAACCAAAATGAAAACAAAAATGAAAACGAAATGTTTACAAATGCTCTAACTCGGTGTTTTTTGTTATGTGAACGGATGTACAAATAAAAATATTCACTTTTGGTGGTCACTTCATAGTTCTTGTTTTAGTTATTTAAGACTGATGTTTTAGTCGTTTACCATATAACATTTTACCATAATTTTACACTACTTAGATACGTATTTAGGAAATAGGTACATTTCTAAAACTCATACCTTCGTGGTGCCTAAACGGCTCTGTCGATTGTCTCATGTTTGGATTTTGGATTCTAAACCAAGGCACATTCTTAGAAACATTTCTTAAAACTGAGGACCATGCCTTAGGGGGAAAGCAACTAAAGCACCAAGGAAGTTGCTACTGGCGGTTGTTTTTGCAGACTGTCTTTATGTAAACTTTGACGTTGAAAACTGCTAGCACTCAGCCAAAAATAAATTAAGTACTTAAAAAGCCACAAAATTAATTACTTTTGGTTTTGAATCTAATCGTAGTATGTAGGAGGGGGTGTGTGTTACATTGGACAAGTAATCCTATTTCAATTTTATTGTAAATGCGAAAGTTTGGAAGGACTGATGAATGTTTTTACTCTTACACAAATAAAGTAGGAAGAAGGTACAACTGATATTGGCGCCTACCAGCAGATGAATAGCAACGAGTTGCGTTCATCCGTGAGTTATCTACATTATATTCCAAGGAGTTTTATCGTGTTGTGGATTTTATAACGTACCAATAGCACCATATCCTTTGATTCACAATTTTCTTGCACAATTTTAGCTGCTCCGCTCAACTTTATGTAAAAACGACTTCATATTGAATCAGCTAAAAGCTCAAAGTTATTTCGAGGGTTTCATTTAGCATTATAAAAACAGTATATAATGACATGCTTATTGCAAATGTCGCAGCCAAATAGTTGAATACGCAACTTTATATGGTGGCTGGCTGTTTTAATAATCGGAGCCGTTTTGTATTACAGTACATAAAAATTTAGCCAATCTTCATTGCAATATTTTCTGCAAAACGACTTTCTTCTGTTCACGCTCATGCTGCAAATAAAAACACGCGACAAAGTCGTATTGTAAAATGAACTCACTGACTTCTAAAATGTTTTCTTTTGCCACGGTTTTTCACATATCTGCATTAACATACATAGCAATTACTTAGCTGCACATTAAATTCGTACTTAGTCAATGCTGTCACACGTTTTCGCCGTTTCTTACGTCTTAACGGCTCGAATAAAGAAAAATTTGTAAAATACACAAGCTTTTTTTATTCGAGCCGTTAGCCTTATACGAATAATTTGTTCGTCGTCCTCTGTCGGTGCGATTGGGTTCGCGCGATGATCGCGTTGTACCTTTTAGGCCGACGCCTTAACGATTCGAATAAAACGTGTCAATATTAATCTTTTTACGGATAAAATTATTTTATTTTTGTAAAACATTGTGACAATTTTGTTGTTATGGTAGACAACAACAAATTGAAATTATAGGATTTATAAAGGTCCCCACCGAGAGTGTCCCCACGTTGCCGTCGTGGTGGGGCTTGTGTGTCTCAATGATCTTGGGGCTCTGTCGGTAGAGTTACTCATGCCGAAAAGGTCTAAGTGAGAGACCAGACAAAGCGGGACACGAGAGAGGGACACACCGTTCGGAGACCTGAGCGGTGTTCGGGTCTTCGGACGGTGTGCGTTTCGGGAGGAAGCTTGCTCACTGTTCTCTGGTACGCGTCTGCTTATCAGACGTGACTGTGAGGACAGTGAGCAAGCAGCGAGAGAGGGGCCCTGCGAAAGCAGTGCAGGGGAGAGGGACCACACCCTTTAAAAGGACAAAAATATAAAAATGAGTAAGACAGACGAAATAGATTTACCCCAGGGCGGTACCAGCTGCTCAGCAGCTGGAGAATCCGCCACGCTCCCTTCGGGAGCGTCAAGCCCCTCGTATTCTGGGGGGGGCAACGTATGTCCTCATCCGCTTGCCAGTGGCAACAAGAGCCGAGGAGGCTCCCGATCAGCGTCCTTTGAGGACCTGATCCGGTATAATTTTAAAACGCCTGACATGGATTCGGGCGGGCGTGGCGCGAAACATCCGGCAAAACTGTGGCGGAAGAGCCCGCTGCCGTGTGGGGGGGATGTGGGGTCAGACTCTGACTCCGCATCTGGCGTCAGCGTCAGCTTACCGAGCTCTGATCAAGAGGGAGTCGAGGCTGCTGCGGAGAACATTAAGCTCTTCCGCAAGCGCCCTAGACCGGAGGACGACCGAGGATCGACCTCCAACGGCGAGATGGCCTCGGCCCGGAAAATCCCCACCAGCAGGGGTAAGGGCCGAGAAGGAGGCAGGGGGAGAGGACTCGCCTCCCAGGAGGCTTCCCAGCGAGACGCGAAGCTCGCCGAGGAGGAAAGCCACCCTGGAGTGACTGGTCGGAACGTCCTCCCCTCGGCATCTTCCGGCGGTGAGCTGGACACCACTGGCGGCCCTGATAAGGAGCATCAAGCCATGTTTGTGGAGGCCGTGGAGGCCGCGATCCGCGATGTGGCCTTGAAGAGGACTCAGGCCTCAAAAAACAAGGCCATACGCGCGGCTTCGGCCTCTATTCTGGCGGAAGCGAAAGCCAACTACAGCGGGCCTCCGTCGACGGACGAAATGTCCAAGCTGCGGGCGGAGGTCGCACGCCTAGCGGCCGCCACGGAGCTTCTCCAAAAGGAGAACATGAAGCTCCGAGCAGACCTGGCTCCGCGGAGGTGGCTCAAAGGACGCGCCCCAACAGGGGTGCAAGCGCGGGCCAAGCCCGACCGTGCCTGCGGAGAACCAGCTCCTGAACCTGGTGCGGCAAGAGCTGGCTGTCTTCCAGGAGCGGTTCCAGGAGCGGTTCTCCACACTGGAGAAGATCGTCCTGCGCCCCCCGTTAGCAGCGAGCCATCTGGCCTCGAGCCAGAAGGTGGGCTCTTACGCGGCCGCCGTGGCTGCCAAGCCGGGGCCGTCTGGCCAAGCCAATCGAGGGGCCGCGCCGTCACCTGCGAAGCTGGCACCGGGAAAACCGGCTCCGGTCAAGAAGAAGAAAAGCGAAGCGGCTGCACAGGCAGCGAAAGTTTCAGCTCCAGCGGTGCAACAGCCGCCCCCGCCTTCAAATCCTACGGCCGAAGCCGGATGGCAGGTGGCCGGCGGGAAGAAGAAGGCGCGCAAGGCAGCTAGGGCGGCCAAGAAACGGGAGAGGAAGCGGCGGCGAAAACAGCAAAGCGTCGCAGCTAGGCTCCGCGCCCCGAAGTCCGCAGCTGTAGTGGTCACACTACAGCCGCGGAAAAGAGGGGCGTGACGTACAGCGACGTGCTCGCGAAGGCGAAGGAGGCGGTGGACCTCAAGGAGCTCGGCATCACCGGGGGCCTCCGGCTCAGGGTGACCAAAACTGGGGCCCGAATGCTGGAGATCCCTGGAGCAGCTAGTGGCCCGACCGCCGACGCTCTGGCCGAAAGGCTTAGGGCGTCCTTAGATGCGGACGAGGCCCGAGTGTCCAGGCCCACCAAGTGCATCGACATGCGCATCCTGGGCCTGGACGACTCTGTCACGGAGAACGAGGTGGTGGCCGCCGTCGTCAGGACTGGGGGGTGCTCTGCCGATCAGGTGAAGGCAGGCACCATACGTCCTGACCGCACGGGCATGCGGGCTGTTGTGGTGAGCTGCCCCGTGACGGCGGCCAAGAAAATTTCAGAGGGCCGAAGGCTCCTGGTGGGGTGGGTGTCCGCGCAGGTGAAACTGCTGGAACCCAGACCTCTGAGGTGCTTCCGCTGCCTTGTGGGCGACCATGCGGGAGCTCTTTGTACCTCGGAGGTGGACCGCAGTGGTCTTTGTTTCCGCTGTTGTCAGCCCAGTCACAAGGCCGGCTCGTGTAACGCCACGCCGCACTGCGTTGTGTGTGCGGCAGCTGGCAAGCCGGCCGATCACTGGGCTGGGGGCAAGGCCTGCGCCCCACCCGCCAAGGCCGGGAGCAAGAAGAAGCCCTCCGCCACCGCCGTCTCTGCCGCAGCCAACGCCACCGCCACCGCCGCCGCCACTACTGCTAATGCCGCGGTGGAGCCCTCACAAGGGGCTCGGATGGAGGCCGTAATGGAATGCCAATAACGGCCCCATTACGCCTCCTCCAGGCGAACATCAACCACTGCGCCGCCGCTCAGCACCTGCTGCTCCAGAGCATAGCGCAGTGGTCGATCAACATCGCCGTGGTCGCTGAGCCGTACTTTGTCCCGCCCAGGGATGACTGGGTGGAGGACCTCAACGGCTCAGTGGCCCTAATTTCGTCGGCCGCCGCCGGTACCCCGTCCCTCGAGAGTGTCAGGAGAGGACAGGGGTGCGTAGCAGCACGGTTTGGGGAGATTGTAGTAGTGGGGGTCTACTTCTCTCCGAACCGATCTCTCGCCGAGTTCCACAACTCCCTTAGGGAGTTGGTTGTCGTCGTCGCCGGGTATCGTTCCCTCCCCGTGCTCGTACTCGGGGACTTCAATGCCAAGCACTTGGCTTGGGGTTCCCGTTATACGGACACGAGGGGTAGGATGGTGGAGGACTGGGCTCTGGAGGCAGGCCTAATCGTCCTAAACCGGGGTTCTGTCCCCACGTGTGTGCGGATGCAGGGTAAGTCGGTGGTGGATTTCGTACGCCAGCCCTGCTCTGTTACCGCGTGTCGTCGACTGGCGCGTCATGGAGGAGGTGGAGACGTATTCGGACCACCGGTACATCCAGTTTGACGTCTCCGCCCAGACCTCAACCGTGCCAGTCCGAGAGGCCCCGAGTGGTCCGCGGTGGGCGCTAAAGCAGCTGGACCGGGAGCTCCTCCTGGAAGCTTCGATCGTGCAGGCCTGGGTGTCACCACCGGACAGGCCTGCTAACATCAATGATGAGGCGGAGTGGTTCCGGGAGACCATGTCCGAAATATGTGACGTGGCAATGCCCCGGGTCCGGCCAGGACGCGCCCGCCGCCAGGTGTACTGGTGGTCGCGGGAGCTGGCTTCGCTGCGCGAGGCATGCGTTGCTGCACGGCGCCTGTACACCAGGCATCGCAGGCTTCGTATCCGGCCTCCGGATGCGCAGGCCAGGGAGGCGGAGCTGTACGAGGAATACAGAGTGGCGAAGGCCGCCCTCCAAGCGGGAATCCTGCGGGCCAGGGATCTGGCTCGTAAGGAGATGCTGGAGTCTCTGAACGGGGACCCGTGGGGACGCCCTTACAAAATGGTGCGGGATAAACTCCGCACCTGGGCCCCCCCGTTGACGCAGAGTCTCCGGCCCCAGCTGGTGGAGGACGTGGTGAGCGCTCTGTTCCCTTCGCGAGGGGAGCATGCTCCCCCGCCTATGGCTCCGCCACCTGCGGTGCCCGATGCGGACCACACCGACGACGGCGACGACGATGACAACGCTCCGGAGGTGACTGAGGTAGACCTGAGAGTGGCGGTAAACAGACTTAAGTCCAAAAATACCGCCACCCGACGGCTTACCTGGGAAAGCCTGGGTCCTGGCCTTGGAGGCTCTCGGGCCTCGACTAAGGGGGTTCTTAAGCGCATGCTTGGAGAGAGGCCAGTTCCCACTTCGTTGGAAGACGGGGAAACTGGTCCTCATTAAGAAGCCTGGGCGCCCTGCGGACTCTCCGTCCGCTTACCGGCCCATCGTGCTGCTCGACGAGGTGGGCAAGCTCTTTGAAAGAGTCATAGCAAACCGCCTCGTCGGGCACCTGGTGAGGGTGGGGCCGAATCTGGCGGAGAACCAGTTCGGTTTCCGCACGGGGCGCTCGACGGTGGACGCCATCATGCGCGTGAGAGCCCTCACGACGGGGGATGCGGTGTCCCGGGGCAGGGTCGTCTTGGCGGTGTCTCTTGACATCACCAATGCCTTCAACTCCCTGCCCTGGAGTTGCATCAGGGAGGCACTCCGGTATCACCGGATGCCAACCTACCTCCGTCGCGTGGTCGAGGCCTATCTGACGGACAGGGCCGTCATCTACCCCGGTCACCGGGGAGAATGGAACCGGCGAGAGATGTCGTGCGGTGTTCCACAGGGTTCGGTTCTGGGGCCGCTCCTGTGGGACATCGGCTACGACTGGGTGCTGCGCGCCGACCTCCCTAGCGGCGTCAACGTAGTCTGCTACGCTGACGACACGCTAGTCTTGGCACAGGGGGGGTCGCACCAGGCGGCGGCCGAAGTGATGACACGCGGGGTTGCGACAGTCGTTGAGAGGATCCGGCAACTGGGTCTCGAGGTGGCCCTGCACAAGTCCGAAGCCATGTGTTTTTATGGTTCTCGGAACAGGCCACCAATGGGATCCCAAATAACGGTAGGAGGGGTTCACATAGGCGTCGGGTCGACGATCAGGTACCTGGGGCTCGTTCTCGACAGCCGATGGAACTTCGAGGAGCACTTCCGACGTTTGGCTCCAAGACTGGAGCGGGCCGGAGCTGCCTTCAAGCGGCTCCTGCCCAATCTAGGGGGTCCAAACGCCTCCTGCCGGAGGCTCTATGCGGGGATCGTGCGGTCCATGGCCCTTTATGGGGCCCCAGTGTGGGCATTGACGTTGAAAGGGCGACCTGCCCGCCAGTTCAACGCATCCCAAAGGGTCATGGCCATCCGGCTGGCCCGGGGATACCGCACGGTCTCCGGCGAGGCGGCGAGCCTCCTTGCCGGATTAACGCCATGGGATCTGGAGGCGAGAGCCCCCGCGCACGTTTACGCGTGGCGCTTGGAGGCGCTTCGCCGGGGCGAAACTCCGCTGCCACGGCAAATTGCTACGCGGCGGACGGAGCTCCGGCAGGATACCATGGCGATATGGAAACGGCGACTGTCGCAACCCAGCGCTGGGCACGCCACAATTGCGGCGATAAGACCCCTCTTTGAGGAGTGGCTGGAGAGGCGCTACGGCGTCCTCACCTTCCGCCTGACGCAGGTACTAACCGGACACGGCTGTTTCGGGAGGTACCTGTTTCGGATTAAGCGGGAGGACACGCCCGGGTGTCAGCACTGTGAGGATCGCCCGGAGGACACGGTGGAGCATACGGTGGAGGTCTGCCCTGCTTGGGCTGAGCACCGCCGTGTCCTCATCGCGGCGATCGGTGGCGGCGACCTCTCGCGTCCGGCCCTGGTTGAATCCATGGTCCGGAGCGAGGAGGCTTGGGAAGCGGTCACCTCCTTCTGCGAAGCAGTCATGCTAGCGAAGGAGGAGGCGGGCCGCGCGAGGGAAAGGCAAGGCCTTCGCCCCAACCGCCGCAATAGCAGAAGACGCCCCGGGCGTCGGGAGTCGCAGGGCGATCCCCGGCCACCATAGGCGCGGGCCTGCGGACGGCGAGCATTGGGTGGCTCGCCGTCCGATCACCACCAGGCCCGGGTCGATGGCGCGTTGTGTTTCACGCGCGCCTCAAAGAGATGTCAGCATAAAAGACGGGGCCCGCTAGGGCCAAAGCCTGCCAGGGTTGCGGAATCTGTTCGAAAGAGTCACCGCGGCCCTGGAACGCAAAGGGCTTTAGAAGGAACACGGATGGGTTTTAGTCAGTAAGAGTCTGACACGCCCTTCCGCTCCACCCAGAGCGGAAGAAGTCATTTGATGATTTCCCATCCTTAAAAAAAAAAAGAAAAAGAAAAGGATTTATAAAGGCGATTCATGACACGCTAAAGTACTTACATGAAATGCTTGCCTATTGAAGGATGTGATATTCTGACTAAACGCTGATCCGCCGTAACATAAACCTGTTTTTAGACCGTTTACCGTCTCCGTTTTATAGACCGGATAGTCTCTATGTATGTATGGATTAAAATTTTTGAAAGCGATGATGATGAATGATGTAAATCTTACGTATTGGTATATTTTACCAACGAGAACGGTTATTTTAATAATTTGCCAAATAAGTAACTAACCCATTTGGTATAAGTACTTTCATATTGTGGGACTTAGTTCAAACCCCTTCCTCTGTGTTTGGTTCTGTCTTTCCAAACAATCCGAAAATGTTCGTAACATCCATGTATATGCATTCACAATATCAATGTTTGGTATATTCTTTATTCATTACTGACTTGTTTAAAGTTCTCAAATACCTAGGTTTGTGCAAATATTAATAAAATGATTATTTAGGACTTTATATTTCTTTCTGTAGTAGCCCAGCCGCCAGCGGCAACTTAGCCATTTTGTATAAGCCTTAAATCATTAAGAAGTGTAAAAAATAAAAAAAGATTATTTAAATCAATGCTTTTATTTGTAACACACATAAGCAGAAACTTAACACGTAGTAAATTGTTATAACAATATATACCGAATAGTTCCCATCCATAGTCCAACATAAATCTGAAAATCCACTTCAGTCAGTCAGGGTATCGATGAAACCGCTGTTGTGCGATCAGCAAACGAGCCCATTAGATAGGTGCAGTACGAAAGACCGCCTGTATCATTACGGCACAAACAGTTCTTATGATTTCACTGTTATCCTTTCACTTCAAGCATAAACACAGTTGATACAAAGGTTTCGAGAGTATCTATATACCCTGAATACTCAGATTCTTCCAGAATACGAAAGCAGCAGCTCATGGGTAATACAGACGCTGAATGATTCTGTGATGGCTAATAGTACTACTTCGACAAAAAATCTTTCTGCCATTGATAATGCAATACATCTTTACATAATAATTTCAGCAGAAAATTAGAGTTTATAATAAAATATAATGTTTTGACTTTAGCAATAATGACGCATCTTTTTGACATCTTAAATCACCCGCTACCATTGAGATAGAAAAAACTGGAGGCGCCGCGATGTTCTATACATACATTTGCATATACAAATATGAGTGAAATACGATACAGAATGTGAAAAATCGTTTTGTCTCATTCTTTCTAATGTAGTAATCGTATTTAATAAAAGAGACAACAATATTTCAGTTGTTACTGATAATGGCAACATTTTGTTTTGACGTATTGACAGTTGTAGGTAAGTACCATAGCAGCCATTTTAAGCGACGAGTTCTGTGGTAGTTCTGCTGTCAAGTGGTTGTTTACTTTTTGCATTACTGTGATTTGTGAGACAATTACGAGAAGTTTACCTTTTAAACTACATATAATTATTGGAAAACAGCAATTCAACATGCCTGTTTGTTGTATTGTGAAGTGTGGTGCAAGAAAGAATGAAAATCAACCTCAATTATCTTTGCACAGGTTAGTAACCGGTTTTCATGTAATAGTACATACAATAATACATTTCCGATGAAAAAAATGCTAAGTGATCATTACTGATCGTGAATTTATGGCTAAAGTGTTGAAATTTGGGTTAATTTGCGTCCAACAGACCTTTTTATTATTTCATTCGTTTGTTTACTATAATATGTCAGTGGAATAGTGTTGTACCGTTCCTTCGCTGCACTCTAACGATATCGATCTATTGCTATTGCTAATCGGTTCAAGTGACCTTGCTAGGTTCGGCTCGTGGTTCACAGCACGGAGAGACCGTCCCACCCGGTCCCTCCAAAGACTACAATAGTATGGGGTCCCACGGCCCACGGACTCTTATGTGATTAAAAAATAAGACGTCAGCATTTTGTTATTTGTTTTAGTTACATATTAATAACAAGTATAACAACTTTAACCAAAATGGTTTATTGATAAAGATACTTACCTTTTTTATAGGTTTCCTAAAAATGAAGGATTGAAGCAAAAGTGGTTAGACGCTATTGGTGAAGAAAATATTAATCCCCGACATAAAGAATGGTACATCTGTTCACTTCACTTTGAAGAAAGTTGTTTGAACAGAACACTTGATGTAGTAAGACTACATGATAACTCTGTTCCCACAGTATTTTTGGTAGGTGTGTATAAAAATTATTGATTAATAATAGTCTGGCCCTATGACCTGAAATAAATTAGTTAAATAAAAAAAAATAGATGTATATTGCATATCATAATATTACTACCTATTTTTTAGGCATCCGACAAAAAACAATGTAGAGAATCATCTGTTTTGTGTGAAACAAGCAACATTAAAAAATCGGATGCTTCTTACACAACTACTGTAATGCCTCCATTGCAGTTACCCCATCGAATTGTGGACACAGTGCTTAAAGAGTGTAACGAGTTTTAAATCTCGTCACATGCGATTTGGTTTTTTAGGCGATTTCTATACAACACACGGTTATAGTTAATCTACGTTTGTGGTTGTAGTCGATTTCCGAACGACACTTTGTTCCGGTTTGTGATCTGTGGTAGCTGCTGCGTCTGACACTTTACGATCCTTATTCAAAGATGACAGAAACCTAATTTTCACTGTCGTCGATATTTTCAAAAATCCGTAGTAATCTCGGATAATTACAGCCTAATAATGGCAAATCGATAAATATTACAACAAAGGACGATGAAGTGAGAAGGATTGCCCTCAATTTTCGATATTCTGTCTCTGTACTGTGATTATCGCACGCTATATTGTTATTGCGTTAGCGCACATGCATGGATTTTTATTTGAAGGGGAAAAAAAACGCCTAATTATTCGGCGTTTTTTTTTTATCTATTCCTTTATTTCTAAATTTGGATTTTGTTGCTGAAAATACTTTTTCTTTGGACCATTTTGGCAACGGGGACTCCTTCATATCTCATCGCTTCCAGTTGGTTTAAGTTAAACTTATTTTAAAAGCCAGCAATCTGGTAGGAATTTTCCATTATTTTTTTATTAATACCTACATAAATAGACAAAGATGCAATAATATCACACTTTCCTTAACATCACCATTAACCTAGAAATGTTACGATCTAAATAAGGTTTATTTAGTAAATGGTGTATTACTGTGGAGCTACGGGCCATTAAATAGAGAAAGGACAAAATAATAGTTGTTTTTTTTTATTCTCATTTAGCCTCCCACCGGCAGATTAAAGGTCTGACTCTTCCGCTCAACTTTTCCGGTAATCTTTATTTTTTTATACTGTGTGCCACCTCCACGGCGCCCGAATATATTCTTTTTATTTACTTTTTCTATTAGGAGGACACACAACCTGCATATTGTAGTCTTTGGTGTGACATACACACATTACTTCACTTACACTCTCACCATTCCCATTTTTTTATATTACATTTGTCGCTCAGCGAACAGGGACATTGAAGTAGCTTCATGAATTTGTATGGGATATTATTGCATCTAATAATTTCATAGTATTGTTTACAGAACACATTTTTGTTTCTGAAATTTACTACTGTTAATTGTTGTAAACAACTTAAATACTTTTGATATTTTTTTTTGTAAACAATATTTTCCTACTAACAATATTGTACTGTCTGTATCTGTGTTGTTAACTTTTGTTGTTACAGCATTATCTTTTTGTTCTTACAAAACCAACATAATTTATGGTAAGACAGTTTTGTTATTGTTTAAGTGATCCAAAGGTGTTAACTTAGTGCGGTGAAACTTTGTTTCATATTTAATTTTAAGTGAACTTTAGTTTAACTTAGTAATCATACTTTAAGAGATTTAAACTCATCATTGTAAGTTATTATTGCATCTTTTCAATGCTAAACACTTTGATATTTTCTTAAAAAGCAACTTGTAACTTTTAAAATATTTTAACCTACCTTCAAAAATTTTACAACTTTTGAAGTTTTACATTTTGTTTTGCTTTGCTAGTCGATATTGCTTATTCATATCTTGGATAAGGAAGTTCAGTTTTCTCCGCCTCTAGCTGATAAAAATAACTTGGAATCTGATTATGCACGCACAGTTCCTAATATTAATGCACATGTTCCTGACATGATTAATTTGACAGAAGTACAACATTCTTTTGATCATAATGACAGGGTTGCACACTCTTCTTCAGCTTTTGCGACGCATGCTTTGCCTTCTTTTAATTCCATGAACGCTTTGGTTAATAAACATATTAAAAATATGCCTTCTGCAACTAAGTTGCCAGATTTAAAAAAGAGTAGAATTAAATTTGATGGGGGATCTTGTGTTAGAGAATTTATTACTGAAATTGAAATATATAAAAATTTTGATGAGATTTTATTGGTTGGTTCATTTACAGACTTGCTTAGTGGTATTGCTCTTAAATGGTTTCGCACTGTTCGTATTCGTATTTCATCATGGCACGAGCTTAAGCTTACTTTATTGAAACGTTTTGACAGGCCAGATTTTGATTATTTCTTGGAACATGACCTTCGGACGAAGAAACAAAAAAGTTCTGAACACGGAGCAAATACAAAGAGGAGACGGCCTAAACAACTGTGCACTGTGATTTTCAACTAGGTCCTGACGTCATCACGTGGGCGTGGCCTTAGTCAGTGTATTGTTGGCGTTCGTCCTGTGCACTTCGTAAACGTTCCCTTTTAACAGCATTACATTCGCGTTAAATGAAAAAAAAGATGAAGTGTTGTGTTTTATCTTGTAAAAACTATTCGGATAGACGTTCTGATGCTATGGACGGCATCACATTTCATTTGTAAGTAATTTTATGCGTAATTTATTAAAAAAGTTCTAGAAAAATCTCTTAGCTTCGGTGTTTACAAATATAATTCTACCCGACATTAGATGGCGACACTTTGTGTCATGGGAATTAAGAATATTTAGGTATGTAGAGCTCAGTATTTATATATTTTAATAATCATATGTACTGAAATTTCTTCAACTTTCATTCCTTAAGATCCTTTAATCGCCAAAATATTGTTTTTGTAGTTTTTATATCATTTTGTAAACAGGCTGCCATCTATCGTCAATTATGAACATTAATCATGAACATGTCAAAAATACAGGGCCGGAATTAGAATCCAAACCGAAAGTCCCGCGGCTGTCTCACTCGTGGAAGGTACTTAAAACATTTTAAATACCGTAAAACGGGGTGGATAGAAATGCAGGGGTGAATAAAAACGAAACTTTTATTGGGATTTTCACATACGTACCATATTAAATGTTTGTCACAAAGCGTCCATTTAAATATAAAATATTTTAAAAAAAATTGGAGTTCCTCATTGCTGCAAATAATATTTAAATAATGTGAAAATTACAATCAAAGTTTCGTTTTTATTCACCCCATCATTTCTATCCACCCCGTTTTACGGTACGCTAGACATAAAAATACAATCTCTTAAAACTAAATATTTTAACTACAATAATTTATTTAAGTACTTTCCCTCCGTGAGACAACTGGTATGGTAGTTGTTGTTTACTTAATTGAGGCTGAATAGGTGTCTGACGTTTCGTGCGACGCAGGTCTTCTCGGGGCATGGCTGCTTCGGGAGGTTCTTGTGTCGCATAGGCAGGGAGCCGGACGCTCGATGCCACCACTGCGTCGACTGTCGGGAGGACACGGCGCGGCATACGCTGGCAGAGTGTGCCGCTTGGGAGGAGCCGCGCCGTGCCCTCATCTCTGTTGTAGGCGGTGACCTCTCGCTGCCGGCCGTAGTTCATGCTATGGTCGGCGGTGAGGAGTCCTGGGACGCGGTGGTCTCCTTCTGCGAGACAGTTATCGCGCAGAAGGAGGCTGCGGAAAGGGAGAGGGAGATCACAACCGCTCTCCCTGCCCGCAGCAGGCGCATCGGGCGTCGGAGGAGGGCATACGCTGCCCTCTTCCGGCCCCCCTAACTGGGTCCAGGGGCGGCGGACTTGGGGCTGTCCGTCGCCCCCCATTCATCCGGACCCGAGGTGGCGGCGCGTGGTGTTCCCGTGCGCCCCTCTTTGACGTAGCGAGGGGAGTCAAACACCTCACACCCCTCGCCGACGCGAGGTGGCCCGCAGAGGCGGGCCGGCACCAGCCGGGGATTGCGGATGTCGCATACGTTCCCGTGATCCCCGGCGTAGGTGGGAGATGGAACACCGGGGTGGTTTTAGTCAGTAAGAGTCTGACAGACCCCTCCACCCGCCCCAGGGTGGAGGATTTCCATGAGGATTTCCCCCCGAGATCAAAAAAAAAAAAAAAGGCTGAATAGGTGAGGCTAGATGAACGTAATTTTATGAGTTGTGAGTCGCGTAAAATGAGTTGGCGGAATTCCACTTCATACTAAAGTCCAACTCACTTTGCGTCGCCGAGTAGCACAAACACCCCGGGCTACTCTCTAAGCCCGAAGTTCGTAGTTTCGGGCTTAGTTGCGAGCGTATTCTACTCCATATCACCTACGGATTTATGTAATCCCGAACCCGAACTAAGAATGCATTCTTAATGGTTAGTTGATACGAAGTAGGATACGCCGAATGCAGCGTAAATTCCGCCGACTCATTTTACGCGACTCAAAACTCACAAAATAACGTTCGTTTGGCCTTACCCTTAAAGTACTTAAAGCCCACCTAGTTTATTTAGTTAAATTTTAAATGATGTATGTTCTAGATTTCCATCCGAAGATAATCTAAGACAGCAGTGGATAACAAAAATTAATAGACAAGATTGGTCTCCGACTAAATATACAAAAATTTGTTCTTGCCATTTTAATGATGAAGACTTCATAGTGACCAAAAAAGGCCTTAGAAAATTAAAGAAGGGAACTTTACCTAGTTTAAAACTTGATATTATACCGGTTTGTTTTAATGTAGTTTGTATTAATTACCAATTTCAATTATTTTGGGAGAATGAGTACATAAATTTCATAAAATTCAAAAAAATTCAAAAGTCATTTATTCAAATTAGGCTGAGTGCCAGCACTTTTTGAACGTCAAAGTTCTACATAAAGACAGTCCCCCAAAACGCCCGCCCGTCACCACTTCCTAGTGTTTTAGCTGGGAAGAAGAAGTGGCGCAACAAACTCCCCAGCAACACATCTGTCTGTTGAGTTATAAGAACTATCACTTATACAAAGGTATGTAAGTAGTCAGTATTCTTACAAAGAAAACAATACAACAAAGGTAACACGTAAAAACATAAAACTTAATAATTCGCTACTTGTAAGCTAGCACACTCCATTATGCCAGCATAAACAGACAAACTCAAGCATAAAAACAATATCAAATCAAACTAAATAAGCCTCCAGACATGAAGGGTGTGCCCGCTTACACGTGCAGAGGTTAGAATTTAATAAAAAGATCTGTGACTCGACGCCACAAGTGATAAACCAGGGCCATCAAAATTAAACATTAAGCATATAATCGTTATAACAATAGTAAAATCCATGGCTAACAAGACGACCTTTCACCACAAGCAGCACCCGTTCACGAGCATAACGCAAAGATCAGACATTACCCCCCTCGCAATATTTGAGGGAAAGAGGTAACCCGACCCCCGACGCTACCGCAAGCAGTAAAATCTAAGGGAGCATGACGAACTTGCTGCCGGTTGCTCAGGATAGAATAAAATCATACAACTGTCGAAGTCACTAGTTAATCACATGTTGCAATACACTCATTATAAAACATTGTTATGAGAGTATTAAGTCAATACAAAAAAAAATAAAAAATAATAACAAATAATTGACCTCTACGGACATATAAATTAACAAATATATGAACTCATATGTCATAACCTAACTATGAAAGAACATTAAAAACGAAGTATGTCTTGCGTTCAACACTGCGACCAACTATTATCATCGTCTAAATAATCATTGATTGAATAGTATGCCTTCGAACAAAGGTTAGATATAACTTTAGCTTTAAACGAGTTAAAAGGCAGCTCAAGATAAGAAAGAGGTAGCTTATTGTAAAAACGGATACCGAGCCCCACAAATGAGCCTTGGACCCTTCGAAGACGATGGGATGGTGCATGTAATTTGTGCTTGTTTCTAGTGTTAAAGTTATGGATATCACTGGTTTTAGTGTATAAATGTATATTTTGCCTAATATATAACATGTTTGCAAAAATAAATTGAGATGCTACCGTGAGAATTCCAATATCTTTGAAAAGTTCTCTTAAGGAAACTCTTGACCCCAGCTGATGCACAACAGCGCGTTTTTGTAACACAAATATATTTTGTATGTCTGCAGCTCTTCCCCATAATAGGATACCGTAAGACATAACGCTATGGAAATAACTAAAATAGACTAACCGAGCTGTGTAAACGTCAGTGTATTGTCTTACTTTCCTGACGGCGTAGGCAGCCGAGCTGAGCCTTCCTGACAGGCTTGATATATGCGGGCCCCATTGTAGTTTGGAATCAACAGTTATTCCCAAGAATACTGCTGAGTCCACAGTTTCAAGCATCTCTTTGTTTAAGACGATATTCGGTCCTAGATTATTAACATTAGGTAAGGCAAACTTGATACATTTTGTTTTCTTAGCATTGAGAACTAGGTTATTTGTCGTAAACCAATCCGTAACCATGGAGAGAGCACTGTTTACGTCATCAAAATCTTGTCTATTTCTATCTACTTTAAAGACAAGAGAGGTATCATCTGCAAAGAGAACTACATCACAGATACCCTTTAAGAAAAATGGTAAATCATTTATATACACCAGAAACAAGAATGGACCCAGTATAGAACCTTGAGGCACCCCTAAATGAACTGGTAGCCCGGAGGACTTCACACCATTGATATCTACACATTGAAACCTATTATGCAAATATGAATCAACTACGTTAAGAGCTTCCTTTTGGAGACCATAATGACGCAGTTTACGCAAAAGCGTATCATGGTGTACGCAATCAAAGGCCTTGGAGAGATCACAGAAAACTCCAATTGCATTTTGCGAGTTCTCCCATGCGTTAAATATGTGTTTCAGGAGAGCAACACCTGCATCTGTGGTTGAACGACCTTTTGTAAATCCATACTGTTCATTATGGAGGAGGCTATTTAGATTAAAATGTCTTAGCAATTGCTGTAGTATTAACTTTTCAAATATTTTGCTAAATGCAGGTAAGATAGAAATAGGCCGGAAGTTTCCTATATCATTTTTATTACCAGATTTAAATAAAGGTATGACTTTACTACTTTTCATGAGATCAGGAAAAGTTCCTAAATCCACGCATTTATTAAAAGTAACAGCAAGGTAAGGGGCTACGATGTCTATTATGTTACTTAAAAGTTTAATGGAAATGCCCCAATAATCACCTGTGTTTTTTGACTTAAGTGTGTTGAAAACATTAACTACATCACTTGGTGTTACGTGCTCGAAACTAAATAATTGACTACATTTAGGCACACTACTATGTAAAAGGTTTTCAGCATTAGACGAGGACGAACTTAAGGAGCGAGTCGTAGTTATAGGTATATTAGCAAAAAAATCATTAAATGCCTCAGCTATGTCAGTTGCTTTACTTATTAATTTGTTGTCAACAATAATCTCTACTTGATTTTCTTGTTTAACCGACTTGCCCGTTTCATTGTTAATAATTTTCCAAGTCGCTTTTACTTTATTTTTAGAATTTTTAATTGTGTCACTTAAAAATTTAGATTTAGCAGTAGCACAAATCTTTTTAAATAATTTAGAATAATTTCTAACATACTCTAGAAAAGGAGCATCAAACTTATATTCTTTTAAACCATATAACTCATATAGTCTCGCTTTGCTTTTATAAATACCTGGTGTAGCCCATTGGTTGAAGCCAATGGAGGTACCCATAGTGTTTAAAGTTTTTGACTTAAATGTAGCTTGGTACTCATTCTGCACAACATCAAAAAGGGCTCCATAGATATCATTAGGATGTTCATGTTTTACTATAGATGGTGTAAGTTTTTTAGATACATTATGCTTAAACTTATTGCAACGACTAGATGTATAAGGCCGGTATACTATTTTATTTGGCTTTTTATTTAGTGGCATAGGGAAGCTAACTAGTAGTCCACAGTGGTCAGACGTTAGGTCACTTAACACAAATTTATTTTCAGAATCACAATTGCTAAAAACATTATCAAGACAAGTAGATGAAGATGCCGTGATTCTAGTTGGTTCAAAAAACAAGTTAACTAAATTATAAGACTTAAACAGATTGAGAAGCCGAATACTTAGTGGAGTAACATCTAAAATATTAACATTAAAATCTCCACATAAAATTATACTTTTACTACTTGACTTTAACTTATTAAGTAAATCCTCCATTACAGATTCGAAAAGACCAAAATCACCAGAGGGCGGTCGATAAACACAAATTATTATGTATCGCTCGAGTTCAACACAAGACAACTCCACAGTGCGCTCGATAGAATGATTAACTAAATCTAAACGTTGTTTACATTTCAACTTGTTTGAAACAAGGACTAATGATCCACCACGAATGGCACTTTTTCTTACAAACGCACTTTGTACGGTAAAGTAATCATTATTTAAAAAAGCTACTTCATGCTCTTTCAACCAATGTTCAGTTAGACATAAAACCTGAACATCATAATTTTCTATAAATAAACTTAACTCTAGTTCTTTGCCGGACAGACCTTGCATATTTTGATGTACAACATTCAACATATGAGGCTTTTCCGTTGTCGAACCTAATAGTTTAAACTAATACTAGGGGTATCAATAAAATGTTAGTATCATTACTAACAGTAGCCTTTGGTACACTACATGTACCAGTGTCAGACTGTATATTGTATGCTAAAAGATTAGCAATTTGTCTCCTACAACTAGGTGGTAAATACATATGATAATTAGTCAGTTTGTAACCAGTAATAAATTGATTACAATCAAAATACAAAATAGCATCACTATGATGACAGGTCCTATTATAAATGAGTAAATTCAAATAAAAAATGTACCTATTTTGCTCCTCAGATAAGTATTCAGAATATGGCAAGGCACATATAATAAATTTACAAGTATTGGATTCATTAAGATGTAACATTAAATTGACACAATTAATTATGTCTTTTTTACTTACAGCTAAACTATCCCCAAATAATAATATGATAGTTGAATTGGGATTTAGCTTAGTTAATTTAATATTCCTAATTAACTGTCTAAAACTGGTGCCGGGTGAACAATTATTTATTACATAATGTGTTGAACACTGGTTAAATACACTACCAAAACCCTGACCAAATTGGTCTGAAAAAACATAAGTAGTATTAATGTTGACATTATCATGACAGCTACCATCTGGATGAGCCAGGGGGGTGTGGGTGTTATGGGCTGAGGCTGTGGTGACTGGGAGCAAGCACAGCTGCAAGAAAGGTTATTAGTCAGGGACTCATACCTCTCTGCATTGTACGTTACCAGGTCCACCAACTCATTGGCCTCCTGCATGCGCTTACTCAGGTCTTGTTGAGAAGCCTCATATTTACTAAAGATATCCTTTAGTACATTTTCCCTTATAAACAGTTCCTCCTGAAGACGCTGAGTGTCATTGTCATGCATTGTTTTCCATAATTCTAATTCACTATAACAATCTTGTAACTCTTGCTTTAAACTAAGTTTGTTCAGTCTAAGTTTTGTATTTAACTTGTTTACTTTTTGATGTTTTAATGACTTTTGAAGTTTTTTAATAAATCGATTAATTTTAATGTATTTTTTTAACTTATTGTGACTAGTGGACAATTTGGATTTAGTGATGGTATCGTTAGTTAAATCTATTGTTACCATTGGCTCGACACATATGGGTCCCGACCCGCTACCAACTAACTCATCATATAGGCTGCAGGTCCTTGTAGACTGTTCACTGGCTTTAACAGATTCCAAGTGGGTCAAGGTGTTGTGTTGTGAGCCCTGCTTAATTCCAGTTCCAACTCAGAAATGCGCCTCAATGCCAGTTCATGGGTGTCACTGCAATGTTGGAAATTAGACACAAGCTGACGGAGGTGTTGATGCTGGTTAAGTATGTCCAAATGCTGTACATGTAGTTGGCTGAACTGGTTTTTAAGCTCAGTGTTCTTAAGATTAATATACTCTATTTCCACCTCACTATCCTCCCTTTCTTGCAGCAGCTTATTGCACTGGTCCTTGCTAGATTCTAGTTCTTTCAATGTAGCCCTCAGTTTGTCCTCAAAGGATGCAGCTCTACGGGTCAACATGTTGAGAAACTGACCCAAGAGCGCCCTGGAATGAGAGAAGAGACAGCTAAGTGTTGGAAAGAAAATAAAAAGGGAAAGATAATTATAGAAAGTAAGTAGGTATCTAGGATGAAGGGCAGAATGGAAAGTTTAAAACAAAATAAACTAAGGTTAAGATGGGTCTGTTTTCTCAATTATGGAAAATTACTTAATACAATTATTAATATGTGAGTCCAATTGAGATTCTTATTTACTTAGAAAGAAAAGGGGAAAAACACAAATCATATTAGAGGGTACTACCATTTAAAACGATTTTAAATTTAAATAATTAATTGATAACCAATGATTACACATGAAAATGTTATCACTAATAACAGTATTATGATTTCTTTATGGATTAAACGTATTTCATGTAAATATTTCTGCATAAATTTGAAAACTATAGCAATTAAGACACTAAAAATTGTTGTTTAGTACGTAGCTCAATAGGACGAAAGTGAAAATCATTTAAGGGCAATAAGATATAATTATGGGAATTACGTAAATAAGCTAAATTAAAAGAAATACTCCCCGGGTTTGGTGGTGGTTTCAAATCCGTCCGTTGGATGACAGCTGCTGGAACTAGTTTATTTATTACTCATTGATTTTGCAATGAAACAACTCACAAACACAGATCCGTGGTTCTTATAACTAAATCTATCGTATTTATGTACATTTATTACTTATTTATCACGAAACATATTAATTTTATAATTAATTCTAACACGAAAAATTTTGACGACCGGCTACCAGTGTTGCCAGTAAAAAAAAAAAAAAAAAATTTATTGTTTTATCCTTTATGTTACAGCTTAAAAGAAAATTTACAGAACCAACAACATCATACCACATCTACAAGTGATTTAAATGAATTTCTGATACTGCATGATACGCCAAGAAAGAAGAAGTTAAAGCAAGAAATAGGACAACTTCGATGGAAAGCAAGAACAGATAGGTTTAAGATCAGAAGACTTCAAATGAAAGTTAAGCGTTTGAAAAAGAAGGTAGGTACCTAACTCCTCACGCTGTGCATTAAGATGTTTTTTTTTCTAATTTAAATTGGTTTTCTTTTGTTTCAGGTTCTTAATTTAAGTACCTTAATTAAAGAATTGCAAAGCAAACACCTTCTGTTGGGAGAGGAATCAGAAATTTTAACATCAATAAATGTTAAGTTGAAAGACTTGGTTGGACGTCAGTTGGCAAAAAATAAAAAAAACCATTGACGAAGGCATATTCTCCAGCTCTACGCTCATTCGCTTTGACACTCCATTATTTTTCGCCAAATGCTTACTCATACGTCAGAAAAACTTTCGATACTTGCTTACCGCATCCCAGAACTATTTCTAAATGGTATGAAAGTGTCAATGGTGAAGCCGGATTTACAGCTGAAGCTTTTAACATATTAAAACACAAATTTAACTCCTCAGGCAAACGCGCTTTGTGCAGTCTTATGATGGATGAGATAGCTATTAGGAAGCACGTTGAATGGGACGGAAAAAAATATCACGGTTATGTTGATCTCGGGCTTAATGATGTACAAAATGATAACTCGGATCACGCTTCTCAGGCTTTAGTTCTATTACTTGTATGTCAAACTGAACGTTGGAAATTACCTGTGGGTTTCTTTCTCATTCGTTCTATGACCGGAGAACAACGCGCTTCAATAGTTCAACAATGTCTCTACAAATGCCAAGAAAATGGTGTAGACGTTGTTTCACTTACGATGGATGGCTGCGCTGCAAATATTGCTATGCTTAAAAAGTTAGGATGTTCGTTAGAACCTCAGAATATAAAAACTACTTTCAAACACCCTAGTATGGACTACGAAGTAGCAGTATTTCTTGACGCATGTCATATGCTAAAACTTGTGCGCAATGCATTTGAAAATAAACAGAAGTTTCTTGATTATCAGGGTAATCTTATTGAATGGTCTTATCTTGTCAAGCTCAATAACCTACAAAAGTCAGAAGGCCTCCATTTTGGGAACAAGTTAAAAGACAAACACATACATTTTCAGCGACAAAAAATGAAAGTAAAATTAGCCAGTCAACTTTTCAGTAATAGCGTAGCAGATGCACTCCATGTTTGTGAAAAAAGTAATGTTGAATTCAAAAATGTGGCGGCTACAATAACTTTTATCCGTTTAATAAACAATATCTTTGACATTCTCAACTCACGAAACATGCGTCAGTTTGAATACAAAAAGCCCTTATTTGAAAAGAATATTTTGAAAACAAGGCAGTATTTAGAATTCGCTAAACATTACATAATGTTCATAGTAGCTCCCGATGAAGGTAAGCCCGTTATCACCACGAATCGTAAAACTGGTTTTATGGGCCTTTTAACGTGTATTAATAGTACACTTTTCTTGTATAACCGCCTGGTTGAAAAAGAACAGGTCCTTAAATATCTAACTCTGTACAAATTTTCGCAAGATCATTTGGAACTATTTTTTGGGGTGTTAAGAGCACATGGAAGGGCTAATAATAATCCGACATCACGTCAGTTTAAATCAGCTTATAAAAAAACCCTGATAAATACAGAACTGAAAGAAGGCTTCAGAGGAAATTGTATTCCTTTAGAGGATATTTCCATTTTAAAGGTATCCTCTGTGATAAACAATATAAATATTACTTCAGAACGTTATCGAATTTTGCCTGATGATTTGTTGTTAGAATTTGATGACCAGTTAAATACATCGATAGGTGATTATTTGCGCCGTCAAATAGTGACATATATTTCTGGGTTTGTTGTCATTTTTTTACATTCCAAAATCAAATGTGAGAGCTGCCTCCAAGAATTATATGCTGATAATTACGATGATGATGACTACTATTTGATAAAAACTAAAAATAAAGGTGGTCTTACATTCCCATCTAAGGATGTCATAAATATATGTATACGAACTGAATGCAGCATCCGTAGAGTTAAATCGCAATCTTTGAATTCTCCTAATTTCCGTAAACATATAATAGTATCAAATACACTAAAATCCCTTATTGGACAAGATTATTTCAAACAATCGGTGAATCATATGTTCGACCAATCACCGACTGATGATCATATTATTCTTCTGACTAAATCTATAGCTGAAAAATATATAGATATTCGTTTTAAGCATTTCGCAACCATCGAAAACGATAGAGCAACCAACCGACAGCAACTAACCAAATCAGTTATTTTTGCAGGAAATTGAATTTTGCTAATAAATTTATTTCGTTGTAATTTGTCTATTATTTATTCAGCCTTTGATTAATTAACTTACCCACGATCTTACCTACTTGACCATATTAAAAGAGTCGTGTTACTAGGAAGCTTCTTTCGCGTCATGCTTTTTTATTTAGTCATTACTTATTTATTTGACATTAATGGTTTCGGATAGATTGTCACGTAAATGAGAGGTCTTTTTTTTCTAAGTAGACTTAGAAAAAAAAGACCTTTGTACTTAAACAACCTTGATAAGTATTATTAACAAACTAAGTAATTTAAAAATATGAGATAAACAACTAATCTTCTTTCGTCATTCATCAAAAATCTTTTTATTCAAACATGTTTTTTTTTTCATAAAAGTATCAATAGGAATTTCAATAAAAAATATGTATGGTTCGCAAAATGAATTTAAAAAAACAGATTACCTACTCCCTGCATCGAAAATCCTGAGTACGACCCTGTTGCATCCTGCACTTTTAGTGACATCTAGTGTGAGATAGTTGCGTAACTACAAAGTATAATCGACGGAACTAGGAGTAGTTTTGCTATTAACCGGTAGATGGAAAATAAAGAAGTGGGCGGGATCTAACACCCCCTCACCCCGCAAAGTGTCACGCGTTTTTTCATAGGGAAATTAAATTACAACATCTCCTCTTTGTATTTGCTCCGTGGTTCTGAATCGCTTCCAGACTTTGTTACGGATATTATGGACATGGCTAGTCGTCTTTCATTTCCATTGTTTGATAGTTTTGGTTAATGTAATTAAACATAACATGTTGCCTATTTTCACACCTTTTATATTTGGTAAACATATTGATTCTGTGGAATAATTTCTTTTTACTTGCCAGTTACTTGTGATAATTTAACTAAAATATTAACTTTCTAATTCTCCTTTTCAGCCTGATTTCATTTTAGGTTTTGATTTTTGGTCAAAATTTGATTTAGCTAAAGATTTATAGAAAAATGTAACTTATGTTCAAAGTAATAAAGTTCAAGTTTGTACAGTCACTTCTGCTAGTGATCTTTCTCCTTATAAGAAACAAAAATTAAATGATACAGTTTCACTTTTTGAAAATATTTCCTATGAAAAGAAAGGCTTAGGTCTTACTTACTCATCCTCCTTTTGGTATTATGGTTAACCCTAAAAAAGTCGATCGACCTATGTTGATGCTTTCAGTGGATATTATAGGTATATTACCTAAAACTTATTCTGGACATAAATATATTCTCTCGGTTGTTGATGTTTTCACTAAATACTGCTGGATTTTTCCTATGATAAATGCTACTACTAGGGTAATAAATAAACTTTTTGAAAAAGAAATATTTCTTAAATTTGGTTGTCCCAAGATAATTGTTTGTGATAATGGTACACAATTTACTTCTAAACATTTCGTAGAATTTATGAAAGGTTTTAATATTACTAAAATATTTTATAATACTTTGTACACCCCTCAAAACAATCCTGTTGAGAGATATAATAAAACTGTTGAAACCTGCATAGCTTGTTTTGTTAAGGATGATCATAGAACTTGGTCTAAATATTTACCTCATGTTCAATTAGCTTTGAATAATAGTGTTAATCTTGCTACAGATTTCACACCTAATTTTTTGATGTTTGGTAGGGAACTTATTTTTGATGCTTCTTTACATCGTTTAAGTAACTCTATTGATAACTTAAGTGAATTGGAAGTTTCCAATAGAAATCACTATGCTGATTCTCTTAATTCACTTAGTGATATTTTTGTTAAAGTTCAAACTCATTTATTAAAAGCTTATCCTTCTTATTCTTCCTTATATAATAAGGGTCGTAAAGTCATTTCTTTTGATGTGGGTGATGTTGTGTGGAGAAGGAGTTTCGTTCAATCTCATGCACCTTCTTATTTTTCGGCAAAACTTGCTCCTAAGTTTATTAAATGTAAAATTATAGAAAAGATTTCTGATAACGTTTATGTTCTGAAAGACCTTAATAAGGGTACTTCTGGTCGTTATCATGTTAAAGATATAATTAAATTTTAATTTGGTTTCCAACTGTTAGTCTTGATTTTGATATTTTTTTGTTTGAAGGGCGCTTATGATAGTGTGAAGTATGATGGGATGGATGATAGGTTTACAGCGTTTTGAATGAGATTGTATGTTAGGTAACTTCATATAAATTTATTGAATTCAATTTCTTAACTTTCAAAAAATATAACTTAGGACATTTTAATAACTTTTTCTACACACACACATACGTTTCTCATATCGAAGGATCTTATATTTTTTTTTTTTATATACAGTCTTGTATACAATTTTATACATTCTTGTATAGGTACCTACCTACTTTTATACACGTTAGGTATTGTATTATTTTTATGCATAGGATTTGCCCCTAACTTCGTTTATTGTGTTAGGATGCAAAATCTTTATTTCTTTTTAAGTTACGCGGATCGTACTGTTTCCCTTTGTTGAAATAGTATAGATTTTTGTGTTTCTGTTTTTTTTTGCAGAACTGCTAGCTCTTGCTTTTGGGTTGGTTATCTGTATTTTTATACCTTTTAGGGATTTCGATACTTGTGGTTTTGTTCTCACTTGTAGACATTTTCCTATATTTTTTTACGGATCTCGATTTCCTTGATTTCGTGTTTTTTTGCTGCTGTGCTCGAAAAGTTGGTGGAGTTGAGCCGATCACAGTATGCATTCTTTTTTTGCTATTGTGCTCGGGAGGTTGGTGGAGTTGTGCCGATCACAATATGCATCCTTTTTTTTGCTATTGTGCTCGGGAGGTTGGTGGAGTTGTGCCGATCACAATATGCATTTATTTTCGAAGGTGTTTGTGCTCGGGAAATTGGTGGAGTTATGCCGATCACAACATTCTTCTTTATATTTTTACATCCTTAGAGATGTGATGGTTTAAAACTGTGTCCCACGGTTATAATTTGTTCTCGCTAGTCAGTGGCGATGGTGCCTAACTGTACTCATATAGACATTTTTTTTCTTTTTGACTTTATTCTTGTTAGACAGCGGCAATTGCGCCTAACTGTACTCAACTTAATATTTTTTTTTGCTTTATACTTGTTAGTCGGTGGCGATGGTGCCTAACCGTACTCAAATTGGTATATATTTTTTGTAGTTTTATATTTTTTGGTCAGCGACGATTATTTCTAGCTGCACCTATAATATTTCTTGGATTTAACTTGCTAGTCAGTGGCGAAGGAGCCTAACTGCACTCATGTTGGTTCTTTTTGTATTATAGGTCGGTTATGCTTGTGTCTTAACTTTACTTTTGTTTTTTTTTTTGTATGCATCTTATTTTAAGAAATTATACTCTTGCGACATTCCATGATCGCATTTTAATCTGGTTTGTTGATAATAGACTTGGCGGTCTCCTTGCAGTCTTATTATCTTAACCTTTTTTTGTTAATTGGTTTTGGAATTTTATTTTCTTTCATTTTTTGAAAAAGCTTTTGCCTTTCTCTTTTGTTTTTTTAAGCATAAAAGAAATTGCTTTCTTTTATTTTTTCGGGGAGGGATGTAATGTAACGAGTTTTAAATCTCGTCACATGCGATTTGGTTTTTTAGGCGATTTCTATACAACACACGGTTATAGTTAATCTACGTTTGTGGTTGTAGTCGATTTCCGAACGACACTTTGTTCCGGTTTGTGATCTGTGGTAGCTGCTGCGTCTGACACTTTACGATCCTTATTCAAAGATGACAGAAACCTAATTTTCACTGTCGTCGATATTTTCAAAAATCCGTAGTAATCTCGGATAATTACAGCCTAATAATGGCAAATCGATAAATATTACAACAAAGGACGATGAAGTGAGAAGGATTGCCCTCAATTTTCGATATTCTGTCTCTGTACTGTGATTATCGCACGCTATATTGTTATTGCGTTAGCGCACATGCATGGATTTTTATTTGAAGGGGAAAAAAACGCCTAATTATTCTGCGTTTTTTTTTCTCTATTCCTTTATTTCTAAATTTGGATTTTGTTGCTGAAAATACTTTTTCTTTGGACCATTTTGGCAACGGGGACTCCTTCATATCTCATCGCTTCCAGTTGGTTTAAGTTAAACTTATTTTAAAAGCCAGCAATCTGGTAGGAATTTTCCATTATTTTTTTATTAATACCTACATAAATAGACAAAGATGCAATAATATCACACTTTCCTTAACATCACCATTAACCTAGAAATGTTACGATCTAAATAAGGTTTATTTAGTAAATGGTGCATTACTGTGGAGCTACGGGCCATTAAATAGAGAAAGGACAAAATAATAGTTGTTTTTTTTTATTCTCATTTAGCCTCCCACCGGCAGATTAAAGGTCTGACTCTTCCGCTCAACTTTTCCGGTAATCTTTATTTTTTTATACTGTGTGCCACCTCCACGGCGCCGAATATATTCTTTTTATTTACTTTTTCTATTAGGAGGACACACAACCTGCATATTGTACTCTTTGGTGTGACATACACACATTACTTCACTTACACTCTCACCATTCCCATTTTTTTATATTACAAGAGGTATGTACTTTTTTTTAACTACTACGAGTAAGCTCTTGTCCTGCATCTCACCTGATGGTTAGCAAACTACGGGTACAAATCAGCATTTTCGATGTAACTTCAATGATTGAAATAGTTATCTTTTCCTTTTCAGCTTGTACAAACTAAAAAAATAAAGGCTTTAAAAGAAAAATGTGTTAAGCAACAGAAAAAAATTAAACGCCTCAACGAAAGAATTCGAAAGAAAAACAAAAAGATTGCCAATTTGAAAGACATTATCGAAGACCTTCGAAGAAAAAATTGTATTAACGTGGAACAAGCTGTTGTAATGGAAGAATTGGCGGGACCTAAAGATTTCTTAAAAAGACAAATCAATAAGTCCAAAGGTTTACCTATACCTAATAAATACTCTGAAGAAATCAGAAAGTTCGCATTAACATCGCATTTTTTATCCCCCAAGGCCTATAATTATATAAGGCGGACTTACAATACATGCTTACCTCATTCGAGAACTTTGAGCAAATGGTACCAGCATGTGAATTGCGAACCGGGATTCACGAAAGAAGCATTTGAAACTTTAAAAGTTAAAGTGCAAGGAAGTGCACACCCTGTGATATGCTCCTTGGTTTTTGACGAAATGGCCATAAGAAAGTCTTTGACTTGGGAACCAAGAGCTCAAAAATATTATGGTAGAGTTGATTATGGACATAACTTAGATAATGACAGTATCGAAGAAGCCAGTCAAGCTTTAGTAGACCTGTTAACGTCTATCAAAGGCAGATGGAAAATACCTATTGGTTATTTTTTAATAACATCCCTCACAGGCGAGCAAAAAGGTATTATCGTGAGCACGGCTCTAAAATTGTGCGAAGACGTGGGTGTAAAAGTTGTAAGCATTACATGCGACGGACCTGCCGCAAATTTCAGTATGTTCAGTTCTCTTGGCTGCGACATTATAAACAATCAAGACGTCACTAGTTTTGAGAGCGGTAACACTCGCATCCACGCTTTTATCGACCCGTGCCACGCAATAAAATTAATTCGTAATGCATTTGGCGAACTAAGAGTTTTTATTGACTCATTTGGAAGGAAGGTAGATTTTAAATTTATAGAAGAATTGCTGGAACTTCAAGAAAAACAGGGCCTACATCTTGCAAATAAAATTAAAAAGCCGCATGTATTCTATCACAAACAAAAGATGAAGGTGAAGCTGGCGACACAATTGTTCAGTAGCTCAGTAGCAGATGCTCTAGAATTTTGCCACAGTATATTAACATTAAAACAATTCGAGAACTGTAGTGGCACTGTCAATTTCATAAATATTATGAACGACGTGTTTGATGTGTTAAACAGCCATTCCATCCGCCCGCCAGGATTTAAAAAAGCGATGTGTCCTGCCAATATTGGTTTTATATCAGCACTATTTGAAGGTGCGACTAATTACCTCACAAGTTTAAAACTACCTTCAGGTGAACTTGTGATCAATTCCCGCAGAAAAACTGGTTTTATTGGATTGTGTATAAACATGAAAAGCGCATTGGCACTGTACAGTTACTTGGTGGAAGACACAAAAATGCTGAAATACATACCACTCTACAAGATCAGCCAAGATCATATCGAGCTCTTCTTCTCGGCTGTGAGAGCAAGAGGGGGTTTCAACAATAATCCCAATGCCATTCAATTTCGTGCAGCTTATAAAAAGTTGCTTGTAAGAGCTGAGATTAGGGATGGTGGCATTGGGAATTGTACTCCACTGGAACAAGTAAATATATTGACTTGCTCCAGTAAAAATCCTATTCTAGCTTTAAACGAGCTAACCGACAAAAAAAAATTTGTAGAAATCACAGAGGATCATAGTGATTTATACGATGAATATATGGAATGCATTTTAAATACATGTGGTGATACGTACATAGATAGGGTATTAGAATACATATCTGGTTTTGTTACGAAAAAGTTAATGCGAACTATTAAATGCGATGTCTGTGTATCGTTGTTGAGCGGAGAGGAAGACATCAATAGCCTGATTTACATAAAATCAAGAGGAGGACTCAAATATGCTTCTTCTAGTGTTATAGATATAATTAGAAAGACCGAAAAAATTATTAAAACTCAGTTAGAAAATAAACCGAAGCCAGAGCTATACTACATGTATATTTTTAAATTTATGTGTGAATTATATGATTTAAAAACTTTTTTTCATGCGGACTCTGATCCCGAGCATAGCAGTAACCACAAGTTACTCCTCATTAAAGCTATTATCAAGATATTCTTAGATATAAGATTTAGATATCACGGTCGAAGAACATCTGAAAAAGTATCACAAAGACAGTTTTTGAACAAACTAATATTGTTTAGAAATGAATAGGTAATAACTGCTTTCGTAAGCTTACTTAAGAGCGCGGCGGAACATGATTTTTCCATACAAACGTAATGTTATGTAGGGTATGAACATATTATAACAATCCTCGTTGTGAGGGTATATGTAAAATATAATAAAGTCAGTCTGCATTGAATCTTTGGTTTCATTGGACACGAACATAACACGTAATACCTAAATCATTTGCAATTTTTGCATATTTCCTTGACATATCACGTTTTGATGTATTTTTTTAAAATAGATGAATGATGATCTATGAACTAAGAACATAACAAAATAAATGTTTATTTAGAATCCATGTTTTTTATTTACATTATTCTTAGCTTAGAACGCTGTTACTTAGCTGTATTTATGCACATCGCATAAATAGGTATTTATTGAAGTACACACATCAAAAAAGTCCAAGCAACAATAAGTATTTTTTAATTTTTATATGTTTTTGATTATTTTTTTATCAATTATTAGAGTGTATTATTAAAGTCTATTCCAGTAATTAGAAAAATGATTAAATAATAGAATTTATAATTCATAAATTTATTTAAATAGCAAAAGACCATCACTAAACATTTTCAATAAAATAGACGTTGTTTGAAGTTTGTTCTAAATTGGGATAATTGAAGACAAAATGCATCACAAATGAAATTTAATAAGAGTGTGATCTCTTCGGTTGGGCAAAACCTTTTCTGCACCGTTTTTCAAAAAATTAATAAGATTTTTTATGTGTTTTTGAGGCAGTCTCTCCCAATGATATGTGAGCAAGTCTCGTAGCTGTAGAGTTGTTGAAACCCCATCAAGGTTTTTCAAAACTCTTCTTTGGAGCATGTCCTATGCGTGCTCGATGGGGTTTAGATCAGGAGACTGAGCTGGCCAAGGTAAGACCCGGATGTTCTATCTGTGTAACCATTCTTGTGTCCTCCTGGTAGTATGTGACCGGGCATTGCCGTGCATTAGTACAAAATCAAACAACCACACCGTGTAAGTTCTGTAGCCCATTTCTGAGGCGGTTTTCATCGGTTATCGTCTTGCCATCAACTGCATACAAATGTCTTTGTTAAAAGACTTTAAAAAATGTTAACGAAGACCCCCAATAATAACATACTACATTACTATGTAATAAGTATTTTTTGTCTTAGAGCCGTTTGTGAATCAATGATAGGTATTGCACAGGAGCCGTACTATGAGGTATTATTGCCATCATGATATCGTTGTGAAACAGGGATGGTGCTATCTGTCATGTATAGCTCCGTTTCTCTCTCGCACTGGAACCATGATGGCATATAAACGTCGGCGTTGTAAAACGACCCCAGTACAGGCATAGCTATATATCTGCTCACACCATTGCTGCGCACCGCGCGTAATACAGCCAAACAGAGATAGCAATAATCTGAACGAATTTTGCACTCCCTCGAATTGCAATTGCGAGCTTTGTACGCCGCTAATCATACGTTTTATTTTAATCATTATCACACCAACAAAAAAAGCAAAAAAAAACATATTTTATTTTTACTCTAGCAGTCATTAACATAATAAAAACATTATATTCTTCTTAGTGATTAACAAGTTTTCACTAGGGTCATCAATACATAACAGATGCTACAGGCCAGAGATCAAATAAGCGAAAGTGCATTTTCTTGGGCATAAAGAACTGTCTCTTTACGCTGATTTAGATAACAAAAGCGATTCTTAATTCTGTGCAGAAAAACACGACATTAATTTTATTCTCAGAATTCAGAAGGTACATAAACCTACCTACTCATCTTTTTCTATTAAAATGGACTGTAAATAATAAATTATAATTATTATCCAAACGTGATATCTAGTAAGACTCAAGTATCGATACTCGATATAGTAACACTATATTCCTTGATTGACACAACCCTAGCGATGGCTGCCATTTTATGAGACACTTTGAGTTGTAGGTATGCACATTTTTTTTGTAGGTATTTCCAGTCCATACTTTTTATAAGTCTATGCCCGCTACACGCCTGCGCGATTCGTGTACGTGTACGTTCCAATTGAGGTACATTTTCGATTAAATATTTTAATGTTTTTGAAGTCGTATAAATGTATTATTTAACAGAAAATTGGGAAATATTGGGAATATGAATTTAACTAAGTCGGATAATTTGGACATTAAATTAATTTAATAAAATAACGTTACTTAAATAGTAATTATCACAATTATCGATAATTATTGTCTGCGTATATTGAACCAACACAAAACCACATTTATTTTAGTAAATGAAAACAAACTGGACCCCCATGCGACTGGAATGTGATGACACTGCGATGCGAATGTGAATAGATCGAAATTTAAAGTTAGCAGAATACCATTTTCCAGTGTCATTACAATCGCATCACAATCTAGTCTCGTGTTTTTCGCATGACACGTTAATTAGTGGAATTGACCTTCTGGTTTATGTGTGTAACTGGAAGGATAAGAGGGAAGTTTTGTGTATTTCTAATATGCATAAACCTGTTCTGGTTCCTGTGTCAAACAAAAACGGTAAGGTTTCGATGAAACCTAATGTGGTTAGAGACTACAACAAGGGAATGTCCGGGATCGATTTTTCAGACCAAATGCTGTCATATTACTCAGCTCTTAGAAAGACGTTGTTTTGGTACAAAAAACTAGCGATACACATTTTTGAAATCTACATTCACAACGCCTGCATGATCTACAACCAACAAGCCAACCTTCCTCCGGAAAAGATATTGGATGCCCTTTCGTTCAAAGATGAAGTCATAAAACATCTTTTAGGCGAAACATTTGCAAAGTATAGTCATCACGATCAGAAAAAACGAGAAGGATTACAAGTACTACATTATTTAGAGCGTCTACCACCCACACAAAAAAAACAGAAACCGACGAAACCGTGTCGTGTCTGCACAAAAGAAAAAAAACGCAAAGAAACAATTTATTACTGTCCGGTATGTCCTGAAAAACCTGCCTTATGCGTAGAAAATTGTTTTAAAATATATCACTCCTTTTTGATTTCACAGTGATGTACCCAAAAAAAATTCTATTAAACTTTTTTTTCTGACCTCCTCAGAACTGAAGTCCCGTAGGGGACAATTTTTCGAGTGTCACCTCCTAGTGGCAAAAGGGTTAAATTTTAATATAAACATGACATGAATTTGCAAACAGATGGCGCTTTTACCAGATCCTATATCTAAGCGACTAGCGATCTCGGTGTTTGTGTTTTAACGGATTGAATGCGCGCGCGAAATAACAGTTGTAAATATGGCGGCACGAGGTAAGTTTTTCTTTGTTTTTAAATAAATTAACGCACTTAGTTTGTAAAATCAGTGTGTATTGTGTTGTTTAGAGTAAGTATATGAGATTTAGGAAACACTTTTTGTTTGTGTTTTGTCAAATAATTTGATTGTATTGTTTCCTTGCGTATGTTGGTCCCTTATAAGGGACTCTGGGTTCTTGTCCTTATGTTTTTTTATTATTTGTTGTACTATTCTGGTATATTTTTAATGCAATATTTATTTACAGGATTAAGAGCCGAGGACATAGCGACAATTCTCGAATTCAATGATAATGACTCCATCATTGATGGCTTTTCTGATGACGATGACGACCCCATATTGGCTTTTACTCATGAACCAACCCCGCAAGAAGCTGAAGAAAGTAGTTCCAGTGAATATTCAAGCGACGACGAAGTGCCATTATCTACATTTTTAGCTACAGAGCCTTCTCAAGCTACAAATCGACGAGTATATTGGAAGCACCAGGACAGTTTAGCGCCATCTTCCTCAGGATTTTTTTGTCAAACTCTAGCCAGCACTCGGGTCAGAGTATTGCAAACACCATATGAATACTTTACTAGATATATTCCTGAAAGAATATACGAAACATTCAGCGTCTGTTCCAATCAAACCTATTTGATACAAACAGGTAAGAACCTAAACACTACAAAAGACGAAATAAAAATCTTCGGTGTATGTATAGCGATGAGCTATTTGCGATTGCCAAGAATTAAGATGTACTGGATGGCTAAGACTAGAATCCCAATGATAGCCGACCGAATGACCAGGGATCGTTTTTTCAAAATTCGAACAAACCTGAAACTAGTGAATGATTTGGATGTAAGTTCGGAATCCAAACAAAACAAGTTTTGGAAAGTGCAACCCTTGATTGAAACTGTAAGAGCAGCTTGCCTAGAAAACCCCAGACCTCAAGAAGTTAGTGTCGATGAGCAAATGATACCATTTTGGGGTAAAGTATCAATGCGACAATTTATCAGGGGAAAACCTAACCCTTGTGGCATGAAAAACTCCAGATGGCATACCCTTGGATTTTTTTTTGTACGAGGGCAAAGGCGACACCATACTGCCAAACGATGAAGCTGAATCTCTGGATATTGGAGGAAAAGTTGTTTTGAGATTGGTTCACAACTTACCTGAAGGCACAAAATTATACATGGATCGTTATTTTACGTCAGTTGATTTACTGGACAAACTACGTACAGGGAAAAAGATACAGGCAACAGGCACTCTTAGGAAATCTAAAATTTCTAAATCATGCAATTTTAAGACCGACAAGCAATTGAGGGACCAAGGACGTGGTTCTTGTGATCATTTGGTACGCAATGATGGCCAAGTAGCATGTTTGAAATGGTTTGACAACAAACCGGTAGTAATGGCATCATCAGGGGATTCGAAGCAACCGGAAAATAAGTGCAGGCGTTGGTGTAAGAAAACGAAGCAATATATTGAAATTGATAGGCCGTTTGCTATAAAACAGTACAACGAAAAGATGGGAGGCGTAGATATGCTGGATAGAGTAATCAGTTTTTACAGAAACAGCGCACGAACCAAGAAATGGACTGTTCGTCTAATTTTCCATTTTTTTGATTTTGCTGCGGCGGCTGGATGGTTAGTCTACAGAAAAGAGGCTCAACTGTTAGAGACTCCTAAAAAAGACACTCGAGACTACCTAGAATTCAAAGCAGACAGCAAATTCATTACTTTACTTCACTCCATCTCGAGAACAAATACAAATTTATGAAGAAGCAGCTACTGCAGCAGAAACATCTACCAGCCGTAAAAAAAAAATGTGCCTCAGCCTCCTTTGCAGCTAAGGACTGCCATGGCGGGACATTTGCCAATGATAGCCGAGTCTGGGGATCACAGATGCCGCTTGCCAAGTTGCAAAAGCAAGAAAGCAAGGGTATATTGCTCAACTTGCAATATGCATTTGTGTTTGGTGGTAGGTCGAAACTGCTACAAGCAGTACCTACCACGAAAATGTTGGCCTTTAAGAGACATAATTATGCTAACCACTTTTCTTCTAAATTTGCTATAGTTATGTTAATAAACTTTGAATAGCTTGTATGATTTTTCAGTTTCATTACCAACTTTTTTTATAACATGTAAACCGACTGTCCCCTGTAGGAGACACGCAATAAAAAAAAAAGTATAAATACCAAAATCATCAAACACTCTCATTTTGCTTCTTTGTGGGTCTCTAAGTAAGCCTGAAATAATTTTATTCAAGTAACATTCAAAATAATACCTCAGGACTGAGGAGGTTAAACAATGTTTTACTTCAAATGCCAAAAAATGTAACCCCGCCCTCCTTTCACTGCCACTTGTTTAGAATTCGTGAATACTCGTAGTTGGCAGTGGGGCCCAGATCTTGTACTACGAGTATACTCGTAGGTTGGCAGTCACCGTGTTAAATAGGCATTATATTAGAATATTTTTAATATTTAGGCTGTATATCAGTTTTCAAAACATAAATTGTACAGCTCATTAGGGATACGTATTCAAAATGAAAAACCATGTATAATATATCGCTAGCAATTGTTAGATTTCGCCGTTTACATCGCTCGCGGCTTAACCCTAGAAGCCCAATCTAGGTAATTTTTACCTATACGAAAACTAATAATTGCTTTCTCTTTCGCACACTTCTTTCGATCGCCGTGATTGATCGAACCAACTTAGTACAGCCCGCGAGCCAACAGGAGACGGCCGTATTGCCTTGGTAAGTACCTCCATATTGTAGATATCGTAATGTTGTAGGTCAATTTGGCCTATGTTTAGGCTTTGCGTAACTTTTACACTGGTTTTGAGTTTTTGGAAATAGTTATTTTAGGAGGATTTAACGTTATGTTTTAGTTTGTTTTTAAAAAATAAAAACAAGATGGCGTCCTCTAGACAACTGGGAACTGACGAGATAGCGTCCTTTTTAGAAAATACAAGTGACTCGGAGACATGCGACTCAGACTCGGGAGAAGAAGAATTTCGTGGTAGATGTCCATTTCGTATGTACATCCCAAATAAGCCAGATAAATACGGAATTAAATTCCCAATGATATGCGACGCTGCAACTAAATATATGGTGGATGCAATACCTTACCTTGGTAAGAGTACTAAGACTAATGGCCTCCCTCTTGGCGAGTATTATGTAAAGGAGCTGACGAAAACTGTGCACGGTACTAATAGAAATATTAAGTGTGACAACTGGTTCACTTCTGTACCACTGGCTAAAAGCTTACTAAAATCTCCATATAATTTGACATTGGTTGGAACCATAAGATCTAATAAAAGGGAAATTCCAGAAGCACTAAAAAATACTCGTACCCGTCCGGTAGGATCTTCTATATTTTGCTTCGATGGTCCGTTGACCCTAGTATCTTATAAACCTAAGCCGTCTAAGATCGTGTACCTTTTATCATCATGTGATGAGGACGCTGTAGTCGACCGTACTAATGGAAAGCCAGACATGATTTTATTTTATAACCAAACAAAAGGGGGTGTCGATTCCTTTGATCAAATGTGTTCCTCTATGTCTACTAATAGGAAGACGAATAGGTGGCCCATGGCTGTTTTTTACGGCATGCTCAATATGTCTTTCGTAAATTCTTATATTATACACTGCCATAACAAGCTATCTAACAAAGAAAAACCGCTAAGTCGCAAAAACTTTATGAAAAAATTGAGCACTGATTTGACTCGGCCATGGATGCAACAGCGTCTGGAAGCCCCTACATTGAAGCGTTCAGTACGTGACAATATCACGAATATCCTTCAGAAGGAGCCGCAGCCATTGCCAGAGAATACAACAGAAGAACCAGAGCCAAAAAAGCGTCGCTATTGTGGTTATTGTTCTTATAAAAAAACAGCGAAAGACAAATAAAATTCGCAGTGTACAAAATGCAAAAGAGCAATTTGTCGTGAGCACAATATTGACATGTGTAAAAACTGTTTATAATGTGATAATTATTGTACGAAACTTGTTGATTGTTTTGAAACATTTATTAATTAGTTAAAAAGAGAAGATTTTATGTTGATTTTTCTTTATATTTTTAGTTTATAAGAAGAAAACCGGAAGGGTCTCATTTTGTGCCAAATTTTTATATGTTTACGTATTTTTGTATTTTCAAAGATATAATAAACAGATATTAATATAATTATGCGTTTTTTAATTTCATGAATAACCAATAAAAATCCCTCCATCCCCTTCGTCCAGCGCCTTGATAGTGAGCGAACGTGTGTCCGGTTAATGCGTAAAATAATAGATAAATCTCAAAAGTGTGCAAGAAGCTCTAAGCCGTAACTATTAAGTCAAAACGGTCAGTTTCGCGTAAAGATTTTTACAAAATATTAATTGTTTACGAGCCGTCCGCCGCCGCTGCTCTGCTGCTTGTGCGCCGCTCATCGCGATAACGGCTGTGCCCCGCCCACTCGAGGAAAAGAGACAGTCGCCATAATTGCCATCTCGCTTACCTGTACTACGTGCGCGCGTTTGAGGTGCACCGAGTTTGTACCGAATATCATTGCGACGAGTGCTGTGTTATCTCGCCGAGCAAGATGCCCCTGAAGCGTACGCCGCCACAATCACCCCTACCACAAAGCTTGGATGTAGGCAGGAACCCTAACATTGCGATTGAACAGGAAACTGCTGTGGGAATTCAGCACTATAATTCAGCGCCTGATCTGAGGTCGATGTTGGAAAATATATCAGGACACAAGAAGCGAAAGATCGACGAGTGCGATACTTGTTCCACCGACGCCATTAAAGAGATTTTCTCCTTATTCTCGCAAGATCAGGCAGCTAGGTTTGATGAATTACATTCGACTATAAATGGTCTAAAAGAGCAAAATAGTAAGTTGACACAAAGTGTGGAGATGATGTCATCTAAATATGATGAATTTTTGTCTAGAATTGCTCAGCTTGAGTCAGAGAGTCGAATGGATAAAAAAACAATTGAGTCTCTTGAGGGAAAAATTGAATTACTCGAACGCAAGTCCCGATCAACTGGAATTGAAATCCGCAACGTACCCAAAACAGCGGGCGAGTCCAAGAAGGATCTATGTGCTCTGATTCAGCGTGTTGGACAAACTATTAATGCTCAAATAGATTCGAACTGTGTTAGCGATATCTACAGAATAAAATCGAAAGACTCATCCAACCCAATTATCGTAGAACTTACCACCGTAATACATAAAGAGAGGATTTTAGAGAACGTTAAAAAATATAATAAGTCGAAAAAATCTGGTGAAAAACTTAACACATCGTCCCTTGGTTTTAAAGTTCCAGTAAAACCTGTTTTTATTTCTGAAACTCTAACTACGAAGACGCAAAAACTTTTTTATTTGGCCAGAACGTTCCAACAGCAGCACAATTACTCCTTCTGCTGGACATCGCATGGTGTTGTTTACTTAAGGAAAAAGGAAAAAGACCCGCACATCAGAATTACCTCTGAGATGGATTTAGAAAACCTGAGGAAATCTGACTGACTATCTTGTCTATCATCCACTTCTACTCATGTGATCATTTGGTTCGTTTTAATATTTTTTTCACATAATATGTTTTTCGGCTACCAATGCATTCATATTAATTGTTTTCAATTAGAGTTTACCTATATTTTAAGTACACATACAATACTATACACATTTAATTACCTACCTGCTATGGATTCTTTAAGAATTAATTACTTGTCATTTTTACAATTGATTCGGTTATTCACCATGATAAATACCTTTAATTTTCCCTATCGTTCACAGGCAGCACAAAAACAATTAATCTGTCAACGTGAAAAGTTAAACACCATAAATTCGTTTTTCCTTGGATATGTTCGGCTGGATCATTTTTGCAATTTTTTCTGTATCAATGGCTAATCTTGGTGATCTTTCAAATAACATTGATGACTTTGCGATCTCGGAATCATCTGAATGTGGAGTTGATGACTGCAAAAAAATACTTCCTACGTATCCATCGTTGTCAGTTGTTACTCAAAACGTTCGTAGCCTGAATCGCAACTTTTCTGATTTTCAAATTTTGCTAACCAGAATCGGCTTTGATTTTGACGTGCTTGTTCTCACTGAGTGCTGGTTGTCACGTGTAGCTGCTTTACCAACAATTTGTGGTTATTATTCATATTCGACCACATCAAATATACTTCAAAATGATGGAGTTGTCGTGTTTATAAAAAATGAATTGAATTTTAGTATTGAAGAACCTAATTTACTAAATTCAAATTGCCTGTTGATTAAAATAGGTCACAATGATACAGCGTTGCTGGCTGTCTACCGATCTCCTTCGTACACTAACCTCGATCCTTTTTTGGCGTCACTTGACGAAAATTTGGTGAGTTTGACGGGTTATAAGAATGTTGCAATAGTAGGGGATCTCAACATAGACATATTTTTTGAGAATTTGAGTACAACAGCTAATCAATATCTTGATCTCGCAGCCTACCACGGTCTTTTGCCGGCTCATTACTTCATCACTCGCGACGCTAGTGGTACCTGCCTGGATCATGTGCTCTTGAAAACCAGACTTCCTTCTACTACTATTGTCCCGCAGTCTTCAGTAACTGACCACAAGTCGGTTATATTTTGTCTAAAAAAGCAACAGTCACGCACGTATGCTGTTCTAACGCGTACCATAATAGACCACGAGCGCTTATCTGGAGACATACGCAAAATAGACTTTGGCCCGATTTATGAAAGTAATGACTGCGACTTCGCAATGAGCTACGTCATTAGTAAACTGAAAAGCGCTTTGAGTAACAACTCTAAAACTACTATACTTCCACGTCGCAAAAAGATTATTAAACCATGGTTAACACAAGGCCTGTTACGTTGTTTGCGAAATAGAGATAAACTTCACCAAAAATCTAAATCTTGTCCAGATAACCTGATATTAAAAAGAACCTACATTAGATACCGAAATTTTTGCTGCTCAATTATTAAAAAACTCAAACGTAATTATGAAAGGGATCTTGTTCAAAAAGCTGGCAAGAATAGTAAAAAGTTGTGGGATACTGTTAAAAATATAACCAACTCGACGAAAATTGTTAGCTATCCAAAGGAACTACTAACGATATCTGACACTCCTCAGCGCTCTGTTAATGATATAAATTTTTATTTTACCAACGTTGGCAGGTCGCTGGCTGAACGAATTACGGTGGGACAATCAAATATCCAGGGCACTTGTGGATTATCTATTGAACAAAAGTGTAATTCACTTGTTTTTTTGGACACTGATGAGGACGAAGTCATGAGTATGATAACTGCACTGAAAACGGAATGTACTGTAGGGTGGGATAATTTGTCAAATCAGCTCTTAAAAAATCATAAAGATACTCTTGTGCCCCACTTAACGCACATTTTTAATAAGTGTCTAGAAAATGGTTGCTTTCCCAAAGATCTTAAAAAATCGCAGATCCGACCGATTCACAAGGGTGGGGACAGAGACCGTGTCGAGAATTTCAGGCCCATCTCAATTCTACCGTCACTTTCAAAAATTCTAGAAAAAATTATTAACCGTCGCTTAGTTAACTATCTCGAGAACAAACAAATTTTATCAGATCAACAGTTTGGTTTTCGTCGTGGTAAATCCACTGATCATGCAGTTAGTAGTTTAACAGACTTCATTACTACTAATCTAGATAAAGGAAATAAATGCCTCTCAATTTTCTTAGACTTAGCAAAGGCCTTCGATACTGTCTCTGTCCCAATCCTTATACAAAAATTGGAAAAAATTGGAATAAGGGGGAAGCAGCTAAGCCTTTTGACGAATTATCTAACCGATAGAACTCAATGTGTCCAGATTGGTACCTACACCAGTTCGGATCTTCCAGTGACCTTCGGCGTGCCGCAGGGAAGTATTCTTGGCCCGACCCTCTTTCTTGTTTATATCAACGATCTCCTTTGTATAAACTCTTTTCGTGGCAAAATAATCTCATACGCAGATGACACTGCGCTAATTTTTGCTGCTAAAACTTGGAATGAGACTTATGAGCTAGCCCAAAAAGGTTTTGATTTAGTGAAGCGGTGGCTTAATGATAATCTACTTACCCTGAATGTTGAGAAAACTAAATACCTGACCTTTTCTATCCGTACTTCCTCACAAGTCAACCTAAATTTAGTTGCTCATGTTTGCTCCCTCGACTCTTTGGCTGACTTTGAATGCTCATGTTATCCTTTGGAGCAAGCAAAAACAATAAAATATTTAGGCATAATTATTGATGACAAGTTTAGCTTTAAAGCACACATTCATGCACTGAGTAAAAGGGTTCGTAAGCTCACCTACGTTTTTAAAACACTGAGGAATGTAGTTACCCCTACAGTACTAAAGCAAATCTATTATGCGCTATGTCAGTCACTGCTTACTTATTGTGTGTCGTCTTGGGGTGGTGCACCAAAAACCACGCTAAAGCAACTTGAAGTATCCCAAAGATCCATACTCAAGCTCAGTACGTTTAAACCTTTTCGCTATCCTACCACGCTTCTATATGAACATTGTGAGGTCCTGACTGTACGCCAATTATTTGTCTTAAGCGTCATTATGAAACAGCATACTACCATGGAGTACAGGCCAGGTATATTAGCAAGGCGGAAAGGTACACCAGTTTGCAAGAGGATAGTAAACTCAAGAACTGCTTTTATCCGGAGATTTTTTCCCTTTTTGGGCCCATTTCTATATGAAAAAATTAATAAGACTCTTCAAATATACTCTATGAATAGAGTAGAGGTTAAAACTTCTGTATCTAAATGGCTAGGGAGGCTAACGTACGATCAGACTGAGGACCTACTGACTATCTTAAAGTAGTGACTAGTGAAATAATATTGCAATAAAATTCTAGTCTAATCTCTCGAATCTAGTCGAATACTTATATTTATTCTCACAGCTTTTTATAAGAATCTACCAGCTAAAGTCTTAGATTTCACTCTCACACACCCTCTTACACACATACATTCATCCCTTTCATCTCACACACACAGAGGACAGTAACCCTATTATATAAAATTAAATGTTTTGAAGCATGTTTGTCTTCAAAATTTTAGTTTAATACAATTTATAATGTTTACCTTTGTTCGTGAGCTCATACTTGCATACTATTTTTGAGGGCTTGAGGCGCTGCATACTGAAATACAGGCTATAAACCTAGTTCGGTAGCAGATGCTAAAAATAGACACAATTACTGCATTATACTTTTAAGATTAGCTATAAGTAGCTTGTTGACAAATTGTGTAAACATATGTATATTTTTCTGGTCTAATAAAGATTATTATTATTATTATTATTAATAAAAATAAATAATAACGAAAACTAGTCAATTTAACCTCATAAAATATCCTATACGTGTATTTATTTATGTAGGTAAATTTGACCTATGATTGGGCTTTTTAGATAGCAAAATATGATTGGGCTTCTAGGGTTAAGGAGTCTACACACCAAACCCGCCGACCCGCCGACACAGCCCGGCGGCTTGGTGTCGGCGACTTTGCTTCAAGAATCATGTCGGCGACTCGTACCCGCGCGTGCAAGTCGGCGGCATGGCCGGCGACTTGCGTACGCGTACGCTCAGTTGCCCGCCGACACTCCAGCGATAGTGACGTGCTTGTGTTTTTTTTGCGATTTTCTGCAATAATGGAATGGGACGAAGAAACCACTCTAAAGTTAATAAATTTGTATCATATAAAGGAATTATTATGGAATCCAAAACACTTGGATCACAAATGTAGACCTAAACGTTTTGATGCACTAAATGAGATGGCAAACGAATTAAATACAAATGTCACAGAAATAGAAAGGAAGATAAAAAATTTGACGAGCCAATATTATAGAGAAAGAAAAAAGACGATTGAATCAAAAAAGTCTGGAACCAGCGCAGATTCTGTTCATGAGAGCAAGTGGTTTGCCTTTAAATCTTTGAATTTCTTGCTCAATAAAAATAAACCTACTGGAACAATCGATACGGTATGTAACATTTCAGTGATGTTGTAGTATTTTATTTCTAACCTAATTATTAGAGCACACAAGAATAATATGTAAGCTTGTAAATAAAGACATAGGTACTTATTTTATCTGCCTTTGTTGTTGCGCTGCCGCTATTGTTATTGCACAGAAATATTTCTAAACAAATTATTTCTTGGAATGGCATGTGCACAGATATAATAGTCATTGCAAATGTATTTTTTAAAAACTAACAACTCTTTTCTCAACAATCTTTTGATTTCGCCGAATTTCTATTATAAACCGAGAGATTCCGTACCATTTTCTTTTTTTTTCTTTTTAGGTTGTTTTAGAAATATTATTATTAATTATTATTTACATTGATAATAATTATCAATGTAAATAATAATTAATAATAATATTTCTAAAACAATTAGTATTAGGTATGATTTATGACCATTGTCTTTTTTTTCATATATTCCGTGCGGTGTACCTACTCGCGGGTAAAAGCTAGTGTATAATACATTTCATAAGTAAACTGTTGGTGATTCAAATAAAATATTATTTCAGGAGATAACAGCAACTGACAATAATGCCCAACATGCGGACAATGATGTTCAACATGGGGAAAACGATTCACCTCAAACGTCAAACATCATTCCCCAAGCGAATAAACGTTATAAACCTAATCCAAGTAATGAGATGGTGTCGGAAGCATTAAATTTAATGAGAACAGTCAGTCAACGGACAAATCAAAAAATAAAAGATGAGGACGATTTGTTTGGCGAATATATTGCGACACAACTTAGAAAATTTGATAAAACAACAAAGGCAATAATAAAACATCGGATTAACAATATCTTTTTTGAAACCGAAACTGGATATCGTTCAGACATGTTCGAAGCTTCGCCAAGACCTTCTACTTCCCATAGTCATCCAGGATATTATACAATGGATCAATGTGATGTAAATTCCTACTACTCATCATCCAACTCTGCCGTAACAAACCCTGTTTCACCGCCTCTTGGTGAACCTTCAACATCTTCAATTGAACCTTCGTTACGTGTGTCGCTTCAAGAGAGTGGTGATATTGAGAACATATTATCATCTATTGAGTCAGATAAATAGGTTTATTCCACAAATCCCCACCGTATGCACTCTGAGAATAACCCTATCACCTGATGCGAGATAACGTTATGTAGGCACAAGTATTTCGTCTTAATGTTGTTGTCATAGAATCGTCATAGTATACTCAAAATGCATAAAAACATCAGTGGGGATTTCGCGGTGGGGATTTATAGAATAACTCGGTAAATAAAACCACTTATAAATGAACAAAAACAAGTGATTTACGAAGTTTTTAATACAAATTATAATAAAAATACAAGTACTAATACAAGTATGAGTTTCATTAAAACTTACGAGTTAATGTACGTTTGCCCAGCACGGCCCCTCAGAATTTGCATTTATGGTGTACACCATTGCAATGTACTCGCCTCTAGCAGTATATGTACCGATTTCTTTTTCAATGTACCTCTATACTTTTGAAGAAATATGCAAAAAAAGGTGGCCGTGCCAGCCAAACGCTTTCAGCACGGCCCCCCATGTAACTTGAATAATACATACCGTATTAACAAATGTCTATAACTCAAGAAATGTACTCTATTAATACGTTATATGTGCCGCAACAGTTATTGTGAATTCATAATAACAAATAATATATAGATGTGGATAAGGGGCCGTGCTGGAAAAAATCATTTTAAGAAATATCTAAAAAAGACAAAACATACTAAGCCAAAAACTATTAAAAAATAATTGATGTTTAGCAAGTAACATATGTACCGCATTGATTTCTCATACAACTTGTTATATTGTGAAAAATAAATCTATTTTAGTTCATTCAGCACGGCCCTCTATAGTTGCCTATATCTTTTTAAATAAGCCGTGTATGTTTACAAAATTCGACTTCCTGAATAATATATAGGAGTACATTCCTTTCAACTAAATTGCAATTCTGCTGTATCAATACTTTAGAAGATAAATTCAATCTAAAATATACATACATTAAAACTGATGGGGTGACCATGATTTCATATATTTGGTAGGTAGGTACATAAATGTTCTATATTTATGTACTTATATTAATTAAATTATGTGACTACATTGAAATAAACATTCTTTTTACCCGACTGTACCAGAAGGACGGTAAGGTTTTTCGAGTGAATGAATGTAGATATGTAGCAACCTTCATTTCTTTGACACGCTTTGTAGTCTAAACGGCTTTATTAATTTCAACTTGAGAGATGTCGTTATATTCGTCTTAATTGTGAGAATGACACAGGGTAGGTATAGGTACCCATCAAAAACATTAAAAATAAAAATAACTGATTCTTGGCGTTAAGTAATTAATCGTTTTCTTTTCCTCAAAGCCTATCTAGTGGGATAATATATTAAATAAACGAATTTCTAAGTGGACTAGCTTTAACTTACGGTTCGGCTCGCGTGGTAGAAATAAAAAATATATAAAGCGTGCTTATAACCTTCCCCTAGAAAAAACACAACTTATAATATGTTTAAATAAATGTTATTCAGAATGAGAAATGCTAAAAAAAACAAAATATTCAATGTTTCTCAAAGTTTAAAATTTGTCCGCTATTGGGTAATTTATTTAAATAATTATGTGTTTATTCATTACATCTTAAAAAATAATCATTAAGTATAATAATATATTATCAGTTAATTTTGTCGTGTGCGATCGCTATTAGTTCACTGACGCTACCGTAATTTTTAATGTGGCGCTGGTGTCGCGGTTACTTCATGTTGCGCTTGAGTGTTTATTGACAGTCACATCTCTACGCGCATAACAGACAGTAGTAAATATAAATACTGCTCAAATAATATGAATATTCATGGGTCGTGTGTTTGTGCAGTGAATTCTATTTCAAGGACGAAAATGGATTGTTAAAATAAACGGGTAAGTAAGTTTTAAGTTATAATATAATTTATTTGTATTTAAAAAATAGATTTGATGTAAGTATATCTAGGTAAGTGCATGTAGGAATTGAACTTGACCCTAAAGAAGATTGCGTAAATATTAAAGTTACACGTTGTATGCACATAAGATAATGCAAAGCACATTAAATCAGTATACTAGATTTATTTAATGTTATTTAAAAATACCAAAATGTATGAAGCACCTGCTTACGACACAAATCTTTGCAAATTTTCTTTTTTTACAAATCTTTGCATGAGTAGTAGACATGCGCATAACAGTGCATCGAAAGTCAATGCCATATGATATGCACCGGTTCCAAAGTACATCAACTTTTGATATGCACTTTAGTACATATCAACCGGCCATGAGGGCGGTCGATAAATACGATTTATACACTATGCACTGCGGTTGATAATAGCAACCGCAGTATATAATATATACTGCGATTAATAGTACATAGGGCATACCCATGTCACTTACAGACATGTGTATACACTATGCAGAACATCACTTCTTGAGATATAAACTGTAACGCAATGGAATAGGGTTCATTTTAACTTGTTGTGGCTAAGCTATGCTTCGGTCTCATTCACTCTCATTATAATTTGTATTAGCTGTCGCGGGTAATGCGTTTCACGTCAGAGTTGGCGAGCCATACATATTACATGCACTCTTTCTCTCACTCATTGCCCGTGTGATACGAATGAATGCGATGCCATAGTCAATGCGGTGTATAGTACATATCTCAATATCTCGGGCAATGCGAGTGAATGTATACACTGCTCAGTGAATATGTACTTTGTGATATCAACCGCAGTGCATATCCATGTCTAATGAGTAGTTCTATTATTAATTATTTCTTACATTAAATTTATTTTGCTAACCATAATATATGATAGCAAACTGTGTAATGAGCCTACGATTATTATGTTACCTTACATAATTAATCATAGTTTTTGTTTAATTGTGTTCTGTTCATTTACAAGCAAAACCCAAGAGTGCTTCGTAGTTATATAAAAGAAAATACTTGTGTATCTAGTAGTATTAAGCCTTTACAATTATTAGGAGTTACATTTCTGTTGATTTTACGCCCAGAGTCCATAGAAATTTACCTACCATCTTTTAAAATTTTAAGGAACTCTTCAATATAGTGGAAATATACCTACTTTACCCACTATACATATATAGAGTACGTAAATGTGACACGCAAAAGTTGAGATATACAATTTTCGGACGCTATTTTAAACTTAAAGCGGCCCGTTGGCAGCATCGTTCATTCATTCAGCATTTTTCACTTAAGAATTGGTGTAATCATACTGAGCAGTAATTATAAAAAATGTTGAATAATTAGGGTATCAAAAATAATTATCACTTTATATTAACCGTTATTTATTAATATATTTAGTAAATAAATAGGTAGCAAAATTATATATAAATCTAAAAAGAAGTTACGTAATTCACTATAAATATTTGTACAGATTTTTTTTTCTTCAGATTGATACAATTAATGGTGAGGATGGGCAAGAAAAGTGATGTAGCATTAGATGTACAGAAACAACTATTTATGAAAAATCGACATCAGCTCAAAGGACCGAAATATGATAGAAATGTGTACCAGAAACTAGCTGAAGAGCTTAATTATGCTATGTCTCCGAAAGCATTGTACCTAAGTTATAAAATAAATTTTCTGGGCACTAATGACCTCACACCGGAGCCAACAAAAATTGATGACAAACTAGGAAACATTAGTGTTGGAACGACACCTTTGAATTCGTCTAAGAAATCGACACCTTTGCCTGAATCATCCGAACATAGTAAAAACGAAGATAGAAATAGAGTTATTTTTAAATTTCCTGTGGATATTCACGAGTGGAAAAAAATACAGCCAATACGCAGCACTTTTCGACGAAACGATAAAAAGAAGCCATACCTGAGATATGAAACATACAAAACCATTCCTAAGTATAAATGGTCCTGCCTTTTGAGGCAAAAGCTTTGGAAACATTTTAAATTGCCATGTACAATATCTTTTAAAAATTATAACATTAATAGCAATGGAATTACCTTCCACGGAAAATGTACTCAGTGCAACGCAAAAGTGCGTATTCATGACACCGAGAAGACAGACAAGGTCGTCGAATTTCTTTGTGAAATTATCAACTTAGATAATAACTTTAAGCATGACCCACGAAAGAAAGTTCGTTGTACTCCGTACTTGAGACGAAAATTATCAGATAATTTAAAAGAAAAGCCAGCAGCCATTGTTCATAAAGATCTGGCACGTCGCACAATGACATTCGGAGATACAGAACCACCTACATTGCCATCTCTTGGAGTACTCAGGATAATCCGTTATGAATCTAATAGTCAACATTGGTATCACAAAAATGAATTAATGTCTTTGATAATTTTAGCTGAGAGCGTTGAGTTCTCTAATATAATTCAAGAAATACTTATAAAACCAACATTTCATGTACACTATTGGTTAGAAGAACAACTCAATTATTATAGACACTATTCTAAAGTAGTTGACAGAATAACTATTTCCCTAGATGCTACTGGTTCTATTTATAAAACTAACAACCTAACCAAGAAATTATTTTTATACGTAGTAATGTTAACTGCTAATAATAGCTTGAAATCTGTACCCGTCGCCCAAATGGTTAGCAATTCCCATACCAAAGAAACTATTGCGGATTGGTTATCTAAATGGGCAAAGAATATCACTTCGCCCGCAGAAGTTATAACTGACGACTCATCGGCTTTGATTGCGGCTGTAATTAATTGTTTTACAAAATTTAACTCAACCAAGGATTATTTAGAGGCTTCTTTTAAAGCATTAGAAGGCAACTTCATTGTACCTAATTTATATATGAGAATTGATACGAGCCATTTTATTAAATCTATTCGTAAAATTTCTTTAGAAAACGCACCAAAAAAAGTGAATTTCTTATTTGTTCAGTGTATTCTTTACATTAAAAAAGCAGAAAATATTAATGTCATCAAAAACATCATCGATAAACTGCTAGCTATAATCCTGTCTAAATATCATTCCAAGGATTGTACTGAAGCCCAATATTACCTGAGAAGTGTACTTCAAAATGTAAATATTAAGGAAATACATGATAATATAACTGAAGATGACTCTTTATCAAGTGATGACCGTTACTGTTTACATGATGACGTTCATGTTGATACAACGTTTAATGAGCTGAATTTCGCGAAGTGGTTTGAGGAAACTGTTACACATCATAAAGAAGAAGTTTGTGTAACTGGCCCTCTAAATGATTTTTATTATCCGCCCTTATTAACGACAATAAAACGACTACTGCGAAAATTGCCCCTGTGGTCGAATGTCATGATGCCATTATATAAATCAGATAATAAAAATCCTTCGTCGAGTGCATCAGAGGATCATTTTAAAACTTTAAAACACTTGCTGCTGAAATCTAAAATAACAAAACATAGAATTGACGTTTTCCTGCAAAGACATATTAATTATTTAAAAGGAGAGTTAAATATTGCAGCGAGTAAATTTCATATAGAACCTAACACTGTAAAAAAAACAAATCGCAGGACGACAAAACCCATAAGTAAAAAACAACAAAAACCGAAACGACAATTTGTTCAAGACTCAATATTTAGCGATCAACCAACATTTGTAGAAAATTGGGGAGGTCAAGCAGACAAGGCCGTTAATGTAAAGCCACATACCGGTATAAAATTTATAAAAAATGGTAACATGATTAAAAATTCAACAGTCGTTAACACATGCGGTTTTGATGCAATAATGTTTTTGATTGCATTTGGCTTTCAGTCGTTTTCTAATTTCAAAATGGAAATTGAGTCAAAAGATAATAAACTTCGAGACTATATAAATCTCATGTTAAATGAAAATGTTGACAAAGGTACTGTGTATGAAATGAGAAATTACGTTTGTCATGAATATTTTGACCGGCCAGCGCATGTAAAGATAATAACAGATTGTGAATGCAATGTCGCTAATTTCTATGAGCAAATGTTTACCAATTTATTTTACAGTGCTCAGTTTATAAAAGTTTGCACAAAAGAAGAATGTCAATATTATGTAGAAATCATAAGACCTTTTATAGCTTTGAATATTAACATAATTAACACGTTTGGTATTTTGGCATTAGAAGAATCACTTGCTATCGAAACTACTTCTCAAATTTGTAAAAATAATTGCGGTGGAACTGTCATTTCAAGTTATAAATTACAAAGGATTATAACCTTTGATTTAAATGGAACAGATGCAATAGTTTTGTGTAATATCCCGGTCACTATTAATATTCAAAATCAAATTTATGGTGTCGTTGGTGCCATTGAATATGTAGGGAATTCAGAGGGAACTCTGGGCCATTATAAGTGCCATACGCTTAGCCATGATCTGTGGCTATGTTATGATGATTTGGCCTTGAAAATTAACAAAAGTACAGTGGAGTCGATATTTTTACACACTCTTACTTACGTTTTAGTGAGTGATATGTGATATTTAATACAACTAAAAATAATAACTTTTACGAATATTCCGCTTTCACGTCGAAGCGGAGCTCAGGGTTTGCTGAATATGATCCTATGAGTGACGGCTCTGGTAATTACAGTGAAACCAGAATATGTTTTTGAGCCATGGTTTTTAAATACATGTATTTTGTAATAATTTAAAGTTAATTTTACACTATTTAAGAATCTGGTAAAGACTAGTTGCTAAAAATATGCATATGAAACTGTGAACTGTTTAATAAGAAGTCAATACTGTTGTAATGTCATCTGTGATTACTTTTAATAAGTTAATTTATGTACTAGTTTTTCTATGATTATTCCATAGGTAACATAATATTAGTAACATAAACGAACAATATTCTAATTGTTGTAGTCGTTGAAAAACATCTGTGATTACGTGGATTTAATTAATTGCCTGTGATTATACCAAATAATTAAAGCGATTCATGCAAATTAATATTAGTGTAATGTAAGGTTCAATCAATATGATTTATTGAACGCGTATCTGTGATTTTTTAAGATTTTTAAGCTCTGTAGTGTTATTGAGACATAGGTTGTTATTCCATGTAAACGAACTAATCTGTGAAATGTAATGAATCTGTGATTTTATTGTAATGTATGATTTTTAAGACTTTGAGCTATGTAGTCTTAGCGACACTAACTTGACACTTGTACGATTATCGACCTATTATGTATAAGTACCTAGTTATCGTTTATATAGTTTACCATATTGTTGATTTGTTTATTTTAATAAAGATTTACTCAATTTAAGCAGTATTTTTTATCCTATTTTCATGTAGAATCATGGTCACCCCATCAGTTTTAATGTATGTATATTTTAGATTGAATTTATCTTCTAAAGTATTGATACAGCAGAATTGCAATTTAGTTGAAAGGAATGTACTCCTATATATTATTCAGGAAGTCGAATTTTGTAAACATACACGGCTTATTTAAAAAGATATAGGCAACTATAGAGGGCCGTGCTGAATGAACTAAAATAGATTTATTTTTCACAATATAACAAGTTGTATGAGAAATCAATGCGGTACATATGTTACTTGCTAAACATCAATTATTTTTTAATAGTTTTTGGCTTAGTATGTTTTGTCTTTTTTAGATATTTCTTAAAATGATTTTTTCCAGCACGGCCCCTTATCCACATCTATATATTATTTGTTATTATGAATTCACAATAACTGTTGCGGCACATATAACGTATTAATAGAGTACATTTCTTGAGTTATAGACATTTGTTAATACGGTATGTATTATTCAAGTTACATGGGGGGCCGTGCTGAAAGCGTTTGGCTGGCACGGCCACCTTTTTTTGCATATTTCTTCAAAAGTATAGAGGTACATTGAAAAAGAAATCGGTACATATACTGCTAGAGGCGAGTACATTGCAATGGTGTACACCATAAATGCAAATTCTGAGGGGCCGTGCTGGGCAAACGTACATACGAGTTAGTCATTGATCATTCTGCCATGGTAATCTCCCGACATCGGAAAGAAAATATTGAACCAATTCTGTCCTTATAACCTCAGGAGATTGTGTCCTTGTAACCTCAAGGGAATGTGTATTGTCTTGTCTAGGCAAGTCAGCAAACAAATTATTTTCACGTGGTTCCCTGCGCCAATCTCCTGGATTGATTTCTCCCCTACTATTTTCAGTATCATATTCATTTTGTTGTATTATACCATGTCGTTTTACATAATTGAACAAATGAATACATGCCAATGTTACAATAGTAACTTTTTGTGGATTTAGCTGGATGGGTTTGTTAAATATCTTAAATTGTTTTGTTAACTGTCCAAATACGTTTTCAACTACTCTTCGACCTCGACACATGCGATAGTTGTACACTCTCTTGGGAGACCCTTTCGCATGATTACCATCATAAGGTTTTAAAATATTGGTTTGTAAAGGAAACGCATCGGCGCCCAAAAAAAAATAGGGTACTGGCATAATTCTTCCAGGTAGAGGTTTTTTATCTGGCAAATTTAAATCATTATTATATAACATTCTGCATAATGAAGAGTTAGCAAATACACCACCATCGGAAATGCGACCCTGGCACCCCACATTAGCGTATAAAAACTTATAATCTGCATCCACTAATGCAAACAGTACAATACTGAAATACATTTTATAATTAAAATAATCGCTTCCACTTCGTGCTGGACATTCAATTCTAATGTGCTTTCCATCCATAGATCCAACACAATTAGGTACATTCCATCTACTCAGATATCCATCTGCAACTTTTGTCCATTCGTTTGATGTTCTTGGAATCTGAAATCGGAAATGTGCTCGGTGATAGGATAGCCATTTGCCTACTTATATAGTAATTTTTCGGAACATAGTTTTTCTGGAAGATTAAAGAAAGTTAAACGCCCATATATGTACATACCTTCACATAATCCGAAAGTCCATCTACGATAGCTTGGCACACTTCTGGAATAATGTAGGAAATAAGTTGAGGAGATACTTTAAAGGTGTCACAAAGACTGTTGAATGAATCTCCCGTAGTCAGGTATTTTAATGTTAATGATAATCTGTCCATTGGTGAAATTGCACTTCTGTAATTTGTATTTTTTTTAACTATTGTGGGTCCAACAATGCTTAGTAAACATTCAAAGTCGGTAAACGTTAACGACATAAATGTCTTAAAATGTAAGGGTCTTTTTACAATCAAATCGTCTGTTCTTAAATCTTTTATTCTATCACTGTTACTGTAACGACTGCGACTCATTAAGCTTGGTCTAACCCAACACTGTCGTTTGCTCTTCAGGGACCCAGCTAAAATTATTCCACATGCTGCTATTATTAGATCAGCATCAGTATCCATGTTTATTGTAGGCTGCAATATTCGAGAAAAACAACACGTCACGTTCGTACACACTGCAATCACTAACTAAAAAAGTTGTACTGATTTCTTGCCGCCGACTAACTCACCGACACAGCCCCATGACACATGTTGGCGGGTTGGCGGGTTTGGGTCGCCGACACCAAGCCGGGACATGGGACACCACCGGGCTGTGTCGGCGGGTCGGCGGGTTTGGTGTGTAGACTCCTTTACACAACGTGTTTTTTAGTGTGTAATATGCCGAAGGCAAATTGAAGCAGTTTGATAGAAGCAACAGACGACGCACCTACTGATAGACACATTACTTGTAAACAAACAACCGTGTAGGTAACATCGTCCATAGAACACACACACACAGAGCAAGACAGCAGCGTCACATTACAAGCAACGCGATTAGTTTATAGATAGTGCCTGGACAGCGTGCACGCATTTATATGTTCTTTTCGATCCTTTGTTTGCCACGTCGTAAAACTCGTAGGTAGGTCAAAAACAAAACAAAACGTTAGAAAACGGTAGTTCGTTTAAAAAAAATATTTTACTAAGAACTATGTGCAGTAGTGTTTTTAGTGTGTGGTGTTGTGTGCCTATTTTTTTTTCACATGTTTTTCAATATTATTCAGGAAAATATGCCGTTCAAAATAATTGAAACAATAGAAAAAGGCCAAAAACGACTGTGCATTATACCTAGTTTTTGGGAGTCTAATGGTATTTTAAGATGGCCAAAAAAGCGATTAGATATCAATAAATTGGTCAAGGACGAATATTCGCAGCCTGTAGATAATTGGTCTTCTTCACATTGCTGTGTCAAAAGACAATTATTGTCATCATACGACGAAGCAACACGAGAACTAGATCTCATGCTACAAAATAGCGACACCGAATTTGATAATCAGACAGAAGTAATCACAACAAATAGTAATATTAACTTTAGTAATTACAATACTCTAGCTGGGCAATTTTTACTTCTACTGGGCATTATTTTGTTACTTCATTATTAGTTAGCCTTCCCCGCATGTCTATTAGACGTGACTTTATGAGTGTTTACCCCTAAGACGACCCACTGACCAATATATGTATAGTATACCTACATACTTAACATTTTGGGCCAACTTCATATCCAGACTACTAATCCATTTTATGTGTGATTTCAGGCACTTAATCAACCAGAGAAGTCATTAACTTTATCTACAGCTACAACATCAACACCGGTTCTTCCAACAACTACAGCTGAATACGTTATTCAATATATACATTACTCTGATGTGGCAACACAAAATACTAATTTCGAAACACAAATTCCAACACAAACACTGATGTGAATCAGATTGAAAATTACCTAAAATTGATTTTAGACAATCAAATAAATATGACACAAACAATAAATGTTCTAATGGACAACCAGAATTTTTTTTTACACAAATTGGCAAGTCTAACAGTGCAAATAGATTACGAATTTTCCAAGTGTGACCATACTAAAAATACAGACGTGGTTACACTGGGCAAATCCAACGAGATTGAAAATGATACTTTTCTCATAAAACCTATTGATTCAGTTAAAGAGCTAGAAGAATTGGAATCACTTTTAACTGACAAGCAGCAAAAAAATTAACTGCTGAAGCAATACTCTTTTGTATGTTCACAATCGGATGGAAGAGGTGGAACCTGTGCATACAAAATATTAGATATGTTTTTTACTCGTGATTTCTTATGCAAGTGTTCCTGGACTGGTGGTAGTAGAGGTAGTGATAACGTAAAAAATCCTCTAAAGGCTTATAAAAACGTCCTTAAGTTTTACTACGAACTGATACGTATCTGGGACCAAACTCATACCATTTAAAATAATGAAAACTTTTTTAAAACTGTTCTTAAAAATTCTGTAAAGACAAAACTCAGCAAGAATGAAAGAGTATCAACAAAACGTAGGAGAACAAACAAAGATACACTTAAAAATTCCAATCAAACCACCAACCAAGTTGAAAGCGTCATGATTGTTGCAGACGACGACGCTACAAATGAAACAAAAAATACCACGGAAGATGTTACAGAGGAAAGAGAAGAAGACGAGGAGAAGGAAGAGTCCCTTTGTTAGATCACCCATCAAAAAAAATCTCTACCTTAATAACTACATTTTCATTTATCTTATCGGGCAATGTTATCGTTAATAATATTAATTATTTGATGAGCAACTACATTTTGAGACTCATGTCATGGAGGCTGTGCGCAACTGCTTTTACCGTCTCAAACTCTTGTACCATGTCCGTCCCTACATAAGTGTGGATATGCGTGTCATGCTCTGTGAGTCACTAGTTTTATCCAAGCTGAACTACGCTGACACTGTGTATGGGGCGTGCATTCTTGGTAGGAGTGAGAGATTGATACAGCGGGTACAGAATGCTTGTGCAAGATTTTGTTTTAATGTCCCTCCTAGATCTCACATTACTCCGTTTTTAAATAAGGGTAATTTGATGAGAATGTCAGAACGGAGAAAGCTTCATCTGGCTACCCTGCTATTTGGCATAATTCTCACAAAAAAACCTGACTATCTATATGGTAAATTAACTTGGTCTCGAGATGTGAACAAAGTCAAAACTAGAGCATCTGCTTACCTCTTGTTGACCTTGCCCCATAGAACTGCTGCATTCCGTGGAAGTTTTAAATTCGCTGCTTCTCGTTGCTGGAACGACCTGCCACCGCCGTTTCGTGCTTTAAGAACAGTTGGTACTTTTAGTTCCAAATTCAAACAACACCTGTTATGCATTCAAAAAGATACCACATAAACTTACCCTAGGTCTGCACGCTGTTAGTAACATAATTGGTGATTTTGTTCTATTTTCTGCGTAAATGCATGACTCTGCCTGGCGACAAAGCACTACACTTCACAGCCCGCAACTATTAATATTTATCTTTATTATACTTAAACGCAATTTAGATGCTTCAAGTCGATATAGCTTTTTGTTTTGTTTATTTACATTTATGTTTCTGTTCAACGGGTTCAACCATCTTTTCTTTGTGACAGCCGACCATAACCTCCCACTTGCGCCCGCGCGCTCTATTCATTTGTCTATGATATCGACAAATGAAGCTGGAGCACTGGGCTATTGGGTGTCAGCTTATTTATTGTTTGTATGTACCTACCGATTATTATTTTTTTATTTTTTTTTATTTTTTTATTATTTATATAATTATATATTAATAATTGTTGCATTTTTTTTTACCCATATTTATACTTATTATTTTATTTGTATATTTCTGTTAAATATGCTCCGTGACTGTATCCGTGACACCACTGACTGGCCCTATCAGAATACCAGCGCTGCGTTATTTATTTTTTAGGCTGCCCGCACACACGCAATAATAATGACAATATTGCGGTATTGTTCAATATTATTGTGGATTTCCGGAAATTCTGATTTTATCACGCCAATATCGGGGGGAGGCAGGGATATTGTCAATATTATTGTGTGTTTGCGAGTCGTATTGCAATATTTTAGTTGAGCAGGCGCATTCAATGAGAACGCACGGTTCATTTTTTGAAAATGGAAGACGAAGACAGCATCGAGAGTGTTCCTTCAACTGATAAGGAATATTTAAAGGAATTTATTAGACTATGGGAAACATATCCAGAACTTTGGAATACATCTTCAAATGATTATCGGGATAAAGTGAAGAAAAATATTGCACTTGACAAGTTACTCGTAATTTATAAAAAGATCAAACCAGCAAGCACGAAGGAAGATGTTAAAAAGAAGTTGAATTCCTTGAGGACTAATTTTAGGAAAGAACTTAAGAAGGTCACAAAATCTAAATCTTCGGGTAAAGGAACTGATGACGTTTATGTCCCATCTAGCTGGACTTACTACGAACTACTTTTTTTAACGAACGATGAACAACCGGTAATTCAAAGACAGGTTAGTATGATTTATTTAGTATTTATTGAATAATACTACATCGATAAGCAGAGTCGTAAATGCACTTTCATATTTCACATATTTTTACAAAAGTACTGACAATAGTTATCTCTAATCATTTTAGCACTTCTCATATAGTTTTTACTTTGAGTAGACTGCAGGTTGGTTAAATTGATTTCTGTGGAGTCTTCTCCTGTGTTTACATATATGGCGCCTTGCTCTTTGATTAAAAAATTATGTAAGTAACAGCAGGCTAAAGTCAGTATAGTCGCTTTTGAGGGTTCTAGATTTATGGTACTCTGAAAAACACCAAAACGTTTTGCGAATATACCAAATGCACACTCGACTGTAGATCGAGCACTTGACAAACGTTTGTTGAATATTTGCTCATTAGGACTACAGTTTTTTGTGAGTATGGTTTCATCAAATTCGGACCTAGAGCAAAAGCTTCATCACCCACGAATACGTATGGATATAAATCTGTGGTATTCGGTAGATTCGTAGGGCTGGGTAAATTCAATAAGTCTTGTTCATAATGTTGCCAAAATTTGGAATAAAAAAGGACTCCACCATTAGATATCCGGCCGTTAATTCCAACATCAACCATTATAAATTCTTTGTGAGCACTTACTAATGCCAGTAAAACAATGCTGAAAAACCCTTTATAGTTGAAATAACGCGAGCCAGAGTTTGGTGGCCTAATAATCGCATTGTGTTTTCCATCAAGTGAACCCAAACATGTAGGAAATCCATATTTGCGTCCAAACTCATCAGCTATTTGTTTCCATTCTTGTTGTGTTGAAGGAATCTGAAACAAATTTTTACAATAAAAGTTATTTTTTATAGGAAAACACAGAAAGTACTGAGACAGAAGATCTTCAAAGGTATTCAGTATCGTCGATGGATCCACCGGCGCCGCCAACTCGGACAGGGACAAAAAAAAAGAAAATTGATCATCAAACTTTAATTGAGCGAGCAGTATCATTTATGGAAAAAAGTGACAATCATAATATTAATTCTGAAGATCAAGATGAATATCACCACCTAGCCATAGTTTGGGCTGCAAAGCTCCGGAAATTGTCACCTACTCAGAAAGTGTTTGCAGAAAAAGCAATACACGATGTTTTATTCGAGGCAGGACTTGAAAATTTACACAGAAATTCCGTAAAAATAAATAATGACTATGATTTATCTACAGTTAAACCCAGAGCACCAACAACTGCATGTTATGTTACATCACCATCTTTATCACCAAGCACGCAGAATTCTAATTTGTCTTATGGTCCATCGCCTCGGTCTGTGTCACAACCTCCTTCAACCTCTTTTAAACATGTTGATTTCTCTCAACAACCTGAATTGGTTCGAACTCAAATCTACCCCAATGAAACTGCTACTCTTTATTCTTTTAATAGCAACACACCATTTATAAGTTCAGGTGATCCAGCTCAGATAATACTAAGACCCAGAGAAAACCAATCAAGACACTTCATCTCTTCTGATATAATTTCTCAAGAAACTGTATAATATGACACACCTTCTGACACAACTACTACAACAATAGCTGGCCTGCAATGTGATACTGAGGAAATCTCTGAACCATCAAAAAGTACTTTAAAAGACTATCTACAGACTTTTTCATAAAAAAAAACGAATATTTGGTGATTTTGTGTTAATTTCTTAGTGCGATTAATATATTTTTTTTATTAAAGTTTATTGTTTAGTTTTACTTACCTTAATGTAATCTCTCAAGATATAAATTAATGCATTACACGTCTCCATGACTGCTGCACTTATAGTACGTGGCGATATTATAGCGGAATACTTTAAGTCTTCAAAACTTCTGCCTGTTGCTAAAAAGCGGAGAGTGACTGCCAACTTTTCTTCGGGTGATAAAGATTTTCTCATATTAGTATCCTGTTTTTTTAAGTAAGGTGATATTAAAGTTAATATTTTATGATAACTGTTGTCTGTCATTCTAAAATAATTTTTAAAATCATCTTTTTCTGTAAGTCTTAATTCATTAATTAATTGAAAGTGGCTCAGTTCCGCTTTTTTTTGCATCCAGTCCTTAATCCAGCGTTTCTTTTTAGTTTGCTTTTTGTTTTCTAACAAAGATAATATAATAAACAATGCGAGAGCTTTTTTCTTTTTATCCATTTCACACAACACTTCCGCGCAGGTCGCGGATCTATACGAGATTGAGCCTGTTTTTGTTAGTAAATATTGACAATCATATTTTACAGTATGCGGGGCTTTATATTGATAAAATATATTGTCAATTTTGGTTTGCCAATTATATTGCGTGTGTGCGGGCAGCCTTAGATATCGCAGCATAAGCTGAGATAGGGACCATATTTTGGCCTCGCGCAGATAATTATTTTTTTTTAACTGTTTAGTTTTTAATTTTATTTTACTAGTTTGTTAGTCTTGTGCGAGTCCCAAATAAACATTTTTCTTTCTTTCTTTCTTTCTTTCTAATAATTTTATTTTATTAACTTAACCCAATCTAAGTTTATCATAAAAACTTGTTTATTTTTTGGTTACCTAGCTTTCTAAGAGTGCTTACGTTTACAAACTATGTTTAAATCTTACTTGGCTAACGACAGGTGTTGATTGCAGAAACTGAATTTGCAGGTGGGGTGTGTATTATGCGGATACTCTTAGCATTTATAAAAACACGTAATCTCGTGACTGTGATTTTATTGCCTATCTAATAACTCAATATTACTCAGTAAAAATTTAAAGGACCATGATTGTCCGTGCAACAGTGTAATATATAAGTTAGCATTTAAGAAGAAAACACGTAATCTCGTGACTGTGATTGTCCTTAAGACACCAAATTATGTGACTGTTTTTATTGCCTACCTAGTAAGTAAGTATAACAAAGAAACTATTTGATTATGTTCATGCGACAGTGTTTAATAGATAAGTTAGCATTTAAGAAGAAAACACGTAATCTCGTGACTGTGATATATTGTCCGTAAGACACCAAATTATGTGACTGTTTTTATTGCCTATCTAGTAAGTAAGTAGAAACTATTTGAGTATGTCCATGCGACAGTGTTTTATAGATAAGTTAGCATTTAAGAACAAAACACGTAATCTCGTGACTGTGATTGTCCATAAGACACCAAATTATGTCCAGTGGTGTTTGTTTATAGTTTTTTGACCATCTGCGGGTTTTGCAATAAATAAAAATAAAAACACATTTTCTTGATTACAAAGTGATTTATTTCTCTTTAAAACTTAAATTTAATTAATTTAAACTGTATGCAAAAGGGGTATAAAGTATAAGTAATTTTTGTGTTCAGTACATACTAATTTAGATTTTATATCTTTAGAACTAACTACGGTTTCTGTCCGCTTGATAGTAGATAATTTGGCTTTGAATATGTTTAAGTATGATGATTTAATTGGTTCTTCAAAAACGTCGATTATGCCAGTAATTTTATTATATTTTATATCTTTATTTCACTGCTAACAACGGTTTCTATTTTTTTCACTTCCAAAATGTCACTATTGTTACATATAAAATATTTATCCTGTGGTTTCAAAGAAATTTTAAAATCTTTCAAATGTAGTATATTTAGTTTTCTGCTATTGGTAGTAACAAAGGGTTCAACATATGTGATTTGCTGATTTTGTCTGCTCTTGCTCATTTTTAATCCTGAATTTTCACTCAATCTTTTTGCTACTTGAGCAAGAGGTTTGTTGCCATGCCTTAGCATCCTTTTAACAAATACAGCTTGTTTTCAAAAGGATAAGCACTAAATGTATGAAGTGGACCAAATCGTTGTACTTCATCTGTGAGATGCACTACATTATGGACATTGCTAGTTATATAATCTGATCCATAAAAGCCTTTATAATGCTCAACAAAATATTTTAGAAGCTCTTTTGCCAGTGGCAGAAAATGATTATAGTTTTTGCTAGAGCATATTGTGATGCCACAAAAAAATGCCAGGAAATGTGAAAATGCATCGTGTTGTAATGCGTCTGGAAGTATTACAATGCTCAAATAAAGTAAAAAAGATCTATATTCTGATGCTTTCCAATGAGAAAGACAGTCTAATCCTCTTACTGACCTATGAATTTCAGATGGCAATTTGCGTTTAGTAAGAAAATTTGAAACTGTTTCGGTATCTCTGGCACTCCATTTGGTAAAATATTTTCCAAAATTACCGTTACGCCAACCAATTAATAACCGCTTCATTATTCCCAAATCCACGAGGTGTAGAGAATCTGCTACCGGGAAGTCTTGTATCATATCAACAGGCAACTTCAGTAGAGGAGAATCTTTTTTATGGTGAGGCCCATATTTTTTTCTCGAAATTCTTGGTCTGTTCTAGGGCGGCAAATAGTTTCAGGAATTGTCACTGTATGTGATAAGTATGAGTATTCTCCTACTGTGACACATTTTAGGCAACCATGTTTTGCATTAAAGTTACATACACCTGAAAGTTAAATATAAAAAAAATCTGGGGGTAGTCAAAAGTGAAACAGCTAAATTTTGTCTCTTTATTAAAAATTAGATTAAAAATATTAAAATTATCAGTTTTATACATAAATGATACATAACATCTGTTAATCATCCCTACCTGCCAGTGAAGTGTTTTCAGCTCTAAATTATTTATAACATCACTCTACAATGGAGGCAATCAACCGCACTGTTACTGATATGAGCAATATGTTCAGTCAAAGGATGTCGGAATTCGAGAAGGAGTTGCAAAAAAGTCCTTGTACCATTACAATCACCACCTCAGGTTTGGCAGCGGAGTTTGCATCTTTCCGGACATTTATTGTTCAGGCGCTCGGTACTCTCCAGCAGCAGGTTGGCATACTAGCACAAAGCCTCGATAATATAGAGATGCATGGAAGGCGTAAAATCCTGCTGTTGCACGGAGTGTCAGAGGAGCAAGACGAGGAGACTGCACAGGTGGTGGCTCAAATAGTCAAGCAACATCTCAAGTTGGACTTGACTACGTCTGGCATCAAGCGGTGTCACAGGATGGGGCGCAGCACATTACACAAACCCCGACCAATCCTCTTCAAATTGCATGATGTGGCTCTCCGGGACAAAATCTGGTTTGGCAAAACTAAGCTGAAGGGGTCTGGCATCACTGTTTAAGAGTTCCTTACAAAAGCCAGGCACAACGTCTTCATGGCGGCGCGGGACAGATTTGGTGTGACCCAATGCTGGACGACGGAAGGCACTGTTTTCGTCCTTGATTCAAAAGGATCCCGGCATCGAGTCACTTCCTTTGCCGATCTCAATAACATCGCGCAGCAACCGGAGCAGCCCTCAGGACAGCCGGAGACTGGCATCGTTCAACCCGTCACAGTGGGAAAGGTCGCTGCAGTGCCTGCAGTTAAAACCAAGCGTGCTGTAGCCAGAAAGTGATGTCTCTATTGTTTTTCTATTCTTTTCTTTTAGGTAGTCCAGGTTGTAGGTATGTTTTGTCTACTTTCAGTAGGTAGTTCAGTATACTGTAGAAGGTACATTTTCCAATCCTTGGCAACTTGTCATAATTAATTTCCAGCTTGTTGTGTACCGTATTTTTTGTTATTCTTTATCAATGTCAAATGTCAATTGTCACTGTCACTATCTTTCTGTTGTATCTGTCATTTTGTTGTTTGCGTACCATATCGCGGCACTAACACTCTTTTAATTACGCTCCGTTACACGGTCCTACTTTTTATTTTATGTTTTTCTTTTTTTGTAAATATACTCGTATTTTGTTATACCTGGACTACAACATCAAATTTACATTATTTTTCGTTTTACTATTGTGTTAAGCACAACTGGCAGGTGGACACAACTTTTAAAATCGTATTTTTTATTGTTTTTGTTTTAGATTTTTATTTTATCTTATTTTTATATACTCATATATGCTCAGCCCAGGCTGTGGCAGTGATACTGATACTTTTTTTTCTTTAAATAGTGATGATGAAAGCTTCTTAAGTGTTCCTTCGTTAGCAGACACTCTCGTCTCTGTATTTTCCGATGTCTCCAAGAACTTTAACGTAGTCCACATAAATGCCCAGAGTATTCCGGCTCATTTCGCTGATATGCTGGCCAATTTTGACTGTAAGAATATTCATGCGATCCTTGTTTCTGAATCGTGGTTAAAACCTTGTCTTCCGTCTTCCTCTTACTCTCTTCCAGGCTTTCAACTCATCAGGAATGATCGCGCAGTCGGTGGTGGTGGTGGTGTGGCTATTTACCTTCGTAATTATATTCCCTTTTCTATTGTTAACATGTCCACTCAGCCGCCCCCGCCGAACGCTGGTGAACATCTTTTCCTGGAAGTTGAACTTCATCATTCTAAGATTCTTCTTGAGGTCTTCTACTGCCCTTCTCTTCGGTTTAATTTCTTCTCTTCTTTTGAACGTATTTTAGAAGCCTTAATTCCCTCTTACAGTCATAGCATCATAATGGGCGACTTTAATACATGTCTCCTTAAAAATGACTCCCGCTCTACTTCTCTTCTCCGTATTATTGAATCTACCAATCTCTCTATACTCGATCTTGGTGCCACTCACCATTTTCCTAACTCAGTCCCCTCACTCCTCGATCTTATTTTTGTCTCATCTCTCGATCACGTCGCTAAACATGGTCAATGTTCAGCTGACGCCTTTTCCTATCACGACTTAATTTTCACTTCCTATAAAATTCGTCCACCTAAGCATAAGTCCAAAACTCTTTTGCTTCGCAATTTTGATGGGATGAACAGTGATCGTCTTCGAGAGGATGCCAGCAACATTGACTGGACGCCTCTTGTCACATCCTCGTCCGTCGACGAACAAGTTGAAATCTTGACTTCTACCCTAATCCAGCTCTACGACACACATGCACCTATTCGGGCTGTAAGAGTGAAGCATTTTCCAGCACCATGGCTGACTGATGAGATTAAACTTTTACTTAGTAAAAAAGCAGCCGCGAAGTTTAAGTTTAAAATTCGGCCCAACGACGTAAACAGGGAAAAATACATCTCAATTAGAAAACACAGCAGCAAGGTGTGTAGGAACACAAACCGCCAACATATTCATAGTTCTGTTCAAAATGGTGATCCAGCTAAGGTCTGGAATTTTCTCAAATCATTAGGTATCGGAAAAAAGTCTCATGAAAGGATTCCTAAAGACTTAGACTTCAACTTACTTAATAGTCATTTTTCAACTTCGCCAGTACTGGATAGGGCCACCAAAGCTGCTACACTAAGTCATCTTTCAAACTTTCCGATACCTGATTATTCTCCTTTTGTTATAAGTCAATTCACTGCTTGTGATGTTAAAAAGAGTATTGTATCGATTACATCCAACGCTGTGGCTGTGTCAGCCGAAAGATGATCATCCCCATCCTTGATAACATACTTCGCGTCATCCTTTACATCCTCAACTTCTCTGTTTCTAGTAGGGTCTTCCCACAAGCCTGGAAAGATGCCCAAGTCATCCGTTTGCCTAAAAAATCACATCCTGCATCTTTCTCTGACTATCGTCCCATTTCCATTCTCCCATTCCTATCCAAAGTCCTTGAAAAACTTGTCCATCAGCAACTTAGCACATTCCTTTCCAAGCAAAATCTGCTGAATCCCTTCCAATCTGGTTTTCGACCTGGACACAGCACTACCTCAGCACTCGTTCATATTACGGATGATATCAGGTCAGGTATGGAGATGGGGAAGTTAATGGCACTCGCTCTGCTTGACTTTAGCAATGCTTTTAATATGGTTGACTTCGACATTTTGCTTGGAATTATGTGCTCTTTTAACATATCTCCTTCGGTAATTGACTGGTTTCATAGTTACCTGTTTGGCCGCCGGCAGCGTGTTTGCATAGAAGAATCTTTCTCTTCTTTCCGCAGGGTGGCGTGTTATCTCCTTTACTTTTCGCACTTTTTATTAATGGTATCACTCAACGACTATCTTCTTTCTACCACCTGTATGCTGATGATCTCCAAATTTACACCCAAGCCCCTCTCGGAGAGCTATCTGATGCGATTGAGGCTATTAATGCAGACCTGGCACGAATAGGTGAATGGAGCACTGAGTTTGGGCTGAAGATCAATCCAGTAAAGACGCAACTGATTGTTGTTGGTAGTTCACGGACCATCTCAAAGATTGATTGGTCGACACTTTCCCAGGTTTCTTTCAATAACACTTTAATTCCTATAACTCACACTGTGAAGAACTTGGGGATTTATATCGACAGAACTCTTTCCTGGACTAAACAACTGCAGGAGGTCAGTCGTAAACTGTTCTGCTTCGGCGGGCTCCTTGAGACGCCTTCGGAATTTTCTTCCCATCACCACTAAAATTGCCATAGCACAATCTCTTCTTCTTCCACTCTTGGACTATGCTGACACCAGCTATCTTGATCTCACCCAAGACCAATTCGACAAGCTTGAGCGACTCCAAAATTTGTGTATCAGGTTCATATTTGGCTTGCGCAAGTATGACAACGTTTCCGAATTTCGTACTAAGCTCAAATGGCTTCCTATTCGCCTTCGCCGGAATGCCCACATACTTTCTCTTCTTTGTAATGTACTTTTTAATCCTTCTACTCATTTTATCTTAAAGACCGGTTTCAGTTTCTCTGTGACACACACTCTAGGTCCTTGAGATCATCGGAAAATCTTCAATTAAGTATTCGTATGCATTCCACATCCTTCTTTAACAAATCTTTCACTATTCAAGCTGCTCATTTGTGGAATGCATTCCCCACAGATGTGAGGCGTGCACAAACGCTACCAATGTTTAAAAAATTGGTGAAGGAGCATTACCTCTCACTACAATTTTTCTTCTCCTTTCCCATTTATATATTTGATATTTATTAGTATATTATTTAATATTGTGTGTATTTTATATTATTATGTCTAATTTATATTGTTTATAATGTTTGTACACTGACCGCCATAAATCTAACTTCTTTCGTTCAGTCCATCCAAAGGTTGTCTGTAAGAGATTGCCCTGTGCGATAAGACCGCCCATTGTACACTTGTTTTTTTAAACGTTTTTACTATGTTTGTAATGAGGTGTACAATAAAGTATATAATAATAATAAATCTGTGGCTCGACTGTCAACCAAGTGACAAATTTTTTCACGTCCAATTTTAATAAATTTAATACCAATAAATCCGTTAATAAATCATAACAAAATGACAATAAGATGGAAAAAAAGCAATAAGACTGCAATAGTGTAATAAAACTGATATAAAATGAAGAAAACTGATTTAATATGAAAAAATTATGTTGACAAGAGCCGCAGCTCAACGAGCACGCCTACCACCTCCGGCCTCATCGCTCAGCTCCGCCTCGCCGCCGCCGGAACCCAGCCCCACCGTGAGTGCTGTGATACCGGCCGTAGCAGTTGCGTCGAGCTCAAGTGATGAGTACTTCTCGCCGCCCACGTCGCCACCACCTGCACGTCGACGAAGAGGACGCCGGCCGCCGGACGTCTTAGGACCTCGAGGCCCACCGGCCTCTGATAGGGTCCCAGCTCCCGGTGGAAGTGTGCAGCGCATGCGATGGACGCAAACCATTAATGAAAACGTCATGCGCTCATACTATGGGGCTACAGAGGGGGGAACTAACTTGACTGCGTACCGTGGTCGGATGCTCTCTCTGTTTCAGGTGCTTGAGCCAGCTGTCAACGTATCAGCCCAACGACTATCGGATCAGGTGCGGGTCATCCAGCGTAACCGTATGTTGGATGACGCCGTACTTGATAGACTGCGTCTGGAATCACGGAATGGCCGCGTCTCAGCTGCTTCACCACCGGCCGCGGTACAAATACAATCTAGTGTTTCACCGCGACCCAACATCGTCGGGGAAGATGATGATGATGGGGCTATATCCGTGAGTACCCAATGCAATGAGCGATTGAGGAGCGCTTTGGAGGATGCTTTCCGAGAGTATCGCTCCACACCGCCTGAGCTTAGGCCCCGTCTACCTCGTTTGCCCATGCATAACAAAAATAGGGCGCTGGTGTGTGCTCTAGATTCGCAGCTAGCAAATTGTTTTGATAGCAGCGAAGACCTCGCCGATACCCACTCGATCTTATACTGTGCGGCTGCAGCGGCATGTCGTGTAGCTCATGTCAAATTTCCTAACAGTGATAGAGCTACACGACCAGCTGTACCAGCTTGGCAGTGCAGGATCGAGCGTCGTATTGGTGAGGCTAGAGCACTCATCGGCAAACTTATCTGCTTCAGGGAGGGCAACACCCGCCGTAGAGTGATGCGCTTTGTGAGGCGGGCATTCTCGGGGACTGATACTAGTCCTCGGGATTATCTGACCCGCGTCACAGAGCGTATCGACTTCCTGAAGCAGAAAATCTATGCATGGGCAAACCGTATACGTCGGTACAAGCGGCGAGTGGAGCGATACACTCAGAATCGCACATTCCAAAGCAATGAGAGGTGGGTTTATAGGGCTTGGGAGCGACCGGACCAAGGTGTGACTGATACGCGCCTACCGGATGATGATGTCATGTGTTCATTCTGGCGCAACATCTGGTCGGTGCCTGTCAGTCACACCGAGGGTGACTGGATTCGGGAGGTTGAGCGCGCGTGCGATCCAATACTAGAAATGGGGGCAACTACCATCAGCCCCCAAGATGTAGCTCGTGCAGTCCGTCCGTTGCCTAACTGGAAATCTCCAGGGCCGGACGGACTGCACAATTTTTGGATCAAATGGTTCAAAAGATCGCACGCTCGCTTGGCATCTCAATTCCAGTCTGCCTTAGAGTCAGGGTCGCTGCCCCAGTTCCTAACTACAGGAATAACCCACCTGCTCCATAAATCAGGAAGTACCGCGGAGCCTAAAAATTATAGACCGATCACGTGTTTACCGACGGTCTATAAAGTTCTTACATCCATTTTGAGAGCAAAGATTAACCAACACATTGAAACTAATTCGATAATGTCTGCCTCTCAGAATGGATGTACTAAGGAGCTGCTCCTCATCGATGTTGCCATTAGCCAACAGGTTCGTCGTTCCCGAAGGGATCTGTCGACATGCTGGATAGACTACAAGAAGGCCTATGACTCGGTGCCACATACATGGCTCATGAGGGTGCTGGAGCTGTATAAAGTTGACGCAGTTCTACGAACCTTCCTGATGTCGTGTATGGGGCAGTGGAGGACGGTCCTTCGCTATCCAGGATGTCGACAGATCCAGGCGAACAGCGACCCGATAAGGATCGAGCGTGGTATATTTCAGGGCGACAGCCTGAGTCCACTGTGGTTTTGTCTGGCCCTCAACCCTCTCAGTACACTGCTGGAAGGTTCGGGCCAAGGCTATCGGTTGAGAAGAGGTGGTCAGGTCATATCTCACCTCCTTTACATGGATGACCTGAAACTCTTTGCCCCCAACAACTTGCAACTGATGAAGCTACTGAAGGTAACAGAAACCTTCAGTAGCGCCATCAGTATGGAATTTGGTGTGGACAAATGTGCGGTCATGCATGTGAAGCGAGGGGAGATTATGGAATCCGTGGGAACCCAACTCTCGGATTCCATACACCTTAGATCCCTCAGCTCAACCGAAACTTACAAGTATTTGGGTATGTCGGAAGCGTTGGGCATCAATGCTAATGACGTGAAACAATCGTTGAAGGAGCGCTTCTTTGGCCGCCTGAACAAAGTACTAAATAGTCTTTTATCAGCCGGAAACAAGGTGCGCGCCTTTAACGGTTGGGTCATGCCGGTATTGATGTACTCTTTCGGCATACTCAAATGGACTCAGACGGAACTTGACGCCCTGGATAGGAGGGTCCGCTCACTGCTTACCGCAAATCGGATGCATCACCCACGGTCATCGGTGATGAGGCTGTATATCCCGCGGAAGTGCGGGGGTCGTGGCTTCTTAAATGCTAAGACCCTGCACAACCGTGAGATATGCAGCCTTAGGGAGTTCTTCCTAGAGGCCGACGTGGGTATGCATCGGGATGTGGTAGCAGTGGACAAAGGCCTTACTGCGCTCTCCTTGGCTAACGAGAACTGGCGCAAACCTGTGGTATTAGATACTAATGACCGCAGGGAGGTATGGCAGAGCAAGGAGCTTCACGGACGCTTTTACCGGGTCCTACATGGGCCCGATGTAGACTTTCTAGCGTCCGTAGCCTGGCTGCGTTTTGGTGACCTCTTCGGGGAAACCGAAGGTTTTGTCTGTGCGATTATGGACGAAGTTATGATGACGAACAACTACCGGAAATATATTGTGAAGGACGGTACGGTTGACATATGTCGGGCATGTCACCGGCCCGGGGAATCCATCCGCCACATTATTTCCGGTTGTTCTAGTCTGGCTAACGGAGACTATTTGCACACACACATACACATACATATACACCAGCAACTTGCTCTTAAATACAATCTTGTGGAATCGGAGGTACCGTACTATAGGTATGTGCCCGACCCAGTTCTCGAAAATGGCAATTGCACGTTGTATTGGGATCGGTCTATCATCACTGACAGGACTATTATTGCCAATAAGCCTGACATAGTGGTGATAGATCGACTAGAGCGTCGCGCAATGATTGTTGATATAGCAGTCCCTCATGACGTGAACCTCGTGAAGACTGAGAAAGATAAACAAACGAAGTATCTTGACTTGGCTCGCGAGGTTGTCGACATGTGGGATGTGAACACAGCAGTCATTGTGCCGATAGTCGTGACGGCCAATGGCATAATTGCCAAGAGCCTCGACCAACATCTAAAGAGGCTCTCGTTGGGCAGCTGGATCAAGGGCTTGATCCAGAAAGCAGTACTCCTGGACACGGCGCGCATAGCTAGGAGGTTCCTCTCTCAGGGGCCCTGACCACCGGTAGCTTGGACCCTGTTCCCGATACCGGTGGGCTACCATTTTTTATATTTTTAAATATTTTTATATCATTGTATTTTAATATTTAAAAATGTAATTTGTATGTATATAAAATGAATAAAGGAGATAATAATAAAACTAATCTGCTTCAGGGAGGGCAACACTCGCCCTAGAGTGATGCGTTTTGTGAGACGGGCGTTTTCGGGGACTGATATCAGCCCCCGAGATTATATGTCACGTGTCACAGAGTGCATCGACTTCCTGAAGCAGAAAGTGTATGCATGGGCAAACCGTATTCGTAGGTATAGGCGGCGAGTGGAGCGATACACCCAGAATCGCACATTCCGAAGTAATGAAAGGTGGGTATATAGGGTTTGGGAGCAACCGGACCACGGTGTGACTGACACGCGCCTGCCGGATGATGACGCCATGTGTTCGTTCTGGCGCAACATCTGGTCGGTGCCTGTCAGTCACACCGAAGGTGGTTGGATTCGAGAGGTCGAGCGAGCGTGCGATCCATTGCCAGAAATGGGGGCAATCACAATCAGCCCCCAAGATGTAGCCCGTGCAGTCCGTCCGTTGCCTAATTGGAAATCTCCAGGGCCGGACGGACTGCACAATTTTTGGATTAAGTGGCTACAAAGGTCGCACGCTCGTTTGGCATCTCAGTACCAAACTGCCTTAGAGTCCGGCTCGCTACCCGAATTTCTTACGACAGGAGTTACCCACCTGCTCCACAAATCGGGTAGTACCGCGGAACCCAAAAATTATAGACCGATCACGTGTCTACCGACGGTCTATAAGGTTCTTACATCTATTTTGAGAGCTAAAATTAATAATCATATTAACAGCAACAACATCATGTCTGTCTCTCAAAATGGATGTAGGAATGGGTCTCGCGGTACTAAGGAGCTACTCCTCATTGATATGGCCATTAGCCAACAGGTTCGGCGTTCCCGAAAGGATCTGTCGACATGTTGGATAGACTATAAGAAGGCCTATGACTCGGTGCCTCATACATGGCTCATGAGGGTGCTAGAATTGTATAAAATTGATACAATGCTACGCACCTTCCTGATGTCGTGTATGGGGCAATGGAGGACAGTTCTTCGCTATCCAGGATGTCGAAATATCCAGAGGAACAGCGAACCGGTAAGGATCGAGCGGGGTATATTCCAGGGCGATAGTTTGAGTCCGCTTTGGTTTGCCTAGCCTTGAACCCTCGAAGCACACTGCTGGAGAATTCAGGGCTGGGCTACCGGTTGAAGAGAGGTGGTCAGGTTTTATCTCACCTCCTTTACATGGATGATTTGAAACTCTTTGCCCCCAGTAATCTGCAACTGATGGAGCTACTGAAGGTAACTGAAACTTTCAGTAGTGCCATCAGGATGGAGTTTGGTGTGGACAAATGTGCGGTCATGCATGTAAAGCGTGGGGAGATTATGGAATCCGTGGGAACTCAACTCTCGGATTCCATAAACCTCAGATCCCTCTCTTCAACAGAAACTTACAAGTATTTGGGTATGTCGAAAGCGTTAGGTATCAATGTTACTGACATGAAGCAATCGTTGAAGGAGCGCTTCTTTGGCCGCCTGAAGAAGGTATTCAATAGCCTTCTATCAGGCGGAAACAAGGTGCGCGCCTTCAACGGTTGGGTCATGCCGGTATTGATGCACTCTTTCGGCGTACTCAAATGGACTCAAACGGAACTTGACGCCCTGGATAGGCGGGTCCGTACACTGCTTACTGCATATCGAATGCATCACCCACGGTCGTCGGTAATGAGAGAATATTTCCTAGCTGTCGACGTGGGTATGCATCGAGATGTAGTGGCGGTCATAGCTGGGCATTAACTCGTTAATCCGTGTACTGTTTTATTATTAACATTTAACCTCATAACACTTCGCTTGTTCCTGTTCCTAACTTCCTTCGCTTTTCTAATGACAATTTATCAACTATAACTAACATCATGCTTCCTAGTTCTTAATTTTAAGCATAGCCTAGATCATAACATCAGATTTTCATCTATTTTAGTAATTTATTCTTCGTTAGCAAGTTCGTGCTTTTAATTTATTACTTCTTAAACTATAATTCTTCTAGTCCTCTTCATCTCTTTCTGGAACTTCTGTTTCGTCCTCTCTTATAACTTTCCATTCTCCTTCTACCTTTTTAGGTGTACTATATTTCGTCTCAAACGTTGTCCTGTTTCCTCGTTTTCTACCTCAACATCGCCTCCCATTCGTGATTTAACTGTATATTGTGTTGGTTCAAAATTTGTACTAAGTTTATTTGCTTTATTCATATCTTTGATGTATACTTTCTCTCCTGGTTCTAGGTCAATATCTTGTGCTTTCCTTCTTCTGTCCGCGTACTCTCTCCCTCTTTCCTTCTGTTCTCTGTCCTTGTCTCGTAAGTCCATGTCATCATTCCTATGCTCAACGTCATCGATCATAGGTATTTTATCCCTGATTTTCCTCTGGAAGAACTGCCACTACTGTGATTGTATGGGGGGTATTATTGTACATAGTCAGATAATCGACTAACGATTCTCTCCAGTGAATTTTATTTTCAGCCTGGCATATTCGTAGTAGTTTCAGTATACTTCTGTTCTGGCGCTCGACTTCTCCATTTTGTTGCGGCCAGTACGGAACAGAGTGATATAATTTTATGTCATTTTCCTTACAAAATGACTTAAATTGTTCACTAACAAACTGTTTTCCGTTATCTGCCATTAAGGAAACTGGATACCCGAGCCTACTGAAAACTTCCCTCAGGAGTTTTATCATTTCCTTACTGGATATATCTCGACAAATCTTTATTTCGTGATATCTAGAGTAATAATCGACTACTACCAAAAGATAGTCGTTGGATGGTAATGGTCCTAAAAGATCGATTGCAATATCAACCCATGGGTGTGATGGCAATTCTCTTCTTTTCAAAGGGTGTGGTGCATTAGGTACAGACACGAGTGTGCATCCTTTACATGATTTAACCATCCTCTCCACATCTTGGTCGTATCTAGGCCACCACACTTTTGTTCTGAGTCTCGCTTTCATTGCCACGATACCTGGGTGTCCCTCATGCGCCGCTGATAGTACTCTGTTTCGCAATACTTTTGGTATAACGATTTTAGTTCCTCTGAGTAGAATTCCTTCGTGAAAGCAGAGTTCATTTTCAATCAGCTTGTAACATTTTACAGCTGCATCCCACTTGCACTCATGAACACCTTCTTTAACTTTTTGAATTTCTAGGTCTTCATTAGAAGAACGCTCAATATCACTCAATGATACCGCTATGGGTCTAACATGCTCGATTATGTTTTGTACATAATCGACATTTGGGGCACTATTTTCCGGGGTGAGTTTACATAGTCTAGAAAGAGGATCAGCAATGTTGTTTTTTCCCGGGCGATAAATAACCTTATACTGGTATGATTGTAACCGGAGCATCCATCTTTCCATTCTCGCACACGGTTTTGACTTTGGACTAAATATCACTTCTAGAGGCTTGTGATCAGTCACCAAGTCGAATTCTTTTCCGTAAAGGAACATGTGAAAGTGTTCTACCGCCCATACCAGTGCTAATGCCTCTTTTTCAGTCTGACAATAGCGGCGTTCGCAATCGGTAAGAGTTTTATTTCCAAATGCAATAACACGTGGTCCAGAATCATTTTCCTGTACTAGAACAGCACCTATAGCAACCGGACTTGCATCGGCAAATACAAGTGTTCTATCTTGTACATTATAATAGCCCAAGTCAGATATGTCAGCAAGGTCAACTTTTAAAGAGTTAAAAGAAGCTTGCTGACTCTCTCCCCACAACTCACGTATGTCAGCGTTTCTACCAAATTTATTACGAAGCAATTTATTGTTTAAGAGGTTCTGTTTTTGTAGCTAAGTTAGGAATCCATTTGCCCACGTAATTTATCAAGCCCATAAAGCTTTGTAATTCAGAAACAGTTGTAGGAGCCCTAAATTTTTCAATGGTACTTAAGTATTTATCTAATGGTCTTATACCCTGTTTAGATAGTTTGTGGCCTAAGAATTCTACTTCGTTTGTACTAAGAATACATTTTTCATGCCTTAGTATAACATTATTGGCTTCTAACACTTCAGTGACTTTTTCAAGTCTGGCATCATGTTCTGTTCGATTTTTCCCATACACTAAGATGTCATCAATGAAGTTAATAACCCCTTTACAAGGTAAGAGAATACGCTCAAGAGTTTTCTGAAATATTTCCGGAGCACAAGAAATACCGAACATCATCCTTTTGTACCGGTAAAGACCTTTGGCTGAGATGAACGTTGTGATGGATCTGGAATCCGGATGAAGTTCCAATTGGTGGAAAGCATCACAAATATCCAATTTACTGAAAATAACCGCATCTCTTATCTTCGGTAGCAACTGATCCATCGTCGGTAACGGGTGGTTTTCGCGTTTTATTGCTGAATTTGCTCGTCGCATATCTATACATAGGCGGATATCTCCATTCTCTTTCAATATATGGGAACTATAGGCGAAATCCATTCTGAAGGGCCATCAACTTTTTCAATTATGTCTTTTTCAAGAAGTTCATTTATTTTAGCATTAACTTTGTCTTCTAGAGGAATTGGTATACGTCTATAAGGCTGTGCAATCGGTTTTACTTTATCGTCTATTGGAATGTGTATTAGAACATTTTTGAATTTTGGAAATACTTTACTTCGTATCTCATTTACTGCTACACCAATCCTTAATACTCCTAATGCCAAGGCTGTCTCTTTTCCTAATAAATTTAATGCTGAGTTTTTCCTGCAAGTTCTATTGAAGATTTAAAAGCTCCTAACAACTTTAGAGGAGAATCGGATCCATATGCATAAAATCTTTTTCTTGGATTTTGTGTTTGTTCCATTACTTTTATCTTATTTCTCTTCATAACACTCCAAGATTTACTTGTAATCAATTTGTACTTGCAGCCGGAATCAATCAACATGTCGATTTCCACGCCTCCTATTTTACAAATTACAATATCATCGTTGTTCATGTTAAACACATAATCAATTTCTTCATCTGAATTACTATTTTTTTTTGTTCGTCTATGTTGTTAGTATCTTTTCTCGGTCTCTTGAATTTCTTTGTATCTTTATTGCGTGTTTGTTTTGCGTCTTCTTCTAGTTTCCTTTTTGGCGGGTTTGTCTTGCACTGCAGTTTGAAATGCCCGATTCTTCCACATTTTGTGCACTTCTTTCCCCTTGCTGGACATTTCTCATCGTATGCTAAGTGATTCCACCCGCCACATCGAAAACATTCTCTTTTTCCTCTTTGAATTTTATTCTTACTGTTATATTCCACTTGATTTACGTCTTCATTTCTTTTCTGTTTTTGACTAAAATCTTCTAATTGTCTGTTTATTACTTCTAACGCATTTGCTTCAGCTATAACATCTTCAAGAGTCATTTTATCTCCATTTTTTAAGATTTTCTTCCTTAATTCTTCTGAACTGCATCTGTCAGTAATCTGATCCAGGAGCTGGTCGTCTACATCAACGAATTGGCATTTAGCAGCTTGTTGCCGCAACCGGACAACGAGTTTTTCAAACTTCTCGTTTTCTTCCTGCTTTATTAATCTAAACACGTGCCTTTCAAATCTTTTACTTTGTTTGGGTGCAAAATACTCATCCAGTTTCTTAATTGCCATTTTAAAAACGTCTGTTTCATCTTCTGAGGTATTCGTTGCGGCTTCGTCAGGAATGTTATAGAATATTTCTTGTAATTCTGATCCACCCCAATGTAAGAGACTTGCTCGCTTCTGACTTGGTGTAGTAACATTTGCAGCTTCTAGGTATACGTACAAGCTTCTTTTCCATCGTCCCCATCTTACGCACACGGATGTCACCTCACCCTCGCACTCAAATTTTTCTAACGTTAGGTTTGCCATTGTTAAATAACGAAATAGGTCACAAAACGGGCACCATCCGTTCTATGACTTCGGAAAACACATTTATGAAAGCTTCCATCATCACTTATCATAATACTTCTGGTCATGAACAGGCATCATCCGTTCTGACCAACAACATTCACCATAATACTTTTAGTCATGGAAGGGCATCATCCGTTCTGATCAACTTTTAAGAAGGCTTCCATCATCACTCATCCTAATGCTTCTAGTCATGAACCCGGCATCATCCGTTCTGACCAACATAATTCATCATAATACTTCTACCTAGTCATGAACGGGCATCATCCGTTCTGACTAACCTTTAAGAAAGCTTCAATCATTACTGATCATAACACTTCTAGTCATGAACGGGCATCATCCGTTCTGACTAACTTCCTCATGAACGCAATGTAACCGTAATTAATAGAATAATTCAACCCATCAATCAACACCTTATCGTTCGAAATATGTAAACAATACGGCATCAACCGTTTTGTTCTACATTAAAACCATCATCTTTTCAAGTTTTAAGCAACAGACATCAGATACTCTGTATTTAACTAATTACGATAAAAACATATTTCAAATAATAAATACTAATTGTTATGATAATCAAAAATCAGCAGATTTAATCGGGGCTCGAACCCGATAGAATAGTGGGTAGGTAGAATAACTACAGATTTATAATATCCTAATTAACTGTATGTTTATTATTGGTATGCCTGTATTATACATAACTACCATTTTTGTTGTTGTTTGTTTCCATTTAGCACTATATTTGTTAAAATGTAATTCGAATAATGTTTATATATGCTACAAAATGTAGACGTTAGATGGTATTGTTTACATAGTTACGTAACAACTTCCTTTTACGTTTTAACATGATCTTATCACATGATAAAATAAAAATGTTTAAAACTATATGACACTACCCACGTTTATATAAATAAAAATGACCAAGTTATGCATTATCATCAACGTATATTATAAATATTTAACTCATGTCCTTCTTCCCGCAAAAGTTAATTATCCACAACGACAAAGCAAAGTTTTGTTGAAGTAAATAACCCACGTTAAATTATTATGAACTTGCACCTAATATTAGGTTTTCTTTCTAACCTTTCCTTACTAGAAAAATAAACGTTGACAATTTCGCATTTTTTCTATCAGAAAAAAAAACACAGTACCTACTTACAATACTCGTCGCCAAAATGTACTGTTCGTGCACTTAACTTGATATCGGCTCACTGCCTAACTCGCCGCACGCGCGTCCGTCCAGCTTCGTAGTTCCAGGCAAAGTAAGTGAGGGAAGGGAAGCACGCCCCGCTCCCCCACCATACTATAGCGCGCGGCGTGTACGCATGAGACGACAGGACTATATAATATAATCTACAAACACTACAATCCGTTAATCGTTAATTAACGAAGTTAACATTTTGATTAACTTTTAAGTTAACTTTTAAAAATGTTAACGGACACGTTAACTTCCGTTAATGTGCAGAAGTCCGTTAATCGTTAATCCAATGCCTACTATTTACCGCACGAAACCGCGGCGCGAAAAACAGGTTCAGACAAGTATGAAATGACAAGTGCCAGGCGGCGCGTGGCAGCGCGTGAAACAAAAACAAAACTAGATATATTTGGCCGGCGCGTGCGAGTGAGAAAACTGCGAAAAATTTTTTTTCGTTTGATCATTTCATTACTTAGAGCCGGTGCTTACAGTGACAAGTGTTTTGTTTGCGAGTGTAATTTAGTTAAAAATAGTGTATTGTGCAGTTTAGTAATTAAAACCGTATCATGGAAGATATGGAATCGAATTCCAGAGCTGATGAGAATCCATGGCCACATTTGACTGAGTATGTGGAATTTGTATCCAGATCGGGTCAGCAAATACTTTTTGCGTGTAAGCGATGCTTGCCGAAAGACACCAAAATAAAAGTTCATGTATCAAGCCTGAATAATTTGAAACAACATGTAAGAAGGGTACATGAGTCACAGTACGTACAGTTTGAAGAGATTGTTAAGGCGGGCTCTAACCGGGGCAAGACAAAAAGGAGAACTCATTCTGACGGTGACGATGATAGCACAAGTAGCAGTAATCCTAATCCTGTTAATAGAAGAATACAACAGGGACGACAGCTGAGCATCGGGGAATCATTCGGGATTGCAGCTACTGGCAGCGGTGTGCCCCAAGCCAAAGTGGAAAAATGTATAGTAAATTTATTTGTTTCAAACATGATTCCTTAACATGTAGTCGAAAGCAAGTCTTTTGGTGCGTTGATAAAAACCTTAAACCCGAGCAAAAATTCAATTTCAAGCAGAACTTTAGGTAGACGCATTACTGACGAACACATTGAATTGAAGCAACACCTGATTAGGTAAGTAACTAAAATAAATACCTATTTTCTATTTATTTTTATAAGATAAATTTCGCCTTACGTAACCTACGTAGGTATAATTTTATTTGAAAGTTAAAATAATTAGGGGTTCATAAAATAGGTATGCGTGTAGGTATATAATTTTCATTTATTATTATAGCTTTTTTTTAAACGTGACGTGTTGTTTATGATTTTAATTTCAGTTTACTTGGAAAAATTAATTGGGTGGCAACGACGGCTGACTGTTGGTCAGCTCACAACAAAAGTTATTTGGGCATGACAGTTCACTGGTTAGATCCTATCACAAGAGCCAGAATGCATGCAGTATTAACGTGCATACGCCTAAAAGGTACATACGACATCCTGGCCCAAGCAATGATAGATATTCACTATGAATTTTACATAGATAAAAAAATCACAAGGTCAGTAAAATAGACTTACTATTACTATTTTTCGTGGCATCCTAGCTCCTAAACGGCTGAATCGGTTTCGATTTAGTTTTTTTGGTTTGATAGCTGGCTTGATCGAGAATGCTCTTAGCTAGGTTTGATCAAAATCGGTTTAGCCTTTTATTTAGGAGATATTGTACTTTGAAATGTAAATGTCGGGGGATTTTCAACTTTTCAAGTTGGTTAGGTTATTTTATTTTCGCACGTATACAAGTGAGACCACAAACCACATTCATACATACATTAAAAAGCTGGCTTAATTTTATTTTAGGACTACTACGGATAATGGCAGTAACTTTGTAAAGGCATTTGTGCAATTCGGCTCGGAGATCGACATACTTCCAGAGTTGCCATCGTGTGATTTAGAGTCTGAGTCTGACCCTGATATTGCCCAGTGCAATGAAATCAATGAACAGATATTAGAAAACTTTAATACTTTGCCAGTTCACATGAGATGTGCTGCACATACGTTCAATTTGGTCGCTAGCAAAGATGCAGATGCTGCTCTACACATAACTGTTTTCAAAACTCCCTACAGAAGTGCCTTAGCCAAGGCACGTACTCTCTGGAATCAGCAATCACGTAGCACGGTAGCAGCAGATATCATTCACGCTGAATTAAGCAGACGACTTGTCCTTCCAAATTCGACGAGGTGGAACTCTCTTTATGATGCTATTGTCGTTCTCAACGCTATATTGGAAACAAAAAGGCCTTCTCTTCACAGAGTTATGACTCAACTAAAAATTGTAACTTTCAATGACCAAGATGTGACTGTAATGAAGGAGTACGCAAAGGTAAATTTATATATGTACATAGTTTAAAATAACGTTTTAGTAAAGTTATTTTCTTTCCACATCGTATCAATACTTATATTAAATACTTATTTACAGGTTATGGCCCCTGTCGCGAATGCCCTGGATCGTATCCAAGGAGAAGCTCAAGCATATCTCGGATCACTATTACCGACGATTGCAGCAACTGTCTATAAATTAAAAAATATTAAATCTAAGGGCCTAGTAAATTGCACAGCCAATGCCTTATTAAATGGCATAGAGAAAAGATTTGGACCACTCCTGAATGATGAACAGTGCCAACTTGCCGCGGCATTTCACCCAAAGTTCCGGTTGATATGGCTGGAAACGTATGACAGCAGTAGAGTGGATGCAGTAAGAAAGTGCATGGAAAAAAGGGTAGAAGATGCCTTACGGCAAGAAGCAGCGGAAAACTCGAAGGACAGAGATAGTTTAAGTGGCGGAGGGAGCAATGTGAGTAACAACGATGATGACGAGGAGGAAGACTTTTTCAATTCTGTCACTCAGTCTATAGAAAAACCAAAGAGCTCCAACTCTTTAAAGAATAAAGCGCAAAGTCTCGTTAAAATGTGGCTGGACATGAAATCAAAAGACTCGTTCAACGATGCTGCATTCCTCGGGGAACAAATATTCATAAATCTATTTATTAAATACAATACTGCTATACCCTCAAGCGCTGCAGTTGAACGTTTATTTTCCACGGGTAAAGACATTTTGACACCAAAAAGAGCCTCGCTTTCAGACGAGAACTTCAACATGTTAATGTTCATGAAGGGGAATATGCACCTTATGCCCGACGATTAAATTACACATTTGAATTATACAAGTATTTTGTTTTATTCATAACCTTTCTTTTAAGTTCACTAACGCAACGATATAAAAATGTAATTTTACACATATTAACGGATTAAAGATTAACGTTAACTTGCGTTAATTCTTCCGAAATGTAACGCTTTAACGTTTAACGAAGCTAACTTTTTTTGTAGCGGATTAACGATTAACGAAGTTAAATATTTGATTAACGGTGCCCAGCTTTGATCTTAGATGATATAGCCCACGAAAAGGGTCATACCGTCGTAAGACTACCCCCGTACCACTGCCAGTATAATCCGATCGAGCTTATCTGGGCCCAAGTCAAAGGTTTGTTTGCTTGAATTTCAGTTAGGTAGGTACTTTAAGTATTAACTACTGTATAATTAATCTTAGTAAAAATATGTTTTCTTTTTTAGGTTACGCTGCCAGACACAACACAACACCGCCTTTCACGGCAAATAAAATGTTGGAGTTATTAAAAAATGCAGTCGACAATGTATCTGCAGAAGACTGGAAGAAGGTGGTAACCAAATGCAGAAAACTAATGGAAGAAGATTGGGAGCGGGACGTCCGATTTGACAATATTTGCGAACAAGAGTTCATAATAAATTTACGAGATTGCTCTAGCGATTCAGAAACTGATTCAGATGTGGATTTAGGGTGTACTCCTTTAAGAGAATAAATGTATTTTATATTAAAATGTTCGTTTAATTTAGTAACTTTGTAATTAAATTAAACCCAATTATATGTTACATAAGCATCGATAATAGTAATTTCTATCGACATTTTTTTATATTCTAACAACCCTAGGAATGTCAGTTTGACATATGTCGCAGAGATCAAGCTATTTTTTATGAAGTATAGTCTATTAAAATTTAGAGACGTAATCGGGCAAACACGAAAAAAAACCTTTTTTTTTTCAGTTTTAGTAATTTGTATTGTTTTTTATGTACACTGCTATCTAACATGATACAAGAACTTACACTTAAACCATGAAAAGTTTTTTTTTTTGTTCGGCCCGATTAACAACTTCGCTGCCAGCTCCGCGAATTAGCGGGGTGCGGGGTGAGCCCGGGGTGCCAGCCCCGCTAATATGCGGAGTAGCGCCGCCGCGCCGCTGGGTTTCTTAGAATTAGTACGCGCCCGGCACTGTGCTTGGCGACACGTTTGGAGGCTGGCCCTGCGCTTGAATAATGTAAAATACCGTTACAAGTTGCGGTTTTTAAATATTGACTTTTATTGTCAAATGAATAAGGTGCCAAAACGATATAAATTGCCACTAAATTATAACATTACGGACAGTGATATTGAAGGTCAGCTCTTTGGAGATGATGACAGTGACGATGAGTACCATTTTGATGACTTGGATATCTCATCAGATGACGAAGAAGAGGCCGCTGACCGGCGGCATATTTAGCAAAATGCAGCTATGGATTTGGTACCACTGTCAAAGCCTCCGAGCCCATCCGAAGAGTCGCAACCACCAGAAAGCACTGCAGCAGCTGAAGTAGGGTGGACTACGACATATGAGTTAAAAAATATAGATTTCACTAAACGGAATGCGTTTTTCAGCAACCCTGGACAAACTCCAATAACATTTATTTTATTTTTTCTTCGAAGATGATTTCCTTGCTATGATTTGTGAAAAAACTAATGTTCAAGCTGCTAAGTTATTAGGAAATACTGTATTAGCAAGTTCAAGAATAAATGCTTGGAAGGAGTTGAATATTCCTGAGCTGAGAATATTCTTGGGCTTACTATTTCATATGGGATTCATTCAACTGCCCCAACTACAAGATTATTGGAAAACGAACCGATTATTTTCAATACCTATTTTTGGGCAATATATGAGTAGAAACAGATATCTACTTACAATGAGATGTCTCCACTTCAGCTCAGAGTCAGTGAATGAAACAGACCCACTGTACAAAATACGCAGCGTGATTGATTATTTCAATCAAAAAATGGATAGCTGCTATTATCCTGCGAAAGAGTTGTCTTTGGACGAGAGTATGGTGCTATTGGGAGGGACGCTTAAGTTTAGACAGTACATCAAAAATAAAAGACATAAGTATGGAGTGAAACAGGAAACCATACATGCTGACTGAACCAGATGGTCTTATTCTCAAATTTTGTGTTTATGCAGGGAGCCAAGACATTGAAGTGGTAGGAAAAGGGCACGCGGAAAAAGTAGTGATGCAATTGATGGAAAAGCATCTTCAGAACGGCCTCATTGTTTATGGATAACTATTACAATAGCTTAAACTTGGCAAAGCTTCTTTTAGAAAATAAAACATACTGCACTGGAACCTTGCGAAAAGATTTGAAGGAAAATCCAAAGGATGTATATAAAAAACGAAAAGACTATGTGGCATTGCGAAATTTGTAAAGACAAACCTGGTCTATGCTACGAATGTTTCGATGAATACCACTTGTCCATCTAAATTTAATTATAGTTTTTTTTATTTAGTTACCAAAGATTTGGTATTTGTAGTCATCTAGCAGTATGATTCGTTTTAGAAGTTATATTTGTGAAAAAATTAGACCTCGATCATACAGCGAGCTATTTGTTGCAATTTGTGAGTTGATTTTAAGTTATATGTTTTTGACATTTTGATCACGAAGGATGGCAACTTTGCATGATTCACTAAAACATACCGTTACCCAAGCTTTAGAACTCATAATTTTAAAGAAATTAAGGTTGAGCAATGTTGGACAGTTGTGCATATAATTTTGCTCTGCTATTCAGTCACCTTTTTCTAGGATTCTATTAAGGTTAGAAACACCATATTTCGTGATTTTAAGCCTTAAACAGTAATTGCTACCATGGTCGACTTCTGGTGAATATTTTTTGCTAAATCTCAAAAATAAGTGGAAATGCGGGCAATGATGGCCGGTTTCACGGTATTATAAATAAATAAAAAAAAACATGGTTTTGTTTCTTCCCTTATATATTAGTAAATTTCACAAATATTACTCATTGAAACCCTTGTTGCCTGGTTAAGGGTTAAGGTAAGCTACACAATGACTGACAAATGCATGCACCAACAAGTCCACTCAAATCACCTCATCACATACCCTTAATCAAATATTGGGAAATTATTTCACACTTGACGCCACCGTAAAATTTCTGTTTTATTTCTTTACTGGTAACTCCAGTTAGTACCAACCTCAGGAATAAAATTATCCTACAGCGTAGACAGGTAGACAAGCTCTTAAAATAATAATAATTGCGAAAGAAAGACAACCAGTGTGACCATTTGTGGCAGATTTCTGCCATTTTGGCAGATTTGGAACCAAAATTTAAGCTGTGGCATATTATGCTGACGATTTACAAATGTAGCAGATTTCAAAGGATTTAATGAAAATCATGCTAATTTTAAATTACATTACATTATAAATAAGTAATAAAAAAAATAAATAAGGTAAATGTAAAAATATTTAGTAGAAAATTATTTCACAATCTGGCAACCTATGCCTTTGTTTGATACCCAGCCCAGATTACACGGGGATTCCCCGCTTGATCTGTTCATACATAGGGTTTTTTCATTTGATTGTGGGCTGTAAGTGATAAGTCATATTCTTATAACCTTTCTTGATTGAGTTTTCAATCATCTTTTTTTTACTTCATTTCATTCTCTTACGGCGCTTAGCGTGTATGTGAAGCGCAGTTCTAAATTTGAAAAGCAAATACATAATGAAAAGAAAATACGAGCGGTCCTATCGACCGGAATGGGAGCAAGATCCTTTGCTCTCGTCCTGGATTAGTCGAGCCAAGGATGACCAGGATGTTGCATTTTGTAAAGCCTGTAACTGCAAATTAGTTACTAGGTTATCTTCTTTAAAGGAACATGTTTCATCCCAGAAACACAAAATAACATAATCGGGTTTAGTGGCCAATCTTCGGTAAGTATTTTACATTTAGTTGTTATAAATATTGTACTGTAAGTAATAGATATTTTACCACGTATTTTGTTAGGGATTTGTGACTAATTACATTAAATTTGTTTTAGGTGCAACAGTTTTTCAAAACATCTCCATTAGAAGAGGAAGTAAAAAAAGCCGAACTTCATTTTTGTGCCGTGGAACACAATTTGCCAATCCGTTTAATGGATCATTTGAGCGAAGTCATCTCAAAAAGCTTCCATGATTCTGAAATCGCCAAGCAATTTTCTTGCAAGAGAACCAAAGCAGCAGCGGTAACGTATAATGTTTTAATACCAAATTTAGAAGCAGAGATGCTTGCTGATCTAAAATCCTGTGAAAATATTAAAACACGTACACCGATGTTTTCGTTGGTTATAGATGAGACCACAGACGTTACAACCACATCAACGCTTGCAGTTGTAACCAAATATTATTCAGAAAAAGATCTGCAGGTAAAAACAAAATTTTTGACCTTGGTTGACTTGAACGGGGCTGATGCCCAATCATTGTTTGATGCATTATCCACGTCTTTAACTAATTCTAAACTTAATATTAAAGATGCTATTGGTTTTGGGGCTGACACTACTAACGTTATGTTTGGAGAACATGGTGGTATCATTGCAAAAATAAGGCACGTCAATCCCCACTGCATGTTCATTAAGTGTGTATGTCATTCCACTGCATTGTGTGTATCTCACGCTAGTAAAAACACCATACCACGAGCTATTAACCAAATGATACAAGAGGTTTACGGATATTTTGCCCATAGCAGTAAAAGTCAAAGGGAGTTTGTTGAATATCAAGATTTTATTGGTACTGAAAAGCATAAAATATTAAGACACTATGAAATTCGTTGGTTTTGCTTGCACGCTTGCATTAAAAGAATTTTAGAGCAATGGGATGCCCTACAACTATTTTTTCAGTCGCAGTTTTTGGAAGACAGAAATATTTCATCAGAGTTCTTGTTTAACAGTTTGAATGACAAGATACACAAACTTTATTTTTATGCATTGGATTATGTATTGCAGTCAGTCAACAAACTAAACATTATATTTCAAGGAGATTATACAACAGTCCATTCAAAGACATTTCTGAAGTGTACGTGTGCCTATTGAGTTGTTATATCAAGGGAAATTATTTAAAAACCGCAGACCCACTTGCAATTGACCCAAAATCTACCGTGAACTATTTGCCTCTAAAAGATATGTATTTGGGTGTTAACGTGAGTAGGGGAACATGTACAACAGTGGATCACGGGGAACAGTGAATCATTTGTTAAAACTCTGTATCTATTGTACTCACACATACACGCGTCGGTTTCACTAAAATGCTATTCCCTACCCCGCGCCACTCGACCAGTCGCCGTCACTGAATCACAACAGGAGGACGCGCGACGGCGCATCGGTCAGTAGGTAAGTACGAAAAAAAATATTTACGTAATGTTTGAAATTGCTTTGGTCTAAAGTTATTTAGATATTTGAAAGTCTTTGCATATTTTCCTTTTGTATATGTGTCTAATTGTATAAAACTGTTTGAAGTGGTGTGATATAGGCGATTTATATTTTGTTAAAATTATTATTTCCATTATTGGTAAATGGGTTACAGTGAATCAAGTGGTAATGGGGTTCGTTGGATCATGATCCACTGTTCCCCGAAAAGGTTTGAGTTTCAATTATTCCTACTTGTTTACAGATCAACATGCCACGTAATAGACAAAGGAAAACAGAGATTGGTCATCATACTGAAGAACAAATGCGGAACGCTTTAAACATGATAGTGGAGGGTCAAACCATAAGAGCCGTTTCAAAATTAACCAAGATTCCGTTCACCACTCTGCAAAGGTATTACAAAAAACTATCAAACTCTTTAGCTCAGGATCCTACTAGCTCAATTTCACTAACACCGAACTATGCTGTACGCAAAATATTTACTTCCACTCAAGAAAAGGCAATAGCTGACTATATTATTAAATGTAGTCAGATGTTTTATGGTCTGACTACAATTGACAGTCGTAAACTTGCATACGAGATGGCAATGCTGAATAACATTCAGGTGCCACAAAAGTGGCATGATACTAAACTTACCGGTGTAGAGTGGCTACTAAGTGGTTTTAGAAAAAGACACTCCATTCTGAGTCTGAGAACACCAGAAGGTTGCAGTTTAAGTCGCGCAACATCTTTTAACCGCCACAACGTCAAACTATTTTTCGATAATTTAGAAAATGTTATGTCGAGGGAAATTGTGTTTGGCAACGGTACTAGGGTATTTAATCTAGACGAAACCAACACAATGACTGTACAAAAGTCGGCCAAAGTGCTCGCCGTCAAAGGGCAGAAACAGGTCTCCAAAGTGACTATAGTAGGCGCCAGATAATCGTGGAATAACGGTCATTGACCCACCTACAATTATTGACATTTTTAATTTGAAAAACGGAATTAATGACACAAAGTTGTCCCGAATCATCATCTCTCGTGATCCTTAACATTGTCTAATAATGAAAAACGATTCATATTTAATTGTTCAGGTACCTATGAACAGTTATTAGGGAAAGGTCAATGTACTTTATTCCACATTTATCTGGCGCCTACTATAGTGCCGAAAGGGGAACACTGGTAACTACATGTTACATAGTGAGTGCACTGGGCAATACTCTGCCACCTGTTTTGATTTTTCCAAGGGTTCATTTCAAACAACACATGATAAATGAGGCACCGCCTGGGACCTTAGGTCTCGCCACACAATCTGGCTGGATAAATGGAGAACTGTTCGTTAAGACATTACAACATTTTATATCTCATACAAATAGCTGTAAAAATAACCCTAGTCTTCTAATACTAGACAATCATGAGTCGCACATTTGCATTGAGGCTCTTAATTTAGCTAAAGAGAATGGAGTCACAATTATTACCGTCCCACCGCATTCAACGGGAAAGATGCAACCTTTAGATGTTGGCGTTTTTGGGCCTTTCAAAACGGCATACAACAAAGCGGTTGATGGCTGGATGATGCGCAACCCAGGCAAAACATTCTCTATCTATGATGTAGCTGGGTGCGTTAAAGAAGCGCACTTGAAATCCATGACACCGAGTAACATATGTAATGCATTTCGCGCTACGGGGATCTTTTCATTTAATAGAGATGTTTTTACTGACCTTAGGCAATACGAGCCAAATCCAGTCGAGATAGAACAAGAAATTAATTTCTGCAACGACGAGAACGATGACAAGAACAGAACAAGAAGTCCATCACCATCTATATTGCCACCTTTACAGACACCATCAGCAATCGAAGATGACCTAATCCTCTTTACTAACTGTCAAAATACACCATCTAACAATATATTCCTTGAAAACTGCGACCCTATTCAATTTCTAAATGACACTCAGCCAGAACAATCCATATCTTCGCGCCTCAAAATCAAGATTTTATTCAACCACCTTGCACACCAGTAAAATTATCCCATTCTGTCCCAGATCTTAATATACTATCTGTAAACCCATCTTTTGCTTCATGCTGTGATCAAACGCCAAAACCTTCGACATCTGGAGGCCTAAATACGCAAACAAGAACATTTATTAGTCCATTAGAGTTTCGTGGTTTACCAAAAGCTGCTCCTAGAAAAGGTGCCAGAACTGATAGACGAAAAGGTAAAACCATGATTGCGACAGATACACCAGAAAAGGACGAAATTGAAGAAGCCGAAGAATTAAAGCATAAAAAGGCTAAGGTACAGATTAAGGCTGCTGTGAAAAGAAAGGTCTTAAATAATGACAGTTCCAGTGAAGACGACGACCGAATTAGCATCTATTCTGAAGAAGAACCAATGCTTGAAGAGGAAGCTGAAGTTTTAACAATTAATCCGGATAAATTTATTCCACTGAATAGTTTACCAAAAGAAGGAGACTTTGTATTAATATTATTTGAAGTAAAGAGCAAACATATTTATTATATTGCAAGAGTCATAGGGGAAAAAGATGAAGAGACAGAGGTCAGTTTTCTTCGCAAATCTGTTAAAAATCCAAATAAATTTCACCTGCCCGTCATTCCCGATCTTGCCACAGTCCCGTTGCATGACATTAAAATGATTTTACCTAAACCAGGTTTTACAGGAAGCACGAAAAGAACGCAAGGTTAATATTATTTTGATGTTGTTTTTTCAAATATTGATTAACGTTAAGTTGATAAGTATCCAATTTATTATGTTCAAAACATTGATAGTTCGTAAAACAGTTTAATTAAAGATTTTTTTAAATATTTTTTTTTATTTTTGCACGACTTAGAAGTGCATTTTTGTTATTTTAATTTGTTCAATTGTTCATGTTGTTACTCAAGATTTTTTAGGAGATTTACTCATGTTCAAGAAGGTGTATTTTATGTTGTAAAACTAAACAAAAGTAGTAGAAGTTTCGGATTTTGTTTTCTTTCATAATTTGCTATATTATTAATCTTAACAAGTATTTTGTTGATTTTGCAACCAAGACTGATTAAAGCAATGACTGATAATTATATTTAATTTGTAATAAATAAAGAGTTTAATTAATATATTAAGTGTTTTTTATTTTAAACACTTATGATTCATAGTCCCCCATTTGATTATTTTTTTTTTTAATCTTTATTTGGAAAAAGGCTTTAATCGCGATGCGATTATGCCAGCCTCGTAGTTTTACAAAAAATATACAATTAAGTGATTAATGACTATGATCTTAACTTAATTAATTTAAGAATCAAATAATATAACTTAATAGCTAATTTGGATGTAGGTTTTGATAGGATCACATTACACATACCTACATCCCTTAAACATAAATTGTATTCTATTTCTACAGCTCTCCGTCCTGCAGCAACCCGAGCACACTCCACCAAAGCGTGGTAGGTGTCCTCCCTTATATTGCAAGTCAGACAGTTTGGGGTGTCAGTAACTTTCATAAGATGCCCAAACGCATTCAACGGAATGTGCCCGGACCGTAGGCGCATGCTTATTACTAATAATTGTCTATTTAGCGGAACTTCAGTAAACCAAGGAATCTTTGGTGGCTCAGATTGAATGGTCTTGTACCATATTCCCTTCTCTTCAGATCGTTTGTCGAAGTACTCTTTCCATAGTATATTGCAAGCAATTTTCACATCTCTTAGTATGTCCGTGAAGAACGGTACATTACCGACAGAAGTTCTTTCATTGATTCCTGTTTTTGCCAATTTATCTACAGTTTCGTTTCCTATCAGATCCACATGTGATGGGATCCATTGGAATTTAATAATTTTGCCACTTTCCCTCAACTTTAAGTAAGACTCTAATATGGAATAAGCTACAGGCAGGCCTCGTATGCCCGAGGTGCACCGAGCTATATGCTGCAAAGCACTTCTTGAGTCACTAAGTATAACAAGTTTTGTATATTTGCACGATTTCAAATACGATAGACACTCTGAAATGGCATACAATTCTGCTGCCATTACAGATAATTTGCAGTTCAATGTGAAACTGGCTCTCGTGTTACACTGTGGATCAAAAAATGCTGCTCCTGTTCCACTATCGTCCTTGGACCCATCACTGTAAATCTGACAGAATCCATCATAATTTTGTGTAATAGTTTCCACAGATTTTTTTAGAAGTGCCACTGAAGAATTTGCTCTTTTAGGTCCTGTCATATTTCCAATTTTTACGTTTATGTTTGACTTAATATCTATATTAGTCATCCATGTCGACAGTGAGAACATCCCTAGAACTTTTGAACTATGTAAAGTTTGATTGGACATCTCATTGTATACGATAGTTAGCAACGGTTTTTTCTTATTACGCCAATATGATTCCTGCACGCATGTCGTTGTTAATTTTGATATCATTATTATGGTCTCACCATCATCAATAGACTTAGCTTTTAAGCAAAATTTAGCAGCTAAATATTTCCGTCGAATAAACAGTGGCGGCAAACATAACTCCGATTCCATCGCGTGGATTGGGCAACTTTTCAAAAAACCGCCAACTACTCTCATGGCTTGGTTTTGAATTTTGTCTAACCTTGAAATGTTGGATTTAGCGCTATTATCAAACAAAAAACTTGCATAATCCAATCGACTGCGAATGATTGCAATATACAGTCGTCTTAAATGTAATGGGTGAACTCCCCATGACGAACCCGCTAGTACCTTAAAAACATTTAAAAATTTCATGCTCTTTTCATAGACTTCATTTATCTGTTTACGCCATCTCAGAGATGAATCTAGCCAAAGTCCTAAATATTTAACAACAGGAACACTTTCTAAACTGACATTGTTGGTATTGACGTTTACCTGCTGTAGGGACCTTCCCTTAGAAAATAAACAAATTTTACTTTTCGTGGGAGACAATTCTAGACCCAATGCTTCCAACAAGTTCGACAAACTATCTATGGCTTCTTGAAGAGCTGTAGTTATAAATCTAATGTCTTGTCCAGAAATATAGAGGACAAAATCATCCGCGTATTGAGATACATAAACACCCATAACATCCTTACAAATGTCACATGTTACTATATTAAACAAAATTGGAGACATAGGGTCCCCTTGGGCTAATCCCTTACATGTCCATCTTGTAATCGAAGCATTACTCCCTACTTGTGCCACAGCTAAATGTCTCTCTCTTAAGTATTCCCATAAATATCTGCATATTGAAGACCCTACTCCCATTTCATCGAGTTTAGATACCACTTTCAAGATATTAACATTATTGTACGCATTGTCTATATCAACGAAACATCCTAAAGTCTTTTGATTAGTAGCGTACCCTATTTGGATTTGCGATACTAATCGTACAAGACTGTCTAAACATGATTGAGATCTTCTAAATCCTACTGTGTTCTTGGAAAAAAGACCTTTGCTTTCAAAAAACCATTCAAGACGTCTCGTTATAATGTTGTGTAAGGTTTTGCAGAGACAAGATATAAGTGAAATAGGTCTCAAAGATGAAATCTTGCTCGGATCGCGCCCAGGTTTAGGTACAGGTACTACTCTAACATTTCTCCACTGTCTTGGAATCTCACCTTCAGCCAAACATTTGTTGAATAAAGTAACTATCAAATCTTTGCTGGGAAAATTATAGACCATCGAATAGGAAATATCGTCCTCCCCCGGAGCGGTATCCTTCATCTTCAGTATATTTGTAAGTTCCTGTTCCGAAATCTGAGCCTCCAACTGTAAGTTAATTGAACTAAAGACAGGACATGGTGAGCTAACATAATCTGGTGCCAACTGTCTTAAGAATTCACTAGCCCTCTCTGCATCCAAACAAATTCTCTTATTATGATATCCTTTGACCCATCGCATTTTGTTCCATAACTCGCTACTAGACACCATCTCGTCTATACTGTCACAAAACTGACGATAGGATTCTGCACTAGCTTTACGAATTAGTCTCTGTGCTGCAGCAACCTTCTGTTTCAGAATGATGAAATTTGTGGGTATGGGGTACTTCCTAACCTGTGCTAACGCCAATCTACGTTCCGCTACCGCCCTAGACAGCTCGGGGGACCAATATGATCTTGGAATAAACTTACTGGTGGGGTCTTCACAAATCTTAATGAGTGGAATTGATGCTTGAGACGCAAAATTAATAAGTTCTATAATTTCATCATACATTTGTTGGGTGGAACCTGTTATCAATTTTACTTGAAATTATTTCTGAGTACTTCCGCCAATCACTTTTTTTTTAAATTACGTTTTGACTTTGTTAAGTTATGACATGTTATTTCAGTGGCAATAAGAACCATTAAGTGATCGCTACCTAAATTTTCATTTAATACACTCCATTTAAACCGTAATGCAATGTCTGATGACGCAAATGTGACGTCGGGTGAGCTTTTTTGTACCTGATTTAATACTAATTTAAGTCTGGTATGGTCTCCCTTATTGAGTGAAACATAATGACACTCATCGGCTGCATCGTGGATTTGTGAACCCCTGCGATCGTTTTTGTATGACCAGTTTGTGTGATGCCCGTTAAAATCTCCCCCTATAAAAGTTTTATTTGGCCAGCTTGAAAATAACATTTTCCAATCCTCATCTGTCGTGTGAAGATTAGGTGCGCAATATACCGCTACTATATTTTCTAAAAAGCTACAGTTAAATATTTTAATGTGGAGTACTTCAATGCTTCGATTACGTAAGCTAAAATTGGTGATCTGTGCTTTAATGGAGTTATGTACTACAACCGCTACTCCGCCATATGAATCATCACGGTCCTGTCTATAGATAACGTAGCTACCTATTTTTAAATGACTGTCCGGTTCAAGCCAAGTCTCGGATATAATACATGTATGGGTTTTGCTTGTTACTAAAAAAATCTCAAAAGCTTTTATTTTAGGTCTTAAACTTTGAGCGTTCCACTGCAACAACTTTAACTGAACAATTTTATTTTTAGGATCCATTACTCATTAAGACCGAAAAATAACTCTAAACACTTGTTCAAAATAGGCCACTCAGACATACGATCTACCACAACTAGTACTAGCCATTTACTACAACACTTAATAACATCATAAAACTTTTCTTGGATACTCCGATTTCTCATATAAATAATATCTTTTAACCGTACAATTAACTCGTCGAGGTGCACCTCTCGCGTATTGTTTACGTTGTCGCCGGCATCGTTATCAGTAGCAGCTGTCTGCTTAGGAATGTAGTCCGACGACTCCCGATATCCCCACCAATCCGTTTGAACTTTATTATGCGAATGCGATTGCTTAACTTTGTTACTTGTTTGCGGTGATTTAGGTCGATTATGTGTAAGCAAGGGTGGGAATGGATTCGGAGTGTGATTATCGCTGTTTCCTGATTCTTCAACCGGTAAAACACTAAAGTTGTTTGTGTCCATCTTCTGTTTTTCGGTTTCCCTCACTATTTGAGAATCAACTAGCAACTTGGGTCTAACATACATATTGCAGGCTACTTGATACGTACAGTTATATTCTGCCATAAGTTCCCTCACGCGTTTCTCTCGAGCATAAACAGGACAACTTCTGTTCAACGGCATGTGCTCACCCCGACAGTTGACGCATTTAAATGATGTTACTTCGCAGTTACTGTGTTCTTCTGAACATTTAGGACATACAATTTTTTTGGATGAGCATCGTGTTTTGACGTGGCCGAACTTCCAGCAGTTTGAACACTGCGTTACTGGGAATACAAAAGGTTCTACTTTGGCGCGTAAACAGTCAACATTAATATAACTTGGCAGGTATGAACCTCTAAAGCCTACCTTGGCTACCTCACTAGGTGCCCAAGCCCCTCCGTCTCGTCGCTGTAACCTTTTCAAGGATATTATTTCAGTTTCATTGGGGCACTTGATCACTTTTAATGCCTCCTCGTCAGACAACTCGAGGTCCACATCCCGTATAATTCCGTAAGAAATGTTTACGTCCATTGCACTGTAAACCTTCCACTGTCTGCTTTGGAATTCCTGACAATCCAGCAACTTGCCCGCACATTCCTCAGTAGATACTTCTATTTTTAACTTAAACGGGTTAATATACTTAATTTTGACGATGTCAGTTAAACCCAAACTGTTAAATAATTTTGCTAAAGCAAACTGTTTTGGTAACTTTTCTCGACTCCATATAAAAACTTCTTTTCTAAATTGTTTGAGTTTCTTTCCTCTTTCTTTTTCAACTTTTGTCCAGCTTCCTTCTTCATCCTCATCTCTTCCTCGTTTTGTTGGATTAACTAGTTCATCTTCTTCCATAATTTGGATTTCACTGCAATGCGGTTCCACTATATTTTCTACCGTCTTTCTTTTGTTTCCTCTTTCCTCTTCCATTAAAATTTGTGACATCCATCCATCTGAGTTATTCTCTTCTGGTCCACTGTTACTGCCACTATCGACTGTGGCCATTATCTGGACGCGCTCATCAGCGATGAGCGCGTCAATATAATAAAATGTCAATTCTAATTACAACGATATCGACAGACGCGCGCGAGCGGTTCACACGAGTGCCGTGACAGAACTCCCCCCCATTTGATCCACTGTGACTCAAACTCTAATCCACTGTGACCCATTCATGGGCCACAATGGATCAATTCGCTGTATGAGAAAAAAAATCTTATAAAATAAACCAAACAGTAAAAGCGGCATTTAAAAAAAAAAACGTGAAATATTAAACATGCTTCCATGTATTGAATTAAAAACCTTAGTCAATAAAGCAGAAACGTAACCGAAAATGCCTTTAGAAACAAAAGTGATCCATTGAGCCCCATGTTCCCCTACTGAAATCGATCGCTTATCCACAGACATGAGTCTGAAACCTGGAATCCAGACGTTCCTTCAACGAATCCAATCATTTTTAACTGAACTATGTAGTCAATTGAAAACACGTCTGCCACTTACTAACATTTTCAAAGATTTACAGTTTTTGGATCCACAACATGTCGTATACAAAAAATTTACGTCAATTTTAAGCGTTGCGAAGTCATTTCCCAACATTGTAGACGGAGACAATATTCAAAAAGTTGATGACGAACTCCGACAGATGAAGTTTGACAATAGTGTAAGCGATTTGTTAGAAGCAGGCGGAAGTGGAAGTAGCGCCGGTACAATTTTGAGCGTGGACAAGTTTTGGGGAGCGGTTGGAAAAATCAGGGACGCAAATGGGGCAACAAAATATCTAAATATTGCAAATTTTGCAAAAGCTCTCTTATGTTTGCCGATGTCAAATGCGTCGTGCGAAAGGATATTTTCTCAGGTCAATCTAAATAAAACAAAAATAAGGAACAGGTTTTTGAATAAACATGTCTCGGCAATAATTACTACAAAAGAGGGAATAAAGGAACACGGAGACTGCGTCTCCTTTAAACCAAGCAAGGAAATGTTAAAAAATATGTCGTTAAAATCCATGTACGAAGAAAATGAAGACGAAAATTTTGAAGCCAATGTTGATTAGGTGTATTGTTTTTTTTGTACGTTTAACGTAGGTACGTACGAGTTATAATGTTGATTAAAAAAAAATTATGAAAATATGTTTTTTTTTATTTTCATGTTGGCATATTTTTGGCATTTTTTAACGTCGAGTGTGGCAGATTTTTGGGTCCGTGTGTGGCAGATTCGCCATTTTTGAGATGGTCACACTGAAGACAACATATATGCAAATTGTGAATGTGTGAGCAGGACTTAGCATCCATTTTCTATCTTTTTTTGCGTATCGGTTTTTGTTGTTTGCCTTGCCACCACTAGTCTTTGGTGGCAAACAAGTTGTGGTGTCCGAAACATTTTCGTTGATAAAAACTGTGAAAGTCTTATTTTGTGTTATTTGCGACTTTAGTGATATCCTAGACTGTAATATTAAGTGTGTAGTGATGGTGAATTGCTGTATTTACGGCTGTAAAAGCCGTAGTGAACGAAAACAACCAAACATAACCTTTATCGGTAAGTAGCATTTTTTATCTATTACAGCAAGTAAATCAAAATATTATTGTACTCTAGACTGTTTTATGTCAATAACAAGCAAAATTTGTTGAGAATTTCATGTAATAGACGATTGGAGAAGCGCCATCGCGTATTTAAAAACCGAAATAGTAATTTACATAGTTTAATAACATCCATAAAATATGTTTCTAACAAGAAAGCATTAGTATACTGTGCAATGCTCACATCATCGATGGATTCGTCCAAGAGTTGTAACCATTCATCCCAGAGATGGCGTTAGCAGTCTCGTTTTGATGAAATTATCTGCGACGTGATTGGTCGCGTATGCCTCGTCTCTGCTATTGATTTGCGTGGGGGAATCTATGATTCGACAAGTACAATCTAGTTCGAGTGCATTGAAAAATAACGAGAACTTCTCTGTGAAAAAATTTTATAAATCCTATACAAGAGACAATACAAACTGTTCAGTTGCAATTATTAATAGCGCGGCCGCGCCTTGTGTATTTAAATTAGTGGACATTGCTGTTGGTTGTGAACCTTATCTACTACACGCCATTTGGACTAATCGCCGGCGATTTCAAGAGGGTCCGGAGTCCTGCTAATCCTCGTGGTCTTCTCTCGAGGAGTCTCTGGAAGCGACACTGGTTCGATGACAAAGGTGAGTGAGCGCATTTAATACTGCACAAATTGACATACTTGTGTTTCTTGTTGGAGGCCTATAAGTTCACAGGGTGGGGGTAGCCATTTTGTAGGCATTCTAAAAAAAAATAATAACAATTTAGTACGCGAGTACACAAAAGGTGTTGGCTATTTACACGCCACACCATATTAATGGTCCTTCGAGCCGGATTGTTCCAGTTAAACAATGTTGTTGTAGGTAACGCATAATTTTAGCAGTTACTAAACAGTTTACGTTGAATAAAATTGGAGTACTTACGTTGTTAGTAGGTACCTACGTCATAATTGTAATCGGTAGGTAGGTACATAATTTTTAGTGCATACCTATTACTCCGAATTACGATCTATGTTGAATTTGAGTAGGTACCTAAGTCACAATTGGTTAGTAAGTACTTATATACTTACCAATAAATAATAGGTACGTCATACTTAAGGGCTTGGTCAGGATTGGACGATAAAAATCTGTGGTAGACACGCAAAAGGTTAATTGTAGTCGGTACATAATTTCTTAGTACCTACTTACGTTCTTACCGTAAACTATAATAAGTTAATTGTCTACTTAGACGTGCAAGTAGGTACATATTATTTAGTGCATTTCTACCTTGTACCTAGGTGCTTAAACAAACCTAATACGTAGTACGTGTCGTACGTACCTATTCTTACGGGTTTTGTCTTGTGGTTGTTCTTACGTTCTTACCTACCCGATATTTTGGAATAAGTTGCTTATTATTCGGTAGGTAGGTAACGATTATTTGTTTAAAATGCCGTTAAACCAGAGTTTTCAAAGTACGTCAGTATCTGAATCTAAGTTGAAAATATTAATGTGTAAAAAGGAGGCTATCTTTGGTAGGCTGAATAATGTATACGGTTTGTCTAAGAATATTTCGAACTTTGAGTCAAGATCGAATGAGAATTTTATGGCGGAATCGGAAATGATAGATGAGTATCGTGTGAAATTCGAACTTTTAATTGACGAAATTAACGAGATGAATTTAACTCTCGATACGGACGCGAAACCGAGTTACGATGACTTGGTCAGTTTCGATGATTTGTACAGCAGAGTAAAACGTGTGAGAAATAAGATATTAAGTGCTACGACTAAAACATGCACCGATTCTGCCACGAAATGCTCAAAAGCTTCTAGCGCAATAAAATTGCCGCCAATCGAGCTGCCTAGTTTTGACGGTAGAATTGAGAGCTGGCCCATTCAAGTCGAACATCCACGAAAACGCTCAGCTGTCGGACTCGCAACGTGTGCAATACTTGGTTGGTAAACTCACACATAATGCACAGAAAGTCCTCGCGGGTATAGTACCTACGGGTGATACGTACCACGTCATATGGGACAGTTTGGTTAATAAATATCAGGATAAACGCGCATTAGGTACGCATTACTTAAATAACATTTTTGATTTGAAACAATGTCAGAACACGGCTGATAGTCTCGACTCTTTCATAGAGAAATATTCCGCGTCTATTTTGGCACTGAAACAATTAAACATGCCCGATTTGTCCGATTTTATACTGATGCATTGTGCACTAAAAAAGATGGACACTCAGATAATGCAAGCATTTGAACTGTCAATTAAAGATAAGGATATTCCGTCGTATAAAGATTTGATAACTTCTGTTCAGAATCAAGTCAAAATATTAGAAAGATCGCACGCGAATAACTCGAGTTCTTCGTCGAATCCGCGTGCTAAATTCAATAACAAACAAACGTCATCGGTCGCCATACGAGCAAATGCTTTCGTTACGAGCAATGATGAAAATCGCTCTTGTGTCCTGTGCAATAAGGCCGATCATTTGCAACTTTCTGAATGTCTACTTTTTAAGGGGATGGAATCACCTAAGGAACGGTTTGATTACATTAAATCGAAACAAGGCTGCGTAAATTGCCTAAGTTTTGCTCACAGTGTGTCGGGCTGTACAGCGCCCGCAAATTGCGAAAAATGTGAGAACAAGTGGCATCATACATATTTACATTTTGATAAAAATCATAAGAATAATCAAAAGTCGAATGTGAAATCGACCAAGACACATATTCAAACGTCTCAAGTAATGTCTGCTGATTCTTGTGTCTCTGCGACATGCGTTTCCCGAGCGCCTGCTGTCAGCCGCCAGAGCCCCGACTCGTGCGACTGCGCGTCCGCTACAAACGTGTCACAGCGTAGCGAATTAAGTACCAAAGACTCGTTAATGTCACAGGAATCTTCACTATGTTTGAATGCAAATTCTAAGACTGTTGCTAGTACCATACTTTTAGCTACTGCACAGGTCTACGCAAAAGTAAATAATAGTAATAATAAAAAGATAGTTCGCTGCCTGATTGATAATGGTTCACAAAATCACCTGATAACGTTGGAATGTTGCAATAAACTCAACTTACCCGTTGTTCCTTTGAATAATTCTGTAATCAGAGGAATTGGTCTATCTTCTCGACCTATACATGGATATGTGGATTTTGAGATTGAGTCTAGGTTTAACTCGCATGATAAATATAAATTGCATGCATTAGTCGTTGACTGCATAACCGACCAGTTGCCCTCACATATAATTGAAAAAGGTGACATGACATACTTATGTAACATTTCTATGGCTGACCTAACCTGGAACATTCCCGGCAATGTAGACATTGTGCTTGGAGCTCAATTGTTCCCACATATTTATCTCGGTCATAAAATAAATTCTGGGTCTCAAGCGCCACCTGCTTTGTTGACTTCTTTCGGATATGTGCTGATGGGTGACTTTCGCAGTAGTGCTACAGTCCCATCTTCAAAACACGCATCTTCGTTTACTGCATTCGCTTTAAATGAGTTGGACTCTTCATTACAGAGGTTTTGGGAGTTAGAGGAGATTCCGTCGAAAGGTTTTTTGAGTCCAGAGGAAACTGAATGTGAAAATTCGTTCACTGCGTCTGTGACACGTGACAATGAAGGACGTTACTCAGTTGCCTTACCTTTTTGCGCGGATCCCGTTAATCTAGGTAACTCCCGAAATGCTGCTCATCGTCGATTTGTTTTATTGGAGAAGAAGTTTGCGAAAGTACCTGGACTGCGAGACAACTATAATACTGTTCTAAATGAGTATATTGATAAAGGTTATCTTTCTGAAGTTTCTGATTCGAATATCAGTAGTGATGGATATTACATTCCTCACCACGCGGTCGTTCGAAAGGACAAGCCCCAACCTCGCATTGTGTTAGACGCGAGTGCAAAGACGCATACTGGTTTGTCCCTTAATGATGTACTGCATGCTGGACCCAACTTGCAAGCTGATTTATTTCTGTTGTTATTGGAGTTCAGACTGTTTCCTATCGCAATGACGGCCGATGTACAGCAGATGTATTTACAGGTTGGTGTTCCTGAGGACCATCGTAAATATCTGAGAATATTATTTCGATTTAATGAGACTGAGGAGATTCGAACATTTCAGTTCAACCGTGTTCCGTTCGGGCTGAAATGCAGCCCATATTTGGCAATGAAGACTATTCACCGGCTGGCCTCAGACATGGCTGCTGACTTTCCGGAAGCGGCTTCTGTGGCAGGATCTAAATTTTATATGGATGATCTTGTGTATTCTATGGAAGATGATCCTTCAGCTGTTCGTTTAGCTGCAGAACTCATAACTTTGTTCAAGTCCGGTTGCATGGATTTAATAAAATGGACAAGTAATTCATCAACTCTGTTGGATAATCTCCCAAACTCGCATTGTAGTTCCATAAATTTTGATGAGAGTGATAATACTTGTTCGAAGTCAAAGGTTTTGGGTCTATCTTGGGATCCAGTGGAGGATATATTCTCTTTGACAACGACAGATATACATGAAAAATGCACAAAAAGAAATATACTGTCAATTATAGCTCGCTTGTTTGATGTGTTAGGCTTGGCAGCACCAGTAATGTTATATGCAAAGCTGCTCATCAAGGAGTTATGGCTTGCCAAGATTGGATGGGATGATACTCCACCTGAAGGCATTATTCGGCGTTTCTCTGTTCTCACGCAGGAATTCTCATTGCTATCTACTCTAAAGATTCCTCGTCATGTGGGTGTACTTAGCTCCGGAGCCGTAGTCGTCGTAGGTTTCTGTGACGCGAGCTTGAATGGCTACGGCTGTGTCATATATTTACACGTGACTGATTCTTTTGGAAACATATCTGTCCGATTACTGTGCGCCAAGTCTAAAGTTTCTCCTACAAAAATAACGACGTTGGCCCGTTTGGAGTTGTGTGCAGCAGTTCTGCTGTCTAAATTGATCAAGATTGTACTCGACACTTATCATTCGCGCATTCAGATAGCAGGTGTGTATGCCTTCTCGGACTCCACCATAGCTCTTTCATGGATTTGCTCATCCCCACATCGTTGGTCAATTTTTGTTGGGAATAGAGTCGCGCAGTGTCAGGAGAATCTAGCTCCTCACCACTTCTATCACGTAGCAAGTGCAGAAAATCCGAGCGATTGCATTTCGCGCGGTCTGCTGCCGTCCCAATTGGTCTCCCTAAGTCTTTGGTGGAATGGCCCTCAATGGCTTCAATGTCCTCCCAGTCGATGGCCGATTCGTAAATTCACACCTTCTGATATTGGAGAATTACCGGAGCATAAAACAAATGTAATGACTACCACTATACAGGTAGAGCAGTCGTCATTATATGAGCTGTCTCAAAGTGTGTCTTCTTGGGACAAACTTTTAAGAATAACTGTGTATGTCCTCCGGTTTATCAAGAAAATTAATAAACCATTTAAAGTAGTTGAAAATTTGTCGGTCGCTGAGATTGCAATAATTCAAACCGTTCAACGAAGACATTTTTCAGAAGACATGAAATTAATTAAGAAAGGCAATCAACCTTCAAGGAAATTGCGAAACCTTTCAGTTTTTATCGACACTGAAGGAACTTTACGTATAGGAGGACGACTTTCACGGTCAGATTTGCCATTTGAGGTTAAGCACCCTGTGCTTCTCCCTAAAAATGAACATGTCGTGGATTTGATCATAAGACATTTTCACGAATTATATTGTCATGCCGGTCCTGGACTTCTGATGTCCATTGTCCGACAGAAATTCTGGATATTGGATGCCAGAACAGTTATTAGAGCACGAGTGCGCAAGTGTAATGCTTGTTTCCGTGTTAATCCTTCTCATCTGACGCCAAAAATGGCAGATCTTCCTCAATGTCGTGTAACGGAAGCAAAGGCATTCGTGCACACGGGCGTTGATTACGCTGGCCCACTACGAATTCTTCTTTCACGTCGACGTGGACAACATGCTCAAAAGGCATACGTATGTTTGTTTGTGTGTCTTGTTACCAAAGCAGTTCATATTGAACTTGTCACTGAACTTTCAAGCGACTGCTTCTTAGCCGCCTTCAAACGTTTCATTGCGCGTCGTGGACCGGTGTCCTGCATGTATTCAGACAACGGCACAAATTTTGTTGGTGCACGTGCACAATTAGATGAGATTTATAAATTGCTTCTCAACTCACAGCACAATGCGACTTTAAAGCGAGAACTCGAGAAACATCGCATCGAATGGAATATGATCCCACCTCGGGCGCCGCATTTTGGTGCAATATGGGAAACAAATGTAAAAAGTTTGAAGACCCACCTTTATAGGGTGATAGGCAACCAACTGCTAACTTACGAGGAATTACAAACTGTGTTAGTGCAGATAGAGTGCGTAATGAATTCAAGACCTTTAGGTGTTATCAGTTCAGACCCACATCCTGAAATTCTGACACCGGCACATTTTCTAATGTCCACTCCCCTGACATATTTGCCGGCTTCAGATTTATCTGACTCGCGCATTAATCTTGTAAAGCGTAAACACTTACTTGACAATATAGTAGCCTCCTATTGGAAGAGATGGCGTACTGAGTATTTGCACACCTTGCAAGTCAGACAAAAGTGGCAAACCAATGATTGTCCCGTTAAACTGGGCACTGTCGTATTGATTGGACAAGATGATGCTCCTCCATTATCGTGGCCTCTAGGAGTAATAACTGAAATCTTCCCTGGGGTTGATGGTATTGTTCGGGTAGCAACAGTCAAGACTAGGCAGAGCTCCTTTAAACGTCCCGTAGTCAAACTGTATCCCTTACCCAATCAATAACCCAGTTAAGTAAATCCTTTCAAATCTAAAACCGTATATTTACTTAGATACTTTTATTATAATGTTAAATAAACTAACAATACGACGATCTGACATCTTTATTTTGTCAAGTAACTTTTAAAATAAGGTAAATCCATGTGTCCTTACTTACCGTTTAGTGACTGAAGTAGGATCCTATTAAATGTAATATAATTACCTTGAATATAATGTATTAGTACCTAGAGAACAGGTTTGTCTAATCAACATTGTTTAGCTGTGTGACTGTTCGTGTTGAAAGTCTTGCGTCCTTCCAAGGCGGGGTGCATGGAGAAGCGCCATCGCGTATTTAAAAACCGAAATAGTAATTTACATAGTTTAATAACATCCATAAAATATGTTTCTAACAAGAAAGCATTAGTATACTGTGCAATGCTCACATCATCGATGGATTCGTCCAAGAGTTGTAACCATTCATCCCAGAGATGGCGTTAGCAGTCTCGTTTTGATGAAATTATCTGCGACGTGATTGGTCGCGTATGCCTCGTCTCTGCTATTGATTTGCGTGGGGGAATCTATGATTCGACAAGTACAATCTAGTTCGAGTGCATTGAAATATAACGAGAACTTCTCTGTGAAAAAATTTTATAAATCCTATACAAGAGACAATACAAACTGTTCAGTTGCAATTATTAATAGCGCGGCCGCGCCTTGTGTATTTAAATTAGTGGACATTGCTGTTGGTTGTGAACCTTATCTACTACACGCCATTTGGACTAATCGCCGGCGATTTCAAGAGGGTCCGGAGTCCTGCTAATCCTCGTGGTCTTCTCTCGAGGAGTCTCTGGAAGCGACACTGGTTCGATGACAAAGGTGAGTGAGCGCATTTAATACTGCACAAATTGACATACTTGTGTTTCTTGTTGGAGGCCTATAAGTTCACAGAGTGGGGTAGCCATTTTGTAGGCATTCTCAAAAAAAATAATAACAATTTAGTACACGAGTACACAAAAGGTGTTGGCTATTTACACGCCACACCAGACGATAAAATCCCAACTTGTTTTTTTATATTACCCGACCAAAGTGTGAAGCATTTTATGTTAGGTTCATATCTATGTCTCTTCATGTCATTTGTCAATAGTCGGATAATAGCTTGACAGGGATACCAGCACTTGATCATTTTTACCCCTAAAGTATCTATTTTTTTTTAGCTTTCCTATTGATCCATTTTCAAGAAATAAGTGGATTGACAGTACGGGTCGAGTTAACTGGCATCCAAGTCGTAACTCCCGTATTTGCTCACGACATTTTGAGGAAAGTTGCTTTCGACAGACAAATCGTACCTACTTAAATCCACGTGCGATACCCACACTTTTCATCCAGGTAAATATTACTTTACATTACTTAATTTGTTCTACACGTGCAGTTAACTTTGAGACGTGAAAAGTTTTACAAAATAACAAAGTCACAAATAATTTTAATCATCACGTTCTTATTGTCAACACAAATAACGTTTATAATATTGTAATTAACTACAATATTTGTGATGAATTGTTAATGTGTGTGTAAGTGGAATATTTTGTACCAATTACTAAGTCCCCAGACACTAAAAATTTAAATATAGTGTGCGGAAAGATAACGGTTGCAAATAACAAATGAATTTATTACTAATTTCAGACCAGACCGGCTAGATCAACCGTGTTCCTCTAAATGTGAACCTTTGGGGGTTTATATGGAAGCAAATAATGATTTGGTACCTATTCAGTATTTTATATATAAAATGTGCTTATTTATTTGGGTGATAAATGTTACAAATTTAAAATACTAATCATATTTTTCAGCTTGACGATTCATCCTCTAATCTCGAATAATGCGTTCTATTCGTCCACAGTGTAGACGAACAGAACGCAACATTCCCAGTCGTCCACACTCTATGCGATAGTATGCGATATAGAGTTAAAATTAACTTTGTGATTCACTTACTATGTTTAGGATACTTAATGTTCTCCCTTTCAGATTCTATACTTATTTGGAGTCCCTCGGGTATAAATAAGATAACGAATTTATTTCTGCATCATAAGACCATCTGATGGAAAGCATAACCAAGATGAAAACCAAAATGAAAACGAAATGTTTACAAATGCTCTAACTCGGTGTTTTTTGTTATGTGAACGGATGTACAAATAAAAATATTCACTTTTGGTAGTCACTTTATAGTTCTCGTTTTAGTTATTTAAGACTGATGTTTTAGTCAAAAGTTACCATATAACATTTTACCATAATTTTACACTGCTTAGATACGTATTTAGGAAATAGGTACATTTCTAAAACTCATACCTTCGTGGTGCCTAAACGGCTCTGTCGATTGTCTCATGTTTGGATTTTGGATTCTAAACCAAGGCACATTCTTAGAAACATTTCTTAAAACTGAGGACCATGCCTTAGGGGGAAAGCAACTAAAGCACCAAGGAAGTTGCTACTGGCGGTTGTTTTTGCAGACTGTCTTTATGTAAACTTTGACGTTGAAAACTGCTAGCACTCAGCCAAAAATAAATTAAGTACTTAAAAAGCCACAAAATTAATTACTTTTGGTTTTGAATCTAATCGTAGTATGTAGGAGGGGGTGTGTGTTACATTGGACAAGTAATCCTATTTCAATTTTATTGTAAATGCGAAAGTTTGGAAGGACTGATGAATGTTTTTACTCTTACACAAATAAAGTAGGAAGAAGGTACAACCGATATTGGCGCCTACCAGCAGATGAATAGCAACGAGTTGCGTTCATCCGTGAGTTATCTACATTATATTCCAAGGAGTTTTATCGTGTTGTGGATTTTATAACGTACCAATAGCACCATATCCTTTGATTCACAATTTTCTTGCACAATTTTAGCTGCTCCGCTCAACTTTATGTAAAAACGACTTCATATTGAATCAGCTAAAAGCTCAAAGTTATTTCGAGGGTTTCATTTAGCATTATAAAAACAGTATATAATGACATGCTTATTGCAAATGTCGCAGCCAAATAGTTGAATACGCAACTTTATATGGTGGCTGGCTGTTTTAATAATCGGAGCCGTTTTGTATTACAGTATATAAACGTTTAGCCGATCTTCATTGCAATATTTTCTGCAAAACGATGGTTTACGCTCAAGCTGCAAATAAAAACACGCGATAAAGTCGTATTGCAGAATGAACTCACTGACTTCTAAAATGTTTTCTTTTGCCACGGTTTTTCACATATTATCTGCATTAACATACATAGCAATTACTTAGCTGCACATTAAATTCGTACTTAGTCATTGCTGTCACACGTTTTCGCACTTGCGATCGCTAAATTACTTACATGAAATTATAGCTTGCCAATTGAAGGATGTGATATTCTGACTAAACGCTGATCCGCCGTAATATAAACCTGTTATTAGACCGTTTACCGTCTTTGTTTTATAGACCGGATAGTCTCTATGTAATGAGGCGGATTAAAATTTTTGACTGCGACATGATGTAAATCTTACATATTGGTATATTTTACCAACGAGAACGGTTATTTTGATAATTTGCCAAATAAGTAACTAGCCCATTTGGTATAAGTATCGAACTTTCATATTGTGGGACTTAGTTCAAACCCCTTCCTCTGTGTTTGTTTTTGTCTTTCCAAACAATCCGAAAATGTTCGTAACATCCATGTAGGTATATGCATTCACAATATCAATGTTTGGTATGTTCTTTATTCATTACTTACTTGTTAAAGTTCTCAAATACCTAGGTATAGTGCAAATATTAATAAAATGATTATTTAGGACTTTATATTTCTTTCTGTAGTAGCTCAGCCACCAGCGGCAACTTAGCCTTTTTGTATAAGCCTTTAATCATTAAGAAATTTAAAAAAAATAAAAAAAGATTCACTAAATCAATGCTTTTATTTGTAACACACATAAGTAGAAACTTGACACGTAGTAAATTGTTATAACAATATATAACGAATAGTTCCCATCCATAGTCCGACATAAGTCTGAAAATCCACTTCAGTCAGTCAGAGTATCGATGAAACCGCTGTTGTGCAATCAGCAAACGAGCACATTAGATAGGTGCATTATGAAAGACCGCCTGTATCATTACGGCACAAACAGTTCTTATGATTTCACTGTTATCCTTTCACTTCAAGCATAAACACAGTTGATACAAAGGTTTCGAGAGTATCTATATACCCTGAATACTCAGATTCTTCCAGAATACGAAAGCAGCAGCTCATGGGTAATACAGACTCTGAAAGATTCTGTGATGGCTAATGGTACTACTTCGACAAAAAATCTTTTTTCCATTGATAATGCAATACATCTTTACATAATAATTTCAGCAGAAAATTTGAGTTTATGATAAAATATAATGTTTTGACTTTAGTAATAATGACGTCTCTTTTTGACATCTTAAATCACCCGCTACACGCCTGCGCGATTCGTGTACGTGTACGTTACAATTCCGATTAAATATTTTATTGTTTTTGAAGTCGTATAAATGTATTATTTAACAGAAAATTGGGAAATATTGGGAATATGAATTTAACTTAGTCGGATAATTTGGACATTAAATTAATTTAATAAAATAACGTTACTTAAATAGTAATTATCACAATTATCGATAATTATTGTTTGCGTATATTGAACCAACACAAAACCACATTTATTTTCGTAAATGAAAACAAACTGGACCCCCATGCGACCGGAATGTGATGACACTGCGTTGCGAATGTGAATAGATCGAAATTTAAAGTTAGCAGAATACTATTTTCCAGTGTCATCACAATCGCATCGCAATCTAGTCTCGTGTTTTTCGCATGAAACGTTAATTAGTGGAATTGACCTTCTGGCGTTTGCAAAAAAAAGTTGCAGAACAAATTAGTATAATTGAGGAATTAAAACTCATTCTTTAATCAACCAAGAAACGGCTGACTTGCTGTCATCGATCGATACAACCAATCGAGATTTCCTAAAAAAGTTTTTATGTAAAAAGAACATTGAACGGAAGTACTCGCCTGAACTGCGGAAATTTGCATTAAGTCTCCACTATATAAGTCCCAAAGCTTACACCTTTGTTAGGAAACAATTTAACACTTGTTTACCTCATCCGCGTACGCTATCGCGATGGTATCAATGCATTGATGGAAATCCTGGTTTTTCTACAGAATCCGTAAAAGCTGTGAAACTTTTACATGAAATGAATAAAAATAAAAACGCGTTGCATAAGACAATATGCGCCCTAAGTTTTGACGAAATGGCTATTAGAAAAGGTGTGGATTTTGATGGCAAAGATTGCATTGGATTCGTTAATTTTGGAAATAATGTTCAAAACGACCAATTAGCAAAAGATGCGTTAATTTTTATGCTGACATGTGCAAACGGATCCTGGAAAATGCCTTTAAGTTATTTTTTAATTGACGGGATAAGCGCTGAACAGAAGGCTAGTTTAGTAATTAATTGCATACAAATATTAACCCAGGATTGTGGTGTTAACGTTATTTCGTTAACTTTCGATGGATGCCCGACAAATTTTTCTATGGCGAAAGTTTTAGGCTGTAAATTAAATGGTGATGACATTAATCCTACTTTTACCGTCTGCAATCATAATATAGTAATATTTCCAGACCCTTCACACATGCTGAAGTTAATTAGGAACACGTTAGGAGAAAAGGGGCCTATAACAGATGCTCAAGGCCGTGATGTGTCATGGAAATACGTAAAATTGCTGGTAGAGCTTCAAGACAATGAAGGATTACATTTAGGAAACAAAATAAATAAATCACACATCAATTTTTATAAACAAATCATGAAGGTCAAGTTGGCAGCTCGAGTAATGAGTGAATCTGTTGCAAACGCAATAGAATTTTGCAATAAAGAACTCAAACTAGACGATTTTAAGAACTCTGCGTGTACTGTTGATTTTATTTGAAGAATTAATAATCTATTTGACGTTATGAATTCTAGGAATTTAAAAGCATATACGTACAAAAAACCATTATCTGTCAGAAATTTCTCGTACATAAAACCATTTTTAGATGAAATGGTTTTATATTTAAGCGAATTAAAATTAGGAGACAGAAATATAATGTCATCCAATAGAAAAACTGGATTTTTGGGCTTCCTAATTTGTATTAAAAGTGTAATTTATTTGTACGAAACTCAAGTAATGAATAACAACCTTCAGTTTTGAAGCACTTATAAACTAAGTCAAGATCACTTGGAGTATTTTTTTAGTGCCATTAGAGCCAAAGGAGGTTTTAACAACAACCCCTCTGCTAGACAATTAAAGTCAGCATTTAAAAGAATGTTAGTTCATTGTGAAATTAAACACATTACCTCAGGCAATTGTATACCGTTACAGCATATAAATATTTTAACAGTGACCAAACCAGAAGTAGCAATTAATAAAACATCTGAAAAAAATAGAATGATTGATGATGTCACCGAAACTAATAATTCAGAATATTTTAATGAAATTTTAATGAAGGATCACGATTACTTAACGGATCCAAGTATGTTAACCGAATTTTCCAAACATATAATTGTATACATTGCTGGCTTTGTTGTAAGCAAACTGAAAAAAGAGCTTCAGTGCGAGGAATGTGTGTCTTCTATTATATCTGAGACCAAATATGGCAGTCTACAATTACAAAAAGATAAAGGTGGTATATGTTACCCGTCAAAAGATGTTGTCAAAATTTGTGAAATTTGTGAGACAATATTTCATAAAAATCGAGGTCTCAATAAAAAAAATATTCTTGTGGTGCTTATGCAGGAAAGTCTCAAACGATGTTTGGGTTTAACTTTATTTTTTAACGTATCACATTTTAACAGCCAAACTTTCCTCGACTGTCATTATTTGCTGTTAATTAAGGCTATAAGTTTGAAATATCTCAAAGTTCGAATACATTAGGGGAAGGGGGGGCAAACTGGAACGGGTGGGCAAAGTGGAAATGAATAAAATTATATATAAATACATACAATACGCGCAGCGCAGCGATGTCGACGCATTCTCGTTGCCTTCTAGTGGCCGCGTTCAGAATTCAGTGCGCCAGCGACAGCCGAGCGCGTGCTGTGATCAAATTCGCGCCAATTTTTGTGAAAACACGTAATCTTCAAGAGTGAATTAAATGAGTAAAGGTACGTTTTTGTGTCATTCTGTTTTGCTATTTTGTTGCTTTCATGATCTTATTTATTCGTTTCCATGCCATTAATCTTGTAATTCTATCAGGTTTTGAACAGTTTTATTATTATTACAAAAATACCGTATGGGCAAAGTGGAATTTTTGACAAAGGGGCAAAGCGGAACACATTCCGCTTTGCCCTTTCTTTAGTATTTTACGTCAGATTGTCTTGAAGCTGTATAATGATTAAACAAATTATTCACAGATGGTCCATAACTACAAGAGAAAGCGGCTTGGAGTGAAGAAGATATGAAAAAAGCAATGGAAGAGGCGAAAACAACAACAATAAAGTCTGCATCAGTCAAGTATGGAATCCCCGTTGGAACTCTTCATCGTCATATTAAAAAAGGAGATGCAACTAAGACTTTGGGAAGATTTCGACCAGTTTTCGACGCAAGTATTGAACAGGAGACATATGAACTAGCTGTAGAACTTGATGGTGTGTTTTTCGGCTTAACAATAGAATCTCTTAAGGGTTTGGCATTTCAACTGGCTAAACAAAATAATATTCCCCACCCTTTTAAAGGAGAACAAGCCGGCAAAGCATGGGTTGAAGGATTTATGAAAAGGCATCCTCAATTATCTTTTAGGCACCCCGAGCCTACCTCGATTGCATGTTGTTCTGCTTTTAACCGCACGCAAGTAGGTCGCTTCTATGATAATTTGTGGCATGTGCTGTCACAGCATAATTTCATTTGTCGCCCAGATGATATTTATAATATGGACGAGACAGGCGTAAAAACAAGTGCCGGAAAACCACCACGAGTTATATCTGTTAAAGGTAAAAGACAGGTCGGTGTCGTAGCTTCTAATGGACGGGGACAATTAACTACTGTAATTTGTGCTTGTAGTGCAACCGGAAGATTCATACCCCCTTGTTTCATTTTTGGCCAGAGAAAGCGCATGAATGACCGCTTATTAGATGGTGCACCCAATGGTGCACAAGCTTGGTGTTCAGATTCTGGATGGATTAATAATGCCAACTACGATAATTGGCTTCAGATGTTTATTGAAACAACTCGCCCTACCAAGGAAAAGCCTGTATTGCTAATTTTAGACAACCATGCTTCTCACCAGAACTTAGAAGGATTAACTATGGCTAAGGACAAACATGTTATTATAGTTAGCATTCCGCCACACACAAGTCATAAAGTACAGCCTTTGGATATATCGGTATATGGTCCCTTCAACGGACGGCACGGTTGGCGCAGTGGTTGAGCGATTGACTGATGCGCTGCGTGTCACGGGTTCAATTCCCGGGCGGAACAAATATTTGTATGGCCTACAGATAGTTGTTCCGGGTCTGGCTGTTTGTGTTTGATGTTTGTAAACGCACCCACGATACAGGAGAAATTCCTAGTGTGGGGCAACGTCTTTAAAAAAAAAAAGCTGCTTTAGAGAGAGCTGTAGACACATTCCAGAAAAACCATCCATCTAGACGAATTACGCAATTTGATGTAGCCAAACTTGTTCGTAATGCTTTCGAAAAAAGTGCCACGGTACAAAACGCCACTGCCGGTTTTCAAAAAGCGGGAATTTTTCCTTACAATAGAGATATTTTCACGGATTTGGATTTCGCTCCATCAACAGTTTATGAAAACGAACCTGTTCTACAACCGGGTCACGAACCTAACCTGCAAAATATGGAACCTGGTATATCTGAAACAATTGACCAGGATTGTACAACGGAAATAACTGAACTGGTTGGTGGACAGGAACTACCTGAACAAAATTCAATTGTTGAGGATAAGTGTCCAACACCTACTATGATAGATAATGAAGACTGGAATCAACCTTCAACTAGCGCTACGATTTTAGTTTCGCCAAAACAAATTATACCCATGCCTAAAGTCACTCCAGCTATCAAGAAACGTAGAGTAAAGCATAGTTTACACGGAGCCAACATTGGCTGCCAATAAGACTGGCAGCTAGTGCTGGCTTGGTATTGGCCTTGTGTAAACAGTTTTTCAAGCCAAGCCAGCGCTGGCTGCCAACGCTGGCGAGAATAGAGCGACCGTCTATTTTTCTAGCCAGTGACCTCCGCCCGCATACCCTTCGACCCCCGCGCCAGCGTTGCGGACACGTGTAGACGAGTCTCGCCAGTCACTGGCGAACGTCCGTACGGTGTGTGTTCTTTGTTGTTTTATTTGGAATTTCTGCGACAAAATGCCGAGAAAATTCAACGAAGAGGATACTTTGAAATTCGTACAACTTTATAGAGAGCACGAATGCTTGTGGGATAAGCGTTGCGATGCATACAAAAATAAAGAAATGCGCGCTTCGGCACTAGAACAACTTCGTGTAGGAATGAATATAAAAGAACTGACTCTCGATGAAGTTAAATCAAAAATCAAAAGTATTCGAAATACGTACTACTTGGAACTCGACAAAATCGAAAAATCTACAAGATCTGGGGCTGGGGGGAGGGTTTATAAGCCAAAGGCAAAATGGTTTGATGAATATGATTCGTTTATAAAGCCGGTTTCTATGAGGAGAAAAACCATAGTAAGGTCAATGGAGGCTATGGGCTAGGAGAACTATGGGGCTAAAGCAACTAATAGCGATATCTTCCATTCTCGTGTTTTTTAAATACAATGCCATCTATGGGCCAGGAGAAAAGTCATAGTTTAACCTATAATAAACAGATGGCGTCAGAGGGATGAACTGTTTGACCTACAGAGATTTTATGTTAGTCGCCATTTTGAACACGTGTTTGGTGACGAGCGTGTCATCAATTTTAAACAAAAAAAAATACTTTTCGTGCATTTTAAACGCGGTTTTATGCAGAAACTACTTACTACTACTTACTTACTAGTACTCTAAACACTTACGTTTCTATTATTATATGTTATATTTCGTAAGATAATGTAGTAGTTACATTAGCCTCGTACTTATCTCTTTGCGGGGTTATTGCAACTAGTTTTTTTGGTTACAATAGCCCCTTCGTGTTTGTATAAAATAAAATAAAGCCAGTGATGTCGAATATCGATAATTGTAAATCGATATACTTACAGCATACTTTAAAAAATTCTCGAACTAAATCCATTCGGGGCCTGGGATAAATTGCGTAAATAAATGTTATAATTTGTTTTATTACCATTTCAACTAAGATTCAAATCTATTTTCCTTTCAAGATGGAAATACTGTTGTATGATTAAATACTGTAGTTACTTAGGGGGTCCGACCTAATGCATTTAGTTCATGACTTCGTGCGTAGGTACTATAACAACCCATACTACTTAAAAACCCTGAACTAATTTGATATTTGACTTGTTTTAGATGGTCCGAAATTATATTAAGAAAAAAGAAAGGAGCTATTCAAAAGAAAAGCTTCTAGAGGCACTCCAGTTGGTTAAGAGCAAAACGTTAAATAGTTATGAGGCAGCAAAGACGTTTAATATTCCGAGGTCTACTTTAATTTCACATTTATATGGCACACGTGGTCAAAAACAGGTAAACCTTGGAATGAAGACTGTATTTTCAATTGATGTAGAACAGAAAATAGCTTCGTATTTGCATACTTTAGAAAAGTATGACTTTCCTCTAACTAAAAAAGAAGTCAAAAGATTAGTATCGGAATACGTCGTAAAAAACGGATGGATAACTCCATTTAAGAATAATATTCCTGGAGATGATTGGTTTCGTCGCTTTTGCAAAAGAAATAATCTTTCATTAAAAAAACCACAATCAGTCGAAATTGCTAGAAGAAAAGCCTGCAACCCGTTTACCATTTATGAATACTTCGATTTATTGGAAAATGCCATAAATAAATTGGGCCTGTCCGAGAAACCCGAGCGCATCTATAATCTAGACGAAACCAGTTTTTGTAATGATCCTTCAAAGAGTAAACTCCTTGGTCAAAGAGGGTATAGTTCTACCAGGACAACTAGTTCTCATGGGCGTGATAACACGAGTGTCTTATTGGCAACTAATGCACGCGGCGATAAAGTCCCACCACTTATCATGTTTCAAGGAAAATACCTGTGGAACGAGTGGTGTTACAAAAATGATACTGTGAAAACAGCATACGCCGTCAGCCGAAAGGGCTGGATGGAAACATCAATTTTCGAGAAATATTTTACAAACGTATTTTTACCTGCGATCGGAAATGAGCGACCCGTTCTACTAATTTATGATGGTCACTTCACACACGTCGATTTGAAAGTGATTGAACTCGCCATTTCGGAAAATGTTACCATTTTAAAATTACCACCACATTCTTCGCACATCCTTCAACCGCTAGATGTAAGTGGAATGAAGCCTATGAAAGATCGGTGGGAAGATGCCTTGGTTAAATGGCAAAGGCTTCATATCGGAGCAAAGTTGCCAAAAAGTGAGTTCGCAAGAATCATTACTGATATATGGGATGTTTTGAATCCTGTTATTCTATCCAATGGATTTAAAAAAACCGGATAAAGTGATACCAAAAGAAAAGTTTGATCCCTTAACTTGGTCTAAATGGGAGCAGTATGTTCAAGCATCTAAGCACTACGGCGAAGATTTTAATGAAATTATCCAATCAACATCTGATCACAGTACACAAGAATTGGTCAACAAAGCTTTTCACAAGAAAAACAAAAAGTAATTGCATTTCCAAAAACTGTAGACCCTCTTAAATTTAAACTACCACTTCCAAATTGTCACAGAAAAACTACTTACTCAAATAAAATTCAGATTTTTGGAAACGGGTTAATTCAGGCAGCAAATACCACTAACCAGATAAATGAAGAGAACTTTAACGTATCATTTGAAGAACTTCTGTTAAATTCAATAGCTCGCAATGATATTCCAAAAAAATAAAAAAAAACGCGTGACGAGAGGAGCGGAGATATTAACTTATAAGGAGGTCATTGAGAGAATAGAAAAGGAACAAGAAGAAAAAAGAACAAAAAAAGATAATAAACCAAAAAAGGTTAAAGAAACAAAAATTGAAAAGCAAAACAAAAAGAGAAAGAGAAGCATTAAAAGAAATACTAAAATAAAAAAGAACCATTGTGAAACTGACAGTAACAGCAGTTGTTCCTATCAATTAGATGATAAATCAGATGAAGACGAAAAATCTTTTTGGGAAAGCGTACTAACCGGCGAAGTTACCGATAATTTAGACGTTACTGATCAAACTTATGAGCAATTTTCTGAAATAGCGACTACTTCGACAGAAAAAGCATCGGCTTCAAAATTGGCATCATTTTCGGAAGAAGCTCAAGTCCCAAAATTCCCAGAAGAAGGCACTTTTATTTTGGCAAAATTTAGTTCTGTGCGGGGCAAAAAAACTTACAAATACGTATGCCGTGTACATGACATTTTAGATGATAAAATTGTAGTTACAGGGCTGAAATCATACAAATGAAAAAACACCTTTCGTATAAATGATATCGTCAAAGATGATATCTCAATTATTGATTTGAAACATATTGTTAGTTATCTTCCACAACCAGAGCGCTTAGATGGCGAATTATTTAAGTTTCTTAATAATATTGACGTGTATGAAGTGTAATTTTTGTTGTGTATCTATCTGTATTTAGAATTAAGATAAGTCGTTTTTTAGGATCTCATAAGAAAATGTGATAAATATGTGCCTTTGATTTAGTATAAAGTGAAGTTAATTTTAATAATATTGTTGTAACACTGTTTTAGGCTTTCACGGTTTAAAATTAAATTTTACATTGTTTAAATACAAAGTGAAGTTAAACCAAAGTATAGGTTCCTATTATTTTTGTATTTGTCTTTAGAATTAATTACTCTACTTATTTCAGGATCTCTCAAGTATAGCTCTAAGTAAAGACAAATTTAATATTGCAATTTAGAAAAAATGTATCCTTAAAGATTTTATATAATTTTAGATTATTTTTTGTTATGTTCTTAGAAATTTTTGTATTATGTTTTGAGAAGTATCTAAAACTTATAATTTTTGATGTCATGATTACAAATAAAAAATAGAAACGAAGCATGGTTTTATATTACTTATTAGCTTTTGCCCGCGCGGCTTCGCTCCCGCTCTTCCCTACTACACCCTACAATACCCTACTCTACCCTACTCTAAACGACAATGGGTGTTCCTCAAGGTTCAATATTGGGTCCATTCCTTTTTTTAGTTTACATAAATGATTTGCCCAAATTACTTAAAAATCAACCAAAGATAGTATTATTTGCGGATGACACATCACTAATATTTAAAATAGACCGACGTTCACAAAATCTTGACGACGTCAATAGTTCTATTCATCAGGTCCAAAATTGGTTACTATAAACTATATATATTGGTACGGTAAACAACTTGGCTCTAAATAAAAAAAAAACTAAATGTATTAGATTTTCTTTACCAAATGTTAAAAGTAGCGAATGTGACATCATGTTGAATGGAGAAAAACTGGAGTTCATTAATCAAACGGTTTTCCTAGGTATCACATTGGACGAGAAATTACAATGGGGGCCTCATATAACATCTTTTGCGGGTCGTTTAAGCTCAGCCGCGTATGCTGTTAGAAAGATAAGACAGTTAACAGACGTAGAAACCGCACGTTTGGTCTACTTTAGTTACTTTCACAGCATTATGTCGTACGGTATTTTGCTGTGGGGTCGGGCTGCTGACATTGAATCCATATTTATTTTACAAAAGAGAGCTGTCAGAGCCCTTTATAATCTGCGTCGCCGTGATTCTCTTAGGGAACTTTTTAAAAAGATTAATATTATGACAGTCCCTTGCCAATTCATTTATGAAAATATTATGTATGTGCGGAAAAATCGACATCTTTTTAGTAAAATTAGTGATAGACATAATTTTAATACTAGAAATAGAGGCAAATTAGATCAACCATTTTTTAGATTAGCTAAAGTCCACACTTCTTTCATGGGGTATTGTGTTAAATGTTACAACAAAATACTTTCTGACATATTAGAACTAAATGAAAGATAATTTAAAACTTATGTTAAAAGTACACTTTGTAAACAAGCATATTACAAATTAGAAGATTACATTCAGGATAAGAATGCTTGGAAACATGCTGGTCCTGCTCCATAGGACAATCAAGGGTGTAGACAAAATCAAACTGGTTGATTTATGAATTAACTTTATAAATAGGTATACTGTTTCTTTTTTGTGTTTTTATTTTCTGTTTAATTAATGTTTATTAAGATTATCTGTAAATATGTGAGTACCGTATACCTAATTTTTTTTTTAGAAAATGAATAAGTACCTCTCCTGGTTATACTTTGTTCTTATAAGTAGCATACTCTGGGTGTATCGTCCTCACATAATATTAAATTAATTTTTGTATACCAAATTTTGTAAATCATTATTTGAAAAGAGTAACTATGGAGTTTCTTGTCCGTTCTTCTCCATAAGAATCTACCTTTCCGAATGGACAGTAGAGTCACTTTATTAATATATTTTACTGAACTGTAAATGCTGACGTTCAAAAGTGCCGTTTAATGGCCTAATTGAAATAAACGTTTTTGACTTTTGACTTTTCTACCCTACCCTATCCTACTCTACCCTACTCTACTCTACACTACTCTACCCTACTATACCCTACTCTATCCTACCAAACTTCACATAAACCATCTGCTGATTAGTCTGAATAAAGCCTAAAAATTTGGTTTGAATAGGTGACGGGCTCACTCTTTGTTATAAAATAACAACAAATAGTGGCATTGATTTTTATATATATAGATGTTCCTATCAGTATCGATTGCCTACACATTTTACAATTTATCGATATTTTTTACGTCAACACAACACTAACTCTATAGAAAATAGTCACATTAGCCCCAATCATTACGAAACTGACTTTTAGTTTGATCGGGACTGTACTGGTTCAACTCGGAGAACATACCTGCGTAAATTTCACACTGGGTGACATGTGCTTCGATTATGAGCATATAAGCTACAAAAACCAATGAGTTAGTTTAAATAGTCGCATTTGGCTTTTTGACATTATATTATATCGAAAGTAATCTCAGATATATATAGATTTAATAGATTACCCCATAAAGTCAATGTTCATTTTTGGTGAAGGTTCAAGTTTCAACATATTTTTTTTTAGTTACAATAGCCTCCATTGACCTTAAGTAAAATCACATTATTATTTATTTTAACGAAAATTACATTTAAGCAAAATAATAAAGCCACTTAAAGACACACGCATACTACAACAAAAGAAGCTCGTGTATTTGTCCGTTTCAATGTTGATTTTCGAAGTCGATTGTTAATGTATGCTATTTAATTGCCAAGGAACTCTTCCTTCGTTATTAAACATATTTTTTAAAACTTCTCTTTTCTCTCTTGCTATTTCTGCTCAATGATTGCTACCTTGATTGCCAATACTCTGTAGGGCATGTATTTGGCTCCTCCATGAACCGGGCTGAATATTTCCCTGTTCATCTTCCCTATCAACACAAGTAGCGGTGATGTATGAATTTGATTTCTTTCGTAGCCAATTATGAAGGGCACAACAAGCACAAACGATTGCATCTACTGTTTCCAAGTTTTTTTTTTTTTTTTTTTTATTAGTTCTTTTTATCGCGGACATAGTCGTCTGCGCCTTTTTTTACGATTTTACATTTGTTTACTTTAATTTAATTCGTTACAGTATGTGCTCCTACATTGGACACAATTCTCTTAATCTACGCTTAAAACTACGTTGTGGTTTACAATCCACGTACATGCATTTTTTTTTTTTTTTTTTATTTTTTTTTTATATTGTATTCTATGAATTTTACGGTATCTGAATATTTCAACTACAGTTTTATACACACTAGACACTAGGTATACGCGGTGAGCTGCATGGCAGTGCGAGCCGACCAGCCCCGACTGACGGCATCCGTTCACGGACATGACGCGCACATCTGCACCGCTTAATTCAACCATATCTTAGGGAACTTAACGGCCAAATGCGCCCGTCACCATCGACAGGACATTTACGTGAGTATGACAGACTCATTCTGCCATGCAGCTTTACACATTATATTTTATTATTTTAAAACAGGGTGGAATTTAAGGGAGGGAGTTTTTTCTGCGGGACTTTTAGGTGTTATTTAGATGAGGTCTGATGACCAGGGACTTCGCCAGCCCGAGCAAAGCTTCCATAACAGCTGCGTCTCGATGCTGCATGGCCGTTTTAAGGTTGTAATCGACGACCGTTTTAGTCGGCGCATCCATCGCTCTCTTCGCAAAGCGGCCCGTGGCGTCATCGGCGTCGTCGGAATAATAGACGCAACTGACTGTATGTCTCGACACCGCCACTACCGCGTGGGAGATGCTGTCATGAATTTGGAGCCTCCTGGACTTGGTGTTAATGATAATAACGCTGTCGTAGGTCAAGCCCTGAGCCTCGTGAATGGTTAATGTGCGGGACCCCTCGCCCGACCCGTATCCCTGGCTCACAAGAGAAGCTTTCTCTTCCTGTGTGTGAACCAGGAATAGGGTATTTTGGACGTTTCCTGGTATTTGCGCACCAGTGTAACCTTCTACCCTCAGGGAGTGAACCCGCGACAGCGACGACTTGGAGGAGTATATACCGGAGTATATTTCGCTCAGAGCAAATGCCACATCCATCGGATTGCGATGAGTGCAAAGGAGCTCCTGGGTGATGCCAGCCGACATATTTGGACGGGTATACCTTAACTCGAATAGGTTCTCTCTGTCCAAGAATGGTAGCTGGTTTATGTCTCCGATAAGGACAATCTCGCTAGCTCCTGACAACTTAACTGCCATAACTATGGCCCCAAAATGGTTCATAAGAGCCTCGTCTACCGTGAGGCGGTAGCACTTCTCTTGCTTCTTGAACCCGTTGACTAAGATTGAGGACATAGTGCGCACCTTTGTCTTTACTCGGTCTCCTAAGCGGTGCGCAAGCTTCTCTCTGAGATCTTTGGCAGCTTCAGTTGTCGTGGTGGCTACGACGTCCTTCTCCTCATCGAAGTGTTTCACCACCCAGGTTGTCTTGCCGCAACCCGGAACTCCGTTCACCCACCTGATCCTGGGTACCGCCCAATGTTCGTGGATGTCTGAAGTCTCCAGGATGGACTGAGCCATTTCAAGGATCTTGTCATCCAGCATGATTTTGGTACATTTGGCGGTAACCAGTACTGGGTCAGTGTTCGGTGCTCTGAACTTGATTTTGCCTGAACGCTCCGTTTCCTCCTCGTCCAGGGACACGAAGCCACTCTCCGAGCTGAACGCTGCCATGTACGACCCCGTCATTTCTCCTATAATGACCTGAGATTTGACGTTGTCGTACACGGCCGCCCCGGCCTCCTCGAGCAGTACCCCTAGCAGTCCTTCAGTTTTTCTGTGGAAGGTCTGCAGGATCTTTCTGCATGTCATGAGATTGACCTCTCTGGTCGCTCTCACGATTGCTACGTACTCGAGAAAAGCGCTCTTCACGTGGTCCGTAGTGCCTGACTTGACTGCGAGGGTCGGCGGGCTGACTTGCCCTTTGTCGGCTCTTGTTGGCGTGGGCTTCTGCGGTGCTGGTTCTTTCGGTGATTTTCTGAAGAACCTTTCCACTGCTGCACCCTGCTTCTCCACTGGTGACGAACGGCTGGTGCTAGGGAGCAGAGAGCTGAGGAAAGTGCCGAATGCTTTCAGGCGACTTCTCGTCCGAGCCTGGTCCTCCGGGCTGGTTGTTTTGCTCTGCTCCTTTGCAGCTTTTTCAGCGGCTGCCTTCTGCTGGGCCCTCTCAGATCCGCTTTGAGTGGTCGGGCTTGATGTCGGGATCGTCTCGCTGACTGTTGGGTCTCTGGGGGCTCTGAGGAAGCTCAAAACTTCCCCTCTGTCCTCATAGACGATTACCTCATGCTGTTCTGAGGCTTTTAAACAGCCAAAGCGGTCTGCGACGTCTCCTCTTTCCCCTCCGACCATCATCGCGTCAACACTTATGGCACGGGCTGTGACTGCCGTGCGTTCTCCTACCTCCCTGATCTTTTGAAGCAGTGAGCTTGCCTGGGCAAATGGAGTCTCCTCTCTCCACTCGAAAAGTGCGATCGTCTTGCCTTTGGTTCGCATTAGACGGCATCGGTGAGTGGCAACTACCATTTGATATATCAATACGACGCTGCTTATTTTTTTATAATTGAAGTATAAACTTCCACTTTTAGGAGGAGCTTTAATTGTCACATGATTTCCGTCTATAGAACCATAACATAAGGGGAAATTCCATCGTGTTTTAAATCCTTTTTCGATGTTTTTCCATTCTTCTGCGTGTGGTACCTGTAAAAAAAGGGTAGTAATTAAAGCGGCCTATTTAATACCATTTTTAGTCACAACAAAAAAATCTATAACATTACAATAAGGTACATTAATTTATTTTGTTTAATTACAGGATAACATGGATACCCCAAATAGCAATGAATCAGGATTATTAAATAGCAATGAACCAGGACCATCGTTGGTTCCACGCTCTGAAAATGGGTTAGAAAATGAGTCTGCAGAAGAGACACCTCGATTTACCCCACCCACAAAACCTAAGCAGAGCAAGTTATCACAGATATCTAACATGATAAATGACTTAAGGGAAATTAACGACAACACACGCTGCGAAGAAACAGATCTTGACCTATTTGGAAAAAACGTCTCGGCACAATTAAAAAAATTGACAGAGGAACAGGCAGTCATTGCTAAGGAAAAAATACAGAGTATATTGACTCAATGCATGCTCACAGATATACGAGCCAAGAATGCGTATCAAGTGCAACAATCGGTTCAGCAATCGCAAAATACGCTACCTACTAATTGGAATTCTACACAAGTTCTTCCGTCCTACATAGTACCCCAATACTCTCTGACAACACCTACAATCTGCCCTCCTCCAGAGTCCAGTCCATCGACATGTTCTTGTTCGTGTTCCCAGTTTACTACTAATGTCATATCCCCAGAAACTCCATATAATTATGACAGTTACGGCGAAAGCGTAGACAACAGTGATGCCATTCAACAAGCCTTCAATAACGCTTATTATTAATATATATGTTTGTTGTATTTTGTAATAATGTGTGCCTTATTATTTCAATTTTAAGTAAATAAATAAACACTTACCTTAATAAACTATTTTAATACTTCATAAATTGTTCGACAAACTTCTGGTATGAATTGTGATATAGATGGTTTAGAAACACGGTAAAAATGACTCAAGCTTCGATAACTCATTCCAGATGCTAAGAACGATAACGTTACTTCTAATTTTATTTTTGCTGGTAATGCATCTCTCATCAGAGTGTCTTGGCGCTGAATCGAGCTCTGTATAAGCGAAAGCAACTCATCAAAGTTTTCAACAGTAACCCGCAACGCCAACCTGTACTCAGAAGGATTTTCTAATCTTAGTTGTTTCAGCAACAAGGCAGAAGCTCCAGTTACAGGTCTATCGCTTAACCATTTTCTTATCCAAAGTCGTTTCGCTCCCTTTTTTTGTAATATATCAATCAACTCTTCTCTTAACCCATATATGCCCAGAACTATTTAGATCTCCTATTTTTACGAAATTTTGGTATTGTTGTCCCTAAGGATAGTTACAAATAAAAAAATAGGATTTTTTCAGTTCCAGTTACCGGAAGTACTTTTTTTTCAGTAGGTCAAAATCGACCCCTTGGGCAAATATGGTCTAGCAATGTACATAAATATGGTGAAGGTGAATGAAACAGATTTTGAAACATAATTAGAGCTTTAATTTCTATTGTTATTACACAAGAAAGTCAAAATCGGTAAGTAGAAACATATCGGCAACAAAATAGAAACTTTCGTTTTATGCATGAAATTTTTCAAAACATTTATCATGGAGATTGACTCCACATGATCGGCACATTTTTACCATCTTGTTTTTGCAGTATGCACACCTTTTTCTGGCCTGAGACACCATGATCATATGCTCAGCTGCATACCTTCGTACGGACAGTGGTACGTTCGACACCACTTTTAGAGTAGGTCCAGGTTGAGCCCTAGCAGTCTACTTCAACAACAAAGTCCTTGCAATTGAGCGTCTAAAATCCAGCGTGTCAACGTTGGCTCCGAGTGATCTGGCGAGCAAAGCAGAGTTATTGACTGTCACGTCAATTAGCCACGTCAATAGGGACGTATACCATTTCTTTCCTCTTATGGCAATGCGATACGCTCCAACGTTGACATCTAGTCTATCCACCCCGCCCATAAATCGATTGTATTGGGCGATCACATTAGGCTGTTCAATTTCAATTCTTTTTTTTAGAGCAGCTGAATATCGTCTGGCCTTTTGGATAGGCTGCACTCCAAATTCATTCGATAATAGTGTCACCACGCTATTATCGTTCCAGCAAACGGCATGAGAGATTTTATCTTTCTGATCTAGTCTATAGTCATAAAACCCTCGGTTTTTTTTTTGAAGGATTTGATGTCCAGAAGTGGACATTTATCTACACGGTTCTGTCGAACTGTTCCAGTGATTTTGACGTTTTTGTTTTGAAGGCTAGTCAGCAGCGAGGGTGATGTAAAAAAATTGTCACAGTATACCGAAAAAGAAGAATCTGGGTAAACGTTTTGAACAGCCTGTGTTAGTTTTGTGACAACGTGCTCGCCTAGTCCAGTTTCGCGTACTTCAGATCGCCCTTCGTAAAGATCTGCTCGTAAACAGTAGCCCAGACGTGTAGCTGCTACCCATGCCTTGAAACCAAAACGTATTGGCTTGCCGTGAATGTGTTGCTTACACCCATGACGACCGAAATACAGAATCATAGACTCGTCAATACTTATATCTTTTTCAATAGGAGCATAAGTCAAAAACTTTTCATTCATTATGTCATAAAGAGGGCGAACTTTTGCCATTTTATCGTCTGGGCGCAGATTATTATTGTCCGCCACATGAAGGTATCGAAAGATTTCCTCAAAACGGTTTCGTCGCATAGACTTGCTGACGAGAACGTTATGGGTATCCTCATTCAACTCCCAGTACATTCGCCGTCTAGGAAGTGGAGCGTAGCCTGTAAGAATGAGTATGCCTATAAAGCAATAGATTTCGTCAGCTGATAGAGTAAAACTTATGTTGGGATCTTTGCTGAAAGCATACATCACTGTATGCCTCACAATATGTCTGATCACCTCCAGATCGAAGAAAAGTTCAAAGAACTTTATAGGCTCACTTTCCGCCGATAACGTGATCACTGATCGTGGTAGTGGTGCTGACCATTCGACTTCTGGCTGTACTAGGTCTCGCTTGATCCATTTTCTTGGACGAGATGGAGCAGTACGTCTTTGCCTCGATGAGTTACCGCGACTAGTACTACTAGTAGAAGCAACGGCCGCAAGGTGCTGGTCTGCTTCATGGTCTTCGGACTCTTCGTTACTGCAAGATTGTTGCAAAACCATCTCAGCCGGGGCAAGAAGCTGATGTCGGTTGAAATTGGCTATATCGTTGCCATCTTCGTCCTCTGAGTCACCATCAGATATAGTACCTCCACAAGGCGGCTCCAAATATATGTCAACGCCTTGAAAATCATAATCATCACCCAAATTCTCCAAAACATCCACTATTTCGTTCGTCGATAGTATGCGACGTGACCTGCGAAAAAGAGGTACAATCTGTATCATATTTGCCTACCGGGTCGATTTCGACCCAAACAAATTTTGATCACAATATCAACAAAAGTAATCAGTCTTGAACATATTTCATTATTTGTATACATGCTAGATACATTCACTTATCTAATTTAACAATAATTTGTACGAAAGTTTTAGCAATTCAATAAATACTTACATTTTCGTAACGCACGGTCCAAAATTTTTGCCGAAAAAATCTTGTCACAACTTGCACGCAATTTTTTGATCTGTGATTGTTTTAGTATGGTATATGCACTATGTTTACAACTTGCTTGGATCTTCTAACAGTCCATAGATGGCGTTAAACTTAAACAATTATCCGTAGTTTTTCCCTAAGGCGGTTTGGTTAAGAACGTGTACCGTTGGGTCGTTTTCGTCCTCGTGGGCATATATGGGTTAATAGTGCAGAGATATTCCTTAAACATTTCTTTTTCAACAGCCTTTGCCGCGTATTCATTATTTTTTCCAAACGTGTGCGTGCACACCAGAAGAAAAAATCCGTGAATGATTGGCCTCGTCTAAACAACAAGGGCCAGGCCAACGCTGGCTTGTCTGCAGACTGGCGCCAGCATTACTGGCTTCGTGTAAACTCTGCTTAAAGGCCCAAAAATCGGAAATCTTAACAAGTTCACCATATAAAGCTGCTTTAGAGGAAAATAGCGAACAAAATGACAAGAATAAAAAAGTACCCAAGATAAAATTAGAAAATAAGGAAAACAAGAATATTAAGAAGAATAAAGGCAAAGGTAAAGGCAAGAAAACTAAATATAATCAACAAATTATACACGAATGTTCATTTTGTGGCGAGGTTTATCAAGATCCCCCTACAGAAGAATGGGTTCAGTGCCAGCACTGCCTTGAATGGTCACATGAACTTTGTGGCGAAGTGGTTGGAACCCAGTTTAGATGCATACATTGCGTACAAACTCACAATAAATAGGTTGTTCCACTTTGCCCTTTATGTGTTTCCACTTTGCCCTCCTAATGAAGGCAAAGTGGAATATTGAGTACAAATTTAAAAGGTTATTTATGTTCCTACGATCATGATCTCATTTTGATGTAGACATAATAAAACTTAAGTACATTGATGTTGATATTTTTCTAATAAACATTTTATAAGAAAACTAATAATATTTTTTTTCTAATTTCAAAGTAAAGGGTTCCACCATAGAGCAACATGGAGGGGAGTAGCCATACGCAGGCGTTCCCCTCTGTCAAAGTACAAGTCCAAATGGTCCTATGCGTACAATAAAACTAGTTGCAACTGCACTGCTCACTAGACTAAATCTAGTTGCGTGAGTGAATCGACGACGTCGTAAAAAATGCCGAATTGTTCTGTTTTTTGCTGCAAAAAGAGATCTGCCACGTCAAATTTACAAAAAGATGGCGTTACCTTTCATATGTAAGTAATTATTTTTAATCACATTATTGCTATTTACTTCTTTTAAACTTATAAACTACAATATTATCAATCGTGTTGTTTCGGATTTGTTTACCAACTAAGGCCGTGCGTCCTCATACAAAACGCGGATCGGTCGAGCGACAAATCCGAGTTTTTTTTCCTAGAATTCGCTGTCACCGAGCGATAGTGTTGTTGCCGGTTTGTTTGTAGATAGTTATCGATGAAAATGTGAAAGGTCAAGTCAAATCAGAGAAATTTTTGAGATTATTGAGATTAGGTTTTCTGATTTAAATAAAAATTACCGAGTGTGAACGTCAACTATAATGTGTTTTTATTTATTTATTGCAGGTTTCCTAAAGATACAAATTTAAGAGATATATGGAAGACATTTTCTAATAACAGACCAACCTGGATTCCCACAAGAAATAGTGTCATTTGCTCAAATCATTTTAAGACCTCTGACTTTCAAGTGTTGGCGAACAATGTAAGGAGATTAGTCGATGGCGCCAAACCAACTGTAACGCAGAACTGTATTTGTTCCGTAAGTTTTTTTTTATTCATGGGCAAGGTAAACAGACGTACATTCCACATGATGTACCTCGTTGACTTTAGTCATAGTGGTGAAATGAAGCGTAGATTTTTGAACTTGTAAAATTAAAGATATTTAATCTAATTTTCCAGAATCATCAACAATCATTCAATATACCAGATGAGAGACTATCATCTTATGATTCCATTAATGACACTCGCACTATTCCTAATTCGTTGACATCACCGAGTAGATCGTCAACTCCTCAAAATGTGAGTTGTTTTTAAATCGTTTATTGTAGAATCGCATATTAATCAAATAGTCATTTCTTCTATTTTACTGTTGAGATTAAGTAAAAATTATTTATTTATTTGTTTTCAGGCTCAGTCAAAGGAAACATCTAAAAAATCTGCTTCGATTCCCACTACTGCACTTACACCAAGAAAAAGAAAAATGCAGCAACAATTAGATTATCAGAAAAAAAAATTCAAAGGCTACAAGCTAAAAACCTTTTCTTAAAGAAAAAAGTTGCTGGGCTAGAAGAAATTCTTCAGAATCTAGATGAAAAAGCTTTGATAGATAAAGAGGAAAGGATGGTCCTGGAAAAAATTGGCGTTGAAGAAGCAGAGCTTATTAAGCGTCAACTAAACAAGTCTAAAAGTGGGAAGCTCTCACGAGCTAAGTATTCACCAGAACTGAGATGTTTTGCTCTAACTCTCAACTTTTATTCCCCCAAAGCTTACAAGTATGTTCGTAAAACGTTTGGGACGTGTTTACCTGCTCCACGAACTTTAACAAAATGGTATAGTAATATTGATGGACGGCCCGGTTTTACCAAAGAAGCCTTGGCGGCTTTGGTAAAACGTTTGGTAAACGTTAACATCTCCTGATCACCTAGAAAAAAGGAAACAAAAAGAAAAAGAAAAAGCACAAAAAAAGAGAAGAAAGAAAAAGTAAAAGTTGAAGGACGTCAAAAGTGTCCAAAATTACCATTTAAAAGGACCCAGAAAACCAGCAGAAAAAGAAAATTGCATGAAAACGTTGAATCAACATCTAGTAGCGAAGCTGAATTTATTCCTGACAGTGGCGAATCTGATTTGGATGGCTACAGTGACGATATTGATTGCAGCAACAACTGCAAAGGATGTGGAGAAAATTACTATGAAACTCAAAAAACGGAAGACTGGATACAATGCAAGTTGTGCCACAATTGGTTGCATGAAAATTGCACAGAGTTTCCGGATATGTGCCATCCATGCGGCCGTAAGGACTACAACTTGGCATTACAACGAAATGCAGACTGCAATGAAAAAGGCAAGGGAAAAGGCAAGAAGACTGTGAAATAGGTGTGGCCATCACTCCCTTAGTACTATGGCCATCTGTACCAGACATTCCGGGAGAGATGGCCAATTGAGTTTTTTTTTGTATTTTTTTTTCATCCTTTATATCTCTTCATAATTGTATTACGATTAAAAATTAATGTGTAGAAGTGAATAAAGTTTTGATTATTGTTAAAATTGACTTTAATTTGCTCTAAATAGAAAAGTAAAATGTCCTTAAAATAACTATGGCTAACTCTACCGGACTTAGCCTACTCATGTAATTTATCTTCATTCACCCTTAATGTTTCAAATAACGTAGAAAACTCTCCAAATTGTTTTCTTTGCTTCACAATGTTACTAGGACCTTGTCTTGACTCATAATTAAATTTTAGCCACAAATTTTCTTCTAAATACATATCAATAATATCATACGACGTAGACGCCATGATCGACACAAACGACCGCCCACCACAAACACTGAGCGTGCACTGAGGCCACTTAAAGAACGCGCTTTCGACCGCTCCTCCCCGCTCCGCCCGACGCACTAAAGGTGGGCATTCACGGTCATGCCATCTTGTCAAATGGCATGATATACGTCTAAATATTGATTGTGAATGTGAAATCCTTTTGGCATGATGTAAAACTCTGGATTTCCATTCGCATCAAAATCCATCGCGCCGCGCCGTGGCCTCACGCTGCATCATCATGCCGTCGCATCGTGAGTGGGGATACACTACGTCATGCCATAGCGCCGCGCTGCCCGTGAATGCGCAAACCGACATCCATTTTGTGTTCATTCCGCATGGAGACGTGTTTCGTGCAAGACGTACCTACTTGTTTGTTTTGTGTTACCAAAATGGCGTCCGGGCGCGAGGCGATAATCGAATTTATTAATAAATACAAGGAACTAGAATGTTTGTGGAAGGTGAATGACAAAGATTATAGAAATAAACATAAGAGGTTAAACGCCACCGAACAGTTATTACAAATAATAATAAAAACAGAGCCTAGCTCAAACATGGATAGTGTAAACAAAAAAATTAATTCACTGAGGAGTTCATTCAACAAGGAGCATAATAAGGTATGTCTTATACAAATTACATAAGTATCTTTGAGTTATTATTATTATTATATTCTTTATTGTACACAATACAAAAGAACCACCATTACTGAAACCTGTTTTTTTTTGTTAAGTAACTGCAATAGCTAATTATAAATCATGGCTTTATTTTATATTATGTACCTACTTAGTATTCAAAGTAACTTCTTTTTTTTAACACACTGTCAAACAACAATATGCACACAAATCAAATATTCAATCAAGGGTCGATCAACTCACGTCGAGTTCTGCTAAAAAGTCTTTAAACTTGTTAAGGTGACCGTTTGGAGCTACTATCATCCATTCAATAAATAACAATGGAAAACATAGTTTTATTTCGGGAAATAACTTATTTTTACCTGACTGTCAAAACTGCAATTTACCTATTATTATTATTTTTAAGTTGCTTGTAATTAATACTGTTACAATACGGCTGTTAGATACGGACCCTTAATGGATACCGCCGATTCGCACATTCCTACGTATTTACGCCAACCGCATAGAAACTACAGCGATGACGTCCGTTCAGCCACGAGCCGCCGACGCAGCAATAATTCATAAGTAGCAATAAGTTATTTTTAAGTATTCTTTGGTCATTCCATATTCTAGCATCGAATAGGTTTCACCAACTTAATTGTATTAATTTTTTTTAATTAAATTAGTTTTAAAATCACTTTGGTTTTTTTTCGATTCACCATCTGCAGTCTACGTAATTGGCGCAGCCGGTAGGATACTCGCGGGCCGGTTCGCGAAACGCGTTAGAGTCATCTCATATCGGTCTCCACGATCGCGAATCACCCGGGCGACTATCAAGTCACGTCACGAGTATCCAGAATCTACGGCAGAGCTGCGGAGCCGCGTGGAGAATCCAGACATCGATTCACGAGGAAGAACCAGAGATGAAACATATGTGAGTACACCAGAATCTTTCTCGTGTTGCTTCCTCTCTATTCCTAGTTACTTTTATGTCCAAGATTTTTCATCACGAAAGGTCAAATTGTCAGGTACCTGCATCACGACAGGGGCGCCGACATTTAATAGATATTAACAGAGATTTAGATAGTGATTTAGATTTAAATTTGTGTAGGACATTTGAACCTAAGATGCCTTACGATCCCGAAGTAATTTTCAAGGCCTTACGCCTTGTGCCTGATTTTGACGGGAACCCCAATATACTGACAAGGTTCATTAACATCTGCGACCGGATAGTATCTCAGTATGCAAGCTCTGAGCCAGGCAGTGAGCTAGGGAACCTGTGTCTTTTAAATGGCATCCTAAACAAGATAACAGGGACTGCCGCATCCACCATCAATTCAAATGGAATTCCTGAAACTTGGGCAGGTATTAGATCAGCTCTTATTAACAACTTTTCGGACCAGAGGGACGAAACGGCCTTATACAATGACCTCTCGTTGGCTACGCAAGGTAATAAGACCCCGCAGGAATGTTACGATCAATGTCAAACCTTGTTCAGTACTATTATGACTTACGTGACGTTACACGAGACCTTACAAACGACTATTGAAGCAAAACGGACACTTTATAAGAAAGTTACAATGCAGGCTTTCGTACGAGGACTTAAAGAACCTTTAGGCTCACGTATACGTTGTATGCGTCCGGAAACTGTAGAAAAAGCCTTGGAATTCCCGAGGAAGAATTAAATATTATATACCTACAGCAACGTAATGATACCCCAAAGGCTCCAACTGCCCAGAACGCACCCAAAATTCTATATAAACCCCCTATGATGCCCACTGTGCCATTTAACGCTTTTAATGTTCCGCGACCCCCAGTACCTAACTGGCCTGCCCCAGTAAGACAGCGTGGCTGCCAAGCCCAGCCTCAGGCCTTTAAATTCAATAGCAACCAGCCTCAAAATCGAATGCCTACTCGAACCCAACAGATGTTCCGTGCACCATTACCAAACTACCACCCACACAGTCACGGTTTTCAATTACAACAGAGGACTAACCCGCCACAAAATTCGGGTCCGAAACCCATGAGCGGTGTGCAACATTTTGTTCAGAAACCATTACCTATGATGTCAGGTCACGATTGGCAACGAAATGGTAACCCACCACCGGGTAATTATTTTAAAACGCGTGAGCTAAACCTCAGCGAACTTGCCTTGCCTGATAGTTCCTATTATTCTGCTGACTACTACTATGAGCCAGTATATGACTATTACACGGACGGTAATGACTGTTACGTAGTCTGCGACTTTGACTACAACACCAGTATGACTGATTTTAATTTGACTACAATTTCCGATAACCAAGTAGTAGGTGAGGCAGAGCCACAACCAGGCCCTAGCGGTGCAAATCAGAAACAAGACCAAAATTTTCAAACGGGAAAGACATCCAAAGAGCCAAAATAGACCTTAACTTACAGACCCAAAGACAGTTACCCTATATAGAAATTTCTTGCCCTCCTTTAAAATTTTTGATTGACACTGGCGCTAACCAGTCATTTATAAGCCCCGAGGCCGTACAAAAGTTCTTTTATGACTACCCTCTTAACTATTGCCCGGTTCCTATATTCAACGGATCGTCATTGTATAACATCTACCACCCGTTTCCAACTTACTGATAACGAGGCGTAACTTGGTGTTCCACAAAGTTTTTATCTTACTTACCAGTTACGAACATTCGTCGGTTACTCGTTAACCGATGGTCCTCAATGCCCGTAGACAGAGAATACTATAGACTGCTGGTCAACTTCTATCTCACTTTCACAAGAAAAAGAGAAATATATACAACACGCTTGTAAAGAAAAGAGACAGAGCCTAATATTTTTTGTCCCTTATCGCGTGCCGCGTTTTTCAAGGTCAGCACTGCATTTGCTAAACAAAGTTTGACGTTTGAAAAGTGTTCGAAAGAGTTTGCGACGAAATTTTAAGTTATTTTACTGGTTATTTCGAAAAATACGAATTATATTGTGTTTAGTGTTGAGGATTGACGTTAGCTATTGCTGCAAAATGGTACGGTGCAGTGTTCTCGGTTGCAAGAGTGATAGTGAGAGGAAAATTGCCGGATTGTCCTTTCATTCGTAAGTAGCTAAATATTTTAGTTTATTTCGTGGAATACAGTGGAAGTTTTCAACTAATATGGTTTAAAATACGTATACAGCTGTTTCAAGATAAAATGAGTGCTTAATTATGTTTTTAATACAAATTGTTGTTTACATAACCTTCAAGCTCAATGTTGCCTACTTTTTATTCGGAAAATACCCCATTTTAGGGGAAAATAGTACGCCGATATTGCAAAAATTACCTTCTTCAATCATTTCAAAAGAATGATTTAGTAGAGTGTAGGTATAGCGCTGGCAGCAAATATTTTCCATTCTCCGCCATAGAATTAAAGTATTGAAAAACTTTCAGATTTCCCGCCAAACCAGAATCACGAGAATTATGGATAAAGATAACTAAGAGAAATGACTGGGTACCAAAGAAAAGCTCTAAAATATGCAGCCAGTACACTTTCCTAACACTTGTTTTATGAAAATAGGAAATAAAACATTTTTAAACCCTGAAGCTATTCCTGTTCAGGTAAGAAAGAAGTGTGATACTACTCATCAAAATCATCATCCATTGATAATATTATGATATTATTTTTTAAAGGCCTCACAATCAGCAAGTACTATTGCATCTATGTCCACGGTACCAATGGAGACTGAAGAAAATCTACCTGCAACGGTTCAACATGCGTTCGATGCAGATAAACTACTACCCGTAAGTACACACCTATGTATTACCATTACATCACCACACCAGCTGAAAGACGTCCACTGCTGGACATTGGCCTTACTAGAATATGTTACTTACTAGACTATGTTGTTTACTAGACTATGTTTAATATGTGGAAATAAATTCATAAAAAATGTTTTTGATCAAACAGCTGACAGCTCCCGCTGAGTCCACTTCAGCGACACAAACGCAGATAGAAAAAAGTGAAACCATAAATATTCAACTTCCTTCTAGACAACTATTATCCGTAAGTACACACACCACCCGATAATATTAATAAGTATAGGTGAAAATTATTATAATTGAAAAAAAATTGATAAAAACCACTGAATGTTAAATTTAAAAACTAATTACAATATATAAATATGAATCATGTGTTTGCTAGTACCTAGATAAAACAAATTTCGTATAGTATAGTTGTACAACTTTTTTCATATTATGTTGTCATTTTACTCATATTATATTTTAGGATAAATCACCGGAGTATACACCGCGTACTTTAAAGAGAAAATGGAAGAAAGAACAAGAAACATCGGAAAAGCGCTTGAAAAAGTTAAAAGCACTCCGAGAAAAAAGCCGGAGATTAACTAAAAAAGTGGCAAATTTAGAAAATATCTTAGCGGACTTAAAATCAAAACTCCTTGTTACATCAGAGGATTGCGAATTGTTAGCATCAATCGATACTTTAAACAAGGAGTTCCTAAAGAAAATTTTAAGTTCTACTGAGCAGAAACGAAAATATTCTCCATCACTAAGAAAATTTTGCGCTTTGCTTAAATTTTATAAGCCCACGTGCATACTCTTACGTACGAAAAACGTTTAATTCTTGTTTGCCTCATCCATCGACATTGCGCTCATGGTATAAAAGCATAAACGGAAGCCCTGGCTTCACCTCGGAATCATTAAGTTGTATTAAAATGTTGGCAAACCGTGATCAAATTAAAGGCAGAAGTTTGTTTTGCGCACTTTTGATGGACGAAATGGCTATTAGAAAGCATGTACAGTGGGACGGGAAGAAGTGTGTTGGCTTTGTGAACTACGGGGAAGCTTTAGAAGGTGATAGCTTTAGAGTAGCTAGGGAAGCGCTAGTGTTCATGGTAACGCCTATTAACGGATCCTGGAAACTCCCGGTGGGATATTTTTTAGTGGATGGTTGTAATGCCGACCAAAAAGCTAATTTGGTCAAGCAATGTATTGAACTTCTAACGTCATGTGGGGTGAAAACAATTTCATTAACATTTGATGGGTGCCCGGCCAATATTGCCATGGCAAAGAGTCTAGGAGTTTCGTTAGAGCCGTCGGATAATATCAAATGTTCCTTTGTTGTAGGGGAACAAGAAGTAGTTATTTTTCCAGATCCTGCACACATGCTGAAACTTGTGAGGAACACGCTCGGAGAGAAAAAAACACTCACTAATATGAACGGCCAAACAATTTCTTGGAGTTATATATCAAATCTCAATGAATTGCAGCAGAATGAAGGACTTCACTTGGCCAATAAATTAAGAACTCAACACATACATTACGCTAAACAAATTATGAAAGTGCGTTTAGCAGCGCAGACTTTCAGTAATTCTGTGGCTGAAGCAATTCAATTTTGCGATAAAGAACTGCATTTGCCTGATTTTTCTTCTTCAGAAGCCACTGTAGAGTTTATTAAAAATATTGACATTTTATTTGATATTTTGAATAGCCGCAACTTTAGCACATACAATTTCAAAAAACCAATAAATGTAAATAATATAAATCAAATAGAATCTTTTCTAAATAAAATTCAAAATTACTTGATTGGTATTAAATTACAAGGGCAACCAGTTATTATGACAAACAGGAAAGTTGGGTTTTTGGGGTTCCTTATTTGCATTAAAAGCTTAAAAACTATTTACGAAAATTACATAGCATCTGGGGCCATGAGATTTGTACCGATGTATAAATTAAGCCAAGACCATTTGGAGTGTTTTTTTAGTTCTGTCCGAGCGAAAGGTGGTTTTAACAATAATCCTACTGCAATTCAGTTCGAGAGCGCCTACAAACGCCTTATCATACACGGTGAAATTAAACACCTTACTTCTGGAAATTGTGTACCTCTTGAAGATATTAATATCTTGACCTTTACCGATGTTCGGCACGAAACAAAACTGAATTTGTGTACGCAACTCTCTGAACGTGATGCACAAGATACTTCCACATCCGATGACGTGATTACTTACGATCATGACTATTTAGCGGACCCCACAAGATTAACAATTTATGCTAATGAAGTTATCTCGTATATCGGTGGTTTCATCGTCAGGAAGTTAAGAAAAATTATCAAATGTGAGGATTGTCTTGTTGCTCTCGTTACCGATAAGTATATGGGAATTGTTGAAAAGAGAGATAAAGGAGGCCTTATTTATCCCTCAAAAGATGTTGTGACAATATGTGGAATAGCCGAAAAAATATTTCGTCACCGTTCGCACCAGACTTTATCATTTTACAGTGAAAAAAAATTATTACCTAAATTGGTGTTCTCGTGTTTCAAAGCATGCTCTAGTAAGATTTTCCAAAGTGATCATTTTGATTCTCAGCCTTTAATAGGTAATCATAGAAGCCTTTTGATTAAAGCAATTGCAATGCATTTCTTTGAAACACGCATTCACCATGCAACTAAACAACATTTTGCTCCACAGCAAAGAATAAGAAATGTGCATACAAAATTAGTACTGTTTCAAGGGCAATGAAACAATATTTTTACTTGTTTATTTTACTAAAGTTATACGTTTATTGAAATCGACTGATAAAAAGATTTTTTTTTTTGGTGTATCAGGTTTTCGTTAAATGTTCTTTTTCCCGCAGGTGAAAGAATTCCTACTATGAATAAACTATTTTTATTTTGTTGTTTTTTTCTTTATAAAGCCTGTGCGTTTGTAAAAAGTTGATACATAATAGGTATTGAAAATCACCTTAACATTCGGGGTAAAATCACCTTGAAGAGGGTAACCCTAAAGTTTCAGGTACCTTGATTTTCTGTCCCTTACAGCGACACGCAGAGCAGTAGTCTATAGTATTCTCTGTCTACGTCAATGCCCCTCTCTGCGTTTCGTTATTACAAAAAATATGTAATGGCTAATTCAGAAACAACGACCTCATCAGAAACATTATGAGATATTAATATACTAAATAATGTTAGCTTTACTTATACTACGGTTTTTAACCCTTAACTTGGCATCGTAGCTAATAAAAATACAAATCGTTGTTTGCAACTTCCATTTTAAACATAGTTGCTATAGTATGAACAAAACGCTGTCTACCGAACCGCACGTCAGGTTGCAAACTAGCTTCGTTTCGTTTAATTTCGGACTTCGGTTTTGTTCTTTCTAATTCTTTTAACTTATAAGTACTTTAAATAAAAACTATTAGTTACTTAACAGTTTGTACAAAAATCACGAAATATGGATACTACACCAGTAAGTAATCTTATTCTTTGTTAAGTTTTAATATGGCATGGCGAAATATTGTAGTGAATTGTATTATGTGTGATTTGTTTTACCTATTTACAGAAGAGCAAAAAGCCTATGACGAGAGATGAAGTCCTGTATTTTGTGGAGTTAATCCAAAACTGCCCAATTTTAACAAGTAAGGAAACGAACGCCACATCTAACAAGATGAAAGACGAAGCGTGGGTCTCCTTGGCGGCTGCGTTCAACGCAAAATGTGGAGGTTTCCCTAAACAAAAAGAGCAACTGAAACTGAAATGGGACAATTTAAAAAAGGCAGCCAGGAAAAGAACGCAACAAATTCGCATGAATAGGTTGAAGGTAGTATAGTTAATAATCGTAGCATTCTTTTCTTTCTTCATTATTGTGAAAAATACTAGGCATAGAATATCATAAATTCAATTATATTACAGACTGGTGGTGGAAAAGGTTTCAAACATTCCAACGGATGAAATACTCGATAAAGTGGCAAGTTTGATGGGGTCTACCTGCACAGGTTTTGAGGTTCCCTTTGGTGGTGATGGATATGGTGGTGGTAGTGTGCTTGTAGAGTTGGAGGTGGGCACTGATATAGGCGTAGAACAGATTGGTGAAAATAGTGCAACAGTGCAAATGCCCACGGAAGATTTACTTCCACATACAAACGAAGGTACTATTATGAACATAATTTTGTATATTTTCATCTATCCATCAATAATTTGGATTATTCCACTGCATTCCAAGAATTTCCTGGACTGCAGTGGAATTACCCCTAAATTTGGTATTGGTGTAGCGATGATGCCAAGTCTTTTACTTCTGTAATATGTTTCAACATACCTTTGCTTCTACCTAATTTCTTTGAATATTTGTTAGAATACTAATCAGCTCGCTGGGTGTGGTTGAATCAAAGGTTCAAACAATCATTACATTACTCAGTTACAGTTATATTATATGATTTCTGCACATACAATACACTGTTCACTGTGCTGTACATATGTGTTAGAAGGTTGGTGGTGGTGGTAATTTAATATTTCACTTTTTTCAGGAGGAAAATTTTTATATGGAATGCCTATTATGTCAAAATCTCTTCAAAACAAAGGTATTTAGTTTGAAATGTTAAATTATATCACTTATACTTTGGCTGTCTCTAACATTTAATACCAAGGACAGCTATTAATTTAGGTGTAATGTATTAACACAAATATTTTTTTTATTACAGCCAAAAAGAAAAAGATTGAAGATGGACGCCTGGAAAAAAATTTAGCTATAGCAGAATATTTTAAAAAGAAGACAGAAAAATTAGATTTAGAGATAAGACTGTTAAAGTTAGCTAATAAGGAAAATCTTAATGATGTTTAGGTTTTTAGATGTATACTTACACATAAGTTGATAGTACTTACATATAGTATATAAGGTATTTAATAAAATAAATAACAAATAAAACATTTTGATCAACATTTATTTTATTTTATTTAATCAACATAAGTAATTGGGAATATAGAAATCATAGTAATATTTAAATAAAGTTTTTACTAATAAATTAAAGGAATTACTTTGTTCAATTGTTACTTAATTATCTTTGTTCTAAAATTATTTACACATTAAAACTAAAACTATCTAAATAAAGTATGTCTCACAAGAGTTTGTACACTTTTACTTCATTCAAGACACTATTTTGGCTTCTTTTTAATTTTCACAATATTGTGTCACAAAAATACTTGTAAAGTTGCATTGTAATATTTCTTACACCAAACTGAAAATAGTGAAAAGAAATCTTTAAGTAAGTACACATGACTTATTATATCTCTGCCACCCAGTACCTAATTTAATTTACTATACATAATACAAACCTAAACAAACATGCTTGCACATTTCCACTAGTAGGTAGATGTGAGGCTACCACCTAGTGTGTCCTGATTGGCACCATTCCTGGACTACTATTTAGGGATTAAATCAAGGGCTCCTTTAAACTTACAACCCCCCTGAACTGAATAAATACCTCAAATATTAAACAATCACATGGACTATAAGTATATAAACATGCATAACTCACTTATTAAAATATTTTGCTATCAAAGTTTCTCTTGCTGTTTGGTTATTTGGCTCATTGTTATTCTGTATAGGCACTGCATCCACATCTGGAATCTCAACCTCTGGTGGAATATCATCTAGGCTTTTTATTCTACAAATGTGTAGTATTGCTGTTGCAATAATGACTGCATTTGCTCTTAAAAAAGTCAGACGTAAAGTTAATGCCACTACTGGAAATCTTTTCCAAACTCCAAAACACCTATAACAAAATAATTAAAACATTACTCTAATACTTAAGTAGATGCTAGACAATCAAATTACAAATATATTAGGATACATATCCCTTAACTTAACCTCATTATACCTTTCAATGGTGTTTCTTGTTCGGATGTGGGCTTCATTATAAAGTTGTTCACCTCGTGTTACTGGATTCAACAAAGGAGTCAAAAGGTATGGCTTCAATGGATATGCACTATCCCCAAGCAGCCACTTATCCCCAAAAAGTCCATTTACACATTGTGCTGAAAAATATAAGTAATTTAGTATAACAGTATTCAATTATGAAAATACATTTTTCAAATTAATGAAAGATAACAAAAATAAATATTTGCCTCGCAGTTCGGAACTGTTAAATATAGTGGCATCATGGGCAGATCCTGGCCAGCGAGCCACTACATTCATAAACTGCAAATTGGCGTTGCATACTGCTTGCACATTTAAAGAAAAGTACCCTTTACGGTTTCTAAATTCTTCTCCAATTTGAGAGCCTGAAATAAAATGTATGTAAGTAATAAAAGGAAGTATGTAAAGATTGATTAAATACTTAGGTACTTATTCATAATCAAAGATAGTAGTACAGTTGGTTGGTACAAGTCTAATGTAATGCAACATGCATGCATGTGTGTGTGTAATGCACTTACATGGTGATTGTATCCTGATGTGTGTTCCATCAAGTGCACCCAGTACTCGTGGAAATCGAGACACAGAATAAAAATCTTGCTCAGTATTGTTATGCACATATATATATCTGCTATACAGCTGTGCTATAGCATTACTGACATCACGTACAATACGACATGCAGATGTTTTGGACACTCCTATAAAATCAGCCACTGATATTAACATTGTCCCTAATGCGTAGAACCTTAAAGTTAATAATAGTTGTTGTATCGGGGATATTCCATGGTTCCTTAAACAAACAGAAAGGTTTTGTTATAATTCGTTAAACGTGTCTAGAGTTCAATGTAACACTGGTGGAATACAATGTATGCCAAACAATAAAATTCTTCGTAATATATGTACCTAGACACTAGAAGATTTACTAACCTGGCTCCCGTTATTCTTAAATATGGATATATTTCAAGCAATAACTCTTGAACAGACGGTTTATCAAGTCGGAATCTCAGCTGGAACTCAAAATCATCCAACGTAGATAAATAGTTGACTCTTTGTTTGTAAACTCTAACACGGCGATTGTTTTCTTCCGAATCAGAGTCACTGGAATCCGAGACTATTTGTAACATTTCTAAATCACTTTCTGAACTCGACATTTTGAATAATTTTAACCTTACACTTGAAAAATACCACAAAACTTTCTCAAAACCGTCCCAAAGCGACCGGTACGCCAAAGAGTATAGTAAGTACGGTACGCAAACAAACTACGAACAGTAACTTTGACAGTTCAACTGACGTTTGATATTTTTATAGGAACACCAAAGACCATCATTTCCATACTTTACGCTTACGGTTCGTTATTGGTAACCCTCCCATCCGTACGTAGCAAGCCATCGGTAAGGCCGCTTACGAATGGTTTTTTATAGGAACGCTTTTATGTTACGCCTCGTAGACAATTCTACCATCCGTACGCAAAACGAATCGTTTTATAAATATAGGAACCGGGCATATGACCCTTTTGAAGTTACAAACGTACATGGCGTTAGTAGAAATGACTATTCCATAACGCTACCGTGTTTTACTGAATTCAATGAGTCTGATAGTATAAAATTATTCGTTTACCGTTTTCACGATTACTTTGATGGCCTAATAGGACTAGACTTATTATCCAAATGGGAGGCTAAAATAGATTTAAAAGATTTCCAATTAGTAACGCGTACCGCTACGAATCAAATTAAAGTATACAATTCACGCAATGTTAACCTGTACGAGGATATTGTCCCTGCTAAAAGTTCCAAATTAGTTAGAATACCTTTAAATGCCCCGGATGGCGACGTCTTAGTAAATGAACAAGTTCTTTGTAACTGTATTATCCACGAATGCCTTACCACTGTTACCAATAGTCGTGGATATGTAGAGCTAGAAAATCCAACACCTAATGACGTTATCTTTTCCTTAGACCTGTTTGGTCTAAGGAAAATGATTTCTGATCTTTTTAATGTTAATTGCACACCAAGCAAGCCATCGAAACGTGCGAATGATGTATTATCACGTTTACGTACAGATCACCTTAATGAAGAGGAAAAAGCTAACCTTTTGACACTCTGCTCTCGATACACAGACATATTTTATATTGACGGGGAACCCTTGACGTTCACCAATAAAATTAAGCATCGCATAAGAACCACAGATGAAGTCCCCGTGTATACTAAAAGTTATCGATACCCCTTCATCCATCGTGAAGAAGTAAGAAATCAAATCACCAAAATGTTAGACCAGGGTATTATAAGGCCCTCCGACTCAGCCTGGAGCTCACCCATATGGGTTGTGCCTAAAAAACTAGACGCTTCGGGAAAACAAAAGTGGCGTATCGTAGTGGACTTCCGGAAATTGAACGAGAAAACCATTGACGACAAATACCCAATACCAAACATCAATGACGTTCTTGACAAGTTAGGAAAAAGCCAATATTTTACGACCTTGGACTTGGCAAGTGGATTTTACCAAGTCGAGATGGACCCCCAGGACATTTCTAAAACCGCATTCAACGTAGAACACGGCCATTTCGAGTTCCTCCGAATGCCCATGGGACTCAAGAATTCGCCATCAACTTTCCAGAGGGTGATGGACAATGTTCTCAGAGGCCTCCAAAATAACATATGTCTTGTCTATTTGGATGATATAATTGTCTATAGTACCTCTCTCCAAGAGCATATGGATAACTTGGAAAAAGTTTTCCAAAGACTTAAAGAGTCCAATTTCAAAATCCAAATGGATAAGTCCGAATTTCTGAAGCTCGAGACCGCATACTTAGGACATATAATCAGTCAAGACGGCGTCAAACCGAACCCCGACAAAAACTCCGCTATTCAAAAATACCCAATTCCAAAGACCCCCAAGGAGATCAAACAATTTTTAGGCCTTCTCGGTTACTACCGAAAGTTTATCCCCGACTTTGCCCGCATAACCAAACCAATTACCCAATGCTTAAAGAAAGGCAGTAGAATAACCCTTAGCTCAGAATATGTCAACGCATTTGAAACCTGCAAGACACTACTTACAAATGACCCTATATTACAATACCCAGACTTTAAAAAAGAGTTCAATCTCACAACAGACGCTTCAAATTTTGCTATCGGAGCAGTGCTATCCCAGGGACCGATAGGTTCTGACAAACCCGTTTGTTACGCTTCTCGCACACTTAATGAAAGCGAGGTAAATTATAGTACCATTGAGAAAGAATTGCTTGCCATAGTCTGGGCCACGAAATATTTCAGACCTTATCTCTTCGGTAGGAAATTTAAAGTACTGACTGACCACAAACCCCTGCAATGGATGATGAGCTTGAAAGAACCCAACTCACGACTGACCAGATGGCGACTCAGACTAAGCGAATATGACTTTACAGTAGTGTACAAAAAAGGAAAATTCAATACCAACGCTGACGCTCTGTCCCGTGTAGAAATCCATAACGAAGAAATAGAAGAAATTAACTCATTGATCGAAAATATTAAGAATCTCCGATCAATGATCAACAACCCCGCGGACGTTCCAACTCCATTAGTAGACTCCTCGAGGACTGACAATGACTCACTGATCGAAAGCACTTCCGACCCTGGATCAATGATCAACAACCCATCGAAGGCACCACCTCCGCCAACAAACTCATCAACCGACACCGTACATACCAGTAACGAACATCCGATACTAGAAATCCCCATAACAGACGAACCTCTCAATAAGTTTCATAGACAGATTTACTTTACTATAGTAGGTGACATAAAACGCCGACCAACAGTAACCAAACCATTCGACAATCATACTCGAATCGCAATCCAAATTTCAGAAACTAACCTCGAAAGCGACATTATTAATGCTGTCAATATATACTATATATATATACGAATACGTGAACCCGAAAGTCAAAACAGCTGTCTTGATCAATCCGCCTTTAGCCATGTACTCAATTATACCCATTATACAAGACAAATTCAGAAGTTCCTCACTTAACCTAGTATTAGCTAAGACAGAACTCGAGAACATTAAAGAGTACCTCCGACAACAGGATATTATCAGACATTATCACGACGGCAAGACGAACCACCGCGGTATAAATGAATGTCATCTAGCCCTCTCACGAAAATATTACTGGCCAAAGATGAAAGAGCAAATCACCAAGTTCATAAATGAGTGCACCATCTGTGGTCAAGCTAAATACGACAGAAATCCAATAAGACCCCAATTTAACATAGTACCTCCAGCTACCAAACCACTCGAAATTATTACGTACGTACGTACGCCATCATAGCATATAAAGTTCCATCCACAGTTTTACGAAGTGCAGACCGTTCGACCTAATGACCGGACATTTTGACCCCAGAGACCCAACCGACATAGACCTGACTGAACATATCCTACAACAATATGCGCAGAATCATAGACAACAGATGAAACAGGTCTACGAAATAATTAATGACTCATCTCTTGCAAATCGCACAGCCCTAATTAGCAATAGGAATAAAACCCGCGAGCCCGAAGTTGAATACGCCCCTCAGCAACAAGTTTTTATTAAAAATCCCTTTGCCAGTCGCCAGAAGGCCGCACCACGTTATACGCAAGATACAGTACTCGCCGATCTACCTATACACATATATACTTCGAAAAAACGTGGTCCGATAGCCAAAGCACGACTTAAACGTGCCCCTAAAGCGAGCCAATTGTTACAGGATCCTGCTACTACTGACAATTCAAGTGACTCACCCTCAAGAGATAAGACTTGAGACCTTAGCCGATGGACCAGGATTGTTACCCTACAGATTAGGACCGACCAGACTAACCACACATTACCACTCATTCATACAGTACATACAATTAACCGACATAGAAGATAAAGTAAATTCTGTACAGACGATCATCATTCTATGATAGATATAGAAGTGTTAAAATCTATGATAGACAGGTTAAAATCAATATACAACCAAGATCAAGTCTTAAATCTAGAATTACGAGAATATTACAATCTTATAAAACCAGGTTCCTACCTTATTGAGAAGAGAATAGTAATAATATACAGCTTTCCCATAGTCTCTAAAGACCTTTACGACTTATACAGACTATCCATTGTACCCAATAAAAAACAACTTGCCCTTATTCCGTCCTCCCCCTATATAGCAACAAACGAGAAATCATTCGTGTACATGGAGGCTGAATGCCCGAAGTACAGTAGCATCCATCTCTGTGAAAAGAAGATAAGCCATCAAATCCGGACGAAACCTGACTGTATCCAAGAACTCATCATCAACCAAGGTCTAGAAGACACCTGCCAATTCACCAAGATTTCACTCTCCAAACAAGCAGTTGAAAAACTGAACGACCAACACTTACGTTTTATCATTGCCTCAACCGACCAAAGTACAGTTAGCCTGCGGCAGAAATGACTTTAATATTCTACAAGGAAGTTATCTCGTCACCATACCCATGGACTGCTATCTGGAAACAACAGAACTCACAATCATCAACGACAGCAACGAGATAAAAGGACAACCACTAAAATTATCGAAGATTCCTTATAACGACCTGAACCAAACAACTGACTCCACTCACATCATCGGCTTCAATTCAGTCAACCTGGAAGAATTGCACAGCATCCAGAACAAAGTTTTGATGGAAAATCCAATCCAGATCGACAACACTCAACCAGTTGTCCTATACCATACAACCATTGTAATATTAAAAAATGGGTGTGGTGAGAGTGAGTGTGATGTAATGTGTGTATGTCACACCAAAAAGTAAAATATGCAGGTTGTGTGTCCTCCTAATAAAAAAAAGGTAAATAAAAAGAATATATTCGGGCGCCGTGGAGGTAGCACACAGTATATAAAAAAAAATAAAGATTACCGGAAAAGTTGAGCGGAAGAGTCAGACCTTTAATCTGCCGGTGGGAGGCTAAATGAGAATAAAAAAAAACTATTATTTTGTCCTTTCTCTATTTAATGGCCCGTAGCTCCACAGTAATACACCATATTTTACTAAATAAACCTTATCTAGACTAACATTTCTAGGTTAATGGTGGTGTTAAGGAAAGTGTGATATTATTGCATCTTTGTCTATTGATGTAGGTATTAATAAAAAAATAATGGAAAATTCCTACCAGATTGCTGGCTTTTAAAATAAGTTTAACTTAAACAACTGGAAGCGATGAGTTATGAAGGAGTCCCCGTTGCCAAAATGGTCCAAAGAAAAAGTATTTTCAGCAACAAAATCCAAATTTAGAAATAAAGGAAAGAAAAAAAAAAAAAAAAAAAAAAAAGCCGAATAATTAGGCTGGAACAAAAATTAAAAGGTTAAATACACCGGAGACGTTAATATTCAAACACGTGGACGCGTGTGACATTTCGACAAAAACTTACCGTTTTTTTTCCCTTTCAAATGAAAATCAATGCATGTGCGCTAACGCAATAACAATATAGCGTGCGATAATCACCGTACAGAGACAGAATATCGAAAATTGAGGGCAATCCTTCTCACTTCATCGTCCTGTGTTGAAATATTTATCAATATGCCATTATTAGGCTGTAATTATCCGAGATTACTACGGATTTTTGAAAATATCGACGACAGTGAAAATTAGGTTTCTGTCATCTTTGAATAAGGATCGTAAAGTGTCAGGCGCAGCAGCTACCACAGATCACAAACCGGAACAAAGTGTCGTTCGGAAATCGACTACAACCACAAACGTAGATTAACTATAACCGTGTGTTGTATAGAAATCGCCTAAAATACCAAATCGCATGTGACGAGATTTAAAACTCGTTACATTACATCCCTCCCCGAAAAAATAAAAGAAAGCAATTTCTTTTATGCTAAAAAAACAAAAGAGAAAGGCAAAAGCTTTTTCAAAAAATGAAAGAAAATAAAATTCCAAAACCAATTAACAAAAAAAGGTTAAGATAATAAGACTGCAAGGAGACCGCCAAGTCTATTATCAACAAACCAGATTAAAATGCAATCATGGAATGTCGCAAGAGTATAATTTCTTAAAATAAGATGCATACAAAAAAAAAACAAAAGTAAAGTTAAGACACAAGCATAACCGACCTAAAATACAAAAAGAACCAACATGAGTGCAGTTAGGCTCCTTCGCCACTGACTAGCAAGTTAAATCCAAGAAATATTATAGGTGCAGCTAGAAATAATCGTCGCTGACCAAAAATATAAAACTACAAAAAATATATACCAATTTGAGTACGGTTAGGCACCATCGCCACCGACTAACAAGTATAAAGCAACAAAAAATATTAAGTTGAGTACAGTTAGGCGCAATTGCCGCTGTGTAACAAGAATAAAGTCGAAAAAATTGTCTGTATGAGTACAGTTAGGCACCATCGCCACTGACTAGCGAGAACAAATTATAACCGTGTGACACAGTTTTAAACCATCACATCTCTAAGGATGTAAAAATATAAAGAAGAATGTTGTGATCGGCATAACTCCACCAATTTCCCGAGCACAAACACCTTCGAAAATAAATGCATATTGTGATCGGCACAACTCCACCAACCTCCCGAGCACAATAGCAAAAAAGGATGCATATTGTGATCGGCACAACTCCACCAATCTCCCGAGCACAATAGCAAAAAAAGAATGCATACTGTGATCGGCTCAACTCCACCAACTTTTCGAGCACAGCAGCAAAAAAACACGAAATCAAGGAAAAAATATGCACCGAGATCCGTAAAAAAATATAGGAAAATGTCTACAAGTGAGAACAAAACCACAAGTATCGAAATCCCTAAAAGGTATAAAAATACAGAAAACCAACCCAAAAGCAAGAGCTAGCAGTTCTGCAAAAAAAACAGAAACACAATAAATCTATACTATTTCAACAAAGGGAAACAGTACGATCCGCGTAACTTAAAAATAAATAAAGATTTTGCTTCCTAACACAATAATCGAAGTTAGGGGCAAATCCTATGAATAAAAATAATACAATACCTAACGTGTATAAAAGTAGGTAGGTACCTATACAAGAATTGTATACAAGAATGTATAAAAATTGTATACAAGACTGTATATAAAAAAGTTTTAAAATATAAGATCTTTCGATATGAGAAACGTATGTGTGTGTGTAGAAAAGTTATTAAAATATCCTAAGTTATATTTTAGAAAGTTAAGAAATTGACTTCAATAAATTTATACGAAGTTACCTAACATACATCTTCACTCAAAACCCTATAAACCTATCATCCATCCCAACATACATCACACTATCATAAGGGTCCTTCAAACAAAAATATCAAAATCAAGACTAACACTTGGAAACCAAATTAAAATTTAATTATATCTTTAACATGATAACGACCAGAAGTACCCTTATTAAGGTCTTTCAGAACATAAACGTTATCAGAAATCTTTTCTATAATTTTACATTTAATAAACTTAGGAGCAAGTTTTGCCGAAAAATAAGAAGGTGCATGAGATTGAACGAAGCTCCTTCTCCACACAACATCACCCACATCAAAAGAAATGACTTTACGACCCTTATTATAATAGCGAGCATTACGCTGATAAGCTTTTAATAAATGAGTTTGAACTTTAACAAAAATATCACTAAGTGAATTAAGAGAATCAGCATAGTGATTTCTATTGGAAACTTCCAATTCACTTAAGTTATCAATAGAGTTACTTAAACGATGTAAAGAAGCATCAAAAATAAGTTCCCTACCAAACATCAAAAAATTAGGAGTGAAATCTGTAGCAAGATTAACACTATTATTCAAAGCTAATTGAACATGAGGTAAATATTTAGACCAAGTTCTATGATCATCCTTAACAAAACAAGCTATGCAAGTTTCAACAGTTTTGTTATATCTCTCAACAGGATTGTTTTGAGGGGTGTACAAAGTATTATAAAATATTTTAGTAATATTAAAACCTTTCATAAATTCTACGAAATGTTTAGAAGTAAATTGTGTACCATTATCACAAACAATTATCTTGGGACAACCAAATTTAAGAAATATTTCTTTTTCGAAAAGTTTATTTATTACCCTAGTAGTAGCATTTATCATAGGAAAAATCCAGCAGTATTTAGTGAAAACATCAACAACCGAGAGAATATATTTATGTCCAGAATAACTTTTAGGTAATATACCTATAATATCCACTGAAAGCATCAACAAAGGTCGATCGACTTTTTTAGGGTTAACCATAATACCAAAAGGAGGATGAGTGGTATGTTTATAAGCTTTACAAGTATCACAAGATAGAATATATTTTTGAATATCATTAAACATTCCTTTCCAAAAATAGTGTTGTTTTAATTTGTTTAAAGTTTTGTGAATGCCAAGATGACCAGAATTAATATCATCATGATTAGAACGAATTGTATCTAAAATATGTTCTTTAGGAATAACTATTTTCCAATTAAGCCGACTATTAGGGTCGAACTTACTTTTACAAAATTTATATAAAGTTTTATTTTCTACTCTAAAGTTTTTATATCTGCAAGGAGATTTCTGACAGTTAATAAATACTTTTTTATACCAAGGATCATAAATATCTTCATCAGGTAAGACTAAATTATTCTGAGAAATTCCTATAGCGGCAACTTCTATACGCGATAGAGCATCTGGGACTAAATGTAAAGATCCTTTTTTATGAACTATATCAAAAGTAAATTGAGAAATTCTAGCAGCCCAACGTGCTAAACGTCCACTAGGGTTACTAAGACCTAAAAGCCACTTTAAACTAGCATGATCAGTTATTACGGTAAATTTCATTCCTTCAATATAAGGTCTGAAATGTTCTATTGAAGCTAAAATAGCTAGTAATTCACGTTCCGTGGTACTATAATTGCGTTCACATTTATTGAGTGATCTAGAATAGAACGCAATAGGATGTTGATCTCCATTATCATCCTCTTGACTCAAAACACTACCAATACCAACAGAACTGGCATCACAATGTAAAAAGAAAGGTTTTTCAAAATTAGGGCATTGCAAAACAGGAGCAGTAATTAAACTTTGTTTCAACTCATCAAATGCATTCTCAGCCTCATTGTTCCAACAAAGTGATTTTTTAGAATTTTTACTGCCAGCTGTTAATTTAGTTAGAGGAGAAGCAATATCAGCAAATTTACAAATGAACCTACGATAATATGAACATAAACCAAGAAAACTACGAAGTTGTTTAACGGATTCAGGACGCGGAAAACTTTTAATTGTATCTAATTTAGAAGGATCAGTATGCAAACCATTACTATCAACTATATAACCAAGATAACGAAGTCTATCTTTACAAAAATTACACTTTTTCAAATTAACTGTCAATCCAGCATCTTTCAGTATCTTATAAATTTTGTGTAAATACTCTATATGTAAATTAAAATCTGAGTTTACACAAATTAAATCGTCTAAATAACAAAACACCGTATTATCGAATTCAGGACCAAAAAGTTTATCAACAAGTCTCTGCAACTCAGCCGGTGCATTAGTGAGACCGAATGGCATACGAACAAATTCGAAAAGTCCTTTTCCCGGGACTACAAAAGCAGTCTTTTCTCGAGAAGATTCTTCGAGAGCAATTTGCAAAAATGCTTTAGAAAGGTCAATTGTGCTAATATATTTAGCTCCCCCAAGGTTATCTAATATTCTAGAGGTATAAGGAAGAGGGTAAGAATCCTTTATAGTTACTGAATTTAAACGTCTTGAATCTAAACATAATCTAGTACTACCATCCCTCTTTTCTACAGCTAAGACAGGTGAACACCAAGGTGATTTAGAAGGTTGAATGATACCTTCTTTTAATAAAACTTCCACTTCATCAAAAAGTTCCTTCTGCTTTGCAGGACTTAAAGGCCAATATCTTTGCTTAAAAGGTTCACTAGTAACATTAATTTTATGTTGAACGAGATGAGTAAGACCTAAGCCTTTCTTTTCATAGGAAATATTTTCAAAAAGTGAAACTGTATCATTTAATTTTTGTTTCTCAGAAGGAGAAAGATCACTAGCAGAAGTGACTGTACAAACTTGAACTTTATTACTTTGAACATAAGTTACATTTTTCCATAAATCTTTAGCTAAATCAAACTTTAACCAAAAATCAAAACCTAAGATGAAATCAGGCTGAAAAGAAGGTATAATTAGAAAGTTAATATTTTTAGTTAAATTATCACAAGTAACTGGCAATTCAATAGTACCAATAATTCTCTGTGAAGAACCATCAGCTGTATAAGCAGCACTAGAAACAGAATTTATTTTATAACCTAAATGTGAAAATTGTTTATGACTATTTGAGCCCAAAACACAACTATTGGAACCACTGTCCAACAAACCACAAAAAGTATGGTTACCTACGGAAAATTGTAAATATGGTCTTGTATCATTATGTTTAACAAATAAAACAGGAGCTGATCTATAAATTTTAAAGAATGTTTTTAAATAATCTAACCAATCTGCAAAATCTTTGTTACGAGTAACATCATCAGGTTTGTGACATTTAGCAAAAGTTTTCTTCATCGAGACGCTCGCGGTTATATTAATAACAGGGGCTCGATGCAACCTAATCAGTTTTTTGACTCACTAGAGTTTTTATTATCTACATTACAAACATCACAATTCTTAGATGTGACTCCAACCTTTTGACATTTAAAACAAATAACGCCAGGTATGGATGTACAATTTTTAAAATGATGTCCAGATTTTTTACATTTTAAACAAGTTAAATTAGTTGAAACTGCATTAGACTTGACTGTAGGTTTATCAATTTTATTCTCCTTTAAAGGTTTTCTGTTGACAAAAACCTCCAGTTCTTTTGCAAGATCAAGAAATTGTTCCACAGAATCAATATGTTTACCAAATATAAAAGGTGTGTAAATAGGCAACATGTTATGTTTAATTACATTAACCAGAACTGTATCAAACAATGGAAATGAAAGACGACTAGCCATGTCCATAATATCCGTAATAAAGTCTGGAAGCGATTCAGAACTTTTTTGTTTCTTAGTCCGAAGGTCATTTTCCAAGAAATAATCAAAATCTGGCCTGTCAAAACGTTTCAATAAAGCAAGCTTAAGCTCGTGCCATGATGAAATACGAATACGAACAGTGCGAAACCATTTAAGAGCAATACCACTAAGCAAGTCTGTAAATGAACCAACCAATAAAATCTCATCAAAATTTTTATATAAAAAATATTCTTCAACTTCAGTAATAAATTCTCTAACACAAGATCCCCCATCAAATTTAATTCTACTCTTTTTTAAATCTGGCAACTTAGTTGCAGAAGGCAAATTATTTTTAATATGTTCATTAACCAAAGCGTTCATGGAATTAAAAGAAGGCAAAGCATGCGTCGCAAAAGCTGAAGAAGAGTGTGCAACCCTGTCATTATGATCAAAAGAATGTTGTACTTCTGTCAAATTAATCATGTCAGGAACATGTGCATTAATATTAGGAACTGTGCGTGCATCATCAGATTCCAAGTTATTTTTATCAGCTAGAGGCGGAGAAAACTGAACTTCCTTATCCATGATATGAATAAGCAATATCGACTAGCAAAGCAAACCAAAATGCAAAACTTCAAAAGTTGTAAAATTTTTTGAAGGTAGGTTAAAATATTTTAAAAGTTACAAGTTGCTTTTTAAGAAAATATCAAAGTGTTTAGCATTGAAAAGATGCAATAATAACTTACAATGATGAGTTTAAATCTCTTAAAGTATGATTACTAAGTTAAACTAAAGTTCACTTAAAATTAAATATGAAACAAAGTTTCACCGCACTAAGTTAACACCGTTGGATCACTTAAACAATAACAAAACTGTCTTACCATAAATTATGTTGGTTTTGTAAGAACAAAAAGATAATGCTGTAACAACAAAAGTTAACAACACAGATAGTACAATATTGTTAGTAGGAAAATATTGTTTACAAAAAAATATAAAAAGAATTTAAGTTGTTTACAACAATTAACAATAGTAAATTTCAGAAACAAAAATGTGTTCTGTAAACAATACTATGAAATTATTAGATGCAATAATATCCCTTACAAATTCATGAAGCTACTTCAATGTCCCTGTTCGCAGAGCGACAAATGTAATATTAAAAAATGGGTGTGGTGAGAGTGAGTGTGATGTAATGTGTGTATGTCACACCAAAAAGTAAAATATGCAGGTTGTGTGTCCTCCTAATAAAAAAAAAGGTAAATAAAAAGAATATATTCGGGCGCCGTGGAGGTAGCACACAGTATATAAAAAAAAATAAAGATTACCGGAAAAGTTGAGCGGAAGAGTCAGACCTTTAATCTGCCGGTGGGAGGCTAAATGAGAATAAAAAAAAACTATTATTTTGTCCTTTCTCTATTTAATGGCCCGTAGCTCCACAGTAATACACCATATTTTACTAAATAAACCTTATCTAGACTAACATTTCTAGGTTAATGGTGGTGTTAAGGAAAGTGTGATATTATTGCATCTTTGTCTATTGATGTAGGTATTAATAAAAAAATAATGGAAAATTCCTACCAGATTGCTGGCTTTTAAAATAAGTTTAACTTAAACAACTGGAAGCGATGAGTTATGAAGGAGTCCCCGTTGCCAAAATGGTCCAAAGAAAAAGTATTTTCAGCAACAAAATCCAAATTTAGAAATAAAGGAAAGAAAAAAAAAAAAAAAAAAAAAAAAGCCGAATAATTAGGCTGGAACAAAAATTAAAAGGTTAAATACACCGGAGACGTTAATATTCAAACACGTGGACGCGTGTGACATTTCGACAAAAACTTACCGTTTTTTTTCCCTTTCAAATGAAAATCAATGCATGTGCGCTAACGCAATAACAATATAGCGTGCGATAATCACCGTACAGAGACAGAATATCGAAAATTGAGGGCAATCCTTCTCACTTCATCGTCCTGTGTTGAAATATTTATCAATATGCCATTATTAGGCTGTAATTATCCGAGATTACTACGGATTTTTGAAAATATCGACGACAGTGAAAATTAGGTTTCTGTCATCTTTGAATAAGGATCGTAAAGTGTCAGGCGCAGCAGCTACCACAGATCACAAACCGGAACAAAGTGTCGTTCGGAAATCGACTACAACCACAAACGTAGATTAACTATAACCGTGTGTTGTATAGAAATCGCCTAAAATACCAAATCGCATGTGACGAGATTTAAAACTCGTTACACCATACCATTTTACATTATTGTACTATGCGCAGCCATATTTATCATTTTGGTAATAAGCCGTAGATATAAATGATGGTACCCCAGAACAAGTAACGAAGAGAAGCCGCAGACTCTCAAGATACATACATATGAAGATGTGACCAGGAAACGAGATGAACTCCCAGCAACATTTTCTCTCAACATGAGCAAATAGTTGCTGTTCTACGGGTGGAGGTGTTAGATACGGACCCTTAATGGATACCGCCGACTTCGCACATTCCTACGTATTTACGCCAACCGCATAGAAACTACAGCGATGACGTCCGTTCAGCCACGAGCCGCCGACGCAGCAATAATTCATAAGTAGCAATAAGTTATTTTTAAGTATTCTTTGGTCATTCCATATTCTAGCAGCGAATAGGTTTCACCAACTTAATTGTATTAATTTTTTTTAATTAAATTAGTTTTAAAATCACTTTGGTTTTTTTTCGATTCACCATCTGCAGTCTACGTAATTCGGCCGTAAACAATATAATAAAGTAAACATAGGCTCTGCGCAGGTAGGTTCCTAAAAACATCCTAAATAGAGTGAAGCGATACTTCACGCCTGGACAGCTTTTAACCCTCTACAAAGCACAAGTCCGATCCTGCTGAGCCATCCCAAAGGTGGCTGCAATACTCCATGTATTGCAGCCACCTTTGGGATGGCTCAGCTAAATACCAACTTGCCGCGCTTGACTCGGTGGAACACAGAGCTAAAAGGCTCATTGGCGACGTAAGACTGGTGGATGCCAAGCTTCACAGCTTGGCTCATCGCCGCAAGGTTGCCTGCTTGTCGGTCTTCTACAGATTGTACTTCGGGGAGAGTGTCCAGGAACTCCACGATCTCATCCCACCGGCCCCCTTCTACCGTCGGACATCTAGACGCACTGCAAGTTACCATCCCTACCTTGTTGCTATTCCACCAATTCGCACTAAACGTTTCCAAACGTCTTTTATAATGCGCACAGCAAAGGAGTGGAACTCTCTGCCTGCGTCTGTGTTTCCGAACGCATACAACCCTAATCTCTTCAAAATTAGAGTGAACAGGCTTCTTCTGGGTAAGCTCGCTCCATCGTCGACTTTGTCTCTGTCATCTATGACCTAGACTAGAGTCAAGAGCAAACCCATAATAAAAAAAAAAAACAGTTACCTACTGCGCACCATCTGCACACCATCTGCGCACCACAAATTCCTAAAAACAATTATTTTTATTACTGCGCAACCTTTTGAGCGAAGTTTAGACCCACAAAGATACGACAGCCGTCTTGAAATAGTGATTATAAGTACCTAACTAATAAAATATTTGTTGCAGGTTAAAGCATCTTATCGATCAGGGGCCGGAACCGATGAAGTCCATGTACCTAAATTATGGTACTATGATTTATTGCTATTTTTGGCAGATAGAGACATTGAAGTGAGAAAATCTAGTGGTATTGCTGAAGTATTAAATGAAACGACACCTGAAAATGAGGCAAATATGTTATGAATAAAAAAAAATTGCAAGGGTTGTAAGGATTTATTTACTTTTTTCATTTTAGGTTTAATTTACTTTTTCATTTTGCCAACTTACTGCGCCATCGCCATTAAAATAGCGTACAAATTCCTCTCTAACAAACTTTGCATCGTTACTGTAGTTTCCAGTAGTTATATCCAATGGTTCCAGATTTATTACTGGAACGGTTTCATCAACAGCATCATTGTCTATATCAAATTGATCGATTTGTGAATAGTGGGAGACCAACCTCCTTAAAAAATTGTGTAGAATACAACATGTCAAGACCACAAGATCTATACGATCAATAGATAAATTGATGGGAGTACTAAAAATTTTAAAACGATTCGACATTATTCCAAAAACATTTTCGATTACTCTTCTTGCTCGTGACAATCTATAGTTGTATATTTTTCTCTCTTGCGTAAGAGCATGTCTGCCGAATGGCTTTAAAAAGTCAGGTCTCAAAGCAAATGCTTCATCACCAACAAACACATATGGTAAAGCTGTAGAACTATTCAAAGGCCTCTTCTTATTAGGTATATTGCACTCGTGATTAATTAACTTCTCATAAAAGTTAGTTTCTTTTATAGCTCCACCATCTGATATTCTACCATTCATTCCAGTTTCGCACCAAATAATTTCGTAGTTGGCATTAGCGCAAGCCATGAGAACAACACTAAAAAGCTTTTTATAGTTAAAGAAACTGGATCCAGATCCAGCAGGTGGTATGATCCGGACGTGTTTTCCGTCAATAGATCCGAGACAGTTAAGGGCGCTCCACATTCTCAAGAGAATCTCGCGAGAACGCGAGAAACATGCGAGAAACGTGAATGTGGAAGCGATTTCTCAAGTTCTCGCGTTGTTCTCCAGCTTTTCTCCACTTTTTGTCGGTTTTTTGGCGCGAGACAAAGGAGCGCGAGAACTTGAGAACAGGCGAGAACGTGTATTGACTCCACACTCGCATGTTTCTCAGTAGCGCGCGCGCCGCCGACTTGAACGGAAGTAATTGTGTACCTTGTGGCGTCAATATGAGCGTAACTTGGACAAACGAACTTGAGTTGAAATTTTTGGAATATTTCCAAGCGGAACCCGTGCTATGGAATACAAATTTAAAAGACTACAAAAATAAACTAAAAAACCATGATGCGTGGTGTCGTCTAAGTGAACTGATGGGAATACCCATTGATGACTTAAAAAACAAAAAAACATCGTTATTTGCAAGCTACAGAGGGTACAAAAATAAAGTTAAGAAATCAGAAAACTCTGGAGCAGGTGTCGACGATGTTTACAAGCCGATATGGTTCGCATACGAAATAATAGACTCTTTTTTTGGGGATACTACGAAATGTAAGAAAACAATAAATACGGTAAGCAGCAACTTTTATTACTTATAATTATTATTACATATAGGAAAGTACAAAAACGCCTTATTCGACGATACAGCAAGTTTTCCTTTATTAGTTAGTACAATCAACTTATGTCTATTGACAACCAGTACATAACCTATCTACTGAAATATTTAGCGAATTCATCTCTTATTTCTGTTGCGTGATGAGCCGCTCGCCGTGGAATATGTCGCGGATTTCGAATAGCACAGGTGCTCTCCATTTCTCCTCTCCAAGAGCCGGGCTCTATTAATAAATTATTATTGTCATAAGTATCTATAGTTCCGGAAGGTGTATAGATGTGTGATGATGTAGTGCTTCGTCTCAAGAAATTGTGTAAGAGTATGCATGTCAACGTTATGAAGGTGGCTTTTTCGGGTTGTAAATTTATTGGTTTCTTGAAAATTCTAAATTTTGTTACCAAAATGCCGAAAGTATTTTCAACTACTACTCGTGCTCCAGACAAAATCTGATTAAACTTTCGTTTTGGGGATCCCAAGTTGTGATCTCCAGAATAGGGTTTCATAATGTTTTCCGAAAGGGCAAAAGCGCCGTCTCCCAAAAAAATGTATGGCACGTCGATGTTTGAACCAGGCAGCGGATGTGGTTGTGGTAAATTTAAGTCATTTGTCTGCATTTTTGACCATAAAACTGTGTTAGTAAAAACTCCGCCATCACTAGTTCTGCCTTGACAGCCTATGTCTGCGAAAATAAAATTGTAGTGACTATCAACCAACGCCATCAAAACTATACTGAATGTTCTTTTATAGTTATAATATTCCGATCCGGAATTTATGGGACATTCTAAAACAATATGTTTGCCATCTATTGATCCCACAGCACGCGGGAATTTCAATGCAAAGTCTTTTTCGATTTGTAGCCATTCTTCGGGGCACGATGGTTACTGCAACAATAAAAATAATCATTTTAATTTATTTCTATTTTAGGAGGAGCCGTCTACTAGTAGAGATGAAGAACTTGAAGAAAATCAGACTAATCAAAATCCGCAAGCTGATGATCAAAGTCATACAGTCAATACAAATGCATCAACAATTCGTCGGCGAAAACACCCCACCGAAGTGTTTCACGCAGAAAAAGTTATGAAGGAAGCCTTGTCTACGTTTAATGCAACTGTTAAAAGAAATACACCTCAACCAATTCCAAAAGAAGACGATGATTGTGACTTGTATGCAAAGCTTTTGGCTACCAAATTGAGAAAATTACCGGAAGAAAAAAGATTAAGATTTATGCATGATATAGATGGCATGTATATGCAATATGCAGTACATTCTGAATTCTCATCACCAGTACCAACACCGTCACCACAGTCACAACATGCCAGTCAATTTATTCTATCACGCAACTCATCTCACGATCAATATCAACAGAGACCTGGAACCTCGTCATCCTCAAATTCCGAGCCGATTATTCATTACACACCAGTACCAACACCGTCACCACAGTCACAACATGCCAGTCAATTTATTCTATCACGCAACTCATCTCACGATCAATATCAACAGAGACCTGGAACCTCGTCATCCTCACATTCCGAACCGATCATTCATAACTCACCAATTTCAAATATTAATATTCAGTCGAATGACGTCATTTACCCACCAGTTATTCACATTCCTGATTCAAACACTAGTGCAGAAATAGGTACTGTAACCTATGAAGGTTTAATTTCGCCAAATTCACTTGTTCAGGAAAATAACCGGGCTGCATCTAATATCATCATTGAAGCCTTTCAATTGTGTGATAAATAAAACAATTTGTTTGATACTAGATTTGACACTTAAAAAAATGTAATTTGGTCGTAAGTGGGCATCCGTTGGTAAAATTTAACTTGTATCATTTAAAAATTGTTTTAATATCTACTTTTAATTTTAATAAGTTTTTTAATAAAAAATCATAAAATGTCATATTGTATTTTTTTACAGGTGGCAACAGCCATTCACACATACCTTTATATGTTCCTTTAATGCTTCATTTAGGGCTTGACAAACTTCTGGTATTATCTGCGAAATAACTTGTGGGGATATTTTAAATAAAAAATGAAGATTTTGGTAGTCATCTCCTGTGGCCAAGTATCGTTATGTTACTGCAAGACGTGTCCGAGCTGGAATGGATTCCCTTAATTGAGTATTTTGCTTAGAAATCTGTGTTGACACTTTATTCAATAAATATTCAAAATCCACCGAATCCATTCGAGTAAACTTTTTAAATTCATTTGATGGTTCGGCCACTAATTCATGTAACTGCTGATCCATAGTTAGGCTGTAAAAAGAGAAAGTAATTTCATTAGCATGATTATTATAAAGTGTTGATCATTTTTGGTTGATGCATTAATAAGTCTTAACGTGATCAAGGATTTTTTTTAAATAATCATGAGACATAAAAAATATAAAATACCTACATAGTCGTTCAAAAAGTACTTACCTTGTTCTATTACGATGAATACTTGTCATCCACCATCTTCTTTTTCGCCACTTCTTTTTAATAACTTTTTTCTCTTTAGCATACGCATAATTATAATATGCGAATGCGCATAACAATAAACTTGTCGCAGCGGTTACTTCTGCGTCCATCGTCATCGAACGCGAGAACTGTAGTGAGAACTATTTAAGAACTTTGTGAGAGTGTGTACCCAAAAAAGAAGTTCTCGCAAAGAATCTCCGGAGATTCTCGCGTGAATGTCTCGCGTGAATGTGGAGCGCCCTTTAGGAAACTGCCATCTTTCTTCGAATCCTCTTGCGATAACTCTCCACTCTTCTTCTGTTGCAGGTACCTGCAACAAAAATAATATTATAAATTCTAAATGCTTATTTTTTAGGATATCGAGGACTTCGCAGATGTGGAACCACCTTCGCCTTGCTACTCCCAAAGTAGCACCAGTACAAATATGTCGAACTACTCAAAAAGAAGCATCCGCCAGAATGCATCACAGCAAAAAAATGAGCGTGCAAAAAAAAAATTAAAGACAACGGCTACTGAAGTTTTGTCAAAAAATTCCAACAGACTAGATGTTCCGAAATCGAAAAAAAAATACAGTGCTTTTGGAGAGCATGTGGCTGAAAAATTGAGAGAGATGGATGAAAGAATGGCTTTATATTGCCAAAAATTAATAAATGACGCTATATTTCAAGCCGACTGTGGTAACCTAAATTATTCATCACGTATTGTCACCGAGTATCAACACTCACCGGACCCACAGTCCCAGCTGCCACAGACCCAACTGCCACAGTCCCAGCTGCCACAGACCCAACTGCCACAATCCCAGCTGCCACAGACTCAACTGCCACAGTCCCAGCTGCCACAGACCCAACTGCCACAGTCCCAGCTGCCACAGACTCAACTGCCACAGTCCCAGCTGCTACAGACCCAACTGCCACAGATCCAACTGCTACAGGGCCAACAGACGCAGACCCAACAGCCATCAGCCCAGCAGCCACTGACCCAACCATCACACATTCTACTACCACCAGTCCAAATGCCTCTCGAATCACATGCTATATACAGGGCCACATTATATAACGACAGTAATGAGAATACTATATCTCTGCCTGAAGTCGACGACGACGCAGTTTTGAACAAGTACATACGTAACAAATAACGTATTATGTTACATTAATTAATTGTAATGGGCTACCATAACATACATAAAAATGTGTAATTAATTCTATTTATTGAGTTTTATTCAACGCCACCTAAGCCTACGCCAGCTAAGCAAAACCAACTTAGCTTAGTTAAAAAGAAAAAGAATCCTATATCTTATTTGAATGTACAAGCAACATAATTTTAAAAAAATGGTTGGGTTTAGAAACGTGCTACCTTGTTAGCATGCAGGGTAGCATGTTTCTAAACCCAATCTTTTAATTCTATTTAATAATATAGCTAGCAACTTTAACTGGATTAAAATAATATATAAAAATACATACCTTCATATAATCCTTCAATACGGTGAGAATTGCTTTACAAGTTTCTGGTATAATTACTCCCAAACGTTGTGGAGATATTACAGTTGGAAACTTTAGCTCCTCATAGCTCATTCCTGATGCTAAAAAACGAAGAGTGGCACACAGCCTCTCATGAGGACTTATTGCTTGTCTCATATTGGTGTCTTGTTTAGTTATAAGTGGGGTGACGAGTTGCAGTAGTTTAAAATATGTGAAAATAAATGAAAGAAAATTTGAGTGATCGTGAATGTGATACTTGTTTTGCGTCCATCCATTTGACTTAAGTCATTTGGAGCCACGCCGAACGGCGCGACCGTGAATGCCCAGCTTAACGAGCATTTTGATTTCAAAACCGGACAAAAGTGACAATTACAAATTTCTGTAAATGTCATTTAAGTTGTCATTTTATTGCACCTGAGTAATGGTACTATCATAAACCGGTCCTACCTCGGACCATTCCCCTCCGCCCGCCCCGTTCAGTTAGTCGGAAACTAGTCATTGTTTAGTACGCACGTCTACTTTCACGATACGCTCTATTGTTTTCAAACTTGCATTTGGTTTAAAAAGTGGTTAGAAGTGGATAGTGGAAAGTTTTAACAATGGAGTCTGAAGCACAAGGTATGTACTTAATTTTAACGTTTGTTATCTTTAATACGATTGACTATTTTATATTTTTAGAACCAGCTTCTATAGATGGGGAAAAAAAGTGAAAATCGTTTTTTTTTTACTAATTAATACATTTGTAATAGTACCGAGTTAGATCGAGCTATTAGTATACCTCTGTGGTAAAATAAAGAGTTTTATCTCATCAACACACACAGTAATAACATTTACCACATCATTCCACCACTCCAAAAAATTTTACTTTTAACACATTCACTGCGTTACGGCAAGTATTTGGCCGTATTTGACTCTCAGCCAGTGCGGTAGCTCGTTGTCCTTGTTTTGCGTACTGTGCGGGGGCGATTTATCTAAGTTCCCTTGCGCGTAGGAATGAGATAGTGATATTTTCAATATTGTTGCTTTTAATATAATAATATTTTAAACTAACAATATACGGCAAAATAGTTGCCGTAACGCTCAGTAAGATAATTATTTTCATTCAGTGCGGTACGGCGAATATCTTGCCGTACCCCCCCAACCCCGCACCACACTGCATGCGTCCGCGCGGCGGTTCAGTGTGCGATAGTGCTGGCCGTAAGCAAGATGTAACAATATTTTTTATGAAAAATATTACGCGGTTCTGCTACAATGAGACGTTCACGTAAAAAACTGGATTTGAGTAAAGGGGTTAAATATGAAGGTGCACAAGCAAGAAACAAAGTTCTGCAGTGTAGTAGTAGCTCGGGTGAGACACATAATTTTCAAAAATCGAGTCTGTCATCAAGAAAGATACAAGTGATTGAAAGTGTTTCTATAAACAAAGGGAGTCAAAAGGAGGTGAACTCAATTTTTGTAAGTCCGTCAACTAAAAAAGAATTTCTTGTTTTGAATGAAACATCAACACAAAAAAATAAATACAATGATCCAGATCAAATATCTTTGGACGACATTTCCGTAAGCAACTTAATATCTCCACTCGAATCACCGTACAAATCAGCCCTTCTAAAGGACGTTTTGTTGACACCCAAAAGTAAGCAGTTTAATACACCGACCAGTTCTTCAATTATAAACACTGATGGAAATATTTGCATTTATCAAACATCGACATCAACTAACTACCGTGGCAATACCTTACATAGCCAAAGCGATGATGATTTTGAAACTTCATTTACACGTCACGAAATTCCTGCTCCAGGCGAGTCAGATTCCGAAGAAGAGAATATATTTGATATACGCCCAAATAAATTTATAAAATCGAATGTTACACAAACCATTCCTCAAATAAATGAAAATCTACCGTCTGTGATTACTACTCAACAAACACAACAACAGGCGCACTTTGAAGTTAACGTGAGTGTAAAGGAACGTGCACCTGAAGATTCTTCAATTGCTAGTAGTGAGTCTGATTTTGAAAATACTTCCGATACAGATACATTTGATGAAATTTATGATAGTAATTCGGAATCAGATATTTCAAGTTTGCTTCAAGACGATAATGAAAAGCCTGAAAATCAATGGATCGACATTACCGATCAAATCAGTTTTGCGCAGAGTGAATTAGCAACCAAAATAACACTTCCACCAAACATACTTTTAGTAGAACCACTTGATTATTACAAATTATTTGTAACCGAAGAGGTCATTGCAAAAATGGTGATGGAAACTAACAAGCATGCAGCAGATTTTTTAAGTTCACATGTTATAAAACCAAAATCTCGCTTAAGACATTGGGAGCCAACTACTTTTGAAGAAGTGCAAAGGTTTATGGGTGTGTTGTTGGTAATGGGTATCAATAAAATACCTAAACTTGATTTATACTGGTCTAAGAAGAGTTGTTACCGAAATGAGTATATATCAAGAGTGATGCCTAGGGACCGCTTTTTGCTGTTATTAAAATTTTGGCACTTCAGTGAAAATATTGACAATGGTGACAAATTGTATAAAATTCGAAATGTGCTCGATATTCTATTAAAATCATTTTCTGATATGTTGAAACCAGGTCGATTTATAGTGATTGATGAAACAATGATACCATGGAAAGGACGGCTACAATTCCGCCAATATATTAAAAATAAGGCCCATAAATATGGAATTAAGTTATATAAACTTTGCACACCAGAGGGTTACACATACTCGCTAATGGTATATACAGGAAAGGATGAAGAAAAATCAGGGGAAGGTCATGGTTATGATGTGGTTTTCAGATTGACTAAGGATTTGTTAGATGAGGGTCGAACTCTTATAGCAGATAACTTTTATACGTCAGTTTCACTAGCTGAAGCATTACTGAAAAAAAAAAACTTATTTATGTGGCACCGTGAGGACTAATCGGAAAAGGTTACCCAAGACAGTCATAAGTACAAAATTAAAGAAAGGACAAGTTATTGGAAAAATGAACAATGGAGTTAAAATAATAAAATGGATGGATAAACGTCCTGTGACCATGATAACGACTGTTAAAGAACATAACGCTTCTTTAAAAGACACTGGAAAAAAATCACGAAAGACTAATCTGCCGATAATGAAACCAGAGTGTGTAATTATGTATAACGAAAACAAAAAAGGGGTTGATTTTAGTGATCAGATGACTGCATACTATTCAACTTTAACTAGAGGTCTAAAGTGGTTCCGCAAGCTGATGATGAGTGTATTATTTGGAACTTGCTTAGTCAATGCATGGCTTATTTACAAAATGAAAACTGAAGATCAGTTACCATTGCTATCTTTCTTAGAATCAATTATTCAGTCGCTTACAAAATCATCATTTATCGAAAATACTAACAATCAACCACAGAAGCGAATTAGTCACACATTAGAGAAAATGGAAAAATTTAGAAAGTGTTTTTATTGTTACCGCAATCTTAGACAAGACTTCAGCAGCCGTGAGACTGATAAGAAAGTTAAAAGAGTGCGAACATTTTGTCAAGAATGTCAAAAGGCTATGTGTTTAAATTGCTACAATGAAAATCACGATAAATAAATTAAAAATCTGATAATTTTTACTAGTTTTGCTATTTATGTAAGTTTTATGTCTGAGATAATTCTTGATGCCAAAGATGTCAAGTGTGAAAATAATTCAGTGGAATAACTACCTACTTACTAAGTTTCATACACGTCCTTTAATAGTTTTTAGTTTTTTTTATTGGTCTGTTGGCGTAGTGGTTCTGGGTTCCATTCCCACACAAATCAAACATTCTTTGTCTGGTTGTCTTGGTCTGGGTGTATTTTCTAAGTATACTATGCATTTCCTAACGGAAGTCCTTGTCCCGGTGCTATGGCAAAGAAGGAATGGGCTCGATTTTTTAGTCAGTAAGAGCCTGACACCGTCTCCCCGCTCCGCCCATGGACAGGGATTCATCATTGGATGATTTTTTACGAGCATAAAAAAATAATAATTATACTATGCATTATATGTATTTGGGACTAGGTGGCGCTATAGTGTGATTGTGGTAGAATATAAATACATATATATACATATTTAAATATATATTTGTGATCTCATGTTGATTAGTAATTATAATAATTAGGTTACATAATTATGTTGATTTATATAATAATATAACACTGTTAAACATGAATATTTTATCTACAATAAAAAATATTTTTAAACTATCGACTATCATTTCAGAAGTAAACCCCATCCCTAGCATTTTTTCACTTCTACGCTGTACGGCATATATATTGCCGCGAATGAAAGATTTTGAAAAATCTCTGTATCTTTCAAAGTATAACAGAGAACCCAGGGCGACTGCAGCTAGGTATATACAAGGATATAGTCTATCGATTTGTTGATAAAAACCATTGATATAGGCGGTTTCCACGTCTGTATAGGCTTTGAAAGTCAGGTTCTGGTACGGCAAAATAGAAGCCGTAACGCATATCAGGAAACATAGATACGGGCAGCATTTGTCTCGTATCGCACTAGTAGAAAGTTTAGATTTAACGCTGCCGCAGTGAATGTGTTAAAGTGATATTAGGATTTTTTTATCGTTTAGCACTTTATCGTTTTTTTTGCAGATTCGACATCAAATGTGATTGAGATGACACGGAAATCGTTGTATATGCTTTTAAAGAAAGCCCAGCAAGAAGATTAGATGACAAGTTATCATTTATGGAAAACAAGGTCCGAGAAATTACGGAATGTCCCCAAAACGAGTATCGAACCTTAAGTCATGATTTACGACATTTCAAATCAGATTTAAAGAAAAGATGGGCATCGTGCAATTATATTGAAGATGGATTCATGAAAAAAAACGAAAGTTGGTTTAATGTTTCGATACTAATACATATATGGACGCCAAACACTAAGCCGGGGCGCCCAAGCAAGGACTTCCAAGAATTGACTGATCGCAGTAAAAGACGAAAAACTAAAGAACTCCGTGAGGAGGTACCAGTGGAAGTGCTTACCTTCGCAGCTAGCGTCAGTCAACATATGTCGGGAAATGCTGCGGCTTCAAAACTTATAAAAGATGCAACTTCTACACCAACAAGAGCCAAACGGTACAGAAAAGCAATAAATACCGCTCAGGAGCCAAAAATAAAGAAGCACACACCTGAAGAAGCTTTGCGCATATTTATAGAAGGTGGCTTTACAAGGAAGCAGTGGGAGTTACTGCATGATGCAACTAAGGGTATATTCCCTTGTTATACTCTTATTAGAGAAGTAAAAAAACTCTGTTATCCAAAACCAGAGGCAGTTCGAGTTACGGAGACTTGTGTGGAAGTTGTGCTCCAAGACTTACTGGATCACACAGCTAAAAGACTCTGTCTATATCTTGAGGATGTACTCCAAAACTGTACAATAGAAGAATTGGAAAATCTGGAACTCATTTCAATGTGATGGCTCTCACCAAACTGCCTACCAACAAAAGTTTTTAGACAGCTCTCATGATGACTCAAACATTTTTCAAAGTTCATTGGTTCCCTTGAGAAAAAATTAAGACTTTATGGCAAAATCCAACACCTTCATCTACTCGTTTTTGTCGACCAATCCGCATTCGATTTCTTCACGAAACAGTAGACATAACAAATGATGAAATAAACTATATAGAAGACCAAATAAATCATTTGTTAAAGACTGAATTAGAAAAATTGTAATAGAGCCACTTTTGTGCGACATACATTGCTCCCAACCATGGTTGATGCGAAAGTTTGTAACGCAGCTACTGGCACATCATCTACTATGAGATGTTACATATGTGGCAAAACGTCCAAAGCCTTCAATGACTTCGAAAATTTAAATGTGGAGGATCCTCAATCCTTAAAATTCGGATTGTCAATTCTTCACGCAAGAAACGATTTTACATATAGCCTACAAACTTCCTCTGCAAAAATGGCAAGCTCGAACTGGAGAAGAAAAAACTGTGGTCAAGAAAACAAAAGAAAATATACAAAAGAAATACAGAGAAAAGACTGGCCTTGTTATAGATATGCCGAAACCTGGTTTCGGCAATTCCAATTCAGGCAACACGTCTAGAAGATTCTTCGCCGATCCTGATCTAGCTGCTGAAATCACTGGCATAAATAAAGAGTTCATAATTAAACTTAAGGTGATTCTGGAAGCAATGTCATCTGGACTCAAAATTAATGCAGAGAAGTTCGGAAAATACTGCAAAGATACTGCAAAAATGTATGTCGAACTGTACGGTTGGCATCCAATGACGCCGACTCTTCACAAAATCCTAGTGCACGGTACAACTGTGATCAAATATGACATCCTGCCTATCGGGCAGTTATCCGAAGAGGCCGCAGAAGCCCGTAATAAGCACTACCGTTCATACCGGCAAAATTATGCCCGAAAATTTTCGAGGATTCAATGTAACCACGATGTCCTCAACAGGCTGCTTCTCACATCAGATCCTTACAATCATAAGTTGTGTACGGAAACGTAAACCAAGCAAAAGCCAGCCTTTCATGAGTGAAACCATAGAGTTGTTCAAGGCAGAAGAACTGGACACAGAGGTAGACCAATCATCGAGACATGTTTACTCAGATGATTCAGAATAAGGTCCATCAGAATTAATTAATTTGTGTTTTTTTAATATTTTTCGTCATGTTCATAAAAATATACGATTTTCTGTATTCACTTACGTATTTTTATTCATTTCCAATAAAATAAAAGTGCTAATTAATTTTGTCCGGTTTAAAAAGCAAAATGCTCGTTAGTGCGACGCTCGGATAGAGCGTGCACTCAGGCCGTACACTTACTGGTATACGCTGAGGTCTTGTCTATATCTATTCTCTGTTTACGTCCTACAGATTTTTTAAATCTAATCTAATGGCAACATTTTATACGAAGCCGCGAACTGTCATCGTATGTCAATTTCAAAAACACAGTTTGAAATATTTTGCGAAAAGACCGGTTCTGGTGGGAGTTTTGAAAGTTTTTGAAGAAAAAAAATCTGGTAAGTGCATAAACACAATATTCTTGTAAACTAGACATGTTTTCTGATTGCCTTTTTCGATTTTTGCCTTCGTAGCATTGATATTTGTTGGATTTTCTTAGGTTTAACAAAGTGGGAAATAATTTCCCATTGTTTGTTCCTGCATTGAAAAAATACCAATTTCTATACATGGATGATGATAGAAATGATGATGATTCTACGATAAGAGGTAACTTGAACGGCAATCAATATTAAATAGGTTTTTTAGATTTATTCCCTTTATGTCGAGTCCCGTTCTGTCGAGCCGAAAACCTTGTCTCGCTTCTATTACCCTTATGTCGAGCTTAGTTTTTTGTCCCGTTTCTATTCCCTTTATGTCGAGTTTAATAATATCACATTTTAGAAGTACAGTCACGTCCAATGAAATGCACATGCACATAATTTAGAATCAATTATACACAAAAAAGAATTTAAAAACAACTAATAACTTTAATCATACTGTACAGCTATGTACCTACTATTATATTTTTTAATAACCATCAAAGTATGTCATAATATCAGTATATAATTAATATTCGAAATTATGTGCATGATGAAAAAGTACCTATCTTTTAAAATATTAAGTTCATTTATTATACGGACTAGATTGTAATTGACTAACCGAAATTCAATGACGCATTGGTGATTTTACATAAATTAAGTACAGCAATATTAAGACGTGTTGTCGGTGTACCTAAAATAATACGTAATGTAGATATGTACATTAGCACAACTCAAGTTCGAATAACAGGAATGTGCGAAAGAGGTGACATCTAAGACTTAGATGTCACCTCTCTTTCGCACATATATACTTGTCCCTCTTACACGTTTATAGTTATCAGCGTTGCGCGTTCCAAGTCTATGAAGGGCAAAACTTACCAGTGCCCTTTTAACCTTGAAAGAGTGCACTACGTACGTAGGTAACTAACTACTGTGTAAGTGCAAGTTCTGTAGTGGTTAAAAAACGTTTGATAGCATGAAACACGTAAGTACCATTGTTTTTCTATATGTAATCTATATTTATTTGTTTTATAAATGTAAATGTAACTATTGCGTTAGTACATAACTACATATCAAAATATAAACAATCAAAATACATAAAACACCAGTCGCGTGCCCACGAAGGACGATATAAGACCGTGCCTACCCTACCAAGACGCATTAATAAAACAACATGTAATAAAATAATACAACAAAAACAATAATAAAAAAAGTTAAAACTCCTACTAAAATGTTTAAAGCAACATCTAGCAGCGCGGATTGCTAAGCGCTCGCGTAACTCACTATACTACGTGGTTAGGCAAACGCGCTATCGGCCTTATTTCCATTCATAAATTTACGCTTGTGTAGCACACTGCTGCATGATTTCGTGTGTATGAACGGCACACATGTTAAGATTATGACTGAACTTATGCCCCAACTCCGACCACAGTAGTTGATCTGATTGGCTAGTTAAAATTGAATGAATTATGTGGGGTTGCCAAGTTGTGATGATTTGAGGAATTGCTGGTAATTCGAGAAACAGACTACACACAGACACGATAGGACTACTAAACACAATTAAAAAACATGGTGGTATTGTTAAATTTATACTTTCCAAAAATTTTAAACTGTAAGGAATAGCAAAAGCCCTATAAAAATAATTAAAAACGGCATGAATTACATTTTTTCCCCGAATATGGGAAATTTCGCTTAGATTTTTGGGTTAATTGGATTTCTATGTTACTGCCACACTGCTAGGCAGTGATTGGTTGCGGCAATATATAATGCGGCAAAATTAGAAATCTGCCATTTTAGAGCTTTCGTTAAACTAAAATAATACTATTTTATTTGGTAGTGTTTTTTATATTCAAATAAGAAATTAGAGTTTTCTAAGAGAAACCATATTGTTTCATGTGATCGCGATTTCAACTGTTTACTTTTATAATATCTTATTGAGTTATAAGTAATTCATTTTGAAACTTACTGTAGTGCTAATATAAAAGTTTATTTAGTTAAAAATGGTGTTTGAATGTGAAATCTGTGCAGACGATGTGTGTTTATTAGAAATTAAAAGTAATAAGTTTTCGCTATTAGCGTATAATGATAAGATTCTAATTGTGTCTAGAGGTCGATGTTTACCCGAATTACGAGAATTAATCCAAAAACATGGTAATTCATTATCTCGAACTCGTCATTTTCGAGACTGATCGATGTTGTATGCTTTCTGGGAAAACAAGAATTAGCTTTTCGCGGCCACGATGAATCATTATCATCACTGAATAGAGGTAATTATTTAGAAACAGTAGATTTATTAGCAAAATATGACGGAGTTTTAGAAACCCACTTACAAAATGCAAGTACCTTATTCACAGGCATGTCGAACAGAACGCAAAATGATTTGATCTCGAGCGTTGCATCTGTGATGACTGATCACATTAAAGACGAAATTAAACAGTCCGATTACGTAGCTGTTCTCGTGGACGAAACCCCGGACATAAGCGGCCGAGAACAATTAGTTCTGATTTTAAGATATTTTCGTGATTCCGAAGTAGTGGATCGATTTATTAAATACGTAGATGTCAGCGCGGATCGGACCGCTGTAACTTTAAGTTCTATAATTTTGGAAACTTTAGCAGATTTAGATTGTCATTCTAAATTAATTGCTCAAACTTATGACGGGGCAGCAGTTTTATCCTCTAAAATTAACGGTGTGCAGGCTTTGGTGAAGCAAAAATGTCCGCAAGCTATGTACGTATGGTGTTCAGCACATGTATTAAATTTAGTTTTATCGAAATCTTTTGAACGGGTTCCTGAAACAAAACGCTTTTTTAATATAATAAAGACAATTGCGGTTTTTTTTCACACTAGTACGAAACGAATGGCGTATTATAACGAATTTGCCGTTATGAAAAAGCTGCCTCGTGTCGCCGAAACTAGGTGGACATATCACTCGCGTACGTTAAATATAATTAATAACGAATCTTCACACCTCCTTCAGTTGTTTGAGGAAATTAATGAAAATACAGAACACTGGGATGGTAATACATTGTCACAAGTAACTTCATTTTTATTTAACATGAAAGAATTCGAGTTTAATTTATTTTTAAAAACATTCGCGGATATTTTTGCTAAAACCGATATTTTATACGATATTATACAGAAAAAAACTTGTGACATCGCATATTGTGTAAAAAAGATAAAAGAATTCGAGTCATTTTTAGCTCGTTACAGAGATAGGTTCGAGATCAATTATGATGCAACTGTTCGCATTACCGGACCGCCCAAAAGAAAGCGCAATGTCGATGATGTAAAAATACATTATCGCGAATTTTTATGGAAATAATTGATAATGTACTCAGCGAATTAAGAGATCGTTACATGAATATTAAAAATTCTGAAAAGGAAATCAGAGAGTTCACTAATACTTATCAGGCTAATTTTAATTTTGATAGATTAAAAAATGAATTGCGCTGTTACCTGATAAATGCCAATCGACCTATGTGCATATGTTTGAAATGATAAAAGATAACATTCCAGAATTTCAACCAAAAAAAATTAAAATCGATTTTGAGATTGCAGCAATAAACGCTATTAAAGAAGTTTTTCCATTAGTTGATATAAGCGGATGTTTTTTCCACTTCCATACGGCGTTGTGGAAAAAAGGAAAACAGACCGGAATAGTAAATGTTCCCGGTGGAAAAAATATATTACCATGTGTGCAGCCACAGCACATCTTCCCAAAAATGTCATCCCAGAAGCATGGGTGTTATTATTAGAAAGTGCACCTGAAGGCAATGAAGCTAAATCATTTAACCGTTAATTAGGCGCATGGGGTCACGAGACTTTCAAATTGAAAAAAATATGGGTTACAGTTTTGGGAATGTGACAACGCTCTTGCTAGCTTCTTCTCTCTCCACGGGGTACCTAAATCAGTCGCGGCCGGACAGCCAACGCAAGTGCACGCGTCGCTGCTCTCTAGAGCGCTGACCCCATGCGCCCACTTACGTGATTTTTCTTGTCGGAAGGTATGTTTCTATTTTATTGATTTTATGGTTTTCTAATGATTTATTATTGCATTTTTTTTGTGTGTTTGATTTATATATACCCATGTTTAGTTTTATCAAAACCTTATTATGATTATTTACTTTTTTAGTTGTCAATATGGATCAAGAAAGTCAAATACAGCTGTGGCTTGCAGTGGGCTCTGATGATGAGCAAGATGTTGCGGGTTCTTAATCTGAACATGCGGACAATTCACCTATACAAAGTGAACATGATTCTGCGAGTGAAATTGAAGAATCCGAAGATACTCACCGTGACCTTGAACCATTGGAGGGTAACTACTTTTTATCTAGACATACGCAAAGAAATGGCCCAAAAGTGAAATGGTCTAAAATACCACCCTCAATTACAGTTAGGACTCGAGCTCAAAATATTGTCATACACCTGCCAGGAGTCAAACAGTATGCTAAAAATGCTAAATCTCCCATAGAATGTTTTCAATTATTTTTTGACATTGAAGTTATTGAACTGCTCGTTTTGAATACTAACTTATACATCGAAAAGATAAAAGATAAATTCCAACAAGCTCGAGATGCACGTCCTACAGATAATTTGGAAATAAATGAATTTTTAGGCCTATTGATTATGGCTGGGGTCCTTAGAGCTTCACATTTGAATTTCATTGATTTATGGGAACAAGATGGAACAGGTGTAGAAATGTTTCGATTGACAATGTCGTACAAACGTTTTCTATTCTTGTTACGATGTCTTCGGTTTGACAATACCACAGACCGCCAGGAAAGGCAAGAAGTCGATAATTTAGCGGCTATTAGAAATCTTTGTAACATCTTGGAGAAGAAGTATTTAGCAGCTTATACACCAGGTGAGAATGTTACTATAGACGAGCAGTTAGTCGGTTTTCGTGGTCGGTTCAAAGGAAAAGTTTACATGCCTAACAAACTGAACAAATACGGCACAAAAGTGCAGGCCATGGTTGACTCAAAAACATATTACCTGTGTAAGTTTGAGATATATTCTGGTAAACAACCAAATGGGGAATATCAAGTATCCAATTCCCCAGACGATATAGTAAAACGCCTAGTTGAACCAATAAAACGCACTGGCCGTAACATAACAACTGACATTTGGTACACTAGCTTGAAATTGGCAAAGAGTTATTAACACCTGATTACAAGTTGACACTTGTTGGTACGTTGAACAAAAGGAAACCGGACATTCCATCTGAATTCTTGCCAAGGAATAACAGGGAACAATATTCTTCGCTTTTTGGATTTCATAATCAAATGACTCTTGTATCCTATGTCCCGAAGCCAAAGAAAGCTGTCATTTTACTTTCCAGTATGCATAACGACAATTCTATTGATGAAACAACAGGTAACGCTCAAATACCGTTGCAAGACGAACAAAAAGATGGCCTTTTTCGATATTTTATCACCTACTAAATACATCTGGTATCAATGCTTTTGTTATACACAAGCGGTCTTATTAATAAAAATCGCCTATTCCAAAGGTAATCCGACGTTACATTTGGAGTTGTTACTCCGAGAATAACAAAGTATTATCTTTATAAATGAAACACTATAAACTAAGAGTAACCTCGGATTAACAATACATTCGTTACACCGGAGATATTACGAATGCTCTGGCAACACACTAAATTTAAAAGTAAAAAGAGTGAACTATTGAATGTAATCGAAAAAGAAATGAATGACAGAACTGTCAACCTGACATAAGCGTGACATCACAAAACGTTGTTTGTTTGTTGCGTGTTGATTTCCCGGCGAAAAAATAATTCTCTTTTTTTTATTCTATTCTATCTTTAATAATATTTATACTTGCATATTAAAAATGAGCCAAAAACGCATTCGCTCTATAAACTGGGACGAAGAAGAAAAGGTAAACCTTGTTAATTATGTTCAATGCGTGGTCTTTATTTATGTTTACCGTGGTTGTTATTTCAGTGTCTTTTACTGTTTCAGCAATTATTTCGTGTGGTTTTTAAAGAATATGCCCAAATTATTGAAAATAAATCGCTGGATACAAATACGAACAGGACAAAAGCTAAAGCATGGGAGCAAGTTCACACAAAGTAAGATAGTCATAAACATTCTGTCTTTCATATCAAAAAAAGGTTTATATTCTAATCTAGTTTTTGTGAGGCTTGTGAACTATAGGTATATCAGAAGTACCTATATTGTGGTATAATTCAGTAGAGACTAAATGTTATATTTATAAATAACCCCTAATTTAACTTCTGTATAAGGTTTAATCAGCTAAATGGCCGACCTCGAGAGCTAAATCAACTGAAAATTCAGTGGAAAACTATGAAAGTGAATGCTCGAAAGTCTTATAGCGCTTTTAAGAAAGAAACAAATAAAACAGGTGGTGGGACAAGACCACCAACTCCAAATGACACCATAATGGAAATAAAAGACTTATTAAATCCTTCGGAGCTATTACGAGATCATAATTTGTATGACTCCGATGGAGTTGTCGTTGGAAAAGTGGAGATCCAAAGTACTAGTGACACACATAACGCACAGGTCAGTTGTATATATGATAAATGAAATGATACCCTGAAATTTTATTTCTATAGTTTACTTATTATATTTTATTTCCAGAATTCAAAACTACTAGTTAACAGCAGCAATATGGAAGAAGTTCAAATAACTGTGAGTATCCATCATAACATTTTTTGTGAACAAATAAGGTTGCACCTCTTTGGAATTTGGAAAATATTAAACTTCTTTTTTACTCTTTTAGAATATTGCATGTATAGAAACAATAGAAGATGTTGATAATCAAGTGTCCTGTCAGAAATTTACTCCTGTGGTGAGCTCACAAACAGTAATATACTATGGTGTTTGTAAAATCTACAGTGTATTTAATATATAATCTTTTTTTACAGATCTCTCCACTCATAGCTACTCCGGCTACTCCAATGGCAACTAAAATAGATTCAATTCTAATAAAGGTAATTATTACACTCTGAATTGATGTAAATATTATAATCAATTCATCATAACTATAAAAAATACAACCTTTTTTAACTTTATTGATATGTTACAGACTACTGAAGATAAAGCTATAGTAACTCCAATGTTACACAGGGGCACAACTCCAGCAAAGAAGGTACCTATTTAAAATATGTAATTCTAAATGCTAATTGCACATCTAATTGCCCCAAACTGAAGTTTATGTATATAAATACATAAAATTCAGTTTGGAGCACATTTGGTAGCCCTCGCAAATATTAGTATTACCTGATGAGTGATAAGTTTTCACTTGATCTAATTATCAATTATTATTTCCAGGTGGCCAAACGAAAAATGAATTTAAATAATATCATCAATAGTGATAAGAACTCCAGAAAGGTAATATTTATTTATATCTATCTGCTGCTGCTTATTTTCAACCTTAAAATATTTTTTAACTATTTGTTAATTACAGGACCATGAGGGCTATATAAATAGCATGATAAGCCATAGCAAAATGCTAAAGGATGAGGAACATATGAGACGGATGGAAATGGCTGAAGAAGAACATGCAATCAAAATGAAAATACACAGAAAGGCTGATGATGAATATGCAATCAAAATGGAAATACACAGGGAAAGTTTAAAATCTGCAATATTACAGAGAGAAATTTTAGAATTACAGAAGGAGCATGATCTCTTATTAAATAAGCAATAATATATTTTAATTTAAATATAAATTCATATGATTATTTTAAAGCAAATACTTTTTTCCTGTGTATTTCCATTTCAATTGCATGTTTTTGCACCTTGTATCATACTTAGGTTTAGATATGTTAAAATTTTGATGCAACCTTTGGGTGTACACCACATTAAGCCTTTTCTTTCCTGTCTCTACTTTACTAAGCACCTACCTGTCCATACTTCCTTGTTTTTCAAATGTTATTCTACAAATTAAATTGATGTTTGTGAACATTGTTATATAACAAATATTATATATTGCTTAGGTGCTTACTATTATAATTATTGTGCATTTGTGTATTGTCTGTATACTTTTATATCAAATAAATCTTTTCTATTCTATTCTAAATATGTTTTATTGAAGGATCAAAAAATAAAATCTGATCAAGTAAACTCATAAATCATTTATTCACTATTTCACTTCAAACCGGTTGAAAATAATTAAAAATTTTCATTAATAAATGCAATCCGTGCAGAATTGCCCCTGAGCAAGTTGTTCAGTGCTTGTGTCTGGAACAGTGTCATCTTCTTCTACAACCTCAATTATGTCTTGTCTGTGCAAGGCAATATTGTGCAATACTGCCAATGCCACAATATACAGTTTTGTATTCTCTAGTTTTGTAGTGAAACCTGTCAGTAAACACCGGAATCTTTGCTTCCACAAGCCAAAGTATCTTTCAACTACATTACGGGTTCTTATAATATGTGCTCGGTTATATAGTTCTTCTTTTTCAGTAGCAGGATGAAGGACAGGAGTAAACAAATATGGAGTACAAGCATACCCTGAATCTCCTAAAAGCCTGCCTTTAAATTCAGACTGCTCAAATCGTTGTTTTAAACGACATTCGTTAAATATCCTAGAGTCATGTGTACTACTTCGCCAATGAGCCACAATGTCCATGATCTCCAAGTTGGCATTTGATACAACCTGAAACAATGTAGGTTGGTACACAAATATTGAAATATAAGTAGGATGGGGGCCATTAAATATAATTATGTACTTGTTTGTTACAAGCATGAGCTACTCAGGTACTAAAAAACTTACTTGTACATTTATTGAACTGTATCCTTTCCGGTTAATATAATATTGTCCAATTTCTCCGCCAACTTTTGGGATTCGGATATGTGTGCAATCAATAGCCCCAATCACTTGTCAGAAAGCACACATTGAATAAAATCCAGCGATCATTTTATTTTGTTCTGCATCGGTTTGCGGCATTTTAATCCATTGAGTCCTTTGTGCCAGTATTGCTAAGACAACTTGTTTGCATACAAGTGACATAGAGGACTGACTCATTCCAGTAAGGTCTCCGGCGTCATCTTGAATCTGTTGACATAAAAGTTTTGTACCTATTACAAATTAAAAACAAGTAAGTAAGTAAGTATCTAAATATGTACCTACCTACTGCTCTGGGGTAAAAACTAATATTGGTATGTACTGATGATAGTTTACCTCTCCACGGGCCCACATTCTTATTGCTGCCAAAACTTTCAGATGGGGTGGTATAAAGCCTCCTCTTGCATCACCAGCTAAATCATTCTTCACCATGAACACTGCAGTGGATCGAGAAAATCTGTACTTGCACTTAAACTCGGTTTCTTGAAGTTCTTCCAGTGGGTTCTTCCGTATTTTATAAAATTTAACACGTCTCACTAATACCGTATGGCTTTCAACCTCATTTATTTCATCTAACACTCTCAAATCACGAATAAAATAATCTCTTTCCATTTTCTATGCACAAATATCAGGCGTGGAGAAAGAAGCACAAAATATGAAAATAACTACAGTGAATGGTCACAAAATACTAGGTTGTGAAATATATAAAACGTCAAAATATACGCCACTCTATGCTTAATGGGTCGATTACACCTAACGAGTACAGCGGCGAGTCAGTGTCCTCGGCCGAGTGCTCGGTTGGTATAAACACTTTAACGAGTGCTCGGCCGAGTACTCGGTCGAGAAGAGAGGCGAGAGGGTCACTATAGTAGGCGCCAGATAAATGTGGAATAAAGTATATTGACCTTTCCCTAATAACTGCTCATAGGTACCTGAACAATTAAATATGAATCGTTTTTCATTATTAGACAATGTTAAGGATCACGAGAGATGATGATTGGGGACAGTTTTGTGTCATTAATTCCGTTTTTCAAATTAACAATGTCAATAAATGTAGGTGGGTCAATGACCGATATTCCACGATTATCTGGCGCCTACTATAGAATTCCAATTTGTTTACTAGGCCGAGTACCCACCACCCCGCTTCATTCTTCTGCCCCCGCAGCGACTCGCTATCCCGCTCGGTACGTATAAACACGCACTCGCTTGTCACTCGGCCACTCGCCACTCGTTCGTTATTCGTCATCAAGCAGTGTGCGTGTTTGTGTATTTTTTCAAACAATTTATCAAAATCTCAATTAAAATGGCCGCTAATAACAAATGGAGCTTGGAAACGACATTAAAATTTATACAGTGTTACAAAATACATGAATGTTTATGGAATTTTTCATCACCCGATTACAAAAGCAGAGACAAGCGTAATGCAGCACTAATTTCAATAGTAAATGAGATGAACATCAACGACTTTGGAGTCACAGAAGTAAAGAACAAAATCAAAAATTTAAGATCAACTTACAGCCAAGAAATGAAAAAAATTAAAGACTCAAAAAAATCGGGAGCTGGATTAAACAATGTTTATGTCTCAAATATAAAATGGCTCAAGGAAATGGAGGAGGTATTCATAAATGATTTAAAAAGAAAGACATACGAGAATGTGAGTATCTATTTTTATTTACTTTTTAATAACTGAAACATAATTACATATCTATTACATAGGTAGTTGTTTATTTAGTTAATCATTCTATTTTGCCATGGAACGGCTCCTGGGCCGGAGAAGTATTCTGCATATTTGTCACGTAAATCTCTCGCTACCCTCCCTGCATAGTTTGTGTTGTGGTCGGTAATGGTTGGCAAGGCGTTAATGAGTTCTCGCCTCCAAGACCCCTCAATTATAGTGCCTGAATCAATGTCTTCTTCACCAACACAACCTCGACGAAAGTATGTACTTGAACTTGCCTTTCGTAGCCAATTATGAAGAGCGCATGAGGCTCGTATGATTTTATCAGTTGTCTCGACATCGTTTGGTATATGCCTTTGAAAAATTTGTAATCTGCTTGCCAGAATGCCGAATCCGTTTTCAACTATTCTGCGCGCTCTGGATAATCGGTAGTTAAAATTTTTTTGCGTCGTTGTAAGATTGGTGCCACTGTACGGTTTAAGTAAATACGTTTTTAATGCGAAAGCATCATCACCCACTAAAAAACCTCCCTTTGGTATTAAATTATTTTCGAGACTATGGCGTAGTGAACTTTGTCTGAAAATTCCTGCATCTGAGTTTCTGCCGTTTGCTCCTATATTTAAATAGCGAAAACAATAATCATGGTCAACTACAGCCAGTAAGACAATACTATTAGAGCCCTTGTAATTAAAAAAATCGCTTCCAGAATTTGGAGGTGCATCAATCAAAACATGTTTCCCATCAATTGCGCCATGACATCCAGGAAAATTCCACCTAGTTCTGAAACCATCTTCAATATCTTGCCATTCATTATGATCTGGTATCTGAAACAATTTAATTTTGTTAATTACAGATTCAATCGGTGTCTCAACTTCAAAATTGTTCACAATCTACAGTGACTGATGCCAATGCTACAAATAATTCATCGACTGGCACTTCTGCTACTCCCTCACGGCCAAAAAAGAGGTCTAGAGAAATTGTAAAAGCCATTAATGATTTAAAGACGATGCACGACAAAGTAAACGCTGAAGAAGAAGAAACGCCATTCGATGTATTTGGTAAAAGTGTTGCAATGCAATTAAAAAAAATGTCAGTGGAAAATGCGCTAAGGGCACAACAGAAAATTCAATGCATTTTAACCGAACTTGGGATAACAGATTATAGGGAGAGAAAAAGAACAGCTTCATCAATCTCTACCTACAGTTACGAGTCAGTTGCGACTCCGGCATCTACTTATTCAAGTAACGATGATAGACTGATGGCCGAGGCCGACACATATCAAGTTGGTACTGGGGATAGTAATGCTGCTTATTCTTATATTGTCCAAGACACAGAAGCATCAACACAAAATATTGCCACGAATGATCTCATTTTCTCAGCTATGCAGGCCGCTTCTGTTAGTAGTAATATGTCTCAATAGTTTAAGTACTTGTGTATTTTGATTACTTGGGTGATTATCAGCAGGTAATTGGGATTTAGTGCTGTGTTTTTGATTATTTGTAGTAGTTTCGATCTCTAATTAAACGAAATGTGACAATAATAATAAAAATGTGTCATATTTTTGGAGGAATATTCTATTTTAGTTTTAATAATATTTTTACTAGTTATTACGTTTACGTAGTACATTATACTTTTGCAGAGGTACATAATTAAGGTTTTGGGCATATTATATATTCTGATCTCATAAAACTACTTGCTATTTGAATAGATCAAGACTGTCTAGGATATAATTTTTATTTCTAAGTGTTATCTTAAGTTACATATTATTGCTGAAGCTGTGATTTAATGTGCCTTTTTACTTTTTTTTTATAAAAAATATTCAACAAATAAATAATAGTATTTATATTAAAATATAATAAATAGATATATAGAAAGGTTGTTATTCAGAACTTTACCAAAGTTGTATGATATGTTAATTGCTGTTTGCTGTTAAGATTTTTTTTAGTATGATTAATGAAACAAGCTGTTTCATTGTAAACAAGGCGCAGCCTTCAAATATTAATAAGACTTAATTAATAATTAAACATGGTGATTGTCATTATGCAAATTGTTTAAACATAAATATATGAACGTTGATTGAAACAAAGTTTAGTTTTATTATTTAAGTCCATTTGTTATGTTTTGTTTAGTAATTTAAATTAGAAACCTTTTAACACTGAATTCAAAGCTCATCATCATTAAGTACATAAGTAAAAGCATAAGCTAAATCAAATCTGATTCTTGCCCTTAATTCTAATCTATTGGCAATATATCTAAATATGACTAAAACACTTACCTTCGCATACGATTCTAAATATTTTATGATGGCGTCCAGTACTTCTGGTATAAATAATGATATGGCAGCTCGTGACACTCTATAAAATACTTGCAAATATCGATAGCTTATCCCAGCTGCTAAATAACTTAATGTTACTTGCAGTTTAACCTTTGCTGGTATTGCTTCTCTCAAAATAGTATCTTGTCTTTGTATATATGGAGTTATGTTCTCCAGCAATGTCTCAAAGCGTTCTACAGTCATTCTCAAAAGTGCCTTGAATTCTTTGGGATCTTCTAACTGCAATTCATTAAACAGGCTATTTGTTGCTCCAAGGGCATTTCGCCTTAAAATCCATTTTCTGGTCCAAATTCGTTGATCTTCCTCTTCTAATAAATCCCACAATTCGTTAATAATATCTGGTAACAGCCGATTTAAAACCCGTTTAAATTCTTTTTTTTTTTCGATCCATTGCAGACGTCGTGATCAAAACTGAACTGACTCGCCACTGGTGTAAATACGTGTAAACACCCACTCGGTTCGGCAACTCTCTCGGCCGAGAGCTTATTTACTGACTCACCACTGTACTTGTTAGGTGTAATCGACCCATATGCTTAAGCGCCCAGGGGTAGGACAGTGGCGTAGAAGTACAAATTCAATTGTTTGTGGCGCCATCTACAATTTGAATCGAAAATTAAATCGTTTTTAGTAAGTTTCTTGGCCAACAGATGACACTAGTTATGGAAAAATGTTGAATAAATTACAAATTGAAAAATATTTAAAAAAATACTAATTTGGAGAGTATCTATAAACAAAAAATCTCATTGATTTTTTTTCAAATCAATCGATAAAATATCACTGTAATTAATGATAATGGCAATAGTGGCTACCAATTATGACAACGTTATTTCAAATTCAAAATGGTGACTACGTTCTGTGCATGTGCATGTTTGTAGATTTTCTCCACTTTTTCAGTTTTATTTCAGTTGTGAAATCTTTCAGTGTGTAGAGTCGAGCTTTGATCTTCTCCGCCTTCATATGGTGAATTCGCCTTGTAATAACATTTAATTTAGTTGAACTATATCGCGAAAGGACGCTGTTTTTGTGTTGTGTTTTTAGTACATTGTATTTGTTAAAATGCCTAAGTTATGTGCCTTTGGATGTGCTCCTAGCGGTAAGTTTATTCATCGTTTATTATGTGTTATCATGCATAGTTATCGCCACATATAAACACTCGCCTCTATTTTTTCAATTTCCGCCCCTAGGAATGATTACCAACTGACCAAAGTAGGAACTATAATTCCGGTCTGTGGGTCGTCTTAAGTTACTATATGAGTAGTCCACTTGCAAACTCCGCTAAGTTAAAATAAAAAAGAAAATCAGATAGTGCGGCCATTTTATTTGTTGTTTAAAATGCTTTCATAAGCAACTATCGATCTCGATCAAAACTATGTTACTATGTTACGCATAAATTTAGGTTAAATATTCAGTACTCCTGCAAAACTTGCTATATTGATTGATAGTTAGCTTTCAAACAACTCTAAGTTACAGTTAACTTTCAAAACTCGCCATATTACGCAGTGACTCGTGCAAACGCCGCCATCTTGACTATCATTGTCAGTTCGCATAGTCCTATGGAAGTGCAAGCACGTGCAACGTGACAAAATTGTTCTTATTCTATTAAAATTCTGCTTGTTTAAAATGGAAATTCAAGAAAAGGAAGTTAATGAAGCACCGTTTCGTAGAGGACGGAAAAAAATTACTGATAAATCGACATGGAAACGAGAAGTTGCAAAGGCAAACAGGTAAGGTTACGAATATGTTTGGTACCTACTTAATGCTCAGCTCAGTTTATGATGTTTGTTTGTTTTTGCTGCTTACTACTTGCACAATACTAATGACTAAAAAATTAAGAGCTCTATTTTTACTGCCCGCTAAATTGTACGACGCAGTTGTTTATTTATCTTCTTGTTTCTATGCTTTTGGTTTTGGGACTTTATGTTGCGTGTTTTCCTGTTTTGCTTCAGGCACAAGCCTAAAGGGCCGCCAAAAATACCAGAGTGTTTGCATGGAAATCCAAAACAGGGCTACAAGTGCAGTGAATTAACACGACAGGACTATAGTAAATTTCATCGGCATTTTTATTCATCGTCAAACAAAGTTAATCAGGATATATTTTTACTGAAATACTGTACAGCAGAAACACCGAAAAGGAAAGGAAAAGCAAAATCTCAAACAATACGTTATTTTATACCTAGATACGAAATAAAATCTAACGGAAGACGCCAAATTATACTAACTACAGTGTGCAAGAAGGCATTTACTACTATTTTGGGAGTATCAAAGGACCGAATACAAAGAAATTGTAAAACCATTTAACCACAATGGAACTCCCAAATGAAAAAAGAGGTGGTGATAGAAAATCTTTTCGGTATTCTGGTCGCTTATTATCTGTTAAAGCTTACATAAAGGAACTTAAAAGTATCGAGTCACATTATGTTCGAGGGAGATCTACTGTGCAATATTTAAGCAGTGACTTAAATATAAAAAAAATCCATGCGCTTCATAATAATGACCCAAAAAATGTTCCTGTAAAGTACGAATTTTTCCGACGTATATTCAATAAATATTTTAATTTGAGCTTTAAAACACCGGCTACAGATGCTTGCTCCAAGTGTATCCAGTTAAAAGAAGCTATTCCACGCGAACGTGATCAAGCTAAAAAACAACTGCTAATAGCACAGTTTCGAATTCACAAGTTAAAGGCTAAGTGGTTTTACACTAGCCTAAAAAGTCCCCAAGATGACGAAATGATACTATCTTTCGACTGTCAAAAAAATTTGGTTTTACCAAAAGTTCCAGACCAGAGTGCCTATTTTAGCCGTCAGCTATATGTTTACAATCTAACGATTTGCCAAGGACCTTCCAATGGGCCGCAAAATGCTTCAAATACATTTATTTACACTTGGCTGGAAACTGAGGCTATGAAAGGATCTAACCAGATAGCTTCGGCCGTATTTCATCAACTAATGAATACCACTTTTGAAGACAATGTTAATCATGTCAAATTGTTTTGTGATGGTTGTGGGGGACAGAACAAAAATACTATTGTATTGAGAATGCTCGCTTATTGGTTAAAAACCAAGGCTCCAAGTAATATAAAAAGAATTACAATAATATTTCCAGTTGTAGGGCATTCATTTTTGCCTCCTGACCGTATTTTTGGAAATATTGAAAGGGCTACACGGCCTCTAGAAGTCATTGCAGAACCACAGACCTATTTTGATATTTTTCAAAAATACGGTACGGTTCTGAGACTTGGCAAAGATTTCAATTTTTATGATAGGAAATCAAACACCAAAGACGTACTGAAATTGCCTGGATCTTGGCATTTCCAATTTAATGCCTCCAAGAGACTTTTTTTGAGAAAAGACAGGAATGGCAAAATCGCCGTTAAAGCGGAACCGCATTATGTATCGGAGGTGGTGAATTACGGCAATGTTTGTAAAAGAGGTAAATCATTTGAACACATTAAACCTGCTTTGATCAATATAGGCGTTCCTGTAAAACCAGCAAAATTAAATGATGTGAAAAACCTACTGATTAAACATTTTGGACAGGAGTGGGCTAAGGTCGATAGTCTAAAATATTATAGATTTCTTCAAGAAAACCAAACTAAAGCTGCTTTAGACGAAGATACCGATACTGAGGAAACTTTAATGGATGAAGAAACAGAAATAAGAGTATAATATTATTGTAAGACGATTATTTAGGTTTAGGATTTAATTTTGATACTGTTTCAAAACTCATGTTAATTTCATACTATTGCAAAACTGTTTATGTTAAAAATACTTTTGCAAAAGTGGTTATGTTCAATTTTTAAATAGTAATAAAAAGATAACTATGGTATTGGGATTTCATTTACTATAAGAAATTAATTCTCTGTGACAGTAATTTTCAGTAATATGTTGTAATGTGAATTTTCATAACTCCATTTTAACACTAAAGGTTTTAATCGATTTTCCAAAATTATTATTCTTTTAACATAGCGGACTTTGCAAGTGGACTACTCATATGTAATGTATGTAAACTAAATAAAAGCCTTCACCTACTGTCACACTAACCACAAGAATGTGTTGATGGAGGTAGGTTTGTATCCAACTGCTGTTGCAATTTATGAATATGCCTTAGGAAATTTCATAAACATGATTTCATGACTGCAATGTATATTCTTACTGGTATCTACTATCAGTCAAAGGAAACTGTTGAAACGAGTTACCTATTTTAAATAAGCAAATTGATTTCAACAGTTTAGCAACACTAAGCAATACTTATACTTTTTTATTGTAAACTAATAATGTAAAGGTGGGCTTATCACTCCTGGTAATCTCTTTGAAACTTTGTAGAAAGTAGATGATCATTGTGTACAAGTCCCGTTTAGCAATACAATAGACATAACTAGTATAATACATAAAATACAGGATTTATTCATCCATTTTGGGTGAAAACAAAACAACAAAACAATGAAAAAGTTGCTATGAGACACTTTGACACACCTTTGACAGCTACGTTAGAACATGGTTATCGCATAACCACGATTTGTAATTACTTTGTGTAAACCGTAGTTTTATGAGATTTAAACCTAGGTTTTTAGTCAAACCCCATTTTGTAATAACACGGTTTTAGTCTATTTAAAGAAATATGCTTGTTTAATTAATATAACCAAATTCTTTTTTTTTTATATTTCAGGCACACCAATGCATCGTTTTCCAAATGCTGATAAATTCCCTGAGCGTTTTAAAGCTTGGGTTAGTCTTCTTGGTGGAAAACTGGAAACTGCTTCTGACTATGAGTATTACCAAAAGAAGCTGATCTGTGACATACATTTCACTGTAAGAGACCGAGTCCGGAATAACCGGCTAAGTGCATTGGCAATTCCATCACTTCATCTACATGGTGTGAATACAATCTGGGTTGTTACAACAAACTTTGTGTAGACTTTAATTGAAAATTATACATTAGTTAAAAGAAAGCTAAAAAGTTTTAAACTGTCTCATTGGTTTAGTGATTGCAAGTGTTACTGCTGAGCATGACATCCTGGGTTCAATCCCCAGATTAGCATAGTGTTTTGTTATTCTTTAATTAAATTAAAGATACTTTGCACACCAACTAATTTATACTGCCTACATCATGTTTGTATTAAATTAATTTTAATAAAATTTCAGATAGCACTGCCACGGAATCTGCTGTTGGTCTCTTAAGCAAACCTTCAACATCACATGCTTCTAAAACAGGTGTGTATGTGTATAATATAATGTATGAGTTGAAGCTTAATTTCTTATTCTCAATTTCAGAACAATCTGCTGAATTTCTGTTGGAACAAGACATACTACTGCTTCACATCAAACAGACACAGGTAGAATAAAGTATTATTACTTTAAAGCCATTTGATTTTGAAAGTCCGATTTTCTACATTGTCTAGGTATTTCTGAATTGCACCAGTAACATTTATTACCCGACTGCGACAGGAGGGCTATGTTTCTTTTAACCGTTGAAAATTAGCGCTGCCATACCATGCTGGCAAAATGTTAGTTATGCAGTCACAATTTTTCATGGGTTTGTACTCATATTATTTTATCCATAGAAATATTAATTATTATGCATGTATTTGCTTCAGGTGTTGTTCATGGCAGTAATCCATCTGCTGTTCCATCTGCTGTAATAATGGAGCACAATTACAGCGCGGCTAGCAGATCTTTTCGAAAACGATTTGGAAAAGGTATTTATTTGTGCACTAAAACACCAGTTTATTTAAAAATATTTCGTAAGTTATATTCAAAACATACTGTTTTGAATTACATATAGACTAGACATGGAGGAAAATATTATAATAGTAGAAAGTCTTGCCGAAAGCCAAAAGTTCTTTTTTTTTTGGCAAAGAAGGGGTAATTTATTTCATACTAGCTGATGCCCGCGGCTTCGCCCGCGTGGATGTCGGTTATCGTGACCAAAGGTTGTTTTTTCGCGATAAAAGGTAGCCTATGTTCTTTCCCAAGCTCTAGTCTATCTCTCTACCAAATTTCATCAAATTCGGTTCAGTGGTTTAAGCGTGAAAGCGTAACAGACAGACAGAAAGAGTTACTTTCGCATTTATAATATTATATAGTAAGGATTTTTGTTGGCCTAATTGATGAATATTTTACTAATTTTAAAAAAGTTTTATTAACTTGCATATTCCCTATTCCTTTACAAGTTCGGTTTTTTTAATTTCTGTCTGTACCAAATTCTACCAAATATAAAATTTATTATGCTTTTTAAACTTGATAAATAATAATTAATAATCTGTCTTAAAATTAAAATACTTTTTTAAATATTACTTGCATAATAAAACTAGTGAAATCGAATGAAATGTTATGTGCCTGTGTTGTTTATTGTATGTACAAAAATGGTTTATAAATAAATCTATTATCTCTATTTTCAGGTTCTCGGGGTTTACTGACATGCAGTGATGTCCAGTTGAAGCCTTTTGCCGCAAAAATCAAGAATCTGCAGTCCGAAATAATTCGTTTGAGGAAGAAAGGACTTTCTTATAAGACGAGATTAGCAAATGCTCATAAATTATTTAAGGATACAGCATTCCAGCATGTGATGAAAAATATGCGAAAACCTGCACAATTATTTGTACACATGCAGTTACAGTCTAATAAAAAGCCGAAAGGCCGACGTTTTACTATAGATGAAAAAGTTCTTGCATTGACAATGTACAAGAAAAGTCCGAAGGCATATTCGTTATTATATAAATATTTTACATTGCCATCATCAAAGGCAATGAAACGTCTGCTAAGCCAAATTAAGCTTTACCCTGGTATTAATCCCATTTTATTTGAAAAAATTAAAAAAACTGTACTTGAAAAGGATGCACCTGATAGATTATGCAGTCTTATATTTGACGAAATGTCTTTAACCCCTCAAATATTTTACAATAAGCACAAAGATGCATTTGAGGGATTCGCCAATTCTGGTGATGTGAGATTTGCAGATCACGCTTTAGTATATATGGTAAAAGGCTTAAAACAAAGCTTTAAACAGCCAGTCGCCTATTATTTCACAAACGGTTTACAAAAATTAGAGCTAAAAAAATTAATAAAATGCGTTGTATCCGAAATACAAAAATCAGGGCTTATAATTGTAAATAGTGTCTGCGATCAAAGCTCCGTCAATGTAAGTGCTATCACAGAATTGGTGAACGATACCAGAGCATCGTTTTTGCGACTTGGCAAAGAGTGGCGCTATGATTATTTTTCAATTAATGGTCAAAAAATTATTCCATTATATGATGTCCCACATCTAATAAAAGGACTTAGAAATAATTTATTGAATAAGGAAATGGTGTATACCTCAAAAAATCAAAACAAAGTGGTAAAATGGGAGTACTACCAGCAGGTATACACAGCTGACAAAACAGACGGGGAACTTCGATTATTAAATAAAATAACCGAAGAACATGTTGTCCCCGAAAAAATTAATAAAATGAAAGTAAAATCGGCAACGCAGATTTTTAGTCACAGTGTAGCTGTTGTTACTGAGCATTTAGTAGCAAGAGGGGATTTACCAACAGAGTGTAGGGCGCTAATTGAAATAACATTATTGCTGGACAATGTTTTTGACAGCCTTAATAGCAACACATTTTATATACCCGACGGTAAAATATATAAGGGGCCCGTAAGAAGGCATTCACCCCATCACAAATTGTGGCAAAATGCCAAAGAAGTCTTGAAAACTTTAAAATTTGTCCAAAAAAAGATCAGTGGAAATAAAGTACGATTAATAGAGACTACTATTCCATCTGTAACTAATTTTACTAAAACCATTAATGGTATGGAAGCAATTTGCAAAGTGTTGTTTGATAAATCGTCGTTGCAAATTTAAAATCTCCTATGTGACATTTTTCTCAAAAATGAGTTTTACAGATATTTGAAAAGCATTTTTGAATACGCATACTTAGCAAAAACTCCCATGTGAATATCTTATTATATCGAAACAGCACGTATCATTTTTAAAACCTCTCAAGTGTCAGCCTACATTTAATTGTAGTAATCAAAATGACCTATGTGTCTGATGTACACATGAGAGTTTTTAGTAACAGTTTTATTTCATAACATTGCAAATTAAAATATCCTATGTGATCATTTTCTCACTATAACAATGCAGTTCCGCGCCGATTTTGTGCTAGAAAGAGGAAGCATTATTACTTCACGCACGAGATAAAGTGAGATAGATGCGTCAAATCTAAACATTCGCCTCAAGGTCAGGGCTATGCGTCAGTGTAGCTGCAACGGGCTATGCGTCAGTGTAGCTGCAACTTGTCGCGCGTAAACACTTTCTTAGCGTTATTACTTTAGTAAGTATGTCAGAAAAATATAAAACTACTGGCCGGGGTCATCGAATGATAAATTTAGTGCTTCAATCTGAGTTTGCTGACGATAATGCCGACCGTGCACCCTCTGTCGCCGCCGCCGCATCGGTGAAATCTCCTTCACATCTTGAGGATTCATTAATTACGCCAAATGATTTAGGATTTAATGTTGAATCGATATCTCCGATGTCGGAGACGCCGTCACTGTTGCTGTCACCAAAAACTACTGCAGAAATTATGCCAATCTTGTTCAGTAGTGATGACGAAGAGGAGCTGTTGATGATATCTACTCGGGCTATCGTACATTCCAATTTAGAAGGTAATAATGAAGTTGTCAATCTGAACAATATTTCCGTATCATCACAGTCAGTACGTCCTGCCAAGCTACCATCTCCAAATTTGGATACCATTCTCTCATTTGAGAGCGATTATAGTGTGCAAGACCCACACTGGGTTCCACCCTCAAAAAAAAGAAAACGGCAGTTGTCTTTATCTGACAGTGAAGATGAAGTCCCATTGTTGCCATTAAGAACGAGTGAGCCAAGTTCTTCAGAAAATGTACAACCGACAGACGAGGAAATTGAACACCGTTCCAGGCCTAAAGAAAACGTTGTGCAATTAAATAGAAAAGCTAGAGTTTTAGGTAAGTCCTACCTGGGATTTAAGAAAAGTGATGATGGGAAATATAAACCTTGTATTGAAAAACCAAAAAGAGAAATAAAACCTCGATGTTGTCACACAAAATTGTAGACTGTTTTTTTTAAATACGCTATCTTTAGGTGAAGACAGTTTTAAGCGCTGGACAAAAGAATGTGACACGGTTAATGAAGATCTTCGTTTTGATGATTCACCCACATCTGACATCGAGAATACACCGAGTGCAGCACTGGTACCAAAGTATACACACGTCACACAAAAAGTAAAAATTTGGATAGACTTGATTCCTAAAGTACCGAGTCATTATTGCCGAGCAAGTTCCAGCAAGCTGTATGTTGAGTCGACATTTAGGTCTGAAAAACACATGCATGACGTTTTCGTGGAACTGTGTTCTCTACACCATTGTGTAGAGAACACAGTTACCAAGCAGCAAGCAGACCAACTTTCCTAAAAGTTCTGAAACAGGAGAATATAGCAATTCACCATCCACGCAAAGACCAGTGTGATACTTGTTGTAGTTTTAAAGCGGGTAATATTTCACAAATGGAGTATGACGACCACATAATTAAAAAGAATGAAGCGCGCCAAGCTAAAAAACACGCCATAGAATCGGCGAACGAAAAGGTGGTAGTAATCACAGTGGATGTGCAGAGTGTCCTACTTGCACCTAAGCTTTTGGCCAGCTCTTTATATTATAAACTTAACCCTTAAGTGCATAGTTTATCAAAAATGATAACTGACTTTTTCATACGCATAGTTTCCGTATAAAATATATTTAAGTAACGAAACGTTTCTGGACGACTGTTTACGTGTCATTCTTAGAATCTGTCAACATGACAAAATACTATCTGGGCTGTGATTGGTTGAATTTGACATTACAAGCTGCAAGGTCGTAATACTTACATGGGTACGAATTTGAATATTTATATCGGTTCATATCTAATACAAAATAACGGTTATTTACAAAAAAAAAAAATACTTTCTGAAAGGTAAGAATCTATATTTTGTTTTGATATATTTATTTTACAACTGAATACTGTGGCATGGTGCTAAATTTGCTTTGGAATATTGTTATCAAAAATGATAATCTATGCATTACCGGTGTAAGTTTTTTTTTTTACTATGGATGTACATAATTATTCTTACAATGCTATGTTTTTGATGCAATTTTTATGTCTTTTGGTGTTGGGTTGCATGGTTTTATATTATGGTTTTAGATCTCTATTGATACGACATAGAACATGAATAACAGAGATATTGAAACACTTTTATCTCAACTGGAAAATGGCGACATCTCTGAAGATGAAGCAAACATCGATGAAGATGCTCTGGATTACTATGACAATCTAAATGAATTGCTCGAAGACCTTGAAGATGTGGAACAGGAAGTAGAAGAAGAACAAACAGTATTAAATACTAATCAAGACTGTGATCCCCCATTGGTGTCTGATGATTTGTCAGAAATTGAATCAAGGTCCACTAATTATACTCAAGTAAGAAATTTAGTTTGGAAAAAGAAAAACATGCCTTTGGTTGATCAAGCTCTTACCTTTCTTGGGGTCACAGCCTACCCTTAACATATTTTAGATTTATCCACTCCATACCAATTTTTTTCTTACTTTTTTGATCAAAAGCTACTGGAATTGATCATTGCTGAGACAAACAAATATGCTGTACAAGTGAATCCAAATTTTTCCGACCCCATCAACTTATTAGAATTTTGTAAATACCTTGGCATCTTGATATACACTTCAGTATATCATTATCCTAGCATCAGATCTTATTGGGCACAGCTGTACAATTCCATCCAATTTCAGAGACAATGACGGTAAACAGATTCGAAAAGATTCGCCAAATAATTCATTTCAACGACAATAGTAAGTAACCACCTACCTCCTGACCATCCTGAGCACGATCGACTACATAAAATACGTACAGTAGTAGACCATCTCAATAACCGATTTATATCAGTTCCGTTTGAACATCGCCTGTCATTAGATGAACAGATGTGCTCCACTAAAATTGGCCATTTTATGAAGCAGTATTTGCCGAAGAAACCACATAAATGGGGATTTAAATTATACGTGCTTTGTTGCCCAATGGGCTATGCCTATAATTTTGAAATTTATTCAGGGGCTCCTAATACCCAAAGACTACCTAATGAACCCGACTTAGGAGTAGTTTCGAATACAGTCATACGTTTGCTTCGACCAGTACCGAGAAATGTAAATCATATAATATATTTTGACAATTTCTACACAAGTTTGTCACTATTCCATTACTTATTCAAAGAAGGTATTTATTGCTTGGGGACAGTACAGAAGAATAGACTGGGAAAAACATGTAAACTGCCTGATAAAAAAGATCTTCTCAAACCATCAGTGCCGAGAGGATCGTATGATGAAAATGTTACTGCATTTGATGGGGTTGAATTTTCGGCCACTAGCTGGAAGGATAATAAACAGGTTTTACTGCTCTCCACGTATGTGGGTTCAGAACCTGTAAACACAGTAAAAAGATATGACAAAAAGCAGAAGAAAAGCATTGCCATATCCTGCCCAAATGCTATCCGCGAATACAACGCTAGTATGGGCGGTGTCGACACTATGGATAGCTATTTGGGTCGATACAGAATCAGAATGAAATCCAAAAAATGGACAAATAGACTATTTTATCATCTACTAGACATGTCTGTGATAAATAGTTGGATTCTTTATAAAAAAGTTTTGTTGAAGAAGGGTGCGAATCCTAAGAATATTTTAAAACTCGCTGACTTCAGGACCGAACTAGCGGAAACTTTGTGTAAATATGGCAGCACATCGGAAAATAAAAGAGGTCGCCCAAGTTTGAATAATGCTGCAGGCCCCGTAAACAAGCAAAAGAGACCAAAGATAGGTGCTCAAACATTACCTCCTGATGACGTACGTTTTGACGGTATCGGGCATGAAAAATCTTATGGTTCCAAAAGGAACCAGTGTAAATATGCTCAATGTAAAAAACTTACCTCAGTAATGTGTGAGAAATGTCATGTGTCACTCTGTGACAATAGAAATAATAACTGTTTCAGGGTTTTCCACACTAATTAATTTTAGTTTTTTTTTTATGTCCTTGCTGCATAATTTATCAAAAATGATAACACATGTTTTTTAATAAATAATAAACTTAAAATATTGAAATGATTTTTTTTTATTATTTTTCCTGTTTTTTAGGGACCTCATTTCGTAATATGTGTATTTTTTCACGAAAATATAAAAAATCATGCATCTAAGGGTTAAGTTACAATGCCATAACTTTACTGTCTATGACTGTAATAGATTATCCTAATTATAGGTATCTATTGTTATGGTTATCATGAGTATTCCTTTAACTATTAAAACGTGATCAAATAGTAATGTTTTGCATAACCTAAAACATGTAACAAGTATGTAATACCTAATTAACGTTATTCAATAAATTTTTAATTACTTCAGTTGTCTGTAATAGCAAACTAGTTAAAATATTAAGGAATTATGTAGCAAAACATAGAAAATATTACAAACGGATACCCACCTTTTATGTCGTTGATATTTTCGATGACGGTAGACAGAAATGTGAAAGTTGTTTGTTCACGATTATAAAAGGGGGAGCTCCGAGTGTCAGAAACCATCCAGTTCGATCCAGCCCGTCCCTAGCTGTCCTCTCCCCAGCGACGCCCTAAGCCGAGGCCCGTACCCCACAGGGGGTGCCCTTAGCGTGTAGTCGCTTAGTTTGTAAGTTTTTTATAAGCCCTGGCTGGAGGCTTTAATATTATATTAAGGCCACCACAGGCAAGCCCGGTTAAGCAGTCGACAGCCTTATAGGTTGAACTGCGAGAAGCCACTCACAAAAAAAAAAAAAAAATGTCAGAAACCATTCTTGTTCGAGAAGTTGACCAGAACGGAGCTCCAGCCTTACAGGTAAATGCTAAGTTATTTAATTGCTCTTATTGTATTATGATTATTACTATATTACCATTTTTAATGTTTCTTGTTTTACTATTGTTATTATGTTTGATTGCTATCGTTATTATGTTGGAAAGTATGATGATAACCGACCATTATTTACATATGTAAATGGTTCGGTGTTTTGGCTAGTTGTTGCCATAATTATAACCAGTGTAATGTATTATATAAAATGTGCAGTAGATATTTAAATATATTGATGATTAAACTATTGTAAGTTATTTAATGACTTATTGACCCATTATCCTTTGCTATTTCCTTACATTTCTAAAACACTTAATATTAATCAATTAGTAGGCCAGTAGGATAGCTTTGAATTTCTTATTTTCTAAAAATACAATAGGTTTCTCATTTGATTTTAAGAGTTAGCTAATGCCTTAGCTATTATTATTTAATAGCTTATTTACTTTGCAATTTCCTTACTTTTCCAACACACTTAATATTAGAATCAATTAGTAGGCCAGTAGGATAGCTTTGACTTTCTTATTTTCTAAAAATGATACAATAGGTTTTTCATTGGGTTTTAAGAGTTAGCTGTTACTTTAACTGTTAACTGCAAGACGAAAAAAGTTACTATTTACTTTTGGCATGAAGCTGATGGAGGCGTATCCGCAAATGAGTTTACTTCTTGCTTAATCGATTATATAGCAAACTTAGCGCCAGAAACTGAACAAGTCACTGTAATTTCTGATGGGTGTGGCCATCAAAATCGAAACCGGATTTTATCCAGTGCTTTAAGTAATAATATAATATATAATATAATAATATATCCTGGGACAACTCACACACGGTCATCCGATCCCAAACTAGGCAGAGCCTGTACTATGGCAACCAGACAACTGATAAACATACTTATATATTTCTAAATACATACATAATATACACAAATTACACCCAGACACAGAACAAATGATCATGCTCATCACACAAAGATTTGTCCTGGGTGGGAATCGAACCCACGACCTCCGGTTAAGCAGTCAAGGTCACTAACCACTCGACCAACAGGCCAGTCACAAGTGATCTCTCGCAAAGAATGAATCTTAGTGTTGAACAGTTGTACTTGGAAAAAGGCCATACCATGATGGAAGTTGATAGTGTCCATTCAACAATTGAACAGTACATTAAACCCCCTATTTATGCACCGAGTGACTATGTAGCTCGAATGTAGCAAGCTCGACCAAGAAATCCTTACGACGTAATATCAATCCACTACGACTTCTTTCTTAATTATGAAGAATTAGAATCCAACTTCAAGTCTATTAGACCAGGTAAGAAAAAAGGTGATCCAGTTGTGGTCGACATACGAGGAATGAAATACTTGCCAGATGGGTCTGTTTTATATAAATTGCGACATCCTGACGAATATCTTACCACAACGAAGAGCTAGTCAAAAAAACTTTACTACCAAAGCAACTATATCAACAGCCCCTCAAAATCACAGAAAGCAAATACAAACATTTGCAAGAGTTAAAAAGTGTGATTGATAAAATATTTTCTAAGATTTTTTTGTAGCAGGAAGTTTATTTCGTTTTTCTCGAAAAGTTAGTTTTTACACATAGGAGATTTGAAATTTGCAACGACGAAATATGGTTTTGATGCAGTATCAACACGAAATTTTAATCAGGACCCTGTAGAAAACTTTTTTGGGAATATCAGAAGCTATAAAGCCCGAAATAATGCCCCTAACACCAATTCATTTGAAGGGGCATTTAAAGCGTTGCTGCTTAATAATTATAATATGCCGCAATCAAAAAAGGCCAATAGCGAAGAGGATATGAATGAATGTTTACAAGGTCTCCAATTTTTCCTTACAGAAAAACAGGATGCTCTTGAAATTCCCAAAGAAGAAAATATTATTTTAGATGAAATTTTATTGCCACAAAATCTCTCCCTGCAAGCTGATGCAGGGCAAAGAAATTATGTGTGTGGTTGGGTCCTGACAAAATGTTTACGAAATATTATTAAATCTTGTAAATATTGTAGGCAAAACCTATTAGATTCAAACAACGAAAACCCGTCCAATAGTTTTATCAAAGCCAAAGAATACCAAAAAAAAAAATGTTTATGTTATCCAAATGAAGCATTACAAAATTGTTTTCATCAGATTCAAAATATAATAGAATCATTTTTTTAAAAAGATGTTCCAAAAAATAATGTGAGGAACACTATAAAAGCGGTTACAGATATTTTAGTAGATTATCCTTTTAATTGCCTAGCACATAAAAATAAATTAAAAGAATATTTTACTGAAATGACAATCATTGTTATGTTGCATAGTTGGTGTCGATCTATTAATCGTATTTTAGCTGGTAAATTGACTTATGATGGTGAAGATATAACTAAAATTGCAGCACAAACATATTATAATAAACACAAGCACTATAAAAATAAAAAATGAAATTGATTTGTTCTTTGTTTTATTTCTAACACCTTTATCTGATATTTATTGGAACTGTTCTATCGTTCAAAACCGTAATAATTCAACCAAAAAGTAGAAAATACAGCAGTTTCAATAAATATTCAAGAGTATTTAAAATGTCTTGGAATTCATGAATAGTAGCAGTAAAATAATATTTTACTGCTACTATTTATGAATTCCAAGACAAAAGGGTATAATTATATCCATTTATAGGTATAGCTGTGTTTATAGATTGATATAGATATTGTTACGAGCTTGGGGTTCGTGACAATAAAAACAGCCGATTAAATAACCAAAATGACACTTTAATTTAAAAACACTAATTACAACTTTAAACTCACTAAATATTAAACACAAGTTCACCACTGATCACTTTATTCGCACTTGAAGATCGCTTTCGAAGTATTCGCTTGTATCGCTAATCCAATACTACTCGGTCGCGGAATACGCGCTCCTTTTATAGGTCAGTTTATTCTAGAAACTTCCATTCTCGAAACATCTGGAAAGTACTCGTAACTACCGCTGCCGACTGACCAGATATCGAGAAGTGTAGAATGTTCTGGCAAAGAAATGTCTAGAAGGTACTTGACTCTACTAGTTCTGCTACTCGATACTAGATGGCGCTAGTAGTAACTTAATGTACCCGACATTAATTCTGGCGCGTAACAATATAGATAGGTACGTATATCTATAGAAACGGCATATTAGTTCGGATTCAATTCACAGTTGGCGCTACTGGTTCGACCTAGTTTGCAAAAAAAAGCTCTAGAGGGCTCTTTATTCCTTTATATACTTACTATACTCTATGTAAGCGCCTTATTCACCATCCATCTCGACGTACGTTCCGCCAAGGTCATACACGATGCACGAAGCAAAACGACTGTGAATATGCTTGACGTACGTCAATAATTATTATTAATTGCTTGCTGGACTTGCACGACCAATTTCGCATCCAGCGAGCGCCCCCACCACCGCGAACGTCGTGCAGATGGACAGTGAATAATGCGGACGTACGTCAGAGCGTCGTACGTCGTGCGTGCTTGATCGTGTATAGACTTGCTGTATAGCCGATTCGCCATTTTGAGCTTGCATCGCCATAGTGACCGCACGTGTCGAAATGGATCGCGAAACGATAACAAGTTTTATCGAAAGATATAAATCCCACTCTTGTCTGTGGGACGTCTCAAGTCCTGATTATATGAATAAGAATAAAATAATTAATGCATTGCAAGATATGGTGCCCATTTTAGGGGAAAGTGCAACGATCGATAGCGTTCGAAAAAAAATTGACATTCTTAGAAACGGTTATTACAGAGAACATAAGAAAGTTAATGCCAGCTTGTCTACGGGCATTTCCGCAGATAATGTCTATACGCCAACACTGTGGTACTATGATTTGATGTCTTTTTTATCAACCTGGGATCGATGGCCTTGCCGACCCGGTAAGTTTTTAACTGTGTTTTTTAATAAGATAGGCTTCGATCCAACTAGATACATAAATCCATACATACCATTGTATTTCATAATTATTCGTTCGGGTGATAGTTACAGTCGGCCGCAGGTCAGTGGAAACACTTGCACTGCAAATATCGCCGCTACTGCTAGGGAATAAGAGCGCTCTTAAGGTCAAAGTGTTTCTACGGACGTACCTATCTAGTTTTTATATTTGATCGAAGAAGATAGGTATTAAATATTAAACACATTATATACTTAGGTAAAATTATTTATTAAACAATCATTCGATCTTGGAAATCAACTCTTCCTTCATGAGAAAAATATCTTCTGAATCCCTCCCTAATCACTTGTTCTTCTTCATTAGAAAAACTAAGTTTTTCTTCAATGTCCAAAAAATTGTAGTATTGACGATAATCCCCTGGTATCACAATTCCTTGCATTGTGTCTTCTCGGTCAAACAGTGAATTTGGTATATCAGATTCTCTACACATTTTTGACAAAAAATTATGTAACGCACAACATGCTAATATAACATAATCTAAATAATCCACTTGAAGTGTTATAGGACTGTAGAACAATCTGAAACGTGTCGTTAAAATACCAAAGGCGTTTTCAGACACACGTCTTGCTCGAGATAATCTGTAGTTGTAAATTTTTTTTGAATAATCATTATCTTTGTAAGGATACGGTACGAGGAGATTATGCAATAACGGAAATCCAGAGTCACCAATAAAAAGGTATAGAGCTGTAACTTGGGATTGTGGCAAAATACTTTGATCGGGCAAATTAAGGCTTTCATTTATTAGTTTTTCGTAAAATTTAGTTTTTTTCAAAACACCAGAATCAGCTGCTCGACCGTTAATTCCAGCATGGACGTAAATAAATTCATATTTAGCATTAACTACAGCAAAAAGTACGACACTGAAATATTTCTTGTAATTATAGTAAAGAGAACCACTGGAATAGGGTTTTGTTATACGAATATGCTTCCCGTCCATTGCTCCTACGCAGTTTGGGAATTGCCATTTATTCTGGAACTCTTCTGCAATTTGCTTCCACTCCTCAGCAGATGATGGGAACTGAAACAAATATTAAGTAATAAATAAATACCGTTACGTTATCCGAAGAGGAAACAGATCAAATACTTTAGTTTAAATAAGTGTTTACAGAATTTAATATTTCATGTGACTGTAACATACACTAATTTTTGTTTTTAGGAGAGGGCAACACCTAGTGAAGGTATAAGCAGAAGAAAAAGAGCAAGCACGAAAGTTCAAGAAGAGTTAGTAAATGTTGCCAAAAAGTTATTGACCGAAGACAACATGACATTTGGATTATATCTAAATAATCAACTCCAAAACCTGTCACATGATCAGAAAATTTATGCAGAAAAACTAATGCCAGATGTTTTGTTTTTGGTAAGAACAAACCAATTAAATGCTACTTCACGTATCTTCACGCGTCCATCCTCTCAAACAACCACAACATTAAATGAATACTCTTCATCACCTATTCAATTTGTCCATTCACCTTCACCATACGCAGAAAATGTGCGATCACCTCCAAACATCCAGCGACCGATTTCTCAAAATTCAGCACATTCTGTTTCACCTATTTGCCATAACTCGCCATACAGTGAAGACTTGCCTTCATCCCCAAACATTCAAACTTCATCTCCGATCACAATTATCAAACGACCGGCTTCTCAAAACTTAACATACTTTTCCACACCGATCCAATATTCTTCTACATCAAAAGGTTGCATTGAAACTCAATTGTCTCATATACCATCTTCTCAGACGGTTCTTTCGGCGTTACCCAGTATCAAGATACATCACAAGAATTACCAAACACGCAATTTTCTTCAATTCCAATAATTCTTGATAATGAAACTGAAAATTCTACTCCAGTACACACAGAACAGCTAAACAAATTTCTGGTTTTTAGAAAGAAATGAATATGTTATTGAATATGAGTATGAACAAATGAATATGAGTCTCATATTCATTTGTTCACTGTATGATTTAGGTACTTACTTCATTTGTTTTCTAATGGTAAGCAATTTCTGCTTGCAAATTATAATTAGTGGTTGGAATGACTGTGATTGTTTTCTTTTTAATAAATAAATATATAAAAAGTTGTTTCATTGACTTACCTTGAGATACTCATCCTTTAAAGCTTTATAAATAGCTAAACAAGTTTCAGGAATAATTTTACTCATTAGCTGTGGTGAAACTGCATACAAAACCATAAGTTCAGGATAGCTTTCTCCCGTTGCAAGGTATCGTAGGGTTACAAGTAAACGTTCTTTTGCTGGGACACTCTCTCTCATAATAGTATCACGACGTTGAATTTCGGGTCCAACCATTCCTAACAGCATTTCCAATATTTCACTATCCATTCTAAGATAAGTATGAAAATCTATGACGTTCAAATCATTCATTATATTATTAATTTGAGTATACTCCGCACGCTTATGGTAATTTTTTTTCATCCAGAACCTCTTCTTATTTTTTTTCTTCTCTTCTGCTGCTGCTGACAATATGAGAAGAACTCCCATTTTTTTGGCGCTTTGATAAATTATGCGGCATTATAAACACGCACAACCTCCTCGAATAATCGATCGATTACATCTAGCATGCTGGATGCGCGCACGAGTGTGTGTATGTTACATCTAGCGCCGCGGCCTTGAGCGGACGCACAGCTGGGATGGATGGTGAATAAGGCGCTTTAGTCAATCGTTAAACTATGTAGCGCTAGTGATTAACTTTTATTCCAAGAGTAAGCTTGGAGAAGCTTATTCTCTCCTTACTCCACATTTATTAATACTAAAATAAATTATTTCAAACTTAGCACTAAGAGTAAAGTTATTCTTGCTCTAGTCGAGGTTTATTGATAAGACCGAAGGCGAATAATGATACTTCTAGAAATAATACGCACATACGGCGTATTTTTAAAAAAAAATTATCATCGGCCTTGGTAATGGACCACCAAAAACGTCGCCTTTGTTAGGTCTTGTTTCTGATAATAAATAGTACTTTATGTTTTTAAAGATAATTGTTAAAATGAGTTAAAATTGTAAGCATTTTGTTTTATATAAACATTTATTTGAAGTAATATCTAAGATATGTTGTATAAGAGATTAATTTCTATTGTTTGGGAATGTTAACCCTTGATCTATATTGATTACTAGAAAAGTGGCTGGGTAACAAATCGCTCAACGATTGGACCACGATCCTGGCATCACCTGATATCGTGGACCAATTGTAGAGCGAGGTTGACGGCAGAACCGTCGGGGGTTTTTTTGGGAGTAGCGGGGACGCGTACGGGCATTCTCTCCCGGACCGCCGTTTTGAGACATCGGATTAGATTGATTGTTCTGAGCAGTGAAAAGATTAAGAATTGCATAGTTGTTTGTACTTAATGTAATTAATAAAACTAAGTGAACAGTTTGAGTTTAACTTTATACAGTCCTCCCAGTTGAAATAGTTTCCTCTTAATAATAAAACTGTGACCGCTAAGGCAACGAGTCTTATACCTTCAACATAGAGCTACTCCTTCTGCGACAAAAAACCGTATTCGTGAGGTGCATGATATGTGTACGTTACCCCAGCAAGAAAGTATCTCCTAGAGATATATGAGTAGAACGTATAGTTGGTGCCCTATCTGCTGTAAATGTGCCCCCACATAAAAAATGTGTGCCCCCTGTCGTTTTGAAAAAAAAAAACGGAAAAACGATTCTTGCTGGGGTAACGTTTTTCTAGCAGGAAAATTCTAAACGAGTGATCGGAGAGAGAAAAATTGTGCATGGCCAGAGAGCTTATATGTGTGCCACAATGTGCCCCCAAAAATAAAATATGTGCCCCTTCAGATTTTCGAGATATTGCGTTTCCTGCTGGAGTAACGTTTTGATGAATAGTATATCTCTAAAACCATTGCATGTGCCCCTGTAGAATAAACATACACGAGTAGCTCTTAATGTGTGCCCCTATGTGCCCCAATTAGATTTAAGAAAATATTTATAGTTTTCAAGTTATCGCGGTTTTATGAAAACCCGAAAAAACATCGCAGCGCCTAAATGAGACAAGGCATAAGTTCGCTGAAAACTGTATTCGGTCCTTCTTGACGCTAATAATAACCATACAAAGTTTCAAAACGCTTCATGCATGCGTTTTTGAATAATCTTGCTAAAAGTCAAAACGATGGTGTCATAACTTTGACGGCAAAATACAAGGAACTGGCTAAATCTCAGATGTGTAGGTGTAAACTAAAATCATGTGCCTTTAGTCAAAAATATATGGTGAAAATATTGAGCTTGGAATGTTTCGCATTAAGTAAATATAAACAAAAGACCAAATTAAGTAAACAACGGCTGGTTATCCGACCAAATTTGAATGACTACTAAAAAGCGACGGATTCATACATATCGATGACCTTCTTTACTTTACTCACTAACCGGTTCACACGTGTTGTGCCCGAGTACACTGAAGTAGAAAAGTAATAAATAATAAAATAAAGTTGTTATTGGATTATGTTTTACTAGCTGTTTCTATGACCTTAAGCCCGGTTTCCACCGCGAGCGGAACGGACCCATTAATGACTCCGTTAAACTCGCAAACGCAAACTGCATACTTGTATTTCCACCAACAAATAGTCGGACGGAAAGAGCCGAGCGTGTAGAAAGAGTAGAAATGAGCTCGCTCAGTTCTAGGGAGCGGAGCGGAGTACTTACGGACTCCGCTCAACTCGCAATTACAATTTACATAGTAGCATTTCCACACAGAAAGTGGTGAGCGGGGCGGATTGAGCGAGTAAAAAGAAATTGAAAAGAGTCCGCTGCGCAAGGCCTGCACCGACTAGTTCAGAACGGACTCGCTCGCTGTCCGCCCCCCGCGCCTCGCCTCCCGCAGCTACGCGCCGGCTGGCGCTCGCATCACCGCATTGTTGTTTGTTATGGCAGTCGAGTAGCACATGTTGTTTTGGTTTGAAATGGAGCGATTTATAGAAGCTGTACGACAATACCCATGTTTGTGGAATGTATCAATTAAAGAATACCGAAACATAGATATAAAAGAAGCGGCATGGAAATCTATAGTTGATGATGTAAATTTGGCTGAAATAAAAAACAGTAAGTGTCTTTTTAATTGAATTTATTTTATGAAACAAGTGAATCTTGACTGGCTATTCTACCGGAATTGTTAAAATAATCGCAATATATGTTACGTACATTAAAAGCTTCTCGTGTAGCTCGCAGTCTATCAAAGGTCATGTTGTTGGGTCGTGGATTATTATAATTGTCATTTTGATAATCTGCAGCCGATGTGGGTAGTGACGATAATTGTACAGATAAATAATTATGCAACACGCAAGTTGCTTTTATTATATGATCGACCGTCTCAAGTTTGCATTCTAGTGGTCGCCGATAAACACGCCATCTAGCGGATAAAATACCGAATGCATTCTCTACAACATTTCGAGCTCTGCTGAGTCGATAGTTAAATATTCTTTTCGGTCTATCATTTATTACGTTTGAATATGGTCTCAGTAAATTTTTACGTAAAGCAAAGGCCTTGTCACCTATAAATACATAAGGTACTCTGACTGAACTACTTTCATCTAAATGACGGTCGTCCGGTAAATTTAATTGGTTATTAATTATTTTTTTTCCAAACACGCTATCATTAAAAATACCAACGCCCCATCGATCCAACATTGTGACTGATATACAAGTAGCGTCCTCTGTTGTCACGTGGCGGGAGCAGGAGGTTGAGATATCTTTGTTTGTAATATTCATCACTAGAGGGCGCCCGGTATCAATGAATGGCTTACGCATAAATATCGACTGATGCCCGCTTCTCGACACTGGAGGCGCTATTTTGTGAATGGGTATTGTAATAATTATGAATGACTGTCGTAGTACTCGCCTCTCGACACTACGGGGCAGCACTATAAGAAACTGTTCGAACATTCTAGAAACTTCTGGAACCGGATGTTGGTTTTAAAGCGAATTGTTTCCGCCCACACTTTCTATGGTAACGTTCTGTTCGCTTCCAGACACGAAAGAGTGCACTAGGTTTGTATAGAAATAATATTGAACTGTAGTTATCCTAACCCGAAACTAGTGAATAATAGTTGTAATAAATGATAATATTAGTAAATGTAATAGTTTTAATCTGTGGATATACCGACAATAAATCTTAGTAGTGATCGTGTGCCTTTTCATTACTGGATTTGTCCGCTGTCCTCAACATTGGTCCTTTCGAGTCGGATTCGGGCAGGTATAGCTTTGGTTCAATATTACGTGAAAGTGGTAGTGTGGTGTATGCAATACCGTCGACATGGTGAAGACACGCGGTATGCATGAACCCGACACAGCGGCCACGGAAGGGGACGAGTCCGTCTCCACGGAATTGGCGACAGCGGTGGGACCGACAGACCCGCCCAACTATTCCGTCACAGATTCGGACCAACCCCAATCTCACAGCCCTGGGGCGACGACACCTCCACACAGACAACCACGAGGCGAGACGAGAACCGACAGGAAGGCGTTGGCGCGAGCGAGATTGGAACTCGCCGCCGCTAGGTTAGCGCTCTTGGAAGCAGAATCAGCAGACGAAGAATTATTGGAGGGAAGCTCGACTGCGACATCGAAACGTCAGACGGACGCCGCGGACACACTTAGTGAACACCGCGACCACATCCGCCCGCCGCAGTTACAACCCTTGCAGCCAAACGACGAGTCGCCGCCCTTGCTGCAACGTGGCGACGAGGGGAGCCTGCTGCAAGGACTGACTCAGGCGTTGTTAGAGGTAGCGCGGGGCAAACCCGCTGCCAGCAGGTATGAACTTGATTTACCTATCTATAGTGGGCATCCCGGCGACTGGCTGCATTTTAAAGCAGCGTATAATGAATCTGCGTCAACTCACACAGAGGCAGGGAATTTGGCCCGTCTCATAAAATCCCTGAGAGGGACAGCGTTAGAGGCAGTTAAATGCCTATTCCTAGGATCCTCGGTCGTTCAAATTATGCAAAGGTTAGAATCTCGATTTGGACGACCCAACGCATTAATAACCTACGAATTAAATAAATTACGTCAGTTACCTAAAGTATCAGATAACCCTACAGATATATGTGTGTTTGCATCGAAGGTCACAAACGCTGTTGCCGCGGTGCAAGCTCTGAAAAGAACTGAATATTTATATAGCCCGGAGATGATTTCCGCTATCTCAGAAAAGTTGTCAGTTACGCTAAGAAGCCGGTGGTACGATTATGAGATGGTTGCGGGTGACGCAGAGCCTGGCTTAGTAGTGTTGGGACGATTTCTTGATAGAGAGGCCGATCTCAATGCGCGTCATGCCTCAGCACAGGTGGAACATAAACGAGACCGTCCACAACAACCGGCTCACAAGACATTTAAAATAGTAGGAAGCGATAAAACACCGTGTATAGTATGCAACGGTGATTGCAGTAGCGTGGCTATCTGCTCTAAATTTAAAAAAATGTTGATAACTGATAGATGGGAAGCTGCTCGTAAAAATAAATTATGTTTCAGGTGCCTAAACCGACGGACGTGGAAGCATCGATGCAAAAGCAAGCAGTGTGAAGTGCAAGACTGCGAGCATTATCATCACCGGCTACTGCACAGTGACAGTAGACGGGGATCGAGCACCGCAAACGACCCAGAAGAGCATCCTCGTGTCACAGCGACCGGACACGTATCGTCGCGGGACGACTCAGCGCCATGCGGTGACATCGCGCTGCACGCCGTCATCAATAACACGAGCGCGCCACGCACGTACAACCAAGTATTGCTGAAAGTAGTGCCAGTGACACTTTCGGGACCATACGGTAAAGTAGACACATTTGCTTTGTTGGACGATGGATCGACAATAACTCTGCTTACTACAGACGTCGCGCAGCGGATAGGCGCAGAAGGTCCAAATGAGCCATTTTATATCGAGGCCGTAGCAGGCGCGCGCATTGACGCTACGAACTCGCAACGAGTCAAGGTAAATATACGAGGAAAATACACAACCGAAGGCATTGACATTGAAGCCAGAACCATCGACAGACTTGAATTATCTGGTCAGTCGATACGCGTTAATGACCTGGCAGGCTTCGAGCACCTGACACCTATAGTCGAACAGCTAGCATATGACGCTGGCGTACCAAAAGTCTTGATAGGCCAGGACAATTGGGCACTTCTGCTCGCCTCTGAAGCTCGAATAGGTACAAAAGATCAACCAGTAGCGTCACGCACACCGCTCGGCTGGGTTTTACATGGTAAAACCTGCAGCCTGACAAAAGTTCATGTATTACCACAGATCGGAGAATGTTGCAGTCATGTAAGTACAAACGAATCTATTGAAAAGCTCATGCAAGAACATTTTAGCCTGGAATCACTAGGAGTGCAGCCACGTCGTCCGCAAGCAGACCCAGAGGTGAGAGCATTAAAAATACTAGAGGAAACTACACGTGCTCTGCCTGAAGGCGGTTACGAGACGGGCTTATTATGGAAAAATGAGGATAGGTGTTTTCCAGACAACTACACCTCCGCGCTCAGTCGACTACAAAACACTGAATCCCGTTTACGCAAAGACCAAATTCTAAAACAAAAATATTCAGAGCAAATGAAGGCACTGGTATCAAATGGGTATGCAGAACTGGCACCAACGCCATCTAACGGGTACAAGTGGTACTTGCCACATTTTCCAGTAATTAATTCATCTAAACCGGGTAAGGTCAGAATTGTGTATGACGCAGCGGCACGCACGCATGGAGTGTGCCTCAACGATTATCTTCTGACAGGCCCTGATCTCCTACAATCACTCCTTGGCGTGTTAATGCGATTCAGACAAAAACCTGTCGCCGTTTCAGCAGACATAAAAGATATGTTTCTACGCATAACGGTGCGAGTGGAAGATAGAGACGCACTTCGTTTTCTGTGGCGCGATGATACGACTTTAACGCCCATCGAATATAGAATGAAAGCGGTATTGTTTGGTGCGACCTCTTCACCGAGCACTGCAATTTATGTCAAAAATCATAATGCACATGTTCATGAGGCTGACTACCCAGAGGCAGTGAACTCTATAGTACGTTATCATTATATGGATGATTTTTTACAGAGCTTCGACAACGCAGCAGAAGCGAACCGAGTGTCTAAAGCAGTCGACGTGGTACATCGGCGAGGTAACTTCGTGTTGCAGAAATGGGCGTCCAACGAGCCGGCCGCTGTCGCTGGTCTTGCGACCGAGCCCGTGGTTGAGAACACTGTGCTCAACAAGGAGGAGAAAATTCTCGGTCTTATCTGGCGACACCAGGATGATACTTTGGGATTCAACTTCAGGAAAGTAGACCCTTCTTCTTTGAGCAAGCAGGTTACGAAACGTCAGCTATTAAAAACGACAATGTCCTTATATGACCCGCTGGGACTAGCCGCGCCGTTTACGACACAAGCAAAGTGCATATTGCAAGACGCTTGGCGTTTAAAAATCGGTTGGGATGAGCGCCTACCTAAAAGTCTAGAGCGTAAATGGCACGACTGGTTGATTGCTCTACAGATACTGAAAGGCGTTCGTATTCCACGCTGTCACCTGGGTTATAATGACTCGATTAGACTAGAACTGCATGTATTCGTGGACGCGAGCGAACGAGCCTATGCCGCGGCAGCATATTGGCGTTCGGTGAACGACATAGGGCAAGTAAATGTGTCGCTCGCGGCAGCGAAAGGGCGCGTAGCGCCCCTTAAGGTCACATCTATACCTAGACTTGAATTACAGGCTGCTGTACTCGGCGGGCGACTAGCACGCTGCGTGGAAGAAGAGCATGATCGTCGCGCCGACCGTCGAGTCTTCTGGTCCGACTCGCGCACGGTGCTAGCGTGGCTGCGCGCCGGCGCACGCACTTTCAAACCGTTCGTCGCGCACCGAGTAGCGGAATTAGAAGAAAACACCGAGCGAAGAGAATGGCGCTGGGTCCCCGCCGCTCACAATGTCGCCGACGACTCGACTCGCGATACACCGACTCACTTCACTGCAAGCCACCGCTGGTACATCGGCCCTTCATTTCTCTATGACAACGAAAACACCTGGCCGCAGGAAACAGACTCACACCCCTGCGTCGACACGGGTGAGGAGCGTGTAAGCAATGCTGCTGCTCACGAACGGTCGAACTTAACAGAGGCACTACCTGACGTCACACGTTTCTCTTCCTGGCTACGACTCATCCGGGCCACCGCCCGCGTTCTTCAATTCATCGACCGACTTCGAGTTCACACCACAACAGCTACCAACCGCAAACGCAACAAAGGCGTTAGTGTAGACGACCCGAACTGGACGGTGAAGCAACGGGAGGGTACAAGGAAGCGACCTGGAGTGCAGAGCCGCAACCTCAGCGTAACACCGACGGTCTACATACCCCTTGGCATTCAGTACACACGTCGGGCCGAGCTCCTGTGGACTCGTGCTATACAGGAAGAAAGTTTCGCAAATGAATTGCGTCTTCTCACCGACGGGAGGACGGTACTAGCTGACAGCCGGTTGAAGCGATTATCTCTGACAGTCGACGAGCACAAGATAATGAGAATACGCTCACGCATCGCAGCAGCAGCTGAGATATCACGAGAAACACAGTCACCAGCAGTACTAGACGGCGATCACCGTTACTGCCGCTTGTACATACACTGGATCCATCGAATGTTACACCACAGCGGCGTGGAATGCATTGTGAACGAAATACGACAACGCTATTGGATTCTACGTTTAAGGCCATCCGTCCGTGCAGTAATCAGGCTCTGCCAACCAGGCAGTAATCAGGCTCTGGCGGCACGGCTCGACGTAGTCTACAACTACGTCGAGCCGTGCCGCCAGAGCCACTGACAGGCGACTTACCACCCTGTCGACTGGCACACCATCAACGTCCATTCACACACACAGGACTGGACTACTTCGGGCCACTCTCCGTCACAGTAGCGAGACATCACGAGAAGCGCTTTGTGGCATTGTTCACATGCCTAACTACGCGTGCTGTCCATTTAGAAGTTGCCGCCTCGCTATCAACGGATGCCGCTATACTTGCGTTGAGGCGTATGATGGCACGTCGTGGATGTCCTGAAGTCATCTGGAGTGATAACGGCACCAATTTCCACGGGGCAGATGCTGAGCTCCGTAAGGCCGCCCTAGAATCTCTCCAACATGAAGCAGAAATACGTCACATCGCCTGGCGCTACATTCCACCAGGAGCGCCGTTCATGGGCGGCGCCTGGGAACGGTTGGTACGCACGGTAAAGACCGCATTGAATGCTACACTTATCGATCGGCATCCGTATGAAGACGTGCTTCACACACTTCTGACAGAGGTAGAGCACACGGTCAATTCCCGACCCTTGACCCATGTATCGGTTAACCCAGACGACGAAGAAGCTTTGACGCCTAACCACTTTCTGCTCGGGGCGCCCTCTAAAGTCCCGTTGCCAGGGATTTTCACAAGGCCGGATGAACTACGCCGTTCACATTGGAGAGCGTCGCAACGACTAGCGGACTTGTTTTGGCAACGATGGGTACGCGAAGTACTGCCTACGCTTCAAAACCGGCGGGAGCCGCGTGGACGCGGCGACACGGTCAAGGTGGGCGATTTGGTTGTCGTAGTGGACCCAAACTTACCAAGAAACATATGGCCAAAGGGGAGAGTCGAACGCATGTACCCAGGTGCAGATGGTGTCGTAAGAGTCGTCGATGTCAAGACCAAGAGTGGTGTAATGCGCCGTCCTGTTAAACGTCTCGTCGTCATACCAGTAGAAACTTAGTCGTTATCATGTATGTATTGTATTTGTAGACACTTATTTAAAGTAGAATAAGTTCTTATATATGTTTTTCTTTTTCTCGGCGTCATTCCAGGATTCTGCTACCAGGAGGAGATTTTTTTATTTCAATTTGATCTAATATATAGCAGAGCAAGGATTCTGGAGTGGCTACCTTTAACTCTATAGATATATATGTACTAAATTGTTATCTTTATAAGTCATTGAATTGTTAATTGCATTCAATTGTTGATATTGTGAAGTGTATACCAGTCACTAGTGGTATATATTATGTACATTTTTGTATGTACACGGCGGGAGAAATGTGACTGATATACAAGTAGCGTCCTCTGTTGTCACGTGGCGGGAGCAGGAGGTTGAGATATCTTTGTTTGTAATATTCATCACTAGAGGGCGCCCGGTATCAATGAATGGCTTACGCATAAATATCGACTGATACCCGCTTCTCGACACTGGAGGCGCTATTTTGTGAATGGGTATTGTAATAATTATGAATGACTGTCGTAGTACTCGCCTCTCGACACTACGGGGCAGCACTATAAGAAACTGTTCGAACATTCTAGAAACTTCTGGAACCGGATGTTGGTTTTAAAGCGAATTGTTTCCGCCCACACTTTCTATGGTAACGTTCTGTTCGCTTCCAGACACGAAAGAGTGCACTAGGTTTGTATAGAAATAATATTGAACTGTAGTTATCCTAACCCGAAACTAGTGAATAATAGTTGTAATAAATGATAATAATAGTAAATGTAATAGTTTTAATCTGTGGATATACCGACAATAAATCTTAGTAGTGATCGTGTGCCTTTTCATTACTGGATTTGTCCGCTGTCCTCAACAAACATCAATGATTATGAAACGTTTGTGTGCATCAACAACCCCTAGTAACACTACGGAATAATATTTTTTGTAATTGTAAAATTGACTTCCTGAATGTGGAGGACATTTAATCGCTACGTGTTTACCATCAATGGCACCAAGGCAATTTTTAAAGTGCCATATATTTTCAAAAGCTTCTGCTATATTTTCCCAATCTTGCCTCTTGGGTTCTTTCAAATAAATAGGCTATAATTTTTTCCAAATTGCAATACAAGTATCGTGTACTATCCTTGAAACAGTTGGTGTGCCCATGCGATAATTGTAGGCTATTGTTTTGAATGCGTCGCCTGTTGCTAGAAATCTGAAACAAAATATAATAATATTAATAAATAATAAACTTTTTGGAACGAAGTTCCTTATCGCGCGTTGCGAAAGGGAGCTATACGGAAAAAAATATCAATATTATATTATTAGTTAAGAAAAAGGTTCAAGCAATTTTCGACCTCCTTGTTGCTGTGTGTTGTTTCGACTGTTTTTTTAACTTGCTTAACGATAGCAAGTTAAGAAAAAATCAGTCGCTACAGCGTCATTCGAAACTAAGTACCGGAACCTAATTATCTTTATTGTTTCAGTCCAGGATGCGAAATCCGAGTGGAAAAAGTTAAGGGATAACCATAGAGACAGTTTAAAGAGAATGAAAGCCACCAGATCTGGGCAGGCAGCTACAAACCTCAATACTTGGAGATATGCGGAATTGATGGAATTTTTACTTCCATATATGAAAAATCGTAGTAGGTCTACCAATTTAAATTCTACAGATATACCATCATCGGCAACACCTGAAACCTCCATAGCGCAAGATGACGAAGATACTAATAATTCAGAAATATCTGTAGTTCCAACAAACGATACAATCAATAATACGGAGGCTAGTGCACCACAAGGAGGTAAAACTCAGACAAGGAAGCGGACCGCAGATGGAGATTTTATAGAATTACTGAAAGAAATGGAGGAAAATCACCAAAAAAGACAAGAAGAAAGAGATTTAAGACGCACAATGACAAATACACAAGAAAAAGGTGCCATTGATTTGTTTTTAGAAAGCATGGCGATCACCATAAAAACGATGCCTATGTGGATGCAAAATCGCGTTAAGAAAAAAATATTTCTAATCGTTAGTGACGCCGAGGAAGAACTAGAAAATTATAGTACTTGTGTTACACCAGACTCAGTAAACAATACCTTGCCGGCAGCAGCAGCATCATCACGTTCTGCTAATTACGGATACACTACGTCGAGAGACCCTGTAAACAATGACTTGCCGGCAGCAGTAGCAGGATCATCACGTTCTGCCAATTACGTATACACACTACCGGAAACAGCAGCGTCACGTTCTAATAATACGACATACCACGGATACAGTAGCTCGGGAAGATTTGAGCCATCCCCGTTACATGATTATGATAACTAAGCATAATGTTCTTTTTAATTATTTTACTGATTTGTTTTATTTCTGAGTAAAGTCTAAAATAATTACCTATTAACAATGTTTTATTTCTTACCTGAGGCACACAGCTAGCTTTTCTTGAGGTGAAATAGCTTTCCTGAAGTTGGTGTTTTGTTTCAAAATATCGACCTCCACAAATGACAAAAGTTCTTGAAATTGTTCTCTATTAACCCTGTAATAATTCTTAAATTTTTCGTCGTCTAAATCATAAAACAGCCTAAATTCCCCTTTTAATTTACGTTCTTGAATATGCTGGCACAGCCAAAATCTTCGTTTAGCGCGTTTTTTTTTTTGCATAAGATACAACAATACGTGTTTCTTTTTTCTGTATACATAATCACTGTCATCACTCGATTCCGTGTCACTCGATAACATCGCAACAACACGACCACACGCAACCAGCTCAAAACTTCAACTGAACTCGTTCTCTGTGGAAATTATCTATTCGTTTTTCATTTCTCATTTTCCGTTCAGCTCAGTCCGCTCATTTCTCTATTTCAGTTTCATTTTGCAGTGGAAATCAAATGACCAACTCTTCGTTGGTGGAAACGCAAACCTATTTCATTAAAAAGGAGTCCGTTCCGCCTAACCATTTCCCGCACATTACCCTTTCGCAGTGGAAACCGGGCTTTACACATGATTAACACGTTAACTGCCATAGTAAAATTTTGATGACGTTTTTTTTTATTTTTGTTTTTTGGTTGTATATTCAAGTAAATCACATTATATGACTATTTTAATTTGTTTCCGGTGATTATAATGTAAAATAAAGCAAAAAAATAAAATGTCTGGCATATGTGCCTGACGAGGCCCAAACGAAACAAAACATAGCTATTGGGCCATGTCAGGTATTTTGTCAGGCACCGTCCGCCGGCCGCCAATTTATTTGCGCGGGAAATCACTCGGTGCAGCGCTCGGCCGTTTGAACAAAAGTACCTACGCGTGTCGTAGTTCATTCCTTGCAGGTTGCAACCCGTCCGGCGCGTGCCATGCGATGTACCTAGAGTGTTTATTTAGTCGCTTCGAATTATCTGCGGAAGTGCACGCACCCATTGCTCTAGATTTTTTGTGTTTTTGGAGATTTTGTGTGACGATAGCTATTCTAATCATGTTCATTATTGATAATACGTGTGATTTTGAATTATCGTTGGTAGATCTGCAAGCAATTGACGAACTAGAAAAACAACTGACTCAAAGAGATTGCTGTTAGAAATTCCATGTTGTAGTGAAATATGTGACGATCCAGAAGTAATTTTGCATAGGCGAGAAAACAGAAAGAGGCGGTACGTGATAGAAAGTGGCGACGAAGATGAAAACCCAGAACAGCAGGTTAGCACAAAGCTTGAGATCGTTTTAGGGTATGAACCAGCGGGTAAGCAAAGAAGAATTATACCTTTCACAGAGTGCCCTGGTTTGAAACCTTATAGTTTGAGAAATACGATGACAAAATCCAAACCAGAGGATTTCTATTCTTTGTTAGTTCCGGATAGTGTGTTTCATGATATAGCTATGGAAACCAACCGATTTGCTGCTCAGACAATTACTAAACTTAGTTCAAAAAATCAAATAAAACGAGGATCGCGACTGCTTAGTTGGTCTGATACAAACCAAGACGAAATCAAAAGGTTTTTTGGTTTGATTTTATATATGGGCATAGTTAGATTGCCTAAGCTAGCTGATTATTGGTCAACAGACCCCCTGATTTGTCAATCTTTCCCGCGTACGATTATGTCTCGTAACAGGTTTGAAATTTTGTTACGAATGGTACATTTTTCTAACAACGATAACCAAACAAATATGGAATTAAAGTTTTTAAATTATGTACTAATCCAGGCTACACTAACAGAATTCAAATATATGCGGGAAAGAGAAGTGAGACCGAAACTACAACCCCAACCAATGTTGTGATGTCACTTATGGAAGGATATCTTCAAAAAGGTCATACATTGTATACCGATAACTGGTATACCAGTATTGATCTTGGACGCAAATTGTTGGACAAAGAAACGCATCTTGTGGGCACTTTACGTTAAAATAGAAAATATTTGCCTAAAGATGTTATAAACGGAAAGATAAAAAAAGGAGAGTTTAGAGCTAAAGAAAATGAAGATGGTATGACATGTATGAAATGGAAGGATAAAAGGGATGTTTATTTACTGTCTACGAAACATTCTATTGGATTTACAAGGACTTACAAAAGAGACAAAGAAATAATAAAACCAAAAATTGTAGTCGATTATAACGACGCAAAATCTTGCTTTGAGAAAAATGTAAAATGGTACAGAAAACTTGGTGTTGAACTGTTGTTGAACACTGCATTACTCAATTCTTACATAATTTATAAAGAAACCACGAAGTCTGAAATAGGGATAGTAGAATATAGGAAAAAGTTGTGCAAATATCTAACAGAGTCGGGCAAAGAAAACAGTAATCCTGACATGCCATTGACAAGAAATAGGAGGCAAAAGCATGAGCTAAAAAAGAAAGAAGGACCTGTAAAAAAATCTAGAAAGTACTGTTCACGGTGTTATAAAGTAAATGTTCAAACAATAGCCAGAAATTATGCTAGAAAGAAGACTAAGCAAGTGAATACTTATTGCCCACAATGCCCTAATGAACCACATTTTTGCCTATCTTGTTTCAACGAGGAACATAAATAAAACAATGTAACTTTTCCTTGGACTCTGACTGATTATTGCATTTCATTACTCTAAATTGCATTTTTTTTATAATTTTCTAAGCTGTATAAGCCCAAAATATGATTATTTCGAACAATAAAAAGTTTCTATAGTTTCATTGTGTCGCATTTTATTTTTCCCAATAAAACTTAAATAAATCCAGTTCTAAATATAAAAACGTTGGGCCAAGTTGAACATAGTTTTTCCAGGGCCTTGTCAGTCAATTTTAATAGATAATAACGAGCTAAACGTGCCGGACAGCTCCCTGAGATCATCTAAATTATATACTGTGGCGTCAGTCACCCGGGACCTTAGATTATATACTTCTAGATGGAGCCATCAAATGACCTTCACTAAAAGAGTAAGATGGCAAGATGGCAAATCCGGTATGAAAAAAAAAGACCATAGATTTTTTTTTGTCTCTGTCAGCGTGGCCGCTTTTTATTGTTTGTCAAGATCCTAGTTTTGACAAACAAACGTGAGCGTTTGAACTTTTCTGTATTTTGGATGTTTTTTGTGTGTTTTGAGACAGAGACTCGTAGTATTCTAGTGCATTTAGTGTTAGTGCGATGGTGGGATGTGGAGTTTTAGGCTGTAAAAGCCGAAGTGAGCGGAAAATCAATGGAATAACATTTCACTCGTAAGTAGACCAAACTGTCTTTTATTTAGTTTTGTAACGCTTTGTGGTGGTTAATTATGACATTTTACAGTGATACTCAGTTGTTTTGTCATTAAAAACAATGCTTTATCACGTATTTTCTTAAAATAACAAAGGACTACAAAATTTTAAGTGTTGCCATATTGAGGATTTCATTTACCCCAACTAGATCACTTTCAGCACATTACACAGCGTCGTGTTGTCTTAGACTATTGCAAAATATAATGCTGATAAATATTAAATTCAAATCATGCATCTACCCTCTAAAAACAGTTTACTAAGTATTAAGTGCGTGATTTTTCAAAAGTAAATACTATAGTAGGCGCCAGATAATCGTGGAATAACGGTCATTGACCCACCTACAATTATTGACATTTTTAATTTGAAAAACGGAATTAATGACACAAAGCTGTCCCGAATCATCATCTCTCGTGATCCTTAACATTGTCTAATAATGAAAAACGATTCATATTTAATTGTTCAGGTACCTATGAACAGTTATTAGGGAAAGGTCAATATACTTTATTCCACATTTATCTGGCGCCTACTATAGTAGATACAATGTATGCCTTTATCCTAGTGTAGGTCGTAATTTTTATTTTTTCCATTTTAGGTTTCCATCTGATATGGAAACGAAAGCGAAATGGGTGGCTGCTACCGGACGACAAAGTTGGGAACCTAAAAAATATTCTAAAATTTGTTCAATTCATTTTGACAATGACTCATTTATTTATACCGAAAAAAGAGTACAGTTAAAACCACATTCTGTACCCAAGAAAAATATTCATGTAAGTACTAAAATTAATTATTATACTGTAATTTTGACTGCTATTTGAAAATGGGTTGAGTAGAGTGCTTTTACGCTAAATTTATCCATGTTTGTTTTAATAACTTATCAACCGTTTATAGTATCTTTTATCAACCACACTATTGTCGTTACTTATGAAGCATTGTTTTATTTGTGATATATAAACTCATAAACAATAGGCTAAGATAAAACTCGACCATTATAATGGAAAAATATTAGAAATAAAAATTCAACCAGGCAGAGTACAGCCTGTACCCATTAAGGTTTTTCTCTATGTGCCTCATCAAGTCAACATGCCATCACTATTATTAATTTTAGCACTAAACACCATTATATCTGTTGTTAATTCATTACTTTAATTAAATATTACAGATAAAGAGTTCAGTTGTCCAGAGCAGAGCCAGTTGCTTTGACGACATTCTGGCAAGCCCCTCAACAAGTCGGCAAGTTGATGACATGGTTAGTTTTGCACTATATAGGTATTAAGTTATATTTTTCTTTTCCGCATTTATCTTGCTGAGTATAATTTGTTATTACATAATTATATTGTAATGTAGTGTAGCGTATAATTTGTAATAAAAAATATGAATAAATTGTTAAATCTTACAGATTACGAGTTCAACAGGCACTAAGAGAAAAGAGAACATTTTAGTAGAGGTGCACAACATTCAGCCTAAAAAACTATGTTTGGTAAGTATACATAATGCAAAAAATCGGAGTTTTCGCATCTGTCCCCAAGTGTCTGACCCCAAATGGGGGCAGATGGGAATACTCCAAAAAATCTTAACAACTTTATTCTGAAACATGTCTTGTTTTAAAAATTAAATAAATAAAATGTTTTATTTACAGATTGCTGCTCCTGAAGATGTAACCCAAAGTGTTACATCCACCCCCAGAAAAAAGAAATTGAAAAGTCTCCTGAATAAAGAAAAAATTAAGTCTGAAAGTCGACTTAAGAAACTCCGCGCTGTTCGCGAGTGCAAGCGGAGATTATTAAAGAAAGCCGCTCGGCTAGAGAACGTTATTGCTGAACTAAAAAGCAAAATGTTTATTAATTCGGAAGAATCTGATATATTGTCTAATATAGAAACTCAGAACGCTGATAAACTCGCCGAGAAAGTATTCCCCATCGTTAAGGCAATTTGCGTTGTGTTTACATTTCATAAGCCCTAAGGCCTACATATTTGTAAGGAAACAATTTAACACGTGCTTGCCTCACCCCAAAACATTGTGCAAATGGTATCAAACCATTAATTGCGAACCTGGATTCACGACTGAAGCTCTTTAAGCCATTAAACTAATAGCTAGTAAATCTAAGGAAAAATCGCTATGTTGCATTAGTCTAGACGAAATGTCAATCCGGCAGCATCTGCAGTGGGATGGGAAACGTACAGTTGGATATGTCAATGTAGGGAACAACTTGGATTCAGACAATGTCCCATTAGCCAAAGACGCACTGGTTTTTATGGTTACAAGTTTAAATGGCAGGTGGAAAATACCAGTAGGATATTTTCTTATCAACGGCGTTAACGGTGAGCAGAGGAGTGCGCTTTTAAAAAATTGTGTCAATTTATTGATTGAATGTGGGTTAGTTATAGTATCCGTGACATTTGACGGATGCCCCGCCAACTTCGCCATGGCGAAAAATTTAGGCGCGGAATTTGACGATGTCCATCGTATAAATCCCGTCATGGCAATTGAAGGCCTAAGTATTGTCTGTATACCTGATGCCTGCCATATGTTAAACCTAGTTAGGAATACTCTTGCGGATAAAAAAGAAATTTTAAATTCTAATAATGAAAAAATATGCTGGAGTCACATAGAGCAGTTAAATAATTTACAAATAAATGAGGGCTTGCATTTAGCAAATAAATTAAGAAATGCGCACATACAATACAAAAACAAATAATGAAAGTGCGTCTGGCTGCACAAACTTTCAGCAATTCAGTTGCTAACGGCCGAATACTGAAACGCCACTCAAATATTTAAGGGCTGCTTAAACGTTTGAGCAGCTCCTAAACTTTAATTTCGTATACACAAACGTCTATTTTGAGCATCTGTTAAATATAAGTGCTTCTTAAGTTAAGTGGTGCTCAAACACCACTCAGTTTAAAAGTCGTATACAGGAAGGCCACGTTCACACGGCGACCATTCGATTCGATTTTTTCACGTACACGGTTTTACCGTATACGATGCAATCGTTCACACGGCAACCATTCGATTCGATTTTTTCATGTATACGATAAAAACGTTCGGAAACAACTCATAAAAAGCAGCCAGTTGTATAGTGCACGCCACCATGGATCCACGTGTTCCACTACTTTTATACTGGTTTCATAGACGGAGATGCAAGCAGCGTCCTAGGAGGTATTGGGTTCATCCTTTTCTAAAGACTGGTCCTCATCGAGAAAGAAGATTCGAAAAATTTTTCCTAAGCCTTAGAAATGACGAACGTCTGTTTTTTAATTATTTCCGCATGTCAATAACTACCTTTGATGATTTACTATCAAGGTTAGAGAATTCCACCACAAATATGAGACTCTGCATAAGCACTAAAATGAAACTCGCTATTTGTTTAAGGTATGTATTTTTTTATTATTAAGAAAAATATATTCTTACACAAAATTATTAAAATCAAAACAAAGTGAATAATATTGCAATCATCCGAATATGTAATTAGTAGGTTTTTTTTATTACGATAAAGTATTAATTTTTATGTTACAATAGACAAATCAAAATGTAGTGAAATCCAAAGTGCAATCATCCGAATAGTTAGATAACGTTGAATCTTGGGAGACTGGACTTGAATCTGCAGGATACGTGTATCTTGTAGATGTATTTCTATTATCTACGTAGCTCGAAGTAAAATATCCTCTAGTATTTAGTGATGAATTTTCAGATTGTGATTTGTGCTGTTTTTTATGTTTTTCATCAGTTGAATAACTCCAAGTTGAAAATCTATTATTTGATCGTCATTGAACTTGTCTAGTGTTGGAATTAATCCGTTAAAAAATGAGACATGTCTGTTGATTGGTTCAACTCGAGATGAATACGAATCCATAAATTTAATCATTTTAGCGTCAATAGGAGTTAAATTTGAACTCAATCTTTTTCGCACAGGTGCTTTATTTGTGTTTGGTTGTACTTGTGTTTCATTATTTTGAATCGAAGAATCATCAGATTTAGAACTAGCGCCAGCATCAGCAGTATCTTCATTTATATCGGAAATTGCTTCAACTTCAGCACTATCAACATCAGCAGTATTTCCTCTATTTGTAGCTTCCAAAAGTTGAATACTAGATGCTGATATATTAGGCCGTATGTTTTTTTTAAGAAATAACAGTTGTTTGTGGTATACATAAGGTTTGGCTGTTTTTGCTCCACTTCCAGACGTTTTTTGACCTTCTACTTCTATTTTTTTTTCTGACTTCATTTAAGTATCCCTGATATGCGTCCATTTCTTAACAGTCTTCTTGGCTGAAACAGTAAAATCTGAATAAATAAAATGTTATTAATATTTTAATGATGTATTCTTCTTTCAGGTACTTGGCAACAGGTTGTGCGATGAAAGAACTTCATTATACTTTTAGAGTGGGTACTTCAACAATAAGTCAAATTATAAAACATGTTTGCTCGACACTATGGAATATTTTAAAAGACGAACTTCTACAAATACCAACTACAATGCAATGGGAAGAAATCGCTATGGGTTTTCAACAAAAGGCAAATTTTCCTCATTGCCTAGGAGCTATTGATGGAAAACACATACGAACTAAGAAACCGGAACACAGTGGATCTCTATATTTTAATTATAAGGATTACTATTCTATTGTGTTACTTGCAATCGTAGATTCGAATTATAGATTTGTATACGTTCATACGGAAAAAATTGCGATTCTTTTATTTTGAAAAATTCTAATTTTTGGAAGAAACTAAATAATGGTTCTTTGACAATACCAGAACCCAAACCGTTGACAGAGTCTGGCCAGTCTGTGCCTTTTGTATTAGTGGGAGATGAAGCATTTGCTTTACACAATAACTTATTACGTCCCTTCGGAGGGACCCATTTAGATGAACGCAAAAAAATTTTCAACTATCGCTTGAGCCGTGCTAGAAGATATGTCGAATGTGCGTTTGGAATCATGGCAACAAAATGGAGAATCCTACAAAGGGCCATTGATACTTCAACTTCTTTAACCATTGAAATTGTAAAAGCTTGTATAATATTGCATAACTTAGTCCGCAAACAAGATGGTATTCATTTTGATGAATTGGAGATATCAACAATGAACAGTTTGCAAATGAACAGTTTGCGAAGAGAACCAAACCCACGAGGAGGAATTGAAGCTAATAATATTCGCTCAATATTTGCTGATTACTTTGTATCTCCTGAGGGGTCTGTTCAGTGGCAAAATCAATACATTTAATTTTTAACAATAAATATTGCGTACTCACTATATTCTTGTCTTTTCTTTTCGTCCCAAGTCTCGAAATCCGGATACATAATCAATAAAATTTCTTTCCAAGCATTTTGGGTGGCAATTTTATTTTTATAATGGTCCAATGATTTATCCCATAATATCGGTCGACCTTCGATCAAGGAAATAAAATCCTCGATCAATATTGGAATTCTGTCCTCCATATTGACAACCGACTGATGCAACGCACAAGCGCAACTGCGGGCACGCGTGCGAGTGCGTACGATTCTCGAATGGGCGAGTCGTGTGAACGAGACAACATGAACATAAGCGCCACTGCGTGTCGTATTCGATAAAATCGTTTCGAGACGCGGCGTTCCCGCTGACAACTTCGCACGGTATACGGTAAAATATATTTCTCCAATACGGGATTTTCTCGTATGAACGCCGTGTAAACAATTTTTAAGTTTTCATATATATTCTGTTGTCACTACTCTATTCGATAAAATCTCGTATACGGTATACGGGAAAATAATCGCCGTGTGAATGTGGCCGAACGCTACTCAACGTTATTTAGCTGTCAAATGAACTGTCAAACTGATTTGAGCAGCCCCTAAATCTGAGAGTGGTCGCGAGGTCCCTCAAATCCAGTTAAATCTATTGAAACCAAATAAAATAGTGATCAAAATGTCTTCATCGTCCTTGTCATCACTTTCGGATCACGAAAGGCCAACTGTGAGCCGCAGAAATGAAGAAATATTGAACGCTTTTGAAAAGTACAACGACAGGGAGTTTGTTTCACGGTTCCGCATCTCGAAAGAAACTGTGTTATATTTGGACTCTGTATTTGGTAGCAGTATTAAACCCCTAACAAAAAGAAACCGAGCCATACAGCCAGTGGACCAAATTCTTATAGCTCTCCGGTACTATGCGACAGGCAGCTACCAACGCGTAATAGGCGATATTTTTGAGGTTGAACAACCCACTGTGCACCGAATAGTGCATAAAGTAACAGCCAAGATAGCCAGCTTGAAGTCAACATACATAAATATGCCAACACCAGAAGAATTTCCAGTTGTGGCAAATGAGTTCTTTGCAATAGCAGGATTTCCAAGAGTTGTGGGAGCTGTGGACTGCACTCATATCAAGATAAATTCTCCAGGTATGTACTTACCAACTTCATTGTAATCATGTGCCCTAAAATGTTGATTTTGCTCACACAGTACAACAAACAACAATTAATAAGTCTTGTGTTACATTAACAATTAGAACCTTACTTGTAGTCTTGTTTCTACAAAAATATGTTAGTAGATACTTTAGTAAAGTTTGTGGTCCCACAATATAACTAGAATTTATTTTCAGGTGGTGCCCAATCTGAAGTCTATCGGAACAGGAAAGGCTATTTTTCACTAAATGTGCAAATGGTATGCGATGCAAGACTTCGAATAAGAAATGTTATTGCAAGATGGCCAGGTTCTGTACATGATAGTACCATATTTAATGACTCACCACTGTGTGCTCAATTAGAGCGTGGGGACTTTGGCACAGGTATTATTCTTGGGGACAGTGGATATCCATGTCGGCCTTATCTGCTTACTCCATTATTAAATACAAGGACGGCTGCTGAAGAAGCTTATAACCGTTCACAAATAAGTACCAGGAATCCCGTGGAAAGGCTTTTCGGGGTCCTTAAAAGAAGATTTCCTTGTCTACAGAACGGGATGGGCCTAAATATAAAAAACATACCACCGGTCATTGTAGCATGTGCAGTGCTTCATAATATTGCCCTGTCGCGATCTGATGAACTGTCAGAGGACGATTTTTCTTTACCCTATGTTGAGGAGGACTCCACAGAACAACCCATAGGACTTGGGTCAAATCAAAACTTTATTGTAAGGACTAATTTAATAAATACACATTTTTCCACTTAAAATGATTATATTTCAATGCAATTTAGATTTCAGTTTCTGTAGTCTCAATTTCAAAATTTGCATTTCTATTTTGTATTTATTAATTTCCATTTTGTTTTTGTTTATGAGGTATTTGGCTTCTAATTTGGCATTTCTTAGTTTAGTGCGAAAATATTGCTGTTTAATTGTATGTTTAGGTTTCATTTGTCCTGAAAAATTGTATTAGTTTAATATTAATGAAAATTTCATACCATTAGCACAAATAACAATAATTAGATAATTACCAGCAGAGGATGATCTTAGGGGTTTGTTTATTTCTTGGGGTTTGATGACCATTGCAGCTGGCTGGTCATCTATTAAGTAAAAGAAATGACTATAGCAAAATACCAAATTAGTTTACCATATAAACTACTACAATAATGAAAATGTTTACCAGCTATATTTATTGATGTAATTGTACACGGTTTGCTATTGTCTGCTATACTCATATAGGCCATAGTTGTATCTCGGTGATCTAAAAAATATCCACATAAAGTATACATAATATAAATTATGGAAATAATAAAAAATTAAAACTAAATTTACCAATGGCCTGGATTATGGCAGATGATGAAGATATAACTTCACTAACTGGTTCTTTTGTAAAACTCTCTGTGACTTCTAGTTCTGTATCACCTATAAATTAAACAAGAACATGATAATTATTATTTAGTGATGTGTTTAGTGATATAAAGATATACATTTTAATATTACACAAACCAAAATATATTGCAGCATCATCATAGCAATTAGGCAATGGTTGAATTTGAGGAGCAGCCATGGCTAAAATCTGAGCATCTTGTTCAGAAAGAATGCTTTTGTATGTTCCACCACCAGTGCGATTGATTTCTTTCTATGAAAATAAAAATTACAATCACAAGATATTCTGTAAGGTCCTATGTTACTTTTCCAAAAATATTAAATTTGTACATAAGTACCTTATCTATTGACGCCTTCTTTTGTACCTCTCTAGTGGTCTCGTAAAACTGAAGCCGCTAAAAAATATTTGAAGAAATAAGTACTTAAATAAAGAAATATTATGATAAAATAGAAGAAAAATCAAGTCTACATAAGAAAAATTAAGTCTACATTTGCTTTGGCTATGTTCTTTTTAGACCTCTGTTTGAGGTTTTCATAGAGGTGCCGGAGTTGCTGCCATGTCCTGAAGCCGCTCACAGCGACAGCATTGTACTGTTGGCACACTGTATCCCAGGCATCTCTCTTCTTTAAAATTATGTTAGCATTAGTTTCCTTGTTTTCTATTATATTTTGATATCTGAAATATTTAACATATTATTTACAACATGAAACAGTTCTTAATCTGTGAAATGTTCAAGAGAGTATGTTTCTATGTGCATTATCTGGCCGTATTTATACTTGTAGTAATAAAAAAGTAATTGTACTTAGACATAAATCATGTATTTATTCTGAGCCTTTCATATGGTAAGTGGTCACAAGTTTCAATGGGAAGTAAGTGCTTGATACAGACAACAGTTGCCCTGAGCCCCTGACTATGTACGAAAATGTTAAAGGCATGTTTATTAACAAAATATTACATGCACCAGACTCTTGCGGTTAAATGAGTGTAAAGTACAATGAAATACTTTCATTGTTTATTTATGTACTTACTTCTTTATCAATTCCAAGAGCATATCTTTCTCAGCAGGTGTATAATTGCATCCACGTTTCTTCTTCTCCTCCATCGTGAATCAATTTATAACTTTAAACTTGATAATAATCGCGCGTAAAATGACAAGTGCGACGTTCCAATCTCGACAATTATCTCAAGAAATTTTCGTTTCTTGTGATGTCTTCTTTTGATATTCAGCTGATTTTTATGTATATAAATACATTATTTCAATCGTAATTCAAACCAAACTTATATCACGCTGTTATATTTCAACTACTTAATATTTATAAAAAATATTTGTTCAAAGAAGACTGCGTAAAACGAATACGAGACTCAAACTAAATTATTTTGTAACTGAGAACGTGCTGAGATCAACTTTTTAGCAGGATGTTGCCATGATGTAAACATTTGAGGACTGCTTGGCTAATCATGGTTTCAAATTGCTTGAGTGGCGTTTGTGTATACCATTTAAATTTGAGGGATGCTTATATTTAAGTAGCTTTTAGGTGACTGTGAGATTTGAGTGGCGTTTCAGTATTCGGCCGTAAGGCTCTTTTATTTTGCAGAGATTCACTGGGCCTAGATGAGTTTTTAAATTCTGGTCCGACAATTGAATTTATCAAATATTTCAATGATATTTTTGACATATTGAATAGTCGCAGACTGTACAGTTATGGTTTTAAAAAACCAATTTCTGAAAAGAATTTCGACATGGTCGATGAAAAATTAAAAGACTTTGAAACATATTTAATAAGCCTTAAGTTTAGTGAATTTGATTTTGTCATTAAGTCGGGAAGGAAGACTGGTTTTCTCGGATTCTTAATCTGCGTAAAGGCACTGAGGGTAATTTACAACAAATACATACTAGTTCAAAATGCCCCGCTTCGCTATTTATGCACTTATAAAATGAGCCAAGACCATTTGGAAATATTTTTTAGCGCCATCCGTTCAAAAAAAGGTGGTTTTAATAACAACCCTACAGCGTTGCAATTTATGGCGGCGTACAAGCGACTGCTGATTCATGGGGAACTGAAAAACATAACATCAGGCAATTGTATTCCGTTAGAAAGCATTAATATTTTAACTTGTAATAGTAATTCGATTTGTCGAAAAATAAACAGCAGAAGACAGAGATTACTTGAAATGACTGAATGTCTTGACGCTGAAGACACCATCGTTCTTGATATACCCCAAGGACACGATTATATAGGGAATTGTGAAATAAGTGAATTTTCTAAAGAAGTGACAATTTATATAGCCGGATATATAATTCGAAACATTAAAAAAATTATAAAATGCGATGAGTGTTTAGGAGCTATTGTTTCTAGGGTTGATGAGGATTCCTCTTCCTCATCCTCATAATGCGGAAGTTCCTCATTTTTAGCGATTCCTCATCCTCTTCCACATCCTCAAAATCAGGCATAAAATATTCCTCTTCCTCTTCCACATCCTCATTAATTAAGAGGAATTTATGAGGAAGTGTTGTTGACGTATTCAATGTAAATAAAAGTAATCTCCGTCTTTCTTTTGCTCGCTGCATTAGGTAAGGTACTTTCACGATCAGGCTTGGACGTGTTTTAGAAATATAACACAGCACGCTATTGTGTGTGTATGTAGGACTGTAGTGTACGTACCCATCCCACTGTAGCGACTTAGCCAGTCTTAAATTTGTTTTGTTTTTGAGTGGTCGTACGTAACTAGAACTACGTAAGTCGTAATTAGGTTTAGTTAAAAAGTTTATGAGATGAAGCCGAAATGTAGTGCTATATGGAATTATTTTAGAGAAGTGGACGCTGATACTGTTAGATGTAAAATATGTGACCAAACATATTCAAGGAAAGGGCGCGGGACTTCGGGGTTAAGAAGTCATCTCAAGTCACGCCATGAAGTAGAATATGCCGAGTATGAAGAAAAGGATACAGCATTAAAAAAAGCCGCGGTTGATAAACGCAAATTGTCGGAAGAGACTCCTCTTCAACAGGCTAAGAGACAAGTAACTTTACAGGAGGCATTACAAAGACATCAGTATTGGGATACATCTCACGAAAAAAGCTGCGAGCTGGATAATTTAATTTGCGAAATGTTAGCTCTTCAAGATTTACCATTTAATTTTGTTGAAGGAATTGGCTTTAGACGGTTGATTCATCATGCTGTTCAGCCAAAATATAATTTAAGAGGACGTCAAAGTTACACATCTCATTTGTGTAATTATATTTATCCTATATTAAGGAACAAGGTAAAAAACTTAATTAAAGATTTGCAATACTTATCTTTCACCACTGATACATGGACTGAACCAGGAGCAGGAGTTTCGTTGCTGAGTTTTACAATTCATGGTATCAACAATGACTTTCAAAGAGTATCTTTATTTCTTAAATGTGTCCCACTCGAGGAACGACATACGGGCGATGTGATAGCAAAAAAGTTGGACGAAATACGAGAGGAATGGGAGATTCCCCGTCAAAAACTACATATCATGGTTCGCGATGGTGGTTCTAACATGAAGAGAGCGGCCCGCGTGTCACAGATTAACGACATTGATTGCAATATACATCAATTGCAATTGTGCATACGTGCGGCCTTGGCGATTGATGAATATATTTCGTCCTTGTTGGCAAAATGTAAGCAAATCGCGACACATTTTAACCACTCAATAATTGCCCAAAGCGAATTAAAAGGTTTTCAAGAACGTCTGGGTCTGCCTCTGCTTTCAGTTATTCAAGAGTGTCCTACAAGATGGAATAGTATGTTTAATATGATTCAACGTCTAATTGAAATAAAGGATGCCATAGTACTTTATACCTCACAACATACAAATTTGCCGCAGTTTACTCCAAACGATTGGCTACAACTTGAGAGCTGTGCAACAATCCTTAAGCCATTTGAAGAGGCCACCAAGACCATGAGTAGTTCCGAGGCCTGTATTTCAACCGTGATCCCTCTAATCCATGTCTTGACCTGCACATTGCAGAATCTATTGAGACAGAATATAAATAATACTGACCAAACTTGCGGGAAAATTATTCAAAAATTGATAGAAGAAATTACCAATCGCTTTGGTGAACTTCATAATAATAAGATCTACACAATCGCTACTTATTTAGATCCAAAATATAAAACTAAGTTTTTTAATGAAATCACTAAAGAAAGTATTGAGTCCGAACTGATTTCTTTATGTCAAGAACAAGAAGGCCATGGCGCACAAGCACAACCACAAATACAGTCATTCGAACATGATGTTATTCAACACAATCAACACTTTCATCATGCCGATACCGAGAGCCTACCATCAACGAGTTCTGGAGGTAACTTTTCTACAGGCAGATTTTTACAATCAATGTTATCTGATATGCTGGCCTCAGCTCCTAATAGTGACGATGAAGAAAGTCCAATCGCACCCATCGACAGATTTCTTATCCTGAAGTCATTAATAATTAATTATATTAAAGAGAAGAGAATAGGTCTTCAAGAAGACAGTCTTTTGTGGTGGAAAATGAACCCCAAATATTTTGAACTTTACAGAGCTGTGCGCCAGTATCTTTCAGCCCCTCCATCAAGTGTCCCCAGTGAGCGCCTTTTCAGTGGCGCTGGATTAGTTTACGACGAATTACGAAACCGTCTATCTGGAGAAACAGCTTCAAAGTTAATTTTCGTTAAATTCAACCTCCCTATTGTGAATTTTGACTATTAAATTGTCTTTTTTCTTTCTAAATATTAAAGGGCCCATTCGCAATCTTTCTTTTATTTAAAATTTCAATTCCAAATCACAGGTTCTATATTCCTCTTCCGCATCCTCTTCCTCATCCTCATCCTCCTCCTCATATCCTCATCCTCTTCCTCTTCCTCAAAACGTATTTTTAATAGTTCCTCATCCGGATCCTCTTCCTCATAACCACTTCCTCATCAACCCTAATTGTTTCTGTGGAAAAATATCCCAGCTTCATAAATAAAAAAGATGTTGGTGGATTGCTTTATCCGTCGGAGGATGTAGTAAAAATTTGTTTACATGCAGAGAAAATACTCAGACAAATTATTGCACAAAAAGGTGAAGCATATTTTACAAAAAAAGACAGTTTGCCTAAAATGATATGCAGTATTTTGAAAAAAAGTATACATAATAATACGAACGACGTATACATAATAATACGACGAACTCAGTGTGCTGCTGGCCAAGTATCCGAAGGTCCAGGGAGGTCTGCAAAACAAGGCACGTTAACCTGGGGTAATCTCTTTTATACTTTCATTTACTTTTGGATATTATTACTAACAATAGACAGTCTGGTTTTACTCACCGTTGCATTGTTCTGTAATATTATCACTTTGCATGGACTTTCACATGGTTTTTGTTTTGTTGTCGAATGAAATATATACTACGTAGTCATCTCTTAGTAATTTTGAGATTACATCACCAGTTTATTCTGTTTACCCTCAACCAGTTTCTGTTAGTTTCCTCAAGCTTGAATGTCAAAACTTAGTTTTATATATTGAATGTCAAAACATGAACAGAGGTTATGTTTATTATTTCATCTGACGTTTAGTAGTTTGGTCTACGTTCGGATATGCGTTGGTTGCAAGGTGCGTTCCGAATAGGTACTGATTTCATTTTCGATATTTTGTAAGTCTGAACCTACGAACACACTGTTTTTTATTTATCATATTGTTTTAATTTTTTTTTATATGCCTTTCGATGGTACTTATTTTTGGGTTGCGCGTGACTGTGTAACGATTTTATCACTATACCGTTGATCTTTTTGTATTTTATGAGTGTCGATGCTTTTTCAAATGATGATGTTAGCTGGCGGGTGGTGCAGAGATGCAAGCGCCGTACCACCCTTCGTGTAATATTAATAATACTTATATTTATCTTATTTTATGTATATTTATTAGTATGCCATCTGATAATGAAGCCTTTTATTCTGCCAACGATTCAACTGCCTCTTCTTGTGATAGTAGTTTCAGCTCTTTAACGGACACACTTGGCAATTTGTTGCGTCAAAAGTTCGACCCAAATACTGACCGCCTGTTTAACGTTTGCCACATTAACGCTCAAAGCATTCCCAGCCACCATTGCGAACTTTACGACACGTTTCACAACAGCAACGTTCATGCCGTCCTGATTTCCGAGACCTGGCTCAAACCTGAACTTTTATCCACCACTTACTCTCTCCCTGGTTTCGTTCTTCTTCGAAACGATCGGATCGGTAAGAGAGGGGGTGGTGTAGCCATATACCTTCGCGGTGATTTCCCTTTTAAAATTCTTGCTACTTCTTCTTCGAATAATTCTGCTGAGTTTCTTTTTCTAGAGGTTTGTGTAAAAGGAGCTAAAACTGTTCTAGGTGTAGCCTATTGCCCTCCTACCCTGGATTATTTCACCGAATTCGAATCGGTACTAGAATCTTTGGGTTCGGAGTATGCACATTAGGGTGGTCCTTATTTTTCAACTTTCGAATTATCCTCCGGGCACTTTCTTATTTGATTATATACCTCTAAATACGAAATAAATGTTTTTTTGTTTTTGATTTTGTTAAGATTTAGAGGTCGCTACCAGCTGTCAATTTTTTACAAAAAGTGTTCAAATACAGCTTAAATGGTGATTCCATTAATTTAAAATTTAGGTACATAACATGTTACGTGCGAGTGAAACTAGCATAGACTATACCTTCTAATCCCCCTCCCCCCTCTCCGTTCCTCGACCCCCTCATTTGTACTACGATCGCCCCGCACTTCAGTTCTGTTAAGCAACAAGAGCGCACGTGTTGTTTTTGTAAAAGTTACAGTGAAGTGTTTCAATTTGCAATGGCGTCTACTAGTAGCGGATTCAGTATAACTACTAGAAATCAAAGTGAGATTTGGCTTATCGGTCAATTATTATCTGAATTAAGCCAATCAACCTTACCATCCATTGGCGAAGTGTTGCGATATTTTTTCTACTACAAAAATGAAGAAAAGAAAAGTATTCGTGAATCTGCGACTTTGACGGCTTGTGGGGTTATTAATTTGTGGGAAAAAGCTGGCATACCTATTCAATTAAAAAAACATGTCATCAGCAAAATTGAAAAGCTGTTCAAAGAATGGCAGAATCTAAAAAAAAATAAAGAAAACAAGAAAAAACGTTCAGAAGCATTGAAAACAAAAGAACAAAACTGGCAACAAAAGTTAGAAGATTTATTTGACATCGCTCATCGTGATGCTTTAAATATTATGACTTTAGAAGAAGATAAACAGTTTTTGTTAGCAGTGCGGCAAAATCGACGCCAATTTTTGATTGGTTCAGTCGACAGAAAAAGTTTAAACAAATGTAAGAAAATAAAAGAGAAAAAAGAACGGCTTGATAAATTGCGCGAGCGTGAAAACAAAGATATCTCGTCTATAACAGAAAAATGCTCATTGTCTTCATTATCATTTATTTCGTCATCGTCTGCCACAATAAGTGGGGAAGAAACTCCATCTGACTCCGAATTTATATCAAAATTGACGAAGATGCAACCACCTCAAAAACGAGCTCGAAAAGATATTATTAACAGTCAATTAGCTTCCAGTCTTGATGTTTCTAAATTGAGTGACAGAAAAGCAACTATGGTCGTGACATCTACTTTGAAAAGCGCAGGCTGTGATCCATCAGAATTTAATGTCAATAGATCTTCTATTCGTCGGCAGCGTGTCAAAAATCGCAAAGCTGTTGCAGAGTCGCTCAAAAGCGAGTTTAAACCTAGTTCGTCTTTAACAATTCATTGGGACGGTAAACTTATAGAAGATATTACTGGACACAAAACTGTAGTTCGGCTGCCAATTTTGGTATCAGGACATGGAGTCGATCAATTACTCGCCGTCCCAAAATTAGAACGTGGAACAAGCGAAGCTTGTGCGTCGGCTGTCTACGACGCTATAAATTCATGGAATTTGAGCGATAAAGTAAAATGTTTGTGTTTTGACACTACTGCTGTAAATACCGGCTTAAGAAGTGGAGTATGCGTTCTCTTGGAGCGCAAAATGGATAAAAATATGCTTTGGTTTGCTTGTCGTCACCACATAATGGAAATTATGTTGTCAGGTGTAGTGGATCAATCGCTTGCCCCATCTAGTGGTCCTGATATACAATTATTCAAAAGATTTAAGAACAGTTGGGACTCTATTGACCAAAGCGACTTCAAAACAATAACAGATGACGCTGAGGCAAATATTCTTGCAGAAGTGGCCGCAGACAGGATTTCTTTTGCCAAAAAGCAACTTCAAGTACATCAACCTCGAGATGACTACAAAGAAATGTTAAATCTTACAATCATATTCTTAGGAGGTGTTCCTGAAAAAGGCGTTTCATTTCGGAGACCTGCTGGTCTACATCGAGCTAGATGGATGGCAAGAGCCTTGTACTGTTTAAAAATTTATTTATTTAAGCATCAGTTAAAGCTAACGAAAAAGGACGAAAAGGCTGTGAGAGAAATATGTATTTTCACGGTGATGATTTATATCAAATATTGGTTTCAAGCCTCTACCAGTCAGTCAGCACCAAGAAACGACTTACAATTATTAAAAGACCTTAAAGCTTTTGAAAGTGTTAACAAAAATCTAGCTACTATTGCGCTGAAAAAGATTTTAAATCACTTGTGGTATTTGTCGGAAGAGCTGGTTTCGCTTGCATTTTTCGATGACGAACTTTCAGTCCAAGAGAAGAAAAAAATGGTAGAAGCACTCAAAATTGAAGGCACACATGATTGCTTAAAACGAATAAACCTTGACATGGCGACCATCCACGAAAAAAATATAGAAAACTTTGTGAGCAGTAATTCTTTAAAATTCTTCCAGGTCCTAGGTATCTCATCAGATTTTTTTTATAAAGACGTTGAAACCTGGAACGAAGACCCTGATTATATAGCTGCCAAAAATATTGTTCATTCATTGCGTGTAGTGAATGATATAGCTGAGCGTGGTGTTGCTTTAATGGAAGAATACAATAAATTAATTACCACAAATGAAGAACAAAAGCAATATTTGCTTTTGTTGGTAAAAGAGTATAGAAAAAAGTATCCCAATACTAACAAGTCAACCCTTGCATCTTAAAAGTAAATCATTCAGATTATTTTATTTCATAGCATCAACAAAAATTGTGTAATATTTTTAAGACCTGGTTAAAAAAAATAAAGGATTCTGAGAAAAACAAATTTTGGCTTTTTATTTAAAATTTAAACCTTGGTAGCGACCTCTAAATGTTATTAAAAAAATTCAAAAAAATTACTGTAATATTTTCTTAAGGTATATAACCAAATTACGTGGTGCCCCCCGAAATTAAAGAAAAAAAATATTTTCCTTAAGAATAAGGACCACCCTAATGCACATCATATCATCATGGGGGATTTTAACACTAACCTCCTTGCCCACAACTCCCCTCGATCCCGTACACTCCTGCATCTTGTCGAGTCAGCCAGTTTGCACGTACTGCCTCTCCAACCCACTCATCATAATAAAGTAGGTGATGATACTTGGCTTGACCTGATCCTCACTTCTAATCCTTCCCTAGTTTCCTCACATGGTCAAATTGATGCCCCTGGCTTTTCCCATCATGACCTTATTTACATGACCTATGTCCTCAAACCTCCTAAACCCAAACCCTTATACCAGTACAGGCGTGCCTTTGCGCGGATGAACAGTGAGCAGCTCCAAAAAGATGCATCGAACATTGACTGGACACCCTTGCAGGAAGCTGACACAGTTGATGACAAAGTATGCGTCTTTAACAATATTGTCACCAGTCTGTACGACACACATGCTCCTGTCAGAAAAGTTAAGTTGAAGCGTCCACCTGCGCCCTGGATGAATGAGGGAATTCGTATGGCAATGCGACGAAGGGACCGTGCGTTTCGGAAATTTAGAAGGGATCGCTCTGAAGACAATTGGGCCTACTTCAAGACTGCCAGGAATCGGTGTAACCAGATGATACGTAACGCTAAACACCGCCACATTCTTAGTAACATCACTTCGTCTTCTTCTGCTGATATCTGGAAATTCCTTGGAACTCTAGGTATTGGCAAATCGCGGCATTCAGACCTTCCTAATACAATTGGCTTGGACGATCTAAACCGCTATTTCTCCACTGTCCCTATGTTAGATAGTCTAACCAAATGTAAAACTATTGACTACCTTGCTGGTCTGACGCGTCCCAATATTTCCCCCTTTATTTTCACCCCAGTCGATCCGGGAGAGATCAAAAAGATAATCCTATCCATTAAATCCAAAGCCGTGGGCTGCGAAAACATCAGTCGTCATATGATCGTTTCGGCTTTGGATCAACTTCTTCCTGCCATATCCCACATCGTTAACTTCTCCCTTTACTCTGGTACTTTTCCTTCCCTGTGGCGTAAAGCTCATGTTCGGCCCCTGCCTAAGATTCCCAATCCCACTCTTTTCAATCACTTTCGTCCAATTTCCATCCTTCCATTTCTGTCCAAAGTGCTCGAGGCCTGTGTTCATAAACAGTTTTCCAATTACATTTTTGGAGGTATGCGGTACAGAGAGTAAAGTCCCGCATACCTCCATTGAAAAGGGGAGGATCCTCCGAACCAGACGGTTGTTGTGTCTGGTGGGCAACTGCCCGATAGTTGATATTCGGACTGTTGTATACATTCAAATCGCAATGTAAACTTCACTTGCGCGATGCAGGATTTTGTTGAGTTGTAGATGGCGCTGCGGTTCTTTTTGTTGCGATGTATATTTGCTTCGTTGCTTTTTTTCTTGTGGCGGCATTGATGCCGCTACATCACTCCCCTCCTGAGACCGGAGGTCGATAGTGGATGAGTCGTTCATACATCTTGAGATGCTTGCCAGGCCAGTGGAAGGTTGGTTCCAGTGGGTCGGAACCGGAAGTCGCAGAGTTCGCGGTGAGTCGGAACTGTATGCGGTGCCCCAGTGAGTCGGGGTGATGTCATCCCAGTGAGTCGGGATGATGCTGCAGGCTCCAGTGAGTCGGAGTGGTGCTGCTGGCTCCAGTGGGTCGGAGCTGTGCGACGTATTGACGTGACTGCTTGGGGTCGACCAGGAGAGGTTCTTCGTGGCTCTTCATGTGACTGGCCGAAGGTGCAGTGTGCTTGCCAAGGTCGCTGATGAGGTTGAGGATGATGAGAGGCTGAGGATGCTGACCAGGAATGCGCGTCAGCTGCATTCTGGTGGTCAGGATACCCGTAGAAGCCGTGGGTACTGGCTGGCTGTATGACTCGCTGCTCGAAAGCTTGAGGTCACGATGGGAAGTGATGATGACGTCACTCTGAGGTAGTTGCACGAAGGCTGCGCTGACGTTCAATGTCGAGGGTCACCAGTTTGGAGGTATGCGGTACAGAGAGTAAAGTCCCGCATACCTCCATTGAAAAGGGGAGGATCCTCCGAACCAGACGGTTGTTGTGTCTGGTGGGCAACTGCCCGATAGTTGATATTCGGACTGTTGTATACATTCAAATCGCAATGTAAACTTCACTTGCGCGATGCAGGATTTTGTTGAGTTGTAGATGGCGCTGCGGTTCTTTTTGTTGCGATGTATATTTGCTTCGTTGCTTTTTTTCTTGTGGCGGCATTGATGCCGCTACATTACTCCCCTCCTGAGACCGGAGGTCGATAGTGGATGAGTCGTTCATACATCTTGAGATGCTTGCCAGGCCAGTGGAAGGTTGGTTCCAGTGGGTCGGAACCGGAAGTCGCAGAGTTCGCGGTGAGTCGGAACTGTATGCGGTGCCCCAGTGAGTCGGGGTGATGTCATCCCAGTGAGTCGGGATGATGCTGCAGGCTCCAGTGAGTCGGAGTGGTGCTGCTGGCTCCAGTGGGTCGGAGCTGTGCGACGTATTGACGTGACTGCTTGGGGTCGACCAGGAGAGGTTCTTCGTGGCTCTTCATGTGACTGGCCGAAGGTGCAGTGTGCTTGCCAAGGTCGCTGATGAGGTTGAGGATGATGAGAGGCTGAGGATGCTGACCAGGAATGCGCGTCAGCTGCATTCTGGTGGTCAGGATACCCGTAGAAGCCGTGGGTACTGGCTGGCTGTATGACTCGCTGCTCGAAAGCTTGAGGTCACGATGGGAAGTGATGATGACGTCACTCTGAGGTAGTTGCACGAAGGCTGCGCTGACGTTCAATGTCGAGGGTCACCAGTTTGGAGGTATGCGGTACAGAGAGTAAAGTCCCGCATACCTCCATTGAAAAGGGGAGGATCCTCCGAACCAGACGGTTGTTGTGTCTGGTGGGCAACTGCCCGATAGTTGATATTCGGACTGTTGTATACATTCAAATCGCAATGTAAACTTCACTTGCGCGATGCAGGATTTTGTTGAGTTGTAGATGGCGCTGCGGTTCTTTTTGTTGCGATGTATATTTGCTTCGTTGCTTTTTTTCTTGTGGCGGCATTGATGCCGCTACACATTTACCACAACTCTCTCATCAGCCCGTTTCAATCCGGTTTCAGGCCTGGGCACAGTACCGTGACAGCTCTCCTTAAAGTGACTGACGATATAAGGCGGGGAATGGAAGACATTAAAGTTACTACTTTGGTGTTGATCGACTTCTCCAACGCGTTTAATACCGTCAGTCACGACGTCCTCTTGTCTATCCTTTCATATCTTATGGTCTCTCCCGAAGTGCTTGTATGGTTTTCCTCTTATCTCCGGGGGCGTCAGCAGTCAGTTCGTGCTGGAGACTCTTCGTCCGGGTGGTGTGAACTTGCAGCTGGCGTCCCTCAAGGCGGTATTTTATCTCCACTCTTGTTTTCCATCTTTATTGATCTTATAACCACTGAGCTTCGGTGTGCGTATCATCTCTACGCTGACGATCTGCAGCTCTATTGTCAGGCAGGTGTTGACAAATTATCGGATGCGATCGAGGAGCTCAACCGGGATTTGACGTTGGTTAAAAGCTGGTCAGACCGATTCGGGGTGGCAGTTAACCCTTTAAAATGTCAGGCTATCATGATTGGAAGTCCCCATAGCTTGAGAAAGCTGAAAGGCTTAACTGTACCACCCGTAATCTTTGACAACACAGTCATTCCGTTTGGTTCCGAGGTCAAGGATCTTGGTCTTCATGTCGACACCTGTCTTGACTGGCGAAGGCAGGTCACGAGTGTCAGCCGAAAAGTTACCGGAACGTTGCGGTCACTGTATCGACTGAAAAATCTTCTCCCAGCTCACATAAAGGCAATGCTAGTACAGTCCCTAATTTTCCCCATGATTGATTATGGTGATGTGTGCTACTACGACCTGAATGCAGATCTCCTCAATAAACTTGACCGCCTTCTAAATAACTGCATTCGATTTGTCTTCAATCTCCGTAAGAATGATCATGTATCCGCGCATCGCTCACTATTAAAATGGTTACCCATTCGTCAGCGGAGAGCGCTGAGGGCCTTGACTTGTCTGTTTTCTTTACTTAATAATCCGTCGTCTCCCTCTTATCTAACTTCACAAATTCAATTCATTTGTTCTGCCCACAGTAAAAATCTTCGCTCTACTAATAATCGCCTTCTACGATGTCCCTCTCACCGCTCTGGGTTTATCCGCTCCTCTTACTTTGTTCAAGCGATTTTCCTTTGGAATGCGCTCCCTCTGAGCATCAGGACGGCAACAAGTCGGTTGTCCTTTAAGGTGAAGGTACGTGAGCACATTCGCAAGAAGTTGGTAGAATCATCACAGCGTTAATTCGTTGGATTGGTTTTTTCTTAATAACTTTGTTTATGTGTATGTATGTATCTATGTATTTATAAATGTTTTTTATATTTTTTCTTCTCTCTATTTTTAGTTTTCTTTAAGTTGCACCTGCCATGTTGTCTCTGCACCACCCTAAGGTCGACTGGTAGAAAATGCCTAAGGCATTAAGTCCGCCTTTGTACAGTGTTTTTACTAGTGCATAAAGTTTTAATAAATAATATTTTTTCAGATCTTTCCAACCACATTAATGACCAAAGTCCGTTGGACAATCATATAGGCTTACTCATAAAAGCAATATCTTTAAGGTACTTAGAAGTCAGAATTCATTTTATTATGACTTCACTGTCTCATCGTCAAGAGAAGAGTGAGGCAAATGCACAATAAGTTAGTTTTATTCAAAGGCCAGTAGAGACTGACTACATTATTGTCACTTTTAAATTACTATTTAAATCAAAATATTCTAAATAAGTTTTAATTGCATGGATCACGAGACTTTTAATTGCATGGATCACGAGACATTACTGATGAAATTTTGACATAACGGAGTGAGCAAAATAGCTTTTAACCTTGTCAAATCTTGTTTAAATAATTGACAGCAATTAGTTCAAATAAACGGTGCCAATTGCTCGGGATCAAATGTTAGGATGGGCGTGCCACAGGGCTCGATTTTGGGACCTTTCTTATTATTTAATATATTTAATTTACGTCAAGTCCTTAAAATGGTGTTGTTCGCCGATGATACTTCAATGATTTCGGACTATCAATCTTGACGCCATAAATAATGCCCTATGCAGGTCCAAAATTGGTTCGCTGCTAATAACTTGGTTCTAAATGAAAAGATAAGTAAATACATTATATACACTTTGCCAAATATCAAAGGCAGCGCTTGTACATAATATTGAATGGGGAAAATTTTGAAATTTTGAAATCTGAAAGATAAACCAGTCTTCCTGGGTATAACGCTTGACTTAAGGCTACTAAGGAGTCTTCATTTAACGACGCTTGTAGGTCGGCTAAGCTCAGCGGCATAAGCTGTTAGAAAAAATTGCCAATTTGCGGATGTTGATACCACGAGACTCGACTATTTTGGCTGCTTTCATAGTATTATGTCTTACGGTATCCTACTATGGGGATGGGCTGCAGACATTGAGTCTATTTTTACTCTGCAGAAAGAAGCAATCGAAGCCATATATAAATTACAACGGCACGATTCTCTAAGGGAGCTGTTTAAGGAAATTAACATCATGATTGATGCCTGTCAATATATCTACGAAAACATTAAGTACGTAGAGATCAACTACAATAACATAGCATGCCTCTCCACTTGCGGTTACCAAGTTGAATGCGCACCACATTCGACCGCTTAGCAAGTGGACGGGGGTGCCATGTTATCGTAGTTTATCTCTTAGAAAGAATCTTCATCTTTTTAGCCAACGAGGCGACAGACATAATTATGTTGCTAGAAATAGGGACGAATTAGTTCGACCAGGTTTCCGACTGGCTAAGGTAGCCACTTCTCTGGGGTACTGTTTGGAATGTTACAATTAAATACCTCCCTATATTTTAGAACTGAATGAAATGAAATTTGAGTCTTGTATTACTTAAACGCACACTATGCAGGCGAGCACATCATAAATTGAGAGATTACATCACTACATAGTATAAAACAAAGTCGCTTTCTCTGTCCCTATATCCCTTTGTATGCTTAAATCTTTATAACTTCGCAACGGATTTTGATGCGGTTTTTTTTAATAAATAGAGTGATTGAAGATGAAGGTTTATATGTATATTCAGTATCAGCATTGCACCTGTGCGAAAAATGCTTGGCATATGCTGGTTCTGCAGCCACCAGAGCGCACAAAACTAATTCATTACTATTTGTAAACATTAGAAACACCATCGTTATCTTCAACCCGCTGAATTTTGTATAAACATAATTCTTCATTGTATAGAGCTGTTGTAACTCTGATGACTGTGAACTCTGATTTGGTTTAACAGGTTGTTGTACTTATAGGTACTAAATGTGTTAATGTGTACCTTTATTTGTAGTTTTGCTATTTTAAATAAAATTCTTTAAAAAAATATTAGTTCGTAGTTTTTTTGTTAGCATCCCCCAAATTATGTTAACTTTTACAATAAAATTACCAGACGATATTTTGAATGTGACAGAAAACAAATCTAAATGACATTGGGACCTTTCTGACCCGCTATGCGAAATTCAGCAAACACGAATGAAACTTATAGTAGTTTTAGATAGCCTTACATGCTTTATAACTGTGTAGTTCTTTTTAAATAAAGTAATGGGAATGTTGAGAAAATGATATAAATATGTTTTAATTTTTGCACGTTTTAGGACTCAAAAATATTAGTAAACAATTAAGATAATTACACCCAGTGACTATGACCATCGTGAAATGCGGTGGAAGGGACGAGAGGAGAGGGAGGTAGGAAAAAAACCGGTTTATAGTCCGTCAACGTCGTGCTTACTGCGCCTTCGGGGTACAGGTGTGGCGGGGACATGGTAATCGGTCTCAGAGGGGGTGCGGGCGGTGTAGCGTGAGGGTGAGCGAGCACGATGCGTGCGGATCACCCTCCCGCTACACCGCCCGCATCCCCGTTACCGCGTCCCCGCCAACGCCTGTACCCCGAGTCCCCGACACGTCATCGCATCATTCAATGCGCCCTCCTCCCCGTCGCAGTCCTTCGTCATTTTTTGTTGCGATCTGTGCGTCCCTTCCCTGTGATCTGAAGTTTACAACAAAGGCTTTGTTTTACGGACTTTTCGATTTTTCTCTTTTGGATTGGCTCTAAGTTGAAATGGAAAGACCTAACCGTTGCATTGTGTGTGATAGATCAGTGCTACGGCGTAGAAAACATAGACTTACTCAAGCACTACTTGAAACAAACAGAGATCATGTGGATTTTTTTTTACAACAAATAGCGCCAAGAGAGGTATGTATTTTTGTCCATTGGGTTTCATAGATTTTTACATATAACCAACCATTGAAAGGGCTATCGGATTTAAAATCAAGAGCGCACGTGTGGATTAATTCACGAATTATTTGTACCAATGATTTTTGTTACGCCACTCGTGCAAATGGATTAAAAATATTCATGAAAAAAGTAGTATCGGATTTCTATTCCAATATCTAAAACTATTAAGTACCGTTTTTCATGTCTACCTATTTCTTTTTTCTTTGTTTACCTACCTTATTTTTTGGCAAGGTTTATTATCTTCGTCCTAATTCGACCGAATTGTGTTTACTATTCTTTATTTACTCTTCATGTTGATAACGACTTGTTCCTTCCTAAATAACCCTATTCGCTACCAATATTATAAAAAAATCGTAGGTGCCTGTATGAAATATATAAAAAAAATCTTTTTTTTTCAGATTTTACTTAATGGCGCAAGGAGCAGATCGTTTTTTACAAGCTCCACCAGCGCCACCAAGACAAGTACAACCCCCAGTACCAGTACAGCCGGAGGTACAATTGCCCTTGGGCCCTTTTGCTCTTCGCGGGCACTCTCGCGCCTCGAATACGGCGAGGCGTTGTATATTTAACAATTGTCGTAATGCGCCGGCTCACACCGTGCCCAACTATGTGAAGTTCAAACTGCTGAAAAATAGTAATTATTATATCCCTTCTCTGGCTCGTGTTTGCCACCCACACTTGCGTGGTAACGTTTGGGAAGAATTTGTCACAGGGTGGCCACCATGACTTCAACAGCGATTTTATGCTGGACATTATAAACATTTACAAATGGGGCCTAGACAGAAAACATGATTTTGAAAATCTCGACAGTTTTGATGACGACGAATTCCATTTTTGGACGTCATTAACAAAAAATCAATTTAATGATATTTTGGACCAAGTGCCAACCTTAAGAGCGAGATCACGCACTCCAGCCACGGTTCTGGGATTATTCCTGTATAAAGTAAGAACTGGAGAGCCAAATGAACGGTTGGCTACGTTATTTAAAATGTCAAGAAGGGCATTGGAAAAAAAGCTCAAGTTAGCGAGGAATTGTTTATCGGCTGACTATGTCCCTCTACACCTTGGTATAGATCACCTGACGAGAAATGATGTTATAGCGAGAAATCTAACAATACCAAACACTTTTTTCGGCCATGATCGAAATGCTGTCGTAATATGCGATGGAACGTACATCTATTTACAAAAAAGCATGAATTTTTTATTCCAAAGAAAATCTTACAGTCTTCATAAGTTCAGAAATCTGTTGAAGCCATTTTTGATAGTTTGCGCTGATGGTCATATTATAGATGTATTCGGGTCCTATGCAGCAACCACGTCGGACGCGACAATTCTCAATAACCTTTTAAGCGATGAGTCTGATTCCGGCCTGGAGTGGTTTTTCATGTCAGGAGATGTTTTTATACTGGACAGAGGCTTTAGAGATGCCCCTCCCATTGTAGAAGAATGTGGATTTATTCCGCACATGCCACCAACAAGGGCACAGAGGGAACAATTATCAACATTAGAAGCAAACAAATCCCGACTCGTAACAATATGCCGCTGGGTGGTAGAGGCAATTAACGGCAAAATCAAAAGAGATTTTAAAATACTTCGTCAAAACTATTTTAATAACACAGCGAAGAACATGATAGTTGATTTAAGAATCTGTGCGGCTCTAATAAATGCCAACCAGTTACCTTACGAAGATAATGACCGGGTGCTTGAGTACATAGAAATAATACAAGAAAAAATGAACATGGAAAACGATTTGGCAGAATATGTTTGAAATAATAATATAAACAGACAAAGGGCGAGATTTGAACGCATGGTGGCTAATAATCCAGAGTTGGTGGACTTTCCCAGATTGGCGTATGACGAGCTATTCCTAATAACTCTGGGCATATACCATTTAAAGCTGGCCCGGTCATACTGCCAAGAACATTTAAGATTCAACGACAATTATGTTATTGAAGTGTATCGTCACCCAGAACTGATCGACGACAAAACATTAATAAGAGGCCGCATACAATCACGACATGTGCGTTTGAGGCAGTACTACACATACATATTAATTGATCCCACATTAAATGGACGCGATGCGATACAGGGCTATTACTGCTCCTGTATACATGGCCGCCGCACAGTTGGATGTTGTGCACATATTGCCAGCATGATATATTATCTAGCGTGGGCAAGACACGAAGATGTCAACCTAGCAGCTGCTGCTATTCTAGATACTGTTATCATTATAGATTACGATGATTAATAAATATTTGTGAATAAAACGACACATTTTTCTTTGATACTACATCGTTATTGAGATTTTTGTCATGATTTTATACGAAGTGATAGTTAAGAGAGTAAATGTAATCATACTTTTCTTATTATAATAAAAAACAATGAGCTTTGCATAATGACATTTATTTTACTTTGATATAAAACTGATAAATGGAGTCAGTTTTTGAATTAAAAATGTTTCATATTACCATACCCCACAGTAATGCTCTTTAAACCAGTACATGTAGATGTCTCGGCCTTTAAAATAAGGTATGACTCAACAGTGTTCGCCGTGGGTATTTTGTCCATAGTAAGGGTCCCAATGTTTTTTTATGTTAAAGATTCAGGGTCAATTTCGCCGACAGTCGATTACATAATCGGTCGGTTAAACGACAACGTTTTTACTATGAAGCTTGAATTTTTGTGAAACCTACTTGTCCAACCTTGCTTTGTAATGTATACAGTCGATGTTACGAGTATACGATATGAGTTTTTGGAATAGACTAACAAAAAATCATGTCCCTGATTTTACCATAATTTTGGGAAAATTTGCCAACACGGCAACATTAAAAGAAACTATCGCTGTTTCATAGGCCGCCACGCTATGGCTCTATCTAGTAGTATATAATCTAAGCCCGGGACTGACATGGCCTTAACAGGTACTATGTCTGTCAAGCACCGGTGCCTGACATGGCAGTTAACGTGTTAAGTACATTATAAATAGTAGACTAAGTGCTATTCCAAGGTAAGCTATCTTCTCCATTCAAAATTTCATTAAAATACATCCAGTAAAATATGTGTGAACGAAAGAAATACATCCAGATATTTGCCATTTGCTAGGTCTTAGACCAAAAATTTGATTGGTCCCGATGTTTAAAAAAAATATAGTTCATGAAATGTATGATGAATACCTACTACTACTACTACTACTACTACTGTATATAAATAAAAAGCCCGTATTTGTCTTTATATATATATTTATTGATAAGCCGTAGGTGAGATAAATTAACAGTAAGTTTTTCATCATCAAGGGGAATGCTCCAACCAGCCCGCGAAATTCAAAATTTCTTGCGTTTTTTGCAATTTGCAGGCCAGTGCTAGGTTGTATGTTGATTAAAATATTATTCGCGGCTGTAAGGCGTATGTAGTTACAGAATTATAATCATCAAAATCATCAATACAACCCTCCATGTTTATAAAGCTGTAGGAATGACTTGACAACAGAAAAAGTCATTCCTGCAGCTTTATGAACTTGGAGGGTTGTCTTGGTGATTTTGATGATTATAATTGAGTAGTCCACTTGCAAACCACGCTAAGTTCATTTTTTTATTTTTTTTTTAATTGTGGGCCGTTGTTTTTGAATTTTAAAATGCTGTAGTCTAAACATACAAAACTGTTCAAAACTACGCTAAGTTACGAATAAATTGAGGTCAAACACGGCATACTCTTGCAAATATTGCTATGTTATTTGACAGTTAACTTTCAAAACTATCTAAGTTAATATTCACTTCCAAACGCCTCCATCTTGTCTCTTATTCACTAGCAAAGGTGGCTATGTAGCGAAGTGACGCTTGCAAATGCCGCCATCTTGTCTGTCAGTTCGGTCAGTTCGGTGGATGTTGTTAGCGCAGACGAACGTGTTTACCTACGTGAACGTGTGTTGTGAAAATGGAAATACAAGAAAACAACGTTGTTTTAGCACCGAGTAGAAGAGGACGGAAGAAAATATCGGATAAATCTAAATGGAAGCAAGAAGTTGAAAAATCAAAGCGGTAAGTAAGTAGGTTATAATTTTTACTCTTTTATTTACATAGACACATGAGAAATCAAAGAACGACTTTGCTTGAATTAAAGCTGATATCTGTTTTTATTGAATATCATACATTTAATACTTAACAAAAAAGGCATTTTGCTCCAACTTTTGCTCATAAGTAGGTATAGTTTGTAATTCCCGTATATTATGTAATTGTGTTAAATTAAAATACCTATAAATAAATACCTAAAACAAGATTCCACCCGAACAAACCTTTTACTTAAGTAGGTACATATTACATTGTTACATAAGTTAAATTAAACCTTGTAAAATATATAGGGGAGACTCTTGTACCTTGGGACACTTTTCTTTAAATCTCCATAATTTAAGTTCAGATTGATCCATGACTATGAATGTTGAAATTCTTATTAACTAGCCAATAAGATCACAATATTATGAAGCAACAAACGACTTACTACGTTATATTAATGAGAAACTGACAATTAATTATTTTAAGAAATTTGTCCCAAAGTACAATCATGGCTCGTACCTAGGGACACATTTTTGTGAAACTAAACTGTCGACATATTAATTTATTTCTATCAGCTGACATAAATGTTATATATCTCGATAATTTAGGTATTAATGGGCAGCTGTTAAAGTTATTTAAAACACTGAAAATGTAAGAAAAATCATCTAAGAAGAATTTTGTAGTAATTAAAACAACCATCGTTGCAAAGCTTATTTATAATCACTTTTTATTACATAATTAGTTAAACAAACATAATAACAAAACTTGTTCACAAATATTACTACTGGTTATTTTTAGACTTAAGACCGCATTTCTGACAGTAATTTTCAAAACAGGTGCAATCTTCATGTACCCAAAAACGACAGGTGACACACTGAATCCAGTCTTCTGTGCTCGAAGTAGTAAAATAATTTTCACCGCACCCTACACAATTGTTTTTCTCTTGAGCGTCATCACATGAATCATCATTCTCTAAGATAAGTTCAGTTTCATCCTCAGAACTACTGACTTCGACTTTTTTCTTAAAAATTCACTTTTTGACAGATTTAGTTTTTTCTTTCACTTCTTTCTTTCTTTTTTTAGCAGCTAAAAGCTCCAACTCCTGCTTTTCAGGAGTATCAGTTAAGACTCTTGTTTTACCTTTTCTGTTTCTATTAGTTTTGTTCTTACGTGGTGGGGCTTTTGGAAAAGGACGAATGACTTCAGGGGACATTAGAATTTGTTTGTCTGTTTCAAAAATACCAGTGGATATAGATGGAGCTGGAGATTCTATAACTACTTGGTTATTGTCAGTTTGTTGTTCAATATTGACAGATTGTGATGGTCCAGGTAAAGCAATATTTGGTTGTGTATCAGCCATATCCAAACTGATGTGCACATCGGAGTCAGCAACTTCATAAGGCCTATCAGTAACATATGAGCTCAGGAACTCATCTTCACCAAAAATATTATCATTGAATGGCCATATTCCTGCAACTTTGAATCCATTTTGAATGTTGGATGGGGTAAAAGCTAATGGAAAAGCAGTGCCAAAGCATTCAGCGACATTATATATAGTTAGGGGAGTTCCAGGATGTTGCAGAAACCAATCGTTGCAAGCTTTGTTGTAATATTTTTTTAATGGTCCAAATACGGTTCTGTCTAAAGGCTGTAACTTGTGGCTGGTGTGAGGAGGGAATGTGAACATTACTATGCCATTATTCTTGGCCAATTCTATAATTTTAATCGACATGTGACTTTCGTGATTGTCCAGTATCAGGAGCACTTTATTGTCATTAGTGGGTCTAACATGTTTAATGAAATGGTTTAAAAAATCCTCAAATTTATCGCTATTGGACCAGCCACTGGGAGTTGCAAGCCCCAAAGTCTCAGGAGGAGCACCATTAATCATGTGGGTCTTAAAATGCACTCTAGGAAAAATCATGCAGGGAGGAACAGAATTCCCAAGCGCATTCACGCATGCAATAATAGTGACATTATTACCTCTCTCCGCTGAAGTGATATTCCCCACTTGTTTCACTCCTTTTGACGCTAAAACTTTCATTGGCGTGTGCACTGTAGATAATCCAGATTCATCTACGTTATATATCTTTTCGCTTGTAAAATTGTATTTCAAAAGCAATTCCTTGTATTTATCAAAAAACAAATTGACATTAGCCTTATTAAAAGCAGTAGCACGTGCTAAGCTCGTTGCTTCTGGTTTTCGCAAACTTAGACTTTGATGCCGTTTCATAAAATATTCATAAAATGTCTTACCAGCTTTTTTATTTATCTCCCAAGCACTTGGATATGTTTTTTTCAAAATTACTGCGTATTCAAATGCTAATTTTAAAAAGTCATCTTTGCATATTCCATAGTGAAACTTGGATGCCTTTAAACAATATTTTACTAATTGCTCTTCTTCTTCATCACTAAATACTCTTTTGACAGCATTCTGAGGCTGATAGACGACCTCAACGTTTTCTTTTTCTTTGTTTTGCTTCACATAACGGCCTATTAAAGATTTTGAAACATGAAATTCTTCGGCAGCTTTCCGAATAGATAAACGTTTTTGAATGACCATTTCAATTGCTTTTTTTACGTTTTCCTCACATGGTTTTGGCCGGGTGACTTTATTTTTACTTCGCGGCATCTAGAAACATAAAAATGTAAAATGAAAATTAATTGTTTATAAAAAGCAACGCCTTGTACCTTGGGACAGTCCCAAGGTACAAAAAATTCACTGTCCTGAGGTACAAATTTCAATTGTATAAAACAAAGTGGGGTTATAATTTCTAAATTACGGAAATCTATTCAATTGAAATAAAATACATGAATACGAATATAGATAACAACTAATTGTATCATAAATAAACGACTTACCTCTAAATATTTCGATTTTAACACAGATTTAAGTGGATTGTGAAAAAAAGATCGGACGAAAAAATCACACAGCATGCCACATCTAAACAACAACGCAAAATGGCCGACTTTACTTGATGCTTCCTGAATGTTTATGTGAAATAGTTACTAGATGTCGCTAGGTACCCCTTCTAGATGCAATATTTTTAATTAAATGAGCTTGTCCCATGGTACAAGGTGTCCCGAGGTACAAGGATCTCCCCTACGTTAGTAGGGATGATAATCGCAATAGGTACCTATAGATATCTAATTGTTTTTAAACAAGCCTTTTTTGAGATTTTTTTTCTGTAAATAAGTACCTAAGCAATTTAATTTGGTTTTAACTATTTTGTTGCAGACATATGGCTAAGGGACCACCAAATATACCACAATGCGTGCATGGAAACTCGAAGCAGGATTATAAATGTAACGAGTTATCGATTCAGGACTATAGTAAATTTCATAGACACTTTTATGGATCATCAAACAAAATTGCTCAGGATACATTTTTATTAAAATATTGTTCAGCACAAACTCCAAAAAGAGATCGTAAGAAAAAGACTCAAACAATATATAAAAATAACATATTTTATACCGAAGCACGAAACAACTACTGGTGGTAAACGCTCCATCAAATTAAAGAAAGTATGCCAAAAAGCAATGACCACAGTTCTGGGAATATCAAAAGATAGAATACAAAGAATTTGTAAAAGACATTTAACTACCATGGAATTGCCAAGAGAAAGAAGAGGTGGAGATAGAAGATCTCAACAGTATTTGGGTCGCACAGAATCTGTCAAGTCATACATTAAGGGTCTTAAATCTGTAGAATCTCACTATGCGAGGGGTAGGTCTGCTGTACAATATCTGAGCAGTGACTTAAATATTAAAAAGTTATATGATTCATACAACAATGACCCACAAAATGGACCTGTGAAGTATGAATTTTTCCGCAGAATATTTAATAAATATTTTAATTTAAGTTTTAAATCACCGGCTACTGACGCTTGCTCTAAGTGCATTCAATTAAAAGAGAACATTAAAAACGAAAATGACGTGTCTAAAAAGCAAATGTTGATTGCGCAGTTCCGAGTTCATAAGTTAAAGGCCAAATGCTTTTATGCCAGCCTCAAAACACAAAATGAAAACGAAATAATATTATCATTTGATTGTCAAAAAAATTTGGTTTTGCCAAAAGTGCCCGACCAAAGCGCTTACTTTAGCCGACAGCTTTATACTTATAATTTAACAATATGTCAAGGACCCTCACGTGGTCCTCAAAACATTTCAAATACATTCATATACACATGGCTCGAAACCGAGGCCTTAAAAGGATTCAATCAGATTGCTTCAGCATTATATCATAGACTGTTAAATACCAATATTGAAAGCACTATTGATCATTTTAAATTATTTTGCAAAATAAAATTCAATAGTTGTGGGAATGTTGGCTTATTGATTAAAAATGAAAGCTCCGAGCCATATTAAAAAAGTTACAGTTATATTTCCAATAGTTGGGCATTCCTTTCTGCCACCAGACCGTATATTCGGGAATATAGAAAGAGCGATACGGCCGTTGGAAGTCATTGTAGAGCCCGAGGTCTACTTTGATGTTTTCAAAAAATATGGGACTGTTTTAAGACTCGGGAGTGACTTCCAGTTTTATGACTGGAAGACAAGCGTAACAAATGTACTGAAACCACCTGGTTCTTGGCATTTTCAGTTCAATGCATCAAAAAGATTATTTTTAAGAAGGGACAAAAATAATAAAATTGCACTTAAAGGTGAACCTAATTACATATCTGAAGTCGTTAATTACGGGAATGTATGTAAAAGAGGAAAATCATATGAAAATATTGAACCTACTTTGATGAATATTGGAGTTCCTGTAAAAGACGCAAAATTAAAAGATGTGCGAAACTTATTATTTAAACATTTTGGAGAAGACTGGCCTACTTATGAAAGTCTTAAGTATTACAAGTTTCTTCAAGAAGACAAAAATGAAAGTAATTTAGAAGAAACAGATTTTGAAGAAACTTTAATGGAAGAAGAAATAGATATTAGAGTATAATTAAAACTAAAAAGTGATTTTAATTAAAGGATAAGAATATTTTGATTTTAAGACTTAATTGTTTCAAAACTGCCTATGTTAATTCGATACTATTGCAAATATGTCCATGTTATTAATACTTTTGCAAAACTCGCTATGTTCAATTTTATTTTTCTAAATAAATGATAACTAATAAACTACGATTTTATTTTTTAACCTAAAATAATGCAAAATAACTTTATTTAACCATCCTACACGGTAAAACACGTTTTCGTGGATTAGTTTTAGTTATAACAGTTTTCTTAATTAATTGGTAGAATAATATAGAGCACTTTGCTAGTGGACTACTCAATTATGTAACTACATACGTGTTACAGCCGCGAATAATATTTTAATCAACATACAACCTAGCACTGGCCTGCAAATTGCGAAAAACGCAAGAAATTTTGAATTTCGCGGGCTGGTTGGAGCATTCCCGTTAGGGTGACAAATCAACATCGAGCTATGCTGCGCTGTACTGCGCTGTGCTATGTTTGGTCAACTCGCTCGTCTAATATTTTAATGAGGATACAAACAAACCATGCTGTGCTGCGCTGTGTGAGGCTACGCTCTGTTTAAAAACGCAGCAGTCTCGAGCGAGGCGCGCTACCCGCCGTGCTGAGCCGCGCTGTGCCGAACTGTGCTATGTTTTTTATGGAGCTCTGCCATGCTGCGCTGTGTCGAGCTATGCTAGGTTTGGAGCACGCTGCGTGCCCCTCCATCGCCTTCAGATGTCTCTCTCACTCTCGTACTCCCATCTCGCTCGCACTTGCGTATGCGCGCACAAAGAAACAAGAGCGAACGAGTTTGATTCGCCCATTCAAACAAGTCAGGTAACACGTGTTGTGTCGAAATTTGTTCATCGAGGGCAGTGGTCAGATAAAAAAATGGAGATTTTTATAGAAGAAGTTCGGCAACACGAATGTTTGTGGAATCCAACATCTCCATATTATAAAGATTCCGAAAAAAGAGAAGCCTCTTGGCGCGCCATTATACAAACAACAAACATGGAAAACAGTAAGTACTTACTTAATAAGTGTGTGTGCGTGTGTATTTATGTGTGCTTATCGTTGGTGTATTAGTACAATTTTGTATGTATATACTCACAGTTATAATCCCGGACATGTTAGCTACTAACCGGAGACTCAGCTCAACGTCGTGATCGAGGTTGCTTTAACTTTCGGTGATATGGAATTTCGTTAATTTGGCTTTTCGGTGAAATGGCTCATCGGTAAAATAACCCATCCGTCAAATGGATTTTCGACAGTATGGCAGTGTTGGAAATGGATTTCGATCTGTACGTGGCCCGTTTTAATACGTTAAATTTGAAACAGTTGTAGTGTGATTTCTGACTACCCCCTAATGGAATTATAGTCGAGAGTCTATGTATGTAGATACAACATTGTAAAGAAGTAGATACATTCTCATTTTTTTATAAACGAAATAAAAGAACATTCTTACGTGCTTATTAAACTTGTCTTTATTTAATTTTCATTTATATGGGCACTTGTATTTTGCCAAGGTACGCTACCACTGCCGTTAAAATAATTGGAAAATTCTTCTCTTATCTGATAGGCTGTAATGGAAGGGCTATTGCCTCCTCGACTCAAAGGACGCAACACACTGTTCATACTGTTTTCAGTCTGAATTTCGTTATACTCACTTAAATAGTTATGCAGAACACAGGCCGCTTTAATAACTTTGTCAACTGTGTCGATATTACAACCAAATGCAGTATGAAATACTCGCCATCGTGCTGCTAGTATTCCAAACGCTTGTTCAACAACTCGCCGTGCTCTGCTTAGACGATAGTTATATATTCTTTTCTGATTATTTAGTTGCGATACGAGGGTATGGTCTCATTAAATTTGGAAGCAGAGGAAATGCTTCATCACCAACAAATATATAAGGCATTTCCATACCACCTTCTTCTAAAGATTTGGATTCTGGTAGAAATAATGAATTATCTTTTAGTTTCTTTCCAAATGCAGAGTTGCTAAATATTCCTGCATCACTGAAACGTCCCTTTGATCCAACGTCTATTGCAATGAATTTATATCTTGCATCGACAACAGCCAGTAATACTAACGAAAACGATTTCTTATAGTTAAAATAGTCTGATCCTGAGTTAGGAGGTGATTTGATATAAACATGCTTCCCATCAACAGTGCCTACACAATTTGGAAAATTGCATTTCTGTCTGAAATAAAGCTCATTTTCCAGCCACAATTCTGTAGTCATTTCTTTCATAAATATTGGCTGTAAACACTTCCATATTGCATCGGAAACTTTGGATACAATTTTTGAAACTGTAGGGCCCGCTATTTTAAAATTGTAACCAATTGTAGTAAATGAACTACCTGTAGCCATGTACCTGCGAATTAATAAATAATATTATAATAAGCAACTTCAATTCTTTCCCACTAAATATTCACTAAAAAGTAATGAAATAATTAATTATCTAAGTATGTCAAGAACTAGTCCTTTGATTCTATTTAAAAAACTATGAATTAAATTGAAAGTTCTAGCTCTTGACACACTTAGATAATTAATTATTTCATTACGTTTTAGTGACTTGTTAGTGGGGAAGAATTGAAGTCGGTTTGTTATTTTTTATAAAAAACTTATCTCAGATTTTTTGTGATAAATTAATAATATTATTTTATAATTATGTAGTGATGTATATATATTTATTATTTGTTACAGCCAAAGTAGCGAAAAATACTTGGAAAAAATTGCGAGACAACCATAGGGAAGCCTTAAAAAGACAGAAGGATGGAAAAAGTGGTCAAGCTGCCAACAACACGCGTCTTTGGAGATACCAGAAAGTTATGGAATTCCTTGTTCCATACCTACATGCAAAATAGGAACACAACTGGAAATTATTCCCAAGATGATTTACAGGTGTCTCAAGAAAGTAATCGTACTCAAGTTTCGGAATTGGACGAGGACAACTTTGAAGTAGTAAACGAAAGCGCTCATGGTTCTGTAAACGAAAACAGCCAATCTTCTAATACGACTGCTGCAAGTTCCGAAACCACATCACAAAATACAAGCACACCTTTAACACGAAAACGTGTACATAGTGTTCAACATGAAATTTTAAATTTTGTTAAGATCCAGCAAACAGAGCGAGAGAAAAGAAAAACAGAACGTGATTTGAGAAACCAAGTAATTGACAAAATGGACGACATGGATCATTTTTTTCTTAGTGTTTGTGAAAGTACAAAAAAATTACCCAAACCGGCACAGCTTCGTCTTAAGAGAAAGATTTTTAATTTAGTTACGGAAGAAGAAGAGATAAACATTTACAATGATATGTATGCATCTGAGAGTTATAATAGTGCCTTAACAAGTACTCGAGGGTATACAACAGCTCAAGGTGTCCAATCCTCAGATACATTTCCGTTTACATCTCCAAGTAGTGCATCAAATCAATCTGTAGGAGGATATACAGCTGAACAAGATGCCAATGTCCTTCCAGTCGGTGGGAACACCGTGTTCGGACCGTATGCAAGTGAGGAGGCCAATGCTACTTCGCTAATTGATTAGGGTTATTGGACGATTCGCACTATTTAAAAATTCTAAGGGGTACCATTTTAATTTCATGTTTGCTAAGTACTTGTTTTTTATATAATGTAACATTAAAGTTAATGAACGTTTTTTACCATTGTTTCATTATATTGACAAGTCACGCACGCACTACATATGTACTGCCGCATTGCATGTAAAGTTTTGAAAAGATATGTCAATATAGGTTCACTATCTTACCATGTCAATTTTTTATGAATTATTATTCTACATACAAAATTAATTACTAATACATACACGAGGGAAAATGCAAATAGAAAATTGCCTTATCTTGTGTGTGTATAATAATTTACTTACCTCAAACAGATTGCTAATTTCTCTTCTGTACTTATGGCTTTCTTACAGTCAATTTTGCTTTTTATATATGAACCTATTAACGAATGTAAATAATTAAAATGATTTTTAGTCATTCGCAAATATTTAAAAAAATCGTCTTCAGTGGCAATACTCTTTAGAAAATTAAATTCTCCGTATTTTTCACGTATGTTGTGTGGTAACAACCGTGACTGGACTCTTTTAACGACAAAATAACCCATAAAATATCCATATCCGCTTCTTCTTCACTTTCATCTTCATCGGATTCAACTATGTCGTAATGTTTACGTTTTTTTGAAAATAGGGTCATATTTGACGAGATAAACGACTACACGAGCTGCTGATTACTTTATACTGAGCTAGATTGTTAAAAAACGTAGCTTAAGAAACATAGCACAGCACAGCGCAGCATCGTTTAATTGTTAAAAAAACGTAGCTTAAGAAACACAGCACAGCACAGCGCAGTACAGCGCAGCATAGCTCGATGTTGATTTGTCACCCTTAATAGAAGATTCCCTTTTTTCGCCTCTCCACACCGCTGCATATATTATTATCTCTGGCCCCGCGGCATCCGCTGACGTCGTGTCGCAAGGAGTCGCTTTGTCTAGCTTGGAGAAAGTGAGACAGCTAGTACGCGTACGGTGTTAGTATGACAGAGACAGTTACGTGTAACGTCGCTCTATTATGAATAATAGGTACAAAGTGTTTATTGACTGGAAGTGCGTTTGGATTATTACTTGTTATTGGTAAACAGTTGCAGTTATGTTATGACGCCAAGGACACTGTTATGTTGAGTCATGCAGTTGCACTGATACTGTTTGTTTACTTTTTTTAACACGTTGACTGCCAACCTTTTTTTTTTTTTTTTTTTTTTTTTTTTTTTTTTTTTTTTTTTTTTTAAGGATGGGAAATCATCAAATGACTTCTTCCGCTCTGGGTGGAGCGGAAGGGCGTGTCAGACTCTTACTGACTAAAACCCATCCGTGTTCCTTCTGAAGCCCTTTGCGTTCCAGGGCCGCGGTGACTCTTTCGAACAAATTCCGCAACCCTGGCAGGCTCTGGCCCTAGCGGACCCCGTCTTTTATGCTGGCATCTCTTTGAGGCGCGCGTGAAACACAACGCGCCATCGACCCGGGCCTGGTGGTGATCGGACGGCGAGCCACCCAATGCTCGCCGTCCGCAGGCCCGCGCCTACGGTGGCCGGGGATCGCCCTGCGACTCCCGACGCCCGGGGCGTCTTCTCCTGTTGCGGCGGTTGGGGCGAAGGCCTTGCCTTTCCCTCGCGCGGCCCGCCTCCTCCTTCGCTAGCATTACTGCTTCGCAGAAGGAGGTGACCGCTTCCCAAGCCTCCTCGCTCCGGACCATGGATTCAACCAGGGCCGGACGCGAGAGGTCGCCGCCACCGATCGCCGCAATGAGGACACGGCGGTGCTCAGCCCAAGCAGGGCAGACCTCCACCGTATGCTCCACCGTGTCCTCCGGGCGATCCTCACAGTGCTGACACCCGGGCGTGTCTTCCCGCTTAATCCGAAACAGGTACCTCCCGAAACAGCCGTGTCCGGTAAGTACCTGCGTCAGGCGGAAGGTGAGGACGCCGTGGCGCCTCTCCAGCCACTCCTCAAAGAGGGGCCTTACCGCCGCAATTGTGGCGTGCCCAGCGCTGGGCCGCGATAGTCTCAGTCTCCATACCGCCATAGTATCCTGCAGGAGCTCCGTCCGCCGCGATGCAATTTGCCGTGGCAGCGGAGTTTCGCCCCGGCAAAGCGCCTCCACGCGCCACGCGTAAACGTGCGCGAGGGCTCTCGCCTCCAGATCCCATGGCGGTAATCCGGCAAGGAGGCTCGCCGCCTCGCCGGAGACCGTGCGGTATCCCCGAGCCAGCCGGATGGCCATGACCCTTTGGGCCGCGTTGAGTTGGCGAGCTGGTCGCCCCTTCAGCGTTAGGGCCCACACAGGGGCCCCATAAAGGGCCATGGACCGCACGATCCCCGCATAGAGCCTCCGGCAGGAGGCGTTTGGACCCCCTAGATTGGGCAGGAGCCGCTTGAAGGCAGCCCCAGCCCGCTCCAGTCTGGGAGCCAAACGTCGGAAGTGCTCCTCGAAGTTCCACCGGCTGTCGAGAACGAGCCCCAGATACCTGATCGTCGACCCGACGCCGATGTGAACATCTCCTACCGTTACTTGGGATCCCGCTGGTGGCCTGTTCCGAGAACCATGAAAGCACATGGCCTCGGACTTGTGCAGGGCCACCTCGAGACCCAATTGCCGGATCCTTCCAACGACTATCGCGACCCCGCGTGTCATTAATTCGGCCGCTGCCTGGTGCGACCCCCCCTGTGCCAGAACCAGCGTGTCGTCAGCGTAGCAGACTACGCTGACGCCGCTAGGGAGGTCGGCACGCAGCACCCAGTCGTAGCCGATGTCCCACAGGAGCGGCCCCAGAACCGAACCCTGTGGAACACCGCACGACATCTCTCGCCGGTTCCACTCTCCCCGGTGACCGGGGTAGATGACGGCCCTGTCCGTCAAATAGGCCTCGACCACGCGACGGAGGTAGGTCGGCATCCGGTGGTACCGGAGTGCCTCCCTAATGCAACTCCAGGGCAGGGAGTTAAAGGCATTGGCGATGTCAAGAGACACCGCCAAGACGACCCTGCCCCGGGACACAGCATCCCCCGTCGTGAGTTGACTGCCAACCTACGAGTATAATCGTAGTACAAGATCTAGGCCCCACTGCCAACTACGAGTATTCTCGTAGTTGATTGTATGCGATTTCTAACGAATTCTAAACAAGTGGCAGTGAAAGGAGGGCGGGGTTACATTTTTTGGCATTTGAAGTAAAACATTATTTAATCAGAAAAAAAAGTTTAATAGAATTTTTTTTGGGTACATCACTGTGAAATCAAAAAGGAGTGATATATTTTAAAACAATTTTCTACGCATAAGGCAGGTTTTTCAGGACATACCGGACAGTAATAAATTGTTTCTTTGCGTTTTTTTTCTTTTGTGCAGACACGACACGGTTTCGTCGGTTTCTGTTTTTTTTGTGTGGGTGGTAGACACTCTAAATAATGTAGTACTTGTAATCCTTCTCGTTTTTTCTGATCGTGATGACTATACTTTGCAAATGTTTCGCCTAAAAGATGTTTTATGACTTCATCTGCACATTGACAGAGCAAGGGAGCGCATTTTTTCGCGCCAAATTATCTACGACTATACTCGTAGATTAGCAATAGGTAATAAACATCATCCTATCTCATTGCCATACTACGAGTTAACTCGTAGTTTGAACTAGGTTCCACTGCCAACTACGAGTATACTCGTACCTACCATTTTGTATGGTGGCAATAGGCATAAAAAAAGTTACTACGAGTATACTCGTATGGCAGCCAACGTGTTAAGTTGGTTGAAAGTGGCGTATTTAATAATTTTATAACAATTATGTGGTTGTTATGGTGAATTTGATGGCACTATCTGCGGTGGTAATTATTTAATGGCATTGTTTTGACTTATTATTATAAAAATACTTGTACCTTATCAAATAGTTGGATTTTTTTCATTAAGTACTTTACCTATTTATTTATTTTTGAACCTAAATGTTCTAAATCATGGGTGTTTGTTTTGTTTTCATCTGAAAGGATATAAATACCTACTAACCTAACTTACCGATTGGCCCAATAGAAATTTCATCAAAATCGATTCAGTAATTAATTGTTTTGTGTTTAATACGTATTTAATTCTCTTCTTGTGCTAGGTTGATAACATATAATCCCTTAATAACTTCAAGTTACAATGTAAAAAAATAATTCATGACAAGAATTCATATGTCTCCAAAAATAAAGCCCTCTGCACACAGTGGGCGTGGCGGCGACGCGGCGCTGCGCTGGCGCGACGGCATTGGCAGCCTTTACACTGCGGGCGCGACGTTTACGTTTACCGTCGCGCCGAACGGGGCGGCTCTGTGTGCCGTCGTCCGTAATATCCAGTACATTACAACTGCTGTGTCGCGTCGCCGCCGTCCGGTACCGCCGCGCCCCGCGCGCTGTGTGCAGAGGGCTTAAGACTCGACCACAATACGTCAACACTCAACATGTCACAGTCACAGGGCTGTGTCTTTTTAGCCGAAATAGCTAAATACTTGATTTGATTTTTACAGAATGTTCTATGGCAGCTATAACAACAATAATATAAACCAAGCAGGGAGGGGTGGCATTTTGCATATTGGCGAGTTGCATAAACTTCCCATTGTTTATCTAGATGATGATGTAAGTAATAATTTTGTTGTTCTATAGAATATACATATGTATCTAAAAAAGTTCTGGCGGACCGATCAGGCTGAATATATCTATTTATTCGGGGCTAAGTTTTATCACAACTATATTTTCAACTTAATTGCTAGAGTACCTACTTCTGGAAAAAATTGAGCACATAATTTTATATCCACGGATATACAATACACAAACTTACATCCTATAAAAATAGTGTAAATAGATTCAGGAAACTTTGAAACGTAAAGATCTTATCAAAATTTCAATTTCGAGTTTTGGGCCAATTACAATAACTTCCCTTGGTTTGGGCCAAGTAAAAAACCTATCTCGTCATTTTAAACGCTGAAGGCTGAACGTACACAAATCAAGGTCCCTAAAGCGTGTTTCAGACGGATGTAATCCAGCGTCCCAACAGAGGTGACCTTGGTTTCCATCCGCGGATTTTGTTTGGAATTTGGACTACATCTGCAGTCTACATGGATGGCAAGCAAGGTCACCTCTGTTGGGACACTGGATTGCATCCGTCTGGAACCCACTTTAGTCCCTGGAAGGGACCACGAGTATTTTTTTGCCCGTGGTTCCTTCAAGAAATATATGCTGCCGAATTAAATTGTCTGAAGATAAAAAAGTCTAATAGAAATATTTTCATTATTTTTTAGTGTAATACCGACCTTCAAGAAAGTTCATATGGTATATGCCTCTTCTCAGCACACCACGGTCCTGCACCAACCTCACCCAATATGATACCGGCCCTCCTTCAAATTGCCGTCCTACCAGCGGGCGGGTAGTCAGCCCCAAGAAAGTTACGGTAGAGAAATGTAAGCCGCTTCACAAGTCTCTCAAGAGTTATTTTTAAGTTACTTTTTTTTTGTTCTTTTTTAACACATCCATTCTTTTAGTCACATACGTACAATTTTGTCAATTTTACTATACAATAATGTTAACTCGAAAAGGAAATTTTTCTAAAGAATATTTAAATGGAGTGATTAGTAAATATAAAGACAAATTCCAAGCAGCAATTCCTCCTAAAAGCGATAATGTTTATATTCACATACAGCAGGAATTGCGTGAAAAATTTAATCACAATATGGCTATTAAAGCCATACAAATATGTATTAGAAGAAATAAAACATATTTTTTTTGATTTCGATGATTTTATAAACCTATTTGAAGAAAAAGAAAATTCTGACCCCTACATTATAACATTTCAAATGGGCCTTGCAGAATATTCGAATATCGTACCCCAAAATTCAATTTACCGCCTCCTACCAAAAAAGCGGACTAACGAAATTCAAGACCAAATATTTTTTAAAACTAGTATAGAGTGTACATTTGCTTTCAGCAATAGTTATGTACCTGCTGATCTTAACTTTAATGAAATCAAATGTACTGGCAGGTGTACCCAATGTGACGCGCTACTATCATTGAATATCTCCCCCCCATCTAAAAATTGCGTAAAGGTTACTTGTAAATTAAATAATTACAACAAAAGTGCTCCTCATGACCCACTAATTAAAAACAGACTTACTTCTGATAAAAATCAAAGAAAAGTTAATATACGAAAAAGCTTTAAAAGTTCAACACACGATGGCAAACGAGGTAATGACTATAGATAATCCAAAAAAGCCAACAACTTTTCCTAAATTACCCAATTTAAGAAAATTGCGTCATGAAGCCAGAAGTGCACTACAGTTTGACAAAAACACAATACTATCTTTGTATGCTATGGCGCACTGCATTCCCTACGATAATTTTATCCGTAAAATCAGTCTTGTTCCCTTCATCACATATTTTTGGACGAATGAACAAAACCAATATTACAATGAAACTTTAAAAAATAGGTCGAAAATACTTTCTGTTGATGCTACTGGCTCCTCATTTCAGCCAATTGAGCCACCACCACCTTCTAATGATTTATTAAAAAATCGCACTCCTAAGCATTTATTTTTATATGCAGTAGTTGCCTACAGTCTAGATACCAGTGTACCAATGTGCTACATGGCCTCCGAATCCCATACAATGGAGACGATATCCACATGGTTAAATACGTGGCAAATCGGAAAAGTTTTGCCAGATGAAATAATTAGTGACGACAGTTCTGCCTTGTTAGGAGCAATAACTAAAGTATTTTTAAAAATCGAATTCAATGATTATTTAAAACAGTGTTTTGATGTGCTTGAAGGAAATACCGCAGCAATACCTCGCTGTTATGTTCGCATGGACAAATCCCATTTTATTAAAAAACTTTATAAACAATCCTGTTTTGATAAAACATCCGAAAAAGTTAAGTTCTTTTACATTCGCTGCTTGAAACATATTCAGCAGCTTCGTTGTTATGAAGAACTTAAAACAGTTTTAAGACACATAATCACGTTATCGCTCCATGAGTTCAGGAGTGCGGAATTGAATGATTTGCAGCCCAAATGCGATAAAGCTTTTGAAAACTTAAAGGTCCAAATTGTAAATTACACGAATCACGAAAATTTAGATGATATTCATACTGAAAATGACGTACAACCAAAAATCGAACTACTTCACAACGAAAATGACAAAGATGTTTCTTTACCTTTAATAAACTTTTATGATGACTTAATACAAACCGAAAAATTGTATCTGCAGTTAGTTGAACCATCAGATAACAAAAATGAATATTTTTTACCGGAATTGAACAGTACATTAAAACGCCTTCTGAAAAAAATTCCACTGTGGGGTTGCCTTATGAACACACATTTCAAAAATGCCAAACACTATGCATCAAGCTCAAATGTTGAAAATCATTTCAAAGATTTAAAAACTATATACTTTGATACAAAAAACCAACGCGTGAGATTAGACGAGTTTTTAGTACAGCACCATGGTTTTATAAATGGAGCTGTAAAACTTAGTTCCAGTGACGTTTTGCACAGAATAGATCCAAGCAAACGAGCTCAACAAAGTGTGCGAACACAAAGGACAGAAAATAAAAGGCCAAAACCTAACCCCTTGAAGTGCGAAAATAACGATTTTGAGGCACAGTCAGTTTTTCAAGATAACCCGATAAAAATTGAGAATTGGAGAGGGCTAGCCGTATCCACAGCCAGAAGTTTAAAACCCAAACCAATTTATATTTTACAAAACGGCAACGTGGCAAATTCTAAAACTGCTGAGAACAGGACTATAATAACAAACACATGTGCTTTCGATTCTGTTTCACAAACGTTTGCGATAGCTTACAAAGATAGACAAAAATTTAGAGACTCTGTAGATGCACAGATTAATAAAGGAGAATCTCATGATTTCTTAACATTAATTACAGAATTATCGAATGCCAAGAATTGTGGTAAAAAATTATATGACCTGAGAGCCAAATTGCTCCTTCAACTTTTTAAACAATCAAAAACCCAATACGTAGTTGACTGTTCATGTAATACGACCAAAATATTAGATGAAATATGTACAAGTAGCTTATTTTTTTCTGCTATAAGACAAAGAGTTTGCTCTAATAGTATGTGCACAAGTCATGCAGATGAAAACAAATTGTACAATTGCAAGTATTTGCCGTTGAACTTGGATATAATAAATAATAAAGGTATCAACCACCTACAAGAAGCTTGCGAATCATGTTTAAGAACAGAATTTACTCCAGAGTGTCATATTTGTTGCGCCGGAAATATATCATTCAGATACAATGTTAAAGATATTATCATTTATGAACTTCATGACGTTTGCGCCAAATTGGATGATCTGCCTCGTAACATTGAAGTAAATAATAAGGAGTACACAATTCTGTCTGCAATAGAATATGAACCCGCTTTGAAACCCAAAAGTGTTGGACATTACAGGGCTCACTGCTACAGAAAAAATAGTAATTTATTTGAATGTTATGATATCCAACGAAGTGGGAAATATAATATTATGCCACATGTAATAGTCTACATAGTAGAATAGACAAAATTGTACAGGGTTAAAATGAATGCTCCAGGGTAGCCCGCGAAATACAAATTTTCTTACGGTTTTTTGCAATTTGCAAGCCAGTGCTAGGTTGTATGATGATTAAAATGTTATTAAGAAGTATAATCATCAATATCACCGTATATCGTTGAATTTCGCGGGTTGGTTGAGCTATCACCTTAACCAAATAAATTTTGGTACCCACAGTTTTGAGAGTTGTATTTCGTGTATACCTATAGTCAACCGCACAATGATCTGTATTGCAACAACGTGTTTCCATTTTGTATGTCGTATTACGTACCTATGAGGGATTTATAATTATTAACCAACGATTATATTAAAGCTGATGTAGTGTCACATAATTTTGATTTGATGACGTTTTAGATATATAAGTGTCATTCCACAGTCAGGTGATAATGTTGTTACATATATGGGATAAATATGTTTACTTATAGCCAAATACCATCAGGTAATTTGTACACATTCGATGTTTATAGTTATATCTTTATGCGGTTTACTATACTAACACACTTTATCTGAATCTTTGTATAAGCAAATTACTCGTAAGAGAATAATATTTATCTGTGATTTCAAATTTAATATTTTTTTACACAATACTAAACTTATTCTTAATACTGATCTGTGATTTTTTGTGATGCTTACTAATTATAAGTTAGACTTAGATGAAAAACTGATCTGTGATTTAAATAATAATGACTACACAACGTGCAAATTATTTCTAATATTTATACGTAGGAAATTTGATCTGTGATTTGATGCAATAATTACTTTAAGAATTAAAATTAAGGGAAGAAAAATAATAATTTCCACATCAACAAGCTGTTTCATTAATATAGTCACAAGGTGCATTTAATATATTTTTTAATTAGCCCCCAAAACTTTTGAACGCAACGGACAACGTACGGACAACAGCTTAGGTATAATACGTCCAATAAAGAAGGTCATCGATATGTATGAATCCGTCGCTTTTTAGTAGTCATTCAAATTTGGTCGGATAACCAGCCGTTGTTTACTTAATTTGGTTTTTTGTTTATATTTACTTAATGCGAAACATTCCAAGCTCAATATTTTCACCATATATTTTTGACTAAAGGCACATAAAATACATAAAACCGCGATAACTTGAAAACTATAAATATTTTCTTAAATCTAATTGGGGCACATAGGGGCACACATTAAGAGCTACTCGTGTATGTTTATTCTACAGGGGCACATGCAATGGTTTTAGAGATATACGATTCATCAAAACGTTACTCCAGCAGGAAACGCAATATCTCGAAAATCTGAAGGGGCACATATTTTATTTTTGGGGGCACATTGTGGCACACATATAAGCTCTCTGGCCATGAACAATTTTTCTCTCTCCGATCACTCGTTTAGAATTTTCCTGCTAGAAAAACGTTACCCCAGCAAGAATCGTTTTTCCGTTTTTTTTTCAAAACAACAAGGGGCACACATTTTTTTATGTGGGGGCACATTTACAGCAGATAGGGCACCAACTATACGTTCTACTCATATATCTCTAGGAGATACTTTCTTGCTGGGGTAACGTACACGCATGATATAGATGAAGCTGGGCATCAATCGGCTGCTAAACGCGGGCGCTGTTCATCATGCCCTAGGAAGGGTGACAAAAAAGTGCCTAATAAATGCCATAAATGTGGTAAATTTATTTGTCAGCAGCATTCCAAAGTTTTCTGTGTTAGTTGCGAAAGATGAATCTGGTAATGAGTCTCTATAAATTTTTTTTTCATGTGACTTCAGCTATAAGCAATTTTTTTTAATTTAAGACTGAAAAGAAGCTATGTCATATTTTTAGTTCTTTTGAAGCCAAAGTTATGTTATTTTTGTATGAGTCTATTAGTAATAAAGTATTTTAATATTTTTGGTAATACGTACTTCGTTTTATTTATTTTTTCTATTCGATTTTTGCTTTTATTTTTGGGGTCAGTAGTGACCCCATGCGCCTAGTTGCGGGATTTTCTTAATGCGCCTAACTAAGGGTTAATGAATACGTAACATCGCAGTGGATTAACAAAAATATTGATTTGTTTTGTTGTTACAACGAACGCCACAGGACCACAAACCCAGTAGAGGGATGGCATAACAGGCTAAATAAAAAGCTTATTAAAAGACCTCCGCTATATACTTTCATTAGCACACTTAGAGATGAGGCTAAAGAAACTAGGTTTAAGATAGAGCAGGCAAATGTCTACAACGACGACAATCAGAACCTAAGAAAAAAAAATGCTTGGCTATTGATATACGTATAAATAAAATAGTTGAAGATTTTACAACTAACAAAATTATTTTAATGATTTGTCTTAAACGCTTATCAACTGTAAGATTCGATAAGTGATTATCTTTTAATTATTTAAAATATACATGTTACCTAGGTTGATACAACGATATAGCGTCAATCAATAACGCTAATTTAAAATAATTATTTACTTATTAAGCCGGGTATCCACTTAGGTTCGCCGTGGTTTGCGAACGCGCCCGCTCTGCAAACCAAACATAATGGATACGTCGTGATCGCGGAGCGCGACTGGAGCACGGCGGAGCGCTCGGGAAGCGGTTTTTTGCGCAATCTCGATCTTAGGTATATTATAGTGTATTATCTATGGCGATCTCACAAGGGGGACAGTCTCATAGAATGGGCTTTCTTTCAAAGATGGTGGCTCCATCTACACTTTGTATCCGTAACTTTGGGTTTAGGTGCTACGCAACAGATGTCACTGCAATAGAAATGCATTTTATGACTTTATACCATAACAATATTTATTTTATATTTTAATAATATAAGAGCATATAATTTAATATTTTGAGACATCAAAGATGTTTTTTATGTATTATGATATTATTTACATATTAGTCTTTTTTTTTACTGGTAACTAACAAAATAATAATTTCTGACTACTGACACTGACAGTTCAAAACTTCAAAATTCAAAATGGTAACTGCTCTCTGCGTGTGCTCACGTTTGTAGATCTTTTCCATTTTTTTTGTATGTGTTTCGGTTGTGAATTCTGCTAGTAAGTGCGTCGAGTTGATCTTTCCTCCGCCTTGCCGTGGTGACTTCGCCCCACGGAGTACAATAACCAGTGGAGAGCGCGTGCGGGGGCTACTGCGGGCGCTAAACGTACGCTATATCAAGCGTACGCGGCGAAATTTTGATCAGTCGCAGAAATTGTAGGCTTACGTACGAACGTCACTCGCTCCCGTTTTGAAAGCAAATAAAACGAAAAGTAATGCCTAGTTGTGCAATTAAATGGTGTGGAAAGTGTACTACTACTTCAAGTTACACAAAAGATGGGATAACATTTCACAGGTAAGTGGTTTTCTACTCCATTTATTGAATTTGATTAAAACAATGAAAAATAAAATCAAATATTTGCTGTCTCTTTCTGGTACACTGATTTGCACGTAAGCAGTTGTCTCTTTTTTTCTCGATAGTGCTGTTCGCAACCATCGCGACGGTTTATATCGATAAAATTTAAAATATAAGTTCTTTCCTTACAATTTTTTTTTAATGTTGCTTTATTTTAAAACATGCTTCTGCCCTTGGCTTTCTTCGCAAATGTTTTGAATGCTGATATAAAACTTGTACATAACAGTAAAAAATGTAAGTGAATGATATCTCTGCCTGCTTTTTCACAAAATTAAGACGCGTTGCTTGGAATCCATTTGAATCTTTGCAATCCTAGACAATTGTTTTTTTTTATGTTTTTATATAGGCCAGTGTATGAAACAGACGTCATCAACTTTATTTTTGGAGTAAGCGCGCATTATCTAACGCCAATGTCCATCATGATAACGGGTTCATTATATTGGAAAAACGTATATTTTGTATGCATTAAAATTTGCAGATTTCCCAACGATGAAATCGAGAAGAAAGAAATTTGGATCAAAGCTACACATAGAGACAATTTTTTACCAACAAAGAGTAGTGTCGTATGTTCTAGACATTTCACGTCAGATTGCTTTGAAAGTTTAAAAAATAATAGACGCCGATTATATAGGTCATCAGTGCCTACTCTATATTTACCTGCTCTGGTAGGTATTTCTTATAGATAATGTATTACTTTAGGCTGGTCATTCATTTTTTGTTAAAATATATTTTTTTTTACAGACACTTCCTGATGATTCAAAAAACACACAAGATCAATCGTCTCTATTAAAAGATATTAAGAATGAATCTTCTAAAAGCACGGTAATATTCCCAAATAACAAAGATTTTCCAATCTTTACTTTTTCTGTAATTATCCTCGACTGATCATAATTATGTATTATTTTGTCATATTTCGAATTTACAGAATTTAGAACTAAATAATCAGTATCTTCATTTTTATTTGTTCAGTATGCTTTAAATACTTTTAAATATTATAAATAAGATAATTTTTCAGGAGCCATTAGCAGATATAACGAATACCTAAGATCAACATTCTTCATCAAATGTAGAGAATAAACCTTCTACAAGCAAGGTATTTTTCGTGAATTTTAGAAATATCTAGTAATACTTTTTTCAATGAAACAATTATAAAATTATATATCTTAAAATCTTAATTTAATTTTCAGAGGTTAGATGAACAAAATTATAAGAACCCTGAAGAACTGTACGCAGATTTAACGCCAAGAAAAAGAAAAATGAAACGCCACATTGATCATCTCATATATAGTTTAAATAAAAAGAAAAAGGATGTGAAGAGACTTCAAGATAAAACAAGGAAATTAAAAAAAAATGTCGCAAGTTTACAAGAAATTTTAGATACACTAACTAAAAAATCATTATTAAATAAAGAAAATGAAGATATTTTAAAAGGTATCGGTGTAGAAAACCAGGAATTGATAAAAAGGCAACAGCAAAAATCTTTGACAGGACACATACCAAAAACAAAATACTCGCCAGAAATTCGAGCGTTTGCAATAACATTACATTTTTACTCCCCCAAGGCTTATGATTTTGTAAGGAAAACTTTTAACACATGTTTACCTTGTCCTAGCACTCTTCGAAAGTGGTATCAGTCTGTTGATGGACAACCCGGATTTACTAAGGAAGCTCTCAATGCTCTCAAATTAATAGCAAAACAAGGGAACCAGATTTATGCCACCATAATTTTTGACGAAATGGCAATTAAAAGCGGCATTGAATACCATCCCCAAGGAAAAAGATTTTATGGCCATGTTAACTATGGAGCTGCTTTGGAATCAGATTGTCAACTTGAAGCCAAAGAAGCACTTGTTTTTCTTCTGGTTCCGGTAAATGCTTCTTTTAAAATCCCCATTGGCTATTTCTTGATCAATGGGATCAGTAGCAATCAAAAAGCGTCTCTTCTCACTCAAGCTATACATTTGATTGAAGATATTGATATCCGAGTAGTGGCCGTAACTTTTGATGGTTGCCCTGCGAATTTGTCTATGGCTAGAATATTAGGATGTACTTTAGATCCGAATAACTTAATTACTACATTCAAAAATCCATGCAATGATACGCAAGTAGCAGTTTTTTTAGATACTGCACACATGATTAAACTTGTAAGGAATGCTCTTGAATTTTATGGAAGCTTTTCGGATAAATATGGTCAAATAATATCTTGGCAACATCTAGTACATTTACATAATTTACAGACAGAGGAACATTTTCATTTAGCGAACCGGTTGAGAGCTATTCATATATTTTTTAAATGTAAAATAATGAAAGTGAGTCTAGCAACTCAGATATTCAGCAAGAGTGTCGCAGATGCTCTAATTTTTTGTAAAAATCAGCTTCATTTGCCACAGTTTCAGGCAACAACGGGTACGATAGATTTTTTGAAAATGATGAATGATCTCTTTGATATTTTGGACTCGCATGTTCATGGTTATGACTTCAAGAGAGCAGTAAATGAAGAAAATGCTGCTTGCGTAACGCATAAATTAGACATGGTGAAACATGAAATTCTGAAACTTTCTACTGAATTGGTGAAAGGAAATGATAAAAAAATTGTTAAACTTATTGATTCTCCACGAAACACCGGATTTTTAGGATTTTGTATCTGCATTGAAAGCGCCAAACATTTGATTCAGACGTTGGTTCTTAATAAGGAATGCCCAATTAAGTATTTACCACTGCACAAAATAAGTCAGGACCACCTTGAACACTTTTTTGGCAGTGTCAGAAGCCATGGTGGATCTAACAACAACCCAACCGCTCGAGTATTTGAGAGCATCTATAAAAAATTATTGACATATGCCCAAATCAAGAATACGGGAACCGGTAATTGTGGAGCACTTAATCAAATTTCGATTTTACAATGTACATCCGCTTTAGATCGTATTAATATTACTACACGGCGCAAGGATCAAGATACTGTATCGGAAACCAGTGACGATTTCGATGTTGAATTACAAGAAGAGTTTTTATTCACAGAATTTAGCACAAAAGTAGTTGAATACATAGCAGGTTACATCGTCCACGCTTTGGTAAAAATGATTAAATGCCAAATTTGTATTGGAGCGTTGCTTGGAGGGCCAAAAGAAGATAGTTTACAATATCAGAAGGACGTGAGAGACAAACTTATGTATGCTTCAACAACAGTAATAACCATATGTCGCCGCAGTGAAATTTACATCAAAAGAGCCTTGGCAGAATGCGGCGGAAAAGCTTTGTCATCTAAATACAATTCAGATTACTTAACAATGGTGGTTCTTAAAGATTTTGTGGGATATGATTTATTTCCAGATATAAACTTTCACCAATTTGATGTAGAATCTACTAATCACTTAATTGACTTAGCTACATGTGTAGCAAAAAAATATATTGATACTCGACTAACAATTTATTACGAAAAATAATACAAACCCAAAAGATTATATAAGAAAAACATATTCAAAACTAATCCATTTTAAAAACCAGTAAATATTCTTTTTTAAATACAGTCTTCTAAATTTAATAATCACCTGTTTTATTTCAAAATCGAACCCGTAATCTCTGTCTCGCAAACAAATTCTTATATTACTAATAAGTCAAACAATTATCGATATCGATACTTTTTTAATTACTTTATTGGAATCCCTAGAGAATGAGTTGTCATTTGGTTGTCAATTCGTCACCCAATCACAGAGGGCGAATCGTACCTCTCCCCCCGCCGTTATTTAGTGACTTTGATTTAGAACAAAAACGTGCCCATACTCTCTCCACTGGTTATTGTACTCCGTGCTTCGCCCCGTGATACATTTTGTGTACAATTTCGCGAAAGGACGCTATAACTTGTGTTGTTAAGATACATAGACATTTCTTTTGAAAATGCCTAAGCTATGTGCATTTGGCTGTGCTCCCAGTGGTAAGTTAACTTGTATAATATTTACGAACATGTATGCACGTAAATGAGGTTAAAGAAGTCTGTAAAGATTTTATCAGGAGGCATTCTGGGGTTTCCGCCTGCTTACCTACCTCCATGAGAAAAAAAGAGTATGTATGTTTATTAACACAATTTACATTGTGTGCGAATATTTGAGCATAAAAAATAGGAACACAAGTCTACAAATATATATAATGTTTGTGTAAGGAGCTTGTGGCTAAAGAATAACAGCAGCCACACAAATTGATCTTCAACGCTTACAAAAGTTGGTCTGTGCCCTTGCCGTCGGTCCCGGCTGTAATTTGCAGATCTTTGGCTATTTGGGTGGATTGTTAGAAGACTCCAGTCTTGCCAAGATTTACCATGGAGGTGGTAGGCAGGCACTCCGCGTAAAACACATGTAATTTCTGAAATGCACAAAATCCCTCACCACTAAGACAACCCACTGACCAATGCTTCTGATTATTGCTTTTAATTGCCAGGGTTTAACAATGATACAGATTTTGGTAATGTGAGTTTGTAATTACTAAAATGTCCCTACTTATGCATACAATTTAAGTTTGTTATTCGTCTGTAAGCTTTCTTCAAAATAAACTACCTACCGAAATAAATAAATAAATACCTTTCAGATTAAACAGAACAGAGATCATTTCAGTAACAGTAAAATATATACAAAACTAAAGCAAGAAATATTCAAAAAGCTTTCCTATCTTTTCAATTTCAGGTGTTCCAATGCATCGTTTTCCAAATGCTGCTAAATTCCCTGAGCGTCTCAAGGCTTGGGTCAATCTTGTTGGTGGAAAACTAGAAACAGCAAGTGATTATGCATATTACCAAACCAAGTTGGTCTATAATAATAATAATAATAATAATAATTTATTCATTTGCAAACATGGGTGATGATATACATTGATGTCATAAGATAAAAAGTTCTCCATATTTTGCCAACATAGGGGCATGCAAATGATTATAATTTAAAATGAAATAGGTTTTAAAAAATAATCATTACAGTACACAACACAAAATTATTAAAATGTCAAAAAAAAAAAAAAAAAAATTGCCAAGAAACAAACATCACAGTAAAATATTATTAAATGTCAAATTATGTTGTCAAGAAATGTAATGTCATCGATTATAATGATGAAGAATGAAATCACTTGTAACAAATCACAGCATTAATACAATGTCAAAGTTAAATAAATCTTAATGTCAAATAATGCAATGTCAAATAACTTTTTATAATAAAAATAATGATACTATGTCAAAATTAAATAAATATCAATGGCAAATAGCTTACAATTTATCATTAAGGAATTCGTCAATGGTATAATAACATTTCTCCAATAATAGATGTCTTAATTTATTTTTGAATTGAATAATATTTAAGTCCTTAATCCCATTTGGTAATTTATTAAATATTTTTGGGGCCATACAAAGTATGCTTTTGTGCATCAAGGCGGTCTTTGAAGGTCGACCGCATAATTCATGTCTATATTCTTGTCTAATCATTTTATAGCGTTGTTCAGATGCTTTTCTGAATAGGTGCATGTTCTTTTTAACAAATATAGCAGTCTGCGACATTCATTTTACTGCGAGAGATCGAAACCGTAATAAACGGTTAAATGCATCAGCAATTCCATCACTTCATTTACTTGGTTAGTATGACAATTTTATCAAAACTTTACATCTGAATATTACTTCATCAACAATTTAAACCTAATAATTTCATAATTACGTATATTATTGTGGTCTCGGTCATACAGTACAAATCAACCATCAGAATCAGTTGTTAACCTTTTAATGTTTAGCTTTCTTATTGACAAATCTTGTTCTAATATAATACAATCAAGGACTCAAGAGCTGGCTTTTACTTTGGCCAGAGGCTAAATATTGCCATTCAATGTGGCTATGCCGCTAGTCTCTTGGTACATTACCTGATTACAGCGTTGAGGCCGAATATTTTTTGTTTTAGTTGATTGCAAATTAGTTTATTTATTAATATTAATCTCCATGATTAAAACTCAGTTAAACATTACATAGTTAATGATTTCAGGAACATCAGCCATGGCACCTGATAAAACTCTTGTCAGCCAACCTTCCGATTTACAAACTACAAATACAGGTATAGATCTTCATTCAGTTTTAATCTATCTATAATAATATATCTATTAATATTTTTCCAAATATACAAAGTACTTACATATTAGGGTGATAAATGTAATGTAATGTACATATAAACCTTCAGGATTAAATCTATATATATTGTACTGTTATATTATACTATAATAATACCAATTGTTATATTATAACAATTAATAATACCAATGGTTATTTTATACCGTTTTGCTATGAAAGTCGGACAAACAAACAGACACACACATACACTTTCCTATTTATAATATTAGTATGGATGTAAATGCATTACTTTAAATTCAAGCTCTAATTTTTAATTCTAGAAACACTTACCAGTACCTTTACATTGTTATGGCTTATTTTAACTTATGATCCATACTTATCTTGTCTTATGTTTCTTTTAATCACTAAAAGAAGCTTTGATATTACAGTATACATACTAATATCAAAATAATTGTGATTTCAGAAACATCGGCCAGGGAACCTGTTATTGGCCTTGTCAATGTGCCTTCTGAATTACATACTACAAATTACAGGGAAAGTCACTTATGCTAATGCAGTAATTTTCCAAATATATTTATAAATACATCTTTAGAAATGATGTCATCATCTGCCTAGCCCTTTCCCAACTATATTGGGGTCAGTATTTCTATATGGAGTAGCTGCCTACCAGATCTCCAAAACTCCCTAATTGGGTAACAGTACTTCATGACATGACTGGTGTTAGATTTTCTGGCTTCTGGCTATCCATAAAAAACTGTAAAAGATCTCCAAATGACAGCCGGGACCAATGATTTACCATGCAACCAACAACAATAATGTTATTTTTTTGCAGTTTTTATACATAATGGTACGGAACCCTTCGTGCGAGTCCAACTCGCACTTAGCCTTTTTATTTTAATTATCTAAAACTTGTTCAATTTTCATTAAACTACATATAATTGTAATTTCAGGAACATCTGGATGTTTCATAACGGAACCAAATTTAGTTGATGTCCAGATTAACAGTAGCCAACCTTCTACTTACCATCATGCAAATACAGGTAAAATTCTATAAATACCTAACAATGTTGCCTCTCTCACTCATCACTCGTTTTGAATCATTTATCTATCTGTAGATTTGTCTAATATAGATAGAATTATGACATAAAGGGCTAACTTATGGACTGTTTTGTCTGAATTAAAAGATTTTTATTACCCTATTTTGGTCCTTTTCTGTTCACATAATGTTCATTAAATTTGAGTGTAATAAGTAATTATACTTATTATTATGTTTCAGCCACAATTCATGGCACAGCCACTGCATCTACAGTAATGATGGATCACAGCTACAGCAAGGCTAGCAGACCTTCAAGAAAAACTTTTAGAATGGGTATTTATATTATTTTCTTATAGTATCGCATCTTATATTAGGTCTTTGCCTATGAAATTGCCATTCTGCTGTACTGGCTATTTCAAATCAAAATCATTTTTGTTTTGCTAAAAAATTCGTTTAAATTTTTTCATGCAAAACGGCAATTTCATAGGTAAAGACCGTTCCAAAGTTGTATTATAGTACCTGCCTACCTAATATTTGTGTGTTTTTATTGTGGGTTTCGGTAATTACACAAACACACCGCTCTCTTTGTCCACGCAGCTCTCATTCATATTTTGAGGAAAAAATAGTTTTATGATCTCTAAGATATCATTGCTTACTTTTGACATGCTATTATAACAAGTCAAATTGTTGTGTGATATAAAGACTGACATTTTTTTGCAAAGAAATCAAAAAAACAAAGCAACAAAACAAAAAACAAAGCAAAAAAATCTATGAGTTGTGATGACTGAATCAAAGTAACGTGTTTAAAAACAAACCAAACAAGCCTTTTCTTATCCTCTGTTTTTCAAGCTATACATGTAGGTAAATATATGTATACGGACAGGGCGAGTTGGGAATAGGGATGAGTAAGGACGGCTCCAAAATAAAGGGTTCGCGGCGACGATTTCAACAATGTAATTCACTAAAATATTTATTTTAGCACAATCAATGATCTGATACCACTAACTGCAGCAAACTGCTTGAAAAATCCTTGCGCCCTTTTTAGCAGTTTTATCATTGAAGCCACTTCATAAGAGATTATTTATTTATAGAGAAACACTGTCCGGCTGTGGATCAGACGCTATGAAGAAGAGGGTATCTTGGAGAATAGACCGCAGGCACCACGGCCATATCTCTTAACAGAGGACAACCTCCGACGTATGGTGGACACCTACCTAATTGAGGACGCTTTCACGCCGAGGAGAGTGTTTGCCGAGGAGTACGACGTGTCATTAAGCACGGTTCGTGGTGCTTTACATAGAGCGGGACTTCATCATAGAAAGCCGGCAAAAAAATCGTGCTCACCGAAGAACAAAAAGCGGCGAGAGTGAGATTCGCTAGAGAATACAGAGATATGGATTTCACAAGTGCCATATTTTCAGACGAAAAATGTTTTAGGTCGAGCCAACATGGTCGTCGACACTTGTGGCGAGTGATGAACACGCGCTACGAATCAAGACACGTAATTCCTAATAATGAATCTGGTAGGATATGCGCCAATATGTGGGGCTGGATGAGTGCTGATGGTCCCGGAGAGCTTGTCCATTTCCCAGGGCGAGCAAATGGCGCAACTTACCGGGAGCTTTTAGAATCTGTAATGGTGCCTTCTGTGCGCACAGTTTATCCAAGAATAGAGCTCCCGGAATTTGTTTTTATACAGGACAATTGTCCGATTCACCAAGCTAGAATTGTGCAGTCTTGGTTAGCCAACCAGCCAGAAATAAGGACTATACGTTGGCCATCCCGATCTCCTGACCTGAACCCCATCGAAAATTTGTGGGGTATTATGGTCCAGAGATGGGATAACCGACGAGAAAGAACGGAAGCGGAACTTGTTGCTCATTGTGACGAAGTTTGGGAATCGTTGAGCGGTTCCACGTTATGTGAAGCTCTCGTACGCTCAATTAGAGCGAGATGCGATGCCGTCATTGACGCAGGAGGCGCTATGACCAAATATTAAAATTTTCTATTATAATAATAATCAAAAAAAAAATGAGGTTCTCAATTCAGTTGTATTTTCTTTGTGTTTGTTAATTGTTACCTCACTCCGTCATTTTGAACTGATTTGAAATATTATTATTTCACGTGAAAGGCCATTGTTGGTTGGTCTCGTTGAATAATTGTTAGTTACCACTAAAAAGTTTTTTATAAAGGAAGCTTGTGAACTTGTCATGAGAATCTTAAATGAAAAGCTTCAATTTCTATGTTTATTTCAAAATCATTGCTTGCCAAAATGCTTGCGTAATATTTTTATAAAATAAGTATGGTTCATAAAAAAAGGTCATTTTATTAATAAAGCCACTTCATAAGATTATCTCATAGACAAAGTATAATTCTCATTTAATAAGTATTTTTTTAGTTACCTTGTAGTCTTATTTACTTCTTTTCCTAGTAACAAGATATCATAAAGAAGAGCATTTTTTTTATTGAATTGGTTAACTATTTTAAGATAAAAAACGCCAGGAACGCACAAAAAATTCAATATTGTTACGTTATTTGCCAATCATCCTTATTTACTTTTTTAAACTAGTCAACTTTTCAGGCGTAGCTTTACCAACGGTTAACTTAATTCTAGAATAGCGCTTGTTTGTAACTATTTTATTTTTAAATATTTTATTAATTTTTTCACATATTTGTTTATTATCAGAGAATTTATTTATTGTATTCTGCCAACTTCTTTTCCTAGTAACAGGATATCACAAAGAAGGGCAATTTTGTATTGAATTGATTAACTATTTTAAAATAAAAAATGCCAGGAAAGCCCGAAAAATTCAAATATTGTTACGTTATTTGCCAATTACCCTTATTAATTTTTTAAATTAGTCAACTTTTCAGGCGTAGCTTTACTTATCATACCTAATAAAACCTTACATTTTACACAAAAGAAGTAATTTTTACCAACGGTTAACTTAATTCTAGAATAGCGCTTGTTTGTAACTATTTTATTTATACTTTATTACATATTTTCACATTTTTTTTTATTATCAGAGCATTTATTTATGCCAATTTTTTTTTCCTAGTATTAAGATATCACAAAGAAGGATAGCCGCCATGTTTGTCTTTTACTGCCATAAAACCTGATACTGAACTAAAAATTGCAAAAAAACAAAGGATAATTCTTATTTTGATTTTATTAATTGTCATTCAATTGTGTGTATTACCTTGTTACTATATCCAATACCTATTTTATGAATCTATGTTTATTGTATAGGTAATAAAACAACTAAAACCAAAAAAACCTTTAAAATTCTATTTTTTTTCTTAATTACCACTGATAGTAGGATTTATGAAATCAATAATTTAGTTAAAATAAATACTACCAGACAAAACATTAAGGGCGGCCACATACATCAGTTTTCCTGATTTAATTTCTTGATCAGTTTTCCGAAACCAAGGCTCCGAACGCAGTAAATTCATACAAAAGTAATTGCATGTCACACACATTCGATAACTTTCGGTACAGTTTTTTTTCCGTCCGTTCTTTCCGAATGTAAGCCCGTGCATCCGGAATTCCTGACGGAAAAAAACGTCACGGATGCAAAACCTACCTACATTTTGTAGGGACCGCCACACACATTCGAAAATTCCGAACGGAACGCTCAGTCAGCGTTGCGCGATCGAGCTGAGCGGATGCGTTGCGTAGTCATTGCTGGGACACCCACAAATACGAAAATCGACTATGAGTGATGTTGAACATTTAATCATTGCTGTGGAAGGGTTCCCATGCTTGTGGGATGTAGATAACGAAGATTACCATAACAGGGAAATGAAAGATCTTGCCTGGCAACAAATTTGTAAGGAAATCTACACTGACTGGGAGACATTAGATGGCACACAGAAATTAAACTCATGTAAGTTGATTTTCTAATTATATTTTAGTTATTTATATGTGTTTTTTACATTTAAAATGATATTTAATTTATAAAATATGATACAACAAATCAAAAATTTCAAACCGCCGACAGGGTTTGAACCCGTGTCTTTGGGAAACCGGCCCAACGCTTTAAGCAACTAAGCTACAAAAAAAAATAATTTTGATTTGTGGTTTATCATATTTTTTATATTTTAGTTGTTTTACCTACTTATTGTTATTAGAACTTAATATTTAATAATTCATTAAGTAATTGCAATGGTGTATTAATTAATTAGGTAGCGTAAGGTGGGTAACACGTAATCTGTAACTTATCTGGTTCAGTGATGGTGTCGCTTTGTCAAAATCTGACCAATCAGAAGCTGGCGTAGATAGAATTGACCAATCCTGCTTGACATTTTAACCTATCCATTTTGTGGGTATTTAAGAATATTGTTTTCTTCTTCAAAATCAAAAACATCAAAAAAACGAAAATTTTGCTAAAACCGGGGCTAAAACTGGTTTCCGGTTTTGGGGCCTCAAAACCGAAATTCAAAACCGGTTTTAATAACCTTCCGGTTTTGCACGCCCTAGTATTTACATTGATCAATCGTTATTACGAGTATTACCTATTATTCTTTCGTTATATTGAAACGTTACTTCTCCTGACGGTGAAACGAAATATTCCGCAAAAAAATCTCTATTACCTTGTCCTCGGTTGGTTGATCGGTTGGGCGCTGTATTAAATTCCACATTTTCAAAGTAATGTGACAGTGTATCCTCAAACCGAAAACCATCACGCCTTCTAACAAAATTATGTAAAACGCATGCTGTTTTAGTGACCAAAATGGCAAAGTCTGGTGAAATGGTCATAGGTGTATGAAAAATTCTCCATTTGTTTGGAAGAATTCCAAATGTACATTCTACTATTCTTCTGGCTGATGAAAGCCTGTAGTTGAAAATTCTTTTTTTTGTGGTGAGGTTACTTCTTGGATATGGCCTTAGGAAATTATTTCCCAGCGGAAATGCTTCATCACCTAAAAAGACAAATGGCATTGCTGGACTATCAGTGCCTGGAAGTGGTTGGGGTTCTGGTAAATTTAAGCGCTCCTCCGCCAGTTTTTTCCCAAATGCCCAGTTACTAAAAACACTGCTATCACTTTCCCTACCGTAAGATCCTACATCTACAGCAGTGAAACAATAATCAGAGTCGACTACGGCCATTAACACTATAGAGCAGTATTTTTTATAATTGAAATATGCGGAACCACTATGAAGAGGTGAAATCAAACGTATATGTTTTCCATCACATGCACCCACACAATTAGGAAACTTTGTACGTTTATAAAAATTATCTGCGATCTCTTTCCAACGGTCCGTGGAAACTTGTGTTTTCATTTCCAATGGCTGTAGCATCTCCCAAATGATCTGACACGTTTCTCGAATTATATTTGATGCAGTTGAACTCCCCAAATGAAAATTGAAATTCATTTCTTCAAAATTATTTCCCGTGGCTAAGAATCTGAAAAAAAAACTTATATTAATTTGATTCATTTTAATTTATTGATTTTCATTTATTTATATATGCCAATTCATATGTATAGTTTATAAATGGTTAAGTAAGTCTAAGTTTAATAAATTAAATTTGTTTACAGGTAATAACATAAAAAAGAAGTGGAACCACATACGCGACTATTATAGGAAAGACTTGCAGAAATCTCAAAATACACCATCTGGATCAGGTGCGAAAAAACATAAGTCGTATACATATGCTCCTTTTCTTGCATTTTTAAGGCTCATTTTTGAAAGAAGACAATCTGAATGCAACCATATTGATGCAGCAAACGACCCAAGTACCGACCCAAGTCCTGACCCAATTCCCAAAGAAGATCCATTATTCCAAAATCAAGAAAACAACGTTGTGCAGCATTCAACAGGTTTGCAAATTACTCCTGAAGTTCACGGAAGCTCCAGTCAAGTTTCCACCAAAACCATTAAAAAGAAAAAAGATGTACCAACAGCTATTTTAGATATATTAACACGGCGTACACAACCGGCGGCACCGATAACTACTAGTAAAGAAGATGACGATGAAAAATTTTTACTTAGTTTTCGCAGTGACATGAAAAAGTTGAATAATAGCCAGAAACTTGATTTTAAAATTGGCATGCTGCAACTGATGAAAAAAATAACAAGCTCAAATGAATCTCAGTCTAATATTGCATTACAACCAGCTACAATAAATCCACATGTTCAGGATACAAATTATGCGCATGTCCTCAATATTCCAGAAGACAATAATTTATAAATTATCAAACTAACATTACTTCACCTACACCACCCAATAATCCACGTGTTGTCATACAATCAGTTAGGAACATTCCACAATATCAGACCCCTGGCGACGCCGCCGACGACAAGAACGTTCTTGGAGAGTACCTACATACTATTTCCAAAAGATAAGAGTTCATAAGTTAAGAAGCTCTACTTAACCTTCTTGAAGAAATTTTGGGAAAGGTTGTCAGTCCCATTATTATTACTTGGTACATTAAATTTTTCGTTAAGTACATATAATTTCTAATTTTAGTATGTTTTGTATTGTCAATAATAAATGATGAAAAAATATTATAATGTTCTTTTTTTAACACAAATGTGTTCAATACACTCTGTATTAGGAAAAGTACATTTTTTTCTTTTAAGGGGTGCTTCTGCTTATGAAACTGAACAAGTTTCCCCAAGAAAACCATATCGAATTCTTAAAAAAAAATTGGATTTTACATGAAGATCGATCAGCTGATTGGCTAAGTCTCCATACAAAGTCCAATTTTTTTCCAGAATTCGATAGGGGTTCCTTCGGAAAAGTTGTTCAGTTTTATGAGTAGAAGCACCCCTTGAAAGGAAAAAGGTACTTTTCCTAACACACTGTATAAACCCCAGCACTGTTAATTCTAGCCCCAAAGGCGGGGTTAGAATTAACACGCGAATTGTTTTAAAAAAAATGCCTTACGTTAAAATGGGATTGTATAATCCAAGTTCTATTTATGAAAACCTGTAGCCATTGAACCAACCTATGTCTCTAGTACTTATAAACCACCCAAAATTTAAAGACAGGACACATTATCTTCAAAAATGTGTAATCTGTTAATTGTAGCCTCAGTCTCCCCTACATAAAAACATATGTTAAATTCTTCGGAATGTACTTATATAAAAAATATTTTTATTATTACTTACCTCAAAGTAAGAACAAGTCTTTCTTCTGCAGGAATTGCTAGTCTCATGTGGGTATCTTGTTTTACGAGTTTGTCTCTTATTCTACCAAATAATTCGTTGAAAGAGCTTATGGACATCCGATGATAATCAAAGAATCTTTCTGGATAGGCTCGTAATTTAGCTCTTTTCACATAATACTGGCCCTCTGTTAATCTTTGTGTGTTTAGTGGATGTACCCAGTAACGACGACGCTTTTTCTTTTCCTGATAAAGTAAAAATGCAATTGCAAGGAGGAAATCGTCGTCGAAATCCATGTTTCTTCCAAACGTGTGAACTCCAGTGAAGCTACTCCAAGACTAATCGAGGTATTCCGAACGGAAAAAAATGAATGTGTGTGGTAATTGTACGGGATTTTTCATGATACGGTTTCCGAATCAGGAAAACTGATGTATGTGGCCGCCCTAAAGCGCGGTCTTACCTCAGTATTAAAAATTGGTTTCTTAGATTGTCGAGTATGACGCAACGCAATGAAAAAATCCGACGTAAAAAATACAGTAGACAGAGAAGGGTTTAAAGAAAAACTTAAACCGAATAGAACGGAAAAAAAAGTTTGATAATACCAATAAAAAAATTTGAAAGTTGCTACACAGAATAGACTGGCGTCGAAAATCTCTGAAATTTCAGCGACAACAGCATTTTTTTTTTAATATTTAATGAAATAAGCATTTCTTAAGAGCTTTAGCCGTGTAAGTATGAAATTTAATGTGTATATGCTAAATAATCTAAAGAAAACCTGTAAAATAAATGCCCATTTGCTCAGCTCAGTTATTTAACGCGTCGTAGCTGTGATAATAGTTTAACGGATTTGTAGCGTAGTACAAGAAAAAGATACTGCTGATCGTTTGTGCAGTCTAATTTTTGATGAAATGTCTCTTAACTCCTCAAATATTTTTTAATAAACAAAAAGATGCATTTGAGGGTTTTGCCACATCCAAGGACACCAAATTTGCCGATCACGCTCACGTTTTCATGGTGAAAGGTTTAAAACACAATTTTAAACAGCCTGTGGCATATTATTTTACTAGTGCTTTGGAAAAAGTAGAGCTTAAAACTTTAATAAAATGTGTAGCATCAGAAGTACAAAAATCAGGATTAATTATAATAAACACTGTATGTGATCAGAGCTCTGTAAATGTAGGAGCAATAACAGATTTAGTTAATGAGACGAGAGCGAGGTATTTGCGGCTAGGCAAAGAGTGGCGCCATGATTTTTTTAGGGTAAATGGTCAAAAGATTGTACCGTTGTTCGATGCTCCCCATTTAATTAAAGGAATAAGAAACAATTTACTCACCAAGGATATGGCGTACACCTCTGATAATAAAGTAAATATTGTTAAGTGGGACTATTATCAGCAGGTGTATGCTGCAGATAAATGCAAAAGGGAACTTCGACTGCTAAATAAAATAACTGAGGAACACGTTATCCCTGAAAAAATCAGAAAAATGCGGGTAAAGTCTGCCACCCAAATTTTCAGCCATAGTGTCGCTGTGGTAACAGACCATTTAGTAGCTCGAGGAGATTTACCAGAAGAGTGCAAACAATTAATAGAAATAACTATATTAATTGATAATTTGTTCGACACTTTAAATGTGAGTAGCTTCTCGATACCTAATGGGAAAATTTATAAAGGGCCTATTAGAAGGCACTCACCACACCACAAATTATGGATTAAATCCAAAGAAATTTTAAAAACTGTAAAGTTTATACAGAAAAAGGTTACTGGTAATAAAGTACGATTATTGGAAACTACTATACCATCTGTAAAAAATTTAATTAAAACTGTTGAAGGCATGGAAGCAATTTGCAAGGTGTTGTTTGATAAATATGGATATGATGCAATATTAACACGGAATTTTAATCAGGACCCTGTAGAAAACTTTTTTGGGAACATCAGAAGCTATGGCGTCAGAAATAATGCCCCAAATACAATATCATTTGAAGGGGCATATAAAACACTCCTTTTAAATAACTACAGTACCCCCGCATTCAAAAAAAGCTAATTGCGAAGAGGATTCGAATGAGTGCCTACAATCACTTAGATTTTATGTAACTGAAAAACCTGCTGCGACTGATGTTCCCAAGGAAGACAAAATTAATTTTACTTCCGATGTTTTAATTGATTACTCTAAAGAGTCTGATGCTGGTCAAAGCAATTACGTATGTGGTTGGGTCCTGACTAAGTGTTTTAAAAATGTCGTAAAATCGTGTAAATATTGCAGACAAGACCTATTAGATAATAATAGTGAAAATATAGGTAATAATAGTTTTATAAATGCTAAAGAATACGCTAATAAAAAATGGTTATGTTATCCAAACAAAGCCATACAAAATTATTTCCATGACCTACAAAATATAATTGAATCCTTTTTAAAAACTAGTGTTCCTAAACAAAATGTATTGACTGCTAAACCGGAGGTCGTGGGTTCGATTCCCACCCAGGACAAATCTTTGTGTGATGAGCATGATCATTTGTTCTGTGTCTGGGTGTAATTTGTCTATAATATGTATGTATTTAGAAATATATAAGTATGTTTATCAGTTGTCTGGTTGCCATAGCACAGGCTCTGCCTAGTTTGGGATCAGATGACCGTGTGTGAGTTGTCCGAAGATATTATTATTATTATTATTCCTTTGCAGATGTTTTAGTGGATACACCTTTTAAATGTAGTATGCATAAACAAAAATTGAAAAATTATTTTTTTAATTTAACTGCTACGGTCATACTACATAGTTGGTGTAGATCATTGAGATAGAAAAAACTGGAGGCGCCGCGATGTTCTATACACACTGTTACGCGCCAGAATTAATGTCGGGTACATTAAGTTACTACTAGCGCCATCTAGTATCGAGTAGCAGAACTAGTAGAGTCAAGTACCTTCTAGACATTTCTTTGCCAGAACATTCTACACTTCTCGGTATCTAGTCAGTCGGTAGCGGTAGTTACGAGTACTTTCCAGATGTTTCGAGAATGGAAGTTTCTAGAATAAACTGACCTATAAAAGGAGCGCGTATTCCGCGACCGAATCAAAAAAAAAAAAAAAAAAAAAAAAAAAAAAAAAAAAAAAAAAAAAAAAAAAAAAAACACTCTCCGCCCGACGCCCGCCCGTGACGGTCGTGCTGCTCTCCGCCGCTCGCCCGCTACCTGCGTTGTCGCGCCCTTTCGCTCCGTCCCGCTCTCGCCGTGACGTCATCCGTAGTCGCCGACTACATTTACAAATCCGAAGCAGCCTTTTTCAAGGTAGCAGACGATTTTACTGTTTCCTTAACAAGAATCAGTCAAAAACGTGTGCCCCTTCAGGGAAAAACCACAGTTTCGTGGTCCTTGGTGGGAAACCTTACGGTGCCAACGAAGCCAAGGGGGTGTTGCCCCAACACACCCGCTGATCCCCTTCAGGGTGAAGCAGTCAATTGGAGTCGGGAGCTAGGTTTTGGCCTTGGGGGATCTCCTAGTCAAACCTAAGTCTCCGAGTTCTCTCCACAGCAACACACCTAGTGTCGGTTGGGTGTGTCTACCCCTTCGCACTAGACCCCATAGGAACCGGTTCGCACATTAAGACTGGCGACCGGATTACAAGCTTAGGGCACACCGTAGGTACACACCTCCCTGTCTTTTCCCGACAGGGAGGGAACACATTCCCGGAACCTCCCACCGGGAAGTTAGGATAGTGGCCCTTCAGGCAAGACAGCTGTGTTGTCGGTGAGTTTGTTTGGGCTTTCTTCTCACCGGCGATAACACTAGGAAACGCTCAAGGGGTGGGTTCTTTTTTTGGGAAGCTGTCACTCGAGGAGAGCACACATGTCGTGTCTCCTCGAAGTGTAGGTAGGCAATTCTTGCCCCCGCCCCCAGTTGCTACTCAGCAACATGGCCGCCCCTCAGGCGGTCAACCCCACCGCCCCAATGGCCGCAATGGCCGATGCCTTTACGGCCATTTGCGAGCTATTGCTCACCCATGTTAGGGACCCCCGCATTGCGAACGATGTTCGTTCGAAAATAAAGGTCATCTCCGCGATGGCCGCCCCCGAGACCCCTCAGGTCTCCGCCCCTCTACCCCCTCAGACCTCCGCCCCCGTGCCCCCTCAGGGCTTATCCCATCCCCAGAAATCACTCCCTGAGGAACCCGAGAGCCAAATCCCTCTGGCCCAGAGGTCAGGCTCGCCCTCCCCCATGTCGGAGTACGACTCCGACTCCTCCTCCCAATCACGCTCATCAGATTCTGACTCCTCATACGGTGGCAACGCCACCGGGGGGAAGAGGAAGATGAAGGGCAATTCCAAACTGGAGGCTGCACCCGCAGCAAAGAAGACTGCCGTCAAGGCATCTTCTCCCCCCGCCCTCCCTACTACCCCCTCAGCCCCCGTCTCACGCCCCGCCTCGCCTGTTGACAACACCCAACAGGCTAGCCGCCCACACAGCCCCATGGCCATTGCCGCCCCGGCTGCCCCCCTTCCCCGAAAACTGTCCGCTCCTCCCCCCTTGTTCATTCATGACAAGGGCAAGTGGACTGACGTTTCCACGGCGTGTAACGAACGCCGAATCAAATACACAAACGCCCGTGCCGTCCAAGCGGGCATTAAGGTCACAGTCCCTACCGCGACCGACTACCGGGAGCTCCACAGGCTACTAGTAGCCAGGAACATCCCGTTCCACTCCTTCGCTTTCGCGGAGGAGAAACAGACCCGCGCCGTCGTGCGCAACGTCCCTCGAGAGATTCCCGTCGAGGATATCCGTCGCGACCTTGAGTCGCAAAACATACCCGTGGCCCAGGTCCACCGCATGCACCGCCGTGGCGGCGCCGCATACGACATGGTGTTGGTCGTTTGCGACCCCACCGTGGGCCACCACCCCATATTCGCCCTCTCCAAGATTTGTGGCCTTTCCGGCCTCAAAGTGGAGACGCCCTCACGCAGTGGCATTGTCGGACAATGTCACCGGTGCCAACTGTACGGGCACTCACAGCGGAATTGCCACGGCAAACCCCGCTGTGTCAAGTGCCTGGGTGACCATGGCACCTCAGACTGCCCACGTCCCAAAGACCGGACCCAGTGCGACGAACCGCCCAGCTGCGTGCTGTGCGGTGAGTCAGGGCACCCGGCTAACTACCGGGGCTGCCCCAAGGCACCCAAATCCTCAGCCCCTAAACTGGCAAAGCGTGCAAACGCTCGCCAGCTCAGGGAATGCCCGACTCTTTCAAGAGCGCTGCCGGCGACCTTGAGTCCCCAGCGCCCTAATCCCTGGACCGGCAACCACAAGGCCCACTTCCCGGCCTTGAGGGCTGCCGCCCCACAGGCCCCTCAGGCCACCTCCGCGGCTCTGCCCGCTCAACCCGCCGCGCCACCAAAGGCCATCCCGGCCCTTATGGACGTGGCTGTCCCGCCCTTCTCCCCGCCCATGACAACCCGAGCTACCTTGGGTAGTCGCCCGGTGCTGCAAGCACCTCCAACTACTCCCAAGGTAGTCTCAGGGGGCGACGTGACCAGGAACATCATCCTGGTCACGTACAACGCCTTCTATTCCCCCAGAGCCCTGGCAATGGCCCGGGCCCTTGAGGGGTGCAGAGGCGATCACGCCTCTGTATTCGCTCAGTTTAGTGACGTAGTGCGCCACGTAGAAACCTACACGTCACTACATGGATAGGTCCTCCCCCGCGCGTAGGTTCAAACCGAAGGCCCTCCGGATAGGGTTCTTCAACGCCAATGGCTTTCTACGCCAACGCGATGAGGTCGCCGCGTTCCTCCGCGACCACAAGTTAGACATTCTTCTGGTCCAGGAGACCTTTCTCAAACCCTACCATCGAGACCCGAGAATTGCGAACTATCGTATAGTTCGCAACGACAGGACTCGTTGTCATAGGGGAGGGACTCTTATTTACTATAGGTCGTCCCTGTACTGCATCCCTATGGATCCTCCCGCCCTCTCTAGACTTGAGGTCTCCGTCTGTCGGCTGGGCATGACAGGCCATCAACCCATTACGGTCATCTCAACTTATATCCCACCTGCCATCCCGGCGGAGAACAACTCCGCCATAAAAGATGACCTCACCAAGCTTCTCGGTTTGAGTACCTCCGTCCTTCTGGCGGGGGACCTCAATGCCAAACACCCCTCCTGGAATAGTCACACGAGCAATGCCAGAGGCAGAGCCGTGCTTGATCTATGCGGGCCCTTATGTTTCGATGTCATCGCTCCGATGCATCCCACTCACTACCCTCACGATCCCACCCACCGCCCCGACGTGCTCGACGTAGCTCTCCTCAAGAATGTCAACTTACGGTTGCACTCTGTGGAAGCGATCGACGAGCTCAGCTCGGACCATCGGCCCGTGGTCATGGAGTTCGCTCCTAGATCGGGACCCATGGACCCCGCACAACCCCCCCCGACCCGAGTGATCACTGACTGGAGTCGAGTAAGCGAAATGCTGAAAGACACAAAGTCACCTCACTTGGACAAGATTCCCGACTTGATCGAGACCGCCGCCGACACGACGGCCGCGATCGACTCTCTCACAGATCACGTGCAATACGTCTTGAACGAATGTTCGAGGGAGACTCCGGCGATGAGCGATCATCGCTGGAGACTCCCGGACGATGTGCGTGACCTGTTGACGGAGAAGAACGCGGCTGTCCGTGCCTACAGCGCCTTCCCCTGTCAGAGTAACAAAGTTCACATGCGCTACTTACAGCGTAAAGTAAGTAATCGCATTAAAGAACTGCGTGACGCTGACTGGGATAAGATGCTGGGCGACCTCGAACCCAACCACTTGGCATTCTGGAAACTTCAGAAGAAATTACGATCTGCTGAGGTCACCTCTATGCCACCCCTCACGCGCCCTGATAACACCGTCGCCTTCGATGACGACGAGAAAGCCGAATGCCTAGCCGACAGCCTGGAGGCACAATGCACTCCCAGCTCTCTACCAGTAGACCAAGCCCACCTTCGCATGGTGGACGCTGAAGTCGAACGTAGAGCTTCCATCCCCCCCGTCGAGGACCCCGATGACCCCCTGCCCCCCGTCACTCCAGACGAGGTAAAGGAGATCATAGGCAAACTCAAACCCAGGAAAGCCCCTGGTTCCGATGGCATCACCAACAGGGTGATCCGTCTCTTTCCCGCCTCCCTGATAATGTTGATGACCGCCATCTTCAATGGCGCTCTGTCCAACAACATGTTTCCACAATCGTGGAAAGGGGCTACCGTTATCGGTATCCCCAAACCAGGGAAGCCTAGGTCCTCCCCGACCAGCTATCGCCCCATCAGCTTGCTCAGCGGCCTGGGCAAGGTCTACGAGAGACTTATTTATAAGCGACTCAAAGACTTTGTCGAGGCCAAGAGCCTGATGCCCCCCGAGCAGTTCGGCTTCAGAGCCAACCATTCTTGCGTCCAACAGGTCTTCCGCATCGTTGAGCATATCAGCGACCGCTTCCAACGCGGCCAAGTGACGGGAGCCCTGTTCTTCGACGTAGCGAAAGCTTTCGACAAGGTCTGGCACAACGGTCTGATATACAAGCTATATCAACTCGGTGTGCCAGATCGTCTCGTGCTCATCTTACGAGACTTTTTGTCGAACCGCACCTTTCGATACCGTATCGAGGGCGCGCTTTCAGCCCCCCATCCCATTCGCGCCGGAGTGCCCCAAGGCAGTGTGCTCTCGCCTCTAGCTTTTACGCTATACACCAGCGACATCCCGACCTTCCCCGGGACGCACTTAGCCTTGTTCGCCGACGACACGGCCATATATCGCTCCGGCAGAAGCGAACAATGCATAGCTCGAGTCCTCCAACAATCGGCCAACGCCCTAGGCGTCTGGTTCCGAAAGTGGAGGATCGAAGTTAACCCCGAGAAAAGCCAAGCGGTTTTGTTTGACAAAACGCGAGGCCGTTACTCCAGACCCGCTCCCAGCCCGATCACCATGTTTGGTAAGCCGATCCCTTGGGAAAAGCAAGCCAAATACCTAGGCGTGATCCTTGACCGACAACTTACGTTCGGTGAGCACATAAAGAAGGTACGCTCGCGTGCCTCTTTCGCTCTCGGTAGGCTCCACTCCATGCTGAATGCACGCAGCAAGCTATCCCTAAGATGTAAACTGCGCATCTTCACGACGTGCATACGCCCCATAATGACGTATGCGAGCGCCACCTTCGCGCACGCAAAGTCGCATCATATCCATAGGATGCAAGTAGTCCAAAATCGATTTCTCCGAAAGGCCACGGGCGCCCCGTGGTTCATTAGGAACGAACGACTTCATGTCGACCTCAAAATCCCGACAATGAAGCAGTTCATGAAACGACTAACGCAGCGTTTCATCGAAACTGCTTCAAAACACCAAAATCCCCTTATCGCATCGGCTACCCGATACACCCCCTCACAGATCAGTAGGACTCGCCGCCCGCGGCATACCCTCGTCGAACCCGACGACGCCATCACTCAGATCCAAGAGAGCCGTAGGGAAACCAGCACTCTTAGAAAACACAAGAACAGACCGCGTTCCGTATTCAGGCCCCGCCGTCGGGGCCCGTCGCGACGCCCCCGTAAAGATCCCTCCCGACCTTTGATTACCGAGCCAGCCCGTGTCGCTGAGCCAGTAGTTTTAAACTCCCCAAATAATGTTATGACCCAGCCTGTCCCTTGCTGTTCCTCCCAAAATGACGCCGCTAGCCGAGGTCCGTATCCCACAGGGGATGCCCTAGCGAGCGGTCATGTAGGTTTAATTTAGTTTGTAAGCCCTGGCTGGGGGCCTTAGAGTCATTTAAGGCCACCACAGGATAGTCCGGTTAAGCAGTAACCAGCCTTAGTGTGCTGAACTGCGAGTGGTCATCGTCAAAAAAAAAAAAAAAAAAAGCGACCGAATCAGTATTGGATTAGCGATACAAGCGAATACTTCGAAAGCGAACTTCAAGTGCGAATAAAGTGATCAGTGGTGAAGTTGTGTGTTATAATTAGTGAGTTGTAATTAGTGTTTTTAAATTAAAGTGTCATTTTGGTTATTTAATCGGCTGTTTTTATTGTCACGAACCTCAAGCTCGTAACAATTGGTGTCAGAAGTGGGATATTTAAACCATGCCGATTCTAGCAAAGGACGACACGGAGGTTATCCGTACCCGGAGTCAACGTCAGCAGGAGACGGACCAGAGGCGTTTTGGAGGTACAACGCCGCAGACGTCGGAGGGCCAGCTGCCGATTATGGAGGCCGGTCCGTCCACAGCAGCTCCAGCATCTGCAGCACCAGACTTTGCTGCTCTGATGCTGATGGAACAGGCCCGCCGTCAGGAGGAGCAGGCCCGCCGGTTGGAAGAACAGCTGCAGCGTGACAAAGAGGAACAGGCTCGCCGGCAGGAGGAACAGGCCCGTCGGTTGGAAGAACAGCTGCAGCGTGACAAGGAGGAGCAGATGCGCCGCCAAGAAGAACAGACGTTCCTCATGAAGGATCTGCACGCCACTTTCGGTAAAGAAATTAAAGTCGTACAAGATAAGGTAGTTCAGCACGAGAACCGGCTGATAGAAGCTGAAACCCAGATTGCTGAAATGAAAAAAACAATGGCCAACCTAAAAGTTGGAGATGGGGTGGCAGTGTCAGTAGTTACTACACCTTCGCTACGTGGATTCAAAGTGCCGCCGTTCGATGGGACATCTTCCTGGTCAGCCTACAGAAGACAGTTTGAGGCTGTTATGAAAAAGCGTGAGGAACGATGTCATCCAGCGGGACCTCGGGATTGAGGGCCTGGACGAGCACGTGCAGCGCCTCGCGAAGGACATGTTCGCGCGTGCCGACGCATCCGCTTGGCCGCACGTCAAGCAACTTGCGCCCTGGCACGCGCGCCCTCCTGACGCGAGGCGTCTACCCCGCGACCTGGTCGGGGACGTAGACGGCCCCGTCGCACCGGACATGACGCCTGAGTAGGCCGCCCCAGGCTACACGCGACCTACTCAAACAATAACACTGCCCACCTTACTCTCACTACGGCGCGCAACTTGTTCTAAGTTAATATAGGCGAGTTGCGTTCCGTCGCACACATGCTTTTCTCCACAGGCGCTTAAACTCACGCACCGAATATTGCACTGTGGACTCGCTATTCGGTGCAGACGCACTGGGCGGCAGTACTCACACTTCAAGGCCGCCCACACACACACATTTGACGGCCCTGCGGTCCGGAACGTGACCGGCTAGCTCTGGAAACGGGACGGACGGGGGCCACATACTTACTGCAGGTTCGTCCAAAGCCGACATCTTTCGTCGCTGGTCGTTCTCGCTGGGCCTCCCCCAGGTCACTGGGGGTCTCACTCGGCGGGGACCGACCGCCGAAGATGTCGTGAAGAAGCGGCACGGAGTTAAATCTTTTAGTCGCCGCGGCGCGCCTGCAGCCCACATGCATTTACACATACGGGCGCGCGTTGCTATTCGTTTTGAGTAGGCGCGCGCCCGAGGAAGCTCCGCACAAAATCGTGCACCACGATGGACGGGCCCATCTTTATGGGCCGAGGGGTGCCCCCGCGGGCAGGGGGCCTAGCCCCGTGACCGCTCGCCACGTCCCCTGACGGGGACGTAGCGACTTCCACCAGACAAACCGTTTTATTGATTTTGTGGCCGTCACAGAGGTAAGATCAATAAAAAACATAGGGAAATTATTATTTAATTGCTCAATACACATATCTACATAATTTAGAATATCGTAATTATACAAACTGAGGCAATAATCTAATGTAAACAATAACTGTACCTAACTTTTTTCACTAAGATATCGACTATACTCTACCAAATTAACTACAAAACGTTTATATGACTAATTTTACACAATAATGAACTATTATCTTATATCTAAATAGCTATATAATTGAAATAACAATAAACATAAACATTTCGTTAATAACATGGCAAGATTAAGGATTATATTGGTAACAAAGAATTTAAGCGTTGGTTTGCCTACCCCCCTACTTGCGCCTACGTACGAATCGACGTCAGGGCATCGTGCACAGCAACTGTAACAAATTTTGAAATATTTTATTAATGTCAAATTCACTTTAAGGACACCGTTGATCCTGACGTTGAATTAAACGAAGAGGAAGCAGTTATTCGCGAAGGTAACGAAGATAATGTAGTTGATCGAGAAAACGAATCTTCTACTAATACAGACACAGTGAATCCAGTTATTTTAAAAAAGCCGACTAATGCAAGCAATAAAAAGGAAGTAAACAGAAAGCGGAAAATTAAACATCAAATGGAACAAGCGTACGATGTCCTTAAAAAAATAAGTACAGAGCCAGAACCGGTTGAAGACGAATGCACTTTATACACAAAATTATTATGTGCAAAGTTAAAATCCATGGACGTATTGACTCGTGACATCGCCATGCACGAGATTGATAATGTGATGTTTCGCCTAAAACAACAGCAAGCGTTTCCACGATTTCAGAGTCCACCTAATCAACCATATGCAGGACTTCACTTGCCTCAAAATCCATTAGCTCCTAGTTATTATCAAAACATGCAATCGTCAGTGGGTTATCAAACGTCATCTTATCAGCCATCGCCACAGTCCCATTCTCAACACAAAACAAACTTTCAACCATCTCCACAGTCTCATTCTCAACGGCGACCAATCTTTCAGCCATCTCCAGTCTCATTCTCAACAATCTGCATACTTCCAGCCGTCTCCACAGTCACATTCTCAAGTATCTGCATACTTCCAGCCGTCTCCACAGTCACATTCTCAAGTATCTGCATACTTCCAGCCGTCTTCACAGTCACATTCTCAATTATCTGCATACTTCCAGCCGTCTCCACAGTCACATTCTCAACAATCTGCAGACTTCCAGCCGTCACCACAGTCACATTCTCAAGAATCTGCAGACTTCCAGCCGTCACCGCAGTCACATTCTCAAGAATCTGCAGACTTCCAGCCATCTCCACACTCAAATTCGCAACAATCTTCTGATATGGAAGAGTATTCCATTCTCAACCATTTCCAGGGTTTGAGTCTCTTTCTAAAGAGCAATCAATTGATCAATTGTATGCAGATGCAGTTTCTAAAATATTTGAAAAATCTGAATAAATTATAAACGCTCACCTTGACTTCTTCTCGCAACTCTTGAATCAAAGCCTGGCAAACTTCCATTATCGCATTACCTGCTAAATTATTAGCTAACTTTTTTCAAATGCTAATTTGTAGCTCACTAACCCTGTGCGGCAAACGCTCTTACGCGTTCAAAAAAAAATTCGTGTGGTGCTATAAACACTTATGCGCGGTTGAAGGAAGTCTACCCGGTGCGGCTGGCCGCATTAGTGCGGCCTTCAATACTTTGTCCAAGTGCGGCACGGCGCTTATGTGAGTTTGAAAATTTTCGAGTTTTATGACAGTTATATAATAATTAGGGTACATGTAAAGGATGTCTCACACCATGGTATTTTTTTGTAAGTACATTTTTTCTCGAGTTCGGATCAAGTTACCTGTTATTTTCATTATTTGTTGATGAATGAATGAATGAATGAATGAAATTAAAAACTTAGTGTTGCCATTTCATGGTCAATCAAGTATATATATATATGATTTTATGAATCGTCTGGTAGCAGAACAGACTCATTACCCGTCTGCCGAAAGGAGGGTTGTGTTTTTCGAGCGTATGTATGTCTCATTCTTTGGCACGCTCTACAGCCTAAACCGTTAAACGGATTACGACATATGAGGTGTCATAGAATTCGTCTTAGTTGTGGAAGTCACATAAAAGTATTAATTAAAAAAAAAAAGCAATACCTGGCTGCATTAAAATACAAAGTGAACTCAAAAGACGGAAACAAGATGTAAATAAAGAATCAATGCAGTCGGGCTTTTTGATTTTTTTATTATTATTTTTTTATGTTTTTTTTTGGTGGTAGAAAATTAGTAGAATAAAAAAAGTAAATATCAATTAAAACATTTATTTAAGTACACATAAAAAATATTAACAAACTATGACTTAAAAAATATTAACAAACTATGACTTAGACATTTAGTTGGTCGGTATGTGGGAAAATAAAACTACAAAAAAATTATTAAAACCTTTATTTACACTTTTAAATTATTTTAACTACTACTAGACATTTCGTCATGGTGTGGCCCGTAACAGGAAAGACAGAGACCAACATCGCAATCTGGGCACATTATTTTTGTGTCTTTCCTTTTTTTTATCTTTTACCCAGCACCTGACACATTTGCGCCTTTTAAGACATCCGTTGCCATTTCTGTCTAGCTCTTTTGGCATGTGTCTTGCTTTTTGAGGCGCAAATGTGTCAGCTGTAGGGGGAAGAAGTTCAAGCAGCACTTTTCCCCTATATGACTCTAGGGAAAGAGTGCTGCTTGTACCTTTTTGGTACAAAAAAAAGGAATTCAATAATAACATCTGTAAAATGTGTATCCCTATTTTTTTGTACCACCTCATCGATTTGTGCTCGCTTTTATAATATGATAACATTTGGTCGTGTCGATCAACACCTTTCATAAATTTATTATATTTGGTTTGTTGACCACACGACCACGCCTATTTTCCACTGGCATCAGTTGGGGTGAATGCTCAGTGGAAATAGTGAGCACATCTCTCTTGTCTTTCCATTTACAGACACAAACACCTTTTCCGTTGTACCTATAAATACTTCCACCTTTTAAAAGTTTTTTTTTATTATTACACTTTTTGGATTACTTTTTCTTTTTGGTAGTAAAGTCCCAGTGCAGTATGTTTTTTGTATTAATAACGTTTCCGCCAATTGGACGCTATTGTAAAAATTGTCCATATACATATACGGAATGGCCGCTATTTAAATAATCTTTTAAAAGTTTTAAAACAATTTTATCTACATGGCCTTTACCACCAACTTCGACGTCTTGTGCCCCTTTGTACATGTGAATTTTATGGACTAGTCCTTTTGGATCAGCCAAAACATATAATTTAATACCATATTTATGTTTTTTATTTTTTATATATTGTCGAAATACTACACGCCCTCTAAATCCAACCATTGACTCGTCAATGCTCAGTTCTCTCTCCGGATATACTAATTTTTTCATAATATCATTAAAATAATTAAGCAGATAATCAATTTTTGAGTACTTTATTCTACTTTCATAACTCCTATTAAAAAAAAGGCATCTTAAAATTATCAAAAATCTGTCCCTGGACATATATTTATTAACTTGAAATTTGACCAGGTAATTTTTCTTCCAGTAATCGGCTATTTTATTCAGCCTAGCGGTTCCTATAAAAAATAGGATTCCTAAAAATGTCCAAAATTCGTTACCATTCGTATCCTTCCACTTGGTTAATCGGCTGTTAGGCTTAAGTGGCCTGGATATCAAAATATGGGCATGCATGTTGGTCATTTCCGCTAGGCTGGTCATAAATTCATCTTCAAAAACTGCTTTAAAATACTCGATAGGTCCTTTAGTTGCTGCCTCCGAGATCTTGACCTCGGGGGTTCCAACAAATTGAAAGTTGTTTTCAATCGCTGACTCCTCGGTCCACTCGCCATCCGGAGACAAGTCAGAAACGGAAACTGTTGTGCTATAAAGGAGAAAAAATAATCATGTAAAAAAAACAGTTCAATTCTTGAAATAAACAATCGATACAAAAAAAAAAAAAAACAGTTAGATATTAATTCTTGGGTTCCTTACCTGTCTGACGCGTTGGTGGAGATGCTTTCGCTATCAGAGACGTCGGATTCGACATCGGTGAAATTTTCGCCAAATATATCGCTCATGTCGCGTCGCACATCTTCATAACTGCGTGCCATCTAAAAATAATGATTTATGGTATATTTTGTGCCTCATAATCATTTGCCCTGCAAGGCTCCCCAGAATTTGCATTTTATGTGTGCACCAATGCAATGTGCTCTCGTCTAGGAGTCGTCGCTATTAGTTCACTGACGCTTCCGTAATTTTTGTAGTGGCGCTGGTGTCGTGTTTACTTCATGTTGCGCTCGAGTGTTTTTTACATGTATATTAAATATATTTGATATTACGAACTATCAATATCTTTAACGGCAGATATAAGTGTAAATAAAGTACATTTGTTATGTTTAAGACACTTTTTAAGTTACACGGGGGCCATGCTGAATAATTCTGGCTGGCACGGCTCCCTTTTTTTCATATTTCTTTAAAAGTACAGCATTACATTGAAAAAGAAACAGATACATGTATTCCTAGAGACGAGCACATTGCATTGGTGCACATCAAAAACAAATTCTGGAGTGCCTTGCTATAAAAGCCAGGAGCCATACAATGAACTATGAGCAAGAAGAAGATGCTTATGTTGAAAAAAGTGAAGAAGATAGATGAACATTATTTCAGATTTTTCGTGTACTGTGTGTTTCAACTCATCATTCGTCAATTTCGAAGTACTACGACGAATTGGCGTCAGCTACATAAATATTGGGTATGAATACCATATTTTCGAATGTTAACTGAAATAAATTACGCTAAAGATAGCTCACAATAATAACTGTTGGTACTTACCATGAAGATCACAGAGTCCAGTAAGACACACCAACGATCACAAGGTATTTTCAGAGTCCAAAATCACAAGCCAAAGTAATCACAAGGTGTTATCAGAGTCCAGAATCACAAGCCAAAGTTATCATGGGGTAGATCAGAGGTCCAGAAAACAAGCAATGGTCAGAATAAAAAGGCAAGAGAAACTATCGAAAGGGAGAGCACGGAGAGTACGTCTGTTCACCACGAAAGCAAAACAGAAGTGACTCAAGTAGGCGTGTGTAACTCTTTACGGAACCGACTCACTGATCCGAATCACTGAAGTGATCCAAAAGATTGGTTCACTATCTACGTTTCAAACGGATCATTTGGATCTGGAACATTACTTTGCTCTGGCTCAATTCGCGCGACGCGTCGCTCGCGAGGCGACTGAGCCGCGAGCGAGAGAGACAAATTGAGACACTGAGTAACTTAACTATTGACTCGCGGCTCGCGACTGGCGAGTGAGCGGACGAAATAATTACAATCTATACAAGTCAGAAAGAGATAACAAATGAGAAGTGTATCACTCAATTCGTACGGATTTTCGCTTTCGATATTCTTGCAGGTAAAAATGACCACTAAGGCGCTTACGTGCCAAACACTATACGGTCGTTTTTTGCATGTAATGTTTGCATTAACAAGTTGTCATTTTACGTTGATGCGGTTGCACTTGTCATATTGTTTATGTTCGTTAGCGCCAGTTTACGAAAACATATAAGGACTTCTTTGCATACCTAGTGATTGTTGTAACTTACTTTATTTTTTTAAATTCCTTTTCATCATAAAGTTAGTTATTCAGAGACTTTACGAGAGAATTCTTTGTAAATAGACATTGTGTTGTGTAAATGGACATTTTTGTTTTGTGTGTAAATAGACATTGTTGTTTTGCGTAAATAGGTTTAGTTTGTTAGTTTTTAGTGACTTATCTCGGACTCTCAATGAATGAGTGAATAAATGTGCACTTAGGTATATCAAAATTCTACGTGTTCGTACTTTGCAGTAACAGACTTTCTCCGTTAAAAGTACCTATTTTAACCTATAGGTACTTGAACTATAATTTTCTCACCTATATATATATATTATTAAAATGCCTCCAACAAGAAAGAGAAGTCCATTGTGGAACCATTTTAGTGAGCTCGCGGATAACAAAGCAAAATGTGGTTATTGTGCACAAATTTTGAGTATACAAAATAAATCAATCGGTAATTTGAGCAGGCACATGAGATTGAAACATCCTACTATTCAAATACAGTTAAGCAGACAACAGAATACAACTCAACAGCAGTCTTCAACTTCAATACCAGACCCAGTACAATCTACGTCATCAGTTACATCTACACTTCTCATCAAAAAAATCGAAACACTTTCGTTTTTATTGTTTTTGTCCTAATTTTTTACAAAAGAGAATTAATTCCATGAAAAAAAAAACATTATTGTGTAGCTGGCAGTTTGGTCATTACAGTAAGAAGAAAAAAATCAAAATTCGAAATTAGAATTTCATTTGTTTATCCTATAAATGAAATTAATCACTGTTTTGAGACAAATGTGTATTTAGGGTTGGAGTACGTTTCTCGTTTAAAAACTAAAATTAGCGCTTGTCTTTAAACTTTTTGTTTCTTATTTCATTTACTGTGACTTTGGGACGTCTGAAAAAACTTTTTTTTCTAAAACATATGGATACTTCGCCCGCAGAAGCCGCCCAAGTGGTGGCATTGCTGGATTCTGGACTTAGTCAGCGTGTTGTGGCTGCAAGATTGCATCTAAGCTTATCATCTGTTCATAGAGTCTACAAATGCTATCGGGAGACTGGTTCGTTCACGCGCCGTTCAGGATCTGGCAGGAATCGGGTCACTTCTGAGCGAGATGATCGATTTATTGTAACAACCTCTTTACGAAATCGACGCCTTAACGCTTTTCAACTGCAGCAGCAGCTTCGCGTTGTACGAAGAGTAGCTGTAAGTGACTCTACAATAAGAAGAAGGTTGAAGGAACGCGGATTGGCACCGCATAAGCCAGCGAATGGGCCGAAATTAACTGCAGACCATCGAAGAGCGCGCCTTAACTTTGCACGCGAGCACCTAACTTGGTCATACCTTCAGTGGAGCAAAGTACTGTTTTCTGATGAGTGTAAAATTATGCTGTATGGTAACGACGGAAGGAACAAGGTCTACAGAAGAGATGGAGAACGCTTTGCACAATGCTGCATTGAAGAAAAGGTCAGCTATGGTGGCGGTTCGTGGACGGTTTGGGGAGGAATCAGCGCCGACGGTAAGACAGAACTTGCCTTTGTATCTGGGCCACGGCTGCCTGCACTAAACTCTCATCGGTACATCGAACAGTGTCTTGAACCTCATGTGATGCCCTATGCACATTTTATTGGCAACGACTTCATATTCATGCACGACAATGCTAGAGCTCACACCGCGGGCGTCGTACGAGATTATCTTACCGAAGTCGGTATCTCCATTATGGTATGGCCAGCAAGAAGCCCGGACATGAATCCCATTGAACATCTATGGGATGAATTAAAGAGACGAATTCGAGCAAGAGATCCAGCCCCAGAAACACTTAGCCAGCTGCAAAATGCAATCCAAGAGGAATGGGATAATATACCACAACATGTGATCGTGACTCTCATCCGATCGATGAAGAACCGTATGGAAGCAGTAATAAGAGCTCGCGGAGGGAATACAAGTTATTAAATAAACGTTTCTTACATTTTTTTTCATTTACGCGTGTTGTTTTACCCATTTCCTTCATATTCCATACAGGGTAAAAATTACTCATTATACAAAATACGAAACCTATGAAGACTTAATTTGAATTTAGAACATTAACATTAGGATTTAAAAACCTCATACTACTCACTATTAAATGACATTTTACATTTATTCCTAAATATACACATTTTTCTGATAATCCTTATCAAATCATAAACTGCGAGGTGTTTCGATTTTTTTGATGAGAAGTGTATATCTCAAGATGAAGTAGCTGCAACTTCACATATTTCCCTACCGTCAACTTCTCATGGGCCACCAAAACAATCCACTATGGCAGAATTTATCCATAAACCCGTGCCTGTTAAAAAAACTAATGAGATCGACAAACAAATTGTCAAAATAATTGTCAAGAATTATCACCCATTTGCGCTCGTAGAGCAAACTGAAATAAAAGAGTTGTTCGCCATGATTATTCCTGGTTACCGTTTACCGACTAGAAAAACTGTATCAAACAGTCTTTTGCCAAAAATCTACCAGGAATGTTTGGAAAAAGTGCAGGTTAACATAAACTCCGCCTGGGCTGTCTGTCTAACTACTGATTCCTGGACGTCGATAAATAATGTCAGTTTTATTTCTGTCACCGCCCATTATTTAGATAATACTAACATAATGAGGTCATACCTATTAGATTGTTTCTCATTCTCTGACAGACACACGGCAGAAAATCTGTGCCAATCTTTGCAAGCAAAAATTGTCGAATGGAAGATTCAAAACAAAGTCGTTGCTGTAGTGAGTGACAATGCCGCCAATATCTCGGCTGCTATTAGGATGGGTGGCTGGAAACATATCGGATGTTTTGCTCATTCTGTAAATTTGGTTGTACAATCGGGTTTAAAAGAAATTAAAAATACTGTCACAAAAGTGCGAATATTTTAAAAGGAGTTCTTCAGCATTGGCAAAATTAAAAGAAATCCAACAGCAAATGGGTCTACCAGAATTGAAATTAAAACAAGACGTAGTCACACATGGAACTCGACACACGACATGTTAAGTCGATTCCTAACACTAAAAGAGGCCATAATTTCTACTGTGGCAATACTCGGCACAGATCTTGAAATGTTAACACCGGAAGACTGGAAAATCGTTAAGATAGCTGTTACAACCTTAAGACGACGTCTAGCAAATACAGCTACTGAGACGATCCGTGGTTGTACCACGGAGTCAACATCTGCAACTACGGCTGAAACTGCAACTCAACCTGTAGCTGCAACATCAGCATCGCTATGGGACGATTTTGATGCTGAACTGAGTGAAATCAAATGGCAGCAGGAATAAGAGAGCTGGATAAATATTTGAACGACGAAATGCTGCCTAGAAATGAAGATCCCTTAATTTGGTGGGAAAGCAGAAAAGGAATTTATCCTATTCTGCACCAATATGTTAAAAAGAGATTTTGCATTACCGCAACATCTGTCCCATGCGAACGCGTTTTTTCAAAAGCAGGCCATATTTTGAATACGCGTCGAACGATGTTAAAAGATGACAAAGTTTCGAAATTGCTGTTTTTGAATTACAATTTTGAATAAAACCAAAAAAAAACTTGTAAATAATATAATCAACAAATCACTGTAAATAGAATCGATTTTTAAATACGCCACGCCAGCTGGCCATAAATTAAGGACTGGCTGCCAGTCCTAAGCCTGGATAAAGTATGAAGGAGGATCGATTTTATATACAATCTAATTACGGTACACAATAAATAACCTATAGTAACCACTTATATCATTCACCATTTTTGCTACATAAAATGTCACTGACTCAATCAGTAAGAAACGCTAGCGAAGCAACTCTTTATATTCGGAACATTCTGTATTTTATATCTTTTGAGTCGATGATCCAAATGAGCCAAATGAATCATATCAGTGTTTCGGAACATTTCAGTGATCCAGATGCAAATGTTCCAATCGCAAAAATGATACACTTTGCCCACCTCTAGACTCAAGACTTAATTAGGGATGTCAAAAAAAATCGCTTATGTCAAAATCGATTTCGTTCAACACAAACGATTTTTATTTTCCAAAATCGATTAATTATTTTTTGCTGCCTATTTTTTCAAGCGTGGCTCACATTTAATTTGATTATTTGACACTACTGCTTTCGAGTTACATTATTGCAATTATAGTACTCAATAATACTCTAAAATGTCTTTATTGAGCCGTGCCATCCGCCGCGTCTTTTGCTGTGGGCAAAGATACACCAATGAGTAAGTATCAACATATTCTGAATGAATCATATATATTAACAATATTGTATTTAATATCCTCCTGAGACCCCTGGTATCACCTATGATACCTGGATTCAATATTTTTTTTCTACGCTATCTATCAGTTTTGCTGTGAACTACGTACGAAGTAAGTTGCGTGGAAGGATTGTCTATCGTTGAAATGTGCATTCGGTTCATTCAACGGAGTTTGACATTTGTTTACATTCATTTACGTGAAATTATTTTTGCGAGTAACGATATGTCGGCGAACAAAAACGGTAAATATTGGTTTTAATTACATTTGTATTAATTTTTTAACTGTTTCGAATAGAGAAATGATTAAATTTGAATATGACATTAAGAAAATTGTAAAAGTGTTATGCCAACGTACTTATTTTATCAATTTTTTTTTCGATATCACTGATGATACTTTGGGCGCTCAACACATTTTTAAATTTTTTTGAAGGTTTGGAAGATAATGTGATATCAGAGTTTCTAGTGAATCTAGATGTCTCCGATTGCGAAGACTTTGACGAAGACGATGAAGACATGGATGAATATCCTCAGGATCATCAGATCCTCGAAGAAATAATATCTCAAGATCCTGAAAGTGAGTGGGAGGATTCGGATGACGAGCCTTTGTCCAACGTTGTTAGTCGTCATCATCAGAGACGAGCCCATAACCGACCACTGACGTGGAATCGTTCAGAAAACTTCAATAATACCTTTGACGCAGACCCGCCATTGGAAAGTCAGCCCACGGAAAATCCACCCTCAGTTTTAAATTCTTATGAATACTTTTCGAAATATATTCACCCCGGCTTTTTTGATCTAGTATCGACCTGTACGAACACATCCAGTGTAGAACGAACTGGTAAGTCTCTGAATGCGAAGCCTGAAGAAATACGATCTTTCATCGGCTGTTCTATGGCAATTAGTGTACAGTTCCTCGGATTCGAATGTTTTGGGCCGCAGAAACTCGAGTAAAACTTGTAGCAGAGACCATCACTCGTAATAGATACTTCAGCATCAGAGCAAACCTGAAAGTTGTGGAAGATCACAAAGTCTCTCCAGCAATGAAAGATGTAGATCGGCTCTGGAAAATTCGCCCTATAGTGTCTGAAATTGAGAGAGTTTGTAGAGAAAATGAAAGACAGAAATGTGTGTCCATAGATGAACAAATAATACCTTTTACTGGGAAATGTAAGATGAAGCAGGTCAGGGAGGCATTGATCTGTTAGATCGGATTATTGGAAACTATTTAATGCGCGGAAGAACAGGTAAATGGACTTGAATAATTATTTGTTCTATGGCCGTTCCATGCAATTTCATTCGCAGTGTTCCAGCCCTAGTTTAGAGCGTTTATCTCTCAACAGCCCACGTATGAGTCCCAGATTGACATCAAGCCTTCGACCTCCGTTACCAATGGAAGAAGAACAACTACCACCGAATCGGAAAAGATCCTATAGACTTGCGGAACCAATGCCACATACGTCACAAAGGGTAAAAGAAGCAAAGCACTTGCCTGTATGTGCCAAAGACAATCAAAACACTAGATCGAAATGTAGAATGAAGGATTGCAGACATATTCTTATGTTTTAATGTCAACAGAAACTGTTTTTCTAATTTTCACTTGCAATAAATAAGGAATTAAAGTATGCTAAATAAAAAGTAAAAAATACACGTTTGACTTTAATTAGAACCCAAAGTATCATCTGTGATACCCCCTTTTTTTGCTCTCTGGGGGGGAGGGGATTTTTTTAAATATTTTTGCTGAAGTACTTAGGTTCCTACTACTATATATGCCAAAAATCAAGAGGATACGACAAAATTTTGTACCCTGGGTCTCAGGAGGATATATAGGTACAAGTATTATTTTTAATGTTTTGTTCATTTCAGGCCAATCTACGAAAATAGAGGAGCTGCACCAGGCCCACGACGCGGCGGGCACGCTGCGGCTGGTGGTGGAGTCGGTGGAGGAGGTAAATACCTACAACTATATTACTACCGTTATTATTTTAGAGCCACTTTTGTTATATCAGGACACTAAAATAATGTAAACACACGCCGCAATTTTACTCTCGAAACACGCATAAACAAAGTAGTATACAGGAGAAATACGATTTCATTATTTGTTTTTCTTCGACAGATTCGTCGGATGCTGCTTCCGATCGCCGACGTGCCGGAGCGCATGCGGCGATTGGAGTTAAATCTCCACTGGAAGTCAGTTAGCAAGGAGTTTAAACATTATTAAGCAAATCAATACTTCCAAGTTAATTTAGGGATGTTACTATATTATTACCCTGACAAAAAACAATCCGTCCAACTACGTCCCTCTAAAAGTTTTACCCTAGATTCTAGGGTAAAACTTTTACATTTAGACTAAATAGTTCTCTTTAATTAAAGTTATTAAAGCCATAGATAATGATGAAACCAAGAGGTCCAATTAAGTACATTTTTATTAGTTTTACCCTTAAAACTTTTTGTAACAAACATACTTGAATGTTCTAGGGCGTAGAACATTCAAGAAAGTTGTTACATTTAGGTTTTCAATTTAGGTCCATGTTCAGAAGTTATTTTTATCTACAAATCACAATTTTCTTTTTGCAGAAGTGTACCCCGGCCTGCACCAGCAGCACCACCGGCTCCCAGCAGCGCAAGCATATATGTGGCATGGCTCAGAGAACGTGTTGATTATGGGGAGCCCTGGTGATCGCTATTGTCCCAGTGACTCACCAGGGCTCCCCCATTAAACTATGAACTTCTCCTCAAGTTTTTTATTTTATCTTCATTACCCTTTGTATCTAATTTCCACCACACACACACACACACACTAACATGAAGTAAAGACTTTCAACAGGTAAGGCTGATAATAAGTGAGTATGTTCTAGATGGGTACTAGACTTCATTGTACTACTAATAGGAAGAATCTTATTATGTTATAATTAAGGTGTGTAGAACTGTTTTTTTTTGGCATGGCTTCAAGGCTTGTGCTAACTTTTTCTTAATTTTCTTGTTTGATCCTTACCACAGAATTATTAGTTCAATGTTTTTCGGGTACGGTCGACGTATCTTACATGGTTCTACGGTCTGAGGGCTTGGCAATGGATCTTTTAGGAACGAAATTGTTTATCTAGGTACTGTATTTATTTCATAAAGTTTTAAATAACGTCGTTGAGGTTCATAGCATATTAATATAATTTTTAAATTAAATTAATGTAGAACTAGGCAGTACGGTCCGATGACCGTGGCCTGGTATTGAATGGCCACAAAAATTAAAAAGATGGTATCTATGTTATTGTTTCACAATATAACCTGTGTGCTCTGCAAAAAATGGAATTGTAAGTATTCATATTTAATGTAACTATATAGGTATACATTTAGACTAAATTCTCTATACATTTAGACTAAACTCTTTAAAGTTATTAAAGCCATAGATAATGATGGGACCAAGAGGTCCTATTAATTACCTACATTTTTATTACTTTTTGTTAGGCAAGATGAGGATACAAATCCCAGCGACTGGGTCCCGTCGGAGACACTGCCTCCGACTAGCGCCGACCACGGCGTGCCTGGGGGAAGCGGTGTCGACGGCAGCGGCGAGCCTGGGGGAAGCGGCGCCGGGGGTAGCGGGACCCGAATGACGGCTCTGCTGGAGGCCGCTAAAAGAGCCGTCGTAATAAAAAAACAGCCCGCCAAACGGCCGTTCCGCCCGGATAATTAACATACGCCTAAAGGCAAAGGCGTAGGTAAAAAAACAAAAATAAAATAAATTATTATTTATAGCTTTACCTTTTATTGCACGCTCACAAATCAATGTCAATAATGAATTGCCTACACAAATACACGACTCGGAAAACGAACGGTACCTAACGTTAGGTACACCACGAACGAACGGAACGAATATTATTCTACCTTGACACTCGTAACATAATTAGGTACCTACCTACCCATTTGTGTCGGTAACAAGTGTAACAACCGAACATCGTATGTAACAATTGAAACATTTGTGTGTAGACACCTTTACTGATCCTTATTTTATGATGTTTCCGAAACAATAGAAATGAACAATGAACGCACAGGTGCGGCGCGCCGCACTTGAAGAAAGTTATGTAAATTGAATGGACGCGCATACGCGTCGCAAGCATATGGCAAAAGTACGAAAAACGCGCATGCGCGTCGTTCGCACAGTATGCGATGCATGTAGCTATTGTAGATTTTGAAAACTTGAATAGGTAGGCCAAGCTGCTAAATTTATCACCCGTCGCAAGAAACCTGAGAGTTACAGCCAGTCTTTCCTGAATCGGAATACATTTTCTCATGTTACGGCGCGTACACATAGAACATCCGTTTTACAGGTCCGTTTAAACGTATATGTTATTAGCGTATGTAGTTGTATGAGCGAGTTCATACAGAATACAGTATTCCGGATCCAGTAAAAAATACTGATCCGACAAAATAAGCAGCAATCCGTTTTACAGGTCCGTTTAAACGTATATGTTATTAGCGTATGTAGTTGTATGAGCCAGTTCACACAGTATTCCGGATCCAGTAATACTATACTAATCCGTTTTATCGGATTGAAACCGCACGAGGCTTTGCACGGGGGTGCGCGGGGTGCGATGTGCTACACACAGCCGCCATTTGCCGGTTTCATTCCTAGAGTAGTGCACGTGTCCAGTGCTATCATAATCATGGCAAGCAAGGCGTTTGAAAAATATGTTGAGCAAGAAGTTTTGATAAATTGTGTTGAAAGTAGACCAGTTCTTTGGGACGAAACACTGGAGATTTATAAAGATAAAATTGCAAAAACCGCAGCTTGGCGCGAAATATGCGGTATTCTAAAGGAGGATTTTGAAGCTATGGAACAAAAAGAAAGACAAGAATTTGGTAAGTATTTATTTTATATTGTAATGGAGACATTGTTTTTTATTTTAAATAGCTTCATTCTGCCAAGAAACTGACCCAGATTCGGACACGAAATAGTTTTCGAATTCCGTTCGAACTGAATTTGCAGTTCGACCACCTCGTAGCGTTTCATCATCAGGTAGGCTATTGAAATGAAATGCTTCAGATTCGGATGTGTTGCCATCCTTTAAGCCCTCTTTTTCCCTTACAAAGTTGTGTAGAACGGTACATGCCTTAACTATCCATATAGCTGTTGTTTTGTTGACGTCTAGAGGCCGGTGGAATACTCTCCACTTATTAGCAAGAATACCAAATGCACATTCAACGTATCGTCTAGCTCTGGTCAAACGATAGTTATATATTCGCTTATTTACGTCTAAATGCGTCCCGCTAAATGGCCTCATTAAATTTTCGTGTAAACCGAAACCTTCATCGCCGATTATGACGTAGGGAACTCTCGTTTCTGAGCCTGTTATTAATGGGCAAGGTTCTGGTATTTGTAAACTGCCATCTAGCATCATTTTCCAAAATGTCGACTCCTTGAATATTGATGAATCGCATTCTTTTCCATACGACCCAATACTAACATATAGAAAACGATAGTCAGAGTCTACGATCGCTAATAATATGATGGAAAAAAAGTCTTTGTAATTTAGGTACATTGAGCCACTTTTTGCTGGTTTTCGAAGTCTGATGTGTTTACCGTCCACTGCTCCTAAACAGTGGGGAAAATTTGCTTTTGTGTCGAATCCATTTGATATATGCTCCCATTCACTCACTGTTGTAGGAAGTCGCATAAACTCGTCATTCAAGTTGTTCCATATGCATCGTGTAACTTCCTTAATAATGTTGCTTATAGTTGACACACCGACACGAAAGACGTAATAAAGTTCTTGAAATGTACACCCAGACGCTGCATACCTAAAAAAAATAAATTAATCAATTACTATATTATTACACATATATTGACTTCCCATATAAAGTAACGTTAGTGACTGTAAGGGTTTAGTTTTAGTTAATTTTGTCTATTACTGATTATGTATATGTCTATGTTTCGTAGAGGTACTTCTCTATGGTCAGACTATTAAAGATGGCTTGATGAATAAGTCTTGTTTTATTATAAAACTATAAAATATTATAGTGACCAACAAATTTTGTATGGAAAGTCGAAATTTTTATGAGAGTTTTTAGCAAAGTCGTAAATCAAAACTCATACTTATATATATAGTACATAAATAAAATAAAATTAAACTGAACTGAACTAAATTATAAAATTACCTAATTAAAATAAATTGATTTAAACATTAGTAATACTTTTTTGCTTCCCATTATTTACTGACCGATTAGTTTTTGCACTGTCAATTTGACTTATCCACTGACCAATATGGTAATTAATTACTGACAAGTCTATTCTACCTTCTTATTCGCCTTTCACTTACTAAGCTATTGACAACCATCTTATATTATTATTTACTTGCTTCAGGAAAATATGTTATAAAAAAATGGAATTCGACTAGAGATGCCTGGATACGAACATTGAGTGAGAAAAAGAAGTTGAAGAAATCTGGAGCTGCTGCCTCAAATACCAAGCCTTACAAATATCACAATCAAATGTTATTTTTGAAAAAAGTTGTCACCCCAGGTGATACACACGAGAACGTCCCTGCTAATGACAACATCACGGAAACAGTAGAAAGTAATAAAGACAACGAAGATGAACCTGATCAGATTACGGAACAAAGTGGTAGTGACAGACAAAAGGAAAGACAAAATTTAGCCCCGCCGCAACGCAAGGCAATCAAAAGAAATGTGAATGAAGTAGACGCCAAAATGATTGAATACATGACTGATCAGTTAAAAAAAAGTAAAAATGAGTTTGAAGATCCCAATTTATCGTTCTTCAAAGGTATTTTGCCGCAACTGGCTTCACTTAATGGCGATCAAATTTTAGAATTTCAGTCTGGAGTGATAAACCTTTTACAAAATATTAAAAGTAGAAGATATGGTCAGTCAAACTACGAGTGGCCTCCATATTCACAAAGTTCTAGCACTCCTCACTACCACACCCAAGGTTATTTTAGTAGGCCACATCATCTTGACTCTACACCATCAGTAGAAGGTTCGCCATCAGTAGAATCTACATTCAGCCAGGAGTCAGACTTGCCAGATCTGTCTATGTTTTGAAATAAATCTTCATTTTTGTAAACCTTTTTGTCATTTTAAATTTTAATTGATAATAACAAAAATTAAAGTTCTTACCTTAAAAATATCGCTAGTTTTACTTCAGGGCACAAGCTTTTCCTCCAGTTTGTGTCTTTCTTTTTTAAATCCTTTTCTAATCGTTTAAGAAGGTCATCAAAAGTAGACGTCGTCATTCGGAAATAAGTAAAAAATTTAGATTCGTCTTCTTTCAGCTGACGCACAACAGCACCACGACAAAATCTTTGCCTTAATAGTGGATGTATCCAATAACGCCGGGGCTTCCTCCGCCGCAGACGACGATAGTACCAATACAACACGACAACGTCCATTCTCGTAGAAAGTAGGCGATACACTGAAGAACGAAAGTCCAGTAGCGTCGGATCTGTTAAAATCGGTCCTGTAAATGCTGTGTGAATATTACCTCCAGTAGCGTCGGATCTGTTAAAATCGGTCCTGTAAATGCTGTGTGAATATTACCTCCAGTAGCGACGGATCAGTTAAAAAGGATCCTGTAAAACGGATGTTCTATGTGTACGCGCCCTTAGTGTCTTGTTTTGCGATGAATGGTCCGATTTTGTTGAGCAGATATTCGAAATCAGCTGCGGACATCCGACAAAAATTTTCGAAATATCCAGAGGGTTCTCGAGTTAGGTCATATAGCAGATCTGTAGCATTGTACCTAAAATATTGAAAATAATATTATATTGTACCTAAGATTATTAGAGTAATTGTTAAGATTTAAAGCAGTAATTGTTAAGATTTTTATGTTTTATGTTTTTATGTTCCTGTAAGGATTGGCGTAAGGATAGAAATGAAGCAACTGAATGCTGATATAAGACTGACCATTTATTGGGATAACACACCGTTATATATGAGATTACAATAGTCTTAAAGTTACTTGGTTACACTACCACTACACCTTCCCCCTTTGGGAAAAAAAAAAGTGTTATATAAGGTAAAAATTACACTTTTTTTTTTTTTTTTTTTTTTTTTTTGCATTTTGAATACATTACAGATTATAAAATTATTACTGAAAGTAAACAATATATAGTAGTTTACATGTTTTTTATAATAAGCTTAAATTATGATTATAAAATTATTACTGAAAGTAAACAATATATAGTAGTTTACATGAATCATGAATTATGAATCTAAGTATACAATGTTCCTAAAACTAACCTTTTATTGCATTAGAAATGACAAGCCATTCCATGTCATGTCAGTGATTACAATTTAAAACATTGAAAGGCTTCGTACGGTTTTTATGAACTATGTCCTCTTTTCCTTTATTGACAATTTTCACATTAGGATCCAAGTCCTCTAACACTAAATATGGTCCAAGATATACTGGATCCATTTTATTTTCAGATGGATTCCTTAATAGTACATAGTCGCCTTTCTTATAATATACAGGTTTCAAATTGACATCGTGCTTAGCTTTTCGCTTGAGTTTGCTAGTAAGCAAATTATCGCGAGCGTCTTTTTGTGCTAACTGAAGTCGATATTTTAGCTCTAACGCATAGTTATCGTGGGCGTATAAAGGATCTACGACATTACCCGATAAATTATTCGGTAAGATACATTTCCTACCAAAAACAAGTTCATGAGGTGTATACTTAGTTTCAGTGTGTACCGTATTGTTGTACGCAAAACACCAATATGGTAACCAGCTGCTCCAATATCCTGTTTTATTTTCACAGTTAATTCTAAGGTACGCACCCATAGTTTTATGTGAATTCTCCAATGCTCCTATACTCTCGTGATGGTAAGCTGTTGAGGAGAGTTGATTGATTTTTAAGAGTTGGCATACTGCTTTCATTGTACTGGATAGGAACTCTGTCCCCCGATCAGTGGCGACTTCACGAGGTATGCCAAACCTTAAAATAAAATTATCTACTAAGGCACGCGCTACACTTACCGTATCTTTGTTTTGTAATGGATACGCCTCGGTGAACTTGGTAAGCTCACATTGCAATGTGAGTATGTAGCTGTAGTTATTGACATCTCTGGGCAGTGGCCCCATTATGTCTAGAAATACTTTATCAAATGCTGACTTAGCCGTACTCGTTACTACCATCGGTTGTTTAGTATTTATTGAATATTTCTGTTTGTGACACTGCTCGCATTTAGAAACATACTCTACTATATCTTTATGCATGTTTGGCCAATAATAGTATTTTTTGATATTACTCTCCATTCTCCTGATGCCCGCATGACCACTTGTGGGTAACAAGTGAAAGTCGTTCAATATTACTTTTATGTTATCAACGTTATTTACTCTTTGCACCTTATTTACAATACATATACGAGGTCCCGGCCAACTTTGATATTTTTTTATTTCATTTATAAGACCTGCAATGAATTCTTTATTATTTTCATTTCTCAGTATACATATATTATCGATATTAATTGTCTTACATAAACTTACCAAATCCCTCACCAATTCGTCTCGCGATATTGATGATCGGGATGTTCGGTCTAAGTATATAGTACATTTACTCGGTGCATATAATAATTTATTAAATTTTTGTAACCATATTCCACGTTTTATTAATTTACGCAATTCTCCACTACTAATTAGCAAAATTTCAGTAGAGTGATTTGGTTTTTTAACTATCTCGACCACTCTCGGTTGACTGTTATTCAAATTTATGTTGGTGTTATCAATTAACTCATTGTTACTAATATTTTCGTCATCCGCTGCTTGTAGTTTACGACGTTGAGCTCTTGTTAACACATTTATCCTTGTTCTTTCGTTCATATGTTTTAAATCGTCAGACGACATAATAATGCGTGATAAAGCATCCGCAGCTGTATTTTGTTTTCCTTTTAGATATTCTATATCAAAATTATACTCCTCTAATTGTAACCGGAACTTAAGCAATCTACTTGAGGGGTCACGCATTCCAAACAAATAAACAAGAGGTCTATGGTCGGTCTGTATCTTGAACTTTCTGCCGTATAAATATGGTCGAAAGTACTTGACACTCCATACTATTGCTAAGAGTTCCTTTTCAATGGTAGGATAGTTAATTTCGGCCTTATTTAAACTGCGACTGGCATAAGCTACAGGCCGCCCATCCTTATTACATAGCACTGAACCAATAGCAATCCCTGAAGCATCTGTTTGCAAAATAAATTCACTGCCTTCAGTAAAGTCAGGATATTGTAATACTGGCGGATTTATTAACGCCAATTTCAAATGTTGGAACGCGTTTTCACAGTCTTTTGACCATAAATATGTTACACCTTTTGAACATAACCTATTTAAGGGTTGCGCGACCTCTGCAAAATTCGAAATAAACTTTCTGTAATAATTAGCAAAGGCCACGAAGCGCTTGACTTCATCAACACTTTGTGGCCTTGGATAATTTTCTAAAGCCTTTATTTTTTCCTTATCAGGTTTAATACCGTTTTTTGAAATAACATGACCGAGGTACAAAACTTCTTTTTGTAGGAAATTACACTTTGGTGGGTTTAATTTCAAATTTACATTACGTAATCTGCTGAAGACGTCCATTAAGTTCTGATTATGGGATTTCAAATTTCGACCGAACACCACAAGGTCATCTTGATAGACCAGGCATTTGTCGTAATTTAGACCTGACATCGCTATTGTCATCATCCTACTGAAGCTATTGGGACTAGATTTCAAGCCCATTGGCATTCTTGTCATTTGGTACTGATTTTTCCCAGTTGTAAACGCTGTGCATGGCCTACTGTCTTTTTGCAAATTCGTCTGAAAAAATCCCTGAAATAAGTCAAGATGCGAGAAATACACCGCTCCCGATAAAGAATCCAATATGTCTGATATGTTGGGAAGTGGGAATTTATCGTCCTGTATTTTATCATTTAGTTTACGGTAATCGATTACTACGCGCCATTTTTTTTCCTTAGTAGCGTCAACTTTTTTCGGAACCAATAATAACGGACTAGACCATGCACTCCTGGCTTCTTCTATTATCCCACTTTTTAACATGCTATCAATTTGCTTATCTAATTCTGCCTTCTGGGCGTGGGGTAAACGGTATTGCTTTGTGTAAATGGGGGTACTATTTGGCTTTAGCTCAATAGTTTGCTCATATACTGAAGTGACTGTTAACTTGTCGCCAGGTAAATGAAAGACGTCTGGAAACTTTGCACAAATTTTTTCAATTGACTTTTGTTCCTCGTCATTTAAATGTGTCAAATTGAGTAATGTGAATAATAATTTCACCCGATCCGCGTTTATACTGGGCCTATCAAATTTACAGATAAGGTATTCATTTAAATTATTTGTTTTAATTTGAACTGAATTTAATTTAACTTCTGTATCCCTAGTGTTTAAAATTCGTATCGGAATTTTTCCTTTAATTGGCCTGGACAATGTACTGGCTAGGAAAACTCCTTCGCATAGTTCCTGAGAAGTTACTACACAATCTTCCCTTATATTAGACTGAATATAATGTATTGATTCGCAACGCTTAGGTACAATAATGTATGAATCACTTGAGGGTGTCAAGTAATCAACCCGTAATGTAACCCGTTCGTTCCGTTCTGTTACTAATTCTAAACTGTTTAACTCATAATTTATAAGTGCACGATATTTTTTAAGAAAATCCTGTCCTAAAATTCCCTGCGTTTTGCAAGGCAGGCTTTTAAATATAAAAAATTTATGCGTAAAAATGTTCCCCTTATACTTTAACTCTAAATAGCAATACCCTTCCGAAAAAATATCTCCTCCGATACCTTTGACCGTAATGTTCTCTTTATGGGAAGGTATTTGTAAACGTTTCACTGAATCGGATTTGATAGCTGAAATCGATGCTCCAGTGTCTATAAGTAAGTCATGTCCACATTTGTCGATCAAGAATGAAACTTTGTTTAAACTGCTACATGATAACATAAACTCAGTCCCGAAAAAAATGATTCAGCGTTTCCTTATTGGGACTTGCTTGTTCCGTGGTATCTGGATCATTGCCCTCTGTTGTCACGAGATTCATGTTACCCTGAGTGGAATGATTTTCTGCACGATTTTCCGAATAATTTCCGTTAGCGTAATAATTACTTCCACGATGATTACCTCTTGAGTACGGTACCTGGGATCGCTGAGCAGGCGTGCGCCGGTACGTATTATGCGTGCGTCCTCTGGAGTTGGGTTGATAGCCTCGACCTCCTCTGTACTGGCCACGTTGAGGTCTCCTCCCTGTGTTGAAACGATAACTGGAGTTATACATACCTATCATCTCCCCCGTAGCGGATTGAATTTCTTCATCTTGCGCCGCCTGGACTGCTTCTGTCAAGGAATCGAAGTTTCGCGCAGCGATTATAGTACTTAACCGACGATCTCGCAGCCCGTCGGCAAACCTTTTTATTGCCAATTTCTCATTAAGAGGTCGCAAAACATTATAGTTGTTAGGGTTTCCATCTGCCTGCGAGATAGTCAGGTCTATAAACAAGTCTGAAATTTCCTTTCCAAAGTCAAGAACCGTTTTATTTTCCTGTTGAGCATGCTGTAGCTTTGTTTGTAAAGCCACATAACTTTTGCGGGGTAATAATAATCGTCGCATGTCCTTTACAAGCTCATCGACAGTATCATATTTCGGTAGTAATTTTAGCTTTGCCTGCTGCGATAATCGGCTTTTCAGTATGAACATTATTAATTTATTTTTACATTCGGGTTTTGTTAGCACTGAGTCATAATATTCTATAGACTCAATTAATTGCTTTGTATTCTTATCTTCATCCGTCATGACAGGGAATAGGCTTAAAGCTGTTTTTAAATCAAAATTATCTCCCGCCATTGTTTGTGTTTCAAGCAAAGATTTCTTAGTCCCAGACTGATCGATACACAAAGAAAGGACTTCCGTAAATAAATTGTCAAATTCTTCACAAATTTTGGTAATTAAGGAAACTTCTTCTTTCGAGTATTTACCTAATTGCGATTTATATGTCTCTAAAAACTTATTATATTTTAATAGCACTATATCTGCTTCGCTTCTTTTTATCTCTATTACTTTACCTACTCTACGACCGGGACCGATTTTAATAAGGTACGTTCTTATAACTTTTAATTCATTTAAAATTATCGCCAATTCCTCTGCCATAACACATAATTATCTTCTAAATAAACTAGCGTTAAACATTATAATGTGCATTAATATTCATAACCATGCACATAAATATACTAATACAAAATATGTTGTTATACCGTATCTAAAAGAAAAGTGTAATGCATAATATTCATATATCTATAGCATAGCAACGTTAAGCACAACTAAATAGACAGTATAGTACTCATTACTAAACATTTCCTTTAAATACGGTCACATTGAGCCCCTTACAATTTATGCACTGCATACTCGCATCACTTTACGCACTGGGATATGGGTAATCTTTGCACTCCGCACAAATCACGGCACCAACACTAACACTTCTTCTTCACCTCATACTACACTGTCTGGTTTGATCTCGTGTCTGCGCAGGATACTCGCATAGCGCGTCAGCCTTATCTCATCCAATCTCCTTAGTATTTGCTTGTCATGGCACCTTTTTGCCAATTTATACACGACTATGATAATTCCAAACACCAACGTAGTACATATGATGATAAGTAAAATATTTGTCGTTTCGTGTTGCTGAACTTGTTGTGTACTAGCTGTATTTTGGCCCCCGCTCTGAGCAATTACAACTTCCTCCTTTGAGTTGGTGCCTCCCATTTTTGAAGATAGATAATACTTTCAAGACCGAGTTTTTGATTAAATTGTCGCGACAGTTGCACACAGTGTCTAGCTTCTGAGTAATAACACATCTTGGTAAATTGAATAATGAATAATTACATTCAAAAGTCACTGGTCCCGATAGATGTTTACATAACTTAGTCCTTATTGGGACGCGCGAACGCACTCGTGCAGACTTCGGGTGTCACGGTCGCCATGTAAGGATTGGCGTAAGGATAGAAATGAAGCAACTGAATGCTGATATAAGACTGACCATTTATTGGGATAACACACCGTTATATATGAGATTACAATAGTCTTAAAGTTACTTGGTTACACTACCACTACATTCCTATCTGTCTAATTCTTGAATAAATGATTGAAAAATAATTGTTATGTTCTTTATTCATTTCAAGACTAAAAGGCTAGGTTTGTTTACAATACGTTTATATGTAGGTAACTAGGTATGAGGTATGGAAATGAGACTTTCTACCGCTATCAGGATCCTGGTCATATATGTAAATATTATAGATTCGGATATCAGATATAATAAATATATACTGACTTTATATAAAAAAATAAACTTACGTTTTGCGACTCTTATACAATGACACCATCCACCACCGTCTTTTTCGTCTTTCTTTTGTTTTTAAATATTCACCACCGAGCAAAATAACAGTAGCTGCTGCTGCAGCAAGGCGTTTTCTTTTATCCATATTGAAGAACGAACAAGCGGACAGCTCGGTTCAACAGCGCGATGTGTAGCCGCCACGGACGGCTCGGCTGGCGTAGGATCGTGCTACCCCGCGTCGTTTAAACGAGCAGGCTTGCGTCCGTATTTAGCCGAGCCGCATCTCCACGGACGGCTCGGCTCGCGTAGGATCGGGCTAGCCCGCGTCGTTTAATCGCGCCTTAATGGAGATGATGAAACAAAAGTGTCAGCACAAGTTTATTATGATAAGCATAAACATTATAAAAATAAAAAATGAATAAAACATTTGACTTGTATCTTTTCATGCCATTTCTGACTCCTAATGGTATAAGTCAACCGCATATCAATGGTAACAAAACTAGTAAAAGCAGATCCTGTCTTCTGTAAAACATATACATGAAGCCAGTGTCTGCAATAGTTTTGTTATCTTTGACATGTGGTTGACACAAATAATGTTCAATCCAGTACCTACAATATACCACTAGCCGGATTAGTTCGGATACAAAATGTAGAGGCGCTACTGTCTACTTTAGTTGGCATAAAAATGCCGTAAGAGGGCACTCTTTACCTGTTATACTTACAGTACTCGTTGAAGGGGAGCGCAGTTTGTTCGTGGACGCGAGCGTGTCACGACGTGTTTGTTAAGTTCGCGAACATGGAGTGGTCCGATGAAAAATGTCTACAGCTCATAGAAGAATACCGTAAACATAATGTTTTATGGGACCCACGAGATGAAAACTACAAGAAAAAGAATTTAAAAGGAGACGCCTGGAAGATAATTGGCGAAGCATTAAACACTGAACCCGACTTATGTAAAAGTAAAATATCTATACTGTTATCTGGCTTTAGACGTGAGAAAACCAAAGTTAATAAAAGCAAAGGAACGGGAAAAGGTAAAAATCAAGACCACTTGTTATTTTATTTATTTATTTAAGTAGGTACTTTTAACAAAATAATTTACGAATTTATATTTTTTCAGGTGCAACGCAGATATATCAAAGTTCGTGGTTTGCATATGAAGCATTTTCTTTTTTACTAGATCGCGACAAACCTAGGGAATCGCTTAATACTGTAAGTACAAAGTTTTAATTTCTTTAAACTTTCACGATTATTATTCATATTAATATATTATTTAACGGGTCTAAATCGTGTATATTTTTTTATTAAAAAAGGTCGCATACCTTTCTTAATAAAAAATTATACACGATTTAGACCCATTAAATGATATATTAGTACCATAGATATATTACTATAGTGCGTTTCACGAAAGAATTCCCTTCGCCGTAATATTGGTACTACTGACTGTCAAGGACATCAAACACTTAAACACATCACTGAGTTGTCGAAGTTTTCAGTGTTTTTTAATTTTTTTACGGTGCTAATCATGCCGAAGACCCTTAAAAGTGGTGAAAGAGAGTTGGTGTTAAAAGTAAAAACATTTTGTGAAAGAGAAAAACGTAACAAAGAACCAATAATTCCATTAGAACGTGTGAGACTCCGCGTCGCCGCCATGACAGGTTTGTAAAATATGGTTGCCAGGACTTAATGCTCTCTATTTCCCTGATTCCCCATTGTTAACCCGTTGGTATGTCGTGATATTGTATGTGCACATTATTATATTATGAAGTATATATTCTTGAAATAGTTGCATACAACCAGAAACGCCACTTTTAAGAAATAAGTACTATGATGATTGTATTTGTTAAGTGATTTAATTAATTTGGTGATGTTTGTTTTAGGTATATCGGAAAAAACTGTTACAAAAATTACCAAAGAAGGTAAGGTTGCTGCCAGTACATCAACCAAAATTTCAACTCCAGGAAAACATCGTCCTAGAGAAAAAGGGGTTAAGCTGGACGATTTTGAGCTTTGTGCGTTACGTCATAAAATTCATGAATTTTATGTTGTAAAGAAGGAGCTGCTAACTCTCACTAATTGTTGCATGAAATGAAAAATGAAATCGATTTCAAGGGTAGTCGTACCACTTTGTGGAGAACTATGAAGGAGTTAGGTTTCTTTTTCAAAAAATGTAGATCTAAAAGAAAGATACTAATGGAGAGACACGACATTGTGGCATGGCGTTTTCGATATTTAGAAACAATCCGAAGTAATCGCCTAAATGAGCAACGACCAGTCGTATACTTGGATGAAACATATATTCATTCCACATACTGTGCTGGTAAATGTTGGCAAAGTGAATCTGAAGAAGGGGTTTTGTCATCAGATTCAAAAGGGCCAAGATGGATAATTGTACATGCAGGCGGTAAAATGGGGTTTATACCCAATGCGCAGTTGATTTTTAAATCTCAGTCTAAGTCAGGAGATTATCACGATGACATGAATAGAGAAAATTTTATGAAATGGATTCAGGAGAAGCTTTTACCTAATCTGCCTCCTCAGTCAGTAGTGGTAATGGACAATGCGTCATACCATACAGTAGCGGTGAATAAAGCGCCCACCATGTCGAGTACAAAAGCAGGAATGCAAGAGTGGATTACCAACAAAGGCCTTGCATATTTACCGACTATGGTAAAAGGCCAATTATTGGAAATTATTAAAGACCATAGAGAACCACCTCTTTACGAAGTAGATTTATTGTTGCAAGACCACGGTCATAAAGTTGTAAGACTTCCTCCGTACCATTGTGACCTGAACCCAATCGAGCTCATTTGGAGTCTTTTGAAAAGGAGGATTGCTGAAAAGAACGTGGGTCAGGAAGCAAAAAATATTGTTAACATTACAGAAGAGGCATTTTGCAGTATAACGCAAGAAGAGTGGATAAAAGAATGTTGCCACGTGGAAAATATAGAAAACAAGTACTTTAACAATGGAGTTACTGTTGATAATGAAATTGATCGCTTTATAATAGAAGTACGAGATGAAAGCGAAACTTCTGACGATAGTGACCCTGAAAATAGTGATACCAGTATTATATCCGGTGTTGGGCCTTTGCACGAGCACAGTTATTTCAAAAAGTTATAAGTGAAAAAAAAAAAAAAATAGTAAAAGTAATAAAGTAGTAAGTGTCTGTAAAAGATCGCTTTTAGCGATAAGACCGCCCATTGTTACACCTTTTTTTAGCTATTAAGCTTCTAATTGTAATTTGCTATGGTGTACAATAAAGAATATTCTATTCTATTCTACTGTCGTTAAAACATTAATATAAATCTAAACCGCAAATAAACAATTATTAAGGTTAAATAACAGGAGTTTTATTTGTATAAATATGTTATTCACCCCATTTGTAATATTAGATAATCATTATTAATATAAAAAAATATAAAATTTAAAAAAAATTTTATTACATAAATATAATCCCCCGATTATTAGGTAATATAATCATCACTACCTGGCCACACTCAATTAAGCGTTACCAACATAACAGCGAAGGGAATTCTTTAGTGAAACGCACTTTACCAGATGGATAGTGATTACGTCACGATATTTAGGGTAAGATTTTTATGGTAGGAACACTGCAGGGTTGAAGCGATAAAGACGAAGTGGTCAGGCTTTGACACCATCTGGTAGTAAAATATCTTTGATTATAGTTCGGCCGTTCAGAGAATGCGTTCCTGACACGTCGCGATTGAACTGACGACGTAACTTTGTAATGGCGTTGCAGTTACGATAAAAATATTTTTGCTGGTTGTTTACCGTTTTAACAATTGATGAGCATTAAAACAACATTATTATATCAATAATCAATGAATGTTATAATTTTGTGCCAAACTGAGTGTCAAATAACTTGGTAAACAATATTTTTCTAAATCTATACTGCGCTATTACAAGGTTATGTCAGCGCTTTATATTTGTAGTGCTGTGCTAAAAATAACAGGCAAGTATCGTAATCTGTTCTTATACAGTTATACTTATAATATAAAATAATACGCTTTGTTTTTCTTTTTAAGAATTTGAAAATAATGGACTATAAGATAACTTTTATGAAATATAAAAATAAAACTATGACCAAACCGAACGCGCGAAAGAAAGTAGCATTTTTATATTTAGGTTGAAAATGGTAACCCCAAATGGCTTTGGGCCGCCATTTTGTGACGCTAAAACAGTCGTCTGTTGTCGTTTCGTGCGCATAGACCACGTTCTTCGATCGTGTTCGTGTTTTCGATCTGTTTTTATTTTATTACCCGGCTTTCGTTTAATGGACTGTTTCTGCTTTTCAAACTGACATCGGCGCTAAATCGGACTTCGATTGTGTTTTGTATTGCGTTCTTTTTACTTTTGGTGCATAATAATGCCTAAACGTGGACAAACATTGAAAAGTGGAGCCCGTGAGTTAATCATCAAGCTGCAAGATTACTTTGAGCGGGAGCGGCAAAATTGCGGACCCCTGGTACCTGTCGAACAAGTACAAGAACGCGTCTCTCAGGCGCTTGGAGTTAGCAAACGAACGATAACAAATATTAATAAAGAAAAGTTCGGCTCGACTGGCATGGAAGATAATATTTTACGTACTCCGAAGAAGAAACGTAGAACTAAACCCGTGACAGATATTGACACCTTTGACGCCGATGCAATCAGAAATCATATATATGGTTACTATTCCAGAAATGAATATCTCAACAAGAAGAAGCTTTTGGCATCGTTAAGAGAAGCTGGACTGTTTAGCGGGGGTAAAACTGCTTTAACCAAAATCTTAAAAGATATTGGTTTTTCGTATAAAAAACACAGACAAAAGAAAAGTTTTATTAGAACGATACGACATAATTTTAAAACGGATAAGTTTTTTGAGAGAAGCAAAAAAAATTGATAACTGGGATAATGTAGTGTTCATTGACGAGACATGGCTAAACGCCAATCACACTGTTTCCCTATCTTGGACGGATGATACACAAGCGTCGACGTCAAAAGTACCAATGGGTAAGGGGGCCCGTCTGATAATATGCCACGCAGGTTCTGCAAAATACGGCTTTGTGGAGAACGCGTTACTGGCATTTCAATCAAAAACCACAAATGACTACTACGAGGAAATGAATGCCACTACATTTAAAGAGTGGTTCCAGAACGTGCTTTTGCCCAGCCTACCAGAGCCTTCTGTAATATTCATGGATAATGCCTCCTATCACTCGGTTTAAATACAGAAACCACCTACCCAAGCTAATAAAAAAGAAGAAATGGTGGGTTGGTTACAAGCAAAAGGCATTGACGCAAATATGCAGGTGCTAAAAGCAGAGCTAATTAAATTAGTTAAAGAAAATAAAGCGGCAAATGTGCGATACGAAATCTGTGACTGATATACAAGTAGCGTCCTCTGTTGTCACGTGGCGGGAGCAGGAGGTTGAGATATCTTTGTTTGTAATATTCATCACTAGAGGGCGCCCGGTATCAATGAATGGCTTACGCATAAATATCGACTGATGCCCGCTTCTCGACACTGGAGGCGCTATTTTGTGAATGGGTATTGTAATAATTATGAATGACTGTCGTAGTACTCGCCTCTCGACACTACGGGGCAGCACTATAAGAAACTGTTCGAACATTCTAGAAACTTCTGGAACCGGATGTTGGTTTTAAAGCGAATTGTTTCCGCCCACATTTTCTATGGTAACGTTCTGTTCGCTTCCAGACACGAAAGAGTGCACTAGGTTTGTATAGAAATAATATTGAACTGTAGTTATCCTAACCCGAAACTAGTGAATAATAGTTGTAATAAATGATAATAATAGTAAATGTAATAGTTTTAATCTGTGGATATACCGACAATAAATCTTAGTAGTGATCGTGTGCCTTTTCATTACTGGATTTGTCCGCTGTCCTCAACATTGGTCCTTCGAGCCGGATTCGGGCAGGTATAGCTTTGGTTCAATATTACGTGAAAGTGGTAGTGTGGTGTATGCAATACCGTCGACATGGTGAAGACACGCGGTATGCATGAACCCGACACAGCGGCCACGGAAGGGGACGAGTCCGTCTCTACGGAATTGGCGACAGCGGTGGGACCGACAGACCCGCCCAACTATTCCGTCACAGATTCGGACCAACCCTAATCTCACAGCCCTGGGGCGACGACACCTCCACACAGACAACCACGAGGCGAGACGAGAACCGACAGGAAGGCGTTGGCGCGAGCGAGATTGGAACTCGCCGCCGCTAGGTTAGCGCTCTTGGAAGCAGAATCAGCAGACGAAGAATTATTGGAGGGAAGCTCGACTGCGACATCGAAACGTCAGACGGACGCCGCGGACACACTTAGTGAACACCGCGACCACATCCGCCCGCCGCAGTTACAACCCTTGCAGCCAAACGACGAGTCGCCGCCCTTGCTGCAACGTGGCGACGAGGGGAGCCTGCTGCAAGGACTGACTCAGGCGTTGTTAGAGGTAGCGCGGGGCAAACCCGCTGCCAGCAGGTATGAACTTGATTTACCTATCTATAGTGGGCATCCCGGCGACTGGCTGCATTTTAAAGCAGCGTATAATGAATCTGCGTCAACTCACACAGAGGCAGGGAATTTGGCCCGTCTCATAAAATCCCTGAGAGGGACAGCGTTAGAGGCAGTTAAATGCCTATTCTTAGGATCCTCGGCCGTTCAAATTATGCAAAGGTTAGAATCTCGATTTGGACGACCCAACGCATTAATAACCTACGAATTAAATAAATTACGTCAGTTACCTAAAGTATCAGATAACCCTACAGATATATGTGTGTTTGCATCGAAAGTCACAAACGCTGTTGCCGCGGTGCAAGCTCTGAAAAGAACTGAATATTTATATAGCCCGGAGATGATTTCCGCTATCTCAGAAAAGTTGTCAGTTACGCTAAGAAGCCGGTGGTACGATTATGAGATGGCTGCGGGTGACGCAGAGCCTGGCTTAGTAGTGTTGGGACGATTTCTTGATAGAGAGGCCGATCTCAATGCGCGTCACGCCTCAGCACAGGTGGAACATAAACGAGACCGTCCACAACAACCGGCTCACAAGACATTTAAAATAGTAGGAAGCGATAAAACACCGTGTATAGTATGCAACGGTGATTGCAGTAGCGTGGCTATCTGCTCTAAATTTAAAAAAATGTTGATAACTGATAGATGGGAAGCTGCTCGTAAAAATAAATTATGTTTCAGGTGCCTAAACCGACGGACGTGGAAGCATCGATGCAAAAGCAAGCAGTGTGAAGTGCAAGACTGCGAGCATTATCATCACCGGCTACTGCACAGTGACAGTAGACGGGGATCGAGCACCGCAAACGACCCAGAAGAGCATCTTCGTGTCACAGCGACCGGACACGTATCGTCGCGGGACGACTCAGCGCCATGCGGTGACATCGCGCTGCACGCCGTCATCAATAACACGAGCGCGCCACGCACGTACAACCAAGTATTGCTGAAAGTAGTGCCAGTGACACTTTCGGGACCATACGGTAAAGTAGACACATTTGCTTTGTTGGACGATGGATCGACAATAACTCTGCTTACTACAGACGTCGCGCAGCGGATAGGCGCAGAAGGTCCAAATGAGCCATTTTATATCGAGGCCGTAGCAGGCGCGCGCATTGACGCTACGAACTCGCAACGAGTCAAGGTAAATTTACGAGGAAAATACACAACCGAAGGCATTGACATTGAAGCCAGAACCATCGACAGACTTGAATTATCTGGTCAGTCGATACGTGTTAATGACCTGGCAGGCTTCGAGCATCTGACACCAATAGTCGAACAGCTAGCATATGACGCTGGCGTACCAAAAGTCTTGATAGGCCAGGACAATTGGGCACTTCTGCTCGCCTCTGAAGCTCGAATAGGTACAAAAGATCAACCAGTAGCGTCACGCACACCGCTCGGCTGGGTTTTACATGGTAAAACCTGCAGCCTGACAAAAGTTCATGTATTACCACAGATCGGAGAATGTTGCAGTCATGTAAGTACAAACGAATCTATTGAAAAGCTCATGCAAGAACATTTTAGCCTGGAATCACTAGGAGTGCAGCCACGTCGCCCGCAAGCAGACCCAGAGGTGAGAGCATTAAAAATACTAGAGGAAACTACACGCGCTCTGCCTGAAGGCGGTTACGAGACGGGCTTATTATGGAAAAATGAGGATAGGTGTTTTCCAGACAACTACACCTCCGCGCTCAGTCGACTACAAAACACTGAATCCCGTTTACGCAAAGACCAAATTCTAAAACAAAAATATTCAGAGCAAATGAAGGCACTGGTATCAAATGGGTATGCAGAACTGGCACCAACGCCATCTAACGGGTACAAGTGGTACTTGCCACATTTTCCAGTAATTAATTCATCTAAACCGGGTAAGGTCAGAATTGTGTATGACGCAGCGGCACGCACGCATGGAGTGTGCCTCAACGATTATCTTCTGACAGGCCCTGATCTCCTACAATCACTCCTTGGCGTGTTAATGCGATTCAGACAAAAACCTGTCGCCGTTTCAGCAGACATAAAAGATATGTTTCTACGCATAACGGTGCGAGTGGAAGATAGAGACGCACTTCGTTTTCTGTGGCGCGATGATACGACTTTAACGCCCATCGAATATAGAATGAAAGCGGTATTGTTTGGTGCGACCTCTTCACCGAGCACTGCAATTTATGTCAAAAATCATAATGCACATGTTCATGAGGCTGACTACCCAGAGGCAGTGAACTCTATAGTACGTTATCATTATATGGATGATTTTTTACAGAGCTTCGACAACGCAGCAGAAGCGAACCGAGTGTCTAAAGCAGTCGACGTGGTACATCGGCGAGGTAACTTCGTGTTGCAGAAATGGGCGTCCAACGAGCCGGCCGCTGTCGCTGGTCTTGCGACCGAGCCCGTGGTTGAGAACACTGTGCTCAACAAGGAGGAGAAAATTCTCGGTCTTATCTGGCGACACCAGGATGATACTTTGGGATTCAACTTCAGGAAAGTAGACCCTTCTTCTTTGAGCAAGCAGGTTATGAAACGTCAGCTATTAAAAAACGACAATGTCCTTATATGACCCGCTGGGACTAGCCGCGCCGTTTACGACACAAGCAAAGTGCATATTGCAAGACGCTTGGCGTTTAAAAATCGGTTGGGATGAGCGCCTACCTAAATGTCTAGAGCGTAAATGGCACGACTGGTTGATTGCTCTACAGATACTGAAAGGCGTTCGTATTCCACGCTGTCACCTGGGTTATAATGACTCGATTAGACTAGAACTGCATGTATTCGTGGACGCGAGCGAACGAGCCTATGCCGCGGCAGCATATTGGCGTTCGGTGAACGACATAGGGCAAGTAAATGTGTCGCTCGCGGCAGCGAAAGGGCGCGTAGCGCCCCTTAAGGTCACATCTATACCTAGACTTGAATTACAGGCTGCTGTACTCGGCGGGCGACTAGCACGCTGCGTGGAAGAAGAGCATGATCGTCGCGCCGACCGTCGAGTCTTCTGGTCCGACTCGCGCACGGTGCTAGCGTGGCTGCACGCCGGCGCACGCACTTTCAAACCGTTCGTCGCGCACCGAGTAGCGGAATTAGAAGAAAACACCGAGCGAAGAGAATGGCGCTGGGTCCCCACCGCTCACAATGTCGCCGACGACTCGACTCGCGATACACCGACTCACTTCACTGCAAGCCACCGCTGGTACATCGGCCCTTCATTTCTCTATGACAACGAAAACACCTGGCCGCAGGAAACAGACTCACACCCCTACGTCGACACGGGTGAGGAGCGTGTAAGCAATGCTGCTGCTCACGAACGGTCGAACTTAACAGAGGCACTACCTGACGTCACACGTTTCTCTTCCTGGCTACGACTCATCCGGGCCACCGCCCGCGTTCTTCAATTCATCGACCGACTTCGAGTTCACACCACAACAGCTACCAACCGCAAACGCAACAAAGGCGTTAGTGTAGACGACCCGAACTGGACGGTGAAGCAACGGGAGGGTACAAGGAAGCGACCTGGAGTGCAGAGCCGCAACCTCAGCGTAACACCGACGGTTTACATACCCCTTGGCATTCAGTACACACGTCGGGCCGAGCTCCTGTGGACTCGTGCTATACAGGAAGAAAGTTTCGCAAATGAATTGCGTCTTCTCACCGACGGGAGGACGGTACTAGCTGACAGCCGGTTGAAGCGATTATCTCTGACAGTCGACGAGCACAAGATAATGAGAATACGCTCACGCATCGCAGCAGCAGCTGAGATATCTCGAGAAACACAGTCACCAGCAGTACTAGACGGCGATCACCGTTACTGCCGCTTGTACATACACTGGATCCATCGAATGTTACACCACAGCGGCGTGGAATGCATTGTGAACGAAATACGACAACGCTATTGGATTCTACGTTTAAGGCCATCCGTCCGTGCAGTAATCAGGCTCTGCCAACCAGGCAGTAATCAGGCTCTGGCGGCACGGCTCGACGTAGTCTACAACTACGTCGAGCCGTGCCGCCAGAGCCACTGACAGGCGACTTACCACCCTGTCGACTGGCACACCATCAACGTCCATTCACACACACAGGACTGGACTACTTCGGGCCACTCTCCGTCACAGTAGCGAGACATCACGAGAAGCGCTTTGTGGCATTGTTCACATGCCTAACTACGCGTGCTGTCCATTTAGAAGTTGCCGCCTCGCTATCAACGGATGCCGCTATACTTGCGTTGAGGCGTATGATGGCACGTCGTGGATGTCCTGAAGTCATCTGGAGTGATAACGGCACCAATTTCCACGGGGCAGATGCTGAGCTCCGTAAGGCCGCCCTAGAATCTCTCCAACATGAAGCAGAAATACGTCACATCGCCTGGCGCTACATTCCACCAGGAGCGCCGTTCATGGGCGGCGCCTGGGAACGGTTGGTACGCACGGTAAAGACCGCATTGAATGCTACACTTATCGATCGGCATCCGTATGAAGACGTGCTTCACACACTTCTGACAGAGGTAGAGCACACGGTCAATTCCCGACCCTTGACCCATGTATCGGTTAACCCAGACGACGAAGAAGCTTTGACGCCTAACCACTTTCTGCTCGGGGCGCCCTCTAAAGTCCCGTTGCCAGGGATTTTCACAAGGCCGGATGAACTACGCCGTTCACATTGGAGAGCGTCGCAACGACTAGCGGACTTGTTTTGGCAACGATGGGTACGCGAAGTACTGCCTACGCTTCAAAACCGGCGGGAGCCGCGTGGACGCGGCGACACGGTCAAGGTGGGCGATTTGGTTGTCGTAGTGGACCCAAACTTACCAAGAAACATATGGCCAAAGGGGAGAGTCGAACGCATGTACCCAGGTGCAGATGGTGTCGTAAGAGTCGTCGATGTCAAGACCAAGAGTGGTGTAATGCGCCGTCCTGTTAAACGTCTCGTCGTCATACCAGTAGAAACTTAGTCGTTATCATGTATGTATTGTATTTGTAGACACTTATTTAAAGTAGAATAAGTTCTTATATATGTTTTTCTTTTTCTCGGCGTCATTCCAGGATTCTGCTACCAGGAGGAGATTTTTTTATTTCAATTTGATCTAATATATAGCAGAGCAAGGATTCTGGAGTGGCTACCTTTAACTCTATAGATATATATGTACTAAATTGTTATCTTTATAAGTCATTGAATTGTTAATTGCATTCAATTGTTGATATTGTGAAGTGTATACCAGTCACTAGTGGTATATATTATGTACATTATTGTATGTACACGGCGGGAGAAATGTGACTGATATACAAGTAGCGTCCTCTGTTGTCACGTGGCGGGAGCAGGAGGTTGAGATATCTTTGTTTGTAATATTCATCACTAGAGGGCGCCCGGTATCAATGAATGGCTTACGCATAAATATCGACTGATGCCCGCTTCTCGACACTGGAGGCGCTATTTTGTGAATGGGTATTGTAATAATTATGAATGACTGTCGTAGTACTTGCCTCTCGACACTACGGGGCAGCACTATAAGAAACTGTTCGAACATTCTAGAAACTTCTGGAACCGGATGTTGGTTTTAAAGCGAATTGTTTCCGCCCACATTTTCTATGGTAACGTTCTGTTCGCTTCCAGACACGAAAGAGTGCACTAGGTTTGTATAGAAATAATATTGAACTGTAGTTATCCTAACCCGAAACTAGTGAATAATAGTTGTAATAAATGATAATAATAGTAAATGTAATAGTTTTAATCTGTGGATATACCGACAATAAATCTTAGTAGTGATCGTGTGCCTTTTCATTACTGGATTTGTCCGCTGTCCTCAACAAAATCGATGAACTGGCTCTGGAGTACGGTCATCGCGTTCTAAGAATTCAACCGTATCATTGCCAATATAACGCGATCGAGCTAATCTGCAGGCCTATTGGCTATCTTTTTAAACGTCAGTGACTATCAGGCTTCAGTTGTACACCGAACTTTGATAACAACTGAGAATTTCATAACATTGGTATTGCGTATCACGTTACGTGGATTTCAAGTTACGGTGACTTATAGACGGGGAACGGTGCTCTTCGTTACAGCACTTGACGCCTCTATTTTTTATCGACTATTATGCTACTTAGTTGAAGAACGCCTTTTGAGCATTACAATACTACATTTTAAAGAACATTTTATTTTAAGCGGTTTATAAAACTCTTGACATATTTTTACGTCGCTAAGCCCCGGTTGTTCGTACATGTACTGTTGTCAAATTTGACCACGGTAAAACAAAATGGTCGGTTATCTTCGCATTCAGTTGCCCAAAAATATTTTACGCGGCGGTTAAATTAGACAAGGGTTAAAAGTGTTGTCAGTACAATATCGTGTACCTTCCCTTAATTTTCGATGGGTAATATTTTTTTCGACTGCAAACATTGTGTTAGCTGTCAAGTTGTCATTGACTCATTGTTGTTTGGATGCAAATATTATTTGTTGGTGATTTTAAGTTTCAGTATTTTTTTTAATTCTCTTGCGTTTTCATATCAATCGACCTTGATTTTTGTTGATACGGAAGCAAAATATCATTTTACGTCTACTAACTACAAGTGTATTCGCCAGAATGGACGTTAAATCAAAGTACAGCTTGGCCATTAAGAGTAGAAATTAAATAAATATGAACTAAATTTTTCTCCACATGGCAACTCTTAAGAAATGTCAAACATCATTCAAAATATCAAAACAAAAAGAATAAACATTGTGAATTCTTGTGATTTTCGGTAGAAAAAACGTTTTAGTCCGTGAATTGTTATTAGAAATGGGCAAGACGATAAAAAGTGGCGCCAGAGAAGTTATTTACAATGTTTTTAAGAGATGTTTGGCGGAATATCATGCTGGAAAACTTCTAACAGAATTGGATGACCTCTACAAACGAGTTGCTCATATGACAGGTATTTATTCACTTTAATTTTATACAATATACATAGTTTAAGATATAAGTTACAGTTATAGTCAGTTAGGTCTTTATAAAATGCCACATCAGCGACATTTTCTACGGATTAATATAACTTTAGAGGTTATGTTGTTAAGCGACTTTGTATAGAGCGACTGCATACATTTTGATCGTCGTGCACGTCATTATACATTAATGTTTGATTTTGATTACAGGAAAATCTGAAAGTACCGTCCGACGCATAGTCAACGAAGGCAATAAAAACGAAGGCAAATTTACAACACCAGCCAAGCATAGAAAAGGCCGTCCAAAAGTAGAGTTAGATGACTAGTCTCTGTGCGATTCGTCAAATAATTCAATTTTCTTACACCGTACAGAAAGTAGCACCAACTTTGCGAAAGTTATTGGCTGTGGCAAAAGAAGAATTAGAATATAAAGGAGGCCGTGAGAAATTAAGGCAAATATTACATGCCATAGGTTTTTCATACAAAAAATGTTCAACAAATAGAGAATCGCTGATAGAAAAACCTAATATAGCGGCAAAGAGAGAAAAATATTTGGAAATTATGAAACGAAATAGGGATTTGCCTGCGGAGCTACAAAAACAAATTGTTTACTTGGATGAAAGTTATATCCACAGTTCATATAAATTGAGAAAGTGCTGGCAATCTATTAAAATCAAAGGCATAAAGCATGATATTTCGAAAGGAAAACGTTGGATTATTGTCCATGCTGGAACTGCCAATGGATTTGTACCCAATGCTTTATTAATATTTAGTGGCACCAACAAAATGGAAGATTATCATTCAGAAATGAATTCTCACAATTATTTTACCAAGTGGGTGACAGAAAAACTGATCCCAAACCTTAATGAGGCCTCTATAATTGTCATGGACAATGCGCCTTACCACAGTGTGGTGCAGAACAAGGCTCCGACATCAGCTTCCCGAGTAGATGAAATAAAACTGTGGCTGTTAGAAAATAACATCCCGTTCGAGCCATCTACAAGAAAGCCAGCATTATTAATGCTTGTTAAAAAGCATAAGCCAGAACCAGTGTACGAAATTGATGAGTTGTTGGGGGAACACGGTCACGAAGTGGTAAGGCTGCCGCCTTACCACTGTGACCTAAAGCCTATAGAGCTCATCTGGGGCATAGCAAAGCAAAAAGTTGCTGCATGTAACATAACAGCAATTGACATTAAAAAAGCAACTGAGGAAGCTTTTACTAGCATTGGTCCTGAAACATGGCATAATTGTGTTGAACACATAAAGAAAATAGAACAAGATTATTATGAAAGGGGAAGAACACTCTATGAAGATATAGACAGACTGGTAATTCGTGTTGGAGAGGACAGCAGTGACAGCAGCTCAGATTCTGAAGATGATCAAGATCTTGGATCGGACATGTCAGGTGTAGAATATTTAGATAGTGATTAGGAAATATATTATAATTACAAAATAAAAATGTTTCACCTCTCCTAGACTTGTTTATTTTCCAAATGGGGCTGATTTTTCAATAGTCAGATAACTTTTACCCGAAGAATAGATAAATAATAAGAATAAATATGACGGTTTGACATAACCTGACAATTGAAAAATTAGCTTTGAAATTTTGGTTTATCTTTAATAAGTATCAAATTCATTTATGTCGTAGTATAAGTAATACCATATAAACGATAGTAGCGCCCTCAATTTTTTTCTACTCTTTATGGCCAAGCTGTAAGTGCATGTTATTTTTTAGCAACCGTGGTGTTTTTGCATTGCTTCTGGTGTCTAAAATAATTGTTATTAACGCATGTTTTGTTCCAGGGAAAGAGGATCTAACTTTTCAAATAATGAACTTGAACTGTTAAAACGATTAATTGAGGGGTATAGTTTCAAAAACCGCAAAGTCCGTTTTTTACATGTAGCAATATTTTTATGCCTCTAGTAACTCTATTTTTTTCCACCCATATTCGATTTATCAGATCGTAACAAATACAACTATATCCAATAGAAAATCCACTTTGAAGTAGGGTGTAAGTATCAAATCCCGCAAAGTCCATCATAGGTTAATTCAAAAACTGCTAAGTCCCGGCCAACCAATAGCAAGCCACCATTTTGATCACGTGATACACAAAATTGTAATGGCGACGGCTCAGTTTGTGTTGTATTTTTGTCGTGAAAAAGTCAATATTTTAATTAGATACTCTGTTATTTGCAAAGTAAATGTGCTACCATTACGAAGATGGATACTACCCCGACCGTTGTGGATAAGAGTAAAGCTCGGAAACGGCAGAGAAATCCGACACAGTGGAAGCGAAATCTACAGAAATTACAGAGGTAAGTAGATACTACTATGAGTAGTTTTGATCTTTCAAAGTATTTAAATTTATTATGTTGTATTTGATATTATTTCCTTGTATTATTTTTATCTGACTTTTGACGTAACCCGATCTCCCAGTTTTGACAAAATTTTCATGTACTTCGTATTCAAATTAAAAAAAATATATAAAATCGATTTATACAAACTTGTTTATTTTTTATTTGGCAGAGGGAGTCTGGTTATTGGCTTCATATTAATTTATTGACCTTTTATGAGTATTTTATTTACTTTGCTGGTACCAGGTATTATTTTTTAATAGATTCATGTGCAATTTTCAAAACCTATTTTCTGCAATTCTTTGTTTTGTCTTTTCAGATATTCTGCAAAAAAAATACCAGAAAGACCTAACTGCACTCATAAAAAAACATTCTTATGTACCTCGCTCACAATGAGCGATTTGAGTGCCTTTAATTCTTGTTATTACAAGAACAAAGACAAAAGATCCCAGGATGCTTTTATATTGAAACATATAAAAGCATCATATATTTCTAGACGTCGTCCAAGACAGGGTAATCGCAAGGAAAAGGAATTAACCACGAAATATTATGTTTACAGCCGTTCAGCAAAGAAAATTATTAGAGTTTGCCAAAAAACATTCATTAATGTACTTGATATTAAAAGGTACCGAGTTGAGAGAATTTCAAAACAATTTCTGAAAAAAGGACTTATGCCAGAAGAGAACCGAGGGGGAGACCATAAATCTCACAAATATTTAGCAAAGAAAACAGCAATAGTCGAATTCATCAAAAAACTGAAATGTTCTGAACCTCATTATTGTCGAGGAAGTAGCTCAAGACTTAGATAAAGTCTTCTGCTGTCTGCGGCTGCTGAATTGAGTATCAATAAATTGTTTAAATTTTACAATGACCAAGCGGAAGAGCAACTAAAAGTTAAAAAAAGCTACTTTAGGACTGTATTCAACACTAAGTTTAACTTGGGATTCGGCACGCCTCGGACAGACGTATGCTTACAATATACAGAGAAGATAAAGGTGGCTGATAATGAGAGATCTAAAAGTGACTTAATTATCCAACAGCATGTCCACAAAAAACGTGCTAAAGCATTTTTCAATTATTTAAAAGATGAATCCCCTAATATTTATATATTTTCATTTGACTGCCAAAAGAACATGCCGCTCCCTAAAATTCAATTTCACAATGGTAGCAGGCTCGTCCAAATCACAATTAAATAAAGAAAACACTTTTGCTTATGTTTGGACAGAAGACGAATTTCCGAAAGACTCTAATTTGATAGCCTCAGCCATATACCATCGTTTAAATTCAACATCGTTTCCGAATGAAATTGATACTCTAAGATTAATGGCTGATGGCTGCGCTGGTCAAAATAAAAATACAACCGTAGTAGGAATGTGCCTTAAGTGGCTTTCAGAAGCCCCGCAGCATATAAAGAACATAGAAATTATATTTCCCGTTGTGGGCCACTCTTTCCTTCCTGCAGACCGTGTTTTTGGAAGAATAGAAAAGGAGTTTCGCAAAAGAGACACAATATTAGAGCCGGATGGTTATTCTAATATTATTCGGGAATACTCAAGTCTCATTTCAGTTGGAGAAGAATGTCCCGTAAAAGATTGGAAGGAAGCCGTTAAAAATATTATAAAACCTGTTGGCACTTGGCATGTACCTTTTTCGAAGTGCAAGCGTTTATTATTGAAGCGTTCAACACGCAAAACTGGCAATATATTAGTAAGAGGCGAACTACATTATGTTGCAGATTTAGGAATTTACAAAAATGTTTGTAAAAGTGGCAAAATTGCAAACATGATCGTTCCTAAAGATGTTCAGCGCTCAGCAGGAAATCTAAAACAATCTAAAATTAAAGATGTCGATAAATTATTGACATCACATTTTGACACCAACTGGAGGAATTACTCAGTTCTGTCTTTTTATGATAAATTAATACCAAGTAGCGCCCTCGACGGAGATAACGAGGAGACTAATGAAAATGATGAAATATTATGCGAAGAACAAGAAAGTGTGCCTGACCTAATAATTTAAATTTTTGAATGGTCTATTTTATATCCTACTGCTAAGCAAAGACATTTTTTTCTCTTTATCTATCTTTTGCAATGTTTCATAATTAAAAAATAATAATGATTAAAACTTATTTATTTGATTGTTTTATTTTCTACAATAACCTATTAAACGTGTTACGTGATGACATGGTAATTATTATGATATAGGTACTTTAAAAGTATCAAAATGGTATAAGTCAGCGTATACACCATAATAATCATAACAAAAACAACAATGTCCACTTACGTCAGATTCAAAACTAACAATGTCCAAACTCCAGTTTCAAACTCAGCTAAGTCCATCACATTTTTGCTTTTTAAAAATTTGTAAAACATAATAAATCAATAAATAAGTTACAAAAGTTACAAAGTGAATAATTTATCAAAAGACACAGAAATTTCATTAATTAAGTACTAATAAAACAATTAATCACAAATTTTCTGTTTCTGGAATATGAACGTCACTGGACTTAGCGGTTTTTTAAACTATACCCCTCTAATTGATGAAAACAAACATATATTACTGTGTAAGAAAACTGATGCCGTTTCTCAAGCACAGAAAGAAAAAACATGGGTAATATCCACATGGAATTTAATGCAAGTAGCTCGAGACACAGAACAATAAAACAATTAAAATATAAATTTGATAATATGAAAAAGTGTGCACGGAAAGTAAGTAAATAGTAATCTTCATGCGGTTGTGTTGTTAAAATTACCTGTTCTACATGCCTAGTTGATTCACATGGACGAGTTTTACCTGTAACATAGCTCTAAGCGGGTCGAATGCCAAAGTATTAAACATACACATTTAATTATTTGTAGGAAGCAAGTAAGGAACGTCAAGAAAGACGAAGGACTGGAGGCGGTCAAATATCAGGCACATCAAATAGTGACCACCCCGACAGAGACTGGATGAGATCTTTGATGGTTTTATCTGCAGATGGTCTGGAATCAACATATGATGATGATGCCCTACCTGTGGTATGTGCCTCTATCTGTTCTAAATGTGTCAATATTTAGTTTTTCCATCTGTCTTTAATCAAAAAGAAGCAACAATATTACAATTATTTTCCTATGTATGTTGGACAGCTGGAATACTGTCGGATCAGGACCGTCCTGGTGATAGATGTAGACTTTGGAAACTCTCATAACTATAATCAATTAACATATCGATCCTTAAAACAACAAATGGCGTAAAAGCCATTTTGGCCAAAATGACTTATAAATGCCATTTTGTTCAGTTTTTGAAGCTCTATCGATCTGTATATTTGAAATGTTCAAATTCGCAAAAAAATGGCTCTTACATCCAATATTTTTTAAGAAAAAATTCCAATAATTTTATGATTTGTGTCGTTATAACCAATATTAAAATCGAAAACTGCAAATTTGGGGCGTAAAAGACTTAATTTCTTAGTGATGTGGTTAATATTACATTTTACGATTATATCGAAGTAAATAATATCAAAGACAACTAGTTTTAAAATGCAAGACTTTTAAAAATAGGCTTTTACTACAATTTAATAGAATTAAGTTTTACAAATATAAAACGTTAATAATGTCGTAAAAGACAATATTTTATTATAATTGGCTTATACGTCAATTTTTTAGCGTAATAATTAAAACCGAGTGTTTATCTCTTGATCGTAAAAACCAAGACGGTAGGAAAATGGTTTTCAATGTATTTTTTCATAAAAAAACTAGTAAAATTAATATTTTTTTATGATTTAATTGTTTGCGACATCTGATACGTCAAACCGCTACAAAAGATTACGCATCAGTGTGGCCACCGCACGTTCCAGCTTGTCGCGCCCGCCACGCATTCAGTGTGGACGCACACACACCGCGACGATTCGCGCGTACGCAAGTAGGTACTCACCATGCCGCGCGCGTTTAGTCTGCAAAATGAGTTTGAGCAAAGCAGATGTGTGACGTGTTTTGTACTAGTTATCTCTAGAAATATTAAAATGGATGATAAAAGCCGTCAACTAGATTCTTTACTACGTAGAAAACAATCGCTGGAATCAATACTGTCATCTCGTAAAAGTCGTAGATGTAACAAAAGGTAAGTGCCTATTAAGTTATTTTTTTTATTTTTATATTAGATATTATTTTTATATTATTATGATTAGATACTTAGTAGCAAAGATTTAGCACATTAATATTATTATAAAGGTGAAAGTTTATTAGTTTGTATCTATGTGTATCTTTTTATCTCTTCACGCAAAAACTATTGCACTGGTTTCCATGGAACTTGGCAGGTAGGTATGTAGATTAGAAAGAGACGAATTAACACAGTTAGACTGCTTTATACCCCGAAATCCTCGCGGAAACAAGATTTACGAGGGCAAAACCACGGGGCGCAGCTAGTGTTATATACTGTCAATGTCCGAGGTTATGTACAACATTATTTTTAATTAAAACAAAAAGCGATTTTATCATAAATTATCGTACTGAAAGTAAAATGTAATTGCATTTTACTGCACAAAACTGTCTTAAATGTTACCTTTGTTTGGCTTTTACTACAAAATTTACATTTAATATTGTTTATTCTTTGGCTTTTAAAACAATGGTATCACAATATCTAGGTACAATAGGTTCATTACGTCATTATTCCGAAACATGTTAAAACTTAACATTGTGTTAACATGTCCGTAGCTTGTCCGTTCGTCTAGACCTCGATTTTTAGACCGCCTATACTTTGTTGTCGGACTATGATGTTAATATGCGCCCCTCATGGATGTCTCCAAATATCGGCGTCTGTTGAGCCAAACGGAAGTGTGTTGATGAAACATACGACTAAGTTAACTTGAGACCTAATTTCAATGCGTTGTCAACTAAACGAAGTTTTTAGTTAATTTCTTTCAACACACTTACTTTTCTCACATTAGTGTTTTTAAGAAAGTCTGAAGGAAGGACGAGGTCAGAGATCAAAAAGGCTTATGTTATGAATTTTGACCTTGATCTCGACCCTTTCCCTTTGAAAGTGATGATTAAAATAAACATTAGTTTTTGTAAAGAAATTGAGACTTCGTTCAGTTGACAGCGTATTGAACTCAGGTTTCAAGTTAACTTGGTCTTGTGTTACATCAACACGCATCCTGTTTAGGTGTTGTCCCCAAATGTTAAATGCCAATATTTGGGGAAACCTATGAAATGCTCATATTAACATTATAGTCTGACAACAAAGTAAAGACGGTCTAAAAGTCGAGATCTGGACGACGGACTATTGAAAACAATGTAGATAAAATAGTACTTAAAAAATTGTGATGTACCTACCCATTAATTGTTATAGTAGAAAGACGTACCTAGTTTTTGTACCTAAAATCTAGATATAGTATAACCTGCCTACCTATAATAATATTTCTTTGTATCAAAGGTACTACCTTTTTACCCATTTGTTTAGCCGTGGTGCATCAGTGCGTCGTCGTTCGTTGTTTGTACCTAGTTATAGTAGGTTACTATGAATATTATTCCTTACTACCTTTGATTACTTCGAATTAGTCTCAAAAATTAAACCGTTTGAGATCGACGTGTGACATCTTTTATATACGAACGCTACCTACCTATATTCCTCCATCCAGAAAAGTAGACTTTAAAGGCCATGATTACCAACAATTATTTTCATCGTTGCAGATCATTTCCTGAGGACGTACAACCGCCTGAATGTAGCAATATCCGTGTACCAGTCAATAAGGACAAATGTTCTATTAAAACACAAGCTATCAATTATTCAGAAGATAGCAGCATGGATGTCATAGAAAATAGCGACATTGATACACCAGTCAAAGTACAACAGAAACATTGTAATGTGCGGGTTGAAAACAGTGATTCTTCAGATGAAAGTATTAATACGTCTACGATAAGCTTATCACGATCTCACAATTTTTTTAAGAGTCCTGCCATTAGTCCGTATAAGGTCGCTGATAAAGAAATAATGTCTACAGAACGTGAAATAATCACTTCCATACCTGCTAAGTACATTACTAATTCTGCATTAACACCACCAGACTGCATCGGACCCAAAGTTAATACCGCTACACGGTCCGGTTCCTCGCGTCTTAGTCAAGGTGTTCACCAACATCCAACTTGCATTGGACTCGAAGCAGTACTAGTAAATTCACCTCCTCTTGAAGCTGTTTCATATAATACTCACCAACATCTGACCTGCATCGAACTCAACGCAGCACCGGCTAACTTTTCATCTGCTATTCCAGCTGCAGTGATTGATACTCATCAATATCATACCTATACCGAAGTCGATGTTAATGGGACAGAAGCTTACAACAATCTTCAGACTTTTGATCAACCTGTTGCGGAACATACTTACACCGGACCCGAAGAAACTCAGTTCAGCATCTCGCCTTCTGTATTATTATCTGACTTGAACAATACTCACCAATACCAGACCAGTGTCGAACTCAACGTGGCTCCGGTCAATTCCTCAACTCCGACTCAAGCTGTAGAGGATGATACTCACCAATATGATACCTATACTAAACTCGATGGTAGCAGGACCGAAGCAACCAACATCCCCCGGGGTCTTGATCAACCGGTTGCGGAAGATACTTACCAACAACATACGTACACCGAACCCGAGGATAACAGCAGCAATACAGAGCCAGTCACTTCTATTCAAGCAAGTCGTGAAAAACGGAAATCTACAAAAGCATCGAAAAAATCGTATCTGGATTTTAAATCCGACGAAGAACAAGGAGATTTTTCTGGTGGTAGTTCTGACATTTGGACTGGCAGTAGTACTTCTAACAGTGACGATGAACAAATTAAGAAAAAAGGGAAGAAGAAAAAAGAACAAAGACTAAGTCCAGCGCTGAGATAGCTATAGTAAAAAAAGAGAAACGTATAAATACCTACAAATTAAATAGAAAACTTAAAGAAGAAGGTAAAGAATATGTCAGGAAAAAGGGCGACACAGTTCCAGCAAAATCTATGAAAAGGAATCCGTGTGTAGAAGGCATTTGTAAAAGAGGTTGTTATAATATAAGTGAAGAACGCAGACAATCGATTTTTAACTTTTATTGGAGTCTTGACCGTCAAAGACAACATGATTGGTTGGTTCGCTGTGCTCATACGGAAAACATACGGAGAAAAAGAGTTGAATCTAACAAAAGATCATTGACAATTGATTATTACATTAATGACGGTGAAGATCACAAAAAAATATGCCAAAAATTTCTACTTTGTACTTTGGATATAACGCAAAAAGTGTTGTTATACACTATAGCTAAGGCAGAAGAAGGCATGTCACTGAAAGAATCAAGAAAAAGACATGCTCCCAATAAATATTCAGAACCTGTGAAAATAATTGTACGAAAATACATAGAAAATCTTCCTGCTTGTCCCTCACATTACAATAGAAAGAACAGTAAACGGATGTATCTTCCACAAGAGTTGCGAAATTTATCAAATTTGTACAGACTGTACCTTGAACACTGCAAAAAACAAGGGCTAGAAATCGTGAGCGAAGTCACTTTTAGACATATATTTAACACAGAATATGATTTAGGGTTTCACACTCCCAAAAAAGATAAGTGTGTTTTGTGTCTCAAAGCAGAAAATTTGTGTGATGAAATGACTGAAAGAGACAAAGAGATCTACAAAAAACATTTGGAAGAGAAAGTCGCTATGAAAAGAAGATATAAAGCACACCAAGCTCTAAATGATGGTAAAACCATGTGTAGTAGTTTCGATCTTCAAAAGGTTTTAAACACACCTTATGGTGAATCCATGTTATTATACTACGCAAGAAAATACGCTGTTTTCAATTTAACTGTGTACGAGAGCTTAACACGAAATGTTTACTGTTTCACATGGGGTGAGTGTGACGGAAGAAGAGGCAGTACGGAAATAGCTACTTGTTTATATTTATACCTTAAAGAGTTGGACAAGCAAGGTGTTGAAACTGCTCTTTTGTATTGTGATTCATGTACAGGTCAAAATAAAAATAAAGTCGTTCTATCCGTATTAAATTACTTTTTAGCAAAGTCTGTCAATTTACAGATTATACAAATAAATTACCTGCTTCCAGGGCACACGTACATGCCCGTTGATTCAGTACACGCCACAATTGAGAAGGAAGTTCGAAAAATTATAGTATGGAGTCCTACTCAATGGAGTTCCTATTTTGAAGCAGCAAGAAAAACAGTTAGACCGTATAATGTTCATGTTTTGGAGCACACAGATTTTATAAATTGGGAAGAAATTGCGTCAAAAACTTTTACGAAAGATACTTGTAAAAATATCAATTTCAAAGATATACGCATAGCTACTTTCAAGAAAAAGCATCTTAATAAAATTGATATAAAGTATTCCATGAAAGAAGATGCCGTAGCCAGGACAGTTATTTTATTTGAGAAACCAACAAAGAAAGGGAAAGGAAAGGGAAAGGCCAAGAGAGCGTCCGAAGCTAAAAATGAAGACCAAACTTACTTGGAAGAATTAAATACCTTTACTTTGCCAAAAGCTTATTCAGAAAAAATACCAATTTCTGCTCTGAAATATAAAGATTTGAAAAAATTATGTCTAGATGGGACAATACCGAAGAGGTTCCATAAAGACTACTTAGACTTACCTTACATCGGTGATAAGAAAGATACTCTGATTGAAACTGATGAAGAAGATGATAATGATGAAAATAATGATGTCGACTAATTATTAAACTTGTTACCTATTAGGTACCACAATTCTGTTACCTATTATATTTTTAACTACTTTTAAGCAGATAGTTTGGTAGAAAATACTCATTTATTTAAATATTTTATGCAGTAAGTAATTAATACTTAATTTTCTTGTACAACTGCATTCTAAGACTAATTAAAATTCTACCGCAAGGACTGATTATTTAGACTGATTCTAATAATAGTGGTATTTTAGTTAGTTTATATAAAATAATAATAATCGCAATTTAGTTATTAAAACTGTAATTGGTAAATTTAAGACTGATTTGTTTGTAAACATCAGTACGAGGTGAAAGTGTTTGATTAAGTTCGATCCAAATTTTAATAGTTGATGTTCAATTTTTTTTTTATTTCGTCGTTAAAAAATAGCATTTATAGTACCGATTTAGAAAGTAAATTGATACGAAATTTCAAATTTTCTTATTTCTTTTAATTTTTTTCAAAATTTGTAGTATTTTATTACAATATTTAATACTTTCGTTGATTTTTTTCAATTTCGTTGATGTTTGTTTAATTGATGTTGATGTTCATGTTGAATTTAATTTCTCAATTCATTCTTCGCTAAAAATAGCGTTCATGGCATAATTTAGATAACTACATTGATCCGAAATGTTAGATTTACTGGTACTTTTTCAAAATTTTGTGTTGTATTTATTGCAATAATTAATACATTCGGTAATTATATTTGTCTTTTATTTCTTCAAAAACCCAAACATAGATGTTCCCTAAGTCTTTTACTCCAAGTGCGCATAACCTGTTTAACTTGCAAAGTATAAAATTCACGGCGTAAAGGCCAGTTAGAGCAAAATTTTTTGTAGTAAAAGACATGCTATCTCGGAAACTAGCATAGGCCCTACAATATTAGGTTTTTATAATTATACACATGAAAATTCTTTTACAACTTTAATTGGTTATTATAGCTTTACTACTTTGAGAGATATTGAGGAAACAAAGTTACTCATTTTAGTTTTTTGGCTCTCCTGAAAAGTAGCTTTTTGGCTTTTACGCCATTTGTTGTTTTAAGGATCGATATGTATTATGTTTTGCTTTTTATCAGAATGTTGAACCTACTGGTGGTGGAGGAAACCTAGCACCCCTACCTCATGTGGTAAAGTTGACTTTTTAATTGTATTCTGTACCTTAGCTGGTTTAAAAAAAAACTCAAATATTTGTGAATTATGCAATGTTCATTTTTTTTTCTAGAATGTTGATGAAATACTAGAATCCTATTGTGTGATGACACCATCAACAAAAAAGAAATTGGAATGCATGGAAAACTCTCAGGTAATCCCTATAATTATTAAAGTTTTACACATACACATAACAATTTATTTGTGAATGCAATGTAAAAGTATTACACAAAATAATATTAGTTTGTATGACAGGCCACTTTTTAACCCACTTCAAAAAAGGAGGAGGTTTTTGTTAATGAAGATACAATAATGTACAAAAAAAAGATCATTAATTTATTATTTAAATAAATGTGCTTTCCTTTTTTTTGTGTATTATAGGGATATTTAAGTTTTCATTTATTTGTTTTAGGATGAGTTGCTACTGTCTCATGATATGATTATCATACAGCCATCACGTGCACCAAGCCCATCAAGCCTTGAAATATGTAATACCGATGTGGTAACATTAATCCCATCTGGTGAATTGGAGAATGTTGAGAGTATCAAGGTGATTAATTCATTAAATGTATAATGGGAATTTCTCTGCAATTTATATCATTTTACAAATTTATTAATTCTGTTTCAGAAACCATGTTTAATAAAAGATACTGGTGCACCTGGGTGTTTATTAAGACAGCCAGTGTCATCACCCTTAAAATGTAAGTAGACATAATAGAGAATATTATCCAGTGTCAGTTGCGGTGGGATGATGTAAATAAAATTGTGTTTTTTTTTAGGTCGGAAAAGAAATTTTGCAGCTACTCCTGTGTCAGTCAGAAGATCTATAAAGATGCTGAGTGAAGAGAAACTTCACTGCACAAAAGAAAAGGAAAGAATAATTGAAGTAGCTAATAGACGTGCAGAAGTCGAGCACAGTGAAAAATTAAGACAGGCACAAGAACTGCATGACCAACTTATAAAACACAATGAGGAACGTCACCAAAAAGAAATGCGTTTACTAGATTTAAAAATTAAAATTCAAGAGGCACAGTTAAAATCATTGGCTTAATGTTTATTTATTTATAAGTAGCGTCCTAGGTCCCTGTTACTTTTAATCTTTTGTACATTAATTTGCCCTAAATGTTTAGTGTAAGATCTATCTATCTATTGGGGTATGGTTTCCGCACTTAGTCCTGATGTTGGACCATTGTGCGTGAAGATCTAAATCGAAAATAAAGTGTAAAATAAAGTGTAAGATCTAAATCTACCATAATGACTGAGAGAGACCAACTGAGAAATAAATATATTCTATTTTAAATAAAAGTATAAGTAATTAGTATAAGTTTAGTGTAGTATTTTGTCCTTTAACTTTTGTGTAGCATCTTTTTTCTTTTTTTTCCGATGATGTTCATGAGAGAACACTGTAGCTCCTGTAGACCTATACAGTTTTTGTTTTGTTTATATAATTTATATTTTTAGTAACTAGGTATTTTGTAATCTGTTGATAGGCTTACACTGTCCTCTCATACAGCTTCAAAATTTCATAAGTGCCGAAGTCGGTTTATGTGAAATAAGTTTGATTTGATTTGTAATTAAAAAATTGTTTGACTTTTCAAGCTCAATATACATAGTACAAAATAAAAGAGTCTGATAAATAAATATTTTTTATTTAAAATTTTGTTTACATTAATGAAAACACTAGTCATGTATGAGTAGCAGCTAATCTGTCAAAATATGTTGATATTAATTCTCCTCTAGTACTATCTTGATAGTTTGGAGTAGTTTCATGAACCATGTCCATCTCTTCATATACATCTACTAAATCTGGAGGTTGTTCTTCATTCATTTTACGACAAATATTGTGTAAAACAGCTGTTGCAACTATTATTGCTTGCATATATTTCAAATTGACCCTCAGTTTGGATCCGATTGCAGGAAATCTTCGTTTCCAACAACCAAATGTCCTCTCAACCACATTTCTAGTTCTTATTTGGCTTTCATTATATAGATGTTCTCCTGCTGTTGTAGGGTTTTGCTAGTGGCGTCAAAAGAAATGACCTCAAGGCATATCCTCTATCACCTAATAGCCATGTATCACCAAATTCTCCATCTTCCATTCTACCTTTGATGTTGCTTGAATCAAATATATGACTATCGTAACTTCCTCCAGGCCATCTTGCAACAATATTTTTGATGTAGCAATTAGCATCAGCAACAACTTGGACATTCAATGAAAATGAATCCTTTCTATTGCGGTAATACTCTGCATTATTGCCACACGGTGATTGTATATAGACATGTGTGCAATCTATAGCACCTATAACTTTTGGAAAGCGGCTAATATTGTAAAAGTTGTTTACAGTGGCTTTCCTCTCATCTTCATTTCTTGGCATATAAATAAAATGGGATCTAAGTTTAGCTAACTCCTTGCTTACAGTGTGAATAGCTCTACATACTGTCGATTTGTGCACTCCTTTTGAATCCCCAACACATCTGAGAAATGATCCAGATGCGTAAAACTGTAGAGTTAACAAGACTTGATCTGCAGATGTAATTGCATTGTTTCTGAAAAAAGTGAATGAAAATCAATCATTAATTGTTAGGTATTTTAGGTCTTACTGTGAAATTAAGAAATAGTTTCTAAAAACCATAGGTAGGTACCAATTAATTTTTATGGATAAAACTGACTCACCTCCTGGTCAACCGTTTGAGATGCGAATCTAGTAAATTTACAAGCACTTTAGCCAAATTCCTCGACACTCTGAATCGTGCTCTAAAATCTATTTCCTCCCATAAAAAAAAATCAGTTCGTGGTCGAAAATTTCTCTGTCTTTGACGAACTACTTGTCCAAATATGAATTCGTCATCAGAAGAACTGTCATCATTACTTAAATCCAAAAGAAAACGCTCTGATCCCATTTTAAACTGTACTCGCAAAGAATTATATTGTAAATAGCCTAAAAACAGTAAGCGTTCACTACAAATTCTACTAAAGTTAAAATTTAAACCACCCCTACCCTGTCGGTTATTTTGACCGCCGTTAAATCTGTAATTTGACCGCTCGTTAAAGTAACCGCTACTTCAACAACGCCTTTTAAATTTGTCCGCCGGTTAATTTTACTTCAACCACAATTTAACCCTAGAGTTGACGTAACCGAGCTTCGAGCAACCGGACCTAACTCAAACAAAAACAAACTGTTCATTCTTTCGTAATTGCTTAAACTTGTGAATTGTGCGGATTTAATTAAAAAATGGGAATATTCCCGGGAATGTTCCCATTGAATCCACCCAATGGGTATTTATTCGGGTATTTATATTTTTATTATCAATTTATACATATTTCGCATAAATCGATTTATGAAACTTAAGGTTTTCGAGTTTTCGATTTCCTTGTACAAAAATATGAACTATAAAATTGTGTTACACTGTTTTATTCAAGAAACGTTGTTATTTATTAATATAATATAACCATAATTCAATAATTAAACTAATCATTAATAAATAACTGATGCGCTTATCGGGTAGCTTTGTTTGAATGACCAAGCAGGTACACGCCGGCGGCGGTGCGTGGTGTTTTTTGATTGGTGCATTTCATTTGCCTGGTAAAACAGTAGACTCCAATACCGTGGCTACGTTTAGTATTCACTTGAGTATCGGAACTTGCGGACGTGCTTATATGTTAATTCTGGTGTTTTGTGTTGAAACTTGTATGCTGTGTATTTGGAAATTTCTTAAATTCAACCTGACAATTTTAGCAACGAATTACGGATTTTGAGTGTACATATTATTATTGTGGTATAGCTGTAAAATTTAGTGAGGCGATCGTATCGAATTTACGTAAGTACTTACATTTATCCTTTTATATATTTTATTGATTGTATTTCTATCTCATAATTATTATGATTCTCTTTTCCTCTGATAGAAAAACATGCCATATTAGTATCTAATTAATAAATAAATTTAAAAAAAAATTTATAAATTAAATTTAATAATTTGTTTTTTAAATTAAATTTTTAAATATTTTCTAAATATTATTAAAAACATTTAAAAATATTAATATTGATTAACTTTATTGTTATAGATATCATCATGCCGAAACAGAAAAAACTAAAAGTTTGGAGACATTACCACAGCTTACCTGACAAATCAGTCAAATGCACATTTTGTTCAAAAATGTACCGAGTACCTAATGTAACCAAAATGGGTAATCACTTGATGAAGTGTCCCAAATGTCCGCTGGTTATAAGAAATGAGTTAACGGAAAGCTGTGAAGAAACATCGTTATTAGCATCAAATACATCGAACTCATCAACTACAGAAGGAGAAATAATTGAAAACTCAACACCGATCAGTGACGCTACTCCTTTTCTCGAATTTACAGAGGAAAAAAAACTACGACTTACAAAATTGCTTTCAAAGGCAATTTATGTTACTGGCTCGCCTCTGTCTATGGTGGAACATCCTCTGTGGAGAGAGTTTTTTAAAGAACTACAGCCTCTGTTCGAACTACCAACACGGAAAGCTGTTTCCACAACACATTTAGAAACAATTTACAGTCATATGGAACGAGAAATAACTGAAGAATTGAAGACGACTGACAATTTACATCTTCAGTGCGATGGATGGAGTAACCGACGGAACGAGGGTATTATTAATTTTGTTATTGCGAAACCTGAACCCGTTTTTGTGAAAAGTTTAGCTACAACTGGCCATCGTCACACTGCCGAATACCTAAGTGAAGAAATTCAAATAGTAATGAGAACCTACGGAACGTATAAATTTGTGACTTTAATAGGAGATAACGCAAAAAACCTACAAAAAGCTTTTGATTTAGTAAAACTGCAACATCCGAACGTAATTCCACTTAATTGCGTGGCGCACACATTGAATTTACTTTGTCATGATATAATGAAAGAAGATGCTATACAAGCCTTCATTTCAGTTGCCGTCGACGTAATCAAATGTATTAGAAAAAGTCAAATTCTGGGCGCGTTATTCAGGCAGATAATTGTAGAAAAAGGTTCTGGCGAGCAACTAAAATTGCCCAGCAAGACGCGTTGGGGCAGTTACCTTTATGCTGTGCGTAGTTTGCAAAATAGCAAGGCAGCTCTGCAATGTTTGGCAGTACATGAAGATGCAACAATGATCCCAGTTGATATTAAAGCAAATTTACTAGACGAAGAATTTTGTTATTTTGGAAAATGATCGACGAATCTACTGCAATTTTAGAGCCAATAACAGATTACATATTTAAACTAGAAGGAAACGAAGCGTACATAAATGACGTGTACATGTCATTCAAAGATATAAAATCACGTCTGGTCTTTCTGCTTCCTGGTTTTTCTTCTTTGGTTGACAATAGTGTCAGGGAGAGGATTTTAAATGCAGTTGATAAACGCAGAGGGAACTGCATAAAGCTTATTCATCTAGCAGCCTATATGCTAGATCCAAAATCTCAAGGCATCGAACTCAACGACGATGAAGAAATCATTGCCATGGATTTTATTCATGAGAAAGGAAGGCAGTTACACTTGGAAATAATGACAGATTTAGCTAATTATAGAGCAAGAGAAGGTTTATGGGGAAAATCTTTTGTTTGAACCAGCCTCCAGAAAATGAATCCCTTAACATGGTGGAAAGGAATTTGCAAAAACAAATCTCTGAGCAAAGTTGCAGCTTGTCTTTTAACTGCTCCCTGCACCTCGGCTGCAACAGAGCGTACCTTTAGCGTTCATGGAAATATCCACAGCCTTAAACGGAATAGGTTAACAACAGAAAGAGCTGCAAAGCTGGCCTACATATCATATAACTGGAATTTGTTACACAATCAAAAAGACGAAGAAGTAGATGAAGAAGATGAGGAACCCACTTCAAGTCCTTTTATGGTTAGCCCATTGACCATAAACAATATTGAACCTCAACCATCAACTTCTGGAAGTACAAGAGAAATAGAGTTTTGCGATATAACAAAAACATTCTCCGATGACAGTGATTTAGACAGTGATTAAATGAATCTCAATAACATTTTACCTACCTATTATAAGAAATTAGACTTGAAGTGATTTTTGTCGCCCATAACCTGATATTTAAACAATAATTTTCATATCTGAACCATCCGGTTGTTGATTAAATGATTTTGGAGTTGATGTTTTTGTTTTTATTCAGTACTTACTAATTCAATCGTCATAGAAACTAATTTACCCACGATTTGGGAACGTACCCGGGTAAATACCCGTTTTGGGAATATTCCCAGGAATATTCCGGGTGGAATGATGGAAACTTTCCGAGTCGCCCATCACTAACGGTGACCATCGGCGATACTGGGTACTCATGACGTCATCCTAGTTAGTCACTGAAGATAGCCAATACGAAACTAGCTGTTTGACAGTTAATCGTTGAACACTGTGCCAAGTGATCTTCACTATGAGCTGTCAACTGAGATACGCAATAGCACCGCTGGGCTCAAATAAAAGGTTACGCCGCCCGCCACAATACTTCCCCACCATTCAGCACGAAAAAGATGATGACCCTATTAAAAGAAGCCTGCGGGGAAGTCACAAGAGATGACTGGGCAAAGGTTGTTGAGAAGACTAAAAACCTGATTTTGGAACATTTTGACCGAGATATGAGGATTGATTCTGTTATTGATAATAATATAATTATACATGTAGGCGAAGATGATGAAGACACCACCTCCTCAAGCGAATCGGAGTCTGATTAATATTCTGTACGCACATTCAATTCAATGTACTCGTACTTACTTTATTGCATAGAAATACAGATTGTAACTTTGTAACAAAGAATAAATAAAACAATTTTATTATATGAATATTACCTTTTTTTGGTTTCCACTTAAATAACTAAAATATAAATTTTAAATGATTCCGCCAATTTAAAACGAAAATAATCTTAAAATAATGCGGCGGTTCATTTTGGAGGAACGGTAACGAACTCAGTGTTATGTTGTGCCCATCACTAGTCGTGACTAACTGATAGGTGTCAGGAACGCATTCTCTGAACGGCCGAACTATAGTACATTTTTTTTGACACATACACTACACTTAAGAACATTGGTTCTGCCACGGAATCGAACCTTCATTCATGAAGTAATCGGCCAGTTCGTCTCTTATTTCTTTTATTTGTTTGGCGTAGAGATGGGTAGCTGGCCGTAATTTCAATAACTTAGCTAGCTGGCTATTAGGCATGAAATAGCCGGCTAACTAGCCAGCTATTTAGCTATTTGGCTATAGGATTTTAGAGTCAAGTAAAAAAAAAAGCACCCACTGAATAACTAGCGCTATCTGCATCGCATGATTTATAAATAAAGTATTCGATCACCCGAGATCAACCGATACTGCGATCTGAGTTCGAACCCCGTCGCGGCAGTAACTTTAGTTGCTGTTTTTTGTGAAGTAAAATACATTATAGATACATACATGTCGAATAAATTTTATTTCAAGAAACGACTTTTTCTTTTGTTTTTGTACATTTCAGAATGAAATATCGAAAATCAATCTAAACTATGTATAGCGCCATCTGTTATACGAATAGGAATTAATACAGGAAGTTTCATCAACTCATGTCATCCTGTAATTGAATTGAACTAGTTTTAGATTGTACGAACATAGATGTCGACTCGTAATACGTCCCTTCGTAGTTATTATGATGACGAGTTTAGATGACTAGCCGGGGCCCGGCTAGTTAGTACGGCTACTCGGCTACCCCACCAAGGGGAGTTACCTCAACCCCCGCTAGCCCGGCTACCGTGTCCATCCACGACTACCTAGTTACTTATTAAGAAAGAAGTAAAATATCGTAATTTGGTTTTAATTATCATTTTGTTTTTCTAAATAGTTTTTTAAGTGATAACTTTCTAATTTTTCATAAGTTTTACGATAAAAAATACAAAAATAATTTCATCTACTGCGCTATCTCTATTTTAGAATATGAATTAAGAAAGAAAGGTATAATTATTTTGAGTTGTAAATTATAGATATCGCGCTACTTCTGTACTATCAATGATAAATTTTATTCTTAGGAACATTAGGTTTAAAATTGTATAGGGGAGACCGGGTACAAAAGTAACGGCGGGTCGAAAGTAACAAATGCTCTCTACTCTAGATTTATCTAATGGGCGAACACCGCTTTGCTGCTGTCAGGCGATAGCCGGGAGCGCCCCCCTCAATTGCATTTAGTCGCCGCGTACGCCACGCGCTGTTTGGTTGTGTGACAGAACGCTACGTGAATTTACAAACCAAAAGTAAGTTTTTTTTCGTTTTCTTATTCAATGTTTTGATAGTCTTAAAAGCATGATAGTAATCTGAATGTTTGCATGTCTATACTATATTAAAGTGATTGTACATTGCGTAAATTCATTTTTGTGTAGTACGTTCTCATTTAAGGTTATGTTGCACGTTTTGACAAAAATGTGGATGGGTACAAAAGTAACATAACCCTATGGGTACAAAAGTAACATGTTACTTTTGTCCTCGTGGTGATTTAATTATTTATCATATATTTCATATTTTTTTTAACAGAATGCCTCGAAAACTCATAAGAACAACTGAACGAGGAACTACCGACACGGAAGTGTATTAAAAAGCGGCTGAAGAGCATTTTAAAGATGCTGCAACAATTAGAGGCCTGGCAAAAAAATATAATGTTTGCCATGTAACATTATGCAGATTTATAAAAAAATTAAAAGCAGGAAATACTACCGCAGTTGTGGGCTACCGTTGCGTCAACCGTGTTTTTACCAACAACGAAGAAATTAATCTACGCGACTATTTAATCGAATGCTCTGCAGTTTATTTTGGGTTATCCCCAACTGAAGTACGTAAACTGGCATACGAGTTAGCGCTTAAAAATGAAAAACTATTTCCTACAAAGTGGCACGATACTCAAATGGCTGGTAAGGAATGGTTGACTGGTTTTTTAAAACGGCACCCGAGCCTGTCTTTAAGATGTCCTCAAGCAACAAGTCTGTCGCGGGCAACAAGTTTCAACGAGCATAATGTGAGTAAATTTTTTGATAACCTTGCTGATGTAATGGATAGGTACCAATTTGAGCCAAAAGATATCTGGAACATGGATGAGACCGGGGTGACCACTGTCCAAAAACCTAGCAAAATTGTAGCAAAAAAAGGAATTAAACAAGTAGGTGCAGTAACATCGGCAGAGCGAGGAAGATTAGTAACTGTTGCTGTTGCCATCAATGCTCAAGGCGGACACATCCCGCCTTTTTTCGTATTCCCACTAAAACGATTCCAAGACCACATGATACGTGAGGGTCCTGTTGGATGTGCTGGAGCTGGCAATTCTAGTGGATGGATGCAGGAAACTGAATTTTTAATGTTTCTACATCATTTTAAAAGACAAGTCAAGCCCACAGTTGATCAAAAATGCTTGTTACTACTCGACAACCATTCATCGCATATATCTATCCAAGCTCTAGATTTTTGTAAAGAAAATGGAATAGTGCTGCTGTCGTTTCCACCCCATTGCACACACAAACTTCAGCCTTTGGATAGAGCTGTATTTGGGCCATTTAAGAAAATGATAAACACCGCTACAGACAACTGGATGCGAAATCATCCTGGTCAAACGATGACCATTCATTACATTCCTGGGATTGTTAGAGAAGCATTTCCTCTGTCTGTAACTGGGTCATATTCAAAAATATTGTACTTTTTAACGTCCAATATAGTTATTTTTATATAAAGAAATAACTACTTATCAATAATCTAATAAATAGATTATATACTTGTTTGATTAAAACACAAAACAGTAAAATCCTCCATAAATCTTAAGAAATTGACAATTTCAAAGAAAATCTGCCAAGAGGTAGATTTTGTTTCATAGAAGAAACCGGTGTCCACATTCTTGGCGGTACTTTTAAAAATATTTTATAATTCAATGTTAATGTTACGATTCTTATGCATTTTATTACTTAACAAGGCATGGTTCAAGCCCAATTAATTTAATGCACAAATAATGAACGGCAAAATCTGTAATTTATAATTAATTAAAGAATGCGTGTCCTGATTTCACAGTTTTCTGTTATACCTTTCTGTTATGGTGTATTTTCTTATCTTTATGGTAGTTATCAAAATTATTTTATTGGCAACATTGACCACCGAGCTGTCATACTAAATGACGAATCAAAAACGTTCGGCCATTTTGTTCATCATACGGTGTCCGAGATTTTTGTGGTGCAGTGATTATTCGACATTTGAGAGTTACATTTTACTGTGAGACTTTTAAAGCAAAGGTAAGTACTATTATAGTTTTATTACTCAGTTTGGATTAGACGTGTATTGGTACAATTGCTACAAAATAAAATATTCGTAGTAAAGTAAGAATTGGTATTGTGAAAGAGATTTTTTTAGGTTAGACACAGGAAATTCATTCATATCTGTTATAATATCGGTTACTTTTTTCTGTTACGTAACAGATATGAACGGTTAAGGTTTGTGCACATTGTACAAAAATAATTATACATTTTATTTATACCTGGGGTAGGTATGATAAAAATGTATTTAATTTTATTTACTTACTTTTTTCTTATTTTTATATTGATAATAGGGAATACGCATGTTTTTTTTATTTGCAAAATAAATTTACTTTAGCTCTAGTGAACAATTAGGTATGATTTTTTTTTTAAATATTCTTCAGCGACGAAGTTATTAAACAGCTTCAAAGTTGCCAAGTAGAAAGAGAAATCCGATATATTGGCACCGTGCACGTCAGATATATGACAGATGACAGAGCCCACATTATTTCTACTTTTTGTCACTATGAGCGCTGCGATCGATTATATTATTATACCTGTGCAGCAAAATTATCTGGCCCTGTCATGGCGGCGCTGTCGGTGAACAAAAGTTGACAGATCCTGTTAGTTGTCATAGTGAATTCGGTAGTTCTAACTATGGCCACCGGATCACCTAAGTTTGCTGCCCTATACGTGCATGACAGATGACTTGACAAATAATGTGGGCTATTATTTACAATTTTTGTCACCATGGGCGCTGCGGCTGCGTGGGCCCAATGTGTACTGGAGCCTAAATACTTCGCACCCAGCGAATACTATTAAGTATTCTATGGTATAACATCAAAGTCTATGCCGACCACACATCTGACATACAAAACAGCGTTTTTGCAAGAGGGCAAATATAATATTTAAATCAACACGTATTTCGCCCCACCACGGGGCATCCTCAGTAGATGCACACCACCACCACTTAAATCCATCACCACCACTAAGTACAACTGCAGGTAGATAGACGCGTCACCGGTCCGGTCGAGTCGGGGGGTATATAAAGGGGCGCGAGCCGACCGATGGCTCACCGCCTGGCGGTCGACGAGTCAACAGGTGGCGGTCGAACGTCGACCACCTGGGCACAAATGATTTAACTGGTGGTGGTGTGCATCTCCTGAGGATGCCCCGTGGAGGGGCGAAACACGTGTCGAGTATAGGTTCGGTTGCAAGGCATGCTATCCTCATTTTTCCTGTATGTGTGCGCATGTGCATGATACCTTTCTTGCATCTGCATATGCATGAGCGTGGGAAGGTGGGGTTGCTTCCTGCATCCAAGCCTAGGTTTTTTGTCACACGGAATAAAAACTAGATATTTTATATAACATATTAAATATTTATTTTAATCAGCCTTTTTAAAAATCGAGTATCCTTCTAGCTTTCTAAAATAGTTTTTTTTTTATCCTATCAATGTAATAATTTTTTTATTAATATGGTTCAGTGACGATTAAACAGATGCTTTATTTTTGTTTTTAGGCAACATGCCACTAACGCCGGCTGAACGACAGCGAAATTATAGAGAGCGAATGAAAGCTAATAACCCTGATATATGGGAAGAAAGAAAAAAGAAAGAAGCTGAAGATAAACGGAAAAAATACCTGAAGATAGCACAATTGTCTGAGCGAGACAAAGAAAAAAGACGTAAGCAATGGCGTAAATTAAAAAAACAGACTAATCAGAAACCTGATGAAACTATGAAAGATAATCGTCGAAGCTATAAAAAGAAACATTACAGATTATCTAAAGAAAATAAGAATCTTAAGATGAAATTACAGTCTCTGAAGAAACAAGTGAATGCTGTCAAGTGAAAAAATTATTAAACAGTTTGGCTTTATGGGTACATGGAATTTTTTCGAGGCCTCCCATGGCAAAGCTGCGGCAGACGGGGTAGGAGGCACCGTAAAAAGACTTTTAGACACAAAAGTTGCTCATGGAGCAGATGTTCTGAATGCGGAGACAGCATATTGGCTTTTAAGAGATGAAATAACTGTCAAAATGTATATTGTGAAAGAAGAAGATATTCAAACGATTAAAGAAAGGTTTGAGGAGCATCTTAGCTCTCTTAAACCAGTTCCCAATACCATGAGTATTCACCAAATTCATACTTCTCATGAAAATTTTGCATTTTTTCAAGAATTTTGAGTTGCTTCTGCACCAATGTGTCCAATCGAGGATTTTGTAACTGTTATTTTCTTAAAAAACATAATTTTCTAGAAGCAGAAATGAGTAGATTGGTATCAAAACTAGTCAAATCCAAAACAAATCATTTTCAAACTACGTATAACGAAATATTCGTCAGCATGTAAATATTAAATGAATACTTTTCAAAAACAGTCAAATCCACGATATTGTTAAGAAAAAATTATTTAAAAAACGGCATTGGTATCATAATTGGTCAAATCCAGCACTATTAACAATCGAATTTAGTCAAATCCAAGTTGACCAATCAGCGTCGAGGATTCTCTTTGGCGGGTCAGCCATTTTTTTTAGTGTCAATCTGTTCGTGTTACGATAACGTGCGTGCTGTGTGATTTTAATTAAAATTTGATGTAAAAAATGGATGAAAACTTAATCCAAATTGTTGAAACACCTCCTAATTTGTCAAGGAAGCCTTTGCAGCAAAAATCCGCATGGAAATGCAATAGAGATAAGGTTTCTAGGTATGTAAAAATTCAGACTACCAAACAATGTTTTCGTATAACAGTGATTCGCAACCTTTTTATTGAATGTAACGTTTTTAACCACGCTATGAATTTTAATAATTTAAAAATATGTTTTTATATGCAATGAATTTTATTATTGTGCATGTATATGTGTCTTGTGTGTGTGCATGTATATATATGTGTTTATGTGTTCTTTACAGATATTCTCCTAAAGCACCACCAGATATCAGAATTCCGTGTCAACATTTTTCAAAAGCTTATAGATGCACTTCATTGGCAAAAAATGACATAATAAAATTTAACAATGCTTTTTATAAATCAACAAACAAAATTGATCAAGACAATTTTATTCTTCAATACACAAAAATTTCTCCTGTACATCGCCGAAGTCCTAAAACAGGAACTGGTAATAAGAAAAACGTCAACATCATTTACTACGGACGACGAAGAAATAGCTTGGTACCCATCTGCAGAAAGACATTTCTATCAATTTTAGGACTGAAAAGAGGAAGAGTAAATGGTGTAATTATTCGCAATTTCAAGAGCGATGGTGCATCTGCATTCGAAAATAGAGGAGGAAACCGTAAGGAAAAGAAGTATGCCACTAAAAGGAAATCCATAAAAGACTTCATAAAAAATTAGTGCCAATTGAAATTCACTATTGTCGCAGTAAAATAAAAAGCAGACAGTATCTTGCGTCAAATTTAAATATAAATAAACTTTATAAAATGTATATCGCACAAGCTGAAGAACAGTTTAAAAATGTTAAGGCGTCTTACTTCCGACGAATTTTTAATACGTCATTTAATATTGGTTTTGGCACTCCGGCCACAGACGTATGCTCAACATGCTTAACATTACAAGAGCAAATTAAACATGAAAAGGACACAAATAAGAAAAAAGATCTTATGATTTCGAAAAGAGTGCATAATTTAAGAGCCAAAGCTTTTTACAATCTGTTGAAAGAAGAAAAAGACGATTTATTAACTTTAAGTTTCGATTGCCAAAAAAACCAACCAATGCCCAAAGTTCCAGACCAAAGTGCTTATTATTCACGACAATTGTACACTTACAATTTTACGATTTTATTAGGCAGTTCTAAAAGAAAATTAGGCACTGACAATGTTTTTATTTACACGTGGACCGAAGATATTTTACCAAAAGCGTCAAATGAGATCGCCAGTGCTGTATTTCATTGCCTTTGCTCTAACATTGAAAAATACGAGAAGGTAACGACCATAAGACTGGTGGCCGATGGATGCAGTGGCCAAAACAAAAATTCATCAGTTTTGGGAATGCTTTGCAAATATCTCAAGGATTATGCACCAGAAAGAATAAAGACTCTGGAATTACTTTTTCCAGTAGTGGGTCACTCGTTCTTGCCGCCAGATCGCGTATTTGCCCAAATTGAGAAGAAAATTAAAAAGACAGAAGTTATACCAAATCCGCAAGGTTATTATGATTTTTTCAAAGAACATGGAACTGTTTTAAAATTAGGAGAAGAAGTGGGCGTTTGTAACTGGAAAGAGGCTAGTACTGAAGTACTAAAATCTACAAATGCGATGCATTTTTCCATAAAGCAAAGTAAAAGATTTTTTATAAAACGAAACAAACAGAAGAGCAATGTAATAGTTCGGGCAGAAGACTCCTATAATAATGCCTTGGGTTTATACAAAAATATTTGCAAAAAGAACAAGACTGTCAGTCTAATAAATCCAAACAGCATACTTATAAATGTGCCAATAAAAAAAGAAAAAATTATAGATGTTAAAAAGTTGCTAGCAGCTCACTACGGAGAGCAATGGGAACTTTTACCGGATCTACAGTACTATAAAAATGTTTTTGAAAGACCAATTAGTGACGTTAATTTTTATTCAAATGAAAGATGTGAGATGGAGAAAGAATTGCCGAATTTGTTTGTTTAATTTACCAAAATCAATATTTTTCTTTCAATTTTCAAAAGATGTGAGATAAAATAAGAATGACTGAATTTGATTGTATAATTTTCCAAAATAAATACATTTCTTTCGATTTAACTTAAATAATGCTTTTTATTTAATCATTGAATTAATTATTGAAGATTGACAACCCCTGACCTCAACTTACGTTATTTTTAAAATATGCCAAATCCACACAACTAACTTTCAAATGTGGTCAAATCCACAAATATCACAATCAAACTAAGTAAAATCCACATTTCACTATCAAACTAAGTCAAATCCAAATTTAAAAGCTAAATTCTGGAGTTTTATTGTATGAGACTTAAAATTGTTATTGTGTTATTATCTTCACAAAACTTAATTTAATATACCGCCATATTCTCAACATTCTCAGGTGCTGGCATATAGGGAAACTAAAACTTTCATCATACTGCTAAGTTTTCATAAATGGATTTGACTAAATTTTGATACCAATTGACTCAAATATGACCTAAAAGACGTGCTAAAAGAATTTTGTCATATTCATCATCTGATGATGAATTTATTTTACCTAATGTTTCAGAAGATAAGGTAACGGTTCTCTCAGATGTCAGAGTCCGATTCGTTGCGGATGGCACGTTTCAGTGCCATCACTTCTTTTTAAGTGTGGCGTCAGGCACGGATATGTGTCATTTTGAAATCGATGATAACTCCTTCAATTAAGTTTTATGGAAGTTTTACCTGAAACCAAACTATCTTCATTTTTCACGTATATTAAGCTCGTAGCCTTCGTTTCTGGATACTGTAATATTTTTAAAAAAATAGGGGGCACCAACCTTTTTGGAAGTTGAAGTATTTGATATTAAATCATCATATGATAATAAATTATAAATGTATTACAGTAAAGCAGCTAAATCACTTTGCTGCGGTTGTCTTTAGCTTGTCTTCTATAAAATTTTACACCCGCTCTAAATAAAGATAAAATTTAAACAATAAAAGTATTTATATAGAGATGTTTCTTCTCCTCTTTTAATTACAACTCTCTAATCCTTATCTATAAAGAAATATGCATATACGTCGTAATCACATTTGGGTATCGATAGTGGGTAAATTTTATGTCTCGAAATATGGTAGGTACCTACTTACATAAAAAATATCACCGTGCGTCGTACCACGCTATTTTAAACTACGCGTATCAATATGGTTGTGGCTAATATGAGTCATGTCATGCTCATGCATGATGCTACGACACAAAATTGCATTTGCCAAAAGCGCTTCGAAAAAGGACTGTATTCACTCTAAATTAAAGGTTTATTTTGGATAAAATTGTATAGACTTACAAAAAAATGGAAACAGACAATGGACGGTCGGTCTAGGAGCGGCCGGGACCGTCCATTGTTTATTGTAACAACACGTGGTATATTTTTTTTTCTTTCGCGCATCTTGTTTTTTTGAATTACTTCTGGTTTACTATCCTTAGTTATCAGACGTGCTTACTTTTCTTGTTATTTACCTTACCGATGACTTTCGCTTGTTTACTGGACTCTCGTGTTTTTATCGATTTTGGTTTTGCATTTGTGACGATTTTGGCTGTGTAAAGTGGACTCTGATTTTGCGTTGTGACAATTGTGGCTTTGAACTGGACTCCGTGCGACTTCAGCCTGTGCACACATCTCTACTTGCCGTGAACTTCAAGTAAGATTCTTTTTTATACATAAGTTATTGTTGCTAATTGACGGGCCTGTTGGTCTAGTAGTTAGTGAGGTGGGTTCGATTCCCATGCAGGTCAAACTTTGTATGATGAGCACAATTGTTTATTCTGTGTCTGGCTGTCATTATCTATAATATATATACAGCCTTGGCCAAAAGTATTGAGCACCCATGATATCTTTCAGTTTTATGCGAAGTATCAAATAAAAATAAAACAAAACGTTTTATATGGGTTTATTTTACTATTTATTAATAGAAAATTAATATTTTGTGGGTCCACCCTTTGCCTTAATTACGGCAGAAATTCTTTTTGGCTTCTTAATTTGTTCCGACAACTCAGCAGCGAGCTCTGAAGATGTTTTTTTTCCTATTTCTTAACGACTCTCTCAGTAACTGACGATCTTGACGGTCTGTGGTGATGCGTTTGCGCCCGGTTCTCGGTCTATTTTCATGTGATCCGGTAGTAGAGAATCGCTGAATAGCATATTGCACGGATCGGCGCGAACATTTCACAGTTTTAGAAATCTCTACTTGTGATTTCCCTTGCTCATACAGAAGCTGTATCTGCACACGTTTTTCTAAAGAAAGTTCGTTTTGTTTTGGCATATTGCAACAATAACACTTAAAACTTCTGAAATAAAATACAAAAGGCGCACTAGATCACTGGATGTGTTCACAACGAGCGATGGTAGCGAACTGATAAATAAATACAAAAATTGTAAAAAACACATTTTATTGCACCCAGGTGTTTTATTGCTAGCTGTGCGGCGTGGGTCATTGTTTAAACCTTTGTAGATGGCCGACAAAAGAATTCTTCAACAATAGATTTGATTTACTCCCATACTTTCCGTGAACGAGCGAAATTTGTAAGGTGCTCAATACTTTTGGCCAAGGCTGTATATTTATAAAAGAAAATAGTAAATATGTATATTTATCGGTTGTCTAGATCCCATAACATAAGCTTATCGTACTAGTCATAAAATGATGAGTTTTTTCAAATCAAATCATTTTATTGTAGATCTACTGATAAATATTATGTAACTAAATAAGTATTATTACTAAATATAATCTATACGTCTATTACTCTATACAAATAAATAACATTGGAGTGTCTGTCTGTAATATTAAAATAACTGTTAAAACCTCCATAAACCTCTTTTGGTGTACTTTTTACAAATTAAAATAGACAACACAATGAAAAACACGACCAAAAATACGTGTCTCTTTTATTTTCGTTTCCAATAGAGTTTTCATTCTTTTGCAGTTTGAAGAAAATGGAATACCATTCTTCGAGTTCTCCGGAACCTGAACCATTATTTAGCGTAGATCCTTTTCTAAGTGCGCCAGTTCCTGGACCATCATCTGGCATGTACCATCAGAATCCATATATGGATATTCCAAGTTCGCCAATTCCGGGTACATCATCGGCCATAGATCCCGTAAGCGTGGAATTGGAACGAATGATGTCTCCTCAAGAAAGTGAGCAGTTATATGACATTCCAGGCTTACAGTTATATGAAGACGAAGAACTGTATGGAATTCTAACCGGGAATAACGAAGAACTCTTAAATGAGTTAAGCGATGCAAGTGCGAACGAGGATGCAAACATTGTCGATTCTCACGCCAATGAACAGAACGAAGATCCAGAGGAAGAGTCTTTAGAAGAAACAACTGGCTGGTTTCCGGGTAATCCCAGTCAGATGTTACAGATACCATTTACGGGGACAAGTAGTATATTGCAGCCACATGACGCAGAGGTCCAAAGTCCTTTGGATTATTTTTTTTTATTTATGAATGCCCGCTTTTTAAATTTAATATTAAAATGTACAAACAAGTACGGTAACAAATTGAAAGTAGAAGCGACAACTGCACGTTCTCGCTTTAGCAAGTGGACCGATCTAAGTGTCGCCGAATTAAAAACTTTTATTGGCATAATATTACTAATGGGCACCATAAAGCTGAACAGAATGGTGGACTATTGGTCCACTCATTATTTTTTCCGTCTTAGTCCACGCCTATTTATGTCTAGGGATAGGTTTTTTTTAATTTTAAGAGCTTTGAACGTACAAGATATCGAAAGGACGGAGAGTATATTTAAAATAAAATCTTTGATCGATTTGTTCAATGAGACAGTTGACGCCGTATATTACCCATTGAGAGAGTTGACAATTGACGAATCTCTTATTTTGTGGAAAGGGAGACTATATTTTCGTCAATATATCAAAGGCAAAGCCCATAGATACGGCATTAAGCTGTACATTTTAGCCGACGCCAACGGTATAATTTTAAAAATTCACATGTATGCAGGATCCCAAGACGTACAAGTAGGAGGTAGAAACCACGTTAAAAAAGTGGTGCATCTGCTCATGCAAAAATATTTTGACAAAGGGCATGCTTTGTATTTGGACAATTTTTATACCAGCGTAGGGTTGGCTGATGAGTTAATAGGCAAAAACACGTATGTGACTGGTACCCTAAGACCAAACCGTATAGGAAATCCAAGAGAATTAAAAATGTGCAAATTAAAGCCTGGTGAATCGTGTATATTACAAAACAATAAAAAAATTGTCGTCACCAAATGGCAAGATAAACGGGAAGTATTATTTATAAGTACTGAACACAAAAGTAATTATAAAGGGACTACTAGTCGCCGTGTACGCACAATAAAATATAAGCCGGCCGTACAAATAAAGTATAATAAATATATGCGGGCAATAGATCGACATGATCAGATGCTAAGCTATTATTGCTGTGAGCACAAGACCCTGCGCTGGTACAAAAAAGTCATAATACACATAATCCAAATATGTTTGGTGAATGGTTATTTACTTTTCAACGCAAAAAACACTACAAATAAAACTTCATTATATAAATTTATAAAGAGTGTAATGCAAGAATTGTTACCAATGCCCAATGTATCAGAACTTTCTCGTCCTCTATCACAGTCAAAAATACATTTACCCGCCAATTTACCAAAGAGAAGTAATAATACCCTAAGAAAAAGATGCTGAGTTTGTTACACAAAAACTAAAAAAAGGGTATCTGTTATAACTGGCTGTCCCGATTGCCCTGGATTCCCAGGCCTGTGCCTTAATGATTGTTTCAGAGAATTTCACAAATATTGAAATTCTATGTTAGTTAATCGGATCTGATGTAATGATTTTTAATAAATATTATCATCTAAGTCAAAATTTGGTTAAAATTAAAATTGTAATTGAATTAAAATTTGGTTTTATTTAACTTTTGTCCGGTCTTTATTTGATATTAAAATTACTTTTTTATTATATCTAATATTTTCTGCATCTTTATATTTCTTTCATATGGTTTAAAGCGCAATAATTCATTTGAAACCAACTGGCCAAAATATTTACATCCATGGACGTCCAATATAGTCGGGCCATCATCTCTTTCTGTGCATGTTGCACTGTCCACCATTTCTTTTTTTGTGTACGTTGAAGTATCCTTACATGTTTTTTGGTTTGGTATAAATTCCTGTTCCCAGTTTTCTGAGTCTTCCCAGCGTTGTGAATTCTGTACTATCTCTTCGTCATCGTCGCATTGAGTTTCATTTTCTGTATCGGGAATGTACTTTCTTTTTCGCTGTAATTCTTAAACAATAAATAAACATTATCAGTATCTTGCCAAATATTATTTTTTTCTGACAATAATAATTTTCACATTTGTTGTGTATCCGTGAGAATGTTTGGATGTTTTTGTTTTTTCACACAAAAACTACTGAATGGATTTCAATGAAATTTAGCACAGGTGATAAGTCTTGTTATGGAATAGCACATAGGCTACCTTTTATTCCGATTATAGGTTCCTGTGGGACAACGGGAAACAAATTCTACGCGGGTGGAACCGCGGGCATCGGCTAGTATCAAATAATCATATAAAATAATTATATATTAGTACTACTATCATTATTATTACTATTTAATCTAACTTAGCAGTTTTTATTTGCGTAGTTTAATTATAAACAATTGAAATTTGTTATGCAAAAATTTTTAGACCCAATTTAATACCTCATAATCAATCAAATTACTAGGAAATGCAAAATAAGTTGAAAAGGTTGAGCACATCTGTATTAAATAAGTCACTTACCTTCCATTTCCACAAATACACTTGTTTCGCCACTTTTTATCGCTTAAAACAACGTGCCTGACCGTTCACGTTAGATTTCACATGTAAACTAAAAGTATTCGAGCTTTGAATACGTAAAAAAATGTCAAAACACTGTTTTCTTTTCCGCATGGCTGAAGACACAGATGAGTGTCATTTAATCGTATGGCGTTGGGCACTGATCAGTGTCACGTTATTTTTGTTCGACGCCACGGCTAGAAGTTAGTGAAATTAGGCATCGCAACGAATCGGTTAATTATAATGAAAAAAAACTAAGAGCTTTATTGAGTGGTTCAAAACGGTATAACATTTCTTCATGTATAATTTCGGACGACTTCAAAGATTTAAGTAATAATAAAGTCTGTAATAATGATAAAAAAGATAACATACAAGAGCCATCTACTTCGGGCAGACGGGCAATATGCAATATTTGAAGAAAGAAAGTAAAAAATTTTTCCTACATCTAAGTGACTCTGATGACGATAGTCTTTGATTTTCACCAGGTTCAGGTGAAACATTACTTTATTAGTTATTTTACATTACCAGCTCTAGCTGTGTTAAAGTGTTCCTAATTTAATGTCAGTCTTGTAAACGCTACAACACTGAAATGGCTCTTGTGGATTTATAACTTTTTGAAATATTTTCAGAACTTATTGATTGTACACGTAGGTTTAAAAAATAGTACTGCGCGTTCCAGAAGTGCGTGGTCAAATTTAAGGGCGATTTAGGCTACCCTACATCACCCTTAAATTTGACCACGCACTATTGGAACACACTGTACTGTATGCGAAAAACATTAAAACTCTGAAAACTGCGAAAACTTACTAGATATTATATTATTATTATTAGTGTAAGTATTATTATTCCAGATAATTATATAAAAAAAAGAACTAAGAAGTACCTAATTTTAATTTGATTACATCAAGGCTGATTATTTTATAGTTTTTTTCATGTTTGTGATAGATAATGTACATTGTTATGTTTGAAGTGTATTTTTAAATATAATATACAAGTAGTTCAGTAGATGTTTGTATCTGGATATTTACATATTTTTTCTTTCCTCATATACAAGTGAATTTTTCAAGTGTGCGTAAGTAGATGGGCAAATCCGAAACTATGAGGAATATTGAAAAACACTTAAAAGAATCTCGAGGCCGAAAGAATTTGATTGTTATTTGCGACACTTTGAATGGTGTAATAAAACAAGAGTGTTTTTTTTTGAGTTGTATACTCGGCCAGGTAAATGATTTTTCAAAAATCTACTAATGTTTTGTCAGTTTTAGTTTTCATCAAAATCGGCCTCAAGACTCCTTTCAGTGCTTTTCGATATTTCTCATATTTTCGGATTTGCACATCCACTCACACTTGAAAACTTCACCCTGTATAACACTACAGCATATCTAATGCCAATTTGACCAAATCGATGCGGTTAATACTTAATTATTAGGTTTAAAAAGTATATCTTCTATGTTGTTGAGATGGTTTCATACGAAACACAGTTTAAAAAAGTTGATTTTGGACGGATACGGATTGTCATTCAGTAAAGTTGCTTTTTAACAGATTAATTATAGGTACTTGATAGGCGAGATGACGGAGCTGCTTGGATAAGCCTAATGAAACGAGGGGTTAGAATTCATTCCAACCCCCCGTTTTAAATTAGGTACGAGTACATGTAATAATTATTTTACACTTTCATTTACAAACAAAACTCACTGTGTTAAATTTGTAGACTGATTACGCTAATTAAACAGATTTATAACTAAATTTCGTGTTTTATTGAAATCTTACTAATCCCGATAGGTACTTTGATGCATCTAGACCAAAGGGATATAACTTTTATAAATCCTATTCACATTTGTTTGAGACAAGAGGTAAACAAAAACTTTAAAAAATCTTTTTTTAAAGATTTTTTAAAGTTTTTTCCCGCGGCTTTGCTCCCGTCAACGATTTATTCCATTCTAATACCCAAAAACGAATACCACTGGTATTTGTTTCAACTCATATTTTTTTTCTATTCCGAACGGATACCACTTTTTAAATAATTTAATTTAATGTACGAACGAATACCAACAACTTGAATTTGGTACAGTCAGCGCAGTCAAACCTAATCAAAGTAAATTTGTTTTTCAATATTTTTATGTAATCGTAATATAATGCTTAAAACTTTCCAAATTCACTTCACTCCAATATTTTTACAAAGGTTAGCATAGGTAAGAGTAGTTTTAGTGAATCATCTTGCTATTTTTTTTACCTGCGAGAAAGGGTGAGTTTGCTCTATTGTTCCAAAATTCGAAACAACCAATCAGAGTCAAGTGTGACTGGAATGTTGTGCTTTGACTCGGAGAAAAATTTTATCTACATAAATTCCTCAGTACATTTCCGTGCGGTGGCGGTGGCGTATTGGTATCAGAGTGACAGTGATTTTTATTTATTAAGTGAGTATATTAATTTGTTCTTTTGTATAATTTACTTCTCTTTATTAAAATTAGTGTTATTTAAAATACCTATTATTTGATTTTTTTATCATAATCCAATCAAATGTAAAAGTTACATACAATATATAATTTTTTTTAGATATGTCTGAGGAAGCTGATAATCAGCCCTCAACATCTTCGGGAAAAACAGGAAGCTTGACTTTCATAACAAGAAATGGTGGCTTGGTTTTAATGAGAGCTGGTTACCAGTACACAAAAAAAAGGGAAAATAAAAATGGATGGACCCATTGGAGATGTGTGAATGTTAAAGAGTGCAGTGGATCTTTACAGATAAAGGTATGTTACCAACTTCTTACATAGAGTTTAACTGGCTTATTTATAATGGATTAGTGGAGCTTTATAAGGCCTTTGTAGGAAGCTTGTTAAAAAAATGGTATTCATAATCGTATTTTAGAGGTAAAAACACTCTTTATTTCTCCATTAAAGTTAATTTGATTTAAAGAAGCCATGACCCTTCTTTAAACGTTCGTTAACAATAAAATGGCCGACATCAATTCTATTCTATTTCTTTAAATGGCAATTAGTACCGATGCCGTTGTTCGACAATTCTGCCATTGTCAAAAGTGAATTGGAATAGCAAGAGTAAAAAAAAACACTAGATAAACAAAAAAAAAAGGGAAACAAATGGCCGACATCGATCAGTTGTTTCGTGTTTGACGTTCGGTTTACAATGTCAGTCAGTTAGTATTAAAATACCTACTTTAAAATCCCTACATAGCATTGTGGTTGTTCGCGTATAAAATTGTATTAGCAGAGATTCGATGCATTTTATCTGGATGACGAAGAATTTCGTAAATGGTACAGTTTTTCCAAAGAAACGGCTGCTTTTATAATTAATTTAGTCGGTGGTGTGGTACTTCACCAGAATTACAAGTATTAACGGCAACGGCCTTTGCCGCTTTTTCCCAGATTGCATGATAACAAATTCAACAAATTGTTCAAAAGACTAGGTAGTTCAAACTATTCCCTCCTTTACCTTGGTGTACGTTTTTTATGACAGTGTTTAAAAATGCATAGACAAATTTTCTGTGACCAGAGGCAAACAACGTTAAAATCGACTAAAATCGCATATTTTTCTACAAAATGGCAACATTGTGTACGATAGTGGCGTTTAGTTATGGGAGCTCTAAGAAACGATTATGAATAAGAATTTTTATCGAACGTTCGGTAGGCTTAAGGTGAATGCTCCAGGGTAGCCCGCGAAATTCAAATTTCCGTACGTTTTTTGCAATTTGCAGCTGAGTATCGGATATTTTATTAATAGAAACTAAATTCGCGGTACTGGCATGTATGTATTTACACAATTATACTTATTAAAACCTTCAATATAATTGTCTAACTTAGAGAAAAGAGAAAATGTGCCATTTTAATAATAACTTTACGTTTAATATAAATTTTAACTTAGTGGGTTACATTGATAAATTTAACTAATATAATGATATAAATACATACATGCCAGTACCGCGAATTTAGTTTCTATTTACCATACTATCCCATACTGAGCTGCAAATTGCAAAAAACTTACGATAATTTGAATTTTGCGGGCCACCCAGGAGCATCCACCTTAAAACATGTTTTAACTAATGAAGGTTTATACCTTCGGTAAGCGTTATATTATGAATAAGACAGTTAGTGTTCCATCTTTCAATATGTATTTTTATCCGAAAACTATTTTGCTAAAGCTATTTTGTTGTCCTCACAGGATGGCAATATTTCCAATGAGAAAAATCATAGCTGCGAGCCCGATGAATTCAAAAATGTAATGGTAAAAAGCTGGATGATTTAAGAGATAAAGTGATGAAGTCTGATTTCGCCCCAATACCAAACATATATAACAAATTCAAATCACAATTCTGCGCTACTGAATCAGATTTGGTGAGAAATATCCCATCGTTTGCAAACATCAAATCAAAATTGTATTATGCAAGAAACAACGCAGCTGGTGTAAAAAAAATTAAATGTAAATCAATTGATGAAGTAGAAGTTCCATTACAATTTAGAGATTTTTTGTTTTACGATTATAAAGATGAGTCTTCCAATACCCGAATAATAATCTTGGTCAGTCCAAATCAACTAGAGATAATTCCGAGCATTAAATTTTTTGAAAGCGACGGAACATTCGATTGCACCCCTTTTTTTTTTTTTTTTTTTTAAGGATGGGAAATCATCAAATGACTTCTTCCGCTCTGGGTGGAGCGGAAGGGCGTGTCAGACTCTTACTGACTAAAACCCATCCGTGTTCCTTCTAAAGCCCTTTGCTTTCCAGGGCCGCGGTGACTCTTTCGAACAAATTCCGCAACCCTGGCAGGCTCTGGCCCTAGCGGGCCCCGTCCTCTATGCTGACATCTCTTTGAGGCGCGCGTGAAACACAACGCGCCATCGACCCGGGCCTGGTGGTGATCGGACAGCGAGCCACCCAATGCTCGCCGTCCGCAGGCCCGCGCCTACGGTGGCCGGGGATCGCCCTGCGACTCCCGACGCCCGGGGCGTCTTCTCCTGTTGCGGCGGTTGGGACGAAGGCCTTGCCTTTCCCTCGCGCGGTCCGCCTCCTCCTTCGCTAGCATTACTGCTTCGCAGAAGGAGGTGACCGCTTCCCAAGCCTCCTCGCTCCGGACCATGGATTCAACCAGGGCCGGACGCGAGTCGATTGCACCCCTGAGCCTTTTGTGCAGTTATATACTATCCACGGAGATCTGGGAAGTGACGAAGATCACACTCGTATAGTTCCTCTTATTTATGTTTTACTTAACAAAAAAACAGAAGAAATATACAAAAAATTATTTGAAATTTTGAAACAAAACATTCCTGGGTGGGAACCCGTAAAATTTTTAACAGATTTTGAACTAGCCGCAATGAACGCCATTACAATTGTTTTTCCGTCAGTTGTGATTAAAGGATGCTACTTTCATTATTCCAAAAATGTATGGAAAAAAGCAAAACAGTTGGATCTGACAAAAGATGCTATCACCCAAAGACATGTAAGACTTTCAGCTTTACTGCCTTTACTTCCTCGTAAATTCATATCAGAAGGATGGTGCTACATAATGGAAGACTGTCCTGATACTGACGCCATTCAAACATTTAATGACTACATGGTGTCACAATGGCTAGAGAACGAGAGTTTTGTAGACATTGGGTGCGTTCATGGTGAACGCCATCGAACCACAAATGCCGTAGAATCTTGGCATAAGAAATTAAACTCGGCTGTGCCAAAGAATGCTAATTTATATCAGCTTCTGAACGTGCTGAAAGAGGACGCAGATTTACAAACAGTGGTTGTTACTCAATATAAATCAAACGCACCCCCGCAAAACGATGTGCACAGACAACTATTATGAAAAATTCGTGGATCACATACGTAACTGACCAACTCCTCAAAAACAAAATCTCCGTAGGTCACTGCTTAGAAAAATTAAGGGTTTAGCTACTAATTGTTGAAATATAAGAAATTATTTACACGTCATTTAGCTGATTATACTAATAGTTGATTTTCTGTGATATTTTATAATTCTTAGATTATAAGTGAATTATTCATACATGACGTTTTTGCAAAAAAAAATTGCTGATTCATTGCTATATAGGTGAAGAATGACTGATTTGATTAAACAAAAAGTTGATTTTCTGTGAAATTTTACAATTGTTAGGTAAGGTTAGAATTCATTGCAAAAAAAATTGCTGATTCATTGCTATGTAAGTGATGAATGACTGATTTGATTATACAAAAAGTTGATTTTCTGTGATATTTTATAATTGTTAGATTTAAAGTGAATTTTTCATATTAGATATTATTGCAAAAAAAAAATGCTGATTCATTGCTATGTAGGTGATGAATGACTGATTAGATTATACAAAAAGTTGATTTTCTGTGATATTTTACAATTGTTAGATAAAAAGTGATTTATTTTTGTTAAAAATTTACCTGACATAGTTGTTATGAGATAGGTAGACGTGAATAATTACGTACCTGTCTAATAATAACTATGTCAGATAAATTTCAATATAAATTAAGAGTTAATTTTTTGAGATATTTTGTAATTTTTAGATTGTAAGTAAATTCTTCCTGTTTGATGTTTTTGCAAAAAAAATATTATACAGGTATAGAGAGGAACTAAAATTATATTAAAGTTGATTATTTAAGTGATATTTTATCATTGAACAAGACGTTTGCTAACAAAATTTGATTTTTTTGGAGTTATCTGTTTTTTTTTTCAATTAAAGGTCTTATATTTACATACAAAGCATTTTTACTGACTGTACCTTATATCTTTGAACTTGTTTTGGTATTAGTTTAAACAATGGTATCGGTTCGGAATAGAAAAAAAATATGAGTTGAAACAAATACCAGTGGTATTAGTTTTAGGTATTAGAATGGAATAAATCCCGTCAACTGACTAGCTACCTCTCTACCTACCCACCTATGTACCTACCTACCCTACCCTATATAATGTAATTAATAATAAGGATTAATAAAAAAAAACAAGTTATCTTTTAGGATTTGATAACATTTTATCTCGAGCCATTTAATATAGGATAGGTAGAGAAGGATAATATTTTAGTTTTTATTATTAGTAGGTAGTTCTAATTTTCTTTAAAAAGAATGTGATTATAAACTGGCCCTAATAATTCCTCTCTGTAACTTTTCTGTTACAACGAAATCATTTTCTTATCTGTTTCATATTCGTAACTTACATATTTTTTGAATATGACCCAACTGATAGAAATGCAATTGCTGGATTTAGTTGTACTGGTATAAGTCCATTTAATAGGAATATATTTACTGCTATTGACTACGCGCCATCGTCTGTGACTGACCGGCCGTTACAAGTCAACAGACAAATTCCACCAAATGATTTGTTGACTAATTCTGACGCAACGTCATCCGTTCAAGTTGGTCCAAGTACTCCAGTTGGTGATCTTCCAACATCAATTGACCAAACTGTTCATCATAAAGATAGCAATGATTTGTCAAAAAAATCAAACAGTAATGATGACCAACCATCGGATGTTCAAAATATACCGGACTCAATCTCTACGGACACTGATCCTATGTTAGCTAACCCAATTTTTGATCAAAGTTCCAAATCACCAGTGCCAGGACTTAGCGGACTGCAAGAAGCAAATTTTACCAAGCCGTTTAATTTCTCGCCTAAAGATCTTAGACCTTTACCACAAGCAGGTCCGAGAACTGAAACAAATAAAGGTCGTAAATAACGTAAGACTGCCATTCTGACGGACACACCCGAAAAAAACTTAATTGAACAAGAACACCAACAACGAAATAAAGTCAAGAAAACGGTACTGCAAGACAATACTAGAGAAAGTAAGAAAAAATTGTCTGCAAAAGGGAAGGGAAAAGGCAAAAAGACAAAGAAAGCACCAAAAGAAAAGGAAAATGAATCTGATGACGAAGTAACCTACTGTCTTGTTTGTTTAGAAAATTACAGTCGACCAAATGAAAAATGGGTAGAATGTATCGAATGTAAAATGTGGTCCCATTTGGAATGTGTGCATGATGACAAGCATTATGTATGCCATCATTGCGATTCTGATTAAGATTAATGACTGAATTAAAAAAGTCTGATTATAATACTAAATTGATCTCATTACTTAAACTAAGAATTTTATTGATTTGTTATTATCTTAACATTTATAGTTTTTGAACATTTAAAATACGAAAGTTAATTTGTGTTATTAGCATAAAGAATTTAAATAAATAATTTGTTGATTTACCATGTATAATATTGTATTAATTATCAACCCCTTTGTCTTGTTACTTTCGACCCACAACGTGTTACTTTCGACCTGCCTACGTGGTCGAAAGTAACAAGGAACGATTTTATTTTAAATTTCTGTAATTCATACAAAACACATTTTAATGTGATAAATCGAGTTGCTACAGTAAAAAACATAAACTGAACTTTTATATAATTATATTATTTTAATGGCAACAGTAACACCCATCCAGAAATCAAAGTAAAAGTACAAAGTGTTACTTTTGTACCCGGTCTCCCCTAGTTGATCTACAACCTACGACATTTAAAGTAAAATTGTAAAAATTCAAAAATAAACGATATTCACTCTCAGTACTCTTACATTTCACTTGTTTGGTTGAGTTAATTTGCATAATTTGAATTATTAACTAAACTAAGTCGCGAGTTTATGTATGTTATTGTTATTACCGGTTTATCGAAAGTTTGGAACGTGTTTTCGAATGATTTCATATGCCGTCTGTATGTAAATAGTGTTATTAGTTAGTGTAAATAATAGGATAGAAGTTTTGTGTTGTACATTTTGTGTTATAAATATGTCAGGCAATATTAGGACCTATTTTGAAAAAACAATGTAACAAAAAAAGGACAATGTAAAATATGTAAAATAGTTTCAGTTACAAAAGTTCCACGGGTAACTTATCAACCCATTTAAAATCAAAACACATTTCGGCGTTCGTAGAATTGAAGAATGCCAACAGTAGTCCTGAATGCTTGGCAGCTCGGCCTTTGCAAGCGTCTGGGAATGTACCTGATGCTGTACCATCGACCAGTACCACCTCAACATCGGCTTCACAGAATCCAGAAGTGATCTCATCAATCACTTTTCCTCCGGTGAAACGGCAACGGCAAATGGATGCCTATATTCCAAAAAAAATCTCTGCGGAACAAAAAAAACAAATTGATGCAGATTTAATGGATCTATTCATAGATGCGTTTCATCCATTTAGACTTGTGGAAGAAAGATCTTTCAGGAAATATTCACGGTGGATCCCAGGATATGTTTTACCAACACGTAAAACCATCAGTGAAAGCATTCTACCGGAAATGTACTATAAATGCAAAATAGGCATTCAGGCTAAAGTAGCTGAAGAAGCCGAAACAATTTGCCTAACCACCGACTTGTGGACATCCGCTTCTACCGATAGTTATATAGCTGTAACAGGACACTACATTAACAATGAAATGGAAATCCAAAATGTTTTGCTGGATATCTGCAAATTTTTTGGGCATCATACATCCGAAAACATTACAGCTGAAATCAAACGCATATGTGAAGAATGGGGCATTTTCAAAAAAATTAACTTTGCTGTGACTGACAACGCTGCTTCGATGGTAAAGGCAATGAAAGAGATATTGCAACTGAAGCACTATGGATGTTACGCACATTCCTTAAATTTAGTGGTGCAAGACGGTCTAAAGTCAATGGACTTGTCAATTAATAAAGTTAAAACTATAGTGAGACATTTTAAGCAGAGCAGTACCGCCATAGATAAGCTTACCAAATATTTAGTAGACCATGGACTTCCACCAAAACGATTAAAGCAAGAGTGTCCCACTAGGTGGAACTCCACATTTTTTATGTTGGAGAGATTTGTGGAGCTCGAGGAACCATTGCGTGCTACCATGGCAGTTATTAATAAAGATTTGCCAATAATTTCTCTCGAAGAATGGAGGGCATTTAGAGAGCTGTGCCAAATTTTAAGACCGTTCGAGGAAATCACGCGAACTGTGAGTGGCGAAAACTATATAACAGCCGGTGCAGTGGTGGTGTACACAAGGTGTTTAACTGAGAGCATCAATTTATTGATGCGTGACAATGTACTGTGCGACGCAGTATTTTTAGTAGCAATGAACTGTAAGAAAAGTCTAGAAGAGAGGTTCAGAAATATAAAGAAAAGTGGCACATTTTATCTTTGCCTTCTTCTAGATCCACGATTTAAGTTGAAGGCTTTTGAAGACCAGTCAACCGGTGTTTCAACTAAAACTAAATTAATTGAAATGGTGCAATGCCAAATAACAAAAAATACCGGGACAGAACCGGTGCAACCAGTTCCGTCTACTTCAACGTCATCAGTGGCTAGAGACAAGTACTCGCCCTTCAATATTCTTGACAGCATAATCGTCACCAACCACACAGTCGGATCCCCATTTTCCAAAGCAGTCAAGGAAGTTTACATGTACGTCAATGACGATCCACTTCCCCTTAAATCACCATCGGGGGAATTCAACGATCCACTTAAATGGTGGAAAATTCATCGCCAAATTTATCCGAATTTAGCACGGATAGTGAGAACGCATTGCAACATAGTCGCCACCTCAGTTCCTTGTGAGAGGATGTTTTCGAAATCTGGATTAATTTTATCCGATCGCCGAACAAGGCTCACAACGCAAAAAGTGCATAAGTTAATGTTTTTAAATGTTAATTTGAACAAAGAACGTTTTAATTGGGAAACGAATAAATAAAGTGATACTTACCTACCATAAATAACTTAGTTTAATGTAAATTAATTATGTAAAAAAATCATGTGTAAATACAAACTAACAAAATAAGTGACAGTGTAAATATACTAAATTTGTACATAAAAATCAAATGAACTTTTAAATACGCCGATGTTACATTGTAATCTATGTTTTAGGTTAGGTACCTACACAACGTTTCATCGTCAGTCCTAAGCCTGAAGAAAGTATGAAGGAAAGTTCATTTAAATAATTCCTTTATTATTAGAATAAAGATACAAATAATTAAATAATATTATGAACTAGTGTTGAGTAGGACATACAAGAGGCAGTACATTTGTCCCGTACATGACGTAAAAATGTAAGAGCGGCTCGGCGCACAGTGGATCGTCCCCATACAAGAGGTAGGACATAGAATTAAAAATTGAAAAAGTATTTAATTGAAAAAAATTAAATATGCAGTTGCATTACTCTATTAAGGTACTACAAAAAATGTTACTACGATTTTTTTATTCGACCAGTACTTTATGAGCAATTCGATGAAAACTGTTATTTTTGTATGGAAATGGGCACAAAAATGTCTGTATCTCATGATTCCCTCCTTGTTTCGATTTGCGGTTTTCACTACTGTTGTTTACCCATTTTATGCCACATTTTCTTCAAGGACACATGGTGCCCCCAGAGACCCCCTTCCGAGATATTTTGCTTTTAGTATCTATACTTTTTATTTTATAACTGATGAAATGGAGGTACATTAAGTATATTTATTACTGAGAATAAGTCATCCCTAAGTAGTTCCTTAAATAACAGGTGCATTTGTGATTACTTTAATGACTTATGAACGCTTCTGTTGCCATACAACAAAAGCGTTAATGAGTCATTAAGTAAAGATTACCAGTACTTGCTTAATCTAATTAGTTATTGTAATTACTATGTTAACAGCCCTTAATCTCTACATTGTGATTGGCTAATGTCATCATTAGCTTATCAAATACATTGCTAGTTGCATACTTGCTGCCCTATATATTTGAGTGTGTTTAGCAAATGTAATTCAGTTGTAATTATAACTTCTACCAAGTGTTGTCATTATGGCTTTCCGTGGGTTTTCTACTTATCTAGATCTTTACGTTGCTCTTCGTAATCATAAAGATCTTCGTGACTATGACAATTTATTTAACACATTGAAGTCGAATACTAACGTCCAGTTAAGTGAAAGTGATGTGACGGATCTCAAGAACTGGTGTCGACGATTTTGCTATCGGGTTTACACCAAATGGGTGCAATCAAGAAGGACAGTCGATAGGTTCATTAACAAGAACGGAGAGTGGTTAAATTCCGATATCGTATGGCCAGATTGCTTTAAAGAAAATGTTGTAGCCACTGAAGAAGCAAACGAAAATGAGGCAGAAGAGGTAGTCAGTCCATCAACTTCAACATATACATCTCCTCGCAAACGCTTTGAAGATTTATCGAGTACCTAGACACAAAAGAAGCCGTGTTGATGACAATGTTGCTAGTTGCAGTCGTCCAGATGAGCTTTTGCATTCTGTTGAAAGTATACTTAAGTCTGCCGGAAAAAATGATATGGCCACAATTATGAAAAATTTGCTGGAAAATCCTGAACACGTCTCAACAGTTTTAAATGTCCTGGAAACTAAGCAGAATCCTTCGCTTCGTGAAGTTCCTACTCACAAAGCACTTGCTCTTTACGTTTACTTGCAGTTATCCAAGTGGCGTTACATCACACTTTGGGACTTTAGTTTGAAAGAAGGTCATACGAAATACCCAAGCTACTACTTGTTAGTTAAAGAAAAGCTTAAATGCTACCCGGCAAAAGAAGACATAACTGTGACTGAAACTTCCGCAAAGATACGGATCCAAGCCCTCCTTGATCTCACAGTTAGGAGGTTGATCGATTCACTTGAATCAAATTTTGATGCTGGTGAACAACTTGTGCTTCACAGTAAATGGGGTTTTGATGGAGCTTCAAGTCAAAGCATTTACCATCAAAGGACAACAACAAGTGAACAAGACTTATCCAGTGTATTTATGGCAAGTCTTGTACCGCTTAAGTTAGTGACTTCTAGTGGAAGTATAGTGTGGCAGAATGATCGGCCATCGTCAACCACATATTGTCGCCCGATTTCATTTACATTTATGAAAGAAACGGAAGCGAATGTTAAGGCTGAAATGGAAATATTTGAGACCGAGATTCGTGAACGAAAGCCGACTGATTGCGGCAATGCTACTGTTACGCACAATCTGTGGCTAACCATGATTGATGGTAAGGTGCATTCAATCATATCTGGTACATCGGCAGCAGTGTGTGATTTGTGCAAAGCTCGCCCAAGCGAAATGAATAACTTGGAAGAAGTGAGAGCTAAACCCGTGAATACAGATTTATACAAGCATGGATTTAGTTCATTGCATGCTTGGATTCGGTCTATGGAGTGTTTATTACACATTGCCTACAGAATGGACATAAAATCATGGCAAGCAAGAGGTGACGAAAATAAAAAAAAAGTTAAAGATAAGAAAGAAGCCATTCAAGAAGCTTTCCGAAGAAGCACAGGCTTACTTCTAGATGTTGTTGTGCAGGGTAGTGGCAATACAAACACTGGAAATGCTGCAAGAAGGTTTTTTGCAAACCCTGAAACGACTGCGGAAATTACTAAATTAGACGTTAATTTAATTAGAAGACTCGCCGTTATTTTGCAATGCATTTCCTCAGGCGAAAAAATTCAACTTCAAAAATTTAAATTATATTGTGATGAAACAGCAAATTTATTCGTGGAATTATATCCATGGTATAACATGCCAACAAGTTTACACAAATTGCTAATTCATGGATCACAGATAGTGGACCACTTATCAGTTGTGCCAATAGGTTTTTTGTCTGAAGAAGCATCTGAAGCAAGAAACAAGGATTTTCGTAAATTTCGAGAATGTCATACACGAAAGCATAGTAGCATCGCCACTAATGAAGACATTCTTCATAATCTGCTATTATCTTCCGATCCTCTTCTCACCAGCTTACGACCGAAGATGACAAATAAAGCAAAAAAGTCTTCATTTAGAGAACTAGACGATTTACTCATACGTGATCAGAGTGAATTGGAGTTCATTGACGTTTCAACTGATACAATTGCTGCATGTAGTGACGTTGAAGAAGATGATGACGATAATAATGATCATGATGTAGTTATTGATGAAGATGAAGAAAATATAGTTTAAGTCTTATAGTAGTATAGTACCTACCTAATATTATTATTAACAAGCAGGTTGTTTGTTAATTTCTTGTTTTTGTGTATTTTTTTTATTCTGTTCTTTTTTTGTTTTGTGTTATGCCAATAAATGTTTTTTTTTCTTTCTTTCTTTCTTTTCTATTATTGTTAGTAACTAAATGGTAGTGTTAATTAATTAATTTCCTATTACAATTTAGTTCTTAGTAGTTGTTTATTTTTTTAGTTTGTCTTATATGTAGTTATTTTCTTTTTTATTTTAATTTATTTATAGGTAGGTACATAGTTGTGTTATTTTTAAATTATTTGTTTTACAGTGTATTATATAAATAAAAAATATATTTATACCTACATATTTTCTTATTGATCATAAATGTACCTCCATTTCATCAGTTATAAAATAAAAAGTATAGATACTAAAAGCAAAATATCTCGGAAGGGGGTCTCTGGGGGCACCATGTGTCCTTGAAGAAAATGTGGCATAAAATGGGTAAACAACAGTAGTGAAAACCGCAAATCGAAACAAGGAGGGAATCATGAGATACAGACATTTTTGTGCCCATTTCCATACAAAAATAACAGTTTTCATCGAATTGCTCATAAAGTACTGGTCGAATAAAAAAATCGTAGTAACATTTTTTGTAGTACCTTAATAGAGTAATGCAACTGCATATTTAATTTTTTTCAATTAAATACTTTTTCAATTTTTAATTCTATGTCCTACCTCTTGTATGGGGACGATCCACTGTGCGGCGCTCTAAAGTGTACTACCTCAAATTTTGTGTCGCGGCAGTCGTGAATGTCACTCAACGTAAGAGTGAGAGAGACAGGAAGCTAGGCACGTGCTACACATTCTTCAATGTACCGATGGACGAAACAAGACCGCAACCCGAGACGTAGGTAATGATATATTTTATTCACTCTAATGCTAAAGTTTGTACTTCGTTGAGGCGCAAATTGAAACGTATGCGTGCTATTTTATTTAAATTTTGAATACAGTGACCAATTCAAAAGTTTTGGTAAAATTATCGTTTTTGCTTTTTAAGTTAATTCGTATTCTACAGAAGTGACAAATATTCATGTAAGTATATATATAATATGCTTGTTCTAGTTTGTGTTTTTAGTTTGGGTGTGGTTTATTATTTTATATTGGTTTGAATTATACTTTTGTTAATTTGAACAATACCTGTTGACATAATATTATGGGTAAAAGTATAAATAAGCAAATAAATGTTATGACGGAATGTCGATTACCTATCGGACGGACCGCCAGCAGCAGGCGGTGATTCGTTGGTGGTTAGTACCTACGGACCTAACGTCGGGTTAAATTCCGGACAATTAAATACCTACCTATGTATTTTTCTAGTAGGTATGTAATCCAATTCATGTTTTTAAATGTTGTGTTATGTGATATTTTTTCTTTTTGTTTTATGCATGCGTAGTATGTCGGGTGACAGAAAATGTTCTAAAGCTTGGCAGTTTTTTACGGATTTATCAGATAATAAAGCAAAATGCAATTTCTGCCATAAAGAATTTTCATATAAAGGTGGTGGTGCTTATAATTTAATAAGGCATACTAAAAGCAAGCATCCACATGTGTTTGTTGCTATACGCGAATGTCCGTTGCTTGAAAGTATAGCATCTGCAACAGAAATCCAGCACCCATCTACTTCCACTGTTTCAATTGCTCGAGACTTGGAGATACCTACAGCTTCCACATCTACTGCTTCAACTGCTTTTGTAACCGAAAAACCTGATACCTTACCAGTCACCGCTGCAACCTTTAAAGCTCCAGTCACTAACACAAAATTAACACAATACTTCTGTAAGCCCCTTTCTGCAAAAAAAAATGATCAACTAAACAAAATGTTGGTCAAAGTATTCACAAAAAATTATTTAGCTTTTCATCTAGTCGAATCACCAGAGTTTAAGGAATTTCTGAAAGAATTGAATCCAGCATACCAGTTACCGAGTCGCAAGACATTGTCCAATGCACTCATGACAAATCTTTATAACATAACCAAAGAATCTGTTAAGTCAGAACTCAACCAGGCTGAGTATGTTTGTATAACGACTGATGGGTGGACCTCTAGTCCCAACGACAGTTATATAGCCGTAACTGTCCATTTCTTTAATCATCAGGCACATCTGAAAACATTTTTATTAGAATGCATCCAGTTTTCGGAGCGACACACTGCAGAAAACTTAGCCCAAGAATTAAAACGGATTACGGATGTATGGGAGATAACAGAAAAGATTGTGGCAGCTACAAGCGATAACGCTTTCAATATCAAAGCTGCTATATACGTATCAACAATTGGAGACATGTAGCTTGTTTTGCCCATACCCTTAACCTCATTGTCCAGACATCTCTCAAAGAAATTAAAAACATCACAATTAAAATTAAACATATTGTAGAAGTATTTAAAAGAAGTCCACTTGCATCAGAGAGGCTCAAAAATATGCAGAAGAAGCTGGATGAACCTCAATTTAAATTGAAACAAGACGTTTCCACACGTTGGAATTCGACGTGTGAGATGTTCGAAAGGGTGCTAAAAATTAAAAATAGCGTCATGTCTACGATAGCAATAGACTATCCAGAAACTGAGAACATGACACCCGAAGACATTGAGGTCCTAGATTCGGCAATACAAATTCTTAGTCTCTTCAAGGACGTTACTGAGGAGATGAGCTCTGAAAAGAATGTAACCATTTCAGAGGTACAATGATATTGCAAATATTTCTTGTAATTTTAGTTTTATTATCCTATTTTTGTAGTGAATACATATTTTTTTTATTACTTTCAGGTGATACTAATATCAAATGCACTTAAGAAGAACTGCCTTAAATTTTTGTCTACATCACATCCAGACTGTGTTCTGCGAATGGCTCAAGTGCTGTTAAACGAAATTACCACAAGATTTTCAGGTATTGAGGAAAATAATATCTTTGCCGAGAGCACAATTTTAGATCCTAGGTTTAAAAAATACGGATTTGAAAATAAGTACGCTTGTGACAGAGCGTGTACTAATTTAAAAGCCATGGCCGGGCGAATCGAAATCCAAAGCGCTCACACAGAGCTTGCAGAGCCGCCTTCTTCGTCACCGCCCCATAAGCGCAAACGAAGCATATGGGACGAATTTGATGAGCAAGTCGGAATAATAATGAAAAACACCAATCCAACTGCAGGAGGTATTATCGAAGTTGACAAATATCTTGAAGAACCTCTACTGCCAAGGTCCCAAGATCCTGCCAAGTGGTGGTATTCTAAAAAAGACGCCTATCCAAGGCTTTATAAATTATTTTTGAGACGGCTTTGCATTGTGGCTACGTCTGTGCCTTCGGAGCGTACTTTTTCCAAAGCGGGCCAAGTTCTTACAGAGCGAAGGAACAGGCTTAGTGGCAACAAAGTTGCCAAAATATTATTCTTAAATTGTAATCTATAATTTTTTTTCTGGACCTATCCTATATTTTTGTCTATTACATATTTTAAAATGATTTGTTTTTTTTTTTAACTAAGTACAAAAACCCTATTTTATCAGATTAATCGATTCTTCTTACTTTACGCAATACATTATATTATGTCATGTCAACAAAATTAACCAGAGTGTAATAACACATATATGAAGGTATGACAAACTAACACAGTAACATCAAATGTCATATTCGTACTAGTTTCTTCAAATGTATCGCCGAGTTTCAGCACGGAGCACGCCTCGCCTCATTTGAAGTGGGACATTGTACCGGCTCAGTACAAAAAAGAGGCTACTCTTACAAACTCATTATCAAGTCGTGTCCTACCCAACACTATTATGAACCAGTTCTTATCAAACCTCTTTTTAGCTAACTATTAAGTACCTATCGGTAGTATTATTCAAATATTCATTTATAAAATTATCCCACTAAGTATAATCCTGTCTCTCTCTTATATCTATATTCATGTTTTTTCTACCCCGCTATCCCGGTTATCGGCTACGGCGGCTAAGGTGGCTATCGCGACCACGGCTAGTTTGTGCGGCTATCCCGCTACGGCAGTTACTCGTTGTATCTTACACCAGTAGGATATAGTTTTGTGTCGTTACGTGATTTTTAAGTAACACAACAAAACGCGGTTTGCGTTTTGACAAAGTTTTCCAAACGGATCTATTTCACAACTATCTATTCACAGAATAAATTATAACATAATATTATTAAAACTATTTTACGACGCGACACAACACACACAACCATTATACTCTGGATATTGCTAGCCAACAGCTAGCTATCGTGTTCTCGAATACCGTAGCCGTGGCTATTTTTTGAATAGCCGTTATTTAGCTAGTTATTAGAATAGCTACCCATCTCTAGTTTGGCGGAACGGCGACCCGTGTTTACTATAGGTCGAAATGAAGTCATTTCTGAGTCATGCCTCCAGGGCCCTTCCCGTAATTGTCCATAAACTTCCGTATCTATCTCATTTGAAGTTATATAATTACTGGAATTCTCTCTTAAAAAATTGTGTAAATGACATATTGTCATTACAATAATGGCAGCTTTATCTGGCTCAACGAGTAGGGGTTTTCTTAGTACTCGAAATACTGATGCCATTATTCCAAACACATTTTCAATGACACGACGTGCTCTACTTAAGCTATAATTGAAAATTCTTTCTCTTGAGCCCGCAGGGAGTGTTTTACCAGGATATGGTTTCATCATACTTTCAGATAGAGCAAAAGCAGAATCACCAAGGAAGAAATAAGGCAATGCTTTATTTCGTTCTGTTAAAGGTTCTGAGGCAGGCAAATTCAGTTCCTGATTAATTATCTTTGTATATAGTTGAGTGTTTTGAAATACTCCACTGTCCGAAATCCTGCCTTGACAACCAACATCAATGTAATTGTATATATTAATTTATTTTCAGATTATTGATAATGAAGACATCGCTATTGATGCCAATACTGGTGATACGGGTACTGATGAGGAACCAGTTGACACAGCAACATCAAACTCTCTTCAACCACAAGTTCCCCCTCCTCCCAAAAAAAAGAAAGTGGATCCTAAGTTGGCAATATTAAAAGACGCTTTTGGAATTTTAAAAACATCTGCATCAAAGTCTAACGATGATAATGACGAGATAATTACATTTTTCAAATTTGCAGCCAATAAAATGAGAAAGTATGACACACATACTAAGAATGCCGTGCAACAGGCAATATGCGATATTCTTTTTAAAGCCGATTACGGTTACTATAGTCAGTCACAATATGGATACTACACATCGCCGCACAGTGGTCCGGATTTTGAATATGGAGGACTTAGGACCCAAGGTCAATATTTCAGGCTGAAAAAAATCATATGGACAAATAAGTAAACGCTCATCAACGTTTGTTCTAGCGGTTTTCATGGAATTGTTTAATTGCGAAAAAAAATATTGAAAAAAAAAATGTATGGAGAAAAGTGAAATATTTTTTTTTCTCGACTTGTTTAAAAGTGTTAGCAATGAAACCTTTTGTATGCTATTATATTACCTTTATTAATTAATTTCACAAATATTTTTTTCGCATATACTTGCAGCCTTGGCTAAAATAAGCATCGGAACTTTCAATATTTTTATTTCAACTATTTGTGACAATTAAAGGTTTTTCTTTATAGTCACATAATTTTCGTATATTTTCAATATTATAAATATTAATAGTCATTATTTGCCGACGATTTTTGACTTTCAATTATTTTGAAAAATAGATACAATTTAATTTCATAAATCATAATAATAATTTTACTTCTTTGTTGTTAGCGCTGTTACTCTAAGCGTAGTTAGTGACAGAATTACGCATTGCCTGCTCACCTCCCCCCACCCTTTTTCTCCAAGGGTCTTATACCCTCTAGTTGCGCGCTAATGAATCATATAAAAGATACGGGAGCTCCTGCTAGAGCGTTCCCATCATGACGTACGCTTGCGCCGTCTTTGCACACGCAAAGCCACGTCATCTCCACAGGATGCAGACGCTCCAAAACCGTTTCCTGCGCAAAATCACGGGTGCCCCCTTCTACGTCCGAAATGAGACTCTACATGTAGATCACAGACACTGCTGTAAATCACCGTAACCCCCTTATCGCATCGGCCGCCCGATACGAACCCTCCCGCATCTCCAAGGTACGCCGACCGAGGCATACCCTCGTCACGCCCGACGACTCTACCACTCTCCTCCAAGAGAGTCGCAAAGAGACCAGCACTCTTCGCAAACCACGACCGCCGTCCTTCCGCCCTCGCCGCCGAGGCCCGCCGCGACGTCCCCGTCAAAATCCGCCCCGACCCTTGCTCGAGCCAGCCCGCGCCGCTGAGCCTGTAGTCTTAAATTCGCCCCTCAATAATAATTCCAGTTCGATCCAGCCCGTCCCTAGCTGTCCTCTCATCAGCGACGCCCTAAGCCGAGGCCCGTACCCCACAGGGGGTGCCCTTAGCGTGTAGTCGCTTAGTTTGTAGGTTTTTTATAAGCCCTGGCTGGAGGCTTTAATATTATATTAAGGCCACCACAGGCAAGCCCGGTTAAGCAGTCGACAACCTTATAGGTTGAACTGCGAAAAGCCACTCACAAAAAAAAAAAAAAAATGCTAGAGCGTCATTAGACATTCAACCCTTGAAGAGTCAACATACCTGAAAATTTTAACGTGAAGAAAACTACCTACTTAATCATGTCTGGATTTGGTACTTACCTGGACATTTATATGTTTCTACGAAAAGGAGACCTCAAGAACTACAAAAGACTACATCAAGCAATTATGGACTGCATTTCGCTTGAAATTTCGCAAGAAGATAGTGAAAAAACATTGAATTTTGCAAGATCTCTCACTGTGAACTTAAATCGTCGATGGACCGAAGCACATGGAGTACAAAAAACATTCATGAAAAAGCATATGAACTGGTTAGAGACAAGAATTAAGTGGCCTGAATGTGAATCTGCAAATCTCACCGAAATCTTTGAAGCGAGCGAAAATTTGGATCATCATTTCCCAGAAGAAGAAGCAACTGTTCCTTTTGCATCTACTTCGAAGGCGACTGGGAAAGCTGTCAATAACGATGAATTCCGTGAATACTGCAAGGAAACTGCTGAGCTCTTTGTACATCACTACCCTTGGTACAACATGCCTTCCAGTATACACAAAATGCTGATACATGGCGCTGATATATGCAAACATTTCTCTTGCGTTCCCATCGGAATTTTGTCAGAAGAAGCAGGAGAAGCAAGGAATAAGGATTTCCGAAATACCAGAGAACGATGAATTCCGTGAATACTGCAAGGAAACTGCTGAGCTCTTTGTACATCACTACCCTTGGTACAACATGCCTTCCAGTATACACAAAATGCTGATACATGGCGCTGATATATGCAAACATTTCTCTTGCCTTCCCATCGGAATTTTGTCAGAAGAAGCAGGAGAAGCAAGGAATAAGGATTTCCGAAATACCAGAGAGCGCCACACGAGGAAAACAGGAAGATTGCAAAATAATGAAGACATTATGCACAATTTTTTGATATCTTCAGATCCATAAATATCTCATCTGAAACCTAAATACACCAAATTGAAGTCATCAAGTATGTTTCCAGAAGCTATCCAATTATTAATAGCAGAAGAAATAGTGGAAGTTGAAGAAGAGGAAATAGAAGTTGAACAAGAAGCTCCAGAAAATGTGCCAGATCCATTGGAATGAAGTTTAAGTCATTTTATTATTTTTAAAAATGTATTATATTTAATTTAAAATGTAAACGACTTTCGATTAGTATATTGTACTATAAGAATTATATTTTGTAATTTGATCTCTGTATTGATATAAATAATGTAAACGACCTTCGATTATTATATTTTTTGTACTAACAAAGAATTATGTAATTAACAATTTTCAATAATTATGTTATTTTGTAATTTGATGTCTGTGTTAAAATAATATAAATGACCTTGGATTATTATATTTTATTGTTTTGTAAGAATTATGTAATTAACAATTTAAAAAAATGATATTGTCAAAAATTATGTCTGGATTGAATAAATAATGTAAACAACCTTCGATTATTATGTATATTGTACTGTAAAAATTATGTAAGTAATTAACAATTTTCAATCATAATTATTTTTTTTTTTTTGTATTTATATAAATGGGAATTTTTCTACTAAATGGAAAATCGCTGTCCCAAGTAAATTTTATATAATTACAATCTTTAATTCCATCTTATCCATTTTTTTGGGACTAATATGGACAAAAATGTGGTATTCTTGGTTCACCATTGCTCATTAAGTAATTTATTATAATTGATTTCGAGAAAAAAAAAACGTTAAACACCTCAAAACACAGTCCCCTGGTATGTCCCTTTTCCAGAATTACAAGCATTGATACCTATATATTTAATACTTTGCCATTTATAACTGAATAATAAATCATATATTGTTTAAGAAGATTGTAAGCATCTTTTAAAATTATGAATTATATGTCTATAATGACTGGCCTGTTGGTCGAGTGGTTAGTGACCCTGACTGCTTAACCGGAGGTCGTGGGTTCGATTCCCACCCAGGACAAATCTTTGTGTGATTTGTTCTGTGTCTGGGTGTAATTTGTGTATAATATGTATGTATTTAGAAATATATAAGTATGTTTATCAGTTGTCTGGTTGCCATAGTACAGGCTCTGCCTAGTTTGGGATCGGATGACCGTGTGTGAGTTGTCCCAAGATATATTATTATTATATATATTATTATTAATATAAATTTATTAAAAAAAATATGAACGAAGGCTGTCCTTAAATTATTATAACAGTCCCCTGGTAAAATTTCAAAACGGCGCGTAATTCTCTTTCGGTATTGGTCCGAAACATTACGATCGTGAAATGGAACGCAACCGGTGTGAAATTCGTTCGGATGTATAGGTAACAGACAACCGCCATTTTCTCAGTTGGCACCACTGCGTTTCGTAGTGAATCACGCGTCTCGGCCGTTAGTAGAAACAGTCCACTGGTGAGTATTTGTTTTCCTATTTCAAGAGTTTTAATCGATGTCATTTGTTTAAAATAGTTTATTTACGAGTATGTCTTCACATCTGTTTTACAAATGTGATATGTTTTAAAGATTTTGTGTTATTTAGTTTTCAAGCAAAAAAACAGTTCCCTGGTCAACAGTCCCCTGTCATTTCATTGCACAGGGGACTGTTCTTGATCTCAGGGGACTGTTTTTTCAAGTTTTGTAAAGACTTATATGCTAGACAGCGCATCAATCTGCTTCAACGTTATCATAATATATCCTTCTTTTTCGTAGGGAATTGCTCAAAATGCCACCTAAAAAGAAACTACCCAAAACAAGAGAAGAAATATTAGAACAAAAACGTATAGCTGAACGTTTGAGATATCAACGACTTAAAAATGACCCTCAAAAACAAGAAGAAATTAAAGAAAAAGAAAGGCTGAAATACCAAAAGAAGAAAGAAAAAGGTAGCAAAAAAATGGTTAAGGATATGAGTCGTCGCGAGCATAAGGCTGCTAAAAAGACTTGGAAAGAGCACTGTTCTAAATATCGCCAAAAAAAAGAGCCATCAAAGAAATAACGAATAATTTTGTGAGGGAAAATACACCTGATTCTATTGGATCAACATTAGAATGTCTTTAAGGTCGTCAGAAAATGCACTTGTTGCGGCAAGAAAGAAACAGGCTAAGAAGAAACGTGCGAAGATATTGAAAGACAATAAGATTCAAGAATACAAACAGAGACTGGAAAAGTATAAAAAGAGATTGCAACGGTTGGAACAAAAACTTAATAAAAACAGTAAAAAGGATGAGACACCTCAAACGAAACTAACACGAATGTGTGACACTCCATCAACTCGCAAAAACGTTGTTAAAAAGGCACTTTTTGGAGAAGTATTGAATAAACAATTAAAAGAAAACTATGCAGGTTTAAAAACACAGAAAGAGAAACAAATTTTCGGAAAAGTTATATCAGGTGAATTAGTGAAAAAATATAAGTTATGGAGGAGCCAAGAAAGTGCTGTATCGTATAAGAGGCTTCTGTAGGGGACGACTGAATCGCGATAGGCGCGAGGGTTGAGGTTTGGTGTACGGGTATTGAGTAGTCTTTCGACGCGTGTGCCGCACTGCTGCGGAAATATGAGTGAGCGGGTGCAGGGAGGGTTAAAGCCGGGTACACATTGGTGCAATGTAACATGTAATGCAACATGCAATGCAAGAATTTGACGTCCACATTGCTGCAATGTATCATGTAAAGTAACAGAATTCCCATAGTGTAGACGCCTTGCGCGCACGAACCGCGTCTACTACGCGCACGAACAGATTGTTGCAACTCTTGCGCGTAGCGACCCGAAATTTGTCGGTTTTTTCCCCGAACACAAAGAGGCGCGCAGTATGCGCGGAGCGTCAGTGTGGACAGGTTGTGTGGTGTGTACGGCTAGACGCGCGCGAACATGGAACAAGACGACGCTACTGCGGCGGAGGAGGCGGTTACATTTACGTGGAGTGAAGAAAAAGTGCTTCAATTAATTGAAGTGTATCAAAGGAAATTTTGTGGAATCCACAACATGAGAATTTTTATAAAAAACATTTTAAAGAGGATGCATGGATGGAAATTGCTAATTTGATGGAAACAACACAAGAAAAATGTTACAGTAAAATGATTAGTATTTTATCATCCTACCGTCGAAAGCGAAGGAAAAGAAATCGAAAGGAACAGGAAAAGGTAAATAAATAATAATAATTTACTATTTATTATTTATTCATATACTTTATTCTTAGTACAATCGTAGGTTGGAAACCGCAAAAATGTTTGTGTATTGAAATGTAAATTGGCATAGCCGACTACTATTGAAATTGGCTTTTTTCTCTACAAAATGACAACTTTGACAACAACTACAATATTTTAATGGATTGAAATCACAAATTAATTATTAAATATTATTAATTATTATTAGTCAAGTTTACTTAAAAACAACTATGTTTAAAACTGACTGAATTATGTTTTTTATTTAATTTTTTTCATGATTATTATTTTATTTTTTCAGGTGCCTCGGAGACATACAAAAGTCGATGGTTTGCCTTTGATTCTTTGAAGTTCTTGGACAACCGTAACAAACCGAGAAAGAGAACGAACACGGTAAGTAAAACTGGATTGATTCTTTTACGAACATCTGTCTTGCCAATGAACCTTCCCTTCTTTCATAAAATAATCGGAGAGCTCATCTCTTAACGCATTCAAATGTGCAGGCGATCGTCGAGGAATATTTCTCATAGGTAGTAGTGATCTCATATCTTCATTATTTTGCCTACGTGTGTCTTCATTCGTAACTTCATCTTCAGTGTCATTCATATATGTATTTCTAGAGTGACGTCTCAAATAATTATGTAAAAGGACAATTGCCATAACCACTAGCTCAGCTTTATCAGGCTGTAAAAGCATTGGTTTTCTGAGAACTCTAAAGACAGACGATATGATACCAAATGCATTTTCAACAGTTCTTCTGGCTCTGCTTAGCCTGTAGTTGAATACTCTCTTTGAAGTGCCTTTTGGATGTGCCCCAGCATATGGTTTCATCAGATTTTCACTTAAAGCAAAGGCACTATCACCCACAAAGAAATATGGTATTGGAATATGTCTCCGTGGGAGTGAATCAGGTGATGGAAGGTTTATTGTACGATCTTCTATCATTTCACAGAGTTTTGTATCTTTAAAGATGCCACCATCTGAAATCCTTCCTTGGCATCCCACATCTACAAATAGAAAATTATAATCGGCGTCAACCAAAGCAAAAAGAACGATGCTAAAGAAGTTTTTATAGTTGTAGAATTCAGTTCCACTTTTGATAGGTGCCTCAAGCACAACATGTTTTCCGTCCAGTGCCCCTAAACAGTGTGGAAAATTCCACTTCTCTTCAAACTGTTTGCTTATGTTCAACCAAGTTTCTTCTGTCGTTGGAAGCTAAAACAAAAAACTTTTATTTAATTTATGGCTACGAGACAGTCATTGTACTTAGTAGCCCAACACTCGCTGGTGACAATTTTTGAGGTGCCATTATAGTGAGCATCTCTTGATTTTATTGCTAGCTATATTGAACTAGACTAAAAAACGAACTAAATATTTAGTCGTTTCGACATTTGTCCATCGGTGCCACGATACCTACCTTCCTGGAGAGTTATATCTACTATCTAGTAGTTTATATCAAGAGATGGGACCTACAGTTATAAATTATTTTTATGTTTTTCAGGAGGCGGTTCAACAACCGATTAATGAAGAAAATCTGCAGAACGAATTTGCTACTCCACGTACACGGTATGAACCTACGCGAGCTACTACTGCCAATAAGTTGGGAAATTCAGGCGCTCCAGATTTAACTACAACTTTCGCTTCCTATATATCAGCTAAACTGAATACTTATTCCCTTCAAACCAGGAATTCGGTCGAACATGGAATTTTTGAAATTTTGATGAAGGCTGACAGAGGTTATTATGAATCATCATATCGACAGCAGGATAACTACCCCAGTTCATACCAAGAATCCTATTATGCATCACAGAAGAAAGGACAAGATTATGTGGATCTGACCGGATATGTTAATCGTCCTGGAACTTCCGAATTTAATCGTCCCTCGCCTTCCGCGCAAACTCCAGATACAAATCAAGCCGGACGCTATGGCTATACCACGGCAAGGAACGAAGAATATATGAACCAACAGCCATCGTCTGTAACGTCACTAGAATCTAACCAATCCTATGACGACTTTAATGATTTGATGTGATAATACTGTTCTTTAATTGACTTATTAAGAATAAAACTTACCTTGATATAATCTTTTAATTCCTCAATTATGGCGGAGCATACTTCTGTAATAATGCCACTTATGGCTTGTTTTGATACTCTGAAGGTATACTGTAAACTTGTGTAAGAGTCACCACTAGCTAAAAAACGAAGTGTTATTGCCAGTCTGTCTTGGATTGAAATTGGAGCCCTTAACTGTGTGCGATTCCGAAAAATTCTTGGTCCGACTAATCTGAGTAGATCTTCAAATGTCGTTGGACTCATCCTTAAGAAATTTTGAAATTGTCCAGTTAATCTCATATCGGCCATTAGTTTTGCACCAGCTCTCTGACTATACAACTCTGTACGCCACCAACGTCGATGTCTTCTGCGTTTTATCACATGATTCACTATTAATAATGAAGCACTGACTATCATCAGAGCCCGCAATTGGTCGTCACGATCCATTCCTTTGCGTGTTCTTTTGCAGACTGAGCGATCCGTTCGCGCGCATCTCGGAAACAGATGTGAGTAGGTACATGCGCGGTTCGTGCGCACGTTGTGCGCGCCCCGCGTCTACACTGATGCAATGCTCGTTTCGTGTTGCATTGCATGTTGCGTTGCAGCAGTCTGTACCCGCCTTAAAACATACGCAGATTGTAAAGTTCACACAGTTGTATTCTTTATGATACGATAATTACACTTTCACAATTAGAACACAAGCTATTTACAATATTACCGACTCCACACTTTCGTTACGGTCAACGGTCACTATTCTAAACTTAAACTGAACTACTAAAATAAACAAAACAAGAAAAATACTACTAAACGGACATAACTTTTCGGCACATGATTATTGAGGACTGTTCGTTGAGGACTTTTGTTAAGCACACTTGTTAAACACACATATTCCTTTTAAAAACAACCTATATTTATAGTCGGTGTCATAGGGCGCACGTAGTGCCACGGGAACCCGACCGAACGTCCAATCATAGTTCTTAAGCTTAACTTTTTAGGCATGGTTCTGCGGACAGGAACAGACCTGTCCGTAGACTGTTATGAGCAAGCTACGCCCACAATTAATTCGGCCAATCATAGGCCCTTTGATTCTTTGAGAGCGTTTCATTACCTTTTATGGTAATGAATCGCCTCACTTTGCCTACTGAACATAAGGTTCATATTCGCATATACGTCACGTGACTCATCAGACAGGTTTCTACACGTTTTAGGAATCATAACAAAACATTATTACGTCACGTGACCTACTCGACAGGTTCCTACAGGTTTGGAACTATAACAAGACAATATTATTTATTAAGCCGGGTATTAGGCAACATTTGTTTATAAACACTGTTTATAAACAGTTTATAAACAGTGTTTCACAATGTTTCATCATCTCTGTAAACAGTTTATATACAAAGGTGATGCAACATTGTTTATTAAACATGTTGCCATGCTCCCCACTTCGAGTGGAGAGCAAGACGAAACGTCTAGTTTATAAGCAAAAGTCAATAGGTGTGGACGTGTGTTGCGCGAGTTTATAAACATGGAAGTAGTGTGGTCCAACAACCAGGTTTCGATGCTCATAGAGCTTTACCAACAGCGTAATATACTTTGGGATGCTTCAAATAAAGATTATAAAGATAAATTAAAAAAAAAATGATGCTTGGGCCGACATTGCTGCAGAATTGAATATGTCGCAAAAGGAAGTGGAAACAAAGATGCATATTCTACGCTCACAATTTTCTCGTGAAAAGAAAAAACTTAAGTCATCAAAAAGAACTGGAAGCGGTGCCGAGGAAGTGATTAAAAGCAGATGGCAGTGGTATGATCCGCTACAATTTTTATTACGTGGTGCAACGACATCTGGAACATCGGATACAATGGGAACGGTGAGTACCTACATTTTTATATTATTTGCTAAGTTGATAATATTAATGTAATTTTTTCATCTTTTCAAGGTAACGGGTTAGTAAATTTTAAATCAAACACAAAACTCTAAATTATAATCAGAACTTTATTTGGAAAAAAACAGGTAGGTACATAGGTACCTACTATTTTAAGTATTATGCATGAGAATTTTGCCACGGCACACTACCTTCTGGACTAATGAAATATTCAGCAAATTGATCTCTTACAACTGTAGCAGCTAGTGGGGGATGTCTTGCAATAGGTTGTAAATCCAACATGCTGTTGTGAGGGCCGATTTCTCTTCGCCAAAAACCTTCTATAATGTTATATTCTGAGTCTTCATAATCGAATGTTCCTGGTGGAGTATATATAGCCCGAGACTGTTTATTGCGCCTCAAAAAGTTATGCAAATATACACATGTCATTGTTACAATTTCACAAGTAGCAGGCTTAAGAGGTATGGCTTTTCTGAAAACGCGAAAGACAGCACATAATATGCCAAACACATTTTCTACTATCCTTCTTGATCTGGAAAGACGGTAGTTGTAAATGCGCTTTATAGTTCCACGATTGTGAATACCAGGATAAGGCTTCATAATATTTTCGGATAAGGCAAATGCGCTGTCCCCTACTATTACATAAGGTAGATTCGGACCATTTGGTAAAATTGGTTGTGGCTGTGGAATATTCAAATTGTTTTGAGTAATTGCATCGTAAAATGGAGTTTCTTGAAATACTCCACTGTCGGAAGATCTGCCTTTAGCACCACAATTCGCATATATAAAGTTGTAATCTGCATCAACTATTGCCAGTAGTACAATGCTGAATTGTTCTTTATAGTTGAAAAAATCACTGCCAGAGTTAAATGGTGCTTCAATAACAATATGTTTTCCATCAATGGAGCCGATACAATGAGGGAAATTCCATAATAATTCGAACTGGCGAGCCTTGTTTTTCCATTCTTGTTCAGAACTTGGAACCTGTAACCAATTTAAAACAATGATTTACAGGATGGCAGTGCCTCAACGCAGCCGTCAAATACACCGCCAACTGTGCCGCCGCCACCGCCAACATCACAACTGCCACTGCCACCGCCGCCACCGCCACCGCCACTTCCACAGTCAAACAACTCCAAAAAGAGGAAGTGTGACGAGAATCTCAATGAAATGTATGAAATTATGAAAAGTGCCAAAAAGAAGATGGAGGAACCTAAAGACGAATTTGAAATTTATGGCCAGTATGTGGCATCTGAATTGAAAAATGTGAAAAACCAAAGAGTACTGTTACAGGCCAAGTATTACATAAATAATATATTGCTACAAGCGAGAATGGGCAATTTCGATAGTAATTATTTTGGTGGATATCAAGGCTATGGAGATGGATGGCTCGGCTATGGCGACGGATACCGCACCACATCATCAACGTCGACATATGCTGATGCATCTACACCAACGCAGACACCAGAACCCCAAGTCCATACTGCTACTGGTGACGAGTTGCGCTTTAGTAATCTTGACGAAATAGTTTCCCAGTTGGAAGATGACACACAAATAAATTGATGTGATTTGATTTAAATATTTGATAAATACCTACTTGAGTGATTTGAATTTATTTTATTTTACTCACCTTTACATAGTCCTTTAAAACTTTTGTCAATTCCTGACAAACTTCTCGTATAATCTTGCTGATTAATTGTTTTGATACTTTAAAAGTATATGACAGTGAGCCATATGAGTCACCTGTTGCAAGAAACCTTAAAGTTATAGCTAGTCTTCTCTGGGGCTCAATAGGATGCCGAAATTTCGTTTCCTGTTTTGTTATGGCTGGTCCAATCAATCTCAGTAAAATTTCAAAATCTGATGTTGACATTCTCGTGAAATTTTGAAAAGACCCATCAAATCCACGAAGGTCATGAAATACATAACTTCTATTTAAAAGATAATTTCGAATCCACCACCTTTTCTTCTTTTTTTTTCTAGTAGCACTCTTATGTAATATTATATAAGCAGCACAGAGCATCACTACCTCCTCGGGCGACATCCTGGCAACAACTGAGAAGTGTGGACTGCCAAGTTTCAGAAACAGTGTTTACGGTAAACTTGTTAATAAACCCGTCATAAACAGTTTATTAACAAATGTTGCCTAATGAATACCCGGCTTTACCTACATTGGTTTCTTAATTATGGTAGAGTGATGGTGCCTCTGCTACATTTCCACCCCCCGTAAGAGGCTTCATCCGATTACGCTACCGTCGGTAGGAAGCACAATCACTCTTACCACGGGTCTACGCAAGACCCCAGTCTTAGTGGCTACGTCAACTACGCGCACAACATTGTCCATCCCGGGACTTACAGATTTGACTACCCCTTTGACCCATTGGTTACGCGGCCGGTTGTCGTCGGTGAGCAGCACGACGTCGCCGATCTTCACATTGGGCGCGTCGCTCGTCCACTTCTGTCGACGCTGCAGTGCCGGCAGGAACTCCCGCAGCCACCGACGCCACATACGTCGCGAGTCGACGTCGCCCGGCTCGGGGCGCACGTAAGGAGCATCTCCCGCGGCAGAGCCAAGCAGGAGATGGTTCGGGGTCAAAACGACCGGGTGGAGCGCGTCGTCCGTGACGTAGCTCAGTGGCCGGCTGTTGACAGTCAGCTCGGCCTCGGCGAGGAGGGTGTAGAGCACCTCCTCGCGTGGGGCGCGCTCTCGCAGCGTCGCCTTGAGGGCGTTCTTAATAGAGCGCACCAGACGCTCCCAGCAGCCACCCATGTGTGGGGCCGCGGGAGGATTGAAGTGCCAGGCAATGCCCCGGCTGACGACCTCTTCTTGGACCAGGCTGTGGTCCATGTCACGCAGCGCAGCTGGAAGCTCGGTGTTGGCACCGACGAAGTTCGTGCCCCGGTCCGAGTACATGTGGGCAGGGCGCCCGCGGCGCGCCACCAGGCGCCGCAAGGCGAGGATGGCGGAGTCGGCGCTCAGGGAGGCAGCCAGCTCCACGTGGACGGCGCGTGTGGCGAGGCATGTGAACAACACACCCCACCTCTTCTCTCGGCGCCGCCCGATGCTGACCTCCATCGGGCCGAAGTAGTCGACTCCGCAGTGCACGAAGGCGCGCCGCGTCACCTCCAGTCTGGCGGCCGGCAGGTCGCCCATTTTCGGCGCCGCTGGCTTAGCTCGGGCCAGTCGGCACACTTGGCAGCTCGCTGTAACTGCTTTCACTGCGGAACGTAAATTCGTTATCCAAAATCGCTCTCTTATGCGGTTTACCACTGCTTCTTGATTCGCATGTAGCGCAGCTACGTGGTAATAATGAATCAATTTGCGGGCGAGCGGATGTCGCCCGTCTAAAATAATGGGATGGCGCTCTCCGAACGAGAGCGCTTGACAAGCCCCCAGCCTACCCCGTACTCTAATTAAATTATCAACAAAAAACATGGGGTCTAGAGCTCTTAGCTTGCTTGTGCGCGGCAGCTGCTTTCCATTGCCCAGCGCCGCTAACTCGGCTGGGTAGCTGTTCTTCTGCATCTGGCGCAAGAGTCGTAGCTCGGCGTCGTGCAGATCTTCTGCGGTGAGCGTGGCTGTCTCTCGCTGCTTGCGGCATCTCTTGACGAAGGCGAGTACTCTGGCTAGCACGCGCTGTGTGCGCGTCCATGTCGACGCTCTGGTGTGGTCGATAACTGGCTGTTCTGGTGTCGCCAGAGTGTGTAGTCTCTGGACCCGCTCGTCGTCAGCGACCGCTGACCTCATGTCGGCGCACACCGGCCACTGCTCCTGTGAACAGCGAAGGAAAGAGGGACCCGAAAGCCATGAACCACTGTTGTTTGGCCATGACAGTCTGGTCGCCACGTCAGCTGGGTTCTCCGCCGACGGAACCCAGCGCCAGTCCCCTCTCTCTGAACGGGAATCTATTTCCCCTAGTCGGTGTGACACAAATTTCTGAAACTCCTTTGCGTCAGAGTTTATCCAGCTCAATACCGTTTTGCTATCGGTCCATAAATGCTTTTTACTTATATGCACACCTATTTCTTTACTGACCGTGTCTGCTACACGACAAGCAAGCACAGCCGCTTGCAACTCTAAGCGTGGTATTGAAATTACCTTCTGTGGGGCCACCCTAGCTTTACCTAACACCATAGCTACTTCCCTATTCCCCTCATCGGTGGTCCCCACTAAATAAGCGACAGCTGCATATGCCAGCTCACTGGCATCACCAAAAACATGTAATTCTAACCTTTTACTTGTAATGTTGTACCACCTTGGCACCTTAAGGTCATTCAACCGATGCAGACTACTTAACCATGAGAACCATGAGTCCACCTCACTCTCAGGAAGTGGCTCGTCCCAGTCTACACCGGACTTCCATATGCGTTGCATCAGTACCCGTGACTGAATGACACACGGATACAACAGACCCAGCGGGTCAAATATTGACATAATAAACCTTAAAAATTCCCTCTTTGTTGGGACGGACTTACCTTGTTTTATTTCGTCGGGCAGCCGCTTGAATGATAGGTCAAAGGCAAGCTGATCATCGCTAGGTGACCATATCATCCCGAGTGTCCTCTCCGTTGCTGACTCTCCTTTGTCCAGCGACACTCTCTCGGGCATCTCCAGCTGCAGCCTCTCCCTCAGCTCTGGTGAGTTCGTGATCCACCCCCGTATGTTGAAGCCGCCCTGAGCATGTATGTAGGCCACCTGCTCGACTAGCTGGCTGGCTTGCTCCACGGTCCATACGCTGTCCAGGTAATCGTCCATGTAGTGACGAGAACGTATGGCCTCTACGGCCTGAGGGTACTCACCTGAGAACCGGTTTGCATTCTTGTTCAGAATGTATATTGCTGTGGCTGGAGATGACACCGCACCGAACACCATGGAGTTCATGACATAGGTGTCTGGCTCCTTGTCCTTATCTCTGCCTCTCCACAGGAACAGCTGAGCTCCTTGATCCCCCTTCCTAATATGGATCCTCATGAACATGTCCGCTATGTCCCCGCTGAAGGCCACCGGACCCAATCTGAACTTCATCAAAACCCCCAACAGAGAGTTTAACATGTCGGGGCCGGTTAACAGATTATTATTTAAACTTGTACCTTTATGAACTGCAGCAGCATCATATACCAGGCGTAGCTTCCCTGGCTTATTAGGATTCACCACCCCGAAGTGAGGTAAGTACCATACCGGACCGACTGCTATGCTACCTTGCACCTTGGTGGCATACCCTTCATCGAGCAACCGGTCAATCTGCTTGCAGTACGCTTCTGCATAATTGTTATCCCGATGCAGCTTGCGTTCTATACTACCTAACCTTTGTAAGGCATACTTTTTGTTATCGGGGAGTTGTACGTTGTCTTGTCTCCACAATAACCCTACTTCCCAACGTTTGCCGTCCACTGACAGCTTGCTGGTTGAGTCTAAAATGGCCTCAGCTCGCTCATCCTCCCAGTGTTTCCGTGGAGACTCCCTAATTCCTATGGCCTCCAGGTCAAACTGCTGCTTGACCATGTCATGCAACACTGGTAGCGAGCTGGCAAAACAATTGACAGACTGAGCACTATTAAGATTGCACCTATTGACTGGACCGTGCACTACCCACCCTAACTTAGTGAGAGAGGCGACCGGCTTACCGGATTTCCCTCGACGTGTCTCCTCACTGACGAGCAGCTCCCAGTTGTCCTGCCCGAGCAACAGCAGCGGCTTGGCTCCCTCCATCGCCTCGCAGCCCAAGTCGCGCAGGTGGTGATGCTCCTTCATGATGCCAGCAGGCACCGACTGAGCAGGCAGGTCCAGGTCCTTTAACGTACGACACACAATGGTAAAAGATTGATCACTTGGCCCGCGCACTGACAGCTTGATTTCCCTTGAGCTAGGGTCAGACATTTGAATTCCACGTGCACTTTGAATTAATATAGGCCTTTGCACGCCCTTAGCCCTGCCAGCAAGCGAGCTGTCAATTAGTGACACTGTAGCCCCGTCGTCTAATAATGCATAACACTTTTTGTTTATGTTGTCAACTGTCACTGTCACTGTCACAGGTATAACCTTCAAAAGAGCTTTCCCAATGTAATCCTTTATATTTGTTACAGTCTCCGGTTTCTTATCACCATGTAACAGTGTATGATGGGCAAAGTTGGATTTGTCACAACGTTTGACCTTACAGTAGGCGCGTGAGTGCGTTTTCACTAAACATCTAAAACACAATTTGGTACCTTTGACATGTTTCGACTTTTCATCACAAGCGAGCTTTCTAAATTTATCGCATTTAGGTAATGTGTGCTTTTCCCCACATAGTGAACATTCTAACTCGTTATCACTTTTATCACTTTGTTTACATTCACTAGAAGTTTCCGACTGTACAAGTACTCTATGATTACTATTATTATTGTTGTAAAAATGGCTGCTGGGGTTAGCTTTGTTGTTATTGTGCACTGGTTTTGTTTGTTGTGTGCCTCTAGGTCTTGAATTAGGTGTAACAGCTGAGCTAGGCATGTCTAACTGCACATAAAATGATGTAGCCCTGGCTAGATGCACTAAAAACTCGGACAACAGTTCTAAGCTAGGCGACACTCTGACGTCAATGCCTTGTGACGTCGCCACCCCCATTGCAAAATCCCCATATTGCGCACGTTGTACAGGAGTTAATTTAAGTAATAATTCACTTACCAATTGTGGGTTGTTTAGGTATCCATTAGCACTTATATTCTTTAACAAAGACACACAATTACGTACCGTAGTGGAAAATGTACGCAACTCACGGCCACTCTCTGTAACTTTAGGTAACGCGCGTACTTTACTTAGCGCGCATTCCAGCAGTAGGTTGGGATGCCCGAACTCTTCGTCGAGCGCCCTCATGATGCCTGCTGGGTTGATGCAGGTGCGCAGCAGGTCCTCCACGGCCCGCTTTGCGTCCCCCTGCAGCGACGTCCTAAGACGTGCTAGGTTCTCGAACGACTTGAAGTTGTACAATGCCGTCGTCTCCCAGTACATGTTCTTGTATGCCAACCAGTCTGCCGGGTTTCCAGTGAACACTGGCAGCTCGTACGCCTGTCTAGGTACTGGGCGTGGCCTCGCTATGCTTGAAATAGCGTCGGCTAGTTGGTCGAACCTTCTGTCCCGCGGTTTGCGATCCGTGTCTTCGTACGTGTGTTCCCAATCGACTTCATCCCTCGTGGTAGGTATTCGTGGACCAGCTTTACTCACCGCTGGCGTAATGCCCGGTTTACATTATTCCAGTCCAGCGATCCAGTCCAGTACTGGATTGCTTACTGGAAAAATGTAAACCGGCACTGGAATGAACTGAATCCAGTAAGCATTCCAGTCCAGTAACTGGATTCGCGGTCTACTTTTCGGTCCAGTGCGATCAATCCAGTGCAACTGGTATAATGTAGACGGCCAATCCAGTGCCATTCCAGTGCTGACGAAGTACACACGTGTTGGTTGTTTTTGCGGACTTTTTTTGCGAAGAAAAAGGATTTAACAATGGTGAAGAAGTTATCTGAAGACGAAACTATAAAGTTTGTCTCTATATACAGAGATAATCCGTGTTTATGGGACATAACATCAGAAAATTATAAAAACAAAGCTATGCGCCAAACTGCTTTGCAAAATCTGTGCATTGGTATGGAAATTGAAGGATTCACAGTGGAAGATGTGAAAAACAAAATAAAAAGTATACGTTCGACATACTACCTTGAACTAGACAAGATTAAAAAGTCATCCACATCTGGTGCTAGTGGCAATGTTTACCAACCCAAAGTGAAATGGTTCGCCGAATTCAATTCATTTATTAAAAATGTGATGGTGAAGCGTAAAACACACGTATGTATTTTAAGATTTTTATTTATTTTTATTTTAGTAGCATATTATTTGTTAAAACACACAAAGGAGAATGGGCACAAAACGGACAAGGAATTGAGGTTAGCTGCCATACTTAGTGATAATTGTTCTGTATGATGACACCTTACCAACTGTGCAGGAATTATTCTTATTTGTCGCAAATGATTTTTTGCTACCAGCTTCCATATATTTTTGCCCATTCTCCTTTATCAATGTATCATGTGATTTTGCCATGGTACTTTTCCTTCGTTCACAAAATAATTAGTGAATTGAGTTCTTTTTTCCCTGGCATGTGTTGCTGAGTTGTTACTGCCCTGCTGTATGATACTATCTAAAGAGGTTATTTCGGATCTCCACGTTCCATTAATCAAATGATGGTCGTTGTGATCTTCATGGTCTACACAAGTAGTAGTCATATAATTGCTCGACTTTTTTCTCAACCAATTGTGTAGAGAGCAAGCTGCATACACAATGTGATCCACAGTTTGTAACTTAGTTGAAATAGCTTTTTCGAAAATTCTGAATCGACTAACTAATATTCCAAAAGCGTTTTCTACAATGCGTCTAGCACGGGACAGCCTGTAATTATATATTTTTTGTTCAAAAGTTAAATTAGCCCCAGGATATGGTTTCATTAAGTATGTTTTTAGTGGAAATGCTGCATCAGCCACAATCACTCCATTTTCTGGAATAAAACTGCCATTTTCTAATTCAGTAAAACTGGAACAGTTTTTGAAAATACCACCATCCGAAGCGCTTCCATTTGCGCCCACATTGATATACGTAAAACAGTAATCATGGTCAACAAGAGCCATCAATACTATGCTGTTTTCTTTTTTATAATTAAAGTTCGTACTTCCATATTCATAGGAGCCAGTAATTTTTATATGTTTTCCGTCTAACGCTCCGTAGCACAAAGGAAAGTTCCACTTATTCCGAAAGCCTTCCTCGACTTGTTTCCATTGTTCCGCAGTAGGTATCTGCAAAATTAAAGAAAAAATATTTTATTTCCAGGAAAATACTGATGATGCTCAAAATGAAGAAAATACTGACAATACTCAACCTAGTGACCCAGAACCAAGTCTATCAGAACCGCGAAAGAAAAGAAGTAAAATTTCACAGCTGTCTACAATAGTCAGTAGCATGAAAGATATGCAATACGATTTATCCAAATCAGAAACAGTGGAAGATGAATTCGACATCTTCGGGAAACACATTGCGAAGCAATTAAGAACCCTTTCTACAGAACAGGCTATCCTAGGCCAAGAAGAAATTCAGAGTGTGATAACAAAATGTCGACTACACGATTTGAAATACGGAAATATGACAGCGAATAATCCTAAATATTTTGCAAACACACATGCCAGTGACAATTCGTCAAGACCAAGTAACAATTATGTGTCAAGACCAAGTACGAGTAGTAGTACTTATATGCCATTGAATAGTCCAGCGTCTGTAGATTCACAAACCACTGAGGACTCGTTAAATGTAGTAAGCGATGACCCAGAATACATTAATATAATCATGAATGCTTTCAATAATGCTTAATTGTCATAGATATGATACTTAATAAAAAAATATTACCTTGATGTGGTCTTTTAATGCCCTTTTAATTTCTTGACAGACTTCTGGTATAATTTTTGAAATAGTTGGTTTTGGCAATCTAAACATACGACTGAGGCTTCTGTAACTATCTCCAGTAGTTAAAAAAGAAAGAGTGACTTCTAATTTTATTTTTGCGGGTATAGCATCTCTGAACAACGTATTCTTACGCTGGATATTAATAGAAACTAATGATAACAGTTCTTCAAAGTTTTCTGCTGTCATTCTCAGTGCCAGTCTATATTCATTGGGATCTTCTACCTTCAGTTGTTGCAAAAGCATTACTGACCCTCCTTTTTGATCTCTTTCGCTGATCCAATTTCTCACCCAAATCCGTTCCTTTTTTTTTAGTTCCTTATCAACCTCATTAATAACTTCTTGTAGCAAGAGTGATTGAGCACGTTTAAAACATTTTCGAAACTGATCTCTTCTTGAAATCATTGTCACTGTAGTGTTCACACTTCAACGGCTTCTAAATAACTGGAATAATGTAGACGTAACAGATCCAGTCCAGTAAGCAATCCAGTACTGGACTGGATCGCTGGACTGGAATAATGTAAACCGGGCTTAACCAGCACTGTGTCCGTCAACTGTACCGACGTCGTGGGCGGTCGTCGTATCCCCGTGGGATCACTATACGTCATAACGGTGGTCCAATCATAGTTCTTAAGCTTAACTTTTTAGGCATGGTTCTGCGGACAGGAACAGACCTGTCCGTAGACTGGCCGTGAGCAAGCTACGCCCACAATTAATTCGGCCAATCATAGGCCCTTTGATTCTTTGCGAGCGTTTCATTACCTTTTATGGTAATGAATCGCTTCACTTTGCTATGTTCATATTCGCATATACGTCACGTGACTCATCAGACAGGTTTCTACACGTTTTAGGAATCATAACAAAACATTATTACGTCACGTGACCTACTCGACAGGTTCCTACAGGTTCGGAACTATAAAGGCTCCTACACACAGTGCCGGCGGCAGGGCCGCCGGGTAAGCCGCCGGCCAAGCCGCCGTGCACCCGGCGGCATACAAAGCCACCGGCTCACAGTGGTTCGAAATCGACGCTCCGTGGACATTGAAATCAAAATGTCTTTAGGTGATAAATAAAAATCGGAACGGCTTTATTTCAGTATTATTTATAATATTTGGTAATATGACAGCTATAGACAGCACCATATCCGAAAAAAAAATATGTAATATTTTTTTGTATGAAGAAAAACACAAAAGTTGTTTTTTCTCACAACTTAATAAAACTTAAAGTCTGCGGCTTACATGGGGTGTTGTCCCACATGAGGCGATTCCGAAATGCTATAACACGCACACCCATGCGCGCCGCTTCACTCACAGCAGAGTGTTTATGATTTTTACGTTGATTTAGGTGTTATCTTGAAAAATATACAAAGTAATTGACTTTAGTGTGCTAATTTTATTATAAATAATGAGAAATAATGGAATATACAATATAAAAATACTAAAAAACACTCAAGTAGAGACCCATTTACAATAAAAATATTTTTTTAAATATTTCTTAAGATAATTTAATTCGTTGATAGTAGATTATGTCAGTAGATAAAAAGTTTGACTTCTTAATTAACATTAAAAAAATATATTTTTATTAGTACAAAAACTTATAACTAATACAGAAAAATACTAAGAATAGGCAATTTTATTGTATAAATAAGAAATATATTATTTCACCACTTCAGTCAGATCAACTTCAAGAAATTCAGTGGATATCTCGAAGGAATTTAATACATATTATTTGATATCTTTGGGATACGTACACATACCAACTGGAAACGATAATTACATAGTAATGATTGTTTGTTGTAAGCTGTTCGTAATCTCAAGTTTAACAGGAAATCAATGCTAAATGCATGCTAATTAACTTTTATATTAATGATAGTAATTTAGTTTCATCTCATTAGTGCAAATTGCAAATATTGTTAACGAGTTAAGATACATTAGTTAAGGGCTATTTTTACGAAGTGTTTAACTAACTACTATTAATTAAGATACGATTAAGAGGGTACTTTATATAAATAGGGACAACAGCGTCAAAATCATTAGTTTTTGTCAGCAACTGTTCGCGCTATAACATAAACTTCTTGCTTACGTACTTACTTATTATCATGGAAGGATTTTATACAAATTTGGACATATTCATATTTGTGAAAAACAAAAGTTGCTTTTCGCAGCCCAGTATTTTGTTAGAAGCACTTCTAACCAAAGCGACAAATTTTTCTGAAGAAGAACAAAAAAAATTAAAACAGTTTTGTCAAGTGTATTTGTGTGTTTTGCATAGAAATTGGAAATCGTGTAATCGAACGATGCATACATTCGTCAAGAAGTATGAGACTTGGCTAGAAAAAGAGATCAAATGGCCCAACTTCATTAAAGACAGATTTGTACAAAGTGAAGAAATTGGATTGGTATCAATCGACTCTGTTACTGATACTGTTGAACCTTCAACCTCAAGTGCTAGTGGTATAAATAAAGGTGCATCCACGTCCAAAGTAACTACATGTACTGTTAGCACTACAACACTAAAAAGGAGCCCAAGAAAACCTTTCTCAGAATTATGCCAAAAACAGAAGAAGAGAAGAATAGAAGAACTTTTAACGCACGACTCTCAGGAACTTGCATATGCTGCTGCAGTGAGTTGTGGTGAGGAGAATGAGGACGTGAAAGATTTAATAAAATATATTACCGAGCATCCTGAAAAAGCAGCAGAGATCAAGAATTTTTTGAAAGGCAAGACAACTACTAACAAGTATTCATCAGAGAAAGCGTTGGGTATATTGATTTCTTTGAAATTGTCGAAGTGGCAGTATATAACTTTAAGGGAAACTGCGAAAGAAAGTGGAGTAGATTTGTACAACATATTATTCAGTTTTAAACGCTAAGAGGCCCTAGATAAGATGTCAATCGACTGACGCTAACGCCAATCGAAAAGTCCAAAATGTATGGGAATGACATTTTGAATCGAAAAGTCACGTGGTCGATCAAAAGTGGCTAGACAAAGTGTCGTTAATCACAATTCGCTAAGCGAAACGATAGCGCCAGGCCTAGACAAAGCAACAGTCAGCCGTCGAAAACGCCTGTCAAAATATCAATTAATGTATGGAAATGACATTTGGCTAACGAAAAGCCACGTGGTCAAGCGATCGTTGATAGACAAAATGTTCCATCAAACAAAGCGATAGCGTCGAACGCTTGTCAAAATACGTGTCATAGGATTGACATTTCACGTAACGATTAAGTGAATAACACATTTTGTTGCTATAGCAACGACAGACCACAGAGTTTATAGAGAGCATACGAACAACATTCACAAATGAGGGCTGAATTCAGTTAGTACCTACTTAGAAAACGTTCTTAAAGATATTATTGCTAAGGTAAAATGGTAACGCACAGTCGCACACAAACTGTGCTCACTCCTTTGGCTACATATGCTAGCTTGAGAGTGAACAAAAAAAAGGGCTGTTGTGTTTTGTAAGTTTGGTTCTAGTCCAGTTTTACCTATGGACGTTGGAGTCCAGTTGTTAGTATCAGACATCTTAATCAGCAGAAGTAATTTGAAGCAAGTGCAGAGCCTTAAGTATCTACGTTTACGGCTGCAATAGAGGATGTCTTCAAGGTTTGGGACTGGAGAAGGCTAGGCATCAATATTAATGGCGAGTACATTACTCGCCTTCGATTTGCGCGACAATTTAGTCGTCATGGCAGAAACTACGGGGCACCCCAATACAATGCTCAGTGGAGCTTCCGAAAAAGTGGGTCTTAAAATGAACATGGACAAATACCCATGTAGCACCTATCAAGATTGGAGACATTACACTCGAAGTTGTACACGAGTACGTCTACCTGGGACTAACGGTCCAGTTAGGTAAGGGTAACTTCGAGAAACAGGTCAATCGTCGAATTCGACTCCGACCTGACGACAAAGTTACGTGGTATCTTTTCGTCTCACATACCACAGTGTCTCAAGACGAAAGTCTACGACCAGTGCGTTTTGCCAGTGACGACTCATGGAACTAAAACGTGGTGGCTCACAATATTGGCCTCATCAGAATGCATAAAATTACCCAAAGGGCAATGGAAAGGCAATGCTCGGAGTTTACTTGCGTCATTGAATCAGGAATGACGATTTCTACAAAAGAACTAAGATAACCAACAAAGCCCGAAGGATCACCAAACTGAAGTGGCTGTGGGCAAGACACATTGCTTGCAAAACAGATGGACGATGGGGTCGAAAAGTTCTGGAGTGGCGACCGCGTACCGGAAGACGCAGAGTTCGAAGGCCTCCCTCAAGGTGGACCGATGACCTGGTGAAGGTCGCGGGTAGCCGATGGATGTAAGACGCGCAGGACCAGTTCTTGTGGCGACACTTGGGGGAGACCTATGTTCAGCAGTAGACGTCTTTCGGCTGATATGATGAGGAAAAGATGGACAGTTTCTGCGTTTCAAGCATGTTCAGAAGAGTTACATAAAGATAGTTAAATTTACCCCTCGATTTGGCAACCGATCCAAATTGAAATTGTGCATTACAGATACAGGCCTGTAAGAAAACAAAGAGCTCAGTATTAGACCAAAAAGTTAATACGGGACGATGGATGAAAACCAACGAACGAAAAGCTTTTTGTGTGTGATGAAGCCGTGGAGGCAGGAAAATTAATATTCTACTTTGAGGTTGTCTATGTATTGCCCCATAAAGTTATCTACCGCTGTGACAGGGCGTGTAACGATTCTTTCACTGCATGGGATTATTAAGTACTTAGTCCCAAGCGTTGGCCATTGTCAAAAGTTGAAAATGTAAGGGAAGGATCACGTGACTTTTCGATAGCGCTAACGTCAAATGTATGGGACCGACCACGTGATTTTTCGATACCGCTTGTCAATCTCATACATTTGAAGTTTTGACAGTCGCTATCGCTTATAGAATGTCACTTGGCTGGCGCCTACTGACATTCATCAGCGAAAACGATTGTAAAAAGTTCAAAATGTTATGTAAATAAGTAAAAACTGGTATGAAACTAATCGCAAACACAGAAATATAAGTATTTAATACACAGAATTATAAATACATTGTTCATAATATTATACTAAGTTGAATTTGCTTCGCTGACGTAGGGTTTTTCTTGTAGACGAGTTTTTTCCGCTGAAGCTTTCTTGTCATCCAGAGAGTAGTTCAGTCCTATCGGAATCGGTGCAGCTTAGTCGTTGGTGTGATTGAATGTTTCCTTTAGCTGACGATGTATGTTTTTGACCATCCATTGAAAGCCGGTTGACTCAATGCTGTAGGACGACGCTGAGCCCTTCCGGTCGTTCCCGGTCGTTTATCACTTGCTTTGTTTTTAGTAAATTACTTCACTTTTGAGTATTGGTAAAATATAATAGTATTTTCTCAAAAAATCAAAATATCTTTGGAATTTCTGCATTTGCGTTGACAGAATAATTTTGACATTTACCATCAAATTCAATAACTATGACAAAGACAATATTATGACAAAGAAATTGTGATCTCTCTATTGTGATCTCTCTCTATCACTCAAAGGTTTGCTGGTAGAAAACTCATTTTTGAGTTAAGCTCGCCTTTGTACATGAACTATTTAAATCACTGTGAATTAATATAAGCTGTTATGGTGTACAATAAAGAATTAAAGAATTAAAGAAAGAAATGACTCTTTGTGGTTTTCTTCAAAAAGTATTTTACTGAATACTATTCCGTTTCATTAATTGAGGCTTAAGTGCAACAAACGAATGCATCGTTTGTAGCACGTAAAATCGTTGCATTTTGGACTCTTGTGCCAATTATACCACGATTCCTTTGCACCGTTTGTCAACAATAAAATTATTAGAACTATAGATTTACAGCTATGGAAAAACTTAATAGTACCTACATATAATTATTAACTTATTTTTGGTTTTCCTATTGTGCCCTACTTTTCTAGTTAAAATATAGACTTTATTATTTTTCACTTCGGAAATCTTCGGAATCTTTCATGGAAAAAACCCACTAGGTTCTAAATAAGTGTTCTATTTGAGGTTGTATGTGTAAAGCGCCATATATTGATCTCGCTCTATGAGAGGTCTGCTAGGTTTTAATCACCGTATGGAATTATTAGTTACATAAAGGATGTCTCAAAATTTACGCAGGATTTGATTTAAATAGAAAACATGGTTTTTCTTCATAAATTTGTAGTTCTTTTTCTTTACCTAGTACACTGGATGGGGTTAAATATCAAATCACACACATACGCACTATTTTATCTAAATTTGCTGAATTTCATTGATTCAGCGTTGAATCTCCTCCTTCAATGCTCTGGTGGTTGTGGGCTTGTTTGCGTAGACCTTTGATTTAAAAAAAATGTGTGCATGTACACTGTACACACGTAAGAAGTTAAACTTCTTTATGACCTTATTTTTCGAAAAATGATCATGTAAACCAATTTTAGTGAGATTGCCGAAATATCAAGTACATGATTGATTTTACCGTTAGTGAATGGAGAAAAACTCACTTACAAAAAACCTAAAAGGTTGTAGCGGCATCAATGCCGATGAATGAAATGACATGAAAAACCAAGAAACGAAATTTGTACGGCACCAAAAAGTACCGCAGCGCCATCTACGACGAACTACCAACGAAATCCTGCATCGCGCAAGCAAAGTTCTCCATTGGTCACGCCACTATTGCGGCGGTAAGGCCCCTCTTTGAGGAGTGGCTGGAGAGGCGCCACGGCGTCCTCACCTTCCGCCTGACGCAGGTACTCACCGGACACGGCTGTTTCGGGAGTTACCTGTTTCGGATTAAGGCGGAGGACACGCCCGGGTGTCAGCACTGTGATGATCAGCCGGAGGACACGGTGGAGCATACGGTGGAGGTCTGCCCTGCTTGAGCTGAGCACCGCCGTGTCCTTGTCGAGGCGATCAGCGACGGCGACCTCTCGCGACCGGCCCTGGTTGAATCCATGGTCCGGAGCGATGAGGCTTGGGAAGCGGTCTCCTCCTTCTGCGAAGCAGTAATGCTAGCGAAGGAGGAGGCGTGCCGCGCGAGGGAAAGGCAAGGCCTTCGCCCCAACCACCGCTACAGGAGAAGACGTCCCAGGCGTCGGGAGTCGCAGGGCGATCTCCGGCCACCTTAGGCGCGGGCCTGCGGACGGCGAGCGTTGGGTGGCTCGCTGTCCGATCACCACCTGGCCCGGGTCGATGGTGCGTTGTGTTCCACGCAAACCTCAAAGAGATGTCAGCATAGAAAACGGGGCCCGCTAGGGCCAGAGCCTGCCAGGGTTGCGGAATTTGTTCGAAAGAGTCACCGCGGCCACGCAAACGGCTTTAGAAGGAACACGGATGGGTTTTAGTCAGTAAGAGTCTGACACGCCCTTCCGCTCCACCCAGAGCGGAAGAAGTCATTTGATGATTTCCCATCCTTAAAAAAAAGCAAAGTTCTCCGTGCAATTTGATATGCATATACAACAGTCCGAATATCAAATATCGGGCAGTTGCCCACCAGACACAACAACCGTCTGGTTCAGTGTTCAGTGGTACTTTACTCTTTGTATCGCATACCTCCATAAGGTGTGGTAAACTTTTTTTTAAATTTTTGATCTCTGACGCAAGGAGATAATAAGTACATAGTACCTACTATTCAATTTTTCTCGGTTTCTCTATCGAGTCCTACTTTTCAAGTTAATATATGGACCTTTCATGAAAAAGACTCACTTTAGAGTCGTTTTTAGGGTTCCGAACATCCGTAAAAAACGGAACCCTTATAGGATCACTCAGTTGTATATCTGTCAGTCCGTATATCCGTCTGTCACAGCGAATTTTCTCCGAATCTACTGGACCGATGCTGTTGAAATTTCGTACACATTTGAACGTCTGTGACCCAGACACGTACGCGGTACGTGAATAAATCAATTTTGAGTACTGGGGTAACTTTTGGGGCTAACTAGAAAAGTTTTTCAAACTGTACCGTGTATATATCATATATAAAATCGGAGGGTTATTTTGAGGGCTCTAATTATATTTTTTTCATCATTTTAAAATAAATAGTTTTGCAGTTATTCAAGAAATTAGACGTAAAATGACCAATCCCCCTTATCTCCGAAACTACTGGGCCTAACACTTTGAAAAAATGCAATAATAGTTATTTACCTATAGATTACAGGAAAGCTAAGTCTATAGTGTTGAAATATCATTTTGCAAGAAATAAATTCATTCCAACCCCTTGGCACGGGAGTCCGACTCGCACTTGTCCAGTTTTTTATAAGAGGTATTTACTCGAAAATAAGTAGGACATGGTTGAAAAACCAAGAAATAAGTTAATCGTTTCTAATTATGAAACTGTTGGCATACAGAATAGATAATAATTTAGGTACATTTTGCCCCCAAAGTGCCAAACGCAACGAATTCGGAGAAGCATGCATCTGTAACACTGCAATTTAATTAAACGTAATAGTAATTCAGAAAAATACTTTTTGGAGAAAAGCGAAAAGAGTAATTTCTTTAGCAAAATATTGTCTTTGTCATGGTTATTGAATTTGATGGTAAATGCCAAAATTATTCTGTCAATGTTAATGCTGAAAGATGTTTTTAGATTTTGAGAAAATACTGTTAATTTTTGCCAATATTAAAAAGTGAAGATAATTAATTAAAAACGGAGCAAGTGAAAAACGACCGGGAAGGACCGAAAGGGCTCAGCGTCGTCTTGTAGCACCGTATCATCCGGCTTGCAATGGTTTGGTGAAAAACAATATTAATTGGATTGTTGCCTTTAGCTGACGATGTACGTGGGCTAAAGGCAACAACTCAATTACACCAACCACTAAGTCGCACCTATTCCAACAGGATTGCACTACTCCATGGGTGCTGGAAAGCTTCAGCGGTAAAACTCGTGTAAGAAGAAACCGTACGTCGGCCTCCTAATTTAACTAAAGAAAATGTTATAGATATATAATGGATTTATAATTCTGCGTATTAAATGCTAATATTTCTGTGTTTGCGCTTAATTTCATACAATTTTTACATATTCAAATAACATTTTGAACTTTTGACAATCGTTTTCGCTGATGAATGTCAGTAGGCGCAACCAAATGACATTCTGTCAGCGGCAACGACTGTCAAAATATCAAAAATGTATGAGATTGACAAGCGCTATCGAAAAGTCACGTGGTCAATCCCTTACATTTGACGTGAGCGCTATCGAAAAGTCACGTGATCCCTAAAGGTGGGTACTGACCAGTGTTACGGGCCATTATGGTGTGTATCCACTATGTTCACGCACCTCTTGCGCTCCGCGCTCCAGCAACTATTACACATAGTGGATGTGTTTGCGAACTTGGTTCGCACTTAATTCGCAAACGTATCCACGATGTGGAGCAGTTGCAGGAAGGAGCGCGGAGCGCAAGAGGCTCGCGAACATAGTGGATATCCACCAAAACGTACCATTCTAGGCGAGCATGTAACATTAAGCCGTGTCCTAAAATCCGTGCAACATGCTCGTTTCAAACTCTTTGCTCGCCCATGCTCATGATTCGCAAGACACTGGCAATCACGATGTTTGGCGAAGAGGTTGTTGGGATCTTTGATTCTACTAAATTATTGTTGAATTTTTCTTTGTCCTACTCTATAATTTACAAGAAATAAACACAATGTAGCCAAATATCGATGCGTGTGGCTCAAGTTGCACTCGTCACGACTTGTCGCAGTGTACTGACTAAACCACGTAACACTCGAAGAGATTTGCCAAAAAATCGACAACAGGCGGAGCACTCAAAACGAGCCACGATCGGCTCTTTGCTCGCATGTTCTTCCTCGTTTCCACGAACTGACCTCACAAATGCTCTCTTTGTAACATATGCATTACATTACGCCCCGTAAGACTGGTCAGTACCCACCTTTACATGTTGACGTATGGATAACGTTTGACGTATGTCACCGGAAAATGGTAAACTCCGTAAGATTATAAAATAACTTGAGAGGTTGCAAACTCTCGATAAATTGTCAACTGAAAATTTTGAATACTTTTTTTACGCATCAAAATTTGATAGTCTATATTATTTCCGTGCCGTTCCGAGAAATTTTGGACTGACATAAACTGGCGACCAATCAGCACTCTGGTCTACAATTTATTTGTTTTGGTTAGTAGTAAAACTGGAAACTTGGCGCCACATTGGTCTTTGTTGGTGTGAGCTTATATCTGAACAGACCAATGAAAGCCTTGTTTTCAGGTTTACTATCACACCAAAACAGATAAATTACGAGACTATCAAATTTTGATGCGTAAAAAATTACTTCAAATGTTCAGTGGACAATTTATCGAGAGTTTACATCTCTCAAGTTATTTTAAAATCTTACGGAGTTTGCCATTTTCCGGTGACATGGACATTCACTGACATTTATGGGATGTGGGTTTGTGTACGTCGTGGCCATATCGAAGAATTGGCCACTTCATTGTATGGCCGAAGTTAGTTTAGGTTACATTTGAGGGAACTTAGGGCACCCCGACACGGATAGGTTAAATAGCTTCAAATTGGATGGCATCATACAATTCATGTTAGGTTCCTTTAAACCCTGTGTTCCAAGTTAGGACTGAAGCGGTCACATCATGAAATTGTCAAATTCTACGATATGGCGACGACAATTAATATCTGTATTTGTTGTCGCCATATCGTAGAAGTTGTCGCATTGTACGCTTGGAGAATTTTCTATTTTGAGTGGACCCCTCCCCGCTGTTTTAATGTTAATTTTACATACATATTGTTTAATTCGGTTCTATACTTCTAAACAAATACATATATAGGGTAAAACCAGGATAGTTGCGCCAGGGGTATAGTAACCTCGATTTTAATTACTCTAGTTTCGCGGATGAATAACATGTTATTTTATTTATCAATCGTGACACTCTACAACAACCACTAAGTAGACCGTGTTGCATGTGTCTGTGCGATGGCATGGGAAGGCAAGGTGCGATCAAAGTTTTTGCGCGTTAAAAGTCCTCTTTCTCGGCGGGGCACCTATCCTAAACGTAATTTATATGGATTAGGCAACTATTCCCCATATGGGATAGATGTCACAAAATTTAGAGGTCGACAAAAATCGCCAATATTCTGGAAATATGAAAAATAATGTTCTTTACTTTCACAAATTTGAAGAAAATAAACCAAAGTACCTACCCGTTTTATGAATAAAGTGACAACTAAGTAAATATATAATAATTATATATTTTTACAAAAAGTGTGGCAACTATCCGGCTTTTACCCTATAAGAATATTATTAAGTGAGTGTCGAACTGCATAAATGGGATCCAGTATCGTGGCCCCCATTTATCTATCACGCACTCCGATGCAAATCTGTGTAGACCCCTAGAGGTCCAGGTAGACTATTAAGGAATGACTGAATTAGATTGAATTTTGAATGGAATTATTTTTTTATGGACATAACAAATAACTATGCAGCATGAATAAAATTAAAAAATTATTTTTTTATATTTATTCACAAAATAATAATTAAAAGGTATATAAAGTAAACCCTTAATATCGATGTTTTCTTAAAGTATCCACTTCAAATGCATTGTATGAAAATGATTAGGTTTCCAGGAATGAGAAACCCGTAGTTTCTATTAGAGGTTATTCTTGCTGTCATTAATAAATGTTTTTTCACGATATTTGTAATAGCAGTAGTATCAGTTACTGACAGGCTGGTGTACTTATGGTAGAGATGGTTGGCACGATTGGTTCAGGTGATGGTGGCGTACACCTGAAAAATAATACAATTTTACAAAGGTTCTTCATGTTCAAGGTTTTTCGGGAAAATGGTTCTGAGATGCATAGCTGCAACACGGAAGGAAAGACAGAAACGGTTACAATTCGGAAGAATGGGATTCCTGACTTTGCAATTAATCTAATCTTTAAAACTAGCACCATTTTACAACTTGTTTAAATAGTAGTTACGAAGGTAACGGAACGCAACCGTTATTAACTTACCTTTCCCCGAAGGGATCATCATCATCATCAGCAGTGTATCAATAGCACGCTTTACACGTACCTACTATGCGAATCAACACTGAATATACGATGGACTATTGCGTTTATAAAATTCACTTACATATATTGGGTTAGAACCAGCAACTTAAACGTTTTACCTTCCAGGCTTCAGTGAAAAGACGAAACCAGGCTCCAGTATATTAATTTTACGAATAGCTGGCGCGTACTTTACATTCCTTTTCTTTCTATAAATAAACAGGCAGAAACTTAGCAAAAATTGGTTTCACAATAAAAGTTTAAGCACATGTACCGCTTTTAAATTATGCACAAACGATTCACTTACCTAGATTATTATATTTAGTATAGGATTTTGTAGACAGTCGGTTCAATTTTGCCAATAAAATTATCAATTTCGCAATATAAAATTATGTTTTGAACCATGTTTGACATGTCCGTCATCGAAAACCATAAACTAGAACAATAGTTTTTATTGAACAGGCGCAATCGCCAAAATATTGACAAGCGGCATCGAATCGAAGCCGAAGCGATCCTTCGTCACGCCAACGCTATCGAAATCGAAACGCTTCGTAGCGATTGACACTTGTCTAGAGCCCAAGAAGGCATGCTATCCTCCTGAGAGCGATATTGAAGTGACCGAACGAGGAGTTAAAGTAAAACTTCAAGCTATTTTGGACATCACTGTCACTCGACTTGCCAAAACATTAAACTTGGACCATTTGCAAGATAAAGAACTCATCTTAATCTGCAAATGGGGCTTCGATGGTGCGTCAAATCAAAGCAACTACAAGCAATGCATGAATGCAGATGAAGATGACTCTAGTGTTTTTATGTGCTCTTTTGTGCCCTTGCAATTGATGTGTGGTGACGATTTGGTCTGGGAAAACCCAAAACCTTCTTCTACAATGCTTTGCAGACCAATTTATTTCAAGTTTGTCAGCGAAAATAAGTTGGACATGAAGGAGGAAATGGGTTTGGTCGATGCTGAAATTAAAGCATTAAAGCCATCTATCATTGAAAATAATATACAAGTTAAACATTCAATGTTAATGACCATGATAGATGGCAAAATAGCGTCTCACCTGTCACAAACCTCTATGCAAACATGTAACATCTGTAAAGCTGTACCAAGTGAAATGAATGATTTGGAGAAGATTCACATGTAAGTTGAATATTGGAAATCTATGTTAAAATATATATCATTTTTTTTATTTTTGAAAAACACTTTTAACCTTTTTATTCATACATATTTTAGGAAATCTGTATCATCTGATATTTACAAGTACGGTTTGTCGACTTTGCATGCATGGATCAGATCCATGGAATGCCTGCTGCATATCGCTTACCGATTAGATTTTAAAAAATGGCAAGCCAGAGATGAAGCTAGTAAAGCAGCTTTGAAAAGTCGCAAACAGACGATACAGCGAAAATTTCGAGAGGAAATGGGACTCCTGGTGGATATCGTAAAACAAGGTTAGTTGATTTATTTATTTTGTATAATATCAAAGGGTTTTCTAGTTAGTGTAATATTATAAAACTTATCTAATAATGTTCTCATGTCAGTATTTTTATATAAAGGTGCTGGAACCACGAATGATGGCAACACGGCTAGAAATTTTTTCCAGTGTCCTGAGAAGACTGCAAATATCACTGGATTGAATCAGGAGCTCATCCAAAAATTCGCAACTATTCTCCGTGTTGTATCATCAGGACATTCTATTAATATTGATTTGTTTGCCAATTATCTCGACGAAACTGCGCAGCTGTATGTGGAACTCTATGGCTGGTATTTCATGCCTTCCAGTATCCACAAACTTCTGCTGCATGGAGCCGAAATAATAAAACATTTCAACATTTTACCTATAGGAAAGCTATCAGAAGAGGCATCTGAGGCCCGAAACAAAGATTTTAGAAAACTCAGGGAACATCATACGCGGAAATTTTGTCGCAGAGCGACAAACCAAGACATCTTTAATGGTTTCATCGTATCCTCAGACCCATATTTGTCAAGCATTCGACCTAAACTGACAAATAAGAGTAGAAATGATTTAACTGAAGAAATGAAGTCTCTTCTTTTAATTGACCCGGATACCATGGATAAGGAAAACATTGAATTTGCTGAGGTGCCAAGTATGATGGATTCCGATTTTGAATTCTTTGATAGCGATGACGAAACTCAGTAGACCAGATTTTAATGTTTGATGTTTTTGTGTTAATTTTATATATTTCTCAATTATACAATTGCCTATTCTTAGTATTTTTCTGTATTAGTTATAAGTTTTTGTACTAATAAAAATACATATTTTTTATGTTAATTATGAAGTCAAACTTTGTATCTACTAACATAATCTACTAACAACGAATTAAATTATCATAAGAAATATTGCAAAATCTATGTATATTGTAAATGAGTCTCTATTTGAGTGTTTTTTTTAGTATTTTTATATTGTATATTCCATTATTTCTCATTATTTTTAATAAAATTAGCACACTAAAGTCAATTACTTTGTATATTTTTCAAGATCACACCTAAATCAACGTAAAAATCATAAACACTCTGCTGTGAGTGAAGCGGCGCGCATGGGTGTGCGTGTTATAGCATTTCGGAATCGCCTCATGTGGGACAACACCCCATGTAAGCCGCAGGCTTTAAGTTTTATTAAGTTGTGAGAAAAAACGACTTTTGTGTTTTTCTTCATACAAAAAAATATTACATATTTTTTTTTTCGGATATGGTGCTGTCTATAGCTGTCATATTACCAAATATTATAAATAATACTGAAATAAAGCCGTTCCGATTTTTATTTCTCGCCTAAAGAAAATTTGATTTCAATGTCCACGGAGCGTCGATTTCGAACCACTGTGCGGCTTTGCCGCACAAAGGAGCCGCCGGCATGGCCGCCGGGGTGTGCCGGCGGGTTACGCGGCTCAGTTCGTGCCTGGCATTAGAGCGGTAGTGGTGTGCGGTTTGTGTGTATTCAACAAATTAAAATGTCGTTTCATTGGGACGACGAAACTCTGTTCCTATTAATTGAAAAATTTCATGAAAATGATATATTATGGAATCCCAGAAATGCAGACTGTAAGAATAGGAACAAACGAATGGACGCCTTGAATATAATTGCAAGTGTATTTAACATTGATAAAGGCGAAGTAGAGAGAAAGTTAAAAAATTTAACCTCTCATTATTTTCGGGAAAAAAAGAAGGTTGAACAGTTGTACAAATCTGGTGCAAGCACAGACGATGTACAGGAACCAAAGTGGTTTGCTTACAAGGCATTGAACTTTTTGCGAGACAAAAATAAACCACTACCCACAGTAAATAGTGAGAATGATGTAAGTATTCATGTTTCCTATTTTTCTTTATTTTATCACAGACTAACTACTCGCGGTCACAGAACATATACTAAAGTGAAGACGCGACACTTCTATTCACAGACGCATTCGCAGTACAGTCATCAAGATAATGCAACAGCGACTAGTTCCCGGAAAATGAGATGCGGTACTGATGGAGACAGTGATATTGCCGAAGCTCTACAAGTTTTAAAAAATATGTCAGCTTCGTCATCTGCTCGCGACGATGCCTCGGTATTCGGAGAACACATAGAAATAAAATACGAAAAATGGATCCCATAACAATATCTACAGTACAACATCATATTAATAATATAATTTATCAGGCTGAAATGGGCGTTTACTCAAGACCTTCCACGGTGGCGGCAGCTCAAGGATATTTTACCACTTCGACACCTGAAAGTGTACGTCCTTCCACTAGCCATTCTAACTATACCGACAATTCTGATACTCAGGACAGCCTTTTTTCATATTTGGAAAATAATTAAAACTCTTTTAGATTTATGATGCTACATTAAGAATTTAATAATTAAAACTATGATTGTACTGGTACATTGTGATTGATGGTGAGATTAATGAGGCAAAGACAGATAAACAAAATGTTACCTTTTTTTTTTAACGTGGTAAAATCATCACATGAGACCTCCCACCGCGGGCAGGGCGGGAGGTACTGTCAGACTAGTACTGACTAAAGTTAAAATTTTACTTAAGACGACTACCAAGAGCTAAATTAGCTACTCTTTGTGGTGGTTCAAACTTCGTTTCAAATGCTGTTAGAATAAAGTTCAAATCAGCTTGCACTACAAAGTGGTTGTTACGTCAGTCACTGCGGGCCGAATAGTGCGAAATTAGTGGTTTTTTGCGATTTACAAAAAATCTATTGATTGGAGTAAAAAAATAAAACAGTATTATGCTAGTATTTTGCTTGTTGAATTATTTGTCAAAAAATCAGATTGATCGCATGTATTTTAATATGGTTTTTATTCGTTAAAAGATTTTTTTAGAGGTATCTTTGTGATTTTTTTCTATCGGACCAAATTTGTTGTATTATGTTTTCAGCACAGAACTTTACTAGATTATATCCTGAAGAATAACATATATTTTTTTGATTGTGTTAAATGCAGTCAATCATATACTTTTATGCATTATAAAACTCGCGTTTAGCTCTTGTAGTCCCCTTAAAATATCATTAGATAGATACTTATAAGCTAAATAAACGTTGTTCCCAATAAAAATATGTTTGATTTATGAAATGTAATTTTGCCATGGAAGTTGTCCTTGCTCTGAAAGAAAATAGTTCATCAACTCATTTCTGACCATTGAAGGTTCCAAATTTCGATTTATTTCAATATTTGGTGCCGGTATCGTTATCATATTATCCTCAACATCAACGTCATTTCTTCGGATAAAATTGTGCAGGCATACACAAGCCATTACTATAATTTTCATTTTCTCTGGCTGTAAATTAGCTATTGAATGAAATATTCTGAATTTTTCCGATAATATGCCAAAAGCATTTTCCACGACTCTCCTTCCCCTACAAAATCTGTAATTGCATATTCTTTTCGGAGATACTCGCTCATGTTGTCCAGGAAATGGTTTCATTAAGTTAGGAGAAATCGGAAAAGCATCATCACCAAGGAAATAAAATGGTACATTCATAGTCCGTCCAGGTAAAGGTCTTGGTGTCGGTAGATTTATAGATTCATTTCGTAATGCTTCGTAAAGCGAGCTATTTCTAAAAACACCCCCATCCGAAACTCTTCCTTGACAACCAATATCGACGTATAAAAAATTATAATTAGCATCGACTAATGCCAACAACACAATACTGAAATACGATTTATATTGAAAAATTCTGAGCCACTATTATTGGGGCATTGTATACGTATGTGTTTCCCATCAATGGATCCACAACAATTGGGAACATTCCATTTCTTGAAAAACAAACGTGACACCGAAAGCCATTCTTCTTCTGTGGTTGGCATCTAGAAGAGAAAAAGGAAATAAAAATTAATTTAAAATAAACATTCAAAAATAAAATACTTAAACGTTTAGCATATTAACCCTTAACCACCTGACATACGTCTCTCAGACGCAAGGAAATAAAAATCGTAAATATTTTGGCGCACAAGACACGTATCAACTTGCACGTCCCTGTACCTTCCCGCCGCGTCCCTCAGTGCCGCTCAAGCGCTCGTCGTGGTCGGAGGTGCCCGCGTTTGTCACTGGTAAGTAAAAAATTATCGTGTTCCGTCTGTGAGACGTATGGTAGGTGGTTGCGTGACTTTTTTAAAATTGTGATTTATTCTGTTTCAGTTTAAAATGGCTTCTAGTGATAGTGTTATTGAGCGTTGGTTAGAACAAGATCAATCTGACGACGAAAACCTACCAAATGATGAAGGCAGCGATGTCGATTTGGACATTGACATCCAGCATGCATTGCAGGATAGCTGCGAATCGAATTCTGAAGGTGACGAATTAAATGCTGAGGAAAATGATGACATTATTGTATCTCAACCTCCGGGTTCGCCTGCAGAGCAAGAATTTTCGTCTGAAGATGATGAGCCTTTGATACAAATGCGTTCCAGACCTCGAAAAAAAAACTATTTTGGTAAAAATCGCTTTCGGTGGTCTTCTGCTCCACCTACATTACGATCGAGAACATTGCAACGTAATATAGTTGAAGAAAGAGAAGGTATAAAACCACCATACCGGAATGTACTAAATGCTTCCTCTTCACCGCTGGAAATTTGGCAGAATTTTTTTACAGACGAAATGCTTGAAAAAATTGTTCGGAACACAAATGTGAAGATCCAAGAAATAAGACCCAATTACCAAAAATCAACCTGTGTTCACGACATGGATATTATGGAATTGAAAGCTTTCATAGGGCTCCTCTTCTATACAGCTATATTCAAAGAAAACCATGAACACTATACATCGTGGTATAGTAGTGACGGCACTGGACGAGAAATATATAGCTGCATCATGAGCAAATACCGACTGGAAGTATTACTGAAAACCCTTCGGTTTGATGATTTTGAGACCAGATTAGCACGCCGAGAAATCGATCCATCTGCGCCTATTGCCGAGCTGTTTAGCTCATTTATTGAACAATGCCAAGCAGTTTATGCGATTGGCAGCTATGCATGTATCGATGAAATGTTGCTGGCATTTCGAGGAAGATGTAGGTTCATGATGTATATGCCGAAGAAACCTGCCAAATACGGCATAAAAATACAATGCCTTACAGATGCAAGATCGGGGTATCTTTTGAATGCCTACATTTACCTAGGAAAAGACTCTGATGGACTAAATTTACAAACAGAATATCAGCGATTGAAAAAACCAAGTCAAGCTGTACTGCGACTTATTTCTCCGATAGAAGGATCAAACCGGAATATTACAACTGATAATTGGTATACTTCTATTGAACTTTTAGATATACTCAAAGAGAAACATCTAACCCTTGTGGGAACGATGAGGAAAAACCAAAGAGAAATACCTCCAGAATTCTTACCAGCCCGTCACCGACTTGTAGATTCAACGATCTTTGGGTTTACAAAAGATATAACTATATCATCTTACGTCCCTAAGCCAAATAAAGCAGTGATCACCGTGTCAAGTATGCATCATATGCCAGACGTAGATGAAGTTACCAAGAAACCGGAAATCATACTTTTCTATAATCGAACCAAGATCGGAGTGGACCTACTCGACCAGAGGTGTTCCAATTATACCACAGGTCGTCGAACGCGTAGGTGGCCATTGGCAGTATTTTACAGGCTGCTCGATATTTCGGCCTCAAACTGCTACGTCGTCAGTTTATCTGCTCAAGCCCAAGGAAAAAAAATTGAGAGCAGGTTCAAATTTATGAAGAGGCTAGCTGAACAGCTCACCAGACCGCATATGGAGCGTCGAGAAAACAATGTGAAGATTCAACGAGATATTCGAATCGCACTTCGGCGCATACTTCACCGCGGCAATGACTCGACCCCACCAGCTCTACCAGGTGGAAGCAGTTCCGAAGACAGATTGGCTACTCGAAAAAACTGCTCAACCTGCGACCCTAAAAAGAAACGCAGGACACAATACATGTGTTTTGAGTGTAAAAAGCCGATTTGTATCGAATGCTCCCAAAAAATGTGCATTCACTGTCGGGAAAATCTATAAGATTGATGCCCTGCAATTTTGCAAAAGATTTTATTATAATGAGAAAGTTTTGATTCTATATTACTTGTTGATTATTATATTTTTATAAACAGAAAGAAATAAGTTCCTATGTCATGTGATTCTTTTTGTAGATCTCGTTTTATGAATAAGAAAGTTTTTAGGTTACAATTAAGAGTTGTTACAAACAAATTAATATTTTAAGAAAATATGTTAATTTTTATGTGCCTCGTTTGCTTTAATAAATACGTTAATATGTATTTTAATTGATTTTAATTAAAAAACAAACCTTTCACCCTGAGGTTTAACATACGAAAGTCTTTTTACTCGCCCGTCTGTGAGACGTATGGTAGGTGGTTGTGTAACAAGATTAGGTGGTAGGTGGTAGAGGGTTAAGCCTAAATGTAATGCTATACTCAAATATTATCCAATTCCATCAATATCACATAATATATTCAGGCCATATCGTAAATAAAAATAAAATAAAAAAATATTTATTTGGTCAATAGAGTACAAATATATATTAGGTTATGGTGTTCTCTAGCTTCCCCTCTAGGATTCCCTGTGAGTGAGCTTCCCTGTGAATATCACGAGTGAGTCATAAAAAAATGATTACCTTAATTTGAAGTTTTGATATTATTGCTTGACAGACTTCGGGAATCAGTGAGGAAAGAAGTTGTGGTGAAATTTTAAACAGTTCTCCAAGGCTGAAATAACTTTCTCCTGTAGCTAAAAACCGCAACGTTACTGCCAACCTCTCTTTAGCGGGTATAGCCTTTCTCCAGCCAGTATTTTTTTTGCTAATGTACACTTCAGTACTCTCTAGCAAAAATTCAAAATCTTCATATGTCATTCTCAGAAACCCAAAGAACATACTATTGCGCAAACGTTGACATCCCACATCATCTTTTTTATACTCTTCTATCATTACAGTACCGTTCTGCCATTTTCTATTTTGTAAACTTGGGCGCACCCAAAACCTTCTCGTCCTTTTGTATTTTTTTCTTATTAAAATAAAAATTACAACTGCTGCGGCAGTGCTGATGATTTTCGTATTCATTGTAACCAACCGACCAAAAAATTTCACTTCACTAGCGTCCTATGTGACTGTCACAACCGGAATGATGCTCGACGGCTTTGTGCGGCTTGTGCCGGCGGCTCGTATTGCCGGCGGCATAGCCGCTCGGCATGAACCCGGCGGCATTGCCGCCGGCATGTGTGTATTAGTCTTAACAAGACAATATTATTTATTACCTACATTGGTTTCTTAATTATGGTAGAGTGATGGTGCCTCTGCTACAGGCTTCAGAAAATCAAAAATCGGTCATTATTAGCCACAACACGGACTCGTCTACCACTCATTGCATCCGAACATGTGAAGTCGGTACAATTTTTTTATGAAAATGATGATAATAGTAGAATTGGTGCAGGAAAACGGGAATGTATAACCAGAAACGGAGTCAAAAAGCAAAAGAGATATTTACTAGACACAATGACCAATTTGTACCAGAAATTTAAGAGTAATAACTCTGGTCTGATCAGTTATCAGACATTCTGTCGTTTGCGTCCATTCTGGGTAGTAACACCCAAAATAAACGAACGGGATACATGCCTTTGTATCAGACACGCAAATATTGATATGAAATTGTCTGCCTTGTACTGCCGGAAGATTTTGCGCTACGATAATCACAATAAATTGCTTGAAAAAACTTGCTGTAATCGTTATGATGAGCAATGTTTACCTCGGGAATGCCAGCGTTGTTACAATAAGAATCCTGATTACCAAGAGTTTAATAATAGCAAGCCTATACTGTTTAAAAAATGGATAGCTGAAAAGCAAGACTACAAAGATCCAAAGATGAATAAGGTACGATCTATAACAAAATATGTAAAAAGAATATTAACGGTTAGTCCGCGTGAACTAATACAAGAACTACACGATGAACTGGATGCGTATTACAACCACGAAAGAAACATATTTCATCAATACAAAGCTATCAAGGAGTTAAAAGAGAATCTTAATGATAATGAAGTTGTTATTATAGACTTACTTATGGACTTTTCCGAGAATTACTCTACCAAGTACAATGAGGAGATACAGGCCTATCATTTTGGAGGGTCTAGACTTCAGCTGAGCCTTCACACTGTTGTTGTTTACAGTAAAAATGCCATAAAATCTTATTGTACTGTTTCCCAAAATACTACACACTCACCTGCTGCTATTTGGGAACACTTGAAGCCTATTTTCAAAACTTTACCGATGCATATTACCGGCATTCATTTTGTGAGCGACGGACCCGTTACACAGTATCGGAATAAAACGATGTTCCATATTCTAGCGGCGAGGCTTCATGTGGAGGTTCCAAATGTAGAAAAGTTCTCCTGGAACTTTTCAGAGAGTGGTCATGGCAAGAGTGCAGCAGATGGTATTGGCGCCATGTGCAAAAGATCTGCTGATGCTGTTGTCGCTGCAGGAGGAGATATCGATAGTTTGCAATCTTTTATAGACTCTGTGAGTCAAAGATGTCCTTCAATCACATTATTTACAGTTGACGATGATGCAATCAAAAAAATGACTAAAAATATTCTGAAAGACTCCAAAACATTGAAAAGTTTCAATGGGACTCTTAAAATACATCAGATTAAGGGGATAATATCACGAAGCCCTTTGGGGTTGCCACAAGGCACTGCCAAACTTATAATGAAAAGCTTAAGCTGCCCTTGTGAAGAAGAATGCCAGCATTTTAACCTAGGAGTTTTGAACTACGAAGTGGCAAAACTTCGCGTCGAGGATCTCTCTCTACACAGACTCCGATTTCGAAGACGAAATCCCGCTAGCTCATATCACACGTAATAATGACTGCATTACAGAAACTGGCCTTTCAAGACCATTTGAAAATTCTAAGACTGATTTTGAGAATACTGCGGAACCTAGTACAAGTGGCCAACAGCAATCATATTATAATAATGGTGATTATGTTTTAGTTAAGTTTATTGTCAGAAACAGGAAATATCGTTATGCTGCTGTTAATAAAGTAGATATTGAGGACGGCGAATTAACAGTGACTTTTATGAAAATTTGTGATAACAAGGGCTACAAGTTCAGAATTGATGAGAATGATATGTCTGATGTCGGTTTTGACCAAATATTGGAAAAGTTGCCTGATCCGAAGTAGATTATTTTATAGTTTTCCAAAATCAGTATCGGTCTTTGAGAAATAAGAGATATTTCGCTGGATAGTAAGATTGATTTTTAGTAATATACTGTGCCATTGATGATTACTTTAAGTTACTTGAAAAGTACAAGTGTTTCCTAGTTGTAATCCAAAATGTTTATTGTGATAATTAGTTAAAAGAGGTAATGTTTATTTTGTTTATTTTTAATAACATTCTAAAAGCTGACTTATGTCATACAATCTGTATTTTAGAAAGACTGTTAAAGTAAGTTGATTTTAGTTAGTTTATCACAAATGTTATCAAAATGTCTTTATTTCATAAGTGTTCTTCGTTATGATCTCGTTGATTATTTAAGTAATAATTACACATTGTAAGTGGTAATAAAAATAAAGCTTTTATTATTTAACCCTTTACCGCATACTGTGACGAATTTGGAACACTTACAATCATTCCCTTTAGAAAACTAGTTGCGCCATCTTCACTGAAAGTTTTGTACTAATAACCATGTTTACGGTGTGTGTTACAAAATGACATAGAGATATCGCTAGTGTAGGACTGCATAATTACAGAAATCGGTCGGTAAAACAGTCGAAACGGTCATTTTCACTGAGTTCGAGTGTGCAGTTATCCAAAAAGGTTTTCTTGGTGTTTTCACGAGTTGTTGTGAGATATTTGTTATTAATATTGGACAAAAATGGATCCCCAGCGTTTTTATGGTAAAACACGTAAGTATTGACAAAAGCATCATCTTACTATCATCAATTGAAATGGTGTGCCAAATTTGGAACTTCATGCACTAATGTACAAAATTACTTTCCAAATATGGAACTTCATGCAGTTTGGTGTCTTGTCATGTTTGGAACTTCATGCAGTATAGCTAAACATTTTATAAAGCCGAACGTCCACCGCCAGCTAAAATAAGTTAGTTTAGTTTAGCTCGCATAGTTGAGCCAGTTTTTCATACATGTGCGTCCACCGCAAACTATGCCAACTAAGCTAACTAAAATATCCCAAATAAGTCAAACTAACTTATTTGTGTAGGCCGATACGAAGCTACGCGAACTAAGCTAAGCCTCTCTCACCCCCTTGCGTTACCCCTCTGGCGCCTTTCGCTAGTGTTGTTTTGTAGTGTGTGATCGTGCGCAGGCAGTGAAACAGCGTATTTGCAGCATGGAGGTGTTTATTGAATACGTCAAGCAATATCCTATATTGTATAACCCGGAGGCAAAAGATTACCGTGATGAAAATAAAAAAGATGGTATATGGAAAACTATAGTGGATGAAATGAAAAACCCGGAAATAAAAGATGGTAAGTTTAATTTATATTGTCATTGTTAACCCTTTAACCGCGCGTGTCGCATATATGCGACAAATATTTCCGTGTCCCTACCGCGCGTGTCGTATTTCTGCGACAGAGAACATGCATGATTTTTTCGTTCTATTTTCGTCCTATTAATTGCGTGGTACAACTAAAACTATTATTAAATAGAGCTATTATTTACAACAATTACTTAAAATTATGTGTCATAACTCTAAGCATTCAAAAAACTTAAACAAAAATAAGTAATTGGCAGCTTGAAATTTTCTTCGGCGTCTATCGCGCGCGTCGCATAAATATGACCATAGGGATGGGATACAATGCAATGCGCATTTTAAAAACGAAATAACAAACAGTTAACCTTTTGAACGCCAGAGCATAAACGCATCGTCGTGCCCCCGACGCCAAGCCACAAATTCGCCGTACATTTTGTCACATATTTGTGACGTTTGGCGTACAGGGCACGCGCTTGCTTGTCATGTATACGTGACAATGGCGTTCAAAAGGTTAAATAATCAGGTATAATGCATCATTCAGCATAAAATAAACGGTGTCATACCAAATAAAGTTAAATTTAACATATTGCCTTGTGTTATTAATTCTTTTCCTTATTATTCATAAGAAAAATATCCCTCACGATCTTTGTATAATGCCAACATTTGACGTTAGTTCCCATCCCTTGACTCCTATGCTTGCAACATATTTCTCTAGTTAGTCTAGCGCGGCTGTCACATTAATACGACCACTGCCTACGTCACAAGCGGATCAAACGAATGGAAAGTTCCATTAATGTTGTTCGTTGGTATTTGTGCATTGTCGATAAAATAGTCACATTTCAATTTTCAATAATGACGACTACTGAGGAATTATTAAGAATATTAGAAGGTGACGACGACGAGTGTGACGACGAATTGGAATTATCCGATTCGATAGAATTTAGAAGTGATGGAGAGGTAAGTACCTATTTCAATTTCTTCTTAGGTTATTTGCACATTATTCAGTAGGTATAGGTATAAATAAGACTTTCGTTGGGTTTAGGTAACTCCTTGATGAATCGAAATAGTATTTTAAATATTGTGATGTAATTCTGTTATTACCTATATTACCTACTTAACTACCTACATATCCTATTGATTGTTCAAATTTGGAACCGTGTTGTATGTTGTCCTTACCATTATTAAGGTACTGTGACAGTACCTACCAAGCCGGACAGGCACTCGCACTCGCGTTTGTCTCTTTTTCTCTCTCTCTCTCTCTCTCTTTCATAAATCATTATTCGAGTTTGGGTGTAGCTGTTTTGTGTCCGTGACTTGTGTGTTTGTGAAGTCCCAAGCTACACAGGAATTATTCCTAGTGCATGAGTTATCTTTAAAAAAAAGATAACTTTAATAAGCGTTCTGCACACGATGCCGTCACCGCGCCGTCGCCGCGCCGACGCCCGCCGCACAGTTACACTGTAGAATACGAGTCGCGCGAAGCCCGCCACCGCGCCGCCACCGCGCGCGTTCCCGTCCCTGTCTGTTTGATTCATTCCATTGATTCCATTACCGACCGCGTACGAACGTGCACGCCGCGAGATCGCACGCAGCCGGTACCTAATGGAATGAATCAAACAGACAGGGACGGGAACGCGCGCGGTGGCGGCGCGGTGGCGGGCTTCGCGCGACTCGTATTCTACAGTGTAACTGTGCGGCGACGGCGCGGTGACGGCATCGTGTGCAGGAACGCTAACTAGGTTCCTTTTTGTTAAAGTTATATACCTACCTAATGAATATAAAAAATAATATACTTACGTAATAAATTTTAATTTGTCATTTCAGGATCATGACGACAATGAAGGCATTAATTGGACGTTAGACATAACTGTACCTGATAAAGAAAACTTTGACGAATTTATTTCGGGGGTATCACCTTCAGTACCTTTGAGCAGCGACTCCTCGGAACTGGATATTTTTGAACATTTTTGTGGCAATGATTTAGTAGAAAAAATATGTTATTTTACTAACAAATATCACCAATTCTATGTCAGGCATACGGATCTAAGGGTGTACGCTCGTTTAAAAAGGTGGCAAGATGTGACTGTTCATGACATTTATATCTTTTTAGCCCTTACGATGCTCTTTACAAGGAATAAAAGGCTCACTATTGAAGAACATTGGTCTGTAGACCCCCTTTTAAATAGTCCCATATTTCATAGTATTATGTGTAGAGATAGATATTGCGCAATACTGGCAATGCTTTCATTTTCTGAAGTACACGATGTAAGTAATTTATCAAGATTATATAAAATTGAAATGATGATTGACCACGCACGACAAAAATTTCGACACACATTGGTCCCCGGAGGCAAACTATGCATTGATGAAAGCATTGTGCCTTTCAAAGGTCGTCTGGTAATCAAACAATATTTGCCAAAAAAGCGAAACAGATTTGGAATAAAACTTTTTGTTTTGTGTGATGTCGAATCAGGGTTTATAATTGATTTCATTGTTTACTGTGGTTCACAAACACAAATAGAGCATGTACCAAATTTAGGTATTACAGGATCAGTAGTCACTGAACTGGTACAAGGTTATTATCATAGTAATCGAGAGCTATATGTCGACAATTGGTATTCTAGTCCGCGACTTTTTCTTTATTTAAAACAAAGAGGCATTTATGCATGCGGTACGGTCAAAAGTAATAGGAAACATATGCCAAAATTCAAAAAACTTAAGCGTGGAGAAATAGAAGCATTTTCATCTCCTCCTCTTTTAGCGTTAAAATGGCAAGACAAAAAAGCTGTTACCATGCTGTCTACCATACATGATGACAAAATTGTTCCGTCAGACAATTTGGATCATTTTTCTGGTCTGCCTAAATTAAAGCCGCAATGTGTAATAGATTACAATAAAAATATGGGTTCGGTGGACATCACCGACATGATGATGAGTAGCATAGGTTGTATAAGGAAAACTAGGAAGTGGTATAAAAAATTAGGCTTCCACATCATCGATTTGTTTATGCTTAATGCTTTTTATTTGTTCAGAGTCTTAAAAAATAACAAAAAACATAGTTTTGCAGATTTTCAATTAAATGTGATACGGCAACTTTTAGAAAAAAATAAAAGATTAATTGCAAATACTAGCCCAGCGTTCACTTCTGGTACTCAGTCCAATCCTCCTCGCAGTCTACATATCGATGCTTTGGCACATTTTCCTGTACGAATTCCCAGTGGCAAAAGTCAGCGTTGTAAAGTATGCGCGACTAAGAATAAAAGATCACACACACGGTATATGTGTAAAACGTGTAATGTTTATCTTTGCGTTGACACATGTGCTGCGGAATACCATAGATAGAAGCTATCGACTAAATATCGATAGTTTAAGTAAGTAGGTAGATCATCCTGTCACTAATTTCTTTTCTTGCGTTGCTCTATTTAGTCTGTGTTCAACTTCACTTTGTCCATGTCAAACACACCGAGCCCACGTCTTTTTTTACGGTTCAGTGCAAGTGTTATGCGAATTGAACCCTAGTTATATTATACACCTTGAACGTCACAGTTTTGTTGAGCATTAAATTTAAATTTGATAGAAAACGAAATGACATCGAAAAGTAAGTAAATTGTGCCAAATTGATACTTGTAGCCTTTGATTATACACATCCTGTAGCCATTTTTATAGGTAGGGTAGACCGGGGACAAAAGTAACAAGGGGCAATAGTAACATCGGCGATATTTCCACACATATACAACGCTTAAATGTGTGCGTCCGCCAGATCACGCGTCTAACGTGTCTAGACCTGCTCACCAGTCGGCGACGCGCTCGCTGTGAAACGGACGTGCTCAGAAGGAATTTTTGATTTTCCACCACCAAAAGTAAGTTTTTTACTCTGAATTACGCGCTTTTTTTATAGTTAGTGAAGGATTTATAGCCAAATCATTGTAATCACTCTGTTGCTAAGATGATTGGCTGCCATAATTGTGATAGTTCCGCTGCTAAATTTCGATAGGTTTCTTGAAAATTTCAAATTTTGTCAAATGTACTACTTGAGGGCAATTGTAACAGCAGGGAAGGGGTCAATTGTAACGGTACAATCAACCCCGTGCTACAATTGACCCAACACGTATTAATTTCATATTTTTTCAAATTTTCTACTAAAACAAAAACAATTGAATGTACTAAGAAATTAGTTAGACAATTATTGGAAGAATAATCTTTTCTTTTCTTTCTATTTTATGTATGTATTTACAAAAAAAAAGTATTTAAGTAGTATATTAGCTGTGTGGTACCTATAGCACAAGCTTTGCTTAGTTTAGGGCTAGATGGCGCTGTGTGAATTGTCCAGGGATATTTTTTTATGTAATTTTTATGCAATAAAGGATATGTAAGGATATATATATATAGACTACACTAGATATATATAGATATATAATGATATATATATATATATTATATATAGTCTTAGGAAAAGTTGTTAAGTTTGAAGGACACAGACATACACTCCTTAAATTGTCAGAGGTGGTAAAAAAATAATCCTGTACCTATATAAATATGTATATATATATCACACATATTCACAGACACACACACACACACACACACACACATATTTTTATTATTATTTTGTCTTACATATTCTCCTTAGTTGTATATTATAGAATTTAATAATTATTATATTAGGTAAAATGTACTCTAATTTAATGTTTTGTTTACCAGATGCCTCGAAAACGAGTAAAAACGACTGATCGTGGCTCAAAAGACATTTTACTTTATGAAGAAGCATACAAAGAATTATTAAAAGGGCGGACTATTCGAGCGGCTGCTAAAATGTTTGACTTATGCCACGTCTCATTAATGAGATATAAAAGAAAAAAACAAAACAATCCTGACGGGGTTCCATCCATGGGCTATAATCCAGCAACAAAAGTTTTCACAACTGAGCAAGAAAAGGAAATTTCCAAATATTTAGTGAAAACTGCCAATATTTATTTCGGCTTATCACCAAAAGAAGTCCGTCGGTTAGCTTTTGACACAGCATGTAAACACGGATTAAACAGACCTGAAACATGGGACCGAGATGAAATGGCGGGTGCTGATTGGTTTTCCGCCTTTATTAAAAGGAATCCAGAACTTTCCATACGATGCGCTGAAGCAACAAGCCTCGCTCGGGCTACAAGTTTTAATAGAACGAATGTAGGAGCCTTTTTCAATAATCTGCAACAAGTAATGGAACGTTACAATTTTGAAGCAAAAGACATATATAATATGGACGAAACTGGGATCACGACTGTCCAAAAGCCCAATCGGATTGTTACCAGAAAGGGGACACGACAAGTAGGCGCACTTACATCTGCGGAACGAGGGACGCTTGTTACTGTGGCCATGGCAGCAAACGCATTGGGAAATGCTCTTCCCCCAATGTTTGTTTTTCCCCGACAGAGGTATCAAGATCACTTTGTGAGAGATGGTCCTCCAGGCTGTGTAGGAACAGGTAAATGCCACGTCTCATTAATGAGATATAAAAGAAAAAAACAAAACAATCCTGACGGGGTTCCATCCATGGGCTATAATCCAGCAACAAAAGTTTTCACAACTGAGCAAGAAAAGGAAATTTCCAAATATTTAGTGAAAACTGCCAATATTTATTTCGGCTTATCACCAAAAGAAGTCCGTCGGTTAGCTTTTGACACAGCATGTAAACACGGATTAAACAGACCTGAAACATGGGACCGAGATGAAATGGCGGGTGCTGATTGGTTTTCCGCCTTTATTAAAAGGAATCCAGAACTTTCCATACGATGCGCTGAAGCAACAAGCCTCGCTCGGGCTACAAGTTTTAATAGAACGAATGTAGGAGCCTTTTTCAATAATCTGCAACAAGTAATGGAACGTTACAATTTTGAAGCAAAAGACATATATAATATGGACGAAACTGGGATCACGACTGTCCAAAAGCCCAATCGGATTGTTACCAGAAAGGGGACACGACAAGTAGGCGCACTTACATCTGCGGAACGAGGGACGCTTGTTACTGTGGCCATGGCAGCAAACGCATTGGGAAATGCTCTTCCCCCAATGTTTGTTTTTCCCCGACAGAGGTATCAAGATCACTTTGTGAGAGATGGTCCTCCAGGCTGTGTAGGAACAGGTAATTCATCAGGATGGATGGAAGCAGTACAGTTCATGAAATTCCTGGAACATTTCCAACGTCACACAAGAGCGTCTCTTGAAAATAAAGTGCTGTTACTCCTTGACAATCACCCGTCACACATAACAATTTCAGCTTTAGACTATTGCAAAGCAAATGGCATAATAGTTCTGTCGTTTCCGCCACATTGCTCCCATAAACTTCAGCCCCTTGATGTTTCTGTGCATGGCCCTCTAAAAAAACACGTAAATTCAGCTTGTGACGCATGGATGAGAAACCATCCGGGACAGACTATGACAATTTATAATATTCCATCGATTGTCGCCGAATCTTTCCCAAGAGCGTTTACACCCATTAATATACAAGGAGGATTTAGACGCGCTGGGATATATCCTTATAACCGTGAAATTTTCGACGACACTGATTTTGGCCCTTCATACGTAACAGACCGTCCGATGCCTGAGTCAGGCGGTGTACAAGAAACAGGGGAGTCAAGTTCTGTACCCGCAAACTCATCGCTTTTGAGACTGCACAAGAAGGTCAAGAAGAGCCGATTCCCAGACGAGAATCAGCTACCCTGACCCCGACGAGTGAAACTTTTTGTGAAGACGAAGCTTTACCTGAGGATCCATTATTGATGGATGAACTACCTGAAAACTTTGAACCTGAACCCACCGTACGAGAATTTTCTCCGGAACTCATTCCTAGAGTACCAGCTGAAAGAGATCCTCTTCAAGATACCACGAATACTTCTCGACATATATCACCAGCCAAATCACGAGCAGTTTCATCCGAAATCTTATCTAAGTCCGGATCTCAGGAACTCATTCCTAGAGTTCCAGCTGAAAAAGATCCTCTTCAAGACACCACGAATACTTCTCGACAATCATCACCAGCCAAATCACTAGCAGTTTCACCCGAAGTCTTATCTAAATCCGGATCTCCGGAACTTATTCCTAGAGTACCAGCTGAAAAAGATCCTCTTCAAGACACCACGAATACTTCTCAACATTCATCACCAGCCAAATCACGAGCAGTTTCACCCGAAATATTATCTAAAACTACCCTAACTGGTTTCAAGACTCCAATAAAGAAAACTATAACAAATAAACGTCAGCGTATATCTTCTACAGACGAGCCACTGCCATCTTACCTCTAAAACAATTGATTTAACTTCTTTCTCCCTAGAATCTGTACGCCCGCTTCCAAAAGCACCCCCACGCAAATTAAGTACTCAAGGAAGAAAGAGGAGAAAAACAACAATATATACGGATACTCCAGAAAAAGAACAAATAAGGAAAGAAGCGGAAGAAGCCCAAAGAAAGAAGGATGCTAAAAGAATCAAAAAGAATATTAGTAACGTGAAAAAAGGAAAAAGTAAGGGAAAAGCAAAAAAGATCTCAAAAAAGACATCTAAACGTGTTGATGAATATAGCGATGAAGACAGTGAAGAAGAGTATTTTTGTGTTGTTTGTGTAGAACCTTATAGCCAAAGTCGGCCAAATGAGGTATGGATAAAATGCGTTCAATGCAATTCATGGGCTCACGAAGCATGTACACCACAAGAGACTAATTATGTTTGCCACAATTGTGAATCTGATTCGGAGTAGTTTTTTAATTTTTTTTGTCATTTTTTTGTGTTTTGTCTGTATTAAACGCTTTTTGACCCATTATGTTAAACTATTGTTATAGTGAAGGCGTGTTGATTGAATGGGCAAACGTGCGTCATAATTCATTATGTTTGCCACAATTGTGAATCAGAGTCTATATAAATTTTGTGTCATTAGTCCATTTTCGATTTAGTATTTTTTAATTCAGGGACGGTTGTAACAGGGGCAATTGTAACTTCATACAAAAAAGAAAAATAGTGTTTTTATACGTTTTACTGTCGTTATTCAACTAATATTAATCCTCAGAAGTTGTTTTTGGCCCAAAGCGTTCCTGTGTTTACTTAAAGTTAATTATTATTTTGTTTAAAGCTACGAACAATCTATTTTAATTTTGTTAAACTTTCATGTTGATTATTTAACAAGTTTATGAAAACATTGGTTCCTTATAATTGAGACTGATAAATAAATGATTAAACTACACGTATAAGTAAATAAAAGTGGTAATATTAACCAACTCTGTCTTTTATTGTCTTTTAAAATGTTGTTACAATTGACCCATACTAGGGGTCAATAGTAGCAGTGAGACCCCTCGAATTCAAACTAGATTTTCTGTACGATAAATGCAATTTAAGTTTAATTCAAAAGTAAAAGCTTAAAGACAATGAAATTAACCTACTACCAAATGATCCAAACTTTGGATAAAGCGAGTAGATTTTGTGTTATAGGTCATTTAACAAAAAGTGTTACTTTTGTCCCCGGTCTACCCTACTTATTTATATTTAATTGCTTTTAAGGAAAGTATGACGAGTCTCAGGAATGTAGTCAATCAATTTTGGATCCAACTAGCGATAGTCAAGACGAAATGAATCTTGAAGATGTAGAAGATGTATGTTTGCCTTCGTCGGTAGCACAATCCCAGTTATGTTACTATGTACCACATGACGGTGACTTACGAAGTACAGATAGTACGCCTGATTTATTTGTATCAAGAGGAACACAAACTCTAACAAAAATATCAAGTGTAGGCACACAATACGAAGCGATCAGCACTGACCTAATTTCAAAAACGGCAAAAATATTAGCCGAAAAACATTTCGGTACTAATGTGACTCGCACGAATAAATTTATAGAAACGTACACACATTTTGTGACATCTATAATACGTCTGATAAAAACAGACAACGAATAATTTTATGAATCATGTACCTACTACTTGTTACCTACTGTTTGACTGATTAATTGTCCTTTTTTTTGTTTTTAGCTTATGACTGCGTAATTCTAATTATAGTTGTTGCAATTCACGAGCGCACTCAAGCCTTTGCGTGTAGGTTTCGTGTACGTACACGTCACGTAGGTACACATTGCACTTGTGTGTGTGCCCGACGAAGCGAACAGTTGCGCGCGGACGTCATTCATAGGTAGTTACAAATAGGTAACAGTTCAACACACATCTAAATGAAAAGTGCGCTCGTGAATTGTAACAACTATAACCTACTTATTATAAATGCGTAAATCATTGCATTTGATCTAATAGGTAATCAAAACTTATTAGGTATTTTATAGTATACTGAGGAATATGTGTAAATGAATGTGATGTAAAGTATTATACTCCATTTGTTTAGGTAATTAAATAAAGGTAAACAAAAAAACCACGTGCCGTGGTTATCCAACTAAACGTAATACCAGTCTATTCAGTTGTCATGCTACGTCACAGTTGTACTCTTCAATTTAGCAACGTTATAATTCGTTAATAATGTTGCTAAATTGAAGAGTACAACTGTGACATAGCATGACAAGTGAAGTGAGTGATATTACGTTTAGTCGGCTAACTAAGTCACGTGGTTTTTTTGTTTACCTTTATTTAATTACCTAAACAAATGGAGTATAGTAACTGGTAAGCAAAAACAAAAAAAACAATTGTGATTCAAAGATTTATTATACTTAGTTTGATTTGAAAAGGAAAAAGTCGAATAATAAGAGATTATTTTGATGTAAGTAATTAAAATTTAGATAGTAAGATTAAACAATTGTGATACAAAGATTTAGCCATTGCTGTTGTAGGTAGATTTATAAGAAAAGAAAAAAAGTACCTAGTCGATTAATAAGAGATTATTGTGATGTAAACAATTCGAATTTAGTAAGGTTAAACAATTAGTAACTGTTAAAAACATTTACTTATTAGCTTAAAGATGAACGATTGTGATACGAAGAAAGTGATTAGGGTGGTTAATTTAAAGGTCCTACAAACAGGCGCGACACGCGACACAAAAACATGAGCGGTTTCTTTGTGTCGCGCCTGTTTGTAGAAGCCATAAGGCTGATTTAAAATAAAAACATAAAAAATTCTTTGACTTTTTTTTATCGATACAACGATTGCCCCTCCTTATTTATTGTAGGTATTATTTTGTCGATTTGTAGCCTCGCGCTAGGGGCACGACAATTGATATTTAGCCAAGCGGTTAAAGGGTTAAAATAATTACAGAATGATTCTCTGACACGGAATGCTTCCCTAGTTGCTCGTAAGTTATCGTATAAATGTCCCACCGATTGAAGTTGGTCATCTACAGCACTCGTGACATCAAAAGCTAAGATTGTTTGCTTGGTTATAAGATAATTGTGTAGCACACAAGTAGCTTTTGTAATCGTATCAACTGATTCTAATTTGCACTCCAAAGGCCGACGAAATACTCGAAATCGCATTGATAATATACCTAATGCATTTTCTACCACATTTCGTGCTCTGCTGAGACGGTAATTAAAGTGCCTTTTTTCTCTACTATCACGACATGCACTTTGTGGGTATGGTCTCATAAAATGTTTTTGTAAGGGAAATGCCTGGTCTCCTATAAATACGTAAGGTATTGGAGTACCACCTTCTAGTAAAGGCTGATCACTAGGCAAATTTAGTTGGTTATTTTTTAACTTTTGTCCAAATTCACTGTCAGCAAAAATACCACCATCGCTAAATCTGCCCATGGAGCCAACATCTATAATTATAAACTTCTTGTTCGCATCAACAACTGCGAGTAATACTATGGAAAGAAAATGTTTGTAATTAAAAAATTGGGAACCTGCATTAGGTGGGCATTTTATTGAGATGTGTTTGCCGTCGACTGCGCCAAGGCAATGTGGGAATTGCCATTTATTCATAAAATTTTCGGCAATTTCTTTCCATTCTGTTTCTATTGGCACACTCATATACATTTGTTGCAAATTATTCCAAATTGCGTGGCAGACGTTTTCTACTATTCTAGAAACAGTTCTGTCGCCTACTCTATAATTATAACCAATTGTTTTGTAGGAGTCCCCTGTTGCCAAAAACCTGCAAAAGATGATATTTTTATTATTGTTCCAGTTAAAACGGCTAAAAAGGAATGGAAAAAATTACGAGATGGGCATCGAGAATCATTAAAAAGAATGAAAAGCTTTACAAGTGGCCAAGCTGCACCGTTAATAAACGTTTGGAAATATGCCAGTCTACTTGAATTTTTATTGCCTTATATGAAAAACCGCACAAGGAGTGGTAATATAAATGTAACCCAGAATAATACTACAAACACTTCAGTCGAAGCTGGTAACGCAAATGAAAGTCAGGATACGACTACTACGACAATGGGAGATCAAAATACCGCGACGCTGGAGGATTCTGAATATGTTTCTAACACTGAATCCATACCATCTACATCTCGCGACAGCTTACCCTCTGAACAAAGACAAAGAAAGAGAAAGACTAACGATGAATCTTTAACTGATTTACTGAAAGAAATTGATAATGATTATGAAAAGCGTCGTCGTGAGCAAAAGGAGAAAGAGAGAGTTGAAAAAGACACAAGAAAACATCCTATAAAACTTTTTTTTGAAAGTATGAGCGAAACAGCAGTCAAATTTCCTGATTGGTTGCAAAGAGACGTTAAAAAGAAAGTCTTTAATATAATAATGGAAGCGGAAGAGAAGTATGAGACTTACTTATATGAAAGTCAGTACAACTATGGGTACTCGACATCGTCTGCTCAATCTACTCCACATTCCCTTGACCCATTGTAGTCATTGTAGCCTTTAATTTAACATAATTAAAATATTTTTTGTGTACAACCTACGTTTCGATGAATATACCTCATTATGTTACTTAAACTGTTTTATTTTTAATGTTGATGCACTTACCTCAAACAAATAGCTAATCTTTCTTCTGGTGACACAGCTTTTCGATAATTAGTATCAATCTTAGTGATATCCTTGGCAATCATTGTTAATAACTCATTAAACTGTTCTCTGGATACACGATAGTACAACTTAAAATTTTCATCGTCTACTTCATTATAGAGAGTGTTAAATTCTCCGCTTGTTTTCCAATGTTGAATGTGCTTGCTTATCCAATATCTATGTTTGCGTTTTTTCTTTGTGTAATAAGCAATAATCAATCTTCTTTTCCTATGGCGAATGTAATCCTCCTCTGAACTCTTGTCATAACTCCTCTCTTGTTCATCCATCACGTCTGATTAACTCGACACTCCAGCACAAACTGATCATCACTAACGTAGTTATAGCTTATTTTTCGGTGGACGAACAATTATTTCCTAGTTTAGCTTAGCTTAGTTCAGTGAGCTTAGTTCCTTATTATTTTAGCTGGCGGTGGACGTTCGGCTTTACAGATAATATAGTTACTCGGGCTCGACATTTGAACATTATTCCCGATAGAGTGATGACGAAAATATATCAGATGATGATGAATATGGAGTCCCAACACCATTGGAACGAGTGTACATCCCAGAAAGCGACGAGGACTGTAGTGATGATGCGATGTATGATGAACCAGAATATGAAATAATAGAAGAAAATTTATTGAGCAATCAGCCTTCTTCATCAAATACGTCGAAAAAAAGCAAGAAAGATAATTTGTTGTGGTCAGACGAAGGCATAGAATACGATGAGTCGAATATTACTTTTTTAGGATGTGAAGATCTCCCAGAAGAAATATTGCAACTAGAAACACCAATGAGTTTTTTCAAATATCTTTTCCCTTCATCAGCAATTAATTGAATAGAAATGGAAAGCAACCTCTATGCCGCTCAAATAGCACCGGAAGGTTTTAATGAAGTAACAGATAGGGCATCCAGTATCGGAAGGTTTTCAATTCCGGAGTTAATTTACGATATTGGGCTCTCAACTCCGGAATTCCGGAACTGGATCCGAAATTATTAAAAAAAAAACAAAAATACCTTGAGTAACTTTTAATCATTTTTAACATTAGTCTTTAACTCAGTCTTGATACGACATTGCCAGTTAAACTTTGAGTAAGCCAGTTAACAATATTATTAAAATTAGGAAAGTCTTAACTTTTTAAAAACTTAAAAATTAACAATTTGAGAGCTTTAAAATATTAGTGAAAAATAACATAATTAAATTAACACAAGAAATATCACGCTTTAGAGTAGTTTGGACATTACTAGGTAGATAAAATCAAAATATTAAAATGAGCATTTAAGACGCTGACAAGAGCCCAATAGGCTTGTCTCAAACAATTTTTTAGCCAAATCTATACAGTTTGTCACGGCGGAAAAAATAAATGTTAATCTTGAACATATTTCTGAGAACCCCGTTGTATTCAAAACACGTTTGTGAAAAGTTTTCTCGATACAAAAAAATGGTAAACTAACCTCTTAAAATGATCTTCAAACAAAAATATCTGTATTACTTATCAACGTACGTTGGTAAAATTTATAACAATAACGTATCATATTTAAATACAAAACTTGGTTGTTTTTTATTTTTGACTACTCAACTTATTTTTAAGTAATTAAATATTTTATGGTTTGTAAAAAGTTACGAGCGTCGCGTCATCGCGCTTCTCTTTCTTATGTACGCAATCCGACAGTGATCGCTTAGACGCGCTGCTAGATGGACGTATGTCGCTTTGCCCCGCTAACTGCTATCCGTTCATTTCATAATTATCTTGTTGTTTGACAACTTCAAACATACCTAGATGTACATATTTTATTTTTCCCTAATACTACAATAAGTTGTAAAAATATAAACACGTAAAGTTATTGATATAGGATATAAGTTGTATAAATATAGTTCTAAGTTGTGAAAATATTTGCTGTGCAAAATGGGAAACAAACAAAAATGCCGGAGGCCAGCAAAAAAGCGCTTCTATACTAACAAACAAAAACATCTCATGGAAGTAGGTAAGTAATTTTTTATATTGTAAATATTGTAATATTGACAAAACAGCTACATGAACAAAAATAAAATTGTAACTAAATGTAGGCTATTTTATACAACCCATAGCGTAAATTGATCAGTAACACTAGCGATCGGTTGGTCTAGTGGTATTTACATAGATTCTAAATATCGAGTTTCCGAGTTCAAATCCAAGTTGATTCTTATTAGGGAATTTCAAGATGCTTATTTGTATATATTTGTTTTAAGTATTTTTAGTTTTAGGAAATTTTCATTACTTTTTTATTAATTTATTTTGTATATTTTTAGAATAATAATTAATTTTCTTTACAAAAAAAGATACATTTGGCGAACAGTTCAGAAGCAGGTGAAGCTTCGGAAATTGTTTTTCGTATAGATTCTGAATAGCGAGTTTCGAGTTCGAAACCAAGTTGATTCTTATTAGAAAATATAAATGGGTTTCTTTTTTTAGGTATTTATTTTTAGTTTTAGGAAATTATCTTTTTTTTTTTAAATTATTTTCTATATTTTTAGAATAATTATTAATTTTCATTACAGTAAAAAGAGACGTTTGGCGAACAGTTCGGAAGCAGGTGAAGCTTCGGAAATGGTTTTTCACCAGTAAGTTTGTAATAATTGCATACTTACTAACAAAGATAACAATTTTATTACTTAGATCATAGGAGAAAGTCACAAATACGTCCAGTGATAAACTATCGAATTTACATTATAGACCTATGACTATCATAGAACTGGACTTATAGGAAAATACTCGTAGCTTTCTACATTGTTTCTTGCCCACTCTATATAAATCATCGTGTGAGATTTGTTTTTTTTTTAAGACGTAATAGGTATGCTTAGTGATGAAGAAAGTTCTTGCAAGTTTAAATGTTTTTTTTTTTTTTGCAGATTAGAAAATCTGCCACTTGCAGTTACATCAGAAAGTGAAATTATAGTTACCCCTGAAAATGTTACTAGGTAAGTCCCCAGTTACCCAGAATGAGATGTGTACAATTTGCCCAAGTGATATGATTCTTTCTGCTGATCGTTCTATACTTACATACAAAGTATAGAACGATCAGCATACTGTGACATCATATTGTGAGTCATGCTTTTTTTCATCACAGGTTTGAAGAATCAGCAAAGGAGACAGACAGTCCGATCCACCGATGACCTTCCTGAACTTGAGGTAAATATTAAATTATCATGTACTTAGCCAGGTAATGTTGTCGAGAATAAAATCCAGCTGTTTTTATTTAGTTACTTACGCATAGATTAACTTTTAAGTATTTGAATATTTTTTTAGATTACTACGAGTCGCCCTCCAGAACAAGAAATCCACATCGGACGACGAATTATAAGCCTAACGCATTTTTTTAAAAATCTTCAGAAAATTTCTGGGCACGGACCTTTGGGTTGTAATTTGAGTCATATTGATTTGATGGGAGAAAACATAAATGGATTGTCGTCGAAGTTCACTCTTTTGTGTAGGATGTGCAATTTAAAATTTACCATTGAAAGTGACTCTAGTGACGAAAATTATTTACCAGTCAATTATTGTGCTGTAGCAGGTATGTTATCAATTGGCGGTGGACATTCAAACTTGGAAGAACTTTCTTCAGCGCTAAATTTACCTATCATGTCAAATAAAAAATACCAAAGCATACACGATGATTTATCTAACAAGTGGGAACAGGTTGCACAAGAAACAATGGAAAAAGCTGCTAAAAAGGAAAGAGATTTTGCTATAGCGGAGGGCAAAGTTAGTAAAAATGCTATCCCAATTATTGACGTTATTGTAGACGGATGCTACTCCAAGAGATCATATAGAACCAATTATTCCGCCTTATCAGGTGCTGGTACTATTATTGGAAGGAGAACCGGGGAAGTTTTGTACTATGGAGTTCGCAACAAATACTGTTATACGTGTGATCGGGCAGAAAAACAGAAAGTGCCCATAAAAGAACACAAATGTTTTAAAAACTACACGGGTCCTTCGACTGGTATGGAGTGACATAATTGTTGAGGGATTTAAACAGTCTGTTAAACTTCACAATTTAATTTATGGACGTTTGATATCTGATGGTGACTCTAGCACCTATAGTAAAATTCTCCAATCACGGCCTTATCAACATGAAAGTATCACAGTGGAAAAAATTGAATGTCGAAATCATTTACTGAGAAACTTTTGCAATAAACTGCAACAATTACAAACAGATACCAGATACCCGATCCACCATAGAAAACTTGTGTGCAAAAAAACAATAATGAGTGTAAGGTCTGTGATAAAAAAAACTATCGCTAAAAACAAAGGTGATGAATGTCCAGAAATTCAACGCCTATTCGACGATATTATGCTGGCTCATCACCATGCTTTTGGAAACCACGCTAGATGTAAACCATATTTCTGCCAGAAACAGGGCGAACAAGAAAGCATTTCAAACGACTTCTTCTCGGGTTCACTATGGCAACGAATTTGTTTACTAATTCAAAATATAGCAGGCCACGCTCGAAGTCTCATCTATGACGTGGACAGTAATATTGTCGAGCGCTACCACAGTATAATAGCAAAATATGTTGGTGGAAAAAGAATAAATTTTTCCATGAAGAGGTCATATGCTACAAGATGTACAGCGGCAACCGTGTCATTCAACACAAATAAATCTATATCTCGACTATATAAACACATCTTAGCAAAATGTCCACAAGGGAAACTAAAGATGTTAGAAGAAAGAAGAATGAAAAAGAGACAATTAAATAACAAATACATGAAGAAAAAAAGACGCATTATATTCACAAAACCAGATGAAAGCTATGGAGATCAGTGTAACAAACCAGATATGCCAGAAGATATTCTTCAAAAAATGAAGGACAGTTTTATCCTTTCTTTAAAAAAAACTGACGAAGAACGAAGTTTGATAGAAAAAAAAAACGATTCTTCAAAAAGATAGTAGTGAGTGGATGGAACTTCGGAGGTCGCTGCTGACAGCCTCCAATTTTGGCCGCGTTATAAAGAAAAGACCAAATACTGGATGCGCCAATTTGGTAAAAGACATTTTATATAAAGAAAATATGGATCACATTTCCTCAATCAAACATGGTCAGCAAAATGAAAAAAGAGCTATACTACAACTGTCAAAACAAGAGAGTATTACAATTGCACCTTGTGGGTTGTTTATAGACGCAGAGTTGCCTTATCTTGGAGCGACTCCTGATGGTATCTGTGGCGAAGATGCCATAATTGAAATTAAATGCATACAAGTTGGGCCTGAATGAGGCTATCAGCAAAAAAAAAGTAAATTTTTGGGTAAAAGACAAAGAAGGGTGCCTTAAAATAAACACAAATCACAACTGGTATTATCAAATTCAGGGCCAGCTCCATATTACAAGACGTAAGAAATGCTTGTTTGCAGTATGGTCTGGAGAAGAAGTTAAATTAAAGATTGAATTAATTGAAAAAGATGACCTATTTTGGGAACAGAAAATGAAACAAAAATTACAATCATTTTATTTATTACACCTACTCCCTGAAATAGTAGACCCGAGATTCACACGGAACCTGCCTATAAGAGACAATATTAAGGTGCATGAAATAGTCCTTCAGGCACCAATCGATCATCCCACATGTTCCAGATACCTCAGTAATACAGACTTGTAAATATTAAATCCTATCCTATCATCGAAAAACCTATGTACATTCAGTCTAAAAAGTATCGGGAATAAAAGTAGTGGGTCTGTTTATAATGTATCTAAGTTACAATAGCCTAATGTCAACTTGCTCATCGCCTTATACAAAATATTGCTTTTCCCGATACAGGGACGTTAATTGTTGAGGAGTTCTCCTGGTATTCCACCATCCGCTCCATTTCACCATTCGCATTGTGACGAGCATAAATTGCTTGGCAACCATAAGTAATCGAATCGCAACCCGTGAAATACTTATTATTGAGTAGTTCCGATAGCCATCTGTAGTCTTCATCATCAGTTCCACTTTACCATTATGGTACTATCCGAGAGCAAATGCACAAGTTACTATTAAAAATACCCAAATCACTATAGGTGTGCCTATAATATTTGAAGAGTTTCTTCGATTTCTGCAGGATCCCATCATCAGATCCTGACCTGATGACAATGGGACCACCTGGAAAGTATACCCTTTCAAACAAAAATAATTTTTGAAATCGGTCTAGCCGTCATCGAGTAATCGGGGAACATGATACTAAAAAAAACCGACGAACTGAGAACCTCCTCCTTTTTTTGAAGTCGGTTAAAAAACAAATAAAATATTTATTGAAAATTTATATAGTTTGAGATTTTATTTTCCTTACATTTGTTTACTTACTTGCTTACATTTATTTCCTTACATATATTGTTTTTTAATTCAGTGTAAATAAAATGTCATGTCAAAATGTCAAAAATAAAAAGATAAAAATATGCATTCGTATTTTTTAAATGCCTTGTCTTATTTGTTTCTAACTCTTCATACAGAACAACAAATATAAAAGAGCGCCATCTGTTGGTTCATTGTTAATTATTATTGACCGCGTCACACTCTTCCTTACTTGGTAGTTCGCTGTATCACCGCCCTTTAAGGATGGCGCTAGGATATCGGAGAAATTGTGGGCGTGGCTAAAAATACCGAAACAGCGGAGCTCAATAGCGGTTGTCAGCGTCTTAAGTCTCTCCTCAGATTTATCATGTTTAACAACAATCTTGACATGACAACATAATCAGTTCACAATTCACATCACAATCAATAAAATTAAACAAGTCTAATTAAACTTTTTAAAACAAATCAACAAATTAAGGGCTCAACAGCAAATATTATAATTAAAATTATCACAAGAAACACTTAAATATATGAGAACTCACTAACAAGAAAAGCGGTCTACTCTATGTGCTACGCTGTTCTTGATAATGAGTTCTCAAGAGAATTAACGAATCTAACATTTTGTCAGAGAGTGAGCTTCGTATTCGGTTACAAAAGTAACCAGCGCTTAAAAATTTCCGTTCACTCTCCACACTCGTGGGAAGTATGATATTTAAATAATTATAAGCTTGTGTCAGATATACACCTCGCTCTCCACCATTATCATACATTGCTTTTTCAAATTTGACAAATTCAGAAAGGTCAAAATGTTTAGTTGTATATTTACGGGGCTTTGTCTGGCATTTATGTAGCTTTTTATCAAGCTGTTCTTGTAGTGTTAAATCATCAACTGCAACGTCAACATCAGAAGCAGAAGACGAAGAGTCATCTTGATTTTCTGCATGCTCAGTGGTAGTTGTAGTGTAGGGCTTGTAATTAAGCTGGCGTAGCAGAGTAACAATAATCTCGCAAATTTCGTCGCTTTTTGGTTTTATAAAAGTTTCATCATCTGCTTGTCTAAAGAAGTCGTTATATTGTGCAGATAGTGGAAAACACCTGCAAGTAGTAGTCGCCTTTGCTTGATACGATTTCTCAAGTTTGTAGCCAGCCTAGCACTTAAAAAATTATTCTGATCGTCGAGTTTTTTAAGCATGAATCGCAAAGCCGTGTCAGCTGTATAAAGAGTCGCATCACGTCGGCACAATGTGAGAACAGACAGTTTTATGACATTCAAGCTATGATGAATGTTGTACAGTGTTTGAATGTCATCATCTGAAAAGGAAACTTCAGATTTCCAATGTATTAGTGCCTTCAGAACTGAGTCTTTTATTTTCAAAAATACTCCGATCATGTCCGACATACTTGACCAGCGCGTGCGACAATCTAGCTGCAGTTGTATGTCTTTACCGTGTTCCGCATTGACGTATTGTCGTAACAAATCAGCTTTTAGAGGTGACTTTCTTACAGACCTTACAAGGCGCCGAACTTTTTCTATAAGTTCCTTGTATGTTTTTGGTTCAACCCGAGCAGTGGGAGTTTCAATTTCTAAACGACTGTCATTCGTTGGTGGCGGTGCGGAATCTGCGTCCTCGTCGCTTTCAGATTCGCTGTCTTCATCCGAATCAATTGCCTCGTTGATGGATACCGGCTGGAGTTCTCTTTCTTCGTTCGTATCTTTATATAACGTGTCAATTACCGCGAGCTGAATACCGTGGGCGAGACATATTTGGTGGTAGCCGTTGCAGTATGTCACCATTTTCGTCATCACGCTCGCACCGTCGCACACTGGTCCCAAATTAAAAAAAAGTGGACATTGATAGTAGACCGCTGATATTTTTTTTTATTGTTGATACAATGATAACAGATAAGGCAAAAAAATATTATTGTCCTACTTCAAATACTTTTCTATAAAAAAAATATCTTTTTTTTTTGTATGGGAGCGATTACATTTTACTCAATTTCTCAAAAACTTTAAGCGATGTCGAGATGGCAATCACATATGTTAGAAAACTAATAATTCTGAGTATTTGGCTCGAAGAAACTTATTGCTTATCTCTGCGTACTTTCGAGATAATAGTGACAGAAAATAACAATTTTTTTTAATGTTAATTGTTTGCTTTTTTTTAATCATAGCCTTACTCATATCTCAATAGGTCCGCTGGCCAGCAAAATGGAGCTTCGACGCGAGTTTGCCGGGATAACAAGATGGCCGCCTCTCATGACGTAACGTAATACGGTCACGAATCGCGCGCGTACACCTCAGTGTACAACTAAATGTGGTTGCGATAAGACGTGTCCTTATTTTTTCTGTGCGCTTGAAGAAATGCTTGTTGTTTGTTCGTTTTGTTATTGTTGTATTTTGAATCTTTGGATTTTAAAATCAAATAATTTTTGTTTGTCTTTCTTTCGTCGAATTTGTTTTCGTAATTTTTCTTGTTAAAATCAAAGTCACTTTGTCTTTGATATCTTTGATTCTAATTTGTTTTCAATTTTCCTTAAAATTATAATATGTCCGCATTTGTCACCAACTTAGACTTATACGTTGTTCTTAAATCAGGAGGTGGTTTTAAAAATGTCGAATTTTTATTTAATGCCCTTATTGAACGTATTGGTGTTGAATTGTCTTCCGAAGATTTGAGTAATATTAAATTATTTTGTCGTAATTTTTCAAGTAATATCTCAAAAAGATGGTCTGCTTCCAGTAGAGCTCAAAAGACCTTTCTTAACAAAAATTCAGACTGGTTACAATCCCAAATAGTTTGGCCAAAATGTCAAAATATCGATTTAAGCAGCATTTTTAAAGTTGCCGAGGAAGTAATTCCAAATTTCGAAACGCAAGTGGATACTCATCAATTAAGTTGTGGTACAAGTAAAAAACCATTTGTTGATATATCTGATAAACAGAAGAAAAGGCGTTCTCTAACACTTCTAGATCACACAGAGGAGGAATTAGTTTATGCTTTATGTGCCAAATTAAAAGAGTCTAAAAAAACAAAATTAGCAGCTATATTAAACGAACTCAGCCAAAACAAGGAAAAATGTGAGATGGTACATGATGTACTATTCGCTAAAAAGACTGACAAACCGTGTTTACCAGATGATAAAACGTTAGCGCTTTACACCTCAACAAATTTGTCAAAATGGCAATATCGAAATTTAAGAACTATTCTTGCTTCAGAGAAAATGTATGGTCTTCCATCCTATCAAAAGCTCCTGGAAGCTAAAAAAACTTGTTATCCTCCAGAGTCAGACATAACTGTAACTGAATCTGATGCTAAGATAAGACTTCAATCGCTTCTAGATTTGACAACCAATAGGATATTAAAAACAATTCAGCACAACTCTGCCGACAAAAAATCGCTAAAACTAATAAGCAAATGGGGTTTTGACGGGGCATCTTCTCAAAGTAATTATAAACAAAAGTCACACTCCGACGACACTAAAATTGACGATTCTTCAGTTTTCATGATTAGTTTGGTTCCGCTTCGTTTGGAAGAAGAGAGTGGTACTATCTTGTGGCAAAATCCTGCTCCCTCTTCAACAAACTATTGTCGTCCAATTGGCTTTATATTTGCAAAAGAAACAAATGAATTGATAAAGAAGGAAAGTGCATCCTTAGAGGAAGAAATTCGTAATCTTGATCCCACAATTGTAGATAATTTTGATATTAAACATGCTTTGTACATGACTATGATTGATGGGAAAATTTCTACTGTGATTTCCAATACTTCTTCTGCAGCTGTTTGTAATATTTGCAATACCCTACCTAGCAAAATGAATGACTTGGACTTTGTATCCAAAAGACTCATCAGAGAAGATATGTATAAATATGGTCTGTCTTCGCTTCATATGTGGATAAGATGTATGGAATGTATTTTACACATTTCGTACAACTTAGACTTCAAAAAGTGGGCTGCACGAAAAGAAGATAAATTGTTAAAAGAAATTAAAAAGAATTTGACACAAGAAGAATTCCGGGAAAGAACTGGTTTGTTAATTGACATAGTAAAACAGGGATATGGTACAACCAATGACGGTAACACGGCAAGAAGGTTTTTTGAAAATTATGAAGTATCTGCTGAAATAACGGGAATCCACCCTGATCTAATCAAGAGATTTGCAGTCATTTTACAAACAATTTCATCTGGTCAACTTATTAATACCAACTTGTTTAGGGAATATTGTAAAGAAACAGCAATGCTGTATGTAAACTTATATCCATGGTATTACATGCCTTCAAGTGTCCATAAATTGTTGATACACGGTGCTGATATTTGTGAAAATTTCTCCTTTATTCCGATAGGCATGCTTTCCGAAGAAGCTTCCGAAGCGAGGAATAAAGATTTCCGGAATGTTAGAATGGCACATACAAGAAAAATCGGTAGAGTTCAGACTAATTTAGACATTATCCACAGCTTTCTAATTAGCTCAGATCCTTACATCAGCCATATCAAACCAAAGTTTGCTCGTTTACATAAACAGTTGTTTCCAGAGGCTAGTGCTTTGATCTTGAACAATGAATTGCTTTCGTTGGAAAACGAGGAAATAGAGATTTCTCAAGAGAATATAGACCCAAATATTAATCTTTCACCATAATATTTTTTCAGAATCGTTTGTGAACATATTCAACTTTATGTTTGCAGCTTTATTTGTCTTCATTTTGATTGTTTTTTAGAACTGATGAAAGTACTCCATCAGAAAGGTCATAGCTTTTCAGTCATTAGTGAGCCCCCATAACCTCTTTTACAGAGAAGTCTCTTTTTATTTATTTGACATTACGCATACATTATAATTATGTGCTAAAGTAAGGCTATGATTAAAAAAAAGCAAACAATTAACATTAAAAAAAATTGTTATTTTCTGTCACTATTATCTCGAAAGTACGCAGAGATAAGCAATAAGTTTCTTCGAGCCAAATACTCAGAATTATTAGTTTTCTAACATATGTGATTGCCATCTCGACATCGCTTAAAGTTTTTGAGAAATTGAGTAAAATGTAATCGCTCCCATACAAAAAAAAAGAAATATTTTTTTTACAGAAAAGTATTTGAAGTAGGACAATAATATTTTTTTGCCTTATCTGTTATCATTGTATCAACAATAAAAAAAAATATCAGCGGTCTACTATCAATGTCCACTTTTTTTTAATTTGGGACCAGTGTGCGTCGGTTGTAAGGCTAACGACGTCCTCATCCAAAGACACGCCGAATTTAGCGAGATGGTCTTGCAACATATTATATGCTGCAAAAGCTGACATTGATCCAGTAATTTTGACGAGGCCAAGATTCTTGAAATTGAACCCACCGAAACCGTTGCTGTGCAAATTTTTGTTCATGTATCTCTTGTTTCGCAAGGATGTCCACTCGTCCAAAGTTAGTGCGAATCTGTGGCCTTCTGTTTTTAACTTCTGTATTTTATTTTTTATGTCTGCTTTGACTTCTTCAGCTTGAGTAAATATTATTTTTGCTATTGTACTCGGCGATTTAGGTAGATCGTGGCCACTTTTTTTAACATCTTTTGGAGATCTTGACTCTGAACAAAAAAACGGAAAGAACAACCGTCCAGTGCTGCCATTCGCGATATGATCACTTCCATTTTTTCATTAGACTTGGAACTGAAGAAATCTGTCATCATTTTCCTTTTCTTAGTTTCTGTAGTCAGTATCGGTTGCCTTTGGTTTGAAGTTCCTGGAGTAACATCAGTCATGCTCAATGCCGATGTAGAGTTGTCGTCTTCACTTTCCTTCAAATCTACGTTTATTGCATGTTTTGCTCTCATATGCGTGTGTAAGCCAGTAGTAGCACCACCAACTGTTTTCAAGATCTTTTTGCAAATTTTGCATTTTGCAGATTGACCGTCACTTGCACGAAGAAAATGAGTCCATAAATTGGTCGTTGTCCTTTTATTGGTGAATTCTTTGTACTGACATTCCTTTTTTTTCGACGACGACCTTAAAGTGAAAAAAAAAACATGTAAATCAGGCACGTTATTTCTATGCAAAGGTACAGTAGACAGATACTTGCAGATACTCGTATTTATGCAAGTATCTGTCTACTATGCTTACCTACTTATCAGTACATATGCAGGAGGTTGGAAATTGCCTTAATTTGCTACTCATTTTATGCATATATGTACAGTACAGAATAGACAAACAGCCTCAATTAATTCCTTTTTGCATAATCAGTTGCACTGTGAAACAAAACTCGCGGTAACTTCGTACGAGACTAGGGAGCTCTCGAGTTTACCATGATATATTCGAAGATTTGCTGACATAACATGAAAAATAGAGATAAACACGTCTTTTAAACCAGCTAGTCTTACAATTAGCGCGGTGTAGGTAAGTACTGTAAATAGTAGGGAATGAATAAATGGTTCGCTGGCCAGCTTGATGTATCTATGTGCAATAATCGCAAGAATAAACGTTGACAGTAGTTACTATTACTACATAATATATTACACATACACACTGAAAACATAACACTTAAATTAAACGCAATTATGTTAAAAACTACTTACACTTTGTAATAAATTGCCTTTTCGTAAATGTGCTCACTGGCGCGCAGCGGCCTCCCGTCAAACACTTGTGGACAACTAATCGTGCGACTGACTGGCCGCTGGGGCCGCTGGGGGTAGGGGGATGCGCGGGGGCGGTACCGGTGCGGTCAGGGCCGTCTTTACCAGGGGGTGCAAGGGGTGCGGTGCACCCGGGCGCGGAGCGCCCGGGGGCGCCTGTCGAGTGCTGAATTATTGGATATTCATATTTCATTGAACTTACCGCCATTGCACAATTTTATATACTTGTTACTTACGACAAATGCGCAAGCAAAACAAAAATAGTCATCAACAATAATATTTTTTTTTACTTTTATTACGCTTTTGGCGCTTGTCATACCGCATTACTACACTACACAAATAACAATTTTATTTAATATACACGCGCGCGGCAAAATCTCTAATCCAAAGAGAGTATATGTACGTTTGACACGTTGCCGCTTTGTCGCCCGCACTTGACGCAAAATGATTTCTAAGTCAATAGAGTGTAAGTTCATTTGAAAAGGGCGCGCGGCGCGACACCTGTGCGTCTCTCATAGGCGAGTAATTGCGCCCTTTGACATTGCCGCTGGGTCGCCCGCACTTGAAGCAAAATAATCTCTAAGTAAATAAAGTGTAAGTTCAGTCAATTTATGTTGCGTCCTTCCTTTGACATAGCCGCCCGGGCGCTCGCACTTAAAGAGAAATGAACTCTAAATCACTACAATTAGGTGTAAGTTCATTTGAATTTACACCGCGGAGCGCGGCGCCTATGTAAGTGTCGGTCAGTGATTGATCTGATTTCTTCTTTTAAGTAATTGAATTCGTTAGCTCATTTCATTTGCGACAACCGGTGAATTAGCACGGAAGGTTTTAGAGAAAAAATATAACGACTCGAGTACGGGAGTACCTAATTAGCAGGCAATAGATTTGTTATTGTGTCTGGCTTGAATTTGTGCCGCTGGGGCTCAAGTGAATAAAGGTAAGTCAATTTTATTTTTTAAGTGTTATTGTTAGGTACATTACAATCATTTTCATCACATCATCATTTGTTTATCAGAGAGAGTCATGACTGTTTTGTTTATTTGTTCATAATTGCAAAAATACAAATTCGTAATGTTAGTGATTGATAAAAAACTACTTACTTTATTTGAAACGAGCTTATGCCCGCGATCTCGTCCACGCATATCACGTTTCTTCCCGTTCTAGTTAGAATTTTGGGAAATGCTCTCTTAGTGCTCTCCTAAACCTCCTAAACTCTTGAAAGAATCACCATATTTCAGCTTTCAACGACTGGTGGTTTATAAAAAGATCCATTTCATTTCATCATTTTACAGGTTGAATTTATGAAATATTCTTTCATAGCACAGACACGTCAGAAGATAGACATTTACATTATGATTTTTACCCAGCTTATTAACCCAACGAATACCAATCTTCCATAAAAACTGGAACCCCCCAAATTGTCTATTAAGGGTAATGGTGAAAGACTGGCATTTATAATAATTTACTTCGTCCAGTATTCGTACCAAGTTATGTGGAATATATGGCTCTCACATGAAAACTTTAACAGCCCGGTTCAAGGAATTAGGTTTTTCATACAAACTTAGGGATGAATTAAAAAAAATCCTTTCTTATCCGACGCCTACACCATAAAATTAATATTCCTCAAAATTTCACGTTTCTGCGATCACCGGTTTAGGCTGTGCATTGATCAGACAATCGGAGATAAGGCTTTTATATATATAGATAAAGAAAGAAAAATTAAATACTAAATTGAAATTTGATTTTATTGTAGATGACCGAATTAGGGGATAAAAAGAAACCATCGGGTGCTCAAAATAGAAAAAGGAAACTGGAGAAAGAAGAAAAAATTAAAAAGCTAACTTCTCCGATTGACTCTTTCTTTCGACCTGGTAAGTTCAGTCAGTTGGTACCATAAATAAAACATCTGAAGTGGCATAAATTAGTGACAGAAGTCGCTGGTGTATCCTGCCTGGGTTCGATCCCTAAGTTCCTACCTACTTATTATTATTACACTTCTTATTTTTTGTATAAGTTACCTGTAACTAACGGGTGGTTAAATTGTAAGGGCCGATGTTGAATGTGAACCACACCTAAACGCCAAGTTTTTTTCCGAATTTTATTTGACATTTCTCTGTTTCAGACTTACTCAATTTGAACCATGGAGAGATACACAATCCAACAACGTGTTAAAGTTATCCAGACTTATTATGAAAATGGGCGTTCAAATCAAAATGCATATCGTGCACTTCGTGATTTTTTTGGTCAATTTGATCGTCCAAATGTGCGTACAATCGCAAAAATCGTGAAAAAATTCGAGCAAACCGGGTCTGTAGAAGATGTGAGAACACCAGTGCATGCTCGTACAGCTCGTACTGCAGAAAATATTGCTGCTGTTCGCGATAGTGTGGCTGAAGAGCCGTCCACCTCAACTCGTCGTCGTGCCCAACAATTGCACCTCTCACGCTCGTCGTTGATGAACATTATGCATAAAGACTTGCATTTACACGCTTACAAGGTGCAATTGGCTCAAGAACTAAAGCCTCTTGACCATTCCAAACGTCGTGAATGGGCAGAATGGTGGCAAGAAATGGCAACAGTGGATGATCAATTTTCGAAGAAAATCATCTTCAGTGATGAGGCACATTTTCACCTCAGTGGATTCGTCAATAAACAGAATTGCCGCATTTGGGCGAATGAGAATCCAAGAGTGATTGTCGAACAACCAATGCACCCACAAAGAGTGACTGTTTGGTGCGGTTTATGGGCTGGCGGCATCATCGGGCCGTATTTTTTCCAAAATGAGGCCGGTCAGGCAGTTACTGTGAATGGTGTTCGCTATCGTGAGATGATAACGAACTTTTTATGGCCCGAATTGGAAGATATGGATGTGGACGATATGTGGTTTCAGCAGGACGGTGCCACTTGCCACACAGCTAACGAAACAATGGCTCTTTTGCGCAACAAATTCAATGGCCGTGTTATCTCACGTAATGGCGATGTCAATTGGCCGCCAAGATCATGTGATTTGACACCGTTGGACTTTTTTCTTTGGGGTTATTTGAAAGAAAAGGTGTACGTCGATAAGCCAGCAACAATTCAAGAGCTAAAGGATGAGATAATTCGGCACATTAACGGCATAGAACCTCCATTATGCCTCAGGGTCATCGAAAATTTGGACCATCGGATGGAGGTGTGCCGCCGTGGTCGCGGCGCCCATTTGGCCGATATTTTGTTCCATACATAATTGAGTAATACCAATATATCATAATAAAATAAAATTACAATAATTTCCTAAATATACTTCTGGACACATCTATTGGCCCACCTTGTATTTTCAGTTTCGTTTGGTCCTAGCTAAAATTTTATATTAGGTCAAGCAAAAAGTTTTTATGCAGTTTTGAACCTGGCACATTCACAATTTCATTCAATAGTCTTTTTTTGAATTTCGAACACAGAATTTAAAGAAACAAAAGACAATTTGGAGCCTGTTTGTTAATATCAAACAATCGAATACTAAGAAAACTTGGTTTTATTGGTTTACTTGGATTTAATTCTTGAAAAAGTGATTGATATCTTTGGTTTTGCAACAAACATTACTTATTCTTAACATTACGGTGAGGTTCTATCAATAATCTATGGATACTTCACCTGAAGTCGCCGCCCAAGCTGTGGCACTTATTCAGGCCGGACACAGCCAAAGAAACGTGAGTGCTCAACTTAATTTAAGTCGATCTGCGGTCCGAAATGTTTATCGGAGGTACCTAGAGACTGGCGGCTTTGTTCGTCGCCAAGGAAGGCCACGATCTCGGGTCACAACTGAAAGGCAGGATCGATTCACCGCGACGACCAGCTTGAGAAATCGTCACCTTACCTCCATTGAGATACAAAACCAACTTCGCGACTTCCACGGAGTATCTGTGAGCGCTCGAACTGTTCGGAGAAGGTTAAAAGAACGCGATATGGTACCACACACGCCAGCTAATGGGCCCAAACTAACGCGAGCCCACCGAACAGCGCGCCTTCATTTCGCACGAAGTCATTTAAATTGGACACAGCAAGATTTGAGCCGTGTACTCTTTTCTGATAAGTCTTAAATTGTGTTACATGGCAATGATGGAAGGAAGAAGGTCTACCGACGTAAGGGAGAGCGTTTCGCACAATGCTGCTTTGAAGAGAGGGTTGCTTATGGCGGTGGCTCATGGACTGTCTGGGGCGGTATATCCGCGAGCGGCAAAACTCAACTTGAGGTTGTTACAGGACCACGGCTGCCAACATTAAATGCTGAAAGGTACATTCGTGAGTGCTTAGAACCTCACGTGATACCATACGCGGACTATACGGGCCCAAATTTCCTTTTTATGCATGATAATGCAAGAGCCCATGCGGCCGGCATTGTCAGGGAATATCTTCGGGATGTGAACATCACAGTTATGGACTGGCCAGCCAGAAGCCCAGACATGAACCCCATTGAGCACATGTGGGACGAGCTAAAAAGACGTGTTAGGGCTCGTCAGCCAGTTGCCCAGACGATGCAGGAGTTGAAAACTGCCATAGAAGAGGAATGGGAGATGATCCCTCAAAATTGCATAGAGCGGTTGATAAACTCTATGCCTAATCGTATGAGAGCTGTGGTAGATGCCCATGGAGGCAACACGCGTTATTAAATTAAACCTTTATTTGATAAAACATGTTTTTTATTCAAAAATCAATTGCCTTTAACAAGGCGCATATCCGACTTGTTAGGCGTAGCTCCATGTCGTATGGTATTCTGAATTCAAATTTAAAACAATACGATCGAAAAAGATGGTAAAATGTATCAGGTTTAAAACTGCATCAACAGTTTTTGTTCAATCTAGCAATCATATTTCGGTAGGGGCCATCGAAACCTAAACTCTAAGGTGGGCCAATAGATGTGTCCAGAAGTGTAGTTTGTGTTTTATTCAAAATCAACATCGGCCCTTGAAATTTAACCACCCGTTATATACGTAATGAGTCTTAAATAAAGTAGGTTTTTATGATTATGACAATATCTAATTAATTGTTTTTTGCGGATTGCGCACCGGATGCGCAATGGTTAGTAACAAACACTCGCTCTTGTGCCAAAGGTCTCGGGTTCGAATCCCGGCCGGTGCAATATTTATTTAAATACATACCTTCTCAGACCTTGTGTTAATTTTTTGTATTGTGTGATATATCCAACACGCGTTCTAATCGTGGAGATTATAGCAATAAATAACCCCATAGTTTTGGAGGCTCATGTCTAACAGTGGACTGGTGGCTTGTGTGTTTGTGATTTCTTTTTGGGGATTATGAATTATGTTTTTTCATGAAATAGCCGCAGGCGAGATCTGCCAATCGCAACTAAAGTATTTTAATTTCTTACTGTTTGCGCATAGAGCGTGCGTAAGCGCCTCGGCAATTCCACACTGAGCGCGCTCGCCTGGACTAACGGATTAGACTATGCCCGATTGCCCGCCTTAACTTTAAGGCGCTGTTTTAATGTCCTAAAATATTATTGCGTGGCCCTGTTACCACACTTGGTTACAGAAATTGTTGACTGTCTTATGTTTTTTTAGGTACATCTTCGTCAACATCCACCCGACAGTTAGAAGAGACAGTCAACTTGGAAGAGAAAACTTCTACGAGTATTTCACAAGTTCCAGCTCATACCAGTACCAGTACCTCGCCTGGCTCGCTTACTCCAAGTGAACCAATTCCAATTGTTAACCAACCAGCAACAGAACCAGATGTACGATTTCGTGAAAATGTCGCGAATGATCCTGCTCTCTGGCCGCAAGTAATATCCGATAATTTAAGATTATTTTTAACAGAACGTGGACCGATTCAGATAAAAAAAACCAACTATCCTTCAGATAGTAACATGAGGTCGTTTTCAGATACATATTACAGTAAAAAGTTACAAAACAACGAAATTATTCATCGAGTTTGGCTTGTATATTCCACATCTACTGATTCTGTATTTTGTTTTCACTGTAAGCTTTCAATAATAATGTCACTGCATTTAATGCCCCCACTGGTTACAAAGACTGGGGGCATTTGTCGAGAAATATAGAACGACATGAAAAAAGTTCAGGGCACATATGTTCTTTAAAAAAATATTTGGATCTAAAAAATGACTTATTGAAAGGGCAAACAGTAGACTCGGTAAATCAAACTGAAATAGACCGCGAAAAAAAGAGGTGGACGGCAGTTTTGGAAAGAATAATCGAAATTATAAAATTTTTGGCAGGTCAAAATTTAGCCTTTAGGGGCACAACCGAGAAGTTGTATGACCCAAATAATGGTAATTTTTTAAAGTTGGTGGAGAGTATATCTAATTTTGATAGTACACTATCAGAACACATTGCTCGAATTCAAAGAGCTCAGCATCGCATGCCACATTATCTTGGTCATAACATTCAAAATGAACTGATTAGTATAATTGCTGAAAAAATAAAAACGACTATAATTAGTCTTCTGAAGCAATGTAAATACTACTCTGTAATTCTAGATTGCACACCTGATATTTCACACCAAGAACAACTAACTGTTATTGTGAGGTTTATTTATTTAAATCCATCGACAAAACGCGCTGAGGTACGAGAACATTTTTTAGGTTTTTTACCTGTAACTGACACTACCGGACAAGGGTTGGCGACATATTTCTTAGATTTCTTAAAATCATGCGATATTGAATTAGATGATTTGCGAGGCCAAGGATATGATAATGGGGCCAATATGAGGGGGAAAAATATAGGCCTCCAAAAAAAAATATTGGACATGAATCCTCGTGCTTTTTACGTACCGTGTGCTGCTCACTCCTTAAATTTAGTAGTAAATGACGCCGCTAAAAGCTCATTGGAAATTACAAACTTTTTCTGTATTGTCCAAGAAATCTATGTATTTTTTTCAGCATCCACATCACGCTGGGATGTAATTATTAAACAGATACCTACTTTGACATTAAAACCTCTTTCAAATACGCGTTGGGAAAGTAGATTTGATGCTCTTAGAGCACTCCGTTTTAACATGGATAAAATTTACGATGCATTATACTATATTTTTACAAATAACAAGTATGACAGCGACACAAAAAACATAGCGAGTTCATTAATAGCCAAGTTAAAGTCTTATAGATTTATATGTTCAGTAGTTATATGGTACAATATTTTACTAAAGATTAATGTTGTAAGCAAAAATTTGCAAAAATCGGACGTAATTATTTCAGAAGCTACCAAAATGATTAATTTGGTTAAAAAAGATTTGGAGAAATACCGCACCGATAGTGCGTTTGAGCAGTTGTTATCTGATGCGAAATTAATTGCTGAAGAATTAGAATGCGAAACAGAATTTAATGAAACTGCTCGTCCACGTCCCCGAAAAAGACATTTTGATTATGAAGCTGCAGATGAGCCCATTTTAGACCCAACCAACAAATTTAAAGTATGTTTTTATTTTTTTCTACTGGACACTGCTATCTCGAAATTAAATGAGAGATTCGATTTGCTGACGGAACACAATTCAGTTTTTTCACTCTTCCAAAACATTGAATGCTGGAATAAATTAGAGATGCACGAAAAAAAATCTCAGTGTTGTCGGCTCCAAGAAAAACTAACATTTAAAAATAGATTTGATATTGATGGGGAAGATTTATACAAATGAATTAGAATTGTTGCCAATAGTTTTTCCCAATGCATCAACAAGTACTCCCACTGATATTTTAAACTATATATATTCTAATAATTTTATTTCCTCATTTCCCAATACCTCAACAGCTTTGCGTATATATTTAACACTGCCTGTTACAGTAGCAGAAGGTGAAAGATCCTTTTCAAAATTAAAATTAATAAAAAATTATCTTCGTTCAACCATGACCCAAGACAGACTGACAAACTTAGCCATTATAAGTATAGAATCCAAAATTGATTTAAAAATAAATGATTTAATTAAAATCTTTGCCAACTCAAAAGCAAGAAAAATTGAGTTTGTTTAATGTTCTTGTTTGTTGTTTGTTTGTTGTACATGCAATAAATAAATAAATTATCAAAATTACGTGTATTGTGTTTTCTTGGTTGACTAGCCTCCCCATACCCCCCTTTGGCCCTTTCATACTGCAGTGTGTCGTCGGTCGCGTGCCACGCTGCAGTGAAAAAAAAAAAACGGGGGCGCAAGCTGAGTCCTGCACCCCGGCGTAGGATAGACTTAAGACGGCCCTGAGAGGAAATTAATAACAAATATCAACAAATCACTACAAGACTTAAAAAACAAGACTCGGAGAAGACGAGTAATGAAAGAAGTGAAGGGATTGGTAATGACGATTCAGAAACACCTATGAAGCAAGCCGAAAGCTTCATAAACGAAAATTTAATGAATATTGACTACTCGCAAAAACAGGTAGTGAAAAGGAAGCTTTTGGAACACAATGTTTTGTCAAAATCACTAAAGGAAGAATACAAAAATTCTGTTGGAACGGAAAAGAAAACTTTGAAAAAAATTGTAACTAGCGAAATAGTTAAGAAATAAAAATTAAAAAATAAACTTACACATACACTGGGGCTCAAAACTAATATCAGAAACAATAGAGACAGAAAAATAAGGTGTAACGAGTTTTAAATCTCGTCACATGCGATTTGGTATTTTAGGCGATTTCTATACAACACACGGTTATAGTTAATCTACGTTTGTGGTTGTAGTCGATTTCCGAACGACACTTTGTTCCGGTTTGTGATCTGTGGTAGCTGCTGCGCCTGACACTTTACGATCCTTATTCAAAGATGACAGAAACCTAATTATCAATGTCGTCGATATTTTCAAAAATCCGTAGTAATCTCGGATAATTACAGCCTAATAATGGCAAATCGATAAATATTTCAACACAGGACGATGAAGTGAGAAGGATTGCCCTCAATTTTCGGTAAGATAAAATTCCTCTGGACATAATGTCAGTCTCGATTTCGAATAGGATTCTTATCAAGTTTGAATTTTGTTTTCAGATATTCTGTCTCTGTACGGTGATTATCGCACGCTATATTGTTAATTGCGTTAGCGCACATGCATTGATTTTTATTTGAAAGGAAAAAAAACGGTAAGTTTTTGTCGAAATGTCACACGCGTCCACGTGTTTGAATATTAACGTCTCCGGTGTATTTAACCTTTTAATTTTTGTTCCAGCCTAATTATTCGGCGTTTTTTTTTTTCTTTCCTTTATTCCTTTATTTCTAAATTTGGATTTTGTTGCTGAAAATACTTTTTCTTTGGACCATTTTGGCAACGGGGACTCCTTCATAACTCATCGCTTCCAGTTGTTTAAGTTAAACTTATTTTAAAAGCCAGCAATCTGGTAGGAATTTTCCATTATTTTTTATTAATACCTACATAAATAGACAAAGATGCAATAATATCACACTTTCCTTAACATCACCATTAACCTAGAAATGTTACAATCTAAATAAGGTTTATTTAGTAAATGGTGTATTACTGTGGAGCTACGGGCCATTAAATAGAGAAAGAACAAAATAATAGTTGTTTTTTTTTTATTCTCATTTAGCCTCCCACCGGCAGATTAAAGGTCTGACTCTTCCGCTCAACTTTTCCGGTAATCTTTATTTTTTTTATACTGTGTGCTACCTCCACGGCGCCCGAATATTTTCTATTAATTTACTTTTTTTTATTAGGAGGACACACAACCTGCATATTTTACTTTTTGGTGTGACATACACACATTACATCACACTCACTCTCACCAATCCCATTTTTTTAATATTACATTTGTCGCTCTGCGAACAGGGACATTGAAGTAGCTTCATGAATTTGTAAGGGATATTATTGCATCTAATAATTTCATAGTATTGTTTACAGAACACATTTTTGTTTCTGAAATTTACTATTGTTAATTGTTGTAAACAACTTAAATTCTTTTGATATTTTTTTGTAAACAATATTTTCCTACTAACAATATTGTACTATCTGTGTTGTTAACTTTTGTTGTTACAGCATTATCTTTTTGTTCTTACAAAACCAACATAATTTATGGTAAGACAGTTTTGTTATTGTTTAAGTGATCCAACGGTGTTAACTTAGTGCGGTGAAACTTTGTTTCATATTTAATTTTAAGTGAACTTTAGTTTAACTTAGTAATCATACTTTAAGAGATTTAAACTCATCATTGTAAGTTATTATTGCATCTTTTCAATGCTAAACACTTTGATATTTTCTTAAAAAGCAACTTGTAACTTTTAAAATATTTTAACCTACCTTCAAAAATTTTACAACTTTTGAAGTTTCGCATTTTGGTTTGCTTTGCTAGTCGATATTGCTTATTCATATCATGGATAAGGAAGTTCAGTTTTCTCCGCCTCTAGCTGATAAAAATAACTTGGAATCTGATGATGCACGCACAGTTCCTAATATTAATGCACATGTTCCTGACATGATTAATTTGACAGAAGTACAACATTCTTTTGATCATAATGACAGGGTTGCACACTCTTCTTCAGCTTTTGCGACGCATGCTTTGCCTTCTTTTAATTCCATGAACGCTTTGGTTAATGAACATATTAAAAATAATTTGCCTTCTGCAACTTAGTTGCCAGATTTAAAAAACAGTAGAATTAAATTTGATGGGGGATCTTGTGTTAGAGAATTTATTACTGAAGTTGAAGAATATTTTTTTTATAAAAATTTTGATGAGATTTTATTGGTTGGTTCATTTACAGACTTGCTTAGTGGTATTGCTCTTAAATGGTTTCGCACTGTTCGTATTCGTATTTCATCATGGCACGAGCTTAAGCTTGCTTTATTGAAACGTTTTGACAGGCCAGATTTTGATTATTTCTTGGAACATGACCTTCGGACGACGATACAAAAAAGTTCTGAATCGCTTCCAGACTTTATTACGGATATTATGGACATGGCTAGTCGTCTTTCATTTCTATTGTTTGATACAGTTTTGGTTAATGTAATTAAACATAACATGTTGCCTATTTACACACCTTTTATATTTGGTAAACATATTGATTTTGTGGAATAATTTATTTTTACTTGCCAGTTACTTGTGATAATTTAACTAAAAATATTAACTTTCTAATTATACCTTCTTTTCAGCCTGATTTCATTTTGGGTTTTGATTCTTGGTTAAAATTTGATTTGGCTAAAGATTTATGGAAAAATGTAACTTATGTTCAAAGTAATAAAGTCCAAGTTTGTACAGTCACTTCTGCTAGTGATCTTTCTCCTTCTGAGAAACAAAAAATTAAATGATACAGTTTCACTTTTTGAAAATATTTCCTATGCAAAAGAAAGGCTTAGGTCTTACTCATCCTCCTTTTGGTATTACGGTTAACCCTAAAAAAGTCGATCGACCTTTGTTGATGCTTTCAGTGGATATTATAGGTATATTACCTAAAACTTATTCTGGACATAAATATATTCTCTCGGTTGTTGATGTTTTCACTAAATACTGCTGGATTTTTCCTATGATAAATGCTACTACTAGGGTAATAAATAAACTTTTTGAAAAATAAATATTTCTTAAATTTGGTTGTCCCAAGATAATTGTTTGTGATAATGGTACACAATTTACTTCTAAACATTTCGTAGAATTTATGAAAGGTTTTAATATTACTAAAATATTTTATAATACTTTGTACACCCCTCAAAACAATCCTGTTGAGAGATATAACAAAACTGTTGAAACTTGCATAGCTTGTTTTGTTAAGGATGATCATAGAACTTGGTCTAAATATTTACCTCATGTTCAATTAGCTTTGAATAATAGTGTTAATCTTGCTACAGATTTCACTCCTAATTTTTTGATGTTTCTTAGGGAACTTATTTTTGATGCTTCTTTACATCGTTTAAGTAACTCTATTGATAACTTAAGTGAATTGGAAGTTTCCAATAGAAATCACTATGCTGATTCTCTTAATTCACTTAGTGATATTTTTGTTAAAGTTCAAACTCATTTATTAAAAGCTTATCAGCGTAATGCTCGCTATTATAATAAGGGTCGTAAAGTCATTTCTTTTGATGTGGGTGATGTTGTGTGGAGAAGGAGTTTCGTTCAATCTCATGCACCTTCTTATTTGTCGGCAAAACTTGCTCCTAAGTTTATTAAATGTAAAATTATAGAAAAGATTTCTGATAACGTTTATGTTCTGAAGGACCTTAATAAGGGTACTGCTGGACGTTATCATGTTAAAGATATAATTAAATTTTAATTTGGTTTCCAACTGTTAGTCTTGATTTTGATATTTTTTGTTTGAAGGGCGCTTATGATAGTGTGAAGTATGATGGGATGGATGATAGGTTTACAGGGCTTTGAATGAGATTGTATGTTAGGTAACTTCGTATAAATTTATTGAATTCAATTTCTTAACTTTCTAAAATATAACTTAGGACATTTTAATAACTTTTTCTACACACACACATACGTTTCTCATATCGAAAGATCTTATATTTTAAAACTTTTTTATATACAGTCTTGTATACAATTTTTATACATTCTTGTATACAATTCTTGTATAGGTACCTACCTACTTTTATACACGTTAGGTATTGTATTATTTTTATGCATAGGATTTGCCCCTAACTTCGATTATTGTGTTAGGATGCAAAATCTTTATTTATTTTTAAGTTACGCGGATCGTACTGTTTCCCTTTGTTGAAATAGTATAGATTTATTGTGTTTCTGTTTTTTTTGCAGAACTGCTAGCTCTTGCTTTTGGGTTGGTTTTCTGTATTTTTATACCTTTTAGGGATTTCGATACTTGTGGTTTTGTTCTCACTTGTAGACATTTTCCTATATTTTTTTACGGATCTCGGTGCATATTTTTTCCTTGATTTCGTGTTTTTTTGCTGCTGTGCTCGAAAGGTTGGTGGAGTTGAGCCGATCACAGTATGCATTCTTTTTTTGCTATTGTGCTCGGGAGGTTGGTGGAGTTGTGCCGATCACAATATGCATCCTTTTTTGCTATTGTGCTCGGGAGGTTGGTGGAGTTGTGCCGATCACAATATGCATCCTTTTTTGCTATTGTGCTCGGGAGGTTGGTGGAGTTGTGCCGATCACAGTATGCATCCTTTTTTTGCTATTGTGCTCGGGAGGTTGGTGGAGTTGTGCCGATCACAATATGCATTTATTTTCGAAGGTGTTTGTGCTCGGGAAATTGGTGGAGTTATGCCGATCACAACATTCTTCTTTATATTTTTACATCCTTAGAGATGTGATGGTTTAAAACTGTGTCACACGGTTATAATTTGATCTCGCTAGTCAGTGGCGATGGTGCCTAACTGTACTCATATAGACAATTTTTTTGACTTTATTCTTGTTAGACAGCGGCAATTGCGCCTAACTGTACTCAACTTAATATTTTTTGTTGCTTTATACTTGTTAGTCGGTGGCGATGGTGCCTAACCGTACTCAAATTGGTATATATTTTTTGTAGTTTTATATTTTTTGGTCAGCGACGATTATTTCTAACTGCACCTATAATATTTCTTGGATTTAACTTGCTAGTCAGTGGCGAAGGAGCCTAACTGCACTCATGTTGGTTCTTTTTGTATTATAGGTCGATTATGCTTGTGTCTTAACTTTACTTTTGTTTTTTTGTATGCATCTTATTTTAAGAAATTATACTCTTGCGACATTCCATGATTGCATTTTAATCTGGTTTGTTGATAATAGACTTGGCGGATATTTTCCTTGCAGTCTTATTATCTTAATCTTTTTTTTGTTAATTGGTTTTGGAATTTTATTTTTTTTCATTTTTTTGAAAAAGCTTGTCTTTCTCTTTGGTTTTTTAGCATAAAAGAAATTGCTTTCTTTTATTTTTTCGGGGAGGGATGTAATGTAACGAGTTTTAAATCTCGTCACATGCGATTTGGTATTTTAGGCGATTTCTATACAACACACGGTTATAGTTAATCTACGTTTGTGGTTGTAGTCGATTTCCGAACGACACTTTGTTCCGGTTTGTGATCTGTGGTAGCTGCTGCGCCTGACACTTTACGATCCTTATTCAAAGATGACAGAAACCTAATTATCAATGTCGTCGATATTTTCAAAAATCCGTAGTAATCTCGGATAATTACAGCCTAATAATGGCAAATCGATAAATATTTCAACACAGGACGATGAAGTGAGAAGGATTGCCCTCAATTTTCGGTAAGATAAAATTCCTCTGGACATAATGTCAGTCTCGATTTCGAATAGGATTCTTATCAAGTTTGAATTTTGTTTTCAGATATTCTGTCTCTGTACGGTGATTATCGCACGCTATATTGTTAATTGCGTTAGCGCACATGCATTGATTTTTATTTGAAAGGAAAAAAAACGGTAAGTTTTTGTCGAAATGTCACACGCGTCCACGTGTTTGAATATTAACGTCTCCGGTGTATTTAACCTTTTAATTTTTGTTCCAGCCTAATTATTCGGCGTTTTTTTTTTTCTTTCCTTTATTCCTTTATTTCTAAATTTGGATTTTGTTGCTGAAAATACTTTTTCTTTGGACCATTTTGGCAACGGGGACTCCTTCATAACTCATCGCTTCCAGTTGTTTAAGTTAAACTTATTTTAAAAGCCAGCAATCTGGTAGGATTTTCCATTATTTTTTATTAATACCTACATAAATAGACAAAGATGCAATAATATCACACTTTCCTTAACATCACCATTAACCTAGAAATGTTACAATCTAAATAAGGTTTATTTAGTAAATGGTGTATTACTGTGGAGCTACGGGCCATTAAATAGAGAAAGAACAAAATAATAGTTGTTTTTTTTTATTCTCATTTAGCCTCCCACCGGCAGATTAAAGGTCTGACTCTTCCGCTCAACTTTTCCGGTAATCTTTATTTTTTTTTATACTGTGTGCTACCTCCACGGCGCCCGAATGTTTTCTATTAATTTACTTTTTTTTATTAGGAGGACACACAACCTGCATATTTTACTTTTTGGTGTGACATACACACATTACATCACACTCACTCTCACCAATCCCATTTTTTTATATTACAAAGGAAAAACAAAATATTAAACGAAATTAATACATTTTATAACAGAGATGATAATAGTCGTGCAACGGCAGGAAAAAAAGAGTGTAAAACTAAAAATAAACTAAAATTACAGAGATTAATTTAAGAATTATCTATTGGATACTATAAAAAAACTGCATCAAAAATATATTTCTGAAGGTGGAAAGGTTTCATTAAGCACATTTAAAAAATATAGACCATTTAATATACTCACACCTAAAATCGCAGGCCGTGACACATGTGCTTGTGTAAAACACTCTAATATGTCATTTATGGTAAAGAAACTTAAGCAGTTGGGAATCCTTGAAAGCGATGACCTCAATGATATTACGTCGAAATTGGTTTGTGACCTATCTTCTAAGACTTGCATGTATGGTTTCTGTGAATCTTGTAAAGACAATATCATTATTGCTAATAAAACTTAATCTAAAGGATAAAATTGTATGGCCTGTGTGGATGTCAAAGAAACATGAGTATAGTGAAGAGGGAAACAAAAAGACATCAAACAAAATGGTAAAGACAGAAAAAGAAGGATCTATACAAGACTTAATCAATGTAACTAATTCAGAAATGAAAAAATTTCTGACGCACTCAACACTCAACATATCCTCAAGTAGATACAATACATTTTTTTTCTGACGGCCCGACATCCCAATACCGCAACAAAGAGAATTTTTATTTATTTAGCCACATTCAAAGTTTTGGCTTCAACCATGCTACTTGGTCTATATTTGTAGCAGCTCACGGAAAAGGTGCTGCGGACGGTATCGGCGGTGCAGTGAAGCGAACTGTGGACTCGAAAGTGGCACATGGAGAAGATATCCCCGATGCCAAAACCGCCTTTGAAGTCCTTTCCAAAACAGATTCAGTCATAAAAATATTTTATATTCCTCCCGAAGACATAAAACCACTTCAAGAAGAAATAGTTAAAAATCTACACCCACTGCCTAACACACTAAAAATACATCAAGTAATCTTAAAAGAAAAAAATACGGTAAGCTTTCGAGATTTAAGTTGCTTTTGCAAAAATATGAGTGGTCAAAAATATGTCATTCTATAAAAACACACAGATTTGAAATCAGCAACGAAAACCTACCGAAAAGCAGAAGAACATGGAAAAAATTAACAAAGAAAATGAATAAAGGGAAAATAATAAAAAGGAGAAACAGTTCATCATCAACCACCAGCGCCGAGAGTTTTGAAATAGAATATAACGACGACAGTGATGCCACACATTTTTCTGAGCCTAATTATTATGAAGAATATTTAGAAGAATATTTAGATGATGTAGGAAACGGAGAAAACTTGAATAAAGATTTTGTCTTACAAAAAGAAAAAAATGAAAGAAGCGTTTTAGAAGCAAAACAAGAGAGAAAATCGGCTGCGCAAAAAGGAGTCACAATATTATCAGACATTCGAAATTTACCATGCAACAAAAGATATTTTGACTTAAAAGAATTTCAAGGACAACAATTTCGTAAATTGGATCCAAATTTTGATCTTTTTGCTGCCAAAAAATCAGTAGACGATGTCACAATAAGTACAGAGAATGTTGATCCATACAAAAACCCGGTAGCAAGTACTTCTGGAATTAATAAAAGCAGTGGTCTTAAAAATTTTAAGTTGGCTGACTGTAGCTTAAAATACTTAGATTTGAGTACTAAAGAAGCTAAACCGGATTTAATTACTGTAAAAGCTAACAAAAACGAAAAGACTGATGACTTAGAATACAAAAATGAAACAAAAAAAGATATTGAAATAAACCAAAATGTATTAGTAAGATATTATATTCGTAACCATTGGAAATACTATATCGGACGTGTAGAAGAAATAAATATTACAGAGGATACATACACGGTTAATTTCCTGAAGACAGTAAAAAACCCTTCACTGAAATTCGTTGTCACAAAGAAAATAGACCGAGACACTGTTCCTTCTGTGTCGATTGTAAAACCTATAGAATTGGTTACACATCATGACAAAGAAAACGAATATCTGCTATGCGATAATTTTGACTCCACTTACTTTGAAGATATGTGATTGTTTTTTGTTTTTAAATTTGAATAATAGATAGAATGATTGTTTGTTTTTATTTTGAATAATAGATAAAATAAATCTTTAAAAATAAAACTGAGTTTTATTTAAGGCTGCGCGCTACTTCAATATATCTTACTCGCTCGCACTTGCACGTACCACACACGATTGCAGCTTGCTTTTTCTTATAGCTGTAGCTACGCGCAAATCTATTTATTTTACGGCGAAAAAAAATAAATTCAGAAAAATAAATAACATAAGATCTGCTTTATAGTTAGTTCAGTTAGGATAAAAAGTTTCATGATCTAATTTTAAGTATTTTATGATTGCCAGCGGTTTATTGTTCAGTTTAGAGGTAACTTTGAGATTTTTTTCTATCGAGAAAATTTATTTCAAAATTAATGCTGCAGTATTTTCGGCGTATCAGAGGATTCTGCTAAGCCATTTGAGGTTGTATAGGCTCTTAACCCTTTACCGCATATCGTCACAAATTTGGAACATTCAGCTTTTGGTATAATATATTTATTCCTGTGACATCTATGATCTTTTCTTGGAACTAATTCGTATGTAGGGAGTGTAACTGTGTCCGTTTCGACTGCTCGGCCACTATGTCGTAGAAAAAAAAAACTTATGTCAGCATTTCGAAGGAATTTGTAAAAGATGAACAGTGAAAACCGCAAATTCGAAGAGTCAATAATCAGAAAGTTATGTGGGTTTAACCGTGGCCGCGCAGTCCGCATGAATTCAACTGCGCGGCCACCAGTTCTCTTAAACGGAGCGTTGTAAAAGTCTAATTCCTTTTGCTAATCACTGACAGGATTTCGAAGAAAATGTAGATCATAAAAATAATGCCCTACTGTCTGTAGTTCACGACCTACATCACTCCAAAGTTTGGCCGCGCAGTCCGCACAAAGCGAACCGCGCGGCCACGAGTTTTTTTTAATAGACCTTACACGGAGCTTAGTAGAAGTCCCATTCTTTTTGCTAATTACTGACACCATTTCGAAGAATATGTAGACAGTATAAATAAATCCTATAATTAAGAACTACAAGACCTACAGAACTTAAAACCTATAATCGAAGGAAAAAATAGGGTGACCAAGATTTATAGTGTGTGAATCCAGGCTTTTTTCCATTTCAATATCATAGTATAAATATATCATCACTACACAATATACAAAGTCGCTTTTTCTGTCCCTCCCTATATCCCTATGTATAGATTTTAATGCGGTTTTTTTAATAGATAGTGATAGAAGAGGAAGGTTTATATGTATAATAATAAAATCCATTAAATAGGGGCTGTTATTTTTGATGTTTCTAACGTGATGTACAACGTTCGAAGTACTTCGCCCGCGCGTATTTAAACGTTTTTATAAACCTGTTCAGTAGTAGTTGCGCAAACACACACACACATTATTACAAACTTTCACGTTTATAATATTAGTAGGAAGTAGGATGCCTCAAAAAAAAGTATAGGGTAAAATAAAAGCTAGCTCGCAAAAGACAGATTTTTCATACTTTACATTTTAATTTTTTATTTATCGTGATATTTTGAAAAATGTACACTATATCTATATAAATTATAGCACATGTGTTATTCTGACATGTAAGCTATTTTACTGCAAAGTTTCAGAAAAATCCGTTCAGTAGTTGTTGCGTGAGAGCAACAAACACACACACACACACACACACACATTATTACAACCTTTCACGTTTATAATATTAGTTAAATTATTAAATTATATGAAACATCTGTCCTGTCTGCGAATGAAAGGAATGCCAAAAATATAATATCTTCCTAAAGTGTTTATTTATAAAACTTAATTATTTTATAATGATGACGTTTACCTATTGCAGTAGTCCATGCGTTTCATATCCAAGATGTAAGCTGTTTTAAATAACTTCCTAAAAAAGTCACTGTGCGCTTGCGTTGGTATGTTTTCATTCGAGAGTATAGGTAAGCACCTACCCAGTTGCGTCTGTAGCGACTCCCAAAATGGCTACAATATCAGCGGGGAGGGGTCCCGCCCTGCCCCGCGGAGCTTGACTCTGTATAGTGTTTTTATTCAGTCTCGGTTGTTACAGAGTGCGCCCGTGTTTATCAGTGCAGTGTTAGATAGTTCATAGTTATTTCATAGGATTGTATTGTGACTATACTAATTGTCTTTAATACTGTTGCTTTTATCACACAAGGAAGTTTTATCAATCAAGCGGTAAGTACTTATTCAAAACATTAATAAAATGTAATGTATTGGAACATGCGTGTAATTCCCAATTCTTTATTGCATGCCTACAGTTTAAGGTGGGTATTGTTAAATTGAAAGTTGAATACAGTGGATAATATGTTAAATTTAATGCAACATTATAACCATTATCATAAAAAAATGTTTTACCTATTCGGTAGGTCAATTCTAAGCCCTCGAAATACATTGCCAAAAGGATTGAAACTCATATGAATTCGATATTATATTAAAGGAATAAACAAATAGATACCAAATATAAAACTTCCTAGGAAATGTTCGTCCGCGGCAGACTTCCACTAAAGCGGCAAACTCGCGTCAAAGCTCGCGTTGTTACCGTAGCTGGCCGGAGGACCACTTCTTACCACTAATACATCGCATTTTTTTTCAGAACGATGGGTAGAAAAGGACGTAAACTGAGAGTCAACGAAGACAAGCTAAAAAAAATATTTATAAAATATTCCACAGACTGCATAAACACAAAAATTAAATATAATGATCCTATATTTCATACTATCTCAGAAGAAATAAATCACGATATGTCACCGCTTGCGTTGTACTCGTGGCTAAAGAGAAATTACAATAAAGTTTTTGATATAAGTACGACGACAGAAAGTTCTTTATCTTCTCCATCGTGTCGGAGCACGACATCTTCAACGACAAAAAGTGAAATTAATGATAAGCATACAAATCAATTTTCTTTCTTACTAGATGAGCATGAGTGGAAAAAAGTAGAACCAATTTCTGTTCGTTATATAAGACGAGATCTAAAAACTACATCGACACACAAGAAATACAAAACATTGCCTAAGTTCAAGTGGAGCAATCTACTCAAAGAAAAAATATGGCAGTACTCGAGACGACCTTGCACGTGGACTTTCAAGAATAAATTAATTGACTCAGAAGATAATGTGAAAATAAAAGGGAAATGCACACAATGCAGCTGCACTGTAGAAATATGTAGCGAAAAGTTAACAGACAAAACAGCAACTATAAAATGTACAATTTTTAATACAGATAACTTAGTTCCGCATAATCCAAAACTGAAATCTAAGATGTCACCATACAAAAGAAATCAACTTGCAAAGAAATTACAGTACAAATCTGCCACAGTAATTCATAAAGAAATAGCTTCAAAAGTTATTAAGTATAAAGATAATGCAATCCCTCCCATACTTCCTACAATGAACGCTCTTCGGAAAATAAAGCACGAGAAGAGACAAAGTAATCGTTTGCATGCCAATCCCATTTTAAGCCTACTTATGATGTCAATGTTGCCAAGTTTTAAAAATTTGATTCGCGAAATAAAACTTGTCCCGAATTTTTACATGTATTATTGGTCTGAAGAACAAAATCAATTCTACAAAGATTTTTTAGAAAAAAATCCACAGGAAGTAACTATCACTATAGACGCCACGGGATCTTTCTTTCACCCAATAAAACTTCCTGATGGATCAACATTAACTAAGCGACTCTTTCTATACGTTTGTATGCTAACTTCAAAAACGATAAAATCTCAAGCGATATTTCAAATGATAGCGGACACTCATACTGCAGATTCCATATCATCCTGGTTAAAAAGATGGTATAAGGAAATACATACCGCTCCTAACGAAGTTGTAACTGACGACTCGTCTGCTTTGATTGCTGCAAATGTAGATGCTTTTACAACATCTATAACAGTGAAAAACTATCTGAGACAATCATTCTTAGTGTTGAGAAAACTTAGTGTAAACTTACCAGAAGTTTTTCTTAGGTTAGACACCAGCCATTTTATTAAAAATGTTTACAATTTACCTTGTTTTCAAAACGTGGATACTCCAATTAAAATGTTTTTTATTCGATGTATTTTATTGATAAAAAGATCTGAAAGTTTTGATGAAGTCAAAATGATAGTTTCAAATATGGTCAAAATATGCACTTACAAATACTATAACACTACTAATAAAGCTTGGGACTTAGCAATGCAAAATATGAAGGAGAGATTATTCGCTACGGAAGATCCGGTCCCCGAATATGGCGGTGAAAGAGAAACTTTCTATCACGATACCTTAATAATTGAGGAAGATAATATAATGTATTGGTTTGATGAGATCGTTGAGCAACAAAAAAGCTTATTTCAGACGCCGACTGAAACACGCAACAAATATTATCTGCCCCACCTAACATCAACTTTGAGAAGATTGCTAATCAAGCTTCCATTGTGGAGTAACGTAATGTGTCCTTTGTATGATACACAAAATAAGTCGCCTACATCCTCCTCAGTAGAGAGTTACTTCAAAACACTAAAGCATTTGTTATTTGAGACTCGTACTCACAAATATAATATTGATGAGTTTTTGAATATTCATTACAATTTTCTGCAAGGAGAAACCAAAGTTAGTTTGAAGAGTCTGAATGATATTCCACACAATATTAGTTCTAAATCCCGAAAACGAAAGTTAAAGCGAGTTAAAAGCATTAGCATAAAGAAAAGAATAAAAAATGCTGCCGTGACATTCACTTCCGACTCGATATTTGCTGAGGAGCCCTCGTATACCGAAAATTGGAAGGGTGAGGGATATGAAACTCATAAAATAACATCTACTTCAATCTTATTTTTAAAAAATGGAAATGTAATCGAATCTAAACAAAATGTTTTAAACACCTGCGCGTTTGATTCTGTGTTTTTTATGCTGGCACATGGATACCAAACAAACAATTATATTCGCGAAGTCTTCAACTCTTGTGAAAATAGTTTAATTCGTGATTTTATTAATATATTAGCCCAAAATCAAAATGAAAAGGAAGCATATAAGCTAAGAGAAAACATTGTTTCACTCTATTACCAAAAAAAAAACAATTATTACGAATGTAATTGTAATATGGCTTTTGTGTTTGAGCATATACTTTTTGATTTCTTGTTTAGTGCAGAAAGAAGTAAAAAATGTATTACGCCTTTTTGTAATGAGAAAAATGTAACAAGATTCATTGTGTTTCTTTCTCTCAATTTCGATATTATTAACATGTTTGGTATCAGAAGCTTAGAAGACGCCATCGTTATCGATAATTTAGAATTAAAACATTGTTTAGAATGCAATAACAAAAGCATTAAATACGAATACAAATTAAATAATATTATTTTATTTGATTTAAATGGTACTCAAAACATTATACTTAATGAAATACCACGTTATATAAAAATAACGGAACGTAAAACATTCAAGTTGATAGGTGCGTTAGAGTATGTTCTTCCATGTGTTGGCAATATCGGTCATTACAAGTGTCATTGCTTAATCGACGACCAATGGTTATGTTATGACGACAACCGAAACAAAACTCATGAAAGTTCAGTGCAGCCCATAACACTGCACAATTTAACTTATGGTCTTATTGGTAGTTAAGTTACATGATAATAGGTGAGAATTTTGCTCTAAAGTGGAGCTAAAATTAGATTTTTATTATATAGAGACTTGTTAAATGTTAGATAATAGTAGGCTTATATCGAAATTCACTGTGATTTACATGGTATAGGAATATTTTGTGATTTTATCGTAGTAAGTTTTGCTATAACGATTATAGTATGACTGATTTGTTTGTAATAAAAATATTATGATGTTAATCGATACAAAAACGTAGGTCGTTATTTCTTGATTAAATTGTAATTGTAAGTACAATAACAAATTAAACTGTGATTGGTAGGTAGGTGTAAGTTGTATAATTTTAAGTTTTAGAAATGTTGTTGTTATCGTAAGTCAGATTTTGTTTTTAAATTCTGATTGCAATATGAAAACGAACTGTGATTGTTGAATTAGGTGATTTAAAGTATACTTTAATAAAACTTTATCTACTTACAAACTTATAATTTTATGTTATATAGGTACATGATGTTGCTCTCGTATATCTAGTGTAGTTTTTAAATAAGCTACTTTTTTTAGCTTATATAGTTATGATCTTAATCGTTACAACAACGAAAATAAGCAATTATTTTTTAAATTGTAATTATAAATATGAAAACGAATTGTGATTTTTAAATTATGTGATTTATAGTTTATAGTAATATTATGTTTTATCTATTACTTAAGAAATAGAAATATAAATCAATCGATGACATTTTTTTCTTTATATCCTTTTAATTAGCTTCTCTACTCAATTTCAAACCAAAAGACTAAAACTATTTGCATGTTACGATAAAAAGTATAGAAATATACGTGACAATGAAAACGTCTTATATGGGAATATCTCGTCAGCGCATCGTAAATCATGGTCACCCTTCTTTTAACTCTAGTTACAGGGTATAAGTTCTGTAACTCGCGATTTTCAAACATTAGAACTTCATTCATGATGTTTACAAATTCTTCGAAATCGTATCAGTGATTAGCAAAAAGAAAGACACCTGTACCAAGCTCCGTTTAAGCTCCACTTTAAGAAACACGTGGCCGCGCGGTTCGCCATTACGTGAGTGTTGTGGAACGAGAAGTCCAAACTTTAGAGCTATATTTTTACAATGTATTTTTTCTTCGAAATCCTATCAGTGATTAGCAAAAAAACTTAGACTTTTACAACGCTCCGTTTAAGAGAACTGGTGGCCGCGCGGTTCGCTTTGTGCGGACTGCGCGGCCAAACTTTGGAGTGATGTAGGTCGTGAACTACAGACAGTAGGGCATTATTTTTATGATCTACATTTTCTTCGAAATCCTGTCAGTGATTAGCAAAAGGAATTAGACTTTTACAACGCTCCGTTTAAGAGAACTGGTGGCCGCGCAGTTGAATTCATGCGGACTGCGCGGCCACGGTTAAACACACATAACTTTCTGATTATTGACTCTTCGAATTTGCGGTTTTCACTGTTCATCTTTTACAAATTCCTTCGAAATGCTGACATAAGTTTTTTTTTTCTACGACATAGTGGCCGAGCAGTCGAAACGGACACGTGTAACTCACCTAATATGCGCCAGTGGCGCCTCTACAGAGGTGCCTAGGAACTAAAATCGACTATTTCGTCAGTTGGTTTCCAAAATTTGACAGATTGTCAATTCGCTGGTTTTCAATACGATTTTTTATTGGTTTTTTGTTAATATCTGAAGAAAATTAGTGATTCACCTGATACAACAATGGACCCACAGGCTTTTTACGGCAAAAGAAGTAAGTTCAAACCATAATATGTAGTGAATATTATCATTTTTTAAATGTTCCGAATTTGGAACACCATGCAGTTGTTATGTTTTTTGAAGTACCAAATATGGAACTTTATGCACTCCAGTCAATAGTTTGAAAGTTCCAAATCCGGAACATTATGCAGTGTTAGACCACAATACTTTATCACTAAATATGGAACAATATGCGCTCCAATCAATCATTTACAATTTCCGAATCGGGAACATTATGCAGCGTAAGATCTTTTATACTTTCAGGGTATTATTAAACCCTGCAGCTAATGTAATTTTTAAGTAGGATAATTAAAAGTAGCGCATAACAAGTTTATAATAATTGTATTTTATGGGCTGTATGATCTCCCAGCCCTGAGTATATATAATATAAAATTATGTGTATAGGTACGTAATTATTTTTAGTAAATTTGCTTAATTATTTTATTGTAGAAAAAATGGAGATGCGTCCTCGACAAACAATCGTCGTAATTCCAGAGAGCAGTGAGGATGAAAATGTATCAGATGAAGACGATTACAATACTCAAGATCCTTTACACATAAATGAAGAAAAAGAAACGTCTTCCTCAGACGGAGAAGATGAAGGAGAAGAAGATGGAGAAGGAGAAGAGGAACTGACTGAGTTTCTTGAGTGTACTGAAGAGCATGTGGAGATGTTTGAAAATTTTACAGACAATCAACCTTCTACTTCTCAGGCAGCTTCTTCACGTAAGAAAAAAAAGAAAGATAAGTTGGTGTGGTCGAATGACAATATTCAGTATGATGAATCCAATATTGCTTTTTTGGGATCTGAAACTCTTCCGGATGAAATTATGCAGCTAAATACTCCAATGGAGTTTTTCAAATTTCTTTTTCCGTCATCTGCTGTAAATTTAATTGAGGAAGAAAGCAACGTATACGCAGCACAAATTTCACCTGAAAACTTGCATTCAGTGAAACATGAAGACATCTATAAATTTATAGGTATTATTATATACATGTCGGTAGTACACCTGCCAACTACTCGGCATTACTGGAAGGAAGGCACGTATATTGAAAAAGTTGCAAATGTAATGACGTGCAACAAATTCGAAGAGATTAAAAGATTTTTGCATTTTTTCGACAAAACAAACGAACTAAAACCAAATGACCCACAGTTTGACAGGCTTCAGAAAATACGCCCACTTATGAAAATCCTTCGCGAAAGGCTACTAAAAGTTCCGAAAGAGGAATTTTTGTCAATCGACGAACAGATGATCCCTACCAAGGCCCGAACTTCGGGGATCAGACAGTACAATGCGAAGAAACCCCATAAATGGGGTTATCTAAATTATGTATTAAGCGGAGTCAGTGGATTCAGCTATGATTTTGAATTATTCGGTGGAAAATACCCTGATCAGCCAGAAAACTGCCCCGATCTTGGAGTGCCAGGAAATGTGGTACAAAGACTAATGGAGACTGTCTCAGACAATTTGAATCATAAGATTTTTGTAGATAACTGGTACACTAGTTTGCAGCTAATGGCAAACTTGCACAAAAGAGGTTTTCTGCCATTAGGCACAATACAACTAAGAAGAGCTCCAAATATAAATATATCTAAAAAAACTTTAGGAAAGAAAGAACGAGGTTATTGCTCCGAAAAAAGTGTTACTGTTGATGACGTTCAGCTATCAGTTACCAATTGGGTCGACAATAAAGCAGTCAGTTTGTGTTCATCCTACGTAGGCAAGGAACCAATGGGAGTTGTGAAAAGATATTCCAAAAAACAAAAGTGTAGAGTTGATATTCCTTGCCCAAAAGCAGTAACTATTTATAACAAATACATGGGTGGTGTTGATTTACTAGATGCCATGTTAGGCTTCTATAGGATCAAAATCCGCAGTAAAAAATGGTACCACCGGCTGTTCTTCCATTTCATTGATCTCTGTTGCGTGAATAGCTGGTTACTATGGCGAAGAGTCATGAAACAGAAAGGTGAAGATATTTACATTCCATTGCTTGACTTCAAGTTAGCCATAGCAGACGTATTGATGCACAAAGATTCAAAAGTATATACTCCGACTACACGCAAACGAGGACGACCACTGAATCAAGATGTTGAGGCAATTAAAAAGGGGCGATCAAGGCGACGCATAGAACTACCTCCAATGGAAGTAGCTGGAGATGGGTTCAACCACTGGCCTGATTGGAAAACCGATCGCCAACGGTGTAAACTGGAAGGATGCAAACAGAAATCCCAAGTGATGTGCGAAAAGTGTGGTTGTTATCTTTGTTTCAACAAAGATCGCAACTGTTTTAAAAACTTTCACACATAATTTCTTTAATTAAATAGCATAGTTTCACGTTGTTTCTTTTAATTCCTGTTTTTCAATGTTATACATAATTCGATCACACCGCATGTTGTACCAAATTTGGAACGTCTGAGTTTTAGAACTAGAACGCATGGCGTTCCATATTTGGAACAATTACTTTTACCTATGTATCTTTTTTACATGGTCTTCTATATTTTTTTTTATATTTTTTTGGGGACCTATAAATGCCCTATACCGACATATATTTTTTCCAAAGGATTTAAAAAATCCATGCGGTAAAGGGTTAAGTTAGTTTAAAAAAATAGAACAAATTTTGTGAAACTAAGTTTTCTTATATTGTAGATATGCCCTTAGACAAATTTATGTTACTTTTAAGTTACCCGGTAACTTATACTTTTATGTTACATGAGGCCAATTTATCGGCCTTACCCAGCTGTACTCACGCCAGCCCATCAGCCACTAGATATAATGCTTGTAAAGAGGACCCAAAAGGACGGGTCTAGAGTAGACATTCTTTGCCCGAAAGCAATTGCTTCCTATACACTTAGCATGGGCGGAGTAGATCTATTCGACCATTTTAGATCGTCGTATCCTATAAGCCGCAAATCAAGAAAATACTGGATGAGACTTTTCTTTTTTTTATTTGTTGCATCAATTATAAATGCATACATTACCTACAACTACACACATGTTGCGACGCTGCACGGACACCAAGAATTTAGGTTACGCCTTGCACGTGGCCTAATAGATAATTACACAACACGGAAAGGTCAAGCACAAACAGGAGTACTTTTTAAGAAAAATAAGAAAGGGGGTAGGTTTGGCGTACCAGACGAAATTCGTTTATTGAATGTGGGCATACACTTGCCAGAAGAGACTAATACTTACAAAAGATGTCGTTTTTGTAGTACGAAACAGAGAGAACAGAGGACAAAAATACAATGTTCCACCTGTGAAATAACTCTGTGTGCTTAGAACTGTTTCAAAACCTTTCACTGTTCCACCTCAATAATATTATTTTCCTTAGTAAGTTTCAATTTATATTAAAACATTATTCTTAAAATAAAATGAAACATCAATAGATGTTTCATTTTATTTTATTATATTAGATAAAAAAAACAAACAAAGCAGGAGCAACTAACACATATAAAATTTGTAGTAAAATGTATTAAAAGTTGAGAGCTGTTCCGGATAATGGGAAATAATTTTGTTTGATTAAGGGTTAATATGAAAAAAATAAAATAATAATCTCCAGAAGATTGATCTAACCAAGATAATGTCTGGACTTTCAAAAAGACTGTCACCACTATCCAGAGGTAGTCAGACAGGAAACGCCAACCTCTTCAGTACATTTTTGTTGTCTGTCAATTTGTTTTTTTTTTTCACAACCATTTTAATAACACAAGCCTTATTAAAGATGACCAACAAAACCACAGTAACTACCTAGTCAACCACAAGTATAGCGAAAAACCTTCAAGACTTCCTACAACAGTAACCATTTGAAGCAATCTCAACTATTACTTACTGTTTCATTTTTAAATTCTGACTACAATTTTCATTTCTAATTAGTTTTTTTTTGGTGATGAACTTATGTCTTGAAAGGTGGGTAGGCCTTTGGTGTGGGCTGCAATGTGTGTTAGGTCCATGGGGTCCGAGTGCTCACCGAGTCTATCAGGACATCAGCAAACAACTTGTCGACTGTTCACGTGACCAGAGGGCTGGGCTTCTTCGGCCAAAGAATCAGCATTGCCATTCAACAAGGCAATGCTGCCAGTGTTATGGTCTGGGCACTTTTGCCAGTGACAGCGATGTGGATGAAATTTTTGATGCCTAATGATTTATTTTGTTTTTATACGCGTTTGTACATGTTGTAGTTGTTGCTTGTACAGACGCCAGCACATCAAGCTACAACAATCTGTGAAATTTCTTATAGAGATATTCAACTTTATCGCTGAACCAATAGTTAGCTTGATGTACTGGCGTCTGTACATTTAACAGTTCTTTAAATGTAAATAAACATATAAGTACCCCTTTTTAATTAGTTCGACAACATTCTTCTACAATTAAAAACTTTTTCTTTTTTCTCACCTTTATGGTACAGGATAAACTCTTCCTAAAAACGATGGATCGAATTCTAACCAACTGATATAACGAAACAACCAACATAGAAAATTGATTTCGTTATCGTAATATCAAGAACAAGGTAACGCTTTTGGTATTATTTGCGTAACAAAGCACCACTACCTACCTAAGTATCGCAAAAAAAGAATCACAGGCACGACGAAGAGAACTACCAACAATATAATCAAATCGACGCCTTGTCTAATTCACAATATGTCCAAAAGGCCAATTTCACATTCACATGTAATATTTCGATTTGCTGTTTCACTAATAAAAAATCTTCGGCACCGCCGCGCCGCCATGAAAACCCAAAAAGACAAGAGTAGACATTCATAATTTATGAGAACATAATTGTTTAGAGCAGTGTTGCCAACCTTTCCCAAGCAAAAAGCAGCAGATCCGACTTAAAAAAACAGTAGAAAACAGCAAAATGGTAACTTTTCTTCCGAGGCGGAGTTTTATCAGAATTGGAATCTGGAGAAATGACTGAGCTATCCTGTTTTATCAAGCGCAAAAGACATCTCCTAGAAAACGCGCGCGACTCAAGTTGAAAACTTTTTTTTTGCTGTTGAACTTTGACATTATTTTGGTTTGAAATTACATGTTATGACTTGTGACTTGTTTTGTTAGACATATATTAAAAATAATTGGGAAACATACATGCGTTTCATGAAGCTAAATATTTAAACAGGAGATTTTTATCGTTTTAGAAGAAATCTCCAGTATTATTATATTGTTATTTATAAGCTTTTATTTGTTTTTTTTTTCTGTTTGGTGTTATATGTATAGTTTTCTTTTTTTGACAATTTTCTGTTTCATGTGATACATGTGGAAACTTATAATTGACCATATTCTGTTTAAACTTTTAGTTACTGTATTTGTTTAGCTGTAAGTTTTCCTAAAATAAAACAAATAAATATGTAAGTATATGTATAAAACAGAAAAAATTGGTGTTAAACAGAAAACAGGGATGTCACGGTGAAAACAGTAAATCTACTGTTAAAACAGTAGGGTTGGCAACACTGGTTTAGAGTATGCACGGTCGGTCGGTAGAGGTGTTACCAACTCTAAAAAATATTTTCTCCTAAAGCCAAAAAGTCAAACACCCCTAAAATTGCCACAATTACTTGATAATCCCCCTAAAGTAAAAAGCAATCATTATTACACTAACTAACAATTATAATTAAAATAAAGAATCCCCCCTGCTATCCCGTTGCCTACCTCAATAGGTTTGACAACTGCATACATACAAGGGGGTATAAAAGAATAATTTGCGTTTTATAATTTTAAACACACAGGCCACCCGTAACTGTATTTTTTTTCAAATCAACCTTGAACCTAGAAAGACATATTGTTGTAGCTTGATGTGCTGGCTGGCGTCTGTACAAAGATACACTTCACCTATTATTTTGTGAATAATTTCTGTAGTGCGAGAATGTTCTCGAACTGAGTTTGAATTTAGTATATAAGCTGTGACTTACGTCGATTACAAGAGAGTTATAGTAGGCGCCAGATAAATGTGGAATAAAGTACATTGACCTTTCCCTAATAACTGTTCATAGGTACCTGAACAATTAAATATGAATCGTTTTTCATTATTAGACAATGTTAAGGATCACGAGACATGATGATTCGGGACAGCTTTGTGTCATTAATTCCGTTTTTCAAATTAAAAATGTCAATAATTGTAGGTGGGTCAATGACCGTTATTCCACGATTATCTGGCGCCTACTATAGTTAGTTAGTAGTCGTGCGACTGACTCTTATAACCAGTCACGCTCCGGAGCATTTCATAGCTTCAAGGTCTGTTCAGCTCGAAGCGAGTGGATCCTGTCTTCTCTGATAAACTGATTCCTGATTCTTGAATTGGAGATCTTTTGCTGTCACCCGGCGCAGGGCCGACTCTCGCTCATGAGCTCCTACTTCAAGAAGAACTTTGAACTGCTGCTTGCTTTATGATGAAGAAGTTTGTCAAAATACTAGGATCCCAGGATATTAGAAGTCAGGTACGAGGACATCAGGATATGAAGAACTCCTCCATAATTTGTGCGTTGCTGTTCATACTGACATTACCAGGTCGGCTGAGCCGTAACGTTACAACTTCTGTGCTGACACCTACAGTTCCTGCACGTTCCCTGTAACTTCCTTTTAGGTCATGGATGAATGACGATTGGATAGCAGTTTTAGTTTTATTTGAAGATTTAAGAGTGCAAATAAAATAAAGCATAACGAACAAAAAAAAAATAGTAAGAAATACAAAAAATATAGGCAAAAGTTTCTTTAGAATAAGTATCTTTAGTTCAAAATGGTTGTTGATAAGTACTACTTATTTATTTAGGTTCACTAGCATTTATACATAGTTAATTTAGGTCACATTGTGAATTTGGCTTAAAAAGAGAAATACTGATAAGAGGTTCTGACGAATAACATGCCATTTTAATGATTAGGTTTAAAGAACTTTATTTCAATGACTTAATTGTATCTACCTTCAAACAAGAAAAAAAACAGCAAAATTACCTTGCCAGCCGGTGTCATTTGGCAACACTCATCCCTTTCAAATCATGTTAGTTCTTTATTTCGCCACGTTCATTTATATTCATGTCGCACTTTCTATAATGTCGAGAATGTCCGTAAACAGGGTTGCCATTATTTATTCTAATTCTCTACCGTGCAAATAGGATTGCCAAGTCATAAAGGTCGAAAACGGACGGTCGAACGCACAGAGTACACAGGCTGATTTTTTAAAGTGTGCGTGGATGGCCAAATCCGAAACTATGAGGAACATCAGAAGTCTCGAGCCCGATTTTGATGAAAACTGAAACAGCATCATTATAAATAAAATTATATAAACCTGATAACAGGATATTTAAAAATTCGGTATTCCTAGCCAAGAACCGCACCGGTTGATTTTGAAAAAAAAACCCTGTATTATTACACCATTCGAAAGTGTCGCTAACTCGCTACTGAGGATCAAATTCTGGCAAGTAATGGCAAACATAGGAATAAAGTTGCTACCAAATACTACAACAGTGTACTGGCTGTTGCTACTCCATTCCTTAAAGCAGTGACATCTCTCGGGAAGTTGTCGAACTACTTTTCTATAACACCTTCAGTATTATAATAGTACACTGTGGTAACATTTTTTTTTAAGGATGTGAAATCAGGAAGGGCGTATCAGACTCTTACTGACTAACACCCATCTGTGTTACTTTAAAAGACCTTGCGTTCCAGGGCCGCGGTGAAACTTTCGAACAAATTCCGCAACCCTGGTAGGCTCTGGCCCTAGCGGGCCCCGTCTCGTATGCTGAATTGCTGACATCTCTTTGAGGCGCGTGAGGAACACAACGGGCGTCTTTCCCTCGCGCGCCCCGCCTCCTCCTTCGCTAGCATTACTGCTTCGCAGAAGGAGGTGACCGCTTCCCAAGCCTCCTCCCTCCGGACCATGGATTTAACCAGGGCCGAACGCGAAAGGTCGCCGCCACCGATCGCCTCGACGAGGACAAGGCGGTGCTCAGCCCAAGCAGGGCAGACCTCCACCGTATGCGCCACCGTGTCCTCCGGGCGATACTCACAGTGCTGACACCCGGGCGTGTCCTCCCGCTTAATCCGAAACAGGTACCTCCCGAAACAGCCGTGTCCGATAAGTACCTGCGTCAGGCGGTAGTTGAGGACGCCGTGGCGTCTCTCCAGCCACTCCCCAAGGAGGGGCCTTACCGCCGCAATTGTGGCGTGTTCAACTCTGTGGTAAGTACCTACCTATAGATTATTGCTTTTTAATAAATTGTATTGTAATGTATACAAGATCATAATAGTTCTGCAACAAACAGAATTTTTGTGATCTTGTAATAATCGTGCCCAAATAATAATAGTTATTTATGATACTAGTGCGGTATTTGGTTTTTACCAACGAATACAAGAGCGAATTTGCTAATGGCGCTACGTGTGCGTGGTGGTGAAAATTTTAACTACATCTTTCGTCCCATTTTCCCTTTAGTATTAAAGTGAGATACACGTATTGAGGAAAAGCGCCTTCAAGGAGGTTCGATCATTCAGCTTATAATATATTCTAGTAATGTCAAACTCCTTGGTGAAATTCTTATATTATTTTATGGAAGTTAAAAAAAAAACGTTAAAGGATACACACGGCGCTATACAACGAGGAGGGCGGTAAAATTATTACCTACTTAGATGAGAGTACTACCCGTACGCGTTTACTTGACACCTGACTCGAAACTCGACTCGACCCCTATTCCCCACGCGGCGCCTCAGCCGTCGTCGCCTGCAGTAGCGTTAGCATAATAGACTACCTAGTAATTACCTACATTTAATTAAAAAATTAGATAAGTTGGCAACTGACGTTTTGGATTTTGTTCACGATCGGCGCCCTCTGAACGCCGATATACGTATAGCCATTTGTCTATGTAGCTGTTTTATTCAAAGTTCGTATTTGTTTTTGTAAGTTCGTATATACTTATTTTGATATCAGCATATTTTAAATTTATTTTCATTGTTGCTAGGTACAGTCCATTTCAATTCAAAGTTCTTAAAATGTAAATATTTTTTTAGTCCTTAATTTTAAAAGTCATTTTTATAGTCAGGGTACTTTGATACACAAAGAAAACACAAACTATCATGATATCGTAAAATGTCTAAAACTGTGTTTAATGAATGATATTTTAAAAAATACAGAGCGGTTTACATTACAAAGACTTTAGTGCTATTTTAACAACTGGCCGTCTAAAATATCATGTAGGTAGGTAGCCGCCATAATATTTTAGACGGCCGAACTCAGATATGCGAACTGTGTAGCAATTTAGAGATCAACCTTACATTTACAAAAAACCGATCAAGTCGATCCTTGGACGGAAAATGGTAAAGCAAACCCTCAATATTTAACGACCAACGACACCCCACACCATGGGGTAGACGATAAAAAAAGCCATCGCCAGTTTACATGTAGGGGGGCACCCTAAAAAAATGTATTTATTTTACCACTGTCGATGTCGGCATGATTAGTATGTATACCCATACCAAATTTCAACTTTCTAGTGCTAAGCGTCTCTGAGCAAAACCGCGGACGGACAGACAGATGGACATGGCGAAACTATAAGGGTTTCTTGATGACTACGGAACCCTTATATACCCATAAATCATACCAAACATTACACACGCATAACACTATTTTATATAGACGCCAGCACATCAAGCTACAACAATCGTTAAATTTTGATTTAAGTTAAAGGTTGATTGGGAATATTTAATTTTAGTTTAAGATTAAGTGCCTCATCATTTACAGAGAAGCACAACATGCACTAAATTATGCGCAGATAATAACATAATTAATTTAAATTATTAAAACATTGATTGAAAAATTAAAAATAATAACAACAAAAATCAATATTAATCAATATTCCCTTGCCATAGACCGCGATATTAAATATAAAGTTGAAAATATTATCTAAATTCAAGTAACTTCCTAATATTGATTTAATCATATACATTTATAAGCTTAAATAAAAAATATTTAAAAATAATATTTGTAAAAAGCTTACATATTGGAAACGATTTTTTTTTTGCACTGTGTTCTTTGGACAAACGTCATTCGAGCCAGGTGCCAATTTAACTAGCACGTTTAGTAGGTACCTATTTTACCGCATTATATGATGCGTAATTTTTATAATTCAAAAACGTATAGGTACAGGCTTTGTAAATGCATTTTTGAGCAAATGTGTAGAAAAAAAATAAAACGCATTTCGATTACTTTCTCTTTTTTATAACAGAAGTTTATAAAATTTTGAAGAAAGAATCGACATCTGCCAAATTTCATTTTTCATACATAATTGCCAAACTTTGTATGTAATACAATAAAAAATTGAGTAATCTTCATCTAAATTCTTTGTTTTAAAAAAACAAAGTTATTGTTGAAAAACCCAATACTTCTCAGGTGGTCCCATGGTCAGGATCTGATGATGGGATCCTTAAGAAATCGAGGGAAAACTTCAAATTTTATAGGCATTTTTTAAGCGATTTGGTATATAGCATAGTATTTTGTGGAAGGAAGAGTGTTTTCTCGGAGTGGTCCCATTTCAATTAGGTGAAGATCGGTGAACTTCGGAGATGGGCAACGGAATTCTTCAAAAATTATAAAAAATGGTCTGGGATTGCTATCAGCAGGCAATTATTTTTTGAGCAATGTCTTATAATAACAGCTGCACGGGTCGATCTTTAAGGTTAAGCGGCGCTTGCCAAGGTTGGTGTGAGCATCTTAACTTACCTACTTACCGAGTTAAGCCGTTGGTCCCGGCTGTCATTTGTAGATCTTTGGCAGTCGTTATGGATTGTCTGAATCCAGTAAATCGGGCTCTAGTCTTGCTAAGAAGTACCATGTTACTCAGTTAATGGGTTGTGGAGGTCTGGTAGGCAGGCGCTCCACGTAAAATACTGGTATTCAGCTGAATCCGGTTTGACTGGAAGCCGACCCCAATTTAGTTGAGAAAAGGCTAGGCAGATGATGATGTTGATTATTACCTAGTCAAAGATAATTTTAACTCCTTTTCTCTGAACTAGAACTACCTACTAGAAAACCTTACCTATTGTAACAGTGGGTATAAAACAAAAAGTGAACTTCAATCACACTATTTACAAGTTCGTACAGGATTAGGATATAGTAACAGCTTGCAACGTTTTCAGCAGCAAAAGAGGGCCTTCAAGTAGCTGGCAGGCAGTTTATAGCATTTCCCCCACCGGACGCGTCCGGTAGATGGGAGTGGTGGCTTGGCTTGGCTAGGGTAGGCTGATTCGTGTGGCGCGCTGTGATTGGCTGAGGCGGTGTGGCGTTACATTCGGCCGTCCTGAAACAATGATTGCTCCCGCAATGGGAGAAGGCTTGGTTAACTTTCAAGTAGGTCAATTAGGTCTTCAGTTTCAAGTTGTTCATCAGAACTGCTGGCACTGTCAGATATGGGAACCGTACTATGATAAGGTCTTAAGGAGTCGGCTGCAACCAGACCTGTAAAGGCTTTGTATCCTCGGAGTCCCTTGATACTTCGAATCCTATATCTGTCATTGCCAACTACCTTGGTTATAATGTACGGGCCTGAATAAACGTCGTCAAGTTTAGTATTCACTTTAGTTGCACTGCTTGTGGGCGCTTGCCGCCAAAGAACTAAATCCCCCTTTCTATAGATGCGGCTTGTTTTGCGTTTCTTATCATAGTAGCATTTCATTTTATCGCTTGCTATCCTTAATCGAGCACTTGCTTTGTTCCGCCTAATCTCCACTGGCTCACAAATATTTTCATTACTAACAACATCGCAACGTGACCTAGCATTTTAGGTAAACATTAAATCATAGGGTCGGTAGGTTGTACTTTCATTCGCAGTATTGTTAATACCCCAGAGAATATCAGGTAAGCTATTCGCCCAATTATTAGAAGCCTGGCTAGGGTCGGTGGCCCGCAACGCATTCAATAGGGTCCTATTAGTAAGCTCCACTTGACCATTGGCTCGCGGGCATGCAACAGAGGTCAAAATGTGTCTAAACTGTTTGTCAGTTGAAAACTTTTTAAAATATCTGCTGGTAAAAGCCTTCCCATGGTCACTTACAAGTTTATCAGGGTATCCAAATAAGCTAAATATTTTTTTTAGGGTTCTAATAGTTTCCACGGAATTGACTGTGCGGTATATAGGCTGTTCACTAGTTAACTTTATTTTCATTTGTAATAAATCTGTGCAACCTAAGTCTTGTGTTTTATTCGCAAAACAGTCACTGTAATTAGTCAATAAAGTAATTAAACTATCGTGATCGTTTTTATTTAATGTGTTTACCCGACCTGATCGCATCTATGTTTACTCCCCCAATAGTGTTATTATGAACTAGGCTAGTTTGCAATAGGGACGCTATGTGATGGCTACAGTAATTATTGACTTTGGCTACAGCAGTAGATGGCAAAGAGTAAAAATTTGATTGGCTAACCTGAACATCTGGTGGCGGCGAAGCAATGCAGCTGTCAGCTGTGGTCAGCACTTGGCCTTGTTTCCAAACGATGTTTTGTGAGCCATTGTTGACAATCTTGATATACCCGACGGCTCCTCGTAGAATGGTGGCAGGAATCGAGTAGGATACACCTCCCAGCTCATAATGTTGTGGCGATGTGACTGCATCGTTATCTTCATCGTTACCTAGCACGTTGACTTTAATGATGGAAAGTCCAGGCAAAAGGCACTCTTCTTCGGAAGTGACGACCTTGAAGCGGGTGCGCTCTTCGATTACATCCATGTGTCTTGTGAAGTTGGTGTCTTGTTTGAGGGTGGCTTTTCCTTCGCTGACCTCCAAGGTCATTCCGTCGCTGTTAATAATGGGCTGTCCAACCAAAAGATTAATGTTTCCCATATCTACGTCTGATAAGTGAGCCTTGCAGGGAATAAGTATGCCATCGATTTCGAGTTGGAAAGCAACTTCCCCGCGGCTGGGTAAATGTTCTCCAGAGAAGTTCTTGAGGATGGTGCCAGTAGGGTTGATTTCTAGATCCAGAAGTTTCGACACGTGGGTAGAAAGTACGTTAACTTGGCTGCCGGTATCGATGTATGATTTTACGTATATGCCATTGATTTTCACAGCTTTTTCATAAATCTTGTTGTGACTTTGTAAGAACTTGATTTCTTTAACTTTATCGTCTGCTTGAGTCGCGGGTTTTGGAGCGATTAAGCAGCGTGGAGCAATGTGGCCTGGTTTACCACATTTGAAGCATGTTCGCGAATCTGGATAAGGGCAGTTACGTAGTATGTGGCCAGTCTTCTTACAGCGTGGACATGGGTCAGTGTCAGGGTTGATAGAAGTATATTTCTTATCGGTTCCCGGTCGATTGATGGCATCTTTATTAGGCGCACGTGTTCCAGTTGACGTTGACGGTGGCTGGTAGTCATCCAGCGCGCAGAGGAAGCCTTCATATAGCTCTTCGGGTCGCTCGCATTGATATGCCCTCGCATTTGCTTGGAGTGATGGTGGCAAACCACGAATAATGCAAGAAACAGTCGCATTGTCGCCCAACTTACACCGGAAGCACATGGCAACTTTGTCTTGATAGTATTTCGTCATCGATTCGGCCGGTAATTTCTTCCTGTTCATCATCTCTTCTAACATATTTCCGAAATCGCGATGTCGGGGAAAGGCACGTATCACCATCTGCTTCCAATCTTCCCAGGAGTAATCGTATTCGTCAAGCCGGTTATACCATCTTCTTGCTGGACCTCTTAATCTATCTTGCAGGTAAAACGACTTCGTAGTTTCACTCCAGTCATGAATTTCGCCAAGTTGATCAATCTTTTTGAGCCATGCTGACGCAGTAGTACACTCTTCCGAGTCGGGGTCAAACTCTGGAATCAGTGAGGCTGCGCGATGTTCTCTTCTTGTGGTGACGAAGGGTATCTCTTCGTTTAACCCTTGCACGGCCTTTTGTACCTCGGTTTTCAGAAGTCTTCGAAGAATTTTCCGGGCTGGAGGTGAGGCTGGTGGGGAGACTTCGTCTTCGACTTCGTCGCTTGTTTCAGATGCTTCTTCACGTGATAATTCGTTCCAGCCTTGAGGACGAACCATGCGGCCTGCCCTTATTGCATCGGTGTGATTACGCTTCATGACTTTTTGTTTTTTTTTTGGGTATACCACTTCTGAGATGTAACAGTGGGTATAAAACAAAAAGTGAACTTCAATCACACTATTTAATTAAAATTACAAGTTCGTACAGGATTAGGATATAGTAACAGCTTGCAACGTTTTCAGCAGCAAAAGAGGGCCTTCAAGTAGCTGGCAGGCAGTTTATAGCATTTCCCCCACCGGAGGCGTCCGGTAGATGGAGTGGTGGCTTGGCTTGGCTAGGGTAGGCTGATTCGTGTGGCGCGCTGTGATTGGCTGAGGCGGTATGGCGTTACACTATTTAGTAATTCCGATCCGTTTGCATAGGAGCTAAGTCAAGCAACACTTGCCGAGGTATGGTCCGTGAATGTGTGACCATTTATTACATACCTAGAACCCTCCGTGCTTCGCAAAGCTCGTTGAGTTGTTAGTTTCGGCTGTCATTTGTACTTAAATATCTGACGTAGGTCGTTACGGATAGTTTAGGCACCACAAGGTCTGACATCTGGCGGTCTCTTGCCAAAACCCCTTGGCAGGTTTTGAATTTTTGACTTGTGTAAGATTTCCTGTTACCCACTTACTGGGTTTTATAGATCGGACCTCCACAAAACACTGGTATTCAGCTGTAACCGGTTAGACTGGAAGGCGACCCCAAATACATATTATGTAGTATGTTAAAAGGCTAGATAGTTGGATTGCGTAGGATTTATAAGTTCTATATTTATTTAACCGTAAACGAGTGGTTTTGACAGCTGCTGTGGATTGACGTAATTGGATCACGTGGCCGGTCTTTACATGAACCCCAACTGTGACGCACAGAACATCGTTACTTACGCAGTCTAACGAAAATCGATTTATACTGTTGCATTTCTAGGTTCCGTAGGTACCAGAAAGATTAAATAATTATTAAGGAACCTTAACTTTATCTTCAACTTTCAAGAGTTAGTTGATCTGTCAGTCACGACTGCGTCGACTGCTTATTTCAGGAATGAAAAAGTTTGAAATCTGAAGAATTATGAACTGGTTTTGCCCAAAGAAAACCGATTCGAATTGAATGGCAGCATAGGGTTGCCAACCGTACTCTACAAAAGAGTGTACTCTATTTTGCGTAGACGTACTTTATAATCTACAAAAGCAGTAGAGTACCCTAAAATACTCTATTTATTTTGACTCTGTGTTTTTATTAAACTGAATTAAATCCTACCATTTCAGTTTTCCACCCAAGGATTTTTTGCCTGTTCGGTCATTATTGCAAATTGGTGGTGATAAAAAAATCACTGCTTCATTAGAATAATCTAGTACTCGTACAATTAATTAAAAAAAACTAGTCAAGTGCGAGTCGGACTCGCGTGCAAAGAGTTCCGATCGAAATTTTATTTTTGTAACATGTTATTTTAACACTATAGACTTTTTATAGGTTTTTCTGTAATCTATAAGTAAAGAACTATTAACTGCATTTTTTTTTCACACAGCACAGTAGTTTCGAAGGTAAGTGTAATTTTTATTTTACCTTCAAAACGTTTTATTTTAAAATTATGATAAATATATCATTGAAACCCTCAAAATAAACACTTTCATTTAATTTGATATGTCACTACCATGTTTGTTTGGTGTCAATACCTTTACGAAAACATTATGTACTTATGTCAGAAATAATTTACATCTTTTTAATAAAAGAGGCGAGGGACCAATTAGTCCAACCAAGTTTCAGACTAGCTAAAGTAGCCTCATCTTTCATGGGGGTTTAAAATTTAATAATAAAATACCTCCCCATATATTGGAACTAAATGAGTCAAAATTTAAATCTTGTATTCAACGCACACTATGCAGGCACGCATTTTATAAGTTGGGGGATTATATTGAAGATAAAAATGCTTGGCTCAATGCTGGTCCGGCTCCACAGCCACTCACGCAATATTTTCATTGTATAGACTCAATTTATTTAGCATTGTATAATTTCATGCATTAACGGTACATGTGTTAGTTCTATTTACAGTTTAACTTAAACTATAACTATCAGTTTTGGGTGTCTTCGACTTGAATGTACTTTGGTAGTTGGGAGTGTCGTATTTACTCAAAAGTGTCATGCGTAATATCAATTGGCTCTCTTCAAAATGGTTGAGCCGAATGGTGCTAGCGTGCATGCGTCATGCTCGTGAACGGGCGCCGTCACGCGTCAGCTCGGACTGGTCATTTTGAGGCTGCCACGGTTTATTTTAATTGTTTATTTTTACTCCGGATGTTCTTATCCGATCTTTTACATCGTGCATCGTTCTCACATATATGTATAATTTATATACGAAACTGATATTATAAAGAGGAAAGATTTATTTGTTTGTTTGTTACGATTTGGCTCCAAAACTACTCAAACGATTATGAATATTCTTTCACCATTACACTACCACTAGCTACATCTTCACCGAGTAACATAGGATGTATTATATTTTCAAAAAAGTTAGAGATCCCTACCTAAATTGCAACAATGTAACCCAAAGTATCAAAATTTTGCATATAAAGTCATTATTTTGCGTGCAGTTCGAGAAATATTGACGATATATAGAATAGTGTTCTATATAATAATAGTACTCATGATTGCTCATAAAAAAGTCCGCGTTGGCATATGTCTAACTATTATAGTTATGTTATAGTTATGCCACAATAACAGTCTTTGTTTAAATTATTGAGGTCAAATACGGGTGGAATCAAATAGTGTTGATATTAGTATTATGATATTAATCCTTATCCATTTAAATGGTTTGATATTAAGGTTGACAATGTACATATGTATGTAAATTACACTTTTAACTATTCAAATCGGGCCTTTCATTTAAAAGTTACGAAATGCTCTAAGTAAGAAAAATGTTGCGGTTTGAGCGAACTGGGGAGAATCTTAATGCCTGGTCCGATGTAGTTGAAACACGGCTTTAATGATTTAAAAAAAACAAGAATAACAAATGTTTGGATTTTTCGAAAACAAACCCCTAAATGGGCGAAACGGGTGATAAAGTTTTTAGGGGAGGACATTATTGCTTACTTCAATTTACGTGGAAATTGGAACGAACAAACTAAAAGTGAGTGACAATTTTTTAATCAACCCTTGACGGGGTGAACGGGGTGAATAGTAGGTTGATCCTGAGACTGTTAAATAATAATAACAATGTCTTGGGACAACTCAAACACGGTCATCTGATCCCAAACTAGGCAGAGCCTGTGCTATGGCAATCAGACAACTGTTAAACATACTTATATATTTCTAAATACATACATATTATAGACAAATTACACCCAGACACTGAACAAATGAATATCGTTGTGCTTAATTTTCCATGACAAACCTTAAAAAAGGGTTAGAGGGGGCGTTGAAGTTTGCGGAGTACCAACTAAATCCGCGCGGTCGAAGTCGCGGGCAAAGTGCTAGTCTTATAATATTTAGGGTTTCGAAGTCAACAAGGAACCCTTATAGTTTCGCCATATCCGTCTGTCTCTCTGACTGTCCATCTCGGTTTAGCTCAGAAACGCTTAGCACTAGAAAACTGAAATTTAGTATGGGTATACATATTAATCACGGGTGTGTAACGATTGACATAATACCAAAATATCTAACGTTCACTTGACATAATTTCAGTTAACATAATTTTGTTTAACATATCAGTTGACATAATGAATTGTTGATATAATTTCATTTTACCTAATTTCATATGACATAATGAACATTTCCTATAATGCACATTTCACATAATATTCATTTAGCATATTATTCATTTACTATAATATTCATAATCTGTAATGGACTTTGGGGCACCCCGACTCGGATAGGTTAGGTTAGTTATTTTTTTATAAACCACCCAGAAGTAGGAGCCCCGCGAGGCGGGGCTCCGTCGACCAAGCCCACCCTCGACCATGCATAGAATATTTTAAGGTTTGGTTAAGTGCCATTTGAGTTAGGCTAGAACTGTGCCCATTAAACATGAATGAATGAATTCATTAGGTCAAATGAACGTTATATTAAAAGAATATTATACACATTGAAAATTATATAAAATGAACGTTATACTAAATGTTGTATGTTAAATGAATATTATATGATATGAAACATTAGGTCATATGAATTTATGTCATTTGATATTATGTCATATGAACGTTAGTTCAAGTGAAATTAGAGCATTTGTTATTATGCCAAACATTACACACCCATTAATCACACCTACTAAGCGGTATAATAATATCTTGAAATATCTTTTTTTAGGGTAGACCCACATGTAAAGTGGCGATGTTTTTTTTATCGTCAACTCCATATTGTGGGGTGTCGTTGGATAGGTAATTGAATAAAAATATTGAGGGTTTGCTAAAACCATTTTTGCATCTAAGGATCCGTTTGCGAAATATTAATTTTTGTTAGGGTCAAGTGTCCCTCCCCCCTCTGCCAGCTAAACGGTTGTTTTTGGAGACGTGAAAAAAATCATAGCAGTAGCATATATAACGAATTTAAAAGGAAAACTATCACAGCTAAGTAGGCTTAACAAGTTAACGAGTAACAGTCGACCAACTTATAAAATAGAACTGGGTAAGTCAAAAAATCCTAATAATTCCATAGAAAATGATTTAAAACCAAGTGAATTTGTAACTTTGTAATCTAATAATAGTTTAGTACATTTTACTATTTTTCTGGCATGGTTTAGGTTAGGTTAGGTTAGTCGTTAGGTGGGGTGCGTGCAGAAAACCTCCTCGTGTGCCTAACGGCTGCTGGTTCCTTACGAATGCGTTCGGGGGAAAGAGCAGTTGTCGGGCCGGTGCACCCTGGGCACGGCCAATAGGCTCTCCATGTCGGAGGGGCTATTGTCTGTGGCGAATTTCTGCGGGGGAGGGGGAGCTTGTTGCTCCACGACGGTTCCTCCACGTGTCCCTCTGATTCGCAGAGGGCACTGTGAAGGAACGTCTGAGTTGGGGTCGCTCCTGTCCGATCGACAGTCGTCGATTGGCGAAGGATGCGACCAATGCCGCTGCGGTGCAGGCGCACCAAAGCGGCAGTTGCTCTCTCTTCACGGAGCAATCCTGAAGAGAGAGTTCCCGACGGGTCCGCTGAGTCGGGTTGTCCGGACAGCGGACGGAGGCATGTATAATGCCGCCGTCGGGGGCTCGGCTTAACCGCCCGGCCCAGAGGAAGGATACCTCTAAGATAAAAAACCCCCAATCCTAAGCTCTGAAGCACGGTGAGAGGATGCATGGCTGGAGGGAGTCCAGTCGTTAGCGCTTCCCCTGCAGAGCACCTGCCGCACTCTGCAGTATGTAGGCTTACCGGGTACCTAGGCTCTGCCCGGTGGACATACTTACCTATATCAACTCGTGGGAACTACATGGATACAGTTAAAACCCAAAAAACAAAAAATGATGGTGGGCCAGTTATGGCGCAGATTGAGGACTCTGCCGAAAGTGGCAGCGAAAGCCAAGGAGGCTTACGCACCCCCTCCAAATTCTGGGGGAAGCGTTCGCGCGGGGAGGGTTTGAATCCCTCCTCAAGCGAGGAGGAATTGTCGGCTGCAAAAGTGCCGACATCTCGGAGAGGTGGTCGCGCAGCGATGAGTGGATCGTCCACTCGTCTGCCGCAGCGCGACCAAAAGGGTCGTTTTTTGCGGCCCGCTACGCCGATCCCAGCGGTCCGCTTGGATCGACCCGAGGAAGAGAGCGACGAGACCATGCTCGCTGACCTGAGCGGAGATTCCGCTGCGTCCCCGCTGTTGCTAGACAGCAACAAAGCGGAGATTAACGCCGCAAAGCGGGCGCAGCGGAAGGCGGTCGCGGCCGATGAGGTCGGTGAGCTGGCTCGGCAGGCTCGAGAGCGGCGGGCCGCTCAGGCGGCCTCCGGGGAGGGCGTAACGGCGGCGGCACTCGGCCGCCAGGTTCTGGACGGCGTGGACGTTGTCCTGAAAGTTGCCACGAAGTCGGGCAGCTTGAAGGGCACGTTCACGCGCGCCCTAAAAGAGGCGGCAGATGGCATCAGGGAGGTGGTTGGGGTCCTCCTTGAAAGAACGAGCTCTGAGGAGACGGCGAAGCTGTGGGAGGAGAACAGCCGTCTCCGAGCAGAGATGGAGGACCTCAAGCGGGAGGTTGCCGCACAGAGGGGGTCCGCCCCTTCAAAGAAGCGTATGGCTCCCGCAGCTGCCGGCTCTCGGGCAGTTGCGTCTCCGCCGTCAGCCCCTGCCCCTGCACTGTCAACCGATGCGGACGTCGAACGGATCGTCCGCATCTGCATGCAGCAGTGCGGGGGCATGATGAATGCCCGCCTGGAGGCCTTGGAAACAAGGCTCCTCCCGGCCCAGAACCTCCGGCCACCGCTAGCGGCGGACAGGCGGAGGATGGAGGAGGCCGCAAGGCCAGGGCCGTCGACAATGGCAGCTGGAAAGGGGGGCAAAAAGCCCGCGGAGGGGCCTAAAAAGCCCGCGGAGGGTGTGTCAGCACCCCCTTCCAGCTCAACTGCGACTCCGGTGACCGCGTCCGACCCAACAGAGGCTTGGACGACGGTCGTCAAACGGGGTCGCAAGAAGAAGGCGGCGCCGCCGGCTCAGCCCAAGCCCGCACCCAAAAGGAAAAGGAGGACCCGAAAGGGTAAGGCCCCACGCTCTGCGGCTGTGGTAATAACACTGCAGCCGGCAGCTATCGAGAGGGGCCTTACCTACAAGGAGGTCCTTGAACAGGCGAAGGCCAAGGTCGCGTTCCCCGACCTTGGCACACCGACCGGCTTCAGGATGAAGTCGGCGGTTACGGGGGCGCGTCTGTTCGAGGTGTCGGGACCCTCGGGCAGCGAGAAGGCGGACATCCTGGCCGCCAAACTGAGGGAGGTCCTCAAGGATGAGGACGTCCGAGTGTCCAGGCCTGTAAAGACCGCCGATTTGCGCGTCGATGGCCTGGACGACTCGACGACCCCAGAGGAGGTCGTGGCGGCCGTCGCTCGAAGCGGTGGATGTCCGCCGGGCGACGTGCGGGCGGGCGAGATCCGCGCCGACGCTGCCGGGCTCGGCGTCATTACGGTGAAGTGCCCGGTAGCGGCGGCAAACAAGATAGCCGTCAGCGGACGGCTATTGGTGGGATGGGTTGCGGCACGAGTGAAGCTGCTGCAACCCAGGGCTATGCGGTGCTACCGCTGCCTTGACGTTGGGCACGTCAGGGCACGTTGCGCCGCCGCAACTGACCGCAGCGAGCAATGCTATCGCTGCGGTAAGCCCGGCCACAAGGCGGCAGCGTGCTCCGCGACGCCAAACTGCAGCCTCTGCACGGATGCAGGGAGGCCCGCGGGGCACGTCGTCGGCAGAAAGGCCTGCCCGCCCGCCCCAAAAAAGGGCAACAAGAAGGGGACAACCAAGGCTGTCGGGGGCCCTTTACACCCCCCTCAGCCTGGTTGCTCTTCGGCCGACTCCCGGCCTAAGAATGGTGCCGAGGGAATGGATTGTGCGTAATGGCACAATTCCATTTCCTCCAGGGCAATATCAACCACTCTGCCAGGGCTCAGGATCTCTTACTCCAGAGCATGGCAGAGTGGTCGATCCATGTGGCTGTGGTCGCCGAGCCGTATTACGTCCCCCCCCCGAGATGATTGGGTGGGTGACCTGGACGGCTCGGTGGCCATCATCGGCGGGGCTCTTGTCGACCCGTCCCGAGGTCACGGCTGGGTGGCCGCCCTCGCGGACGGCGTTGGCATTGTTGGGGCGTATTTCTCGCCCAACAAGAGTCTCGCCGACTTCGAGAGCTTCCTTGTCGAGTTGGGTGCCGTCGTGAACCGGTACCACCCTCGCCCGGTGCTGCTGCTCGGGGATCTCAACGCCAAGTCTGCGGCGTGGGGATCCCCGGTCACCGATGCCAAGGGTGAGGCGTTGGAGGAGTGGGCGGTCACGACCGGCTTGACCGTCCTGAATCGGGGTTCGGTTTACACGTGCGTGCGACTGCGGGGTGGTTCTATAGTGGACGTTTCGTTCGCTAGCCCCGCTCGCCGTGGAGGTGGAGACGTTGTCGGATCACAGATACATCCGTTTCAACGTCTCCCCCCAGACCGCGGGCGGCCGCAATCCAACGGCCCCGCGAACGGACGGTCCGCGTTGGGCGCGAAAGCGCCTCGACAGGGAGCTACTCGAGGGGGCTGCTATTGTGCAGGCCTGGATCCGGGAGTCGGCAACGACCGGACCCGTCGACGTCGAAGAGGAGGCGCAGTGGTTCCACGGGGCGATGACGCAAATTTGCAATGCGTCAATGCCCCGGGTTCGCACACAACCCAGAAGGCGCCAGGTGTACTGGTGGTCCGCCGAGATCGCGCAGTTGCGCGACTCGTGCGTGGAGGTCAGGCGCCAGTACACCCGATACCGGAGAAGACGTCGTTGGGTCCCTGACGAAGAAGCCGCGCGGTATGAGGTGTACCGCGAGGCTAAGAAGGCTCTGTGGCTGGCCATCGGCGAGGCGAAGACGCGAGCCAGGGAGGAGATGTTGGAGACTCTAAACGGGGATCCGTGGGGGCGTCCTTATCGCTCGGTCCGAGGCAAACTCGGACCATGGGCGCCCCCGCTTACGGAGAGTCTCCAACCCGAGCTGCTGGAGGACGTGGTAGCAGCCCTCTTCCCGGCACGAGCGGAGCACGCTCCGCCGCCGATGGCTCTGCCCACAGCCGCAGAGCCCGAAGAGGACGCCAGCGTCCCAGAGGTGACACAACCAGAGTTGAGGGCGGCCGTGACACGGCTCCGGGCGAAGAACACTGCCCCGGGGCCCGACGGAATTCACGGCTGTGCGTTGGCCCTAGCTCTAAAGGAGCTGGAGCCCCGACTAAGAGGACTCTACTCGGCGTGCCTTGAGCAGGGCCAGTTTCCCGCTTAGTGGAAATCTGGTCGTCTGGTCCTGCTCAGGCAAGCGGGGCGCCCTGCGGACTCGCCGTCCGCGTACCGGCCCATAGTGCTGCTCGACGAGGTGGGAAAGCTGTTTGAGCGGATAGTCTCAGCCCGCCTCGTCAGCCACTTGTGCGGACAGGGGCCGGACCTGGCCGAAAGCCAGTACGGCTTTCGGCAAGGGCGCTCCACTATCACGGCGATATCGCGAGTGAGAGTCCTGGCGGAGGAAGCAGTGTCGCGGGGCGGTGTGTTGTTGGCGGTGTCCTTGGACATCTCCAACGCCTTCAACACCCTGCCCTGGAGTTGTATTCGGGAGGCATTACGATATCATCGAGTGCCTTCCTACCTCCGCCGCGTCGTCGGGGCTTATTTGGCGGAAAGGTGTGTCACCTATCTGGGACGCGATGGCAGATACCAGCGCCCCATGTCGTGCGGTGTTCCGCAGGGTTCGGTCTTGGGCCCGCTCCTGTGGAACATCGGGTACGACTGGGTGCTGAGGGGCGAGCTCCGGCCGGGAGTGCAGCTGGTGTGTTACGCTGACGACACACTGGTCACTGCCCGGGGGAGCTCGCACAGGGAGGCAGGGAGCGAGCGCCGCCGCCGGGATCGCACATCGTGGTCGGGGGGGCCCGTATCGCTGTCGAGTCCACCATGAAGTACCTGGGATTGGTGCTCGACAGCCGGTGGGATTTCGGCCCCCACTTCCGGCGGCTGGCGCCCAAGTTGTTGGGCGCGGCGGGGGCGCTGTCAACGCTGCTTCCCAATCTGGGGGACCCGAGCACCGCCTGTAGGCGGTTGTACGGGGGGATCGTGCGATCGATGGCCCTTTATGGGGCCCCGATCTGGGCGGCTGACCTGACGGCCAGCACCATCACTGTTCTGCGGAGGCCGCAGAGGGTGATGGCCGTCAGAGTCATCAGGGGATATCGCACGATCTCCTACGAGGCGGCTTGCGCACTGGCCGGATCTCCGCCGTGGGACCTGGAGGCGAAAGTGCTCGCGTCACTACACAGGTGGCGCGAGGACGCGCGGGCGCGCGGCGAGCGACTGACGCAGCGACACCTGGAGTTGCGTCGGTCGCAGCTGCGCGAGGTCCTGGTGGCGGAATGGCGGGACAGGCTTTCGAGCCCTTCCGCCGGCCTCATCACCATCGAGACCTGTGGCTCGGGAGAAGGCACGGCTCTCTGACGTTTCGTGCGACGCAGGTCCTCTCGGGGCATGGCTGCTTCGGGAGGTTCTTGTGTCGCATAGGCAGGGAGCCGGACGCTCGATGCCACCACTGCGTCGACTGTCGGGAGGACACGGCGCGGCATACGCTTGCAGAGTGTGCAGCTTGGGAGGAGCCGCGCCGTGCCCTCATCTATGTTGTAGGCGGTGACCTCTCGCTGCCGGCCGTGGTCCATGCTATGGTCGGCGGTGAGGAGTCCTGGGACGCGGTGGTCTCCTTCTGCGAGACAGTTATCGCGCAGAAGGAGGCTGCGGAAAGGGAGAGGGAGATCACAACCGCTCTCCCTGCCCGCAGCAGGCGCATCGGGCGTCGGAGGAGGGCATACGCTGCCCTCTTCCGGCCCCCCTAACTGGGTCCAGGGGCGGCGGACTTGGGGATGTCCGTCGCCCCCCACTCATCCGGACCCGAGGTGGCGGCGCGTGGTGTTCCCGTGCGCCCCTCTTTGACGTAGCGAGGGGAGTTAAACACCTCACTCCCCTCGCCGACGCGAGGTGGCCCGCAGAGGCGGGCCGGCACCAGCCGGGGATTGCGGAAGTCACATACGTTCCCGCGATCCCCGGCGTAGGTGGCAGATGGAACACCGGGGTGGTTTTAGTCAGTAAGAGTCTGACAGACCCCTCCACCCGCCCCAGTGTGGAGGATTTCCATGAATTTCCCCCCGAGAACAAAAAAAAAAAAAAAGGTTAGTCGTTAGGTTAGTCGTTCGTTGTCGTTACGTCCGTCGCCGGGTGCGACGGACGTGTTCCGACACGCACTTGGCCGGTTTTTCCTTTTTATTATTGTTTTTTTTTTATTTTGTTTTGTTTTATTTTATTAGCAAAACACAGTTTGACACATGTTCAAGTACACATAATTATTACCAGGGCCGCAGGGGACAGAAAAATAATAACAAAAATAGTTTGCTAGAGATGGGTAAAGTACAGTCAATACAAAATTTGAGCCCTGACTCCTAAACTAGGAAGATCCTGTATCCTAGGAGGCAGTGTCTTTGCATAAATAGTGGACGATCAAATTATGAGCGTACTAGCAGATTCGGATAGTCACAGACAAGATATGGAGTAAACATTAAGAAATTTAGCTAAATATGTCACCGGAAAATAGCAAACTCCGTAAGATTATAAAATAACGTGAAAGATTGTAAACTCTCGATAAATTGTCAACTGAACATTTGGAATACTTTTTACGCATCAAAATTTGATAGTCTATAATCTCTCGAAGTCATTCCGAGAAAATATGGACTGACATAAACTGGCGACCAATCAGCTGTCTGGTCTACAATTTACCTCCACAAATAACTGCAGTGTCATCAGCATAGGTGAATATTTTGGCATTTGTGAGAGGTATGCAGCAAAGCTCGTTGATGTAAACCTGGAAAAGGGTCGGGCCAAGCACACTGCCCTGCAGTACACCGAAGGTGGTGGTTTCCTCTCTACTGACATGGTCACCAACAGTCTACGGTTAGTGAGATAGCTTGCAAAAAAAATTATGAGCTAAGCCACGTATTCCGATGTCCTCCAATTTCGATAGGAGGGTAGGAACCGAAACTGTGTCAAATGACTTTTTTAAGTCTTGGAATAAACCTAGGATTTTCTGTTTTTGATCTAGCTTTATGTCATCAAATTCAAGGAGGACCAGTGAGTTAAGGGGAAACATTTTTACGAGGCTGTGTGCATTGGCTGGAGTGATATTAGACGCGAGGTTTTTGCCAAAATCCGCGAAGTACACACACGATCAACAGCTCCTTTGGGATTAGATTCTATTTAAATAAGATTGTAGACGATGTTGGTGTTTTTTAACAGTTTGTAATGTCTTTAATTTTATTCCAAAGTGTCTTAACATTTGTTTTAGCGTTCTCTAACTCATCCTTTTCAAACTGAGCTTTTAGGCTATGTATATAATGTTAAAGTTGTTTCGGTAGCGATTGTATTTGATTCTTAGGATGCCATTATCAGGTGACTTTTTAGTGTTCATGTGAAGTAAATCACGATGACGACATACATCGCATGAAACCAGGTGTTATCCATGGCTTAATATTTGGGAATTTTAACCTCGTATGTATATTTTTTTACTAAGCCCTGGATAACACTGATAAATTCGTCTGCGGCTACATGCGCATCGTCCACACTCATGATATATGAGAGGTCCATCCCTTCAATTACCTGAACCAGCATAGCGTAGTCTACTCGAGAAATAGTTTTTTGAGGTTTTTTGGTCGGTTTTGTGTCTATGTATCAAGATAGGCATGTGGTCTTTAATAAATAATTCCAAAATAAGTGTTGTTGCTGGTGTTTTACATTTGAGAATGATATGAACGAGACAGTTTGTTCCTCTCGTGATGAGCCGGTAAAAGGCCATGCGACGCGCTTAATGTTAAGTAGTCAGATGTACGGTCGTCATTATTAGAAGGTTTAAAGTCCACGTTTACATCCCCCACGATAGCAACAGTTAGAAATGTTTTTAATTGAGTAAGCACAGTATCCAAACTATTTAAAAAACATTGAAATTGTTCTTTTTTGTTAAATGATGGCGAGCGGTAGATCGCAACTATTTCTGTTTTATTATTAATTTTGGCATACAAGACAGTTCGCATTTGTGAAGTCTGGTTCTTCAGCAGAACAGGCCAATTCTTTTTTTGTAAAAATCACAATGCCGTCAGGCACAACAAATACAACCTGGTAAGATCAGTAGAATAAATGTACTAAACAAACGTATTAAAACTAAACAAACATTGAGACACAACTTATTATGAGGGCAAAGTTACTTAAAGAGCAGCTGTTGAAATAACATGTAAGGAAGAATGTAGATGTAAATTGTGATGTGTTATATTTATAGTTTTGTATGTGGTGTACGATAACTATTGTTGAACTTACGGTGAAAGGACACACCAAGGTCAGTCTATAATGAGTGGAGTATAGAATGTATCAAAGTCAAAGTCAAAAACGTTTATTTCAATTAGGCCATTAAACGGCACTTTTGAACGTCATTGTTTACAGTTCAGTAAAATAATAATGTAACATTAATAAAGTGACTCTACTGTCCATTCGGAAAGGTAGATTCTTATGGAGAAGAACGGACAAGAAACTCCATAGTTACTCTTTTCAAATAATGATTTTACAAAATTTGGTATACAAAAATTAATTTAATATTATGTGAGGACGATGCACCCCGAGTATGCTACTTATAAGAACAAAGTATCACCAGCAGAGGTAAACTTATTCATTTCCTAAAGATATTTAGGTAAATGGTACTCACATATTTACAGATAATCTTAATAACCATTAATTAAACAGAAAATAAAAACACAAAAAAGAAACCGTATACCTATCTATAAAGTTAATTAATAAATCAACCAGTTTGATTTTGTCTACACCCTTGATTGTCCTATGGAGCAGGACCAGCATTTCCAAGCATTCTTATCCTGAATGTAATCTTCTAATTTGTAATATGCTTTTTTACAAAGTGTACTTTTAACATAAGTTTTAAATTTTCTTTCATTTAGTTCTAATATGTCAGAAGGTATTTTGTTGTATGATTTAGGGTATAGAATAAACTTACGTAGGGGTTGAATATTGGGTACAATTAGCATAACTTTGTAGCTCATTTATTGCAAAAATGATAACAAAAACTGTATAACTGACACAATCACTATAAGTCACTGAGTTGACTGATTCATCACCAAATTTGTCAGACAACGCTCCGATTTAATGAGGATATCCTATTTCTTTACGAATAAAAATGAAGCCATCTTTAGTCCAGCAAAACATATACTTTTGATCCTTTGCAAATTCTCTCGCCTTGAAAAATAGTGTTCTCGCGAGAACACTATTTTTCAAGGCGAGTGTTCCGCAACATAGACGGGCTGCTGGTCTCCAGTAAAACCGAGGTTGTGTGTATTCAGTGTTTCACCTTTAGGCTGTTTTTTATTGTTGTTGCGGACGTTGGTAATCAGCTGGTTTTTTGTATGCACTTTCATGAATTCGGTTACGATAGGTATGGTAGTACCTTTTTTGCCGGGAAGGCGATAAACATCCCGAATCTCCAGTTTGGTCAGATCAGAGATTGTTTCATTCTCTTTAGTAGGTATATTCCTGAGAACTACACATGAAGAGCGGTTGGACTGTTGCAGATCCTGGATTTTGTTTTCAAGATCTTATATACAGTTTTTATAGGCGTGATTTTCCTTTTTCAAGGTATCAATCTGCTGTCGCATGTCTTCAAAATTGGTATTTATTAGTTCAATTGATTCCTTAATCTCCAGGTTGACCATCAAGGAGTTTTGGAATTTAAGGTCCGTAATCTCCGCATCAAGTTTATTTAACATCGACGATTGTTGTTCGTATAATTTATTAACGTGTACATCCTGTTCCTTTTTCCAAGATTTTGGCAGGGCTGTTATATCAGTGTTATAATCGGCAAGCTGGCTGTTCGGCGAGGACTCTTAACGAAGTCGTTTGTGATGAATTTAAAACAATTTTCATAAATTGTATTCAGTTTTAGAATTCGATTTTATTATTTAACATTTATTTTATTTAACCTAGCGACCCGCCCCCGCTGACGGAATACAAAATATCTGTTATTTCTTTTTTTTTTATTTTGTTTTAAAATTAAGAGTTGCAACACTAGTTGCTTTTAGTACAAAATATTTTAGTCTTTTATAATTTATGTGTGTCTATGTTTTCGAACGTTAGGTATGGCACTCGTGGGATGCAGCTGAAATCAACGTCAGGCGGTATACCTTGTGTTGCCTTCTGGCATTATGCTGAGCTGAGGCCGTTTTGGCATTGTTGGTTTTGATTATTTATGTTGTTTAATTTTAATGTGTTTCTGTTTTCTATAATACACAATTTTGTTTTTTTTTTATTTTTTATTTCTTTCAAATTCGAATTTAGAATCTGCTAATCATTAGTTAAACTAAGCATAAGGAAGGTTAAAAAGTTTTATTAATTAAGGCTAAGCAACAAACTTTAAGTAAGTACCTAAGTAATTTTCATTTGTTTAAACATGGTGTACAAGATCAAAAGAAAAAGAAAAGAAAAAAAGAAAAGAAAAGTTCTATCTAATATGTTCAGCCGCTCATCGTGACGTACAAATTGGTAGGAAGAGATCAGTGCTTCCAAACAAATTCAAACTATGTGATAGGCGGATAGATAGCATTTCAGTCAATCAACTCAGGCAACCAGAACAATCAATATAACAGCCTGTTTTTGAGCGGATTCGCGTCTTAGAAACCGAGGAAAAACGTCTGCATTTTTAACACTCAAACCGTAATGGGTTGCGGGCCCACAGAAAACCTAAGTACTTAATAGGCACTCTCCCAGCGGCATTAGTCAGCTGTAGTTAGGTGGGTACCCATTTTTTTGGGATCACCAAATAACTTTTCCCGCTCTGGGCGGAGCGGAATGAGTGTCAGACCGTTACTGACTAAAATCCACGCGTGTTCATCCAAATGCCCTTCAAACAATATTTAAATTTTTAACCATAACATCCCTGGTTAGAACTGTCACGGAACGTTAATTTCTTAAACTAAAGTATTGACACCACCGTCTTTACCCGCCGAGGTGTCTCGGTGCTATGAGAAAAACCCATCATCGGGGTTGACAGAAGAGAGCTAAACGTTATTAAAATGTAATTAAATCCTCTAGTCTATGGGATGGGACGACAGAGGTCTCCCCTCGCCTTGAACATTGTTTCAACACCTAGAGTTAAGTCAGGGGAATCAATTGAATGTTCGTCGCCCCCCATTCATCCGGACCCGAGGTGGCGGTCCGGCGCGTGGTGTTCCCATGCGCCCCTCTTTGACGTAGCGAGGGGAGTCAAACACCTCACTCCCCTCGCCGACGCGAGGTGGCCCGCAGTGGCCGGTCGGCAACAGCCGGGGATTGCGGAAGTCGCTTACGTTCCCGCGATCCCCGGCGTAGGTGGGAGATGGAACACCTGGGTGGTTTTAGTCAGTAAGAGTCTGACAGACCCCTCCACCCGCCCCAGGGTGGAGGATTTCCATGAGGATTTCCCCCCGATATCAAAAAAAAGGGGAATCAATTGAAGGTCTGTTTTATTTGCAAACTTAGGTAATTAACGTTTTTTGACGATCACGACATTGCTGTTTACTAGGTATTATTTCAGCTGATCCAATTTTAATCACTGAATAAAATCTGTGTATCCTGAACGTTCTCAGCTACAAGCTCGACAGCCCCCTTCTGTGGCACTGGGTTCAAGCACAAGTGCGTGTGCCCGGGGCCCCAGAGGGTGGCAAATACTTAAATTAATATTTTAAATCTAACTAACATAGTTTTTAAGTTGTACTACTAACAATATTATGGGCCTAAAAAGGTCTGAGATAAAGAGATTTTTTTTTTTTTATTTTTTTTTTTTTTTTATTTTTTTTATCTGATCCAGAGCTTTATTTACAACAGGTCTTAATACAGACCTGTTTCTTATTGAATAAAATATCTACCCAAATAGCAGTTCCGGATTAGCCACGTAGCAAGAGTCAGCAAATGCTAGGTATTGGCCCCGCGCATTGGCATCCAAGCGCTGGGCCCGCGCTTGGATTTACAAATACATATCGCTGAAAACATACGCAATGGCGAGCCCTAACTCCTACCATACTGACTAAGCGGTAGGTAGCCGTTTTGCGAGAATGTGACGCATATTATCCCAACCTGTTTAAGCTGTCTTATTTTGTTTATTTTTTATGTTACGGGTTATTTGCACAAATAAAGTTTTTTTTTCAAACTACACATAATTATTATACAACATAATTTCAAGCAAGCAGCATCGGATCCGGTCCATATAGATAAAGACCGGATATATACAATCTACGCAAAACCTAGGGGCTCAGGCGCTACTAACGGGCCTCGTGGCCCGTGAGAAATAAAATAAGGGTAGCTGGTACAGTTTTTGAGCAACCATATTCAGGGCGAAAAGTTATAGCTCAGTAGGTGCGGCGTGCTGAAAGAATACCGATAATAAATCTGAAAAGTTTGAGATACTAACCCTATTGTTAGGGACCCATTTTAGATTTCTAAAAAGCCCTATTTTTACCATGATCTTCTTTTGATTCATCAATCGGATGCGACTTTGCGCAAAATGACTTCAAAATTTTCCAAATCGTAGTTTTCAAAGTCGTCTCATTTGGGCCCACCATGTCTTCGTCAGATTTGCCTTAAGTAATTTTTTCGTCTCTGACGATCACGATAAAAAGTGTGCTTTAGGAAATCCGAAAATGGACCTTTGAACACAGGGCTCATAATATATCTGAAAATTGATCACATATATTTTCGGTATTCTCTCAGGCCGCACCTGCTCAGCCACCAAATTTTCGCCCCGTAAATGGTTGCTCAAACACCGTGCAAACTCCCCCTCAATGAGACAAAGACTTTGATATTATCATTTTCATTTTAGGGAGGTTTAGGTTTAGGGGGCCAGGAAAATTTGCTACGGGCCCGGCGCTGGCTTAATCCGGCACTGCCAAAAAGTCAACAGAAAGCGATGTCGAGATAACATTAAAACTTTAAAATTACTAAGTACAAGAAAATTACATTGTTCATTGTGTTTCCCATGAATTCTTCAAGTGTTTACCACACAAGTAAAAGTGCAATTTTTTTATCCTAAGTACCTACCTATTCCTAAGTAGAAAATTACTTGTGCTTTAAATAACATTGACATCTTTTTTTGTTGTGTCCGTTTGTCCGTGATCTTTTTGATAATTCTTTAATCTATGATTGCGGTTAGGTAGGTATCTACTATCTACTTACCGGGATCCTACTGGTAGGATCAAAATGTAGGTACCTACATACTTTGTCTCTCTCTTTCTCTCGATAGGCACCTAATATACCTAATAATACTGTGAAATAGTAGGTACTTTGAATGTCGGAAATTATTCCAAGGGCACTTTTGTTTTTAATTAAGTATGGGAAATCATCAAATGACTCCTTCCGCGGCAAGCGTAAGGGAAGGAGTGTCAGACTTACTGACTAAAACCCATCCGTGTTTCTCCTAGCGGCGGTGACTCTTCCGAACAAATTCCGTACCCCACCCTGGCATGGGAACATACCTACACTCTGAACTTTCACACTGAACTCTAAACTTTCGCATTTATAATAGTACCTAGTAAGATTGAATTGAAATAAAGTTAGTACCTAGGTACCTAACTACTTAGACAGTGAGTTGCACAAGGTCGTCAGCCCTTAACCTTAGACGCGCCATTCTCAAGGTAGAACGCTCACAAATCGTTCAAACTGGTTGAAAAGTATCGCTTGATCTTGCGTTCTATATTATTTCCTGATATTTCTAAAACGCCATGAAATCTTCACACATGTAAAGTGGCGATGTTTGTTTTATTAGACGATAAAAAATAAAACATCGCTACTTCGGCGAACATCACAATATCCCATGGTGTCGTTGAATAGGGCGTTTAAAAATTGAAGGTGTGCGAAAATCATTTTTCAATCCAAGGATCCGTTTGCGAAATATTGAGCTTTGAAGTGTTATTTTTGTTCGTCAAGTGTCAGCCAGCTAAACGGTTGTATTTTTTTAAAGACGTGAAAAAAAGTCATGGTAGTAGCATACCACGAATTTAAAAAGAAAATTATCACAGCTAAATACGCTTTATAGGTTACGAGTAAACCAACTTATAAAATGTAACGGATTAAGTAAAAAATTCGTAGTAACCCCTTAGAAAATCACTTAAAACTAAGAAGAAATAAATTACTAAGTGTATTTCTAACTTTGTAATGTCATAGTAAAAATTTGTTTTTCTTATGTTTTATGGGAAGGGACCAACACTGTGCGTGGCCCGACACACATTTGGCCGGTTTGTCATATTAATCTAGACGAGGACCTGATTAGGTAGGTATTTAACTACTTCAGGCTTGGACTTTTCGTCAGGGTGATTTGGAGAGTTGAGTATCTGTAGGATATTCTTTCCGAAATGTAAAAAATTCAATTTTGAATCTTATTTTTATTTATTGTACATGCCGCCCATGTACTACTATTATACATAAAGCTTAAGTAAATAAATGAAAATACGGCAAAGCAAACCATTCAGATACCATTTTGACACAAAGATTCATCATGCTGCATACATGACTTATATAAGTAGGCACTTTTATGCAAATAGGCAAAATGCCACTACTTCTTCAATAATAAACCCATCTAAGTAGGTATGAGCCAAGACTTAAACAATTCCACTAGTCACGCAATAATACCTCCAAGACTGTTAGATAGTACCTACTGCATAATTCATTTATTTTAAATTAATACACTTTTCCGTTCTTATCTAACAAATGCGCCATTATCAAGTGCGAAATGAATTGGAATGTACTTAGGTATGCATAGAACAATGCAAAGGTTCACCGTTTACATCTCGTCCGAGACCGATAACATTCGACCTCTCAATAATCCGGCCATACCAAAAACATATATACAAATAGAACCTTATTCGTACCAGACAGCCTGCTAGGTTTTGTCGGTTTACAACTGTCTGTCGAGCCTCCACAGCCTCCAAAGTGAATGCAAAGTAACGATCACCACCGAAATCACCCGAACCACTTCGGGCCTCAGAGGTTATAAATAGACCCCGCTTGGAAAATGACTCTTCAGTAATATTGTGTGCGCGGCAAGGGAGGACGCTTTCCACGCCGTCGGTGCGCCCGCCAACAATAACATTGCACATATTGCACATTGTTATGTGAATACCGTATTGTTATCAAAACAGTAAAATGCCTGCGGACATAATGTCGAGCACATGTCATGGTGAGAATTTCGGTAAAAGTTTCCATAAGAAAAGTATTGAAAGTGAAGTAAAGTCTGGTTTTTTGGTGCTTTTGGGACCTGGCGGGATGCGGCAGGACGTGAGAGTCGTCGTGTACAGAACCTCTTTGGAGCATTTCGCGGTGATCTATCCCAGGAAAAGGGTAACGAAGCCCATTGGCGTGGTGAACTTGAGGAACACAGCTGTCGAACAAGCCGAATCAAGCAGCGGCTTCATTGTCCGACAGAAAGGCTACGACAATACAATCTCTGCGAAGTTCGTGTGCTCCGAGCGCGAAGTTGAATCTTGGATGTGTGCGTTCACGTCGAGGTCTTCGCCGCACTGCGCGCACACCAGCCTGCCGGTCCTGGAGGAGACTGAGGAGAGCTAAGCTAATACAAGATTATCTAGCCGCTAAATGGTCTGGATTGTCTTCCTAATTTTGACGCGCCACGTCAAAACGAGGTTATGTTTGTTTTGCAATGGGATGCGAAAGTGAAAGTCGCGTTTTTTGCAAACGCTCGAAAGTGTCTCGGCTGCGGAGCTTCATAAAAACAAGTGCTACCTACAGTGTTCGTGTGACTCATCTAGGTTACACCATGTTATTGTCTGGGTCTTAGAAGCCGCGGTATTTTGCTTTGCAAATGAGAAACGCGATTGTGTTGGAACAGTTACATTGGATAAGGAAAGAATATTCAGTGGGTTATTCACCTTGCACGTTTGTTTTGGTTCCGATACACGGTGTCTTATAAATCAATTAACAGTAGATCTAGTGTAAAGATGTAAAATCACCAAAATAATTTTACTTAGTCTCAGGATTTCGACAAACATTAAATCAAGTGCTTAATGTTTTTTAGAAATTTTGCATTTGTGTTCTCGTGTCTGTGACTGATAAAATAATATAAGTTTTACTAATCATTATACCTAAACGCAGATCAGAAACGATGAATTCAGCTTTTAATTACTAACTTAATGACTTAAGTAGCACTCAATCTGTAACAATAAACACAATACTTAAAAACGGAATCAGTTATTTCTTAAACCGCAATGCAATGGTCTTTGTGGTTAAAAAGCTTATGATATAAATTATGTACTTTCTAAACAATAGTAGCAAATCGCTTCCTTACTTTCGTAATACTGGAATTGTAATTGTTTTACATGTAACGTAAATGTCGAAAAGGAAACTCTGCCTTTAAACAACTGCACTTTCAGTGGTGCTTAGTGAAGTATCCTTTCCGAGTTTACTATTTACGCTGTTGCCATTCTTACGTCACTTTTTCCCCAGGCCTAGTAAGAAGCAACTGGAACAAGCACTAAGCCTGCACTGGAGAGCATAACATTCTGTCCTTTCTCCTCCCTTTATAATCCATCCAAAGGTTGTCTTTTAAAGGTCGCTTTTAGCGATTCACCCGCGAGTCATTCTGTGTTATGTTTTCTTCATCTATACTTTCTGAAACTTGGTGTACATAATAAAGAGTATCACATTCTATCCCAATATAGTCGACTACAGTATTAGAATTCTAGCCCAGTATGGCTGGCTGGCTATGGTATGTGCATTGTGCATTCAATGTTTATCTTTCGTCTTTGATCGGTATTCGGAATCCAACTGAAAACATTTTTAAGATTTAACTAATTGTAGAGGCAGTCTCACTTAATATGATTCTAGAAGCCACATTCCCAACACTCGTATTTTTCCTTTGGAGATCTTTTTTTGTAGGAAGGCAAAGTGATATTTTATCATTAACAACGATTTTTGAAAGTACAAAATAAGACATGTATCAATTGGTACTTAATACATTTCAATTCTGTAAATTTTGGACTCTGGACAATCTTTAACGCTGCTAAAATATCATCTTGTCTGCGGCCCAAGATCTCCAAAGTAAAAACACAAATGTACCTAGTGGGAAACGATAATAAGCTCTATTAAATGATGCTTGTTCACGTGTATTTGGGACAAAAGACGGACCGTTATTCCCACACTTATCATAATGGTCATTGCAAAGCAATTTAACTTTCTCAAGAAGTTTCCGACAGTGTCGACAATTATTCCAATGTTTTGTATAGTCACTTGTTTGCGTACGTTTGGTTTACTGTCAGCCTGTATTATCCCAGTGCTTGGCAACGGCCTCTATGTCCCTTCAAGGCAAGCTTAGTGTGGCTAAAAAAAAGTAAAGTGTGGCCCATTGGCTGTTAATTTTGTCTTGGTCATCCCGACATTTTCGGCGTAATTGGATGTGACGCCTACTGTCAGGATTTTTAATAACTCATTTAACTATTTTAATATACATAGTACCATTCTTCGTTAACTTACGACTTTTTTGAAGGAGCTGAATTATATTATATTGTAATTGTTGAAAGTTACTTTGTCTTGACTCAAAAACTGGTTTTAATTGTTTATGTATTCGTGGCTGTATAATTTGAGTTCGTCTCTTATATATTACATTACGTCATATTTAAGGACTACACTTTTTTTGTTATATAATTATCTTTAAATTAGCAACCATCGAAGTTATTTATGACTGCTTCATATTACATCGACTAAGCTTAAAGCTGAAATTATAATACTTAGCTATGTATTTAAGTTAATTGTATTTTATTTAAGTTAAAGAGTTAAGTTACATTCCTTTAATTTCAGCGAAAGTGAAACCCACATAGATTTAGTACTGTTACCGTGTATCGGAAAATATAACGACTAACCCTCGGTTTCTGGAAAGATATTATCAACGCTTCACAAATAAAACACAAGTCAAGCGATGCGATTGACTGTTATTGTTATGTATTTAACGAATCACGGCAGCCAGCGCGTTTGGCTATTTATCTCATTAATTTTACGATAGTTTTTGTTCGAGAAACTGGATGTAACCATTTTAAAGTGATAATTATGATTAATGAGCTTAAGTGTAACCAATATTGAAATGTAATGGAGGTTGTCGAACTGATTTTGCCTGTATTTGTAAATTGTATACCTATACAAATCAAAATGTAGAATATATTTCATAATAGTTGTTGTATAAAGGTCTCATGATTAACTGTATTATCCATAAATATATTTAAATATATTTTCTATATATATGTACCAGAAAAAATACAGTGGTATGAGTATATTCAATCACTGTACCTATATTAAAATAACTAAAAAGAACATAGTGTGCCAATTTTATTAAGTTCTACGACATAGCTGACACTAATCTCGAATAGACAATGTCATTCGTTTTGTAATGGATAAAAACAATAGTTGTGAACATTTTTTTAAGTTATTTCAGGGAATACAATAGGTAGGTTAGCAAACTGACTGTCGACTTCAATTCCTCCTTATAAACTTAGCCTTCACTTATGACCGGTCTCAATAAAGTATCTTTAACCAACTGTCAAATTAACTAACAACAGTAGCTGAAATGTCATGTTTGCCTTTGTAACATGACGTTCCAACTACCCAGTAGTAACTGGGCAACATGATTTGGAGGGATCTAAAAACTGGGATTCAGATGCATCCAGTTAGACTGGATGCCGACCCAACATAAGTATTTGGGAAAAGGCTAGACTGATTGACTTGCTTCTAAATCAATCTTGACGTTTTGCCAGACTTAGATATACCTACATATGTATATGTCACCGGAAAATTGCAGACTCCGTAAGGTTGTAATAAATCTTGATTAGATTATAATTTCTCGATATATTGTGATAAAATCGTTTTGTAAAAAATAAAGTTTTATAAATGCCATCCAAATTCAATAGTTTCCAATATATTCGTGTCTTATTTAGAAAAAATAGTTTTACAATTGCATGAGATATTTTACGATCTTACCGCGTTTGCCATTTTTCGGTGACATAATATGGTCTATATTACACGAAAATTTGACACAGTGTGTAAGTATGTTAAAAAATTGTTTTGTCTGACTAAAAATAGTTCTTATTATATTTTTGGATTTTGTCGTTTATTTTTTTATTAAAACGGCAAAACTACCAGTATTCACTTGCCAAATTGAATGTATTCAACTTACTAGAGTTGTATTTACGACTGATTTGAAAATAACCTTGTTGGTTCACATGATTTAACTAAATATTATAATTACTTATAAAAAATCGTTACTTGCAAGTCATGGTAATGTGTACCTATACTTAATTAGTTTGAGAAACACATACATCTAAAATAGGAGTACTTAATTAAATTGATTGGTGAAACTCTGCAGACATTGCTATATTAGAATTTTTAATTCGAGATATTTCGAAACCATCGCCGACAACTCAAGTACCGACTTTAGCGTTGTATATTTTAAGTCGATTTTGAAGTGACCATTTGTATTAACCTTTTGAACGCCATTGTCACGTTTAGGTACTATACATGACAAGCAAGCGCGTGCCCTGTGCTGTGCGCCAAACGTCATAAATATATGACAAAAAGTACGGCGTCGGGGACACGCCAATGCGTCTATGCTCTGGTGTTCAAAAGGTTAAAATTGTCTTAAAAAATCATATTCCAACGTATAGGTTGCAAACGAATTTGAACTTTACCTGCATTGTTCCAAAATTTTTAAAATTTCTCGTATTCTGGATTCAAATACCTAATATTGAAATATAATGTCTAATTTGTTTTGAAACAATTGTAAACTTTTAATTTCAAGTGGCGATAAGTACCATGTTCCATGAAATTAAAAGTTTAGATATCAATACACACCACGTTTGCGGAGTTTCACCAAATAATTTGATCCGACCGTGTATAGTTTGAGGACAACATCAGTTTTTCCTCTCGAAAATACGGTTGCAACAACACAAAAAAAATCAAATCCTGAATAGTCCTGAATTAATTAAATAAAAAATGTGATGTAACACCACTTTGTTCTTTTATTTTATTCAAATATCTTAAATCAATGCGTAGGTTAGGTACCTCCCATAGATGTCTGTGGTCTCTCGAGGTATTCCTCGTAGCGCTCCCGTTTTGAAACGCTCCCATCTAAGCGCTCCCGTTTTGTTCCTCCAAGCGCTCCCACGTTTAAAAATAGGGAAAAGCATGAAGTTAACGTAATGAATTATATCGATAATTTTTAAAAACTCATGTGTGCATCATCAACATCGAAGTTGCTTAACCAAATTACGAAATTGAGAGAATAATATCTTTTTGCTTTCGGCACTCTTTAATTAAAATTAATTATAAAATTGTTTTAACCATTTTATCAATCGCATAGGTAGCATCACCGTTGAGCGCAATACGTTACTGGGTCTCGGCTCAGAGCAGGTGATTTTAGTCAGTAGGTGGTTTTAGTCAGTAAGAGTCTGACACTCTCTCGCCCCGCCTAGGACAAGGAAAGTCATTTCTACCATTGACGTAAACGATAGACACCTCATTGCCTTATTTCTACGAAAAACTTCCGACAAAACATTGAGGTGTGCGGGGAGGGGGGTAGGTAGTAATGGGAAACATAATGGAGAGAAATCATAAGCTTTCTAAACAATAAAAAAATATGAATAGGTACATATGTCGGCAGATTATATTCATCTATTTGGTGGACTAAAGTATTTACAATAAAACAAAAAAAAAAAATAATTACCAAACCCGTGCGAAGCCGGGACGGGCCGCTAGTTGTATATTATAACAATGTGTTCTACTTTATTACCTAGTTATTTTCGATAATTTCAGTTAGTATAGTCCCATCTCTATCCGAAAGTTAATCAAGGAAATAAATTTTAATATTTTTAATCGTTCCTCGAAACGCTCATTTTGGGAGCGCTTGGAGGAACAAAACGGGAGCGCTTCGAGGAATACCTCGTCTCTCCTTATAAATTTAATAAGATTCATTTAGTTAGATGAATGGCGCCCGCCTCAGGCAGTGCTTCTGTGACAATAAATACCTTTTCTTCATAACATCACACGTGTATGCCCCGACGAAGGGATACACAGAGCTATAGTAGGTTCACATTTCGCCATTTATGTCTAAGTCCCATTATATAGGGGCGAGCCTATTGTCATCAACCTAACCTAAGTAAATAAAAATTTGAAACACCTAAATATAATACTTTTCCCAACCCGGGAATCAAACCCATGCTTGAGTATGGGTATGGGTCCTGGGTTCAACACTGTTAACATTAGCGCTTGTTACCACCGGACCATGACCAACCACTAGACGATGCCAGAGGTATCAATCAACTTTAGAATTTTTGGTAAATGCCACTTAATACCAACTGCTGTAAGGTTCATTTTGGAATTTTGGGTAAATGTCCTTTACGTTAACTGATACTTGCTAGCTCACAAGCTGGCACACACTAGAGCTGACAACTAGTCACTTTAACTTTTTAATTGTAAATGTTGACGTTCTAAAGTGCCTTTTAATGGTTAAATTGAAATAAACGTTTTGACTTTTACCTTAGTAGGTATGGCTATAAGTTCCTCAACCCCATATATTTTATTATTAACTAACTTTTGCCCGCGACTTCGTACGCGCATTTTCCGTTCCCGTATAGCCTATAGCCGTCCTCATGAATGTGGTTATTATACACAAAAATAATTTCCAAATCTGACTGGTACGAGTGGTTCCAGAATTAAAGCATTCAAACAAACAAACAAGCTCTTCAGCTTTATTGTATTAATATTTATTAGTATAGATTTATGCAAGTTAGTCTCCGCCAAGGTCTAAAGTCTCAAGCAACATAAAGCCTTATTAGTGATAAAACCAAATGACTGGCAAATCAAGGGAAAAACCTCCCACTTTTTCGTCGAACATTTTGTGCCTACCCAAAAATAAAACTACCGGCCGAAAATACTTTTTGTTATCTGCCTCATCTTTCTAAAACCTATTAATAGAAAATCTTTAAAATATAGGTACCTAAACTATCTTACTATTAGTTACTTTATTTTTTTTTATTTTGATCAAAATGAATGGTACCAACAACCAAGTACCTACCGAATCGATTATTCTGGCTAAATTAGCTTGTTCATAACTTAGGCACTTAATGCTAAAATGTTAACACGGCGAAACACGACATTCGAATTTTATTTTTAAATTGCAAAGCGCACGCGGGCGTCAAGCGGAACGGCCTGGTTTTTGCAAAACACGCTACATAATGTAAAGATAGCACTTCACTTGGCGTATTTGTCAAAATATTCGCGTTACGTGGATAATAGAAAATATACCCTAAAGATGTTAAAATAAAGTTAAATTTTAGCAAATAAATAAGCCGAATATTTGCACAAATACGCCAAGTGAAGAAATGTCATAGATATATTTATATCTACGCATCACTAGATTTTTTTTTGGTCAAAGGCGCACTGGCAGCATTACCATATTCAATGGAAATTGGCAATGCTGCCAGTGTTTTGAGCACTTTTGTCATTGACAGCGATGCGGAAGATTTTTTAAATGCACTTTGAGCTCTCACCCATCTTCACTGTCCAGACCACAATCATCAATATAAGTACATGTCACCGAAAAATGGCAAGCTCCGTAAGATTATAAAATAACTTGAGAAATTGTAAACTCTCGATAAATTTGGAATACTTTTTTACGCATCAAAGTTTTATAGATCTCTCGAAGTCATTCCGAGAAATTGACTGCCTTAAAATACTGACATAAAATGGCACAAGTCTACAATTTATCCGTTATCATGAGATAGTAAACCTGGAAACAAAGCCTCATTAATCTCATTCTCAGTCTCATTGGTCAACAATGACCAATGAGGGGCCAAGTTTCCAAATTAACTATCACGCCAAAACAGTTAAATTGTGGACCAGAGAGCTGATTGGTCGCCAGTTTATGTCAGTCCACAATTTCTCGGACCGGCACGGAGATATTATAGATAACAAGATTTTGATTCGTAATTATAAATGCAGAACAAATTTTCATTTGACAATTTATCGAGAGTTTACAATCTCTCAAGATATTTTGTAATCTTACGTAGTTTGAAATTATCCGGTGACATATACTTATGTATATATGTCACCGGATATTGCAGACTCCGTAAGATTGTAATCAATCTATTTATTCAATTATAATTTCTTGATGTATTATGAAAAAATCATTTTGTATACAATGAATCTCATCCAAATTCAATAGTTTCCAAATTCCAATATATCCGTGTCTTATTAAGAAAAAAATTGTATAGAATTTCACGCGATATTTTTAAATCTTACGGCGTTTGCAATCTTCCGGTGACATATATAAAATTCTTACGTTACTGACTGAGTGACTGACAAGTAGTGACAAACAGAAACTACTGATCATAGAGAGCTGAAATTTGGCATGTAGCTTCCCTACACTGTCTCCGTAGGAGCGTAGGAGAACACTAAGAGAGTATTTCCCGAATTTTCTAGGGAAAAACGGGATATGCGCGTACGAAGTCGCGGGCAAAAGCTTAGTCCTGTATGCCTACATATATTTCATGAATGTCTGACGGCCTTACCGTCGCGTCGTACCAACATTACATTTTTGCGAGGTAGGCATTAGCCAAGACGCTTCAAACCGTAGTTCCTCTACATGTCGCGTTTTTTTCGTGTCCGTCTACTTAAACGTTGCTTATATTGTGAGCACAATGACTTGTTATGAGTCATATCATTATGTATTGGCTCAAGTTATTGTTAAACTAGATTTTGTCCGCGGCCCCGCCTACGAGAAAGTCAGAAATTAACTTAAGGGGACCTAAACGTGGTACAAAAAGTATCCTATGTTTTCATCATCATCATCATACCAGCCGAAAGACATCTACTGCTGCCTCCCCCAAGCATCGCCACAATAACCGGTCCTGTGCGTCTCGCATCTATCGGCTTCCCGCGACCCTCACCAGGTCATCGGTCCACCTTGTCCTTATTTATCGGTCCTTTGTCAAGTCAAATCCGTCACGTCACAAGAATAGACTACGGACCATCATATACAATGTGAAATGTTTGACATCCAGGGACGCAGATTACGATGAGTTTGATGATACGGAAACGCAGTGAAAATTCAACTTGTAGTTAATAATGTATATTGACATAACAGTTAAGAACAATATTGATTGTGTATATTTAACTTTTACTAAGTACGGAGTTTCGCCGCGAGACACGGACTAACGTAGTCTGTGTCTCGCGGCGATGAACAAGTGGGCGAGGGACGCTAAGGGTAGCGCCCCGAATCGTCAACCGTGCGACTTAAATACTAAAACATGCAATACCACATCTAATGCTAGCACTTTACTTGGCGTATTTGGTCAAATATTCGCGTCACTTATGCAATACCAAATTAACCTTATTTCGAAATGCAAAAGGTATATTTTGTATTGAACAAGTGACGCGAATATTTGGCCAAGTGAAGTGCTAGCCTAAGGTGCGTTCACATTATGTACAATATGTGACTCCACTAATGTTTCATCAAAATTGGTTCAGCGGTTTAGGCGTAAAAATGTCATACACAGACATACAGAGTTACTCTTGCATTTATAATATTAGTATGGGAGTATGATTCATAAACCGGTCCTCCTAACGTTTTGTGTATATACGTGTCACACTATGTACTGTGTCAAATTATTTTTGGCGAGGAGTCAAGTTACTGAAAGCTATAATTCTAGCGTATAAAATGTACCAACCTACCTTTTGGCCATTCTTTCCTACGATTTTTATACTTTCACTCGGACTGAAGACGCAATAATACATAAGTAGTTGTAGAAAGTACGTAAGTACTTAGCTAGGAACTCTAAGTTTGGAACTTTCGCTTTTACAAACTAAACAGATAAATCCAAAGAAAGATACAAACGACACAGTCGCATATCTTTCTACTAGTTAACATAAAGTACCTAATGTCTGCTGCTCAAAACGGCTTATAACCTAGGTACTTACTACCTAGGTTTTCGCTAGTTGCCAGAACATTTACAAATTGCCTAAGGTCTTGTGATCCCAGAGGTCTTTGATTCGGGTACCTAATATTCTGCCGTATTCCGTAATTCGGAATGACGTTTTCTCGTAATTTCGTGATCAATTCAGTACTCTCTGGTTATTCCTCCTCTCGCCTAATCTGTTTTGGCGAGGCTTAGAACTCAATATTTATTTATTTATTTATTTAAACTTTATGTACAATAGTGGTACATGGGCGGACTTAACGCATCAAGGCAATATCGTGCAGATCATAAATTTAAACTAATCATAATTATGAAAGAAATGGAACTGGGCAGTAGGTACACCTGGCAAGGCGCGTTTCCAAATTCTCGACTAAAAATACATTCAAAAAGTCCGTATGTGATGTCCATAAAAACATAGATATAACAAACTACCTGAACTAATAAAAAAAAGAAGATAAAATAAACATATTTACAAACAAATTAAAACAATATAACTATTGAAAAATGCTATTACAGTATAAAGGAATATTAAAATTATAAAATATAAGGTAGCTGTTGCCCGAGACTTCGTACACGCATATCCCGTATTTTCCTGTTCCGTATAGCCATGCATTTCCGATGAACGTGGTTATCACAAAAAGAATTTTCAAAATCGGTTCAGTAGATCCAGAGATTACCCCCTACATACAAACTTACAAACTTTACCTCTTTATAATATTAGTATAGATAAAGAGTCCCTAATAGGAATGGTATTATTGGATTTATTTTAAATATAGTTTAGTTATTTAAAGCTTCCTCTCTCCTACATAAATTTGTTTTTTTGCTGTGCCGACAGGGTACCATAGGGACCATAATGATCACAATTTCTTTTTGAAATTTACCACGTAAGTACACATTGTAAAATGCAAATAAAGTGTTGAGTATGATAGGTGGAGTATGGTGTTGACCGAGTGGCGTCCGCGGACTGCCGGTCGATTCTGTAAACATGAAGTGAGCTGTCTTGATAACATGGATTGACAGCTCACTTCGTGATCACCTCACCCAAGCCTTCATTTCGACATGTTTGCAGAATCGCACTGCTGGAATAATAAGTGTGGGTCGTTCGGCGGCGTGATGGGTAGACGACATTGTTGCCATCGCTGGTAGAACCTGGATAAGGCTGACACAGGAACGTGGAGATTGATCTGTCGCTGCCGGCTTTTGTCAGGGGTATGATCGGCAGTGAAAGGGTATGGCAGGCGGTTGCGTCTTTCTGCGGGGACGTATACTCGAAGAAGGCAGCGGCAAAGCTGGTCAGGGAGGCAGACTATCTCGCTGACCCGATTCGTCGCAGGACGGCAAGACGGCGCAGGCGGAGACATGCTGACTTGATGCCGCCATAAGAAAGGCCAGCGGACGATAGATCGGATATTGCTGAAGGAGGAGAAAGCCCAGAAGTGGGCCACGCTGGATGGGTCGCGAATGTCATGTGTAGCAGTTCTCGCCACCCACCCATCAAGGCGAAAATAGGTGCGCAGGCGAAGTTTTTAGTAGGTGCATGCCAGTTAGGCATTTTCTTCGCTCATAAAAACAACGTTTATACATCTTGCTACCCTATCAAATAAGCCAAATATTTAGTATCCGGGTAACCTACTAAAAACAATCTCTTTTTACTATTAATGCAAGTCGTTTCTGGCACACAGTTTTAACCTAACCTACACATTTTGTTTAAAGAAGAAATTTGCTCGCAAAAATTTGGTGATCATTTACTATATTTGGTCCCCAAATACGATTTGAACTACAGTCGTGAATAAAACAGCTAGAACTATTATTTTTTTAGGCTTAATTTTTTTGGTGTTAAGTATATAATATATTTGGTAAAAGAGCTTAGGGCATCGAAGTATTTTCTGGTGGTCATAATATTTATTCCCATTTTTATTACTTGCTAGTTAATTTATATATATAAGTATTATTAGCTTACGTACTTACGTTTACTTTTGTAAAGTTGTTTATTCTTTTGGTCATGCTTGGCGCAAATGATCTCTTTTTCTTTCTAAATACATATCTATAACATTACCTAAGACTGCCGCAGAAATGCATTATAGATAGTATGAGACTACATTAGAGTATTTTGTCGAGCATTTCTATGTACCTACTAACTAACATAAGTAACGATTTTTCGAAGATCGGAAATCATTAATTAAGGATATATCCACCCGTGTGCCAAATTTCATCCAATCCTCAGCTGATAAGGCGAGAAAAGGTACCTACCCAATAAAAAGACACAGAGTATAAGGTACATAGGTACTAACTTACTAAGTACCAGCATTATTGACGTATTCGTTTATATAACATTGGTGTGAATAGCATGGATTTGTAGTTAAAAATATAGGCTAACAATTAACTACAGTAGATATTGACGACTACATAACATTCATAACATAACAATAATACTAACTATAGGTAATTAAGTTATCGCGAGACTACGTGTGAATTTCAACCATATCAGGATCAATAACTGCCTACAAATTGTGCAACATGTATCAGGACACGTCATTGCTGTTTTGAAGCTAGTTTCAACGGCCGGTTTTACTTGAAATCTCTGCCTCGTAAGATCGACCCATTTACCTAGTCGAAAGCTCCCTTTATAAGTGTTGTGACAATCGTTTGTACCAACTTTGCGCGAATGTACTTATTGCACGAGAGAAGAAGAGTCTTCAGTGATCTACTGGGCTTGCCGAGGTCAGTTTCCAGATCTTACTTAACTTGGGTGTTGGTACCCCACGATCCCCACCCATTCCAATCACCCTTAGGTCAGTTTAGGCCGGCCTGCGGACGTCACAAAAGCACGTTTTACGTGGTAACTGTAAGTATTTTTAGGAGGCTGTGGCGGCCTTTATAAAAATGAAAGCCTCGTCCACCTAGGGCTACAAAAAACCTAAAAGCTAAGCGACTACACGTTAAGGGCACCCCTCAGCTAAAGGCGTCGCTGGGGGTCGAACTTCGATTATATAGCGACGAATTATAAGCAACAGCACGGGCTGGTTCGAGCAAAGGTCGGGGTCTGATTGTATGTGTATGTGGCCTTGTTTTTAGCTTTAAGTAGTAACTCTTAAATTATATTTTATAAGCGCCGTTTGGCGGGAAAGGGGAAATCACACAACTATTCCATATAAAAAAGTTGAACGGAATCTCGCTATATTTCTGGCATTCTATAGTTTCTGCCTACCCGAAAGAAAAGCTTTAGATTAGTTGTAAGCATAGAAATATATGATATCTATGGTTTTAAGATTTTGCCGTAGAGTAGAATGTCTACCCATAACTAGGTACGGATTTAACTTATGTACAGCTGCCTAATATGTATAGGTAGATAAGTAATGCAACTTTTTTAGTCCAATAATTATGACAATCGCCGTTAAGGTTTATGCCACATATCCAATGGCAAAATTCAACATACAAACAGTCAATTTCTACATTCAGGCCCGTATAATAAAATAACGTTCCACGCACTAACAACCAATTAACAAAACAGTTAGTTACTTTAAAATGAAGAATAAAACTAAACGCACGCGAGAGCAGGCGCCCGCCAAAATGCAAAATTTATTTACAAGCATCCTATTCATATTATTCTCCTTTGCTTTCTACCTAACAATCTCCTTCGAACCACTTCCAAAGGAAGAACAGATAAAGAGATTCAATAAAATCACCGAGGACGTGGAACCATTCAGGAAGAACCTAACGGAATGCGCGCGTCAAGTCAAAGCGTCTATGGTTGACGTCGAAAACTTTTTAAAGAGAATCCCGCAAGCGAATCTCCAAGGAAAATGCTTCGTGGCCTGCATACTTAAACGTAACGCTATAATAAAGAACAATAAGATCAGTAAAGATCAGCTGTTGGAAGCTAACAGGGCTGTCTATGGTGAAGACAGTGAAGTCATGTCTCGTTTGAAGTCAGCCATAGGAGAATGTACTAAGGTAGTCGAAGGCATCTTTGAAGTTTGTGAGTACGCGTCCGTGTTCAACGATTGTATGCACATCAAGATGGAGCATATCTTGGACCAGGTGATGATGGAACGGCGCCTGGAGGCTATAGGAAAGATTACGACGAACCCTGACCAATGGGGCGAGACAGAAGATGAGATTTTGAAGCTGGTTAAGGATGAACTTTAGTTTTTAATTGAAACTTTAGATTTGCATGTTTTTTTGGTGAACCATGGGCGATAAGTCGCCCATGGTTCAGCAATTTCTGTGTCTCTGTAACCGGGTTTTTCAAACTATTTCAAACGCCGTAATTTTATAATAAATAGCGTAAGATTTTAGTCTTTCTACTCGATAACACATCGATACATTGTAAACTGTCGAGATTAATCTTATTTTAAATAATCTTTTCATAGTTTATCTAGAGTAGGGATGTTATGGACATGAAATTCCGGATACGGATATATAATAACGGTTTTAGAAACGAAAAATGTTTTTTTTTTAGTTAGTTTCGGATATTTGAAGTTTCGGAGCACCTTAAATCCCTGTTATAGTTTATAATCTCGCCAGATTAATTACAAACTAATGGTGTGTGCAACGATCCGATGATACATCTATCTCCTTTTGTAACTTAAGGGCGTCATAAACTAGAGCGAGAAATCCTCTCGCCTAAAGGTCATGGCACACATATAAAATCGGAAAGGTATCGTCACCGTATCGCTTTCATCGCCGTATTGCCCCGAGGCGAGGCGATTACGTTACGATTCCGATTAATGTGCGTTGCTGTATGGAGTTTCATACAAAGAATACTGCACGGCTTGAGTTGATACGGTGACGATCCCTTTCCGAGTCGATATGTGTGAGTAATTCGCATCGATCTATCATATCCGAATAGGCTTCTTCATTCGAGTTTATTACTCTTTTAAAAGTGATGATATGTAAAAGACGCGGTTCGAGAACCTGTTTGTCTTTTGTTTTTATTAGTACCTAGTGAGTTAGGGCTAATTTTTCAAGAGTTTGATATCTTTTATTTGAAGAATAAAATGGCTATTTGGCCCCCTCCTATAATAATACTATGTAAATAAACGTTTATAAAATAATTATATTTTATAGATGTTACTCTTTTACACAAAAACTACTGAATGAATTTTGAAGAAACGAAGTATATAGCATCAGAATAACACGCTAGGTATAATTTATACAGGGCGGAAGTACTATTTAATCGCGGGTGGAGCCGCGGGCGCCTGTTAGTATTTTGTAAACAAGAACTGACCATCCACAATTTACATTTCTCAAATAAAAGATTTCTGTCAATTCTGTCTATTGAAAAATCGGTCCTAAGTAAATCAATTCTGCATTATACTTCTGATGTATGACTCAACATTTGTAGTGTGTGTGTATGATTGATAAAATAAAACTAAAAGTTGTTACGAAGAAGTTTTAATTCTTTTCGAAATCACCTAATTATAACTTCGATATGATTCACTTAAAATTTACAATAGAAGCGCACATTACAAAACAAATTGGACACAAACTTGCTCCGCGTGACAATTAATATTCACTTGGTGGGCACATAGCATCGTCCTAGACGTACGAGTATGTCGGCTTAAAGAGCTACGCATAAGTTAACATAATAATATTCAAACTGTTGAAATGTTACTAAAGGTACAAAAAACCTTTAGTTCGCTATGAGATTGATATTAGAGAAATATCAAGGAAAGATGTCGGCATTTTAAGGCAGGTTACAAAATTACAAAATCTTGCATTAATAAATCTTCAATACATTCAACAGACATTTTCTTAAAATATTTTTTGTTTTAAGAACAATATTTGTGTCCCATTACAGAGAAGAGCATTGAAAAAACTTCGTTGTTATAAAGGTATATTTGAATTCAGAGTTCGAGATTGTAATCACATTTTGGAATCATAAACTCTATGTCGTACGAAACAAAGTTCTAATTCCTTTGCAGCTTTGGCCTTTTTTTACAACAGGCCACTTAAAATATTCAAGGCTACAGTTTATATTTGAGTTGGTGGAGATGGATTCCAATTACCTCGAATTATGAATTCTCTAATAAACTAAAGGTACCAGTTATCAAATAAAATAAATACGTTAAAAAATCAGTTCACAACAAATTTTCGTGAACAATCAATGTTCACTGTTCTGAGGAAGAGTGTATTTACACAGTCCTTCTAAAATAGGATTTGTACTACGACACTAGAAATCTTGGAAAAAGACGTGTCCAAATTCGAAGACATATCGACATCTACCGACCGGCACTGGGCCCGAGTGGTGGATTATTAGCCTACTCATCTCACAGAGAGGAAGCAGTGCAAATCAGCTTAGTTTATCAAATTCCTGATTCTGTACTTTATAAGTGTCGAAAACTTGTATACTATTCTTCAACTGTGTACATTATCGAATTCCAACTACAAAATTTAACAAAATACACCAGAATAGTCGTCACTAGTGTCGCACATCTTGGGAAATATATGTATATCACACAAATAAATTAGCTTAGTTTATCAAATTCCTGATTCTGTACCTACTTTATAAGTGTCGAAAAATTGTATACCATTCTCCAACTACTACGAAATACACCAGAATATTCGTCACTAGTGTCGCAATCTAAATCCAGCAAGAATATCGCAACAAAATCAAAGTGCGATTTCCCTAAATCACATTCAAAGTAACAATCAAACTGGCTTGTCTAACATAAAGGGCTAAATACCTGTTTCATGCACTTCCCTTTATACAAATATTTAGAAGACATCGAATGTACATTTGTTTCTATATTACCTAGTACTAGAACTAAGCCCAGGGGGCACTTGAGCTGTTGTGTATAAATAAAAATAAAACCATTTTTATACACCATTTCTGATGTGGACCGATGTTTTCTGTTACAATTTTGGGGCCTTATTTATATAAAAAATCGAAACATGTGATTAGTTTAAGATTAGCAGGTTTTTAATTCAATATCTCCATTGAGAATTAGAATTAAGAATGTAAAATTACTAAAATGTAAAATTTAATTTTGAAGTCTGCTACTAGAATGAATAAAAACGCTATCTGCAATTTTTTTTTTTTCTAAATTTTGAATATTTTTGGTCTACTTTTATTTGCTCAAAATTTCTCTAGCTACGAATATATTGCAGTAAAACTTGTAGTGCGGATAAATATATCGTTTTCATTGATAACACCAAATATCGCAAATATCTCAAACAAATATAAATTCAGTGAAAAATTCATAGTATTAAGTTAACACACATCAGACCACAAAAATGGGTACAACAACGAACATTTTCAAATATTTATCTTGGAACTTATTACGAAAAACAATCCATACGAAAATGGTCAAATATACTTACAATATTACCAGATGATGACCTATTAACATTACAATCTAAAAACTAAGGTATCATACAGTCTTAATTTCATCAAAATTTTATTTTAAAACCCAAATTTTATGTTAAAACTTTTTATATAAATTACTATTCACTATATAAATAGTTTAATCAACCATTTTTCTTAGCTAAAATATATAACTACCCTATTCCTCGAAGTCATGTATAGTACTTATAGCTAATATCGTTAAAAGAAATTCAAAGGTATAGAAAACAATAATATGGCAGTGTCCTAAAACAAAAATAATATAATGTTGTTAATTAAAAAATAGTAAGCGTATATTGAATCCTAACTTTTAATAGTAAAATTATTGTTAAAATAATGTAAAATAATATTATTTTAGTTAATTTATGGGTTAAGCTCAAAATTTCATCTATTTATTTGCAATTTATACTGGTATCTAATATTTTAAGATTTCGTTCAAAATAATTATGGCTAATTGAAATATTTTTGTAAAACTATTCGATGCAGGTTACATGCACGAGGGTGTATTTAAAGCTAACAGTGTTTAATAACTAGAGACATTACAAAACAAAGGAAAGTCACTATCAAGACCTAACTGCAAGGTAAAACAGATAATTCCTGGTTTGTTTCAGGTCTAGAAAAAATGGACACAAGAGTCCCTCGCTACATTTGAAGCTTCAAAGGGAAGGGCTCTTGAGTCCATTTTTTGCATTTGATAACGTCTTCTCTGTACTTCCCTTTTGTTAATTATTTAACTTCAACTTAAATAACGCAATTAATGTTATTGGATTGACAAAATTAAATTGCCATTGATATTATGTACGCTGGGTATTTTCAGAATTCCCCTCATTTTTTATATTTATTCAACATTGGCATTGGGTTGATCCCGAGAGCTAGATTTGATTAGGTACTCCTCCATCCGATGGAAAGACTGACAGCCAGCATCAGGCCGAAATTACACTTCGACAAGGTTTCATAAAATGCAGAATGATAACCTTTTTTTTTACAAGGCAGACGTTAGCGAAAAAAACTGGGAGGACGCCTTAGACGGACATACACGTACCTTATTGGTGATCAATTAATAAATACAAGGTGGAGACGACTATACGACAATAAATCAAAACACTGGCAATACTAGTTCATACGAATATGTTCTTTTATCACAAATTTGATGTCACTAACTGCAACAGACTGCTTGGAATATTTCGTCAGAATACAAGTCACTACCCTTGATTAGTTCAGAGCTTTTTGACGTTTTATGTAATTGGAAAGATTATTTTTAATTTCGGTGACAGGATTTATAATCATTTCAAAATATTCCTATGAACCAGTATTGCCAGTAGTTTCACTTATTGTCGTATCGATGTCTCCACATTGTATATCCCCCCTGGCCAGATTTAATTGGTGATGTTTTTCAGAAAGACCAGGTGCGTATTACTAACAACCGGCGTGGGTACAAGACTTTATAAGGATCGCAGCAGGTGGCGTTCTTCATAGTTTCTGCCTTGCCTTATAACCCTTTAGTGTCACAATAAAAAATGTTTTTTTCATGTCTCTAATTGTCAAACACCTATTCACTAATAACAGCTATACAACTAAATTAAGATCAGAATATACACGCCGCACTTAACGGCCACTATCATCTATTTAACGTTAATACTACAAAAATACTTCATTTTATCATGGACTCTTTATTTGGCCCACATTGTTTGATTAAAAAATAACTTTTTCCAAAGAAAAGGAAGAATATTTACAGCAGTGTTCGGCAGTATGGTTCAGTCACGATAAAAAATTAAGAAATCTATATCTAGACAAAAACAAGTAGCTTGTAAAATGACAAAGGAGTCCAAATGTCGTAAAAACAGTTCATATCGAATACTATGAGTATTGAAAAGTATATCATAAATTTTTAGACACAAACATTAATTTGATCTGGCAATTATTTAAAAGGTAGGAGAGTGATTTTTCATTTCTTGGTAATCTTTCAGGCGGTGAAAAGTACTCATCAATATAAATAAGTTTTTGTGACAAAATGTTCGGAAGATTTCATTTTTCAATTTATCAGGGTTGACCTCACAGTAAGAGTCGCTAAATATGAATTCAGAGTTAATTAAAAACACAAAGATAATTAAAAAAATTTGGGACAGCAAACTTTATACTAAATTCTATGTATAGCATGCCGTAATGTTTTTGAGTTTTTTTATAAAATGATCACTTAAAAAACAACTTAACGTTCACAAAACTGAAGTTGATATTTGAATCGGTGGCGATGAATTCAAATTATCCCGGTTTCAAAATTCATGAGCACTTTAACACCCTAAAAGTTTGCCAATTAAATCAAAACTCACCCTGTATACCACCTGTATTTCATTACTCAACAATTTACAAAAATATCAAAAAATTACGTATTCTTACAAACTGCCATTCTGTGATCATTCACACTTATATTTTCTATAACATTGTGACATCCAAAAGTGCCAGTCATTTTGCTCCTACGTTTCGTGTATTTCGCACTTTAATTAGAGTCGATTTTCCAATCGTCAGATAAATTTTACCTGAGGAATAAATATGTCTGTTTGACATAATTTCTTTAAAAAAGCTGTTCAACTGTCATATTTATTCCGATGTTATAAGTCGAAGAAAATCGAGCCCAAGGATCTGCCCAATAACAAGACACAATACTAATTTATTTTCGCAAAATATTTTCTATAGGTAATAAAAAAAAAACTGTAGTCAGATTTATAAAATAAAATTGGCAGACAACGTTAGTTTATATAATTATAATTTATGCCGCAAAAAACATAATACTTAAATATATAACATGTGACCACAGATTGAGTAAACGGTCAGGCTTATAAAAGAAAAGGTCACTTGAGCATTAGCTTGAAAGTAATCACTGTATCCTTACTGTGAAATAATATCGGGGGCCATATTATATACATGTTATAGCCATCATTATTCCAATGCGTGAGGGAGACGGAAGCATGCACAACCGATTGCTCTCTCTCTTTTCCGCAACGGAACCAAGATGGCTTAAATCCGTCATAGTAAGGCCTACGATTGTAACTTTTTCAACTAATATAAAATTTATCAAGCTAATTCAAGTTCCCAAAAAACAAAAAAAAATCAGTTGCATGAACAGAGACATAACATAGTTTTTTTACAAATTGCCGTATTTTTCTTTAAAAAGAGTTATAAATATTGGGCCATATATTATAACACCTGTTCCCATCACAATTTATGTATGTACTAGAATAATGTCCCAAACCTCGAGGGTGTAGGCCTCTGTCATTCCGGCGGGCAGCTTTGGACGAAGGAGGCTGGGAACAGGCCAGTGCGGCCGGTCCTTTGAAGGGTACCTTTGTACCAGCCATCGCCTCTCTTTTTCGATACTATCACTATATCGTCCACTTTTAGTTCTAGCTCGTATTCAGAGTTCGGCGGATACGGGACTATGCAGCGGAATCTGTGGAATACATTTTGATAAATATAGTTATGTGTATATGTTTTATAAAAAAAACTCTCGTGAAAAGGTTGGCCGCTTACCAAGGAGTCGGTCAAGAGCAGGCGTGATGAGCCTGCTCTTGACCGACCTTGGCAAGCGGTGCATGAGATCTATATAATAATGATAAAAACCAGAGTGAGTGGATTTAAGATTATTTTAAAGTAGATCGATGCTTCCCACGTAAAGTTGTTGTAACCTACAAAATGTTGATAGTGTGTGAATGATATGACAGAAGTCAAGTTTGCTTGCTCACTCTAGCTCCTGTGATCCCATTTGAACCTAACCAATCCATGCCGGGGTGCCGTAAGTTCCCACAAATTAAACCTTCATTCGCGATGTGGTTACATCCGCTGGTTTCGCGATATGTCCGTTTGAAAAAAGCCACAACGCATTGAGAGCGGTTTTTTCGCTCAATGAGCGTTTCGGTCTTTGGTCGTTACATATATTATCCTGTATCACAATTATGTAGGTTACAACCACTTACGACATTTTCATTTTGTTTTTCATACAGGTACCGGGTAAAACGGGGTATAAATGAAAATATAATAGAAATGATGGGGCGAATAAAAACGAAACTGATTGGAATTTTCACGTTATTTAAATATTGTTTGCAGCAATGAAGAACTCCAATTTTTATAACCAATATTTTATATTGAAATGGACTATTTGCGAGAAAAAATGAATATGGTATTTATGTGAAAATCCCAATAAAGGTTTCGTTTTTATTCACCTCTGCATTTCTATCCACCCCGTTTTACGGTAACTAGCTTTTGCCCGCGACTTCTTATGCGCATATCCCGTTATATCCCGTCCCCGTAGGAATTTCGGGAAATCCTTTCTTAGTGCTCCCCTACACTTCCCAAGTAACTTACATGCCAAATTTCAGCTTTCTACGACCAGAAGTTTCGGCTGTGCGTTGTCTGTCAGTCAATCAGTAAAGGAAGAATTTTATATATGTTGATTAATATACGTAACCGATACAACTCTCTTTAATGGAATAAACGGAATAAGAAACCAGATTAAGTGATTATAAGATTATTTACAAGTATATTTTGATGACAATAAATAAAATTACCTCTCTTTATTGGGTTGCAAGTGGTGCCTATCTCGTCTCGAGGCGGTCACGTCTAGCGACTGCGATTTTCGGTGTTGGGACTGCCACGGGTTTTCTGTGCCCGCTCTGTAAATTGACCAACACGTTATTCTAAATAGCTCTTATTGCTAAGTAGGTAAAATAATACTAGACATAATTGGATATCACTCACTGATAAAATTCGATATAATATCAATCTATCGCCACGAATACAAAAATAGACTTTGGTGCAGTGTATTTAAAGTTTACATTCAAGTTACTAAAAAAGGATGGCTTGCAATGGATTTTCGCCTCGTCCTGTATGACAGAACATCTTGACTATTGAATTCAAATATGTATTTTCCATCCATGTTGAAGTGCAGATCTTAAGTTTAATACTGGGAATTGAACCCGGAATTTCGCACAGGCCTGAATTACTGTTAGTTTGGTTTATTATATTTTTTCTTATTATTATTATTTAAACAAATTTCGTCGCCGTCGGTCCAAGGTCCGCCCACGTCCTGGGCACGGGCACATATGGCTGGAATTTATCGTTTATCGCACATGTTCCAGAAGTTTGCCGGTAATTTAACATGAAATTAAAAGATTACCTATTTATTTATTATATACTCCATCAAGTACCGGGGTTTCGGCATGTAATGTCATCTGACACTCCACATACATTCATCAGCTCAGCTTGTCAATATGATAGAGGACAGTGAATGTAGAATAAAGCAACACGGCAAACATCACAACACATGCTCGAAGAATCATGAACGACACTGAATGAACGATAAGCGAATCTCGTTCATTTAAGTTAGCTGTGCTGTGTGTTATAAAGAAGTGTTTGGTGGTGTGTTGTGAGGTTCAAATAACACGACGTCAGGACATCCTGCTACCTCTATGAGTGTGTTTGTGCATACAACCTGTGCAAAGGATGATGTTTGTGCAAGGCCGCACCGGTGCAAGTGTATATTTGTGCACGTTCGTGCAGGTGTACGAGTGTTGGTGCAGGTATATGAGTGTCTGTGCTGTGTTCGTGCAGTGCAACCGCCGGTGCGGTTCATTCCTTGTGCGTGTGCATAACTGTTTGTGCGGATATATGAGTGTTTGTGCGGATTTATGAGTGATGGTGCGTGTGTGAGTGTTCGTGCGGGTATGTTCACTCCTTGGGCGTGTGCATAACTTTTTGTGCGGATATATTAATGAGTATTTGTGCGGATTTATGAGTGTTTCTGCATGTGTATGAGTGTTCGTGCGGGTATATGAGCGTGTCTGTGTATATAACCTGTGCAGATGCTGGTATTCGTGCAGGGCCGCCGATGCGGGTCTCTTCTTGTGCGTGTTTGTGCGTGTGAGAGTGTTCGTGCGGGTATGAGCGTGTCTGTGCATACAACCTGTGCAGATGATGATGTTCGTGCAGGGCCGCCGGTGCGGGTCTCTCCTTGTGCGTGTTCGTGCGTGTGGCCGGCGGCAGGGCTCGAAGCAGTTGCGAGGGACATGAGCCCGACCTGTACCCACACCGTTAGTATGCCACGAGCCAACATCAACAACATAATCATAAAGATTAGAAGATAAAGATAATCATGGAGAGAATTTTTGAATAGTTTATAAACTACACACTTAAATATGTAATTAAATGTATAATAAAATTTGTATTTAATTGATGGAACAAAATTTGCAAAACAAATAAATTAAGTATTTGTAGGGCTTGCAGAGTCTCAAATAATATTGTTTACGTAACAAAGATCTGCCAATGAGATCAAAATAAAAAGGTAACAGATATATTAAATTACTCGATGTTGGCTTGAAGCAAATACACACACGTGAAACACAAAATGCAGGAACAATGAGTGCTGTTAGAACAAATAAACATTCAAGCACAAACAATATATGTACAAGGGGAAATTAAATTAACTAGAGGAACTCCATTGATGTGATGGGTATCGAAAAGTAACGATGATCAAACGAAAAAATCTTCGGCCTTCGATGTCCGCCCGTCTGTTTAAAAGCGGGCTGTATCTCGTTTTTTTTTTTTTTACCTGATACACACGCTTCTGAGGAGTTTCGCTAGCTAATTTCATTTGACCCTGCATTGAAAACAATGAACATGTTAGGATCACATAATATGCATTAACGATGCACACACATAAAAGGTCACACAAGACGTTCTGATTTCTGACTCAAATGCTGACAAATCAGTCAAAACCAGTTATATAGGACCGACTTATTGTTAGACTTATATACTTTGGACTTGAAGAAAAACAAAAAAAACGGTTTATCAACTCTGGAAATAATAAGTATGTACGTAGTTGTTGATTTGCTTAATAGTACTTTAATTAGTTTTATCCCTATTAGGTCTTTTTTTTTTTAACGGTGGGAAATCATCAAATGACTTCTTCCGCTTTGGGTGGAGCAGAAGGGCGTGTCAGACTCTTACTGACTAAAACCCATCCGTGTTCCTTCTAAAGCCCTTTGCATTCCAGGGCCGCGGTGACTCTTTCGAACAAATTCCGCAACCCTGGCAGATCCCTATTAGGTCTAGACAATATGAATATTTTTTTTTATAAAATATCTTTTTCAATGACAAAGTTGATAGTAAGAAAGAGAAGTAGACTAGACGTAGAGTAGACATAGACTCAGAAGATTTATTTATTTGTTTAGCCTCGCACCGGAACACCTTGCAGCAATTACACCAATACTTACAAATAGAGCGCACAAATCTACCGTAGAAAACACAAATCTACATAAACAGCGTTTTCATGAGAGGGACAGAAGTATTTGTTTAAAACTGTTTGTTTTTCGACATTCTGTATTCACTAATTGTTTATTTATCAATAATTTGACCACATAAAACTTATTTTTTCATGCATTTTCCCTGTTACACTCGACTTCAGGAATGACAAAAATACTACTATATTTTTTTTTTTTTTTATCAAATATGGGTTTGCTCTTGACTCTAGTCTAGGTCATAGAAGACAGAGACAAAGTCGACGATGGAGCGAGCTTACCCACTTACCAGCTTTTATATTCTATTTGACAGCCGGCTAGAGGATCGCTTTACCACTAAGTGCGAAAGCGATTTATTTTCATGTTTGTTTCATACGTACATTTTTACTAGTGTAAAGCAATGTTGTATCCTGCTGTCAAAACAGACTTCTTAGATTGTCACGAATACAATTACTGTTTTTGTTTCTATAAAAACCATATCAGTCTTTTGAGTCCGAATTCTGAACGTGCATAGACCTTACAATTAATTTAAGCACATCGCACAGATTAACTTGCAATAAAACAAAAAGGCGTATCGCAACGCAGTGATGTGTCACCGGTAAAATTATTATTTTATTATGTGTGCCAGAGCCAGCTTAGTTTAAATACCGATAAGTAGATTCAACATTAAAATTCTTCATAGAAAATTTCAATAAAGAATCCGCTAATCATTGCTTAAACTAAGAAAATGGTTAAAAAAAATTATAAATAGGGCTATAAGCTAAATGAGTTTCAATGGCTGGCAGAAGTGGTAAAGTCATAACAAGGTCTTCACGTCGCTAACTCGCTACACTATAAAGGTATTTGTATCAAATGATTAACTTTTTAAAATATTGCAGTAAAACATTTTAAAATATAATAAAAAAATAGTAGCCCATCGGTATCGGGAACAGGGTCCAAGCTACACACACTACGGTTAGGGCTCCAAAGAGAGGAACCTCCTATCAATGCGAGGCGTGTCCAGAAGTACCGCTTTATGAATCAACCGCCTAACGAGAGCCTCCAAAGGGGTTGGTCGAAGCTCGTGGCTATTAAGGTACGATTTCGTTATTAAGGTGGGTTAACTGACCGGACGTGCACAGGGTGGTGCTGCTGCGCGCTGAAGGAGAGCATGAGCGAGGAGCCGGGCCCGTCGTCGAACACAGGGTTATCCATGCTGTAGCCGGCAGGCGGCGGAGACTTGCACTTCTTCATGGCCGCCAGGCGCTTCATCAAACTCACACCCGTTGAAATTGATGACTTCTCCGCTTTCGCTTTTTCTTTTGGCTGTTGAGTAGAATTTTTAGCTATATAGGAGCGTGCGGCAGCACAAAAGCGTCAACACCAAGTTTATAAGGTACAGATGTCTATTTGCAACATTAGACGGTACAGTACGCCGTACGCGTATGTTTTGGCGTAGACAAAACGGATCAAACTCTGCCATTATTTATAAGTTACTAGTTTTTCCCCGCGACTTTGTACGCGCATATCCCATTTTTTCCCGTTCCTGTAAAATTATTTTTGTATATGATAGCCGCATTTATGAGGTAGGCTCTGTAGCGTTCCTCATGAATGCGGCTATTATATACAGAAATAACTTTCCGAATCCGACTGGTAGTTCCAGAGATAAGCGCGTTCAAACAAACAAACTCTTCAGCTTTATTACATTAGGATAGATTGTAACGAACTATAACGCTACGGATAGTTTAAAAAAACACCAGAAAGTAATTTAGTAAAAATGACAATCATCATAAGATCAAACAATATTTAAATTATTCAGTTTCAATCCTTACTAATATCCTTTTTATTTATAATATCCTACTTAATATTTTAAATGCGAAAGTAACTCTGTCTGTCTGTCTGTCGCGCTTTCACGCCAAAACTACTGAACCGAATTAAATTAAATTTGGTACACAGATAGTCTGAGAGAGCTCTGTCAGAGAGCCTAAGAAAGGACAAAGGCTACTTTTTAATGCGAAAAAAGTGTTGTAAGGGGTTGAAAGGGGTTAAAACTGTATGGAAGTATCGTCATTTTTAGAGCTAGAGGCTTGAAACTTATTTTTTAGGCAGTTGATTCGATATAAAAAAATATGCCATTCAAAGTTTATTTATATACACATAAATAAACTTTGAATGTCATATTTTATGTCTTATTTGTAAAATAATAAGCCTAAATAATTAAAAATGCTACCCAAAGACACTATTCCACGCGAACGAAGTCGCGGCCACAGACAGTTTCTAAATAAAACACACATTGTGATTGTTCTTATTTGCGCCCAAATAAACATAGTTTTATTGGTAAAATGGCAATATTGTGAAGTGAAAATAGACAAAAATTGTACTTTTAAGTAAGTCTTACCTTTTCAGATCTAGGTGTGTTTTGTTGAGTCTGCGCAGGCGAACACCACGGGTACGTCAGTGGTTGAGCTGTAAATGTTCAGACACGTAGATTTAATTTATATGATTCAGAGTGGTGTATATATGTCACCGGAAAATGGCAAACGCCGTTATATTGTAAAATATCGCGTGAAATTGTAAACAAGTTTTTCGTGTCTTATATGTATGCGTAATATATTGAAAACTATTGAATTTGGATGGGATTAATTGTATATAAAATGATTTTTTTCATAACATATCGAGAAATTATAACCAAATCAAGATTTATTACAATCTTACGGAATCTGCAATTTTCCGGTGACATATACATTAATGGCGTGTCATGACTGATGGTTGCTAATGTACGTATTTTTACAGGCGTTAGCGTTGACACAGTTTTTTTTTTTTGTTAGTGGGTGCTGTACAGTTACGTTCTTTCTTCTTTTTCTCCTTGGCCCATACAGTGATACTAAACGTACAATTCCGGGCATCGCGGCCGATCGCAGCCGCGCGCTATCTATCGCATGCGACAATAGCCAGAGTATGAGAATGTATGCGCCGTTCCCGAGGTCTGCGACAGACGCGCGCGGCCGACTCCGGAAGCGTTACCATGCATTTTCACACTTTGACTATTGTCGCATCAATCGCGCGCGTCTGTCGCGTGCGAACGTCGCGTGTGGCTGCGATCGGCCGCGATGCATGGAATTGTACCTTTAATCTGCATAGCTTTTAACCCACTACATTGGGGCCAACGTCCTTTTACTGGATGCAGTTGAATACCATATCTCAGGAGCTCTATTTTTGCGTTACCTTGAATGAATATGGATCAGACCTCACGATTCGTGTCCAGGTCATTATCAAAATAACTAAAGAACCTTAAAATAGTGTAGCGATATTTGGGATGTTGCCTGGGTTTAAAAAAATGGTTCTATTTAGTCCGTCAGTTAGATTATTGAAAAATATTGGATACGTATTTCTTATTTTATCAAATCAATAAAAAAATACGAAGATAAATCGCATAAAAGATAAGGAGTGGGGGCTTGTAACGTCACTTTCCAGTAAAAAGTGTACTGGTAAGTGACGTCACACGAGTTTTCAACGCACTGTATCTTCTTATTTTTTTGTTAACGCAATAAAAGAAAAAATACGTGTCCAATATCTTTTGGAAATCTATCTGACGATGAAGGACTTATTAGATTTTTTTAGTCAAATACCCTATTACTAAACTGTGTTGTTTAATTTAATTTACTACGTACCTAACACCCTAACAGTGACCTGTACATAAAGTATTAATTCTACCACGATTCCGTTATTAAAATGGGATAGTAGTATCACCGTCATCGTCTTTGATTGCATTATCAAGTCATAATACGGCGCCTGTTTTGCATAAACCCAGACGTTTGAAACAAATATTTAAGCTTGATGGCAACTCTTTTGACGCTTGTGGCTGACAGGTGTATCGAACTATCGATATTGTTTCTGATAGGTTGCACACCCAAAGCATCGTCACTCCCCGGTGGCCACTGCTGGTGGAGAGCCGATCTACAGATCGACTCTTGATAATACACCCGAAATTTGTATGTATTGCGTATTGCACAGGCACGAGTTTTTTTAGCAACTTTTGACGTGACAACGTCTAATAAATCGATGAACGCCGGCTGCACGCACGAAAAAGGATAACTCATTGTAATGTTACGCTAATTGTAACGTTACGATCATTTCATCAATGTTTTGTTATGACGTTGTCACGTTAAACTATCGCCGTAAACAGACTTTACATATGAACAATTTTTTTAACTTTACGTTTAAACTCCCTCTCCCTACTGGTGATCTGTGGTGAGGTTTTAGATTTAGACTACCCCACCCAAAAATAATTTTATCGGTTATTTTTTGGAGATAATTAATCGTAAATACTTTCTTAAATTCTACCTTGATATCTTAAAATGGTTTCTAGACTGGAGTACTAAATCCGAAATAGCGCGTTCAAAGAAAAAATATTAAACGTGATATCTCACTATACCTACTACCCTAGTGATGTTTCGTATATTTTTTCCAAACTCCCTCCCTTTCTAGCCTCACGTGATTCACCAGCGGGATCCCAAGTAACGGTAGGAGGGGTTCACATCGGCGTCGGGTCGACGATCAGGTATCTGGGGCTCGTTCTCGACAGCCGGCGGAACTTCGAGGAGCACTTCTGACGTTTGGCTCCCAGACTGGAGCGGGCCGGGGCTGCCTTCAAGCGGCTCCTACCCAATCTAGGGGGTCCAAACGCCTCCTGCCGGAGGCTCTATGCAGGGATCGTGCGGTCCATGGCCCTTTATGGGGCCCCTGTGTCATAACGACAGGGGCGACCAGCCCGCCAGCTCAACGCGGCCCAAAGGGTCATGGCCATCCGGCTGACTCGGGGATACCGCACGGTCTCCGGCGAGGCGGCGAGCCTCCTTGCCGGATTACCGCCATGGGATCTGGAAGCGAGAGCCCTCGCGCACGTTTACGCGTGGCGCGTGGAGGCGCTTTGCCGGGGCGAAACTCCGCTGCCACGGCAAATTGCATCGCGGCGGACGGAGCTCCGGCAAGATACTATGGCGGTATGGAGACTGAGATTATCGCGGCCCAGCGCGGGCACGCCACAATTGCGGCGGTAAGGCCCCTCTTTGAGGAGTGGCTGGAGAGGCGCCACGGCGTCCTCACCTTCCGACTGACGCAGGTACTTACCGGACACGGCTGTTTCGGGAGGTACCTGTTTCGGATTAAGCGGGAGGACACGCCCGGGTGTCAGCACTGTGAGGATCGCCCGGAGGACACGGTGGAGCATACGGTGGAGGTCTGCCCTGCTTGGGCTGAGCACCGCCGTGTCCTCGTCGAGGCGATCGGCGGCGGCAACCTCTCGCGTCCGGCCCTGGTTGAATCCATGGTCCGGAGCGAGGAGGCTTGGGAAGCGGTCACCTCCTTCTGCGAAGCAGTAATGCTAGCGAAGGAGGAGGCAGGCCGCGCGAGGGAAAGGCAAGGCCTTCGTCCCAACCGCCGCTACAGGAGAAGACGCCCCGGGCGTCGGGAGTCGCAGGGCGATCCCCGGCCACCTACTGCGCGGGCCTGCGGACGGCGAGCGTTGGGTGGCTCGCTGTCCGATCACCACCAGGCCCGGGTCGATGGCGCGTTGTTTTCACGCGCGCCTCAAAGAGATGTCAGCATCGAGGACGGGTCCCGCTAGGGCCAGAGCCTGCCAGGGTTGCGGAATTTGTTCGAAAGAGTCACCGCGGCCCTGGAACACAAAGGGCTTTAGAAGGAACACGGATGGGTTTTAGTCAGTAAGAGTCTGACACGCCCTTCCGCTCCACCCAGAGCGGAGGAAGTCATTTGATGATTTCACATCCTTAAAAAAAAAAAAGTCTCACGTGATTAACCTTTTGAACGCAAGAACATAAACGCATCGGCGTGCCCCCGACGCCAAGCCACAAAATCGCCGTACTTTTTGTCACATATTTGTGACGTTTGGCGTATAGGGCACGCGCTTGGCTGTCGTGAATACGTGACAATAGCGTTCAAAAGGTTAAGGACGATCCCTTAGTGCGTATTGCACCGGCAAGAATATTTGTGCCTGCAAATATTGTTAGTAATGATGTGCCGGCGCACGTTGTAATGGTAGTAAATGATAAAGGCATGCGTAGTGGTGCTGGCTTACCCATGAGCTGCGCAGGGTCGCGCGCGCGGGGCGGCGCGTCGGGCGCGGCGTGCGCGGAGCTGGCGGCGCTCACCGCCACGGTGGCCGCCGCCGTCACCACCACCGCCGCCTGCCACATCGCACACTTTATTACCCACTACTATTTTCTAATATCCAAATCTAAACTACTTTATACGGCCAAAATCAAAACTTTCACGTTTTAAACTTTGTAGTAAATGATATTAAATTAAAGGTATCAAAAAATACAAGGTATAAACAAGTAATGACACGAATTACGACTGAGCGCCGGCGCGACGAAATGAAAGATCGTCGCTCGCAGCACAGTGCACCGAACATTTCCGATCGCAACGCGAAACCTCCCGAATGTGGTTTCGGTTTCGGCCAGTCACACTAGTCGGCACACGGAGTATTTTCCCAAAGCTATGTTACGAAAACCTACTCTCCAATAAAACAGTGCATTTTGTCGGAATTAAAAAACAGAATTATAACATTGTGTGTCCCACGGCTGCAGCAAGTCCAGCAAAACTGGACTTAGTTCAGCAAAATGCCAACCACTAAGAGCGACGCTGTTTTACTGAACCTGACGTTGACGAAAACCTTGGGAAAACGACGCAGCGCTAAGAGCGCTCCGAGCAGCCCTTGTACAAGCCGTCACCGTGTAGATACCTAAGTTGTAGTTGTATGGCGTACCTTGTCGTGCTTGGGGCGCGAGCTGGCGGCGGGGATGACGTAGTTCCCGGGGAACACGCGGCAGCGCTGCGAGCGCTCGGAGCAGCCCTTGTACCAGCCGTCACCGTGTAGATACCTAAGTTGTAATTGTATGGCGTACCTTGTCGTGCTTGGGGCGCGAGCTGGCGGCGGGGATGACGTAGTTCCCGGGGAACACGCGGCAGCGCTGCGAGCGCTCGGAGCAGCCCTTGTACCAGCCGTCACCGTGTAGATACCTAAGTTGTAATTGTATGGCGTACCTTGTCGTGCTTGGGGCGCGAGCTGGCGGCGCGCGCGACGTAGTTCCCGGGGAACACGCCGCAGCGCTGCGAGCGCTCCGAGCAGCCCTTGTACCAGCCGTCACCGTGTAGATACCTAAGTTGTAGTTGTATGGCGTACCTTGTCGTGCTTGGGGCGCGAGCTGGCGGCGGGCGCGACGTAGTTCCCGGGGAACACGCCGCAGCGCTGCGAGCTTTCCGAGCAGCCCTTGTACCAGCCGTCACCGTCTAGATACCTAAGTTGTAGTTGTATGGCGTACCTTGTCGTGCTTGGGGCGCGAGCTGGCGGCGGGCGCGACGTAGTTCCCGGGGAACACGCCGCAGCGCTGCGAGCGCTCCGAGCAGCCCTTGTACCAGCCGTCACCGTGTAGATACCTAAGTTGTAGTTGTATGGCGTACCTTGTCGTGCTTGGGGCGCGAGCTGGCGGCGGGCGCGACGTAGTTCCCGGGGAACACGCCGCAGCGCTGCGAGCGCTCCGAGCAGCCCTTGTACCAGCCGTCACCGTGTAGATACCTAAGTTGTAGTTGTATGGCGTACCTTGTCGTGCTTGGGGCGCGAGCTGGCGGCGGGCGCGACGTAGTTCCCGGGGAACACGCCGCAGCGCTGCGAGCGCTCCGAGCAGCCCTTGTACCAGCCGTCACCGTGTAGATACCTAAGTTGTAGTTGTATGGCGTACCTTGTCGTGCTTGGGGCGCGAGCTGGCGGCGGGCGCGACGTAGTTCCCGGGGAACACGCCGCAGCGCTGCGAGCGCTCCGAGCAGCCCTTGTACCAGCCGTCACCGTGTAGATACCTAAGTTGTAGTTGTATGGCATACCTTGTCGTGCTTGGGGCGCGAGCTGGCGGCGGGCGCGACGTAGTTCCCGGGGAACACGCCGCAGCGCTGCGAGCGCTCCGAGCAGCCCTTGTACAAGCCGTCACCGTGTAGATACCTAAGTTGTAGTTGTATGGCGTACCTTGTCGTGCTTGGGGCGCGAGCTGGCGGCGGGCGCGACGTAGTTCCCGGGGAACACGCCGCAGCGCTGCGAGCGCTCCGAGCAGCCCTTGTACCAGCCGTCACCGTGTAGATACCTAAGTTGTAGTTGTATGGCGTACCTTGTCGTGCTTGGGGCGCGAGCTGGCGGCGGGCGCGACGTAGTTCCCGGGGAACACGCCGCAGCGCTGCGAGCGCTCCGAGCAGCCCTTGTACCAGCCGTCACCGTGTAGATACCTAAGTTGTAGTTGTATGGCGTACCTTGTCGTGCTTGGGGCGCGAGCTGGCGGCGGGCGCGACGTAGTTCCCGGGGAACACGCCGCAGCGCTGCGAGCGCTCCGAGCAGCCCTTGTACCAGCCGTCACCGTGTAGATACCTAAGTTGTAGTTGTATGGCGTACCTTGTCGTGCTTGGGGCGCGAGCTGGCGGCGGGCGCGACGTAGTTCCCGGGGAACACGCCGCAGCGCTGCGAGCGCTCCGAGCAGCCCTTGTACCAGCCGTCACCGTGTAGATACCTAAGTTGTAGTTGTATGGCGTACCTTGTCGTGCTTGGGGCGCGAGCTGGCGGCGGGCGCGACGTAGTTCCCGGGGAACACGCCGCAGCGCTGCGAGCGCTCCGAGCAGCCCTTGTACCAGCCGTCACCGTGTAGATACCTAAGTTGTAGTTGTATGGCGTACCTTGTCGTGCTTGGGGCGCGAGCTGGCGGCGGGCGCGACGTAGTTCCCGGGGAACACGCCGCAGCGCTGCGAGCGCTCCGAGCAGCCCTTGTACCAGCCGTCACCGTGTAGATACCTAAGTTGTAGTTGTATGGCGTACCTTGTCGTGCTTGGGGCGCGAGCTGGCGGCGGGCGCGACGTAGTTCCCGGGGAACACGCCGCAGCGCTGCGAGCGCTCCGAGCAGCCCTTGTACCAGCCGTCACCGTGTAGATACCTAAGTTGTAGTTGTATGGCGTACCTTGTCGTGCTTGGGGCGCGAGCTGGCGGCGGGCGCGACGTAGTTCCCGGGGAACACGCCGCAGCGCTGCGAGCGCTCCGAGCAGCCCTTGTACCAGCCGTCACCGTGTAGATACCTAAGTTGTAGTTGTATGGCGTACCTTGTCGTGCTTGGGGCGCGAGCTGGCGGCGGGCGCGACGTAGTTCCCGGGGAACACGCCGCAGCGCTGCGAGCGCTCCGAGCAGCCCTTGTACCAGCCGTCACCGTGTAGATACCTAAGTTGTAGTTGTATGGCGTACCTTGTCGTGCTTGGGGCGCGAGCTGGCGGCGGGCGCGACGTAGTTCCCGGGGAACACGCCGCAGCGCTGCGAGCGCTCCGAGCAGCCCTTGTACCAGCCGTCACCGTGTAGATACCTAAGTTGTAGTTGTATGGCGTACCTTGTCGTGCTTGGGGCGCGAGCTGGCGGCGGGCGCGACGTAGTTCCCGGGGAACACGCCGCAGCGCTGCGAGCGCTCCGAGCAGCCCTTGTACCAGCCGTCACCGTGTAGATACCTAAGTTGTAGTTGTATGGCGTACCTTGTCGTGCTTGGGGCGCGAGCTGGCGGCGGGCGCGACGTAGTTCCCGGGGAACACGCCGCAGCGCTGCGAGCGCTCCGAGCAGCCCTTGTACCAGCCGTCACCGTGTAGATACCTAAGTTGTAGTTGTATGGCGTACCTTGTCGTGCTTGGGGCGCGAGCTGGCGGCGGGCGCGACGTAGTTCCCGGGGAACACGCCGCAGCGCTGCGAGCGCTCCGAGCAGCCCTTGTACCAGCCGTCGCGGCAGCGCTCCGTCACCGTGTAGATACCTATGAGCAAGCAACACTTTGCAATTACCTTATGAAACAAGTCAATTTCACAGAAAGAAAGAAAAAGAGTATATTTCCGCCAAGCATGACGCCATCACCATTCGACCAAAACAAAATTGGTAAGTTATGCGTCACATTCGCGAACGGCCATCGCTCAGTATAATGCTGGGACTCGTTTGCGAGACGGAGTCACAGCTCCACGCATCCGAAGCGTCACGTTGAAGACATGCATCGCCGATGTTGGGCATACAACTGCGAGACTAGCTAGACGGGCCACACTTAGAGGATATAAGAATAAATATGGGCCAGGATCGTGCCAATACTGGCCCTTCTGGACTGTGTGGCTTGAAATCGAACGTTGTCACCAGGCCAAGAAAAAAAACTAGTTGGAAAACAAGTTGACCCAAAAACTTTAATATTAAAAAAAAAACTTTTTGTCTTTTCGTCTGCCGTGGCAGTTAGTTTATAATATTGTAGTAAAGAGTAATAAGTCACCACAAACGAAAGCTTACCTCCTTTCTTAAGCTCAAGTTCGTCCGGCTTCTGCGGCTTGTAGGGGTAGATGGCGACGTAGGCGGCCGGCAGCGGCCGCTCGTTGCTGCGCGAGCGACGCCGCCGCCGCTCCGAGCGCTCCGAACGAACCTCCGTGCCCGCGTCTAGGAGGCTTGTAGCGAGGATCTCTGCTGAATGTCTGCAGAACATGTTTACTTGATTTATCAAGTTGTCTCGTTGGTGGTTGAATGCTTTGTTGCATTAAGTCCACGAATGTACCATTGTACATAAATTTACAACAAATAAATAAACATTTGATGCGGCTGCGGCTTGAAAAGTATTTTCATGGGTTTTATTTTTTTGCAAAGAACCCTGATCTTTTTGCTTCAATAAAAGTGGCCTTAGTTACTACTTATAACATCAGCTTTCTGTCAACGAAAGTTCCGTTAAAATCGGTCCAGCCGTTTCAGAGATAACTCCTAACTATCAGACAGACAGATCGAAAATTATGGTAAGGGAACATACTTGGGATAAAAAGTATCCTGTGTTAGGACAGAGGATACTCTCCAGACAATTGAATATTGTATAATGCTTTCTTATGCATTTAGTAAAATGCTGTTATTTTGATATCAGGAACAGAAACTTCAATTTTATTTATTGGAACGAAGTTCCTTATCGCACGGTACGGACTTGGCACATGGAGGCTAGGCGAAAAAATGTGTAAGATTTTTCCGTCACAACCCTGTCTTTAGTGTAGACTTTTGACCCTGGACAAATAACTCCGACAAAATATCCATTCCTTTAATTCATTACTTATTTCTGCGTTTCAGTCAATTGCTCTCATACGCTAGTTAAACATTAATTTGTATTTGTTAATCAATAATATAATACGTTTATCAATAATAATATACTACGATAGGAACTTCGTTCCAACCGAGTTTTCCACGACACTCACGCATTTTTTTTGTATACATCGTTTTGCTGAGGAGTTTGTTGCGTCACTACTTCCCAACTAAATCATTAGGAAGTTAGATCAAGCATTTCGGGAGACTATCATAAGTAATTGTTGACATTATTTATTATCAGCAGAGATCGGAATAGGTAGACTATTATATTTACCTAATGTTCGTGGAAGTAAGTAACACAGAGTTGATAATACCTGCTGTAAAATCCCGGAATCATAAACATGATGATTACTTATTGCGCTTTGAATACATTTGAACAAAATTATTATATTGAAATAAAAGTAAATATATATCCTATTCCGATCTCTGATTATCAGTCTTTATTATTTCTTTATTTTGAATAATTCAAATGTAATTGCAGCTCTCTGCTTAAATAGGAAAGATGTAAAACAATTTAATTTAAAGTTAGTTGTCTATTTAACATAAGGAAAAAGCGTTTTTGGCACAAAAACATTGAATGAAAAAGTCCTCAGCTTATAAAATGACGTGAAAATACTTGGCCAAGTTCATTATATCATAGTCTGTGAAATTTTCTTTCATTAATCTCGTTAGACCACAAGACCCAATATTGGAAACAGGCCTCACCTTAACCTTTTGAACGCCAGAGCATTAACGCATCGGCGTGCCCCCGACGCCAAGCCACAAATTCGCCGTACTTTTTGTCACATATTTGTGGCGGTTGGCGTACTGGGCACGCGCTTGCTTGTCATGTATACGTGACAACGGCGTTTAAAAGGTTAAAACAGCGACAACAAGCAGCTTTAGATATTAAACAAATACCAATTCACCTGTTTTGCGTATTATGATTCCCCTGTAGGTGCGTCGAAGGAGTCAAGCTGTGCCTCTTCTCCCTTTCCCTATGGTGATGTTCTCGATGCGCTCTGGTAACCATATAGTTCCCATCTTTGCCGTGAGAGGGCGACAGCGCCGCCTGAAGGCCCAAACCAAAGTTCAACAATGAGTCCGGCCCACTCGAACGCACCACGTTTTTACTAGACGAAGGCGCGTCAAGCCGGGTAGACTCATTATTGCTTGCGCATTCCTGAGTTTCCTCTTGAGTTTGCGACACATTACTCGCGCCCGATGCATTCAATTTTGGACTTTCTGACGGCGGTAAACTGACATTCAGAGAGGTGTTCGTTGCTGTCGAACTTTCGTTCAAACTCAGCACTCCCATCGAAGTGTTAAGAGACTCTTCGTTGTTCGTTTCTTCCTCTGGCGGGTTCTGGTTTATCTGGTTTTGGTTATGATTTTGAGTCGTATTGGAAGCAATTACGGTTGCATTTCGTTCGGTATTGTTATCGGGTGAGCTTGGGAGGCTCGGTTCAGCGCTTTCGCAGGTGCTGGTATTGGAACTGGTATTAGGAGTAGTCGTGGAGCTAACACCGACTGACGGAGTATTCATACTCGAACTAGAGTCGGAACTGACGTTACTAGTATTAAAATTAGCAACAGAAACAGGAAAATGTTCATGTGTCCTCACATTTTGGTAGGTAGTTTCGACTTTATGGACTGGAGTTGAGTTATAGCTGTCGTACTTCACTGTTCGTAATCTGTCGTAGTTGTCTCCGATTCGTGACACGCTTTGTATGCCCATAGTACCTTGGTGGGACTTGTTATGCATGTTAGTGAATTGTATGAGATCTATGCTGTGTTTCGTTTGTGTGGGCTCCATGATGTTTCTGGGGACTGCAGTAGTGGTGACGAGTCCTCCGTGAGAGATGGCAGTGACGTGTTGGTTGATGGGCTGCGGCACCAATATTTGCGCCTGTTGGGCCAACATTGTTTGGGCCGCGTGGTAGTTGGGGTGGGATTGACTCATGGTGGCCATGTTTTGGTAGTTGCTCTGTACTGTCGAGGGGGTGGACATCGACATCTGTTGGTAACGGTGAGTGTGCTGCTGTAATGACAAAAGAATAATTGTTTATAACGGGTTTAATACTTTATGCCTCGATTTTGTTTATTACACTGTTATTTCAAATTTTCAAAAAAAAAAATAGTAAGTTCTATTGCCATTTGTCTTAATAGTGCCATGCAAAATATAGACCTCATATAAAATATAAAGTAGTATGTACCTGTGCATGGTGCCTGTGGTCAGAGTGTGACGGCCTCGAGTGTTCAGGAATGGGCGGCACGGTACGGTTCAACGGCACACTGTCAAACACAAAATGTTCTATTAATAAAGGGTGTCTGAATTCATATATTAGAATTTGCTTCTTTGTCAGCGGCTACGCCCGTCGGGATAAAAATATCTAATCCAGGACATGGTCTATTTTTTTTAAGGAACTCATCAAATGACTTCTTCCGCTCTGGGTGGTGCGGAAGGGCGTGTCAGACTCTTACTGACTAAAACCAATCCGTGTTCCTCCAAATGCCTTCGCGTTCCAGGGTCGCGGTTACTCTTTCAAACGATTCCGCAACCCAGGCAATTATGCTGACATCTCAGAGGCGCGTGTGGAACACTACGCGCCGATTACCTACACAATAAAGTCTCGCTAACTTTTTTGGCGAATAATTTAATACGTTACGTATCCCCCCCTCTGAGTCAGCCGTCATCTAAATAGTCACCACATTTCTAGACAAAAGATGCTTCGTGCAGTTCATCCATCCTTTCTTTGGTCTTCCGCTCAAAACCATCCACATTCATATTCAAAACAATTTGCGACACTACTGACTAAAACCCCGAGTCTGTGGTGGCGCAAATTGTTGAGAGATTGTAAGAGTGACACTCTTCTGCTCTGGCGGAAGGTGTCATTTGATGATATCCCATCCAACCAAAAACTAGAAATAATGGGTAACCTGTTCATAAGCTGTCGCGCCGCCTGGTTGAGCTCGACGAAGGCGATGGGGAAGATGCCAACGCGCTGGTCGAGCCGGCCCTCCGCCCAGTTGTCGTCCACGCGACGGTGCACCGTTATTATAGCGCCTAAAAACACGGAAATAACATTATGTTCAAAGTATAAGCTTCGGAAATACGAATAGGTGGTGGTGCACCGTAATTATAGTACTTGGAAACACTGACATACATTATCGTACCAGCCAGTACATAAATGTCCCAAGTATGAGCTTCGGGAGTCATCGTCTATCTTCGGAAATATGATAGCCAGTACGTATGTACCAAGTATAAGCTTCGGGAATCATTGTCTCAGTGTTTGGCCAATAATCGTACCTACTTGTACAACATCAAAATGTAAGGAAATTTGTGGTTTTTTAACTGTCGACGTTATTACAGCCGCATCTTTCAGTCTATCAAGGTTAAGCTACGTTAGTGGAGGTCGGTATGTGGACAGAACATTTATTATTAAGACCACTCGGTCAGACTTCGTGGCTCGGGAGACGTTAAGTAGTTGGTCCCGCCTGTCAATCATAGATCTTTGACATTCGTTACGGTAAGTCAGAAGCCCGAAAGTTTGACAAGGGTCTTACACATTGTGCTAGACCGATAGTGCTATGAAACTTTTCTCTTTTGTTCGTGACTTTTGAAAAATGTTTCTATACCTTTGTCAAAAGCCAGACAGCCTTCTTCGTCAGGTGCGGACATACGGAAGTCGTACAGCGCTTTGCACAGCGCAGTGGCCACCGGAAGTGGTACCACCACCTGCAAAAATAATGATAAAATAAAGCAGGTGTCCAAAACGTAGTACACAAAAATAAAAGAAGTGTGTAAAATAACATCCAGAGCACTTCTAACACATACCATGAAATTATTTTTTTAAAAAAAAACAACGTGTTGCACTCCGGGAGTGCCGGCAGAAATGAAAACTTGAACATTAAGGTTGTTCTTTTTTGATATTTTGGAATGGTTAGGGAATAATTTCGCACGAATTGCTTTAATTATCAGTATAAAAGTACCTACTATCATTTATGTGGTAAAATACAATATTCATTTATTGCGCTATCGTACACAAACATGACAATTACATTAAAAATTTAACACTTCATAGCTTTCCCTCCGTTTTACGAATTTTCGATCAGGTCACGTGTCCTGACGCGAGTTGAACATTTTTTACCCATGCCAAAAAGTGCACAACGCCGCTAAAGAAGTATTCACTTCCAAAATTTCATGGTAAAAATTCGAAAAAGATTTTTAGAATTGTTCAAACTTTTGACAGACGAATTCATGTTACTTTATAAGATTAAGCTCTTTGGAACATTGTTAATAAACAAACATGTTGCGGTTACAATTAAGAACTAATAATAAAAAAAAACAAAAAGAATTATTAAAATTAATAAATTAATCATCCACACGAGAAAATTGGGACCAGCATATTGCGAGTATTTTTGCTTTTCTTTCTTTTGCAAACATGTGGTCTTCTTTGCACTTTCATAAATTCACATGTACTCTTCGGGTTATTGAACTTGTGGACAAAATAAATTCATTGTCCTTCCTTAGCAACTTAGTTATAGAGTAAAAATAGACTACCAAAAATTTAATGGGAACATCTATGCCTATATGCCCATGTGTGGTGGTTAGGTAATAACTTTTGAAGTGGAAACTTCTTTAGGCGCGTTGAGCACTTTTGCAATTCACAGAACCACAGAGAATGCTGCTGCCCGTTCTTTGGTGAGTCCCTTTCCCTTCCCGTGGGTGTCGCCTCTTACGACACCCACGGGAAGTGATGGGATGGTGCTATTCTTTTACGTCCGAAACCATACAGTACCGTACAGATACATAATTTCAAACTTTCTGGGAATATACCGTTGGAACAGGGTTGCTGTCTTTTATTGCTGTGGGGGAGCCCACTGTGGTTCTATCCGTGCGGACCCTGGATAAACCACATTAGGTTTTACGTGGTCACAAGGAGTTAACCAACAACTCGGAAAGAAGACGAAGACACATGAGGTCACTTATGCTTTGTAGCCAATGTTAAATAAAATATACCCATACCTGCACATATGTGATAGGGAACATGCCAGTTCTTCCTGAACATTCTCCTTGATACCAACACGGGTCCAATTTCTTCTGTATGAGTATCGTTTCGCCTTTCTTGAACGATAGGTCCCTGAAAATAATAAATGAGAAAATTGATCTGTACTAAAAACATTAAAAATCTAGCAACTAAAACGAAAGAGTTACCGCGGCCCTGGAACGCTAAAAACATCCTCATCCCAAAAAAAACTCATTTGAGGAATAATACAATAAACTTTATTTTTATCACAGTAAGGAATACTATTGGTCTTCTATACAACGTGTAACAGAATAAACGCAATACCTCTGAAAGCGTCATTGTGCTCATCATTATGAACAACATTTACTATGGGACCAACATTGAAATCTGTGTGTTATGTGCGGCGTGCGCATAACTTTTTTTGTCGATTTCGGGGCTTAAGAGGTATTGCGTTTATTCTGTTACACGTTGTTCCTATAGAAGGCCAATAGTATTCCTTACTGATTACTATGATAAAAAAAATAAACTTTTTGTATATATTTAAACTTTTATTAAAACATCCCAATGGACAATTACCACCATTTATAAACAATTTTATAAGTCGTAGAACTACTGTCTCTTTAACCGTTCTTCACGATATCTTCCATCTATAAAATATACATAATACCACCTACGTATGTATTTCATAATATAACACAATGCACATGTTAACATGCCGCTTAGCACATTACTAAGCGCATACTGAACGGATAGCCCATGACTCACTCCAACAATAACGCATCAAGTGCAATGATTACTAATTGCGAATAAGTGGTTCACACCACGCCGATCACATCGACTTAAAAGTTCATATTGTTATCAGTCTTCCGACTGACTCATACAATTCGGGTAGCCGGCAAGCGAGTACTTAATATTCTAGTAGCTACTTGACGTTCGACAGCTATTTACTCATTTATCTTCTTGAAAGTCGTTCAATGGTCCAACAGTGTCATTCAAGAAGTAAAATTAGATAAAGTTTAAATAAAAAAATATTATTTATTTCAAACAATATATGTGGTACTAATTCTCATGTATTATTGTATATGACAGTCAAAGAGATAGACACATGAGTGATTCTATAAGGGTTCCGTCATTAGTTTGGATGCACGGAACCCAAACAATTTTTGATGTGAAAAACATTTAATGCTGCGTGTCAGCGCGTAGCCGCGCTATTATAGATAGCATAAAACATTTGTCTCAATAAAAAAAAAGAACTTTTAACTTTTGTGTTCATTGTAACATGTTTATTAAATAAATAATCATCTTTTTCTTACAAAAATCTGAATATTTGATTTGATTATGCCATATTTATTTATTTTCAGAAACTACCATCATATGCATTACATATGTACAAAATAATTTCGATGTTTCACATCTCCCAGGCGACCTGCGACGGATCACTTTTCTTAAGATTTTAAGCTAGTATCTTGCCTGTTCTTTTCCATAGGAAGCGACGAATTGGAACTGTTGCACTAATTCTCAGGTTTCATAAGTCCCAATCTAGATTTACGTGACATACATTAATTAGAATAAAGATATGTTTGAATTATTTATACCGGTAGGTATACAAACAAACATATATATCTTGAATTCTATATTATCTCTGAACAAATAAATCAATAATTACATACTGCCACAGTAAACAAAATGACTCATTAGAGCTAATAATCAATTTAATAGGATACTTGTTTACTACTACGACACAGGTGTTCCAGAAGTGCGTGATCATATTTAAGGGTGACTTGCTTCGTCCGCGTGGAATTACAATCTTACTTATTCTGCAATTTTCCGGTGACATTTCTATCAAGACTAGTTTTACGGTACGCCTAGCGATTATGAACAGCTAAAAATGTAGCTGTTACATCAGTATTAATATTTTCCCACTGTTCTATGTAATAAGAGTAAACGTCATCGAATAACGAGTATGGGAAATTCAACTTACAATTAGACGGATCGTTGCAGTACGAGCTCATTCATTTTCTACACTAACAATAAATAAACACAAACTAAACGGAATGGAAAATGGTTGTTATAAGCATAATCGTATAATTTCACACGCATACTATCACGCTTTTTAAGATGCACGAGATAAGTTCAGATATTTTGTGTAAAAATTTAGACATTCTAACAGATTTTTTTTTATTTGTGCGATACAAAACATTTACCCAAATAAACATAAATCTGTCTTCTTTATAAATTGTTAAATTGGCAAGCCTGAATACTTATTTTTTCAGTTTTATCAATAGTTCAGTCAATTAAAAGAAAACGGGGCTAACTTCGGAATGTGAGATAATAAGTTGATTAAGCTTATATAATCCTTTATTTTGACAATATACAGTTTGTCTTCAAATTCGTATAAAATCTGTTGTCCTCGTAAGAAAATTATAAAAAAAAAGTGTAATGGCGGGTCCACATGATACATACTTCCTTAAGCTTCTATAGAATTTTCTCTGTGCAATAAAGCAGTATACACAAATATCGGTGTGATAGACTTTTTTATTGAGGGTTCATGATACCACCCATTATAAGACACATTCAATCTTAGGTTGTTAATAATTAATTTAGCGAGCTGTGCATTGTTGAATTATTTAATACTGGCTTCTATCCCGTAGCCTATCTCACAGGATTCTTGTTTATATCCTACAATAATACAAACTTATAAACTATAGTTTTAGTGTAGAAAAATATATTGAGTAAAATGAGGTCAACTCACCCCGGTTCCTTGGATATAAAGTCGTGGAGGGCCCTCGCGTGCGGAGGTAACTGCTTACCGCCTGCCTGAACACCTTGTAACGCCTTGAACAATTCACGAAAATCTTTATTAGTTTAATTGTACGACTTACTTCAAACAAACTCGTGTTTTACAACGCAAGAAATTCTTGGACTAATATTTTTTTTGTTAGTAAGAAATTTGTAGGCGTACAAAATAAACACAGAGGTATTCGAGAAGATTTAAATACATTCAATTATGATATTTCAAGGTACGTTGAAATTTGTCTTTTCATTTTCGTCTCTTCAGTTTCTTATTTATTTATTTTTTATTTTTTTTTTTTTTTTATTTTTTTTTTTTTCTTATTCGTTTATAGTAAGTCTGCTATCCGATCCTTCGTCCGGTGAAAACTGAAGGTTACCTATGTAAACCTTGTCAAAGCCACTATTATTTTGATCACCATTTATTTTACAATTAATAGCCCATTTTTTTTAATTTGCCCTCAAAAACTCACTTCATGTTCATTTCAAGGTGAGAGGTTTACAGAATCGCACTGCAGATCTATTCTAACCTGGGAATGCCCGCTCCTTGAGGTCCGTTGTCCAGTGACCAGCTTCCTTGGAGCAGAGTTCTTCATGCCTTCGAGGATCCTCATGAGGAGAACATTCGGAGGCAGCTCCTCGACCTTCACATCTACTAGAACTCTGCATTCTGGACATCGTAGCTCCTTGTGGGATTCTATTATCACCTGAAAGAATAAATGTTTTTTTTTTAAACAAGCTGTGCCCGCGGCTTCGCTCCCTTCACCAACAACCGTCAACCGTTACCTACCCTACATGCCTACCCTACTTCCCTTTTTTTTGTTTTAAAACCTTCCCTGTAATCTGGCGACCAAAACAATAAAATAATTAGCCAAATCGGTCAAGCCGTTCTTGAGTTTTAGCGAGACTAACGAACAGCAATTGATTTTTATAATAGATAAAAACTGGTAGTACTGCCAATATGCATCGCATTGTTCCATTACTTATATTAAATTTAAATTGTGACAGCGAAATACTATTAGAAGCGTCCCATTGCTGGGACTCGGGTTTCCACTTTTTATTAGCGAAAGCGGACCGACAATCACCAAGCGGACTCAGTGCGCGTTGGTGGAAATCACACGTCTTAAGTAATCTAGGACAAAAGTACTTGTATCCTAACAATGTTTTTCTTCAGCGTTTAAGAGCAATGATAGCGAACGATGACGTAAAGAAACAACCACATACACAACAGCATTATACATAATTATGATTTAATCTATACCTATCCTAAGCGACACCTTGTACGATAATATCGGAGTACCGGCAACCTCGTGAACTCTGATAAGAACAAATAAATTACTTATAATCAGACCTCCGAGGACGCCGAAGGCCAAACGAAGAACAGGCTTAGTCGAAAACGGGTAACTGCCTACCAACAGCCGGGTCATTTTCAACTGGAAACCAACAACCATTCTTCAAGATTAATAAGACATTTAGAAGGATTCGTAAGATTGAATTGGGTTCATTCATTGCTTAGGTTAAAGGCAAATCGACGCAGATTCGCAGCGAAAATCTAATTTAAATAGCATATTGACCCTATCTCCACAGAGTTAATTTCTGTAGACATAAAAAGACGCTCCCATTCGACCTTTTTTTTTCCTAGCCTAGTTTGTTTCCCAATGATAGGCAATGACAGAGACGTTTGAAAGGAAGGGACCTCTTTTTTTTTCTGTCTGCCTTGCGCGATTCATGGCCAAGTTCAATACGCAAACGTGACCAGATCGTGACACCACCTACGCCGCGGTCGATCTCGAAGGCTACGTCCTCCATCAGGTGTCCACTGACTGCGAACTTCGCCCATCTTTCCGGATGCATGGCGAGCCCACTCTCTCTTCAACCTAGCTATTATTCCCCAACATCCACTACTTGAGTTATGGAGCGCGGGGTGGTAATCATCAACGTATCTCTGTGTGAATTACGTCATGGAGATAGAGGTCAATCAATATACTATGCATATTTTCAGCGTTGCGCTTCTACTGTGTCAATGTGCCATGATCCTTAGAAACGTAATAAAACAAGTGGTAGCGACCGGATTTCGACTCAACCGAAATGAAGGGCGTTCATCATCCCACGCTAGTTGGAGTAATAAATTGAGGGAAACGAATTGGCCTAATGCTCGTAGGCGATGGGCTGAGTTTACTAGTGAAGCTTTGAACCTATTCAAACAATGTCACGATATATGAAATTGGTTTTTTCTTCTATTTTTAGAGCATTGTCCTTTTGGCCATTTATGTAGTAACCAAGGACGAAATGAGCCTTTGAGAAAGTAAATTGAAACGTATCAAACTCTTTAACTTGTAAGGATGTTTCATCATCATATCAGCCGAAGGACGTCCACTGCTGGTCATAGGCCACCTCCTAATGTCGCCACAACAACTGGTCCCGTGCGTCTCGCATCCATCGGCTACCCGCGACCCTCATCAGGTCATCGGTCCACCTCGTGGGAAGCCTTCCAACGCTACGTCTTCCTTCTTGTTTAGGTCGATTCCAAACTTAATGTCGTCTGTGAAGTTCGCTTTTCGCTGCGCAGTACCCCACCCCTCATACCTGCTGTCACATGAATTTGTTACTGCGCAGTCACTCGCGGAGTGTTCCGAGATGGTTTCGAGCCACCATTAGGTTGGATAATACATGAATAACAAAGGTTTTACTGTTGCTACAGACAGAGTAAATTGAGAAAAATATAAAATCCATTGCTAAATTACTTCAAAATCAATCAGGTAGTTTGATATGACCAATCACAACGTTACAAACATGCACTGACACAAGAGACCCACATAGGAATTTATTACTGAGAATAGCCCACTCCCCTAAAAAAAATAAAACATAAAAGCCATAAAACTCTTCGCAGAAGCCAGTGAGTCACCCAAACAATTAGCTAAAATGCTCGTGTTTGCGACCGAATCGCACGTCCATCAATTAAGCGTAGGTGTTGCTGCCAAAACGGTAAAGATCAATGTAGCTTTAATAGGAACGCAGCAATGTAATTGTACATATCGTTTCAACCGAGCGACATAGAGGCACTTACAGTCCTACGCAAGCTGGAATGAACAGACTGAAATTAGTCCTTGCAAATGAAACTTAATGCTCATGGCTATTTCAGAAAATGTCTGTTTTTATCGTTCCTGCTATTCTAAGCTCTTTTTTATCGTCTATAGCAGACACAAAGAGTAATTTTTCATGGCAATTGCTATTTCAAATATAGGTTTTAGCCAGTAATTCTTAAAGCTCAAATTAACATGTAATATAATATATAAACTCACATGTATAACAATTGATTCGGCAGTAATATTTGGGATTAACACCAGTAACAATGGATTCGAGCAGACTCCGAAATATTTCCTTTAGATATGAGGATGACATCGAAAAATCCAAGGTCGATGAGATTAACCCTAAGGCCGCATACACACTGAATCCGTCATTGACGATTGGTAAAAAAATATGATACGTCATGACGGATGGAAATAGGTATACTCGATACTCCTTAGCAAGGCTTGTGTCAGATTATCCGGCTACTTCTACTGCAGCACAACACCTTTTGATCAAAATTATTATAGGCCACCTAAATCTCGCCCATAGATGTTTACATTTTCGAATATTTCCAAACCGAGACGCATAAACCAGTGTTTGAAAGCCATAAATTGTTATCATTATCGACATAATTTTCTCACAACATACCTTTTATTGTTTAGATTAGCATTTTAATAAAAACAAAAGGTAAGTACATCTTATAACACCCCGAAGGCTATCGAGGGATTTATCTTATCAATCAATTATCGGCAAGTTTTGTAAGTCAAGGTGGAACTAATTGACGAATGTGTGTATTTGTGTATGATAAGTTGAAGATAACTTAGTTTGCTTCCGCTTCGGCCCAACTTCGCATAGTTTTTGATAGCCAATAAAGTCCCGCATACCTCCACTGGAAAATGGGAGGATCCTCCGAACCAGACGGTTGTTGTGTCTGGTGGGCAACTGCTCGATAGTTGATATTCGGACTGTTGTATATGTTCAAATCGCACGGAGAACTTTGTTTGCGCGATGCAGGATTTCGATTTTAGTTGGTCGTAGATGGCGCTGCGGTTCTTTTTGTTGCCGTACAAATTTCGTTTCATAGTTTTTCATGTGGCCGCATTGATGCCTCACACGCCTCTATTAGTCGATCTTTCACATAGTAGTTTCTTAAGTCAATACCCTTAAACCCATCCACATGCATACTTTATCCAGATAATTATGGTCGTATGTCGCTACAGTGCTGAGGAGTTCGTAACTAAATAATAACAGCCGCACGGGTCGATCTTCAAGGTTAAGCAACGCTTGCCGAGATCGGTCTGTGGATGGGTAACCATCTTAACATATTAAGATTCCTCCATGCGTCGGAAAGCACGTTAAGCCGTTGGTCCCGGCTGTCATTTGTAGATCTTTGGCAGTCGTTACAGAATTGTCATAAGCCAGAAAATCTGACACCAGCCAGAAGTACCTTATATTGGTTTTAATTTAATTTTAATAGAATGTGTTTGTTTGACATACATAATTATTTTTATTTTATTATTGCTGTTGTTGTCCGAATTAATGTTTATTTTTATTTTTGATGTTACTGTGCAATGGGTGTAATTTACCTAAATATATGAATTTATTATTATTACCCAGTAAATGGGTTGTGGAGGTTAGGTAGGCAGCCGCTCCACGTAAAATACTGGTATCCAGCTGAATCCGGTTTGACTGGTAGCCGACCCCAATATATTTGGGAAAAGGCTAGGCAGATGATGATGGTGGCATGTCGCTACAATTCAAACTAAATGCCTCTAGCCTCTTGTAATTACACAGCTCTCTACGTGTACAGTCGAAGATCTTTGAACCTAAACCCACAATTACCGAGTAATACATTCCCTAACTGCAGTTGCAAGTCCCATGTGCCAGAGAATATGACCTCTTTGGCACAGAGCACATGTCGTAATATTCTTAATAGCTACAAAAAAAGTTAAGATGGCTATATCTTTGCTCTTTTCGGCCAGTCTTGTTCTAGCAAGACAAATGGGTTTGATACACCATACAGTTCATTAGCGATTACGATTTTCCGGTTCTTGTTTAAAAAAAGTTTTTTGTTAGTTACCAATAACAGTTTTATACTCAAACTAAACCTTTTTATCAAAGCGACCGGCAATGGTTATGCAAGGAAAATCCAGTCAAGTGATTTCAAGTATTGGTGTGGTCGAGAAATTTATTTAAATAAAGATCCTATAACTTCTATTTCATATTTTTTACTAACAAGTAAAAACCTCTGGAACAGACACACAAAAAGTGATCACAATGCTTTCGTTTTCCTTTTAACATCTTTTTATATTCTTCACTACCTCACACCAAAATCATCAAAATATCCCTTCTCATTTTACGAAAACCTTCAAACAGCAATGAAGACATGGCCGCTTCCCAACTGACAGTTCATATCATCGCCTCTCCATCACCCTCAAACTAAGGGATCCACAAATAAATACGGTGCTTTCGGTTTGACAGTAAATATAAATAAACAATTACGGCCCTAGGCGGTAATACACGCCAGAAACAGGGCCGCGATCTATTTATATGATGGCCCCGTCTGAAACGAACGTGGATGGACAGGACAACCCGGTGGCACAGCCGTAAGTGGGACAATTACTGATCGATACCATTCTTAGACTAGTGTCCGACGGACCTATTTTAACGATGTGCGGCTTTTATTCTTAGACTTGTTTGAAAACGGCGATGTAGAAGTTTGTTAGGTGAATTGATGTTTAGGTGGTGTAGTTTGATGGTGTAAGGCAAGACCATCCCGGAGGATTGTCTTGCCTTACAGTAGACAGTAGAGTCACTTTATTAATGTAATATTATTATTTTACTGAACTGTAAACGATGACGTTCAAAAGTCCCGTTTAATGGCCTAATTGAAATAAACGACTTTTTTTTGACCTTACTTCAATTTAGTCAGAAACCGGAGCTTCTGAAGAAGAGTTTGGAGTTGAGAACACATCAAACACAATTTTTGTTAACTAGTAGAATAGAATACTAATAAAGAGCTCGTCGCTAAAGAATAACAGCCGCTCGGGTCGATCAAGGTTAAGCAACGCTTGCCAAGGTTGGTCTGTGGATGGGTGACCATCTTAACATACCGAATCTCTTCAGCGCCTCGGAAAGCACGTTAAGCCAATGGTCCCGGCTGTCATTTGTAGATCTTTGGCATACGTTATGGATAATCAGAAGCCTGAAAATCTGATGCTAGTTTGCCAAGAAGTACTGTGTTACCCAGTTACTGGGTTGTAGAGGTCTGGTAGGCAGCCGCTCCACGTAAAATACTGGTATTCAGCTGAATCCGGTTTGACTGAAAGCCGACCCCAATATAGTTGGGAAAAGGCTAGGCAAAAGATGAAATGTGTAGAATAGAATAAATAAAGAGTATTTATTCTATTCTATCATGTTCACCTTATTGGTAAAAAGAACAGATAGATGAAGAAAACATTGCGGAGAGAGACGCAATGGGCGGCTTATCGCTAAAAGCAATATTTTAAAGACAACCAACCACAAGTATGGTTGTGTCTTAGGCTCTTAGGTGTCCTGTAGAAAGAAGCTTCACGATTTCAAGTGTCATAGGCTAGTGCACAGTCCCTGTGTGATGGGCCAGAGAAGCGCAACCGCGGGAAAATGCTAGCCAGACAGCTCAGATAAAAAATGTCATTGTAATGGCTAGACGAGATAATACCGGATACAATACACCAGACACAGACTGGAGGACGATTGAAAAAATGGGCCAACTGATAACATTCAATTTTATACCGTCAAGGCAAAAATAGATTCGTCACCATAGAGTTTTTTTGCTCCTTTCACGACACTGCCGTTAGAGTGAGTATTCTCAAAATGTTATGTCATGAAAATATAATGACTGACACACAGTCGCTAATTAAAAATGTGAAACCGGCACTAAAATTCAGCTGATTTGATTTATTTATACTAGTAGAGTTGGTTTGTTTCGTTGAACGCGCTGATCTCAGGAACTACTGGTTCGAATTGAAAAAATCTCTACGACCAATTGGAGCGAAGTATTAATGAAAAATGTGACGCGGACGAAGTTGCGCGGGTCAGCTAGTGTTTCATATAATGGGCAGCCCATTAAAAAGTTTTCAGTTTCATATCAATTAAACATTGGTGAAAGATGTATGCTAATTTGACCGTACCAAAAGGCATTACGCGTCCCGAATCAATTAAAAATTAAATTTAAAAGCTGACGAAGTCATAAACGTCTCGACTGGACACAAGTTTACGTTAATCGTACACTTATCCACAATGACATCACAAGCAGTGAGATTACAGAATCAACCAGTGAAAGTGAACTGACACGCAACGCAACAGGCGATCGATAAACTTTATAAAAGCGACCAAGTCGCGACTGTTAAAATATGCAGAGGATTTCTGTAAATAGCTTTAACTACGCGGACACGGAATCTGAGGAATGGCTTTGAATAGAACGGAATTTTTGGTTGTAACTGTCAATTTTAGTCGGACGATAAATTAGTTTGTTTAGTGGCTTTAATCTAACTATGTAAGACCATAGAACAAAAGGAGTAGGTGAGTTAGTTTGCTTTAGAAAACATCCTTTCTAAAAACGTTCCATACAACTTTGTAAATTCACTTGTTTCTTCCCGTAGCTTCGCTTTCGCGGCCTATTTCACGGGGACATTGCATTTTCGGGGATGAGTACGATACTCAGCGTTGGTGTATGTTTCGATGGGTGAAATAATATTTTGAATCTGTTAATAAGCTTCGGAAATTACATCCGACTTATAAACTTTACGTCATTATAATGTAAGTATGGATAGCAAAATAAACCAAACCCGGAATTACAGTAGACTAACTGTCAACTTCTGAAGTAACCTTCGTAAGGTCGCCACTACAAACATTTCTGGCAGACTTGCCATAGCCGTCACATTTGGCAAGTTTAGCGAACGCAGCGTTTTGTTTATTAGTGCATCACATTGATATTATTTTAACTAGCAACTATTCTTATATTTTAGTATACGACGGTCAAGGGAATAAAGGTTATTTTGGGCAAATAGAATCCTACCACCTATGATTGGTGACCCCAACATTACAGGAGCCGTAAAATGACGTTTTAATGTCAACTTGATTCCAGTGCGAGAAAAGGACTGAGCTATAGCTTCATATTTTCATAACATGGCCCCTCTTGAGGACTAAAATTCCTCACTGAGTCAGGCTGCAGACTACCCATGACAATAACCATAATTACTTATATTATCAATGCGAAAAGTAACTGTATAAGTGTCTGTATTCAAATACCGTACCAAACGTCTTAACGGACTAGGATGAAAACTAGGCACACGAGTAGATCATGTCCTGGAATAGGACATCGGATACTTTTAACCTGGGAATACGTTCCCTTGGGATAATTTTCGACTATCACGCGGCAAAGACACACCCAATTAAACATCACACTAATATTATAAAGGCTAAAGTTTGTGAGTGTGTGTGTATTTTTGTTACTTCTTCACAAGCAAACGGCTGGACCATTTTAGATGAAATTTGGTATAGAGATTGATTGAGTCCCGGGAAAGGACATTGGATATCCCGGTAGGATGTTCCCTTGGGATAATTTTCGACGTTTTCGCGGGCGGAGCCGCGGGCGACAGCTAGTATCTAATAATTTTAAGTAATATTGTATTCCTTGAATTGCTACTTAGCCCTCTTCCTCTCTCCTTATTTTGCTGTGCCAAATCCTCCATATTGATCTTTTACTTTGTTATACCATCCATGTAATACTTATGGAATGCAATAAAGAATTGAGTATGTAAAGCCGCTGTCGGAAGCTAGTCATAGATATACAATATGAACATCAATCAAATCTGAATCAACCACACCAATACAATACAATCATGTAGTAACTAGAAGAAGACGTATAAAATCCACTGCCCGGCGCCACACTCAATAACAGCAGGGTCATTTAATCTTGTGAAACACTCTTTTAATAAGACTCAACTGTTATTGGATGCTTTTTGATTAAATTATTCAGTCTTAGATCGCTTTCCTTGAATTTTGTGACTAATATTTATGAATGGGTGAGGCTTCTAAGAAGTAACGGCACTTTAACGTTGGCAGAGCGACTGGTTATAAGGACGAGAATTATCAGTGATATCGCTAACATGACTTAGTGAAAACAGTCGAGGGTCGAACTTCAAGGTAAAGCAATGCTTGGCTAGGTCGGTTTGTAGATGGGTGAACATCTATTACATATCGAGAATACTCCATGCCACGGAAAGCACGTTAAGCAGTTGGTTTCGACTGTCATTTGTTGATTTTGGACAGTCGTTACAGGTAATCAGAAGCCAGAAAAACGGACACCAATCTTGTCAATGGCTATCGTGTTACTCAGTTGAAAACTCCTCGGGAAAAACAATAATTGTCAAAAATAAATAAATCAGACGAAAACCTGTTTTCAAATTTTAAGTTTTTGACAATCCTGGTTTTTGAGGACACGCGTGTCAATTTTTGCCAGCGCAGCGCAGACATGAACCATGTACCTTGCGTTGGATGAACAGATACAAATCTATTTGACGGCGGACTACGATGGTTTTACCCAATCCGATAACTGAATAAAATTCGTACAACGAAAAGTCAACATGTTGTATTGAAATGTCAGTTTTATAAGTAGAAATACATTCATTGTGTTTCTCGTGGAGTCTTCAGTTATTGGGTTGTGGAGGTCAGGTCGGCACTCGCTCCTTGTAAAATACTGGTATTAAGCTACATCCGGTTAGACTGGAAGCCGGACTCAATAGTAGTTGGTTAAGTGTTAGTAGATTGATGTCGTTATTGTCATACTTGCACTCTGTTCTGTGCTCGCACTCATGTCTTGTAAGTAGGAGGGTTCATCTGCCTAGCCTTTTCCCAACTATATTGGGGTCGGCTACCAGGCAAACTAGATTCAGTTGAATACCAGTATTTAACGTAGAGCGACTGCCTACCTGACCTATACAACCCAATAACTGGGTAACACGGTACTTCTTGGCAAACTAGCATCAGATTTTCAGGCTTCTGATTATCCATAACGAATGCCAAAGATCTACAAATGACAGCCGGGACCATTGGCTTAACGTGCTTTCCGAGGCACTGAGGAGATTCGGTATGTTAAGATGGTCACCCATCCACATACCGACCTCAGTAGGTGTTGCTTAACCTTGAAGATCGACCCGTGCGGCAGTTATTACTTAGCCACGGGCTCCTTAGAAGGGTCAATTGTATTATTAATACATACTTACGTAATCAAGAGTCGGAGTGCAGTTGCATTCTTATTGCATAAAGACACTCGGACCTTTTGATTCGAACAATACAACGTAAATCCTATAACTCATCTGTTTGAAAAAATTGTCTGATCGACAGCAAACATCATTTCTAACAATATTGTAGCATTATAAAAGGTATTCATTACCATTGCAAGGGTTAACGCAATTAAGGTGTTGGAAAACGTCAAAAGTTCGTTGGAATCAATGTAACTGTGGGGCACTAACTAACACGAAGTAGTACCATTTGCATAAAGTTCATGTTATTTGAATCTTTAGTTGTCCACTCTTCGGAGATGGATGGATGGCTCCCCCAAGCACCAAGCATGTTCATCGAACAATTCTGGACAGCTTTTCATTCAATCACTCTGCCTTTTCCTTACTATATTGGGACCGGCTTCCAGTTTAACCGGATTCAGCAGGATACCAGTATTTTACATGGTGCGACTACGCAAATACGGATAGATTTCAGGACTCCGACTACCTGTTACCGACTGTCAAAAATCTACAAATTCCAGCAGGTACGGTATTTAAAGATTGATCACCCATCCATGGACCGTCCTCGGCAAGCGTTTCTTAACCTCGAAAATCGACCCGTTCGGCTGTTATTATTTAGCTACGAGTAGAGCCTACTTGCATACAATACCTCCCCATATTATTAATCGAAAATAGTAAAACTTTTGCCATTGCCTAAGGCTAAGGCGTTGGCTGGAGAATGGCGATCGAAAGGTCATGAGTTGAACCCGTCCTTCTCGCTTATCGTGGTAAACGTACTACGAATGCAAGCGTGCACTTTTAGGCTGGAGGGGGTTTAATGGATATGATAGTGCATTTGTGTTTCGGCTTGGTGTCAAATTGATCCGACCAACCCGCACTTAGGACTTGCAGAGAGGAAGCCTGTGTCCCATTAGTGAAAACATTATGGGCTGATTATGCTTATGCAATGTGATCCGATAGATTACCCCTCAAAATGGAAAAATAAATATTGCAGCTATCTGATGATCACGCTTCCCATTTGAAGGATTTTGAAGATCACTCCAACTTGTTTAAAAAACCATCTGCTCGGCAACGTAAAGAACGTAATAAAAATAATTGAAAATTTCAAAATAAAAGGCATTCGTTGCATTGAGTGTTTTATTTTGTGTGCCTTTTTTAAACATTGATTTGAACTTCCAAAACTGAGCACATAATTTTCCAATCACTACCGATGGCAAAGTAAACGTAGCGATAAAAAAAGTGGACATCACGTTCAATACAAAAAAAAAACTCTGATCACGAATAATTCATAATTGGAATGCTGCGTGTGTATGATGCCAAAAACTGGTAACAACTTTCTATCCAGCCAGTCAGCAAATAACATACCTAAGTAAAAATACTTTGTAGGTATTGTACGAGTATAACGAAGGTTTACTGACATAAGAGACAGCCTGCAGTAAATGTCAGGTGGAAACTACGGGTAGAATGGTATTATTAATAGGATAATGTCCCTCCTTGACCATTGTGTAACGGAGTTTTTACCCGACTTCGGCAAAGCCAAGAGGAAGGGTTAGGATTTTAGCAATCTATGTATGTATGTTTTTAAGGATGTTCTACCGTACAGTGCCTAAACTAATGTGTCGAATTTACATTATGAATTGTGGTATATTTTATACAAAAAATAAAAAAGACGAATGTTACATCCAAAACAGTTATTTTTCTATAGAACCGTTTGCAATATGAAATAAATGATTCTCAATTTTATAAGTTAGTATAAGGTAGTATAAGCGACAAACAATCAATTTTACTATATTTCACGTTTATGAACACTTCTCTAACAACCGGTTTCAATAACCTTTGACCAACTGTCAAATTAGCTACCAACAGTAGCTGCAACGTCATGTTTGCCTTTGTAACATGACGTTTCAGCTACTGTTGGTAGCTGGGTGTCTTTTACTTTGTTTTGATATTGCATGACCTGCCATTGATCTTCTATGTATTATTTTATAAGATAGCTTAGCCAAAGAAGACTTTGTTTTATTCCGCGACGAAAACATAGTCTCGATGCTGTGGTATATAGTTTCCAGAGTACAGTAAGAGAAACAATAGAACATTGAGAAAAATAAAAACTATATATCAGATTATTACAATCTTATCAAATGTAAATCAAATAACAACTTAAAAATGTGATAGTAGGTTTTCGATACAATAATATTTGCAGGTATTTTAGCACAGATCCCCGAACTTCGATTGAATGGCTTAACATTGTCAAAAATATTAGAGGAACAAAGCGAATCTTTTTCGTTAACTTATGTTAAGCGACATTTTTATTTTAAAAAAGCGTGTTCGTATAACGGTCGATAAGTCGGCAGTGAGGGCTCGAAATAGGTCTCGAATCGTATTGAGAATATTAAGGCACTGACCAGAAAGAACCTTTCAAAAACCTATGCCTATTATCCCTATCAATATTTCGCGGAAAATAAATTCACTGAAAGGAAAAACCAACTGATACCATACACCACATATTTCTAACCTAAAGCCGTACTACTCAACGACGTAACTGCATCAAAAATATTATTACACAAACCTACCAATTAAACGGGAGACAGGAACGTCATTCAGAATGAATGACTGCATGACTCAGGCGTGACTGCGTGAGTCAAAGCGGTGTGTTTAGATAGGGACTACAGTACTACCGCTTATTTACGATGTACGGCTGGAAGTCAGGATGCGGTGAGGGGACCACGTGTGTTGAACGGCAGTATGACGATTTGACGGGTTCGTTTTTTTTTGTTTGATTTAGGCGCGGCTAGACGCCATTTAGACTTCGACATAGCATACGGAAGTTTTTTAGTTAGTTACATTTTGGAATCGTCTCACACATCAATTTTCATGCAATCAATTCATCGTTTCTTTCTCTACTCTTATAACCATCCCATTCATACAAACATTCCTCACGACATGTTCCTCAACAATCTTCAGGCAGTCCACAATAAGACCTAAGCTAGTTCCCGTGTCTTGCAATATAACCTCTTGGAGGAGCGATGGCGTTTTCTTTTTTTCTCTTTTTTCTTTCCCGGTCGTGGCATTGACGATGGATAAAAAGCAATACAGCAAGTATTGCTTTTTATCCATCGTCAATGCCACGACCCGGATCTCCTTAGGGATAATCCTTTCTGACTTTTAGAACTGCGGTACTAAGACGTTATCCGAACTACTCTCCATAGTCAGTCGCGCTACTGGCCTACTGACTAGCTGATCTCTAGATCCACAGCACCTGATAATATTCTCGTTTTCGTATAGAAAAAAAAAAATTGTCCAACTAACTACAGACCGCCGCACTATAGTCGTCAGGTGTCAGGAACTTAGGACTCTATTCTATTGCTTCAACCACGAATCTTTTCTAGGTCTTCAGCACAAGTTTTAGGTCATATTCCTTTAGAAAAAAAAAACTGCAGAACTATTCCCATCCGCCTGTACACCGGTAGTGCTTGTTTATTTTACGCTGCCCCAATTCGAGAGCCTGAACATATGACTGTGTTACAAAAACGTTGTTACTACATTGACTGTTTTAATGGCGCAATGTTTATTGGAAAACAGCTACTGTTATGTTTGGCAGAGACAAGTGTGGATAGACCGATAAAACGGGATGGATAGAAAAGTAGGGGTGAACAGGAAACTTTAATTGGGATTTACACTTTAATACCATATTAACCTTTTGAACGCCATTGTCACGTATGCACGTGCCCTGTACGCCAAACGTCACAAATATGTACGTGTCTTGGCGTCGGGGGCACGCTGATGCGTTAATGCTCTGGAATTCAAAAGGTTAATGGTTTCTCACAAAGCATCTATTAAAAAAATATTTATTGATAAAAAATGGAGTTCTTCATTACTGCAAACAATCACACTAATATTATAAAGGCGAAAGTTTGTGAGTGTGTATGTTTGTTACTTCTTCACGCGCTAACGGCTTGACCGATTAAGATGAAATTTGGTAAGTATAGAGATTGTTTGAGTCCCGGTAAAGGACATAGGATTTTAATCCCGAGAGTATGTTCCCTTGGGATAATTTTTGACATTCACGCGGGCGGAGCCGCGGGTGGCAGCTAGTATTTAAATAACGTGAAAATTCCAATCAAAGTTTCGTTTTTATTCACCCCTGCATTTCTATTCACCCTGTTTTATCCGGTACCGTGTTTCTTCTCGGGGGTCGTATAAAATGAGTGGAGGAAGGTTAGACACGTACTCGGGAAGCTATGGTTTAAGTGGCTATCGCGGTGTACGGTTGCACATGACCACTACAGTAACAACTAGGTGAAGTGAGCTTGATGTGGGCTGTTATTGTATCTTGTTTGTCTGGATTGGCAGCTTACTTTATGTTCACTTCACCTAAGTTTACACGGAGAGATTTCACCACTGTGATGCTAATCACAGGATCACTCTCATACGGCTTCCTGCAGTGTGGGACCTATTAAATAATAATCATCATCATCATCGTATCAGCCGAAAGACGTCCACTGCTGGACATAGGCCTTTTCCGAAGGGAGAGTTTGCCCGCTTGGCAAGCGGGTTGGCGATCGCAGTGTAGCTGTTGCAATGCACAGAGAATGCTGCTGCCCATTCTCTGGTGACTCCCTTAGTCGCCTCTTACGACTATTAAATAATGTTTTGTTTAAATTAAGTACCTGAAACTGTAACCGCAATAATTGAAATTATGACTCTTTATGCACAATAATAAATTATGTATTTTCCAGAATTTTAATCTTCTTCGCAATTGTGTACGTGCAACAGACAACGTTTAGGATTTTTCAGAATACCTATACTAATGAACTCCCGAATTACGAATTACATCACAGACCGCAAACTTTATGGTTTTAACATACTTATTCCTTTGAGGATAAAGCACCCTGAAATTAGTAATTATTAAAATCGTAATTATAATATTTCATGCTCCATTAAAATCTGATAATGCAATTTATATCTGTGGTTATCCAATTTTTTCCTAATGAGCATGATTGGCTCACGGATTAGTGATTTTTAGGGTTCCGAACCCAAAGGGTAAAACGGGACCCTATTACTAATACTCCACTGTCCGTCTGTCTGTCTGTCACCAGGCTGTATCTCATGAACCGTGATAACTAGAGAGTTGAAATTTTCACAGATGATGTATTTCTGTTGCCGCTATAACAACAAATAAAAAATTAGTTAACTTTAAAATTAAAGGGGGCTCTCATTGAAGAAACGTGTTTTTTTGTTTGTTTATGGTACGGAACCCTTCTTTTTTATTATTAAAACACATCTTTTATCTACCATAGATGTGTAAGGTTGCTAAGCTGTGAGCGAGGAAAAAAATTGCTAATAGAAGCACTTCTATCTCACCTGGCTAGATTTTTGTACATACATAAAAGCGATAGATGCGAGTGAGGAACCTGTGCGAGGGAAATGAATCTGCTGAGCATTCTCAAACCCCTTAGCTACACACCGTTTCACAGCTTCGCTACGCATGGTCTCATGGCTTTGGTGGAACAATCATACATGTTCACAGGGCTGTTACACATCCTCGCATCGCTTACCTAACCCGCATATCTCTGGTGGGAAAGCACCCTAAGACACCCTTTTTAGTGTGGATGGGTAATCATCAAATGAGGAGACATTCAATGATTGCCCTCTCGCTCTTGGCTAAGCAGGAGGGAGTTTCAGACGTTTACTGACTAAAATCCGACAGTGTTCCTTCAAATGCCCTTTGCGTTCCAAGGCCACAGTTACTTTTGAACAATGGCCCCGTCAACTATGCTGACATCTCAACCCGGAGTCCTTGATGATTTCGTCATCGTCTACTCTATTCGTATATGAGAAATAGTCTCTCGCGATCCGGTATAGATGGATCAGACAGCCGCAGGTAGGTGCTTAAAGAAATCAGAAATAATTATGAAGAACTAAGCTGTATACGAAGCTTAAAGGTCTTGTCACAGGGTGCTGTCAAAAGATTATCAATGAATCAATGAATTTTCTGGTTGTTTTGGTTTCCCTTTAATAAACATGCTTTAAAACACTTACGCAAAATACAGTTTTGGACATGTTTATATCGAATCGAGTATTCTTTAATTCAAATGTTAAACAAACACGACTATAAAAACTGCTTCAAACCTGATGACTTCTAGAGGGGAAATTCAGGACCCCAGTCAATTGATTAAAATGGCCTTAAATCGTAACAGATAATAAATAACATACAAGGATTATCACAGGACAATTACTTTTATAGATTCTTTATCAAACCAATTTTTAAGAAAATTGCAGAAATAAGCAATGATAAGTTTAAAGCAATTAGTGTGTGTCGCTTTGTCTCTTTCTACAGAGTGGTCAAATGGTTATTCTCCTGAAAAATCTAATTAGTCCGTCAGATAGATTTCCAAAAACTATTCCACATATTATATTTTATTATTTTTCAATTTAATAAAGAATGAGCAAGATACAGTGCGCCGAAAACTCGCATGACGTAACGTTTTAGTACACTACAACGTACCAGCCCCCACTCTTGAACTTTGATGTGCTTTATTTTTATCATTTTTTATCGATTTGATGACAAAAACGTGTCCAATATTTTTTTTCAATCTAGTGGACGGACCAAATAGAATTATTATTTTTCTATCTAGGAAAACAATTTCGTGACAGTATTATTCAGTTCATTTTCTATATATCTATGAATGCTTTCTTTAACGTTCTCTAGGCGTAAGGTACTGTATAGCCCATGGCTGACAATGGATGGGCCCGTAATCCTATTTGCCTTTCGTGTGAATAGTACTCCTTAACTCTATTGGCCCATTACTTTGCCACTTCCACGGCATTTTCAGCGCATATGTTGGTTCGACTGCAAGTTTTGGGGCACAGAGAGCAAGAAAGTGTGTGGGACATATCTGTCTTAATATTAGGACTCACCTTCAAGCATTTGAGGCAAAAGGTATGCTGACATGGCAGGACGCGAGACGAGGTGTCGAGTCGCTCCAGACAAACGGAGCACTCGAGAAGGTCGTTGAGTAAACCCTCATCCATGCCGGTTGGGGCACTGGAAACAAAACATGACATTGTCATTCATAATCATCATGGGTCTCAATATTTTTAATTGAGAATTCAAGATAAGTATAAAATTTTGAAATAATCAACTTAAAACACACAACTCAAAAGTTGGTGGCGATGAATTGGAATTGTCTTGAATTATGAATTCTAATATAAAGAAAGTTTTAGTCTACTAGATGTGGCACGAAAGATTTCAGCACAACTTACAGAATGATACAAATAGCGTTATTTTCTATCAAACTCAAGCATCACATTATACCTATACGAAGATTTTGCACTCTGCAGGTGCAAAGGTAACCCTTGTCCCTTTTATGTCATTCTTCCTTGTTTCGCGATGTCCACAACACAAATATATAATTTATACATTCACTGCAATTTAAAGGTAATCCTGTGTGTGCTATACTAACAGATATGACAAAAGCGTTCGATTTCGTGGACCATAAGATTTTGCTGCAAAAATTACATTGGCATAAGAGGTTACCGGCCCATCGTGCTGCTCGACGAGGTGGGCAAGCTCTTTGAAAGAGTAATTGCAAACCGCCTCGTCGGGCACCTGGTGAGGGAGGGGCCGGATCTGGCGGAGAACCAGTTCGGTTTCCGCAAAGGGCGTTCAACGGTGGACGCCATCATGCGCGTGAGAGCCCTCACGACGGGGGATGCGGTGTCGCGGGGCAGGGTCGTCTTGGCGGTGTCTCTTGACTTCGCCAATGCCTTTAACTCCCTGCCCTGGAGTTGCATCAGGGAGGCACTCCGGTATCACCGGATGCCGACCTACCTCCGTCGCGTGGTCGAGGCCTATTTGACAGACAGGGCCGTCATCTACCCCGGTCACCAGGGAGAATGGAACCGGCGAGAGATGTCGTGCGGTGTTCCACAGGGTTCGGTTCTGGGGCCGCTCCTGTGGGACATCGGCTACGACTGGGTGCTGCGCGCCGACTTTCCTAGCGGTGTCCGCGTAGTCTGCTACGCTGACGACACGCTGGTCCTGGCGCAGGGGGGGTCGCACCAAGCGGCGGCCGAAGTGATGACACGCGGGGTTGCGATAGTCGTTGAGAGGATCCGGCAATAGGGTCTCGAGGTGGCCCTGCACAATTCCGAAGCCATGTGCTTTCATGGTTCTCGGAACAGGCCACCAATGGGATCCCAAATAACGGTGGAATTTCGCGGAGCACTTCCGACGTTTGGCTCCCAGACTGGAGCGGGCTGGGGCTGCCTTCAAGCGGCTCCTGCCCAATCTAGGGGATCCAAACGCCTCCTGCCGGAGGCTCTATGCGGGGATCGTGCGGTCCATGGCCCTTTATGGGGCCCCTGTTTGGGCGCTTACGCTAAAGGGGCGACCAGCCCGCCAGCTCAACGCGTCCCAAAGGGTCATGGCCATCCGGCTGGCCCGGGGATACCGCACGGTCTCCGGCGAGGCGGCGAGCCTCCTTGCCGGATTACCGCCATGGGATCTGGAGGCGAGAGCCCTCGCGCACGTTTACGCGTGGCGCTTGGAGGCGCTTCGCCGGGGTGAAACTCCGCTGCCGCGGCAAATTGCATCGCGGCAGACGGAGCTCCGGCAGGATACCATGGCGATATGGAGACGGCGATTATCGCAACCCAGCGCTGGGCACGCCACAATTGCGGCGATAAGACCCCTCTTTGAGGAGTGGCTGGAGAGGCGCTACGGCGTCCTCACCTTCCGCCTGACGCAGGTGCTCACCGGACACGTCTGTTTCGGGAGGTACCTGTTTCGGATTAAGCGGGAGGACACGCCCGGGTGTCAGCACTGTGAGGATCGCCCGGAGGACACGGTGGAGCATACGGTGGAGATCTGCCCTGTTTGGGCTGAGCACCGCCGTGTCCTCGTCGAGGCGATCGGCGGCGGCAACCTCTCGCGTCCGGCCCTGGTTGAATCCATAGTCCGGAGCGAGGAGGCTTGGGAAGCGGTCACCTCCTTCTGCGAAGCAGTAATGCTAGCCAAGGATGAGGCGGGCCGCGCGAGGGAAAGGCAAGGCCTTCGCCCCAACCGCCGCTACAGGAGAAGACGCCCCGGGCGTCGGGAGTCGCAGGGCGATCCCCGGCCACCGTAGGCGCGGGCCTGCGGACGGCGAGCATTAGGTGGCTCGCCGTCCGATCACCACCAGGCCCGGGTCGATGGCGCGTTGTGTTTCACGCGCGCCTCAAAGAGATGTCAGCATAAAAGACGGGGCCCGCTAGGGCCAGAGCCTGCCAGGGTTGCGGAATTTGTTCGAAAGAGTCACCGCGGCCCTGGAACGCAAAGGGCTTTAGCAGGAACACGGATGGTTTTTAGTCAGTAAGAGTCTGACACGCCCTTCCGCTCCGCCCAGAAGAAGTCATTTTATGGTTTCCCATCCTTAAAAAAAAAAAAAAAATGGCATAAGAGGTAATCTTGAAACTCTTAGGATCATATTTGAGTGAACAAACTAAGTGCACAGAAATCACTAGAATGTGTCCTATTACTAAATTGGAGACAAACTACGTATCTAAACCAAGGTTTATAAAATATGGTGTACCTCAAGGAAGCATACTGGGGCCACCCCTTTTCTTAAAACATATCAATGATCTCCCAAAAACTATAGATCATAAAATGGTATTATTTGCAGATGACAGCATGGAAAATAGGCAGTTTATGCTTCCAATCAATATCACAAAACTTTATGGATTTTTGTTAATTTGTTAATGATGAAAAAGGCTGTTCTGAGTGAGTCTTGCTTGTTGCTTTAGAAAAAACTAGGTGCTAGAGAACAATGGAATAATAAAACTGGTGTAATTTTATCAAGTCAATGTTAATAAAATCCATTCAGGTCACAGATTTGCCTACACTGAGAATAATTACAAATGTTTTATTAAATACATCTCCATCTTGTTATCAACCACCCAAACATATAACACCATACCCAATTAAATAATGTGTGAGTTTATCTTCAAATACATACCATATGTTCACATTAATGTTCTAAATAATAAAACTTTTATGTCAGACATAAGAGTCCAAAAAATACCTAACTGTTTGGCTAAAAATATGCATGACTGCCTCATGCATATTTTTAGCCAAACAGTTCTAAATACAAAGGTAAACACAGAGAGACTGAAGCCAGACAACCCACAAATTGCACATAAGAATTTTGCCAAATACATACTAACTAGTGTAGATAAGACCTAATTAGGTATGCAATCATTTTCATTAGCTTATTAAGACATCTTTAATGAAGACTTGTGTGTGCAGAGCACAAATTGATTACTCCTTTTGTAATTTTCATAACAATGGTGTTTTCTTGGAAGTGCACCTGTTGATTTTTTTGCAATGCTCTGAATGGAGTTGAGAGAAGACTTGGTTTCATACTGTTGTTTCTGTACTTGTTTAATGAACTGTCCTTGTAATTTGATGTCTGATTAACAATGTTCTATTATTTATAAGATCAAAAATAAAGTAATTATGAAGCACAACAGCAACACCTTTCATTTTTTCATTGCAAATGTTTTCCAACAATTTAGTTGTTAATGGTAAAGGAAATTTCATTGAAATCCTTCTGATTGTTTCAGAAAGAGTAAAATCTGTGCTATTTGTTTAACATTTTTTGACAAAAACTTTTTCTAAATCGAGACTTGAACATGATATGGATAAACAAGGAGAACTATGCTTAAAACATAATTATCTTTTTATGATTTGATTTTGCTTAGGTTGGAAATTATCTGTCTGCAACATTGGTATTGCAAAAAAGAACTACAGATCCTTTTAAATCATGCAAGTTACCCAAACTCAGATTATCTTGAATATGCAAAAATGGAAAGAAAGGAGGTCCTGCAGTGGGACATTATAGGCTAACTTTAGAGAAGTTCTTACTTATCTCAGAAGTCAAGGTTGACTATCTCATGTGCCCTTCCACTTGGTGAAATGGTCAAAGGACTTCTACCATAACTATGCATCTAAATACAGGTTGCAATGATTCAGATTGTTAAAGAGGCTCTCATCATAAAGCATAAAGGGCTGCACATCAGTGATAACAAAACCAGTAAAAATCGCTAGTCTAGCTTAAGGTGTGTTACCCTTACCACTGACATGCTGCCCGATCCTCTCAACATACTTTAAACAAATGACTAAACATTCATAAGATTAAACAATCTCTAAAATGAATGTAACAGTTGTATGCTAAAACAAACATAATTTTATTGCACAGGAAGTGATACTTAATCTTTATTTCAACATAAGTATTAACAAAAGGTACAATAAAAATACTAAATACACAAAACAAATGTATGAACATTAGCAAGTCAATCCACAATTCATACAAATGAGTTCTGTGTTTGAAAATGGATCAGGTTGTATAAGTTTGTTTCTCTATCCCTGTGTTCACAGGTTAAAAACTCAAACAAATAAACTTGAATTCATACTCAAAAAATTAAAACTATCTTTTTTGAAAAAAAATTACAAACATTATTTTTTTCTAGAAGCTACTGGGCACTGAGTAATAAATAAGGTACCTACCTTCTCACTCAGCTGATAGATTAAACTTATTATATAGACAATGGGACTGTTTACTTAATTTCTCAGCTGTTAGCAAACTTTTTGGTCATCAATTTCCTTGGACTTGACATTGACAAGGCACTATAATGTAAATACTTTTAAAAATTTAAAACATTTTGAAGAACTTCTTTTTTTTTCTATATAAACTTGCAAATTTTCATTGAAATGTTATCTGGAGGGTTATGTGATAAAATGATAAGAGTGTGATAAGAACTTTGAACATTTTAGTGGATTGAATATTTTTGTTTATAAAAACATGGTTCAGGTTGATTGCATGTTTAATCATTTTTATGGAGTACAAAACTTATTACAGTTACTTTATTTGATTGTCAACATAATCAGCACATTCATACCGAATTTATATGTCCACATATTAATTGACTGAGAGATAGCAGGATTTTGAATTTCAAAAGTCAAGCTAGAGGACTTTTGAGAGGCGAAGTTCGGAATGAAAGCATGTTGCTAAGTGAAAGATTTTTATAAATAGAAAAGTTAGAATTTCACATCCATGTTTGCATTCCTCAGAATACACGGAAGTGTCGGGAAAACAAGTATATGATTATAAATAGTCCGACTAACACGATACCGAATAGAACATCGCTACAATGCAAGTTTTCTTGGTATTTTTAGATCGACATGCACGTATCTAACGATAAAACTCAAAATGTTGATGACTCACCGAATGTTTTAAATTCCAACGATGTTAGCGGGAAGTCTGACCATTATTGCTAAAGCACAATGAAACAAAATCCACGGGATACCACCCCGAACCAGTCACACAAAAATTCTTCAACACTAAACTATCTAAAACGGCACTTAGTTCAACACTGTGAAGGGATAATTACACCAGGGGACTAAAGGTCGGAGGGTGAAGTTGCTGTTGTGAGAAATATGCAGTTGTTCACATAAAAACTGATACAATTTCACGCACAAATGCCATTCTCGCCGTTTCTTCGTTCGACCGGACGGTGAAGCGGGGGCGGGAGCAAGCGACTATCACCTCTAGGGGTGTACATCCTAATCCGACGGATTCTACCAATCATTGAAAATATCTAAAATCGAAAAACTTAATCAAAATGATAATTTGTAAATGACAAAAATACTGACGGTATTTTTGGGTGAAAATGAAAAATTATCGTGAAAAACAGCGAACAAAATTCAGTAGGAACTAGAGTATTAGATGGCAACTTAAAAAAAAAAAACTGAGGACGAATAAAATCTTGTTTCATCATCATCATATTTTAGTAAAATCTTAAAATGAAAGCTTTTCGGTCTTATTTTCCTAATGATTCAATTGGTAAGATAGATGTGCTTAAACATTATGCATTAAAATTACTGAAATCACATTCATTGCGCCTCATCTCATTTGGCAAGGTTTGCAAGTGCCCAGAATTTCTAACGTAAAAATAATCAGCGACGGAGTCATAGGTAACAAAATCATTTTCGATCCGACTAAAACAATGACTAAAAATGATCAGAAGGAAATTTCATTTTTAACAATTATGTAGGCTGTGGGCACAGCATAGAAGCGAAAATCGAGTCGCCAGAAGCTTTGATAGACTTCAAGTACACATAAAATGTATAGCTCAAGAATCTCGTAGGACATGTTATCACAATTTTTTCATAAGGCATGAATTTTCGTATTAATCCGTTGGATTTTTTTATAAAAGAAGATAATAAAAGTACAATAAAATAGGTTTGTGGGAAAGCCCGGGGGAGGAAGGACACGGGTTTTTGAATCTTTTAATTCCTGAACTTGCTCATAGACGTCAGTTAACTGTCAGAAAAACGCTGGGCTGTCAAAATATGTCAGAATTTCTTGCGTAGCGCAGACTTTTATTTTCTTGAATTTCTCAAAAATGTCACGCGATAAAAGCGTGTGGTTTGCAGAAGAGATATTGTTGGATGCCAAATTAATTAATTTTCAATTGGAAACCGGAGAATGGGACGCTGTGGAGGAAATGTTGCGAGCCGAGGCTCAACTTTCCAGAGATGCCGAGACCGGACGATTGCGGCCGTAAGTATTAAAAACATGTGGAAGGGTAATGTTTTCGTTCGTGGAATGCAATATATTTTAGTCATTTATTCCTATTTTACGGATCAAATCGGTCTTACCGTACAATCTATAAACATCCCATTTATAGCAATGTGCTCGGCCTCTCGTCCTTTTTATTTATTTTGAATATCAAAAGATATTTTTAGATTCTAGTGTTTAAGTATCACATTCACAAAGTTATTGTTATTATCCAAATCTTTTTTTGATTAAAATGTTCCATGTCATTTTTTTGTTGATATGTGATATGAGAAAACAATATTGTTCATACCCATTTTTCACAACATCTGCTTAAATGAGTGCATGTACAATGCACCCATTTAAACCGCAAATCAATTGTTGATTTTTCATATTGATATTTCAGGAAAAAAGCATCAGAATATACCTTACGACTTATAGCAGAAGTTCTTCACATAATGCGTCTTGACGTTGAACAAGCTTCATACAACAGAAGTACATTAGCAGTTGCAGAACAATGTCTGCGCTTAGTACGTTCCTGTGCAGCAGCTGGTACTAAGATGCAAACGTACATCTCAAAAGAACTCTCCATACTAGACTCTATGCTCATCTTAGCAACAGAATACCAGCATCCAAGCGTTGATTTTGTAAATGAGGAGCTTCAGAAAAAGTTCGAGTCATGCATGACTGTACTCATGCAAACCCTAGGAAACTTAGTTGTAAACAATCCCTTCAACCAAATAATGATTTGGAACAAATTTGATGCCAATATCCTCAATAGCTTTGTTGGATCAAATGATAAGATTGCGACCGCAGCAGCTATGATTGTTTACAACATACTGTTAGGCCAGCCAAACGTGTTACCTGATGACGTCATGTTATTGAACTCACTAGCATACATGTACAGTAATGGTAACACCGAATACCCGCATTTAATAATAGAGTATTTAATTGGTGTTGAAAATACTTACATAGAGAAGTTATATTCGAAGTTGGATCCTGAATGTCGGATGCTTGTGTTGAATTTAGCATACAATATTTTGATGTCAACGGAATCTCAGGATATTAATGTGTCTGTAAACTTTGTGAAGTTTATGGCCCATGAGTTTAAGAGTAAATCGGATTGTATATTGAAGACGGTTGATAAGTATGTGAACTCCATTGAGCCTCAGGAGGTAGTTTTTTTGTTGGAGATTATAGCCACAGCGTCTAGTATGGATGCGTATATGGATTGTTTGCAGACAGATAGCTCATTGTTTATTAACTGCGCATGTAAGTATGTTTTTAAAACAAGATTTTTTCCATGCTTTCATTCATGTGGCCTGTCACACAGGATTCAAGGACAAAATACTAGTTTTAACTCAGACCAGTGCTTCTCCGACACTCTGCAACAGTTTTTTTTCATTATTTCATCAGTATTTCCTTTTACAAATAAAAACAAATATTTAATGATATTAGTTAGCTACATGTGGTGAAACTGTAAGCTGATTTAACAAAGTTGAGAATAATATAGACAAATGAGCATAATCTTGCATAAATTATTCTTATCCTATTCATTTCATTAAAAAATCTGTTACAAAAGTTAATTATTCTTCCCCTTTTCATTTTCTTGAAAAATCTTTTACAAAAGTAGTTATCTTTACCCTAGACTTTTCTTTGAAAAATCTGTGTTACAAAAGTTAAATATTCTTACCTTTTTTTATTTCCTTGAAAAACACAAAAGTTAAATATTGTTACCCTTTTCATTTCATTGAAAATCGTTTCAAAAGTGATTTATTCTTCATCATAAAAATAATGTTAATTATGTTTTTTATAAATTTCAGTTCTCCTGCAAGCCATTCACAAGCTAGGCAAAGAGAGCAGTAACTTCTTTTCTTCATTGAACAAGCTGTACGAGGCTACCGGCAGGACGTTCATAGATGATGAGAATGAGATTATAACTGATGTGCCGGTCAGCAGTCCGGGTGAAAGTGAGTTACTTCTATTTTTTTTCTGCTAATCTAACTATCTATAGGGGTTTTTTCCGCACTCAGTTCTGATGTTGGACCATTGTCTATGAGCTTTATTCCAACAACCAACCTCTCTCCAGAAGCAGACACACGTCTACACACGCGACACACACTTCAACTGAGAGGCTTAGGCCTGAATCAACTATTCAACTGGAAGGCTTAGGCCTCTCAGTTGATTCAGGACGTCTGTAAGAGAATTCGGTGTTCTTATTGTTTTTATTTCGGTGACGCCTGTGTACTCAAGGAGCATGTGCGCTACCGTTGTTATTCAAGTTCTGCAGAAGCAGGAGAAAAAAAATATAGTAATAAAATCAAACCTTGTAGCCAGGATTATCCATCAACAACTTGCTCGGAAATACACTGTTACGGAATCCGAAGTGCCGCCATTTCTCGGAATTATCGATAATGTATTAATAACGAATTAATATCACATTGTACTGGAATCGGTCCATCATCTTCATCGCTGACAGGACTATTGTAGCCTATAAACTTGATATGATGATGGTAGACCGAGAGGCGCACAGTGATTATTGACTAACGCTGTCGGTTCTTAGGAGGCTCTCCTTAGGCAGTGGGATCGAGGGCTTGATTCAGAAAGCAGTACTACTGGACACGGCGCGTGTTACGAGATTCCTCTCTAAAGAGCCATGACCGCCCAAGTACCCTGTTCCCGATACCGGTGGGCTACTACTTTTTTGCATGTTTTGTTAAAAATGTATTACCTAAATAAGTAAAAAAAAAAAACCAGGAAAGAAGTCAAAATATTTCTCCGTACTTTTTTTTATTTTATTTATTTTTTTCTACGTTCCATGCTTCCTGTCGGGTTCTCTTATTGTTAATCTTAATTTACCAGAATAGCTATGTGAACTAAAGGAATAAAGACATCTATAAAATTTTAATCGTATTAACACTAAAATGTGTGAAATAAGCACTCAAATTGTAAAGCTTCACGGTTTCAAAGATAAAACGGGTACCCGACTGACCGTGTAATCGAAAATCATGGCTCTACAAACACCGACTTTAACAAACTATTAAAACCAATTGATGAGCGTTACGAAGTTGGAGTAGTTAGTAAATGAAATGCTCATAGGTACATATGCATATTTTTATAATATTTTCGTTCGTCGCATTCGAGAGGCGCGCGGGCATAAGTTAAATTCTCATTTCTTTGCAAGTTTTTGTTTGTTTTTGTTACCTGATTAGTACCCGGTTGATGGCAATACTGTCGCGTTTGATCACAATCTCACTTGATATGTGGTCGACGGTTCATCAAGCTTGTCTATAAGTAACCTATTCGCTCGTGACTTAAAGACCCCAGGTTGTAGCTATCAGGAAGCAGGGAATTCTATTCCTTAGCTTCATTTCACTCATTTTCTTATTTACGGTCAATGAGGACCCTTGATAGGCTTTCCCAACAAGCTCGTCAAGCTATTGACACTTCCATTTACTAAAAAATCTGTTACCAATTACAGATCCCCTAACGAAAAACGATTCAGCCGACAACATGCTATCGTGCAACGAAACGACGTCGGAATGCACAGAATCTGAAAGCAGCGAACAATACTTCGAATGTAACGAAACTCCTTCATATATGGACAAATTCGAAGCCGTAGATAACATGCAACCGTTGAAATTCGCTGATTCATACCCCGAAGGAAAAAACGGTAGAAGCAACTCCAACGTTGGAGTTAAAATCGATGCTGACATGTCCAAAGTCGCGTACAAACGAAGTAGTTCGGTCCCCAAGAATGATGACCGCGTGCCTTTGCCCACAAGACGGATAAGCTTAGAACATAAGATTGATATAGGGGACGACAATGAACCTCCGTTGATCATAGACTCCGCGTCTCCAAACGGTAGTATGAACACGATAGCGGAAATGATTCCTGTTGCTATGCAGCCGAGATTAGATCTTCAGCCAACAAGCAGAACTGAATCCCAAGAGAGCTCACCAAACGATCCTCCTACAGAGATACACATTTCGAAAGAGGAATTAAAAAGTGAGGTGAAAGCTTCCCCAAGCGAGATCTCTCCTCCCTTAGCCGATATTGTGCCTGAGTCGGAGTCACAGAAACAGTCGCCTGATACTCCTAAGGAAGTGAAGAAAAGTCAGAACTTGTCGACGGATTTCGATTTGAGTGAGCAGTTGCAGAAAATTCTAGGGATCTCGTCGGAGAAGACTCGTGGGGACGCGGCCACTGCGGAGAAGAAGAGTGAGCCTGCTAAAGAAGTGAAGATTTCTGATGAAGCCACTAATAAGGTGCCGTCGGTGAAGATTGACTCGCCTGAGGGAGCAAAGACTAGGTAACATATAACCTTCCTCATGAATTTTGCTATCATATACAAAAATAATTTTCCAGATCCGACTGTTAGTTCCAGAGATTAGCGCGTTCAAACAAACAAACAAACAAACTCGTCAGCTTTATTATATTAGTATAGATTACTATAGATTGGAAATCCAAGAAATATATAAATATACTAGCTGCCAGCCGCGGCTCTGCCGCGTGAAAGTCGATAATAATCCCGAGGAAACATACTCCCGGGATAAAAACTGTCTCTATACCAAATTCCATCTAAGTCGGTTCAGCGGTTTAAGCGTGAAGAGGTGACAGACAGACACACTTTCGCATATATAATATTAATATGGATCTTTATTTCAGACCATGACACTCCATATATTGTGTTATTAACAGTGAGTTAATTAAGCTTATAACAATTGCAGGTTGGGTGCCATCGACATGACGACTCCAAAGAAGGCCATCACGAGTGTGGAGACGGTGGAGCGTCACGTCGCGTTCGGTTTCAAGGCGGCGCTGGTGCGCACGCTCGCCAACCTGTGCTGGAAGAACCAGGAGAATAAGAAGATGGTGAGGCTTTTTTTTACGCGGGATTAACACCTGCTGTAGCGGCATGAAGTGTAGCTCACGTCAAAATAACCAATGACAGAGTTACACGACCAAAACCAGCCGTACCGGCTTGGCAAACTGATTTGCTTCAGGGAGGGCAACACTCGCCCTAGAGTGATGCGCTTTGTGAGACGGGCATTTTCGAGGACTGATATCAGCCCTCGAGACTATATGTCCCGTGTCCACTGCCTGAAGCAGAAGGTGTATGCATAGGCAAACCGTATTCTTATAGGCGGCGAGTGCACACATACACCCAGAATTGCACATTTACTTTTTTCGGTGATATTTATTATATAACTAGTTGTCGCCTGCGGCTCCACCCGCGTTAATGTCGAAAATTATCCCAAGGGAACATATTCCCGGGATAAAAAGTATCCTATGTGTTATTCCAGACTATAATCTACTTCTGTGCCAAATTTCATCAAGATTCCGTCCGTTTTTGCGTAAAAGAGTAACAAACATCCATCCATCCATACTTATAAACTTTTGAATGAATATTAGAAGGATATTAATTCAAATGAACCGCCACTCGTCCTTTGAAAGGTTCATTAGAAAACCAGCTTCAGACAGCTTTCTGCCTAACATATCGTTGAAATGGACCTTTTTAGTTCAGCCGTAGATACACTTAAGTTTTAGGCATACCTGTAAATTTTTTTTTGTATTGTCTATGTACCGTGCGTGTTTCATGTATGTGCTAAATAAACATTATTATTTCTTTCTTTTCTTTCTATGGTGTTTAAACTTTATCAATGGAAGCTGGCCTAATAATTTTGAAAACTGCGGGCGCGGCGCATGATTTATTTATTATTAAACTAGTATGTAGTAAAGGAAACCTAAAAAGTCATAAAGAATATTCCTGAGATAAAGTACCTACCAAAGTGCCATGTTTACATAAAAGATCTTTTGCCTCCAAATATCTCGGCAACGCGTCACTTTAAGGCACCATTTCAAATGATTTAAGATAAAAAAAGAAAGAATAAAAAAAAAATTCCCCACCTATAAATTGAAGTATAATTTGGCAGGTAGGTATACCAAAAGTTAAGTGTGTGTGTACACATAGTTTTTGGCATACCTGCCATATTTTTTTGTAATTTCTATCTACCGTGGGTGTTTCATGTACATATGTGCTAAATAAATTTTACTATTTTCTTTCTATGGTGTTTAAACTTTATCAATAGAAGCTGGCCTAGTAATTTTGAAAACTGCGGGCGCGGCGCATGTTTTTTTTATTATTAAACTAGTATGTAGTAAAGGACACCTAAAAAGTCACAAAGAATATTCCTGAGATAAAGTTCCTACCAAAGTGCCATGTTGCCGAGAAATTTGGATGAAAATTACACACATAAAGTATCTTTACCTCCAAATATCTCGGCAACGCGTCACTTTAGGGCACCATTTCAAATGTTTTAAGATAAAAAAAGAAAGCAGAAAAGAAAATTCTCCACCTATAAATTGAAGTAGGTATAAATGTGCGCCGCGCTGCAGCTGTGACCGAGACTGGGCCAATTCGTTCAATGTCTTTTATTGGCTGACTACAATAAAAAACAATTGTTATTTACAGATTCGTGAACTGGAAGTGATCCCAGTACTCCTAGATTGCTGCAACATCGACGCTCGCAATCCTTGTATCCTTTCACAAATATAATGTATTGCGGCTCAGAATGCGGTAGTTCTTATATTTACGTTGACATTAGCAAATATACTATTTGTTATACATGTCGCCGGAAAATGGCAAACGCCGTAATATTGTAAAATATCGCGTAAAATTATAACTAATTTTTCTACAAAAGACACGGATATATTGGTAACTATTGAATTTAGATGGCATTTATTGTGTATTCATTTATTTATTATAAAAAAACGTGTAGATAATATACATGGAGTATGATTATAGTTGTTACAAGGTATTTTATTGGCTCAACATGTTTGACCATGGCTGGTGTACACATTAAGTCAATAAAATTACAAAACAAAAATACAAAGAATATTATTATAAATAAGTCAACAAATAACATTAATAATATTACATTAAAAAAATAGGTCAATAGTTATGCGATTCAAAATAGTAAATAGAATATAATAATTCAGTCAGTAGGTATCTTCAGAGCGTTTTATCATTTAAAAATTCATTAACATTATAATAGGCTTTTGTTGTCAGTATTCTTTTTAATGTTTTCTTAAACTGGTCTGTATTTAATTTCTTAATACAGTTAGGGATATTATTATAAATTGGCGCTCTATTGATACAAAACGATTTTTTCATTATATATAGAGAAATTAAATTAAATGTTGATTGCATGATAATCAAGAATTAATTACAATCTTATGGATTCTGCAATTTTCGGGTGACATGTATATTAAACGGGAATGAAACAGTTGTTCAAAACGATATAGAACTTTATTTACTACACGAAAAGGTACATTTCAGTTAGAGAATTCGAATACATTCTCTCTCTGAAATGTTTATCTTTTAAAGGATTCCATACCCAAAGGGTAAAAACGGGACCCTATCACTAAGACTCCACTGTCAGTCTATCTGTCTGTCACCAGGCTCTATCTCATGAACCGATAGCCAGACAGTTGAAATTTTCACAGATGATGTATTTCTGTTGCCGAAGTTTATTTGTTGTTATAGACAAATAATAGAAATGAAATAAAATAAAAGGGATATGATACCATACAAGAAACATGTTTTTTTCGGCTTATTTTATGGAACCCTTCGTGTACAACTTCAACTTGCACTTGGCCAGTTTTTATTTGTCAATTGAGTTTCATTTCGTCTGACTGATTTGAAAAGTGGGAGGATGAGGTAATTAACTAATTCATTTATATCAGCACAATATTATTCCTTATGTATTAAACAGTAATAATGCAGTGGGTAATCTTCGCTGTTCGCAATTTGTGCGAGAACTGCCCGGAGAACCAGGTACAGTACATTGTTAAGTTATTTTTTTTAAACTGTGAAACTGACAGTAGTTGTGACAGAATCAATAAAACTAAGGCTACGGCTATTTTTTAAGTCCTTAAGAAATAATCTTCCTTACCCGACGTCATTTTGCTTACTTGGACGACTAAATTACATCATCCAAGTAAGCAACAAGTAAGCTATAATAATAATAATAATCTTTACTGTCGCAAATTTATACAGTTCACAAGGTGACTTATAACTAGATAGTAGCAAAAGTATTGTACTATAGGTACTGATACTGTCTCCCAAACTAAGCGGAAGCTTGTATTTTGGGTGGCAGTGTTCAGTCGTTAATTGTGGCTCTATGATTACATTTTACAATATTGGTGTTATAGTTATGGTTTCCTAAATATTATACACGTAGTTATTACATAAGTGGACCGTGTATTGTTGAGCGGGTGTGTTTATAGATGAGTGTGAATGTGAGGGTGTTTGTTTGTAGGTATGTGTGTAATTTTGTGGTTTTTTGTATTTGTGTTGTGGACATGTGAATGTTATGATATCTAGGTATGTAAGTGTATCGTATGTTTCCGTGTCTAGGTTATGCGATGTATGTCAGTAATTCTTCAGTTTTTTTGTAATCCAATTTTTGAAGCCAGTCTGTAAGTGTGGTTTTAAGCTTGTGGCTGTTTAGTCCTGCGATCTTAAGTTCCTTGTGTATTTTGTTGTAAAGTTTTATGCTCATATTATTAAATTGTTTTCTGGCGAAAGAAGTCTTACAGCGAATGGGTGGGTATACATACAACCTGCTACGTCTACCTGGGTCGGGGCGCGGAGCACTTCGGTGTCTTCTCATTATGGACTTGAGCACAAAGCTGTCGAGCTGTTAGCACTTTGCAGTCAGCGTATAGGTTTTCGGTGGGGTATCTGAAAGGCTTTTTAGTCATTACTTTGAGGACAGCTCTTTGTACTCTTTCCAGACGTAGAAGCTAAATGCTCATTTAATTATATGTATTTAAATTTATATGGAACCAAATGACAAGTATACCGCATCGAACGAAAAAGAATCACATAAATCGGATCAGTAACCTCGAAGTAATTAGTGAACATACAAAAAAAAATATATTAATTGGTTTACTTAGTAAACCAATTAAAATAATTATTTTTTGTTGTGTTTGCCATAATTTAATAAAAAGTTAAAGTTTGGTATAATTTTATTTACCATACTTGTATTTGCCATAATTTCATTAGAAATAACGCTTCGCCATAATCGCGAAATTACATAAAATAATTTTCACTTATTTCATTGGTCATAATCGATCAAGTGCCATAATTTTATTTGCTATATTTTTCATTTTCAATAATGTCGTTTTCCATAACATTTATTCACCATAATATTTATTTGAACTTCAATTCACACCATAGTTACTAAAAATAAACCTAATCTACCATGCATGCATGCTTGCTTCTCAAAAGAGTTAATCTGAAAAAAAAAAATGTTGCTTATGTCAAGTATCGATTATGTAATGTGTTACTTATAGAAACTAATGATTATAACATATGTTATTATGGAAACTTATTTAATGGCAAATAAAAGTTATGACTAATAAGGTGAAATGACAAGCATTATTAGTATAAATGATAATAGTGCAAGTAAATGTTATGAGGGGGCATAAAATTTGCTTGCACTATTATGGAAAACAAAAATAGTACAAATTATGTTATGGAAAACAAGACAATACCATTTTAATTATAATTAATTAATTATTTTATTTGTAAAGATTTAATTTGTTGTTTTTGTTCATGGTATTATAGCTATACCTAGTCTTCACCTTTACTTTATAAAAAACCATGTTACCTGTTCTTTGTACAAAACAATATTTGTATGCCCAGTAAGGTAGCACATAGTGAAACACTTCAACAAAAGTAACACCACCAATGTCCAACATTGTTCCCACCTATGTGTGACAAACAAATATATTTTGAATTTTGTAAAAAGCCACCAAATTGAGAACCTCCTCCTTTTTTTGGAAGTCGGTTAATAACTCAACTTGATTGAGTCAGGTGGAGAATATTTAGGTCAAGGTTCCCTAAAATTCCTTTGCTTAGGATACCTGACTTTAATATTAAAAAACTGTTCATCCTGCACAGAAAAACTAAAGCCAAAAGCCTAGTAATAAAAAAAAACTATCTATCGATGAATAAGTTAAACTTTTATCTTTTTTTGCAGGAGGTAATATCTAAGATGACGCTTCAAGCGCCTGTTGACAACGAGCTCCTACAAGAAATGGGACTGACGCTTCATACCGACAACCAAGGCAATGGTATCAAGATTGTACCAATGTCCCGCGGATAGACTGAAAGTCAATAGATTCGTCAAATATACTAACTACCAAAAAGAGGAAAATATGGTGCATCGATTTTTAGAAGAAAAAATAATCGGCTGTTCTCTTTGTCAAATATTCGATGGGCCTATATGGGTAAATGCAGAATTGTTGGAAGCAAAAATATGAGGAGATATATTTGGTGGTTTGTTCAAATGTTTGATTTATCTAATCAAGGGAGAATAGCAGCCAAAACTTGTGTCCATCGCGCACCATCCTGGATTGAAATGAGGCCAATGACAGGTTGCTCAATAGTGGTTGAACAAAATTTGAGTCAATCGACACGAAAAGTAGAAGAAGCAGCGACGTAGGAAGAAATACTTTATATTCTTGGCCCTACCTAGATCCAGTTTCAAGCCACAGTGCTTTGTTGGAATGTAATTGTTATTTATAGATTTTGTATAGAAGGATTGAAGGGGTTCAGCTAATCTGATAGCTTCCATTTGGCATGTAAAGCCATTTGTGCTGTATAACGCAAATATAATGAACTATAATAGTTTCCTTTGCTTGTTGCAAATTCTACAACATTATTATAATATCCAAGATTTTATTCTTATGCGAGAAATAAATTATGAATACATACAGTTTCGTTTTTATTTGAATAATGCCTATAGCCAGCCGCAACAACGCTTCGCAGAAGCAAACGTTTTGCAGTTACAGGTGCATCTCATTCATGAGGCCAGAATAATCTAAAAAGTTTGGTAAAATACAATGAAAATAAAAGCGTTATTCCCATAGGCCTGATGGTCTCAGCGACATCTGCTGCTGATACAAACGGTCTTTCACTTTTGTTGCGTCATTTAACCACTCGTGCATAAAATCTCCTACCTGTTTCAGATTTCAAAATGGTATGAATGTAATTAATTTTTGAGAGATTTGGCGGGATATAATAAGACCGTCTTCAAAGGCCTCAGTAGCCAGGTCATGAAATCCCAAAAATAAAACATTTCGGTTGACATATTTTGACATTGATGTTTGACGAATCTGTCATTCACTGTCCTTCGCTGTTGTTATTTGTTAACCTCAATTTTAGACACAAAAATACAAATAACAACTTTGCAAGATGGTTAAAATTGCTCTCCAGATCAAGGCAACTTTGGAATGCATCGAAAAGTTATACACAAACCATCCATACTACCAGTGGTTCTTAAAACTGAAGTGTGGAAGTTGCGGTGAAGTGACTGAGAAGTTCCACGATCTTACTGAGGATGAGAAAATACCGCAGAAGCACAATAGGTCGGAAACTAACTTGTTGATAAAATGCAAACTGTGTTCCAGAGAGAACAGCATGGATGTTATTGAAGGCAGTAATGGTAAGTCCAAGACAAGTAATCCAAGCCTGCAAAACCTTTCTGGCAGTTTATTACTTTTCTGATCTGTAGGTTTAAAGTGCAAGAGTTTAACTTTCTCACTGCACTACCATCTTACTTCTTCTTCAGCTTTTTATATCATGATCACAACATGACAGTTGGAAATTCTGTAATGCTGCATATGCTGTTTTTTCCCCTTGAATTTTCTATATCTGACGTGTAGTTCCAGGGATTAGCGTGTTCAAACAAACAAAAAAATTAACTGGCAAACAAACAAAAAGTATAGATAGGACCTGTCAAGTGATTAATTTCCACTCAAAACAATAAATATTAATTTCTTAATACCATATGTTCCAGGTCAACTTACCAGCAGCGATGAAGGCAAATTCAAAACATTAGTGATATTTGACTGTAGGGGTGTGGAGCCTGTTGATTTTGAGCCTAAATCTGGATGGATAGCGGTAGCTGAAGATGATGGTGAGTCATCAAGCTCATATTCACTGTAAACTTCAAAAACCTATGTACCAATTCGACAATCAACCTTTTCAGTCATCAGTCAAACACCTATAAAAAGCTTTCATTTTACTATTTTTACAAAAATTTTAATTGCTTACTGTAAGTTTTCCGAAACTAATAAGATATCTCCACTGTATTATCTGCCAGTAAAGGTAACCAAAGCTCTGTTAGCTTTGGTTAAATAACCATTAATAAATTTATCTGTTAGGTAGTCATTGACAAGTTACTACATAACTACCCAAAAACTTATCTACACTACATCTCATAACTTTGTCTTATGGGAGTAGGCAGAAACTACAAATAAATTTTCCTTAAAATCCTTCCCAACTCCTTTTCTTAATGATTAAAAATCCTTTTATGTTTGCAGGAAAAACTTTTGAAGATGTTGACCTAACTGAAAAAGAATGGGTGGATTATGATGAGAAAAACAAAACCTCAGTTGGAGTGTATGAATTGGAATGGCAATTTGTTAAAGTTAAATAATTTTATGATCTTTTCATAGGTTTACAATAAGAAAATTGGATTGGCCCCTAGAACTCATTATGCCTCTATTAAATTATAAAATGCATTTATTAAGTCTATCTCGTAAGTTACAATGCAATATCTTTACATAATAGGACTTATTATACATATTTAACTTTTGTGTTTATAAATAAAAAATGTTAATAATACCATTTAAGTTTTATTTCACTGTAGAATATTAGCAATCTATGTAGTCCAGAATATACAGACATTCACCTATATATCTCATTTAAAAACTTATACTGTATTGTTCTTCCTCAGCAGCACCCCTATATTCTACGGACCGTAATGTAACATTCACAGCGAGCATGCATGTTGTATTATGTTAACAAAACCCACTCCTATGAAGATCGGAGACTCTACACTCGAAGTTGTACACGACTACGTCTATCTGGGACAAACGGTCCAGTTAGGTAGGGCAAACTACGAGAAAGAGGTCAACCGTCGAATCCGACTGGGCTGGGCGGCGTTCGGGAAGCTGCGTAGTATCTTCTCGTCTCACATACCAGTGTCTCAGACGTCTAGGAAGTCTCACCACCTCTTCCTATAGCGGCTACATTATTTTTGATTAATATGATTAATATAAAATGTTTTGGTTGGTCATTGTCACCTGTCTGAGTGTCTGGCTGTTTTACCAGACCCGGAAAATAACATTTAGGCCACGCAAAAATTTGTTCCGCGCGGGATTTAGCCCGCAACACGATCGTAGCAACCAATCGCTCATCCAAGCACGAACCTTATGTAAACACGCAATTTCATTTGCATGTTCTAACTTAAAATGATTAATTTTACGCAAATGTAGGTAATTGCTACTTCTGTTGTTCTATTTTACTTGTTCAATACTTCCGAAACGTTCACCTACACGCGATGTATGCCGTGGCATACATTAGAGATACAATAGGTATACCTAGGTAGTGTATCAGGAAGCGACAAAGTCACGGCTTTTCCATTGGATTCACTCTTTAATTGGTGCACTATTTAAAACATGAAAATGTTTGGACTTGAATCCCTTCCGGTTTTTTAAATTTATTTTGTTGCGGGATCCAAGACAGCTGAATCGTTTAGTTCTCCGGGATGCGTCGAGTTTTTTTGACTCGCTCTTGTCGATTCCAGTCGATTCTGGAAAATAGTGTGGAGGGAATCTCATAAAAAGAACTATGTAGGTACCTACCTATTTTTTTACACAGATTTTTTTTTTGTATCTATTCATATTAGGAGATTAGCTTCTAACTGATATTTTTAATTACCCCTGTACTAGTTGGACCGACGACCTTAACAGAGGAGCTGGGTCACACTGCAGGCGGAAATAAGTGACAGTTTCTTCCGAAGTAACCCTTTGTTGTTCTGTAACCGCAGCTCCCAGTTTTAGGAAAGCTATGTCGGATCAAGTCTGATGGTATTTCCACAAAAGCGAATCGCGAATTTGCTCGAAATTGGACGCAGTTGCTGCATCCGCATCAGTATCTTTGATTCCTTCATTTATTACAACTCCTGATAGTCACAGATATCTGACCCACCCTATAGCCTGCATGTCCTAAGTGTATATCTAGGCAAAAGATGACGATGTTGAATAATGCAGACTCATAACATCATGTTCAATAGTGAAGGAAATTGGAAAACACCTATCAGACATGAGCCAATAAAACCTAGACTAGTCCTAACGGATTACCCGTAAGCCGTACCTATATAATAATGATTGACGCGGATTTTTTTCTTCGACCAACGTAATGCGTCGAATTGAATGAACCATGTGAGTGTGACGTCTATGTTTTCGCACGCCAACTCAACCGTGACTTCACTTTCGATCAACACTTCCTATTCCGCAGTTAATCTTCGTCCATTACTGCTGTTTTAATTGTTTGATTTGTATAGCTTAGCTAATGAACTTGCCATTTTAGTATGGGGTGGAAGAACGATGATACAGCCCTGTATGATCGTTTGGTGGAAAACTGTCGCGTTGTAGACTTTTCTAGGTTTATCTGCATATCCAGGTCGTTTCTCTATGCTAAAGGATGGCGTTTTATAACGCGACCTATCTTTGATTAATTTCTACTTCGAGTTTCGGGTGAATTTACAATCGTTATGGACCGTCTCTTTGAATTTAGTCCCTTCATAGGAACCTTCAGAAGGACATAATCGAAATGTTTCATTACCATTTCAGCCGAAAGATTTCGGCCTCCCCCAAGTGTCGCTCGCTGTCGCTTCATAAACAGGTTCGGGCTTCTCGCATCCAGCGATTTTTCTACAGAACCACGTTTGCTGTTCCAAAAATTAATCGCTTTGTCAGAGTATCCAAAGCTTATGAAAGTGATATGTTAAGCTATAAAGTTGATGACGACAGCGGCTTTTAGCACGAAATTCCCAGGCAAATTAGTAAATCCGATAATTTTCTACGAAATTCTTTAACATTTTTCATTCAATCTGTCGTGAAATCGCGATCATATTAACGTGCGTGTATTAACGAAGTCATAAACGGTTCGTTGCGAAGGTGAGTGACATTTAGCAGCATTTAATTTTGCGCTAGCTCCGCCCAGCGGGTTTACCATTGAACTTGGTAAACCCGCTGCAGGATCTACTAGTACCTATGACTAAGTTTTTACGGGACTTTATCGAAACTCACCGAAAGAAAACAGAACTGTGTAGAAAAGGAAAAAGAAGAAAGTGAGGAAGGCTTTTGCCCTGCAGTGAGACAGTATAGGCTAGTTCGATTAGACTAGACTAGCACTTCGCCCGCGACTTTGTATGTGCATATCCTGTGCTTTCCCGTTCCCGTATAGCCTTCCTCATGCATGAATGTGGCTATCATTTATACACAAAAATAATTTTCCTAATCCGACTGGTACTTCCAGAGATTAGCGCGTTCAAACAAACAAACAAACTCTTCAGCTTTATTATACGAGTATACATAGATAGATACTATTTTTCTGTTGCTGGTATGCGTACCTATTAAGTAAAGTCAACTGAAATGGAAATTGTTTTCTATCTTGACTTTCCATATCCAGTTGGCCTTGGAGCTTACTCCTTTCCCTGCGTCGTTGATCTAGTGGTCGCAAACGCTACTGCTAAGCATGAGATCCAGGGTACGATTCCCAGATCAGGCGGTTTTATTGGATTTTTCCATCTACAATTTTTCAGTAGGTGCTGGATTTGAGCGCTGTTGATGGCAATCCCCTTATTACATTAAACTTAAACATGCCAACTGACAAAATGTAGATGTTCCTACTAGGTACCTACCTACACTTCTGCCTCCAGCTCTTCGGGGAAACAGTCGTTTTGTAATGATATTTTGTAGTCTGTATAATGTATTTCGATCAGGATCTTAGTACACTTATTCCCGAAATGAGATTACTTTAGTCTAGGTATTGGTCTAGGCGGATCCAGGATCGTCGTTTGGCGAGGACTTGACCCCACTGAGGGTAGATTTTAACAAAGTCAATTCTAAATAGTATTTTGATTAGCGCTTAACCAGCCTCTTTGGATTACTTTTCGTAAATTCCTCAATGACTTCGTTAGATTGTAGACTACCGAAGATATCTGGGTCTTTTGGGATAGGCTTGAGCCCCTTAGATCCCCTGGATCCGCTCATGGCCCAGCATACTAAGATCCCACAAAATGACAACACATTTTTATCACAGCACCATTCATTTACTCATATCCAACTTATATTATCATTCCACACACACCACAATAACTTATCAATAACAAGGTACAGTATTCTAGTGGGTCGGCTACTTTCCACTGTGCTTTAACAACTTAACTTTGAATATTCTACAAAAGTTCGTTATCTAACTAGCAGCGGGTGTGGTCGATGTCGTTGTTTCCTCTTTGTCAGACCTAGACTGGAAACCGTTGAAGCCCGTGTTCCCGTGCACTGTCACCGTGTGATGTTGTGTACTCGAAATTATAGGGGTCTGAGTCACAGAAAATGAGTTTTCCCCGTATTGAGAGCTGTACTGATCATCAGTGTACACTTGGAACGGATGATGAAGGTACACCGGCACTTGTACAGGAACCTTTACCGGCACTTTAACGGGCACTTTGACTTTCACAGGATACGGAACTCTAACCGGGTAGGGAACCTTCTTCTCAACGGGGTACGGCTTTGGCACGTAAACGGGCACTCGTTTCTCCACTTCTATTCGCTGCGGAACAAGCACTTCGACTGGAACCGGCACTTTTTTCTCCACTTCGACTGGATAAGGCACTCTTTTCTCGTAGGGCACCGGAACCGGATGCGGTACTTTTACGGCATACGGCTGGGGATACGGCACCCTTATGGGAACGTGTTTTATTACTTCGACTGGCTCTTTCACTTTCACTTGGACTGGATAAGGCACTTTCGTTTCGACCGGGTACGGCTGTGGGACGAGAACTTTCACGGGAACTGGGTATGGTACCCTTTTCTCCACATGAACAGGCACTGGGACAGGCCTGTCCACTGGATACGGCACTTTCACTTCCACTGGGTACGGCACCTTCTTCTCCACTGGATACGGCACTTTCACTTGCACGTGTTTCACTACTGGCACTTGGTGAATTACTGGATACGGTTTTGATACGTACTCCTTTTCAACCACTTTCACAGGCACAGGGTGTGGTATTTTGATTCCTATTGGATAGGGAACCTTTTTCTCGACGGTCACCGGGTACGGAACCGGCTTCTCTACTAATTTGATCTTCTCCACTGGAACTGGAACTTTCTTCTCCACTTGGACCGGGTATGGCTTAGGAACCTCGACTTTGTATGGTACCTTGACAGGTTTCTCAACAGTTTTAATGTATCTGTGGTGGTGATGGTGGTGGTGGTGTTTGATTTTGGTGACGACTCGTGGGTGTCTGTGGCTGCCATCGCTCTCTAGGTCCCCGTACATGTAGTGCATCGGCGAGCGTCCCCGCTTCCCACTGTAACCAGAATAATACGGGTTCAATTGACGTTTTCGTTTAAAGAAAACCATTTTTTTTCTGCCCATAATTTGTAATGGATTTTGAGAACTCGGCACTGGGACAAGCCCAAAAGATTGTAAGTACATCATTTGCTTACTTTGAGGCGCGGCGGGTTGGGCCGTGAATAAGTCCGATCGTTTAGTGATTGGTGTCGGGGCGGGCTTCTTGAATTTAGGATAATGTGAGGGCAGTATCGGCACCCAGTCGTTAGGTTCAATTTGAGTGAAATTGATCGGTGGCAGATGCGTAGTGGTTTTGACTTTAAGCTTTCTGGTGACCGGGCGGTAGACGCGCGGCGTTGACGGAGTGTTCGGCGTAGTGGTCGTCACAGTCGTTGTGTTTCTGTACGCGTATCTAGTTCGGTGGGTGATGCTCTCTGAGGTGTCACGATCAGGCTCGTCAGTGGTGTTAGTTTTTGTTAGAGTCGTGTTGTCTTTAGTCAATGTCGTGATGCCTTTTGTCAATGTCGTGTTGTGTACAAATAAAGTCGGGTTCACTTTGTCTAGTTCACGTTTGGGCCATATTCTTTTAGTCCGCAGGACTTTTTGGGTGGTTGTAGTGGTAGCTTCGGTGGTGGTACTGGTTGTGGTCGTCATTGACGTCGTTGACGTCGTATTAATTTTCGGTGGCCTGACAAAGTCGGATCGGATGCCATTGATCACTTGGACGGGCAAGCTGAACTTGGGGCTCTTTGCAACTAGGGGTCTGCCAGTTGACGCGGCATACACTAACGGTCGGCTAGTCTTGAAGTAATATGTCCTGTGGTGCAGTGGTAGCGGGATCACTCTAGGAAACTTGTAAATAGAGTTTGGTGAATGATGCAGCTTCACAGGTTGTTTAGGATAGAGGCGTGGCGGCGGTAGTTTTTGTATCTGCCCGTGGTGAGGTCGAGGAGCATCGACATTTTGGTTTTGTTTCACTAGTTTGTCAGGAATGTTGGGCGGTTTACTTGACGGTCTTTGTTCAGGTTTGTGAGTAGGCAAGTCGGGTCTCGTCAGTGATTGGTTGTTAGGTTTTGATTGCGCTACGTACTTTGGGTTATGTATTATAGTGACAGCTCTGTTCTTCGACTCTATAGCGAGTGGCTCGTCTACGTTGTCATCTTGTGCCGTCACGCTACTTCCTTGATTGACGACGATCACTAACGAAATGATCAGGAATGTCGTCTGAAAAGAAAATATTTATTATCAGTTAATAAGGCAATGGCTAAGTAGGTAGGTACCTACCTACCTAAAGGTTTTTCAGACTAAAAGATTGATTGTTTCAGCGTAATTTTTTATTTTTTAAATGAATTTCTAATGTTGGGAAAATGAATTTGAAGATTTGAGGATTTTCAGTGAGCATCGTATCTATTAATGTGCTAATATTTGTTTACGCTAACACTAAAACTGGCGCATTCTCAAACCTTGCATGTTTACAGTTCAAGAACAGAAGAGTTAAGCAAACCTAATCCATCAACGTCTTTTGAATTCAGCTCATGTCAATGATAAGAAATAGACAGGTGCAAATAAGGCGTGTTTGCTGCAAATATCTCGTTGCTTCATATATTTTTTCATTCGTTTTTACTATCTACGTCGCCGGTGCGTGCGTTTACTTTACACGCAATCCATTTTTCCGTATTCTTCCATTTAATGTGACGATCTGCGTTTGTAATGTACCTAGGATGACAGCGAGACGCTGGGAAACTGAACGTACCTAATAGGTACCATAATAAGTATTTATGTCTAGTACCTATTGAAGTGACCTCTTCCTGGTGGACAACGGAAAAGTGCTTTTAGTTGGAAATCACTGGAATACTTATGCGTAGATAGTCGTGCATAAACGTAGTTTTCCTAAAAACTTTTTTTAAATAAAGTGAAGACTGGGCTATTGTGATTAAACTATGAGAAACTACGTATGTTTTAAATTTTTTTTCAGTTAGAAAAAAGTCAAAGCAAATCAATGCAATTTTTAAATGTTAAACTCGATATAACAATGTTTAAATTATCATGGAAAAAAATATGTTCTTTTGTTAGAGATTTTTTTAGGATGGGAAATCATCAAATGACTTCTTCCGCTCTGAGTGGAGCGGAAGGGCGTGTCAGACTCTTACTGACTAAAACCCAGCCGTGTTCCTTCTAAAGCCCTTTGTGTTCCAGGGCCGCAGTGACTCTTTCGAACAAGTTCCGCAACTGTGGCAGGTTTGTTAGAGGTAAGTACACGTTTAAATTTGAGTCTTTATTTTTTTACAGCAATTCTATTATTAGGTAGAGTTATCTAAGTACCTAGAATGATTGTTAATATAGGTAGGTACTTAATTAATAACGTTTCCAAAAAAAAACCGACATTGGTAGACACTGGAGCAATAGGTACACACGTTTTCTTAAACGAAAGCCAATTTCACAAATAACTAATAACTCATCAATAACTTTTAAAAATCATGTCCCATGAATGCCCATGATCAAACTTATCAGGATTGATTATGAATTATTTTACTGCATATCTAAGTAGGTAGGTACTTTACCACACTCCAATAACTTGAATCACAATTTTATTATAAACTTAACACACTTCGCACTGAAAATCACACACAATATAATGTCACTTGAACATTTTGAGTAAACTTTTTTCACTAAACACATAGGTAACTGTTTTCCCGCCAAAATACATCGCACCATATTTCAAACGTTTTGTTACTCCAACAGCAATAAAATCCCCGCGTTTAATTTTCATATTAAAACTATTTTTTGCGTTTTGTTTCCACATTTTAAAGAACTTTTTATTTAATCTTTAATTGTTTTACCTACCGATAAGTGTTGCATATTGCGGTGCCTGCGGCCGATGCAGACATGAACGTAATGATATGTCTGAGGAAGCGCCACACACTTATATAGCATTCGCGTAATGGGTGGCTGAGCTCCTGGACGATTACTTTCTCTGCCAATGCCAATATCATTGATGGCCCTTGGTCGTTGTAGTGTGCCAGAAAGTAGTAGGAAAAGTATGTAGAATGTGACATGATGATGATGACTTCTATCTTTTGATATGTAGCAAAACTAGTTATTCAAAATAGTGCAAGCATTGCTATTATGATCTCAGCAGACAATGCCTCCCTTAATTTATTTTCTTGCATTCCTTCCAAAAAACACGCTAATATTCTAATTCTTGACAAAATGCACCTTAAATCAAACGGCGGGGGGGAGGGGGAGTGCGGGCCCTCCTATTTAACTACCTACTTCATAAGTTTATCTGTGATATCTTTCACAGAGCACGGCAGAGAAAAAGTTTATATGTATCTAGAGCATATTTATGTACCTACCTATAAATTAAGTTTAGCCTTAAGCCACGGACGCTATCAGGGTCGGACTGGCCATACATTCGAATTTTAAAGTGGCGTGCCCCCCCTGTCCTCCTGACTTGAGGGGTTTGCAGTCTAGGGCCCGGCTTACCTACTGTCACCCTACATTTGAAAGTGTAAAAATTATCGAGCTTGCTTCGCTAGATCTTGATCTGTCCCACATTAGAAAGATTTTTGTATTTAGAATGAATGGTCAAAAGAAAATATATCCGAGATGGAATGCAAAATTTTCGGGTCGCTTCGCTCACTCCTGAATTCCACTTTCACAGAAAATTTTACAGTTTCGGGTAGCTTGGTATGCTGACGTCTGTACCTACACAATGTCAACTGAGTCAATCAATAAAGATCTCCGTCGTTAATTTATCCATAAGAAAATTATATTTTCACGTAATAGGTACCTCTACTGCAGCAAATCAAATCTAACATGACAGAATTCTAAAATAACGGTTAAGAATTTCTAAGTTATTACTTAGGTATCTAAATCACTGACATATTTGTGTTTTATAAATTGCACATGCGTCTGAGTTCCTACACCCATAACTGTGCTCTATGTAGTAGCGTGTGTAAGATTTAAAATTACGATGTTTTCCCGCCGAATCCGTTATCCAACAGTGAATAGTTGCGCGCTGAAATATCTGTTATACTTATGTGTTTTCCTGCTTCCGTTCTTCCTCACGCACCAAAAGTAAAATAGTGCTGAGACTTTATGCAACCATGTAAATAAAACACGCAATTATTGGTTCAAGTGGTGCTTCCACTGTTTCTCGTATTTTCTACGAAAGTTATTAATTTATTTCTGACACGCATTTCGTACATACCTCTGAATAGGCTCCTTCATCCCTTCCGTTCTACGACAGCGTTCTTGAACCAATTTTTGACGCCTAACACCTAGAAACGCTTGATAACTTTTGAACCAGTGACCGACAGATTCTGATATTTGGCGACTGATTCCGACAAAATATGAGAGAAAAGAGAAACAGATCTGAGCTAGGTTAGCTTTTGAGATTCAAATTGGCCCAAGCTGGGGAGATGCTCTCCAGATCGGCCACCTATAAACCCTTATACTTTTGACCCAGTGACCGACAAATTCTGATATTTGGCGACAAATTTCGATGTTTTTTTGGTTTAAAATCCCTGATGGTGGCCATGCCAGTGTCAGTCACACATTATAATATCTGGTACACTTGTTGCGGAATTTGTTCGAAAGAGTCACCGCGGCCCTGGAACGCAAAGGCCTTTAGAAGGAACACGGATGGGTTTTAGTCAGTAAGAGTCTGACACGCCCTTCCGCTCCACCTAGAGCGGAAGAAGCCATTTAATAATTTCCCATCCTTAAAAAAAAAGCGTAGTACCTACCTACGCTTTTTTTTTAAGGATGGGAAATTGGAAATGGGAACCTCTGCCTAACCACTTGGAGAATACAGTCGTGAGGTGACGAATAATGGGGATAGCAGCATTCTTCCTGTTCTGACATCCTCCGATCACCAATTCTTCAGTCAATGTTCGTGGCAATTAATAGTCATTAAGACACCTTAATATTCAGCAGTAGTTTACGAGCAGCATTAATGACGCATTTCGTATACAAAGAGCAGTAACTGTTAATCACTAGAACATTAAGCGGTGTTAAATCACGCTGCATGATCTACGTTCACACGTCGTTTAATAAATACTGGTATGTAATACAGTGTTAACACAATTCCTGCTCTTTATAACATTACTGTTATGTAATTGGTAAATTGTTTAAAAGAAATAACATCAAAATAACTAGATACCTACCTATTTAGTGCTTTTGGCTCGAATGAGCCTGTCGTTAGTTGGTAGATAGCGTACACATGCATCTTAGTATGCGGTAAGAATCAATCTCTAATATTCTGATAAAAGTCATTCTGAGTCGTCACTTATTATGATCCCATACATATCTTTTCTTTTACTTAGGTATAGAAAACGTTAGATTCCATATTTCATGCTGAAATGAAACAAGTGGGTACAAACGGTCAACTGGTAGAAAATGACTAACGGCCGGTTTCAATAATGTCTCAATAAAATCTACCTTTGACCAACTGTCAAATTAGGTACCAACAGTAGCTGCACCGTCATGTTTGCCTTTAAAACATGACGTTTCAGCAACTGTTGGTAGCTAATTTTACAGTTTGTTGAACGCTATTGTCATGTAGAAGTCACCGGAAAATGGCAAACGCCGTAAGATTGTAAAATATCGTGTGAAATTGTAAACTATTTTTTCTAAATAAGACATGAATTTATTGAAAACTATTGAATTTCGATGAGATTGTTAACAAAACGATTTTTTCGTAATATATCGAGATTATAATGTAATAAAGATTTATTCCAATCTTACGGAGTCTGCAATTTTCCAGTGATATATACATGACAAGCAAGCGCGTGCCCTGTACGCCAAACGTCAGAACCTGTGACAAAAAGTACGGCGAATTTGTGGCTTGGCGTCGGGGGCACGCCGATGCGTTTATGCTCTGGCGTTCAAAAGGTTAAAGCTCGATACGTTATTGAAATTGGCCGTAAGGCATTAAGCCCACCTTTGTACAGTGTTTTTTCCTTCTGCATAAAGTTGAATAAATAAAATAAAAACGGTTTAAAAATAAATAATATATTATTTACTGTATTTCCTTCAATATCTTAAGCCTATATTTATCATCGGGGAACCTCATCTTCACGATCTGTCGGACCTCTTCGCAGCTGTAACTCTTGAACTGATTCCTGTCCTTATTCCATAGGTCGGATATCTCCAGTAGTTGCGCCTTTAGTAACTGTGGCAGTTTCGTGAACTTGCACCATATGTTGATCTTAGTTTCGAATTGGATGGGCTCCTGAAAAGATAAGGTTTCTTTTTTAAATTATCGCTTTTAAGATGCGGTTGAAACAGTATCAACTTGTGATATTTATTATATACAACTTGGAACACGATGCAATATATGGTACTATGGAACTGGTCTGATGATGCAGCTGGAGGCCACAGGAACTCTTCACTCTTCAGCCAAAAAAAATAGTACCATCGTGTTTGGGCTCATTTGATATGTAGAAACTTTTTAGTTTAAATGCTTGTTTTAAAAATATTTTTACTCATTGTGCAGTGACTAATATTCTTTCGATATCTTATAAAGTATCCTAATGCAGTAAGGTAAGATACAAATATAGTCAATTATAAAACTTAAAAGCAAATTAACAAATAAAATTTCGTTTCGCTTTCGTGTTTCGCTCACTCTCGTTGCGTTTTGCTATTACAATAATATTATTTTATTAATATACGTAATAAACACGTAGGTAATAGCAATAATTTTGTAACTAAGTACTTTGTGTAATGGTATTGGTCATGTGAAGAGGAGGGATGAAATGCACGTAACTAAAACAGTTATGAATAATGTGGACAGGGAGAGGGAGGCCAACGAAAAGATGGATGGATTGTGTTAGGAGTGATATGAAAGAAGAGTTAGTGATAGCGTGACGGTTGACAGCACAGAATGGAAGAAAAAAACGTGTTGCGCCGGCCCCAAGTAACATGGGATAAGGGCAGGAAGAAGATGATCCATTTTAAAATAAATTACATCTTTATTACTTAGATTCTAAATCAAATTCTTCATTAGGTAACATAATCAGTTATATATATAACTATAACAGTTATATTTATATAACTTCTACTGCCTCCTATTAATGAAATGCATACCTATTATTGTATAAATTCATGTTCTTCTTACTCAATTATATATCCTGGGTAATAGTCGATAGAACTTTGACCATTTGGTATTGATCACACTAAAAGTTCAAACCATAATCATTTTTCTATGAACGTAACAGTTGGATAACGTTCATCGAAAAATTATTATTATTCGAAGTATCAAACTCTAATGAGTCTCTCTCTAACGAATCCAGCCCGGGACGACACTGAGTGCGTCGATTGTTTCAATGACTTGGAAGTCACAATGTCACATGATTATTTCTGCCAGCACTAACATCTCCATTTAAGTTAGTTGACAAATTCGCGGGCAAATTTTACCTTCATCCGCGCGGGATTCGAATGACAGAGCTAAATAGTTTTACAAAACTCACCTCAAAAAGCGTAAAAACTTCAGCAACAGTACTCTCCACCCTCATCGCCAGCATATACACCAGTTCTTCACTGACCGGCTTACTGTCCGCCAATACTCGCTCCAGTACGGACTGGCACAGCGTCTGTACTAGCGTGCACACTGACATCTCATACATACGTGCGGGCAGTACGTTGAGCCAGCAGGCTTTAAGGTCTTTCATCAGGGCTATGGCGTTGTTGATCGCGCAGTCGAATTGTTCGTAGGAGTCGTGGGTCGATGGAGTTCCTGTAGTTTGAAATAGGTTTTGTTAAGATTTTTATGGTTAGGTAGCTATTGGAGGTAGATGGACTGTGGATGAGAGTAGGGGATCGGGATTAATGGCGGGCTTTTGGAGAAGACGAGAAGTCTAATTCCATTACTTTCTAGTTAACTGCTATGATGATAATTGTTGTTTTCATCACCAAACTACATTATCTCTTTTTGGGATATAAAAGAAGATATTGCTTCTAACACATAAAAGTGATCTTTCAAGTTTGCTTTGAAAAGAAAAATGATTACAAAAATATTATTCATTCAATTTATGTTTAAAAACAAAAACGGGCATTGCTGAATATTTAGAAATGTAACTTTGAAATGTGTCCACCTATCAACCTGGTACTATTGGTATTTTTTAAAATTATTATTACATGAAAATGAAACAAAAACATATTTACCATTAGCCTCTATACTCTGCATGATGCTACTCTTCTGGTTCTGTAAATACAGAGATATCTTCTCTAGCCCCAAGACCCTGAGGTCCTGGATGCACTCTAGCAACACCACAGTGAGCTGGTCAGCCAGGCTCCTGGGTAGGCTGTTGCACCATGGAGGTCCAAGGAGACCATGGGCTAGGTAGAAGCAGTTGTTGAAGAATAGAGCTGGACGAACATAACAATCAGGTTATTCAGATTCTGCCATAATATAAACATAGAGCCTATATTATCTCTAGTTAAAAATGACAAAAACCATTGAAGTGTTAAAGTGTTATTTTTAAACAAATTACAAAACCCCTGTTAAAGGGATCTAGTTTATTGCCATAAACATGGCACCAGTTCAGACTTTTTTCAGCAAATTAAATGATCACATTGGCCATTCTGAAGGCAAACACAACTGTCTATCAGTGACTTTAGATATAACAATACCAGAAGTATAAATGAACGTAAGAGACATTTTCCCAAAATGCCAAATTACCCCTATGACAATTAACGTAAGGTTAATTTATGCGAAATGCCAAAATGTCCCTTATGTTCATTAATTTTTCTGGTATTGATATGCTGATAAAAGGAAAGAGCTTTAGAGAAGTGAGCTTGCCTTCACTGAGAATGAGAGCCATGGAAAACTAGAATCTAGAATTTAAAAAATAATTTTCTTACCAATTTCAGCAGGACAACACTCCAAATTAACTTTAAACTTCTTTGGAACCAAACTCTGATACATAACAGCAATGTCCTTAATGTAACCAACCAGCTGTCTACTGTATTTCTCCGGCAACTTCGCACTCTCCTCCAAATGTTCCACGATTAATGACATTATAGTTTTCACGTTCTGTGATATCATACATTTTGGAAGGAACAGAGGCTTAGTTATGTCCCATACAGCATTGTTGTCCGTTACATCTAGTATGGACTCATTTCCGTTATTTGGTTCAGAGCCAACTGTGATAATACCATGAGATAGACTTTCTTTAAGCAGGATTCGGACATCAGAAAGTAATTTATCACATTTCTTGTTATACAAAACACATTCTGTATCATCTATATATTTGTTCAATGGCGACTCATCAGCTTTTACAAATTTTAAATCAATTAGGAATTTGTTGAAAGCATCTAATTCAATAACTATGTTTTTATAGTTCTGGTAGCTGCTGTCACAAGACGGTAAGTTCATTCTGATGCAGTCTTCTATAATTTTGTTGAAGAATTTCTGACGGATTGTTTCGGCAAATATTTCTATAAAAGTGTTCTCACTTTCGAATTGTGAGCCCAATGTTGAGTGGAGAAATTCAAAGATAGCGGTTAAATTATTGAAGATGGTTTGGTAATTTGGTTTGTTGGGATCGTTACGATTAATTTTGATGTTAAAAACAATAGCTCCCGTGTGATCTTCTGTAAATATGTCACAGTTGTGTCTGATAACATTGTGTAAGAGGTTGTTTATGAAGAAATGCGAGAACAGACCAAGTTCTGCATACATCCTCTCTGTAGCATATAAAGTTTTCAATATTTTCTGGAGTAAGAATGGGTCACTTTGTTGAACAGACAATGAGTATGTTAAGAATTTAAGTCCTTTCTTCTCTGACCATGTGAAGATATCCTCCCATTCCACACTCAACTGGGCAGTGTACAAGGCCAGTTGATTCTCAGCCTGTGCGTTAATATTCGTTAAAGCCTTCGCCATATTACCTTCGAATTTCAAATTCTTTAGTTGCTTTTTTAACTTTTTTACTGCTAACATAGCATCACTGTAGTTATATCGACCAAATTCATGATTTGCCCTTTCCAAATTACGTTTTCCATCAACAAGAATGCATAAATCTTTCAGAATATCAATCGATTTGTTTAATTTTACACAATGACTTCTAAACTCTTCATCATTCATTTCGAATCTTTCTTGTAAAGATTGTATGTCATCAATGCATTTTGAGTGATCAGACAGTATATTTGCCTTTCGATTGTTGTAATTCAGTTGTTCTAAGCTCTTTGTTATAGTAAAATTAACGTAAGTATCGATAATGTTTTGTTGTAAAGCCCAAGACAGTAGTTGCACTCGCTCAGTTAAGTCTTTTATAATGGGCAATACTTGATCACGACTTTTCTTCAAGTCTTGGGTACTCACTTTGTCGGCTTCTTGCAGAACAGCACTTAATAAACTCATTTTAGTTAATTAATTAAATACAACTTTAATAAAAATAACTTTTTCGGTTAACTCCGCACGATTCAAATTCAAAATTAGACTTGTTATGACGTGCGGTGAGACGTCAGATTATTGACATTTTCTATGCGTTTCGTTATATTATACTTATAACTTTTTAACTATGAAGTTACAGAAAAAATAATGATGCTCATTTCAATAAATTGTGTTGATGCTTTACATACAAAGCTTTTACCATAAAAATAATGTATAGTCTTCTATAATCTTATTACTCAAATCTTTTACTTTATGAGAGTATTTTCCCACTACATTATAAACGAGTCAATTAGCATTTAGTAAATTGGTACTCTTTCAGCTAATTACCGAGTTAAATTTTTGTTTTTGTTTATTGACTATGGAAATTTTTATTTGAATAAACTGTTTGGAGGACTGTAAGTATACCAAGTATTCTTAACTGGTTGCCATAGGTTGTATAATCAATTGAAGCATCAAGGGAATCACTGTGTTCACTACAGCACGGCAGTCGACAATAACTGATCCAAAAAATTGCCAAAATAATTGTTACAATGAACGAATGTGAAATTGAATGTCTGAAAAATGAATTGGAACATGAGAAAACTTGTAGGTCAGTAAATTGTAGAACCGTAGCCACAGTGTCTATAGTGCTTTAGATATTTAATAAAAGCAGACTTTTTTTATAATGATAGCTTTAATAGTAGTGTAGTGTGTGGTAATAATATACAATATATACTATTACATTAAGTATTGCTGTAGAATATAGTGTAACGTAGTGTAATGTAGGTACCTCTAACTACTTGATTATGCGACCCATACCATTCATACCAACCTACTTAATTTTGGCCTTATTCTAATGGGTCAAGGCCATGAACATCCAGTTCACCTACTTATTTGCTGCATTTTCAGAAATGATTAACTACTAGGTGGAATCCTCGAGCAACGGGTTTTAAAATTCTTTAATTTGAGTAAATTTTAATAACTTTGACAAAGTAGTACCTACTTAGGTGCTTTGCCCGCCTTTCATTTTGTAATGCCGTGTCGTTAAGTAATAAACCACTGTCACTAGTCTGAGGTCGAATGACAGAAAATGCCTAGGGATGGTCTCTAATTAACACGTTACGCATCGAACCTCTGCTTGGCAAACATCCCATTAACAATGATGCTTGGCGCAGATGTCGCGAGTGGGCAGAATAGTCCCGGGCAGCATATAAAAATAGTAAAGCCAAAGATTCCGTACCTACTTCGTCTGTAGTCTGCAAAATCGTACCTACTGGTGGAGACTGTCGTGGTGCGCTTTTTCCTGATTTTTTCGTAGCCACTGTCAAGTATAATCCTGTTGTGAAATATTTCGCCCAGGGTAAGTACCCTTACAGCTACAGCTAAGCTACTTCCATTTTTATCATCGTATCGGACTATTAGGCAACACATAGGTACCATCTTCTTCCTCGTATTCCTCACTGCTGAGGATCGCGACCACATAAGACGTGTCTCCAAGCTGTGCAGTCTTCTGTAGTTTGCACCGCTCTACTCATGCTGCCTCTAACCATCCTCCAACGGCCTTCTTATTTGCGTCTAACTATCTTGCCGGTGCGCTAGCTTGAGTGCATTTTACAAAATGCATTCAAGTCGCTATGGTGTCGGACGTAAAATAATAGAACCATCCCATCACTTCCCGTGGGTTTGCGTAAGAGGCGACAAAGGGACCAGAGAATAGGCAGCAGCATTATCTGAACATAGCAACAGCTACACTGCGATCGCTAACCCGCCTGCCAGGCGATTATGGCAAACCCCTCTCGCATTTGGGAGCCTATGTCCATCAGTGGACGTATTTCGGCTGATGATATGATGATGAAAGTCTAGACAAGCTCATACTGGTATCATGAGCGGATGACATTGTCCAGACTTATACTTAGATACCTTCATATCATCATCATCTGCCCAGCTTCCATTCAAACCTGATTCAGCTTTTGGAGGTATGCGGAACAGAGAGTAAAAGTCCCGCATACCTCCACCGAAAAGGGGAGGATCCTCCGAACCAGACGGTTGTTGTGTCTGGTGGGCAACTGCCCGATAGTTGACATTCGGACTGTTGTATAATGTTCAAATCGCACGAACAACTTTGCTTGCGCGATGCAGGATTTCGATGTTAGTTCGGCGTTGATGGCACTGCGGTGTTTTTGTTGCCGTACAAATTTCGTTTCTTAGTTTTTCATGTGGCGGCATTGATGCCGCTACAAGCTGAATACCAGCATTTTATGTGGTGCGACTCCCCGCGTGACCTGCACAACACAGTAACTGGGTAACATGGTACTTTTTGGCAAGACTGTTGTCAGATTTTCGGGCTTCTGGCAATCCATAACGACTGCCAAAGATCTTAAGACAACCGGGACCAATGGCTTAGCGTGATTTCCGAGGCACAGAAGAGTCTCGGTATGTTGAGATGGTCACACGACACACATCCACAAACCGACCTCGGCAAGCGTTGCCTAACCTTGAAGATCAATTAGTGTTCCTGTTATTATTTAGCCACGAGCTTCTAGGCCCTTCTAGGTACCTACCTTCATATAAGTATGTAAATTCTTCAAATCTTCAATCAAACAGAGAAACAGCGGCTTGGCAGAACGGGGAGCTAGAGAAACAAATCGTACTGGTTCAGGACGAACTGCGCAAGACGGACTACACCTGGGACCACGATGACGACCTGATGAAAGAGAGTACTAGACACAAGGTGTACCAGGACACCATAGAAACGCTGAGAGAACAACTGCCAGCCTTGAAGGAGAAAATAAAAAACGCTAAGATATGCGGACTGGGTAAGTAATCTAACCTTTCAGCTATTCACGAAGTCGAAACAAACTGACGGCGGAACAGAGCGGGCCGGGGGTTAATTAATAGCCGAGTAAAATCGTAATTTTCATGATCAACTACTTACGAAAAGTATTATTATTTCATTTTGCAGATTGTAAATTAAAACACGACGACCTCAACATAAATCTGGATATTCTTACACCGGTAAGTCACCTCACAAAGTTCTCATTGCTTGAAATCTCGTCCGTTTTCGAGACTTCCGAACGTTGATGTCTTGCGGTTGGTAAATGCTCAATTGACTAGTTGATTCTCTTCGTAAGAAATGTTTTTTACTTTTATCCATTTACAGGCAGAACTGTTGCGGACGGTGAAAAGATTTGAGCGTCTCAAAACTGACCTGATAAGCACTCTGCGAAGCAAGGAGTGGCGCTTGGACTCTGAATCTAAGGTAAGACCTATCCGTGTGATTTGATTTTGTCTCCATTTTCAGTAACGCTTGGCAACTCCTTATGTTAATGCCTGAATAAAAGAGCACTGTTCGATTGTCAACGCGTGGCTTAGCGCCGAGAGTTGAAAATCCAATAGTGCAATAATGTAATATAGGCATTCACTCTGTGCTGGTGAAAACGTACCTATGTGATTGAAATTAGGTAAGCTTTTATGGTAGATAGTCATAGGAGTCAATCGAGTATTACGTAAGTATATTTCTGGAAATTTTGAATTCCCCGTTCCCTTGTGATAGTAAGTAAAGCTTACTCCCCCTGCTATGTTTTCGTAAGCATTGGTACAAGTTAACTCGCAGCGGTACTCCCTCTAATTATATTTCCCACCCGCGGGATAGCGAGCAAGCAATTAATCAACTATTTTGGCAAATCCCTGAAAATATTCCCTATGCCAAATCAAGATCTGCTAAACCTTGCAGGCAAAAATTGCTGACGTAATCACCATTCTGAACTTACCCATTCCATGTCCATGTCATCAAAAAAAAAAAGGAAAAGCACCACCCCTTCTCTCACCTTTGCAGCTTTGGTGCATACGTAAAATGAATAATGTCTGTCAAATTCTTTAAAAATAACTGAACACTACTCGTATTTCAGCTGTTCGTGAGAGTAAACGACCAAAGAACCTATTTACAAAACGAGCTGATGATATGCCAGAACAATATCATGAGACTGCAGAAGAATAGCAGCTACTGGCAGTAAGTATTAAGGCAGATAATAACAAAACCAAAGTGCTTAGGGATTTTTGTGAGAGTAGTCGTCCCGCACAGGGCGGGAGAAGTCATTTGATGAATACCCATCCAAAAAAGAGGGCCAGGGAAGGTGCTGCACCACGCAGTTCCGTGCTTGACAAAATTAATTGTGTTAACATTAAAATATGTTGCCACATTTGCTGGTATAAATTGAAACAATAGATGAGGACGCAAGGGCGTACTCGGGATTTGAGCTAGGGGGTAGGGGCAGCTCATACCTGTTTCGCTGGTTGTTGTACTCCATGGCCGACGACTATGCACTGTGTCGTCGACGAGTGCGGGTGCGGCTGCCCGTCCCGAATATTCCCAGTCACCCCTACATGGATTGCTACCAGGTGGCAATCGGTAATAAAATTCCCAGTAAATAATAAATGACTTCTTTCGCTCTGGGTGGAGCGGAAGGGCGTGTCAGACTCTTACTGACTAAAACCTATCCGTTTTCCTTCTAAAGCCCTTTGCGTTCCAGGGCCGCGGTTACTCTTTCGAACAAATTCCGCAACCCTGGCAGGCTTTGGCCCTAGCGGGCCCCATTTCTATGCTGACATCTCTTAGAGGCGCGCGTGAAACACAACGCGCCATCGACTCTGGTCTGGTGGTGATCGGAAAGCGAACCACCCAACGTTCGCCGTCCGCAGGCCCGAGCCGACAGTGGTCGGGGATCGCCCTGCGACTTCCGACGCCCGGGGCGTCTTCTCCTGGAGCGGCGGTTGGAGCGAAGGCCTTGCCTATACCTCGCGCGGCCCGCCTCCTCCTTCGCTAGCATTATTGCTTCGCAGAAGGAGGTGACCGCTTCCCAAGCCTCCTCGCTACGGACCATGGATTTAACCAGGGCCGGACGTGAGAGGTCGCCGCCGCCGATCGCATCGATGAGGACACGGCATGATCCGCCCAAGCAGGGCAGACCTCCACCCACCGTATGCTCCACCGTGTCCTCCGGGCGATCCTCACAATGCTGACACCCGGGCGTGTCCTCCCGCTTAATTCAAAACAGGTACCCCCCGAAACAGCCGTATCTGGTGAGTACCTGTGTCAGGCGGAAGGTGAAGACGCTGTGGCACCTCTCCAGCCACTCCCCAAAGAGGGGCCTTACCGCCGCAATTGTGGCGTGCCCAGATCGCTGTCTGTCTTACGGCCGCGATGAGGGGGTTGGCGGCCAGACTTCTCCAATGTTTCCAATGGTGAATTTGGCGATCTACGCCGCAGTATACAGCGATTTGAAGCAATAAATTCTCAGTCGCCACCCGGTGGCAACAAGGACTGGGAGTATTCGGCCCACCCTACGTACATCTACTTGGCACTAGATGGATGGCCCTTGATATACACGATAGAATTCTATACTATATCGAATCGAATGCTGTGGAATATCTATCTTAACTAATAATAATATTATAAAGAGGAAAGATTTATTTGTTTGTTACGCTCAAAAACTACTCAACCTTAAAAAAAATATAACGCCATTAGAAAGCTGCATTAGTAACTTAAAACATAAGCTATATTTTAATAAAAAAAAGAGATTCCTACGAAAATTAACAAAACAAAGTAGCAAACATTTTTTAGGCGAAGTTTTATTGCTTGCTTCAATTCACGTGGAAATTGGTATGAACAAACTAATTATTGTCATTTTTTGTACAATCAACCCCTGACGAGTTGAAAGGAGTTAATAGTTGCGCTGATTCTGAGACCACAGAATCAGCAGCAGAAAAGCTTAACCTTTTAAAAGGGGTAGAGGGGGCGTTGAAGTTTGTGGGGGCTTAGTAGGGCCTCCGCGCGGACGAAGTCGCGGGTGAAGTTCTAGATAAAATCATGTAACGAGTGAAAAGATATTAATTCTCACGTTCTAGTTTCCAGTAATAGAAATTGCCAAGAAAATTAACGTTTATTTTTTCTTCTAGCCCCCCCCCCCCCCTGCCCCTAGCTGGGTACGCCCTTGTGAGGACGATTAATTCACACTACGCCAACACTCTGCAGTTAAATTTACAACTTGATGACTTTTATTATTACTAGTCTATTTTACCCGATGTAGGCTCCTTGTACAGACGCCAGCACATCAAGCTACAACAATCTGTCAAATTTCTTTAATAGATTTTCAACTAAATCTCTATAGCATTAGGTTCAAGGTTGATTGGGAAAATTTGACAGTTTCGAGTAGCTAGATATGCTGGCGTCTGTACTTCTCTAGGGCTCTAAGCACTCCATAGTAAAATTCTTATTATTATTAAGTTATTTTTTCTTCGATAAAACGAGGCTACAGTTCAGGTTTGATTCGTTCTTATTCCTACTGGTATTACGTTCCAGGAATGTTGCCAGAAAGCAGGACGAGCGAGTGCTGGACGCAAAGCGAGGACATATAAAGAAGATTGTTGGCAACGAGCGGCTCGCACCTATTGCAACCTAAATCAGACATTATTCATACACACGTAGAGTTTATTTTCTTACACAGGAGGAAATAGGATAAAATAATAATGTAGGTAGGTACATTAGAGAAGTAGGCAAACTGTAAACTTTATCAACAGATACCAACGGATCCTTGCAAATATAACAAATGTTTACATGGTGTCATAAAACCAAATAAAAAAGAGCAATTTAGGAAACAATCACATTAGTTATTTTCTAGATTTTTCCTAATTTACATAGCAGTAGGTATAGGTCGCAAGATATTGCCAGCTCTCTAAACGCCACAGAAAATTAAAATTGTAGTCCTGCTGACCGAAGATCGATCATGGCGGCTTATTGCAGCGGACACATCCACGCGGGAAATATTATAGCGCACAAGTGTATGTGCAAATACAAGTGTTTTCTCTACCTCTCTCTCTAAAGAAATAAGAAACAGGCATGCGTGAAAAAGGACGCTCCACAAATCTGAACTTTTTAAAAATTGATTTTCTCTATTTACTCTTCATTAATTTAAGAACACTCCATTTGCACATTACTCTGTGGCTTTGTTTGCATGAAAATGAAGGTTGATACTTATTATTATACATAGGGATTTCAAAAATGTAAGATTTACACCAGCGCATTTTGCGATGTCAAAGGAAACTGAAGCTAAAAAGAAGGAGTTAATTGTCATATTTGCATGATAGTCGACCAGCGTGCGTGTAGATCCGAACGGGTTCATTTGTTATTCAAAATTCATACAAATATGACACCTAATCACTTCAAATTCAGTCAGCTGCTGTGCGATTCTGTAAACATCTCATTATATAAGCTTAGGTGAAGTGAACATGAAAGGAGCTGTCAATACATGCAATTAAGATGGAATGACAGTTCACTTCATGCTCACTCAACCTAAGTTTACAGGGTGAGATGTGGATAGAATTGACCGGCTATTTCCTATGGCGCAGTCGGTGGAAATAGTACATTAAGCCTTATAACTTAGACTAATGTAGGTACGTAGTGAAATGTATAGTATTGACTGCAAACTAATGAATTATATTCCTATTTTACAAATGAATGTTTAAATTATAAAGAGATAAATAAAAATATTCACATACCTATAGACATTGAAATTAACACGTAGAATAAAAAATAAAATAGTACAAAATATGTTATAGCCTTTTATTTCCATTCGAAGATTTTTACAAAATAATTTAATGAATTATAACTACAGGCTGTTCTATAATAGCGTGGCCATATTCAAGGGTGGTGTTCTGTGGCTGCTATAGAGTTAAGAAAAATGAACAAAATAAAAAGATATTAACTTTTTTTTAAAACCTACCTCAAAAAACGACTAAAAAGTTCCAAATAATACCATTTTCAAGCAATCTGATGCAGTTGGTTGTATCGAATCTGTGATTAAACTATAATCAACACACCAACTGCATCACAAAAGCTTAAAATGTTTTTTTTTTTTAAATTTTAGTCGTTTTACAGGCAGGTTTTTTAAAAAAAAAAACAATGTTTTTTTAGTTCGCACTTCTGGAACACCCTTTATACATATAAATATTTAATGGTAAGGTACAGTCGGCCGCACGTCTTGGAATCACTTTGACCTTGAGTTGACCTTTCACAGTACGGAGTTTAAATAGAATGCGACGCCAGCTTATAGATACTACCAGTCTTTTCTCTAGAAACCTCACCGCGAAAATCTAGGTGAAGTAAACATGTAGTGAGCTCTCAGTCCATCCAATCAATTGTGAAATCAATGAGATTTAATCCAATAGATCTAGAATATCTCATTACTTGTCTTTTTCGTAAAGGCGGTAGAGCGGCAACAGCGCGGCGGAGATTTTTGAGTAAAATATATTTATGATTTTCCATTTTAAATAGATTAAACAGTACCAACTTACAAATGAAATGACACATCCTGTTTGTCTTGTAGAACCGTCACAGTGTAATTATTGCACTTTCTTAACGCTCAACTAGGCATTTTTTTTTAATACACTATCCTGATTCGAACGTACGTCGTACCGCGGCCAGACGCCAGTACGGACTGAGTTGCCTCAAGGGATTTACCTTGTGTTTGTATTGCCGCGCAGATCTCGGTAAAATGTATCTACGTATTACATAACATCATTGGGTGGAATGAAATTTCAGTACAAGCTATCTCCAACAAAGATTTCACGGTGATACGTTTAAAAAGAATAGAACGCCTGATTTTGTCCACTGATGACCAACTAATGTACTAAACTATAAATAATATTTGGAACACAAAGGCACTTCGAACACAGTTTGTTGAGGTTTTCAAGGACATCTTACGCTCATAATACACAAATGTCATGACATAGATGTCCTTGAAAAGAAAGCTTAACTCAGCGGAACTCTGATGTTCTTCAAGTATGCGAGCTGTAGGAATACCGGAATAAATTCGGGGCCCACTTACATGTTATTTCCAGTTAAGGGTAGACCGCGAAATTCAAATTTTCTTATGTTTTTTTGCAATTTGCAAGTCAGTGTCAGGCTGCATGCTCTATTGAATAAAATATGATTCGCGACCGTAAGACGTATTTATTTACAGAATTATAATCATTAAAATCATCTAAACAACCCTCCAAGTTCATTTAACTCGATTGAATGGTTATTTCATAAAAAAGTCATTCAATCGAGTTACATAAATGATACAGCCTGTATTGATGATTTTAATTATTATAACTCAGTAAAGCCATATTTGTTACGGTTGCCAATCGTATTTTTATCAACATACAACCTGAAAATGACAATGATGAATGATGATGAATTTCGCGGGCTACCCTGGCGCTTTCACCTTAAGCGAATATCAACTAAAATCTGGTTTGAATTAAGTTCATTTCAGACTGAGACTGTGCACGAAGTTGTTAGTGCAATCTGAACGTTATGTGTGAGTTTTAAAGTTCAGTTTTCCAAGAGGGCTTGTGGCACTTCTGATGTAGTATTTTCGCTTCTATACATTCTTATTCGATGGCAAGAGCTCAGCAAGAATTCATTTTATATACAAGGATAGGTCTTAGAAGTAATTATGAAACAACTGTTAATTATTTCTAATGGGTTTCTTGTGCCTTGTCGGGAAGTCTATGGTGGTACTCAAGTATTCATCTTCCAACTCTCCAAGCGGTCTTCGATATAACGCAGCTGAAAAATAAAACAATAAAATTATTTGTCTACATCATCTGCCTAGCCCTTTACCAACAATCATAAGCTACCTTCCCGTCTAACCGGATGAAGCTATAACAGTAGTTTCCTTGCAGCGACTATCTGAAGTCCGCAACCCAGTTATTGGGTAACAAGATTGACTGGTAGGACTAATTGCCAAAATGACAACCGTCCGTCTCTCGGTAAGACTGGTTGTCAAATTCTAGAGTATCTTTTTTGTAGTTTTATGAATTTTGTTTGAATTTGTTTTTGTATTATAATGATTTTATATTGAATTTATGTAATTTTATAATTTATTTATTTATTGTTAACTGATGAATATAAATTTGATGTATTTTAGTGTTGGAGTGATTGTCAAATGTTTGTATATAAGCTTGAGTAATTTTAATATTGGGACTTCGTGCCTTAATAAAGAAATTTGTTATTATTAAAATGACAATCAGTATCGCCCCTTTTGTAAAATTAGTTCGCACCTTTAAAGTAAAACCGTTACTAAACGAAATTATGAAATTTTATAGGGGAGCTAATATTAGAAAATAGTCACTGTTTTTAGATAGATGGCATTGATACCTCAATTCATGAAAATTTTCGTTTAGTAACGGTTTTACTTTATAGGTGCGAGTTGTCAAACATACACACAGTACACCATTTGGCAAGACTGGTTGTTGAACTGGCATGGAGTCATCAAAATCTCGTCCTCTTCTATTGTTCACACAAGAGTGAGAACTGCCGTTCGTCTGCAACTCGCGCTCGTGTAAATCTGTATTTATATGATATTATTACTCACGCGTAACACAGTGGTGCTTGTCGACGTGTAGTCTCAGATGTCGCGGACACGCACACACGTACCCGCCGGCCGTATTCACACAAGAGTGGGAACAGCCGTCCGTCTGCAACTCGCACTCGTTTATGTCTGCGAACAAATAATTTTTACTATGTTAGAGAAGGTGTGTGCAACTTGTAACATGCCTAACGAGCTGTCGGACTCGTGGATTGGTGATGAGAAAGCAACACGGTGCCGCGGCAAACCAAGAAAGAGATAGCGTGAAGACCTTGATGTCTTTCTTAAGGATTAGAAAGAGAAGAATAGTGACCGTTGCAAGGGATGGAGGGAGGAATTTGCCCAGCAATCTAGTCTTCGAGCGACACGCTACACTGACTCGTTTCTAACTGTCAGACACCTCTACCCGGCCGCTAGCGACAGGTAGCCGGGTGAACACTGACAGCGGTACGCGCCCTGTGTTTTCACGCACAGCTGCGTCGAGTGACACTGACTCGTGTCTAACTGTCTACTACTCACCCAGACACCTCTGCCCGGCCGCTAGCGACAAGTAGCCGGGTGAACACTGACAGCGGTACGCGCCCTGTGTGTTCACGCACAGCTGCGTCGAGTGACACTGACTCGTGTCTAACTGTCTACTACTCACCCAGACACCTCTGCCCGGCCGCTAGCGACAAGTAGCCGGGTGAACACTGACAGCGGTACGCGCCCTGTGTGTTCACGCACAGCTGCGTCGAGTGACACTGACTCGTGTCTAACTGTCTACTACTCACCCAGACACCTCTGCCCGGCCGCTAGCGACAAGTAGCCGGGTGAACACTGACAGCGGTACGCGCCCTGTGTGTTCACGCACAGCTGCGTCGAGTGACACTGACTCGTGTCTAACTGTCTACTACTCACCCAGACACCTCTGCCCGGCCGCTAGCGACAGGTAGCCGGGTGAACACTGACAGCGGTACGCGCCCTGTGTGTTCACGCACAGCAGCGTCGAGTGACACTGACTCGTGTCTAACTGTCTACTACTCACCCAGACACCTCTGCCCGGCCGCTAGCGACAGGTAGCCGGGTGAACACTGACAGCGGTACGCGCCCTGTGTGTTCACGCACAGCTGCGTCGAGTGACACTGACTCGTGTCTAACTGTCTACTACTCACCCAGACACCTCTGCCCGGCCGCTAGCGACAAGTAGCCGGGTGAACACTGACAGCGGTACGCGCCCTGTGTGTTCACGCACAGCTGCGTCGAGTGACACTGACTCGTGTCTAACTGTCTACTACTCACCCAGACACCTCTGCCCGGCCGCTAGCGACAGGTAGCCGGGTGAACACTGACAGCGGTACGCGCCCTGTGTGTTCACGCACAGCAGCGTCGAGTGACACTGACTCGTGTCTAACTGTCTACTACTCACCCAGACACCTCTGCCCGGCCGCTAGCGACAGGTAGCCGGGTGAACACTGACAGCGGTACGCGCCCTGTGTGTTCACGCACAGCTGCGTCGAGTGACACTGACTCGTGTCTAACTGTCTACTACTCACCCAGACACCTCTGCCCGGCCGCTAGCGACAGGTAGCCGGGTGAACACTGACAGCGGTACGCGCCCTGTGTGTTCACGCACAGCTGCGTCGAGTGACACTGACTCGTGTCTAACTGTCTACTACTCACCCAGACACCTCTGCCCGGCCGCTAGCGACAGGTAGCCGGGTGAACACTGACAGCGGTACGCGCCCTGTGTGTTCACGCACAGCTGCGTCGAGTGACACTGACTCGTGTCTAACTGTCTACTACTCACCCAGACACCTCTGCCCGGCCGCTAGCGACAGGTAGCCGGGTGAACACTGACAGCGGTACGCGCCCTGTGTGTTCACGCACAGCTGCGTCGCGTGACACTGATTGGTTTCCACCAAGCATTCGTCCACATCTGAAACCAAGAAAAAAAAATGATAGCGTTGTGACTTTTTGTGTAATTTCAGGAACGGCTACTGATTTAAATAAATTAAGGAAAGTTTGTCTTCACAGCTACAAAGGAGTATACTGGTATATTATAAAGCTATTACATACCATCGCAAGTTTTAGCAGTGCTGTTATGTCTATAGCCGGGGTCGCACGGCCCTCTGTCGCTGTGGTCGAGGTTCTCCGTCACACTCACGTCGAAAAACACCGTAGGAGATTGTGAACCTTGAAATAGATTTTTTTTCATATTTGAGAGTATTTTCAAGTTCGTTCATTAATGAAAGACTTCCCATGAATTAAAAGTTAAACTGTTTTCAGTTTCAATAGCTTTTGTAATTCATAATAGGTCATTTCAAAATAAGTTGAGTTATGCTCGTCCGGCTACGGCGTAGTTTGATACGTGCTACGCGTTCACGCAGCGTCTACCACTACGGGAAATTTTGGGGTGATCTCGCCAAGCATGAAAAATCAGACCTGTGTTTTGTTTTTGATTTAAATACGATACAAGGTACCATTTAACGAAACATTATAAAAAAAATATAAAAGTAAATGAATCCGTCCCTTGGAAATTTAATTTATTCATTATGCACAAAAATATGTATAGGATTATTAATTTCTTTATATTAATTTCATTTATGAAAGAAACAATTTATTCATGATTATTTACTCATATTGTCAGTGCAAAATGCTAATTTAGAAAAGATACTTTTTTAAGCTGACTGTTTTTCTCTTAAGTAAATTATTTAGAAAATCATAATTAACAATACATGTGAAACATTCACAAATATACGGTACAGAAGGGTAGAATATTATGAAAGACTACTAGGTATCACCGGGGACCTTTCTAATTTATAACCAGTGATTGGATAATCGTTCGCTAATATACGTAAACTTCACTTTTATTCCCACGAAAGTATAATACGGACATGCTTTTCAGAATCCCGGATCCCGGAATCGTTCGAAATTCCTGAGATTGCTAAAAATGCCCGCATATTTGCCCGTATTTTTTTTTAATTTAAAAAGTCGATTCGATTTGAACTTTTAATTTACAATGAAAGTTTTATGATTTCCATTTGTTTTGAATAAAATAAAGATACTCACAATAACCACTGCTATAATTTCATTATGTTTGTTATAGTTGTTTTTACAAAATTGTTCAATCCCGGGAACCCGGGATTACTTATTTATTCAGAAAGGAATGTCCATATTATTATTTCACGGAAAGAAGTTAAGGTATAGTATAATCGCCCGATTATCCGATCACTGTTTATAACTGACAGTGCGAAATATTTGTTTCAAATTACATAGATAATTGACTCTTTTTGCGACAGTGCTGCTTACTACAGCAGAAAAAGTATGAAAGAAATTGACGCTATCTCACAAGTGAGCAGTCACTTATCGGTTAGGTATATTATTATGACCCCTTATTTTTGAACAAAGCGAGTTTGAAGTTGAGGACGTCAAACCCTACTTAATTGCTGGAGTTGAACAGGATCTCATGATAAACTAGAGATTGACAAGTTCAACTTCAAATTCTTACCTGATGTATCATAAAATTCTTGAATATCCGGAGAGTAATGCGAGTTTATAATCTCTGGCTGCATCTCAAATGTTGCGTCTGGTAAGTACGAGTCCTGCTACAATAATCATTAAAGTAAATCGAATTTAATCAATTCAGTGGTAAAAAATAAAGAACATATTATTATAAAATTATGGGAACATCAAAAAACCATGGACCCACTGTGTGAAATATAATGTAAAAGAGGGGGCGGACCAATGATATGACGGAAGAGAAGTATAAAAAAGAATATAGTGATTTGTCAAATACAAATAGGTAAAACAGGATAAGGTCAAGAAAATGATGATCTTTAAAATACAAAATATGACTCACATCATCGCCATTGTTTTCTTTGGTGTCAAAAACATCGTTGTCAGCTGGATTCGAGGCAGGATTGCATAGCGGAAGATCACTACATTTCTTTATCTACAAGAAAAACGAAAGTGGCGTTCATTGTTAAAAATATTTCATCAGTAATACCCACCACAGTGCAAAAAGTGTAACAGAATAAACGCAAAACCTGAAAAGGGGTTATTGTACTCATAATTATGAAGTACTTTTACTGTGGGATGTCAAAATCGCGGAAGAAGAATCGTCTGCCCTAGATTTGCATAACTCGACACGACTGGCCGGCCCATTGCAAGTTCAGCCTATGCTATGCCAAAACCATCATATTCCGCTGTGAGAGAGAGACGGAGCTATACAGGACGAATAATAATACCTCTTTTTGACAATGTATTCATGATGGCAATGACAGGACGTCGTAGATGGGGTCATGTTGCTTATTCTGCGACCTATGTTGACCTTTTTTATGTATAGGAAATCATCAAATGACTCGTCCCGCTCTGGGCGGAGCGGGAGGGGGTCTCAGACACTTACTGACTAAACCCCACCCGTGTTCCTTCAAATGCCCTTTGCGTTCCAGGGTCGCGGTAACTCTTTCGAACAATTCCGTAACATGTTCTCATGGCTTACTTGTACATTGTCTCCATCGCACTTGGCCTTGGTCTTGCAGCATCGGGTCCGTGCATGCGGGCCGACGCCGCACGTCGCTGAATAATCTGACTACCGCGACTACATCGACCAACGGGGCTTGGAGTCGTATCAACTACCTTATTGCTTCATCATCAGCCTATAGCAGTCCAATGCTGGCCTATACAATTGCTCACTATTTAATACCAATCTCGACATTTCTTATCCAGCTACACTGCGAAGATTTTCGCTCCCGTAGCTCAAGGGCCTTTACTTTATTTACCTTGTGGTTTAAAGAACACGTCTAACTCAACAGCCATCGGTTCTACGGCAAACATGGCTGGCCCATTACAACGTCTGGTTTCTTATTTTGCGAACTATGTCGATTTCTTTGGGTTTCAGTCGTATATTCTCAAAGCTTACCTGTACCTTCATTGTCTCCCTGCGTGCCGACGCAGCGCGTCGCTGAACACTCGGATCATTGCGACCACTGTGACTAGCGGGGCTTGGACTTTTATCAACTACCTCATTGCTTTATCATCAGCCTATAGCAGTTCACGACTGGCCTATCCAATCGCTCACTATTTAATACCAATCTCTGCAACTCTTATCCAGAAACCAGTCACCCTGCGAAGATTATCGCTCCCCCTAGCCCAAGGGCATTTACCTTATGATCTCAAGCACATATCGACCTCTACAGCCATTGGTTCTACGGCAAATATGGCTGGCCCATTTCAACGGATGGTTACTTATTCTGCAAGCTATGTTCTCATGGCTTACCTGTACATTATCTCCGTCGCACTTGGCCTTGGTCTTGCAGCGTCGAGTTCGCGCCTGCGTGCCGACGCCGCACGTCGTTGAGCACTCCGACCATTGTGACCACTGCGACCAACGGGGTTTCGACTGGTCCACCTAAAACGTTTCATAAGAGCTAAAGACGCCTGCATAAAAATGGGACAACACTGGTCAGTTACAATTGCATCCTGAAAACATTGGTTGAGAATTCTTCTTCTATTCTTTGCCACTTTGAGGGGAGGGGACTATTTGCGGAGGAGCTTATTTCTTGCTCGAGCGGTCTCTGAACCTACCTATAGATACCTACTTCATTGCTTGTTTTTGTTGTGTATTAATAATACTAGCAGTTTGTAGTAACAAAATTGACTTAACGAGCTCTTTGATATGACATGTCTATGTGAAAACTACCAATGCCAAACAGGAACACTGTTGATACAGTGCCGCATTATTTTTGCGAATGTATTTTCGTGTAAAACATTACTCACTAAGCTACCTTTAAAATAAGATTTTTAAAAATTATGCAGTAAATAACTAACCATAGGTTTACTTGTATCTTTGATAGACTTTACCACGGTTACGTGAGGAGTAAATAGTGTAAGAAAGTACTCACATCACAGGGAGGCATGTGACATTTCCTTTTATCGATTGCAGGGCCTTTACACGCAGACTCGTCTAGAATTACCTTCTCTGACTTTGAAGAACTATCTGTAATACGGTCAGTGTGATTATTTATGGATGAATATGTCTACGTTTTTTTTTCATTAGCATAGGACCTAGACTTAACCCTTGCGGTAAGCTCCAGAAAAATGTTGATTTATAGGCAACATTTCGTCTTATAAATTACTCTACTCCTTAAATAACTAAATGAGCTAAATAGCAGTTGTTTTTTTTAGTTGCGAAACAAAGAATTATTCTTGGTACTACTTCTTCTTTATTCATTTTACATGTCTTTCTTATCAAAAGTTTTTCGACGTTAAAATGGCAGGACTGATATTATCAATACTACTGAGCCGATTTTTTCTAATGACAAGAAGAACTTTCCATATTTAGTAGATAAGTTTTGTAATCTTCGACGGACTAAAAAATAACAGAAAAGATTTATTTCAGATTTACTTACCAATGGTATTGTTTTTATCGTCGATAAAATGGCAGGACCTGGATCTCTGCTGATATCCCAAACCACAGTTAACGTTACACAATGACCATTGTGTAAACGGACTCCATTTCGCTGGCACTAAAACAATAATTTTAAAACCTCTTAAATCAGTTATTTTGTACAGTGAACATCCACAAAATATTATTAATGGCCGCTTGCGCAAACCAGAGCTATCTTTTAGCTCGGAGTTAGTTGCTAGCACGAGATTCGACAACAAATATTTTATTCATAATGACCCCGAGTTTAAATTAACTAGGAGTAAAAAATAACTCCGGTTTATGCAAGTGGGCCTGTTTCTCGCCGTTCTTTTTTTTAGCAGTTTGAAGTTGACTGCGACGCATGATTTTCAACAGATATTGTTTTCTAGAGGAACTTAGAGCTCAGTAATAACAGCCGTACAAGATGATCTTAAGGGTGCGTTTCATAGCGAGGCACGTGTTTTAAGAACCAATAGAATCGCTTGCGCTGAGCGAGGCTAGGTAAATAAAGCGATTCTATTAGTTCTTAATAAACACCTCCCTCGCTATGCATCCTCGCACATTTCTGGTGGAAACGTAGCCTAAAGCTTAAAAACGCTTGCCGAGGTCGACCCCTGGATGGTTGAGCATCCTTTACATCCCGAGACTCCACAGAAAGTATGTTTGTCCCGACTGTCTGGCAGTCGTTGCAGCTAGTCAGAAGCCTGAAAATCTGACATCAGTCTTAGGGTGGTACCACACCAATCAATCGATGCCATCGATCGATGGTAGAATTGATTAGTCGACGTCGATCGATAGTTTCTACTCGTCGATTGATGGTAGAATGAATAAGTCGGCGTCGATCGATGGCTACCACACCAGTCGATCATGATCACGATGTGTTTTCAATTGTTTATTGCCCGGTATCCCTCGATCAACCAAAGCTACCACACCAATCGATCAACGTCGATCGACGATCGATCGATTAGTGTGGTTACTGCGAATTTCAGATAGTCTTTCGCTCCAAGTAAAATACTGATGTTGCCGAACCAAACATAGTTGATAAAAGGCTCGCCAAATTGACCTTGCCCAGCAACATTGACACCTTTCAGGGTTCCGTACCTCAGTCGGCAAAACGGAATCCTTATAGGATCTCCTTGTTGTCCGTCTGTCAAGACCTTTTTTCTCAAGAACGCATGGAGGAATCAAGCCGAAAATAATATCAAATACTCAGGTGTGCTACCCCTTGGAAAAAATAAAAAATACAAACTGCTAAGTCAACGCGATCTACAGATAAGGCCGTTTATGGCACATGTTTCGACGCTCGCAATGGAATCAAACCCTATAGAGTACTTCCCGTTGGTAGGTCAACGGGAAGTACCCTATAGTCATGAAATTTGGCAAGAAGATAGATCTTACAGTATAAGTACAGGAAAAACTCGGAAAATTAGGAATTTAATGTTTCATCATTATTTTTTATTTTTTTACGATTGAAAACTTATATTTTCGGTTGAAGAATTGACCGTGACGTACAGACGCCAGCATATCAAGCTACCCGAAACTGTAAATTTTTCCCAATCAACCTTGAACTTAATGCTTTAGCGATAAAGTTGAAAATCTATTAAAGAAATTTGACAGATTGTTGTAGCTGGATGTGCTGGCGTTTGTACATTGATGTATGGAAGAACATTTTTTCAACAACAACATTAAGTTTGTCCTTCAATTTTACCTGCTATATAAGTAATTAATAATAATAGTGCTTTCATAGTTTATAAACTATTCGATCGGAACCGTCGGTGCGCGAGTCTGACTCGCACTTGCCCGCTTTTTTTTTTGGTGTGGATATGAAATCATCAAATGTCTGACACTCCCTCCCACTCTGGGCGGAGCGGGAGGGAGTGTCAGACTCTTACTGACTAAAACCCACCCGTGTTCCTACAAATGCACTTTGCGTTCCAGGGTTGAACAATTCCGCGACCAGCAACTTTAACACTAGTCTCACCTTGTATGGCGACGTTGTACCGTCGATGCGCGGTGCCCGCTTCGTTTTCCACCACACAGATGTACTGCCCCGCGTCCTTGACGTCGGCGTTCCATATTGCCAGTAAGCTGTTACCGAGCACTCTTTGTATGTTGGATAAACTTTCACTCAGCGCTTGTGTATCCTGAGAATATTGAAAAGAAATAACAAGTCAACAGCTCGCGAATCTTAAGCTTTACATTTCTTGCTTTCAAGGGTTGGACAGATGTGTACAGCGTACCCTATTTTCTCAGCAGTGATTTTGACGCTCACAACCACTGTGCCAATGAGGTAGAAGAAAACTTTGACAAATTCAATACGCACAGGAATACATAGGCATAGGCTTATGGTTAGTGCGTAAAACTGTAATATTAAAGGTAATCTCAGGAAGTCCGATGGCGAAAAAAAATACGGTTTCAGTGAGATATTATCCGAGACTCCCGAAGCTATGGAAAAAGCTAGTATTAAAAAAGTACCTTCAACCACGAAATCTTAGGCATCGGATGTCCATCAGCCTCACATTTCAATACAATGCTCCTTTTGAGTGCGACCACGTGTCCTTCCACTATGGTACTGCCAACATTAGCCGCAATGGACGGCGGCTTTTGTACGTTGACGTCGAATATCACCTCGGTGGTGCCCACTTTGTTCGTCATGATGCAGGAGTATTTGCCACCGTCTGTTACTTCTGTTCTGTTGATGATCTGAAAGAAAAGTATTTAAAAGGACTTGTGTTCCTTGTTATCTTACGTTCATAATCTACTATAGAACTTGCTTAGTGTATATGTCACCGGAAAATAGCAAACTCTGTCGGAATGACTTCGAGAGATTTTAGATTATCAAATTTAGATGCGTAAAAAAGTATTTCAAATGTTAAGTTGACAATTTATCGAGAGTTTACAATCTCTCAAGTTTTTTTATATTCTTTTCCGGTAACATATGTATAGGCAAATTCGTCGGTTGATAACTCATTTCATTAGAAGCCTCTGGACTCTGCGCTTTCTAAAGGTCCGGGACCCAGGGTCCCGAAAAAATGTCAAAGACGATAATAGTACATTTTGAAGTAAGTGGGCAAACTTTGTGATTGCAGCCGAGGCACAATAGACGCTCGAGCCGAAGGCGAGGCCCACATGTCTCGAACGAAATTTATGAACAAACTCACTCAAAATTATTTTGAAAGAAAAATTAGTGGGAGCTGCCTGTCGAGCAGTCCAAATAATTCATTGTGGTGGGAGTTGGCCATCGCGGTTTTCTGCACGTGTGCGAAATATCATTCTTTGCGAACCTATAAACGATGGGCGTAGAAGCCAGATTTCGAGTAAGTGTGTTGAAAAAAAAAAAACGTCATCTCACCAAGCTAAAGTTATCATCAGACAACTGCACCCTCTCATCCCCACTTATTTCAGTGTAGGGGTGTTTGATCCACATGGCGCTGGGCAATGGACTGCCCACTGCTGGGCAAGTCAATACCAATGGCTTGTCGAAAACTGCTGTAACTTTTTTGGAAGATTCTTTGGGTGTAGGTGGAGGTACTGAAAAACAAAAATAAGTGTGAGTAAGAGCGACGACTTTTTTAATCAGTACTAAAAGTAAAAAAAAAGTCTAAATAAAGCAGAATAATGCGTGTGAATAGGCGAGGCCAAACGAGCGTATTTTTTGAGTTCTGAGACGCTTAAAATGAGTTCGAAGTTCACGTTGCATTCGGTTTCATACTGCTTTGTGCAACATGGCAAAAGGAGTTGGCGTCACCGTGTGGCCACGTGTAAAATCTATTTGTTTTAATCAACAAGTACTCACCTAGAACATCAACCAAATATACAACACTGGTATCGCTAACTTTATTCCTAGCCACACAAGTATAATTGCCCGTCTGTTCCTCCACCGCATTTTTAACAACAATGACTTCTCCATAGTTCGTAGAAACCATAGACTCGTCAAATAGTTTCAAAGGCAGGTCGTCTTTAAACCAGTAGACGGAGGGTAGTGGGTTACCGTACGGATGACAGTGGAGGTAGAACGCTTGCCCTGACAGCACTTCGATGTGCACCTCCTTTGTACTTGTGTTCGCGTTTTGGAATAAAGTTTGGAAGATTTTTGGTGGTTCTGTAAGGAACGAAATGAGATAGGTTTTAAAATATCTTTGCTTCAGGCAGTTAAGGAACCTTTCATCATTAAAGTCATTCTCGACCACATTATCGCTATCCATAAAGTGAGATAGTGGTCAAAAGCGGGCTTTTCAATAACAAAAAGTCTCAGATGTAGCTGAGAATTGCCGCAATAACACTGTCTGAACCAACTGGGACTTGAATCCCTGACGACCTACTAATGTAGTGTTAAAAGTACCTCTGAAAAAAAAGTTACATCAAAGAGTTTTACAGGCACACCATCTTTAAGAGGCCTTTGCCCAGCAGTGGGACAAAATAGGCTATATAGATAGATAGATCATCTTTAAGAGCGTTTACTCCTCACGATATTTCATACAAATTTTCAATGGAGATACGGAGGTCTAACAGGTTAAGTTAAGAACTTTTACGAAAAAGAATTCAGAAAGAAAAAGAGTAATTTTTTTACTTACTATACCTGGAATATTTAATCATAAAATTGATGTCTCTAAACTAATACAAGACTATTTCAAGCTTTACCATTGTTGAACCTGTATCATTTCTGGCTGTCGGGATGCTATAGTTAAGCAAAAAAGTTATATTGAACTAAGATCTCACCGAGTACATCAATCTTCACAGTCCTCTCGTTGGTTCCCCCTTCATTGGCCGCCACACAAGTATACACGCCCCCTTGTTCCACCTGAACATTGTTTAACACGAGGTCCGCGTAGTCAATGTCATATGAGTTCTCACTGATCACCCGGCCTTGTTTTATCCACTGTATGTCTGGGATGGGGTTGCCTGTTGCTTTGCAGGCTATACGGGTGCGGGATCCTTGCTAGAAGGGGGGGGGGTTATTGATCAATGGTTGTCTGAATAAAAAAATATTGTCGGTTAAAAAAATATTATGACTGTATTTCCCGTAAGCTTCTTATTATTATTTTTAAGGATGGGAAATCATCAAGAGCGGAAGGGCGTGTCAGACTCTTACTGACTAAAACCCATCCATGTTCCTTTTTAAGCTCTTTGCAAGTAACTGTGTTATAGGCTTCAAATAGGTTGTCAACCCATGTAAAATACTGCATACAGTTAGACTGGACGCAGAACCCAAGACAATTTTCCTGACAGATGATGAATAAATCTTATATCACTCAGTAGCAATGTCAATCAGTAGTATTCACCCTAATTCACGTTCCCATCAATCCATTGCTGAACACCACCTTGGCATCTGCGACTATTTTCACTCGATACACTATAGGTAGATACCATACACTAATTGACATAAATTGTAACTCACCACAATTTCCACGTTTCCATCAACAGTGACACCCTCTCCATTGCTGAAAGCCACAATGTCCTTGACCTTGGCACCAGCGACTATGTTCACTCTATACACTATATGCGTCGCCCCAGCTTTGTTTACGGCGTCACACCGGTACAAGCCTTCTGATTGGCTCGTTATGTTGGTACTTGTTAAACTCGAGTTATGTTGGTGCCAGTTTGTGTTACTGGAAAGAGAGAAGTTGTTGTTTGATATTTAACTCAAGCTTCTGCCCCCGTCTTCCGTCTCCTATCGTACAGGACCCGTGCAATTATCCGGTATAATAAAATACTTCGATACACAGTGATTAAGTAGCTCTTAATAAGTGAAAGATTTTTTGGAATCGGATCATTAATACATATACATAAAAAAAACAAACAATTTCACCTCTTTACTTGTTTATATTAGTTAAGATAATACCCGACCGCCGATTGCCCGTCCTTGAGTTAAACCCAGGAGCAAATGTTCAGCAGACGCATTCGCTACCATAAGACCAACAAAGCAGCTTGGATGACTTTGGGGCTTACGGAACGGTAAAACTGGGCCGGGTTCACTTATCCGGCTCGAAGTACCATAGATAACCCAATAACCCTCTGGCTTCGAGGCCCGAAGATTTTGCATGGCACTTTGAGCCGACTATGAAATTAAAATCAAAATTAATTATTCAAATTGGGCTGAGTGCCAGCACTTTTTGAATGTCAAAGTTCTACATAAAGACAGTCCCCCAAAACGCCCGCCCGTCACCACCTCCTAGTGTTTTAGCTGGGAAGAAGAAGTGGCGCAACAAACTCCCCAGCAACACATCTGTCTGTTAAGTTTTAAAAACTTGAAATTATACAGTAGTACCAATGCAAAGAAAGTTTACAAAACATGATACAGAAAAATAATATATCTAATATGTACTTAAATCAAATTTCAAATGAAATTAATTGTCACTTGTTAGCTAGCACACTCCATTAAGCCATCAAAAACAGACGAACTCAAGCATTGACAAGTAAATCAAACTAATTAAGCCTCCAGGCATAAATGGTGTGCCCGCTTGTGACTTAATAACTACATATTTTATTGGCATGCTGATTGTTGATTAAATTGCTTTTACAACAAAGCAGTTTTGTAAAGTAGGTATACTTACTTGTAAGTCCATGTTAGATTCGGCGAAGGTGTGCCTTTAGCGTTACATTCTAAAGTCGCATTCACACCTTCCTTTAATTGAACGTCTAGCATATCGAACTCGGAAATGAAGGGCGGTTCTGAAAAAAGTTTTTTACAAGTAGGTAGGTTCCACCTCACAACCTCAATTTCAATTGAAAACCAGCGTCAAGCACTAGTTGTCTAGCATTTATAGTTCATAGAAGAACTATAAATGCTAGGGACAAACATCTTAAATATGACCTATTTAATTTATTATAATTTAAAGTTACTTGAATGTGATCAATTTGGCGCAGCCGTGAGGCACAGTTCAAATCAAATCAAATCTCAAATATTGTAATGCAATCCATAATGTACACATACAGGAGTTGTTTCATTTTATTATTTTATTTTTGTTTTGATCTATGTACTTTTGAGTCAGCGCCAAATAAACGCAATTAGAATTGTTTTTATTTTGTTGAGCTCAGGCAACTTTGCACGGTTTTCATTTTTGCAATTATAATCATAATCATTTTTTATTTGTGTAACATAGGTAGTGAATACAGTTCTTAAATAGGTCGCTATGTTATGCCAAGAAGCGTACAAATATGGTTGCATGCGAATTAATCATGCGAGAGGTAAACACAAATTATTTGTTAAGTATGTCAACATTAATTGAATGATGATAATAAATAAAAACAAAAATTATAAATGTCACAATATGGAGTAATTTCTACAGTCAATGCAATCATAAATTACCAATAGTCACAATATTCAATTGAATGGTTCTACAGTCATATAAATAAATAAATCTGCATTAATGCAATGTAACCGGCCTTTTCCGTCGATCTTCTTGAGTATCGAGCCCTAACCGTAAGCTTCAAGAAAAGATCAATTTATATCTTAAACTATATCATTTAAGATATAAAAACGTCGCTTACAATCGACGGTTAGCTCTATATGTTACCTAACTTACCTAACACGTTCAGAGTGTACTGCTTGACGACAGTGCCGTGGATGTTGCTGACGATACACTTGTATGAGCCCGCGTTGTGTGGCTGGACGTTGATGAGTTTCAGACGGTCCGAGTCTTCAAATACTAACGGCTTGGAGTTGAACACCCATTTCGTCTGAAAAGGTATATTTTGATTGCTAAAGTAACTATCAAAAAATAAACAGGGCGTTTCAAAAGTGTGTGGCCATTTAAGGCTGGCCGCAATGTACGGTTTCCTGATTTGGAATTCAGATTCGGAATTCCGTGAGACGTTAGATTTTCCGTTCTTTTGATCCGAAAACACGGTTTACTTTCAAAAGGAACGTCAGGTCCTTTTCACATTCGGAAAATATCGTGAGCGCCTATTTTAACATTTTGTATGTAGGAAAAGCATTCAGGTCTCCGAATTTGAATTCCTTATCGCGTACGCGTGCGATCGGCCTAAGGGTAATGTTCTGTTTCTGATAAATGTATTAGAAATAATGGCAAGACAACAAATAATGCCTTGACAATAAAAACACACCGTAAAAAAGCGACAAAGAAGTTAAAAATAACACTTTTCAAGCAGTCTGATGCAGTTGGTGGTTTCAAATCTGTGATTGAACTAAAATAAATGTAAATCAGATACAAAAATTACCACGTTGTATTCCGGAGATAAGGTGAAGAAATGGTTTAGATAACATAAGAATTTTGAATACTTTGTATTTAAATATTTTTTGTCTTTTGTAATAAGGGGCGAGCCTAATATGATAAATTGGGGACAAACTGCCTGCGACTAAGAAATACTTGAAGGAAATCCTCAATAAAATTCATCCCGATCTCACTGAATTTAAATCAGAATCGAACACGCTTAACAGTCGCGCAAGGCCAAGCATGACAAGTGGTATTTATTTAAAAAAAAAAAATGGCTTTGTTTTCAGGTATTCACACGGCTTTCCTCCCTGGTATTCTTCACACCGCAAAGCCGTGGGGAAAACTACTACTATAATTTGTACTTTTAAAGTATACTAACCGTGGACCAAAAGATGGCGGCCATTCTACTAACACTTGTACTTTAGAGTATACCAACCTTCCCTCTAGGATTAGCGTCCACAGCACAGTCGAAGTACCAATCGTCTCCTCTCACGACCTCCACCAGTGTAGAATCATTCGCCACAAAAGATGGCGGCCATTCTACTTACACTTGTACTTTAGAGTATACCAACCTTGCCTCTAGGATTAGCGTCCACAGCACAGTCGAAGTACCAATCGTCTCCTCTCACGACCTCCACCAGTGTAGAATCATTCGCCACAAAAGATTGCGGCCATTCTACTTACACTTGTTCTTTAGAGTATACCAACCTTGCCTCTAGGATTAGCGTCCACAGCACAGTCGAAGTACCAATCGTCTCCTCTCACGACCTCCACCAGTGTAGAATCATTCGCCACAAAAGATGGCGGCCATTCTACTAACACTTGTACTTTAGAGTATACCAACCTTGCCTCTAGGATTAGCGTCCATAGCACAGTCGAAGTACCAATCGTCTCCTCTCACGACCTCCACCATTGTAGAATCATTCGCCACAAAAGATGGCGGCCATTCTACTAACACTTGTACTTTAGAGTATGCAGACCCAACAGCGTTAGTCGCTACGCAGGAGTATGGAGATGCGTCTGTTCGAGACACGTTTGATAGGTAGAGTGGACCGGTTGATATTAGTTTGGCGTTCTGTGAAAAGGAAATAAAACCTTTATGATAAGGGTAGTAAGGAGTATTTTGGTTGGAATTTAATGCGACTCGTTACGCTATAGTTTCCTTGGTTAAGAGGCAATCTTATAGTGAGGCGTTCATCCAGTTCCGAATCTGTAGTAGAAGACTACTATAGATGAATTTTCTACTGTCGATTCAATCTTCTTCAACTGAATGACTCGGGGATTGAACCCGATACCCCATCTGGGCAGTCAAACCCAGTGATAGTGTGATATATTTTATTTTAAACGAGAAACAAGAAATTATTGAGACACATTTCTGAAGACATATTAAGCACCAAAATAAATAAAATGATATAGACTGCGCAGAAATGCGTAATTTATTACTCGGTAAAATGTTCATGAACCCAGCAACATTTTTTTACTTGATTTAATACGTTTGTAATTTCATAGTGTAACATCGAACCTTATACCATTTGAGTGAGTGTGCGCCTCGCACGGGGCACTCCACGGTCGCATCTGATCCTTCCAGCAGGCTCACCGAGTTCAAGCTCTCTTCTGACTGAGTGTGAGTTGGGATAGCTGGGGAATTAAGTAAGATTATTCGAAGTCGGTCGGGATGGCAGAGAGTTTGAGAAGCAAAGAATATTTTTGAAAAAGTTTGAAGTGAGTTTACTGTATCATAATCAACCGGTCTATTCTGACAACGTCTCATCGTGTTAACTTGGGTTTAGTGAGCATGAAGTGAACTTTCATTCCATCTTATTTGTATGGATTGCCTAAGCTTACACGATGAGTTCTTTACAGTTCTTTTATCGCCATTACGTGATACAAGGTATAGTAGAACCTATAAGTATTAGTCATCCCTTCATTCGCCTTATTTTTGGTAATAGGTACAGAGTTCTTCACTGTGGTAGTACGTAGGTTTATCTTTGAAAATATTTCTCAGTGACTAATTTTGTTCACACCAATAAGATATAATATGGAACTTTATTTAGTATACACAAAGATACATATTTTAGTGTGAGAATTCGAATACATCCAACTGCTCAACTCCAAAATCGAATCCAATACTAACCTCGGCTTCACGACCCGCCTCTTCAAGCATCGTCGTGTCGCATCTCGGCGTGAGTATATTCAGAATAAAATATATGTCATGAAATAACTTCCCGAATATAACAATGGCTCAATACAGTTAATACTCACAGTATATTCCAACCGGCACCGTCTTATTGACCGTCCCAACTGAGTTTGTTACGGTACAAGTATAGTTTCCGCTCATGTCCTCAGAAGGAGATTTTATACTCAACGTACCGTCAACGTCAATGGAGTAGCGAGGATCTGAAATGGTATATTTATTTAGCCTTTTTTTACCTGTTAAATCTTCAAATGACTCCTTCAAAAGGGAGTGTCAGACTCTTACTGAATCCAACCCATCCGTGTTCCTCCAATGTTCTCTTTCTCTCACGCATACGGCAGCGATAGGCAGGCTCTTCCTCTCTCACTCTAACCCACAGCGCTAGTCGTATTTCGGACAGACGCTTCCCATTTTAAATAGTTCAACTTAGATTAGTTTAGGTTATCACTTTTGTCGGGCGTCCCGAGACGCACAAGTTTTTTTTTAACTATTTAGCCTACTAATAGCTTTTTTAAACATTATGCGTAAGTTACGTCACTCTACAAACGTTGCTACAGACAAGCAGGTCGAATATCAAAAACTCCCAGGCAAAATAAGTACCTACTTATATTATGTCCTTCTCTAAGGACCAATCTGCGTGAAAATATATAAACAGAACTCAGTTATAAGTTAGAATATTAATATCGTATTTTTTTTTAAGAATTTCGGCCATGGCAGAGGAACCTCAACGGTGACTAGTCATCGGCGTGAATTCGTATTTTATTAACTATATGAAAGAAGCATTGCACTGCATTCTATTTTATCAAAATTATAAATTTAAATAATAGTCTTGAAACATGAAAAAAAATTATACCGTTATTCAGATAAAATTCGTCCTTAGACCAAACAATATAAGGTTTAGGTTTGCCTGTAGCTCGACAGGCGATTGTGAGCACTGTATCCTTATTGGTGGCCAAGTATGGTCCAGTGTAGTTATCTTCTAGGATCTTTGGAGGCTCTGAAAAAAAAAGTTACTACTATTTATGTGATTTTTGAAAGTGCTGATCAAATAGCAGAGTTTATGGTATGAAGTAAGTTACATGTGAATATAATCCGGTCAAGTGCGAGACGAGCTCGCATAAAAAGGGTTCAGTATCATTAGGAGACCTCGCAAAACCTACTTATAGGTTTATTATGCACTTCTACTTACGGGCTCTTCGAGTATCGAAAAATGCGGCATTGCTAACCTATTTTTATAATTTCTTGTTATACTTGGGTATAAGCACTATGGTAGGCGCCAGACAAACTTGCAATAAAGTACATTGACCTTTCGCTAATATCCCTTCGTAGATCACCAAAAAATAAAATAGGACCGTTTTTCATTACTAGAGAACGTAAAGGATAATGAAAGAAGTCGATTCAGGACAGCTTTATGTCTTTATTTCTGTTTTTGATATTATGAAAGTCAATAAATGTATGTGGGTCAATGACCGTTATTGCACATTTACTTGGTGTCTACCATATAAATGCGTGCAAAGTATCATGCATCTTCATTTTTACGATAGCCCTTTAATTTTTTAAATTAATTATTTTATTATTATTTACTTTGTTTTTATAGCGGCAATAGAGATACAAACTTTGAAAATTTTCAACCCTCTTCCTATTACAGTTCATGAGATACAGCCCGCTGACAGAGGGAAGGACGGATTTATCTATAGACACGTTTGAAGTTAGAGTGTCATATTTAAAGGATGTTGAATACGTTACCATAAATTTTGATGTAAGTAGTTTGTTGGGTGACTCCTCCATTATTCTCGGCTATACAGATGTACAGCCCTTCGTGTTCTGAACTCGCATTTGTTATGTTGATATTGCCGATTTCGTTGAAGCTAGAAAAATAAGAGTGCGTTTATAATATTGTAAAGGGTATCCGAACGCCGTCATCAACTACTCGGCGACAGCCTATATAAGGAGTGCGCTTAGAGGGAATGGCCCTCTAGTTCGATCCAGCCCGTCCCTAGCTGTCTTCCCCCCAGCGACGCCCTAAGCCGAGGCCCGTCCCCACAGGGGGGTGCCCTTAGCGTGTAGTCGCTTAGTTTGTAAGTTTTTTTATAAGCCCTGGCTGGAGGCTTTAATATTATATTAAGGTCACCACAGGCAAGCCCTGTGCAGCAGTCGACAACCTTATAGGTAGAACTGCGAGACGCCACTCAAAAAAAAATGGGAACGGCCCTTTTCTTCGCCGGTCCCGAGTGTATGGACGTCTTGTGATAATCACTGTTGGTCGTTATTAAGGTCACGTAAGCCATTTTGCTGATCATTTTGTTATTTTCTCATTTTAAATCGTTGGAAGTTTGCAGTATTTGATTTAGTTATATTTGGTGTTAATTTAAATTATAAATAAACCGATTTTTGTTGAGCGTGTATTTTTTTTTAAAATAAAATTCCACATCTGAACCTAAACATATAGTAATTCAGGAATAACATTATATAACAACCTATCTATGTTTCACCTAAATCCCTAACCCTCTCTTTTCACTGTTCCAACCTAGTGATTCCCAAAAAAAAACTTACTAAATAAACTTACTGAACAGCTTACTTAACAGATTTTTTCATCATATTTCAGAGTAAATACTTTCACTTCCTCAAAGAATCCCTATTGAATTAAAAGTTATGTTGTATGTGCTAAATCTTTCAAAACAAGAGGTGGTTTTTATAAGGAGCTAGGAACAAACTGTCAAACATAGGATTATTGAAAAACTTACCTTTGTGTTTCTAACAATATAAGAGTAATATCCTACCTCACATACGTAGTATTTGTCGTCAGTATTTCGTCTTGGAATTGCCACCGTATGCTGGGTATCGGGAACCCGATGACGTCACATTGTAATGACAAGTTAGAACCGAGTACCACCTCCTTCACGTTTCGTAAAGGAGGTGCGATGTATGGTGGTACTGAAAATAATGCAATTGCGTAAAATATATAAGTTCCCACAATATTTCTGTTAGGAAAATTTTTGCCATTTAATTAATTTATTCAATTGTCTAGCGTGTGTTAAGAGATCGCTGGATGTCTTGCGCGTACAATACAATAATACTTTCAGGATGTTGTTGCGACTGCCCCGTTTCTGTAGCGCCTCAGAAATGTTTGCCGAGGCGCAAACAGACAGCTTTCAAGCCATAATACGCAAAAAAACTGCTTCGCTGCTGTGCAGAGTGCGGAGTAGTCGCAACTATATCCTGAGAGCTGTGGCGGAGAGCTATGCTACAAATATTAGGATTTTTGTGCGGAGGTTGATTAGGTAGGAAATATATTTTCCTGCCTGGTCGTCCTTTGTTATGTACTAATTTTATGTTACTAACACTAGAATATAAGCTGTTTGTAATACTAACAAAATATGGATCACTGCTGTCCGAATTAAATGGAATTTAATTTAACCGCTGTGATTGGTTGAATTAACTATAATTAATTCAACGCAAATGCGACGCTTAGAAAAGGCGTATCTTCTTACTCTACAACGTGAAACAGAATAAACGCAATACCTGAAAAGGGGTCATTGTACTCACCATGATCAACTTTTACTACGGGATCAACTCCGAAATCGCGAAAAAAATAAATAGAGTACCTACTATTAGCAGGTATACACTTGTTACGGACGTATACGTTTCCTATTATTGTATGAATTGATATAAAATAAAATATTATTACCCCAAACATGCAGCATGTATGTAGCAGAGGTATTCCCGTAGATATTCTTAGCGGTGCATACGTATTCTCCAAAATCAGTCAAGTTTGCTAGAAATCTGAAAAATAAAGGCTAGTTGGTCCGATTAAAATTTTCGATTCTCAGCATTGGGAAAAACTCAGTAAGTACAGTGCTCCAGCTATTCGAAATTTGAATTTGTAGCCATTCAATGTCAATAGGCTTGCTTGTCCCTATTAATTACATGGTTTTAAATATGTTCTACGTTTATAAACGTTATGTTTTTTCAGTTTTATGATTTCTGATTTTGATTCGACTTGAGCCATTGCAATCTCTGCTCCATAATGTCCATACTTTCGGTTTGGATGTCAATTTTGTCTTCGGCTGCAAAGACAAAGTTTGCCTGTATCTGACCTCCAGAACCTGGGTACCTGGTAACCTGGGTAACTGGATAATAGATTTGATTTATCATAGGCCTATATGGGCACTTAGGCTTGGAAGCCAGTGCACTGTTCGAATTTCTCGTTTCCTACGGCGTTTTATGATGAATCGGCAAGAAATACCCCTTGGCAAGACTAGTATCAGATTTCCTGGCTCTTGTCTATCCATAACGACTGTCATATGTTCAAATAACAGCCAGGACATGTGCTTTCCGAGGCACGGACGAAACTCGGTATGGAATGAATGGTCATCCATCAGTGACTGACCTCGGCAAGCGTAACTTTACCTCGAGGTTCGACCCGTGAGGCCGTTATTATTTAGCCACGAGGAAAAATTCTAGAATCAAATAGTTGGTTATATTCTTACCTCAATCCATCCTCATCAACATATTTCCTGTCAGCAGCAATCGGTTCTCCATTCTGAGTCCACTCCACTATAGGTGTCGGAACCCCTCGGGCTGAACAGGGCAGTTCCACTCGCTGCCCTTCTAACACTTCTATAGGCTCAGAGACTATTGGCGATATTGTGGGCGGCTCTGAAAGTACAAGAAAAAACACTAAAATATTTGATTTATCATAAGCCTATATGGGCACTTAGGCTGGAAGTTGTACTGTTCGAATTTGTCGTTTCCTTGAATCGGCAAGAACTGCACGGTTACTCAAAAATCAAAATCAAAAGTCATTTATTTTTACAAATTAGGCTGAGTGCCAGCACTTTTTGAACGTCAAACATCTACATAAAGACAGTCCCCTAAAACTTCCCGTCACCACTTCCTAGTGTTTTAGCTGGGAAGAAGAAGTGGCGCAACAAACTCCCCAGCAACACATCTGTCTGTTAAGTTAAAAAAACTTGAATTTATACAGTACTATGCAAAGTTTACAAAACATGACACAGAAAATTATGTCTAATATGGAAATCAAATTGTATGAAATTAATTGACACTTGTTAGCTAGCACTACACACACACAACACTACTATTTTGAAAATAGATGTTTAGAATGTCTCCACATTACAGTAATAAGCTTCCGCCAACGGCTTCGCCCGCGTGAATGTTGGAAATTATCTTTAGGGAATATACTCCCGGAATAAAAAGCTTATGTGGTATTCCAGACTGCAATCTATCTCTGGGCCAAATTTAATCCAGATCCGTTCAGCCGTGATTGAGTAACAAAATATATACATATAATTATATTTTTTTAAACGTTTTCCATATTAGGATTTTTTTATGTATCGTGGGTGCGTTTACAAACATACAAATTCACATACACAAACAGCCAGACTCGGAAGTACTATCTGTAGGCCATACAAATATTTGTTCCATGCGGGGCGCAGCGCAGCAGCCAATCACTCAACCACTGCGCCAATCGTGTCGTCAGTAACAACGTATAAAATTACGAAATTTCGCATTTTAGTAGTAGTAAGATTAATAGGTATGTGAGGATAGCGTAGAGTAAGTAGACCAGTCAACATTGTAGGTACAAAGTACCATGCGTGAATGTCTATAATCTTACAAGTAGGTATAACGTTAACTACCTTTACAAATTTTGGCCCTATGTGTTATTCTGATGTATAAGCTATATTACTTTAAAGTTTCGTCAAATTCAGTTCAGTAGTTTTTGCGTGAAAGAGCAACACAAACATCCATCAATTCTCACAAACTTTTACGTTTATAGTAGTAGGATAACATGTGGGACAAAATTAGCTTTGTCATTTTGTTGAAAATGTTCTTAATTCTTTGTTGTACACCAAAACAACTTCTAATAGATACAGTCATAATAAAGTTCATGTACAAAGGCGAGCTTAACTCAAAATTGAGTTTGATTCCAGCAAACAATTTGAGTGATAAAAAAACGTAAATGACTATTTTTTCAAATAGACCATTAAAAGGCACTTTTGAACGTCAAAACAGTTTAAAATTAAAATATAAGTGACTCTAGTTGTCCATTCGCAAAAAGTAGATTCTTATGGAGAAGAACGGACAAGAAACTCCATAGTTACTCTTTTCAAATATAAGTTTTACAATATTTTGTATACATAGGTACATTGATCAATTGATTATATTATGTGAGCACAATGCATCACACATTACACTAATATACAGCACACACTTATATACTAATAGGTACAACAAAGCAATACCAGCAGAGATAAAATTAAGTTTGCTAGCAAGGGACATGGTAGGTACTCACATATTTACAATATATTTTTATTTATATTTAATATTGGTTTTGCTCTTGACTCTCGTCTATTTAAAAATACATATCAACTTATATTATGTCATTGTCAAAGGAAATGCTATTAAATTTTACTTTTGTAGACATCAAGAGAAGGGCTGTGACGTAGAGAGAATGTTTTCTATTACTTAATCAAAAATAAACGACGATTAATAAAAAAAAACAACTTGGTCCTCCCTTGGTCAAACCTTATAGGTCAGTCACGCGTTTTTTCACTGCACTGTATCGTCTTCACTTTTTGATTACGTGAAAAAAAAAAAACATGTCCAATACTTTTTGGAAATCTATCTGGCGGACTAATTAGATTTTTTATACACCCTATATTATGATTAAAATCATAACTACTAGTTATGTTCAAAAATATTTACCGTATACGATGAGTGTGAAGTTTTTGTGAGTGGAGCCCACAGTGCTTGTCGCGTTGCAAGTGTAGGTACCGGAGTCGTATGCCGTCGCCTTCTTTATTTTCAACTCATCGTTGTTAGCCAGAAATCTATGCAAAAGGAATATGTATCATAAGGTTATAATGTTCCAGTGGCCGTTAGAGCGGCTGCTCAGCATGGGATCCTAAGTGCGATCTCGGGTTGTATATTACTGCCAAGGTTGCGGAATTACGCGAATAAAATAAAAAGAACAGTTACCACGGCTCTGGTACGTAACGTAAAGGGTAATTGAAGGAACACGGGTTTATTTAAGTCAGTAAGAGTCTGACACTCCCTCCCGCTCCGCCCAGAGCGGAGGAAGTCATTTGATGATTTCTCATCCAAGAGAAAAAAGTATCATACACGAAGTTATTAGTGGATTTTGAAATGGAAAATACTCAATATCCTTGAGTTCGGGTTTTTTTCGCAGTTAACATGTAGATTATAAAATAACTGTAATAATGTGTGTGCACTACCACACTTTTATGTTGGTAACTTGGGGATTTAAATAAATGAGTTAACCAGAGAAAAACCTCTGGTAAGGCTACCAAAGGCTGGTCACTAATATACGGCAACCTACTTAACACTACCCTTAGCCTGTATTCGCAAATACCGAGAACCCTCCGTGTCTCGAAAAGCACGTTAGGCCGTTGGTCTCGGCTCTTATTTGTCAGATCTTGAACAGTCGCCACAGGTAATCAAAATCCTGAAAGTCTGACTACCCGTCTTGCCAAAGGGTATCGTGTTACCCAGTTACTGGGTCATGGATGCCAGGAAGGTAACTCCATATAACATACAACCCTTCCATTAACCACGATGTTTTTAGTTTTAACCTATTTTTTGTTACAACGTATCTAAAAAAAATCAGAAAGTAAGCGCCCTGTTAAAAATGTTCAAACGGACATTAAGAAGCTTTTCGGTGTAGACATCGTGCGTTTGACGAATAAATAAATATACGTGATATCCCACTACACCCCCCTCCCCCTTGTGCTATTTCGTGATTTTTTCCCAACTCTATTCGTAAATTGGAATATAATAATAGACGATCCCATAGTTGGAAAAAGTCTAGGAAGATTTATTGAGTACCACAAAGAATATTAAGTTAACTTACAAGTTGTCAGTAAACACGACTGGACGAGTATCCTTAGTCCACACAGTAATGGGCGGCGGCAAGCCGGACGCGTCGCACGAGAAAGTTACACTCTCTCCTAGCTTTATAAGTCGAGGCTTCTCATCTCCTACAGGTTTGTCGAAGCGTGGTGGATCTGAAAATGGTATAAAAAGGAAAATGTAGTTAAAAACTGCCACTTGCTGCTCATAGATGTCGCTACTATCATTGGTCCTTAAATCTTACAGCTACTTGTCACTTATCATACTTTGTTTTGTAAATCATCTACTTCATTTACGAGTAATTAATTATTCTCAGTCTTTGCTCAGATGTTCATTGCATAAATTCGAAGATCCATTTATTTCACAAGTAAATTTTAGAAGAAAGCAATGGAAACACGGTTTTTCAAATAGGAAAGCCAGCACTTTTCCAATAAATTATTATACTTTTATCAATGGTAGACAAAACACTCTATTCTCATTTTGACTGTGTGAGCGCACTAGTTGTGCAATATATTATCTCCCACGTCGATGGCTAATATCTACTGAGATTGTCCACATTGCTGACAGCGGCGAGGCTAGAAGGCTGGAAATTGATCGACTTGAACGTTATAACTACTTACATTCAACCACCAAACTGACGTCATACTGGTCTTGCCCAATCACATTGAGAGCCACACAGCGGTACACACCGACATGGTCTTCACTCGTACTGGGTATCGTTAACTCCTTATCATTGGTTGTCACTTCTTTAGGGAGAGTAGTGAAGTGTGCAGCAGAGTTGTGTCTGTACTGCCACGATATAGTCGGCTCTGGGTTGCCTTGGATGACACTGAAATAAATGATGTTTTTTGTATTGATTTGATTGATGGTTTTGATAACTTGTTCCACTATTAATAAATAAAGATTAGGTAGAAATCTTAAGAATAAAAGCCACTTTTGGAGAACTTGTTTTAAAAAAAAGGAAAATCTCCTTCCAGGCACTGGAAAAAAAAATTGTGGTTTATTTATGATGGATTTCCTAATTTAGCTGGGCGTACGCGTAGCAGTGGAGTTTACTGAAATTTTGGCAATGTAAAACAAATATATGTTTATTAACTCCCACATATAAGTGGTTTTACAGGTGACCCAAGCTTACAGAAGTCTAGTCACAATTTGCCTCTCTCAGAGACGCCACTCAAAAACCAATAACACACATTAAGCTCAAGCTTGATCAGACCCAAGTCTCGTCTCACAGAACCGGCACAACTTATACAGAGGACCACATGCTAGGTGCCACCCTCTGGAATAGGGATGATTCTTGAGTAAAACAAATATGATTATATTTCGTCCATCACTTAGATTATCGAAAAATATTGGACACATTTTTTGCGAAAATTAAACGCATCAAAGTTCAAGACGGGGGGCTTGTGAGTTTGTGACGTCACATTTAAGAAAAAGTGTACTCAAATGTGACGTCACACGAGTTTGCAACGCACTGTACTATCTTTATTTTTTGTTTACGTGAAAAATAGAAAAAATACGCGTCCAATATTTTTTTGGAAATCTATCTGACGGACTAAATAGAATTATATTTTTTCAATAGCATCATATTAGTAACAAACTATGTCCAATCGCAGAGAGTTAAAATATGTTAAAACGATACATAGTCTCACCTACATGTGATTTTAGTGGAGCGTCCTTCACGCGCAGTTAATGTAGCAGGCTCCTTTGATAACACCGGGGATGCTGCAACGAACAATTTTATGATGTCATAAAAGAATACTCATTGAAAATTAAATTATTAATCTTCCGTAAGATGTCCCTAAGGGATCAAAGGTAGTATGGTTTTTGTTTATGCGCGTTCAAAAAAACAAACTTTTCAGCTTTATTATATAAATAAGTATAGATTGATGCCTCGAAAGATTTTCGATGGTGTTTTTTTTTATTTGAGTTAGGTTTGCTGTATAGTGACAGAGACAAAGTCGACGGTAGTAAATTACAGTTAACATTATACAAAATGTCACTTCATCATTTTGTATAATGTTAACTGTAGTTTACTTTTTTTTATCAGCGTGATCTGTCTCACTCCTGGACAAAGGCTACCCCCCCCTTACTCCTAGGTGAGTCTGGGCTTCCTCACGCCAATTCCCGAAGAAGCCATCCAAGGCGTCTCGCCATCTCGTGGGTCTGCCGCGACACCGTCTAGCTGTGTCAGTCCAGTCTTGTGAAATACGGGCGCACAGCTTTGACGACATCCGGCAGACGTGCTCTGCGCAGTCCCACTTCAGTGTTAACTCTGAGCTACGTCGGCTACAGCGTGGTGTTTCGTATACGTTCAAACAGTTTTACATTAAGTATACTGAACTACATGCCCGTTGGCGAGCCTTGAGTTTGGACTTCTAAATGTTAGTCAAACCCCGGGCGTCGGGAATCGCAGGGCGATCCCCGGCCACCTACTGCGCGGGCCTGCGGACGGCGAGCGTTGGGTGGCTCGCTGTCCGATCACCACCAGGCCCGGGTCGATGGCGCGTTGTGTTTCACGCGCGCCTCAAAGAGATGTCAGCATAGAGGACGGGGCCCGCTAGGGCCAGAGCCTGCCAGGGTTGCGGAATCTGTTCGAAAGAGTCACCGCGGCCCTGGAACGGCTTTAGAAGGAACACGGATGGGTTTTGATGATTTCCCATCATTAAAAAAAAAAAAATGTTAGTCAAAGACCAAAAATTGTGCACCATATGTTAAGATGGGTAGAATACCATGTCCATAAGCTTGTGTTTTAAGGAGATGGCTATTTCACCTTTGAAAAGCTCTTTCATGGGCCAGTAGCTTTTCCAGGCGTTATTCGTGCGTCTTGCAACTTTTATTTATAAAATACTTTAAAATAAAATCTTACCCAATCCAGTGACACTAACATTCCCTTTCACAGTCAATTTCTCGTACCCATTGTCAGCTTCACACTCATAAGGTCCTAAGTCACTGAAGTCGATCCTCTTCAAGTATACCGTCGAGTGGTCATCAGATATGTCCACGTTGGTACCACTGACTAGTTCGGTACCGTTGTGGTACCAGGTAGTGCGAGGAGCTGGGTGTGAGTCGAAGACACAGTGAAGTTCCTCTTGGTAATACAGTTGGACGGATTGGTCTGGAAAGTTAAAGGGTATCTACAGTGTGAAGTTATCTTCGCTAGTAAAAAAATTAACATCACTGTGACGTCACGCGTGTTTTCAACGCACTGTATCATATTCATTTTTTATTTACGTGAAAGAAGAAAAAATACGTGGTCAGTATTTTTGGAAATCTATCTTGAGATCTAATTAGATTTTTTCAGTAAAATACCCACCCTACTATGAGTACATTGACCCCTTACACCACATCTGTCTTTTCTCGAATCGGTTCCGATTCGCTTTTCTGCTTTACGTATTAAGTCCACCCCACATTATGCATCGTTCTTGGTACATCTAACACTTTATTTTAGTTCTGCCTAAAAATTCGTAGCTCTTACCTGTAAACCCTTGCACCAGGGTCATTTTCCTCCTGACGTTGACGACGAGACTGTCCTGGTGTATGCCTTCAGAGTTCTCTCCGAAACAGAAGTACGTAGCGTTGACGGCTTCCGCCGTAGAGTTCAATTGTAAAACACTTCGGTACACGTTGGGTTTCAATTGAGTTATCTGAAAGTGGCAAACGACATTAAAATAACATTTTTTTTTAACATGTGACATATTACGTGATTCTTTCGTCGTTCGAGGAAGCCACATTAAAATAACTTTAGTTCTGTAGTTTTTTACTATATATATATATATATCAGTTCTTTGTTCCCAACCAACTTTCAAATGATACGAATCATTTGAAAGTATATGTGAACCCGATGTAAAGCATGTAAAAACAACGCTTCGAATGTTTATAACCAATCTTTTAAAGTCAATTAAAAATGGTGGCTTCCACACGCCAATTTTGTACTAGTTTGAGTATGTATATGGATCGTAACGGTGGCGTTCTGAATTTTCTGCCTACCTCTATGGATAAAAACATTAATTTAATCTATACAGTACTGGTTTTACTCACAGTGTTGTTCAAGAAGGCGTCAGTCTCCCGATGCCACAGTATCCTCGGCGGCGGCTTGGCGCGCACTTCACACGTCACCTCGATCACAGTGCCCTCTACAATGCTAATGTTCTTAGAGCCGATTATACTCACTACCGGCTTTATTAATACTGATAAGTTTACTGAGTCTGACCCTAAAATAGAAAATGATGATTTTTGATGTTATAACGTCTAAAGAATCGACGAACGCCGGCTGCACGCACGAAAAAGGATGCCACGTTGTAACGTTACGCTCATTGTAACGTTACGATCTTTTCATCAATGTTTTGTTATAAAGTTGTCACGTTAAACTATCGTCCGTAAACTGACTTTATAGTCAACAAATTTTTATTAATTTTCCGAAACATCCCTGTTTCCAAGATAAAAAATAAATAAAAAATCTTGTTAAGTTTGTATTTGAATATATACTTGAAGTTTTAATACTGGGAAACTTCACATCAAAAGAAAACATTCAAATCTACCTTTAAAACCTCCTCTAATCGCCGAACAAGTCCACTGCCCATCCTCAGCAACATTCTTCACATCCAAGACATCGTTAGAGGTTCCAGTAACATCATGTGACGTCACAACCGTCCCATTAGGCGCACTCCACACTACTGTCGCCGCATGCTCCACAGTACACACGAGTTGGAAGTCTGAGTTTATGAGCTTTGATAGTGTGTGGGGGCCTAATATTTGAGCTGTTGGGTTCGGTTTTGTTTTTATGTGTGTGGATTGGTTTGCTTTTCCTCCTAGAACGGGAATAAATTGAAATGTCATTTTATATTAAATTTTATGGTGTGGGTATGAAAGAAAGAACGCTATGGGTTAAGGACTTTGAATTTATAAGCCTATAATGTTCCTATTGCGGGGCTGGGACACAGGTCTCATCTCTGTGGGATGGTTTGGGTAGTGATCCTCCTCCGGGGCCTAGACCGGTTGGTGGATATCACTTCGTATTTCTTATTCTTGGACACGCTGCTTCCTCATTACACACCGATTCGAATCCACAACCTACGTCGACTTTTAACGAAAAAAACCTCTTTTATGCAACAGGTAGCGGTTTTCTTGTAGCAGTTTTGTGTTTGACTTCGGCCTGGCTGAATCAGATTCATGTGGCCTATTTCAAAAAGGGCCCTATTTCATGTGATTCGCATCGCATGTATATGCATATATTTAATAAGATAAGGTTTGCAATCTGTGAAAAACTTTAAATAATAATCATTTAATACTAGTTTCAATACGTGATTTACCAAATGTATATAACTTTAAGCATGCCTCTAGATGTTTTTCTGATCGGTCACGCTTTTTTGCTGACTAATGAAAATTATGAAAATCTATAAATCCCTCACTCTAGTTACTAGAAGTATTGAACAAAATGCACGGAAAACAAAATAATTTATTTGTGTGTACATGTAGTGGCATCAATGCCGCCACATGAAAAACTAAGAAACGAAATTTGTACTGCAATAAAAAGAACCGCAGCGCCATCTACGACGAACTTACAACGAAATCCTGCATCGCGCAAGCAAAGTTCTCCGTGCAATTTGAACATGTATAACAGTCCGAATATCAACTATAGGGCAGTTGCCCACCAGACACAACAACCGTCTGGTCGGTGGATCCTCCCATTTTCAGTGGAGGTATGCGGGACTTTACTCTCTGTACCGCTGTACCGCATACCAATATAAGACTACATAATGACTCCTTGGACCAATTTTAGCCCTAAAGAATCATTTCACTAAACTATCCTGTATATTATGGATGTACTAAATAAGTACATAAGTACCTCTATTAGCGGCGACACAAGTGTAAACTCCGACATCTCTTTCACTAACTTGAATGGTTTTATTGAACGTGTACACTCCTTCTACATTTGGCTCCTTGTTTATGTCGTAAGCTGAAAACAAACAGACATTTTGATTTGATTCACACATGGTTTCTCCAATTTGAAGGTGTCTATTGCTCTTGTAACGGAAAAGTGTGGTCAAATTTCAAAAACAACATGTAGATGAACATCTCCGGGAATGAAGGTTACAAAATATTCCCAAAAAAAAATCCATACAAAGTTATCATCACCTATCATCAAAATTAGAAACTAAAATAGTTCCTTGAAGAAAGTTCTGCATATAATTGGGCAAAAGCAATTTTTTTTAATATGTCCACACCTTTCCGTTACACCATTGTATACTATTAAAAAAACATCTGCTTGATGATATTTTAGGTAGGTACATGAAGAAGAATTAAGGGATCAACAGTAATGACAACAAAAATTCAGGTGTTGCCTACATTTTGTCGAGTAATGCGAACATTAAGATAGGCTAGTTTTGTTCACACATATTTATGATAATTTTTCAGGTGATGAAAGTATTCAACTCCTGGAAACTTTCTGTTTTAATATCACATCATCAGCTTTTAATATTCGTCAATCTTCCAAGGGTTCTAGTGTTAGGTATAATGTAGTTGATTTACTGTGCACAGTGGTAGAAAGGCTGACTTAGGCATTTTCTATCAGTCAACTAAGAGTGGTAAAGAAATTACATGACAGGTGGTATAGACCAAATTCAAATTGATTCTGTATGTATATTGATTAGCAATGGATATTGTATTGCTAAACTGTACAAAATGAAAGCGTTTACAATAACTTAGTTATGAGTGTTATGTTGTTAGGGTGCTATTCGTCTGCCAATCTGTCTGAATATACTACAACAGCGCATCGCTATACACAGTACACGATATTGTCACCTGTCTCTACTGTAGTGTTGTGACTATAACATACATGCCATAGTGTGTCTGTGTGCTGTTGTAGAGCAGTCGATTCTCTAACAACAGCGCATCGCTATACACAGTACATGATAGTGTCACATTGTCACCTGTCTCTACTGTAGTGTTGTGTTGTGACTATAACATACATACCATAGTGTGTCTGTGTGCCGTTTATTTATTTATTTAAACTTTATGTACAATAGTGGTACATGGGCGGACTTAATGCATCAAGGCATTCTCTACCAGTCAACCTTTGGGTTATAAAACTAATATACTGTGGTAGGTGTACAATAAATAAAAATAAGATTCAAAATTGAATTTTAACAATTCGGAAAGAATATACAGATAATATATATATAATACTAATAAAATAGTTGTAGCAGTCGATTCTCTAACAACAGCGCATCGCTATACACAGTGCACAAGTGTGACATTGTCACATGTGTCTACCGTAGTGTTGTGTTGTATTGTGACTATAACATACATACCATAGTGTGTCTGTGTGCCGTTGTAGAGCAGTCGATTCTCTAACAACAGTGCCTCGCTGTATACAGTGCAAGATATTGTAACATTGTCGCCTCTTTCTATCGTAGTGTTGCCAGGCTCTATAGAGACTTGAGGAGGTTCCACTGAAAAATAATTATTGAAGAAATTAGAAAATAAAAGTAGCAAAACTATGAAAACAAAAAAAAAAATACGAGTAACTTAACGCATTGCAAGCCTCCTTGGATTACTTTTTGTAAAATCCTCAAAAACTTCGTTAGGATGTAGAATTACATACTTAAGATATCTCGGTCTTTTAGGGGAGGGCTTGCAAATAATTTAAACTATATTTCTATTGGTCGATTGATGTTGTAAATAGTTAATTTAAATTACTTGTACCCAGTAGTGTAAGTCTAGCTAGCAAATTGTATTTAATTTTGAACAAATAAATCCCGATCATATTTTTGTAAGATTGTATCAAGCACAATAAGAATGATCCACCCTACCTATAAGCGTTAGTTCAGTGACAGTCTTGCTGACCCCCGCCACGTTGTGCGCGACGCATCTGTAGGTGCCGACATGCTCCTCATTCATATTCTCTATCACGTAATCTATCGACGTGGTTTGTCTTAAAACAATAAAAGAAATATACAATTTAAAAGTTAGATTATGATCTTTGCGGACCACGGCACGGCTATGTCCCAGGCACGGCCCGGATATGTGTGGATCAACCTTAAAAAGCAGCACTTTATATGACAGCGACAAACAAAAATATATGGTGTGTAGGTACTTGTAACCGTTCGCAATCACTATCATCTTTACATATTATAAAACAAAGTCGCCTCGCCATGTCTATATGTATGTATGCTATAAACTCAGCAACATCAGAATCGATTGTGACAAGGTTTTCATCAATGGTTTAGGTGTATTTTGTGTAAATTTGCTGAAATATGACGATGATTGTTGAAAATGTCGGAAAAAATTATGCCGATAAGAAGATGCTGCCCATGCGAAATTGGGGCGGGTTGCAAGTAAATACTAAAGTAATCTTACAAGCTAGATATCTGCTGCTGTATCCTCGACGCGTCCTTGGTCCACGTCGCGGTAACGGGCACCAAACTTTCCACATTACAGGACAATACCACGCGAGAATGAGAATGAGCTTCCACCTAATAAAAAAAATAGCCTTTTATTAATCTGCCTAGCCTTTTCCTAACCATGTTTGTTGCGGTTTAGTCAAACTGCAACTGAATATCAGTATTTTACATGGAGCGATTGCCTATCTGACCTCCACAGACCAGTTATTGCGTAATAAGATACTCGTTGTTAAGACTGGGTGTCTGACTTTCGAGCTTTTGACTAAGCGTAACGACTGTCAAAGATATACATATGTCAGCCGGGCGATGCTCCGAGGCCGATCATCGAGCATTGAAATAAATACCTTATTTGGATTGGATAACTATTAAATTCAATTGATTAATTAAAAATCCTCCGCTGTCCCGGCCGCCAGTCTGCGCATGGCATAACGACTATGAAAGAAATACATAATATGTATATCTTTCATAGTCGTTATGCCATGCGCAGACTGTATGACAGCCGGGAGCAACGGCTTAACGTGCTTTCCGAAGCACGGAGGAGTCTCGGTATGCGATAAATTGTTAGTTACAATCGGTTAGGTTACAGTCCACAGACTGACCTCAGCAAGGGTTTCAAGTCAACCTTAAAAAGATCAACCTGTGCGGGTAAATCTACATATATAAATAAAAAATAATCGCCGAAATGTATGTATGTACGCGCATAACTTGACAACGACTTGAACGATTTAAATATTGTTTTTTTTTTGTTGTGTTCGTAATTGTCAGGGCGAGGTTTGTATGAACGAAATTTTTGAAAAGTAAAACATCCGGGTGAAGCGGGGGCCCGCCCCCGCTTCACCCGGATGTGAGAAATAAAGGCACAGACAGAAACATCATTCCAATGAGCAGTACTAGAAGAAAAGAAAGACGATGATAATATAGGGTCTAATATTAAAAGTAAACTATGTAGGTAATACAAAAGTTCTTTCTTACCTTTCGGGGTGCTGTCAGATAAGGAACACCTGCAACAAAAGTTTGTTAAATAAATTATCCACATATCTACATTTACCTACAGAGTGTAATTGATTTAAAACAAAATTTTAAAAGCGGCCATTTTAATCATATTAACGAATAACTCTAAGGGTGTTACCACCCCAATTGATCAACGTCAATCGACGTTGATCAATTCGTGTGGTAGAAGTAAAAGCCATCGATTAACATCGACTAATTCATTCTATCATCGATCGACGATCGATCGATTGGTGTAGTAGAAACTATCGATCGACGTCGACTAATCAATTCTACTATAGGACCACTCAGAAATAACGAAAACACTATCGCCCTGGTTATGTTTTCATAACTCGACAAAATGAACTGAAAAGTTTATTATTTTCCTAATTAATACTAAATTTAAATTATTTTTACCTGGTAACTGTGCTTGAATAGCAGTTGCTCCCATCCTCTTTAGATCTTGTTTGTGTTCATCCTTACCATTAATCTGGAAATTTTCGAGAAGAATATTATAAGAAGATACCTATATGCCTATATGTATAGTATATTTAGCATTCGAGAAAGCTTGCGCTAACACAGAGCCGATATGTAGCTAGTCGCTCTTTGTTGGTTTCCGACAAAACTAAATAATCAGTCACCGACAAAAAACTGTCTGCCTTCAGTTTTAGAGTAAAGGCATATTGACACAGGGTCAAAGCATAACGCTGAAAAAGTACATACAAATATAGCTTGACAAAACTGGTAACTGGTGCGATTGCCAACCCGCGTGCCTAGCGTAGCTAATATGGCAGCGGGGGGGGGGTTGCCCCTACTTGGGGGAGGCAGTAGACGTCTTTCGGCTGATATGATGAAACTGGTATCAAATTTTTAATGGCTTCTGACTACCGTAGCGGATGAAGGTACGGCCTGTTTCCCGGCTGTCATTTGAAAATCTTTGACAGTCTCGGTACGTACTACTATTGTATATTCTGTGGTCTCGGCTTTACGTGCTTTCCGAGGCAAGGAGGAGTACCGGTATATATTGGATGGTCACCCATGCACGGACCGATCGGGCGACCCCAGCTGGCGATGCTTAACCAGGAAGATCGATCCGTGCGGAAATAATTACGAGCTCCTCGTAACCGTAATAATAAGGAAAACAATATTGAATTAACTCACAGCAATATAAAAGAACTCATCAGGCGGTATGAAGGGGTCCGCCATATACACGTTGGTTTCTGTCTTCTTAAGGGGCAGCTCGAACAACGTGCGTCCTGTTAGAGTAAGCACCTCTGCGTACTGAATTTCAGCGGTCGAGTTCGGCGGGGAGAGAGATATCATCATGTGGTTGTATGTGCCTTAAAAACAAAATTTCGTCGTTGTTATTTTTGCTATAAAAGTGGAAAGAGTGGAGCGAGGTCTTGGTCCAGCTGTGGGATAGTATGGGCTGATGTAATAAAATTAAAATTGCTTAAATGCCAACCCGGGGTCCATAATGTCTGAAATATTTATTATTTAATCTCGTGCTAGCAAAGTTAAAAGGTAACATCAAATATTTTTAATCAAATCTATACTAATATTATAAAGAGGAAAAATTGGAATTTTTGTGAGTGTGTGTGTGTGTGTGTATGTTTTTAATGAATAAACTCAAAAACTACTGAGCCGATTTCAAAAATTCTTTCACCATTGGAAAGCTACATTCATCCTGAGTAACATAGATTATATTTTATTCCCGTACTCCTACGGGAACACTTACCTCTCAAAGGCCTGTAGCTAGTCTCCTTCATAGTGGTTGGCTTTTCTACCGAGAAACCATGGTTGAACGTGACATTGGACAAACCGACGACCTTCACAGAGTGCTTCTCCTCGCTCCCCACTGTGATCGTCCAATTGCCGGGCTCCGGCTGCATCACCTTTACTATCTGGGTTTACATAAGATTTTGGGTTAGTTGATGATTAGTTTGCGGATTATGGATTTATAGTAATTAGGAAAATGTTGGACAAAATCTTCATTGAACAGATTATAGATGGGCAACAAGGCTGCCAGGCTTAAGAGAACCTATATGTATAAAGCACTCATGCACATATTGCACATTGAGGCAAGTGGAAGGCTATGGGAGACCTTGCCATACACCTACCTGCCCAGCAGTGGTCTTTGTAACTTAAGCATGGACGTACGCGGGGGTAAGTCAGTTAGGATTTCGAGGTTCTTACGTACGTAAAATTTAGACAAAGGCGTCCAATTTTCGAGCTCACTTCACTCGCTCATTCATTTGACACTTCTCACCTTTATCGTACTCGGGCGGGGGACACATTTTGGCTCTACCGCCCGCGCCTCAGGCTGAAAAGCTCCACCACTAAAATTCCTTCTACTTATCGAGATTTCTAACTTTTTCCCCTAAGCGAATTCTGGGTACCTCTATACGTATACACGTTAGCGTCAAAAAGATGACACACATTAAGCGTTCAATACGACATCGCAACGCGTTGCGAAACTGTTGTGCTATAATTTTGAGGTCGTTGCGGTCCGTTGAATTGTGTGCGTCTTCATTGACGTTAACTTACCATAATCTCTGAAAGGTCGAGTGTGGTGATCAACTTGGGGGGTCCAGTCAACTGCTCTCCCTTGGGGTCTACCACCGTGATCTTCGGCTTCGCCCCCGACACAGACACTGTCACCTCCCCCAAAGTACTGTCCACTGGGATCTGGGGAGCACAGGGTTAAAAAAAACACATTGGGTTTAAAAAAAATTAAAACGAACTTCCTGTTTCGTGAAATCGACAACTCGTTTGTTGTACCTAGGTATTGGTTCTTTAATTCCAAATCAGTGGCATAAATCTATGTTAATAATATTTCATAATTTACATACTTTCTGAATCTAGATTTTGTTTGCAGCTTCGCTCACGCGGTTGGGTTCTTGGGACCTACTTACTGGCGGTTTGTAAGCGTGTCAGTGTAGGCCTCAGTATATTCTTGCTGCCAAAATTAAAATTCCTGCGTTGATCTCGAAAAAATCTCCGTGTCAGGCAGACAAGAAGTGATCTTGACAGTACTCACAACGTTTTCAATCGTTGAGATTTGGTTTGGAGAATACAGGAGGAAATTTCCGTTTTCCTTTAAAAATGTATACTCTAGAACCTGATCCACAATATCACTGATCTGACTTTAAATCTATAGATAGCTGGTCCATAATATTGGTAGGATTTTATAGGTGTCTTACCTCTTGCGTATAGTTGTATCCAGGCGGGTTTGATACAGAAGCGAGATTCACCATGCGACCTTTTATTGAACTTTTTACGAAATCCAGCATCTGAAAAATAAACAGACTACTCCTTACCGACTTGTAGGTGAGTACTTAAAGGGCAGGGGTCGGTTCAATGAAGCTCGACAAGTTCCGGAGAAACGATTGAACTGTCTTGGGTTCCGCAGTTCCGCAGCACAAAAGGACGTTCACAACTGGTGTAAACTTAGTTGCTAAGCACCACGAATTAAAAGTATGTAACACTAATATTATATTTAAAAAAATGTAATTGAATAAACAAAAATAAAACAATTGAAAATTAACAATATTCCTTTGTACCTTCATACTCATAATTACAATTTTATTTATTACTATATTTCCGTGTGTACATGAATAATAAAATAGAAAAAAACAACAAATTTATACAGGCGTCATACTATGTTTGCGTTCCTCACCATATGCACGTTGGTTTTGTTCAAGTTGAATATCTGTCCGGAGCTAGCGGCTGCGACTTCCTGGTACACTTTGTACGAAGGTCGGTTCAAGTCGTTGCAGTGACCAGTCAATATGAACACCACCTGCAAACCATTTAAATAACCACGTCAGATCGCTTCAAGTGATTTTGGTTTTTCTATATGGAATTCTAAGTAATAACGCAGAGTCTAGTTTCATTGATTTATTTATTTATTAGGTTAGCCAACAATTGTTTATACAAAATAGAATACATTACAATTGGCAAAAATACATTTACAAGTGTAACAATCACTTAAAGGCCAACACCGCATGTACAGTAAACGGCTTAATTTACAAAATTAATTATTTATTTCAAATATGTTACATATTATATATTTGTGCCTGGTTTATTGGTATATACTCGCCGTTTTACGTAAAAATACACACTTTACACCCCTGCTTAACCCGGAGTGCAAGCTCGTAGTCAAGTCTTTTCTTTCTTTCTACCTACTTGTATTTACAAAAAATGTTTCATTGATCGTAAGCTACACTATTGCTAACTGCCATATTTGTTCCACGCAGTCGCAGGCAAAAGCTACTCGCGGGCCTGCGGACGACGAGTGATGGGTAGCTCGCCGTCCGTTAAGGACCAGCAGTGCGATTCTTAAACATCTCACCGTGTAAGCTTAGGTGAAGTGAACATGAAGTGAGCTGTCAATCCATACAAATAAGATGGAATGACAGTTCACTTTAAGCTCATTCCACCTAATGAGACACACACAGTGAGACGTTGACAGAATAGACCGGCAGGCACGAGTTGCTGGCGCATTGTGTTCCAAACGCGCCTCAAAGAGATGTTAGCATAATTGACGGAGCCCGCTACGGCCAGTGCCTGCCAAGTTTGCGGAATTGTTCGAAAGAGTTATCGCGGCGCTGGAACGCAAAGGGCATTGGGAGGAACACTTCGTGTTCGTGTCGAACGTGTCAGACTCCCACTGACTAAAACCCACACGTTTTATTCATTAAGAGGCTGACACTCCCTTCGGCTCCGCCGAGAACGGACGGAGTCATTTGATGATTATTTCCCATCCACATGAAAGGCTAGTGTAAAATAATACCGAACCACTTTCTAAATTCTAACCTGACTCTGTTTTCTCTGTATTGTATCCAGAACTTTCCCGACGCTGCGATGATCAGCTGCCGTCGCGTCAGTGAACACGTACAGGAAGGACCGCGGTCTACTGACGTTCAGAGCTAGATGTATGCCAGTTAGCGACATTTCAGGGCAGTCCCCTCCACCCTGAACGTGGACTCTGTTTAACGCTCTTTTGAATACTTCCTTACGTCGTGTGACTGTTACCGGGCCTACCTCTGTGAATGTAGGGATATTTTTTAATTTTCTGGTTTAAGGTGTACGTAGGTGTTAGTGGACCATTGTCTAGAGACTAGCCGTGTCCAACGCATAAAAACTACTAGTGAAAGAAGTTTTAAAGGTAATTTTTATAGGTACAAAAAATGCAAAAATAAATTCAATTCAAATGATCAAAGTTATCGACTTTTTTCCTTTTTTTATTTACTTTTAATGGACGGGTCTGGTCTATTAACGACTTATTAGTAAACCAATTTGACCTAAATCACTTTACTTTTCTTTCAAACCCTGGAACATTTACAGCGATGGAGCAAAAAGGTACTTACTCGGGTCATGAAACGGCACAAACACAAAATCAGCAATCACATTACTCTCCTTCAGAGCAGTATTGAGTATCATTTCAGCTCCTTCACGTAACTGTCTCAAATCATTATACATCGACCCCGTAGTATCGAATACAAATGCCAAACTACTCTTCCCAGCATCCTTGTCTTGCGTCGATCTCCTGTTGAACCTCTTACACTCAACACCGAATAAAAGTGCACAGGCCAACAAGACAAAACACTTCACTGTACCAAACATGTTTCGAACTAACACATGGTGCAATTTAGTAAACGTTTTTTAGTTAAAGTGTACTGGTCTGTTTTAATGGACTTATCTGTAACCTCTGACCGAGTAATCAATGTGGGTTGGAGTAAGGAAATAATGTACTTGAGTGTATTTATGTTAAGAATGGTTGCACATGAGTGTCGGGATGTCGCGGATTTATAATATTTAGTGTTATACAAGTTATAGGTAGATAAGAAATAATATTCTTCTAATGCATACGGATATCAAATTATTTCGGATTATCCGTAACATTCGGTTACGTTATTGTATATTTACACGCAAGTGACGGGCGCGACTAGTGTCGGCTCGGCCGGGCAGAAAAACCTGTCATCGTGTCATTTAGATTCTACCCCTATACGAAATTATCCGAAACTTTCATATCGGATTCAGTTACGGTTATTGATATATTTTTATTTCGGATATCCGATAGTTTCGGTTACAGTTACAGAGCTCCTAAACACTTTCAGTGCCCAGAACTCAGCATATAAAAAAACTTTCAGTGCCTCGGTAGCCGAGTCGTCGTTATAGGTATGTAGCGATGACCCGTGGGCACACGTACTAATTATTGTTCGACCCATATGCTGAGTTCTGGGCACTGAAAGTGTTAACATCCCCGGTAAATATTGCCAATGAATATCGTTTTACCCAGTTTCTGGGTTGTGGGGGTCAAATAGGTAGTATTCCGTACCTATTCCGGATTTTAAAATGATTAAAATTATGCTTGCGAGAACGGAACTTGAATGGTAACTTCTTACTTTTTTTTTACACTCATTTTAGCAGCGATCGGAATAGAAAAAATACATATATTTACCTAATGTTCGTGGAAGTAAGTAACATAGAGTTGATAATTTCTCCTCTAAAAACCCGGAATCGTAAACATGACGATTGTATCCCGGGATTTATGAACTTGCAAATTACTTATTGTGCTTTGAATACATTTGAACAAAATTATTATATTGAAGAATCTTATTATGTTTTTAGAGTTCCGTACCTACTCAAACTGTTAAATTAAATAGCTTTTTTTTCGCACAATCTTTCTTCTTTTGATTCTTCAACTCATTTGTAACTATAGTCAAAGTCCAGTTCATATTTTTATAATCCCGGGTTTTATTTGTCATGATTCCATTTATGATTCCGGGATTTTACAAGAGGTATTATCAACTCTATGTTACTTCCACGAACATTAGGTAAATATAGTCCACCTATTCCGATATCTGCTCATTAGATACGTCTTCGGATTTTGGCCAACTAATTTTATTTGACCCTGTACAAGTGTACATTCGTGTATTATACGGTTCATAAGTTTGCACTAACTCTAAACAGGGAAATAACTCAATCGTGTAATCTGAGTCCGAGTTAGAAGCTTCCTTATCAGTAAGTCATGTCATATCTAACGTGGAAATAACGAATAATTACAAATTACTAGGTCAATTTATTTTTTAATTTATATCTAAGAGCTGGGCCTATGTCATCGTTGCAAAGTCAAAATTAAACCGTATTATCGTTTCAGATACAAATAATTATTTTACTACGAAAAACCGTAAATGAGTGAAGACCAAATACACTTTTCGTTTTCCGGTACGCCTATTACAAGGTGGACCGACGACCTAATGAAGGTCGCGTGAATCCGCTGGATGCGAGAAACACAGGACCGGTCGATGTGGCGAGTCTTGGGGGAGGCCTATGTCCAGCAGTGGACGTCTTCCGGCTGAAATGATGATACACCTTTACGTCATGTTATATGTATTTTTCACAATTTAATAAAAAAGTTGATGCAGAGTACAGTATACATATAGAAATCGATGGGCATAACGCCGCCGCCGGTAATGACGCAAAATCGCCAAGAATGGTGAAAATGTATCTGGAGGGCTGACCCCAATTAGAGAAAATTGATTGATTGAATAAAAATCATAATTAAAAATAAAATCTTTATTTAAAATTCACACTCGACATCTGTATAGAAGACATTCTGGTCGTCTTAAATACGAAAAACAACCTATAAACCTAGACTACTGCTCAAAATTTGTATCTTACACTTACTTACATATAATGCCTTGTGTGGAAGCCCATTCTTACTAATATCATAAATGCGTGTGTATGTGAGTTTGTTTGGTTGTTATGCTTTCATGCATACATAACTGAACCGATTATGATGAATTTTGGTACAGAGAAAGATGGGATCCCGAATACACTGATGAGCTTTTCTAGCGAAAATCGCGCTAGCGAATTCGAGGACAATGGCTACTTATTTCTATAAAAATAGTAGACGAAAACGTTAGTTTTGTACGAGAAGGCTGTTTCGGTAATTTATTATTTATTATATCGCAGCTTTGCTTTATCTTCTTTCACAACAGTATAATTAATGGAAGACTAGCTCGTGGCTAGGTAATAAAAGCCACCCGGGATGATTTTCAAGGTTAAGCAAATTTATGTCGGACGAGGATGGCTGACCATACATTACATACCAAGACTCATCAGTGCCTCGGACATGTCAAGTACATTTTTGACAGTCGTTACAGTAGTACGGAGCCAAAAAAATCCGACTCCATTATTTCCAAAGTGTATCCTGTAACCCAGGTACTGATTTGTGGAGGTCATTCAGCTGCATCCGGTTAGGCTGGAAGGAGATCACCACAACATAGTTGGGAAAAGGCTTATTATAGTCTAGTGTACTTCCACACAAAGCAGTATTCACATGATAAGTTAGAAGGCAGATCTCTTGATCAGTCACCTGCCAATGTTTAGTGTCAGTAAGTCTATAGCACTTTATTCTAAGATTGTTTACATAATATTTGAAATATGTTGCGTTGTCGTACTTATAGCGTTGTTCAATAGCGGGCTCCCTCGCGAATACTTGCCTTGCTCTTTGGAATTTAAAAAAGGTTTATTATTATAGTGCTTAACTTTTTGAACGCCAGAGCATAAACGCATCGGCGTGCCCCCGACGCCAAGCCACAAATTTACCGTACTTTTTGTCACGTATTTGTGACGTTTGGCGTACAGGGCACGCGCTTGCTTGTCACCTATACGTGACAGTGGCGTTCAAAAGGTTCATTATCGCACTTACTTGCGAAAGTCGGGAGATTTGCTCTCTTTTTAACCAACTTTAAATAAAGAAAGAGGTTCGGTTTTCGACACGTTGTTGCATTGAGGTTTTACATTTCACATTGCCAAGAAACATTGCTATAGTTTTACCAGTAAATAATTCTCTAAATTGTAAATATATAATATTAATATATTTTGTATTTGCAACTGAGGTTTGTTTTTAGAGAAGGAATTGTTAAAAATATTTGTATAAGTAATCAAGTCACGAAATTGCCAGTTAATAAAAAAAACAACTCTAAAAGTAACAACAACTATTGCAGAGTTAAATTAACAAAGACAAAGAGATCTTAAAATACTTGTCTGTCTTTACGTTTTGAGCGTACCTAAAATACATATAAATCTAATTTTATAATTAGGTTGAAGAAATCTTAATAATGTATTGCAATTAAAATCCATACACATTAAATAATAATTAATTTATAAAGGTCCAATTTTTTAAATAAAAAAATGTTTTTTTTTTAGCCAGCTTCAAGCAAAGGTTAAGTATACAGCGTTATTTCTAGTTTATATTTTATTTTATAATGAGATTTTCATTGCATGATTGAGAAAAGAGGTTTTTATTTACTAGCCATAGTATTGTGGTACATGGTAGTGTAGTTTTATTTTCAGTTATTCAAGAAATTCTACACATGTCATTAACTTAATATTTTAAAATTAAAACCTTTACTTGAAGACAAGACAGAACTCTTAATACTATTATGATGTTATCTCGGTGGATGCGATGAATTCCTCAAAAATGCCAGATGAAAAAATAAAACTGTAACAAAATAAATATGGGCCCGACTAAAAATATAAATGGTCTGATTAATTAATCATTGGTACTTAAAATGGAAGATATGATATGGGAAATAAGGAAAATATTAAACTTAGATTAATGAGGTAAAATACAATTGGTATGTATCAGCAATGCACGAACGAAAATACATTAATTTAGGAACAAAATAATCTAGTGTAACAGTCAATTTCTCTCAGTCACACGCAGACAAAGGATTGCATTATAAATATATTTAGTAGACACTACCCTAAACCGTTTTAAGAAAGGTCAAATTAGATTTTCTTGTTGATAGAACTCAGATATGTGATAGAATAAAAAATATTTTACTATCAACAGAGGCTATTAACTCCGTAATCAGCTGTAGTTTTTTTGAATGATGAGTTTTGAAAACATTTTTATTTGGTCATCATTACATAAAGTGGTGAGGGTCGCGGGTAGCCGATAGATGCGAGACGCTCAGGACCGGTTGTTGTGGCCACACTTGAACGAGGCCTATGTCCAGTAGTGGACGTCTTTATTATGATGATGAAATAAACTTTGTGAAATTTCACAGTAAAAGGGTATTAAAATATATTGACTTAATCACCTATCTATCACCTAAAGGGTATTAAAATATATTGATTTTTCTTCAAATTTGGCGCTCAATGATATGTACTGCCATGTATGTGGCTCTCTATTAAACTGGTATATATGAATCGAAGACAGTGAAACAAAAAAAATCTTCGAAATATGGTGCCGCGTTAAGGCATTTTTAGGCAACAATCCTATTGATTTGAGAACATCAAAATATCTCGGTAACATGGAACTTTAAGTGTCGTAGATCCACATACCAAGCTTCATCGCGGAACACATTTTTTTTTTTTAATATAAATGATGGACCAGATTCAAGAGTTATAGTAATAAAAGCTTATATATTTCTAGTCGGGCATAGCATAAAACATGTTAGTATCATAACACTTTATGATTAACTTTGGCAAGCATATAATCTACATATAATATGTTTACTATTTGTACTTGCGTCCTGCAAAGATCAGTCATGGATATATTGGATAGGGCGGACTGATGATGATTACATTTATTCACACACATTTCATCATTATTGTATTAAATTATTAAATTACCAAAGTTTCTGATATGACTACAAAATACTTCTATTACACTTTGGTGAAATTTTATTGAACTAAGAAACAAAAACATGGCCGTTTTAAAAATGCATACTTCATACTCACTACATCCTTTAGTAACTGTTTTCTGTGTAGACATAAATAATCTATAATTTTACTCGTACATATAAACGAAACGTCATTCACTGATTAATAACGAAATCTCGAAAACTACTTGGCCTATTAAGATGAAATTTATGTAGATTATGAGTAGAAGACGCCCGCTAAAAAAGGGATTCTAGGAAAATCATCCTGTAAAAGGGTGAACAACATCCCCCTTGATTTAATTTTTCTAAATCTGCGAAGACGAAAGAGGTAAAGTTTGTGAGTTTGTAGCTCTGGATCTACTGAACTAATTTTGAAAATTCTTTTTGTATATGATAGCCACATTCATGATGAATGCGGGAAATTACGACCGGGAAAAAACGGGATATGCGTGTACGAAGTCGCGGGCAACAGCTAGTTTAAGATAAAACTGTAACCACCGGTATTGCTGTTTTTGTAGCTCTAGTACCCAAGGCTTGATCGGGTTTCCACTAATTGGTTATGCATGAAAATTTACCCTATGGTCACATTTTGTTTCAATATAATGTAGTCATATCGTATATCCAATTGGTCACAGTATTTTTAAACATTCCTTATTTTATGTGTACGTCACTAGGAAATGCGTTTCATTTAACTATCATTTTTGAGTTTCATAAGTGTTTTAGAAATATCATTACGTGGTCTTCGAGTTATTGTATAAACTATCCATGTTCATAATATTATATATCATCATTAAAAATTTATAAGTTTATAATTACATATATAAAATACATAATAAAGTGTAAATTTTCTATTTCGAACACATTTTTTTATGGGGAAACATTCCCATAGAGTCAATTACTAAATAAAAATTAATTTAATACCAAAAGCCAATTAGCCGAAAAAATAATTCGAGTCATTAAAATTTGAACGAAAATCGAGGTCGAAATTATGTTTTGCGATAGCATCGTTTAGAAATGGTTCTGTATAGCAACTATTGTTTATAAGCATAGACTTGTTCATAAAGCTAGAAGAACTTTGTTACACTGTTCCCGGATTTTAATCCTAAGGGTATGATAATATATGATTCGATAGCCCAAAAAACCGTGTTAAATAGCCCAAGTTATCTAGTTGTAACGTGTATCACCCTAAGAGCTTATCAATGGGCAAAATCTTAAGTCATCAAAAACGTTATACAAAACGATTTTGGCACAATAATCGTATATAAAAATACAAGAACAGTCTATGCATATAACGGGACTGACACTGTTATGATTCATATTTCTGTAACAATAAGATCCACAATCGCGTGCAGTGTTTGTGTGGCTATGTCGCTATAGAGTGAGTTCACTAACATGAACACTTGGTGAGTGTCGCAGGAGGTTACACGGCGTCGTCGGTCACAGGCTTGGGCTGGCTCTGGGACTTCTGATATACCAACACGTTTTCGCTCACCTCGCCTTCAGGGAACTGAGAAGTAAAAACATAAGATATAAGCATCAACTACATAATTAAAATACATTATTATTATGTATTGGAATTCAGAATTCGATAACTGACAAGTTTTGCAAAAACTTGTATGTCAAGCAATGCAAAGTTTAAATTCTACTTCAACTCTTTGTTTTTCTAGGGCCTATTTAGTACCAATGTTAAAAATCAACTTTTACACCGCAACTAAGTTACAACGCTGAAGTCGTCACTTGAGTTGATGACGATGGCTTGAAGACAAATTTTTGTACTTAAAAAACGTTCAACACCAATTCACAACTCAGCGACAACCAATTTAAAAAATGATAGTAAATTTGAGGGTTTTTGGCGGGTTGTGACTGAGACCGGTAAAATATTGCATTCAGTTGAATTCAGTTAAATCTGGGAGCCGAGCCCAACATTGTTGGTCTGGCAGTTTTTTTTTATTTATGTAATCTATTCACGTTTCATTTAAAGATAATCACACTGTAATTATCAGGAAACACAGACCCCGGTAGGGAATTCCACTCCTTAGCTGTACGCAACGTTGAATTAGTCGATCAGATAGATTTCCAAAAAAATATTAGAAACATATTTTTTCTTTTTCACGTAAATAAAAAATGAAGACGATACAACACGCGAGACGTCTGTTCGCTGTTCAAAATTGTACCATCATAAAATATTTTTTAGCATCATAATCGAAGCTCGAGCTTCTTGGCTCGTTTCTCAATCGACTCAAGCACATCCAATTGGTATTTGGAAGATACATCCCAGAGATGAGAGCAGTAAAGCACTCCAATACACGATCGTATTTGACAGTTTGAGCAGCTGTTCCGGCGTGCAGTACTGTCTCACATTTGAGAGGGTTGATTTGTATGAGAGAGGTTATTTACCTGTGTGTGCGGTATCTCATGGATCAGCTTGTACCCGGTCAGCAGAGTGTCCAGGCGGCCGCGGAGCCTGTCGAACAGCACCACGAGGTCAGGCGCCTGGCGGGCGGCGTGCTCGGTGCGCCACCATCGCTGCGGGTTGTTGAAGAACGCCTCCGCTTCCGTCGTCACGCCGGTCGAGTTGATCGGCGGGTCGCAGCGCAGGTAGCGGGTCGTTATGTTCATGTGGAGGTGGCTGGGACGAAATTATTTTATTTATTTATTTTAAACTTTATGCACAAAGGTACAATGGCCGACTTAATGCCTTAGGCATTCTCTACCAGTCAATCAAGGGTGACCAAGGGTGATGTATGCTTCAAGCTTGTGGAAAAGTTATTATATGAATTGTCTCAGCTTATGTTATTCGTTGTTTACCGATTCAGAGTACTGACATGGTCTGAAATAGGTTAGTTTCCCCTCTTGCTGGTGCCTAAACGTCTCCTTACACGTCAATGTTTTTTTTCCATTTAAATAAGATGAGGCTGGTATTTCCTAGCCGACTATACTGCAATGAAACAACGGCACAAATTCAAAACTTAAAATCTTTTATAAAACTAAAGGCTCAAGCTGAACGTACATTTTTCGTTATCATCTCCGTCGGGCCGAGATTCCTTTGTGTATATTTCGCTATCCCTCATAGTTTTGGATTTGGCCATACAAGCCACACACCCACTTGAAAATATTTGTTAACAAAATCCTTCTTTTCAAAATCAACGATAGGTTAACTAGAAAATAGTCGTAACCAAGGTAAGGTACGACTACTTTCTTTTTTTAAGCTTTTCTTTAAGTTTTGATCAGAGTCGTCATTTTGACGCCCATTGACGTTGATATGAAATTACTGTTAAGTTAAATACAGAAAAACGTTTATTAACTTTTATTTTATTTGATCACAGTTCAAATTCTGCTTTTTTCTTTTTTTTGTATGGTTTATACATCTTCCACAAACTGGTTACTTACAAGCCTCACAAGTAAGATGTTTTATTTTGTCTACATTTAATATTTTGTTTGACAAGCAACAAAATATTTAGTGGTAATTAAAACAAATTATTCTAAGTAATAAAGATAACAACTTAATATTTCAATAGGGACTAGAAAACTAAAAAATATTAAAAGCCAAAGATTATCATGCATAAATAAAACTCTAAATTATGACCGTTTTACTGCGCTTAATCGTCAAATGACGACTCCGGTATTTTTACTGACTGACTTCTAAAGGTTTCACAGTCACGTCACCGTCTAGTCTGCTATCAGTCAAGTTAATTTTCGTGTGCGAATAACTGAGATGCGCAGGCCTTGATTTTAATGACGTGTCCGTGATGTGTGACCCTAGAAACTACAGTTCCGGTGACGTTACCAATATATTTAAGTGTTTATGAACCTGGAATGGATTGGTTCGTTACCTGTAGAGCGGCGTGGAGTGGCACGGCATGAGGAAGGTGATGGCGCTTCTGTTGGTGGCGGCGTCTCTGAGAGCCGGCATGACCTGCAGCGTGCCCGCCTGGTGCACCACGCCGAAGTATGCCGCCGGCACCAGGTTACCCAAGAGGATAGAACCGGCTACCAGGTATAGTTGAATTCTGGTGAAAAAAACATTATTTAATTTCTCTTCAAGAAAAGCTGTCGCCTTTTATCTATTTCTAGGCCGATTGATTGAGCTGCGGAATTTGTTCGAAAGAGTCACCGTGGCCTTGGAACGCAAATTACATTAGGAGGAACACGGATGGGTATTAGTCGGTGAGTCTGATACTCCCTTCATTCAATGGTTTAATGATTTCACATTAAAAAAAAAGCCGATTCATTTCAAAAACGTTTTTTAACCCCCGACGCAAAAACGACGGGGTGTTATAAGTTTGCCGTGTGTGTGTGTGTGTGTGTGTTTGTGTGTCAGTGGCATCGTAGCTCTCGAACGGATGAACCGATTTTGATTATTTTTGTTTGAAAGGTGAATTAGTCGGAAGTGTTCTTTCCGTTCCGCCGTCACAAAATGGCGGATAACACATTATTTCCCAACTCCCTAAATATATCAACTGAAAGGGCTTGACTAGTAGAATAATGTACACTTTATTAAAAGGGAATGAGGAATATTAACTAACGAAATGAAAATAAAAAAGATTTGTATGTATGTATGTTATGTATGTCTATACTAATATTATTTGTTTGATCAACACCCTAGATTGATGAGGGTGGAGTGATGAGGGGTGCCTTGGACCTAACGAATATTTTTTTATTTAGCTTTTAGTACATTACAGGTAAATTAAGTTTAAAAAGCATGAAATAAAAATTAAATTAAAAATTTTAAAAACCCCCAACTAAAAAACTTTAAAAAGTAAAAAATTAAATCCTTGTATTTTTTGTAAAATAGTTTTTTTATACATATTCTTTTAACTGTAATGTTGACGTTCAAAGGTGCCTTTTAATGGCCTAATTGGAATAAACGCTTTGACTTTTTTTTACTTTTGACTTACTCTCACAGAAAAGATGCCTAAATCCCAGCATCATCTGCCTAGCCTTTTCCCAACTATATTGGGGTCGGCTCCCAGTCAAACCAGATGCAGGTGAACACCATTATACTGCCCACCAGACCTCCACAACCCATTACCTGGGCAACACGGTACTCCTTCTCAAGACTGGGTCAGATTTTTTGGCTTCTGACCATCCGTAACAAGTGCCAAAGATCTCCAAATGACAGCCGGGACCAACGGCTTAGCGTGTTTTCCGAGGTACGGAGGAATCTTGGTGAATTAAGATGGTCACTCATCCACAGATTGACCGCGGCAAGCGTAGCTTAACCTTGAAGAACGATTCATGCGGGAGTATATTTTAGCCACGAGCTCGAGATGGCTTAATCCCAGCAGTGGCAACATTTTAGACTGAGGTCAGGTGGTCACGACGCAGGACCGCCTGCTGTCATAAGATATAATAATCTAACCTTCAGACTGTTACTGAGAAGTTTCTTCGATAAGATTTGCGTTATACAGGCAAAACTTCATATCTGTATTGAAAATAGTATGATCAGTGCTCACTGCGCTGGTGGGCAAAAGCTAGTAAAATAATAAAACCCCTCGCAGGCGCGACTTCGTACGCGCATATCCCATTTTTTCCCGTTCCCGTATAGCCTTCCATCATGTGGCTATCGTATACAAAAACAATTTTCCAAATCCGACTGGTAGTTCCAGGGATTAGCGCGTTCAAACAAACATACTCTACAGCTTTAATTTACTTATACTTTAGTATAGATTACACATAATACAGCTGTATTATATAAAATAAAGCTAAAATTTTTAGGACCCCCAGTCAATAGTCCTGTAAATTTATTGTGATGATATTTAAGTTTTTTACCCATGCTGTAGGAGAAATTCCAAGTACGTAAAACTTACTTGGTAGCTTTCCTGCTCCACGGTACGATGACGTCTTGTGCCAAATACATGAAGATTGGGAGCAGAGGTAGCACGAAACGGAACTCCTTGTGTGGAACGAAACTGTAACAATATTACATTTGTTGGTTTGTTTAAGTCCTATTTTTAGAATAGTACTAAGTAGTGCAGGAAAAGGATTCCCGGAAGGACTTGGGGGAGGCCTTGGCCCAGCAGTAGTAATTAAGCCTACTTATTGTTGATGTATCTAGGTATTAGACACTTATTAAAGCACATTTGTGTAGTTAAGTACAGTTAGGTAGCAATAAAACACTTATTGTAAAGTCATTAGCATATAATAAGTCGCAATAGGTAAATAAAACTAAATCACGTGTTTACTTTATTAAAATAGCCTTTAAGGACCACATGTAAACAGTAAAAATTAATTACCTTAAGAGGCAATGAATCGATGCCAGCGTGCTTACAAAGCTCACGATTGGTCAACCAATTTGGGCGATACCATTTCTCAAACAGGTTCTTTCCTGTCCAATAGTCTAGGCTAGCGCGAGAACAATTCTCGCGCTTGATTGGTTGTACGATAGGTTTCCCGGGCAAGACTTGATTTATTAAGGTGTAATTTACACGTACATAATCAACCTTAATTATCAAACCATTTAAAGGATTAATATCTTGATATAAAAATTATCACGTTTTCTTTCCAACTGGGCTTTGATTGAATAATTTTAACATAAAGTGGCCATTGTGACATATGAATAATGAGTACTTTAACTATCTATGTAGTTTATGTATCATCAATAGTTTTCGCAAAGCATGCAATGAAATCCTACTACTATTATAAAGGCGAAAGTTTGTAAGTATGGATGTATGTATGGATGTTTGTTACTCTTTCACGTAAAAACTACTGAATGGATTTTGATGAAATTTGGCACAGAGGTAGATTATAGTCTGGAATAACACATAGGATACTTTTTATCCCAGGAATATGTTCCCTTAGGATAGTTTTCGACAATCACGCGGGCGGAGCCGCGGGCGGCAACTAGTAAATTATATGACAATTTTTTTTACACCTTTAGTGACATTAAGTATTCAAGTTTTAGTAAGGAATGTTACTTGGCGAAGATGTAGCTTTCTAAAGGTTGAATAAATTTTAAAAATCAGTCAATTAGTTTTTGAGTTAAGTTGTAACAAACAAATCATTCCTCTTTATAATATTAGTTTAGAATATACGTTTCTGAACATATACCAATGGTTGCCATAAAAAATATGGTCATGGCTAGAGTAATTTTAAAAAGCGTTTAAAAACAATATTATTTAAATTCCAGTGACTTGCTTGCCAAACGAACGAAATTCCAATAGAAAGTTTACAACATACAGAATAATGTAACAGCTAGTTTGCCTACCTGTGTAGTAGATAGTGGTTGCAGTTGTATACTTACCATTTAAAAATATATCAAAATAAAGGCAATTTTATTGTGAAAACAGTAGTATAGGCAGTGAATTACTTCGGATCTTAGACTATTAGAAAGATCAACTAAAACTTGTTGAACGACTTTTAATCATACTCATATTTGTACACACGCCAGCACATCACCAGTCCGATCCAGCCCGTCCCTAGCTGTCCTCTCCCCAGCGACGCCCTAAGCCGAGGCCCGTACCCCACAGGGGGTGCCCTTAGCGTGTAGTCGCTTAGTTTGTAGGTTTTTTATAAGCCCTGGCTGGAGGCTTTAATATTATATTAAGGCCACCACAGGCAAGCCCGGTTAAGCAGTCGACAACCTTATAGGTTGAACTGCGAGAAGCCACTCACAAAAAAAAAAAAAAAAAAACGCCAGCACATCAAGCTACCGGAAACTGTCACATTTTCCCAATCAACCTTGAATCTAATGCTTTAGCGATAAAGTTGAAAATCTGTTAAAGAAATTTGACAGATTGTTGTAGCTTGATGTGCTGGCGTCTACTACACAATTGATCAAGTGCGTTGAAAATAGAATGCTTTTTCTACAACTGGCATTGTATTCTGAACCCTATCTTTTCACAATTAAGCCACATACCTGTATAAAACGACGTGCAAGGCGGCGGCAGCAAGGAGCAGGCCTCCTATCTTGTTCTCCTTCGGTCTTCGCAATATGTTGCGGATTGCCCACAACACTGGCAACACGTTGATGCCCAGTACAGCTGGAATGCCTTGCGATAGGTACCAGTGCCTGTGAAAAGAGTTTTAGATGTAGTATAGTGACGAAGTGACGCACATTTATAAACTACAAGCTGACCCGAAAATCGTTTACCAGTCTACTGATCTCATACGAAATCTCCTGAATTTTCAAACTTATCCTTTTCTTCTGCTTACCAACGAACAGCATTTCATTTTTATTATTATTTTTTTATTTTGACTCTTGTCTAGGCCATAGATGACAGAGACAAAGTCGAAGATGGAGCGAGCTTACCCAGAAGAAGCCTACAAAATAAATACTAATATAATAAAAATGAAGAGTTTGTTTGCTTGTACGCGCTAATCTCTGGAACTACCAAACGGATTCTTTTTGTATGTGATTTTTATTTTATTTTTACTTTATTGGGACATAAAACAGTTACACATTACAACAAAAGGTATGCCTGAAAAAAATAAATAAGCAAGGTGAACGTGTAACCCACACAAATGTCCGCGAAATAATGGTAACGAACTACTTATATAATTAAAAGCGTGCGTTAGATTTGACAGAAAAGTAGGTACTCGTAGGTATTTTAGGGATAATATTAGGTGTAAGTAAAGTAACTATTTTAAAGATTCAATAGCCATTCTTTTGAACTTTGAGTGTGTAAGCGCGAAAATATCTAATTCGATAAAGTGTTTGTTATACGTATCTAAGATACGCCGGAGAGGCGCTCGTGCACCAGCGTGAGTTCTGCACCTTGCAGTGTGGAACAGCTGAGGCACGCGCGCCCCCCGACGCATTACAGTTCTAGGTACAATGTAACATAAGTTATTAGTAATATCAGTGCAATCGAGCCTGTTATTGCATAGACCATGAAGCATCAAGGCCATAAGCAAGCTGCGTCTAGACTCCAAGCTTTGAAGTTTATAACGTTTCAATAACTGTGTGTATGGTATTCTAGACTTAGTGCATCTATAGTGCATAGCACGTAAGAATTTTTTTTGAACCATTTCTAATATTTATACATAAAAAATGGGACTCCAAATCGGGACTGCAAATTCCAATTGAGAGCGGACCAAAGCTTTGTATAGAAGTAGAAAAGTAGACGGCTTTTAAAGTCGTTTGAAGAACGCATGACGAAACCAAACATACGATACGCTTTGTTAACAATGTTGTGAATATGGAGATCAAAGTGCAATTTCGAGTCCAGTGTAACCCCAAGATCTCGAATGTGGTCAACTGCTTGCAAACTAATACCATGTAAGTCAAATGTTATAATGTTTTTGTTTTTTGTGAAAGTGATTGCATTGCACTTAGGTAAGCTGAGCTGAAGTTTGTTGTGTGAGCAATATCGAGCGAGTCTGTCAAGGTCTTCCTGTAAGAGTAGGCAATCTTGTGTGCTTTTGCATGATTTGTAGATTTTAATGTCGTCGGCATACATTAGAAATTGAGAGTGATTGAAGCATTTCTTAATGTCATTGATGAACAGCGTAAAGAGTAGGGGGGGCATAATTGAGCCCTGGGGCACCCCAGAGGTGACAATGATTGAGTTCGATTGGAAGCCTTTAAGGCGGGGTTACCCGAATTAACGTCGTTTTAGATAGTGTTTTATTCGTAGATAACACAGATTTGAATGTTGAAAAAAATATATATCATAATTCACACTTCGATCTAGATATTTCGGCCGTGCGATACACGATTACTTACACTTCACTGCATCCAATTAAATCGCAAAGACAGGTCTAAATTATGATCTATTTTTTATTTCATTTCAGTTATATGAGGCTTTGAAAAATAAAACTTATACCATAATAAAGGTCATAAAAAATGGGATATAAAACGGCCAAAATAATGTGAAATATCAAAATATCCATAACACTAATTCCAAAATCCAGTGTTTTTCTGTATTTACGCGCTCGCTCCGTGTCCTCAGTCCCGAGCGGAACGTCATGGAGGTCGGACGCACGCCAATTATTCCAAACCCGCCGCGCGCCGCTCCCGCTAATTTGTTACCGGTCGAGCCAAAAATTGTTTATAAAAATAATAATAAGTACCTTAGTCTTATCTATACTTTACCCTTATTAAAATCTGAGAGTTTAGTTTTAAATACTTTACCTATACTTAGTGGCAATTTTGTGAAACGAAATGGGCAAAGCCAAAACATATGAGAAGTTGTCATCGCTGGCTCTACGAAGACTGAATAAAAAAAAAAGGTAAGGATGCTTTGACAGTATTATTATTTACCTATATTATATTTTTACTTTATTTACTAGGCTTTTACCTACGCGGAATAGATTTACAAACCGCAAATATGTGTAAAACAGTTGAATTTAACCCCTATGACAATATAAACAAAGACGCCACGCACGAAAGTTATAGGTAAGCCGACTTCTGCAACACCGAGAGTTGAAAATCCAGTGCGCGCAAAATACCAAATAGGTACATAGGTCACCCCGCGGCATTGGTGCGGGTGTTTTTGTAGAATAAAACGCGTATTTCTTACGTGTATTGTAATAATATTTAGTTGTTCATTTAGGAGTAAGATAAGTAATATTAGTTCGTTACTGTTTATTTATTTATTACAAATTAGGTACACAGTCAGTACATACATATCACTCTGTACTTTTCCAGTATAAGCTGACCTGTCATTGTACGGAAATTATATTCAGTGCGAGATCAGCTTATACTGGTAGTGTAGCTCGTATGTAATTACCCACAGCAACCATGTTAGTATTTTTATTCTGTGTCACAACACAAACCACAACACAAAAAATAATAACATTTATGGTATCTGCAACGTTTGTGTAGGTCTCGTCTAGATGCCAACACGCAGTTTACTAGTGCCATAATGTAGAAATGTGACAGAATGACTACTTCCTACGAATATAATTATTTTGGTACGACTTTCCATTGACGTCGTCGTATTGAGAGTGGGAGATAGGAGGGGGGGAGGTATACTACCTCTTCTTAAAAGAAAAAGTCGCGGAGACCCCTCTTCGAGGTTTTTTAGTTTTTAATTCTGAGGAAATTTTTCAGAAAATTTAGTGTCGTTTGGCAAGAGGAGGGGGTTGTGGTGGGGAGAGGGGGGGGAGGGTTTGCTCCCTCTCCCTTGGCACCACTCCCAAGACAAGGTAACGCACTGTTTCTGAGGAAAACTCATTTAGTAACCTAGCCTCAAAACGTTCAAAAAGTTGCCTAAAAGGCGTAGTAGGGAGCGGGCGGGGCCTGATGGTTTAAAAAAAAAAACCACGAAGGTGATGGCGATTCTAACCTATCCTGTCCGAGTCGGGGTGCCCCAAGTCCAAGTCAAGGTAAAACGAAACGTTCAACGACGAGAGGTCTAAATAATATGTGATAGGGATTGACATAAATTTTGCTATAATAATTCATTTTCAATAAGTATTTTTTTCTCAAAAAGTACGTGTCTCCGCATGTTGAAACTTTGCGTGCGTACTTATAATAATGTAACTTTTCTGTAAAAAAATATGAAATATGATAATATATGAAAATTATGTGAAAAAATATCAAATCCTAACTCGACGGACGTCATTGGAAAACTGAGCCAACCCCTTACTTACAGAAAGCACTGTATCAAACTATGACATGCTCTAAATTCATTAAAAAAACTATAAGTATGTCTAGTTAAGCTATACAAACTTTATCCATGGTATGAAAAATGTTTACGTCTGTTTTTAATGTTTTAGAGCAATGCAGTTGCAGGCCAAGAGCAATACGCATGTATCAAGTAATGATACGGTGGATAAAGAGTATTTTTTTAATTTTATTTTATGGACAAATTTATAAACGGGCTGGTTTAATCGAGATATTTTGTAAAGAAAATTTAAAAAAATAACTTTTTATTACCAACAAGTCATAATCAACTTTTGCGTTACAGGTCAATAGAGCACGCGGAAGGGCGTAACGTGTTTCCATTGATGACTTGCCTGTTTATTTGAATAACCCTGGGATTGAGGAGTAAGTAACATAAATATTAAATTATATGAAAATTTTCTTATAACTATGAATATTGAAAGCAGGTAGAGGCTCTGAAATAGAGGTGGGCAGGACACTTGGCTAGACGTAATGATGGCAGGTGGAGCGGAGCCCTAATGGTTGGCATGTTTGCCGAGAAACGGTAGAAGGAGCGTTCGCAGACCAATGACCAAGTGGGTATCTACAGAAGATCGTGTGGAAGACTTGTAGGAGACTTGCACAGACTAGGGAAGCTTTGCAGAAAAGGGAGGAGGCCTATACTCAGCAGTTGGTGGAACAATGCTGCCGATGATGATGATGAATATTGAAATTTGAAACTGAACATCATTTATTATATTGTTACAGAACTACTAATAATGCTGCCTATGCCCCTGAAATGCCTTTAGATGAAATGTGCCGTTGGGGGACCCCAATCAGGAAAGAAGTTCCTTTTCACGTATGATTTAAAACAAAACAAAATTTTTGCAGCCACTATCTTGGATTTACATTTTGACCTCACTATTAGCTTTACCACCCTCGAAAACTATGAAAACGACACCCATGACAATCGCAACCGCCATCTTGGATTTACATTTAGAACTCTCTATCGGCTTTAGCACCTGAAAAACATTTAATTATTGCAGCTGTCATCTTGGATCTACGTGAGCCTCACGTAGGAAATTCGCACTTTTATTTCGGTATTATTTTAGGACTGGACTAGTAGTAAATAACTAGGTTACCCTACTGCCCACACTATAAGAATTTATTAATATTGATGAATATTATAAGACTTATACAAAGACTCTTACTTTATTTTTACTGATTATTATATAAAGCAAATAAATTATTTTTATTTCTTAAGTGTTTCATTTATTAGCATATTTTTGACTACAAAATAAAATATTTTATTATTTTTTAACAAAACATGCTTCACATAATGTTTTACACAAAATAACCATTTATACCTTTAAGCCTTACAATATTGACATTGTAATTCAAGAATTGTAAGACAATTCTAAAGTAATTGTGCCTACCTACGGCCTGATTTTTATACTGTAGCATGAAGATTTCGCACCCTTATGTAGGGTCAAATGGCACGCGGTGGCGCGTGGTTTTGAATCTTATTCTGTATTCATGACATTCACAAAAAAAAATAAGTATACCTACTCATTTTCAATTCATTCATTTTTTTTTTCATTCATTTTCAAGTTCATAGAATACGTACCTAACCTATAAACAACCTTAAAAAAGTACATACTAGAAAAATAAAACAAAAAAATTTATAAGTCCATTCAAGTTGATTTACTGCATTTCTCTTTTTTGTGACGCAACTTATTATATATAAAAAAGTTATTCGCCATTGTACTATTATATATTCTGTGGCCATTGTTTGGTTGCGCCATCTTGGATTTCAAATTTGTCATAGTAGGTATATAGTATTCTACTACTCAAGCCCTTTTATTTGATACCTATATTGAGAGAGTTGTGAAAAAATATGTAACTTGTCATTTTGTGGCGTCGGCCATTTTGGACCGATTTCCACCAAATATAGCTAAGAACACTCCCGACTAAATCACCTTTCAAACAAAAAAAAAACAAAATCAAAATCGGTTCGTGCGTTCGGGAGCTACGATGCCACAGACAGACACACACACACATGGACACGTCAAACTTATAAAACCCCGTCTTTTTTGCGTCGGGGGTTAAAAATAAAAAAATATAAATCCATTCGAGTTGATTTACTGCATTTCTCTTTTTTGTGACGCAACTTAGTACCTACTCGAGTTCGTGAACTCATTGAGCGAGCGGTGCGCTGCACGCTGGGCCCGCGCGTCTTCGCGCTTCGTAGTTTGTTTCGTATCGCTACTCGTTGCGGGGGCTGGGGTATGCGTTAAATGCCTACGGCGCTCGGGCTATGCTCGCCTTAATAACTATCTTTTGTGTCCTGTTGAATATATAAGCCATGAACCATCGCAACAAGTTGCCACGGATGCCGTTGTATGCAATTTTATCCAAAAGCAGTTTGTGGTCCACCTTGTCAAAAGCCTTCCGAAAATCAGTGTACACAGCGTCAACCTGAACTTGTTCATTCATGTTTTTGAATAAAAAATCAGTGAACAGCATGAGATTGGTATTCGTCGAACGACGTTTAACAAACCCATGCTGCTCATGAATAATCAGGCTATGTATATGAGAGTATACTTCACTGTGCACAAGACTCTCGAAAAGCTTCGACAAGGCGGACAATATAGAGATAGGCCGATAATTTTGTATGTTGTGTCTGTCGCCACTCTTGAATACCGGTGTGATATGTGCCCGCTTCCAAATATTGGGAAAAGTGCCTTCGCGCAAACATTTATTAAATAAAATATGAAGTGGAAGAACAATAGTATCTGCGGTTTTCTTTATGAAGATGGGAGGTAAACCATCTGGACCAGGACTTTTATTTATGTCTAATTGCTTTATTGCGTTATGTACAGTATCTACCGGTAAATAGACTTCAGATATCCAAGGCGAATTATCTGCAAATATGCTAGGTGGCTGCCACATCGCGGGGTCAAAGGTCGTGGGCTCATAGACAGAGGTGAAGAAGGTAGAAAACATGTTACATATTTCAGTAGGATTATTTGAGTTAACATTGTCAAGATACATATTTGCTGGAATCTCCGCCCTGCCCTTCCGGTTTGAGATGTAGTCCAGAAGTGTTTAATGCTAAGCGGAATACTGTCCTCGACCGATTTCATATACCTTTCGAAACATTTGTCACATTCTGATTTAAAACGTTTACGATGGGTAGAAAAACTTTCATAGTCCGATGCATTACATTAGTATATCTTCCATTTTAACCAAGCTCTTTCTTTAGTTTTGAAAATACGAATGCGAGAAGGAGAGAACCAGAAAGGAAAGCGTGAATTCTTAAAACGAGTTAGCGGAACATGATTTTTAATTATACTATAAATTTGATCGTAAAATACATTAACCGATTGCTCAGCAGAAAGATTGTAAAACAATTGATTCCAGTCTAATATGCTCAATTCGTTAATTATTTGTTCGTAATTAGCTTTGAAAAAATTGTGTCGCGTAGATAAATGACGTTTCATGGGTGTTTTCGTAGCAAGCGATGTTATTACTGAGAAAGGTGGGTGGTAAACATCAAGCGGTAGAAGCGGTGTACACGTTTTAATTTCACAGTCAACGTTTGACAAAAGCAGGTCCAGTATACGCCCTAAGTTATTCCTCAGTGTGTTGTATTGAAAAGTGATAGCCACATTCATGTGAGGAAGGCTATACGGGAACGGGAAAAAACAGGATATGTGCGTACGAAGTCGTTGGCCAAAGCTAGTAAACAATAAACTAACAAGTTTGTAGTGTATTGACATACACTACAATCAGTTTGTAGTGTACTTATGTCAATACACTACAATCAGTTCCAGAGATAATATGATATACATACACTGTCTCGTGTGCTCATGTGCAAGTATCCTACGTCAGTATCACCAGAGCCCAAGCGAGTGTGGACGTAGTCTAGCTGCGTACGCGTGCAGTGGTGAGTCAGTGATCTTAGTCTACTTAGAGGTCTTTACACTGATGATTCGTTTACGAAAATTCTCATTGATAGAAAGCTTCACTACCACCGAGTGACATACGAAATTTTTATATCGGAAAACGGTAATTCTGGGATAGAACAGGTCAAAAATCTAGTGACTAATAAAATCGCTTGGCAACATAATTGAATGATCAATCATTAGGGGTGATTCCTAAATAAAAAAATATTATTCTTTTTAGTCCGTCAGATAGATTATCGATAAAAAATGACGAAGATCAAAGATCAGGAGTGGGGGCTAGTGACGTCACGTTTCCATTAGGTAAAGTGTACTAAAGCGAGACGTGCGAAATTTCAACGCACTGTATCGTCTTCAGTTTTTGTTTACGTGACAAAGAAAGAAAGAACATGTGTACAATATTTTTCGGTAATCTAATAGACTGAGCAATAGGCATCTACCCTAATACTATATGAAAACGTCAAGTCAATACATACCATGGGTGTTGCCCGTAGAAAGAGGCGACATCGTGCAGGACATTGAACCTAAAGAACTCCCAGGGCGTGACGACGAGGCGGCCGTAGAAGTACGAGTCCAACGCCACGAGGGCGCCTCCGGCGATCAGACTGAAACACATTTTGTTTGAGATATAGACACACGTTTAATGATAGTCATTGTCTGTTCTAGCCAGGGACTGAATACCGATATAATTTGGATAACCGATACCAAAATATTGCTATAAATGCCTGTATTTAGGTATCGATATAATACCGTTATTATTAAATTTTCTTGCGTTTTTGCGATTTGCAGGTCAGTGTCAGGTTGTATCTTGATCAAAATATTATTCGCGACTGTAATAAATATGTATTTACTTAGGAATCATCAATAAAGATTCTGTGACGTCACATTGTAGCCTGATATCGGCACTGAGTATTGATATAATTATCGATATTTTATACCTATCGATACTCAAATTACTGATATAAAATACCAGTATTTATCCCAGATATCGATACTGTTATCGGTATTCTTTGAGTATCGATATCGGTCCCTGGTTCTAGCCTTTCCCAACTATGTTGAGTTGGAGTTATGTTGGGGTTGGCTTCCATTCCCAGGCTGGCCGCATACGTACAGATTCCTGATAGCCTTTTTTTTTTTTTTAAGCATGGGAAATCATCAAATGACTTCTTCCGCTCTGGGTGGAGCGGAAGGGCGTGTCAGACTCTAAATGACTAAAACCCATCCGTGTTCCTTCTAAAGCCCTTTGCTTTCCAGGGCCGCGGTGACTCTTTCTAACAAATTCCGCAACCCTGGCAGGCTCTGGCCCTAGCGGGCCCCGTCCTCTTTGCTGACATCTCTTTGAGGCGCGCGTGAAACACAACGCGCCATCGACCCAGGCCTGGTGGTGATCGGACAGCGAGCCACGCTCGCCGACCGCAGGCCCGCGCCTACGGTGGCCGGGGATCGCCCTGCGACTCCCGACGCCCGGGGCGTCCTGCTCCTGTTGCGGCGGTTGGGACGAAGGCCTTGCCTTTCCCTCGCGCGGTCCGCCTCCTCCTTCGCTAGCATTACTGCTTCGCAGAAGGAGGTGACCGCTTCCTAAGCCTCCTCGCTCCGGACCATGGATTCAACCAGGGCCGGACGCGAGAGGTTGCCGCCGCCGATCGCCTCGTAGAGGACACGGCGGTGCTCAGCCCAAGCAGGGCAGACCTCCACCGTATGCTCCACCGTGTCCTCCGGGCGATCCTCACAGTGCTGACACCCGGGCGTGTCCTCCCGCTTAATCCGAAACAGGTACCTCCCGAAACAGCCGTGTCCGGTAAGTACCTGCGTCAGGCGGAAGGTGAGGACGCCGTGGCGCCTCTCCAGCCACTCCTCAAAGAGGGGCCTTACCGCCGCAATTGTGGCGTGCCCAGCGCTGGGCCGCGATAGTCGCAGTCTCCATACCGCCATAGTATCCTGCCGGAGCTCCGTCCGCCGCGATGCAATTTGCCGTGGCAGCGGAGTTTCGCCCCAGCGAAGCACCTCCACGCGCCACGCGTAAACGTGCGCGAGGGCTCTCGCCTCCAGATCCCATGGCGGTAATCCGGCAAGGAGGCTCGCCGCCTCGCCGGAGACCGTGCGGTATCTCCGAGCCAGCCGGATGGCCATGACCCTTTGGGCCGCGTTGAGCTGGCGGGCTGGTCGCCCCTTCAGCGTTAGGGCCCACACAGGGGCCCCATAAAGGGCCATGGACCGCACGATCCCCGCATAGAGCCTCCGGCAGGAGGCGTTTGGACCCCCTAGATTTGGCAGGAGCCGCTTGAAAGCAGCTCCAGCCCGCTCCAGTCTGGGAGCCAAACGTCGGAAGTGCTCCTCGAAGTTCCACCGGCTGTCGAGAACGAGCCCCAGATACCTGATCGTCGACCCGACGCCGATGTGAACCCCTCCTACCGTTAATTGGGATCCCGCTGGTGGCCTGTTCCGAGAACCATGAAAGCACATGGCCTCGGACTTGTGCAGGGCCACCTCGAGACCCAATTGCCGGATCCTTCCAGCGACTATCGCGACCCCGCGTGTCATTAAGTCGGCCGACGCCTGGTGCGACCCCCCCTGTGCCAGAACCAGCGTGTCGTCAGCGTAGCAGACTACGCTGACGCCGCTAGGGAGGTCGGCACGCAGCACACAATCGTAGCCGATGTCCCACAGGAGCGGCCCCAGAACCGAACCCTGTGGAACACCGCACGACATATCTCGCCGGTTCCACTCTCCCCGGTGACCGGGGTAGATGACGGCCCTGTCCGTCAAATAGGCCTCGACCACGCGACGGAGGTAGGTCAGCATCCGGTGGTACCGGAGTGCCTCCCTAATGCAACTCCAGGGCAGGGAGTTAAAGGCATTGGCGATGTCAAGAGACACCGCCAAGACGACCCTGCCCCGTGACACCGCATCCCCCGTCGTGAGGGCTCTCACGCGCATGATGGCGTCCACCGTTGAGCGCCCCGTGCGGAAACCGAACTGGTTTTCTGCCAGATACGGCCCTATCCTCACCGACGAGGCGGTTTGCAATTACTCTTTCAAAGAGCTTGCCCACCTCGTCGAGCAGCACGATGGGCCGGTAAGCGGACGGAGAGTCCCAGGCTTCTTAATGAGATTCCTGATAGCCTAGGCTATAAAGCTCGCTCTCTAAAATGTTTGAAAGATTTAATTTTGTGTTAGTTATTGTTTCATTATTTTATATTCTCTACTGAACATTTTTCATTTTGATTTGTCAATAGCTTTTTGAAAAAAATAAATAAAGAAATGTTACCCTGTAAGTGAGAAGTTACTAGATACCTATAAACTCAATATTTCATGTGGCATGTCTCGTGTATGTACTACATTGGAGATCCTAAACAAACAATATCCAAACTACAAAGGTTAAAGAACTTACGCAATCGGCACGTAGGTGCGCACAACAAGCTTGAGCCGGCCCTGGTTAGTGGTGAGCAAGTTGTAAGCCCCGAGGACCACCCACAAAGGCGCCGACGTAGGGCGCAGGAACACGCACAGCACTGCCAGCCAGATCCACTGCGGACTCTCTGTAGCAAGTCAAATCAAATTTATATTGTGTACGCAGGTGGGAGGAGCTCGTCGCTAAATAATAACAGCCGCACGGATAGATCTTCAAGGTTAAGCAACACTTTCCGAGGTCAGTCTGTGGATGGGTGACCGTCTCAACATACCACCCAAAAAGCACCACTCGAAAAAGCACGTTTAGCCGTTGGTCCTGGCTGACATTTGTAGATCTTTGGCAGTAGTTACGGATTGTCAGAAATCAGGAAATCTGACACCAGTCTTTCCAAGAAGTATTGTGTTACCCAGTTACTAAAAATACTGGTATTAAGCTGAATCCGGTTTGACTGAAAGCCGACCCCCATATAGTTGGGAAAAGGCTAGGCAGGTCTGGTACACTGGTTCAAGAAAGTGGAACAATTTACATGTAATGGGCATCTGTGTCCTGCCAAGTTGAAAGTACACTTGTTAATGCATCCGTTTGCCAAGTCTAGAAAGAGGTTTTCGAGAACGACAATCAATGACGATACATAATTTACCCTGTGTATAAAAAGGGTCAAATTCTAATGCAATCGGAACAGAGCGACGACAATACAACTTTTTTTGATATTTTAGTGTTTTTTTCTCTTGACTCTAGTCTAGGTCATAGATGACAGAGACAAAGTCGACGATGGAGCGAATTTACCCAGAAGAAGCCTTTTCACTCTAATTTTGAAGAGATTAGGGTTTTATGCGTTCGGAAACACAGACGCAGGCAGAGAGTTCCACTCCTTTGCTGTGCGCATTATAAAAGACGTTTAGAAAAGTTTAATGCGAATTGGTGGAATAGCAACAGTGTTACAGCAGTGCGTCTAGATGTCCGATGGTAGAAGGGGGCCGGTGGGATAAGGTCGTCGAGTTCCTGGACACTCTCCCCGAAGTACAATCTGTAGAAGATCGACAGGCAGGAAACCTTGCGGCGATGAGCCAAGGCTATAAAGCTTGGCATCCACCAGTTCGACGTCGCCAATGAGCCTTTTAGCTCTGCATTACACCGAAACAAGCGCGGCAAGTTGATATTTATAGCTGAGCTGTCCCAATGCAAGTATATTACACATCTTTCCAGAAACCTTACTGGTTGTTGGAAATATATAAACCAATCATAGTACCTAACGTGCGTTTGAAAAATAGACACACTAATTTTGCAATCATTTCCTTTCCAGAAACTGGACCACTAGAGAAAGAAAAAAAAAAATTGGATGTGTTCATTGGCATTATCTACGGCTTTAAGGAAAAACTATGATTTATGAAGGTCTTTATAGGATAAATATTGTTATGTTTGTGTTTACAGTAACAGGATAAACTATCTATGACAAATCTGTGGCCAATTATTGAAGTTCAGGACACATAATTATAAATATTTTTTTCCTGTAATGGTAGGTAACTATGGAAGGCAACAATTCTTTACATTTTTCATTAAAGCACCAACATATTATAATGAGTTTTATTTACATGTTGTTTTCTAGATATATTAAAAGTTAAAAGTTGCCTCCACCAATTTTCTTTCACATTTTTTCAGTAGTTAGATAACTTTTAACTGAAGAATAAATATGGAGATTTGACATATTTCCCATACAAAAACTGTCAAACCTCCATTTTTATTCCTCGGATAAAAGTTATCTGACTTGAAAAATCAGCCCTAAATAAAACCTAAAAAAATTCCAAATATCCTTGCTATGTTTTCATTTATGCAGTGAAACATTCCTGCCATCTCAAGAAAAGGGGTTGTGTCTGTATTTGTATGCTATATTTCCTTCTCCTCCTCTTTCAGTCATTATATCATTTGAGGTTTATGAAGTGTAGGTGTGTAACATAGAAATTAGATAAAAAAAACTACCTTTTTCATAATATCCCAGCTTTCCACCTTTGAATGGGAACACTGACAAGGCAATAGCAACCAGGGCAGTTTCCAAGGTCTGCAGCAAAGTTCTACCAGATGTGTAGAACCAGAACCATGACGTGAGGATCAGGAATAAGGCCCACTTGCGGTTGCCAGTCCATTTGTAGAAACTATAGTCGGCAGCAGTACTGATAATAGCTTGCAGGATGCGAGGCAGGAGAATCTATAAACAAATAGAGATTTACATTATTGATGAAAGCACCATCTTATTGGGAAAATATAAATGTGAAAGTCTGTATATTTGGATGTTGAGATGCTTGTTGATTTTTCAATCACAATAATGGAAAGCTTAGTCAGATCATACCCTGGATCTTATCACTTAGGATTTTTTTAGCCAGGTATTAGAGAATTTCAGATGTTCACCAAGCTCCTCACCTGGGCCCTTTACACTGATGGAATCTGGGTGATGTAATTATTTTAATAGTGATTGTTTGTTCATTACCATGATTTATGAGCATTTTGCAGTTTATGATTTATGAGTGTTTTGCAGTTTTTGGGACTAAGTGTACTGTGTTTTTACAGTAACGTATCTGCCCTCAAATCAATTTTAGTCCATATTATCTTTTCAAGGGCCAATCGGTCTTGGGTGTGACGCCATTGTTTTACTATTATATCTGCTATTTATGGCCGCTGAAGGTATATATATATTTATCTACAATTCTACATCCCACTGTCAACTTGTTTTTTTTTAATTTTTATAGCTAATAATCATTATGTAGAACATGTATGAGTTACAATGAAGCTACTTCATTACATGTATTATATATCAGCTACTCATGTTACAGACTAGTATTGTAACACTATACACAATTGGTTATAATGTATTTATTTTTTTATGTATGAAATTAATTTTCTGTATGTTATGTTTACTGTTTTTCCTTTTTTGGTACCTGTGTTGTGTTTTTCACACTCTTTCTTTCCAATCTGTTTTATAGAAGTGATGAATTTTAATTGGCTGTCAGTCTCACATGCTATTTTTTTTTATTCTGTTTGTTTTAGCTGTAAGTCATCCATAGTTGGTAAATAAATAAATAACAACTATCAAGTATTTGTCATATAGGAACTATGATTTGAGATAAAAACTTACATCTTTTATTACTTCCTACTATAAATTGATTGTAATTTCAAGGAACATTTAAATTTTAAATCATTCCATTCCATCTGTGCAAAAAAACTAATGACTTTTTTCTAGATTTTTTGCTCTGCTTAGTCACTACAACGTAGCTATTGATAAATGATCAATTTAGTAACAAGATATCGACCAATCTAAATATTTTGCTTGGTCATAGTGAGTGAATATTTTAGCCTAGCGGAAACCAGATCAGTTAAATTAGAATTATATGCTTACCAGAGCTTCAGGGTAGTCCAGACCAGTGTATTTAAGCAGAGTGTACAGTGCAGCCACCACACTTGGGTACAAATAGCTCCTTATGCCTTGCTGCCATTCCCAGGTCAAAGCCCCATACCCAAACACCTGCTTGTGAGCAACTTCTAAAGTCTGCCAGTATTCGTCTGGCACATACCATGTCTGTACCAAGAATACAGACAGAATCCTCACGAACAATATTACGGAAACCACCTGAAGGGGCCTCAGGCCCTTTGCCAACACCATTCTCCCGCCTAAATCGAAAGAGGTTACATGTGAATCGTCTATAAATAGAAAGCAATAATGTGCTCAATAAACATAGAAATTCTAAAAGGCTTGACCAAGATTAACACTTCATACGATAAACATAATAAAAACTTTGTTCTAATTAGAAATCTTGGTGTTGATAACTTTATCAAACGAAACAAACTTTACTCACTAAAATGTCAACTAACGCGTCCTTATAATTAACGCCAGAATTGAATGAACAATAAGCTTTTAACACATTATAGTTATGTAACACTTTTTCATGATTGTTTTCAAAGCATTTTAATCAATTGATTTGTCTAAAAATAAACACAAAAACACTTTTTTCGTAATTATTTCACTAACCTCAACAAAACCCGCCGCCACCGCGAAGTAGTGCTGTCCTAATGAAAGTAAACTAATGTGTTTTTTTTAAGATAACGGTTAATTAAGTTGATGCATATTTCTGTCATGTAAATGTTTCATAAACAAAAAAAATAGAAACAATAGTATCTAAGTCGGTGATCCATAATTAATTAGTAGTTTAATGTTTCCCTATTATAAGTTTTGCTGCCTCAATTTGATTGACGTTGCTGCCTGCCGCCTGGCGCACCTGGATCTATATGCTCGTCGTTGGCTGCTGTGAGGTCAGCAACCGAAGGTTCAGTTTCGGTTTCAGCCAAATACGGCAAAAAAACTAGTTTCAGTTGCAGCTTACTGGTAGTGGCCAAATATTCGCCTTGAAAACTAGCGATCTAGCTGCGGTGGCGGTTGTTTCATATACTTCGAAGTCTATTAGATGGGTGCCCTATGTAATGCATTAGTTTAGTTTTACAGAAGTAGAACTACTAACCTACACTGCGTCCCAATAATTACGATGCGATTTATTTATTTACCTATTTCAGTCTTGCAATTATTTACCTATGTGTTTGATAAATTTTTTCGAAACATAATTTTGAATCATGTAGTTTCAGTCGGCTGTAGACGTAAGTTTCGGTTTTTGTTTGTTTCGGCCAAAACTGAAAGAGGAGCCGAATACAACTTTGACTTTTGTTGATAATCGTTGTTTGTTCGGGTATGACAACTACAACAACTCGGTAAATATCATATTCTTTAATCTGGGGCAAATGTGTAAAATGTAATGGAATGTAATGTGTGTGTATGTGTGTTTTCTTAATAATTATGTATTTATATAGTTTAATGTAAAATAAAGTATTCAAATATAAATAAATCGAAAACTTTCGAACTGACTTCTTTTCGTTCGGTCTTTGCAATAAAACTTTTTTCAAGACTTCTGTAAAATATGAACCGTAAATCGACTAAAATTGATTAAAACAAACAATCACTACACTAAATGTGCGTCCGCCATAAATTGCTTGTCTACTTTGTGGTTGTATAGGCGTGTTCGAAAACTAATAATTAATTACCATTGTTTTAAAAAATCCTAAATAAGGCGCGGTGTTATTAAAATGTTACTTATTTTAAAGAGTAGTAAATAAAAGAATTTACAGTGATTTGTTTAAAAAATATGTTAACAGGAACGATATATCAGGAGGAAAATAAGAAAAGTAAAGAGTGAGTTGCGTCGTAGAATGTTGGATTCAAATAGGTTTTGAACGTCAATTTACGAATGTTGATTTTGTTGGGAAAATAATCTGGATTTTTTTTGATAAATAACTATGATGTGGTGATAAAACTCAAGAATGGGTTAGTATCTATTATCTTTTTAAATTAAGGAACCACGTGGAATAAATAACGATATTGTGGTGTTTGTTTATAGATGAGGGAAAAAAAGAAACTGTGGACCTTTCGAGGCGTGGGTTGAAGAAAATAGAGAAAGCGCCCGCTGAGGAATCTAAGCCGATAATTAATTTAATCCTCGACCAAAATGAACTCCAACGGCTCGATAACATCGACACATATAATCGCGTCGAAAATGTAAGTTTACATTCCGTTACTATTTAATCAATTTCACGAATTTATGCCTACTATCTTTTATACCATTTTTAGCTAACCATTAGTCGGAATTCATTTTTATAACGGATTTCATTTTACTAGAAGCATTAAATCTTAACAAAATAAAACATACTTTGATGATATGTCATCTCAAATAAATTATGTGCATGACTAAGTATTAGCTCATAAATTATAGTGAGAACATTATAGTTAACCATAGAACTTCTGTTTGTGTTTAGTTATCAATATGCAACAATTTCCTGCTACGCATGCATGGTGTGTCCAGATTGACGAACATCCGAATACTGGCTCTGAGCAACAATGGAATACTACAGATAGAAGGCCTGAAAGACCTGATTTATCTTAAAGTTTTAAAACTAGCTGGTAAGTTCGATATATGGAATACTCTAGCACATTCACCATATTAGTTTAGATGACATTTTGAATGCAAGAGCATAAACGCATTGGCGTGCCCTGATGCCAAGCCACAAATTTCGCCATATTTTTTGTCACATATTTGTGACGTTTGGCATACAGGGCATGCGCTTGCTGGTCTTGTTTATGTGACACTGGCGTTCAAAGCTTAAATGTAAATGTTGTAAAACAGTACAGCTGTAGAGTCTAAAAAGGTTTTCTGGTTTAAAGTATTTTCAGACTAATAATGTAGTAATTAATGAATTACTTGAAACAGGATAAATATAATATTGATGGACAAGAAATCAATTAAAACCATTAACAAGTTTTCTTTAAATATTTTGCTGAGCATGTCCTAACCAAAAGTGTTATCAACTGAAGATTTGCTTTGAGATACAGAATTGTTACTATTTACTAAGTTACTACTGTTTACTAACTAAAGCATAAAATAGCACTTATATTAAACTGTAGTAGCTGCCATCTATCAAGTTAATGGTATAGAATAACTCATTACTGAGATATCCATGCTACATTGAGTATGACTAGTTTCACTACTAGAGAAAGTGAATTTAGAATGTTATATTAGAGCCATTACTTATAGTGCTGTTTGTAATCATACTTAGTATGCATGGGCGTGCAGTAGGCTACAGTAAGGGCATTATGTATGAGCTGGCCTACCCTTACTGTAGCCTACTGCACGGGCACGTTAGTATGGGTAATTATCACAAGTAATATACTGAATTAGATTGAGGGGAGGACACCTTTTAGTGATAAAGTAAAAGACTCAGTAATCTCGAAGGAGTTGAAGAGTACAGTCAAAGCATCAGTGCAGTGCATAGAGATGAACTCGTATACCCACAACATAATGTTTCGACCCTGTACCAGTGTGCCTTGACATAGTGAGATTAAAGAACATTCCATATATCTATGATCTCTCTTGCAGGTAACAACATTAAATCAATAGAACACTTGAATCACAACATGCACTTGGAACATTTGGACTTGTCCAACAACCAGATATCCTTCATAGCTGATATATCTTATTTGAAGAGTTTAAAGGTTAGTGGTTATTTTTTATTTTATTACATTACTACCCCTGCCCTGTTTTTTCTCCGGACCATGGCGTGATGTATAGTCTATAACCTTCCTTAAGATTTGAGCAATCAAATACACAATTTTGTTTTTTATTCCAACTGGATGTTCCCGAGATTAGAACATAAAAAAATAACAATAACATATGCTTTTAGATATGAGTCTTTTTCTCACATACAGTGAGATAAGAAAAAGTAGATGCTTGTTTCCTGAGTAAAAAAAACTATGAGTTATTTAAATACTCATTTAGCTTTCATTTATTTATACTACCTACTCAAAGCAGTAGCCATCAATATAAAAATATCGCAAAACAAACAGTATACCCCCTTTTCAGGTATTGCGTTTATGCTGTTACAATCATGTATATTGTGGAATAATCCATAAGCTCAATCAGAAAATACATAATCCTTATTACGATTTTTAATTTAACCTGTATTGTCCCACTGTTGGGCAAAGGTGTCACTAAAGCCAAAGGGGAAGGCAAAAAAACTAGGTGATGTGGTAGTGGTAACTTCTGACTGCCTTGAATAATAACATCTCTCTTTTCCAGCACTTAAATCTCGAAAGGAACAGGATATCAGATCTCAGGCAGTGCGACCGCTACCTTCCAACACACTTGGAGCACTTAGGGCTGGCACACAACAGTATCCAGGACTTAAATGAGATCAGTCACTTGGTGCACCTGAACAAACTGGAGAGCTTCTCTATACAGGGTAACCCGTGCGTCGCGATGGCTGGGAAAGACAAATTGTATCCTTTTTTAATCATGCTGCATTGGGCAAAAGCCGCCTAAAACAGGCAGTTAACGCCAATCTACTTTTTGCCGAGCTGATTGGATTGGCGATGGATGCTTGCTTTCTGCCTGAATGCGGCCTTATTTGTTTTTTTATTCGTATCTGACAACAAGTATGGCAACTGCGAACTAAGATAGACCTTCACACTGCTGAATTCCAACATTACAAAAGAATGATTAAATGTGTGTTGTTTTTGTTCCTATGCTTTAGAATGGTGGTTACACTATTACCAATCACCAGTCATAATTTAACATGTTCACAGTTACACTAAAAACATTTAAATTCAAAAATAATATTCCCTGACTACTTAAACAGAGGATTTGATTACCGTCCGTTTGTACTCAACTGGATAATGAGCGTCAAGTCTATTGACGGCTTCGTCGTCAGTGCTATAGAGAGGTAAGATTTAAAAATGTTCACAGCCGATTTTTTTCCGTGACTCAGGGAATATGGACTGAAGAATCTGCTATCTATCCCATACAATTAAATAGTTTAAATGACAAAGTTTGGATGTCCTCGTATGTTTAAGGTGGAAGAGCCAGGGTTGACCGCGAAATACAAATTTTCTTGTGTTTTTTTTGCAATTTGCAAGTCAATGTCAGGCTGTATGTTGAATAAAATATGATTCGCGACCGTAACACTTATTTATTTACAGAATTATAATCATTAAAATAATCAATACAACCCTCCAAGTTCATTTAACTCGATTGAATGGTTATTTCATGAAAAAGTCATTCAATCGAGATACATGAATGATACAACCTGTATGGATGATTTTGATTATTGTAACTCAATAAAGCCATATTTGTTACGGTCGCCAATCGTATTTTTATCAACATACAACTTGACACTGACCTGCAAAATGCAAAAAACGTATGAAAATTTGAATTTCGCGGGCTACCCTGGCGCTTTCACCTTAACTAAAACCGGCTAAGCGGATTATAATGAAATTAGTCTTACAATTACTTGGTTTGGGGCGAGGGTTTTGATCCTTTACTACCCATTGGTTAAAAATAATGGGCACCAAATAACGTTCGTGTGTTCGTATGATCATGCGTTTTTCGATCAATATTTAGTTTGACCAATGGTCAAATAAATAACTAATAGTTAAAAGTTGATAACCATGCACTAACATGCGTTATCGAAAATCCCGTTTTAACGAAATTTTTAGCACAATTTTAAGTATTGTTTGAGTTAACTACGGATCAATTAACGCGCTCTTAGATATAGAATACTTTCTGTACCGGTAGTACGTTAGCGTGAAATAATTTTCGACGTTCACGCGAGTGAAGTTGAGGGTTCAAGCTAGACCTCTATAAAAGCTTCATTCATTTTCAGTTTGAAAGCAGAATGGCTGTACAGTCAAGGCAAAGGACGTCACTACCACGCGGGGCAGCACCAAGAGTTGTGCGAATACTTGGCGTCTACCTGCCCCCTTACAGCTGATGCGCTGGAGACCGAAGACCAGAGGAAACTTCGCCTTATACTCAGCAAGGTAGGGTGGAGTTTAAAATAGTGGTTGTATTAAAATAGCTTCGACTTCGCAGTCCAAGATGATGAAATGAGAGAAGTCAGTAATTGGCTGTTTTTTTGAAAGAGGTTCTAACGAATTTTAAACCTTGTAGATTCTGACCGTATGTCATTGACGATTAATCAAATATGTTTTAGTTGTGGTACTAAACTGTGTCGTATCACAATTGTTTGGGTCGGCATAAATTGCGATTACTACACAATTGATGCCTACCAAAACTAATGCGTCTGCATTGGGTAGCTTTGTTTTCCAAAAAATATGCACTGAGCAGCACTGAGCACCGAGGCTCCTCCGCAGACACTTGTAGAGACGGCATTGTCAATAATTTATAATTATAAAAATCGAGCCTGACAGTTCTGTCTATGGCTAGCGCAGCAGAACTAGCTTCATTTATCTGATTGACAGACCTTGACAATTCAAACGTAAAACGATCTATTTGAAATAAAGGATTTTGATTTTTTTAGTGCTGTGACCTGATAATTTTTTATTATTGATAGAAAAGATGGACGGATTGAGTTAGGAGTGTATATTAGTGAGTGATCGCTTGACGGCTGGCAGGACAGAATTGAAGCAAAAACGTGTTGCGCCGACCCCAAGTAACATGGGATAAGGGCAGGAAGATGATGATAAGATCACGTATGACCACAATCTCTGTTGATGGGAAGCATTGATTTGGAGGACGGTAGAGCGCGCTTGGCTTGAAGTAAACTTTTCACTCTTTACTTAAAGACCCCAAAACTGAAAGATTCCCGGCGGGAATTTCAGTCCTTAGCTGTATGAACAGTGAAAGCATTCCCAAAACGTTTTTTTACATATTTATTTTAGACAATTGCAAGGTAAAGGCTTCCATTCCTCCCGGCTTTGGGCAAGTGTGGACCAATCCTGCCGATAGGCTACAAGCTCGTCCCGCCATCTTCGCCTGGGTCTTCCGCGATGTCGTCGGGCATTTATTTTCTGGGACCCACATTGTGGTTGCTTTAAGCCCATGAACCGCTCGACATACGGCAGACGTGGCCGGCCTAAAACGTTGATATAAAATATAATAAAAAAAGATTGTGTATCTTTTATTATATAACGCAGGCACAACACCACCAGCAGCAACTGAAAGACCAAAACCACAGTCCATTGAAGCCAAAGTTACAGTCGCCGAGAATGCAATGTAAGTACTTAGAAACTATTTATGAGGAATAGATAAATCTGACACTAGTCTTATCAAGAGACTGTGTTAACCATTTACTGAGTTGCAGAGGTCAGTAAGGCAGTCGCTTCATGTAAAATACTGGTACTCAGCTGCATTTGGTTGCATTGGAAGCCAACCCCAATATAGTTATGTCAGCATAATAGTATTAATAGTGCAGGCATAGCAGCATTAATACCGAATGAAAATCGTTTTAAGACCACATTCACATTTAGGCAACTTTAGCAGCGCTTCAGTCGCGCGGCTAAAGTTTCTAGTAGTTTCTTTAGCTTTTGTTTCTTATAATGTGAAGGCATGTGCTTCAGCCGCGCCACTGTTGCGCTACTAAAGTCCTTATGTGAAATCGGCCTTTGTCTACAGTATATAATAATACTATTTAAAACTGATACGAACTTGAAGAATATATTAATTTTATTGTTGAGAAAAATAAAACTCACCGTCAGCGCCTGTTTGCAGGTGGAAAGGTCATCAGTTAATTTGTTGAAATGACTGAGATGCACTGAACTCTTTTGAAACTCGTTATAAGTACAGCTGACCGCCGATTTTTCAGCTCCATAAAGCATTCAGCTCCATAAAGATCGTAAAGTATAAAATTACTTTATACTTGAACATTTTCAATATGGTTCATGTACATGACTGACGTATAATCCCGTCTCTCTTCAGCTGACGATTATTTTTTTGTTCAAAATGAACTAAAAATTATCTTATAAATTTTGGCACGGTATGAAAATACTCGTGGCATATTTTTTTAACAACTTCAACACGCTGTCACATTTAGCTCCACTACTGCTAGAGTAGCTGACGTGACGGCTTAACTATTATTGTTATGAATTTCAGTCGGTATGAAATGACTTGTTTAAATGCAGCGCCATTTTCCGGATTATAATTAACGGAGCCTGCTAGGGCCAGTGCCTGCCAGGGTTGCGGAATTGTTCTAAAGAGTTACCGCGGTCCTGGAACACAAAGGGAATTTTAGAGGAACACGGGAGGGTTTTGTCAGTAACAGCCTGACACTCCTCGCTCCGCCCAGAGCGGGAGAAGTCATATTATGATTTCCCATCGAAGACAAAAGGTCCGTAGTACTCACTACAGCAAGAGTATGTGACCAGAGGGCCTAGCGCGAATTTTTTGACGTATAATAACGTTATAGTTTCGTTAAAGTAAGTGAATCTGAATATAAAAAACTACAACTCCATAGTATTTTGGTTAAATTGTATGTGACTTACACAATTTGTATCATACAAGAATATGAATATAGTATCCAATTCAAATAAATATTATGTGCGAAACGAGTATTATAGTCAAATTAAATTACTTACAGTAAAATTTTACGTTCCGTCAAAAACATTCGTGCTAGGCCCTCAGATGTGCGATCGTAAAAGAATCAGGGAGTATGTAAGGTTCGTAGCAGGTGTCGTTCTGTAATTTCTACCTACCCCTTCTGGAAAAAGACAAGTTTATGTATGTACTCAGGAAAATTAATTGTTTAGCTACTACTGCCAACTTTATTTGTCCATATTCACATTCACCATTTACTTTTATTTTTCAGATCTATTGTTCAATGTGTAAATTTATAAGTAATAGATTATAACAATCACAAAAAACTGTTCATTCTATTAAATGTACGAGGTCTTATCGCGGCTATTAGGCGTAATGTGTCTATTTCAAAAATAATTTCAAAAAAAAATTTTAAAACGACATAAAAATTCAAATGGATACAAGTCGTTCGTCATCGTTCTTAAATAAATACACTAAACGTATGTTATGCAGACGTTTCGCAAAGGAATGTTTGGCCAGTTGATTATAAGTTGGAATTTGTGGAATAAGGCTAATACAGATTCAAGTTTTGATTAGCATTCCTTCATTTTAATATAGCATTCATAACATAATGTAAACCAACAGTCATTTAGGACTTTGAACTTAGAACAAGTAAACTTAGGAGCTCGTAGCTAAATAATAATAGCCGCACGGGTCGAACTTCGGGGTTATGCTACCCTTGCGGAGATCGGTCTGTGGATGGGTGACCAATGACCATCCACTACATACTGAGTTTCCTCTGCGACTAGGAAAGTACGTTAAGCCGTTAGTCTCGTCTGTAATTTAAACAGCGTTGACCTTCGTTACAAATAGCCAGAAGACAGAAAAAGTGACACGTCTTGCTTTTTTTTTGTGTCATAGTTACTGGGTTACTGGGCCAGTTACTGGGTAATCCCAGTAAATGATGTGTGAAGGTTAAATAGACAGTCGGTCCATGTAAATACTGGTATTCAGCTGCATCCGGTTAGAGTGGCAGCCGACCCCAACATAGTTGAGACAAGGCTAGGCAGATAAACAAAATTGCCAATGTCAAAATTAACGCTGAAGTTAATTTTTTTTTGTGAAAAAAAAAACACCACTACTTTGTACCAGGAATGTATTAATGCCATCATGATTCCGTTGTCAAAAAAGGATGATGCTATCAGTAATGTATTGCTCCATCTCTTTCTCGAACTAGAATCATGACGGCATAAAAGGCTATTATCGTAGATGTCATAGGACAGTGACCTCACATGTCAATCCTGTCACGACCCACGCGTTTGATACACAATCAGTTATGTCCTTATTATTGGCGTGACTGATTTTTGCACGAAACTAATCTGAACTGTGACTCTAAACGGGTAACATTTTTACTGCAATATGTGGTTACAATATTTCTGCATTAAAACGTTTTAATGCAATAGGTAAATGTCAGCAATATGTCTGAGCCAGTATGGCTAAATTTCTTTCTTCATTTTTTCTAGCCCATTTAGGGACACCAAAAATAAATGGCTACATTGCTGGCTACACTTAAAATATTTTTGTATGGGTATATTGCACAGACTGACTTTAAATGCTGGCAATGTTGCTTTATTGCAGTCAGACATTGCAGTAAAAATATAACCCGTTTAGAAGCACCGTTATTGACGTGTCTAGTGGGCAACTTAAAACGCAATAAAATCACTAAGCTTCAATTGTAAACAAAGTAATGTTTAGTATATCTGCCGATACTCAAGCAATTATAACTTGCAGCGCGTATATCAACGCCGCGTCACATGGGCCGCTCGCCCGACCGCCTGACGTCGAGTTACCACGCAGCGCTCACCAAGTCTTCGTCCCCCTCGCACCAGATGACGTCATCGCTCTGCGGCGACCTGCCCGGCATACCCACAGCCATGAGCCAGAGCTTCGACTCGCCCGGACTACTGTATGCCACGGAGAAACGAGACAGCGCTAGAGAAAAGGAGAGGGAGAAAGTACAAGGTATGTGAGGAAAAAAGTAGTTCTTCTTCGTCGTTCCCTCACTACTGAGGATCGCCTCTCATCTCCAAGACATGCGGTCTTCTGCAATGTGGACCGCTCTGTACATGCCGCCAACAGCCTTGTTTAGGGCGTCGGACCATTTTTCAGGCGTTCTAGCTTGAGCGCGATTTTCTTCGACCCGGCCCAGTATCATGAACTATTCCAAGACTATGCTTGGATGAACGCATATGTCTAAAAAAGCTGAGGGCATGCTTCAGACATATTACTTAAAGCCGTTAAGGTTAAACGAAAATAAATAAGAAAGAAAATATTTATTGTCACAGAACGGACATGCATACTCGCACATACAAAGTATAACTTAAACTAAAATTTCTTAACTGTAGTTGAGTAGTACCATTCGTATTGTGGCGGCGGTTTAGCTGGCGTTAAGTGTTAAAATAAGTTTGGCATTGAGAGATTATTCTGACTTCCAAACTGGTGTGGCAGGCTCTTTCTACATCGTATGACAGAATAAACGCAAAATCTAAAAAGGGTCATCATTATGAACAACTTTTACGATAGGGGCCAACCTTGAAATCGTTGAAAACATTCACATTTGTTGAGTTCCTCACATAAATAATATGGGGCAGTCGACATTTTTTCGCTATTTTGGGGCTGCCTCCTTAGCTGAAGTTATTTATAATTGTTTCGCTTGATGTGTGAGCATTAAAGCTATGGCTTGTTTAATAATTTCAAATTAAAAATCTTTAACCGGCGATGACTTACTCTTCGACTTTCACAGAGAGACCACACACAGAGATACCGCAACCCAAACCAGCAAACCATTCTCTAGAAGCAGCATCGAAAATGGTTCCCGTACCCGAATCGTTAATGAGTCCAGACTACCAAGACCCGATTTACGATATCCAAAGATCCATACCAAAGCCTACCAATAACTCGATACACAGCGTTTCAAACACCTCGTCACAGTCCAGTAACAGTAGTATACACGAAGACAAGCCAAGACTCGCAAAAAACATGAAAGGGTCCCCGAAACTACCAAAGAGCGCTACTTCATCACCTAAATTAAAAACAAGGATGGAACAACGGAAAGGCAGCCTATCGAAAATAGAAGTGAAACATGACGAGAAAAAACTGAATGGCATCACAAATGATTCGGAGAATCTCGGGGCAGATATCATGAAGTTAGCATCGAATCAGAGAAGGCAGAAGAAGATGAGCGTGGAGTCTATGGCTGCTGTGACCATACAGAAGATGTGGAGAGGGTATAGAAGTAGGAACCTCAATAAGGATACTCTAAGGATACTGCACGCTATTCAAGCGGCGAGGGCCAGACAACATATACAGTGAGTTCAATGCAGTTTTAATTATTATGCATTATCCACAGAATAAGTTCCTTGACGTTGATACATTGTGATATGCCACCGAAAAATTGCAAACGCCGTACGATTGTAAAATATCGTCAGATATTGTAAACTATTATTTCTTACTAAGACATGATTGAATTTGGATGGGATTTATTGTATACAAAACGATTTTTTTCATAATTTATCGAGAAATTATCACCTAATAAAGATTTATTACAATCTTACGGAGTCTGCAACTTTCCGGTGACATATATACACCATATTTTTTCTCAGTCTTACCAAGGATTACCGTGTTACCCAGTTAATGGGTTGTGGAGGTCTGGTAGGCAGCCCCTCCACGTAAAATACTGGTATTCAGCTGAATCCGTTTTAACTGGAAACCGACCCCAATATTATTGGGAAAAGGCTAGCAGATGATGATTTTTTCTCTCAATTTTTCATCATGAACTCGCAGCGGTCCGCCCCATTGCATCATATCCGAATCCCAGAATGGTCGGACCGAAGTAGCCGTAGTACTACTCGGAGGAGGGTTGTGCATTAGATCCGATCTCCGTCCATCCGAATTCAGAATCTGTATGAGCCGATTTAAATGAAATTTGGTACGCCTAGATACTAGGTCTGAAAAGTTAGTTACGAACATTTTCGAAAAAGAGTTCAAAGAGAAAGAAAGTATAATTTTTCACTTTCTATAGAAAACTTAAAATTGCTCTTTCCCCTAAAGTATTTTTCTAAAATGTTGGCAGCAAATTTTTTAGATCTAGTTATCTTGCGTATGTGTACCAAGTTTTATTTAAATCGGTTCATTCATGTCCGAAAATAGGGGCTTGAAAGTTTGTTTGAAAGACGGTGAGGTGTAAACATTCTAAACTTAGTTTTTTTCTTCCAATTTGTAGGAGGTTGACATGCGACATGGAGGCGACGAAGGCAGCTTTGGAGTCAGAACGGAAGATTCAGCAACTACAGATGCAGGCTATCAACGCGTTGTGGAAGAAAGTGTCTACTTTACAGGCTGCTGGTTAGTTTACCTTAATTTCACCGTTACTTTTAGCTTACGAAAAGGTCAACATTTCGCTAGTTCTACATAAAGACAGTCCCCCAAAACGCCCGCCCGTCACCACTTCCTAGTGGGAAGAAGAAGTGGCGCAACAAACTCCCCAGCAACACATCTGTCTGTTGAGTTATAAGAACTATCACTTATACAAAGGTATGTAAGTAGTCAGTATTCTTACAAAGAAAACAATACAACAAAGGTAACACGTAAAAACATGAAACTTAATAATTCGCTACTTGTAAGCTAGCACCATCATGCCAGCATAAGCAGACAAACTCAAGCATAAAAACAATATCAAAACAAACTAAATAAACCTCCAGACATGAAGGGTGTGCCCGCAAACATTAAATGTTGCTATCAACCGGGAACAAATACAGACGTCAATTTGCTACTGAGATATTCAAAATGTAAAAGCCCAAATACAGGTGATCCTCTCATATCAGGGCCGTGACCGGGATGTATCCGGGCCGTGATCCGTCACAACGCGGTTTGACCCGGGCACGGCCCCGACACGGACGTGGGTGAACGACTTCATATAAAATGTATGCACCAATATTTTTTAAAGCTCCAGACGGACCACGCTCCAGCCACGTCCCGGGCACGGATATTTGTGGACCAACCTTAACACTGCCGGTTAACCACCCAGGATCCCACACTTGATTTTTTTCACTTGATCCACACATAGAAGTAATAAGGGAGATGAGCAGACGCCATCGCGGGTGGATAAAACTGGCACAGAAGCGTGGCGATTGGCACAGAAGAGCGGCCTATGGTCAACAGTGGGCGAAGTCGGACTGTGGATGATGATGAATTTAATGTAAATAATAAATGAGGTTTTTCCTTTGATTTTAGATAATCACAAGCAAAGGTTATCGGAATCGGATGACAGCACAGACGCGTTGCGACAACTGTCGGAGACGTGTTTCAGTCTACAAGCACAGGTATGTACCAAATTTCAACTGGAATTTAAGAGGCCGTACACGAAATTTTGCCGATTTCGCTGATTTACGTGATTTTACAGACGTGATTTATCAGTTAAATAATGTATTTCTATAAGTTTTAACGGACAACATGAAAGATCAGCTAGTTTTTTTTTTTTTTTTTTTATACAATTACAATTAATCGACCACAAACCGACGACGGTTTTGTCACTCACTCACTTTTTACCACTTTCATATTAAATTTTGAATAAAAAAATATTTAATTTGTCAAATTTTACGGAAAATGGGCAAAGAATTGCTTTTGATTTTAGCTATTTAGAACTCTCGTTCACAAAATTAAATAGCAGTTCATAATCAATCCATTTGCTGAAAAAAAAAAAATGTAAAAAACTTTAAAAAAATTGTCAATAAAAATATTTAAAACAACCTAAATCTCGCCTTATAATATGTCGAAGTCATAAGGGAGGGACTCTGATCTATTATAGGTCGTCCCTGTACTGCTTACCTATGGACCCGCCCACCCAGACTTGAGGTCTCTGTATATCGGCTGGGCATGACAGGCCATCAACACATCACGGTCATCTCCACTTATGTGCTACTTGCCATCCCGTCGGAGAACACCTCCGCCATAAAAGATGACCTAACCAAACTTCTTGGTTTGAGTAACTCCGTCCTACTGGCGCCCCTCCTGGAATAGTCACACGAGCAATGCCAGAGGCAGAGCCTTCGCTCCGATGCATCCCACACAATGCTCTCCCAGCACTACCAGTAGACCAAGCTCACCTTCGCATGGTGGATGCTGAATTTGAACGTAGATCTTCCATCCATCTCGTTGAGGACCCCGAAGACCCCCTGCCCTCCGTCACTCCAGCCGAGGTAAAGAAGATCATCGACCGACTCAAACCCAGGAAAGCCCCTGGGTCTGACGGTATCACCAACAGGGTGATCCGACTTTTCCCCGCTTTCCTGATCATGTTGATGACCACCATCTTCAATGGCGCGCTGTTCAACAAAATGTTTCCACAATCGTGAAAAGGAGCTACCGTTATCGGTATTCCTAAACCTGGAAAGCCCAAGTCGTCCCCGACCAGCTATCGCCCCCTGCTCAGCGGCCTAGGCACAGTCTACGAGAGGCTTATTTATAAGCGACTCAAGGATTATGTCGAAGCCAAGACCCTAATTCCCCCCGAGCAGTTCGGCTTCTTGCGCCCAACAGGTCCTCCGCATCGTTGAGCACATCAGCAACCGCTACCAACGCGGCCTAGTGGCGGGAGCCCTGTTCTTCGACGTAGCGAAAGCTTTCGACAAGGTCTGGCACAACGGTCTGATATATGTACAAGTTATGTCGACTCGGTGTGCCAGATCGTCTCGTGCTCATCTTACGAGACTATTTGTCGAACCACACCTTTTGGTACCGTATCGAAGGTGCGCTTTCAGCCCCCACCCCGTTCGCGCCGTAGTGCCCCAGGGCGGTGTGCTCCCGCCCCTAGCGTTCACGCTATACACCAGTGACATCCCGACCACCTCCGGGACGCACCTAGCCCTGTTTGCCGATGACACGGCCATATACCGCTCCGGCAGTAGCGAACAGCACATAGCCCGAGCCCTCCAAAGGTCTGCCAACGCCAACGTTAACTCTGAGAAAAGCCAGGCGGTCTTGTTCTACAATCCGCGGGCTCGTTTTCCCGTTCCCCTTAGCCCGATCACCATGTTTGGTAAGCCGATCCCTTGGGAGAAGCAAGCCAAATATGTAGGCGTGATCCTCGACCGACACCTTACGTTCGGTGAGCAAATAAAGACGGTACGTTCACGTGCCGCTTTCGCTCTCGGTAGGCTTCATTCAATGCCGAATGCACGCAGCAAGCTGTCCCTAAGATGTAAACTGCGCATCTACACTACGTGCATACGCGCAATCATGACCTATGGGTGTGCCACCTTCGCGCACGCAAAGTCATATCAAATCCATAGGATGCAAATACAGCAAAACCGTTTCTACGGAAGGCCACGGGCGCCCCGTAGTTCGTCAGAAATGAGCGAATCCATTTCGATCTCAAGATCCCGACAGTGAAGTAGTTCATGAAACGTCTATCCCAACGCTTCATCGAAACTGCTTCAAACCACCCTTCTCGCATCGGCCACCCGATACGCTCCATCTCAGATCAGTAGGATTCGCCGTCCACGACATACCCTCGTCCAAACCGACGACGCCATCACTCAGATTCAAGAAAGCTGTAGGGAAACCAGCACGCTTCGCATGCACAGAAACAGACCGCGTTCCGTTTTCCGGCCTCGACATCGAGGCCCGTCGCGACGCCCCTGTAAAGACCCTCCCCGACCTTTGATTACCGAGCCAGCTTGCGTCGCTGAACCAGTAGTTTTAAACTCCCAAAATAATAATGTTATGACCCAGCCTGTCCCTTGCTGTCCTCCCGAAATGACGCCACTAGCCGAGGTCCGTATCCCACAGGGGGGGATGGGCTAGTGAGCGGTCATTTAGCTTTAATTTAACTTAGTTTGTATGCCCTGGCTGGGGGCCTTAAATTCATTTGAGGCCACCACAGGATAGTCTGGTTAAGCAGTTGTGTACACACGCGACCGAGCACTCCCGCGTGTGTGCGTGTGCTTGTCGATTACCTAATTCTACCGGTCTCGATTTTGTATACGGCCTCTTAAACTCAATTTTGTGTGTGGCAAAGTTGTAATGCAGCCCATTCTTTTAGGACCTTTTTACTACAAGTGGTCTCTGAAAAACAAAATTTCAATTCATATTCCTGCATTTTTACTACACACAAATCAGCACCGCCGTAAACAGCGTTGCAATGCGGCAACCGGCCGCCTGTGTGACCCTATAGCTCAAATTCATTACTGTGTGGCGCCGCACCGCACCGTTAACGCATCATGTGGCTCTACCCTTACGCTTTATGTCGCCAGTTTCTGAAACATTTCCTCTGTTCGTAGGTGGCGGAACTGCAAGGCTGTATGCAAGAAGTTCTGAAGGCAGTGTCCACCAAAAGCCAAGCGGAGCCGGTGGGAACGCAGACGGATATTACAGCTATCATCACACCTCAGGTAAGCAAACTAAACTTTTAAAGATTACTTTGAAACGAGAATTTTTAGGGCGCCACCTCCCCGGGTGTGGGAATCGCGGCAAAAGTCTTGCCATGCCAGCAAATGTCTGTCCACGTTGGACATTTTGTTGTTTTGTTGAAATAGTTTCACAGCGAGTGCACTGCGCTCGGTTGGGTCTCTGTGCGCGCTCGCTAACTTCGGTGTTTCGAGGCGGGTGCGTGCCCTGTAGTGGACTTGTACTGCAGTCAATTAGGCTATAGACGTATCAGGAATCAATTAGGTCTATAGTACTAGTTGTAATACTGGAGACAATAAACATTCTACTATTCTGTGGCTCTGTGCAAAATGTTTCCAGAACACAAAATTATGCTGCGTAACTTGTTCACCATTAATTGTGGTGGATCAAAGACATAACAAGTGTGTGTGTTACAGGAGGAGCGCTGTACGTGGCTGAAGCGGCCGCAGTCCCTGCCGCTGAGCGCCACGCGCGACCCCGCCCCCACACGCGACCCCGCCCCCACGCGCGACCCCGCCCCCACGCGCGACCCCGCCCACGCGCGCGACCCCGCCCCCGCCCCCGCGCCCCCCACGCCGCTCCCACGCAGGGAACACAAGTCAGTATCACACGACATTGTAACGCCGAACATTGCACTTTTAGCAGACGACCACACTACTAATAATACAGAGGCATAGGAGGGGTTAAGGCTTTTTTCACAGATTGCGACTGGGATGCGAATGCGAACGTTACTTAAAAATTAGTAGAATTGGTACTCTGATTTGGTACGTGTTGGACAGTGGGCTTGGTTCACATTGTACAAAATCTGTTCGTCTAGACAGCAGTATGGTAACTAATCAGGTCGCCTGTTAGCAATATAACCGAACTTCGACAATTTTTTTTTCTATAAAATTAAAAATGTGGCCTCTGTCAAGGCACACATCTTTTCAATATTTTAGTAATATCTACACAGTAAAAGGTTAAAGCTATCCTCCATCTTTATTGGAGTTTTAGACTGTTTAGTCGGAGCCCAGGGAAGGGCAAGTGCACCCCACCCCTCGCATCCGCGCCTGGAAACTCAAACAATAGCCATTGCCTTGCTTAAACGATTTAACTAAAGAATGTTAACAATATTGCAGTGAAAAATCGAACGAAACGGCCGCTCTGGGTATAGAGCGGACCGAGTCCGTTATAGAAGAGAGATTGGCGAAAACGACCGAAGTGGATGTCGGTTCGAGGGAATGTGACGTCATAGCCGACTGATAGCACAAGCAGGTACGTACAGAGCGGAAACCTCTGGGTGGATGTCGACGACCAACACCGTTGTTATATACATGGTTAAAGAGATAGTATACGAAAATCTACTATGAAAACAATCAAACTTAAAGATCATCGCTTGAGAACGGCGGAGCAGCGAATACAATGCTCCCCACACCCCGCAAATATAGTGACTAGACAGGAGAGCTAATTAGTTTCGCTACCCAGAGCGAAAATGATATTCGCTTAGGTTTGAATAGCAGGATTACCGCATCCCATAGCTGGGTAGCGAATACTGCGTAGGTCTGTACAGGCCCTAAGTCAGCTTTAATGAATGGTACAGTTTTGCAAAGTTATTTGCGTTGACAGAAGGTTTAAATTACAATGATTGAACCGCGTCATTGAAAAGCAAACAGTCTGGGCAGCCAACCACTACTGATAAAATATTGCGTTTTGATATCAGATTGGTTATTTTATTCTGTCCTCATGCTGTCGTCAAATGGGGTGAGTTTTGACAATCTCAAAGATCTTATTCTTTTGAAAATTTTGTTAGTTAATAAAATATGAAGTATGCAGCGTATAATATGGAGTGTAGCTACATTACCAAAGAAATTCCGCAACTAATTTCTGCAGGTAAATGTCCTAAGATAGAGCAGATACACAAATTTAATGAGTTTGAACAATATTGTATTTCATAGTATCGAATATACAACTTTCAGTATTCTACAACTTATTTAAAACATACTACGAAGTATACTATCTCTTTATACTAACTAACATTATGGCGACATTTAATTGGTTTTCATTAACCTCTATATGTAAGAGAATTCCTAGGTCTCGCGATAAGGCAAATTGAAACTATTCATAATAGTCGTAAGGTTCATATTCGTGGTACGCTAAAGCAAAGCTTGGTCTGTCATGTGGGCTTGTTAAACAATTAAGGCATGACATGATATTTGTGTATGAAAGTTAAATCATGGTTAAGTTATTTGAAGAAAGCAGTTAAAGGCCTTTAAAGGTCACTTCTTTATATTTGCACATTTTTTTACCGCAGCTGCCTGTAAAGATATTGCCACTGCAAAATTTTGCTATCTGTACTAACACTTTTAAAAATATATTTGAAAAAGAAAAACATTTTACATTCATACAAGCAGCAAATCCATCGGTTTCGGATTTGCTGCTTAATTATAATGCTGTAAAAATTATATTATCTGTTACATACCAAAGAATGTTGAATCATGAAAGACAAAAAAAAAACAATGATTTTATAAACAAAAATGGTTGTTTTTGATACAAAGACATTAAGATTATTTAATATTAGAAAATTATCTCAAGGAAATTCGGTTGGTGTAAAAGAAAAAGAAAAAACAGTTTATCTAACTTTAGATGTAAGAAGTTTGAAACAGCCGATTGCAAAAATAAAATCAGCACAGCTAAAACCATTACGGCTGCATTCGCCGAAGCTTGGTCATTATTCTTGCTTTATCAATGACCAATATTTAAAACAAGACTGGATAAAAGGATTGAATTGCTGTTCGCTGATAACCTTGCCATTTGACATTTTTTGCTTATACAAAAAGGATGTTGCTTTACTCATCTGAATCTGAGGTAATAGAAACCATGTGAATTCCAGTTTTGTTATAAAATTTGATTCCAATTTCTTAAAGTTACAATTCCGTGTATCGCGGCCGATCGCATGATCGCGTGCGACAATAGTCAGAGCATGAATGTATGCGCCGTTTCCGAGGTCTGCGAAAGACGCGTGCGGCCGACTTCGGAAGCGGTGCCATACATTTTCACACTTTGACTATTGTCGCATCAATCGCGCGCGTCTGTCGCGTGCGACCGTCGCGCGCGGCTGCGATCGGCCGCGATGCACGGAATTGTACCTTAAGGATCGTCGTTCAGTATGATGTGTTTTGCATGACAGCGGATGCAAGTGATTAAGCCAACAGCCTTTATTTGTTAAATAAATTGAAATTCTCGTTCTTCGCCAGTCATAACAATATGCATTTTACCAAATTGCCCATAGTTTTAACAGAAACGTTTTATTATTATTTTTTCTAATCTGTTGGTGAAAGGGCGATCTGTAAATTACGCATAATATTATTATTATTGTAGTTTTAATTATTATTACTTTAGAAAATATTAGGTTTAAACGTTCACAAAGACGTGGTTGTTGATTTTAAACGAAAAAAATACGAGTATCCTGCAGTAATTACCAAGTTGCACTAAAAAGCCGCATCGGGTCGCGGCGCACCGCATGTCTAAGTAAAATACCCGTTGCGACTGCTGTTTTGTGTAAAGATTCATGCAAATTTGGTATGAACGACTGAAGCGATGTAGATGGAGTTTTAAAGCAAGGCCTTGCGTTGCGCCGCAGTCCGTCCTAATGTGCGCTAGCCTTTACAAAACAATTTCCACAAATATTTCTGGCAGCCAAATTTCTTAAATTACAGTGTATGAGTCATACACTGTAATTTCACTTAGTTAATGCACTGACTTCACTGCCATTTTGCAAGTAAACCATTGAATTTATACATTTTTACGACATACCTGTTGTATATTCACAGTAATTGTACACAAATCGGCTGATAAGGCAGTATTAATTGTTAAAAAATATATTTATTTCTAGTTGTGTGGTACATAAATGTTAATATTTATTTAGAATAAAATTATACAAAGATTAGATGAGAAGTTGTGTATGATTCTAGAACATTTCTAGAGCTTTAAAACGATCTGTCAAACAAATGTCACTTAGAAAATAAGGCGTTTATTTATATCTCAAATCAATAATAGGTAAACCACAGTCACAAATTTTCAAATAAGACTCTCACACCATAGAATGTGTTTTACACGGTTATGGAAATTGAAATAGACTCACAAGTAGTATGGAGGAAGAATAAATTATTTGCCAAAATAAGTTCTTTATTTAATACAGAAACTTAGTAGATTTTATACAAGCATTTGATACTAATATAAAACTATAGAAATAAGCCAATACTTTGGTTTATTTCTATAGTTTTCAGCCTCGCATCCAATAGGAAACATTTGACGCGCAACACGTGACGTTCCACTTGTTCGGCAACTTTGCCAGCTGGCACGCAACATGACAACGTGACAAGATACACTGGAGGACAAAATGTTCCTCAACGTGACGTGCAACGCTCAAATCTACGTGCGGGCAGTACGTAGATTTGTTGTTTGACAGTGACCCACAATATTTTACGTGACGCGAGACATGTGGCTTGCTACCGCTCCGTGAGCTCGCGCGGCTTGTGTGGAACATTCCACGTGGTTGTTGAAGGACATGTACCACATCATGTTGCTCCATTTGTTCCCTAGTCACTAGGGCCTAGTGTATCTTAGACTTTAGTAAACAAAAGTTCATCGCTGCCGTTCAGCATGATAAGCATCATGTTGCCTAGTGGATACGAGGCTTTCGACTGACTTGCCTAGCATGCACTTTATAGATAAGACAACAAGTTTATAGATAAGTATTTAAATTTAATAGGTTGTGCTATTAAATTTAAATTCTTATCTATAAACTTGCCTATTTCGCCCTCAAAGTGTTTCAGGAAAGACATAGTTTCTCTATTAAATAGAACACTTATTTTGGTACAAATATTAGTTGGGGAGGTACATGCTCCTACTAATGGAGATAAGGACTAGTAATGTCCTCTCATTTCACTTATTTAAAAGTAAAATGTCACAACCAAAACAGCAATTAGAAAAACCATTGTATTATTAAGAGGTTTGAATAAGTTTTATTGGTAATAATAATTATAAAAAGGTCACAAACGAGATGCCTTGTGTATTGAGCTTTATTTTTCGCGATATTTTTTTAGTTTTCTATTTTTATCGGGTGTGTCTACTAGTTATAGAATCTCTGCGCTTGAATATTTTTGGTTATAATTTTGTTACTTTTATCCATGATAGAATTGTGACTATTTGAATTTTGAGGATTACGCGAAAGCTTTGAGTTTGAGCTGTCGGTTGAAAACCGATATTTGCATACCGAAGTATATTTTCGCTTTTAACTGACTCTTGCAAGGGTTTTTAGACATCTCAAATATGGAATATTTATATTCTTAAAGTCCATTGATGAGGTACCCGCACAGTTATTGTTATATTTCTTGCAGATTGTCATTTCAAACTCAGATTCAAATAGTCCAAACTTATAATGGAGTTCTAATATGCTAAGTACTAGTCATTTTTAACAACGCATTGTCATTTTATTCGTACCTAGTGGTCAGTGCAATTAATTTTAGCTTCGCCTTACATGACATTAATGTGTTCATAAAACCTTGTTTTCTCATAATAAATAGTTTGATTAGCGCGAGTAGGAATAGATTGTGTAAATGTATTTTGCTGTACTTTGTCATTAAACTAAACTCCTTTTTGTAACAAGAAAAAAGTTCCTGTATTGATTGATTAACGCCGGAAAACTATATTTCCAATAAAAGAATACAGTTTCTCTTTGCGTTGTTTAAATCATGAACTTTATTTTTTAACAACGTATTAGGAACATTATAGGCCTGTCTTTCAAAGTACAGTAAATTGCGTTTTTTTTTACGAGAAAATGTGGCCGATATTGTATCAAGCCTAACAGAAATGTTAACCGTATTAACATAAGATAACTCTATTTATGATCTGTTGGTGTCTTCACAAATATGAGATTGACTTCTGAATATAAACTCTTATTCCGGCACACTTTTAAATTGTATGATTCATTGCCATAGTGAATTCTGTGGAAGTGCGCATTCTTTTCACAAAATATGCGCGAATACATATATAGTAAATATATTTAGTTTCTTGCCAAATCGACTTACTCCCAATTACTGTTGTCAATCTCTAAATTAGCTTGACAACCTGTTTGACGGTAAAGGCAAATTTGGCACATTCTTAACTACAAATACCAAATCCAGATTATATCAAATACAAATATAAATTAAATAAGATGCTGAGACGGTAACCCTTTCGGCAGTACTACTACTCTCTCCTATTATTTACTTTGTCTTTGTTGCTGTACGTTTATGTCTGTGCCGAATAAATGTTTTCTAATCTATTCTAAGATTGTGAAGTCACCATAAGGTTCCAAAGACACTTGCCGTCCTGTAATTTCAATTTAATTGCGTACCCACCTTATTTGTTGTTAATTACTTTATAGCCTGTATTTATTATGTTTTATAAAACGATTTTGAAACATTTGTCGATTTTTATTTGCCTGTACATTATAACTCTTCTCTTTTTCAGATCAATATATTAACAGAAACAATCCTATTTAGTGTGGAAAAGGATGATCATATGAATTGTATCGTTCCATTCATTCCTGGTACTGAAACTATTATGATTTTACATAACTTTTTTTACAAGCGCTGTAGCGGCATCAATGTGGCCACCACATGAAAAACAGAGAAGCGAAATTTGTACGGCAACAAAAAGAACGCAGCGCCATCTACGAAGAACTAACAACGAAATCCTGCATCGCGTAAGCAATGTTCTCCGTGCGATTTGAACATATATAAAAGTCCAAATATCAACTATCGGGCAGTTGCTCACCAGACAACAACCGCCTGGTCGGGAGATTCTCCCATTTTCAGTGGAGGTATGCGGGCTTTACTCTCTGTACCGCATAAGTATTCTGTAAATAGCCCTGATCGTTCAGGTAATCGATAACCAGTGTTATTATTATCAACGGAGTGGTTCGTACTTGGTTTCGTTGTAAAAATATTCCATAAAAAACACCGGCGTCCTTTTGGCTCACTAGTATGCTTTTACAATTCTACTAGTTATAACCAACTTAATACTAATATGTTGTTATAACCAACAAAGTTTTTAGGGATCCGTATTACTAAGACTCCGCTGTCCGTCCGTCTGGCTGTCTGTCCGTCTGTCCGTCTGTCACCAGGCTGTATCTCATGAACCGTGATAGTTAGACAGTTGAAATTTTCACTGATGATGTATTTCGGTTGCCGCTATAACAACAAATACTAAAAACAGAAAAAAAATATTTATGGGGGCTCCCATACAACGGACATGATTTTTTTGCTATTTTTTTTGGATGATGGTACGGAACCCTTCGTGCGCGAGTCCGACTCGAACTTGGCCGGTTTTTTTTTGTTTTAGGTTTCGTTCCCACACTTTTGCAAAATCTTGTTTTTGGCATAAACAGTCGTTGAAGCTCTCCAGCGTCGTATGCTTCCCACCATCTATACTTCTGGACACATCTATTGGCCCACCTTAGAGTTTAGGTTTCGATGGCCCCTACCGAAATATGATTGCTAGATTGAACAAAAACTGTTGATGCATTTTAAACCTGATACATTTTACCATCTTTTTCGATCGTATTGTTTTAAATTTGAATTCAGAATACCGTACGACATGGAGCTACGCCTAACAAGTCGGATATGCGCCTTGTTAAAGGCAATTGATTTTTGAATAAAAAACATGTTTTATCAAATAAAGGTTTAATTTAATAACGCGTGTTGCCTCCATGGGCATCTACCACAGCTCTCATACGATTAGGCATAGAGTTTATCAACCGCTCTATGCAATTTTGAGGGATCATCTCCCATTCCTCTTCTATGGCAGTTTTCAACTCCTGCATCGTCTGGGCAACTGGCTGACGAGCCCTAACACGTCTTTTTAGCTCGTCCCACATGTGCTCAATGGGGTTCATGTCTGGGCTTCTGGCTGGCCAGTCCATAACTGTGATGTTCACATCCCGAAGATATTCCCTGACGATGCCGGCCGCATGGGCTCTTGCATTATCATGCATAAAAAGGAAATTTGGGCCCACATAGTCCGCGTATGGTATCACGTGAGGTTCTAAGCACTCACGAATGTACCTTTCAGCATTTAATGATGGCAGCCGTGGTCCTGTAACAACCTCAAGTTGAGTTTTGCCGCTCGCGGATATACCGCCCCAGACAGTCCATGAGCCACCGCCATAAGCAACCCTCTCTTCAAAGCAGCATTGTGCGAAACGCTCTCCCTTACTTCGGTAGACCTTCTTCCATCCATCATTGCCATGTAGCACAATTTTAGACTCATCAGAAAAGAGTACACGGCTCCAATCTTGCTGTGTCCAATTTAAAAGACTGCGTGCGAAATGAAGGCGCGCTGTTCGGTGGGCTCGCGTTAGTTTGGGCCCATTAGCTGGCTTGTGTGGTACCATATCGCGTTCTTTTAACCTTCTCCGAACAGTTCGAGCGCTCACAGATACTCCGTGGAAGTCGCGAAGTTGGTTTTGTATCTCAATGGAGGTAAGGTGACGATTTCTCAAGCTGGTCGTCGCGGTGAATCGATCCTGCCTTTCAGTTGTGACCCGAGATCGTGGCCTTCCTTGGCGACGAACAAAGCCGCCAGTCTCTAGGTACCTCCGATAAACATTTCGGACCGCAGATCGACTTAAATTAAGTTGAGCACTCACGTTTCTTTGGCTGTGTCCGGCCTGAATAAGTGCCACAGCTTAGGCGGCGACTTCAGGTGAAGTATCCATAGATTATTGATAGAACCTCACCTTAATGTTAAGAATAAGTAATGTTTGTTGCAAAACCAAAGATATCAATCACTTTTTCAAGAATTAAATCCAAGTAAACCAATAAAACCAAGTTTTCTTAGTATTCGATTGTTTGATATCAACAAACAGGCTCCAAATTGTCTTTTGTTTCTTTAAATTCTGTGTTCGAAATTCAAAAAAAGACTATTGAATGAAATTGTGAATGTGCCAGGTTCAAAACTGCATAAAAACTTTTTGCTTGACCTAATATAAAATTTTAGCTAGGACCAAACGAAACTGAAAATACAAGGTGGGCCAATACATGTGTCCACAAGTATATAACAAATCACGCCGGATCATAAAAGCATCGGCGTACCCCCGAGTCAAGCCACAAATTGACCGTACTTTTTGTCACATATTTGTGACAATGGCTTTCAAAAGGTTAAAGCAAAAGTAAAAAGGCATCTTTTGCTGTTGTCCATGAAGTAAAGATCAAGGTCATTATAAAAGTTTTTTTATTTGTTAGTTACAAAATGAAAAACGAAATTAAATTTGATGGAATCTTATAATAGCATCTTTAAGTTTTCTTATATTTTTATTAGCAGTTCTGGGCTTCCGCAATTTCAAGTCTCTGTAACAATTTGTTAGTGTTTAGATTTTTAAAATACTAAATTTATTTTTATTTTTGAATTGGTTCTAATTTGTTGAACGAGGTGAGTTTTTCCTGTCTGACTTTTGGGAGAAGAAAATCTGCACTATACTCAGTGGTCACTGGTCTCTTTTGTTTTTAATAATGTGTTGAAAAAAAAGTTGATGTGTATTTCAAAAATTCAAATTCAAAATATATTTACATACTGTCGATTTTAGAGATGTTTTGTTCAAATTTAACATAAGGATTAATAGGATTCGTTCGTTGGTTGAAGTTCATAATATGGGTCTTTCCAAAATTAATTTTTAAATTGTTATCGTTTAGCCATTGAATTATTAGTCCTGAACTATTATACATTTTCGAATGAGTCTCTGTTCAGTTCTTTCCTATAAATATTGTAGTACAGTCATCAGTGAATAGTCATAGGATGCTCTATAGTTTTGGTAATGTCGTTTATGTAACAAAGAAATAATAATGGACCCAGTACACTCCCCTGTGGTACGCCGTAATGATATAAGTCTTGGTTTGGATAGGTAGGTTAGTTCAGTTTTATTTTTAGGACAAATTCTTTTAATTTTTGTTACTTGTTTGCGATTGACTAAGTACGACCTAATTAGTTCTAAGACATTACCTCTAATTCAAAGCTTATTTAATTTTGTGAGGAGGTTTCTGTGATGTGATGAAATCATTATTTGAAAAGAGTAACTATGGAGTTTCTTGTCCGTTCTTCTCCATAAGAATCTACCTTTCCGAATGGACAGTAGTCACTTTATTAATGTAATTCTATTATTTTTACTGAACTGTAAACGATGACGTTCAAAAGTGCCGTTTAATGGCCTAATTGAAATAATTGTTTTTTTTACTTTTGATCTACGGAATCAAACGCCTTCGTCACGTCATGTCAATGAATAGTGCGGTAAATGGTGTTTTTTATCCATATTTGAAATAATTTTATTTACTAAATCATGGATTGCCATATTAATATTTTTATGCTTTCTAAAACCATATTGTTCTTTGGTTAAAATATTGTTTTTTTTTTTCTAGGAAAGAGTGCAGGCCGTTTATTTTTTACTGCAAAAAATTTTTTTTTCAATTATTTTGGAAAAAACTGGGACAAGCTCTATAGGCCTATAATTTTTTATATTTGTTTATCATATTTTTTATACAGAGGTGTAGAAAGTTTTAACCCTTAAATGCATGATTTTTTGTTTTGTAAAATAAATAATATTTTTGTGCAGATGTTTGGCGATATGTAATGGGAAAAATAATGAAAAAAAACAAGTCAAAAATAAAGATTTTATTAGGAAAAAACTATATGTTGCCTTTTGGACACATTATGCGTTGAAGGAATACCTAATCTAAGAGTGGAATGCAGCAAAACATTTTCTTTCTTTGGTATGGCAAAGAGCAACAAGACATTTTGTGCACTCGGTGCGCGAAAATCCTACAACCAGGCAGTCTGCATCTATTTTTCTTTTCGCATCTTCTTTCGTTGTGGTCGGCACCATCCGTTCTTACATCTTTTACAGGCACAGGGTTGAGTGGTTTACGACGAGGTTTCTTCGCTTCCAATTCTCTTTCAATATTGCTTCCTTCCTTCGGTCTTCCTCTCTTTTCAACACTTTTTTTATAGTTACATAAAACCTCTGCCAACTCTGCTCTAAAGTCCTACATTCATTTTTTTTGGTCTGATTTCCATTATTAGCTTTTTATACAAAACCCACGAGTTGATGACCGCCATATCGATCAAATGATAGAAGATACGAATGTACCACTTTCTGCTCTTTATTCTTATCCTGTACCTTCCTTGATATTTTTTGGGCAGGGTATAGTTATTTCTTTTTTCTTGTCGTACCGAGACGATTCCTTTGGATGGTACCCAGATAGTGTTGGGCAATGATAATAATCCAGTTAATATCATTTGGCTAATAATCGAGTTAATGAGCAGTTAGTAGCCATTAATAGCAATTATGGATGATAACCCTGCTGTTAATGTTATTTTAGTGATCGGCTTAGGACTGTCAGATTAGACTTCATTTTCATCATCTTTGTAGTAAATAAATGTGCAATTTAAAACTTATCTGGCCCATTTAAAAATTTTCAATCAGCTAAGTATTTACATTGTTTTTTGATAATTAGATTTTTTATGTACTTAGTTTTTATTTTAATTCTTAATCAGTCATTTATTTGGGATATTTTGTTTTTGTTTTTTCGTTTTTAGTTGTTTGTTGCTCAAAAATAATTTTCAGCCTAATTACTGCTAGAAACACTAGATTCTTCAAAATCTCCTAAGTTTGGTACATCGATTGGATCGGACGCTAATGGATCTATTTCTGGTGTATTAAGAAGTACAGGTTCATTACAGTCACAGGATATTTCATCGATTTCTGATGTTGTGATGTTGTGAAGCAGCCAAACGTATTGGTTTAACAGCCATTGCAGTCCGATTATCAATAAATTTCATAATATTTTTTTCATTATCGTTGTCAAGAACTGTGACGTCTGATAAAATAAAGTTGATTTGGGACCTTAAATTCTTCAATATGAGAAATACTTTGTCTATTTTAGTTTTATCACCTTCAAATTTTTTTATAGCATCAGCAATCGGTCCTACGATACATGAAATCTGCTTCAAAAGGTTCCAAAATGATTCTTCTAGCAAGTTGCTTTTAACATCTGATGGAAGTTCTACGGCTTTCTCGTCTGTAGCTAGTGTTTTCAATGCTATTTTTGTGTTCTGTAAGCTTTTCAACAAGGTCAAATGACTACTCCATCTGGTTTTTACTGCTAGTTTAAGTGTTTCTCCAGAACCTTTTCTTTTCACTATGTCTTGAAGCAACGAATTAAGAACTTTGTGGTTTTTGATAGAGTTCACAACTTTAGTTGCAGTGTTTATAACTTTTTTATAATATATTTAATAATAAGGATGTGAGCAGAGCACCCCAGCTTTGTGATGTGTAGATGTTGCAATTTAACTAGCTGAAAAGCTTTTTGCATATTCTTCGCATTGTCTCCGATTAGAACAATGAATTTTTTGTCATCAAATTGTTTCATGATTCGAATAATTTGTTCAGAAATATATTCTGCTGTATGACGAGATTGTTCAGTAGCCGCGTCCAGAACGGCTGAGCGCGGCTCGCGAGCCGCGCTCAGACTTCCTGCTCGCGAGCCGTGGCACCCGAGCTAATTTGTGAAAAGTTCCGAGCCGGGCTCGCAAGCCAAGGTAAGCCGGTTTGAGCATTCAGTTTCTCTCCGTATAACGATGGAAAACCACGTATTATTGGCTGCTACGGCGCTTATGTTGTCTGGATATATCATAAAAAAAAGAAAAGAGAAACGGAAACTCTGGATTAAAAAATTGTACCAAAACCGAAACCAATACGGTAACAGTTTGTTAAAGGAACTAACAATCGACCATTCAGTCTCAAATTTTACACGCATGTCTGCGGGAGACATTGAATATTTGTGCTCCTTAGTGGCTGTGAAAATACAAAAATGTGACACTAACTACAGAGAAGCAATAACTCTACCCGAAAGAGTGCTGCTAACATTGAGATATTTGTCAACAGGAGACTCCTATAGCAGTCTTCAATATCTTTTTAGAGTATCGAAACAATCTATATTAACTATAGTTCCAGAAACGTGTGATGCAATTATCGACGCCCTCAGTGATTACGTTAAGGTAAATAAAAAACGTGGTAATTAAGCAATCAAATTATTTATTTATCTGCCTCATATTTAAATAACGTAGCTGTCACCAAAATTAAAGTCTAATGTTTCTGTAGTAGTATAGTAGCAGGAGTCAATTGTGTGTTCTGCAGATTTTCACCGGAAGTTATGGTTGACGTAGTAGTGGGTGGTTGTGTGTAATATCCTGGTCTATACATCTGATATTTTCCCATGTCCGTTTCGTGAATAATAGTATTAATAGCATTTTTAACACATGATTGAGTGTAACGATCGTATTTTCTGAGTTCATGTGCAATATGATTACCGAATGCTACACATGGATCATTTATGGAAGTTGAACTTTTCTCAATTATGGCAAAAGTGTCCTTCAAAATATATTGTCTAGAGAATCATTTTGTGCATTCGTATTCAGCCGTCTTTTCTTTCGCGATGGTTGTGGCGATGGCCATGGTTGTTGTGGCGATGGCGATGGTTCTTGTAGCGATGGCGTGGGTTCTTGTGGGGATGGCTCGGGTTGTTGTGGCGATGGCGTAGGTTGTTGCGATGGTCCTGATTGTTGAGAAGGATTGCTCTGTAAAAATAATGTTTATTTTGTTATTTGCAGACACCGTCCACAGAAGAAGAAAGGCTAGCAGTATCAAATGAATTTGAAATAAAGTGGAACTTCCCACATGTTATAGGGGCCATGGACGGGAAACACGTAACTCTTCAAATACCCATCAATATAAGTACTGATTACGACAACTACAAGAATTTTCCTAGTATAGTGCTCTTCGCTCTCGTGGATGCTAATTATAAATTGAGGAGTTCAATTTCAAAACCCGCCAAAAAACTTTTCATTAAATAACGGTAAAACGTAAAAAACCTTACAAAAATCATTATTCTAAACAACATCTTTAAAAAACCACAGTGACAGCTTTATATTGAGACTGGCAATACTTAAGAACTTTGTTTACTGGGAAATAATTAAAAATAACGGAAAAATAACCATTCATATTTTTGTTTTAGCGGATTTTGATGTATACATTTAATTTTAGCGGGGTTTGAATTAAACATTGTTCGTTTTAGCGGGATTTGCAACTGACAGGTTGGTACACGTGGATGGATTTATGCAGTCAACAGCCATGAATACTAAAATGTTGATGAAGCAATTTACATTATTTTATAAGATATGGAGAATCATGAAAATTAATACGGATTAAAGTTTGAAAATTATTTATTAATAAAACTAATACAGAATAATGAATGGAAGATGAAAGAAAGGAGTTCAGGAAGAATATTAAATATTTGTTTCAACATCCCCAAAACCATGTTCACAGTAATGTTCTTCAATAGCATTTCCACTATCGAAGCTACTGACTACTGGATCGACACTTTGCATTCTTTCTTCAATTTTTTTGTAATACTCTAAAGTAGGTAAATTTCTCCACTCTGTCCCAAAATGCTTTTCGAGAAGTTTGGCAACATCATCAACCTTTGCTTTCATCGGTATAATTGTGTTTGCTAAAATTAACTCTGGAGAAAGCATAGTATTTTTTTTATTCTTTTTTGTGATTATTTTTTTATCATTGAGTTCGCTTTTATAATTAATCTCTCCTTGAACTAATATATTCTCAGATTTTGACCTAGTTAAGAAAAAGCGCTTAGATTTCATAAAAGGAAAATGCCATGAACTAGTGGGTTTGATAATCGTTTCATAACTTTTCTTCCAGTCGTAAACTGGTACTGTTGAAAGGTCTGTGACAGTTCCATTTTCTTCAAGCACAGAGACGTATTCTGCTGGACAAGTTACAACTTCTTTAGTTTTTAATACTTTTTCGATTTTAGCGAACACACGGTCAGGAGGTATGAACGAATGTCCGACTATAGGGTATATTACTTCAACTTTTTTTACATGTCTAGGTGCTTCACAATACAGCCATTTACCCAACATAACAACCATTGCAGTATTCTTATTCTGTCCGGAACATCCGTCGCATACACGCAAGATCTTGATTTTCTCGTTGAATGTTGCTTGTTGTAGGTAATGATATACTGCACTTACAATTTCATTCCCTCCCTTCTTATGGACTACTTCACTCCAATAATATGAATAAACATTTTCTTTGTTTAATTTAGCCTTAGTATTTCCATCTACAATAGCAAAATGATAAAAATTTAACTGACGACTAAAATACGCTGACTGGTCTGGAAGCTTTGGTAGTGGCTGGTTTTTCTGACAATCGAATGTAATAGTTTTTACGGTATCATCGTCCTCTTGGAGTATTTTATAAAACGCTTTATACTTTAATCTGTGAATTCTTTTATTAGTCATAAGTTCATGTCGTTTTCTTGTATCACTTTCAGCTTTTATTTGTTCTTGCAGGGAAGTACATGTGGAGCAGACGTCTGTTCTCGGGGAACCAAAACCAATGTTGTAACATGTATTAAATATGTTGCGAAAAAAAGATTGCTTAACCTTACGATCATTCTGATGTTCTGCATTATAGACCCGCCATAATTTTCGAATATTAAGCTCGGCCGGGAGATTATAATCTTTGTGTTTTTGAGCGACAATAGTGACTTTCTTGGCACTTAAGTTTTTCAATGAAACATTCGACTGACACTCTCTTTGTCGCGTATTTTTGGGATTTTCGATCACCCCCTCTCTTTTCTACTGGATGACTTCCTCCGCTTTTATAAAATCTGCTCATAATAACCCTTTATTCTATCTTTTTTAACCAGAAGAGCATCCAAAAATGTTTTTTGGCAAACTGGGATCATTTGACCGTGGTTTCCAATAACATGATATTTAATCGCAATGTTTCTTTTAGAGTTTTCTTTTTTATTATTAGCTTTTTTTACGTTGCAATATTTTAATATGAAATGGTCTTGAGAAATTTTAGCCGTACATTTATAAAAATTCCTATGAAATCTGCTTATATCCTGGCGAGTTAATTTCGCTCATCTGAATGATTTTTGGTTATGATTGCATTGCGGGAACTTCGGCAAACCTTTGCTTTCATACCTGAAACAATATGTTTTAATTGATTAGGTCGGTCGGTGAGTTTCGGTCGGAGTAGAGCGGAGAACGTAGTAGTGAAACCACAATTTTTTTTTCTTAAAATCAGAAAGCGGTTCACAGAATACATCTACCTACAAAGTTTCATGTGTATAGTCCTAATAGTTTCGGAATAAAATGGCTGTGACATATGGACGGACGGACAAACAGACAGACAGACAGACATGACGAAACTATAAGGGATTCGTTTTTTGCCATTCGGCTACGGAACCCTAAAAATGAAGCTTATTTAATTTTATTACTTTGATTTCACAACATAACATAAACAGTAAGTAAGCTACATATTATATACCTACATAAAATCTCGATTTCGTTTCCCCAGAAATGGATGCAAGAACAAATAAAGAGGAAATTGACCGCCGGAACAGTTTAAAATAATTACTACTTTAATATAACCAATAGATTTGATAAAATTTTGCATAACACCATCCTTTTCACTTTAACATATAGTTTGATACAAAACTTTACGTACCGTTTCTTTTGCTCCGTCGTACGTTTCCATGTTGATCTATCACTTTTTCTCTTCCTGGCATGTTTAGGATCACATTTAGTAACAAATTGTGTAGAATCATCCATTATTTCTTGATAAAAAACCTAAAAAACCGACAGCACTTCTTCACTTTGTTGACTAAATCGCCATACTGTTTGTTGTGTTACGTTGAGCAAATGCCGTGCTGTGATTGGTCGATTTGGATTTAGCGGAATTTGAAATGCACTGGAACTCTTTTAGCGCTGTTTGCAACAAACTGTTACTTATGAAAGCTGATTTGTTTGGCTTTTAGCGGGATTTGACAACAATTTTTAAACCATGAAAAAAGAATGAATGATGGCGCTTCTTATCCAAGCGAAACAATTTTTTTGTTCAAATATCGTTTTGGCGGGTTTTGAAATTGAACTCCTCAATTTTTGTTTGTTAATGTCGGAAGTAAAGGGCGTATTTCCGCGGAGTTTTAAAAAATACAATTTTATATCGAAAATTAGAAAACTGTCAACTGAACATTCCTGAAGCGCAGATACTACAAATACCGTACATAATGAAAATACCATATTTCATATTGGGCGACAAAGCTTTTATGCTTACCAAATGATACTATGAAACCATTTGGAGGTAATCCAGAGGCGGGTTCCAAAGAAAGAGTGTTTAATTACAGACTTAGCAGAGCTCGCAGAGTCGTTGAAAATGCCTTTGGTATTTTAACACTTTGACAGCCGACCGTTTTTTTGCGCGCACTCTCTGGGACGCCGGCCATTTTTTAAGATATTGTAGGATTTTTAAGAGTGCGTTACCCAGGCAAAATGTTTTGCTTTAGAGAGATGAGACTTAAACAAATAATTAGTGTATCATGAGGAGCAATTTGTTTACTAATAGCAAAATTTGTTTGAATTGTAGTTTTTAAGTTATTTAAGAAAAACAAATTTTGCTGGAGTAACGTTTGAAACGTTACCCAGGCAAAATCGTCTTTCAAAAATTAGTTTCAGCACGGAACCAAATACATGAATAGATAGCTTTTGTTGAGTAGTAAATGTTTATAAATAGCAAAATTTGTGTGTGGTATAGTTCTTTAGTTATTTAAGATTTTGCTGCGGTAACGTTTTGGGATTTCCCAGATCTCGAAAACGGCTCAACGCAGAAGTTTGAAAAAAATACCAATAAAAGACCTTAATTTGTTTAAATTTGTTTAATCATTAGTTTTTGATTTGGTTGACGTAAACCAATGTAATTAAATGGTTTCAAAAATCAGAAGAAGCGGGTTTACATGTAAACCAATACACTTATAACCAAATAAACAGCTGTAAAAAATACCCGTGGTTCGACGCTTGTTTACAGCAGACATTTTAGATTTCATACTTTACACGTTAAGAAGATAAAAACAAATTTGATTTATTTTAGACTGGTCGTACTTTAGCGATCGAATACGCAGTTCCCATAACATTAAGAAACATGGCATACTTTAAACAAATTAAAATGATTCATGAAAATTCTTTCCTGTTAATTTCAGCCTTGAATTACGGCTCTAATGAAAGTTATCTCAAAAACAAGAATATGTCAGCAATTCTCTAATAAGCCGACCAAATTGAAAAGGTCACGTAAAAGCGACTGCACCGTACGTACGGGTAATCTTCGCAAATTAGCAGCTTGGTAACCGATGTTTTGTACAGTTAAGCAGAAAAACGTTATTCGTGAAGCCGATTTTTTAATATTTTTTAAGTGCAGTACCATATTACACAATTTTTACTAGTTAATAAAAGTGTAATATCATAGTGTATAATTTATAGTGTGATTTAAAACAATACAAACATATATACATGTAGCTATATTTTTAGTACTTAATTTGTTGTTTCTGTTAAACCAAATGTTTTATTTTGATACCACAACGCAAAGCCACGCTAAAAACGTTTTAACGTTCTTGATGCTAGTCAGAGCAGCGCGCATCGCTGTGTGCAATGCAACGCAACAGCTATATGCCTTGTCTTACTTACTCTTTAGCTGTGAGTAGTTGAGTACGCTCTATCTATGGGTACGCTAGCTCCGACCGAACCAATGAAACAATCAGTCGTGAACCAAGTGTTTTGGAGAGAAGTGCTTGTGGTTTATGTGTGTGTGTACGACGACGTCTTTGAACGATGTGAGTATTAAATGTTTTTATTTTACAGTACAGTTGTGTTTCAGTATAAAATAGTCATTCAGCGTATATTAATGTACGCTTTTTGGTGTGAATCAGAATAAAGAAAACTCGTCAAATGTGACCCAAAACACAATTAGCCCCGGCACAAAAAAAAACTTTGCCATTTTCTTCATTACAATTAGGAAAATATAGTATATAGTTTTTTTATCATTTCAATGGCTATCATGGAAATATTGAACCAGAATATCGCGCAAAATATGAAATATTATTGTTTTACGACAGACTCATCTCTTTATTGCTTAAAACTGTGTGTGTGATTATTGGCTAAAATAACAACGTGGCGGTCTCAGTGGTAGGCTTTAACTTTTAATTATTCTATACCTACGCCATGCTAGGCAATCGCGTTGTGATATTGCTCTTAGAATTAACGTAAACAAAACAAAAAGGATACAGTTTTTATACGTTTAAGCTATACTGTCATAAAGTTTCAAGCGCTTTAACGAATCTAGTATTATTCTCAATTATATTGAAGTGTGTTTGACAAGTCCGGTGAGTATTCGGTAATGATAGTTTATGAAACTTGTATAATGAGGGGTATTATACACGAGTGTTACAATACCTAGTTAGATATGTGCTGTTTCATACACGGTACTTTATATACACATTAATTGCAATCAGATCACACGAAATTCAGTATACGTACAACAAAGCGTAGGAATGGCGCCACGCCTAACAAAACCCAGCTCATCACTGCGCAAGCGCTTAAGCGGTTTATCTTTAGCCATCTTGGATTTTTTACGGCATTTATCGCATATTGGTAATTGGCGATCCCAACCTTAAAAACGACACCCTTTTTAATCTGCTAAAATGTCCTTTCGCGAAATATCTTGAGAAGACTGAAGGTACTGTACACCTACAGTCTTTTTACTGAAGTGTGCATTCGCAAATGTCTTTATGCGCAAGTATCCATTCGTGCGAATGTCTTTCTGCGCAAATGGCGAGACAAGTGTACTAGATTTTTAAAATGATAGGTAATGAAAATATTAATGTAAATGTGATGTGTGCCTTGCTTTTTTTTCAGGTAGTTGCACTTCATGGCTTCGGGAGCAGAATGTGCAAGCCTCAACTCACACCGTTGTTCATGTCAGTTCATTTTATATTCGGAAAATCACACATACCAGTGAAGTACCAGCAGGTACAATAAAATGGCAGGCCGAAAAGTAAAAGTGCCCCTTGACGACCTAAGAGTTGTGTTCTCCAAATATAAAGATATATTTAATGTTTCTATTCCCCCAATCTCAAATGAAGTTTATGACCACATACAACAAGAACTGCGTATTCAGTTTAATCACGAAGTCAGCAAAGCAGCCCTGCAAATATCTGCGAAGAGAAATAAAGTTTTATTTTTTAATTCTCGCGGAGATTGTGAAGATAATCGAACACAATTGCATGCAGTTGTAGAAGCTCCTTCTGATTTAACAGTTTCTTTTGAAATGAGTAAATATGACTACTATAAAATTGCGCCTATTGAATCCCACCATCTCGCACAAAATAAGTGGACCAACGAAATGCAAGATCATATATTTTTTAAAACCGATTTAGAATGCACATTCTCGTTTAAAAACAATTACGTGCCTACTGATCTCAAAAATAACGACATCACATGTACAGGAAGTTGTACGCAATGCAAAGCTAGTCTGTTCTTGACAATATCCCCCGAAACAGCTGATAATTTTTATAAAGTAACGCTTATTCTTACAAATTTGAAAAAAGGCTTTCGGCATGACCCTCGAATTAAAAATAAATTAACTTCACACCGGGTTAATCTGCACAAAGAAAAACTTAAAAACATTAAGGCTTTAAGGGTACGAAATTCAACGGCCGATGAAGTTATGAGCATGGATAATCCAAAAGAACCGCCAACTTTGCCTAAATTATTAAATTTGAGGAAATACCGGCATGAAGCTAGAAGCGCTCTTCAGTTTGATAAAAATATTATTTTATCACTGTATGCCATGACCTGTAGCCCACCGTATGACAGTTTCATAAAAAAAATGTCTCTTGTTCCATTTATATTGTATTTTTGGACTACTGAGCAAAGTATATATTACGATGACATCTTGGAAGACAAATATAAAATCTTGTCTATTGATGCCACTGGATCTTTATTTAAACCAATAAAGCCACCCGAAGCAAACGATTTTTTAAAATATAAAAATCCCAAACATGTTTTCTTATATGCCATCGTAGCATATACCTTGGGTGCTAGTGTTCCAATTTGTTATATGTGCTCTGACTCACACACAACAGAAACAATAGCCACATGGCTAAGCACATGGTTAAACAGAAGAGTCCTTCCAAATGAAATAATTTGTGATGATTCTTCTGCTTTAATAGCGGCCATAACGAAAACTTTTTTGAAAACGGACTTGAATAACTATTTAAGACAATGTTTTGCAATAGTTGAGGAAAAAAAAGGCAAGATACCTGCTTGTTACATCAGACTTGATAAGTCTCATTTTTTAAAAAAACTGTATACACAAAGTTGTTTTGACAAGACTTCTGAAACATGCAAATATTTTTATATCAATTGCATCAAATTGATACTACAATCACGAAGCTATGACGAAGTAAAACTAATTATTAAAGATGTAATCACACTTTCTCTTCATGAATATATAAGTACCGATCTTGATTATACGGCATCGAAATGTGAACAAGCATTGAAACGATTGAGCGACCAAATAAAAACATATCTAAGACACACAGACGAAATTGAAAAGAATGAAAGAGAGGACAGTTCCGAAGAAATATATTTTGTAACAGAAGATGAAGAGAGTGAGCAACACGGTGGCCCTATGCCTTTGATAAAATATTATGATGACATTATGAATACAGAACTATTATATTTACAGTTAATTGAATCTACACCAATGAAAAATGCTTTTTTTTGCCGGAAATTAACAACACTCTTAAAAGACTTTTGAAAAAATTACCTTTGTGGGGCAATATTATGACTGATTATTTTCCTGGAGCCAAAGACTATGCCAGCAGCTCAAATGTAGAAAATCATTTTAAGGACATCAAAACTATATATTTTGAGACCAAAGTTGAACGCGTCCGGTTAGACGAATTTCTTATACAACATTATAGTTTTATTAACGGAACCATAAAATTAAGCTCTAGTCAAATTTTACACGAGAATACTAAGAACAAAGAAGAACAGGCCTTAAAACTAAGAAACAAAAAGGAAAAACGCAAAACAAATTATGAGTATTTCTCACGAAAAATAGTAAAAATTAGAGACAAACACGAACAAAAACGAGATTCATTCTCAGCAGAGTTAATTATATCTGATTCTGCACCGAAGTCAGTTGAAAAAGAAGAAGAAGAAGAGAACCTAACTGATACGTCAGATTTTGATATTCAATCAATTTTTCAAAATAAACCTATAGAAGTTGAAAACTGGCGGGGACTTACCATACCCACTCCTAAATCAAAAAAAGCTACCTCCATATACATATTACAAAATGGTAACGTCGCATATTCTTATGTACACCAAAACAGGGTACTTATAACAAACACTTGTGCTTTTGATTCCCTCGCGCAAGCATTCGGTGTAGCTTATCAAGACAGGCCTGCTTTCAGAGAAAAGTTAAATAGTGCTAGCGATGGTTTAACAACATTCATAAAAGTATTATCTAATACGAGAAAAACTTGCAAAAGATTATATGAACTTCGTGACAAACTATTGATTGACCTTTTTGATAAAACAAAGTCACAGCAAAATATTATCAGTTGTGAATGTAATATAACAATGATTTTAGAACAGGTATTCATGAGCAACATATACTTTTCTGCCACCAGACAGAGGTGTTGCTCAAATGACACATGCTCAAATGCATTACAACCAAAGAAAATTGATTGTAAATATATATCTTTAAATATAAATATTATAACACAAAAGGGTATTGACTTCTTGGAAGAATCTGCCACATCGTGTATTAATAATGATAATGTTTCACTGTGTCCTGTATGCGAGACAGGAAATGTATATTTTACATATGAATTAAAACCATTACTTTTCTTCGAACTACATGACATGTCTGTTAACCTGAATGATATACCCATTAATATAGAGTTAAATGGCCAACAGTATATGATTTTGGCAGTAATTGATTTTGTCCCACCATCAAGTTCCACATTGATTGGACATTACAGAGCATACTGTTACAGAACGAAAACTCAACAATATGAATGTTACGATGATCTGTACTGTAAACTACAGAAATGCAAAAACTCCATAATGCCACATTTGATTATATATTCATTAGTGTAGGTAATTAAAACGTTAGAGACTGGAAGCATAAAACACATAATTTTATACGGTCCCAATGACCACACAAATTTTATTGAATTAGGTACGAATCTGTGATTATGAGTGATATTAGTAGTTATTAATGATAAAAACTGTACTGTTTCCTATATTTTTAAATAGGTACATAAGTGTAAAAGTTGTTTATTTTTTATATAATTGTTGGAAGATTTTTATTATATTGTTGTTTTCTCATTTAAAAGTTTTGTGATTATATACATTTTTTATAGAATATGCTCGAAACCGTCCCTCATAAGGGCAAGAAATATAGGCAAGCCGATAATACATATTTTGTAAAAAAAAACATTAAATGTGCTTTGCACATTACACACACAACGCCGACTCAATTCCAACTCAAGTCACACTGTGGTATTGAAATATGAGCTTTATGTCGTGTTACTTAGAGTGGATATTTCAACATTAAGTTAAAAGAAGGTTACGACGCTTTGACAATGATTGGTTCACGGGTTATCCACCTGTGGCAGTCACATGTAATGTTAAAATATTCACTCTAAGTAACACGTAACAAAACTCATATTAAAATGCCATACTGTGAGTCGAGGTGAAATGGAGTCCACCTATCAACCTACGTTATTAGTACCTCCTAAGGAAAATTGTACAAACTATTAATGTATCCAAATATTAAAATTAAGTAAGTAGGTTATAACTTATCTGTGATTTTTCTCTAAAAATGTTGATGCTAAGGCAAAGCAATACATATAATTTGTATGAGACTGATTTTTTAAATAAAAATAATGAATCTTAACCATTTTATAATTTTAACTAACCTGACCAGAAAACTTTTGTATTCAACTGTACTAACAAAACATCTATATTATCCTGTTCATTTCAGATGGTTGCGCTTATGTATGGTGCGGTCGCTTTTATGTGACCTTTTCAATTTGGTCGGCTCATTAGAGAATTGCTGACATAATCTTGTTTTTGAGATAACTTTCATTAGAGCCGTAATTCAAAGCTGCAATTAACAGGAAGGAATTTTCAGGAATCATTTTAATTTGTTTAAAGTATGCCATGTTTCTTAATGTTATGGGAACTGCGTATTTGATCGCTAAAGTACGACCAGTCTAAAATAAATCAAATTTGTTTTTATCTTCTTAATGTGTAAAGTATGAAATCTAATATTTCTGATGTAAACAAGCGTCGAACCACGGGTATTTTTTACAGCTGTTTATTTGGTTATAAGTGTATTGGTTTACTTGCAAACCCGTTTCTTCTGATTTTTGAAACCATTTAATTACATTGGTTTACGTCAACCAAATCAAAAACTAATGATTAAACAAATTTAAACAAATTGAGGTCTTTTATTGGTATTTTTTTCAAACTTCTGCGTTGAGCCGTTTTCGAGATCTGGGAAATCCCAAAACGTTACCGCAGCAAAATCTTAAATAACTAAAGAACTATACCACACACAAATTTTGCTATTTATAAACATTTACTACGCAACAAAAGCTATCTATTCATGTATTTGGTTCCGTGCTGAAACTAATTTTTGAAAGACGATTTTGCCTGGGTAACGTTTCAAACGTTACTCCAGCAAAATTTGTTTTTCTTAAATAACTTAAAAACTACAATTCAAACAAATTTTGCTATTAGTAAACAAATTGCTCCTCATGATACACTAATTATTTGTTTAAGTCTCATCTCTCTAAAGCAAAACATTTTGCCTGGGTAACGCACTTGTTATATAGTATAGGTAATATTATTATAAAAATAAGATTCAAGTAGATATAAGGCAAATATTTATTTTGTTTAAACCATTTCAATAAAACTGTTATATATAAGGGTAGGTAATATTATTATAAAATAAGATTCAAGTAAATATAAAGAAAATATTTATTTTGTTTAAACCATTTCAATAAAACTGTCATATATAAGGGTAGGTAATATTATTATAAAATAAGATTCAAGTAAATATAAAGAAAACATTTATTTTGTTTAAACCATTTCAATAAAACTGTTATATATAAGGTAAATTATAATGTTTCAATTAAATAATACATTAATAATAATATTAAATTTATCGTTAGTATTAATATTCAGATTTATCATTAATTATCTTTATCGTTATTTATCCACTTCAGAACTTTATTATTTCTGTTATATATAAGGTAAATTATAATGTTTCAATTAAATAATACATTAATAATAGTATTAATTTATCTTTAGCATTAATATTTAGATTTATCATTATCATTATGTATTCACTTTACACAGCATTTTTAGGGGGAACACAACATAACTATACTATATTCATAGTCATACTATAATTTTATAACTTCAAACTACTATAAAGAACTATAAAGAAAAGATAGCCAATAGGCAGGAAAAGTACTTAACTGGTGATCTGCTCGGTCCGACGGCTCGACTAAGAATGCCCCACAAACGGTTGGGCTCTTGCTTTTATACACAGTGACAAACAACTGACGTCATCGAGCCGTTAGTACAGAGAACACTTATACAAAATTGATCAACTAGACTACATTTTACTTAATAAAAGTGATATAAATATACTGTTAAAAGTATAATTATGTCACGAAATAAATATTGTAATATAAATACTGTAAAAGTGGTTTTAACAATGATTTTATGATTTGAATCACAACCGAATCAACTTCCGAAATCAAGGAATCTTTATTTCACTTATACAATTAAAGAAATAGTGCTAAAAATTATAAAAAATTAAAAAGATATAACACACTCGATTTTTAAAAACATAACTATAAGTGCTATATGCATAATTTTTTTTTATTTCGTTAATGTGTTATCTATTTTAATGATTTAAATAAAAAACATGTTATTATTATTTTTTCTTATATTTCAAAATAAACGCTGAATATGATACAAAAATGAAAAAAAAAAAACTCTTACAACAACATTTTACTTATTTTAACCTGCGTAATTGGTCATTGTATGGTATTTTTTGAAACATGGGTAGTAACAAAGAGGTATATTACAGTCTGGACAGTAATAGATCGTTTCCTTCCTTCCTCGTTTGCCAGTTTCCTTCTTTCTCACGTCGGCACAAACTTTGCACACTCTTGCCACATTTGTTTTTTTATCGGTGCTCGGAATCCTCTCCAGGAAGTGCCTGCCAGTCAATCTTGTGCTCTTACCCACAAAATGTGGGCCGTGTGAGGGTCCTGGCTCATCAGCTGATGCAGTTTCCACCAGCTTATCACCACAATTCATCAAAAATTGCGAGAATTTCGGACGGCGCCTTTGGTTACGAGACTTATTATATATTACATATGAATTGACCATTGCCCTCGCTACTAAGTTGAAAAACATCTTTTTCCACCACTTCATGGTCTTCCGGTTCAATGAGTAATAGGAGACATATTGGTCATTCAAGTCTACTCCGATTTTATTATGGTTGTAATCTAGTATACAATCTGGTTTTATTCTCTTGGTTATACCAACACCTTTTACTTTAGATTCCACCTCTGACCAGGTAGCAGCGTGTTTCGTTGTCAACATGAGCACATCACGCTTGTCTCTCCACTTGCAGGCGGTAAGATTTCCCCGGTGACAAAAAGTCATTTCATCTCTGTCTAACGATTGGTGACGCCAATCCTGAGGCAGACCACGACGATTCGCCATGACTGTGCCAACAAGGCGAGTATCATTCAGCCAGAGAATGTCGGCGATTACTGGGCTCGTAAAAAAGCGGTCCATGTAAATGGTGTGCCATTTTCCAAAAAATGGTTCGCACAATTCTCTGACAATAGTGTCCACAGATTTTGCATCACCTGTATAAGGGACCATTTTCAGTATGTACCCAGTTGCTGCGTCGCAGAGCATGTAGATTTTCATACCATATTTGTCTGGCTTATCTTTATTATACACTCGGAAGTGTATACGTCCCCTAAACCCACAAGTTCCTTCGTCTACTGTCAGGTTTTCGTTGGGATAGAAACTGTTTTCGCATAACTGACAAAGTTGGTCAAAGTACGGCCGGATTTTGAAAAAAGCGTCGTATTCAGGATGACCACGAGGTTTATAACGTGCATTGTCGTTCAAATGTAAGCAGCTGTAAATGGCTCTGAATCGATTGCGGTTCATATGCTTGCTGGCGAATGAAGTTTCAATTATTTCCCGCGTCGACCAATACGAATCAAAACTTTCTTTGTGGACAAGCGACATATGAATTATGATGCCAAAAAACAACTTCAATTCTTGGATTGTCACAGGTTTCCAATTGTACAGCATAGTACCTGGTTTCAATATGCCTTGTCTCAACTGTTTCGCTTTCATTACTGATGCGTAGCGATTTGTTTCTGTCTTGAGCAGTACCCAAAAAGAATGCGGGAAGAAAATAGAAAAACAGTCAAATTGTGTTGAATCTTCAGTTACCTGAGCCAATACTTGACATAGTTCTTGAAAAACTGGATTTTCACGCGGTTCTTGCATTGGTTGGTATGACCACCCATTACCTTCATCCATATCCCTGACAGATCGTGAAGTGCGGTTGGCGGCCCGACCTCGCGTAGATGAGCGCGTTGCCGGCCGACCGCGTCCACGACGCGATCTCGAACTTCTGATTCGTAAATTATTACGACCCCGCTCGGGCTCCTCTTCCGGTTCAATGACGTCTGGCGAATCGGTCTCAAATCGATCTTCGACCGATGCGACTTCTTGTAAGTCAAGAAGTAATTCTGAAGAGACAAAAAAACAATATAAAATCATGCTCGACGAAAATAAGTTTATGCTGAGAATACATCAATTGAAATAGTAATTTACCTTCAATTTCATTATTTGGAGCTTCCCCAACGTCTGAGTCGTCATCATCTATCAAATATTCAACAATTTCAGTCGAATCGAGTCGGTAACTGCGTCGCGCAGAAGCCATTTCGCGCCAAAATACGTGAACGCACTTGCGAGTCGGCGGCGATGCGAGTACTGGCGCGCTCCAGTTGACAAAACCCCTCCCCACACCTACACCCCGCACCACAGGTTGATGATTGATGCACGTATGGATAGCTAAAGAAACCCGCTTGAATAGAGTTGCACGCCGATAACGTACTGAATGCGTGATTTTTTAACAAGTGGTATGAAAGTTGATAACGTAGTGACTACGTGATCGGCGTCCTGAGGGAAGAGCAGCATCACGTATTCACTACGTGAAAGGCTGTCAAAGTGTTAAGTTCAGTCTACAGAGTCCTTAGAAACCTATCCTCCTAGAGCCAGAAAAAGCTACTAAAGTTGTCTTAGCAACAGTGTATTTATATAATTACTTACGAAGAAATAACTATTCTATTCCACCAGAATATTATGATAGAGAAGTTGATGGTTCCTTCATTCCAGGTCAATGGAGAAACAATATTCCATCTACAGCACTATTACCTCTCGGCCATACCGCGCAGTACCTCTGCGCGGTATGGCCGGCTGTTAGTGCTAAAGATATTCGTCTACATTTAGCAACACATTTTGTAACAAATGGAATAATTCCATGGCAGCATCAATATTAATGTTCAACTTTAAATATATTCTTAAACTAAATATCAAACTGTATTTAAAATTCTGTTTGTTTATGGATAAAATAAAGATTATTATGTATTATTATTATTAACTAATTTTGAAAATAAACATTAATAAAGGACTTACGTTATCCGCCTTCTTTTGTAATTCCTGTGTCATCTTTATTTGACATAAAGTCAAAATATTTGAAACCAAACCACTTCGATATATAAATTTCGTCAGCGCCTGTAACAAATGAGTCAATTGGTATCAAAATTAGTCAAATCCATTTATGATAACTTAGCAGTATGATGAAAGTTTTAGTTTCACTATATGCCAGCACCTGAGAATGTTGAGAATATGGCGGTATATTAAATTAAGTTTTGTGAAGATAATAACACAATAACAATTTTAAGTCTCATACAATAAAACTCCAGAATTTAGCTTTTAAATTTGGATTTGACTTAGTTTGATAGTGAAATGTGGATTTGACTTAGTTTGATTGTGATATTTGTGGATTTGACCACATTTGAAAGTTAGTTGTGTGGATTTGGCATATTTTAAAAATAACGTAAGTTAAGGTCAGGGGTTGTCAATCTTCAATAATTAATTCAATGATTAAATAAAAAACATTATTTAAGTTAAATCGAAAGAAATGTATTTATTTTGGAAAATTATACAATCAAATTCAGTCATTCTTATTTAATCTCACATCTTTTGAAAATTGAAAGAAAAATATTGATTTTGGTAAATTAAACAAACAAATTCGGCAATTCTTTCTCCATCTCACATCTTTCATTTGAATAAAAATTAACGTCACTAATTGGTCTTTCAAAAACATTTTTATAGTACTGTAGATCCGGTAAAAGTTCCCATTGCTCTCCGTAGTGAGCTGCAAGCAACTTTTTAACATCTATAATTTTTTCTTTTTTTATTGGCACATTTATAAGTATGCTGTTTGGATTTATTAGACTGACAGTCTTGTTCTTTTTGCAAATATTTTTGTATAAACCCAAGGCATTATTATAGGAGTCTTCTGCCCGAACTATTACATTGCTCTTCTGTTTGTTTCGTTTTATAAAAAATCTTTTACTTTGCTTTATGGAAAAATGCATCGCATTTGTAGATTTTAGTACTTCAGTACTAGCCTCTTTCCAGTTATAAACGCCCACTTCTTCTCCTAATTTTAAAACAGTTCCATGTTCTTTGAAAAAATCATAATAACCTTGCGGATTTGGTGTAACTTCTGTCTTTTTAATTTTCTTCTCAATTTGGGCAAATACGCGATCTGGCGGCAAGAACGAGTGACCCACTACTGGAAAAAGTAATTCCAGAGTCTTTATTCTTTCTGGTGCATAATCCTTGAGATATTTGCAAAGCATTCCCAAAACTGATGAATTTTTGTTTTGGCCACTGCATCCATCGGCCACCAGTCTTATGGTCGTTACCTTCTCGTATTTTTCAATGTTAGAGCAAAGGCAATGAAATACAGCACTGGCGATCTCATTTGACGCTTTTGGTAAAATATCTTCGGTCCACGTGTAAATAAAAACATTGTCAGTGCCTAATTTTCTTTTAGAACTGCCTAATACAATCGTAAAATTGTAAGTGTACAATTGTCGTGAATAATAAGCACTTTGGTCTGGAACTTTGGGCATTGGTTGTTTTTTTTGGCAATCGAAACTTAAAGTTAATAAATCGTCTTTTTCTTCTTTCAACAGATTGTAAAAAGCCTTGGCTCTTAAATTATGCACTCTTTTCGAAATCATAAGATCTTTTTTCTTATTTGTGTCCTTTTCATGTTTAATTTGCTCTTGTAATGTTAAGCATGTTGAGCATACGTCTGTGGCCGTAGTGCCAAAACCAATATTAAATGACGTATTAAAAATTCGTCGGAAGTAAGACGCCTTAACATTTTTAAACTGTTCTTCAGCTTGTGCGATATACATTTTATAAAGTTTATTTATATTTAAATTTGACGCAAGATACTGTCTGCTTTTTATTTTACTGCGACAATAGTGAATTTCAATTGGCACTAATTTTTTTATGAAGTCTTTTATTGATTTCCTTTTAGTGGCATACTTCTTTTCCTTACGGTTTCCTCCTCTATTTTCGAATGCAGATGCACCATCGCTCTTGAAATTGCGAATAATTACACCATTTACTCTTCCTCTTTTCAGTCCTAAAATTGATAGAAATGTCTTTCTGCAGATGGGTACCAAGCTATTTCTTCGTCGTCCGTAGTAAATGATGTTGACGTTTTTCTTATTACCAGTTCCTGTTTTAGGACGTCGGCGATGTACAGGAGAAATTTTTGTGTATTGAAGAATAAAATTGTCTTGATCAATTTTGTTTGTTGATTTATAAAAAGCATTGTTAAATTTTATTATGTCATTTTTTGCCAATGAAGTGCATCTATAAGCTTTTGAAAAATGTTGACACGGAATTCTGATATCTGGTGGTGCTTTAGGAGAATATCTGTAAAGAACACATAAACACATATATATACATGCACACACACAAGACACATATACATGCACAATAATAAAATTCATTGCATATAAAAACATATTTTTAAATTATTAAAATTCATAGCGTGGTTAAAAACGTTACATTCAATAAAAAGGTTGCGAATCACTGTTATACGAAAACATTGTTTGGTAGTCTGAATTTTTACTTACCTAGAAACCTTATCTCTATTGCATTTCCATGCGGATTTTTGCTGCAAAGGCTTCCTTGACAAATTAGGAGGTGTTTCAACAATTTGGATTAAGTTTTCATCCATTTTTTACATCAAATTTTAATTAAAATCACACAGCACGCACGTTATCGTAACACGAACAGATTGACACTAAAACAAATGGCTGACCCGCCAAAGAGAATCCTCGACGCTGATTGGTCAACTTGGATTTGACTAAATTCGATTGTTAATAGTGCTGGATTTGACCAATTATGATACCAATGCCGTTTTTTAAATAATTTTTTCTTAACAATATCGTGGATTTGACTGTTTTTGAAAAGTATTCATTTAATATTTACATGCTGACGAATATTTCGTTATACGTAGTTTGAAAATGATTTGTTTTGGATTTGACTAGTTTTGATACCAATCAACTCAAATATGTAGACGTTATAGGTTATTTTTCGTTTCCTATGGTGTGTCCAGTAAATGTTGTACATATTGATATTTGATAATGAGATTAACTAATCTAACATTCACTATAAATTAAATAAAAGTGATATACTTTTTCTCTGCTTTGACTTTTCGCGTCGGTATGAACCTGTCAATGAGTCAAGTTTCTTTTTCAACTCGGGTATAGGTAACTTCATTTCCTTAGAGATCTTCCTCCAGCAATCTTCTCGCTTGCTTTTATTTAAATGATCTGGATCTTTCGAATCCCATAACATTTTGAAGCTTCCGTAAAGTTGTATTAAGCGAATACTGTCTTCTTTATCCATTTTTGATTCACTGGCTCGCGAGTGTCGTTACGTCCGTCCACACCGGGCGAGCAGCTCAGTTTGAGCCGCCTTTGATCATCGGCAAAAACCGACAACGCATGGCTCGGGGCCGAGCGGCGCTCGGCCGAGCCAACGTGTGCCCGAGGAAGCCCAAGCGCCGTGCACACCGGCCGAACTATAGCCGCGTTCAGCCGGTCTGGACGCGGCTATTGGGTAAAGATTCCACAAAAGCAGGTTCCGGTGTTGATATTATAAAATTTAATACCTTCGTGACGGATATTACTCCATCTATCGCATTGTAAGTGCAAGTATTGGCTAAGGTTTACCTTCTCTGTTATTGACTGCTTCATTTCAGTGTAACAGTTTTCAAGAAGTGTGGTTGAAAGTGTTTTCTTGATGGTATTTTATACGATGGGTTTAAATCATCAAAAAACTCTGCCATAGAGGATGATGATGTAAAGATAAAGAACAGCGAGTCACAAATACTGCCTTTGCAAATTTCATGTTTAATCTTGATTTTTTTTCAGTCGTCATATCCATGTCACAAGAAACATTAGAATTAGTGATTTGTGCTGTTGATGTCTGCTGATTTTCACTTAAAACTCTTGTTTGACTTAAATTTTGTTCTTGTTCTCGGCCTGTTGTCTGGGTAAAATTTGTGGTTGAAGTGCCTGCCAATATATTATTTTTTATGTATGTTGAGACATTCTTTTTAAATTAGCTTGTTTATAAACCATATCACAGTGTTTACATTTTACAGATTTATCTGCCAAACGTTCATAATTATTCCACACGAGATTGTTCTTTGGTCTAACCATTTTATGATTATACACACAAACCAACAACACACGAAAATGGACTTCTTCACCGAAACATATCAGTCGACGTACTGATTCCGGATTCGGTTGGCGTCGCTGCAGTGCAGTTCATGCATCTCTTTCTGGCACGAATAAATATTAGCGCCAGAAAGAGATGCACGAGAAACGGGGTTGCGGGGGTGCGGGGATGCATGTTACCTATTAACCGCTCGGGTATTTTCCATTGTTTATATTTCACCTACGTCGTATTCACAGAAAAGAGCTAATAAGTAACTTACTTATTCTACCTTAAATTTTTACGTATCGGTTAAAATTTATTTGTAGGTATAGTGTAAAAGAGGGTAATGGGGGTCACTTAAGCGAGAACTCAAATAAAATTTTAATTAAAAAGAAAGTATTTATTGCAACCGCCTGTAAACATAATTTACTTATTAAACTATCATTAGAGATCAATTTCAGTCACTTTGGCAATCAACTTTGGAAATTATAAAAGTTAAAAAAAAAAACAGATTTGACTCCCATTACACCAACGTAGGGGTAATGGTGATCACCCTGGGGGCAATCGGAGTCAAATAAAATTTAGCATACATCGCAAACATAACCTTTAGCTGACTCCCATCCAGTGCACTCCGCGTGAGCCCATAGAGGTACACCTGTACCACATCTCGTTGTTTCTTTCGAATTCGTCGCATACTAGGCATCTGTTTCCAGCATCTTCTGCGTCATCATCCTCATCGTCCTGGCATAAGTCGTCAGTGCCAACATCTGATTCAGAAGTTTCGTTCTGTTCTTGTAATAAGCTTTTCTAGCAGATTTTCTGTGAGTGGCGTTGAATTTAAAATTGTAGCGTGTTGCTTCTTTCGGCCATGTCTTGTTTTAATAACAGATGCTTTCTCTGGCATTTCTATTAAATCATTCAATATACTATATTGGTTAGGCGTGCCAGGAACTTGTGGTACAACATCTGATTCAGAATCAAGTGGGACTTCTTGGTTAGACATCATAAGATCTGGTGAAACAATTTGTGTTGACGTGCTCGGAACTGGTGAGTCTTCTTTTGATGTGCTGGGAATCACACAGGTAGCTGCGAGAGATTCATTGCAGTCTTGAATTACATCGGTCTCAGATTGGAGAGTTTCTGCAGCGAGAAAATCTTCTTCTGTGAATACCTCCGAATTTAATGGAAATATTCCAGTTGATCTAAACCCCGATTCTCCTTTACTAATAGAAGCAACATTATTAAATGCTTTCCTCATCAAGGATGCTACGTCGTAAGGGGTTATCTTTTCTGCTAGATGGATTTTTAAAAACATGTCTCATTCTTTTTTGTAGGCCATTTTGAGTGGGCCAAAAAAAGAAACGTCAAGGGGCTGCATTCTATGAGACGTGTGTGGTGGCAGAGACAACATATGAATGTGATTGGACTTGCAATATTCGTACATGGAAAGAGAAATGTGACTATAGTAGGCGCCAGATAATCGTGGAATATCGGTCATTGACCCACCTACATTTATTGACATTGTTAATTTGAAAAACGGAATTAATGACAAAACTGTCCCGAATCATCATCTCTCGTGATCCTTAACATTGTCTAATAATGAAAAACGATTCATATTTAATTGTTCAGGTACCTATGAGCAGTTATTAGGGAAAGGTCAATATACTTTATTCCACATTTATCTGGCGCCTACTATAGCATGGTTGTCTAGTAATAAAAGGATGGGTTCATCTGTAGACGGTTTAGCGTGCTGTTTAAAATGCACCAATCTCGTTGATCCAACCGTTGTCTGAACATTTGTAAAGCGCGCCTGCTGGACCATCCATCTCAAGTAGAGGAGTCATCCTTTTCCTAGGGAAGATAAACATAGGTGGAATGTACCCCCCCAGCACTGCTCATAGCATGCAGGTGATGTTTTTTCCTCTCTCCCAACTGGTGATAGATCCTACTCTCTTCTGTTCTTTTGTTGCTAAAATTTTTCCCGGTGTTTGAACCGTTGAAATACCGGTTTCATCGCAATTATAAATATTTTTTGCAACGAATCTGTGTTTTTCCATCAGCTGCCCAAGTAGCTCAAAGAACAGACTTACCTCTGTTTTATTAAAGGCCGAGATTCTATTTATGCTGGTCGCTTCCGGTTTTCTAATAGAAATGTTATTTCTAGCCATAAAAGCATATGTCATGCTCCGCAGCAGAACCACTTTGACTACATTATGTACAAATTACAGGATAAAATGTAGATAATGTCTATATTTTTGTAGCTTAATATCAAAAATTGTATATTGTTAGTTTCTTGGAAAATATCAATTAAAAGTGGTCATGCTACAGAGCATACTCTCCAGCAGGACCACTTTAAAATAACGGTTATTTCACGCTGATTATGCACAGGTCATAATATAAACAAATGTATATTTATTGTATATCAAGATAACATCTACAATTTTAGATAAATACTTACTGATTTTTAGTAACATATAAATGTTTTACCGGAAAGCGCCTGCTATGAATTTCTTAGCAAATAACAAGATTAATACATATATTTCTTTACAATATATAAACTAATAAATTGTTAAAAATATAGAAATTATATTTACATTTTTGTAGTTGTGTCAAAAATGTAAATATAATTTGTTTTATTTTTATGTACACAAAAAACAATACATTTAATCATTTTTTAGCGTAAATTATGATATGTGATTTTATACTTATTTTTAATTTAGTTTTAGTTACTTTGCTTATATTGTCATCATAACAGTACCAACCTGAACTACTTTTACAGTGTGACTTATAATGCCCTACAAAGCCTGAAATATACTCCACGACAGAAACGACAGAGTACGTCCTATGTTTCAAAACTATTGTTTCTGGTACATCGGTTATATTTAAATAATCATCATATTCAAAAATTATAATATCAGATAACTCGTAAGAGTCAGTAATCGTGCTATTTTCTGTGTTACACTGGCGGCATAATCGAGTTTTACTAAATAACATTGAGTTTGCCGATTTTTCTAAGCCAGTCGCTATACCCTCATCGGCCAATGTAACAATATCCAATGGTAAAATTGGACAATTCCGTTCAGACACATAATCACAACTGGAGCATTGCTTAACATTTTTCGCACTAGAAAATTCAGTTATTAAAAGACTTTCAAAAATTTTAGTAACGTTACACGCACAGTTGACAACTTGAATATTGCCTCGTATTACTTTTTCGAAAGAGTTTAACAAAATTTCTGCCCTCAATCTTAGTACATCTATAGCATCATCGTGATTTGATATCGCCTTTACTAGGGTAGCAAATGCAGAACTTTTTCCTTCCAATAATTCATGAACACTCCTGTGTTCCTTGCAGGCGACCGCAAATGCGTGCGCTACAGCATCGAAAGCACATGTATTCTGGTCAATTACGTGATCCATATTAGCGTGACTTTTATTACTATTTATTAATATTTGCACTTTTTTCTTGTCGACTTTTGGTTTAATTAACTCTATTAAAGATTTTTTCTTAACTTCATAATTTTTGTTACGCCAGTTTTCCTCGTAAATTGGAGTATTTTGAAATACTGATTCTCTCCTAAAGCTATGTGTGTCTTCGGGAAGAATGCTGCCTTTTTTTATTTTAGTGGTACACTGTTCAAACGTCTTCTCTTGTTTTTTTACGTGACTTATTATGTCATTATCAAAGTAAGCACACTGAGCTGACTTTAATTCACCGGATAAGTATTCAGTGTGTTTCATAATAAATTCATCTACACGTAATAAACCACTCTTTGTACAGAATAACAACTGTTTTATATTCTTAAAATAACTTTCTACGTTACTACTGCTGGCTGCATCATTTGTTTCCTTGTAGAAAGGTAACATTAAATTGGTCCATAGGGGAAGTCTGTAAAATAGTTTTTGCAAGCTGTCAACAAAACTCGGGAAATAATAAATATTTTCGTATATTGTCTCTTCGCTAAGGTCAGCATATAGCTTTTCATTTTGTATCAGAGTATTGAACCAGTACGGCGCAACATCGTTGTAACATGTCACATCATCATCATCTTCAATAACTGATTCTGCACGGTTCGGTAAGGTGTTTATTTCATCGTCGATTATTTTTGAAATGTGTCTCATACCTAATAATTTTTCTTTAGCCTCTTCACATTTAGTTTTTTCGCCATTTTTTGTATGTCGATCATATCTGTTTACAGCCACTATAACTAAATTTCTTAATATCTCTTTAACTTCTACATAATTTGTGCAATTTTTTAAATGTAACAAAATCATAACAGAACAGAATTTTTTACGCGTAGATCTACAAATTTAAAACATTCTAGTCCATATAATGTTTTATAAAATGAGACGAGTCTAAGCGCATAAAACAAACAGGAATCACGTGGGTTTGTTGTTCAAGGACCTTAAAGCAATGGCTAACATATTCTCTAGTAGTAGCGAATGTTGTAAATGCTTTCACACATGCTCCTATTAAAGCACTCGAGTCATCTGTAATAATTTCCTTTGGTTTGATCATATTTTCGGCCCACATTTTTAACCACATATGAATATTATCCATTTTTTGGGTTGCAGATATCATCTGAGTCAATGGTAATTGATGTGTTTTTTAGCTTCAAAACTGCGACGTACAAAAATAAGTGTTTAGAATGGTATTGTTGGTCAGATAAATTTGTAGGTGGATATATTTTCTTGAACAAGGATCTCAATACTTATAGCTGTGTAATGTGATTTTGAACATTTTTGATAAAAATTCCGTTGCAATTCAGTCCAGTAATATACAAAGAAGGGGTGTAAGGACACATTGCGGACCACAGTGTTGAAAGGAGGGGTACAACTCATAACCCACAAAGCAAGAACCACAATTTTGTGATAATATTTGGAAGTGTTAGTCCTGTTTCTTACGTTTTGGAAAGTTTTCAGACTGGGAACAAATGGAGGTTCTATTGTATCGTCATCTGTAAGTTTACTATTTACCAGTTTATTTCTGACAACAACAGGATATTGGTTTTCTAGTTCAGATGCAAATTTTTGTTTATTGAAATTTGTTATTCGAACTTTTATAGGGTCGTGTTGCAATCGAGGATTTACATTAATTATTGAGCAATGAGCGATAACAACAGTCTTTTCTTTCAGTACCAACTGTAAGTTTTCCTTCGCATTGTTTGCAATGTCCTGTAAATTTGACGGTATAATTATCACTCGCTGTATTATTTTTAAAAATCCATGTGCATCGATTTGACGTATACTTCCAAATATACTCTCTCATATAATCCGTCCATTTATTTATCGGCATTCGTTTCATATTAACATATTTAACGTTTGATTTATTTTTACTGTTTCTAGCATAACAATAAGATTGTGGTTTAATGTGTTCCCATTCTTCTAAATTTATTTCAAAAGAAACAAAATCTTTGTCATTGTCATTACTAAAATGACTACTGTCACTGCTTCTATCATCAATATTAGAATAATCACTACTACTGCTTCGACTGGAATTGTCTTGAATACTTATCTGTTTCTTCTGGTTTCTTTCTTCATTTACATTTCCAGTGCCGAAAAAATATTTGAAATTCCTTTTAGCCGAGAAATACAGAGCATAAGCAGACATTCGCGAACACAATGTTTTACTTAACTCCTTGTAAACCACACTGCACGAAGACGGTAACTCAGATTCACTTTTAAAATGAGCTTGATATTGAATGAAAACACTTTTTTGTTCTTCCAAACTCACAGATAGTCTCTTTCCACGCTTCATGGTAAGTTTTTTGCAGATCACATACAACAAATCAACTGGTCTACGTGTTTTACTCACAATATAAAAAATGTAGGTACATGTATTTCTTAATAACACTTACCTACCCTCTTTAGATCATCAATCAAAAACATTAATAAGTAATAAAGCGTAAATCAGACTACAAATATTTATTATGATGACATATGCATTGCACATTACAGGAAAATAGTTGTTCAAACAGATATAAAGAAGTACGTATAAACGTAACATACATACTTACTACACCAGTGAAACGTCCAGGGAACAAATAAAAAAATATTTCTAAGGAATATACGAGATGGCAGTGTATTAAATTCCGCGTCTTTTCATGGGTAGCTGTTTGTGTGCAGCATAGAGATAAACAAAATTAAAATTTAATTAATAATTATAAATTAATTGTAGATGTTGTTATCTTGATATAGGTACAATTTATTTATCGTAAAGAAATATATTAATCTTGTTATTTGCTAAGAAATTCATAGCAGGCGCTTTCCGGTAAAACATTTATATGTTACTAAAAATCAGTAAGTATTTATCTAAAATTGTAGATGTTATCTTGATATACAATAAATATACATTTGTTTATATTATGACCTGTGCATAATCAGCGTGAAATAACCGTTATTTTAAAGTGGTCCTGCTGGAGAGTATGCTCTGTAGCATGACCACTTTTAATTGATATTTTCCAAGAAACTAACAATATACAATTTTTGATATTAAACTACAAAAATATAGACATTATCTACATTTTATCCTGTAATTTGTACATAATGTAGTCAAAGTGGTTCTGCTGCGGAGCATGACATAAAAGCATGCAACCAATCGCGTCCAACCATTTTTGAAGCTTGATTAAAATTGTGCTTCAAATTTAATTATTCAGCATATTCGAAAGCGTCTTTTCTGATTTGATTAGCAGTGCAACCATAGAAAATATTTGCCATTTTCTTCACCAAGTTCGCTAGCTCGGCTTCTGCCTCAGGACTAAAGACAGTGAATCGTCCTAGATGTGGTCCTAAGGTAGAACCTTTTTTTATCCTCTTCTGAAGGCTTGAAAAAGGGATTCCCATTACTTTAGCAGCATTTCTTATAGAAGAACCGCCATCAATGAGCTGTATAGCTTTATCTAGGCTATCAGAAGACCAGGAAGCCTTTTCAGTTGTCCTGACGCGTACTTTCGGCATCTAGAAAGAAATAATAAAAACATGATTCAACAGTAACGCACAGTTGTGGGCAATAGTAATCACTTGCGGGTACAGTAGTACCCAACTGATATGGCTTACCGATGTACCTGCGCAGAAGATGAATTTTCAAAGCGCGGGAAATGCTATTGACCAATCGGCACGTTCCACGCACCGCGCTTCTTTTTCTTGAACCGCTATTGGTCGGCAGCCGCCGCCATCTTAGCGATCGCCGCGTGGCATGTTAGTCAGCCGCCATACTTCTTACTGAGTGCACGCGTAGCAGGCAAAAAGTACACTTAGTAGCAAAAAAACTGATTTCTTTTATGTTATAAAATGAGTTCTTTAAAAAAAAGGGGGCTACCACTAAAAAGTCAAGCTCGGGAAATAATTTTCAATGTGCACGAGTTTATGAAGAAAGAAGCTCAGGAATCTAAGACCACAACATTTACAAAAGATCGGTTTTTGAAAATTATTGACCGAACGGCCGAAGCTACACAAATTTCAAAACGAACAATAACGAGAATTCTTAAAGAGAAGGATCAACATACGAATGAAAACACTGCGGGGCCATCTTTTAGAACGTCGAAAAAGGGCAAATTGAAAAAAACTTATCGTAAGGAATTGGACGATTTTTCATACCAAGCCATACGCAGGAAAATTTATGACTTTCACCGCGAAGAAAAACAGATAGTTACAATGAAAGCGCTATTGGAGAAATTAAGAAGAGATATCGACTTCGAAGGGGACAGAGAAACTCTACGCCGAATCGTAAAAGAGATAGGATTTAAGTTTAAGAAAACGCAAACAAACCGTAAGTTGCTGACAGAAAACGACGAAGTAAGGCTTTTAGAATACGATTTTTAAGAAAGATAAAAAAGTATCGGCATGAAGGGAGACCTATTGTGTATGGCGACGAGACTTATGTTCATTCGACTCACACCAAGGAACAAGCTTGGTCTGATGGTCAAGGCAAAGGCATAAAAAAACCAATTTCGAAAGAACCGAGGTTGATTATAGTGCATGCTGGTGGTGCTAATGGATTCATACCAAATGCTTTGCTCATGTACAAATCGGCTCAGACTACAGGAGACTCACAGTGAGATGAACAAAGAAAATTACGAAAAATGGTTGCAAGAGAAGTTAATTCCCAACCTCCAACCGAATTCTGTGTTTGTCATTGACAATGCATCATACCATAGCACATTAGAGGACAGGGCACCGAACAGTAACTCTACAAAAAAGATTATGCAGGATTGGTTAAAAGATAAAAACATACCTTTTAATATCAACGCGTTTAAACCGGAATTGTACGATATAATTAAACGCCATAAGCATCTATATGTAAAGTACTCGCTTGACACCATAATGGAAGCTCATGGCCACACAGTGTTAAGGCTCCCTCCATATCATCCGGACTTCAATCCGATAGAAAACATTTGGTCATAGGTAAAAGGTCACGTAAGCAAATTCAATGTTGCCATGAATTTGACCGAAGTGCAGCGTCTTTTGTCTGAAAAATTCGCATCCATCGGGCCCGACGAGTGGCAAAAAGTTGTTGATCATGCCATCAAATGCGAAGACTAATTTCTGACATTGGAACAGGCCATCGACGATAGATTGGACCAATTTGTTATAAACACCAACGAAGATACATCATCCTCTTCGGATAGTTCGAATCGTGATAGTGATGGTGATAGTAGCGACGCTCAGAGTGATATTGGGATAGCAGGAATGCAGCCTTTAGATTAAGTTTTTTCTATTGTTTACTAAACAAACACTTAATTGTTAATTAAATAAATCGTACATTTTAAATAACCTCTAATATTTAATTTAATTAAATAGAAAAAAAATGGTGGCCCGATAAAATTAGCATGAAGTGTAATTGTGCGGAGGGGCGTGGCTTGCGAGTGAGATGGAACTAACAGCTGCAGTGTATTATGAACCTTATAATAGTGATCTTAGGTTGATTGTAAGTTTTAAGCATTCTTTCGTTAATCTTCGGGACCATACTTTCTTTTCTGCGCGAACGAAGATTCACGACGCGCCTTATCAGTTGGGTACTACTGTAATGGGAGTCACCTGACTCTAACCCTTAAATGCATGATTTCTTGTACCGTTTCCAAATAAATGTAATTAAATGGTTAATATTGTGTGGATTGCGAGAAAAATAAAGTAAAAATCGTAGTAATAACAAATTTATATTATCTTGAAAAAAATAATTGATGTAGATCTACATCATTATGCAAAATCGTGCTAATAAAGTAACATGTTCCAAATTTAACAAAAAACTTGTTTTCTTCTAACTAACTACCGTATTATTGGTGGAAGTCTCTGAAACAGTTGTTTCTAGCATTCAAGCAAAGAGCACGTTGCATTTCGAGCATGACCACTGTGTTGTGCCTTTGCAATTGGCAATTTTGCACCTGAGACGATTGGCAAACATAGGCTAGTGATCAATGCCATCTTTTCTTACATCGACGCTTGGAACAGGATGACTGGTACCTTTTTGTTTCTTAGCTTGGTCAATGGAAGCATTGCTGGGATGTCCTCTTTTGTTGCCGTTTTTTGACCCAATATTGCAAAGGGTATCAGCCAATTCGTTGCGAAACTGACCAAGATTCGGTAGTTGCTTCTTGGGGATAACCTTTGCAATGCAGTTCTTCTTCATCAAGACCCAGGAATTTATTACCGCCAAATCTAATAGATGGTAAAATAGGCGAAGATACCATTTGCGGCTCTTCATCCTGATGTGATAGCGCCCTAAGAAACTATCCATCAAATCCACACCGCCCATGTGCATGTTGTACTCCTGCACAATTTTGGGACAAGGAACTTCTACTTTGCGTTTCTGTTTTTTGTCGTAACGCGCGACTTTTCCCACCGGCTGGGAACCCACGTAATTTGACAAAAGGGTAACAATCTTATTATCTTTCCAAACTGTCGCCGAAAAATCAATCCCATCGAAGTGCGCTGTTCTTTCCTCGTGTGTTCCCCTAGGGACTGTTGTCTTCAAATACTCTTTTCTGTCCGGCAGACGACAGTTTGGTAATCTATTTTGCTGGACAGTACCGACGCAATGAATCCCTTGTTTGGCCAGGTGATACACGAGAGGCAAGGATGTGTAGAAATTGTCGAAAAAAACGATATGATTTCTCATTCTGGGAATCACCCTGGCCAAACGCAGGACCACATTGTTGGTTACTCCTAAGTCCGGTTCACCAGCTGGTCTATCTTTCTTTTCTTGCCCAGAATAAATTTCGAAACGGTATGCATAACCCATTAGACTACACAAAACAAAGAGCTTATATCTCCATTTGTGTGGTTTATTTGGGAGATACTGTTTGAGGAAGTGCCCAATTTTGGTTGAGCACATTTGCTCATCTAGAGAAAGGCGCTGATCTAATGGTATTGATGAAAAGGTTTCATTCTAAAGGTTTCTATGACAGGTCTGATCTTATGTAATCTGTCATGATCTGGGTGCTCTCTCGGCAAGTGCTTGGAGTTATCGTTGAAATGCAGCAAACTTCGTATAAGCTCAAATCTGTTTACAGGCATAACATCATTTATAGGGTCGTACCCGAATTTTTCGTGCCAATACGCGCGTACACTTGGAAAATTTTCTACCGACATAAATAATAGAATTCCTATAAATTTTCTGATGTCGGGACTTGTAAAAGTAATGGGATTAGCTGAGTTTTTTTGACAAGAATATAAATTCGTTTCATCAGCAATTTTTTGTAGAAATTCCGGTGTAAAAAAATAACTAAAACATTTATATGGCGTGTCCAGATTTAGTATGTTTTCATTAACTGAGCTGGGATCATGAGCTATTGTAGTTTCATCGTATGATAAGTTACCTATCTTCCAAATAAGTTTTCGTTTGTCGAAATCTTGAATATCCTGTCCATCTTCAACTAGAGGCGGATCGCGGTCACAAGTGTCTCGAACAACTTCGGAAGTATTTGCTTCATTAGCATCACGATCATTTGTAACATCTTCGTCTAGTAAATCTTCCATAATTTGCCTGGCGTCATTGTAAAATACATCCTCATCGTCATTCTCGTCATCTAATCCATCTTCTGAAATATTACCGTCTTCTAAAGCGGCCAATAAATCTTCAATATCCCTCTCTTGTAATCGTTTCTCCATCCTTACAAAAAAAAACTTCGAAAGTGAAATTTGTAAAAGAATGTAAGTACCTACCTAACTTAAAAATATTGTTATTGTTTACAACTGACCATAACACTTGTGTTTACGAGCAATTTATATGAAAATACTAACTAAAACTTCTCAGAAACTAAGCATAACGGAAGAAAAAAGTTTATTGAAATAGTAGAGATTTTGCATGGTGATGTAATTATACATCACTAATAAAACTCAGATTTTTCGAAAAAAATACCGTTATTATCAAATATGCGGACAATATACGTTACACTTACCTTTTATCCTTTTCAAAAACTATTTTTATTGCAGGTTTTGCCAATATTTCACAACAAAATGAATTTTCTAAAATCTGCTGCAACCGGACTGCAACCAATAGGCGCGAAAATTTTTTCAAACGGACTTATTGAAAAAAAAAAACTTTAAAAAGTAAAGCTGCGTTCAGAAATCGATATGTCATTGACAAATTCAATTTAAAAAGTAAAATTTGTCGCCTTGGGTCCATAGCATATTGAGCCATGGAACATTAAAACGTACGATGTAGATCTACATCAAAATGCAAAAAAATCTTTAATACACTGATATGATCTGAACTGCACATCACAATTTGAAACGTCTAACTAAGTGAGTGTAAATGTCATAATCGCATACTGCAAGATATTTGGCACTTACCTTCTAATTTGCATTTACGTAAAATTACATCAGCGGAGCGCAAAAACAAAACACGGTCGTTTCTCAGTGGCGCATGGGTCGACTGGCGCGAGCCGTTCGTGGCTGCGCGGGGGCCCGAAGCGGGGGCTGAGGACGCTGTTTACGCGTCGGTCTCATACTGTAGTGTTTCGTGGTGGTGTGGGTGACTCCCATTGGCCGCTGATTCCCATTACCCTACTCTACCCTACACCTACATATTTAGCTCGCTTTGTTAAATCAAGTAATTAATTAAGTAGATGGTTAAATCACAAAGCGATGTGTCAATAGTAATAATTACTAACCTTGACTGGTAGGAGGGGTATAAAAGCAAAGGCGCTTCAGTCACTAAATATCTAAACTGAGTAATTTATAATTTTTGTACTGTGTCGTAAGAAATTGTTATTTTTGAATAGTTATATTGGTAATATTCTTAGGACTTGTAAGTTACGTAGCATTAACTAGGATTAATCAAATTTATATCAGTTCCATAATATTCAAGAAATAATTTAGGACTAAGGTGTATTTGCATTTAAGTATTAGACTGAAGCATTTTTGCTTTTTTTTGCTTTGGATCGAAGCTAGTTTGCATCTCACTATTTTATTTGACAACCTGTCAAAAGTGGCAGTGGCGTAAGGTACTGATTGCAAAACAGGTTACAAAAATATGAAAATATACCTATTTTAACGTTTATTTAAAAATACCATTGTTTTTTTGAGAAATTGGGTTTAAAATTAGAAAAAAAAACATGAACATTACGTAGAAACGCAAATCGTTACATTTATTTATTACGCCTTGTGTTACAGTTTTCCTTACTCAATTAGTCCTTCTTAACTTATTTTTTAAATCATAATATTTGATTCATCTGATGGTGGATCGCAAGTAGGCTCATCTTCTTCAACAAAATCATCGTTCGTGTTATTCAAAATATTTTTATAGTATTCCAGTTCGTGATGACTTTTCCACTGCAATCCATAATGTTTCTTTAGCATCTTCTTCACATCATTGATTTTTTTCTTTTTTAATGACAATATTGTTTTTTGGTATTGCTAGTGGTCGGACGTCGTTAAAAGATTTCTCTCTTTTTAAAATAGATTTTAATTGAGTAAAGTCAGAGGTGTAATGGAGTTCCCCTTTCACTTTGACTTTATTACCACTCTTACTAATAAAAAAAACGCTTACTCTGTGCAAATTGAAAATGCCATTGACCAGGCGGCTTAATAACATCTTGTAGAGCATCTTTCCAATCGTAAACCATCTCCATTTTCACAACTGTCCCATAATTATTAAAAATATTGTGGTACTCCTCTGGTTGTACGATCACTTCCTTCCCTTTTTAAATCCCTTTCAATATTTCCAAACACTGTCAGCAGGTAAGAAAGAATGCCCTGGTATTGGGAAAACCACTTCAATGTTTTTTATTTTATTTGGAACACTATTTAACCACACACAACACATTCCGATGAAAATGGAATTTTTATTTTGCGCTCCGCAACCGTCAGCCACAAGTCGCAAAGTTTGAATTCCATTCATATATAAAAAATTCAGTCTAAGAAATACTGCAGAGGCAATTTCGTTAGCTCCCTTCTTGTACTCATTTTCATTCCATGTGCATAAATTGACTGTATCTCTATTGAGCTTTTTGCCTTCTACTGATAATACTACTGCAAAATTATATATATATAGCTGCCTACTATAGTAAGTTATTTGGTCTGGTATTTTAAGTAGGACTTGATTCTTTTGACAGTCAAAAGATAGTGTCAACATTCCGTCTTGTCTCTCATTTAATAATTGGTAGAATTTTTGTGCTTTGCGTTTATGAACGGTCTTTTCAATCATATATTTGGTTTTAAGTGCTTCATTTTTTTCACTCTTAATTTGCTCATTCAATTCTGTACATTTGGAACAAACATCCGTTCTTGGATTACCAAACCCAACATTGTATTGAGTGTTAAAAAATCTTCGAAAATAGCATTGATTGACTGGGTTCTCTGCTTGTTCATTAAACATTCGCCACATTGTTTTTACATTTAATTCGGAATCCAAATATTTTCTTTCTGTAGTAGACCGACAATAGTGAGACTATGCACTTAAAAGATTCTATAAAATGTTTGACGTATGGTCTCCGCCTCTATTTTAAAAAAAAAACCTCCAGTTTTTTTGTAAATTTCTGCAACTCTACGGATTCTATTACGTGGCATTTGCAATATGCCCAAAAATGATGATTGACAAACGGAGTAATTTGTTTGAATTTTTTTTTTATGTATATCATCTTTGTTGAATAATTTGCCTGGCGTACACCCTGTGTGCCTATTCTAGGACGACAACGTTGGACATGAATGACATGACAAAACTTCAACAGAAAAGCATCTTGGGCTTGCTTGGTTTTGTTACTATAGAAAGTATCATGAAATTTTTTAGCATCAGCTAAAGTTACATCTTTGCACTCGTAAATCGCTTTTTTATTATGTTGACATGCAGGTAATTCGGGTAGATTTTTTGCAGAATACCTTAAGCAAATGAAAAAAAAAAAATTACCAAAAATCATTTAAATTAACATAGATAATAAAATGTTAATAAAAAAATCTTACAAGCAACCACAAACAAAAAGATTGAAAAAATAAACTTTTGCAGACCCTACCATAATAGGCAAAATATTAGTGAATTATTTGTTACCTTTCCGCCTTTTCCCGCACTCGCCGCCACTGATCTGAAACGTTTTCTGCACGAGCCGGTGCAACATTTACTTCCATTACAATGGTAAACAAATGAAAAACTCAAAAACAAACAGACGCTACCTTGCGCTACCTCGGTTGACTTACTACGAAAAGTAACAGATTCGCCATCTTAGAAATTTTGAAATGGCGCCTTCTGATTGGTCGATTGTGACAGTGGCGGATTTGCTTCTAACAAATTTTGGATCAAAGCGTTTTTGCACGAGAACGCTACGTTCAAGGTGAATTTACCATTGACTGAGGCGGATTTGTACTTTACGGTTTTTGGCATAATGTTGCAGCTTTCAAGTACTCCAATTTGGTAATGCCAGCTTAAAAAAATGCAATTTTGGACTAAAGCGGTTTTGCTTTTATACCCCTCAATTATGGTTTTTATAGTATTGGATTTCTAAATAGACAAAACTGAATTTCCCGAAAAATGTGTATTTTTTTTATTATTAACACTTTTTCACATACAAAAAGTGAAAATAAAAAAAAAGTATAACAATACATTGAATCACACTGCGTACACGCACCCAATTTATGTTCCCACCCACAGATTTTACAATAAAACAAAAAAAAAACCTTTTTTTAAATATACATTAATAGCAGGGTTATCATCCATTGCTAGGCTATTAATGGACACTTATGGATTATAATCGATAATTCTCGTAACTCAAAGCATCCGGCTATTTACCCAACACTATACCCAGAGCATAAATACCCTGACTATTAAGGTAGTACAGCAAAGGAATTGAGGTGTAAAATTTGTCGAAATAAATTATATGGTTTACCCGCCGAGGGACTGAACGACACAATCTTATGACGGTATTTCCTACCCAGCAAAGGAATTGAGGTGTAAAGTTTGTCGAAATAAATTATATGGTTTACCCGCCGAGGGACTGAACGACACAATCTTATGACGGTATTTCCTACCACTCCTAGATCTGGTTCACCTGGGGCTTGGGCAATATCTTGCATACCAGAGTATATTTAAAATTGTAGATATCGCACTTGATCTGTTTAAGAACTATCTTTCAAATAGGAAGCAGAGTGTCAAAGTGGGGCAATATATAAGTGATGTCACGGATGTAGCATACGGCGTCCCCCAAGGAAGTGTATTAGGTCCAACGCTCTTCTTGGTATACATAAACGACCTCTGTAACATGAAAATTCCCAATGCCAAAGTCCTGTCATACGCCGATGATACTGCTGTCACCTTCTATGGTAAGACATGGCACAATGTGCAGCTAAGTGCTGAAACAGGAATGTCCCAGGTTGCACATTGGCTCAATGCTAATGTTCTTACATTAAATACCTCCAAAACAAATTTTATAAGTTTCAGCATCTGCAATCGTACTCAATCAACCGGCGATTTCCGAATAATTATACACACTTGTGATGGTATTAATGTTGATAATTGTAACTGCTCTAGTATTGACAAAGTTTCTAGCACAAAATATTTAGGTGTAATGCTGGACCAGAGTTTGTGCTGGTACCCCCATCTTGAGCAAGTTGCCAATAGAGTCCGTAAGCTAAATTGGATTTTTAAGACACTGCGCCATGTGCTGCCTAGGTCTATACAGAGTAGCGGTAAGCCTGTTAGAAATGTGCTCTCCCAAATATATATTTCTCTTGCGCAATCAATATTAATATACTGTATTCCTATTTGGGGTGGGGCATCAAAATCTAAATTTATCCAATTGGAGCGAGCACAACGAGCCCTGCTCAAAATAATGCATTTTAAAAAAAGGAGATATTCTACTTATAACCTCTACAAACTAAGTGATGCATTGTCAGTTAGGAAACTATACATTACTCAAATAATTTTAAAAAAGCACAAAACCTTACCTTATAACGCGGATATACATTCTAAGAGAAGAAAACACAATATAGTTCAAATACCTAATACCAAGACCAAATTCGGATCCATGCAATTTGGTAAACGATCAGCTCAATTATATAACAAAATAAATAAAGAAATTTTCGTATATGCAAAATCTTATCATATATGTAAAGAAATGTTGATTGATTGGATAAAACCACTGACATATGAAAATACTGAAGCTCTCCTACAAAACGTAACTTAATACAAATAAACGACCCACTAACACACATACAGAGACTCTCCCATACCTACACGTACATTCACACACCCAAACACGTACAACCACTCATCCATAACACTCATGTACACTCATCAACATATCCACACTCACGCACATGCACACACACATTCACATATTTATATCTTTTTTTTTTACATCCATGTACTGTTTTTATTGTGTTTTAAGTAAGTACCTACTGTTGTGAAGGAGCGGAGTCTTTTAATACAGGCATTTTGCTTAAATGAAGACTCCAAACCCAATATTGTTTGTATACAACTTTTGGACACAATAAAATTATTATTTCCTTTATTCATTTGTATATACATATAAATTACATTTTTAAATATTAAAATACAGAGATATAAAAATATTTAAAAATATAAAAAATAGTAGCCCACCGGTATCGGGAACAGGGTCCAAGCTACCGGTGGTCAGGGCCCCTGAGAGAGGAACCTCCTAACTATGCGTGCCGTGTCCAGGAGTACTGCTTTCTGGGTCAAGCCCTTGATCCAGCTGCCCAACGAGAGCCTCTTTAGATGTTGGTCGAGGCTCTTGGCAATTATGCCATTGGCCGTCACGACTATCGGCACAATGACTGCTGTGTTCACATCCCACATGTCGACAACCTCGCGAGCCAAGTCAAGATACTTCGTTTGTTTATCTTTCTCAGACTTCACGAGGTTCGCGTCATGAAGGACTGCTATATCAACAATCATTGCGCGACGCTCTAGTCGATCTATCACCACTATGTCAGGCTTATTGGCAACAATAGTCCTGTCAGTGATGATAGACCGATCCCAATACAACGTGCAATTGCCATTTTCGAGAACTGGGTCGGGCACATACCTATAGTACGGTACCTCCGATTCCACAAGATTGTATTTAAGAGCAAGTTGCTGGTGAATAATCCTAGCTACAAGGTTGTGCCTGTGCAAATAGTCTCCGTTAGCCAGACTAGAACAACCGGAAATAATGTGGCGGATGGATTCCCCGGGCCGGTGACATGCCCGACATATGTCAACCGTACCGTCCTTCACAATATATTTCCGGTAGTTGTTCGTCATCATAACTTCGTCCATAATCGCACAGACAAAACCTTCGGTTTCCCCGAAGAGGTCACCAAAACGCAGCCAGGCTACGGACGCTAAAAAGTCTACATCAGGTCCATGTAGGACCCGGTAAAAGCGTCCGTGAAGCTCCTTGCTCTGCCATACCTCCCTGCGGTCATTAGTATCTAATACCACAGGTTTGCGCCAGTTCTCGTTAGCCAAGGAGAGCGCAGTAAGGCCTTTGTCCACCGCTACCACATCCCGATGCATACCCACGTCGGCCTCTAGGAAGAACTCAATACTCAATACTCAATACTCAATACTTTATTGCATTCCATATGTATTACAAAGGTGACATAATAAAGGTAAAAGATCAATATGGACCCTGTCGGGCACAGCAAAATTAGGAGAGAGGAAGAGGGCTAAGTAACAATTCAAGTAATTAGATTAAATTATTTAAATGTGCTAAATTGGAAATTATAATTATGTGTGAATATATAATATTATTAGATCTAATGTACCTATATAGGCGTAGAATATTAGTTATTGTAGTTTTGTATATTATTTTAGAACAGTGTAGGTAATTTTAATTATTATATAATTGGTATTGTTATTTATTATTAGATTTTTTATATTCCATATTTTATTATATATATTTTGTAACATTTAATTTTAAATTTTCAGTTTGCAATCGATTTGTCATCTAAAAACTCCTTTATTGAGTAGTATGACTTTGTTTCCAGAAATTGTTTCAATTTATTAATAAATATATTTGTTTTGCTTACTTCTCTTATATCATTAGGCAGTTTATTGTACATTTTTATGGACATAATTAAAGGGCTAGTTGAGTGCATTTTGAGTCGAGATTGAGGTTTGTTTATCTTGTTTTTGTTGTGTCGAAAAGTGTATCTTGTTTGTGTTTCTTCACAGGCTGTGTAAAAGTGTGGGTGTGTTCTGACAAATTTACATAGTTCCAAAATATATAAACAAGGAAGTGTTAGTATTTTGTGTTTTTGGAAGTATGGTTTACAACTATCTGTTTGTTCTATGTTGGTTATTATTCGAATTAATTTCTTTTGTAAAATAAATATTGTTTGTGAGTCTGTACTATTACCCCACAGCATGACTCCATAGCTGAGCCATGCCTGGGCATATGCATAGTATGTAACAAGTGAGGTTTTCAAGTTGGTAGTTTTTTTAATTTCGCGTAAGGCATATGAGAATTTGGATAGTTTTGCTCTTATTTTCTGAATATGGGATTTCCAATTTATGTGGGTATCTATAGATAAACCGAGGAGAGTGAATTCATTTACTTGTTCCAGTTTTGTATTATTGAAGGTATAATTTAGTATTAAAGGAGATTTTTGGTGGGGATGAAAAGTAATTAATTTTGTTTTGGTAAAGTTTATTTCAAGGTTATGGTTATCCATCCAGTTTGCAGCTGTAGAAAGAAGGGAGTTTAATTTGGCGTTTATATTGTCTTCGTTCTGGCATGAGGTGAGCAGAGAGATGTCGTCCGCAAACAGAACACATGGTTCATTTATAATTTTAGGAAGGTCATTTATGTAAATAAGGAATAACAAGCATCCTATTACACTCCCCTGGGGAATTGACGCGTTAACTGCTTTACTGTCCGATCTCGTTTTAATTATTTCGTGTGTGTTCTTATCGAAATAATCAATTTCTACAAGTTGTACCCTATCTTTTAGGTATGATGCAAACCAATCATGAGCTTTTCCTCGTATTCCTATGCCATACAACTTGTCTAGTAAAATTTTAAATTGCACCTTATCATAGGCTTTGGTCATGTCGAGCAGCATACCTACGGCATAGTTTTTATTATTTATAATATTTAGAGCCTCTTGTACGTATTTATAGACTGCTAACGTTGTGGACCGGTTTTTACGGAAACCGTTTTGGCAATCGTCAAATATTTTATTTTTCTCACAAAAAGAGTATACGCGGTCGCACATGGCCTTTTCAAATATTTTCGATGCAGTTGGTAACAGTGCGATAGGGCGATAGTTATTGGGGTCGGTTTTAGAATTTTTCTTATGAATGGGTTTTATCAGTGCACTTTTAAGTTGATTAGGAAAAATTCCCTCTTCAAACGATTGGTTGATTAATTTGTAGAATGGAAGGGTTAATTCGTCTGCACATTGCTTGAGTAGATATGGGGGAAGTTCATCTAGACCATAACTCTTTTTATTTTTTAAATTTTTTATTATTTTATTTACTTCATAGGGGTCGACAGGGCTGAGATACATGGTATTTTCTGTGGGGTTCATTACAGGGGCTCCTTTTGCTGGTGAGGATTTTTCCCCAATTGAAGCAAAGAAGTCATTAAAAATATTAGCTATTTGCTTAGGTTCAGTTATCAAGTTATCATTGTGATGTAATTTTATGTTAGTTTTATCCCTTTTAATTGTAGATTTATTTGTTCTTTCATTTATTATATTCCACATAGCTTTTACTTTATTTGTTGACTTCTTTATTTTATTTATATATTGCAGTTTTTTTGCTGTTATTACCGATTGCTTTAGGATTTTTTCGTACTTTTTATAATATTTTGATAATACGGGATTGTTTGTTTTACTGGTTAGTATTTTAAGTAGCCTTTTGTTTTTGCATGATAATTTTATACCCTTAGTTAGCCAGTACTTCTTAAACACCGTTTTTATTTTCACTTTTTTCAGCGGAATACATACATTTAAAATTTTATTTAAAATGTTATTAAACGCAATGTAATTTTCATTTATATTTTTACTCGGTTGTATTATTTCATTCCAATTTTGACGTTTTAATTCGGATTTAAAGTTTTCTATATTTTGGGCATTATATAATCTCTTTTTCGCAAACCAGTTTGTTTGTTTATTGCTTTCGCTAAACAACTTCATGTGAAAGACGGTTGCGCAGTGGTCTGAGAAACCTAATTCTTCTACGGTGGTATAAGTATGATTATTATTAAAATTTGTAAAAATGAGATCTAAGCAAGTTGAGGTAGTTTGTGAGATACGTGTGGGGACTTTGATATGTTGTGTGAATTTATGTTCCAACATTAGATCCAAGAACAAATTTGTTTTTAAACAACTGTCTAAGATATTTATATTTAAATCTCCTCCTATTATCACATTATAACTTAAATATTTTTTATTAATATAATACATCATTTCTTTTATTTGGCGAGTAAATATTTCCTCCTCTCTTCTATTCCAGTAAGTTGTAACTATAACTACTTTTTCTTTAGGTAATTCTATTGCACATAATTCTACACAATACTCAACAGACATATTACTAATATCACATATTTCTTTGTACTCAAAATGGTCTTGTAATAAAATACAGACGCCGCCGCCTCCTCGAGTAAGGCGACAGAAAGATGCTGCAATTTTGTAGCCGGTAAACTGTAAGTTATCTAATTTTTCTGGAGAGAGCCAAGTCTCACACAGGCAAATAGCATTATACATTGGTTTTTCATGGATGAAGGTCTCAAGTAGATGTTGTTTGTTATAAATGCTTTGTATGTTTTGATATAAAACTTTAAAATGTTGTTCTGTACTTTCGAAATGTGTGATTCTTTATATATTCGTGATTGATGGGTTTGTGTTCGTTATTATTCGGTTTGTAATGTGGTGTAGTGAGGGTTGTTTCATCGTTGTTAATTTGGTCGGTAGATTTGACGCTTCTGCGGTATGTCGACGTCGCTCTGTTCGCCTCTTCTCCAGTTATTATCCGTTTCCCATCTATAAACAAGTTGTTATTTCGTATAACTGCATACTGTCCATTTTTTCGTGCTCTTAGCATCTCCTCACGCATTAATTTTCTTTCTTTACGTGCGTTTTCATTTAGAAATTCAGATATCTGTATGTTAGTCCCTTGGAAGTAGTGGCTGTTCTCAACTATGTACCTAGCCATTTTCTTGCTTAGAAGCTCTATAACTAGGGGTCTGTTTTTTGTGGTGAATCTTCCTATACGATTTGTTTCTTCTATATATCCGGTTAAGTCTACTTGCAGAATTTCATAAAACATTTCGATTAATCTGTAGTGCAATTCATAGTCAGATTCATTGTAGTATTCGGAGAAGCCGTAGATAACTATTTTCTTGGAGTAGTTTTCAGTATCTTTAATTTCTGGTGTTGGCGACAGATGCTTCATATTTTTTATTTCGTTTTTCAGGGTTTCATTTTCTTTGCAGAGTATTTCAATTTTTTTGTTTATTTCCTCTATTTCTTGAGTTGTTTTATCGCTTTGTTTGTATAAGAAGTCGGTTTGTCCTTCAATATCCTCTTTGAGCTTGGTAATTGCTTTTTTTATTTCTGCTTGAATTGTAGTTTGTAATTCCGATATTATAAATTTATTGTTTTCTTTTAAACGCTGTATTATGATTTCGCTCAAAATTTCTAGTGAAAATGTCGATTTAATATCAGTATTTGTATTGATATCCGTATCTTCATGGTGAATAGTATCACCGAGAAAGCTCAAGTCTTCCGAAATTGAGGTGTCGTTGTGGAACTTTGTAGCCTTTGTTCTGATGGTAATATTATTATTGCTGGTATCTTCTAGGGGGGAATTTAGCTGATTGTTTCTCTTGTCTTGAGGTCGTATGGGAGTGTTTATATTTCCAGTTTTCGGAGCCTTGCAGCGGCATGCCTGACACTTCCATATTTTTTTGTGCTCTGGTGTCATACTCTTAAAGAGATCAATTGTCGTGTTTGCACATTGAAGATCATATTTGTCTTTACAAAAATAACAGACAAGCATTTCCATGTCTGGTGCGCTTTGTTGACAACCTGCACACACAATCTTGGATGACATCTAGAGATCTTTTATAGTAGCGTCCTCTAGTGTATAATAGCGTTGGAACTCAATAAGTAGCTGAGCGTTGATAGATGCCAATAAAAGCGATATTGTTTTCGCTATTTGTCGCTGGGCGGAGTTGTTAGGAGTGCAGAATGATACTTGCTATTGTTTTTCAGAATTTTTCCACAAAGGTATTGAATAGTTGTTTTTTCACCTTTTTAAGTATCTTTGCTATTTATTTCCACTTTATTTCAACAGTAGATATATAACTATTTTCCGATCCAATAACATGTTCCCTATATAGTAACGCCCTCTAGTGTGTACTAACGTTCAACTTTACTTGAGCGTTGATAGCTGTCGATATAACGATAGTGCTTTCGCTATTTGACGCTAGATGGAGCTATTAGAAATTCTGGTGCAGGATGATTTGCAATTTTATTGCTTTTTGTCCACTTAGTTATATTCAAAGTGTTGCTCACCTTATCGGGATACTTTTCAACTTTTCGCTTTCAATTCAAGTACAGTTTACTTTTACTTGAACTTCTTTACACTTTAATCCAGTAATACGCAGAACAAGTTTGAATTTTATCGTTATCTTTGCCACAGTTTTAAATTTGTATATTACTTCACTTTTCTTCTTAGATTTTCACAAACTATAACTTCTGTCACTGACGGTTATTTAGTTTTTCACTTTTTATTACTTTTTGTTTTGTTATAAGCACTGTATCTATTTTATAGAATAAAAATACACAGAGCCAATGTTTACTTGCGCACTGCAGCGCCCTCTCTCTCAAGAACCTAAGGTTGCATATCTCGCGGTTGTGCAGGGTCTTAGTATTGAGGAAGCCACGACCCCCGCACTTCCGCGGGATATACAACCTCATCACCGATGACCGTGGGTGATGCATCCGATTTGCGGTAAGCAATGAGCGCACCCTCCTATCCAGGGCGTCAAGTTCCGTCTGAGTCCATTTGAGTATGCCGAAAGAGTACATCAATACCGGCATGACCCAACCATTAAAGGCGCGCACCTTGTTTCCGCCTGATAAAAGACTGTTGAGTACTTTATTCAGGCGGCCAAAGAAGCGCTCCTTCAACGATTGTTTCACGTCAGCAGCATTGATGCCCAACGCTTCCGACATACCCAAATACTTGTAAGTTTCGGTTGAGCTGAGGGATCTAAGGTGTATGGAATCCGAGAGTTGGGTTCTCACGGATTCCATAATCTCCCCTCGCTTCACATGCATGACCGCACATTTGTCCACACCAAATTCCATACTGATGGCACTACTGAAGGTTTCTGTTACCTTCAGTAGCTTCATCAGTTGCAAGTTGTTGGGGGCAAAGAGCTTCAAGTCATCCATGTAAAGGAGGTGAGATATGACCTGACCACCTCTTCTCAACCGATAGCCTTGACCCGAACCTTCCAGCAGTGTACTGAGAGGGTTGAGGGCCAGACAAAACCACAGTGGACTCAGGCTGTCGCCCTGAAATATACCACGCTCGATCCTTATCGGGTCGCTGTTCACCTGGATCTGTCGACATCCTGGATAGCGAAGGACCGTCCTCCACTGCCCCATACACGACATCAGGAAGGTGCGTAGAACTGCATCTACTTTATACAGCTCCAGCACTCTCATGAGCCATGTATGTGGCACCGAGTCATAGGCCTTCTTGTAATCTATCCAGCATGTCGACAGATCCCTTCGGGAACGACGAACCTGTTGACTAATGGCAATATCCATGAGGAGCAGCTCCTTAGTACCGCGGGACCGGTTCCTACATCCATTCTGAGAGGCAGACATTATTGAATTAGTTTCAATGTGACTGTTAATCTTTGCTCTCAAAATGGATGTAAGAACTTTATAGACCGTCGGTAAACACGTGATCGGTCTATAATTCTGAGGCTCCGCGGTACTACCTGATTTATGGAGCAGGTGGGTTATTCCTGTAGTTAGGAACTGGGGCAGCGACCCTGACTCTAAGGCAGACTGGAATTGAGATGCCAAGCGAGCGTGCGATCTTTTGAACCATTTGATCCAAAAATTGTGCAGCCCGTCCGGCCCTGGAGATTTCCAGTTAGGCAACGGACGGACTGCACGAGCTACATCTTGGGGGCTGATGGTAATTGCCCCCATTTCTGGTATCGGATCGCACGCGCGCTCGACCTCCCGAGTCCAATCACCCTCGGTGTGACTGACAGGCACCGACCAGATGTTGCGCCAGAATGAACACATGACGTCATCATCCGGTAGGCGCGTATCAGTCACACCTTGGTCCGGTCGCTCCCAAGCCCTATAAACCCACCTCTCATTGCTTTGGAATGTGCGATTCTGAGTGTATCGCTCCACTCGCCGCTTGTACCGACGTATACGGTTTGCCCATGCATAGATTTTCTGCTTCAGGAAGTCGATACGCTCTGTGACGCGGGTTAGATAATCCCGAGGACTAGTATCAGTCCCCGAGAACGCCCGCCTCACAAAGCGCATCACTCTACGGCGAGTGTTGCCCTCCCTGAAGCAGATAAGTTTGCCGATGAGTGCTCTAGCCTCACCGATACGACGCTCGATCCTGCACTGCCAAGCTGGTACAGCTGGTCGTGTAGCTCTGTCACTTTTGGGAAATTTGACATGAGCTACACGACATGCCGCTGCAGCCGCACAGTACAAGATCGAGTGGGTATCGGCGAGGTCTTCGCTGCTATCAAAACAATTTGTTAGCTGCGAATCTAGAGCACACACCAGCGCCCTATTATTATTATGCATGGGCAAACGAGGTAGACGGGGTCTAAGCTCTGGCGGTGTGGAGCGATACTCTCGGAAAGCATCCTCCAAAGCGCTCCTCAATCGCTCATTGCAATGGGTACTCACGGATATAGCCCCATCATCATCATCTTCACCGACGTTGTTCGGTCGCGATGAAACACTAGATTGTATTTGCACCGCGGCCGGTGGCGAAGCAGGTGAGACGCGGCCACTCCGTGATTCCAGACGCAGTCTATCAAGTACGGCGTCATCCAACATACGGTTACGCAGGATGACCCGCACCTGATCCGATAGTCGTTGGGCTGATACGTTGACAGCTGGCTCAAGCACCTGAAACAGAGAGAGCATCCGACCACGGTACGCAGTCAAGTTAGTTCCCCCCTCTGTAGCCCCATAGTATGAGCGCATGACGTTTTCATTGATGGTTTGCGTCTATCGCATGCGCTGCACACTTCCACCGGGAGCTGGGACCCTATCAGAGGCCGGTGGGCCTCGAGGTCCTAAGCCGTCCGGCGGCCGGCGTCCTCTTCGTCGACGTGCAGGTAGTGGCGACGTGGGCGGCGAGAAGTACTCTTCACTTGAGCTCGACGCAACTGCCACGGCCGTTATCACAGCACTCACGGTGGGGCTGGGTTCCGGCGGCGGCGAGGCGGAGCTGAGCGATGAGGCCGGAGGTGGTAGGCGTGCTTGTCGAGCTGCGGCTCTAGTCAACATATTTTTTCATTGTTCTTCGGTTTTCTTCATTGTTGGAACATATGTACATACTATTACAGTCTTATGTGCTTTTTTTTTTCTTTGTTATTGCCATTTTGATTTGATTAATTGACTGATTTATTGGTATTTAAAATTGATAAAATTGGGAGTGAAAAAATTTGTGTCACTTGGTTGACAGTCGAGCCACAGCCAATTATTATTATTATTATTATTCCGTATATTCATTTTTTTAAACTTATTTCTTACATTTTTAAATATTTTTAAAAAAATACAAAACTAAGCAAAAACATTTAAAAATATAAAAATAGTAGCCCACCGGTATCGGGAACAGGGTCCAAGCTACCGGCGGTCAGGGCTCAAGAGAGAGGAACCTCCTAACAATACGAGCCGTGTCCAGAAGTACCGCTTTCTGAATCAGGCCCCTGATCCAGCTGCCTAACGAGAGCCTCCTGAGGTGCTGGTCGAGGCTCGTGGCTATTAAGCCATTGGCTGACACAACTATCGGTACAATGATTGCTGAGTCCACATCCCACATGTCGACAACCTCGCGAGCCAAGTCAATATATTTGATTTGCTTATCTTTCTCGGCTTTCACGAGGTTCTCGTCATGCGGAACGGTTATGTCTACAATCATTGCACGCCTCTCGATTCGGTCCACCACCACTATATCAGGCTTATTGGCAACAATAGTCCTGTCAGTGATGATGGACCGATCCCAGTACAATGTGATATTGCCATTATCGAGAACTGGGTCGGGCGCATACCTGTAGTACGGCACCTCCGATTCCACAAGAGAGAGAGTATTTCAGAGCAAGTTGCTGATGGATAATCCTGGCTACAAGGTTGTGCCTGTGCAAGTATTCTCCGTTAGCTAGACGAGAACAACCAGAGACAATGTGGCGAATCGATTCTCCCGGACGGTGACATGCCCGACATATGTCAACCGTGCCGTCCTTCACAATAAATCTTCGGTAGTTATTCGTCATGATAACTTCGTCCATAATTGCACATACAAAACCTTCGGTTTCTCCAAAGAGATCACCGAAACGCAACCAGGCTACGGACGCTAATTGATCTACGTCGGGCCCATGTAGGGCCCGGAAAAAGCGTCCGTGAAGTTCCTTACTTTGCCATACTGCCCTGCGATCGTTAGTGTCTAGCACCGCAGGTTTGCGCCAGTTCTCATTTGCCAAAGAGAGCGGGGTGAGTCCCTTGTCCACCGTCACTACATCTCGATGCATACCCACGTCGACAGCTAGGAAATATTCCCTGAGACTGCATATCTCGCGATTGTGGAGAGTCTTAGCATTTAAGAAGCCTCGACCTCCACACTTTCGCGGGATATACAGTCTCATTACCGACGACCGTGGGTGATGCATTCGATATGCAGTAAGCAGTGTACGGACCCGCCTATCCAGGGCGTCAAGTTCCGTTTGAGTCCATTTGAGTACGCCGAAAGAGTGCATCAATACCGGCATGACCCAACCGTTGAAGGCGCGCACCTTGTTTCCGCCTGATAGAAGGCTATTGAATACCTTCTTCAGGCGGCCAAAGAAGCGCTCCCTCAACGATTGCTTCATGTCAGTAACATTAATACCTAACGCTTCCGACATACCCAAATACTTGTAAGTTTCAGTTGAAGAGAGGGATCTGAGGTTTATGGAATCCGAGAGTTGAGTTCCCACGGATTCTAAAATCTCCCCACGCTTTACATGCATGACCGCACATTTGTCCACACCAAACTCCATCCTGATGGCACTACTGAAAGTTTCAGTTACCTTCAGTAGCTCCATCAGTTGCAGATTACTGGGGGCAAAGAGTTTCAAATCATCCATGTAAAGGAGGTGAGATATAACCTGACCTCCTCTCTTCAACCGATAGCCCAGCCCTGAATTCTCCAGCAGTGTGCTTAGAGGGTTCAAGGCTAGGCAAAACCAAAGCGGACTCAAACTATCGCCCTGGAATATACCCCGCTCGATCCTTACCGGTTCGCTGTTCCTCTGGATATTTCGACATCCTGGATAGCGAAGAACTGTCCTCCATTGCCCCATACACGACATCAGGAAGGTGCGTAGCATTGTATCAATTTTATACAATTCTAGCACCCTCATGAGCCATGTATGAGGCACCGAGTCATAGGCCTTCTTATAGTCTATCCAACATGTCGACAGATCCTTTCGGGAACGCCGAACCTGTTGGCTAATGGCCATATCAATGAGGAGTAACTCCTTAGTACCGCGGGACCCATTCCTACATCCATTTTGAGAGACAGACATGATGTTGTTGCTGTTAATATGATTATTAATTTTAGCTCTCAAAATAGATGTAAGAACCTTATAGACCGTCGGTAGACACGTGATCGGTCTATAGTTTTTGGGTTCCGCGGTACTACCCGATTTGTGGAGCAGGTGGGTAACTCCTGTCGTAAGAAATTCGGGTAGCGAGCCGGACTCTAAGGCAGTTTGGTACTGAGATGCCAAACGAGCGTGCGACCTTTGTAGCCACTTAATCCAAAAATTGTGCAGTCCGTCCGGCCCTGGAGATTTCCAATTAGGCAACGGACGGACTGCACGGGCTACATCTTGGGGGCTGATTGTGATTGCCCCCATTTCTGGCAATGGATCGCACGCTCGCTCGACCTCTCGAATCCAACCACCTTCGGTGTGACTGACAGGCACCGACCAGATGTTGCGCCAGAACGAACACATGGCGTCATCATCCGGCAGGCGCGTGTCAGTCACACCCTGGTCCGGTTGCTCCCAAACCCTATATACCCACCTTTCATTACTTCGGAATGTGCGATTCTGGGTGTATCGCTCCACTCGCCGCCTATACCTACGAATACGGTTTGCCCATGCATACACTTTCTGCTTCAGGAAGTCGATGCGCTCTGTGACACGTGACATATAATCTCGGGGGCTGATATCAGTCCCCGAAAACGCCCGTCTCACAAAACGCATCACTCTAGGGCGAGTGTTGCCCTCCCTGAAGCAGATTAGTTTGCCGATTAGCGCTCTGGCCCCACCGATACGACGCTCGATCCTGCACTGCCAAGCCGGTACGGCTGGTTTTGGTCGTGTAACTCTGTCATTAGTCATTTTGACATGAGCTACACGACATGCCGCTACAGCCGCGCAGTACATAATCGAGTGTGTGTCAGTGAGGTCTTCGCAGTCATCAAAATAATTTGACAACTGCGAATCCAGAGCAGCTACCAGCGCCCTATTTTTGTTATGCATGGGCAAACGAGGTAAGCGTGGTCTTAGATCAGGCGGTATGTAGCGATATTCCCGAATAGCACACTCTAAAGCACTCCTCAATTCCTCATTGCACTGGGTACTTACGTTTGTAACCCTGTCATTACTCTCCTCGTCAGCGTGGCTGGATATTTGCGACTGTGGTGGTGCCACAGTCTGCGACGGAGGAGTAATGACATGGCCACACATTTCCATTCGGAGGCGATCAAGCACACTGTCATCCAACATACGATTACGTTGGATGACGCGCACCTGATCCGACAGTCGTTGGGCCGAAACGTTGACAGCTGGTTCAAGTACCTGAAACAGAGAGAGCATCCGACCACGGTACGCAGTCAGGTTAGTTCCCCCCTCTGTAGCCCCAAAGTATGAGCGCATGACATTTTCATTGATGGATTGTGTCCATCGCATGCGCTGCACACTTCCGCCGGGAGCTGGGACCCTATCAGAGGCCGGTGGGCCTCGAGGTCCTAAGCCGTCCGGCGGCCGGCGTCCTCTTCGCCGACGTGCAGGTGGTGGCGTCGTGGGCGGTGAGAAGTACTCGTCGCTCGAGCTCGACGCAACTGCCACGGCCGGTGTCACAGCACTCACAGTGGGGCTGGGTTCCGGCGGCGGCGAGGCGGAGCTGAGCGACGAGGCCGAAGGTGATGGGTGTGTGGCTAGGTGACGTGCCCGGCTTCTCGTCAGCATTTCATAATTTCTTCGTCATATCTTTGTTTTTCCAGTTCTATTGTTGTGTTATTATTTTTTTTTTAATGGTTTTCGGATTCAATTTCATTTTAATGGTTTAAGATGGTTTTGTTTAAATTATTCACAATAAAAATCGGCGAGAAAAAATTTTCTTGACTGTCTTCTTGACAGCCGGGCCACAGATTATTATTATTATTATTATTATATGCATACCCAGATAGAGAGCACAACACAAATAACTTGAAGCCCCATTTGTGTGGCTTGTTTGGGAGATATTGTTTCATAAAATGAGCCACTTTGGTAGTACACATTTCTTCGTCTAGGGATAGCCTTTGCTCAAATAGAGCAGCAGTTAAAAAGATGAGTTTAGATGGTCCACCAATGGTCTTATTTTATGGAGACGATCATGCTGTGGATGATTTACAGGTTTGTGCTCTGAGTTGTCGTTGAAATGAATTACAGATCGTATTTTTCAAATCTGTTTACTGTCATCGTTTTCATGATTTGTGCAAAGCCGTATTTTGACCAGTATGATCGGACACTAGGGTAGTGAAACACCGACATGAATATGATAATACCTAAAAATTGTCGTATTTCTGGAGCAGTTACGGGCGCACTGGTAACACTCTTGGATAATTATATATTTTAGTCTGTTCGACAATTTTTGTAATAACTGCGTCATTTATGAATTTAGAAAAAAAAAATGGAATGAAGTTTCCAGGCCCGCGACGTCTGAGGGTAGCTGTGAGCTTCTTAAGAAGGCTATGTGATCTTCATTCCATACCAAATTACGCTTTTTCTATATTAGATCTCTGCTTCGTGATCTCCAAGAATACCCGGAACTGATGGAGTTAGCAAAGAACCCGAAGCAGGTTCCACGAACGAGGTCAGATAGGGGCTCCTCTTCGGATACAAGTAGAGGGTCTTCGTCGACTTCTTCATTTTCGGGACATTAATTATCCAAATCATTCAAAATATCTTGTATACTTGGATAATAATATATTTCATTTTCGTCACCTATGTCCTCTTCATCTTCTGAGATATTTTCATCGCGCAGCCTGAGTGGCATGCTAAAAAGCGAAAGCAAAAAAACGTCAAGCCGGCCCACAACCATATAAACTCGCAAACGCATAATGTAGACACTTGGCAACATATTAAACACTATCTTGAGTCAAGATAGTTTTTAATATGTTGCCAAGTGTGTGCCAAGTCAAGATTCTTGACATAAAATTTCAAAGAAATCAGCGAAAAAATATATGAAATATCTATATATTTTTTACTCGATTACTATTTTTCAAACTTTGAAGAATAGATGCTTTGATGTGAAATCGTAAATCAAATCACTCGTACTTGCCAATATACACTTCTGGGGCTCTAGACAAGTGTCAATCGCTACGAAGCGTTTCGATTTCGATAGCGTTGGCGTGACGAAGGATCGCTTCGGCTTCGATTCGATGCCGCTTGTCAATATTTTGGCGATTGCGCTTGTTCAATAAAAACTATTGTTCTAGTTTATGGTTTTCGATGACGGACATGTCAAACATGGTTCAAAACATTATTTTATATTGCGAAATTGATAATTTTATTGGCAAAATTGAACCGACTGTCTACAAAATCCTATACTAAATATAATAATCTAGGTAAGTGAATCGTTTGTGCATAATTCAAAAGCGGTACATGTGCTTAAACTTTTATTGTGAAACCAATTTTTTCTAAGTTTCTGCCTGTTTATTTATAGAAAAAAAAGGAATATAAAGTACGCGCCAGCTATTCGTAAAATTAATCTACTGGAGCCTGGTTTCGTCTTTTCACTGAAGCCTGGAAGGTAAAACGTTTAAGTTGCTGGTTCTATCCCAATATATGTAAGTGAATTTTATAAACGCAATAGTCTATCGTATATTCAGTGTTGATTCGCATAGTACGTGTTATTGGTACACTGCTGATGATGATGATGATCCCTTCGGGGAAAGGTAAGTTAAAACGGTTGCGTTCCGTTACCTCCGTAACTACTATTTAAACAAGTTGTAAAATGGTGCTAGTTTTAAAGATTAGATTAATTGCAAAGTCAGGAATCCGATTCTTCCGAATTGTAACCGTTTCTGTCTTTCCTTCCGTGTTACAGCTATGCATCTCAGAACCATTTTCCCGAAAAACCTTGAACATGAAGAACCTTTGTAAAATTGTATTGTTTTTCAGGTGTACGCCACCATCACCTGAACCAATCGTGCCAACCATCTCTACCATAAGTACACCAGCCAGTCAGTAACTGATACTAGTAGTGCTACTACAAATATCGTGAAAACACATTTATTAATAACAGCAAGAATAACCTCTAATAGAAACTACAGGTTTCTCATTCCTGGAAACCTAATCATTACCATACAATGCATTTGAAGTGGATACTTTAAGAAAACCTCGATATTAAGGGTTTACTTTATATACCTTTTAATTATTATTTTGTAAATAAATATAAAAAAAATAAATGTTTAATTTTATTCATGCTGCATAGTTATTTGTAATACCCATAAAAAAATCATTCCATTCAATATTCAATCTAGTTCAGTCATTCCTTAATAGTCTACATGGACCTCTAGGGGTCTACACAGATTTGCATCGGAGTGCGTGACAGATAAATGGGGGCCACGATACTGGATCCCATTTATGCAGTTCGACACTCACTTAATAATATTCTTATAGGGTAAAAGCCGGATAGTTGCCACACTTTTTGTAAAAATATATAATTATTATATATTTAGTTAGTTGTCACTTTATTCATAAAACGGGTAGGTACTTTGGTTTATTATCTTCAAATTTGTGAAAGTAAAGAACATTATTTTTCATATTTCCAGAATATTGGCGATTTTTGTCGACCTCTAAATTTTGTGACATCTATCCCATATGGGGGATAGTTGCCTAATCCATATAAATTACGTTTAGGATAGGTGCCCCGCCGAGAAAGAGGGCTTTTAACGCGCAAAAACTTTGATCGCACCTTGCCTTCCCATGACATCGCACAGACACATGCAACACGTTCTACTTAGTGGTTGTTGTTGAGTGTCACGATTGATAAATAAAATAACATGTTATTCATTCGCGAAACTAGAGTAATTAAAATCGAGGCAACTATGCCCCTGGCGCAACTATCTTGGTTTTACCCTATATATGTATTTGTTTAGAAGTATAGAACCGAATTAAACAATATGTATGTAAAATTAACATTAAAACAGCGGGGAGGGGTCCACTCAAAATAGAAAATTCTCCAAGCGTACAATGCGACAACAAAGTTTGTGGACCGCTGTGTTAGAACACAGCGGTCCACAAACTTGGCCAAATTCTACGATATGGCGACAACAAATATAGATATTAATTGTCGTCGCCATATCGTAGAATTTGACAATTTCATGATGTGACCGCTTCAATCCTAACTTGGAACACAGGGTTTAAAGGAACCTAACATGAATTGTATGATGCCATCCAATTTGAAGCTATTTAACCTATCCGTGTCGGGGTGCCCTAAGTTCCCTCAAATGTAACCTAAACTAACTTCGGCCATACAATGAAGTGGCCAATTCTTCGATATGGCCACGACGTACACAAACCCACATCCCATAAATGTCAGTGAATGTCCATGTCGCCGGAAAATGGCAAACTCCGTAAGATTTTAAAATAACTTGAGAGATGTAAACTCTCGATAAATTGTCCACTGAACATTTGAAGTAATTTTTTACGCATCAAAATTTGATAGTCTCGTAATTTATCTGTTTTGGTGTGATAGTAAACCTGAAAACAAGGCTCTCATTGGTCTGTTCAGATATAAGCTCACACCAACAAAGACCAATGTGGCGCCAAGTTTCCAGTTTTACTACTAACCAAAACAAATAAATTGTAGGCCAGAGTGCTGATTGGTCGCCAGTTTATGTCAGTCCAAAATTTCTCGTACCGGAACGGAAATAATATTATAGACTATCAAATTTTGATGCGTAAAAAAAGTATTCCAAATTTTCAGTTGACAATTTATCGAGAGTTTGCAACCTCTCAAGTTATTTTATAATCTTACGGAGTTTACCATTTTCCGGTGACATACGTCAAACGTTATCCATACGTCAACATGTAAAGGTAGGTACTGACCAGTCTTACGGGGCGTAATGTAATGCATATGTTACAAAGAGAGCATTTGTGAGGTCAGTTCGTGGAAACGAGCAAGAACATGCGAGCAAAGAGCCGATCGTGGCTCGTTTTGAGTGCTCCGCCTGTTGTCGATTTTTTTGCAAATCTCTTCGAGTGTTACGTGGTTTAGTCAGTACACTGCGACAAGTCGTGACGAGTGCAACTTGAGCCACACGCATCGATATTTGGCTACATTGTGTTTATTTCTTGTAAATGATAGAGTAGGACAAAGAAAAATTCAACAATAATTAAGTAAAATCAAAGATCTCAACAACCTCTTCGCCAAACATCGTGATTGCCAGTGTTTTGCGAATCATGAGCATGGGCGAGCAAAGAGTTTGAAACGAGCATGTTGCACGGATTTTAGGACACGGCTTAATGTTACATGCTCGCCTAGAATGGTACGTTTTGGTGGATATCCACTATGTTCGCGAGCCTCTTGCGCTCCGCGCTCCTTCCTGCAACTGCTCCACATCGTGGATACGTTTGCGAATTAAGTGCGAACCAAGTTCGCAAACACATCCACTATGTGTAATAGTTGCTGGAGCGCGGAGCGCAAGAGGTGCGTGAACATAGTGGATACACACCATAATGGCCCGTAACACTGGTCAGTACCCACCTTTAGGGATCATGTGACTTTTCGATAGCGCTGTCAAATCTAAGAGATCACGTGACTTTTCGATAGCGCTCACGTCAAATGTAAGGGATTGACCACGTGACTTTTCGATAGCGCTTGTCAATCTCATACATTTTTGATATTTTGACAATCGTTACCGCTGACAGAATGTCATTTGGCTGCGCCTACTGACATTCATCAGCGAAAACGATTGTCAAAAGTTCAAAATGTTATTTGAATATGTAAAAATTGTATGAAATTAAGCGCAAACACAGAAATATTAGCATTTAATACGCAGAATTATAAATGCATTATGTATCTATAACATTTTCTTTAGTTAAATTAGGAGGCCGACGTACGGTTTCTTCTTACACGAGTTTTACCGCTGAAGCTTTCCAGCACCCATGGAGTAGTGCAATCCTGTTGGAATAGGTGCGACTTAGTGGTTAGTGTAATTGAGTTGTTGCCTTTAGCCGACGTACATCGTCAGCTAAAGGCAACAATCCAATTAATATTGTTTTTCACCAAACCATTGCAAGCCGGATGATACGGTGCTACAAGACGACGCTGAGCCCTTCCGGTCGTTCCCCGTCGTTTTTCACTTGCTCCGTTTTAATTAATTATCTTCACTTTTTAATATTGGCAAAAATTAATAGTATTTTCTCAAAATCTAAAAACATCTTCCAGCATTAACATTGACAGAATAATTTTGGCATTTACCATCAAATTCAATAACCATGACAAAGACAATATTTTGCCAAAGAAATTACTCTTTTCGCTTTTCTCCAAAAAGTATTTTTCTGAATTACTATTACGTTTAATTAAATTGCAGTGTTACAGATGCATGCTTCTCCGAATTCGTTGCGTTTGGCACTTTTGGGGCAAAATGTACCTAAATTATTATCTATTCTATACAGAATAGATAATAATTTCAAAGAAACTGTTGGCATACGCCAACAGTTTCATAATTAGAAACATAGATTAACAGCCATGGTTAAAATAAGTAGTACCTACGATTAACTTATTTCTTGGTTTTTCAACCATGTCCTACTTCTTTTCGAGTAAATACCTCTTATAAAAAACTGGACAAGTGCGAGTCGGACTCCCGTGCCAAGGGGTTGGAATGAATTTTTTTCTTGCAAAATGATATTTCAACACTATAGACTTAGCTTTCCTGTAATCTATAGGTAAATAACTATTACTGCATTTTTTCAAAGTGTTTCAGTGGCCCAGTAGTTTCGGAGATAAGGGGGATTGGTCATTTTACGTCTAATTTCTTGAATAACTGCAAAACTATTATTTTAAAATGATGAAAAAAATATAATTAGAGCCCTCAAAATAACCCTCTGATTTTATATATGATATATACACGGTACAGTTTGAAAAACTTTTCTAGTTAGCCCCAAAAGTTACCCCAGTACTCAAAATTGATTTATTCACGTACCGCGTACGTGTCTGGGTCACAGACGTTCAAATGTGTACGAAATTTCAACAGCATCGGTCCAGTAGATTCGGAGAAAATTCGCTGTGACAGACGGATATACAGACTGACAGATATACAACTGAGTGATCCTATAAGGGTTCCGTTTTTTACGGATGTTCGGAACCCTAAAAACGACTCTAAAGTGAGTCTTTTTCATGAAAGGTGACTAGTCCATATATTAACTTGAAAAGTAGGACTCGACAGAGAAACCGAGAAAAATTGAATAGTAGGTACTATGTACTTATTTTCTCCTTGCGTCAGAGATCAAAAATTTTGAAAAAAGTTTACCACACCTTATGGAGGTATGCGATACAAAGAGTAAAGTACCACTGAACACTGAACCAGACGGTTGTTGTGTCTGGTGGTGGTGGGCAACTGCCCGATATTTGATATTCGGACTGTTGTATATGCATATCAAATTGCACGGAGAACTTTGCTTTTTTTTAAGGATGGGAAATCATCAAATGACTTCTACCGCTCTGGGTGGAGCGGAAGGGCGTGTCAGACTCTTACTGACTAAAACCCATCCGTGTTCCTTCTAAAGCCGTTTGCGTTCCAGGGCCGCGGTGACTCTTTCGAACAAATTCCGCAACCCTGGCAGGCTCTGGCCCTAGCGGGCCCCGTCTTCAATGCTGACATCTCTTTGAGGTTTGCGTGGAACACAACGCGCCATCGACTCGGGCCAGGTGGTGATCGGACAGCGAGCCACCCAACGCTCGCCGTCCGCAGGCCCGCGCCTAAGGTGGCCGAGGATCGCCCTGCGACTCCCGACGCCCGGGGCGTCTTCTCCTGTAGCGGTGGTTGGGGCGAAGGCCTTGCCTTTCCCTCGCGCGGCCCGCCTTCTCCTTCGCTAGCATTACTGCTTCGCAGAAGGAGGAGACCGCTTCCCAAGCCTCATCGCTCCGGACCATGGATTCAACCAGGGCCGGTCGCGAGAGGTCGCCGTCGCTGATCGCCTCGACAAGGACACGGCGGTGCTCAGCCCAAGCAGGGCAGACCTCCACCGTATGCTCCACCGTGTCCTCCGGCTGATCATCACAGTGCTGACACCCGGGCGTGTCCTCCGCCTTAATCCGAAACAGGTAACTCCCGAAACAGCCGTGTCCGGTAACTACCTGCGTCAGGCGGAAGGTGAGGACGCCGTGTCGCCTCTCCAGCCACTCCTCAAAGAGGGGCCTTACCGCCGCAATAGTGGCGTGTCCAACGGAGAACTTTGCTTGCGCGATGCAGGATTTCGTTGGTAGTTCGTCGTAGATGGCGCTGCGGTACTTTTTGGTGCCGTACAAATTTCGTTTCTTGGTTTTTCATGTCATTTCATTCATCGGCATTGATGCCGCTACAACCTTTTAGGTTTTTTGTAAGTGAGTTTTTCTCCATTCATTAACGGTAAAATCAATCATGTAATTGATATTTCGGCAAATCTCACTAAAATTGGTTTACATGATCATTTTTCGAAAAATAAGGTCATAAAGAAGTTTAACTTCTTATGTGTGTACAGTGTACACGCACACATTTTTTTTAAATCAAAGGTCTACGCAAACAAGCCCACAACCACCAGAGCATTGAAGGAGGAGATCCAACGCTGAATCAATGAAATTCAGCAAATTTAGATAAAATAGTGCGTATGTGTGTGATTTGATATTTAACCCCATCCAGTGTACTAGGTAAAGAAAAATAAATACAATTTTATGAAGAATAACCATGTTTTCTATTTAAATCAAATCCTGCGTAAATTTTGAGATATCCTTTATGTAACTAATAATTCCATACGGTGATTAAAACCTAGCAGACCTCTCATAGAGCGAGGTCAATATATGGCGCTTTACACATACAACCTCAAATAGAACACTTATTTAGTAACTAGTAGGTTTTTTCCATGAAAAATTCCGAAGATTTCCGAAGTGAAAAAGGATAAAGTCTATATTTTAACTAGAAAAGTAGGGCACAATAGGAAAACCAAAAATAAGTTAATAATTATATGTAGGTACTATTAAGTTTCCATAGCTGTAAATCTATAGTTCTAATTATTTTATTGTTGACAAACGGTGCAAAGGAATTGTGGTATAATTGGCACAAGAGTCCAAAACGCAACGATTTTACGTGCTACAAACGATGCATTCGTTTGTTGCACTTAAGCCTCAATTAATGAAACGTAATAGTTATTCAGTAAAATACTTTTTGGAGAAAACCACAAAGAGTAATTTCTTTGTCATAATATTGTCTTTGTCATAGTTATTGAATTTGATGGTAAATGTCAAAATTATTCTGTCAATGCATATGCAGAAATTCCAAAGATATTTTGATTTTTTGAGAAAATACTATTATTTTTTACCAATACTCAAAAGTGAAGTAATTTACTAAAAACAAAGCAAGTGATAAACGACCGGAAGGGCTCAGCGTCGTCCTACAGAATTGAGTCAACCGGCTTTCAATGGATGGTCAAAAACATACATCGTCAGCTAAAGGAAACATTCAATCACACCAACCACTAAGCTGCACCGATTCCGATAGGACTGAACTACTCTCTGGATGACATGAAAGCTTCAGCGGAAAAACTCGTCTACAAGAAAAACCCTACGTCAGCGAAGCAAATTCAACTTTAGTATAATATTATGAACAATGTATTTATAATTCTGTGTATTAAATACTTATATTTCTGTGTTTGCGATTAGTTTCATACCAGTTTTTACTTATTTACATAACATTTTGAACTTTTTACAATCGTTTTCGCTGATGAATGTCAGTAGGCGCCAACCAAGTGACATTCTATAAGCGATAGCGACTGTCAAAACTTCAAATGTATGAGATTGACAAGCGGTATCGAAAAATCACGTGGTCGGTCCCATACATTTGACGTTAGCGCTATCGAAAAGTCACGTGATCCTTCCCTTACATTTTCAACTTTTGACAATCGCCAACGCTTGGGACTATGTACTTAATAATCCCATGCAGTGAACGAATCTTTACACGCCCTGTCACAGCGGTAGATAACTTTATGACGCAATACATAGACAACCTCAAAGTAGAATATTAATTTTCCTGCCTCCACGGCTTCATCACACACAAAAAGCTTTTCGTTCGTTGGTTTTCATCCATCGTCCCGTATTAACTTTTTGGTCTAATACTGAGCTCTTTGTTTTCTTACAGGCCTGTATCTGTAATGCACAATTTCAATTTGGACCGGTTGCCAAATCGAGGGGTAAATTTAACTATCTTTATGTAACTCTTTTGAACATGCTTGAAACGCAGAAACTGTCCACCTTTTCCTCATCATATCAGCCGAAAGACGTCTACTGCTGAACATAGGTCTCCCCCAAGTGTCGCCACAAGAACTGGTCCTGCGCGTTTTACATCCATCGGCTACCCGCGACCTTCACCAGGTCATCGGTCCACCTTGAGGGAGGCCTTCGAACTCTGCGTCTTCCGGTACGCGGTCGCCACTCCAGAACTTTTCGACCCCATCGTCCATCTGTTTTGCAAGCAATGTGTCTTGCCCACAGCCACTTCAGTTTGGTGATCCTTCGGGCTTTGTCGGTTATCTTAGTTCTTTTGTGGAAATCGTCATTCCTGATTCAATGACGCAAGTAAACTCCGAGCATTGCCTTTCCATTGCCCTTTGGGTAATTTTATGCATTCTGATGAGGCCAATATTGTGAGCCACCATGATTTAGTTCCATGAGTCGTCACTGGCAAAACGCACTGGTCGTAGACTTTCGTCTTGAGACACTGTGGTATGTGAGACGAAAAGATACCACGTAACTTTGTCGTCAGGTCGGAGTCGAATTCGACGATTGACCTGTTTCTCGAAGTTACCCCTACCTAACTGGACCGTTAGTCCGAGGTAGACGTACTCGTGTACAACTTCGAGTGTAATATCTCCGATCTTGATAGGTGCTACATGGGTATTTGTCCATGTTCATTTTAAGACCCACTTTTTCGGAAGCTCCACAGCATTGTACTGGGGTCCTCCGTAGTTTCTGCCCTGACGACTAAATTGTCGGCAAATCGAAGGCGAGTAATGTACTCGCCATTAATATTGATGCCTAGCCTTCTCCAGTCCCAAACCTTGAAGACATCCTCTATTGCAGCCGTAAACGTAGATACTTAAGGCTCTGCACTTGCTTCAAATTACTTCTGCTGATTAAGATGTCTGATACTAACAACTGGACTCCAACGTCCATAGGTAAAACTGGACTAGAACCAAACTTACAAAACACAACAGCCCTTTTTTTTGTTCACTCTCAAGCTAGCATATGTAGCCAAAGGAGTGCGCACATGTTTGTGTGCGACTGTGCGTTACCATTTTACCTTAGCAATAATATCTTTAAGAACGTTTTCTAAGTAGGTACTAACTGAATTCAGCCCTCATTTGTGAATGTTGTTCGTATGCTCTCTATAAACTCTGTGGTTTGTCGTTGCTATAGCAACAAAATGTGTTATTCACTTAATCGTTACGTGAAATGTCAATCCTATGACAAGTATTTTGACAAGCGTTCGACGCTATCGCTTTGTTTGATGGAACATTTTGTCTATCAACGATCGCTTGACCACGTGACTTTTCGTTAGCTAAATGTCATTTCCATACATTAATTGATATTTTGACAGGTGTTTTCGACGGCTGACTGTTGCTTTGTCTAGGCCTGGCGCTATCGTTTCGCTTAGCGAATTGTGATTAACGACACTTTGTCTAGCGACTTTTGATCGACCACGTGACTTTTCGATTCAAAATGTCATTCCCATACATTTTGGACTTTTCGATTGGCGTTAGCGTCAGTCGATTGACATCTTATCTAGGGCCTCTGGACACATCTATTGGTCCACCTTAGAGTTTAGGTTTCGATGGCCCCTACCGAAATATGATTGCTAGATTGAACAAAAACTGTTGATGCAGTTTTAAACCTGATACATTTTACCATCTTTTTCGATCGTATTGTTTTAAATTTGAATTCAGAATACCATACGACATGGAGCTACGCCTAACAAGTCGGATATGCGCCTTGTTAAAGGCAATTGATTTTTGAATAAAAAACATGTTTTATCAAATAAAGGTTTAATTTAATAACGCGTTGTTCCTGACGTCACATCGGACCACACACGGCGACATGGCCGTGTGCGCCCCACCGCGGTCAACATCGTCGGACCGCCGCGGCAGCCACTCACTCGCCGACGCCTTTGACGTGCGCACATATCGGTCATCTTATAACCAGCATATATCTACCTATCAATACAGTCTTTTCAAGCATCGAAGTAGTTTTACTTTATAGCCAAGACCACCAGCAGCACACCTGGAGCTTGACATTCACCACGCGTGTTGTCTCCATGGGCATCTACCACAGTTCTCATACGATTAGGCATAGAGTTTATCAACCGCTCTATGCAATTTTGAGGGATCATCTCCCATTCGTCTTCTATGGCAGTTTTCAACTCCTGCATCGTCTGGGCAACTGGCTGACGAGCCCTAACACGTCTTTTTAGCTCGTCCCACATGTGCTCAATGGGGTTCATGTCTGGGCTTCTGGCTGGCCAGTCCATAACTGTGATGTTCACATCCCGAAGATATTCCCTGACGATGCCGGCCGCATGGGCTCTTGCATTATCATGCATAAAAAGGAAATTTGGGCCCACATAGTCCGCGTATGGTATCACGTGAGGTTCTAAGCACTCACGAATGTACCTTTCAGCATTTAATGATGGCAGCCGTGGTCCTGTAACAACCTCAAGTTGAGTTTTGCCGCTCGCGGATATACCGCCCCAGACAGTCCATGAGCCACCGCCATAAGCAACCTTCTCTTCAAAGCAGCATTGTGCGAAACGCTCTCCCTTACGTCGGTAGACCTTCTTCCTTCCATCATTGCCATGTAACACAATTTTAGACTCATCAGAAAAGAGTACACCGCTCCAATCTTGCTGTGTCCAATTTAAATGACTGCGTGCGAAATGAAGGCGCGCTGTTCGGTGGGCTCGCGTTAGTTTGGGCCCACTAGCTGGCTTGTGTGGTACCATATCGCGTTTTTTTAACCTTCTCCGAACAGTTCGAGCGCTCACAGATACTCCGTGGAAGTCGCGAAGTTGGTTTTGTATCTCAATGGAGGTAAGGTGACGATTTCTCAAGCTGGTCGTCACGATGAATCGATCCTGCCTTTCAGTTGTGACTCGAGATCGTGGCCTTCCTTGGCGACGAACAAAGCCGCCAGTCTCTAGGTACCTCCGATAAACATTTCGGACCGCAGATCGACTTAAATTGAGTTGAGCACTCACGATTCTTTGGCTGTGTCCGGCCTGAATAAGTGCCACAGCTTGGGCGGCGACTTCAGGTGAAGTATCCATAGATTATTGATAGAACCTCACCTTAATGTTAAGAATAAGTAATGTTTGTTGCAAAACCAAAGATATCAATCACTTTTTCAAGAATTAAATCCAAGTAAACCAATAAAACCAAGTTTTCTTAGTATTCGATTGTTTGATATCAACAAACAGGCTCCAAATTGTCTTTTGTTTCTTTATATTCTGTGTTCGAAATTCAAAAAAAGACTATTGAATGAAATTGTGAATGTGCCAGGTTCAAAACTGCATAAAAACTTTTTGCTCGACCTAATATAAAATTTTATCTAGGACCAAACGAAACTGAAAAAACAAGGTGGGCCAATAGATGTGTCCAGAAGTATATAAACTTTTACACTTACTCGTTTGTAATGACGTATGACAGAAAAATTACCGGCAAATTTCGTTAAGTTTTTATTTTTCTGATAGTATATAATCTATGTCCGCATATTACGTTGCGTTCAGAAACGTACAGCTGTCAAATTATATTTTTTGCTGGCAAAAAATAAATTTTTGCCATTTGTCAACTGTATGCATTTAAGGGTTAAATCTTCAGGAAATGCGCTTTCTATACACCGGTTTCATTGTGTCTTTCTATACACATTTTATTGTGTCTTTCAATGTCATTGGCTCTTTTGTCTTGCTGCTGTAATGGTAAATCTAAGTCCTTAAGATCTTCAAAAGAAGTTTGTATGTATGTAGAGGAAACCGTTGTCTTGAAATATTTTGGTACTTGATGAGTTCATAATTTAAAACAAAAGGTTAATTCAGTTAAAGAAAAAAAAAATGGGATGCTGTGTACAAATGTTTTGGATTTTACCAGTCTTGTTAGAACTATGTATGTAATCAAATAATATGTGTCAAAAATCTTCTGATAGAATCGGATAAAATTTGCATTGGTGGTATTTTAGCACTTTAACAGCGTGAAGTAGATGAGACTGGGTACGGTTGTGCCAATTTTGGTTTGTTTGTCAATAATTTTGTTAATTTATCAATCAGCTCGAAAAAAAGTAACACAAATCGTAATTAGTACATTTGTCTACGTAAAAATACTAAAATTTTGTCTCTAAATATGCTGTATTAGTCAAAGGATCAGATTAGAAAAAAAAAGGAAAGTGTCACAACCGCCACACGCCAAGGACAGTTGTGACAGTGGTTGGGGTCGGTAGTGACATAAAAACACACCAGAAGGGTTATAATCACATTTATTCTTAGAAATATGTAACTTATCAAAACATAAAACTTGATGATCGTAAATAGACATCGTCTTACCGGGATGACTTCGCATCCATCCATCACAAGTAGTATTTATGGCCTTTTTAAATGGTCCGAAGACAGACCGATCTAAGGGCTGTAGTTTGTGTGAGCAGTGCGGAGGAAATGATAACAGAGTGATGCCATTTTCTTAACAAAAATCCAGTGTGTTAATATGGACATGAGATGAATGATTGTCCAGCACTAATAAGACACTGGTCCATCCCTAATGAAATGTTCGTGGTAATGGACTCTCGGAAATATAAAAAAAGGTGGAATCGCATTTCCCAAAGCATTTACTGCATAAGCAACTGCAATTAATGTACCACGTTCAGCTGAAGTAACAGCTCCCACTTGTCGAATGCCACGTCATGATATCCTGTGGCTCATATGCGTGTCTGTCCAAAACAGTTTGCAAATTGTTATAAAAAGCTTCCACATTTGGTTTGTTAAAACTTGTAGCTTTTGAAAGGCTTGTTACCTGTGCTACGCGTACAGACGATGACGGATTTCTTTTCATAAATGGACGGAACCATTCCTCACCAGCCATTTTATTCTCATCCCAAGTGGCAGGTCGCTTTACGTTGTATTTAATTGTCAATTCAAACGCTAGCTTGCGTACTTCTTTTGTAGAAAGACCCAAATATATTTCCGCGCAACGTGTGATATACTTCGATAGCTGCTGTTCTTGGTCCATAGAAAAAACTTTATTATGAGCAACATACCCCATGCTGATACTGCTTCCATCGTGATTTGCACTGGCTTGATCACATTTACGAACGTATCGCAACAATGACATGCGATTAATTTGATGCATTTCCGCAGCTCATCGTAAAGAAGTCCTGCGTTTTACTTTTTCATAGGCATCTTTATATTTACTGATATCAGCCTGCGCTCGTTTGGTCGTCCGCGAGCGTTTTCTAGGCATCTAAATAAAATAAACATATGTCACAATCGTACCCAACGCACAATGTCGAATTCAAAAAATCGCCATGCAAGTAAACTACGTAAATAGTAAACACTTGTAGTTAACTACAAATGATCAACTTATAACAAGAAAAAATACGATGTAATCTATCTGTATACAAAAAAAAGTAATTATTAAAATAAATCAAACATAAAAAAATTTTGAAGGTTGTAAAACAATGTGGGCTCCTGCTTACGTTAGCGTCGCGCGCTGGTCGACGCGATACTAGGGAACGTGTTCAGACTTGTACGCCGCGTCTCTCTCCCCTTGTTCCCTTCCCCGCATTCCGTATAGTTTCGCCGTTATGACGACTGTCGCAAACGTACCCTTTTTTTTTTTTTTTTTTTTTGATCTCGGGGGGAAATCCTCATGGAAATCCTCCACCCTGGGGCGGGTGGAGGGGTCTGTCAGACTCTTACTGACTAAAACCACCCCGGTGTTCCATCTGCCACCTACGCCGGGGATCGCGGGAACGTATGCGACATCCGCAATCCCCGGCTGGTGCCGGCCCGCCTCTGCGGGCCACCTCGCGTTGGCGAGGGGAGTGAGGTGTTTGACTCCCCTCGCTACGTCAAAGAGGGGCGCACGGGAACACCACGCGCGGCACAACCGTACTCAGTCTACCTTACCTACTTACTTGTTTTTGGAATGTTTTAATAAAATAAATTCCAATTTATTTAATTAGGCTATATTTTTCAATAGTTAGAGAACTTTTACCTGAACAATAACGCTGGCGGTTTGATATATTTTATAAAACGTGTAACGGATTAAGCGCAATACCCCAGACACCCCAATTAGAAAATTAAATTATAAGTCTAAAACTACATCCGTAATTAAATTAATTTCAACCAAACCTAGTATTTTACGTATCGTCTCATAATGTCAACTTCTCAAAATGTGTCTTCGTCATGATTATTATGAATTTTCTTAATCAGTAAGATTATTAAATACTTATCATGTTTATTAGTTTATTGTTTTAGCATATTTATGTATTTTATTAGTATAATATATATTATTTGTGTATTCTTTTCGAAACAAAGTTATATTTTATATGTTATTTTTATTTGTTGTAAACCTACCACAGTGTAGTCTTTTTAACCCAAAGGTTGACTGGTAGAGAATGCCTTGATGCATTAAGTCCGCCGATGTACCACTATTGTACATTAAGTTTAAATAAATAAATAATAAATAAATTCGCATAAGGCCAACTTCTCTCAATGTCAACTTCTTAAAATGACAAATTCGTTATTGACAACTCCACGTAGTACTACTTCAACAAGGTAATCTGAATGTAGTAATATGTATATGTATACCTAGCTTAGTAGTATATGTATACTTTTTTTTTTTATAGATTGGAAATCATCAAATGACTTCTTCCGCTCTGGGTGGAGCGGAAGGGCGTGTCAGACTCTTACTGACTAAAACCCATCCGTGTTCCTTCTAAAGCCCTTTGCGTTTCAGGGCCGCGGTGACTCTTTCGAACAAATTCCGCAACCCTGGCAGGAGTATATGTGTACTAATAAGGGCATCTGAAGACTTAAAAATAAAAAATATCAAAATTATAAATTTTGATATTTTATTTTTATCAATCAACCGTAATATGTCACTAGGGATGTCGTATCGTTTTTTGAAAATATCAATATCTCTGTGAGTCACTAGTTTTATCCAAGCTAAACTACGCTGACACTGTATGGGGCGTGCATTCTTGGTAGAAGTGAAAGATTGATACAGCGGGTACAGAATGCTTGTGCAAGATTTTGCTAATGTCCCTCCTAGACAGTGTTGCCAACCCTACTGTTTTAACAGTAGATTTACTGTTTTCACCATAACATCCCTGTTTTCTGTTTAAGCACCAATTTCTACTGTTTTATCCATATACACTGGACAGCAAATAAACCGAGCCACCCGCTACATAGGCACTCTAATTCGATTTTCTCCAATGATATTATAAAAAAAGATACGCTACGTTCATATTAAGCGGCGTCCAGAAATTGTTGCGTTGTATTACAAATGTACTTACATGTAGGTGTATAGTCATATTCAACTACGCCTGCGACAGATAATACGGAAAGTATGTAACAGAAAGAGATAGCTATTTGTAGTGAGTTGCGCTTGAAGTATACTAGTGCATCATAGAGTATGCGGATTTACCACAGATGGGACATTGGATATGAGCATAGGTATATTACATTGGTAATGAATATGATGTATTAAATAAAACAAAAAACAGAATATTGTTAATTATTTAATCACAAACTTAGACTAAGATACAATAATAAAAATAGAAAATGAAAGTTGAATTGGCAGTTAACATTTTCATTATTATTTATTTACCCTCAAATAAGTTTAATTTATTTCTTTTTTGTCTTTTTGACGTGCTTTTTATGAATGGGTTATTTTTGTGCTCATGATGCAAACGGACATTCAGATACTTTTGTATTATAGCTCGAATTAGTTGCAATCTATGATTGAGTATAGGGGTTTGATTCATAGAATGTTCGGACAAAATATCGAATACGTTAGACTGCAAAAAGTGTTTTAAAATGTTGTATTGTAATTGCTTAAAGTCATGAGAATTTCTAAAATAGGGACCATTTTCTATGATGAATTTCTTTAAAATATCTTCTGATTTTAAGCATACTAAAAAAACATCATGCGATGCAAAACACAAACCACCCATATCTTTAAGAGTGACGAGTTTATGAAACCATAATTTTTCATTTGTGAATAAAGAGGAACGACAGTCTTCACATTTTAAACTTCCACAAAGCTTTCTAGATACCCAGCCTGAAATATATCCAATTATTTGTTCTACATTACACGAGCGATGATCGTTATTAAGTAAATCTGTCATAATAGACACGTTTTCTTCCGATTTTTTATCACTTTCCAAGTTCATAAGCTCATCCATAACCCAATTTTCATCCAGAACCCGTCCGTTGCACGTGTTATTTATGTTTTTTACTGCTGATGAGCAATTTAGTATCGGAAAATATTCTACTGGAATACAATTACCTGTAAAGGCAGATCGCAATTCCAAATGATTGAACATTTTTTTATAAATTCCTTTGAATTGGATTGTATTTGGGTTATTATTATACCCTCCATGTCGACGTATGTCCCCAAACATTATTTCAATGTGATCTTGACTTAACCTATATGTAGAAATATAGCTCAGACTTTCCTCATCTTGAACAAGAGACGTATATAAATATTTAAGGCTTTCGATACAAATCAAAAATCCTAAAAAACCGGTTTTAGATTTACATTGCACGAGCTTCTTTTTAGTTATTTTCATAAATACATGTCCACGTCGGGTAATTCTGTTTTTATTGTAAATAAGCAATTCAAGTATATATTTTTTAGCTTTTTCTAGAAAAGCAAATATTTCTGTTGCATTACCTGAACTAACTGGCTTTTTGAAACCAAATTTGTCACGAGCTCTCGAATTGAAAATGTCGAACAAGTCATTAAATAATATTATGAAGTCTTTAGTGGGACCCGAATCTTTAAAATTTGATGAACGCAATGTCTCTTCGCAAAGCTGCAAAGCATTTGCGACACTTCTACTTAAAAGTTGTGTGGCTAATTTGACCTTCATAATTTCATTGCGAAAATTTAAGTGCCGTTGTGTGAGTCGGTTGGCAAAATTCAAGCCCTGGTTTGTCTGCAGTTTGTTAAGATTTTTTAATAGTTGCCACCTTATCTCTTTATTTTCATTATTAACTGTTTTCGCTTCAAAAGTGTTGCGTACCAATTTAATCATGTGGCATGGATCTAAGAAAAGTGCAACTGCTTTATTGGTTTCTGGCTGTTTAAATGTAGTTTTTAAGTTATCAATAACGCTCAATTTACAGCCTAGAACCGCTGCAGTAGACAAATTAGCCGCACAACCATCGAAAGTCAAACTTACTAAGGTGGATCGGGGCAACATCGAACGAGATTTTGATGAGATGAGGTATATCTTTTTTAAGCATCTATATGGATCCGAAACACATAATGTAGCAGCAAATTAGAAAACTTTCAATAAAGCCAACAGATTGTACTTTACTTTACACCAGGCTGAGAATCATTATTCTTATATATTAATATAAATATTATTGAAAATATACACACAAACGAAAATAATGAAAACGGGTAAAGATCGTAATGTAGGGGGGAAGACCGACAATTGGTGGTATTTTTTAAAATTTTCGTTTTAGATCCCTGGATTCACTGACAAATTGTGTAAAGCATGTAAATGTATACGTGTTTCTTCATCGAAGTATTTTAAAGTAAAAAAAAGAAGTGTGAAATATTGTAAAATAATGAATTTCATATTCCGGTCTTTCCCCACTTCTACCAAATTCAGACAGAGGTTCTCAACTGTTTTAATATCATAATAGTTGTGTAAGTACATTACTATCCATTGTCCCTTGTCGATGATCTACGTTTGAATGTTGACGTAGTAGTTATCATAACTAGGAAATAAATGGAAACAAAATTTGTCAATACAAATTATATTTTTAACAATCAAACGATAATTGCACAATACACTTACACAAAGATACGACATTACAAAAATATTATAAACGGCTCATGTTAATAACGTAACAATCAAAAGGAACAAGCAAACGTTTTTGTTTGGTATTAAAAATAAAAACAATGTTAAAGAGGACTAAAAATGTTATACTTGTCGTCGATAGATGTCGCTACCGTACAACGTACATCGCCATCTATCAATTCAATTCAAAACTAAAACATCATGTGATCGGAAACGCAAGCGCGCCCTACCGCTTGGACACGATCGTCGGTAGAGGGGATGCAGCGAAGACCGACAGAGACCGAGCGTTATGTTAGCTCAGTCTAGTTCGGACAGTCTTGGCAGACGCTCAGTACCAACGCACGTGTTTGTTTTGATTTTGCTGTTTTAATAGAAATCGTTACTTTAAATAAAGTCAGTTAAAATTAAAATCGTATTTCACTCGAGTACCCACACAGTGCCCACGTTCATCTAAAATTATGTCGGATCGTGAAGAAGACCCAATGCTTCGCACCTCGGCCACCCTCGATGCGACATCAGAAATGGGATACACTCGAGCTGAAGAACATATGGAGAATGGAGCGATGACGTCACGCTGTGACGAGAATTTGCTTCGTACGCTGTTGGCGGCCCAAAACCAGAACATGATGTCCCTCATAGAAGCCGTCAGGGGTCCAGCAGGTACCAAGCATATTTCTTTGCCTGAATTTGACCCGGATAAGCCGGATGTAGACGCACGTGCTTGGTGCACTACAGCGGATCTGTGCTTATCGGAAGTTCCGCTTCAGGGAAGTGCACTTATCATCACCTTAAGCAAGGCCCTGAAAGGAAGTGCTTCACGTTGGCTGGCGCAAGTGTCGTTTGCGGGGATGACATGGTGTGACTTTAAAAGCCTGTTTTTATCCCGTTACGACTGCGTGGATACACCAGCCGCTACGCTTGTCAAACTAATGAGTAGCAAGCCTAAGGAAGATGAATGCTATGCTGCTTACGCCGCCCGGTTGCTTTCTACACTCACGTCACGCTGGCAAAATATGAGCGCCGAGCAAATAGCCATTTCCACAGTGCTGGCTCACATGGCACAATTTGATGGGCGTATTCAAAGACTGGCTTTTACTACCGATGTCAGCAACAGGAGCAAGCTTCAGTGTGAACTTCAAGCGTTCTCATTTTTGAAAAGGAAAGCTTCGAATGGTAACACAACCGAGTCTGCACCAGATGTCAAGCGATCGAAGTTTCAGCCGTCAACTTTGAAGTGTCACAACTGCGGTAAACCAGGTCACAGAGCGGCTGACTGTCGATCAAGGGGTGAAGTGAAGAGTAAGGCAGCCAATTCAGCGACCTCTGCATCAACTTCTACGGGATCGAAGCAGCGTCCAGATGTCATCTGTTTTCGATGCGGCAACGCCGGACATTTTGCTTCTAAATGTCCACGAAGCAATGGCGGGGGCAACGGCACACGTGGTTCGAGCAGTTCAGTGGCAGCACCTGCACCAGCAGCGAGCAGCGAGCGACGCGTTGAAGTTTGCTACGTCAGCAATCCTAGTGGTGTGTTGATGAACTCTGGAGAGTCATTTCCATTTTATTATGATTCTGGCGCCGAATGCTCTCTAGTCAAAGATAATGTTGCGTCAAAGTTTAGTGGCAAACGTGTTAACAATATAGTAAATTTAACGGGAATCGGTCACGGTAGTGTACAAAGTACCCTACAAATTTTATCTGAGGTTATGATAAACAATCTACGATTAGAGATTTTATTTCATGTTGTACCGGATAGCTGTCTTAAAAATGATATTTTAATTGGTCGCGAGATTTTAGATCAGGGCTTTAACGTTAGTATGACGTCTGATAGTGTTGTTTTGTGTCGTGAAAAGATTGTTAAATTATGTGACGTTTCAAATAAGCTCGAAAGTGATTCTACTTTTCAAATTGATTTCGATAATGTTAATACAGACGTTCCGACGGAGTTTCGTTCCCAGCTAATTGCTCTTCTGTCAGAATATGCATCGTCACTTTCTAGTGGTGTTTCTAGATCCCGCGTTACAACAGGACAGTTGCAAATTCGACTAATAGACCCTAGTCGTACAGTCAATCGTCGCCCTTATAGGCTAAGCGCTTGTGAACGCGAAGTTGTTACTGCTAAAGTTCGGGAATTAGAGGAAGCAGGTATAATAAGGCCAAGTTGTTCGCCTTTTTCCAGTCCAGTGTTGCTCGTTAAGAAGAAGGATGGTTCAGATCGTATGTGCGTCGACTATAGGGAACTGAATGACAACACGGTATCGGATAGGTTTCCACTTCCATTGATAGAGGATCTTGTCTCTAGGTTAGGCGGTGCTACATGGTTCACGTCACTTGACATGTTATCAGGTTATCACCAAATTCCAGTCCATCCTGAATCAATAGAGCGAACTGCATTCGTCACACCTGATGGTCAGTGGGAATATTTGACCATGCCGTTCGGTTTGAAGAATGCAAGCTCAGTATATCAGCGGGCTGTTATGAAAGCGTTAGGTGACCTTGCATATGCTGTTACATACGTTGATGACATTTTGGTGATAGGGTCATCTGTAGAGGAGAGTTTAGTTCGTCTTCATACTGTACTCGATAAATTGACAAAAGCTGGCTTTTCCTTGAATTTCGCTAAGTGTTCATTCCTTAAACGCAGAGTTGAATATTTGGGGTTTGTTGTAGAAAATGGCCAAATTAGACCCAACCCAAATAAAATTGTAGCTTTGTCCAAACTTCCACCACCTAAAACCATCACTCAGCTGAGACAGTTCATAGGTCTGGCAACTTATTTCAGACAATTTGTGCCACAATTTTTAAAAGTAATGGCTCCTCTGTTTCGTTTAACGAGTGGTAAGAATAGGTCCATTGGTTGGGAACCCAGTCATGAGGCCATTCGTCAAAAAATAATTTCCCAGTTAACCAGTGAGCCAGTTCTAACAATTTTTGACCCTGTTCATGCTATCGAGTTACATACCGATGCTAGTGCTGAAGGATATGGTGCAATTTTCATTCAAAAGATTAATGGGAAACAGCACGTGGTTGCTTATTATAGTCGTCGTACGTCCCCAGCCGAATCGAAGTATCATTCGTTCGAGTTGGAGACTTTAGCTGTCTTTAACGCGATAAAGCATTTCAGGCATTATTTGTTAGGTCGTAAGTTTACGGTGGTGACAGACTGCAGTGCTGTCAAAGCTTCCAAAAATAAAACTGACTTGTCTCCGAGAGTTCATCGTTGGTGGGCTTACATGCAGTCATTCGAGTTTGACATTGTTTATCGCGAAGGCAGTCGGATGAGTCACGTAGATTTCCTTTCAAGAAATCCTCTTCCTACTTCTAATGTAGCTATCTCTCGTGTGGAACAGAAGCGTGTTGATTTAGCTGAGCTTTCTAGTAACTGGTTGCAAGCTGAACAGGAAAAAGACCAAGAGATCAGCAAGATTGTGTCTGATCTTCGTAACGAAGTTTTTCCCGAGGAAACTCGCAAAACCTACGAAATACGCAAAAATATTCTGGTTCGTAAGATTCAGCGTAACGGTCGTACCAGATGCCTGCCTATTGTACCAAGAGCGCTCAGGTGGTCCGTGATCAATAACGTCCGTGAGTCGATTATGCATTTGGGATGGGAGAAAACTCTCGAAAAGATCTATGAGCATTATTGGTTTGAAGGCATGTCCAAATACGTGAGGAAATTTGTGGATAATTGTGTCACTTGTAAGGTAGCCAAGCCTCACTCGGGTAAAGTTCAGGCAGAACTTCACCCAATTCCCAAATTTAATATCCCATGGCATACCATCCATGTGGATGCTTCGGGTAAACTGTCGGGAAAGAACGATATCAAGGAATACGTGTTCGTCATCATAGATGCATTCACCAAATTTGTTTTACTTCGTCACTCACTCAATATTGACACGAACAGTAGTATTTGTGCTATTAAGTTTTGTGTAGCTTTGTTTGGTGCTCCGAAACGCATAATAGCAGACCAGGGTCGTTGTTTCGCGAGCAAAGACTTCTCTAGTTTCTGCGCTACTAACAACATCGAGTTGCACTTAATAGCTACTGGAGGCAGTCGTGCAAACGGTCAAGTCGAGAGAGTAATGAGTACCCTCAAGAGCATGTTGACAGCTGTAGAGACTAGTCGTGATCACTCTTGGCAGGATGCATTAGGAGAAGTTCAGCTGGCCATGAACTCTACTATTAATAGGGTGACTAAATCTAGCCCTCTCGAGTTGATGATAGGAAGGGTAGCACGTCCGCTTTGTTTAGTAACCGCTGATGACGATGAGGTTGACATTAATTTAGATGAGACTAGAGAGCACGCGACACAGAACATTGAGAAAATATCAAAGTATGATAAGAATCGTTTTGACCAAAATAAGGCCAAAGTGTCTAAGTTAGCCATTAATGATTATGTTTTGATCGAAAATGAGGAAAGGAATCAGACTAAATTAGATCCCAAATTCAAAGGCCCATTTAAGATTATTGACGTTTTAGACGGGGATAGATACCTACTTAAGGCGCTTGACTCTAAGCGAACGTACAAGTACCCCCATGACCGTGTAAGGAAGATCCCTGATCACCAAGTGCCTCGAGAGTTAGATGTCATAGTTGATGACAGTGGTAGTGAAACCACAGCCGATTAGGAATGGCGTGTGTACTCATACTCGAAACTCTTGACCGCACCTCATGAGTAACATGTGGCGATGGGTCTATGAGAGGTCGTTGGTGCGATTTCTGTCTGTGTTGGTGCACAGAGCGCTTTATGTGTTGTAGCACATTTTGCGCAAGATGTTTTGAGAATCGTTGGTGCGATTCTGGTCTGTGTTGGTGCACAGAGTGTCTCATGTGTTGTAGCACATGTGGCAGTGAGTATGAAAAGAATCGTTGGTGCGATTCTGATCTGTGTTGGTGCACAGATAGTGACGAAAGTTTGATGAGTTGAGTATGCATTGCCTTTGAAATTCAGTTTCAGATTTGTGGAAATAGTTTTCCGTTGATTACCTTGTTGATCGGACCTCTTTCAATTACTTGTTGTGCAGGAAGCACTGTGTAGAAACCTTAATGACAGGGCATTGTAAATCATGATAGTTGGTTGTGTGTACGTAGATTTAGTAGAAATAAACTGCAGTGAAAATGAGTCATTTAGTTTCTATTGGCAGGATAGCCGAGCTATGTTTACTCTCTGAGTGTATTTTGTCCACAGGTACTACACCCGAGGACGGGTGCTAGTCAGGGATGGCCGTGTCGTCGATAGATGTCGCTACCGTACAACGTACATCGCCATCTATCAATTCAATTCAAAACTAAAACATCATGTGATCGGAAACGCAAGCGCGCCCTACCGCTTGGACACGATCGTCGGTAGAGGGGATGCAGCGAAGACCGACAGAGACCGAGCGTTATGTTAGCTCAGTCTAGTTCGGACAGTCTTGGCAGACGCTCAGTACCAACGCACGTGTTTGTTTTGATTTTGCTGTTTTAATAGAAATCGTTACTTTAAATAAAGTCAGTTAAAATTAAAATCGTATTTCACTCGAGTACCCACACAGTGCCCACGTTCATCTAAAATTATGTCGGATCGTGAAGAAGACCCAATGCTTCGCACCTCGGCCACCCTCGATGCGACATACTTAAATCAGTCTTATTCTGAACACACCATAAAACCTGTCATTCAGGCACTAGGTACTACTTATATCAAAAATTATAACGAGATTTTTCATAGCTTATTACTCATTTAGCATCTTATAATAACAGCTACGAATACGATAACAATCAATGGAACAAAGCAAATTACAAATAAAACATTAGAAAGACACAATTGGGTTTATTCTGGTTAGCGCCAACTAAAAATCATAGAGAATTGCTATCTAAACCTAAAGCTGTTACTTTTATTCAATTTTCATACTACAAGTAGACACAACATGTCGACTAAAAATACACCGAGATTCGTACAAATCAAAATATAATAATATAGTTTGACAGTTTCAAGGCATCCTTTTCTAACGCCATGGGTTGGTAAAGATAGTAATCCTCCTAATTAATTTTAGTTAGTTCAAATTAAGCTGGTAGCGCCAGGGTAGCCCACGAAATTCAAATTTTCAGTTTTTTTCTAATTTGCCGGTCAGTGTCAGTCTATATATTAACAAAAATATGATTCGCGGACATAACATGTATGCATTTGTAGAATTAAAATCATTAATACAACCCCCTAAGTTGTTAAAACAAATGATAGTCGATTTCCTGAATATATCATGATTTGGACTATCATTGAGTTTAGAAGGTTGTATTGAAGATCCTAGTATTATAATCATATAAATGTATACGTGTTACGACCGCGAGACATATTTTGGTTAATATATAGACTGACACTGACCGGCAAATTACAAAAAACTTAAAATTTGAATTTTGCGTGCTACCCTTGAGCTACCACCTTAAATTAGCACAATCATTTTTGTGCAAGCTTACAATGATAATTAAAAATAAATAATCATATTACTATTTATTCTTTAATTATCATTGTATGTTAAATTTATTGAAATTGACGTCAAATATTATTTGACCCCGTCTTAAAATCTGTGGCTCTGGCTATATTGACACTATGTCATCACTATGTTTTATGGTACAAATGTCGTCAATTATTGGGTAAGTGAACACTGTTCCTTTTCATATTTACTATCCTTAACTTTACGTAAAAACTTGACGGTAGGTAACGTCTTGTCAATCAGTAATACTCTACTAACAAAATGTTATAAGCTTTTTTTTGTGGCGAAACGGGCTACTATCCAGTCATTTTCTTTTAATTCATCCTGTTTAGTAAAATATGCAATATCATGTAGTCCCATCGACTCATTGGGCTCATCATTTTCTTTGTCTCTGTCTTCGTTTAAAAGTTCAGCTACATATTCTTCATAATCTATTTCGTCTGAATCAGCTAATTCAAATAAAGAAGATAAACTCGAATCACTGTCACAGAGTTCCCCTTTTTGTCTATTCTTTTCTTTATTGTCAATTTTTCTTTTCTTATTTTTCTTTGATTTATTATCAGTTTGTTCCTTCTTATTTTTTATTATTATTTATTTTAGGTTTAGCAACAGTTTCATCTTGTTTTTCGTTTTCTACTTTAATTTTTTTCTTTTCTTTGGTATTTTTTAGTTTTGTCGTTTGTTGTGTATTATAGTTTTCTAAACATTTCTGTGTAATAATTTCAGCACCAAGACCTATACGCTTTCTCTTGGTGTTATTGTTTTCGGGTCTGGTCTGTCGTATTCTTTCTAAAAGTAAATTTTCAAACGTGTGTTCATAATTAACTGTTTTTTTTCGAATTATTAGGGGAGTTATTAAAAGTATCAGAATTAGTTACTTGTGGTGTTTGCAGACATTCTGGCAGGTCACAACTATTTAAAGCAGCAAAAGTAGTGTTTTCATTATCGTTTTTGGAAAGTCTGGTCAAAAATGGACATTTGAAGTACCAGGTTTAATCATTATGTCAGAGAGTATAATTATTTTGTTGGACATATTTTTTGTTAACACTTCGGGCTCTTTAGTAACAGTTTCTTCCTCTTGATAGCTTTCCGGTATATCACTATGTATAAATGAGCAGTTGTTCATTGTATTGGAAGATTGCGTGTCATTTGGTATAGACACGTGTGGTATAACAGTTTGATTTAAATACAAATTGATAACATCAACACATAAGTTATTAAGGCTCTTGACAGTTTTTGTCGCCATAATTGCATGAGAAGCAATACTTTCGTTTTCAGATTTGCTTTTAAGCCATCTGCTATAAGATCTGGGATCGTACTTTTCAACAGGAATCGTATTACGATTGAAAGGAATAATTCCTGCCTTCTTAAAACCATTACGTATAATTTCGGGATTAATTTCGTGCCATATTTTTGCAAATAGTTTCGAAAATTCTTTTTTGGGTAATTTAACACCCATATTATGTCGTTGCCAGTCAACCAACTTAGCATCCCATCGTGTTTTAAATGATTTGAAGACGCAGACGTCAAGGGGTTGTAGCAAATGTGAAGTGTGAGGTGGCAATTTTAAAATAGTAACACCATTACTAGTAGCTAATTCTACGACAGAAATATCGACATGGCTTCCGTGGCCATCATAAATCAGTAATACAGGTCTTTCGTCTCCGAGATTGGGAATGAAGACTTTTTCCATATAATTACGAAATATGTCCGTTTCCATCCAACCTCTTTTACTAGCAGCATATGCTAATTCAAACCCGTATTCATTTTTTACGTCCGCTATCCACTGATTCCAAACATATTTACCTTTAAAAACAATGAGTGGCGTTAATTTTGCTCCATTAGCATTAACTGCAGTCAATACTGTTATATTCTCTTTTCCTGTGCCAAATGTGGTGCGTGAGGAAGCTTTTCCGATTTTGCCAACTACTTTAGTCTTTGATGGATCAAGAGAGACCGATGTTTCATCTAGGTTCCATACTTGGCTAGGTCTGTTTACTAAATCAAGGTCCAGCAATACCTTTTCTAGTAAATTAGAATATTCTTCAATGATAAAAGGATCCGTCATTTGGCGTCTGACATGTTCTATAGGCTGTGGGTTTTTTTATAGAAAGGCCATGGCGTTTGCGAAAATTATACAGCCAGTCCGATCCCGGCCTACCATTCCTAAACGGTGTAGCGATTTCATTCAGTTTGATGAATTCTTCGACGAGTTTTATTATTTCGACCCTGGAGAGACCAAAACCCCATTTTTCCAGTATTATGAGAGCATTGGCTAATCTGACTTCTATTTCGTTAGGAATGGCGGTTGGTCTACCCAGGGTATGGCTTTTTATTCTAGTTTTACCCTTAATCCTGTCATTGAGTGTCGATACTGGTATTCTGTAATGTTTTGCAGCAGCATATTGGCTTCTTTCCCCTTTTGCTATGCTTTCTAAGGCAGCATTTAAATCTTCCTGAGTGTAATTGGTGGCACGAAGCGATTTTCTTTAATACTTTCGTGGCATGATTAATCTGTAACCAATATTTAAAAAAGCCAAAGTCAACTAAATGTACACATGTAAACCATTAAGAGCCCTCTTACAGTCCACTAGCGCCGCCAATCGAAAAAATGTCATAACTCGTAAATAGAATAAAAAATACAAAATATGTTTTATTATTACTTTGGAAAAGGCAATAACGTAATTTTATAACACATTCTCAACAATTGAAATATAGCTGTTTAGGTAAATCGTGCATTCAAAACATAAACGGCCGTTTTTGTTACAAATGCACGATTTAGCTAAACAGCTATATTTCAAGTGTTGAGAATGTGTTATAAAATTACGTTATTGCCTTTTCCACAGTAATAATATAACATATTTTGTACTTTTTATTCTATTTACGAGTTATGACATTTTTTCGATTGGCGGCGCTAGTGGACTGTAAGAGGGCTCTTAAGTAAAAAAACAAAAATGAAATTCCGGACATTCTAAATAAAAGAGCATATTTAGGAATTGGTCATATGTGTAAGAACTACACCACTTTCCCCAAGGAATATAATCATTCATCATCATCATTATCATCTTAAAAAGGAAAATCTGCATTGCACACAAAACGACTTTTCTATGAACCTGATTACTTCCTAAAATATGCACAGTCCTTTTAATATTACATAAACAGAAATATACCTCAACAATATTCATGTTTTATCATTTTAATTTGTTATGACAAACTTAAAATGATATAATATGACCCAAGTTGAGAACCCCTGCCTATTGTATGAGCTTTTGAAACGGGGCAAGATCGAATGAATAGTATTCCGAACTTACCTCTTATCAAAACAATTGGTGAAGATCGAAAATACAAAAATGTCCGAAATGGCACTATTTACGAACTATCTACTGCTTTGTTATCACTAATAACGTAATAATAAACAATTACAAGTATAAAACATATAAATATCTCACCTGAGAGGAAAGTTATAGATGATGGGTAAAGATCGAAAATCTTCAAAACTTCGTCGAAAATGACAGTTGGCAAAAAATGCATTTCGCACACAACCATACGGTTAGAGCGCTCTAGGCAGACTGAGGTGGGGGACGGCATGAGTTGTCCTTCGCCGCTAGGTTGCCATAAGTAAAATTATTTGTCTAAATCTCAGGTAAATGAGAATTTTCGTACTTTACCCTTTTACGATGTTACCCCGACTTACCTTACGTCAACGCCTGCTGCATGACAATGTCTTAAACAATCCATGATTAAAGTGGCCCTCGACTCTGATGATAACCCTTTGACGAAAAAGTAAGCTACAGGAATTTTCCAGTTTTCACTTAAACATACTAAAATAAAAACAAATGCTTCTGTTGCAATTTCTTTGTTTTCTGAAGGTCCAGAACCATAATTTACTAATCCCTCTGTATTTTTGCCTGTCCATTGAGTTTGATGTCTGAGAGCCATTTCGTCTACAATCAGGCCACAAATAATTTTCTTTCTAGATATATTACTTTTTTGTTTTAAAATATCAAATGCTTGTTTCGTGAAACCCGGCAACATTGAACTATTTTGGTACCATTTAGCCAAAACACGGGGATGAGGCAGGGCAGTATGGAATACCCGCCTAACGTATTTATACGCCGCTGAGGAGTAGTAATTTAAAGTTAACGCAAATTTGCGAAGCGCTGCTGGGTATTTCTTCCTAAAATTTTTCTTAGACTTTTTTATTTGCAATATTCTGTTAAATAAGTTTAATGGTTCTGCTTTTAGGTTAAGATCCGAAAATTGCTGTTCCGTGAGATAATTTTTTTTTTCAAATCCTTTAAAATGTTTTTCATGCTTGTTATTTTTTTTTTAATCTGCTGTTTTGGATTTTAAAGAGCATTATTTTTTTTCTGTAACATTTTTTTTTCAACAAATAATTTACGAACTCGCGTCCTAAGCTTTGCTTTTCTGGGGGTGTCAAACACTGAATCCATATCGGATATATCAACATGGTCCAGACTGGTAGGTGAGTGAAATTGTGGAACATCATCATTGTCCTGAAATAGAATAAATTCTCTTAATTGATATGGTATTACAAATTATATTTGTAATTAAACTATGGAACACGAAGCGGACATCAGTGTCCGCGCACCTATTGTTCTTAAATTGTGTCTCATATGACGGTGCTCGAAAGGTATTGAGCAAGATTGAATGCACTGATCACAAAATTACATAAGTTACGACCATTTTTTTCTTGTTGTGAAAATAATCAACTATCATAATATTTATAAAATTAAATTTTACCGGGGCCATCACAGGTACTGCAGTTTTTTTCAGACGCATGTAGCCTTTGGAAGTAGTATATTTATCTTCATTTTTAAAATGTTCAGAACAAATTGTACTACTTTTTGTAGGTATCCAGTTATATTCACTTCTTTCCGCCTGAACTATGCTGATCCATTTATGTTTTATATAAACATCACTAGGAAATCTGGAAGATAACAAAAACATTACAAAAAATAAATGTTTTATCTAAGAGTACCTCCTAATCGAGTAATAAAATAATATTGACTAGCCCGCTATTACTAATTTAATTCTATATCATCTTAATATTATTATTAGAAAGACGCTAACAAACTAAACAAACTAACTCAAGCGGACAACGAACGTTGTGTATTCTGCCTACGATTTCGCTTCTGGTTGATTAATCTATGACACATGGCTGTTTGTCCCTGTCGCGCTGCAGTTGTCATCATATTCACTGTCCTTATCGTACCGCCATATTAATAATTCGAAATGTAATTTGTAAATGAGAAATAAAATCTTGAAAAAATATGAATATGACATTATTTTAATATACTTACGTATGGTATGAAACTCCTACACTCTTATTTTTCTTGGAACCATAGTTTTTACACTTTCGTAACACACAACTTGGCATTTTAGGTAAATATAGGCACGACACAGCCACGCGTTGTTTCGCTCGCTGCTATAAACCGACTAAAACAAATTACGACAATTGTCTGAATTCGTTCGCAACAATTTTTGCGCGCCAGTGCGATATCTACCTTTTTTATTAATATAATATCATTGATTTTCTCAAAAACTAAAAAACCTACAATTATCAAAGTTGTACCTACAGTAAGTGCGTTTCATGGTGATTAAAATGAAGGAAACTCATTATCAGCGCTATCTCCGCTCTTTGGCTTATCAATTTTTCCACATTCTTTAAAAAATACGCTCTACGATTTTTCCATCTTGCTTTTACTGTTTTGACTGAAACAAAAACCAGCAGTTAATATGTTGTTCAGGTATTAAATACTTTTTTTTTCAGATATTTGGCTACTGGAGAATCCTATAGGTCTCTTGCATTTCATTTCCGCTTAGGTCGCACGACAGTTTCTGAGATTGTAAGCGAGACATGCAATATTTTGTGGAGTACACTGAAAGACGAATACATGCCAATTCCAACGACGGAGAAATGGTATGAAATTGCTGATAAGTACTATAACAAGTGGAATTTCCCCAATTGTATTGGTGCAATTGATGGGAAACATACATATAAGGGTACAGTGTCCATGCAATAGTGGGTCTTTGTACTATAATTACAAGCAATATTTTTCAATTTTACTACAAGCTGTTGTTGATGCGGATTGTAAAATTATTTTAGTAGATATCGGAGCAGAAGGGCGTCAGTCCGATGGTGGAAATTTTAGAACTTCATCTTTGTTTTACATGTTAGAAACTAATGGCCTCAATATTCCATCGGAGAAAGAAATTCCTAATACAAATATTAAAATACCATTTGTCTTAGTTGGTGATGGTGGTTATCCACTAATGAATTATTTGATGAGGCCTTTTTCATTAAGAAATATTGAGAACACAAAAACTATTTACAACTACCGACTCTCAAGAGCTCGCAGAAGTGTAGAGTGCTGTTTTGGTATAATGGCAGCAAAATGGAGGATTTTGCAGAAAGCTATTGAAACTAAGGTCAATACTGCTATTTCAATTACGAAAGCTGTATGCATTCTACACAACATTGTTATGACGGAAGATCGATCTACGTTTCAACAGGACATAAATTCTACTATTACTAATGCACCAATATACACCAGGACTCAATATAGATTTTCAAACAGTGCATTACAAACTAGAGATATTTTGTTGAATTATTTCAACGGAATCGGATCGATTACCTGGCAGAATAACTCGTTGCCAGAAAATATAATCCAACGCCATAATATTCATTCACAGCATTAACTTCTCATTGTACAAAAAAATATCACGTCATAAATAAATAAATAACTTTTTTGTACTTACCATCTTTTTTTACTTCGACTGCTACCTCTTCCCATAGTTTTTCGCGCGCGGCCGCGCGCGAACATTCTAGAACGTTCGTTTTACTAAGCTACTCGCTAGGTGACTCGCTAGGCTCTAGGCGCTAAGCAAGCCACCTGTCTGTGCGGACGTAGCCTTAATGTTTATCTTTATTATACTTAAACGCAATTTAGATGCTACAAATAGCTTTTTGTTTTGTTTTATTTACATTTATGTTTGTTCAACCATCTTTTCTTTGTGACAGCCGACCATAACCTCCCAATTGCGCCCGCGCGGTCTATTCATTTGTCTATGATATCGACAAATGAAGCTGGAGCACTGGGCTATTGGGTGTCAGCTTATTTATTGTTTGTATGTACCGTTTTTTTTTATTATTTATAGAAGGTGAGGTGGGGTAAGACTAACATACTTTTCTGCCAAACAGCAAAGATCGATTTTCATGGTTAAGTTATTTGACTTACTTACCTCTGAGATAATAAAATCACATACCTAAATACTACACGTGTTAATGAAATAATGGACATATTTCCGTTAATGCATTCAGAACGCACATTATGAATAAATTGTAAAACAGTTAAAACTGCTAGTCTTGCCCCACCAATTGGGGTAAGAATAACAGTAATGTATTTTATTGAAAACGTACACTTATTGGGGTTTCTAAAGAAAAAATGCAAATAAAAAAGTAGTCGAATTTAATTTGAACTCTATAACAACGAAACAACGTTCAGTTTTGCGGCAATTCGTTTATTACACGATTTGGGGCAAGACAAACATACAATCAAAAAAATCAAAGGAGCAGAACCTTTTGTGTGTGATATCAATAGCATAAGGTGCGTGAAGCGTTAGACATAAATTAAAAAGACACAGGAATAAGTTGAATTAAACTTTATTTCAGTACTTACTAAATAAAAATCTTACGTTAACAAACCACTCACAATATAAATTTTTCAATTACTACTCTCTAATAGGAACATTAAAGTGTACTTGGCAGTAAGTACTTTAATTTGGCTTAAATCAGAATTACAATCTACTGAACATTATAGACGTGAAATGACATTTTGAATAATATCTTTCCTCTTCGACCTATCAATGGTTCGGGTAGTTTGCACACAATGTCTTCTAGATGTCTCACGTCGCATATGTCAGGTACGTGTGGGAAAACAAATGTGCCTTCATCAACGCCACCTCTAAATGTACTTCTGCGAACATAATTCACAGTAGGTATGTTATCACAGTTTACATCTATAACCACTCCAAAATAGTGTTTTACACTTGCTTTGGTAGAAAATGTTACTAGGACCCATTGTCCTTTGGTAACGGTACTTTTTGGTGGTTCATCATACTCATGATTATCATTTTCCTTGTCTTTTTTTGTGTTGTTGTTATTACTGTCATCTAAATCAATATCATCCACTAAATCTATTTCAATATCACTTTTTTTCTTATTTTGACAGATGTCTCTTACGTTTCTCTTTGCCTTTCTGGGTATATTTTCAATGTTTTTCAACAGTTCGTCATTTATCATTTTTTCATCATAATATGTACTATCTTCAATATAAGTCTCATCGTTTGATTGAGTGTGCATCTCCATCATCTCACTTGCACTTGTAGAATTTTCATTCCATGTTTCACAATCTTCTATATCACTATCATCCATAAACTTTATTTCAATGTCACTTTCACTTGAGGAGTCGTCTATTTTCTTGAATTGTGAGGTTTTGTGTTTTATGTTCTTTTTTTTCTTTCTGGGACTATTTTTTATTGTCGATTGTCGTAAGATTTTTCTTTTTATCATAACGTTCAGTTTCTTCAATATTACGCTCATCCTTCAATTCAATGTTTATCTTGTTTTCACTTATAAAATTTTCTTTATCGAGCTTGTTCATGTCTTTACAGCGTCTAACATTTGCCAATTTTTCTTCTTTTTGTTTTAATTTTTTCTTCTTCGATATTTCTTTGTTTCTTATAAACGTTTTCACTTGTTATTATTTCAGCACCAGCAGCGACTTTCGTGCGTTTTTGTTTGCTGTGCGCTCCTGCTTTTATTTTAAGGAGTAACAATTCCTCGAAAGTAATATGAGATTTCACGGGACGATCATATACAATGATCACCTTTGATGGTTTTAGTGATGAAGTTTTAGCATTGTTTGCAAATAAGTCATGGTCAAGAGTCACCCTTTTAAAGTTTGTTGCAGTGCAAGTAAAGGGTTGTAATATTTTATTATTTTGATGATGTTCGTTTTGTTGTGACATTTCTAGATTAAAAGTAAAATCTGCAGATGATTGAGGCATGTCTGTAATATAAGATGGGCTTACATATCGATCGTAGCTTATCGGTGTAACCTCCGTAGTATGGTCCTGTACAGTTGTGGTACGTTCATTGGCATTATTCCAATAATTAAGACAAATCGATCGCAATGAAGGGATCGAGATTGGGTCAGGATCGTTTGCAACTACAACATTGCTTCTCGGCCAAATTTCAGTTTGGTGTAAAAGAGTTAACTGATTTTTGGAATACGAGAAATCAGAAAATGCCTGATCAACAGTGGCTCGAAGTCGGGACTCGATATTTTTCGAAATGTTAGGAGTAGTGGATGTCTCCTTTAATCCAGAAGAATGCTCTTGTTGTTTTCTCCATTCTGCAAGTTGGTCCGGATTAAATGCCCAGAAGACTGGCAGCATTGCCACGTTGAATGGCAATGCTAATTCTTTGAGCAAAGAACGAGCCAGCCCTCTGGTCACGCAAAGTGTCGATCAGTCGGCGAGATATGTCCTTGAAAAGAAGACGCGCACTCGGACCCCATGATCCAAGCGTTTCGACCCTAAACGGCTCAAAACTGTAATTCCCTATAAGGTTACAATATTTGCGCCGCTTGAGGGCCTCGGCAGCCGCAGCGGCAGCGCCGGCACAGCCTGCCGTACTTGGAACATGCAATGGCGCAAGAGTGTCGACACACGTTGCGTCCCACACCAGAGGCCTACCCACCTTCCACGGCACCAACGTCATACCATCTGGTCTTTTCCCATCGTCCCGTACCAAGCCGCTAGGTTCTAATACCGCAGGTACGCGGTGACAAAAGCCCGACGAATAATATCGTTGATGCTGGCATGGCGTGCTATGCGGCCTGCGCTCTTGCAGCAGGAAAGACCATGGTGCCCGAGGCTGTCGACAGCTACTCCGCAGTGACACCGATGCGGAGCAGATAGCGAGCCGAAACGATCCGTCATCCATCATAGTGCCTATGGTGAAAGACGGAAGTGCTTGTAGCCACAAACCCGACTCCCATTCTCCCACAGCCAGCAGACGTGCACGCTCAGCAGTATTCGATGACGTATGAAACAAGTTATTCCATGAAATACTGCAGAGCGGCACATCCCATCGTCTCTGGGAGGACAGGTTGTCGGGTAAATCCGTGTTGGGACAAGCCATTTTCCAAGCGCTCAACGCATCGGTCAAACACGGTACCTCAAAATCAACCAGTGAGGATGGTAAAATTTTCCTGGTTAATGTTTCAGTACTGTGGACCGAAGAGAGGAAGGCCGGTAGACTAAAACTCGAAATTTTGCGGACGCCGAGGCCACCCATGCGAACGGGAAGTGTGGCTTGCTGCCATGCTTGGTCGTCCAAAGCCACATTAAGGATTGATGAAAGTGTGTTTCTGATAATTTGGTCTACTTTTTCCAAAAGTTGTGAATGTTTCCATAGATTGGAGGAGCGAAGGCTATATGTGAATTTTGGTCCAAAACAACAGTATCGAATAAGTGTGAAGGCCGAATGCATGTTAATTTTGAAAAGTCTTTCCGAGACATCATTAAAATTTTGTATTTTCTGGTCAATGAAAGATGGAAAGGATTCATCAAAAATTGGAGAGCCCAGGAGGTGAAGAGAATTTCTATCAGTGATTTTGATGTTCGGAGATATAGTGTTAAATTTTGCTAAGGTAGTCTGCCTGTCGGTCGTTTGAGGGAGGTAAATTTCGCATTTCGAAAGGTTGAGTTCTAGCCCGATTGAACTAAATTTATCCATCAAAAAAGTTAAATCTTTAAGGACTGTGTCTACATCACCTCGTAGGGTTCCGTCATCCAAATACCAAACATGAATTTTAGAATTTAGTTGTCGAATAATGGGATTAATTGCCAAACTGAAAATGACTGGCCCAAGAGGGTCTCCTTGCTGACAACCGACTGCTGACTCCAAAAGGTTTTCTTTATAGAGTAATTTAGAGGGGTGCCTGTAACATTGATGGAGAAAACTGTAAATTTTGGGGATTTCTTTTTTAACTTCTGTCAACAAGGTGTCCCTATTCACGGAATTGAAGGCATTCTTAATGTCAACCTTTAGAATGACCTCACCTTCGTTACTGTTGAGGTAAGAGGACAATGCGTGTACCGCAGCCTCACAGCCCCCACTGGAACCAAAGCCCTGCTGTAGGGGCTGAAATTTGCTGGCCAGAGTCTCACTATAAAACGCACAGCAAATTTTGGCTGCGATACGTCTGTATGTAGACCCTACGGCTATGGGACGAATGCCGCCATCCCTTTTGCGCAGGGCTCATAAGTTCACCCCGTACAAAATATCAATGACGGCTTCGTTCACATTTCCGGAGAGCATTAGGTTGATGAGGGCCGTAAGCTCCTTCAAAAGGGACTCCCCAGCTTCCCCAGCGCCTGTGCATATAAGGTCCTTTAAATGTTGAGGCGTCAGGCCGTCGAGGCCACCAGCGGAGCCACTCCGGAAGGAGCTGACGGCTGCACATACTTGTTGTCCTGTTATATCAAAAGAGTTTGTTTCTGGATCGGGGGGGTCGGGGAAGGTGAGATCATCTGCCGGGGCGGGTTGCTTGCTCTCTAGTGCCTTAAGTGTCTCTGGAGAGTACGGCGTAACCACATCGCTGCTGAAGATGATCCTAGCTGCACCCCTGATATCACCCTCGCCTAGTTTAGATTCCACATGATGCAATAAGCCTCTATGAGGGAGGTGTGATAATGAATTTGGTTCGAAACTTTGGGCCGAAATATTACAGTTATCTTTTATTTGCGCTGTTAGCGTTTTTTTTAGTTGCCAAATTTTTTTGCACATGTAGAACCCTAAAAGGGAAGGTGAACAGTTGCTCCCAAGCACTTTGTGAGTTCTCTCGGACAGCGACGCGGACACATCGCGCTAAACTCGAAGCCACGGATAGTCTGGCGCCGCGAGGAACTCTTTTTAAATCGGGTGTTGATGATTTCAATTTTGCCAGAGTTTTCCAAAAGGGTTGAGGGGGTGAATCAGGTGTTAGACGAGTGGTTATAGTTGGGTATGATGAAGGCACAATGTGGGGTTTGTGTTTCTTGCCCACATGTACCTTCAAGCCTCGTTCACCCTTAAAAAATCGTGCTTGGGAACAGTAGGGGCATCTCACTAAGATATCCAGCGATGTGGCAGGTTGGCTAGCACATCGGACGGCATCGCTACTGTCGTCCAAGTTGACCATAAGCCTATAAAATATAAACAATACTTACAGATAAAACATATGGTTTAAAAATATCTTAAAAAACGCAAACTTGGCACTTGAGTATGTACACTGATTAGATTTACATTAAAACACTAAAAACAAATCGTTTTAATGAAAATATAAAAAACACAAATTTCGTAGGAAAATCAAAATTGACAATGTCAAAACGTGACGACTTCGGCGCAGTCGCTCACGGGGCCAGCAGCGGCGCCCCGCACCTGAAGGGCTGTCGCCCCGACCGTTAGTTATAGTTAGTTAATCAGGTAAATCGACTTGGTTCTCAAGCTTAATCCATTATTTATAAAACAGATTCATACTATTCATCAAGTTTAGTTTAGTTTTAATCTATTCACTTGTTGGTTACCAAATATCTGTATTATAAGACGGAGTTACGTTTATTGCACTAATATACAATTTATCAGCAATGCAGTCTGTCAGATTATAGAATTGAACTGAAATTTTTACTTGTAATTGTTGCATTTATTGCCTGTGTAATATTTTTCACCACACGTTTATATTCGTAATGAAGTATCTAAGGAATCACAATTAAATAACACCAATCAATTTTGAAAATTGTTTTTTAGGCAATATTTGACCTACGTGCAATCTTTGCCACTTTACTAAACGAAGGTCCCATTTGTCTTTAAAGGACTTGTTAACTGCAAGATCCAAGGGCTGCAAGCTGTCACTAGTATGTGGTGGAATTTTCATAATAGTTATTCCAGCTTCACGGTCTTTTTCAACGATATTGATCCCCACGTGCGTCGAGTGGCCATCGTAGACTAGTAGAATTGACCGTTTATGACCCACGGTGGGCAAAAACACCTAAACAAAGAATGTCTCAAACACGTCCGCCTCCATCCAGCCGTTTTTTGTGGCTGCGTAAACAGTACCTGGATAATCTTCTTCAGAAGTCCACTCATCCCAGATATTTTTTCCTTTAAATATTATAAGTGGAGGGGTTTTATCACCAGCTTCACTGCACCCCAGCAAAACTGTTGTGCTGTCTATACCAGGTGACGCAATGGTTCTCGTTGAGGCATAACCTCTCAAACCCACCACTTTGGTTTTACTGGGGTCTTTGCTAAAGCTGGTTTCATCTAAATTCCATATTTGTGAGGGTTTGTTATGTAGTCCAAGTTCGTCCATATTACTCTTTACTAATTCACCCAGGGATTGCATGCTTTCTTGCGTGAGTTTTCCACTGCTTGTGGTTTTTTTACAGCCAAACTGTGGCGTTTTTTAAACGCCAAAAACCAATCTTCGCCTGGAATACCGTTTTTAAAAGTGATCATATTTTTGGTGACATAGTCTCCAACAAGTTCAGTTCCATAATTTCTGTTCTCGATAACCCAAAGCCATATTTCTCCATTTCATGTAAGTTTTTTGCTATTTTTTTTTCTATCTCTTCAAGAATAACTCTACTTCTCCCTTAAGATTTCGATTTTAATCCATATTTGTCATAAACTCGGGCTACAATGGTTGGCCGAAGAATTTTGTATGCTATAGCGGCTCTATAAGCTGTCAACTCGCCGTTCTTGACTTTATCTACAGCTTGCAGCAATTGTTCTCTTGTATATGTAGCTGCCCTATCCGTCTTCCGAACATAATTTCGTACCATTTTGTCCGTCGTCGTCTGTAAAGAATGAAACATTTTACTCCATCTCGCTAGGTAGTACCTAAACGACGACTCAATTTTTTTTTTTTTTTAATTTAGAACTCTGCGAGTTGGCTTATTGGTTATTTTAGTGTCTCAATATTTATATTATACTAGCTGTCCGCCGCGGTTACACCCGCGTCTTTGGTTACTGCTCCGCTCCCGTAGGTCGTAGCGTGATGGTATATAGCCTATAGCCTTCCTCGATAACTAATCTATCTAACACTGAAAGAATTTTTCAAATCGGACCAGTAGTTCCTGAGATTAGCGCGTTCAAAAAAATAAACAAACTCTTCGGCTTTATAATATTATTAGATTTTTGTTGACACTACAGGCATGATTAGTATTGTTGCAAATATTTTTACTTATATCTGGGGCTGTCTTTATTTATTACTTATTTATTTATTATATTTTTTATTGCACACCTCATTACAAACATAGTAAAAACGTTTACTAAAAACAAGTGTACAATGGGCGGTCTTATCGCACAGGGCAATCTCTTACAGACAACCTTTGGATGGACTGAACGAAAGAAGTTAGATTTAGGGCGGTCAGTGTACAAACATCATAAATAATATAAATTAGACATAATAATATTAAATACACACAATACTAAATAATATACTAATAAATATTTAATATATAAATAAATGGGAAAGGAGAAGAAAAATTATAGTGGGAGGTGATGCTCCTTCACCAATTTTTTAAACGTTGGTAGCGGTTGTGCACGCCTCACATCTATGGGTAATGCCTTCCACAAACGAGCAGCTTGAATAGTGAAAGATTTGTTAAATAAATAAAAATTAAATAAAATTCATTTATTTCAGGTAAAGACCCATAGGTGTTCGATTAATACAGGAACATAAATAATATTATCAATTTCTTACTATCTTATTCACATTAATTTAAAAAAAAAGTCAAAAGTGAATGTCAGAATGAGATTTAAAATGTCAACTACAATAGATTAAATAGGTTATAAAATAAAATAAACAATATTAACAACAAAACACAGAATTGATAAAAATACATTATAGGGAACAGAAATTCAACATCACAAATTATACTGCCAAGACATGCCTGCCACAACTAGGGTTGCCACCTTTTTTTTTTGCAATTAAAGTACATTGGTTATTAAAGGTAAGAAAAAAAAAAGTACATAGATTCAAAATAAAGTACAATTTATTTTTCTTTATTATTATATTTAAAAACATATTTTTTATTGCTTTTTGCAGTTTGTATCAAATTACTATCTTCACTAAAAAATTGCACAGCATTTTTACAATCTAAATTTAAATTAAAGTAAATAAGTAATTCATTTTTTATCAAATTTAGAGACGCTTTGTTTCTTTCGTCTCGCCATTTGCTGTTCATCACAGAAAAAACTCTTTCTGTGAATGCTGACGTGGCGGGAATAGACAATAAAAATGAAATTACTTTATACAAGTTTAAAAAATTATCATCACTCTTAAATACTTGCTGCCATTTTTGTGCAGTAGATAGTTCTGCAAAACTCTTAGAAGTACTTATCTGATTATAAACTTGGTTTAGTAAAGCAATTTCTCCATATAGATCATCCATATCTACATTAAGTTTTTGAAGATTTAAATTTTCAATTATGTTAACAATATTATTAAATTCAATTTTGCTCTTTAAATTTATATATCCAAGTGTAAATAACCAGTTTGTCATAAAAAGCTAAAAAGCTCATGGCATGTCTGACGCAATTATGCACTATATGTGCGTGACAATTTCCTTTAATCAAACCTGGTACCAAATTATTCATATTGGTGAATAAAGAATGATTAACACCAAAATTTGCATTTGTATTATCTGCACTTAACCCAGATACATTATGAAAAGATAATTTGTATTGCTCTAATGACTTTTGAATTGCTTCAAACATACCATCAGCAGATTCATTACTATTTTCATAAAAATCTATTAATTTGTTTTCAATGCCATTTTTGGCTGTAAAATATTGTATCACTAATGGAAAGAGTTTTATATTTTTCTTGTTAGAAGCATCTGTTTGTAAACAGTAAAACACATTATCTGTATTAACCTTTTGCGTGTCTTAACAGATTTTTATCGTCCAATCCTGACCAAGCCCTTATGTGTAACTGTCCGACTTAAGACATTTGGAGCATTTTTTCTTATGTCGAACTGTGTAACTTAAGACACGCAAAAGGTTAACAGCATCTATTACATTTTGTAAAGAATATGGGCCCAACACTTCTGTAACTAGTGCTTCCATTTTTGTTCTAGCTAGATGAATTGCATTAGCTGTAGGTGAATTGGCATAAATAATTTTATTCAATTTTATAGTACAATCCATGCTATTGTAAGACAAATTATGTTTTACTGTGTGATATGTCAAGGCTAACTCAGATGCAACAACATTTTCTTTATCACTGCATCTAGACGATGTGGAAGCAGAAGAAGAGTCAAGGAACTTCTCAAGTAGTCCAGATGTTCTCCTAGTTTCATATTTTGATTTGTGTTGTTTTGTTTGCAGGTGTTGTTTAACCTGAAAATAATAAGATTAATCCCGCCACCTTACCCATCACCTCCAGTCACCATAAAATAATTATACTTTCAAAGTTATTGGGAAAAAGTGCACATTTATCTTAAATAAAATCTAATCATTTTATAGCATAGTACCTATAGTTTGCATATTTAATGCAACCATACCAACACACACACACACACACTGAAAAATAAGTTTTTTTTCTTACTTGTCCTATACCTGCTGAAGCAATTGTAAATGTAATTCCACACAATTTGCATTTTCCATTATATTCGTTTTGTGGATCATTAATTAACCAATCACCATGTTCGATTTCCCACTGACTTTTATACTTCTGCATTCGTTTATTTTTCTGTTTTGTCGTATCTTTTGTTTTTAAACATTTTTTTGGTGTAACATATTCACTATCTATTTGATCCGTTTCACTATTAAAATTACGTTTTATAGGTGTATGTGGAGTATTCATGATGTACTACTATAACATGAATCTGTAAAACTTTAAATCGTATTCTTAATGCACTAAACCGCTTCGCACAAAACGATGCACAAAAAAAACATTATGACAATGACACTGACATTGTTGACATTTGAGGTTAGGTTGCGTTCAGAAATTGTTAAAAACGAGTGGTTAAGTGATGTGGCGCTGTCGAGTGGCGAAATCCATTCAACACCAATCGAAAAATTTCGTTTAACGAAAAAGCACTTTCTCTTCATACGAAATAAAGTATTTTCGTGTCAAAATTCAAAATTCAAAAGTCATTTATTCAAATTAGGCTGAGTGCCAGCACTTTTTGAACGTCAAAGTTCTACATAAAGACAGTCCCCCAAAACGCCCGCCCGTCACCACTTCCTAGTGTTTTAGCTGGGAAGAAGAAGTGGCGCAACAAACTCCCCAGCAACACATCTGTCTGTTGAGTTATAAGAACTATCACTTATACAAAGGTATGTAAGTAGTCAGTATTCTTACAAAGAAAACAATACAACAAAGGTAACACGTAAAAACATAAAACTTAATAATTCGCTACTTGTAAGCTAGCACACTCCATTATGCCAGCATAAAAAGACAAACTCAAGCATAAAAACAATATCAAATCAAACTAAATAAGCCTCCAGACATGAAGGGTGTGCCCGCTTACACGTGCAGAGGGTAGAATTTAATAAAAAGATCTGTGACTCGACGCCACAAGTGATAAACCAGGGCCATCAAAATTAAACATTAAGCATATAATCGTTATAACAATAGTAAAATCCATGGCTAACAAGACGACCTTTCACCACAAGCAGCACCCGTTCACGAGCATAACGCAAAGATCAGCCATTACCCCCCTCGCCATATTTGAGGGAAAGAGGTAACCCGACCCCCGACGCTACCGCAAGCAGTAAAATCTAAGGGAGCATGACGAACTTGCTGCCGGTTGCTCAGGATAGAATAAAATCATACAACTGTCGAAGTCACTAGTTAATCACATGTTGCAATACACTCATTATAAAACATTGTTATGAGAGTATTAAGTCAATACAAAAAAAAAAATAATAATAATAACAAATAATTGACCTCTACGGACATATAAATTAACAAATATATGAACTCATATGTCATAAGCTAACTATGAAAGAACATTAAAAACGAAGTATGTCTTGCGTTCAACACTGCGACCAACTATTATCATCGTCTAAATAATCATTGATTGAATAGTATGCCTTCGAACAAAGGTTAGATTTAACTTTAGCTTTAAACGAGTTAAAAAGCAGCTCAAGATAAGAAAGAGGTAGCTTATTGTAAAAACGGATACCGAGCCCCACAAATGAGCCTTGGACCCTTCGAAGACGATGGGATGGTGCATGTAATTTGTGCTTGTTTCTAGTGTTAAAATTATGGATATCACTGGTTTTAGTGTATAAATGTATATTTTGCCTAATATATAATATGTTTGCAAAAATAAATTGAGATGCTACCGTGAGAATTCCAATATCTTTGAAAAGTTCTCTTAAGGAAACTCTTGACCCCAGCTGATATATTGCTCGAACAGCGCGTTTTTGTAACACAAATATATTTTGTATGTCTGCAGCTCTTCCCCATAATAGGATACCGTAAGACATAACGCTATGGAAATAACTAAAATAGACTAACCGAGCTGTGTAAACGTCAGTGTATTGTCTTACTTTCCTGACGGCGTAGGCAGCCGAGCTGAGCCTTCCTGACAGGCTTGATATATGCGGGCCCCATTGTAGTTTGGAATCAACAGTTATTCCCAAGAATACTGCTGAGTCCACAGTTTCAAGCATCTCTTTGTTTAAGACGATATTCGGTCCTAGATTATTAACATTAGGTAAGGCAAACTTGATACATTTTGTTTTCTTAGCATTGAGAACTAGGTTATTTGTCGTAAACCAATCCGTAACCATGGAGAGAGCACTGTTTACGTCATCAAAATCTTGTCTATTTCTATCTACTTTAAAGACAAGAGAGGTATCATCTGCAAAGAGAACTACATCACAGATACCCTTTAAGAAAAATGGTAAATCATTTATATACACCAGAAACAAGAATGGACCCAGTATAGAACCTTGAGGCACCCCTAAATGAACTGGTAGCCCGGAGGACTTCACACCATTGATATCTACACATTGAAACCTATTATGCAAATATGAATCAACTACGTTAAGAGCTTCCTTTTGGAGACCATAATGACGCAGTTTACGCAAAAGCATATCATGGTGTACGCAATCAAAGGCCTTGGAGAGATCACAGAAAACTCCAATTGCATTTTGCGAGTTCTCCCATGCGTTAAATATGTGTTTCAGGAGAGCAACACCTGCATCTGTGGTTGAACGACCTTTTGTAAATCCATACTGTTCATTATGGAGGAGGCTATTTAGATTAAAATGTCTTAGCAATTGCTGTAGTATTAACTTTTCAAATATTTTGCTAAATGCAGGTAAGATAGAAATAGGCCGGAAGTTTCCTATATCATTTTTATTACCAGATTTAAATAAAGGTATGACTTTACTACTTTTCATGAGATCAGGAAAAGTTCCTAAATCCACGCATTTATTAAAAGTAACAGCAAGGTAAGGGGCTACGATGTCTATTATGTTACTCAAAAGTTTAATGGAAATGCCCCAATAATCACCTGTGTTTTTTGACTTAAGTGTGTTGAAAACATTAACTACATCACTTGGTGTTACGTGCTCGAAACTAAATAATTGACTACATTTAGGCACACTACTATGTAAAACTTACTGTGTACTTTACTGTTCTCATAAAGTATAGAGTACAATTACCTGAAATAACGTACAATACTTTATTATAAAGTACGGGTGGCAACCCTAGCCATAACAGTGCCCAATGTAGGAACAATCAAAGCGCTTTGCAATCATAACCAGGCCAGTGTTGGAGCTAGCTCGCACCCTGCGCACCAAGGACGCGCACCGCTTGCGCATGGTGGCGTGGAAACAGTCGGTGCGCGCATCCGCAAACATGCCCGAGGCGCTACAGAAGCGAGGTAGCCTCAACACTGCCCTAGGGCACCGTAAGCAGATTGTGAGTAAGATGCCCATAGGCTGCACGTGTATAGAGATGTACAGAAAGCTTTGAAAAGTGTTATCTTTACTTGTTTTGAACAACGTGCAAACCTACGGGCTATCATATTTGCCTTCTTAGACAGTGCCCTTCGCTCCCGCTCAATGTCAACATGGTCCTTCAGGTCAGCCGTTACCCAGTGCCCCAAGTATTTAAATTCGTTTACCCGTTGCAATGGCACATCATTCAGACGAATAGAGGGCACATGTTCTGGGCATTTGGCGCGTCCCTGAAAGACCATGTATTGGCTCTTAACAACATTATACATAAGGCCATGACTGCCAGCGTACTCTTCACATATTTTCAACAGCTTGCGTAATCCACAAACCGACGCGCTCAGCAGCACCATGTCGTCCGCATAGCTCAGATTGTTTACACATACATCATCAATAAAGCATCCAACATGCCGACTACTGAGCGCAACGATGAGTGCATCCATGTAGAGATTGAAAACTGTGGGTGATGTTAACCCACCTTGTCTCACTCCGCACTCAAGCCTGTAAGGCTCCGATAATGTGCCCGCCCATCTGACACTGTTAACCTGGTGTTCGTACCAATACTTGAAGATGGTAACAAGTTCATGAGGCATGTTAATGCCCTCCAGCTTTCGCCACAATACATCATATGACACCAGGTCAAAGGCCCTTGACAGGTCGAGGAAACATGCATAAACTGGTGTTTTGCGATCCGTATAGTATCGGACAGCATGCTTGAGACACAGTATTGCACTCTCTGTAGATAATTTGGGCATAAACCCAAACTGATTATCGTGCAGCGACACGTAACTATTTAACCGTGTCTCAAGCAAACCGTCAAACACCTTTGCTATTACAGTAGCAAGAGAGATAGGCCTGTAGTTCGTTTTATCGGCTAGATCACCGGTTTTATTTTTCAAAATAGGCACTACTACCGTTCTCATAAAGTCGAACGGCAGGTAGGAATGGCTCAGGCATAGCGAGTAGAACACAGCTAACACCCGCGACAAATGTGGACTAGCATACTGCAGGTGCTCAATACTGAGGCCGTCGTGCCCCGGAGACTTGCCTCTGGTCATGTGTTTTATGATTTTATCAACCTCTTTAGCCGAAATCCTTGTCTCCGTCACTCCCACCGGCTCTGCAGTATTGAACACCTCATTTTGCCTATCCAACTGAGGCTTTACAGAAAAGTAAGACTTAAATAAATTAGCTATGTCTTTCGGTTCACTAACACCATCGACGCTCACCGGGAGGCCAGGTCTTAAATTTGCCTTCTTGGTAGCCTGCCAAAAACCACGAAAGTCTCCGCTCGTGTGCTTCACAGCAAGGATGTCCATTTTCAATTGGTCCTGATGATCTTGGCACCATTTAAGCCTAGATTTGAACACCCGTCTGCTTCCACACATTTCGCGATATACTTCCCCGCACTTAGGTTTGCCGCATAAGACCCATTCAATAAATTTTGTTCTGGCCAGCCGGTGAGCCTCTCTGATGTTTTTGTTCCACCCTACTACACGCGAGCCAACCACACCCGCCCCAGTGCCACCCCGACCCGCCAAAGACGCATCACGAAGAGTAGTCACAATATCACAGTACAATCTGTCGATGACACGCCTGTGACCATGGTCACGGCAGTAAAAGTCAGCACATTGCCTACATTCTTTAGGAAAGTCAACAAGCCTGAGCCTCTTATTGCATTCAAACGTATACGAGGCAATCTGTTCCTCCCTCCGTACACCCCAAACTACCCCCTTATTCAACATGACATTTTGATGTACTGTCTGCGGGATCACATTTAAATTACACTCAATAATAAGTGGGAAGTGGTCAGACCATAAAGTGTCATAGTCCACATACTCGTTTGAAACAGATTGCCTAGCAGCCTGAGTTACTACGCAGTGGTCCAACCAGCTACACGACCCATACACGTCACTAATAAAGGTAAACGTATCTGAGTCAATACCTAGTATTTCCACATCAACACAAAACCAGCACTACTCCACACAATAGCTTACAAGTTCGTTGAAAAATAAACCATATGGTGCAGCATTAACGCATACTGTGCGAACGACGCGCATGCGCGTTTTTCGTACTTTTGCCATATGATTGCGACGCGTGCAATAAAAGGTAAAGCTATAAATAATAATTTATTTTATTTTTGTTTTTTTACCTGCGCCTTTGCCTTTAGGCGTATGTTAATTATCCGGGCGGAACGGCCGTTTGGCGGGCTGTTTTTTTATTACGACGGCTCTTTTAGCGGCCTCCAGCAGAGCCGTCATTCGGGTCCCGCTACCCCCGGCGCCGCTTCCCCCAGGCTCGCCGCTGCCGTCGACACCGCTTCCCCCAGGCACGCCGTGGTCGGCGCTAGTCGGAGGCAGTGTCTCCGACGGGACCCAGTCGCTGGGATTTGTATCCTCATCTTGCCTAACAAAAAGTAATAAAAATGTAAGGTGAGTGGGGGTAAGTCGGAATGGATTTTTGATGAGATAAACAGTGTTGATTTGAAACTGTTGTGAAACAAAGGGATTTAAGTCAAATGCATAAAATTGTTTTGGGTAAAAAAGTATAGTCAACTTGTTTCTATAATATTGACAGCAATCTTTTTGAAACAATATTTTATGAAAAAAACGTTAGTAAAATTGGTCTTAAGAAAAAAAATATGTAGGGGAAAGATGAAACGCTGAAGGGGTAAGATTGAAATAGTGACTAAAATCGTATTCATGGTCTTTATGCTTGTGTGGTGATCAATAAACCTTCTGCTTCAATAACCTAAATAACTTGAAAATCAGTAACATTCAATAATCGCATTCTAAATGCAAGAAAAAATAATTTGTCAAATAAAATATATCGATCTTACCCCGTTGAAACGGCTGGCAGTCAGGGGTTCTCAACATGTTATGGATATTAAAAGAATTAAATAATCATGCTCATGCATGACTGTCAAGTCTAACTCGGATCGATAAATAAAACACACGTTTTCATTTAGTACCACGTAGCGTACATTATAATTATTTAAGACAGGTATGTTATATAACTTAGCTGCTGCGTACATGGTTAATTCTTTATTCTCCACTCTCTGTATTGCAATCGCTAAGTCCTCAGGAGTATAACAAGTTGCCCGTAACGATTTCCTTATATAGTTACGAGGCATGTTGATCCTAAAACAAAAATAAAAAGTTATCTATATTATTATACAAGTTGAAATTGCATATTTAGTGTTCCATACCGTGGCTGATTTACAGATCGCAAATCAAGGTCTCCTTGATATTTATGTATAAAAACAGAAATAAAAAAAATCTTCCGGTTTGTGAGGCAAAGTACTGACTTCACCACACAAACCAGAGGTGTATAGTACGCTAATGTTATATTCATATAACATTTAAGATAATGTTTCTAAGTAAGCACTATCTTATTAATTACGCTTATGTTTAATGATAGGACGGCTAATCAGTAGCAATCAGTCTCACAAATTCTTTTAAAATTAACTTAATTAACATTCTTTTAAAAAAGGACTGTAACAATAACACTATTTTAATTTTCAATAGTATTTTTGTATCAAACAAAAAAAGCTTTGAAATAATCTTCTCTCCGCTCGTTAATCCTTAATAATTAAGCAGTTTAAAGTCTGACGATAAGAGACTACTTCTTTTTTTGAATTCTCTGAAAGTAAGACCTTAGAAAACAAATTTTATCTATAGTCTTATCTCCCAACCTGCTTCGCACAGAACTGCATATGTAGCCGGCTGCTGAGAATGCCCTTTCGGCCTCTACACTGGTCGGTTTTAAGGTCATTAAATACTCATAAACCATTGATAAATGTTCACCTCACACTCCTTCGCTCTCATAAACGCTCATTTCTTTTTTCAGGATCTTTTCGTAATCTAATTGACCACTTGGCTTTTGTTTATTAAAGTTCTCCTTCTCTCTTTTAAGTTCTATCTCAAGCTCTAGCTCTAAAGTCATTTTAACGGGTTCTGCGTCATCATCTACACGATGATTGTTTTTATAATTCCCTTACACCATTCAAATTTGTTACTGCTTTTAAACTTCTTATACAATACTTTGTCATCTGGTTTGAACACTTGTTTATTTCTTCCCCCATATGACTTAATCTGCGAGCACTGTTGACGAGTGACATTATCAGTAACGGTTGTGAACGAGGGCGACGCTTTTTGTGGGACAAATAGATCTAACCGTGACCTAAGCTTTCGTCCATAAACTAGCTCAGCCGGTGAGAAACCTGTGACAGAATGAACCGAATTTCTGTAATCAAAAAGGTATTTTAAAACTTTTAACTTTTGCTTTGCATTATGTTGTGACGAGATAATGCTGGTTTTTATGCCTTTTTTTACAATTTTGACAAAGCTCTCTGCTTGTCCGTTACTTGCTGGGTTATAGGCCGGTGATGTCAAATGACAACGAAAGATGTGAATGCCGTTCCGTTGTCACTAACTATTGTGTGGGGTAGGCCGTACTTTGACATGAAGTCGTATAAATTTTCCACGACGCTTGCCGAAGTGGTCGACGTGCTGACGTCATACACTTCTACCCACTTGCTGTATGCGTCTACCACTATCAAAAATGTTCGATTATTAAACGGACCGAGGAAGTCAATGTGTATTCTATGAAATAGCTCTGGTGGGTACTGCCACGGAGCGAGTGGCGCTCGTCCTGGAGAATGCCGCAATTGTTGACATACCTCACAGGAATTAATCATTGTTTCCAACGCTGCATCTACACCCGGAAACCAAAACCGAGACCTGGCTTCTGCCTTAGTTTTCACAATACCCAAATGTGAGCTATGTAATTCCTTCATTACTTTAGTACGTAACGTTTCTGGAAGAACTACTTTATGACCCCTCATAAGACATCCTTTTTCGTACGACAATTGTGTTTTACATAAATAAAATGGTTTAATATGCAAGTCTGATAATAATTTTCCTGGCCATCCATTCTGTACGTAATCAATAACCCTTTTTAGAGTAACATCTTTAGCGGTTTGTTTACGTAACTCGTCTAAGGTCACCGGCATATTACCATCGATAACAAAGTTGACGTACGCTGCGCGGTCTAAAGTAAGCGCGGCGGCGGCGGCGGCGTGCATGTCGTCCTTTTCCTCCGCCTTTGACCTTTCAGTCTCACAGCGTATATTTTCCCGTGATAAATAATCTGCGTTATTGTCAGCACTGCGAACATATTCGATGGAATAATTATACGCACTTAAAAACATTGCATATCTTTGCAACCTGTTAGCCGTTACCTCCAGTATTCCCTTATACGGACCAAATATTGAAATCAGTGGTTTATGGTCAGTACGTAATATGAATGGTTCTGATCGCCCATACAAGTATTGGTGATAACGCTTTACCCCAAATATAATTGCAGTCGCCTCTTTCTGAATCTGTGAGTATCGTTTTTCAGCAGAATTCAGTGTGCGTGACGCGAACGAAATAGGTCGTTCTAAGCCGTCACCATCTACTTGTGACAGAACTGCACCTAGACCGTATGGAGAAGCATCTACTGTCAATATAAGTTTTGATTTACTATCGTAATGTTAGTACTTGTTCGGACGTCAAATATTTTTTTATTTTACTGAATGCGATTTCGTGATCTGTGGTCCAATTCCACTTCACTCCTTTTTTTAACAACTCGTACAATGGGCAAAGAATACTCAATGTTTGCGGTACAAAATTCCTGTAATAGTTCACTAGTCCTAAAAATGACTGCAAGGTGTTAACATTGGTCGGCACTGGAGCGTCAACAATTGCCTTTACTTTCAGTGGATCTTTCTTTAGGCCGTTTCTATTGATAACGTACCCTAAATAATTTATTTCATCTTTGAAAAAATCACATTTATCTTTCTGCAGTGTCAACCCTGCATCCTGCAGCCGCTTTAATACTATGTGTAGTTTTTTCATATGTGCATCAGCTGACTCTGCAGTTATTAGTATATCGTCAAGCAAACACAAAACCCAAGAAACAACCAACCAAACAAGACGCGTATAATTGAACAGACCGCGATGCGTGTTTATACATGTCATGTTTTGTGACTCTTCGTCGAGTTCAAATTGGTTGTAGGCCATTGATAAATCTAGCTTTGAGAACTGCTGACCCCCATGTAATTTGGAAAACAATTCACGGATGGTGGGCAAGGGATATTGTTCTATAACTAATAACTTATTAATTGTTACGGAATAGTCCGCACATAGCCTAACAGAACCATTACGCTTAAGTACGGGCACAATTGGTGACGCATAGTCCGAGTGTTGAACTGGTTTTATTATACCTAAGCTCTGTAGTCTTTCTATCTCCTTATCTACTTTATCGCGTAGTGCAAATGCGACTGGGCGCGCTTTAAAGGTGTGTCCAAACATTGAGCAGCAAGAGCGCGGCAGCAACACGCGGCATTTGTAGGACACATTTCTGCCGCGCTCTAGTTTGGACAAAGCCAACTAATGTTTGCGCGGCAGTACTACGCGGCACAACCAAGATATGCCGCGCGCTTCAGTTGGCATCAGAACTAAAATGAAAGCGGTCGCATGTGTCGTAGCTCTACTTATTATTAAAAAATTGCGTAAAAGAGCTAAGAAGAAACATATTTTAACGAGGAAATGCTGGATGAAACCACTTTTTCAACGGAGGTTACAGAATATTGAGTCAATAAATTATGAAATTAATTACCGGACACCACAGTTTTTAAAACTAACCTTGGAAGAGTTTGAACATTTACATAGCCTGGTTGAGTCACATGTTAAAAAAGAAGATACGTACTGGCGTAAAGCAATCACAACCAAAGAGAGATTGGCTATAACTTTCCGGTATTTAGCAACAGGAGACTCCTTTTCTAGCCTACAATACGTCTTTTGTGTATCAAAACAAACCATATCATCAGTAATACCCGAAGTGTGTGACGCCATAACAGCAGCCCTTAAGGATTTTGTAAAGGTAAGAAAGAATAATAGTGTTTATCATAATCACTTATTTTTATTAAGCTTGATTTAAAAAAAGGTAGTAGTTAGCGCCAGATATAATTAAAAAAAGATTAACTCTACGTATCTAGATCGCGAATTAACTGTGTCAATCTAGATCCTGTATCAGTATGATTAGAAACTGTTGAGTCGGAGAGATCAGTCAATTGCGATGTGAAGTATCCAGGTCTTCTTTCTTCATGGTATCCTAATGTCTGTTCCTGTAGATATCCCATATTATCAGCCTCATATATGATATTATTAATGGAATGTTTAACTCTTGTTAATGTAATTGTATCATACATACTTTCTTAATTCGGCCGCTATGTGCATACCAAAAGCAGCGTATGGATCGTTGCTACATTGATCTTGTTTGCGCATTAATTCTATTGCATCTTCTAGCATCTTGTTTTCGGCATCCATAACAGAATCTTCAAGAGTACGTTTTGCTGGTTTCTATTTACGTTTATTTTCAGATGCTCTTGAAGGTATATTACCTTCAGAGGCATTGCTATTTGAATCCGTATTTACCGTTGCATTCGTGATTCCACTATTGCTGTTTGTGTCTAAGAGAGAGCTCTCTAGTGCCGAATCCTGAAACAAATAAGAAAGTTAATTACATGTCCCTTAACTGGTCACGGGCTTCTTAATAATACAATTTTTTTTTTCAGTTGCCACATTCAGAACAAGAATGGCACGCAGTTTCTAAGAAATTCAATGAGAAATGAAATTTTCCGCACGCTATTGGTGCTTTAGATGGAAAACACATCAGTATTCAAGCTCCCTTTCGAAGTGGCACAGAATATTATAATTATAAAAAGTTCTTTAGTATTATTCTTCTGGCATTAGTAGATTCAAATTACAACTTTATGTATGTTAATGTAGGCTGCCAAGGCCGGATTTCAGATGGAGGGGTTTTTAAAAATTCCCAATTATATCACAAGTTGGAAAATCAACAACTTAATGTACCGGTACCGGAAATTTTAAATATACCCTACTCAAAAAAAATACCGTTTGTAATATTAGGAGATCAAGCTTTTGCATTAAATACTTATATGATGACTCCTTTTGCCGGAATTCATGAAAAAGGTTCCAAGGAAAGGATATTCAACTATAGGTTATCAAGAGCGCGGCAAGTAGTTGAAAACGCTTTCGGGATAATGTCATCGAAGTTTAGAGTACTGAGAAAAGTAATGATCCTGAAACCGTCATCAGCTAAGAAAGTAGTTTTAGCCAGCGTTCATTTGCATAATTTTCTTCGTAGAGATTATTTAGAACGTAGTACCAATATATCCACGAATGAAACAGTTTCTGCAATACAGAACAACCAATTTACGGGTACCACTCCGACTGATAATCGTAATTTCTTAGCCAATCATTTTATAACAAATGGATCCATTCCGTGGCAAGATAAGTACTAAATAAAACTATACTTAATTTATTATGATTAAAAAGTTTACTTTTACTGGTGGTACGTTAAGATATGCGTCTAGGTACGTACTACCGCGGTATCATATGTTCTGCCGCCAACTAGTAGTTTGCTAACTACACACTATTAACTTCCGGTTTGAAGGGTACTTACTGTAGCTAGTGAAATTCCTGGTCAATTGAGACTTAAGAACTAATGTCTCAGGGTTGGCAGCGGCCTGGCACTCTGGCAGTGCCTCTGGCTAATTTTTAATAAAATTGGGAATAAAAAAAATGTTAGGTACCTACCATTGTATCAGATGTGTCTATAGGATTATTTTTATCGTGTAAAAAGTGAAATGCTTCGTAAGCAAACCATTTTGATGTGTAAGACTGGTTTCTACCTGTAACAAAATAATAATGTACCCACTTAGTTTAAAAGAAAAACTAGAATAAATAATAATTGGGTTATGAGCCAATGATATTCAAAAAGTATAGATTCGCCTTGTATCGCTACAATATAAAGATATAATAATTTCGAGCCACAAACATTCAAATTGCCTTCTATTTTATCTATTTGTCTCCTTCCCTCGTGTGGTTGCCGAATATGTCGCATTCAGTGCAATGCAAATGGCGTACCTACATAGCATGTTATTTTGACGTGTGAAGTATGACTATACTCCATCTATACTTTTTGAATATCATTGTTATGAGTATAGTAAGTAGGTCTAGATTTACAGCAATATGGGTATACATTATATTAATTATTAAAAGATTATAACTAACCAAATCCAGTTGTATTGCTTGTTTTTTCTCTATTCCTTTCCCGTCTATAGGAACTTAAAAGACTTTTCATTTTAGCCTTTAATTCCTTCTTGGGAAGATCAAAATTGTTAGCTATTTCATTCCACAAGTCTTCACGTTTATTTTTATTATGGTATTCCTTTTGTCGAGGATCCCATAACTCTTTAAAAGATCCATACATTTCAATTAAACGAATCGATGTTTCGTTGTCCATGTTTGTGCGCAGAAATACGTCCAAACACAATTACTGCCGAATGTTTACTAAGAATGTTCGCGCGCGGCGGGTAGCCAGAAGCGTTCGCGCGCGGCAGTCGTCCAATCACAGCGCGGCGGGCCGTGCGCGGCAGCCGCGCTCGATTGCCGCTCGATATTTGAACACACCTTAAAGAAAACTGGTTTTGCATCACTTTTTAATCTTAGTTTAATTTGATAATTTTTAAAAGTGCCTAATCTATCCGAAAATACTTCTGGGAAACGAGACTGCAATTGTTCGCCTACACTTTGGCTACCGTTAAAAAAGTTGACCGAAGTAAATTTCAACTTAAATTTTGATATAAAATCTCTGCCGAGCAGCGGTGGGCCGCCGCTTCGTATTACATAAACATCGAGTGTGTGTGTGCGCTGCATGTATGTTACGGGCAGTCGCACATACCCTACACACTCCATTATGTTTCCGGTGTAACTATAAAATCTTTTCCGAGATGATAGCAAGGGCATGTTGATAAATAAAGTTTTATAAGTACCTTCTGATATTACCGAAACAGCGGAACCACTATCAATTTGAAATTGAATACTTTTATCATTAATTGTAACCGTTTCTGTCATAGGTTCCCCTTGAGCTGAACATATGTTAAAAAGCGTTTTACCATCGTCGTCCTCGCTCACATCCCCTGTGGACACGTAATTTACTTTGTTATTACACATCCTACGCAGATGACCTACAACGTTGCACTTTTGACATTTGTACTTCGCGAATCGACATTCCGACGACTTGTGATTGCGACGACCGCACACCGAACACTTATTACTCGTGGCACTGAGAGATTTAGCACTATTTCGTCCTTTTCCGATCTTGAACACCTGAACCTGGTCAACTGGGGCAGCCGGCGCGACAGCGGCGGCGCCTGCATGCGCGCACCGTACGCTCTCTGCGACCTCCACTGCCTTTGCCAAGGTCAAACTCTCCAAGTCTTGGGCAAACAACTTCTCTCGTTCTGGACCCGCTACCATTCCCATTAAGAAAAGATCTCTTAATGCTTCTTCTACATTGCTGAACTCACAATGTGCGGTGAGTCCTCGCAGCCTTGCGGCCCATTGCGTGTGTGACTCGCCTGGTTGCTGCGAAGCCGAGTAGAACTTATGTCGCTCGCTGAACCCGCACCGTTTCGGGGTGAAGTGATCATCCAATAACTTGATGAGTCCTTCATACGGCACCAACTGTACGTCTTTCGGCAACGCTAAATCCGCTGCCAGTTTGTAGGTACCGTCATGGAGTGCGCTGAGCAGAATCGCTCGCCTTCTTGTACCTGTCGCGTCACTTTTGGCGTCGATTTCATTGGCGATGAACCACTGCGTGATTCGACCTTTGTATGTTTTCCATTCGTGCACATTGTGATCGAAAGTGGACAGTATTCCAAACGACGCCATTTTTGGGTATCCTCGTCGCCACTGTTATGTAGGTTGTGGGAGGCGAGTGAAAAAATCAAAGAGTTTTTTATCTGAAAAAGTGACATATTATATGTAAAACTAATCTATTGACATTAAATTAACTGAGAAAATAAAGACATTTTAGAATCTCTATTGTAGTATGAGATTGTAATATGAAAATGATAATTTACTTATTTAGTTTAAAGAATGACATAATGTATAATAATATATTTTTTTTTTTAAATTATTCTTTATCAACAAATTATGTGAATAATGAATATTGATAGCATGTTAAATTAATTAAAACCTGTCGCCTATACATTGCTGTGCCCTAGCAGGGTTCATTGTTTGGAACTATCATAATGTAACAACCTGTAAACAACCTGAAATGCAATAAATGAATATGAATATGAACAACGGGCTGCTGTTAGCACACTGGTTTAATACAACAAACCGGGTGGCCGGGCGCGCGCACACACACTTGAACATGCGCGCACACATACCTAACAGTTTTCAGTCATTGAACATGACTGAAAACAATTATAATGTTAATAGTTTAGTTATTTATTAGGTGAATTTTAATTTATTTGAAATAAGTAGTTGTAGGGTAATTTTAATTAAATATGTAAAATGAACGATGACAATAGAAGTTTTAATAATGTATTTTTTTTCAGATATTTAGCTACGGGTTGCTATTTCTCAGATATTCATTATGACTTAAAGTGTGGACAAATGACGGCAGGTATTATAGTCCGTGAAACAGTGAAAATAATATGGGATAAATTAAAAAACATCTGTATGCCAGAACCAACCGAAGAATCACATCTAAAAACTGCTGAAGGATTTATGAAATACACAAATTTTCCCAACCTACTTGGGGCTATCGATGGGAAACATATTAGTTATAAAACCTCAACATAGTGGACTAAAATACTCAACAGAGTATTTTAATTATAAAAAATATTTTTCCATCGTATTGCTTGCAATATGTAACGCAAATTACAGATTTATCGATATAGATGTTGGATGCTGTGGAAAGGCTGCAGACTCAACAATAAATGAATGTAGTGAATGGACCAAAAAGATAAGGCAAGGAAATTATAAGTAATATACCAAATTCGAGAACAATATCTAATAATGGAGTGCCAATACCATTTACGTTTGTTGGAGATGAAGGCTTTGCATTATCTCCACATTTACAAAGACCTTACGCTGGAAAAATCTTGCCACGAGAAAAAAGAATATATAATTACCGCTTGACACGTGCCAGACGATACATTGAATGTACATTTGGTATATTAAGCAACAAATTTAAAATCTTTAATTGACCACTGAACGTTAGCGTGGACTTTAGTGTGGCTATTGTGAAAGCCTGTTGTGTACTGTATAATTTCATACGTGAACGTGACGGTTATTACTTTCATAATTCTTTGAGTATAGCTGGTTTAGAAGATCCTCCTGAAGATGCAAGTTTGATTTCGATTGGTGCAAGACGGTCACAGGGGCAATTAAACGGAACTACGATACGAAATATGTACACTGATTATTTTATTAGCGATGAAGGTGCAGTACTATGGAAAGCTTCTAAAATTAAGGGTACCTACCTAATTACATGTTCTACTGTTCTATTTACCGCCGCACGGTGGTCCGAATCTGAAAAAAGGGATTTTTTTTTCGAAAACGTCAATTTTTTGTTCAGCCAATCGACAGAAGCCGTCAATACAATCAACATTTATTAATTGTATTTTTTTCTCAAAACGAATATTTAATGAGATATGATGACAATTAATTCATAAGTTGCTTTTTTCAGATTCGGCCCAACGTGCGCCGTGAAGATAGCCACCCCATGTCGCGTGCCCACGTTTTAGGGTGCTAAATCGTTAGTTCCAATAATTAAAAAAATCGTAAGAAGGAAAGCGGAATAAACAAAATGTACACCAGAACTTATCACAACTAACGATTTAACACCCTAAAACGTGGGCACGCGACATGGGGTGGCTATCTTTACGGCGATGTTTTATTTATAGTCCTAAAACAAATACATTATTTTTAAATAAATATAATAAATCTTACCAGCCAGGTTTTTTTCCTTACTGGTTTTTTCATTGAAATTGTTATAAAAATTTGGCACAATTCATCCCAAGCATTTTTTTTTAACACTTTGTTTGAATATTCGGGCAGTAGTGAATTCCATGTAGCGGGACGATTGTTTATTTCTGTTATAAAGCGGTCGGTGTGGAAGGGTTCCATTTTAAACCAAATACACGCGCAGCAAACAATAAACTATTATTGCAACTGAGGCGCGGGCGGTGTAGTGGTAGCGTGAGCACCCCCCCTGCCTCTACTCCGCTCCTTTGTACGCGCGTTAATATCGCTTCAAACGCGCGTTTACGCGCTTCATGCGCGCGCTTGTATCATCAATGTAAACGCAACAATCAGCGTCTACGGCGCCGAAGAGGTGCGTTCCTGAAACGCGCGTCTTCTGCGCGTTTAAAATACGCCGCGTGCTATGGGCCTTAGGGTCTACGTATAATCAATTAAACCATTGCAGAAAGAGTTATATAATTAGTACTTTTGTCGTTCAAGATAAAATTGAAGGTCGTTATTTCATATCGTTTTTCAAAAATCGTCATTTACGCTATCACTTTTTGTTATAATATCAGGTATATCAATATCAAGTTTTTTTTTCACAATAACACTTAAACAATTTTCAGTAACATCAATAAATCAATAGAATCAATCATTCGTCGTCACTTTCTTCCGGTAGTAAGTCCCTTGTATTGTCATCATAAGGCAAAGCAAGGTATTCCTGCGCATATTGTTCAGGACACACAGGAGGTATCACACATTTTTTTCAGATCCATGTACTTTGGTTTAGCAATAGGTATTTTTGCCGAGTATGCCGCCGCTGGGTGCCTGGAGACGCTGTTGACTTTGGCGAGATCTAATTGAAAAGCTCAGATCCACGCATTGGTTTTCGCAATCAGTACTAAATCTGTAATTAAGTTCAATTATTTTTGGCTTCTCTCGTTTAACACAAGCTGATCTTATCTTTGTACCTAACTGGAATTTTAATTGTTTTTTGTAAGTATAAATCTGCAAATTTCAATTTCTAGCATTTTAATTTCAAAATTCTTTGGATTTGTCCTGGCGTTAGAAATGAACGTGGGCCATTGGGATGGTGCCCAAACTGTCCTTCCTGTTATGAAGGTTTCGATGGTTGCATGTACCGAATCTACCCGGCGGTTTGATGCTCAGGAATCAAAAAGTTTATAGTCATGTTCTCAATGAACAATTGCAACATTACTTATCACACTGTAGAATTTTGCTTCAATTGCGGTCTAGGTGACCGAAAAACATATTATTATTTTGAAATCTACAAATTAAAACAGTTTTTTGCTGATTTCAGCATAAGTTTAAATAACTTCAAAACTAAACATAAAAAAAACATGTTTTTTTCCCATAAGTTTTAGTTCTTCCCTAAATCTGTACGATGAGGGGATAAAATGTAGGTGACCGCAATTGAAGCAAAATTCCACAGTGGGCTTATGAAGTACGACAACATCGAAAGCATCGCTCTATTTTTATTTTGTCTGCAGCAACTATCGCAGTACAAAGCTAAAGATGAATGCTCGCCCTTCTCATCAATCATTTTGAGGTACTTAAAAACCACCGTACAAACTTAATTACAGCCTCTTTTGGCTTCAGACTCATGCCATAAGTAACAATATCCATTCTTGGTTCCACTCTCGTAAATAGTTTCATTAAAATAGGCCAATTTTCTTGAATTATATAAATGTATACTGTCTCCGTGCGGGGTAGTTAGGACTTTTCGAGATCAATACTCGCACACGAAAAATCACTCGAGTTTTTGCTGCGAGCCTGATCATCCAAAAACTTATTTTTTGCGGCATCCTTTTCCTTTACGTGTTTTTTTTTTTATATTCATCTGAATTTATGGCATCACTTTGAGTTGTACAAAGTTTTGATGCGCTCACACATTGCACACTTATCTTTTTTCGGTAGATGGAATCCTATATTATTATCATTTCTAAAAATATTTTAAGAGTTTGTTTCTGCACGGAACCTATTTCTTTTACAGTCTCATCTTGAAGATAAACCTTATTATACAGGAATGACAAATGTCTGAACTCGGAAGGCAAATACAATTTATTTCCTCTATTACGTCAATAGTGAGATTTAACACGTGGAAGTTTTTCGATAAATTGCTTTACTGCTTGAGTAACTGACTCACTATATTTTTTAGAAGGTGTTGATTTACCTCTTTCATCTGGCTTAGAGACATTTATAGAAGTTATATTTTTAAGAGTATATCTGAACGTCATGTGTGATATTCCTAACGTTTTTAATAAAAACTGCTGGCACACTTTCATTCTGTCACCCTCTCCACAAGGAAAGTAATAACGATAGGAGACTGATCGCCTATAAATTCTACTCTTCGCCAGTAGCCAGTCTCGTTGTCTTACAGAACTCCCTAAACCCCAGTAAAGTTCGTGTATATTCCTTCTATCTTCATCACTAAAGTTCAACTCACATTTATTACCACACTTTTTCTCTGCACAAGGGTTTGGTTGAACTTTTTTACCTTTGCCGGAACATCTTTCTGACTTGGCTTTTAATCGCTTTGGTAGAGGACGTTTCTTTCTAAATCTTTTTTCGCCTACTATTTTATCATCATCACCTATCCCATCGTTACATTCTGTTTCAGCAGAACTGCTGTAAGTTTCGAAGAATGTACGCAAAACCGTAAAAGAAGCTGTAGATGTAGATGCTGAGTCGGTATGATGAGGAGATTCAAAAAGCCGCTTTACTTTTTTGCTCATTGGCATTACCCAAGATTCATCAGAATCAATTCCACTAAAATCTATTTCTGAACTACAATACGTCGAATCAGAATGTAGGTACGGAACTAAGACCGGTTGGTTTTTTTCACAAGAATTTCCTGCTCTTCATTATTTATGATGATTTTCGGAATGCTGAAAAGAAAATAATTATATACTAAAGCTTATGATAGGTGAGTGCTAGCCAAACTTACGTAAATAGTTAACTGAGTACCTACAACTTGATCGTCATACATCATACAATTTGATGTATTTATTTCTTTTCAAACCGATAGCAGTAAGTACGTAATTCGGTTAATGGAACATAAACTTTTAAAAAAATAACATGCGGACACCCAATTCACACCAAAATAACATACCACCAACCTATACCACCTCTTAAATAACAAAAATAATATTTATTGTGCTTACGTAAATGCCCTGCACTAAATACTTATTAACTTTGCAACACTGATCCTCGTAATTACACGTTAGACGGTAATTCTTCACTTTTTATTACTAAACAACAACAAAAGTTATTCGCAAGACGCTGTAAATCGTTATTTCGAACAATTTTGAACTTGAACCTTTCTAACAATCAGTGTTAAGTTATTGTTCAGCGACAATTATTACATTTTTTTTTTACATTCATTTTATTTTTCAAGATTAATAACATTTCAATATTATATAAAATAAAAAATCAAAATGAAATATTAATTCATTTAAATAAGTATGCAGTCAAACAATTAGATTAAAGTACCTCTTTCCTGCAAATAAACCAAATGCATAAATGATAACTAAACGCAACACAGATTTTGGTCTGTAGGCCTAGCACGAATATATCTAAGTTTCGTATCGTAAACGTATCGAGTTGTCGATACGATAACGGCATACAACGAAAGTCGGAAGCACGAAGCACTTTCGAAATAGTATCGAGAGCTCGATACGATAACGTTGGTGACGTAATACTAACGTAAGTAAGGATGGGAAAAATAGAACGAATGATCTTACTTTTGAATGAATGTTTCGTTCAGAAACTGGATAAGTATTTAGTTAATTAAAAATTTTGTGATTTTAGGGCATTTAAAACTTTAATATTGTTACGAGCTTGGGGTTCGTGACAATAAAAACAGCCGATTAAATAACCAAAATGACACTTTAATTTAAAAACACTAATTACAACTTTAAATTCACTAATTATAACACACAAGTTCACCACTGATCACTTTATTCGCACTTGAAGATCGCTTCCGAAGTATTCGCTTGTATCGCTAATCCAATACTGACCCGGTCGCGGAATACGCGCTCCTTTTATAGGTCAGTTTATTCTAGAAACTTCCATTCTCGAAACATCTGGAAAGTACTCGTAACTACCGCTGCCGACTGACCAGATACCGAGAAGTCTAGAATGTTCTGGCAAAGAAATGTATAGAAGGTACTTGACTCTACTAGTTCTTCTACTCGATACTAGATGGCGCTAGTAGTAACTTAATGTACCCGACATTAATTCTGGCGCGTAACACTGCCCCCTCCTAAGACATGCTCGTCCCGAGCATTATCGGTCCCATAATAACGCGCCAGTCGATCCACATGGACGATCTTAGGAGCACTTCTTGTACCTTTCTGTATACGGTAGGTCACGTCGTTAATTTTTGTCACAATCCGGTACGGCCCGTCCCATTTAGCTTGAAGCTTAGGGGATTTCCCTTTACTGCGAACTGGATTGTGCAACCACACTAGTGAACCTTCGTCGAACCCTTTATTGTTCATTTTACGGTCATAACGGGTTTTCATCTTTTCAGACATTTGCTGGCCCGATTGTTTGACGTGCTCATAAATGTCATTCATTTTATTCCGCAAGTCATTCGCATAATCGGTTATACTGCGTGGGGCATCAGGTGGTATTCCGGTGATCAGGTCTGCAGGCAGCCGCAATTCTCTTCCAAAGTTTGCGAAGGCTGGTGTCACCGATGTACTTTCGTGAACAGCACTTCGGTATGACAGCAAAAACGTTTGTATATGCTTGTCCCAATCGCGTTGCCGGTTTTCCACGACTTTTGCCAGGTATCTCTCCAATGTCTGATTAAATCTTTCCACCATTCCATCCGATTGTGGGTGGTAAGAAGTTGTTCTCGTTTTATGAGTACCCATAACTCGACAAGTTTCTTGGAATATTTGGGACTCAAAATTCCTTCCTTGATCGCTGTGAATCTCCAAGGGAACTCCAAAACGACAGAAGACTTCATGAACTAGTTTATCTGCAACTGTTGAGGCTTCTTGATTTGGAATGGCGAAGACTTCAGGCCACTTAGTGAAGTAATCCATTACAACCATGAAATACTTGTTACCACTTTCACTTTCCGGAAAAGGTCCCGCAACATCTAGGGCTATTCTTTCCCATGGTGCACCAACATTGTACAATTTCAATGCACCTCTACTGCGAGTCTGAGGTCCTTTTACAGCCGCACAACTGGTACATTTGCGACACCAGTCCTCTACATCGTCACGACAGTGGACCCAGTAAAACCGTTCTCTTATCTTCAGTAGAGTCCGTTTTACTCCCATATGGCCTCCTGAAGAACCATTATGATACAGCTGTAGGACATTCGGTACTTTTGCTTTAGGGACAACAATTTGCAAATGACAGCTGTCCCCCCGAGCATTTTCCCATTTACGGCACAGGACTCCATCCTGAATCACTAAGCTGTCCCATTGGGCCCAATAACTTTTTGTGATCGAACTCATCGCTGAGACGTCACTCCACGTGGGCTTAGGAGCACTGGCCTTCATCCACTCCAGAATCGGCTTGATGTCCGAATCTTCCTGCTGTGCACACTGTAGGCTTTCCTTCCACTCACCGCTGAGGTCTGTCTTGACCATTCTCACAGGTACGACTTCTTTACCCTCTTGCCTAGTACAATGCTTGCAGTCTTCAGGGCAAGGTCTTCTTGACAATGCGTCGGCGTTGCCATGAGATCTTCCGCTGCGATGTTCAATCACAAAGTCGTATTCCTGCAGTAGTTCAATCCATCTTGCAACTTGTCCTTCTGGATTTTTGAACTGCAATAGCCATTTCAGTGCAGCATGGTCTGTACGTAAATGGAATTTCCGTCCCAGCAGATATTTGCTAAAATGCTGCAATGACTTTACCACAGCAAGCAATTCCCGTCTCGTGACATAGTAGTTCCTTTCTGGTTTCGACAATGACTTGCTGAAGTACGCTATCACAACCTCTTGATCGCCATTCCGTTGAGATAACACACCGCCAAGTCCGATATCACTTGCGTCTGTGTCAACTATAAATTCCTTGTTCGTATTAGGATACCCCAAAATAGGTGTACTGCACAGACGTTCCTTTAGCTCCTGGAATGCGACGTCGCAACTTTCATCCCAGCAGAAAGGTCGCTTCTCCTCGGTCAGTTTGTGGAGGGGCTTGGCTATGTCCGCAAAGTTCTTGACGAATCGCCGATAATAGGAGCACAAACCCAAAAATGCTCTGACCTGCGTCTTGTCTTTTGGAATTGGCCAATCCTTGACAGCGGCGATTTTCTCTGGGTCCGTGCGGATGCCTTCTTCCGACACTACGTATCCCAAAAAGCTGACTTGACGTTTGAAAAGTGAACACTTCTTTGGACTCAACTTGAGATTTGCACTCTGGATCTTCATGAGCACGCGTTCCAGGTTTTGAAGATGTTCTTCAAACGTACGGCCTACGATGATGATGTCATCCAAGTAGACCAGACAGGCATCGCCAATTAACCCGGTTAGTACAAGTTCCATCAACCTTTCAAACGTTGCCGGAGCATTGCACAATCCAAACGGCATAACTTTAAATTGCCACAGGCCCTTTCCTGTCGAGAATGCAGTTTTCTCCTTGTCCTTAGGGTCGATTTCAACTTGCCAGTAGCCACTTTTTAGATCAAGCGTGCTAAACCATTTCACTCCAGTAAGCATGTCTAGCGTGTCATCAATTCTTGGCAAAGGATAGCTGTCCTTTTTCGTGACGTCGTTCAGACGACGATAGTCAACACAAAACCGCATGCTGCCATCCTTCTTCCTTACCAGCACTACTGGTGAACACCATGGACTGGATGAAGGTTCTATAACACCATCCTTCACCATTCCCTCAATCATGGTTTCCACTTCCTTTTCACGTGCTACCGGCAATCTCCTTGGTCGCTGACGGATAGGCAATTCTTCTCCTGTGTTTATTTTGTGTTGAACTAAGCCAGTCTTCCCGATGTCACCATCATTTGAAGAGAAAACACTGGCGTACTTCTGTAACATCTTCTTTGCCTTGACCAGTTCATTTTGAGACAGAGCGCTGCGACAGTCGTCTAAAAGTGTGGTCACTTTCGTTTGTGCGTCCTTGCTGAGGGTCCCAGTCGAAAGATATTGGCATCGACGCAACCAATCCACTTCCTCGCAAGTACCAATCAGAGTGCCTTTTTCTATCATCTGTTCCTTATCACTAAGGTTCAGCACACGTACCCCTGAGATGTCGGTGGCTCTGACCAAAGTTCGTGCCACTTTCCATGGAAGGTCATTGTCTACCTTTTCCACGAGTACACAACGATGATTTTGCCCAGGATTCCGAGGAAGACTAACCGGCACAATTGTTTCCGATCTCGGAGGAAGGACAATCTTCTTTAGGCTGTACACATTTCCTGGTAACGCCCCTTCCATGAAAAGTTCCTCTTGTCCACATTTCATAATTCCTTGATTAACGTCGATCTCACAACAATTCTGCCTCATAAAGTCTAAGCCCAGGATGCAATCGTCCATTATATCAGCCACGACAACATTATGCAGGTAGATTCCGTTGCCTAGCTTCAACTCCATCTCTCTCTCTCCTCGGACGGGTATACGCTGACCAGTGGCTGTTACCAAATTTATGCGGTCTCGGTTGTGTACGGAGTCCCCAAGAAACCGACTTACAAGTTGGGAACTGACAACCGTGCGAGAAGCTCCAGTGTCTATCGTCAGCTTACATGGTGTTCCGTTGACTTCACCCTTGATGACTAGGCTATTCCCGTCATGAGTTTGTGAGATCGAAATCCTTGGGGCTCTTCGAACATCAGCCAGCACCCGCCCCGCAGTCCTGGCTTTCATTCGTTTCCCTGCTGTTGCTGGGCGGTGATGTTAGCCGCCCTACCCTCTAGAGATCGGCTACCTTCCCTTTCTGCAGTTCGCTTAGGGCAACTGGATCGAAGGTGGCCCCTTTCACCACAGCCATAGCACCTAGGGCTGTATCCTTTAGAATGTTCGCGAACTGTAGCCGCTGCAACCTCCCTGACGCGATGGGAACGATGATCCTGCCGCACAGCTTCCACTTCCAGTGCATGAGCCAAGGCGTCCTTAAGCGTCCCGTGGTGCCCGAGCCTCACAGCAGCTCTAACTTCAAGGTCGCGGATGCCATCGATGAATGCCTGCACCAGGTTCCCTTCAATGAGCGCAGGTACGGACTGGTATGCTTTTCGTACCAGCTTCTCCACTTCAAGGGCCCACTGCTGCAGGTTTTCACTGCTGCGTTGCACGCGATCCTTGAGCTGCGCACGAAACACGTGTTCCAGATGAGCGTCGCCATACCTAGCTTCCAACGCCTCAAGGAGTTGCTCGTACGTCACTTCTTTACCGAGAGCTTCCAGGACAGTTAAGGCCTGGTCGCGCAGGCCGAGGGTGAGAGCAGTCATGGCCTGATCTTTAGTCCACCCATTCGCCTTCATAACAGCCTCAAACTGTATTTTGTAGGCCGACCAGGAAGATGTCCCATCGAACGGTGGCACTTTGAATCCACGTAGCGAAGGTGTAGTAGCTACTGACACTGCCACCCGATCTCCAACTTTTAGGTTGTCCATTGTTTTTTTTACGTCAGCAATCACGTTGTCAACTCGATCATTCATTTGGTCGATTCGCGTTTCGGCTTCCGCCAGGCGGTTCTCATGCTGGACCACCTTTTCTTTTACAACACTTATTTCTTTGCCGAAAGTAGCGTGTAGATCCTTCATAACGAACATCTGTTCTTCCTGGCGGCGCGCCTGCTCCTCCTTGTCACGCTGGAGCTGTTCTTCCAATCGACGGGCCTGTTCCTCCTGTCGGCGAGCCTGTTCCTCCTGTCGGCGAGCCTGTTCCTCCTGTCGGCGAGCCTGTTCCTCCTTGTCTCGCTGTAGCTGTTCTTCCAGCCGACGGGCCTGTTCCTCTTGCCGGCGGGCCTGTTCCTCTTGTCGGCGGGCCTGTTCCTCTTGTCGGCGGGCCTGCTCCTGCAGCATCATCATCAGTGCAGCAAAGTCTGGTGCTGCAGATGCTGGAGCTCCTGTGGACGGACCGGCCTCCATGATCGGCAACTGGCCCTCCGACGTCTGCGGCGTTGTACCTCCAAAACGCCTATGGTCCGTCTCCTGCTGACGTTGACTCCGGGTACGGATACCCTCCGTGTCGTCCTTTGGTAGAATCGGCATGATTTAAATATCCACTCTTCTGACACCAATTGTTAGCTTGGGGTTCGTGACACTAAAAACAGCCGATTAAATAACCAAAATGACACTTTAATTTAAAAACACTAATTACAACTTTAAATTCACTAATTATAACACACAAGTTCACCACTGATCACTTTATTCGCACTTGAAGATCGCTTCCGAAGTATTCGCTTGTATCGCTAATCCAATACTGACCCGGTCGCGGAATACGCGCTCCTTTTATAGGTCAGTTTATTCTAGAAACTTCCATTCTCGAAACATCTGGAAAGTACTCGTAACTACCGCTGCCGACTGACCAGATACCGAGAAGTCTAGAATGTTCTGGCAAAGAAATGTATAGAAGGTACTTGACTCTACTAGTTCTTCTACTCGATACTAGATGGCGCTAGTAGTAACTTAATGTACCCGACATTAATTCTGGCGCGTAACAATATTGTTCAATTTATGACGCAATACGAAGAAACTGCAGAAAAAGTTAATATTCAGTTGGATAAATGGTATAATAATTTAACTTTTTACTAAAACGTTGGTTTGGTTTGACTGTATTCCTAAACGAACGACGGACGCTCGAATATCATTCAAGGCCAACTTTGTTTTCAAGTGAACTTGTGTGTTGTGATTTAAATTGTGAAAAGTTTGGAACTATTTTAATCTTCTACAATGAGAACCAGCCAGCCGCAGATCACATTTTACACCATTATGATAGAATTTATGGAAAAGTAAGTGTATTACATTTATTGTCTTAAGCATATATGTTGATTTTAATAGTGTTTCAATGGGATATTTGGAATATATTTTTGTAAAGTTTAAAAGAGCTACGTTTCTGTAAAGTATTAGGTACGCTAGTCATGTGAAATGTATAAAAAAAAAGTTGAATAAAAACTAAAATTAAGATAAGTGCTTAATTTTTGTCAATTATTTCAGTATAAAATAGAAAGGTAACATATTATTATAATAAATATTAGAGCGCACAGTCCTTTAAACTCACGTTAAATTTATTTTAGGCATGGAGACTTATCCAAACCCGGCGGGGGTCCTCGTGGTGGTGGACATAATGTGCAGCAAAAATGGAAAGAATTAATAGATATGCTCAATAGTGATGGCACTGGGGATTCTCGAACAGAGGAAAAGTGGCGGAAGGTAAGCCTATTAAATCCTCATTACGCACATTTAAGGATATAAACTTACTTCACACAATTATGTGTTCATTAATGTTTGTTAAGGTTTGGAGTGATTTCAAAAATAATGTCAAGAAGAAGTGGGCTAAAATAAATAGATCTGCTCAGGGCACAGGTGGAGGGCCAGCGATTCAGTTGACATTATCAGACCTTGAAAACAGGGTTTTAAATTTAATTGGAGTTCAGGCTGCTACTGGGATGCCTATACAAGAAGCTGGATTTGTACAGGTGTGATATTTTTTGCTTGGTAATGTATTATACGTCTCTATTTTTTTTTTTTCATTTTCATAGCGATCGGTGTAATCTCAGGGAAATATAATAAAGTGATAATAATGAATGATTTTCGAGTTATCTGAATATTGAATTCCATATTGGGACAGAATATGGTCAAAAGTTTAACTTGTCAGCAACTTACCTACCTAATCCTGTAAGTAATAAAAAAGGGTCACCACTTGAGTGTTTTTGTTAGTATTGTGACACTTAAAATTCTTGTGTGGATGACTGGCTGGGGTTTGAATGCCACATTTCAATAATGATTTTTGTTAATATACAAAGTCTAAACTTTGATGTTTCCATGAGCATTTATGATTTCTGTAGGTATACTCTAGTGTAGTATTTTGTTTAATAAAAAAAGACAGTATGTATACTATAGTAGGCGCCAAATAATCGTGGAATAACGGTCATTGACCCACCTACAATTATTGACATTTTTAATTTGAAAAACGGAATTAATGACACAAAGCTGTCCCGAATCATCATCTCTCGTGATCCTTAACATTGTCTAATAATAAAAAACGATTCATATTTAATTGTTCAGGTACCCATGAACAGTTATTAGGGAAAGGTCAATATACTTTATTCCACATTTATCTGGCGCCTACTATAAACAGTAAAGGTGGCCTTTACTCACAAATTTTAAGTAAGCACTAATACTCAATTATTGTTTTCTATAAAATAGGCTGTTGGTGGGGAGGAAGATAGCTTGTCAGGTCTACAAGTACCTGCCACAGAAACTGTAGATGAATTGACTGTGGATGATGTTCCTTATGTATATACACCAATTCCTGAAGGTTGGCATATTTTAAATTTATCTATCATTAACTTGGTAACTAACTCATAACTCTTTTGTTTGATATAACTACTATAGTAGGCGCCAGATAATCGTGGAATAACGGTCATTGACCCACCTACAATTATTGACATTTTTAATTTGAAAAACGGAATTAATGACACAAAGCTGTCCCGAATCATCATCTCTCGTGATCCTTAACATTGTCTTATAATGAAAAACGATTCATATTTAATTGTTCAGGTACCTATGAACAGTTATTAGGGAAAGGTCAATGTACTTTATTCCACATTTATCTGGCGCCTACTATAGTAATAACAAAATAATTAAAAATAAGATCTTATACACAAACTAGTCAAAAAGTAAAAAAAAAGATCCCTGATAACTAAAGCTAGCAGAATAGTATTTACATTGAATCACAATTTTTCCAGATGAATGGAATACTTCAGGAACATGCAGTCAACCTACAGTCGCTCCACCTCTTCCTCCTCCTACTCCACAGCCACCAGCACTTACACCACCACCAGCTCCAGTGCAAACCCAGTGGCAACCGCAGAAAAAAAAGAAGAAGCAAGAAGACTCAGTTTTAAGTAGTGAAGTGAAAATATTCAAGGAGTGTGAGGAGAACGCTAGGGAGTATGAAAGGGAGCGTGACCGAATTGCACAAGAATTAGAACGAGAGAGGGTTCGTCAGCGTGATGTAGAGCTTCAGCTGCAAGCTCAGTGGTTAGATTTTACGAAAGAGGCGTTAGAGTTAATAAAATCATATTTAACAAAAAGAAGTGAATAGTGTCTGTCTGTATTTTTTATTTTGTTTGTATTAGGAAGTGTAAATGAAATGTTTTATTTTTAAGAAATAGAAGTGAATAGTGTATGTGAAGTTTAACAAACCTTGTCAAACTTCACATACACTATTCACTTCTATTTCTTAAAAATAAAACATTTTGTATATGTTAGAATTAAATTTATTTTGTTTAAACTATATTCATACTTGGGGAAGGCCTATGTCCAGCAGTGGGCGTCGTACGGCTGAGATGGTGAAACTATATTCATGAAAGTAATATCTATAAGGTACTAAATTCTGTTTTGTAAATAACTAACATTATATTTGTTTCAAAAATATTATACTATGTTTTTTATTCTCTAATGCTACCTTTATTATAGAGTTCAACAACTTACCTAAAAACCGAAATTATTAACATTATGAAGCCGATTAATCCTATCTACTAACATGTTCCTTGTGGCTCTACCACGAATCAAATCATCTCTAGAATCACTTTCGCGAAAAGCTTCTTGAGAAGAAAATGTTGAAGAAATTATTATATCATCTTCAGGATCAGGCCAAAAAAAAAAATCATATAAAATCTAATGCCAAGTTGTGTAAAACGCTACATGCCATTATGATCGAAGCACACCTCTCAGGGGTGTAGTGTAATGTGCGGTCCTTACAAAGGCATCTCCACCTATTTTTAAGCCTTCCAAATGTATTTTCAATCACAACTCTGGCCTTCCCATGGATGGTGGTATATTTTGCCTCTGGAGTGCCTTCAGCAGCATCTGTGATTGGTGTCATCAACCAAGGCCTCTGTGGATATCCAGAATCCCCTGAAAATATATGTTTTGTACATTGAATTAAATAATCTTACAGTAGACAGTAATCTTAAAATAGTGAACTTAATCACTTAGGTATTTATGTTTTTATTTTAAAATTAGAACAAACTACATGACAAAAAAAATACCTAAAAACCACACTTGTTCATTATTCTGGTGTAAGTCTTGAATATACCTATTGGCTTGACTATTTTCCCAAATAAAAGCGTCATGGGTGGCACCTCCATACTTGGCATTAACATTTAAAATTCTGCATTCACTGTCACATATCTACAATTTAAAAACGTAGAAAATTTATAACTGTATGTTAATAAAAGCATTTCAGGGACTTGAAAAACGTTCTATCAAGCGGCTGAAGGAAATGGGTTGTGTGACTGGGTAAGCAAATCAAAATGATTTCGTTTTCTTCAGCAAACTCCAACATTTCCACATTGCTGCAGTGTGAAGAATGTCCATCAAGGATCAACACGCACTTACCTTGTGGTTTCCTTGGCAAAAAATGATGCTTCAGCCAATCAAAAAATATTTCTGAATTCACATATGCTGATTTTTGTGACATTGTTACCACAGAGCCGGGTGGCATGCCATCCTCAAACTCAGGTTTTTTATTTTTGCCCTTGAATATGCAATAGGGTGGAAGAAAAACACCTTCTCCACTGCAGCAAGCGATGACCGAAATGGTTTCACCTTTTTCCCCAGCAGTTATGTTAGGAACATTTTTCGATCCCTTCACGGCAACTACTTTCCCCGGCTTATTATTTAGCTGCAAGCCTGTCTCGTCCATATTAAAAATAGAGCCAGGTTTGTCAAAATGTTGATTTTCTTTCTAAACTTCTAAAAGGTTGAAATACTTATCAACATATTATTTATTCACCCCCTTAGCCCTGGCCACAGAGACACCTTCTGACTGCCGGATTGAAAGTTCATTGTTTCGTCTAAGAAAGCTTTGTAACCACCCATTTCCCGCCATTTTCTTTTCGTGATTAAAGTTATGTTTAATATGAAGTCTTTCCGCTAAATTATATGCCATTTACGCACTGTTTCTCTTGATGGCGTAAACCCACTTTTCTGTAATTTTTTAATGTGTACGACGATCTTCTTCTCATTTTCAGGCAGCAGTAACCACTGGGACCGAGAACATCGCTTTTAGTCAAGGAATTTTTTGCAAGTCTTCGTTTAAATGTAGTTTTAGGTATCCCAAATGTTTTTGCTGCTTCATTGATACCCATTCCATTAGAAAAAGCTTGAAAAGCATCAATTAATGCTCTTTCTGTCCATTCTCCTCTACATACTCCACTTTTCCTCTTATATGTTAAAGGCATATTATCTACAAAAGAAGAGATTAACACATTAAGAATGTATGGATTAAAAAATAAGTAGCAATAATAATTTAAAACCACTTCAAATTTGCAAAACAAAGCGATTGACTATTGGTCCATCTCACCCATACATAACATGGTCCATCTCTCCTAAATTGAGTGGAGAGACGGACCACTTTCTCATATTAAAAGCAAAATAAACAAACGAAAAATTTGAGGTTATTTTATAATTTCATGAACATACTAGCACAGAAACGTCACGCAAAAAAAACACGCTTCCGAAACCTTTTAATACGTTTTTTACTAATTTTACGAACGAAAATCAAATAGTCTCGCTTTCTACACGGAGCAAACAGGTTGACAAGAACTCGTAAGTGTTGTCAGCCTAAATAAATTTAATAGTTTGGTAGAAATTACGATGGTCCGTCTCACCCGCTGGTCCATCTCTCCTGGTTTTACCCTATATCCTTTTCTTAGCAGGGCTGAACTTCTCAGAGTACTTGGTGTAGTTTTCAAAAATTTTAAATTAAGAGACGACTTGCAATTAAAGTTTCTGTTAACACCTTGCGTTTTATTTATCAATTTATTTCTTTCCGAAAGATGGCATACAAACAATTTTCTGAATTCATAACGTATGGGTTCTGCAAACCGTCTTTTCATAACCCAGTTAGAATTTGTTTGTTTTGAAAAACATTCCACAAATCTAGCACATTTTTCGTCGTATTCTCCGTCATAACGTAATAAGCACTGAACTTTACACTTATAACTGTCACTCGACTGTCCGTCATAGTTGAGTATTTCAAAATCTTTAGTGATTTCACTGAAAACCCTTTTAAACTCTTCCATTATGCACTATGTAAACAAAACATAACCTTGAACGCAAATTACGTAGACTGCAGATGGTGGATCGAAAAAAAACCAAAGTGATTTTAAAACTAATACAGGTTCCCTGTCCCCATACAATCCACTTTTTTCTATCGTATATGTCCCACTCTTTTTTTGTAGTAAATTGTTGAAATATATTTCTAGAGGGTAACTACAAGTTTTTAAAGTACCTACATAGTTTTTTTGTTGGTGAAAAATGTAAAAAAAAATGTGTATCAGTTATGATTCATGAACGTGACATGTCATAATCTTACGTTGAACGTTCAATGAATCATATATGATGCATGCAATTTATGGTTGAAATAAATACGTCAATGTCAATAGGTACATCAGTGTCACTGTCAACATTTGAAAGAAAGGTTATTTATTGATAAATAATAACCTCACTTTGTAATTATTAAATATTTTGTGGTTTTCGAGTGTGGAAAAATGGGATCACAGCGGTATACGGAAGAAGAGTTGAGGAGAATTTTAGAAGAAGATGATGACGATGATTTTAGTGATGGAAGTGACGAATTATTTGTGCCGCAAGACGATGATTTTGAAGAAGATGGATCGGAAAGTAGTGAAGGGAACCAAGAGGAGACTATAAGCAATATTGAAAGAGAAGTTTCGAGATCAAGCACTCATGAATTATCACCGGTAAGAGAAGTTTCTCATGAAATACTAGAAGGTAATTTAGTTGATATGGATTATGAACGTGAATCGTTAGAAGACGAAAATAATGACAATGGAGATGATACACAGTGGTCGGAAACTATTCTTCCTATCGGAAGAGAGCAGTTTATAGGTAATTCCGGTCTGCAAAACTTTGATGCTGTGACTAATGAAGAGGGATCTGTCAGTATTGTAAAAATAATGGAATATTTTATAAACAATGACATTTTGGATTACATGGCTGAAAAAACCAATGCATATGCTCATCTTCTCAAAAGGGCACAAACAAAAAGATTTTCACGAATATCCCGATGGATCAATGTGGACCAACAAGAAATGAAACTATTTTTCGGAATAATACTCTATATGGGTATTGATAAAAAACCATCTATAGAACATTATTGGAAAATGGATCCTTTATATTACTGTGAGTTCATACACAAAATTTCTATGTCATACAATAGATTTGCCCTCATTTTGCGCTGCTGGCATTTTGAAGATGTGCAGCCTGATAATCCTGATGTATTGTATCGCATACAACCACTTGTCAACAAACTTCTGCAAAACTTTAGAGACCTGTATGTGCCCGCTGACACAATAGTAGTTGATGAATCACAGATAAACCATCAAGGTCGCCTAAAAATCAAGACCTATAACCCATCAAAAAGTCACAAGTACGGGATAAAAATTTATAAAATGTGTTCGATCAACAGTTATACATGGTCTTACTCTATACATGCCGGATCTGGAACTACCGTCGATGGTCTTGACAAGCCTGGCTCAGTTGTGGTAAAGCTATGTCTGCCGCTTTTGAACGAAGGAAGACTAATTGTAGCTGACAACTATTACACAGGCATAGCGCTAGCGAAGTATCTAAAAGATAGAAACACGGATTTGTGTGGGACTTTGAGAAAAAACAAAAAAATATTCCCAAAGAAGTCGTTCAGAAAAAACTTCGTAGAGGAGAAGTAATTGCGCGGCAAATGGACAACAGCATAACTGTGATCAAGTGGCATGATAAACGTGATGTGTTGATGATATCAACTTGCCATGGTGATGATAGAACAAATATAACTTCCTGGCGAGGAGTGACCTCAAAACCTAATTCGATTATAGATTATAATGAGGCTAAAAAGGGCATAGACGTAGCCGACCAGCTTAGTAGCTACTACTTGCCACTAAGAAAGAGCCTAACGTGGTACAAAAAAATTGCATTTGATTTATTATTTCAAACCTAATCAAGAGGATGTACTCCATACGTCCCAATACTAAAAATGTGCATTAACCTGCTACGTCCATTTAAAAAAGGGGCATGAAGTTGGCTCTAAATTTGATCATATGTGATTCATGAACGTACAATCCTTGTTACAAAATATGTCCCATGAATCACATATGATTCATGGGACAGGGAACCTGTTAATTAAAAGAAATTAATACAATTAAGTTGGTGAAACCTATTCGATGCTAGAATATGGAATGACCAAAGAATACTTAAAAATAACTTATTGCTACTTATGAATTATTGCTGCGTCGGCGGCTCGTGGCTGAACGGACGTCATCGCTGCAGTTTCTATGCGGTTGGCGTAAATACGTAGGAATGTGCGAAGTCGGCGGTATCCATTAAGGGTCCGTATCTAACACCTCCACCCGTAGAACAGCAACTATTTGCTCATGTTGAGAGAAAATGTTGCTGGGAGTTCATCTCGTTTCCTGGTCACATCTTCATATGTATGTATCTTGAGAGTCTGCGGCTTCTCTTCGTTACTTGTTCTGGGGTGCCAGCATTTGTATCTGCGGCTTATTACCAAAATGATAAGTATGGCTGCGCATAGTACAATAATGTAAAATGGTATGGTTGTATGGTATAGGACAACTGGTTGAGTGTTGTCGATCTGGATTGGATTTTCCATCAAAACTTTGTTCTGGATGCTGTGCAATTCTTCCAGGTTGACTGAATTGAAGCCGATGATGTGAGTGGAGTCAGTTGTTTGGTTCAGGTCGTTATAAGGAATCTTCGATAATTTTAGTGGTTGTCTTTTTATCTCGTTGCTGTCGTTGATGATTGTGAGTTCTGTTGTTTCCAGATAGCAGTCCATGGGTATGGTGACGAGATAACTTCCTTGTAGAATATTAAAGTCTTTTCTGCCGCAGGCTAACTGTACTTTGGTCGGTTGAGGCAATGATAAAACGTAGTGTTGGTCGTCCAGTTTTTCAACTGCTTGTTTGGAGAGTGAAATCTTGGTGAATTGGCAGGTGTCTTCTAGACCTTGGTTGATGATGAGTTCTTGGATACAGTCAGGTTTCGTCCGGATTTGATGGCTTATCTTCTTTTCACAGAGATGGATGCTACTGTACTTCGGGCATTCAGCCTCCATGTACACGAATGATTTCTCGTTTGTTGCTATATAGGGAGAGGACGGAATAAGGGCAAGTTGTTTTTTATTGGGTACAATGGATAGTCTGTATAAGTCGTAAAGGTCTTTAGAGACTATGGGAAAGCTGTATATTATTACTATTCTCTTCTCAATAAAGTAGGAACCTGGTTTTATAAGATTGTAATATTCTCGTAATTCTAGATTTAAGACTTGATCTTGGTTGTATATTGATTTTAACCTGTCTATCATAGATTTTAACACTTCTAAATCTATCATAGAATGATGAGTGCTAGACGCACGTATAAAAGCCATTATATTTTCTAACCTAATTATCTCTAACATTAAATCTTCTACATTATTGGTTATGATTCCTAAAATTTGGGCAAATTTTGCAAATTTTATTAAGCTGTAATCTGTATATGCGGTTTTCTCTAGGAGTACTTCTAACGTTGCATTAACCTTCTCCTGATTTCTTGTTATTTGGTCTAGAATGGTGCCATGTTGGGACATCCATTCCTTACTTAGGCTGATATGATTGTTGAATTCTGATACTATTTTGTTTTCATTGTTTTGTAAAGTTTTAATAGCCTCGTCGTATTTCAAGGCATCTAGATAGTCTAAGTTGCCAGTGACACTTTTTACCACTGATCCAAGGCCATCTACGAGACCTCTTTTGACTCTGACGGGTTCCAGAGATTTTACCTGTTGTAGTACTTTATTAAGTTTATTGGTAAGGTAGTCAATCTGGTATTCGTAAAGCATGTAAGTCTCATTAGCAAGTCTAATTCTAAAAGTCTTTAGTTGCGTCTGTACAGAATTTACTTTATCTTCTATGTCGGTTAATTGTATGTACTGTATGAATGAGTGGTAATGTGTGGTTAATCTGGTCGGTCCTAATCTGTAGGGTAACAATCCTGGTCCATCGGCTAAGGTCTCAAGTCTTATCTCTTGAGGGTGAGTCACTTGAATTGTCAGTAGTAGCAGGATCCTGTAACAATTGGCTCGCTTTAGGGGCACGTTTAAGTCGTGCTTTGGCTATCGGACCACGTTTTTTCGAAGTATATATGTGTATAGGTAGATCGGCGAGTACTGTATCTTGCGTATAACGTGGTGCGGCCTTCTGGCGACTGGCAAAGGGATTTTTAATAAAAACTTGTTGCTGAGGGGCGTATTCAACTTCGGGCTCGCGGGTTTTATTCCTATTGCTAATTAGGGCTGTGCGATTTGCAAGAGATGAGTCATTAATTATTTCGTAGACCTGTTTCATCTGTTGTCTATGATTCTGCGCATATTGTTGTAGGATATGTTCAGTCAGGTCTATGTCGGTTGGGTCTCTGGGGTCAAAATGTCCGGTCATTAGGTCGAACGGTCTGCACTTCGTAAAACTGTGGATGGAACTGTTATATGCTATGATGGCGTACGGCATAAGGTTGATTATGGGTTCGTCTTTATTTTGCAGTTTTAGAATTCTAATGTGCTCCAATAGGGTTGAGTGGAAACGTTCGATGTTGCCATTGTCATTTGGACTGTGAGGTAAAATTTTATGGTGGACAATCTTATGGAGTCGTATAAATTCGGAGAAAAGTTGGTTCGTAAACTCAGTGCCGTTATCAGTGATAATAGTCAGAGGTAGTCCATGGTGGGTACAGAAACGTAAAAGTGCTTGTATGATGCTAATAGCGGTACCGTCTCGCAGATGATACGCTTGGGCGTATTTCGTAAAGACGTCTATAAAGGTTACGTATTTTTCATTTTGAACGGTAAAGAGGTCCATGTGAATAATTTCGAGTGGTTTGGTAGCTGGAGGTACTATGTTAAAATGGGGTCTTATTGGATTTCTGTCGTATTTAGCTTGACCACAGATGGTGCACTCATTTATGAACTTGGTGATTTGCTCTTTCATCTTTGGCCAGTAATATTTTCGTGAAAGGGCTAGATGACATTCATTTATACCGCGGTGGTTCGTCTTGCCGTCGTGATAATGTCTGATAATATCCTGTTGTCGGAGGTACTCTTTAATGTTCTCGAGTTCTGTCTTAGCTAATACTAGGTTAAGTGAGGAACTTCTGAATTTGTCTTGTATAATGGGTATAATTGAGTACATGGCTAAAGGCGGATTGATCAAGATAGCTGTTTTGACTTTCGGGTTCACGTATTCCTTGACAGCATTAATAATGTCGCTTTCGAGGTTAGTTTCTGAAATTTGGATTGCGATTCGAGTATGATTTTCGAATGGTTTGGTTACTGTTGGTCGGCGTTTTATGTCACCTACTATAGTAAAGTAAATCTGTCTATGAAACTTATTGAGAGGTTCGTCTGTTATGGGGATTTCTAGTATCGGATGTTCGTTACTGGTATGTTCGGTGTCGGTTGATGAGTTTGTTGGCGGAGGTGGTCACCACCTCCGCCAACAAACTGATGGTGCCTTCGATGGGTTGTTGATCATTGATCCAGGGTCGGAAGTGCTTTCGATCAGTGAGTCGTTGTCAGTCCTCGAGGAGTCTACTAATGGAGTTGGAACGTCCGCGGGGTTGTTGATCATTGATCGGAGATTCTTAATATTTTCGATCAATGAGTTAATTTCCTCTATTTCTTCGTTATGGATTTCTACACGGGACAGAGCGTCAGCGTTGGTATTGAATTTTCCTTTTTTGTACACTACTGTAAAGTCATATTCGCTTAGTCTGAGTCGCCATCTGGTCAGTCGTGAGTTGGGTTCTTTCAAGCTCATCATCCATTGCAGGGGTTTGTGGTCAGTCAGTACTTTAAATTTCCTACCGAAGAGATAAGGTCTGAAATATTTCGTGGCCCAGACTATGGCAAGCAATTCTTTCTCAATGGTACTATAATTTACCTCGCTTTCGTTAAGTGTGCGAGAAGCGTAACAAACGGGTTTGTCAGAACCTATCGGTCCCTGGGATAGCACTGCTCCGATAGCAAAATTTGAAGCGTCTGTTGTGAGATTGAACTCTTTTTTAAAGTCTGGGTATTGTAATATAGGGTCATTTGTAAGTAGTGTCTTGCAGGTTTCAAATGCGTTGACATATTCTGAGCTAAGGGTTATTCTACTGCCTTTCTTTAAGCATTGGGTAATTGGTTTGGTTATGCGGGCAAAGTCGGGGATAAACTTTCGGTAGTAACCGAAAAGGCCTAAAAATTGTTTGATCTCCTTGGGGGTCTTTGGAATTGGGTATTTTTGAATAGCGGAGATTTTGTCGGGGTTCGGTTTGACGCCGTCTTGACTGATTATATGTCCTAAGTATGCGGTCTCGAGCTTCAGAAATTCGGACTTATCCATTTGGATTTTGAAATTGGACTCTTTAAGTCTTTGGAAAACTTTTTCCAAGTTATCCATATGCTCTTGGAGAGAGGTACTATAGACAATTATATCATCCAAATAGACAAGACATATGTTATTTTGGAGGCCTCTAAGAACATTGTCCATCACCCTCTGGAAAGTTGATGGCGAATTCTTGAGTCCCATGGGCATTCGGAGGAACTCGAAATGGCCGTGTTCTACGTTGAATGCGGTTTTAGAAATGTCCTGGGGGTCCATCTCGACTTGGTGAAATCCACTTGCCAAGTCCAAGGTCGTAAAATATTGGCTATTTCCTAACTTGTCAAGAACGTCATTGATGTTTGGTATTGGGTATTTGTCGTCAATGGTTTTCTCGTTCAATTTCCGGAAGTCCACTACGATACGCCACTTTTGTTTTCCCGAAGCGTCTAGTTTTTTAGGCACAACCCATATGGGTGAGCTCCAGGCTGAGTCGGAGGGCCTTATAATACCCTGGTCTAACATTTTGGTGATTTGATTTCTTACTTCTTCACGATGGATGAAGGGGTATCGGTAACTTTTAGTATACACGGGGACTTCATCTGTGGTTCTTATGCGATGCTTAATTTTATTGGTGAACGTCAAGGGTTCCCCGTCAATATAAAATATGTCTGTGTATCGAGAGCAGAGTGTCAAAAGGTTAGCTTTTTCCTCTTCATTAAGGTGATCTGTACGTAAACGTGATAATACATCATTCGCACGTTTCGATGGCTTGCTTGGTGTGCAATTAACATTAAAAAGATCAGCAAGGGCTGGTTGGTCTAAGGAAAAGATAACGTCATTAGGTATGGGATTTTCTAGCTCTACATATCCACGACTATTGGTAACAGTGGTAAGGCATTCGTGGATAATACAGTTACAAAGAACTTGTTCATTTACTAAGACGTCGCCATCCGGGGCATTTATAGGTATTCTAACTAATTTGGAACTTTTAGCAGGGACAATATCCTCGTACAGGTTAACATTGCGTGAATTGTATACTTTAATTTGATTCGTAGCGGTACGCGTTACTAATTGGAAATCTTTTAAATCTATTTTAGCCTCCCATTTGGATAATAAGTCTAGTCTTATTAGGCCATCAAAGTAATCGTGAAAACGGTAAACGAATAATTTTATACTATCGGACTCATTGAATTCATTAAAACACGGTAGCGTTATGGAATAGTCATTTCTACTAACGCCATGTACGTTTGTAACTTCAAAAGGGTCATAGTTAAGAGGGTAGTCATAAAAGAACTTTTGTACGGCCTCGGGGCTTATAAATGACTGGTTAGCGCCAGTGTCAATCAAAAATTTTAAAGGAGGGCAAGAAATTTCTATATAGGGTAACTGTCTTTGGGTCTGTAAGTTAAGGTCTATTTTGGCTCTTTGGATGTCTTCCCCGTTTGAAAATTTTGGTCTTGTTTCTGATTTGCACCGCTAGGGCCTGGTTGTGGCTCTGCCTCACCTACTACTTGGTTATCGGAAATTGTAGTTGAATTAAAATCAGTCATACTGGTGTTGTAGTCAAAGTCGCAGACTATGTAACAGTCATTACCGTCCGTGTAGTAGTCATATACTGGCTCATAGTAGTAGTCAGCAGAATAATAGGAACTATCAGGCAAGGCAAGTTCGCTGAGGTTTAGCTCACGCGTTTTAAAATAATTACCCGGTGGTGGGTTACCATTTCGATGCCAATCGTTACCTGACATCATGGGTAATGGTTTTTGAACAAAATGTTGCACACCGCTCATGGGTTTCGGACCCGAATTTTGTGGCGGGTTAGCCCTCTGTTGTAATTGAAAACCGTGACTGTGTGGGTGGTAGTTTGGTAATGGTGCACGGAACATCTGTTGGGTTCGAGTAGGCATTCGATTTTGAGGCTGGTTGCTATTGAATTTAAAGGCCTGAGGCTGGGCTTGGTAGCCACGCTGTCCTACTGGGGCAGGCCAGTTAGGTACTGGGGGTCGCGGAACATTAAAAGCGTTAAATGGCACAGTGGTCATCATAGGGGGTTTATATAGAATTTTGGGTGCGTTCTGGGCAGTTGGAGCCTTTGGGGTATCATTACGTTGCTGTAGGTATATAATATTTAATTCTTCCTGCACGAATTCCAAGGCTTTTTCTATAGTTTCCGGACGCATACAACGTATACGTGAGCCTAAAGGTTCTTTAAGTCCTCGTACGAAAGCCTGCATTGTAACTTTCTTATAAAGTGTCCGTTTTGCTTCAATAGTCGTTTGTAAGGTCTCGTGTAACGTCACGTAAGTCATAATAGTACTGAACAAGGTTTGACATTGATCGTAAAATTCCTGCGGGGTCTTATTACCTTGCGTAGCCAACGAGAGGTCATTGTATAAGGCCGTTTCGTCCCTCTGGTCCGAAAAGTTGTTAATAAGAGCTGATCTAATACCTGCCCAAGTTTCAGGAATTCCATTTGAATTGATGGTGGATGCGGCAGTCCCTGTTATCTTGTTTAGGATGCCATTTAAAAGACACAGGTTCCCTAGCTCACTGCCTGGCTCAGAGCTTGCATACTGAGATACTATCCGGTCGCAGATGCTAATGAACCTTGTCAGTATATTGGGGTTCCCGTCAAAATCAGGCACAAGGCGTAAGGCCTTGAAAATTACTTCGGGATCGTAAGGCATTTTAAGTTCAAATGTCCTACACAAATTTAAATCTAAATCACTATCTAAATCTCTGTTAATATCTATTAAATGTCGGCGCCCCTGTCGTGATGCAGGTACCTGACAATTTGACCTTTCGTGATGAAAAATCTTGGACATAAAAGTAACTAGGAATAGAGAGGAAGCAACACGAGAAAGATTCTGGTGTACTCACATATGTTTCATCTCTGGTTCTTCCTCGTGAATCGATGTCTGGATTCTCCACGCGGCTCCGCAGCTCTGCCGTAGATTCTGGATACTCGTGACGTGACTTGATAGTCGCCCGGATGATTCGCGATCGTGGAGACCGATATGAGATGACTCTAACGCGTTTCGCGAACCGGCCCGCGAGTATCCTACCGACTGCGCCAATTACGTAGACTGCAGATGGTGGATCGAAAAAAAACCAAAGTGATTTTAAAACTAATTTAATTAAAAGAAATTAATACAATTAAGTTGGTGAAACCTATTCGATGCTAGAATATGGAATGACCAAAGAATACTTAAAAATAACTTATTGCTACTTATGAATTATTGCTGCGTCGGCGGCTCGTGGCTGAACGGACGTCATCGCTGCAGTTTCTATGCGGTTGGCGTAAATACGTAGGAATGTGCGAAGTCGGCGGTATCCATTAAGGGTCCGTATCTAACACGCACAGTAACAAACAAATAACAAATTGCAATGAGAAGCGCGCGAATCCAACTTCGGGCGCTCTCGCCTGCTTCGGCCCGCACGATTTATCCCGAACATTTACGAACGCGCTAAATCAGTACGGATTTGTTTCTAATAGACAGGTTAAAAAACCGTGTTCAATTCAATTACACACTGTTTTGTAAAACTTCTTTTAACGTTGCTTGATCGCAAAAGCGTGCTCAGTTGACGCGAATTGAACACGGGATCGTAGGATTCCGTAGTAAAACAAAAGCGTGTGGATTTCGCGAGACCGGTGTCGCCAGTTGAACACGGAAAGGGAAATACGCCTCGCCGATGCGTGACCTTTATTATATGTAGAAACGTAATTTCGCTAAGCTAGTTAGATGTACGCTTGGCTCAGCGCGCAACTATCCTACTTTGTATCGCACGTTCGCGGTAAGTACTAGGTTCGAAACTTAGTGGACGCATTACTTTTTGTTTTCTTATATTTTAATATGTACCTACATACATACATATTTTTATTATTTAAATATCATGTACCTACATATTTTCGTATTGTTATTTATAAAATATGTTCATATTATTATTTTCTTATTTTCAGCATAATTAATCAATAATAATTATTTTCTAGAAAAGATTATCGAGAAATTATGTAACCGAGTCATCAGACGAATAATAAATAATTCATAAATAAAATGGCTTTGGCGCAGAATGGTCAATTCTAGAAATAATCTTTTCTCAAAACGGCAAATTATCAAAATTGTTGAAAATATATAAAAACAATATTTTGTCATATTTAAGGATGGTGTTCTGTATCTGCTATACAGTTAAGAAAACATAACAAAATTTAAAAAAAATGACTTTTTGAAAAACTCGACCTAAAAAAAAAACTTCAAGCAAAATTACTGTTGGAGCACTCTAATGCAGTTTGTGGCGTTAATTTTAGTTCAATCACAGATTTGATGCCAGCAACTGCAACAAACTGTTGGAAAAGTGATTTTTTTAAACTTGATAGTCGTTTTTTGATGAGGTCGTGTTTGAGAGAAAAAAAACAATGGGTATTTTTAGAAATTATTTCTTGGCTGCACAGCAGATACCAACACCACCCTTAAATATTACCATGCACTTTTGGAACACCCTGGCGATATAGGAGGTCGGTGTACTTACTAATTATAAACACTTTTTTCGTGATTTCACGGGTTATTTGAGTAAAACGACCTCCTTTAGACACTCTATTATATATCTTTTATATGTATGGGGATAAAAATGTTTTTTATAGATATTACAAAATTTTGAAAATTTGCCAAAAAAACCTTACACACCAAAAAACTTTATGCCATTTCTGCCTATTGACTTTATTTTTTAGAATTTGGCGTTCTGCGTGTAAACCATATATCTCTTACCTATACAAAAATAAGGGTGGACATACGGACAGGTTGGATGGATAGATGTATGAACAAGTGAACGAACAGGAAGGATACATAAAATTTGCTAATTATTCATTTTTTTTTTACTTTCTCGCATTTACGCATACGGAGTAAAATCTTATATTGTAGAAAGAAAAAAAGTAAAGTCACAATTCTTCAAAATTCAGTCTTCTACCACAAGGGACGTTTTCTTTGTTGTTGTCACTTGATGTGACCACTAATGACGATTCTTTTTCTCGTAGTGGCATCCCCCGCGCTCGCCGCGAATCAACTATTTCAGGCAAAAGCCAGTCCATGAAAAACGACACCAACTTTTCCTTCATCTTTTTTCCCCAAAAATTTACATCTTTTTTTTATAATTTATGTTTTTAGTGGCTTGTTTTCACCACTCCATACAGCAAACAACCACTTTTCTCGACGTGTCACATGGAGCTGCCCTTGAATCTGATGGTACCAATTACTATTTTTGTTCACTTCAATCAGTTCACTTTTTTATTGTATTTCCATATCTGTACCTTGTTTTCCTTTATACATTCTTGAATGCCACTAAAGTACATTTCTTGAATGCCACTAAAGTACATTTCACTTCCACTACTGTGTCTTGGCCTATCAAACCATCGGGCGTTGCTCCAATAAAGGGAAATTCGTGGTCCACAAACAACCCGCATGGCTCAATGGCGACATTTTCTTGGATAGCAAGTTGCTGTAAAGCGAGATGTTCATTTTCGACGCCATGTGCGATTGCCGCTACATTACTGAGATTAAATTTGTATAAAATATTTTCCATTAACTTAGCTTTGCTGGTATTTTCCTTTCTTTTCACTACTAATCCGAAATTTGATGCTGTTAGCATATTTTTTCTTAATTCTACCCAGTCATCGCTATCTCTCTGATTTATAGTAGTTACTTGTATGTTTTCTTTGTCCGAAGTCAGCTGCGTTAAATTTTGAAGGAATAATTCTTCAGCGGCATTTAATTCTTCCGGTTTCAAATCCGGGGTAGTACTCTGAGCCCCATAATCATGTTGAACATTGTCTCTCTTTAGCATCCGATTTTTTTATGAGGTTTTGCTTTGTTTAATTTTCTTTTCATCAGTCTTCGTTCTTCAAAATATTTCAGGATGCTTTTGGGACTTTTCCCTAAAATTTTTGTATGAAGTAGATGCCTCGGGTAGGGGTTATTAAAAGAAACGACTGCAGCATTGCAACGCGCGCGATAACCCGGGTTAGTAGTCGATTCGCACGAAAATTATTCGCACGATCGTGCGAATCGTCCCCTTTCAATAAAAATATTTTTTTAGTAGGCGATTCGCACGGAAGTATTTAAATTGCGTGCGAATCGACCCCTTCAAGAATTAGTAGTATGCGATTCGCACACACCTATACTTTATCGAAAAGTTTCAAGAAAAAAGTACTATCACGTACAAAATGCTTTCTTTTAATACAGGACACAAATAAAACGATTTTTAAGGAAATCAAGTTTTTATATTTTACTTTGTATCTATCAGAAAGTGATTTTACATCATTCACAGTTTAAATAACTTAAAACCATAATTATAACCAAGATTACAAATAAAATCACAGTTAGTAGGTACGATTTATAATCAAATATTTGGTTTTGCATTTTTACAAGTAAGTACTCTTTTTCCGTACACTTGCATTTACCTTAAATCATCACAAATTACTACTTATTAGAGTTTTTACCGAAATCAACTTTTTATGAACTCCCGAGTCTTGTTAAAAATAATGTTGTTTAAAAAAGGTAAGTCAAAATTAAATAATTAACGTTATAATGGTCTAAAAGCTAATTTTAAAAACAACGAAAAATATAACGAAACTATAAATATATAAATCTTTTTAAATATTCGTAATAACAATATAAAAATCGTTTTAATTAGCTAAGGTATGGTTTTAAATGTGGCAATTAAATAAACAAAAACAAAATATTTTTTCTCTATTAAGTATTAACTAGTACAATTTTGGAGTATTATAGTAAATGTAATAAAATAACAGTCACAAAATCACAGTTACTATAACAACAATATTTTGCTCTAATAGGTAAAAAATAACAATCAACTAATCAATAATAATATAAATATTTCTTAACACAAAAATTTTACGATGATAGGAGCATTATCATCACTGAAAGTTAAAACAATCACAAAATCACAGTTAAACAGAGTCATCTGTTGTATTAATAGGTACAAAGTTCTTAAAAATGTAACACTTAACTAATCAACAATATTATAAATATTTCTTAACACAAAAATTTTACGATGATAGGAACATTAGCATCACTGAAAGTTAAAACAATCACAAAATCACAGTTAAACAGAGTCATCTGTTGTATTAATAGGTACAAAGTTCTTAAAAATGTAACATTATTATTTATTTATGTAGCATTTTAAAACTGTTTTTTTTTAAAGTTCTTATAAAGAATAATCAGTTTCAGTCTTTTTTTTAGTCATGACCTAATGGCTTAATTTTTCTATACAAAGTTGGAGATCTATGTGACCATGAAGGAATTGATTAACAATGTCTTCAATTCTTTTCTGCAGTCTTATTCGTTCACATGACTTTACTGAGATGTAATGGTTTCTATGAAACATTGTTAAATAATGTTGAGAATCTTTTTGCAGAACCTTCAAGAGCATCACAATATTCGGTTTAGGTTTTACCATTTTATTAAATCGGGCGTTCCAAGCTTCTATTGCATTATTAGTTTTGTGAATGACATCAAAAAATGTCCACTTGTCGGAATAGTAGGCACTCTCTTTTAGCCATGTATTAACAAAATAATTGTTGAATTGTGTTAATTTTGGTTCATTTTCATTTTCTGCTTCAATGTACAGCCAACCATCTGATCGGTATTCTTGAGGAAGATATGCGAGAGCTATACATCGTAATGCGTGTATTTTATAAATCAAGAATTTATTCATCCCTAACTGTTTTAATTTTCTATAAATACATCTTTTAAAGTGAAATAAGCAGCCCTGTATCCTGGTGTGAGGACCAAATACTGTTTGAATTGCTAACATTGCACTTTTCTCAAAATCCATGGTAATTACAGTAGGGGCAAATTGAGGTATACGACTTTTTATGAGCCTAAAAAATAGTTCATATGTTTTTTCTTTTTTATTAGGAAGTAATGCATAAATGGCGGGTAAAATGTTAGTGTGTGTTGAAGTACTGCCAACATCGATGTGTAAAGTATACAGCTGTAAAAATGGTGGTACACAGCTCTTGAAAGTCCCATCACAAAAAACGGTCTCAGCATTATTTAAAAATGGCAAAACTTCCTTGTTTGCGAAGAGTATAAGTCTGGTTTGCTTACATTTATAATCTGCAAAGACCAATTCTTCGAAACACGGAGGGATAGTCATATCTTTAGCTTTACGAACTACTATTTTACTAACTTTCAGTGCCTTGTTTCTATGTAGATATAGCCTTCTTTTCAAATTTTTGTAGTCAGGAATATTCTGGACTAAATCGTATCCAGCATCTTTAAGTTTTATTACCGCATCAGAATAAATCTGAGGCATGCTCGTAGTTTCATTCTGTGCACTTTTAATGCATGTGTCTATATGACGCTTGACCTCATTATCTATATGATTAGGTTTACATAAATGATGATCTTCTTTGACAATCTCATGTTGACTATTTGTTGTTAAAAATGCTTTACATTGTTTTCTATTAACGCATCGCCACACTGTAATGCCATTTTTATTTTTCCGATGTTGGTTATGCTTATAACCGTGCCTCAGTAAGATTACTTGGCCCCTCTCTGATTGAATAAATTCGAATTGGCCTTTTCCACCTTGACTCGTTGATGGCCCTTCCATTATATTTTTTCAAAATCAAATGATGTTGATGCCAAAGTCATCTGGAAGAAATAAATGTCTTCACTAAAACTTCTGATAAAAATAATATTGTTTTTAGTTTTATTTAGTAGGCTATGTTTCTTAAAATAACAGAATTGTGAGTAATAATTTTTCATATAGTAATGCTATTTATAAGAAGAAGAAGATGAAGTATTATAAACCTCTTCATCCCTATACATAAAGGTATTTAAAGACATTGAATCTATTTGTTCATTCTGTTAGCTGAACCAGCTAAACGTTGTAAATTTTATAGCTGGAATACATTTTGAAATAGAAAACCTAATAAAATACCCTAAATAAGTCTACTTAAGTGTGCTAAATAACGAATACATAATTAATAAGTAGATAGTAAATTAAATTACTTACGCATCGGAATCTCCTAAGATATCGCGAAGCTCATGTGCAATGTCGTCGGTGGATATGGTGCTATCCACTATCACTGAACAAATCACTAAACTGTAACTGTAAAAATATGCAGTAGGTACAGCACAGACCGCACTTCAGAACAGTGTGAAATGCGAAAACAGAATAATAATCTTAGTTTCGGCACGGGGTCCCAACGCGAACAATCGATATTTTGTTCTAATTAATTCTAATAGATGGCGTTACTTGTATCGATTGTATTTTATAGTGCGTATATCAATTGTAAAAGAAATGATATGGATATTGTATGTAATTGTTAAAAAAGTCTCTCTTGTACGAAAAATCTAATAATGGGTCCATAATTCCAATTTCTATGATCTCTCAAAATCTGTGGCTCTAGGTTCTACCAATAGATGGCGCTGTCACCAAAACAGGGAAGAAATCGACGGAAACAATCTCATGAAATGAATGGTTCATAGGTACAACCGTAACCTTACAACTACAACAACTTAGTGAGGTAGGGTTGCCCGGTTGGCTCAGAGTCAGAACTGATTTTCTATTGTGCTCCAGCTTATGAAGGCGTCTAGATCTTATACACTGTATCAAAGTTATCGTAACACATTTGAACTATAGAACATTTAAATAATAAATAATTGCGAATACCCTGTTTATATTATACCTGATTAATAAACGATGGTCCCGTTTCTTTGTATGGGATGGGGCATCTGTACGTAAGTATTATGGTTATCTGTAGATTCGGTATAAGGCAAATGCCGGTGCTTTTTACGGGGTAGGATTAAATATAGGTACTATTGTTTTGACTTGGGTTTATTTATTATCTACTCTAAAAGGATTAAAATACGCAGAAAGATAAAATATATTTTTGGCAAATCCTACCACTACTGATTTATTGCTTAACTACTTCTTTGTGCAAGTGCTCAAGCGCCATGTACCGGCAATATTTGTGGTAAGTAAAATACAAAACAAAGGGCTACTCGGCAAGCCGCAATAAAAATTAATCCCCTGGAGCTAATAAAAAATATTTCTTCATTATTTTTGGGATCTGCTATTGTGAGTACTTAAGGGCGTTTCTTGTTATTAGTTTCTTTGTTATCTTTAACAGTTAGTATTATTTGTATAAAAATACACCGGCAATTTATTAAATCTCTCATTTATGGTGTTCATATTATAAGTTTTCATATTAAATACTGACAAAACTTTTTATCTTACCTCTTAACTAGTATTTTGTGCCTGACTGCGATGCGAATAGAGAATTATTGAATTTTAATATTAATATTCTAGAATATTGTACATGACTGTACTTAGATTTTTTATTCGCACATTTTGTTAAGTGTGCGAATCGCATACTACTAATTCTTGAAGGGGTCGATTCGCACGCAATTTAAATACTTCCGTGCGAATCGCCTACTAAAAAAATATTTTTATTGAAAGGGGACGATTCGCACGATCGTGCGAATAATTTTCGTGCGAATCGACTACTAACCCATAACCCAGACGAGAGAGAAATTAATTCTCTTTCCCCCCACAACCTTTGCAATCACACTGTTGAAGCGCTCGACTGTATATCCACGTCTTCAAGCATGCTTCTTGATTTTGATAGTAATGACTGGAGTATTGTCCCTGAACCAAAATGTTGTGTTTTTTATTTCCATATTACTCTGTTGTGTTTTTTCTTTGGAACAGTAATACACTTCTGGACACATGTATTGGCCCACCTTAGAGTTTAGGTTTCGATGGCCCCTACCGAAATATGATTGCTAGATTGAACAAAAACTGTTGATGCAGTTTTAAACCTGATACAGTTTACCATCTTTTTCGATCGTATTGTTTTAAATTTGAATTCAGAATACCATACGACATGGAGCTACGCCTAATAAGTCGGATATGCGCCTTGTTAAAGGCAATTGATTTTTGAATAAAAAACATGTTTTATCAAATAAAGGTTTAATTTAATAACGCGTGTTGCCTCCATGGGCATCTACCACATCTCTCATACGATTAGGCATAGAGTTTATCAACCGCTCTATGCAATTTTGAGGGATCATCTCCCATTCCTCTTCTATGGCAATTTTCAACTCCTGCATCGTCTGGGCAACTGGCTGACGAGCCCTAACACGTCTTTTTAGCTCGTCCCACATGTGCTCAATGAGGTTCATGTCTGGGCTTCTGGCTGGCCAGTCCATAACTGTGATGTTCACATCCCGAAGATATTCCCTGACGATGCCGGCCGCATGGGCTCTTGCATTATCATGCATAAAAAGGAAATTTGGGCCCACATAGTCCGCGTATGGTATCACGTGAGGTTCTAAGCACTCACGAATGTACCTTTCAGCATTTAATGTTGGCAGCCGTGGACCTGTAACAACCTCAAGTTGAGTTTTGCCGCTCGCGGATATACCGCCCCAGACAGTCCATGAGCCACCGCCATAAGCAACCCTCTCTTCAAAGCAGCATTGTGCGAAATGCTCTCCCTTACGTCGGTAGAGCTTCTTCCTTCCATCATTGCCATGTCACACAATTTTAGACTCATCAGAAAAGAGTACACGGCTCCAATCTTGCTGTGTCCAATTTAAATGACTGCGTGCGAAATGAAGGCGCGCTGTTCGGTGGGCTCGCGTTAGTTTGGGCCCATTAGCTGGCTTGTGTGGTACCATATCGCGTCCTTTTAACCTTCTCCGAACAGTTCGAGCGCTCACAGATACTCCGTGGAAGTCGCGAAGTGGGTTTTGTATCTCAATGGAGGTAAGGTGACGATTTCTCAAGCTGGTCGTCACGATGAATCGATCCTGCCTTTCAGTTGTGACCCGAGATCGTGGCCTTCCTTGGCGACGAACAAAGCCGCCAGTCTCTAGGTACCTCCGATAAACATTTCGGACCGCAGATCGACTTAAATTAAGTTGAGCACTCACGTTTCTTTGGCTGTGTCCGGCCTGAATAAGTGCCACAGCTTGGGCGGCGACTTCAGGTGAAGTATCCATAGATTATTGATAGAACCTCACCTTAATGTTAAGAATAAGTAATGTTTGTTGCAAAACCAAAGATATCAATCACTTTTTCAAGAATTAAATCCAAGTAAACCAATAAAACCAAGTTTTCTTAGTATTCGATTGTTTGATATCAACAAACAGGCTCCAAATTGTCTTTTGTTTCTTTAAATTCTGTGTTCGAAATTCGAAAAAAGACTATTGAATGAAATTGTGAATGTGCCAGGTTCAAAACTGCATAAAAACTTTTTGCTCGACCTAATATTAAATTTTAGCTAGGACCAAACGAAACTGAAAATACAAGGTGGGCCAATAGATGTGTCCAGAAGTGTAGTTCTTACAATTTTCATGATTACCGAAAGCATGTAGAATAGAATTTTGTATTTCGTTCCTAAAACCTGTTACTGCTTCCGTTTTGTCTTTTTCTAACTTGAACTCTTTTATTGATGCAATAACAACCTTGCGGATACTCAGAATTTTTGATTCAGTAAGCATTTTTCTGTGCACCAAGGCATATTTTGTATCTTTGGCTACGGCCCTCAACTTATTGCACATATTGCGCAGCACATGGTTTCGGCATTCAACTTTTTGAACGGTATGATTCTGGTAAGGATTACGTGCTAAGATTTTTGCATATGTAGCCGAGTCACCGTCAGCAATTAACCTGCCATAAATAACATTGTACATCGATACAGATGTTTCAAAACCTTGGCAAATTATTTCGGACTCCATTCCGCTAGATGACCCCGTGTAGTTTTTGAAGCAAATGTGTTCTGGTACGGCAATTTGTTTTTTCTCTGCACGAGCACATACAAGGCAGGGTTCTCTCTTGTGTCACCTTACTTTTTTATCCATAATTTAAAGTGCCATAACTTGTTTTGTCCGAATGATAACTTACCCGAACTTAATATCACATAATATCACATGCCATAACATTGAAATCCCTAAATATTATATGTCCTAAATTCGTTTGTCATAAAAATTACAATCAATAATATACAAAAGACATAAAACTGTTTTTAATAAAAGTTATAAATCCTAACTTCAAATTACATAATGTTTTTTGCAATTTTGCAGCATGCAAGCAAGCATGCAGCATGCAAGCAAGCATTCAGCATGCAAGCAAGCATTCAGCATGCAAGCAAGCATGCAGCACGCAAGCAAGCATTCAGGATGCAAGCAAGCACGCAGAATGCAAGCAAGCATACAGCATGCAAGCAAGCATGCAGCATGCAAGCAAGCATTCAGCATGCAAGCAAGCATGCAGCAAACAAGCAAGCATTCAGCATGCAAGCAAGCATGCTACATGCAGCAGGCATGGTTCCTGTCACGGCTCCGGCGCTGCGGGGCTCCGGCGCTGCGGGGCTCCGGCGCTGCGGGGCTCCGGCGCTGCGGGGCTCCGGCGCACATAGATAGGTTTTTAGGTTTTATGCGGCCAAAATTATTTTAATTGCTATAACTATTCTAAATGACATAAATGATAATAAAAAACCACTTTCTGTTGAAATTTTAAATATTTATTCAAGAAAATATCATATTTATGAAAAAAAAGTCAAAAACCTAACGTCACAGACATAAAAAAGTATATTTCATAAATGTACATTTTAAACGTTAGTGAGTAATGAATTGACGTATCCCCTCCGACAGTCGACACATACTCCATGCCAATTCGTTACTCCAGATCCTCATCATCCGAGGATTCTGGTGAAGCGGAGTCTGGTTTGGTGGGTAAAAGCATATCTAAAGTCTCCGGAGAAAAGGATTTAGATATTTTTTTTCTCCTTCTTTGTTTTATACTAATACTGCTAATGAGCGGATCAGAGCTCAATAATAGTCGATTATAGATGTCGCGGTTACACTGTTCGCGGGAAAATTTTCTTGCGTAATTTTCTCTATACATGCGAAAGTGCTTATTTCTGGCCTCTTGAGCCTCCTCCGACTATTGGCCTATTGGGAGAAGTGAATTCTCTATTATGGCAGCACCATGTATGAGCACTTTGTGCAAAGTAGGGGTCATCGGGTGCCACCCATAATGCTGCACGTATAATTTGGCGGTATCTAGTGCATACTCATCATATTTCTTGACGTCAATAATGTATCCACTTGAAATCGTTTCTAAAATGACTTTCAGTCTGTAAATTAAATCGAAGTTCACTCCAGTTATGTCGGATGCCAATTGGGGATTCTCGAAAAATCTACGGCTGGTGTTTCCATCATTTGTATTCTTCAAGACTAGCTATGTTTCGTTCTGGGCCTCTGGCCATGTGCGTTAAAATCTATAATAAACTCCCGAATTCAGTTAAGGATACAGAGTACGACAGCAAATTCAAAAATGACCTACAAAACTACTTAAAATTAAAATCATATTATAGCCTAAAAGATTTTTTAACTGAGAAATAAATAAATTAATATCGACTTGAACACATGACATATACATAACTAGGTACTCTATAAGACATCAGTCCGCTACTGCCTCACTCCTGTATTTTTAGTGATTACTTTCTATTTCTTTTTTATTTTTTTATCTGAAAAATTGACATATTATATGTAAAACTAATCTATTGACATTCAATTAACTGAGATAATAAAGACATTTTAGAATCTCTATTGTAGTATGAGATTGTAATATGAAAATGATAATTTACTTATTTAGTTTATAAGAATGACATAATGTATAATAATATTTTTTTTTTTAATTATTCTATATCAACAAATTATTTGAATAATGATAGCATGTTAAATTAATTAAAACCTGTCGCCTATACATTGCTGTGCCCTAGCAGGGTTCATTGTTTGGAACTATCATAATGTAACAACCTGTAAACAACATGAAATGCAATAAATGAATATGAATATGAATATGAATATGAATATTCCCATAGTTGGACTTAGGCATGTCAATGAGTAACCCGGTTTCAATTTTAAATCTGTCTTGGATTTTTTGTTTAGCGGCCAATTCCAAATCTTTTTCTTCCGTCGTTTTTTTCTGTCTGTATTTTTGAACTACTAGTTTATAGCCTAAGTGCAAAATACTCTCAAAAATTCTGATTCTGGCATGCAGCACAGATATTCCAAAGTCTAAAGTTTCAGGACTTACATCATATTTTTTGCTTAGATTGTTAAAATCTTTTGAAGTGGCTTTACAAATAAAGCATCGACTGGTAGACTTAGTGTCGGTTGCAGCATTGCAAACCTTGCCATCAATCATAGTCATCTTGAAAATGTGCTTATAGGTAAATTTATTTCCATTTATTTCGATTTCGGTAGGAACCAAATTTTTTACCGATTCTTCAACGTAACTGATTTCTTCTTTGGTCACATCATTGCATTCTTTCAGAAATCTGAATCTTATAGGCCGGCAATACCGGGGAGATGATGGAGAAGGATTCTCCCAAATAACTTTTTTGTTATCCTTGACACAAAGTATTTGTAACGGGACAAATGAGCTCAAAAATATATTGGCGTCCGAATCAGCAGGATTTTCAAACTTTTGTTTATATCTAGCTTGCTGAGAGCCATGACATCCCCATTTATTTATAATAATTAAAGTCTGTCTCTCTTCTTCACTAATAGATAAAAGTACTTCCTCTAAGTACATTGAAAGGCGCATAAGAGTTATGTCAATAAGACTTTGCAAAGTACTCTCTGCATACAGACTCGTCACTTTTATGTGTTGTTCAGGTGGATAGCATTCTTTTTTGGCCTCTAATAATCTGTCGTAGCAAGGATAGAGCGACTTATTTGTCTTACGTATGATTTCATATTGCTGTCGTGTAAGGTCGGCCTCTATAAACATCGCCAATGCTTCTTGAGGTGTTAATATATTGTGTTTGTCGGGTTCACTCGATGACTTGTAAGCATTTCTTATTTTTTTTGCCCTTGTTGGCGATTTAGTGATTTCTTTAAGGATTTCTGATGCATTTCGAAGTCCCTTAGCTCTCAAAGTTGACTGAGCAGCATGAATGATAACAGAATCGCCTACGGCCGAGCGAACCACTTCAGTTTTGCGACGCTTGCTTCTCTCACTTGACTCTTCAAATGATTTTGAAGGGCGGCCTGGGCGATTTTGGGCTTGGAATGGGATTTCAAACGTCCCATTTAACCATGAGTGGTTAGATTTTAAGAAATCCTCTTCTTTTCTTTGTGCTTTAGACCATTTTTTCTTTATGGCAGTCTTGAAGTAAGCAATATTTCGCTTTAGTTTTTTTATATTTTCCTCTGTGTCACCGTAAGATGAAAACAGGTAATTTTCTAAATAGGCCAATTTTTCATCCATTGTTAATAAATATTGGCTTTTCATTTTATCGTAGAGAAATTGACGGGTGACTAATTTTGTTCCGGATGAGCCAGGAGAACCTACGACGAAAAAGAAAAAAATATATTTTTTGGAACATTTTTCAACATAACTTTTTTTACCCTACCTGCAACTGATTTTTATCAGAATTATAAGAAAAGAGTATTAAGTATTATTATAAATAATAATTTTGAGGCGAGAGGAAGCGATAATATAACTAAATTACTTTTAAACTGAAAAATCAAGAATATTTTTTCAAGAAAACGTACTAAGTTTTGAAGGTTTAAAATAAAGGTTTTTTAATTATACTAGGTTGACAATTGCTATCCTACTACTATTATAAAGGCGAAAGTTTGTAAGTATGGATGTATGTATGGATGTTTGTTACTCTTTCACGTAAAAACTACTGAATGGATTTTGATGAAATTTGGCACAGAGGTAGATTATAGTCTGGAATAACACATAGGATACTTTTTATCCCGGGAATATGTTCCCTTAGGATAGTTTTCGGTAATCACGCGGGCGGAGCCGCGGGCGGCAACTAGTAATAAATAATAGTATTTACCTGAAGCACTCGAATCCATATTGTTTACTTTGAAAACTGTCTTTAAATCAAAAATATTGACGACGAAAAACAAGTCACTTTAAAAGCGTAAAGAGCGAAAGCGCGTGCGTAGCGGGAGACTAACAAGTTCCGACTACCTGCATACGTACCCCGCGCGGGTATTGAAGCCGAGAAGACCGGTTTATTATCGTCTGTTCTATTGTTAACGTAGAAAGATATTACATTTTGTATTTGTAACTAGTTTAAAATCTTCAATTTTGGCCGCATAATTATGCAAAATCTATGTTAGTGCGGCGGTCCCACGCGAGTTTATCGTTCCTCCTCAACTCGCGGCCCGCCTCGCCCTTTCGCGCCTACGCAATTTTAAATTACACTCTAGGGGTAGGGCAGACAAGACTGCGTGGAGTCGGATTTACAGCGATTCGTTTCTGTCACTAAAACCTATTTATTAGCAAATGTTTTAGGACTAAAAAAAATATTATAAATGAACATTCGGAATAATACACGTTATTTAACACAATATTTAGGACATATGACTTTAGCTCATGTAAAATTAGGAGATTCAATTATTATAGTACTCGATATTATGACAGAATACTTTTAGAACTAAAGATAATTCTGTCAAACAAAATTTCGGGATTTTGAACATTATGGTTACTGAAGTTTATAGCAAAAATGTTATGAATAATGATTTTCGGACAAACAATTTTAGGAGAAGTAAGGGAGTACTACAAGGCAGTATTTGTTTTTAGGCATTAAAAACAACACTTCACCATATCTGCTACCTACAATTGCTGCAGCGCCAGACAATGCCTTATAATTATTGCCGTAGGATCGCGATGACCAACAGGCGTCGGCATATACGTCTATTAGAGGTATGACATCTTTGCTCAATGTTCCTTCAGCTATCGCTGCATCACGCTCACGCTTAGCTGCTGCTGTCATGGATTCGACAGATGTTGACTCCCATTTTTCATAAACTATGTTTTGAACTTGAGCATAAGTCGTTTTTGTAAATATGAGTACGTCCATACATGCTGTAATTTCTTCAAATTGCGAAAAACCAATACCAGCAGAAGTCATTCCTGTAACGGCACCCACGTTAGCGTTGACATTATTTGTATTTGATAAATCTTAGCTTGTGACAGTAAAGTCGCCTTTACACATATTGCATCTAAACTTGAGCTTAGAGATCAAGCCAATCCTTTTTTCTCCTATGAGTGACATTTGCGAGAAATTGCAATTGAATAAAGAACTATGACTAGATATAGTTTGCAACTGCTGGATAAAATGCATTATGTCAACGACTCTTCGACCATGAACTAGTGCATGTTTATTATCTTGAGATTCAGTCGATGGTTCAACGAAAAGCACATCGTCAGTGATTTCTCTGTAATAAAAACACGTCATTTTTTATTTTCTTATAAACAATAAAGAAACAAAAAAAAACAAATCTCATGGCAATAACCTACTCGTATGTCCACGCATTGTGTTCGTAAACAGAAAACAATGCGTGAACATACGAGTGGGTGGACAGACAGACGGGTGGACAGTTATCTACAACGTAGGGTTAGTTTCCTTGTGTTACAATAACTAATTATTGATTCAGAACAATTAGCTGGAAGTCGCGAAGCTCGTCACACCATCTCTTTGGAAGTCAACCATGGAGTCACCGGCTGGCCGTCGGCTCCAATTGTGTGACGACCTTCGCCCATCAGTTGATACTTACACATCGTAATTTGATTTTGGATTGGCTCCTGGAGTTACAACTGTTGCAATTGAAAGCGATGTCCCAAGGTTTTCGTGCTCAGAATCCTTTTGTAATCTAAAATTGAAACAATGAAGTTTTTAAATTGAAATACTTAATTCTTCTTATTTCTTGTGATTTTTTTGAGAAAATGCAACTATTTATTTAAGTTTGAAAAATTTACACCTAGCATTTATAAAATTAGCCATTTTTAGAATTTACCATTTTGAGACTGATGGCCAATTTCAATTTAGATAAAATAGAAGAAATAGAATAGTGTGTGTGTAGTGTTAGATGGAATAGTGTATGCCCTAATGGGTAGTTTAGGTAAGACCTACTGTATCACCAAAATTCACACTAATAAATACTTTGACGTTGACTTTTGCTTGTGGCCATTTTGAGAGTCAGTCATTTTGCGCCCAAGCTCACCTTACTCATTTTGAGAAGTGGTCCTTATGCGCTTATTATACATACTAACACGTTTATATTCGTATTATACATATATATTTACTAAAGTTGATAATCCTTTCGCATTACTAGTAACTACAATATTCTGTAACACCATGTATAAACTTACTCATAAAAAGTTTTCTCCGATGGTTCATCTGCTAACAGATTGCTCGCCAACCGTTTCTTTTTACTATAAAGAAAAACTATAAAATTGCATTATAATTGTTTCAAAAATAAGAAATTCCACAAAAAAAATAATTACTGAAAATATATTTCAAATAAGCAATAAAAAGTATACATTAGTATGGGGATCGAACCCGGGTCAGTCAATAGGAACATAATGCGACGCACAAGACCGCTAGACCAATCGAGCTATGATCTCATGTGCCGAAATAACGCATCTATAGATATCCATTCAAACTAAATAAGGTATGCACAAAAAGGTAGTAGGTACTTACTTTACAACTTCCATCATGTGTTTTTGTTTCGTCGAATAAGATCTCTTTATTGCCCTTCGTTTGTTTTTTATGTTACCCATTTTTACTGTAGGTATCTACACTAATTGTTTATTCACACAACTTATGATTAAAACGAATTTGATAAAAAATTACACCAATAACACAACTTAGAAAAACCTATCACAAAGTAAAATAAAAAACAGCTTTCAATAACAAACAAATACGTCAATATTTCTGAGCGGCGAGCAAAACAAAATGACACAGGTCAATCAAGCAACGCGCCTCAGCGGTCACTGTCGCTTTGCGTAGAAACGAAAAGACTGCGCTAGTGCGACGTTTGGTTCGACTAGTTATCATGAAATAAAATTCATCCTTAAAAAAATCTTATTTCAATCGATATATAAAAACAACAGTTCCCCTTATTATTGTACATTACATCACTGTTATTAGTTTTATCAAGATTTGTTTATAAATAATGCAGTTACAATTGCTGGAATTTCAATTTTAATGGCTATTTCATGATTTTTTTCTATCGAGAAAATTTACCTAAAACGTGTTTTGAACATCAAGAATCAGAATCCACCCATAAATATGATCCAGATAAACATTTTTTGCTGCTCTAAAATGTATACATTTTGCTAAAAAACTGTTTTGCGAAGCCTATTTTCACCATGCACAGCGCCTTAAAACAAAGTCTTTGATAAGTGAAGAAGATGGGAATTTATTGGAATCTGATTCTGTCAATAGAGACTTCTTGAAAAAAATGTTGAACCCCGCTTCCAGTGGTAGAAAATATTCACCATCTTTACGCAAATTCGCTCTTTGCTTACAATTTATAAGTCCTCGGGCTTATGTATAAGTATGTGCGACAACAATTTAATACTTGTCTGTCTCATCCATCCACACTAACCACATGGTACAAAAGTGTAGACAAAAACACAGGGTTTACAACAGAATCATTAGAATGCATAAAATTAGTGTTAAAAATATGAACTCTGAAACAGGCAACTTTTTAATCATTGCATAACCGTAAAGATTGTTACAATCTAGATATATCAATTAACTCAAGGGTTTTAAATCATTATAATGAGGTAAATACTTATTATTTGCCTTAGCATGACGGAGGAAACATTGTGCCAAGCCTCCTCTTATACCTTTTTCAATAAATGTATAAATTTCTAAGTCACTAATGAGCTCTAATTCAACGTTAGTGTACAGAAGCATAGCGTCCCAGCTCAAACTAGGTGAAGTTACATAATGAGCAGGATCCAGTTTGTAAAAATTTAATCTCTGAATTTTTCAAATATGTAGCATAACAACAAAACATCGCATTTACAATACAGATCACTGTATTCACCGAGCGTTGTTACCTTAAAATTGTTCCAAATATCTTGGGCGTGAGCATATTCATCATCTGATAGAGATTCCATAGTTAAACTATTCTAAACAGGACTTTTGAGGTACTTCATTTTCATCGAATTTTGACCAGATGTCCATATAGATAAATATATGGATAAATACCTTTCTTGCGTAATAACTTAAGTTTGGTTTTATCCTTAAATTCTCTTGACAAATAAACAAAATCTTTTTCTGACAAGCTTTTACTTAAATAATCTAAGCTTGAGTATATAATATACTCAATTATATAATAACTAGTTGCCGCCCGCGGCTCCGCCCGCGTGATTGTCGAAAACTATCCTAAGGGAACATATTCCCGGGATAAAAAGTATCCTATGTGTTATTCCAGACTATAATCTACCTCTGTGCCAAATTTCATCAAAATCCATTCAGTAGTTTTTACGTGACAAACTTTCGCCTTTATAATAGTAGTAGGATAAACTTAATCTGTACAGAACGAGTACCTTTTTTGTACCAATTAGCTTAGTTATTGTGAGATGATATATTTTTCTTTGGTTTTTGGAATTATTTTAATAGACGCCCTCATATTTAGCCAACTCTTTTATAAATATATGCGAGTCATATATTTATAAAAGAGTTGAGAGTATTTATAATAGCCACTTAGATTATGAAATACTACCGGTATCATTCATAGTTGATACCATATGATACCATAACACTTTATACATCAAATTACAATGTGAGTGCGCTGCCCCTCTATACTCGGAAGTAATATGATCAAGATCATGATCTCGAACTTTATCTTCAGACCAAATCCTTTTAGATGGCGCTACATATCCGTGTCCGCATCAACTGTCAATCGCAATCCGGTGGTATGTCTGCGATTTCATTACAATTGTACACTTTTACTTATACGTAATACGACCCCTGCTTTGTCTCACTTATTTTCCTGGCATAGCCTTTGTTAACCCTCTTAGTAAAATAAGAATGAAGAGGAGTCGGTTTTCTACTAGTCGATGTGGACGGCTTCACAGAATCCTCGTCATCGCTCTCACTACCGAATAGGTCCCGTGCAGTCAGCTTGTTGTTGGCTAATGGCACCGGTTGTATTCGAGGCTTCTTAGATCCGTGCGTCTTAGACCCATCGATTCGATCGGTTTTGGACCGCTTGTTTGCAGTCGATTTTTTGAGTCGAGCCGAAGAAGAAGAAGTCGATTTCTGATGTTTTGACTGCGTCTCGATTTCCGACTCTTCATCCGATGAAAACAGTTGAGGCAAGTTGCCTCAGGCAACGTAGATGAAATTGAAAGATTATATTAACTTGACAGAAAATATAAAAAATGGAGGATTTATTTATGTCGCTTCGCTAAATTTGGAATTCAAAATATAAAATTTACATTAAAAAAAAAAAAAAAAAACGGAGCATCTAATTTATAGATTAGGAGATTCCACCGAAAACCGAGTTGGAAAAAAAATGTACCTTTCATTCTATAACTATGCATTCATAGAATACATATACAGGGTGTCCCAAAACTCAACGTCAAGCCGAAACGGGGTGACAGGATTGATCATAACCATCACGAGAAAAATCTGAAAAAAAATCTATCCCATGCAGTTTAAAAATTATGGGCATTTTAAGAAAAACCTAGAAATTTGATCAAACTGTACCATTTTTCGGTTATTGTGGTTATTCTTTTTTATTTTTGTTCATTTGAACTTTGGAAACGTAATCCTAAATAACATTTCTAGAATCCCAATAAAAAATAATGACACAATTGCCTCAAGTTTCCGAGAATTGAGACTATTTGTTAAACTACGAATTTAAAATTTTCAAGATTCGTCGACTTTGACAGGCCCTCCTATAAAAAAAATGTACTAGAGTGCCTTGGCAAGTGGCATTAAAAGTTGGCGCATTTAATCAGAATTCTAAAATGGTACAATACTTGTTAGTTCCATACAATAGAAAAGAGTAAAAAAATTAAAACCTCAAGTAACCCGATTTTTGCTATCTCATTTTACTCAGTTAAAATGTTTTAATTCACACAAGCTCTAGGTAGGTTAAACGGTTCCGTATCAGGAAAGGATTTCTTTTTGTAGAACAATGCTACAGAGGCATAATGAGAATCCCCAATTCATCCAAAAAATTCTCTGGTCAGATGAATCGACATTTAAAAAAGATGGTTACATGAACTTGCACAATTATCACGAGTGGCATGTGGAGAATCCACATTTAATGCGAGAAGATAGATCCCAGTATCGTTTTAAAGTAAACCTGTGGACCGGAATTTTAAACGGTAAAATTATTGGGCCTATTGAACTGCCTGAGAACTTGAATGGAACTAATTACCTACATTTTTTAAGAGAAGATTTACCAACCCTGTTAGAGGACGTACCACTAGCAGATCTTCGCGACATGTGGTTTCAACAAGATGGCTGCCCAGCGCATTTCGCAGTGCAAGTAAGAGATTTCCTTGACCAGGAATATCCGGGAAGGTGGATTGGACGTTCGGGCACTATCTCGTGGCCCGCCCGTTCACCAGATTTAAATCCCCTGGATTTTTTCTATTGGGGAGTTCTCAAAGAAAAAGTTTACTCAAAGCCCATTGAGAACGTAGCCGACCTGCGTGAACGCATTTCTCAAGCAGCTGAGGCGATCAACTCTCGAAGATATGCCCGACTAATAAGTAGATCTTTTTTAAGAAGATGTAGGGCTTGTATTGAGGCTGATGGTAAACAATTTGAACATTTATTGTAATAAAAAACGTTATTTCTCTATCATCTGACTTTTATTCCAACAAACCTAATTATTTTACTAATTTTACTAACTTTTTTTCACTTTGGTAAAAGTGGCGTCACTATCTGTCTCGCTCACTCATGGCGAACATACCCATTATCCATCTCTCTCATCATTTTGTCTTAAAATTAAGAACCTACCTAGAGCTTGTGTGAATTAAAAACATTTTAACTGAGTAAAATGAGATAGCAAAAATCGGGTTACTTGAGGTTTTAATTTTTTTACTCTTTTCTATTGTATGGAACTAACAAGTATTGTACCATTTTAGAATTCTGATTAAATGCGCCAACTTTTAATGCCACTTGCCAAGGCACTCTAGTACATTTTTTTATAGGAGGGCCTGTCAAAGTCGACGAATCTTGAAAATTTTAAATTCGTAGTTTAACAAATAGTCTCAATTCTCGGAAACTTGAGGCAATTGTGTCATTATTTTTTATTGGGATTCTAGAAATGTTATTTAGGATTACGTTTCCAAAGTTCAAATGAACAAAAATAAAAAAGAATAACCACAATAACCGAAAAATGGTACAGTTTGATCAAATTTCTAGGTTTTTCTTAAAATGCCCATAATTTTTAAACTGCATGGGATAGATTTTTTTTCAGATTTTTCTCGTGATGGTTATGATCAATCCTGTCACCCCGTTTCGGCTTGACGTTGAGTTTTGGGACACCCTGTATAAACACATCTAATAAAATAAATTAAAATATTAATTATGATCTACTTACATTTTGAAGATTTTTGATCCTGGTTGAAGCGTAGATGTGATAGCGTTGAAGGTGATGATTGTTTCCCTCTGGAGAGCAGTTTGTGATTTTGTCTAGCATCGATGCACTTTATATAGGTACAAAAATATATATGCAAAATTGTGACGATATACTACCAAATATGTCATCGAGAAGATGCTTAGGAAGAAGAATGCTTAGAAGCTTAGGCCGGTTACAGTGCTCCACCGACCGTCAGGACGGACCGTACGTACTGACGGTCGGTGGAGCACTGTAATACGCTTGAACCGACCGTCAGTTTCTATCATTCAGTGCTCTCCTGACCAACAAACTGACCGGACTGGTACAGTCGCACGCAATGGAACCGTTTACGAATTGTTTAATTGCTGCTTATTATCTTCGTAGACGTTTTAAGAATAGAAGAAGACGTAGATATCATGTACACCCTATCGTCGCCCAAAGAACATTACAAGGGGAATTCACTACTATATTCATTATTGCGCGAAGATGAAGAAAAGTTTTTTAATTACTTCAGAATGTCGATCAAAAGTTTTGATGAATTATCAGCGAAGTTACAAGACTACTTAAAACATGTAAACTTATTTCGAGCTCCTGTATCACCGGTGGAAAGACTTGCAGTCACTTTAAGGTATGTAACTATGTCTATATTACAGATTACATAAATGTAGATATCAATTTAAATATATTAATCCCATTCCACTAATTACTAACCCAATTAATCCCATCCCACTAGTATGATAGAGATATATGGGACTCAATGACAAAATAATGTTTAAAATAATCATGATTTTAAAATACCTTAATTACAATAAAATCACAGTTTCTTGTTAAACTATTATTATTTAAAAATAAAAATTCAGTTTTGTTTAAATACAACAAGGTCAGAAAAATCTGTTTGCTCTACGTTGGAATTGGAAACCATAACAGGCAGCATGTTAGGATAAATATTTGTGAGAAGCTGTTCCGATTCTTGTGCAGTAATATTGTTTGATGTTTGTGAATGAGATGAATAGGACTCTGGTGACGTGACGAAGTATGTCGTACTGGCAGACTGGGACTGGGGACGACTAAGAGCATTGTCACCATCATGAATCTTCGTAGCTATTTTTAGTACTTCAGAACGAAAAGTCAACTTTTGACTAATAGAAAATGAGTTAGTAATTGGTAACAGCGATGTGAAAAATGCCATGTCATCATTTTGTAGTATTGTACTATTCTCTTTAAACATTTGCAGCATCTGTTTGTCAAACTCAAATTCTTCTTTATTTATAGACCTTTTAGATTTTGTAATTCGTCTATTTTTTTTATTTTGACTTGTCTGGGATGCAGGCTCAGTATTTTTTTGTTCGAAAACTCTAGTGTCGAAAATAGTGCTTGTCGAAGGTTGTGGCTCGAGCTCAGGCTCAAAGTCGGGCACCGAAATATTTGTCTGGGAATCATCTGCCATTAGGGAGTCCTCGACTTGGACTGTGTGTTTCTTGTCGAGAAATCTCATGTGATCGTAATATACAGGGTGTCCCAAAACTCAACGTCAAGCCGAAACGGGGTGACAGGATTGATCATAACCATCACGAGAAAAATCTGAAAAAAAATCTATCCCATGCAGTTTAAAAATTATGGGCATTTTAAGAAAAACCTAGAAATTTGATCAAACTGTACCATTTTTCGGTTATTGTGGTTTTTCTTTTTTATTTTTGTTCATTTGAACTTTGGAAACGTAATCCTAAATAACATTTCTAGAATCCCAATAAAAAATAATGACACAATTGCCTCAAGTTTCCGAGAATTGAGACTATTTGTTAAACTACGAATTTAAAATTTTCAAGATTCGTCGACTTTGACAGGCCCTCCTATAAAAAAATGTACTAGAGTGCCTTGGCAAGTGGCATTAAAAGTTGGCGCATTTAATCAGAATTCTAAAATGGTACAATACTTGTTAGTTCCATACAATAGAAAAGAGTAAAAAAATTAAAACCTCAAGTAACCCGATTTTTGCTATCTCATTTTACTCAGTTAAAATGTTTTTAATTCACACAAGCTCTAGGTAGGTTCTTAATTTTAAGACAAAATGATGAGAGAGATGGATAATGGGTATGTTCGCCATGAGTGAGCGAGACAGATAGTGACGCCACTTTTACCAAAGTGAAAAAAAGTTAGTAAAATTAGTAAAATAATTAGGTTTGTTGGAATAAAAGTCAGATGATAGAGAAATAACGTTTTTTATTACAATAAATGTTCAAATTGTTTACCATCAGCCTCAATACAAGCCCTACATCTTCTTAAAAAAGATCTACTTATTAGTCGGGCATATCTTCGAGAGTTGATCGCCTCAGCTGCTTGAGAAATGCGTTCACGCAGGTCGGCTACGTTCTCAATGGGCTTTGAGTAAACTTTTTCTTTGAGAACTCCCCAATAGAAAAAATCCAGGGGATTTAAATCTGGTGAACGGGCGGGCCACGAGATAGTGCCCGAACGTCCAATCCACCTTCCCGGATATTCCTGGTCAAGGAAATCTCTTACTTGCACTGCGAAATGCGCTGGGCAGCCATCTTGTTGAAACCACATGTCGCGAAGATCTGCTAGTGGTACGTCCTCTAACAGGGTTGGTAAATCTTCTCTTAAAAAATGTAGGTAATTAGTTCCATTCAAGTTCTCAGGCAGTTCAATAGGCCCAATAATTTTACCGTTTAAAATTCCGGTCCACAGGTTTACTTTAAAACGATACTGGGATCTATCTTCTCGCATTAAATGTGGATTCTCCACATGCCACTCGTGATAATTGTGCAAGTTCATGTAACCATCTTTTTTAAATGTCGATTCATCTGACCAGAGAATTTTTTGGATGAATTGGGGATTCTCATTATGCCTCTGTAGCATTGTTCTACAAAAAGAAATCCTTTCCTGATAATCTCGAGGTAGAAGACTTTGAACTCGTTGTACGTGAAACGGATGCATTTCGGCTCTTTGTAAAATACGATGAGCAGTGCTTTTCGGTATTCCCGTTCTTTCTTCAATTCCACGTACGGAAATACTTCGGTCACGTGCGACCTCTTGCAATACTTCTTCCTGGAAAGGAAACACAGGTCTACCTCCAGCCTGTATTTGATTCGGGAAATGGCCGCCCTCTGTGAGTGAACGGTGCACATTAACAAACACGCGGTGATCCGGGTAGCGCTCTAAATTTGGATATCTTTCACGATAAAGTCTAGCGGCAGCACTTGCGTTGCATCTGCATTCCCCATAAATGAGGTGCATGTTCGCATATTCTTGTGAAGTGTAGCGCGTAGGCATGGTAGATAAAAAGGATGCCAACACAAAAGTCCAGAGAGAAGCCAAAGTTGCCGGTATGTTATCAACAAGTCCAATTCACAAAGATTCAAGTCCAAAAAGAGAAGCCAAAGTTGTCAGTACTAAATCAACACAAGCGAATACGAACGTGCGCAGTAGACGAATGAGCGAAACGTACTAACTGGTTGGTGTCGGACTGGTAGCGTAGCCATTTGCTTGGCTGAAACTAGTGCGAATGAAACAGATAGATGCCATAGCATCTATCTGTTTCATTCGCACTCGTTTAAACGACGCATCTCCGTCTCAATGCGTGGCGTCACTATCTGTCTCGCTCACTCATGGCAAACATACCCATTATCCATCTCTCTCATCATTTTGCCTTAAAATTAAGAACCTACCTAGAGCTTGTGCGAATTAAAAACATTTTAACTGAGTAAAATCTGATAGCAAAAATCGGGTTACTTGAGGTTTTAATTTTTTTACTCTTTTCTATTGTATGGAACTAACAAGTATTGTACCATTTTAGAATTCTGATTAAATGCGCCAACTTTTAATGCTACTTGCCAAGGCACTCTAGTACATTTTTTTTATAGGAGGGCCTGTCAAAGTCGACGAATCTTGAAAATTTTAAATTCGTAGTTTAACAAATAGTCTCAATTCTCGGGAACTTGAGGCAATTGTGTCATTATTTTTTATTGGGATTCTAGAAATGTTATTTAGGATTACGTTTCTAAAGTTCAAATGAACAAAAATAAAAAATAATAACCACAATAACCGAAAAATGGTACAGTTTGATCAAATTTCTAGGTTTTTCTTAAAATGCCCATAATTTTCAAACTGCATGGGATAGATTTTTTTTTCAGATTTTTCTCGTGATGGTTATGATCAATCCTGTCACCCCGTTTCGGCTTGACGTTGAGTTTTGGGACACCCTGTATATACTTTTTTTTATCGCTCCGCCGCTAGATCCGGACTTCGTATTGATAATTGCAGCTTTAGACCTTGTATACGCATCCCGAGCTGTTCTCCATCTCTGTTGTATAGTTTTATCTGTAACATAAAAGTAACTAAGCTTATTTCTTTCTTTCAGGTACTTAGCTACTGGTCATACATTCACAGACTTGCATTACAGTTATCGTCTTGAGGTGTCAACAATCAGTTTTATCGTTGAGGAGGTGTGCAAAACAATTTGGGAGATTCTTCATGAAGAATGTCTTACATTGCCAACATCGCCTGAGGGGTGGCTTCATATCATCAATGAATTTAACGAAATAGCAAACTTTCCAAATTGTGTTGGATGTATAGATGGCAAACATGTGAGAATAATCAATCCTGAACACAGTGGAAGTATTTATTCCAATTACAAGAATTTTTTTTCAGTTGTTTTACTTGCTATATGTGATTGTAACTATCGTTTTATATACATTAACGTCGGTTCATGTGGAACCGACTCTGATTCTACCATATTCAAAAACAGTAATTTGTTTCAAAAACTACAAAACGAAGAAATGTGTTTTCCTCCCCCCAAACCATTGCCCCATACGACCGAACCACTGCCATACGTTATTGTCGGGGATGCGGCATTCGGTATTTCAAAACAAGTGTTACGACCTTATGCACGTAGTAACATGACTTACAAAAAGAAAATATTAAACTACAGACTTAGTCGTGCAAGGAGATATATCGAGTCTACATTCGGCATAATGAGTAACAAATTCAGAATATTCCACAGACCTATGAACACTTCCTTGGAAAACACAATTACAATCATCAAAGCTTGTTGTATTTTACATAATTACATCAGAGAACGAGATGGTTACAAAATAGAGGATACATTAACAATTGCAGGATTTGAACCGCTTACCCACGGCAGTGACTGTCAAAGACATAATATCAGATCAGGGGACATGTTGAGAGAAAAGTTTGCTAATTATTTTATATCTCCAGAGGGTGCTGTGTCTTGGCAAAATAATAGTATTTTTTAAATTATTTTTATGTCTCGAAATAAATAAATAAAGATGAAGATAGTTTGTTCTTTACTTACCTATATCTTTTTGTTCAGTAGGAGTCATTTCATCGAAATTAGGAAACAATGCTTCACACACTTCTTGCCAAGCCTTTAACTTTGCATCACGGTCTTTATACAAAACGTGGCTTATGTTCCAGAGTGGTTCACGAAGCCGAACTTCGGTGATTAATCGTTCGGTGTCGATAAATTTGTTCATTTTGAGTACCTACGAAATAATTTTTCGTCGACGATGATACGCACATCCGTGCGGTCGGTCCACCGGTCGGTGCAGCACTGAACGCGTTCATATGTTTCCATAGCGCGTCGGTCGACCGACGGCACGCATGCGGACGCGCTCGACCGACGGTCCTCGTACGCAGTGCGTAGCAATATACGCGTGCGTACGGTCGGTCGAGCACTGTGACGACTTGTGAATTTTCATACAAATGAGAAGCGCGACCGATGTACGCACCGACGGTCGGTCGAGCACTAAAACCGGCCTTATATTGCAAAACAAGATATCATATTAAAAAATTGTAAAATGTTTTAGTTATTGATTATGTTATACTATGCAAGTACCATGGCTTCACTCATGGAAATAACTTATCGTACTTGATTTTTTTCATACAATAAAGACTTTAACAAACAAACAAATCAACCGACACAATAATCAATATAGTGACTTACCTTTAGCATCAAGAAATAGTAGAACTCTGTCAGCATTTTATCCAAATATAGATTCAATAGGGTAAGGGCACACATTGTTGGCTACATTTTGTTTTAATCATATTTTACTGTATTAAATTATACGTGTAGAATAAGTACGGCTGACCCGTGTCGTACACCCGAAATTTAAGTGATACATACTAATTAATTCTCCATGGTTTGCTTCAATAGTACCTATAGCAGATTAGACGGTTTTTATGTGTTAACTATAACTTTTTGCTAAAAACAACATTTACGTGAGCATAGCCGCGGGTAATTCCTAGTCATAAATATATTCAACTAAGCATTATGTTATTTTGAACTATATCAGCAAAAAATATTTTATATATAAATCGGGATAAAATAAGATACAAATTCACTTCAGTTCTTCCATTATTTTAGTGCGCTACTGTTATATTCTACAATGTCTGTAAGTACCTAATTTCAGAAAGTGTTTTACTTTTTAATTATAATAATAGGTATAGAATTTATTATACCAGTGAAAATAAAAAATAATGTATTCTGTTTCAGATACCGAGTTGGGTTTATTCACCAACTTCACCTACGTTAATGATAGAACCTGACGTGATTGATAAAGTCGTAAATTATTTGGATGAGGATGAACGACACGAACCCCATGTGTTCAAAATACAAATACAACTACTAATAATAAGGAGTTGATTATTTTTTACAAAACGGTTTCGACCGGTGGCACTAAAGTTATACGGATCTAAATTTACGATGCAAACCAATTTGAAAGAAATTCTTTGTGTCAGTGCAGTGCTGAAAATATGTTTTCAGCATATTGTAAAGAGCATTTACACTGATAACATCTACTTACGTGTCAAAGACATGCTACCATATTTAAACAATACTTTTTATCAATTCTTGTAAGAAGAAAAACGGATCACCTACAAGCACCTGGATCACCTACAGCATCTTTCTTTTCTTTTGTATCTTGCCACTAATTAAAAAAACATGTTATTTAAGGTGCTACAGTAATTGTAAGGTTTAAGTCTGGAACAAATAAATATTGTTTATTGTTTGTTTATCTGTTAATTCCTTCAGTCCTTCGGTTCAGTGTTCTTCTATAAGTTCATTTTGTTAAATTAATAGTAATGATATTTTTTATTTAATTTGTAATTATATGAACTAATAAATACTTGCTTATTCATTGCAATAATGTAGTTTCATTAGAGAAGCTGTAAAATTAAATCACCTGTATAAGAATCTAATTAAATTCCCATTATTTTAATGTCATTCAGCAAATAATGTTCATTGAAAAAATCTGTGAGTCATTAAAGCAAATATTGTGTTATAAATATCATGTCGCAACTGTAATGTACGTAGGTAGGGAAGAGTGGATAGGATTCGTACACTTTTTACTTTAAGCCACATAAAACAAAAACTATACATTATTTAAAAATAACTTTAATGCTGTCACATACCGCATTTATCAGTAGTGATGGGAATTAATGCGATTTCGCATAAATTTCACTAGCATGCGAATTTGTAAGTCTTCGCATGTTAATTGCTATTGCTATGCTATTTGCTAATGTAACGTTAATTGATAATAAATAATTATATGAATTTTGTTATTATACGAATTAAAAGCGCGTTCGCAATTACCGTGCGTTTAGTTTGCTCGCCGATAACGTTTAGTTCCTATTAGCACATCATTATAATTAAAAACATTTTAACAATTTTAAACCTTTTGATGTTTAAGATTCTGTGAACTTTCCTTCATACTTTATCCAGGCTTAGGACTGGCAGTAAAATGTTATAAACTGGCGTATTTATAAGTTCACTTGATTGTATTTACATGATTCAGTTTTTACATATTGTACATTATTTACAAATTTAAAATTTTATGGCATTAGTTTCTTGTAGTCAGAATTTTCCAAATTGAAATTTAAAAATACATTAGTCGGCAAAGTAAGCATTTGCTGCCTTGTCTCCATCCAAGGGGTCATCAAGCTATTGCTGAGTTTCTTCATGAAATCTCTACGTCCCAGCGGCTTTTCTTTCTTGGATAGGACATTATCACAGTAAATAATGTATGCGTTTATAAATGCCATATTCAAGATCCCATAAAACATAGCCATGGGCCACCTATTTGTTTTGCGGCTGCACGACATCGACGAGCACATTTGGTCGAAAGTGTCGACTCCCCCTTTTGTTTTATTATAAAAATGAATCATATTTGGCTTGCCGGTCGTAGGATGAATAGTGCCCTCTTCATCACACGACGATAGAACCAACACCATTTTGCTCGGTTTTGGCTTGTACGATACTAACGTCAATGGCCCATCATAACAAAACATCGATGTTCCTACTCGCCTGGATTGCATATTTTTCAGCTCGTCAGGTATTTCCCTTTTGTTTGACCTAATAGTGCCGACCAAGGTCAAGTTGTATGGCTGCCTTAGCAAGTTTTTTGCTAATGGAACTGATGTGAACCAATTATCACATGTGACATTTCTATTACTGCCATGAACTGTTTTTGTAAGTTCTTTTACATAAAATTCCCGGAGTGGCAAGCCATTGGTTTGACTGCATTTGCCTAGATATGGCATAGCATCAATCATGTATCGTGTAGCACTGTCACATGTCATTACAATTTTTTATTCCGTATTTATTAGGTTTGTTGGGAATGTACATCCGAAAAGGGCACCGACCACGGAAACCCAAAAGCTGTTCGTCAATGGTTACATAAGGTCCGGGGATGTAATTGGATCGGCAGTGGTTTATGAAGATCTCCCATATTTTCCTAATTGGTACAAATGCATCAGTAGGCCTTAGTTCTGGCCGCAAAGATTTGTCGTCCATTCTCAAACACCTTATCAGAAAATCGAATCTATCTCTACTCATGGCAGCAACATATCTGTTTCCTGAATACGAACAATCAAATAGCTCATCCGTGGTCAAATGATTGCCCTTCATAGCAGCTGTTAGTGTCAATATGCCGAAAAGAGCCCGAATTTCTTCACAAGTTGTAGTTTTAAAGGTGGCTTTTAGATCAGGCCTTTGAATCTTCAGCTGGATTTCAGCGTTGGTCCATTTTGTTATCTCCTCCACAATGTCATCAGTAATAAATATACTGAAACACTCTAAAGGCTCATAAAGGTATTTATTCATCCGAGTGGGACCTCTAGATGTCCGTATAATATTAGCAGATGATACTCTGCCACTTGTTCTGCCTTTAGTGGCCGTCCAACGATGATCGCTTTTGCCTCTAAGAATTTGACGCTGTGGCATGACAATACAACTAGGCATACTTGGCGAAGCACTTTCAGGAGTTTCAGGGTCATTTTCAGACACATCTTCAGTATCCAATGGGTTTACCACTGGTGGATCACTCACCTCGTAGTCTTCGGCATCACTCTGTACTTTATCTGCTAATAAATTGTCTTCAGTTTCACTGTCCGACCCCTGAATCTCTTCATCGCTCGTTTCATGCAACAACCGACTGATTTCTGCATCGTCTGCACGTTTTCGTGTCATCATTATGTTATTTTTATCTTGGCCTATAACAAGTAATAAATCTAATAAAAAACATGAACATTTATTCTCAAAAAAGGAAATTACACATTTTCCCAAAAGTCTAAAAACTGACACTAAAGATAACCATACGTCAGTGCGACGTACGGTAGGTAAATATTGACCAAAGTATTGCACTTACCGGAGCGATACGAGTGTGTCAAGTAAGCTCCGATGGCCGACTGAGTTGGCTGGAACGGGCAGTTTAGTGACGCGAAAAGCAAACGAGTTATATCGATTTTTCAAAATCGATTACGTCGTAGGTTATCTATCTAGGGTTAATTGGGTTTCGATGCATTGAACTATGTTTTTTACAGCATCAAAATAAGCTGGTTTTCGTTTTAGCTCTTCCATCACATCATTCAACGCGCTGATGACGGCAATAGCTTTTGAAGCGCACACATATTTTTCTGCACTTAGTTCTTTCGTCGCTTGATCGAATGGTTTCAATACTTTGCAGAGCTGTCTAAGCGCAGTCCACTCTTCACCTGTTATTATAGGTAAATCTACGTCGAGAATTGGTGTCGTTGCTCTGACTGTATCTTGAAGATGGATAAAGCGTTCTATAATAAAATAGGTGGAGTTCCATCTTGTTGGCACTGAATTGATCAGTACCAAAGGTTGGCTAACGCCTTGTACTTTGACTTGGTACTCCATAAGCTTTTCTTTGGCCTTGTAGCTAGCTCGATAGCACCCCACTATTTTCTTAACTTTTTTTAAAGTGTCGTCCATTATTCTTAACGGGTGCTGCAAAGTGAGGTTCAGCTTATGAGCCATGCAGCCACAATGTGTCCAGCCTAAAATATTGATTGCTCCGACTATATTCGCAGCATTATCAGTTACACAAAAATTTATCTTGTCTAAAATACCCCATTCCATACACGTATTTCTTAAAACTGATGCAAGATTTTGGCTTGTGTGTCCACCATATATTACATTGCATTTCAGCACCACTGATTTAAACTCATTGTTTATAAAATGAGCAGTGACACCTATAAAAGCGTCCATTGTAACAGACGTCCAGCAATCGGTAGTTAGACAAATTGTTACTGCTTCCTGATGCAACATTGTTTTTAGGTTTTCTAAACATCTGTCATATAAAAATGGTATTAGCCTTTCTGATAACACTTTACGCCCCGGTAAAACATAATTAGGGTTTAAGGCCTCTACAAATTCTACAAAATCAGGTTCATCAACGATATAGAACGGTTGGTACGTCCTTGCAATGAATTTCAAAAACATAGCATCAATATACTTTTGTTCTTCGGTACGTAGAGGTCTTCGAAGTCGTGTATACTCTAAAATATTTCTTTGGGTTCCGGTTCTGGTAGCAGTGTTTTCCTGTCGGGATTCCCCAACATAGTGTCCTTGGTGCGCTGATATAGACGGCACAGATCCCGGTTGAACAGGTTGCGAAGGTGCAGGTGCATCAGCATTCTGCAACTGATGTACCTGTGCCGAACGGGACCGAGTCGGTTCACTTTCGGCTAAAAAGCTATTGTAATGGCCAATGAGTTTTTAAATTGGTGATTGATGTTCGGTATGAAAGGTTTTTAGAGCACTGATTACAGTTAGCAATTTTATTTTCTCCAGCAACATTTGAAAAATAATCCCATATAGGGTTCGTTCGGTGAGACATTTTCACGTTTGAAGTTTATTTACCTATATACACTAAAATATTACCTATAAATACTAAATAGGTACCTATTTACACTAAAATATTCATATAACACAAAACCTAAAATTATTATTTACACTTTTATACACATCCCCTTCTCACAACTTTTAACTAGGTACCTAATATTATTTACAGATAGGTACCCAATGAGTTCACAACTTCACACTATTATCAATAAGCGTAACGAAAGAGTGTAATTTAAAAAACTCAACTCTCACTATCACATGCCAAAACGTACTGAACTTTAACACAATAAATTACAATACGACGCGCGCCACTGCCACGTGTCACACAAATTATTAAATAATCACACGCATTCATACAATATACGACCCTAAGACCCTAAGTACGAGCAAATCAAAGATAATAATTGCTAAGCCTTATTCTTCGCATCAAATAAATGCACCTGCTAATTCTGCTAAAAGTAAGAACATGAAACAGATAGATTTAGTATTCCCGTGGGTGCGACGGAGAGCGCACGCTGCCGCCGAGTCCCGCCGACGCGCCGAGGGCCGCGGAATTATCGTGTGTGAACCAATAGCATGAAGTTATTAAACGAAATACGAAGCGATGAATTCACTTCGCACTTCACAGAATTTCGCAACTACATTTCATTTGCTAAATGCTAAATGATCAATAGCATGCTAATAATGAATGCTAATGCTAATTAATCCATCACTACTTATCAGCCTTTAAGATGAATGATGTGTTGTTTCGATATAAGAAAGCATGGCGCGTAGCATCGCCATGCTTTCTTACAACTTTACTAAAATGAGAAAAACGTGCGAACCTACCCTACACGTGGGGTAGGTTCGTACATAGCGTAGGGAGCTTTCGTACATAGTGGGGTACCTTCGTACAATGAGAGAAATAACCACTATTCAATGTAATATTAATGATAATATTAAATTGAATAGTGGTTATTTCTAGTGTACACAAAATAATAGTAGGTACTACAAACAACTACTTACTCTTAGTAACAAAAAACGTACTTCAGTACTAAAAATTACTACTTAGTCTTGGTAACAAAAACGTATCATAACCAGTGATAGGAATAGGTAGTGCTTATTAGCCTAAAGTTTGAAGAACAGAGACAAGAAACGGAGACTTCCTTAGTACTATATTTTTTCCCGGACATCTGCCCGGACAACACATATATACATTAAAAAATTATGTTATTTGGAATAAGTTCGTGTTCTTTACCTAAAGTTTGCGACTAGACATAATCATCTCCAGGAGACGTGGTTGCTCAGTCACGATCTTCCGCTGTTACCTAACAGCGTGTCACGATCTTCCGCTGTTACCTATATACTCAAAATCAGGAGATACAGTACCTACTGTATCTCCTGATTTTGAGTATATAGGTAAGAGTTCAGTAGACAGCGGTGAATTACTGGTAGGGAGACCGTATGGGGGCGTGGCCTTACTATGGCGAAAGGGCATTTTTGATAGTGTTTCTGTTATAAATTGCAACTGTGACAGACTGCTTGCTATCAGGGCTACTTTAGGTGGTCGTTCCATACTAGTCTTCTGTGTATACATGCCAGTAAAAGCGAGAGAGAACTTACCTATTTTTACGGATATTCTTAGTGAGATCAGCTCAATTGAAGAAGGTAGTCATGTGCAAACCGTTATTATCTTAGGAGACTTGAATGCGCAACCAGGCCAATTATTCTTTGCCGAGCTTCATAGCTTTTCCTCGGACAGGGCTTGGGTGTGCGCGGACACAGAATTTTTGGGGATTGAGTCAAACACGTTCACCTATGTTGACACATTTCATCGTAAGGGCAGTTGGTTGGACCATTGTATTGTCTCACAAGCCGCCTGGCAATGTACAGTTAACGTTGGAATAATTGAGGACATTTTTGCTTCTGACCATCTGCCTATATTTATCGAGTGTAATTTGGGTTCAATTAGTCCTATCACTGCGATCCAAAATACATCGCGGTGTGATGTAATCTGGGGGGAAAGAGATACGGCGCAAATTTGTAAATATCGAGATCTATGCAGTAAGGGCTTGCGAAATATTGACTTCCCCACAGAATTTGAAGCGTGTAGTTTTGGATCGTGTACCTTATCTGATCATAAATTAGTGCTAGATAAATTGTATGGGGCAATTGTGAATGTATTAAGTGATGCGGCTGTACAATCTAGAACCGATAATAGACCTAAACGGCGTAACAAACGTGTGTGCGGCTGGAACGAGCATGTGAGGGAAGCGCATCGGGAGGCCAGACTACACTACCAAAACTGGTTGGTTCTGGATAGACCAAGTAATGGCCCCGTTTATGACCTGATGTGCGAGTCCCGTAAAATTTTTAAAAGCCGGCTAAAATGGTGTCAAAAACACCAGGACCAACTCAGAATGGACTCCATAGCTGAACAAAGAGCCGAAAAAGACTTCACTAAATTTTGGAAGTCCACTAGTAAACTTGATCTTAAGCCTGGCCTCCCTGCGAATGTTGATGGCCGAAATAACCCAGAGGACATAGCTAATTTGTTCATGGAACACTTTAAAGTAAGCTCTCCTTTGGGCCTTTCGACCACTATGCCAGATGGTGGGCCCACCGTGGCGGGCGATGAACCTTTACTAAAATTCACAGCAAAGCAACTGAGAGAAGTGATTAACAGTATGCGTAGGGGTAAGTCTCCGGGCCGCGATGGGCTCAGTATCGAGCACTTCAAATATGCGGGCGTTCACATGCCGAGGGTCCTGTCCATGTTCTTCAATATGTGTATGAGTCATTCATATTTACCTGACGATTTAATGAAAACTACAGTGGTGCCCATAGTGAAGAACAGGACAGGAGACATATCAGATAAGGGAAATTATCGCCCGATCTCTCTAGCGACAACTGTAGCGAAACTGTTGGATAGTGTGCTTGAGTCTTGTCTGAATAAGTACATACACATACATGACGCACAGTTTGGGTTTAGACCTGGACTGTCAACTGAAAGCGCGATTCTAACTCTTAAGCACACTGTCCAATACTACACGGAACGGAAGACTCCGGTATACGCCTGTTTTTTGGATCTCTCCAAAGCTTTCGATCTCGTTTCGTATGAAGTGCTTTGGAGGAAGATGGAGGACAGGGGTGTGCCGGCGGAACTGTTGAAAATACTTCGTTACTGGTATTCAAACCAGACTAATTGTGTTAGGTGGGCAAACTGCCTCTCAGAGTCATACAGGTTGGAGTGCGGAGTGACACAGGGGGGGTTGTCCTCTCCAACGCTCTTCAACTTGTATGTTAATGACCTCATAGTCGAGCTCAGCGGCATGCGTGTCGGTTGCAGGGTGGGGGGTGTTTGTGTAAACAACATCAGCTACGCGGACGATATGGTGTTGCTGGGCCCGACTGCGAGGTCAATCAGAGAGATGCTGAAGACGTGTGAAAAATACGCCGCATCACATGGTCTTATATATAATACAAGGAAAACGGAGTTCATGGTCTTCAGGGCCGCCGGTAAGTGCCCAGACACCATTCCTACGATTACCTTGAATGGCGCTAATAAAAAGCAGGTGACCAAGTTTAAATATCTGGGCCATATACTTGTCAACGACCTTAAGGATGATGATGACGTTGAAAGGGAGCGCAGGGCGTTGGCGGTCCGCGGGAACATGTTGGCGCGCAGATTTTTCCGTTGTACCGATCAGGTCAAAATAACCTTGTTTAAAGCGTACTGCCAGGGCCTGTACACGGGAAGTCTGTGGTTCAACTGCTCACGGGGGACGCTAAATGCCTTGCGCGTCCAGTACAACAATGTTTTCAGGATGATGTTGAAACTCCCTCGTTTCTGTAGTGCCTCAGGGATGTTTGCCCAATCGCATACGGATGGTTTCCATGCGATCATCAGGAAGGTGGCATCGCTTGTGAGGAGGATTCGAGGGAGTAGCAACAGCATCCTGAAAGTTGTGGCTGAGGATCCGAGAGCTCCTGTGCTGAGGCATCTCATGCGAAATCATTGTCCGCATGAAATGCCTCGTAAGTACATGATTTATTAATATTCATATATAAATTTTGTTACTAACCCTAGTGCATAAGTTATAGTATATAAGGTGTTTACTAACAAGAATGGTTCCAATGGTGTTCCCAAATAAAATTATTATTATTATTATAACAACACAGTCGTTACAACTATCAAATTTTCTGAAAGTTTTCTTTTTGGAGAACATTTTGTAAATGACTTGTTGATCTTAAAACTATGAAACGCAGTCTTTGTTTAAAGAGCCGTACACGTTTCGAAGTAAATATCTGTTTTCTAGCTCGCTCTTGGCCACGTTTGTTGAGATTTCTAAAGTTCAAGTGTATAATTGAAAAAAAAAACTGACAATTGTTTTTATTAAATAATAAAACGGTCCTTTTTATCATGTGAAAGTTTGTATGGATGTTTGTTACTCAATCATGCCGAAACGGCTGAACGGATTTAAAGTATGAAATTTGGCAGAGAGATAGATTAAGGTGTGGATTAGCACAAGACTACATTTTATTCCAAAAAATGCATAGTTCCCGTGGGATATTAAACAGTAGTAAGCCGCGGGCATTCACTAGTTTATATAAAAAACTAAAACGTTAAAAGAAAAATTAAACACAGTGAATATTGTTGTAACATATATAGGTATATTTATATTATTTTTCCACATGTAATTGGAAAGCATGAAACAAAATGTACAGACGCAAAAACTTAAATTACAAAGTGTACTATTTATGTTTATCTATCTATCACGTCATATTTATTTTACTGACTTTGAGGGATGCAATTTTAACTCAAATCAAAGTATAAATTAACCTTTAAAGTAGAACATTTAGGACAGTCAGTTTTAATAGTGAACTACTAACTGTTCGGTTGTGATACAGAACTTGACGCATTAAAAATTGCTAAGAATTTGAAAATCTTTATTTGTTTTATAAATACTATAATAAATAAATAAAGATTTTAATTTAATCATCTTGATTCGATTCATCAATTTCAGTAACAGAACCGAAGTTTTCTTTGTCAGAAGAGTTATCTACGTTAAAATACACAATCATATTTTTTTCTATATTTTCAACTGTCAGGCGATTTCGTTTTATGTTAAGAATCCATTTATAAGTCGAAAACGACCTTTCAACATCGACTGAGGTCAAAGGCACGTACATATAGTATGATCGATCATCTATTCCTGCTGTTATCGCGTCACATATGTCTCTAATTTTATCTAAATCAGGATTTCTAGATATGACATTTTAGAGTTTATTTTTTATATTCTCAGACGGACACCAGCTTAGCACAGTTCTCACATGGTCAAAAATCTCTAAGGATTCCACTAGAGTTAAATTAGATTTTTGTAGTTTCTTTAACCCAATTTGTACATCTTTAAAAAATTCCTCAATGTAGTCCAAGTCCAACTTCAAGTTTTCTTTTTGAAGATCATTTTTGGCACACCTAATAGATAGCGCATCGGAACTTCTTAAAAGATTTACCAATTGTTTTAATCGGATCGTAATATTTTGCATAATATGACACTGCCTCCAACCAAGTACCCCATCTTGTGATAACGGGTTCTGGAGGAAGCGGCATGTGGGGAAAGGTGTTTTTTAACAAGCGCACTCTATTAGGTGACTTTAAAAATATTTTTTTTACGTTTGATATTAATTCATCTATATCTGAATATTGTGATCGTATTTTTTCTGCCACGAGATTCAGTGCATGTGCTAAGCAAGTGACGTGTATCATATTAGGCAAATAATTTTTCAAAGCACGTCCCGCCTTTAGCATATATGTTACACTATCAGTACATAATACAGCAACGTCTCCTACTTTGGATTCATACGAATCGCGCCACATATTTTCAAGGCAGTCTATTACAAATTGGGCAATTGTGTTCCCATTAACAATTTCTAGTACCTTGCCCGCAACTAAGAATGGTTTTTGTGTGATCGCATTTAAAGGTTGTACAAGAAAATGTACCATGTACCTGCCTACAAAATCAGTTGTCTCGTCTAACGATATCCACAGCTTTTGATTTGCAGTTTGTTCATAAATCGAGACTATTTGTTTTAAAAATCTTATCTAAATAAACTTTCCTCAGCAATGATAGCTCAGGAACCTTTTGCCGATTTGTACAATTGCAGCAAATATATTTATTGAAGAATTTTTTGAAAGCGGGGTGGTTTACTTTCACCCAAGGTATATTACACAATATGAGAAATTGTACTAGGTCCAAATAAAATTCTTCATTTGGTTTCTTACTTGTCCCTTTGTGTTTCGCACCTTCAATATGGCTCTTGACACTACTAAGTTTAGCTGTTGTACTGCTCTCACACTTAGAACAATAAATCAAATTACTGGCCGGGTCGTAATATAATTCAGGGTGAAGTCCAATCCAACTTTGTACTGTTGCTTCCGTTGGCTTGTTCACCATCGCCAATCTTACTGGTCTCCAAAAAGAGGTACGGTAGCGAAGTACCTAAAATAAAATAAAATTTTAAAGTTTTCCATACCTCAAAAGGAAAAACAAACCCTTATAGTACGATCACGGGAAGTTGGAAGAGGCTCGCGCATTCCAGCTAGGTGCATCGATAGTATCGATTTTAAGATTTGATTATTTCATTTTACGCTCTAATTAACAAATACGGTTAAAAATATGAACACGCGTAGCCACGTGATTGTTATTGAATTTGTTGTTACAAGAAATAAAATAAATAACTTTAGTCAAAACATTCAAAACTAATAAAGGTTGACTTACCGTATTATTTGATGTAGACAGACAGGAACAATCTTATTGCAGAAAATCGCAATCCATAAATTCAAGCCAATGTAGTCGTATTAGGAAGATCCAATAAATAAACCAAAAAACGTGCGAGGGTCAAAAACAATATTCACAGAAACAATATACGTGATACAGGAGATGCGCACTCTTTTTTTTGACACTGCTTACTATTGTCATCACGCTCTAAGAAGGCAATAAATTTTGAATTTAATTGTTTCAGCTTTTTTGTCACAATCTGTTTAGTAGCAACTTTCTTCGAATGACTAGAAAGTTGCTGAATTTTATGATTGGCCCTTAGCAATTGTACCCGTAATGCATGAACCTTTTTTCCAGCGATTTGATTACAGTTGCCTGAGTGTTAATTTTTAAATTGGACTCCTTACGACGTTTCCGGGCAAGACGAATACCTGCTACTTTTTGCCTATTCAAATTAGAGCTAGAGCTAGAAGGTGTGAGACATTCTTGTCTGGAGAACGACGATCCATAATTAACAAGCGACCTTCTGGAAATCGAAGAAGCAGGTGACGAAGCTGGAGAAAGGTAAGAAACATTTTGTTGAGAGTCAGGGCTAGCTACGTTTTGGTCACCAGCAATTGACCCTGGAGTATTCTCTCTCAAACTTTGTAGTAGTCGCTCATTACGTTTTTTATTTTGTCTACTCCTAGCTTTACGTTCTCGCCATTCACGTTGTTTAGTACGTCGTTCTCTTGGAGTCATTTCGGACACTACTTTTACCTGTTTTTTGCGTCGTTTTTCTGCATAACGCAGGTTATCTTTTTTCTTACTGGCTTCATACAACTCAGGGTTTGCCTTAATACGAGCTCTTCGTTTTCGTTCGCATTCTCTCTTTTGTTTACGAATTTCTTCTGCTGTCTTTGGTCTTTTATTTCTCGCCATCTAAACAAAAAGTAAAACGTATTTTTTTGTATGTAAAAGCCTTTTGTGTATGTTTATGGCAGTAATTTAACAAACAAAATAATTGGAATGATCCAAGTTAAAGTTCACATACCTGGACCTGTGGTCACTTCCATGGAGGAAAAATATCCACGTAATCAATGGAAGTGATATCCATGGAAAGGACTTTTTTTGGTTAAAATACGGAAAACTAACCTAAAACATGTCGTCTTTGCAACGTATTTCGGCAATCGTAATTTGACCATCAAACCTACAAAACAGCAAAACAAATGTAAATTTAACATTATATACTTACTTGGCAATACAACCACAGTAGTGACCACTTATGCTTGACGAGTTTTAATTAGGTAATCTTATTGTTTTTTCACGACAAACGTATTGCAGCCAGTAAGAAATTGACATCTCAATAAGGTTATGACAGGTGACGGCTTGTCAATGCTCACATAAATTCGGTTACACGCAGTTTTTGTTCTCATTAAAAAGTTATTGTGACCTTCGTCCATGGATGTGACTAAAACTTGAGTCACATATTTTAATTGGGTTTTTTGTTCTCTTATTTATGAATTGGATAGTAATGTTACGAGCTTGGGGTTCGTGACAATAAAAACAGCCGATTAAATAACCAAAATGACACTTTAATTTAAAAACACTAATTACAACTTCAAACTCACAAATTTATTAAACACAAGTTCACCACTCAACACTTTATTTGCACTTGAAGATCCGAAGTATTCGCTTGTATCGCAAATCAATACTGACTCGGTCGCGGACTACGCACTCTTTATATAGGACAGTTAGTTCTAGAAACTTCTATTCTCGAAACATCTGGAATGTACTCGTAACTACCGCTGCCGACTGACCAGATATCGAGAAGTGTAGAATGTTCTGGCAAAGAAATGTCTAGAAGGTACTTGACTCTTCTAGTTCTGCTACTCGATACTAGATCTAGCGCCATCTAGTATCGAGTAGCAGAACTAGAAGAGTGACTTAATGTACCCGACATTAATTCTTGCGCGTAACAGTAAGTTATAAGCTGAACTGGGTCAGTATTATCTGGAGTTTAAGATAATAACCTTATATTTTATAAATATCACGCTAAAACCTGGGAAAAAATTATTACACCTGTAAATTTGCTTCAGTCACATCCACGGAAAAGACATTTTCACGACTATATTTTAATATTTAAAATAATGTGATCAATAAAAATTGTATGTTTTATGTAGTCTTCACTAGACATGGTAGCACTATGTACCTTGATAAATATATCAACTCCACGTGCCCTTTGTTATTAAAGAAAAAAATCTCTGTCACAGATAATTTTACTGAAAATGAGAAATACTCAAATAATACCATCTTTGGTTGATTTTTAAGTAATAGGGGCAAATCATTTATGTAATCTAAAAAAAGGAATGGACCCAATATTGAACCCTGAGGAACGCCCATTGTCGTTTCCGACCCTATTGAGTTAACACCGTTTATCCGAACTTTAACCTGTCTGCCCATCAAGTATGAACTAAGCAAACCAAGGGCTCTATTCCTAAACCCATAGTGCTCAAGTTTCAACAAAAGAGTCTCATGGTTAACGCAGTCGAACGCTTTCGAGAGGTCGCAGAATATTCCAATGGCATCTTGCGACTCTTCCCAGGCGTTAAAAATGATCTTTATTAGGGTGACACCGGCTTCAGTTGTACAACGCCCTTTGGTGAAACCGTACTGGTGTTCATGAAAGATGGAATTTTTATTAAAGTGACGTAACATCTGACTAAGCATTAACTTTTCAAACACTTTACTGAGAACTGGCAGAATTGACACCGGCCGATAATTGTTGGGTTCTTGAGAATCACCCGATTTGAACAATGGAACAACTTTACTGTGTTTTATGAGATCCGGAAATACTCCTTTGTCTACACTAGTGTTAAATATGACAGCTAAGTAGGGGGCAATAGTTTCTAATGATAGATCTACAAACTTTTACAGAAATTCCCCAAAGATCTTCTGTTGATTTAATTTTAAGATCTTTAAAAGCTTTTATAATGGCCTGGGGGTTTGTATGTTGAAACTTAAACTCCGATGGGCATACCTTTACATTCTTTCTAAGTAAGTCAGCAGCGAGCGTGGATGACAAGTTGAGAGCTTCTGTAGTTTTAAGAGGAATATTGGCAAAGAAGTTATCAAATTCCTGAGCTACCTCTGCGTCCGAGTTTATTTGGCCATATACAGTATTTAAATTAAATTTAGTTTAACGCTGTTTCTTCCTACTTCACTTGAGACGGGGGAGGTTGGTCGGGGTCGGGCTGACCCGAGCGAGGGCCTAGGTGCATGATCACTGGACGGTGGTCAGAGTTGAGCTCGTGTGTCGTTTCTATAGATAGCAAACGGAGCTTTACGTTCTTTAGCAACGCCACATCGAGAACATCGGGCCTTTGGTTGGTATCGTGTGGGAAGTGAGTTGGCGTCATCGGAGCGATGACGTCATAGTTGAGGGTTGCACCTAGGTTAAACACCACCCTGTCTCTTGCATTGGTTGTGTTGCAATTCCACGCGGGATGTTTGGCGTTGAGATCTCCCGCTAATAAAACGGAATCACTCAAGCCAAAAAGGGTGGTGAAGTCGCTACTGAGTGCGATGGGGTCGTCAGGCGTGGGAGACGAGGTCGAGGGCGGTGGGTAATAGGCGGAGATAATGGTGATCGGTTGATGACCAGTCATACCTAGCCGACAGGCTGAGTACTCCAGTAACGAGCGGGGGGCAGGAGGAATCAAGGGGATGCAGTACAGCTCCTTTTTATAGTAGTAAAATAAATAGTTGTTTTGAAAATATGACGGCCACCGAAATTACCAACCCACCGAAATTGAAAATTTTACACCGAAATTGCCAATCTTACACCGAAATTGCAAATCTTACACCGAAATTGCAACATCACCTCAAAATGGATATGTTTTGTAATGCACCAAGACAGTTAAACAAAGAACAACTTTACCGTTGGCAACATTATGTAGCGGCTGCAGAGGCGGGTATAGCAGGTGTAAAATACGTTTATTTATCTATATTTGACAGTGTATTTTGACATGGATCATGACCACATTTAGCAGATTTACTAAATTAACATTAGTTCTGCTTAATGTGATCCATGTTGAGGGTAATACTAAAAAAAATGAAGTTATGATGAGATCTTCGTTTAATTAACACTTCAGCAAATAATTATGGTTTTTTATAAAAAATCTTAAACAAACATAAAATAGTAAACTTTCAAATAATTAAAATGAACAAAACAAAAATCAAAAAATATTCAAATCACTGTCAGAGTCATTTTCAATATCGGTTTTAATTTCTTCTGTAGAAGATTCAGCTAATCTTGTTTCTTTTTTCTTTTCAGTTTTGTCATCTTTCTTCCAATTAGTTCCAAATATAATAATATGAGGTAGCCCCAAAGGCTTATATTTTTCCTAAAAAAGTGAACAGGTAAAAAGCATCAAGACATAATCATCATACTATACTCACCGTTGTTCTTTAGCACGATTCTTTGTCCAATTTGCAGCATTTACTCGTCGTTTTCGTGCCTGTTTATTGTCAACAACTTCAGGGTAACGCTCCATGTCACATATTTTAATAAACTTATTCCGAACTAATAACTTTTAGCACGTGAAAACTAAATTAAACCGAGAGCAAACTCACGACTGCACACAATAAACCGCCACATTGAAAAACGTGACGTGATTGGTGGATAGGGACTATGCGTAATTTGATGCAAACAGGAACGGACAATGCTGTTTTTGTAGCAAACTAAATAGTTTCACTGCCGTTTTCTATTGGACTAAGTGGGTTTAGGTTCATATGACTAATATAAAAATGATATATTTTGTCTATGGATTTTTGTACAATAGCTAAGTCATTTTTACTTTTTTATGGACATTGCGGTTTTTGTTACTAAAATACACATTTGTATGCCACCCAAGCAAACAGAAGACTGGGAAAACATAAGTAAAGGCTTTCTAGAAAATGCTGATATTCCTAACTGCATAGGTGCAGTGGATGGCAAACATATTAGAATGATAAAGCCGAGTCATAGCGGCTCACTATTTTTTAACTACAAAAAGTATTTCTCGATGTATTTACTAGCCGTCTGTGACTCCAACTACAAGTATATGTTTGTTGATGTCGGTTCCTATGGAAAGTTCTGATTCAACTAAATCTGACAGAAGCCAATTGAGAAGAGACATAGAAGAAAATCGTTTAAATATTCTAAAACCGAAACAAATAACAAACAATGAAATACCGTTGCCTTTTACTTTTATTGGCGACGAAGCATTTCCATTGTCAAAATACATGCAGCGCCCGTATGCGGGCAACTATTTAACTCCTATAAAAAGAATATATAATTATAGATTAAGCCGAGCACGAAGAAATATAGAGTGCACTTTTGGAATTTTGACTAATAAATGGCGTATTTTTCATCGATCATTAAATGTTGGAATAAATAGACTTTGGCGAAGAAATAGTAAAAACTTGTTGTATATTGCACTAGCACTTCGCCCGCGACTTCGTCCGTGCGGATTTAGTAAAAACTCCAGAAATTTCAACGCCCCGTTAAGAAATAGACTTTAACGGGTAGTTTTAGAAAATTAATCGAAACAATTATTTATAATATTCATTCGTTGTAATCTAAAAATTTAATATAATATAATATAATTTCTCACCGCACCGGGTTTTTGTCTAATTCCTACGCTATTTCTACAATTAAACTCTGGAATATGCTACCCCTTGACATCAAGAAGGCGGAGTCAAAATTTTCCTTTAAGCGTAAAATCCGAAAACACTACTTGCTTGTCATTCTTAGTCGTTTTTCGTCATGATTACTATGAACTCTCTTAATCGGGATGATTATTATATATCATATTTATTAGTTTATTATTTTAGCATATATATGTATTTTATTAGTATTATATATATTATCAGTATATTCTTTCCGAAATGTTAAAATTCAATTTGAATCTTACTTTTATTTATTGTACACCTACCACAGTATAGTCTTTATAACCCAAAGGTTGACTGATAGAGAATGCCTTGATGCATTAAGTCCGCCCATGTATCACTATTGTACATAAAGTTTAAATAAATAAATGAATAAATAGTAAAAGCAGTTATTGTGAGTTATCCGGCGGAGATAGGTATATGCTATCGCTGATTTTTTTATAGATATTGATATGTTCTTTAACATTGTTTTGTTCTATTATCAATAGTTTTCGCAGCGCATGCGATGGAAGACATTTTATGACATTTTTTTTACAACTTGGGTTATATTTTTTAAGTTTTAGCGAGGATCCCTAATTATTTCTGGAAATAAATATAGCCTATGTTACTTGGTGAAGATGTAGCTTTCTAACGGTGAAAGAATTTTTAAAATCGGGCGAGCGGTTTTTGAGTTAAATCGTAACAAACAAACAAACAAATCTTTCCTCTTTATAATATTAGTTTAGATAATTTTGTACGATCTAAAATTAAGGAAATAAGACGTCGTAAAAAAGTACCACAAATATTTGGACTTTATGACAACCCACACGTTAATGGAAATGTTTGTAAACTTTCAGTTAATGCGATAAGAGATACATTTGCTGACTATTTTGTTTCAAATGAAGGAGCATTACCATGGCAGCATAAGTACATTTAAATAGTATTGTGTTTCTCTTACCTGCTTCATTTTTCTCCTTGACTGTTTTTTTTCCGTAAAGCCTTGAATAAAATAAATTGCAAATCTCTTCCCATGCTTTTTTTTTTAATTATGATCACTTAATTATCTGCTTTTTGATCCCATATTACGTAACGACTTTGAATTCCATTAATAAATAACTCTGTATCAATATCCGAATCTCCCAATGATGCCATGTTGATACATACGTCCTGTCACATTCGTGTTTCGTTACGGTCTGATGTGAGGTGGGGTGGACGGGCTGGCGTTTGTACGAGACAGTACAAAATGGCGTCCACTTTGCTGTTCGCGGCGATCCCGTTGCGCGTAGAAGGCAATGTGTATAGTGACAAATATCCATGATTGTATGATAACTTCACATACCCCACAACCAGTTACAAGGCTATTATGTTGTGATGGTTACCGAAAAAAAAAAAAATACTTGAACTTTTTGCTTTCAGTTTGATGCCTCAACCCAGTGTGAAGTAAAGATGGTAGACAAGAGCACAAATTATAAAGTCAGAAAAGTTACTAGTTTTGTTACACTGGAAGTGCCATCTTCACAAGAAACTTCTTCTGCAGCGAGTCCATCTCTATTTGGATGTACCTCAGAAACAGAAGAATCATCAGTGCTTGTACCAAATAAGAAAGAGTTACAGCGTAGGAAAAATATGTTAGAAATCATATCAGATAAACCAAAAATGTATTTAGGATTGCCAAAACAGTACCTATGGCTTATAGACTACATTGTACAAAAAAGCTTAATAAAAGTTGACTCTATTAGTCTTATATAACTTTACTGAAAATTAAGCAAAATGATTCCATAGAAAGAATAAGTGACCAGTTTCAAATATCAAGGTCTAAGTTGTCATCTGTGATTTTAACAGGAATTGAAGTCTTGGTTAACTTTTTTCAAAATTTTATTTATATTCCACAGCCAAAAAAGATCAAAGGAAACCTACCTTTGGTTTTTAAAATAAGGTATTCTAATGTACACATGATAATAGATTGTTTTGAAATACAGATTGCAAAACCTTCAAATCCAGTAAAGCAAGCACAGACATGGTCTCAATACAAAAGTTGCAATACTGTAAAGTATTTGATAGGCTGTACCCCTAATGGTTTTGTAAGCTTCATTTCAAAAGGTTTTGCAGGAAGAATATCTGACAAAGCCATAGTTAATAAAAGTAACTTGTTGAATGTTTTGCAACCAAATGCTGTTATTTTAGCTGACAGAGGATTCAAAGAAATTGAATCTGTATTTAGTTCACGTGGTATCAAAATCTTGAGGCCACCAAGTGTCTACGCAGACACCAAACAAACTGCTACTGAAGTTGTACAAAGCAAAGTAAAGCAAAGAACCAAGAAGTAGTTAATAACGATAATTGTAAATCTACATTGTTATCAATTAAACCAAAATATAATTATTCTTGAACATAACAAAAAGACACAGGAAAAAAAATCTTAAAATAAGATAACAGAAGTGACGTCTTCATCGTCACCTTCTAACAAATAACTAGTTAATTTGAGATCCATTAATATAAAGGCTTGGAATAATTACTAATCAGGTACAATTTTTTAATACTTATAATTATATAATCAGACTTACAATCTCACTTTCATGATTTTAAAATATGTCTTCATCAGACGAATCAGATTCAAAAATATTAAAACGACTTGATCTTGTAAAGTCCGAAGCTTCATTAAACACCTGATCAATTAATTGTTTCTTCTTAATTTCTTCGTTTGAATTCTCTTTAGATGAAGAACCATTGATAGATTTGAAATAGAAGTCACGGCTTCGTTTTGTTGGAATTGAGACCGTAACAGAATCTTCATCGTCAGTATCTACGCAGCGTGCTGGAGATTCAATTTCAGTATGTGAAAAAAGTCCCGATGGACTGGGCTCCTCGGATATTTCTTGATCAGATTGATGGTGTGACGGGGGAACAGCTAGGACATGGCTTCGATCAGTAGAGATTTGACTGTACTCTGTATTAATCACACCCATTTCGTAATGAGAACAAATTTGATCTGGGCGACATTCGATGCAGCTAAGTTTTCGTGCATGCAAAAGACCGGGGCTGTCTTTATTCCACGTCACTTGATGAACATTAAGAGTGCCTTTAAATGCCGGTGTTAAGCTTTTTTCCAATACATTTTCTATAGTTATAACATTGTCTTCGTCTATAGGTATAATTTGTACACCATTACTATTTTCTTCCAAACACTGAATCAGTTGTTGGAAGTTTGCTACATCCTTGCCCCTAGCTACAGATTGGTCTGCCGTTCGTTTTACTGTTGCACCAATACCATCCGGCGAACCTTTGCCATGCCCAGCTTCATTATAATGCCAGACTAAGTTCTGATATACGGCAAGAAAATTTGCCATTAGAAAAAACATAGATTTATTAAGATACTGGGATGAAGGTCCATCACTTACAAAGTGCATTGTCTTTAAGTTCGGATGTAAGGTTTTAATAATATTTAAAATTGGAATTAAATGATTACATATGAAAACTGGATCATGTCTTAGGTTTTCAGAAATACGAGTAGTATAAAACGGAGTAATTATCGAATCATTCTCTCCAAAGTGGTATAATACTGCAGTATGAAGCGATATTTGAGGCTCAGATGCCCCAAAATGGACCGCTTGTACTTCTTCAGCATATTTACAAATATAATTTTCTGCAAAATCTATGTGCAATACTGTTGTTTCTTGACCAATCCTTCTCTTTGCGTGATTTATAGCTTGGTATTGATGGAAGATGTTGTTTAAGTGAATCATGAATACCGGTAGCTTTAAAAGCAAATGATCAACTAAATCTGTTCTTTAACTCAAAACCTTTTCTTTGATGGTTTTTTGACATATTTTTTCTGCTCCTTTTATAGTCACTGGAAATTTTTTGGTGATCCATCTAAAGTACGTTATTGGATTATTGTTATTATTGGAATTGAAATGAACTTTCTTGTCTCTGCAATCGTTACATTTTCTAAGCAAACATTCTTATTTTAATTTTCCTTCACAACAGATTGTCTTCACAAGAGCTACAGGGGTATTTTCATTAATTATGTTAGCAGTTTTTAATGCCGACACACAAATATGGAACTAATTACTAGTTCCATATTTGTGTGATGAATACATAGACATGTGTCTCGCTGTTTTGCGTTAGGAGAAATTATCCAAAAAGGACGATAGCGACAGAATAGGGAATAAGGAATTTTACGGTTTACTGTAGATTTGAATTTTGCATATAAATTGAGCAGTGAATCGTTTAGCAAGCGTATTTGCTTTTTAACTTTTTTTCTTGTAATCGTTTCTTTGGTTCCTGCTGTCAACCTGCTACATTCATCATTTTCTAAAAAGTCTGTAATCTGTTGCTTCACCTTTTTTACTCTACGTTTTTTGTTACAAGTATTGGACATAATTTGATCCACTTTTTGTCTTTCAATAGCTCTGTTATAACGCATTTTATACTTTTTTACTCTATTTTCTAATAGACGTACTTTTCTTTTCGTAGATTGTTCTCCAACTTTAGATACCTTCTATTCTTATTAGCTATTTTCCTACCAGATTCGGCTCTTGATCTAGATGTGGACGTAATGGGACTGCTGGGAGGGGTTTCATTCTCAATAAAATTTTCAGTCTGTTGATGAATGCGTTGCAATACTTTTTTATTGTCTCGATATCTTTTAGACCTTTCTTTCCACTGTTTTCTAATTATTTTCTGAGTACGTGGGGTAAATTGATTAATAGTTTTTACCTGTCCATATTCCTTTTTCCGTTGGTACCTTTCTCTGTCTTTCCTTCTTCTTTCTTCTAGCTGTTGTTCTGTTAACTTCTGTCGATGTCGTCTCATTGCAATTTTCACTTGCTCCCTACGTTTCTGAAGTTTTTTTACCTCTAACCTGTTGTCCTTTTTGGATGCTCGGCGTGTACGCGGTGCCATGTTGTAGATAAAGCTAAAATAAAAAAAAAATAATGAACTTAAAGTAAATCACCAAAAAAAACTGGATTTTTCTAGAAAAACAAAAATCTAGAAACCAAAATTTTCGGTCAAATAAATTTCGTATAAACGTGTGTACAAAACGAAAATTAAGTTTTTTTCAAGGTCATTCTGTACAGACGTATGTACAATCGGCGCTCAAGGGGTTAAAGTAGGTATCCTGTTTAATTTTGTTTTTAATTTAGTTAATTAGTGAGTGTCATTGATATTTAAAGGAATTATATTACAATAAATCTAAAATTTCGTTAATTCGGTGATATTACACCACATCTTAACAGATGTGATGATCACAGAAATGACGAACTTTAATATTTGCGGCCATATTTTTTTACTGTTCAAGTTCAGACTTGCTTCTGCACTCAATCGCGATACTGACATGATAATACATACGTGCTTCGTAGTTTTATGATTTTATTAATATGTCTTACCTTAGTACAGCTAAAACAGATGTGATGTGCGAAGTTTTACACAGCGAAAACCCGAATCAAAACAATTTTTCTCAAAAAACACGGACGAACTTTTTCTAATTTGAAGACGGCATGCGAATGACAGCTATGTGGTGTTGCAATATTATAAAAATTAACCGAACTAAACGAATATTGCTAGATACATTTTTCTAATTTTTAATAGATAACAGAAGTGATGATGATTTTGTAACAAAAGTAGAATCAAGAGCGGTGACGAATATACTTTACTGAATTTAATTTGCGTAACGCAACAGAAATAGGACTATATTTGAAAGCTACTAAAGGATATATAAATAATTTTCGCCCACTAATTGTATTTTTTTAGTACGTCCTAAGTCAACGATGTGTAAATTACACAGATAACATAACATGACGGTAGCCGTTAAAAAGAAGTTTTTTAATATTAATTTATTATTGTATTACATAATGTGATATAGTCAACTAACCTTGAGGTAGATTTCTATCAAAAGAGCTATGAATGAAACTCTGAATTCCATTTGATTAATTAATATACTCAATGCACACTTTTTTGGCTGTAGAATAGAATTACCCTTATATTTGTTATTAACAATATCATTTTTAATGTATGATTTAACAGTTTTCTCAGAGGCTGGACATTTTATTTCCACTACAAAATCCTCAACAACTCCATCTGGAGATGCCCCCAATATACCATTAATAAGCATAAAGCCTGTTTTTTTTTATTTTAATATCTAATTTCTCTTCCATAACTTTTAATACATGGTTTTCTAACTTCCTCCCTCTTAGTATGTATTTTGTTTCCGGCACCTTGTAACCTCCTAATATGTGTTCCACCAATGTTCCATCTGTTTTACAATGTGCAGCTTCATATAATTTGGAAGCTGTTAGTCTTCCTTGGCGTATACTATGCCAGTACTTGCTCTCAGACTGCCCTACAGATTTTGCATTGATATCTAAGATGGTCTCATCATCAATGACTGTCTTCAAATATTCTCTGAAGTTAGAATATGTATGTACTGTTTCCACATCAATGAATTTTAACATAATATCAAAAATGTTTTTAGAATCTGTTTTATAACCTTCACTAAATTTTAAAATCAGCGAGTTTCCAAGTTTCCTACGTTTACACTCTTCTTCAAATTCAGTTAAAATATTTTTATCTTTAGGCATCAGCTTAGGAATTTTTGCTTTTTTAAATATTTCTTTACTAGTTACTTGCTCTGTGCTGGCACTTGACAGTGTAGGCTTATTCCAGTAGCATTCAACTGCTGTTGATGATGGTTCTGAACTTTTTTTTGCCAGCCAAAAAAGAAGTAGTAAGTAACGAGTGTTTGCAACCACCTGTAAAGAAGAAATGAGGTATTTGATAAACATTGTTTTAATCCATAGCAAAGCAATATTTTATAATTCGCTTTTCAAAGAAATAACCTGCAGATGCTGCACAGTCTTCACATACAGAATCAATAATAACATCGTTATGCTCATCAATGTTACATGTAACAGTGTATAGTTTCTTGCTGATTCTGTGTTCCGGAACAATTTTAGCTTTTACTGTGCACTCACTACCCGTTCTTCCAACTTTAACGTACCCTACTGCAGTATCTACGTACGAATCACGAGATGACCTGAAACAATGAAAAATGCACTGATTTGATATGAACAAAAAACACGATTTACTCAGAATATATGTATTTTATGGTGTATGCATTACTCACATTAGAATTTTTGCTCCCCTTATTTCAGCTATGCTATGATGATTGCTAGTAGAAATATACTCCAATATCATAACGGTCTTAACTTTAGGCAGGTTTCGCGAGTCAGCTTTAACAAAAGTATCGCTCATTGTGTTGATAATTAAGTTGGTTTATATTTTTGTAAATAGGATGCGATTTAAGGTTTATGTGACGTTTGTAACAGTGAGAAAATGACGTTGTGTTGACAGTTTTAATTTTTTAAGTTTGCGCTAGCAAAGCAACGGCACAACCTTTTGTGCCAATGATGACGTCATCTACCTCAAAAATAAAAATATAGAAAACAAAAAAACTATTGAGCCAATTATCAAAATATTCAAATTGGTTTCTCAAAATGGTCTAAATTTGCAAAAAATAAAATAAAATTTAAATGTTTAAAAAATGAAGACAATGCCCATTAGGCCATTAAACGGCACTTTTGAATGCCATCGTTTACAGTTCAGTAAAAATAATAATATTAAATTAATAAAGTGACTCTACTGTCCAGTCGGAAAGGTAGATTCTTATGGAGAAGAACGGACAAGAAACTCCATAGTTACTCTTTTCAAATAATGATTTTACAAAATTTGGTTTACAAAAAATTATTTAATATTATGTGAGGACGATGCACCCAGAGTATGCTACAGAGAGCAGAGGTAAACTTATTCATTTTCTAAAGAAATTTAGGTAAATGGTATGTGAGTACCTACATATTTACAAACATTGGAACCATTAATTAACCCTTATTTCGACAGAGAAGGTGATAGTAAACTTATTAAAATTTTATTGTATAACCTAGTTTCCATGGTTTTTCTGAACCTCCAAAAAAAGAAAAAAAAAATCTACCCCCCACCCTTATGGAGAAAAGTGATGTCCGCCACACCGGACATTATCGAAACTTAGTAAAAAAAGTGTTAAAATGACTTGTCCGTCCTAGCGGACTTAATCGAATACGTGAATGAAGTTGCATAGTATAAAGTAAAAGAATATAATAGTAAAAAAGCCTTTATTTTTTATAAAAGTACAAAGAAACTGTAAGGGTCTGTATTATTTAACATGAAAGCTCAAAAAACAGTTGCGAGGATTTTTGCCCGTCACAAAACAAAGGCGTGTATCACATTTCAGGCAGTAAACCGTAGTTTTTTTATTGCAGTACATACAACGACCTTCTTCCTTCACTGACGGAAAGTGTGAAACTCCATCGTAGCGTGAACTGTCTGCCGGTCTTGTTTTACAAAGGTGCCTGATCGTGCTTTCATCCGTTTTCTTATAGGTAACACTTTTGTTTGTGCTGATCAAACTGTGGTACACTTCGTAGCGGAAATCTTTCAGCCGCATGCATTTAGTGGCAGGGTTTGCATGTTTGCGATACAGGATCCACGCATTGTCGACGCAAATATCAATAATTTGTGCGAACATCGCCATGTACCAGCGCTTACTCCTGAACGGAGTTCTATACAAGGCGATCAACATGTCGGCCAAGTCTACACCGCCCATATTCTTGTTATACTCTTTCACAATATTGGGATAATCAACATCGACTTTCCTCTTGGCATTCTTGCAATATCTTTTAATCCTGCTAACTGGTTCAGCGTCAGTATAGGAACTGATTAGAGTAGCAGCTTTGTTGTCATGCCACCTTATAACCGACAACTTGTTTTTGTTACAGACGGTTTGACTGAAAGATCCCCTTGGTTTCTTTTTCAGTGCCTTTTCGCTACTCAATTTTTCTTCGGCTCCTCTGAGGCGGTTGCTTCTTATGGTGCCTACAGAAAAAATACCATAATTTTCACGCAACAGGTAAACAAGTTCAGGTGATGTAAAGAAATTATCGAAACAAACCGTTGCTGGTTTCTTTTTGATGGTCTGGCAGAGTCCAAGCACGACTTGGCTACCAAATCCTAACGTTCGCTCTTCATCGGTGAACTTGTGATACCTGAATGTATCATCCCCACCGTAGGGCAGAAAGTCGTAAATCATGCCCGAAGTTCCAGCTCGAACGTACATCTTGAAACCCCATTTGACCGGTTTGTCTTTCATGTACTGTCGTCTTTTGCCTGCTTTTCGTCCTTTACGGCACCATCATTTCATCGATACTGAAAGTGTGTTCGCCTGTTACACTCTCCTGAGCCAGACAATTTAGTCGTATTCCTTCAAGCAAAGAGCGAACTTTGTAATACCGGTCTGAGCTTTCAAAGTTATTGTCCGCAAAGTGTAAGTTTTGGCGGATGGCTTCATACCTCTTCAACGACATAACACTAGCAATTTTGTCGTACCGATATTTTTTGGACCAGTAATCTAAATACGATGGTAGCGACACAATGCCCATCAAAATTAGGATAGCAAGAAAGTCGCGAAACTCATCTTCTGTCAAATTTATAGAGCGGCCTGTTTTTAGCACGGAATATGCGTTTGTTTCTTGTACAACATTAGCAATCACATCTTCAGAAAAAAACGTCAAAAAGTAATCTAAAGGTGAACGTACTACGGGAGGATCTTCAACTACTGCAGTATCTTCTATCTGGGCTCTATGCAAAAAGGTACTCTGTTTCCATTTGTACGAGAGGGAAAACTTTTGAATTTGCTTGGGTCTCTTTTTTGTCACAACTGATGGTTCCCTGAGTCTTCTTTTTCTATGCACAGGTGTTGGCAACGAGGGTAAAGACGATATAGAAGGTAAGCTTGCAAAATTGGGTTCCTGCGACTGGTTCGGGAAAACTTGCTCTATAATTGGAGTCAAAGGAGTCGGGAAGTCGTTGTTGAGTTCAAAACTTGTTTCAGAAGGGTTTTCATCAGGGCTGTCTGCGATATTCAAGCGCTCTAGCGAAGATGCAATAGACGGTGCAGGTGAACTGAAGACAGAAGGCGGATTAGAGAATGGATGAGGCTCATTTTCGGCGCCGGAGCTATCACCTGTTTCAGACGGTGCACGTTCTGCAGGAACGAGTGCCAATATTTTTTTCGAGCGTGCATGCAGGGAAGACTGAAGCAAAAAAAAAGAAATACGTGCTAAGCAAAACACCACCACCAATAAAACAAATAGTTAATACGAAAAAGTAATGGGGTAAGTACACACAAGATACAGAGACTCATGGTGTACATTATAGAGATTGACTCTATAATGTACACCATGAGTCTCTGTAGTTTTGTAAATTAGACAGTGAGTAACCAGTTCTTACATAAGTAAGTAGTTCTTTAGGATAAAAAGTTAGTAGGTACTTAGTTTTTAGCATGTAAGTGTAACGTAAAGGCTAAGCAGATAAGTAGTAAGTATATAAAATACACCAGTGAGTACCTATTGAGAATAGGTGTAGGGTTCTTTTCACGTAAGTAGGTAGGTCAGGTAAGTAGGTAGACTAAATTTTAGTAAGTAGTTTTTAGCATTTTAGTTTTATGTAAAGGTAAGGTAGATAAGTAGTACCTAACAAGTTGGTTGGTATTGAGAATAGATGTAATGTTTTGACAGTACCGACAACTCAAATCTTTCACCTTTCATACAATATTTATTTCGACAAGGTCCGCCGTGACGAACAAGCTATAAGACACAATAAATACAGGTGTTTCGACGCGGTCCGGTGTGGCGGACAAGTAAAAACTCGATAATTATTATGAATAACGTAAGCAAAAGCTATGAAATCGTATTATTTGAACGTTAGTACACTAAATTCACAAAACACAAATAAAAAATCTACGCAACATAAGCAAAAAATAATATTTTTTAATAAATTACCTGAAAGACTTTCTTAGTGCGCGGTTTCGCCGACATTTTTTCGCCAACTGTCAAACTCTGTGTTGTCACAAGCAAAATTTATTTTTCTACTAAAATTTAACCGACCTCCCAATAGCTTAGTAGTTTTTTTGTTGCAAAAATAGAAATAGACGGGGCGGTGGATTTTTTTAAAGTACTTGTCCGGTGGTACGGACAAATTCGAAATAAGGGTTAAACAGTGTGTGAGTCAACAGAAAAATAGAAACACAAAAAAAGAAACAGTATATCTATAAAGTTAATTCATAAATCAACCAGTTGGATTTTGTCTACATCCTTGATTGTCCTATGGAGCAGGACCAGCATGTTTCCAAGCATTCTTATGTTGTAAAATAAAACAAAACAATCCTCAAATTATATTAATAAACATTAAGAAACAATACTTACACATGCCGCTAGTCGGATCAAAATACGCGGCCATATTTTACCTCCGATTGAAAAAAACTAACAACCGATTCCACGACTCGGGCGCCAGGACGCGAAAGGTCGTGGACGATGTGTGGTCGTGGTCTCACGATCGATCGTCGTCGGTTGCGTTCGCAAAAATGAATCCGCGCGGACTTGAGATTTTTGACACCCGAAGAAAAAAAGTTGCAAATATTTAAGAAAAAGTTAATTAAGGGTATTTTTAGGAGTAAAAGGAAGCTAGGAAAAATGCAATAAAAAATCCTGAATTTTCAGTTTTCCTGAAAAGGTGCCCTCACGTTCGTGACACTTAGGTATAATCTACAAGTCTCACAATAGTGAGTGTTACCTTTTTAAATATTTTTTCTCTAAAAAAACAACGAATTAAGTACTAACCATTATTTATTTATTTGAATAACCTCTTCGTTAATCATTCTTTCTCAATTCACAATTAATTAAACCTTTTTCTAACTAATTCCCAAACAGAATTCAATAAAATTCTCAAAATAAACAAAGTCAACCTCTGACAAACTTTAAATCATAGAATAACAATTATTTAACGTTTAGGCAGAAAAAAACAGATTACAAATTATTTAAAAATATAGTAAGAATAACAAAAATTAACATAGTTTTTAAAAACATAGTGGTTTGAGGTGATACAATTCAAAACAGTTTTGGTTTCGAGAAAGGCACAGGTAAACACCACACTTGCAACATTTGATCTTTTATCGGCTATGGCATCCCTCCATCATGCAAGACCTTGGTGCCTTTATGTCATCAAACACAGCCAGGTGAGCATATCCATCACTTCTGGTCAAATGGAGTATGATAGAAGGTCCCAGACACCTTTGAGTCTTTACGTATCAGCAAACATTGTATTAGCGCCTCTATAAATCTGGAAATCGAGCATCAGACCTTCGTTAGTAAGTTAGAACAATTCAAACCTTACAGGTCGTGGTTTATTTTTACGACCTAGAACATCGGCCGGTGAAAGGTATTAGCTGCTCATCTTTGGAATAGTAGGCTCTTTCCAGTTTGTTACCGATATCCTGAACCCGTTTCATTAGCCGTTGTACCTTCCAAAGTGGATTGTTAGTCTCAGTTTCAGTTGGTTGATCGTGATCAAGTACATGAAGAAAATCGGTCGCGAATTATTTTGTCGGCAATATGTCCAATCCTCACATTAGCTCGCCAGTACATCGGCATTCGTGGGTATGGAAGGTATCCCATGAGAATACGCACATCAAACACTAGCTATTTCCCCTTTCGTATTTTTATGTTCTTGGCCAGTCTTTCGCATGTGATTAAAGTTTGAATACCAAGCAGTATCCTCGTGGAAACCTTCATCAAAATAATCATGAAGATATTCGGATGGTGTACGAACTGGGTTTTTTGATACAGTTACAGTATAGTCATGTGGCTTATCGGTAAAAAGAATATCCTTGTAGTTGTCTCCATGACCATTTTGCTCCAGATTTAGCCGAGTCACCGTAGTACGAGAACGTCCTCTGCGTGATTGCACCCGCTGCGAAGTAGTACCACAAGAACTCCCTCTGCTTCCAGTTTGCCGCAAAGTAGTACTTGAAAATGTCTCCTATTTGGGGTCGTTACCTGAATTAGAGGTCCAGGTTCTATGTCATCGCCTGAACCTTCAGAATTCTCGTCCTCGCCTACAAGTTCAGCGAAAACACACGGCTTTGTTTCTGAATCTACTTCGTCGTCGGAATTCTTCAATGTCTGACTCGGTTCCATCTTTACGGAGTTCGAAGACACGGTCATCAGATGTAGGAAGGACTAAAATAAAAAAAAACAAACAACTACATAGCCACAATACCTGCTTTTAATCAATAAACAAAAAACTACGTTGAAATTAATTTATAGGGTTACGACCGAAGGGCCACGAGCGTGCTACATGAAGTTTAGGTACAATTTGTTTCTAACTAACAAAATAAAATATCAAAAATAGTTTGTATTTTATTTGATTAATGTTTATCCTGAATGTAATATTCTAATTTGTAATATGCTTGTTTACAAAGTGTACTTTTAATTTAACATAAGTTTTAAATTTTCCTTCATTTAGTTCTAATATGTCAGAAGGTATCTTATCGTAAAATTTAACACAATACCCCATGAAAGAAGTGTGGACTTTAGCTAATCTAAAAAATGGTTGATCTAATTTGTTTTTATTTCTAGTATTAAAATTATGTCTATCACTAATTTTACTAAAAAGATGTCGATTTTTCCGCACATACATAATATTTTCATAAATGAATTGGCAAGGGACTGTCATAATACATATTAATCTTTTTTAAAAGTTCCCTAAGAGAATGACGGCGACGCAGATTATAAAGGGCTCTGACAGCTCTCTTTTGTAAAATAAATGTGGTTTCAATGTCAGCAGCACGACCCCACAGAAAAATACCGTACGACATAATACTGTAAAAGTAACTAAAGTAGACCAAACGTGCGGTTTCTACGTCTGTTAACTGTCTTATCTTTCTAACAGCATACGCGGCTGAGCATAGACGACCCGCAAGAAATGTTATATGAGGCCCCCATTGTAATTTCTCGTCCAATGTGATACCTAGGAAAACCGTCTGATTAATGAACTCCAGTTTTTCTCCATCCAATATGATGTCACATTCGCTACTTTTAACATTTGGTAAAGAAAATCGAATACCGTTCTTGAGAATCACCCGATTTGAACAATGGAACGACTTTACTGTGTTTCATGAGATCCGGAAATACTACTTTGTCTACACTAGTGTTAAATATGACAGCTAAGTAGGGGGCAATAGTTTCAATGATAGATCTACAAACTTTTACAGAAATTCCCCAAAGATCTTCTGTTGATTTAATTTTAAGATCTTGTATTTTGCAAGTTATATGTAAATTTATACGGCTGGATCCTTTTCGTTAAATTACAGTTTCCACAGCGCATGCTCTAGTCTCAATTCCGTTAAAATGCCCCAAGTAATAAATTGTGTATAAAAACCTATTCCATCAATAAAATACATTTATTTTGTTTTAATTATTTTGATTAAACTTTAACCTTAAACAAGGCAACACAAACATCTCAAAATCAACAAAACAAAATCTCAAAAACAACATAACAACCTCTCAAAACTTGCCTTATATTTTTGGAGATATTGACGTTTGAAGTCTAGAAGATATTTCTTCATTGGCTTTCGTTTTAAAAATACGAGTAATTGAAAGCATGATGTTGTGTGTGAAATAATAAAACTTTTTTATTGTTCAATCAAGTGTAGTATAGTATTTTCCGAGTTACATGTAAATTGATTTGGTTGAATCCTTTTTGTTAAATTACAGTTTCAATAGCGCTGTGCTTAGATAGCAGAATCAAAGATGAGCAAAACACGCCAGTCCTACATGCCAAAGAAGGCTTTACACAGCTGTTGGTGCATCACACGCACGCAGCCTTCAATCATGGCAACCATCAAACTCTCATGAACGAGTTAAGACAACGATAACACATAATAGGGCTGCGCAGTGTTATACGCTACATATGCAACCAACTATAAGGGGATCCCCTCAAAAATCCCCCTAGGCGACTTACCTGCTGAAAGGCTGACCCAAAATCAACCGCCGTTTACTGCAACCGCGGTGGACTATTTTGGGCCCATGCATGTAACAGTCGGACGAAGACGCGAGAAAAGGTGGGGCGCATTATACACATGTCTCACCACGCGCGCAGTGCATATGGAGATGGCCACATCCCTCACGGCCTCCTCTATGATCATGAGCCTGCGAAGAATGATAGCGCGCCGCGGCACGCCGACCGTGTTATTCAGCGACAATGGAACAATTTTGTTGGCGCTGAAAAAGAAATAATGGAAGCCATGTAAAGCAACGATCAGACGCTAAGAGCCTTTGCATCAGAAAAACTGATCACCTGGAAGAAGATACCACCAGGCGCCCCTAGCATGGGTGGAGCCTGGGAACGCCTCGTCAGGTCAGTAAAGACAGCCCTAAAAGTTACACTGAATGAAAAATACCCACCAGACGAGGTTCTGCACACGCTATTATTAGAAGCGGAACATGTGATCAATTCAAGGCCATTGACCCCGGTGAATCCCAATCTGGACCAAGAAGCATTCACTCCCAATCACTTTCTAATGGGACGCTCTAGTGGAATGTTCTGCTCATTCAATGATACCACAATGGACTTACACACATGGAAAGCCACTCAAGCATTAGCCGATACCTTTTGGGCACGTTGGTCGGCGGAATACAAACCCCTGCTGATGCCCCGACCAGGCTCCAATTCCCAACACAAGAACCTGAAAATCGGCGATATTGTCATAATAGTAGACCATACCCAGAGGAGTATGGCCAAGAGAAGTAACTAGAGTCTATCCGGGACCAGACGGACACGTTCGAGTTACCGAGATCAGAACAGCTGCTGGTTTAATTCGTCGCCCGGCCTCTCGCCTCATCGTGATAACAACAACGAACTAATCACCAGGTGTGATGGTGCTTGCGCACGAGGGGGAGATTGTAAATAACAGCTCTAGTTATAACTTTAGATTAGTCCTTTTCTTTGTTATTTTATTATATTAATTTTACCTTGTTAGAAATTTAAGCTTATAATTCTTATAATAATGTTTGTATTGTATGTTAATTTTAAGATGTAAATATTGGTAAATATAAAAGCTGCCATTCGTTTACACTAAACAAATACCACCTACGCCGCTCGCCCATGAGTAAGAACATAAAAGGGCAGCGCGCTCTCGCTCAGCGTTCATTCTATCGTCAGACACCGCCTACGCAACACGCGTCACTTGCAACTTCATATCGCAGCAATTTTTCTCCAACAAGTAGTTTTATTTATAAGGTAACTGAAAAAGTCTACAAAACAATAAAGGGGAGCTACACCCCTTTCAGTAATTTTCCTCTCTGTCTTTTACTTGAAAAACACCTTTTAAAATTTTTTCGACATTTTTCAAAATGTTTACAACGTCTTTCTTAGGATAGACCAGACCACCTCGAGATTTTAAAGTTATTAAACTTGTTTTAAATTGGTCTGAAACTCCAAAAAAAAGTTTGTAACAAGTTTCGCATTTCAGGGAACGTGACAATATTCTAGCTACAAAGCCAGCAATATATGTTAACACACTTTCTGTATATCCTGAAAGATTACTGTACATACAATCAAGTAACTCTTCGTACAAATCGCTATCATCCTCTGGAATTTCTACAAAGGATTTCTTTTCTGTCAAATTATTTATAGTAGTGACTGGGCCAAATTTACTGGAACAAGTTAATATATTAATTTGTTCCAGAGGAATACAGCTGCCGACACCACCGTCGCGAATTTCAGCTCTTATTAAAAGCCTCTTAAACGCAGCTCTGAACTGGACTGCATTCGGATTATTATTAAATCCACCACGAGCTCTGATAGCAGAAAAAAACAATTCGAGGTGATCCTGGCTCACTTTATACAAAGGAAGATATTTTAACAATTTTGTTTCTTCAACCAGATATTTATATAGCTGGATTGTACTCTGCATGTTTATAATCAAGCCAATAAATCCAGTTTTTCTACGAGAGCAAATTACTAACTGACCAGATTGCAGCTTTAAATTGCGAAAGTAAGTAATGGCTCCTTCAAAGAGCGCTTCTATAAGTCCGATGTTTTCAGGGCATACAGCTTTTTTCCAGCCTGGCGGTCGCACCGATTCAAGACGTCAAACACGTCGTTTACAATTCGTATGAAGTTGATTGTCGCTGTACAACCTTCAAATTCCTTAAGCTTTAATTAATTCTCGCAGTAGTTTAAGGCGTCAGCGACTGAATTACTCAAAAGTTGAGTGGCTAAACGGACCTTCATTTTTTGTTTGTCAAACATCAAATGTGCCTTCGTCAACTTAGTCGCCATGTGCAAACCTTCACGATTGCAGTTTTAATAATTCTTCTGAATATTCAAAATCTATTTTCCTGCCAAAATTGTCAAAAAACACCTTCATTTCGCCAAAAGCGTTCCGTATCAGTTTAATGGTATGACATGGATCTATAAAGATGTGTATTCTATTTTCACCTGTTTCAAATGTAGTGACATTTTGATCCTTCATGAGATCACAGCCTAATGAACAAAACATGCTGAAATTTGCAGCAGGTCCGTCACATGTTATGCTCACTATTTTGGCACCCACTTCCTCACACCTTCGGATACACATTTCGACTAAAGTTGATTTTTGTTCTCCCGTTAGAGACGTGATAAAAAAATATCCATCCATGTTTCCATCTTCCATTTATGCAATTCAGTAATATGACAAGGCACTGATTGGCGACATCGAGGGCATCACTGTCGCAATCCATACCACAGTTTACACGTCCATAATATTTTTTTGTTTGCGGATCCCAGCACAGTGACTTTCTTATTGCCATTTCATCGAACATTAATGCGCATAGTACTGGCAAATGACTACTTTGAACTTTTGCTTTTAAAGTGTCAAATGCTTCACTGCAAAAGCCAGGCTCAGCATTTATGTGTTGATACCATTTACTCGGGGTACGTGGATGTGGAAGACAGGTATTATAAGTACTACGCACAAACTCATAAGCTTTCGGGGAAAAAAAATTTAAGGTGAGAGCGAATTTTCTGATTTCCTCAGAATATTGGCTCTCTACAGGAAAACCTTTAGATTTTGCCACTTGCCTTTTTAAAAAGTCTTGGGGTCCTGCACATTCTGCAAGCAAAGCTTGTGACTCTGAATTTATTAAATTTCTTTCCTTTAAATCTTTGATAATATTACTAAAATGAGCAATTTTTTTCGTCTGCCTTCTAACTTTCTCATTAAGTCTTTTTATCTTCTTGGACTGTTTTTGACATTTGTCCTTTAATTTCTTTATGATTTTAAATGTGTGAACCTGCAACCAAATAAAATAAAATTGATGAAGACAAACATCTATATTATACTGGCGTAGCGGAGGTGCTAGCGGCAAAATCTGGCGTAGCGCAGGTGCTAGCGGCTAAATCTGGCGCAGCGGAAGTGCTAGTGACTAAACCTAGCGTAGCGGATGTGCTAGGGGCTAAATCTATGCCACTCCTCTTTGAAGTCTGTCCAGGTTGATTTTGAATGGTAGGCATACAAACAGCTGTGACCTGAAAACCACTCTTTAATATTAACCCTTTAGTTCGCAAGAGATTTTTCTTCTCAATTTCTTATTTTTTTCTTTTTGAGGGGTTTAGTTATGGTCAGAATGGCTCTGGAAAAATGTTAAAAAAAATCTATATTATATACTTTTCGAGAAAACATATGTTGTTCAGGTACGACATTGCGAAACACTGTAGAAAGTAAAAGCTAATATATATGTTGTAGACTATAAACATTGCGCTTTGAATAGAAAATTAGACTAACTACCAAAATAAAAATAAATTGTAAAAAAAAATGTTTATTAGAAAAATTACACAAATACTTTGTAATTATTATCTAATTTTCATCGGCATTGAGCAAAAAGAGGACAAAATGAGGGCAATACTGCTCTTACCATCGTCTTATCATCGGCTTACGTCTACATAGTTCTAGACGTTGACGTGATAATGGTAATAGCAGTTTCTCTTTTCTAGCATGCATAACCTAAGGTTACACTTAACACAACAAACACTAGTATACCCTTTCTTGCAAAACGTGCACCTGCCTTGAGCCACAAATTTTGGTAAGTGGCCTACGTTGTCGTATCAAACAGAACCTGGTGGTCGTGGAGCCACAGGAGTCTTAATTTTTACTGTAGCTTCATTTTCTGTTGCACTTGTATCTATCTGACGTATTCTATTTTTTTGAAACAGTTCACTTACCAACTGCACCCTAAATTGTTTCAGAGTTAGTGTTTTCCGAGTGGTTGGACTGTCTCTTCTATATATTAGCCAGGCGTTATTGACGCATATGTCAAGTGCTTGAGCAAATAACGCCATATACCATCTCTTGGTTTTAAAATTGGAGCGGTATAAGGACACCAGCATGTCTCCTAAGTCTACGCCACCTATGTGAGCATTATATTGCTTAACTATTTGTGGACAATCTACGTCCACCCTAGACTTACTTTCCTTCGAATATCTTTTTATTTTTTCTATTGGGTGCGAATCAATAAACGAACTTGCCAAAGTAACAGCTTTGTTGTCAAACCATTTTACCACAGCAAGCTTTTTATCGTTAGAAACAACCTGTTGGCTGGCACCCCGACCTTTCTTTGCCAGTTCTTTATCAGACGGTAACATATATTTACAGCCTCTCAGTCGGTTGCCTCTGACTGTTCCTAAGCTGAAAATGCCATATTCGTAGCGTAAGTGATGGATAAGCTCGAACGATGTAAAAAAGTTGTCAAAATAGACAATTGCTGGCAAAGTGGTGGTTCCTAAATGTATCTTCACCAGCATATGGGATAAAGTCGTAAATTATACCGGAGACTCCTGCTCGGACAAAAATCTTGAAGCCCCATTTCTTGGGCTTCTTGGGTAAATACTGGCGTCTACTCCCTGCTCTTGTGCCCTTGTAAGGGACCATCATCTCATCCACACTGTAGCGCCCTTCCTGCAAGCAAACAATTCTTACGAATTTTTTCGAGGACAGGTCTTACCTTAAAATAGCGGTCATCATTCGCATCAGTGTTATCAACAAAATGAAGGTATCGTCTTATTTTTTCATATTTTTTTAGCGACATAACATCAGCGATTTCCGGAAACCTCAATTTATTGCTCCAATAGTCACGGTAAGCAGGCATTTGGACCACACCCATCAAAAGAGTTATGCCGATAAAATCTTTTATGTCATCTTCAGTAACGTTTACACTTTTCGAAGTATTATTTTGTACCGAATAAAGATTCGTGTTTTCAGTTATAAGATGTATTATATCGTCAGAGAAAAATTGCTGGAAATAATCAATCGGAGTTTTCAGAGCTGCATCAAAAGGAGGGTTATATTGCGGGAAATCTACTATTGCTGTGTGTTGAAATTTGCTTTTTTCGAATTTGAAGTTCATGGGTTTTCGAACAAACTTCTTCACTCTTTTAGTTTGAAGCCTGGGTTCTATAAGTGCCTTTCTCTTGGACCGGGTTGTTGCTGCTGGCGAGCTGGCCAAAGGTGATAATATAGAGGATACTGAATTCAGCGTGAATGGAAGTTGTTCTTGCGGTCGACCAGTAAGGAACATTTCATGGATGACGGGTGACAATGGAATCGTCTCTTCGTCCGATAATTCGGAGTTGAACTTAGCCGAGTCTTCAATATCAATATTTAAGTCATTTAGAGAAGAGGGATATGATTTTGGTTCGGAACTGCAGTATGTAATATCATCATCTATATCTTCATGTTGGTAATTTTGGATGATTACTTCGTCTTCGGTAGCACTACAACTGCTGTCATCCGAAAGTGCGTTTTCGGGTGGCACAAGTGCCATAATGGTATGGGTTCGCTGCCATTTTGGCTTAATCTGAAGCAAGCAAAAACAAAAAACATGCAAAACCACATCCAAAGCAGAATAAAATTGTTATTTGCAAAATAAATAACAAAAACCCTAAAAAATAAAAAAGATTTTTTTCCACTACGGAACCCTAAATGCTTTTACCCATAGCGTTAGTAATTGCAAGCAGCCCAAAAATTTTATAATATCATAGTTAGTAAAAGTGTAAGCACGAATTTAAATTCAAGCAGTACTTCACAGATAAAAGTGCAGTGTCGTTCTTGAACAACATAGGGATTGTTAGGTACTTTTCTGAGAATTGCGCAGTGTTGGTCAACAACAACATACCATTTCAAAAGCTCATAAATTGAATTTTTGTGGATGAAATGAGCAGGTTTTTACATAAATAGATAAAAGCGTTATTTGCAAAGACATTTTTGATGCATAATTCCCATAAACTAGATTAAAATGCTAAAAATCAATTATTATTTACCTTGCGTCCGTGCATGACCGGTGTTCTCGCCGCCATCTTGCCAAAATGACACTGAATGCTTTTGTGCAACTTGACAGATATATTGTTTTAGGTAGCGTTTTGTTTTTGCTTATAATTAATGTCAATAAAACTAAAACTATTGCAGCAGAAAACCAGCAATATTTTTTTCTTTACTATGTCGTTCGGGTACGACGCTGCGAATTAAAGGGTTAATATAAATATTAATAGAAATAGGAAAGTAAATACTCAAAAATTATATGAATTAAAAAAAAATTACCATATTAGAAGCACCACATCCAGATATTGATTGTGAGTTTGTCTGATTTTGATCATTTTTAAGTAAAATTCTAGACGTATTTGATTGAATCGCAGGCTTAAAACAAGTAATAAAATTATAAGTCTTTTTAATGTTTATTGATTATATCAATAGGATAATCTTAAGTCCACAATCTAAAACATCCTTTACATCACTTTTTGTCCATTGGACAAATGTTGTAATTGGAGACATCACTATCATTTATCAGCCACTATGCAATCATGTTAGAAATGTTTAACACACAATGTTAATTACCAATAAGTTTGGTAAAGGTAAAGCATCGTCACGCAATCTTACTTTATTCAGTGTCCGGTTGAAACATGATTCTTCAAAGTGAAGTGAACAAATATGAATTGTTTTTGTTGACATCTTTAAATTTTCAACACCAATTATTTCCAGCCAAATTTTCTTTTTTCCTTTATTAGTAGGCAGCCTTGAAGCAAAAACATAAAATAACTAATAAAGAACCATAAAATAGCACTATCGATAAATTTAAAAATGCCTAAATGCATTACTCTAGCCCTTCAATAACAACAAATTGATTTCATGCAATACAACCGTTGAAAATAAAGGCAAAACGTAAATTATGAATGTCTTACTGTTGAAACTCTATACGAATGCAGAAGCATAGGTTTCTTATCTAAATCTAAAGATATTTCAGCTGAAACTGCGTACCGGTGCAAAGTTATGTTCGGGTGATTTCCGCTTCTTTTGATGCCACATCCGATTATATTGCAATTAGGCATCTTGCTATTGACGATTTCCAATATAGAACTATAGAGTTCAAACGCAACAACACAGCAAATTACTCCAAATTCTCAAATAATATCCACAGCTCAAGAGCATGTGACAGTTGACGTACCCAACTTTAGTACCAAACAACGAGTTCATAAAATGGCGACCCGGCGTAATTCAATAACGCTAGGAACGAAGGGTTGCCATTATAGTAACTGTCAAAAATAGTATTATCCTTTTTTACTTACGCAAAATTATTGAAGTTAAAAAGAGACGGCAGTATTTTTATGATTCTGGCGTCGATATGCCTCATATTTGTATAACTATTTTTTCTATAGTCAAACATTTCAAGTCCATATGATTTATAAGTCAATGGAAAAACACCAGCAACAACACAAGATGATTGACTGTCTGTCAGTTAGAGCGCGCGATCTTGACAGAACCGAACAGGGTTGCCATTACATTACGGTTAAGTTATCTAGCAAAAAATCGATTTCTTGAATTTCGTTTTTAAAAATACTAAATGTATTTATAGTAAACACGATGAACGTATTATTTAGGTAAAAATAATAATAAAAGACAATTGAGAAGTGGTAAATAAAAAGTAAAGAGTAAATCGCTTTAATTATTTAGAATAATCGATTACAGTGGCAGAACAACCTGAACCTTTTTATTTATAAAAAGAATAACCTGGAACATGATAAACAAAATGATTACTTATCCCATTCATTGCTACTTCAATTTTGTAAAATTTCAAATGTGTGCCACTTCATATTATTATGGATTACAATAGAAAATACACGTGAAAATGTGTATTTTAATATAAATAATAATAAATATAACAATAAACCCTCAAAAAATGGTAAACGCACCAATTGCGTTGGTGGCACTAGCAAGAAAACAGTCAAATACAGTGCCATTCGAGTTAAAAAGGTGTTATGCAACAATATCAATATAAGACAAGAAATATAAATAAAATAACATTACATTACATTATTTACATTTCTTGTCTATTATTGAAATATCTGAAGATCCAAATACCAATATAATATATATTTAGACCAGACAGTTACTATGTAGCTATATTAGTGATAATTAAATCGTAATTATTCATTAATGTAAATAAAAATACTGAGTATAGGAAAAAAAAACGTTTATTTACTTAATATTTGTTGGTGAATTTTAGGTGACTCTTCAAAGAAACTCCAAAAAAGCTGATATTTAGTCAATCGTGTATTGTCTTCGATGACGAACAAAAATGGAAAAAAAATGACAAAACGTACAAATAAAACCTTACATCTAATTACATACTAATTACTACGCAGCGTTGATTTGCTCATTCTAAACGAGCAGGCGTTGGCTCGAACATGCCCCCGGACGTTGGAAGCAGCAGAAGCGCTTTCAACCAAACGCAGAATCAACGGGCAGTGGGCAAATCCTATTAAAGGCTCTTTTGACGACTCCAGCGGATGTTTTGACGTCTGCCACACGAACAATTCCATCCGATCCTGGATGGATGGCGACGACTCTTCCCAATCTCCATTTAAGAGGAGGAAGGTGGTCCTCCTTTATGACGACCAAAGATCCCAACTTCAGCGTGTCTTTGCAGGTATGCCACTTGGTCCTTTGCTGCAGCTCCGACACAAACTCCTTACTCCAACGAGCCCAAAAATGCTGGCGTAGCTGCTCGATCCGTTGGAAACGAGACAGTGAAGCAGTGGAGTGGTTCTGTAGATCTTGCTGCGGAAGTGACGTCAGCGGCCGGCCAACAAGAAAATGACCCGGAGTCAGTGGGGTGCAGTCTGCTGGATCGGATGACAGCGGAGTCAGTGGACGTGAGTTCAGTATCGCCTCAATCTGGACCAACGTGGTGTTTAGCTCTTCAAATGTTAAGTTACTATTTCCCAACACTCGCCTGAGATGATATTTAGTTGACTTAACACCCGCTTCCCAGAGTCCGCCAAAATGAGGAGTATACGCGGGTATAAAATGAAATTTAATTCCGTCATTAGCCAATTGCTCGCCCAAGGAATTGCAATTAGATTTTAGAAACTTCGAAAGTTCGTTGCAGGCACCGACGAAAGAGGTACCGTTGTCGGAGTAAATGTCACTGGGTTTTCCCCGTCGCGAGATAAATCGAGATAATGCCAGTAAATACTTATTGCTGGTTAAGTCACTCACCAGCTCTAAGTGAATAGCCTTGGTGGTGAAGCACACAAAAATGGCTATGTACACTTTTACCAGCCTACATCCGCGACCTTGCCTACTAGCAGCCATGATGGGACCAGCATAATCCACACCAGTGCTTTCAAAGGGATAACCGCCTGGAAGGAGACGCTGCTGTGGCAAATTACCCATCATAGGAGTAACTGTTTTACCCGACATGCGACAACAACGCACGCAATTACGATAACAACTCTTTGCTAGACTTCGTCCGCCTATGGGCCAGTATGAATCTCTAATCGAAGCCAGCAGTAACTGAGGGCCTGCATGCATCAGCTTTAAATGTTCAAATTCGAATAGTAACTTCGTAAATTTGTGAGTGGACTGTAAAAGAATAGGGTGCTTTTTATCAAAGCAAAAAGTTGAATTTACTAAGCGTCCTCCGACACGCATGATTTTATTATCATCTAAAAATACGTTAAATTTTATAAGGGCGCTTTTAGAAGGCAACTTCTGATTATTAATGAGTAATTCATACTCGGGAAATGACTCAATTTGGCTTCTAATTATTACAATATTTAATGCATCCTGCAACTCAATTTGTGATAGAAAAACTATTAGAAGGTATTTTCCTACACAATTTTATAAATCTTAAAACTGTTGCTACACTACGGATCAGCCTTAAATAACTAGAAAAACGATTAAAATCGATGAATATGTGACATTGACTATTATTACTAACACTAGCGCTCAATAAAATACCAGGTCGAGTTTCAGGCAGCAGCTTGTCTGAATCTAACGATTTATGTTGAGATTGCCAATGAGACTGGGCTTGCTTCAAAAAACTGGGACCGCTCCACCACAAGTCCAAAGATTGCAGAACACTAATATCCACGCCACGAGATATTAGGTCTGCAGGGTTCATGGCGGTTGGGATGTGTCGCCAAGTACAGTGCCCCACCTTATCTAAAACTTCACCAACACGATTGCGCACAAATGGCTGAAGCTTAGAAGGTAACATCTGCAACCATCCCAACACGACGGTGGAGTCAGTCCAGCAATAAATATGACTAAACTTTAGTCGCAGTGAACTCACCACCTTCTCGCACAAACGAGCTCCGACCACGGCGCCACACAGTTCAAGTCTTGGAATGGTGGTCGGCTTAATCGGCGCCACTCGACTTTTAGCGACTAACAAACGAACCATGTACTCACCCTGATCATGAGCACTACGTACATAGACGCACGCACCATACGCACGCTCAGACGCGTCTGTGAATACATGTAGTTCTAGTGTAGTATATGCATCGCATATAACGAGTCGTGGAACACGATAATTATTGATAAGCGGCAATGCTTTGACAATAGCATTCCAACTAGCATTAAGTGCCGGGGTTAACGGCTCATCCCACGACAACTTATCTAACCACATACGTTGTAAAAACATTTTCATTGTGACTACACAAGGAGATAATAGTCCTAGGGGGTCAAAAATACGTGCTATGACAGAAAGTACATCACGCTTTGTAATGGAATCCATAGAAGGTAACGTTAAACTTGAAAACCCAAATTCGTCGGAACTAGAAAACCAGTCAAGCCCTAATAACTTATTGGGTTCATTAGATCCCATATCTAAATCTAATGACGACTGAGAAGCTCCGGAGACTAAGTTGGGAACGTTAGACCTCCACTTTCTAAGCAGCATGCCAGCAGATGATAGTGCGTTGGTGACCTCTGTGCGGATAAACAAAACTTCATTTAAATCATCCCCTCCTGTCAAGAGATCATCAACGTAAAAATCATGCTTGATGACGTCAGCAATCCTATCTCTGCTACCTGAGGATGACTCATCCACAGAACGTGAAGTGATCTTAGTGTCATCGGTTTGATAGTCCATCCCTATTTGCTTGAGGCAACGTGTAGCAAGAAACGGTGCACTAGCCGTACCGTATGTGACGGTATTCAATTTATAAACCTTGACAGGATCGCATGCATTATCACGCCACAGAACCTGTTGCAGGTACCTATCAGATGGGTGAACGTATATACATCTATACATCTTTGCAACATCAGCTGACAAGACGAACTTGTATTGTCGAAACCGAAGAAGTATAGATACAAGATCGTCCTGCACTGTAGGACCCACCATCTGCACGTCGTTGAAGGATACCCCTGAAGAAGTAGCACAGCTTGCATTAAAAACTACACGAAGCTTGGTAGTTGTGCTACATTCACGCAGTACCCCGTGGTGTGGTATGAGATATCCACTGGGACTGTCATTATCCTTGTTTTCGGTCATATGTCCTAAAGTCTCATATTCAGACATGAAGTCATGATATAGCTTACCAAAATCAGGCTTGGACTTCAGTCTGCGCTCCAGGGAATATAGACACTTAGAAGCCCTTTGAAAAGATTCTCCTAAGATAGAAGGATCTTGCTTAACAGGAATACGAACACAAAAATGTCCGGTCTCTAAACGTGTCGTATTTTTGACAAAATGCTCCTCACACAACTTCTCCTCGGGTGGATAATGTGAGGATTGTGAGTTAATCTCTTCCAGATTCCAGAATTTTTCTAAATCGGTACGAATTTTATTTAAATCACCGTTACTAGGGGAATCAGTTTGAGTTAAATTGCATGAAATATTATTCGACACTAATTTACCATTATTATAGGTAACAGGGCCAGAAACAATCCAGCCTAACAACGTTTCACACAACACAGGCTTACCTACTCCTAGTTTAATTCTTTGTGAACCAACCAAGTCCCAGAAGAGATCCGCTCCTATTAAGACATCTACTTCTGAAGGCTTGTAAAAGGTGGGGTCAGCTAAACAAATGTCATCTGGTATATTCAGGTCTGAAATGTCGACTTCACGACAGGGCACAACAGACGTTAATGATGGCAAAACAAAACAATAAAAGTTAGCGACATAACTATTGTCTAATGAGGTCATTTTTACATGACATGTTTTACCTACGCGAGAACTTACGTTATTAATGCCATAGACCGAACCATTTATCTGAGTAGTATTTAAGTTAAGCCGTGTACATAATCGTTCCGTCATAAAACACGATGTGCTACCACTATCAAGCAGGGCTCGCACTATGTACTCACGATCATTCTGATCACATAACTTGATAAGAGCGGTAGATAATAACACAGCGCGTTGTTTACGCCCACTACATAACGAACTGAGATCCGCAGACAAAGTTAAATTATTTGCACTCGCATTAGTGCCAGCCGCGGCGTCAGTGGGCGATGACGTTGAAACGGAATGGGAAGAGCTACCGTGTGATTTGTTGTCATTATTGCAAGAATTCGCCGTACCTTTATTCTCCGACGAATGAATCAAAGTGTTATGTCGGCGCTTACATATCCTGCATCCCGGCTTTTTGCATCGGTTAGCAAAATGACCTACACGAAAACAGTTATAACACACTTTATAGTTAGGTATTAATTTGAGTCGGGCGTCTATGCTAAGTGCAAGGAATTGAGAACAACTACTTAAAACGTGATCACCTTTACAGTGCGGGCACAACTTACATAACTCAGTGCTGGAATTATTAGAATCTTGTGATACAACCATAGATTTAATCTTATTGGAATTTGAACTAGGCTTAGAGGGAGTGGGATTACTGCTATTTCGTGCTGTTTCTAATGTTTCTAACAAGTCAGCGCGAAAGCGAATGAATTGAATGAATGCAGCTAATGTTATTTTGCTATCTTTGTCTATACGACCTTTGTGCTCCTCCCACTCACGATAAGTTAACTGGTCTAGTTTCCGACTTACCACGAATATTAATAAAGTGTCCCAATACTTGATGGGTTCATCTAACGATTCCAACGCACGGAGATTTTTATTAAGATTGTCAATCAATCCTTTCAACGCAACAGAGGACTCCTTTGAAATAGCATTCAAGTTAAATAAGGATGACACATGATTCTGGACTAACAACCTTTTATTATCGAAACGATCACAAATTAGCTTCCAAGCTGTATCGTAATTAATTGCGGAAAACTCAATCGCATGGATTACAACAGCAGCAGATCCTTCCAGGGACGCTCGCAAATAATGGAATTTGTTAACTTGATCGATTTCATCGTTACAGTGTATGAGGCTAGTAAAAGTGTCACGGAACTCTAACCAATTGCTAAAACTCCCATTAAATTTAGGTAACTGTATCGTGGGCAACTTAACAGGCTTACGTTGACTGATACGGGTACATTTTTCACTACTCATCGACTCATTATCATTGTTGTACTTACACAACAGCTCCTGTGACCTAGACAGTGCTTTGTAATACTGTGATTCGAATTCAGTACGCTCAGAGAATTGAGCTTTAACATCTTCTACCAGACATTCTAATCGTACCTGTACCTCATCGTATTGCTCATACAACGACTCGATTCTTCCAATCCGTAACTGCAATTCCTTGACCTCACAACTAGTCAACTCCTTGTCACTGGATGCATCAAGGTAATTGATGAACGCAGTCAAGCGACCCTTGTAGCTTCCTCGTTTTTTAACTAGTTCTCTTTCTTCGGACATACTGGGAATTGGATGTAGTCAACCTGGAATTTGTATAATAACAACTTAGGTATATTTTATACAATAATTAAATAAATAACTTAATTTAAGGTACCTACGTTTAGCTACTGTGTTATATCAATTTAACAAAAGATGCTAATACTGTAAATAGTGTTTTAAATATTACCGTGAATACAAAATGAGAATTTTTATTTTTGACTTTTATTTAAGCTACATAACACTCCTCAAAACTTGAACACCTTAATTACCTAACGTCGAATTTTAAGACAATACACAACTAAATAATAAATTAAATTGACTAATACGGTTAAATTAACTGAATAAAGCCTAATTAAGACTTGTTATGTCATCTAACACCAACCTACGCACTAATGGCTGTTTAATATGAATGGTTAACTAAAATACTGCTAAACAATTATAAATGTAGCAAAATATCTACTGAACTTTCACTTTATAAATAATAGAAAGAACGTATAATCGTATGGGCAAATAAGTATCATCAAATAAATGATAAGTACTAGAAACTATTCACAATGCAACAAGTACAATTATGTTAATTTGAATAATATTCAGGAAAATGAACACTAACCTTTTAAAATCCTTAATTATGGTTAAATACTACCTGAACGAGTGTTGGGTGATGATAAATAAACTCAAATATTCTTAACACCGTAAATTAGCTTGACGTCCTTTGTTCTCAATCACGTTGCCGGTGCCGGCTTATAACCTCCTCGGCAAAACTCCACGATTATTATCCAAATCCACTGATTTTTAGCAAATCTTCATGTGAATACCAATCCGGCTCGGTAATGGACCAAAATGTTGGTGAATTTTAGGTGACTCTTCAAAGAAACTCCAAAAAAGCTGATATTTAGTCAATCGTGTATTGTCTTCGATGACGAACAAAAATGGAAAAAAAATGACAAAACGTACAAATAAAACCTTACATCTAATTACATACTAATTACTACGCAGCGTTGATTTGCTCATTCTAAACGAGCAGGCGTTGGCTCGAACAATATTTATGATACTCCCTAAAACAATTGACCTCACAGAAGCCATGTTGCTCGGGGCAATCTGGGCAATAATGGGATGTATCTTTACGAATTTTTTTGTAACCCAACAATCTTTGCAACGCTTACGTAAAACTTTATTTTTGATGCCTTTCCGTTGTCGGGGGCAGGGCTGCAGAACATGCACGGTATTTTTAGGGGGTACATCAATTATTTCTAATCCATTATCATTTAATAATTTTGAAATTACTTCAAGTCGAAAATTGTAGAAGTTCTCTTTTTTTGGAGAAAATATATTATAAAGTGTGAATGAGTTATAAAGAAGTTGTTGAAAAATATGTATGCCAAGTTTTTTATACCACTTGACAGTTTTATGCTCGCAGCAATAATATACAGTGACAAACCAAGATTGTTACCATACTAAAAAATCATTTTATGTCGCCATTGTTGCAATTTTGGTAAATAAAAAACTACCAATTTTAGTAAATTTACAAAAAAAGAGAGTACTACTCTCTTTTTTTGTAAATCAGAGTAGCACACTGAACGCAACTGGTGCGTTGGTGGCATAATATAGAAATTTTATTTAACGCAAATGGTGCGTTGGTAGCATTGAATGGGTTAATAGAATGATTTTCTTTTTGAAAAGTTCTAGAAAATAACTAAATATTTTTTAAGAAGTTAATATTTCATATTTAAATTGTTGTAGGTAAAAACTTTGTGTCCGTGTGAATTTAGTTTTAAAAGTTGTGTAGGCCGAAACCTGGCATTGTTCTTTATGAATGTGGTAGCGCGCTGGCCAGGTTCATCACATGATGCCACAATTCTATTCTTCTTAACTAACAACTCTATTCTTAAAGGTACATACTACATACATTTGTTTTGTGATGGTAATATTACTTATTTGATTTTAATTATATGCATATTTGCAGCCCAATGTGATGCAGGTAACTTTGGTAACTACTGGATGCTTGGTGATAGTGCTTACCCAAACAGACCCTATTTGTTAGTAAGCAGAGCAGAATTAAAATGAAGCACACATTAGAACAAGGAATACCATAGAAAGGTAACTATTAAAGTAGTAGGTCCATATGGTTAGATCTCATAGAAAGCCAAGGCTACTGAAAATCATCTAGTAGTAAGATTATAATCAACATAATTATTTCGTTCTAGAACCTTTGGCATCTGGAAGCGAACATTTCCTGTTGTGGCTCTAACTATGCGGTTATCATTACTTAAGACTCAATCAGTAATAATAGCCACTGCAGTGCTGCACAACATTTGCAGGGCTTATAAGCTAGAGGAAATTCCTGCAGAAGTGGAGCTGCCACCAGCAGAGCCTATAGAATATTTAAGTAATGATGATCAAGACATCCGGATATTTTTACCGCGAAAAGGAGTCGTTTCGACCTAACTCCAACTTTTCGGGGTACATCTGTTCCTGTAACCGATCGGCTCGAGCTCCTAGGCATGGAGTTGACAACCAGTCTCAACTTTGGTGCCACCATTGAGCACAAAGCCCAAACTGCGGCCAAAAAGCTGGGCATCCTAAATAGAGTGAAGCGATACTTCACGCCTGGACAGCTTTTAACCCTCTACAAAGCACAAGTCCGATCCTGCATGGAGTATTGCAGCCACCTTTGGGATGGCTCAGCTAAATACCAACTTGCCGCGCTTGACTCGGTGGAACACAGAGCTAAAAGGCTCACTGGCGACGTAAGACTGGTGGATGCCAAGCTTCACAGCTTGGCTCATCGCCGCAAGGTTGCCTGCTTGTCGGTCTTCTACAGATTGTACTTCGGGGAGAGTGTCCAGGAACTCCACGATCTCATCCCACCGGCCCCCTTCTACCATCGGACATCTAGACGCACTGCAAGTTACCATCCCTACCTTGTTGCTATTCCACCAATTCGCACTAAACGTTTCCAAACGTCTTTTATAATGCGTACAGCAAAGGAGTGGAACTCTCTGCCTGCGTCTGTGTTTCCGAACGCATACAACCCTAATCTCTTCAAAATTAGAGTGAACAGGCTTCTTCTGGGTAAGCTCGCTCCATCGTCGACTTTGTCTCTGTCATCTATGACCTAGACTAGAGTCAAGAGCAAACCCATATTAAATAAAAAAAAATAAAAAATCCGGGAAAGAGCTGATCTTATAAATAATTACTTCCGGTAGCAGATGAAAGTGATTTTTTGTACTTTTATAAAAGATAGTTATGTAGGTATCCAGAAAATAAATCAACATTTCTATAAAACACATGTTTTATTTACAACAAATAAGGAACATTCTGACACATTTCAATAGTTTAAAAGTATACAATTTATGTTGAGTACAAAGAACAAAAGTGAAACTATGACAGTAGCAGAAGTATACACTGTAGTACAGCTAGCAAATCTCAGATACAAAAGATTACAAACATGACGCATATGCTAGCACCATTTAGTTCAACCATTTTAAAGAGTACCAAATGATCCAAAAACACACCACCATCAACAAGACAACTCTCATTGTGATGTGTGAAAATGCAGACACATATGAACATGACATAAACAAAGCAATAGACATCAAAATACACTGGTTACAACAACATCCAGAATATTTCACTAAACCCAAAGATGTAACCAAACGAAATGTAGCTCCTTGAATAAAATAAAATTTAAACATGAGCTCTGTTTGAGATCTTCATCGTTACATTTGAATACTGATGAATAGTACATCAAACCAATAAACGCTCTCATCTCGTTTACATTTGTGTCCACAAGTTCAACCATACTATTATTTTTGAACTTGGTACGGTACGAACTGAGTTTCTGGTTAGTATATCGCACCAGAGATTCTAACATTGTGGGGTCAATCAGCTTACTCCAAAGTTCCGTGTAACCTTCAAATTTTTTTGTTATAATACGGCCTGGTAATCGAATTATATTATGAGCTAAAATGCGTGATGTCCTAGGACGCTCTTGTGCACTCCAAATAAAACCGTTTTTACCTGTGTAGTGTTCTTGTGACTCGTCTGATGATTGTTGACGTTCATCTTCCATAGCAGGTTCTTGTTGCACTTCTAAGATTGACTCTGAATCTTCTTCACGTGAAATGACGTCATCTTCATCGCGTTGGATTTCAGGCTCGAAACTTGGATCTTCATCTTCATCATCAATACCACTAAAGCCATCGTCACTTTCCTCTTCCAGCCAGTTTAATATTTCCTCTTCATGACTTACAAAAGTTCCAGCCGATGTTCTCTTACGAGCAGAAGTTCTTGGTTTAGGGGTGTTACTTGAGATATCCATCTAAAAACAAGTTAAGTACTGTTAGTTTTCCAGCACGACTTAACCCGTGTGTGCTGTATAGATATTGTTTTCTGTAGCCTGTATTACTCAGAGATAATATGTAGGTATACAATTCTATTAGGGAAAGAATAAAAAAAAATCGGCTTACTATTCAAGTTAATTGATTACAAACAAAAGTATAAATCTATCCTAATTGTATGTAGTATAAGTATAGATATAATAGTTTATGAAAATTGGAAAATAACATGAAATAATAAATCATTTAAATTTATTGACTGACATGGTTGTTTAGGAAACACTATGAAGATATAACCATTTGACTGAGGTGGTAATCTCGTGGACACTTACCTTAACGCTGACGTGGTAGTCTTGTGGACACCTTCCCTCCGCTACGCACGCGCTCACTGCGACCCCCCGCCGCACACTGACCGATGCGCGAGCACTCTACGGTAAGGTACTCGCAGCGGTGGCGCTCATATTTGAAAAATTTCGGTAAAAAACGTGATTTTGTATTTCGCGGTGTCTGTGGGACTACCGTGTCAGCCGCAGACGGTTAAGTTTGTAATGAACTGAAATGACTTGAATTTGAATATTATAGTTCTTAAAGCTTAAGTAAAAAAACCATTAAATAACTACTGAAATACGAAAAAAAAATATTCTAAAATATCATTTTTTGTTCCTACAATAGCTTAACAAGAATTTCATATAGGCACTTCAATTAAAAATATATATTACTAGTAGCGCCCCGCAGTTTCACCCGCGTATTTCCCGTTCCCGTGAGAATATGGAGATAAAATATATTACTCGCTGATAATGTAGCTTTCCATTGCTGAAAGAATTTTTCAAATCGGTCCAGTAGTTTCGGAGCCTATTCAATTCAAACAAACAATCAAATCTTTCCTCCTTATAGTATTAGTGTAGATCAGATGACATGCCAACATTATGTTAGTTCTTGATAAGCTATTGTTGGAAACAAGCATGAGGCGTATAGAATCAAAGGCTGCAAAGTGCCAAGGGGTAAAATTTTAAGGAGCTGAAAAAAACGTTCTATGAGGTTCATAGCAAAGAGGTTCTATATGTTTTGGATTTAACATGTAGAATGATTGATATTTTTATAATTTTTAATTACTTTAGTCAATCTTATGCAATAATAAGATGAAAAAAAGAGAATTACTAAAATCACTTTGCATCCTTTGATACTAACATTTGCGTTTTGCAGGTTTTGATCCGTTCTGTAAGCACATTGCAGTTTTTGATAGTAACTGACGCCATTTTGTTTTATTAGATTTAGGGATGTGCCAAGAAAGAAAAAAGCGACGCAACGATGAAGAAAATAGAACAATATATTATATTAACAAAACATTTTTACTGTTATTTTATGAATAATATTATAATAAAAACTACTCATATTATAAAAGAGTAGAGTTTATTTGTTTGGTTGAACGTGCTAATCTCGGGAACTACTGAACCGATTTAAATATTTTTTTTGCGTTGGATAGCGTATTTATTGAGGAAGGCTTATAATGTAACACCACGCTACGACCTAAGGGAGCGGAGCAGTACGGTTTCTACGGGATCGCGGGTGAAACCACGGAGGGAAAGCTAGCGCTAAATCAAAATAAAACTCATTTTTTTAATCATCACCGAAAATTATTATTCCTAATTAAATTACTGTTACAAAATATTTTTTAAACATAATCTTATGATTAAATCAAATTTTTAAATCTTTTTATTTAGCTCCTTTTCTCCGAATTATTTTTTGCCAGTACTTTACCAGTAGGTATTAATATAAAAAATAAAAAAATAGTAGAAGTGGCTTTGATATTTTCTTTAAATTCTTAAATCCGCACTCTCTTCCACATGATGATCACAATAGTTCTCATCATTTTCTTCTTCTTCTATATCTTGTGAAATAGGCGATCTAATAATGTTCAGGTAAAACTCGCATTCTTCATTGGTTTCCCAATTTTCCCCAAAATGTTTTTTCAATAGTGCTTGTACATCCACTAACTTTGCACGTTTCATAGAAGCACCTTGTTGCACGATGGTTGGTCGAATCATATCCGTTTTCATTCCAGATTTGCAAACATTACATGATGTGCATACATCTGAATTAAAATGTGGCTCGCCACGGATGAGAACATTGCCTGGAATCTTAGACCTCTTTAGAATGAACCTTTTGCATTCAGAGATTTTGAAAGGCCATTTTGCCGTCGGTTTGAATATATGTTTTGCGGCTCCCTTGAAGTCCAGCATTTCGATTTCGGTCATATTTATCACGGTGGCATTTGTTTTAATTATTTCAATGTATTCTTCAGGCCGAATTATGACTTCTTTTTTTTTCAATATCTTTTCTATATTTCCAAAAACTCTGTCTGGTGGCATGAATGAATGTCCAGTAATTGGGAATATGATTTCAACTTTCTTCACAGATGGGTTATTGAGTAACCACCGTGACAGCATACACAGCAATATACTGTTTTTATTTTGTCCTCCGCAACCGTCTGCAACTAAACGCACAGTGGTGATTCCTTCTAAATTACTTTTTTGTAAACAATCATACACTGCAGAGGCTATCTGATTAGATGTTTTAGGAAACTCGTTCTCGGTCCAAACGTACGCAAAAGTTGAGTCCTTATTTAATTTGTCTTTCGAAGATCCTTTGACAATCGTAAAATTGTATAAATATATTTGGCGACTATAGTACGCACTTTGGTCGGGTACTCGTGGCAGAGGACTATTTTTTTGGCAATCGAAAGAGAATGTTACCATTCCATCAGCTTTTTCTTGTAGTAGTTTAAAAAACGCTTTCGCTCTAAGCTTGTGCACTCTTGCTTCAATCATTAGGTCTTTTTTCTTTTGATCGTCACGTTCCTTTTTTATTCTCTCATGCAACTCTATGCACTTTGAACATGCATCTGTTCTTGGAGAGCCGAACCCTAAATTAAAGTCTTTATTGAAAACTCCTCGAAAAAATGACAGTTTAACTGTAGATTCAGGATTTTCTTCTATAAACATTCTGTAAAGTTTGTTAATACTTAAGTCACTGTGCAGGTATTTACGCTCATGAGTCGAAGATCGACAGTAATGAGACTCAATGCATTTAAGTTTCATGATGAACTGCCGCACCAAATCCCTATGGCCCCTAAATTTGTTTTCTTTCCGGTTACCTCCTCGGTTTTCTGTACCACATCGTCCCGTATAAAAAAAAAGCTTCATTACAAATTCCACTCTACATCTTTTGATTTGAAGGGAACTCAAGAAGAATTTTTGACAAACACGAACGAATTCATTATTAGAATTTAAAATCCGGTAATGAGTGGTAAAATCTTTTCTTGACCTCTTGTTTTTGCTATGACGTCTCCTTTTAACTTTTTTACATTTGCAGAACTTGAGTATCAGTGCGTCTTGGATTTTTTTTTCATTTGAAGCATAAAAACGTTTATGAAACTTTAAAAGATCGTTCATTGTGATCGTTTCACATAGATATGGTGATTTGGCACCATGCTGGCATTGGACTCGGATCGGTGCGTATTTTGGGGTATATCTGTAAATAAAAGATTATCTGGTTTAGTAAATGGAATTAGTGAAACAAATATACTCGTATAACATGTAGCGTAATTTGCGAGCCTCCTGTGGTGGTGTGGTGGTTGTTATACTCATCAATAAGAACAACTTTTACTATGGGGCCGACCATGTAACCTCGAAAAATAAAACAGAGCTTTTATACATTGTGTCGAGTTACGCCAACAAAAATTTATGAAAAAATTGATTTTTTTTTCAAGTTTTCAGTGTCGGTTCCATAGTAAATCTGTTCATAACGTATGTATAACAGCCACCTTAGAAGATATGCGTTAATTACGTTACTTGTTACATAGGGAGTTACTAGATATTCATATAAATATATCATAGATAAGCACACAAAAATCTACTTATTTAACATTGCAATCACTGAAAACAAAAAACGAAAATCAAATCGGTAGGTATTCAATATACCGATATCCGCCCCACTCAACCGGAATCTAACTCGTATCGCGGTACCCGTACCTCGGATGGATCACTTTGCTTCCAAAAATACAGTGGCCGGCATTAAAATAACATAAAATAATATTACTCTATGAGAATACCAAAGAAATAGCGTACCTATGTTGTCTACCTATACCTACCGTTTTAGATAGAACATTTCGATAAAAGCGAGAGCGCATGGCACATCACTAACCTTGCTCTTTTAGCTAAGTTCCTCTTCCATTTTTCTGGCTCTCGAACCCGTTTTCGTCCTTTTCCAACATTTGCAAGTTGCACAAGAGACTCCATATTCACTATTTTACGACAAATTAAGCAATAAAACGTGTTATTTTAACTACAATCGCTAAAATAAAAACCGCTGTTGCTAACGTGATTGCATAGAAATCGCCATCTTGCTTTTCCAAATTCAAGCTCTCTGATTGGTTGTTTTGTGACATTGTCGTTTTTGATTCTAACATGGTGGTGTTTTGCAGCCTTTGATCCCAAAGCTAATTTTTAAACAGGTTTTTGGTGGACTTTTGCTGTGTTTGTTACTGAATTTTAAAACTGAATAGATTCAACATAACATTTTCTAGATGGCGCTATACTCAGTTAATATTTGAGTAGTTTGGACTTTTGCAGCTTTTGATCCTATACGCCTCGCATGTCCAATTAAATAATCACTGCTTCCTTAACTTTTCTAACTCTAATTTTCATTTTTCAGTTTCCAATAACAGGTTTTCGTTTTTTAACTTAAGTTGTAAGTTGTTTAGTCTCTAGTGTTCATTTTCTAAATTGATGTTTATTAATTTAGCATCCACACACTGTTTTTTGGCACTGAAATATTCTGCTATTGCCACTGCCATTATTCCTAGCCTTGCAATCATCGGTTTTCAATTTCTTTTTCACTGAAAAAAAAAACAATATTGTAGAGATATAACAATATAACAATGGCAAACATGCTTTACCCCGACTTCGTCCCTATGTATTTATATTGTTGAATTAAATAAGCTTTTAAAAAGTTTAACCAGGTGACAGCTTTGTCTATGACCCTCCTCATTGTCTATTATTGTACATCGTGTTCTTGCTGTGCAATTGAAGAATAAAAGTTTTCATATTCAATTAATTACCATCACTTAATTGATAAAAACACCTTTAACCCTATAGGTTATGGGCCCAGGTAGACTCTGTAATCGAAATCTCATAGAAAACAGCAAAAGAAAAGTTACAATCGTTGTTAGAACAAATTGACAAGATAACCTCAAAATGGATTCCCGCGCGACAATGAATTTAGACAAATTCGATGGACAGAACTTCAGGCAATGGAAATTTCAGATAAAGTGTGCACTAAAAGCAAAAGGGATCGACATTTCGGTGCCTAGACCATCTGTAAACAGTGTTGAGTGGACGAAAAATGACGGCATGGCAATGTATATTTTGACCTCTTCGATGGATTACAAACAAATTACCTTGATAGAGAACTGTGAAACTGCCATGGAAATAATGTCAAAACTAGAATCGATATGAACAGAAGAGTGAACTATGTAAAATGTTAGTTCATGAGAGATTCTATCAGTACAAAATGTCTACAAGTGACAGTGCCGCTCAGCACATTTCTAAAATCGAATCTTTATTCTTTAGCCAAGCAGTTAAAAGAAAGTGGTGAAAACATCAGTGAAATGGCTGTGATAACAAAAATACTTGGAACATTGCCTCCCAAGTATATATCACTCCGTCAAGCCTGGATGTCATTGGATCCAGCGAATCAGACTCTTGTCAATTTAACTGCTCGTTAATTGGACGAAGAAGCGAGTTTGCAGTGTGAAGACGAGCAGGAAACGGCTCTCCTTGTGGCTAACAAAGGTTGGAAGAATAACCCAAAACAAAATGATCAGAATAAAGGTGCTGGTGGTTCAAATCAAAATAAACCCACCAAACACAGGTTCGAGTGTTATAATTGTGGAAGGCGAGGTCATTTTGCTCGAGAATGTCGTGCTCCAAAAAAATCCAAGCCCAGAAAACCTCAACAGGAAGGTGCAGATTTATTAGCGTTCAATATAGAAACCAGTTTTAATACAATTGAAGAGAATGCTTGGATTTTAGACAGTGGTGCCTCTGCACATATGACATACAGAAAGGAGTTCTTTTTAAATCTTTTTGAATGCAGCCAGAAATCATTGACATTAGGAAACAAACAATCAGTTGAAGTGGCCGGCATCGGCAAAGTGTTAATAAAGAGATATGTCAATGGACAGTGGGAGGATAGTGAGCTGCATAATGTGTTATATGTTCCGAATTTAAGAAGGAATTTATTTTCAGAAGGTGTGATAATGCGTCAATCCTAAATGATTATAAAGAAAGATTCTAGTGCACTAATTTATAAAGGTAATGATTTGGTAATGTGTGCAAGAATAACAGAAAACAACTTGTATGAGTTAAAGATAAAAGCAGTGGTCACAAACACCTGTAACTTAGTCCAAAGTAATCAAAATAATATTAAAATATGGCACGAAAGACTGGGACACCTTAACCTAAAACAAATCAAGAATATGAGTGCTAACAATGTTGTAGAAGGTTTGACACTAAGTGACAGTGATCAAACTGACTTTGTGTGTGAAGCATGTGCATATGGGAAACAATGCAGATTTCCATTTCACAAGTCTGTACGTGGAGAACTACAGCCAGGTGACCTGGTGTATAGTGACATCTGTGGCCCTATGAGTCATATATCTATTCAAGGTATGAGATATTTTGTTCTATTCAAAGACGCTGCTACAAGTTACAGACATGTATATTTTATCAAACAGAAAAGTGATGTGATGGAAGTATTTAAGAAATACAATGCTATGATCAAAAATAAGTATATGCACAGTGTAAGGATTTTGCAAACTGATAACAAATCTTTCGAGGACTACCTGAACAAAGAAGGTATAGTACATGAACGTACTGCACCTTATACGCCTGAACAAAATGGGCGTGTAGAGAGAGAAAACCGCACGATTATGGAGAGTGCACGCTCAATGTTGTATGCTAGGGATGTACCACTAGACCTATGGGCAGAGGCTATCAATTGTGCAGTATACTTACTAAACAGGACTTCCTCCAGCCAGGGTCCTCAGAAAACACCATTTGAACTATGGAATGGCATCAAACCTCATTTAGGCCATGTCAAGATATTTGGAAGCATAGGGTATGTACACATTCCTGATCAACTTAGAACTAAACTTGAAAAGAAGAGTGAGAAAATGATATTAGTTGGGTATGATAACAACAATTATAGGATGTTCAGTCCAGAAAACAAAAGGATGAAAATATCAAGAAATGTCATCTTTGATGAACAGCATGTTCCAGATATAAGGAAAAATATTACACAAATATGCTTGGATGATGAAGAGAGAGTAGAGCAAGAAAATAAGACGCAAGGAACTAATGCAGAGGATACTCTCATAGAATCTACATCATCAGAGAACGAGGGCAGCTTGCAGAGTTGTAATAGTGATGACCCTACATATGAACCCTCTCAAGAGATAGATGATGACACAATCCAGAGCAATATAAATTTGAGACCAAGACATAATAGGATCTTTGAAGCTAACCTAGTAGAATTTTAAGTGCCACAAACATATAATGAAGCAATGAAGAGTCCACAAAGAGATGACTGGTTGCGAGCTATAGATGAAGAATTGCTTGCACATAAAGAGAATAATACTTGGACTTCAGTTGAAAGGTCTGGTCAACGTACTCTTACTACAAGGTGGGTTTTCAATATCAAGAGGGATGAGAATAACCAGGTTAAGCGGTTTAAAGCTCGTTTGTGTGCACGTGGTTTTAGTCAAATTAAAGATATAGATTACCAAGAAATATTCTCTCCGACAACGAGATATGACTCTATAAGAATTATCCTTTCTATTGCAGCTAGGTATGATTTAGAAATTCAACAATTCGATGTAAAAACTGCCTTTTTGAATGGGTATTTAGATGAGGATATTTTTATAGAAATGCCAGAGGGTGTGTCACTTAAAACTGATTGTGTTTTAAAACTTAATAAGTCTTTGTATGGTCTTAAGCAGGCATCTCGTTGTTGGAATAGAAGATTTACTGAGTTCTTGGTAAAATATGGTTTTAAACAATCTCAGGCTGACAATTGTGTTTATATAGGTATATTTGATGGGGTAAAAGTATTAATAATTTATGTTGATGATGGGTTTATAGTTTCTTCCAGTTCCTCAATGATTAAAAAGATTATAGAATATTTAAAACAAGCATTTAAAATTAAAGAACTAAATTTGAAATATTTTGTGGGGATAGAAATAATAAAAAGAAATAATTGTATCTGTATTCATCAAAGAGACTATATAGAACAGAAATTTTGTATGAGTGATTCAAATTCTGCTAGTACTCCAGCAGATGCAAATGTAGTTATTACAAAGAAATTGGATGAAAGTATTGTTAACTTTCCTTACAGAGAAGCTATAGGCTCCTTGTTATTTTTGAGCTCTGTTTCAAGACCTGACAGAAATGTCAGGTCTTGAAACAGAGCTCTACTCAAGACATTACACAGATATCTACTCAAGACATTGACAGCAAATGAAAATTTGCTGTCAATGTCTTGAGTAGATATGTTAATAATCCAAGTCAGCAGCATGTGAATGCTGTAAAACGTGTTATTAGATACCTAATAAATACCAAAGATTTGTGTATAAAGTATGGAGAAAGCAGTGATCTCACTGGCTATTCAGACTCAGATTTTGCAGGCGATGTGGACACGCGTAAGTCTACTACAGGGTACATTTTCAATATGAATGGAGGACCCATAACATGGTGTAGTCAGAAGCAGAAGACTACTGCTCTCTCCACTACTGAGGCTGAGTTTGTATCAGCTTGTGAAGCTGCAAAAGAGATATTGTGGTTACAGCAACTATTGTCAGATTTAGGTGAAAATATTAAATATGTTCAATTGTATGTTGATAATCAGAGCTCCATTAAATTAATTAGCAATCCTGTTTATCATAAAAAAACAAAGCACATAGATGTGAAATACAATTTTGTAAGGGAAAAGGTTGAGTTAGGTATAATTAAATTAAATTATATTCCTAGAACAGTCAATTAGCAGACATGTTAACAAAAGCGTTACGAGTTCAATCTTTTGCCTAGCTTAGAGATCAAATTTTTTATAACTTATGTGATTAAATTTCAATGGGAGATATATGGTTAAACTAGTGGTGGGTCGTTGACGTATTTACAGTCGACGAAACGAGACTGGTTTACCGTCTACGATAAACTAGTTCATAAAACAGTTTAATTTTCGACTAGTTTACTTCATAGACTGAACAGCATTTTATCCGCGGTTTAGTGAACGATCGGATTAGTTTACGGTCGTTTACTTAAAAACTTGTTTACTAATCGACTATCAATTAACGAATTGTATCTACTTACGAAATGAATGAACTTCCCTTCATACTCTTTCCAGGCTTAGGACTGGCAGGCTGACAATAAACTTGTATGTTCACGTACATACAAGCCTGGCGTATTTAGAAGTTCTTTTGATTTTATGTACATAATCAGCTATTTACAGTTTTACACTTTATGTAGGTACATATTTACATATTATTTACACTAGACTATTCACATATAATTTTGGAATCTGTTTTCTTCCATGTTAACATTTAAAAACATTATCTTCTCTACTTTACTTGCCGTTAACCTGGTTCTTCTTTGGTTAAGTATTAACCCTGATTTTGAGAACATCCGCTCGCAAGGAACGGATGTTGCGACTATGTTGCAGTGTTTAATGAAAAGTTTAGCTAGATTAGGGTAGACATGTTGGTGGTTTTTCCACCATTGGAGTGGGCTGTTCCACTCTCCCTTTTCATTTTTTCGAGGTAATATGTCGTCCGCTAAATACATGTCTACTTCTTTTATGGCTTTTGAAGTAGGAGTACCGACGGATGTATTTTGTTTTATTAAATTGTCGAATATATCCCAAGGGCTGTAACCATCGTTCTGATTCTGTGAATCTGCAGCCGCGGTTGGTGTATCGGTTGTCCTCTCATTTTCCGCTATCAAAGCAGCGACAAGTCTCCTCACTTTTTCTTTTGTTTTCGTTGCTTCATTTGTGTCAGCAAACGCCTGCATTTTAAAACGGGGATCCAAAAAGCAGTTCAGAGCTAGTGAACCGCTTTGCTCTACTCCCCGGAATCGATCATTTAAGCCCGATTTTAATAATAATGTAACGTCATGGACTTGTTCGGAAAATTCAGCATTCTCTATGATTTTTTTACATGCTTCTTTAAGGCAACGTACCATAATGATAACTGAGCTGCCAGTTAAATATTTTTGTCCACTCATTGCCCTCGTCATCTCCTCAAACGGGCGTAATACTTGACAAAGCTGAGCACAATTTGTCCAGTCTTCGTTTGAAAGTTGTGGTAAATCCTTGTCCACAAGTGCCAATGTTGACCGCACTGCTTCTTGCAACTCGACCATTCTTTCTATCATATAGTAGACGGAATTCCAACGTGTTTCGACTTGTTGAATTAGACGCTTCGGTTCCTTATTTTGTTGTACTATTTGATATTTTGCAAGTCTTTCCGAAGATAACAAGCTTTTTTTGTAATGCGCTACAATTTTCTTTATTTTCTCTATCAGAGTTTGAAATATCTGAAGTGCATCATCCACTAACAAAGTAAGCGTATGTGCAAAACACCCAAAATGCTTAAATCCAAGACATTCTTTTATGGCTTTTATCATATTGGCCGCATTATCGGTTACCGCAAAGTTTACTTTGTCTTTTAAATGCCATCTATTAAGAATCTCTCCTAATTCTGAAGCGATATTTGAAGCTGTGTGGCTCCCAGAAAAACTACAGCAACCCAATAGCACTGTTTTTAATTCGAATTCTCGGGTTATGTAATGACCCGTGACGGCAATGTAACTCTCTGTTACTCTTGATGTCCAAAGGTCAGTAGAAATGCATATTGTCTCTACTTCTTCAGCTACGCGAATCTTGATTTCATTTTCAACTTTGTTATAAGCTTCTTGTAACAGTGACCCGGACAATGTTTTTCTGGTCGGTAATTTAAATCCGGGAATCCATCTACAGAACTTTTTAAACGCTCGTTCCTCTACGATGGAAAAGGGATGGAAAGAATCTATGCATAAATCCAGCAAATCTCTGTCGATTTGTTTTTTTTGTTCGATGCTAATTTTTTTACTAATAAAAGCATCTATAACTTTTTGTCGCTTAGCCGGCGGCAGCGCGAACCGCGGTTGTAATTCAAAATGAACCGCAGAACTCAAAGAAGTACCTGGAGTGGGTTCCGCTTGCAATGCATCAGATCGAGTTTCCGGACCGGACTGGTCATCACCTCCAAACACCGACAAGTAAACTGAAGGATGCTTTCTCCGTAAATGACTTTTTAAATTTGCGGTTGAAGATTTAAAACTTAAAATATCTTTGCATTCGTTGCATGTTGCTTTAAAGGTGCTATTGTCTTTTTCAAAGTGGTGCCAAATAACACTGTTGTTTTTACGGACCGACATAATTAATATTTACAGTACTTACTATAACCCGTCAAACTATTTTTATACACTATTACACAATACACTATTTACAATCACTTGTGTTCATTAATTTATTCAGTACTTTGTTATAAACTAATTTATAATAATAGGCTATAACACTTAGCGGACGTACGGACGGAAAAAGTAATGCGAAAGTTTATTATTTCACTTGACCGACACATTACGCATTTCAATCAGGGCTAAAAAAATAACGTAAACAAAATTCAAAAACATTAATTAATTAATCAAATACAGGTTCGTATCTATTGCATTGGAATAGAGTCTATTTTAGATTTGACAGCATTCACATCGTGTTCGTTTCTGCATGAGAAAGAGAGAGAAACAATAACAAGCCGACCGCACGCAACGTCGCATCGGCACTCGGCAGTCTTCGTAATCACTCGTTCCGTTCCGTCGTGCGTGGACTACGCGAAATCTAGTCGGGTGCATCGTTCATGATTTCATGAGCAAACGCTTCGGCAGTCTTCGTAATCACTCGTTCCATTCCGTTGTGCGTCGACTATGCGAAATCAAGTGTGCATGTCGTTCATGAGTAAACTAGTTTATCCGTGAACCGTAAACCAGTCGAACAGTTGACGTCAAGAAAACAGTCTAAAAAAACAGTTCGTTCATTCAACGCCCACCCCTAGGTTAAACTTTTAGTGGGAGTGTTGAATTAAATAAGCTTTTAAAAAGTTTAACCAGGTGACAGCTTTGTCTATGACTCTCTTCATTGTCTATTATTGTACATCGTGTTCTTGCTGTGCAATTGAAGAATAAAAGTTTTCATATTCAATTAATTACCATCACTCAATTGATAAAAACACCTTTAACCCTATATACATGGACAAAATATAGTTCCATTGCTATATGAAAGAGCAAAGAAACTATTATACACATAAGGATTTCAATGGCTTATTACCTGCCCTAGGTGTACTAAATGTGAACCTCTTAAATTTGTTAGGTGTAATGTTGTGATCAATGTTAGTTATCACCTTACTATCAGTCATAACAACACCACCACCATCACAGATCACAGTCTCAATACCCTGCTCTACAGGTATTAGAACTGCATCCTCAACTAACACCCTTGCATCACAAAATCCATCACCGCTACCACCATCACCATCAGTGCCACCACCAATATCTAAATCCACTATCTCCCTGTCACCCCCAAATGGTACTGTGAATCCACTGGCAGTACTTCCTAGCAAGCCAGTTACGCGGTCTATAATGTCGTCTGGGGGTATGTAGTCAGCAGGTCCACAACCAGTCTAGAAATAATAGTCAATATTAATATTGTGGGATTGATTAATTATGTTTAATCTTACCTAAGAAATGCCAGGTACTGTAAATGTACCAACCTTCAATTGGTTCATCCTGATTTTAGTGCAGCGTTTGCGTGAGTTCTTTTTTAAGTTTTCCTACTTCAAACGCAGCTGCTGCGGTGTTCTAGGGCCGTTTGTAGCATTGGCATTAAAACAATCTTCCAAACGAATCGAACAAAAAAAAACAAGCATAAACTCATCTAGAATGGTGCCACCCCCGCACCGAAAAGGCGCGAAATAAGATGCATCAATACTACGAGCATACAATTAAAGAATAAATACTTACAATTTTCGCAGTCCATTATAAAAAAAAATCTGGTAGATAATAGACACACAGATCAAATAAAGTTTAATTTATAGATAGAGAGAATTATTACGAATGATCAATAATAATATTTGGGTTTTGGTAGACACGCGAATTACGTTTGCTGCGATCGGAGGATCGAAAAAAACCGAAATGATTTTAAATTAATTTAATTACTGCGACTAAATAAATACTACAATAAATCTCGCGATTTTTTATCTGTCGCTCAATTGTAGAATGCATTGCATCGCATTCCATTTGGGTATGACCCTTCTCAAGGTATTTTTGGACTATTACTATACCTGTCTTAGCGGCTACGAATAGAAGTGCATTGGAAAGAATAGAATTTCTATTTTGGTACGTGCATCCATCGCTGTATAGAATCAATTTGCGAATGACTTCCGTGTCAACATAGTTAATTATGAAATCAACTATAATACTTGAAAATTCGCCAGCTGTTAACCACCAAACCAAACCAAACCACCTTCAGACTCATCCCAGAGAAAACAAAACACACAAATCCTTCTTTGGTTTTAAGATTATTTATCGTAAAATTATGCACCTTGAGCTTCATCTTGTAATAAAGCGCTGAAGCTTTTAAATACGGACAAAGCAAGACAGCTTGCAGATCCATTGTAAATACAGCAACAGAATCATCATTTTTTGCTTTATCTTTCTCTTTCTGGCTTTGTGCTTCAGTTTTCTGAATTAAATGTAGTTGATAATCTGTATCACTAACATTTCCAGCCTTATGACCACAGCAAGTGTCACACTGGTCTTTTTTTGGACGAAATAAGGACAAATTCAGGCTCTCAAATACTTCCCAAAATGTCTTTTAAATATTTTAAATATTCATTAAAAAGCGCCGATTTAGGCCAATAGGGTTCTAAGTATAGTTTTGTTGTACTCTTTCTGTAATAGTGTCAGCTTCGGCAGAGAATGGAAGAACTGTCTCAGTAATTCTTTTTTCAAATTTTTTGCTTGTTCTCTGTTGCTGTTTCTGTCTGAAACGGGCACTGTATTCCTTAGAACAGTGTTTTCAACCCAGTTATGAACAGACCATTCACCGATATTTATCGTGTTTAAAAACATATTTTTACAGACTCTAAATATTGCCCCGTTATCTTTAAAATGATACTTATATGAATAACTTCTGCGGGAGTTAGAGCTAGCCGTTTTTTTTGCTCAGTACCGCTTTTCAGTACAAATGATGACACGAAGCAATGTTTTGCTTCCCTATTCAGTGACCAAAAATGCTCGAAAATCTGTAATCTTGAATCATCCGAGAGTTTATAGCATTCAAAATATTTGGCGTTGTTGTTATGTTCACACCGAGGTTTCATTTCTTTTGGCGCCTTTTGTACATCGTAGACAATTTTTCCCTCTTCGTTTTTTCTTCTTCCCAGATATCCCTCACCCTTCAATCGTTTGTTTTTTTGTTGCTCATAAATCCATTGAGATTTATCACTTTTTCCTCGTTTAGCTTTTTTCTTTGATAATTGGAGATTTCCCTCAAAATTTCAGGACTGTCATTTGGCTGAAAATTCGGATCTTGCACAGAGTCGTCGCTGCTGAAATTTGTATCATCTTCAGTCTCTAAAACTTGTCAATTGAGATTCTCAGTGTTTTCTTTATTTCCTATAGTAGAAGTAGACGGTTCCGATGGTGAAATTTTGGATACTGTGTTTGTTTCATCATTTTCAAAAGCGGAATTTTCTGTAGATGGAAGATTTTCCAGTGTCTGTTCTGAAGACATCATTGCAGACCATTCTACTAGTCTATCAGTATTTAGATCTGACTGTAACAAAGACGGAGATTCGTCTAAGTCAGCAAGGGTGATTAAGTCTTCTGGTGGCGGATGGTTCTTAAGACACGCCGCCACTAATTTTCTGCTTCTACTGAACATTTTTCCTAAAAAAAAAGTAATATTACCAATTTAATTTTAAAGAAAAATCGTAAAACCGGTAACAGTCATGGCATGAAAACCTCGTATGTTGTTTGAATTTACAACTATACGTGGTTTTCACGTGTGACTTTTAACTTATTGCTGTCAAGTCATTACTAACCTAATATTTGCATCCGTTATTGATCATAAATTAAGATTCCCTAAGATACCACTTTATTTTTACTATTGGGAGTGAATAGTTTGATGATTTAATTCCGTTAAAATCTTACGTGAAAACCTAGTATGTCACTAGTTGGTTTGCATGACCGGTGACATACGGGGTTTTCCTTGTAATATTCCCGCCAAATAAACGAACGCATATTTATTGCTAAACAACAACTCCCCAGTTGTAAAAATACAACCAAAACGTACTTAAAAATATAAAAATTGAAATAAAACTTACTTCAGATCGGTTTATCCACAATTTTTCATGAAAATCTTAATAATACACAGCAACGCCCACACCATGCACTTTTTACGTGGTTTTCTCACTTGTGACAGCAAGATGGCCGACGAGTCATAGATGAGAGGTTTTCGTTTTACTCGATAGATGGCACTAGTAGTCATATACTGGGTTCACAGTTTCGCTGTATTATAAAATACGTGGTTATCATAAGACAAAAAAAAAATATGTTTTTTTGACATACGAGGTATTCATTCTACAGCGACGATATAGTAGCGCTATTTAACGTGCTAAAATAGTCGCCGTTCTAAAGGGGGAGGCCCCTTTAGAACGGCGACTATTTTAGCACGTTTAGTGAAAATGTTGCCGGAAGTCGGCCAAGACTTTCATTCTCTTCCAGGGTTGCGGCTGGTGGTTGCTGTTTCTCTTCCATAGTGTTCGTAATTACGATGATAACGAGTATGCTTGCAATAGATAGTACTCCATAGAATGGGATCGTAGTGTGATAAAGTCCGTCGGTGAGCACGTTTTCAAGTTGAACAGGTTTCTGGATCATGAGTTGGTCCTGGATGCTGTGTAGTCCTTGGAGATCAATAGAGTTCAGATTGACGTGGGTAGCTGTGGTGGCCTGCTTCTCAGCATCATAGGGTATCTTCATTAATTTTAAGGGTTGGCCGTTAATTTCATCGTAAACGTTCGCAATGGTGAACTCTTCAGATTTCAAATAACATCCAGTAGGAATCGTTGCCAGGTACCTGCCCTGGAGCGATGTGTAGTCCTTCCGGTTACAAGTTAGTTGTATCTTCGTTTCTTGGGGAAAGGATAGGACGTAATGTTGGTCGTCCAGCTTCTCCATGGCTTCTCTCATCAAGGTGACTGTGGTAAACCTGCAGGAGTCTTGTAGAACTTGGTTGGTGATTAACTCCTGGACGCAGTCAGCTTTGGTGCGAATCTGGTGGGTAATATCTTTCTCACAGAGGTACCAGTCTTTCGACTTCGGGCATTCAGCCTCTATATACACATATGACATCTCGTCAGTTGCAAGGAAAGGGAAGGGTGGAAAAAGGGCCTGTGCAATTGTGCATGCTTATTAGGTACCACAGCGAGTCTATAAATATCGTAACTATTTTTAGAAAAGATTGGGAATTTAAATACGAATACTATTTGTTTATCTACATAATATGATCCCGGTTTTATAATATCAAAATAATCTCTAAGTTCTGGGTCTAGAATTTGCTCTTCGGCGTAAATAGTCTTAAGTTTTCTTACCATTGACTCTAGTATTTCTATGTCTATCATGGAGTGATGGGTACTACCCGCACGAATGAAAGCTAAACTATTCTCTATCCTGATTAATTCCTGAAATAAATCCTCTACGTTATCGCTTATAATTTCTAGTAGTTGGGCAAAATGAGCATATTTTATTAAACTATTCTCACTTAATGCATTACTTTGTAATATAGTCTCTAAGGTGATATTAATTTTATTCTGGTTTTGTACTGTGTAATTATGCTATTATATTAGACATCCACTCCTTACTCATACTGATATGATCGTTGAATTGGGTCGCTAATTTATTTTGGTTACGTTCTAAGATTTTAATTGCCTGATTATATTTTAGTGCATCCTCATGATCTAGGTTCCCGGTTAAGCTTTTTATTATTGAACCTAGTCCATCGACAAGACCTCTTTTGGCTCTATTGGGTTCTAAAGATCGTAATTGTTTTAAGACATCGCCAAGTTTGTTAGCAAGATATTCCAACTGAATTTCGTATAGTGCGTAGGTGTCATTAGTCATTTGGTTTTGACAGTTCCTTAGTTGGGTCTGTAGGGAGTGAACATTATTTTCGATATTACTTTGTTGTATGTACTGAATACCAGTAGGATCCTGTAACAATTTTGCTGATTTAGGTATACGCTTAAGTCTTGATTTCGCTATAGGGCCACGTTTTTTTTAAGTATAAATGTGAATCGGCAGGTCTGCTAAAACTGTGTCTTGTGTATATCGTGGGGCAGTCTTTTGTCGACTTGCAAGAGGGCTCGTTATAAATACTTGTTGTTGGGGGGCGTATTCTATCTCAGGTTCACGGGTTTCATTTCTTTTCTCAATTATCGCGGTACGATTAGCCAGTGATGCCGAGTTAATGATGTCATAGACATGTTTCATTTTATCTCTATGGGCTTGCGTATACTGTTGTAATAAATGCTGTGTAAGGTCAATATCTTTACAGTCCCGGGGGTCAAAATGACCAGTCAGTAAGTCAAAGGGTCGACATCTTGTGAAGCTATGTTTAGAGCTATTATAAGCTATTAGAGCATAGGGCACAAGATTAATTATTGGTTCGTCCTTAAACTGTAACTTGAGGAGTCTAAGATGTTCTAGAAGGGTTGAGTTTAGTCGTTCGATATTTCCGTTGTCGTTGGGTGAGTAAGCTAGTATTCTATGATGGTTGATGTTATGAAGCCTTGTGAATTCCATGAACAGTTGGTTTGTGAACTCAGTCCCATTGTCTGTAATAATAGTTATAGGGACGCCATGGTGAGTACAGTACTGCAAAAGGGCTTGCAATATGCTTATAGCTGTTCCGTCACGTAGGTGATAAGCTTGACCGTACTTTGTAAGTACGTCGATAAATGTTACGTATTTTTCACCCTGTACGGTGAATAGATCCATATGGATTGTCTCGAACGGTTTGGTGGCCTGACCGCAAATCGTACATTCGTTTATAAATTTAGTTATCTGATCCTTCATCTTTGGCCAGTATTATTTACGGGATAAGGCTAAATGACACTCGGTAATTCCGCGATGGTTAGTTTTACCGTCGTGATAGTGTTGTATTATCTCCTGTTGTCGAAGATAATCTTTCACATTTTCTAATTCAGATTTAGCTAGAACGAGATTTAAGGATGAACTTTTGAATTTGTCCTGTATAATCGGTATAATTGAGTACATGGCTAGAGGTGGGTTAACTAAAATAGCTTTCTTAACCTTGGGGTTAACGTACTCTTTTACAGCACAGATCACATCTTCCTCTAAGTTAGTTTCGGACAGCTGAATACTAAAGGCTACCACTGACGATACGTCCATTTAGTAGACTTCCTTTTGGATGCACACCAAATGGAAATTTATCCAGATACGGTACCATTCACAATACTTCCATTTGGATGCATGGCGTCACTTCGAAATTTGCAATCGTATGGAACGGAAATAAATAATACTATGGATAACAATACTTTACTGGTGGCAGCAGCTGTGTGTATTTTATTAAAAAGACAAAAAAAAACCTAAGAGAAAGTGGATGAAGGATTGGTTGAAACAAAGAAATACTTTTACACATACCAACTTATTGTCTGAATTGTCTCTAGAGCCCACTGATTGGAGAAACTTCTTAAGAATGGACGAACAGACGTATTTCAAATTACTTGGACTTGTGACGCCAATAATAAAAAAACAAGATACTAATATGAGGCAAGCCATAACTGCTCACGAAAGGCTATGTGCTACACTTCGTTTTTTAGCCTCAGGAACGACATATTTTTAATCTGAAATTTGAAACTGCAATTTCTGCACAGTGCCTGGGAACCATTATTCCAGAAACTTGCAAGGGAATCATAACGGTTTTGAAGAGTTATATGAAGGTAAATAAATAACACAATGTGTATTTAGTATTTTTATTATCGAGTATTACAATCATTTATTAGAGTAGTAACATATTTAAAAGTAATTATTTAGTGTTGTCTGAATCTGTGTCGCCTATAGCGGTAACAAATGCTTCATACAATAAATTATAGTGCTGTTGTGAAGATCCAGGCTCATTTATTGAATTATTCACAAAAACAGAATTGTCATTATTCTGGTTTGGCAGATTCATATATATTTGCGAATTATTTGCATTGCTCTGGTTCAAATGAGTGTCTACAATGTGCGAATGAATAGTTAAATTGTTGGTCTCAGCCATGAATATCGCATCATTAATTATTTTTGGCAGTATGTAGCCATCATTGCCGGCAAATTTCTTAATTTTTCTGCAATATGTTCACCAAATGAGTCATATTGCTGTTTCACTTGTGGAGGTTCTTCCAATTTCTTTGCTATCTTTGTTAGAACATTGTCAGCTTGGGCTTTGGTTTTTCTTGTTTGAGTCCTTGACGATGAAGCCACACTACTTTGTGAAAGTGGCGATGGCACATTCATTGATACATTGGTTTCAGTTTCATCATCGCTCATCTGAAAAAAAAAAATGTTTTTGTTACAGATGCCAGATACTGAAGAAGAATGGAGGAAAATCGCAAAGGACTTTGAAGAAAGATGGCAGTTTCCTAATTTTTTAGGGGCTATAGACGGAAAGCATATAAGAATAATACCACCTCCAGGTAGTGGTTCCTATTTTTGGAATTACAAGAATTTCAATAGCATTGTGCTAATGGCTTGTGCAAATGCCAACTATGAATTTATATGGTGTGAAGTTGGTACAAATGGTCGAGTTTCAGATGGAGGAGCCAAACAGAATACAATTTTTTATGAAAAATTACTGAGAAAGGAACTTAACATCCCCAATGATGACAGGTGTCAAAACAGCCACACTAAACTACCTTTTGTATTTGTAGGGGATGAAGCTTTTGCTCTACGAAGTGATTTTATGAAGCCCTAAATGGCTTCATAAAATGAATAAAGAATAAGAGCAGCTCTGACAAAAGAAAGAAAAATTTTCAATTATAGGTTGTCAAGAGCTAGGCGAATAATAGAAAATGTATTCGGTATTATGTCAAACCGTTTCAGAATCTTTCATACTGCTATAAACTTACGTTTAGATACAATAGATCTAGTTGTTTTACTTGCTGTCTCCTTCACAATTTTCTTAGAAAATCTAGCTCCCCTTATGCAACGGATAATGTATTCGATATTGACATCAATACTAATGATTCAACTTCTGCAATCGGTTTTACTTCATTAAATATTACAAATAGGAATGCCAGCAGTAATGCAAAAAATGTAAGGGAAGCCTTTGTGCAATATTTTAATGGGGAAGGTAGTGTCAGTTGGCAAGATGATAAAATAGTATAACGTATGCATGTACCTCAGCACTATCTTCAAATGGCATGTCATCGAGGATGGAATTCACTGATCTTGTGACCCTTGGTACATCCACATCTGCTAAGAAGAACATTTCACTGTAGTACCACAACTTAGGGACATGAATTTCTGCTGTTCCTGCACCAGATCTTTCTGATGCCTTAACCTGTAACACAATATAAAGTCGGTTCAAATATAATAAATAAGTAATTTAGCAATTCGTTAACCATGTTAACATAAACTCCTAATTTTAATGTACCTATATTAATGATCGAAGACTTGAAATAAATATTCTATTTTATTGTGTTACTTTATTTGTCTTACACATATTACAAATAACTACCGAAACGAATAATTTTCTATAAATTTACAACACATACCTTATTTAATTCCTTTTTAAAACAATTTCTTAAAGTGGTAATCTTTTTTTTAACCGTATCTAGGTTGGCTTCTGGATCCTTTGTTTTAAAAAATTCCAACAAAGCATTCATCGCTGCATTTCTCTTTTCTCTGTTGTGATAATCAGGATGTTTTACTTGCCATAAACATGGATATGATTTATATTTTTCTATTACTTCCAACACAAAGTCACGCGCGGACAAAGACATAATAAAAAAAAAATATATAACGCTTGATAAATACATAGCACATGCACCACCATCGACATCAAAACATAAACTGAAACAATAACCTTAAAAAAATGGACGCCGTTTCGCCCATTCACGGACAATTCGGACTGCTTCCATATGGCGTGGCGCACGTTTCTGGCATTGACGGACGGCCGCGGATGACGTCCATCTGGCCTGGACGCATGGATTTCAATCCGTTTGTAAATCCAGAGCTGCCTAACGTCCATCCAAATGGAATATTTTTTTTACCATTCATGGGACGATTTTGGACGACGACTACTCCATTCGGATTAATGGACGTATCGTCAGTGGTAGCCTTAATACGTGTATGGGTGTCAAATGGCTTAGTAACTATGGGTCGTTTTTTAACGTCACTTACTATGGTGAAGCATATCTGCCCGTTAAACTTATTTAATGGCTCGTCAGTTATGGGAATTTCTAGGATAGGGTTCTCAACGCTTGTATGTACTGTTTCGGTTGAGGAGTTTGTTTTGCCAAGGATGGTTTCTGATGGATTACCCATTAAGGAGTTGAGTTCATCAATTTCCTCTATTAAGGACATGGCTTCTTTAGTGTGAATTTCAATGCGAGAAAGGGCGTCAGCATTTGTATTAGATTTCCCTTTCTTGTAAATAACTGAAAAGTCGTATTCGCTAAGTCTAAGTCTCCATCTTGTCAGTCAGGAATTTGGTTCTTTCATGTTCATCATCCATTGTAATGGCTTATGGTCAGTAAAAATTTTAAATTTGCGTCCAAATAGGTAGGGTCTGAAATATTTCGTAGCCCAAAATATGGCAAGTAATTCCTTCTCTATAGTTCATTTCGCTTTCGTTTAAAGTTCGGGATGCATAACAGATAGGTTTGTCCGAGTTTATAGGTCCTTGGGATAAAACAGCGCCGATGGCTACATTTGAAGCGTCTGTTGTCAAGTTAAAGTCTTTACTGAAGTCTGGATACTGTAGGATGGGGTCATTAGTCAGCAGTGTCTTGCATCTTTCGAAACAATTCACGTATTCGGAGTCAAGGGAGATTTTTCGTCCATTTTTCAGGCATTGAGTAAGCGGTTTTGTAGTTCGGGCAAAGTCAGGAATAAATTTTCGATAATAACCAAGAAGGCCCAGGAATTGTTTGATTTTTTTCGGTGTTTTTGGAATGTGATATTTCTTAATTGCAGATATTTTATCGGGATTTGGCTTGATGCCGTCTTTACTAATGATATGACCTAGATAAGCTGTTTCAAGTTTCAGGAATTCGGATTTGTCCATCTGGATTTTAAAGTTGGACTCTCGGAGCCTCTGGAATACCTTTTCGAAATTAATTATATGTTCCTGAAGGGATGTGCTGAAGACGATGATGTCATCTAAATAGACAAGGCATATCTCGTTTTGGAGTCCTCTGAGGACATTATCCATCACACGTTGAAACGTGGACGGCGAATTTTTTAGACCCATCGGCATTCTGAGAAATTCAAAATGACCGTGTTCTACATTGAATGCTGTTTTTTCTACATCCTGGAATGCATTTCTACTTGGTAGAATCCACTTGCCAAATCCAAGGTCGTAAAGTAGTGGCATTTACCTAATTAGTCGAGAACCTCATTGATGTTGGGTATGGGGTACTTATCGTCTAGGGTTTTCTCGTTTAACTTTCGGAAGTCGACTACGAGACGCCATTTTTGCTTTCCTGAGGCATCTATTTCCTTTGGAACCACCCAGATAGGCGAGCTCCATGCGGATTCTGATGGCCGTATGATACCTTGATCAAGCATTTTAGTTATTTGGTCCCTAACCTCTTGTCGGTGTACGAATGGATACTGGTAGCTTTTAGCGTGCACCGGAACATCGTCGGTAGTTCTTATTCGATGCTTTATCTTGTTTGTAAAAGTTAGTCCCTCACCTTCAATATAAAAAACATCCGAGTAACGGGAACAAAGAGCTATCAGGTTAGCCTTTTCCTCCGGATTTAGGTGATCAGTTCTTAAACGCGATATTACTTCCTCTGCGCGTGTCGATATTTGTTGAGTACTACTGCACTCAATATTAAATAATTCCGCGTGTTCTGGGCGATCGATTGAAAATATTACGTCATTTAGTGTCGGGTTTTCGATTTCCAAGTAGCCACGATTTCGACTTACGGTAGTAATACATTCATGAGTTATGCAATTGCAAAGGATTTGTTCCCGAATTAAAACGTCGCCTTCTGGCACATCAGTGGGGATACGGATAACTTTAGTACTCCTAGCTGGAATAATATCTTCGTATAAATTTACGTTACACGAGTTATACATGGACGTAGTTATGCAAAAATGTTTCATCCCACAGTAAGTTGAATTCGAGATAAACGCATTTACTCGTTTCAATGGTATTCTTTTTTATTCTAACTAGTAAAGGTCTATACTAAAGGTTTTATTGTTGAATTATATTGTGTTTAGATAATCATATGTTAAATTTTAGGCTATTCACTATACAATAAGAAAAAATATATATATTGGTACTGGAACATTTTAACATAATTAATATTTACATGAACATAGCTTCAAATTAATTTTGCACAAACGTTCCAGGTACTTTTTATCCATATGTACCTTAATTTATGATCTATATTTTACATAATCATTTGATTTTATTAAATAAATATTAAACCTGAACAACAAATAAAAGAAAGATAATTGCTTATCATTTTTTTATTACTAGGTCACAATTTAAAAATCAGTACAAAATCTTGTGCTCTTGGGGAGGCCTACGTCCAGCAGTGGACTGCTATAGGGTGATGATAAAATCTTCATACGTCATACTCATCATCCTCTTGCATTTCGAAATCTGGTTCCCCACCAAATCCATCGACATCATCTGTGATTCCCTCCGTACTCTTTAGGTTTTTATAAAATTCATGACAATCCTCAGGGATGTACTGTAACATGGATTGTAAATCTGCTAGTTTGGCTGGAGCAATGGCTTTACCATCCGGCCACAACAAACAGAAATCGGACATGTTAATATTTTGTGTTTCCCCTCTAACTTTTTTTTCAATACTTAATTCCTTGTAATCTTCCTCTAACGATGATTTCATAAAAACTGAAAACACTTTCTCTTTTTCAAGTCTTATTTCTTTTGTATTTAACTTTTGTTTTGTCTGTGAATTTTTTTCTATTTATTATATTTTTTTCCAATTTTTCTATACCATAAAAATCAATCTTGTTCATTTTAACCACTTCTAGCGGTTTTCTTTTTTTACATGTTTTAATTATAGACATATACTCTTCGGCTGTATAAATGCGTTGATGGTGCTTGAGAGCAGTTTCAATTTTAGAAAAGTCTGTGTCATTAGGCAGAAAGGTATGCCCAGACTCAAGAAATCTCATTGTTATGACTTTTAAAGTGTCATGTGAGTTTAAAAGTGCTTTCAACATAAGAACTATTTTTATATTGCGGTTCTGCCCTCCACAACAATCGCTCCAAAGAATAAGGTGTTCAACAGTGGGCCTTAGTTTAGTTTGAATATATTTAATAAGGCACGATCCCACCTCTTGCGCACCTCTTCCTGCTTCCCCTTCAACCCATATGTAACAATGACCAATGTCATCTGAAGCACTGTGGATGCCACTGTTGTAGAGCCACAATTGCCTTTTATAAAACGCAACATTTGTAGGTTTTCGTGGTAGTGGTAAAGTTTTTTCTAAGTCGAATGTTACACATTCAATAGTCGACATGGTTTGAGCGTCATTAAAGTCGGAGTTCATCTGTTTCCTCAAATTTTCAGCCTTTTCTAAATGTCGTGTCTTTTCTGTTCTAGCTTGTTCTATTTCCTCGGGGGTTCTAGCATTTTGAATTCTTACAGCTAACATATCACACCTATTGCAGGTGTCTTTCTTAAGCGATTTACACTTAAGGTTAAACTTAGTATAAAAAATCTTTTTGACTGATTCGAAGGAAGCGCACTTTTGCCCTTCATCATAAGTATTTGTGTACTCTTGCTGATATATTTCATAAATTTTGGTTAACGTCATCCCCGGTTGTAAATATAAAGTGTCATTGTTCTTTTCTCTTCTGTAGTGCGACTCATACTTTGGTAGTTTTGAAATAGTTTCGAATATGAAATTAAACTGATAATTTATTCTTGCCACCTGTGCTAACACCTCTAGCATCCATTATTGGCTCACTACTTCTAAGTTTTTTTTAGTGCAATGGTAACTTTATGAGTAGTAATTTGAAAAGTATTTAAAAACATATCACGACATACCTTTGTACCATTAATAGAATAGACACGCCTGAATTGCTTTGGCTTCTTTTTTGCCTCAGGAACATTAGTCATAGTGTAACTTCGTTTTTTATTTTCTTCTTTAATACATGATCCTAAGTATAAACATTGTGCAGTGTAGGACCCTAGACGCACAAATTTTTCGAACTCTTCCTTTCTTTTCTCTATTGGAATCAAGCTAGCACAATTTTTTAAACATTTACAGTTATATTCAATAAAGATTTTTGGTTTCACTAATTTATTTTTAGTGGTCGTGTATTCTAAATTATTGTATTTATTATATTTCCTCTCAGATCTAAGTTGAGGATTAATTCTCTTACGGCCCCTTTTCGGTCTACCAGTTCCCGAATTAGATGGTAAATCTTCGTCGCTTATAGGTGGAATATGTTCTGTTGATTCTTCATTGTTAGGTTCTAGCATTTCTATACCCTCATTGTTGAGTTTTTCTTTTGATTGAAATTTATTATTTTTACTCACCTCATGGTCTACACTATCATTAAAAGACGAACAAGAGGTTGTCGACTCATCTATATGTATTACTTTACTATGTGAGACATAATTCGGATCTCTAACGCTGTCATCACTATCACAATAGTCAGGTGCATCTACGTGTTTTGAAATATCATTATTTTCGTTAATGTTAATTGGTTCATACTCAGCTAATATATTAAATAGTTGTTGCGTTTTTGGGGACATTGGTCGAAGAGGTGATGATAATGGCGAAACTTCTTCTAGTATAATAACAGGATCACAAGTATCTAAAACAATGTACATATTCACGTAAGTAATCTATTGGTACAATTTATACAAACACTAATTGCGACCGGCGTGGCGGTGTTATCGTGGTAAAGTGTAGCAAATATATTTAAAGGTTTTAATACTATAATCTGCATCGGGTGACGTGTAGTTTTGGGGTGATAATGTTAAAAAAATCATCTTACCTTGCAAATTATTATCCGTAATTGTTTTATTCATAAAATTTAGTGGAGTGAGTGGCGAATATGGTGGAGGAGAGATTGAAAGCTGCGTGTTTGAATATGGCGTAACTGGATTTGAGTCAGCTAAAAAAAAAAAAACAATTTATGCAAACTGATACATATTTCATTACATACAATCCCATCCCATCCATAATATATAATTTTCAATAAACAGTAAATATATTTAGTAGGTAAGCATAAGTCGTAATCCAATGCCGATAATTAAATTATTAATAATATTTTTGATAGCCCCACCAAGAACAACAATCATGCTCGTATATCATAGCAAAGCACCAACAAGAATTATTATTATACACAATACATGCAGAAGATACGATTCACATTGCTACATGCAACCGAAACCTATCTTCGACTCGAAACGCGTTAACTCCCTCTGCGGGGCTTATTATGTTGACTCGTCGACCGCTTGGATGTGTAAAAATGGTCCTAAGAAATGGCGATACAATAAAGTTAATACGCCATCAAATTCATAAAAAATATTATGTTCGTATAACTAAATTCCAACATACCTCTGGAGTCTGCAACTCCGACTTGACCTTTGATCTGTCCTTGAGAGATAACTTTGTTTCTGAGTTCCATTAATTCCCGTTTTTTAGCTAATAACTGTTCTAATGACGAAATCTGTAAAAATAAATAGGTAACGGAAATTAGTTAAAATCTTCTTTAGATTAAACTAATGACCATAAAATATGTAGGTATATTACAAAATATACAATCACTTAACACTTACATGTTCATTAGCTTCCATTGTTTACTCTAATTATATTGAGTACACTGATACACAGTACACACCACGATTCACTGTTATAAACGTTATTAGTTTAATTGCAAACAAAAGACGACGGAAACAACCTCTTCCACGACGTTTGTTTCAAGAATGATCGTTGCGAACTCAAATAAGATTCAATGTCAAAAAGAAAATACTCCGTCTCGCTTGCACCAGTAAAAAGTTATTAAAAGATGCGTTCCCGGTTGTGCATAGCTTCGGATTAATGTCATTAGTATTCTTTTCCTTTATGATGTCTATGACGACAAGTTTCAAAGTAATATTTTATTATGTGTAAATAACTACAAAGACAATAAACTTTTTCATAACATGTTATAAATATTTATTTTTTGTGGTTTTGTATGGAAACAGTTAAATAATTAAAGTGTGTTAGAAATGGTCCCTTTAATGATGAAACTTTTTTTTCGAAACACGTTTTTTATTTAGGTACATACCTCATACATACATACATTAGTACATAATTCATGAAACCTTTTAAGTTTTTCAATTATGTTATTTAGGTCTGAAACATAATGTACCACACATTTTGGATCGTTTAGACCGCGCTATTGTAATTTTGCAAAAACGTTCCAAATATAAATGGAACATTTTTTACAAAATAAAATGGTTTAACATGGTTTTGCTAAAACGCTACAACTTTGTTGAGGCGTTTTGACTAAATAAATATATTGTTTCGTAAAACATTAAATGTTTCTGTCCTCATAGTACGTTTTAGTTAATTTACACAAGTTATTATTTGATAAACGTTGTGGAATGGAACGTAAGTGAAAAAAATATTTTCTGATTTATGGCTTAAAACTTGAAACCTTTTTGCTAATCTGACCCTACATGTCATATAAGGTAGTTTGATCACAATAACTCGATTTCGGGTGACTTGTGGGTTGGAACGTTTCTGCATAACTACGTCCACATTACAATAGAGTTTATTGCAGATCGAGTCACTAACATATTTTCTTTCAAATCTATGCGAGCTTCCCAATCATTTAACAGGTCTAAACCGATGAGACCATCGAAATAGTCATGAAACCGATAGATGAACAGCTTCATGGTTTTGGCGGCATTAAACTCCGCCAAACATGGCAAGGTTATAAAATAGTCGTTCCTGCTTGTTGCGTGTATGTTGGTTACCTCAAAAGGGTCGAAATTCAAGGGGTATTCGGAGAAATATTTTTCGACAGCTTCGGGGCTAATAAAGGATTGATTGGCACCTGTGTCTATTAAAAGTTTTAAAGGTGGGTTCCTAGTTTGTATATAGGGAAGTTGCCTCTGTGTCTGAAGGTTTAATTCTATTTTGGTTTTTGCGACGTCGAAGCCTCCTGAAAATCCTGTTGAGTATGGTTAATTGCACCCGTTTGCGATTCATCAAATACTTGGTCGTTCATTGTCACGTTATAATAAGTCGAGTCAGCGGCGAGAATACTCGGGTCAGAGACATTGTCGTTGTAGTCCGTATAGTAATTGTAAACCGGTTCGTAGTAATAGTTGTAATATGAGTCGTCATATGACATGCACTCATTCATATTCATTTCTCGGGCTTGAATATAACTCGAAGGTGGTGGATTTCCAAACCTATTCCAATCATGGGCTGCTGGCTGATTTATTGGAGGTAGGGGTTTGGGAGTGAATCGTTGAACACCACTCATTGGCTGAGGGCCTTGAGGTGCATTATTTCGGGGTGTTAGTCTAAATAGGTTACTACGGGGGTTGTAGTTAGGTGGTGCCGCACTAAACATTCTTTGCGTGCTCGTTGGCATACGCTGTTGATGTTGTGCTGGTGCAGGGAATTAAAAAGGCTGAGGTGCGGGTCCCGCTGGACGCTGGCCCATGGGTAATGGCCAATTAGGTATTGGTGACGGGAAGTTATGAGGTCGTGGGGTAAAAGCTACAGGTGGTTGAGGGGGATGAGCGACTTTAGGAGGAGCTTGGGCTTTTGGGGTCTCGCGTTGTTGCAAGTACATTACATTGAGTTCCTCTTGAACGAACTCGAGCGCTTTTTCAATTATTGGTGGGCGCATGCAACGTATGCGGGATCCTAAAGGTTCTTTTAACCGGACATATGCCTGCATGGTAATCTTTTTATACAAGTCGCGTTTCGCTTCTACAGTCGTCGGTACAGTCTCATGACTATGATCTCAAATCATCAACCTTAGCTTGAGGGATTTCTTTGCCGTTAGGCCACAATAAAATGAGATTTTTCTGACATATATCAAATAGTTTACCTTTACTTTTTTTTGCAATATTAAGTTGGTTGAAATATTCTTTATCAATCGTTTTCATAAAAATATCAAACTTATTTTCTTTATTTATTAAAATTTGTTTTGTTGTTAACCAATTTACTTTTTTTTTGTTATAAAAAGTTTTCGATTAGTTGTATTTTTTTCTAGTATTTTTGTGTTCATAAAGTATTTTTTTTTCATCCGGTAGACTTGCAAGGGGTTTTTCCTTTTGCATTTTTTTATTTTGATAGAAAGAAAGATAGAAAGAAAGATATTAATATATTCTTCTACAGAATTGATCCTTTCGTGATATTTCAGCATGGTCTCTATCTTCGAAAACTCAGTATCGTTAGGCAAAAATGTATATTTAAAGGTTACGGTTTTCAAAGTGGGATGAGAATCTAAAACGACTTTTAACATTAATATTATTTTGATATTACGGTTTTGGCCGCCACAAAAATCGCTCCAGAGCACAAGATGCTGTACTTTTGGGTCCAGTTTATTTTTTATGTAATTGGTAATGCAAGATCCTACTTCCTGAGACCCTCGGCCCGCTTCACCCTCGACCCACACATAACAATGACCGATATTATCTGATTTATTTTTGCATTTATTACACACACCATACATACATACATTTAAATTACTTTATATCACAAGAAGTTAGTTCCATAAGTTCTTTGGTGCCTTTGAATGCAACAGCAGGAATGGTATATTTTTTTAGAGCTGTTACTAAATATTCAAAATTACTATGTTTCACACAAATACACGTGTCTCGTGAAGCACGAGTCGGTGACTTCCCTCTCTTCTTTCTTCTTCTTGCTTACATATTTCTTGCTGCTGTTAAATCTAATGCAACTTTTAAGTTCTAAACATTTTGATACCAGTGCCTTTGATCCACTTTTTTCGAGAACAGTCTTGGACATCCCAATCGAACGCAATATCTTTTTTGTTCATGCGATTTACACTCTTTATATTTCTCACCTTACGAAATTTCCAGGAATTCGTCTATATACTTACGTATGGTATGAAACTCCTACACTCTTATTTTTCTTGGAACCATAGTTTTTACACTTTCGTAACACACAACTTGGCATTTTAGGTAAATATAGGCACGACACAGACACGCGTTGTTTCGCTCGCTGCTATAAACCGACTTAAACAAATTACGACAATTGTCTGAATTCGTTCGCAACAATTTTTGCGCGCCAGTGCGATATCTACCTTTTTAATTAATATAATATCATTGCATACACACCATAATTCGCACCATAGCGTGGATGGCGGCCATTTGCATATTGGCGTGGCAGCAGCAACCGTGTTGAAATTGTAATCATCATTTATTCCGGCGAATTCTTTTACACCAAGTGGAACAAAGGATAAATAAAGTGGACCACAATATGGGATGAAGCTATTCAAAGACTTCATCATGAACACAGCAAACACACTCCTTGCTACTAGAAATTGCCAGAAATCTCAACAGATGGTGTCCTAAGAGAGAGAGAGAGCCCACCAGCACTGTTGATGACTACATCCAATTGCCTGTAGGCCGTGACCCTGAAGGTAAGTCCAAGAAGTACCTGGATTCTTATTTTGCTATCTTATGTTTTTTTTATATGCATGTAATATTTTTTTATTGTATTTATAAAATGCCTTTTTGTCTTCAGGACTCTTACTGGTGGAGGAAGGTCATTCCAACAGTGTGTGAGTTTAGCCTACGCCCCTTTACTGGTGGTGGAGATAAATGACAACTCGGATTAGCTTCGCAAACACGTTAAGACTTTAATTAGATAATTTGCTACAGCGACCTATTTAGTCCGAGGCGTGAGGCTAACTGTCTCAGTCGCCAAGCCTCGCGTCGAACTATTACAATAATGCGGGCGTCAGCCCCTTACATCATTCCCCCCCCCTTTTTAAAAAAAAAAAATATATATAAAATAATTTGATTATACAAAAAAAAAATATTTAAAAACTAATACTTATTGACTAAATTCACATGGGTTAATTGTACTACGCGTAGGTTACATTTATTTTATTTTTTTTTAATCATCATCATTAACAGTACAGAGTCATTTTTCACTACATAGAGACAGGGGTCTGTTTTTGGTAAAACCTGTATTGCAGATCCCCAGGCTAACCCTCCGTCGGACATTTATCTTATGACATGATTAATTGCATTCGATTTATTTGCACGATGAATTTTACATAATTAATGAAATTACTATTAGCGATTAATTTATCATTTTTAGAAAATCAATTAGAACATTATTAAGGTTAAAAAAAAATTATAAAATAAAGTAAAAGTATACATTTGAGTTGACAAGAATGGGTTATTTGACTCGGTGGAGCTTATGTATAACAATTTTATAAATGAGCTTAATTATTTTTAATATTGCGATGGACATTCATTATCTTGTATCTTATAAGCCTAATTAGCTACCTATGTCTCTTATGACCTTCAAAGAAAACAGAAACACACAAAAAAAATAATACAAATACATGATGATGGTCTTACAATATTGTAATTCTAAATATTAATACATGTTACTTACAAATGTTTTTTTGTCTTAGGACGTCATCATAGTATTGTGGCTGCTGTAAACTGCTGTTGGAGTAATTCATTATGTATACGCTATTCTATGGTCTGTCGGTGATTGTGTTCTTCCGTTCCTGTTTAATTATTCGATGACCACTTGCGGTATACCTATTCGCCGTTGCTCCTGCATGTTACGATCAACGTTACGCAATACTTGCTTGTTTAACCAATCCTTCATGCCTGTTTTGCACTTGGTTAATACTATGAGGAGTATGAATATCATTATTACTCCCAAAATTCCCAGCACTATAAGTCTGAATTTATCTAACTTGTCAGTCACTTCTGATTGGTTCGTGATTATCTTTGCCTGTGTCATGACGATTTGCTCATGGGGGCTGCTTGGGTTCTGAGTGTTACCCATTGTGGTTTAATTTCACTTAAAACTTCTTTAATGCGTGCTGAATGAATATCGAATAGTACCTTATTGTTAATGCCTGTATGCCTACATAAATCGTACGGGTTTTTTGCTGACCCGGCCAGTGCGAGTAATGTGTGGTACTGGTAATCGCTACGAGCGATTTCGCTATTTTTACTATTCGCGTTTTCATTTACCTCTTGATTCATTAAATACGCCGGTTTTAGTCTATCTATTGAAATGTTTGTTTGTCTATTTGGCAACTGTACCTTGTATACTTTTTCTTTTTTTTTTATTACTCGAAATGGACCGTCATAATTCGGTTGAAGTGGTTTCCTCACTGTGTCATTTCTGATAAATACGAACTCCGTTGTCGCTAGGTCTGGGTGCACAAACAAACTTTTCGTATTTTTATACCCTATCGGAGCTGGCTTTATATTGTTAGTCGCCTGACGTATCCTATTGACGCATTCATAATCGGACGTATAACTCCCCTTTATTATTCTCTACATAGAAATCCGCTGGCATCCTTATCGTTTGACCATACACCATTTCCGCCGCGCTTATACCGGTGTCCGAACGTATTGCTGACCTAAGACCTAGCATCACTGTTGGTAAATCGGTCACCCATGATGATGCGATCGCATTTAATCTTGCCGTTAATGCTACTTTTAGCGATCTATGCCACCTTTCTACTGCCCCATTGGACTGTGGATAATACGGGGTGGTTCTGTTTTTGTGTATACCTAATGTTTTTAATAGTGACATGAATAATGCGCTCTCAAACTACCTCCCCTGGTCGGTCGTCATTTTTACTGGGCAACCGTATCGTGCAATCCACCCCTCGTAAACTATTTTGGCTACCGTTTCTGCCGTGATATCCTTGATCGGAAACGCCTCTGGCCATCGAGTGCGCCTGTCTACTATGGTTACTAAGTACCTAAACCCTTCTTCTGTAGTAGTCAGTTGTCCTACGATATCTACGTGAATGTGCTCAAATCGATCGCACTTGGTGAATGTCTCTAATTCTGAATTTGTATGCCGAATGACTTTACTTCGTTGGCAATGTACACACGCTTTTGCCCATTGCCCTATATCCCGGTTCATGTTTGGCCAAAAGAATTTGCCCTGCATTAACTTGCGAGAGGTTCGGATGCCCGGATGACTTATGTTGTGTGTCGCATCGAACGCCTTTCTTCTTAAACTTTCTGGCCTCGCGTTCTTGGTTGATATTTCACAGGAAATCGTTTTCCCACCTGTTTGCGGTACCTCGATTTCCCTAATAACGGCATTACTATTGTTTGGTTGGCTTAATAAGTAACTATCCTTTGTTTGGGCTTCAGCTAATTCTGAGTAATCGATTGCCTGCGGGCAATACACTGTTTTTGCTCGCGATAAGGCGTCTGCCACTGGGTTTCCGGATCCGGTGACGTGTCTAATATCTGTTGTAAATTCACTCACGTATGCTAGTTGCCGTGTTCGCCTAGGTATTTCTTTACCGGTGTTGTTTTTTGTAAACGCGAAGGTGATTGGTTTATGGTCTGTATAAACTATCAGTTGTCTGCCTTCCACTTGGTTCTGGAAATATTGGATCGCTAATAGTTCCCTATCATAGGTTGAGTATTTTTGTTCCGTCTGACTCATTGCTTTAGAGAAGTAACCTATAGGTGTCGAATTTCCGTTGCTACTTTGTTGTAAAACTGCACCCACACATGTGTCCGACGCATCCGTCATAAATGCTAGCGTTGTATTTGCCAATGGGTGCGATAAAGTGACCGCATTCTGCAAGCATGTTTTACATTGCAAGAATGCCTCGTCAGCTTCCGGTGACCATTGTATGAGTGATTTGTCCCTTTTCTTTGCACCTTTTAAATATTGGTTTAAAATTATTTGTGATTTAACTGCCCCTGGAATATGTGTCCTGTAAAAATTTACCATCCCTAGGAATCTCCTTAATTGTTCTATCGTTTTTGGCTTGGGGTATTTTGAAATTGCCTCTACTTTCTGTTTTAGTGGCCTGATGCCCTGCGTAGATACCTCAAAACCCAAAAATTCTACGCTTTCTTGTCCGAAACTACTTTTAGCTTGGTTCATAGTCACCCCATAGTCATTGAAACGCTTGAATACTTTTTCCAGATCAGCTTCGTGTTCTGCCCTCGTAGCGCTGGCTATTATGACATCATCAATGTACCCAAAAACGTTACCTAAATCTTTTAATACCGTCTGATCCATAAACCTTTGAAATGATTGCGCGGCGTTACACAGGCCAAAGGTCATGCGGGGAAATTCAAATAGTCCGAATGGTGTAATTATCGCGGTTTTTTCTATGTCTTCCGGATTGATTGCTATACAATGATACGCCCTATTTACGTCTATTTTTGAAAATATCTTTTTGTTGGCAAGTAAATATGTAAAATCATGAAGTCTGGGTATTGGGTACCGGTCCGGTTTTTTAACCGCGTTTAACCTCCTATAATCCCCACAAGGACGTAACTCTCCATTTTTCTTTGGAACAACATGAAGTGGACTAGCCCACGGACTTTTGGACGGCCTACATATCCCCATTTCTTGCATAATACGAAATTCTTCTTTAATTTTCCTATATTTATCTGGCGGTAACGGGCGTGCCCTGGCATGCAGTGGTGGGCCCGTTGTTTCTATGTGGTGTAACACAGAGTGGCGGGGCGTTTCTTTAAAGGACAATGGTTTTGTTATTTCTGGATATTTTGCTAACAATTCCGCATATTCGTGACCGCACTCGACGGTTGTAACTGACTGTTCCTTACAATAAACAACAGAGGCTATTACCTTCAAATTAGTTTCTTTGTCTATTAATCTCCTAGCTTTTACATCAACCAAAAGCCCATGATGACTTAAAAAATCTGCCCCTATTATTGGTTGCCTTACATTCGCAACCACAAAAGTCCACATAAATGCCCTCCTTAATCCTAAACTTAAGGTCAAAGTCTTGGTGCCATATGTTTGTATGACGGTACCGTTGGCTGCGTACAGCTTATAATCACTTGATTTTGAATACGAGCGCAATCTACTATTATTTGGGATCACTGACACATTCGCTCCCGTATCTATTAGGTACCTGAATCCACTAGTCTCGTCCTCTATACACAGGCGGTGAGCGGGTGAAACAGTGCAGGTGTCCGCCGCTGGTTGCACCGCTGCTAGTTTCCCGACGTTTCTTGCATCTTCTTCCACGCGCATGGTTCCTGACAGTTGTTGGCCCGGTGTCCGTATCTAAAATGATAATTACACAACCAATCAGGATCATTACTGGAACGCCTTTTTGGAGTCGCCCCTTGCCTGCTCCGTGAACTCGATCGTGGGCGGAATCGTCCTTGCCCTGTCCTACGCCATGGCTGTCTTCCCCGCAGCTGCACTACCTCCAGTCGAAGTTCCTCCAGTTCTGCAGCTAGATCTCGTTCCTGTGGCTTGGGTTCTTGACAGGCTACTTCCGCTACTTCTATGGGTCGTGTCGTTTCCATAATCTTGTCGGCTAATTCTGCTAGTTTCTCTAGGTCCTGTATCTCCGTAACTGCTAGCACCGCTCTAACGGATGCTGGTAGATGTCCCGTCCACATCATTCGAAGTGTCTCGTCTGGCAATTTCTTCCGCGCTAAGTCCTTCATCTTCCTGAGTAGTTTCGACGGCTTTTGATCTCCTAGTTCCATTTCTGACAGTAGTCTCTGGAATTGCTTGTTCTCTGATTCTTCATATACTGTCATGAGTCGATTCTTCAATAATTCGTACTTTTTCGTTTCCGGGGGTGCCAGTAACACGTCACTTGCCTGCTCCACGTTGTCTTTGACGAGTTTGGTAACCAGCAGGTTATATTTGTTCTCGTCTGACATCTTTTGATTCGCGACGACAGCCTCGTACTGAACGAACCACAACCTGGGTTGATCACTCCAGAAGGTAGGTATCTTCGACGCTAGGGAGACTGCCGCTACCTCCGTGATGTCCTGGTTTCCGCTTTTCACCTGCCCGGATCCCGCGGCTTGAGCCATTTTGTTGAATTTGACTGTACTGTCCGTCACTATTTAATACCTCCACACCACTAATGTTCTTACACAGGGGTCACCAGTGTGAGTTTAGCCTACGCCCCTTTACTGGTGGTGGAGATAAATGACAACTCGGATTAGCTTCGCAAACACGTTAAGACTTTAATTAGATAATTTGCTACAGCGACCTATTTAGTCCGAGGCGTGAGGCTAACTGTCTCAGTCGCCAAGCCTCGCGTCGAACTATTACAATAATGCGTGCGTCAGCCCCTTACAAGTGCGTGGCGGCATATTTGAAACTCCCTCTGAATGCTATGGTTCTGTGTTGTGGTGTAAGAAGAGGGTATGTGGATAAACGCGGTTCGTATTTGCTCTGTCTCCAACTAAGCTTCTCAAATAGGTATTGTGGTTTCTGGGTAGTCACAACTCCAAATAATAAGCTAGCCAATTGCAGTTTTCTTCTAGCCGCCATTTTCAAAATATTAAGTTCATTAATAAAAGGAGTGACATGAGTTCTATGTGGTATTTTAACACAAAACCGAGTGCATGCATTTTGTATTCTTTGAATAAGCTTCTCGGTTCTTGCTAACAGACACGGACCGTAAACAGTGTCACAATAGTTTAGTCTAGATAAAATTAGGCAATCTACTAGCTGTTTACGTAGGTCAACACTCAGATGGGTTCTAATGGAATATAATAATTTTAATCGATAAAAACAATTTCTTATAGAATTACTGATGTGTTTCTCAAATCGTAGTTCAGGATCCATAGTTAAGCCAAGATTGCATGCGGTCTCGAATCTTTCTATTTTTTCCCCTCTGATAACAACTTCTGGATTGACTGACAGTATTGTGCTGATCATTTTCCTACTGCCCAGTACCATAAATTTGAATTTTAGTGGGTTTAAAACCAATGAGTTACAATTGGACCATTCCACCACTCTTTCCAGATCTTTATTTATTCTACCCACGGCTTCTATTGTATTGGTTGGCTTAAAAGAAATAAATAGCTGAATGTCATCTGCATACATATGATATTTGCAGTGATGAAATGTCCTAACAATATCTGCACTGTAAAGTGTATAGAGCAGGGGCCCCAAAATTGATCCCTGGGGCACACCGCGTGGCACCTGACGAGGGGGGGATGACATTGTCGATCCGTCCTCCTTCTGGACTTCCTGGGATCTGTTTTCTAAGTAGCTAGCGAACCACTCTATTGTTTCCGTTGTAAAACCATAATAGGCTAACTTGGAAAGCAACAGAGCGGTGTTAATTGAGTCGAAAGCCCGTGAAAAATCCAGCAGTGCAAGGATTGTTCCCTCCCCCCTATCCCGTGCTTCCATGATATTACCCACTACATCAGACAGAGCTGTGGCTGTCCCACGGCCTTTCCGAAAGCCAGACTGAAGGTCCGGCAGCATATTATTTGCTTCCAGATATTCCAGCATTTGGTTATAAACCACCCTCTCCAAGACCTTTGATAAACAAGGCAATATGCTTACTGGGCGCAAATCTTTAAAAGTTTTAGGGTTGTCGATTTTAGGTAAAGGACGCACAATAGCCTGCTTCCATAAGTCAGGGAAAGTGTGCATATCTATTGACCTATTCACAATTTCCGTGATAACCTGAAGGGTGGTTGGTAACGTGAACATACTGCTAACCAACCCGAACTCTTACAAAAAATAGTATTGGTTAGCATCAATAAAGTGATGTCTGGTACAGATGTTGGCGCATTATAGGCAAGTTACAATATTCATGAATTGTCGATACTTCAACCTACTGAAACACGAAGTGCATTACAGGAAAATTTTGCAGTTGGTAACAAGTGGAATTGGAGCGAACCGTCAACCTCGACTCTTCACCGAAATTTAACTGAACATAACATTAAGTCGGTAGCTCAAAGACAAGATCACCTTAAAAATAACCGCTTCTTGGAGAACAAACAAACGAGTATAGAAGCATTTGTGGTAAATAATGAGCTTCATTTCTCATTAGAAAATTGTGAACCAATTTCTAGGCATCATGATATATCATTGATAAACAAACCAGGGATTGCACCTACCACAAGTTTACATACAACTTGTAGTGATACACGTAATTCAAGAGTCCAAATTCTTGATGACAGCATAGTGACATGTGAAGTTTCATTTGAAGATCTGCTTCTGAAATCTGTTAAAGGCGGGACTGTTAACAAAAGAAAAAAGGTGAAGATAGCTACAAGTGCCGAAGTAATTACACACGACGAAGTATAAAAAAGATGTTAAAATCATAGAAGCTGAAAAAGAGCAAAAAGCAAGGATAAAGGAACAAAAAGCGAAAGAAAAGGAAGAAAAAAGAAAAGTCAATGAACAATTAAAGAAATCCAAGGAAGACAAGAACAATGTTACTAAAATAAAAAATGCAAAAAAACTTATAAAGAAAAATGACAAAAAGGTACGGAAACTATCTACATCCAGTGAGAGCGAAGTAGAAATCAATCTGGATGATGAAAGTGATGCCGATTATGGAGAATATTGTAAGGACCTTTTAGATGATATAGAAAATGAAGACTTAACCTTAGATAAAATTATTGAGACTGAAAAAGAGCAAAAAGTAAGGATAAAGGAACAAAAAGCAAAAGAAAAGGAAGAAAAAAGACAAGCCAATGAAAAATTAAAGAAATCCAAGAAAGACAAGAACAATGATTCTAATATTATTGAAAATGCTAAAAAACTTATGAAGAAAAAATACAAAAAGGTACGGAAACTATCCACATCCAGTGAGAGCGAAATAGAAATCAATCTGGATGATGAAAGTGATGTAGATTTTGGAGAATATTGTCCGGACCTTTTCGATGATAAAGAAAATGATAATGATAAACAAAATAAAGACCTAATCCTAGATAATGGGGAATGGGTTTTAGTAAAATTTTCTACGAAAAAACTGGTGAAGCACTTTGTTGGCGTAGTACTGCATAGGAACGGTAACAGTTACCCAGTAATAAAATATGTAAGAAAAACGGTGTCAATTATAGAAGGTCAAACAGTGTTTACTTTCCCAACCATTGATGACATATCGTCATACTGAAGATATTGTCGAAAGACTTCCTAAGCCCATTATAGGACGAAGAGGACAAAAAATTATATTTAAAATGTTATTCAAAACCTTTAATATTCAATAACATAACATTAAATTAGGGTGTTTAGAAATGGCTCAGATTACTAATATTATTGTTTTTTTTTTATTTTATTTAAGTTTTAGAGGATCTTTCTTGTTATGTTATTAGTTGTTTCGACTGCATTTAACTTAGGGTTACAATTACCAAAGAGCAAGGCTATGACTGAATCTATAACCAAAAAGTTATACTGTGCTTGATACAAACTAGTTAACATTATTTTATAATCTCATTTTTTTTTGTAATGTATGATTTTGTTTTTATCCAGGCTTAGATTGAGCTTGAACTTAAAGAAGAGTATTTTTTATTAGACTTAGATTAAGACTGAACATAGACAAAAGAGTATTTTTTAACTTTGCGTTAGTTTCTTTGTTGTTCTGTTTATGCCATAGGGGACTACAGTTTTTTTTAAACATTTACGACTGAATATTTTTATTGTTATTTAAGTTTAATTGTTGATTTATTTTAGACGACATATCTAAAATAAATCTACTACATAGTACTTACTTAAGAACATAATTATAAGTGAATTAAGTAAGAAAACTTGAATTTGTTAAATAAGTAGGTACCTACCTAAATAAACACATTGAGATGATTTATAATATTTTCGCAATTTTATTTTTGTTGTTTATTTTTGTTCGATTTTTGCACTGGTTTAGTACCCCTGACCACCGTGACTATGTTTCACTTACCCCAAATTCAACTTTTTTAGTGTATATCCTAAATTAAATCTTATTCCGACGAAATACAAATCATACTAGATAAAAGCATTTTGGCACGTCATTTTAGGTCCTTTATTAGTTTCGTAGACTCAATATTATACATATTATGGCAACAGTTTCACTTACCCCATACACGGGAAGTAAAACAAAACCCATAGTCTGCTTAAATTCGATGATTTTATCGATTTAAGAACGACTATAGAGCTTGGAACTCGTATCACAGATGACCGATTAAAGGAAGAGTAGTTCGCATCAATCGTTATTATAAATGCGACTCAAATTATTGTTCTAGAGCTGTTTATGTAAAATTAAAATAAAGTATGTTTCACTTACCCCACCTGACCTTAACTATATGTTCCAAAAAGAGTCATACTCTTTACACAAATACCGAAATCTAATCAAACCATTTATGCTTGTAACATGTGATAGATATATTTTAGAGTGTTATGGCCCCTACAAGGCTGCCACATCAGATGCAGACATAATGAAGTCTCTATTTATCAATGAAAATTCCCCAATCAGACAATATTTTCAAGAAAATGATATATTTATTTTAGATAGGGGTTTCAGGGACAGCATCAACTTATTAGAGAGCTGCAATTACAAGGTTTATGTACCAGAGTCTCTAAGTGAAGGTGAACACCAATTGACTACTGCCCAAGCTAACAGAAGTCGCTGTGTAACGATTTGCAGATGGGTGGTTGAGGTGGTCAATGGATATTTTAAAAGAGATTATAGATTATTTCGGTTCAATAAAACAGTGCCAAATATGATGGCTTATTTTCAAATTGCAGCAGGACTGATAAATAAGTTTGGTGTTCGCCTACATGACAGAGTGATGCTGGCCAAATTGTGGATTTAATACGAGAAAGGATGTCCTTAGAAAATAATTTATCAAGAGCAGTTAACTTATTAAATCTCAATAGACGGGCTTCCTTTTTCAGGAGTATCACAGCTCATGACTATAATGTTTTGTTCCCCCGTCTAGAATATAACGATCTGATATTATTCGCCTTGGGAACGTACCAAATACGTCAAGCTCGATCTTATTATGGCGAGCATGTACGTTTTCATGGTGGATACAGAATTGAAGTGTGCAGAGAAATGTTAAAAATGGACGAGTTCAATTTGAGAGGTAGTGGGGAAAATTCATTGATAAGAAGAAAAATTAAGTCAAGGCATATTGGCCGGCGGCAATACTATGTCTACATTTTAATTGAACATAATTTAAATGGAAGAGAAGGTATAAATAAGTGAGTATTGTAACACCAGGGACTCCGCTAGTGTTACTTATTGTGATTGTTATAATAAATGAAACGATATTGGAGATTTATAACTCTAAATATATTTTGGCATCTGCCTTTAGCGAACGTTGGAACCAGAGTCCTCCCATAAAAAACAAAACATATTTTCACATTCGTATTTCAAATTCTTTTAATTTTCACCTGACGCTTCCAAAGGCTATCTTGTCTGCCAGAGACCTGCAGACAAGGATATCCTCCTTACATGAGCTACGCCCCTACGAATAGAGGATAAGAGGAAATGCCTCGCAATCATCTATTCCAAATCTTTGGAAGGGTCAAGTGTAACCTACCTATACCTAAAAAGACGTCCCTACCTATAAGCGGATATGGACGAACAGGGGTGCGTATGCTTCTATAGAAGCAGCTTACACTATGACCTGCGATCAATTAATTTATTAAAATTTACCATGCACCACTTGTGCTTATCAACAACGCAGTCATATCGAAGCCCTGCCGGGGCAAAACCGCTAGAAAAGCTCCGGCACATCGCGGTTGCTTTAACAAATAATGTGAAAACTCACATTCATCCAGATGGGATTTATATCTATAATTTATAATATTATAACTTTAAATTCCTCGGACGCTATCGAGTCAGAGAAAAAGAAGGTCATACTAATATAAATATACCTAACTCTTGAACCTACTCCAGCGATCCGCACATAACAAAGAAAATCAAATATACATTATTAATTGACATTAACCAACAACTGTGGGTCACCAATATCAGTTGAACCAATGGTGACAACTAGTCACCCTCTGCGAAAGGCTATGCCCCGTAAGCAGAGTTGGCATCAACCTCCATGGCGCCCTCTTACTCCCCTCTCTTCAGGATGGGCCATAGTTCCCTATAGTTAACTTATATTTTTCAAACTGGAGTAACTTCAACCTATCTGACCATAACATTCTGTCTTCATCTTTGAACAAGTGACCTTCTCTTCCTCGGCCGGCTGCGTCCCTCACGCACGTACGAGTCCATTTTCAGTATCCACATGAAAAAGAATAAACTGATTAATAAACTATTTAACAACAAACACTAAAATAATGGTTTGTTTACATTAATCAATGTCAATGCAATTGACATTTCCCTTTTGTCATCGCATTTTTCTAAGAACTGGAAAACTGAGCCTTTTCGATATGAAGTTAAACATTCAATGTAACTTTATATCTACAACAGTGTTCTAATATAAAATGGTTTTAATCTATTTACATGAACTATATCTATATATCTCCTATTATTGGGTTTTCCTATCACATAATTTACATTTGACATTCTCCTAATTATTTTATACGGCCCTTTATATAACCTAAGAAGCTTTGTACTCCTCCCTGATCGTCGCCTAGGGGTATAGACCATTACTAATTGATTTGCCACAAAATCCCTAACTTTGGCTTTTTTATCGTAAATAGCCTTCTGTCTAATCTGTGCCTTTTTTATATTATCTATGGCACACCGTGACAGCTGATTTTTCAGATTATGACGTCCCACAAAATCCAATGATTCATTTTGCCCTACATTCACTGATAAATCAGTCTGAAATGAAGGTTCCCTAGCATATAACAACATGAACGGTGAAATTTTAGTGCTCGACTGCTTACTAGAATTATAAGCATAACATACAAGCGGAACATAACTACACCAATTTCTCTGATCTGTGGCAACGTACATGGACAACATCTGAGTCATGGTCTGATTAAAACGTTCAACTAAACCGTTCGTCGCAGGATGAAATGCTGTGGTGAAGCGTGACTTTGCCCCGAAATAACCTACAGTTTCCTTCACCAGATGTGATGTAAAAACTGACCCCCTATCCGACACAATTTCTTTTACACCACCATACCTACAGAAGATTTCCTCTATCAAGAATTCACTAATCCCCTGGGCCGTCACTCTGGGTACCGCTTTGCAGACCGCATACCTTGAAGCATATTCCACACTAACAATAATATACTTATTACCCTTCAACGACTTCCTAAAAGGTCCTAAAACATCAATCCCTACTTTCTCCATCAACTGATTTACTGTGACGGGTTGTAACTGCGCCAACTGCTTCCCTTTCTTCCGTTCCTGACATAACATACAACTCCTCACATATTTATCTATTTCCTTTTCAGCATCTTTAATAAAATACCCAGCTTTGAATTTACCTAACGTTTTAGCTAAACCTAAGTGACCACCTGACCATGGATCGTCATGCAGCTCCCTCAACACCTTCTTCAGCAAACATCTCGGGATTACTACTAACTCTTGAATCCTATTTAACCTCCTAGCTTGTTTACATAAAATACCATCTATGACACTAAACCCCTTCAATATTCTTTCCCTACTAGCTGCTATCTTGTCAAACCAATGTCTGCAAAACTCATCTTGTAGTTGCTCCTCTCGAATCTTTACAACCTCTATTCTATATAACTGCATGCCATCCTCGAGATGTTTTTCTAAAACCTTCTGTTCCTCCTTCTCTAGGCCTAAAGGATTCCTACTCAAAAAATCTGCTATAACATTGTCCTTCCCTGCACAATGTACTATGTTGAAATCATATGCTTGGATGCACAACGACCACCTAGCCAATCTTCCATTCATATCCTTTCTACCCCTTAACCAACACAGAGCCTTATGATCAGTCACTACTTGAAACTTCAAACCCCACAGAAAATGCTTGAAGTAATTCAATGCCCATACTAAAGCAAGACATTCCTTCTCAGTGGTAGAATATTTCTTCTCCCCTTCACTCAGCTTCCTTGATGCATAGGACACTGGAAACATAACATCTTCACCCTGCATAAGACAACAACCTACTGCCTCGTCGCTGGCGTCCACATACAATCTGGTGACAATGTTCTTATTAGTTGAATAAAAATGCAAAATTGGTGGGGACTCCATAACCTGTATTATTTTCCGGAATGCTTCCTCCTCTGTAGTACCCCAAATAAAAGTTTTATTTTTTTTTAGAAGTTTAGTTAAAGGTAATACAATCTTTGCAAAATTATTAATAAATTTCCGATAATAAGAGAACAAACCCAAAATTGATTTAACTTGCTTTGTATTAGTTGGTGCTTTTAATGTTTTTAAAGATTGCAACTTTTTATTATCTGGTCTGACTCCTTCACCAGAAATGTCATGTCCCAAAACCGAAATTTTCTCATACCCAAAACTACACTTGCTTGGTTTTAAGGTGAGGTTTGCATTCTTCAACCGCATCATGATCTCCTCTAACGATTCCATGAACTCAGTAAAATTGTTTCCCCAAACAAGAATATTATCCACGTAACAAATAGCTTTTTTATATTTTATTCCTGCTAGTACTTTATCCATAACCCTTTGGAAGACAGCTTGACTTGTCTTAAGTCCAAAAGGTAAAACATTAAACTCATATAACCCTGAAGAAGTAATGAATGCAGTTTTATGTTTATCTTTTTCGCATAGACGATGCTGCCAATAACCTGAATTAAGATCTAAATCTGCAAAATACTTAGCACCTGCTAAATATATCATAATATCTTCAATTATTGGTAATGGATAGCTATCTGTAATAACCTTTTTATTTAATTTTCTATAGTCTACACAAAATCTCCATGTCTGATCAGGTTTCTGTACTAATACTACTGGAGATGCATATGCACTGTTGGATTCCCGGATAACTCCATTAGTTAACATTTCCTTAACTTGTGAATTTATTATATCTAGCTGTTTTGGAGACACTTTATATGGTGGGTGATGTACTGGTATATCATCTACAGTCCTTATGGTAATTTCTTCTATACTACAGCTACCTAATTCAGAGGCCTTAAATGCAAAATTATCTCTATGTGAGGTAAGAAGGGTTTTAAGTCTGTTCTTTCTCTCTGGGCTTAAGTTTGGATTAACATTTAGCTCATCAATCAAATTTTTATCATTAATCATATTTGATGTAAACTCATTGTTACAATCTTTAACTAATTTTGAAAAATATAAGTAATCATTCTTTGAGACAGAATTCAACGCTCCGTCTCCTCTAATTCCATCTCCATTTGTGATGTTATTATATATATTTGTTTCATCATCATGGTCACCACATACCATTGGTTGAGACATTGACGCAGCACTTTGTTCAGCACATTTATGAAAATTTACGCGACATCTCCCCATTAATATAATACATTTATTAGAAAAGTCTATAACCGCTTCATATTTATGAAAGAAATCTTGCCCCAGAACTAGTTTCTGGTTAATATTTTTGATAATTACGAAATCATTCACAAAAACACTAGAGTTCGCTATAAAACTAATCTTAGTTCTCCCAACAACCTTCAAGCACGACCCCGATATTGACTTCACAAAATGGTTTGCCTTGTCTCTGGTATGCTTCAAATTGAGATCTGATGCAAATTGCTCTGATATACACGAAATTGATGCTCCAGTGTCAATCAGCGCAGTACAAGCCTGTTCAACTATCGAAATTTTAATAAAAGGATTGAGGTCACCGTGTTTGCTAGTTTTCCTTGGGAGTTGCTCTCTTTCGGACACAGCCTGCAACTCCACGTCATCCTCTACCGACTGTGTCCTTGTGCGTTTGGGTGGCTGTGCTGACGAGGGCTTCTTTGGCTGGGGGCAATGGGTACTTGGCTATTATTTCTATTGTCAAACCGACCTCTTGGTCGCAAATGATACCTCGGCGTGTGAAATGTCTCTGCGTCACCAGCTCGGTTTGGCGTCGAGCCTGACGTGGCTGGCCCCGGGCTCATCGGTCTCGGTGATGTTGGGTGTCTCTGACTGCCGGCTGAAAATCGATCAAAGCTAACCCGCGGGGGATGTAAAGATAAATTCATCCTTTCGGGTTGTGTCCCCTCGAAAATCTCCTTTATTTGGTCGATCGTTGCGCGTAACTCTGCTTTAGAGCTGTATATGCGCGTTCCCAATTTTAGTTTATAATTTGTATTTATACCCTTTAAAAATGTTTTAATGAAAATTTTTTCATCGGCAATCCCCGACTGTAAGCCGTAATCAGCTAGTCTGTAGAAGAATGCGACTATGTCTTCTTTATATTCTTGACGCGCATTGTAAAATTTCTCTACATAATCTATTCCCGACGGGAATTCTGCCTTCAGACTATCACAAATAAATTTGAATGTGACGTCTTGTTTATATATATATTTAAAATACGCTAAAGCTGGCCCGTCTAAATATGCACCCAAGATGAGAGCCAAGTCATTCTCTGGCCATCTATTTATCGCGGCAATCTGGCGAAATTGAGTCAAAAAATCGTCAAATGACCTTGTGGAACCCGTACCCGTAAAGGATACAACTTGTGCCATATTACTTGTTATTTTAATGAAAACCACTTAGCTTTATTCCTTTTCCAGGCGTGGATATCGCCTGGTCATTAAAGTCTCGCACTTCTTTGCGATGCTTATAGCATATGGGGGTTTCTTCGTGCAATGTCACACCTTGCACACGCGGGTTCGGCCCTCCACCATTTGTAACACCAGGGACTCCGCTAGTGTTACTTATTGTGATTGTTATAATAAATGAAACGATATTGGAGATTTATAACTCTAAATATATTTTGGCATCTGCCTTTAGCGAACGTTGGAACCAGAGTCCTCCCATAAAAAACAAAACATATTTTCACATTCGTATTTCAAATTCTTTTAATTTTCACCTGACGCTTCCAAAGGCTATCTTGTCTGCCAGAGACCTGCAGACAAGGATATCCTCCTTACAGTATTGTTGCAGCTGCATCGTAGGACGTCGCACTGTTGGTTGTTGTGCACATGTGATGACATTGGTGTGGTACCTTGGATGGGCTAGGTACCAAAACAATATAGAACCTCCAGCAGCATTTTAAGATGATGTAGTAGTAAGAGAAGATTTAGAATAAAATAATGAAATTAATAAATGTGCTGTTTTATTTTTATTTAATTTCCCAACTTTTTCCTATTGTTTTTCAACGAGTAAGAACAACCAATAATAACCACTTATTCAACCAATAATAAAAGTACTTTATTCATGAAGGTCGATACTTTGATATTACTACTAATAGTTCTAAAACTGATAGTTTGTACTAATGTACGTTTGACAGTTGTATTACCTACATAACCTCAAATATTATTTTCATTGTAACATTTTTACCTGATTGTCAAATCAAACCACGTTTTTATAGTGGCATATTTAAGACTTATTCGATAATTATAATTTGATATGATTCACATCACTATACATCATGTGATAAAAAATTTGATTGACAGGTCATCGCATGTATGGAGCGTGGTCATTGTTCTTTGGGATAAAATTTTGGAATCTGTTGACAAAGTGAATGTAGCTCTACAGTCTAAAACTATGATAAATGTGAATGTCAGTCAAGTATGGGTCTTCTCAAAGCTATAGTGGAACTGGATTTAAAGGAAATGTTTCCCAATGTAGTAGTCGCTATAAAGATATTTTTAACGATGCCAGTGACTGTAGCTTCTTGCGAGAGATCATTCAGTAAGCTCAAATTAATAGAAACGTACCTGCGCTCGACGATGGGTCAAGAAAGATTGTCTGGCCTAGCGATTTTGTCGATTGAACGCGACATAGCACGGCTCCTGTCATATGAAAATGTAATCAAGGACTTTGCAATGAGAAAAGCGCGAAAAATAAATCTTTAAGTAATCTTAAAGTAAGGACAGCCTTGGGTTACTATCGAGTACTTTGTTTCATTTCTGTATTTGAGCAAATATTTTTGAATAAACAATTTTTATCTTAAAGAAATATACTAAGTAGGTACTTATATACTTTGGTTAACAACAAATAGATAGATTTATTTGTATGCACATTTGTCCATTTTATTTTCATAGCCTGGTTAGAGCATTTTTCAGGGGCGCAGTTTTGAAAGCTCGCACCGAGTGCATAAAAGGCTAGTTACGGCACTGTGCCTGCGTCTGTGTTTCCGAACGCATACAACCCTAATCTCTTCAAAATTAGAGTGAACAGGTTTCTTCTGGGTAAGCTAGCTCCATCGTCAACTTTGTCTCTGGTATCTATGAACTAGACTAGAGTCAAGATCAAACCCATATTAAATTTAAAAAAAGGTAACAAATACTATCAGTAATATTTTCATAATAACAAAATAAAAATAAATCGATGCTAGACCTACTGAAATAGTCATCTGCAAAAACAAGTATAGCGAGTAGGCAAGTCCACTCACACAACTCAACGCAGCACAGGATCACGCGATTTTACGTCAGAGCATGCCGTGTGCAAAACAAGTTGCAAAGTACCACCTACTTCGTGACGTCAGCCGGACTTAACACCGCCTTCGCGCGATTGTGCACTACAAGGAATTTTACTGTCCGGCTGTCCGATTTTTTACGGTCCGATATGGCACGCCATATAATGTTTAAACTAGTTTGTGCACTATACGTAATTTTACCGTCCGACATTTTACTTTTCCTCATTCCGGAACGGTGTTTTCGGGTCCAAAATGACAGCAATGAAAAACGTGTTTATGCTTGTGCACTACGTCCGTTTTCATGAGCGGGCGGGGCGCGCGGGGCGGGCGCGGGGAAGGAGGGTGCGCGTGTCGCGCACACAGGACGCTGTGCGTTTCGTTGGCCCTTCCCTCACCTCCTCGGCGACCTGCGCCCACGACGCATGGCTCCTTCGTTTCATTCGGATAAAAGCGACTACGAAGTTTGACAATTTAACTTAATCGATTTCACAATCATGTACGATATTTTTACGCTAATTGAACTTGTTGAATCCAAACCATGTTTATGGGATAAAACTATTGATGCATACAAAAACAAAATTATGAGAAGCAATGCATGGCGAGAAATTTGTTTATTCTTCGAACCGGAATTTGAGGGATTTGATGACAAAAAGAAAGACGAAATACGTAAGTTCTTATATAATTTATTTGTATTAAATTTTTGACATTTGCCATGGCACAGATCCTACGGGACTTGAAAAAAAATCGGCGAAATTATTTCTTATATCGTTAGCTGTTCGTCCCGCCTGGACATTATTGGTAGCGACGGGAAGATCTTGCAAACCGTTGTGATTAACAGGTACGAACATGTCGTTATGTGTGTACCCATCTCTTTCACGAACAATATTGTGTAAAACGACGCATGCTTTGACTATGTCTTTACTCAATTGTTTTGATACGTTTAGTGGACGATGAAGTATGCGCCACTTATTTGCCAATATACCAAAAGTACATTCCACATATCTGCGTGCCCGAGACAGTCGATAGTTAAATATCGTCGCTTAGGTAATAATACCGCGTAAGTCGAAAATTGGTCATTTGACGTTTATACTTCATTGGATAGATTTTGTCGGCGCGCATCGAATGATGTAAGAATTTTTTTTAAATTGTCCAATCGCAGCGCGTTATTCAAGTAGTTCTGGCACCGCACAAATCGTTTGTTGTGTCACAACCGCGTAAGTCATCAGTCCGCCATACTATCTTGTGTTGATGTGTGACCGCGCAGCAAATTTATTGTATATTTTTGTCTATTACGGTTTTATTAGAGAGATAGACACTTCTGATGGACCAAAAAGGTAAGCCAACTCGATTATTCATTATTTTGTAGTATATAAGAGTGTAATTACTGCTATTTTAGATGTATTAACATTTTAATGGGACTTGAGCGGTATTAAACAGACTAGGTGTATGGTTTTTATTATATTAACTTACTTTTTATAAATAAAAAGGAATATTATGAATTATTTTGGGTATAATTATGATTTTTTACTTTTTACCAAACGAATTTGTGTGCATGCATTCACATTTGGTAAGTAAATATTATATAAAGTTTTTTTTTCAGCCTATGAAAATGACTGAGCAGCTTGATGATACCGCTTGCAGCATGAACGAGGAGGAAAAAGACGTGGAGACTCAAGTTAAAGTCACGACTTTACTCGATTTAAAAAAAAGGCGGGAAGCGTTGTTGGCACAAAAAATGTATATCTTAAAAGGAAAAATTGCGAAAAGCTGGCTCAGGTAACAATAGATAAACGTAGTAAACTTTACACCAAATCAATTGATTCTATTAATTCTGATTCAACTGAAGTAACTATAATGGGGGGCTTACATCAAGCAGTAGGTAGTATGAATGTTAACTATGTTGAGCCTGCCGGCTTTGATGACGAAAAAATTGCACAAGCTGATACAATTACATAGAGCAGCAAGAGTGTATTATTTCAAGATAACGTAGAAATTAACGAAATAAAGGAGAAGAAGAATGACGCAAACATAAAAAGAAAAACGTTTGTATGTTGTCATGTTGTAACGTTTGTATGTTGTCATGTTGTAACATGACAACATACAAACGTTTTTCTTTGTTCCCATGACATTTTTTTCCAAAATATTTCAAATAACTCCTTTCTTTTATCTTCATCTATGTTATCACAACTTCTCAGTTTTGATTTCTTACAAAATGATGAAATACAAGTAGGTTTCATACTTCTTGCAGGCCTTAAGACATCATGATGGACTTTTTTTTTCATATGATCATTCGTGACTCGTCTATAGCCTAAATACGCCTCTCCTTTCATTCTTAAATTTTTATTCAAGTTTTTTTTCCACTTACCCGGTTCTTTATTAGCTTTATTTTGTCTTTTCCTATTGCTTGATAAATCTCCGTGATATGTATCAGCTTTTTCTAATTCATCAGGTTGAGGGTTAGATGTCTCACCAAAAGTCAACTCATCAGGTCGGTTGTAAGATGTCTCACCAATAATGGCAACTTCATTAGCTTGGGGACTTGATGTCTCACCAACAGCGGCTACTTCATTAGGTTGGGGAATCGATATCTCACCAACAGCGGCAACTTCATCGAGTTGGAGGCTTGATATCTCACTAACAGTAACAACAGCAGTATTCAATAGAATATCATTTGCAATCCTATTTAAATTGACTTGAGGATTTGAGTTTTCAATAACTGTACTAGTTTCTGTCAATAATATTATGTTGCTCGTGGAAGAAATATCAGGCAAAAGTTTATTCGTTGGAATGCCCATTACTGAAGTATTGCTAATGTCCGCAAAATTAAATGAAGAATTCTCTATCATTTCTATAAATTTTAAGTTGTTAATATTAATTATGTTTGCGTCATTCTTCTTCTCCTTTATTTCGTTAATTTCTACGTTATCTTGAAATAATACACTCTTGCTGCTCTATGTAATTGTATCAGCTTGTGCAATTTTTTCGTCATCAAAGCCGGCAGGCTCAACATAGTTAACATTCATACTACCTACTGCTTGATGTAAGCCCCCCATTATAGTTACTTCAGTTGAATCAGAATTAATAGAATCAATTGATTTGGTGTAAAGTTTACTACGTTTATCTATTGTTACCTGAGCCAGCTTTTCGCAATTTTTCCTTTTAAGATATACATTTTTTGTGCCAACAACGCTTCCCGCCTTTTTTTTAAATCGAGTAAAGTCGTGACTTTAACTTGAGTCTCCACGTCTTTTTCCTCCTCGTTCATGCTGCAAGCGGTATCATCAAGCTGCTCAGTCATTTTCATAAGCTGAAAAAAAAACTTTATATAATATTTACTTACCAAATGTGAATGCATGCACACAAATTCGTTTGGTAAAAAGTAAAAAATCATAATTATACCCAAAATAATTCATAATATTCCTTTTTATTTATAAAAAGTAAGTTAATATAATAAAAACCATACACCTAGTCTGTTTAATACCGCTCAAGTCCCATTAAAATGTTAATACATCTAAAATAGCAGTAATTACACTCTTATATACTACAAAATAATGAATAATCGAGTTGGCTTACCTTTTTGGTCCATCAGAAGTGTCTATCTCTCTAATAAAACCGTAATAGACAAAAATATACAATAAATTTGCTGCGCGGTCACACATCAACACAAGATAGTATGGCGGACTGATGACTTACGCGGTTGTGACACAACAAACGATTTGTGCGGTGCCAGAACTACTTGAATAACGCGCTGCGATTGGACAATTTAAAAAAAATTCTTACATCATTCGATGCGCGCCGACAAAATCTATCCAATGAAGTATAAACGTCAAATGACCAATTTTCGACTTACGCGGTATTATTACCTAAGCGACGATATTTAACTATCGACTGTCTCGGGCACGCAGATATGTGGAATGTACTTTTGGTATATTGGCAAATAAGTGGCGCATACTTCATCGTCCACTAAACGTATCAAAACAATTGAGTAAAGACATAGTCAAAGCATGCGTCGTTTTACACAATATTGTTCGTGAAAGAGATGGGTACACACATAACGACATGTTCGTACCTGTTAATCACAACGGTTTGCAAGATCTTCCCGTCGCTACCAATAATGTCCAGGCGGGACGAACAGCTAACGATATAAGAAATAATTTCGCCGATTTTTTTTCAAGTCCCGTAGGATCTGTGCCATGGCAAATGTCAAAAATTTAATACAAATAAATTATATAAGAACTTACGTATTTCGTCTTTCTTTTTGTCATCAAATCCCTCAAATTCCGGTTCGAAGAATAAACAAATTTCTCGCCATGCATTGCTTCTCATAATTTTGTTTTTGTATGCATCAATAGTTTTATCCCATAAACATGGTTTGGATTCAACAAGTTCAATTAGCGTAAAAATATCGTACATGATTGTGAAATCGATTAAGTTAAATTGTCAAACTTCGTAGTCGCTTTTATCCGAATGAAACGAAGGAGCCATGCGTCGTGGGCGCAGGTCGCCGAGGAGGTGAGGGAAGGGCCAACGAAACGCACAGCGTCCTGTGTGCGCGACACGCGCACCCTCCTTCCCCGCGCCCGCCCCGCGCGCCCCGCCCGCTCATGAAAACGGACGTAGTGCACAAGCATAAACACGTTTTTCATTGCTGTCATTTTGGACCCGAAAACACCGTTCCGGAATGAGGAAAAGTAAAATGTCGGACGGTAAAATTACGTATAGTGCACAAACTAGTTTAAACATTATATGGCGTGCCATATCGGACCGTAAAAAATCGGACAGCCGGACAGTAAAATTCCTTGTAGTGCACAATCGCGCGAAGGCGGTGTTAAGTCCGGCTGACGTCACGAAGTAGGTGGTACTTTGCAACTTGTTTTGCACACGGCATGCTCTGACGTAAAATCGCGTGATCCTGTGCTGCGTTGAGTTGTGTGAGTGGACTTGCCTACTCGCTATACTTGTTTTTGCAGATGACTATTTCAGTAGGTCTAGCATCGATTTATTTTTATTTTGTTATTATGAAAATATTACTGATAGTATTTGTTACCTTTTTTTAAATTTAATATGGGTTTGATCTTGACTCTAGTCTAGTTCATAGATACCAGAGACAAAGTTGACGATGGAGCTAGCTTACCCAGAAGAAACCTGTTCACTCTAATTTTGAAGAGATTAGGGTTGTATGCGTTCGGAAACACAGACGCAGGCACAGTGCCGTAACTAGCCTTTTATGCACTCGGTGCGAGCTTTCAAAACTGCGCCCCTGAAAAATGCTCTAACCAGGCTCTGAAAATAAAATGGACAAATGTGCATACAAATAAATCTATCTATTTTATTTTTTATTTTACGTTGGAGTATAATAATTTGCATAGACTCAACTAAAAGGCGGTTATACGCTCTTACCGAACTAAAACGCAGTTAAAATCATTTAGCGGCCTTTAAGCGTTGTAGTGTTACTACTTTTACAATTAATAAACTATTATAGAAAGCCTTATTAGACCGTACGTAAAGTAAAATAAATATTTTCTTCTGTGTCTTGAATAAAAAAAAAGCCGTTAAATAACAAAACATCGCTAAAAAGCCGCAAACTGCACAACCCCCGCGCCACTCCAAGTAGTGTAAAATAATATTCTCTGCAGAGATTAGATCACTATTCACTATATGAGTCAAAAATGAATAAAGCAACCAATTTTTGTTCTGCGAGCTGCAGTTATCGAGCCAAATATTTCTGGTCTGTATGTCCCGGTATCGTAGCAGAAAATGATAAAATGCACTCATAATATCCTCCTGTTTCCTACCAGCTATGCCGTCATGCCAAAGTACTGTAAGTGGTTTTGATTCAAGAGTTATTTTGCCTAAAGGAGCAAAAGTTTGATTAAAAACGATTAGTCTATTACAGAAAATTACTGCCTTAAATGTGTCAAGTCGCGGTAGCATTATCACTTTTTCTAAGTCGGTACTGTAGAATATCTGGGAAGAACTTTGCTCTTGGGTTTTATGGAATTCATACAGGTTTCTAGCCTTAGTGTACTTTTGTTGATGCCTTGCCCAGTTAACACAAATATCACATTCAGCAACTAATTCTATAAGGACATCGTGAGAAGTTTGCTTTTTATGCAAATCATATCCTTCACACGCCTCACATTCTTCGTTCCCAAGTCTCGTGAAAGATATATTCATTTTCTTGACGTGTGATCGGTATAGCTCATAGGAAACATAACTGTTTCCTATGAGCTATACCGATCACACGTCATTTTCATTCAGTTAGGATGTTTTTTACAAAAATCTGCATGCATTAAGGTAATGTTAACATCACTCGGTATATATCTACGTAGTGGGGCGTGCTCTCGCCGGTAATGGGGTTCTGTAGGATGAAAAGACTCTACGTGTTGTGTTAATAAGTTTCGATCAAATGCTACGGTTTTAGTATGTTTGCCACGACTATCTACATTACAATTCTTCAAGGCGTTGTATAAAACTTTATCATTAGTGTTTTTGAAACCTAAAAAAAATATTTTACATACTGGTATAGATATTCCGTTTGAGTCCTTTAGTCTAAAAGATTTTCTAGCTTCTCTTTTCGGGCTGGATGTGATCTTCCTCTTGGGTACAGAAACACATACATTGTTTCTTATAAAATTACGTCTCTCTTGCCAGGTAAGTTCCCAAAATAGACTGTTCACAGCCTCACGACTTGTATTGTCAAAAACATTTGAACATTTTTTCCGACATTTATCATGACATCCTGGCTTCACTCTGTGCTCTTCTCTTTTACTGTTCACTATTACTTGCCTTCTTTCCGCTAAGCTGGTGCTATATTTTTTCCTTTTTTTTAGTAGACTGGGATTGTTTGATAGAAAAAAATCATTGCAACTATTGCTTCTCGTGCGGCTCATCGTTTGTATGTTTGTATCCTGAAGGGACCGGGAGGTATCTAGAGTATTTCGACGTTTATTAAGAGAATTTGGAACGTTTTCTTTTATGGTGATTCTATCATTTTCTTTGCTCAAAAAAGGTTCAACACTAAGTTAACTAACCCAACTCTTTGTCCTCTTACGGTGCAACACTTGGCTCTGCAAGTTCACATCTTGAAGTGATCTAAGAGAATCCAACGTATTTCTACGTTTGTAAAAGGCTTTTTCTTTGACGGTGCATTGGTTGTCCACAAGAGGTTGAATAGTATTTGTACATTTCAGAGAAACTTTTGCTTTTACAACATCGCACGCGAGAGGTTCGATTGTCTTGGTCAATAATGCATTTCGAGCTGTTAATAATTTTATTTTTGAAGTCGAGCCCGCGATATGTTTGATTCTGATAAGTACTTACTAATTGCAAAAAAAAAAATGTAAAACACTGATAATAATGAATGATGACATTATTTTTAAGTGCGAGTTTTTATCACCTGAAATTTCAATTTCAGTTATATTTTGTGGTTTGCCATGCGATTTTTGAATATAGTTTTTTAAAATAATTATTTAATAATTTTTTTTTATTTTTTTATTTGTTTAGAAGAAGTTGCAATTTTTTATTTTGTAATAATCACCATGCCCGATAGTTTTGTGGCAATAAAGAACTTGTCTTTGCAAAAACTTTGTTTGATTTTATAAGTTAACGTTTAATTTTGCAGGATTCGAAAAGTACAGATGTGGATAGTGCTAGCCTATAAAGCAGTTATATGAAAAGGTTTATTAATTAACCGCCTTAAAGTTATGCATAGCTGTATTAAAAGTTGTTAAAAAATCTTGGAAGAGAAGTAAAGCGATATCTACTTGGCTAAGAGGCAGCTATAAGTAATTAGCTGCTTTTTTGTTATGGAAAAGATCAATATAATAACATTCGGTACTAGGTTTAAAAAACGCAAAATAACATAACTGCTTTATAGCTATGTAAATGTTAATAACTTTCTGTCTCTAAAAATACTTTTGGCAGTTATTAATAAATCCATAACTTAAAAGCAGTTATGATTCTTTAGCCGCCATCTAGTTCTGCACACTTGATGCGAGCCTTAAAATTTTACAAGGTTAGAAAGGAAAATGTGTATTTATTGACAAAATTATTAATATTTTACAAAATCAACTTACTTCATGCGCAAGTTGAAAAAATTACCTTTTTTTTGGTATATGACAACATGACAAAATGTTTATAGATACTGAGGAGCATCGGTTTGAAAATTTTGCCGCCTTTTTCTGCTCTAGCTCAAAATAAGGATTTGTCATTTAGCGGCGTTTAAGCTTATAGACGGCAGATATTGTGACTTGATTGATAGATGATTAAGACTGATAATTATTAACAGTTACGATGATTAGGAATAGAGATGATAATAATATTCTCTTCAAGTTTTTAGTACGTAAGTAACCATTGATAATGTAACGTGTTATTCATGAGTCATAAACTCATGACTTTTAGTTTTGATTTAAACTGTATTTTCATGTTTAAGTTTTTCTTGAAAGGTTTTGTATTTTCGTTGAAAAAGTTTTACTTACTTACTTTATTATTTTATATACTAATAGAAGCTGGGTGATTACCAAAACTATAGTTAATTAAGTACTGTGATATTGATTCATAATCATTCCTGTGACACATAGGTAATTATTTTGTTAAAACTAAATAACAGATAAGCTAAAACCATTGTCATATTTCCTATTATTTTTCCTACTAGCATTAACCCTTATTTCGAATTTGTCCGTACCACCGGACAAGTACTTTAAAAAAATCCAACGCCCCGTCTATTTCTATTTTTGAAACAAAAAAACTACTAAGCTATTGGGAGGTCGGTTAAATTTTAGTAGAAAAATAAATTTTGCTTGTGACAACACAGAGTTTGACAGTTGGCGAAAAAATGTCGGCGAAACCGCGCACTAAGAAAGTCTTTCAGGTAATTTATTAAAACATATTATTTTTTGCTTATGTTGCGTAGATTTTTTATTTGTGTTTTGTGAATTTAGTGTACTAACGTTCAAATAATACGATTTCATAGCTTTTGCTTACGTTATTCATAATAATTATCGAGTTTTTACTTGTCCGCCACACAGGACCGCGTCGAAACACCTGTATTTATTGTGTCTGTCGACGCAAGGCTAATGTAAACTTTAAAATAAACTATTACTTAATGTTGTTTAACAGTTAAATATTACAGGTTAGGTTTAAATAAGTTTTGATTTAATTATTGTAGTCCGTTTGCTACTTTTCAAAGTAAAAAGCCGTGTTATGACTTGCTGTTACTATAACAGCAAAACATAACTGTAGGTTTATAAAAGCTTAGGTTTAAAAACAAGTTAACGATTGCGAAATTCATTTATTAATTAAAAAGAAATAGGCAATAGTTTTATAATGATTTTTGATTGATTTTTGTTTATTCCAACAGTTGATTGAATTACTGTTGGTCATGTTAAAAAGATGGCGCGCAATTAAAGTTTGAAGCAAAGTTTTAAGTAATGTAAAATTATTCCAATGTTAAAATCAAGAGCTAAAAATAGTGAAATGAATTAACAAATCATCATTTGTTACTTATATCAATGTTACGCGCAATTTGTGATAAAAAATAAGTATGTCGAAGTCTTGTGTAATTAAATCCACAATGTTTAGTAATATTACTAAGAATCAGGTGGTGAGCCAAAATAACTGTAGCACTATAGCTATAAATTCTTTTAAAAATTGTATGAAGGAGGTTCCATGTATCACTATGGAAAAAATATTTGTTAACGTGGAGGCCACATGTAGTTCCATCTCACTGCCAAGTGATGATGTTGAAGTCTTAGGGCAAACTCCTGATATTAATTTAAACTAGTTTATAAGACAACAGAAGTTACCAATAACAGATTAGTTATACCTACAGACATTAAGGTATATCAAAAAGGGGGTCAGCAGCATACATTGAAATTATTTCATCAAAATATTCAAGGTATCTCTTCCAAAATATTAGAAATAGAAATGTTTTTAGAGAAAACAATGTTTGACATTGTATGTTTTAGTGAACATTGGTTGAAAGATTACCAGATGCAAATTAGTTATGAAAATTATAGTGTAGGCAGTTGCTTTAACCGCAAATCTGTGTTGCGCGGTGGTTCCCTCATCTTAGTGAAAAAATTCTTAAAATTTAAGCAACGTAATGACATTGTCAGCTTGTCAGTGGAACATTGTATTGAACTGTCCTGTGTTGAGCTGGATAAGCATGTTATAGTGTGCGTGTACAGACCCCCAAACCCTTAAAACTTTACTTTATTTGAGTCAACTATGGAAGATATCCTTGCGAAACTTGCAGCAGGTAACAAATCCGCGATTATTTGCGGAGATTTTAATATTAATATTTTAGAAAATAATTTAAATAGCAGCAGATTTTTAAGCCTTTTTAAATCATTTAATTTGTCTAATGTTTTTACTGAACCTACTAGGGTAACACCAACTTCTTCAACCTGTATCGATAATGTATTCTGCGACTGTGATTATTTAGATAAAGCCATAGTTAATTACCTTCCGTCGGATCATAGCGGACAATTGGTAACATTTAAGTTTAAAGCAGCCTTGCAAAAAATTCAAATACAATATAGGCCCATTACAACAGGCAAACTAGCTAGATTCAATGTTACCTTACAAAATAAGTTGAATGTTCTAGGCCATAATAGTGAGGACGCAAATAAGTTTTATGATAATTTCTTTTCAGTAGTACTAAAGGAATTCAATACAACTTTTGAAAAGAAGTCTAAAAATACTTCCCCTAAGTTTATATTTAGTGACTGGGCGACTAAAGGTATTAGGATAAGTAGGGAAAGACTATTTGAGTTATATGGCCTTAAGCCTTTCATTAACACAGAAACCTTTAGTATGTATGTAAACAAATATTCTAAAGTTTTCAGAAATACTTGCAAAGTAGCTAAAGCCCTGTACATTAGCAATAAGATCAAATCGGCAGATAATAAAATTAAGACAGTTTGGAAAGTTATCAATAATGAAACAAGTAGGAATAAAGTACGAAACACTAATTTTTTACTGGAGACTGCACATGGTGCCATAAGCTCTAATTTAGAAGTAGCTCAAGAATTTGTAAATTTTTTTACCGAAATACCATCAAGAACTACTGAAGCTTTAAATTCTTCACCCGAGGTATCATTTAATTTATTAAGAGCAAACGTTCCAGGTTGTACGGTTGAATTCCAATTCAAACATATCAACCCTATGACGGTTATAAAAGCTTTCCGGCAAATCAAAATCAAATTGACCGAAGACTTATGGGGAATGTCTGTCAAAGTGTGCACGTCCATAATTGAGACCATAGCACCATACTTGGCTTTAATATTCAATTTATGTGTAGACCAAGGAGTCTTTCCGGATATAATGAAATATAGTAAGGTTATACCACTTTTTAAATCCGGTGACAGTAAAGATGCCAATAATTATAGACCTGTATCCGTATTGCCGGTTTTCAGCAAGGTATTTGAAAAAGTGATGCTCAATCAAATGCTCATTCATTTTAACATCAATAAAATCTTACACGATCAACAGTATGGGTTTACCAAAGGTCGTTGTACGACTGACGCTGGTGTCACGTTGTTAAAACACATATATACAGCGTGGGAAGAGGCGCAAGATGCCATAGGAATCTTTTGTGACCTCTCCAAGGCATTTGATTGCGTAAATCACGAAACCTTGCTCCTAAAACTAAAACATTACGGACTAGGTAATCTTGCTCTCAGTTTAGTGAAGTCGTACTTAAATGACAGACAGCAGCAAGTTCAAATAAACGGTGTTAATTCAAGGGGTTTAAAAGTCAAAATGGGGGTACCACAAGGCTCAATATTGGGTCCTTTCCTCTTTTTAGTGTATATTAATGATTTACTCCATCTTTTAAAAAATCAACCAAAGATGGTGTTATTTGCTGACGATACGTCCTTAATTTTTAAGATAGATAGACGTTCTACAAGTCTTGACGACGTAAATAATGCGCTACAGCAGGTCCAAAATTGGTTCACTGCGAATAATTTAGTATTAAATGGGAAAAAAACTAAGTGCATCAGATTTGCTTTACCGAATGTCAAAAGTAATACTTGCGACATAGTATTGGACAAAGAGAAACTTGAATTCGTCGAAGACACGGTTTTCCTAGGGATCACGCTTGACTCAAAGCTACAATGGGGTCCTCATTTAACATCTCTTGCAGGACGGCTAAGTTCAGCAGCATATGCTGTCAGAAAAATCCGTCAATTTACTGATATAGATACCGCGAGGCTGGTTTATTTTAGTTACTTTCATAGTATAATGTCTTACGGTATCTTATTATGGGGACGAGCTGCAGACATCGAGTCTATATTTATTCTGCAGAAAAGAGCCATCAGAGCCATATACCATCTTGGTCGGCGCGATTCCCTAAGGGAACTGTTTAAGGATATTAACATCATGACGGTACCTTGTCAATACATATACGAAAACATTATGTATGTTCGGAAAAATATTCATCTTTTTAATAAGATTAGTGATAGGCATAATTTTAATACTAGAAATAGGAATAAATTAGATCAACCCCGATTCAGATTGGCTAAAGTACACACTTCTTTTATGGGATATTGTATTAAGTTTTATAATAAAATACCACGTGAGATTCTCGAACTGAATGAGAAAAAATTTAAAACATGCATAAAACGCACTCTATGTAGACAGGCATATTATAAACTGGAAGATTATATCCTTGATAAAAATGCTTGGCTAAATGCCGGTCCTGCTCCACAGCCTCAGCCGCTTGGTTCCACTAGTTAGGTTTTATATTTGGAAGAGATGCTCACCCTCTTTTATGTCTAATAATAATACTATTCCGCATAATCTTATATTATGTTTGGAATAAACTTTTCTTTTTCTGTATTTTCAGATTGATATTCATAGTTTTATATAATTTAGAAGCAATTTTTATTTCAAGTTCTGTAAATGTGAGAACCCTGGACCATTATGTTAATAGATAGTTTCCTTGTTTGACATGAAATAGCAGGGGCATTTGAGGGTGTGTCATGCTCACTCCAATGTCTCGCTGATGGTGGCGCGTGTATCGGATCATTCAGTTCGCTTCAAAATGGTTGAGCTGAATGGTGCTGATGCACGCGTCATGTTCGTGAACGGGCGCCGTCAGTGGAGACTGGTCATCCCTTGGTTGCCACTGCCTCATTTTAATATTTCATACTATAAATTGTTTTTTTTTCTTTCTTTACATTGTTCTCATATATAGAAGCAACAAGGTTTATGTAACCAGGATTTTTGTAAACATAAAATGATTTAAAAGAGTGTCCGTGGAGTTTCTTGCACGTTCTTCTCCATAGAGATCTACGCTTGCGAACGTGCAAATAGCTTCATGTTTTTGACGGACTGACTTTGACAATTCAAAAGTACCTGATAATGGTTTATTTGAAATAAATGCTTTGACTTGACTCTGACTTAAGTGTAATGACTTCGCAACGACGACGCCATGTTTTGATATTGAAAAGGCGAGCCGCTGCGAAGCCACTTTTGAAGCGGGACTTGGAGAAGACAGGTCGAGTTGTGTCTTGTGAGTACAATTCTTGCTGATTTGAATTTTAAGGTTGTTTTTGGTGTGCTTTACTTGTATTACGAATAAAACGTGATTGGTTAAATTGTGTGTTTCGTTATTTGCAATGAGTGAGCCCGTTAATGGAGATGGTGACGTCAGCTCCGCTGACGTCACTATTTCTAAAAACCCGAATGGTCCCGATACTCCGTTATGTCTTATAGGTCACGGCGGACCTTGTCGAAATAAATATTGTATGAAAGGTGAAAGATTTGAGTTGTCGGTACTGTCAAAACATTACATCTATTCTCAATACCAACCAACTTGTTAGATACTACTTATCTACCTTACCTTTACATAAAACTAAAATGCTAAAAACTACTTACTAAAATTTAGTCTACCTACTTACCTGACCTACCTACTTACGTGAAAAGAACCCTACACCTATTCTCAATAGGTACTCACTGGTGTATTTTATATACCTACTACTTATCTGCTTAGCCTTTACGTTACACTTACATGCTAAAAACTAAGTACCTACTAACTTTTTATCCTAAAGAACTACTTACTTATGTAAGAACTGGTTACTCACTGTCTAATTTACAAAACTACAGAGACTCATGGTGTACATTATAGAGTCAATCTCTATAATGTACACCATGAGTCTCTGTATCTTGTGTGTACTTACCCCATTACTTTTTCGTATTAACTATTTGTTTTATTGGTGGTGGTGTTTTGCTTAGCACGTATTTCTTTTTTTTTGCTTCAGTCTTCCCTGCATGCACGCTCGAAAAAAATATTTGCACTCGTTCCTGCAGAACGTGCACCGTCTGAAACAGGTGATAGCTCCGGCGCCGAAAATGAGCCTCATCCATTCTCTAATCCGCCTTCTGTCTTCAGTTCACCTGCACCGTCTATTGCATCTTCGCTAGAGCGCTTGAATATCGCAGACAGCCCTGATGAAAACCCTTCTGAACCAAGTTTTGAACTCAACAACGACTTCCCGACTTCTTTGACTCCAATTATAGAGCAAGTTTTCCCGAACCAGTCGCAGGAACCCAATTTTGCAAGCTTACCTTCTATATCGTCTTTACCCTCGTTGCCAACACCTGTGCATAGAAAAAAAAGACTCAGAGAACCATCAGTTGTGACAAAAAAGAGACCCAAGCAAATTCAAAAGTTTTCCCTCTCGTACAAATGGAAACAGAGTATCTTTTTGCATAGAGCCCAGATAGAAGATACTGCAGTAGTTGAAGATCCTCCCGTAGTACGTTCACCTTTAGATTACTTTTTGACGTTTTTTTCTGAAGATGTGATTGCTAATGTTGTACAAGAAACAAACGCATATTCCGTGCTAAAAACAGGCCGCTCTATAAATTTGACAGAAGATGAGTTTCGCGACTTTCTTGCTATCCTATTTTTGATGGGCATTGTGTCGCTAACATCTTCGCTCAGCTCTGCATCATCATCGCCACTGCCTCCGCTATATGCATCTGTCAACTCTCCAACTAATGAAGTTACCCCGTCGCCGCCCCATCTACCACAAACAGAACATCAGATGATAGTACCATCGATCTACTATCCCTCTGCACCATCAACGTCACCACCTTCACCGCATGTTACGTTGCCGTCGCCTACTTCTCTGCTACAAATGGAAAATCAGATGACATCATCTCCAATCTCTCCTGCGGAATCAGTGCCGCTTCTGACAATAACTGAGTTGTTGTAACAAGACTTTGAAAACTTTAAATTTTTATTATTAAACGGTTTAGCATTGTAACCTGACTATTATTTAAAATATTTTTTGTAATATAAATGCCTACCTCGTATTCCTGGATTGAAGAGATATAAGTGTAAACAGAAAAAAGTATGAATTTCAGAATGAATTTGGCTGTATCAATCAAAGTCACCTTATTATCTAGAATATATGTATGCAAGTGTTTATTATTAGCTACGAAACTAAAAGAAGGGACAACCCTGCAGCAGTAGGTATTTAAGTCTCCAACAGGGCGAGAGTTGATCTACTGTTCTGGTTTTACTATGCTCAATAACTCAATAAACACACTGTATAAATACTGTACATGTACACACTTACCTTAATGTTACAGCAAGCATTTCATTTGGTGGTACACACAGCCTTAATTTTGTATCTTGTTTCTTGATCCACGCGCTTAAGCGGTATAGCAAAAAATCATAAGTACTTGTAGACATCCCATAGTACCTAGTTAAAAAAAAATCTTTCGTCCTGTCTCAATTTATTGTGGTTTACGTAAAACGACCCTGTCAGGTACCTATCACTTATAAGGGGATGAACCCAGAATTCTTTTTATCTTCTACGCCTTCGCACGTAGAGTAATAAAGCAAGCAACTGCCGACGTTCCAAGAAACTCATCGTTCAGATTAATTTCGCGTGCGTGGCGTGTAGTTTCAAAGACAGAGCTACCCTAAACTGAGGCGTATCATCCGAGTAAAGACGGACAAGTGCACAAGCCAATCATCCGTTTTTTTCATGCCACTTCGGACCGTAAAAAATCGGATGTTCGGACAGTAAAATTCCTTGTAGTGCACAATCGCCCTTCCACGACATGGCATCCTTTGTGCGAGCATTAACGAGGCAAGATGTCTGCGGACTTGTCTATTGTCCGCGCTAATGAGAGGGCGTCAACTCCTGCGCAAATCGGTCAAGCATGAACTGTTTTAGTAATAAGTAGTTAGTATAAATATCCGTGTATTTTGTATGTTTTATTCATTACTGCTTTGTGCTTTGCTACCGCGATATAACTCTGTCGCTTCTCGCTTGGAATTTTATTTCATCGCCTACTGCTAAATCGCTTCAGTAGCTACTCAGCTATATTCCATATCGAATGGTTCCGGGCTATTTGCTTTAAGCGACATCCTGACCGATGTTGAGTTATATACATATTCGGAATCAGCGGATTTTTCTACGTCGTTTGAGCTCGGTTTCATGGCGATATGAGCACTTTTTTGGCGCTTGAAACATTGGCAAATTTTGGGCCAGTTCGAATTCGCTTTGTTTGATGCGACATCATTTTTGACTAATTTCAGACAAAATGGACTTCATACAGATTATTTTTTACAAATTTGTAGTTAATCTTCTTTGCCTTTCATAGATTTAACAACATTAGGCTTTTGAATCATTTTTCCTGTCTCCACTTTTATAAGTGATACTCGTTAAAGCGTTTCGCCTGATCTCAAAAATTTATAGGAATGGCGCTTAAAACATTTAGCCTGCATCAGCAATCAATACTCAATATCACTTAAAACATTTACGCTGCATCTGATTTAACACAGATAGGCGTTTAAAACATTTAGGTCTTCAATACATATTGTTTTTGTATGTCGGTTAAACTATTGTTCCTTCTCTGATTTTATCAATACATGTCGCATCAAACAAACTAAATCTATGAATTCTGGATGTTGAAACATTTTTCCTGTTACAAAATTATGAAAGCTATGTTCATTAAAACAGTCATAATTTTGTATGAATCTTTTGGGGCATGTCAGTTAAAACGATGCATTTTCGGCGCCGGCGCCTTTGAACGGCAACGATATCTATATTGCGCCGCCTGCGGGGGGCCCTTCAGTCATCCCAAAACAGTGAGCGAGCGAGGACGTGCTCGGTGCGCAGCAAAAAAATACCACGTGTTTTAGTGACTATTGGTGTTGTGTTTGGGGCTTAATAGTAACGTTACGTAAAACATCTTCGTAAGGTGAGTATTGTTATGTAATATCAATGTTTAACAAATAAATCAAGTAGGTAGGTACTTTTTACTCAAAGTTCACCGCGTTATTCGATAATGTTAACAATCGTCGTGTCTTTTGTTATCAAAGTTCTCTTGTCTAAGTTTATACTATTTAAACATCAAACTGTGTAGAATTCAAAATAAATCATTTGTTTTTCTGTTGCATAGAAAGAAATCAGAGTCTGCCGACTTCAGACCACTTATTTTGATCAAATAACGGTATTTTTCACTATTGACTATTTTTTTTTACTTAAAAATAAAACTTTCATTTTATGTTTACACAGCATTGGCCACAATAATGGAAACGAGAAGACAACAATTTATAAAAAAAAGATAAAGAAGTACCAAGCAGAATCTGACAAATCTAAATTTCCAAGGAAAATTGTTACCGAAAGTTCTGCTATTCCCTCTGATATAGAAGTAACAGTTTTAGGGAGTCGTTCATACCTTGAGCAAAACCAAGACCTGCTTACTCTTCAATCCGCACCAGCAGAGAAATACATGCAAGTTGAAGACTATAAACAAGATGTAAGTTATTAACTTAAGCATTTGTTTCAAATGTCTTTTATTATATTTTATTAAAGTTAACGATTCCAACATTTTGACGTTATGATTTTGGTCTTTTTTCAGGATTCCACTACTCAAATCGTACAAAAAAAGACGCTTGCAGAGGTAAAAGAAATAATGGAAACAACGACAGAATCCACACAGAAAGAAATATCAGGCCTGGAAATTAACGAAAATAAGACTTTTTACGTTAATCAAATTACCATTGAAATCGAAGAAGAGGTTTCTTGTATAAATTGTCATAATTACTTTAAATTACCTTAATTTCAGATTTTAGAAAATAATACAGTTAAAAAAAAAAAAAAAATAATAATAATATCTTGGGACAACTCACACACGGTCATCCGATCCCAAACTAGGCAGAGCCTGTACTATGGCAACCAGACAACTGATAAACATACTTATATATTTCTAAATACATACATATTATAGAGAAATTACACCCAGACACAGAACAAATGATCATGCTCATCACACAAAGATTTGTCCTGGGTGGGAATCGAACCCACGACCTCCGGTTAAGCAGTCAGGGTCACTAACCACTCGACCAACAGGCCAGTCAAATGGACACAACGGAGCAAGAAAACATAGTTTCGGAAAAGAAAAATCCAGAAAATAACATAAAAATAATTGAAAAAGACGAACTTGCAATTAATAAACAAAAAGCAGCAGAATCACCAACTAAGCATAGAAGAGTTTGAAAATAGTGAACGTCTAACTCCCATCTATCCAACAATTAGAGAAGACGTAACCTGAAACAGAAATGAATGAATTAAGAAAATCATTAGAAGATGGAAATTCAGAGGAAACAATCTTACCTGCTTTGGATCACCATGTAATAACATTTGCTAAAAAAATAATGACGTAATAACTGGTGGAAATACAGATGACATCTTACCTATTGAAAAAGTAACGACACTTGCTGAAACAGAAGACAGTCTAACACCTGTTGGAAGAAACGATAACGTAACGTCTCACATAGGAGTATTCGCATAATAAAACTGGTCAAAATAATTTTTCGCGTTTTTTTGCAATTTCATCGAATGAAAGACAAAGTTCAATGATATTAGATATTTATTTGAAAAACTATACATACTTGCGATCAAAACATATCATTAGTCAGACTCAAACTGTTCGTCTTCATTTTCTTCGTCATCTTCGTCTTCTTCTGTACTTTCTTCGGCATCATTTTCATTTGGAGGTAAAAACGGTGTACTTGCGACCGCAAGACTGATTGCTTCCATCGAAAATGGCTTACTTTTCTTGTGTAGCTTTGGTCTGCTACAACTTAAATACGGGTCTGAACTTAGTAACAGCCTGTTTAATATATCTCTGTTACAATCGACTCGTGAAATTTTCGAGCAAAATTTAGCCTATAATACCGTATGTGCTTGTTGCGGGCCTCTGCTGCCTCTTCCGATAGTTGACCGATAGGTAGGATTGCAGTAGATATGACTTTGGCACCATGCATTAAAATTTTGTGTATAGTTGGTGACATAGGATGCCAACCATACAAATTTGTGTACATTTCAGCTGTTTCATGTGCATAGGCTCCAAATTTACCAATATCAATGCTGTTGCCACTTGAAATCACTTCTAAGATTACTTTAAATCGTTTTATTAGACCAATATTGATGCCTGTAATTCGAGAAAAGCATTCCGGATCAGCAAAAAATCTTCTGGACGTATTGCCGTCATTAGTATTCCCAAATCCTGGCTTGGGAATGTCTACGAGTAGACCCATTTCTTCTTTGAAGGTAGTTTGAATCTTTCTTTTGTTTCTTTAACAATCTTTTTGTCTTCGGCTGTTCGCGCTTGCCACTTTTTTAATGGTAATTTCTAAGATAAGTGCAATAGCAACTCGAAGAAACGAATTCTAGCATGAAGAATCGATAATCCAAATTTCAGTGCTTCCTCATTGACTTCCTCTGCTACAATTAATTTGTTGGAATCTTTGGAAGTCTGTCCGCAAATATAACATCTCATAGTGGATGAAGTATCAGTTGCAGCATTGCATACTTTTCCGTCGATCATGGTAAGTATCATGGTATGCTTTATTTTACCTAATCCATTAGGTGTGGGCAATTCTGTTTCTTTTAAATTTGCAGCTTGATTTTTGATGTACGCTATTTCATTTTTAGTAACATCTTTTGATTCATTGATAAAGCGTATTCGTATGGGTCTGCAAAATCTGACAGAGGAAGGGACTGGGTTTTGCCATATGATTTTTTTTTGTTCTCCATCAATCATTACAACTAATTTTAAAGGCACAAATGAGCTTTGAAAAATATTTGCGTCACTGTTGGTATTGTTTTCAAACTTTTGTTTATATTGCAACTGCTGCGCTCCATCACAGCCCCATTTTGAAATTAAAACCATGTTTTGCTGCTCTTCCTGTGAACAAGTATCTACAACCTCTGCTACGTATTTATACAGACGCAATGCAGTGTGGTCAAGTAAAGCTTGTAGTTCAATCTCAGAGCAAGTTTCAGTCACTCGAATCGATTGCCCATTCTGGTAACATTCTTTTTTGGCCTTTTTTATGAGTAAATAACAGGGGTAGATGCTCTTGTTAGCCCCGTGTATAACTTCCCACTGTCTTCGACTGAAGTCGCCTTCTACAAAGATTGCCAGAGCACCTTCGGGTGTATGTTTCTTAACAACTATTTGCTTTTGAGCCGAAGTAATAACTTTGCGAAATTTTGTAGCTCTGGTTGGCGTGGAAGTCATTTCTTTTATTAATTTTGACGCATCACTATTTCCTGAAGTGCGCTGACTTACGCCAGCGGCATACGTCAGTTCCTCGACAGGTACCTGCTCTCGTAGTACTTTTGTTTTTCGACGCTTACTGGTTTTTGTGCCGGTTCTGCAGACCAGTAGGGCAATTCGATCAAAGACGTGAGCCATTCTTCATTATTTTTCAAGAAACGTTCATCCTTGTAACTACCGGCTGTCCATTTCTTCTTGAAATCACTCTTGAAACACCTTACGGCCCGACTTAAAACAGTTTTTTGATCGTTTGGACATTTAGTCATATCTACAAGTTTTTTTTCCATTAATGAAAACTTTTCGTCCATTTTTTTCCCCTTGAATTCTTTCAGGATGTCATATAAAGCTATTCTGGTAAATTTCCTGACGGTTTTAGAACAATCTACGAGAGAAAAAACAATTCAACTTTTATATGCATTAACTTCGAATGGATAAAAAACAAAATGGCGGATTAAGGCGGACAATTTTATTGTAATATATGATTGGCATAAGCCTAAATTTCGTCTCTATAAAAGAAATGTAGCTGGACAAGACCAGACACTTAAACAAAAACACTGTTATAACAAAATTAAAAGTAAAAATAAATGCCCTTATAGGACCCGTTAAACATAGTTCCTAAACGTACAATACAAACAGAAAATAATAAAATTTCATTTTAAATTACGGTACGTACCTTCCACTTCCATATTCAATTAATTTTTTTTCCGAAGTCAATCACACGAAAATACAATAGCGAGAGAACTAAATACCACAAACAAAAGCGTCGCGAACAAAGACGTGCGATTCCAACATTGACTGGGTTCCGACTGACTTTACGACAAGAGGCAAGTGGGGGTAGAAGTTTTATGGCGGCCGATTGACACTGGTTATCAAACTTAAACAAAAAATGGTTTGAACGAATTTTTGAGTAACTAGTTACTATTGACTTTTAACCGGTTTTAACATACGAATACTCCTATGTGCGCCGGCTTTCAGACCACCTTGCCGCTGAATTTGCCGCCGGCTTTACCGGCGGCCTGCAGATGCGGTTGCAATTTTCGCAGTAGTGCTGTGACTTGCACGAAGTTAGTCGTGTACGTAGGATTGGAAGATGTTGGACTATACTTACTATAGTTGCGTGGATTGCAATCATAAAAACACCGCAAAATCAAACGAACATATTGGGTCAGACCAAGTCTACGAAATAGGCCTAATGTGTCCCTGATACTTGAAGATTTTAGAAAGGACGAAATAAACCGAAGAAATATTCGTTCGAAATTTAACACTTTTCTAATGATCTCTAGTGAAGAATTTGAAATATTACTGAATTTAACTGGACCCATGATATCAAAAACTGACACCCGCTGGAGAAATGCTGTGTCAGCTTCCGATCGACTAGCAATTACTTTTGGCTACAGGAGACTCTTATTTTCCACTCGGTACACTGTATAAAGTGTCTCCACAAGTTATTTCTTTAATAATTCCAGATGTTTGTCAAGCTTTGGTATCTACATTATCCAATTATTTAAGGGTAAGTACAAATATCCGTAACACAAGGTAGTTAGAAACTGAAGGCCTATATTAGAAAACAAAACAGACCACATACATTCACACAGTTATGGCATGTAAAAGACACAAACATTTTAACAAAAAGATTCTTGCCAGGAAAGTTTCCAGGACAACGGTTTCCTAAGTGACGTATTTATTCCTAGTCGAATTATAATATGTATGATTTAATACTGTACCTGGAACTTCACACACATTTTACATATAACTAGAACTACACACACAAATATCACAAAAAAAATATTTTACAGATGCCGAAAACACAGGGAGAATGATTATTATCAGTGGCTCGGAGTTTCATGCAGAAATGGAATGTACCTGATTGCGTAGGTGCCCTCGGTGGGAAACATATACGTATACTATGTGCAATTAATAGCGCTTCTGAGTTTTTTAATTATAAGTCATATTTCAGTATAGTTTTGCTTAGCTTTAATCGATGCCAATTATAACTTTTTATACGTGGGACATTATTATATTACATTGGATGTCAGGGCAGAATATCTGATGGTGGAGTTCTACGAAGTTCAACTTTATTTGATATGATACGAGATGGAACTTTAAGTCTGCCACAAGGGAGAAATACACCTGTACCTCTTTATTTCATCGGTGACGATGCCTTCTTCATCGATTTGTGCCTCGGTCGTCCCACATAAAAAATTCCCCACTTGTCCCAATTTGTATGCCTCGCTCGTCCCAAAACTTAATTTTCAATATTTTATTCCCCGCTCGTCCCAATTCGTATGCCTGGCTCGTCCCACATTTTTTTCATATGAGTTAAATTTGATTTAATTGTACAGTCAGCCTAAAAACCTGACTGACCAGAAAGATAAATAACCTCATGTTGCGGAAAATTTGATGAACTAATTCAATCCGAGACTCCACTATAATATAAATTATAAAATTACAAGTTACGCCACCATGACAGTTTTTTTCTGATCAAACTATAGGTTTAGATTGAAGGCATTAATAAAGTACACATAGCCGACCCTAAGTACAAACCCTGTGCACCCCACTGCTTAGACGACTACTATTATTATTAACCTAGAACAAGTTTTTGAATGTTTATAGCTTCGGTATTTTTGTGCGACCGGATTAGAGCTTGCTCTCTCGCTCTGCTTTCTTTGTATTAATCAATTGACCAATGGTGTGGCTTTGCGTTATCAGCGCAATCGGAGCAAATGCGGTTGCAAAGTGCATCTGCTAATTTTAAATATGAGGTGTTTACATTAAGCGTGGTGTATTCATAGAGTGAGGTTCAATATTTGTGAAGTTTTAAAGGGTAAGTAATAATTATAATTATGTCGATTTTTTCATATTTTGTGAAGTCATGATAAATGATTTGACTTATATCACTATTGTGGTAATTATTTACTTTTATATTAGTTGCTGTCTAAGGATTATGGTCTTTTATTATATGCATACTTAACTTTGTGCCTCCTGTGAAAAAGAGTACATCGCTACTTTTTGGGAGACGCAAATAAAATTTTGAAAAATATTTTTTTTCCTTTTTCCTTGGTCCTGTCATGGAGTTCTTTATCTATGGCCCTGTTTCACGAAATCGTCTAGTAATTTTTTTAAAAATGAGTAACCCTTTTTCACATTAACTAGAAATTTGAACAAATAATAATTTGATTTGAGCCCTAATTCACATTAATTTTGTTTACCCATTTTAACAAACTTCAAAAAAAGAGGATGTTCTCGGTTATACTGTATTTTTAGGTTAACCAATTTTGATAAATCTTCTTTTATGTAAAAGCTGGTGCTTCCCATATGGTCGCATTTTAATTTAGTTAACCTCCTTCATAAAATGAGGATGTTCTCAACTACAAAGTGTTTTCTGGGTGAATCAGTTTTGATGACTCTTTTGATTAGAAAGCTGGTGCTTCCCGTGTAGTCTCATTTCAATTTGGCTCAGTTCTGACAATAGCATGTATGATAAAACCATATTCGACACGTTGAAGTCGGTTTTCAGCTATGATTTTTAATCATTATAGCTATTCACGATTCGTATCTACGAAAAGAAACTATTGTACATAGTTTCGTTCGGAATACCTTTCTTAGACAGATGAAAGCTAATTTTTTGCTCTCTTATATTCATTTAAAAACGAAAAGGGTATATTGGACTTGGTACCCCTTTTTACAGGAGGCACAGAACTAATTCACGTTGTATTTGCAGGTGATCAGATATAGAGCCGTGGCTTCTTCATCCTGAAACATGGAGCCAGTGGCTTCATCATCCCGAGCTGATCTTCAGACTGGCTGCAGTCTGGCTTCTACATCCCAAGAGATAACCTTTATTGAATCACAAAGAGGTGTGCCTATTATTTTACATGCCGGTTACGAATATACGAAAAAGCGAGAGAACAAAAATAGCTCAATCGTCTGGAGATGTGTGAACAGAAGGTGTCATGGAGGAATGGTGACTTCAAATAATAATGTGACGAAAATTCTTCGTCATGACATTTGTACGCCCAGCATAGCAAGAAATGACATCAAAGAAGAAATACATCGCTGCAAGCAAGAAGCAAAATCTTCTGAAGGAAAATCGATTCCTTCTGTCTTCAATTCAAGCATAAAAAAATTATTGGACAAAGGTACTGACAAGATAGAAAAATTACCTGAATTATCTAATGTTAAGAACAGCTTGTATAGTGCTCGAAACAAAGCCCAGCAAATAAAGAAAGCTACATTTAAAACGCCGTTTGAAGTAACAATTCCAGTAAGTTACATGAGTTTTGTTTTATTTGATTATGGGTACAGAAAAACAAGGATATTAGCTTTCGCTGATGTAAATAGTAAAGGACTTCATCAACACGTGAAACATTACCTTGCAGATGGTACATTTAAGTGTGTAGTGAAACCATTCAGACAATTATATGTGATTTACGGTGACCTTGGCAGCACAAGTGAGAAAATTCACGTCGTGCCCTTAATATACATCTTATTAATGGACAAAAAAGAGACCACATATGAGACTGCGTTTGCTCTTATCAAATCGCAAATTCCAGAATGGCATCCGATTTCATTCAGAACTGATTATGAGAAAGCAGCCATGAACGCAATCCGTAACATCTTCCCGGATGTAATATGCAAAGGCTGTTACTTCCATTTTAGTCAAGCACTTTGGAAGAGAGCAAAGGCGTTAAAGTTAAATAAAAAGAGAATGTTCAAAAAGCATATAGCTCTATGCACAGCGTTAGCTTTGCTACCACCTGTAGGCCTAGCACGAATATTTCTAAGTTTCGTATCGTAAACGTATCGAGTTGTCGATACGATAACGGCATACAACGAAAGTCGGAAGCACGAAGCACTTTCGAAATAGTATCGAGAGCTCGATACGATAACGTTGGTGACGTAATACTAACGTAAGTAAGGATGGGAAAAATAGAACGAATGATCTTACTTTTGAATTAATGTTTCGTTCAGAAACTGGATAAGTATTTAGTTATTTAAAAATTTTGTGATTTTAGGGCATTTAAAACTTTAATATTGTTCAATTTATGACGCAATACGAAGAAACTGCAGAAAAAGTTAATATTCTGTTGGATAAATGGTACCTATAATAATTTAACTTTTTACTAAAACGTTGGTTTGGTTTGACTGTATTCCTAAACGAACGACGGACACTCGAATATCATTCAAGGCCAACTTTGTTTTCAAGTGAACTTGTGTGTTGTGATTTAAATTGTGAAAAGTTTGGAACTATTTTAATCTTCTACAATGAGAACCAGCCACCCGCAGTACACCATTATGATAGAATTTATGGAAAAGTAAGTGTATTACATTTATTGTCTTAAGCATATATGTTGATTTTAATGGTGTTTCAATGGGACATTTGGAATATATTTTTGTAAAGTTTAAAAGAGCTACGTTTCTGTAAAGTATTACGCTAGTCATGTGAAATGTATAAAAAAAAAGTTGAATAAAAACTAAAATTAAGATAAGTGCTTAATTTTTGTCAATTATTTCAGTATACAATAGAAAGGTAACATATTATTATAATAAATATTAGAGCGCACAGTCCTTTAAACTCACGTTAAATTTATTTTAGGCATGGAGACTTATCCAAACCCGGCGGGGGTCCTCGTGGTAGACATAATGTGCAGCAAAAATGGAAAGAGTTAATAGATATGCTCAATAGTGATGGCACTGGGGATTCTCGAACAGAGGAAAAGTGGCGGAAGGTAAGCCTATTAAATCCTAATTACGCACATTTAAGGATATAAACTTACTTCACACAATTATGTGTTCATTTATGTTTGTTAAGGTTTCGAGTGATTTCAAAAATAATGTCAAAAAGAAGTGGGCTAAAATAAATAGATCTGCTCAGGGCACAGGTGGAGGGCCAGCGATTCAGTTGACATTATCAGACCTTGAAAACAGGGTTTTAAATTTAATTGGAGTTCAGGCTGCTACTGGGATGCCTATACAAGAAGCTGGATTTGTAGGTACAGGTGTGATATTTTTTGCTTGGTAATGTATTAAACGTCTCTATTTTTTTTTTTCATTTTCATAGCGATCGGTGTAATCTCAGGGAAATATAATAAAGTTGTAGTGGCCTACATCCATACGAGCACATCATACGTCCGGCCGCCATCACAGCGCGCAGCGCACTGAGCTCCGCCGGCGCACGCACCGCGCCGCCGCTCCGAACGAATACGACACCAGCGGCGGCCGGCGCCTGCGCTGGCGACCGTGCCGAGGAGAGACAACATCCCTGCGTCGTTGATCATCGTACACTGACTGCCGTTGGAAGCTACACCGCCTAATATTTATGTGTGGCGCCGCGCGCTCGCGCTACGTCATCCTCGACCGCCGCCAAGCTTGAACCGCGACTATTGGCCGGTTAACTCCTCAGCGCCACCACCACTTGTGGAATACCTTACGGCAATATATTAAGCCTGGTTCTGGACAATAAACTCAGTCATTGTCATTTGTTCATATCCATCTGTGTTTTATTGGAAGATACCCTAAAATCCCTAAAGTGGTGACCCCGCGTTCAAAATGACTACCGAAGAAGCAATCGAAATGATCAGTATTAAGTCGCGCATTCCACAATTCTGGCGTGACAAACCCCGTCTGTGGTTTGCCCAGTTTGAAGTCATGATCGCCAACCAGAAGCTCGGAGACGAAGGGAAATTTGGGCTGGTAGTAGCGAACCTCACGAAACCGGAGGTGGAGCAAATAAGCGACATCATCATGGCCCCTCCAAACACAGGGAGATATGAAGAAGTCAAGAGGAGGCTGGTGTCCGTATATGAGGAATCAGAAGGGAAACAGTTGCAGCAGTTGCTTAACGAAATGGAGCTCGGCGACCAACGGCCATCACAACTACTGCGCCGGATGCGAGACTTGGCGCGTGACAAAATTCCTGACGCTACGCTGCGCATGCTATGGATCGGACACCTGCCTGCCGCGACTCGCGCAGTACTAGCTGTAAGCGACGAGTCAAAATTGGAGTCCCTTGCCGCCATGGCAGACAAGATGCATGAACAAATGAAGGAGGTAAATTCCGTGTGTTCCTGCCACAGTCAGCCTTCAACGTCACAACAGCAAACATCGTCAGAACAGAACATCATCAGCATGATAGAAAACCTGACCAAGGAAGTAGCTGCGCTAAAACTGGATCGAGAACGAAATTACCGACAACGACCTCTGCGTTACAGAAGCCGATCACGCTCGAAATCCCGTGATACAAGGTATGGGTGGTGCTATTTCCATAGAAAATTCGGGAAAGAAGCATATCGGTGTAGGAGCCCTTGTAATTACAAGAAAAGTACGCAGCCGGAAAACTAAAGAAGACCGAAGCTAAGGCGGTGGCTGAAGTCGACAAATTATCAACATACCGCCTATTCATAAAAGACGAAACCAGCGGCCAACAATACCTCGTCGATACCGGCGCAAATGTTTCGGTTCTACCCGCAAGTGTGAACGAAAAAAAACATCAAGTCCCGAGCAACTACCTATATGCGGCAAATGGAACGCAAATACCAACATTTGGCGAGCGAACCATCGTACTGAATATTGGATTAAGACGTCAGTACAAGTGGCGTTTTGTGATCGCAACAGTCAGTAGGCCAATCATAGGCGCTGATTTTTTGCATCACTACGCACTAATGGTGGACCTGCACGGACGACGACTGGTGGACCAGAAGACAACCTTATCAACACCTGGGTCCCTGTTATCCGCATCGGAAGGAAGCATACGTACCATCGATGACAATCTTCCATATCACGATCTACTAGCCAAGTATCCTGATATTACAAGACCAAGTTCGTGCAAATTGTACAACAGTGAAGTCGAACATTACATCGAGACTACCGGCCCACCAATGTACGCAAAAGCTCGTCCTCTCTCGCCACACAAATATAACGCTGCCAAGGAAGAAATACGATTAATGATGGACCAAGGCATCTGTCGACCATCGAATAGTCCATGGGCAAGTCCGCTACACATGGTGCTGAAGAAAGACGGTAAATACAGGCTGTGTGGCGACTACCGCAGACTCAATGCCGTAACAATACCAGACCGCTATCCAATTCCACTCCTGCATGACTTCACTTACAATATGCAAGGAAAGAAGATTTTCTCCAAAATCGACCTCCAAAAAGCATATTATCAGATCAGGAACAGACAGGAAGATGTAAAAAAAACAGCCGTTATTACACCGTTTGGTCTGTACGAGTTTACCAGAATGTGTTTCGGATTAAGAAATGCCGGCCAAACATTCCAACGGCACATTGACAACGTGCTACGTGGATTACCAGTGTTTCCTTTCGTTGATGATATTTTGGTGGCCTCAGAAAACGAAGAAGAGCACAGAAGAAACCTCGAAGAAGTGTTCCAGCGACTTAATGACAACGGGTTGCAAATCAACGTTGCTAAGTGTTCCTTCGGTCAAACAAAACTCGATTTCCTGGGATACTCAATAAGTTCAGAAGGCATTCACCCTACAGAAGAGAAGATAAAGGCCATCAAATCATACCCACTACCGACAACCGTTCATGATCTTCGTCGTTTTGTCGGAATGTTAAACTTCTACCGTTCGAACATCCCGCACGCTGCAGAACACCAAAAAGAATTAAACAAATATTTCCATAACGCCAAGAAAAACGACAAAACGAAGATCGAGTGGAGCGAAGCAGCAAAACAAGCTTTCAACAAATGTAAGCAAGACATTGAAGATGCAGTTCTCATCTCCTTTCCATCACTGAACGACCCATTCGCTATCATGACAGACGCGTCAAACACCTGCGCTGGCGCAGTCATTCAACAGAAAATTCATGGGACATGGAGACCGCTAGGATTCTTCTCCAAGAAATTCAGCGAAGCACAAAAAAAATACAGCACATACGACCGAGAACTATTGTCTATATACATGGCAGTACGACATTTTCGACGCATATTTGAAGGGCGTGACCTAATCATTTATACGGACCACAAACCATTGATACACGCACTAACGGCCTCAAGTACCAATGAAACAGCACGAAGAACAAGATATCTGGAATATATAGGACAGTACACGTCACAAATTCAGCATATCACCGGTAAGGACAACCAAGTCGCAGACGCCCTCTCCCGTATAGAAGCCATAACCTGCCCAACGCCGATCGACTACGATGAGTTGGCAAGAAAACAATCCGAAGATGGAGAGCTGAAAGCATTAAGAAATACGGGAAAGTATGACTTGAAAAGTATCGCCATGCCCAACTCAACCACAAAAATTATTTGCGACATGACAACAAGTTCCGTTCGTCCATACTTACCCAAAGAATTCCGGGAAATTGCATACCAAGCGATTCACAACCTTAGTCACCCGGGAATAAGGGCCACAAGGAAGCTCGTCACTACCCGTTACTTTTGGCCATCCATGAACCGTGACGTAAGCAACTGGACTCGAGCCTGCGATCCATGCCAGCGAGCGAAAGTACAGCAACACACGAAGTCACCAGTGGCTAGCTTTCAACGAGCAAATCGGCTGGAACACGTCCACATCGATTGTGTTGGCCCCCTACCTATCTCAAACGGGAACCGGTATTTGTTAACAATGATTGATCGGGCTACAAAATGGCCAGAAGCCTGCCCAATGGAAGAAATAACCGCAGAAAAAGTCGCCAGTACATTCTACGAGTGTTGGATCGCCAGGTTCGGATGCCCAGTCACAATAACAACCGATCAAGGCAGACAATTTGAATCCGAGCTGTTCAAAAAACTAATGCATCGTATGGGAATACACCGCACCCGAACTACTGCTTACCATCCGCAGTGTAACGGGATGATAGAACGTTGGCACCGCACACTCAAGGCGGCACTCACTGCACGACTCAGTTCGTCAACATGGTCGTAAGAATTACCTACAGTACTACTTGGGCTGCGAGCAGCCATCAAAGAAGATGTCGGCGCAAGTACAGCCGAATTACTATATGGACAAACATTACGACTGCCCGGAGAATTCTATCAACAATGCACAGCACATAATGACACAACTTCAAGCCTAATGCATAAGCTGAATGAGGCATTTAAGAAGGCACAGGCGCAGCGAAAATCCAACCAAAACCAAGCTACTTTCATACACCATGAATTACGTAACTGCTCCCATGTTTATGTCCGTAATGACGCAGCAAACAAGTCATTAACGCCGACATACGACGGGCCATACGAAGTCATCAAGCGCACAGATAAATATCACACTATACAGCTACGCAACAGGACAGCGAATATAACCATCGATAGGTTGAAGCCAGCATTCCAACTGAACATAGAACCAGACGCAACAACGAATACGTCAACACCTACATATGCTCACATAACAAGAGCGGGCAGATCATCGAAACCTCCGGTACGATTCATTAGCGGGGAGTAATGTAGTGGCCTACATCCATACGAGCACATCATACGTCCGGCCGCCATCACAGCGCGCAGCGCACTGAGCTCCGCCGGCGCACGCACCGCGCCGCCGCTCCGAACGAATACGACACCAGCGGCGGCCGGCGCCTGCGCTGGCGACCGTGCCGAGGAGAGACAACATCCCTGCGTCGTTGATCATCGTACACTGACTGCCGTTGGAAGCTACACCGCCTAATATTTATGTGTGGCGCCGCGCGCTCGCGCTACGTCATCCTCGACCGCCGCCAAGCTTGAACCGCGACTATTGGCCGGTTAACTCCTCAGCGCCACCACCACTTGTGGAATACCTTACGGCAATATATTAAGCCTGGTTCTGGACAATAAACTCAGTCATTGTCATTTGTTCATATCCATCTGTGTTTTATTGGAAGATACCCTAAAATCCCTAAAAAGTGATAATAATTAATGATTTTCGAGTTATCTGAATATTGAATTCCATATTGGGACAGAATATGGTCAAAAGTTTAATTTGTCAGCAACTTACCTACCTAATCCTGTAAGTAATAAAAAAGGGTCACCACTTGAGTGTTTTTGTTAGTATTGTGACACTTAAAATTCTTGTGTGGATGACTGGCTGGGGTTTGAGTGCCACATTTCAATTATGATTTTTGTTAATATACAAAGTCTAAACTTTGATGTTTCCATGAGCATTTATGATTTCTGTAGGTATACTCTAGTGTAGTATTTTGTTTAATAAAAAAGACAGTAGGTATACTAAACAGTAAAGGTGGCCTTTACTCACAAATTTTAAGTAAGCACTAATACTCAATTATTGTTTTCTATAAAATAGGCTGTTGGTGGGGAGGAAGATAGCTTGTCAGGTCTACGAGTACCTGCCACAGAAACTGTAGATGAATTGACTGTGGATGATGTTCCTTATGTATATACACCAATTCCTGAAGGTTGGCATATTTTAAATTTATCTATCATTAACTTGGTAACTAACTCATAACTCTTTTGTTTGATATAACTACTAGTAATAACAAAATAATTAAAAATAAGATCTTATACACAAACTAGTCAAAAAGTAAAAAAAAGATCCCTGATAACTAAAGCTAGCAGAATAGTATTTACATTGAATCACAATTTTTCCAGATGAATGGAATACTCCAGGAACAAGCAGTCAACCTACAGTCGCTCCACCTCTTCCTCCTCCTACTCCACAGCCACCAGCACTTACACCACCACCAGCTTCAGTGCAAACCCAGTGGCAACCGCAGAAAAAAAAGAAGAAGCCAGAAGACTCAGTTTTAAAAATATTCAAGGAGTTTGAGGAGAACGCTAGGGAGTATGAAAGGGAGCGTGACCGAATTGCAAAAGAATTAGAACGAGAGAGGGTTCGTCAGCGTGATGTAGAGCTTCAGCTGCAAGCTCAGTGGTTAGATTTTACGAAAGAGGCGTTAGAGTTAATAAAATCATATTTAACAAAAAGAAGTGAATAGTGTGTCTGTATTTTTTATTTTATTTGTATTAGGTAAGGTTTGTTAAACTTCACATACACTTCTATTTCTTAAAAATAAAACATTTTGTATATGTTAGAATTAAATTTATTTTGTTTAAACTATATTCATACTTGGGGAAGGCCTATGTCCAGCAGTGGGCGTCGTACGGCTGAGATGGTGAAACTATATTCATGAAAGTAATATCTATAAGGTACTAAATTCTGTTTTGTAAATAACTAACATTATATTTGTTTCAAAAATATTATACTATGTTTTTTATTCTCTAATGCTACCTTTATTATAGAGTTCAACAACTTACCTAAAAACCGAAATTAATTATTAACATTATGAAGCCGATTAATCCTATCTACTAACATGTTCCTTATGGCTCTACCACGAATCAAATCATCTCTAGAATCACTTTCGCGAAAAGCTTCTTGAGAAGAAAATGTTGAAGAAATTGTTATATCATCTTCAGGATCAGGCACCATAAAATCTAATGCCAAGTTGTGTAAAACGCTACATGCCATTATGATCGAAGCACACCTCTCAGGGGTGTAGTGTAATGTGCGGTCCTTACAAAGGCATCTCCACCTATTTTTAAGCCTTCCAAATGTATTTTCAATCACAACTCTGGCCTTCCCATGGACGGTGGTATATTTTGCCTCAGGAGTGCCTTCAGCAGCATCTGTGATTGGTGTCATCAACCAAGGCCTCTGTGGATATCCAGAATCCCCTGAAAATATATGTTTGGTACATTGAATTAAATAATCTTACAGTAGACAGTAATCTTAAAATAGTGAAGTTTATCACTTAGGTATTTATGTTTTTATTTTAAAATTAGAACAAACTACATGACAAAAAAATTACCTAAAAACCACACTTGTTCATTATTCTGGTGTATTTTGCATTTCATAGTCAGATTGAACGGAGTAAGAGCGCGAAGTTGAGGGCGATGGTGACATTGATAACGTTGTAGGTTGACCTGTGAAGTATCCTGGACGAACATTTTGATAACGAAGAGGCTGAGTAGTATTATTGGTATCAAAATTCATCGGACTCATTCTCATTTCTGCTTCATAGACAATATTCTGGATTTGATGTTGTACTGTACACATCGTGTAATGATCCATCTTCCTCAGCTAGCTACTTATATAGTCTGCAAATATAGCAGCATCATCGCGTTGCCTTGCATTAGATGTAATCTCCTTCAGTAATTGCAAAGCTTCATCAACTTCAGGATCTCTCTCTATATTTCGCTTTCGTGAAGTCCTTGTCGAAGGTAGCGTAGTCTGGAGAGTGATATTTTCTTGAGAAGACTGAAAATAAAACGGAAATCTTATAAATAATTGCAAACAAGCTTCAACATTATATTTTGAATATATCCAATTAGTATGTAAATATTGGATAAAAACCAAGCTTATAGACATTACCTGTGTAGGCTATAGCTAAGGTACACACCTAATACATACATACATAAACACTCGTACATACTACATAAATACATTCACAATAATATTTGTAAGTAAACACATAAATATTTTACACTTGTGCGTACACACCCTTATGCTTCCGCACGTTTGTTCACACCCTTAGCTATACCTACACGGTCCAGCCGCTAGCAGAGCCCCGGCGGCGCTCGGCGCCCGTTCTGCCAATGTAGAGGAGACCGGGGCTGGTTGACCAATTTTGCGCTTAAATATTTATATTTTTATTTCTTTAGAGTATATTATTTTAAAAACGGGTTCAATTAATAGAAATACTATTAAGCTTTGAAAAAAAGTGGCAAAAAGCGTGTTATTCATTATAATAATGAGTACAGGCCAGTTTTTGTGTGATAGGAAAAACTGGTCAACCTACCCCATTCCTGGGGTAGGTTGACTATTCGTCTGGGGTAAGTTGACCTATGAAGTTGTAAGGGCAAATATCTGCTAGGACATAGGATAAAAGACACAAAACACCGGTGTAATACATTTTTTTTATTGAAACCAATAGGCGATGTTAAGCCACTTCAATTAAACACAATGAAAATCAAATAAGAATAAACAATCAAATGTTTGAACATTAGGCAATTTGTTTGCCTAAAAATAAACCAAGCGTACTTTCTTATAAGTATTTAAAACATAACTAAACAACTTTTTATAAACTTTACTCATTTGGTAACAAACAATGTAATGTAACTATTATAGTTATTTTTACTATTTGGTAACAGTCTTAATGTAAGTATTGAAATATTTATATAGTAAAATTATTATATATATGTTAATTATAAAATTATTCTTTGGAAATCATACTATCCAATCAGTCTTCTAAATCGGAAGTGCAATTTTTGCATTCATAGAACAATATGTTCCTATTACATTTTGTGTGTGCCTACAACTTGCACCCAGTGCATTGAACCCATTCTTCTCCTAAAATACTCGAACTGTAAGATTCAGTGCACTCCAAACAAAATGTTTCATCCTCATCACTTTCATAGTCGTCACTTTTCTCCTTATTAGCGTCACGAAGAGTTTTTTTCCTTTACCCTTTCTATCCTTTCGAGCTCCTGTAGATCTTTCGCCTGTTATCTTTGGCTTCTTTGTTTTCTTGGTCAGTGTCTTAATAGATTGTTGTTTTGTCTTAAGTTGTAAAAGATTTTCTTTTTTTGGGGTGTCTGTGTAAATAGTGCTTTTTCTCTTACGGATATTTCTTTTATTTTCTAAACGTGGTCCAGCTTTCGGAAACGGCCTAATATCTTCTGGTAAAGTAAACGATGTGCTCGGCATATTCACATTCTTTCATAAGTTACTGGACTTTTTTCGGGGGTTTTAAATCCATAATCTGCATTAGTTAACAGGTCTGCATCAGAAGTAGAAGGCATCTCGCAAAACACACTTGAAGTCGACGGTGTTACAGTTTCAAAGGAAATAGCATCATCCTGGTTAGGTAAATTACATGACTCAGTTTGGTTGCTTAGGTCATGTGATGGTGCAGGACTATCAGTAGTCGATGATATGATGTTAGTGCAGGACACCCATCCGGTGCTGGCCTGTCAGTCACATATGACCCGCTAAACTCTGAGTCAGGAAATATGTTTTCGTTGAGTGGTGATATCCCAGTAACACGAATTTTTTTTTTAGATTTTTAGACGTTCGGTACAAGACAAAATCGTCTGCGTATTGACACATAGTAACATTCTCAATCTCATGGAAACACTTAATTGTGACTATGTTAAAAAGTACTGGTGAAATTGGGTCTCCCTGAGTCAAGCCTCTATCTGTGTATCTTATGAAGAATTTGCATTTATCCGTTTCGTCTTTTATCATAAAATGTCTTTCACTCAAGAAATTCCATAAATATTGGCAATTTTTTTTTCCAATTCCTATCTCATCTAAAGTGTTCACCAGTACAAACAACAACAACACACAAGTAACAAGTATTAACACATTATTATAAGCATTTGTAACATCGAGGAAACAGGCTAGTGTTGGAGTTTGACGTGAAAATCCTGTATAGATTTGACTTACTAATTTAACTAAGCAGTCCTGGCAAGATTGTCCTCTCCTAAACCCAGAGGTATAATGAGATAACATCTTATTTTTTTCAATATACCACTCAAGTCGCTTTGTCAGCATAGAGTGAAAGATTTTACAAATGCAGGAAATTAAGGAAATAGGTCTTAGTTTGATACTATTATTATCTGGCGATGATTTTGGTATTGGTGTTATTAATATATCACGCCATTGTTTTGGAATAATCCCCGTGCTAAAAATAAGATTGTATAATTTTAGTAAATATTTTCTGCTAGTGGGAGACAAATGAAATATTAAAGAATATGTAATCCCGTCAGCCCCAGGCGCTGTGTCTTTTCTTTTAAAGCAATTTATCATTTCTTGTAAAGTGAATTTGTCCTCCAGTACTGTATTATTTGATTTAAACTGTTGATGTTTTGGGTATACGTAATCCGGAGCGAGACTACACAGGAGTTCGACCTTGTGTTCATTCGAAACAGATGACTTGGGCGATGCACGTCCCTTAATCCATCCCATACGTTTCCACATTTCCGAACTAGATGTTTGTTCATTAACACTACTGCAGTAATGTTGCCAATCTTTTAACCTCTCTAGACTGATGACTTTCTTAGCAGCTTCTGTTTTGCGATCCAGTAGACTTAAGTTATTTGGTGTGGGATTACTCCTAAATTTCTTTAAGGCCAATCTACGTTGTGCTACCGAGTGGGACAGAGTAGGATTCCAATAAGACTTTGGCCGAAAACCATTTGTCGGATTATTACAAGGTTTACTAAAGGGAATATGCTCATCCGCAGCTTTATTCACTTGTTCTATAAAATGATCGTATGAAGATTGCACATTTCTTGGAACGACACCTTCCATCAAAAAGTTATCTAGGGTCTCACTATACTCTGTCCATTTCGCTAGCTTGAAGTTCCCTTTTTTTACTATACCAACAGGATTTAAGCTGCTATTATTATATTTGTATGAAATTTTTATAAATAAATTATCACTTCCTAAATTTTCGTTTAAGATCTTCCAGTCCAACAAAACAGATAAATCAGTCGATACAAATGTAACATCAGGAGATGTTTTTGAGCAACCCCATCAACCAAGGTGACTCTTGTCATACTTCTGTCATTAAGGGCAATAAACCCCGAGTCTAAAGCCGAATCATACAACTGGATCCCTCTGGCATCGGTTTTGGAAGACCATGTTACATGGTGTCCATTAAAGTCACCGGCAACAATACAATTGTTTGAAAATAACGAAAATATTTGTTCCCAGTCAGAAAGAGAAGTACGAACCGAAGAAGTGCAATATATTAACACTATATTTTTAACTTCATTACAATTTAAAAGTTTTACGCTCATAATTTCTATTCCAGGATTATTGATATTAATGTTACACTGTTGCACTTTTATAGATTTGTGCAACAGAATAGCTAGCCCACCATAACCATCGAGCCTATCCTTTCTAAAAGTACTATATCCACTTACATTTAAATGTGTGTCCGGTTTTAACCATGTTTCTGATACTAGTGCTATGTGTACTTTTTCTTGTGATAGTAAAATTTCAAATTAATTCCGTTTAGGCAACAAACTACGCGCATTCCACTGTACAATATGAAGAGACAACGTATTTCTATTATCGTTAGCCATTGTTAAACATAAATATATTTTTTTTCCATACATCATCACTTTTAAATACTTTAAGGAATAATTTACTACATATGTCAAACATAATTTTGGCTAATTCCTGTAGTTTCACATGCCAGGGATTGCCAGATAAACATATATCTTTTACTTTTTGAAATATATTATAAAAATCTAGCTTGGAACTTGTCTCGACTGTCTCTGAACATTCGCCTTTTCCGGGTGTTTTGTCCGTAGGTTCTGGTTGTGTATCGCAGCTTTCTTTCTCCCTATTACTACTCATAAGATTGGTCTCTGTATGTTTGTTTCTCGGTATATATCTCTGTTGGTTAGTTTTCTCTCCTAAACTGTCTATTTCCATCATACTATCCGACGCAAAACTCGAATTTGGAACATTTGTTTTTGCTGTCACCGCGTCCTTGTATGTTTTTATCTGTGTATAATTTACATTCACATTTTCTAAGCTTACAGAATTCTTGTTCTTTTCTGTATTAGTAGTTGTGGTGCTAGGTTGTGGGGTGCCTTTCTCTTTTAGATATAGTTCCAATCCCTTTCTGTAAGTACAATTTTCTTTGGTCATAATACCTCTAATTCTTTTCTCTTTTAAAAAGTTAGGACACTTCTTGTACATCGCCATGTGAGGCCTTTTACAGTTGACGCATACATATTCATTTGTTTCGCAGTTTGGATGCTGATTGCCACATTTTGGGCATATGGTTTTATTAGTTGGACATGACCTTGATAAGTGCCCGAATTTCCAACATCTGGAACACTGTGACACTGGAAACGTGTAAGGTTCCACTTTAAACCTACAACCGTAGCCGTATACGTACGGTGGCAAAGTGGCACCTTTAAAACATATTGTAACTGTTTCCGAATCAATCCATTCTCCGCTGTCCGATAGTTTTTTTAGTCTTTTAACTGATACAATTTCATTCTCACAACTAACATTTTCCAAGATTTTTTTCTCATCGGTTTCCAAATCTACTTACCTCAGAGTTCCATAGCATAAACTAACTTCATCCGTCATCTGTATTCTGTAACCCAAATTGATCATCTTTTCACAATTCATCAACTTTATAGCACTTTCTCTATTTTCGAAATGAATCAAAACCCTGAATGCACTTTTATACACCATTTTAACTATATTTGGTATATTACAAGATCGTAACAGCTTAGCCATTCCAAATTGCTTTGGCAAAATTTCTTTTCCAGTCTCACAAATGATATGTTTCTCTTCTTCAGTAATCTTATCACCGTCTGTCACCAAACTGTTATTGATCGAGTCTTTCCTGTTTGTTCTTTTATGCCCCCTAATTACTGTTACAAAATCATCTTCATCCACAATCTCCTCATCGTCCTGCCGTCCTCTCTTCTCTGAAACTCGTTGCTCACACTTTTCACTCTCCCTCATCTCCTCCACTAACATAGTATTAAGCTCACTTTCTACAATTTCCTGCTCCAACGTTACACTGACACTTGAGTCACATGAGCTCACATCATTACGTATATCATCCATTTAAACATTAACATTATCATTAAGAGGGTAGACTTGAAAAATAAGCCGCGCGGTAGAAGTATTACAGTCCGACGTTCAAAACGTGTGCATCCGACTCGGCTGCTCACGCGCAACTGAATGGCAATGATGTTTTTACCAACTCGGGTATATCATATATTGTGATTGTCTTTCCCGGGTGACTTGCTAACCAGTTGTCGCTGGCTTGATTATAATATTTCTTCAGGGGCCCATAAACTGTCCTATCTAAAGGCTGCAGCTTATGGCTGCAATTGGGAGGAAATGATAAAATTGTAACCCCGTTTTCTTTGAAGTAATCAAGAACTTCTATAGACAAACGCGAGTCATGATTGTCGAGAAGTAATAACACTGGGTTTACTTTACTGGGTTTGGCGTATTTTACGAAGTGTTTAGCAAACTTCTGAAAATTGTCTTCTTTCATCCACCCAGAAGAATTAGCATCGCCTTCAGAGCCCACTGGAAAAACAAAGAATGTAGGAAACATGTTGCCAACGGCCGAAATAGCAACCGCGACCGTCACCAGCGTATCTCGTTCAGCGGAAGTCATTTTTCCCAAATTTTTGATTCCTCGACGAGCTATTACTCTATTAGGAACATGTACAGTTGCCAGTCCAGTTTCATCTACATTCCAAATATCACCAGGGCTTAAATTATGGCGGAGGTAAATGGTTTTCAAGTTTTCAAAGAACAATTTAACGTTATTTTTGTTGAAAGACGTGGCACGAGATAAACTAGTGGCTTGAGGAGTTCGTATGGACAGTGCAGGGTGCCGTTTAAGAAAATGCCCCAACCAATCTTCACCAGCAATCAGTTTTGTATTCCATGAGTCAGGCACGGACTTGTTATTTTTTTTTGCAAATTCATATGCGAACTTTCGTGTTTCATAAAGTGTCAATCCAAAATAAATATCTGCTGCTGTCTTCAAGTAACTCTAAAGCACGCTCTTCCTCGTCACTGAATATTTGTCTATTTTTTCTGAAACCAACACTGTCCAAAGCTGATTCGGCTTTCGACAATTCGGGATTGTTTTCTAATTTTTTCATCATATTTACAACGTGGCGTTGGAGTGTTTTATAAGGTATAAAAAATTCTTCTGCCGCACTAAAGGGCCGATCATATAAAACATGGCAGAAACTCATAAAGTCTTAATGCATCACATTGTTGTTACATTATTCGTTATCGTTAGATGGGTAACCAGCCTACCTGAAACCGGTTTTTGTCAACCCGTGTGGCGCCCCTCGCGCCACACGTAACAGTGAACAGTCGAAACTTGAACTTCGTACGGATTGTTTGTTAGTGCCGAGAACTGTGTTTTTAAACTGTTGCTTTCTTTATATAATTGTAATTAAATATCGAAGTGTTCATCAACACCCGCTGAAATGGCATCATTGGCAGGAGGTAAGTGGTCTTATTTTAGCATAAAACATATATTTTATGGAGTGTAAGTTAGTAAAAAACATCTGAATAAAATGGGAAGCGAGTTCATCATTTTTTTTAAATTATCTTTTTAAACCCATAGAGTTTTAGTTTCACTAGGTAGCCATAGGTGTTTATTTTATGGTTTTATATTATGTATAAAAGTTTATTCTTCAAATCTAAAAAAATAAATCTTGCACCAATTTGCACCTTTTTTAATTAAAAGCTCAAAACCGAACCTATAATATATGGTATTTTTTTATGTAAAATTAAAGAAAATACATTTTTATTTATCTTTTGTTTTAGGTTCGGGTAGTACTGATATATTCTTGTCCAGAAAGTTTTTATATGAGAAAATGAATGAGTTTGGCCATTTTAAATTAGAAGAAAAAGTGTTATTTTTAACAAAATACTTAGAAAAGCGTTCAAGGTGTCCTAAATTGAAATTAGCTGAATTACACAACAAAATTTCGTACTTCGTTTCTGATTTTAAGAAGAGATGGTCAAGTTCTCAAAGGATGAAGCATCGATTTTTAGATAAAAACACTGCTTGGCTAGAAAAGTCAATAAATTTTCGGAATTATGAGGAATGTATCAACACAGAAATTTCCAAAAAAAAGGGAAGACCCAATATTGACTTCAAAGCCGCTTCAGAGAGGACTAAGAGACTAAAAACTCAAGACTTAAGGTCTACACGTAATACTGCAGAATTGTGCTATGCAGCACAAATGAGTTTAAGGTCTTCAGGGGCAAAAAAAGCACTGATCGACAAATAACCCAGCTTTCAGCAGAAGCTTTAATTAAGTACATTTATAGACGCTCAAGTGACGAGGCATCAGTACAACATATTTAGAAATAAAGACAAGGCGCGATTTCCTTCGTATAAAATTATTCAAAAGGCTAAAAAGAATTGTTACCCTGACAGACAATTTATATCAATTATTGATCTTTCAGCTGAAATAAATCTTCAAGCACTTCTAGATCACACAGCCTCTCGCCTTATGCAATCTCAAAAGATTGTTTTCGAAGATCAAAACGATGTTTTTGAATTATTATTAATTTATAAATGGGGATTTGATGGTTCATCTGGGCATTCCGAATATAAGCAAACATTTGCAAGTGGGGTAGCCAGTGATGCAAGCATTTTTATGTCATCAGTTGTACCTCTGAGACTTATATCTGGCGATCCCGAGGGCCCAGTAAAAGAACAAGTTGTGTATTGCAGTAACCCGAGGCCTTCATCCACAAGATATTGTCGCCCGATTAAATTTCAATTTGCTCATGAGACCACTGAACTCGCTAAAAAAGAACATGACCATATTAATACACAAATTCTTAACTTGATACCAACTGCATACGAAATAAATGGTCGCAGTATTTTTGGAGTTTATTTTTGATTGTTGGATATATTCTATTTGCCTTTGTTCGGCAGAATTTAAGTCTATTTTGAAGCATGCGGACATATTCAGGGTAAGTAGCGCCTGGTGTTTCTTCGTAAATGGAATTCGGTATATAGGGTTTATTTCCAAATAATAATAATAATAATAATAAAATTTTATTTCTCGGTTTATGGTACATTTAGATCTTACATTAAATATTGTTTCACACATACTACCATTGCTGGTGTAGAAATATTAAATGCTACGTGCAAATCAGAACAAGGTACATTATAAGATTATTATATGAAGTTATGAAATTTATAATTTGAATGATTAATTAATTGATTGGTTCATTCAGTTCATTAAAAATGCATTATTACAATGTCAAAATATTAAAAGTTAAATAAAAAAATATAAATCATAATGTCAAAAATTAATCATAATAATATAATAATTTTTATTCAAATAAAAACGTCTACAAAAATGTACATTTAGTCAGCAGTAATAATATTTTCCATACAATAATAGTGCCTAAAAATAAACTAAACTAAGATATTTTTATTAAACATGCAATTAACGGTGGTTCGGAATTGCATTGTTAAACAGCGATCCGCCCGATCTAGGTTACTTTAAACCTGTGTTTCAGGCCATCACTCTACGATCCAATTACATTGGGACAATACAATTTAAAGTTAAACTATGAATACATAAATAAAAAAAATAAATTATCTATTCTAAGCAACTACGAGAAAAAGCTTAATGGTACATTAATAGCTAAAACTAAGCCTATGTAATTATACAAAAGTAAACACTTACGAGGGGATTAAATATCATCGTGCCAATATTTCTAGAAGTTGTTCTGTGTCCATGTAATTGAGTAACATTAAATATTCCGACAACATCTTGCTACATTTTGTAAACCTTACACTATAAAAGTTTAGTACCTTGTTGAGCCTATTATATATAAAAGGTCCCAAGAATACATAAAAACGATTTGCAAACGCATGTCTAGTTTGAGGCTTTATGCAAACCAAGTCCTTCCTTCTCTTGTCCGAAGGTACAGGGTCAAAAGGAAGTGCAGTGTGCTGGTGTAGCACTATGTTTAAAATAAATAATTGCCGCACTGTAAGCACATTACATGCTATATAGAGCTCGTGCGTAGGAAATCTAAAAGGGCGAAAGGTAGCAACCTTTGGAATTGCTCTTTGAGCGCGCTCTAGCGGGAGTAAAATTGTTTTTGCTGCACCACCCCAAGAAGTTATGCAATATGTAATAATGGATTGACCCAAAGCTAAATAGACCTGTTTAATTAATTTATAGTCGGCTATGTTCCGTAAATTCTTAAAAACATATATTAATTTGCGCACTCTTGTACACAGTAATTCGATATGTTTACGGAAATTTAGATTTGAGTCAATGGTGACACCTAGATATTTTAAATGGTCAGCTTTAGCTAAAGTGGGGCAGGAACATACAGTGTCAGCATACGTGCAACAATTATGTGCGTGAATGTTTAGATTAGTAAGCGGTATGTTAGTATTTCTCACTGTAAATAAAATATAATTTGTTTTATCTGCATTTAATGTTAGGAGATTATTACGAAGCCAATTAGAAACAATGTTAAAACCATTTTGAGCATATTCATACACCTCAGCTTTGGACTTAGCTGAAAATAATAGAGCAGTGTCGTCCGCATATGACATTATAACACCATTTTGGAGCGACAGGCTGCATAGTTCATTTATATAGATTAAAAATAAAGTAGGGCCCAAAATGCTACCTTGTGGAATTCCAAAACAACTATTTTTAAGTTCAGAGCTTGTATACTGACCTATTTTTACACATTGCTGACGATCGCTGAGATAATCAGAAAATAGTAGAAGTTGTTCTCCTCTTATCCCAAGTGTTTCAAGCTTGTGCAAAAGTAACGAACAAGAAATAGTGTCGAAGGCTTTGGCAAGGTCTAGAAAGATCCCTATTGTATGCATACCTCTATCTAAGTTGGTAGTAATATAGTTAGTTAATTCGTGGACTGCTTGGCTAGTTGATCTTTTGGCCCTAAAACCAAATTGACTATCTGATAGTAGTCTGTTATCTTCTAGAAATTTTATCAATCTACTGTTAATAACTTTTTCTAAAATTTTTGAGAGGCCTGTTAACACTGAAATGGGTCTGTAGTTATTCACACAAGTTTTATCTCCAGATTTAAATACAGGTGTGACCACAGCCTTTTTAAGTAATTTTGGGAATATTCCTTTAGATAAGCATAGTTGGAAAATGTGGGTTAGTGGAGGGGCAAGTAGGTTTTTAAATCTTTTAAGTATATTATTAGGGATGTCATCCCACCCAGTGGCACAAACATCCTTTAACCCGCTTATTATTCTAACTACTTCGCTAACATCGGTATCTAATAAAACAAAAGAATTTAGTGAAGAGAATGTCGTGGTCGGGTTTTGTTGGGAAATTATACTTGAGTTACGTGATTTTTCAGCCAAGTTTTTACCAACGTTAACAAAAAAGTTGTTTGCTTTATTGATTGCTTCGGATGGGTTCATATCTGTTGATAATATATCAAGCGAAGGTTCGGGATTTTTCGATCTAAAGGTATAAGTTTTTACAAAGTTCCACACAAGTTTACTATTATTCCCCGCCTTCTGTAATTCATTTTTATCATACTGATTTTTAGTTTTTTAAAAAGATTATTACAGAAGTTCCGATACCTTTTATAAGTTACAGAAAGTACTTCGTTATCAGGAGCGAGTCTCAATTTTAGGTGGAGATTGTCTCTGTGCCTTATACAACGAACGAGACCGGGTGTGATCCAAGGCTTAATACAACTGAACTTTCTAGGCATTGTCTTTGTGAACGTGTTTTTCCTTATTGCAGATTGCAGCGAATTTATGAAATACTTTAAAGAACTATTTGCATCGTCTGAATTATAAACGGGGTCAAAATCAATACCGCGTACATCATTTTCAAGATTTGTCATATTGACTTTAGTGTAGCTACGCATGCAGTTTTTTCTAGGTGAACTTATTTGTAATGTTAATAAAACAGCTTGATGATCGGTAAGCGTAGAATTAGTAACCAATGTTTTGGATGGATTTTTTGATTTTAGAATGATATGGTCTAAGCATGAGCCGGTCTGATGCGTGGGGTGATAGTGAACTGGTAGAAGTCCAGGAAATGCGCAAATATTCAAATAATTATGTACATGGGTATCTGTTTTCCCGGAAGCAATGTTAATGTTAATATCGCCTAAAAGTATTATGTTTTTAAAAGATGTTATGTTTTTTAAGTTTGTGTCGAGTGAGTCTAAAAATCTGTCAATATTTTGAGAAGGAGGCCTATACATAGCCATGACTACCGTGTCTGGAATAATTTTAATTATTAAACAATTACTTTCTAGGGATACAGGTTCTTCTTTTACTGTTCTTAAATTATTTTTGATGTAAACGACTAATCCATCGTTTTGGTTTATGTTTCTGTCATTTCTGTAGGAGTAATAAACGTCAAGAGATGGTAAGTTGACTGTCTGTTTTGACAACCAACATTCTGTTAAGACAATAATATCACAGCTTATGTCAAGATCCTGTAATAACACTTCAAAACCGTTTATGTTTCGATTTATGCTGCGAATATTCTGAGTGAGCAGGGTTAACGTTTTGTCACCAGAAGGAAGAAGGTGTTTACAGTCCTCAACATTACAGACTTTAGACTCCGACACAGAAAAACTATCTAGATCGCAAATTAGCTGATTTGTGACATTCATGACAGTTACAAAAGAAGAGAAAATAAATACAAGCTACCTGTTTATCTGCTAAGTAAATAAAGTGTTAGGTGGCGCTCTTATGCGCCTTCATAGTCGATTGAGTTGATGTAATTCATTTCTGCATGTTTGCGGGCTGGGCAACCTACATCACCAGTTGGATGGTCACATTTCCTCTTGAAACGTTTGCACGTCGCGCATTGAGGGGGAGATGATTTGCTGCTGCATTCCTTGAAAGAGTGTCCACTCTCTCCACAGTGGTTGCAAGTAGGGCTAGTTTCCCGGCAAAACTTGGCTGCGTGTCCAAACTGCTGGCAATTGAAGCACCTGGTGACTATCGTGAAATCTCTCACAGGGCATGATGTCCAATTGATAAAAATTCGGCTTTGGTCAATGACAATTTTTCTAATGCTAGCGGGTAGTTCCAATATGTAGTTACAAGTAGGAAGGTCTTTCTTACCCGATTTATGGCTTAATTTGATGCACTCAAGGAAGGACTCACGAGTTATATTCGGCAACTGCGGCCCGATGATACCAGTTTTTCCGAATTCTTGAGTTTATCAATATCGCCTTTATTTTCGGTGCTAATCAGAACGCCCCCATTTTTTACTTTTTTCAGGCGACGGACATGAAGCTTAAGTTGTTCCGGGGAGATGATCTTTTGGACAAGTGACTTGGTATCGTCACTTGTTTGGGTCTTATCGTTGGGATAGATGGCGACTGATCTCAAATTTGCAAGACGGACGAAGTTATCGGTACCTTTCTTCACCATGATAGCATAAGAAGTATTTCCCGATTGATTAAATTTAGTATCTACGACCTCTCTGAACTGCTGGAGAGAGTTCACAACGTTCTGCTGAACCTGAAGGTGCTGGATTGTAGTATGGGCCTGGATCGTTTTTGACTTCAACGATTGGTATAAGACGGCCATCTGATTAGTCCCACTTGAGACCTTCCGGCAAAGAGTGGAGACACGAAGTTTCTGGTCCGAGTTCATTTTCCCATCACCGACAATAGTGCAAACTTCGTTCAGAATGGCATCTATAGATCCAATCCACTTCTGGATCTCCGGCGTACTGATAGCTTCAATCGGCAATTCATTTTCCGCGAGGGCTGGTGGGTTTGGGTCGCTCGGGGTTAATGGTTCGGCAGGCGTCGGTGGAGGACTTCGCCGTAGTAGTTGGCTACGACCAAACGGGCTCGATCCTGGGTTGGACATTCTACCAGAAACACTTATTGTTTGTAAAATTATTTAGTTCATCTTACTAATACAAGAAACGGTAAAAACTTACAAGATACACGCGACCCACTTTAATTTTATGCTGACGGAGCAATATTTATATTTATTTGTCGTAATTGCTTATTTCATTATAATCAAATACAGAACACACGTCCGCTTAGTCTCGCGTCTCGTAATGTCAAAATACAAATTATAATAAAATCAAATAAATAAAATATTCTTTAATTCGGACAATTTAAATCATATGTAGGTACATGGGAAATTTTACAAAAATAGAAAAATAAACAAAATTAAATGACTCTGCGAACCAAGGACCTCCACAATGGGGAAGAGATCCTGTCCGCTACAGTCGTCAGGATTTTATTGCGGCTGCCACGCATTCTGCAGATCAGGGATGCCGTTTTTTTGCGAATGACGGCATGAAAGCCATCTGTGTGATATAGTGCGAACATCCCCGATGCACTACAGAAACGAGGCAGCCCTAACATCATCCTGAAGATATTATTATACTGGATACGCAGGTTGTCCAACGACCTTTTGGTGTGATTGATCCACAGATTCCCAGTGTAGATGCTCTGTCAGTATGCCTTAAAGAGCGTAACCTTAACTTCTTCAGAGCATCGGTAGAATCTGCGGGCCAGCATGTTATCTCTGACCGTCCAACACCTTAGCAATCACAGTCGCTAGAGATATGGGACGGTAGTTCCCCCTGTCCGAGATGTCCCCGGTCCTATTCTTCACAATAGGCACCACGATAGTTTTCATTAAGTCGGGCGGCAAATAGGAGTGACTCATGCACACTGCAAAAAACATGGCAACAACTGCAACAACGCCACCAATATCTTCTAACTAACTTCAACTTCTAACTATAATCTGTGATATTGGTACCTACGGGTAAAAGATACCCGGGTACACGACTACCCGACTAACACTACTGCGCGTCCCAAAAGTACCGGTTACGCCAGGTACCTGTCTACGATTCCTTCAGTGATCCCAAGACGCCTTTATTTTTTTAAATAATATAAAATATTAACATAGGTAATTATTTTGTTACAGATCGATCCTTTAGCGAATTTAGTAGCCCCCAATCAAACAACAATGCCTGTTATTAGTGATGCACAAAATGTTATCTATGAAGTAGTCTCCGAAGGAACCTCAAGGCATATTGAAAATGTAGCCGCGCAGCAGTCACTTGGCACTGATGGACACCAGACCCTAGAAGGAATCAACAATATACACGCGATACAACAACATATTATGGAAAATCAAGACAAAATCATGAAAAAACTTGCAGAAATTTCTGTGCAAGTTGAAGAATTAAGAAATGATCGGCAGCCAACAACTGTAACACTATTAGGTGAGGCTAAGGGTATAGAAGTGGAATCCTTCATGCTAAGATCTATAAATGACATTGACAACTTAGAAAAACTAGAACAGGAGCTCTCAAACAAGGAAACATTTGAAAAACTCAAGCAACAATACTCAATTGTATGTTCTGAATTACTGGGAAACGGCGTTAACTGTGCTTACAGGTTGCTGGATATACTGTTTACGAAGGATTTTTTGTGCCGATGTTCCTGGACTGGAGGTAGTCGTAATGCAGCTGATGTAAAAATAGGGTTCTAGCTTTCAAAAACGTAATAAAATTTTTTTTCACCATGGTTAACTGGGATTCAACTTATACGATGGAACACAATGAAAATTTCATTAAAACGGTGTTGAGAAATGCATTAAAAGGCAAATATATGAAAAATATTCGCTCTTCTGCGAAGAAATGCAGGGTAAAGCGTAAGATTGACAATAACAATGAGAAAAATAATAGGAACGTTGAAGAAAATTCGGCCCCACCGCGAAATTGGAATGAAAATAACCAAATTGATCAAAAAGATGATAACCAAATTGGAGAAGAAAATGATGAAGAATCTCTGTGCTAGAATAAGTTTGTTTATTTTTTTTTTATTCGTTTCAAAAAGTACTGGCGTAATCTCGTGTTTGTGATTTGGAAGGACGTAATTTTATAATTGTGACTTGTAGTTGATAAACAATTTTTGTAATTGAAATAAACGATTTAACTTTTAGACAAATTTATTTACTTTTATTTTTACATCGAACTTAACCTTTACAAACAGTGTGCAATAAAGGTACGAAATATAACTTGTTGTAGAAAAGTATAACCTCTGTTGTGCGGACTTGTTTTTATAGATATATTGTTTCTTAATGTATTGCCTAGTTACTTGAAATAAACACTTGTCATTCAGCATCTTTTTCTAACTCTTATTTTACTAATAATATATTTAATACTATTCCAACCAAATATCACAACACGTTATCAGCACGAAGCTGTGGAAGAGTTTAAAATATAATTTGTAATAAAATTAGTTGAGTTTCTTGTGTGACTAAAAATTTTACTAGTCGAAATGTCACGTGAAACTGGAGATGCTTCGAGTGTTAATAAGTCTAATCCCTCTACGTCGAATTCATCTTCGATTCCATCATTTTGTCTTCAAAAATAAAGATGGATATCCTACTTGGAAGTTTAAGATGAGAAATAACCTTTTACACGAAGACTTGTGGGTAACAATTAGTGGTTATCCGGATGGTGACACGACCCCTGCTTCGATCAAGGTACGCAACGACGAGAAAGCTCTTGCAAAAATTTGCTTAACAGTTGACGGTGCAGCTATTACTCACGTTAGATGTGCGAAAACTGCAGCCGAAGCATGGAAATACTTGCAACAGGCGTTTGAAGATAAGGGAATGGGAAGAAGACTAGCTTTAGAGCGAAAACTGTACAGGTTGAGTCTGTCAGATTTCGGAAATATTGAACTGTACATTTATGCAGTTTTATCAAACGCACAGGATCTTGCGGATATTGATGTTGTCATAGAGGATAGGTCTATTGCTGCTATACTTTTGGGAGGGCTCACTTCAAAATATGAACCTCTCATTATGGCTCTAGAAAGTTGTAATATAGACGTGACTACTGACTTAGTAAAGACAAAACTGCTGAATGAGATGTCTAAAGATGCAGCTATATCTATAGATTCCGCCTTTCATGCGAAGAAGAAGCCTAAATCCAAGAAGAAGGGAATAGTCTGCTACGAGTATCAAGTACCTGGTCATAAGAGACCTGACTGTCCGCTGAGAAACAAGGAGAAAGGCAAAACGGAGAAAGCTAAGAACATAACGTTTACAGCTCTCAATACTTTTGGCTGCTCAAGCAAGGAGGTATTTTACGTAGATTCTGGTTGTACTAAACACATGAGTTTTAGACGAGATTGGCTTCAGAACATTACGATACAGAATAAAGGTAGTGTTACTGTCGCAAACGGAGAGCAGATTAAATGCTGCGGCATAGGAGACATTTCAATAAATACTAGGCATGGGCGTTATGTCACGTCACTATTTACAATAACTGGCTACGGGGCATGTAACCGAATAACTAGTTTTGAGTCATTTTACAAACTAGTGATTTTCGTAAACACGTGATTTGGTACACAGTTAGCTACCTACACCGTTCAATGCAGTGATCAAAATCACCGAAACCGAAACGACACAAATGAATGAATGACCGAGCGAGGGCGAGCCTCGCGAGCCGCTCGCTAATTCCAGGAAACCCGACGCTGCCCGACGCCGACCCGACTAATCCCGAGTGACGACACGATTTAATCCGAACATGCACTCGCCATTTCTAATGCACACAAATTTCATACGTATTACTTTTACCTTAGAGATTACTTTTTTTTATTTTTTTATAATGTTCGGACACTCAAATTGAGATCGTAATTCGCTATAATATTTTGTTTACCTATTTATTTTATTTAGTTCGTCTATAACTATTGCATAATACGTTACTGCCAACAGACTAAGAATTAAGAAAGTGACCTCCATGCAATTGTTTTATCTTAAATTCCAAATCTTGTGTAAATAATACTGTTGTAATAAATTCGTGTAGGTTAATTAGTTCATTATTATAGTTAATTAAGTTAGTGTAGCAAAAAACTGTAAATAAACAATTACTGTTTCGTGATTTCGTCAGTCGTCATGTCCCGCTCCAATTCGAGTGTCCTGTGGGAGCATTTTCAAAAAATACCGGATGAAAAAAAAGCTAAGTGTAACAGGTGTGGTGATATTTATAGCTACCGAACGTCTACCGCGAATTTAAAAACCCATTTGAGGAGGAGACATCTTGATGCTTACGAAAGTCTTTCTGCTGCTCAAGTCGTCACTCAAGAAATCCAACCTACAAATGATGTCCAACCTTCGTCGTCCAGCTCAAATGCGTTAGGCACTGCGTCCACTTCGTCCACACAAATACCGAGATCGGCGTCAGTAAACATTAACATAGGTACTATGCCTGTACAACACCCAACACAACAGCGCATAGACAGGTATGGTACGAACAAAAAAAATTCCTCATCTTTAAAAAGGGTGATAGATAATGACCTTCTCGATCTATTTATCGATAGTTACCACCCATTCACGCTAGTAGAGGAACGTTCCTTTAAAAAATTTGCCCGTCACATACCTGGATACAAGTTACCATGTCGTAGAACTGTGTCGAGAACTTTAATCCCCACATTATACGACAAAACCGTCCTAAGAAAAAAAGAAGAAGTGAAGGATATTGAATATCTTTCCCTGACCACAGACTTGTGGACATCGCGGGTCAACGATGCATATATCGCAGTAACAGGACATTATATTACAAAGGACCTAGAATTAAAAACATTTTTACTCAAATGTGCTGAATTTCAAGACTCGCACAACAGTGCAAATATTCAAGCTGCATTGCTTGAAACGACCAACGAGTGGAACGTTACAGACAAAATAAATTTTATTGTTAGTGACAATGCAGCTAACGTTAAGAAATATGCCATAGCCGACATAGGGTGGAAGCATTACGGATGCTTTGACCATACCCTAAACCTAATTGTTCAGGATGCCCTTCGTCCAATCCAAGCTACGTTGGATAAAGCGAAGACTATTGTCCGGCATTTTAAGACAAGCCCATTTGCCTTAGAAAAATTACTTAAAGCGCAAGTGCAGGAAAAGCCAGAAGAAATACCAAAGCGGTTGATTCAAGAGGTACCAACGAGGTGGAACTCAACCTTTTATATGTTAAGTCGGTTCGTTGAGTTAGAAAATTATATTTGTGCTACTGTGGCTATTCTAAAAAAAGATTTGCCAATCCTGTCTGTAGAAGAGTGGAAGTTGTTCAATGAACTGTGCAAAGTCCTAAAGCCTTTCGAAGAAGCCACCAAAGCCATGGGTGGAGAAAATTACATGACCGCCAGTACCATCATTGTAATGACACGCTGTCTTAAGGATAGTTGCGACCAACTACTTCTGGAAGGCTTTATGAACATCACAAATAATCTTATAATAGAACTTCGGACAGGTTTGGACAGAAGATTCGACGGTGTCGAGAGGAGTGGCACTTTTTCTTTATGTACCATTTTAGACCCGAGGTACAAGATGAATGTTTTCTCAGATACAAATGAGGCGCAAAAAGCTAAGAAAACCGTGGAAGAGCTGGTTGCGGCTATTATTAGAAAGCAACGAGCTGAAAATGAGGTGCAGCCATCCACTTCGACTTCTATACCAGTGCGGGACAAATTCTCGCCCTGGTCTATTTTAAATAAAATTGTGGGTGCGCAACAAGATGTAGGAACACCTCTGTCACGTACGATCAAAGAAGTGGATTCCTACATCAAAGATGATATATTGCCGATGTTCTGCGAAAACGGTCAATTTAATTGCCCCCTGAATTGGTGGCGACTAAACCGCCACATTTACCCAAATCTTGCCATACTTCTGCGCAGATACGGCAATATAATGGCATCATCAGTCCCTTGCGAGAGGATTTTCAGTAAGACAGGACTTACCATAACTAATCGCCGCACACAACTTACGACAAATAAAGTTGCCCAGCTAACGTACCTGAACGTCAATCTTGACCCAAAAAGATTTGACATCTCGGATCAATAGTAGTGTATAAATATGTAAATATCAGTTTTGTACAAATATGTAAATATGTAAAAAACGATAAAGTTAGTGAAAGTGAAAAAGTTTAAAAAAAACGGACCAGTCACTTCAATAACAAAATGTATATAGAATCAAAATAATGAACTTCTAAATACGCCTGCATAATTTTCATAACAGTAAAAAAATATTCGATGCAGTCAGTCCTAAGCCTGAAAGAAGTATGAAGGGAAGTTCATTTGTGTTGTTTATGATACACTATAGCTTGTGTTATGAAACGTAATATGCAGATACTATGCATCCCAAGTAATCTTCGTATGTATCTTCGTTTCGTTTATAACCGTAACACTTCGATAAAATCACCATGTTGAATCACTGTACGAATCAACAGTGTTTGAAATATAACTAAGTTACTAAAATCACTAGTTTTCAAAATAGGTGACACCTTCGAAGTCACCAGTTACGTTACGTTTCGTGAAAATCACGTTATGACCCATGCCTCATAAATACACCCGAGAACGTAATCAACAAGATCAGCGATGTTGCTTTTGTCCCCGACTTAAAAGTTAACTTATTGTCTGTGCAGAAAGCTGTTGATAAGGGTTTTGTTTGTATTTTTGATAAAAATGGATGTAACTTTTATAAATCTAATCATTTTCATTTTACAGGTGATTCGGTACTTCATACCTCGCCCTGTGGTGGACTGTACGTTGTAGATGGTACTGTTAATGTTCCCGAAGATGTGGCAAGTAATCATTTGACTCAGGATGTGCACTCTGACTGTCAGAATATTAGTTACAAACTCCGGCACAAGAGGTTAGGACATTTGTGTCGTATAGGCATGACCCAACTGAAGAATCACGAGGTAGGTGTAAAGTTTAGTGTAGTAGATAAAAGCAGTTGCATCGCTTGTGTGGAAGGAAAACAGGCAAGGAAACCTTTTAAGAAGGTAGCATATAACAGAGCTACTTCTCCTTTAGAACTGATACATATGGATTTATTGGGACCTGTGTCTACAACCTCTTTTCAGGGGAATAGGTTTATGTTAACTATTGTTGATGATTATACAAGGAAGGTATTTGCTTACTTTATTTCTTCCAAGACAGAGGTTAAAAATAAATTTAATATTTTCCAAACCTTTGTTGAAAATCAATTAGATAAGAAAATTAAAGCAGTTAGAACTGACGGCGGTAAAGAGTTCGTTAATAGGGAATTCGATGATTTTCTTGCCTCTAAAGGTATCCAACATCAAACGACGGCGCCGTACAGCTCTCAACAAGTGGGAGTAGCTGAACGTACCCACCGCTCAATTACAGAGAAGGCGAGGACGTTGTTAGCAGAAAGCTCACTACCTAAAGCATTCTGGGAAGATGCTTTCCAAGTTGCCGTATACCTGAAAAATAGGTCTCCTCACAGAGCCTTAGGTGGTCAAATTCCCGAGGACAGGTGGTGTGGTTGTAGAAATGACCTCAGTCATTTGAAAGTGTTTGGATGCAGAGCACTTGTACATATACCTTCATGTCAAAGGAAAAAGTTAGACGTAAAGGCAAAGGAAGCGATTTTTGTCGGTTATTCAGAAAATCCAAATACTTATATATTTAGGAATCCTGCTAACCTACGAAAAGTGTTTACGTCCAGAGATGCAACCTTTTTTGAAAATTGCTTTACAGGGTAGAAAGAGCAGAGGCAGTCTGAGCCTGTGGTACAGTCAGATTCCATATTGTTATTTGAAAATAAGGAACCTGAACATAACGATTGTCAATTTTTCGATTGTGTTGAGAGTGCCGATCCTATAGATGAGCCAACTACACAGTTAAATGTAGAAAGTACAGAAGAATCAGCAAATATGAGAGAACCAGAACCATTCTTTGAGCTGAGACTTCCTAGTGTCGATGAAGAGCCACCTAGTTTGGAAGAGGAGAGGAGGTATCCCACGAGAAACAGAAAACCACCAGATTTTCTTTCTTATAATTTGTCGACGGATGATGCAAATGAACCTACGACTGATTATGAAGCTACTCATGCTGACGATGCTGATAAGTGGCACCATGCGATGGCTGATGAGTACAACTCTCTGATAAAACTCCACACATGGGAACTAGTAGATAGACCAAACAAAAAGGTCATACCATGTAAATGGGTTTATAAACTTAAAAAGGACGCTTATGGTAATGTCACTAAATATAAAGCCAGACTCGTCGTCAAAGGTTTTAGGCAAGTTAAAGGCGTAGACTACGACGAGACTTTTGCGCCAGTGATTCGTCATTCTTCTCTCCGCACCTTGTTTGCATTAGCTGCAGAGATGGGCTTAAGAATGAAACACTTAGACGTTGACACCGCGTTCCTTAACGGAAACTTAGAAGAAGAAGTTTTTATGGAGCAACCCCTTGGCTTCAAAGCAAAAGACAAGGAAAACAAGGTGTGTTTGTTGCGTAAATCCTTGTACGGCCTTAAACAGGCGCCAAGAGCTTGGAGCAAAAAGTTAAACGAAACGCTTATAAAAATAGGTTTTACAGGAACTCCTTCTGAGCCTTGCGTATATACGAAACTTTTTGGTGAAGAACTCGTTATATTAGGTATTTTTGTCGATGATATAATCGTCTTCTTTAAATCTGAATTGACATTTGACATTGTCAAAAAGGATTTGTCGAAATATTTTTCTCTGAAAGATCTTGGAGTATTAAAATGTTATTTGGGTTTACAAATTGAATATGATTCCGAGAGTATAAAAGTAAATCAGAGAAGTTATATTTTATCGTTACTGGATCAGTTTAACATGAAAGATTGCAAGATAGTGGATACTCCTTTAGTTAAAAAGAATATGGAAAGGAGAACCGATGGACAAGTTGGAGAGTCTTATCCTTATCAGAATTTAATAGGAGGTCTAATGTACCTTTCGGTAAACTCTAGGCCCGATATCGCCTACGCCACGAGCTACTTAAGTCAGTATAATACGTGTTATACGAAGGAACACTGGAATGCTGCAAAAAGGGTTCTGCAGTACCTAAAGGGTACTGTAAACTATTCATTGGTTTATAGGAGAAGCGGAAACTCCTTAAAAGGCTATTGTGACGCTGACTGGGCAAACTGCACGATAGATAGAAGATCATATACTGGGTACGCCTTCAAGTTGAGTGGAGGTCTTGTATCTTGGGAGTCCAAGAAGCAACCTACTGTTGCCTTATCCTCGGCGGAAGCAGAGTATATGGCACTAGCGTCTGCCACGAAGGAAGCGTGTTACTTGCGTCGATTTATCTATGAGATAACAGGTAAACTTTCATCAGTTAACTTAGCTTCTGACAGTCAGAGTGCCATTAATCTGGTTCGAAATCCCGTACACCACAGCAGGACGAAGCATATTGATACTCGTTTTCACTTTATTAGGGAAAAAGTATCCGATAACGTTATAATGTTAGAATATGTGAAAACTAGTGATATGCCTGCTGATGTGCTAACAAAGCCACTAGGGCCTATAGTACACAAACGATGTACAGTTAGCTTAGGTCTAGAAACTTAGTTTTATTATTTTTTGTTTTCTGTTAGTGTGTTTGTCTTGCACAACTTCGATTAAGGGCGGCTGTTGTAGAAAAGTATAACCTCTGTTGTGCGGACTTGTTTTTATAGATATATTGTTTCTTAATGTATTGCCTAGTTACTTGAAATAAACACTCTTGTCATTCAGCATCTTTTTCTAACTCTTATTTTACTAATAATATATTTAATACTATTCCAACCAAATATCACAACATAACTCATTCCTATATTCATTACACACAAACTTGAATTTTACATCTAGAGAGATAGACATATTGAGGCGCGTGTTTCAGTTGGCAGATTTAAATATGTTAAAGTAACTTGATTTTACTGGCTGATCAAAAACTTCAGTCAAACCTGAAACTTTAAAAACGTGTAAAAATATATTGTGGTTTTCTTTAAGTATCTTCTCAATTTCCATAATGTCATTATTCGTGCTCATAAAAAACTTGTCTTTGCTTTTGTTGTTCAATTTGAATTCCTTAAATTGAATTTCAGTCTTGTTTTTGTTACTTTTAATTTCAAAATCACATTTAGTTTTTTTTTTCACTACTTGTAATATTTTTCCTTACTCGAACTTCTTCGTTAAGCCTATTTGCTACTTGCCGCAATGGATTTTTTCCATCTCTGAGCATTCTCTTAATCAAATATAGCTTATTTTCAAATGGATAAGCACTGAAAGACTGAAGTGGTCCAAATCTTTGCACTTCATCTACCACATGCACTATGTTATGAACATTGCTAGTAACATAATCGGCACCATAATAATCCTTATAGTGTTCAACAAAATAAAGTAAAAGTGTTTTTGCCAAAGGCAATAGGTTTTCGTACATCATAGAAGAGCATATCGTTATACCGCAAAATAAACATAAAAAATGTGAGTAAGCTCTGTCACTCAGCACCTGCGGCAGTATAATAATGCTCAAATAATATAAAAATGTTCTATATTCCGAGGCCTTCCAGTGAGCCAGGTGATACAAACCTCTCATTGATCGGTGAATTTCCGAAGGCAACTGGCTGTTATTTAAAAAAGTTGTAACGTTATGTATATCTCTTGAGCACCATTTGGTGAGATATTTACCAAAATTACCGTCACGCCATCCGACCAATAGTCTCTTCATTACTCCTAAGTCAATTAAATGTAATGAGTCTGCAACTGGCACGTCTTTGACCATATCTATGGGCAGTTGTAGCAAAGGAGAATCTGCTTTATGATGTAAGCCATACATTTTCTTGCGAAATTGGTCGTCTGTTCTATCAGGGCATCTACTGTCAGGAAAAACAACAGTGTGGGACTGGTGCGAATATTCACCTACTGTCACACACTTCATACAACCGTGTTTCCCATTAAAGTTGCAAACACCTGAAAAAAATGTAAGTAGGTACAGGAATGATGTACTTAGGTAAGTCAAGAATTCTATTTCTACGTGTTGCTTTGAAGCTAATGGAAAATACTCATTTCAAAAATCCTTTTTAAATTTTATTTAAATAGAAGTATAATCATAAATGCTTTGACTATAAATATGATGATTTGTTATATCCCTAGCTTGAGCAATGATTAGTTCCACATACAAACTTTCATCCACCTATTTCACCTTCTTCCAGTATTATTTTCGGGAGAAAAATTAATTTATGTCCTTATACAAGGCAAAAATCCTCAAAATCTGTTTAGCTCAGGGGTTCCCTAAGTGTGCGCCGCGGCGCCCTGGTGCGCCGTAGAAAGCAAAGAGGGGCGCCGTGAGTCTATCCTCTTATTATTGTACACCACAAATATTGGCGGGTACCTTTTTGAGTGTTCGCATCGGAAACGAACATAGCGTCGTAGAAATCTTTTTTCGCCGTCGCGTTGCCGTCGTTCACTCGCCAAAAAGTACCTACTTGCTTGAAAACCGTTGATACCATACCCCTCCCACGTCTTTACCCGCCCGCGCTCGCTTGCTCGCATCGCAATGCCCGTTTATTTACCTACAAGTGTGTAGCGAGTTATGCATGCTGTATCGACCCCTAATATTACAACTTCGTGTTAGTTGTTACGCGCCTTGGGCGACCGGAGCTGACACAGCATTCGCGGTAGCGCCGGGACGTTATGGCTAGACGCCCGGCGACACGCATCCGTAGAGATAAGGACTTAGACTAAGAACAATGTATTAGATTTAGTTTGAACGCCATTTCAGTCTTGAATTAAACCTCTTCGCGACAAGACTCCTGTCGTTTCTTTTTAAAAAAACCTTCGGCAGTGCCTCCGGGAGTTAACTGGCGCAGCCGGTAGGATATCCGCTGTCTAAACGCTGTGTTCGAGTACACAAAAATCGGTCTCGCGCGCGGCTTCGGGTATCCTCGAACCAAATAAATAAGTTTACTACGTCTGGCGCCGAAGGTTCCTGTCCACGGCACGAGCAGCTCTACGGGAAGGCATGGGATCGAGCAGACTGTAAGTAGACCTTTTTACTATCCTGTCTCGTCCTTGTTATTTCCTGTGTTGCTCCTGTAGGACTTATTACGTAACTTCCAAACTAAAATAGTTGAAAGTTATTTGACTTCTGCACAAAATTGGCAGGCCTATTTTTAAGTATAATTTTATAATATAAAGTGTTTAAGTAAAATAATTTGATTAAATTGTTGATTAAAATGCCGGATCAAATCGGAGGAGCTGTCCAAATGATCCCTAAAGATATTTTAAGTTTAATTCCTAAGTTTGATGGTGACAAAAATATATTAAATTTGTTTATAAAGAAAAGTGAATATATTTTAAGAAATTTTAACGGCCCTAATAATGCTGTTCAGACAACTTATAATTTCCATGCTATAACTAGTAGATTGTGTGGCAGAGCAGCGGCTCTATTAAGTGAAAGAGAGGATATAAGCACATGGGACCAACTAAAATCTATTTTTATTCAACATTTTGGTGACCCCAGATCAGAGGACTGCGTGGCTATTGAGCTAGAAAATTTAAAAATTAAATCTAATGAAACTTATCTAGAATTCTGTAACAGAATCCAGCAGATACGCAGCACTCTGATCTCCAAGGTCAATTTACTCGCTAGTGAGGAAATGAAAGCAGCAAAAATGGTGATTTACAATAACTCGTCTCTTAACGTGTTTTTATATAATCTGCCAGAGGATTTAATTAGAATCGTAAGACTCAAAAATTGTACAAGCTTAGAAAGTGCACTTAGCGTCGTCATGGAAGAGGTCAATTTTCAATTTCAGTATAACGCAAAAAATAAAAGTAATACAAAAACAGCCCAGCCTCTTCCGAATACTAACCTTCAAGGTTTTAAATTCCAGCCTCCAATTAAACCTAATGTTCCAGCTGCAAATAATTTCGGTTATCCGGTTAACCAAAACTTTAAGTTTGGAATTCCGCATCCGCCCCAAAATAATTTTAGGCCGGGTTTCAATAACAACTATAGATTTGGTATACCAAACCAAACGTATCCCAAACCGGGTATGCAACAGCCCCGAGGCTACACACCAGTGTACATTTCAGGCGGCCCGCCGAACCAGAACAATTTTAAATTTGGTATCGGACCTCAACAAGGATTTAGACCTCAACTTAATAACGCACAGAATAGACCCAATTTTAATCCACCAAACCAGCAATTCAAATTCGGTATACCGCAGCAATATCAACCACAACGTAATTTACCCCAGCCACAAGACGCTGATGTGTCTATGCGCACTGTCCGTCCTCTTAGAAATAATATGATTACAAATAACCCCGATGATGAGAATACGCCTTACTTGTATAATAATAATAATGAAACGCATGTAGTCCAAGACATGGATTTCCAACCTGACTACGTAAACTGTGAAAATAATGTACACCTTACTGATAGTTACGAACACACCGCCTATGACAATAATTTCTACTTCGAAAATGTGGAGCCTATTTCCAATGAGACTACGAACCAAGAAGAATACGTAAATTTTCCTATGATAGCCTCGGGAAACGATCACCCGAAGTAATCAATTTAAATTGCAATAGTATAAATCGATTACCACACATCTATATTCCGGAAATTAATGCCCGTCTAATGATTGATACTGGAAGTACAAGAAGCTTTATTAGTCCAGGAAAAGTCGATCAATACTTTTCTGCCTACAAATATTACGAACCATTTGAAGTTATTAGTACACATGCACGTAGCTCACACGACCAAGTTATATACATACCCTTACTGAAAACCTTCAAAAGCTTCCTCAAACACAAGTTCTATGTTTACGATGTCGATAGCCGATACGACGGATTAATAGGTTCGGATCTATTAAAAATGTTAGATGCAACAATAGACATGAAGACACAAATTTTAAAAACACGAGATACAGAAATACCTATAGTATACAGCCTCACATGTGAAATCACTTTAGACCCTCGAACTGAAACAATAGTAAAAGTACCAACTGACCTAAATAACGGTGATGCAATCATTGACTTTAAAAATTTCGGTAAGGACGCACGTATGCCTAGCGCTATAGTTACATGCATAGATCACTTTGCGACAACCGTTATTCAAAATGCTTCACAAAATAGCGTGACTATTACGTTTACTAAGGGTAGGTTCAGATGACAAGCGCTCAACGCGCGTTTTGATAACGCGCGTTTACAACTACATACATTTTATTCAGGCCGTACACATGCTAACGCGCGTTTTAGTAACGCGCGCGTTCAACGCTGCGCTAGCGCTCGACTGTTGTCAGCGCGCGTCAACGCCGCTTTGAGATCATTGGTTTTCTATGTTTCCGTTCAGTTGAGCGCGCGCTTTCGACGCGGATAGACGTATTTTAGGGTTCGTCAAGTTCGTCCGAAAATCGTCCGAAATGGAAACCAAAGCTTTTAATACGGAATTATTAATTGATGAAATAGAGAAACGTCCTGCGATATGGGACATGACAAGTAGCGATTATTCAGATAAGAATTTTAGAAGACGGGCTTGGGAAGAACTCGTCCTTATATTTTGTGAAGGACATGACAATGAAGAAAAGAAGAAAATATTATGTGAGTATATATATTTATTTACATTTACAATCGGTTTGTGTTACAAGTTAAATATAACGATCCTGCCAATCTACTTTTCCTTCATTAATGAAATAGTTTGTTAAATGTACTCGAACATTATCCGCCTGTCGCACAGCACGTCCGGTATAATGTGAGGCTAGATTTTCCAGGGGTGGCGTATAAAGTGTGTCTTCAAAATTGTAGCCATCCCTGATTCTGACATAATTATTTAGTGTACATATCGCTTTTACGATCTTTTCTGCAAAACCGATGTTAACATCTAACGGCCTGTGTAAAATGCGCCATTTATTGCACATTATGCCAAAAGTACATTCAACATACCGGCGTGCTAATGTCAAACGGTAATTAAATATTTTTTTAGCATAAGTTAGTGACCTTCCCCCATATGGACGCATTAAATTCTCCATCATGCCAAAAGCTTCATCAGTCACTATCACATATGGCAACGTTGTCGGTCTATTTTGTATTAACAATGCCTTTGGCTCAGGTAGATCTAATGACCTTTCTGTCAGCTTTTTGTACAATGAAGAATTCTTGAATATACCTGAGTCACTGTTTTTACCGTAGGCACCTATGTCAACCCACACAAAACAATAGTTTGCATCCGCTAGCGCCAATAAAACTAGCGAAAAATATTTTTTATAGTTATAATACATAGAACCCGTGTGTTCAGGCTGGATTAACCGTGTATGTTTCCCGTCCAAGGCTCCCAAACAATTGGGAAACTTTGAGTTCTTTTCAAATATCGTGGATATTTCACACCACTTTTCTTTCGTTGGTTCACTCATAACAACGGGCCTTAATTTTTTCCAAATAGTTTCACATACATGTGGTATTATAGTAGCCACAGTAGATTTGCCAATTCTATAGTCGTAGCTTAATGTCCCAAATGAACATCCAATGGCCAAATATCTGGAAACAAACATAAACTATTACTAAATACTGTTTTTTTTTTCAGCGTCATCCCTGCAAAAAAAGTGGAAGAGTTTACGGGATAATTATATGAGAGAGGTGAAGAAAATAAAGACTGTCAAATCTGGATCAGGAGCTTCCAAAACTTCGACATATATTCATTATAATGAATATATGACTACGATTTCTACAGGCATCAATTGCCAACAAAGATACAGAAAGTAGTTTCGATGCAGATAATGCATCAACTTCGTCAGAGGTTGCTGAAGTAGAAATAAGTTCTGGCTTTAAGAGTCCTAAATCTACTTCAAGAAAAAAACAAAAATTAAATCCTGCTGATGAAAGATTTGCAAACATATTAGAGCAGAGTTTAGCACAGAAAAATGTGTCTCATCCAAAAGAAGATGACGATGAAGACAAGCTGTTTTGTTTGTCACTCGTTAAAGAGATTAAAAAAATTCCGGAATATAGGCGACTTCAAACTAAAATTGCCATTTATAATTTAATTTTGCAAAACCAAAATGAATTTCAAGGACCACAACAACAGACATATGAAAATCAAAATTACCCGGTATCACAACGAAGAAATTATTCATCACAAGAGCAGCGTCATCAGTCATCAGCTTCTGTTGAAGGCTTTCGTTATCATGATTATAGATCACAGCAGTCTAGTGTGTCAAATAATTTTGCACATTATGGTTATACTACAGCAATGGGGTCTCCATCGCCAGTAACACCTACTCCATCGCCAGCACCAACTAATGTCAGCAATGAATCAGAGTTAGAGTTATTCTGCGAGTAACAAAATGTTATTTTTTCTTTAAAAAAATTGTTCCTAAACAAGTTGATTTGATTTATTTGATTTATAGATTATGTTGATTATTAAAAAACTTACCTCAATGTAATTATGAGTTTTTCTTCCGGTGAAATGCTATATCGCACAGCGTTTTTATCTGCTACGAGTTCATCGTTTATGAGAGTCAGTAAGTCATCAAATGACTTGATGGACATTCTGAAGTAGTTAAAGAATTTGGGCTCAAATTGCCTTAACTTAGGATATAAAATAATGTACTGACTTTCAGTCAGCCTGGTTGACAAAATTGGGTGAACCCAATATCTCCGTCTTCTGTTGTGTCGTTTCTGCCGTCTGTATAAAATCACCGATAAAACTGTTTCTACGTCCATCTTCGACAAATGTAGAACTCAAACTGGCCGCAACAACGCGCGTTTAACGCCTGACAAGCGCGCACCATGTGAACACTATACAAAAATTCAACGCGCGTTCAACGCGCGCTGAGCGCTTGTCATCTGAACCTACCCTTAGCCTTTGACTACAACTAAACTTAATGACACGAATACCTGTGAAATAAACGTAACATCGGATGAGTTACTGAATAACTATGAAATTGATGAATTACTGAAACAAAACTTAACTAAATTACGATTAGATCACACTAACTTAGAAGAACGCGAAGCTATAGAAAATCTTTGTTTTGAATATAGAGATATATTTTATTGCGAACATCTTCCCTTAACATTCACAAACCAAGTAAAGCACCAAATCGGGACTACAAACGAAGAGCCTATTTTTATTAGACCTTACCGACATCCACCGTCACAAAACGCTGAAATACAAAAACAAGTTGATAAATTTTTACGTGATAATGTAATTCAAGAATCATTTTCGCCATGGAGTGCCCCCGTGCACCTAGTCCCAAAAAAGGTGGATGCTTCGGGTGAGCGTAAATTCAGAATGGTTGTAGACTATCGACGTTTAAATGACAAAACGACCGACGACAAGTACCCCTTACCGAATATTAACGACTTGTTTGACAAACTAGGAAAGTCATCTTACTTTAGTACACTAGACCTCGCTAGTGGTTATCACCAGATAGAGATAGAGAAACAAGACAGACACAAAACCGCGTTTACAACCCCGTCAGGACACTTTGAGTTTACCCGCATGCCATTTGGGCTTAAAACCGCACCTGCAACTTTTCAACGCGCAATGGATAACGTGCTAAGAGGTTTGCAAGGTATCCATTGCCTCGTTTATTTGGATGATATAATAATATATTCGAATAGTTTACAAGAACACATTGAAAAGTTAAGAAAGATATTTGACCGCCTTAGACAAAACAACCTCAAAGTGACACTAGACAAATGTGAGTTTCTGAGAAAGGAGGTACTTTACTTGGGACACAAGATTACTGAACATGGCCTAGAACCTAACGATGACAAAATCAAAGCAGTACTTAACTTCCCACTTCCCCGCACACCCACCGAAATCAAAAGTTTCCTTGGCCTGGTTGGCTATTATCGAAAATTTATAAAGGATTTTTCTAAAATCACACAACCTCTTACTTCATGCCTGAAAAAGAAAAACAAAATAGAAATTACTCAACCATATATCAATGCTTTCCAAAGGTGCAAAGAACTACTAGTCAACGCTCCTATACTACAATTCCCTGATTTTTCAAAGCCTTTTATCCTAACTACAGACGCGTCAAATTACGCCGTAGGTGCTGTCCTTGCACAAGGAGTTATTGGGAATGAAAAACCCGTTGCATATGCCAGCAGGACATTAAATGAAGCAGAAACACGGTATAGTACTTGTAGAAAAGGAACTGCTAGCCATAGTGTGGGCAGCAAAACACTTCCGTCCATACTTGTACGGACGCAAATTCACAATATATACCGATCACCGACCGTTAGCGTGGCTTAATTCAATCAAAGAGCCTAATAGTAAGCTAACTAGGTGGAAACTAAGGTTAGCCGAATTTGATTTCGATATAAAATACAAGCAAGGTAGTCAGAATAGCAACGCAGACGCCCTGTCTCGGATAAAATTAAATGTACTTACCAATCAAGATAACAACACATCCTTACAGGGTAACGTAGGTGATACTGAAAGACCTGATAGTCCAATATCAATATCGAACTCTTCAGAAACATTGACTGCCCCGTCACCTTCAGACATTATGTCATCTTACCCAGTCCGAGCATCTTCCTCCAGCACCCTCACAGCAGATTCATTACCTGAAACAATACACTCAGCACAAGATATCGATACAAACGGCATCCCTATCCTAGATGAAGCTGTAGACACGAAGCCCCATCAAGTTCTTGTTTTTACCTGGAACAGAAATCAATTATCAGTAAAAGATACATCACGTGATAAACAAAAAATTTTTGAGATACACTTACCTGTAGATAATCCACACTTAGTAAAACAATTCCTTCTAGAATACATACAACCTAAAATAAAATATTTATTTTATTTTGAGGATCAAATACACCGTAACCAGTTTACAGACGCTGTTATTAAACTATTTAAAAAGGATACTGTTAAAATTTACGAATGCACAAAAAGAATTATATATGTAGAGGACGAAGACGAACAACGTTCAGTCGTACTTACCTACCATCAGGGTAAAACCAGCCATCGCGGTATCAAGGAAACTCTCATGAAAATAAAGCGAAACTACTTCTGGAAAAATATGGACGTAACTGTAGCTACGGTAATAAATTCATGTGAAACCTGTAAAGAACTAAAATACGATCGTAAACCCTTGAAACCAGTATTACAGTTAACACAAACACAAACAAAACCCTTAGCTGAAATATTCATAGACCTTTTCTCAGTAGAAGGGAAATACTTCTTGACAATAATAGACGCTTTTAGTAAATTAGGACAGGCTTTCATACTCTCAAACCGATCCACTCCCGAAGTAGTCCGTGCATTAATTAAATTGTTCTCGTTCTATGGTGTACCAAACCGGATAAGTGCCGATCCTGGAACCGAATTCAACAATACCTTGCTTAAAGAAACACTTCAATTTTATAAAATTGATCTACACATAGGTACAGCACATAACCCTAATTCTATGGGTTTAATAGAACGCTTCCACTCAACCATCTTAGAAATATATCGTATCGCAAAATATGAGCGCCTAATTACCGATGCTGCCGACGTAATGACGTACGCGATTATGTCCTACAATCAAACTATACATTCGACAACAGGTCTTACGCCCTTTGAAGTTGTTTTTGGACACACCGATTCGAATAGCACCTTCGCAGTTAACTTTAATAAACAATATACGCAACAATTAGTTAACGATCACATGAAGCGAACTAAGTATCTCTACCAATACTTAACGGATAAAATAATAGCAAACAAAGAAAAGGTCAAAGAAAAGCGTGGTGGTGAAACATCGTTCGATATACAAGAAGGAGACACTGTATTCATAAAAGGAGTGAACATTAGACGAAGTAAAGACAAACCACGTTTTCAAAAAGCACAAGTATCAGGCAAAATCGTTAGGAACATTTGTCCTGTTAGAATAAATAATCGTGACACAAAAGTGACACTTAAGGACATTAAACGACCTCCACAGGTTCCTCCTCGTGCTCCTGGCCCTGGCCTCCAGGATACACACCCTTCAACTTCAAAGGATAGATAAGAACCCTGGCGTATTGATTCTGAAACAAGGTCAAGCTAGCGTAAGTTACAATAAGTGGACTATTATTAAGGTTTTAGATTTAAGTTTGATTCATGAGGATTTGGAATCTAATATTAAAAGGTATGTAAACTTTAATGAATATATACAGAAACATTTGGGAAACGAAACCTCGAATTATCAGCTGTTTGATGCAAAACTCCAAACTGATTATATTATGAACAGTAGCATAGAAAAAATTAAGCAGTTAGCCCCATCGATGAGGATTAAACGTGGAATTCTAAATCCTCTAGGATCTATTATTAAGATTATTACCGGTAACCTAGACAATGACGACGCTAGCAGATATGATAATATGATTGATAATATAAAAACACGTCAGGATGCATTAGCAAACAAGGTAACGCTAATAACTGAAATTTCCAAAGCTTTAGTTAAAATAACGAACTCTACTAAAAATTATTTCATTCAAATTGAAGAAGAAATTTGGGAAGTGACAAAATTAATTAATCAGACTAGCATTAACATTGCCATACATAACTTTGTAAATATCTATAATCTATTTTTACACAATTTTCAACTATTGTACAGTCGACTGAATGAGATTGAAATTTCTGTCACATTCAGTAAATTAAAAATATTACACCAGTCTCTGATAAAGTCTGATGAATTGTTCAAATCATTAAAATTTATAGAAAAATCTAATAAACTTATGTACCGAGTAAGCTATGATAACTTAGTTAAGCTGGAGCAATGTATTGAAATAAAAGCTTATTCGAAGGGAAGTCAAATAACGTTCATTTTAGAAATACCTTTAATTAAAGATGAAATATATACTTACTACAAAGCAATCCCCATACCTATTACCAATCATTTTAACCAGACCACAATCATTATTCCCAAATACCCCTACCTCTTAGTAAAAGGGTCCGAAATAGTCTCGCTCTCCCAGCCTTGCAACGAACTCTACGAGGCGAAGTTCCTGTGCTACGAGGACGAGTCCCAGCTGCCAATGGAAGACACCTGCATAACCGCATTAATGGGATTCTCCCATAACACAAGCTCCTGTTATCCTGTACCGGTTGAAATTCACACTCTCAAAATACAACCTGTGGAGAAAAAGCGTTGGATTATTTATAGTAGAGCCGAAAGTATACTATCAGAGATCTGCAATAACGAGATAAGGAAAGAAGAAATAAAAGGTACTTACTCTCTTACCTTGGATGGACACTGCGATGTCAAGATTGGTAGAGTTACCCTGAAATCTAATCATACTACTACAAGTAATATCGGCTCTTCGAAATTACCAATTGTCAATCTTCCTGATGTAACACCCATCGAGCCACATCTGCAACGCAAGCCTATCAATTTGGAGACTAGTGATTTAACAAATCTGCAACACCTAAATAACTTATTGGAAGTTAGTGAAAGTGAAGTGAAAATCGACAGTGAAAAGCCAATTAACGTGAAAAGTGTTAGCGTCGGCACTCTAGTGTTATATTTTATTTTAGTTTTAAGCATTTCTGTATTCATAGCTCGTAAGTACGAAAAAAGCATAAAAAAATGTTTATGCCGAAATGATCGGAGTGACAATAATCATCCCAATGATAATCATCCCTCCGATAATTTCGAACTTATGGGGGGAGGAGTTATGCATGCTGTATCGACCCCTAATATTACAACTTCGTGTTAGTTGTTACGCGCCTTGGGCGACCGGAGCTGACACAGCATTCGCGGTAGCGCCGGGACGTTATGGCTAGACGCCCGGCGACACGCATCCGTAGAGATAAGGACTTAGACTAAGAACAATGTATTAGATTTAGTTTGAACGCCATTTCAGTCTTGAATTAAACCTCTTCGCGACAAGACTCCTGTCGTTTCTTTTTAAAAAAACCTTCGGCAGTGCCTCCGGGAGTTAACTAGCGCGACGGACGTTTTGATTGTTGTTGTTTTGTTTCGCTTTATTTTTCTTCAAATACCTACCTCACGCAAAATGGATAGATTTTTATTAAATAAACAAGTCGGTAGTTCAAGTGGTAGTGATAAAGCATCTACTAGTGGCGGTGGGGAACCAAAGAAGCGGAAATATCGTAAATACGATGATAGCTATTTGGACTTTGGTTTTACTTCAATAGAAGTAAACAATGAAGAAAAACCGCAATGTGTGCTTTGTTTGAAAATACTATCATCCGAATGTATGCTTCCAAGTAAGTTAAAGCGACATCTCGAGACAATTCATCCAACTATGGCTGATAAATCGCGTGATTTTTTTCACCGGAAATTACAAAATTTAAATAAAACGAAAAACGTATTCACTCAGCAGGCCTCAGTACCTAAAAACGCACTGTTAGCATAATTCAAGGTGGCATACAGGGTGGCAAAATGCAAAAAACCTCATACTATTGCAGAAGAGCTTATTCTACCGGCTGCTCGCGACATGGTAAATATTATGATGGGAGAATCAGCTGAAAAATTAATTTCCAAGATACCCTTATCTAACAAAACTATCAGTCGAAGAATCCATGACATTGCTGAGGATCTCAATTACCAATTAATAGAAAAAATGAAAGGCAAGGATTTTGGTTTGCAACTGGACGAGGCTACTGACAGTAATGATGATGCACATCTTATTTGCTACGTACGCTTTCTGGCTGACAATATCATTTTCGAAGAACTTTTATTCTGAAAAAGCATTACCGGAAGTGCGAAAGCCCAAGACTTGTATGAAATTTTAGACAAGTTTATTACAGAAAATTGTTTGGATTGGAATAAGTGTATCGGTGTATGTACTGATGGTGCTCGATCGATGTCTGGCAAGTATGGGGGAATACAAGCGCTTATTCGTAAAAAAGCACCGAATGCTATGTGGACCCATTGCATCATCCATAGGGAAGCTCTGGCATCAAAATCAATGAGCTCTGAACTGAACCAAGTACTGGAATGTGTAATTAGTGCGGTAAACTACATAAAAACTAGGCCTCTAAAGGCCAGACTTTTTAAAAAACTATGCATAGATATGGGAGCTGAACATACAGCCCTGCTGTACTACTGTAATTCACGATGGCTTTCACGTGGAAATGTTTTATTTCGTGTGTTTGAATTACGCGAAGAAATTTGCACTTTTTTACAACAAGAACGTCAAGAAAATGCCAAATATTTTACTGAACCTGATTTTTTGCTAAAGCTAGCATATTTATGCGATGTGTTTGAAAAATTAAACAATTTAAATCTGTCTTTGCAAGGCAACAACACGCACATTCTGAAACTTTCGGAGAGGATTGCGGCATTTAGAAAGAAACTACAGCTATGGATAACAAAATTGAAAGAAGACGGCGGTCAAGATTGCTTCCCGCAATTGTATAATTATGCGGCATCAAATGAACTGGTTATTTCACAAGACCTGATCGCCCTTTTCACGGAACACATAGCGAAGCTCACCGAATGGTTTTCGAAGTATTTTGCAGATGATGATGTTGAAAAATTTGCGTGGATCCAAGACCCTTTCCATGCACAAAGTCTACAAGGATTTACATCACAAGATGAAGAGAGTCTCATTGAACTCTCTTGCGACAGCAGCCTTAGAACTAGATTCGCGAGTGTCGATTTGGTGGAGTTTTGGTTATCGATTCAAAATGAATATCCAAATTTAACTTCCAAAGCATTAAAAATTTTCATTCCGTTTGCAACATCATATCTATGTGAAGCTGGGTTTTCAGCTGTAGCTGTGATAAAGAACAAATATCGCTCAAAGATCAATGTGGAGCAAGAAATGAGAGTAGCAGTGTCAAGTCTTATTCCCCGCTTTGAAAAACTGTGCGGAGATCACCAAGCTCACCCTTCACATTGATTTGAATATCGTATTTAATTTTTGTTTTTTCTTAAGTCTTTCTTGTTGTTTTCCTTTTAAATTCTTTTATAATAAAAAAAGTCAATTTTGTATTGTGGTGTTTTAATTTTCGTTACGATCAACCTAAACTAACTATTATTGTAGGTACCTATTTCTTTCCACAATTTCCTCAAATAGTTAACTAGAAGAGGGCGCCGTGAAAAAATATTAAACTTGTAACTGCGCCGCGGATTACAAAAGATTGGGAACCCCTGGTTTAGCTGTTTAGGCGTGAAAATATAACAGATAGAGTAATTACTATAGCGTTTTTATACTATTTAAAATTTCAAATATAGGATATACTTACATTTTACATAAGCTCTAGCTGGAGAGTCGCAAATAAAACATCTTATCGCAACGTTAATTTTATTTTCTTGTACTGTAATACCTTCTGCTAACAAAATAATCATTTCAGAAATGAAATCTTCTAAATATATTTTTAAATCTTTCGGTTTTCCAATCCCATAATATATACCGCTGACAAATGGTGGTTCATTTATTTCATGTATTTTGCACAATATTGGCCAAAATTCTTTCTTGGAACTATTGAAAATAGGAAGACCATCCATGTTAATATTCAGTGATATGTTTCGTGGAACAACGTTTGTGTTAAACACTATGTTTTTAAGTGTCTCAATGACGCCACTGTGCCAGTATTCACCTTGCTCAATAGACTTTATGTGGACTTGTCTCGGTGTTTTTAAAATCGTCCTTGGATCATTAGGTAAAATGTCTGGGAATCTTTGATTCAATATTTCTGCCAAATCCTTTAGTGCTACTTGTGTGATGTTTTTTTCGACAGCCCATTTTCTAATTTTTTCTCGAAATATCAAATTTTTCATGTGCACAGCTGCCATCAGATGCACTCTCTTCTTGCGTTAATCGCAATGCTGTTTCAAGTTTTGGGGGGACGGAACCCTCTTCATTACACGGCAACCCCGCATGCTGGCTGGGACCGGGTTCACTTTTGTTCAAACTATTTTCACGAATTCTTTGATGACCAGAAACACTTGGACAATTACCACTGCTGATATTTAAATATTCTTTGATTATTCTGATTTTCCATAATGAAAACAACGCAAAAATTAATACGTCCAATAATATTTTAATTAAGCTGGTATGAAGCTATGGGCGCTATAAGAATACAAATGTGGTCTTTAATTTGAATGAGTTAGTTTGAAACTCTCTCTTATACTAAAAAAAGCTTAATAAAAACAAAAATAACATTGTTTATTCAGAAGCTGAATAATTAGTAAAACATAGAATCTTATCCAGTTTAAAGATAAAAAAAAACAATTATTCAGTACCAAGCTGAATAATAGCATTATGTAACAATATTATACAGAAGGTGATACTTTATTCAGAAATTAGCTGTTTCAAACCCAACTAGCTTAGTACTGCTTTAATAATAGAAATACAGATTATGGTTATCAGATAAATGCTGCCGACGGGGCTGCTTTTCAGCCTTAAGCAACCTGGAATGCGTAATGCTAAATAACGTCTGTATAATAATCTTACGGTGATTGGTTATTAAGCTTAAATAAGGAAAGGACAGAAATACAGAGTTTATTAAGCGTTAAGAATTTTTAGGGGCCGAACTCAACCTAATTCAACATTTGGCTATTCCCAAAGCTCTTATTCAAGCTATATTCATCTTTGAACTGTAAAATGTTCTAAATGTGTACTGTTATCTTGCTTATGTGTTACCCGGGCGGTCACCCTTAACTGCTCAGGCAGAAATCAGAGCAGTAGTGGAATCGGAGAATTTTGTTCCCCAAATTACGCCTTATCTGCTGAAACTCGCAGATACCGTCTCGACAGCCAAAGAGACCCTGGAACGGCAGCAAGATGTCCGTAAGTTATATGCCGATAAGAGTCGGTCGTCAACTCATGAATACCAGGAGGGAGACTTAGTCCTAATGCGGACCCATACGCTCAGTAACGCAGCAAAAGGTGTAACCTCAAAATTTAATCCGAAACGGGATGGACCGTACGTCGTCTCTAAAAAGGTGAGTCCTACTACATACCTCCTAGCTCATGATAAGACAGGAAAATCTTCGGTAAGTATCACGTGTCAGATTTGCGTCCTTACCATGCTAGGAATGTCCTGAGCCGATTATTCCTAAACGTAATAGAGGTCGCCCTCGGAAGGTGGTAGAATGAAGCCAAGAATCAAATTCTCTCAGCAGTGGCAAAAAGGATGAAAGACTGCGTAAAGCCTTTACATTTATCCGCTTATCTGCTTGACCCAAAGACTCAAGGTATCGAGTTAAATCAAGACGAAGAACTGGAAGCAATGGATTTTATTTACGAAATGGCAGGTTTGTTGAATGTGGAAATAATGCCAGAATTAGCAGCATATAAGGCCAAGGAAGGTTTTTGGCGAAAACCTTTTATTTGGCAGAACATTAACGAAATAAGCCCCTTAACCTGGTGGAAAGGAACATGTTCTTCGACAAAGTTACATAAAATCGCAGTGCGTATTCTTTCAGCACCGTGTACTTCTGCCGCAACAGAACGGTCTTTTAGTACACACGCAAACATTCACAATAAAAAAAGAAATCGCCTGACCACAGAAAATGCGGCAAAAATTACATTTATCAAATATAATTGGAATATTTTCAACAAAATCCAAGAGAGTGTAGACAGCGACGGTGACGACGAAGACTTTCCATCACCATGTCCAGTACAAACAGATACTGATGAAGAATCGGTGGATTTGAGAGAATTGGGAAGTGAGTTCCAGTTTGTAAATTGTTGTTCTGATAATGATAAACAAGCTTCTAATAGTGATAGTAGTTAATTTTAAAAAATATCAGTAATTGGCAAAATATTCATAAGTGTAGTGAAGCCATTGTTATTACAATATTGTCTGATTGTTAAAGTAACGCACTAATCTATATTTTCATATAATATTGACATCGTTTGACAAAAAAGATTATGATTTTATGGGTCTATTGTTATTTTAGTATTTTTCTCTACTTATTATGTCATTTTCTTAATATTACAATGATTTAGGTAACTAATTTTGTGATTAATAACTAACTTTATCTAACTTTGACAGTGGTTGACGAAAATATTCATAATTGAGTATCACAGGCTTTTTGTTATTATTAAAGTTATTAATAAAGCACGGTAAAAATCTATATTTTCATATATTTCAATCCTTTTACTTGTAAAATAACAAAATTTACGTTAGATAACGTAACTAAAACTGTAGGTAGTATTTATCCGCTTTTTGGATAAATACTCGAGTAAAAACGGACATTTATTGAGTATTTATCCATTTTGAGTATTTATCCGGATAAAATCCCAACACTAGTGCCACAAGATAAAACCAGTTTAAAAAATAAACAATTGACTTTTAGTAACCTTTTTCGACGAATAAAATATTTTATTCAATTGTGACCAATGTGGTAGAAAACAATCAGGTAGGTATTTGAATTCTACCCAGATGTTTTTAATAAAAACATCTATTTATTATTTGTAATAACAACGTTTAGTTTTAGAAAAGAGAGGTTATGTTAGGATAAATAATGGCGACGATGTTGATTTTGAATATAAGCTGTTCACGCAGACGATTTGTTATACATTTCTGTGTAACAGGTCACTTGTAACTGTCTTATCCAGATAGTTTTTGGTTAACAGTACGTTTTATATCGCAGTTCTGAAAAACGGTTCTAAAGTTGCCCGTCTCAGTACTCTTATTCAGATTATTAGGGTTCTATAATCATCGGTTCTATTGAAGAAAAATACATCCATTGAGTTTCTTAAAATTGCAATTAGTTTTTAATTTGTTACACAAACATAGCTAACGGCCCATCCATTAATTACGTCGCAGGTTAAGCGGAAGGGAGGGGGTCGACGAAGTGTGACATTGTGTGACAAGGGGGTGGGAGGAATCTTAAATTTTGTGACGTCACATTTCAACCATTATAATCTATTAATTGTGAAAAGGACGGGGGAGGGGGTCAAAAAATCATGAAATTCGTGTGTCGTAATTTATGGATGGCTCCTAAAGGTGATATCAGACGGTTCACTCGAATGATTGTTCACTCGAGTAAATGGTTCATTTTTTTTTTCATTCTATGTTCACACGGCTTAGACGAAATGATACAGAAATGAACATTCATTGTTCTTTCTTTTAAATATGTCATCGAATAGTCGTACGTCTTGGAATTAGTTTAATTTGTGATCATTTAATCAAAGAGTTGACAAAAAAGAAGCAAAGAAAACGTCGACGGTGGTGGGTGCGACCATGGATTGCAAGAAAAAATTTATTAGGAGCTTCCAATACATTGTTGAGAGAACTAGCCGTTGAAGATCCTGATTCATATTGTAATCATCTTCGAATGGATGAAAGTAAATTTGAAGAACTTCTACTTCTTGTTGCTCCGTTAATAACGAAAGAAAACACTTTAATGAGAGATAGCATACCTACCCGGATAAAACTTCAAATTGTACTGAGATACCTGGCTACAGGTGATAGTTTTGGAAGTTTAGAGTTTTTGTACAGAGTACCTCGAAATACAATATCCTACTTTTTTCAAGAAGTATGTGAAGCCATTTGGACAGCCCTTGGAAAGGTTATTAAGGTCAGTTATATCTATTTAATAAAATATTGTTATTTTCTTGAAACATTTTAATTTAGACAATCAACATTTACATAATACTTTTTAGAGCTTGTGAGAGTATGTTTTCTTGCTCTTGGGTAGATGTTTGGACAATTGTGACTTGATTGGTCTCTTGTGGTGAACTCACGGGTACAGGCACTGGTTGTGGTTGCGTATAAACTTGTTCGGTGACAAGGTAGTTACTATAATTATACTCCGATGTTGTATTTTGGTATAGAGGCGACTGGTTGATAGTAAATGGGGATGGAGTGCTGGAGTCCGAGTAAATTACTTCAGGAAATGATTGTGACATCTGTGTTAACCGTTCCTGAGTCATCACAGATTTAAGTTTTTCCTGACATATCAAAGCCCTGTTCAAGGGCATTTTCTTGAGTTGTACTGCCAAACTTTTGCAAAACAAATCAAACTCATCTTCAGTTTGGACTTTGGCTTGCTCGCTTATAGTTTTTAATTCTTTAATTGCTCTATCAATCGGTATATCAATCTTACTTTTCTTGTTTGTTGGCTTTTGAGAATATGAAGGAGTCATCAGTTCACTACTTCCATTCCTACTAATCTCAGAATTTGGCGTCTTCTGTTCCTCACTGCCAGCTTGAGTCTGCTCAGATTCAGCAGTCTTCATTTTGAGTCTGTGGTGCATCCTGTAATTAAAATATTGACACTTTTATTATTACAGGTTCCTGGAAGTCAACATGAATGGAATAACATAATGGAAGACTACTATAGATTATGGAACTTTCCAAACTGTTGTGGTGCAATGGATGGAAAATTGGTGAATATAAGATGCCCAGGAAGATCAGGCTCTGAATATTTCGACTACAAAAAGAATTTTAGTATTCATCTATTTGCAGTAGTAGATGCGAATGTTGGGACAAACGGAAGGGCAAATGATGCATCCGTCTTTAATAAATCAACACTGAATGAAGCTTTGTTGTCGAATCTTCTAAACTTCCCAAAGGACGGCGTAATCGTCGCAGATGATGCCTTTCCTTTGCGGACGGATGTTTTGAAACCATATAATACTAGAGGAGAGTTTGGCGATAAACAAAAAATATTTAACTATCGGCTGTCAAGAGCTCGACGAGTGGTCGAAAACTCTTTTGGAATATTAGTATCAAAATTTCGAATCTATGAAAAGGCGATTCCATTGTCAGTGCAAAAAGTTGAACAAATTGTTAAAACGACGTGTGCATTACATAATTGGCTCAGAAAAACTACAGTGGACTACGTGCAACAACGATCACTGGAAACTGAGGATTGGGTCACAGGGTCCATTGTACCTGGAGAATGGCGAGAAGTACCATCTGTAGCATTAAGCGATTTACCACCAACCAATGCAAGAAATCATAGTGAAAATGCCCGCCGCGTGCGTGACGTATATGCAGAAAAGTTCGTCACTTCATGCACTGTACCATGGCAATGGAACATGATAAGAAGAATATGATGTAATAATATTCATATACGTTGTTTTTGTTTGAGTATAAGTATTAAGTAGGTACCTACCTAGCTTCTGTTCACGTAGTGGTCGCTTATCGAACAGACAGACAGAGTTACTAGGATATGGATTAATATTATGGCTATGGATTAGTATGGATTGATAAAAGATTCTACTTACGAGACTTGATGTACTCTGCCGTGGGACGCATACACTGCTTAAAAATTCTGCATGTTTAAACCAGTACAGGGTCGGTACATAGACATCGTCAGAAGAGCAACCGCTTTTAGTAGACTGCTTTATTTTGGTTAATTCTGTTGTATACCGGGTCCTTATCGTTTTTATTTTATGTTTAATATCTTCTTCAGTAATTTCTAAGTTTAAATCACTGATTAGAGATTTTATAGAGTTTGCCCGCATTGTTCGGTCTTTGTATTCATCAATTTTGTGGTTCCAAAGGCATTGATAATTTTTTAAGTTCTCCAAAAAAAGTAATGTATTTTGATCGTTCCACTTGAACACCATTTTGCCGCATGAAAACAATATAATAACACACAGAAAAAAATATAACTTCGTCGACAACGTGATGTCCGTCGGCTACAGGACTCGAAACAAAATGGCCGAATCCGAATGAACGTTCTCTCAGTGTTCAGACCGTTCATTTCTCGTTCATTCGGAGTGGGAATGAAAGATACCGGATGCCAATATCCAACACTGTTGGATCGGTTCACTAATAAATTCATTCGGCACTCGTGTTTCATTTTTTGTTCAGACATTTCATTTCGAGTGAAATGTACCGAATGAAAGGTGAAAATGAACAAAAAATGAACCGTCTGATATCACCTTAAGTACAGTGGCGGCGTCTGTCGGCGCTGGCTAGCGAACTAGCGCGCGCGGCGCGCGGACCGCGGTTAACGTCAGTCGGTCAGTCCAAACTTAAGAGCGAGGTCGCGCGCGCACGCGCAGACCAGATCTTTGTCGCGCTCGCGGGGCGTTTGTTTACACGTAGGTAGAAGAATCTTTCACAGTCCCGGTATTAAAAACATAAGCTCGTATTTCTCGGCGTGTATTATAGTAGGTACTGTCTACTAGCCTTCTTTCGAAAATTACTTTTGTTCAGTAACAATATCACTGTTTCTTTGTTTTTAGAAAAATGTTCAAAATAGTGGCTACGCGTCGAAGAGGTCGGGTTGAGCTGTCAACTGTGCCTGCCTCCTGGGAAACTAGGGGAAAATTGCGCTGGCCCAAAAGGAATGGCGATGTACTTTCAAAAACTGCTAATGTTGTCCCCCAACGAGACTGGGGGACAACTGACTGCATCTTGAAGCGATCAAAGTTTCTTTCATATGAAGACGCCGAAGCTGAATTAAATAGAATGTTAGATCGAACAGATACCGAAGACACTGATGTTGAAGAAAGACAGCATGCAGTCAGATCAATTTCGCAACATCCAAATTTTAATGCTATGGCAGAATTTTTGGTAAGGAATAAAAGCAAAACAATTTTATTACCTAACTCCAATTATGTACCTACCTCCTTTTTAAGACAACGTATATTAAGTATGTCACACTAGTGTACTAAGTTTGGATGCAGCCAGTAGGTATGTAAAGTTATGCTTAATGTCATTAAATATAATTATGTAAATAATGTTATGTCAGAAACTTAAGAGGTCAACGTGAGCCGAAATGCCATACAAACTTAGTTTCGTATACATTAATTTTAAAATGGTACAAACTTACAACCAAACATTGCATACATAATTCAATGCATCGTATCTATGTTTATAGTAAGATTTGGTTACAAAATCCAGAGTCCCGCCCGCGGAGTAATATTTAGTAGGTATTTTCTATGTAGGTTTCCTAACACGAGAAGTGATTTAGAAAACCAATATTAGAAAAATAAATAAAATTGTTTTAAAACGCAGTTCCATCAAGAATATCAGCACAAAAATATAATATTTGCTTTATTTTGAGTCTTGATTTCGTTTAGTTTTACAAAACAATGTGATACATAATTTAATTTATTAACAAGGGGTAACAATTTTGTTTCATGTTAAACATTTTTTTTGGTACTTATAATATTTCATGTTTTGTTTTATTTTTTATAGGTTGATGCTGGAAATACAAGTACAGTTACAGAACATCAAGTCATTGAAAAGCTCATGGTATTGACGTGTTGAGTTTATCAGGTTATAACTCAAGATCATCAACACGAAACAGTACAACAAGCATCCACAGTGAATGTATATGACAATAATGATGAAATCAAGGTTTCAAACGAATTATTAACTGTTATTACGCAAAATCAGGAAAAAAATATGAAAAAACTAGCAGAAATTTCAGTTCAGCTAGAAGAAATAAATGAAAATAGAAGTCCGTTTGTATGCACACTTGCTCAAGTTGGTGGAACCCATTAACAATGTCGCAGACCTGGAAAGTTTTGAATTTTTGATAATGAATTATCAGACCCTAATATATTTAATAAACTAAAGGAAAAGTATTCAATTTTATGCTCTGTTGCGGAAGGAACTGGATCTAACTGTGCATACAGATTATTAGATTCTCTGTTCTCTAAAGAATTCTTGTGCAAGTGTTCTTGGACTGGAGGTAGTCGAGGAGATGAAGTCAAAATTGGATTTAAGAAATACAAATATATCATCAATTTTTTTTTGACATGGTTAGATATTGGGACATCAAATACTCAGTAGAAAGTAAAGATTTTTTAAAGTCAGTGCTAAGAAACGCATTAAAAAGAAAAGACACGAAAAACATCCGCAAATCTAGTAAAAAATGCAAAAGAACCACAAAACCAAAAAAATGGGCAACATAAACATGGTGAAGTTGACAAAGAAGAAACATTAAATATCAGTGTAGCAAACCCCATAGGTACAATCACACAGAATTCAAATGATAAAGTCGAAGATAAGGCCCCAAATAATAGCGAAGCCAGCCCAAATAGTGCAGCCATAGATGATATCATTCAGGAAGATAAGGCACCAAATAATAGCGAAACCAGCCCAAGACGTAGCGGAAATGATAAATTAAAAAATTATCGAATTCTAAATAATAGAGAAAGCATCCCTACTACATCCAAATTATATGCAACTGATAATGTCGCAGAAAATATGACGCTTAAATTCAGTGAAGCCATTTCAAGCCGTTCAGCTAAACAGAACATAAATAATATCGACCACCGTATAAATGCGAGTTCAATTAAAAACAAGACTGTTGTTTGTTATAATCCGAATACCGTCCAAAAACGTAGTCGAATGTCCACGTGAAAAGTAGGTTTATTTTTATACTTACTTTTAAATATTTGTTAAATTACTGTTGTTTTTCTATCGTGTTTTTTTTTAAATATTTGTGTTCGTACTGATTTTGTTAGTTCAGGCAATTGGCAATTGTTGTAGGAATTAGTGCAAGTGATTACAAAAACTAGGTTAATACTGAAATGATGAAAACTAGGTTAATACTGGATGAATCTGCTAGCCTCGAGCAGATTTCTGTGGGAGGTCAAAAAACTTTATTTTCAGGGGCCAAGTTCCTCCTTAAAAGTTGATTATTGAAATGATTAGCTTATTCACGTGTTTCATTACATTACTTATGATTATTTAAATCAATATTACTATTCGTTATTTTTGTTTTCTTTTAAAAGTAGATAATAATTTCGTGAATTTATAAGTAGGTATCATAAGTTGCAGCCAGCACGAATGATCCGTTCTACAGGGTGAACTTGAATTATTTGGACAAATTTTTAGAGTGAGTTCTGACTATTAAACTGAACAACTTTCCTCAAGGATGGTTTCGGAAAGGAAAAATAAAATCGATCTCCCCTCCCATGCTAAGTTAGTCAGCTGATCGGGGTTTTTGTATGGGAGGTTGAAAATTTTTGTTCGTTTCCGGATCCATGTTTTTTTGAAAAAGTTATTCAGTTTTATGTGTAGGCTCTTTCCTTAAAGAAAAAGTCACAAAACACATTGTATTACTTAATAGATAAGTGTCAAAGATTTTCAATAGGCATGATGACTGTAAGCAAGAATCCCTAAACTAATGTATTTATTTACTAAAATGGAAGAAATATATTCTGAAAAGTATATTTATTTTAACTTCTGACAAGAGATTATTTAATTAAATGTAACTTCAAAATACAGCATTCCGCCATGCCGAATTGAACACCAATCACAGTCGATTACGTCACGATCATGTAAACATTACATGTCATTACGCTGTCACTTAAAAATCTTGTGAATTTTTGGAAATTTCGTCGACCACTGCGCTTTTATTCTGTTTTTACCTGATTATTTATGTTGATAATTGATTAGTTTCGTGTTGTGTGAACAAAATAAATTATGGAACAAGGATTCACCAAGGCAAACAGCTCTAATTTACCTAGAGTTGATTTATTAATGTTAGGAGAGTTTTTAGCATCCAACAAAGATCGGCAGAATTTCGAAATGTAAAACTGCAATGTAAGTATAATACTAATTAACATTCGATACAACAACAATTTAAAAATCTCAATGTTTTTTCAATAGAACCACTTTGATGTTTAGAGGTTAAGTTATCAAACTATCGTTTGTAATTATGTACAGTTCGATTCACGAAAGATGACCACTGCGCAGAAGGCATATTATAGGTCCCTTTTGAGGTGCGACGTGAGGCGCGGGCGGAATGCGTCAAGACGGAGCGACGCCATTGGTGCGCGCGTGTGTCGTGATAGGCCGCTCAGTCGCTATTCGTCTATCGCGGCGTTGACGCGCTCACACACACTTAAATTGTTTTTTATTTGTTAAGTTTCGTTGTTTGTTGAGATTTGTTATTGTTATTTGCTATTTTAAGCCATCACAATGCCGCAAGGAAAAGGCAATGGTTTGAATAGACAGTCGAGACGTTTGGTGTACAACGTGTTTCAATATTTTTCACAAGATTTTAAAATACTCGAAGCTTACAAAAAAACGGCCACGGCAACAAAGACGTCTGTATCGACAGTACAAAGAATTATAAATGAAAGTAAATCTTCGCCGTTCTTAGTGGTTTTTAGAACCCCTGGTAAAAAGAGACCGCGCCGTAACCCTGCCTCCGACGTTGACGACTTTGACAAAGGGGTAATTAAGAGATATATCCATAACTTTCATTTAACTGAAAAAGAACTGCCAATTTTAGAGAAATTACGAGCAAAATTAAGTCAAGATATTAACTTTAAAGGATCCAAAACAATTTTGGGTCGATTAATAAACAGAATTGGATTTAAGTGGAAAAAAACAGAAAAAAACCGAAATATTTTAATAGAAACATCAGCTATTCGGTTGTTACGAATAAATTACCTAAGAAAACTCCAAGAATATCGAAGAGAAAATAGACCAATCATTTATACTGACGAATCGTACGTCCATGCTACACTTGCAAAACTCATGGGCTGGGGTGACGGTTCTACAGCAGGTCTGAAAAAGCCTATATCAAAAGGCCAACGTGTCGTAATCGTTCATGGCTGGTCAGAGGCTGGATTTGTGCCCAATGCATTATTAACTTTCAAGTCGGGCACAAAATCAGGAGATTATCATGACGACATGAATTTTGAAAATTACCAGAAATGGATTCGAACTCAATTGGTACCCAATCTCCCACCGAACTCCGTTGTTGTGGTAGACAACGCCCCATACCACAATAAAGAATATGATATGGCTCCGACATCTAATTCCCGAAAATCCGACATGCAAGCGTGGCTTACCAAAAATGGAATCAGCTTTGATTCCAATATGTTGAAACCTCAATTGTACGATATAATAAAAAATAACAAATCTCGTTTAAAGAAATACTCAGTAGACAAAATTTTGATGGAAAATGGTCACGATGTTCTCCGTCTCCCACCGTACTATCCGGATTTAAATCCGATAGAAATGGCTTGGGCCTCTATAAAGGGTTACGTGAGTAGTAAAAACGTAAAGTGGAATATTGGCTGCGTTATAGATTTAATTATAGAAAAAGTGAATCTGATGGGACCAGAGGAATGGAAAAAACTATGTGACAAAGTAAAATCTATAGAAGAAAGTTATATTAAAAGTGACCACATTGTGGATGTCCTTACGGAGGAATTAATTATACGTGTGGGAGAATCTGACTAGAGCGAAGATTCGACAGATGTGGATTTTCCTGAATCATCGGAAGATGAAGCGGAAGACTTTAATATGGAACCCGGCCCCAGTTCCTCAAGTTCCACGATTCCCTCAAGTTCCATGATAGAGGGAATCATGGAACTTGAGAATAGCGATAGCGACTAAATGTGTTTTACATATTTATAATATTTTTAATTCAATTTATTTTTAATAAACATTTTAAATTACTTACGTTTGATTTATTTGCATAACCAGCGTTTACAACATTACACAAATTATTTAACTAACATTAAAATATTATTTTGTCTTAAGTCTTTTCTTCATGAGTGTACGTGCGCAGACGGCCGCCATTTGTGGTCATCTTTCGTGAATCGAACTGTACTAGCGGTTCCCTCGCGACTTTGTCATAGTTATTCGATTTTATGCTTACATAACCACTTCTTTGTTTTAGATCTTCCAGACCATCTTATGGTGTTGACGCTGTAAGTTATGTACAGTTAAAACGGGATGGAAATCTCTGCACTGTGAAATCTAAAATCTGCCCAGAACACAAGGTCCATGCAAAATTGTATGGAGTGACCTTAGTAGTCGATGAAGTGAATGAAGCAGTCATATCAGTACAATGCCAAGACTGTGTTGCATCACAAGGAGGCTGCAAACATGCCATAGCATTTCTTATGTGGGTCCATCGTAGGAGTGAGGAGCCTTCTGCTACATCTATTGAGTGCTACTGGATGAAATCTAAGTTATCTCGTGTTGGAACTAGCTTGAAATATATAACAGCTAAAGATTTATCTAATGGCAAGCCTTGTTTGACATCAAATACTGAAGTATTTGAAAAAATTCTACAGGAAGGCAAGAAACGGAAACTTTCTTACTGTGAGTTAATAGATACATTGTCCATGCACAAATTGATCTTGAAATACAAGGGAAACTCATGCGACGATTTCTTAAAGAAAATTATTTTAACTGATGAAGATGTGATGAAAGTTGAAAAAGAAACAATTAACCAGCATCAAAGTAGCCTGTGGCACGAACTCAGAAATGGGAGGGTGACGGCTTCTCGAGCATATGAATTCAGTAGGTGCAAGAAAAGTGATGGAACATTAATATCTTTGATAATGGGATGTAAAATCCCAGATACACCAGCCATGAAACGTGGCCGATTATTGGAGGAGGAAGTAAGGAAAACTCTAAGTACCAAACTCGGAAAGGAAATAAAAAAATGTGGCTTATTTCTGTCTAAACAGTGTCCAGTTATAGCAAGATCACCTGACGGAATCTGTGGAGATAGTATTATTGAAATTAAATGACCAATGAGTGCCAAGACTTATAAAACCTATATTTTGAACGGGAAACCAGCTCCAAAATACTATGGGCAGATGCAACTTCAAATGAGTTTGGCAGGCCTTCACAAAGGCTACTTCTGTGTTGCTGATTCGAACTACAGCATCAATAACAAAATAGAAGTGATAAGTGTTACCTTTGATGACAAATATATTTTAGAGTTCATGGAAGTTTTAAGTGTTATGTAAATAAAACAGACATAATAATAAAACTAATAATTTTTATTTAATCGAAGAATCCTGCAAGTTTATTAAACCACAAGCAATAGTTATTATATCATCAAGTACTTTAACTAGATTAAGGTTCACACAAGAATGGGGCTTTAACAAACTAAATTCTCTCAAACGACGAATCACTCTCTCTACGTGAATTCTCAGACTAGCAATCTGTTTAGTTTCTCTTGCCTCATTTTTTGAAAGTTTAACCCCAGTTGTAACACTTGGAGGTCGCACTAGTTTCACTCCATGTTTTAGTAAATATGATTCTACATGCTTAAAACCTCTGTCTGCCATTACATGCTTACCTGGTTGTAAACACTTAATAAAATCACAAGATTCTACTAAACATGTATCAGTAATTCTGCCTCCATATCCTGGTGAGATGTAATTTACTAAACCATTTGGTGTACATGATACGAGATACTTAATAGTGTTTGCTTTTTTATATTCTGACCAAGAGAGACTTTGATGCAATGCTTTGGAAGGCTTTTGTATCTCAATTTCTAAGCAGTCAATAATGCAACTTACATGATGATATTTATGTCTAAAAGCCATGGGTAAGTGGTTTTTAATGCTATCTTTATCTAAATTTACAATAAAAGGACGCATTGCGCTAGCTAACAAAGGAATATGTTTAAAAAAAATCTTGCTAGCATAACTTGGAGTTATAGAAAAATCATCACCAAGTTCTCTGAATGAGTTATTTAATCTTATTTTTTTTAAACACATTAGTATATGAGGAGCAGGTATATTTGTATTTTTTTCAAGTAAATCTATCAAAAAATAACAGTGTATAGGGACACCAATGTAAGCACGTGGATTTCTGCAAATTTTATGTAAGGTACAATGCAAAATTTGAGATTCCTCTTGCTTTTTATCATCTTGTATCAACTCGCTGCAATCTGAAGTTGATGTCATTTGAAAATATGTTGCAGGTGATTTCATTATAGACGGTGTGTAAGAAATATCACTAAGTATCGGATTTGTCTTCTGTTGGAAATAATTTCCTGGTCGATGTTGTTGGCTTAACATGGGTAGTGATTTTTGAAATTTTAAATGGTGATGTAGAAACAGATTGGAGATCAGGTTTCAACAGATTGGAGATCAGGTTTCATTGGTGATGATATCTGATTTGTAACTTTAATTTCTGTTTGAATAGCTTTACTTCTGAACTTATGTGTCATGTAAACCTGGATTGATTTGTCTGCTTTTTTATGTTTTTCTTGAGTAATTTTTTCCATATCTCCATGTAGAACTGAAAAGCAACAGTATTGATTAAATAATAACTAAAATAGGGGGAAAAAAGATAGATAAAAAATAATATTAAGATTACACTTGTACTTATACAACAAGTAATTTCCAACCAATGCTTAAATAAGTAACATGATTGTAAAACAAAATTAAGCAAGTACTGATTTTATTACTTTAGCAATATGGACGGACATCAACATTTGTTAAGTTATCATGGTCAGCTAGTAACTACTACGGATATCTATGACTCAAAAACAATAACTCATTTCATCATGCATATTATGTTGTCAGTATTAACAGCCACTAGTTAGCACTGACTAGTTGAGTATTGGCCTCCTCTCTGATGAGGGAATGATTAGAGCATACTCCACCACACGGCTTTAAGAGTGGGTTGGTGGAGTATATTGTTATTAATCAGTACTAAACATACCACACTTCTCCACCAGTTAATAATGAACCGAGTTGATATCCACATAAACAAATAGATAGGTACCTGCGGCACTTCCAGATGATGTTTCTCCGAGCTCCAACGGGTTGATAGTAATACTGCTTTCTTTTATGCATTCCTCAATTAATGTCCTTCTTTGTTTTTTCTGAGCATATCGTTCTGGGATGTCAGATATTCGTTGTCTTCTATCTGGTTGACATTAAAATTTTGAAGGTATACATCCTGGTTTCATGCGAACCTGCGCCACGGATCCCATAATATGATACTCCATAAAGTTGTCCATATCATTTGGTAACTAGAAAATGAATAATAAATGATTAAATTTTGTATGAAGTAAGTTTTATTTAGCATTGTATTTTCTGATTTTAATCGATGTTATGGTGGTTTAACTATTGTATGTCAATAAATGACAGGTCACAGTGAATCAAGACTGTGTTTTATAATTACCTATATTCCACAATAGACATTTGATTTGATTAGTTTTTATTTCAGACACAAATATAACCTCAACTTCAAAAATGGTTGTAGATATTAAAAGTTAAATAAAGCCACACACCGCCACACACCATAAATGTATACAAAATAAAGTAAAAACTTACATCAAAATGATCTTCACAGAAGTAAATATGAGAGTGTACATCAACATCTTTTGGATTTCGCCGGGCAAGATTAAACCACTTATATCTCATCTTTTTGTTGTTTGGCACGTGAACAAACAATTTATTAGGGTTCTTAAGTGATGAACTATCGCACTGAGGGACCCCACAGCACTATTAAACTTTAGAATTCATATTTAATTCGATGTAGTACCTAGACTCCTACTAGCAAGCAAAAAGAACTCCTTTTGTTTATGTGAACGTGCCGTCACGCAGACGCCATGACACTAGCCAACCGTTTAGGTGCAAAAATTTAACATCGAAATTAAAATCGCCCTTTTTTAAATAAACCGCTGGTTATTACAGAAATATTACATTTTATGGTTAAATTAGACATAAAGGAATATTATAGAATAGTTTTTGAAAATTAGTCATCATGCCTTTTGATAAAATTTTCTAATAAAACACATATTTGATTTCAAGATTGTTTTTTTTTTTAATCCTACACATACTTTAGTTAATTATTATAACACAAAATTACTTCCTAGAATATAATTGTACTATTAAAGTAAGTGGTGTGAGTAGATGTGTGTGACTGTAGTGGTGTGTGTGTGTTTTGTGTGACTGAGTAACTATTATTTTACCGTATGTAATAGAGGAACAAAATAAATTTCGTCTTTATGTGCCGTAGCTACTAATTTGTAACTGACTTTATCAAAATTTACATTAACTGTTATGTGGTTGTCATCAGATAAAGTTGCTTTAAATACACTTCTGGACACATCTATTGGCCCACCTTATTGTTTAGGTTTCGATGGCCCCTACCGAAATATGATTGCTAGATTGAACAAAAACTGTTGATGCAGTTTTAAATCTGATACATTTTACCATCTTTTTCGATCGTATTGTTTTAAATTTGAATTCAGAATACCATACGACATGGAGCTACGCCTAACAAGTCGGATATGCGCCTTGTTAAAGGCAATTGATTTTTGAATAAAAAACATGTTTTATCAAATCAAGGTTTAATTTAATAACGCGTGTTGCCTCCATGGGCATCTACCACAGCTCTCATACGATTAGGCATAGAGTTTATCAACCGCTCTATGCAATTTTGAGGGATCATCTCCCATTCCTCTTCTATGGCAGTTTTCAACTCCTGCATCGTCTGGGCAACTGGCTGACGAGCCCTAACACGTCTTTTTAGCTCGTCCCACATGTGCTCAATGGGGTTCATGTCTGGGCTTCTGGCTGGCCAGTCCATAACTGTGATGATCACATCCCGAAGATATTCCCTGACGATGCCGGCCGCATGGGCTCTTGCATTATCATGCATAAAAAGGAAATTTGGGCCCACATAGTCCGCATGTCCACTCACGAATGTACCTTTCAGCATTTAATGTTGGCAGCCGTGGTCCTGTAACAACCTCAAGTTGAGTTTTGCCGCTCGCGGATATACCGCCCCAGACAGTCCATGAGCCACCGCCATAAGCAACCCTCTCTTCAAAGCAGCATTGTGCGAAACGCTCTCCCTTACGTCGGCAGACCTTCTTCCTTCCATCATTGTCATGTAACACAATTTTAGACTCATCAGAAAAGAGTACACGGCTCCAATCTTGCTGTGTCCAATTTAAATGACTGCGTGCGAAATGATGGCGCGCTGTTCGGTGGGCTCGCGTTAGTTTGGGCCCATTAGGTGGCTTGTGTGGTACCATATCGCGTTTTTTTAACCTTCTCCGAACAGTTCGAGCGCTCACAGATACTCCGTGGAAGTCGCGAAGTTGGTTTTGTATCTCAATGGAGGTAAGGTGACGATTACTCAAGCTGGTCGTCACGATGAATCGATCCTGCCTTTCAGTTGTGACCCGAGATCGTGGCCTTCCTTGGCGACGAACAAAGCCGCCAGTCTCTAGGTACCTCCGATAAACATTTCGGACCGCAGATCGACTTAAATTAAGTTGAGCACTCACGTTTCTTTGGCTGTGTCCGGCCTGAATAAGTGCCACAGCTTGGGCGGCGACTTCTGGTGAAGTATCCATAGATTATTGATAGAACCTCACCTTAATGTTAAGAATAAGTAAAGTTTGTTGCAAAACCAAAGATATCAATCACTTTTTCAAGAATTAAATCCAAGTAAACCAATAAAACCAAGTTTTCTTAGTATTCGATTGTTTGATATCAACAAACAGGCTCCAAATTGTCTTTTGTTTCTTTAAATTCTGTGTTCGAAATTCAAAAAAAGACTATTGAATGAAATTGTGAATGTGCCAGGTTCAAAACTGCATAAAAACTTTTTGCTCGACCTAATATAAAATTTTAGCTAGGACCAAACGAAACTGAAAATACAAGGTGGGCCAATAGATGTGTCCAGAAGTGTATATTCAGATAAGATGACTTTATAGGAATTTGAAAAACGTCAGACATGTTTTCGATTTTGTAGCCTATAATATTTGTGTCAGTTATCTCTTTCATTTCTATAATCTGGCCATCTGTAGTCATCAAGTATTTATCTTGTGATTTTTGTGTAATTTTGAATGTCTCAAACTCTACTATTTTGTTTTGTCTACTTTTTGTTATAATCGGAAATTTAGTTTGACTTCCATCTTCTAAATGACTATGTTCACTGCATTCTGACAGTCTTTTTGCTACTTGCATTAACGAGTTATTCCGGTCGGATACCCCGTATTTGATACCCTGGGGGATCAGTATTATTTTATAATATTTTCTATTCCGGTCTGATTCACCGTGCAGGGTATCACAAATAAATTTAATCATTTTATTCCGTTCGAATACACTAGTTATCTATTAACAGATTTTTGGGACAGTCAGCAACAAAATATGCATACAGGGTTTATTGAAATACATATGCTCGTAATACTTAATATTGTAATAGAAACGTGTTACATTGAGAAACAACGACTCTACATTTTCGTCTTGGCTAAGTCACCGCGCCCGGTATGTACCCTTTTTAATATTTTTTTACCTGCAAAAATATGGGTGTGTATTGTTCTACATTGTTATCGTCTCGGCTATTGTCTAATGATTCCAAAGTAGCCAATCAGTGACGAGTGAAGTTTTGTTGACTACGAGGAAAGGGTTATCAATGTGTAACAGTGTTAGTCGATATCTAAATTGTGCTCTGTGCAAGTCAAGTAAAAGTGTTATTCCGGAAAAGTAAGTATTTATTAATAATAGATAGGTATTTTATTTTTGGATGACTTTGAATGATGTTATAATTATTTTTTTTTCTGCTTTTCTTACGTTAGCCAAACTAAACAATCTGTGAAACTATGAAAAGAAGACTTGGTTTAAATGTTGATAATTTTATATTTTTCTTAACACAATGGTTGTTGTTTTGTGTCACATTAAATAAGTAGATGTATTTGGTAAGATAGTTAAGAGACCGGACTTGACTGTGACACATCTTGCTAAATTCTATTTTTGATTACTTTCTAAATTCTATTTAATGCTACGTAGATATAGGCCTCATATTAGGTTTTGATTCGATCATAAACGTTTTAAAGAGCAGCAAATTTATTTTCTATTCCTCTAACCATGGCGGAAAAAACCCCAATCTGATTTAAAAAAAAACAAATTGTAAATCCGAATTCACCCTTCATAAAACTAAAAGTAGGTACTCAAGTTCTCTTATGGTAACTTATCATAATATTCATGTTAATTAGCTAGTTAAAAGTGGGACATATAAATGAAAAAAAAATCTACAAAACAAATTTGAAGTGAGTAAATAACGGACTAAAGCGAACAGGAAAACAAAATGGCGTCCCGTGTAATGTTGCCAGTGAAGAAAAATATCATGAAGTGTAGGCACACAAATTCAAGTTAAATAATAATTATATATTTTCACCATGAAGGCTGTACCAGTCGCGACTTAATACGTCGAAGAACTTTTTAATCTTGATGTTTTTTATTGTTTGACAAACTTGTCAAGAGATGACAGTGTAAAAGAAAATCCCGAGATACATATTTTTCCAACGTACGTTCCTTGTTATCATTACATTCTCTCACACCGACCCTGCATTGCTAAATTTTGTAGTTATTTGAATTATCCGGACTTAACCCTAAGAGTAGGGTATAAGAATACTGTAAACCTCTAATGTAGAGACCAGAAGGTTTACAAAATTTTTCTTATAATAAATATTCACATTCTATTTCTATCCGTTCCAGAATGTATGAGGATGGTAGTAAGCCGGCATCATCCTCTCAAAATTCTGATAATTTAATATATATAAATAGAAATGGAGGCATAGTTTTACTAAGGGCTGGTTACCAGTACACAAAGAAGAAACAGTATAAAAATGGATGGAGCCTATGGCGATGTGTCAACTGGCGAAGAAAAAATTGCACCGGGTCTCTTAACATTCAAGTATTTATTACGTTTTATGTTATTTATGCAGTCTTTTAGTTATCAAGCAATGAGTGTAAAGATCTAAATACCTGTTATGTTGTTTTAGGGTAACAACATTAGTAATGAGAAACATCATCAATGCGAGCCCAATGAAGTGGATAATATAATGGCACAGAAGTTACACAATTGCCGAGAAAAAGTATTATCATCCTCTTTTTCACCAATTCCGAATATTTACAACAACTTTAAAGCGGAATTCAGTGATGCCGGCTTAGACCTAATAAAGAAGCTTCCGTCGTTTACAAACATAAAAACTGCGTTGTATGATGCTAGAAATAAACAAGCCGGTATATCGAAGATACAGTGTAAAAATGCCCAGGAAGTAGAAATTCCTTCTATTTTTGAAGATTTTGTGTTGGTCAATCATTATGACGAGACCTCTGATTTCCGAATAATAATTTTTGCAGATAAAAATGTTCTGAAAGATATACGACTCATACAATTTTATTTAAGTGATGGAACTTTTGATTGTTGCCCAACACCATTCGTTCAACTTTACACTATCCATGGGGACCTTGGGAGTGATGAAGAGCACACACGAATAGTACCTTTATTATATGCTTTATTGAATAGAAAAAATGAAGAAATCTACATAACACTATTCCAGTTATTAAAGGAATATATCCCAGAATGGAAGCCACTGAAATATATGACTGATTTCGAACAAGCAGCTATGAATGCCATTTCAACTATTTTCCCCTCAGTTGAAGTAAAAGGATGCTACTTTCATTTTTCTCATAATGTATGGAAGAGAGCTAAAGCGTTGAATTTGACAAAAAACAAGCGATTTCGCAAACACGTAGCGCTATCAGCCTTATTGCCACTGCTACCTAGAAAATATATCTCAGATGGCTGGTGCTACGTAATGGAAGACAGTCCGGAGTCTAAAGAAATACAAGCATTCAACGATTACATGGTAACACAATGGCTGGAAGATGAAAGTTTTGTCGATACTTGGTGTGCCTATAATCAACGCCATCGCACAACCAATGCTGTGGAATCCTGGCATAAAAAGCTCAACAGCAGTCTGCCAAGAAACCCAAATTTATATCAGCTTTTGAAAACTTTAAAAGAGGATGCAAAGTTGCAAATAGTGAATACTAATAGTGTTGAAATGCCAAACCTAAAACGACGGCTAGCAAAAGAAATCGTAGTCGATAAGTGGTACCAACATGTAACTGACCAACTTCTCACTGGAAAAATTACAGTTGGTCACTGTTTAGAAAAGTTAAGACTGTAAGTGATTGGTCCAAATTAAAAGACACAATTATGTTTTTTTGGTATTCGATTTATCTAGTCGAAATCTTTTATTATTTAAAAACGATTACTTTTATTTAATTTGTCATGTCATTCATTTAACTCTCAAATTTGATTAAGCTCTAGAACTTGTGTTTATGTTTTTGTTATCTATCCAAATAGAAAGACCAAAATTCTGATTGTCTGTGATGATTTTATATCGTAATTTTAAGTTCTGTTTTGTTATTTAATTAAGATGGTCAAAATCCTTTTAAATTATTAAGGTTTGTCCAAATAGAAAGACCAAATGTCTGATTATCTGTGATGATTTTAAATACTAATTTTAAGTTTTATTTTTGTTGTTTAATTAAGATGGTCAAAATCTTTTATTAATATTAAGGATTGTCCAAGTAAAAATACTATTTTATATAGTAATTTTAAGTTCTGTTTTTGTTATTTAATTAATATGGTCAAATATTTTTTATAGTTAAGGTGTAGTTGTCTAAATAAAAAGACTAATTTTCTGATTGCCTGTGATGATTTTAAACAAATAAAACAAATATTTTTACATGAACAACTGCTTTTCTCTTGACTGTACTTACCTGTCAAAAAAGAGTAACGGGATCAGACCGGAATGACAAAGTTAATAGTGGATCAGACAGGAATTAAAATACTATAATAAACAACAGGGGATCAGATCAGGGGATCCGACCGGAATAACTCGCATTAACGGCTTATTTCCATGTCTTAACAAAGTACAATACAAATTCATAAGATAAATCTAGTTGTTCAAGTTCTAAACCTTTATTTACGTATATCGATGTCAACGTAGTTCACATGTTTTTGGCATAGATGGCGTTGTGCAAATACGTCATCATGGTGAATCGCGGTGTTAAGATTTTCCGCGTGTTCATGACCCTCTGCGATATGTTCGAATTTTGTAAGTTCAAATAAGGAGCAATAAAGATATACATCAAGTAATACAGTGTATTATTTAGTGTAAAATCAGTGCCACGTGACCAGATAAAACATTGGTCCATCAAGCCGGAGAGTGACTGTTGTCACAAGGTTAGGGTCATCGGAGAAGGGCACCGACACAGTAATGGATCGCTGCTGATGGCGCCAAGGTGCTGGTGAGTTGTGCACCGAGGTGGAAACACCCAGTTCGAGAGGAGCGCCGAAGCGGCAGCGAGTGCAGCCGGCAGCGGAGCAGTTCGAGAGCGGCGGGGAGCAGCAGCAGTGCCAGTGCGCGCGCTCAGCAGTGCCAGTGCGCGCGCTCAGGAGCGCCAGTGCGGCGCGTTCATCAGTGCCAGTGCGCGCGCTCAGCAGTGCCAGTGCGCGCGCTCAGGAGCGCCAGTGCGGCGCGCTCAGCAGTACCGGTGCGCGCGCTCAGCAGTGCCATTGCGGCGCGTCCACCAGTGCCAGTGCGGCGCGTCCACCAGTGCCAGTGCGGCGCGTCCACCAGTGCCAGTGCAGCGCGTCCACCAGTGCCAGTGCGGCGCGTCCACCAGTGCCAGTGCGGCGCGTCCATCAGGGCCAGTGCGGCGCGTCCATCAGTGCCAGTGCGGCGCGTTCATCAGCGCCAGTGCGCGCGCTCAGGAGCAACGGTGCGGCGCGTCCATCAGTGCCAGTGCGGCGCGTTCATCAGCGCCAGTGCGCGCGCTCAGGAGCAACGGTGCGGCGCGTTCAGCAGTCCCAGCGCGCGCGCGCTCAGGAGCACCAGTACGAGCGACGAATCGTTACGCCGCGTCGCTATAGCAGAACAGAGAGTACGTGAGTGCAGTGAAAAATTGTGAGTAGTTTTTAATTAGATTAAGATTTGTAATAGAACTTCTAACGGCCGCTTTCTATATTCAATCCCAATCCTTAATTTGCTGGTCGAGATTGATATTTGAATCCATTTCCTACTTTTAGTATTTCAATAACCGATCGAAAACTCGAAACGCCGATCTTTTTTTTCAATCCATCTTTGGGAGGACGGATCGGATTTTTAGATTGGTATTTGTATGAAAATGACAGTTACGCGATTTCTTTAACCGATCTCTGATTTTGACAAATCGATTTTTGAACGTTATCGATCTTTATTTGCGATCCTCAAATATTGACCGATTGAACTGTGCAAATGGAAATATTTTCAAGTGATAGTGATAGTGATCACTATCACTTGAAAATATTTCCATTGAGGTTTGGTTTTATACTACAAACAAATAAAATAAAGCTTAGTAAATGGAAATTACGAAATGGCGCGAAATGCCGCGTCCCCAAGCATTTATCTTTTACAGCAAGGAAATAATACATTTGTGTAAATGTTTATTGCACAATTATTAAAAACTTAAACCCAACTACGATGAAAACGCCAAGAAGGTATTATAAACTAGACAGACATACCTAGTAACACTAATTTGTTTCACCTTATAATTACATATTGTTGATCCTTTGAGGGGAAAGGCTTCTGGGTTTTAGATGTAGGTATGTTATAATTATTTACTTCCAGTTTCTGGCTCCATTTTTTTCTCTTTTCTTTCAAAGAAACAAACAAATTCGTGAACGATAATATTTTGTCAATGTCGAATTGACGCTCCGTTTTGAATGACTGACGCGTGACGTTCCGTTACTTTTCAACAACACTTTAAGTTTTACTAATCTCGACGTATAAGTATTTAAAATACTTTACCGTTGCGACTTCGCATTTAATTGTTACTGTGTATGCAATACCTTGTGATTATACATAAAATAGATTAGTTTTAATAAAATAACCACGATTTTATTCATTAATGTCACTGATGTACTTTTACTGCGAATGCGTGAAACAAAACGTTTAGGAGGACGCAAATTTATGACCAATCCCTTTTTTTTATGGATTCGGAGGCGAGATCGGCATATTGAAATGCAGATTCAGCATCAATCGAGAGATCAGATAAAATCTGGATTCGTAAGAATCTTAAATTCACGATCGAATATTGAAAGCGGCCGTAAGACAACACTTACCTATACTGTTTCGTTATCATGGAGTCATTATTAAGGTTGCAACTTGATGTTAAGAACACGATAGAGAAAGGGAAATCTAACTTCAAAAAATCCCCCAAGGAGAGAATAACTCGGGGATATATTGAAACCCGATTAGAGTCGTTAGAAGTACAATGGACAAGGTTTAGTGATACTCATAGGAAAATAATTGAAAAATCCTCAGCCGATGATATGAAAGATGCATATTTTACGTCCAATATTTATGATGAAACCGAAGAGATCTATATTGCATACAAATCGGAATTAAAGGATACTCTGAACGAAATACCGAGGGTCGACTTGGAGCGGGAAGGTAAAACAAAACACTGGACTGGTATTGAATCGCGTATAATGGTTTATATTACCGAATCACAGTGAACTGTGTGTACTGCTCATCCCAAAAAAATATTAATCCTAGCCTACATACTACGAGCGGTAACGAAACCATAGCGACTTCTAACTCGACGCCAACGCCATCTATCGAGCAAAGTGTTAAACTCCCAAGTAATAAATTAATATTGATCGCTATGATTCCGGTTCCTCTTTTTAAACCTAAACATACCGCCCACCAAGGACATTATTTCCGAATGTCCTTCAATACCGCCCACCGTGCTCAATAAGGCAAAAATATAATTAATGCTCTGAAATCTGACCTTAGTACATCCTTGGTGAGAAGTAATTACAAAAAATATTTAAAACCCTTGACATGTTAAAGTTTACATTCTTAGAACTATTAACAATAAATTCACTTGACAGCCAATTATAACAATAATTTCGAAATGTTGTTTTACATCTAATACAATCGTGTTTCAATTGGATACAGGTAATACACATAATTTAGACGTAGGTCTTTTTATAGTAGACATTTGTGTTCGTAGAGTTACGACACGAGTAAGACCGTCACAACCAGGATGTTTTTGTTCAATCCTACCTAGTAACCACTTTCCAGGAGGCATATCGTCCTCTTTAACTAGAACTACTTCACCCACAGATGGTTCCGGAGTTTTATAATGCCACTTATTTCGTTGCAAAAATTGGTGAAGGTAGTCGTGCGACCAACGACGCCAGAAATCTTGCATCATTCTCTGATGAAGTTGCCATCGTCTCAAACTATTAACATTTTCCTTTTCATAATTTGAATCAGGAGGTAAAACTAGTGGCTCCCCTACCAGAAAATGCCCAGGAGTTAGAATGGTCAATTTATCTTGATCCTCCACATACGATAAAGGCCTCGAATTGAGACATGCCTCAATTTGAGCTAATACGGTGATCATCTCTTCAAAAGTAAGAGTCGAATTCCCTATCACCCTCTTAAGGTGATACTTAGTGGACTTAATCCCCGCTTCCCACAGACCTCCGAAGTTTGGCGAATGAGGGGGGATGAAGTGCCACTCCGTACCATTATTTCCTAATTCTTCTGCCAATTCTGGGTTACAGGCTGACCTTTCTTTGTTAAATAAATAAAGTAATTCGCGCGCTGCCCCCACGAAGTTAGTCCCATTGTCACTATACAGTTCCGTACATCGACCACGTCTAGACACGAACCGCTTAAAAGCAGCCAAAAAACCTCTAGTGCTTAAATCACTAACCGCTTCTAAATGCACTGCCCTAGTGGCCATACATACAAACAAAGCAATGTAGCCCTTGTAGGACTTATTTCCACGACCTTTAGAAACTCGGATACTTATTGGCCCCGCGTAATCTACTCCGCTACACAAAAAGGGTTTGTTCGGCATTACACGCGAGGAAGGTAATTGCCCCATAAGCTGAGTTTTTACTTTAGCTGTATATCGTATGCACCTCACACAGTTTCTTACATACTTCGTTGCCAAAGCCTTTACTCCCATGACCCAATACTTGGACCGTAAGTACGTAATCATTAATTGCGGACCTCCGTGCATAGTTTTCTCATGTGCGTCAGCTATCAAGAGATTTGTTAAAAATGATTCCTTTGAAATTAGTATTGGATGCACTCTTTCATAATTTAATTGTGACAATTCAAGCCGTCCTCCAACTCGAATTATTCCATTAGAATCTAGAAAAATATTCAATGAATCTAATTTTGTATTTTTTTTTCTTAACTTGTTATTTTTTAATTCCTCCAATTCATTTATAAATCCTTCTTCTTGACACCGCTTTATACACATTTCTGTTGCATCTTCTATTTCCAGTTTTGATAACTGCTGTGACCTAGCATCAACACTTATCGCCTTATTTTTTCTTAAATTAAGAAACCTACGGCAATAAGCCATAACTCGAATCAACCTTGACAACGATGAAAATTTATTCCAAAATGAAACTTCTAAAATGCCTGTATGCACTTTAACTTCTTCTAGCCGTGTAACAAGATGTTTTGGTCTTTTATATTCTACTACCGGTTCCCTTAGGAAATTTGGACCTTCCCACCAAAGCGAAACATCTTTAAGTTCCAATGGAGAAACCCCGCGTGAAGCACAATCTGCTGGATTTTGCTTGGATGCTACGTGCGCCCAGTGATGTGTATCCAAAGTGTTCAAAATGTCGGAAACTCTGTTGGCAACAAAGGTTTTCCACCGACTTGGGTGACAATTCAACCAAGCTAACACCACTTCACTATCGGTCCATGCATGCCAGTCCGTCTTTGGTATAGTCAATACCTCGCCTACTTCCGCAATCAACTTTGCTGTGAGAACCGCCCCACATAATTCCAACCTCGGGATGGACACCTGTTTAATGGGTGCCACCTTTGTTTTAGATGTGATTAAGGAGATATGAACTAATCCCATGTCATCAATCACTCTGAGATAAACCACGCCTGCATAAGCGTTTTTAGATGCATCAGAAAATCCGTGTAACTCCGTCTTCAAAATACTGGAACCAATATGTAACCATCGTGGGATTTTAATGCTAACCAGAGAAGCCAAGCTATTGCGGTAAGTCTCCCATTCTTGTAATAAATTATTTGGAATTTCTTGATCCCATTCCAACCCAGCTAACCATAATTTTTGAATGAACAGTTTAGCTAGGATTACGCTTGGTGCTAACCACCCTAACGGATCAAATAAACGCGAAATGTCCGAGATAATTTTTCTTTTTGTTACAGGTCCAGTTATTGACGTAAGTTCCAGAGTGTATTGAAAACAATCATCACGAGAGTCCCAGGTAAGTCCCAATATTTTTGTTACTTCGTCTGTTTTAATTTTTTATTCTTCATCGTTTCCATCTCTAATTTTGTTCAATAATTCTTTGCAATTGCTTTTCCATTTTTGTAATTGGAAACCTCCCTTAGCGAGCACTTGAGATAATTCCGTGTAAATTTTAAACCCATCTTCTATGGTTTCAGTTCCTGACATCAAATCATCCATATAGAAATCATTCAAAATTATTTTAGCTGTACCTGAATTATCCCCGCACTCATCATAAGCTAACTGTTGTAGCGCTCGTACAGCTAAGTATGGAGCCGAGGCCGTACCGAATGTAACTGTTATCAATTCATACTCCTGTAGTTCCTTTTCAGGACTATCTCTCCAAAGTATCCGCTGATATGGCGTATCTTGCCTATCCACTAAAACTTGTCGATACATTTTTACAATATCCGCCACTAGACATATCCTATGTGCTCTCCAGCGCATTACAGTATGTCGGAGTTCATCTTGCAAAGACGGACCAATCATTAGATCATCATTTAGTGATCTGCCGTTAGTTCCCTTACAGGAAGCGTCAAACACGACACGCACCTTTGTAGTGTCTTTATCCTCACGGACTACTGCGTGATGAGGTAAGTAAACAGAGTGTTTATTTTGTTTTTCTTGCTCTGTTACTTCTACCATGTGGTTAAGCCTTAAATATTCTTGCATAACATTCACGTAGTCTGCTTTCAATTTAATGTTTTTACCTAACCTTATTTCCAACCCCTTTAACCGTTTTTCAGCAATAACCTTGGATTCACTGCACCTGCCGATCAGGTTTGGTTCGCGTAGCGGTAATCTTACGATGTACCTGCCATCTTTATTTCTTGTAGTGGAAGTTGTAAATAAACTTTCACATTTTATTTCCTCCTCCGTTAGCATCCTTTTTGCTCCAGATGGTTCCTCTAATTCCCAGATTTTTCTCAACAATTCATCATCTTGGACGCTGGCATGCATTACGGTAATTTGTGAGTGAGTATGTGTCCTATTGTCAACTTCGAATGCACCCGACAATATCCAACCTAATGTGGTTTCTTGCGCTAAGAGAGTACCGCTTACATTCTTCTTAATTCCGTTCTGAATGACTTGGCTGTATACATCAGCACCCAATAACATATCAATTTTATTAGGCTTGAAATATTCCGGATCAGCCAAATCATTATCGCTCAAGTCTACCCATTCTACCCGGCTTACCCTTGAAGACGGGAGAAGAGCCGTAACCGACTTCAGAACGTAAGCATTGACCTTTAGTTGAAAAGAAGGATTCAATCTCGATCGGAGCTTGATAACCACCGAGGATGTCGAAGTTGTACTTTTATTTCCACCCACACCTAACACCGTATTTTTTGACGGTATTTTATTTAAACTTAAGTACTGAACCATGGATTCTGTAACAAATGAACCCTGGGATCCCTGATCCAGTAAAGCCCTAACCACACGGTAAGTCCCATTCTTCGACTCAGCCTTTACTAAAGCTGTGGTTAATAATACAGTTTTTATACTGTGTCCTGTCGCAAGACATGAAACTAGTGGTTTATCCTCCGCCTGATTGGCGGCTTTAATCTCATTTTTTACTGATGAGGATTCCGCACGAGCAGCACTACTACCTTCACCAATATCCGACCCTAAAACACCTTGCGGGTGTAACGCAAGCCCTTCTGGTCTCTCGATCTAATTTAGCACTGACAATGTGTATAATTAGTATATCCCATGATGCCACATCTATTCCTAAATTTTTTATCGAGTCTAAACAATCGGATGTTGTACTAATGAGTCCTTTTATGTCTGTTGCGGACTCGTTAGTTATACCCTTTTGATTTAAGAAACGTTTTAAAATCCCGTTTGCTAGAAATCTTTTGTTATTGTACATAGACTGTAATTTATCCCAACTAGCCTTATAATTGTCAGATGTCACGTCGACATTTCTCAACAAGTATTCAGCTTCCCCGGTTAAATACCCTTTCAGATAATACAATTTCTGTACATCATCCAACCTACTATTGTTGTGTATTAAACCTACGAATAAGTCTCGAAATGTCTTCCACTCAATATATTTACCTGAGAAAACGGGTATTTTGACCTCTGGTAATCTAAAATTGATCAATTCTTTACTATTACTAGGTCCCGAATTACAGTTAGGTTCACCAGATTGGCCGTTACATTTCATTATTAACTCCTTTAAATCGCTTTTGAATTGTATATATAATTCTTCAACATCATCATAAACACAATTTTTATGGTAATTTGAACTATATAAATCTGACTTTTTTATTTCGCTAATTATTGTAACGTGGGTCTTACTAAATAATTGCCACTGTTCTTCTAAACTTTCTAAGCGTGTTTGAAGATATGACACAGTACGACGATCTTTTGGGCATTTTTTGAAATTAGTTATAGCCCTGCTCATCTTGGCCTTCACGTCTTCTTGGATATCATTTAATGAATCCATTTTGAAAACAATAATTCAAACTACCAGAAACACAAATTACTGAGAAATGGTACACAAATAAAAACAGCTACCCACAAATTATAAGAATCCACACAAAACAAAAATAATCAAAGATGGAAGATTCTAAGTAGATATTTGTTCACTAAAACCTTAATGTTCACTAAAATACAATCTTCTTGCACTTTTTAAGACCACAAATTTGTAAGTTTAGATTTTAAGATTTTACAAGTCTTTTTTCCACTTTATTTCTAAATAAGTTCGGGCATAGATTTCTCGTCTGACCACTTTTCTTTAAAATTTTACAAGTTCAAGATCACTCACGAAAGTTTAAGTTAGTTTTACTAATAAAGTTCAAATTTAATGGCACTTTCTTGGAATCTTCAAATTAAATTCTTCCTGACATTATAAGATTGCAAATTGTACTCACGTTTTTTTTTTCACCAAATTCACTCACTGACACTGACTACGACCTCGTGATGCTGCGTCACGATGTAATGCACCACACAAGTGGCGCCCTCTGCTTGCCGTCTTTTCCTCCCTTGCGTCGTTCCTCCGGTTGTAGCTGCCACCAGTAGTGCTGCACCACGCTCCACTGGCCGCTCCCTGCTCCAACAGCTGCTCCCGGCTCCACCTCCAGGCACCTCTCACCTGGGTACCCCGCTTGAAGGGGATGCTCTGGACAGCGATCCACTGCCCAGTAATGACGCGAAGGGTGGTAATCTCTACCACCACCGGAGACCACCAAAAACACTCCCGACCATCCGGCTCGAAGGACCATGAACGAAATACCGAGGGTCGACTTGGAGCGGGAAGGTAAAACAAAACACTGGACTGGTATTGAATCGCGTATAATGGTTTATATTACCGAATCACAGTGAACTGTGTGTACTGCTCATCCCAAAAAAATATTAATCCTAGCCTACATACTACGAGCGGTAACGAAACCATAGCGACTTCTAACTCGACGCCAACGCCATCTATCGAGCAAAGTGTTAAACTCCCAAGTAATAAATTAATATTGATCGCTATGATTCCGGTTCCTCTTTTTAAACCTAAACATACTCAATTACGATTAGTACAGTCTGTAACAAAAGAACCACGAGAACAATCAATAGATACCAATGATAGTAAAATTTATAATGTCAGATTACCTAAAATCAATATTCCGTCGTTTTCTGGAAAGTACGAAGAGTGGACTAGTTTCTGTGACTTGTTTAGATCGCTTGTTCATTTCAATAAGACCTTAGATGATGTCCAGAGATTGCATTATCTTAAGGGATGTTTAACGGGTGAAGCGGAACAGCTGCTCAGACCCATAACTGCAGCTAACTATTCATTATGTTGGCAACAGTTAGAACACAGATATAATAATAAACGACACTTAGCGAATTGTATATTGCAACGATTGTTTGAGCAGAAAAGAGTGAGCACAGAGTCAGCTGTAACGTTAAAACACCTCTTGGATACAACCACTGATTGTATGAGTGCGTTAGGTAATATGGGCATTGATGTTACCACCTGGGATATAATTGTAATTCACATTGTCTCAGCTAAACTAGACCAGGAAACCCGCAAGCAGTGGGAGTTTAAGGTTGCCTCCGAAGAGACAAATGACCTACCAACTTTAGGCCAGTTCAAGACGTTTCTTGAAAGCAAGAATTTAGAGCCCTGGAGTTTGTCGAACCGCAGAAGGCAACGTTACAGTGGCGTAGTCGTTCACGGATAGAAAGATCAGATCAGAAGGTCATGCTTGTCACAGATAGTAAGAATTCCCCCCCTTCAGGACAGGAAAAAATAGGTTGTGAAAATTGTGGTAAAGGTCATAAACTATGTTTTTGCGAGTCTTTTATAAAGATGGATGTCTCTCAAACAGACAGTTTGTGCAAGGTAGAAAGATTTGCTTTAATTGTCTAGGCGGTAATCATTTAGTTTTTCAATGCAAAAAATCAACGAATTGTAGAATCTGTAACAAGAAACACCATACACTGTTGCACATGGATACTCATAGCTCTAATAGACCGAGTTCTGAGTCAGCTGACAGTAGTATCTCAGTTGACCCAACACCAATAGTATCCTGTGTTTCTACTAGGGAAACAATTAGCGCTAGACAAGTATTATTGGCTACAGCATTGGTTCAGGCATAAACAGCTACGCGAAATTATCAGGTAGTTCGAGCGTTGTTAGATCAAGGGTCCCAGGCTTCGTTTGTCACTGAAGCTACGGTACAATTTTTACGGATAAAAAGAGTTCCGGTTAGGGGTGTTGTGTCAGGGCTCGGTAGTAATAAGACTACAATAGCCAATCACATGGTCACATTAGTTTTGCGATCGGTGACAGATCCTCAGTTCAAGTTCGAGGTAAGAGCATATGTTTTGAAAAACATAACTACGTATCTTCCTGAGAAACAAGTACCGCCTCTTATGTGGTCTGAGTTAAGGCAGATATCGTTAGCAGATCCTCAGTACAGTGAGCCCAATAAAATCGACATTTTGTTGGGCGCAGATATTTATAGCAAAATAATCAAACAAGGTCTAAAGAGAGCGCCCACAGGGTTGGTAGTTGCACAGTGTACAAGATTGGGTTGGATTCTATCTGGTACTACTCAAGCGGATAACAAATCACCTTTATTACCCAAAATTACTTCTTTGCACGCCCACGTAGAACAAAATGAACTCTTAAAACAGTTCTGGGAGATTGAAGATCAACTGCCCCACAGTAAAAGGTTATTTACAGAACAAGAGCAGAAATGTGAAGAGCTGTTTACATCTACAACGATAAGGTCTACTGATGGTCGTTACATAGTGCGGCTGCCATTCCAAGAGTCAAAACCGTCTTGTGTGGGTGGTAACATAAGAGAAATAGCAATGCGACGATTCACAGCATTAGAAAGGAAGTTTGCGAGAGATCAAGATCTAAAAGGGGAATATACAAGGGTCATGGAGGAATATCTACAATTAAATCACATGAGAAGAGTACAGAAACTAGACTGTAAATTAAATGAAGCTGTTTACTTACCACATCATGCCGTAATTAGAGAAGACAAGTCCACCACCAAGGTCCGCGTGGTGTTCGATGCTTCCTGTAAAAACAGCAAAGGTGTATCACTTAATGATACTTTGATGGTGGAACCTACCTTACAGTCTGATTTGAGACACATTGTACTTCGTTGGAGACTTCATCGTATAGCACTTACAGGGGATATAGTTAAGATGTACCGACAGGTGAGAGTTGCTGAAGAAGATGTGGCATATCAACGCATATTGTGGCGTCAGAGTCTAGAGGAAGAAGTACAGGATTACGAGCTACTTACCGTGACCTTTGGTACTGCTTCCGCTCCGTACCTGGCAGTAAAGGTTTTGCATCAGGTCGCGTTAGACCACCACAAAGAGTTTCCAAAGGCATCTGAAAGAGTTCCCACTAGTTATTATATGGATGATCTAATGACAGGATGTTCTACGGTAGAAGAGGGAAAGCAATTGTACCTAGAAATGAAGGAGTTAGTAAGTAAAGCAGGATTTCAGCTACAGAAATGGAATAGCAACAACCAGGAATTACTTAGGGAAATAAAGTCGTGTGAGAGTAAGGAAGAGAAAGAGCTAATGGTAGATCATACTAAAATATTGGGACTTACCTGGTGTCGGAGTACAGATGAGTTCAAGTATACAGTGCAGCTTCCATCAAGACCTGAAAAGGTAACTAAACGCAATATTATTTCTGATATTGCGCGTCTGTTTGACCCCTTAGGCTGGATAGCGCCCAGTATAATACTGGCAAAAATACTTATCCAAAAACTGTGGTTATCAGGAATAGGTTGGGACGATGAGGTACCTGAAACGATAAAACATGAGTGGGATACTTACCGTAACGATTTAATACAGCTTCATAAAGTGCGAGTTCCTAGGTGGTTAGGAGTATCAAACAAGGATCAAGTCGAATTGCACGGGTTTAGCGACGCGTCAAAGGCAGCTTATGCTGCGGTTGTCTTTACTCGTTATGTAGATAGTTCAGGCAAAATTTATATTACACTTTTAGTCGCTAAGACAAAGGTCGCACCAATAAAAACAGTAAGCATTCCGCGACTGGAACTTTGTGCAGCAGTGCTTTTGACCCGTTTGTTATCGGATGTGGCTAAAGCAATGAATATTGAAAGGATAAGGTCCATGCTTGGACAGATTCGACGGTAGTCCTCGCATGGTTAAATAGTCACCCCAGTCGATGGAAGACCTTTGTAGGGAACCGAGTGTCAGAAATCTTAACAACACTTGAAGCAGATCAATGGTCGCATGTGTCATCAAAGGACAATCCGGCAGATCATGCATCAAGAGGTGTATTACCCACATTGCTATCCGAAAGGGCGCAATGGTTTAAGGGGCCAAATTTTTTTATACAATACAAACATTACATATAGTAGACCAGTTAATTTAGATATACACTTAGAAGAAAATATCAAGTGTCATTTAGTTCTGAGCAACGAAGATTCTCCATGGGTCAAGTTTAGTTCGTTAAGGAAATTATTAAGAGTTGTAGCGTTGTGTAGGATTTTCATTCATATCAAATGTAAGATTAGAAATGATAGGTCTAAGTATTTAAGTAGGTCAGAGTTAGATGAGGCATTAAAATGTTGTATAAGACTGTGTCAAAGAATTGAGTTCAAAACCGAATATGATCTGTTAAAACAAGGGAGACCATTAATAAATAAAGCAAGTAAACTTAAATCATTGTGTCCGTTTCTAGACAAGGATGATATAATCCGTGTTGGTGGCAGATTACAACAAGCCTTTCTGTCCGATCAACAAAAGCATCCTATAATACTTCCACATAATGCGCATCTTACCAAATTGTTAGTTGCTGATTCACATGACCGTACATTGCATGGTGGTCCTCAGATGATGATCAACTTTATTAGATCAGCGTATTGGATTATTAGATTGAAGAGTGCAGTAAAAGATCACGTACGTAGGTGTGTAGCGTGTGTAAAGACCAAGGCTGAAACTTACAATCAGCTGATGGGATCACTTCCCGCGGCACGTTGTACTCCAACTAGAGCATTTCTACATAGCGGGGTGGATTATGCAGGTCCAGTTCAAATTCGTACGGCCAAGGGTCGAGGTCATCGTTCACATCACACATCACATCGGGGTATATTTGTGTGTTCGTATGTATGGCTACTAGGGCCATACACTTGGAAGTAGTAAGCGATATGAGTACATCAGGTTTCATAGCAGCATTCCGTCGATTCGTAGCTAGACGTGGCCATTGCGCACAATTATGGAGCGATAATGGAACCAATTTTGTCGGAGCTGCAAGAGAGCTCAGAGAGATACTTGCTGTCCAGCAGGAAAGTGCAGCGTATGTAGAGGCACATGGAGCTACGTGGAAATTCATACCTCCCCGAGCCCCTAATTTCGGTGGACTATGGGAGGCAGCAGTGAAATCCACGAAGTTTCATTTGAAACGCGTAATCGGAAACACAACTCTGACGTACGAGGAGATGAGTACTCTATTAAGTCAAATAGAAGCTTGTCTGAATTCAAGACCGATGACCGTCATTAGTGGAGAAGATATTCATGAACCTATGCCATTGACCCCCGGTCACTTCTTAGTTGGGGAAGCATTAATTAATGTTCCCAGTCCTGATTATACAAACAATGTTAGTTCGTTGTCTCGGTGGCAGCATATACAAAAAATGTTACAAACCTTTTGGCAGCGTTGGTCCACGGAGTATTTGAGTGGTTTAGTTCATAGATACAAATGGTCCGTTCAAACTCCAGAGCCTAAAATCGGGGATATAGTACTAATTAAAGAGTCAGACTTACCTCCTGCTTGTTGGTTGCTGGGCAGAATAGTAGAAAAACATCCTGGTTCGGATGGTATAACTAGGGTGGTAACATTGCGCACTAGTAAAGGTCTCTTGAAGCGACCGACTTCAAAACTATGTGTCCTACCGGTAAATGAATAAACCTTGTCTTTATTTACAAATTAATTCTTGGAATTCTAGTTTGATTATTGTCATCGCAAGTGCTTGTTATGTGTTAATTGATTTCATATTTGTTCTTAGATTAATTATTGGAAGGATGGTACTTTGTTGTAGCATTATTAAATTTTAAGTTCACTTGTATAAAATTGCAATTAGATTTTAAGTACTGTTTGTATTGTAATTTCTAACGGGCTGCCACTTACCAAAGACACTATTTAAAGCCAATAAGTTAGTCAAAGATCAACTGCTTAATAATGGTATTCGAGTTTACATTTCAATTGATAAGGACATTCTGCAACAATGTCCTTGGTGGGCGGCATGTTCAAGTTCTAAACCTTTATTTACGTATATCGATGTCAACGTAGTTCACATGTTTTTGGCATAGATGGCGTTCTGCAAATACGTCATCATGGTGAATCGCGGTGTTAAGATTTTCCGCGTGTTCATGACCCTCTGCGATATGTTCGAATTTTGTAAGTTCAAATAAAGAGCAATAAAGATATACATCAAGTAATACAGTGTATTATTTAGTGTAAAATCAGTGCCGCGTGACCAGATCAAACATTGCTTGTGACAACAGTCACTCTCCGGCTCGCTACGTGCCATAGCTGACATTGCACGAGAAGATGCTCCTAGGAATTTGTTTACATAGAAGTTTTTCCATATATAATCTTTATTTGAGATCTTCTCCAACAGAGTACTTATATTCTTTAAGTAATAATAATACATTTCTTTAATTGTCTCTTTTGTGTTAAACCACCTGAGCATTCTGTGGTTCCTACAAATCACATCATCTGCAAAGGGTTTCAATTTCGATCTGCCAATGTCTACAGTGATTTTTAAAGCAGTCCCTGGTAACAATATGTTTAGAGATTAAAGATGAACCAAAGGAGTCTCAACATAATAAAAAGGAGGAAAATGTACCACTCCAAATTGATTGAGAGAAGTTCTAGGTGCACCAAAGATCCCAATCCTCTTGCCACTACAATGATTCTCTTGAATCAAAAATATCCACTTGCCATTTCTAGAACGGAATCAAAAAAGCACAAGGTACCAAGGGTGATGATGGCACAAGGATCTAATTCGGACCAAACTAATGACTCCCACATGCACGGGAAGGTTTTAGCAAGATTAGATGTTCTGGATTGGTGGATAGATCATAGTCAAGAGCCAAATGAAAGAATCAAGAGGTTGGCAGATGTTCTGTTTTCTAGCCTGGATGAACAAGTCGAACAGTACTACAAAGCAAATTGGAGCAAAGCTAGAATAAAGTGGGGACCTCCAATGCTACAGCGTAGTTTGGTAAGGACACACAAGCCTCTAGTGGAAATACCCCAACATCTAAGGGCTGAAGCTATAAAAGAAATATTCTTCCCTGAATACACAATACCTAATCCCTCTTTGCCCAGTGGGATAGTTAAAGAGCTTAAAGAAAAAATAGATGTGAAATTAGAAGACAACATGCCACTTGCTAAACAAATTAGAATAATACTCAACTACTTGGACCCAAGAGAGAGGTATTTGCCTATATTGTCATTCAGTAGTGAAAACTCTGTACAAATGAAGCATGCAATAGTTCACAATAACTTAGTAGTAGTGGACTTCATCCTAGAGGACGTGCGGGAAGATAGAAGGTGGGTTGAACCCTTTAGAAACCTCTTGTCCTGCATTATAACGGAATGGAAAACTGCGAATATTCCTATTGACGAATTGAAAGAAATTTGTCTAAACTCTAGCGTTTCGTCACTTCCTTTTACGACAATGTTGGAATCAATTAACCCTTCTGAAGCATTGGAGTTTCTATGGATAAGAGCGTTATTTGAAAAGCCTACTACTCTAGAACATAAGAGAGGTCCCATGACAATATGTCCTGATCCTAGAGAAGGAAGGGAGGTAGTGATATTTAACAAAAGGAGTATCTCCCGAACTGTTAGAATGGGCAATCAGGTGGTAAATTTCAAATACAATGACATGAGAAGAAAATATGTGTACAATGGACAAACTCTTATAGAAATAGTCAGTACTTTTTCTACAGTTAGAGATCTAATGTCATTGTTAAAAGAGATAGCCAAACAAATAAATTTCAGATACCAAGATACAAATGAGCTAAGGGACGTTTTTAACGACCGAATGATAGAGAGATTTGTGGATAGAGCTCCTCACAAGTTTTTAGGCTGCACTATCACAGACTTCTCAAGAATAGGAGACCTAAACAGTGGAGAGAATTGTGGCAAATTTAGGCACCAACCTAACTCCGAGTACGTAACAACAGGTTGTTATCAATTAAGCTTTGTTCAAGTTCTAAACCTTTATTTACGTATATCGATGTCAACGTAGTTCACATGTTTTTGGCATAGATGGCGTTGTGCAAATACGTCATCATGGTGAATCGCGGTGTTAAGATTTTCCGTGTGTTCATGACCCTCTGCGATATGTTCGAATTTTGTAAGTTCAAATAAGGAGCAATAAAGATATACATCAAGTAATACAGTGTATTATTTAGTGTAAAATCAGTGCCGCGTGACCAGATCAAACACTAGTAGTGAACTGTATTTTCGGCAAGAACAAATAGTAATTGCGCAGAAAAGATATAAAAAATGTTCATATGATTCTTTTGACATCACGTCTGGAAGAATTACAATGCTCAAGTAATAAAAAAACGATCTAAATTCTACTGCTTTTCAATGAAGAAGCTCGTCTAACCCCCGCACGCATCTATGTATTTCAGAAGGAAGTTTACAAGTCAGTAAAAAAATGCGTAACTTTCTTCGTATACTGCGCTCTCCACTTTGTTAGAAGCTTGGGAAAATTACCATCGCGCCACCCAACGAGCAACCGTTTCATTAAACCTAAATCCACAAGATGCAATGAATCAGAAACCGGGAAGTCTTCGATCATATCAATAGGTAATTTTAACAGAGGGGTGTCTATTTTGTGATGATTTCCATAGATTTTCATTCTAAAACCTTCGTTTTATTCTCTTAGGGCTTCTTGAGTTTGGAAACACAACTGTATGGGTCTGATGTGAGTATTCACCTACTGTTGTACATTTTAGACCTCCATGCTTGGAGTTGAAATTGGAAACACCTGAAAATAAATGTTAACGTTAAATACAGTGGATTGGTACTTATGCATGCATAATGTAAAGTTATGACAATCAGTTAATAATAAAAATGCCTTTTATAAATGCCTGTTACGTGCCCTGCCTACACCAAATCGGCTGAATAGCGACATGTTAAGTTATTGACGTACAACGGATGATTCCACATAAAATTGCAACACGGACTCTGCTGACTCGTCGCCTCGTGCAGCACCGGCCACCTACTTCCATTCTGCTGATACCGCATCCGCGTTCCGCAAAAGTTTAGAATTGTAGTTTTTGGGATAATTAAGAAGACACTTCGGTACTAGCATCGTCCAAGTCTAGACTTAAGATTTAATATTAATCAATATTGTAATTTAAAAGTAATTAAACTCTTCTTACAAATTAATTTCGGTTTTTTTTAAGTCCTCCGGCTGTCACCTTCGTAATTGGCGCAGTCGGTAGGATATTCGAGGCGGCGGCGCAGCTTAGATTTCCAAAAATCGTTAATCTGTTGACTCCGATAGGCGCTGTCGGTATTTCTAAGTACCTCGTCGAATATCCGAACTTAAGAAGACGCAGCTGAGGACGTATCCAGCCATCGATACAACGTGAAAAACATGTATGTATATGTAAGTCCTTGAAACTTTCTTTAAGTGTTGCCTCCTTGACCCATATATGTAGTATAATACTAAATCAAAATTTTTCACCCAAGGGAAACCAGGAAGAGAACTGTCTCCTCTAGACAGATAAGTAGGAGCAGAGAAGTAGATTCAAGTAGGTTTACAGATTCCGATAATTTAGGCTTAGGTTCATTATTTGATAGTAACAGTATGGCGCTGAACCTGAGATTTATTAGAATATGTGATCAGCTCGTAAAACAATATGTTCGAAATGACCCGAGTTACGAGTTAACTAATTTATGTCTCATACACGGCATCCTGAATAAAATCACTGGGCCAGCAGCTTCAACTATTAATTCCAATGGCATACCAGAAAAGCAAGCAAGGGATTCGTGACGCATTAATTAATAATTTTTCCGACCAAAGAGACGAGACCGCCCTTTATAATGACATGTCTTTACTGACACAAGGAAGCAGCACTCCGCAGGAGTATTTTGACAAATGCCAGACCCTTTTCAGTACTATAATGACTTATGTTACATTGCACGAAAATGTAGCAACGACCATTGAAGCAAAACGCGATCTTTATAAAAAGCTAACTCTACAATCCTACGTTAGAGGTCCTAAGGAACCTTTAGGGTCACGTATTCGATGTATGAGACCCGAAACTATTGAAAAGGCTTTGGAATTTGTACATCAGGAATTGAATGTCATGTACCTACAGCAACGTAACGAGAGTAACCCCGAGCGACGTAACCCGACTACACAGCAACCGCATTCAACCCATAGAATGCCACCCTCGGTCCCTATGACCACACCAAAAGTATTTAGCTTCCCTAGCCCAGGCCCCAGCTGGCATAAGCCTATGTCTATGCCGCCGCAACAGCAGCAGCAGCAGTGGAGGCCGCCTTTCCAGCATAATCAAGTAGGTCAACGGGCCCCTAATATGTTTAACCGTACTCAACAGATGTTTCGTTCAGCCTCGCCGAACTACAACCCCCAAAGCGACGCATTCAAATTGCCAAGTAGGAATCCCCAAACGCAGGATACCGGTCCGAAACCGATGAGCAGTGTTAGTCATTTTGTGCCTAGACCAATAGGGTTGCCAGTAAACGATTGGCGTGGGTTTGGGAACCCACCACCTGGTAACTACTTCAAAACGCGCGAAATGAATTTTAACGAAATAACTGATTACTATGACACTTACAATCACCCCGACTATTACTACGAGCAACCTGGCTATTGCTATGTCTATGAGCCTGGTGACTATTTCGACTTTTATGACTACCAGCAGACTAACCCCGAAAATCAATCAAATGTTCCGGATCAATTGAATAATATAAAATGCTTAGAGGTTCAGTCATCCGCTACTTCTAAAGCAGATCAGGATTTTCGCAAGGAGAAGGATCAAAAAGGATTAAGATAGAATTAAATCTACAATCTAAAAGGGAATTACGTTACATACAGATATCAGACCCACCACTTAAATTATTAGTAGATACCGGAGCTAATCAGTCTTTTATTAGTCCCGAGGCAGTTAAACAATATTTTTCACATATCCCTTTAAACTCCCACAGACCCCTTTGAAGTAACGAACGCTCGTGTAACTAGCACGCACGAACATTCTGTTACGATTCCGAACTTTGCTGAATTTAATAATCCCACGAATGAATGAACGAACGAATTTTTTATCTATAGGTTTCATAACTATTTTGATGGTCTATTAGGCTTAGATTTAGTTGACGGAGCACAGATTGATTTAAAAATAATTATTTAACTACAGACTTTACAACCATCCCTATACGTTTTTATCAACGTAAAAGATCGAATAATCAGGAAATCATTCCCGCTAACTCGTCAAGACTAGTGAAAATCCCAATTTATGGCTTAGACGGTGACGTTTCGATAGCGCGGCAAATTCATTGTAATTGTATTATTCACGAGTGTATTACTCGCGTTACTGATTGTACTGGAATTGTACAAATTGAAAACCCGACAGAAGATAACCTGACTATTATATTTGACCGTCCTTTACAAGCAGAGATATTTAATACTGAGTGCATTAGCACCGGACAAGACCCTATGCGTGTTAAAGAGGTTTTAACCCGATTGCGTACAGATCATTTAAATATTGAGGAAAAAACTAACTTAGAGGACTTTATGTGCCCGTTTTGCTGACGTATTCTATGTTGAAGGAGAGCCTTTAACCTTTACAAATAAGATTAAACATCGTATTAGAATGACTGACGAACTTCCCGTATATACTAAAAGCTACCGCTACCCTTTTGTGCATCGACAAGAAGTTAGAGACCAGATAACCAAGATGCTGGACCAAGGTATTATACGACCTTCTGAATCAGCCTGGAGCTCGCCTATTTGGGTAGTTCCTAAGAAAGCCGATGCATCAGGCAAAGAAAAGTGGCGCATAGTAGTAGACTTTCGCAAACTGAATGACAAGACTATAGACGACAAACACCCGATTCCTAACATCAATGACATACTTGACAAGCTTAGTAAGTGCCAGTATTTCAGCACGTTAGACCTTGCATCAGGCTTTTATCAGTGTGAGATGTATCCGGACGATATTCCAAAGACAGCGTTCAATGTAGAGCATGGACACTTTGAATTCTTGCGTATGCCCATGGGTTTGAAGAACTCTCCATCTACTTTTCAAAGAGTAATGGACAATGTGCTCAGGGGCTTGCAAAATAAGATCTGTTTAGTGTATCTTGATGACGTCATCATATTTAGTACATCTTTGCAAGAGCATATGATTAATCTAGAGAAATTAAAAGATTGCAGGAATCTAATTTCAAAATTCAGATGGATAAGTCCGAGTTTTTGAAGTTGGAAACCGCGTTCTTAGGACACATAAACAGTGGTGAAGGTGTTAAGCCTAACCCTGATAAAATAGCAGCGATAGAAAAATACCCTTTACCAAAAACACCTAAGGAAATAAAACAGTTCCTAGGACTATTAGGTTATTACAGGAAATTTATCCCAGACTTTGCTCGCATCACTAAGCCTATGACAAAATGCCTTAAAAAGACTAGCAAAATTACTTTCGACTCTGAATACATAGACTGTTTTAACAAATATAAGAGCTTACTGACAAATGACCCCATCTTACAGTACACCGACTTCACTAAGGAGTTTATATTAACAACAGACGCTTCAAATGTAGCTATAGGCGCCGCACTCTTGCAAGGTACCATCGGCTCAGATAAACTTATCTGTTATGCCTCGAGAACCTTGAATGATAGTGAAACCAATTATAGCACTATAAAAAAGAGCTTTTAGCCATAGTTTGGGCTACAAGGTATTTCAGACCCTACCTATTCGGTCGTAAATTCAAAATATTCACTGATCACAAGCCGTTGCAGTGGATAATGAACCTTAAGGAACCCAACCAAAGATTGACTAGGTGGAGACTTAAATTAAGTGAGTACGATTATAGCAGCACCATAGTCTACAAAAAGGGAAAGTATAACACTAATGTGGACGCATTATCCCGAGTAGAAATTAATAACGAGGAGACGGAGTCAATGTTAGCCAACCCTTCAGAGCGACCACCTTCTCTAACAGGTTCTATGACAGACACTGCCCACACTAGCACTGAAAACCCTATCTTAGAAGTTCCTATCACCGACGAACCCTTGAATAAATTCCACCGACAAATATGTTTTATGACCATAGTCAGTAGCGCCCCCTACATTAAACGAACGACAGCTACTAAACCAGGCATGTCAAACATGCGGCCCGCGGGCCGCATGCGGCCCTCTAAGCATTATCCTGCGGCCCGATCCCATTTGAAAAACAGCCAGTTGCGGCCCGCCAACACGAATAAAATTTAAATAAGCGCGCGCTGGAACAATCTCGCCGGCCGACACACCACCGCCGCCGCCGCGCGCGGCCGTTCGGTAAAACTCGGCTGTGTTCGGCCAACCCCGCCCGCGCGCCTCGCCGTGTCAGTCGATCAGTGTGAGATTTAGTTAGTTCAATTGAAGATTGTTTTCGGTTGCGTTTTTAACGTATATTGAATTGAATCGTTATATTTTCATGTAAGTAGTAATGAAATTTTACTATACCTAAATGTGAAGTTTGTGTGTGTTTCTTACTTCTTCTTTTTCGTTGGTAGTTAGTAGGTAAATAAAAGATTGCCTTTGTAAATTTCGCAATTCCAAACAGGTGTTATTGGTTTCAGATTAAGCAGAATAAAATGTCTTTTTCAAAACCAAGCGGAAGTAAGAGAAAAATCACAGATGAACATCGTATTTTTCAAGAAAAATGGGAGTTGGAGTTTTTTTGCTGTGAAGTAAAAGACAAAATTATCTGCTTGGTTTGTAACAGTACCATCAGTGTCCCAAAGTTATATAATATTAAACGTCACTATGACCAGCATAAAGCTAAGTATGACCAGTTCAAGGGATTAATTAGAGATGAAAAATTAAATGAGTTAAAATCACGATTAAAGAATCAACAACTTATGTTTACGCGTCCAAAGCAGGAAAATGAATCTGCTGTTCAAGCAAGCTTCGTACTGTCGGAATTAATAGCAAAGCACTCAAAACCTTTTGTTGAAGGTGAATTTATAAAAGAATGTCTCGTAAGAGCCGCAGAAATCGTTAGTCCTGGAAGCGTGAAGGCTTTTCAAAGTAAATCTTTGTCTCGAAATACTGTGGCTGAAAGAGTTACTGAGTTGGCTGGCAATATAGCAGATCAGATAAAAACTAAGTCAGATACTTTCACTGCATTTTCTATTGCCTGTGACGAAAGTACAGATGTGTGTGGTGTGGCACAACTTGCTGTTTTTTTACGTGCTGTTGATTCAGAAATCAACGTTTATGAAGAGTTACTGGAATTAGTGCCTTTGCACGATACTACAACTGGTGAGGATATATTGAATGACGTTTATGAACTTTTGCAAAAATATAATCTAAATGTGACAAAAATGTCGTCTGTTGCAACCGATGGAGCTCCTTCCATGGCAGGAGTAAAAAATGGCTTCGTTAATTTATTAATAATAAAAGTATGTGTGTCAAAAGGTTTAGTAACTAAACCTTTTGACACACATACTCGCACATATATTCAGGTCTCAGAGTCTAACTTAGAACAAGACGTAGTAAACGCCATAAAAGAATATCGCTGCTTTAATTTGATAGTGGCACATTACAAAATCTGTCATTATTTGATAATCTTACCATTTAACACAAAATAATCTATAAAATCATGTGAATAAAACTCACATTTCTATGTATACATTTGACAACGTGGCGTGATTGAATGACGTTCTCTGATTGGTCCAAATTGACCGCCATTTTGTCGGTACATCGACACAACGCCAGTTACTTTGAGATCTCGCAAGGCGACACAGGCATTTTCTCTCGAATATAGGCATAAAACAAAATAGTCCGTAGTTATTGAAGAATATTTTTTTTAAATAAGGTCCTTTTTCGTGTTGTGACGATATCAAAAAAGTTTCAGTGTCTTATTCGAGTTTTGATTAATTTAAAGAACGTGGTATTTGGTGTTGCGGCAGTATCAAAACAAGTAAGTAGATAAACTAAATAGCATATTTCAAAATGAGTTCGTATTCAATTTTTTGTTGTTGATAAGTAATAGATCTAATACAAAATATGTCTATTTCGTTTTTAAAGTCATGTTTTTTACGATTATTCTTTGCAAAATATGACGTTTTTTTTGTGCTATTGTTGAATTAACATGATTGTTATTCATGATTACGGCAATGAAAAATATTTTAATGTGTCATTATGTGGCATGGTGTGAAAGTATGAAATTTAATATTGACAATAATATTTTAATTAAGATTTTAATCTATTTATTTTTATTCTTTCAGTGAATAATCGACGTACTCTTCAGAATCGACGTACTCTTCAGATGTTCAAAAACATGAACATGGAGAAAACTACAAAAAATATCAATTCAGAAGGCTTATTGCAGATCTCGGTAGCTGATGATCCTGAAAAATACCAAGAAAGTAGTGCATTGATGACTGAAAACAATAAGGTATTTAACGAATTCCTTATAGAAGAACAATATTTTTGTTCAGACGATAGTGTCAAGGATCCCGACTACGAAAATATAAGTGATTCGGCTAGTTCCGAATCTAACGCTAACAAACCTTGCGCAGAACAACGACGGAAAAAATTTTCTAAAACCAAAAACGCACCAAGTAAAAAATCAAAAAAAAAGTCAAATTTTGTTATTCGTCAGCCCTTGCAGCCGTTACAGAATGACAGAGACTATGTCTCCGAAACTACTCTTCAAGTAATACGTTCTAATGTGGATAATAAATTGAATAAGCATTCTGATTATAATGAAACTGAGTTCGATGGCCAAATCTCCACAAGTGCAGTAATTGACGGCAATATTGAACAGAATCAGTTTGATGATTTTAATGACACTAGTTTCGCTGACCAAATCTCCACAACTGCATTAATTGAAGGTAATATTGAACAGAATCAGTTTGATGATTTTAATGACACTAGTTTCGCCGACCAAATCTCCACAACTGCATTAATTGAAGGTAATATTGAACAGAATCAGGCTTCAGACCAGCTTTCAGAAACCCGCTTTCAGAAAAGGTCTAGCTCAAGTAGCTCGTCTAGCACCAGTAGTTCCTCAGATTCCAGCAATTCGTCTTCAGATTCAAGCAGCTCATCGGATTCCGAAACAGAAAGTCGTGATGTAGCAAACATTAATTTGTCAAATATATTCCCAGTAGTAGAAAATAACACAGCAGTCTGTCTTGCAACTGAGGCTGCGCTTACTAACCAGACTCCTGAAAGCTTCAATGGGGCGGCAAATTCCACTCTATTAGATACTAGGGATCCTGAAAATTCTATAAACCTTATTCAAGATGGTATTGATATCCCATCAGAGACAATAAAAATAACCCGAAAACGTAAACTGAACCCAGAAAAATGGGCATGCGCACAAGCAAAGATATTAAGAAATAGAAGACAGGAATATACATCGAAATCTGGTAAACTTGTGGCTGAAAAATCAATGAAGACTCCTTGTGGTTATAAGTGCAAACAAAAATGTACGAATAAAATAACAGAAACCCAGCGAAAAAACATTTTTGATACCTATTGGAGTTTAGGCGACCTGCAGAGACAAAGAGAATTTATATTACGACATACTTCAACTATTAAACCAAGATATTCTTACAAAGTTCATAATAGTAACCGCGGAAAAAATAATGCCTTTTATCTGACAGTAGATGGCGAACGTATTAGTGTGCAAACAATATTTTAAGGCCACCTTGGACATATCTGATCGCCCTATTAGAACGGTTTTAGAAAAAAGTCAACCCTCGGGATCTTTGGAGCAAGATCAACGTGGTAAACACAATAACCATCATGCTATAGATGCAGCCATTAAAGAGGGTGTCAGGAAACATCTTGATTCAATACCGAAAATTAATAGCCACTATTGTCGAGCAGATTCTAAACGTGTCTACATAGATGGTGGTAAGACCGTAGCGGATTTACATAGAGATTATGTAGCTGAATGCCAATCGAAAGGTCTACCAAACGCTACTTATATTATGTATTATAATATATTTTCTTATGAATATAATATATCCTTTTTCCAACCAAAGAAGGATCAATGCAACGATTGCACAGCTTATGCTAATTCCACTGAAGAAGAAAAAAATGGACTGAAGGAAAAGTACGAAAAACATCTAGAAGAAAAGAACTTATCAAGGGAAGCAAAAGAGGATGATAAGAATCACACAGCAGATAACACTATCGTCTGTGTTTACGATCTCCAAGCTGCTATGAGTTGTCCGAAGGGCGAGGTATCTAATTTTTATTATGTCTCTAAGTTAAACTGCTATAATTTTACTGTATGCAATATCAAAAATAAAGATGTTGCTTGTTTTGTTTGGCATGAAGGCCAAGCAAATAGAGGGGCTGTTGAGATTGGGACCTGCATTCTGATGTACATTAAAAATTTAAAACAAACAGCTGAAAACCTTAATTCCAAGTTAGATTTGGTATTTTATTCTGATAATTGTTGCGGGCAACAAAAAAATCATTACATAATAGCACTTTATATATATATAGTCCATCATTTTGATTTTATTAACACAATTACACGTAAATTTTTGATTAAAGGATACACGCAGAATGAAGGCGACAGTGCCCATTCTGTAATTGAAAGGCAAATACAGAAAACTTTGAAATCAGGCCCTATATATACACCAGATCAGTATACCCACATAATTAGGAATGCAAAGAAAACAGGTACCTGACTGACCACAGATGGCGCTGCGTCACTGTTGACATTGAGTTCGTATACAAATAATTGTTAAAAATTGTAATAACGCGAATTTTTGACAAATAAGTCAAATAGTAATGTGTAATAAGTGTCAATTAATAACATATATTGTTATCCTCGTAAAAAGTGCGACTATTGTGACTTTATAAAAAGTTGAAATGTTCGGTGGTGAAACAGCAAATACCGGGTGATAATAACATTACAGTGTATTGTGAACTAATTTCTCGCCACAGTGTACCTACCTCTCGTGATTTAACTCTAATTGAACTCAAATTCAAGTGTATAGAAAAACTATCATCATTTTTTTTCAAACCGTTATTTTGAAAAACTCGTCATTCAAAAACATAGTTGCAAAAATTGATAACAGCGCCATCTATCGCCAAGTAACGGTAACACGTAGAACTGCTATCACCTACACCAGATGATGTACAGCTGTCAATCAATAATAACGATATCTAACTGTACGTTATAGAACTAGTGAGTCACCGATGGAGTCACAGCAGCAGCTTCGTTAAGATAAGTGGTGAGACAGAAATGCAAACAACGGCAATTCCACACTAGCCGCACCGTCGTCAAAAGCAACCGGGGCTTGCAAACGATACCTTTAATTCACATCTTTAGACGTAAGCGATTTAGCTGAGAGTGAAAACATAGTGACTGCCGTGATAGAGAGCGATGGTTCAATCCCAGTGCGAAAAATCTTATAGAGGAATTACTTCATATTTCTGTTATTTTATTTATTTCAAATCGATATATTAAACAATCAATAAACAAATTAATAACATGATGGATTATTCTGATAATATTACATACAGAAAGCCACAGCGTTCAAGCTCGCTTTGCGATATAGCTGGTACAGAACAGTCACTCTTTGATGCTACTATGCTAAGCTTACCAAATTCTTCGATCGCTGAACCTCAAGAGAACAAGGAATTACTAGAAAAAATCTGTCTTCTAGAAAATCAATTGTTGAGTGCAAATAATGAAATAGAAAACTTACATCTTGAAAATACTTCATTAAGACAGGAATTACATAAATTCAAACAAGTAATTGATATCTATAAAAAAGTTGGAACTGCTGACAATACTCTTCGCACACCAAAATCATTAAAAAAGAAGAGTTCGTCCAAGTTGTCCAACATCGACATAAGTCCCGAAATGTTACCTAAAGAAAATCAAACTCAACTTAGCGAAAATCAGAATAACACAAAACCTCAAATCCTACTGAACTCTGAAGGAGGCTGTAGCAAGGATAAACTATTAACACCGAGAAATGTCACCAAACATAAAATGTGCATTCTAAGCAGCAACACAATGAACAATGTATTGTCAATAGCTGAGGAAACCTTTGATAACAACTTCAACCTGTGTCATTATTTGACACCATACGGATGCACAAAACAGCTGCTTAAGGGTCTTGATCCGAAATTACTACAATTCACTTTAGACGATTTTTGCATTTTATTCCTTGGTGAAGAAGACTTTAAGTCAACAAACAACTACTATGAAATTATTTTCCATCTAAGAGACGTACTGCAAGCCATGCAGCATACTAACATAATAATCTGTTTGCCTACTTTTAAGTGCCCTTTTGATACAAGTCTTTTTAATTGCCGAGTAGAGACTTTTAATAACCTACTGTTTCTGGATATTTTGACGCATGGTCACGCCTTCCTCGTAGACAGCAATCTAAATCTCGAATATGACTACAGCATGTTTAATAAGTACACAGGATCTTTAAACAATCGTGGCCTATCGAGAATTTTCAAAGACTTATTAGATTTAATTACTAGTATAAATGATGATTGAGATGGTTTAATAGAAGTTTTTTTTTTATTTAGTATTTTTTTATCGTGTGTGGGCTAGTGGCATTAGTCATTTTATGTTTGGAGGTTAATAAAAATTATATTATTTTGTTATTTCATTGTATTTGTTATATAAATATTAGATATTAGCTATATTGGTATTTTTTTAGAGTAGCGCGAGTTCTGTGAAATAAAATTTTACTAAATAGTATAATATTTTTGATCTCTTTAATGTTAAAGACTGATAGAATAAAACAAAAAATGTCATTGAATAATAAAAATACATTAGTTTTGTATAACATCTTCCATAGAATAGTAATGTAATTGTAAATATGACATTATTTTGAAAAAAAATTAATGCAAAAAAATGCATCAAAATTAAATAAAACGTTGTACAAAAATTACATTACTGAAATATTTGTTCTATTAAGAATAGTGTCATTATTCACGAAAGGATGTTGTCAAATTAAAGGTCATACCATAAATTTATGACAATATTTAAAATAATTAAACTAAAAATGTTTGGCATATGTCTGAAGTATTTTGTTTTTTGTAAGTTTATGTTTAAGTTTTGTATTGAAATGGCTAAGTGGCTTATAATAATAAAAAAATGATAGATTACACATTGATGTAAGCAATTTTCAAAGATGTCTGATTATTAAAATAAAAGATATAAACAATTTACTTTCTTGTTTTATTTAAACTGTTCTTTTGAAAAAAGTACGTTTTTGAGATCTGTCGTTATCAAATTAAAGCAGCGATATGTCAAACCTAAAGTTAAGACTGCTCTAAAGATAACTCCACCCTTAGGTATGTATTCAATCATACCTTTCATCCAAAACAATTTTAAAAGCTCAGCTATGAACCTAGTGCTAACAAAAACTGAACTAGAAGATGTCAAAGAATATTTAAGGCAGCAACAGATCATAAAAAACTATCACGAAGGCAAAACCAACCACAGAGGGATAAACGCATGTTGTCTTGCTCTTTCCCGGAAATATTATTGGCCTAAGATGAGGGACGAGATTGCTAAATATATCAATGAGTGTATAATTTGCGGGCAAACCAAGAATGATAGAAACCCAATTAGACCTGAACTAAATTTAGTGCCCCCGGCTACCAAACCTATTGAATTAGTACATATCGCCGTCCCCAGCGAATAATATCGTAATCAACTATTGCGATAGAAGTGTTTTTATGGGGAATTATTGTTTTAGAGGCGCGATTACACCTTGTGAATTTTTTTCACGTGATTCGTATGATTACTTTTCGAGTTAGACATTTTGTATTGAACTTAACTGTACTATTCTTTTCAAAATAAAAACTTTTTTTGTGACGAATATCATCATAATGGATCAATACTGACTCCTTAAAGTTATCCTTTTTCCAGTAAACTGTAATTACAAACTTATTCGGGTAGAATAAATAAAACTAATTTTGGTTAAGTATATTACCATATTATTCGCGTAAAAATACCATTCTTATTTCACATTAAAGTCATTCACGATGTCTTTTAAAAACGTTGGAACTGTTATGTTGAATACTGTATACTCCGTGATAAAGAAAACATAGTAATCTATTTGACAATATTATGCCGCGCCGAAGTCAACGCGTATTGACACGTTACGATGTATCGTCGAATTATTTTAGCAAGTACTATACATCGCTCTCATTTCATCTGCATGTATACGAAAGTGACAGCCTAAGCTCCGCCCCCAGCACGTGCCGAAAGTTTAGCAATGATTGTTTACATTATTTTTAGTTTGGTTTTTGTTTGAAGTGGAGCGCACGTATGATTTATTAAGTTCGTGAACGAAAGAAATTTAAATTTTATGAGAAGGACCTAGTTATTGGAGGATGAAGAGGTCTGTTTTAAAAAACCCCCGAGCTAGAAGAATGTTGGATTTGTTACAACCAAACTTCTGCGATGAAAGTAAGTTCCTTTTATTAACATACATAGGTAATAGTGATTCATATTACTGGCTAGTTGAATATTTTTATCTCAATACGAGATTAAATAGATAGATGAAGGTCAAGCTATGACCATAAATATTTTGAACTCAGTGTTTGTTTTGTCGAACTGTTTCTTTCTACTATAATAATAACTGGCAACTCCCGATGTCAACACAAGTTTTATTTCCGTACAAGCAAATTTAAATTTAAAATAACAGTTTTTGATTGTATTTATGCACATTTCTTTCGCCCAAAACCTCCAAAAACAAACAGATTATTTACAATACAAACTTTATTACATCATAAAGCCAATAAAATGGCCACAATAGAAGAAAATATGCAGTACAGACTGATGACATATGTCATTATGAAAATTGAATGACTATGACTACCTAGATACCTACGTTTAACGTACGTACTACGAGGAATGATGGAATGAAACTTGGAGTATGATAACAAGAGCAGCTGCCCGACGCGCACATCCTCCACCCCCGGGCTCGTCGCTCAGCTCCGCCTCGCCAACGCCGGACATCGGATCACAAGTGTCACCGGTGGTTGCAGTTGCGTCGAGCTCGAGCGACGAGTATTTCTCCCCGCCGACGTCGCCAACACCTGTGCGTCGGCAGGGGAGAGGCCGGCCACCGAGAAGCTTGGGATCTAGGGGCCAACCGGCCCTGAGCCGGGTCCCCGCTGCCGGTGGTTGTGTGCAGCGCATGCGATGGACTCAGTCCATGAACGAGAACGTCATGCGCGCATATTACGGGTCTACAGAGGGGGGAACTAACCTCACTGCGTATCGTGTCAGGATGCTGTCTCTGTTTCAGGACCTGGAACCAACTGTGAACGTCTCGGCCCAACGATTGTCGGATCAGGTGCGGGTCATCCAACATAATTGCAGGTTGGACGATGCCGCACTTGAAAGGCTGCGCTCAGAGGTACTGAGCAACCTTATCATCTCGACCCCAACACAGACCGTGGTACAGGCGCCAGCCAGTGGCGCAATCACACCGCGGCTCAACAACGGTAGTGATGAGGTAGATGATAGGGTTGTCACGGTAAGTAGCCAGTGCAACGATAGACTGAGGAGCGCACTGGAGGATGCGCTTCGCGAGTATAGATTGACACCGACCGAACTTAGGCCCCGACTACCACGTTTACCTATGCACAAAAAGAATAGGGCGTTGGTGTGTGCTTTGGACTCGCTGCTGCAGAACATCTTTGAAAGCAGCGAGAGCCTCGTTGATACGCACTCAATCCTGTTTTGCGGGGCTGTTGCGGCATGTCGTATAGCAAACGTAAAGTTTCCTAGTTGTGACGAAGCTATACGACCGAAGCCTGCTGCACCAGCCTGGCAGTGCAGGATCGAGCGGCGTATCGATGAGGCTAGGGCACTCATCGGCAAACTATACTGCTTCAGGGAGGGCAACACACGACCACGTGTGATGCGCTTTGTGAGGCGGGCGTTTTCGGGGACTGGAATCAGCCCCCGAGAATACACGTTCCGTGTCACAGAGCGCATCGACTTCCTGAAGCAGAAAGTTTGTGCATGGGCAAACCGTATTCGGCGGTATAAGCGGCGGGTTGACCGATACTCGCAAAACCGCATGTTCCAGAGCGATGAGAGGTGGGTATACAGAGCTTGGGAGCGACCTGAACAAAGTGTGACAGACGTTTACCGCCCGGATGATGTCGCCACGAGTACATTCTGGCGCAGCATCTGGTCGGTGCCCATCTGTCACGCTGAGGGTGGCTGGATGCGCGATGTCGAGCGCGTGTGCGAAGCTATACCACAAATGGAAAAAATTACTATAACCACACTGGATATAGCCAAAGCAGTCCGTCCGTTACCGAATTGGAAATCTCCTGGACCGGACGGACTGCACAACTTCTGGCTGAAGTGGTATAGCAGCTCACACGCGCTCCTGGCATCTCAATTCCAGTCATCCTTAGAGTCTGGGTCGCTACCACAGTTTCTAACAACTGGCATTACCCACCTGCTCCATAAGACAGGTAGTCCCGCGGAACCCAAGAATTATAGACCGATTACTTGTTTGTCCACGGTCTATAAACTTCTTACATCTATCCTGAGAGCGAAAATTAATGAGCACATTGAGAGTAACTCAATTATGTCCGCCTCTCAGAATGGATGTAGGAAGGGGTCCCGCGGTACTAAGGAGCTACTCCTCATAGACATGGCCATAAGCCAACAGGTTCGTCGATCCCGCAAGGATCTGTCGACATGTTGGATAGATTACAAGAAGGCCTATGATTCTGTGCCACATACATGGCTCATGAAGGTGTTGGAGTTGTACAAAATAGATGCAACCCTACGCACCTTCCTTGAGTCATGTATGAGGCAATGGAAAACAGTCCTTCGCTATCCAGGATGTCAACCGATCCAAGGGAGTGATGAGCCTGTTTGGATTAAACGGGGAATATTTCAGGGCGACAGTTTGAGTCCACTTTGGTTTTGCTTAGCTCTGAATCCTCTAAGCACACTGCTGGAGGATTCAGGCCTAGGCTATCGGTTGAGAAGAGGTGGTCAGGCCATATCTCACCTTCTTTACATGGATGATCTGAAACTCTTTGCCCCCAACAATTTGCGACTGATGGAGCTACTAAAGGTAACTGAAACCTTCAGTAGTGCCATCAGGATGGAATTTGGTGTGGACAAATGTGCAGTCATGCATGTAAAGAAAGGGGAGATTATGGAATCTGAGGGAATTCAACTCTCGGATTCCATACAGGTTAGATCCCTCAGCTCAACCGAATCCTACAAGTATTTGGGTATGTCGGAGGCGTTGGGCATTAACGGTACTGACATGAAGCAATCGCTGAGGGAGCGCTTCTTTGGCCGCCTGAAAAAGGTTTTAAACAGCCTTTTGTCGGGTGGAAATAAGGTGCGCGCCTTCAACGGTTGGGTCATGCCGGTATTAATGTACACTTTCGGCATACTCAAATGGACTCAAACCGAACTCGATGCCCTGGATAGGAGGGTCCGCACACTGCTGACCGCAAACCGGATGCATCACCCACGATCGTCGGTGATGAGACTGTACATCCCACGGAAGTGTGGAGGTCGAGGCTTTTTAAATGCTAAGACTCTCCACAACCGTGAGATGTGCAGTCTCAGAGAATATTTTCTCAAAGCCGATGTGGGTATGCACCGAGATGTGGTCGCAGTGGACAAGGGACTCACTCCGTTGTCCATGGCTAAAGAGAACTGGCGCAAACCTGTGATACTTAGCTTCACGGGCGCTTCTATCGGGCTCTTTATGGGTCCGATGTAGATTTCTCAGCGTCCGTGGCCTGGCTACGTTTCGGTGATCTCTTCGGGGAAACCGAAGGTTTTGTCTGTGCGATTATGGACGAAGTTATCTTGACGAACAACTACCGGAAGCATATTATGAAGGACGGGACGGTTGACGTGTGTCGGGCATGCCACCGTCCGGGTGAGTCCATCAGACATATTATCTCTGGTTGTTCTCGTCTTGCTAACGGCGAGTACTTGCACAGGCATAACCAAGTGGCCAGGATTATCCACCAGCAACTTGCTTTAAAATACAAACTTGTAGATTCCGAAGTACCGTATTACAAGTATGTGCCCGACCCAGTTCTCGAAAATGACCATGTCACGTTGTACTGGGATCGGTCTATCATCACTGATAGGACTATTGTTGCCAATAAGCCTGACATAGTGGTGATAGACCGATTAGCGCGCCGCACAATGATAATCGATGTTACCATCCCGCATGACGAGAACCTCGTGAAGGCTGAGAAAGAGAAGCAAATCAAGTATCTCGACTTAGCACACGAGGTTGTCGACATGTGGAATGTGGACTCGGCTGTCATTGTGCCGATTGTCATTACGGCCAATGGCCTGATGGCCAAAAGCTTCGACGACCATCTGTCGAAGCTGGCGTTACGCGGTTGGATAAAGGGCCTGATACAGAAGGCAGTACTCCTCGATACGGCTCGTATTGTGAGGAGGTTCCTTTCTCTGGAGCCCTAACCACCGGTAGCTTGGACCTTGCTCCCGACACCGGCGGACTACTGCTTTTTATATTTTTAAATGTTTTTTTTTTTAATGTGTGTGTGTGTGTTTTTTTAAGAAATATTTAAAAATATAAATTAGTATGTAAGTGAAATGAATAAAGAGAATAATAATAATAATAATTTATTTATTTCTTACCACAAATAACAGAGAAAGTAGTTCAATAGTCTACAGACACAATTTTATAAATAATTTGTGGAAGACTGGTGCCTAAACTAAGTTTTTTACAAAACCTGTATGTCAGGTCACCAGACCCCCTAAACAAAGTTCCACATTATTATTGTTGTACTGGAGACGATCAGATTCGCATATAATATTCAAATAAAAATCTCATACATAATAATATTACAATATTGATTAGATCATAATTTGATTAACAAAAATAAAAATATAATGATTTAGTTACGATACATGCAAGGGTGGATATATGTCAATGAATGTGGTATGTGGGCGAGTGTGTGTGGTGTGTGGGCGAGTATGTGTGGTGTGTGGGCGAGTGTGTGTGGTGTGTGAGCGAGTGTGTGTGAAGTGGAGTGAGTGCGTTTGGTGTGGGGTATTTTTGTGTGCGTTGTAAAGGGAACAGTATGTTAGGATATGGTTTTGAATAGATCTTCAATTTGGGTATAATCTAAGGTGATAAGCCAGTCAGTTATATATTTTTTTAAAGTTGTTTTGTTTAGGGCATGAATACAGAGTAAATCATTTAGTCTGTTGTATAGAAATGGGCCAAGAAAAGAAAAGAAATTACGGGCAAATTTGGTTTTTACTGATTTAGATTGGCATACAATCCTTCTTCTGCTTCTCTTGTCGGTCTTTTGATTTATAAAAGGAATAAGAGATCGTTGTTTCAAAACTACATGGAGAATAAAAAGCTGCCGAATTGAGAGGACTTTAGCGGACTTATAAACTTCCACAGTGGGATGACGGAAAGGAAGGAATAGTGCAACTTTAAGGATTGCCCTTTGAGCCCTTTCAAGTGCTAAAAGGTTTGTTTTGAACGTTCCACCCCATGAAGTGATGCAATAAGTTAGGAGAGATTGGCACAATGCACAGTAAATAGATAGAAGTTGCTTGGGGTTAAGGATAGACCGAAGATTTTTAACCACAAAGATAAATTTCCGTATTCTGCTAGTGAGACAATTTATATGTGCGGCAAAGTTTAATTTAGAATCCAAGGTGACCCCCAAATACTTAATATTCTCGACTTTCTGCAATTTGTAACAAGAACAATCACTGTTATGAGGGGATGAGCAGGTGTGAGCGAGAATGGAGAAAGGTTGGAGTGATGATTGTGGGCTGTTTCTTAAAGAAAAGGCTATATATTTGGTTTTATTGAAATTTAAGGTGAGTATGTTAGATAATTGAAGAGGCTGAATTACTACTGTATCATTTAAACGTACTATTTCTTGAGGAGTGTTCTGTTTGTTTAGATCATCCTCATTATTGCTGTCTTCCCAACTAGATAAACCATTGATAATCTCATTATATTCTATGCTTGACTCATTTGGTTTCAAAGTAATGTCAGTTTTGTCTGGTGTTAATGTTATATTTTCTACAAAATTTTCGGTTTGATCAGAAGTAGTAGAAGAATTCTTAGAATGCTCTTCTAGGCATTTTGGTCCAAGAGAGCAGTTGTGAACTTTGAGATTTGTCTTAGTTCCGCTTTCATACTGTTTTGGAATCTCCAGTTTATTTGAAACCTTATAAATGGCAGATGGTGATGCTATAAAATCTACATTATCGAAAATTAAAGATAAGTTAGAAATTGTTGACGGACTACGCATATTGCTCGAAAAGATCATTTTATCTATAAAAAAGGAATCTCCTCCAATACTAGAGGTTGTGCTTGGTGTATCAGATCTGATTTCAAGGTAAGGACTTGGTACATATTCTGAAGGCTCGGGCGAAAAATTTTCATTGTTGTTATCACGCTCATTGTAATTCTTTTCTGCTCTATTTTCTGTAATAATAATAAAAACATATAAGAACTTCGTCCGTGTGGACTTATATCCCGCGACAAAAAGTATCGGGCCAGTATTGTACAACATTCTATATTTTATTTAAAAACCGTTTAGCCGGTGTCAAATTGTACTGACTGACATTTGTTTAACAAATTTAAGATACTTACATATGTTTTACCTAAATACAATCCTACTTCCTACTTAATAATATTGTAAATGCGAAATTTCGTGAGAATGGATGTTTGATACTCTTTCACACAAAAACTACTAAACGGATCTGGATGGAATTTGGCAAAGAGATAGACTTTATTCTAGAGTAGCACATATGCTACTTTTTATCCCGGATAATGTACAGTTCCCGTGGGATAATTTCCTAAATACACGCGGGCGAAGCCGCTGGCAAAAGCTATTAAATAAATAAACCTGTTTATAAACTCACTCACAAATTGTCTCATTTATTAGAAACTTTACATAAATATAAAAATATAGAACGTAAAGATAATTACCTCGTGTGTTGTATTTTTTTATATTAACTTCTGTTTTACGTTTTTCACGACTTGCTGTAGGAATTTCATCATCTGCTTGTTTTACTGGCTCTTGACGACAAATATCATCTAAAAAAAACATCTTGATAAGTAACCGACAGCAAACTAAGACAGTATTACTTACGTAAGTACCATAGTGTGATGTTGTTGTAAACGGACGTGCTACCAGAACTCTCCGAACATTTAATTCATAATACGACAAAAAAGTGATTTTTAATAAAATATAAAGCTACAATATAAAACTTCAGTGTACTAGTGACAAACTGTGAAAAAACTATAGTGCAAATCCAAGTGCATCATCTTTAAAAATCAAAATTAAGATCTAAACAGACTCCAAAATTTTTAAAATTTTGGCTAATTTGAACTTTGAAATCGCCAGTGAACACAAAAGAAACTGCTCGGACGCTAATCACCTACCTACCATAACAGTTCGCGCAAGACGATAGCGGTTACCAATTTGAACCTAAAACTTAAATGTCATCATAGCTCTGCGGCGTAACACGACGGAGCTGTGCATAAAGTGTCGCTGGTTCAAATCTCACATTGAATCTTACTTTTCGAAATTTTAGATTTTATTTAAATCACACCGTAAATTCATAGTGAGAAAAAAATGCCACTAAAACGCACGCCACCGGTGTCCCCAGCTGTATTAAGTCACTTACCTCCAGTCCATCTCCAATCGGAGCCAAACATAAGTACGTCTTCGGAAATAAATCCAAACTCCATGGATGCTCAAAACATAACCAGTCGTAATAAAAGGAAACGCGACAACCAAGATTATTTACTCGATTTGAATGATTTCAAAGATGAAATATCTGGTGTAATCAAAGACCTCAAAAAGGAACAAAACGTATACTACTCCAACATGGAATGTACGCTGTTGGAAATAAAAAACCAGTACAGCAAGCTACAGGAGTCTGTGGACTTTACCGCAAAAAAATATGACGAAATAATTAACAAAATGAAACAATACGAAGTTGAGAAGAGGGAAAATCGAGACTACATCAGGAAGCTGGAAGACAGGGTAGATCAACTTGAAAAGCAGTCGAAAATAACAACTATAGAAGTAAAAAATATTCCAAAGTTCGACAGCGAACCAAAATTGGATCTGATAAATGTGATCACAAATGTTGGAACCGTTCTAGATACCACAGTTGCTGAATCGGATATTAAGGACGTATACAGAATTAATTCAACCAATTCTATGAATAACACCATCATAGTTGACTTCACAACAGTCTTACTTAAATCTAAGATACTGCAATCAGTCAGAAATTTTAATAAAAATAATAAAACCTGTAAGTTGAATACAACACATCTACGAGTCCCCGGCCCAAAGGTACCTGTTTACATATCTGACAATCTCCCCGCAAAAGCTCGAAAGTTGTTCTTCTTAGCGAGAGACTTTGCCTCCCAACATAAATATAAACATTGTTGGTCAGCCTACGGTAAAGTTTACTTACGTAAGGAAGATGGCGCTCAACGCATCACTATTAACTCGGAAATGGATTTTGCTAAAATAATTGAAAAATGACTATCTGGTCAATATTCCATGTCATTAAAGCCCTGCATGTACTTTTATAACAATTTTAAAGTGTTAATTAATGTTTTTCAGTTATTTTTTTCTATATATAAAACACCTACTTTTACAAACGAACACATAAACAATTTCACACACAATTACACGCTTTTTTTATTTCATTTTCGGGAATACTATTATACAGAATATAAACAAGAAAAGTATTTAATCGTTGTTGTCTTTTTTATACCGATTTCTTGCCAGCTGAATTTCTCTCATCGGTCCAGGAGAATTTCAGTGCGGTCATGTCATGTCTCTCTTATTTGTACAGCTATGCACATTATATTCTGCCTCTATCATTTAAACCGTACTCTTCGACAATTCTAATTTCATAAACAATGACATTGACAACCTTTCAATAGCTGACTCTACTACATGTGACCTTGCCGATTGCTTACACCTCATCCCAAATAACGAAAAACGTCTCAAAATCATGAATCAAAATATAAGAAGCATAAATTGCAACATGCCAGGTTTTAATGTCCTATTAGCACAATCGAGAACTTCGTGGGACCTAACTATTCTCACGGAATGCTGGTTACCGCATACCTCCAATCTTCCGGTATTGAATGGCTATAACTCTTACTCAAATAACAAAAACTTAACACAAAATGAGGGTGTAGTTGTTTACATAAAAAATGGTATACATGTTAATGTTGTCGAACCTGACTTTCATGACGCAAATTGTTTGGCAATACAAATTAATAGTGACACCGTAGTTTTAGCTATATATCGCCCGCCATCATATAACAATATTTCAAACTTCCTACAATCCCTAAATGAAATATTAATAAACTATTCTTCTTGTGGAAACATCATTCTCACCGGTGACATAAATATAGATATCAGTACTTCTAATCATGATCGAAATGCTTCACCTTACCTTGATCTGATATCGTTTCAGGGCCTGCTTCCGGCTCATGTTATTCCAACACACGGAAAAACATGCCTAGATCACGTTATTCTTAAAACTAAGTTCCCAGAAAACGTTTTTATAGCTCATACAACCCTCACTGATCACTATACTGTCATCCTTTCTTTGAACCAATGTTTTCCTAGACACTTTAAACACATAGTCTCACGGCTGGATTCAGTTGGATTGCTTTTCGACTTAAATAAAGCAAACTTTCAACCAATTCTCGAGACATATGATGCAAACGTAGCAGCAGACAAACTTGTTCAAATTCTTAAAACTGTAGTCTACTACAGTTTTAAGAATTTCTTTTTTAGTTTGGAGACGGTAATTACTTTGGTGTTTGACTCTAGTCAAACACCAAAGTAATTACCGTCTCCAAACGAAAAACAATCATTAAAAACTGGATAACCCCAGGTCTCCTGAGATGTATAAAAAACAGAGACAATCTAAATAAAAAAACAAAAAAACATCCTGACAATCTAATACTAAGGACAACATACAAAAGGTATCGAAACTTTTGCAACAAAATTTTAAAAAAAGTTAAAAGGGAATTTGAAAGAAATGAAGTGAAAAAGGCGGGTAAGGACAACCGCCGCCTCTGGAATGTAATAAATAAAGTCTCAAATAGATCAAGACCGCATTTAATCAACTTAACCTTAAAACTAACATAATACTTATTATTAGCACACACACGACATTTCTACTCTCACATTTCGTCATCTGTTTGATCGGATTCGTCAAACTCATCTAAGTTTTGCGGTTCTATATTTCCACAGCTTGCAAGAGATTTGTAAAAACCATGGTAATGTTTGGGTATAGCTTCGCTGGCGCATAACCCAAGTAAATCATCATAAAGAGGTTTAGGTATAGGAATAGGTTGATGGTATACCTGGTTTAGGCTCTCTTCAACTACAGGTTCCACAGGATTTTTCGGTCGTCGTCCGCGCTTTGCTCTTCCAGTACTCTGATCAATGTCCAACTCAAAATAGTCTTCCCCAAAATTATATTTAAATTGCAACACATGAGGTTTTAAATGAGATACTTTTATTTCCATAATCTTCGACCATGAAATTTTCCTACCTTGTATATCTTTTAGCCAGTTTTTTCCAGAGATGAGACATTTTAAATCATAGAACATACTTTGCACCATTTCTTTCAAATTATATTTCTCACCTTTTACTTTTGCATTTAATATAACACCATAGACTTGGTCAGGTGTAAATAATACCTTATTCTTCATTGCGCGTTCAACACAAGAATGCATGCTATCACCCTCACTCTGGCTATGTCCAGTCTCAAAGAAACGGTTTGTGATACTATCTAGTCCGTAAGTTTTTAAAGCGTAAAGATACATGGCAAAAATAAATCTATTTTTGTTCTGCCCGGCGCAACCATCTGAATAAAATGATATATTTTTAATATTTCTCTGTGCTTCTTGTTGTATAAATTGCAATAAGCAGCTTCCAATTTCGTTTGCTCCTCTTTTTGCAATAGATAGGTGCCAGACATAGCAATACCCTGACTTATTTAATGTATCAAAGACCGTGAAATTATAAATAGGGTATTTTGTGTTCGTAAACTTTCCCTTTGCTGAGAAGTAAACTTTAAAAGTTTACTTCTCAGCAAAGGGAAAGTTTTTTTAACGCTTTTTACAAGCTTCAAAGTCACGAATTGCAATGGCAATATATTACAAGACGTATTATTTTCAATCCTATAAAAAGACTTACTCTGGAGCGCATGAATAATAGAACACAAACACTGAAATATAGTTTTCCTTTGGAGGGATGTGATATGCCAGTATGCAAGATATATTTCCTTAACACATTGAAGATTTCAGAACAAGTAGTCTACACAGCCTTAGAAAAAATAAAAAAAGATCAGAGTTTGACTGATGAGAGAGAACACAAAATACCCTATTTATAATTTCACGGTCTTTGATACATTAAATAAGTCAGGGTATTGCTATGTCTGGCACCTATCTATTGCAAAAAGAGGAGCAAACGAAATTGGAAGCTGCTTATTGCAATTTATACAACAAGAAGCACAGAGAAATATTAAAAATATATCATTTTATTCAGATGGTTGCGCCGGGCAGAACAAAAATAGATTTATTTTTGCCATGTATCTTTACGCTTTAAAAACTTACGGACTAGATAGTATCACAAACCGTTTCTTTGAGACTGGACATAGCCAGAGTGAGGGTGATAGCATGCATTCTTGTGTTGAACGCGCAATGAAGAATAAGGTATTATTTACACCTGACCAAGTCTATGGTGTTATATTAAATGCAAAAGTAAAAGGTGAGAAATATAATTTGAAAGAAATGGTGCAAAGTATGTTCTATGATTTAAAATGTCTCATCTCTGGAAAAAACTGGCTAAAAGATATACAAGGTAGGAAAATTTCATGGTCGAAGATTATGGAAATAAAAGTATCTCATTTAAAACCTCATGTGTTGCAATTTAAATATAATTTTGGGGAAGACTATTTTGAGTTGGACATTGATCAGAGTACTGGAAGAGCAAAGCGCGGACGACGACCGAAAAATCCTGTGGAACCTGTAGTTGAAGAGAGCCTAAACCAGGTATACCATCAACCTATTCCTATACCTAAACCTCTTTATGATGATTTACTTGGGTTATGCGCCAGCGAAGCTATACCCAAACATTACCATGGTTTTTACAAATCTCTTGCAAGCTGTGGAAATATAGAACCGCAAAACTTAGATGAGTTTGACGAATCCGATCAAACAGATGACGAAATGTGAGAGTAGAAATGTCGTGTGTGTGCTAATAATAAGTATTATGTTAGTTTTAAGGTTAAGTTGATTAAATGCCTTTTTAAACAATCCCATAATTGTTTTATTTAATCATTCGAGTAATTATTACGCAATGTTTGCAATATGATACAAACAGCAATAGATTTTTACAATAGCGACTCGTGTTCCTTTTGCTATGGAATATTCATGTAAACCAATTTACTGTTACCACAATACATTGTTTTGAGCAATGAATAATATGATACCATTACAATCAACCTCGCTACTTTACAGTCAAGACAATCGCAATTAACTATTGTTGTATAGGTCACTGTCAACAATTTACTCGAATAAAATCGTATCGTTGCATTACGGTTGAAAATTGTGTTTATATTCTGGTAATATTAATTTTCTATTATAACTTTATGGGAGTAAAACTATAATTTTAAAATGACATCTCTTTACTTAAGCAAAAAAATAGCTATCTATTGGTATGTCAACGATCTTGCTATGTAAAACTGTTATGAAGTTATAATCAAAAAACGGTTTTTTATTTTTCCTGTAAATTTTAGTTTTTTTGGTTACGATGTTATTCGTTGGGGACGGCGATATATAGACCTCTTTACAGCCCAAAATGAAAAATACCTTACAGTGGTAGACGTTTTCTCAAAATATGGACAAGCATACTATTTAAGAGATGGCACAGCAATTAGTATTCTTCAGGCAGTTTTAAACTATTGTACACATCACGGTCTTCCACTTACTATCGTAACCGATAACGGTACTGAATTTACAAATCAACTATTTTCTGAATTTACTAGAATGCATCAAATTAACCACCACAGAACACTAGCTCACTCTCCTAATGATAACGGAATTGTTGAAACTCTACGTTACTATAACATCTACGCATCCTACGACTTCGTCAGAAAGACGAACCTGTGGCTAACCTCATGCCTTATGCTTTATTAGCTTATAACAGCACAATTCACAGTTTCACAAAGTGAGTTTCACAGTTCCACATGACATAATTAGAGGACATTTTGACCCAAGAGACCCACTTGACATTAACATGACCGAACATCTTATGTAACAGAACATCTTAACTCACCGAAACCAAATGAAAACTGCATATGACCTTATTAACGAATTCACACTTACTGACCGAACGAATATCATACAAAATAGGAACAAGGACAGAGAGCCCGAAATAGAATACCAACCAGAACAGCAAGTCTTCATTAGTAACCCAGTAGCCAGTCGACAAAAATTAGCTCCGCGTTATACTCATGACACCGTGCTAGCTGACCTTCCGATTCACATATACACATCGAAGAAAAAAGGTCCCGTAGCAAAGTCCCGACTCAAGCGTATCCCTAAGACCTCAAAATTGTTACAGGATACTACTGGCGGATATAAGGGACTATATTCAGGAGAAGGAACTACGCCAAGTAGAACAGCAGTCTAATGTGCCCATTCGTGCAAATATATCCCTACAAGATCTCCGAGTAGAAACTCAATGGTCATTTCAAGTAGACGACCTACCCTCAGAAAATTTTACAGGTTGGGATTACCTCTCTCGAAAATTTATTCACTTTGACATAAACACAGATGTATTCACTATATTTCGCCAAATTGTGGATGACAAAGTTATAAAACTAATGGTGGAACAGACGAATATTTACGGTAGGCGTCTAAAATCGAGAGCTTCAGGAGAATTTAGTTGCATAAAAAGGTGGACTGACGTAACAGAACATGAAATGCTAAAATTCTTAGGAATGGTGCTGTTCACTGGACTTGTCAAACTACCTACAATTGAGAGTTTTTGGAAGAAAAACCCTTTATATTTCCATCCGCTCATGCACAATATAAATTTATCCTATAATCGGTACATCATTTCACTAAAATGTTGGCATTTTGCTGATAATGAGGCTCCAAGGAATGATGATGACAGGCTTTATAAAATAAAGCCACTTGTTGACCTGATTATGGGACACGGCCATGTAATCTACACACCAGGACGTGTTATTGTGGTTGATGAATCAATGGTGCACTTTCGCGGACGTATTATCTTTCGGCAATACATACCATCTAAAGCCCACAAATATGGCATTCAAATTTACAAAATATGTACAATTGATGGTTTTGTATGGGAATATGAAATTTATTGCGGTCTAAGCCGAAGAGTCCACGATTTGGATTTATCTGGAAGTATAGTCGCACGTCTTGCTGAAAACCTGCTAGATGAGGGCAGGTTGATAGTAACTGATAATTTTTACACCAGTGTACCTCTAGCCAGTTTTTTGAAGAGCCGTCGTACTGATTTGCTAGGTACAGTGAATAAAAAGCGAAGAGGCCTTCCGCAACTTGTTACTGGGAGTAAATTGAAGAAAGGAGAGATCGCAGATATGCAGAAAGGCAATATTACTGTGCTAAAATGGCACGATAAACGTGATGTTTTACTTCTTTCTACATGCCATGGCAAACAAATGAAAATGAGTAGCGGGCGAACACCAAAACTCAAACCTGAAATGGTTTTAGAGTATAATAGGGGGAAAAAAGGTATCGATGTGTCGGATCAGTTGAGTAGCTACAATAATCCTACAAGAAAATCGTTAATTTGGTACAAAAAAATTGCCGTAGACTTGCTGTCAATTGCGGTGGTAAACTCATGCCTTATTTTCAATGAACTGCAAAGGAACTCGGGACAAAAGAAGCTTTCCATACTATCGGCACATGATATTATAATAAAAAAAAATGCTAGAGGTAAGAGACGAAAACCAAACATCTGTTGGACGTCCGCAGTCATTACCTGTAAACAAACACACCTTCGAGAATATGACTCAAGAACTAGGTCGTAAGACGAAAAAAAAACGATGTAAAGGCTGCTACAACAAGCACATTTCAGAGGGACAAACTTCAAAACTTGCGGGTACAAAGGCTTCTAAAGTGGTAACGTGGTGCCCCAAGTGTAAAGCAGCACTCTGCCGTCCATGTTATAATACATTACATTGATTTCAATAAATAAATAAAAATGCGTACAAAAAAAAATCGTTTTATTTTACCCTCTTCATATATGGGAAACTGGCAACATTTTACGGCGGCTCTTTAAAATTTTCGGTAGCCTTGTTATCCAAACATACGTCCATGAGAATCTTTTTCCTCTTATTCATACGTCCAGTCAAATAAAAAACATCAAGTTTACTTTTGGATTATGACTCCAACTGGAGTCATGGACATGTGAGTTTGGTACAAATGTGACTCCATTTGGAGTCATTGGACAGTGAACGAGTTAAAGTCCCAATAATCTCCCCTGATAAGTTCGAATTATATAGATTAGCAATAGTTCCCAATAAATTTATGTACACCTTTATTCCTCCCTACCCTTTCATTGCAACCAACGGGAAAGTTTTCAAGTACATAGAGGCTGAATGCCCGAAGTTTAATCGCCTGCATCTTTGCGAAGAGGAAGTCGACCATCAACCGACGAGAGGACATCTAGACTGCTTACAAGGGCTCATCTTTAGTCGAAACTATACAGAAGTCATGCCTGCCCACTAAACTCACGCTGACCAAAGAAGCCATGGAGCAATTGGACAACAGACGCTATACACTCACCTTTCCACAACTAACCCGAACCGAGCTACAATGCGAACGTCAAGAATTCATCTCTCTACACGGAAGTTATCTCGCCACCATTCCACAAAATTGCTAATTACGCACTGAGCAGTTCACTATCATCAACACGAATGACCATATCAAAGGACAACCACTGAAAATCACCGAAATACCTATGAACCTGAACGTTGTCAACGAATCCATCCCACATCTAAAGTTAAACTCACTACACCTGAAAAGTCTGCATGAAATCGAAGATAAAATCTTAATGCAGCAACCAGTACAAATCGATCGCGCAAACCTGGAACAATCGATTTACCATACGACTATTCCACTATATGTCGTAATATTGGGTGCAACTGTACTGATCGCTACTCTCACCATCAGTGTGACCATATGTGGCAGGATCCTGCCTTTTTGGCAGGTTTAGCCCTTTATTTTACTCTCTGGCACTTTTGTTTGACGTTTTAGAAATCAGGCAGTATTTGGCAGTATTAGCAATATAAGCTGACAGATTTGGCAGTATAGCCGCTACAGCCCACAAAAAGAGTAGGATGCAGTATCGAGAAAGGAAAAAAAAGTAAGTAGGAATTTTAAAATGCCTATGGCAACACTGGCAACGCAAAGACTTTTGGTTCGGGAATTTCCCATAACATCTCTAGTTGGATTTGTAGTTCCTTCCATTGTAAACATTAAAGTGCTCAGCAAAATGTTTATAATAATATAATATCTTTGTGTGTGTGTGTCAGTTGTTTCTTATTAGTCGGATTAGAAGAAAAACTGTCAGAAAACTATTTTGTTTCGGATTTCGTGCGGTGTGAGTGTGAATGTTTTCCATTCCTGATTTAACATGAAACGTAAATATGAACGATTATATCGTGTAGAGTGGGAGCAGGATCCATTACTTTCGTCCTGGATAACAAAAGCGAAAGATGAAGATGTTGCATGGTGTAAAGCATGTAACACTAAGTTAGTGCCTAGATTGTCTATCATAAAAGAACATGCAACCACTACAAAGCACAAGAAGAACATGATCGGATATAGTGGGCAGTCATCGGTGAGTATACATTTTTACATATAAAGGTGCTCCCGCACAGCAGTAATTTAACGTTTAAAAAATATCGTGTAGCACGATAATATTTTATAAATGTGTGTAAAATACTCTAAAAAAAGGTATACAACTAATGTTATGCAACATTCTCTAACGTTATATAACTGCTGTGTGGAAACCTTAACAGGAAAATTGTAGGGAGTATTAGATAGTTAGTAGTAGCATTACTATTAAAATTTCTTTATAATTTCAGGTGCAAAAGTTTTTTAACACGTCTTCACTAGAAGATCAGAAGGCCAATTCCACTAATTTTAAAACGTTCACATTCAAGTCGCAATCTCATCTCAATCTCAAAACGTCAAAAACGGTATTCTACTAAATTTAAAAGGCCAACGAAAGTTGAAGTTTCATGAGATGATATTGCGAATTGAATTGACTAAAAAATGTACTAAAACGGTATTCTGCTAATTTTAAAAAATGGTATTCCGGTAAATATAACAACGTCAAAACTGACGTAACCATGCGATTATTATGAGATCGAAAGTTGAACGAAAATTTTAGCTTTTGCAGATTCAAATTTCTAAATTTTTCTCTATTTAATCCTTCATAACATCATGAAATCCAAGATTTATTAAGTATAAACTTTTTCTGTAAAGCTACTATAAATGGTTCTGTGTTTGTGTCGTGAAACAATATAAAACGTGTGGGTTCAGCCTATTGAGGTAATTTTTATTCACCGGGCTCCGTTTAGACCGTGAATCGATGATAAAAGGACGTAGCAAACGCAGCACTAGCTGTTTTCAGTATTGTCGGCTGCGTCGTTTCACATTAGACGCATATATTCCACAAGCGACCTTGCATTTGGAAACAAATACAGACTCACTAAGCCGTACCGAATTGGAGCCGCATATCCAAAAGGACAGGCAAAGAAATGGACTGGGTGTTGCAGCCGAGGTTGGTCTACTAAGTGCACATTGTTATTCAGAAAAAAAGGCAGCGATGGAGCTATAGGTATCTTTAGCATCTTCTTCATTACCATTATTCAGTTTAGAGTTTGGAAACCATTAAGTGCAGCGCGAGTCGGTAGCTCCTTTAAGGCTAGGCTAGTAACATAGAGGATCAAAACACCATTCCTTCAGATTCTTATCTCTGTAGCAGGATAAACCAGTCCTAAACCACCCATGTGTGGTCAAAACACAAGTGAACTTCCCTGTGCGAAAGGAAGCTATAAGGCTGGATCTGAGAACTTTATATAAATAGTACCTATGCGATAGTATGCGATATAGAGTTAAAATTAACTTTGTGATTCACTTACTATGTTTATACTTAATATTCTCCCTTTCAGATTCTATACTTATTTGGAGTCCCTCGGGTATAAATAAGATAACGAATTTATTTCTGCATCATAAGACCATCTGATGGAAAGCATAACCAAGAAGAAAACCAAAATGAAAACGAAATGTTTACTCGGTGTTTTTGTGTCACTTTTGGTGGTCACTTTATAGTTTTCGTTTTAGTTATTTAAGACTGTTGTTTTAGTCGAAAGTTACCATATAACATTTTACCATAATTTTACAATGCTTAGATACGTATTTAGGAAATAGGTACATTTCTAAAACTCATACCTTCGTGGTGCCTAAACGGCTCTGTCGATTATCTCATGTTTGGATTTTGGATTCTAAACCAAGGCACATTCTTAGAAACATTTCCTAAAACTGAGGACCATACCTTAGGGGGAACGCAACTAAAGCACCAAGGAAGTTGCTACTGGCGGTTGTTTTTGCAGGCTGTCTTTATGTAAACTTTGACGTTGGAAACTGTAGTTTTGAATCTAATCGTAGTATGTAGGAGGGGGTGTGTGTTACATTGGACAAGTAATCCTACTTCAATTTTATTATAAATGCGAAAGTTTGGAAGGACTGATGAATGTTTTTACTCTTACACACAAAAAGTAGGAAGAAGGTACAACTGATATTGGCGCCTACCAGCAGATGAATAGCAACGAGTTGCGTTCATCCGTGAGGAATCTACATTATATTCCAAGGAGTTTTATCGTGTTGTGGATTTTATAACGTACCAATAGCACCATATCCTTTGATTCACAATTTTCTTGCACAATTTTAGCTGCTCCGCTCAACTTTATGTAAAAACGACTTCATATTGAATCAGCTAAAAGCTCAAAGTTATTTCGAGTGTTTCATATAGCATTATAAAAACAGTATATAATGACATGCATATGTCGCAGCCAAATAGTTGAATACGCAACTTTATATGGTGGCTGGCTGTTTTAATAATCGGAGCCGTTTTGTATTACAGTACATAAACGTTTAGCCGATCTTCATTGCAATATTTTCTGCAAAACGATGGTTCACGCTCATGCTGCAAATAAAAACACGCGATAAAATCGTATTGTAGAATGAACTCACCGACTTCTAAAATGTTTTCTATTGCCACGGTTTTTCACATATGTGCATTAAAATACATACCAATTACTTAGCTGCACATTAAATTCGTACTTAGTCAATGCTGTCACACGTTTTCGCCGTTTCTAACGTCTTAACGGCTCGAATAAAGAAAAACTTGTAAAATACACAAGTTTTTTTATTCGAGCCGTTAAGGCGTAATTTTTATACGAATAATTTGTTCGGCGTCCTCTGTCGGTGCGATTGGGTTTGTCGTGCATATTAACGCGACGATCGTGTATTCGCGCGATGATCGCGTTGTACCTTTTAGGCCGACGCCTTAACGATTCGAATAAAGAAAACGTGTCAATATTAATCTTTTTACGGATAAAATTATTTTATTTGACGACATTTTTGTTGTAATGGTAGACAACAGCAAATTGAAATTATAGAATTTACAAAGGCGATTCATGACACGCTAAATTACTTACATGAAATTATAGCTTGCCAATTGAAGGATGTGATATTCTGACTAAACGCTGATCCGCCGTAATATAAACCTGTTTTTAGACCGTTTACCGTCTCGGTTTTATAGACCGGATAGTCTCTATGTAATGAGGCGGATTAAACATTTTGACTGCGACATGATGTAAATCTTACGTATTGGTATATTTTACCAACGAGAACGGTTGTTTTAATAATTTGCCAAATAAGTAACTAGCCCATTTGGTATAAGTATCGAACTTTCATATTGTGGGACTTAGTTCAAACCCCTTCCTCTGTATTTGATTCTGTCTTTCCAAACAATCCGAAAATGTTCGTAACATCGATGTATATGCATTCACAATATCAATGTTTGGTATATTCTTTATTCATTACTTACTTGTTTAAAGTTCTCAAATACCTAGGTATAGTGCAAATATTAATAAAATGATTATTTAGGACTTTATACACTTCTGGACACATCTATTGGCCCACCTTATTGTTTAGGTTTCGATGGCCCCTACCGAAATATGATTGCTAGATTGAACAAAAACTGTTGATGCAGTTTTAAACCTGATACATTTTACCATCTTTTTCGATCGTATTGTTTTAAATTTGAATTCAGAATACCATACGACATGGAGCTACGCCTAACAAGTCGGATATGCGCCTTGTTAAAGGCAATTGATTTTTGAATAAAAAACATGTTTTATCAAATAAAGGTTTAATTTAATAACGCGTGTTGCCTCCATGGGCATCTACCACAGCTCTCATACGATTAGGCATAGAGTTTATCAACCGCTCTATGCAATTTTGAGGGATCATCTCCCATTCCTCTTCTATGGCAGTTTTCAACTCCTGCATCGTCTGGGCAACTGGCTGACGAGCCCTAACACGTCTTTTTAGCTCGTCCCACATGTGCTCAATGGGGATCATGTCTGGGCTTCTGGCTGGCCAGTCCATAACTGTGATGTTCACATCCCGAAGATATTCCCTGACGATGCCGGCCGCATGGGCTGGCATTATCATGCATAAAAAGGAAATTTGGGCCCACATAGTCCGCGTGTCCACTCACGAATGTACCTTTCAGCATTTAATGTTGGCAGCCGTGCGAGCCTTTTCAGGAAGAAGATCGTAACCGCCATTTTGCATATTTTACAGGAGAAGGTTTTTTTTAAATATTTCTCAAAATATTTATAGTATCCATTTGAAATTTTTACTTGGTATTATATGGGCACCTCCCTATTAATTCAAATGTTAAGATTTGACTCAGTACTCTATAATCACATTCATTTGTCGCTTACGATAAAACTGATGATCGTTATTAGGTAGAGCTGATAATGAGTATGTCGATTACGATAATTCTTAAATACCATAAAATAGATTTTTTTTTGTGATTTTTGTTTTAAACTGTTTTTACTAGATACTATGCCAGACAGAGAAGGAAAAAGAGTCAGAAATACAATAAAGTAAAAAAAAATCAAAGCATTTCTAAGTGAATTAGCTTTATTAATAAAAAATTGGAGATTGCATGTAGCAGAGATGAGAATGTTGAGATGGATGTGTGGTGTGACGAAGATGGATAAAGTGAGAAATGAGTATATTAGAGGAAATTTTAAAGTGGAGCCAGTGACTGAAAAGTTGAAAGGGAACCGTTTGTCTTGGTATCGTCATGTAAAGAGGAGGGATGAAACGCATGTTACTAAAAGAGCTATGAGTATAAATGTGGATGGATGGAGAGGGAGAGGGAGACCAAAGAAAACATGGATGGATTGTGTGAGAAGTGATATGAAAGAAAAAGGAGTTAGTGATAGTGTGACGGGTGACAGGACAGAATGGAAGAAAAAAACGTATTGCACCGACCCCAAATAAAACGGAACAGGGGCAGGCAGATGATGATGAATAAAAAATTAAATACAAAATGAGATATAAATCAGTCCTCGTCTTCATCAGTCTCAGGTAAAACGTCTCTTGTGTTTCTATCGCAGGGCAAATCCAGATATTCTTTTGAATAAACTTCTGGTATGATACCTTTTTCGCACATTTTCTTTAAGTCTTCGTATTTCGCCTTCGAGATGGGAATTTTTTCAGTATAAGCAGTTTTAGGTTCACGAATAGCTTGTTGATTCTGCCGAGACCTCAATATAAGGGAGACATCAACAGCTTGTTCGGGTCCATCATAGTCATATTTAAGATAGAACTTGTCGCCTTTTTCAAATCTAGCGTTACGCAGTTTACTTGTTTGTATTTTAATTTTGTTTGGTAAGAAGGCTGTTGCATAGGAATTCCAATCTTTAATTTCATTATTTTTCAAAAGAATTGTCTCATATTTTTTAGGATTAGTACGAGCATTTCCAATCAAAGTTTGCCATTCAGATGGCGCGTAAATGGTTCTTTTCTGTATAAATCCTTCTATTGTTGCATGCACAGAGTCTACTGGCATCATGGTATGTCCAGGAATGAGGAAATTTATAGTCAGCCTTTCCACAAAACTCGCATAATATTGCATGAAATAATACAGCATTACAATCATGGCTTTATTTTTGTTTTGTCCTGCGCAACTGTCACAGTATAATGCAACTTCATTCTGAATCCTTCTCTCGTCAACCATTTTAAGGTATTTAAAGATAATAGTACAGATTTCATTACACCCTCTTTTCGCTTCTGTTTCGTTCCAAAGATAACAAAATACAGATCTGGTTCCGCTTTCATAAATGCTTTCATTATAATAGGCAAGCTTCCGAGTATAGTAAAAATTTACGCTTTGACCGTGAGGTGTTGTTAAGACCTTTTCTAGATCAAAGCTTGCACACAAAAAGTTTCTGTTGTCTTTGCTTCTTTTTTGATCCTCTAGAAATAGCTTTAATGATATTTCTTTGTCCTTAATGTGATTTTTGTAAGCATCTGATTCTGTCGCTTTTTTTCTTTCTTCATCATTCAAATTCTTTATTCTCTCACATTGATCACATTTATCTTTTTTTGGTAAGTGAAATCCTAAGTTAAATTTAGTCTTAAAATTTTTTCTAAACTTTTAATAACTTACTGCACCTAACTCCTTTGTATCTTCGTCTTTCAAATAAAAGTTTCTATATAAATAGGTCACATCCCTAAATTCAGTTGGTAAGTACAGTTTGTTACTTTTGTTTCTGCAATAGTGTGATTGAACGGCAGGCAACTTTTTTATAAAATTATTGACGTATTGAGTTTGAGATTGACTGTATTTATTTAAAGGCGTGCTTTTGCCGCGTTGGTCAGATTTTGACATGAAACTTGCAATTTTATGTGATTTAGTGTAACGTAGTGTCATTTGCGAAATATCAAGGGTTTTCAAAAGAAACTGTTGGCAAATTTTAACCGTTTCAGTGCCCTTTGGTAAATAATAATTGTAACTTATTTTTCGACGATCGCTTTCTGCTCTTTTTCGACCGATTTCACATTCCTTAATACAATAATATAAAATCTCTTTGTCTTTGTAAGGATCCAAGACCCCAATAGAGTTCATGAACGCAGTTTCTCTCGATTTCAGTAAACTTATTAGCACAGTCATTCCCGCATTTTTTACCTAAGCAGGGATTAGGTTTGACACATTTTCCTTTTCCAGACCACCTCTCAGATCCGGCAACTGGGTCTCGAGGTGGCCCTGCACAAGTCCGAAGCCATGTGTTTTTATGGTTCTCGGAACAGGCCACCAATGGGATCCCAAATAACGGTAGGAGGGGTTCACATCGGCGTCGGGTCAACGATCAGGTACCTGGGGCTCGTTCTCGACAGCCGATGGAACTTCGAGGAGCACTTCCGACGTTTGGCTCCAAGACTGGAGCGGGCCGGGGCTGCCTTCAAGCGGCTCCTGCCCAATCTAGGGGGTCCAAACGCCTCCTGCCGGAGGCTCTATGCGGGGATCGTGCGGTCCATGGCCCTTTATGGGGCCCCAGTGTGGGCACTGACGTTGAAGGGGCGACCTGCCCGCCAGCTCAACGCATCCCAAAGGGTCATGGCCATCCGGCTGGCCCGGGGATACCGCACGGTCTCCGGCGAGGCGGCGAGCCTCCTTGCCGGATTAACGCCATGGGATCTGGAGGCGAGAGCCCTCGCGCACGTTTACGCGTGGCGCTTGGAGGCGCTTCGCCGGGGCGAAACTCCGCTGCCACGGCAAATTGCTACGCGGCGGACGGAGCTCCAGCAGGATACCATGGCGATATGGAAACGGCGACTGTCGCAACCCAGCGCTGGGCACGCCACAATTGCGGCGATAAGACCCCTCTTTGAGGAGTGGCTGGAGAGGCGCTACGGCGTCCTCACCTTCCGCCTGACGCAGGTACTAACCGGACACGGCTGTTTCGGGAGGTACCTGTTTCGGATTAAGCGGGAGGACACGCCCGGGTGTCAGCACTGTGAGGATCGCCCGGAGGACACGGTGGAGCATACGGTGGAGGTCTGCCCTGCTTGGGCTGAGCACCGCCGTGTCCTCGTCGAGGCGATCGGCGGCGGCAACCTCTCGCGTCCGGCCCTGGTTGAATCCATGGTCTGGAGCGAGGAGGCTTGGGAAGCGGTCACCTCCTTCTGCGAAGCAGTAATGCTAGCGAAGGAGGAGGCGGGCCGCGCGAGGGAAAGGCAAGGCCTTCGTCCCAACCGCCGCTACAGGAGAAGACGCCCCGGGCGTCGGGAGTCGCAGGGCGATCCCCGGCCACCGTAGGCGCGGGCCTGCGGACGGCGAGCGTTGGGTGGCTCGCTGTCCGATCACCACCAGGCCCGGGTCGATGGCGCGTTGTGTTTCACGCGCGCCTCAAAGAGATGTCAGCATAAAAGACGGGGCCCGCTAGGGCCAAAGCCTGCCAGGGTTACGGAATCTGTTCGAAAGAGTCACCGCGGCCCTGGAACGCAAAGGGCTTTAGAAGAAACACGGATGGGTTTTAGTCAGTAAGAGTCTGACACGCCCTTCCGCTCCACCCAGAGCGGAAGAAGTCATTTGATGATTTCCCATCCTTAAAAAAAAAAAAAAAAAAGACCACCTCTCAGACCTTTCTTTTAGTTTTTTCGGTAGTGGTCGTTTCTTTCGCATACCTTTTTTACCAACGATACCTGAGTCTTCCTCTTCTGTGGTATCAGAACTTTCTTTGGTTGAGTCCGAACTTTCAATTATCGTCGTAGGAATTTGAACAGCGGACGTGGATGGGCACGCGTAGTCGTCCATACTTGTAAATACTTGCCTTTTCTTCTTTCTTCTGATAGGAATATGCCAAGACTGGTCAGAGTCACATCCACTATAATCCTTTCCTTCTTCAGAGTTTTGGTCGGTAGACGAGCAATGTGTAGAATCAGAGTAGTCAACTAAATTATTGGATGGTATAAATTCAGCCATCTCTTCAGTTTTCTGAAAGCGGAATAAAAGCGCTATACAAATCCAAATAGCCGCCACCCAAAAACAAGTTAAAGCACGAGAAAAGAAAAAAAAACCGAGAACGAAAAAGCATGAGGCATAACCACCCATAACGAATTTTATAGAAATGTACTATGGCAAAAAAACTTTTCATCAAGCTTAATAACATCCAGTAGGTAAATTTAACTTATGAAGTCAATGCGTTTAATCAAACTTAGAAAAATAATTAGCATAGTATTTCACCTAAGTATTTTTGTTCACATCACAAGATTCAAAAAATTTAGTTTGTCGTTTCACTTACCTTGTCGTTCGATAACACTGTTTTAACTTGAACACTCAGTTTACGCAAAACTAATTACACGTTAGGAATTGTTAACTTTCAAAATATTCGTAACGTAAATGAAGAAGGTATAGGTAGCACACGGACGAATAAACTTCAAATTTAAAACACGTTGAAACCAGTCTTGATGCTACGTTAGGTACTTCTACAAATGCGTTTTGATTCACTATTAAACTATTAAGTAGATTCTTTTAAACACAAAATAATAAGCTGTTTCGTTATTTCTTTTACAAATCTATTATCAAGGTAACTTTTCTACTATAGTACTCAAAGTTTATGCAATCATATTTAATTTATTTGAGTATTATAATGTTAAAGGTCATAAACAACTAAACGCAAAATGCATTTTATTTCTATCGCAAGCGACAAGTATTTAACTTACGTTACATAATTTAATATCGTAAGTGCCAAGTAGGATGCTTGCAATAAAATTATTAATCTAATATTATATCGTAAGCGCCAGGTACTATACTTACGATCTGTCAGACGCTGGAGGTTACGTTAAAAAAACTGAATGGGTTGTAACTTACGATGAAAATTTCGAAATTAAAAAAAGTTAGTTACATTTCTACTTTGAACTCTAAAGTAAGTGTCATAAGATGCAAAATCATTAGATCTGGCGGTTAATATTAAAACAGTTTTTTGGGATTTTTGGCGCTTACGATGTTCTTCCTGAAAAGGCTCGCGTGGTCCTGTAACAACCTCAAGTTGAGTTTTGCCGCTCGCGGATATACCGCCCCAGACAGTCCATGAGCCACCGCCATAAGCAACCCTCTCTTCAAAGCAGCATTGTGCGAAACGCTCTCCCTTACGTCGGTAGACCTTCTTCCTTCCATCATTGCCATGTAACACAATTTTAGACTCATCAGAAAAGAGTACACGGCTCCAATCTTGCTGTGTCCAATTTAAATGACTGCGTGCGAAATGAAGGCGCGCTGTTCGGTGGGCTCGCGTTAGTTTGGGCCCATTAGCTGGCTTGTGTGGTACCATATCGCGTTCTTTTAACCTTCTCCGAACAGTTCGAGCGCTCACAGATACTCCGTGGAAGTCGCGAAGTTGGTTTTGTATCTCAATGGAGGTAAGGTGACGATTTCTCAAGCTGGTCGTCACGATGAATCGATCCCGCCTTTCAGTTGTGACCCGAGATCGTGGCCTTCCTTGGCGACGAACAAAGCCGCCAGTCTCTAGGTACCTCCGATAAACATTTCGGACCGCAGATCGACTTAAATTAAGTTGAGCACTCACGTTTCTTTGGCTGTGTCCGGCCTGAATAAGTGCCACAGCTTGGGCGGCGACTTCAGGTGAAGTATCCATAGATTATTGATAGAACCTCACCTTAATGTTAAGAATAAGTAATGTTTGTTGCAAAACCAAAGATATCAATCACTTTTTCAAGAATTAAATCCAAGTAAACCAATAAAACCAAGTTTTCTTAGTATTCGATTGTTTGATATCAACAAACAGGCTCCAAATTGTCTTTTGTTTCTTTAAATTCTGTGTTCGAAATTCAAAAAAAGACTATTGAATGAAATTGTGAATGTACCAGGTTCAAAACTGCATAAAAACTTTTTGCTTGACCTAATATAAAATTTTAGCTAGGACCAAACGAAACTGAAAATACAAGGTGGGCCAATAGATGTGTCCAGAAGTATATTTCTGTCTGTAGTAGCCCAGCCGCCAGCGGCAACTTAGCCTTTTTGTATAAGCCTTTAATCATTAAAAATGTAAAAAAATAAAAAAAGATTCTCTAAATCAATGTTTTTATTTGTAACACACATAAGTAGAAACTTGACACGTAGTAAATTGTTATAACAATATATACCGAATAGTTCCCATCCAAAGTCCAACATAAGTCTGAAAATCCACTTCAGTCAGTCAGGGTATCGATGAAACCGCTGTTGTGCGATCAGCAAACGAGCCCATTAGATAGGTGCAGTACGAAAGACCGCCTGTATTATTACGGCACAAACAGTTCTCATGATTTCACTGTTATCCTTTCACTTCAAGCATAAACACAGTTGATACAAAGGTTTCGAGAGTATCTATATACTAGTATATACCCTGAATACTCAGATTCTTCCAAAATACGAAAGCAGCAGCTCATGAGTAATACAGACGCTGAATGATTATGTGATGGATATTAGTACTACTTCGACAAAAAATATTTTTTCAATTGATAATGCAATAAATCTTTACATAATAATTTCAGCAGAAAATTAGAGTTTATAATAAAATATTATGTTTTGACTTTAGCAATAATGACGTCTCTTTTTGACATCTTAAATCACCCGCTACACGCCTGCGCGATTCGTGTACGTGTACGTTCCAATTGAGGTATATTTTCGATTAAATATTTTATTGTTTTTGAAGTCGTATAAATGTATTATTCAACAGAAAATAAAAATATTGGGAATATGAATTTAACTAAGTCGGATAATTTGGACATTAAATTAATTTAATAAAATAACGTTACTTAAATAGTAATTATCACAATTATCGATAATTATTATCTGCGTATATTGAACCAACACAAAACCACATTTAGTTTCGTAAATGAAAACAAACTGGACCCCCATGCGACTGGAATGTGATGACACTGCGATGCGAATGTGAATAGATCAAAATTTAAAGTTAGCAGAATACCAATTTCCAGTGTCATCACAATCGCATCGCAATCTAGTCTCGTGTTTTTCGCATGACACGTTAATTAGTGGAATTGACCTTCAGGTGAAAAAAGCAGAGCTCAACATGTGTGCTCTGTTGGTAGAACATAATTTACCCTTTCGCGTCATGGATCATATGAGTGAAATTATTTCAAAATGCTTTACCAATCCAGAGGTGGCAAAATCTTTCTCCTGTAAACGAACCAAAGCAGCTGCGGTAACATATAATGTTTTGAAGCCGGAACTGGAGAGGGAAATGCAGGCAGATTTAAGAACATGTCAGAATGTTAGTACCCGTGCACCAGTGTATTCTTTGATCATAGATGAGAGTACAGACGTTTCATCGACGAAAATGCTTGTTATAGTAATTAAATACTATTCTGAGAAGTCACTAGCGTTGAAAACGAAATTTCTAACTATGGTAGATTTAGAAGGGGAATCGGCACAAAATTTGTTTGACGCTCTTTCAAAAGCTTTACGTGACTCAAACCTTTATATAAGATGCAGTTGGTTTCGGAGCCAACACTACCAACGTAATGTTTGGTGAACATGGTGGCATTATTGCTAAAATTAAAGATGTGAATCCGCATTGCTTATTTATTAAACGTGTCTGTCATTCCACGGCTTTATCCGTTAGTCACGCAACCAAAGACACATTACCAAGAGCTGTGAATCAAATAGTAAAAGAAGTTTATGGGTATTTTGCTCACAGTAGCAAAAGGCAGAGGGAATTTTCGGAGTTCCAAGTTCCAATTTGTAAATACAGATAAACACAAAATACTACAACATTACGATATTCGTTGGCTGTCATTCCACTCCTGTGTCAACAGAATTCTTGAGCAATGGGATGCGCTAAAAACTTACTTTCAAGGCCAATATTTGCACGATAAAAATATATCCTCTCAATTTTTATACGAGAGCTTTAATAACAAAATATTTAAACTATATTTTTACGCACTTGACTATATTCTGCCTATTGTCAATAAATTAAATACGGTATTTCAAGGGGATTATACGACTGTACACTTGGTTTATAAAGACGTGTCTGAAATGTTTATGGCATTGTTAAGCTGCTACATGAAAGTCAATTACGTTAAGAGTACAGACCCACTTCTTCTAGATCCGACATCCAGCGTTAACTACTTACCTTTGAAGGATATGTATTTAGGTGTTAACGTCAGCAGAGAAATTACTTGTCTAGCAAGAGATATAAATCTGAAACCTGCAATACAAACGTTTCATGAGCATATGCAATCCTTTCTTATTCAACTTTCAAGTCAACTTAAAACACGTCTGCCATTAAATGACCTTTTTAAGCAATTACAGTTCTTAGCTCCGCAAAACGTTGTATACAAGGAGTTTTCTTCGATAGCAAATATTATTACGCAATTCCCTAATCTTGTTGATGAACATACAATTCAAAAAGTTGACGATGAATACAGACAATTGAAACTTGACAAAGACGTTAGTGATTTATTAGAATCTGGCGGAAGTAACGCTAAGCCAACTCTAAATATTGATAAATTTTGGGGTGCCATCGGTAAAATTCGAAATTCAAATGGAGACTTAAAATACGTTAATGTTCCTAATTTTGTAAAAGGTTTGTTGTGTTTGCCAATGTCGAATGCTGCTTGTGAAAGGATATTCTCGCAAATCAACCTCATAAAAACAAAAACGCGGAATAGATTTATTAATAAACATGTCGCCTCTATTTTACATGTTAAACAGGGCATTAGTGAATATGGTGACTGCGTTTCATTCCAGCCAACTAAAGAAATGATTAAACAAATGAAAAAAGCGATGTATAAAGAAAGTGATCAAGAAGAATTCGATGCTAATACGAATGTATAATTTAATTCAGTTCACTTTTAGACTTTAAGATCAATTATTTTAAATAAAACTCCAAAAACATAATGTGTCTATTTATTTTAAATTTTTAAATTATATTGGCATTATTTTGGCATTTTGTGCTTTCGATTTTGGCAGGATTTGTCAGTTTTCTTGCCTAAAGGAGTCTACACACCAAACCTGCCGACCCGCCGACACAGCCCGGCGGCTTGGTGTCGGCGACTTTGCTTCAAGAATCATGTCGGCGACTCGTACCCGCGAGTGCAAGTCGGCGGCATGGCCGGCGACTTGCGTACGCGCACGCTCAGTTGCCCGCCGACACTCCAGCGATAGTGACGTGCTTGTGTTTTTTTTGCGATTTTCTGCAATAATGGAATGGGACGAAGAAACCACTCTAAAGTTAATAAATTTGTATCATATAAAGGAATTATTATGGAATCCAAAACACTTGGATCACAAATGTAGACCTAAACGTTTTGATGCACTAAATGAGATGGCAAACGAATTAAATACAAATGTCACAGAAATAGAACGGAAGATAAAAAATTTGACGAGCTAATATTATAGAGAAAGAAAAAAGACGATTGAATCAAAAAAGTCTGGAACCAGCGCAGATTCTGTTCATGAGAGCAAGTGGTTTGCCTTTAAATCTTTGAATTTCTTGCTCAATAAAAATAAACCTACTGGAACAATCGATACGGTATGTAAAATTTCAGTGATGTTGTATTATTTTATTTCTAACCTAATTATTAGAGCACACAAGAATAATATGTAAGCTTGGCCCGAGTGAAGAGAGGCGCGCGGTAAATAAAGACATAGGTACTTATTTTATCTGCCTTTGTTGTTGCGCTGCCGCTATTGTTATTGCACCGAAATATTTCTAAACAAATTATTTCTTGGAATGGCATGTGCACAGATATAATAGTCATTGCAAATGTATTTTTTAAAAACTAACAACTCTTTTCTCAACAATCTTTTGATTTCGCCGAATTTCTATTATAAACCGAGAGATTCCGTACCATTTTCTTTTTTTTTCTTTTTAGGTTGTTTTAGAAATATTATTATTAATTATTATTTACATTGATAATTATTATCAATGTAAATAATAATTAATAATAATATTTCTAAAACAATTAGTATTAGGTATGATTTATGACCATTGTCTTTTTTTTTCATATATTCCGTGCGGTGTACCTACTCGCGGGTAAAAGCTAGTGTATAATACATTTCATAAGTAAACTGTTGGTGATTCAAATAAAATATTATTTCAGGAGATAACAGCAACTGACAATAATGCCCAACATGCGGACAATGATGCTCAACATGGGGAAAACGATTCACCTCAAACGTCAAACATCATTCCCCAAGCGAATAAACGTTATAAACCTAATCCAAGTAATGAGATGGTGTCGGAAGCATTAAATTTAATGAGAACAGTCAGTCAACGGACAAATCAAAAAATAAAAGATGAGGACGATTTGTTTGGCGAATATATTGCGACACAACTTAGAAAATTTGATAAAACAACAAAGGCAATAATAAAACATCGGATTAACAATATCTTTTTTGAAACCGAAACTGGATATCGTTCAGACATGTTCGAAGCTTCGCCAAGACCTTCTACTTCTCATAGTCATCCAGGATATTATACAATGGATCAATGTGATGTAAATTCCTACTACTCATCATCCAACTCTGCCGTAACAAACCCTGTTTCACCGCCTCTTGGTGAACCTTCAACATCTTCAATTGAACCTTCGTTACGTGTGTCGCTTCAAGAGAGTGGTGATATTGAGAACATATTATCATTTATTGAGTCAGATAAATAGGTTTATTCCACAAATCCCCACCGTATGCACTCTGAGAATAACCCTATCACCTGATGCGAGATAACGTTATGTAGGCACAAGTATTTCGTCTTAATGTTGTTGTCATAGAATCGTCATAGTATACTCAAAATGCATAAAAACATCAGTGGGGATTTCGCGGTGGGGATTTATAGAATAACTCGGTAAATAAAACCACTTATAAATGAACAAAAACAAGTGATTTACGAAGTTTTTAATAAAAATTATAATAAAAATACAAGTACTAATACCAGTATGAGTTTCATTAAAACTTACGAGTTAGTCATTGATCATTCTGCCATGGTAATCTCCCGACATCGGAAAGAAAATATTGAACCAATTCTGTCCTTATAACCTCAGGAGATTGTGTCCTTGTAACCTCAAGGGAATGTGTATTGTCTTGTCTAGGCAAGTCAGCAAACAAATTATTTTCACGTGGTTCCCTGCGCCAATCTCCTGGATTGATTTCTCCCCTACTATTTTCAGTATCATATTCATTTTGTTGTATTATACCATGTCGTTTTACATAATTGAACAAATGAATACATGCCAATGTTACAATAGTAACTTTTTGTGGATTTAGCTGGATGGGTTTGTTAAATATCTTAAATTGTTTTGTTAACTGTCCAAATACGTTTTCAACTACTCTTCGACCTCGACACATGCGATAGTTGTACACTCTCTTGGGAGACCCTTTCGCATGATTACCATCATAAGGTTTTAAAATATTGGTTTGTAAAGGAAACGCATCGTCGCCCAAAAAAAAATAGGGTACTGGCATAATTCTTCCAGGTAGAGGTTTTTTATCTGGCAAATTTAAATCATTATTATATAACATTCTGCATAATGAAGAATTAGCAAATACACCACCATCGGAAATGCGACCCTGGCACCCCACATTAGCGTATAAAAACTTATAATCTGCATCCACTAATGCAAACAGTACAATACTGAAATACATTTTATAATTAAAATAATCGCTTCCACTTCGTGCTGGACATTCAATTCTAATGTGCTTTCCATCCATAGATCCAACACAATTAGGTACATTCCATCTACTCAGATATCCATCTGCAACTTTTGTCCATTCGTTTGATGTTCGTGGAATCTGAAATCGGAAATGTGCTCGGTGATAGGATAGCCATCTGAAATCGGAAATGTGCTCGGTGATAGGATAGCCATTTGCCTACTTATATAGTAATTTTTCGGAACATAGTTTTTCTGGAAGATTAAAGAAAGTTAAACGCCCATATATGTACATACCTTCACATAATCCGAAAGTCCATCTACGATAGCTTGGCACACTTCTGGAATAATGTAGGAAATAAGTTGAGGAGATACTTTAAAGGTGTCACAAAGACTGTTGAATGAATCTCCCGTAGTCAGGTATTTTAATGTTAATGATAATCTGTCCGTTGGTGAAATTGCACTTCTGTAATTTGTATTTTTTTTAACTATTGTGGGTCCAACAATGCTTAGTAAATATTCAAAGTCGGTAAACGTTAACGACATAAATGTCTTAAAATGTAAGGGTCTTTTTACAATCAAATCGTCTGTTCTTAAATCTTTTATTCTATCACTGTTACTGTAACGACTGCGACTCATTAAGCTTGGTCTAACCCAACACTGTCGTTTTCTCTTCAGGGACCCAGCTAAAATTATTCCACATGCTGCTATTATTAGATCAGCATCAGTATCCATGTTTATTGTAGGCTGCAATATTCGGGAAAAACAACACGTCACGTTCGTACACACTGCAATCACTAACTAAAAAAGTTGTACTGATTTCTTGCCGCCGACTAACTCGCCGACACAGCCCCATGACACATGTTGGCGGGTTGGCGGGTTTGGTGTGTAGACTCCTTAAGTGGGGCAGGATCTCTAATTTATAGTTGGTCACACTGCTCACCATACGTCGGTATAATGTTTGCACAAAGCTCAGAAAGCCACAATCACCAGATGAAAGCGATGAAAATCATCATCAATATGAAGATGCAGAATCTCCGACAGTCAAGAAAAATGTACCAGCAACATTCTCGCTGAAATTGCTCAAATAGTTGCTGTTCTGAGGGGGAAGGTGTTACGTGCATTTGTTCCCAACGAGAAACACCCTCAAATGTCACACTGTTACTCGATGGGAATGTTTTTAAGAAAAAATTCCCAACCAGTCACACTGTTACTCGATGGGAACTTTTTATTACTAATTTCCCAACCAGTCACACTGTTACTCGATGGGAACTTCTTATTAGTAATTTCCCAACCAGTCACAATATTACAGTAGTTAATGAAAAGAAGAATTAAATCGGTTTTTACTTTAAAAACATTTATTCGTCATATTGCTGGTGATTCTCCTTTGAACGTTTTATTCTTAAATAATTAAATAAAATTACAATACCTAAATACATACATACATACATAGACTCACGCCTGTATCCCCGAAGGGGTAGGCAGAGGTGTAATATTACACCCACATCTCGCCATCTATATTTAAGTCCCACGTAATAAGGGGGGGGAGGTACCTAAATACAATCAGCTTTATATAATATATCAGAGTAAATCATCACATTTTACAACAATTATCAGTTCTAATTTCTAATGTTAATTTGAACTTTAAACAATTTTCCAAATACATATAATTAGCCATAAGTATGTTGTGACAATTAAAATTATGTATAGCAAAATAAAGTTATGATAAGCCGGCAACATCAGTTATCGCGAGTGTGTAATGGCGGTTATTTTCTATGCACATTTAATGTAAAAATACTTTTGCATCCCTCTTCCCGCGGCCCCGGCGGCGGCGGCCACGTGTCGTAAGTGGGGGAGAGGGACGCAAAATGAATTAGTCAGAGCAGTGCAACGAAGCAAAGTGCACGTTGTCGACAATGTCAGAGCCCACCGCATCTAGTTCGTCCGGTCAAGTGCCATTAAATTTAATTAAAAGGAATGGTGGGACAATTTTGCTACGAAGTGGACATCAATTTTATGCTAGACGAAAGCATAGTAGCGGATTAATAGTGTGGGCGTGCACAAAACGAAACATTTGCAAAGGAATCTTGAGAATAAAAGTAAGTACCTATATAATAAAGTTTACTGATAAACCTATGGTTTGTTTGTTAATCAATACGTTTATTTGTGAATGAATGCTTTGCATTATTTTCATAAAACTAGATTTGTTTTATTTCAAGCTACTTAAAGTCCTAAATACTTATTCGTTTTCATTTCTTCCAAGCATACGCTATTATTAAAAGCGGCTTAAAACATTTTTTCTTAAGGCTTTTAAAATTGCTTAAAACTTGTTTCAAAATGTATTATTAATAAAGCCGAGTTTACACTATAAGACAACATTAGGCGCGCGACAAGTGACGTTCAACATGTATGCTAAGTAGTAGTAGATGCGTCATACACAAACGCGGCATAAACACTTAATCGATTTATTTGGAACTGTTATAAACACGTGTTTTAAAACAACTTGTTTTAATCATACGCAGGGTTAAACAATATGACGAATATTACTAATACGACAGCTTTGACTCCTGTTATTTATTGTTGCTATTTTCTATTTATAGGATCAACGAATACTAGACGAGACTGCTCATAGCCATGCTCCAGACTTTGCGAAGAACGAAATTGATGAATCAATCCATAAATTAAAGACTGAATTGTACAAACCGGACTTTCCTAACATTCCACAAAAATACAATTCCATGATAGGCAACCTTAAAGATGCCGGCCGGTATAAATATTGTATCCAACATACCAAAATTTACTAGCGTTAAAAGTACACTGTATAGACAACGGAACAAAGAAGCTGGAGTTTCAAAGATGTTATTTAAAAACGCTCTTGAAGTCGAAGTGCCACCAAGATATAATAACTTTTTGTTAGCAGACTACTCAAATAAAACTAATAATACACGAATAATAGTATTTTCCTCGGTGGAAGCAAGGCAAATTACATGTGAATCAAAAGAATTTTATGGCGATGGCACATTCAGAAGCTGCCCTTCTCCATTCGTGCAATTGTATACAATTCATGTAGATACTGGTAGTACAATAAACCACACAAATATAACCCCTGTGATATATGCTTTAATGACCAACAAAACAATGCAGAGCTACTTAATTCTGTTTCAAATGATTAAGTCGCAGTTGCCGGATTGGAATCCAACAAAATTTAAACTTGATTATGAAAAGGCTGCAATGAATGCCATTATCAAAGTCTTTCCAACAGTCATAATAAAAGGTTGTTATTATCATTACAACAAAGCCATTTTTAAAAAAGGAAAAAGCCTGAATATGACCTCACGAACGTCACAAGATTTGAAGGAGGTGCGAATAATTGAACTTAGTGCGATTCTTCCATTATTGCCCGAAAACGAGATAATTAATGGATGGGTTTACATAATTGCTAGATACGGAGATAGTGAAGGTACAGGCACAAAAAAATTCATTAACTACATGGAAAAACAGTGGCTCCGTGAGGAATATTTAAAAGTGTGGTGCGTTTTTGGTGACGCCCATCGCACAACAAATGCACTCGAATCTTGGCATAATAAACTAAATAAGACCATTGGAACAAAACACCCGAATATTATGCATTTCTTGCACACAATTGAAGAAGATTCTTCTCAGAATACTGTCAGAAATGTTCTGAAACAACAAGGCAAACCGTCAAAAAGAAAACGGGGTAAGAAATCTATATCAAGAGACGAGTTTATTCAGGAAGTGCAGCTGGAATTAACACAAGGTCTTATTTCAGTTGGCCATGCTTTGGAGATTTTACGACACTAGAATTAAGAACTGATACTTATTGTAAAATGTGGTGATTTACTGTGATACATACATATAGGTACAAACATAAGGTTGATTATATTTAGAAAATTGTTCTTTAAAGTTCAAATTAACATTAGAATTAATAACTGTTAATTGTTGTAAAATGTGATGATTTACTGTGACACATGCATATAGGTACAAACATAAGGCTGATTATATTTAGAAAATTGTTCTTTAAAGTTCAAATTAACATTAGAATTAATAACTGTTAATTGATACATGCATATAGGTACAAACATAAGGCTGATTATATTTAGAAAATTCTTCTTTAAAGGTTCAAATTAATATTAGAAATAAGGACTGTTAATTATTGTAAAATGTGATGATTTACTCTGTTATATTATATAAGGCCGATTGTGTTTAGATATTGTTACTATGACTAAAACATTAAAATGAGAATTACTAGCAATATGACGAATGTTAACGTTTAACGTCCATAATTAAGTAACTGTATTTACCAATGTTGTTATTTTGTTGATTTTAATAAAAATTTAAAAAACCGATTTAATTCTTATTTTCATTAAGTTCTGTAACAGTGTGTTCCCATCGAGTAACAGTGTGACTGGTTGGGATTTTTTTCTGAAGAAATTCCCATCGAGTAACAGTGTGACTGGTAGTGTGACCGGTTGGGAATTTTTTCAGAAAAAAATCCCATCGAGTAACAGTGTGACATTTGAGGGTGTTACTCGTTGGGAACAAATGGTTACGTGCTCTGCCTACACCAAATCGGCTGAATAGCGACATGTTAAGTTATTGACGTACAACGGATGATTCCACATAAAATTGCAACACGGACTCTGCTGACTCGTCGCCTCGTGCAGCCACCGGCCACCTACTTCCATTCTGCTGATACCGCATCCGCGTTCCGCAATCGTTTAGAATTGTAGTTTTTGGGATAATTAAGAAGACACTTCGGTACTAGCATCGTCCAAGTCTAGACTTAAGATATAATAGGGTAACTTAGCCGGTTTTCGGCCACTTAAGCGAACATATGACTTTGTGACGATTTTTCTCCTTGTTAATAATGTCGCAGACTAGTTTCTTAAATATTTTTGAACTCAAAATATAATGTAGTTTTGATATTTGTAGACCTTTTACTCGTTAACGTCACATTAAATTTACTAAAAATTAAAATCTCTGAAAATAGCGATTTCGCCTGTTTTCGGCCACCTGTTTCAGTTTCCGGCCATTATTTTGCTAGTTTTCGGCCACTAATCTACTATTTGAAAAATTATCTGTATTTGCTATACAGTAGGTTCTATAATGGATTAAAAAGCAAAAAATACGTATGAATCAACGGTTTTAATTGAAATCTTTGGAATATCAAACATTTAGAAACATTTTTTATATAATTATACAGGGTGTCCCAAAACTCAACGTCAAGCCGAAACGGGGTGACAGGATTGATCATAACCATCACGAGAAAAATCTGAAAAAAAATCTATCCCATGCAGTTTGAAAATTATGGGCATTTTAAGAAAAACCTAGAAATTTGATCAAACTGTACCATTTTTCGGTTATTGTGGTTATTATTTTTTATTTTTGTTCATTTGAACTTTAGAAACGTAATCCTAAATAACATTTCTAGAATCCCAATAAAAAATAATGACACAATTGCCTCAAGTTCCCGAGAATTGAGACTATTTGTTAAACTACGAATTTAAAATTTTCAAGATTCGTCGACTTTGACAGGCCCTCCTATAAAAAAAATGTACTAGAGTGCCTTGGCAAGTAGCATTAAAAGTTGGCGCATTTAATCAGAATTCTAAAATGGTACAATACTTGTTAGTTCCATACAATAGAAAAGAGTAAAAAAATTAAAACCTCAAGTAACCCGATTTTTGCTATCAGATTTTACTCAGTTAAAATGTTTTTAATTCGCACAAGCTCTAGGTAGGTTCTTAATTTTAAGGCAAAATGATGAGAGAGATGGATAATGGGTATGTTTGCCATGAGTGAGCGAGACAGATAGTGACGCCACGCATTGAGACGGAGATGCGTCGTTTAAACGAGTGCGAATGAAACAGATAGATGCTATGGCATCTATCTGTTTCATTCGCACTAGTTTCAGCCAAGCAAATGGCTACGCTACCAGTCCGACACCAACCAGTTAGTACGTTTCGCCCATTCGTCTACTGCGCACGTTCGTATTCGTATTAATTATTTTACTAATTTTACTAACTTTTTTTCACTTTGGTAAAAGTGGCGTCACTATCTGTCTCGCTCACTCATGGCGAACATACCCATTATCCATCTCTCTCATCATTTTGTCTTAAAATTAAGAACCTACCTAGAGCTTGTGTGAATTAAAAACATTTTAACTGAGTAAAATGAGATAGCAAAAATCGGGTTACTTGAGGTTTTAATTTTTTTACTCTTTTCTATTGTATGGAACTAACAAGTATTGTACCATTTTAGAATTCTGATTAAATGCGCCAACTTTTAATGCCACTTGCCAAGGCACTCTAGTACATTTTTTTTATAGGAGGGCCTGTCAAAGTCGACGAATCTTGAAAATTTTAAATTCGTAGTTTAACAAATAGTCTCAATTCTCGGAAACTTGAAGCAATTGTGTCATTATTTTTTATTGGGATTCTAGAAATGTTATTTAGGATTACGTTTCCAAAGTTCAAAAGAACAAAAATAAAAAAGAATAACCACAATAACCGAAAAATGGTACAGTTTGATCAAATTTCTAGGTTTTTCTTAAAATGCCCATAATTTTTAAACTGCATGGGATAGATTTTTTTTCAGATTTTTCTCGTGATGGTTATGATCAATCCTGTCACCCCGTTTCGGCTTGACGTTGAGTTTTGGGACACCCTGTATAATAGTAGGAACATTAGTAAAAAAGTGTAATAGGCATAACAAAAATAATTGAGATTACGGAAAAATGTCTAACTCGTGATCAACATCCTCGTCTTCAATAATGATTCTCATCTCGTTTTCCTTATTTATTTCTTTAATATTTTCGAAATCAGTCTCTATAATAGATTTGTCAGTCTCATTTGTAACTTTATTAGTCTTCTTATTATTGATTTCTTTATCTTGATCAATATTTTTAATATTATTGTCCGTTTTTTGTTCCTTGTTAATCTCATTTTCGTCTTCGGTCTGTTTACTCTTAGGAAAATTAAGTGTTTTTTTGTTCTTATTAACTATTTTCTGTTTTTTTGGTTTCGGTTCACATTTTTTTTGTTCTCTTTCAACCTTTCTCTTATTTTTTTCGTCTATCTTATTTTGTTTTTCTTTTTCCTTTAAATCGTGAAAATTTCTAAAAGCTTCTGAAGATATGGCGCTAGGAAATTTATTAATATTTTTCTTTTTAGTTAGGATTCCAGTTGGACTAATGGGAAATCTTAAACGATTTTTAAATGGATCATTTTGCTTATTATTTTGCAGCATACACGAAGTATTTCCTAATAATATATCATTAACAGGATTCACGTTATTACTATTATGATGGATCGCATTTTTTGGAGACGATGGCGACTGGTGAGTGTGTACTTCAGCTACTGTAATTATCTTTGACGTAGATGGTACACAGTCACTTTGTAGAGGTAACAATGCCTGTGCTGAATCATACTGTTTATCGTCTTGAGGAATCTCTTCTAAAGTAATTTGGGTTGCATTTGAATCCTCTAAGTTTATGTCGGCTATTTTTAAAATAGAAATGTCACTTAGCGATACGTACGCTCCAACATCAGGAAATGAGATATCATCAAGCAAAGAATAGTCTTCATTAACACCATCTCCTCCAGCAGTATTGACATTTGCCTTTCTTATCATATTATCGTCAAAATTAATTTGTTCAGGTGTTTTAAACGCAGAAGAATTAACAACTTCAGTAGACTTACGTGGTGTTTTGGAAGTTGACCGTCGATTTTTACTGAAGGACGATTTTAATAACTATTTCACTGCAGACCGTATCTGGATCAATCCCTTTCTTCAATAAATTTTCTTTTATCGCAACAATCACTTTTACTGCACTTGTGAAATCTCGGTCCGTTAACCCGCCGGAAGATAGTGATCTCTTCTTCCTTCTTTCTTGAAAATCCTTTACACATTTTGTGAAATCTACTGCATCTACATCGAAGGGGAATAGGCCACACTTTCTGAATCCGTTCTTAATAGATTGTGTCATATCTACATCCAGGGTTTCCTTAAATACTTTGCAAAAATTTGTCTTCGTCACGGTTTTATTGAGGTTTTCCGATTTGGCCTGCCAGTTTCTTAAAGTTTTTTTCCATTCTTGTTTTAAAGGTTTAAACACACTAACATCGGCTGGTTGCATAATGTGAGTAGTATTCGGAGGTAAAGCGTATAAAACAATGCCATTTTCATCACAAAAAACACTTAAGGCCATTGACATATGTGATTTATGCCCATCTACGAAAAGGATTACTGGTTTCTTTATATTATTCTTCACTAACCAGTCATTAAAGTCGTTAGCAATGTATTCATAAAAAACATCTGAACGCATCCAACCTGATTCAGATTTTCCTATTATCCAACCTTCTGGCATGTTTTCTACAACCGCTTTTGGCGGTCTAACGTATGGAAACACCACAAGTGGAGGGCATACTTTCCCCGATGCAGTCATCATTATTAAAACCGTAAGTGTTTCTTTTTCGTTGCCTCTTTTAACAACGTAAACATTTTTGTAACCTCTCGGGGCTAAGACTTTACCTGATTTTGGACATAGTGAAATTTCAGTCTCATCACCGTTTAATATTCTGTCAGAATCTTTCATGATGTCTGCCATTCCTCTTTCAGTCAAAAAATATTCAAGCTCTGTAAACCATTTTCTGATTGAGCTCTCTTTTACCGCTTCCCTGGCTTTATTAATACTTTCAGGTTCACGTAAGCTAATCTCCGGATGTCTTCTAAGAAAACCTTGGTACCATGTTTGTCCTGGTCGCCCTTCTGGAAACTTATCTTCTTTTCCAATATCTTTTATTAATTTTGTAACTGTTTCCAGCAATACTTCTTTGCTTACAGGAATACCACATTTTGCTAAATCTATAATCCAGTCCACAACTTTTTTCTCTCCATCAAGGCCTAATATAGGCTCTGGACCAACTTTTCGAGGCTGTTCTTTAGTTCTACCCGAAATTCGATCTTGGATTGTTGACCGAGGAACACCAAAAAGACGACAAGTTTCTCTAATGCTTTTTTTTTTCAATTCTTATGGCCTGAACAGCTTTAGCTAACGCCTCTTCGGTATATTGAAAATGAGTTCTCGTTTTTTTAATATTTTTTTTAAGTTTCTTCCTCTCAGGAGGCATCTAAAAAATGAAATTAATATGATTAAATCTTTTATTTATCTTTACACACACATATATATATATATATATTTAAATATTATTGTTTTTTTTATGTTTTAATAAACCATTAAAAATATTAAAAATAAACTAGTAATGAAAATAATTTATTACGTATATGCAAAATCTTGTTGTTCCAATATACGTTAATTCCAGATAAACAAATATCAACTTTAGCTGTGTATAAATTAAGTTGAATTTAGAATGACTAATACTATTGAAAAGGTCATAAAAATAATAAAACTGCATCGGAAACTTCACTTTATTTGAAGGTATTAAAGTTCTTTTTACGAAATCACGTAAATTGAAAACTAAATTGTGAACGCGTACAATTATATCCTACAATACCCATGCGAATACCATTGTAAGGACTTTTGTTTTTATTTAAAATATTTGTAGATTATAACTACATAAGTAAACAATTTAATTTTCTTAATTCTATGACCGAAAACTAGATTTAAAATATCTGGTTTTCGACCGTCCTTTCAAATACGGCCGAAAATTAAGTTTATGTTAACTAATTTTCGGCCACCTGCTTTTTGCCTGGCCGAAAAATCAGATTTTTTGAACTGATTTTCGACCATCCCTTCAAACATGCCCGAAAACCAAATTTAAATTGATTAGTTTTCGGCCGTTGGTCAACTTGCTTAATTTTGTAACTAGCTGATAAGACAAATTTTGGGGAAGTCCCTTTATGTCGGTATTGTTCGTCTGACTGAAGATTTCGATTCAATTAGTTCATTTAGATAACGTTAGCTTTTACTGGCCGAGAATCAGTTAGCAAATTATTAGTTTTCGGACACATCGATTAGCTTAGGCCGAAAGGTAAATATTAAAATTCTTGTTTTCAGCCCTCAAATATTCAATTACTAAAAAATTTTATTACCACACAATTAGCTCAAAACATGCGGCCGAAATCTAACCACACAAATGAGAAGCGGTTCTACTTTGTGTACAAATTATTTATTTTTAAAGAATTCCTAATTTATAATCAGAAGAATCAATTAATTGTAAATGGTTTTCTTCTAGTTTCCGGCCGGCCGGCCGAGAAGTAGATAGTCCCCCAAATCATTATCGAGTTTCCCGGCCATTCAATTTAAATGTAAATAACATAATTTTTCTTCCATTTTAATTAAAATAACACTAACTAAACTTATCTCCCGTACACAGAACAATAATTTAAATTTATAAATCGATAAACAACTTTGTAACATACCTTGCAACAATTATGCGCGCACTATTTTTTTCACCGATTTCGACACACGCGTGCGCTGTAAGACTTTCGGAGGGTCACTGACGACACAGTTAGATAATTAATAAGCTACAGAATTCAAGAGTTGTAGGGTTTATACCATTACATTAAGTAGGCGTTGTTTTTTTAAATGAGTAGGATAAAGTTTCCTTATTATATTAAAATAACTACGTACTGGCCGAAAACCAGAGGTGGCCGGCAAACCGGCTAAACTACCCTATTAATCAATATTGTAATTTAAAAGTAATTAAACTCTTCTTTAAAATTAATTTTGGTATTTTTAAGTCCTTCGGCTGTCACCTTCGTAATTTGCCCTCGAAGGAGAATCACAAATAAAGCACCTTATTTTGATATCTACTGTTAATACTGTGCCTTCTTTAATTATCTGCAATCCATTTTTTTGTAAGGTGACCATTTCGGTGACAAAATCTTCTAAATACAAATTTAAACTCTTCGGTTTACCAGATCCATAATAAACACCAACAACGATTGGCTGTCGATCAGTTCTTTCATTTATATTGCAAAGATAGGCCAAAATTCTTTTTTGGAACTTTTAAAAATTGGCAATCCATCAAAATTTACATTTAAATTAATGGTATTTGGAATATTCAGCCAAGTAGTCAAAACGTTTTGTAATGGTTTAGTGAGGCCGTTATGCCAGTATTCTCCTCCACCTTCAATATTTTTAATCATTATTTGTGTAGGTGATTGCAATAAAGTTCTTGGATCTGTCGGTAAAATTCCAGGAAATCTATGATTAATCACACCCAATAAATTTTTTACAGCCGCTTGGGATATATTTTTATTCACTGCCTAATCTCTGAGGTTATTTCGAAAATCTATATTTTTATTAAATTCTGACACGTTTTCTGCTAAACTACTCGAACTTGAATCGGTGTCCTCAAAATATGAATCGTCATTTTTATCTAATATCTGTGATGTAGATGTGAAATTACGAGATACGGATACGGAACCCTCTTGAACTGGTAGACTTGTGCTTGGATCCGTATTACAATTTGCATTAGCTGCCAAACTCGTTTCTGCTTCAGTACAGATATTGTTTTTTTTTTTAGATACTCCCTTAAGCACTTTCTTCTTATTCCTCCTGTCCTTTTTCTTTTTCGCCATGAATTTGAGTCATTTTTACACGTTTCACTGTTAGACATCTTGTCATTAATTATGAAATAGGTTTGAAATTCTTGCATAAAAATATTGTATTTCTTCAATAACCAGTTATTAAATACTTAGACATCTATTATTTATAATATTTACCTTTGAGCTACACAAAAAAGGATTAGTGCGCTTTTCTCGCTATAAGATTGTCATAAGATCGTTGTCATCTTCATGTATGCAGTAGTTAGCTGCTTAAACGCTAAAAGAGTAATCAATGTCCATATTCTGAATAAATGAGTATGGTTTGCCGGGTTGTGCAGCTTAAAGAAACCAAACAATAAACTATTCAGAATCAAGCTGTATAATTGAAATATTTATCAAAGTTGTACAGCACAAAGCTGACTTTTCCGCTGTTATGTAGCTACTAGCTGTCTCAGTCACTTTATTTGAATAACGTTAACATAAAGTAATAAGATTTAAAAAAAAAACAATTTTATGCAAGCTTTCAGTGTGTTAGCTTTTATTATTTTGCTGATATTCTATTTTTAAATCTGAACATCAAACTACTTAAAATGAATAAGCATTGAATGAGCATTAGTTTAATGTGGCGGGGATTTTGAATTTGTGGCATTCGTGATTGTTCCCGCCATGAAACGTCAACATGTTTTGGTTAAGGATTTAAGGATTATTATGAAAAATATAACGAAGCATTGGAAAGTATACTGCACTTTATTTAACCTCCTAGCTCCTGAAGTTTTTAGTTCAGAACTGGGATTACAAATGGATAAAATTCCAGTTTACCTGCGCCTACTAGTGGAAATTTGAATTTCAAATCTTTGGGCTGAAAATTAAGGCGAGTATAAATGATTGTTTATAACTAATATGCGTAGATTCGTAAACTATATATGTAGTGTAATCCAGAACAGTATTAGTAGAAAGCATCTAATAATTGTTTTAATGTTAATTTCGATTTCATATTTGCACAAAATAATTGAGTTTGTTATTTCATTCTATTGACATATTTTTCATGTTAAAAAAAAAGAACGTAATTATGAATTCTTCTCCCTTTATAATACTGTTGAGAATTTGAACTTGAACAATGAAAGTCTGCTGAAACTATGGACCTTTTATTAGCAAGCTTTTATTAGCAATAGAGAACTCTAAATTTAGGTATGTTTAACAATAAAACATACCTACCTATGTCATTTTCTTGGCTACATGTTTTATTTATTTAGCCATAAACGAATACAGTCAATAACAAGTTTCAGACTTTTGTATATTATGATGCCCGGAGTTGAGGAAGTTGAACGGGTATGCCTGGGGCAGTCTGGGACCCGTCTAAACCCGGTACATCGTCATTGGTGATTGGAGGAGCGGAGTTCATCACTGACGCGTCGCAGTCGTGGCATTGAGTCTGGATGGTGCTTCGGGGGATCGTCGGAGCAGTGTGATGCTGATGAGGGACCGCGGAGGTATGAGCGCCAAAACAGGCAATGCAGAGGGTGATCAATGTGAGTAGGTACGTCTACTTCAACACCTGATAGTGACTTTTAAGAAGCAATTCTGGTAAGCATTTCAAAGGAGAAGATACTGAATCTGTAACTAGTGTTGTTGAATATGAAAGTCGTTGTCTACTTCACAGAATTTCCAATTACCTAATGGTTATCCATCCCGTTCATGAATTTGATCCCTTAAAAAAAAAAGTACATTCAGTCGAGAATTGGATTTGAGGTAGAATAAATTAGAAGATTATTGAAATAAAACAATGAATAAAATAAATTTTCTTGAAATAATCAGTTTACAAAAAGTGTAAAAATAATTCAGTATTATTTATGATTCTATAATGGTATTACAATAATTAACTGGATAAAACTAGTGTATAACTAATGTAAGCTTGCAGTTCCCACAGAATGGAATTCTGAAGGTAATGTCAAGATTAGTGTATTAGCCTGATATTTTTTTTTTTTAAACCTATGTTTCAGGCAATCTATTTCCCACGGTAGTTTAGCTATAAAGAGGACAGTCATTTAAGTACAGACATAAATTTTCAATGACTAAGCATAAACAATCTTTTCCATTATCTTATTTATTACCAGGCTTCTAGTTAAATATAAATTAGAAGAATTTTCATATTCATATGTTTTCGGTCTACAAGGTAAACAGGATGAAGAAAAAAAACACCAAATGGAGAATCTTCTCTTTTTTTTGTTAGTTGGTTAAAAAGGCTTAGCCCTTAAATGCATTGTGATGGAAATTCCATCAACCAATTCAATGTAATTTTTGTCGCTTCCACAGGGTATTTGGATTATATTTTTTGTACATGGCAACTTAAGGAACCATAGTATCGTTTCCGAACGAAAAAAAAAGTTCATTCTTCAATGTCAGCTGTCAAATGTCATTTCAAAATATCATTACGCGCTAGTTTGCTCGGTGAAGATTTCGGCTAATGTGATTGGAAAAAAGTGGTATAAAATTCTCACGGTTACTTCTCAGTTTATTCGTAATTGATGGATTTGAGGTCAGTATTTTGATTTATGTATATAATTTTGTTCATAAATAGAAAAATATGAAGAAACAAACTCAATATTGTTTTGATGTAAATTTACATCATCATGTAATGACGTTCATTTAGCTTGTATGAAAGTTAGTAAAATACTATTGTTTTATTTGATTTCGTTTATCTTTGGGTTCCAGGTGTTGATATCTAGCAAAATGAATGACAGAGATATTGAACATTATTTAGCATCTTTGGAAGGTGGGTGGCTGTCGGAAGATGACATGGAGAAGTCTGATGAAGAGGAAGAAAATGTGCCTGGAACTTTTGACAGAGACGAGTTACTGAACATGTTAGAAAGTGATGAGGAGGACACAGAAAACCCACAAAATCACGAAAGTGACCCACCCTTGGTTGAAAATGAGGTAATGGATAACCAGGTTGTGGACAATAGTGACCCTACAGGACACATATTTTCAGCATTATTAGATAAACGAAAATTGATCTGGAAAAAAAAGAACATAGAATTTGATGAGTCCAAAATTACATTCAAAGGCAATTCAGACCTAGGACCAGAGTTGTCACCATTAGATACTCCATATGCATGCTTCAACTACTTTTTCTCAGAAGATTTCATGGCAAGGATAGTGGAAGAAACAAACCTGTATGCCACACAAAAAAATCCAGCAAATACAACTGCAACCAATTTATCAGACTTGAGAAAGTTTTTTGGAATACTTATATATATGTCAGTCCAACATTTTCCCAATATAAGAGCATGGTCTGGTCTCCAAAATATGGCTATGAACCAATTTATTCGGTGATGTCTAATAACAGGTTTGAACAATTGAAAAAAATATTGCACTTCAATAACAATGACCACCACAAGGAAATTGGTGATCCAGGCCATGATCGCCTATTCAAGATACGCCCTGTTATTGATGAATTGAATTCAAAATTTTCATCAGTACCTATTGACCAACGCCTGTCCATAGATGAACAAATGTGTGCAACTAAAGTTGCACACTTTCTCAAACAGTACTTGCCCAACAAGCCTCATAAGTGGGGTTTAAACTGTATGTTTTGTGCAGCTTACAAGGATTTGCACACAACTTTGAGGTTTATGCTGGGCAGGATCTTACCAACAAACCTGAGAATGAACCAGATCTGGGCTCAACCAGCAATATTGTCTTGCGTTTAGCTCGAGGTATACCAAGACAAGTTGGCCACATTGTCTATTTTGACAATTTTTATACTTCTGTGCCTTTGGTATTCTATTTGGCAACTCAAGGCATCCTGTCAGTGGGGACAGTCCAACAAAATAGAATACCTAATAACAAATTATCTGATAAAAAAAAAATTATGAATAAATCTACTCCAAGAGGTGCACATAAAGAAAGAGTGACAACATTTCAAGGTGTGGATATGAGTGTAGTAGCATGGAAAGACAACAAAGTTGTCACATTACTGTCATCTTATGTAGGTGCTTTGCCTTTGAATAATGTATCTAGATATGACAAGAAAAAAAAGAGAAGATACAATTTCCATGCCCGAAGATCATAAGTGAATACAATGCCCACATGGGAGGTGTAGACCTTATGGACAGTTTTCTGGGAAGGTACAGAATAAGGATCAAGTCAAGAAAATGGTATGTTCGTATTTTTATCATCTTTTAGACCTGGCAGTGATAAATGCATGGATAATATATAAAAAAAATGCTAAAAATGTACCTAAGAAAGATATTCTCAATTTAGGTACTTTTAGAAATGAACTGGCCTTCGTCCTTTGTAACATGGGAGCAGCAAAAGAAAAAAGAGGTCGTCCAAGTTCTAGTCTTCTAGAAAATGAAATCCAGGCCAAAAAAAAAGAAGTGCTGTAGCAGTTGCCCCACCAAAAGAAGTTCGCAGGGATGGGCAAGATCATTGGCCTTTGGTAGGGGGATCCTTGCGTTGCAAATACCCCAATTGTAAGGGATATTCAACTATACACTGTTCCAAATGTAATATTAATCTTTGCCTCAACAAAAACAACAATTGTTTCAGCAAATACCACAATGAATAAGTTTATTATCTCACTGCACATTTTGTTCTCAGTAGGTTAGTCTGATTACATAATGATGTAAATTTCCACCAACCCATTTTTTCTAAATAAATAAAGTATTTTTATAAATATATTTTTTTAAATATTTTTTCCTTATTATAGAGCTAATCTTACGTCCAAATAAATTTAATTTGGTTAAAAAGTTAAAATCATGCATTTAAGGGTTAGAGCTAAGAACCGTTGTTGTAGACCCTGTTAGGGTATTGTGTGTAAAATGGTTTTGTTGGATACACGGCTAGGCATAGCTAACAGTTTGATTTAAAAGAGTGTCCGTGGAGTTTCTTGCACGTTCTTCTCCATAGAGATCTACGCTTGCGAACGTGCAAATAGCTTCATGTTTTTGACGGACTGACTTTGACAATTCAAAAGTACCTGATAATGGTTTATTTGAAATAAATGCTTTGACTTTGAGTTAAAAATCTAAATTGTAGGATGCTAAAATTTTCAAATATGTGTGGATAGAGTGAATTACATTTGCACTATTCTTTCCTGAAATTAATGGGGTAGGTAAGCAAAGAGATTAGAGACTATTTTCTGTAAATTTGAAATGGTTGCTTAGTCGGACTTAAGAGATAAATTGATAGGCAACTTAATGAACACTAATGCAATAATAAATGTTATTTAAATCTAAATAGATAAAAATCAATGTTTGTCCTCTATGCATTCCGAAACCGTTGATCAGATTGTCATGTTACTTTTACGAAAAAAAACTATATATAAATTAACAAAAAATCGTAGGATTGCAACGCATGTGCGGCTAGTAGGTAATAAAAACGGTGACGTTGGACGGTAAATAAGTATTAGCTAATCGTCAACGGTAAATCGATGACTCTGATGACTGATCTCGGAAGTCAACGCACTTCATTAGATGAAGCGATTTTGAAACATGCAAACTCTCTAGTTAGCCGAGATTTGAACAGGGTAGTGGGTTTGGGTTAACTATTTGGTTAGTCCCAAAAACGTGCCAAAAACATACAAGTTTATGATTTTTATAACATTGTGCTATTTTATTTATCATCTATATTAAAAACTTCAGGGGCTAGGAGGTTAAATAAAGCGCAGTATACTTTCCAATGCTTCGTTATATTTTTCATAATAATCCTTAAAATCCTTAACCAAAACATGTTGACGTTTCATGGCGGGAACAATCACGAATGCCACAGATTAAAAATCCCCGCCACATTAAACTAATGCTCATTCACTTTAAGTACTTTAAATTCAACTATATTAAAAATGGAACATCCGAAATAACTACTTAATGCTTATTCATTTTAAGTAGTTTGATGTTCAGATTTAAAAATAGAATATCAGCAAAATAATAAAAGATAACAGTCGGCCATTCTGCATTTAACGAGTCCTCTCGTATGTTATTCGTTGTTGGATGGTATCACTCATTCAATCAATCAGAATCCTTTATTTCAAACAGACCTATTACTGGCATTTTGAATGATCAAGGTCTGTCAGTCAAATAGACGAAGCTAGTTCTGCCGCGCTAGCTACAAGAGCAGCAAGTTGTTTTGCAGCAAAACACACTCACTGACCCTATCTCCAGCGCAGCAGTTGCACGTTCGAAAAAGTAGATCCTATGGAGAAGAACGTGCAAGAAACTCCATGGACACTCTTTTAAATCAGTATTTACAAAATCATGGTTACATTAGTTTTGAAATAATTAATAATCTTAAAGTATATCGTATCTACATACACTAAAAATAAATCTTAACAAGTTAAATACTACAATAATTCAGGTTTATATACCTATTCACTGAACATAACTGCTCCGGCCATCAAATAAATAAAAAATTGTTCCATCAATTTAAAATTACTTCCAACTCTTTACAATATAAACTTATCACAGAAAATAATTACATTAAAAAAAAAAAATCAGTTAAAAAACATATTCACTCAATGTATTTCCACACTACTTCGTTGGCTTATCGGCCTCATTTGTGTGGAAATAACATTGTCAAAATATCGGGCATAATTCCTTTAGTTGGCTTATCGGCCTCATGTGTATGTAGATACTTTACAAAGGTCATTATAATTACAAAAAAAACATATTCACTCAACGTATTTCCACACTCCTTCGTTGGCTTATCGGCCTCATTTGTGTGGAAATAACATTGTCAAAATATCGGGCATAATTCCTTTAGTTGGCTTATCGGCCTCATGTGTATATAGATACTTTACAAAGGTCATCATAATTACAAAAAAAAACATATTCACTCAACGTATTTTCACACTCCTTTGTTGGCTTATCGGCCTCATTTGTGTGAAAATAACGTTGTCAAAATATCTGGCATAACTCCTTTAGTTGGCTTATCGGCCTCATGTGTATGCAGATACTTCACAAAGGTCATTAATACTAAAACATATACACTCAACGTATTTCCACACTCCTTCGTTGGCTTATCGGCCTCATTTGTGCGAAAAAAACGTTGTCAAAATATCTGGCATAACTCCTTTAGTTGGCTTATCGGCCTCATGTGTATGCAGATACTTCACAAAAGTCATTAATACTAAAACATATACACTCAACGTATTTCCACACTCCTTCGTTGGCTTATCGGCCTCATTTGTGCGGAAAAAACGTTGTCAAAATATCTGGCATAACTCCTTTAGTTGGCTTATCGGCCTCATGTGTATGCAGATACTTCACAAAAGTCATTAATACTAAAACATATACACTCAACGTATTTCCACACTCCTTCGTTGGCTTATCGGCCTCATTTGTGTGAAAATAACGTTGTCAAAATATCTGGCATAACTCCTTTAGTTGGCTTATCAGCCTCATGTGTATGCAGATACTTCACAGAGATGCTCCCAAAAATTGGCTAATAGGCCTCATGTGCATCTGGTACCTTCCAAACTAGTTTTTAAACAATTACATCATCTCTCATGAATGTACATCCTATTTATTTTATCACCAAAATAACTTTATATTAAGTACATAATTACACCATCATTTACAAGTTCACAATATTATTTTCTTATCGAATTCACTTTCATAAAAAATCATTAGTAGCAGAAATTTAATCATCAGTAGTTAGGTAGTTATTGTCGTTGTCTACTTCAGCTTCTCTGGTGTCCAACTGATCTAATCTCTCATCTTTACTTTATGTTAACCTTGGATAAATTGTATGTATTGTGCCTATAATCGTCTATTTAGTTTTAGCGTCAACAGAGTATCTAGGTAAATGTTTAGTTTATTTTCTGGTTCCTGCACCTGCCATGTTCTGTCTCTGCACTACTTTAAAGTCGACTGGTGGAAATGCCTAAAGCTTTAAGTTCGCCTTTGTATAGTGCTTTTTACTACCTAGTGCACAAACTTAATTAAATACTAATTAAGTAGGTATAAAGAAAATCATCCCATCTTCCTTATCTTCCTTAGTTCACACTCGCATACCGAGTGATACTTCCACATGACATTCGCGCTGTTGCAACCACTTTATAACCAATTTATTTATATTATATGAACTCTTTGAAACTCTTGATAGTAAAATACGTACCTCTATCATTTCTAATTTTAGGTACTAGGTACGCAAAATAAACCAACTTATTTATTTAATCCTTTTTTTTTTTAAAGTGTTAAATGATATTTATTTTGCAAGGTCATATTAGCTTGATGAGACCGGTGTTTCCAAGCTGATTAACCTAAGAAGAAACACCGAAACAAACTCAGAGGTCAAAATCTCTTCTAAAGTCCATAGGTACAATTCGTACTGGTCAAATAATATGAGAACGGTTAATGTCTGAGGTGGTCTTTTGAGGAAAAAGCCACATAGATCTCAGTGGACCAAGCATTTGTCAGTTATCTTGTAGCTCAAACTTATACAAATTTTAATAAGTACTTTTATCATTACCTTAACCTTTTCTTTGCCACCATGGGCTAACTTGTATGGCCTGTACCTACACAACAGGCGTCGATTCATTTAAAGTCATAGTCATTACATTCCATCTCGTCAGTCATTACATTCCATCTTGAGCGGCTATAATGGCAGATACAATAGTAAAACAATAGCATCCATTAAGCCCGTTCGGCCCTCCAGAAGTAACATATGCAATGGGTTCTTGAACTTTATTTATATCCTGAGCTTTTATTTGTAAGTAAAGTATTTTAAACAAATTTAGAAATATATTGCATCCAAAACTATAAGTGACTCTATAATAATCAACGGGCATTATAGTTCATAATTCTGTTTGTTCATGTCACGTAGGAACCCACGTACATAAAAGGTGCAGTTATTATTACCTTCAATCTTACACCAACCTCAATCCTAATATATAAATTTTTTCCGTTACTGACTGAGTGTCTGAGAGACAATGCACAACCGAAACAACTGGTCGGAGGAAGCTGAAATTTGGCATTAGCTTCCTCGGGGACTGTAGGGAGGATTTCCCGAAATCCCTACAGGAACGACATATGCGCGTACGAAGTCGCGAGCAAAAGCTAGCACCTAACACAATAATTCATTTTAACTTGTCTGTCAAATCAACACATTTTTTTTTTTTTGTTGACCTAGTTAAAATTAAGTGTTCGCCAGTATTTATTAAAATTAAGCCAGTTTGTCCGGAACTTATGGCCTGACTATATTGAGTACCAGAGTTCTTCTGTTGCAGAAAAAACGCCTTAACAGTTAATTTAATAATTGATTTACAAGGGCTATCCATGTATCATCAAATCCTTTAGAGATGTCAAATTGGTGTGATGTATCTATATGATACTCTTAGGCCCACTTGCGCTACTCCGGTTAGCAGTACACGGTGTAGTCCAACGCTAACTTTACAAATTTGCTAACTACCATGGCAACTGGTATTTTTAGTTATTTCAGTAGCCGTTCAAAAACAGTTATGTAAAACTGACATAACTTCTTATGGCCTAAGATCCCAGAGCCCGCAGTCCTTACTTATTTTCTCAGTAACAGAATGTGTGTTAAAGAGTAGTGTTATTATGATACATACGAAGACGAAATGCTATATTATTATATTATTACGGACAAGAAGTAGTATCACCTATTATAAATCAAATAATTTGGACTTTGAGATTCCATGCAATGGGCAGTTAACTGCTTGTGGAGATGTAATTGGTGTTCAAGAGTCATCAGCCTGCCATATTATAAACCGATAGCTGTGCAAAACTAACTAGGTTTTCTATCGATTTTATAAAATGCGGAAACATGAATAAAATGCATTTTGAATATTCATATAGATGATAAATAAAATAGCACAATGTTATAAAAATCATAAACTTGTATGTTTTTGGCACGTTTTTGGGACTAACCAAATAGTTAACCCAAACCCACTACCCTGTTCAAATCTCGGCTAACTAGAGAGTTGGCATGTTTCAAAATCGCTTCATCTAATGAAGTGCGTTGACTTCCGAGATCAGTCATCAGTCATCGATTTACCGTTGACGAATAGCTAATACGTATTTACCGTCCTGCACAGCTGCACATGCGTTGCATTCCTACGATTTTTCGTTAATTTATATATAGTTTTTTTTTTTCGTAAATGTAACATCACAGTCTGATCAACGGCTTCGGAACGCATTGAGGACAAACATTGATTTTTATCTATATAGATTTAAATAACATTTATTATTGCGTTAGTGTTCATTAAGTTGCCTGTGAATTTATCTCTTCAGTCCGACTAAGCAACCATTTCAAATTTACAGAAAATAGTCTCTAATCTCTTTGCTTACCTACCCCATTAATTTCAGGAAAGAATAGTGCAAATGTAATTCACTCTATCCACACATATTTGAAAATTTTCACCTTTAAATTTTAGCATCCTACAATTTAGATTTTTAACTGTTAGCAATGCCTAGCCCTGTATCCAACAAAACCATTTTACACACAATACCCTAACAGGGTCTACAACAATGGTTCTTAGCTCTAAGCCTTTTTAGCCAACTAACAAAAAAAAAGAGGAGACTCTCCATTCGTTGTTTTTTTTTTTCTTCATCCTGTTTACCTTGTAGACCGAAGACATATGAATATGAAAATTCTTCTAATTTATATTTAACTAGAAGCCTGGTTATAAATGAGATTGTTTATGCTTAGTCATTGAAAATGTATGTCTGTACTTAAATGACTGTCCTCTTTATAGCTTAACTACCGTGGTAAAGAGATTGCCTGAAACACAGGTTTAAAAAAAAACTATATCAGGCTAATACACTAATCTTGACATTACCTTCAGAATTCCATTCTGTGGCAACTGTAAGCTTACATTAGTTATACACTAGTTTTATCCAGTTAATTATTGTAATACCATTATAGAATCATAAATAATATTTAATACTGAATTATTTTTACACTTTTTGTTAACTGATTATTTCAAGAAATTTTATTTTATTCATTGTTTTATTTCTATAATCTTCTAATTTATTCTACCTCAAATCCAATTCTCGACTGAATGTACTTTTTTTTTAAAGGGATCAAATTCAGGAACGGTATGGATAACCATTAGGTAATTGGAAACTGATTCTGTGAAGTAGACAACGACTTTCATATTCAACAACACTAGTTACAGATTCAGTATCTTCTCCTTTGAAATGCTTAGCAGAATTGCTTCTTAAAAGTCACTATCAGGTGTTGAAGTAGACGTACCTACTCACATTGATCAACCTATGCATTGCCTGTGTTGGCGCTCATACCTCCGTGGTCGCTCATCAGCATCACATTGCTCCGACAATCCCTCGAAGCACCATTCAGACTCACTGCCACGATTGCGACGCGTCAGTGATGAACTCTGCTCCTCCGATCACCAATGACGATGTACCGGGTTTAGACGGGTCCCAGACTGCCCCAGGCATACCCGTTCAACTTCCTCAACTCCGGGCATCATAATATACAAAAGTCTGAAACTTGTTATTGACTGTATTAGTTTATGGCTAAATAAATGAAACGTGTAGCCAAGAAAATGACATAGGTAGGTTATGTTTTATTGTTAAACATACCTAAATTTAGAGTTCTCTATTGCTAATAAAAGCTTGCTAATAAGAGGTCCATAGTTTCAGCAGACTTTCATTGTTCAAGTTCAAATTCTCAACAGTATTATAAAGGGAAAAGAATTCATAATTACTTAAGTATGTTCTTTTTTTTAACATGAAAAATATGTCAATAGAATGAAATAAGAAACTCAATTATTTTGTAAAAATATGAAATCGAAATTAACATTAAAACAATTATTAGATGCTTTCTACTAACACTGTTCTGGATTACACTACATAATAGTTTACGAATCTACGCAAATTACTTGTAAACAATCATTTATACTCGCCTTAATTTTCAGCCCAAAGATTTGAAATTCAAATTTCCACTAGTAGGCGCAGGTAAACTGGAATTTTATCCATTTGTAATCCCAGTTCTGAACTAAAAACTTCAGGGGCTAGGAGGTTAAATAAAGCGCAGTATACTTTCCAATGCTTCGTTATATTTTTCATAATAATCCTTAAAATCCTTAACCAAAACATGTTGACGTTTCATGGCGGGAACAATCACGAATGCCACAGATTAAAAATCCCCGCCACATTAAACTAATGCTCATTCACTTTAAGTACTTTAAATTCAACTATATTAAAAATGGAACATCCGAAATAACTACTTAATGCTTATTCATTTTAAGTAGTTTGATGTTCAGATTTAAAAATAGAATATCAGCAAAATAATAAAAGATAACAATATGAATATTCAAAATGCATTTTATTCATGTTTCCGCATTTTATAAAATCGATAGAAAACCTAGTTAGTTTTGCACAGCTATCGGTTTATAATATGGCAGGCTGATGACTCTTCAACACCAATTACATCTCCACAAGCAGTTAACTGCCCATTGCATGGAATCTCAAAGTCCAAATTATTTGATTTATAATAGGTGATACTACTTCTTGTCCGTAACAATAAAGTAGGAAGGTAATATATAGCATTTCGTCTTCGTATGTATCATAATAACACTACTCTTTAACACACATTCTGTTACTGAGAAAATAAGTAAGGACTGCGGGCTCTGGGATCTTAGGCCATAAGAAGTTATGTCAGTTTTACATAACTGGTTTTGAACGGCTACTGAAATAACTAAAAATACCAGTTGCCATGGTAGTTAGCAAATTTGTAAAGTTAGCGTTGGACTACACCGTGTACTGCTAACCGGAGTAGCGCAAGTGGGCCTAAGAGTATCATATAGATACATCACACCAATTTGACATCTCTTAAGGATTGATACATGGATAGCCCTTGTAAATCAATTATTAAATTAACTGTTAAGGCGTTTTTTCTGCAACAGAAGAATTAATAATAGGTAAAAGACGATCTGCTTGATGGTACTCAATATCGTCAGGCCATAAGTTCCGGACAAACTGGCTTAATTTTAATAAATACTGGCGAACACTTAATTTTAACTACTTAGGTCAACAAAAAAAAATGTGCTGATTTGACAGACAAGTTAAAATGCATTATTGTGTTAAGTGATAGCTTTTGCTCGCGACTTCGTACGCGCATATGTCGTTCCTGTAGGGATTTCGGGAAATCCTCCCTACACTCCCCGAGGAAGCTAATGCCAAATTTCAGCTTTCTCCGACCAGTTGTTTCGGTTGTGCATTGTCTGTCAGTCACTCAGTCAGTAACGGAAGAATTTTATATATTAGGATTGAGGTTGGTGTAAGATTGAAGGTAATAATACTTTTATGTACGTGGGTTCCTACGTGACATGAACAAACAGAATTATGAACTATAATGCCCGTTGATTATTATAGAGTCACTTATAGTTTTGGATGCAATATATTTCTAAATTTGATTAAAATACTTTACAAATAAAAGCTCAGGATATAAATAAAGTTCAAGAACCCATTGCATACGTTACTTCTGGAGGGCCGAACGGGCTTAATAGATGCTATTGTTTTACTATTGTATCTGCCATTATAGCCGCTCAAGATGTATGGATTATATATTGAAAAGAGATAAATTATACCCTGACGAGATGGAATGTAATGCTAATGACTATAACTTTAAATGAATCGACGCCTGTTGTGTAGGTACAGGCCATACAAGTTAGCCCATGGTGGCAAAGAAAAGGTTAAGGTAATGATAAAAGTACTTATTAAAATTTGTCTAAGTTAGAGCTACACGATAACTGACAAATGCTTGGTCCACTGAGATCTATGCCTCACCTACCTATACCTATTTTGCCTCATATACCTATTTTCCTCAAAAGACCACCTCAGACATTAACCGTTCTCATATTATTTGACCAGTACGAATTGTACCTATGGACTTTAGAAGAGATTTTGACCTCTGAGTTTGTTTCGGTGTTTCTTCTTAGGTTGGTCAGCTTGGAAACACCGGCCTCATCAAGCTAATATGACCTTGCAAAATAAAATCTCAAAATTAAAAAAAAAAGGGATTAAATAAATAAGTTGGTTTGTTTTGCGTACCTAGTACCTAGAATTAGAAATGATAGAGGTACGTATGTTATTAGCAAGAGTTTCAAAGAGTTTATATACATATAAATAAATTTGTTATAAAGTGGTTGCAACAGCGCGAATGTCAAGTGGAAGTATCACTCGGTATGCGAGTGTGAACTAAGGAAAATAAGGAAGATGGGTTGATTTTCTTTATACTTAATTAGTATTTAATTAAGTTTGTGCACTAGGTAGTAAAAAGCACTATACAAAGGCGAACTTAAAGCTTTAGGTATTTTCCACCAGTCGACTTTAAAGTAGTGCAGACACAGAACATGGCAGGTGCAAGAACAAGAAAATAAAGTAAATATATACCTAGATACTCTGTTGACGCGAAAACTAAATAGACGATTATAGGCACAATACATACATTTTATCCAAGGTTAACATAAAGTAAAGATGAGAGATTAGATCAGTTGGACACCAGAGAAGCTGAAGTAGACAACGACAATAACTACCTGACTACTGATGATTAAATTTCTGCTACTAATGATTTTTATGAAAGTGAATTCGATAAGAAAATAATATTGTGAACTTGTAAATGATGGTGTAATTATGTAATATAAAGTTATTTTGGTGATAAAATAAATAGGATGTACATTCATGAAAGATGATGTAATTGTTTAAAAACTAGTTTGGAAGGTACCAGATGCACATGAGGCCAAAAATTGGCTAATAGCCAATTTTTGGGAGCATCTCTGTGAAGTATCTGCATACACATGAGGCCGATAAGCCAGCTAAAGGAGTTATGCCAGATATTTTGACAACGTTTTTTCACACAAATGAGGCCGATAAGCCAACGAAGGAGTGTGGAAATACGTTGAGTGTATATGTTTTAGTATTAATGACCTTTGTGAAGTATCTGCATACACATGAGGCCGATAAGCCAACTAAAGGAGTTATTCCAGATATTTTGACAACGTTATTTTCACACAAATGAGGCCGATAAGCCAACGAAGGAGTGTGGAAATACGTTGTGTGAATATGTTTTTTTTTTTTTTGTAATTATAATGACCTTTGTAAAGTATCTACATACACATGAGGCCGATAAGCCAACGAAAGGAATTATGCCCGATATTTTGACAATGTTATTTCCACACAAATGAAGTCGATAAGCCAACGAAGGAGTGTGGAAATACGTTGAGTGAATGTTTTTTTTGTAATTATAATGTCCTTTGTAAAGTATCTACAAATGAGGCCGATAAGCCAACGAAGGAGTGGAACTACGTTGAGTGAATATGTTTTCTAACTGAATTTTTTTAATGTAATTATTTTCTGTGATTAAAAGAGTTGGAAGTAATTTTAAATTGATGGAACAATTTTTTATTTATTTGATGGCCGAAGCAGTTATGTTTAGTGAATTGGTATATAAACCTGAATTATTGTAGGATTTAACTTGTTAAGATTTATTTTTAGTGTATGTAGGTACGATATACTAAGATTATTGATTATTTAAAAACTAATGTAACCATGATTTTGTAAAGACTGATTTAAAAGAGTGTCCATGGAGTTTCTTGCACGTTCTTCTCCATAGGATCTACTTTTTGGAACGTGCAACTGCTGCGCTGGAGATAGGGTCAGTGAGTGTGTTTTGCTGCGGAACAACTTGCTGCTCTTGTAGCTAGCGCGGCAACTAGCTTCGTCTATTTGACTGAGAAACCTTGATCATTCAAAATGCCAGTAAGTAATAGTTCTGTTTGAAATAAAGGATTCTGATAAATTGAATGAGTGATACCATTCAACAACGAATAACATACGAGAGGACTCGTTAAATGCAGAATGGCCGACTGTTATCTTTTATTATTTTGCTGATATTCTATTTTTAAATCTGAACATCAAACTACTTAAAATGAATAAGCATTAAGTAGTTATTTCGGATGTTCCATTTTTAATATAGTTGAATTTAAAGTACTTAAAGTGAATGAGCATTAGTTTAATGTGGCGGGGATTTTTAATCTGTGGCATTCGTGATTGTTCCCGCCATGAAACGTCAACATGTTTTGGTTAAGGATTTAAGGATTATTATGAAAAATATAACGAAGCATTGGAAAGTATACTGCGCTTTATTTAACCTCCTAGCCCCTGAAGTTTTTAAGTGTAATTAAAGTTTAAATACTGTATTATTCAAGATGTACTGTATATCACGTCAGCTTCTTTAAAGATGTAATGAAACTATAAACTGCTAATTGGTGTTTAATTTTGCTATTATCTGGCTTACGTGTTGCTTGGACAGTATCAATTACCAGGACCATATATACAAACAGACCCCTATTTTCCAATAAGTTCCGTAGCCGATTCACCACAGCCCACGGATTTGTCCACTCAAGCGAATAAAGGCCATGTAACGAATTAATTAAAGTATTTAATAATGCTGTTGTATGGAAATCTCACAAACAAAACACTGTAGCATTGAGCACAACAGAAGCAGAGTTCGTTGCACTATGTGAATGTATAATGGAAACAAGTTGGATGATTAAAATACTTGTTGATTTAAATATAAAAGTAGATTTTAAATGTGAATCTGAGCTTCCGTTCCCGAGCAGTGTGGTTTATAAAGACATAAGTAAAACATTGTGTTCGTGAATGTCTGCGTATGCTCTGTATTTCTCGGCTAAAAGGTCTAAAAGGTATTTCAAGTTTCGGCACTAGAAATGTAAATGAAAAAACTATGAAAGCAAAATGTAGCAGGTAAGATTGAAGGACAAACTTAACTTTGTTGTTGAAAAAATGTTCTCCCATACATCAATGTACGTCACTGTCAATTCTTCAACCGAAAGTATAAGTTAGTAATCGTAAAAAATGATTTCATTTTCCTGTTCCTGTTCTTGTACTCTAAGATCAAACTTCTTGCCAAATTTCATGAATCAAGGTCAACGGGAAGTACCCTATTCATTTTGATTGCCTTGAGTGTCCAAATATAGTTTTTTTTGCGGCATAAACTGCTGTATCGTTTTTTTACGTTAACTTGGAAGTTTGATTTTTCACAAGATCAAAGGACTGTAGACCTGATAATATGGTTTTAATTTCCACGCGTTCCCGAGATAAAGGATCTTGATACACAGACAGATAGACGGACGGACGGACAACAAAGTGATCCTGAAAAGGTTCCGTTTTTACCTTTTGAGGTACGGAACCCTAAAAAGAAACCCGAAAAAAACAAATGAGTGTTCAAAACAATTCCAGTCAAAGCAGTAGTAGTGACTAATCTAATAATGATTATAGAAGCAGTGACAATAGTACGTGTAGTATGCCAGCGACAAAGACTTTATTTATTTTGAAATAAGTTAAGAAGAATGGGAACACAATAAACCACAACCTTATTGTTATGTTAGAAACAATAAAAATTAATCTAACGTTAAATATCGTAATATGAAACGAATGCCGATAAATGAATGCGACGGATTGTATGAGAGAAAATATTTGGAGTATACGTCAAATCGATGCAAATGGATTTTTAAAAATAATACAGCGAGTGATAATTTATACCATCAAGTTCACAGGATGTTGCAAACACATTCACAATGAGAGACAATCCACCGTACATTGTCAATGCTCTCAAAGACGAACAATCTTCAGGCACTGTGCTTCAACCAATCAGGTTTGGTATGTTTTTGACGATAAAAACGTGAATAACATACGTCTGGACGGGATCAAACTTATAGGCGGAAATCATATGTCAGTTGAGTTCAAGTCACATCAGGATGCAAACAGTTTTCTGAACAATAAAACACCCCGGATGAATTGTTTGATCTTACCCCCGTGTTGACCGTATCCCTCCCCCATGACGCCGCAGTATTGACGCAAGGTCCTAGCATGGATACGGAAACCTCAAGTCGTAAAAGGGTCGCTGGTTCGCCGCCTCCTACTACTTCTAAAATCCCTTCCAAAATCGCAAAGAATGTAATTGGCAGACATGCATTCACATTGAGAGACAATCCACCGTACATTGTCCATGTTTCTCTCAAAGACGAACAAACTTCAGGCACTGTGCTTCAACCAATCAAGTTTGATATGTTTCTGACGATGAATAACGTAAATAACAAACGTCTGGACGGGATAAAACGTTTAGGCAGAAATCGTGTGTCAGTTGAGTTCAAGTCACATCAGGATGCAAACAGTTTTCTGAACAATGAAACTCCCCGGATGAATTGTTTGATCTTACTCCCGTGTTGACTGTATTCCTCCCCCATGACGCCGCAGTACTTACGCAAGATCCTGGCATGGATACGGAAACCTCAAGTCGTAAAAGGGTCGCTGGTACTTTTAAACATACGTCTAGACGATATCAAACGTACCGTAAAATGGGGGGAATAGGGTCTAGGGGGTGAATTGGGACAAACCTCAAGCTTTATTTGCGACCTTATTCACACATTTATGTTACGTGTTACACTTTGTGGTAGGATTTAAAGGCGAACGGCAGAATTCGTACAACATACTTTTTTTGTAGTTCTGTGATAGAATTTGTACCACTTATTAAGGCAACTAAACCATTCATTTTTATGTAACATTAGTATTTTTAGAAGTCCGGATTAATTAATTATAGCAATTAAAAGATTTAAGTAATATTTAAAAACAGAAATAACAGTAAATATAATTAACCAATTATACATTATACCTTACAATGAATAATTATTGCATACAATCTTAATAATTAACCATTTAATTATAGGAATTATTTTCGCCATCAATGTTTTTTTTGTATTGGCAATTATTTTATTGACAGGTTAGGAAAATCTTTCCGAGTCTCAGTTCAGTTCTTTGCTGTTGTTTTGGATTGTGGTTTGTAAATGCATCTGAGCAATTAAGCAAATTATCTGGTATTTACGTTGAGTTGAGCTACCTGCCCCTTTCTTAGATGAAATAAAATTAAGAATCGATTAAGTAATTATAAGAACAATTAAATAAAATATGTAAGTTCCTAAAAAAACAAAGTTGTTTTATTTACCCACACTCAAAACTCCATCAGCACTTCATCATCATCATCAAACTATTGCAGACCGCTGCTGGACGTAGGTCTCTCCTTAAGTACCCTACTGAATAGTTACAATTCTCATGTCAATTTGCCAACTTAATGATAAGCAAAACACTACAAAGATAGCACCAGCTATCTAGAACATATCCTTTTTCACCAAAACAATGTTATGTGCCTACACGTAATAATATTTATTGGGACATAACCTCAAAAATAAAACTGGTTATAACTTTTAGGTCCCAACTTCTAAAAATCTAAGAATTTTAAAAGGGCTTGCCTATCGTATTGACTACCAATTAAAACAAAAAATATCCCAAAACACGATATTTTATTAGGTGTACGAAACTCCCATACAACCCTGCCGTTCGCCTTTGAAGCTTGCAATATTTTTTCTATAATCTGGCAACACTAAGGCCTCGTTTACGGAGACGCGTGGCTTCGCGCGTCGCGTGCAGTGTGGCGTCTAGCGTTGCGTTGGACGTTTTTTGCGTTCACAAAGAGACGGCGCGTGCAGCGGTCCGCGTCTTCACACGCACAAAAACAAACATATGATTAAGTACGAATTCGTTCATGGAGCCGAGGGTCATGGCGCGTCGCGTGAAGTGTAGCTGCGGACGCGGCGGTGGACGCGGCGGGCTACGCGGCGGCGGACGCGGCTAACCCTGCGGGGGGTAAAAAGGGGAGGGGGAGGAGCATGCGTGGCGTGACCGCGTGACGCATACTAGCAGTCTTGCCAGAAGGTCACTTTTGAAACCTTTTAGGTGATTTTTGAACTGCATTGGTTACTTTAAGGTTACACTAATGAAAAGGTTACTTTTAGGTGATTTTTCGGATTTGTAGAATTAACTTTTATTGTTTTACATAAAAGCAACGTGAAACGGAACGCTCGTTTTAGAATTTTTCATGTTGGTACAGACGCCAGCACATCAAACTACTCGAAACTGACAAATTTTACCAATCAACCTTGAACCTAATCGCTTTAAGCATAAGGTTGAAAATGTATTCAAGAAATTTGACAGATTTTTGTAGCTTGATCTGCTGGCGTCTGTACAATAGTCTTCGTTAGCAGCAGAACTAAAACCATAGATATAGTTTACCTAGATAACTTCTATTAAGTTGTATAGAGTAGCCCATCTTGTACTCAACATTTTTAAAGTTCGGCCGTTCAGAGAATGCGTTCCTGACACGTCGCGATTGAACTGACGACGTAACTTTGTAATGGCGTTGCAGTTACGATAAAAATATTTTTGCTGGTTGTTTACCGTTTTAACAATTGATGAGCATTAAAACAACATTATTATATCAATAATCAATGAATGTTATAATTTTGTGCCAAACTGAGTGTCAAATAACTTGGTAAACAATATTTATCTAAATCTATACTGCGCTATTACAAGGTTATGTCAGCGCTTTATATTTGTAGTGCTGTGCTAAAAATAACAGGCAAGTATCGTAATCTGTTCTTATACAGTTATACTTATAATATAAAATAATACGCTTTGTTTTTCTTTTTAAGAATTTGAAAATAATGGACTATAAGATAACTTTTATGAAATATGAAAATAAAACTATGACCAAACCGAACGCGCGAAAGAAAGTAGCATTTTTATATTTAGGTTGAAAATGGTAACCCCAAATGGCGTTCAGCCGCCATTTTGTGACGCTAAAACAGTCGTCTGTTGTCGTTTCGTGCGCATAGACCACGTTCTTCAAGTGTTTTCGATCTGTTTTTGTTTGATTACCCGGCTTTCGTTTAATGGACTGTTTCTGCTTTTCAAATTGACATCGGCGCTAAATCGGACTTCGATTGTGTTTTGTATTGCGTTCTTTTTACTTTTGGTGCATAATAATGCCTAAACATGGACAAACATTGAAAAGTGGAGCCCGTGAGTTAATCATCAAGCTGCAAGATTACTTTGAGCGGGAGCGGCAAAATTGCGGACTCCTGGTACCTGTCGAACAAGTACAAGAACGCGTCTCTCAGGCGCTTGGAGTTAGCAAACGAACGATAACAAATATTAATAAAGAAAAGTTCGGCTCGACTGGCTTGGAAGATAATATTTTACGTACTCCGAAGAAGAAACGTAGAACTAAACCCGTGACAGATATTGACACCTTTGACGCCGATGCAATCAGAAATCATATATATGGTTACTATTCCAGAAATGAATATCTCAACAGGAAGCAGCTTTTGGCATCGTTAAGAGAAGCTGGACTGTTTAGCGGGGGTAAAACTGCTTTAACCAAAATCTTAAATGATATTGGTTTTTCGTATAACAAAACAGACAAAAGAAAAATTTTATTAGAACGATACGTCATAATTTTAAAACGGATAAGTTTTATGAGAGAAGCAAAAAAAATTGATAACTGAGATAATGTAGTGTTCATTGCCGAGACATGGCTAAACGCCAATCACACGGTTTCCCGTTCTTGGACGGATGATACACAAGCGTCGACGTCAAAAGTACCAATGGGTAAGGGGGCCCGTCTGATAATATGCCACGCAGGTTCTGCAAAATACGGCTTTGTGGAGAACGCGTTACTGGCATTTCAATCAAAAACCACAAATGACTACCACGAGGAAATGAATGCCACTACATTTAAAGAGTGGTTCCAGAACGTGCTTTTGCCCAGCCTACCAGAGCTTTCTGTAATATTCATGGATAATGCCTCCTATCACTCGGTTCAAATACAGAAACCACCTACCCAAGCTAATAAAAAAGAAGAAATGGTGGCTTGGTTACAAGCAAAAGGTATTGACGCAAATATGCAGATGCTAAAAGCAGAGCTAATTAAATAAGTTAAAGAAAATAAAGCGGCAAATGTGCGATACGAAATCGATGAACTGGCTCTGGAGTACGGTCATCGCGTTCTAAGAATTCCACCGTATCATTGCCAATATAACGCGATCGAGCTAATCTGGGCGCAAATAAAAGGTTACGCCGCCCGCCACAATACTTCCCCGACATTCAGCACGAAAAAGATGATGACCCTATTAAAAGAAGCCTGCGGGGAAGTCACAAGAGATGACTGGGCAAAGGTTGTTGAGAAGACTAAAAACCTGATTTTGGAACATTTTGACCGAGATATGAGGATTGATTCTGTTATTGATAATAATATCGATGGCAGCAAAGTAGAAACGGACATCTACATTTTTGTGAAAATGCTTTTTTTACAAAAATGAGCTTATTTCAACCCTATCTACAAGTCTGTATTAAAATTATTTCAATTTTCAAAATAATAAAAAAATCTGGTACGTAAATAAGGACATCAATACTCGATTTTAAAAAAGCATCGCAGTAGAAACGGACATTTGAATTTGTCCGCCTTTACTTCGGAGCTTTGACAGATGAATGAAACGTCAACAAAAACATCAGTCACTTGTCACATTCCAGCGTGCGTATTTTCGTGCCTTTTTATTGAATTTACATTGTCTGCCGCATTCTACCTTCAATTAAATATTAAAATATCAGTTAACGTTTGAAAATGAGTGCCTCAAGGAACAAATTACTTTAAAATATGGCCCAAAAAGGTGTACAAAAGGAAATAAATGAGATTTCGGATTTGGCAAACTTCAAGAAAACAATGCAAAATACCTACGAAGGTGAGTACCTGTGACTGTGACACAGTTATGTACTAATAACGGCAGTGATTACAGTTAATTATTAGTGCTAGTTATGAAATCTTAGTGTGAATAATAAAATTTATTTGGAGGTTATGGTCCGACGTTGACACGGACATCTGCCACTTGTTCGTTTATACGTCGTACTTTTTGCATATGTCTCAATCTATGAATGTATGATTTCTTGTTTTTATGTGGAAATTCATAGTTTTTTTTCTTTAAATAATTATACTATACTGTAGGTATATTGGTTTCACACATTTTTATTTTTTTTTTCTTTTAGACTCGGACACAGAAAAAGGAATAGAGCCCTTGGTTTACTTAGTTCATACTTGATGGGCAGACAGGTTAAAGTTCAGATAAACGGTGTAAACTCACTAGGGTCGGAAACGACAATGGGCGTTCCTCAAGGTTCAATATTGGGTCCATTCCTTTTTTTAGTTTACATAAATGATTTGCCCCAATTACTTAAAAATCAACCAAAGATGGTATTATTTGCGGATGACACATCACTAATATTTAAAATAGACCGACGTTCACAAAATCTTGACGACGTCAATAGTTCTATTCATCAGGTCCAAAATTGGTTTACGGTAAACAACTTGGCTCTAAATAAAAAAAAAACTAAATGTATTAGATTTTCTTTACCAAATGTTAAAAGTAGCGAATGTGACATCATGTTGAATGGAGAAAAACTGGAGTTCATTAATCAAACGGTTTTCCTAGGTATCACATTGGACGAGAAATTACAATGGGGGCCTCATATAACATCTCTTGCGGGTCGTTTAAGCTCAGCCGCGTATGCTGTTAGAAAGATAAGACAGTTAACAGACGTAGAAACCGCACGTTTGGTCTACTTTAGTTACTTTCACAGCATTATGTCGTACGGTATTTTGCTGTGGGGTCGGGCTGCTGACATTGAATCCATATTTATTTTACAAAAGAGAGCTGTCAGAGCCCTTTATAATCTGCGTCGCCGTGATTCTCTTAGGGAACTTTTTAAAAAGATTAATATTATGACAGTCCCTTGCCAATTCATTTATGAAAATATTATGAATGTGCGGAAAAATCGACATCTTTTTAGTAAAATTAGTGATAGACATAATTTTAATACTAGAAATAGAGACAAATTAGATCAACCATTTTTTAGATTAGCTAAAGTCCACACTTCTTTCATGGGGTATTGTGTTAAATGTTACAACAAAATACCTACTGATATATTAGAACTAAATGAAAGAAAATTTAAAACTTATGTTAAAAGTACACTTTGTAAACAAGCATATTACAAATTAGAAGATTACATTCAGGATAAGAATGCTTGGAAACATGCTGGTCCTGCTCCATAGGACAATCAAGGGTGTAGACAAAATCAAACTGGTTGATTTATGAATTAACTTTATAGATGGGTTCTTTTTTGTGTTTTTATTTTCTGTTTAATTGGTAGTTATTAAGATTATCTGTAAATATGTGAGTACCATTTAACTATTTTTTTTTTTTTTAGAAAAGGAATAAGTACCTCTGCTGGTTATACTTTGTTCTTATAAGTGGCATACTCTGGGTGTATCGTCCTCACATAATATTAAATTGATTTTTGTATACCAAATTTTGTAAAGTCGTTATTTGAAAAGAGTAACTATGGAGTTTCTTGTCCGTTCTTCTCCATAAGAATCTACCTTTCCGAATGGACAGTAGAGTCACTTTATTAATATATTTTACTGAACTGTAAATGCTGACGTTCAAAAGTGCCGTTTAATGGCCTAATTGAAATAAACGTTTTTGACTTTTTGACTTTTGACTAAAATGAATTAATTCAGTTAAGTGATCTACAAGCAGAGAAGTACGGCAATTTAGATAATATAGGATCGTTTGATAACAGCAGGTTAGTGACATTTATTAAAGCTACTTTTAATTAAGTCTGGAATGTATATTTTTAATGTATATATTGCTTACAGCTTACCGCTTTTGGGAAATACCATGCTTGAACAGATCTTAGCTGATGATGACGAGCAACACAGTGCGTTTTTACCTATTACGAGCTCTGCTGAAATACATTATAATCCAAATGCTAATCCAGCTAAATTAACTGATTGCCTTCGATCGCGCTCTATTACACCCATACCTCCTGAGTTTATTTCGTTTGAAAACGAGTCGCAGTTGCCAGAAACTACTTCTGAAGCTGATGTTATACGTTCATTCAGTCCACAAATCACTTCACCATCCATGTTAGTCACTGATACTAGTGCAACATCATCAGCAAGCGGCGCTTCCAGTGAATGCTCTTCACCTTCGTCAACAGTTATGTCTGGTAGAAAACGACGTAAATTTACAATTGATGTTACAAAGAGAAGGAGGAAGTGCAGAAAAGAGAATTGGATTGATACAAGAAGAAAATTATTGCTAAATCTTGGTAAAACACACTTATCACGGAATGGTAAAGAACAAAAACAAAAGGATATGCGTCTCTCGTGCGAAAACTGCAAATTGAAGTGTCGCACAAAAATAAGTGAAGAAACAAGACGAAAAGTATTTGATTTATTTTGGGGTCTGGGTAATCATGTTAAACAATGGGAATTCATTGGTAAATATACAAAACGTTACACAAAGAAAAGAATCACGACTGATAGCGAATCAAAACGTAATATGAGCGTTCATTATTTCCTACCCATCATACTATCAATAAATGAGAATAACAGTGAGGTAAAAGTTTGCAAAGTTATGTTTAAAAATACTCTTTGTATTAGCAACCAGTTCATTCAAAGCGCAATGGGTATGATAAAACAACAGGTTTTTGTAAAGAGGATCGGCGAGGTGTTCATGGCAATAAACTAAAATTGCTCACTGAAACAGTTATCCAAAGCGTATGTGATCATGTTAAAAGTTATCAACCGGTAGCATCTCATTACACCCGCAAAGATACCAATAAACTGTATTTAGACAACTCATTAAACTTCAGTATCATGTTCAAAATGTACAAAACATGGGCTCAAGAAAAAAACCTCACAGAAGTTGTCAATACATTGAGACAGTACAGAGATGTTGTTAATTCCCACATGAATGTAGACTTCTTTGTGCCAAAAAAGGATCAGTGTGATCAGTGCACTGCTTATAAAAATAATCCACCAAATGAAAATGAAAATCAAATTACGTACGACAAACACATTCAAAACAAAAATGTAGCCAGATCGTTGAAAACAGAAGATAAGCAACAATCTCAGAACAGTCCCTCAAATATCGCAGCTGCAACATTTGATTTTCAAAAAATCTTAAACTCTCCTCATGGTGAAGTTAATTCGTTTTATTATAAAAGAAAATTATCTGTTTATAACTTTACCGTCTTTGACATGGGTCTAAAAAAAGCCATTTGCTACATGTGGGATGAGACAACAGCTAAAAGGGGGTCAAATGAAGTATCCAGTTGCCTATACAACTACATAAAGAGAAAAAGCCAAGAGGGAGTAAAGGATATACGCTTATGGTCGGATAATTGCGGAGGCCAAAACCGGAACCGTATCGTTTTTGCTATGTATTTACATGTTGCTAAAAATTTTGGTGTTCGCATTTGTCATAGATTTTTAGAAAAGGGTCATACGCAGCAAGAAGGTGATAGCGTACATGCATTAATCGAACGAACCTCCAAAAATAAAATGATTTTTTCGCCGCAAGAGTGGTATACCTGTGTACGCTGGTGTAAAACAAACGATCAACCCTATGAAGTTGTGGAGATAAATCAAAATGATATCTTGGATTTTAAGTCTACTCTTAGTCATCACAAATGGGTAAAAAATGAAGATGGGGACAAAGTAAAATGGAATCAAGTGCGCGAAATAGTGGTGGAACACAGACAACCCGATAAAATATTTTATAAATACGATTTGAATGAGAGATCAGCCATGTGTATTATCAGTTCTAAGAGGACAAGCAGACGAGTTTTACAAGTCAATAATGCTCAAGAACTTGGAAAAGTTTATGGTGAAACTTTACCCATTACTACAGCTAAATACAAGGACTTAAGTCTTTGTGTCAACAAAATTTAATCCCACCAAGATACCATGACTTTTATAAAAATATTAAGCGTAGCAGCGCCATGGAAGACTCAGAAGCTGCTGATGGCGCTGAATTCGAAGAATAACTTCGTTTTTCGTGCCTAATCATTAACGTTTTGATCTCTTTTTTTTTCCTACTAGAAGTAATAAGAATAATTATAGTGTTGATTTTGCTAAGTTTAAAATATTTTATTTTATTTTGTTTCTTTTTTAATTTTGACTTAATAGGACTTTTTTTAGTAAAATATCCCATTGTCAATGTTGCTCTTGATAATAAATAAAACATAATAACATATCTAAAATTTTTATTTTTAAAATATACATTTTACGTGGTTTGGGAACTAAATAAATGAGTTTAACTGATAGACATTGATGGAGTTCAGTGGTAAATAACTCATTTATTGATAATAACAAAATGTTAAATGCGATGTAAATAAAGACATCTACAAAATTTGGTCAAAAAAAGAGGAATACTGTTTGCACGTTGCTTAGATTTTCTTTAGATATCCTTGAAAGTATTACTGGAGATTATTATCTTAGTTTATTCGATATTTTAAACGAAATGGGCGCTTTTTTATTACAACGTATAAACGGATAACAGGCAGATGTCTTCTTCTACGTTCAAGTTTTTTCAGAGTAAAAAAAGACCTCTACATTATTTCAGAAAAACAACGATATAGCGATAAAACTTAATACACAATTTATAAAGAAGGTTATTTTAATGCATCATAGAAAATTTCATGTTAATCGGTCAATAACTGTCAAAATGGCCACTATTTTTTACTAAATCAGCTATCCTGGAAAATTGCGATTTTGTAGATGTCCGTTTCTACTTTGCTGCCATCGATATAATTATACATGTAGGCAAAGATGATGAAGACACCACCTCCTCAAGCGAATCGGAGTCTGATTAATATTCTGTACGCACATTCAATTCAATGTACTTACTTTATTGCATAGAAATACAGATTGTAACTTTGTAACAAAGAATAAATAAAACAATTTTATTATATGAATATTACCTTTTTTTGGTTTCCACTTAAATAACTAAAATATAAATTTTAAATGATTCCGCCAATTTAAAACGAAAATAATCTTAAAATAATGCGGCGTTTCATTTTGGAGGAACGGTAACGAACTCAGTGTTATGTTGTGCCCATCACTAGTCGTGACTAACTGATAGGTGTCAGGAACGCATTCTCTGAACGGCCGAACTATAATGGAAATATTTCATGTGACAAAAAGAGATAGCAATAGCATTCCCGACCGTCTTGAAACGCCGCGAGCTACCTGCCGAGAATCGCCATATTGTTTGTTAACCAGCTGGTTAACACATTAGTCTACCAATTTTATCAAAAATACTGTCAGATTGTGAAAAATATTGTGGTTTGAGTGCGGCTTTCGTTTTGCCATGAACAATGGCGTGTGACTGTGCCCGGTTGACAATAACTTTGTACTACAACCCGTTATTGTACCTGCTTAATATACATATCTATGGTGCAGTCAGACATACAGGTAATATTCAGTAAAAAAATATTTATAGTATCAATTTACAAATTTTAATACCTTTCCAGTAACAAAATATGAAAGGTTATTTTTGCATACTAGTTTGCAATCGGCAACGAAGGCGAGCGAGTGTATTTTGTGATCCAAAATGAACGACGAGGAAACTTAAATGTTTATAACAGCAGTCCAAAACCGACCAGAGTTGTGGAAAGCTAGTCATCCACTACATAAAAATAGGATTGTGTAAAACGAAAGTGGACAGAAGTGTCTGGAATCGTTGGTAAAGGAGGTAAGAAGATAAACAAAAAATATGTATAATATGATCAACTCTGTTATTAATATACGTGTGATTTAATATTTATAATCAATTCTCACAAAAGTAAGACATAAATGTGTTACGAACATTGATTGCATTGGTGGTAGCTGCGTTGTATCTTCTACGAGTATGATGGCGATTTCTATTACTTTGTATCCGTATTGTGATATTGTACTCTTTGTCGATGTCCCCATCTATGTCTCGTATTATATTATGCAGAACGCATATGGCTTTAAGAATTATACAAGAATGTTCATAATTGGTTTCTATAGGTTTGTTTAAAATTCGCCATTTTGCATTTATTATACCAAAGGCACACTCAACACATTTTCTAGCACGACTGAGACGGCTATTAAAATATTCTTTGTGGGTATTTAAATTTCTTGATGGAAATGGACGTAATAAATGAGTTTTCAAAGGATACGCCTCATCCCCTATAAGTACGTATGGTAAACAATTAGATGTTTCTGGTATATGTGTCCGGTGGTATGTTGTATCTGCCACTTTCTATCAGTTCATTTATTACTGAATAATGAAATGTTCCACCATCACTTTGTCGACCCCTGCCACCTATCTCCACTGCGATGAATCTCTTATGAGCGTCAACTACTGCTTGTAATATAACAGAAAAACAATCTTTATAATTGTAGAAACTAGATCCTGTATTTGATGGACACTTTATTTTGCAATGTTTTCCATCTATTGAACCAATGCAGTTAGGAAATCCCCACAGAATAAAATAGTCGTCAGCAATCTTTCTATGATCTTCTTCTGTTGGTTGTGGCATATGAATACTAACTAACTCTGTCCAGATTGCTAGACAGGTTTCGATTATTATCTTTGATACAGTTGATTTTCCCATACGATACTGATATGCTATCCTACTAAATTGAATGCCGCTGGCTAGATAGCTGAAATAAAATAAAGTTCCATTAAAATATCTTCAAATACGAGTAGTACACAAGGCGACAGATCAACCTACACTGAACTAAGGTAAGCAGAGCTCAGACAGATCGGAGGCGCGCAAGTGCAGCTTTTACTGGTTAAGGTAGGTTGATCTGTCGCCGTGTGTACCCTTTGTAAATAAAGGCTGCCTTTATATTTTTGTCTTTCTTCTGTTTTTCAGTGGCTGATTCAAAAAAAAAAATGGAAAAGTCTTCGTGATAACTTTGGAAAAGAAATTTAAAAAAAGCGATCTGGCGCTTCAAGAGAAGAAACGGAGTGGGTTCCCCAGTGGAAATTTTTTAATTCAATGGTTTTCCTTCAAGATGAAGTTATGCCAGAACAAGGTTCTGGTAACCTGAATTTGCCACTAGAAAATTCATCTCAAGAAGACATATCGGTTTCTACTGGATCACCTACAGCATCGCTCTCACACCACAATTTATTAGACGATGATAATAAGAATACATTGGCGTCAAATCAATCTCTTGAAAGCAACATGTCATTTGATGGAAGCGCACATTCAACAAGACCTCGTCTAGCTGACCAAAGACAACAAATGCTAAGATTAGAAGAAGAGAAAATTGCTTTAATTAAATCACGAATTGTAGAATCTAAAAAGGAAGAACAATTAAAAACTGATGAAGATTATTTGTTTTTGATGAGCATTCTGCCATCAATGAAAAGACTGTCAAATTATCAAAAACTTAGTTTTCGGCATAAGATTACTGAAATAATGTTGGAAATGTCATACGATGAGTATGCCAATAATATGTTAAATGACAGATATCAGCCACAGCCTCAATATTTTACGTCTAATTGAACCAATGTGCCTTCAGCGTTAACAACTACATCTCAACCCCAATATTTATCGTCTAATTCAACCAATGTGCCTTCTGCGTCAACAACTTCATCTCAACCCCAATATTTATCGTCTAATTCAACCAATGTGCCTTCTGCGTCAACAACTTCGTCTCAACCCCAATATTTCACTTTAGACTCAACCGTTATGCCTTTAACGTCAATGACTGTGTCTCAACCCGAGTTATCATTATTAGGAAACGTAAATCAGGAAGAAGAAATACATAACCCCAACAAATATCAAACCAATACTTAAGAATAATGATGATACCATATTAATTAATATTTAAATGATATTTTTTGTAACAACTTATTACTACTACTAACTAATTACACTAAACTGTTCATAAAAATATGTGATAATACTGATTATTAAAGAAATTAAAAACTAAATTATGTTTTTACTTACCTAAGGGTCATAAATAGTTTTTCTTCAGGGCAAATATTGCTGTAAGGAGCAGCTATGCGGTGTTGTATTTTATTTAATATATAATCAAAGGCCTCAACAGACATTCGTGTATATCCACGAAACATGTCATAACCTTTTGATCTTACTGATTGGTAAAGAGTTGCATATTCTCCAAATTGTTCCCGTTCGCCTAATGTAAATCTAGGTGCTGCTCTAACGGTAAATAACAAACTTTTTAAGCAATTATTGTCTTCAAGCAATAATAAGTCTAAATCGTCCATATTTACACACACGTTTGTTCGTTGTTACTATTCGAACAAGACTGCCCAGGACACAAGAAAGCTGGCGCTGCGCACGACGCTGCGACCGACGCCGCGTGCGACGCGGCGTCGTCATCCGCAAATAATGCTACATTTCAAACAAACGCGTGTAAAAACGCCTCTCCGTAAACGCTCTCATACAACGCCGTAAGTTTGAATTTAGTGCGGGTCGCGCCTCCGCACGCGACACTCGAAGCCACGCGTCTCCAGAAACGAGGCCTTAGTCATCCTGTCATAAGTATTAAAAAAAAAACGTACTTCAAAACATTGGGTCAAAGTTGTGTGAAATTTGCTCCGTAAATTTTTTTAATTTTCTCTGGTCTTTACTAGATTTGTACTAGAAGTGAAGTTTTCACCGTTATTTTCAGTTGTTTGGGAACGGATTAAGCTATAATGCAAGTGATATAATCTTATTGTTTTTCCTATTTTAACACAGTTTAACAAATTCTTACTAAAGTAAACTTGAACAATAATTGGGGGGATAAGGGTCGAACTATGGGGTGTATAGGGTCGTAGATGAGGGGAATCGGGTCAGGAATGGGTTTAATAAGTACCCGATTAGGGTTAATTGGGACGGCTATGGGTGAATTGGATTTTTGTTTCTAGGGTTGTCGCAATCTCTAAATTACATTGAATCTGACTGAGTATCTTTAATGATTGATTAGTTGATTAATAATAATTGATAATTGATATCTACGTAATTTAGGCGATATTTAAATTGTTTGATATTAGCAGGAGGCTCTGTAGTTTCTGCCTATCCCCATGGGGAACACGCGTGAATTTATTTATACATAAAGTATACATATTTCAATTTTATTGTTTTTTTTACCTCATATTATTTTTTGTTGTTGTTTTAGTTATACCCTAATACATAATGTCACGAGTATATAAGCCAAGACCTGGTGGAAAACAATATAAAAAATATGACGAGACTGTAATGAAACAGGCGCTCGATGAGCTAACTTTAAATCGTGATGCAACAATCAGATCTATAGCAGAAAAATATAGTATTAGCAGATCAGTTTTACAGAGGCATAGCAATAGACAAATGAGGTCACCAGCAGGCCAAATGGCACTTACTAAAAAACAGAAGATTACATTGTGCTGAATCTGAACACTTATGCTGAATGGGGATATCCTTTAGATTTATATATAAAGTTATTTAGATATGTTAGGGATTACGCACAAAGATTTAAAAATAATTTGCCCGGGAGAGATTTTGTCTTCAATTTTTTGGAACAACATAAAAGTACAATTTCGGAGAGGCTATGTCAAAACATTAAACGCGCTAGAGCAGCCACATCACCAACCATTATCAATAACTATTTTTCGGAATTAGAAAAATCACTTGAAAATGTGCCACTGGGCAATATTATTAATTATGATGAGACAAATTTGTCGGACGACCCAGGCCGTCACAAAGTAATAACGAGGCGAGGATGTTAATATTCAGAACGTGTTTTAAATCATTCTAAAGCTTCAATTTCGCTGATGATGGCAGGAACTGTAGAAGGATAGCTATTACCACCGTATGTGATTTATAAATCCACAAACCTACATGATACGTGGGTGAAAAATAGACCCGTAAACGCAAGATGTAACCGGACGTCGTCAGGGTGGTTTGATGCAGAAGTGTTTAAAGACTGGGTCAAAGAAGTGGTCATTCCATTTTTTTAAAATAAGCAAGGGAAAAAAGTCTTGATAGGCTATCGATAACCTATCGTCTCACTTATCAATAGAATTAATAGATATCTGTAAGAATTTTGACATTCATTTCGTCTCTTTACCGGCAAATTCAACAAATCTCACGCAGCCGCTGGATGTGGCGTTTTTCCGCCCGATGAAAGTAGCCTGGCGTCAAATTCTTCAAAAATGGAAAAAAAACGGACGGTCGTTCACTATCATGTCTACCAAAAGGTTGCTTCCCAAGGATGTTAAAGTTGCTCATGGATCAAATTAATAAAAATTCGGAAAATAATATTCGGGCTGGATTTCGTACGACTGGTAAGCATTATAGTGAATACAGATAATTCACTTTACTATGTTTTCTTTAATAAATCAAAGTATTCTGAAATAAATAATAATTATATGAATGTTCCTTTATTAGGTATCAGTCCATTAAATCTTAATGAAGTGTTGGCAAGATTACCGGAAGAGACGCAGAATGATGAAGAGGTTAAAAAAGCTATAGACAAGTCAGTTTTAAATTTATTAAAAGAAATGCGATACGGAAATATAAATATTAAAGAACCAAAGAATAAAAAAAAATCGATGTTATTTCAGGTAAATAATTAATTCTTGATAAATCGCCATTATACACATACACGCAATCACTCACATGCATTAGACCTTACACACAGTAGGTGCCTAATACACATACACGCAATATCTCAAATGCATTCATACTTACAGATAGTAGGTACTTAACTCACAAAAAGCTCTCAAATTTCATTCACAAACACACATACACTGACCTACATTTTATGTCCTTACAACAATATTTTTTACATATTCGAATTTCAAGTCGAAGTGTTACACACGAGGACGTAGAAAGTTACGCTGATATAGATACGGAACCTGAAATAAAAAAGAAACGAGTCCGAAAAATAAATAACACAAAAAGTGCTAAAGGTAAAAGTGTAAGAAAAAAAAACAAAAAAATATGTGATGAAAAAGAAAATAAATCGCCATCGCCAATTGATAGAAAACAAATCACATTGTTCAAAGGCATTCGAAGCAATCATAACTGAAACGAACAATTTAACCGCATCTGATAATGATCAAGAACAGCGTAATGATTGGCGTGATATAGAAGTTGAAAAAATACCCGTTGTGCTAACAGAAGATTTACAATTGTATGAAGAACCTACAGATTTGAAAGGAACAAATGTGACAAACAAATGTGAGAAACAAATCTGATAGAAATTGAAAATGAACACGCCAGTACTAGCACTACAAATGAACCGAACATTATTATTAATAGTAATACAAAAATACCTTCAGAACAATAAAATTAACAAAACTTTTTCCGAAAAATCCAACAAAGCAAACTTTGAAACCAGTAGCCATAAACAAAAAAAATAATTTAACACGTTGTATGCTTTGCGGCCCACCGGTGAGCTTTGTTTAGTATTCCATTGGAGCCAAGATAAAATCATGAAGTTAGTATTTTTTATCAAATTGAGATTTTCATCCTAAAGTTTATGAAATGCGGTAATTTGTATAGAAAATAAAAGTTAGCAAATTTTACCGTCTAGTTTAAGCGATATTGTAAAAGGCTCACGGGTGGGTCGCGTGGCCTCTGACAACGGAATAAAGAATTTCCGTTGGCGGGGGCCGCGGGGTCACGCTACGGCTCACCCCGCGCGCCCGCCACACGGACACTCTACATTACCCGGTCATAATCCGCACTGCGTTGTCAAGTAAGGTTATTATGTTACGCTCCTCCTGCGAAAAAGGATTTTGAAGACTTTGAGTTGACACAAGAGGAGATAACACAGTTAGAAAACATAGAAATAAATCTTTTGAACTGTAGTTTCCGAAAAGATTCAGATGGAGACGTTCAACCAACGACAAGAAGATGCCGGAGAATTATAATGTCAGAAAGTGAGGATAGCGATGATAAAATCTTAAGTAGGATCGATTGCCAATATTGGTGAGTTTTTTTTACGCTTTTAATAAAGTCACTTGTAACTAACTAACTAAGTAGTAAAATCTTGTAATTCGCTTTGAATATTAGATACATCTGATTGAGATGCGCCGAGTACCTAATCGTTTCAGTTTACATAGATAAATCACCAAAATTTAATTTTATTTAGGATACCAATAAATATTGCTTTATTTTTCGATATGTGTTTACTACTTCCGTAGTCAGTAATGACAAGCATGTCAGATTTGGCGTTGCTATCACTGAATCTGGGGTTCGTTTCTGAACTGGGTGTAGGGTAACGTCGTTATTTCTAATTTCTTTATGTACTTATTTAGGATAAGAGTTGATGTTCTCCTTTTATTTAGGTAGGTACCTAAGTGTCAATACAGGTTATTAGCAGTTTTTAAACCCCTGTTGTACATACAAACCTGTTTTCACACGGCTAAACTAAGTCTAGTATTTGGTGTGATAAACGTAATACGCGGTTACTCGGCCCACCACTAGGAGGTACTTCTAATACACCTTTAGAATGAAACTTTACAAATATAACATATATTTAGCCACATACAGTAGTATAATATCGCATCGCGGTAATGACGGTATTCATTACAAATATTTTAATTATGAGTGCTATTATTTTATTAGATATATTTTTATTGTTCAGGTAATACACCGCCATCGGAGACTGGTCAAAGCCTAAAGGTAATCAACGTAAGTAATCCCTTTTACTGAACATCCTGGCTTGCCCACGCACCTTCGCTCAAGCATGTCTAACGCATCTCCAGCTGACTTTTTTCAACTACTAGTTCCTGACAGTCTTTTTCAAGAAATTGCTGACCGCACAAACCAATTTGCTATTAACAAAATTGCCAGATCAGAACAAGCTTCACGTTTTGCAAGGCTTCGAAAATGGGTTCCTACCGATCTTGAGGAAATAATTTTTTTTTTGGTTTAATCTTATTTATGGGCAATACAAAGCTTCCTAGGTTGGCGGAATATTGGTCCACGGATAATATCGTAACTCATCCTTTTCCACGCACAATAATGCCACGTATCGCTTCGAATTAATATTACAAATGCTTCATTTTTCGGAAGACGATGAAGTAAACAAAAAGATCGCCTCCATCGTATTCGATATCTTTTGCAAATATTAAATGAACAATTTCAGAAGCATTACACAACCGGAGAAGACCTTTGTATTGACGAAAGCGGTGTCCCGTTTCGTGGCAGAATTGTATTTCGTCAATACAACAAACAAAAACGCCACAAATACGGCATCAAAGAATTTAAATTATGTTGCATTCCTGGATACACTTATAAAGTAAATGTTTACGCAGGAAAAAGCGATGAAACAACAAATACTACTCCATATTATGTTGTCATGGATTTGCTAAGTGGCCTGTTAAATAAAGGCCCTTTACACTGATAACTGGTAATAAAGTATTGAATTAACCAAGGCTCTGCTAGAAAATAAAACTCATTTGGTGGGCACTATTCGAAAGAACCGGAGACACTTGCCCAAAACAGTTATAAGTGCTAAACTCAAGAAGGGAGAATTTATTGCCCAAGAAAATAAACATGGAATTACAGCAATGAAATAGAGGGAGGGACAAGAGAGAAGTTTTGGTTTTGTCAACCAAACACTCAGACCGATTTGTAAAAATAAAAAAGCGTCAGGGTAATGTAGTAATGAAGCCACAGATCATAACTGACTATAACACAGCCAAAGGCGCAGTCGATTTATCAGATCAGATGGCGGCATATTCGTCCCCATTGAGAAAATAGGTGAAATGGTATAAAAAGCTGGCAATAGATTTATTGTTAAATACTTCTATGGTAAATGCTCTGACATTGTATAAATCGGTGACTAAAAAAAACATACAAATAGTGGATTTCAAAAGGTCTGTAATGATTAAACTTTGCGGAGTCTTACAAAATGCTGCGCCTATAGAAATACCGAAAAGAGTAAAAAACACACCCTGGAAAAGAAAGACGGTTTGGCTAGAAAAGTAAGAAGAACATGTCGTCAATGTTACACAGAAAACGTGCTAACAACGAGCAAACAGGCTAAAATAAAAACCAAAAAAGTATCTACTTATTAGGAGTGAGGCGTATTTATCATAACAGATAGAAACAACAGATATTTAAAAATAACAGATAACAACTGTTCCTACCAATATTGCTTATCTGTTACTTAAAATAACAGACTCTCAACTACTGTTACTGTTACTCCAATACATCAGTCTCCAGTCCACACAGTCATGTTACCATGGTTGTTACTTTCCATACACACTCACACACACAAAGGAAGGAAAATATCAAGGATATTAATTTCTCTCTTCCTCATTAAATAAAGACCCTTGCTAGAAAGAGAAACGCCTATTATTTAATTCTTAATATGTTTACTTCTCACTCTTACTAAAGCGGTTAAACTACACTAGAAAGAGAAGCTCTTAGTATTTATAATCCGTAAAATACAGTTGGTGATCTGATAAGAACCAACATATTCTAAAAAGTGACTCTTAAATTTGATAGTGTTACTTACCTGTTACTGCCCAGTTACCATTACAAAAAACTTAATGGCAATTTCTCCGAATGCCTATATTGTCTTTGGTTTGACGGAATTCATCGCAAAATATTCCAGGTTTATACGATTTTATAGTGAACAAAGATGAAATCAATTTAATTGAAAGTAATTTGCCAGGTTTGTTTTTTTATGTTGACTTAAAAATTCTTTTAATGCAATGTTATTTTACAAAAAGATGCAACTAAATAAAATTACAGTGATCGTGTACGGATGCCTTTTTTCTACATTGTCTTTGGTTTGACGTTTGACGGGATTGGTCGCAAAATGTTCCATAATATGTACGACTTTATTGTAATAGTGATAAAGATGATATTTAATTGAAATAATTTGGCTGATTTGTTTGTTGACATTTTTAAAATTTGAATTTTTAATTCTGCTTTCTTTCTTGCGATAGATTGTGAATACTGAATTTTTTAAAATATTTGTCAACTCAGTTTTTACGGTGTGTTTATGTAGTTTAGTGTTAGTGTTCATATTCGATTTATGTATTAGTATAGTTTTTTAGTTTAGGTTTTTCGTTTTAAAGTTAATTAGTTAGTTCTTTTAGTATAGGTTGTTATATTTTTTTTAAATTAGGTGTTTTGTGAACAATAAAACGTTTTAAAAACAATGGCGAATGTACATAGAAGAGTAAGTGTTGTGTGGGACCATTTCGTGGATATAGGTGGTCAATACGCGACCTGCAATATTTGTAAAGCAAAATTGTCTTTTCGAGCGTCTGTGACCAATCTTAAGAAACATATAGACAGGAAGCATCCCACGGTTCGGGTGCTTGACAGAGTTGGTAGTTCCAGTGCCAGCGGCCAATTATTACTGCCATCTCAGTCACAAGCAGGACCATCAACCGAGCCAACTCCCCAGTCATCAGCCGCACAGCCACCCCAGTCATCAAACACGCTACCATCCCAGGTATTATCACATCCGCAGTTACAGCCACCGCCAAGGAGAACATATGGCCATCAGCCTATTACAAATTTTGTACCCAGACGAGGCAATAATATAAAAACGGAGATAGATAAAAAAATTGTGAATATTTTTATAAAAGATTTTCAGCCCTTTAGGATGGTTGAAGATGTTGGGTTTCGGGAGCTGATAGAATACGCGTTCCCAAATTATACCATTCCTACTAGGAAATATTTTTCCAACACTATGTTGCCAGCAGCTTACGAAAAAGTAAAAACAGACCTGAAAGAAATCGTTAACAGACAAGTAAAGTCGCTATGTATCACAGTAGACATTTGGACATCCTGCACAAACGACTCGGTGCTAGCCGTGACTGGGCATTATATCGAGGAGGAAGAGTTTGCCCTAAAATCTTTCCTGTTAGACTGTGTTCCTCTTCTGAATGCCCATACGGCAAAATATTTGGCAGAAACAGTAAAAACCACATGTCAGGAATGGAATGTGGCGCATAAAATACTTTTGGCCGTATCAGATAATGGCGCCAACATTAAAAGCGCTATTGAAAGAGAACTGGGGTGGAAACATTTCCCATGTTACACCCACACCTTAAATTTAGCTGTTAGTGACATCTTGAAGAACCAGGAAATTGCTGAATTGCTGAACAAAATTAAGGGAATAGTGCGGCACTTTAAGCAAAGTAATGTTGCTTGGGAAAAGCTGAAACGGTACCAGGAACAAGCCGGCACCACGGCTAAACGGCTCTTACAAGAAGTTCCAACGAGGTGGAACTCCACCTATTATATGCTCCAAAGATGTGTGGAACTCAGAGAACCCCTAAATAGTGCAATGGTAAACCTTGGGATGAGCCCCATTTCCAGTTACGAGTGGCAAATCTGTCGAGAATTATGTCAGATACTCCATCCTTGCGAAGAAGTCACACGCGAGTTAAGTGGGCAAAAGTATATAACCGGCAGCCTAGTGATTCCGATAACAGTAGGGCTTATAAAAGCATTAGAACAATTGGGCGTACAAAATGTTTTTATGCCAGATGTAGACGGGTTACGTCAGGACCTTATAGGCAATATAAAACGTAGGTTTTTAAATTTAAACCAAAGCAAGACGTTCGGAAATTGCATGTTTCTCGATCCTCGATTCAAATTTTATTTCGACGATGAACATGTGGCAGAAGAAACGAAACGAAGAATAGTTGCATTAGTTGCAGCGCAACATTCGCGTGATGCGGCTACTCAAAGTGACGTACAAGTTCAAGAAATTGAACCCACAACTTCTTCATCCACCAACCAAACCAAATCAATTTGGCAAGATTTCGAGAGAAGAATGCAAAGCATTCAACCGGAGGGCACAGCTCAATCTCGCGCCATCGTAGAGGTGCAACGGTATCTGGATGACAAAATTATCTCCAGAAACGACTGCCCGTTGAAATGGTGGCGAGAGCACAAATCGGTGTACCCTACTTTATATAAGATAGCAGCCACAAAGCTCAACGCAATGGCATCGTCGGTTCCTTGCGAAAGGGTATTCTCTGCTGCAGGGAATATCCTTAACGAAAGGCGGACTCGGTTAGGAATTAGGAAATTGCAACAACTAATTTTTCTAAACCAAAATATGTAAATATATAAAATGTAGAATAAGTAAATGTAGATATAGAATAGGTGATAATGGAAATAGTCATGTACATAAAATGAATTGAACACTTTTAAATACGCCAGTCTGAGAAACGTCATCAATTTCTAATTACGTCGTAACATTAATACATTTGTATCAAACTGACAGTCCTAAGCCTGTAGTAAAGTATGAAGGAACGTGTTCAATTTAGAATTTACAAAAAAAAAAAAGTGTGCAATTCACACGTGATAGAAGTGAAACCTTCAAAAATCTTCCTATCTCATTTTCTCCCACGTTTAATCTTATGAATTTGTTTTTGACTCATTTTACTGTCGCTTTTTCGTTTCATCGACTTTCAAATCACATCGATGCTAAAGAAGTTTTCACTTCAGAACAGTTAACCTGCCTAGCCTTTTACAACTACCTACTATGATATATATGTCTAAAAAAATATAAATAAACGTGATTCTATCATTTCTCATTACCCCGTCGTTCTTTTATAGTCAATGTTGACTTGTTCAATACTATGGAAACGATTTTCGACTTATAACAAAACGAAATAAAGAAGATATTTATCGTATGTATCGTCCGTACAAAAATAACAGGCTGTTATTTAATAACAGATATTTGGATCTGTTATTTTTGAGTAACAGTAACAGTGATAACAGATATCGTGTTTAACCTGTTATAACCCATCTCTACTACTTATTGCGGAAGTTGTCCAAGTAACCCTTACATTTGCTTACCATGTTTTAATAAGATTCATTTTTAATTTTTAAAATTTATAAGTTTCTTTTATTAATATGATTATTACAGATTATTGTCGTGATAAAGAAGATAAAGAAGTGCCATTTAAATGTGATAATTAGATTTTATAAAGTATTTTGATATAAAAGTTTGTTAAAATGTTCGTAAGCGTTATTTTTGTTTGGTGACGAAAAAGTTATGTTCCTGTATTTAAAATAATAAATATTTCATTTTATGTTTTTGTTTTATTGAAAATAGATACCTATATTCATTGTGAGGTTAGGAGCAACCCTAGTGTCAATAAAATAACTGAAAAATCCTACAAATTTCTACAGGATTTAAAAACAGGCGGAAATCGTGTGTCAGTTGAGTTCAAGTCACATCAGGATGCAAACAGTTTTCTGAACAATAAAACACCCCGGATGAATTGTTTGATCTTACCCCCGTGTTGACTGTATCCTTCCCCCATGATGCCGCAGTACTTACGCAAGATACGAAAACCTCAAGTCGTAAAAGGGTCGCTGTTTCGCCGCTTCCTTCTACTTCTAAAATCGCTTCCAAAATCGCAAAGAATGTAATTGGCAGACATTGACATTGAGAGACAATCCACCGAACGATGCCTTTGCCGCCTGATCACTTAAAAGTTTTTTCGCCTTAATTATGCGGCGCTGAGCCACGCCCTCTTTAAGTTTTCCTATTGTGAATTTTACGGACGACCTATTTGACCTTGGTGCGCTTACCGGACTTTTTGAATATTGACCATTGCTCTGTTTACCTGACCCTTGATTGCGTAAACGTTAACCTGTACGAGAATTTTGCACTCCGACTTGTGCTGGAACATTTTTGTGCATGTCTTTCAGAAATCTGATACGCGATGAACGTAATCAAAATTATAATTTTTCATGGACAAGGATTTAATATTAGTCAAATTGCCGAGCAGCTGCATATGAGCGTAAGTAGTAATTTATTTTAATTATTGTTGTGATAAATATTGTTGTTTTGAAATACCTTAATTTATAAATAAAACTTTAACGATGCAAAGTGCAAAATGTATCATGCTAATGTCATCTTGTGTAAGTAATTGAATATGTAGGCGCAGGAGGGCCTTGATCAGAATCCGCCATAGTTGGTCAGGCGTGGGTACTTGGGCAAAGGATCGTAATTTCAATTAACACTCGAGTTTTGATCAAAGTCACTATAATTCGCGTGATTCACAAAAATAACAATTCTATCTTCTAACTAAAGTCAATCAGTTATTAAATTCACTAGAATAATTGCACTTCACACTCGGATGACGCAGAATATTAGCGATTCGTCTAACACGTGGTGCACGGTCCGCTCTCGTTCAAACAGTGTGTTCCAACATGGCCGCCGTGCTCCCACCCGCTCGACGCTCCGCTAGAGTGACGGCTGTCACCCTTATTCTGACGTTTGACGTTGACAGCTGACAGTAACCGTTTAAACACGACATCTAGGCGATGCGCCGTCACGGCCAAACTGACTAGCGACCGTCCTCGGGCGTACCTGGATGCAATCCTGAAACAACGTTACGCGACTTCAAATTTACGATCGTCCAACCTGACAAGCAGAATAAGTTTTGACTTTGACATTGCTACCACCATTCAATTGTAGACTTGGACCGGACGGGTGTGTCCTTACGACCATCGCAGATGGACCGGACGACACTGTCCCTTCGACCAATCAGTTAAATACTAGTTTTGGACCGGACGGGTGTGTCCTTGCGACCATCGCAGATGGACCGGACGACACTGTCCTTTCGACCAATCACTCAATGAAAACGGGCTAGACAGGAAGAGTGCGTCCCTTCGACCAGCCAGTATGGCATGGACTGGACGGCACCATTCCGTCCACCGGCACACATGATACACAACAAAATTACACAAGTCTCGTACATACCTAATTGTTATGGATTTCGACATCTACTTCGTGTAGTTGGAACGTTTCGTCATCCGAGGGTATACTAAGAGTATCAGAACCCGCAGTTAAAGTATCTGAGCCAGCTGTATCGGTGTTGGAATCGAGAGTCAAGGTGTCATCTTTATGTAATGAGTGTGTACTTTCTCTACTAGTACTCTCGTGTATCTCTTCCGGCGCCGTCTCGGCCTCCGTTTCATTCAAAAGACTACTAGTTACTTCTAATAAACCCTCGTGCCCCTTAGGTACTGTGCGCAAATTCTCGTGTGCATACTTGTAAGTACGTTTGGAACCGGCACCACTAACTGCCTTAAGCTCATAGCGGTCATTGTCTAAAATCGCAGTGATAACGAACGGCCCCTTGAACTTCCTATCAAGCTTGGTCTGATTTCGCTCACTACTTTTTATGAACACGAAGTCTCCTACCTATTCTAGGTCCCAAGCCCCTCGGTGGCCGGCCTCTCCCTTGCCGACGTACAGGTGTTGGCGACGTCGGCGGGGAGAAATACTTGTCATTCGAGCTCGACGCAACTGCAACCGCCAGTGACAATGGTGATCCGATGTCCGGCGGCGGCGAGGCGGAGCTGAGCGACGGGTCCGGAGGTGGTGGGCGTGCGCGTTGTAAAGCTGCTCTCGTTAGCATAATTCAAGCATTCCTTTCATATTTTCGGTGGTGTGATTTAATTGTGACAGATGTCATAATATGTCGGTCGTGTAATAATTTTCTTTTTCTTCTCGCATATTGTTTGCTTTTTGGATTTGTTTAGGTTCTATTGCTTATTTTACTGGCTCTTGGAATTTCTTTTGCAAAATTGTGGATGTGTGAGACCGAAAAGTATTATTTAAAGATGAAATTACGATTACGAAAAACAGAGCTTGATCTGACAGCCAGAGTTGCCAGCTTATTATTATTATTATTATTTCGTTTATTCAATTTTTTTTTCTTATTTCATACATTTTTAAATATTTCTTAAAAATACAAAATAAAAAACATTTAAAAATATAAAAATAGTAGCCCACCGGTATCGGGAACAGGGTCCAAGCTACCGGCGGTCAAGGCTCAAGAGAGAGGAACCTCCTAACAATACGAGCCGTGTCCAGAAGTACCGCTTTCTGAATCAGGCCCTTGATCCAGCTGCCTAACGAGAGCCTCCTGAGGTGCTGGTCGAGGCTCGTGGCTATTAAGCCATTGGCTGACACAACTATCGGTACAATGATTGCTGAGTCCACATCCCACATGTCGACAACCTCGCGAGCCAAGTCAATATATTTGATTTTTTTATCTTTCTCGGCTTTCACGAGATTCTCGTCATGCGGAACGGTTATGTCTACAATCATTGCACGCCTCTCGATTCGGTCCACCACCACTATATCAGGCTTATTGGCAACAATAGTCCTGTCAGTGATGATGGACCGATCCCAGTACAATGTGATATTGCAATTATCGAGAACTGGGTCGGGCGCATACCTGTAGTACGGCACCTCCGATTCCACAAGAGAGTATTTCAGAGCAAGTTGCTGATGGATAATCCTGGCTACAAGGTTGTGCCTATGCAAGTATTCTCCGTTAGCTAGACGAGAACAACCAGAGACAATATGGCGAATCGATTCTCCCGGACGGTGACATGCCCGACATATGTCAACCGTGCCGTCTTTCACAATAAATCTCCGGTAGTTATTCGTCATGATAACTTCGTCCATAATTGCACAGACAAAACCTTCGGTTTCTCCAAAGAGATCACCGAATCGCAACCAGGCTACGGACGCTAATTGATCTACGTCGGGCCCATGTAGGGCCCGGAAATAGCGTCCGTGAAGTTCCTTACTCTGCCATACAGCCCTGCGATCGTTAGTGTCTAGCACCGCAGGTTTGCGCCAGTTCTCATTTGCCAAAGAGAGCGGGGTGAGTCCCTTGTCCACCGCCACTACATCTCGATGCATACCCACGTCGACAGCTAGGAAATATTCCCTGAGACTGCATATCTCGTGATTGTGGAGAGTCTTAGCATTTAAGAAGCCTCGACCTCCACACTTTCGCGGGATATACAGTCTCATTACCGACGACCGTGGGTGATGCATTCGATATGCAGTCAGCAGTGTACGAACCCGCCTATCCAGGGCGTCAAGTTCCGTTTGAGTCCATTTGAGTACGCCGAAAGAGTGCATCAATACGTGTGACCCAACCGTTGAAGGCGCGCACCTTGTTTCCGCCTGATAGAAGGCTATTGAATACCTTCTTCAGGCGGCCAAAGAAGCGCTCCTTCAACGATTGCTTCATGTCAGTAACATTGATACCTAACGCTTCCGACATACCCAAATACTTGTAAGTTTCAGTTGAAGAGAGGGATCTGAGGTTTATGGAATCCGAGAGTTGAGTTCCCACGGATTCCATAATCTCCCCACGCTTTACATGCATGACCGCACATTTGTCCACACCAAACTCCATCCTGATGGCACTACTGAAAGTTTCAGTTACCTTCTGTAGCTCTATCAGTTGCAGATTACTGGGGGCAAAGAGTTTCAAATCATCCATGTAAAGGAGGTGAGATAAAACCTGACCACCTCTCTTCAACCGATAGCCCAGCCCTGAATTCTCCAGCAGTGTACTTACAGTGTACTTACAGAGGCTAGGCAAAACCAAAGCGGACTCAAACTATCGCCCTGAAATATACCCCGCTCGATCTTTACCGGTTCGCTGTTCCTCTGGATATTTCGACATCCTGGATAGCGAAGAACTGTCCTCCATTGCCCCATACACGACATCAGGAAGGTGCGTAGCATTGTATCAATTTTATACAATTCTAGCACCCTCATGAGCCATGTATGAGGCACCGAGTCATAGGCCTTCTTATAGTCTATACAACATGTCGACAGATCCTTTCGGGAACGCCGAACCTGTTGGCTAATGGCCATATCAATGAGGAGTAGCTCCTTAGTACCGCGGAACCCATTCCTACATCCATTTTGAGAGACAGACATGATGTTGTTGCTGTTAATATGATTATTAATTTTAGCTCTCAAAATAGATGTAAGAACCTTATAGACCGTCGGTAGACACGTGATCGGTCTATAATTTTTGGGTTCCGCGGTACTACCCGATTTGTGGAGCAGGTGGGTAACTCCTGTAGTAAGAAATTCGGGTAGCGAGCCGGACTCTAAGACAGTTTGGTACTGAGATGCCAAACAAGCGTGCGACCTTTGTAGCCACATGTTCAAAAATTGTGCAGTCCGTCCGGCCCTGGAGATTTCCAATTAGGCAACGGACGGACTGCACGGGCTACATCTTGGGGGCTGATTGTGATTGCCCCCATTTCTGGCAATGGATCGCACGCTCGCTCGACCTCTCGAATCCAATCACCTTCGGTGTGACTGACAGGCACCGACCAGATGTTGCGCCAGAACGATCACATGGCGTCATCATCCGGCAGGCGCGTGTCAGTCACACCCTGGTCCGGTTGCTCCCAAACCCTATTTACTTCGGAATGTGCGATTCTGGGTGTATCGCTCCACTCGCCGCCTATACCTACGAATACGGTTTGCCCATGCATACACTTTCTGCTTCAGGAAGTCGATGCGCTCTGTGACACGTGACATATAATCTCGGGGGCTGATATCAGTCCCCGAAAACGCCCGTCTCACAAAACGCATCACTCTAGGGCGAGTGTTGCCCTCCCTGAAGCAGATTAGTTTGCCGATTAGCGCTCTGGCCCCACCGATACGACGCTCGATCCTGCACTGCCAAGCCGGTACAGCTGGTTTTGGTCGTGTAACTCTATCATTAGTCATTTTGACATGAGCTACACGACATGCCGCTACAGCCGCGCAGTACATTATCGAGTGTGTATCAGTGAGGTCTTCGCAGTCATCAAAATAATTTGAAAACTGCGAATCCAGAGCAGCTACCAGCGCCCTATTTTTGTTATGCATGGGCAAACGAGGTAAGCGTGGTCTTAGTTCAGGCGGTACGTAGCGATATTCCCGAATAGCACACTCTAAAGCACTCCTCAATTCCTCATTGCACTGGGTACTTACGTTTGTAACCCTGTCATTACTCTCCTCGTCAGCTGGGCTGGACATTTGCGACTGCGGTGGTGCCACAGTCTGCGACGGAGGAGTAATGACATGGCCACAAATTTCCATTCGGAGGCGATCAAGCACACTGTCATCCAACATACGGTTACGTTGGATGACACGCACCTGATCCGACAGTCGTTGGGCCGAAACGTTGACAGCTGGTTCATACTTGAACCAGCTAGAGAGCATCCGACCACGGTACGCAGTCAGGTTAGTCCATTTTCATTGATGGATTGTGTCCATCGCATGCGCTGCACACTTCCGCCGGGAGCTGGGACCCTATCAGAAGCCGGTGGGCCTCGAGGTCCTAAGCCGTCTGGCGGCCGGCGTCCTCTTCGCCGACGTGCAGGTGGTGGCGTCGTGGGCGGTGAGAAGTACTCGTCGCTCGAGCTCGACGCAACTGCCACGGTCGGTGTCACAGCACTCAGTGGGGCTGGGTTCGGCGGCGAGGCGGAGCTGAGCGACGAGGCCGAAGGTGATGGGTGTGTGGCTAGGTGACGTGCCCGGCTTCTCGTCAGCATGTCATCAATTACACAGTTTCTGCGCCATATGTTAAAGTTTTTCAGTTCTATTGTTGTGTTATTTGGTTTTTTTTTTGTGGTTTTTGGGTTCACATTCATTTTGATGGTTTTTGATAGTTTGGTTTAAATCTCAATAAAAATCGGCGAGAAAAAATTTCTTGACTGTCTTCTTGACAGCCGGGCCACAGATATTATTATTATTATTATATTACTCTGTTGAATAAGTGTCTTCACTTTGTAGACAATGTCGCTCTCGAGCAATTGTCTCAATCTGGAGTATCTTCTTCAGCAGGGGTGTCACGTAGGCTGGGTAAGTTGGCACCTATTACTGAACATCTCGGAAAAAAGTTCGAAGCCTTGTACAACCTAGGACCTGACATCAGCATCGACAAGTCTTTGACCTTATACAAGGGCCGCTTGTCCTGGGTCCAAACCATAAGGTCAAAGGCTGCGCGATTTGGAATAAAGTCATATGAGCTATGTGAGTCCCGCACTGGCTATATGGCTAAGTTCCAAATCTACACGGGCAAGGATGACAGTTCCGATGGTGATCTATCACTTGGCGTCAATTTGGGAGGGAAGAGCACGAAAGTGGTTCTTGAACTACTGCAAGGTCTTGCACATCGGGGGCATTGTGTGGTGATGGATAATTATTATAATTGTCCATCATTAGCACGATACCTCAAGAGTTTGGGCTTTGATTGTTTAGGAACCCTTCGTGCAAACCGTCGAAACGTCCCTAGTGACATAAAGGTGTCGAAGAAAGTGAAGAAGGGGACTATTATATCTCGCCATTCTGGAGACGTATCCATCATTGCATGGATGGACTCCAAGATGGTGAATAAAGTCAAAGTCAAAGTCAATTCATTTATTTCAACTAGACCATTAAAAGGCACTTTTGAACGTCAAATTTACAGTTTAAAATTAAAATATTCTCTGACTCTAGTTGTCCATTCGCAAAAAGTAGATTCTTATGGAGAAGAACGGACAAGAAACTCCATAGTTACTCTTTTCAAATATAAGTTTTACAATATTTTGTATACATAAGTACATTGATCAATTGATTATATTATGTGAGCACAATGCATCCAACATTACACTAATATACAGCACACACTTATATACTATAGGTACAACAAAGCAATACCAGCAGAGATAAAATTAAATTTGCTAGTAAGGGACATGGTACTCACATATTTACAATATAATTAAAAACAATGGATCAGTGTGTGAGTTAAATTACATATTAAAAACCTGAAAGTACACCAGTAAATAAAACAAGTTTGACTTTTTCTACTATACCCTCGATTGTCCTATGGAGCAGGACCAGCATGTTTCCAAGCATTCTTATCTTTAATATAATCATCTAGTTTGTAATATGCTTGTTTACAAAGTGTGGTTTTAATGTAAGTTTTAAATTTTCTTTCATTTAGTTCTAATATGTCACAAGGTATTTTGTTGTATCATTTAACACAGTACCCCATGAAAGATGTTCGTACTTTGGCTAATCTATAAAATGTTTACAAAATGTTTATATAATATCCACCTATCACAGACCCGATACCTATCTTGGAACTAGAGCTGGTAAACCGAAGGTGAAACCGGTATGTGTAAAAGATTACAACAAGTCTATGGGGGGCAGGGTTCCCAACCGTCCGGTTTTCGACCGGACTGTTGGGTTTTAGAATGATTCATTGGGGTCAGGTCGGTAACTTCCGACCGGCCGCAATTTGTCCGGTCAGATAGAATTATTGTGGACGCGACACGTTGCCAATGCGCCGGCGACGCGGCGGCGTAGTTGCCGGCACGAGGGGCCCGCGGGCGGCGCGGTGCACGGGAGGGGCACCCCCGCGCGGCATCATTTCGTTCAGTATATCCTCTGTATTCCTGTGTAACGCCCACGTGCGTTTGTGCGTGTGATAGTGATTCATTAACTGCCAAAATGAGTGATAGTCCCCCAAAAGTTAAAAAACGGTATTATTGTTTTCACGACGAATGGCTAACCAACGAAAGTTTTTCGCAGTGGCTTACCAAAAAAGACGATACAACGGCTTTTTGTAAAATGTGTAGAACATCATTTACTGTTAAACACGATGGGGTGAAAGCTGTTAAACACCATCAGCAAACCGAGGGCCATGCTCGAAAGTGCCAATCAGCCAGTCATTCGTCGCTTCTGAGTAAATTTTTCATTAAGATTGTTACTGCAGAAGAAGGAAAAGTTGCGTGTGCTGAGCTGGCATTAACCTATCACGGTTTAAAGCATCATCATAGCTATTTATCGCAAGCTTGTGGAAATAAGCTTATACCACGTATATTGCCAGACTCTAAAATCGCTCCCAAAATTCATTGCGGTCGTACAAAGGCCGAAGCGATCGTTGAAAATATACTCGCACCTCACGCACTATCGTTGGTTCTAAAAGACGTAGACCAAGCGCCGTATTCGATAGCTTGCGACGCTTCAAATAAGGGCAACTGCATCTTCTATCATCGACTTCTACGAAGATTCAGATGAGACTTCCGCTGCCATAGCCGAAAATATGATAAAGTGCATCAAGAAAGTTGAACTTGACCCAAGTATGTTAGTTTCGTATGGAGCTGATAATTGTTCGGTAAACTATGGTAAAAACAAATCTGTATTTGTCAACCTAAAGAATACGTTGAACCTATCAGAACTTGTGGCTGGACATTGTCAGATGCATATTTTGCATAACACCGCTAAGTTTGCACTAAAAATACTGTCTTATGACGTTGAATCATTCGTCATAAAAGTGTTCAATGAGTTTTCATCAAGTGTAAAGAAATTGGCGCACTTCAAGCAAATATTCGAGTTTTTAGAAGTGGAATACAAAAATCTACTCCGTCATGTTCCGATCAGATTCTGCACTCTGTTCTCTGCCGAAGATAGATTATTGTTAGACTGGCCGGCGGTAAAAACATACTTCTTAGAGCAAGGAAATGACGAAGTCAATCCTCTGATCTGGAGTTTCCTTTTTCAAGAATCGGCGGCGGGAGATAATCTTCATCAGCCTCTAACGAACTGTCGCTCCTAGAAATATACTTATATTTTATCCACAACATCATACAAAGTAACTATGTCCAAATAACAGAAGTGTACACGATCTTCGAAAACTTACGAAGTGAAATCGCCACCAGAAAAGATAAACAATTATACGGATTCAGGATACAGCAATCATTGTCGAAACTTTCACCCGGAGATCGCATCGTTTATAGATGAAGCGCAGAATGTGTATGACCGAATATTACAATATTTGACGAAGTGGTTTGATTTCAGTGACGCTTCTTTTTAGAAACTGTGCACTCCATTCAATTTGAATGAAGAGCTGGAATTCACGGACGTAGTCACGCTTGCGGAGAAGCTAGGTGTTAAATTTGATGGCTTCCAACTATTCTCAGTAATTTTTTTGCTGAATAAAGTAGTTCAGGAGCTAAAAAACAACCAAAAATCCGAAGAACCTGGATCTAATACTAGAACTAGCACGGACCAACGGAGTCAGGAAACAAATCCAATCAATTTAAAAAAAAACTAGTGCCCCAAATCTTCTTACAATCGTTCAGACTATATTTGCGGTTCCACCTTCAAATGCGTTTGTAGAACGCATATTTAGGCTCATGAAAAATATTTGGCAGGACGAAAGAAATCATCTGAAAGTCGAAATGGTGAAGGCGGAATTGATAATGATGTTCAACTATAACATAACCTGTTCAGCGTTTGAAGACAGGAAAATTACTTGCCAAAAATGTTAAAAGCGAGAGCAAGTACAATTTTAAGAAAAAATATTTTTCCTTACCCTACCTAAATTTTTTTTTACCTAGCTGTTAAGTTAATACATGTGTCTTTTTCTTAATAAACCTCTTTGATTGATACTTGACGTGTTTTTTATTTTATTTAGCATAATAACCAGAATAAATTTGTTCTCCGGTTATGGCGGCAGAAAAGTTGGCAACCCTGATGGGGGGTGTTGATCTCAAAGATCAAAAACTCTCCATGTATCTGTTGGAGCGAAAGAGAGGCGTGAAATGGTACATGAAAATGTTTAAAAGGTTACTGAATGTGAGTATACATAATGCGCTTGTGATGTACCAAAGTTCTCTGAAACGGACAACTGATAAATTGCCTGTGACGCATCGTGAGTTCCGCTATGCGCTTGCTGAATCACTACTTAAACGGCATCGCCCCTGTTCAATAGAGATCAGTCATGCACCAGTGGAAAACGTTAGGCTGAGGCGAAATATCATGCACGAGCCAGAGCACTTGATGGGACGTGAGAATACAAAGAGATGTGTGATTTGTCAACGGCAGAAGAAATCCAAAGCCGTTCACTCAAGGTGCAACACGTGTGACGCATATTTTTGTTTTGGGGACTGTTGGAGAATTTGGCATTCTGCAACAAAGCTCCCAGGCGTAGATATACGTGGGCGGAAACGGAAGCGCAAAGAGTATACGATTTTGGGGTGTGGATTACGACTGTGTTTGAATGTGATGGTGATCCGGGGCTCTCGCATGAGGGTCACGTTTGGACGGGATGCCTAACCGTTTATGTATCTGGTTCACTACTCCTTTTGTTGCTGTTATCGGGGGCGTTACGGCTATCGGGGACGAAACGGTAGCGTGGTAGCGCCTTTTGGCGTCTTCATTGATATCTGACCGATATCACCGTTTTTGCATTGTGGATATACGGGACAAATCTGATTTTATAAATAAAACCCACGATAGTTACGGGACAAACCTTTCTTTAAACATTTGTAAATTTTGCTTAAGGCTTCCTGTATACGACGCCGGAACCGCACCGGTGCCGTACCGCAATTATATGTATACGAATGATAATTGCTCATGGGCCGTGCCGCCGCCGCACCGCGGCCGCGTCGGCGCCGGACCGCCAGAGCGCCGCCATTTTGTAGACATTACACGACGCTCAGTGACAGGTCGCCCGCGCAGATGTCCACACGTGTGTCTTCAGGCATTTTATTAACATGGAGGAGTTTGATTATGAGTTACTGATTAATTTAGTGCAGGAAAGGGAGGTATTATGGGATAAGACAAGTGAATCTTATAAAGAAAAAATATAAAAGCATGGCAAGAGATTTGTGTAATTTTAAATGAGAAATTTGAAACTTTGTCCGATAAAGAAAAAAACGAATATGGTGAGTTGCATTTATTTTATTTAATCGTAACAGTGTAGATGCCTACATAGTCCTCATGGAATATATGAATATATACCTACTTATTATGAATATATATTTTGCCATGATACTCGTCCTTGTTCAGACATAAAGTATTCAGCAAATCTGTTACGAACTGCGTTTGCCGTTTCATTCAGATCAGTCCGTAGACTATTGGAACTTCGGAAAGTACTAAACTCCGAGTTAGTCGTATTTATTATGTCGTTGATATTCTCGTATTTATGAATAAAATTCTGTAATACGCAGCATGATTTTACTATATCTATGGCCAAATTGAGTGACACATCTAAAGGGCGATTAAAAATTTGCCACTTTTTGGACATTATTCCAAATGCACATTCTACATATCTTCGAGCTCTGGTTAACCGATAATTAAAAACTGATTTAGTTGCATCAAGTTGTTGACCACTAAATGGTCGTAGTAAATTAAAATGTAAGGCGAATGCTTCATCACCCACAAATATATAGGGTAAATCCAAATTAGTATTGGGCAAAGTCTGAGGTCGTGGTAAATTAAGCGTGTTATTTATTAGACCTCGCCAAAATGCTGTTTCTTTAAAAATCCTTGAATCACAGTCTTTGCCATAAGCTCCGACGTCAATGAATATAAAATTATAATTTGTGTCAACTACAGCCATAAGGACGATAGAAAAGAAGTGCTTGTAATTTAGAAACATTGATCCACTTTTATGTGGCTTTATGAGTCTGATATGTTTTCCATCTACGGCGCCAAGGCAGTGCGGATAATTAGCGATATTTTCAAAATCTTGAGCTATTTGAAGCCACTCTTCTTCAGAAGGCATTTTCATGTAGTTTGGTGCGAGCTCTAACCATATATGAATACATACTTCACGTATAATCAAACTTATAGTTTTCTTCCCAATTCTGAACCTATATTCTAAATCAGCCATTGAGTTTCCAGTTGCAAGGTATCTGTAAAGATAAAAAATACATTAATAATACCGTTTTTTTTCAGGTAAATTATTATTAAATAAATGGCGAAATATGAGAGATTCGTGGATGAAATACGAAAAAAAACTCAACGAATACAAGTCAGGATCAGGTGCTAAGAAACTTCACAAATACGTGTATTACGATAACATGCAATTTTTAAAGAAAATTGTTACTACAAGGGAAACGGGTTCAAACATGTTCCGCCAAATTAATAATAATGATTCTTCAGCCCCAAAGAAACCACGCACTACATCAATAACAAGCGCAGTCGACGAAAGGATGTTGAAGTTTATTGATAAAGTTGAAAATGAAGATGAGAGCCGCTCAATGTCTTTTTTTAAAAGCATTGCAGCAACTGTAGACAATTTCTGTGACGCTGATGTGGTAGAATTTCAGTTTCAAGTAATGTCCATAATACGAAATATACAAAACAAAAACAGAATTACAAATGCTCATTATGATTACCAATATAGTACTCCAATTACTAATGCACCTACCACTCATCGTATAGGACAACCAAGTTCCTATGACTACAACGCCGAAATGCAATCCTCTCCTTCTTACGGATATCGTACTGCTGTCGCAAATGAATCGACCTTTACTAGACGACCAGAGACCCAAAATTCAAACTATAGTGGAACCAATTCTTTGACAGATAATGCAATGAGCCCCGATGGATCTACTTTTGATTTGAATTTTGCAGAATTAAACTGAATTTACGTGTTATATTTTTAAGTTTATTTAAATTCATAATAATTAGATACGTACATCTGGCATCTTCTTGAATAAATATGTTCTAATTAAATGTATTTTACTTACCTTAAGGTGACCACCAGTCTTTCTGCAGGAGAAATGCTAGGTCGCATATTGGTATCTTGATGTTGAACTTTGCTTCGTAAAATGTTCAACAGTGCATCAAAAGTTCTTACACTCATTCTGAGATATTCATAAAATGTTTCTTCATAATTTCTTAACTCTTCAAAAAGTACATGAAATTCACCCTTATCCTCCCTAAAGGATAAAACAGGGTGTACCCAAAATCTTCTTCTGCGTTTAGTAATTTGCTCTTGCCGTTGCTTGAAAATCAAATAAGTGAGTAACACTTTCTTTTTTTTACTTAATGTTAACATTATATAGATACGAATAACAGTGAAGTCTGTACAGTTACACCGACAATGTTATACTGAACTGTGATCGCTGCTTTATTAATAAACGCGGATACAATACGGTTTTTACGCGGCGACGGTGCGGCTGCGATGCGGCTACGGCATGGTGGTGATGCGATTTTGATGTGAATACACAGTATTGCGGTCCGGCGCCGGTGCGGTTCCGGCGTCGTATACAGGAAGCCTAAGTCTGGGTGAAATCTAGACAAACCTTTCAGTATACTAGCTGTTACAATAAAATGTACCTATCTTATTTTTTCACAACATAATTATGTTCTTATATGTACGAAAACATTTGTAAATTTTGCTAAAGTCTGGGTTTACAATAAAGTGTATCTATCTTATTTTTTCACAACGTATGTTCATAAATGTATGAAAACATTTGTAAATTTTGCTTAAGTCTGGGTAAAATCGGGACAAACCTTTCAGTATACTAGCTGTTACAATAAAGTGTACCTATCTTATTTTTTCACAACGTATGCTCATAAATGTACGAAAACATTTGTAAATTTTGCTTAAGTCTGGGTAAAATCGGGACAAACTTTATCTTATTTTTTCACAACGTATGCTCATAAATGTACGAAAACATTTGTAAATTTTGCTAAAGTCTGGGTAAAATCTAGACAAACTTTTCATTATTACTAGCTGTTACAATAAAGTGTACCTATCTTATAGTTTTTTTGTGTACAAAAATATATATTTTTATTGTTTTATTATTTAATATACATTCCTTGAAAAGAAAATGCATTTTATTTCAAACCTTTCGAAGCCCTTTCTTAGGTATCATTGGGAAAGGAAGATTGCTGTTAGTAAGTAAATAAGTGAACAAATAATAATTATTAATGTATTTTCAAACATAAATAGCAACAATCATTAGGTACTCTGAGATAATATATACAATTATGTAGTTTCGCTTTAGCAGCTTTTATCATTGCTTCTTGCCAAATTCCATGATCCTAGGTCAACGGGAAGTACCCTGTAGGTTTGATTCCCTTTGCGAATGTATCAGAAATTTGACATAAACGTCTATATCTTTTGAATGCGTAAACAAGGTTGACGCCACATCAACAAAACATCGGACAAAAAGGTGATCCGTTTTTTTTCCTTTTGAGGTACGGAACCCTAAAAATGAGCTATAAAAAGACTTGATCGAAACCACGAGCGAATCCGAGGGTAAAAACTAGTACATATAAATAAATCAGTTCATAATTCACATAAATATCTACATTCATAAAAAAAACAATACATACAGATGAACCTCTTACTATCCTGAAGTCGGTAAAACAATAACATTATTTAGAATAAATTAACACAAAATAAAATTTATTATATTAATATTAAGACTAACAGAAAATGTATCAATAATAATCATACTAACAAGATTTCCTTGAAAATAATAGTAAAATAATAACATTGAATTATTATCGTTTGAGTTTTTTTGGAAACGTTACCCGCGCCAGTGTAAACGCAAAGATGGCCGCTGGCGGTCACAAACTTTATATCAGTTGACAGAAAAAGTTGTTGTGTCATGCAAATAGTGTGTTTAGTAGTGATATGAAGTATGTTATGAATGTGTTAACATATGTGCCATCGTATTCTATAGCAGGCGCCAGATAAATGTGGAATAAAGTACATTGACCTTTCCCTAATAACTGTTCATAGGTACCTGAACAATTAAATATGAATCGTTTTTCATTATTAGACAATGTTAAGGATCACGAGAGATGATGATTCGGGACAGCTTTGTGTCATTAATTCCGTTTTTCAAATTAAAAATGTCAATAATCGTAGGTGGGTCAATTATAGGTTAATATCAATACGTTAATATCGGTTAATATCAAACAAAGTCGACATTGTTATGAATTCTTTGACACTACATATTTTTATTTTTTATTTTGACGTTGTGATTTATATTTTGACATTATCAGTTCAGTATCAGTGATGTATATTTTGACAGTCTCACGCACAGCGCTAATGAATGCGGACGCGTTATTCGGTGACTCATACGTAAAAAAAATAAAATGTCTTCCAAAACTGTGAAGTGTGTAAACTGCAATGTCGTAATTGATGAAGTTTTGGCGTTTTTAAGTAATGTTATGAACTTCATGGATGAGGAAAGTATACACCAGTTGTGTACCACCTGTTTTTGTGATGAAGAAATTGTGAAGGCGGAAAGATTACTCATCGAGTCGGTGCCTAATGCAATGAAGGTGCCCATACGTCGAAAACAAGGATAGAAGAAGATGTCAAGAGATCTCGATGACATTATTTGTGTTATGAAAAGTTCTGATCCAGAAACCTTCCCAGTTTTTGTGGCAAAGGACCTACACAAACTCTCGCCAGTCACATTTGACCATGTTGACGTGACTCGGCTATTGAGGGATATCCTTTTCCTGAAAAACCAACTGTGTGCGCTGGAGGACAGAGTAGTGTCGTCTGATGAGTTTAATCAACTAAAATTAGAGGTTGAGCATATGAAACATGCATCGCTCATTGATGATTTTGGAACGTATGCAAATATAAACAGAAAGCGTGGTGCCCGTATACAGGACAGTTTTGATCTTGACAGTGGACCGATAGGACTCAAATATGTGCCACAATATGTACCTGTGAAAACAGCTGATTTAAAAGTTAACGACCGTCAGCTACCCGCGAGAAATTCATCACCTAAATCGCAACCAGAGGTTGGCGAAGATCCCTCTATCTCTTTCACTCGCATGCGAAATAAAGAAACAGATGCATCTGGGCACGTGGAGGCACCTACGAATAACATGGTTTCGAATGGTGTGAAGGAGCGCGACTGCCGGGCGAGCAACGTCAGTACTAGAGTGAGTGGGACGGAGCATCGGAACGGACTCGTTGAGGCCCCGTCTAGTACCGCGGTTTCGCCAGTTCTTGAGATAGTGAATCATCCTAGCGGCGGCGGCGTTGACGCAGCGAACCGGTTTGCTATCGGCAACACTTGTTCTCGTACTTCGTGTTTAGAAGAAACTGTGAAATCTAGCTCGTATGCTCAATAACTTAGTGCTTGTGACAGTGACCTGCCGCGTGTAGGGGAGAAGTGTAAACAAGTGATGAGGGAGAGTGAGTCCGAATGGCAAGTAGTGAAAAACAAATCATCTAAGCGTTACTACAAGATGGTTGGGCAGAAAGGCTGTGCTTCTATTGCGCCCGACGGTAAATTCAGAGCGGCAGATGTAAAAGTTCCACTATTTATCTCTAACGTTAGTAAAGAAACCAGTGAAAACGATATTGTTAGTTACATTAAAGATAAAACAAACGATACTGTAACTCTAAAAAAGATAAATATGAAGCAGACTAGAAAGTACAATGCTTATAAAGTGTATGTTTCTAAAAGTAATTTAGAGTTATTTTTTAATGATAATTTTTGGCCCAATGGAATAACATTCAGGCGTTTTGTTCATTTTATGTACAATACGAAACCGAATTTTGACGCTAGTAAATTATTATTACCAGTATGAACATAAATGGTAAAAAATATTTTAATTTGATTAGTTTTAATTGTAAGTCGATTAAGCGAGCTATTGATAGTGTAAAAGAACTTTGTAAAATATCCGATTTGGTCGCACTCCAGGAGACGTGGTTGCTCCCCCATGACATACCATTATTGGGGACTATTTCGGAAGATTTTGAGTACACTGGTAAGTCTGCGGTGGACACGTCGATGGGTTTGTTAAAGGGAAGACCTTATGGGGGAGTAGCCATACTCTGGAGGAAAGGTATGTTTGAAAATGTTACCGTGTTACATTGTAGAAGCGCCAGACTGGCAGCTATTCGGGCTGTTGTTGATGGCCGCTCGTTTATTGTATTATCTGTATATATGCCGATTGACTCACCTGAAAACTTGCCTATTCTAACTGAGGTTCTTGGTGAAATAAGTGCAATTGTAGACAGTGAGGATGTTGAAAATGTATTTATTTTAGGTGATTTCAATGCTCACCCTCATGAATCTTTCTTTAATGAATTAATTAATTTTTGTTCTGATCAGTCTTGGACTTGTGCTTTCGTTGAAAAGTTAGGCTTACAGGATAATATTTATACCTTTATCAGTGAGGCTCATGGGTGCAGACGTTGGCTGGACCATTGTGTAGTGTCTTTGTCGGCCTTGCAAACCATCATGGAGGTAAGAGTTATTGAAGGTGTGTACTTATCTGATCATTTACCTTTACTTGTAAAATGTGACATTAGTGTTGTAAGGTCTAAACAAATGACAGTAGATTGGCGGAGGAGCTCAGTTGTGTGGGGTGATAGGGATGAAACTCAAATAAATAAATACCGTAAATTATGTCACATTAAATTACGCGACATGGACTTTCCCAATGAGTTCACTGAATGCTGTCGTGGGTTATGTAGTATGGAAGGCCACAAAAGTGTGTTGGATAAATTGTATGACAACATTGTGCGCATCTTGAGTGATGCTGCTGTGGGTTCTAGTGAGAAGCGTAGCAATAGAGGGGGCAAGAGCAGGCACTTGTGCGGCTGGAACAAACATGTTCGTGAAGCTCATCGGGCGGCCAGGCTTAAATTCCAGATCTGGGTAGAATGTAACCGGCCCAGTGTTCGGAATGATTATATTACGAGCTACTTTAGGTACAAACATCATGGCAATATAAATTGAAATTTTCAAGTGATTAGGGTACACTATTAGTCATACAACTCGTTCCACGAAAAATTTGCCGATTCCGAGAAATGTTCACCGCTCAGCACTGCTCCAATCCCACGCGATAACAATACCGGTCAGTCGCTTTTGTTAGCCGCTAATTATCGCACGTGTTTACGTTCTGTTCCTACAACAGTTTTTGAGTTTTTTAAATAAAATTTTTGGTTCATCATGTGTTCAACATCCACCGGTAAGATCAATTTGTTAATCATACATAAATTCGCATTATGAGAAAATAAATAAAATGTGAATTGAAAAAAATAACGAAAGGACAATGGGCAGATTGGGACCACCCTCCAATAGCAATAAGATGTATGTCGTTGGATAGGTATTTTCATTTGGAACAACAATTGTTATGACAGTTTTTTTGTTATAGCTGTCCGTTCGGAGTTATGAGACTTATTAGCTCAGATAAATAAATATATTTAATATTTTTTTTATATATGTTTAGTATTTTTATACCCATGTGCTTTCATCTCGCTTACACACTGTATCCTCGGGACAAGTCTGGGCAGACACGGCGAGCCCTCCCCTCCAAAGAGGTCACGTGGAGCGCGCGCGGCGCAGGCGCAGGTAGCCACCCTTATCAGTGGCTACTTCCCATTTGGTAAACTTCCCATTTCGTAAACCTCAAACTGTACCTACTAAAAAGTTGCGTTTGGTAAACATTTCGTTACTTCATACATTTAATCCCATTTGGTAAACTTTGTTAGTATTGTTATTTTTGTACGGTACAGTCAGTGTCAAATTAGTATTAAATTAGAGATGTATATATTTTTAAATGCTTCAGTCTTGAGATAGTATCTCGACCATCAAAAAGAATGGCTGATCAAGAAGAAGTAAAAAAAACGTATTAAAGTCTGTAAAAATACCACGATGCTACTAAAAATACCACGTGCTTTTCCCGCAAAAGAAGCACCGAGCGGGTTCTCAGGTAGGGATTTATTGTCCTTACCATCGTTTTAAACAAAAGGTGTGAATGAGATAGACATAAGTAAGTATACGTAAATTATATCTATTACCGGGTTTAACTTATCAGTTCACTCGTTTTATGCATAGTGCAAGGTCGTTGCAATGTCGGGTGAGGGATCTTCTAGTGTTGCAGTGAATTTAAAAATTATTAATAGTACACGAGGCGGTGAAATTTTATTACGCGCTGGGCATCAATATTATAAACAGAAAAATAATAAGGACTCAAGTTGGTGGCGCTGTGTTAATAGAAAAGATGGATGTTCAGCAAGTGTAACTTTGAATTCAAATCGAAGCCATGTATTAAGAGAAAATGCTCACTGCAGTTCTTGTATTCCGAATTTTGAAAAAAATGAAGTGAAAGTAGCCATCGAAAAATGTAAACAAACTATATGTGAAGATCTGAAGCCGATTCCAGCTACATACAGGAAATGTACTAAAAAGCTGAAAGATAATGGTTATGAAATTATTAAAGAATTACCAAATTTTGACAAAGTTAAAAGCAGTTTGTATAGACACAGAAATAGACAACTAGGAATCACAAAATCTCAGCACTCTAACTCTACAGAAATCGTGATTCCTGACCGTTTTAAAGACAATTTATTGTTTGATGAGATTGACGGTGAAAATAGAATGATTGTGTTTGGTTCAAAGAGTGCAATTGCACATTTAAATGACGTCCGTCACTACTTTGCGGACGGAACGTTCAAATGTTGTGCAAAGCCGTTTCTTCAACTATACGTTGTACACGGAGACATAGGAAGTACAGAAACTGGGACAAATATTGTACCATTTTTTATGCAGTGTTGACAAACAAAGAAGAAACTACATATGAAAGACTGTTTTACAAACTAAAATTTCATTTACCAGAGTGGACAGCCGATATTATTTCCTTTTTTTTTTTTTTTTTTTTTAAGGATGGGAAATCATCAAATGACTTCTTCCGCTCTGGGTGGAGCGGAAGGGCGTGTCAGACTCTTACTGACTAAAACCCATCCGTGTTCCTTCGAAAGCCCTTTGCTTTCCAGGGCCGCGGTGACTCTTTCGAACAAATTCCGCAACCCTGGCAGGCTCTGGCCCTAGCGGGTCCCGTCCTCTATGCTGACATCTCTTTGAGGCGCGCGTGAAACACAACGCGCCATCGACCCGGGCCTGGTGGTGATCGGACAGCGAGCCACCCAATGCTCGCCGTCCGCAGGCCCGCGCCTACGGTGGCCGGGGATCGCCCTGCGACTCCCGACGCCCGGGGCGTCTTCTCCTGTTGCGGCGGTTGGGACGAAGGCCTTGCCTTTCCCTCGCGCGGTCCGCCTCCTCCTTCGCTAGCATTACTGCTTCGCAGAAGGAGGTGACCGCTTCCCAAGCCTCCTCGCTCCGGACCATGGATTCAACCAGGGCCGGACGCGAGAGGTTGCCGCCGCCGATCGCCTCGACGAGGACACGGCGGTGCTCAGCCCAAGCAGGGCAGATCTCCACCGTATGCTCCACCGTATCCTCCGGGCGATCCTCACAGTGCTGACACCCGGGCGTGTCCTCCCGCTTTATCCGAAACAGGTACCTCCCGAAACAGCCGTGTCCGGTGAGCACCTGCGTCAGGCGGAAGGTGAGGACGCCGTAGCGCCTCTCCAGCCACTCCTCAAAGAGGGGTCTTATCGCCGCAATTGTGGCGTGCCCAGCGCTGGGTTGCGATAGTCGCCGTCTCCATACCGCCATGGTATCCTGCCGGAGCTCCGTCCGCCGCGATGCAATTTGCCGCGGCAGCGGAGTTTCACCCCGGCGAAGCGCCTCCACGCGCCACGCGTAAACGTGCGCGAGGGCTTTCGCCTCCAGATCCCATGGCGGTAATCCGGCAAGGAGGCTCGCCGCCTCGCCGGAGACCGTGCGGTATCCCCGGGCCAGCCGGATGGCCATGACCCTTTGGGACGCGTTAAGCTGGCGGGCTGGTCGCCCCTTTAGTGTAAGCGCCCAAACAGGGGCCCCATAAAGGGCCATGGACCGCACGATCCCCGCATAGAGCCTCCGGCAGGAGGCGTTTGGACCCCCTAGATTGGGCAGGAGCCGCTTGAAGGCAGCCCCAGCCCGCTCCAGTCTGGGAGCCAAACGTCGGAAGTGCTCCGCGAAATTCCACCGGCTGTCGAGAACGAGCCCCAGGTACCTGATCGTCGATCCGACGCCGATGTGAACCCCTCCTACCGTTACTTGGGATCCCATTGGTGGCCTGTTCCGAGAACCATGAAAGCACATGGCTTCGGACTTGTGCAGGGCCACCTCGAGACCCAATTGCCGGATCCTCTCAACGACTATCGCAACCCCGCGTGTCATCACTTCGGCCGCCGCCTGGTGCGACCCCCCCTGCGCCAGGACCAGCGTGTCGTCAGCGTAGCAGACTACGCTGACACCGCTAGGGAGGTCGGCGCGCAGCACCCAGTCGTAGCCGATGTTCCACAGGAGCGGCCCCAGAACCGAACCCTGTGGAACACCGCACGACATCTCTCGCCGGTTCCATTCTCCCTGGTGACCGGGGTAGATGACGGACCTGTCCGTCAAATAGGCCTCGACCACGCGACGGAGGTAGGTCGGCATCCGGTGATACCGGAGTGCCTCCCTGATGCAACTCCAGGGCAGGGAGTTAAAGGCATTGGCGATGTCAAGAGACACCGCCAAGACAACCCTGCCCCGCGACACCGCATCCCCCGCCGTGAGGGCCCTTACGCGCATGATGGCGTCTACCGTTGAACGCCCTGTGCGGAAACCGAACTGGTTCTCCGCCAGATCCGGCCCCTCCCTCACCAGGTGCCCGACGAGGCGGTTTGCAATTACTCTTTCAAAGAGCTTGCCCACCTCGTCGAGCAGTACGATGGGCCGGTATGCGGACGGAGAGTCCGCAGGGCGCCCAGGCTTCTTAATGAGGACCAGTTTCCCCGTCTTCCAACGAAGTGGGAACTGGCCTCTCTCCAAGCATGCGCTTAAGAACCCCCTTAGTCGAGGCCCGAGAGCCTCCAAGGCCAGGACCCATGCTTTCCCAGGTAAGCCGTCGGGTCCTGGGGCGGTATTCTTGGCCTTCAGCCTGTTTACCGCCACTCTCAGGTCTACCTCAGTCACCTCCGGAGCGTTGTCATCATCGTCGCCGTCGTCAGTGTGGTCCGCATCGGGCACCGCAGTTGACGGAGCCATAGGCGGGGGAGTATGCTCCCCTCGCGAAGGAAACAGAGCGCTCACTACGTCCTCCACCAGCTGGGGCCGGAGACTCTGCGTCAACGGGGGGCCCAGGTGCGGAGTTTATCGCGCACCATTTTGTATGGGCGTCCCCACGGATCCCCGTTCAGAGACTCCAGCATCTCCTTACGAGCCAGATCCCTGGCCCGCAGGATCCCCGCTTGGAGGGCGGCCTTCGCCACTCTGTATTCCTCGTACAGCTCCGCCTCCCTGACCTGCGCATCCGGAGGCCGTATACGGAGCCTGCGATGCCTGGTGTACAGGCGCCGTGCAGCAACGCATGCCTCGCGCAGCGATGCCAGAGCCGATATTATTACCTTGGATTTCGAAAAAGCTCCAATAAATGCAATTAAAAAGACATTTCCAAACATAATTGTTAAGGGGTGTTTTGTTCACTTTGGCAGAGCGCTATTAAGAAAGGCAAAATCTCTTGGCTTATTACAACATGAAGAATCTCACTATCACGTCAAACTATGTATGGCTCTGGCACATTTACCAAAAGAAGACATAAACGATGGATGGCTATACGTTATGAGTCAAAGGTAAATTAATTTTGCAGTATTGAAATGAACGCGTTTAGTTCTGGATATTTCTTCTACCGCCATTTTCTACAGCCATTTTTATGCGTTAGAAACTAGGTAATATATGGTTTTTCGTATCATAATCTTCAACGAATTAATTCTGTTACAGTTTTGAAGAAAAAGCTATAACTGAATTCAATGATTACTTTGTGGATCAGTGGTTGGAAAATGAAGATATGATGAATATTTGGTGCTGCTACGCACAAAGACACCGCACTACAAACCTCATGGAATCTTGGAATTGGAGTTTCAATAGTGAAATTGGAAAAAGGCCATCAATTCTTTTATTTTTCGAAACGATATCAGGCAATATTAAACATTATGAAAATCTTCTGAAAAGGTACATATTTTTGTTTCAATGACCTGTATTTTTAGGCGACACATATGATAAAAATTATACATTATTACTTTAATTAATCATAACAATTTTTTACAGCTTTTATAATAATGGAGAAAGTATATCAAAACGAAGAAAAAAATCTATCCAAAATGATATACGAATTAACAATATTCTCGGCGATTACAAAAGTGGAAAAATATCATTGGAAAATTGTTTGAACGAATTATCAAGAATTGCTTGTATCACTTTATAATTTATTTATTGATTTTTAACTTTGTAGTGTAGGTAGTAAATTTTTTATGTTAATATTCCAAATCTGTGATTATATTTTATAGTTGATTTTGTGTGTAATTTTTAATGTTAATGTACCAAATCTGTGATTATTATTTGTTTTTATATTTAAAAGTTGATTTTGCATGTATTTTTTATGTTATTGTACCAAATCTGTGATTATTATTTGTTTTTATATTTAAAAGTTGATTTTGCATGTATTTTTTATGTTATTGTACCAAATCTGTGATTATTATTTGTTTTTATATTTAAAAGTTGATTTTGCATGTATTTTTTATGTTATTGTACCAAATCTGTGATTATTATTTGTTTTTATATTTAAAAGTTGATTTTGCATGTATTTTTTATGTTATTGTACCAAATCTGTGACTGTTTATTTTTATATTTTATAAGTAGTTGATTTCGTATGTATTTTTTTATGTTAATGTACATTAACATAAAAAGATAGTACCAAATCTGTGATTATTGTTTTTTTATATAAGTTGATTTCGCATCTAGATTGACTTATGTTATTAAAAAAATAAAACTTGTCATCGAAATAGTCAAATCGAACTGTGATTTTTCTTAAATTTTTTGAAAGTTATTTGTACACCCCACTTTTTATTTCTGTTTTTAAATATCAATATGTGTAAATGGCATACGTACACATAATCCGACTATTGTACCTGTGATTAAAAATATTTAACAAAATAAATGACAATGTTATCATTAGTTTCGTTTTTCTTTTTTTACTTGACTGTACCCATTTCATCTGAAAGTTTACCAAATGGGATATAACACAAAAAAATATTGAAATGTTTTCGAAATGGGACTAAATGTATGAAATGTATAATGTTTACCAAACGCAACTTTTTAGTAGGTACAGTTTGAGGTTTACGAAATGGGAAGTTTACCAAATGGGAAGTAGCCTTATCAGTAGTCAGTCGTTCGTTGGTTTTGTTGCACGTCAGTTATCGTTTGGTTCCGTTTTTTCACTCGCTTCTTTCTAACGACTTTGACCTGGCATTCTTCTTGGACACTGATATCGCTCTACTTATTGAATTTGGCTATCACACTGGACTTTTGAATTGCATATCGATCGGATAAGATGGAATGGAAGGATCATCGAAACTGTGTTATGTGTCGGCGAGGCCTGTATCGCAGAAGATATCAGCAACACGTTCTATCTGATAATCTCCCAAGAGCGCGACCAGAGGTTGCTGCATATATACAACAACATGCAGTTTTAGAGGTAAGTGTATTGTACTTACTTATTGATATTTTTCTAGAGTCATAATCGATTATAACAAAGGGACAACTTAAAAAAGCCATTCTTACTCATTAAAATAAAATCACGTTTTACGTGATAAATGTGGTATTTTATTGAATGTTTTTCGTGGTTAGATATGTCAAAATAAACTAAAAGAGCACTTTTAACCCGTAAAATATCGTTTTAGTTTTAAGAAAGCCGATAATAATTAACTGATTCGTCGGGCCAAAAATGTCAATGGTTACAGGAATGTGCAATGCAGTGCACAAACAAATCCCTTTATCGGCAACAATTACTAAGCGCACATGTGTTCGATGAGTCACTGTGACCCTCATTATTTAGCCTCCTTACAAGATAATACAGACAACGGAGACTCTGATAAGGACGAAAGAATTATGTATTTATATAAGTTTTTAATTATTTTATATTTAAGTAACACAAATGAGTTAATACTCATATCTCAGTTAATATCAATATATTTACCTCGTCAATTAGCACTTCTATTATTCTTACGCACATCGCTATACTGCTCCATAAGACTCGCAAGTGCGAGGGAGATAAACATAGAGAATTGATTTATGGCCCGACGACTCAGTTATTAACGCGATGAGTGGCATTTCCGGTATCAGGCTTACGCTCATTCTATTAACAACCCTTAATAAAAGTTACAAAAATCTTTAAATGTGTTATTATAATAGTTTTTTTTTTACATTACAGGTGGTATTCGACAACACACGAAGCGTGTGCCATAGGTGCTGGCAGATAGCAGCAAATGCCGCCAGACCACCTGTTGTAGTAGAAGTGCCAGAAGCTCGTGAAGAGAATGAACAGAATGTTCATGTACTTCATGTTCCTGATTACATCAGAGCGCCAAATAATCACAGGCACTGTATTTTTAACAACTGTGCTAATAACACCCGACACAGAATACCAGAGTCTATTAAAGTTCACATCTTTTGTGAACACAAGTTATACATACCCGATGGCGCCAGAATATGTAGAGAACATCTGGAAAGCAATAATTGGAATGAGCTGCCTGATTTTTGTAACACAACTCATAATTTTACTGCTTTCCAATTCAATGATGTTTGTGACATGCTACGAACAGCTCTTCAACGTGATTCGAGGTTCGATTTTAGAATTCGTGGAGCCCTGACCAACGAAGAAATGCATTTTTGGGTTGGTCTTAATGGAGACCAGTTCGATGCCATTTTGGAGCAAACTCCATCGCTGAGCGAGAGATCCAATGATCCAAGGACTGCGTTAGCCATATTGTTGGTAAAACTTCGCACGGGAGATTCAAACGAAAGGCTTGCGACATTATTTAATACGTCAAGAAGAAAACTTGAACGATATTTAGCTGTTGCTCGTGAATGCCCAACTAATGAATACGTTATACTACTCTTAGGATTGGATCACATAGACAGAGAAAATATGTTGGCGAGAAACCTAATGATACCAAAAAACCTCTATGGAAATGCAGAAAATAGCAAACTCATACTCATATGTGATGGAACCTACATATATATTAACAAAAGTAGCAATTTCTTATTTCAACGCCTAACATACAGCTTGCACAAGTACCAAAACTTGTTAAAGCCATTTTTAATCGTTGCCTCAGATGGCTATATTATTGATGTAGTGGAACCATTCGCCGCTACGAAAACTGACGCGCAAATCATGCAAGATATCATGAATGACGAAGAACACCCTTTACATTTTTTACTACAAGAAAATGATGTATTTATCTTGGACCGTGGATTTAGGGATGCTTTGGAGTCTGTAGAAGCTTGCGGTTATGAATACTACGTGCCACCAACTAAAGATCGTCGTGAGACACAACTAACTACAGAACAAGCAAATGAAGCTCGGGCTGTAACAATGTGCCGATGGGTAGTGGAAGTGGTAAACGGTCGATTTAAACGTGATTTTAAGCTTTTGCGGCAAAAGTATTTTAATAGAGCGCTGCCTCACATGTTCATTGATTTCCGAATTGCTGCAGCCATTATAAACCACTTCCACGTACCCATCGAAGACAGCGTCCACGCAGAAGATTTTTTAAATCATATAAGACGTAAAGTTGATACACCAAATCTTCTGTATACATATGTAGATAGAAAGCGCTTGAATAACCGTAGGGCAGATTTTCAACGGCTGGAAGCTAATGTACTAGAAAACTTTCCAAGGCTCACCGAAGACCAAATAATTCTACTAGCATTGGGTACATACCAGTTAAAACTGGCTCGAAGTTATTGCAGCGAGCATCTGCAGAACGGCTTATACACTATAGAAACATATAGGGAAAATCAGTTAGATGATCTGCCTGATTACGGTATTCAGGAAAATGTGTGGCTTTTGCGTGGACGCATTCAATCACGTCATGTCAGACAAAGGACGTACAATTGTACAACACTATTGTACATGCTTATCTGGACGGCGAACGATGGGCACATGTGCACACATTATATCCATATTATGGTATTTAGGATATGCGATTCACGAAGGATTTAATACGCCTGCAATGTTCTTAAATGATGTAATTATAGATAGCCATTAAGGCCCTAGAGGTATTATAGATAGAGCAGGGGAGCCCTGTCAAAAAAAGTAAGGGAGAGAGAGAGAGATATATAAGGTACCGCGATCTTTTCTCACTTTTTAACGTCTCGTCTCGTCTTTTTGTAACCGGACCGGACGTTTCCGCTTACAGGCAGCTGTATGTCCTCCCTACTCTATCTGTAATACCTCTATGGTTAAAAAACGTCGATATGTGGACACCCTTAAATAATTGTTTATAATGTACAGCAATCAATCATGGAATTTAATTGTAATAATAAATATTTAAATGATTATTAACGGTGTTATTACTTTCCCTTTAGAACAATTTTTTTTTTCATTATATCAGAACTTACAAGTCTTATAACTCCGAACGGACAGCTATAACAACAAAACTGTCATAACAATTGTTGTTCCAAATGAAAAGCCCTATCCAACGACATACATTTTATTGCTATTGGAGGGTGGTCCCAAGTTCCATACATTTTTGCCCATTCTCCTTTGCAAAAATTTTAAACGTTCAATAGACTCCAACTTTTTCCCAGCCAATTCCAGCCGTCCATGTTTTTTTGTGAAACTCGAGTATTTATCTAGCTCTCGAATGAATCTAGTGTCAATATTCGACTCGCCTCGACTTTTGAGTGATGTAATTTTTTCGTTCACCAGGTGTTACCCGAGGAATAACACGCCTTCACCTTTTCGACCTTTTATGTCGGCATAAACTGGTCAATCAAGCTAATAAGGGATCTTCTATTGCTCGGATGGTTGACTATGTCTCTTCAGAGATTCCAGGACTTCCAGAAGAAGTTATTAAAAATAAAATAAAGGTGTTTTCTGCTGTGCTAACCAAGAAATGGAGTGCTATCAGGAACAAAGAGAAGTTTGTTTTAAAATGCAACGACTGGCTGCAAGAAGAGCTTTGGTTAGACAACCTGAATGCACCTGCTCGATCTGCTGTAACTCAAAAGATGGATTTTGTTGGTTTAAGTGCATCATCAAAGAAAAAACGGACGAAGATGTTGGTGGCGGGCCATTCTCCGGAAGAGCTTGCCTATGCCACTCAAACAAGTTTCATAAAAATTGGTAAGCGGAATATGGCCACCGTTATAAAGGCAGTAACTGTGTCGTCACCTAAATCACTTCGGATGATTAAAAGAAGGAAACTAACGCCAAGATGTATACGTCCATATACTCCAGATGAAGCATTAGCTCTGATAACAAATTCCAAACTGAGCGTGGACCAGTATAAACAGATTCGCAGAGGAGCTAAAGAGAGAGGGTGTGATATATATCCATCATATGATAGGGTTCTGACAGCACGAAAAGAGTGTTACCCGAACGACATAATAATAACTGAGACGAAAGGCGAAGTTAAGCTGCAGAGTTTGCTTGATCATACAGCACAAAGACTAGTTAAAGTTCAGCTAGATGTAATAGCAGGTGTAGTGATCAATGATGGAAACAGCAAACTCTGCCTTAAATCCAAGTGGGGAGTTGACGGAAGCAGCAGCCAGTCAGAATATAAGCAGCGGTTTACAGAAGATGCGGCAGCGTCAGATGCAGATATCTTACTCACATCGTTAGTTCCACTACAGCTAGGGATGAAGAGAGAGGAAAGTGAGACAATTCTTTGGCAAAACCCGAGATCTTCCTCCACTCGCTTCTGCCGCCCGATACGTTACCAGATGTTGAAGGAAAGTCACATGGTTCTAAAAGATGAAGACGATTACATCAACAGACAAATAACTGCTCTGAACCCTACGCAAATAGAAATCGGGGATCGAACGGTCAACATTGAGCACATTTTAATAGAGACAATGTTAGATGGAAAAGCCGCTAATGCACTCTCTGACAATAAATCTTCCCAGACTTGCAACATATGCAAAGCAACACCTAATCATATGAATGATATTGAAGCGGTCATTCAGAGGCCATGCAACAAAGATTTGTATGCATATGGGTTGTCAACATTACACGCCCATATTCGACTGTTTGAGTGTGTGCTTGATACAGTAAAGCAAGGTAGTGGCTCAACCAATGATGGGAATACTGCGCGAACATTCTTTGAAGACCCTGCTCTCGCAGCTGAGATAACTGGGGTCTACAAAGATCTCATTACAAGATTCTCTGTTATACTCAAAGCGCTTTCGTGCTCGTACGATGTAAATCCAGAGGCCTATAAGGAGTATTCACTTGACACGGCTAGACTCTTCGTCACCAAGTACCAATGGTACAAAATGCCTTCTAGTGTACATAAAATATTAATTCACGGAGCTGATGTCATCGGATCCCTTGTGCTTCCTATAGGTCAGCTTAGCTAAGAAGCTCTGGAGTCTAGACACAAAGACTGCCGCTATTATAGGGAGCATAGCACGAGAAAAATTGGAAGGAAGCAGACTATTGAAGACCTGCTACATGCTCCGCTCATCTTCTCCGATCCATTAATATCCAGCATCAGACCATTGCCTAAGAGAAAATCGGGTATTTTAGCGCCAGAAGTTTTACAATTATTGAAAGCTCCTGAAGCGCCTGAAAGGACGCACTCGTCCGATGAAGAGGCAGACAGCGAGTAGCCATAACCATAAGCCTTTTTCAGGGCCGCCTATTTAAATATGTCTTAAAGTTAACTCTAATAAAATACTTTTTTTATTTAAAGACTATATAAATATGTACACACTATATAAATACAACAATACTTAGTAATACATGTGTTTTTCACATCTAAGTCCACACGCATGTACCTGTCTACATTTAAATTATAATTTTCATATAAAAAATAAAAATAGCTCGTAAAATAATCATTCCGAACACTGTGCGGCCCTCTGCTGGCATCATTTTTGATGAAATGTGTGAGACGCGTAAAGTTTTCAAAAGTCGTTTGAAGTGGTGCCAAAATAACCAGGAACAACTTAGAATGGATATGCTGGCCAAACATAGATCAGCAAAAGATTTCAGCGAATTTTGGAAGGCTACTAAGAAGCTCGATATTAGGCCTGGCCTTCCGGTGAGTGTAGCTGGGAAAAGTGAACCAGCCCATATTGCAAATATGTTCAGTAAGCATTTTAAGGTGCGCTCCCCCCTGGGCCCTTCAGCGTCATCTATTAGCTCTGAGGCTGGGCGTGGGGGAGGTGAGTCGGCTGTACATTTTACTGCTAGTCAAGTAAGACTCGTCTTAAAGAAAATGACAGGCGGTAAGTCTCGCGGTCATGACGGTCTTAGTGTTGAGAACTTGAGGTATGCGGGGGTTCACCTACCGAGGGTCCTGGCCATGTTTTTTGCAGTGTGCATGAGTCACTCCTATTTGCCGCACGACTTAATGAAAACTATCGTGGTGCTTATTTTGAAGAATAGGACCGGGGACATCTCGGACAGGGGGAACTACCGTTCCATATCTCTAGCGACTGTGATTGCTAAGGTGTTGGACGGTATGCTTGATATTTGCTTAGATAAGTACATAACATTGCATGACGCTCAGTTTGGGTTTCGGCCTGGGCTATCCACTGAAAGCGCAATCTTGAGTCTCAAGCATGCTGTCCAGTACTATACCGATCGCAGGACGCCGGTATATGCCTGTTTCCTTGACCTCTCCAAGGCTTTTAAGATCTTGTGTCGTATGATGTGCTCTGGGGCAAATTTTGGTATAGCAACCAGACCAACTTTGTGAGGTGGGCCGATACACTCTCCGAAGCATATAGGCTGGCGAGCGGGGTGAGACAGGGAGGGTTGACATCTCCTAGGCTCTTCAACCTACATGTAAATGACCTCATCGTCGGGCTCAGTAGCAAGCGTGTCGGTTGCTCAATAGATGGCGTTAGTATCAACAATATTAGCTACGCGGATGACGTGGTGTTGCTGGGCCCGACGGCGGGGGGTCTCGGAGAGCTGCTAAAGGTGTGTGAGGTCTATGCTAATACACATGGTCTTTTGTATAACGTACAGAAAAGTGAGTACATGGTCTTTAAGGCTGCCGGTAGATGTCCTGAACACTCGCTTAATATAACTTTGAATGGCTTAAGCATTAATCGTGTCACGAGGTTTAAATACTTGGGGCATTTCCTTACCGACGGCCTTGAGGACGATGTAGACATAGAGAGGGAGCGCAGGTGTCTAGCGGTCAGAGGTAACATGCTGGCCCGCAGATTCTACCGATGCTCAGAAGAAGTTAAGGTTACGCTCTTTAAGGCATACTGTCAGAGCATCTACACTGGGAATCTGTGGATCAATCACACCAAAAGGTCGTTGGACAACCTGCGTATCCAGTATAATAATATCTTCAGGATGATGTTGGGGCTGCCTCGTTTCTGTAGTTCATCGGGGATGTTCGCACTATATCACACAGATGGCTTTCATGCCGTCATTCGCAAAAAAAACGGCATCCCTGATCTGCAGAATGCGTGGCAGCCGCAATAAAATCCTGACGACTGTAGCGGACAGGATCTCTTCCCCATTGTGGAGGTCCTTGGTTCGCAGAGTCATTTAATTTTAAGTTTATTTTTCTATTTTTGTGAAATTTCCCATGTACCTACATATGAATTTAAATTGTCCGAATTAAAGAATATTTTATTTATTTGATTTTATTATAATTTGTATTTTGACATTATGATTAATTTTTGACATTATGATTTATAATTTTTTATTTAACTTTTAAGAGCCATTTCACATTTTCGAGCGAATTTTTAAGATTTTGAGAGCTTCTTTATTACCATCTTAAGTAATACCTAGAATTTATTGAATGAATACAAAACATAGTTTAATCGTTCATAATGTCGTTTAATGTAACACAATTACTAAAATCGGCTTGTTTGTTTTGTAATCACCCATCTCCCACAACCATTTTACTGAAAAATCGCCGCAGAGTCAATTTCTGAGTCCTAAATCTATTAATAATACTTATAAATGAAACTAAACAAAATACATATAGGTTCAGACATATATTTTAGTCGTCATTTAATGGAATAGATTCCGGAATTATATTACCATTAATTAGTAAAAAAATAAATTAATAGACCAATTTTTAACTTTTATTTTGTTTTTTTTACGTGTTTTTTAGTTCAAATACATAGTAATTATAAAAATAAAATTATACCGAAATAATCTATGTTCTTTGGAAAATCGTTATTTTGAAAATATTTGCATATAATTTGTCAAAATAAATATTTGAACATCAGTCTAAATCACAATAAATTACTATACGCAAGGGCGCACCGATTAGTACAGCGCAAGCGCCCGTCAAGGAAGGACCTGTGCAATTTTTTCCGTCGTCTTGATTGCCGAGCGCTCACGAAATAAAGTGAATATTATACTGCGACCAAATAATTTTGATACGCTTTGTATTTTTTTCGTAATGGACATTACGGACTATGAGCGAGGAAAAGAATTATTTTTAAACAATTTAAAAGAACAGGCCTCAAACCGCCATGAGATTGAGAGAGCTACGGTGCAGAAAGCTCGTTATGGTTGGAACTTAGAAGGTGCATACTTACTGCATCCACCTTTGGTAAAGTTTGTAAAAGGCGACCGAACCAAAACTCAGCTCCCCTGGTAAAATCCATTTTATATACGTACTACCTGGACCACATTACCTCTATTAAACATGGTAGGGATAATGAACAAAAAGCTTTGACACAACTTGGTGTTCAAGAAAATATAAATATAGAGACATGTGGTCTTTTTATTGACGAAGAGTATTTTTATTTAGGCGCGACGCCAGATGGATTGTGCAATGAAGGTTTAGTGGAAGTGAAATGTCCATACCGCCTTGCATGATAAAAAACTAAAATATTTTTAAAAAAACAGCCAGTCTCAAGTTGAGATGAACAAGAACCATGACTGGTACTACCAAGTTCAGGGACAGTTGTACATAGCGAAAAAAGATATATGTGTATTTGCTGTATGGACAGGTCCTGAATTTCCATTGAAGGTAGTAAGGGTAGAAAAAGACGATGATTTCTGGCAGGAACAAATGTTACCAAAATTAATTCGATTTTATCAAGACTGCTTGTTGCCGGAAATCATAGATACTAGAAAGGCAAGATCAATGCCTTTACGGCAAATATTCATTTAGTAATATGCAAATGTTTTTTTTATAAGTATCATTTGTTATTAAATATTTTACATAACACAGCTATTAGTGTTTTCTTATTAATCTATGTAAAAATCTGCATTACGCTAAATAAAATAAATATTTTTTTCATAATCTATTTACCAAATCATATTACGATTACGGCTCAAGATTGCCTCGTCCGTCTTGACTCTCGTGTTTCACTGTTTATATTGCATTTGTGTGGCTAGCTACGCACACATAAACAATTACGCACTCTTTTGCCTAAACTCGAGCGCAATCATTTTGTGAAATGGCTCTTAATATTTTGACATTGTAATAATGCATTTTTAATGAACTGAATGAACCAATCAATTAATTAATCATTCAAATTATAAATTTCATAACTTCATATAATAATCTTATAATGTACCTTGTTTTGATTTGCACGTAGCATTTAATATTTCTACACCAGCAATGGTAGTATGTGTGAAACAATATTTAATGTAAGATCTAAATGTACCATATACCGAGAAATAAAATTTTATTATTATTATTATTATTTGGAAATAAACCCTATATACCGAATTCCATTTACGAAGAAACACCAGGCGCTACTTACCCTGAATATGTCCGCATGCTCCAAAATAGACTTAAATTCTGCCGAACAAAGGCAAATAGAATATATCCAACAATCAAAAATAAACTCCAAAAATACTACGATACTCAATCAAGGCCAATTAAATATAAAGTAAGATCTTGTTTATCTAAAAAATCATTTACGCCTTAGAAAAGCTCCATGTGTGATCCATGGAAATAACACTGCGTCACTCTTGATAAATAGACGTCACGTCAAACACCATTTTGATGAAATGAAATTAGCTATCATTACCGAAACGTAGTATCTCGATGTTATTTAATTTAAATTACCTTAAAAATATAGTAATGCCATCCAAACTTTAGAGGATGATCAAACCAAATTGGCAACCCTCATGAAAGAAAATATGATGGTTACGACATCCACACTATCATCACTCAAAGAAGTAATTGATAAAATCAACGCAAATGAACTTAGTCTAAGTTACGCTATTGATACCTTGAACCAGGAAATGGCGAATTTAACACTAATTTCCAATAAGCTGTTTCCAATAAGCGAAAGTAGTTTATTAACCTTATCATTTAAGTTAGAAGATATTTTACTCCCCACCGAAGGTGTCCCGTTGCCGTCGTGGTGGGGCTTGTGCGTCTCAGTGATCTTGGAGCTCTGCCGGTAGAGTTACCCATGCCGGAAAGATCCAAGTGAGAGACTAGACAAAGAGGGACACACACACACGCGAGGGGCACACCGTTCGAAAACTTGAACATTTTTCAGGTTTTCGGACGGTGTGCGTTTCAGAAGGAATCTTGCTCACTGCTCTCTGGTACGCGTCTGATCATCAGACGTGACTGTGAGTGCAGTGAGCAAGCAGAGGGAAATTGGGACCCTGTGAGAGGGTGAAGGAGATAGGGACCGCACCCTTAAAAGGAACATTAAAATCATGAAGAAGACAGACGAAAAATTATTACCCCCGTGTGGTACCAGCTGCTCAGCAGCTAGAGAATCCACCACGCTCCCTTCGGGAGCGTCATGCCCCTCGTATTCTGGGGAGGGCAACGAATGTCTTGATCCGCTTGCCAGTGGCAACAAGAGCCGAGGAGGCTCCCGATCCAAAACGTCTTTTGAGGACTAGGCGTCAAAAGACGCATCATGGCGTTTTGGGCTAACGTTTTTTGGGCATTAGGTAATATTAAATTCAGCTGATAAAAAATATTTTGTAACAATATGTATCGAATTTAAATGCGATCTGTTTTGTGGACAATGTTTGGCCACCACTCGTTTTTTTTAAATTATAACTTAATTAATTGTATGCCTACAGGTACATATATACGCTCCTAAAAGGAACAACAGGGTTTTTGTTACACATTGTATATACAATTGATAATCTAGAAATAACAATTAACCATTATTTCTACCATGTTATTTGATGTATGTTTCTGTTTTTTACCATATAATAGGGTAGTGGTACTCACCTGAACTGTCCGTGCTTACTGTACTATACACTGTTTACTAACTAAGAGTAGGTATACTCACGGGTTAATAACAATAGTACCTAGGTACCCTAGGCTTAGCTTTAACAAACAAATTTACAAATTTAGCAAACGAAATTTAGTAAGATAGGTACGAACGACAAAACTAACCCGCGCAGCAGTGAGATGCCAATTGAATTTAATTTTCATGAAACATCGAACAACACAAAAATTCAATAAAAACGGTTGAAAACGTTTTATTAAACAAAATCGGTATATTTTTTGTGTTCTTCAAAAACGTTATTTATAACGTTCCGTTCGAACATAAACGAAACAAATTGTTCTTTAGGCATTTAAGACGAAAACGTTTCGAAAAATATACCGGTATCCGACCCTTGGGCCAAGCGGCTCGTCATATACACCCTCATGCGTTCATAGAGATTACGTATCAATAATTTCTCCCGAAAATTAATCACTTTTTTCTCTTGGCGACGACGACGACGTTGGCGAGGTGTAAAGTAGGTATATTATGAAAATATAAACAAAAAAATTCAATAAAAGGCTGAATGTGATTTTAGAAAATTAGTTAAGTACCTAATTGTTAAGCTAATTAATTATTTTCTTGACTAGATATACCACCAATCAAAAGACTTAATTTCCCAAGGTATAGTAATAACATCAGCAATATTAATTGTGATTTAGTAACTAAGCTCCCAATTGTGATATAGTAATTAAACCCCAAATTTTATTTAAAAGTGACAATTCACTTGTTTTTCCAAGATGTATGATTAATAATAACACGTTGAACGCCGCTTTAATTTATAAGTCTTTCTGTTTGGGCCGTGGGGGACACCTTGTGGTCGACATATAATAGTTCTGTTGGGGCCATGGGGGGCAACATATGACCGCGAGTCAGAAGCGATTTAAAGCGTCTCTATTGGGCCGTCGGGCACAGATATGAAGCTAATATGTATTTGACGTGACCCCACGGCCCTGCAGACAAATATATTGTATTTGGTTTTTAGTAAAAAATATGACAAATAATTTCGGGACATGACTTGTTTGAAAGTTCTAAAGGAAAAATTGTGTATGATAATGTGTTATTTTATATTTTTAGTGTTACTACAGTGGACCCCTGATAATCCGGCCCCTGTCTAATCCGGCGCCCCCTGTAATCCGACATGACTTAGAATTACATGTATGTTTGACAATCTTTGCTAATACATATAGATCACGCAGGTTTGAACAGGTCACAACTCGTACGCGCCACCGCTATTGTGCTCGACGCGTATGCATTGTTTTACTTAGTTTGAATTTGACTACTAGTGATAGCGGTACGGCCTAGCGTGCGTTCATTGTTTACTATTTATTCATTGTGTATTAGGTATAGTACCTAGTAATGTCGTCACAAACCCAGAAGCGAAAGCACAAAACGTTGACAATGAAAGAAAAATGTGATATTTTAGATCGCTTAAATCGCAATGAAACTTTCAGTAGTTTAGCAAGTGAATACGGCGTAGGCCGATCTACAATTTATGACATTAAAAAAAACCACGAGAAGATTAAGAAGTTCGTGTCAACTACTGACTGCGGGCCAGGCAAGAGACAGACACTCAAGAAAGCTGAACATCCAGAAGTGGAAGAAGCTTTGTACATGTGGTTTCTTCAGGAAAGAAACAGGCATGCACCAATTTCGGGACCCATGTTGGCGATGAAAGCTAAGTTTTTTTATAAGGAAATAACAAAAAAAGATGATTTTGTGGCCAGCAAAGGATGGCTAGAACGTTTTAAAAGTCGTCATGGCATACGTTTAATGACTATTACAGGAGAGAAACTTTCTAACGATGCCACCTGCATAGAGCCCTTTAAATTAAGATTTTTGCAAAAGGTGAACGATTTAAATCTTGACCCGTCACAGGTGTACAATGCAGACGAATCAGGGCTTTTTTGGCGTGTGATGCCTAACAAAACTTTCGTTTCTTGTAACGAAAAAGACGTACCTGGACGAAAAGTGAGTAAAGAGCGTGTAACCATACTACCATGTGCTAATGCTGCAGGTACACACGCGCTTAAGATGGTGGTCATTGGGAAATCTAATAAACCAAGGGCATTAAAAAACATTGATTTACCTGTACACTATTACGGACAAAAAAGTGTATGGATGACAAAAGACCTTTTCAAAAAGTGGTTTGATGAATGCTTCGTACCTGAAGTTAGAAAATGGTTAAAAGATCATAATTTTCCTCAAAAAGCGTTGTTGCTTCTTGATAACGCTCCCGGTCGTCCGTCTGAAAAAGAACTGACAACTGAGGATAAATGCATCACTCCGATGTTTCTTCCGCCAAATTGCACTGCACTGATTCAACCAATGGACCAGAACATCATTCAGTTTGTTAAGCAAGACTATAAAAAAAACCTACTTTTGAGAGCCGTATCAAAAGACCAACCAATAGAAAAAACTTTAAAAGAATTTAATATGAAAGACTTGGTTTTTGCTCTTAGTCAGTCGTGGAGTGCGTTACCGTCATCAACTATTAAATCGTCTTGGAAAAAGTTATGGCCAGATATAATCACCACTCCTAGCAACGATCCACAAATCAGTGTAACTTCGGAAGTTATAGAACAAGTCGCTTCTGAAACACAGATAAGTCCGGAAGATTTGGAAGTCTGGTGCCGTGGAATGGATAAAGAAGAAAATGTTTGTCTTGAAATGTCTGACGAAGATATTATAAAAGAGGTTTCTAATAATACAACAAACGATCAGGAAGATAACGACGACGTGATTGCAACTGCTCCACAAGTCACAGATCAAGACGCAGTTAACGCTTTTGAGCTAGGTTTACAATGGGCTGAAGAGAATGGTACATCCTACAACGAACTTTTACTTTTGAGAAGACTGAGGGACAAAGCTCTGATCTCGCGTTATAACAACCTTAAACAAAAAAAAATTGATGAATATTTCAAAGCTTCATAATTTGATATAGTATTCACTACATGATTTTGATTAATAATTCTTGATTATTTTGGTAGATATGTATGTGCATTTATGCTTAATTTTATAATAAAACTCTCAATTGTTATTTAATTTACTAAATTCGACTTACATAAATTAAGTCTGATTTGTACTTCAAAGTACATACATATGTACGTATAATATATAGATTCTTGTCATTAGATATGTAATTTGTCGGATTACGAGGTACTCTTTCGTAAAAAAATCCGGACTATACGGGTCTTAGGCAGTGCTCTATAATCCGACAAATTCGATAGTCCGACACTGCCCTGCATAATGTTTGCCGGATTACCGGGGGTCCACTGTATTTACTTAAGTAGTTAAAATCTGGTCAAAGTTGTACAACATCGCTGTTAGGTTTTAATTTTTTGGGATAGTTTATTTATTTATTTATTTTATTTATTAAAGTTACTATTTATTACAGTTTTTAAATGAAACAAAATTAAATCAGACTTAAGATTGAGATCAATATCAACGTTACTACACCTATTACTTTTATGAATTTTATGGAAACAATCAAAACAAAGAAATGGTTTGTTTGGGCAGGTTTCACAAAAAGTTACAACTTTTTTCGTCTTGTTTTTGGCTAATACTCGTCCCATTACTTTAGTATTGTCTTTGTAGCACTGCTGACATGTCCGTCTACTATTTTTGCTTGTGCCGTCTTTCTTCGCAAGCTTATGCTTCATTCTTATTGGTCTCGAAACCTGACTTGAGGTTTCACTTCTCATTAACAGGCCCTTGTTTCCTAAATTCAACAATTTGGATATTGGCCCCGGTTACTGCTTGATACAATACTAGTGCATTGATAACTGCAGTGTTTAACAGCAAGTTTATGGCAACTTTTTTGTACCATTTTACCGATTTCCTTAATGGCGTGCAATAAGCCCCCATCTGGTCGGACAAATCGACAGCTCCTGTTGCCCTATTATAGTCTAGCACGATTTTTGGCTTCGATACCGCTTTTCCTCGCTTTGTGATTGTCTGGAAACTGTCGGAATGTTTGGTCGAAAGTACAAGTACATCTCTTTTATCTTTCCACTTCATGATAGTAATTCCATCTTCGCTCTCTCTAGCTATATATTCACCTGTCTTCAGTTTAGCAACCTCTTTTGGTATATTCCTTCTATTTTTTCTAATAGTACCCCACTAGATGTGTTTCATATTCCAACAGAGTCCTTGCTAAATCAATACTCGTATACCAATTGTCAGTATACAACGTGTGACCCTTGTTCAACAAGCCACTGCAAAGCGACATAACAACGTTTGCCGGCGTAGTATTTACTTGATCGTTTTCTTTTCCCGCATAAATATTGATTTTTTATGTATACCCCGGTAGAGTGCATAATTTAAACTCTTTTATACCATATTTATGGCGTTTCTGTTTGTTATATTGACGAAAAATGATTCTTCCGCGGAATGGCACAACGCTTTCGTCAATGCATATATCTTCAGCAGGAGTATAATGCCTTGAGAAATTAATGTTCATGACCTCCAGTAAGTGTCTGACACGATGTAACCTATCAGACTTGTGAGCATTGTCAAGCTGGGAAAAATGAAGCATTTGAAGAAGCAGTTCAAAGCGATAACGGGACATAATTGTTGCTGCAAAAGGGTGACCTGTTATTTCATCTTTTGACCAATAATCAGAAAGCTTAGGAAGTTTTACCAATCCCATAAAAATAATCAATGCAAAAAAGCCTTTCATCTCATGCACGTTAGAAGGAGACCACTTACGGATTCTTGCTGCTTTTGAAGCCACGCGCCCGGTGATTCGATCAATAGCAAACTGATTTGTATATTCTACTATCTGCATAAAAACATCATCAGGAACCAAGAGAGAGTAAAAATCAGCAGGCGATTTCTTAGTCATTGCTAAGCGGAGATTAGTAGGTAAACCAGGAGTTTCAGTGAAAGGTATAATTCGACGCTGATTACCTGTTGGTAGTGCCCATGTGCGTGTAAACGGCGTAGTGTTTCCCGAGGTATCTGGAACTGCATGATCTTCCGCATCACTCTCGTCACTGTCTATCACCGTAATACGACGATGTTTACGAGTTACTGGATGGATATTTATGTCTTCTTCTTCAGAGCTTACATGGAAACTATTATTCAACAAGGTGATTTCTAATTCTTCTATTTGTGATAAATCTTCCTGATTTATTTCTAAATCTTCGAACTCATCCATAATGAATCAATGAATGAAGTGCAACAAAAAACAATGTATATTTACGTAAACAAATAAACAGAAAATCTCGAATCGATACGTAATCAATGTAGTTAGCTAGGTAGTCCAAACGGTCACTGTGCGGCGCGCGGGAGTCGCAAATCGAGACGGCCGGCAGCCCGACCCCCGCGGCCCCCGCCGACGACTTAATCGTCAACTGGCGAGCGCGAATCTCGCGAGCGCGCGCGAGTTGGCACTTTTCGATTTTACCTACTTTTTTTGTCGTCAACTCGCGCGTCTATGTAAAGTACAGTCAAATAAAAAGAGATTGAAAACAAAAACTATTAATAATTATTTATTGACCGCGTTAGCTGATTCTGTGAAGTACTGACTTAGATTACGATTTAGAGGGCCGAAATGAGAACGCATCCAATGACACATACTATCTCGTCTAACGCGCATGCGCACAACAGTATAGCTGTCATAGCGCTATCTCTTTCTAATTCATTTTGCAAACTGAGTGCCTACTCCTTATGCACTTAGTTACAAACGATGTACCTGTCACGTCTAACATGGCGGAAGTGATGTGTGTGTGTGACAGGGACGGGTACATCGTTTAGCCGTTCGAAGTTCATCAGGAGTAAGCACCCTAGTTATTATTTTAGTGACGTTAGTGTTACGTAAGCTAAGCTGACGTTTACAGTGCACTTACGGAGTAAACATACTTACAGAGTATAAATGTTTTTATTAAGTCTATAAGAATGCCATTTGGTGTGAAAATGTGGAAGTTTTTAGTGATTTTGATGTACTGTGGGGGTAAGTTTATAACAATTAAACTTTTCGGGTAATACTCTCAAAGTGTTCTGTTACTTTTATCAGGCATCTTGATTAGTTAAACCTTAGATTAACTCGTTGTTCTTACTATTTTACTTTTTTGAATTAACATATGGCTTTACCCGCTCGGTTGCTTCGCAAAAAAATGCAAAGAGGGTCGCTTGCCAGTGATTTTTGACCGCATCTGAGCGTACGACGCGCCGTAATAAAAATTTGACTGTGACTCGCTACAGAAGCGCACTTCAAATGTTTTAACTGCTCTGAATAGCCATTAAAATAAGCCTAAACATTGTGTCTGTTTTTTAATAGATCTTGTTTCCGTATTTTCCTATGTACCTTGAAACTTTAACTACCCAAATATTAGCTACTTGTATGGAAAAATGCGTTTTACTAAAAACTAAGATCGACAAGAGTATTGTTTCTTATTTTATTTATAAACTAGATTAATTACTAGATACATTTAATAACACATGGATATATTTCATGTGGAATAAAATATTTAAAACATTAAGGGAACTACAACTTGAAAAAAAAAATGGCGACGTCAACTTTATTTCGTATCGTGTACTAAGAATTAGATTTATAATGTTGTCAACTTGTATTTGAAGGTCGGATGATATATCAGTCTATGGTTTAGAAACGTTTCACGAGGACTTTATGAACTACAACATAAAGTTTAAAGTCGATTAGTAAAAATTGGTTGTTGGAAACGATTGTTGCCAGAAGCAGTCAAGGGTGTTCAATTTTGGAAAAAATTGTTTCCTTAAGCAGTTTATCGGTTACTTAATTGTTTTGTTCACTTTAACTTGATTGTCGTTTACTTTCTTATAGTGCGATTGCACTTTAAAATAAATACCACGTGGCAATTTTACACAGTATATTTATTCCATAGTAAAAAATATACGTTGATTTTCCATTTTTTATATAGATAATTTATATTTTTTTTGTGATTTAGCTTTTTAGAAAATGTTTGTCATTAAAAACAATATTTTTAGGAAGTGGACCACAGGCAGGTTCGTCCAGAAATGTAACTGGACACGACATCATTACATCTCAGCGAGGAAGTTCGATACTACTTCGTGCAGGACACGAATATAATAAAGACCGAGAAAATAAAGATGGTTCCTGTATCTGGAGGTGTTCGAAGAGGACTGTTTGCAAGGCAAGATTAATTATTGATAGCAATAACTGCATCAAACGAGATGACAAGCACGACTGTGAGCCTGATTTTGTATCAAATGAACTGGAGCTTAACTTCGACAAGTGCATGGAAAAAGTAAAAAGTGACTGTACTATACCCATACCAAATGCATTTCGACATACGGTCTCAACCCTTAAAGATAAAGGAATTGACCTCATAAAAAAAATACCTACATATAAAAATATTAAAAACAAATTTTACCGAAAACGGAATAAGTCATTGGGGGTAAGAAAGGTATGTTTTAAGTCGATTAAGAATGTTACTGTGCCCGAAATATTTGCAAACTTTTTACTAGCCGACTACCAAACAATCAATAGAATTTTAATATTCGCTAGTGAAAATTGTAAAACAATTTTAGCAAAACCAAATTTGACCATTTTATGCGATGGTACTTTTAAATTTTGTTTAAAACCTTTCCTGCAGTTGTACACTTTACATGTTGATTTAGGAAGTAGTAAAACTCATAATAATATTATACCCGTTATTTATGCGTTGTTGGGTAACAAAACAAGAGCAACTTACAAAATTTTGTTTCGCCTTATCAAGAGCCAAATTCCTCAGTTTAATCCCAAAACCATTCTACTAGACTTCGAGAAGGCTGCAATGTTAGCAGTCAAAGACATATTCCCTGAAACAAGCGTTAGAGGGTGTTTCTTTCATTTTTCGCGAAGTTTGTGGCGGAAAGCTGACGAAATAGGCATAACAAAATCTGTACTATTTAGAAAACATATAAAGAGGTGCGTTGTTTTGGCACATTTGCCCAAAGAAGCTGTTGAGAATGGTTGGTTGTATATTATGTCTCAATGTCCGAATGATAAAAATATTGTAAAATTTAATGATTATTTTGTAAGAACTTGGTTGAATGAGACTTCCATTTTCGCAGACAAATGGTCTTGTAATTTTAGCCAACACCGCACTACGAACATGGTTGAGAGCTGGCATTCTACGGTAAATAAAAAAATTAATAGCAAACCCAAAAGTATTGCACATTTTTTGACCATCTTAAAAGAAGAAGATAATTATTATCAGACTTTATACTTAAAGAAGTCTAATATAACTGCAAAATGTAAAGAAACTTGTGCTATTGACGAGCACATTACCAACACTGTTAACGAATTTATCCATGGGGTTATAAATATTGACTTATGTATCGAACTTTTGATCTTGTGATTTTTGATTTAATTTAGCATAGTCTGTTTATTTTAACGTTTGCTATAAAAATCATTTATAACAAACCATGATCTGTGATTGTATAGTCTGTGATTAGTTTTATTAGTAGGTCGTCAGTAATAACTTAGCCAATTGATGAATCTACTTATTGATAGTGTTTAGCGTTTTTTGTAAAAATCATTTACAACCATATGTGATCTGTGATTTTATAGTTTCTAAGACTCTTTCTATGGTTCCTAAGATTGATTTTATTAGGGAGCAATAATAAGTCAGTTTGTTGTCAATTACTATGTTTAGCTTTACTATTTTATACTTACCAATATTCAGTATACGAGTATGTGAGGGGAGTGTTTTCGTTGTTTCTATTTTATTTACTTAGTTTTTTACAATTTACATACTAGATAATAAGATAATAAGCCAAATTCTCAAATCAATGTGATATTGTTGATAATTAGTAAGGGAAATACTACTAATAATTTATATTTTGTCCTGTTGATTTATAATAAACTGATTTCAAAACGATGTATATTTTGTTTTATTTTAAAAATCAAATTTCACAAAGTTTCTTATACATTTATAGTAGGTAAGTACCTAACTAAATTAAATTTGTTATAACGTTTTTGTAGCTGACTATACATTAAAACATCAAATTATATAGACGCGCGAGTTGACGACAAAAAAAGTAGGCAAAATCGAAAAGTGCCAACTCGCGCGCGCTCGCGAGATTCGCGCTCGCCAGTTGACGATTAAGTCCCGCCGACGTAATACGCGATTTATTTCCACGTGGGCCATGGGGGGCAACTGTTTAGTGACAGTAGTATTTTGGTAAAATAAAGTCACAAATTACTTTTCTTCGATTTATTTAATGTGATTTGGCACATTTTCTAGCCCCTAAAGCAATAAAAACTTATACGTAAAATTTTACAATCAGGCATTTTTAATCTGGCTCCTCTTTCTAAATAAGTGAGGCCCATATGTTGTCCCCCCACGGCGTTTAACGTGATAATAATCTGTCATAATAATTGTGATTTAGTAGTTAAGCCCCTAATTTTATTTACAATATAAGTGACAATTCACTTGTAATAGATCGATATTATTGTGTACCTACATTATTGTTTAAAAGTTAAAAATTTGCTGCCATGAAAATCCACGTAATTCTTATAAATTTTTATGTTTTGTTATTTTCCCTAATTAATAAAAGAAAATCTTTGTTCATAATGTTTTGGTTTAAATAATAAGTACCTCAGAAACCTATTTGTCATTTGAATAATAAAAAACTTAGTTTGTTGCTGAGAGAAATAATAAATAATATAATTATGATTATATAAATATATTTTATTTACTTACCTGAGTGTCACAGACAGCCTTTCTTCTGGACCAACGCACCTCCTCATTGTTGTTTCTGAATGAGTCAAAGCAGGTCTCAAAATAAATAGCTACTCATCAAATGTAGTAACAGACATTTTATAAAATTTGAAAAAAATTGCCGGATGTTGTTTCAGAATTGAATGTTTAGTATGGAACTGTCCCTTCAGTAATCTTTCCGAAAGTATAGGATGTACCCAAAATTCTCTATTTCTTCTTCTTTTTCTGTACTTCATGTACAAAATAATACTTCGCGATCTCTGCACGATTTCCATAGCGTCTACGTCCCTACAGCTCTGCCGACAAAATGATGGAAGATGTGCGTCGTGTGCGTTGAGTCTGTGAAAAATCCGCGACCGACTTTTTGCGCGCCATGCAGACTTTTTGTGCGCCGCAGACTCGATCGCACAAAAAGTGTGCTGTCTGCGCAGGGCCTTAAATTCTTAAATGGTTCTCTTGTAATCAATTCAAATAGGTCAACTGGCTTTCGTGGCTTTATTACTTGTATGAAGTCTTTAATAGCCTTATACGATAAATGGCCCGTGATAACACCTCAATTGCCGAGACAGCTATGCAAGAGAATCAGAGAATTCATCGGAGAACCTGAACAAGGAGCACCTGTTAGGGTTCCAGGTGTACGAAAAAGGTGCCAACTATGTCCTTATGCCCGCCATCGCAAGACATCCAATGTTTGTGAAGATTGCCATAAATATATTTGTCCAGAACACACTATTTCATTCTGCCAAGATTGTGCTACAATCACAGACAATAATGATTTGTAGTTCATAATTGATGATAAGACTGTAAGTGCAACTAATTGATCTCTACGTATGTACCAAATTAAAAGTTAATCGTCTAAGAAGTTAGTTATTTTTTGTTGTTTTTGACGTGACAACGTCTTATAATTCGATGGAGCCGGCTGCACACACGAAAAAACATGACGTCATGCGGCGTTACCTCGCTCTGAGGCGTTCCATTTAAGGCTTGAAGTGCAAGCGAGAGCGCGGAACGAGCGACAAAGAGGCATAATCGGCCTCCGCGTTCGGCAGCGTTCGACATCTGTCTCTCTCCTACTTGAGTGAGTGATGCGTCCGCGTGGACAGCTGCTATACAATAATACATTTACAAGTTTTCGTCAAGTATGAAGTGCAGTGAAAAGTGAATGTGGTGTCAATTGTTTATAGCAACGATAATTGCGGCGATAAAGGTAATGATTCTTTAAAATTTTCTTTTGAACAATGAAACCATTCCATCAGCATTTTCTTATGACGTTGTCACGTTCAACTATCGTCAGTAAACCGACTTTACAGACAACCGTTTTTTAGTGTAAGTTTAGAAAGTTTATGCAATAGTTGATTATTTTGTAGTACTTTGCTAAAAGTGATATAATTATAATATTTTGTACTCTTATCTGCGTTTTATTTCGATAAAACCGTAAACATTTTAAATAAATAATATTGATTTGATTAATATTTGGTACATTAATATAAATTTAGATATTTTAAACCCAATTATATACAGGGTCAATAAGACCCTCCACAACCTCCACGTTACTATTTTCACCCCATCCTCGCCGGGTTAACCCATTCAATGCGGTGCACGCCGATCGGCGTATAATGTTTTCATACTCAGATTCGGACCACGCCTATCGGCGTAATATAGAGTTGTTCTATATTTTATCCAAATTTGATGATTTAATAATAAAATATAGACCAATGTGCTTGTAATTTATAAGTGAAATGCCTGGTACAAGTAGTTTTTGGATATTTCAATTCTAGTAACGTTGAGTTTTCTTACTCTGGTGCTGAAAACGCCAATCGGCGTATTCCAGGGATTAAGAACTTTAGGAGTTGATAGTTAGTATGAAACTTCGTGACTACAAGTGCTAGGAGTCTCAAAATTTTCATGGGGATTCTTTTAAAGACGTAGGTCTACTAATACTTACTTTACTTTTATTGGTTTAAAAAAAAATACATATAATAAAGTTTCCGTTTCTATATTATATTGTTTATATTTATGTTTTATAAACCAAAATTACTTCGTTTAAAATCTAGAAAACAAACTTATATTATACTGATATTACGGCAAAGAAATATTGGTAGATGGCGCTGACACAAAAAGTACGACCTGTTTTACATTTTTTGTGATTTTTGAAGTAAGCCGATGTTTTTTTACATTTCAAGCACGAATATGACATCTATAGTTACAGCTTGGTACATTTTCTATAGTACAATTGACATTTTTATCAAGTACCTATCTTTTTCACACTTTTTGCTCAGCTGTACAACGCCCTCTAGCGTTAAATGCCTGAATTCGTTGTGCGTATCGCGATACTGGTGCCTGTTCTGTAAGAACCAGTGTTGCCAACTTTATTTTAACGAACCCACCAATTATGGTGTCAAAATCCACCAGAAAACCGCTAACAAATTATGACAGACAGACACTACCTAAATATTATTATTTTTTTTGCTATAAAATAAAACAAAAAAAGAAAACAAATCGCAAAAATCATCGTACACATCTTTTATGAACTCCAAATACCTTTTGATTTGTTTTCATTTTTTTTATTTTGTTTGACCTGTAACGAGTTCCTACGAAATGTCTACGAAAAGATTTTTGCAATTTCTGACCTTTTTAGTACATACTCCAACGATGGTTAGTCTTCTAGAAGTTTTTAATAAGTATTAAAAACGATTGTCATCAAAATAATATTTGTGTCAAATTTTATACAAAATGTACGGGATTTTTTTTTTGCAATTTCTGACTTTTTTAGTACTCAAACGATGGTTAGTCCACTAGAAGATTTTGATCAGTATTAGAACCAGGATCCATTGACATCATCATTTTTAGGGGAATCCTCGAAAAGTACCACCTTAGTTCTGTTCTGTTGCCTAAAGATAAAAAAATATACACTTGTACATACACACAACACTTGTTTCCTGTTTATATATCAATCGTGCTAGTGGTTGAATGTGCAACTACACTTCTCATCAAAAAAATCGAAACACTTTCGTTTTTATTGTTTTTGTCCTAATTTTTTACAAAAGAGAATTAATTCCATGAAAAAAAAAACATTATTGTGTAGCTGGCAGTTTGGTCATTACAGTAAGAAGAAAAAAATCAAAATTCGAAATTAGAATTTCATTTGTTTATCCTATAAATGAGATTAATCACTGTTTTGAGACAAATGTGTATTTAGGGTTGGAGTACGTTTCTCGTTTAAAAACTAAAATTAGCGCTTGTCTTTAAACTTTTTGTTTCTTATTTCATTTACTGTGACTTTGGGACGTCTGAAAAAACTTTTTTTTCTAAAACATATGGATACTTCGCCCGCAGAAGCCGCCCAAGTGGTGGCATTGCTGGATTCTGGACTTAGTCAGCGTGTTGTGGCTGCAAGATTGCATCTAAGCTTATCATCTGTTCATAGAGTCTACAAACGCTATCGGGAGACTGGTTCGTTCACGCGCCGTTCAGGATCTGGCAGGAATCGGGTCACTTCTGAGCGAGATGATCGATTTATTGTAACAACCTCTTTACGAAATCGACGCCTTAACGCTTTTCAACTGCAGCAGCAGCTTCGCGTTGTACGAAGAGTAGCTGTAAGTGACTCTACAATAAGAAGAAGGTTGAAGGAACGCGGATTGGCACCGCATAAGCCAGCGAATGGGCCGAAATTAACTGCAGACCATCGAAGAGCGCGCCTTAACTTTGCACGCGAGCACCTAACTTGGTCATACCTTCAGTGGAGCAAAGTACTGTTTTCTGATGAGTGTAAAATTATGCTGTATGGTAACGACGGAAGGAACAAGGTCTACAGAAGAGATGGAGAACGCTTTGCACAATGCTGCATTGAAGAAAAGGTCAGCTATGGTGGCGGTTCGTGGACGGTTTGGGGAGGAATCAGCGCCGACGGTAAGACAGAACTTGCCTTTGTATCTGGGCCACGGCTGCCTGCACTAAACTCTCATCGGTACATCGAACAGTGTCTTGAACCTCATGTGATGCCCTATGCACATTTTATTGGCAACGACTTCATATTCATGCACGACAATGCTAGAGCTCACACCGCGGGCGTCGTACGAGATTATCTTACCGAAGTCGGTATCTCCATTATGGTATGGCCAGCAAGAAGCCCGGACATGAATCCCATTGAACATCTATGGGATGAATTAAAGAGACGAATTCGAGCAAGAGATCCAGCCCCAGAAACACTTAGCCAGCTGCAAAATGCAATCCAAGAGGAATGGGATAATATACCACAACATGTGATCGTGACTCTCATCCGATCGATGAAGAACCGTATGGAAGCAGTAATAAGAGCTCGCGGAGGGAATACAAGTTATTAAATAAACGTTTCTTACATTTTTTTTCATTTACGCGTGTTGTTTTACCCATTTCCTTCATATTCCATACAGGGTAAAAATTACTCATTATACAAAATACGAAACCTATGAAGACTTAATTTGAATTTAGAACATTAACATTAGGATTTAAAAACCTCATACTACTCACTATTAAATGACATTTTACATTTATTCCTAAATATACACATTTTTCTGATAATCCTTATCAAATCATAAACTGCGAGGTGTTTCGATTTTTTTGATGAGAAGTGTAGATAAATCCACCAGCCACTAAAACCAAAATGTGTCCACTAAAAGGTGAATTCAAACCACCAGATCTAGTGAAAAATCCTCCGAGTTGGCAACACTGAGTAAGAACTCGGCATTCCCGCCGAGCCCGATCCCGACCGTCTAGCACGAGTCGCTCGACCAATCACAATACATCATTCGTTTTGCAAGCGGGCGCAGGCGGCGTTTGATTTTGCATTATTTGACACTTTTGACGGTAAACAGACATAGGTACCTAATCAAAATTTTCTGTGTGATTTTTCGACGACTTTTACTACAGATAGTATTACCGTGCTTATTACTTTGTACCCGGATCCTGTGATTTTGCTTACACGACGACTTTGGCTTTTTTGAAGGATTGATTGAGTACATCTATCAGGTACACACATTGAGAGTTAGGTAAGTGTCTATAATTACGAATATTTTATATACATATTATGATTTTTCGTAGATTGAAGACGATACTTCTCCATAGGAATCAACACTTTGGAACTGGCTGTAGCTTCAATTATTCTGACCAATATATTTAATTAATTTAACTAATTATTCTTTTTCTTTTTGACTTTTCAAAAGTATCTTTAAATGGTTTATTGGAAATAAATGCTTTGAGTTTGAGTTTAAACATAAATATATATAAATTAAGCGCATCGCTAAGATTCACGCTACATGTCATTACACGCTGACAACTTGATTATAGAAATAAAAAACTTTATATTATCCGTTTCAGGTATGGAGCCTATACCCTCAACGTCTTTTGACACGAGTCATATACACGATGAATCTCTGAAAACAGTATTATCGTCAATGTTTTCACCAACTCACGAAGCGCAGGCTGGTGATCAATCTCAGTATTCTACAACAGCTGAACTGTACGGAATACTGGCGAATGACGTTGATGACTTATTTGAAGAAAACATAGAAGACGACATAGATGATAATGATCATGAAGAAATTGTTGAAGATGAATGTGAACCCTTGGATGGCTGGGTGAATGGAAATCCACCTCGTCATAATAATTTAGCCTTCCAGGGGCGCCCTGGACTGTTGGTAAATATGGAAAATAAAGATCCATTAGATTTCCTATTTCTGATTTTAAATGATTCCATTTTGAATATTATTTTAACGTGTTCGAATAGATATGCATCTAAGATTTTAAGTGATATTAATCTTAGAAGATTCAGCAGAATTAAGAATTGGTCTGTGATAAACATTGATGATGTGAAAACATTTATAGGTCTAGTATTGCACATGGGTGACATTAAAATTAACAGGCTAGCTGATTATTGGAAATCGCATTTTTTATTTAAGTCTGACGTATTTAGCCAACACATGGCTAGAGATAGATTTTTAAACATTTTAAGAGTTTTAAATGTCCAAGTTGAAGAAGGAAATGAAAGCTTAAAAAAAATTAATAGTTTGTTAGACGCAGTAAATCAAAGAATGAAGGATATTTATTACCCAAGTAGAGAACTCGCAATTGACGAATCATTAATGCTTTGGAGAGGCAGACTCTCATTTCGTCAGTACATGAAGTCCAAAGCTAGCAAATATGGAATAAAATTTTACACATTGGCAGATGTATTTGGGATATGCCAGAAAATACATTTATATGCTGGGTCAAAAGACGCACTAGTAGGTGGGCGTGGACATTCAATGAAAGTGGTTAATTTTTTGATTGACGATTATTTGAATCTTGGACATTCTCTCTATGTTAACAACTTTTATGCCAGTATCTCTATAGCCACACAACTTTTAGAAAAAAGTACTTTTTGCACCGGCACTCTACGATCAAACAGAGCCGGAAATCCCAAAATTTTAAAAACTAAATTGAAGAAGGGCGAATGTATTATATTACATAATAAAAATAATATAATAGTTTGTAAATGGCACAATAATAGGGAAGTTCTGTTTGTATCTAGTGAACACAACGCAGATTTGATTGAAGTTCGAAATCCGCGTCGACCAGACATAACAACATTAAAACCAAATGCCATCGTAAAATACACCAAATATATGAGAAATGTCGACAAACATGACCAGTTATTGTCGTATTATCACTGTGAACACAAAAGCCTTAAGTGGTACAAAAAAGTAATTATACACATAATTGAAATGTGTCTTATTAATGCTTATCAATTGTATAACATTTGCAATAATGCACATAAATTATCCTTATATGATTTTAAACTTAAGGTGTTAGAAGCATTGCTTCCACCTAAACCCGCAATTGTTACGATATCCCAAAATATTCATTTGCCGCAAATTTTGTCATCTGGTGTATCCGGGCGCACTAAAAGAAAGCAATGTGTAAGTTGTACAAAAAACAAAAAAACAGTAGATAAAATTTATTGCTGCCCGAATTGCCCAAGATCACCAGGTTTGTGCTTGACATGCTTTAGAGGGTATCATAAATACTAGTATTCAAAAGCTTTTTGTAAGTTGTTATTTAATTTTGTTATAATTATAAGTTTTTGCGAAAGAAAAATTGTCTGTGTTGTCTGGAGCACCAATCCTGAAGATGCAGGTTCGAAATCCTGCCATAACCAGTATTTTTTTCACAAAATTAGTAATTTTACCAAATGCATGAAAATTATAAAAATATACGAATTGTTGATTTTTGTAACAAATAATGTGTTAGAAGCATTGGAAATGAGCCTAAAAAATTTATAATTAATCACCGGGGATATTTTATTTACTTACCATTACCAGATTTTGCATCGGAGAGAGAAATAAAACTACTGTTTTTTTATTAGGTACGTTTATTTGTTAAAATTTGCTAAAATGAAACCATAATCAATAAAGGCGGATTTTTGAGCATCGCACTGATCTTAATTTTTCAAGTATGTTAGGGCTAACTAACTTCAGAATCAGTAAATCATTATTCAATTTGTGTATCGTATTTTATTTCGTGCGAGTGAGAACCTTTTGCTTCATTTAAAAAAAATAATATTATGGCATATGTGCGAGTGCGCAGACATGGTTTGATGAGATTCAATTCTTCAGCCACCAACTGCCCAAATAATATATTTCTTTTATCTTTTTTGTTAATATTTTCAGTGACAATCTGGCAATTATTATATTCCTGATATTTAAATTCCTCTTTATTTGAGCTTTCACATTTCGGTTTCTTATGTGGTGCTAATACCGACTGAGATAAGTAATCGTCATCCACTTGACTATCAAATAGAATAGTGGGCGACCGTGAACGTTTTCTCTCTGAAAAAGAAGCATAATGCATTATAATAAAAAAACAACGTTAAAAAACTATACTTTTCCGGGCATTATCGCAGTATTTTAACTTTATTTATATTCCCAAGTACCTAAATGTGAAACAGTAAAATTCAAAGTATCAAAGGAATATATCGCACCCTTAGTAATGTAAGGGCACAACTCGAATGATTGAGTTTTTGAGTTTTTGTGTTAGATGGGCTCAATATTAACTATTCCACCAAGTAGCTTTCACAGAAAGAGAAAAAAGACAATATTAAAGAGAATAGTGTAATTGTGTCTCTTTCACACCACCCTCTCCCGCGCCCGCGTCTTCCCGCTAGAGGCCCAACCAGTAAGGCAGGCGGCTCAATCTTAGTACAAAGAACCGGGGAAGTCAGTGGTTACAATGATACTAAATCACGAAGTATATAATAGGCCTTATGCGACCAAGTTGACAGGTGTTTTCTTATTTTGTCGGATTATTGTGTGGATATTTTCTAACTATGGATAAGAGATGGCAGCTCTGTACTAATACTCAATATAATTCCAACAGATGGCACTAAACACGACGAAACATTGACAATTTTGTGCTACTAAAATATTATAATTTGTGATAATAATTATTGATTAACCCCAAAGATTTTATAAGTTTAACGTGTTAGTAAGTAATTCAATTGGTTTTAGGAATTATAAAAACATACTCTAAAATGTCCAGTATAATGTTGCGATAGTAAAATTTAATTGATGGTTTAATTATCAATAAACTGCTAACTCCAAATGCAAATGTCTGCTGATGCCTGACGCTTGCGCCGGTTTCATGCGATATTTTTGTAATCTTTCTGTTTTTCGTTATGCATTTGTCGTTGAGTTGAGCTAAAGTTTCTCCGGCTAATCCATAATTGCGATCAGAAAGAATTTTGTGTGTATTTATACTGAGACAGGACTCTGGTGTAGTGTTGTGTTTGAGATAGGACTCCTTTCGTGCATCTGTTTTATTGCACATTGCGCTATGTCTTCGGACAAGTACTGCTGTGTTCCGGGGTGCAAGGAGAGTGGAGGTATGTTTGAGTTATTTTCCTTACTTGTAAAAGTACAAACTGCTTTTTATTGCACAAAGGCAGCAATGCATTAACTACCAGTCAATCTTACATACTCTGGTAATCTGTTATTAATCAATTTATACTCCATCCTATACCAACATTGTAGCAAAGCTGATAGCCTAACTAGTGTTCAAAGAGATAATATAATGCTATTTTTAGGGGTCCATACCCAAATGGCATAAACGGGACCCTATTACTAAGACTTCACTGTCTGTTGAATGTTTGAGATCTTGACTGTAAAACCAAAACTACTGTTTGTAAACTTGACTTAGTTATTTACCAATTTTAAGGACATCATTATTGGTTTTAGGTATGCATCAAGTGCTCCATGGGTTCCCAAACCCTGAAAGAGATAGAGAACGCTTCAACACATGGCTTTATGTCATTGGTGGTGATATCTTAAAGTTGGAAAATGAGCGCATATTTAAATACCGCCGTGTGTGTCGCTCACACTTTGAAGATAAATATCTATGTCGTAACAACAAAGTCAGCAACATTGCAGTGCCAACATTAAATATGCCAGGTTTGTATAAATTATCATCTATATAAAGGAATATATTCCACTGTGCTGTACATATTCCTGTTTGGATTTAGATTGATACTTTGGTCATTTGCAGCTCTATTTATAAAAGTGGTTTTTTTCAGCACAATTGTCTCTGAAGAGATTAACATCTGTTAATAGAAAGCCATTACAACAAATTCTAGAGCTGCCATCAACATCATCAGGTACCTATTTATACTTATAAATTTACTAAAATTTGTAATAAGCATTAATTTGAAATTTTAATATGAAATTAATCATGATGTGTTTTTCTTCCAGATCCCACTTCAAATTTTGAATATTTGCCACATATATCAATGCATGTTGGAAAGCATGTAATACAAAGAGAAAATATGGGTAATTCTTTTTTATTTCTGTTGCTGATTTATTCTTTTTTTTTCTGTAACTTATATAAGTTAATAGAATACTCTTTATTATGTAGGTACACCATATGGTGTACATAATAAAGAGTATTCTATTCTATTCATTCCCAGCATTCTGAGATTGTGCTGTCTGAGATTTTTGTTGATCTTTGAAGAAACTTGAATAAGTGCAAGGAAATACATACATAGACCTAACCACTTTTAGCATAGAAAACATCATAATAATATTCCTTTATAATTAATACCTTGTTTGCAACACTTATTTTAAACTTAAATTATTTGCCACTTGTTGGTCTTCAGTATAGAAGTACCTATACTGAAGACCAACAAGTGGCAAATCATTTAAGTTTAAGATTAAAATATTGTTTATTAAAAACAAATTGTACATATAGTTATAGTATTGTATACTAAAATCTTGTTAGCTTGAATTTTAAAATGAAATTAACTTGTATTTCAGATCCGAACACTCCAGTGCATGAGCATAGTATCATGCCACTTGGACATTCTCCAATTCCCAAGAATAATAATAAAGATAATCTTGGTAAGTTTATCTATCCAATCCAATCCAATATTTTAATCTTAAACTTAAATGATTTGCCACTTGTTGGTCTTCAGTATAGAAGTACCTATACTGAAGACCAACAAGTGGCAAATCATTTAAGTTTAAGATTAAAATATTGTTTATTAAAAATAAATTGTACATATAGTTATAGTATTGTATACTAAAATCTTGTTAGCTTGAATTTTAAAATGAAATTAACTTGTATTTCAGATCCGAACACTCCAGTGCATGAGCATAGTATCATGCCACTTGGACATTCTCCAATTCCCAAGAATAATAATAAAGATAATCTTGGTAAGTTTATCTATCAAAATCTGTAATTGGCTATTTTCCAACCCTTTATATCCTTTACTAGCGGCCCGGCTTGGCTTCGCAAGGGTAAGCTTGGTGACTTACCATTTAGATAGAAGTAAGCGAATTTAAAAACTATGTAGGATAGTGGACATTAGGGTGTCCCAGGCTATAAGGGCGAAATACTATTTCTAATACTTACATTTTTGAACTTGGGATATCTTTCGAATGGTATGTCCGAATTGAATAATTCAAAAAGTTGTATTAAGGTATTGAAGCAGTCTTGAATCTAAAATAACTTATTTTATAATCTAAAATAACTTATAAGGATTAATACAAGGTAGAAATAAAGAGCCTTTTCTAGCGGCGGCATTTCAATTAAATTTTAAAAATAAAAGAACAGTCATTGTGACATAACTATAATAGTTAAACATATGCTGTCCCGACATTTTTTGTAGATAACGATGTATTCTGCACAGTCGTACTACATTATTTTGTTAACTTCAATAGTTTTCGCAGCGCACGCGATGTAAGGTTTTTTTAAAGGTCATTTTTTTACACCTTGGGTTACATTATTGGAGTTTTAGTAAGGATCCCTAATTTTTTTGAAATTGTAATATAGCCTATGTCACCCAGAGATAGTTACATACAAAAATACAATTTTTTCTCTTTATGATATTAAGTCTACACTTAATATCATAAAGAGAAAAAATTGTATTTTCATACATCTACTGTATAACTGTTAGTTTTCTTCTACTAAATATATTATGAATAAGTTTTTTTGAAAGTTAGTCTGTTGACCTTTTTTCTGAATTTACTCTTAATGTATGTATGTTACCTATAATATGTGAAATAATCAACATGTTATGTTTTTATTTTACAGGAATGAAGAGAGTAGTCAAGAAAACTATAAAAAAAGTATTCCTTACAAATGTCGAAAAAGAACTGCGTCAAAAACTCATTGCTGCCAGTATAAAAATAAGCAAAATAAAACATAAAGCAAGAAAACAGGCAGCCAACTTAAAAACTGCAAAAAAATTGGCATCTAGTCCTGCATTCTTAAACACGCTCGAAAATTGCACAAGTACTGGTAAAATATTAATGCAAATGCAATGCCGGGAGGACCGAAAAAAGGAAAAAGGACGACGTTTTACATTACAGGAAAAAATTGCTGCTTTATCAATTTTCAAGCAAAGTCCCAAAGGATATAGATTTTTCAGGAAGATTTTTATTTTGCCTGCTCAGCAAACATTAATCAAATTAATTCAAATGACTAATCTCAAGCCTGGTATTAACAAAAACATTTTCTCTCAACTTAAAACCAAAGCTGACCTCATGAAAACAGAAGAAAAGTTGTGCATACTAATATTTGACGAAGTCTCACTGAAAGCCAATGTTACATACCAGGAGAGAAAAGATAAAATAACAGGACTTGTTGATAATGGGCAAGAAAGAAAGGGTGACTTTGCAGATCACGCCCAAGTTTTTATGGTGCGTGGTCTAATTTATAATTATAAGCAGGCAGTTTCTTATACATTTGCGTCAAGTGCAACTAAGGGACCCGAGCTGGCGAAACAAATTAAAGAAGTAACAACAGGCTTGCAAGAGGCAGGGTTGATAGTGGTTGCTTCAGTTTGTGACCAAGGAACCAACAATAGACAGGCTCTCAGATTGTTGGTTAACGAGACCAGAGGACTATATTTGAGAAAAGGAGAGGAAACAAAAAATAATATTATTGTGATAAATAGCCAAGAAATAATACCTCTCTACGACCCCCCACACCTTCTCAAAGGAATTCGAAATAATTTACTAAATAAAAATTTAGAATACACCACAGAAGGTGTTACCAAAACCGCAAAATGGTCTCATTTAAAATTATTATATGACGAAAACCCAGGTTACAAGGGCATTAGATTAATCCCAAAATTAACAGAAAACCACGTCAACCCTGAAAAACTGAACAAAATGAAAGTGAAATTTGCTTCACAAATATTCAGCTGTACTGTGGCATCTAATATGGGATATCTAGCAGGTAAGATTCGGCTTATTTTATATTATGACTATCATCATCTGCCTGCCTTTTCCCATCTATTTTGGGGTTGGCTTCCAGTCAAACCAAATACAGTTGAATACCAGTATTTTACATGGAGCTACTGCCTGTCTGAGCTACACATTCCAGTTACTTGGTAGTACAATATCCCTCTTTACGTATAATTGGTAAGACTGGTTGTCAGACTTTCGGGCTTCTGACGAATCGTAAAAACTGTCAAAGATCTACATATGACAGACGGGAACAACAGCTCAAAATTCTTTCTTAGGCATGGGGTCTTGGTATGTAAAGATGGTCAACCAACCGCGGCAAGCAAAGCTTAACCTGATCGATCGACCGGTGCGGCTTTATTACTTAGCCACAAGCCCCCATTATGACTGCATTTTATATATTATCTAAAATTCATAGAATTAAATTAGAAAAGTGGATATATGGTAACAATTGGTCATATTTTATCCTACTATATTGAATAACGAAAACAATCTTGACTAATTTTGTTAAGAACTGATGTATTTATAAAATGAATGTAATTATAAGATCATTTTCATAAATCCTTAATGCCTTTATTCGTGGTTATGTTTAAGTGGATGAAAAGGATAATTATCATTTCTGTGTTGAGATTTGTTCTTTGTTTTGTCTGGCCTTGATAATCACTTAAAATGTCAAATACAACAAAACCTATCCTGATTAATAAGTTTGCTAGATTTTTTTATTGAGTACTGTTATTTAATCTTTTTTTTTTTTTGTTTCAGATAAGAACATCCTTCCTACAGAGTGCAAGGAAACTGCGGACCTGCTGCTGTTCATGGATAAAATATTTGACTCAGTCAATGGAAGTCAAATGAAAAATAAAAACGCCAAACCCTTACTTGGCCCAGCAACGCCGAACTCTATCCACAATAATATGTGGGTAGAGGGCATAAAAATATTTAATACAATGAAATTTATAAATTCGGCTGGAAAAAAAGAAGCAGTTCCCTCTGTAACCAATTGGGTGTGGACACTGAATGGCATACAAACTTTATTAAAAAAGTTAAAAGATGATTTTAACGTGTCGTCAGTATGGTTACGGCACCTTAATCAGGACCCCTTGGAAAATTTCTTTGGTGCAGTAAGAAGCCAAGGGTGTCGCAACACTAACCCGACCTGTGATCAGTTCGAGTCAGCTTTCGCCACACTTTTAATAAATAATTTAAGCAGTGTCCACACCCGCGGTAACTGCGAAGGAGACTTTTGTAATGCATTGCACTCTCTCATTATCGAAAATGCGAAAGCAACGTCGACCTGCTCCTCATTTGATTTTGCAAAAATATTTGATTTTAATTTTACCCCACTAGAGGTAAAAGAAAGGGATCCCCGTATTATTGCTCCAATACAATATATGAGCGGATATTTCTTAAAAAAAACGAAATCCCAAATTTTTAAATCTTGCACTGATTGCACAAATGATTTATCATCTCAAAATGAAATAGAATATATTAAATATAGGGAATATGCAGGTCGACGATGGCTTTGCACTCCCAGCAAAGAATTAGTCGAATTAATTTCAAATATGCAAGACATAATTAATGAAATTATGAAAGATAATATAGAAAAAAATAATTTAAAAGAAATAATTAAAACAGCAATAATTATATTTGTTGATTTTCGATTTATTAAATGTAAAATTCACAAAGAGAAATTAACAGACTATTTGATTCAAATTGTCATTCGCTGTATGATTTTTAATTATTGTAAAAATATTAATAAAATATTAGCTGGGAGAAAACAGGTTGATAATGATGAGGACGGTCTACAAATAAAAGCTAAGAAATTAAATAAGTGCTATAAAAGACACAAATAAACTTGTTTTGATAAATAAAATGTTTCATTTATAAATCCTTAAATAACCTTCAATGAAATAATTATGATAGTACCTATAAATACGTACGCGTATGGTGTATCTAAACAGGTAAAGCTATGGGTATAGATAGCATGAATAGAGATTCTCACTAGTGATAACAGATGGCGTTAGGGGCGAGTCGCAAGTGGTTACCCATTGTACGGCCGAAGATTGGTCTCTATTTCAGTATATTATAGTGTACTCTGTGCAGTAAGGTGCCAGTACTTGTCGAAGCTGGACCGCTGTCGCGCTGCCTAAATTGGAATTGTGCCTTTTTATTACAAGTTATCGGGTGAGTATTGCAATATTTTTTAGTACTAAAAAGGTCGACTTAGAGATAGGCCCTTTTATCACCAAAATGTACTAAAAATATGTCATCTTAAATCAAATTAGTTCCTTATTTTACAAAAACATTAAGTTATTTCGATGTTTTTCTCGAAATAATTCCTTGTTCCACAAAACTTTATGCACGACCTGTGTTTGCATTTAAGGTTAGTTCTTTACATGATGCTAAATGTTTAATCAAATTATGAGTTGTGTCTAGTATCAAGTATGGTCAGTTAATACAAACCATAGGGATACAATAACTGAACAAAAAAACTGATAGATTAAGTAGGTATTAAGTATGTTCAAGTGCTTAATTAAAATAACACCCCGTCGTTTTTGCGTCGGCGATTAACAAATTGGTATTATTATTATATTTATTTACAGAAGCATGACGTCACGGTCGCAAAAAATTTTGAACCTACTGAATCGCCCAGAATCACCAGATAAACAGCAAATAGAATTGTCTAAGGAGCAAAAAGTAAGTTTGTTTTGCTACGTGTCTTTATTGATTAAACCTTACGAGGTACTTACATAAGTATAGCATCTAATCGTTTATGTTTTATTTCAGAATAATACTGGACGCATTATGGAAAAAGAGAATATTCCCAACATATTTGAACGTGACACAGGTAACGAAATTACGTCTGATATTAGGATTCCATACCCAGAAATTTCTGAAAACTTCCAACCATCAGTCGCTACGGCCGGGTCCTCGACTGAAACCAATGGTTCTATCGCTACGCCATCAAAACGTTCATCCAGATCGTCGTCAAGTAGTTCCAGCTCATCTTCAAGTTCCGACAGTAGTAGTTCCACAAGTACAACTTCTAGCAGCCGCCCATCGTCTAGCAAATGTTTTCCAGAGACTCGAGCACTACCTATTTTACAAGATGATCTTATACACTCGGATGAACAACCACTAACTTCTCGGCCACAATATACGTCTCCCTCGTTTCTGACACTTCAAAATGTTGAACCAATAAAAACACAGCGAGTTTCTACCGTGGATTATCGTATTTCACCGATTAATTCTGCAGAAAGTGATGCTGAGCTTAGTGATAATGATCCAACCTATAGCGGAGAACCAGTAGCTAGACCGCGTTCTTCGAGCACATCATCGAATACGTCATCTATTAATACCGCTGATGCAACTGCTGCTGATGTTACATCAACCAGAACTTTATCGAGAAAACGAAGAGCTGACCCGACTCAGTGGAAGCAAAATAACCAAAAAATTAAGTGGAACTTAGGCGAACAATATATTTCTGCTTCTACCAAAAAACTGGTTTCTGCCCGAGAAATGAAACCACCATGCTCTCAAAAATGTAGGCTTAAATGCAGCGAAAAATTTGATCACGATAAAAGGATGGAACATTTCAAATCTTTCTGGGCGTTAGGAAATTTGCAACTTCAGCGCATGTTCATTTCATCAAGCATGGTGACTATTACACCGAAATATAAATATACCAACGCTGCAAGACCTAGAGACCCTAACAAGGCTTACTACTTAAATGATGGTGATGAGAAAATCAAAGTATGCAGAACTTTTTTTATTAATACACTAGGAGTAACACAGAAAATGATTCGAACTGTAGGAATCAAAAGCAAAAATGGTAACTATATTGAAGAGGATAAAAGAGGGAAGCATAACAATCATAAAAGTGTAAGTGACGCTTTGAAAACTGACATTCAAGAATTTATTAATTCAATACCTCGGATCCCGTCCCATTACCTGAGAGCATCGACGTCTAGAGAGACTTTGAACAGCTGCAAAGAAGTAAAACTCGAGATGCTGGCCGATTCCACACCTTTTATGAAGTGTTTACTACCCAATTCAATATAGGGTTCTTTCAGCCCAAAAAAGACCAGTGCGATCTTTGTTTGCAGTATAATAATTCGACAGGTGATCAAAAACGTGTACTCAAAGAAAAATATGATACTCACTTAGAGGAAAAAAACTTAAGCAGAGAAGAGAAGAAAAAAGATAGGAAGAATGTTGACGATTGTAACCTATGCGTTTGCTTTGATGTACAAGCAATAATGCAAAGCCCCAACGGAGACTCATCATCATTCTACTACAAGTCTAAATTGAACAGTTTCAATTTTACAATGACAGAATTACAAAATTTAAAAGAAGATAACGAATATGGTGATGACTGCAAAAGCTACGGAGATGTACATTGTTACTTTTGGGACGAGACGCAAGGTAAAAGAGGTGCCGTAGAGATTGGAAGTTGTATTTTAGATTACTTAAAGAGGGTTTCGGAAAATGCTGATCGAGAAATAAATGTGACATTTATATCTGATAATTGTTGCGGGCAAAATAAAAATAAGTATATCGCTGCTTTATTTATGTTTGCCGTCACAAATATAAAATCATTGAAAACAATAACGCACAAGTATCTCATAAAAGGTCACACTCAAAACGAAGCTGATAATGTACACAGCTTAATTCAAAAACAAATTGCAAAAGATCTGAAAACTGGTCCAATCTATACACCAATTCAATATATAGCAGCCATTCAGAGATCCAGGAAGATGGGAAAGCCCTTTATAATTCAGACTCTAACTTATGACTTCTTTTACGACGTGAAGGAATTGCAGGAAAACTGGGGCTATAATTTTAACACAGACGAACAAAAAAATACCGTTGTATGGAATGACATTAACTAAAGAAAAACCTTTTGTTTTTTATTATAAAACTTCGTATAAGCAGAAAGAATTCAAAGAAATCAACGCCCGAAATAAGAGGAAGAAGATGTTAGAATTAACATAAATATCAATGCAGAAAGCCTATAGTGCGCCAATTGAATTAAGCGCAAACAAAAAGAAGGATCTCAAGGAATTAGTATCGAAGAAACTAATTGATCCTTACTACGCGACCTATTTTGAAAATATGTTATTGTAAGTGTTTTGAGCAGATTTATAACCAAAGGTTGATTATTATTATGTAAGATATGACTGAAATGTAGAAAATACTGAAAAACCGTTATTTTGTACTAAAGAAACTGATACTCATAACTTAAGTTAAAAGTTTTTGTTATTAAATGATTAAAATCGGTTGATTTTTTTAAGTTTCTAATGATAAGTTAAAAAGAAATATATTATTTTAAGTTAATTAAACATTTAAAAAGTTCCTACTTAATTAATAATAGGTGTGCCATTTCGTAAGTTTTAATTTTAGAAATAATAAAGCTTAATTTTTTATGAATTTTGTTTTTTTTTATTTATTTCGTATTTTCCCTTAAGGCACTTTTACGTGTAAAAGATAGGTAATATTTTGTAATAAAGGATTATTTTGGAATATTCCCTTGTATGTTGAAGATCTTTAGTTTTATAAAGGCACATTCCAAATATTGCCTTCAAAAACAAAAATAAAAATAGTAAAAAAGAGGCCTAACTCGGAAGAGTTTTTCAAAGATTATTTATTAGTACTTATATAAAAATTTTAATAATGCTTCTGCTATAAATATCGTAGTACGTTTAACGTAGACTACGTGTAAAAAAAATTCACAGCTGTAGCACTTTTAATTATGATGTTATGAATAAAAGTAATAAAATAAGTAAAAACATGGCATTCCCTGAATCTTAAAACACGTTTTCTGAAAAATGTACATTTTTGAAATAGGCCTTTACTTTATTAAGGGTGCGATATTATACATTCAAAGTATCATTTTGGCTAAGAATTTTTTGCTGGATTTTTTTGTCGTTTCTACCTATAAAAATATGTTAAAATATAGAATTTGAATTCCTGATCAGTTTTGTCTTCAGTTGTATTTTTGTAAAATGGTTTGCTACCCCTGATATTATTCGGAGTTATCAATAATTTAATTCTTTTTGCTTTAAAAAGGATATTTGTAAGACGGGAGAGCACAATACAATTACTTAACAAATAAAGAGAAATTACTCACCATTTAAATCCATAATCGACAAAAATAACAGCTTATATTCCTTTTTTCAAATTTCTATCACCAAAACTTTACGAATGTTATATAAAACTGGCTGAAATACGTTAAAACCTATGCCGCATCTGGGTAGCGAGAGCAAAATTTGTTGCCGCATTGAATGGGTTAAGTTGAAAAATGGCGATGAACTCGCCTTTTTTCAACGAACGAAGCAGAACGTAGCATTAAGGGTCAATTCACACGGGGGGACACATACGAAATCGTAAAAAATCAGCTGTTTCATACATTTAGGTCATGTAGGTATATGTCCCCATAGTAAAAGTAGCTCGTGTTGAAGAGTAAGTACCCCTTAAAGTATTATGTATTTCAACCTTTTTTAACACCATTCAATAGGCTGATGACATTTTGGGAAATGATCGATCTTACATTATACTGGACTAATATAAAATAAATCCAGTTAATTTTAATAATGGTAAAATTTAAAAAGATGTAAAATATTAAATACTACTTATTTATATATTACATAACGTGTAGTCCACGCGGATAGTAAGCTATTACATTAAATAATTATATTACGCTTTCAAAAAGCGCTCATGCCACCGGTATAAGAAAAACTAATAATTTATCAAACCACATAAAGATGCTTGGCTGTCATAAATTTAAGAATAACTTGAAACTATTAACATGAATCCTACTTCCTACTAATATTATAAAGGCGAAAGTTTGTAAGTATGGATGTATGTATGGATGTTTGTTACTCTTTCACGTAAAAACTACTGAATGGATTTTGATGAAATTTGGCACAGAGGTAGATTATAGTCTGGAATAACACATAGGATACTTTTTATCCCGGGAATATGTTCCCTTAGGATAGTTTTCGACAATCACGCGGGCGGAGCCGCGGGCGGCAACTAGTATTTAAATATACAGAAATTATCTTCAATACTGAGTTCATTATATGATCTGATCACTGCAATTTCGATATTGTAAAATATTATTATTAGTATTTTACATGTTATTTTCAAATTTAACTACCAACTTACTTTTCTACAAATTTCAATTCAACAATTAATTTTTCAGTTGCCAACTTACAAAGAAAATGGAAAAGCTTTAAGAGACTCAACAGAGACCTTAAAAAACAAAATTCACAGAGAAGCGGTTCAGCAGGTAGTTCAAAGAGATGCTACTACTTTAGTCAATTATTATTTTTAAAGCCATTGTCTGAAAATCGAAATACAACATCGTCTCTACCAGTACAAAACAAAGACGATGACATCGAACAAATCGATAATGAAGACGATGATACTACTGAAACGAGTGACTCTGTAGTTTGGAAGAGACCAAAAAATATCCAAAGAAAAAAAGATGATGCAGAATATGGGTTAATAAAAAAATAACAAGTCATTTGAGCGATCAAGTAACTGCACATACTCGTACACAGGAACCTGACAAGTCCTGTGACAGTGATATGCATTTTTTGCTATCTTTATACGATAGATTTAAGACCATTCGCGATGATTGGAAACTGAATGCTTAGATAGAAATATTGAATGTAATTCAAAAATATCACACACCTACAGTTGTAGGTGTGTGATATTTTTGAATTGTCCCTGTACGTATACCCCTGTCCATTTTCACTGTAATTATCATTACGTGTAGTTACACGTAATGATACTTGATCGCTCAAATGACTTGTTATTTTTTTATTAACCCATATTCTGCATCATCTTTTTTTCTTTGGATATTTTTTGGTCTCTTCCAAACTACAGAGTCACTCGTTTCAGTAGTATCATCGTCTTCATTATCGATTTGTTCGATGTCATCGTCTTTGTTTTGTACTGGTAGAGACGATGTTGTATTTCGATTTTCAGACAATGGCTTTAAAAATAATAATTGACTAAAGTAGTAGCATCTCTTTGAACTACCTGCTGAACCGCTTCTCTGTGAATTTTGTTTTTTAAGGTCTCTGTTGAGTCTCTTAAAGCTTTTCCATTTTCTTTGTAAGTTGGCAACTGAAAAATTAATTGTTGAATTGAAATTTGTAGAAAAGTAAGTTGGTAGTTAAATTTGAAAATAACATGTAAAATACTAATAATAATATTTTACAATATCGAAATTGCAGTGATCAGATCATATAATGAACTCAGTATTGAAGATAATTTCTGTATATTTAAATACTAGTTGCCGCCCGCGGCTCCGCCCGCGTGATTGTCGAAAACTATCCTAAGGGAACATATTCCCGGGATAAAAAGTATCCTATGTGTTATTCCAGACTATAATCTACCTCTGTGCCAAATTTCATCAAAATCCATTCAGTAGTTTTTACGTGAAAGAGTAACAAACATCCATACATACATCCATACTTACAAACTTTCGCCTTTATAATATTAGTAGGAAGTAGGATTCATGTTAATAGTTTCAAGTTATTCTTAAATTTATGACAGCCAAGCATCTTTATGTGGTTTGATAAATTATTAGTTTTTCTTATACCGGTGGCATGAGCGCTTTTTGAAAGCGTAATATAATTATTTAATGTAATAGCTTACTATCCGCGTGGACTACACGTTATGTAATATATAAATAAGTAGTATTTAATATTTTACATCTTTTTAAATTTTACCATTATTAAAATTAACTGGATTTATTTTATATTAGTCCAGTATAATGTAAGATCGATCATTTCCCAAAATGTCATCAGCCTATTGAATGGTGTTAAAAAAGGTTGAAATACATAATACTTTAAGGGGTACTTACTCTTCAACACGAGCTACTTTTACTATGGGGACATATACCTACATGACCTAAATGTATGAAACAGCTGATTTTTTACGATTTCGTATGTGTCCCCCCGTGTGAATTGACCCTTAATGCTACGTTCTGCTTCGTTCGTTGAAAAAAGGCGAGTTCATCGCCATTTTTCAACTTAACCCATTCAATGCGGCAACAAATTTTGCTCTCGCTACCCAGATGCGGCATAGGTTTTAACGTATTTCAGCCAGTTTTATATAACATTCGTAAAGTTTTGGTGATAGAAATTTGAAAAAAGGAATATAAGCTGTTATTTTTGTCGATTATGGATTTAAATGGTGAGTAATTTCTCTTTATTTGTTAAGTAATTGTATTGTGCTCTCCCGTCTTACAAATATCCTTTTTAAAGCAAAAAGAATTAAATTATTGATAACTCCGAATAATATCAGGGGTAGCAAACCATTTTACAAAAATACAACTGAAGACAAAACTGATCAGGAATTCAAATTCTATATTTTAACATATTTTTATAGGTAGAAACGACAAAAAAATCCAGCAAAAAATTCTTAGCCAAAATGATACTTTGAATGTATAATATCGCACCCTTAATAAAGTAAAGGCCTATTTCAAAAATGTACATTTTTCAGAAAACGTGTTTTAAGATTCAGGGAATGCCATGTTTTTACTTATTTTATTACTTTTATTCATAACATCATAATTAAAAGTGCTACAGCTGTGAATTTTTTTTACACGTAGTCTACGTTAAACGTACTACGATATTTATAGCAGAAGCATTATTAAAATTTTTATATAAGTACTAATAAATAATCTTTGAAAAACTCTTCCGAGTTAGGCCTCTTTTTTACTATTTTTACCAGTACAAAACAAAGACGATGACATCGAACAAATCGATAATGAAGACGATGATACTACTGAAACGAGTGACTCTGTAGTTTGGAAGAGACCAAAAAATATCCAAAGAAAAAAAGATGATGCAGAATATGGGTTAATAAAAAAATAACAAGTCATTTGAGCGATCAAGTAACTGCACATACTCGTACACAGGAACCTGACAAGTCCTGTGACAGTGATATGCATTTTTTGCTATCTTTTATACGATAGATTTAAGACCATTCGCGATGATTGGAAACTGAATGCTTAGATAGAAATATTGAATGTAATTCAAAAATATCACACACCTACAGTTGTAGGTGTGTGATATTTTTGAATTGTCCCTGTACGTATACCCCTGTCCATTTTCACTGTAATTATCATTACGTGTAGTTACACGTAATGATAATTACAGTGAAAATGGACAGGGGTATTCGACACCAGCGTACCAACCGTACGAGCGACCATCAACGTCTAGGTATCGGCCGGATATGGAAACAGGCTCTCCACAGCTTCGCAATTTGCGTACTGCATCCACACCAAGAGATATTTCAGTACCAGAATCTCCACTCAGCGTCTCTTCTCAAGCTTTAAACTGTAATGATCCGATTATAACGGATATTTTCGGAGATTAACTGATTAATTACCTACTTTGTTGATTTTTGAATGACAATAAGTACGCTCTTTGTTTTCGCCTTCCTATCCTCCCTACCACAGTTGCAAATTAACTCATTGGCAATAATAAAGGCCTGAGCAGACCGGATGCGTGGCGTGTGCGTAACGTACAGTCAGCGACATATCGACCTACGAAAATCTGTGAAAAAACCACAACTGATGTTGATCTCTATGCGTTTGAAATTAGGTTGAAATTCAGTTGCAGAAATTTGACAGATAAGGGTAGGTCGATATGGCGCTGACTGTACATGCATACTGTTGTAATAATAGGAAACTATATGAAACGTGCCCACAATCATAATCTTACTTTTTATTGTTAATGAATTAAGAGGCCGTACCTGGTTTTGCTCGCAACACTAGTGCCACTTTCATTAAAATAATAATATATTTTTATTTAAGGCATAGATAAAAAATCTGTCTCAGCCACATTTTAGCTAAATTTTTTTTTTCTAAATTTAAAAATTGGCTGAGTCAGATTTTTTTATCTATGCCTTAAATAAAAAGATATAATTTTTTTAATGAAAGTGGCTCTAGTGCCGCGAGCAAAACCAGGTAGGTACGGCCTCTTAATTTGCACCTGTATTTTATATTTTATAAATTAGTTTCATCTGCCCGGTGAGTCTGTCCCGGTAGATGGAACTAATTATATTTTCTAAGTACTTAAAAATAATTAACTATAAAAAAATTTAAAGTCAAAGTCAAAACGTTTATTTCAATTAGGCCATTAAACGGCACTTTTGAACGTCATCGTTTACAGTTCAGTAAAAATAATAGAATTACATTAATAGTGACTCTACTGTCCATTCGGAAAGGTAGATTCCGTTGGTGAAACCGTACTGGTGTTCATGAAAGATGGAATTTTTATTAAAGTGACGTAACATCTGACTAAGCATTAACTTTTCAAACACTTTACTGAGAACTGGCAGAATTGACACCGGCCGATAATTGTTGGGTTCTTGAGAATCACCCGATTTGAACAATGGAACGACTTTACTGTGTTTCATGAGATCCGGAAGTACTCCTTTGTCTACACTAGTGAGTTTACTCACCTCAATGTCATTGCCAGACGTTCAACAGATGGTATGCTTTTTCTCATGGCCGTGTCTTTTTTGTTTTTTGCAACTCACTATTCAGTTCGTTTAAAAAGTAGTCAAATGTATTCTTGTTCATTCTAAATTTTTTATAAAATTTCTTCTTGAACCTTCGAAGTTTAGGATAATCAGTACGAAATTGGCTTTGACTTTTGTTTTCCAGTAAAGGATGTACCCAATAAATTCTATTTCGACGAATACGCTGATGTCGTCGTCTTCTTCTTATTAATAAAAGCCATAACAAGGATAGCAACAACAATCTTTCCTCCATGACTACGTTCAGTCAAGCCGTGTTTCCTCTATGAAAGCCGGAGTATAACTGCACATGACCACGTGGTTACCACGTCGCAACTTTGAAAACTAAAGACCATTCTACAAAAGGCTTACATACACACTTGAAGTCTATACATCAGATAGATACTAAAAAAAGTATTGAGGTTGAGATGCAGGCAAACGATGGTGTTCCCGGGCCATCAGCATCAAACTCTTCGGCTTCCGAACCAGCTCCAGCCGAAAATACTCTTCAGCAAGAGCAACCTTTGCCTTTGACTGCCCCATCATCAAAATCAACAAAAAAGAGAAAAATTACGGATTATTTTCATAGTGAAGATAATTCAAAGGAGATGAAAGTGTCAAGGATGGTTGCTAAAGACGGTTTACTATTTCGTGTGTTTTGTACCTCGCAAGACCTGAGAGACCTTTTAGTGCTGCAGGATACAAATTACCAACATCTCCTAATTCAATTAAACTTATGGTGATGAATTATGGAATGACCGTAAAGTTAAAAGTTCAACGTGATCTTGCTGAGCTAAAGGACGATAACCACCGATTTACATCAACTTTTGATGAGTGGACTTCGTCTAAAAATAGACGTTACATGAACGTAAACATACATACGTGTAAGAACAATAAAGCTGTCTTTTGGAATTTAGGCTTGATCAGAATATACGGCAGCATGCCTGCAGAAACTGCAGTAGACCTTTTGAAGAAAAGACTATCGGAATTTGGCCTGTCTCTCGACGATGTTGTGGTCAATATTACGACGGATGGAGCTTCTGTAACGACCAAGGTAGGGCGTTTGATTAGTCCTCTACAGCAGCTTTGTTACGCTCACGGCATTCAACTGTCCATAATAGATTGCATATACAAAAAACAAGATTTGCCTGTGTCTGCTGAAGATGAAATAGATGAGATTCCGAACTTGCCAGGAGAAGAAACAGAAACAAACTCTGATGATGAAGATGATGTTTTTTATTATTATTTTCCTACACATGAAGTAGATTTGGACACTGAGTACGCAAGTATCATAAAAAAAGTCAGAAAGCTGGTCAAACTTTTTAAGAATTCACCCACAAAAAACGACCTCCTGCAAGTTTACATTTATCAAGAATTTGACAAAAACCTACAGCTACATCTTGATTGCAAGACTCGGTGGTCCAGCCTTGCTGACATGATATCGACATTCAATAAAGTCAAACTATGTGTAAGTAAGGCTTTAATTGACTTGGGTCTTGATACCGATTCAGAATACTCTTTGAGTGCAGAAGAGTGTACAGTTTTGACGAACTTAGAGCGAATTTTCGAGCCTGTCAAACTCGCCGTTGAAGTCTTATGTCACCGAGATTCTGACCTAGTTACTGCTGAAACTACTTTGAGGTTCGTGATACGCGAATTGGAAGAACAGTCGACGCCACTGGCAAAAAAGCTGGCCGAATCCTTAAGAATCCGTATATCTGAGCGCCGCACATGTTTGACATCAGTATTGCTATATTTAAGGAACTTTACCCAATACGAAAATGATTTGGAAGAGTATGCGCAAGACGAAACATTCATTATTTCCCCGAAGACCACTATCCGTAAAGAAATTAAAAAACTTATAGAAAGATTGCACTGCAAAACACAGTACAAATATAACTCACAGACGCAGGATGTCGATGTTGTTGCACCGGTTGCACAAGAGGACGATGAAGGCTTCGATATTGAAGACACTACAATGCCTCTTTCTGCCGTCTCCGCGGAAAAAAATATCACGCTTCAAGAAAAGCTGCAAAAATCGCTGAAAGCACTGAAACAGCCCACTGCTCGCTCAACAAATTCTACAACAAATACTTTAGACATTTTAATAAAAAAAGAAATGAATTTGTACGAAGCTGGTGGAGTAAGAGGGGAACTTTTAAACTTCGTACATAACTGCCTCTCAACTGTGGTTCCCACAAGTGTTGAGGCAGAACGAGCTTTTTCAGCAGCAGGGTATTTGGCATGCAAAATCAGAAGTCGTCTGTCAGATGATACTCTCGACATAATGTGTTTTTTGAGAAGCCATTTTCAGACAAACTAACTTGCCTTTCCGTACCTTGAAACTTCATCTGACTTCTACTTTAAACTTTTTTTATACGATCTCACAACATTTATTTAACAACTTGTGAAGTTAAGTTTTTGTTTTGTTGTATTTATTTACCATAAGTAATGTCCCTATTACTCTTAATTATTGAAACTAAAGTAAGAATTTACAAAGGACTAAATATAGATAATTATTGTTTTGTTACCAACATTGTAAGAATTTGAACTGATTAGCTACAGTAGGTATAATAATTATAGACATAAACAAATGTTATTAGAGTTAGAGACAAAATAATAAGTACTCAGTTGATTTTTAAAATAAAACTTACATTATTTTTATAACTAAGCAACGCAGTTTCTATTTAATTACATATCATGTCAATTACTAGTTAGATTCTCTCAATCTCGCGAGATCCCGTAATTTGCGAGATCTCGCGAGACTGGGTTTTGAGTCTCGCGAGATCTCACTAGGCGGAAATCTCGTACGAGATTGCATTCCCTAGTTGGAACTAAGTAGTAAAAAAACTCTTTTACATAAAAAACACTACTAAGTCCAGGGTGGGCCATATGAGTGTTGGCAATTTAATTCTTCAATTTCTCGGAAACGCGTGGCGCGGGGCGGCGGGGGATATCGCACCTTGAAAACAAAAGTGGCATTATACTGAAATGAGCTATATTGAGTTACAACGACATCTAGTTTTCTTGAAAGAAAGCGCTTTTATTGAAAAAATGGCATTTTGTCTTAGTTTGAAGACTTTTCCCTAGAGGCCGCTAGTGTCAGTTTATAGTTTATGGTTTTGGAACGAAGTAGTCATTCATAAGGTGACACTATCCAGTTGAAGACAAGCATTCGGAGTGGATACACGCTGCGGTGAGTAAAAAAGTGGCATTTTGTGTATAGTGTTGTTTTAAACGTAATTCAAACTCATATTTCTGCTGAAGTAATAACTACGAAAATGGCATTTTAAGTATAGTGTCGCTTATTTAGTTAAAGTAATATTGAAATAAATTTTCTGATGAACTGTAAAATGACATTTTATGTATAGTGTCGCTTATTTAGTTAATTGCATACAAAAATATTGTTTTTAATTAATTTTAAAATGTCAGTTTTTGTTTAGTGCCTTTTTTAACGTTATTGTGTGTAACAATTATCTGAATTGATAAAAACATTAATGGCATTATAACCATAGTGCCATTTTTTTGGTTATATTTATTTCATATCGCCATTTTTTTGTGAATTATAACAGGCATTATCTTTTTAGTGTCTGTTTTTAAACAAAATTATTAAAGTATAGATGTTTTAAATCACTTTTTAACAGTGTTGCCAACTTAGCCCTTTCGGGGCTAGATCTAGCCCTTTTTATGCTTTCTCAGCCCTTAAAATAATTATTTAGCACCTAGCCCAATTTCTAGCCCCAAAATCGTCTAAGAAAACTACACTAGCACAGTCTAAATATTGCCTAAAAAAGATCGTGTGAAATAACGACACAGATTTTTTTTTTTAAATTTGCATAAACTACACGCACTCAAGCAGGCCACACACACTGTCACTCAAATACATCAAATGTCATTAATCTAAACGTCAGTCAGACTACCTGTCTCTTTTCCTCTTACATGAATCGTAGAGACAGGTGGTGGTCGCTACACTCTATGGGCAGGGAATTCCCCGAAAATGCAACTACGATTTTGTCTTTGTCGTTTGTCATAGAGTATAGTAATAATTTGGTTAGTCGTTTGTAGTTTAGCGTAGCTGGTACAGAATTGCTAACTTTGCGAAGTAAATTTCATACTCTTTTTAATATTCTGATTAGAAATTCAGTGAGTTTACTTGGTGATACGTGCTGCAAATTGCGAAAATGGAAGTTCCGTCTAAAAAGAAGACTAATTACACTCAACATTATAGGAAAGAATGGGAGAAGGATCCTGCTTATAAACAATGGTTAAAACCAGTTAGTGGAAATGCTTGTAAAGCAATGTGTATTTATAGTAAAACAGAATTTACAGCAAAGTTATACGAAGTGAAGCGTCACTCTGAGTCGAAAAAACATATAGAAAAATTGAAACCATTTTCGACGGGCCAGAGCATCATATCTATACAAAAAGAAGTGGAATTCAAAGGCAGTGTACATGATGCAGAAGCACTGCTTTCGCTCTACATCGCAGAGCACGCAGCTGTTATGCAAGTGGATCATCTAAGTCAAATGTGTGCAAAAGCTTTTCCAGACTCCAAGGCTGCTTGTGACATGCAACTACATCGTACTAAATGTAGTGAAATTATAAGAAATGTGTTGGCGCCCCATTTTAAATCAGCGCTGAGAGAGGATATTGGTGATACCAACTTCAGTCTCGAAATTGATGAGTCGACAGACATTTCAGTTCAAAAATATTTAGGCCTTGTAATCAGGTACTATAGTAGATCCATGGAAAAAATTATGACAACATTTCTTTCTATCACAGAATTAGAGACTGCAGACGCCAGAGGAATTGTAAATGGGATCGTAAAAACTATTCAAGACATTGGTTTAAACCTTCAGAATATGGTAGGCCTGGGGACCGACAATGCTAGTGTCATGGTAGGCATTAATAATGGCGTTCACCAAATTTTAAAAGAAGAGTATGGTCTAGAACATTTAATTTTGGTAAGATGCGTTTGTCATTCTTTACAACTCGCAGTCAGTCATGCTTCCGAGGAAACGATACCGCGGAACATTGAGTACCTGATAAGAGAAACTTACAATTGGTTTTGTTTGTCTCCTGAACGCCGTCTCCAGTATGAAAAAAATTATGCAACCATAAATTGTGGAAAAAAGCCATTAAAAATTTTGAAAAAGTGTGCCACTAGGTGGCTTTCCATAGAACCTGCCGTGCAACGAATTTTGGATCAATGGGATGAGCTTAAGCTGTTTTTTGAAATTGCCAAAAATAAAAACAATTGTTATACGGCTGAAATGCTGTTGAACATGTACGATGACCCACGCAGTAAGGCATACTTGATTTATATCAAAACTATACTTGCACAAGTACAATACACGTTAAAGGCATTTGAAGGACAAAACAGTGACCCTACAAAACTGCTGCAATCTTTAGTCAAATTGTTAGAGGTCCTATGCGATAAAATTGTGACTCCAGGAAGACGCCACTCCATTGATATTTTTAAAGACAACATTGCCAATTACTTGGATCCGGTGCCATATCTTGGCTATAACTTTGAAAAGTTAATTGAAACTTACAATTTAAGCGATAAACAAATGATTAGAAAGCGATGCATTGATTTCACCGTCAAACTGATCAAAGAATTGCAGCAACGGCTTCCCGACAACATAAAAACCCTTCAAAATATGAACATTATGAGCGTTGATCATATATTAAAACCAGTGAAGGGCCTGGAAATAATTAAATTAGCTGAACATTTCGGATTAAATGCTGATACAATAGAGAAAGTGATTTCACAATGGAAAAATATACATACTAACAAATGGGAAAATACGAATGATACCGTAAAATTTTGGCACGAAGTATCGCAACATAAAGACGCGGGAAATAATAATCCATATCAAGTACTGTGCTCATTGGCATTTATAATGCTGGTATTGCCACACTCAAACGCAGACGTCGAAAGAGTGTTCAGCACGATGAACGTAATTAAAAATAAATCACGAAATAGGATGAACTTTGAGACATTAAATTCTATATTATTATCAATACGTTTTGGCCTTATAAAATTCAATCAAACATGCTACACACACGATATCCCAAAAGAAGTGATAAAAAATAGGATCAAAAGAAAAATATAAATTTAAATTGAGCAAGATTGACCCTAATAAAGCAGAGGCTCAACCTCAACCATCAACTTCGTCAGCATCAGCACAAAGTGAAAGTGAAATATTGTGTGACGAAGAATCTTCTGATGAGGACATTTAAGCTGTTTTTTAGATTGTTTTTCTTTAATTTTTGGTTGTGTGTTTATGTGATAAGTAAACAACAGTTAACAAAACTCACTTCTTTTATTGATTTTTATTAAAAGCAGTTTAGCCCTATTTTGAATTTATTGGGCGAATCTAGCCCTTTTTAAAACTCTATTTAGCCCGAAAACCTGACACCGAGTTGGCAACACTGCTTTTTAATTGTCATATTCCTCTTAGTGCCAGTAATACTATAACATTAAGAGGATGAAAATGTTTTATTTTGTTAAATAAGCGTCATATTGAGTATACCGCCACTGATTTGAAAAATATAACATCTAAAATTTTGTTTAATGCCATCGTTATAGTGAATTATAACCTAAATTATGTTGTCCTATTACTTATAGAGATTTCGGGAATAGTTTTTTCTATATTTGGATGTCATTATTGCATTTGAGGAACGTATTTTCTTTCCTTGTTTAAGGTTATCAACATGAATCCTTCAAGAGATAGGGGTAGAAAAATATTAATGCTAGCAATTCAAAACAAGGAAAACTGTTCGGATCCTGAAGCCTCAACATCCAATTTAATCAGTTTGCCAACAACTAGCAATCATACATATCCAGCTGACAAAGAAAACCTCTGCGACGTCGATGATGATGGTGATTTTTCACCCGCTTCTGATGATGATACAACATACGCACCTTCAAAGAAAACATGCCGTAGATCGAGCTCAAGTTCATCGTTGTCTTCAAGTTCCTCATCATCATCTTCATCTTCCAGCAAATCATCTGTTTCATCTTCAACTTCTGTTGCATCCGATCCACCAAATATTCTTCAAACCACCACTCAAAGTACCAATGTAAGTGACAATAATTTAGAATTTGTTAATCACTGTACGGAAGTGATTTCAAATAACCAAAGTTCTGGGTATGTAGATAATAATATTGCAGTAGATATTGCACCAGCTGATGAGTCTAATAACCCTTTCTGATGAGTCTAATAACCCTTGCCTTACCAGTGAAGCCATGCCGGCTTCACTGGTAAGGCAAAGAGAATACATAGCTCGCAATATGGAAGAGATTAAGCCGAAGTATCAATATAAGAGAGTTGATTCCAATAGGAAGTTTAAGAATGCTTTTTATTTTAATTTAAATGGTACTAGAACTAAAGTATGTAAAACATTTTTTAAGAATACATTGGATATAACGGACCGATGTATTAGAACTGTAATAGAGAAGAAGAATAGTACAACAGGTATATTGAAAGGAGAACAAAGAGGTAAGCATGGACAGCATAAAAAAGTACCAGAAGATTTGATTGAAGGAGTTAAACGACATATTAGTAGCATTCCTAGAATTCCAAGCCATTATTTACGGCAACAAACGACAAGAGAATACATCGATGGTGGAAAAACCTTAACAGATATTTATTTTGATTATAAAGAAGACTGCATAAAGCAAGGATTATCCTACGTAATGACACATACCTACAGAAAAATATTTAACGAAAAATTTAACATTGGTTTCTTTATTCCAAAAAAGGACCAGTGTGAGCAATGCTCTATATACAAGCTCGCAGAAAATGTTGAAAAAGCTGCTCTTAAAGAAAAGTACGATCAACACTTAGCAGAGAAAGAAAAATGCCGTGAGGAAAAAGCTAATGATAAAGCAATGGTGTCGCCTAGTTTTATTGTTGCATGTTATGATTTGCAAGCCGTGATGACAGTACCAAATGGTGAGATTTCTACGTTTTATTATAAGTCTAAAATAAATTGCTTGAACTTTACCATCTCTGAGCTTAAACTTGACAAAACTGAATGCTTCTTCTGGGATGAATCTCAAGGACACCGAGGAGCAAATGAAATAGGTACTTGTGTACTAAAATATTTGCAAAAAAAATCTTCTTGTGCCGACGAATATCTAGACATAACTTTTTACTCTGATAATTGCTGCGGTCAGCAGAAGAACCAGTTTGTTATCGGAGTGTATATTTACGCAGTCCAATACTTAAAAATTAAATCCATAACACACAAGTTCCTGATACGTGGTCATACACAGAATGAGGGAGATGCTGTACATTCTGTAATAGAGAAACAAGTTAAACGATGTCTTAGATCTGGGGCCATATACGTACCATCGCAATATGTTTCTGCTATTCGAAATGCTAAAAAACGTGGAACACCTTTTATTGTAAATGAAATGGGTTACGGTGATTTCATAGATATAAAGCAACTACCAGTTCCTAGACTAAATAAAGATGTAGATGGCCAAGTTGTAAAAATGTCAGACATTAAAGTTATCAAAATTAAGAAAAATGAACATAATGAGATTAAAATACAGTACAAGACATCGTATTTTGATGATTTTAAAGAGCTTGATTTGAGTAAAAGAACGAATAGAAATAATCGTCATACAGAACTCAAACCGCTTTACCAGCGTAAATTGGAAATATCCGATAGAAAGAAGACTGACATAAGGAGCCTCATTAATGCTGGTTTGATTCCCAGTTATTATACCCCCTATTATGAAAGTATATTTCAGTAGTATAGTAGCATGTATGTACCAAACGATAATTTTGATACAACCTACGTATTTTAGACGATCTCATTAAAATATTTGGTATCACTAATATAAGCATAACTACCTATCTAGATCAGTTTATTTTCTAGAATTTTTAATTTTGAGAAATATACTTTATTTTTCTAAATTATAATTTTATGTTTAACCCTAAAGTTCGTTTAATTATGACTGTTGTAAATTTTAATTAATACCGCCATAAATTGTGATTTATACATAAAACTTGCATTTCAACGAAAAACGTTACATAATTATAATGTATATTGATTGTACTGATTATAACTTAATTGTTTTTGCTAAATAAATATTTTTTCTTGTTTCTATGACATAATTTCGTTTTATTTATGTTATATTTTTCTAACCCCCTTTATTGATATTTGGGCAATAATGAGTAATTATTCTATAACGGGTAGGTTTACGTAAAACAAAAGTGGCACTATGCGGAACTTTTTTTAAAAACCAAGTTTTCTAAATAACTCCATAAGTTACTGGCATGTTTTCAGTACATAACTTAAATAAGATAGTCAAACTAACAAATGAAAATAATTGCATTCTTTTCTTCCAGTTATTTGCTAAGATATTGACCAAAATGTTGCGTCAAAAACTTTAAATGGTCATACTGAAAAATGTCAATTTTTGTATAGCGCCAATTTTGTTTTCAAGGTGCGATATGTTGTTAGCTGCGCCGCTGCCTGGAAATTTAGTCGCCATGGAGCCGTACACTGGAGCACAGCGTGCATTTTGTGTCCGAGTGTATTACGAAAACAATAAATCAGTGATTACTGCACGACGTTTGTATCGACATGAACACGGTTTACGCAATTTAAGTTAAGTTCCAAGCGCCAATGTGATACGGAAATGGATCAGAATGTTCGAAACAACCGGCTCAACAGTACCAATCACGACTCGTGGTCGCCCAGTTTCTGCAAGATCAGCCGACATTGTGGTGTGTATCAGAATGGCGGGTGTAATTTCCAGATTTGCCTAAATTTATTACAGTTTTTTGGTACCTTCTGGCCACATTCACACGGCGATTATTTTCCCGTATACCGTATACGAGATTTTATCGAATAGAGTAGTGACAACAGAATATATATGAAAACTTAAAAATTGTTTACACGGCGTTCATACGACAAAATCCCGTATTGGAGAAATATATTTTACCGTATACCGTGCGAAGTTGTCAGCGGGAACGCCGCGTCTCGAAACGATTTTATCGAATACGACACGCAGTGGCGCTTATGTTCATGTTGTCTCGTTCACACGACTCGCCCATTCGAGAATCGTACGCACTCGCACGCGTGCCCGCAGTTGCGCTTGTGCGTTGCATCAGTCGGTTGTCAATATGGAGGACAGAATTCCAATATTGATCGAGGATTTTATTTCCTTGATCGAAGGTCGACCGATATTATGGGATAAATCATTGGACCATTATAAAAATAAAATTGCCACCCAAAATGCTTGGAAAGAAATTTTATTGATTATGTATCCGGATTTCGAGACTTGGGACGAAAAGAAAAGACAAGAATATGGTGAGTACGCAATATTTATTGTTAAAAATTAAATGTATTGATTTTGCCACTGAACAGACCCCTCAGGAGATACAAAGTAATCAGCAAATATTGAGCGAATATTATTAGCTTCAATTCCTCCTCGTGGGTTTCGTTCTCTTCGCAAACTGTTCATTTGCAAACTGTTCATTGTTGATATCTCCAATTCATCAAAATGAATACCATCTTGTTTGCGGACTAAGTTATGCAATATTATACAAGCTTTTACAATTTCAATGGTTAAAGAAGTTGAAGTATCAATGGCCCTTTGTAGGATTCTCCATTTTGTTGCCAACTTTCCAAACGCACATTCGACATATCTTCTAGCACGGCTCAAGCGATAGTTGAAAATTTTTTTGCGTTCATCTAAATGGGTCCCTCCGAAGGGACGTAATAAGTTATTGTGTAAAGCAAATGCTTCATCTCCCACTAATACAAAAGGCACAGACTGGCCAGACTCTGTCAACGGTTTGGGTTCTGGTATTGTCAAAGAACCATTATTTATTTTCTTCCAAAAATTAGAATTTTTCAAAATAAAAGAATCGCAATTTTTTCCGTATGAACCTATATCTACGTATACAAATCTATAATTCGAATCTACGATTGCAAGTAACACAATAGAATAGTAATCCTTATAATTAAAATATAGAGATCCACTGTGTTCCGGTTTCTTAGTTCGTATGTGTTTTCCATCAATAGCTCCTAGGCAATGAGGAAAATTTGCCTTTTGTTGAAAACCCATAGCGATTTCTTCCCATTGCATTGTAGTTGGTATTTGTAGAAGTTCGTCTTTTAAAATATTCCATAGTGTCGAGCAAACATGTTTTATAATTTGACTTATTGTTGAAGTACCCACTCTAAAAGTATAATGAAGTTCTTTCATCGCACAACCTGTTGCCAAGTACCTGAAAGAAGAATACATCATTAAAATATTAATAACATTTTATTTGTTCAGATTTTACTGTTTCAGCCAAGAAGACTGTTAAGAAATGGACGCATATCAGGGATACTTTTATGAAGTCAGAAAAAAAAATAGAAGGTCAAAAAACGTCTGGAAGTGGAGCAAAAACAGCCAAACCTTATGTATACCACAAACAACTGTTATTTCTTAAAAAAAACATACGGCCTAATATATCAGCATCTAGTATTCAACTTTTGGAAGCTACAAATAGAGGAAATACTGCTGATGTTGATAGTGCTGAAGTTGAAGCAATTTCCGATATAAATGAAGATACTGCTGATGCTGGCGCTAGTTCTAAATCTGATGATTCTTCGATTCAAAATAATGAAACACAAGTACAACCAAACACAAATAAAGCACCTGTGCGAAAAAGATTGAGTTCAAATTTAACTCCTATTGACGCTAAAATGATTAAATTTATGGATTCGTATTCATCTCGAGTTGAACCAATCAACAGACATGTCTCATTTTTTAACGGATTAATTCCAACACTAGACAAGTTCAATGACGATCAAATAATAGATTTTCAACTTGGAGTTATTCAACTGATGAAAAACATAAAAAACAGCACAAATACACAATCTGAAAATTCATCACTAAATACTAGAGGATATTTTACTTCGAGCTACGTAGATAATAGAAATACATCTACAAGATACACGTATCCTGCAGATTCAAGTCCAGTCTCCCAAGATTCAACGTTATCTAACTATTCGGATGATTGCACTTTGGATTTCACTACATTTTGATTTGTCTATTGTAACATAAAAATTAATACTTTATCGTAATAAAAAAAACCTACTAATTACATATTCGGATGATTGCAATATTATTCACTTTGTTTTGATTTTGATAATTTTGTGTAAGAATATATTTTTCTTAATAATAAAAAAATACATACCTTAAACAAATAGCGAGTTTCATTTTAGTGCTTATGCAGAGTCTCATATTTGTATCAGTACACGGTAGGGTGGAATTCTCTAACCTTGATAGTAAATCATCAAAGGTAGTTATTGACATGCGGAAATAATTAAAAAACAGACGTTCGTCATTTCTAAGGCTTAGGAAAAAATTTTCGAATCTTCTTTCTCGATGAGGACCAGTCTTTAGAAAAGGATGAACCCAATACCTCCTAGGACGCTGCTTGCATCTCCGTCTATGAAACCAGTATAAAAGTAGTGGAACACGTGGATCCATGGTGGCGTGCACTATACAACTGGCTGCTTTTTATGAGTTGTTTCCGAACGTTTTTATCGTATACATGAAAAAATCGAATCGAATGGTTGCCGTGTGAACGATTGCATCGTATACGGTAAAACCGTGTACGTGAAAAAATCGAATCGAATGGTCGCCGTGTGAACGTGGCCTCTGTGTACCTTTACGTACCTCTCTTGAAAATCTGGGTACCTACACCCGTATGATGATACTTATTTTAAAAATTAGGTACACCCGCCATCCTGATGTCAGAACCGCGGGTGTACTGCTAACCAATATATGTAGCCAAGCGTACTATTTATGTAAATTTGGTACCTCTTGTGTACCTGCAGATAAAAGTATTGAATAAACGAAATACTGCAAGGTTGCTGCAAAAATAAAAAAATATTTTCTTTCTTCGACGTATCTTTTGAAATAACAATCTACGTATTGATAACTCGGCCTTATAATTTGTTACAAAACTATAATCAATGTAATAAAAATTAGACTAGTATACAGGGTGGAAAGATAAGTCGGGCGTTGAAGGCAAAGTACCTTAAATCCTTAAGTTAGCTTATTTTACTTAAAGGAAACATACCTTTATTTTTAAAAAGAAACATAACCGCATTCAAAGATTTTCTAAAAGTTGCTTGCCCAGCCCGGGACTCTCGAACCAACTAAAATTTAAAAAAACAAAGTCGCTATTTTATTTTACTAATCGATAAGGTTATTAGTCAAGGTAAAATTTCTCTAAGAAACATTTGGTCTTGAAAATAAAAATGATCGTAAAATCTAACATTAGCTTTATTTTATTAAAAATTTCTTACACTTCTGTACCTCAGAGGTATACAATAGTAACTCCACTTTTTTTGAAAATATGTTTCTTGCACCATTGAAATCGCAAGAACCAGTCCTACATAATGGTATACGACATTAAGTCCTATGACATCTATGAAAAGAAATATCTAATCGTATAAGACATTAAATCCACTAACGTCTAATGGTATAGGACCTCAAATGACTATAAGATTATTTACCTCTAAGCTTTGCACGAACTTAATGTTGTTCATTGGAGTTAATGTCCTTTACCTCTGAACGAAAACTCGCGCGCAGCGCGCTAGTTACCCGTACGAACCGCGTGTCGCTTGTGTCAGTGCGTTCGCCGTTGTACCTACTGTGCGTGCAAAACTATCCGCGTAATAGTTAAAAATTGTTTTAAATTGTTATAACCTCATGTTTCACGCGGAAAATTACTGTGTGGCCTAGTGAATATCGGAGATCAACATGATACAACTTCAGAATATGGTAAGTACTTTTTTTATTAGTTTTAATAACATATTTTAGCGAAAACGTAACGAGAGGTAAACAATAGTATCTCCTGTAAACGTCTTATGCTATTGATCTTTATTTCTTGGTGTTAAGATACTTTTTTCAATGACAAAAACAGTTATATATGTAATACTGTGTGTTAAGTTCCATTTTTCAGTGACATAAACACAGCGGGTAGTTAGATACACAATGTTCAAAGTAGGTTTTATGATGATGCTTGCGATCCATCAATTTACTAATTAGATTCTGCTCCGAAAACGCAAAAAATAACGTTTCATTAATATAAAATATTAATTCATGACAATATTATTTTGTTATTTTTAGGATCTCAGAGAGAAGATCACCATTTTCAAGACTGGCACCGTTCCCACCAAGTTTTATCTTCAAAATCTTGTCAAGAGCTGGACATGCTTGTAGCTCCCTTCGAAGTACGTAACATCGGCGGTGCTATTAATTATGAAGCACAACCATCAACCTCCTCTTTGTTCACTGGCATTTCTAATGGAACATATCGAGAAGACTTCAACAAAGGTACGTACACCAGCTGACAGTTGCCAATGACTGCTGGCCAATACTTAGTATGTTTTAACGATTAAGTTTTCGCCGTATCCTGTTATCTACGACCTAATAGGTAAATTCTCGCATAGTATGGATTTGTTTTTCTGTGTTTTAATTAATAGCATAAGTAAGTAGCTAAGGCAGAAACTTTTTTTTTAGGATCAGAGAGAGAACAGCTTTTCCTGGAAAGGTCCGAAGGTTCATATTCAAGACCATCCCAAGATATTGACGTGGCTCCGGCTCCAACCGAAGTAATGCATACCGTCGGCGATGCTACTGACGATGATACACAGCCGTCAACCTCAGCTTTGCTCACTGACATTTCAAATAATCTCGTGCCATCGACTAGTTTTCTCCGGATGAGAACAGAAGATGTTGTGAGCTCTGGGGAAGACTTTTCACCATCAGACGAAGAGTATATTCCAAACACTGATGAAGACTCTACAGATTGTGAATTTGAAAAACGAAGACAGCTAATTATACCAGAATCAGACAGGTCGTCCATCGATGATCTGGAAAATATGAGAGAAAACGGAACGACTCAATCGCTGAACAATACTCCCTCAGATATTCAGCCAGAGCTATCACCTCAAATTTCTGTAATGAAGAGTCGTAAAAGAACATTAAATAAATTAAAATGGAAATGCAATTTAAGAAAACAAGGCGCAATCACAGGAAAATCATATACTTCTAAGAAAGGAAAAGTTGTTCCAGAAAAGAAGATGAAACCAGTATGTGCTTGCAGACTAAAATGTAGTGAACGTATAGACGAAACTGTTAGACAATTCATTTATCAGAAGTATTACGCGGAAGAGATGACGTGGGATTTAAAAAGACAATTTATTCTATCTAGAGTCTCAGAAGTTCAAACTGCTAGATCCAGACGCCGTGATCCTGACCAACCACCTAAAAGAGCATACACATTATATTACACATTTTTAATTGATGAAAAAGTTGAAAAGGTTTGCAAAAAGTTCTTTCTGAATACCCTGGCTATTTCAGAAACAGTTGTGAGAAACGCGATAAAAAAATCTACGCAAGGATTTGTTCAAGCAGATAGACGAGGAAGACATCTACCGCCTAATAAAACGGCAGACATAGTTAAAGAAACAGTACGAAAACACATTGACAAGGTACCGAGATATGAGAGTCATTATAGTCGAAACAGAACAGAAAGACAGTATCTTGGAAGCCACCTAAATATTGATAAATTATATTCTTTGTATGCAGAGTTCTGTGCTGAAGAGGGTATACCGAAAGAGAATATGGCAAAGGCGTGGCTATACAGACATATTTTTAATACAGAGTTTAATGTCGGTTTCACTCCTCCTGCTAATGACACTTGTGATGATTGTGATACATTTGTTATCAAATACAAAATCGCCACAGATGAAACTGAAAAGAATAATATGAAAGCTCTACATAATAAACATCTTGAGGAAAGCAGTCTACGATACAGTTTGAAAGGATTTGATTTGAAATGGCTTCTGGAATAGTTAAGTTTTTTGAGCAGCTTGAGGATAGCGCTTTAAAAGAAGTAACAGTATGGAGCGACAACTGTGCGGGGCAGAACAAAAATATTTATTTAATGATAGCTTATATGTGGATATTGTCTCAAAAAGAAAACGTGGAGGTAATAAACCACAAATATTTATTAAAAGGACATACTCACATGGAAGTGGATGTAGTCCACTCAATAATAGAGAGAGAAAAGAAGAAAATCCAAGAATTTCCCATCGTGACTCCTTGGGACTGGCAACAGTTTATAAAGAGCTGTTCAAGAAACTCAAAAATTAAAGTGGTAAACATGGAAACTGATCATTTCATGGATTTTTCTGCCTTTTGCAACGGATCATCAGCTCCTTTTGTGCACAGAAAAAAATCTATTGCAGGAGAGTCTGTACCGTATTCTGCTATAGTGTGGATGCAATTCCGAAAAAATGAAATAGGTTCGATGTTCTACAAAACTTCTTTTGATCAGGAAACTTTTGAAGAAGTTAGTTTCATACGAAATAAACGAAGAGGATGTTCTATGCCCACGCCGAAACCTATTCGAGAAACTCGAAAGCCCATTTCGAGACTCAAATACAATGACTTACAAAAATCGTTGCAGTGGATTCCATCCATGTTCCACGAATATTATAGGAATCTTCCATATGCAGATGTCCCTGACTTACCTGAAGCATGTGACTAGCTGTGTTGGTTTTTAAAAATAAATAATAATTTGATTTTCAGATTTGTGAAATAACTTTTGTTTCATTTTATTAGTAAACCCCTCCCCAATTCTTAAATAATTCCGTAACGCAACATACTGACAAGAGACATAATGTTTCTAGGTGCCGAATTCCAATAACATCCCTATGTTTTATTTAGAGGTAAACAAAAGCATGATATCATAATGCTTTCTTAAAACACCTAAGTTAATTTATGTTACAAGGTAAATAGTCTCAAGTCCACAAAATCAGATAAAAATTAACTTTATTGTAACTATGTGTAATACATAATAATTCCATCTAATAATAATAAAAAATACTGTTGGATTTGTTTCAATATCTTCAAAACAACTATGTCAAAATTGCATTCAAAGTTTCACTCCGCGCATTTTTGCCTCTCCTGTAAAATTTTCGTTTTATCACATAATGTTGTATACCTCTGAGGTACAGACTTCACATCGAATTTTAAAATTGCTGTCCCGCATTGCAAACTAAGTCAAACGTTCCAATTTCAAAATTTCCATAGAACGCCTCGTACCATGTAAGAAGGAAATGTGCATAGATCGATAAAAAAAAGTTTAATGGTAATAATACTATTTATACTACACCTGCTTGGAAAGTACCTTGATACTTTATCAAATTTACGGTAGAAAGTACGTCATTGCATATCGAACAAATATGCGGGGAGAAAACGCATCTGAGCGGGAGAGAAAAGTGTATGAAAATCCATTTCTTACGTGGTTTTTCTTTTTTAATTTTGGGTAAGACTATGCGCCGGTAACCTAAATATCAAAAGCCAAAAAGTTTTTACAGTGAGTTTTTATCTCCAAGTTCGCAAAATGACACTGGCCACTAGCTGTGTGTTGGATGGTGTCGGGCTGGCAGTGCGACCCTGCGGCGGCAGGATAAACAATTTGAAAAAAGAACATGTGAAAATTGCAGACGCCATTGGCGCCATTTCCAATTTGTGTGTTGTTTGAGGATTCAGTTTTAACTGCAACAATTTCAATATAAATTTCAATTAGTAAAGATTTCGTTTTTTATTTTCCTTCTAGGTGTAGTATAAAGCACTATGTATCACTCGAGAGAAACTGCGATTCCCGATCTTGGGTGTTTTAAAGCCCTCGCCTACGGCTCGGGCTTCAAACGACACCCTCGACGGTAATCGGTCACTTTCTCCTCTCGGTGAACAATGTACTATTATACTACACCTGCTTGGAAAGTACCTTGATACTTTATCAAATTTACGGTAGAAAGTACGTCATTGCATATCGAACAAATATGCGGGGAGAAAACGCATCTGAGCGGGAGAGAAAAGTGTATGAAAATCCATTTCTTACGTGGTTTTTCTTTTTTTAATTTTGGGTAAGACTATGCGCCGGTAACCTAAATATCAAAAGCCAAAAAGTTTTTACAGTGAGTTTTTATCTCCAAGTTCGCAAAATGACACTGGCCACTAGCTGTGTGTTGGATGGTGTCGGGCTGGCAGTGCGACCCTGCGGCGGCAGGATAAACAATTTGAAAAAAGAACATGTGAAAATTGCAGACGCCATTGGCGCCAATTCCAATTTGTGTGTTGTTTGAGGATTCAGTTTTAACTGCAACAATTTCAATATAAATTTCAATTAGTAAAGATTTCGTTTTTTATTTTCCTTGTAGGTGTAGTATAAAGCACTATGTATCACTCGAGAGAAACTGCGATTCCCGATCTTGGGTGTTTTAAAGCCCTCGCCTACGGCTCGGGCTTCAAACGACACCCTCGACGGTAATCGGTCACTTTCTCCTCTCGGTGAACAATGTACTATACCATTCAATTTTTTTTTATCGAAGATTTCAACAAGGGCAAACTGGTTTACTTTGAGATAAATTAGCAAGCGTGTAGGTACTTCATACCAAATCTTTGAATGTTGGACAGTAGAACTTTTACATGTCTTTTACTTGTTGAAAGTGAATAGTAAGTACAAGATGTTCTTTAACGAACTTTTGTACTAGATTGGTACTCTTCAGGGATTGGTGGTACGACAGACGAGAGTAAGACCAAATGCTTGTTAAAGAAATTTTATCCTGAATAATAATTCAACGATTAGTATAATAAAATAGCGAGTGTTTGTTTTTTAATTTTAGTTGGTTCGAGTCCCGGGCTAAGCAAAACACTTTTAGAAAATCTTTGAATGCTGTTATGTTTCTTTTTAAAAATAAAGGAATGTTTCCTTTAAGCAAACTAAGCTAACTTGAGGATTTAAGGTACTTTCCCTTCAACACCCGACTTATCTTTCCACCCTGTATAATTAAAACATCCTCTATTAACTACACAGTATTTTAACGTTAATAATAGTAAAGATCCTTTTATGTTACAGACATGATTTTAATCCGTATATTATACATTCTGCAATCATACATTTATAGCTTTTTGTTACATGATTACGAAGGTCGTCATAGCACTCCCATCGTTTGCCTGTAAAACAATGTGATCTGTAATGGCCAATACACGTAATTTTATCTGTTTTAGGACCTGAAGGTAAAAATTCAATAATACCTACCAAGCAAGCTATATGTGTTATCGTTTAATGTTATACTACGGGGCACATCATCTAAACATATACTTTCGGATTGACTTAACTCAAACGACACAGTGTTGTGAAGTATATAACTGAATGTTCTTATTCCCTTGCAGTTATTACGCAGACATTCAACAATATTTACATCGTCGCTTAACCGACTCATTGCCACCATCATTTTCATGCATACTTTAGCCAGGCCCCGAACAGTGGACGATGACGCGCCAGGCGCGTCATGGGCCTACATACAGGATGACGTGCCTTGAGCGTCATTGGCACCTTATGATGTTTTATGCATATTTCGCCGTTATCTTGCGTCGATCTGCTAAGAGAAAAAGTTCTGTGTGTGCTTCAATTCTTATTCGTTGGTATTCAGAGGAAATATGGCCTCCCAAGGTAGGATTTATTTATTTTAGTTAAATGTTACGGGGGTACTCAACATTTGTGTAAATTTATTTGTATTAGGTCAATTGTTTGTGATAATAAACGTATTATTTGTAGATAATCAGCAAGAAGATGAAATTTTTCCTGAATGTAGTCAAGCATTATTTACTAATAAGCATGAAGATAACCAACAAGATAACGATAAAGAAAATGATGTTTTTCCTGAATGTAGTCAATCGATTTTGCATATTTCAAAGAAGCGTAAATTCATGGGACCATGTACCATGACCAATAGTCAATATACAAATTATAATTCAGACACTAGCATTGAAGAAATTATGGATTCTGAAGAAGACGAATGTGAGAAAAAGATTAAAGTAAGAACATCTAAGGAGAAACCTAAGTCGCCCATTAAAAATAAGTCAGACCCCGATTGTTGTGCAGCAAAAAAATATTTTAAAGCATTATTCTCAAAAGATTTAAAAACAGTACTGAATACACAAGACGAACTACCTCCAATTTATGCTCAGTTTGAACATGACTTGGGTATAATGCTAGCATCACCCCGTATAAGTTTGTAAACTGGTTGGAACCAAAGGTTTGTTATCCCTGACTTATAAAATATGTTTTCTAAAATAATGGCCAAGGGTATTGTCAACTTCAATGTTTAATTTAGGATAAAAAGTGGTAGTTCTCTTTATCTCAATTTTTTTAAATCTGTTTTTAAGTAAGTTCGATATGACGCGCCAGGTGCGTCAAGGGCCGCCCGTGATATTTGCTTATGACGCGCCTGGGGCGTCATTGGCCATGAATCGGTTAACGAATCTTGTGCGGATTTATTTAGTAGAGAAATATTTTCACAAACATTTGTGTCAATAGGAATAAATGCAATTTTTCTGCTGACTTTTTTAAGTGGACAAGATTCGTTTCTACAAGATTCTATACGCTCAGCACTGTACATTATATCACTGTCTATTAGAATCTTATCAAAGATATACGTCACTGAACACTCACAATTTATATGGGTTATATTATTATTAGAAACTTTGTTGTCAAAAACTTTGCCTAAAATTTCAGCTCGACGTTTGTACAAATATTGTTTCTTGATATTTTTGTCAATCATCGCTTTTACGAATTGACAGTACATGTTGTCGCTATTTAGTATCGAAGTGCTTAAATTAAAACCATCAACACATCCAACAGCAATTATTTGAGAAACAGCATCGAATGCACATGTGTTAGATACCAGGACATCTTTAATACCAGTTCTTGTCCTAGTTCCATTAAATAGTAATGGAATAGAGTTTAAACCTATCCTACGTTTTGATGATGTGCTTCGTTTACCTAACCCCTTCCAATTTTCTACGAGAGATGGATTTTCTGAGAAAACTGATTCATCCTTGAACTCTTTTTTAACTATTTGTGATTTAATTTTCTTTGGTTTATTTTTTCTTTTGTTGCTAGTTGGGGATGAGCTATTTTCCACATTTTTTAAATCATAGCCGTTTTGACTTCACCAGCCAAAAATTCTAAATGGATTTTTAAAAACTCATCAACTCTTAGTCTCTGGCTTTTTGTGAGAATACTACAGAGGTATCTTTTATCGTTTTAAAATAACTTTCTACGTTGGATGAAGTGGCCACGGTATTGGTAGAGTTATAAACCGTCACCATTATATTAGACCATAGTGGGAGTTGGCTAACCAAACGAGTTAGTGTTCTTATAAATGACGGCATGTAAAATAAATTTTCATGACAACCGGGTTCATCATCATCAGCCAGAGATACCAACAAGTTTGTTTTGTCGATTTCGTCTCTGTACCATTTAGGGACATTCGTAACTTCTATCAAAGGAAGCGTATCTTCTGATGAATGACCATTGCTTATAATAGTTTCATTAAAAATGGAATACGCATTTGCTTCAGTTTCTACAGTGGAACTGCTTGTATCTGTTATTTCTTTGTTCGCTTTAATAATATTTTTGAGTGTGTTTATTGCAGTTTCGCATCTTGATCCTGTATTTATGAAGACAAACTGTTATTACATCTGCGATCACGTCTTTTACGCGATCATAACTATCTAACGATTTAATAAACAGGATAGGTACATTTACAATAAAAAGCTTTCACTCGCGAGTCTACATTTTGAAAACATGATAAATTATACACTATTTTCACAAAGTGGCTAGTATCTAAACGTATATGTTTCTTTTGGCGTTTTAGCGTCCGAATTTAATTTGTTGAACGATGAAGTTAAGTAATCTTTCGTGGACTCGTAAATACCTTAACTGCAGCTCCAATTAAAGCAGCAGAGTCATCCACTATTACCTCGTTGGGAGGATTATTTTTTGCCAACCAAGCTTCTAACCACTTGTATATGGTATTCAAACTTTGATTTTCAGGTAACATTTTCATAATAGGTACACTTTTTCCATTGTTTGTGTCATACAGTACTCCTGAATATAGAAATATATGTTTTGTGATGATTTTATCATTTGACGGACCAGTTTCTTTTACAATACTGCCGGTGGCATTTAAACTCATAATAGTTGGTTTTAATTTTGAATAGGATTCATAGTACCGATCTTGAGCTGGTGACCAATAGTGCAAATAAAACGGGTACAAAGCAATATGTCTTATCAATCCGTTATACTGTTGTCATACTCCACAAGGCCAAAATAGGATGATTATGGTAGTACTGACTCTGTTTATATTCATATTTTATTTGTCGCAAACATCCTGCAGTTGGTAGTATTGATGGCTCGGTATCTCCAACGGACATACTTTCATCCGCTAACCTATTACGAACAACAATCGCAGATTCGTTTTTCAAAATTTCAGACAGTTCTCTCCGCTTAGCTGGTGATATTTTAATCTTTTTGGCGGGTATATGATGATGACTACTGTCATAGTCAGTTAAAAACCCTTCACAAACAATAATTTTATCCGTCGGCCAATTGATTCGTATTTTGACACCAGCCTTACATTGTGCACAAGTTCCATAGCATGTAACTGTATCACCATATTTAACGGAATGATTTTGAAAAGTCCAACTACATGGTATTTTTGTTTTTTTCCAAATTTCTTCGCGTAACAGATGAGCCCATTCATGTTTGGGTAAAACAATTTTTTTTTGAGAAATCTTCGACTTGGATTGAAATTTGTTTCGTTAATTGAAATACAACCTATCACAAAATACACGGTGTATTTTGTGATAGGTTGTATTTCAATTAAAACAATTTTTTTTTGAGAAATCTTCGACTTGGATTGAAATTTGTTTCGTTAATTGAAATACAACCTATCACAAAATACACCGTGTATTTTGTGATAGGTTGTATTTTTTCCCAATGATATAAGTCAAGAAAAAATGTAAAAACCTCATGTTTTCTAGAGACCTCGTCTTCATCTTCTATAGCACCTTCAGAATCTTGTTTAGAATCGGAAGCAAATTCTGTTATGACACTTTTTGAAACAATGCTCTTTGAATCACTGTTATCAGACGACACATCATGAAGGCTTTCAGAATCAAAAAAAATTGTCATAGTTCCTTTTTAACACATATAATGCCGTACTAACAAATGAACTATCTGTATTTTTTTTTTTTGTAAAATACGGCCATGGAATGTGAGGAATGTCTTAATTCACTATTATCGTTACATTTTACATAATGTAATAGTGAAATAAATAAATAAATAATGGTGGCTGCCATATATGGCTGACGCGGCGCCACTGTAATAAAATTCTCAATGGGGCCGCGTCAGTCATTTTGTCAGCCATATGATTTCAAAAGCGCGCGAAACGAACGCGTCGCTCGCCGCCGCCGGCGCCATTTTGATTGTTTAGCAGCGTGTGTTTGCCCCCCGCGCGTCATTTGTCGCTGTGCATCGAAGGAGACTGCAGTAAATAGTTGTTCAGTTAGTGATTTAGCAAGTTATTAGTTACTGATTTGTGATTTTCAACAAAAAATGGAAGATTTTGATGATGATTTGGACTACGAACTATCGCAATTAGATTTAACAGAGTATAATCAAGAATGTAACACATTATCAAATAGTGATGCTACACAAGTATTTGACGTTGATCTCGATGATACAGTATCAATCGCACGGACCAAAAATCATCATCGATGGCAGATTTTATCCGACAGTGAAGATGATCAGATTCCCGTGTTACCAACCTCACGAAATACTGAAGTATGGTTCAATCCGTTGGGTAAGCAACCAAGTATTATTCCATATACTGAATGTCCTGGGCTTAAGCCATTTTCATTGCGATCCAGCATGAGTTCAGCTAAACCAGCAGAATTTTATTCATTGCTAGTACCTGATAGTATATTCGAGTACATAGCCGAAGAAACAAATCGCTTTGCTTTACAAACCTTGAACAAAAGTGCAACAAAATCATACCGAATGCAGAAATGGATGCCAACAAATTGCCATGAAATTAAACGGTTCTTTGGCATTTTAATTTGGATGGGGATAGTGAAACTACCTCAACTATCTTTGTACTGGAGCACTAACAAATGTTTTGAACAGCAATTTGTCAAGTCCATTATGAGCCGAAATCGATTTGAACTCATTTTGAGGATGTTGCACTTTGCCAATAATGAAATAAATCACAATAAGGACGACCGATTGTTTAAAGTTAGACACTTATTAGATATGCTAAATGCTAATTTTAAATGTCATTATACACCTAATCAAGAAATGTGTGTTGACGAAAGTCTAATCCCATTTCGTGGCCGCGTTATTTTTAGGCAATACAATAAAAATAAGCGACACAAATATGGGATAAAACTTTTTAAGCTGTGCTCAAACCCAGGATACACTGTAAAAGTGCAAGTTTATGCTGGCAAAAATTATGACAATGTCAATACTACACCGACTAATGTTGTCCTTGCCTTGTGTGACGATTATCTAAATAAAGGACATACGGTTTGCACAGATAATTGGTATACCAGTTTGGATCTGGCACGAAAACTACTAGCAGGACAAACTCATCTCATAGGCACACTTAGAAAAAATAGACGAGGTTTACCTCAAACAGTTGTCCAAACCAAACTGAAGACAGGAGAATTCTCAGCTCAAGAAAATGACGACGGAATAACAATTATGAAATGGAAAGACAAGCGGGATGTACTGCTGCTGTCTACTAAGCACTCCGTAAGTTTCAGAAGAATAACTAAAAAAGGAAAAGAAAAAATTAAACCGAAGATTGTGGTAGATTATAATCATGCAAAATCAGCGGTTGATCTGTCAGACCAAATGTCCTCTTACACGACCCCTCTTCGGAAGACAACGAAATGGCCCAAAAGATTGGCGATGGAGTTATTATTGAATACAGCGATTGTAAATTCATATATTTTATATAAATTAACAACCAAGAAGAAGCTCTCTGTCGTCCAGTTTAGAACCGCGTTGGTTGACTACCTCGTGCATACAGGAGTCCCGGAAACTAGTGCCTCCTCTAGACCTAGGCGAGTAAAGCATGAATTGAAGAAAAGGCAAGGATTGGCCTCTGCCTGTCGTAAATATTGTGTTAGGTGTTATAAAGAAAACTGTGCCCAATTTGGAAGAGTTCATGCTCGAAATAAAACCAAAAGAGTGGTAACATACTGCGAAGATTGTCCGAATGAGCCACACTATTGTATCAGCTGTTTCAATTTAGACCATAGATATGTTTGAGTTTAAACGTGTTTCAACATGATGATTGATGTAGATTTGATTTATTATTTTGCCAATGCCAACTTAAATATGAATAAAAGCAATTAAAACATTTACCTATAAATTTTATTTGCAAAAACCAACTATTTTTGTAATCACTCTTTTGTTTTCGAAACTTCCACTTACAAACTTGATATTTCTCAAAATGTAAGTAAAAGTATCAATGCCATCATTACAGTTATAATTTACCAGGCCTTGTCAACCATACTACATAGAGTTTAACATAAAAAACGTGGCTGACGACGAAAAATCGCGCTTTCAAAACAAGCATATTCCGTCAGCCACATATGGCTGACACGGCCCAATTGGTTTGGAAAATGTCAGCCATATGTGGCTGACGAGGCATTATATGTGTTAATGATATATACAAAGCCTTTGCAGACATCTTACACTGTAGATCCTTAGAAATTTCATGAAATATCTTATCACAGGGTGAAGGCAAATCATCTTTTAATTTGAAATATTGTTGATATTTTACAAACGCTTGTTTTTGCTCTTGTAACGGTACACAACTTTTGTTACCACGTTTCATTTTATAAAAATAAATTCAATTTATCACTTTTCTTTACACTTTTTCGAGAGACAACAAAATATTACGCAATCTGTAAGATTACTATATCGTCAAATGGTCGTTAGAGGGTTGGTGTAATATATTAATATTTACGTCTACCTTCATTCGAAACGATAAACCAAGTACCTATGTCTCAACAAGAAAATTATATGCATACATTATCTAGCTTGATATATGTTATGAATCTATTTCGATCCTGGAACTAAATGGAAATAATTTCATATTTTATTACTATTGATATCAGAATCATTAGGAAACAGGCAACAAGGAAATATAATGACCGCGTCCTTGCATCAGAGTAATACAAATGCATCAAATAAAAATAGTTTAATTGGAGACTGCCAGTGGTCCAGTGGTCGTAGTATGCGACTGCTGAACACGAAGTTGTGGGTTTGATCTCCACATAAAACAACAATTTGCGGATCACATTTAAAGTGTTGTCCTGAGTCTGTGTGTAAATTGTGTCCGTTAATTTCATTTCCGATTCCCGGTATAGTCACGCACGCAACAGTGACTAAATGATACACGGAGGTTAGGGATTACTATTAAAGATATTACACATTAAACGTATCTTGGCAATATGTTTAATATGGAGGTTCTAGGTTCAATTACCGAAGATTGTTATTATCCTTTGACGTCGTTACTATTGTTATAGTAGGCGCCAGATAATCGTGGAATAACGGTCATTGACCCACCTACAATTATTGACATTTTTAATTTGAAAAACGGAATTAATGACACAAAGCTGTCCCGAATCATACTCTCTCGTGATCCTTAACATTGTCTAATAATGAAAAACGATTCATATTTAATTGTTCAGGTACCTATGAACAGTTATTAGGGAAAGGTCAATGTACTTTATTCCACATTTATCTGGCGCCTACTATAGTTAGTATTATAAAATACAAAGTAACGCCGTGCAAAAAAAAATAGTTTTTTATTTTTCGCAGCAACCTTATTATATACAGTATTTCGTTTATTTAATACTTTTATCTGCAGGTACACAAGAGGTACCAAATTTACATAAACAGTACGCTTGGCTACATATTGTTACGAGCTTGAGGTTCGTGACAATAAAAACAGCCGATTAAATAACCAAAATGACACTTTAATTTAAAAACACTAATTACAACTTTTAAACTCACTAATTATTAAACACAAGTTCACCACTGATCACTTTATTCGCACTTGAAGATCGCTTCCGAAGTATTCGCTTGTATCGCTAATCCAATACTGCCTCGGTCTTTTTTTTTTTTTCTTGGTGGAAGTCGCTACGTCCCCGTCAGGGGACGTGGCGAGCGGTCACGGGGCTAGGCCCCCTGCCCGCGGGGGCACCCCTCGGCCCATAAAGATGGGCCCGTCCGTCGTGGTGCACGATTTTGTGCGGAGCTTCCTCGGGCGCGCGCCTACTCAAAACGAATAGCAACGCGCGCCCGTATGTGTAAATGCATGTGGGCTGCAGGCGCGCCGCGGCGACTAAAAGATTTAACTCCGTGCCGCTTCTTCACGACATCTTCGGCGGTCGGTCCCCGCCGAGTGAGACCCCCAGTGACCTGGGGGAGGCCCAGCGAGAACGACCAGCGACGAAAGATGTCGGCTTTGGACGAACCTGCAGTAAGTATGTGGCCCCCGTCCGTCCCGTTTCCAGAGCTAGCCGGTCACGTTCCGGACCGCAGGGCCGTCAAATGTGTGTGTGTGGGCGGCCTTGAAGTGTGAGTACTGCCGCCCAGTGCGTCTGCACCGAATAGCGAGTCCACAGTGCAATATTCGGTGCGTGAGTTTAAGCGCCTGTGGAGAAAAGCATGTGTGCGACGGAACGCAACTCGCCTATATTAACTTAGAACAAGTTGCGCGCCGTAGTGAGAGTAAGGTGGGCAGTGTTATTGTTTGAGTAGGTCGCGTGTAGCCTGGGGCGGCCTACTCAGGCGTCATGTCCGGTGCGACGGGGCCGTCTACGTCCCCGACCAGGTCGCGGGGCAGACGCCTCGCGTCAGGAGGGCGCGCGTGCCAGGGCGCAAGTTGCTTGACGTGCGGCCAAGCGGATGCGTCGGCACGCGCGAACATGTCCTTCGCGAGGCGCTGCACGTGCTCGTCCAGGCCCTCAATCCCGAGGTCCCGCTGGATGACATCGTTCCTCACGAGGTAAGGGGCGGCCACAATTGTCCGCAGCGCAAGGTGTTGCTGCGCGCGGAGCTTCTTACGGTTCCCCTCACCTGTGAGGGCGAACCATGCGGGGGTGGCGTACGTCAGTATTGGGCGCACGTACAGCTTGTACACGCCCAGCCTGACGTGCGCCGGGAGATGGGATGAGAGCACTGGTTTGAGGCGGGCGCGGGCGACTCTTGCCTGCGCGGCGACCCGGTGGACGTGTGGCCCCATCGAGAGCCGGCGGTCGATGGTCACACCCAGGTACTTGGCCCGGGGCGTCCAATCGACGTCGACTCCCTGAAACTTCAGAGGGGGTGGGAGGGGCGCGGAACCTGTGACGATCGCCTGCGTCTTACCCACGTTAACCGACAGTCGCCACTTGGCGAGCCAGTCGGGGAGAAGGTCGAGCGCGCGCTGCATTTTCAACGCCGCGTGTTTCCCGTTAAGGGATGTTGTTATGTACGCGGCGTCGTCGGCGTACAGCGCGAGCGTCGACTGCGGCGTCGTTGGTATGTCGTCGGTGTAACGTGAGTAACACGCCGGCGACAGGCAGCTGCCCTGCGGCACGCCCGCCCGGACTGGGCGGGGGGCGGACAGCGCCCCGTCGACCACCACTCTGAAGCTCCTGTTGGACAGAAAGGATTGAACCACTTTTACGACGCGGCGGGGCGCGTCGGACGTGGCCAGCTTGTGGGTCAAGCCGTCGTGCCATACGCGGTCGAAGGCCTTCTCCATGTCGAGGAATACTGCTACCGCGTACTCCTTCTTGTTCATCGTTGATGACAGCAGGTGCAGTACCCTCGACAATTGGAGCGTCGTGCTATGTTCCGACCGAAACCCGAATTGTTCCGGTCGTGGGGTGATGTGGGGTGTTAGGTGTCGCAGCAGGAGCGACTCGAACACCTTGGAGATGGTGGACAGTAGTGTGATCGGCCGATAGCTCTCTGGCTTCAGGATGTTCTTCCCCGCCTTGGGCAGCATGATGACGCGCCCTTCCTTCCAGGCGGCGGGAAAAACCCCCGTGCGCAGTATCCCCGTAAACAGGCGCGCCAGGGCCGCGACCATTTTGTGCGGCAGGTGGCGCAGCGCTGTGTTGGTGATACCGTCGGCACCGGGGGCCTTTCTGGGCTTCGTGCGCCGGATGGCGCGTCTGACTGCGCCCGGCGAGAAGAAGATGGCGTCCTCCTCAGGAGCTATCGGCGTGGCGAAGTAGTCCCCAAGGTGTTTCTCGACTGCCGCGACATGAGTGTGCTCGGCGGTCGGGTTCGGTTGGAACTGACGCTCCAGGTGCTCAGCGAAGACCTCCGCTCGGTCCGCTGCTACGTATTTTAGCGCCCCGTCGCTGCCCTGTAGAGGGCGCACCGGAGCTGGGGTATTTGTGAGCTGTCTACAGAGTCTGTGTGTAGACGACCAGTCACCTACTGCGTCGTCTATTCGTTCCTCCCAGTTCGCGGCGGCCAGGGCTTTTAGCTCGACCTTCACCTTCTCCGCGAGCCTGTTGAGCTGCGTTTTTAATGTGGGACATCTAAGTTGTTGCCACTGTTTGCGTAGGCGCCTCTTCTCGGCGACCAATTTGCGTATCCTTGACGGTAGGGGCGGCTGCAGCCCTCTCCCCTCCGCGGGTAGCGTGGTTGTCGCCTCTTCTAAGGCGCGTTGTACGCAAGCAGTGACATCGCTCGCTAGTTTGTCGACGTCAGCGGCGGTGGCGATGGGTCGAGCTGGCGTTGTGGTCTCAACCCTTTCTGCGAATATGGTCCAGTCCAGTAATCGACGTGGCGCTGGTGGCTTCAGTCGGGTCGGCATCCCCGATAGGACGACGAGAACGGGCTGGTGGTCCGATTTCATCTCGTCGTCGATCACTTGTTGTGTGATCTGGCAGTTTAGCCCTCGATGTACCACGATGTCCAGCACGTCCGGCATGTGGTTTGGGTTGTCTGGGTAGTGAGTGGGTGTTTCAGGGCCGGACACCGAGTAATCGAAGGCTTCGGCATCCGTGAAGAGCCGTCTCCCCCCGGTGTTCGTAGTGTGCGAGTTCCATGCCGGGTTCTTGCAATTTAGATCGCCGGCGAGGATAGTCGCAACGTTATTGTTTGTGCACAGAAGCGCCCGCAACTCTGTGATGTCAAGGTTCGTTTTGGGCGGTCTGTACACGGCGTAGATCTCGATATCCTCGCCGGCCACGTGCAGCTGCACGCCCAGCGCGTACATGGACTGCAGCGTCGTCGAGGGGAGTTCTTGGTGGACGACTCTTCGTCTCACCAGTACTGCCAGACCGCGGTACCTGTTGTGAGCCGACCTTTCGTCCTTCCTGTAGGTGAGGTAACCCGGGAACCTAACCCTATCTTCGGGTCCCAGGTGCGTCTCACTTATGAGCGCCACGTCGATGTCTTGATCCCTCAGGAGGTGGCGGAGGGGGGCGACCTTGTCCCTTAGGCCGCGGGCATTCCAGTGAATCATCCTAAGCGGCCTAGCCATGGTAGAGCGTGAGTAGCGAAGCTAGGCCGTCCAGGATGATCTGCTCCGCGTCTTGCCCCTGCCTGATGGCCTTTATTAGGTCCATCAGCAGTTGTATGGCGCAGGCAGTGAATTCTTTTTTTGCGCTTTCTTTGTTGCCAGCGCCGGCGGAGGCGTCGACGCTCTTTGTGTGCCTCTGAGGGCGCGTTTGTTGCGCTATGCCGGCGCCTATAAGCGCCGCCCTCTTTTCCGGCACTGCCTGCACCTTGCTCTGGGCAGGGGCGGCCTGTGTCGATGTTGCGCTCTTTTTCTTAGTTTCTGTGGTCGCCGGGGGCTTGGGTTTTCTTCCCTTGCCCCCTCTCTTCCTCCTTCTCCGCCCTCTGGAGGAGGGAGCTCCGTCACGGTTAGTGGGCCCGTTGGCCGCCGCCATCAGTGAGGCTCCGCCTTGGGCCTCCTCTTGTGGCCTTCTCTGGTCGTGTACTGTGGTTTTTGTTGTTGTTGGGCGGCGCGATGACACCGCCGTGATGGCGGCGGTCCCCGCTCGCCTGTTTCTCATCTCTTTTTGGAAGATGGGGCAGCTCACGTGGCAGGCCGGGTGCGCACCCCCGCAGTTGACGCAGGTGGCGGGCTCTTCCCTGGGCCGCGGGCAGTCTCTCGCTGCGTGCCCCTCTCCGCATCGTACACAGGCGAGCGGTCGGTGGCATTGGTGCGACGAGTGCCTAAATTTTTGGCACCGATGACACTGGGCGGGCCCGCGTTTTCCACGCCATGCCTCTATCTTGACCCCCCGCATCAAGAGGAATACGGAGGTGTCATAAATTAGGCGGACGTCCGGCGTCCTTTTCAGGAGGGCGTAGAAAACGCAGCCGGGTCTTCCTTGTCGTGCGCGAATGTGACGTACGTAGGTGGGTTCGTAACCCAGATGGCGGAGCTCCTCCTCGATCTCCTGGGGATCGGTGTCCGCAGGTAGCCCCCTAATCGCTACCTTCATGAGCTTCTCCGCCGGCAGGGAGTAAGCAAACCAGCTTACCCCTTCCTCTTTTTCGAGGGCGACCAAGTACCGCTGCACAAGGCGGTACTCCTCCTCTGATTCTGGAGAGAAGCGGACTCCAGCTCCATAAGGGCGGGCGTTTGGTGGTCGCCCCAGTTTGGCAGCTAGGGCCCTGAAATGGTGGGCCCAGTTTGGTAGCTTTTCAACTACCAGCGGAGGGTAGCGTGGCCTGTTGTTGGCCTTCTTGTTTGGTGCGGACGCGCTAGTCGCGGCCGCGTTTTGCAAGGGGGCTGCCTCGGTGGCGGGGGTAGTACTAGTGCTTGTACTTACCCCAGGTCTTGCCGGTGTTGCGAGGTTAAGCGAAGCCCCGTCCCGACCCCGCGACAGGCGCTCACTGTACTGCGAGCGCGGCGAGTCGAGACGGTAGCGTTTCGCTTCCTCTTCCTCTTCGTCCGTACTTCTGCGGCGTCGTTGGGCTCGTACCTCCTGGAGCTCGAGGTCCATCTCCTCTTCCATGTCCAGCGAGGGAGTCGGCGACGGCGCAGAGTGCGCCTCCTCAAAATCAATCGAGGCAAGCGACGCGTTCGATCCCGCGCGCGATGACTGGGTCGAGCAATGCGCGGGCGCGTCGTACGCTGAGGCGCGTGGAGGGGCAGGTGAGGCGGGTGCGGAGGGGGTCGCGGGCGGCGCGGTATCCCTTCGCAAACGCGGATCGCGGGTAGCGACGCGTGCGGCCGGTGGCGCCGAGCCCGCCAGCAAGCTGCGGGTGGCGGATGACGCGGTGCGCGGAGCTGTTTTTACGCACAACGCGTGCGGCGCGGATGGCGGCGCGGGCGCGGCCCTTACGGGCGCGAGCGGTGGTGAGCGCGGTGATTGCTCCTCTGGTGACGCCGGCGATGCGGTCTGCGCGTAGGTCCGGGCCTGCGGCGCTGTGAAGCGCGCGGCTGGGACGGGGTCGCGGACCGGGTGCACGGCGCTACGTGAGGTTGCAGACGCGCGGGTGACGGCGGCGCGCGACGGTGGCGCGCGGCCTGGGTTTGCGGCGGTGGAGCTCGGGGCTCTTGCGGGCTCCGGTCGCACCGCCACGGGGCGTGCGGGTCCAGCACTTGCCCGACTCGACGACGTCGAGGGTGTAACACGCACAGGCGCCAACGATGTCGGTGGACCGGTGGCTGCGTACCTTGGTGCTGCTACTGCTGCTGGTGCGGGCGGATTCTTCGCTGAGCCGGCCGCCGCCAAACCGGACAACGCTCTGCCGATGTTCGGCAGCGACGTCGTCCGGTCCAGCGTCGGGCGGCATAGCTCCTGGAGGTCTTCGGGTGGTGGATCTTCATCACGGGCGCCTCCGCGGCCTAGGGGGCCGCGGGCGCCGGGCTTCGGCATCTTTTTTCCTGTTCGTGGGTAGTCCGCGACCGTTGGATTTTTTAAAATTTTTTCGCCGAGAAAAAATTTCCGGGAGCTAGTGGCTCCCCCTGCGGCTGTGCGAGCGAACTAGGTCCGATCACACAGTCGCAAGGTTGATGGAGAGCGCGGTCCGTGCGGAGAAAGTGGGCGACGATTTACCGGTACCGATTACGCGACCGAACTTTACGAACCACAGGCTGATCCATGCAAGGGGGCTGCCTCGGTCGCGGAATACGCGCTCCTTTTATAGGTCAGTTTATTCTAGAAACTTCCATTCTCGAAACATCTGGAAAGTACTCGTAACTACCGCTGCCGACTGACCAGATACCGAGAAGTGTGGAATGTTCTGGCAAAGAAATATCTAGAAGGTACTTGACCCTACTAGTTCTGCTACTCGATACTAGATGGCGCTAGTAGTAACTAAATGTACCCGACATTAATCCTGGCGCGTAACACTGCCCCCTCCTAAGACATGCTCGTCCCGAGCATCATCGGTCCCATAATAACGCGCCAGTCGATTCACATGGACGATCTTAGGAGCACTTCTTGTACCTTTCTGTATACGATAGGTCACGTCGTTAATTTTTGTCACAATCCGGTACGGCCCGTCCCATTTAGCTTGAAGCTTAGGAGATTTCCCTTTACTGCGAACTGGATTGTGCAACCACACTAGTGAACCTTCGTCGAACCCTTTATTGTTCATTTTGCGGTCATAACGGGTTTTCATCTTTTCAGACATTTGCTGGCCCGATTGTCTGACGTGCTCATAAATGTCATTCATTTTGTTCCGCAAGTCATTCGCATAATCGGTTATACTGCGTGGGGCATCAGGTGGTATTCCAGTGATCAGATCTGCGGGCAGCCGTAATTCTCTTCCAAAGTTTGCGAAGGCTGGTGTCACCGATGTACTTTCATGAACAGCACTTCGGTATGACAGCAAAAACGGTTGTATATGCTTGTCCCAATCGCGTTGCCGGTTTTCCACGACTTTTGCCAGGTATCTCTCCAATGTCTGATTAAATCTTTCCACCATTCCATCCGATTGTGGGTGGTAAGAAGTTGTTCTCGTTTTATGAGTACCCATAACTCGACAAGTTTCCTGGAATATTTGGGACTCAAAATTCCTTCCTTGATCGCTGTGAATCTCCAAGGGTACTCCAAAACGACAGAAGACTTCATGAACTAGTTTATCTGCAACTGTTGAGGCTTCTTGATTTGGAATGGCGAAGACTTCCGGCCACTTAGTGAAGTAATCCATTACAACCATGAAATACTTGTTACCACTTTCACTTTCCGGAAAAGGTCCCGCAACATCTAGGGCTATCCTTTCCCATGGTGCACCGACGTTGTACAATTTTAATGCACCTCTACTGCGAGTCTGAGGTCCTTTTACAGCCGCACAACTTGTACATTTGCGACACCAGTCTTCGACATCGTCACGACAGTGGACCCAGTAAAACCGTTCTCTTATCTTCAGTAGAGTCCGTTTTACTCCCATATGGCCTCCTGAAGAACCATTATGGTACAGCTGTAGGACATTCGGTACTTTTGCTTCAGGGACAATCATTTGCAAATGACAGCTGTCTCCCCGAGCATTTTCCCATTTACGGCACAGGACTCCATCCTGAATCACTAAGCTGTCCCATTGGGCCCAATAACTTTTTGTGATCGAACTCATCGCTGAGACGTCACTCCACGTGGGCTTAGGAGCACTGGCCTTCATCCACCCCAGAATCGGCTTGATGTCCGAATCTTCCTGCTGTGCACATTGTAGGCTTTCCTTCCACTCGCTGCTGAGGTCTGTCTTGACCATTCTCACAGGTACGACTTCTTTACCCTCTTGCCTAGTACAATGCTTGCAGTCTTCAGGGCAAGGTCTTCTTGACAATGCGTCGGCGTTGCCATGAGATCTTCCGCTGCGATGTTCAATCACAAAGTCGTATTCCTGCAGTAGTTCAATCCATCTCGCAACTTGTCCTTCTGGAGTTTTGAACTGCAATAGCCATTTCAGCGCAGCATGGTCAGTACGTAAATGGAATTTCCGTCCCAGCAGATATTTGCTAAAATGCTGCAAAGACTTTACCACAGCAAGCAATTCCCGTCTCGTGACACAATAGTTCCTTTCTGGTTTCGATAATGACTTGCTGAAGTATGCTATCACAACCTCTTGATCGCCATTGCGTTGAGATAACACACCGCCAAGTCCGATATCACTTGCGTCTGTGTCAACTATAAATTCCTTGTTCGTATCAGGATACCCCAGAATAGGTGTTCTGCACAGACGTTCCTTTAGCTCCTGGAATGCGACGTCGCAACTTTCATCCCAGTAGAAATGTCGCTTTTCCTCGGTTAGTTTGTGGAGGGGTTTGGCTATGTCCGCAAAGTTCTTGACGAATCGCCTATAATAGGAGCACAAACCCAAAAATGCTCTGACCTGTGTCTTGTCTTTTGGAATTGGCCAATCCTTGACAGCGGCGATTTTCTCTGGATCTGTGCGGATGCCTTCTTCCGACACTACGTATCCCAAAAAGCTGACTTGACGTTTGAAAAGTGAACACTTCTTTGGACTCAACTTGAGATTTGCACTCTGGATCTTCATGAGCACGCGTTCCAGGTTTTGAAGATGTTCTTCAAACGTACGGCCTACGATGATGATGTCATCCAAGTAGACCAGGCAGGCATCGCCAATTAACCCGGTTAGTACAAGTTCCATCAACCTTTCAAACGTTGCCGGAGCATTGCACAATCCAAACGGCATAACTTTAAATTGCCACAGGCCCTTTCCTGTCGAGAATGCAGTTTTCTCCTTGTCCTTAGGGTCAATTTCAACTTGCCAGTAACCACTTTTTAGGTCTAGCGTGCTAAACCACTTCACTCCAGTAAGCATGTCCAGCGTGTCATCAATTCTTGGCAAAGGATAGCTGTCCTTCTTCGTGACGTCGTTTAGACGACGATAGTCAACACAAAACCGCATGCTGCCATCCTTCTTTCTTACCAGCACTACTGGTGAACACCATGGACTGGATGAAGGTTCTATAACACCATCCTTCACCATTCCTTCAATCATGGTTTCCACTTCCTTTTCACGTGCTACCGGCAATCTTCTTGGCCGCTGACGGATAGGCAACTCTTCTCCTGTGTTTATTTTGTGTTGAACTAAGCCAGTCTTCCCGATATCACCATCGTTTGAAGAGAAAACACTGGCGTACTTCTGTAACATTTTCTTTGCCTTGACCAGTTCATTTTGAGACAGAGCGCTGCGACAGTCGTCTAAAAGTGTGGTCACTTTCGTTTGTGCGTCCTTGCTGAGGGTCCCGGTCGAAAGATATTGGCATCGACGCAACCAATCCACTTCCTCGCAAGTACCAATCAGAGTGCCTTTTTCTATCATCTGTTCCTTATCACTAAGGTTCAGCACACGTACCCCTGAGATGTCGGTGGCTCTGACCAAAGTTCGTGCCACTTTCCATGGAAGGTCATTGTCTACCTTTTCCACGAGTACACAACGATGATTCTGCCCAGGATTCCGAGGAAGACTAACCGGCACAATCGTTTCCGATCTCGGAGGAAGAACAATCTTCTTTAGGCTGTACACATTTCCTGGTAACGCTCCTTCCATGAAAAGTTCCTCTTGTCCACATTTCATAAATCCTTGATTAACGTCGATCTCACAACAATTCTTCCTCATAAAGTCTAAGCCCAGGATGCAATCGTCCATTATATCAGCCACGACAACATTATGCAGGTAGATTCCGTTGCCTAGCTTCAACTCCATCTCTCTCTCTCCTCGGACGGGTATACGCTGACCAGTGGCTGTTACCAAATTTATGCGGTCTCGGTTGTGTACGGAGTCCCCAAGGAACCGACTTACAAGTTGGGAACTGACAACCGTGCGAGAAGCTCCAGTGTCTATAGTCAGCTTACAAGGCATTCCGTTGACCTCGCCCTTGATGATTAGGCTATTCCCGTCATGGGTTTGTGAGATCGAAATCCTTGGGGCTCTTTGAACATCAGCCAGCACCCGCCCCGCAGTCCTGGCTTTCACTCGTTTCCCTGCTGTTGCTGGGCGGTGCTGTTAGCCGCCCTACCCTCTGGAGATTGGCTACCTTCCCTTTCTGCAGTCCGCTTAGGGCAACTGGATCGAAGGTGGCCCCTTTCCCCACAGCCGTAGCACCTAGGGCTGTATCCTTTTAAACGTTCGCGAACTGTAGGCGCTGCAACCTCCCTGATGCGATGGGAACGATGATCCTGTCGCACAGCTTCCACCTCCAGTGCATGAGCCAAGGCGTCCTTAAGCGTCCCGTGGTGCCCGAGCCTCACAGCAGCTCTAACTTCAAGGTCGCGGATGCCATCGATGAATGCCTGCACCAGGTTCCCTTCAATGAGCGCAGGTACGGACTGGTATGCTTTTCGTACCAGCTTTTCCACTTCGAGGGCCCACTGCTGCAGGTTTTCACTGCTGCGTTGCACGCGATCCTTGAGCTTCGCACGAAACACATGTTCCAGATGAGCGTCGCCATACCTAGCTTCCAACGCCTCAAGGAGTTGCTCGTACGTCACTTCTTTACCGAGAGCTTCCAGGACAGTTAAGGCCTGGTCGCGCAGGCCGAGGGTGAGAGCAGTCATGGCCTGATCTTTAGTCCACCCATTCGCCTTCACAACAGCCTCAAACTGTATTTTGTAGGCCGACCAGGAAGATGTCCCATCGAACGGTGGCACTTTGAATCCACGTAGCGAAGGTGTAGAAGCTACGGAAGTGGCAATTCCATCCCCTACTTTAAGGTTGTCCAGCGTTTTCTTCACGTCAGCAATCACGTTGTCAACTCGATCATTCATTTGGTCGATTCGCGTTTCGGCTTCCGCCAGGCGGTTCTCATGCTGGACCACCTTTTCTTTTACAACACTTATTTCTTTGCCGAAAGTAGCGTGTAGATCCTTCATAACGAACATCTGTTCTTCCTGGCGGCGCGCCTGCTCCTCCTTGTCACGCTGGAGCTGTTCTTCCAACCGCCGGGCCTGTTCCTCCTGTCGGCGAGCCTGTTCCTCCTGTCGGCGAGCCTGTTCCTCCTGTCGGCGAGCCTGTTCCTCCTTGTCACGCTGGAGCTGTTCTTCCAACCGCCGGGCCTGTTCCTCCTGTCGGCGAGCCTGTTCCTCCTTGTCTCGCTGTAGCTGTTCTTCCAGCCGACGGGCCTGTTCCTCTTGTCGGCGGGCCTGTTCCTGCAGCATCATCATCAGTGCAGCAAAGTCTGGTGCTGCAGATGCTGGAGCTCCTGTGGACGGACCGGCCTCCATGATCGGCAACTGGCCCTCCGACGTCTGCGGCGTTGTACCTCCAAAACGCCTATGGTCCGTCTCCTGCTGACGTTGACTCCGGGTACGGATACCCTCCGTGTCGTCCTTTGGTAGAATCGGCATGATTTAAATATCCCACTTCTGTCACCAATTGTTACGAGCTTGAGGTTCGTGACAATAAAAACAGCCGATTAAATAACCAAAATGACACTTTAATTTAAAAACACTAATTACAACTTTTAAACTCACTAATTATTAAACACAAGTTCACCACTGATCACTTTATTCGCACTTGAAGATCGCTTCCGAAGTATTCGCTTGTATCGCTAATCCAATACTGCCTCGGTCGCGGAATACGCGCTCCTTTTATAGGTCAGTTTATTCTAGAAACTTCCATTCTCGAAACATCTGGAAAGTACTCGTAACTACCGCTGCCGACTGACCAGATACCGAGAAGTGTGGAATGTTCTGGCAAAGAAATATCTAGAAGGTACTTGACCCTACTAGTTCTGCTACTCGATACTAGATGGCGCTAGTAGTAACTAAATGTACCCGACATTAATCCTGGCGCGTAACAATATATTGCTTAGCAGTACACCCGCGGTTCTGACATCAGGATGGCGGGTGTACCTAATTTTTAAAATATCATCATACGGGTGTAGGTACACAGATTTTCAAGAGAGGTACGTAAAGGTACACAGAAGGTACCAAATAACTGTAATAAATTTAGGCAAATCTGGAAATTACACCCGCCATTCTGATACACACATTGTGGAGCGTGTTCGTGTTTCAGTTCAGCGAAATCAATCAACAATCAAAACGTAAGAGAAGTCAGTCTTTGGACATCAAAAGAACGACTGCGACGAATTTTGAAGCGTGATTTGCATTTGAAGGCTTATAAGATTCAGATAGACCAAGAATTAAAACCAGATGATGCCAATAACCGACTTAACTTTGTCAATTTGATGCTCGAGCGGTTCAACAATTTCAACAACGTGATGTTTAGTGATGAGGCCAATTTTCACCTTAATGGCCAAATGAACAAGCAAAATTGTCGGTCCACTTCACAGCCCTAAGCTTGTCGTGTGGGCTGGGATAACGTCAACCGGTATTATTGGGCCATACTTTTTGTGGACGAAAGAGGGCAAGCGATGACGGTTGGAGCTAACAATTATTGCAACATGATAACAGACTTTTTGGTGCCAGCTTTGCAAGACCTTCAAGGCATCGACCTCGAGGATGTGGTGTCAACAAGTTGGGGCCAAATGTCATACGGCTAGGGTATCCATAGAGCTGCTGAAAAATGTTTTTCCCGGAAAACTCATTTCGAAAAGGATATTGAATGGCCACCACGTAGCCCCGATCTCTCTCCATGCGATTATTTCCAATGGGGCTACCTCAAATCGGTAGTCTACGAGAATAATCCGACCAATTTAGAGCAGCTGAAGAGGAATATTATGCAGGAAAGTAACAAAATACCGAGAACAATTTTTCAACGAGTTTTCCAAAATTTGCTACTTCGGTTCCAAGAGTGCCAAGCAGCAGAGGGAAGTCATTTGGACAAAATTATTTTTAGGTCTTAAAATTCCTATGTTTCTACTTTTTAAAACTACAAATATATTTTTGTTATGTTTCGTAGTTCTTTTTTAATTGAATATTGAAACCGCCAACACCCTTATGGCCCACCCTGTACAATGTAGGTACAAAATAACTTAAAATTTGGAAGTTAGTGTCATTAAACGAAGAAACCACACCACCAGCCAAGAGGCCTTTTTGTACGACATATACAAAATAAACACATCTTTCTAACTTTTCTAAACTGACGGCGACAGCGTAATAAAATTTAAAGATCCTATTTTATTTATTTATTTATTCCAACTTGTCGCTCTCGTAAAAAAAACACTATAAAAGGCAGACTTAGGTATTTTCTACCAATCCATCTTCGAGTGGTGCAGGGACAGAACATGGCAGGTGCAACTTAATGGAAAGACAAACGGAGAAATAAAAACAATAGTAAATAAATAAATACATACATACACATAACCAATTAACAATGTCATTGAGAAAAACGAAGCCAGCAAAACAACTCCGTGATGATTCTAACAACTTCTTGCGAATGTGTTCACGTGCCTTCAACAACACAAGTACCAAACAAAGAACTGCTCTTTCAATTATTTCAACCATCAATTAAACCATCGATTTTTAATAGAACATAAATATAATCTAAAAATAACTTTTTTTAACGACATGTAAAAAAAAACAACTTTTCAATATTTCCGATCCAAATACTTCTATAAAAAAACCTTTAACGACATCTACAAAATAAACAACTGTTCTTTCCAACTCTTCAAAACTAAAGATAGCAAAATGTAGCAACGAGAATCTAATTCATTATTTTTTTAGTTAATTTTGTTTTTATTCTTTAAATGACAAGTAAGAAAGGTAAACAATGGCTACAATAATAAAATTAAAACAAACAACTAACAAGCGAAGAGAAAAAAAAACGAAAACAATCCTTTTGTTTACTTATCTGTCTTATTAACCGAATTGCTGCATATTATTCCGAAGTATTCTCTCTACTTTTAAAATAATATTTCCCGATTGAGATGAACACAGCCAAAACTACTAAGTCTAGAAAGTTAAATTTTGTTTTATTTTGTAACGAAAGCAAAGACAAGATTTTTGGAAATTTCGCCTTTAAGCAGTGTTTTAGTGATAAAACTGCTTAGTTAAGACATTCCGTCCAATCGAACGCTGCTGAATACCAGTATTATTGACGTGACAACGTCTTATAAATTGGTTTGCCGGGTGACACTTCAAGAAACTGCATTACGCTCCGCTCACGTTATGCGCTCACACCTTCTTCCTACTATACGAATGAATATTCACATTAAAATTATTTTACCACTCAAAGTCGTTGTCACGTAAAACTTTCGCCCGTATACCGACTTTACAGGCAACCAATTTTTTTTACGACTACCAATCAACAAAACACAGCTAGGTACTGGAAAACACGATACTCCTTGGTAAAACTAACACACATCGTACATTAACACACAAGTCAGGACCTCAGAAACTGCGAATTTTCCCAATCAAATTTTCCTAATGCTTTAGCAATAAAGTTGAAAATATAAGAGAAAAATGACATGACACATTGATGTGCTGGCGTCTGTACGAATGAAAGCCAACTGAATTTTATTAAAAAAGGGCTGATTTATCAATTACAAAATTCTTATCAAAATTAAAATATTTAAAAAGAAAATGTTTATTTACAAAATGAGAAAATTTTACAAAATCTAGGCAAATTTTCATGGACGCGAGAACATTAAACCCAATGCAATACTTTTAACATGGCAGTGTTTACAACTTAATGTCTAAGAACAGCCAATTTTCATTCTTAAATATAAACTAAACAGAGTGAAATTAAAAAAAAAACTTGTAACATAATCATGAAAAAATATTAGTCTTAGTAAAATTTGAAAAAAAAAAGAGAATAGAAGAAACTAATTAAAACAACTAGTAAACTTTTTGATCGAAACTTTTATATCCTTACAACATGAATAGTTGACATTAAAATTATAAAAGCTTATTAAATAATAATCGATTTATTCATATATAGATATAGAACATTCAGTCCTGTTATTTAAAAACAGAAATATGGAAGTACACTTCGGTCCTTCAGGTGATGTAATAAAAATGTAGGTACAAGGATAATTATTTCTTGCAGTCAAAAATTTTCTGGCGAACCTTTATAGAATTGACAAATATCCATATGATTTTGACAAATATCCATATGAATTTGACAGATATCCATATGAATTTTACAAATATAATTAATAATTATCTTGTTATGAATTTTGGCTGATTTTTAGGCAAAATGAACGGACTACCAGAAACCATAAGGAAACATTTTCTGAAGTGTTTTATGTTTATACCTGTCATGTCTATGAAGTTTCGCCAAAAACTCGCCAGTAAATTATGGACCCTATATCGTTATTTACATAAAATATTATTTAGTACAATTCTGTACAGAAGACGAAGCTAATATATGTTTCAATTATTGCGGTGATTGTAATTAATAAGGAATAAAATTAATTACATCATAAATTACGGACAAAAACATATTTGAGTAAGATAATCAACAGTTCCATACAAATCTCAATATGAGCGTATTACATTACATACCTAGGTATATTGTCTTAGAACGGATAAAGAAGCCAATTATTATTTTCACCCTGTTTTAAACAAATTAAAATTAAATCTCATAAGTTAAAACTTGTTTGATTCGGCTACTTAATTGTCACTTATTGAAGCTTCACAGTCTGTGTAGTGATTAAACAAGGTCAAATCTTAAAATAATAAAATGTATATTTACATGATGAACCAAAATTAATACGACAAATACGACGAAAAAAAAAACAAAATAGAATTATAAATATATAAATTGTACAAACAAAATACGTTTGGTAAAAAGTTTTTAGCTACAATATTGCTTAGTTTAAATACTGATTAGCACATTTTAAATTCAAATTCTCCAAAGAATTTGCTAATTGCTATTCAAACCACACATATGGTTGGTATTTTTTTAAAACAAGCCTTTAAAAGTTTAGATTTTTTTTATTATATTATCATATCATTGACCATCCCGCCTGAGGAGTTTCTTTGATAAATGCAACTTAACCCTATAAACCATGCATGAAGATTTACACAGAAGTGTTTCAAGACTATGTATAGTACACTCTTAGATGAGCCTATTGCTATTAATTAAACGTAATATTACAGCAATAATGAATTACTTGGTGATCTACAATGTGATATTTAAGGCGGTTTTTTTTTTTTAAATCTGGGAATAGTAGCCCCAAATAAACAAATTCATGACTGTGATGTATAATTCTGTGACACAAACGTAATCAAGCAAGTAAAATTAATTTATTAAATACAACGAAATATTTTACCATCACTAAACAGGGGGCTATACTCTCTAAACCCCAAAGTCCGTAGTTTCGGGCTTAGTTGCGGGCGAACCCGAACTAAGAATGAATGACATTCATATTCGTAGTGGTTAGGTGATACGGACTAGCATACGCCCGCAACTAAGCCCGAAACTACGGACTTCGGGCTTAGAGAGTAGCCCCCCAGACACGACCTACGCAAAAATCAACTATTTAAAAAATAGCTGTTTAGTACAGTTTTTTTCGTAAAATGCAAATGTGACACCAGTCTAGCAAAGGAGTTCCGAATAACCCAGTTCAGGTTGATCCACACGGGATGTGTCCGGGCCGTGGTACGTTACGTGATCTGACACGTCACGGGCTCGGTCAGGGTGTATGTATCGACCATTAGTGAGTTGTGGAGGTCAGTTAGGCAATGGCTTCTTGTAAAATACTGGTTGGGGGATTTTAATTGGGAAAAGACCGGCGATGCGTGTGAGAACAGTTTTGTAAGCATTGCTTGGCAAAATGTAGGGAATGGAACCGATCTAATATATTTGCATAAATCGTGTCTTATTGATTCCTAACGCCTCGCCTTGAAAAACGTTTGAAAGGTGATAAAAATCACGCGGTATATCTGTTACCGGTGATTGTGACTTTTTGATATTGATTGACTCCGCAAGATTGTAATAAATCTTTATTAGATTATAATTTCTCGATATAGTATGAAAAAAATCGTTGTGTATACAATGAATCCCAACCTAATTCCGTGTCTTATTAAAAATATGTTTTTCAATCTTACGGCCTTTGCTTTATTTAAAACATTTTTAGCACGAGAAATAAATGATCTTTCATTAGACATTTGCAATAATTAAAATTAAGCAGGTCTGTTTTGAGTCGATCAAAACAAACTACATTGATCAAAAGGCAAATAAAATTGAATTTTACTATTCAGCGAATCGTTGATTGAAATGAACAATTTTCTGAATTCAACATTAGAAAAGTTCAATTTTTGTTTCGCAAGTTATCTTGGAGTATTTATTATAATTTAAATAGAATTATTTTCTTTGATCGTTACTCTGTTCATTACACAGACTGTGTGCATCTTCTATAACGCAGTATCACTTAACTTAAACATTAGCATATTAATTAGCAAATACGTTTTTATAGTGTGGCCATTAGTGCTGTGCACTCCCTGAGGTATGCGCGCGGCGAGACGGGGGGGGAGAATCGGCTGCTGCGCTCTGTCAGTGCGCTGTCAACGCTCGTGGCGGCAGGTAGTGTTATCTGTATCGGACTGTCTATGTCAGACGCACATGGGATAAATATTCAAAGATGGGTCGTGCGTTATCTCGTGATATAAAGACTGCCATTTTTAAGGTGGCTGAATATTTTATGAAAAGAAAAGCAGACAAAGAAAGCTTTGAATTTAAAAATGATGTAAATATTGCCAAAATCGTTGCGGAGGCTACGGGGTACAGCAAAAGAACCGTGCATATTGTGATTTCTGCGGGTTATTTATCAATTGAAAATTCAAGCCAATTAAAATTTCAATCGCCAAAAAAACCAAAAGTTCTAAAGAAAAAACACGCTGTGGATGATTTTGACCTTGGAGTTATCAGAAGAAAAATTCATCAGTTTTACGAAGTTGAAAAAAAAATACCAAGTGTCCGTAAGTTACTATCAAGTTTGAGAAAGGATGGTATATTGAATTGTGGACGGGAATATTTAAGACAGCTTTTACACAAAATGGGCTACCGTTTCAAAAAATGCAAATCAAAGAGACATCTCCTTATAGAGCAGCCTAATATTACAGTGTGGCGGAAAAAATATCTTACACAAATCAGAAATTACAGAACGCAAAACCGCAACATATATTTTCTTGATGAAACATACATCAACGCCAGTCACCATGCCAGCAAATGTTGGCAATCATCGTCAGAACCCGGAATTCATGCTGATATTGGGAAAGGACGGCAATTGGTAATTCTCCACGCTGGGTGTCGAAATGGCTTAGTGGATTATGCATTGACTATATTCAAATCAGATGCTAGAACCGGTGACTATCATGGAGATATGAGCGGACCTACTTTTTATAAGTGGGTAGATGAAAAGTTAAAAGATAAGTTGCTGCCGAATTCTGTAGTTGTAATGGACAACGCGTCTTACCACAGCGTTCAGGTTGAGAAGAAACCAACTATATCAAGCCTCAAAAGTGAAATGCAGAACTGGTTGCTACGCCATAATGTAGAATTTTCAGGAACCATGACAAAGGCTCAACTGCTACTTCTTATCAAAAATACACAAAAAGAACCCGTGTATAGAATTGACGAACTCCTGAAAGCCAGTGGACACACTGTTCTGCGTTTACCTCCGTACCATCCAGATTTAAATCCAATTGAGTTGGTCTGGGCTGATATTAAAAACAACATAGCCCAAAACTATATTAATTCTTCTCTAGACGAAAAAATAATCTTATTGGATAAATTGTTTTCGGAATTCACGGCGGAAAAATGGCAGAGATGCGACGATCATGTCCAGAAAAATGAAAATGATTACTGGAGTCGCGATAGTAGGTTCGATAATGTTATCGATTCATTCATAATAAATTTGCAAGACTCTGATTCAAGTTCCGGTGGCGAAGTGGAAGATGAAGATGATGACGAAGATGAAGATGATGACGAAATCGAAGATGAAGTTGAAACAGAATCTATGACAGAATAACTTTCGTTACAATATATGATTGTTTGTAAATATAAAAAATGTTCAATAAAACAAGTCCTGCTTTGAATTATAAGTTTAGTTCTTATTTATCACCTGGATATTTTTAATAAAATAGGAGTATATTTGGGTTACATTTTAATCAACTAAGTAAGTATAATATATTACAGATAGATAGCCTCCGACCATCGTCCCGCCCCAAGTCTTGCTTTAGAAATGCAAACTGATATCGTAAGATCTGTCCGACATGTATCGATCTCATGTGAACTCATGCACTTTTTTCTTCGCCTCCCACCTCGCCGCGCATACCTCAGGGAGTGCACAGCACTAATGGCCACACTATATTAAAAACTCATCAGAGACAAAAACTCATACCATTTGTGATTCTTCTCAATTTCATAAAACCACTTTCATGTCAACGAGACCAAAATAATACGGTTTTATTTCGCACAAAAAAAATACAATAAACTACTAATTTACAGTATTATATACGCATCTACGAATTATGTGTTTTAATTTCAGTCCATATTACGTTAAAAAATCACTGCCATTAATGGAATAATAGTGGTCTAGAAAAAATAGACACAAAGAATTAGGATTTTTTATGAATTCCTTTAAAACGCCTGCCGTGGCAACATTAGTTCCTTTTCGAAACATTCTAACTAAGACCCCGCGTCTACTGGCCACCACATTCGATGTCGCCTGATTTAATTTTTAATATAAAAATCCACAGTTAAAAAAAGAGATCACAACAATAAAATAGTTGCAATTTGAATTTAGGTCTACATATTATTATTAAGCTGTCATGAGTAAAAAAAATACCCTAAAACATCGTTTACAAAATACGAAAAAAAAAGAAAAATTTACGCCGTAAAATTTGACCATTTTGAAATCCGTATTTAATAAAAACACCGAGAGCGACCGTGGCCGTTCAGAACGGCTTCTTGAAGCGTATTGTCTACATAATCCTACGTATAACTACTGTCAGTCTTAGTTCAGTGATCTGCGACCTTATCGGCGGCGACCTCAGTGGTGATCTCATATGTGATCTCGATAAACGCCTCGTTCTCTTTTTGCTCACGAAAAAATTTTGACAGCCGTTGTTTTTGAATATCATTATAACTTTTGTTTGTCAACCTTACTTCGTCTAAGAGTTTTTGCACAGCCTTATTGTTAGGCGATACTTTGTCCGCTTGTTTTAAGTCCATGAGGGCGTCGTCATAGTTCTTAAGGGCGTAATTCGCTTGCCCGCGCCTGTATAGAGCCTTTTCATTTCTTGCGTCTATTTCTAGTACCTGAGAACAAGTAGTCTTTATTAGAAATCTATAACAATATTTTTTTTAATAGGTATGAGGGATATTTACCTACAGTACTCGGCCAGAAATATTACATTGACTTTAACAAAAAAGTTGGAGGAAGGAGTTATACAATGTGTAACAGAATACAAAACGCAAAACATGAAAAAAAAATCTACTGCTCCATACATTTATGAACACATAACTTGACAAAATGTACTGAACAGCAGTTTGATTTCAGGGTTTTTAATAATGACTACAATGACCCCTTTTCAGGTTTTACGTTTATTCTGTTGCACGTTGTATAGCGTCATCTCTTTGAATCATACTTTTAAAACAATCTCTCTCAAAGTTCATGTGGCATATAATCACGCCCTTCGCTTGATGGACAGTTTCGCGATCGTTATAATTAGTATAAATAAGCAAGGCATGAATTTAAATGAATGAAATACTTACCGCCGTACTGTATTGAACTGTAGACCTATAATCTTCTAGCTTCATGTAGCATGCCGCCATGTTCAGGTAACATTGTGATACATATGTTGTTCTTATTTCTTGTACTGCGAACAAATAATGAACGTCAATATCATAAAGTAGCTTTTGCCCGCGACTTCGTACGTGCATATCCCGTTTTTTCCCGTTCCCGTACGAATTTCGGGAAATCATCTCTTAGTGCTCCCCTGCACTCCCCAAAGAACCTACATACCAAATTTCAGCTTTCTACGACCAGTAGTTTCGGCTGCGCGTTGTTTGACAGTCACTCAGTCAGCAACGGAAGAAATTTGGCCTGGCAAGAATCTCAAGATCTACGGACGACTCATCCACTATCGACCTCCGGTCTCCGGAGGGGAGTGATGTAGCGGCATCAATGCCGCCACATGAAAAACTAAGAAGCGAATTTTGTACGGCAAAAAAAGGAACCGCAACGCCATATATCCTGCCAGCGACGAATTACCAACGAAATCCTGCATCGCGCAAGCAAAGTTACCCGTGCAATTTGAACATATACAACAGTCCGAATATCAACTATCGGGCAGTTGCCCACCAGACACAACAACCGTCTGGTAGGAGGATCCTCCTCTTTTCAATAGAGAGATACTCTCTGCACCGCATACCTCTATATATATACTGATTTATTTATTCTTTATGTACAGTAGTGGTAAATAGATGGACTTAATGCAACAAGCCCTTCTCTACCAGTCAACCTCCATTAATCAAATCGTGTTATTTGATAAAAAAGGGGACATTCACACTAAAATTCTTAAAAATCTAGGGCACTGTTTATTAAAAACTAGGTTGGTGACAATAAAAACTAAATATCCTTTTTCCCTTTAATCCTTCTTTTAGTTTTAATTTATGAAGTACATCTTCTGACTCTGCGTAAGATATCTTAAGTAAATATTGCAGTACGGACTTTTAACAGCTATAGTAAAAAAATACGTAGATATTTAGTTTTTAAATTACAGAAATAGACCGAAGAATGTAAAACATCTTTGTATATACTAAGTATCCAGCGTCCTGTTTGCGTAACTCGCTAACCCTACACGGTACCCTTTTATTTAGAGAAAACAAGATAATCCATTATAATTATAAATATATCCATATTTTGATTTTGATTGCTTTATGGGAACAAAACGTCTGTTCGACAACATAAATAACGTAACTAATGGATCTAATTAAAATTTCCAAAGCATACTGAATTGAGTATTATCCGAAAAAAAAAAACGAATTAGTCGGTACTTAGTTAAAATATCAAAAATATTGGAGCTTATTTTTTTTTCACACATAAACAATCAAAGCGATACAGTGCGTTGAAAACTCGCGTGACGTCACGTTCTGGTACACTCACCCCAACCCCAACCCCAAGTCCCGGACTTTGATGCGCCTTATCTTCGTCAATTTCTATCGATTTGCAAAGGCAAAAATCACTTGTCCATTGTTTGTTATTAATCTAACAATCTCTCAATTAAATCAATTATTATTTTGCTATCTAGGAAAATATCCTATAATGACTTTTGTGGTGTAGATAAATAATAAGTCCCGAATAACTGATCTGTACTGGATAAAATTAAATTGTACCGCTAGAAAGCATCTTTCAAAAATTAAAATAACTACTACTAACTGATTGATTTGGCTCATATCATATAGACTAGCTTTTGCCCGCGACTTCGTAGGCGCATATCCCGTTTTTTTCCCGTTCCCGTAGTCTATAGCATTCCTCATGAATGTGGCTATCATATACAAAAATATTTATTCAAATTTCGAGTGGAAGTTCCAGAGATTAGCGCGTTCAAACCACGGAGCAAATACAGAGAGGAGACGGCCTAAACAACTGTGCACTGTGATTTTCAACTAGGTCCTGACGTCATCACGTGGGCGTGGCCTTAGTCAGTGTATTGTTGGCGTTCGTCCTGTGCACTTCGTAAACGTTCCCTTTTTACAGCATTACATTCGCGTTAAAAGAAAAAAAAAGATGAAGTGTTGTGTTTTATCTTGTAATAACTATTCGGATGGACGTTCTGATGCTATGGACGGCATCACATTTCATTTGTAAGTAATTTTATGCGTAATTTATTAAAATAGTTCTAGAAAAATCTCTTAGCTCTGGTGTTTTCAAATATAATTATTCTACCCGACATTAGATGGCGACACTTTGTGTCATGGTAACTAAGAATATTTAGGTATGTAGAGCTCAGTATTTATATATTTTAATAATCATATGAACTGAAATTTCTTCAACTTTCATTCCTAAAGATCCTTTAATCGCCAAAATATTGTTTTTGTAGTTTTTATATAATTTTGTAAACAGGCCGCCATCTATCGTCAATTATGAACATTAATCATGAACATGTCAAAAATACAGGGCCGGAATTAGAATCACCCGACTGATAATCATATTTTTCTTCTGACTAAATCAGCTGAAAAATATATAGATATTCCTATTAAGCATTTTGCAACCATTGAAAACGATAGAGTAACCAACCGACATCAACTAACCAAATCAGTTATTTTTGCAGGAAATTGAATTTTGCTAATAAATTTATTTCGTTATAAGTTGTCTATTATTTATTCAGCCTTTGATTAATTAATCTTACCCACGATCTTACCTAATTGACCATATTAAAAGAGTCATGCTACTAGGAAGCTTCTTTCGCGTCATGCTTTTTTATTTAGTCATTACTTATTTATTTGACATTAATGGTTTCGGATAGATTGTCACGTAAATGGGAGGTCTTTTTTTTTTAAGAAGACTAGCTTTGTACTTAAACAATCTTGATAAGTATTATTAACAAAATAAGTAATTTAAAAATATGAGATAAACAACTAATCTTCTTTCGTCATTCATCAAAAATCTATTTATTCATACATGTTTTTTTTCATAAAAATATCAATAGGCAATTCAATAAAAAATATGTATCAAGATGGTTCGCAAAATGAATTAAAAAAAAAACAGATTACCTACTCCCTGCATCGAAAATCCTGAGTACGACCCTGTTGCATCCTGCACTTTTAGTGACATCTTCATGTGAGATAGTTGCGTAACTACAAAGTAAAATCGTTGTAACTAGCGAGTAGTTTTAGCTATTGACCGGTAGATGGAAAATAAAGAAGTGGGCGGGATCTAACACCCCCTCAACCCGCAAAGTGTCACGCGTTTTTTCATAGGGAAATTAAATTATAACATCTCCCCTTTGTATTTGCTCCGTGGTTCAAACAAACAAACAAATTCTTCAGCTTTATTATATTAGTCCAGAATAAAGTCCTTCATCGGTCCAGAATAAAAGGATCCTAATTTTATAGACATCTTATATGAAATAGATGTTGCTACACCTTTATTCATTATATTTTATTCGACATTTAAAACATAAGGGGCGCTTATTCGGACATTCGGCATTATTAATCGGCACAGCCGGGCGGCAAAATTGAATATTTATGGAGATGAATGTTCTGCAAAAAGATTATGGCGGTCGTGTTTTGGCTATCAATATCAGTTCAAATGTTATTTAATGGATTACCCGATCAGCACTAGCCGAATTAAATACAACATGCGTAGTAATTGATCGGGCCGGCCTTGTCGTTCAACAAATAATGCCGAAATGATTGTGCCGCTTATGTGTAGCGCCCCTTAGAAGTCTAGACAGAAACAAGGATAAAGAGCATCATTAATCTAAATTGTATCTAAGATCTAGGTCAGACAGATCTGACGAAAATGGGTCAATATCCTAATTAGGTACCTTTATGTAAAGGAAAATGGTTTTCTGTTATCTGATCTTATAATAACTTTTCTCATTCGACCACAATGTGGTCTGATTGATCTAATAATAGTAGAAGAACAAATCTATATAAAATGAAAAAAAAAAGTTCAGTACAATTTTATTTTGATCGCCTATTTATTGTTCAATAATTAAAAAACTCATATGCAATTTGACATATTATTTTATGCAAAACTTGTCAAACTCAAGAGCCCTGCTCGACATAATACAGTATTATTTTAGTGAAATATATAAATGGTGTCATACATGCATCATCTGCCTGTTCCCAACAATCTTGGGGTCGGCAGAATGCAGATGAATACCAGTATATTACATGGACATTTGCTGATTACCCACAATAACTGCCCATGATCTACAAATAACAGCTAGGAATAATGGGTTAACGAGCTTGCTTAAGTGCTTTCCGAGACACAGAGGAGTCTCACCACCCACCCATCCGTGAACTGTCCTCGGCAAACGTTGCTTAAACTTCAAGGTTAAGTAACCCAGTAACTGGGTAACACGATATCCCTTGACAAGATTGTGTCAATTTTCCGGCTTCTGACTACCGGCAAAGACTGCCTAAGATCTACAAATGACAGCTAGGACTAATGGGTTAACGAGCTTTCCGAAACACAGAGGAGTCTTGGTATGTAATGGATGGCCACCCATCCACAAACTGACCTCGGCAAGCGTTGCTTAATGTTCTAGGTTAAAAAACCCAGTAAAACGGGTATCACGATTCACGATATCCCTTGACAAGATTGTGTCAATTAATTTTCTGGCTTCTGTCTACCGGCAACGACTGCCCAAGATCAACAAATGACAGCTAGGTCTAATAGGTTAACGTGCCTTCAGATGCAGAGGAGTTTCAGTATGTAATGCATTGTCACCCTTCCAGGTACTGACCGGGGCAAGTGTTGCTCAACCTTAAAGTCCTTGTGGCAGAACTACAATCTATCTCTGCCAAATTTCATCCATATCCGTTCAGCCGTTCTGGCGTGGTTGAGATACAAACATGGATGTATGTTTGTTCATTCATCCAAATTTTCGCATTTATAATAGTATAGTAAGAAGTAATATTGTTAACTCACTCTGTTCCTTCGTATCGACGTCCTTGACTTCTTCTATCTTAAAAAACGCATGTTCCAAGTATCTGAGGCACTTGCGGTACTTCCTAACGGCTGCCTTGTATTTACCCTCACCGAAGTAGCAGTTGCCGGCGCTCTTCACATCTCTTATACACGATATTAATTGTTCCACCTGGAATTAAAAAGTTTATCCATTAAAGTGGTTTATATTCAAAATAACTTTTGCCCGCGGTTATATATTCGCATAAAAAAATTCGCCGTACTTTGCGTGACGTACAGGGCACGCGCTTGCTTGTCATGTATACGTGACAATAGCGCGAGCGTTCAAATGGTTAATAAAGGTTTTCGCAAAAAAAAAGTAGCCTATTACCCTCTCCAGGGTAATAGGCTACTTCATCCATCTACCTCTGAGCCCTGAATTTGATCATTTCCAGTTCCCTTAAACCTAACCTAACACGAGCCACATCATGAAATGGACAATTCTACGACATGGCCATGACATAAACACAAAACTTCCTCGTTTATCGCTCTTTCATCCGCCTAGCCTTTTCCGAACTATATTGGGGTCGGTTTGCAAACCGGATTCAGCTGAATACCAGTGTTTTACGTGGAGCGGCTACGTAGCTGACCTCCACAACCCATTAACTGGGTAAAAAGGTACTTCTTGGTCTTGCCAACACGTAGCTGGAGTCAGATTTACTGGCTTCTGACAATTTGTAACGACTGCCTAGGATCTACAAATGACAGCCGGGACCAACAGCTTAACGTGCTTTCCAAGGCATGTTAAAATTATCACTCATTCGCAGACCAGCCTTGGCAAGCGTTGCTAACCTTGAAGATCGACCCGTGCGGCTTTCTATGAGTAAAAACCGTATAAAAATCCGTTGGGAACTTTAGAACTTTGGCGACTATGTTTTATAAAAAAAAAACGTTTTTTACAGGCTTTATAATACGCATACGAAAGAAAAATTTAAAATTAGTACTTACACATTATAAATTTAATAAAAATTATTTAAAGATTTGTGTTAATTTTAGGTACCCACCGTAATATTTTCATCCCTATAGTCTTCAGGGTACTCGGGCAGTTTGTCAGCGGTGCCATCTCGACAGCCGACGTCCCAGTCACTAGTTATGATCTCACCGCAGTCTTCGATCACACACTCCTGTTAAACAAATAATATATCATCAAGAGAAATAATAGCATTTAGTAGAGAAAAGCGCAGCTAGATTTCGACAGACCCATATTAATATTGATCGCCTTAAATTATGCCAGCGGCTGTTTGAAAGTAAAAAAAGGGACTTGTCTCACCGCCAATAAGGAAACGATTAGCTATCGACTATTTTCTCGCTGAGGAAACGGACACAAGATATAGATCCCGTGTGAGTTAAAGAGACACAAACATTTATTGTCTGTAGCTGGCTGTTCACACTTCTGTCGAAAACTCTTTTACCACTAGTTTGGAACAGTGACAAGAGCTATCAAAGATAATACTCGCTCAGCGAAACTTGTTCAGCGATGCTTGCTTGGCAGTCCAAACTCAAGCCGAGATACCAACCAGCGGTAATTTCTACTTATAGTGCGGATCTGAGTGTAAGCTAACATATTATGAATTCAACGCTTCGTAGCTCGTGCAGGTTTGCGGAGGAATGTACCTCTCGATCGGCCGGAGCGAGTGGTACTACTAATCGCCCGTCGCACAAGAGCACACGCTTAACAGAGCGACAAAACTATCAGAACTACACACTTGCTTCTCGCCAATTCGTATTTAGCTTCTACCTTTACTTGCTTCTCGCTGATCGTCGGCGGTGAGACAAGTGCCTAACCCTACAGGGACGTAATTCCGGATCAAATGAATCCTGTGTCTTAATCCAGGTCAAAGTCTACTACATCTCTTCAGCTGTTATGATTGACTTACAGACATCTAAACACAACCTACCACGAAAATATATCTGGGTGTAATCGATTGACCGTAGTCCAATATCACCATTAAAACTCTTTCTGATACAACCTGTAAGTATTTGAAAAACCTTTACTTGGTCTAAGCTAAACCCTTTAAACGCCAGAGCATAAACGCATCGGTGTGCCCCCGACGCCAAACCACAAATTCGCCGTCTTTTTTTTTTCGGATCTAGCCGACGGTGGCGTGTTGGGCACTTTTTCATTTTATCTTTATCAATTTCCTAAAATTTTATCTTTATCCCTATTACAAGGCTTCCGTTTATAATGTAAGTGAGCACTAAGAAGGCATTTTTGGAAATTCAACCTTCTAGCGGGTGAAAAGGGGGAAAGTCGTTTGGACCAAATCTGCGCAGACGCAGTCGCGGGCGAAATGCGAGTTGACCATAATGCGATAATTAATGTTCATAAGTGTATTTAAGTAGCAGTATACCGTCAGAAGGTAAGACGCACCACAATATTCGGTTGTCTTCGGCATTGTTCGTCGAATCGAACGTAACACGATAACTGATATTAATGCTTGCATTGTCTGAGCAGAATCCTGAAAACCCCACCTCAGACATTAACCTGAATGGTTCTCATATGATTTGACCGTTACGTTCATTGTATGGACTTTTAAAAGCCTTTGAAGTTTGAGTTTGTTTCGGTGTTTCTAATCAGAATAGTCAGTATTTAACTGACTGACGACCAAAAATATTGATGTGTAAAAGTTTGTAGCCAAAGATTGGGTTCGTAACATCAGGAACCGGCGACACGAAAGAGATGCCAAGACGAGTTAGACTCCTACCTGAAGGATTTGCCCTGAAGTGCTACTTAATATAATTTACAAAATGAATATCATTTATCGATATTAAACGCGATTTTGAAATCGTTCAAGTCGCACCTCCTTCGTTTACTTTTTCGTTTTTAAAAGAGTAAAAAAAAAAGCATTTTAAAAAGCGTCGATTACCAACATACCACCGTGGGGCGGCAATGCTCTCCGTCTCCGAATTTCTGTATCTCCTTCACGATGCCAATACCCGCCATGACTTCACCGAAAACAACGTTGGTACCGTCCAAGTGGGCGCAGGGAACCGTTGTGATGCAAAACTGGGATCCGTTGGTGTTGGGCCGTCCGCTGTTGGCCATACTTAGGACCCCTGGATCGTGCTACAAGCGAAAGATCGAATATTTAGTTTTCCGGGATGATTTTGATGGGACGGAATGATTTCATGATAGCCAAACTTAGGGGTATTTAAGTCAAAAATGAATGGGTTACTTCTAGGCCAGTGTGTCGACCTTGCCATCAAGTGAGATCGTGGTCAAACGCGAGCCTATCGATAAAAAAGTACCGTAAAGTTGAGTACTTTGGTTATACCTTTGGCCCGAACTTTTATCCAATATGAAATCGTTAAACACAGTGTGCTGTGTTCCTATTGGTTAACCTATTCAACGCCATTGTCACGTATATGTGACAAACGAAAGCTTACCCTGTACGCCAAACGTCACAAATATGTATGTGACAAAAAATACGGCGACTTCGTGGCTTGGCGTCGGGGGTACGCCGATGCGTTTATGCTCTGGCGTTCAAAAGGTTAAAGAGTTAGGGCCAGTTGTACCCTAGGGCCAAAGTAACCCGACTTTCTGTATGTAGAACGATTTTGATGACATGCTTAATACGAGTGTGTACGAGGGATTGACCGCAAGCGGTGTTTGACATACTTATCTCTAGACTCGCTCTGGAGGGGGTGCAAATAATCTACAAAAAAACCTTTCTCGTTTATACCCACCCTAGCTAAACCGGCCTTCTCAGGTGAAGCTCTTACCAACAAACAGTATTTGATTTAAACTGATAAATAGAAAATAAACAAAATATTATGTTTGTACCTTCAATCTAAAGTTTTCATCTTCAAATATGGGTCCGTATATGCTTTCACCGCTGCTTCCATCGCCGTTGATTATATCACCACCTTGGATCATAAACTGAGTGACCGCTGAAACAATAACAATTTAAAAATACCTATTCATTAATAAAATTATTGAAAACACAGATATCCCGACTACGATAGACCCCAAATAAGTTTTCAATACAGGCATCGGCCCACCTTCATACTTAATTTTAAAAACTGAAATAAAGAGCTGTCCTGAATCGACATACACCGTGATCTATTCCAGTATTGAAAACTTATTTCATATTTATTTCATTTTTCAGACACGAAGATATTTTTGCAAAAAGGTCGATATACTTTATTGCTAATAATTTAGCGCGTACTATAGTCGTATTCAACACATCTTCCCCACAATTATTACGCGCACAGCCCAAGTGTGGAACTCTTGAGTCTGTACTCAGCAGACCCGATCGAGACCTCATCAATCACTTTCCATCAGCCGCGATTGGGTCAAATGCGGGTCCATTGTAAAAAAATAATTGTCTCGTTTGGCTGAACAATACTCGTAGATTCCGCAAAAATGTAACAAGGGTCGGTGCACTAAAGGAAAATCTTACTATAGATATAGCCTCAATCAGATTGGTCTCAGAATCAACTGCAAGTTGTTATAGATTAGATGATAGCCATAGTTAAGAATAAATTTTTAATATAATATAGATTACGAATACAAGAACGCTTAGTTTTATTTATAAATTAAGTTAAAAATAATTTTCAAAGACTTTCTGCACTAAGTTTGTCAAGCTTTTAAGACTTCCTACAGAATTCTAAGTTATCACAAGTCATTCCCTGCCTTACAACCTGAAGTCGCAGCGACGTATGCGCTGCTAACGCCAATGCCTCGGGGTGAAGAACTATTGGGTCAATAAACTTTTGTTGGAACAAAGAAATTCTTTTTTATTCACATTCTTCTTCGTCGAGCCATCGTCTCATTTCTATTTACCTTTATGAAACCGCGTGCCTTTAAAGTGTAACGGTTTCCCATTGCTGCCAACTCCCTTTTCGCCCGTACAAAGCGCTCGAAAATTCTCCGCTGTTTTTGGCACCACATCGTTCCTTAACTTTATAACTATGCGCCCGGCTGAAACAAGACAAATAGTCATTAGTCGATTTAAAAAATGGGAATCAACGCTGTGGGTCTGTCTAGCACACCAGCCCCAGCATTATCTGTGCTATGGCCGTTTTGCGCAGATGTGACGCATATTTTTTTAAGGGTTCCGTACCCCTATACTAAGCCTCCGCTGTCCGTCCGTCCGTCTGTCTGTGGGCTGTATCTCAATAATCGTAATAGGTAGACAGTTGAAATTTTCAGGGTATATTTTTATTGCCGCTATAACAACAAATAATAATAACAAACAAAATACAAATTAAAATGAAAATGAAAAATTTTTTTTTTCAGTACGAAAACATTTTAAAAAACGACGAAGAATTCCATACCATAGTATGGAATTCTTCGTCGTTTTTTAAAATGTTTTCGTATGCGAAACCTTATACGATCGCGACGACACACGATCTTCATACCTGGCACAAATATACCTACTGTTAGCTTTCCATCGACCCTGCAGGAAGAGTTGCATTTAAGCCTGGTGTGGTAACCTTGGAACTATCAACCATGGAACAATCGAAATTAATTCAGACTCTTTATTCAGTGATTTCCAAACAAAAATACACTCGCACAATGTATTTCCATATTCGTCATGAATGAAACTACAAAAAACAAGGTGGACAGGTACCTACAAATTGATGTTATGTTATGCAAGGTATTCATGATTATGCTCCACAATGGCAATTACGACGTCACGTTGCTTGCAACCTGACCTTGTGTCACTCAATAGCCCGTAGGTGAATATATCAAGCCATGTCCTGCATTCACACCTGCGCCGTTGTGTACTTGTTCGATATTTTATTCTACCCTTGACCTATTTCTTTATCAAATGCTTTGGCTTTTGTTTTATCGTTTTCAGTCAACCTTATAAAGTCGTACGCATTAAACCTTTCGATCGCGCGGCAGGTCACCTATGCTTTGAACTGACCAAGTTAAATTCGCACTAGGAAACCGCGTATCTGCGCATCGCAAGCAAATTTTTTCAGGTTTAACGTTGATTTAGAGTGCCTCGAAGAATTTGAAATAAATAAACGATGCATTTGGATCATTTAAAATAAATTGTCAAATGAACATTTGTTCTGCAATTATACGAATCAAAGTCTTCTATTCTATATTATCTCTGTGCGTTCCGAGAAATTGTGGACTGACATAAACTGGCGACTCAGCTCTCTGGTCTACAATTTATCTGTTTTGGTGTGATAGTTAAATTGGAAACTGGGCCCCTCATTCCTTTGCCTCCACGAAAACGGATAAATTGTAAACTGTAGTAATATTAGTTGCAATTTTATACGTCAGTCCACAATTTCTCGGAATGACTTCGAGAGATTATAGACTATAAAATTTTGATGCGTAAAGTATTCCGAATGTTCAGTCGACAATTTATTGAGAGTTTACAATCTCTCAAGATATTTTATATTCTTACGGAGTTTGCCATTTTCCTCTCATGCCATTTGCCTTTCACCCTCTGTTTCAAAGCTGTCCTTCCGCAAAGTTTTCTACGTCGCATTACTGTGCGCTAACTTTCGCCTCTAGCCGTTTCCGATTTGGTAGTAAGTGACAGTGATAAGCGCTGTGCCTCGTCAGATTTGCGTCTTAAAGAGCTATGTTGTATATTTTGCATTTTAAATACGGTACTACTTTCCTCAACCACAATATTTATTTGAAGTATTTTAAAACCATGTTCTGTCTTATCATCCTTCATCAAAATATATATTATTTTAAAATACACTCCTATTTGATTAAAATCAATGTTTATCATTTTTATCATCTTTGCTTGGCAAGGAAATCTATGTCACTGGTTTGAGTTGCAACAACCTTGTATTTGCTTGGAAATTTTAAGTTCTATCTCAAGACAACCAGATGGTTATCTTCTTTAAAAGTATTTTTTTTATTTACTTTCCTACAGTAAAAGCGGAAACCTCATGAGACTATGGGTTGTAAACATTTGCAGGAGTGCAGGATCTAGATTTGAAGTCACTCAAAGGTGATAGGCAGAAAAGGTGAATTATGGCCCGTCATTGATCACTGCAGGCAACTTGGGGATGCAGATAGCACATTTCCTACCTATCACCTTTTTCAAGTATGTCTCCAAGTCACATACCACTCACAAAGTTACCTACAGCCTGTGAAGTGGAGTGTTTAATAACACTCCAATAACAAACAATAGGACAGTTTATATGTAATACAAAGATACAACCTTAGCAGTATCTATAGCAGTCTACCTATGTCATAATAACATTGTTAGAGAAATATCTTTTTCCATTTGTGGCATGTCAAGACTTCACTAAATGAAAACAGAATTGTGTGGAAAAGGGAGAGGGAGGCCTATACCATGCAGTGGGGCAGTAAAGGCTAGTTGGATTAAATTATTCACTAACAGTGGGTAACGTGGTAGAAGACTGAAGAATTAGTTGTGTGGAAAGCGGTTGTCAATGTCATGGTATGAGCATGTGATGCGGAAAACGTTAAAAAGAGTTAGAGAAAACTAAAGAAACAAAGCTTGGATTGTGTTAATAGAACCGGGACCAAAGCCAAGGCAAAAATCTAGTTCATTTTTATAATTTAGACAAACAGAATGACTGCTTCCATCCTAGCAAAAATAGCTACAACACATTTCCCAGTAAACCACGTTTCACTGTACAAGTTTTAATCAGTGGCTTTATCTGCCTGAAAGTCGGTTATAAACCCAAGGGAACATACTTCTGGGATAAAAGTATTGAGTGTATACAGGTCACGGAATACCTGTTTGACAAATTTCATTCAAATACATCTTGCCATTGAAGTTTTATTGATTAACAAACAGCCAAATATACAGTTTTTCATATTTATAATCTAATATTTTAGGATGAGATTATAGAAAATATTATACACCTGTGGAAACTATCTTAGCAGAATAATTTGCTTGCAAATACGTAAGAGCTTCTTTAATGATATCAGTTTTTGACAGTTATTCAGCTCAGCTCAGCTAGGGCATTAAACTATAGCTTTGTTTAGCTAGTAGTTTATCTTCCCAGCTTAAAATCAAACTAATGTATGTCCCTGTTAATTTATTTATAAAAAAAAAACATTAAAACAACACATTAAATCAATCCACCTAGCCTTGTTCGAACTATGTTGGGGCAGGCTCACAGTATAACCGGATTAGCTGATAACAAGTATTTTATATGGAGCAACTAACTAACTGACCTACACCACCCACAGAGTTAAATGATAAAAATTAAAGAAAGTGAATTAAAAGAACAAATAACTGTTCATAAATTTAAATGTTAACAATACATATAGATAAACACATCGAATTTACTGGCAGTAGATAAAATGCATGCACAAGGTCAATGCATTTATCTTTATGAAATTATTTACATGCCATTTTAATTATGTATGCACTTATTAAGGATATGTACATCAATCTTTCTATATTTATAAAATTAATCACTATTTTCCTAGGTGACAGCATCACACATGATTGGCTGGACCAATTATAATATTTCTTTTTATTGTGTGTTTGTTATTGTCAGGAAAAGGTTCTTATGAAAGAAAATTTAGTGAAAAGATCGGCCAAGTGCGAGTTGGACTTGCGCACAAAGGGTTCTGTACTATCTATAAAAACGAAAATTGTTGTGGGGAGCCCTCCTATGCAAGTGGCAACTTTCACAGATGATGTATTTCCATCATCTGTGAAAATTTCAACTGTCTTACTAACACGGTTCATGAGATACAGCCTGGTGGCAGACGGACAGCGAAGTCTTAGTAATAGGGTCCCGTTTTACCTTTTGGGTAAGGAACTAAACATATACATCCGGGCGAAGCCAGGGCGGGCTACTACTATTTTAATATTACGATTTTGAAAGTTGTTTTGTTTGCCTATTTGTTTGTTACATTTTCAAGCCCCATCTATACTATAAGGATCTATAGTTTTAACCATACATTTAAATAGGGCTAACTGAATGTTAGCATAGCATAATTTATGCATTAGCATAATTATGTGTATTTGCTTTGGTAGTTATTGATGAATTTTGGTCTAGAGATAGATTGAACCTTGGAAAAGGACACAGGACTTTGAGGAGTGTGGTCCCTTGGGATATTTTTCAATTTTCTTACAGGTAATCTAACCTACTGACTGAAACTACTTATGATTAATAGTTTTTTTTTATGGATTCAAAAATCCTTGTGTCATTTTCCATGACATACTGAAGACAATATTGTTGTCTATTATGACTAATTTTACTTGAATGACAATTTTTTTTTGGCCTTTTCGTAGAAATAAGATTATTTTTTTAAAAATTGTTTTTTTTTGTTTTGGTTACTTAGGTGTATAACTAAGAAATGTTACTATGATGATGATGATGTTATAAAATGCTGGGTACTACTGGAACTAATGGCGCCAATATCGCCATTGATATGCCCAGAAGAGGTTTTAAGCCATCACTAGATTATAGAGTTATGTACCAAGTTTGTACATAAGCTGGAGTTGCGACAGATGCATTACAAAAGAGTAGGTAGCCAGTTAGGTTTCAATCATGGCAACACAACACAACACAATATAAGTTGGTTTATAGGAAGGTCCATAACTCCATAACCAGTACCATTGGTAGAAAATATAGATAGACAGCGATTGGTAGAACACATAGATAGACAATGATTGGTAGAATACATAGATAGACAATGAAGACACCTGCGGTTTTCTCAGTACCTACCTAAATTGATGCCATAATCGCGGCCACAACAAAGGCGACTGATAAATGAATGACCGGAATATAGTGCACCAAATGTATTATTCAAAATATAAGAATAAGAAAAAAAACCTACCTTGTTCTCCGTCAATAGAAATATCCAAATAAACTAGCGGATTTTTTTGTGTCAGGGAAACGGGATTCATATTATTGATCAACATCGAGCACAATTTATATTGAACCAACAACACTAATAATATTATTTTAGTAAAACAAAACGATCAACAAACTTCATGAAAGTTATGCACACAAGTGCTTATTATAAATTGAGCATTATTATTTTATTTTCCATGGTACCGCGATCAAACTCAACAATTTAAATGGAGTAAAAATGACGTCTGTCGCAGTCGCAGATCAGTTGAACGAAAGTCGAAAAACGAAGCGTCAGCCATCAATGATCAGCCTACCCAGTGACTAGCCAGTGATGCCAACCTTACCGAAACAAAAAAAAAACAGTCAAAAACAGTAAAATGGTAACTTTTCTTCCGAAGAGGAGTTTTATCAGAATCGGAATCACTACCTACTGCTCATTATTTGTTTCTTTTTCCATATAATATAAAAAATACACAGTTCGCCCGCGACACTGAGAAATGACTGAGATATCCTGTTTGTTATATCTCGAAAACGCGCGCGACGCAAGTTGAGAAATTTTTATTGCTATTCGACATTATTTTGGTTTGACTAAACATGTACAGGATATGTAACTTGTTTTGTTAGACATAGTTAATTAAACATAATTGGGAGACATACATACATGCATACAACAGAAATCAGAGATGTCATCATTCCCTATTACTTACTATACTCTTTGGATGTCATGGTGAAAACAGTAAATCTACTGTTAAAACAGTAGTGTTGGCAACACTGCAGCCAGCCGTCATTTGCCTTTTTTCCTGATGATGGATACTAAGTCCTTCAGTCGTAGTTTTGGTTTTTAGACACACACTTTGTTTTGCATTAAAATGCGGATATAACACATTCTAATGGTTTTTGGAGTATCTAGGGCAGCAAATATATCGATTCGGCCTTCTCGGGAAGTTTCGTCTAAGGTAGTCAACACCTACTACAATAAAATTCACAGCTCCACTTTATCGAGACCGCGCCTGTTCCAGTTATTCTAAAGAGAAACAAAACTACACCAATTTACATCACAATATCCACTAGGAATCAATTAACGAATAATTAAAACAGCCGCTAAACTTCACTCGAAAAAATCCCGCAAAACACTCCTTCTTCGCGAGAGAGATGCGGTGAAAGTGTTGCCAACTTTTTATTAATAAAAGTGTCACTTGCATGTCGTATGTTGTTACAGGGTCAGTCGGCAGTGGTGAGCCGCATACGGCGCCTCGGCCTGGAGGTGGCCCTCAACAAGTCGGAGGCCATTGTTTTTCATGGCCCCCGGCGAGCGCCGCCGCTGGGATCGCACATTGTGGTCGGGGAGGCCCGTATCGCTGTCGAGTCCACCATGAAGTATCTGGGATTGGTGCTCGACAGCCGGTGGGATTTCGGCCCTCACTTCCGGCGGCTGGCGCCCAAGTTGTTGGGCGCGGCGGGGGCGCTGTCAACGCTGCTTCCCAATCTGGGGGACCCGAGCACCGCCTGTAGGCGGTTGTACGTGGGGATCGTGCGATCGATGGCCCTATATGGGGCCCCGATCTGGGCGGCTGACCTGACGGCCAGCACCATCACTGTTCTGCGGAGGCCGCAGAGGGTGATGGCCGTCAGAGTCATCAGGGGATATCGCACGATCTCCTACGAGGCGGCTTGCGCACTGGCCGGATCTCCGCCGTGGGACCTGGAGGCGAAAGTGCTCGCGTCACTGCACAGGTGGCGCGAGGACGCGCGGGCGCGCGGCGAGCGACTGACGCAGCGACACCTGGAGTTGCGTCGGTCGCAGCTGCGCGAGGTCCTGGTGGCGGAATGGCGGGACAGGCTTTCGAGCCCTACCGCCGGCCTCATCACCATCGAGGCCATCCGGCCAGTGCTCGACCTGTGGCTCGGGAGAAGGCACGGCTCTCTGACGTTTCGTGCGACGCAGGTCCTCTCGGGGCATGGCTGCTTCGGGAGGTTCTTGTGTCGCATAGGCAGGGAGCCGGACGCTCGATGCCACCACTGCGTCGACTGTCGGGAGGACACGGCACGGCATACGTTGGCAGAGTGTGCAGCTTGGGAGGAGCCGCGCCGTGCCCTCATCTCTGTTGTAGGCGGTGACCTCTCGCTGCCGGCCGTAGTCCATGCTATGGTCGGCGGTGAGGAGTCCTGGGACGCGGTGGTCTCCTTCTGCGAGACAGTTATCGCGCAGAAGGAGGCTGCGGAAAGGGAGAGGGAGATCACAACCGCTCTCCCTGCCCGCAGCAGGCGCATCGGGCGTCGGAGGAGGGCATACGCTGCCCTCTTCCGGCCCCCCTAACTGGGTCCAGGGGCGACGGACTTGGGGATGTCCGTCGCCCCCCATTCATCCGGACCCAAGGTGGCGGCGCGTGGTGTTCCCGTGTGCCCCTCTTTGACGTAGCGAGGGGAGTCAAACACCTCACTCCCCTCGCCGACGCGAGGTGGCCCGCAGAGGCGGGCCGGCACCAGCCGGGGATTGCGGATGTCGCATACGTTCCCGCGATCCCCGGCGCAGGTGGAAGATGGAACACCGGGGTGGTTTTAGTCAGTAAGAGTCTGACAGACCCCTCCACCCGCCCCAGGGTGGAGGATTTCCATGAGGATTTCCCCCCGAGATCAAAAAAAAAAAAAAAAAAAAAAAAGGGTCAGTCGGCAGCGGTAGTTACGAGTACTTTCCAGATGTTTCGAGAATAGAAGTTTCTAGAATTAACTGACCTACATAAAGAGCGCGTAGTCTGCGACCAAGTCAGTATTGGATTTGCGATACAAGCGAATACTTCGGAAGCGATCTTCAAGTGTGAATAAAGTGATCTAGTGAACTTGTGTTTTATAATTAGTGAGTTTTAAAGTTGTAATTTTCAATTAAAGTGTCATTTTGGTTATTTAATCGGCTGTTTTTATTGTCACGAACCCCAAGCTCGTAACAATACGACCGGGTGCCTCGTGAGGTTTTGTGGTGGGCTCTTAAGGAGAAAGGTGTGCCTGGGAAGTATGTGCAGTTAATCCGAGCGATGGTACAGTCTATGCAGTACCTACCCAAGTTTGGGATGCAGTGGGCATCACTGACAGCTTCAGTGTGGCAGTTGGTTTTCACCAATGGTCAGCCCTCAGCCCTTATCTCTTCTTGATTATAATGGACGCTCTAACTTTGGTGGTCTAGACGCCCAGAGCAGATTGGAAACGTGGTGGCAAAGACTGGAGACTGTTGGCCTGAAATAGAGCTGAACCACAATAGAATTCCTGTTTGATTTCGGCGGTCTCTCCAGTCCTACGCCTATAGATCTCACCGGAACACCTGCACCGTTCTGCTCCGACTTTCGGTACCTTGGGTCGCTTGTCAGGGGGATGCCGATATAGACCGAGACGTAACGCACTGAATCAACTCAGGATGGATGAAATAGCGACAGATCACTGGAACAACTTGCGACCTAAGGATGCCCCTCAAGTTTAAGGGAAAAATCTATAAGTCCGTTATAAGACCTGTCGTACTGTATGGTTCAGAATGTTGGGCTGTGAAAAAGACGGATGAAAAAAGATTGCATGTAGCGCAGATGACAATGTTGAGATGGATTTCTGGAGTTACAAGAATGGGTAAAGTGATAAATGAGTACGTACAGGCGCCAGCACGTTAAGCTACAACAATCTGTTAAATTTATTTAATAAATTTTCAAATTTATCGCTATATATAGCATTAGGTTCAAGGTTGATTGGGAAAATTTTACAGTTTCGGGTTTAAATGTGCTGTACATTAGAGGTAGTTTAAAAGTGGCGCCAGTGACGGAAAAGTTGAAAGGGAACACCGGTTCTCTTTCCGGTTCACCTCTTCACATAACAATACCAAGACAACCGTGTCTTGGTATGGTTATGTGAAGAGAGAGGAAGGATGACACGCATTTATCTAATAGAGTTATGCATTTAAATAAAATTTGGATGAATGGAGTGGGAGAGGGAGGCCAAATAAAGATGGATAGATTGTGTGAGGAGTGATATGAAAGAAAAGAGAATTAATGATAGCGTGACGGCTGACAGGACAAGAATGGAAACGTGTTGCGTCGACCCCAAGTAACATGGGATAAGGGCACGAAGATGATAAGGTCACTTGAACAGTCCTGCGTTTGTCACTCAGAACGTCGATGGTGGCGCTGTTTGTAAAACAAAAATGTCAGGAGTCATTTATTACAGCATTCTGTATAAGTATATCCCTTAGGCATAGCTGGGCATTAATTAACTCGTTAATGGGTATATATTGAATTAACGAAGTAAAAATTTTGACTAACGGATTAACTTTAAAAATGTTAACGGACTCGTTAACTTCCGTTACATTTCCCCAAACATTTAAATTTTGTAATATTACATAAAAGTAACATAGATATATCGGCATCACTATACACTGCACAATTAAAATAAATTAGAAAAGGAAGATATTTAAGAGAACTCTGGGACAGATAAGGCATATTTGTGCACTTACTCGATAGTTAACAAGTTATCAAAATGTCGATGACACAAAACAAGAGGACTTCCCGTAGAAGTGTTACGATTTTGGAATGGTAATTGATATGGTAATTTAGAACATTGTGTTACTTCGAATAGACTTGCTATCGTATGCATTTTACTAAAGGAATCTTACAAAACACAACCGTTTGATCCATAATGGAACGAATGGTTGTGTAAATTTGTCTTCGTGGCACAACCATGTTCGTCTAATATTTTGAGATGGTATAGTGCTACGAAGAATTATGTACTTTCAGAATAAATTGCAAAGTAGTTGTACAGAATAGTGAATATTATGTACAGACGCCAGCACATCAAGCTACCCGAAACTGTCAAATATTCCCAATCAACCTTGAACACTTCAGCGATAAAGTTGAAAAGCTATTCAAGAAATTTGACAGATTGTTGTACTTAGCTTGATGTGCTGACATCTGTATATCATCTAAAGATATATGAAAGCCATTAATTTTATTATTCATGTCCTGCCTCTCCGTGTACGCGTGTGCACGTCTCGGAAAGCACATAGGCCGATGGACCCTGTTGTCATTTGTAAATCTTTAACAGTCAATATAAACCAAGATCCCAGAGCTGCCAGACCATCCTTATCTTCTGACTAACAAAATGTGTGAGATAGAGTAGTGTTAGTATGTACTTTTAACATACACATACCTGCTAGCTTGGGCCGATTTCTAGGTATAAGGCGCAAAAGCAATTAAAATCACTTTTTTTTTAAAGTTGGGTACTGATTTTTTGTATGTTTTACTGAATATTGTTAAATAATCAGTAAATAAGTAATATTTTAACGACTAACTAGTCATTGCAATAGTCTAAGAGCAGGTTGCCACCTAGAGTGAGATCCTAATTACATGGCTGAAATTTGGGCATCGTTTATTTAGTAGGTGAAAATAACCAAAGCTAAAGTCTGCCAGGACTTGGGAGGATGCAAAACAACCTCCTTAACTACTGATATACCTTTAAAACAATAGTTACAAAAAAAAAATGGCCGTCGTCGGCCCATGCTAGCTGGTATGCGTATGTTAACTAGGTAACACTACTCTATCCCTCTATCTGGCAGCTCCGGGATCTCAGTCTATTACGAGAACAACATTATAAGTAGGTACTGTGTTACGGGGTGAGGTGCATGGTGCATCTAGTAACTGAGTGCTACAGGCTTGTTTATCTATATCTGCACGCAGGTAATATTGTAGTACATATCTACGGTTCGTACAGATGCCAGCACATAATTCTACCTGAAACTGACAAATTTTCCCAATCAACCTTTAGCGATAGGTAAAGTTAAAAATCTTGAAAGATTTTTGTCAAAAAAATTTGACAAATACCTATGTTGTCTTGATGTGCTGGCGTCTGTACAATACTTACAAATCGACGAACAATATTTTTTGTAGTCAGTAACACTGCCAAAATTTTGATAAATCAGAATTTCAAGCACGAATTTATACTGTTATCTCGTTTACTCACACTACTGCCATTCTGCTGTCAATATGATGCTAAACATTACTAAAATTTTGATTGAACTTGTTTCGCAAAAGATTATTTCACACGTATGTTTGCGGGAGATAATGTAGATATTTGATTCGAAAAGTAGTGAAATTCACGTAAGTAATAGTTTATTTCACTTTATTATAAACTATTTTAGCGTTGTCGATGAAAATATTGATGTAGGAAAGCATATCTCTTAAGTTTTCGTGACAATTAAAACTGGTTTAGTACTACTCATATTTGGCTACGAGTAACTTGATGATTGTCCTGTTTCAGGTACAACATGTCGTCTTCCGCAATATACATCTTGGATGTAAAAGGTAAAGTCCTCATTTCGAGGAATTACCGCGGCGATGTCGATCTAGGCATCATAGATAAATTCATGCCATTGCTTATGGAAAAAGAAGAAGAAGGTATGCTTACTCCGCTTTTGCAAACTAGCGAATGTACCTTCGCTTACATCAAGACCAACAACTTATATATAGTGTCCACTACAAAGAAAAATGCTAACATAGCACTTGTGTTTGTGTTCCTGTACAAAACTGTTGAAGTCATGACTGAATACTTTAAAGAGTTGGAGGAGGAAAGTATTCGGGACAACTTTGTGGTCATTTATGAGTTGCTGGATGAACTGATTGACTTTGGGTATCCTCAAACAACTGACAGCAAGATACTACAAGAGTATATAACTCAGGAAGGCCATAAACTTGAGATGCAGCCGCGCATACCAATGGCTGTGACAAATGCAGTGTCATGGAGGTCTGAGGGCATCAAGTATAGGAAGAACGAAGTTTTCTTAGATGTTATTGAGTCTGTTAATCTTTTGGCTAACTGTAATGGCAATGTTTTGAGAAGTGAGATTGTAGGAGCAATCAAAATGAGGGTCTACTTGTCTGGCATGCCTGAATTACGTCTTGGATTGAATGACAAGGTTCTGTTTGAGAGCACAGGCAGGGGAAAATCAAAGTCTGTTGAGCTTGAAGATGTGAAATTCCATCAGTGTGTCAGATTGTCTCGTTTCGAAAATGATAGGACAATATCTTTTATTCCTCCTGATGGAGAGTTTGAATTGATGTCATACAGACTGAACACTCATGTCAAACCTTTGATTTGGATTGAGTCAGTTATTGAGCGCCATGCGCATTCTCGAGTTGAGTACATGATCAAGGCTAAGTCACAGTTCAAGAGGCGTTCCACTGCTAACAATGTTGAGATTATCATTCCCGTCCCAGCTGATGCTGATTCTCCAAAGTTCAAGACTACGATTGGCAGTGTCAAGTACACCCCTGAACAGAATGCCATCACCTGGTCTATTAAATCCTTCCCTGGAGGCAAAGAGTACTTAATGAGAGCTCACTTTGGTCTACCATCTGTTGAGTGTGAAGAAGTTGATGGAAAACCACCAATTCAAGTCAAATTTGAAATCCCCTACTTTACCACTTCTGGTATTCAAGTAAGATACTTGAAGATTATCGAAAAGAGTGGATATCAAGCTTTGCCTTGGGTGCGGTATATCACACAGAATGGAGACTACCAACTAAGAACTAACTAATCATTTATAATACATTCCATAGATATAAGAAGCACTATATTATGTTATTTACAAGTTGTCTATTTTGCATTATTATTAATCATAGGTATTAAAAAGTAATTATGTAGTATTATGTATTTGTTTTGACTACAATAAATTAATATTCTTCAAAGTAATTTTGTTTTTCCTTTTATTTTGTAATAATTATATCCTATTACATGGTACTTATAGTCGTCAACAATAGTACTATCTAAAATATGATGAAATCATTTTGAATGTACGAGTGCTAAGCTCTAATCATGAACAATTTTATTATGAAAATGATTCATATCTAGCTGACACCTTTTTACATTTCCTTAATTTCCGAACGTTACGAAACAATGATTGAGTAAGTTTTTGAACAGAAATTATAATGTCAATCAACACTCGTCTCAACTCGTCTGTCACACGCAGAGTGCCGGGAGAGCCCGCGAATGTTTGTTTTTATTGTTTAATTTTGTTATCAAAAATAAAATGAGAAGTACAAACCAAATCTTTCGTAAAAATGTAAATAAATTACGGAATTATAGTCATAGATTTTATGGTGATGTACTGCCCTCTAGTGAAGTAGTAATAATCAAGAGAAATTCTACTAAAAATAAAGACGATAACCTCAAAAAAGATAAAGTTGTGGAAGAAAGTAGAAATAGAAATATTAAAAGTAAAACGATTACTAATAATTTGAAGGAATTTAGAGTCAATGAGGTCAATATTCAAATGATTTCAAAGAATATCTACGAGCAGCTGTTCAAAAACCCTGGTCAGAGCGTCGATACTCAGGTTATAAAAAGGTAAACACCATTGTTTTGTTTTAAATACTATATCACCTAAACTGCAGAATTGACAGCACAACAACCTCTTTAGATTTAGACCATGCGTACATAACTTCGTGCTGCTGGTCACCTGCAGCACTGGTCTCATCATGTTTCCTCACACAAATTCTAATTTAACTTTTCAGTTGTCAAGACAATCTTTTAAAGCATGGTATAGATTTTAAGAAATGCAGCCACCTGCCAGATGTAGAGCTACAACTGCCAAAACTAGAAGGCAATGATGTTGTGGAACATTTTTATAATATTGGAGAGAAACAAAGTGCACCATATAGAGATTTATTGAAGAGACTAGCAAGCTGTGAGTTACCACCTATGCCAAAGGTATAACAGTATTATTTTTTATTTATTTTTTTCTCATGTGCATAAGCAGTAATTGCAGAATGCCTTGCTTAGTTTACCTTTATGTACCTGTTATAGTGAGTATGTACATGATCATTCAGAAGAGCGTCACTACTAAGATCTGTGTATTTCTTCCTAGTAAGTGGAAACCCCACTTACATTTACCTAGTAATTATCTTTCATTCATCTTTTCAACATGACCAAACCTTTTAAGCATACTCTTTTAAATTTCTTTCATTTCATCTTATTTATGCTCACTTGCCTACGTAATCTGTTTCTAAAATAAAAATAAAGAAACCACAAGCAAGCGATTTATACTTACCACTTCATACTTGCCTTTGAACAATTCTTTTATTTTATTATCATCCTATAGGATTCTACAAGATTTTACTATGGCTTGACATCAATTCTAAAATAATGAAAAAAACAATCAACTGTTTCTTAAAACATTCAATAAAAAGTTATGAGAAATATCACACCTGAAAGGATGCCAATGAAATCACAATCGAAGAAGAAGATTAGTATAAATATTGGGTGATTCATTTAGAAGTACTACTTGTACTTTTTCAAAATTAAACTTTGTAAAAAAAAAAAATATTTATTGGGTTATCTTTATTATCATACAAAAGATGCTGACCCCAATATAGTTGGGAAAAAGGCTAGGCATATGATGAAAAGATCCATTCTTACATTTATTTTTAAAGATTATATCTTTGAAATGATGACTGTAACTGCGGTTAACATTGTCTTTTCTGTGTGAGAACAATTTTGTGAACAGTTAATTTTGCTCTTCGGACCGGTCAGCTGGTTGCCATCCTGTGACATCACACTCCCAGATATTTTCCTTATGGGGCTATGTAATGTCCAAAGCCTATATGGATAAGCCGTATTGGCCAAATACCACTCAAAATAAACTGCAGAATAGACCATGCTAACCGCAGTTAGGGACAACATTTGAAAGAAATACTCTTAAAAAATAAATGTAAAGTATGGTTACTTTGTATGATAATAAAGATAACCCAATAAAATTGGTTCTTATTATTTATTTTTTTAGATTTGAAAAAAATAAGTAGGTCATCCAAATGAATCACCTCATATTATTGAATGAATAATAAAAAAAGTGTCATAAGCATGGCTATAGTATATACGGGAAGGGGAAAAACCCAAAAGCTAGTACCTTAATAAACACGGAGTATGGAACACTATGCAGTGATCCAAAACTGAAGGAAATTCTATTCTGTATTAATCTTACTGTGTAAACTTAGGTGAATTGAGCTGTCAACCCATCCAATCAAGGTTGCATGACACCACCTAAGCTTTCACCGTGAAATTTACGGAGGTTGACGAAAAGGCTCAAGTGGGATTGGGCGGATCACGTCGCGTCGGCCGCACGCACAAAGCGCAGGCCACACCGTCAGCTAGCGAGCGAGCGAGCTGGCGGGCGAAGCGAAGCGAGGGAAACTATATAAACTAAGCGAGCTAAACTATGAGGGTTCACATCGCTAGCGGGCGAGTGAGCTGCCAGCCGAGCGAGCATCGTTTCAACTGTTTTCATACTTCGGTTCAAACTGCGAACTACAGAGCTAAGCTACGCTAACGAGGTGAACGCGGAATAGCATCGCTGATATCGTCGGATATTTCGTTCGCATCGTTTGTTTCGCTGACGTGGCTTAGCTCTGTAGTTCGCGGTGAGAACCAAAATATGAAGGCTTTACCTTGCTTTTGTTTTACCGATGCTCGCCTGGCACGCTCGCTCGCTCGCTAGCTGGCGGTGTGGCCTGCGCTTTATGGCCGCCGGGCCAAAGTCACCACGCAATAGGCGCCAGTAGGACGGCGCCGTCGAGGCCAACCCAGAAAGCGTTGGTGAAATCACCTGGACTCACCTGGATTTCTGGCGCATGGAAAGAGTGTCTGCAAAGAAATGGTGGAAAGAAAAGAAACAAAAATATACATTTATTTAGCACAAACTTAAAGACACACAACACGATTTCAAAACATCATCTGCCTAGCCTTTTTCCAATTATATTGGGGTCGGCTTCCAGTCAAAAAGGATTCAGCTCAATACCAGTATTTTACGTGGAGCGGCTGCCTACCAGACCTCCACAACCCATAAACTGGGTAACACGGTAACACGATTTCAAAAGAAAATGGTAAAATAAAATCATTCTGTTTTTAAAAACTCAAAAAGAGTACTTCGCGGCTGCGCCAATAGGTGTAGCTTGGTTATCAACTAGCCTTTGCCCTGCAGTGGATCACTAGCTTAAAATAAAAAAATCCTTTATTATTTATTTTCTTAGGAATGGTCCAAAGTTCCAGGCTGGACGAAGTACTCAGGTGACACACAGGAGCAAGTGCCGTGTCCTCCAGATGATGCATTAATCTTTGATGTGGAGGTCCTTATGTCTGCAGGCAAAAGGCCCACATTGGCTTGTGCAGTGTCCACGGATGTATGGTGAGTACGCTGAAAAAAAAAATTGTGTGAGCATTAACTGAAAATATATACTCACTCTCCCTCTTTCTAAAGGAGTCGGGTAATTAAAGAGAAGCTATGTATAGGTGCAAACTTTGTTTTGGTTTACTAAAAATCTCTAGAACAACACAATTTTTTTACTTTTTCATGATTATTTGAATCACATTTTTAGATTGATTATTTTTGGTCATTTATGAAGTTTGAAATCTGGTTTGAAATGGTCATGTTGCTCAATTAAAAGAGTTATGAATATAAATGTGAGAGGGAGGCCAAAAAAAGATGGATGGATTGTGTTAGGAGTGATATGAAAGAAAAGGGAGTTACTGATAACGTGTCGGTTGACAGGACAGAATTGAAGAAAAAACCGTGTTGCGCCGACCCCAAGTAACATGGGATAAGGGCAGGAAGATGATGATGAAGTTTGAAATCTAAATATCTGTCTTCACAGGTATGGCTGGATAAGCAAGCCGGTCGCGAATGGCGACCCTCACAAAGTGTTTGATAACATAAACTATGATGATCTGATACCCTTGGAGACTGATGGCAGCGAGCCGGTCGGAGACCTTAGCAGGCACAGGATTGTGGTCGGCCATAACGTGTCCTATGACAGGGCCAAGATCAAAGAACAGTACTGGCTGGATAGAACAGGTTAATAGTTTCTTCGATCTTTTTAAACTGTTGACCACTACACGATTTTCCTCCACGTGTGCTGGGTTTCATGTTACCCAGATTTTGAGCTGCATAAGTAGTCAACCCTGTAAAACACTGGTACCTACTCTGCATCCGGTTATACTCGATGTTCACCCCAACATAAGGTTATATTTTATAGTTAATGAATCTGCCTATCCCTTATGATGCCAGATCGTCGCCCCACTGTCCTTGTTGTGTCTTACCTTAAGCTGCCTCCACGCTACGCGAGCCGAGCACTAGCAGGGCGCGATTTTGTTTAGTAATGTGTAGTATAGTGTGGTCGTTCGAGGCTGGCCGAATTTTCATATCATATTTTTTATGTCAGTTCTCGCCTTAATGTTCTTCTTGTTAACTATGGTCGCTTAGCGTTGAACTTGGAGAAATCGAATCACTAGACACTCCACACATCTATTCAATGGTCACAAAGTCAAAAACATTTATTTCAAATAGTCTCATTAACAGGCACTTTTGAATTGTGAAGATCTGTCAGTCAAACAGATGAAGCCAGTTCTTTTGCATAAGCAACAATAGTAGCGGGCATTTTCTGCAAAAAAACACAATCACCGCCCGAATCTCCAGCGCAGCATATTTCGGTTATTTATAAATTCATTTATTGCATCGCCTCTTTGTTCTAGTTCTTATCCTTTATTGCGCACAAAACATATAATAAGTTTTAAAAATCATAGGTAAATAATAAAAACAATTTAGCTTAAATCTATGTCAAGTCCACAAATATTATGTGCCTGAGCTAGGTAATCCTGTGTTTCAGGCTAGAAGAGGGTTTTTTGATTTTTTAAATTATCACAGTTTATAAAAGTAAACAATGTTTAGGCATAGGTAATAAGTTCAAAAGTGTAAATAATAAAACAACGATTTTTATTTCTGAACATCTTAGATTCTCAAATATATTATAATATACATGAATAAAATACGAACAATCTCTATTTAACTTCATGTTTTTGACGGACTGACTTTGACAATTCAAAAGTACCTGATAATGGTTTATTTGAAATAAATGCTTTGACTTTTGACTTTGACTTTGAACTATATAGATATCGATGTTTATGATTCATGCTGATTGATCTCTTTGTATCCTCAGGTGTACGGTTCATGGACACGATGTCCATGCACACTTGCGTCAGCGGCGTCACCAGCTACCAGCGCACAGTGCTGAAGGCTAAGAATAAGGAGCCTCACCCCTCGGATGATGACTGGATTGAAATCAGCTCGCTCAACAACTTAAGTGAGGTATAATGACTGCGTTTTGCCAATATGTCATGATACTAAAGATCCGTTCTGGCTTTATATGTAGCCTTTGTCCATCTGGAATAATGTACCTTTCAAAAACGAAATAAAAACTCCATACTAAGTGCAGTGGTTAAGTTAAGTGGCGAAAATTACCTTTCAGATATGTACATAAACTTACAAAATTGTCACTCTCCTTTCATACATATCAGTGTTTATGCTCCTGCCATGTTTTCTCTCTATCACCCTTGGTTGACAAGTAGAGAATGTCTAATGCATTAAGTCCGTCTAGGGCCTTTGTGTTGCATGAAGTTTTATTGAATAAATAACATTACAATAGAAGTACATATGTCACCAGAGAATTTCAGATTCCGTTAGACTGTAATAAATCTTTATTAGATTTTATTTTATCGATATGTTATGAAAAAATCGTTTTTTTGCAATAAATCCCATCCAAATCCAATAGTTTCCAATATATCGTCTTATGAAGAAAAATATGTTAACAATTTCACGCGATTTTTTACAATCTTATGGCGTTTGCAAACTTCCGGTGAAATATATATTCATCATCATCCTGCCCTTATGATAAGGAGGCGTTCAAGTATTACGTAACGCAATTTGGGAGGAGGGAGGGTCTTTTAAAACGTTATGATGCGTTACAGGGGCGGGAGGGGTGTTCGAACAACGCGTTACGTAACATTGTTTTTTTTTTATTTAACGCTAGCTTACTAAATATATTTTCGATAGTAGTCATTTTGCCAAACAAAAATGAAACGTCAATATTTTTCTTAAAATTACATTTATGAATTTAAAAAAATACGTAACATGAGAGTAGTAGACATAATTGTGACTTTTAGGTAAAAATTGCCACTTGAATGATACGTAACGTTTAGGGAGGGGGTACAGAAACACGTCACGGCGCGTTATATTGGGGGGGGGAGGGTCAAGAATCTTCTAAAATTGCGTTACGTAATACTTGAACGCTCCCTAAGGGCTTTTTCCGGTGTAACTTTAAGTCGGTGCAATAAGTTTTCTTCTTCCATTCCATCCTGTCATCCATCACGCTATCACTATCTCCCTTTTGGTTCCTGGCATTCTTCACACATTCCATGCAATTTTCATTTGGCCTTCGGCTCACATTCACATTACAAAGCATATTCTATCACAGGTCCACAAGCTATACTGCGGTACATCGATAGACAAGCAAACCAGAGACATATTCGTCGAAGGCACCATGGAGGACGTCCACGAACACTTCCAAGCGCTGATGCACTACTGTGCGAGCGACGTGGTGGCCACGCATGAGGTGTTGAGAGAACTGTTGCCGCTGTTCCTGCAGAGGTTTCCGCACCCCGTCACGTTGGCTGGCATGCTGGAGTTAGGTAAGTTCACAAGCTATACTGGGGCACATCATCATAAACGACTTTTGATGTAGATATTGATCACTGGGGGGGTGGTTTTATCCCTAAAGGCCAAGTGCCTTTTCAAGGTTTTCCACAATAACAATGAAAAAGTGTAACGAATTTACTTGGCACTGGTACCCTCAGTTTCCATAATAATCAATTATCGATGAGATAGGACAGCGGTTCAAATTGAGAGTGAGATAAAAAGGCAATGCTGTGGCCCTTTGGCACACCTCTCGCTTGCACTTTTTCACAAAGCTCACATTTTCTATTACTCGATGAGCCGCACTAGTAGAACTATTTGTTTTTAATTAGTGTTCCAGTTTTAAGGGCTTGGGTGCCGGTTTAATTACAGACATAACAGTCCTCACTGGTCATGATAACATGTGTATATCGGGCTGATTTCCGCAACTCCAAGACTAAGCGCGTATTTTGCGTGCAGGTGGGACAAATGTGTCATTCGATCCACCCCAGCTCCCCAAGGAAGGCCAGCAACAATTTGGTGTTACTAACTATCTCACAGAGGGTACCTGGGTTTCCGAAGACCTTAGCCCTGTAATCCGTGACTACCGGGCAGCCAAGAAGCAGATGTGCTGCTGTCTCGTCCTCCCCCATGCAGGCTCTGCAGATCATTGTCATGATAAATCTGCGGTGATGTCCATAGGGACCACTTGGCATCCGTTAGGTCGTCGAATCTTTTGCCATAACAACATTTAACTCAAATACAACATTCGGTCTAATACAGTAAAACTCACTTTCACTTAACAGGATCAGCCTATTTACCAGTCAACTCAAATTGGCAACAATACATAGACTCAGCGGAAACAGTATTCGAAGATTTGAAACTAGAATCGCGGCAGTTACTGTCACTTAAAGCTGATGAGGCTTGCAGAATGATGGCGGACAACTCTTACAAGAAAGATCTGTGGATGTGGGACCAAGACTGGTCGGTACAGACCTTGAAATTAAAAAAACAAACCAAGAAAACGAAAAAAGAGACTGAAAAGGAGGTCGACATTAATTTTGAAAATAAAACTGTCACACCGACCGAATCACTAAATGAAAATAGAAAGCCAGATTTAAAAAAGTTCGAAGTTTTAAATGAAGAATACATTCAAGCTTTTAAAGATAGAAATAGGAACTTTGAAGAAAATATAAAAAATGTTGAAGAATTAAGCAAAGAGTTTGAACATCTATTTGAGTTGGGTGAACTATTGCCGGTAAAGAGGCCGTATCTGGCCGGGTACCCGGCTTGGTACAGGAAACTATGTACTAAACCAGGAAAAGACCCAGATTGGACGCCCGGAGCCAATAATATTACCACTAGTATGCAAGTAAGTGTATTTAGTGTAGTCTGTGCATGGCATTACCTGACCCCCCTCTTAAAAAGTAGGAGAGGTGAAGAGGGATCTGGTAATGCTGGGCAATTACTGTTGATTTATATGAGTATTACTACGGAAGAACAAATATCTGAGACTCAATGGAATTTTGTCCCCGCTTGCGCTATATTAACTATAGTAGGCGCCAGATAATCGTGGAATAACGGTCATTGACCCACCTACAATTATTGACATTTTTAATTTGAAAAACGGAATTAATGACACAAAGCTGTCCCGAATCATCATCTCTCGTGATCCTTAACATTGTCTAATAATGAAAAACGATTCATATTTAATTGTTCAGGTACCTATGAACAGTTATTAGGGAAAGGTCAATATACTTTATTCCACATTTATCTGGCGCCTACTATAGTGCATAGGTATAGCATTAAAAAAATCCATACCTACTTTATCTACCTACCTCTATATACTCTATCCATACTAATATTATAAATGCGAAAGGAACTTTGTCTGCCTGTCTGTCACCATTTCACGTCTAACCGTCTGAACGGATTTCGATGGAAATTGGCACTCGAGAAGACCATGATCTGCATTGGAATTTTGGATATAGGAGTCTTTTTCTCATTGGCGTATATTTCCTTGGAATAATTTCCGACATTCACCATTCCAGATAACACCAAAGCTCCTCCGCCTATCCTGGGAGGGCTACCCCCTCCACTATATCAAGTCAGAGGGCTGGGGCTTCCTGGTCCCTTACAGCCGCCATCGTAGCGAAGACTCAGAGGAACCCCTGGTACCTCTAGAGGAACTCTTGGAAAGATGCCCCTTGACCTTCTGCAAGGATACTGAGTTCCAACCCGATGTGTCTATGCTGCCCAAGAATGTTGAGGTACCTAAGGTTTTTTTTTCATGCTAGCATAAGCTGTGGGTCCCGGCTGTCGCAGTGTATACTGTCGCAATTGTGACGGGTGGTCACAAGCCTTAAAATGTGGCACCAGTCTTACCAAGGGATGAATATTTTGAGAAATACACCAAGTGAAGTCAATCTGCCTAGCCTTTTATTTTTTATTTTTTTGATCTCGGGGGGAAATCCTCATGGAAATCCTCCACCCTGGGGCGGGTGGAGGGGTCTGTCAGACTCTTACTGACTAAAACCACCCCGGTGTTCCATCTCTCACCTACGCCGGGGATCGCGGGAACGTATGCGACTTCCGCAATCCCCGGCTGGTGCCGGCCCGCCTCTGCGGGCCACCTCGCGTCGGCGAGGGGAGTGAGGTGTTTGACTCCCCTCGCTACGTCAAAGAGGGGCGCACGGGAACACCACGCGCCGCCACCTCGGGTCCGGATGAGTGGGGGGCGACGGACATCCCCAAGTCCGCCGCCCCTGAACCCAGTTAGGGGGGCCGGAAGAGGGCAGCGTATGCCCTCCTCCGACGCCCGATGCGGCTGCTGCGGACAGGGAGAGCGGTTGTGATCTCCCTCTCCCTTTCCGCAGCCTCCTTCTGCGCGATAACTGTCTCGCAGAAGGAGACCACCGCGTCCCAGGACTCCTCACCGCCGACCATAGCATGGACTACGGCCGGCAGCGAGAGGTCACCGCCTACAACAGAGATGAGGGCACGGCGCGGCTCCTCCCAAGCTGCACACTCTGCAAGCGTATGCCGCGCCGTGTCCTCCCGACAGTCGACGCAGTGGTGGCATCGAGCGTCCGGCTCCCTGCCTATGCGACACAAGAACCTCCCGTCGCACGAAACGTCAGAGAGCCGTGCCTTCTCCCGAGCCACAGGTCGAGCACTGGCCGGATGGCCTCGATGGTGATGAGGCCGGCGGAAGGGCTCGAAAGCCTGTCCCGCCATTCCGCCACCAGGACCTCGCGCAGCTGCGACCGACGCAGCTCCAAGTGTTGCTGCGTCAGTCTTTCGCCGCGCGCCCGCGCGCCCTCGCGCCCGCGCGCCCTCGCGCCCGCGCGCCCTCGCGCCCGCGCGCCCTCGCGCCCGCGCGCCCTCGCGCCACCTATGCAGTGACGCGAGCACTTTCGCCTCCAGGTCCCACGGCGGACATCCGGCCAGTGCGCAAGCCGCCTCGTAGGAGATCGTGCGATATCCCCTGATGACTCTGACGGCCATCACCCTCTGCGGCCTCCGCAGAACAGTGATGGTGCTGGCCGTCAGGTCAGCCGCCCAGATCGGGGCCCCATAAAGGGCCATCGATCGCACGATCCCCACGTACAACCGCCTACAGGCGGTGCTCGGGTCCCCCAGATTGGGAAGCAGCGTTGACAGCGCCCCCGCCGCGCCCAACAACTTGGGCGCCAGCCGCCGGAAGTGGGGGCCGAAATCCCACCGGCTGTCGAGCACCAATCCCTGGTGGACTCGACAGCGATACGGGCCCCACCGACCACGATGTGCGATCCCGGCGGCGGCGCTCGCCGGGGGCCATGAAAAACAATGGCCTCCGACTTGTTGAGGGCCACCTCCAGGCCGAGGCGCCGTATGCGGCTCACCACCTGGGAGACCGCAGCCGTCGCCAGCAACGCTGCCTCCCTGTCCGAGCTCCCCCGGGCAGTGACCAGTGTGTCGTCAGCGTAACACACCAGCTGCACTCCCGGCCGGAGCTCGCCCCTCAGCACCCAGTCGTACCCGATGTTCCACAGGAGCGGGCCCAAGACCGAACCCTGCGGAACACCGCACGACATGGGAATCTGCCTAGCCTTAAGCCAACTATGTGTGTTGGGGTTGACTTCCAGTCTATGTGGACTCTGGCAGATCCAGCCCCCCTCCTGGATCCGCCAGTGTCCACTAAGGAGCACAAGCCAAATGACCCAGATAATTTACGAAGTCTACAACCTCACGAAGTCAATTAGGAATTTAATATCGCTATTAAAAAATAGGGATTGGTGATAGAAGGGTGATAATTTAGGAAAAAATAAGAATTTTGTCAAAAAATAAATGTTAGGGGTGGACAACCCTTATCATCACTTATGGGTATGAAAAATAGATAGTAGCCGATTCTCAGACCTACTCAATATGCTTATAAAATTTCATAAAAATCGGTCAAGCCGTTTTGGAGGAGTATGGTTTTGACATGAATGCGATGGGAACGTTGCTTGAAAAAGACCTTTTTTTTACAAAAAAAAATACAACCGACTTCCAAAAAAAAACACTGCCAAGTATAAAATAACTTTAATTTCGAAAGTCGGTGTTTTTGGTTGTTTCTTCGTATTTTAACACCAAATTCCAAAAATAAAGTTGGAAGTCGGTTGTATGTTTCTGTAAAAAAGTTTTTTTATTATTTTCACTTTTTAGTCACACACACTACACCTAACAAAACCACTGGAAAGTCACAGAAAAGCAAAACACGCCATTTCGTCTACTTACTTGGATGATATATTTTGTATTTCCTCCAGCTATTTTGATTTAAAAACCAAACTACTTAACCGATGTTGATGAAATTTCAACGGAACGTAAATCCTTTCACATGAAAAAATAATTCTTCAAATCGGTTCATAATTGATGTATTATGTGGTAACAAACATTAAAAAAAAATACAACCGAATTGAGAACCTCCTCCGTTTTTTAGAGTTGGTTAATGAGTAGAATTGGCCTTCTGATCATTAAATATGTTTAACAGGAAGATTTAGGCAGGCGTGCATACTACGCTAGAAAGAAAAGGGACGAGCAGGCGGCCGCCAACCAGTACCACGGTCTCGGGGTGTGGTGCGGGATAGAAGTTCAAGGTAAGGGTTTCATAATATCTGAAACGACTTAAACCGTATTCGCGTATTTAGCTTAGCATTAGACCTTTCCTACTAATGAAGAAATTTTCGTTTCAAATGTAAGTATTGAAAGTTACTTCTTTTTTTGTATTTTTGCAAATTCCGGGATCAAAAATTCAGATAGCTCTACATGAAAAACTATAAAAGTTATCCACGCGGGAGTTTTACTCGGTCATTTCTTGCGGAATACTCTATGCCCTGGCTAAAAAAAATAACATGTCCGATTTTCAGGCAAAAAAACACACTGCGTCCCCTTTACGAACGTATAAATAAAAAAAAGATAGAATTATACCTATTATTATATTATTTAAGATTACGGACAGCTCGTGGTAATAACAGCTGCACGGGTCGATCTTGCTGAGGTCGGTCTGCGGATAACTTGACATACCGACACTCCTCCGTACCTCGAAAAGCACGTTAAGCCGTTGTTCCCGGCAAAAATAGTTGGGAAAAGGCTAAGCAGATGATGAAAATAATATTAGTTAAGATTAAGGTTTAGAACTCATTCACGAAGATACAAAGCTATTTTCATTTTCAGGGTGTTGTCATTTCCTGCGACTACCACACAAGGACGGGCCTAAGTACAAAGTGGGCAATCCTTTAGCTAAGGACTTCTTGGAGATGTTCAGTCAGAACGTGCTCTCCGCTCAAGGGAATGACGCTGAAAAGGTCAGAACTAGGGAAACAATACTTATATGCTTTCAGATACAATTTTAATACAAATGTTCATTATTATTTAAAGTGCCTGTTACGCATTAGTTTTAGCTTTAATCGTTTAATTTTGTTTTTAGGGTTCCGAACCTGTATATGGAAAATCGGAACCCTTATAGGATCCGTCTGTCACAGCCGATTTTCTCCGAATCTGCTGGACCGATACTTTTAAAATTTGGTACACGTATAATCTTCTGTGACCCAAACATGGCCGTGTAACGAAAATTAATTAATCTTAAAAATAGGGTGTAGAGGAAACTATAATACTTAGAGAAAAAACATTGTTCCGTGTGACATATCAAATGAATTGTGTATTGTGAGGGTTTCGAATATATATGATTTATAATTTAAAAAATATATTTTTTTAATTTATTTAAGGAATTAGATGAAAAATTACCAACGACCATTCCCACCCCCTTATCTCGGAAGCTAATGAGTCGAAAATTTTGAAAAAATACAGTTTATTGTTATTTTTTCTACCTGCATTTTTTATTTAATATGGGTTTGCTCTTGACTCTAGTCTAGGTCATAGATGACAGAGACAAAGTCGACGATGGAGCGAGCTTACCCAGAAGAAGCGTGTTCATTCTATTTTTGATGAGATTAGGGTTGTATGCGTTTGGAAACACAGACGCAGGCAGAGAGTTCCACTCCTTTGCTGTGCGCACTATAAAAGACGTTTGGAAACGTTTCGTGCGAATTGGTGGAATAGCAACAAGGCATTTGGTGTTTGTTAACTATAATCATGCCGTACTTTGTGAAATTGTCGTTTTGCAACTTCGAATCAACTTTATTAGTTAAAGGTCATCAATGAATACAATAATTGACTTAGAGTTTCCTTATTCCTCCAAAGTTACCGAATAATTACTTGGTCAGATTTAAGTGACAGTGTGCAGACCGCATTGCTTGCAGAAAGATGGTCGAATGATTTTGGAGTAGAGAACGCATACCTACCGAAGGGCTTCACACTGTACCGGGTAAAATGGGGTAGATAGAAATAAAGGGGTAAATAAAAACGAAACTTTGATTAGAATTTTCACGTTATTTAAATGTTGTTTGCAGCAATGAAGAACTCCATTTTTTTAATGTTTGTATTCTTTGTGAGAAACCATTAATATAGTATTTACCTAAGTGAAAATTCCAATAACATGCAGTTTCGTTTTTATCACCCCTGTATTTCTCCACGCCGTTTTACGGTACTGTGAACCTGATGAAAGTCGCGGGATCCGCTGAATGCGTCGATGGAGTATTTCCAGCAGAAGACGTCTTTCGGCTGAAATGATGATGATGATTTTTCATCGACCTCTTGTTCGCTCATAGGTGCTTACATTCGGTCGCATGATGTCGTACTGGCGAAACAACAGGGAGCGCATTCTGAGCCAGCAAGTCGTGTGGCTGCCGGACGAGCTGCTTCCTCCGGCGTTACGCGGCGGATTGAAGAAGTACGGCGCCATCATACCGCAGGTGGTGGTCTGTGGGACCCTAACCAGACGGTAAGTGTTATTACTAGTGTTCGGAGTAGGTTGAGTATATTCTGAACCAGCAAGTCGTGTGGCTGCCGGACGAGTTCCTTCCACTGGCGTTACGCGGCGGATTGAAGAATACGGCGCCATACCGCATACCGCAGGTCGTGGTAGGTGGGACGCTGACGAGGCGGTGAGTGTTATTACGCTAAATCAACGCATGAAAGAGGCAGGGTCCGACTGTCCATATAGTATACATATAGGAGGCGTTACCCAGCCGGGCCCTAACCTTTGCGGAACCCCCACCGGCCGGCTGCGCGGCCTAGCGCCCGTATCTTGCGACTTACATTTAAAGTAGATAGTTCATCTAGGGTGCATACATTTTCGAGCTCACTTCGCTCGCTCTTGCATTCCACATTCTCTCAGTTCTTAACCTTTCTTGTATGAGTCAAAAAGTCACTATATTTCTATGTACTTTTATTTAAGAGCGAATGGTTGATAGAAAGTCAGACCTATAATCCGATGTGGAGTGTAACATTTTTGTGAGCTCACTCCGCTCGCCCTTGCATTTGACTAACTCTAGGTTTTTAAGCTTTCCTGCATCACTCAACGAGGTTACTTCAATTGAAGTATACAATATAATATGTATTTGATTTTTTCGGACACAAAGCTTTAATTTTTTATTTGTTCGGCAGCGCTAGCGAGCCAACATGGATGACAGCCAGCAACGCCCACAAGGAGCGCGTGGGCTCCGAGCTGCGCGCCATGGTGCAGGCGCCGCCCGGGCACAAGTTTGTGGGCGCTGACGTCGACTCACAGGTACATAATTATTTTTTTCTTCTTCTACTTCTTTCTAGCCTATAATGCACCCTTTTTCACATAACTCTGTCCTTTGTGCGTAATTCATTTATTTAAAAAAAACTTACCTACTCTAAACGGAGTGCTACAATATTATAGCTCGCTTTATATATATCTGTTCAAAAGAAAGAAATATCAGAGACGGGGTGAGTAAAAATCGAGCTCGCTTCACTTCTTGCATTGCCGCTTAAGTCAACGAAGTCGAAGAGTCAAATTGTGTACCGCATTTATCATGCAGGCCAATTCTTTGTTAAGGCAAATAGAGCTCATCCCGCTGTCTTCTTTAAATTAAATTAAATGGGGCTTTCTTTTTATTCTTTCAGAATATTTATTAGGTTTCCGTAGGATAACCAACGGAACTCTATATTATTAAGCCTCCGCTATTCGTCCGTTCTTCCGTCTTGTCTGTCAGCGGTCTGTATCTTTCAAGAACCGTAATAGATTGATAGTTGAATTTTTTACATATTTCTATTGCCGCTATAACAAGAAATAATAAAATTAAATTAAAGGGGGAGCCCCCTTTAATTTAATTTTATTTTTCATAAAAGAAATGGAAATGTTTATGGTACGGAACCCTTTGGGTGAGAGTCCGAATTGCGTTTTTAAATATAGATTTTAATCACTTAATTTTGTTGTGTTGTTTGTCTTGTGCGAGTCCTAAATAAACTTTTTGTCTCTCCACTTCCGTACTAAAAAGCCTATCATCTATATTTACGAAGGAGTAATACTTATGTATTTTCTGGTGTTATGGAGCTATGGGTTTCAGGAGCTATGGATAGCAGCCCTGCTAGGCGACAGCACGCTAGGCTTGTGCGGCGGCAGCGCGTTCGGTTGGGCCGTGCTCGCGGGCGACAAGAGCCGCAGCACTGACCTGCACTCGCTCACCGCCAGCGCCGCCGCCGTGTCCCGGGATCACGCTAAAGTTATTAACTATGCCAGGATTTATGGTAACAAGTCTTTCGATTACTTATTAGGAGAGTGAACTTGCCCGAACAAAATTGATTTACATCCATACACACATATCAACTCGGAAAGGGATCGTCACCGTTTCGTCTTTATCGCAGTACTGCTCCGAGGCGAGGCGATTACGCTACGATACCGATGAGTACGTGCGTTGCAGTAGGGAGTTTCATACAAAGAATACTGCCCGGCTCGAGTTGATACGGTGACGATCGGATGATCCCTTTTCGAGTCTACGTAAGATTCAGTTGAAAACTAGCGTCAGGCAACTCCCAGCTGTCTGGCATTTTGCTGAACTGGACATCTAATAAAGATCTATTACAATCTTGCGGAGTTTGCAGTTATCCGGTGACATACATTTAATGAGCCACTGACAGGCTAAAGCCTCATTCTCCCTTTTCCACTCAATTCTATTTTCTAGTAGTGCGGGCCAGTCCTTTTGAACTCACAACTTTAAATTTCCATTTTTAAGTATAATCATACATTGATAATGGAGCCTTTAACTTACAGGAGCCGGGCAGAACTTCGCAGAGAGATTGCTCAAGCAGTTCAACCCTACCATGACGATATCGGAAGCGAAGAGCAAAGCCGCTAAGATGTTCACCTCCACCAAAGGCAGGCGCGTGTACCAGCTGAAGAGGCAATACATGGAAGGGTTTATGGAGGAGGATTTGGATGAACAGGTAAGGGAACGTACCCATACTACGTGACCCGTTCAGGGGTCTTCACACGCCACGCTTGGGTGACCTTGGGGGAGCTTAGGTTTCAGTCACGTAGTCAATATCCTCTATGGAAATCGCCCACTTTTTTGAGCTACATTCAAATATGGCACGCAGCGTTTAGCGCTTTTCTTGAAAAGAAGAAGATAGGTATATAAGCACTTTTGGCGTCACCGTATTAATATAGCCAAATATGAGCCAAATTATTTCTTTCTTTAATTTTCTATTTGCAAAAGAGTATTTAAAATCATATTTATGAATTAATACGTGAAGACTAGAGGGGGAGGAGGTGGTTTTGGCATATACTACGGGTGGTCACGGAAGGGGGAAGGGGGTAAAAATGGGGTTTAGTTCCAGGAGTGACTGTCTCGTTGGTCATCATTGAGACGCTGGTCATAAAGAACACTTGAGATCGGAAACGCAGAATTTAGTGGCTTGCTTAGTGCCTAGACTATTTAGACTATACTCAGTTTTGATTCTGTGGCCCATAGGAAGCACTTACATTTTTTCGGGACACATGTTTGAGCAAATAAAGTTATCTGAATCTATTACCCTCTACCCCATAAATTAAATTAAAAGTATGAACGCAAAACGACGGCCTATTTTATTTGACAGTGTGCGATTGATTTCCCGGGTCGAAGCGCTTCAAAGAGATATCAGCAAAGTAGAAGGGGAAATTTTCTTGGATCACTTTCTGGGAGTCAAATAAGAAAATTTATAAAGTTTTTTCAACTGTACCATGTGACATATCAAATCAAAGGGCTCATTGTAAGGGTTCAAATTTTTTCTTCAAAATTTTAATATAGTCCGTTCTGAATATAAAAGTTCTCATATATAAAAGAAACATGCGTATTGTTTGCCGACGACGTCTCTATTTTAACATCATGTAACAATAATCTAAATTTAAACCAAACATTAATTTCTATACTTGACACTATAACACTCTGGATGAACGAACACAACCTTGAAATCAACTTCAATAAGACAAAATTAATTGCTTTCCACCCGCGACAGAAAAAACCCATAACTGTAAATTTTGAATATAAAGGATCCAAATTAGAAGTTGTTCATAAATTCACCCTTTTAGGCCTAGATATAGATACGCACGTAGATTGGAAACCACACATCCAAAAATTAAAAACCAAATTGTCTAAATTCGCATACGCCCTCAGAGAAATAAAGAAGACAACAGACCTCAAAACGGCAATGGTAACATCTATGCGTACGCGTTTGCATGGCTTAAATATGGAGTCATACTTTGGGGAAACAGTACAGACGCGCCTACGTTATTTACAATGCAGAAAAAACTAATAAGAATTTTGACTAACATCGAAAACACAGATTCATGTAAACCACATTTCAAAGAGTTAAACATTTTAACACTACCCTGTCTTTACATATTTGAAATTTGTAAATTTGTTCGGAAATATCCACAATTTTATAGCAAAAGAGGAGACATCCAAACAAAAATCCAACTTAGACATGAAAATAGATTGAATTTACCAACTTCACGATTAAAAATGCACTCCTCTAGTACGTTTGTTATGTCCATAAAAATATACAATAAATTACCTGAAAACTTAAAAAATACAAATATAAATAATATCTTTATCAATAAATTAAAACGTTTTCTCATAGACAAAAGCTACTACACTATTGACGAATACTTAAAAGATAAATTTTAACTACTCTTTTTAACTACAATAATAACTAACTACTATAACTGCCTTTATTTTATTCTTAATTCTAAGTATCTTAAAAAAATTATTAAAATTATTCCAATTATTTAATTAAAATGACATAAGTATAATGACTAATAATAAATTTACAAAAAATATAAAAATTTTATACAATTCTACATTAAATTATATATATGTATATATAAATATGCAAATACTATAACATTACACTCCACAAGACTCAGTGAAACTGTAAATATGTATTTTTATTGATTATTGATTATATATATTATATAAAATGAACATGAAGTAAACCGTAAAATTACCATGCAATATCTTTAATGTTATGTTCGTCTTCAGTATATGTTAATTTAAAATGAAGCTTTATATCTAGAAAAATAATGAATAACTTTTTATAAAAGGAATATAATATGAACATGTAATTAATACCTACTTATATACCTAATTTTTGAGGTTTTCTTTCCCTTATTTCAAAAAAGCGCTCTTCATCCTCTCCTCTATATAAACTATAACTTTGATGTGCCCGACAGGGTCCATAATTGGTTCTACTTTAAGACTTACCAACTGTTGTACATTACATTATGGAATGCAATAAAGTATTGAGTATTGAGTATTGAAGTTCTTCAAGAAAATAGATGAAAATTGACCTCCCCCTTATCTCCGAAACTAATGGGCCTTAAATTTAGAAAAAAGCAGATATAGGTTACAGGAAAACCTATAAGACGTCTATGATTTTATAAATCATTATTTTTTTAATTCGTTCGGAACCCTTTGCTCGCGAGTTCGACTCGCACTTGGCCGGTTTTTATCGGTTAAACAGAAGACAATAAGTTAAACTTGCTTATTCCAGGTTGTCGAGATGACGAGTTACCAAGCGATGCGTCTGGCCAAGATGAGCGGGAAGAGAGTGGAGGACATGTTCGAACGGCCCAAGTGGATCGGCGGCACCGAGTCCGACATGTTCAACAAGCTGGAGGAAATCGCAGGTATATTAGCTTAAAAATCTATGTTTTAAGGCCTGTTCAGATCTTCGCGATAGCCGCTACCCAAAACGGTAGCGAAAACCGAGTATACGGTAATCCTATTCAAACGTAAGCAAATATCGGTAAAGCTAACACAAGCGAAACATGTTTCTATGTATTCGCTGTGTAAATAATTCCCTTAGTGATTATAGGGAGGAATTTATTTGCCGCTGCCTCCGCGCCGCCGCTGTGGTGAAACCTGTTTCGCAAAGTAAGTCTGTACCTGAGCGGCTTGGAGATACTGGTTTCTCAGGTTGGCACCCCACGAAACCTAGCGAAATTATTAGCTGCCGCTCTTGGTAGCGAATACAGCGTAAGTCTGAGCAGTGTTGATGCGGAATTGGATCGAAAGAGTCACCGCAGCCCTGGAACGCAAAGGGCATTATGATGGGTTTTAATCAGTAAGAGTCTGACACGCCCTTCCGCTTCACCTAGAGCGGAAGAAGTAATTTTATGATTTCACAACCATATTAAAAGGTCTGAACAGTCCCAAACCATCATCAATGTTATTTTAAAGTTATTTGTTTCTTTTGATTGACCGTTTCGATTGGTGTTATTAAAATACAGGTGTTGTTTTTTTTGGTATTTCAGCTTTCGATTCCGAATACAGAATTACTCATAAAAAAAATGTTACGTTTGAGTTTAATTTCAAACATGAATATTTTAAATACTTTTCCTCTTTATGTATAATCTATTCCAATATTAACCAATATTATAAATGCGAAAGTTAGGATGTTTGTTACTTAATCACGTCAGACCGCCTGAAGGGATCTTGATGAAATTTGGCACAGATATAGATTATAGTCTGGAACAACACAAAGGCTACTTTTTCCGAAAGTATGTTCCTTTGGGATAACTTTCGAGGCGCCGCCGACAGCTAGTAAATTAACAAGCAGTTCGTTTTCTTCAGATTCCGAGGCCCCATCCACAGCATTCCTATCTGGTCGGTTGTCTCGTGCGCTAGAGCACGCACAAGGTCGCTGGGGAGGCACGAGACTCAACTGGGCCGTGCAGAGCGCTGCCGCCGACTTCTTGCATCTCATGCTGGCCAGCATGGCTCATCTCGCGCCTAAAGCCAGGTACATACAGCGCTCCTGTGAGGTAGCTTGTCTCGTGCGCTAGAGCACGCACAAGGCCGCTGGGGAGGCACGAGACTCAACTGGGCCGTGCAGAGCGCTGCCGCCGACTTCTTGCATCTCATGCTGGCCAGCATGGCTCATCTCGCGCCTAAAGCCAGGTACATACAGCGCTCCTGTGAGGTAGCTTGTCTCGTGCGCTAGAGCACGCACAAGGCCGCTGGGGAGGCACGAGACTCAACTGGGCCGTGCAGAGCGCTGCCGCCGACTTCTTGCATCTCATGCTGGCCAGCATGGCTCATCTCGCGCCTAAAGCCAGGTACATACAGCGCTCCTGTGAGGTAGCTTGTCTCGTGCGCTAGAGCACGCACAAGGCTGCTGGGGAGGCACGAGACTCAACTGGGCCGTGCAGAGCGCTGCCGCCGACTTCTTGCATCTCATGCTGGCCAGCATGGCTCATCTCGCGCCTAAAGCCAGGTACATACAGCGCTCCTGTGAGGTCGCTTGTCTCGTGCGCTAGAGCACGCACAAGGTCGCTGGGGCGGCACGAGACTCAACTGGGCCGTGCAGAGCGCTGCCGCCGACTTCTTGCATCTCATGCTGGCCAGCATGGCTCATCTCGCGCCTAAAGCCAGGTACATACAGCGCTCCTGTGAGGTCGCTTGTCTCGTGCGCTAGAGCACGCACAAGGTCGCTGGGGAGGCACGAGACTCAACTGGGCCGTGCAGAGCGCTGCCGCCGACTTCTTGCATCTCATGCTGGCCAGCATGGCTCATCTCGCGCCTAAAGCCAGGTACATACAGCGCTCCTGTGTGGTCGCTTGTCTCGTGCGCTAGAGCACGCACAAGGTCGCTGGGGAGGCACGAGACTCAACTGGGCCGTGCAGAGCGCTGCCGCCGACTTCTTGCATCTCATGCTGGCCAGCATGGCTCATCTCGCGCCTAAAGCCAGGTACATACAGCGCTCCTGTGAGGTCGCTTGTCTCGTGCGCTGCACGCACAAGGTCGCTGGGGAGGCACGAGACTCAACTGGGCCGTGCAGAGCGCTGCCGCCTGCAGAAAATAATATACATATGTAAATAGTTGGGTTGGGACAAAGCTAGACAAATTGATTGCCTCTGATTGCTTCGATGTGAAGTTTTTTCTAGACTTTATTTCTATTTAAAATTGTGATTTAATTGTTTTTTTTTTCTACAGGTTTTGCCTCAGTTTCCACGACGAGGTCAGATATCTAGCGTCAGACGAATGTAAATATGAAACTGCGCTGGCGCTGCAAATAACGAACTTACTGACTAGAGCGTTTTGTTCACAAAGGTAAATATACTCTATTGATTGGTACAGGGTACAATAAATATGGTTGCCAAGTTCAAGGTAGCTGTTAATAGTGGCACGGCATAGTACAAATTTGTTTGACACTATGCATTAAATTTTTGTGTCAAACTATTCATACTACAAAATACATTGACATCACTATTGGGAGCGTGCAGGAGCTAATAGTGGCAGCACAGAAGTATCAATACCAAATGTCAAGGATTTATAACCACTAGATGGCATTTTCTACGCCATGCACGTTACCTACTTGCGGGTAATTACTCGGCAATAGTGATGTCAGCTAACTTCAAAGTCAAATCATTTATTTCAATACCCAATGCTTATAAATCTACCTTTCTTCTATTTCAGAGTCGGAATAAACGATCTTCCGCTATCAGTAGCGTTCTTTACGGCGGTAGAAGTAGACCAAGTATTAAGAAAAGAGTCGAACCTCGACTGCACAACACCTTCAAATCCTCATGGCTTAGAGAACGGCTACAGGATCCCTAATGGAGAATCTTTGAATATATTTGAAGTGTTAGAAAAAAGTAAATTGAATAAATTTACTGATTAACATGTTTTTGCCTTTTGACGTTACTCGCTTAGGTGTTGGATTTTGTTATATGAAATATACCAAAAATATCCAACCAGACGACGTACATATCGCTCTTTCTTTCTAGGAAAAGGCCTCTCCTATTCCTTCCATTTCTCGAGGAAGCCATCCGAGACTCCACCATTTTCTCCTTGTTCTGTCGCGACCCCGTCTTGACGCCTAGTTAAAGCTATGGGCCTTTAACTCCTTATGTAAGATGGCATACCTTACCTTTTCCAAAAGAACCAGATGCAATTCAATATAGAAACTTAAATTCCATCCTTACTAATTTTTTAACTTGTCAACACAACACAGCGTTATAAGCTGTACAGCTCACGCAATGATTTAATAAATATGAGCTCGGCATCGGATTGGCATCGCTTCAACTCGAGCCTTGACGCCATATTTTTATGAAACTCTACACTGCAATGCGCACTGGAGTGTGGTATGTGTTGCAGTGTGGAGTCGGCGATACTCAACCTAGGAGTAAGCTGGTAAATAAGCCAGTCCAAAACTTTCTTCAGAGTGTCGTGCCTCCATTTCCGAAGCCATTTTTTGAGGAGCTATGGCAGCACAGTATGACACTCTGTTTGATGCGCTGTTGAAGAAGTGTCGATGATGCGTGGGATACCGTAAGATGCTGAGATGCTGCGTGCGATTTATGGCCGTGCTGAGTCATGAGAATATTTGGCTGCTCTGTAGCGTGATATGGAACGAATTAAACGTCAACGTGAAGACAACACTGCCGTCTGTCATTTATTGCGTTCCAGCTCAAACAGAATAACAGACTTTAATACATTTGCTTTGCTAACAACGTTTTTCCATTAAATTTTTCATAAAACATAACATTTAAAACTTTAAATAATAATTTTGTGATTTGCTATAAAATAATCCTACATTTTAAAGATTATTTCTCTTATATCAGACGTGAAATGATTTTATGAATAAATCATCTATATAAGTGACTAACAATCACTTAATGCTTATAATACTTGTAAAGTGTGTGGTTGGAACGCTACTATCTCTCTAACCTATTAACTATTTTTGGAAAAAAAGCGCGGGAAACTTTCAACTTGGCGGACGCGTATTTTTTGAATGAAAGTTGAAAATTAAACCGTGTAATATAGGATCAGTAGCAGTAGTTCTAGCGTTGTATTTTCTTTTATTTATAGTTTTAACTTAGTTTGTCGTTTATTCTTCGGTAGTGGTAAGTTTTTTTAAATATTTATACATAGGTAGTTTGTAAGTATGAAAGACCCGCCCGATCCGGGGGACTTAGTTCCCCCGGCAGGCGTTTTTGTAACAATTAATTCAAATGAATCGGGCATGGATACCGATGGTTCATCTTCGGCTCGTAATTTAAAAAGGACTCGGGTACATTTGTGCAAGCATTGCAATAAACGTCGCCGTACCCGCAAAAATCATGGCTCCGAAACTTCCGGTTGTAGCTGTGATTCGAAAGTTGATGAATCAGTGCCTGCGAAAATTATGCCTTCATATACTCAAGATATTACACCTCTTATCCCGGCTCCTTCTTTGGTTCCTGCCACTCAGATTGGCAGAACAAATTATGAAAAATCAGATAGCGCGCCTTTTTTGATTCATGTCCAAAAAACATTTACGGCTCCAGATGAAGGTACGACACTGCACCCCATCACTTTTGGTAAGTTCCTAAAACACAATGAATTCAAAAATATTATTAATGGAAGCGTCAAAAAAATTGGACGAAATAAGATTTCACTTTCTTTTTCGAATTACCTGGATGCAAATTCTTTTATTGCACATGAGAGTCTGCAAAAATATAGCTACAAAGCTTTTATACCAACTTTTAATGTTACCCGAATGGGTTTGGTCCGTGGTGTTCCTGCGGAATGGTCTCCTGAGGAAGTTATTGACAACATAACAGTACCAGTTGGATGCGGTCCAATATTGAAAATCAGACGACTAAATTTTAAGACCACTGTTGATGGGACAACCATCTGGAAACCATCTCAATCCATAGTTGTCACTTTTGATGGACAGGTTTTGCCTAAGAGAATATTTATGTGCTATAATGCTTTACCTGTAGAATTATATATTTTCCCTACCATACAGTGTTTCAATTGTTGTAGGTTTGGTCACACCAAAATTCAGTGCAGGTCCAAACCTCGCTGTTATAAATGTGGCCAAGGCCACTCTGGGGACAGTTGTGAAAAAGATCAAGATACAGCTTCTTGCTGTCTTTGCTCTGGATATCACTTTGCAATTAATAAATCTTGCCCAGAAATCTCTAGACAAAAATCTATAAAAAAATACATGGCTCAAAGTTCAGTTTCCTATGCTGAAGCAGCTAGAGTTCATCCTCCAGTGACTAAAACCTATGCTGATACTCTTTTATCCTCTCCTTCCCAAAAATTTGCAGATACCCCACTAATTTCATCCCCTAATCCTTCAAATAGTTATAAGAAGACTGTCTTCCTGAAACCACGATCACCTCCAAAACAGGTGCATGGATATAATAAAGAAGCCCACAATGCTATTGTTAGAGATTTTGCCATACCTCAGCCTTCAAATGGCTGTGCTCTGACTAATAATGTTAATAATGAAATAAAAGACACAAATTTTTCCATTAATGATCTTCTTTCTGCTTTACACAATCTTCTTTTCCAGTTCAGCATGTCACCGTCCAACGCCGCCCAATCTTTCAATTTACCTCAATTCATTCATAATGGACAAATCCAAAATAATCCAGTGGAACTGTCGCAGTCTAATAAACAAAAAGAGTGATGTCATACATCTATTAAACAAATACGAGCCATTTGTCTTTGCTTTAGCAGAGACTTGGCTAAAATCATTTCATATTTTTAAAATTAATGGTTATTTAACCATTAGAGAGGATAGATCTGATGGGTATGGTGGTGTAGCTATACTTATTAAGAATTCTATCCCTTTCTCCACTATTGCTTTACCACCTCATAGCGAGGAAGTATCTATTGTAGCCATTAAAGTGTACCATACTTGTCTTGTTTCTATCTACATTCCTCACCCTTCTTCTTCTGTTCTTCAAGAGGTGAATAATCTATTTTCTTCTCTACCAAAGCCGTTCTTGGTATTAGGGGACTTTAACTGCCATCACCAATCATGGGGCTGTTCAACATCTAACAGTTATGGGGATGAATTACTAGATATAATAGACTTACACAACTTGTGCATCTTGAACTCAGGTGAAGCCACACGTCGGTGTGCTCCCAATCAAAACCAAAGTGCAATTGACCTTTCCATCTGTTCTCCAAGCTTAGCATCATCATTAACTTGGAATACTCTAACCACTACTTATGGTAGTGACCATTTTCCCATACTTATTTCATATCCTCTTTCTAAACCAAATGCACCACTAAGGAGATCAAATTTAAAACATAGAGTACCAAATAGAAATAATAATGACTGGTACAAATTCAGAGACATTGTTGACAGTAAGCTTTGCTCTTTGCCTGTCATTTCTGATGACAATGAAAATATTTGTGCAGAAGCTTTAGCACACTTATTAATTACAGCGGCAGATGAAGTATTTCCGGTAAAAAATAAAAATATTAGTACAATCCCTTCACCTCCATGGTGGGACTCGGAGTGCACAGAATTGATTAACAAACGTAAAGAGGCTGAATATAATTATAACTTGGATATGTCTGATGATAATTTTGAAATCGTTACTAACCTAATTAGTAAAACTAGTAAACTTTTCAAGAAGAAAAAATTTGAGTCTTGGCGTAACTTTTGCACATCAATTTCACCGAATACTCACCCTACAATTGTCTGGCGCAATATTCGCAGATTTAGGTCCATCTATAATAACCCTGCTCTTATTCCTGATTCTTTAGCCAGCGACTTCTTAAATAAATTGGCTCCTCCTTGGGTGCCTGAGGCTATCGAACTTAATTTGCCTCTTGCATCCAATAACCATGATACTTCTGTAATGCTAGCAATGCCATTCACTCTCAATGAATTTAAGGGTGTTATTCATAAAACTAAGGATTCCGCACCGGGCATTGATGGCATCCCATATTCCTTTTTTGCTAATTTAAATGACAACTTCCTCAGTTATTATTTAAAGCTTGTCAACACTATTATGATTACTGGACACATCCCTGATGAATGGAAACGTCAAATGGTGTTGCCATTCCTTAAACCAAATAAAACTCCATCTGATGCTTCTTCATATCGTCCCATAGTTTTGTCTTCAGTTCTAATGAAAATAGCGGAACACTTAATTAAAAATCGCCTAGAATGGTATGTTGAAAGTAAGGGCCTTTTGGCAGATTCACAATATGGCTTTAGAAAAGGTAAAAGTACCACTGACTGTTTAAGTATTTTGATATCAGATATTCGGTTATCCTTCTCTAAAAATCAGTCCACCGTAGCAGTTTTTCTTGATATTAATGCGGCTTATGATAATGTTGTATTATCAATTTTACATAATAAATTAAAAGTCTTAAAAGTTCCATCGAATTTATCTAATTTCATTATTAATATCCTAACTGCACGCTCAGTTAACATGCTGATAGGAGATCATGAGGTATCTCGCCTTGTTTGGAGAGGTCTCCCACAGGGTTCTGTGCTCAGTCCCCTTCTATACAACATTTACACTTTTGATATGGACTCGTCCTTAACTAACTATGTTAAGGTTCTACAATACGCCGACGATTTGTTACTGTATTCGTCAAGTCACTCTGTTGAACAAGCCAGCTTTAAAGTCAATTCTGCTTTGTCTACTCTGGAATCATGGTTACATTTGAATGGCTTGGATTTATCCACGTCTAAAAGTGCGGCTGTTTTATTCTCCCGGAAAAAAAAAAATATTCCTTTAGTAAATCTGATGTATGAGGGAAGACCTATTCCAGTAAAAGATAAATTCAGATATCTAGGTGTAATATTAGACTCTAAATTAAGCAGTGTTCCCCATTGCGACTATATTGTAAACAAATGTGAAAAACACTTAAACATGCTTCGATGCCTCTCTGGTGTATGGTGGGGTGCTCATCCGTTTTCTTTAAAACTTATTTACAACGCAATCATCAGAAGCACTCTGGACTATGGATTGTTTGTTCTGGAACCTGGCAGTGTTATGGCTTTTAAAAAATTGGATCGCATCCAGTCTAAAGCTTTACGTATTATTTCGGGTGCTATGAAGTCGAGCCCCATTAATGCGCTCCAAGTCGAATGCGGGGAAGCTCCCCTATATATTAGAAGACAATTTCTATCTGACAAATACTTGTTCCGGATTCTTCAGCTCTCAACTCATCCTCTTATTCCTAACTTGGACACTTTAATGTTGCAGATGGAATCATCAGATTATTGGTCCCATAAACGTGCTCCTTGTTTAATTGTCAGCTACAAAAAATTCCTTTCACTTTCTTCTCCTATTCACAGTTCCAATAAACTCCCCATATTCAGCAGTAGTTACGAGAGTTTACAATTCAGTCCCAAAATAACATTTGACTGTGTGAGTAAATCAGATCCCGGTTACCATTTAAATTTTAACCATTTTCTGACTGAACATTTAGAATACCACCACATCTTTACCGACGCTGCCAAACATACTCCGACGGGTTGTGTTGGAATAGGTACTTACCATTCTCAATACAACATCGTACAAAAAACAAAACTACCTCCGGAGACTTCCGTTTTTACAGGGGAATGCTTCGGCATTTTAAAAGCCATAGAATATATTAGTCTTTTAAAGCTCAAAAAAGCTATAATTTTTACTGACTCTCGAAGTGCTCTTCTAGCCATCAATAAATCCCCTTATGAAGATAAGTCGCAGCTGTCCATAATTTATTCAATAAGAGAATTTGCATCCAGAATGATCATTGAGGGTAACATACTACAATTTGCATGGATTCCGGCCCACGCTGGAATCCATGGCAATGAAGTCGCTGACGCTCTGGCCGGTGATGCGGTGCATTGTGGGGACTTAGTCCCATATAAAATTTTTACTTATGACCTCGTAACGTTGCCTAAGAGATTTCTTCGGGACACCTGGAAGGTAGCTTGGGATATCAGTAGCAGATCGAAGGGACATTATTTTTCTCTTATTCAACCTGAGATTCCGGAAAAACCATGGTTTGGTAAGGCAAAATTTGGCAAAATGGAATCCTCTGTTTTAATACGGATGAGACTGGGTCATGTTTGTTCCCCTGCCCATCTTGCCAAATTTCATATTATTGACGACCCCATTTGCTTGTGTGGCACAGATGTAGGCGACTTAAATCACATTTTTTTCTCCTGTCCCTTACACGACCGTTCTTCCTTCTTCAGTAACCTCTTATCCCTTGATATTCCTTTTCCTACGTCAATACTGTCTTTACTTTGTACAAATAGTTTTCCTGTATATAAATGTATAGTTTCATTCATAACCTTAAATAATATTAAGTTGTAATTATTCGTCATTGTAATTTGCTCATCCATCATAAATCTGATCCTATGTCCTGTCTTATCCCAAATTCCGTTAAAATAAAATAGTATTATGTTTTTATTAAGTTTCCCTACCTTTATAAACTAAACGTGACATTGGCTAAATGCACAAACCGTGCGAAGCCAAAGAAGAAGAAAAAAAAAAAAAAAAACTATTTTTGTGTGAACGTCGAACGTGTGATACACAAAAAACAACAAAATAAAATCTATAAAATTTCTGTTGAACTTGCTAAATTAATGTTTATAACAAGCAACCATGTCTAAAGTTACTAAAAGGAAACATGTGATGAATGAAGCTTTCTGGGACGACTATGAGCTGCCAAAAGAAAATCAAAGTATTGTTAAAGTTTTGAGGAGTAAAGGCAATAACTTACATGAGGTAAAATACTCTATTTTACTAGAATATAGTAATAGGCAAAGCTATGTAAGCAAGTCGGCCGGCAGCAGACAGGCCTTTCTTTGTTTAATAAAAAAATACTTACCGTTTTTCGAAATGTGAAACATTTTTTTTTCAGATTACTACATCAACCGGCGAGGAATACTTGGTGTCTATGCCAACAAAATTCAGAAAAAATATATGGGTGAAAAGGGGCGATTATATTCTAGTGGAACCAATACCAGAAGGTGATAAAGTTAAAGGAGAAATAGTAAAAATAATGAACAAAGACTCTATTAAATATTATAAAGAAAATAATGTATGGCCGAAAGAGTTTGAGGACAAAAAAGAAATTGATGCGGATGGTGATGATGAACTATTTGTGAACACTAATAGGAAACCAGTGATGAGTTATAGTGAAAGTGATTCAGATGATAGTGACTCAAACAGTGATAGTGATAAAAAATAGTAATTTATTGGCTACAATACATGTTTTTGTACACAAACCGTCGCATAATAGTTTTTATATTGACATTGGTAGACCAATCAGACACAAATCATCTTCTTGAGAAAACTAAGGAAATGTGTTTGGACTTGATGAGAAAAACTTATTTTAAGAATCTATTGAGAATGAAATTCTCCAAATGATATTATTGACATGAAAAATTATGTTTTTTATTTGTGGCTTTACCCCAATAATGCTTTTGAAAAAATTATACTTGAATAAGTCTAGTTCTACCATCTTCATATCAATTGATAAGTACAAGTTAACGGTAAAACAGGGTGAATAGAAACCCAGTGTTGTAACATAAACACAAAACTTTGTTTGGGTTTATTTTAGAACCACCTGTTTCTAACAACGCATAAAAGGTCTATAGTTCAATTAAAAAAAAATTGGAATCTTTGAATTCTGCAAACTATGTTAAATAAATTGATTGTCACTTACTTGAAATCTATACTAATAATTAAGCTGAGCTTGAGAGCTTGTTTGTTTGAATGCATTAATCTCTGGGACAACCAGTGGATTTCTGCATATGATAGCCACATTCATGAGGAAGGCTATACGGGGCTAAAAAATGGTATATTATGCACATCGACGGTGAAGTGCCAATACCTCCTAACTGACATTTTTCGAGAGATTCATTTCTTACAGATTTTAAACTGGCACATTTCCCATGTATTACGTGAAATCTCCGAAGTGTATTTTTAGTTGCAACTGCATTAAATGGTTATTAACTAATTCAATATACTAATTAATTTTCAACTTCTCAAGAAATTATTTTTTTCTTTCAGTTTGTGTAAATAATTGATTTCAGCAGTTAGGAGTTATTGGCACTTCGCCGTAGACATACAAACAAAGTGGTGGGCAAAAGCTTGTTTTAAATAATGTGACAATCCCCTTAATTTTTGTTTGAATTCAACCCATGGTTTCTATTTTTATTTTCCAGAACAAGCAATAGTAAGCAGGAGTTATAACTCAAAACCTCACTGTAATATCAGCTTTAATATTAAATTAATTAAGACTATTCAAAATAGTCGAAGTGTGTTCCTGTTCAAATAAAAATATCTGGTTATATTTTGTTTATGCTTTAATATAACTGCAACATATAACTTTAACAGAAATAACTTCATAACAGTAATTTATTTGAGATCACCAGAAACGCCCATGGTTTCAATTGGAGTAAGTCCATACCCCGTAGCCAACCTAAACTTATATTAGAATATAAAGAGATAAAATTGTTTATTTTTTATTGAAAAAAATAATCTCCAGATATACTGGATCCAATTACAAAAATAGTCTTACTGAGAGTAAGCTACAGTATTGCATGGTTCCTGAACCAGGCAATCGAAAAACCAAGGGTATGGTTTCAGCTAATACCTACATTTTAATGATATTATATTGGATTATACATTCACAATCTAGATTTTTTGTTTGGTTTAATCTTTTGAATGCCATTGCATAAACACATCGGCTTGCCCCTGACGTCAAGCCACAAATTCGCCATACTTTTTATCACATATTTGTGACATTTGGTGTACAGGGCACCCGCTTGCTTGTCATGTGTATGTGACAATGGCGTTCAAAAGGTTAAATTATGCTATTTATCTTGCAGGTTTTCTTTTGATTTAATCATAAAAAGCAATATTGTCAAAAATATAAAATGGTTACTACAGTCAAGCTGTTTGATTTTTTCTTTCTTTTTAAATAAGATGGTACATAACAAACCATTTTTTCTATGAGGGCTTGGTAGGTGCTTTAATAATAAACATAATAATATATTAAATATATAGCCCTTGCAAATACATTGGAAATTTTGTCACAATTTATTCTTCTTTCACTTAATTTAAATATAAGAGGACAATCTCAATTTTCTAGTGAAGTTCCTAAATCAGTTCATTTAATATCCGCATCAATATCATCTGCCATTATGTATTCATAAATTCTTTTGATAAGTTCGACAGACTTTACTTTGGACCATCCATCAGTTTTAGTGATCAGTTTTGCCTGTCCATCTTTGATAAACTCCAGAGTCAATTGTTTCAAGGCATTTGCAGAGTGTAGGTCAGCCAGCTGTAATGTTTCTATTGCATTCTCAACAGTCAGTTTCTTATGCAAAGCTTCCTCACAGAGACTCTTCAGCCGGCTGAGTTGATAGTAATCTGCTGCAGCTAGCAGCTTTTCTGGTATTTCATCAACTCTTGGGGCTTTGTCACTATATATAAAAGTAAGTACTTCTCTGAGGACTTCAGACTCAAGTGGGGACTCAACAACATTAGTGTAGCATTCAGTTGTGTTGTGCTCAAAATGAGCCTTCAGCACAGCACTTCGGCTGGCTAGAACTGCCTTGTGAACCTTATATTCTACTTCCTCTGCAGATTTCATGGTTACATCAGAAAACAAACCATTGTTGAGTAAGTTTTCGAAGTCATTACTCAATTGCGCTTCAGGAACGTTGGAGCGATCTACTTTTATATCATTAGTGACCATAAACTGGAATTTCAGTCTTAGACTACCATCACTAAGCAAGAATATGTCTCTGCCGTCATAACTGGCTATATCTCGCTTGAACAACGTAGCTAAGTACTGCCATTTATTCGCCTGCACAGTATGATATTCCTTTATTACTATAGATCGCTCTTCGAAACGTTTCAGACATATGGTCAAAATTGACTTCAGAAATACGGGAGTTGGAGACAGATAGTAGATTTCAATAATATCATTATCCCTCCCCAAGAATTGCATTTTTAATTGAAATCGTGATTCGGATAAATCTGCCGGGTCCTTCGATTTTTCTGTGCGAAACTCTCTGGTAGTTTTATTTTCTAGTAAGATGATAAAATTTGGCACAGTCCATATTATGGTGTTTATTTTAGTTTGTCCTTCTGTGCGGGTTGTATAATTTATACTTGACATTATAAAGGTAAGAATTTAAACCTGGAGGTAGTGTGTTTTGTTTACGAAAAAAATTATTGATTTACGAGCCTCACACGAATTCAATTTATCAACATGAACTTGAGTGTCAATATCGCAGCGCTAAATGTCAAACAAATAACCAACCTTGGAAAAAATGCTGGAGTCCACCAATTAAAACTCCGCATTAGTGTTGTTCTATACTACTGTACTCGACTAAAATTTGACATTTGTAGACGTTTACAAATCTAATTTTGAATAAACTAATGCCGGCTTTTAAACCTTCCATGAATGCCAAAAGCACATCGTGAAATTGAATTGTTTAAAATTAAAATACAAATAGTTTGTTTTTTACTTTGGGTATACGCGGATTTCCATTTAAGAGAAAGAGCACAAAAATAATAATTTACTGAAAGATTTGGAAATAACACATTCACTTAACATTCTTTGTAAAAGCATCCAATATTTTTTGCTCGACCGACGTCGATATTTTCGCTCTTGGAGTTTTCTTTCTCATTGTTTTGGATAAAGAATTGATTTGACAACACGATTTCGCTATCTAATCTATAATGAACGTGTGATCGTAAAATAATCTTATTGATAAAATATCAGTGATTTATCGTAATGTAATAAACGTTCGATTCATCAAAGCGTAACAGTGAGAGGTGAAGATTACCAAATAAAAAAATCTTATTTTTTGTTCTCGCGACAAATGTTATTTGGTGCTCATTATGGAGGATTATAAGTTTCTATTTAAAGTAGTGTTAGTTGGTAATGCGGGGGTTGGGAAAACATGTTTGGTGCGTCGCTTTACCCAAGGTCTTTTCCCACCTGGGCAAGGTGCTACAATTGGTGTTGATTTTATGATTAAAACTGTAGAAGTTGATGGTGAGAAAGTGAAGGTGAGTTCCTTTTACGCTTGTACATATTTGGTATAAGTATAGCTTCATTATTACCGCCGAAAAGATAACTTTAAACTCGTGTTGTACCTACATGTTTTTTGTTGTTAATATAGACCTTGTGCACATGAATGAGGTATCCTTGTATCAAATTAATAACATGCAATGAAAACTAAGAATATCACAGCCTTTGTGATTTAGTATAACTGTGAGATATTTTTTTCATCTAGGACCTATAGCAAATGTGAAAGTAACTAAATATGTCTAGGTAAATAAAATCCAAAACGATTATATCATAGCTATCTACAGTAACAGAAAACGCTATAATTAAATATTTTCCTGCTTCTGTGCCTAAAGTGATATCATAACTAACTTTTTAAATAAATTGTTACTCACTTTTATTCAAATAGTAACATATTAAAACATGCATTTATCATGATAACATAAATTAACACCATCTAAACTAATATTATAAAGAGGAAAGATTTGTTTGTTTGTTACGATTTGGCTCAAAAACTACTGAACCGATTTTTTAATTCCTGCATCATCAGAAAGCTACATCTTCACAAAGTAACATAGGCTATATTTAATTCCAGAAATAATTAGGGATCCCTACTAAAACTTGAATAACGTAACCCCAGGTGTAAAAAAAATTGTCATAAAATGTCTTTCATCGCATGCGCTGCGAAAACTTTTGATGATACATAAAAATAATGTACTACATAATTAAAGTACTCATTATTACCTAGAAAAAAGTCCCCGAGGCTGTAACTATTATAGTTACGTCACAATGCCCACTTTTTGGTAAAATTATTCAATCAAAGCCCAGTAGGAAAGAAAAAGTGATGATTTTGATATGAAGATATTAATCCTTATCCATTTAAATGTTTTCATAATTAAGGTTGATTATGGAGATGTAAATTACACTTTAAATTATTCAAATCGGACCTTTCGTTTCAAAGTTATGACGGGTATAAAAATGTTCTCTCAATGCTCAAGTAAGAAAAATGTTGCGGTTTGAGTGAACTGGGAAGAATCTTAATGCTGGGTCTGATGAAGTTGAAACATTAATGATTTGGATAAAAAAATAAGAAAAACAAATATTTGGATTTTTCGAAAATAAACCCCTTAAGGGGCGAAAAGGAGTGATGAAGTTTTTAGGGAAGGACATTATGACATTATATATATTGCTTACTTCAATTTACGTGGAAATTGGAATAAACAAATGTGGGATATTTGAAACAGATCTAACAATTTTTGCATAATCAACCTCTGACGGGACGGTGAATAGTAGGCTGATCCTGAGACTGTTGAATGGATATTGTAGTAGTTAATTTTCCGAAACTTGAAGCTTTTGGAGTACCTACTAAATCCGCGCGAGCGAAGTCGCGGGCGAAGTGCTATTATCACTATAAAGTTTGGATCATTAATTGTTGATTTAAATTCATAATAAAATATGCGAAGAGAGAACATCAACAACTTGGATTTATACATTATTTTCCATCTTAATCTTCTAAGACAGGATCACTTCACTAAAAATATTGTTTTTAGTTGCAAATTTGGGACACAGCTGGTCAAGAGAGGTTCCGTTCAATCACCCAGAGTTACTACAGGTCTGCACATGCCCTTATACTGGTATATGACATATCTTGCCAGCCAACGTTTGACTGTCTGCCGGACTGGCTTCGGGAAATTGAAGAATATGCCAACAATAAGGTGCTTAGGATATTAGTTGGTAAGTAAAACATTTCTTAATGATTGCACAAAACATTCCCAGTTGGAGTTTGAGAGACATGATGACTACCCATAACCTGGATGTCTTTAACTTAAAAGTTGTATTATGTAAAATAAGCATGATCCATTTTTGCTTACGCATCATTGTCTACAGGTAACATATTGGCCAAACTGGACACAGTCAATATTAAAAAAAGCATTCAGCTCTTATGCCAGTATTATTTGCACTAAAATAATCATACCTAGAACCAAAATATCATATGTAATTTTATGTGTTTATGAATTTTGGTGAGCCCATTAAATAAATCAATAATAAATTTAATTTTCTGTAAGTATTAGTTATAACAATATTAATTCATATTAAATCCGTAACAAAAGAAAGTGTGATGTACTATTGACATAATATCATAATAATTGAAAAGAGAAAGTACATTGCCTTGTCAGACCTTGTATAATCAGAATCACAGTACAATTTGTATTGAGGACATGACCTTATACAGGAACTTGTCAGTGTGGTCATTGAATCATTTGACCCCAATTCCTGACCAAAGCTGGAACTGATCAATGATTAAGGTTGAGGACATGTGTACATGACATTTAAAGTGTTACTTTCGAACATTTACTGATGGTGTAGAATGTCTAATTTGATTAATGTAAATCAAATTACCCGACTCGAATGTGACATGGTGTGACAGTTCTCACGCTATTCAGTAGCAGGTTGGCACTTAGGCCATGGTTACATTCGTAAAGCGATTGCAATGCTGAGTCCTACATACCCTTCTTAGCATGTATTGTAAATATGACTGGTTGGTCGCATCAAATAGGGAACATGCACGATGTGAAGACTATGCCATCTAGTGTGGAAAATTCGGAACTTTTACGTTATTAATACTTGACATTGACACTTCTGTGCTGCCACCTATAGTTTCTACACGGGCCCAATAACCAACTTGCGAAATGTTTTCCTCAAAACTCCGACCATCGCAATCGCATGGCCTTGGCCAAGCAAATCCTAAGCTTAAAGAAATGTAATAGTCAGAAAACACACTAAAATTACAGGTAACAAAACCGATAGAGAAGACAGGGAGATCCCTAGACACATTGGTGAGGACTTCGCCCAGCGCCACGGCATGTACTTCTTAGAGACATCGGCCAAAGAAGCCGAGAATGTTGAGCGATTGTTTATGGAGATAGCTGTTGAACTAATGGAGGTAAGTCTGTCCATGTCTTCATATCTACATATACATACATAAACTCATGCCTTTTCTCAAGGTTCCTTAGTTTATGCCTACACGCATTCGCATAAACTACAGAACGCCAACTACTACGATCCTAGCATAATCCTTTTTCCTCGTCTACGTTCATACGTTCTTCATCTACATACACGAGCTCCGGTTCTAAGTAGGTACAATGCACTTGACCGTTCTAAAGAACATCACCAATGAGATTGTCTTCCCTCATTTCTACTGCTACATGAAACAGTGCGATGTATTCCCTAAAGGGTAGTTTAGGTTCGATAGTACAGACGCCAGCACATAAAGTCACCCGAAACAAATTTTCCCAATCAACCTTGAACCTAAAGCTTCAGCGATAAAGTTGAAAATCTCTTAAAGAAATTTGACAGATTGTTGTAGATTGATGTGCTGGCATCTGTACATCCACATCTCGCATTCTCTTCTGGTAGGGTAAATTCAATTAAAATCAATGTGCGAGTTCGAACGACTGCCTATCAGACGTCTAACCCAGCAACTACACTACAACCGTGTAAATTATTTACCTGAAAATGTATATTAAAACCTGACGCGAAGTGCGAGGGAGTAACATAGCAAACGCGTTTTCCTATTACGTTATTAACGCGTTTTCGGATACAGACAAATGTCGCCTAATACCTAGTTTTGGTAACGAAAAACCGCAATGTGTGGCAGTTTTATGCATCCGCAAGCGAAAACAGCTTAGTAATACTTTCTCGTCATGACGAAGTGCCATTTTGACGGTTAGAAACAGAAGGAACACTAGGTATTATGCTTATCTTAACGTTCTGATTTGCATGGTGCAGTTATTATTTTATGGTTTACGTCAAACCATAAAACAAAAGAATGACTCATTGTTTTCGATGTATTAAGAAACTTGCTGCCCCGACAGACGTTAAACTGTTACTTCTTAGTTCATATGAAATGCCCATAGAAAAAGAACTTCGTGTTTCCCGAATTTTCAAATGTTCTGGGCATCTTTTGGAACTTTTTTGTTGCTGTAAACCTTTTTCGGGCTACTGACTAGTCATTCGCGTTTATATGACTGGCGAATAAACCTACGAACAGCATTTCATTTTTATTTATATTGTAACTCAAGGTATATACCAAAGCTTCACTACATAGTATGCATTTCATTTTTATTTATATTGTAACTCAAGGTATATACCAAAGCTTCACTACATAGTATGAAACAAAGCCGCTTCCCGCTGTCTGTCTGTCCCTATGTATGCTTAGATCTTTAAAAGTACGCAACGGATTTTGATGCTGATTTTTTTTAATAGATAGAGTGATTCAAGAGGAAGGTTTATATGTATATACATGCATAATATAGTAGAGAAACACTGATAATTTTAAAGGTTTCTAATGTGGTATCGTAAATAAACACATTTTTTTGCGCTTACATTGCAAACGCTGGCTGAACCCTACGATATAGATCAAAATAATGAACTACGTATTGTATACCTTAAAAAGGTCTACAAAAAAGTCCGCGATGGTATATGTCTATCTCTTAGGGCCAACCCACAATAACCATTTTTTATCCTTTACTTTTTACGAGAAATAATGGCTTATTTACGAAGCGATTTTAAGCAATACATCATTAATCCTTATCTAATTAAGTACCATAAATACATTGTGCATTTTATGTAGATCAATATGGCTCTTTACAACATGTAATTTTAATGAATATTTTCGAAGATATTACAGTTAAAATTCAGGGACATAGTGGTTGCGGCGGTACCGGCCAGGGGCCCTATAAATAGCGTTCAAGTTATGTTCTCAAGATGATTTCGCGAAAACACTGACATATGACACAGTTTCAAGTTACTATGCATTAAACCAGAGTTCTAAAACCGTGGTATATTTATAGTATCTTCATTGCACCCGTGCGAAGTCGGGGCGGGTCGCTAGTTAGAGATAAAATCCTTGGCACTTCCCACAATTATTTCCGGCTACGCTAAATACTACGGCGTGGCCGTGAAAAATTATCTGACAATGGATTTTACTTATATTATCTCTAATGGGTATCGAAATGTTTACAGTGTTTAATTAAATAATACTCGTACTGATAAAGTACTTTGGCTAAATTGACACTGAACAAAAAAAACCAGATGTTATAGGTACACCTGAAAATTATTTAGCAAATACTCATACTCATTGTTTCGGCGCTTTTCTGGTGGTCACCATTGTTGATTCTGGCTCTCAGTAGTTGCAGTGTTTGGGAATAGTGTTGCGAGTTAGGTCCATTATAGTCCAGTCATCTAGATTTTACCGCCCGCGGCTCCGCCCGCGTTTTTGTCGAAAATTATCCCATGGGAACATATTTCCGGGATGAAAAGTATCCTATGTGTTATTCCAGACTATAATCTACCTCTGTGCCAAATTTCATCAAGATCCGTTCAGCCGTTCTGACGTGACAGAGTAACAAACATCCATCCATCCATCCATCCATACTTACAAACTTTCGCGTTTATGATAGTAGTAGGATTATGTGTTATATCAAGTTGAACTACAGGGGATGAAAAATATACCAACGTGTAGGGAAAAATCCCCTGATTATCATATTAAAATGTTTAAGCTGCACGTAGATCGGAAAAATAATAATTATGTAATAAAACAAACAAAAAATTTAAAACCCACTTTAATTATTAATAACCGGAAATTTCTGCAAGTTTTGGTGAAAAAAAAATCAGCTTGAGATTTCATAATTCTCTTTGATACGGAGTTAGGAATGCAGGCAAAATAATGCCCTGTTATTTAAAAAAAAAACTATAATATTACCGCTGTATTATTTTGTTGCGGTGTGATTTGAAAAGTTTGCGCATGACGCACACCACATGACTGGGGCCCGGCGCCATTAGACGATCAGCTGATCGTTTGACGAAAAATTTGTTTTTTTTTAAAATAATTGTAAGTAAACGGTGCATTATTTTGCATGCATGCCTAACTCCGTATCAAAGAAATAGGGTATTTTTTCTTACACATTGCTATATTTTTAATCCCCTGCGGTCCAACTTGATATAATATATCACTGGACTTAAAAAATAACAGATTTTGTATAGAATAAGGATATAAACAGTTGAAATAAATAGGTTTTCCCAGCTAAAACACTAGGAAGTGGTGACGGGCGGGCGTTTTGGGGGACTGTCTTTATGTAGAACTTTGACGTTCAAAAAGTGCTGGCACTCAGCCTAATTTGAATAAATGACTTTTTGAATTTTGAATTTTAACTCCCATCTGAACCTTGACCCCAGTACAAACGCGGATCACACGTTTGAATAAATTTGCGCACTGTGTCACAGGTCGATATTGCTACATCCCGTAATTTGGGTGTCACACAAAATAGATTGTTTCACGCTTAAGTTAAAACAAAACGGCAAATTGCAAATACATCGTAAGATTTTGTTACCTACTTGTTGAAATTGGTTGCCATGATATGGGTATCGGAGGAATAAAGAAAATGTCGTGAGAAGTAGGGTATAAGAGTAGGGCAACACCGATGAAATGATGGATATAATGTTTGAAAGATGAAGGGCGTGACTACTGAAATGACGACTAATACAGAAGTGTGATAGAAGAAAATATGTTGTGTCGACCCTAAATTGGTTGGGATAAAGGCAAGAGTATCTACCAGGGTCAAGGTACCGCGGCCCTGGATTGCAAAGGCCAATTGAAGGAACACGGATGGGTTTTCGTTAGTGTCTGACCCTCCATCCCACTCCGCTCAGAACGCGAGGAGTTATTTCATGATTTATCTTCCTCTGACTTTTTATTTTTACGTTCCAGCAAGCAAAATGCAAGGAGCTGCCGAAGTACGACGGCAGCTTAGGACCAATCAACGGCAAGACAACGTCGGTAGGCGACGGTTCATGTTGTCTACGCTCGTAGACGTAACGAATTTATCTTATTGATATTAATAGCTTTTAACGTGCTGCGGTGTTCTTGAAAAGAGCCTTTTTTACAACTATTGAGTAGTTGGCTTCAGAGACGAAAATCGGCAACCTGATCATGTTCTATATTATTGGATCCAGCAGCAAATGATACTGTTACGAGCTTGGGGTTCGTGACAATAAAAACAGCCGATTAAATAACCAAAATGACACTTTAATTTAAAAACACTAATTACAACTTTAAATTCACTAATTATAACACACAAGTTCACCACTGATCACTTTATTCGCACTTGAAGATCGCTTCCGAAGTATTCGCTTGTATCGCTAATCCAATACTGACTCGGTCGCGGAATACGCGCTACTTTTATAGGTCAGTTTATTCTAGAAACTTCCATTCTCGAAACATCTGGAAAGTACTCGTAACTACCGCTGCCGACTGACCAGATACCGAGAAGTCTAGAATGTTCTGGCAAAGAAATGTCTAGAAGGTACTTGACTCTACTAGTTCTTCTACTCGATACTAGATGGCGCTAGTAGTAACTTAATGTACCCGACATTAATTCTGGCGCGTAACACTGCCCCCTCCTTAGACATGCTCGTCCCGAGCATTATCGGTCCCATAATAACGCGCCAGTCGATCCACATGGACGATCTTAGGAGCACTTCTTGTACCTTTCTGTATACGGTAGGTCACGTCGTTAATTTTTGTCACAATCCGGTACGGCCCGTCCCATTTAGCTTGAAGCTTAGGGGATTTCCCTTTACTGCGAACTGGATTGTGCAACCACACTAGTGAACCTTCGTCGAACCCTTTATTGTTCATTTTACGGTCATAACGGGTTTTCAACTTTTCAGACATTTGCTGGCCCGATTGTCTGACGTGCTCATAAATGTCATTCATTTTGTTCCGCAAGTCATTCGCATAATCGGTTATATTGCGTGGGGCATCAGGTGGTATTCCGGTGATCAGATCTGCAGGCAGCCGCAATTCTCTTCCGAAGTTGGCGAAGGCTGGTGTCATCGATGTACTTTCGTGAACAGCACTTCGGTATGACAGCAAAAACGGTTGTATATGCTTGTCCCAATCGCGTTGCCGGTTTTCCACGACTTTTGCCAGGTATCTCTCCAATGTCTGATTAAATCTTTCCACCATTCCATCCGATTGTGGGTGGTAAGAAGTTGTTCTCGTTTTATGAGTACCCATAACTCGACAAGTTTCCTGGAATATTTGGGACTCAAAATTCCTTCCTTGATCGCTGTGAATCTCCAAGGGTACTCCAAAACGACAGAAGACTTCATGAACTAGTTTATCTGCAACTGTTGAGGCTTCTTGATTTGGAATGGCGAAGACTTCAGGCCACTTAGTGAAGTAATCCATTACAACCATGAAATACTTGTTACCACTTTCACTTTCCGGAAAAGGTCCCGCAACATCTAGGGCTATTCTTTCCCATGGTGCACCAACATTGTACAATTTCAATGCACCTCTACTGCGAGTCTGAGGTCCTTTTACAGCCGCACAACTGGTACATTTGCGACACCAGTCCTCTACATCGTCACGACAGTGGACCCAGTAAAACCGTTCTCTTATCTTCAGTAGAGTCCGTTTTACTCCCATATGGCCTCCTGAAGAACCATTATGATACAGCTGTAGGACATTCGGTACTTTTGCTTTAGGGACAACAATTTGCAAATGACAGCTGTCCCCCCGAGCATTTTCCCATTTACGGCACAGGACTCCATCCTGAATCACTAAGCTGTCCCATTGGGCCCAATAACTTTTTGTGATCGAACTCATCGCTGAGACGTCACTCCACGTGGGCTTAGGAGCACTGGCCTTCATCCACTCCAGAATCGGCTTGATGTCCGAATCTTCCTGCTGTGCACATTGTAGGCCTTCCTTCCACTCGTTGCTGAGGTCTGTCTTGAGCATCCTCACAGGTACGTCTTCTTTACCCTCTTGCCTAGTACAATGCTTGCAGGCTTCAGGGCAAGGTCTTCTTGACAATGCGTCTGGGTTGCCATGAGATCTTCGGCTGCGATGTTCCGTCACCAAGTCGTATTCCTGCGGCCGCTTGGCGCTGTTGTTAACCGCTCTACCTTCTGGAGATCGGCTATCTTTCCTTTCCGCAGTTCGCTTAGGGCAACTAGATTGAACGTGGCCCCTTTCACCACAACCGTAGCATCTAGGACGGTACCCTTTAAATCTGTCGCGAACTGCAGCGGCTGCAACCTCCCTGCCGCCGTAGGAACGACTATTCTGACACACAGCTTCCCCTTCCATTGTTCTCTTACGGCAACTAGATCGAAGGTGGCCCCTTTCACCACAGCCGTAGCACCTAGGGCTGTATCCTTCAAAACGGTCGCTAGCTGTAACCGCAGCAACCTCCCTGATGCGATGGGAACGATGATCCTGTCGCACAGCTTCCACCTCCAGTGCATGAGCCAAGGCGTCCTTAAGCGTCCCGTGGTGCCCGAGCCTCACAGCAGCTCTAACTTCAAGGTCGCGGATGCCATCGATGAATGCCTGCACCAGGTTCCCTTCAATGAGCGCAGGTACGGACTGGTATGCTTTTCGTACCAGCTTTTCCACTTCGAGGGCCCACTGCTGCAGGTTTTCACTGCTGCGTTGCACGCGATCCTTGAGCTTCGCACGAAACACATGTTCCAGATGAGCGTCGCCATATCTAGCTTCCAACGCCTCAAGGAGCTGCTCATAAGTCACTTCCTTATCGAGAGCTTCCAGGACAGTTAAGGCCTGGTCGCGCAGGCCTAGGGTGAGAGCAGTCATGGCCTGATTTTTACTCCACCCATTCGCCTTCATAACAGCCTCAAACTGTCTTTTGTAGGCTGACCAGGAAGATGTCCCATCAAACGGCGGCACTTTGAATCCACGTAGCGAAGGTGTAGTAGCTACGGAAGATGCAATTCCATCCCCTACTTTAAGGTTGTCCAGCGTTTTCTTCACGACAGCAATCACGTTGTCAACCCGATTATTCATTTGGTCGATTCGGGTTTCGGCTTCCGTCAGGCGGTTCTCATGCTGGACCACCTTATCTTTTACAACCTTTATTTCTTTGCCGAAAGTGGCGTGGAGATCCTTCATAATGAATATCTGTTCTTCCTGGCGGCGCGCCTGCTCCTCCTTGTCACGCTGCAGCTGTTCTTCCAGCCGCCGGGCCTGTTCCTCCTGTCGGCGGGCCTGTTCCTCTTGTCGGCGGGCCTGCTCCTCCTTGTCTCGCTGTAGCTGTTCTTCCAGCCGACGGGCCTGTTCCTCTTGTCGGCGGGCCTGTTCCTCTTGTCGGCGGGCCTGTTCCTCTTGTCGGCGGGCCTGCTCCTGCAGCATCATCATCAGTGCAGCAAAGTCTGGTGCTGCAGATGCTGGAGCTCCTGTGGACGGACCGGCCTCCATGATCGGCAACTGGCCCTCCGACGTCTGCGGCGTTGTACCTCCAAAACGCCTATGGTCCGTCTCCTGCTGACGTTGACTCCGGGTACGGATACCCTCCGTGTCGTCCTTTGGTAGAATCGGCATGATTTAAATATCCCACTTCTGACACCAATTGTTACGAGCTTGGGGTTCGTGACAATAAAAACAGCCGATTAAATAACCAAAATGACACTTTAATTTAAAAACACTAATTACAACTTTAAATTCACTAATTATAACACACAAGTTCACCACTGATCACTTTATTCGCACTTGAAGATCGCTTCCGAAGTATTCGCTTGTATCGCTAATCCAATACTGACTCGGTCGCGGAATACGCGCTACTTTTATAGGTCAGTTTATTCTAGAAACTTCCATTCTCGAAACATCTGGAAAGTACTCGTAACTACCGCTGCCGACTGACCAGATACCGAGAAGTCTAGAATGTTCTGGCAAAGAAATGTCTAGAAGGTACTTGACTCTACTAGTTCTTCTACTCGATACTAGATGGCGCTAGTAGTAACTTAATGTACCCGACATTAATTCTGGCGCGTAACAATACTTACATTTTGTATTTCAATAATTTTCATGGCAATTGCTTTATATTTTATTTTTCTGGCAGTACATAATATCGGGATATTTTAGGACTACTCAAGTTACCACTCATTACTTTTTGACAGTAGAGGAATTGAGATTTTCTTTTTAACGAATTAGATTTATTTTGAATTACCTATATTTTAGACTTTGTGATTTTTTTATACTCTTTTTTATTCTTGCCAACGAATAAAGGACTGATGAGATTTTTAATTTGTATATTTTGTTTATAATCGATTTAATCTTTTCAAAAACACCGCATCGAACGTGTCGTGTATTTCGTAGATCGGAGGTCATTCCACTCGCTTTAAAGTGCTGTGCCGTTGTCACAATGTCATGACGTTATTATATTGTCATTCGTCAGTCACTAATTCGTGTCAATTCGTAGATGTAGTGTGTCGGTACCATTATATTGCATATCAAGTGTTAATTCTATTTATAGTGTAAAATTGAGACCAAACATAGGTTTACTCGATTCAATGTACATACATGCATAAATACATAACTTTATAAAGACGTCAGCTGAGAATAGTGAAATCTTTGACGGAAATAGTAAACCACTTCAAAATGTTCAATGATATGTTATTAGAGATCTCGTTTCCTAACATACAATTTCTTTATTGAATTATATAATGAAGTAGTTTAGGTTCTGCATTTAATTTAACAGCAGTTACTCTATTATATTGAGCAGTTATAGAATTGTCTAGTAACGATTGCGAAGTGTTTTAGTCGATTCTAATCGATACCATTATTTTTTTATTTGATTATACATTTACATACTTAATGGGTTCAAGTAATTAATTTTGTATCTTCGTGTGAAGAAAGGTAACGTGACGTTAATTGGATTATATTATAAAACGTGGGCATGTAAAGGGGTAATTAGTAGTAATTGCACGTTGTAAATCAATTATCTGTCAAGATTGTTGTTATTCTTCGTTGGTAACGTCAAAACAGTCATGACATTGTCTCAATGTAATCAAGTTATACAATTTTGCTGTTTGCAACTTTTGTTAATATTATTAAAAAAAATAAGCCGGCTTCATAATAATGTGTTGTGTCGTGTCGTGGCGCTTTCTGACCAGGGGTGGATTGTCGTTTGGGAGTTGCTTGACCCCGCTGAGGGTGGGTTTTAGCAAAGTAAACACTAAAATATCAAACCAAACATTTTATTTTCGCAAATTCCTTAATAACTTTGTAAGGTTGTAGACTATCTAAAATTCATGGGCTCTAGCCCCTTAGCCACCTCTGACGCAGTTGATTGGCTGCAAAACTCGTTGTAATATGACGTAGGTCTGAAGTTTGATTGGTTTATACCGCGTCACAACACGACACAGTTATGAACCTGTGGCTGGTGTACATCCTGATTGCTTGTGAAAATATTTTAAAATTATAATCCTGAGTAGTTTGTTTAATTAAATTTATTTGTATGTTAAGGCCGCTAATTTAATTGAAAAAAATAAACAAGCTCGTAACAAACAAAATTGAAACAGTATTTAATTTGTACTTACTATTATTTTGAAGTAATAAGTAATTATAATTTTGAAATACTTCACACAATTTAGAGGGTTTATGAGATCGCCTCTCGGAATGGTTAACTAGATATTGTAGGTTAATCTTACTGAAATACTATTTTGTAGACAGTTGACTAGAATTTAATGTTAGGTACACTAATGTTAAAAGTTAGAACTGAAAGTAATCACAAGAATTACAGAATCAGAGACTGTTTTACTACAGGACAATATGCATGTTTTAAATGAAATTGAAGGTAAGGCACGAAGCTAGATTAACCCCTTAACTAATACTGCAAAATGTGGCAGTTAGGCTAAAACAGATAATTTAAAAAATCTAAGTTCTGTATGGCATGTCATAACTTCAATTTTATTTAAAAAAAGATAGGCTTTACGTGAAACATAGAGAATTGTTGACAAGAATGTTGTACATGTTGTTAGAATAAGGCCAATTTTTGTTACATTCCTCATAGCTAAACTTGGGAAGTTCTACTGGTGGAAATTAATTGACTATCGCATATTTTTTAATGGTGGGATATAATGATAATGTGATCTCTCTAAATCAATCTTAATAAATATTTCGATTGAAGTGTTTTACTGTTAGTCCGGTTATCATAATACTTTTATTATTTTGCTACTACTTAATTAAGCTACATAATAGTGTTTTAGTAAATAGTTAATTTAACTTAGCATTAAACATTATATTTATTATTTTCTTGTTGTAGGTGCCTATTTTGGAATTTTATATGTTATTTTTATACTAAACATCACACTAACTGTATAATGCACTTATATGTGAATTGTTTAAATTGATTTTCATATTACTTATAGTTAAATATTTCATGTTGTTCGTAATTTTGTGCAATATAAAGTTTATTTTTGTCGGCCACACTTGCCTAGTTAATAACGCTTAGTTTTACCAATAAATAATATATTTTAAATAATGTTATAAATTGCGTACTTTTTATGCTTTTTTATAATGTTGAATTTGTCAGATACAATTTAAAGTTGGTTTGTGGCTGGTTGCACTATTATTGGATCTGAAGTATCTAATTGAATAAATGTTTCTCCATATTACATTGATTATAATTATATTGAAATTAATCCTCACCAAAGAAATTGAATTATTGTAATACTCGGATTATAATAAATGATCACTTTGGATATAACTTGCTGTTGTTTTAATCACCTTGAAATCAATCTGTTTAGTCTTTTCCGACTATGTTGGGGTCGGCTTCTAGTCTAATGGGTTGCGACTGGTATCAAATTGGTTCCTATCTTAATTCCTCAATCCTCAGCTCATAGAATGTGTCGAAAATGCGATCCATCGACAAAATACGACACAAGGCCCACTTCAAGGTGTTAACCAGTATCTGCGTTGAACATACAGTTCTGTAATTATGTAAAACAGTTCTGTTGAAATAAAATAGTTTTTACCTTTACCTAAACGGTGGTTCGATTACTATTGTAAAATCATAACAATAAGCAGTAAACTTTCTGCGTAGATTGGAACGCATTACTGAAGTGTTGATCAAGTTACTAAAAAAGTTGAATCGACTAAAAGAGACACTGATTCGCGTCAAAACAAAATTAATTGTTGTATCTCAATAAATACATTGTTTCCACAATGGTTAATTGAAAAACTATTAAAACCAAATGAAAACACATCATAATTTAAGCTTATATCTGAAGAATCGATTTTAACTTACCTGTCATCAGAAGGCATCGACTATAATGTTTATATTATTTATCGATCCACTCTAATGTCGCTTTGAAATGGCCGACGTTTAGGGGGAGTGTCTAGCGGAAATCAAATTTCTGAGTAATTTTTACCAGATAAGGTGAGTAGTTCACCGTAAATTATAATTATAACGTTAACCAAAACAATATAAAGCATAGGTGAATCCCATAACTTGGGCTTAATATCAGTTGAAAGCATTTCCGGTGCGACAGCCGGCCGAGTTATTCAAAACAAAAGGTGTTTTTACGGTATTTTGTAGTTCTCCAGCCAGGTATTTATGGTGTTCAGTTACAACTTTGTGATACAGTAAAACAAACAATATGTGTTTTGAATAAAAAACTGATTTTCTGTTACAATTCCGCTGTATGATCAATGTGATCATGGTACAAAGAGATACTGTGTCTATGTATGTGTAGCCTGTAGCCTGGTTTTTTCTAATTAGAAATGCAATTAGTGTACAGTGTAATGTTTATTGTTGGTTAAAAATACCGTAATGTGGTGTCAAGAGTATTAAAAATAGTATTTTTATAAAACTTTGAAAAATTGTTTCAGACTTAGACACCTCCACATACATTCCATATTTAAAGACTGAGAAACTTTTTTTAAAAAGTGGATAAACATGGCTTGGCGTTTCAAAGCCTCTAAGTATAAAAATGCGGCACCGATTGTGCCTAAACCGGAGGCCTGTATCAGAGATATTTGTGTTGGATCATATCAGACTTATGGGAACAACATTTGTGCGTCGGCCGCCTTCATGGCCTTTAACTGGGAGCATGTTGGGTCCAGCATGGCCGTGCTGCCTCTTGACGATTGTGGCAGAAAGAGTAAGACAATGCCTTTGCTTCATGCGCACTCTGACACTATAACGGATATGGAGTTCTCACCATTCCATGATGGATTGCTAGTGACAGGATCACAGGATTCTTTGGTGAGTTCTATTGATATTATTGTCTTGTTATACAATTCCATTTCTTTGCTAAACATTTACAAAAATCTTTCTCCGATTCTAAAAAATGAATGATTCTGAAGTATAAAAATTACAACAAAATTTATTTATGGTTGAACATCATTTACCCAATAAATCATGTGTGCAAAAGAAATATCACCAGTATTTATCACTTCTTAAGCTAACCCATCCTTTCTCAACATAAATCTGCTTTGATATTAAGTAGTAAAACTCCTGCAAAATTCAAAAGATAGCTAGATAGTCTAATTATTCAGTTGCATATATAAAACTATTTACAGGCAATTTTGAATTTTTAAGGTGTCAGCCAGTTTGTCAGAAAGGTGAACAAAATCAAATTACCCAAATAAGTTGCATTTCCATTCAATTACTTAATTTCAGCCAATTTTGAAATAACAAAAAAAAGGATTTAATCCAGTGAATGTCCTTAAAAACAGAAGCAGTCTATGCTCATAGAATAAACCAGCAACAATTTAACATTTTTTTGGCTCCACATGATATGTTTGCGCTGTCCATGCACACATTAACATAGACCTCCTTACTCATTGGACTGTGGAAACTAGATTTTGACTTTCCAATGGCAATATTTTAGCTATTATGACTTGAAGATTTCTATTAATGTGTTTAAACTTCAGGTAGATTAAATTCATAATGTTCTTGCTTATCTTAAATGGGTATAAGCAGAGTTAACAAGGTTGCTGCAAGATAAATGAATTTAATCTTCTGTTACAAATGAAATGTTGTTTGGGAACACCAAATAACATTTCACTTGTAATAGAAGATTAAATTCAATTTTGGGCTGTCAAAGGCAACAGTTAATATTTTTGTGAACTGACTATTGCATATGTTTATTCTCTAAACCCTAATATATATAGACCAAATTTGACAGCAAATTTAGGCACAGTTAATGCAACTCCATCATTTTGTCACATTTTTCAGTTATCAATATTTCACTAGCTTATTTTTGCGATTTCACTCCTGTGCCTTATCCCAAGGGAACAGTGCTTTAGTCCTGGTTGAAAAGTACTCCGCTAACAGTGACCTACCTATCTTTGAAAGAATGTTCGCAAATAAACTCTTTTTCTTTCTTTCTTTTAACTAGATCAGTACTTCCAAAGATTGCTTCTTACAAACAAAATTTTTTCCTCTTCATGATTTTTAGTTTGGATTATTAACATTCATCCATGTAGGTATGTAGGCCATTTAATTAATTTAAGTGCAGATGACAAGCATTTATAACTGATCACTAAATTATTCAGCCTTTTTACTGTTCCACTGCAGTGCTTTCCTCTCCCTCTCACATAATTTCAAAGGAACAGTAAAATAAAGCCAATATATTTGACAAGTCCATCAAATCATTGATGCTAGTAAATGTATGTATGTAATGGAAGTTATAAAAATTGATAAATACAGTGTAAATAGATAAAGTCGTACTTATCTCATGGAACTTGCACTATAGATAAAATAGTTTCATGTTATTTTATTCAATTGATGCATATACATTTTCTGGAAGACTAAAAGAGTAGAGGAACACTAGAATGTGAATGAATGGTGGTTAAATTGTGTGAAGGATGATATGGATATAAAGATGGTAACTAATGAGACGATTACTTATCATGTAGTATGGAAGAAATAACATGTTGCTCGGCGTCCATGGTGACAGCCTCAGGTACAGGTAGAATCAAATGACGGCTCGGAACACTGCAAATTGCAGCGCAGTGACAAATTCATGTGACATTGGGGTTGCGGAGTGGGATACTGCGTGAAGAAAAGATGCGAACTTCACAGATGTCGTTAAGTATTGAATCAAACTATAGTAGGGTACAAAAAACAATATTTTAGCTTATATTGTAACTTTTATTGTGTACAAACAACTTAATACATTTCATTTGTTGAGTCACACACCTATTAATAGCTAAGGTACTTTAAGAGTAACAGGAAAACAGTCTACAATTAATTGAAAATATGGGTAGTAAGACTATAAGGACATGCATATGAAAAATATCCACTATGAATTCGTAGGTATATTATAACATGAAACCCTACTGAAATGCAATGATTTTGAAAATCTATGTCATCCATAAAAGATTAGCAAATCATCTCTAATATGCAGTACATATTATGAGCTTGTGGCTAAAAGAGGAGCTCGTGGCTAAATAATAACAGCCGCACGGGTCGATCTACAAGGTTAAGCAACACTTGCAGTGGTTGTTCTGTGGATGGCTGATCAGATGGTCAGCCATCCACCAGGAGTCGCGGTATAATAAGATTATTATACCGCGACTCCTCCGTGGCTGGGAATGCGCGATCTTTGGCAGTCGTTACGGATTGTCAGAAGTAAGAAAATCTGGCACCAGTCTGGCCAAGGAGTACCGTGTTACCCAGTTAATGGGTTGTGGAGGTCTGATAGGTATTCGCTCCACGTAAAATACTAGTATTCAGCTGAATACGGTTTGACTGGAAGCCGACCCCAATCATCATCTGCCTAGCCTTTTCCCAACTATATTGGGGTCGGCTTCCAATATAGTTGGGAAGCCGACGCCAATATAGTTGGGAAAAGGCTGGGCAGAAGAATTGAGAACGTAATTTTACAACAATGTCATGTCAGTTTGCGGCTGGGCGCACACGTAGGATTTCCTGATAAGTAATTCAGATTCGGAGACCTGAATGCTTGCTTTACTTACACAATTTTCAACTAGAATCGTATATTTTTCGAATGGGAAAAACCTGACTTTCCTTTGAAATACAAGCCGTGCGTTCATTTCAGCAGAACCAAAATTCGTACGTCTACGCTACTCTCACGGAATTCCTAATTTGGATTTTGCATGTCGAAAACCTGAGCGGGAAACCGTATGAATGCGTCCAGCCTTAGTTCTATTTTACAGAATTATGGTCATTATTCACGAGTCTGTCCAACTTTTTGCTCATCTGTGCATGTAGAACCAAACACGGAGTACCGGTGTTTGGTTTACTTGTGGCTAAGAGCTCCGTTTGAGTCCGAAACAAACAAACTAATTTCTCATCGAAAACACGATTACCGTACACTTACCTTATTTCCTTTCAAACACAAATTGTACTTATTTTGTAGGAAATGGGTTAAAAATTAACACTTTAACAAGGCAACATTATTTCCTCAGTTTAAACTAGCTGTTTTCTAGCTGACTACTACCCTGAGAAGAAACACCGAAGGAAACTCAGAGGTCAAAGTCTCTCCAAATTATATAGCCCATACAATCCATACAGCACTATTCACAACCATTCGATTCCATTCCGAAACGAATGGTTGGGGTTCTAATAAGTTCGTGTAGCGAGATTATGACAGCACGGTTGGCGCAGTGGTTGAGCGATTGACTGTTGCGCTGCGTGTCGCGGGTTCGATTCCTGCACGAAACAATTATTTGTATGGCCTACAGATAGTTGTTTCGGGTCTGGCTGTTTGTGTATGTGATTTTGTATGTTTGTAAACGCACCCACGATACAGGAGAAATTTCTAGTGTGGGGCAAAGTTTTAAAAAAAAAAAAATGCAAGCCACAGTTTACATTTTTTTTTAATGTAATTAAATTTAAAAAAAAACATGCGTAGACTTGCTTTCTTTCAGCGAGAATGTAGCATTTTCCTTCAATGGACCTACAAAATCCCAATCATTCGTTTCGGGATTTTATTTTAGCATGTCATGTAACCGTAAGTAACTACTAAACACTATTAAACAAATAGACTAATAAATTCGCGAAATTATATACAAACGCAAAAAAAAAAATCATTGGGCATTCGTTTCGGGATGGAATCGAATGGTTGCGATTGTGAATAGTTATCTTTCACACTCTCAAAGACAAATCCACATCTCTTGTTCCAGGTAAAAATATGGCACATCCCGCCCGAAGGTTTGAAGGAGTCGCTCTCCACTCCCGAATGTACGCTCTCTCAGAAGCAGCGTCGAGTGGAGAACGTAGGCTTCCATCCAGTGGCCGACGGACTGATCCATGTCGCCTCGGGCCATGAGCTCGCCTTGTGGGACCTTACGAAGCAGAAGGAGGCTTTTGGTAAGAAATTTGTGTTGGATATTGTTATCCGACTGCCTCAGGAGGGTAATGTTTTTTGCTGCAATGCCACACACACACACACACACGCGCGCGCGCGCACACACACATACACGCAGCCAGACAGTCACGTCAAACTTGTAACACCCCGTCGTTTTTAACAAACAGGACGAGAACGGGACGGCGATTATTTAGAGGTAGCAAACTAGTTTAGTTAATTAAATATCAGTGTGGACTTCGGCGGTGTGATATTGATATTGTTAATAATTTACATTAACTTCTTATCTATACTAAACCTAACTACGTACTTAGTTGTGTTGAACTTGAAAAGTATTCTAAAAAAAAAACAATTAAATTCTTCTTATACATCTGCCCCAAAAGTAAAGTTATGGTTTTAAGATTCATGTTTGTATGTTTGTTTTATGTTTAATAAAGAAAATGGGAGTTGTACACAATCAGTTCTGCGGAATAATATTTTTTGTTTAATTTAGAATGATTTACACATTTAATAGTCTTGCTTTGACTGAAGAATTCGTTTCAGACTTCCCCTGGTCCCCGAACTGTGTTTGCGCAGAAACCTTACCCATATTCAGTCAGGTATACGAACCCTTATTCATTACACAACATATTTTTCCTCCCAGTAAACAGAGACCACGCCGAGGTCATACAATCAACCTCTTGGAAGAAGGACGGCAAACTCCTTGCGACGTCGTGCAAAGACAAGAAGGTTCGCATCATCGACCCGAGGGCGTCGACCGCGGTCGTGGACATCGCTAACAGTCACCAGAACATTAAGGATAGCAGGATCGTCTGGCTCGGCGATCAGGATAGGATTTTGACTACTGGTAAGGATCACTTAAGTGAAAGAAGTGTTAATTTATGCAACTAAGTACCAGTATTGTACATGAAGCGACTGCCTATCTGAATTCACAACCCAGTAACTGAGTAACACTATATTGTTGGATAATTGCGTTCATTTGCAATACTGCTGTCAAATATAAATTCTATAGCGAGGCAACACCAAGACGTAAGGGTTGACGTTAATGTTGACCGCACTGGTAGCGACGACCAATCCCGTGATCGCGGGGATATTGGTAAGATTGGCTCCCCCGCATTTAATAACCAATCACGTACCGCGATTTCTCCCGCGCGCCCTGTTTCTGGAGCCACTGTGACTCTGACGCGCTACAGGGAATACCCGCGGAGTGCATGACGCGAAGAGTTTCAGGCCGGACACGTAACGTGCCGGCCATCTCAAATCTTTAACCTTTTCTTGGTTTATGTTTCATATGTTCTATGCTGTGTTTCGCTCGTTGTCCATAACAATAAACGTGTTTTTGGTGATTAAAGTACGTCAAGTAAAATACCAAGGACTTTCTCTTCAGAGGCCCGAACCCTGCCCGTCGGCTAGCATACAAAAAAACTGGCCAAGTGCAAGTTGGACTTGCACACCAAGGGTTCCGTACCATAAGCCGAAAAAAACATGTTTCTTGTATGGCCCCTTTAATTTTCAAACTTTTTGGATTTTTTCCCTTATTTGTGCTGTAAGACCTTGCTTTTTGCCAAATTTCGTGATTCTAGGTCAACGGGAACTACTACCAATATAGGTTTTCGAGCCAAAACCTATAGGGTACTTCCCGTTAACCTAGAATTGTCAATTTTGGTTAAAAGCCAGGTCTTACAGCACAAGCAAAGGGAAAATTCGGAAAAATAAAAAAAGTTGTAATTTTGGTACTTACAAGTTTTCGCGAAAATCTAAATTTGTCCATATCTTTTATCGTGTTGACTCAGGACCTTGATTTTTATACACCTAATAGGGACTATAAATCTCAGTATCTGGTATAAATTTCAACTTGCTAGGTCCACCCGTTCCTGAGAAAATCGGTGGTGAAAAACGGCAGACACACGGACAAGAGAGTGATCTTATAAGGGTTCCTTTTTTACCATTTTGGGAACGGAACCCTAAAAAATGAACTGGAACATACTCAATTCAATAGTCTAATTTTGGCAGCCATTCTAAGTTTTTTTTTGTTACTATTTTTATTGATTGGTCGCAAAAATAAGAACTATGTTATGGCCTACGAAAGTCAGAATATTCATGCTAAGTTACCATGAATTTCGGAGTTTCACGAAATCAGTTGCTATTTAATATATGACTTAAGCCATAAGCCTTATGCCTGCTTTTTTTTATCACCATCCTAAATTTTTCGAGGCTTTAGATATCAATCAAAGATAAGGTTTATGAAAAAGTTACGCATACAAAATCAAAGAAATTTAATAGCTGTTGAATACATTTTTATTCGCATAACTCCACAAAAACCTTCACTTGGACACACACATTGACAACATAACGACAAAAGCGTTTCGGATGTATGGTTTCGTCATGAGATCCTCTAACGATTTTAAAAAGCCCTCTACATACTTATTTCTATATAAATTATTGATACGATCTCAGTTGGAGTACGCTGTTCCGGTTTGGAGCCCATTTTATGATAAATACAAAAACTGCATTGAAATGGTACAAAAGAAATTCTTGCGTAGTATGCATTACAGATGTCTTCGCACTCGAATCTATTACACCGAGCTGTTAAAACTTTACAACTTATTAAACTTGGGAGTCCAGGCGAACATTTCTAATGGTCATTACACTACACGGTATTTGTAACAATAAGTTTGATTGCAATAGTCTTACGAACAATTTGTGTTACGTAGTACCTAGAACTGTCATGCGGCGAGAGGTGCGCGTTCCTTGTTTGTTCCACACTAAAAAGTGCAGAACAGACGCGGGCGAGCGGGCACCTCTCCGCCGCCTCGTAGCTACATATAACTCCCACTTTATCGATTTTGATATTTTCGCTTTAACGCAAAATGAATTTAAAAAACAGGTTCTCACCTTTCTATCCGGATCCCCGTAAGGGTAAAATCTTAATTTGTTGTTCCACATAATGTTTACATAATAAAATCATTCATATATTTTTTAAATTAATCTGATGAGCAATATGTGCACGTTGGTCAATCTCTGTCTCTTTTACAAATTCGCGGACAATAGTGTGGGTTACATGTTTGTTATTTCTATTATTTTAAACACCTGTGTTAAAATGTAACGTGTAACTGTTTTTTTGTCCCAAACAAATAAAATAAAATAAAAAATAAAAGGTAGGGAAACGTTTTTAACGTTTTTTTTAGAGTTGACTTTTGCATAAATCGTATGTTTGATAAATGTCTAGAAAAAAAGAATGGTATTAATTAAACAAAATATTTAGTAAAATAGGAGCTCTATTTTATTCTTTAAATAAAGCCTAGGTATTACTTTAATACACTGCCTATTTTTTTAATCACAATCCAAATTTTTCCTATAGTTGGAAGCCTAAAATGCTTTGTACAAGCATTTTAGATTTCCACCTATAGGAAGAAAAATAATAATTATTAACAATGTTTTAAATAGCTCAAACGTAAAACCAAATCAATCCACTTCAAACAGGTTTCGACTCAGCCCGTCTCCGTCAAATAATGATCCGCGATATCCGCAATCTTTCGCAAACGCAGAAGACCTTAGAGCTGGACTGTTCCACCGGCATCCTAATGCCACTCTTCGATCCAGACACCAATATGCTGTTCCTAGCCGGGAAGGGAGACACGACCATATTGTACATGGAGCTCACTGATAGAGAACCTTACCTTATTGAGGGGCTCAGACATTCTGGTGAGTATTCTTTATAGTACAATATGCAGCGTAATAAGTTTGAGTTCATTTTATGTACTTGCCATGTTTAAAACAATGCACCTGCCAGACAGTGCAAGCATTTGTCTGTTGTCGTGTAGCTGAATTCAGCAATTTACCTAATCTTTTCGAGCTAAACTCTGGGGGAATGGTGTGTCAGTAATATTGCTTCTTGTTACATAAATGCTTCGTTGTAGGTGAACAAACGAAGGGCGCCTGCCTGGTCCCGAAGCGCGCCCTCCGCGTCATGGAGGGCGAAGTGAACAGAGTGCTGCAGCTGGCTGGCTCTTCCGTCGTGCCCATCATGTACCAGGTCCCGAGGAAGGTATGTCATCAGCGAGATTTTTAAGCAGTCTTTGGTAGTAAAATAAAAATCTTTAAGAGTCCATTAATTGTTTAGTATACAAATCTTCGAAACTAGTATTAGTACTTATAACTACCGGAAAAATATACAAGTATATACCTACACTACACTCACATGTAGGCTTATCCAATGCCACAGTATGGGGCTGTCCCATCTGTCCGCTATAATAATAGCTCCCAGGATGCTGTTGGGGCTGGCACGTACCCGTCGCATGGCGGAGGCGCAACGCTTGCGCATGATGGTATGAAAACCATCAATCTCCGCCTCCGCGAACATGCCGGATGCACTACAGTAGCGCGGCAACCCCAACAACACCCTGAATGCATTATTATACTGGACTCAAGTAAAGCTAGTATGAATCTTCTACACTCTTAATGGCAGTACAGTTCGATTCAAATTGTGTAAATGGGGGCTTTTTTATGGGAAATCATAAAATAACTCCTACCGCTCTGGGCGGCAAATTCAGGTGACAGCGGAGGGGTGAGGGGCAGGGTACTCTGCGGCGGGTACCTAGCATACTCCACAGCCACGTAAAGTGAATCGACCTGTGCCTGACTCGCCTGGATTCAGTAGTTTTCAACAAAAAAATGCTGTGGTTCTCAAGAAACTTTCAGTACCTACTATTTCAGTTTCTAAGAAGTTTCGTTCCATAGTTCCAATCCATAACTTTGCCGCTTAAACCGCTGTCGGCGGGCAAACCCAAATACATTGGCGGCCCACTTACTGGCCAGCAGGTATGGATGACCTGGTTTTACCAGCATTCCCACCTAATAAAATCTATATATATTAAACTTTTGAACGCCATTGTCACGTATACATGATAAGCAAGCGCGTGCCCTGTACGCCAAACGTCACGAATATATGACAAAAAGAAAGGCGAATTTGTGGCTTGGCGTCGAGGGCACGCCGATGCGTTTATTATCTGATGTTCAAAAGATTAACACCCAAACATTTCTCCGGCAGAGTTACCGCGACTACCACGCAGACTTATACCCCGACACGACGGGCTCGGTGACGTACCTGAGCGCGCCGATGTGGCTCGACAACCAGGACCATCCCGTGCCCAACATCTCTCTACACCCCGACGCCAATAATGGCACACAGGTATGTACTAATAAATAGTTGAAGTTCGAATGTGAATGTCGTTGAGAATGCATTAGGCGGACGTTCACTTAACTGCATTTCGTAATGATCTCTAAAAATAAATGAAATCGATGGAAAAACGGAGAAGTTATTCTTATATCCTTGTGACGAAAAACGTAGTTTGTGCTGTAATGACGTGAAGTCACTTGCCTTACCGTCGTATGTCGTCAGAAGACTGTAGTTCTGGCTCTGTCTTTCGTAAAATGTAAGACGCTTACAACTTCGTTATATAGGGTTTTTCAACAAGAACTTTGTTTTTTAAAAAAAAGAACTTAGCTGAAGATGATTCAATTTTTATTGTATTACAACGAGTAAGGCTTGGCAATTATGTATGAAAAATTATATCTGGCAAATGTCCACCACGACCACGCTGTCAGATGTCGATTCTTTCAAAATTTTTGCCCTCACAATGTTCTTGTTCATAAGAAAAAATACCTTGTTATCAGTATTATATAGGTCATATAAGGTTCGATGAATTGTTAAGACTTACATGAACCGCTTATATCGTAAACGATTTGCAGTTAGGTGTATGGTCACCTTTAGAATGAGCTATTGTGTCATCTGATTGTAATATTATTGTATTGAAGGTCAGGTATTATGGTTACTCCAGTGTAATTTAGCTAGTACGAACATTTAAATTGACCATTGTAATTTTTTCTATCAACAACATATTCCTCAACGTTCTGTAAGATATTAAGAGATGGAAACAAAATATGTTTATGTGGTAAATACAGATACCCACAATCAGAAACATTGTGCCTTACGGCTCTCCGAACAAATCAGTCGAATCGGATGCAAAAAGCGTTTATTGGACACGGTATTTTAAGAAAATATTCCTAAACTTGGCAATAAATAAACCTTGATACGCAATATAGGTCAAACAACTACTGAAAACTTTCTTCGAAACTAACAAAGTTTATTTTAAAGAAAAAACACGAGCATTATTAATTTGATAATGAGAACTTAAATCGCTCTCTTTCTTTCTATACTAAGGAAAAGTTTAATTTGAACGCCATTGTCATGTGACAATACGTGTACTTGTATATGTGTATATGTGTACTTGTCATGTATAGGTATGTACCTATACATGACAAGGAAGCGTGTGCCCAGTACGCCAAACGTCACAAATATGTGACAAAAAGTACGGCGAATTTGTGGCTTGGTGTCGGAGGCACGCCGATGCGCGTCGGGCGTCGGGGGCACGCTGGTGTTCAAAAAGTTAAACTCGGGAAATTAATTTCCAAAATGCTGGACTTCACAGTTTGTTTAAAACACCGTGTTTTAACGCTCATATCATGAATAATGTTAAGGAATATGAGAGTAGCTGTAAGCTTAAAGCAAGCCGTCTGCCCGTGCGCTCTCGGTATAAGATGAAACGTATTAGTTTGAACAGGGTAGTTTCATATAGATAGGCTATTCGAAGTTACACCAATTCTTAGGGGAAACTAACATATTTTAGTACAGTTGAAGCAATGAAACTCTCCAGCGGGGTTACTCCCGGCATTTTTAGTTCAGAATTAACTTTCCAAATGACGATGATTGAAAAACTTCGTTAATATTACACTCGGTTTGAAGAAAATTTAAACGTTGGGAGTAAGCCAGCTGTACAAATAAAAAAATATATGAAATAACAAAATTGGTTGTAGATTTATTTTCTGTTGCTGCATGTTTTATTTTTAATTACGTTATTTTTGTTTCCTTTATTTTATTTCAAAAGCTAGTGTGTTTTGCGTATTTATTATGGTTTACATGGAATATTAACCCATGGTTTTTTTAGCATTTTTGGTTTATAGTGTTGTGAATGAGTGGTTAAAAAGTTTATTTCTTAGTATTTCCGTAATCCAAGGTGAGTTTAGACGCTTGTTATTCAGTGAGTTGGTGTTATTTTCCGTTTATTTAGTTACTTTTGTGTGGTGCTTGTATTATTTAACATTGCGGGTGTAAAAGGGTAACGTAAGTATTGCAACTTTTATATATTTCTCTATTTCTTGGTACTTATAAGTAAATTGATTAGCGATTCTCCTTTTAGATTCATCGAGGTAACTTAGAAGAAATGGCAAAGACTATTTTAGCAATGCCACCTCCGAAAAAGACGGACTCGAAAAAGGCCACTACCCCTGCTCAGATTGAGGAACCGGTAAAAACGGTAACGAAACCACAGGATCAACCCGAACCGAAAGACGAAGACCGAATCGACTTTGTGAACGTGAAAGACCTAATCAAGGGCATGGAGAAGAAGAAACCCGGCAAAGGAGACTACCAGAAGGAAACGAACGGTTTCCACAAGAAGATTACTGATAATGGCCACGACTCCAACGAGAAGAAGAGTGATTCTGAACCAGAGAAGAACGAACCGGACGTTATACCGCAGAAGACTGAAAAGACCGCGGAAAAGACTGAAAAGACCGAGAAGACTATTGAAAAAACTGACAGTACTGAGTCCTCAGAGTCTTCTCTTTCAAGGAGCAATAGTTTGATCAACGGGGTACCAGTTCAGGTGCCGAAACCAATGCCTAGGTCTTCGATTTCGGAGCCAGGCTCAGTGGATGAGACTTCGGAAGCCCCTAAACCTAAGCCCAGGACCACTACTGTCCCTGGGTCGGGTTATAAGGTACATGAGGTTTGTGGTTTCAAGTGTAGACCTGTAGATTTGGTATCGAGGTTTTTGAGTACGTATTAGTTTGGTTTTACAAGCTGCGCAGATTTTAATGGCCTTGAGTATGCTAGTTAACGGCTTCTTAGGCACGTGTCGTGGGTTCGATTCCTGGGCGACACAAATATTGGAATGATTTCCAGATTTAGTTCTTCACTTGCAAACGACCAACTGTAAAGTAGAGTAAGGCACGTCTGTGCTATGTGTGAACCAGTATAAGCTGGTCTTTTTTTTAAAACTACTTACTACGTTAGGTCAGCTCCATCATGCTGCAGCTCATGGTCGCAGTGACGTTCACCCGACTGTACGTTTAGCCGCTTCATCGTTTTGACAATACAAAAGAGCGACATTAGGATGTTACTACAACAATCAAAACACCAAAGGGTGTTCGTGAGTTTTGTGCAACTAGCTTAAATTTTCTGGCTGACTAACTCCTTGACAGTTCAAAAGTGCCAGCAAATGGTTTAATTGCAATAAATAGTTTAAGTTTAAATGGATCGATTGCCGATTGGTGTGGTGGTAGCTTGGATATGATTTGGTCTTGTGGAAACTGTCGATTGGCGTAGACATTCTATAATCGATCGATTGGTATGGTAACATCCTTATAACCCATCGTATTTTTTATGCTGAAAATATAATTTTATTTGCATTTTGTATTTTTTTCTTATTGAATAGTTACGCTATTTTATTAACTGCTGTCTGTTATGTTCTCGAGTTTTATCTGTATTTGAGTATCAATATTGCTTGTTACGATGTTGTTTTTTTTTTGTTTTATTTTATCTTATTTGTAGTTATAAATTAATTTTTAGTTACTTTATAATTTACTAGATACGCACTTACCTGCCTGTGTTGGGTATCTATACTGATAATTTTCAGATATTGATACCTGAAAAGTATCGGTGAATACACGCACTTAAAAAACTTTTTAAGAAATTCAAATCGTCGATGAATTTAAAAACTTGTCACGTAGGGAAATTAGTGGTGTTTTCGGCAGACTGCTACTGCGATGCGAATATTACTAAAAATAAAACGGGTTTTGCTCCTTGGAACGCCCAGTCCATTATCTTCGTCTATGCTATGTAGTCCTTTCAAGTATATGCCTTTGAAACGAAATGTTACGTCCAACAGCCTCGCCTGGGACCGAAGCCGTTCTCAGCTGCGACGGGTAACGAAGACTTCTCCTTCGATAAAGTTTTCTCGGTGCCAGCCGTGCCCGGGCTGCCCAAGTCTGATTCAGGTGAGTTTGAGAACGTTTTAAGGCTATTTCCCGCGGCTTTGCTTTCGTGAGCTGCTCGTCAGGAGTCGAAATATTTCCTAGTGAGCGTTAGTGGACATCATTATAATTAGTACTTTCTAAGATTAGTAGCGTCAGTGGCGATCAGTAGGTGCCTCTACATAAGCACTAGCGGCCCTCCAGTATGCGAATCATGCTCCGGACTGTAATATATTTGGGTTTACCCACATAAGGAAATTAGTAATGTTACGCGCCAGAATTAATGTCGGGTACATTAAGTTACTACTAGCGCCATCTAGTATCGAGTAGCAGAACTAGTAGAGTCAAGTACCTTCTAGACATTTCTTTGCCAGAACATTCTACACTTCTCGGTATCTAGTCAGTCGGCAGCGGTAGTTACGAGTACTTTCCAGATGTTTCGAGAATGGAAGTTTCTAGAATAAACTGACCTATAGAAGGAGCGCGTATTCCGCGACCGAGTCAGTATTGGATTAGCGATACAAGCGAATACTTCGGAAGCGATCTTCAAGTGCGAATAAAGTGATCAGTGGTGAACTTGTGTTTAATAATTAGTGAGTTTAAAAGTTGTAATTAGTGTTTTTAAATTAAAGTGTCATTTTGGTTATTTAATCGGCTGTTTTTATTGTCACGAACCCCAAGCTCGTAACAATTGGTGTCAGAAGAGTGGATATTTAAACCATGCCGATTCTACCAAAGGACGACACGGAGGGTATCCGTACCCGGAGTCAACGTCAGCAGGAGACGGACCAGAGGCGTTTTGGAGGTACAACGCCGCAGACGTCGGAGGGCCAGCTGCCGATTATGGAGGCCGGTCCGTCCACAGCAGCTCCAGCATCTGCAGCACCAGACTTTGCTGCTCTGATGCTGATGCTGCAGGAACAGGCCCGCCGTCAGGAGGAGCAGGCCCGCCGGTTGGAAGAACAGCTGCAGCGTGACAAAGAGGAACAGGCTCGCCGGCAGGAGGAACAGGCCCGTCGGTTGGAAGAACAGCTGCAGCGTGACAAGGAGGAAAAGGCCCGCCGTCAGGAGGAACAGGCCCGTCGGTTGGAAGAACAGCTCCAGCGTGACAAGGAGGAGCAGATGCGCCGCCAAGAAGAACAGACGTTCCTCATGAAGGATCTGCACGCCACTTTCGGTAAAGAAATTAAAGTCGAACAAGATAAGGTAGTTCAGCACGAGAACCGGCTGAAAGAAGCTGAAACCCAGATTGCTGAAATGAAAAAAACAATGGACAACCTAAAAGTTGGAGATGGGGTGGCAGTGTCAGTAGCTACTACACCTTCGCTTCGTGGATTCAAAGTGCCGCCGTTCGATGGGACATCTTCCTGGTCAGCCTACAGAAGACAGTTTGAGGCTGTTATGAAGGCGAATGGGTGGAGTAAAAATCAGGCCATGACTGCTCTCACCCTAGGCCTGCGCGACCAGGCCTTAACTGTCCTGGAAGCTCTCGATAAGGAAGTGACTTATGAGCAGCTCCTTGAGGCGTTGGAAGCTAGATATGGCGACGCTCATCTGGAACACGTGTTTCGGGCGCAGCTCAAGGATCGCGTGCAACGCAGCGGTGAAAACCTGCAGCAGTGGGCCCTTGAAGTGGAGAAACTGGTTCGTAAAGCATACCAGTCTTTACCCGCACTCATTCAAGGGAATCTGGTGCAGGCATTCATTGACGGAATCCGCGACCTTGAAGTTAGAGCTGCTGTAAGGCTCGGGCACCACGGGACGCTTAAGGACGCCTTGGCCCATTCTCTGGAGGTGGAGGCTGTTCGGCAGGATCTTCGTTCCCATCGCGTCAGGGAGGTTGCTGCGGTTACAGCTAGCGACCGTTATGAAGGATACAGCCCTAGGTGCTACGGCTGTGGTGAAAGGGGCCACCTTCGATCTAGTTGCCGTAAGAGAACAATGGAAAGGGAAGCTGTGTGTCAGAATAGTCGTTCCCACGGCGGCAGGGAGGTTGCAGCAGCTGCAGTTCGCGACAGATTTAAAGGGTACCGTCCTAGATGCTACGGTTGTGGTGAAAGGGGCCACGTTCAATCTAGTTGCCCTAAGCGAACTGCGGAAAGGAAAGATAGCCGATCTCCAGAAGGTAGAGCGGTTAACAACAGCGCCAAGCGGCCGCAGGAATACGACTTGGTGACGGAACATCGCAGCCGAAGATCTCATGGCAACCCAGACGCATTGTCAAGAAGACCTTGCCCTGAAGCCTGCAAGCATTGTACTAGGCAAGAGGGTAAAGAAGACGTACCTGTGAGGATGCTCAAGACAGACCTCAGCAACGAGTGGAAGGAAAGCCTACAATGTGCACAGCAGGAAGATTCGGACATCAAGCCGATTCTGGAGTGGATGAAGGCCAGTGCTCCTAAGCCCACGTGGAGTGACGTCTCAGCGATGAGTTCTATCACAAAAAGTTATTGGGCCCAATGGGACAGCTTAGTGATTCAGGATGGAGTCCTGTGCCGTAAATGGGAAAATGCTCGGGGGGACAGCTGTCATTTGCAAATGGTTGTCCCTAAAGCAAAAGTACCGAATGTCTTACAGCTGTATCATAATGGTTCTTCAGGAGGCCATATGGGAGTAAAACGGACTCTACTGAAGATAAGAGAACGGTTTTACTGGGTCCACTGTCGTGACGATGTAGAGGACTGGTGTCGCAAATGTACCAGTTGTGCGGCTGTAAAAGGACCTCAGACTCGCAGTAGAGGTGCATTGAAATTGTACAATGTCGGTGCACCATGGGAAAGGATAGCCCTAGATGTTGCGGGACCTTTTCCGGAAAGTGAAAGTGGTAACAAGTATTTCATGGTTGTAATGGATTACTTCACTAAGTGTCCGGAAGTCTTCGCCATTCCAAATCAAGAAGCCTCAACAGTTGCAGATAAACTAGTTCATGAAGTCTTCTGTCGTTTTGGAGTACCCTTGGAGATTCACAGCGATCAAGGAAGGAATTTTGAGTCCCAAATATTCCAGGAAACTTGTCGAGTTATGGGTACTCATAAAACGAGAACAACTTCTTACCACCCACAATCGGATGGAATGGTGGAACGATTTAATCAGACATTGGAGAGATACCTGGCAAAAGTCGTGGAAAACCGGCAACGCGATTGGGACAAGCATATACAACCGTTTTTGCTGTCATACCGAAGTGCTGTTCACGAAAGTACATCGGTGACACCAGCCTTCGCCAACTTCGGAAGAGAATTGCGGCTGCCTGCAGATCTGATCACCGGAATACCACCTGATGCCCCACGCAATATAACCGATTATGCGAATGACTTGCGGAACAAAATGAATGACATTTATGAGCACGTCAGACAATCGGGCCAGCAAATGTCTGAAAAGATGAAAACCCGTCATGACCGTAAAATTAACAATAAAGGGTTCGACGAAGGTTCACTAGTGTGGTTGCACAATCCAGTTCGCAGTAAAGGGAAATCTCCTAAGCTTCAAGCTAAATGGGACGGGCCGTACCGGATTGTGACAAAAATTAACGACGTGACCTACCGTATACAGAAAGGTACAAGAAGTGCTCCTAAGATCGTCCATGTGGATCGACTGGCGCGTTATTATGGGACCGATAATGCTCGGGACGAGCATGTCTTAGGAGGGGGCAGTGTTACGCGCCAGAATTAATGTCGGGTACATTAAGTTACTACTAGCGCCATCTAGTATCGAGTAGCAGAACTAGTAGAGTCAAGTACCTTCTAGACATTTCTTTGCCAGAACATTCTACACTTCTCGGTATCTAGTCAGTCGGCAGCGGTAGTTACGAGTACTTTCCAGATGTTTCGAGAATGGAAGTTTCTAGAATAAACTGACCTATAAAAGGAGCGCGTATTCCGCGACCGAGTCAGTATTGGATTAGCGATACAAGCGAATACTTCGGAAGCGATCTTCAAGTGCGAATAAAGTGATCAGTGGTGAACTTGTGTTTAATAATTAGTGAGTTTAAAAGTTGTAATTAGTGTTTTTAAATTAAAGTGTCATTTTGGTTATTTAATCGGCTGTTTTTATTGTCACGAACCCCAAGCTCGTAACAGTAAGTAAGGTCACGTATAAATAAGCCTACATCATTGTAACCGTTCAGTTATTTCAATAGGAATTTGAAATATATGCCGTTATTTACAAATGTCATTCTAAAGTTAAGCATTAATTAGGCATTTGTTGTCCAACTGAGGACGGGTTGCACGGGTTTCCTAAACAGCCTCTAATAATTCTAATTTGCTCTTAAAACTGTCATTTTAATGTAAATTACCTATTTTTTTTAGCAACGTCGCCCGTTTCCGGCCAGGCTACCTCGCCGACTGCGACTTCAACTCCGACTACCAAAGATGGCAGCGAAGAGAAGGATAAGTCACTGTCGCCGACCAGCGATGTTGAGATAGCTCCTAACAAAGGTACGTAACACTATTATTAAACAAATGATTTACTACCGCGAAAAGATGACACTTAACGCCTTTATTCCCGTAGCAATAAGGTTGAAAAGTCTCGATCGGAAAGTAGCGATCCTTACAGCTGACTGCACTTTATTTGACATTGTTCATCGGGCTCACAATAATCACGTTCAGACGAACAATAAATATTTGAAGAAATATTAAAAGAATTTTAAATTCTTGGCTGGATAAAAACTCCTTTATTGGCTGTTCTCTCGTAGTCATATTCAAATACATAATAAGAAGCTGCCATTCGAAATTAAAGTAGAAAATGAAACAATTAATGTTGATTATAACATGTAATACAAAAGCAGGTACATAGGTTAAACACATAACTGGATTCGGTATTGGTTACTTCTAATACAAACACACATACACAGGTTTATTCATTAAAAAATAACCACAAAAAATCTCATAATTACCATTTAATGTAGGTAACATTAAATGCTAATTATGAGATTTTTTATTCAATTATATTCTTAGAGAATTTTAGTTTCTCGCTAATCTGTATTTGAACTCATCATATAGTAAGACTTTTTAAATTAATCAGCCTGATATTTCTTTTTAAATATACGTTTATTGCCTTGTTCTACTGTAGAAGAATACACAAACGGAAAATCGGACACAAGTTTAGAAGAGGAGGTGAATTCCTCAGACTCTGGCTATCGCCCGAAGACGCCCAGCACGGCTGAACGCAGGAAGATGTTCGAGAATACCGAGTAAGTTTCCCAGTCCCACGATTTCGGAATTTAAAAAAAAACATAATTCAAAAAGATGCCGCAACAATATATTTTGGTAAATATGTGCCCAATCTGACTGATTGGATGATGACGTTTGCAGCGGCGCGCAGTCGATAGCGGACCGGCGCCGCGCGTACGAGTCGCGCTCCGTCAGCGTGGCCGTCGAGTCCGACACGCCGCCTTCTCCCGCGCCGCTCAGGTATGTCGTGCAAAAAAGATTACTAAAGTCTCGTTGTTACTCAATTTTGCGATGAGACCGTTAATTGTTACATCCTTTCGTCGCTAAGAAATCAGTACCGCTCTAGTAGAGAATAGGTGTTCATACTTTTGTTTGCCATTGGATAGTACTTCTCCTCGCGGATCGATTTTTCGCAGGGAAACAATACAATTGGGGATTTGATCTAATCTTTAGATCGATGACCAATTCCCGGCAGATAAAGATGAAGAGATGTTTGGGAAAATATTTAATACCATACACAGTTGTTATTGTAACATCTGCCGGGAATTGATTATGTTCCCTCAGGGATGTGATCAAATCCCCAATTGTATAATTTCCCAGCGACAGCTCTGTGTATTAAACTTCAGGCTGGCGATCAGCCAAACTCCGGCCAATATTCAAATACTTATTCATCATCTGCCTAGCCTTTTCCCAACTATATTGGGGTCGGCTTCCAGTCAAACCGGATTCAGCTGAAAACAAAACTTCAAAACTATCAGTTAGTGTAGTGTGTGTGTAGTTTTCAGTATTCAAATACTTATTACAGCACCGTAATGGGTGGATTGGTTTCTATAAAATTATTCCGTTTTTTTTTTCTCTTTGCTGTCCAGTTATTCGAAATGACTTGAGTGGTGTTGTTTGCTTAGCAAAGCTTATTTGTGTTGGTGTAAAATACAGAGTATTCTGTCTACCAATCTATTCGATATCAACTTGATGACATAGGAATATTGTAACCTTCTTTTCAGACGACGAGATTCACTCAAGTCACGCAAAAGTCCGGATCGCGAAGATAAGAGAGCTTCAGTACCAAATGTAACTACAAAGAGGACATCCACTGTATTTGGTAAGTAAATTATTACTGTGGATGGTTTTTCATAAATAAAATAGCATATCGACGGCGAAGTGCCAATAGCTCCTCGAAGTCAAGTGTTACGCTAACTGAAAAAAAAAGTTGACGGACATCATTCGTCGTTCATAATTTTTCGGGCTAAATATGAAAGTGTCAACCAACGAAAAACAAAGTAATGTTCCGCAAGAATACGTTTTTCCCTTATTTTTTTTACCATAGTAATAACCATACAAAGTTGGCCCCATAGGGTCAACTCTGTATGGTAATTCGTCAGCAAATTTAGAAGTAATATTTATAGAAGTTAAAGATAAACACTTTTGCATACTTACTTATAGCTTAGGCACACTTAAGATCACACTTAAGATCTTCCCAGCTAAAACATTTGGAAGTGGTGACGGGCGGGCGTTTTGGAGGACTGTCTTTATGTAAAACTTTGACGTTCAAAAAGTGCTGGCACTCAGCTTAATTTTAATAGATGACTTTTTTTTTTTTTTGTTAGCTTTTACAAACTCGTATGACTCAATCAATTTGGTCCCGTAGGGAAAAATGAAGTACTTATTCTTGTTTTTTGTAGTTTGACCGGCACTTTCATTATGAAGCCCAAAATGAATTAAGTCTTTTGTTGAGATTTTGAAAACTAGTTCATATATATTTAATTAATATATTTGTTGACTAAAAATACACTTAGGATATTTCACGATTTGCGAGAAACGCATTGAAAGCGGTAAAAAAAAGAATTTCTCGAAAAATTTCAGGTGTTTTGAGATGAAATCCATATATTTGTATTGGCACTTCGCCATCAAAATACTATTTTTCTTTACTGGCACGCGTTTGACCATTGTCTCACCTGATGATAAGCGATGATGTGGTCGAAGATGGAGCACGCTTGCCTAGAAGTAACCTATTCAGTCTTGACTTAAAAGAGTGAGTAAGTTTTTTGAGAAATGACTGTTTTGATGGCTTGTAAAATTTATGTGCACAATGTTTCTGCCTCCTCTCTGTCAGAGTGAATTCACCTCGTGGCCCTACTCCAGACTCGTAGATGACACAATGTCTTCTTCACAAAGTCTAGGACATCCCTCATAGCCTCATAGGCTCACGATGAGTTACTTCAACGTTTTAAGAGCAGTGGTGATAAAATAAATTTCACAAAATAAAGTACCTGCTTGGGTTCCACAACCTTCAACTTGCAAATCAAGGCTGTAGCCACTGGACCAACACTGCTCCATATTTATGTGGATTGCTACAAAAAAGTTGTGTCTATCTTGCTTATTTTGTCCCAGTACTGGGCAATGCTCTTCATCTACCTTTTCCACACAGCTATGTCCTGTGCAAAAAACAGTTATAACAAATAAAAATATCTGTGCAGGTAAGGTGTCCAAATTCCGTCACCTAAAGGGAACACCCGGTCACAAGTCGACTCAAGTGGAAAATATCAAGAATATCAGCAGACAGATATCTGGCGAATGCAACGGTTTCTATGGTGAGTTAAATTCTTATTTACTAGAACTTCTATTAATATTAAAAATGTGAAAATCTTATGTTTTTAATTAATCACGTCTCTATGGTTGAACTTAAATTTTGGATGTAACTTGAAACACGGGTGGACTGTTATCCTTGTATCCGGTTTGCCGCGCGATTATCGCCTTGTCTGAACGCATTCTCACCCATCTTCAATGTTACTTGGCAGCCAACGGCATCCGCTGTGCCGTCCCTCTTTCCGGGGGCGGCGGCCGAGTCGGCATCGTAGAGCTCCCGGTAGGAGCCACCCGCGTGTCCACTGCACCCCCCGGGCACCCCAGCTCCACCCGCGTGTTTGCATTGTTGCACCCCGCGCCGCTGCAGGACTGGGCCTGGGACCCCTTCCGTCCCGAGCGCCTGCTGGTGGCCTGCGACGACGGACAGGTGCGCGAGTGGATCATACCTGAAGGAGGTTAGTTGCTATGTATTGTTCACTCAGCTCCACCAGAGTAGCTGCATGGTTGCACCCCGCGCCGCTGCAGGACTGGGCCTGGGACCCCTTCCGTCCCGAGCGCCTGCTGGTGGCCTGCGACGACGGACAGGTGCGCGAGTGGATCATACCTGAAGGAGGTTAGTTGCTATGTATTGTTCACTCAGCTCCACCCGAGTAGCTCCATGGTTGCACCCCGCGCCGCTGCAGGACTGGGCATGGGACCCCTTCCGTCCCGAGCGCCTACTGGTGGCCTGCGACGACGGACAGGTGCGCGAGTGGATCATACCTGAAGGAGGTTAGTTGCTATGTATTGTTCACTCAGCTCCACCCGAGTAGCTCCATGGTTGCACCCCGCGCCGCTGCAGGACTGGGCCTGGGACCCCTTCCGTCCCGAGCGCCTGCTGGTGGCCTGCGACGACGGACAGGTGCGCGAGTGGATCATACCTGAAGGAGGTTAGTTGCTATGTATTGTTCACTCAGCTCCACCCGAGTAGCTCCATGGTTGCACCCCGCGCCGCTGCAGGACTGGGCCTGGGACCCCTTCCGTCCCGAGCGCCTGCTGGTGGCCTGCGACGATGGACAGGTGCGCGAGTGGATCATACCTGAAGGAGGTTAGTTGCTATGTATTGTTCAATCAGCTCCACCCGAGTAGCTGCATGGTTGCACCCCGCGCCGCTGCAGGACTGGGCCTGGGACCCCTTCCGTCCCGAGCGCCTGCTGGTGGCCTGTGACGACGGACAGGTGCGCGAGTGGATCATACCTGAAGGAGGTTAGTTGCTATGTATTGTTCACTCAGCTCCACCCGAGTAGCTCCATGGTTGCACCCCGCGCCGCTGCAGGACTGGGCCTGGGACCCCTTCCGCCCCGAGCGCCTGCTGGTGGCCTGCGACGACGGACAGGTGCGCGAGTGGATCATACCTGAAGGAGGTTAGTTTCTATGTATTGTTCACTCAGCTCCACCCGAGTAGCTCCATGGTTGCACCCCGCGCCGCTGCAGGACTGGGCCTGGGACCCCTTCCGTCCCGAGCGCCTGCTGGTGGCCTGCGACGACGGACAGGTGCGCGAGTGGATCATACCTGAAGGAGGTTAGTTGCTATGTATTGTTCACTCAGCTCCACCCGAGTAGCTGCATGGTTGCACCCCGCGCCGCTGCAGGACTGGGCCTGGGACCCCTTCCGTCCCGAGCGCCTGCTGGTGGCCTGCGACGACGGACAGGTGCGCGAGTGGATCATACCTGAAGGAGGTTAGTTGCTATGTATTGTTCACTCAGCTCCACCCGAGTAGCTGCATGGTTGCACCCCGCGCCGCTGCAGGACTGGGCCTGGGACCCCTTCCGTCCCGAGCGCCTGCTGGTGGCCTGCGACGACGGACAGGTGCGCGAGTGGATCATACCTGAAGGAGGTTAGTTGCTATGTATTGTTCACTCAGCTCCACCCGAGTAGCTCCATGGTTGCACCCCGCGCCGCTGCAGGACTGGGCCTGGGACCCCTTCCGTCCCGAGCGCCTGCTGGTGGCCTGCGACGACGGACAGGTGCGCGAGTGGATCATACCTGAAGGAGGTTAGTTGCTATGTATTGTTCACTCAGCTCCACCCGAGTAGCTGCATGGTTGCACCCCGCGCCGCTGCAGGACTGGGCCTGGGACCCCTTCCGTCCCGAGCGCCTGCTGGTGGCCTGCGACGACGGACAGGTGCGCGAGTGGATCATACCTGAAGGAGGTTAGTTGCTATGTATTGTTCACTCAGCTCCACCCGAGTAGCTGCATGGTTGCACCCAGCGCCGCTGCAGGACTGGGCCTGGGACCCCTTCCGTCCTCCTTCCTTTAATCGTTGGTGCATCCAGAGACACAGTCAAAAGTAGTTGAATAGCCCATGCCTCAATGTACGTATCTGCTGCGCTGTGGGTCTGTCCTCGTGTGCGAGACAAATCCACAGCATCATGCTCAGCGTTGGTCCTTATGTATGGATATGACGCAGTCTTATTTATTTAAATTTGAAATACGGCGGTAGTATAGTATAGGCGAACTTAGTATTCACTCTTTCCGCGCACATACATATGCTCTACATAAGCTCACATTTGAGCTTATTTAAAAAAAAAAGCTCGTTTAATAATTCTCTTACACAATATGTATTCTTCCACCAGGCCTCCAAGAATCCACGAACGAGCCAGCCCGCACATTCTCCGCGCACCCCGACAAGATATACATTATCCGATTCCACCCGACGGCATCCGATGTCCTCACGACGGCGGCGCACGACCTCAGCGTCAAGATCTGGGACCTCAGTCCCGAGAGCCCGGTGGCTTCCATTGTGTTGACGGGCCATACCGACCAGATATTCGCACTGGACTGGTCGCCTTGCGGGGACTATCTCGCGACTGTCTGTAAAGATGGACTTATTAGGGTGAGTTCTTTTATTTAGGATAAGAATGCTTGGAAACATGCTGGTCCTGCTCCATAGGACAATCAAGGGTGTAGACAAAATCCAACTGGTTGATTTATGTATTAACTTTATAGATATACTGTTCCTTTTTTTTGTGTTTCTATTTTTCTGTTGACTCACACACTGTTTAATTAATGGTTCCAATGTTTGTAAATATGTGAGTACCATTTACCTAAATTTCTTAAGAAAATGAATAAGTTTACCTCTACTGGTGATACTTTGTTCTTATAAGTAGCATACTCTGGGTGCATCGTCCTCACATAATATTAAATTAATTTGGGTATACCAAATTTTGTAAATCATTATTTGAAAAGAGTAACTATGGAGCTTCTTGTCCGTTCTTCTCCATAAGAATCTACCTTTCCGAATGGACAGTAGAGTCACTTTATTAATGTAATTCTATTATTTTTACTGAACTGTAAACGATGACGTTCAAAAGTGCCGCTTAATGGCCTAATTGAAATAAACGTTTTGACTTTTGACTTTTTAGCAAGGTTTTTCAATTCAATAATAATAATGTATTTCAGTAACTTTACAACTTCTACAATATATCTTACATAGGGGTCTCCTTTTAAGTATGTTAAATACCTGTACTAGGAGAAATAATATGAGATATAATAATTGAGTGCGTTCCTTCAACTGAGTGGTTCTAGAGCAAATAAGCAACGATTTTGATCTCGGTAACTTGGGGGTCAAATTAGGTTGTTTTCAAGTAAAAAAATTTTTTTTTTATGTGAAAGGATATACTTTCCGATTATTCCACAAAAATTTCATCAAAATCGGTTCAGTAGTTTAGTTTTTAAATCAAAATAGCTGGAAAAAATATGTCATCCAAGTTAAAGAAATTGCGTATTTTGCTTTTAAAAAAAGTTAAAAAAAACCGGCAACAAAAAAAAAAAAAACTGCTACTGACGTTAATTTCGGAACTCGGTTTTTTTGGTTGTTTCTTCGTATTTATCACCGACTTTCGAAGTTTAAGTTATTTTATATTTTGTAGTGTTTTTTTCTATTTGGAAGTCGATTGCATTATTTTGTAAAAAAAAGTTTTTAAAAGCGATTTGTCGACTGAAAATCGGTCCTAAAAAAAAGAATGAATTGTACCCCAGGTATACAAGCCCCGCTCGTGTCGCTCGGCCACGCTGTGCGGGCCCGGCCCGGCCGGCAGCCGCGGCGCGCGCGTCGTGTGGGCGCTCAACGGCTCGCATCTCGTCGTCACCGGCTTCGACAAGTAAGCGCTCATCCATTACGAGATTACCAACTTTTACATACTTATCAAACTACTACATTCTAGACAACGGCTTCGTCCGCGTTTATGTCGGAACTATACCAACGGGAGGAAAAAGTTTATGTTGGACCATTTTACGTGGGCCATGGCGGCCGTCATTCCAACCAGCCAACCTCCCTCTAGAAGCAGATCAGTCCTCCTAAAGAGTTCAGGATGTCTGTGAGTGAATTCGGTGTCCCTATTGTTTGTCTGCGTATCTCGGCGACGCCTGTGCACTCAAAGAGCACATGCGACACCGTTTCCTCCTCCTCCATGCATGCTCTGCACAGAGGACTGTTTGTTATACCTATCGTGTGGAAATGCTTATTCAATGAGCAGTGTCCGGTGATGGTCCCCGCCACCATTCACAGGCTGCCTCTATCGTGCCCATTCGCCCCATTGTTTACACTCGGATATTTCTAAGAGGTGCCAAAAACTGGGAGGAATACAGAAATAAAGTAAGGTTAAAAAGTATCAATCCAGGACATCTACCCGCGTGCTAAGTTTCATCCTAATCCGTTCAGTCGTTGAAGCGTGATTATTTATCAATCAACAAGCGTGTCAAAACTCAATTCAATATTATCCACAGAGTATCAGAGCGTCAGATCCTGCTATACAAGGCGAGCGATTTGTCTGCGCCCGTGTGCACGGTGGGGCTGGACGTGTCGCCCGCTATACTGCAGACGCACATCGACCACGACTCCGGCACACTGTTCCTGACGGGCCGGGTGAGTACTTACTGTTCAACTAAAGGAAGTATACGCTTCGGTTATTTTCGTGATTCCGAATAAGCACTAACGTCGCATCTAAGAGTCAAAGCTTGACTCTTTTTAGTAGTTTTCTCGTTTCAACAGAGTCAATCCCACAGCGTGACTCTTTGTAGTAGTTTTCTTATTTCAACAGAGTCAACCCTACAGCTTGACTCTTTGTAGTAGATTTCTCGTTTCAACAGAGTCAATCCCACAGTTTGACTCTTTGTAGTACTTTTCTCGTTTCAACAGAGTCAATCCCACAGTTTGACTCTTTTTAGTACTTTTCTCGTTTCAACAGAGTCAATCCCACAGTTTGACTCTTTGTAGTACTTTTCTCGTTTCAACAGAGTCAATCCCACAGTTTGACTCTTTTTAGTACTTTTCTCGTTTCAACAGAGTCAATCCCTCAGTTTGACTCTTTTTAGTACTTTTCTCGTTTCAACAGAGTCAATCCCACAGTTTGACTCTTTTTAGTACTTTTCTCGTTTCAACAGAGTCAATCCCACAGTTTGACTCTTTTTAGTACTTTTCTCGTTTCAACAGAGTCAACCCCACAGTTTGACTCTTTTTAGTACTTTTCTCGTTTCAACAGAGTCAACCCCACAGCGTGACTCTTTGTAGTAGTTTTCTTATTTCAACAGAGTCAACCCCACAGCTTGATTCTTTGTAGTAGATTTCTCGTTTCAACAGAGTCAACCCCACAGTTTGACTCTTTGTAGTAGTTTTCTCGACTCAACATTGACTCGGCCTCTCAGTTTTTGTAATTTAATTGTGTTTTATGAATTTTATTTTTTAAGTTGACATATGTTCGAAAAAGTATAACTATATTGTATCGAATAAATGATTTCTATTTATCTATCTCTCAATCAAATTGTAGGATTACTTTTTATTTATTAACAGTCTCGAAACAATTTCTTTTTTCTGTTGTCTTGGGCCTGTTCAGTCATCATCATCATCATCATCATATCAGCCGAAAGACATCCACTGCTGGACATAGGCTTCCCCCAAGTGTCGCCACAACAACCAGTCCTGTGCGTCTCGCATCCATCGGCTACCCGCGACCCTCACCAGGTCATCGGTCTACCTTGTGGGAAGCCGTCCAACGCTGCGTCTTCCGGTACGCGATCGCCACTCTAGAACTTTTCGGCCTCATCGACCATCTGTTCTGCGAGCAATGTGCCCTGCCCACTGCCACTTCAGTTTGGCGATCCTTCGGGCTATGTCGGTAACCTTGGTTCTCTTGCGGATATCGTCATTCCTGATTCGATCACGCAAGGAAACTCCGAGAATTGCCCTCTCCATTGCTCTTTGGGTGACTAAGCCTTCTGATGAGGCACATTGTGAGCGACCACGTTTCAGTTTCATAAGTCATCACTGGCAACACGCACTGGTCGTAGACTTTCGTCTTGAGACACTGTGGTATGTGAGACGAGAAGATACCACGCAGCTTTCCGAACGCCGCTCAGCCCAGCTCAGATTCGACGGTTGACCTCTTTCTCGTAGTTTGCCCTACCTAACTGGACCGTTTATCCCAGGTAGACGTAATCGTGTAAAACTTCGAGTGTAGAGTCTCCAATCTTGATAGGAGTGGGTGCTACATGACATTCATTTTAAGACCTACTCTTTCGGAAGCTCTACTGAAGTCATCGAGCATTATACTGAGGTCCTCCATAGTCTCAGCCATGACGACTATATTGTCGGAAAATCGAAGGTGAGTGATGTACTCGCCGTTGACATTGATGCCTAGCCTTCTCCAGACCAAAACCTTGAAGACATCCTCCATTGCAGCCGTGAACAATTTCGGAGAAATGACGTCTCCTTGCTTCACACCCCGCTGCAAGAGGACAGGTTTTGAAGTTTGATCCTGAAGTCGGACTGACATGGTGGCATTTTCGTACAAACACTTCAGCACCTCGATGTACCGATAGTCGATCTGGCACCGTTGGAGAGACTGCAGCACAGCCCAAGTCTCGATCGAATCGAAGGCTTTCTCGTAGTCCACAGACGCTAAGCAGAGGGGTGGATTACACTGTTCGGTCTTCTGTATAACCTGCCGCAGCGAATGTATGTCGTCTCTGGTGCTGAAGCCTTTTCGGAAATCAGTGCTGTGGAGGAAGTTTCTTTCAAAATTACTTAGAAAATAATTTGTTTGAAATTTTCCCCGGGTTGCCTAATCTGATTGCAGATCAGATCACACAAGTCTCGAATTTTTTTGAGACTGGCATAGGTAGCAACTGAAAAGCTCTGTATTATTTATTTACTTGCTATCATGTATTAATACTGGTTAGTAAGATTTAATGGCACAATTTCAATCTTTTATTATATTATATCATATTTAAATACATTTTTAAATATTTCGGGCCAAATGCGGTTCGGACTCGCGTGCATTAGTGTTTCCCTCCAAAAGTGATTCCATTTAAATAAATATTTATTTTCTTTATATCAAAGGGTCACTGAAGATCATATGTGTACCTAATTTCGACTGTATCGGTCCAGTAGTTTCGGAGAAAATCAGTTTTGACAGGCGGAAAGACAGACACAGGACTTATCCTATAAGGGTTCCGTTTTTCCGGATTTTTATTTTTACCAAATATGGAAGCGATTGGCGTTGGTGGTCACGATCATTAATTCTACTTCCATATTATTAAATCAAACATAAATTCGTCTAGTCATTGTTTATTCGTATTTCTGAAGATAAATGATGATTCCCGAAGCGCATACTGTTCTTAGGATACATTTAATTTTGTACGGTATTAATGTGCTTGTGTCCTCGTTAAGGGTGATTCAACGATCTACTGCTACGAGGTGACAAGCGAGGCGCCGCACTTGTGCGCACTGTCGCACCACCGCTCGCCTACGCTGCATCAGGGCATCGCCTACTTGCAGAAGAATCTAGTTGCTGTTGAGAAGGTACGCCTAATGTGCTAAACGTTATCAATACTACTTGAAATATGCATGTAAGGATTAGTGAGTACATACAGCGTGTTTCAGAAGTGCGTGGTCTATTCTAATATTCAGTAAAGAAAAAAACAAAAATATCGACTTTTTTCAAAAACCCCGACCCCAAAAAACCACTAAAAAGTTCCAAACAAATCACTTTTCAGACAGTTCCACCATTTGCATTAGCATTCATTGTAGTTCAATCACAGATTTGATGTCACCAACTGCATCAGGCTGTTTGAAAACTGATTTTCTTATACTTTTTTTAGTTGTTGTTTTTGTGGTCGGAATTTTAGCGATTGCTATTTTTATTGTTTCTTTAGTGTGTATCAGATACAGAACGTAACACTGAAATATAACCACGCACTTCTGGATCATCCTATTTAGCAGACTTGTGGCTAAGTAAGAACAGCCTGTGTTTGGTTCGCGGATTGTCCGCGGATGGGTGAACTGTGTTCCAAAGAACGTTATTCTTGGTCCAACAATTTTTGTAGAAAAAACACAAAAATAAGTATTTTTTTTCTGCTAATTGACCTTTTTGTAAATAGGCAGGGACCACATACCAAGTAACAGCTCATTACGGCATGAGATAATTACATAAGGATCGTTTCAGGTGGAGTTCGCGCGAGCTCTACGACTCACCAATGGTACCATCGAACCCCTTTCCTTCACCGTGCCCAGAATAAAGGTATGTTTCTATTGCTATTGATGTTGCTTCTCCCGTGTTCATTTCGACGTCTTTATTTTTTACGCACAATTTTATAAAGCCGCTCCGTGAATGGTCAATTTTCAAGCATTATCTTTGATAACTTCAATTTTAAAATTGTGAATTAAATACTTTTGAGGCCCTTATGATGAGCCCTTTCATTTGATATGCCAAACGGTACAGTTGTTTTTTTATTATTATTTGCTTCCTAAAAAGTGAGCCCATTTTCCAGTTTTGCGTCCATGCTTGGGTCACAGAAGTTCATGTGTGTACAAAATTTCAAGTAAATCTGTCCAGTAGACAGACAGACAGACCCACGAGCGATCCTATAAGGGCCGTATCATCCATGTAAAATGGAAGTTTTACATGGATGGTACAGAACCCCTAAGAACGCTTACGCACTACGTCCGATCCGAACCCGATCATTATCCGTGAAAAGACGGTCTGACGGTAGTCGTGTAATTTGTATGGTAGCTTACGCACTACACCCGATTTCCGTCATTCGATTTCTCTCCGTCATCCGAGAATCTCCATTTCGGATGATTAATGACGGACCGAAGTGGCCATAGTATTATTTGTATGAACAGTTGCGCACTACATCCGAACCGAATCCGAGCTGCGCCTGAGAAAAGAGGCAGAGGGACGAGACTCGGCGATGTTTTTGCGTTAATTGAAATCTATAGATTTGTCCCATAAACAGGGTCTCTGTTTATGGGACAAATCTATAGACGACTACAAAAACACAATATCGATAAGGAATGCATGTCTATGCATTCCACTATTTTAATAAAAAAATCAATTTTCCCTCATAGCGTGGTTCTTTGCAACTTCATGACTTTAGCTCCAGTAGGCAGACTACTGGGGCTTAGGTCATAAAGCTGCAATGAAGTGACATAAAATTATGTGTGCAGAAAATCATAATTTGTCTTATTGTATTGAAATCGAGTCACGTCAAGTTTCGCTTACAATTAAACTTAAGGGTCAGGTCACACAGAGACGCGACAAGTCGTTCACTCCTTAACACTTATCACGACAGCTCCAAAGTCCAGTGGACGCGTCGCATAAGAGGTCGTTAAGCTCGTGCTGCACCCCGCGGTTTTACGATCGATTCGCACCTCATATCGTCGCGTGCTCAGCACGATACCACTTCAAGTACCGTCGCATCTTTGTGCGAACCAACACTAACGTTGTATTATTGTGTGCAGAGCGAGTTATTCCAAGACGACCTGTTCCCCCCGACGCTGGTGACGTGGCAGGCGTGGCTCAGCGGCGCCTCGTGGCTCGCGGGCGCATCGGTAGCGCCCCACATTGTGAGCCTGCAGCCGCCCGGCATGGAACCTCGTAAGTACAAGACGACCTGTTCCCCCCGACGCTGGTGACGTGGCAGGCGTGGCTCAGCGGCGCCTCGTGGCTCGCGGGCGCATCGGTAGCGCCCCACATTGTGAGCCTGCAGCCGCCCGGCATGGAACCTCGTAAGTACAAGACGACCTGTTCCCCCCGACGCTGGTGACGTGGCAGGCGTGGCTCAGCGGCGCCTCGTGGCTCGCGGGCGCATCGGTAGCGCCCCACATTGTGAGCCTGCAGCCGCCCGGCATGGAACCTCGTAAGTACAAGACGACCTGTTCCCCCCGACGCTGGTGACGTGGCAGGCGTGGCTCAGCGGCGCCGACTGTACTACACTATTATGAACTCTGATTCTGAGCTCTGTGTTGTTGTTGCATTTCTTTTATACCTCATCAACCTCCGCCCATATTTCAAGTCTCTTAGGCCGTCCTCTGATTTTTAAAACCATCCATATTCCTCCTCAAAACTTACTCAAAACCTGCCCTGGCCTGTGAATGATCTATAAATTAAGCCAGAACCAACAGCTAAATGTATACTCCGAGCCACGGATGGATCTCGGTATGTTATTAATGGTCACCGACCAGATCGCGAATCTCTCCGGTCCATCCACTCGGACTAGGACAGTGATGGAAGTGGGAGCGCATCTGCGTTTGCGCACACACTTTACCGCCATGGCTGAAAACGGTCAGGAGGACTATTTAATGGTCACGGATCCACCTACCGCCACAAGATCTTGCCCAATATTCTAATCCTTACAGCCTCTTATACCTGATGTACACTAAACATTTATCTTCTGATCCATACAGCATCTTATACCTGATATAAAATAAAAAAATACCTTCTGGTCCATACAGCCTCTTATACCTGATGTACACTAAATAGTTATTTTCCGATCCATACTGCCAATACCTGAAATATAAAGAGTCCTTTTCTGATCTATACAGCCTCTCATACCTGATGTACAATAATCATTCATCTTCTAGTCCATACAGCCTCTTCCACCTGATGTCCAATAAAGAGAGAGTCCCCCGATCCATACATAGATAATTACTCTGTATCCGAATCAAAAGTTTGTGTAGCTGAAAACTGCAAATGATATCTTTCCGACGACAAAACATTCAGTCATTCAACCATTCATTCAGACAACACAACACAAAATATTAGCAGTGTCTTGAAAGAATTTTGATAGCTTTTGCAATTTCCAACAACTGCTAAAGATACATTGGGACATTCGGTTCACGGGATTTAATATTTATATATCTCATTCCTGATGTGCGTTTTGTGTGTATGTTTTCTTTATGTATTTTTATTTAGATGCACAATAAATAAATAAATAAAAATACACTAAAGAGTTTTCTTTGTTGTATCAGTGTCGGCGCACACGGCGGCGTCGCCGGTGACGCGCGAGGCTCGCGACAAGGCGACGGCGCAGAAGCCCAAGCCCGACCTCATCAAGTCGCACGTGCCGCAGGACGCCAAGGCTAAGGAGGACAGTGTGAGTATATCAATACACAAGATGATTTTTTAGTGTCAACTCGTAGTTTCGAATGGCCAAATCCGAAACTACGAGTATGAGGAATATCAAAAAACACTGAAAGGAGTCTTGAGCCCGATTTTGATGAAAATTAAAACTGCATTGTTGGGGATTTTTGAAAAATCAGTATTCCTAGCCAGGAATCGAACTGGTTGTAAAAAAAAACACATTTTATTATTACACATCCGAAAGTGTCGCTAATAACGATCAAATTCTGGGAAGTAATAACTCATGACAAACTAAAGGAAAGTGCAATTTTTTTTACATTATAAAATACATTTTTAATTTTCGAAAAAAAAATAAACAACAATTTTTTCAAGAATCTATGATGCAGTTTTAGTTTTCATCAACATTGGGTCCGAGCATCTACAACTACTACTAAAGAAATATAAACACACATTAAAATAAATGTAAACACACAAAATAAAAAAGAAATGTAAACAAAAAGAAAACTACTACTATAAGTTTATGATAAAGCCACGCTCAAAGTCTGTCTTGACAAATTGTTTTGATGACTACTTTGATCGTGTAAACGAGCCATAAAACCGCAATATGAAGTTTGTGATCAATGAAAGCGGACTTGAGTCGTGTTCTATTTTACAAACCAACTTTGATGTCAAAAAAAGAAACAAAAGCGTTTTGGCGTCTGTGTAAAAATGATGGCATCTTCAATTTTCCACAGATAATGAAATCCATAAGCGCCAAAGTGCAGATCAATTTGAAACTGGAACAAGACAGCATGGAAGGAGTGGACGAAGCCGAATGGGAGCAGTGAGGTAACCCGACTAAATCAAGTGCAATTGAACAACCCTAGCTTGTAGTGTTATTTAGAGGCTCCCGTAACCGGTCGCGTTATATGTATCATCGACTGACCGCCCGTAGACAGGCTTTGGTAGTACGAATAAAGATGTTTACGGAAAAAAAATATGTGAAGGTCTTCTTTTCTTTGTGTTGACACTACAATTGGTGTATTTGTACAAGTATTCGCTTTATTTCGCTCAATTCAAAATTAACTTTATTGGAATAGACTTTAGAGCATGTTTTAGGTTGGTGAAATATGGCGAATATTTGGACAAAAAAAAAGCCAAAAGAAGTGACAGTATCAAGTTCAGAAGTCAAAATATTAAGTGAATTGCCAGTTTTTCATTAAAGTAACAAACTTCTAGTAACTTATTATAGGAATTTCTAACCAAAACTGAGTAAATAACATGTATTGCTACAAAAACAGCATCACTGATCAGTTAGAAACTTCTACCATGATGAGTAATAAAACGATTAATAATTCGGTACCTGTCAAGAACATTTTTGTGTCTTTGTTCGTATTGCCGAGCCAAAACTGGTATAACCCCGTCGCAGAATAAAAATAACTTTTTATACCTAACAATAACTTGGGATTTCTAATATTTTATAGAAATTTTTCCCGTCGATCCCATTTTTACATTTTAATCTTAGATATCAAATAGTCGTGGTAATGTAGAGTACTAGAATAATAATGTCGGCACATAAGTCCAATAATATGTACTGATTATAGTAATTTAAGTCATACGTCAGATTATATCGTGGGATTTGGAAAGAAGAGCAGGATTTTAAACAATGGTGTTAATAATACAATGAACTAAAGGCAGGTAAAACGAGACTGGTTTCTTTTATTTAAAATGAACTGATGTGAAATCAGCGATGCCCCAATATTGAATATTATGTCATAGAAGAATATGGAGGTTGTTAAGAAATTATAAAGGGAGATCATTGTATCCCTTGCTTATTTCCAAATACTCACGATTCAAAATATCAAATTCAATGCTCACGGCCAGTCACATTTTCATTGCTGCACTGCTAAATAAATTATTTGCTGTTTAACGCTAACTCGTGATCTCATAGATTTTCGACCAAAACTTTACCAACCATGCTCATAGTATGCTCACTATAACGCGTTTCTTAGTGACCCTACATTTGTTATAATAAGGACTTACAAACATATTCTCGAATGCTCAAAATTACAATTTAAATTGACACAAATCGAGCCCTTATCGCCGAAAGGGCATTTCATCATAAAGGGCAATTTGAATCTTAACGCCTCCGTTTAAGACATAAGGGTGCTCCCTCAGCCGGAGCATTCGCCTGTAATGTAACATTACAGAGTCGAGCATTACATTGGTGAGGGAACAGAACCGAGCATTACAGTGCGTAACTTGATGAAACAATGTGTAATATTTTTATACAACTTGTAACTTAAATTAATGAATCTAATGTAACATTACAAGCGAATACTCGTCAGTCAAGGAGGCAGTATTGTAATGTAATGCTCAAATCAGATCTGATATGTTACATTACAGACGAATGCTCCAGGTGAGGAAGCACCTAAAAATGCATTTTCGAAAATATGTCGCTTGCGATAAATAAGCGGTAAGGGCTCGAAATCATTAGTTGACTATTGTCTATAAACTAATCACATCGATACTCTTAGTATCGATAAACTGTATCGATATAAAACGATTGTCGAATAAAGTTTTTATTAAACAAATAGGTGTCAGCGCAACATTCCTACATTTTGCCATAAAAATGCATTTATTTATATCGCGTATATACTTTATTATATATGAAATAACGAAAATTATTGATTATACGTATGATTTGTATGTAATACTTGTATGTAAGGATGTGTAGGGTATTCTTACTTATTAGGGAATTGACAATTTACAATGTAACCGATATTATTCTATAGTCACCATTAATATTGCTAGAACCTTTCTGACTTGTAGTTATTGTGAATCTTAAATTCTGCATAACAGAATATTGTGTGGTTGATTGGCAATTGGCTTGCTAGCTAAATTGGACCTCCTTTACATTTTATTAACCTTTTGAACGCCAGAGCATAAACCCGCATAAACAAATTAACCGTACTTTTTGTCAAATATTTGTGATGTTTGGCGTACGGAGTACGCTTTCGTTTGTCACATATATGTGAAAGTGGCGTTCAAAAGATAAAGTAGTTCAACAAGCGGCACTAGCTTGTGCCGCTTGTTGCGCGCATATACCGTTTTTCCCGTTCCCATAGGAATTTCGGGAAATTCTCTCTTACGTACGGAGTTCTAAAATCAATTTGATATAAAACTCTTCCGTTACTGACTGAGTGAGTGACTGACAGACAACGCACAGCCGAAACTGCTGGTCGTAGAAAGCTGAAATTTGGAATGTAGCTTCCCTACAATTTGTAGGGGAGGACAGGATTTCCTGAAACTTCTACGGGAACGGGAAGAACGGGATATGTGCGTACGAAGTTTCGGGCAAAAGGTAGCAATTAATATGTGTAGGTGTTCTTATTTAGTTGGCGGTCCGATTTACCATACATTTCCTATACCTGCCATCGTAACTGCTCTCATAACGACCATATATTTATGTTTTCATATTGCAACAAACATAGATGACGTTCTAAAACTCTTTATTTAAAAGTAAGATCTGCAATGATTACCAAGTCAGCCTAGAAACACATCGAAGTCGGGGTTACGTTTTATGTAATAATCTTTGGGAATAAGACAGCTCCGACGAAATCATCTGGACTTGTATAGAAAGAAGAGTAAAGTAATAAAACATAAGTACCAAGTTTAGTATTGTGTATTTTAGGTGACCATTTGTATTAAAAAGGTCCTTGTATTATTACCATGGGTTGCAATAGAAAGTTAACTATGTTTTATGAGACACGTTTACGTTTTCGTTATACGAAAATTTGATAATTGTCTCGAATTCTGTATAAATGATTCACATACATAATGCCAATCATAGTGAAGAATCATGATATTAAATGCCCCTTCTTCGATGTGTCCCTATCTTAGTCTTTGTATATGAAAAAAAAAAGTATCTGTAACGAATGAAGCGACTTAGTACCGCTAGTTGATGCCATAAACACATCACGTTTTGCTCAAAACGCCAAAGACTATGTTTTTCTTGTCAATGTGTTGAAATTGTATTAGTTAATATTTTATTTTCGAAAAAGTATATGAGATGTGTCAGTAACTGATACAGCGGAACTCAATAAGTCGTCACCAGTCAAAAGTATTTATTTAAAGTCAAAACCAGACTGTTGGCGAAATTCTGTAAAGGTTGCTCTGTAAAACACGTCTCCACACTATTCCTCTAATAATGCAAAATATCTGTCTGCTGCAACTGACAGAACATTCTAGTTAGCTAGATTTTATACCTAGTATTAAATGGAATCTCATTTTAAAAATTATGTATTCAATATTCCCATTCAAAATTGAACTTTAAAAACATGGAGTTAAAAGTTAAAGCGCATCAATAGGCCTACAAGAGCGAGTGCGACGAAGCATTCTCTCGCTCGCACACACCAAGTCTGAGCGAGACAAAAGTCAGGATTGTCGTACTCAAGCTTTCATATTTTACTTAAATATTTACGAATAGGTGTAATTTTATTCACTAGTCAAAAATATATACTTTAAATGGGAAGATTCTTAAAAATATATTCAAAATGTATTACTTTATTATTAATTTATGATTAAGATTTCTATGTATATTTTTAGTTTAGACTATAAGCGGTTTGTTGTCGGTGCGGTTCTGATATCATGTCCCCATAAACTTGTAAACTTGTAAAGATGGACTACTATAAAACAAGAGTATAAACCATAGCATCCTATAGCTTTAGGAGACTGAAGGTGTCACGGATTGCTCAAATCATAGGTTTAGGCGTTAGAAATCAAGAATATTGTAATGAAATCTAATTAAATGTCTATAGACAATAATCCATAAGGTAAAAAATATCCTGAAGCTGCGTTAGTTGTGTAGTTGTAATGGTTCTACTACTGATACTAGGTCGACAGGACTTTGGCGGGCAGTCGAAGTCGTCCTACAACCCAGTGTAAACGCCTAGTCCTCTGGAAACTCAGTTTGCTGCTGAAGTCGAAGAAGTTCGGGTTCGGGCTTCACGGACGGTTGTAAGTCGAGGGCTGCAGATGGATGACCTTTACAGAAGGAGCCATAACATCAATCGACTTCTGCAGCTTCTGAGTCTAAGAACGACTAGGTATTTACACTGGGTGTTTGGAAGACTTAGGCCGCCTGCCGAAATCGTTCTGTCGACCTAGGCTGGAGCTCGCCAGGGTGACTCACGATATGAGCCGAAGTCGGCAGATGGCCCAGTCAACCATAACTCGCGAATGAGTTGCTACGCGGCTCTATAATCCTTTGAAAAGCATCTTTAGTCGGCACACCTAGTTCGCGAGGTAAACAGCCACTTCCATCAATTTAATCTGTAAATAGAATAAGTCGCGGCGCTAAAACGAGACCTTATAACCCATACAGCAATTTACTAAGAAGTCTTCATTTTTAAGTGGAACTATACAAGTTGATTATTGCATTTACAATGATAAAAGAGACCAATTTGGTCGAACTATATAAAAAAATGTATCCGAATATCACCGACAACATACGCTACATACTATTGCACATTGTATTCATATCAAATAAAATAAATCACCATATTATATAAAATATCGTTTGTTTGTAAGAACGCACCTTTGGTAAAACAAGTATAAAACTTAGTAAGATATGGCAAGAGAAAAAGAAGTAATTTAGTGGGTTGTGGTCTTAGTAATACCGGGCGCAGAAACTGAGCGGATTTTCTAATGGGGTTTTACAAATATTTATTGTATTATTTTTATCGAAATCTAGAAGATTTTTGCCCGTTCCGGAATATATCAATTATTTTTTTAAATATTTTATATATTAACCGTTTTGTTTCAATCACTATCCTAATTTTTTCAGGCATTTTTTAATGCAAAATGAAACCTAGAACAAAGCTGTTCGGTACATCTTCCTAACTTTCGAAATGGAAAGTTCTTTCACGGGAGATATTTTGTTAATTAAGAAAAACGAAAAGAAATTGTTTTTTTTTTCCCCGAAAATATAGATTGGACATTGCCAACGAATTTGACAGAATTGGTAAGTATGTATGTATATTCTCTTTAGCATTTCCCCCCCTATTTTTCATTATTTAAAGCATATTAAAATACCAATATACCTTACCGGTTTAAACCCGTAACTACAAAGTACCACACACCCTATCTATTTTCGGCCCGTTTTATTCATTCTATATTACTTAAAAGAACTAAAAGTAACATTTATTTGGCGGTTTCTTATTGTTCAAGTTTCTTCATACTCAGCAATATTAATTATTTATATTTATAGGTAGATACTTAACTTTGTTATCAAGATAGATAAACGAGTATAATTTAATAATAAAATTTTTAGACAGTAGTATATTTGTTTAGAAAATATCATTCGATTTATCTTCTCTTTCATATTTATGAGCTCGTTATAATAAAAGCCGATCTTTAACGGAAACTTATAAAAAAATCGTCAAATAAATTATTTTTGGATGCACAAAATTTTACCAGCAATAATTTGCTCTCTAATAAATTCCCTTACCAAAGTTGTGACATGACAATAAATTTATTTTGTAACTTAAAACCTTCCTTGTCACTTTTCTAATTGTTTCGTCCAAAACATGAATGTATTTAATACGTAAAATTGCTACAAAATTGGGAATCCAGTGCCAATGTTTCCTTCATTGTTTGATTATTTTTAAATCGGCGTTAGAAGTCTTAAATCTATTCCCTAATCCTTCTTCGATAAAATTGATCGAGTAAACGTGTACCAAAGTTATTCAACATTGTTCTGACAGATGACATTAAGAATTGGCGCCAAAACGTCTATCAATTTTATCAAAGGAGGTTACATGTAATGTAATATGACCACAGACGATACCCTCATTGTGTGAGTGCGTGTAATTTTTGTATTTTTGGATGTTGTAAACCTACTGATATCCTAGCGTTAAGGCTCAATATTTGGAGATATTTTTATTATTTTGCATTTTTTTATTAAACTCTTGCTAAATTATTGGGTGTTTTATTTGTCAACTCTCCGAGTTTTCGATTAATGTTCTGCTGCACTTACCTACATGTACTAATTCATTTTTGGCTACTACATCGTTCCAATTATAATGTGTCGTATGCTTCATATATCTCTAGAAAAAAACTTCTGGGAAAAACCGTTGTGATATCGACCATTACCAATTAAAGACAGACACGCTAACAGGCAATATAACACGACACGCAATTTAGTTTTGGGAATTAAACGAATAAACATACCGAAATGTGATGCGACAATGACCGACACTTAAGAGGTTATGGGTTTGTCTAAAAAAAAAGTGATCTTATAAATGGTTTCGCCCTTTATAGGAGCTCGTCAGTGACGTCGTTTTTCAACGGTTATTATAATATACTTCTGCCGTTTCCTTCTAGTTTTTCCGGTAGGTATACTTTGATCATCGCGGGCCAATTCTTTAGAAGTTAGAGTCCAGCTCATCCCGTCTTCTCATCCTTGGTCTGTCACGTCCTGCTTTCTTTTTGTTCTTTGTTGCTATTGGGGATCTACTGTGTGGGTTTTCTCATCGCTATGGCTAACCCAGTACCCCTTAATCCTCAATTGCGCGGCCAATGAAGGTTTTTAGGATAATGTATGCATGTATGTATGCCACTAGATCGCGCCACATGGCGAGAGGTCCTCTTCCTTGAAACAAACACACGTTTGTCAGTTTGGCGTAAACATGACGTTGACGTCAATTTAACTCATGTCCGAAAACATAAGCGTTTTTACAAATCGCACCTTTAAAGTAAAACAAGAATTGAGGTATCAATGCCATCTATCTAAAAACAGTGACTATTTTCTAATATTGGCTCCCCTATAAAATTTCATAATTTCGTTTAGTAACGGTTTTACTTTAAAGGTGCTAAAAGTATCCCTGGACCTGACGACTGAGTGCTGCCACCGGGTGTGCGTCATTTCAGAAAACCCTCATTGTGTTCCAGAATTAAATATACGAGTTCCAGACGTGGTCTATGAGTTTGATACCTAAAAGGCTTTCTTCGTTCCATCGCTCGTTGGCGGCGGACGTTTGACGAGTCAATAGGTCTGCCTACTTCGAACATCGTTTAGCGCGGCCTGGCGAGGGCGACCGAGGGCCGCATCAACAGCGCGGGGAGGAGGCGCTACGCGCTAGTCGCGCGGATCGGCAAACTTCGTTCTACTTTGAGTGTTGTTAGAGCGGCCGTAGGTGTTGGCTACATCACTCCTCCGCTGAGACCGGTTCACGGTCGATAGTGAGAAAGAAAACGCGGGAATATAACGGTTCTTCCGCTTTTGGCGGTTTCCGGCTTCGGTAGTGGCGATGCTGGCGATGAAGTGGATGGTCCTGGTGATGTTGGTTGTGGTAAAGGTGGTGTTTTTGAGCCATCATTGTTGTTAGCCATGTAGGCAGGTTTTAGCCTATCAGTGGTTACGGTTATGTCTATTGTAAAGGTTTTTGACCGTCTTTCTATAACCTGATGTGGTCCAGAATAAGGTTCTAATGAATTCTTTAGAGGTCCTTTCCGCATGAAGACATGACTGGTTATTCTGAGATGTTTAGATAGGAACGTAAAACATTTTCTTACCTTGGCCAGATGTTGGTGCAGGTGAGTCTCGAAACCAGCCGGGGATTGCGGAAGTCGCATACGTTCCCGCGATCCCCGGCGTAGGTGGGAGATGGAACACCGGGGTGGTTTTAGTCAGTAAGAGTCTGACAGACCCCTCCACCCGCCCCAGGGTGGAGGATTTCCATGAGGATTTCCCCCCGAGATCAAAAAAAAAAAAAAAAAAGTTTAGATAGGTACGTAAAACATTTTCTTACCTTGGCCAGATGTTGGTGATACGTTCCCGCGATCCCCGGCGTAGGTGGGAGATGGAACACCGGGGTGGTTTTAGTCAGTAAGAGTCTGACAGACCCCTCCACCCGCCCCAGGGTGGAGGATTTCCATGAGGATTTCCCCCCGAGACCAAAAAAAAAAAAAAAAAGGTGAGTCTCGAAATATATTTTTTTAGCCGTGCTGCGAAGTCTGCTTCATCTATGATGATGTGTGTTACTGGTTTCATAAACTCACCAGTTAACCGGAGTGGCTCGCGGTAATCTAATTCAGCTGAAGAGGCTTGTAGATCATCCTTCCAGGCGCTCCTCATACCCAGGAGACTTGTTCTGAAGTACCTCCGATCATCGCGCGTTGTTGTGGACATTATGTCGGCTTTCAGCTGTCTGCATTCTCTCCACTAGGCCGTTGTACTGAGGGTGATAAGCTGTCGTGGGGCAATGGTAGGTGCCTATGATTGACGAGATGCTCTGGAACAGCTGCGAGTTTAATTGTTTTCCTCGGTCAGTGGTTATTTTCTCTGGACATCCGAAGCGAGCGACCCAGCGAAAATGAAAGCGCTAGCGCAGGTCTCCGCTGTGATGTCTACTACAGGGTAGGCTTCTGGCCATCGAGTATCCTATCCACAGCTGTTAGGCAGTACCTGAAACCAGATGACGGTGGCATAGAGCCTATTATGTCAAGGTTGACGTGGGAAAAACGCTTGGAAGAACAGGGAATGGCAAAGACGAGGGCTGGTATGGCGGGTAATTTAATCTTAGACTTAATCGTTCTGACACTATTTGGCTGTAGCGTTGGGGCTTGGATGACTGAGATTGTGTAGGTTGTTGAAGATTGCTTTTCGGAAAGTTGGTGTGATGAATTTATTAAACTTAATGTACAATAGTGATATGGCCTTGAACGTGAAGAAGACTGGTCACTAGAGCATGCAAAAACCGGGTTGTTCTAATAAAACCGTCATTTCCAAATACTTTGTTTGCAAAACCGGTTAAATCGTTTTTTTTTTTTTCGTTTTTTTTTTAAATTTTATTAAAGAATTTAGAAATATATGTGTAAAAAATGAAAATGCTGAAGTCTAATCAAAATATGTATTTTTTACGATTATCTATCTTATTTTTATAATATTGAGTATTGTTTTGAAATGAAATAGGCTATAATTACTAAGTAACAACACAAAAAGTTTTATTTTCTTTATATATGTCACCGGAAAATTGCAAACGCCGTAAGATAAAAAAAAAAATAATAATAAATATCGCGTGAAATTGTAAACTATATTTTCTTAATAAGGCACGGATATATTGGAAACGATTGAATTTGGATAGGATTTATTGTATACAAAACGATTTTTTCAAAATATATCGAGAAATTATAATTTACTTAAGATGTTTTGCAATCTTACGGAGTCTGTAATTTTCCGGTGACATATGTAGATAACATAGACAAAAGCTTTCTATCGACCCTAAGTTTTTGTAGCCAGCATTTTCACTAAAATGCGGTAAATAATAATTCATATTTATGTATTGCCGGTTTCTGTAAGACGTTCACTCGTCTCAAGTTATGGCAAATCTCACTCTATCGGTTATCCGGGTATCCGGTATGTATGCTCTACTGGTCACAGTAAATGTAGGCATCTATAGTTTTCACTCTTATTTAAAGCCGTCTTGTTTTGTAGCAAACTAACTTTTAAATAATTTTGTTAGGTGTCCAATGTGCTCTGTCTTCCCTTTTGAAAACACGAGAATATCATCTAGATATCCGAACGTGAAGTCTAATCCTTGAAGGATTTCATCAAAAAATCTCTGAAACGTCTGGGCAGCGTTCCTCAAACCGAAGGTCATGGCAGTAAATTCAATAAGTCCAATTAGAGTTGTGATCGCTGTTTTCTTAATATCGTCTTCAAATACCGGTATCTGATTAAATGCTTTAACGAGGTCAAATTTTGAAAATATAGTGGATCCTGACAGCTCGTACGCGAAGTCGTGGAAATGCCTCTCTGGATACCGCCACATGGCCTCCTGCCGGCGTCGTCTTGTGGGCAACGAGATGTAGTGGGGACGACTAGGAACTTTCAGAGCTCGTCGCTCTGAAAGTTCCTGGTCGTCCCCGCTACATCTCTCGCTGTTCCATTTTGTAACATTTCCTCAAATTCTTTTTCTGCGATCTTCAAACGGTCCGGCGCTAATCGACGCGGTCTTGATGTTACCCTTGGGTCAGACGTCGTTCTAATAGTAAAAATAATATAATGACAGCATTTCGTGTGTTGTTCCGTGAGTTGAAGGCGCGCCGACGGTCATGTTTGTTACCGAGTCGATCAATTTCTGTTGCCTGCAGTCGATTAATAAGTTAAAAAATTGACGCCTATGAAACATTAGCGATAGTAAACTTCCAAGTAAATTCACGACATAATCCGGGGTTAAGACTTAGTTGATATGTACCATATTTAAGGTATCGGAATGCCATTTGCAGCGACAAGTTCATAGTTCGTAGTCTCCGACTGGTGCCGACGGGGTCCGCTTTTGCGGGCCCTCCCCCCTGCGCCAACCCTAGTCCGCCAGTGCCTGAAAACAACTTTAAACCGGAATTCGCAAGTCACCATACAATCATCTTCGGCACGAAACCATAGATAAAATAAAATGAAACTGTATTGTCAACCCATGTCGTGCCACGTGGATTGATGGCCACGCTAATCCCAGCGGTGAGGGGTCAAGAGCAATCAGTCAAGCCTTGTCACTCAATCTAATGAACACATGTTCCGTGACGGAGGTGCATGGTAGGTAAGTGAGTCGTCTTATTGACGAGAAACGTCTGTAGAACTTCCGGGTATCTGAAAGTTGGAGCGTTAATGGTTTGTATCGTTGTGCTATAAGCAATTGTAATGTTTTTCACTCCAACTTTCGTTGCTTTTGTGACAAATTTATTTTCTGTGGTGATATTTCGATCCCTTTTTCCCCACTGCTCAACTAGATTGCTCAACTGCATAAAGTCGAGCAGTGGGTAATGCCAACGGCTCAACTGGTAATTGCCCAACTATGAATAGTTGAGCAGTGGGTAATATCCGCTGATCAACCAAAACTGCACACAGGCCCGCCGCTAGCTGTTTCGTCGCCCGCGTGCAATACCGATTATGCCGCCCTAGTCGCCCTACTATAAGAGTTTTGTCAAAAAAAGGATAATTCTTTCTTATATTTTTTTTATTATGGTGGGGAAAAAGAAAAACAACTAAACGAAGACAAATATTTATTTTAAATAATTAATTTAATTAACTTGTTTTTTTTTGTTTACTGATGTGAAAATTTTTAAACTTACGTTTTCTATTTCTATTTATCTACAAGAAATGTACTCTTCTTTAAATTTGCGAAATCTTCTATCAACTTTCTTGTGTCCAAACTGTCTAAAATTTCATGTTCAATTGAAAGTACTTATTGCTAAAAAACTTGTCTTTGCTGGAGCATTGTTGATCTTAAATAGTTTTTATAATTTTTAATTTTGAAAAAGATCTTTCACCAGATGCAACTGAAACCGGCAGTGTAAGTAATATTCTTAGCGCTATTGCTGTGTTCGGAAATGTTGAAATTAAGTCATTGGTAAAAAGATATTGTAATAGAGTTTGAGGATCATTATACTGGTTTTCTGCAAAATGCAACTTTAATGCAATGATTTCATTAAATAAATCAATACCGTCAATGTCTGATTCTCTACTTAAATCATCTTTAAGTTTCAGATTTAAATCTTTACAATGTTTCATTAACTCATCTTTGGAATAATTAAATAAGTTATTGCTTAAAAAGCCAAATACGTCGGAAAATGTTTTTAACTCGAACGTCGAATCTATCATTAAAAGAAGTTATTGTTTGATCTAGGATTCTAAAATAAAACTCTACTCTATCTCTAATCTCTAAAACTTCATCACTGTGTTCATAGTTAAATTGTGTTGATTTTCTTCTTGGACGGATTATATTTATTGGAGGGAAATCTGTTTCTACGTTGAGATCGTAAGCCACGTTTGAAGCTTCTGCTAACACTGTTTCAAAGTGTTCAGCCGTGCGATATTCTGTGAACTTCTCAATCAACTTATTTAACAAATTTATGCAGATTTGAGTATTCATTGTGGGGCTCTGCATCATTTTGCTCAGAGCATTTATTACGTTTAAAATATCGAACCATATTATTACCGAGCAAATAAATCTACAATTTTGAATGTTTAAAGCAAGTGAAAGAGCTTTTTGTGAGATGTAGTACAATCCCATGCCGGCGAATCACCAGATATTTCCAGCAAAGCATCTAATACTTTTTCGAGGTTATACCGTAATGGTTTAACTGCATCGATTCTGCTGGACCATCGCGTTGCACTCAAAGCTTTTAATTTTAAATCTGGTAAATGTTTGCAAATTACCGACCACCTTTTTGTAGATGATGAAAAGAAAACGAAAATTTCTTGAATTATATTAAAAAAAATCAGTTTCATATGTAACATTTGCTGCATCGTTCACTACCAAATTAAGACTATGTGCCGAGCATGGGACATAAAATGCGCGGTTATTGATTTCCAAAATTTTTTTTTGTAGTCCATTGTGTTTTCCACGCATATTAGATCCATTATCATAACCTTGACCATGTAAGTTTTGAATATTGAGATTTAATTCTGAAAATAAAATTTAACACAAAATTTAATAAACCTTCATCTGTGGTGATCGGACAGAAACCAATGATTTTTTCACGTATCTCAACATTCTTTGTTTCATTATTTAAAATTACATGCCTAAGAACAACTGTTATTTGCTCTGTGTGACTTACATCAGGTGTGCAATCCAAAATAATGGAAAAATATTTTGATTTCCTAACTTTGTCCCGTATATTTGTTTTTATGGTCTTGCAACTCAATTATTTCATTCTGAATTTGATCTCCTAAATACGACTTGAATGTGATTTCGAGGATTGAATTCTGTGAATGTGTTCCCACATGACTACCTAAATCAAAGGATGCGATCATTTCGATTGCTTTAAAAAAAAAATAGGTACCATTTTCATTATTATATAATTTTTTGACGGGTCGTCAAAAATATTCTCTCTCTCTCTGAATCTCGTCTGAATGACACTGATGAGATAAATACTTGATTACGCCTATGATTCTTTCTAATACATCACACCATTGATTTTTACATGAGAAGTCGCTTAATTTGCCGCCCCCTGGGCGTGCCGCCCGTGTGCGGTGCACGCTTTGCACGCCCGCTTACGGCGGCCCTGACTGCACAACCAGGCATAATTATTGACTAGAAATAAAAACTCCAAATCTCATAATTAATATACACCCTCTTAAGAAATCTTAAAAATAAAAAAGTCTTTTTCTTCTTAAGATAAGTGTTCACGAACTTAGAAAAAAACCTTATTTACCCTTAATATACATCACCTACTACTATGAAATTTTAAAGTAAAAACAAATTTTATTTCTTCTTTTTTTTCAATGTGTTATCGTAATTTTTCGAGAGCGTGTCCAATTGAGATTTCTGAATTAATTAGTTGCATTTGTATGTAATTAATTATATCATCATTATGGATAATATACATCTTTCGTTCGCTGTTTTATCTACAGCAAGCACGTCAATGTAAGCTAGTATTTTTAATAATCTTAACAATGTCTTGGTGTTTTTGTTTATAGATTTGAGTATTTTGCGAACCTACGAGTACATTGTTGGTTCTATGTCGCTCTTCTAACATGCTGATTATTTTTGTAAAGTCCTTTTTCTTTAAAATGTTGTTAACATACGTCATGAAGGCATATTTTAAGATTCAGCGCCCCAGGCCTGTAGGGTTTGCCGCCCCATAAATTAACGGAAAAGGACCAAAACATTTCATCATAAAATAACATCCACCAGTGTGTTGATTTGGGCTGAGAAAAAAAAGAAGATAATGAATGAAAAACTTAAAAAGATCATACAAATAAAAAAGCACCATTTATACAATATTTTACATTTAAAATATTGTTAGTAGGACTAGCTACTTCCCGCGGCTTCGTCTGCGTGAAATTTAGAACTGGCTCTAGAGAGAACTTAATACTCCTAAGGTATGTAAAATAATCTATTCCTGCCCCGGAAATACCTATATCTTCATGATTCTGATATCCTGGTAGTTGATGATTCTTTACCGTTCACAATGTCAGCCCCGGAAGTACATCGTCATGATTTTTTTTCCTGCTAGTTGGTACCTACTTATGAATATATATCACCGAGCTCAGTGCTAAATATTCATAAGTACCAGGAGACCAGAAACATGTCGAAGTATTTTGTCACCCGAATAGCAGAGCAACAAAAAAAATATGAGACTGAGCTGACTGAGTCCTCTTCTGTCTCATATTTTTTTTCCGTGAATGTTTCCGATCTTTTAGCAGTTATTTTGCTATTCCGGGCGGAGAAGAATCCAACAAATTAGAGATCATTAGCCGTTCTTGAGTTATAAATGGTGTAGTTTTATTTTTATTTACATTTTTTTTCGGTGGACGAAGTGGTTAACAAATTCGTCAATGACACTGTCATATTTTACTGATTCTGTCAAGTCAGCTTCTATATTAAGTACAACTAAACTGTTTATACGTTCTTCGCTTAATCGCGAACGTAAATAATTTTAAATTCTTTTTATTAAAGCTTCCTTAACTTCCATGCTTCCTTAACTCTCCCAATAATTGGTCGCATATTGGGAAGAAGGTATTAACCCTGAAGTGGTCACATCCTTGTAACACCACTTCTCCCTCGCGACACTCATCGTCTCGTTTCTTTCTCTTAATAACTCTTTTATTAATGTTTCGGTATTCTTCTGAGCATTTTCTTTTACCAGCCTCTTCAAAAGTATCAAAAGATTCCCGTTGTTTTTCTACAAAACTCATGAGTGACTCGTAAAGCCTGGAAACGACCACTACGTCTGTGTCGACACCTTGTAGAATTTTGGAAACTACATTAAATTGTTTTAATACAGATCCGCAAAATTCCGATAATATAGCCGTTTCTAATGATTTTTTTTGAGTTAATAGCCCTGTAGATTCATTTTTAACCAAAGCTTTTTGGTGGGTAGAGTCACTTTGTATAGCTTTAAGAGCCGCTATTATTTGGCTCCAATCTTTATTAAAGCTGGTACAAGCATCGTCCCTCGCTGACCATCGCGGATGTGACAAATTTTCACAGTTACATTCTCAGGCTTAGTTAAAAATGATTGCAGTAGTTTTGTACGCTCCGATGATACTGTAAAAAATACGTATAGATTTTGCAGCAACCCAAAAAACTTAGTAGCTTCTAGGCAACATTCAGCTGCCGATGATCCAATCAAGTTTAACGAATGTGCAGCGCAAGGTAGGTATTTTGCATACTGTCATTTTTCTTTGATCTCAGCTTGTAAGCCATTATACTGCCCAGACATATTGCTGACATTGTCATAAGGTTTACCTCTGCAATTGTTAATATCGATATTCAGTGATTTGAAGGTTTCCATGACGGCTAGCAACATGTCTCCTGCTTTGTGACCAGTGTTTGGCAGAAAACAAATGAATCGTTCAACTGGTTCTCTATTACCTTGAACAAATCTCAAAATCAAAGAAAGCTGATCTACATGTGTATCAGGAGTTGAATCTACACTGGAAGAAAAGTATTTAGCCTTTTGAAGTTGTTCCATTATTGTTGCTAAGACTTTAGCTGCCATAATTTTTATAATATTTTCGTATGTTGTAAAGATAAATATGACGTGCCTTTCCCAGGATTACCGAAATGTTGTATTTGATTTGTCAGAAACGTATCAAATTCGGAAATTACTTCTAAAAGCATCATTAAATTGCCGTTATTCGTCGATCCAAATGTATTTGTCTTGCCACGGAACGAAAGACCACGCGTAGCTAGAGATTTTACAGCCACAACTATTCTAAGCAACACATTGCGCCAGTATTTTCTTTCATCTTCTAACTGCTGAAATAATTTGGAGTCAATTCTGTCGAGATTGGACATTAACCGTTGCAGGCCGTCTAGGGTTTCTGCCACAAAACACAAGTCACCCGCGTACAAAACCTTAGTAACTACTGCGTAAGAAACTTTGGTGCGGGCCCTGAGCCTCGCTAAATTGAAAATGTTGCCATCGATGCGGAAACTGATGCGGATACCGCAAAGTACAGCGCGAACAATGTAGGTGCTAGGACGCAACCACCTGCTTCACCCCACAGGTAACAGGAAAGGAGTCGGATTATTCTCTGCCGACAGCGACACAACAATCAATATCATCATGCAGAAATCTCAGAAACTTCACAAATTTCTCCGTGCATCATATCCTCCCCAGCACCACTCAGGGAGCTTCAAACCACGCTGGTCGACAAAACAGAGATATATTTGATGCCCTCGCTCTCTGCTGTTTTTTTGTAGCTGCCGTACAGAGAATATGACCTCACAGGTACCTCGATCTGGTCGGAAGCCAAACAGAGTTTCTGGCAACAACTTTCTAGAAACTTTCATAAGGCGATTTAGTAAGATTCTGTCAAAGTCTTTTCCAGGGACTGACAGTAGTGAAATATCACGGTAGGAATCGCAATTGGAACGATCGCCTTTGCTCTTATATAGAGCTCTGATACGCGAGACTTTAAGAGATGGTGGCACACTTCCTTCTTTCCACATAAGATCAAAAAGCTCCCATATGACCGAATGCAAATCCTGACCGCCGTAGTTAAGTAGCTCTATATAAAGTCGATGCCGGCCGCACGCTTGTTTTGTTTTATACACAATAAGGAAATGATAAAAAACTTTGATGTTATGTTTTAATTTATTTTGTTCTTCTTGTTTAATATTAATAAGATTTATTGTTATTTTTGTGCAAATTAGTATCTATAATTTGATTTCTTCCTTATTTTTAGTTTGTTTTGTCCCTACTTTTTTTCCTAATTCTGCATTCAATTTATTACTATTTACTACATAACGCGAATCTGCTATTTTACGAATCTGAAGTTTTGAAAATCTGGTATTATGACATTTAGGGTTCTTCATAATGTTTTAAATGAGTCATCCATGACCGTCTTCACAATATATTAGATTGATGATATGGTATCGTTGGGCGTTTTGCGATTATTTTACTATAACAGAACTGTATCAAGCTCATACCAAACCTGTGATAAAACGGCCTCAATTTTTTTTTTTTTAATTTTATGCATGTCAGTTCTGTGACAATAAATACCTTCTTTCTCTTTCTTTGTTTTTGGTACAATGACATACAATACAATACAACACATTAATACAATACATTAATTTAAAAACAATTTTTACAAAAAAATACACCATAATGAGTGGTTGCGCTATTTGTCGTTGAGTTACTCTTATATTCAAATATCATTATTTTTCTAAAATCACGTATTAATGTAAATTGTATACAGCAGTAAGATCACCGTGTAAGCTTTGGTGAAGTGAAAATGAAGTGAGCTGTCAATCCATTCAAACAAGATGGAATGGCAGTTCACTTTACGCTCACACCAAGCTCAAGTATTAAGTTTATGATATATTTCCAAAAATTAACTCGAAAGCTGGCTACAATCGCACCAATTTTTAGGTACGCAATGCAGTTTGGTACACCTGGTAATTTGTCATTGCAGTCTCGACAACGATTTTGCCAAAAAATATCGTATTTATTGTTACTTAGTAAGTTCTTTTAATACATGGGGTGATCTAACAGTAAGTCTCGGCTCAATAATGAAAAATGTAGTATTGGCATTGCGTTTGCGCCTGATAGTAAGCGATGATGTGATCGTCGATGAAGTATGCTTGTCTTGTTTTGACTTAAACGCTTTCAGCAAAAACAGACATTAAAGGAAAAAACTTATACCACAACAACAAAGAGATAATAATAATAATAATAATCATTTTTTTTTTGTTTTTTTTTTTTTTTTTGGATCGTCTGCGTCACAACCGAGCAAAACGACCAACCCCGCTGATGCCGCTCGTATTGAAAAGTGCATTGACATAAACGTTAAAGATCGAAACCTTGGCTCAGAAACTAAACCGAAAGGAAAATCCAGCACTTCCGCAAACAAAATCAAGAGAAAAAGAGCTACTTCGCGCCGATGTAATTCAAAGGTAACTTATCTTAAGAATGCGCTGAAAAAAGGTCTCGTAAAAAAAGGTTTTCAAAGAACTATTAGTTGATAGATGTTGGCAATCTGTTGGCCCTACTTGAGTGGTGGTTGATCGCGACACGATTTTTCAGCCTTACTTATCTTCAAGCTTTTCCGGCGAGGGTGAATAGAACGACCGGAGGTTTCGGCGCGTAGCGGTTACAAAGTGCTACCCGTGGATTATGGTGTGCGTGAGGGACAAGAACTTCTAAAAATTTCGTGAAGTTTTGGTATTTTTCTTGTAATCTGGAGGCAGTCGTCGACATCATCATCATCATAATTTCACTTAAAGAAGTGTCTCTTAGACATAGGCCTCCTCCAAGAGTAGCCACATCGACCGGTCCTTTGAATTTCCCATTCAACGGATTCCCGCGGCCTTTACCAGGTCATTGGTCCACCTTGTGAAAGGCAGGCGTCACTGCTTCAAAATTAACTTAAAATACAATTTTCTTTTCATGAAATCGCAAAGATTCCGAAATAATGAGTTCATGAAAGAATAGTCCTAGAGAACCCACTATTCAACTTGTTTTGTTACCTTACTTCAATAGGCCCTCATGACATCTCTAAAAACGCTCCACAATGTCACAGAGTCAAAATTTTAGTCGAACAAACGTCATTAATTGCGATTCTCCTCCTTTACGGGACAGATATTGCCTCCTTTAGTATCCAAGTTATTTAATCTAAGTAACGTACGCCGTAACTTTCGGGGCCAACTTATTTGTTACAGTGTACGTGAGCAACCTTAGAACAGGTAAAGGTTTGTTGAAATACTCGGTCCGTGATGATCGGGGGGCAAAAGTTATTCGGCGAATTCGGATATACCTTTTGCCTGTTATAAATTGTTGGCTTGACCGACTTTGGAATAGAATCATAGAATAGAATCGAAATACTCTTTATTTTACACCATAATAAATTTCAATAGGAGTCTAAAAACTAGTAGGGTGAAACTATGTAGAAACATTGGGAACCTAGGCTTCTGGTGCGGGTTTATTCAGGTAGTTCCATAGTTAGTCGTTATCATAAGATAACCATTTTTCACTCCTCATTTTCTGGCACTTCAATCTCTGATACTGATCAGAGATTGAATTTATTGCACTGGCAATAAATTTTCTGTCAGAAAATTTGAGATATGCTGTTGTTATTGATAATGATCCCGCCGCAACAAACATACAGCGTGCGGACGCGTTAATACGCCGCTTCAAGCATTGACGTGACGCAACTGTCAGTTTGACAGTATGCACAACTGCAACGGCGAACGGTTTAAAAGTTTCACTTAGTTTCCTGTTTGATCAGTTTTAAACAATACAGTGTACAATCACCGAACAGGTTGACCAAAATGCTAAATACCATTATTATTAGTTTTTGCCAGCTAATCGAACGATTACCTAAAATGAGAGTTGAAGCAAATAGGAATAATTCTGATGCCTAAGCAATGTTACATCGTTTCTGCTCAAAATGAACAAGACGCGAAATATCTACATATATGACGATGTTTCATAAAGCAGCCATGAGCGATGAAAAATGCAAAAATCTTGGATCTGGGTCGCGCATCAAAGGTTCTTAAATGACCTACCAGATGGCGACACTGTTCCGGTTGGGTCATGAGAAACGCGGAGACTGACAGGGTTTTTTCACTGTTCATTATCATTCTTTTGACGAGAATGTAGCTAAAGTATTACAACAAAATACCTTGTGACGTTTTAATATAACTAAATTAAAGATAATTTAAAACGTATGTGAAAAGCACAATTTGACAACAAATATATTATAAATTAGAAGATTACATTCAGGATAACATGCTGGTCCTGCTCCATTGGACAATCAAGGGTGTCGACAAAATGAAACTGGTTGATGGGTTTATGTATTAACTTTATAGATTACTGTTTCTTTTTTTGTGTTTTTATTTCAATTTTTTCTGTTACCTCACTAACACTTTAATTAATGGTTGCAGTATTTTTAAATGTATTTTAAATATATATCTAAATTAGTAGATTTAGAAAATGAATAAGTTAATCTCTGCTGGTATTACTCTTTTCCTATAAGTAGTAAGTATACTCTAGGTGCATCGTCCTTTCATATAAATTTTAGTATACCAAAAATTATAAAACATTTATTTGAAAAGAGTACCTAACTATGGAGTTTTTTGTCCGGTCTGCTCCATAAGATACTATTATGGACTTTTGCGAATGGACACTAGAGTCACTTTATTATTTTTAAATATATTATTTCAACTGTAAATGTTTAAGTTCAAAAGTGCCGTTTAATTGAAATAAACGTTTTGACTTTGAACAAAAAATCGTTAACAAAATGGGGACACTCTGAGTACTGATGCTGCCAATATTGGGTCAGGTGATTAATATGTAAGTTAGTTCCTACTTTTTGATCTATCTATTAAATAACTTTTTCGCTCGTCGTAGGAAGAAATAGTTATTTTTTTCAGGCGGCGACATCGCGGCAGACCCAGGTGAAGATGGCAACAAACTTGGTGCCTATACAGTATTGGTCTACACCTGCTCAAAGCCGAGAGGAATAGAAAGGGGAAAGGTAGGCCTTTGCTCTGCTGTGGGATAGAAGAGGCTGAAAATTCTAACTCCCAAGTCACCCAAAACTGTAGATTCGGTACCAACTGCATTAGATTGCTTGAAAAATGACTTCTTTAGAAATTTTAGTATCTTTTTGCGGTTGGGTTTTTTCAACATATAATCATTTTTTTCCTTCATTTTTATCTCAGAATGGTCCATTCTTGATCGGTCGTATCTTCTCTGTGAGATAAAAAAGAAGCTAAAAATATAAGTTCCTTCGCGAATTTAGTAACCACAGTCACTCGAATTCGTTAGGCGCGTGTTTCCTTCAAACAAGATATCGAGATTAAAACCACGCTTAATTTAATATAATTGTATTTGCTTTCCACCAATTCGCTAAGTGTTTCGGTGTGTTATGGCCGTGTTCAACAATTAGAATATTAAGAACATTTCCGCTGCGGGTTTTTGGGGTAATTTTAAAGAAGCAGCTGTTTTATTTGCTTTATTGAGATTAAAATGCCTTTACGTTGATGTAATGCGAGCTTGTTGTGGAATAATTTATTGAAAGCATCGTCTGTCACTTTGAGAATGATCTATCCCCTTTTTATTTTAAGTTCTTCAGTATATCCAAAGGTTGCCTGGTAGGTATCGGTGTTAATGCTGATAACGCTGTTAACGCTGATAATGTTAATAAGACTGCCATTGTAGCCATTGAATTAAGTTTGTGTAAAAGAGTTATGTAACTACATATTTTTGGCGCTCAATAATAGTAGATTATGCACAGAAATATCACGGGCGTCATATTGAATCCCTATCGCAATTAATGATTCGTGAGTTAATTCACGAGCGAAGCGAGGGAGTTTACAGTTTAACTCACCAGCGAAGCGAGGCTAATACAAGAATCCTGAATGCAGCGAGGGATTTAAGCTAGCTCAAGGTAAAGACACCTTTAACCCTGAGGAGCATACTCTACTTCTTTTACTTACTGCGAGGAAATTGTGTTCAAGCCATGAAGAGAGGTGCATGGCTGTTCACCGCGAGCGGCGTGCGTCGGCTTCCACTGCTAGTAGCAAGTCGTGCGTCCGAAGCTATGCCGTGCAATAATATTGTACTGAATTTCATTATAACCCCCCGGGTAATAATGTGATTTGAATTTGGGACCTCATTTTGACCGCGCGACCTGCACCTAGCAGCGGAGGTCATCTCCATTCAAACTAGAGCGACTGCTAATCTGACCTCTACAACCCAGTAACTGGATAACACGATAATTCTTGGAAAGGCTTGGTGTCAGATTCTGGGCTACCTGTAACGACGCAGGACGATCTAGGATCTACAAGTGGCAGACGAGACGGACAGTTTAATGTGCTATACGGGGTACGGAGAGCCTTACCCATCCGCGGATGATCCGATATCGTACAGCGTTGCTTTACCTTCAAAATCGACCCGTGCAGCTGTTATTATTTAGCCTGCACTGCCTCGCTGTTTGGAATGACATTACACGGAAATCCTTCTATAATTATCTCTGATTGTGACCCATTCAGCGCACAGGCTGTAACGGTAAATTAGGTTGACCCTCGGCCTACAGTTGACCACACAATAATTAATACCCATCTGACTCGCACCGGGCAAGCTTGCCTTTGTTTACAACAAGTTCAGGTAGCGTGTCGTTCTATTATTCGTGGCCATTCGCTGCGTCCGAGGGTGGTAGATAGAACAGAGGTAGCATGGAGTTTCGAAAATCAATAGATTAAAAAAAACTATTACGAGTAGTTGGGCCGTTCTATCGTTTTGTTTTATTTTTGCATGCACAGGTTTATCATCAAGCATTGCAAATCACTTTACTTTCACCCTTCTCAAGTTTTACTCAAACGCGATTACCTCCTGTAAATTTCGATATATTAAACTTTCTTTATCTGTATTTCTAGTTAGAATTAAGTTCGCATTCGTTTTGGTCTAAGAACTTTCGCTGGAACGAACTCATTCATTTGAGCTTTGCTTTGCTTTGAGTTTGAGGGGAGCTAGGTGTGATTTGATGTCAGTGATTTGTGCTGGGTTTCATGTTCACGTGGAGCTTTGAAACTTATTGGGTTTTCCATTAGGTTTCCTTTATAGCAACCTTTTTTATTTTTTGGATGGTGAATCATTAAATGACTAAAGAACTAAAATATTTCGGTGTTCCTCCTAATGCCCTTTGCGTTCCAGGGCCGCGGTGCCTCTTTCGAAGAAATTCCGCAACCCTGGCAGCAGTGGTGGTGGTGTGTAGTGGTTGTTAAGAACAAACTGCTGGAGTGCTGGCAGTAGGTTGTGTTTTACAACATTATGATTGGTGGTACTTCGTGTAGTTGAAAAGAAGTTTAAGTTCCAACCCTTTACAATCCCACCAAGAACTGACGTAACACTATTTTTAGGGTTACGTCTGTCTGTCCGTCTGTCACCAGGCTGTATCTCATGAACCGTGATAGAGACAGTTGAAAGACAACTGAAAGACAACAGATCAAATATATATTTAAGGGGGCTCCCATACAAAAAACGTGTTGTTTACCGTTTTTATAGATACGGAACCCTTCGTGCGCGAGTCCGAATCGCACTTGGCCGGTTTTAAATAAGTACTTACTACTACTTAAAATTAAGTTGCGTCGTAAGTTTCACTTGGCTTGCCTGCTGTTTGGGGTTATAAAGTACAGGCAGCCGAGCTACCTTTACTACAAACTGAGTTGGATCGCTAGTAAAAGGGAATGCGCAAGCAGACAGTGCTCGCAACAACTTGCTACTCAGCCGCACAAGACAGTCGTCTTCAGAGGCAGGTTCGCTGTATCCAAATGCTGGAACAATATTCCCCTGCCGATACGAAACATTAAAAGACTTGATACCTTCAGACATCGGCTCCGACAGTTCCTTCTTAACTCGCAGGAAGAACTGGGCGTGACGATTTTAAACACGTCGTTAATTTTAGTTTAGCAGTGGGTTACCTGCCGCAGGCCTGTGAAAAAAAAGAATAAATATTTTAAACGCAGTCGATCACAGTCAATATTCTACAATCTTTTGGTTTAAGTATCGCCTCCAAATAATATCAATAACTCAATCATAATAATAACATCATAATTCCTACCATTATCTATAAGTATCTATTAACATACACACATCCCGAAAAAAAAAAATCATGAAATATTAAAAAAAACAAATGTGGACATACTCACCAAAGAGTTTTATACACAAAACCACTATTTACTTGTTGACATTTTAACTGTTCTGCATCTGCTCGACGTCCGTTTGTCGCTACTGGGATCCAGCAGAATATCAGCGTCAGGTATATTTGCCTGGCACATGCTGAGTGGGACTCCCATTCGGTGCTAAGTGAGAGACACACACACCACGCATTGGATTTTTTTTCATGTCAAATATTTTTATGTCGGGAGATAGTTTGGAACTTCAGTCACAAATTGCCATAAATTTTGTCTTTTTCTTAATGTGTTTTTATATTTGTATTTTCTACTATTATGATTTGTGTAATTGTGCTTTGGTGTGTTGTGTTTTCTGTTCTTGTACCAAATAAAAATTGTATCTATCTATCTCGGATAAATCACAAATAGTTTAAGGGGTCGATCCTATTTATTGCCAATAACCAGGAATATTTAAAGACTCTGGGTTGAAACTAAAAAACTGCGAAAATAAAAACAGGTCACTCAATATTTATGTCACCTTCACAAAATATTGTGAACAAACATTGAGAATTGGGCATCCAAGTTGATTAGTTTAACTTCCAACTCAATTGAATTGTATGACTCTTTCGTAGAAGTCTAATTTCGGTCTAGACTATCATTGAACAGCAAAAAGTTTTATTTATAAATAAAATCCATTTTAGTAAACAACTTTATTGGACCAATTGACCTTGTTTTGAACTGCAATTAACTGAAGGAAAACATTTAATTAACTTCTATAAGTGTAGAAAACTCCTATATCATGTCGCGTTGCTGTGAGCGTGTGACTTTAACAGTCACAATACAAGAAATGTAGAATGTCCACTATATTTCTGATCAAGAACTATATTTTTTGACAGCGGGTTAGCCTGCTTGAACATCGTTCTTTAGCCCGCGCACAGGAACATGCTATCTAATAATAATATCCTAAATCCTAACTTAATCCGGCCATGGCCTACTCGTGTGCTACATTTTACATCCCTACATGGAACATTGAAAATTAATATTCCGCACATGTACCTATTTCCAGCTTTAATGTAGACCTATAACCAGCAAAATTAATAGATACCGGTGAAACTACCAAAAATTACACAAGGTACCTTGTGTTCACGCTAGAAGTAGCTACCACTGATATTACTGTATTCATCTGACATAGCGTACATTTGACATTATATCTGACATACTTTCTGACATTTATTTATTTATAGACATCTTTTAATTGATTGACTTGATGTTTTACTATACTTTTGCTTAAAATTGTACAAATTGTTTTGCATGTGACAATTTTATTGTAATTATTATTTACCTAGAGAATATTCCACACAATTTTTATTGTTTGAATAAATAAATAAAAATAAATAAATAAATAAAAAATAAATAAATACTGCAAACATACTCGGCCTAAACCAATATAAGCACTTGCCTTGAATAAGATCTCTCTATTAGGCCAACTAAATGTGTAGGCAGTAACATCTTAAAACAGTTTAGAATTACTACAGTCGCATATGGCACGCGTTGTATGCTAGATCTAAAACTATAATCGTACCGTAAACGATAGTTTTTTCACAGAGCGTTTTTTTTTGTGTGGTTTCGCGTATTGAATGAAGTATACCTTCTTTTGTGTCTGTGTATGTGTCAATATATGTGGTAATTTGGTATTTAAAAGGTAACTCTTGGTAGCGATTCACATTGTGCCTTCCGATTGTATGGGGAGCGCGCGTTATTTTACTGTCTAGTTCCATTTGTTTCTGTTATGGCGATGTGATAATGTGGCACTCGATTTTGGATTTTGTTTTTTGAATTAAAAGGTGAGCTGTCTTTCGATTAATTGTTAATTAAGGTTTATTTAGGATTGTATGTAACCGGATTTTCTTCTTGAGAAATGCGTTTTCTATCTTTTTATTTTTTTATTATTTGTAAGACATTAAGAAGTTAGTATTTTATTTAAAAATGTATGTTTAAGTAGGTAAGGTTTTAATACGCATTGTAACACGGTTAAAGACTTTTAAAACATAAACTTTATCTCAAGAATTTTACCCAAAACCACAAAATTTTGCTACATTTTTAAAGCAAAAACAATTAGCTGGTGTTTCATAAAATGAAAAATAAAATGGAGATCACACGAGGCGTGCTATGGTTCACGGAATAACAACAAAAGAACCTCTGATGAACGGTGCTTTCATTGACACAGTATTCAAATGTGTTAAGAGTGGATGTATGTATGTGGATGTAGGTATGTAGATGTCATCCACATCGAGCATCCTATGCGTTAAATTATACCACATGTGTGCACCCAACATACTATCGTCGATAAGTACCTTTAAGGATGTTTGTTAGCAATGTCAGGAGTGTAGAACTCATAACCGGAGTTTGTGTATAGCCTGGGCCGTACTACAAAGTAGCAATGCCATCTTGATTTGGCCGTGAAAAAGAGATAGCGCTTTACATCCTGTATAGCTCTGACTCTTTCATACCGGTATCGTGATGGTTTTAGACGTCATAGTGAGGGCCCAGATGATCGAAGCGAACAGAGTGTGTAAGGATTGTAGCGTTCTGTAGTTTCTGTCTACCCTCATGAGTAAAAGGCGTGAGTTTATGTATGTATGTATTGAGAGATCGGCAAAATGATGATTATGACAAACCTAGAAAGCAACTGTGGGATATGCTAAATGTAAACTAGTCTGAAATACTTAATGACCCACTGCCTGATAGAGGCGGCACGCTTTGCAAATCGACGACTTCAGTAGGCTTCCTTGGAAATAAAATAAATAATTTAGAAAGTAAAGTCGGTGTTTTTGGTTGTTTAATCGTATTTTAACACTGACTTCCGAAATTAAAGTTATTTTATACTTTGTGGTTTTTTTTAATTTGGAAGTCGGTTGTATTTTTTTTTGTAAAAAAGTTTTCGTTTTTTACATTTTAGTGCAGGAAAGCAAAAGACGCATTTCGTTTACTTGGATGATATATTTTCTATTTTCTCCAGCTATTTTGATTTAAAAATCAAACTGCTAAACCGGTTTTGATTAAATTTTCATGGGACCAATCGGAACGTATTCCTTTCACATATAAAATATTTTTTCAAATCGGTTCATAAATAACGGAGTTATGAGGTAACAAAAAACAAACAACCGAATTGAGAACCTCCTCCTTTATTGAAGTTTAAAATAGTGGTCAAGAACTCGTGTCTCATTTTGTTAATCTGCGGGTTGCCAAGTTGCTTTATAGAAACAAGAAAATTTACAAAGATTAAATTTTAAAGTTAAAAGACGGTTATTGTATCGTAAATAACATATTTCTTCAAAGCTGTCGCTTCCGGAAGCCGGAAACGTGCTCGGGACAAGAGCATTTCCTTTTTGCTTGAAACGTAAGAGCAGAGTAAAATAGCACTGAAATTATTTTAAAACTGCATTTCAGGGATTTAAAACTGTATAATAAATAACAAGAATTTTCTCCATTCCTAGGTGTAGTTCTTTTGATAGAATAGAATATCTTTATTAGCATGTAGTAGGTATGGTTCAAGAAGGCGCCTCTTAAAAATAAAAGTGCTGTAGCTATAACTTTTTAGGGTTCCGTAGTCAACAAGGAACCCTTATAGTTTCGTCCGTCTGCCCGTGTGTCTGTCCGCGGTTTAGCTCAGTGACGCTTAGTACTAGAAAGATGGAATTTGGTATGTGTTTACAAATAATTGTCGTTTAATATACATTTTCTCAGATTATATTTTCTATCCATTACAATCCTTTAAGTTTCGCTTGAGATGCTTCACCGCATTGTCAGCCCTCTGCTCAGGGGTAAACACATACCAAATTCCAAATTCCAACTTTCTAGTGCTAAGCGTCGTAGTAAAATAAAATCTTGAATATTTTTATTGTCTATCCCATGGTGTGGGATGTCGTTGGATAGGCCCTTTAAACATATTGAGGGTGTGCGAAAATTATTTTTCCATCTAAGGATCCGTTTGCGAAATATTAAACTTTAAAGTGCTAATTTTTGTTAGAGTTACGGTTGTTTTTGGAGACGTGAAAAAAATCATGATAGTAGTAGTAGCATATATTTTTTAAACAAATTTAAAAGGAAAACTATCACTGCTAAGTAGGCTTTACAAATTAACGAGTAATAGTCGACCAACCTATAAAATTATAACATAAAATTTCGTAATAATTCCATAGAACATGACTTAAGACCAAGCGCGTTTTTTGTAACTTTGCAATTTAATAGTAAAATTAGCTATTAATTTTTTGTCATGGTTTACGACTCGGGTAACTACGGAACCCTTCACTGTGCGTGGCCTGACACGCACGTGGCCGGTTTTAACTAGGTATACTATATTTATTATTTATTTTATACTTTATTGTACACCTCATTACAAACATAGTAAAAACGTTTAAAAAAAACAAGTGTACAATGGGCGGTCTTATCGCACAGGGCAATCTCTTACAGACAACCTTTGGATGGACTGAACGAAAGAAGTTAGATTTAGGGCGGTCAGTGTACAAACATCATAAACAATATAAATTAGACATAATAATATAAAATACACACAATACTAAATAATATACTAATAAATATCAAATATATAAATGGGAAAGGAGAAGAAAAATTATAGTGAGAGGTAATGCTCCTTCACCAATTTTTTAAACATTGGTAGCGTTTGTGCACGCCTCACATCTATGGGTAATGCATTCCACAAACGAGCAGCTTGAATAGTGAAAGATTTGTTAAAGAAGGATGTGGAATGCATACGAATACTTAATTGAAGATACTATATGCGAGGTTTTAAAAATAACCAACGTATCAACATTTTAAAAAGTTTAGTTTTCTTTAATTATTGATAATTATTGCCCGCCCCGGCTTCGCCCGGATGTATTTAAAAAAAAAATTCTTTCATAAGAATCTTCTCCGGACAATAACAAACATAACAAAAAAAGAATTAGCGACATTGGTCCTGCCGTTCACGCGTGATGCCGTGACCACGGGAAATTGGGATTGATTTTATATAAATACATATCTTCGCGTTTGTCCATAACCTCACTTGATTGAAGCTATGTAGTCGACGTTTGAAGCATGCTGGCCTAGAAGTTACTTGTTCAGTCTTGGCTTAAAGATTCCCAGGCTGTAGCTATCAGGAAATACAGTCTCCGGCAGGGAATTCCACTCCTTAGGTGGGCGCACATTAGAAGTTAAATTCTATAGCTATTCAGATTTAAAATCTAAAATATTCGAGGAAAAACATGTCCCAAATTGCATTATGGCTGCTCGGGACACAGCTTGAAATGATTATTCAGACAATGAAGTTTAACTAAAAAAACGATATATCACAGCGCATAATTTTCTGATATTTCTTTCGATCGATTTAGTTCGTTTACATTAAGGATTTACCTTCAATCATTATTTTCTTAAAACTAAATATACAAATCCCGATTACATTAAATAACTCACAAAACTTCTTGCCGTAACTAGTACAGGAATAAACAAAGAGAAGAAATCTAACAAAACAAATGAATCATAGAGAGAAAAGAAAAACTATTATCAACAAAGTTGTACAGGGATTGTTCCACAAGATTGTTTACTAAAGATTTACTCTGCAATATCCATGCTGATCACATAATGGAAGAACTTAATGCTTTATGCAAGGATGATGGCGATTTGCGGGCCGTAATTCTGCAGCCCGCTTGATTGACGTTTCATACGTCATTTTGCAGGACATGTTTATTATTAAACTAGCTACCGCCCGCGGATCCGCCCGCGTTAATGTCGAAAATTATCCCAAGGGAACAATACTCCCGGGATGAAATATAAATATCTATAATCTACCTTTGTGCCAAAATTCATCAAGATCCGTGCAGCCGTTTTGACGTGAAAGAATAACAAACATCCATACATACAAACTTTCGTGTTTACAGTATAGTAAGGATATTACCGCATTTACAATCTTCCAGATCTATAGCTTTACATGTTTGAAAAATCGTCTGATCGACAGCGTAAAACGCGCAATGAATGAATACGGTTGCAATTTCAAAATGAAAGTATATGCGCCGATCAAATTAATTATATGTTCAACTAGCTTTTGTCCGTGACTTTGTACGCGCATATCCCGTTTTTCCCAATGAGTGTGGCTATGATATACAACAACAAAGAATTTTCCAAATCCGACTGGGAGTTCGAGAGATTAGCGCGTTCAAACAAACAAACTCTTCAACTTTATTACATTAGTATAGATTATTATAGTATACAGATTATGGATATTACTTAGTCCTTAACATTGTCCAGTGGATATTTTACAGTCAATATGAGACCCAATAGTTAAAAGCTTCTGGACACATAACAATGCGGTTAAATTGTCACGTAAAACCAGCTACAGTCGATCTGCCACTAAATACAGTAAAAAACAAACTGTTCTCTATAAAAGAAAACCAATAAATCGATCCCTCGTTCCTTTCAGTGACACAGTTTTCAATGCGCTAAGTGCACTTCTAATTCCGCTGATAGCGTTTAATATTTAATGAGCGTACGTCGCGTGACATTATCGATCTTAACACAAACGCGCCCTAGATTCGTTCATAAGCTTTCCGCTAGTCGAGCCTTGGCCCGTATTTACTCACAACTTTTTTTTCATTCGGAACTTTATTTTAAATCGCGAACGTTGTGATGTGAACGTTTTAAAAATGAAAATAGTGGATGCAGATAAATGTATTCGATTTGTTCCAATTTTTGACTTGCGATCGGCGAAGTGAACAGGTACATATTGAACGAAATATATTTCTGTGTTAGGCTGTTGGAAGAGTTTGAAAGTGTAAAATGTTGCTTACTGTGTTTTTCCCGCGTTGTAATAGGGATGGACTTACAGAAGAGAATAAAATTATGTATGTGGACGATAGGTATTTATGTCTTTATAGAGATAAATAGTTTTGTCCTATCTGGTTTCGAAGGATGTTCTCTAGTAGTTGTGCTTTAAATCTGTTTACAGAAATAAGTCTATAATTTTCTTTTTTTTGTGAGGTTAGGTTAGGCAGAAATAAGGTTCTATAATAACCTTATTTCTGTAAAGTGCTGCCCTAGAGGACAACAAACAAATTGTACTCATATCTAGGCCAGCGTGAATACAAATAAACAATGTATTGTCACGTAGTTTCAGCTTTTGTAGTGTTTTGGCACCAACTTTACCTATTCACCACCTGTGTTTACTTCGTTAGCATAATATGAGGTTTTCGTATGTTGAAGTAGCATTTGAAGTGAAGGCTTTGTAATATCAAAATGAACTGCCATTTATTTGTTATCAACCTCCGGTTCTTATCTAATTTATTTGGGGTCATATCATCCTTCACATACATTTCATTTATATTTTCTACCTTACTCATAAAGCCAACCAAATTCTTCCTCAAAACTGTACTATTGAAATATTTTTTCTGTTGCAGAAACAATCATGAATCTTCTCGTCTTTCTTCTGACTGTAACCGCGGCTGCGGTTGCGGAGGATGAAACTGAACCACCGTGTCCCTCTTGTATCTTGATGAACACCACATGCTACAATGTCTCCTATCTCTTCGACCTCGAAGCCCCCTTCAGGACACAAATCGTCATCCACAAAATGGACCTCCTTCGATCCAAAGATATCTTATTCTTCAGTTTCGAACCCAAGTTTGAAGATGAAGAATATTACAAGACTGGGTTTGTAAGCTTAGAGAATCCCAGTCAAGTTGGAATCATTAATGGCGGTCAGATACTTAATTTCGGTACTTTCGATATAGACCAGGCTAACGGGTTTATTTACTTTGGAGGCAGTGACGGAGTATTTGTTTTAGACATAAATTCTAATAAAATGTTATCGTTCAGCAGTCGAGGGGACACTATAACGAATGTATTTTACAAAAACCAACTTTATTTTTCCAAATACGAAGACAGAGGAATTATTGTGAAGAAAGGTGATTATTTCCAAACTATTCTTGAATATTGGCCGATAAGGAAGTTTGTGGTTGTAGAAAAAGATACCGTTAATGTTGTGGTTTTCTTAAGCAATTTGGGTTTATTTGTAACTAAGGGTAATGTAACGCACCGTCTTTCTAAGAATGCTTACTTCAGAGGTATAACGATTGATTTAGATGGAGAAGTGTACGCTTGGTGGATAGATGGTATTTACAAAATTGTTTTTTCAAAGAATATTGTTTACTCTAGAATATTTAGAGTAGCTACGCTCCCGTCTATCGGTTCCATGGCTTTCGACAATAATAACAATATTCTTTTCACTTCTGATAAATCTTTGTATACCATGATGAAGACGACACACAGTTGTGGTGTGGTAAAGGAAAAAGAAGTAGTGAGAATGTAGTTAAAAATCTTTTAAGTGTTTCCCACATAATGTGATGTTTTGTCTTCTTCTGCATTATTTGACATTCAGTAATGATTTATTTCTAATTAGATGCTATCGCTGTGTACATTTCAATGCTTCACCAAAAACTTACACTAAATTAGCTTAAATTAAATCTTAATTAATGTAATCTAGAAATGTAAGATTCTAAGACAAAGTACCTGTGATTTTGTTAGTAGTTCTAGGAAGATTTCTTTAAGTAGGTGCACCTCTTTGTTTAAAATTATAACAGTAGCTCTATTATAAAGCAGGCTGTCTTATTATTGCTACTTTTATTTTGCTAAAAAGTGTAGTAATAGCACTACATAAGTTTTGGTTGAAAAATAACATGAGTATTATTTCCTTTTCACTGAAGTTACTATTTGTCATCTATGTACAGGGTGTGAAAAGAGTCATTACTAAATCGAAATCAAGTACCAACCTAAATAAACGTTCCCAAGTGGCCCAGAGCAAAAAATGCAAAAAAAAGGAAATAATAATTCTGGAGGGAATAATATGTGACTCCCGGTTTCACAGATTTTTGGTCATAATAAAATACGTAACATTCTTAAGGATATTTAAAAAAAATATTATTTACTGATATTTATAAACTCATCTAAATATATGTAAAAGTAAGTAGTTAATATAAGTTAACATTGTAATAGTTAGATATTAAAATAATTAAATGTAGGTACTCGTATATATCAGCAAAATAAATAAGTAATAAAATTAGATGCATCATTATTTATTTTGGGTACGTATATTATATACATATATATATATACGTAGATTACTTAAAGATATAAGACATTATATTTGATTTTAGTTTTCAGTTTTATCAATTTATCTAAAGAACGTGTAACAGAATAAATGCAATACTTTTTAAGGGGTCATTGTTCTCATAATTATCAGCAACTTTTACTATGGGACCAACAATCCGCGAAAAATAAAATCGACTCCCCCATAAATATATGTGCGCATAACTCGACAAAATGTACTAAGCTGTTTCTTTTTTTTTAATTTCGGGGTGGTCCTAAAGTAAAAAAAAAAAAAACAATGATGAGTACAATGACACCGTAAAGAGTTATTGCGTTTATTCTGTTACGCGTTGTATAACAAACGTATAATGTATTCACACACTACCGTTTTTTGTTTTAGCAATTTATTTAAATAATATTGTACCTTACTTAAAGTATATTTTGTAGACCGACCGTAACTAATAAAAAATACAGAAAAAAATCTTCGGTATTTCAAATTGTATTCAGTCCCTAGCTACCCTCTGTTATTAAAATTAATAAAGCACTTTCGACAATTATTATTCAAAGATCGATACCGAGCAATGAAAAAAAATACAATATATTGTTATCGTTGATATTGCAATATATTTTATAACTAGCGGTCGTCACGCGGTTTCACCCGCGTAGTTCCCGTTCCCGTGGGAGTACGGGGATAAAATATAGCCTATGTTACTCGCTGATAATATAGCTATCATTGCTGAAAGAATTTTTCAAATCGATCCCGTAGTTTTTGAGTTTATTCATTACAAACATACACACACACACAAAATACATTTTTTTTTCTTTTTATAATATTAGTGTAGATGAACTTAATGGGAAAAGCATAAATCTATTTTTTTGATGTCATTAACTGCAACGGAGTGCTTAAAATATTTTGTCAGAATAGTAGTCACTATCTTTGAATTGATTTGAGTTTTTAATTTCGGTGACAGGATTTATATTATAGTTTTAAAATATTCCTATAAACCAGTATTGTCAGTGTTTGCATTTATTGTGGTATCGATGTCTCCACACTGTATAACGTATTGCAATATCAACGATGAATAATACTTCAATCTTCGTGTGTCAAAGCAGACGGAGTTTCCGTTACACGCACGATCCCGTCCTTACTCGCGCATTCTCGAGTAATTCCTACAATTGCCGAGGTCAGGGTGAGCGCTGTAGGCAGCTGACGGGTTACCGTAAGCCACTATAATAAGAACGATGCCGTCAATACTTCTTGCTAAACAATTAACGTTTATTGAGCGAAGGTCAAGGAATTCTATCCTCGATCTTGTGTTAATGAGTGCTGTATAGGGTTCCCGAAAGATGGTGTAATTGGCCGTTGTAGCTATTTTTAAAAATTTTATAAATATGTATGTCAAGAGATGTGACACCGAATGGATATGACCATTGCCTTTGGAAATACTACGGTGAATTGATTACTTCGTTTGTTTACTTTTAGAGTCAGTGGTAGTTCAGTGCGTTCCATGGAATGCTTTGTGCTAGAGCCAATTTACAACGAATTGGGTCCCGAAAGCTAGGGGTCCAAAACGGGTTTTTTTTTTTAAATCTGCCTATCGACCAAAAATAGCAAATTGTCACGTTGGGTTCATAATTGAAAAAAAAAAATATTATTGTTATTTAACAATAATGATTTTTGTGTTTGCTAAATGCTGAATATTTTGCATTCTCCTCTATAGAAGATCTACCCTTAAATAAGAATACACCCTCCCGTAGAAAGGTTTCTCAATATGTGTGGTGTACCAATCGAAACTGACTGTCGCATGGACTGATTGACAGGTCTGCCGGTCGGTCTGTGTATGGGTGACAGTTATTTAGGTACCCTATTAATGCAGGCAACACTTTACACCCTTCAAATGGTGATACTGAAGTCCTACGTCGTTTGTTATTTCAATAGCAGTCAGTTGTCATGATGAGTTTGACAGTCTAAGGGCTAACTTGTGGAGACAGCCTTTCAGAATGGGGGGGGGGGGGAGGTGTAGACCTACTGGTCCACACAAGGTAGAATGGTTGAACAAACCATTTGAGCACAAATTGAGCGAGACGGACGGAGCTATAATTATTATTGAATAATATTTTTTTTATTATTATTTATCCATAATCCATAATTATTAGGCACACAATTGCAATAACAATACAAACATACAAGAAATTCAATTAGATTAAATTCATTCTCATTTACTTTATTGGTCATAAAAAAAGTCCAGCCTGTTGGTGATCACTGCCAGGATTGGGGCTGGCCCGCACCCGGCGCACCAGGGACGCACACCGCTTACGCATAGAAGTGTGGAAACAATCAGTACGTGCCATTACGAACATCCCTTGGGCGCTACAGAAACAGGGCAGCCCCAACACCGCCCGGAACGCATTGTTGTACTGGACACGCAGGGCAGTGTATGCCCTTTCAGTATAGTCAACCCACAGACTGCACGTATACACGGATTTGCAGTACGCTCTAACAATATTGATCTTAACACCAGTAGTACAACGCGAAAACCTGCGGGTTATCATGCTATAATATTGTTGCTACTGGCTCTACTTTGACTTAGAACCATCATGATTCCGGTGTGGGAGGGAGACGGAGCTATACATTCGCTAAGCACTGTCCCTTTTTCACAACATACACACTACATAGTAGAGTCCTGATTCGATTACGAAACTTTTTTCACTTATAGCTAAACCATCGCTGAGCGTCATTCATTGGCTACTTCTCCGAAAAATGCACAGTTCCTGTGTGATGGGCCATGAGAGTGATGCATCGGGAAAAGGCGAGTTTGTTATATACCTCAGCGAGACTGAATAACATAATAATATATTGTATCAGCGGCTAGTCCACTTGAGTACTATGAATCAACTGGCGGAAACATATTGTTATAAAACTAGTAGGCGTCGGTAGTAACATGCCCTACACATTACCTCACAGTGTCTATGAATGAAGGAATTATTATGGATTTATCAGCTGTGACTCATCTTGTTGTAGGAGTGAGTAGGACAGCACTGACCTAAATTCTTGTCAAAAACATCTTGGACCATTTAATAGACAAGGAACGTTCTATAATCAAGACTTCATAACCCCAATACAACTTTGGGATTATAAAGTCTGGATTGTAGAAAGTCAGAGAGAACTTTGACGTTCAACAACAAGTGCTGATTCTCAGCCTAATTAGAATTAATGATTGTGTGGGTAAACTGTCTCATTCCTGTAATCTTACATGTTGAGTATTCTCATAAGGACAATCCTTTTGCTTTAGTAATAGATTTTTTGTTTTTGAATAAAAAATAGATTTTGTGTATTTGTTGAGTCGTCATGTCCTTAAGTAGAACCACGATGTTGGTTACTAAAAGCACTTGAATGAACAGCAACAATTTTGAAAAATAAACCTTCTATTGCTGTGTGACAAGTTCTACTTGACTTTAAGGGTAGATACTTAGTCTGCCCTCCATAAAAATATTATAAATGCGAAAGAGTGTCAGCCTGATAAGTTTTCACGTCTGCAGAGCAGAGAGCAGAACGGATTTTTAAGAAACTTTGCAAATGGTCTATTCGTGTTAATGCGACACGAAACGCCTGCAAGTAAGCCCGAAACTGCGGACTTCGGGTTTGGAGAGTAGCCCCCCCCCCATTTCTAGAGCTCAGGATACTTTTCAACCCGGTAGTAAGTTCCCATGGAACGATAAACCAATTTGCACGCGGGCAAGCAGAAGCCAGTCTTTCGATATAATCGTATGCTTGTGCTAACTTTCAACATCCTGGTTCAGCTGATAAAGACATACGAGTTTAAAGTCCCGTAGTAAAGATAACGACTCCCACTCAATCAATTGAGAAAAATGGTTAAAAATAGAAACGCCAACGTTTTTCTATTTTATCGGTGCAAAGCAATTAATGCTCGCTCCTTGAGATAAAACGGTGTTATAAATAGAATAGACAGACATATAAGACAGTGATGCTCATGGGTATACTTAAGACTGATTGAGGAGCTCGTGGCTAAATAATTACAGCCACGCGGATCGGTTGTCAAGGTCAAGCAACGCTTGTCGAGGTCGAGCATTGGATGGGTGAACATTTATTACATACGGAGAACTACCTTGAAAAGCACCCAAACTGAGACTCTTTCATGGCTCAAGAAGCACGTTAAGCTGTTGGTCCCGTTTGTTATATTAATATTCATAGATCTTTGACAGTCGTTACGGGTACGGGGTAATATGGGTAGTAAGGCGCCCGTAAATCTGACACCAGTCTTGTCAAGGGGTATCGTGAAACCTTTTTTTTAAGGAATTTCAATCATCAAATGACTCCTACCGATCCGCCCAGAGCGGAAGGGAGTGTCAGACTCATACTGACTAAAACCCATCCATGTTTATGTCATTTGCGTTACAGGGCCGCGGTGATTCTTTCGATCAAATTCCGCAAATCGATACCTACTCGTAGTTACTGGTGTGAAGAGGTCAAATATGGATTCGCTCAATGTAAAATACTGATTCTCAACTATATCCAGTTACCCATAATCGTTCGAAAGGCTATCCCAATCTAGTTGGAAAAGGCTAGGCAAATTGATAAGGTACAGTCATCAAAGCTATACAGGCAAAAATATTAATTTTTCCACTGCACTGCTAACATTTATTTCTAATGTGTGTACTTTTAAGCTTATGACATACTTACGAGTGTGGTGTACAATACTTGTCTACTCAGCAAACTCACAAGACTCACAAAATTGTTTAAAAGTAGTTGCATGTTAGCTGCCTGCATACAAAGAGACAAAGCAGGGAATGTGCCTGCGTTTTGCCGGTATTACTTTTATGTTTTTGTCAAGACATTTGTGCTTGATTTTAGTCCCATGATCACATCATAAATTTAAGTAGTCTTAGTAGTATTTTATCTTACTGTATTTATTTTATATTTTATGTATCTACATATTTTGACATACACAACAGACTTGGTTTCCGTACGTCATGTCCTAGGCTACCACTGAAAATCAGCGCCGTGCTGTGGCTCCCCCACGGCACAGCATTATGCTGAGTGGAAGCCTTTTTGCCATAACCACGACATGCATGCTTAATTAATACTCACGTTTGTTATTTTTATTCCTTTTTAGTTTTTAACTTGTCTTTACTAACATAATTTAAGAACTACTTACACTATCGTTTAGAGTTTAGTTTAAGCAAAATCCACTTATGTATGCATGTCGTTTTGTGACAGTTAAATACTTTTTCTTTCTTTTTTTCTTTCATTCCAAATAGCTTTGTTGACTGTACATAGTATAGGAATTTTTCGGAATGATACGTTGCAGAATTTGCTAGAATTCTAGCAAGTGTACTTTACTCCTACCTATAAGAAGAAAGATATTTTGATGTGTGAATTTATACCGCCATAGTGTATTGACAAAGTGATTAAAAAGAGTCAAGCCGATGTTTCTTGTAGGTACCTTTACTATACCTAGTTGTTGCTATCAGTCGTCAGTCATATTATTGATTGATGACGTTACTTTAACTAGGTATAGCGATTAGAGGTATCGATTTAAAAACAGGTAAGTACTGTGGCAGGAATTGTGCCGTGTGACGGCGAGGAATTATACACCAATCAAACGAATCTGAAGTGCTATTGTACCATCTCATCGTAAAAACTTTGGTGAAGTGAACATGCAGTGAAGTGTCTAGTAAGATTTTGGAATAGCTAGGAATGACAGTTCACTTCAAGCTCACTTCACCTTTGTTTATACAGAACTATACAGGACAGACTGGCTGTTCAGGTCAAGTCATAATTATCACAACGAGTTTTGAATGGCTAACTCCGCATCATAAAGCGTCACGACACAACACAAGACGTAACTCACAAACACAGTTCCCATTCCCGGAATTCTTCTTTGAAAGCTTCCGTCTGCAATATAATTTGCGTGCCCAACATCTTCAACACGGAACAGCGACAAAAGTAATTAAATGTTCCGATTACCCAAATAAACTTAAATTCGATTTACTATCAATTTTCCATTACTCCGAATAAATAATGGAGTTTATTAGTTAAAGATCTTGTTTATTCTTTCTTAAGCACTTAGTAACTTCCTAAGTCTTTTGAGTAACAGCTTTAAGAAACTTTACTGAAAATTATTTTGATGGAATAAGATATTTCGCAAAAGTCCAATTAATTTGAAGGCTTGTTAGTTTGGTTCTGATCGGCTTTTTAAAGTAAGCTTCATTAATTTTACTGGTATTTTCAGAGTACATTATGAGTAGTTAGGTATTTTTGTATGTTGGATAGCCCTAAAGGAGCTTGAGGCTAGATAATAACAGCCGCAGGTGTCGTTCTTCAAGGCCAACCAAGGTTGGAATTTTCTTTAAAGTTACGGCCTGATACGTAGACTTTCGACTAATAAATTCAATTCAATTCAATTTATTTATTGCAGATAATAAAAATCCATAATATTACATAAAAAACAATATGAAAACATAAATATGAATAAATATAAAGAAATACAATAAATTAAAAATATTATAAAAGTTAATCGTGTAATAAAGGTAACTGTTACGGTGTGTCGTAGACTATGGTAGGCGCCACGTAAATATGCAATAACGGTCAATGACCCACCTATGTACATTTATTGAAATTCTAAATTTCAAAAACTGAAATAAAGACAAAGTAGTCCTGAATCGACATCTATCGTGATCCTTTACATTTTCTACTAATAAAAAACGACTCATAATTTATTTTTCGGGTGCCTATGAAGAGATTCTAGGGAAAGGGCAATGAACTTTATTACCAATTTTTTGGCGCGTATCCTAGAAATAATTGACGGGACCCGCGGACTTTGTTTGAAAGAGTTACCGCGGCCCTGGAACGAAAACGGCATTTGGTGGGATACGGGAGGGTTTTAGTCACTAAGAATCTGACTTTCCCTTACACTCAGCCTACAACGGGAGGAGTCATTTGATGATTTCTCATCCAAAAAGACTAGAAACAAACCTACAAATGTCTAGCTAGGCAAGAAGAACTATTTATTTATCTGGCTTATTTTGTCCCACTGGGTAATGGTCTCCATTTTCCACAAACTCTTTTCTTTATTCTTTGGTCTCGCCATCTTCGCCTTAGTTTGCCGAGATGGAAGAAGACATGTGTACCTACCTATTTTCATTGGACAGAACGAAAAAGCTTTTTCCGCATATTCTGATAATTTTTCCAGTTATTGTCCAACTTTCATTTCCCGTGTAAAAATTGGACAATGACTGCAACGTTTAACTTCAAATCAAATAATCAGTGAATGGGGAATTCGGTTCGTTTTAATGAAAAAGTTTGAATTTCGATTCGATGGCGCCGGCGATCTAGCGAATGGCTTTGACGTGCCGTGTTTAAAGTTGTACTTCAATTGTTTTGAATTGAAGATAGTAATAATAATACTAGTTTTTGCCCGCGACTTCGTACGCGCATATCCCGTTATTTTTCCGTTCCTGTAGGAATTCCCCGTTCCCGTATAGCCTATATAGCCTTCCTCATAAATGTGACTATCATATACAAACATAATTTTCCAAATCCGACTGGTTCTAGAGATTAGCGCGTTCAAACAAACAAAAAAATTCTTCAGCTTTATTATAATAGTATAGATACTTTATTATATACCAACATTGTAACTCAACTCCTAAATGTCCTAAAGACAGATGCATGTCTTTTGTCTTAGCGTTAACAGCGATATCAACTTACCTTTAACAAAAATTTTAAAAAGATTTTTATTTAACTTTTTAGTGGTAGGGTCCACATATCTCTCACCTACACCGGAGATCGCGGGAACGGATGCGACTTCCGGAATCCCCGGTTGGTGCCAGCCCGCCTCTGCGGGCCACCTCGGGTCGGCGGGGGATTGAGGTGTTTGATTCCCCCCGCGACGTCAAAAGGGGCGCACGGGAACACCACGCGCCACCACTCCACTGTGCCATGCTCTGGAGTAAGAGATCCTGAGCCCTGGCAGAGTGGTTGATATTACCCTGGAGGAAATGGTATTGTGCCATTATACACAATCCATTTCCTCGGCACCATTCCTAGGCCGGGAGTCGGCTAGGGGGCAACCGGGCTGAGGGGGGTGTAAAGAGCCCCCGGCAGCCTTGGTCGCCGCCTTCTTCTTGTTTCCCTTGTTGGGGGCGGGTGCGTCAAAGGCCTTTCCGCCCGTACTTTGCGCCGCGGGCCTCCCTGCATCTGTACACAGATTGCAGTTTGGAGTCGCGGAGCACTGATCCGCCTTGTGGCCAGGCTTACCGCAGCGATAACACTGCTCGCTGCGGTCAGTTGCGGCGGTAAACCGTCCCCTGACGTGCCCAACCTCAAGGCATCGGTAGCACCGCATAGCCCTGGGTTGCAGCAGCTTCACCCGTGCTACAACCCACCCCACCAAAAGCCGGCCGCTGTCGGCAACCTTATTCGCCGCCGCTACCGGGCACTTCACCCAGATGCTGCCGAGCCCGGCAGCGTCGACGTGAATCTCGTCCGGCGGACATCCACCGCTTCGAGCGACGCGGCGACGGCCGCCACGACCTCCTCTGGGGTCGTCGAGTCATCCAGGCCATCGACGCGCAATTCAGCGGTCTTCACGGGTCTGGATACTAGGACGTCCTCTTCTTTGAGGACCTATATCAATTTGGCGGCCAGGATGTCCGCCTTCTCGCTGCATGGAGGGACCAGACACCTCGAACAGCCGCGCTCCCGTAACCGCTGACATCATCCTGAAGCTGGTCGGTGTGCCAAGGTCGAGGAACGCAACTTGGCCTTCGCCTGCGCAAGGACCTCCTTATGGGTAAGGCCCCCTCTCGATGGCTTCGGGCTACAGTGTTAATACCACAGCCGCGGAGTGGAAGAGTAAGGCCCCAGCCTTACCCTTCCGAGAACTCCTCTTTTTATTCGGCGCGGGCTTGGGCTGAGCGGTTGCTGGCGGCGCCGCCTTCTTCTTGAGACCCTTTTTGACGACCGTCGTCCAAGCCTCTGTGGTGTCGGACGCAGTCGCCGGGGTCGCTGTTGAGCTGGGAGGGGGTGCTGACGCTTTTTGCCCCCATGTACAGCTTTGGCCGCCACGCTTGACGGCCCTGGTCTTGCGGCCTCCTTCATCCTCCGTTCATCCGCCGCTAGCGGTGGCTGTAGGTTCTGGGCCGGGAGGAGCCTTGACTCTAAGGACTCAAGGCGGGCATTCATCATGCCCCCACATTACTGCATACAGATGCGGACGATCTGTTCGATATCCGCATCGGGCGCAAGTGCAGGGGCATGCGCCGACGGCGGGGCCGCAACTACCGGAGAGCCGGCAGCTGCGGGAGCCACATGCTTCTTTTGAGGGGCAAACCCCCTTTGTGCGTCAACCTCTCTTTTGAGGTCCTCCTGCTCAGCTCGAAGACGGCCGTTCTCCTCCCACAGCTTCGCTGTCTCCTCAGAGCTTGTTCGGTCAAGGAGGACCCCTCCTTGATGCCATCAGCCGCCACTTTTAGGGCGCGCGTCAACGTGCACTTCAAGCTGCCCGATTTCGTGGCAACTTTCAGGACAACGTCCACGCCGTCCAGAACCTGGCGACTGAGTGCCGCCGCCGTTATGCCCTCCCCGGAGGCCGCATAAGCGGCCCGCCGCTCTCGAGCCTGTCGAGCCAGCTCGCCGCTCTCGAGCCTGTCGAGCCAGCTCGCCGATCTCATCTGCCGCGACCGTTAACCTCCGCTTTATTGCTGCCTAACAATAGCGGGGACGCAGTGGAATCTCCGCTCAGGTCAGCGAGCATGGTCTCGTCGCTCTCGACTTCTTCCGGTCGATCCATGCGGCCCGCCGGAATCGGCTGTTTTGGTCGCGCTGCCGCAGTCGAGTGGATGTTCCACTCACCACAGCGCAACCACTTCTCCGAGATGCCGGCACTTTTGCGGCCGACAGTTCCTCCTCGCATGAGGAGGGATTTACACCCTCCCCGCTCAAATGTTTCCCCCAGAATTTTAAAGGAGTACGCAATCATCCTGGAGTCTCGCTGCCTCTTCCGGTAGACGACTCATCAATCTCCGACATAACTGGCCCATAATCTTTTTTTTTGATGTTTGTTTTTATTTATTCCATATAGTTCCCACGAGTTGATATAGGATTCTAATATCCACCGGGCAGAGCCTAGATGCCCGGTAAGCCTGCGCTCACGACTGGACTCCCCCCTCCAGTTAATTATCCTCTCACCGCGCTTCAAAGCTTAGGATTGGGTGGTTTTTTATCGTCCTTTCCTTTTTTGTCCTTCCTCTGGGCCGGGCGGTTAAGCCAAGCCCCCGACCGCGGCATTATACAAGCCTCCGTCCGCTTTCCGGCCAACCCGACTCAGCGGACCCGCCGGGAACTCTCCCTTCAGGATTTCTCCGTGAAGAGAGAGCAATTGCCGCATTGGTGCGCCTGCACCGCAGCGGCATTGGTCGCATCCTTCGCCAATCGATGACTGTCGATCGGACAGGAGCGACCCCATCTCACACGTTGCTCCACAGTGCCTTCTGTGAATCAGAGGGACACGTGGAGGAACCATCGTGGAGCTACACGCCCCGCCCCGCGGAAATTCGCCACAGAAAATAGCCCCTCCGACATGGAGAGACTATTGCCCGTGCCCAGGGTGCACCGGCCCAACAACTGCTCTTTCCCCCGAACGTATTCGTAAGGAACCAGCAGCCGTCAGGCACACGAGGAGGATTTCTGCACGCACCACACCCCCACTAACCTTTTTTTTACCTGCGCTATAACTGTTTCGCAGAAGGAGACCACCGCGTCCCAGAACTCCTCGCCGCCGACCATGGCACGGACTACAGCCGGCATCAAGAGGTCTCTGCTTACCACAGAGATGAGGGCACGGCGCGGCTATATAAATATTTTCTATTTCCTCTAGCTATTTTGATTTCAAAACCAAATTACTAAACCGATTTTGATAAAAAATTCTACGAGACCAATCGGAACGTATATCCTTTCATATGAAAAAAGGATTGTCAAATCGGTTCATAAATGATGGAGTTATGAGGTAACAAACATAAAAAAATACAACCGAATTGAGAACCTCCTCCCTTTTTTGAAGTCGGTTAAAAACGGGGTAGTCAGTGGTGTACTACTGATAAATACACACGGACTGGAGACGAACGAGACCTATGCTTCGCGCCAATTAAACTTGCATTAGCAGCCATTGACTCACCTACTTTTTTTGACATTCTTAATTCAAAAATCGGAAAAAAGACATAAAGCTGTCCTGAATCTACATCTATCGAGTCGAGATTCTATACATTTTCTAGTAATGAACAACCATTCATAATTATTTTTTTGGGTACCTATGAAGAGATATAAGGGAAAGGTCAATGTCCTTTAGTGCAAATTTATCAGGCACCAACTATAATACAGATTTTAAAAGGAAACATGTACTTACCCAGGGTCTGCACACGGTTCAGATTGATGACCAAGTTCCATGTTGAGCAAGTTAGCAGCATGGAGGATCGGGCGTCGATGTATGGTTATATATTTACTATAAGTCTTATTTAATCTTTACATCTATTTATATAAAAATGAGTCCCTATTGGTCACGACATCACGCGTGAACGGCTGGAGCAATTTCACAAATTCTTTTTTTTGTTGTTTGTTATTGTCTGGAGAAGGTTCTTATCGTTACTATAAAAGGAAATTAAAAAAATATACATACATCCGGGCGAAGCCGGAGCGGGCCACTAGTACCTACATTATAAATATATAGTTTTTTATGTTAATTAGAGTTTGTTATTGTATTGATATTTTTATAAATGTGTGCTCAAATTTTGGCCTCGCACACATTTTTATTTTATTATTTTTTTAATTGTGCGATTCCCAAATAAACACATTTTTTTTGTTTCTTTCACTACAGGACATGTTTAATATTTTGAAACTATCAAATTAATCGAAAGTAAACACGACGAAAATAGCATTTATTTTTCTGAATTGGTCTTTGTAATTAAACTCCTGAACTAAGAAACGTATAGGCAAATTAAATAACTACGTGAACTGTAAAACAATGCTTCGTTACTATCTGTTTGGCGCCGATTTTCTTACGGCTGGTCGCAATAACAATTAGATACCATCAGTAGCAGCAACGTCAATCCGGCCGTTACTTTCTACCCTCTTCCTTTTCATCGTCGGTTAAAAAATGCTTACTGCCTTATTTTTATGTTAACTAAATTCTATTCTGTGTCTTTCTTTAGAATACCTACACATAATATTATTATGTCCCACAACAGCATTCACATTCGAAATGACAGTACAGTAATGTTTGGTCCTTTCAGCGATTAAACTTGCTCCCAATAGGTTAGAAATTCAGGCTCAGTTTGGGTTGTCAATTAATATCTCGTAGACTGACGCAATCCTATCAAATCGTTTGGTGAGCCCCAAGTTTCCAACTCGATTCTCGTTTCTCGTCACTTGGCTTGCCTCTGTACGACATTTGACGTTTAAGGCCTGCCACAGACTACCGACTCGTCGCAAAAACTTAATACCTACCATGCTAAGGCGAGCTTAGACCATTTTTTTAATTTATGGCACAGTTGCTAAGGATGAACAACATATCGTCCTTGTATTTTAACAGATTTGATTCAACAATCTGTCACCGGATTATTATAAACCGGTTTATAATAAACTCGTTCTTCTTTATAACGACGTACATCTGATCTGTGAATCTCTTTGCGTTCTTTTTTTGCCCATTCGACTAATTAAAATTTATATTTTTTAGCTTACATTCAGTACTTATACTGAAAAAGGCGGCACTACCAGGGACCTATTTAATGTAACTCAGATGACAATCTTTCAATTTTTAAAGTTTTTCTATACATTTTCTGCTTTAGTGAATAGCAGTGCACCGGACGAAAAAAAAACCATTGCAAAGGTCGTTTTTTGGAAAACACATATGTCGCATTATCAGTATTAAATAGGACAAGACCTATATAAAAGTCGGTTATTTTGTCGATTCAATATCGCTCTCTCCAATTCACCTCACAACTTCACAAGGGAATAACAGACGAAAATATTTTCCGCAGCGATCGGGTATCGGCGCGATCTAAGGACTGTGTTTGACGTTTGATGTTTCAACTTGTGCCCAAACAAGTCGAGAACACTTGGTTTAGCTGCTAGACATTTTAGGGTTGCGTGGTGTATGGCGTGACAACTAAGCGATTCGTAAGGATCCTAACTAATCCATATTAATCCTAACATTTAATCATTCTTCCGTTACTGACTGAGTAACTGACAGACAACGCACAGCCAAAACTACTGGTCGTAGAGCTGAAATTTGGCATGTAGGTTCCTTGGGGAGTGTAGGGGAGCACTAAGAGGATGAGAGAGAGGATTCCCTGAAATTCCTATGGAAACGGGACAGAACGCAATATTCTTCTATACCAGTATTATAAATGCGAAAGTTTGGATGTTTGTTAATCAGATCAAAACGGCTGAACGGATCTTGATGAAACTTAGCACAAAGGTAGATTATAATCTGGAATAATACATAGAACACTAAAGTGTTAAAAAACTAAAAACTAAAGTATGTGTGTTGGGATAATTTTCGACATTCACACGGGTGGAGTAGCAGGCGGCAGCTAATATTATTAATGTGAAACTAAGGCTGTCTGTCTCTTTGTTTGTTACTTCTTCACGTCTTAACGGCTGTACGGATTTGGATAAAACTTGGCATAGGGATATACCATATCTTGGAAAAGGACATAGGATTGAAGACTTTACATTTGGGGTGTAGTAGCTTATTTTGTGTGAGAAGTGGCGGGAAAAAGTTAGTTTATTAAAACATATATTTTTTTAAGTGTTTTGCGTCAAAGGTTTTTGAAGTTGGTTTGTTTCGTATTATTGAGTCAAATAAGTGGAATAATTAATATGTAGACACATACAGAGACAAACACGATAGCCTGTTATCATTTGGTCGTCAAGACAACAAAAACTGTAACGTCTGTACTGAAAATAAGTGCCGTGCGTTTTCAGTTAAATTTTAATCTTAATATTTGTCCTTACTTTCATAATTTTTGGTACTACTTTTTCATAGCGTGTCGATGGCAAATAGACTTATTGCATTTTATGTTTGGCCCAGTACTCAGCAACGCCAACACCATTCGCTGATGCAGCCATAAGGTCCTCACATGTACAGGTGACAGGGCATGCGGCGCAAGACAAGAGGTGGGCCATGGACTTCGGAGCGACGCTACACAAACACTGAAGATCGGAGCCATCGGAGCCATACTTGAGGACGGTAACTTTAGTGCGACCGACCTGAGTGCGGAGTCTAAGTATATATAGTCCTCCTGACCGATTTCGGCTATGGCGGCCAATCTCACTGAGACTAGCCATCAGTGCGAGACATATTATAGTGCGCAAACACCGGTGCACTCCCTCTTCCATCACTCATATTCCGATGGGACTGCAACCCGACACGACCGGAGAGAGATCTGGCGCAAGACCAACGGCTTAACGTGCATCCCGAGGCACGGGGGTGTCACACCACCAACTTCCAAACTCCGGGCTGTCACTGAGAAATTCCTATTGGAATAGCCCAATGACACACTTTTTGCCCGACCTAGGAATCGAACCCAAGACTCCACGCTCGGCAGTCGCACCGCGAGACCAACGGAGCACAAACGGAGAAGTCTAAGTACTAAGTCTAAGTACCTACTACTGACACTATCGTAAAGGAATTGTAGTTTATAATTTGTACGCATATGAGTTCTGAGACAATTACTAATTTTACTTTCTTTCTTGTCATACACGTTATCGCCAAAGTCAACCCCTATTATTGTGAAATGACTGTTGCTTACTATGAAACTGTTATCACTTATCACGACCAAGTGCTAACCTTCTATAATTATATCCCTTTCATTGTACAGTAGTGTAGCTGTGTAGTGTATGTCACTTCAAACGCCTACCATTCGCTTGTCACACGCACCCATATTCACGGAATACTCGACAGCTTGACCCATTTACTGAAAGGGTGACGAGTCGTCATGTACGTGAACGGCTGAAATGTCTGTTCCAAACTATCAAAAATTACATTCCATATCCATACTAATGGACGAATACTTTATACTTGTGTAAATCTGTGTCTCTTTGTTTCCTCTTCACGTCTTAACGGCTGAACCGGATTTGGATGTAACGGATAACTTTTTTTGTCCCAGAGAATGGTCTCATGGAATAATTTCCGACTCACGCGGGCTCTGTAGAAGCTAGTTTGAATGTAATTTCATCACCATCATCATCATCATCATCATCGTCATCATCTAGATAATCGTTAAATAAAGTAAAAATAAAATACTAGGAAATCCACGAACTTTGCGAATTGCTTTACTTTTCTGTCCATTATGTACAGAGAAAGAACTCAGAAACAAGGAATTTTACTTCTTTGCCGACATAAGTGGCTTTCTCGAATGTAATTTAAGACTACGTCTGATCAGTATTTTTCTATTATTTAAGAACATCTTGAAAGCTACTGCACTTGGTTTGGCTCGAGATAAAATATGTGGACCGCGAGGTAAATGAGCACAGTTAAATCGACTATATATATTACACAACTGCCCCCTACTACAACGTCGGCATGCCATCACGATTCCGTTGTGAAAAGGGGATAGTGATATTCGCCCTAGATAGCTCCGTCTCTCTCTCACAAAGGAACCATGAGGGGTGTACTTATAATATAATAAAGCTGAAGAGTTTCGTTTGTTTGTTTGAATGCGCTAATCTCTGGAACTACCAATCGTCCGATCCAGTCTTCATAGGGACCCGAAAAGTAATTATGAATGGTTGTTCATTACTAGAAAATGGGATCTCGACCCGATAGATGTAGATTCAGGACAGCTTTATGTCTTTTTTTCCGATTTTGGACTTAAGAATATCGAAAAATGTAGGTGAGTGGCCGCTATTGCAACTTTAATTGGCGCCAACCATACGTCTCATTCGTCTTCACTTTGTGAATATTTATCAGCATTAGGACACCACTGACTACCCCCTTTTTAATTTTAAAATCTATCGTTGTTAGTGCTAAGACAAAAGACATGCATCTGTCTTTACGACATTTAAGATTTGAGTTACAATGTTGGTATATAATAAAGTATCTATTATACTAATAGCTGAAGTTTGTTTGTTTATATTGAACGCGCTTATCCCTGGAACCAGTCAGATTTGGAAAATTCTTTTTGTATATTATTATAGCCACATTCGTGAGGAAGGCTATACGGGAACGGGAAAAACGCAATATGTGCGTGCAAGTCGCGGGCAAAAGCTAGTTATATAATAAAGCTGTAATAAAGACTTTGTTTTTTATTTGAACGTGCAAATCTTTACCTCTACTACAATCGGATATAAAAAAAACGATTAAGCGTTATTTAGTTCAACTCTCAAGGACAGTTATTGGCATTTTAACATAATGCCTACCTTTAGAAGCCGAGCAAAAAGAAAAAAAAATCTGAAAGAATGTCAAGAGCACAAAAAGAAATAGCGGTTGTAACCGCGAGGCAAAACTAGTTACAAAATAAACCTGCTAGAGTTTTAACAAAAAATGTTCATTTTTGCTGAACCAAAAGCAGTTAACGTCTATCAACCGAAAAACTACACAGTGCAAACATTCATAATTTGTAACAATGGAAAAATTGTAAACTCGTTATGCGTTCAAACATGTTTCATCAATTCTGGGTCGATTGTTTCGTTCAACGAATTGTAACAGTCGCTCATATTTTCGATTGGGAAGTTAGAAAACTCTCCAATTTGTTTGGGAAACGCCAATATGGAGTCTATAGTAGAACCGTTGATAGTTCAATTTTAACTGTGATGGAAAAAGACTAGGAATCTGAGGTTTGTTTTTTTCATACAACCCAAAATCGAACCAGTCTGTAGCTTAATATGAGTTTCATTTGTTAGTTCTGTCTGTTAGTTTTATTGGAGAAAACTGCTGTGTACATAACCTACAGATCTGATTCGTCGAATAATATAATACGAATACCCTTGAGTTTGTTTGCACTGTTTGCTGACATTCTCTTCGTTTTTGGTTGATGTCTCCTTCGATTTTCCATTTATCACTTTGTAACTATAATATAATATATAATATAACCTGAGACGTAGTGCAACTCATAGCTAAATAATAATACCCGCACGGGTCGACCTTCAAGGTTAAGCAACTCTTGCCAAGGTCGGTCTGTGGATGGGTCCGAGACTCCGCTGTGCCTCAGAAAGCACGTTAAGCCGTTGGTCCCGGCTGTCATTTGTAGATCTTTGGCAGTCGTTACGTATTGTCAGAAGCCAGAAAATCTGACTCCAGTCTTGCCAAGAAGTACCGTGTCACCCAGTTGCTGGGTTCCCAGATCTGGTAGGCAGCTGCTCCACATAAAATACTGGTATCCAGCTGAATCCGGTTTGACTGGAAGCTGACCCCAATATAGTTTGGAAAAGGCTAGGCAGATGATGATCGACGTAGTGCAGTGACAGCAAAAACACGAAAACTTATCCTTAGAAATATATCCAAGAGACTTTTCGAGAAAACCTTCAATTGCACATTGTACATTATTATATTTTATGGATTCTAAACTTTTCGTGTTTTTGCCGTTAATGTACTTTAGGTTTGAAAGGGCAGTATTTTCCTGGTTGATGCAATAAAATAAAGCTCTTTTTTTCAATGGAGCTTATTTTCACATAACTTCCGTAATACAATAAGCTAATTAGAAAATGTACACACACTTACTTTAAACAACGTCAATGCAATCAAACTAATAACGAATAAAAAGCTTTACGTTACGGAATTTTCTATTCACTTTCCGAGCTGTTTTACAGGAAAATGCTCGTTATGCTTTTGGTAGTAAGCCTAAAATTGCTCGCACCAGCCACGAGTTCACACAATAAGGTGCTAAGGGTCCAACTACACATTGTCGGAGTATGCCACAATAGCGTATTTGGCTGGTTCATGCCAGTCACGCGCAACTGCGAAAGGAATTCATTTGTAACGAAAAAGTTGTGCGATTGTGCGACTCGATGCGAAGGTATGGGAGCCGTTGTGTAGATGTGTTTGCTCCTTAAAATGGTTTGAAGTGTTGCACGCTTTTATCGAATGTTGATGGCTTGAAGGCAATTTCTTTCAGTATTTTTTAATTAGTTTCTGAATGGCTCGTTTAAAGAAAATTCCTCTTAATTTAGCTTGTGTAATTTCCTCAAATTGCTGATTTAGTTTTAACTTACGCAGCTTTTTTTATTGAGGAATGGGCTTGCTCTTGACCTCGATCTCGCCTGATGGAAAGCGATGGATGAAGTCTATGATGGAGCGAGCGTGCCCAGAAGATGTCTGTTCACTCTTGTTTGAAGGCAGACGGGTTATATGTGGAACGGAACACACACTGGCAGAAAGTTCCACACTTAGACTGTGCGCATAATAAATGTGGAGTAGAAGCGCTGAGTACGACTAGTCCGGATATCGACCAAGTGCGGATGATACCCAGCAGTACGTCTTGTATTCTGGTAGTAAAAAGATGATGGTAGGATGGGTCGTCGAGTTCAGTGCGCACACTCTCCGAAGTGCTCATTGAATGATAGATTTTATATGGTTATATGCAAGAACTATCGTCTGCCAGCGGCTTCGCCCGCGTGCAAAACGGAAACTATCGCAACGGAACATAGTCCCGGGATTAAAAGAATTATCCAACGTACTTTCGCTATAAAAGTATCCTATGACATTTTGAACGACATTGTCTATCCGAGTGCCAAGTGCCGTTATTAAAATCCCTTTAGCTGTAAGACGTGAAAAGGTAACAAAGAGACAGACATGACAAAGTTACTTTCGTATTTTATTTATTTAAACTTAATGTACAATAGTGGTACATGGGCGGACTTAATGCATTAAGGCATTCTCTACCAGTCAACATTTGGGTTAAAAAGACTACACTGTGGCAGGTTTACAACAAATAAAAATAAAATTTAAAATAGAATTTTGTTTCGGAAAGAATACTTAAATAATAAAATACATAAATGTATGCTAAAATAATTATTATAATAAGTATGATATTTATAATATTAAGTATGACATGTTTGTATATTAATTACGATTTTTATTAAGTAAGACATGTATAATATTAATTATGATTTTTATAATATTAAGCATGACATTTATAATATTAAGTATGGAGTTTGTATTTACGTTTGATCAATTTATTTTTTCTCATATAAACCAAACCTTAGCGTACATTTGGAATAATCACAAAAGTTGAGAAAGCCTTTCACTACATTTTCAGTAAGTAAAAGTACAATTTTTCAAAGTTATATACACAGGGTTCGGTGGGGTGAACAAATTTATCTTTTTTGCGTGCATATTGTGAAAATAGCTGTTTATAGCGCTGGTGAAAGGAAGCAAATTTCAGGAACAACAAAAGTTGAAATTTGAGGAACTTGACGAATATACGATTGAGAATATAAGTGTCATTAGAGATGTACTTAAGTGTTGTTGCACTTTTGTATCGTATTCTTGTAGATTTCGTTGTCAGGACTCAAAAAATCTCAGGGCTAACGTCAGTGTGAGAAAAATCAATGACTTCGTATCAAGGATGTTATGGATTTAATTATATTTTCATACAGGTTTTGGATACGGTTTCGTATATGAAATTATTTCGTATTATCCGTTAGTTTCGGATAGAGATTTTTAATTTTTAATGTAAATGTAGGTGTCATTACAATAAGATGTTATAAATTTAGTTGTATCACTACATTCTACCCGAAGGCATACAAATAATTCCAAAATAATAATAAGACAAGTATTAGACTACGCCCCTATCCGATATTATACAAAACATTAATGTCGGCTTCGGTTACGGTTAAGGATAGATTTAATTTTCATTTCGGACTAACTTTTGCCCGCGACTTCGTACGCGCATATCCCGTTCCCGTAAAGCCTATAGCATACCTCATTAATGTGGCTATCATTTACAAAAAATATTTTCTAAATCCGACTGGTAGTTCCAGAGATTAGCGTGTACGAGCAAACTAACAAACATTTCAGCTTTATTATATTAGTATAGATATCCGATAGTTTCGGTTAAGGTTACGGAGTTCCTTTCATTTATTTATTTTAGTAATATTTTTTACATTGTATCGAAGTCTTACACTAAATTAAAAAATAAAAGAATAACTCCTTAACATCTTCTTAGCTCCTTCATCCTTAACATGTCGAAATTAAGGCTTGGGTGAAGTGATCACGAGGTGAGCTGTCAATCCATTTAATCAAGATGGAATGACAGCTCACTTCGTGATCACGTGACATCTTGATTATAAGGATTGACAGCTCACCTCGTGATCACTCCAACCAAGCCTTCACTTCGCCTGTTTACAGAATCGACCGGCTAGCGGCTGTTCAAATCGCGAGGAGAGCTTATATAGCGATGTAAGATTGTGTGGTCACGCGAGGTCTTTTTGTAAATCGTATAATTTATGAATTCGTTATAATAAAAATTACGCAAAGTTAATTAAAACTTTTCCATATAGAATATAAGACTCGTTTCAAAACTGTTATATAATTGAATCTATTACTTATAACGTTTACTTTTCAACCGCGTACTTCAAATTAATGCTGTAACTAAGCAACCAAAGTCAAGTGAATTACTAAAATAAACTAGAAATTCCAGCTAAAGAAATGTAGAATAACAAATGTTACCAATAGTCTCTAAGTAATTGCCTTTCTAGATGTAATTTACCAGACGTTTTATCTTAGAGCACTTTGAAATCACAATAAAGGAAACTATACTACAGTTACTTACTTAAAAAAAAATGTAAACAGTCGAGTCGTTTACTTTCAAAATTATATATTTATTTATGTTTTACTTCAATATGGTTTTTACCTATACGGTACAAAGATATGAACACCAGGATTTGGGGTTTTTGAAGGGAAAATGAAAGGCCTTTTAAGAGAGCACGAACTTTCAAAGTTCGCTAGTTTTGGGTTTTCTATCCGAAGATAATTTACCAACCTTAATGTGCATGTACGTATCAAATCTGACGTTGCTAAGTGATGCGTATGACGAAAACCAAACCTTTAATTAAAAGGAAAAAAAAACAGTTGTTCCCTATTTTTGACTAGTTATGCGAACAAAAATGTACCGTCCACTTACTTTTCTTCTTTGTTTTTGCAAAAATCGATTCTTGATAACATTTTGACGAATTTAAAAAATCAGACAGGATACTATAAAAAAAAGTCGTTTACAGTATTGGACTAAAGAAAAAGAACGCATTATATTCGGAAAGTGAGAAATAAATGCGATAAAAATTCTAAACGGCAATTTTTATCTAGATACTTGAGCGGGTCGTTTGTTTGAATAACTGTTTTTTGTTGTGATATAAAAAGAAATAAATATATTGTATCGTAAGTTGGGGTTCAGACGATAAATTATAGCTATTGTGAGGTCAGGAGAAGCGGGGCTAAGGATTACTGTTTGACGAATATTTCATTTAATATTACTTTTAGTATGGCTTTGCAGTGGCTAAATGATGGTTTGTAGTGCTAAAAACGCAAGGTACAAAGTATTTATATGTTTCACAGTTACTTTGCAAAGATAGGACCATAACGTTCAAGGTTCTCTTTTCAACAGACAGCTCTCAATGAGGGTGGCATAATCTATCAAAAATAAACCCTCTTTAAAAAAATTAAGAAAAATAAAAACGGCCAGCTCTGGGTATATAACGTACAGCAAATGCTGTGTTCCCCTCTGCAAACCCCGTAACCCTTTCGGGGTGGTAATATCTATCCCATGTCAAGAAATGTGCACATTTCTTGACATGATAAATATGTCATTTTCACCATTCACTTTTGCCATCATGGATTTCAAATCTTGGATTTTCATTTTCGTTATTGCGAACCTTGAAAAATACACTTATGACGAAAAACTAGCAAATTTTTCGTTGGCGCCATCTTGTAATTTAATGTTGTTGGGTCTTTTTTAAGTCGTTTTCTGTGTAAAGCGTATAATATGACAGAACAAAGCACGCAAAAAAAACCTACGTACGGGTGCACGAATATTTTCAGGTACACTATCTGTATCCAATGACTAGCTGTTGCCCTTGACTTCGTACACGCATATCCCGTTTTTTTCTGTTCCCGTAGGAATTTCCCGTTCCCGTATAGCCTATAGCTTTCCCCATAAACGTGGCTATTATATACAAAAATAATTTTCAAAATCGGTTAAGTAGATCTAGAGATTAGCCCCTACATACTAACTTTACCTCTTTGTAATATTAGTATAGATTAATCACTGATCCGTGATGGTGGATGAAAAAAAAATAAAAGAAAGAAATCATAATATTTATTTAGCACTTCAGACAGAAGTTGAAACTATGAGAGTCAATTCTATATTTTTTTAAGTAACGATTGCATTCCCATTACTGTCGCAATTAAAAAGCAAAATTGGCCTTCTGATATCAGTTTTAGTTATAATAAAAATTTGAAACTGTATTCTTAGAGAATAATTTAACATTTTCTTTGTGAGAAAAAGCAGTAATTCGTTATACATTATTTTACGTGAGGTTTTCCACCAGCGGTGATAAATTATAGAATTCTAAAGTTAAAACAGTAAATCTTCTATTCCTAAACTGAATAGAATAGTGGATATATTTTTTACTTTCTTTTTGTTAATTTCTTTTGTCATTGAGTTTCTCTATCAGGAGTCATCTCAGTAGGGCCTGGAGGGGCCTGGAGCCAAGAGTTTATATCTCTAATAAGTTGGAATTTGAACAAAACGATGAAAATGAGAGAGCACTATTATAGGTAGGTTCACCAAACCTTGCCTAGTACTTCGGGGAATACAGGTATTATGGTATATTCTTTCAACAACTGTGTCTCAATTATTTCTATGATAATGGCATGGCGTGACTGATTAACACGATGTGATACAAAATGCTGACAAGGAGTTGCGCACGTGAACAATAGATACACTTACCTAACATATTTGGGTTCTCGTTGATTACTTCCGCCTCGCAGCTGCTGCTGCCGTGAGTCTAAAGATTCCGGTCGCTGCAGTTGCATCGAGCTCGAGTGACAAATGCTTCTTGCCCTTCAACAACACCTACCTCTATAACAGTACGTTGGATCGGAAGAGCATCTACCGGTCAGGGGGGCTACTCTCTAAGCCCGAAGTCCGTAATTTCGAGCTTAGTTGCGGGCGTATTCTAGTCTTGAAACTACGGACTTCGGGCTTAGAGAGTAGCCCTCCAGTTTACGACCTCGAGGTTCGCATGTATACCGTCGTGTATATCGCATACGATGGACGCAATCCATCGATGAAAATGTTTACAGAAGGGGTAGTAAGTTGTTTACCGTTGATTTAAACACACAAACTTGCAGTAAACATTCGAATGTTTTACAAACGAACTACCAACCAGTATTTGAGATAAAGATATCTCAAATACTTGTTTCCATTTCTCTTCGGAGCACATCAGCACAGGCACCGGAGCAATTCCTATAAATTAATTTGCGTAGCGTTTCAAACCAGCGAAATGACAAATGACATCACGTTATACGTTCATTATACGCTAATAATAATGTAAGGCAGACACACTTGACAAATTAGCACTATTGTGTGCCGCCAACGAATTAATGACTTACCTAATAATACGTTACGGGCCTTACAGATGTTTGTTCCTCAATATATAAAAAAACACTTGAGTAATTCAAATGTTTATCGTAAATATAAAATTCATTTGAAATGCAAGCAAGGCGCTAAATAACTTCAATGAAAAGCAAAATCTAGAATATTTTCACAAAAACATTATCTGCGAAAAGATCTGCAATCTCCAATTGCAACAACGCTCAGTTGTTTGCAAAAGATAGAAACGAATCCATTCCAAATAAATGTTCCGGTTTGCTCTTTTATAAAAGCAAAGAGTTCCAAAAACTATCGGCACTTCTCGGAATATCTCTGTTTTCAAACTTGCATTTGAAATTCAGCTTTGGGCACGTTTTATTTGGCTGTGCTACGATAACCCTTTGACTTCGGCACTACATCGTTTTTCCTGCCCACCGTTCTTCCCTGGGTATTTTTTCAACATGTCCGAACTATCCGCAGATTTCATTACGTTTGTACAAGAATTCGAGAATCACGTAACAACGGGATTCGAGCGTAATTCCCGGTCCCCGGGGCGGGGGACTGCCTGCCTCCGGGATTTAGCACGAACAAAGTTAGATGGAATAGTGTGGGATGGTAGTTTAGCAACTTAATACAACATAATGAGAAGTATTTACATTGTTTCAATTGTAATGTAGCCTGATGCTGACGGGCTCCTAGAATTGCATCTTACTTTTTGGATTCAACTGCTAGAATCGTTCTATAAGTTTAATAGAAAGTCACGGATTGACAAACCATCGTTTCTGAAAATAAGTTTCATAGAAAATTAAATTTATTAAAAAATGAAACTTATTTTCCTATTTGTTATTAGGAGGAAAAACGGAAAAGTACGCTAATATTATAAAAAATACATAACTCAAAGTTTCGTTTGGTTTTTTCCTGGTCCAACTAGACCATCGATTATTTGGATTTTACTCTAAATACCAAGAGGAATCAAGTAATAAAAGAAGCATATCACATAAGATATAGTCTAAGTTTTGAAAAGATTTGGTAACGTAGGTAATAGAAAAGCGATAGCTGTAATAACCAGTGATCGGATAATCGGGCGCTTATATACCTAAACTTCTTTCGGGATTCTGAAAAGCATGTCCGTATTATACTTTCTTTGGAATAAAAGTGATGTTTGGGTATTAGCGCCCGATTATCCGATTACTGGTAATAACTCTTTTTTTCTGACTGTAGGTACTTGCGGAACTGCTGGTCTTTTCTGTCTATGTGTCACCGTGTTAAATAAGGAGGAGTGAGAATGAAATGAACTATCAATACTTAATACTAATCTTATTTGTATGAATTGAGAGCTTACTTCATGTTCACTACACCTAAATTTACACGGCGAAATGTCTACAGAAGTTTATTCAAAGCCCGCGTGTGACCGATAATTTGCATAACCAGTCCCAGATCCAAATGCATATAAAGATTCACGCATTCTCAAAAGTTCAAAAAACGAGATCGTACGTGTGAAAATCCAAATAATTAAAAAGTAGATCATCGCCTCGTAAAATGTAGAAGGAATTTCAAGTTTGGAAGGAAATTCGTTCCAAGTTCGCTATCGTTTCCACAAATATTTGATCCAATAAAAGTTTTGTTGTATTTATTTTCCGGACGCAAAATTATTGGAGAAGATATTATAAGCTTGACATGTTTACGTAAATTTTAAGGCTTTTAATACTTTTGAGTTTAACTAAAAGTTAGGTTTGAGGCAATCAAAATCTTATCTTAAATAAGATTCTATTGATGCTAAGAGACGTCTTACTGTGAATAAATTGATTAAAGTAGGTATTTAGAAACTGTACAAGGAGCAGTTTGCTTTACTTGTTATATTTAGCTAACATGCGGCATTAGGTATCCAATTGCTATTATGGTACATTTGTTTTCGAAAAAGTCCTGCTAGGGGTAATCTCTCGCAAGGAACATCGGTACCTCTGTCCTTTCTTGCGACAAGCGACCCATTAATAACATCCTTAACGACTGGTGTAAACTCATGGGGTTTATTACAGTAGCGGACATCACTATCGGCTGAAACATGTTAACGTTTGGAATATGTATTAGAAAACGAGGCATAGTGGAGTCGCGGTGCGTTGCCCTAGCAACAGTTCCTTAACTATGAAGTTCAGTCTGTGCGGCTGTCATTTAGCAACGAGCGTCAAACGTAACTAACATGGGTCATTATCACTGATCGGATAATCGGGCGATATACGGACATGATTTTCAGAATTCCAGATCCCGGAATCGTTCGAAATTCCTGCGATTGCTAAAAAAAATGTAGTTAGAACTCGTTGTGAACTCTCATTATAATTTTTATAGGTATTACATTTGTTTTGAATAAAATAAAGATACTAAATCAAAATAACCACTGCTATAATTTCACTAAGTTTGTTATAGTTGTTTCTACTTTTTTTTTCAACTTCTGGGACCCCGGAATCAAATATTCAGAAAGGAATGTCCGTATTATTCTTTCACGGGAAGAAGTTTAAGTATATAAGCGCCCGATTATCCGATCGCTGGTCATTAAATAGTACGTATCGACTTGCGAAAGTACGTCAGTATGTCAGTAAATTATAAGCGTTACCGTAAATCTGACTCGCTGTTTGATTGCACGGTCAATCAAGGCTCGGTAAATATCAAACATTATAGTTTTTATGGAAGCAACCAATAACTTTTTAAAACAGGATACATACGTTTATTGAAATTTCAAATTAAATAACGCTGCGAGGTTGCACAGAAAAGAGTCATCATCATCAAACTGAACTGCTGAAGAAACGAACGATTTTAGTGGCTAGATTTCTTCAAGTTATTTGAACACATGAATTAGCTAAATACTCTTAAATAAAAAATAAAACTCAACCTTTTTATTGGTACAGAAAAGAGAATTTTGAAGAACTTGCGTCCATCATGGATAAAAATACAGCCTCTATGAAGTCAAAATTCTAGTCATTTTATAATCGACTAGCTTCTGCCGCATACTCCCGGGATAAAAAATAGCCTATGAGCCAGACTATAATCTATCTCTGTGTCAAATTTGATCCAGATTCGTTCAGCAATTCTGGAGTGATTGAGTAACAAACTTCCATACATCCAAACTTACGCATTTATAATAGTAGTAAATGATATTTATTTTGCAAGTACATAGGTTAAACATAACACTTTAACACGTCAATCTTTTTTGGTCATCTTAAGCTAGATGAGGCCGGTGTTTCCTACCTGACTACCCTGAGAAGAAACACCGAAACAAACTCAGAGGTCAAAGTCTCTTTTAAAGTCCATATAGTCTGTACTGGTCATTTCATTTTTTTTTCAGTCTATTTATTTAGGGGCATTTATCTCCATGGACATGAGAGCCCCAACGTAACCTAAACTAAATTACATCCTTAATTTATAAAAGAAAAAGGAAAGGGCAAGAGTCACTGGTGCGAAATTATATTTTCAACAATTGATTTTGCTGCGTCAGATGTTGGTTCTGCTAATATGCTTAGGAATGCGCCTTGATCGTATTTGTTAATATTAAATTTTTGCATCAATGCCTCCCTCCCATTCCGGTACTTATCACACTCTACAAGAATGTGTTGTACATCATCTAACTTATAACACAAATCAGAATTTGGGGAATCAACCTCTTTTATAAAAAAAACAAATTTCTTTGAAGGATAATGACCAGAGCGTACATTGTTACATTGGATAGATCCAATGTAACAATGTAGGATCTATTTAACTTACTATTATAAAACCAAGGTACTCGAAGAGGCTGACATTGTATAGTTTTAAACCAAATAGGTACCCTTTTCTTTACTCCTTTCATCAAAGTATTCTTTACATTTTAGTCCGGTTCCTGCCTTTGGTATGGGAACTATTAATATAGTTCGCCACTGGACCGGTATAGTTCCTAATCTAAAAATGGCATTGTATATGTTTAAAAGAAATTGCTAACCTGAATGTGGAAAATTATAAATAATTGAATAGGTAATTCCATCATTACCTGGCGCTGTGTCTTTTTTCTTTATACAAACATCTAGCTCTTGCATGGTAAATTTTGAGTCAAGTAAGATATTGTAAAGAGGATATCCTGGTCTGCAGGTCTCTGGCAGACAAGATGGCCTTTGGAAGCGTCAGGTGAAAACTAAAAGAATTTTGAAATACGAATATGAAAATATGTTTTGTTTTTATGGAAGACTCTAGTTCCGACGGTCGCTAAAGGCAGATGCCAAATATATTTTAAAGTTTTAAATCTCCGATGTCGTTTCATTTATAATAATCACAATAAGTAACACTAGCGAAGTCCCTGGTGTTACAATATTATTGGAATTAAAAGTCGGTGGTTTATCAGCAACGCGTTAGTGAATAAAGCAATTCCTTTTTGTTTAGCTTCAGATGGGCAGAATTTTGGTTGATGATGACCTTTAAAGTAACGCATTCCTCGCCACATGTCAGACATGGATACACATTCATTAATGCTACTGCAAAAGCCCTGCCATCCTGATGATTTAGCCTGTCGCACTGCCATTCTAGCTTTTTCAACTTTTTCCTCGAATTTTCTAAGATTGTCTGTCGTAAGAGTTTTCCGAAATGAGCTTGAAGCTAATCTACGTTCCGCTATTATTTTGGATAAGGTCGAAGACCAATACTTTTTAGGTGTAAATTTATTTGTGGGACCGGTAGGTATTTTAACATGGGAATATTCATATTAGCAGATCTATTTATAACATCTAAAAAAAAACATAGTAATTTTGAATAGCGTTTTGGCTACAGGTTTGGCTACAGGACTATCGAAAGCAAAAACGGTATCTGCAAGATCTTCTTTGTATTTTTTACAATTTGCGTTTGTAAAATTACGTTTTTGTGTTATATCTGCGAAATTTGGTAAAGTCATTGTAATTTTAATGATGAGGTGGTCGCTACCTAGATTTTCATTAATAATTGCCCACTTAAAATTTATGGCTATATCTGATGAAGCAAAGGTAATATCGGGAGACGAGTTTTGGAGCACTTTGTTTACCTTGTGGCTTGTTCATTGTTTAAAGAGATAAAACCTCTCTGATTGACCTCGCAGACGGGCCCAGCAACACCATATCGTCCGCGTAGCTGATGTTGTTCACACAAACACCCCTCACCCGGCAACCGACACGCATGCCGCTGAGCTCGACTATGAGGTCATTAACATACAAGTTGACGAGCGTTTAACACAATTAGTCTGGTTTGAATACCAGTATCGAAATATTTTCAACAGTTCCGCCGGCATACCCCTGTCCTCCATCTTCCTCCAAAGCACTTCATACGAAACGAGATCGAAGGCTTAGGAGAGATCCAAAAAACAGGCGTATACCGGAGTCTTTCATTCCGTGTAGTATTGGACAGTGTGCTTAAGAGTTAGAATCGCGCTTTCAGTTGACAGTCCAGGTCTAAACCCAAACTGTGCGTCATGTATGTTTATGTACTTATTCAGACAAGACTCAAGCACACTATCCAAAAGTTTTGCTACAGTTGTCGCTAGAGAGATCGGGCGATAATTTCCCTTGTCTGATATGTCTTCTGTCCTGTTCCTTCACTATGGTAGTTTTCATTAAATCGTCAGGTAAATATGAATGACTCATACACATATTGAAGAACATGGACAGGACCCTCGGCATGTGAACGCCCGCTTATTTGAATTGCTCAATACTGAGCCCATCGTGGCCCGGAGACTTACCCCTACGCATACTGTTTATCACTTCTCTCAGTTGCTTTGCTGTGAATTTTAGTAAAGGTGTATCGCCCGCCACGGTGGGTCCACCATCTGGCATAGGGGTCGAAAGGCCCAAAGGAGAGCTTACTTTAAAGTGTTCCATGAACAAATTTGCTATGTCTTCTGGGTCATACAACTGCATACCTCTCCGATCGAGCTTTTCTAAAAATGTCTTCCCAATCTGACTGAGACGTTCGTACCGACGAAGGGCAGTATATTGAAATAATATTATGTAATTGATTACAGTTTATTAATTTAATATGAATTGCTTCGATACCTGTATTTATTCCGCTGATGGAGCAAACATGTGGTGTATTGGTCTGGTGTCAAGTGTCTTTCCCTAAGATAAAATTCAGAAGGGATTCTAAGCACTATAACTTGGTTGTCACCCTCTCCGAGAAGGGAGGCAGTAGTGCCGCACAGGTGGGCGGCCCGCAGGATGATGAGAATAGTTGCTAGGGTCCACCCCTTCTGCCGGAGAACCTCTAACCATGCCTCGGGGCCGTGCACACACCTGGGTCCCTCAACGGGCTCTCCATTCCCATCCTGATCTGGAGGTGCATATCTATCTTGAAAGAACAGTGTGGATATAAGAGGAAATGTATGAGTGAACTTGTAGACATTCTTGAAGCCAAAGAGTGCATCCAGACTCCCAAATAGGGGTTCTAACAGTTCTGCACGAAAATGCGTGCATCAGGATGAGAAGTCAATTATAATATTGTCGTGGTCATGCTCCTCTCCTGGGCAACTCATTCTAATCAGCGTCTTGGTGAGCTGCTCTTCTGAGAGAGTCATTGATTGGTGCTTAACATAGCGAAAGATGATGTCCGCTATATTCTTCTCCGTTACAACCTGATAGGCTCGCATCTCTGGAGTAATTTTTCCATAACATCGTGCATCGTTTTCTTTAAATTCGCACTCTATTGGTACAGGCACCATGACTCTCCAGTCTTGGGGAATGATGTTCTGATCAATAAGCCTAAGAATTTATTCACAGTCAAATATTTCAGTGATTAAGAAGTGCATGACAACACTCTTGGTGGTAGGAAGGGGACCCTGAGGGAATTTTCCATGAAGGGTGCGGAAGGCCTTCTTATCATACTCATGGATCCACTCGGATCTCTTGGGTATGATGGCTTTGTCAGAAATAATATCTATTGTATCTACATGAAAGTTGAACTCAAAGTTCTTACCCAGGGTTACTCAGGATCCCACTTATAGGTAGGTGTTTCGCCCTATTCATTGGCCAAGTAACACATCCGTATGCTGGGGTGTACATCTCTGTCGTTGGTGAGATTGGGCCAGTGTTTATGGATTTTGTAATACTGACGACAAAACTCTTTTATAAACATATTGTTAATGCTATTGGCAGCTGGTTTGAGTACGGTCCCCTTTCTGTACCCTATCGTTGTACTTGCCGCCATGTTGACAATGGGGTGCCCCATGATCTTCCAAAGTCCAACCATCTCTAGTTTGAGCATGGCATGTACAGAACTCACCACAGCCCCAGTTTCATGAAGGTAAAATCTAGTAGTCTTGATGTTGGGATCTAGATCCTTTATGATAGTATCAAGGAACACTGACGATCGTTCTAAGTCTCTTAGGATGGCTCCTATCACTAATGAAGGCCACATTTTAAACATACTGTAAGCACCCTGGTGAACTGATGTCAGCAGATCAAACATTCTTCCAAGACAAAATTGGAACTCTGCGTATAGAGAATAGCCTGGATACTTCCGGTCGTGTATCCAAGAGTAGCAGTCAACTGAGAACCAGGCTGCACACATATCTGCTAAGCACAAGATCAGAGAGTATTGTACCAAGAAGCACGTAGATGTTGTAACCTTCACTAAGCATATGTCCGCCTTGAACAAAAGTTCCAGCCTCCCCACTACCACCTCCTGTCTTGGGTTCAAGAACTGTGCAACTTCTCTCACAACATTAGCCCACGTGGCCGCAAGATCTGCATACACGGTTTGAAGCGGGAAGGATCTTCTTATGAGGGAAGGAACTGGAGTTTTGTAAAAATGTGAATATGCCTCTTGAGTGGCATATAGTGCAACACGGGAGGCCCGTTGTTGAAGCTCTGAGGAGGTTTTGTCCTGGCGGCCCCATCTGGAGAGATCTGAGCAGCACCATGCCAGAAAGCCGGAAGGAGGTAGGATGGTGGACGTGGATGGAATTCGACGGTGATGGGGACGCAGAGCGGCAAAGTTGTTGCGTTGCTCTAATATGAGAACCATGCAGTAAGATGCATCTCTTTACATTCATCTATCAATTTCCGTTCATCGTCGTTCGTTCCTAAACATTTTCAGTTCCTAACATTAAATTGGAATCTATTTCTAAATCGGACTTTCTAGATTTATTACTTACAATATTTCCAGCTTTTGCTAGGCTTGATACACAAGTGCTAAAGATCGAGAAACAAGTCAAGTGAACCCTTTCATTAATCTGTTACATGTGGTCACTGGAGAGCCCAGTGCGAGTTTTTGAAGTACTCGATCGCGTTAACGTTATCTTTCACTTATGTCAGCTCATTATCAACATCCGAAAGACATCCACTGCTGGACATAGGCCTCCCCCAAAGGGGAGGGGGGGTTTGCCATATTCGCCACGCCTGGCAGGCGGTTTGGCGATGCTGCTGCCCATTGTCTGGTGAGTCTTAGTCGCCATTTACGACACCCACGGGAAGTGATAGGATGGTGCAATTCTCTTACCTCCGATCCTATACAGATTTACAGATTGTTTGTAAAAAATAGATATTCTGTTATTGACAGCAGACGGCGCTCATTCAGTTTTAGTACCTACAAATTGACGTTAACGTTAACGCGATCGAGTACGTTAAAAATTCGTACTAAGGTCACTGTTGAAAGTTTCCCTCAAGTGAGTGATGAAGCAAAACTGATGCAATAACTCACCAGCTGTCCAGTCACAAGTCTCGTGAGATCTGGATTTATGCCTGTGTTTCAGTCTGATTCGTTTTCAGCATGGTGCGAATAAATCTCTACGATCAACGGTGAATGTCCGACACTTGCTATTTACCTTTGAAAGGTAAGCAAAGGAACTTTTACTGTGGAATTCTTATCAAATAAAAAGTCATTAATACAAAGTTGACTTGAGTAAACTGAGAGTCAGCTCTTGAATGAAATATTTACAAATTTCCAGGCTGGCTGCCGTCACCACTTCTTAATGTTTTATACCTGGAAAAAAGAAGTGGTGCATTTCCAAGCAACATTATCTATCTGTGATGTTAGAAGAGCTTGAATCGTAAACAATAGTATGCAAAGTAAATTTTACATTGAACGAACACACATAATTAACGATGAAAGCTTGTAAAATATTGTGTTATCCTTCATTGTCAGGCTTTTTTTTGTTTATGAATGGGTATCATGGTACACGCAACGTAATGACGAAGGAAAACAAAGATACCATTCTTCAGACGATGGAAGATTTGGGACTCACATGTTCCTCTTACGGCCGGTTTCAATATCGTACCTACCTTTAACCAACTGTCAAACTAGCTACCTACAGTAGCTGAAACGTCATGTTTGAAAAGGAAACATGACATTTCAACTACTGTTGGAAGCTAATTTGAAAAGTGGCCGTAAGTCAAGCCAACGATACCTGTCAGTTCTATTGAACTTAATCCCAAAATCCACTGCATTCAACGCAATATAATATATCACGACTCACAAAAGCATATACGTGTGAATACTAAGTACATAATAGCAGTATCAGAGGCCAGTGGTACGGCATTAAATTATCTCATTCCATTATATACGAAGTTAGTAAGTTCAGCCACTTACTTCATTTACATGGAGCCACGAAGTATAGGAGGAGTATAAGCTTTATTATCATACTTTATTTCAAATAGACCAGTCACAGGCACTTTTGAATTGTCAAGGTCTGTCAGAACGTGGAAGAAACACCATGGATATTCTTTTAGTGTTTACAAAATCATGGTGACCTACATTTGTTTTGAAATAATTTATGCGTGAAATTACCTATGTATACATTGCAAAAGAGATTGAGTCTATACAATGCATAGATGTTTTTATTTTATTTAGATGTTTGAAAGATAACCAAATTAACTTTCGAGAGGAGCTCGTGACTAAATAACAGCTGCACGGGTCGAAGTTCGAGGTCGAGCTACGCTTGCCGAGGTCGGTTTGTGGATTGGTGATTATCCATTATATACCGAGTTTCCTCCGAGCCTCGGAAAGCACGATAAGCTGTCTCGGCTGTCATTTGAACATCTTTCGCAGTCATTACGGGAAGTCTGAAGCCAAAAATCTGACACTAGTCTCGCCAAAGGATATCGTAGTACCCAATTACTGGGTACTGGGTTGTGGTGGTCACATAGGCAACCGTTCTATCTAGACTAATATAATAAAGCTGAAGAGTTTGTTCTTTTTTTTTATTTGAGATGAGTTTGCTCTTGACTGTAGTCTAGATGACTACACACTACAGATGGCAGAGACAAAGTCGACGATGGAGCTTACCCAGAAGAAGCCTGTTCACTCTAATTTTGAAGAGATTAGGGTTGTATGCGTTCGGAAACACAGACGCAGGCAGATAGTTCCACTCCTTTGTTTGATTGAACCTATCAGTTGGATTTGGAAAATTATTATTTTGTATATGATAGCCACATTCATAAGGAAGGCTAAAGGCTATACGAGAACGGGAAAAAAACGGGATATGCGCGTACGAAGTCGCAGGCACAAGGTAGTGTAAAATATTGGCGCTCAACTGCGTCCGGTGAGACTGGTAGCCGACCCCACTATCCGCCTGACGCAGGTACCTACTTACCGGACACGGCTGTTTCGGGAGGTACCTGTTTCGGATTAAGCGGGAGGACACGCCCGGGTGTCAGCACTATGAGGATCGCCCGGAGGACACGGTGGAGCATACGGTGGAGGTCTGCCCTGCTTGGGCTGAGCATCGCCGTGTCCTCGTCGAGGCGATCGGCGGCGGTGACCTCTCGCGTCCGGCCCTGGTTGATTCCATGGTCCGGAGCGAGGAGGCTTGGGGAGCGGTCACCTCCTGCGAAGCAGTAACGCTAGCAAAGGAGGAGGCAGGCCGCGCGAAGGAAAGGCAAGGCCTTCACCCGAACCGCCGCTACAGGAGAAGACGCCCCGGGCGTCGGGAGTCGCATGGCGATCCCCGGCCACCTAAGCGCGGGCCTGCGAACGGCGAGCGTTGGGTGGCTCGCTGTCTTGCTGCCCTTTGTGTTTCACGCGCGCCTCAAAGAGATGTCAGCATAGAAGACGGGGCGGAATTTGTTCGAAAGAGTCACCGCGGCCCTGGAACGCAAAGGGCTTTAGAAGGAATACGGATGGGTTTTAGTCAGTAAGAGTCTGACACGCCCTTCCGCTCCGCCCTGAGCGGAAGAAGTCGTTTGATGATTTTCCATCCTTAAAAAAAAAAAGCCGACCCCACTATGGTTGAAAAAAGGTCAGCCTTTTCTGGTTGGATGGTTATTTTAGTTCTACAATTTTCTTTTCTCCAATGAAACGATCGTCGACAGAACGTTAACTTGCAGTGTTTGTCTGGTATAACAGTGAAAGATTTGCCGAAACAACGTTTCGTCTATGAGAGTTTTGCCTATGAGAGTTTCGTCTATGATACTTCCGTCCATTGAACTTTCCTAATTTTCAACGGCTCAACAACGGACAACAGTCCAACAACAATCCTTCAGTCAATAAAATGTCGTCATTTATTTTGAGAATCGTATCCTCGTGTGTGTATTTAGCCGACCGGCTACCATGCAAACAAGCAATGTGTAATACATCCGGGTTTAAAGTTATATAAAAAGCTTACAAATATGACAAAATGTCAGTAGATATCGTATACATTTAATAAGGGTTTGGTTTGAACTCAACTTTGTTCCTAACTACGTTGCCATGGAATTTTACCATGTTCGTCAATATATGAAATTTATGTGTGTGTATAGGATTTATCTCAACCCACAGATGTGGAATACAAACAAGGAAACCCACGCGTCGTCAATAATAAGAGTCAATACTGTACCGATAACTCCTACTCGAACTATTTCGCTCACTTTATCTTGCAGTTATAAAAAGTAGACAAAGACTCCCCATCGCCTATCTGTCTGAACTCCAAAACTATCAAACGGACCATTTTCACCAATGGGCGTAGTGATTCATGAGTTTGTGTACATTGGCTGAAATATGACTGTTGTTCGATGATTATACATAGTTGAATATGTCATGATAGAAAATACAACCGACTTACAAATAAAAAAAACACTACAAAGTATAAAATAATTTTAATTTCGAAAGTCAGTGGTTTTGATTGTTTCTTCGTATTTTAACACCGACTTCCGAAATTAAAGTTATTTTATACTTTGTAGTGTTTTTTTATTAGAAAGTCGGTTGTATTTTTTTTGAAAAAAGTTTTTTATTTTACACTTTTTAGTGATACACACTACACACCCACACCCACACCGAACACGACCACAGGAAAGCAAAACACGCAATTTCGTTTACTTGGATGATATATTTTCTATTTCCTCCAGCTATTTTGATTTAAAAACCAAACTACTGAACCGATTTTGATAAAGTTCTATGGGACCAATTGGACCGTATATCCTTTCACAACAAAGAAGAATTTTTCAAATCGGTTCATAAATGACGGAGTTATGAGGTCACAAACATTAAAAAAATAAAAACCCAATTGAGAACCTCCTCCTTTTTTTGAAGTCGGTTAAAAATCACGCCCACTGAGAGCATCTTGTATACGGTCTATTAACTGTGCAAAGACGGGTTCGGTTACTAGTAACCAAATAAAATAAAATAAATATAAAGAGACACAATACATAACATATCTATACTAATCTATACTAATCTATACTATCTATATACTAATATAAAGAGAAGAGATTTGTATTCTTGTATGTAACCAATAAACTTAAAAACTACTACACCGATTTGAAAAGTTATTGCAGCAATGGATAGCTACGTTATCAGCGAGTAACATAGGCTATATTTTATCCCCGTACTCCCACGGAACGGGAACTACGCGGGTGAAACCGCGTGTCGTCCGCTAGTTTACAAATATATAAAATTCTTCCGTTGCTGACTGACTGAGTGACTGACAGGTAACGCACAGCCGAAAGTACTGGTCGTAGAGAGCTGCAATTTGGCATGTAGGTTTCTTGGGAAGTGTAGGGGAGCTCTAAGAGAGGATTTCCTGAAATTTCCATGGGAACGGGAAAAAAACAGGATATGCGCTTACGAAGACGCGGGCAAAAGCTAGTTTATTATTAATGCGAAAGTCTGTCTGTCTGTTTGTACCCTCTTCACGTATTAAAGGCTGATCGTATTTGCATGCAACTTGGTACACGGGATTGTCCTGGAATAGAACTAAGGATTTTTTATCCTGGGAATAAGCTAGGAACCATTTTTTATAATACCTTTCCCCACACTAGGAATTTACTACATTAATTAAAATATTATGACGAAATAATAATATTGTAACAACATTTATAATAATTAAAGCATATTAATGGCAAAATTATAATATTATTATCTTAGCAGTTCCTGGTCGGTACTCGTGGCGTGTGGGTTATAAATCAGAGGTCGTTGAAAGTGCCCGAATATTGCGGCCGCGTGATATTACGTCGAGTACGGGGGGTAGGCAGTGTTACCAGAGAGAGTGTAGTAAGATAATAATGAAGGCGTGGGTGGTTGGTGTTCTTGTAGGGAAGCTTGCCAGCGCAATTTTCTTGCTTATTGTGGAGGAAAATTAGTGGTTTGTGAGAATTTTCACTTTTTAAAGCACCGACCAATGAGTTCCTACACGGCATCACAGCGAGGAATATATTTTATTTTGATCTTATGAATTGTAAAGGTGAATTTTTATACTTTGACAAACGACTTTTTAGTAAATAACATTTGAATATTTCATTCACTTCATGTGATGCGCATATTCGAGGTAAAAAAAAAAACCCTAATTACTTGAACCAGCAATTAAGTTATCGCCTCTTCTAAGGTCTTGGGCTCACCTACTCGGGTAAGCACCAAAGCGACTTAATCCATTTATATATTATATCCTTCTTGCCTGCTGTATTTATGTGTAGATATGCTTTCTTAGTTTATCTTGAACTATCTGACATCGATATTGCTTAAAGAAAACATCTTGAGGAAACCTAAACTTATATTTATACAGGCTGTTACATGTTAGGCCCAAAACACAATAATGAGTACAATTTGATAGCCTTTTTAGGGTTTGCGTTTTATCTGTTACTCTTTGTATAAGTCTGAATCGCCTATGGGTGACTTTTGATTAATGCTCGTGTCTTCTTAGTATGAGAAGAGATCTAAACCGACCAGCAGCATCTTAACATTTACAGGCTGGTATTATTATAACTTCGTTTCAACTGCCAGCAAAATCTCTTACACAACAGAAAGCGGAAGCATTTAAAAAGTTAAATTGAAAGGATAAATTGAAGTTGAAATGCAAACCGTAATTCCTCTGAAACAGAAGCTCACTGTCATATACGATCCGTCGTTTCAATTCGTGTATCATCGAATGCCTCGTTAATTTGTCACGCATGTAATCCCTTAAGGGGTGGGTAGAATGAGAGGTCCTTTTGAATTATTTTGAATGGGGAACATGTTAGATGAAGCGGTAATTACTTTTGTTTAAATTAATTTGTTGCTCCGATTAAAGAGGAACTCGTGGCTTTATAATAATAACCGCACGGTTATATCTTCAAGGTTAAGCAACGCGTGCCGAGGTCGGTCTGTGGATGGGTAACCGTTTAAACATAAGTACTGAGATTCTTCCGTGCTTCGGAAAGCACGTAAAGCCGTTCGTCCTGGCTGCCAGTTGTAGATGCTTGGCAGTCGTTACGGATTGTCAGAAGCCAGAAAATCTGACACCAGTCTTGCCAATTACTGTGTTACCTAGTTATTGTGGAGTACAGATAAGCAGTCGCTCGCACGTAAAATACTGGTATTTAGCTGAATCCGGTTTAGCTGGAAGCCGACACCAATATAGTTGGGATAATACTCCCTTAGCCCGCCCTGGGGTGGAGGGCATCCATTAGGCGTGGCGTGTATCGATTGAATATATAAAGTCCCATTAAAAAGGATGGACAAACTTTTAGAAATCATTCAGACCACCAAAATAAGGACAACGGTAAAAAAAACTAATAAGATGAACGCATTAGATACTTACAAGAAGTAAAAATCAGCTAACGAAAATACAATGTTGGTTACCCAATGCATAAACACATCCATGCCTTGATACTACAAATATGCAGTGCACGTGAGCACGTCAAGTACCTACTAACCTACCCATAATGGATGTGTTTATTCTAGTGTGCCGAAAATTTATTATTTAAGGTCAAAGTAAAAGCATTATTATTAGTGTTTTTTTTTCTTGGTTATCTTTGGTTCGACGTACTGATCGCTGTGTTAAAATTTGTCCATCTATTTAAATGGGCATTTTTTTGGACAAGGCATAACTGGAACAAAACACTGAATCAATTTGAGCTAAGGTGTAAATGCCCTTATTTATTTATTTTTTGAAACTACATGCACAAAGACACAATGGTGGACTTAATGCCTTAGGCATTCTTTAACAGACAACCAAGGGTAGTGAAGCCCTTAATTCATTAAAAAACCTATTCTAAATTGCTAATCTATTCTTCCACTAAATTACCTAATTTATTCCATTCTGAACACCATTCAAAACAAGGGGTTTAAAAATTATCATTTAACACACCATTTTGCACTAACCTTAAAACATTAAACTACCGATCCCTTTTTGATCTACTATATATGTATTAAAAAAAAAAAAACGTAAATTCTGTTTCTATCAAAATCGTAACAGTATTCGACTTCACTTTGTCGTTTCGTATACAGGGTGAATTTTTAAAGTGTGAGTGGGTGGCCAAAGCCAAAACTATGGGGAATATCGAAACACCGAGAGCCCGAATTTGATGAAACTAAAATTGCATCATTGGATTTTTAAAAATTGGTATTCCTAGTCAGGAATCCAACCGACTGATTTTGAAAAAAAACCACACCTGTATATTACACCATCCGACAGTGTCGCTAATAACGATCAAATTCTGGGAAGAAATAAATATGATAAAGCAAATTTTTAACAAAATACTTTAAAAAAAAAAAACCAACATTTTTTTCTAAAATTAATTGAGCTTTAGTTTTCAGTAATATCGGGCCCGAGAGTCTACAACTGCATTATTGAATTTTTGAAAAAATATCTGTTGGGGTACGTAGCAAGGTGTCGGTGTTTTTGAGGAGAAACAAATGTTATGTTTGAACACTATTTATTGAGTCACTCTCAAACTGTTCTTAATGTTAAAATGTTCAATGAAATGTTGATAAAATGTTAGAAAGTTAAAATAGTTTACAATTTCACGCTATATTTTACAATCTTACGGCGTTTGCTATTTTCCGGGGACTTATTTGTATACAGAGTGATTTCTTTAAGTGTGCGTGGATGGCCAAATACTAAACTATAAGGAATACCGAAATATATTAAAAGGAGTCACGAGCCCGATTTTTGATGAAAACTAACACTACATCATTTAATTTTTGTACAGTTTTTTTAAGTAAAAGTGGGCGTATTGTACGTATTTATTTTTTAAACCGCCATTAGCACAGAGCCGGATTTGGGCCCATTGCGTTCCATTCACTCAGTTTGATTTATTAAGCGACGCCCCTGTGCAAAAATATGACGGTAAAATTGTTCACTTATTTATTAATTTTCATTGTGAATGTACATATTGTACGATTGAACTTCTGTAAAAGTAGAAGATACGTATATATGTTTAATATTCAGCACAATAATTAATATTTTTTTCGATTGTTTAACAGATGCAGTGGTTACACGTTCTACTTTTCAAGTGAAAATTTATATTTCGTTAACAAATATTGCAAGCAAACGCATACACGACAAAACCTTGCTTTTGGTAAGAAAAGGCAAAAAATCATTGGAAGCGAAAACAAAAAAAAGTGTAACTTTCCTCGATACCGTAACACAAACTATAATTCACAACTTCAACTTGTAAGTCTTGTAAGTGGCAAACAATTCGAGCTCGTTACCGTCGCACCTGAGAACTATCACAAGAATCCGAAACACTAAGATTTATCACGAGCACTTCTTCTGCCTTTATTGGACCTCAAATTCGCCATAAAATATTTCTTCGGCGAAAGTAAAGCACAAAGAGGAAGTTCCCAAACATTATGGCTTCGGCCACAATTCACTGGGGCTATTGAGGGCAGGCTCGGTCCGGCTATCCGTAGGTCTATAATGGCATCAACAAAACAATAACTTCATTCATTACTGGCATAACGTTGTGCGTGGGACGGTGATTATTTCGCTTTATTGTGAAGCCAAGCGCGCTACTGTTGGTCGGCGTTTTAGCTGATTTGTGGGCGAGAACCACAAGCTTTTTTGTTGTTGAATTTAACTTATTTTTATGTAGGCTTGTGAATTGAGAGTTTGAAATTAAGAACGTGCCAAACTCTACTTTAATGCCAATGTTTGACAGGGCGTTAGGCTAAACTAGTGTTTGACAAGCTCGACTTAAAATTCTAAAGTAAAAAATCTGTTGTAAGTAATAGCAGCGTTGCGGAATTATACTTTTCATATCTTTAAAAAAATAAAAAATAATGAAAGCGGCCGCGCATGTCGATCTTTAAAGTTCTGCAACGTTTACCAAGGTCTGTCCACGGGTGGCCATTCATCAGATACATATTCCATGTCTCGATCTCAGCCGTCATTTTTAAATTGACGTTTTACGGTAGTCAAGAGCCCGAAAGCCTGACCATCAGTCTTATATGTATCGTGTTACTCAGTTACTGGGGTTTTTAGGTCAGATAGGCAGTTGTTCCGTGTTCCTGTTGCGGCGGCTGAAGCGTGAGGTTTGCCTCGGCCTCACGCGGCCCGACTAGAGTAGTCGCTTTCACTGGTATTACTGCTTCGCAATAGAACATGACTGCTTCCCATGCCTCCTCGCTTCGGGCCATGGATGAACCAGGGTCGGAAGCGAGAGGTCCCCGCCGCCGATCACCTCGACGAGGGCACGGCGGTGCTCCGCCCAAGTAGGGTAAACCTCTACAATATGCTCCACCGTCTAGATTTGTAGTCTAACGTCCATTTCTTTCTATTGTCAAATGGCCAAATTATATTTGTGGTTTGCATGAAGCTGTGTAGCTTTGTATGTATACTATTGATAATTAAGTTGCAAAATTAAACTTCGTCTACCTAACCCTTCTTTCCTATCTGCTTATGCATGCATATAGCGTACGGACGCAGAATTTTTTGTCCCGATGACGTCATTAAGCCGCATGTTGCCTTATAATTGTATGTAAATTAAACGAGAGCCCAACTGTACCATAGCTTGGACTAGCCAGTTTTAAGGACTATTCTAAGCTAGTTTTATCTAAACTTAATTTCGAATAATATTGTGTCTAACATTTCCCAGTAGATGAAATGGTTCACGGCTGAATCTTAATATAGCACATGATGATGAGATGAGTTTGCTCTTGACTATAGTCTAGGTCATAGATGATAGAGATAAAGTCGACGATGGAGCGAGCTTCCTCTTTCTTTACACGTTTAGTTTTATATATATCCTTTTTTGTAATTAATCTATCCATAGATAATGTCATGACACACTTACACACACCGTCTGTACTAAAACTATTTTTAGGAATAGAAAAATACGCTTCCAGTATGGTTTGGATCATTTTCTGAAAAATTAACCCAAGAAGATAGTGTATTCTTTGGATCGATTCTACGTAAGAGTTCGTGTAATTATCTAGAATCATAAATTTATAAGTAATCCATGATTTGTAAATTGGGAAAAGATTTTTTATCATTTCATACAGTTCATGTTGAATCTTTAGAAAAAAAAGGAATCCAAAAGTTTTGTTTAATTTCTTTTTCTGAAATTTTATTTATTTCGAACCATTTTCCAATTTCATTATCGCTGTTGTAGAGTATGCGGTACAGAGAGTATAGTCCTGCATACCTCTACTCGAAATGGGAGGATCCTCCGAACCAGACGGTTATTGTGTCTGGTGGGCAACTGCCCGATAGTTGATATTCGACTGTTGTATATGTTCAAATCGCACGGAGAACTTTGCTTGCGCGATGCAGGATTTCGGTGTTAGTTAGTCGTAGATGGCGCTGCGGTTCTTTTTGTTGCCGTACAAATTTCGCTTCTTAGTTTTTCAAGTGGCGGTATTGATGCCGCTACACTGTATGTATTTTTACAAAAAGCATTTAATGTAGATTCATGTATTTGTGACTTTGTCAACTTTTCTGAAAACTTATGATACATGTACTTCTTTATACGTTTGAATGCGTGAAGATTTACATTTGTCTCTAAAATTGTTTTGTATTGATTTGCAATTAACATTAAATTAAAACTTCTTAAATCTTCATTATAAGTTTTATTTTAATTTAAAAATTTTATACTTATCAATAATATTGAGAGGATCCAGTAATTTGTGATTTATCCCTTTGAGTATACATATATGTAAACTGCAAAGGGTCAAACTTGGGAAACAATTGTGGAAAATCTTTATGATTACTATAATTTTTAAAGAAATAATTAACCAAGTACGACAGTTCTATACTCAATCAAGACAATTCCTTTACATCTAATTGTATAGTTTTCAATAATTTCTCTCTCTTCTCATACAGAGGACATATACAAGAATAGAGTCCCTTTTTGATAAAATAAACTGAAATTTCTTGATCTTCAAGTTCGGTTTCTCTAACTTCTTTTTACGTTTCAAACATCTTTTCCGCATGTTTTGCATGGCATTTTGGTTTCATTTCAAATTCAAATCTAAACAATTGATATGTAATTTTAAATTAACAGATTATTTTAAATGTTGTTAAAAAAAACAATATTAGATTAAAAATGCGCATAGATTACAAATTCGCTTGACAATGGATGTATATTATAATATACATTACCAATTAAAGGGTACATGAAACTATTCTTCACTTTTGACCCCAATTAACAGATTATTTTAAATGTTGTTAAAAAAAACAATATAGATTAAAAATGCGCATAGATTACAAATTCGCTTGACAATGGATGTATATTATAATATACATTACCAATTAAAGGGTACATGAAACTATTCTTCACTTTTGACCCCTTACTGAACCTAGGTATCTACATTGTAGGAAGCAATCGCTTTCCCAGTTTCAAATACTTTATATTTACCAAATTCAGTAATTCTACTTTTTCACCCATATTCAAGTTAATCAGGTCGAACATATAGTAGCACACAAACACCGTTTGCCCGCAAACCGCCCCGTATTGCTGCATTAAAATCGCATTACGATGTCGATACTTTATATCGATATTTGTTACAGCACTAGTGCGACAGTACGAATATGTTCATTTGATTCCAATACATTTTTACTTTTATAGCAAATTGGTATCCGACTGCAGCGGTGCGCGGTTGTAAAAACGAACTTTATTTTGCAGCACATTTGTAAAAATATACGATCGTATTGTTAAGTGAAGTGGCAGGATATTTTTAACTTATCGTTGTTATTTTCCAATATTGAGTGGGAAAATGATATTGATAAGGCAGATGCTTGCAAATAGAGTATGATCGCAGAGACCTTTCGTATTTTCTCAGTAACAAAATGTGTGAGATATTATCTAATACCTTTAAACGAGCAATTCTTGGAGTATAGGAATATATGTATGTAATCTGAATCTCGGAAACGGCTCCAGCGATTTTATGAAATTTAATATGCAGGGGGTTTCGGGGGCGATAAATCGATCCAGCTAGGTTTCATTTTTAGAAAACGTTTACCAAAACAAAAGAGCAAAGCTCGGTCATTCAGGTACTCATTTTAGTATGTACTTTGAACATTGCATACCTGCTAGCTTGGAACCAAAGAAACCAAAGAAATGGGTGACCCTGTTACGTGAAATCGCACCTACTAGGGCAAAGTAGAAAACCAATTAAGAACTTTTTATTACACTAAGAGTGACGGAAACAAAATGATTTGGAATAACACAAAAAATAATCCAATGAAAAACAAGAAGAGATGAAGGGTGCACTGAATTATTCATAAATTCTAAACGAGAAATCAAAGACCGCCAATGAATATAATTTACTTACTTTTTTCCAAATTCGTGAAATTCGTCCCAGAAATTTTTGCGAACTTTTGTTTGCGTTTCTAAATTATGTCAAATGATTCTTGTCTATTGTCTCATATTAAGCGAATTTGAATTTTATTGGGTAAAAAATACGTATTAAAGGCACATGGGATGGGTCACATAGATGCGTAACAGACTAAGTCACACTTTATTTCTCAAACGAAGGAAATTCCTGATCCATTGCTTCATATGATTAAAAAGTCTGCAAAACCGTGTAAACATACTTGTGAATTGTCAAGTCACAAATGAAAGGCATCGGGATTGATGGTAAGAATTTGTGTTTCATGCAATTACCCGACAGATCTGAATTTTTAGCTTTCTCAACAGTTTCCTCAAGTGTCAATACTTTTATAGGGTGCCAAAAATGCAAATAAGAAATATCATTGCCACACACCAAATAAGGCGATACTGTGTCACTCCGAGCTTATCAGAGACATAACTAGTGGCTGTATCACGTAATATATGGCTTATGCCATTATTGGGGCTTAAAATACGGTAGGTAAGCAACAAATCTGAGCTTAGCACCGCTCCGCCGGGTGGCACCGCGAAGCCCCGCAAATTTGCACCCATTATGCTTGATACGGGATTTGCCGCGATTCTAAATCCTCGCTTTTCGGGGATTGTGGAACAACAAATCCAAGGTGACGTATCTTAATATGTTGTTAATTTTGAATGCGAATTCATTATGTCGTCTTTGACAAAGGATAGGTCGAGAAGTATCGAATAGGAAATACGGATGCGATTTTTTACTTCCTAAATAAAATACTAATTAATTAACTCTAGTCACAAATTACATGAATAAAGTGAATCTACCTTTCCAACAAACCCGTAACAACTGTCACAAATCTACAAATGACAACCGACACCAACAGCTTAATGTGGTTTCTTCCAAGCACAAAGGAGTCACTCAGCTACGGACCGATCTTGGCAGGTGTTACTTTACCTCGAAGATCAACCCGTACGGCTAATATTCAGCCACAAACACATTTGTAAACAAATATGAAAGTATTTTTAAAACAACTTCATCAGTATTTTTAAAACAACTCAACTTCATTGAGCTTTAAAGTTTGTGAGAAGTCCGACACAGACTTTGACGTCAAAATGGTCCAAAAAAGCCCATTCAACTGCAATAGAAAACGGCGTTTTCACGAGAATTATATCTCGTTCATTTTTCGTATGTATATTTGTCGATCCTCTAATTCTTTGATCTTCCTATTTTTTTTAATATTTTAAAATATATTATACTTCTTTTTGTAACTGTTTTGAGAAAAAAACCTTCTGTATTTATGTTTTCCATCTGGAAAATGAATCGTGTAAGATCGTTGTATATTATTTCTTTAGTAGGTATTTAAGGTACTTGTCTCACCGCCTACGATCAGCGAGTAGCGATTAAAGATACATACTGGCTGCGAGTTGGCGAGCAGTGAGTGTGTAGTTCCGATAGTTTTGTCGCTCGGCTATAAGCGAGTGCTCTTGTGCGACGGGCGATTACTCGCACCACTCGCTCCGGCGTGCGGCGCACTATAGGTAGAAATTACCGCTGGTTGGTCTCTCTGCGCGTGTTGTGACTTCTGACCGCCAAGCAAGTATTATCTTGATAGCTGAGACAAACGTAAGTGGTAAGAGAGTTCTCACCGGCACTGTGAACAGCCAGCTATCGACTATAAATGTGTATTTCTCTTCTACTCACACTACCCTACACTACCAACTTGCCGCGCTTGACTCGGTGGAACGCAGAGCTAAGAGGCTCATTGGCGTCGTAAAACTGGTGGATGCCAAGCTTTACAACTTGACTCATCGCCGCAAGGTTGCCTGCTTGTCGGTCTTCTACAGAATGTACTTCGGGGAGAGTGTCCAGGAACTCCACGACCTCATCCCACCGGCCCCCTTCTACCATCGGATATCTAGACGCACTGCAAGTTACCATCCCTATTTTGTTGCTATTCCAACAATTCGCACTAAACGTTTCTAAACGTCTTTTATATTGCGCACAGCAAAGGAGTGGAAGGAATTCTCTGTGTTTCCGTACGCATATAACCCTAATCTCTTCAAAATTAGAGTGAACAGGCTTATTCTGGGTAAGCTCGCTCCATCGTCGACATTGTCTGTCATCTATGACCTAGACTACAGTTAATAGCAAACTCATCCAAATAAAAAATGGGATATTTACCTTTGGTCCGTTTCCTCAGCGAGAAAATAGTCGATAGCTAATCGCTTCGTCGTCGGCGGTGTGACAAGTACCTTAGTCACGTACCAATCAGTCAACGCTTTCAAATTCACCATAATAGATTTCCAGTTAGTTGAATGGCAACTTGGCAGCCGATATCGATGGGGAAAAGCGTTTGAAAAATGTTGCTAGGTAGATAATATTGTTTATAAAAAACGGTTTGAAATGTGTTCTAGTTATCCATTTTTTTTTTCTTCACTTTTTTTCCACCTTGTTTTCAAGCTATAAGCGCTCTCTGCTACTGAAATGTATATATCCTTAGCATAACTCGTAATATTGACACTTTTGGGATAAAATAAATAAATGTTACATGTAAAAAATGCTATATTGTGGTGAGTTTTCAGTCTAACCGATTACTACGCTAGCACATGCTAAGTACTTGTAATTCACATCGAGAGACTGCATTTCTGACCTCTAAACTTAGTAACAAGGTAAAATTATATTATTAACCCTTGGAAGACTGGTGTCAGATTTTCTGGCTTCTGACTGCCGGCTCTGGCTACTCGGCTGAGCCGTGGTCTAATGACTGCCAGAGATCTACAAATAACAGCCAGGCCCAACGTTTTAACTTGTTTCCGAGGCACGGCGGAGTCCCGGTAAGTAATGGATGGTCTAGTCACCCTTCCGCAGACCGACCTTGGCAAGCGTTGCTTAACCTGCATTTTTTGTTCAGCTACGAGCTCTTATCTACTTACCATCTATACCATAATATAGTCGCATAAATCATACATACCTGGTCAGTAAAACAAACATTTAAGTACTCGTAGAAATATCCAGTTACGTTCGATGACATTAGTTTTAAAAGTTATAAATTATTATCTAATAAAATTAATATTCCTCCTTACCTATGTTTCGTAGTCGGAAGTTGGCTCTCGAAGTCTGCGAATCAATGAAAAGTTTAATTTAAACTACCTATATTATTATTTTATACTAGTTGCCGCCCGCGGCTCCGCCCGCGTGATTGTCGAAATATATCCTAAGGGAACATATTCCCGGGATAAAAAGTATCCTATGTGTTATTCCAGACTATAATCTACCACTGTGCCAAATTTCATCAAAATCCATTCAGTAGTTTTTACGTGAAAGAGTAACAAACATCCATTCATACATCCATACTTACAAACTTTCGCGTTTATAATATTAGTAGGAAGTAGGATAGTAGGATTATGTTTTTGAAAATGTTTTTCTACTCGGGTTTGCTCCCGGTGGTTTTTCCTTGCTCCCGCCCTGAGACCCTCAGGGAAAAGGAGGTTCGGATCCCCTGCTAACTGGTAACAAATACTGTGTCCCCCAGTACTTTGCTCAAGATGGTAACTGTGTGTATAGCTGCTTGCTTCTGTAGAACATGTATGTTTATGCCTGCATCTAATTTATCACAATATCTGTGTATGCTCTTTGCTACAATTCCTGTCGCTCCTATTACTACCGGTATGACTTCTGTAGTTGTGTTCCATAGTCGTGTTATTTCTGTTTTAAGTAGGTGGTATTTGCTCAATTTTTCAATCTCTTTAGGGCCTATGTTATAATCTGATGGTACTGTGATGTCTATTAAATATGTTTTATTTTCTGTTTTGTTAACGTAAATTATATCCGGTCTATTATGTGTTACTGTGACATCTGTCTGAACTGGAATCTCCCACATTAACTTTGCTGTCTCATTTTCTTTTATCTGTGGCTGGGTTAAAGCTTCTTGCCACCAGAGGCTAGCGACTTCAAATTTGTGTTTTCTTGCTAGTGCCCAGAATACATATTGTACAATATTGTTGTGCCGCTTGGTGTAGTAAGTGCCAGCTAGTTTTTCACACCAGGAGATGATGTGTAGTGTGGTCTCATCTTTCGTCAGACATAACCGACACTTACCATCAACAGGCCTTTTTAAAATGTCTCTTTCGAACTGTTTAGTCATAACAGCTTGATCTTGAATGGCAAAAATTGAAGACTCTAAGGAAGATGATACTGGTTGTTTTTTTTAGCCAGTTGAAAGAATATTTTTTATCTATGTTCGTTTTTTCTAAAACTGCCCATGTAGCGGCTTGGCCCTCCATTTTTCTATTGCCTTTTGTGTAGTTGCTGTTTTTATTTCTTTATCTGTGTAGTTATTGCTTTGCTGTAACCCTATTTCTACTGCATTTGTTCTAGAATCTTTATGTATTGAGTATTAATCTTTATCTCTATCATGTCTAACTATTATTTTAATTATATCATCCTGTTCATTCTGTAAGTATTGCTTGTATTTTATTATTTGTGATTTATGTAGAGTTTCTATGTTTGTTAGGCCTCTTCCACCTTCTTCTATTGGTAAGTATAACCTAATTATATCTGCTTTTTGCTTTTGTGCTTTATTAATTGCTAAAATTTTCCTAGCTTTAACATCTATATTCTTTAAATCACTATTCTTGTAATTAATTATACCAAATGAGTAGAGTAGAACCAGTACCGCATAAGTATTAATCGCTTTTATCTGATTCCTAGCATTTAATTGTGTGTTTGCTATTGATTTTATCCTACCAAAATATTCTTTTTTTAATTGTTCTCTTATTCTGGTATGGTCTATTTTGCCCGCCTCGTTAATACCTAAATATTTATACGTCTCGTCTTTCTTCAGATGTTTAAATCTCAATCCGCTTAGTAATGTGTGTCCTTCTCCATGCTGTTCGCTAGCTCTACCGGCTGTAATATGTAGAACATTACATTTATTTAACCCAAATTGCATACCTGTCTCGCGTAAATATTTCAGTAGTATCGAGTAAAATTTTTAAGTTATTTTTATTATTTGCATAAACTTTTAAATCATCCATGTATATTAAGTGGTTGACTGATAAGTTACTCTTGAGCTTATAACCTTTTAATATGTATTTGTTTAGTATGGTTGAAATTGGGTTTATACCTAAACAAAACAACAGTGGTGATAATGAATCTCCTTGAAATATTCCTCGGCAAATAACTATGGGATCAGTAGTTACAGAAGCGCTCGCGCCACGGGCCGTCATGATAACGTTCCATGTAGGCATGACCATCTCTAGAAAGCCTATGATAGCACTCGAGCACTTGTACAACCTCAACACCTGAAGTAGCCATTCATGTGAGATGCTATCAAAGGCCTTTCGATAGTCTACCCATCCCATACTCAAGTTTTTCTGACACTGATGTGCGTCTTCTAGTATGGCTTTGTTAATCATGAGGTGATCTTTGCAGCCCCTGGCGCGTCGCCTGCATCCTCTCTGTTCTGGAGCAATTATGTCGTTGGTATCACAATGTTTGTACAGTTCGTTGGATAATACGGAAGTCAAAAGTTTATACATAGTCGGTAAACATGCTATTGGACGCCAGTTTTGTGGTTCTTTAGTGTTTTCACTTTTGGGTATCAAAATTACTTGTCCTGTTGTAAACCAATTTTCTACTGGATCTGTTTTGTTAAGGATTCTATAAATAGTTTCGTTATATGTTCGTGTGTACTCGTGAGATATTTTAAATAATAATTTTGTATTTTATCTATTCCAGGTGTCTTCCAGTTACCTGGGGCTCGATCTCGACAGCCGATGGAACTTCGAGGAGCACTTCCGACGTTTGGCTCCAAGACTGTAGCGGGCCGGGGCTGCCTTCAAGCGGCTCCTGCCCAATCTAGGGGGTCCAAACGCCTCCTGCCGGAGGCTCTTTGCGGGGATCGTGCGGTCCATGGCCCTTTATGGGGCCCCAGTGTGGGCACTTACGTTGAAGGGGCGACCTGCCCGCCAGCTCAACGCGTCCCAAAGGGTCATGGCCATCCGGCTGGCCCGGGGATACCGCACGGTCTCCGGCGAGGCGGCGAGCCTCCTTGCCGGATTAACGCCATGGGATCTGGAGGCGAGAGCTCTCGCGCACGTTTACGCGTGGCGCGTGGAGGCGCTTCGCCGGGGCGAAACTCCGCTGCCGCGGCAAATTGCATCGCGGCGGACGGAGCTCCGGCAGGATACCATGGCGGTATGGTAACGGCGACTGTCGCAACCCAGCGCTGGGCACGCCACAATTGCGGCGATAAGACCCCTCTTTGAGGAGTGGCTGGAGAGGCGCTACGGCGTCCTCACCTTCCGCCTGACGCAGGTGCTCACCGGACACGGCTGTTTCGGGAGGTACCTGTTTCGGATTAAGCGGGAGGACACGCCCGGGTGTCAGCACTGTGAGGATCGCCCGGAGGACACGGTGGAGCATACGGTGGAGATCTGCCCTGCTTGGGCTGAGCACCGCCGTGTCCTCGACGAGGCGATCGGCGGCGGCAACCTCTCGCGTCCGGCCCTGGTTGAATCCATGGTCCGGAGCGTGGAGGCTTGGGAAGCGGTCACCTCCTTCTGCGAAGCAGTAATGCTAGCGAAGGAGGAGGCGGGCCGCGCGAGGGAAAGACAAGGCCTTCGCCCCAACCGCCGCAACAGGAGAAGACGCCCCGGGCGTCGGGAGTCGCAGGGCGATCCCCGGCCACCGTAGGCGCGGGCCTGCGGACGGCGAGCATTGGGTGGCTCGCCGTCCGATCACCATCAGGCCCGGGTCGATGGCGCGTTGTGTTTCACGCGCGCCTCAAAGAGATGTCAGCATAAAAGACGGGGCCCGCTAGGGCCAGAGCCTGCCAGGGTTGCGGAATTTGTTCGAAAGAGTCACGGCGGCCCTGGAACGCAAAGGGCTTTAGAAGGAACACGGATGGGTTTTAGTCAGTAAGAGTCTGACACGCCCTTCCGCTCCGCCCAGAGCGGAAGAAGTCATTTGATGATTTCCCATCCTTAAAAAAAAAAAAAAAAAGGTGTCTTCCAGTTATGGGTTTTTCTTAATGCTGCTTTAACCATCTCTATATCTATTTCTTTAAACCTATGCTCTTCTATGTTATGTGCCTCATTTTGAATCTCTGAGATCCATGTCGCGTCTTTATTGTAGGATACAGGCTGTGATAATATCGAAGACCAGAAATCCTGAATTGCATCCTTGTTTGGGATTTCTGTCGGTGCTTGTTGCTGATAACCATTAAGGGACCTGTAAAAAGAATGCTGATTCTCGCTAAATTTTTGGTTTTGAATCTTTCTATTGTTAATGTCGTCGTACCTTTTTATCCTGCCAGCTAAAGCTTTAATTTTCTGATTTAATATTTCTACTGTGTTATCGTGGTCTTGCTCGGTGAAAATGTTATATTTACAGTATATATTGTCCCTTATTTGTATCATTCTTCTAGTATTAACTCCTCTTTTTATTTCTATTAGTCTACCTAGCTCTTTCCTAATCTCTTCTATTTTATTCTTTATTCTCAATTTCCAAGGTGGATCTTTTTTGGGTTTTATTATGGAGGGTGGAGTGTATGGCTTTTGCCCATTAGCTATTATAAGTGTTTTGGCTACGGAATATATAATGTCATTTAGTTCGTGGAGAGTGTTATTAGTAATTAGTAACCTTTTTATGTAAATATTAACTGTATTAAAATTATTAATGAATTCTTTGTTAAACTTTGGTTTGGGTAAAAATTTTCTATCTGTTATCGCTATTTCTTTTGTTTCTGCTAGAGTTTGTAGAAATTGAAGTATGATAGGGTCTTGGTTATCATCAACTTCTATATTTTGTGATAATGTATCTAAATCAGCTATTGAATCTGGAATTATGTGCACGTCATATGCTATTTGTGTATTAGGGTTGTTGGAATTTGAAATTATATTAGTTGAAGTATCTAAGGTTGGTGTTTGGTGGAAGTCTGTTACTATAGGTTCACTATCGTCTAAGGATGTATTGGTGTTAGTCTGTACTAAGGACCGTTCGGCTTTTAATTTAATTTCATCTAACAGTTGAGTGGATATAACTTTACGAGTAATAATGCTGCGTGCTTGATTTGAAAGGGTGTTTCCGGTGAATCTATTTACTTTGGGGTTGTGTTGGTTTCTGTCTTTAAACAATTTTTCAAATCTTTTAATGTAACCTGAACCTCCAGCTTTTGCCCTATAGTAACAGAACATCAATTCGTGTAGCTCTTCTTGTGACCACTTTCGTCTTGCATCGCCATTGTGTGAACTTGTCGTGGTCGCATCCGATGCACCGGCAGGACTCGAAGGACCATTTCCGTCCGTCGTAAATTTTCATTATGATTCTCCATATTGTTTGGGGTTTGCCATAGCCCCGTTGGTCACCTGTATGGGAACTTCATTGCAGGTGTCCGCCTCTCACGTGAGCAAAGATGTTATACTCGGACGTAAGGTTGGCCTTCTGAGAGGCTTATTTTATATATTATATATACTACTATACTATATATTATTATTATATATTTAATATCATTTAAACCGAAAACAAACATCAAAAAGAAAAAAAACCTTCTTACTGAAACCATTATTTTCCGGATTTCAATTCGAATCTTTTATAAAAAGGCAGATACTTATTTTTTTTTGGATGTCAAAATAAATTGACCAGCTAAGTGGCCCTTGAATCTTTTGATTGACGAAGCGACGTATGCAGCCCTACCATATCACAGGCCGGGAAGGCTTCCCTCTTTATTATCTTACTCTTTGGCTGTCTTGCATGCGCGCGGCACCCCAGGCTCCGAGGGCGACTGTGACAAAGCCGTCAAGTTTTGGTAGTGTCATCGTGAAGCCTAAAATTTTTAGTTTATTGTGTAAAGTGTATATATTTTGTGCTAAGTCTTAAGTTTTAGTTTTATCTTTCATTTCATATTCTTATTTAGTCAAATCTTATTCTTATGTTAAATGCCGGCTGTAGCGATGCCGAAACATGTACCAGTCAACCTGCCACATTAAAAAAATCAACACCTTTGCTGAAGAGAGTTCCTCTGGATGCAAGACGGTCTGTTGCGCTGAGTTTAGTGCGATGCGTCCGTCTTGCGACCCAGGAACACACAAAGTGCCTGGGAGGAATTACTCACGTTCCCTTATAAGATTCTGCATGTCCAAAAATATTTGGCCACAAAAAAAAACATTAACAGCCCAAATTAAAGACAAACAAATCAACCTTCGTTTTAAATCCAAAAATACCCGCTTTTAATAACGTTTCCCAGAAAGGCATATACATGTGGTCAAGGTGACATTAGAAGAGCGGCCAGGCTGTTATTCATTAGTGATGTGGTGGCACCTTACTCTCCAGACACTATTTTAACTCTGGAGAGTAAACACCCAGGGCCTGCGGATGGCCTCACCTTCCCTGACATCCCTCAATCGTCACCCTCAATTCGGATTCATTTTTCTATCAAATTTCCGCCCCCATATTGATGGCAGCCGTGAGCTCCTCGGTTCCACTGGCGATCTCGACGGCTTGACTCCTCAGCACTTAAATGACCACTTAAGTTCAGGCGCCGGGGAAGCTGGTGAGTCGCTTTTGAAGGAACTTTCGGCTTTCGTCACACTAATGCTCTCCGGCGGTGTGAACGATGCTGAACGTGCGCCTACAGGCGTATGGCAGTCAAAATTTCCTGTGAATTACTAACATAGAAATTTCAGCCCCTACAGTTTGGCTTTGGATCCAGAGGGGGATGTAAGGCAGTATATGCCCTTTCAATTTTTTTAAATTCTGGAAAAAGTGAGGTCATCCTCAAGGTTGACGTTAAACACGCCTTTAATTCCGTTAACAGGGACACCTTTTTGGTTGAAGTAAAAAAAGAATTACCAGAAATTTACGGCTTTTTATGGCAATGTAACAGGTACCCTTGAAAATGTTGTACAAGGATAACATTTTAGATTCTGCAGTTGGCTGCCAACAAGGTGACCCTCTCGGGCCAGTCAACTTGGCTATCCATCCCATCATCCAAAAACTAAATTCCAAATTTAACGTCTGGTATTTAGATGATGGAACTTTAGGTGGTGACGTGGACATCGTTCTGAAAGATTTCGAATTCCTGAAGAAACAGTTCCAATCCATCGGCCATTTGGCCTTGACCTCAACCACTCCAAATGTGAAATTTTTCTTTGTGACAATACCGACAGACAAATGACTGCAGAAATTCAACGCAATAGCCCCAGATATAAAAATTTTAAACAAGAGTTCACAGCACCTCCTGGCTTCTCCGATATTGGAAGACAGTTTTTCTTCATTCATTGACGACAAAATTAATCGTTTTAACGATATTTCGGAAAGAATTTGCAAAATTAATTTACATTCGGCTTTCACCTTCATTCGATATTGTTGTTTTGGGCCAAATTTTATGTATTTTCTCCGCTCTTCCCTTTGATGGAAGCAGTCACATCTTTTGGACAAAATTGATTAAATCATTCAAGAAACACAACAACTATCTTAAATGTGGCTCTGGATGACCGAGCGTGGCTGCAAGCCACACTACCCATCCGCTTTGGTGGGCTCGGCATCCGCAAAATTTCTAGTGTAAGCCTACCGGCGTTCCTGTCTTCGGTCCTCTGCACTCAAAAGTTAACCAAAAGGATTTTAACTCCTTCATTGATTTACAGTGAAGTGCCGTACTTGACTGATGAAGTGAACGCTTGGAAAGTGGCTTGTCCGATAATCCATTCTCCCAGAGACAGTGGGACGAGCCGCTCTGCAGGTTGGTACGGAATAACCTCATAAATACGTCCACCAATACTGTGTAGCGTGCCCACCTACTGTCTGTGGGTGAATGGGTCTGGGTCTTTGGTTACAGGCAATACCGTTACCTAATATATACTTGGCTGAGTGACTGTACTTTCCGGGTCGCTACGTGTTTGCGTCTGGGTGCTCCACATCGGTGTCAATCTGGTGAAGCAGTCGACCGCCTCGGTCACCATGGCCTGTCCTGCAGTAGGAGCGCTAGCCGGTTAGCACTACACGCTAGCATTAATGACATCATCCGTCGGGCTCTTGTCACCGCCGGGGTACCAGCTGTTTTAGACGTGACGTGGCACGTGACGATGGGAAGAGGTCAGATGTGATGACCATAATGCCTTGGATGGTGGGTAGGCCTTTTGTGTGGGATGCAACATGTGTCGACACCCTTACGCCATCCCATTTTAAGCAAAGCGGGCAGAAAATCTCAAACGGCGCAAATATAACAACCTTATTGATAGCTATATATTTAAGCCTTTTGGGGTTGAAACATAAGGCCCTCGGAATCCGCTCACCAAGTCTTCTGGGACATCAGCAAACAGCTTGTCGACTGTTCACGTGACCAGAAGGCTGGGTTTTTTTCGGCCAAAGAATCAGCATTGCAGCTCTACGCACATTTGCCATTGACAGCGATGTCGATGAATTTTTTGATGCCCAATGATTTATTTTGTTTTTATACGCGTTTGTACATAATTTCGCGATTATTAGTGTTGTTGTTTTGTATTTGGTTGTTACTTGTACATATTATAGTTCGTTAAATGTAATCGGTTAATAATTTACACTTCTGTGGGTTGTTCTCATTTGGGAATTTTTTTTGGAGACTTACGACCGGTCTCAATAACGTATCTAAATAAACGTCATGTTTGAAAGGCAAAAATGACGTTTCAGCTACTGTTGGTAGCTAATTTGACAGTTGGTCTAAGGTAGATACGTTATTGAAACCGGCCGTTACAAATAAAACGTTTTACTTGGATATCTTAAATTCTTTGGCAATGGTTCTCCCTTTAGAGTAGCTGGTAGCGGCGACTTCATGAATTGCACCAACCCAACTTATTAACTTTGGCTTTGGATTTTTTGCTAATTTCTTTGCATCTCATGACCATACCGTGACAACCGATGCCGCACACCTAACATGTTATGGTGTTTCGCATGTATTTTATTTCCGAGAAGTTGCATTTTGAGAAAAATCTTTATCGTTCTTCAAGTTACCCACCCCGGAAAGTACATTACTGTACCAACATTTCTCTTTTAAAAACACAAAAACCAAATAACATAAAGCCATTCAAAGTTGTCAGCCTAAAAAAATAAACCACGCGCTAAAGCCAAAATCTGGGAGCGCGAATAAAAAATGTTGCCAAGTAAAAAACTCAGGACAAGTAAAAAAAGGCAGTAAATTGCAACATAAATTACGCAAGAAATCTGTAATACTGGCAAGGTGGGCCGTTCATCACAATTAGGAGTCTTGGAAATCGCGAGAGCATTTGTGGAAACGGTTTCTTTGTTAACGGCTTCCGATTGTGTTTGGGGTAAGCAGGGATGTGAGGCGTGGTACAATATGTTTGAACGGATTGTTGAAATTGTAATCAGGGGTCTCATTTATTACGTACTTTATTGTAAAAACATTAATTGAAAAAGTGTACAATGGGCTGTCTTATCGCACAGGGTAACTCTTACAGACAACCTGTAGATGAACTGAAAGAAAGGAAATAGATACCTAAGTCTAAGCCATTTTTATGCAATAATGATTTCATTGTGAAAAAGGATACTTAGTGCTATTCGTCGCTCCCTTTCACACAAGAAACTTTAATGGCTTTAAGACGTCCATAGTTAGTAGGTATACCCTAGTGTGATGTTGTTATTTGGAACAACTAGTGAAAAGACGAATTGTTCCAAAGATTCATGCAAATCCGGATAATGTTGGCAACGCAATTTATATTTTCTTTGATACTCTATGATATGTAACTTCTATGTTTGTACTTTTGCATAAAACTTTAGAAAAAAGGCCTCCTTTTACACGTGTAATTAAGCAATACTGCTCTTTAGTCGACTCTAGTAACAAAAGTACATCTCATGTCATTGTACAAGATATCCATAGACATCTTTGGAAGCATTTTTGGTATGACAAAGCAAGGACCATCGGCCTAACTTGCTTGTATGTATACAAGCAAGTTAAGCCGATGGTTTGAATGACATTGATATCGTTAACAGTCACAGAGACAGTCACAGTTAGGTTAGTTGTTACTAACAAGCAAGATCTGAATACTGACAACAGTCTTGCTAAGGGGTACCGTAGTACCCAATGTTGGCTGTGTTGTGGAGTTCAAATAAATAGGTAGTCATTCCTTGTAAAATATTGGTAGTCTCCTCCTCTTGTGAGACTGGAAGCTGACTCTAAAAAAGTTGAGAAAAGGCTAGGCAGATCATATAGTACCATCGTCAAGTTCAAATTCATTTTATTTAACATAATTATGCTACATGGACATTTGTCAGAAGCTTGTGTACGCAACGAATAGGGTATTTGACTAGTATGAAAAATCTAAATGAATGAATACTTAATTGATAGATGATATTAACACATTAGGATTTGTGAAAAAATAAATAAAAATGGTCGAAAAACAGAAGTTATACACTTTTGAACTTATTCTTCTATTCTTGTCACAGAAAATGTAATTTGTACTGGATGGCTTCAATTCAATATGGCGAGTGTGTGATGGACGTCACCCGTAATTAATGCTGTCACTGTTTATTACAGATTTTAAAACGCTGACAACACCGCCATTTTTTGAGATTTTTCTAGCATTTTTTTTCTGCGTCTTGTCTGCTCATTAGTTTTGAGAAATGTAATAAAAAATCCCGTCAAATACCCTACAATTGGTCGCTTTTATAGAGAAGAACCGGAAAGAAACACCGAGGTTACGTATTCGTTGAAAAAAAAAGATATTTACAATCTGCGATCAAGATCTAACAAAAACATATCAAACCTAACCAGAGATAGCCAGAGCTAGGTGTTGTTCGTATCTGAGTCTCGTTGTACATATTCTGCCAATTAACTGAGATATCTCGAGATGTACTGGCGTCCGCACCCGGCTAGTCATAAACTGAATGGATTTCAAATATCCTTGATACGTAACTATGTAGATACCTACAGTTGTCGATTCTAGTTTTGTTTGCCTAAAGAAGTCGCAGTTAGTGAACCACGGAAATGTCGTCTTCTTTTCGGATCGATTGACTCCTCAAACTTTTTTAAACAGTGTGTGGCTACTTGGACCGCTCGTTCAGGTCCTGGAAATTGCAGGTAGTTGGGCATAAAAGGTAGAAAAGTCGGTGAGGCATGTCCTGCGGAGGGGCCACACTACCACAGTGTTTGGTTTTACAGATTGTTCCTACAGCGGCCAACCTGGGCACCCAATCGGTTAAGAGATTTCCAGATTGGCCACTGTTGGTAGTTCGTATCCTAGGGGCAAATGCTCTGCCGAAGTGGTGAAGTGTGGAGGGGTAGGGAGGGTTACATACAGTCGATAATTTTTTAACTGTCGACTTGACCTGGCGCCTCAAAGCACAAGGTTGATAAATCAAAACTCGGCTACGGAAACACACACCGTTTTTGAATGTTAACCGGTTTTTTTTAAGAGTTAATAAACCCAAAATCCCTTTTCAAGCAGTCTGATGCCATTGATGACATCAAATACACGATTGAACTAAAATGACATCAACTGCATCAGAATACTTGAAAAGTGATTTGGAACTTGTGTTTTTGGAATTTATTCATCGTTTATTGTGGTCGTATTTTTTGATAAAAGTCAAAATATTTTTGCGATCGTTTGTTTACTGTTTATCAGATACCATCATCCGACCACGCATTTCTGAAACACCGTGTATATTTCAAAATGTTAACATTCTAAAAACATAGCCTGCAGTGCAGAGACGAAACATTTGCTGCGATTAATAAAACGGGCCCGTACATCCGGATTATCCTTCTCGCTTACGAGACCCGATTTATCGACACGAGTTCGGATCCGAATCCAGTTTGAAGTAGGCTTGAGTTCCAGTGTTAGACACTGTATTTAAGATAATTCTTTTAGGAAGAAAATTACACTTTTTGACGTGTTTTAGGCACCATTTCGAATAGCAGCGATTATCACCGACCGTTACCGCGGCTTGAAACGCAAAGGGCATCTGGAAGAACACGGGTAGGTTTTAGTCAGTAAGCTCTGCCCAGAGCGGAAGGAGAGAGACAGGGAAATTGCTCGAGTGGTGCAAAGAATACCTTCGTAGCCGAAGTTATCGCGTCAAAGATGTCCATAGCTTTAGCAGACCCGTAAACATAACGACAGGCACAGCCCAAGGTTCACTGTCTCGACCACTCCACTATCTGACATACTTTAATGACCTAGAAAATATAACATACTGTTCCCTTTACCAATACGCTGATGACACATGTATACCTACTCTCTGCTAACAACACCTAAACCTTGATTTAATCGCGGAATGTTTGCAGAAAGATTTTACTTCTATGACTAAGTGGGCCCATGATATGGGACTTGTACTGAATCCACAAAAAAACTAAAGCTATACACGTACATTCAAGTTACATAAGTACTTTCCATCCTTTTCGAATCATAACTCATAGTCATGATTGCCTGCATAAAAACGTGCCAGACTGCACTGTTCGCCTATAGAGCAAGTCCCATATCATATCTATCTGGGATTAAAATTGATAACCGATTCAACTGGAGTTACCAAGTGGAAGCTGTTTGCGGCAAGTAACGTGCGATACTCACCAAATTTTCCATAATAAAGCGCAATATACCGTACAGAACTCTCCTTCAAATGTACACAGCTCTCGCTGAGTCGATAATCCCCTATGGACTCACCCAGTTATGAACGCACATTTAAAACTTACCTAGACAAAATACATGATTTTCAAATATGTTTGTTGAAACTTGCAGTACCAAAGTATGTAAAAATAAATACCGAGATAATAACACAGGGTTATTTAACATTGCAAAGTATTAACTGTTCTAGCGCGCACTGAGTATCTGTTCTTCATGGAACATTTTGATAACAGTGATATTCAAATTCCAGTGCAATATGAAGTGAATACACGACAAGCCAAATCAAAATCAAGTCAAGTGCCACGCAAAAATAACTTTTACGGCAGGCGTACCGCTTCTTTCACAATACCCAATTTACTAAATCAAATACCTGTACACATTAGAGACTCAATGAATAGTAAAAATATAAATCGCAAGCTGAAAGAACATTACATCACCTCGATTAAAACTGAACTGTTAATAGCGCGTTGATCAAATCTCAGGCCTTGTGTGCTTTGTTTTAGTGAATGGAGAACAAAACAAAACTTGTAATTTATAATAATAATTTGATGATTTCCCAACCAGAGGTGCAGAGGTCACCGTGTCCTCCGGGCGATCCTCACAGTGCTGACACCCGGGCGTGTCCTCGCGCTTATTCCGAAACAGGTTCCTCCCGTAACAGCCGTGTCAGGTGAGTACCTGCGTCAGGCGGAAGGTGAGGACGCCGTGGCGCCTCTCCAGCCAAGCACAAAAGAGTCTAGTCGATAAAGAATATCCCAGACACTGACAGACAAGCGTTGCTTAATCTAGAAAATCGATCTGTGCGGCATTATGATTTAATTACCAGCTCCTGTTCATGTCTGTAGATATACCCAGCAGGACCCTACGTTTAAACCGATTGAAAACTAAACGTAAACGTGCGTAGTATTTTACTCCTTCCGAATCTTATAAGTACCTTAATTGTTACCGCGAATTCATAAATTTTATTTTCCAGCAGGACCCTCCGCTGTTGAAGGTCGATAGACAAATCTTATATGGTCCCATTTAGCGGTGTATTAGTACCTTAAAAATACCTTAGTTTAAATCCTACTAATATTATAAACGCGAAAGTTTGTAAGTATGGATGGATGGATGGATGTTTGTTACTCTTTCACGCAAAAACTACTGAATGGATTTTGATGAAATTTGGCACAGTGGTAGATTATAGTCTGGAATACTTTTTATCCTGGGAATATGTTCTTTTGGGATCATTTTCGACAATCACGCGGGCGGAGCCGCGGGCGGCAACTAGTTTAAAATAATTATTATTTAATGAGGAATGCACCTGCAAAACTTTTAACAAGCCAGCAGGACCCTATTTTGAATTTAGGTTTTCAGTCCAGACAGTCATTTTTCTTATAAGCATTTTATTAGTACTTTTCAAATAACCTTACGTTTAATTATTGAAATAAATGATTTTGATTTCATTTGATTGGATTCGAAAGGCACTAAATACTACGCTCGTTAATATTTAACTTTCAATCGGATTAAACGTAGGGTCCTGCTGGGTTATACAGACATCTGCTGTTCTGCTCCAGGTTAAATTAAAAATATATGTATAATCCCAAAAAAAAATAGTAAACGAGAAAGTTTTGCTGCATTTAAGCTCAGCTATCTTTGGATCGGCATCCTTACACCTGTATGTGGGTCGAATCCAGAGCTAAGGCCGTCGATACATTTACGACTAACCTCGGCAGGTTATAAATCTTAACTTAGTACCGATTTTAGGTTCCGTAGTAAAAGCCGTTTGGAGAAAAATATTAGTTTGAATCGGTGTTGTTTCTAATGTGATTTTTCTTGAAAAGGACATTTATTGATATATAGTATTTTAACATGATGTTATACAATTATTATTATTTATTTATTGTTCATACTTATATAATTAATGGTTTGGTAAATATTATCATTATCACATTGATTATTTTTCTAACTGCATAATATTGTTTTTATTTGTCACGGATGGCTGAAATTAGAAATAAGAAAAACAGTGCGATCAAAATCAGAACGTCCACTCAGTCCACTTTCGTCCTCTCATAAATAGTCATGGCGTTTATTACTTAGAATAAAATCATTAAGTCAAAGATACTCTTTATCATAAAACTCAACTTATAAAAACTCACGCTAGAAGATGATCATAAAAATCACTGATCGCTTTAAACATTATGTGGCCATAATGGGTATTCAGCCATAAAAAAACACTGCAATAAAACTGGCCGCGATCGTTGCAACCCAACTGGGCCAAAGTAATCCGAAGTCGTACGTTTGTCGCCAGCCTTATGTAAGTAGGTACCTATTGGGACTTGGCAAACACCTTAGTTAGGTTTTAATGTGGTTCCGGCTGATCAAGCTGGTTTATCTTTATTCTTGAGTTTTGTGTTAAGAAAACCATTTCACCATTTTCATGCTTTAAACCAGCATGAAAATGGTGAAATTTTGACCCGCAATGAACCCACGTGGCGGTTTTCCACTCCCTTGCACAGAGAGGAAGCCTGAGTGAATAGAATACTCTTTATTATGTACACCATATAAGTTTCGGCAAAGATTGATGAGAAAACATTACATAGGATGACACAATCGGACGCTTTATCGCTAAAATCGATGCTCTAAAGACAACCTTTAGGTGGATTTAAAAGAGTGAAGAAGAGACAGTACTGCAGGTGTACTATTACCCAGGAGTGGGGTTATTATGGGTTGATGACATCAGAAAAGAGGTTCGGGACTTCGCAAAGTTTAGATCGGCTGTCTGTCCTCAGTTATCTCATAAGGGTTCCGTACCCAATCGGTTAATCAACGAAACCTTATTACGTACCCTCCACTGTCCGACCGTCCGTATACGACGCGCAGCGGACTGTATCTCATGAACATGAAATTGGGTAGAAAGTTGAAATTCTCAAAGAATACTTAGATATTTCTATTGCCGTAAAAATAACGAATAGATAGTAAAAATAATATGAAAATGAATGGGGGCAAGAAACGTGCATTTTTTAGTTTATGGTGCGGAACCCTTCGGGTGCGAGTCTGACTCGCACGTGTCCGGTTGTTGTCTCTTTGTACAAAAACTGGACAACTGGATTGTACCTTGTCAATTTTTTTATGAAGATACCATTTCAAAATTTTGATATTTTTCTACTGTTAAGAGGAGATAAATTAATAGTTTTTTTTTATTCTATTGTTTTGTATTGTAAAAGAACTCGTTCCAAGAAGTATAGTCATAAAATCTTTTTTAAAATTGTCCTGAAATACGTATTTTATAGGTATACCTCGTTTCAAACTTACTGGTTCATGCTAAATTATCATTTTAATGTCATGGGCTGTCATTAAGATTATCATAGCAATAATATAATAAGTAAACGACCAATAAACTAATTTCTATGTCTATTAAAAATACATTTTACAACTCACATAAATAGGATAAGTACCTAATTACAAGCAAAGATATTTAAATGACTTATTCAACTAATTACAATTTTTTTTGACTAAATTCTTTATACTATTACGAGTTCCAGCAGGTTTAAAGCATGTATAGATGTAATACAATAGTACCTTTGCGTTTCAGACTTAGTTGGCTACATATTCTAGCTACTGGAACTGCAGTAAGCCAGGATCTGCAGCGGTCACTAATGGAAATACCGAGCTCCGGTTAAAGTCTCTGCATATATCTATATACCTACGAGTACAGTTCTAAAGATAGGTTGCATTCTCTTTTGTTTCGAATGAAACGAAAATGCATTTAAAATAAAATCGTGTAACTTGTGATCGTAGTAACTTAACGTAACGATAACATTATCTAGATAACTTATAGGTAACATTGTCGTTACGTCAACAAAAAAATTGTATATAATGCATTGCATTGCAATGCAACGAGCAATTCTTGTATATATGAATCTCGGAAACGGCTCCAACGATATTCATGAAATCTAATACCTTTCAACGAGCAGTTCTTGTATATATGTATAAATATATAATCTGAATCCCGGAAACGGCTCCAACGATTTTCATGAAATTTAGTATGCAGGGGGTTTTGAGGGCGATAAATCGACCGTTTCGTTCGATCGGTTTCGTTTTTAGAAAATATTTAGAAAAAAAAACCGGTCGTGCAGGTACTTTTAATAAATAAGATAAATGCCCGACCGTAAAAATTCACTTCTCAATTCCATTTTAGAATAATGTTCGTCTTTAGGTTCCGGGTTAAGAACATGCCATACTTTCAATGCTAGAACTTTTGACAATTGTTCATTAACTTTAACCAGGGTCTAGTACCCGCATGATAGCCTCTTTCTTTAGCTCAGGTGTCATATTCACGATTCGATACTTGAGTAGGTTTCTAAAACATATATACGACTTGAAATTACTAACCTTTCGGGCACGCGCTTGCTTGTCACGTATATGTCACCGGAAAATTGCAGACTCCGTAAGATTGTAATAAATCTTTATTAGATTGCAATTTCTCGATATATTATGAAAATAACGTTTTGTTTACAATAAATCCCATCCAAATTCAATAGTTTCCAAGATATCCGTGTCTTATTAAGAAAATATAGTTTACAATTTCACGCGATATTTTATTATCTTACGGCGTTTTTGCTATTTTCCGGTGACATAGACATGACAAACAAGCGCGTGCCCTGTGCGCCAAACGTCACAAATATTTGACAAAAAGTACGATGAATTTGTGGCTTGGCATCGAGGGCACACCGATGCGTTTATGTTCTGGCGTTCAATAGCGCATAAATGCAAAAGTTTGAATTGTTGTTTGTTACTCAATCAAGCTGAAACGGCTTGACGGATCTGGATGCAATTTGGCACAGATGACAGTCTGGAATAGCACATAAGCTTATTATCCCGGGAGTATGTTCCTTTAGGATAATTTTCGACATTCACGCGGACGAAGTCGCTCGCAGAAGCTAGTGTGGATATACTACATACGTGACATACCTCCTAAACATATTTTTCCCAATAGACAACACCGTAAGACCCAAAGGTCGACTGTCAGATTGAAGATAAATACATCAACTTGTAAATGTCCGAACTTAGAAACGATAGGTACTGAGGAATATTGCTATCTTTCCGTGTGAATAACAAAGAGTTCAAGGAAAACGTTCACTTCGTAATCAGATAAAAATAATAAAAACCAGCCAAGTGCGAGTTGGACTCTCACACGGAGGCGTACCATACACTGAAAAAAACACGTTTTCTGTATGGGAGCCCCCTTTAATTATTAATTTTATTTCATTTTTATTATTTGTGGTTATAGCGACAATAGAAATACATACTCTGAAAATTTCAACTGTCTACCTATTATGGTTCGTGAGATATAGCCTGCTAACAGATAGACGGACAGACGGACAGATAGATGAACGGACGGACGGACAGCGAAAGCTTAGTAATAGGGTTCCGTTGGTTATTCTTCGGGTACGGAACCCTAAAAAGTTTCTCTATAAATATCTAAGAGGCTCTTTGGTAATCGGGTGAAATACACAATCATGTATGTCAGTAATTTCTACCGCTCTCTGTGTTGCTATTTCACCCATATTATATTTATTTTTTACGAGTGACCTATAGAAATGCAAACAAATGTATAAAACGCTCACTAAAAAGGGAGAAATAAAGGTTTTACCTTTAAACAAATCTAAAGTAAAAATGCCAACATTTTTTTTAAGGTCGGTGCCTAACCTAATATGTATTTGGAATAAACGTTGTCACTTGGTAGTCGTATGCCGAATGTCGTATATCGGTATACCCCGCCTACCGCAGTTAGGCTGGCACCGAAGAATGTCTGAAATCCGACTTACAGCAGTTTTTGAGATATGCGCGGACAAACATCTAAGCACACTAACATACACTTGAAATTTGGCACACATCTTTAGTAACTGGTGTAGACTAATATATACAAAAACTATGCAATTCTGACAATATTACGTACCTACATACGGGTCGAATTGATAACCTACGTAATTGTTTTCAAGTCAGTTAAAAATACATTTAATTGAGTTCGGAGAACGCAACAGTAAATTATAATGCTAATAGCGACTGCAATAAGTCAATAGACCTTTTTTTAATATATCGACATTAGTCTAATGACCAGTATTGGTACATACTCGTTTATATTAGGCGATTTGTTCCAAATCATAAGTTAGTTCTAAGTGAGTCGTGCGATTCCTACCGGCTCGCGTTCCACCCATCTTAAAATGGATAACACACATAATCTGAATTCGGACCCTTTGGCTGGCCAACGGATTGATTGGAGAACTATAATTAGTGAAGAAGATCTTAGAGCTTGTTCAGACGGAATGATAATGCAAGGACCAATACGTTATCCAGATCCTATGCCGAGATATTTAAACGGGCTTTATAATTCGGGAGTTTCTCTATTCAACGAACCAAGTGGGAGTGTAGCCTTAGCAAATGGGACTGGGAACTCTGCGTCTTCAGCTGCGACTGACTTTAGTCACCAAAAAGAGATTTCTGATAATTCAGGAAATACCATATTAACCAAACCAGCTGTAGTATCTCAAGAACCATCAGTTGAAAAGTGTGTCTTATAGAGAGCGTTCACGGCGTAACCTAATGCCATCTAGTGATGCAAAATCGAAACTTTTACGTAAAAAATACTCTTGACATTGATACTTCTGTTCCTGCAGGAATTAATATTAATTTGAGCAGAATATTTGAAATTATTATTTGACTAATGCTGATTTTTTTATTAATTTGTTAATAGAATTTCATTTCTATTGTGCGACACTTCTATGTTTTTGATAAGAATGAAATAGTCTTGATTTGTTTTTTTCTTTTTTAATTTCCTACCGTCATGACACCACACTTTGACAATACACACAATAGACACAATTTGACGGATTACCCTATCGAAGTTTTGTTTATGAGCTTTGCTTCACACAGACGTTCCCTCTTCAAAAAGTGCGGACAATGTACGTCTTAATAGCTCAAATTGTTTTGTTTTTGTAGTGTTCAGGATTTAGGTATACTGGACACACTTTTTAGTTTTTTTTCTCTCTAATATTCATTATGTTCTGTAATCTGCATGATTACTGAAATGCCGATTTTGAATGTAATTTTATTTGAATTACAAGTGACAGTGCTGTTGGTGTGCTTATTATAACGTTTCCAAACGTCTTTTATAATGCGCACAGCAAAAGAGTGGAACTCTTTGCCTGCGGCTGTTTTCGAACGCATACAACCCTAATCTCTTCAAAATTAGAGTGAACTGGCTTTTTTTGGGTAAGTTCGCTCCATCGTTGACTTTGTCTCTGTCATCTATGACCTAGACTAGAGGCTAGAGCAAACTCATCTCAAATAAAAAAAAAAGAAATATAACTGTAACACAACAACTCCAACATTTGAATTTCTTATTTAGTTAACCCAAACCTCAAAAGAGTTCACACTAGCCGAAGAGCTTTTTTTTTGAAATTAACCCTGGATTTCCGAGCTAAAAGAAAATTAAAATAAGCGATTTTTTGATAAATCATCATCATCTTCCTGCCCTTATTCCATGTTACATGGGGTCGACGCAACACGTTTTTTTCTTCCATTCTGTCCTGTCAACCGTCACGCCCCATCACTAACTCTCTTTTAATTCATATCACTCTTAACACAATCCATCCATCTTTTCTTTGGCCTCTGATTTTTTGATAAATATTTTGCTAATACATATGTCTCAGCATAGGGAACTCGCGAGGCCAACCAAACTAGTCAAGAAATGAAATATCTCCAACAAGTCTAACAGACGCCTCCAATTAATATCTTTTTCTTTTCCTTATTACAAAGAAGCGTTGAAACTAAATGCTTACAAGAGTAAGCATTTAGTTGAGCACCTCGTTACCCTAAGTACTTATTTATTTTACTCAGTTCTACTCCGTATCAGTTGAGTGATTTCATGGCTTCGCTCTTTTTTGTATCTAAGTTTTATGTATGTCACCGGAAAATAGCAAACTCCGTAAGATTATAAAATAACTTGAGAGATTGTAACCTCTCGATAACTAGTCAACTGAACTTTTGGAATACTTTTTACGCATCAAAATTTGATAGTCTATACTATATATAAACTGGCGACCAATCAGAGCACAAGTTCCACTCCTTCGTTGTACGCACAATAAATGTGTTCCCAAAACGTTTTGTGCGTGTGGGTGGGATGTCACCATGTACCGGTGGCGCATCGCCCGCGCCGTACGTGTCGTGGTCCGATGATGGAACGGATAATATTAATAGATAACAATCACATTCAGTTTATCACAACTACATTATAATTTAATATAATACAATACATTTAAAATTCAATACAATTATAATCCTTTTGTTATTTATAATATAATATTTATTTATTATTACTTTGCTTTATTCTATTAACAATTGTAATAATTGTTTATTTGACACCCGTCTGTGTGCGTTTTGTTGGCAAAGGCCTCCTCCAACTGTCTCCATTTCTCTCTATCATTGGCTATTGTTGTCCATTAACCACCTGCTATAACTTTGATCTCGTCCACCCATTTTCTTGAATTGTGAACGAGTGCATTGTAGATTTAGACCACTTCTCTTTACCTCTGATGGTATTTTCTGTTCATTTGAGTTGTCTGATAGTATAATAATATACATATTAAAAAAAAAAACGAAAATTCTTTCAATATATATATATATAATATATATATATATATATATATATAGAACGCTACATTATTGCCGAGTGTCAGGCTGGCCTAAACAAATACACGGTTTCTGAAGGATAGGCTACGGGGGAGACCGGGGAAAGTGGAACCGGCGAGAGATGTAGTGCGGTGTTCCGCAGGGTTCGGTTCTGGGGCCGCTCCTGTGGGACATCGGCTACGCTGTCTGCTACGCTGACGACACGCTGGTTCTGGCACAGGGGAGGTCGCATCAGGCGGCGGCCGACTTAATGACACGCGGGGTCGCGATAGTCTCTGAAAGGATCCGGCAATTGGGTCTCGAGGTGGCCCTGCACAAATCCGAGGCCATGTGCTTTCATGGTTCTCGGAACAGGCCACCAGCGGGATCTCAAGTAACGGTAGATGGGGTTCACATCGGCGTCGGGTCGACGATCAGATATCTGGGGCTCGTTCTTGACAGCCGGTGGAACTTCGAGGAGCGCTTCCGACGTTTGGCTCCCAGACTGGAGCGGGCCGGAGCTGCCTTAGGGGGTCCAAACGCCTCCTGCCGGAGGCTCTATGCGGGGATCGTGCGGTTCGTGGCCCTTTATGGGGCCCCTGTGTGGGCCCTAACGCTGAAGGGGCGACCAGCCCGCCATCTCAACGCGTCCCAGACGGTCATGGCCATCCGGCTGGCTCGGGGATACCGCACGGTCTCCGGCGAGGTGGCGAGCCTACTTGCCGGATTACCACCATGGGATCTGGAGGCGAGAGCCCTCGCGCATGTCTACGCGTGGCGCGTGGAGGCGCTTCGCCGGGGCGAAACTCCACTGCCGCGGCAAATTGCATCGCGGCGGACGGAGCTCCGGCAGGATACCATGGCGGTATGGAGACAGCGACTATCGCGGCCCAGAGCTGGGCACGCCACAATTGCGGCGGTAAGGCCCCTCTTTGGGGAGTGGCTGGAGAGGCGCCACGGCGTCCTCACCTTCCGCCTGACGCAGGTACTGACCGGACACGGCTGTTTCGGGAGGTACCTGTTTCGGATTAAGCGGGAGGACACGCCCGGGTGTCAGCACTGTGAGGAACGCCCGGGTGTCAGCACTGTGAGGATCGCCCGGAGGACACGGTGGAGCATACGGTGGAGTTCTGCCCTGCTTGGGCGGAGCAACGCCGTGTCCTCGTCGAGGCGATCGGCGGCAGTGACCTCTCGCGTCCGGCCCTCGTTGAATACATGGTTCGGAGCGAGGAGGTTTGGGGAGCGGTCACCTCCTTCTGCGAAGCAATAATGCTAGCGAAGGAGGAGGCGGGCCGACATGTCAGCATAGAAGACGGCGTCCGCTAGGGCCAGAGCCTGCCAGGGTTGCGGAATTTGTTCGAAAGAGTCACCGCGGCCCTGAAACGCAAAGGGATTTAGAAGGAACACGGATGGGTTTTAGTCAGTAAGAGTCTGACACACCCTTCCGCTCCACACAGAGCGGAAGAAGTCATTTGATGATTTCCCATCCATAAAAAAAAAAAGGCTACGGGAGAGAGTTGCGGAATTGTTTGAAAGAGTCACCGCGGCCCCGGAACGCAATTGGCAATTGGAGGAAATTTTTCTTTTTTTAGGATGGTAAATCATGAAATGACTGCTTCCGCTCTGGGGGAGCGGTTGGCAGTGTAAGACTCTTACTGACTATAACCCACCCGTGTTCCTCCAAATGCTTGCGGTATTTGTTTAAAAAAGTCACCGCGGCCCGGGAAAGCAAAAGGCATTAGGAGGAACACGGGTTTTAGTCAGCTCCCACCCAAAAAATAAAAAGTCTACGGGAGCGAAGCCTTGTGAATAAGCTAGTAAGACATGTTTATACAAGAGGGTGTAATTAGTGACCTTTGCGGCAAGCCCTTATGAACATATATCACTCGCTCTATCTCCACTAAATTAGGCGGAGGTGTCGAGAGGGAATAAAACTAAGGATGGGAACAAAACAAATGCCCACCGGTGATGTACGACGTGAGATAATATATACTTATGTTTGTTCTATACATGTTACAATAGTATAATAATAGCCCTCAGTAGTCCGTAGTTCTCACTCGACCCGAAAAAAATAATAGAGATGCCACGAATAGTGATTTTGCCGAATACTGAATAATCGGCTAGGCTCTCGACCGAAGCGCCGAATGTTCAGCGGCCGAATATTCGGTGACACTAGGTCATTTTGCGGGTCACAGGTTCCGACCCGCATCATTGAAGTGTCTGCGGTAACTACGCCTGGGCGTATTTGTTTAATTTGCGAGTAGGTCTTGTCGCAAACACATTTTTTGTTGATTTTTACATCAAATTGTGTTACTGACAGTATCTATTTAAAAAAAAACAATAAAAAAATCATCATAACTTAGCATTTATAAGTTTTAAGTGTTAAAATACCATTTATATGTTGAATAAAAAAAATGAGTTTAAATAGATATTGCGTTTATTCTGTTACACGTTGTATAAATAATATTTATTTAAACTCATCATTATGAAAAACATTTACTTTTCGACCAACCACAAAATCGCTAAAATAAAATCGGCTGTTCAGTACATTTTGTCGAGTTATACGCATTTCACCGGGAAATTGCAGGGTCCGTAAGATCTATCTTTGTTAGATTAAAATTTCTCGATATAATAGTATGAAAAAATCGTTTTGTATACAAAAAAACCCGTCAAAATTGAATAGTTTCCAATATATCCGTGTGTTATTATAAAAAATAGTTTACAATTTCACGCGATGTTTTACAATCTTACGGCGTTTGCAATTTTCCGGTGACACGCACATAAATGTGTGGTGCAGTCGATTTTTTTTTCGCGTCTTCAGTTTTGGTCCCATAGTGAAAGTTGTTCATAATGATGAGTACAATGACCCCTTAAGAGGTATTGCGTTTATTCTGTTACGTATTGTATAGATATTATGAGTTTTTTTTCATGAGTTGGTAAATATACCTATTATTTTTTGGCCGAATACCGAATAGTTGCCAAATATTCGTGGCAACTCTAAAAATAGTGTTAAGTCACTTAAGATAATAATACTTGCAGTCTTTAATCCACAATTAGTTTGTTGCAACCAGAGTAAAAAAATCAAACAGGTTATTTTATTATTATAAATAAGATTTATGTTCTTCCAGTCCATCCAAATATTCTTTGGAAAGATATCGCTGTAGTAGCGATAAGACCGCCATTGTACTCATAGAATTAAGTTTGTGTTAAAAGTTGTATACATATTTTGTTATTATTCTAGGAAATTAAAAAATAAATATATAAAAGAGTCGAGTTTGCATCGTGTCTGGAGAGCCAATAAACATTTCAACTTAGGAGATAGGAAACATTATTAGAGGTATGACCAGAGGCAAATCACCTGGACAAGATGGTCTAAGCCTTGAATACTTGCAGTATGCTGGTCCGCACCTCCCATGCTGTTCAACTTTTGCGTGCGACACTCGTATCTACCTAAGGAGGCGATGAGGACGATAGTGGTGCCTATAGCCAAGAATAACACAGAGGATGCGTCGGATAAGAACAACTATAGGCCTATCTCTTTGGCCACCATAGCAGCTAAAGTTAGTTCCTGAGCGTAGGGTGGCTAGACAGCTCAATCCACATGATTCACAGTTTAGTTTCAGAGCTGGATTCTCCACGAAAACTGCTGTTCTGGCGCTCAAGCACACGGTTAGGTACTATACCGACAGAAATGCTCCGGTGTACGCTGTTTTTCTGGACCTTACCAAGGCGTTTGACCTGGTTAATTATAAGATCCTATGGTCAAAATGGCGGGAGAAAGCCATACCTCAGAAGCTAGTTAACCTTCTCGAGTACTGGGACGACCACCAGATTAACTAGGTCAGATGGGCCAGGTTCTTTGTCTGGTGAGTATGGACTGGAGTGTGGTGTGAGACTTCCCTGGCGCTCTTCAGTTTTATACATCAATCAGCTGGTGCCTCCACCAGCTTGGTAGCGCTGGTGTCGAATGCTCCATTGATAGTGAGATTGTCAATAGTATAAGCTATGCTGATAACATGGTACTGCTGAGTCCCTCGATTGGTGCTCTCAGACAGTTGCATGGAGTATGTGAGCGATACGCCATGGCCCATGGCCTCCTGTATAATGTCAGGAAAAGTGAGGTTATGGTGTTTCGTGTAGGTTCCAGAAAACTAGCGACAGTTCCTCCTGTCTACTTGTATGGGGTGGCACTTAGAGTGTCTTTTTTCAGATACCTTGGGCACATTTTGACCGAGAACCTATCTGATGAAGACGATATAGAAAGAGAGCGAAGGGCGTTGTCGGTTCGATGTAATATGCTGTAATTACGCTTTTTAAGGCATACTGCCAGACTTTTACACCTGCAGCCTGTGCTTTTGCTTTTCGGGTACTGCTGGACCTGCCGCGGTTCTGTAGTGCGTCGGGCATGTTTGTCGAGGCTCGCATAGATAGTTTCGAGGCTGTCATGCGCAAACGAACGGCATCCCTAAAATCTATCATAATCATCATCTAATTCCTTATGCGTAGTATACGTGGAAGCTCCAACAGCATTCTGAAGGTTATTGTGGAGAGGCCAGATTGCCATTTTCTGATTCACTGGTCTCGTAGACATAGCTGCAGGCCTGGTGCTGAGGAAAAATACTTGAACTAGTTTTTTACATAATAATACTATTATTTAGAAAGTATGTATATGTGTTCTGTAGTAGATAAGTTTTGGGTAAATTAAATTAGATTAAATTAAATTAGACTTGTGCCCTGACGTCGATTCTTTCGTAGGCGCAAGTAGGGGGATAGGCAAACTAACGTTTGAGTTACATGTAACCAATATAATTCTATTAATCTTGCCATGTTTTTTACCAAATCTATATGTTTATTGTAATTTCAATTTTATTGCTATTTAGATGTAAGAAAATTGTTGATTATTGTGTAAAATTAGTAATATAAGCGTTTCACAGTTATTTTAAAGTAGAATATAGTTGATATCTTTGTGAATCGTTAGGTATAGTACCTATAATAAAAATTATTAACCCAGCTATTATTGTACCAATAGTTCTGTCAGCCAATGGCTTCAGCACTTCTGGACACTGCTCGTATTGTTAGGAGATTCCTTTCCTGGAACCCTGACCTAGTGTAGCTTGGACTCTGTTCCCGATATCGATGGGCTACAAATTTTCAGATATTTTTTAACATTTAAAAATGTAATAATATGTAAATATAGGACAGGCATTCTCCTCCAATCAACTTATGGGTTTTTAATTCAAATTTCCTTGAAATAATTTGAATTTAAAATGTACTAAGCAGTAAACTAAGATTTTTTTATGATTGAGCTGGATTATCTGTTTGCTCGGACTCTCGGTTTTATTTATTCTATAATCGTTTACAATGTTTTGAAAATATTATAAATTTATACGAAATTAATTATAATTAATGAAATACGAAAAAATAGAAAGTTTACAATGTTTTGAAACTGCGTTTCTTAACGATCTTTGTCTTCCATAAAATCTGATTCCAATACGAGTAACAATTAACCTACCAGCACCACAATTCTTTAAACGTGTTAAAAAAACGCGAGTCTAGTAGTGAATATGAATCAAGGAACGTTAACTAGGCAGCCTTCAGGGAAAACAATAGTTCAGGTGGAGAACTAATGAGCGTTCAAAGCGTAATTCTACCTTACATTAGTTGAATACGGACGATCGCCGATTGGCAATGAGCCGGTCGGTTCTCGCGGGGTTCGACGGTGTACGCTGTGTTCCTGCCTTTACAATTGCGAGCCCGCGATGGACGATGATTTAGGAGATATTTGGGACATGTTTAATGAAACTATGATTTAAAATGCACTACGCTCAAAAGAAAAATATGCTTCTGACAAACTATTATTCTTAATTATCGCAAAAAATTGAAGGTATGCCTCATTGTTGCTGGAAGTTATTCCCTGGCCAAACGCGAACTTTGTCTCAGATCATGCGTTGAACTCACTACAGTTTAATCACAGCTTAGTTCGATTCTCAAGAATGTCGTTGAAGAATCAAACCACCATTTTCTGCAATGATTAAGAAGTAGTTTCTGTCAGCGCCTTTGCCCTGTGAAAACCAAAAAATGGGGCACGTTCTCCAGGGACAAAATGTGACCTATGTTCATCTCCAAGATTCAATCTATCTCTCTATCTCAATTGGTTCAGCGCGTGAAAACGACGTAACAAACAGACAGAAGTATTAGTTTTATCGTAAACACATTTGAAAAACATAGTGCATTTAAAAAAGGAGCTATACCATTTTTTTGCTTAGAAAATGTGTGTTAAATTGTAGTCACCCTACGTATTGGTTTCACGAGCGATGCACCCGAAGCTGTTCGTATGGAGAAACATTCAAATTTATGGAGAGCGAGTCTTGTAACACTGAGTATAAATAACATGGAGTGATTATATGAGTCGATCGAGAAAACTAAACAAAAATGTTGTTCATTCACTCGTGATAAAACTGCTTGATAGATCTGACGGTCTTAATATCGGGTCTTTGATTGATAATTAATGCCTGAAAAAAATGGAATCTGGTAAAAAATCACGCTGTGTACAAACAGGTTGGAACAATATTTTTATTTAAGTAACATACTGGCGCAGCGCGGGTATTGATCCTCCATTGTTTTCATACTCCGTGAACCTATAAAATCAGTATCACAATCATGGAGTTCATACACCATCCGTGCAAATAGTTCCAACTTCACGAAGAAACGCTCGCTATTCCCATTAGATTTTAGATTGTTTAGTGATGTGGTTGGCGTTCAATTGATTTTCTTAGAAACGAAGATCCTATGAAAAGCTTGTGTACGCTTAGAGAGACTGTCAATAGAAAACCGACCAAGTGCGAGGCGGAATGGCACACGAAGGGTTCCCGTACCATTACCCGAAAAAAGAAACAGGTTTCTTGTATGTAATCATCACCTAGCCTTTTCCCAACTATATTTGGGTCGGCATCCAGTCAAACCAGATTCAGCTGAATACCAGTATTTTATGTAGAGTGACTGCCAATGTGATCTCCTCAACCCAGTTACTGGGTAACACGGTACTTGGTAAGAGACAGGTGTCAGATTTTCTAGCTTCTAACAATCCGTAATGCCAAAGATCTACAAATGACAGCCAGGACCATCGACTTAACTTTCTTTCGAAGCACGGAGTAGTGGCGGTATGTTAAAATGGCCACACATCTACAGAGCTACCTCGGCAAGCATTACTTTACCTTGAAGATCGATCCGTGCGGTTGTTATTATTTAACCACGAGCTAATACTTATTTTTCAATTATTTCTTGTTATCGCGACAATAGAACTAAACTCTGTGATTTTTTTGATATAACAATCTATATAAAAATGAGTACAGTACCAAAAAGTTTTGTTTTCAGTTATTCCATGCACATGGGCGTAGGCACGTATATAAAATAAAATTCTATTTTTTCGAACGTGAAAACTGTCATCGGTTTTATGGGCAGTTTTTGGTGGTTTTCGTGGGCAAAAAGTGAACTTTATTCTAGCACTGTGTTAGTATAGTTTAGGAATATAGATTTATAAACTACGAGTATCAGCTTTGAAAGTATTCTAAAACAAAATTAAAAATTGCACCACTTAGAACGCATACCGTAAAATATGTAGAAACAAAATTAGTGACTTATACATGTTGAGAAAATATGCGTCACTTCCGTGCAAAACGCCCTTCACTCAGCATAACGTTGAGCACATGGTCCTGTTTGGTTGTGAATTAGGCCAGTGCTATTCCATTTAATATTATTGATAAATTTGTAGTACCAAAATGCAGTTAATAATTGCACCCTGTTAAGGACTATTACGCAAGCTCTTTACTACACTATGAGAATAAACATGACTGGCGAATTTTCAATCTCAAATGAATGATCTCGTGGCTTTGTAACGGCATCGGCACCGCCAAAAAAACTAACGTAGCGAAATCTATACCGCGTCAAAAAGTAACGCAGCGACATCTATACCGTCAGTAACGAACTACGTTAAAGAAATCTTGCATCGCGGTATCAGCGTTTTCTGTGCGATTTAAACATAAACAACAGTCCGAATATCAACTATTGAGCAAAACGTCTAGTCGGAGGATCCTCCCTTTTCTATGGGAGTTTGAGGGACATTACATCCTGTTCCGTATTACCTCTATAGCTTAATATGTACCAAGATAATTTCAGTAGTACGGATCAATCTTCTATTTTAGGCAACACTTGGCGAGATGGGCCCGTGGATGGGTGACTATCCATTACATACCGAGGTCCTGCCGGTCGATTCTGTCAACATGTCGAAGTGAAGGCTCACTAGACTCCGCTACTGAATGTCGAAGTTTATAAGGATCTACCTACATTACAGTTTTAGTACTTATTACCTTCCAGTCTAAGTCTTCCTGCTAAGAAAAATCGTGCTATCCAGTCTTGCTAAGACAAATCGTGCTATCCAGTCACTGGATTGTGGAGGTCAGAAATGTAGTCCCTAGTAGTAAAAATTTGGTCTCAGCTGCATCCAGGTACACTGGAAATCGATCCCGACAATTACGAAAATACACATGTACAGTCAACAAAGCTATTTGGTAAACAGGCAGCTAACTTGCAACTACTTTGGAGCAATGTTATAAGTGTGCTGAGTAGACAATTATTGTATACCACACTCGTAAGTACGTCATAAGCTTAGAAAAATTAAAATTTTTGCCTGTATACCAAATAGCTTTGTTAACTGTACCTACTTGCCAGGGTTGCGGAATTTGTTCGAAAAAGTCACCGCGGCCTTGGAACGAAGCTTTCGAAGGGACACGGATGGGTTTTAGTCAATAAGAGTCTGACTCGCCCTTCCGCTCCACCCAGAGCTAAGGAAGCCATTTGATGATTTCCCATCTTAACAATGACAAAGGCATTTTGATTTATGTTACTTGACGCGTTACCATCTAAACAAGTCCTACACACACACTGCATCTATATAGGTGTTTCAGAAGTGTGTGGCCTTATTTGAGAATGGTGTTCTGATCTGATATGAAGTAAGGAAACAAACGCTTTAAAAAAAAAAGCACCCTACCTACTAAAACGATAAAAAAACACTTTTCAAGTAGTCTGATGCAGTTGGTGGTTTCAAATCCGTTATTGAATTAAATAATCGGGTTGAACTGACTAAAACTCACCCTGTTCCTTCAAATACTCTTTTTGTTCCAGGGCCGCGGTAAATCTATCGAACAATTTCGCAACCCTGATAGAATTTAGGTACACTGTGCTCATAACCGAGTACCGCAGACATACTTCAATTTTTTTTCTACCTACATGTTCGCTACCATTTTCTCCCCGACGAGTGTTGAAAGTATTAAAGTATGATAGATACGAGTACGTGCCGACGACGTCTCGCTTCTGACGGATATTGAACACTGCGTCAAATTACCTCGCCTTAAATAAATTCTTCACTTGTATTTCGTAATACCATTTTTGGATAAGTTACATACATGTATAACTGAAGAATTGAAAATCTAAAGAGTCTACGTGCCAATTAAAATTTTTACAACAAAAAAAAAATGGATCGCAAATACTTACTTAATTTAGGTTTGTTTAATAAAAAAATGAAGGAAATGATCGCGAATACTGTACAATAAAAAAATATTCTTTTCTGAGTAAAACTAAAGTTTGGCATAAAGGTTATTATTATTATTAGAAAATATTACATTTCTGTTTCTTTACATTTTCAAAGTTCAAACAAAAAATAAAAAAATCTGTGAATAACTAATAAATCTTTTGATCTAAATTCTCTAGCAAACTGAGTCACTAAATCAAGGAGATAACCCCATTTCATACGCAATGAATTCATAAAGTATAATATACCACATAAAGTTGTACGCATCGTAGATTCGTAGAGCATCTACGCGCTACGTCTACGAGCTACGCCTTAGCGCGCGCTCGTAGCCCGTGAGGTTATAAATTAACCCATCCTCTATTCGGCAGATAAAGCACCCCGTATAATACATCCCTCGAAGATATATTTAAGCGCTGAGGGAAAAACGTTTCTCGTTTTATACGGGAATAAGCCTTTTTGTGAAAATGCCGATTAATTTTCAATTTACGTCTTGTGTTCTCGAATTTTCGTGTGATTATTCGTTTTTTGGTGTTAATATTTTTAGATTTGTTAGTGTTAGTGAGTAAATACATTTCTAAAGTTTTACAGGGAAGGGAGGAACATAACTCCGTAAAATAAAATGTCTCTAAACGCGTATGTTGGATACAGTAGACATTTCGGTACAACAGTAAAATTTACGAGCAACTCTAAAACAATCATTAATACGCGTTTTATTGCGGGATACGGAACGCGTCTGTATTCTGTATAGCGAAGAATGATGTCACGGATTATAATGACGTTAGAAACAAGGCATCGGCACGCCCTGCACCCTTTAAGCAATAGTTAAATTTTTAAACCTGCAATAGCCTTTGGTGTACAATTAAGTATATAATAAAATAATAAATAATAATAGCCTTTTCCTACTATGTTGGGGTCGCCTAACAGTGTAACCGGATGCAACTGAATACCAGTATTACATAGAGCGCTACCTGTCTAACCTCCGCAACCCAGTAACTAGGAATCACGATTCCCATTGGAAATACAGGTGTCAGATAATCTGGCCCCAGAACACCAATAACGACTAGAACTATTTATAGAACTGCCAGATTTCACTTGCAGATTCTTTCGAATAATTCTGGAATGACATTATTCAAAAGAATCATCGTGGCCCTGGCACGCAAAGGGCTTTTGAAGACACTCTGGTAGGTTTTAGTTACATGATTTCCCTTCCAAAAAAAGACTGATATCTGATTTCCTGGCTCCTGACTATCCGTAACGATTGTCAAAGTACTAAATAATCATTATTTTTAATCATTTATTTCAAAACGTTACTTTTAGTTTTTAGATTGCGGACCAAAATTAGCCAATGTAGAAGCGATCTAGCTAAATAAGGTATCCTTGACTCATCCGAGACACTGCCTTCAAGGCCCCTGAGAAGCATATCTGTCGTCTCCTTCCAGCCCAGCGTACACAACCACCACCTGTACCTTCCACGAAGTTCTTTCACAAATCCAGCGTCACAGCTATCTTCTAGACAAGGTACTATCCTGCCAGGGTTGCGGAATTTGTTCGCAAGAGTCACCGCGGCCCTGGAACGCAAAGGGCTTTAAAAGGAACACGGATAGGTTTTAGTCAGTAAGAGTCTGACACGCCCTTCCGCTCCACCCAGAGCGGAAGAAGTCATTTGATGATTTCCCATCCTTAAAAAAAAAAGACAAGGTACCATTCTATCAGCGGGTGCCACTGTCGAAATGCTAAAATATAAGCAGCGACAACTTTTGTCTTCTTTTTTCGAGTCGATGGTTAACTTCTTACATGTTTTGGGCCCAGTAGGTGGCCACATCAATTGCAGCGTCGTGGCATTCCACCCCCAGAGTACAGGTGCAAGGGCACTTGGGGCACTCTAACGTGTGGCTCATGTTCTGAGCGGGAGCACCGCACTCACATTGTGTATCCGACGGATCTATGAAACCCCATTTCGCCAGTTTGTGTCTGCACCGGCCTACCTGGGTGCGCAACCGATACTTTAGTCAACAGTCAATGTCAATCCAATACATTTTTGACGTTTTGACAATGATCTTCGCTATGCTACCGCTGATATAATGTCACTGGTCAATTCGGATACGAAAAGAAGACGTGGTTTCAAAATCAATTGAATATCATTTAGATGTTAAGAATTTAATTTAAAAAAAAATTTAATATTACTACCAGTTCCTAAGCCATTTATTTAAAATAACTGCCCGTCTGTATACTTCCATTTAGCACATTATTTACCCTGATGGGCGTAACCAGGGTGAAGCAAATGAGGGTACTCTCTTTGTTTGTTTTTTAAGGGTTCCCGCATAAACGGTTTATCTAATTTATACATTTAAGAACTAGCGGTGCCCTGCGAAAGCGCTTGGGAAAGTATTTTAATTTTCCGATATAAAAGTAACCCTACGTAGTTTTTCTGGTACCAAAAGAAACAGATATTTTGTACATCAAAATTGTATTATGTCAAGTTTTACCTAAATCAATGTGACAAAAAATGCAAACTCAGCTGCGATTCTCGATGAAGAAGACTGGCTGTGGCTGAATCACAATAGGCTCGGGAAATCGTTTTTTTTGTTGGTTCCAATTTTTAAGTTTCGTTGGTATATATGCCTTTATTTTTTTCAAACATAGCTCATGACATTGGCACTCTAACAGTAAACACAAATCAATCAATACCTCATTTGTCAAAGCTGATCTCTCTGAATATGAATAGTTTTTGGGTTACGATTGAACATTCATACATAGACAAGCTCATAACCCTTCCTTTTTCGTAGTCGGGTAAAATATGCCAAACTTGTTTTCGAAATAACACATAATAATAATAACTGCACAGTAATATCTAAATCGGAGTGCTGTTTAATTTCAGGCGGTCGAGTCCGCGGTCGAAAAACAGAAAAACGAATGGGCCGCGTATTATAAATGTTTATTTTGAATTACATTCCTTTCAAGCACGACCGTGTGGTACAACGGACAGATGTGGTTTTGGTACGTTTTTAGTATTTATTATTATTGTATTATCATGTTTTTGTATAATTTTGTGTATTATTGTATTATCATTTTTTCGTCTAAATTATACTTAGTTAAGATTAAGCGGCGCCTTCCAAAGACGGTCTGAGGATGGGTGACCATACATTTTTTTCTTGCTATGATTCTTACAAACTCCTTTTGTTTCATTTACGTTCATAAAACTTATTCATAGGATATATCGTATGTCTGGCTTTCATGAAGAGCATGACTAGGTGTGTATGTCCATCTAAGGTATATGTATAAAAATATATTTAAAAGAAATATAATACATCTAAGGAAAATTTCACTACATCTTTTAAACCACAAAGTTTTTCATTTAGTGTGTACTAATTTCCGCCCGCGTGATTATCGAACATTATCCCAAGGGATCCCTTGGATAATGTTCGATTGGAATCTATAGGATAGATTTATCCCGGGAGTATGATCATACTCCCGGGATAAATCTATCCTATGTCCTTTCCCGGATTCAAACAATCTCTATTCCAAATTTCATCTAAATCGGTCCAGCATTTTTGGCGTGAAGAAGAAACAAACATACACACACACTCACAAACTTTCGCCTTTATAATATTAGTGTGATAAATAGTGTGATTACTTCTTAAGTCACATGTTATTAAACGTTTTCTTTAAAAAAATGTGGAGTTTAAATAATAGGACTGCGGTAGTAAGTACGTCGCACACCACGTCAATCTCAACAGGATCAGGCCAGTCAAATTTTATTGCCGTTCACTTTTAATGGAGGCTCAATGTTTTATTGTTCAATTATAAGATCGAGACGGTTTTGTTTACCTCCTTAATTGAACGCTCTTTAAATAAAACAATTGGTTTTTTTTATGTTTAAAACGGTTTTTAGTAAAGTTGTTGTGTTTGTCATAAAACAGAAAAAAGAAAATAAAGAAAAATAAATTGTTACGCTAAGCATGACGCATAATTAACGAAGTTACAAAAGGAATGCAAGTTGGGAAGATATGCGTCACATTCGCGCAAAACGGCAATTGATCAGCAAAATGCGACTACATCACTTTATTTAACAATATAATAAAGTTTTAAAAGCCTTATTCCTAAGGTGGTGAACCGGTCTTAGGTCTGCTGAGATGTAGTGATTAAATAATTACGACTTTAAACGATTTTGGCGGAAAAACAGACAGTTTTCGCTACCCTTACATTCTGTTGTAATAACTACTTAATAGTACCAAATAAATTTATTGATTTGTAATATTTGTCTTTTCTATTGGTTATTTTGCACCATTTTCTAAACACCAAGTGGCTGCAAACGAGCCAGCGTAAGCACTTCTAAACTAAACACCTCTCAAGTCCTAAAATTTAAACGTAAAGGCACTTTGTGCCACGTCCCCCCTCCCATTTAAGGGTGGATAATTCTCAGAGTAATTAACCGTTCCACCGGCGTGTCACCTGCCCAGGGAGGGGTGGTCCTGTCATATACTTTTTATTCAATTTATCAAGAGCACTATTTTCTGTGCTATCTTCATTTTTCACGTGAAAAAGTGGATCCATGCCGCCTTTTGGGTTATCTATTTTCTTGACGTAGATAATAATCAATTTGAGAACAGTTTTGTATTTTCCGGTTTTGAATAAAAATTGGGCTGTGTGCTTCTTGAAGCATGTTAAGCCGTTGGTTCCTGTTGTGATTTATAGATCATTGTCAGCCGGACAGAAGTCAGAAAATAGGACACTAGTCTACATGTCTTGCTAAGGGGTATCGTGTTACCCAGTTACTGGATTGTAAAGGTCCGATGGGCAGTCACTCCATTCTATTCAGCTGTATCTGGCTAGACTGGAAGCCTATTCCAACACAGCTATTAAAAGCTAGCCATTTTTTGACAACACAACACAACATACACTATACAAACATTTTTAAAACAAACACACAAATACATTTTAAACATTTTTTGTGTACTGTGTTAGCAAAAATGGTTTTTCAAGTCCACTTTGTTACAGCGTGTCATGTTTTCACTTTATAATAACTCAATACTGTCAATTAAATGTTATATTCACCGAAGTAATCCTTCTTTAAAACCAACTTCTTTTGAAATTCTCTTCATTAACGTCTTTAAGAACTTCCGCATAGCGGTCAGGTATGTCTGCAAGCGATAAGCGAAATATACGAAGAGTCGAAAGATATTTTTCATATAGCATATCAATGCAGTTTGTCACTCCTATACATTATAATAATATATCAGGTGCATCCGGTTACTTATAAATAGTCTGAAATCTAAATAGATTTACTGTCGCAGAAGTGACTATAGTAGGCGCCAGATAATCGTGGAATAACGGTCATTGACCCACCTACAATTATTGACATTTTTAATTTGAAAAACGGAATTAATGACACAAAGCTGTCCCGAATCATCATCTCTCGTGATCCTTAACATTGTCTAATAATGAAAAACGATTCATATTTAATTGTTCAGGTACCTATGAACAGTTATTAGGGAAAGGTCAATGTACTTTATTCCACATTTATCTGGCGCCTACTATAGTGAATGTATCACACGAATTATTACTCAAGAATATATATTACTTTATAACACGGGGTTGCCAAAATCTAGCATCGTCCTCACATAATATTAAATTAATTTTTGTATACCAAATTTTGTAAAATCATTATTTGAAAAGAGTAACTATGGAGTTTCTTGTCCGTTCTTCTCCATAAGAATCTACCTTTCCGAATGGACAGTAGAGTCACTTTATCAATGTAACATTATTATTTTACTGAACTGTAAACGATGACGTTCAAAAGTGCCGTTTAACTCGCTGTTGTAGTCACATTCTAGGGAAAACTCTCATGTTACAGCATTAAAAGTTATTCTATGTACCTACGTGAATTATACATACATTAAATATAAATTGTTTGACATAACATACATTAAATAATAAATCGTTTGACATACCACTCAAAAGATATAAAAACATAACTAGTAACTGATTACCACCTCCGCAAAGATACATAGTTCGACGAAGCTAATGCTGGGTGGTTTTAAAAAACCACTCAGCAATAGGAGCCGTTAACTATAATGACGTTTTTTTGTATATATTAAACGTTAGACCAAATGATTTTCGATTACATAAACGTTACGTTACGTTCGTTACGTTTTAGAAGAAATAAATGTTATATGTAAAGAAATTATATCAACAGTTGGTATATCTCACGTTGATTATATCTTATGAACGATAATAAAAAGAAATTAGACCTAATGAGTTTATACGTTATGAAACGCACCCCTTTAAGTGTATATTGACTGATATCAAAACATTTTCAATGCCTAACATCTTCCTCCTTTCACATTAACGTGTTTACATTTGACATCAATTATATTGATAGATTTAAAACCTCCTCCAGTAGAAACGAAGAGGAATTAATTATTTGGGCACAAACTTACAAATTAATTCTTCACTACTTTCACATTTACATTTAAAACCTATAATATTTTAAGTGAAAAAATCTCTTTGCAAAAATGTAGAATTTAATTCTTCAAGGTCGGTGCCTACTTCATTCATCACAGTAATTACTCCGCCCACTTCTCAAGTACTTGCTTGGCTTGAGCATAACTTTTGCAATTCTACAAATACCGCTGAAGGCGTGCAAGATCATATAATTACGTCAAAAGTGATGATTGATCACGTACACACACGTACGATACGTCATTTGTCTTCGTTTCGTGCCTAACGACTTCAGGAATGAAAGTCGGCCACAAGTATAAACAAATGTAAGTAAACTGAATAATAACTTAATCTCGAAACATTCACGAATGTTTAGCTGAATTTTAACACGTGACTTCATCCGCGTGTTTTTAATAAACACATTCACATTTAAAAAATATTATAAGCATAAGTTAGCATAAAATTCTGATAAATGTAACTTTTGGACGTCGGTTGTATTTTTTTGTCAAAAAGTTTTTATTTTTCTTTTTTTAGTGCCTGCCAACATTCCACACATTCCAAGTTCTTCATCAGGTCTTTCATCATCATCATCATATAAACAGAAAGACGTCCACAGCTGGACATAGGCCTCCCCCAAGTGCCGCCACAATAACCGGTCCTGTGCGTCTCGCATCCATCGGCTACCCGCGACCCTCACCAGGTCATCGGTCCACCTTTTGGGAAGCCTTCCAACGCTGCGTCTTCCGGTACAAGGTCGCCACCCCATCGACCATCTGTTCTGCGAGCACTCCCACTCCCACTTCAATTTGGCGATCCTTCGGGCTATGTCGGTAACCTTAGTTCTCTTGCGGATATCGTCATTCCTGATTCGATCACGCTCTCGGAAACTCCGAGCATTGCCGTCTCCATTGCTCTTCGGGTGACTTTAAGCCTTCTGATGAGGCACATTGTGAGTGACCACGTTTCAGTTCCATAAGTCATCAGGTCATTATGAAATTTAAATGGTGTTATTTCGGAATGAAATTTTGCAAATCCGTCTATATATGACAGAGTAACGCCCGAACATACTTAAAGAAATATATTGTAAAGAGGATATCCTTGTATGCAGGTCTCTGGCAGACAAGGTAGCCTTTGGAAGCGTCAGGTGAAAACTAGAAGAATTTGAAATACGAATGTGAAAATATGTTTTGTTTTTATCTGGGACTCCGGTACCAACGTTCTTTGAAGGCAGACGCCTAATATATTTTAAAGTTCAAATCTTTCCCGTGTATGCAAGGCGTGACATTGCATGAAGAAACCCCCATATACTATAAACATCGCAAAGAAGTGCGAGATTTTGATGGCCAGGCGATATTCACGCCTGGAAAATGAAGCTAAGTGGTTTTGATAAGTGATGTTCAAATCTCCAGCATAGTTTTATTTATAATAATAACAATAAGTAACACTAGCGGAAGTCGCTGGTGTTACAATATATACATCCGAAATGACAACCTGCTCCTTTTTTGAAGTCGGTTAAAAATAAAGAGCTTGCCGTTCAGACAATGTTTTCCTTTTCTTTTCTTCTTTTAAGAAGTAACTTACTTCTTCTTGACTTGAAGACTCCGTCAAGGAATTGACCTTTTCACCTGTTCTGCCTCCCAAAACGTTTTGTTTGGTGCTTTATTATAAAGAATGTACATATGTCTGTAGCCATTGTGACCCACTGCTGGGCAAAGGCCTCCCCTTTCTCCATCCAAATCTCTCTCTCTTGGGCGATCTGTGGCCAAGTCTGCCCCGCAAACATGATGAGATCGTCACACTACCTTCGTCGCGGTCGACCTCGACGATGACGTTCTTCCTCAGGCGACCAGTGAGTGACGACCTTCGCACACCTGTCCGGGTGCATTCATGCGACGTGGCCAGCCTACTCCCACTTTAGCCTGGCTGTTTTTTCCCCAACATCTATTACTTTAATTATGGAGCGCAGGGTGGTGTTTCTAACGCGATCTGTTCGCTTAGCACCTATGCGCTCCATGGCCCGTTGGCAAATCTTGAGTCTGGACTTTTGTTTTTCAGTAAGTGACCAACTTTGTGAACTGTAGGTTAGGACGGGCAGGATGCAAATGTCAATGAGTTTCCTTTTGAGTGTTATCGGAAGACTTCCTTTCATATGTTCTTTAAAGGCCCAGGTCCTCCACGCATTTTGGACTCGTCTTTCGACCTCCTTATTTATCGAAAATATAAGAACTTCGCTTACAGTTACAACCAGGCTCTAGTCTTCGTCCATTTTTTGCAACATCGCTTATTATTGAATTAAGATTCAGCGAGGTCGTATAATCCTTAGTAATTAACGAAGATTTTTTAAACGCGCCATTTTTTGCTCTCTTTAATCAACGAATCGGATTTCGGGTGATCAGATGAAAGTTTGGCGACGGTCGCTTTGATCATACAAATTTAATCAAGGCATAAGGTACACATGGTAAAATTGATTAAAAGACGTTTTTTTTAATGAATTCGTTTATTATTTATCAATTAGCCTTGCCAATTCCGTTCAAAAAATTGGTCACTGTAACTACTCGTAACTAACGCAATACAGCAGTTTCAAAAATGTTTCGATTTTATTTGTAAAAAATTGCTGGAACCTCTTCTTTAATATTCCATGTAATATTCTTGAACATCTATGTACATACATACATAGGAAAGTACCTTAGTAAATAACTATTGGTACAATAATCTACATTCAAATATAAACAGAAAGACAGAATCGAATCGAGAGTACTATGATAACATAAAACGTAATAGCTCGATCACATAGTTCCACTGACATATTGATCACGTGCGGCTGTAATGGCGCGTTAAGATCGCGAGCGATTCCCGCCTCCTCGCTATTGCCCTTTGTCTTATGTATGTACTAGATAAACATAGGTATGGAGATGTTGCGGCTGTTTATTAAAATAGCTATTATGCAACACTGCTATTCGGTACTACACCATAAAGTAAATTACTTAGAATATAGGGGCCCAAAATTTTGTAAGTATTTTACTTTACTCGAATTTAATTAAGTTATAGCTTACCAACTGCATCAAATAATGTAAATGTACCATACCACTTAATGATGTCATGCAGCTAAAAGCACCTCATTGTATTTGCAATTTGTATGTTAGACCACGCTTACCCCGTTTGCCCACACATAATAAAATAGATCGCTGGTGGCTGTTCTGGATTCGCAGTTGTCAAACTATTTTGATGACTACGAAGGTCTCACCAATACACACTCGATAATGTACTGCGCGACTGTAGTGACATGTCGTGTAGCTCACGTCAAATTTGCTAATGGCAGAATCGAACGTAGTGTGTGCGGGTTGGTGGATGTCATGATGGGAGCAAAAGGGGCTCTTGAACTATGGGAGAAATCCAAATTGCAGAGAATGAACATCCTTTAAAAATAATAATAGTGATAAAATAAGCTAGAATAGTAACTGTAAAGCCAGGAACCGGTGTAAATGACTTCTGAATCCGTGAATTACAATATATATTATGACAAAATACATGTTCCAGTGATTGGATCTCAACAAAAATAATCAGACTCAGTTTATTAAAGCACGTAGGCACCGTTTATCTAATGTTTTTATTTGTTTTTTTTTTTTTTGTATAACGAAACCTTTATTTCGCAATGTATTTTCTGCTGAAAAAATAATTTATGTGCTTCATTATTTCAGTGTTTTCATACCATATCAAATTCCCGAAATGTCCTAAGGCTCACTAACTTGAGCTCACTGTTATAGTACCTACAATACACGATATTGTTCGTCTCGTTTGTTCTAGATTTTGTTAGAACACGTGTATGTTCACACTATAAAAAACCACTTTCTGCACGGCAAGCATTCAAAATGAATATTTATAAAAAAAACCTAGCTAAAGTTACGTTCGTTTTTTAAATCTTTGTTGACTGAATTAAACGGGTCAAAATATTATAAATATTTTCCAGTCCAGTAGATACCGATTTTTTTACTGTGACCGACGCAAAGACAGACAAGCACACGAGTGATCCACTAAGGATTCCATTTTCCTATACGGACGTTTGGAACCCTAAAAAAGAATCGACAACTATAATCAATATCGCTAATAAGATCTCAAGAGGTCATAAATTGAACCAAAACATGAAACATAGTGGGGATTAAAACAACCTTAAAAAAAAAAGATGACCCTCTCAGAGAAAGTAGAAGTCGTAAAAGTATTAATAAAATATAAAAAAAAAACTATGTAATTAATAGAGTGTCTGGTGCTGAAGCTTAGGGTACAACAGTCGAAGATAACATTTACCTAAAGAAAGCAGTTTGTTATAAGACCTAAGTTAAAACTTAAGTGTTCAATAAAGTATATTCTATCTATCGACCTAAAACGCTTAAAAATGCAACATGCGCTAAAAAAAACTCGAGCAATAAAGAAAAAAAACTACGAATTTAAAAAGCACCAGCGCACTACATGCGTATTTTTAATTAAAAAGAAACACTGTTTACCCAACAGTGTTGCAATTAATAAAAGTTAATTTACATTTTTAGGTCAAGGGAATGTAAAGCATTCCCTTGACCTAAAAATGTAAATTAACTTTTAACATAAAACAATTTTGGTAGTCTCTCGCTTGTACGCGGACTTTCCTAGAATGTTGGCACATAAATAAAGTTATAATATTGGATTTCATTATGGTATACCCTGGTTTTTGAGTGTTAAAAAAAGATGACGGGCGGGCGTTTTGGGGGACTGTGTCTTTATGTAGAACTTTGACGTTCAAAAAGTGCTGGCACTCAGCCTAATATGAATAAATGACTTTTGAATTTTGAAAATTTTGATGTTCTAGAGTGCGTTCTTGACGCTTAAAAGTACTGCTTAATGGATTTATTGAAATAAATTATTTGACATTGACTGAATCTGCCTTTTTTCGTAATCATCATCAGTGATCGGATAATCGGGCGCTTGTATACCTAAACTTCTTCCCGTGAAAGAATAATATGGGCATTCCTTTCTGAATAAATAAGTAAACCCGGGATTACTTATTTTATTCAGAAAGGAATGCCGGAAGAAGTCCCGGGATTGAACAATTTTGTAAAAACAACTATAACAAACTTAATGAAATTATAGCAGTGGCAAATCAAATGGAAAATATTTTGATGAACTGAACTTTCATTGTAAGTTAAAAGTTCCATTAGAATCGGCTTCTTAAATTAAAAAATATAATGTAAGTTCACAACGAGTTGTAACTATATTTATATGTGATCACTGATCATCAGCTAAAGCAAATATAATAATATTTGTTTTGTTTAAAATAATTTCACGTTTTCGTTTTTTTTTGTATATTAGTTTTAATTATGCTTTCCTTTTTGTAATCACTGTTGTGTATAGCTGTAGCATCTTTCAGCTACTAACGTGTCGACCCCCAAGATACAGGCAAATGTCTAGTTTCGGGGTCACCATCTGATGATAATTTTATTAAACTTATTAAACTTGTTAAACTTATTAAACCATGAAAGTTATATGTTCGTCGATCGGTTTGATGGTATAACAGATTGGCAAAAGTTGTACTGCCAACATTGCGAAAATTAATTCCAAGACTAACTACTATACAACTACGAATCTGACAAGATTCTAAACACACAGCACAGCACACACCTCTAGTTAACAATATAGTTAAAGGAATCTTCTCAAACAATACCGGCACAGATACCTTCACTTCAAAGATCCATTCAAGTCTTTAAGAGTAAATGATTAGACGTAATGACATACATGGTAGAAGATTTAGAACGCCATTAGCAGGCGCCTTACTAGTTTAATAGATAGAGGTATCGAACAGGAAAACAGGATAAATCGACTAACGATGCGGGGATATAACTATTGTTCCCAGTTTGAATGAGTTTAATAAGAACATATCGTCACGAAATACTTAATTCAGTAATAGAAACTTTACAGGATAGTGAAAAAACTGCATAATTTTACATTATCACTTAGATTACACATTATCACATATCAGTCTTAACATTACAATATTAGTGTATAATTTGTGTGCACTTGAAATTACATCTTAAATATATTCCTATCCATTATTATTTAGTGAAAAATCAAATAATGTCTTAAGATTCTCTTGCAAAGAGCATCAATGGTCAAAAATTGAATTAATGACTAGACAAACGTTTGAGTATCTGCAGAAATCAATCAAAAGCACACTATTAGTGCTTTAGAACGAATTTGGGTACTGGCTGCCCATCTTAGCGGAAACTAGCCATCGCTCTGGGAGATCTAGACTCTAGACAAATGACATTCTGTTAGAGTAGCGTACCGAAAGCTGTTGTCAAAACATCAAAAATATATGGGACTAGCTTTTTCTCGCGACTTCGTACGCGCACACCCCGTTTTTTCCCGTTCCCGTAAGAATATCGGGAAATTCTCTATTAATGCTCCCCTAAGGAGCTTAGGGAAGCTTCATGCCATGCCAATTTTAGCTTTCTACAATCAGTAGTTTCGGCTGTGCGTTGTCTGTCAGTCACGAAAGAATTTTAAATTAATAGACAAACGCTGTTGCAATGCCACGTGATCAATCTCTTATATTTTGTCAAATCAACAATAGCATTCGCTGATGGAAGGGCACTTCGTCTAAAGCCTCTTCTGACCTCATGAGAGCCACCGCTTATATCTAGAAACATAAACCCCATGATCCGTTTAAATATTTTTCAAAGAAACCACAATACTTTGGCAAAATTGTGCTTCAGATAAACACAAAATGGTGTAACAAACGAGTTTCTTTTCATACGCTTAATCTTGTCCATATACCATATCTTCACTCCATTACAAAAGGTGATAAAACACACACAAATGCACCGGGAGTAAATTATGTAGGATTTTTATGTGTAAAGTACCTACGCCCAGAATATCTGAACACGCGGCGAAATAACATACTAAATGAGATTGTACTGGAATTAAACATATTCCCGCTTTTCGCTTTGCAAGTAGCGACGCTCTGGTGTGTCAAAGTAAAATGGGAACACAGCAAATGTTTGATAGAGATTTTTTATCTGTGTTTTTGTGTTATTTTAGGACGTTGTTGTGAAGTTATGACGATTTTTAAATATTTTTATTTTATTTTTCAGTCGACTCCGCTGGCAGTTTGCTAGCAAAATATTATTGCATATTTGGCTAGAATTTGTGACATTTTAATTTTAAACAAGTGTTTATCATTGACATACATATATGTCCACAATTTCTCGGAATTAAGTCATTCCAAGAAATTGTTAAATAGAGACTACAAACTATTAATATTGTACGCGTAAAAATAAGTATTTCAAATGTTCAGTTGACAATTTCTCTAGAGTTTACAATCTCTCAAGATAATTTATAATCTTACGGATCTTGCCATTTTCCGGTGACATATTATAACACAAAAAATAACAAGTTACTAATTTCACCAAGTAAACAAAACCTACGACTAATATCATTATTCTTGCATGATGATGGTGATGAGGGTATGATCGCACTAAAAAAAATTGAAATCAATATAATTCCAGAACCCGTGGAAAATACTAAACCAACACTATTTCAAGCTCAAAGAATAAGATTGCACATCGCCTTAAAACGTACAGAATAGAATATTGCCGTAATAAAGACGCTCCAGACGGACGTGAGTGGATGCACGCGAACGCGCGTCCTTATCGCGGGCGAATAAAAACCCGCGATGTACCATTTTAATGTTTGCCCCTTCCTTCGACCGTTCGGCAGTAATGTGCTGTAGTGTTGCGACTATTATCGATGTCGCAGTCGGTATTGGATGGATTCAATTTTCAGGGGAGGTATAATTATGTCACTAAATTGGCATAAACATCGGAGTAATGGTGTAGCTCACAAATTTGTGATTTTTAACTTTCATTTTATCATTTAAACTTTTGATTTATTTTTAAATATGAAGCAGATTTTATTTCGGTTGTGCCAGAAAGTATGATCAAACTGTGCTATGAGTATATTTTACTAACTGTTCTTATTTTCCAAAAGTGGGCGAAAAAAGGAATGAAAAAGCGAAAACGGAACAAATCGATTGAATGGTTGAAAGTCAAGAACTAGTTAGTCTAAACGAACTCTGAATAGTGTAACCGCTTTCTTTACCTTGAGGTCTTTTTTTATTGAATGGGAAAGCATCAAATGACTCCTTTCGCCCTGGGCGGAGCGGAAGGGAGTTACAAGCTCTGACTAAAACCCAATAATACCCTTTGTGATCCAGACAAATTCCGCAACCCTGGAAGTCACTGGCCCTAGCGGGACCCGGGCTTGCAGTGTGATTCTGTAAACCCAACACCGTTTAAGCCTAGATGTAGTGAACATGAAGTGAGCTGTCAAGCCATACAAACAAGATGGAATGGCAGTTCACTTCTTGCTAACTACACCTAAGTTTACACGGTTACATTTTGACAGAATAGGCCGGTAGGTCCTTATCGGAGGGTGAGCCGCCCATCGCTCGCCGTCCGCAGGGCCGCGCCTATTGTGTCTGGTAATCGCCCTGCGACTCCCGACGCCCGGGGCGTCTTCGTCTATTGATCCTTTTTCTTCTTTAGCTGCTGGGGCGTGAGGATTGCTTCTCCTTCACGCGTCCCGGCTCCTCCTTTGCTTGCATTACTGTTTCGCCGGGCGCGAAAGGTCGCCACCACAAATTGCCTCTTCGAGGACACGGCGGTGCTCCGCCCAAGCAGGGCAGACCTCAACCGTATGCTCCACCGTGTCCTTCGGGCGATCCACACAAAGATGACACCCAGGCGTGTCCTCCCGCCGAATCTGAAACAGGTACCTTCCGTAACAAACGTGTCCGGTGAGTGTCCTGCTTCAGGCGAAAGGTGAAGACGCCGTGACGTCTCTTTAGCCACCTCCATCATCACCCTAGAATCATTTGCATTACAACTACCCAGTTGTGATTAACGATGTGATTAATAAGTCAACTGCTTACTTGTGATTAAGAATTATGATATTTTTGGACAAGTACCTGCTAGTCCCGTAAATACACACTCACAATATACAGAGTAGATTACAATAGAACGGAAGCGGGTATTTTGAAAATATAAATAAAACAAATTGATTGTATTTACCCAGTTACTGAGTTTTTGAGGTTATGTAGGCAGTCACTTCATGTAAAATACTGACGGTCGACTGACAGCTCACTCCGTGATCACGTGACATCTTGATTATATGGGTTGACAGCTCACCTCGTAATCACTTCACCCAAGCCTTCACTTCGACATGTTTACAGAACCGGCCGGGCGGCCGGCTGGTATTGATACGGTCAGACTAGAAGCCGACCACAAGATAATTGAGAATAAGTTAGGCAGATTGATTTAATTTTATACAAAAAAGGATGATTATTAAATATTAACGTTATATCTCATCCCATCCCTATCCTGAAACATGTATAAGCAATTTATGTTAGCGCAGATATGCTTTAATAAAAGCAACTCTTATTGACTGTACATATTTCAGGATTTACGTTATGATCTGATTTTTTTCAGCTCATTTTATTTTCATTTCAGTGCTAGCAATAGCAGTGCGGAAAAAATAAGAGGACTTAGTATTCTTAGGACTTGATTGCGCAAACCAGATTTATCTTTTAACTCAGTTAGTTACAATTTATTTTTATTAGTTTAAATAAATCAAATATTTCATAATGAATGACCCCGGGATAAAACTAACTCAGAGTTAAAAAATAACTCTGGTTTGCGCAAGCGGGCTTGTGTGAGGTCCTTAGCTAATTTTTCTTTCAGGAGTAACTCAAACGTAAGTCACCGAAATTACGTCGTGATAAATCGACGTGTAAAAAAAATGTCTTTTCTGGACGCATTTTGAACGACGGAAATTCCGCCAACTTACGGGCCACACGAAAAACACTGTTTGTTTATCTGCTTGCCAAGCAAATCTTCCAACAGTGCAAGACGCAGCGTCGTTAGTTGACGTAGCCGAGTAAATAACCACTGTGTAGTGCAAGCATTAGCTGACTCGCATCTGAATACAATTAATGCGGCCATCTTGTCAACGTTAACGCATAATTTGCAGCGAGTGATTGCTTTGTGTTTAGATTTGACATGAAAATACAAATCGAGGGGTGGATTGACGAAAATTTCATAACATCACAAAAATGAGTACTTATCATTTTTGTGATGTTATGAAATTTTCGTTAATCTAAGATGACTTTCGATTATTTATGATTTCTTATGTTTCACTCATATTAAATATCAATTTCGACACGGGGCTCACACTAAAGTTTTTTAGAACAGGCCAGTAAGAAAAGCAGTCGATGAAAAATTTATTTAAATTTTGAATTGGGAACTCTTTGATCATGTGTAATAAATATATAAGATATTTTTGTTTTTACAAATTGGCGGTAATCTAAAAAGTGTCTATCGTGCGTCAAAGTAGATTTGACTAGAGAAAATTTTGACTTGAAAAATGACGGAGGTGACGCGAATGCTGTATATGACATCGTTACAGGTGACGAAAGCTGGATATATTGTTACAAACCCGAAACCAAAAGACAATCTGCGCAATGGATATTTCCATTCGAAGATTCGCCATCAAAAGTAAAGAAGGGTAGAAGCCAAGGGAAAAGATGACAGCCTCATTCTTTGGATAGAAGGGTCATTTCGCAACAATTGCGCTAGAAGATAAAATTACTGTTACTGCAGATTGGTATGTCAGTCATTGTTTACTTGTCTTGGAAAATATTAGGCAACAGCGCCCAAGAAGCAGGATCCTCCCCCACCACGACAACGCTCCAGCTCACTCCGCCAGACAAGCTATTGAATATATTTTGTCTATCGAATGTGTGGAGTTAGTGAGTCATCCTCCTTACAGTCCCGACCTGAAACCTTAAAAATTGTATTTATTTTCAAAAATAAAAGATAAACTTAGAGGAATTCGTTTTATGAAACCTGAAGATGCCATGGCTGCGTTTGAAAAAGGCGTGGAAGAGATCTCTAAAGAAGAGCGGGCCCACTGCTTCAGTCAGTTCCAATTCCATCTCATGCGACGGTACTTAGAAAAGAACGGAGACTCTTCCGAAAAGCAATTTAAATATTGACCGGCTTCTACATCGTTCCGTTATTTTCTAAAAACCTTCAGTGTGACCCACGTAAATGTCAATTGGAGTGTGAATGAAGAGTAAGACATCATACTCAATGTCAGAAAATTTTCGAAAAATGCAGTTAAGAGAAAAATCGAATAGCGAAAGATAAACCAAGTACAATGACCAACGATAAAAAATTTAACAATTAATTCGGATTATGATTAATTTTTGTATCCGCTCCCACCATTATCAGAACTTTGGTTATAACAAAAGATATAAACAATACAGGCAATTAATTGAGCCGTTAAAAAAACTTGGGCAAGTATTGAATGGGGGTATTGTATCCAAGTTATTGAAAGCTACTTTTTGTAAGGAGCGACAAGGGAAAGCACTTGGTTCCCGCTTGTTGTTCGCTGGATATCGATTCAGTTATGAATGTACAATGTAAAATTCATAATGATGGCGATGAGAGCGTGGTTTCCTCCTCGCTCAACTCGGGATAAAATATACAATGCGTTTGTTTCTAATCTGGCCGTAAGAGTAACGGCACAAGGTTTATTGCTGTGACGGATGTTCCTTTTGATTATGCCCTGCCAGGCTTATGGGAAGGATCTTCGTAGAATTTTTTTGAAGATCTTAAGTTCATGCGTATTTTTTTCCGTGTGTTACTGATGACACCGTTTTATTGGATCGATACAGGGACCGATTTCTCTATAGTAAGGTTTATTGAAGAAAACTTTTACCTGAAAAATATGACGGTTTGCGAGTATAGAAGAAACATTTTAACATATGACTTCTTTGATGTCCGTTTTGAGCGGATGTGACGCATATTTGACCTTTTTTGTACCCGACTACGGCTATGCAAAAAGAAAGGTTATGATTTTGACTGGTATATGTTTGTATTTTCTCTACTTAATACTTTATGTCATACCTGGCGCAAATAAACACACTTTGTGTTATTTTATCTGAACATTGAAAAATCAGACCATCTCTGTGTTTTTATACGACATTCCATTTTATCTACCCATAGATTTCTTGTAATTCGTTGTATAACTAGATTATTGTACAATAAAGCATAATCTAATCTAATCGATTTATATAAACAAGTAACCTGGTAGGTAAATGGTTTCTCACTTTACTCCATCACTTTGTACGTATTACTTACTGAGTTTGGAGGTCACAAAATCGTAAGTTTCTTAAAAAGACTTGAAGTTATAAATGGTTATTGTAAGTAAAAGAGAAAGCTTTATCACAAGTTCACAGTTCTCGTTTATTTCTACTTCGTATTAACAATCGCGTTTGTCGCCGCTACCAACTGACTCGATAAGATTCGGCGCCCCATTCATGCTACGAAGAGAATTTATTCTGATTATTCTGAAGTCGCATTAGGGTTAACTGAAAATTGTTTTCAGATTTTTTATAGACACAAGCTATTTATTTATTTATGTAAAGAAAGGCCGCTTATCTTAAATACTTGCCGGTAGCACCGTAGAGGAGCCGTAGAGATGATAGTCAGACGTTGATGTAGTGTGGTAAATAGTGAATTTAGAATTGAATGTAAGAAATAACTTCCACCTGGAATAAATGAAAATTTTGTTTTTTTGTTACAGTTCAGTTACAGATAATGTTACTTAAAATTTTGTAGGAATATTTTTATATAAAACTTTCGTTTACAGAGTAATGACATTTTGTCTTTGTTTCATAGATGTTAAAGTAGAAAGAATAGCCCATATTAATGTTTATTTAAACATAAAGTACAGAAGTGGCACATTGGTGGACTTAATGCAACAAGCCATTCTCTACCAATAAACCTTTGGGTAAGAGAACTTAAAAGCTGCAAGGATAAAGTGGTACTAAGCAGACTGTGTCTGCTGGGCGCCGTTTAAGCTGTGGGCCCTTGTATCGTAAGACTGGAGCATTGGTACAGCTCAACGGGGTCTTGGCAGTTCGAGAAGAAGATGGCGCGTAGCCCGTAAAAGGCTTCCTTAAGTATTGGCGAGATGAAGCACAATACCGAGAGAAATGGAAGGAATGGAGGAGGCCTTTGCTCAGAAGTAGGGCAGTTCAGGCTGGTTAAAAAAGTTCTTTTGATTTTATGTCCTAACCGACGCGAATGCAATGCCCCAAAGATTTCTGTAGACTTTTTTTTAAATACCATAATCTGATTTTTTTATCAACCTACTTTCTTCCCACAACTAGTCAAATTTCTTAAACTTATCACGAAAATGTTCATTTGTAAAAATGAACATTTAAAATTAAAACTCTGTTTCAGGAATGACATGCTAAGTTTTTTTCACAAATCGTGTATTACGATCCTTACCCAAAAGTCTTGAAACCAGTTTCCTTCATCGAATCGTTCTGGGAGCGGTTGATGTATATTAATTATACCCAGTGACGGTTGAACAACCTGCGATAAAAGCAACCAACATTAGTAACCGAATTTAGGTTCACGGAAACATTATTTATGGAATATGAAATACAAAATTATTGGAATTTAGTTCTAGTTTCCATAAAACAGTTAATGCTTGCTTGAAGAAATCCATAGAGGGTCAATTAATATGTGGTTTCGCTCGCGTTAAATTGAGTTTCAAATTCAAATTATTTATTTGTAAAACCTGAAATTACAATAAGATCTTATGGTATTGTACCTATTGCAATACAATACGATCTTATTCTAATGTCAGGATCGCTATGTTTAACCTAATAGGGATACAAATTTTGGATACATTTAATTCTTATTTTCAATACTTATTATTTTCTTAATGTAAATTATTATTGCAGTTTAATTATATATTATTATTACCATTAAATAGGATTGAGCTTAAATAAATCGAACATTTGACTCACATAAGGATATACCTAATTATTATGTATTTAAATTATCTTTTAGGAATTCACCAATGGAATAAAACGCTTTTTGAACCATAAAGCCTGTTAGCATTCTTTTGAATTTGTTAACATCATTCTCAGCTCTTATAGTCGTGGATCATATTTTAAATTATTGGAGCCAAAATCATAGAAAGAAAGAATAAGAGTTTATTTGCGCCGAACATTGGTTTATTAACAAATCGGTTCAGCAATTTAGGCGTAACAAACAAACTCATTTTCACATTTATCGTTACTAGCTAAAGTAATCAAATAAAACTGAAATTTTTGTTTGTTTGTTTGTTCGGATTTGGAACATTATTTTTTTTCTACATGATAGCCAAATTCTTTAGAAAGGCTATGGTTATACGAGAACGGGAAATTCCTACGGGAACGGGAAAAAACGGGATATGCGCGAACGAAGTTGCGCGCAAAAGCTAGTAATATTATAAGTTAGAAAGTTAGGATTTTGTAGGTATTGTACTAATAAATACAAGAAGCACAGTTTACTATATGAAACTTAACACTTATCCAGCATATTTATAATAAATCAGCTTTGACTTTGTAAAGAAGCCTGCATCAGGTTAATAAAGACTGCATATGAAAATAATACACAAGAATAAAAATACAACATTTTCAACCGAATGCAAAATGACAGTTTTAAAATTACTAGTCATAATATTTTACACAACGCTACATAAAATTAAATAAAGCGAAAATGTCCCCGGATGTTTTCGTAGAAACGGTACAAATATTACGATTTCACGTATGCAAAATGGAATATGGTGGCCTTAGATTTTTTTATTTATATCGCGTAGGAACTCCTTAAGGAGGCTATACAATAAATTTTGTAAAAGGGTTCCGTAAGGGGTCCTATTGGTTAGCAGAGGCCGCTTGTTGCCGGCTATTGATAAATTGCCGCAAAAATTGCCCGCCATTATATTTTTTCTTTCGGCGGTGCCCTGGGGTTAAGTTCATGTTTGATGGAATTTTGAAGAGCGTTATTTGGCCATTTTTATTGTAAGGCTTTTTTTTAACAAATAACAATGGTGAAAGAAAATAGGTAAATTCATTAATTTTAGGGAGTACTTATACTGTACAAATAATCCGCCGAAAACGGACGACCGAAAAAAATTGTCACACAAGCGACAAATTCCCCATTTAGGTTGTAAAAAACAATAATCCCCGATTCACTCGTACACAGTGCTTTATAGGTTAATTTAGGCAAAAATCCAATTCCACTGGCAACCCTACGGGCGAATAAATATTAAATACAGTTTAAATGAGGAGTCCGAACGGTCATCACCATTCATGGGATATTCGTAGCTCATAAACTGTACTTTTATAAGGAAATATAAAATGTTGTACCCGCGTCCTTTTTTGCTTTTAGGGGATAAAAGAGTCACGTTTCTGAAAAGAAACCGACACTCGTCCTTTTGATGGTGGTCAATGAGTAGGTAGCTATGGACGTGTATGAGATGAAATTATGATCTTTTTGTCAAAGAAAGGAAACGTGGGGCAATAGAATCGAAATGTGGCCGACTCCAGTTTCTATACTTTCCTTTCACTTTTAAAAATATAAACTATGTATACAGCTGTTTTGCTATAATTTTTCAAAAGAAATATGTAATGGCAGGAAATAAATGAATGTAAAAATGCTAGTTCAAATGTTTAATGCCTACTAGTTCTATGTTCCCGTCATTGTTATCTTTAAGTTACTAAGCTTGCTAATCAGCTTATCTCCTGCTGTTTCTAAGAAGACTAAAAAAAAAACACTCCTCAGCACACATTCAATCAACCACTGAATTCAATTGAATCCATTAACATACGAGTAATGGAAACTGGAATACGTAAACGAAAGATTGTAATTACTTAGCAACGATGTAACACCCACAAACCAGGTTTTTATTAAAATCACGACAGGGCGGAAATATAGAATACTAATCTAATGTAGATTACTCATTATATTCTCCCTGACAAATTGAAAAACTTTATAGGATCTCTGAATGAGCAGTTCTGTAGCCTTTAGCAATTAACGAAACTTGACGGCCAGACTAAAATAAAGAAAAATATTGACTCTAATTACGCGAATAAGTGGAGAGTGATTCAACTCGCCTTGTTTTGGAGCCAAAGTACATAGAAACAAAGAAATGGCATGTTGACAAAGATAGGATTAGTGAAGACGACAAGCTGTGACAAGATTCAAGATGGGGTTCCCCCAAACAGGTCCTTGACTGCGGTGATCAATGGTGCAAGTACCCTTGATTCGATGTTTTGATATACATGATAAATCCTTTCCAAATACACTCGAATAATAACTGAAGTTATTCTCTGAACCAGAGTGATGTAGTTAACCATGTCAAAAACAGGAACATCGGTCCCGTACCTGTAAAGTTTTGAAAACTCACCCGTCTAAATCTGACGAAGATTAAGACGGTCTGCCTCGAGAGGACCTGATAATAGGACTCAAGCCAAGGAAAGATACCTACTAAAAAGTACACTGCAACATCGTTCAAAGGGTCACGTGTCCATAATTATGAATTCCCGGACTCAGATTCCCGGGATTTACAAATTCTCGCTCTCTGCATTGTTTGCTTTGGACGGAATTGCGCGTACCCTTGTCAGACTATTTCTTGACGTTCGTAGGTATGATAAGGGGTAGTTCACAATAGTTTGATGAACAGTTATTGTGTTAATTTAGAGTGGACGGAAATGTTGAATACTAAGGGTATTGTTTTTGGTTCCTTGACTCTGAAATGGTGTTTAGTTTCTTCAAAGTTATGATAAAAGAAAATTGTGAATCAGGAATAGCATTGGTATAAGTATAGGCTTTGGGGAATATATGTAAGGCTTGCAACCACAAGCAACCACAAGCAACCAGCGTCACTATTTTCACTGACCGATTTGACAGTTCACAAGTGTCTGTAAATATTTGATTCGAAATATATCTTTGATTTCAGAGTTACTTTTGCATGTTCACCCACAAAAACAAAACATCAAGTTTATTTATGCAAAGATTCACGGTAAACGTCCAGACAAGAAATTTAAACGTAGGATTTTAAACGCGGGATTAACGCCTCGGAATGTAGGGGATTCGTGCTGGATTCCCTAATTTATACATTTTTGGGCTCATCCTAAGATAGCTTTATGATAATGGCCGTGATTATACTCAAAGCTTAGAATCTTAAGTGTCCGTTCGACGCTGGATATTGACTTGTTATTATTATTCAAGTCTTGGTTACTTCTAAAAAGAGCACTCAATTTTGACTATAAAACGATAGCCATTTTCTTTCTGCCTGTAAAATCGCGGCCATACTTGAGGTGTAAATATATTGCGTAACTTACATAAAGTAAACAGGCTTGCTTTAACAGGGAAATCAGTGAATCAAATTCTTCCATGATACTTCAGAGATTGTAAGCGCAATACAATAGTATGATAGTGGAGAAAGCACCTAGATCCTATAACACAGTTTAATTCCTAGCGAAAGGCTCTGCTCTTCACTGAAACACACTTTAGTAATCTGCCATATGTATCTATGTAGTAGAATTTAAGATAATATGTTCTCATTTTTGATTTTGAATCAATTGAAATTGAATTGTAAACCAGCTATAACCTCCTGAAGACAGATCTCAAAGAGATCATGTTTTTCATCTGTCAATAGATTCCGCACATGTGGCTCGAAATGAACAGTCTTCAAAGAGATTTTATTTCAGCACCTACCTACCACGCTTTGGCATGTTAGCACAATACCATCCTGAATCCAGTGAATCCAAGCTATACTACAACATAATAAAAGTCGCAAGCGACTAATATAAAGATTTACGACGTGTCGAGTGCCAGGATAAGTTTAATTCTCGTAGTGCAGTCTACCATTTAACTTGCCCCTAACTTGATGGTCCCGTAATTCTGGAACATGCTATTATGAAAGCACTCGATACGGCAATCCAAGAATGATGCACGTTTTTCAACGAAGACAGAATATACTAGAATGAAAAAAAAAATGTTCATGAGATCTTGGGTGCTGTATAGTATGCCTTATTATAATATAAGAGTGCTCCAAATATACTCGTTGTGCTTACACCAATACAAATTAAAGTTTATAAAGAATGTTTTAATCAGATTAAAAACACAACTCCCGTGGTCTAAATAGAAGTGTCTGTCCCAAATACTTAAACGTATCAACAGCAGGGTGTCGATGTGGAGCCGAGTCGCAAACCAAGCGCCATCTCCTTTCCTGGCATCTATTCCCCAAAACATGAAGTCAAAGTGTCACTGTCATATACAAAGTTTAAAGCCAGCGACACGAAGAAAGAGACTCGGACATTTTATGATTGCAAGTGTGAGTCTTGGCGTTTAGGTTAACTAACATTTGTGATTTCATTGAGTTGAGTACAAATTCATAAACATATTGTTGATAGTATTTGCTGTACGTAAGTGTTTTTTGGGCTAACGACATTGTTGACATCACGAGAAAACCTGTATGAGGTTGGCACAGCAGCATGGCAATTGGTACAAGAAAAGGGAGATTATAAACTGCAGCGAAATCGAAGCGAAATGTGGGTGATGATGACGAAGTATTTTATCGAACCCAAATTGTATTCGTGATATTTGCCCATATGTATGATACTCCTACTATATGGAAAATCATATTATTATAGAAGGGATCCAAATCCGATTTAATTTTAGTCGTTAAAAACAAAACTATCAAACAAAAACAAAAAGCTATCAAATATGCTACCGATATCAAACTGTTGTGTTGTTTGTGAAAACAAAATATTCCTACTTCATAGAAATAGATGGAAAATCATGATACATTTTTTTTTCATAATATCGGAATGGCAGATTTCAGTGGAACTAGCTTTTAATTAAATATTCTATGTTTCAGTTACTAAAATTAAATTATAGCTTTTATTTTAGCAAGGATGGTGAGGCACGAACAAACATCCATTGGGATACTCGTATATCCATCGTTGATAAGCTGAAAACTTAGAAGTGTTTCTTTAGTTTGTATATTGCAACTTATTTATACTGTCCTTGAATCATGAAAGTAGAAATAATCGTGATGATAGATATTCACTGCCCTACGTTCAATGTCATTATGCCTGACAAACTTCAAAACCACTCGACACTGCGTCAAAGACAAGAATAGGGTCCACCGCTAACGAATTCAAGCCACGTGGCAATATAGTTAATTGAAACGAGTGAAGCCGGGTGAGCAACAAGTGCGTAAATTAAACCTTACTATAAATGCTTATCTCTGACGTCTTGGATCCATACTGCAAGAGGATTTACTTTATCGTAATGTCTCTTGTTTATAGCGTGAACAGGAGTCATGGTTGGTATTAGTTGCGGCGATGCTTAGCAGAAGTTTCTGTTCAACAGCAATGGACTTGTTTTGGTTAAATGATGATGGTGATTGTTCAGTTTACATCTGGAATTCGTTAGTAGCAGCCCGGAATCTAGATTTGTGCTCGAGTGATTACAATAGACTCGCCTCTTTTTGCTTGGGACTTACATAATTATAACTGGAGAAATGAGGGTGCACTATAAGTACACTACGTAACGCTTCGGGAAATACAGGTGGGATATTATGTATATGTTTTGATAAAGACTGGAGAGGTCAGGAAATATGTGTTTTGCGATGTAAGTACTGAACGAAAAAGCTCAAAAAACTTCTATAGGAGGATAAGGGATGGTGGTTAAATGAGGCAACATTGTTGACTTCATAAAATTATCACCAGAACATAAAATATGGCGACTATGGGATATACGTCTTTTAAAAAAAAAAATATAATATGGTCAAGAGCGTTCAACATGGCCGTTTTATTATAAAGTAAAACAAATATAATGACTATGTATTGAACTGAAGTATTCAACTAAGTATAATGGCCCACTATTGCCCATCCAAATCTTAACAACTTATTATATGTATGTATTACTGTAATTTTCTACATAAAAAGCCTTGAATATAACTTTATTATTGATTGTATCACAAAACATTAGTTTTATAAATATACACATTCGTTATTTTTGTGAACAATTTCTCAAATATTTGTATGCCAGTAAATGGCAAAACATGTTAGATCATGATACTAAAAATAAGACCTTAAATGTACCATGTTTTAAATGCAAATAAAATATTCTTATTCTTATATGGCGGTGCGGTTTGTGTCGACGTGTCAAAATTCGATAAACAAAGTGGAATGTGTAAAAAGTGCCTATGTATGAATGTCGTGGATTCAGGGCAACAACGCTATTCTTAAGAGACATTGCATTTGCTTTTAAAGAAGTAACGTATTGTTGGAAAAGGAACCATTACTATGAAAAATGAATATTTTGACTTAAGAGTTCGGAAGCCGCAGGCCCCGGCGGCTACTGCGCCAAAGTAGTCCAGTACATAATATTGACAGTGTCATTTTTGATTTTTGGTCTTGCCTATGCACAAAAAGAATAGTGCGCTGGTGTGTGCTTTGGACTCGCTGCTGCAAAACATCTTCGAAAGCAGCGAGAGCCTCGTTGATACGCACTCAATCCTGTATTGCGGGGCTGTTGCGGCATGTCGTATAGCAAACGTAAAGTTTCCTGGGTGTGACGAAGCTATACGACCAAAGCCAGCTGCACCAGCCTGGCAGCGCAGGATCGAGCGGCGTATCGATGAGACTAGGGCACTCATCGGCAAACTATACTGCTTCAGGGAGGGCAATACACGACCACGTGTGATGCGCTTTGTGAGGCGGGCGTTTTCGGGGACTGAAATCAGCCCTCGAGATTTCACGTCCCGTGTCACAGAGCGCATTGACTTCCTGAAGCAGAAAGTTTGTGCATGGGCAAGCCGTATTCGGCGGTACAAGCGGCGGGTTGATCGATACTCGCAGAATCGCATGTTCCAGAGCGATGAGAGGTGGGTATACAGAGCTTGGGAGCGACCTGAACAAAGTGTGACAGACGTGTGCCGCCCGGATGATGTCGCCACGAGTATATTCTGGCGCAGCATCTGGTCGGTGTCCATCTGTCACGCTGAAGGTGGCTGGATGCGCGATGTCGAGCGCGTGTGCGAAGCTATACCACAAATGGAAAAAATTACCATAACAACATTGGATGTAGCCAAAGCAGTCCGTCCGTTACCGAATTGGAAATCTCCTGGACCGGACGGACTGCACAACTTCTGGCTTAAGTGGTATAGCAGCTCACACGCGCTCCTGGCATCTCAATTCCAGTCATCCTTAGATTCTGGGTCGCTACCACAGTTTCTAACAACTGGCGTTACCCACCTGCTCCATAAGACAGGTAGTCCCACGGAATCCAAGAATTATAGACCGATTACTTGTTTGTCGACGGTCTATAAACTTCTTACATCCATCCTGAGAGCGAAAATTAATGAGCACATTGAGAGTAACTTAATTATGTCCGCCTCTCAGAATGGATGTAGGAAGGGGTCCCGCGGCACTAAGGAGCTACTCCTCATAGACATGGCCATAAGCCAACAGGTTCGTCGATCCCGCAAGGATCTGTCGACATGTTGGATAGATTACAAGAAGGCCTATGATTCTGTGCCACATACATGGCTCATGAAGGTGTTGGAGTTGTACAAAATAGACGCAACTCTACGCACCTTCCTTGAGTCATGTATGAGGCAATGGAAAACAGTCCTTCGCTATCCAGGATGTCGACCGATCCAAGGGAGTGATGAGGCTGTATGGATTAAACGGGGAATATTTCAGGGCGACAGTTTGAGTCCACTTTGGTTTTGCTTAGCTCTGAATCCTCTAAGCACACTGCTGGAGGATTCAGGCCTAGGCTATCGGTTGAGAAGAGGTGGTCAGGCCATATCTCACCTTCTTTACATGGATGATCTGAAACTCTTTGCACCCAACAATTTGCGACTGATGGAGCTACTAAAGGTAACTGAAACCTTCAGTAGTGCCATCAGGATGGAATTTGGTGTGGACAAATGTGCAGTCATGCATGTAAAGAAAGGGGAGATTATGGAATCTGAGGGAATTCACCTCTCGGATTCCATACAGGTTAGATCCCCCAGCTCAACCGAAACCTACAAGTATTTGGGTATGTTGGAAGCGTTGGGCATTAACGGTACTGACATGAAGCAATCGCTGAGGGAGCGCTTCTTGGGCCGCCTGAAAAAGGTTTTAAACAGCCTTTTGTCGGGCGGAAATAAGGTGCGCGCCTTCAACGGTTGGGTCATGCCGGTATTAATGTACACTTTCGGCATACTCAAATGGACTCAAACCGAACTCGACGCCCTGGATAGAAGGGTCCGTACACTGCTGACCGCAAACCGGATGCATCACCCACGATCGTCGGTGATGAGACTGTACATCCCGCGGAAGTGTGGAGGTCGAGGCTTTTTAAATGCTAAGACTCTCCACAACCGCGAGATGTGCAGTCTCAGAGAATATTTTCTCAAAGCCGATGTGGGTATGCACCGAGATGTGGTCGCAGTGGACAAGGGACTCACCCCGTTGTCCATGGCTAAAGAGAACTGGCGCACACCTGTGATACTTACTACAGATGACCGCAAGGAGGTATGGAAAGGTTCACGGGCGCTTCTATCGGGCTCTTCATGGGTCCGATGTAGATTTCTCAGCGTCTGTGGCCTGGCTACGTTTCGGAGATCTCTTCGGGGAAACCGAAGGTTTTGTCTGTGCGATTATGGACGAAGTTATCTTGACGAATAACTACCGGAGACATATTATGAAGGACGGGACGGTTGACATGTGTCGGGCATGCCACCGTCCGGGTGAGTCCATCAGACATATTATCTCTGGTTGTTCTCGTCTGGCTAACGGCGAGTACTTGCACAGGCATAACCAAGTGGCCAGGATTATCCATCAGCAACTTGCTTTGAAATACAATCTTGTGGATTCTGAGGTACCGTATTACAAGTATGTGCCCGACCCAGTTCTCGAAAATGACCATGTCACGTTGTACTGGGATCGGTCTATCATCACTGATAGGACTATTGTTGCCAATAAGCCGGATATCGTGGTGATAGACCGATTAGCGCGCCGCACAATGATAATCGATGTTACCATCCCACATGACGAGAACCTCGTGAAGGCTGAGAAAGAGAAACAAATCAAGTATCTCGACTTGGCACACGAGGTTGTCGACATGTGGAATGTGGAATCGGCTGTCATTGTGCCGATTGTCGTTACAGCCAATGGCCTGATGGCCAAAAGCTTCGACGACCATCTGTCGAAGTTGGCGTTACGCAGTTGGGTAAAGGGCCTGATACAGAAGGCAGTACTCCTCGATACGGCTCGTATTGTGAGGAGGTTCCTTTCTCTGGAACCCTAACCACCGGTAGCTTGGACTCTGCTCCCGACACCGGCGGACTACTACTTTTTATATTTTTAAATGTTTTTTTTTTAATTTTTTAATGTTTTTTTTAAAGAAATATTTAAAAATGTAAATTAGTATGTAAGGAAAATAAATAAAGAGAATAATAATAATAATAATCTGTGGCTCGACTGTCAACCAAGTGACACAAATTTTTTCACTCCCAATTTTATCAATTTTAAATACCAATAAATCAGTCAATTAATCAAATCAAAATGGCAATAACAAAGAAAAAAAAGCACATAAGACTGTAATAGTATGTACATATGTTCCAACAATGAAGAAAACCGAAGAACAATGAAAAAATATGTTGACTAGAGCCGCAGCTCGACAAGCACGCCTACCACCTCCGGCCTCATCGCTCAGCTCCGCCTCGCCGCCGCCGGAACCCAGCCCCACCGTGAGTGCTGTGATATCGGCCGTGGCAGTTGCGTCGAGCTCGAGTGAAGAGTACTTCTCGCCGCCCACGTCGCCACTACCTGCACGTCGACGAAGAGGACGCCGGCCGCCGGACGGCTTAGGACCTCGAGGCCCACCGGCCTCTGATAGGGTCCCAGCTCCCGGTGGAAGTGTGCAGCGCATGCGATGGACGCAAACCATCAATGAAAACGTCATGCGCTCATACTATGGGGCTACAGAGGGGGGAACTAACTTGACTGCGTACCGTGGTCGGATGCTCTCTCTGTTTCAGGTGCTTGAGCCAGCTGTCAACTTATCAGCCCAACGACTATCGGATCAGGTGCGGGTCATCCTGCGTAACCGTATGTTGGATGACGCCGTACTTGATAGACTGCGTCTGGAATCACGGAGTGGCCGTGTCTCACCTGCTTCGCCACCGGCCGCGGTGCAAATACAATCTAGTGATTCACCGCGACCGCACAACGTCGGTGAAGATGATGATGATGGGGCTATATCCGTGAGTACCCATTGCAATGAGCGATTGAGGAGCGCTTTGGAGGATGCTTTCCGAGAGTATCGCTCCACACCGCCTGAGCTTAGACCCCGTCTACCTCGTTTGCCCATGCATAATAAAAATAAGGCGCTGGTGTGTGCTCTAGATTCGCAGCTCACAAATTGTTTTGATAGCAGCGAAGACCTTGCCGATACCCACTCGATCTTGTACTGTGCGGCTGCAGCGGCATGTCGTGTAGCTCATGTCAAATTTCCCAAAAGTGACAGAGCTACACGACCAGCTGTACTAGCTTGGCAGTGCAGGATCGAGCGTCGTATCGGTGAGGCTAGAGCACTCATCGGCAAACTTATCTGCTTCAGGGAGGGCAACACTCGCCGTAGAGTGATGCGCTTTGTGAGGCGGGCGTTCTCGGGGACTGATACTAGTCCTCGGGATTATCTAACCCGCGTCACAGAGCGTATCGACTTCCTGAAGCAGAAAATCTATGCATGGGCAAACCGTATACGTCGGTACAAGCGGCGAGTGGAGCGATACACTCAGAATCGCACATTCCAAAGCAATGAGAGGTGGGTTTATAGGGCTTGGGAGCGACCGGACCAAGGTGTGACTGATACGCGCCTACCGGATGATGACGTCATGTGTTCATTCTGGCGCAACATCTAGTCGGTGCCTGTCAGTCACACCGAGGGTGATTGGACTCGGGAGGTTGAGCGCGCGTGCGATCCGATACCAGAAATGGGGGCAATTACCATCAGCCCCCAAGATGTAGCTCGTGCAGTCCGTCCGTTGCCTAACTGGAAATCTCCAGGGCCGGACGGACTGCACAATTTTTGGATCAAATGGTTCAAAAGATCGCACGCTCGCTTGGCATCTCAATTCCAGTCTGCCTTAGAGTCAGGGTCGCTGCCCCAGTTCCTAACTACAGGAATAACCCACCTGCTCTATAAATCAGGTAGTACCGCGGAGCCTCAGGATTATAGACCAATCACGTGTTTACCGACGGTCTATAAAGTTCTTACATCCATTTTGAGAGCAAAGATTAACAGTCACATTGAAACTAATTCAATAATGTCTGCCTCTCAGAATGGATGTAGGAACCGGTCCCGCGGTACTAAGGAGCTGCTCCTCATGGATATTGCCATTAGTCAACAGGTTCGTCGTTCCCGAAGGGATCTGTCGACATGCTGGATAGATTACAAGAAGGCCTATGACTCGGTGCCACATACATGGCTCATGAGGGTGCTGGAGCTGTATAAAGTAGATGCAGTTCTACGCACCTTCCTGATGTCGTGTATGGGGCAGTGGAGGACGGTCCTTCGCTATCCAGGATGTCGACAGATCCAGGTGAACAGCGACCCGATAAGGATCGAGCGTGGTATATTTCAGGGTGACAGCCTGAGTCCACTGTGGTTTTGTCTGGCCCTCAACCCTCTCAGTACACTGCTGGAAGGTTCGGGTCAAGGCTATCGGTTGAGAAGAGGTGGTCAGGTCATATGTCACCTCCTTTACATGGATGACTTGAAGCTCTTTGCCCCCAACAACTTGCAACTGATGAAGCTACTGAAGGTAACAGAAACCTTCAGTAGCGCCATCAGTATGAAATTTGGTGTGGACAAATGTGCGGTCATGCATGTGAAGCGAGGGGAGATTATGGAATCCGTGAGAACCCAACTCTCGGATTCCATAAACCTTAGATCCCTCAGCTCAACCGAAACTTACAAGTATTTGGGTATGTCGGAAGCGTTGGGCATCAATGCTGCTGACGTGAAACAATCGTTGAAGGAGCGCTTCTTTGGCCGCCTGAATAAAGTACTCAACAGTCTTTTATCAGGCGGAAACAAGGTGCGCGCCTTTAACGGTTGGGTCATGCCGGTATTGATGTACTCTTTCGGCATACTCAAATGGACTCAGACGGAACTTGACGCCCTGGATAGGAGGGTGCGCTCACTGCTTACCGCAAATCGGATGCATCACCCACGGTCATCGGTGATGAGGTTGTATATCCCGCGGAAGTGCGGGGGTCGTGGCTTCCTCAATGCTAAGACCCTGCACAACCGCGAGATATGCAACCTTAGGGAGTTCTTCCTAGAGGCCGACGTGGGTATGCATCGTGATGTGGTAGCGGTGGACAAAGGCCTTACTGCGCTCTCCTTGGCTAACGAGAACTGGCGCAAACCTGTGGTATTAGATACTAATGACCGCAGGGAGGTATGGCAGAGCAAGGAGCTTCACGGACGCTTTTACCGGGTCCTACATGGACCTGATGTAGACTTTTTAGCGTCCGTAGCCTGGCTGCGTTTTGGTGACCTCTTCGGGGAAACCGAAGGTTTTGTCTGTGCGATTATGGACGAAGTTATGATGACGAACAACTACCGGAAATATATTGTGAAGGACGGTACGGTTGACATATGTCGGGCATGTCACCGGCCCGGGGAATCCATCCGCCACATTATTTCCGGTTGTTCTAGTCTGGCTAACGGAGACTATTTGCACAGGCACAACCTTGTAGCCAGGATTATCCACCAGCAACTTGCTCTTAAATACAATCTTGTGGAATCGGAGGTACCGTACTATAGGTATGTGCCCGACCCAGTTCTCGAAAATGGCAATTGCACGTTGTATTGGGGTCGGTCTATCATCACTGACAGGACTATTGTTGCCAATAAGCCTGACATAGTGGTGATAGATCGACTAGAGCGTCGCGCAATGATTGTTGATATAGCAGTCCCTCATGACGCGAACCTCGTGAAGTCTGAGAAAGATAAACAAACGAAGTATCTTGACTTGGCTAGCGAGGTTGTCGACATGTGGGATGTGAACACAGCAGTCATTGTGCCGATAGTCGTGACGGCCAATGGCATAATTGCCAAGAGCCTCGACCAACATCTAAAGAGGCCCTCGTTGGGCAGCTGGATCAAGGGCTTGATCCAGAAAGCAGTACTCCTGGACACGGCACGCATAGTTAGGAGGTTCCTCTCTCAGGGGCCCTGACCACCGGTAGCTTGGACCCTGTTCCCGATACCGGTGGGCTACTATTTTTTAAATTTTTAAATATTTTTATATCTCTGTATTTTAATATTTAAAAATGTAATTCATATGTATATACAAATGAATAAAGGAAATAATAATAATAATAAACGTTTATTTCGACCAACATGGATCATAGCACACACATTACACATAATAATTACACATAACAAAATAATAACAAAAACACACACACATAAAAACACGTAAAAATCCAAACATACATATACAACAACTTCATTGGGAATTATGTATTTGACCCGTTTGGAGTTGGGGACACTAGGGCCATGGGGTCCGAGTGCTCATCGAGTTTTTTGTGAAATCAGCAAGCAGTTAGTCGACTCTTCGCGTGACCAGAGGGCTGACCTTTTCTTTGGTCAAAGAATCAGCATTGCCATTCAACGTGGCAGTGCGAACAATGTCCTGGGCACTTTTTCGGTTGACAGCAATGTGGACGATTTTTTCGATGCCCTGTGAGTTTTTCCCCTTTCCTTTTTACTCCGCTTGTATATTTTCTACTAGCCGGTATAAAGTATCTATAAGTTTTTATGTATTTTAAATATTATTATAAAATCAGTTTATAATATTATTATATTAGTTTTCCATAATGTTATTATACAGGTTGTGTATTTTTTCTTTTCAAAATCAACCGGTTCGATTCCTGGCTAGGAATACCGATTTTTCAAAAATCTATTGATGCAGTTTTAGTTTTCATCAAAATCGGGCTCCAGACTCGTTTCAGCGTTTTTCGATATTCCTCATAGTTTCGGATTGGGTCATCTACGCGCACTTTAGGATCTAGTTGTAGATCATTTGATTTTGGAAAAGTACAGTAGATTTGTAACAAAACATCCCAATTCAATATTTACGACAAACGGATCTCCTAAAACTATTCCCCTATCACTTAATACATCCAATTTGCGTATATATAGCGTTGCCGAAATTATGCTGCCCCTAAATTTAGTACTTAATTGATTAACAAAGTTAGGGAAGCTCGCTTTAGGGGAACTCCTATTTCTGGGTCTACGGGTACTGATAACTAGTTTATCTTGCAGTTTTGTATCGGCTACTCTTTTCACTGACTAAGTTCGTTTGAAACAGTGTGAAGTGCTTCGGTATGCTATTAAAACTAGAGTTACGTATGTTTTTAAGAATAGATCCTCATATTACTAATTCTGGTATATAATTTTCAACCATTGTGAGATTCTGGGTAAAAATTTATATGAGAAAAAAAACCGTGTCGTTTTCGAATATAGTGGGCTCAGTTGCTAGTCAAACTGGATTCAGCCACGAGTAGATGGAAGGAAGACTGCGTATTCGACATCAACAGCCCAGTAACTAGGTAACACGATACTTAAACGACTGATAAATGACAGCCGGGACCTACAGCTTACAGTGCTTTCAGAGGAATTATACAGAATCTCTTCTAACTTAACTCAATACATCATCTTCACATAATTCTGCAGCTTGGGCAATCACCATCCTATTTATACCCATGTAACTGTAGACAATGATCTGGATCACCATCTTGGATCTTTAAGTCAAAATCAAAAAAAAAAGTCAAAAATTTAAGGCAACTTGTGAAAAAGGTCAGTGTTTTGACTAATATAACTAAGAATAAGCGGCGAAATAAGTAACACTCATTATAATAACATATAAGCGCATCACACGACCACGTGTGATGACCTTGGTGAGGCGGGCGTTCTCGGGGATTAGAATCAGCCCTCAAGAATACACGTCCCGGGCGCATCGACTTTCTGAAGCCGAAAGTTTGTGCATGGGCAAACCGTATTCGGCGTTATAAGCGGCAGGTTGACCGATACTCACAGAATCGCAAGTTCCAGAGTGACGAAAGGTTAGGTGATATAGAGCTTGGGAGCGACCTGAACAAAATGTGACGGACTCGTGCCGCCCGGATGATGATGCCACGAGTACATTCTGGCGCAGCATCTGGTCGGTGCCCATCTGTCACGCTGAGGGTGGCTGGATGCGCGATGTTGAGCGCGTGTGCGAAACTGCACCACAAATGAAACAAAATACCATAACCGCACTAGATGTAGCCAAAGCAGTCCGTCCGTTACCGAATTGAAAATCTCCTGGACCGGACGGACTGCACAACTTCTAGCTTAAGTGGTATAGCAGCTCACACGCGCTACTGGCATCTCAATTCCAATCATCCTTAGAGTCTGGGTCGCTACCACAGTTTCTAACAACTGGCGTTACTCACCTGTTCCATAAGACAGGTAGTCCCGCGGAACCCAAGATTTATAGGACCGATTACTTGTTTGTCGACGGTCTATAGACTTATTACATCCATTCTGAGAGCAAAACTTAATGAGCACATAGAGAATAACTCAATTATGCCGCCTCTCACAATGAATGTAGGAAGGGGCCCCGCGGCACTAAGGAGCTACTCCTCATAGACATGGCCATAAGCTAATAGGTTCGTCGATCCCGCAACGATCTGTCGACATGTTGGATAGATTACAAGAAAGCCTATGATTCTGTGCCATATACATGGCTCATGAAAGTGCTGGAGTTGTATAAAATAGATGCAACTCGCCTCACCTTTCTTGATTCATGTATGAGGCAATGGAAAACAGTTCTTCGCTATCCAGGGTGTCGACCGATTCAAGGGAATGATGAGCCTGTATGGATTAAACGGGGAATATTTCAGGGCGACAGTATGAGTCCACTTTAGTTTTGCTTAGCTCTGAATCCTCTAAACACACTGCTGGAAGATTTAGGCTTGGGCATCGGTTGGGAAGGGGTGGTCAGGAAACCTTCTTTACATGGATGATCTGAAACTCTTTGCCCCCAACAATTTGCGACTGATGGAGCTCCTGAAGGTAACTGAAAACTTCAGTAGTGCCATCAGGATGGAAATTGGTGTGGACATGTAAAGAAAAAGAAGATTATTGAATCTGAGGGAATTCAACTCTCGGATTCCATAAAGGCTAGACCCCCAGATCGACCGCAACCTACAAGTATGTCGGAAGCATTGGGCATAAATGTTGCTGACATGAATCAATTGCTGGAGGAGCGCTTCTTAGGTTGACTGAAAAACGTGTTCCAAGCTTACAAGGACGACTTTGGATGAGAATGAGTGTGTTTGTAAGTTTGTATTTCAACCAAGTTTTCGTCTAATTTTTCGATATTGCAGGGTATATAAGGTTAACAAATATGAGAACTTTTTTAGAGTGTTCAGAGATTTCCAGGTGCTTGGAGCTTGGCATATCTTTTATCCACAACATCATATGAGGAAAACCTCAGTTTTGGAATTTTTTTCACAGTGTATTGGAGAGTTTCCTCACACCACAAAGAATTATATATTCACCGTCATGTTGAGTAAGGTTCTGAAAGTATTCATCATTGAGAAAGTTGTTTGCTTAAATAGTGGTGCCGTTGAAGGCTTTCTTCCGAAGATACTCGTAAGTATTTTATTTATATGTCCACCTAATTAGGCCATCCATTGTTTTTTAATAAAGTAAATAAATCGCCACATCGGTCTTCTAACATAACGACTTATTTCGGATTTAATTATCCCAGAGAATTTTAGTTTTATGTTAAATGTTTCATTTTACCACACCATGCATCTTAATGAAAGCTAATTCTTCAAGACTATTTTCACGCAGTAGTGATAGCAAGTTTTTGCCTGTCCCAGGTGCCCATCATCAAGTAAAGTTTCTGCATTACCGGGATTGACTGGTCCATCTTACAAGTCACTCACCAGGTTTACAGGTGCATTCATTGTCGTCTGTACTGTTGTCAACGTTGTCAACTTACCCGTCGTTAGCCCAGTTGTCATAATATTTTTAATTCTTTAAATCATTTTATTTGGATGATATATTTGTCTGATTCGATTCGACTCACTACTGCGAACTCAAAACTACTACAACTCAAAACTCGCGAAACTAACGATTAGCAGCCGTATCGTGAGCACGTTCATCCTCTTTGTATACAGGATCCTTGAGTAATACTCGTACAGCCGTATCGCGAGCATTTTGACGTTTCTCTGCAGATCTTTGTGACGTTTGGATCTTGACAGTCTTTTTCTCAATCTTCATTCATTTTCAAGGTCTTCTGGCGTTTTTCGTTTCCGAGGATCAGATTTGTTTCAGCACCTTCATCGACAGTCTTTTAAGTACAGGCCGTTTGCGTAGCTAACTTAGGTGTACTAGATGGAGGAAGATGTCGCAGAACTTAAGGGTGTTCTGTTTGTGTACCAGTTTTTCTGACATGCGAAATTTAAATGGTGCTGACATTACCGCTGTGACAGCTGTGTCGCCAAAACTGAGGGATTGGTATAATCTTCGCGTAAACAGAATGGGTCTCCCAGGTCCAAGGGCCATTGCTTGTACAAATGTCACCGAAAAATTGTAGACTTCGTAAGATTGTAATAAATCTTTATTGGATTATAATTAATATATTATGAAATTATCATTTCAAATATTATACTCGTCTTTATTAAGAAAAAAAAAAAAACGATATTTTTCAATCTTACGAACTCGTCTTAATGATTTTATAAATGCAGCTACTAACATTGTAGCTCTCAAAAATTGGGTTTGTTGAAATATTGTTGAATTATAAATTGCAAAAGCGCGGGGGTGGAGGCAATCACATTATGATTGTGTTTACTTTAACGGTTAAATTAACCGTAATAGGAGCCACATTTAACCCAAAAACTGCCCCAGGAGTGTAAAATTTCTATAATTTCGTTTTTTTTCCATATTTCTTTTTAAATTTAAAATCAACGAAAATTTTAATTGCGGCGCCATATTTATTTTATTTCGGTAGGTATACTTGCGAACAGCATCCATAATGCGAGGGCCAACCATATAAGTAATGCTTATAGTAGAATTGGAGGATAAACTTTGTAGTTAAAAAAAAAATCTCCCATTTATCGATAAACTTCACGGCCCCTTATCTAACCACAAATGTATCTTTTTTTTTAAAGATATTCTACCATTTTACTGTTTCCGGACGTTTTCCTTTACTTATGATCTCTCACTATACCTCATTGGAAAAACTTCTTACCTCCTTAAACACTAATAAACTAGAATTCTGACGTCACGCCACCAGAGTTCTATTACCCCACAGCTGGAAAACGGAGCCAAAACGCTGAAAATTTAATACGTTTCGCGTCTGATTACAAGGTTGAATATTTTAACGCGAACAAAACATTGGTAATTGAAAGGATTAGTTCATAAATACATGATTAGGCTACAAAATCATTAATATTATAGTTTTTCATTATTATAAAATTATGATATTAATATGAATAATACACAACAAAGATGGATTTGCGAAATTTGTTCGAAAGAGTCACCGCGGCTCTGGCAAAGGGCTTTAGAAGGAACACGGATGAGTTTTAGTCAGTAAGGTTCCGTTCCACCCAGAGCGGAAGAAGTAAAAAAGGGGTAAAGATAGAACTGGTTCTGTGGACCGTTGTTAAGTAAGGCACGTTGCTAGAGGGTGAGGAGAACTTTGTAGTTGGATAATATAAAATGCTTCGAAGGGGGGTGTTAGAAATAAAGCAAATACGCACTAAATGATAATACAATTATATTATTGAATACTTATATTTAATTTTTAATGAAATTCATGAAAATGATGTTAATAGCGTTATTTCCCTCAACCGACAATTGCACCAAATATTACTCTCTTTATGGAGTAGTCTCCGAGGAAATTACTCGAGACTGACAGATGCGGAAGTATTACGTAAATTTGGTTATTTTAATGTTTGGAACAGACAGTAAGATATTCAATTCAATATTTCACAATCTTTTGTCTGTATTCAAAAATTTTCTTTTTAAGATGAACTTTAGAAAATGGATTCCTTTACATTGTTAAACCAAAATTAGGTATTATTAGTGGATCCACACGACACCGACTTTAATCTGCTCAGACTTTGAACTCTGAATTAAAAATTCACGCAGACAAATGTCAGTGTGATAGATTTTTTTCATTGAGGGTTCAAAGTCTGCGCAGGCATAAGTCTGTATCGTGTGGACGCACTATTAGTATTAGTACCAACTTACTAGCATTACATAATACGATTCCTCGGTGCTTGGGAAAGTATGTTAAGCCTTTGATGGCAGCTGAGACGCCTGTCATTTGAAGATCTTTGAAAGACAATGCCTAGCCTTTTCCCAACTATATTAGGGTCGGCTTCCAGTCTAACCGGATTCAGCTGAATACCAGTTTTATATAGAGCGGCTGCCTACTAGACCTCCGTAACCCATTAACTGGGTAACACGGTACTTCTTGGCAAGACTGTAGTCAGATTTTCTGGCTTCTGACAATCCGTGACGACTGCCAGAGATCTATAAATGACAACGTGCTTTCCGAGGCATGCATCCACAGACCGACCCCAGCAAGCGTTGCTTAACCTTGAAGATCGACGAGTGCGGCTGTTATTATTTAGCCACGAGCTCCTCCGAAAGAAGATCTTTGAAAGTAGGTAAAATTTATCAGAAATCTGTTAACACTAGCCAAGGGGTGTCGTGTTGCACAATTACTGAGTTGTAAAGTCAGATAGACAGTTGGTTCATGTAAAATACTACTAGGTTAGACTAGAAACATTGGGACAAGGCGAGACATATTAATTGATTGCATACTAATAGGGTATCTTACTGAAAAATTTAATTAGTCCGTCAGATATTTTTTTTCGGTGAAATACAATATTCAAGCCTTGCACCAAGACGTGATCAAGATAACCTAAATTAGCTTCATCATCGACCACAAGACGTACTGCGATGCGCCACCGGTACATGGTGGACATCCTACCCAAACGCACAAAACGTTATGGGAACATTCATCGTTCGTTCAGCTAAGAAGTGGAATTCCCTGCCAGAGTCTGTGTTTCTTGATAGCTACAACCTGGGAGTCTTTAAGTCAAGTGTGAATAGGTTACTTCCACCTTATCGCTTTAAATCAGGTGATATAGTGTTTAAACGCGTGCCTATCAATAGTAAAAAGAAAAAACTTCTCCGAAAAGGTTCTTTTCAATCAATTGTCTCATTCCCGGACACTATTTACAATACAACATAGCTTTTAGTTCATTCAACCCTAGTACTTATCCTGCCTCTAAAAATCAATGTTCATTTGTTTAAAACCACATAGAATTCCCTTTTAAACACGAAAGAACCGTGTTGCCAGCTGTAAAACGATTAAGGTACAGCTTGGCTTTGTTTAGTTTCTCTTCATTAGACACCAAATCCAATTTGCTTTTGCTCCTCAATTGTTATTTTTAATTAATGCCAATTATGCCCATGCGGTTTTCTTTAGGTGTTCCAAGAAATTCTTTGTGGATTGTGAGAATGATTTCCTGTTAAATTGTGCTTTCATGTTGCTGGTTTAATATGATAACGCGTATTTTAATATAAAATCATTATGTTTAGGCATGTTTGCAAGCGGCATCCACCGCTTATTCCACTTCTATTACGGGAATCGTGTCTCGATTCCGAGTATACATTACCTACTGAAGTTTATAAACGTTGAAAAAACTCTCATTACTCTGATGATACGATAAGTACCTACGATTGAAGGACAAACTAATTAGAAAAAAAAATCTCCAATACATCGATGTACCTACGTCACGGTAATTTCTTCAACTGCAAATATGTTTGTAATCGCAGAAAATGATTTTTTATGTGACTAAACTACAAATTACATCTTGAAGCAAGGTGAAGGGTGCCAAATTAAGTACCCCATAGGTTTTGATTTAGTTGCGAGTACAAAAATATACCGCAAAAAATATTCATAAATAGCCGTATATTTTTATTGCGTTGACTCAGAAGCTTGATCTTTTTAGAGCTCCAAGATACCATCGACCTACATATTGAATATTATTTTTTTCCTTGGATTGGTCGACATCCTGGATAGCGAAGAACTGTTTTCCATTGCCTCATACATGACTCAAGGAAGGTGCGTAGAGTTGCATATATTTTGTACAACTCCAACATATTCATGAGCCATGTATGTGGCAGGTGTATATGGCACAGAGTCATAGGCCTTCTTGTAGTCTATCCAACATGTCGACAGATTCTTGCGGGATCGACGAACCTGTTGGCACACATACCACCACACGGACAACAAAGTGATCCTATAAGGGTTCCTTTTTTTTCCTTTTGAGGTGTGGAACCCTAAAAATAAAGCACAAGTCCTACAAATCAAAAATGACCCAATAAAAAAAACAAGTGTTCACAGTTCGTGAACGATCTGTAATAAATATCATTATATTAAGAAACTATGCAATGAAATCATCACCCAATAATCATAATTACAAAATTCAAAGCCTCCTAAGCCTCTACGCTAAAATATCTAATTCGCCACTGAAGCGAGTAGACTAAGTCTTAGTAGTCCTAAGACTTTTTAAAGCGGCCTCGAGATTGAGGGGAAACCATAAATATGGTGCCTTCAGTTTTGTCGTATAGTAATTAATCTTGTTTGAGAAATGAGCCCGAAGATGCAGGCCGATACTTTGATAAATAGATTTTTGCTTCTTACCAACTCGTTCGTACAGTTTGACGAGGACCAAGATTTTGATTTCTGGAAGTGACAGCGAAAATAAATTATAAATCAAGAAATTATCTCAAGTTTGTTGAATGTTACTTGTACCGTGTCACAAATGAGTAAAATATGTAGCAAACGATGTAATCGTACTTTAAACTGTAGCGTTAACTAGAGTAGGGAGATAGGAATATAAAAATACTGGAGAGACCTATTTTATGTCGACTATTGTCATTAAGTTTCTAAACCTTGAAGGTTTAATAATGGCACATTATGAATAGAAAAAAGCACTTACGCAGAAACAATTATTCCAATTTTATGACGGACAGAAGTAGAACTGTTGTTAAACTTTAGGCGCTTTATGTAAAAGTATTGCAATTCATAGGAATATATCCCATACAATCGCGAATAAGCCTTTTAATGATACCCACCCGATCACAACACTATCGTCCAAAAGAGAGAATACCATGTATGATTGACATAATAAAATTGTTATTATCAAGTAAATGTACAAAAACACCGAAAAATACCCTATTTATTTTAAAGAAATTAAGGCGCTTTGGTTAACTAGATTTAGAAAACGAATAATATAACTATAATTTATGTGCGCAGTAAAACATATTATTAAAAACGACAGGAATGGTAGGAGACCGGGTACAAAAGTAACGGCGGGTCGAAAGTAACAAATGCTCTGTAGGTTTATCCTATTGTCGAAACACCGCTTCGCTGCCGTCAGGTGATAGCCGGTGCTTTTTTTTTTTTTGATGGGGACCACTTGCAGTTCAAACTAAATTAAAACTACATGACCGCTCGCTAGGGCACCCCCTGTGGGATACGGACCTCGGCTAGCGGCGTCATTTTGGGAGGAACAGCAAAGAATAGGCTGGGTCATAACATTAATTGGGGAGTTTTAAACACACGGGCTGGCTCGGTAATCAAAGGTCGGGAAGGATCTTTACGGGGGCGTCGCGACGGGCCTTGGCGGCGGGGCCGGAATACGGAACGCGGTCTGTGTTTGTGTTTTCTGAGAGTACTGGTTTCCCTACGGCTCTCTTGGATCTAAGTGATGGCGTCGTCGGGTTCGACGAGGGTATGCCGCGGGCGGCGAGTCCTACTGATCTGTGAGGGGGTGTATCGGGTAGCCGATGCGATAAGGGGATTTTGGTGTTTTAGCCGGTGCAACAAACACTTGCATTTATTCACTGTTAGGTTGTGTGAGAGGACGAGGTGTGATTTCACAAATGGAAAGTAAGTTTTTTATGTTTACGTAGTAATAAATGGATGATATTCATCTGAATATTTGCATTTTAATTCTTAGTTAGATTGATTGTACAGTGGTTTAATTCGTTTTTGTCAAGCACGTTCCGTTTTAAAGCTATCTTTCATGTTTTAACAAAAATGTGGTAGGGTACAAAAAGTAACATAGCCCATACCCATATGGGTATATAAGTAAAATTTTTCTTTAGTCCCCGTATTGATTTCCTTAAAGTAATCTTTATAGGTGTGTGTTTATTTCAATAGAATGCCGCGACGACGCATAAGAACCACCGTACGAGGAACAACTGATACTGGAAGTGTACCGAAAAGCGGCTGAAGAACATTTCAAAGATGGTGCAAAAATTAGAGCTCTGGCAAAAAAATATAATGTTTGCCATGTAATATTGTATTGTAATTTTTTTGTATATGTATATATAAAAAATACTACCGCAGTTGCAGGCTATCGTTGCATCAACCGTCAAAAAGACAAAAAAGGCAGTTAAACACAAGGAAAATAAATCTGACGACGAAACTTTTAGCAATTGTCGACCAAATGTGCAAGGGATACAATGTATCGAATGTAAAATGTGGTTTCATGCTGAATTCGTCAATGATAATGATGAAAACTCTGGTTGGCCTAATTGGAAGTCTGAATAGAGAAAACTGGTTCTGAATAGTAGAATAAGAAAAAAAAATTACCTATCATATAATTTGATCTAGTTACTTAACCATGTTTTCACAAAATACATAATTTTTGAGCATTTAAAATGCAATTTATTTGTGCTATGAATACTAAGTTTTCTAATACATAAACATATAATGATATGACATATTTACTCATAAAAATATGTCATATCATTATATGTTTATATGATTAAATATGTTATATTCATTACAAACCTCTTTGCCCTGTTACTTTCGACCCACAACGTGTTACTTGCGGCATGCCAACGTGGTCAAAAGTAACAAATGATATTTTTTTTAAAGTCTCTGTGATTCATACAAATACATAATAATAAGGTAATTTAAGATTAATGTATAGAACATGAACGTAATTTATATATGGCTATTTTAAATTCACAAAAATAATAACACCTAACCAGAAACCAAGGTAAAAGTACGAAATGTTACTTTTGTACCCGGTCTCCCTTACTGTCATTTTCTTATATGTTTTACTGTGTATTTGAGTACAAGGGCAGAATTATGTACAGAAGAAGACATCAAAATTTGAGTTTTCATGCAGGAATCGTCAGTTCTACATCTTTGTATTTTCCAATTTTGCCCCTAAGTATGCGGGTCGCGACGAAAAAAAGCGCCGAGGCCAATTTCTGTGAATGATTACAGATATTTTGGGGCCACACTATAAGTGCGTGGAAATATCGGTACTTTAGTTCCTATCGACAGCGTATGAATGTCGCCTTTTATTTCGTCACCTCGATTTATTATAAGTGATGTTAGGTTTGATTTTAGCTATTTTGATACGTAGGTAGGTACTGTTGGGGGCTAGCTCCTTAAGTTCAAGAAAAGGACAATATTTCGTTTGAGCGATACTTTTCACAGCTGTATCAAATCTGACGGCTGAAACAAAATAAATCATTCTCTAACATATTTAAATACTCGTACTATTCTGAATTCGCATAACACTTCAAAAGTAGAAATATTGTCCTGCTAGCCTGAATGCTGCAGATATTCTTAACCTCATGCATTTTGCTGAGGTATGCTTCTAGTCCAAAGTGTCTTGTATATTAGTATGTAACACAAATACAGAAAAAAATATTTCGGCAAAATCCATTTTCGAGGAATTCTTAGCTTTACCAATGTGCAATGGTCAAATAAATAACTAACTTATAAAAAAATGCATATTCACCCAAAAGAACATACCTAAGAAAAAAAATGTACCTATCCATAAAACAGAACGTAAAATAGTACCGAAACACAAGTTTCGATGGACGACTTGTGAATAAAAATGGAATAATGAAATGCTGTCAAGAACATAACAACTTCTATACACCCTACATCTTCGGATTCATCGTTCAGCTCTACCTAGCAGCCGCCAGGACGTTGCTCGAGCCGTGAGTCCAGAGATTTCAGTCGCTGAAGTTGTTTTGAGCGCGAGAGACGAATACTCTGATAACCCCCGCTGAGTCCCCGCTACCGATGAAGGTGTGTAGCGTATGATGGACGCAATTCATTAACAAAATTGGCATGCGCTCATACTTTGGGGCTGCCTAATCTGACTGCGTACCGTGGTCGAATAATGCTCCCTCTATTTCAGGTGCTTGAGCCAGCTGTCAACATTTCGGCCCAACGACTGTTAAGGTTAGTTAAAAAAGAACTACTTGAAGTTGGAGAGTTAACAATATGGCTGATGGTTAACTCCATGAAGTTGTATTTCTCAGAAAATCTAATATTTATATATTATGACTTTAAAGAAAGAAATAACAATGTTTATGTGGTACTCGTCGACAAAACAAACAACAAAATATTGAAAATAAATTAACAACCAACAATAATTACTAAGTCATAAAAACTAATACATTTAAATTACATATGCGAGGTCAAAAACCGGCCTATCTCAGCATTGATATTTAAAAAAACCGGCTAAGTGTGCAAAAGGTTCCGAACGACTCCCAATTTTGTAACATGTTACTTTTATACCATGGACTTCTCATAGGTTTTCCTGTCATCTATAGGTAAAGCTAAGGAACTATAACCCTAAAACAGTGAAAAAAACATGAAGAATTCGTTAGCGACGCCCATGGCAGCACAAGCTGGCTTGATCATTGTGTGGTAACGAAGTCTAAGTTTAGTCTAAGTAGAAGAAAATTTATTGATGCATTGTATTTATTTTAATTGATTATTTTTTTTAAACTGGTTTGGTTACTTTAATTTTATTTCCAACATTACACATATCAAATAAGTTAATTAATTTTTAATAATAATTTTATGAAATTGTAATTGAAATTGAATATTTTATTTTAAATGATTTTTTAATTTTGTATTTGCAACTAATTTACTGTACTAACATAGTGGGTACATTTTTGCTAATAAACATATTATCAGAAATAAATAAATAATAAAATATTAATCATTTAAATAGGATTAATTGGAATTTGGATCTGTAAAAATCCATAGAAAAAGGTCTAATTCGTCTCAGTACTCAAGAGCAGCGAAAAGAATGAGAACGATTAGATTTCAAGGATCTAATGAAGAAAGGCAGACACGACTTAGCGCTGATCGTGAGCGCCATATACTACCTCTCGCCTCGGAGAACTCCGCCGATCGAAAATCCCGATTAACCGCTGATCGTGTGCGTCATACACTATCTCGTGTCTCGCGAGACTTTAACTGAAAAGGAGTCTAGACTGAGCGCTAATCGTGAGCGCCAAACATTGTCGCGCGCATCTGAAACATTTACCCAGTATGTCGAACGCTTAAATGCGATCCTGCCAACCAAGTAGTATTTAAAATGTTGAAGTTCTCGTTTGAAAGCGAGCCTCGTTTCGGCGTTAAAATATCTTTTCCCGTGGAAAAAAAGGCGTTAACTACAAGGCTTGAGGGTACAGCAGTATTATATTTAATAGTGCTCGAGCTTTAGAAATCGATTACCAAGACGAACAGCTATTAAGAGTAGCTAGAGATAATTATATTCGCAGGAGTCATTTATTGAGAAATTGAAAGGCAGAGAAAAAAGAACAACATCAGACCCGTTAAGTGCTGATCAACTACGATACTCATCTGACATTTTTTTCGATGTCGTTGGAAGACTCCGATGAGTCCCAAGACATAATTACGGGACATGACGTCCTCCCTTGGATTAATAAATAAAAAAGAACATTGAATTATAAGCATATATTGATTGATATGCTGTAATCAGGAAAATTATCACAAATAGTCCATTTTGTGATGCTATGAAGTGACCAAAAGAAACAGGTGGCATGTGTTGCTCAAAAAGAAAGGTGGTTATTGATTTTTTAAATGCTCCTGAAATCTTAAAAGCACTACTGAATGGCGATCATCAACTGTCAAACAATTTTTGAATGATGTTAGTGCATATAACAATGCTTTTCAGATGACATATCTTGGGGCAAATATTAAATATCTGAATGTCCATTCATGCCTATTCCTTTTAAGATTTAAAGTAGTCCAATTTCTTAAGTTTGGTGCTTCTTGCTTCTTGCTGCTCCTTGGTGGGACCATCCACTAAGGACAAGCATGTTTCTTAAAATTCCGAAGTTAAGAACCATGCTTGTTCGAAACTAGATCTTAGTTCAGCATTTGTAACTAGATGGCGTTGACGTCAAATTAGAAGTCGGTGTTAAGAATCTCCGCCAGTTAGTTAGGCCCATGTCAATAAAGTTCAAAATAGGTCAAAAATTTTATCAGTATAAAGTACTCTGTTGTTTTATTTTACATACGACCATCCTCGGCGTCCCAACATTGGTATTTTTAAGGTTCAAGGCTGGAAAATGAGACTAAGCTTCTTCAGTTACATTTTGTCTCTGATTCCTGGTGTTCTAATTGGTTTTCCCACGGCTTATTCGGCACGGTATGGCTTGCTCGTGGGTCAGTAATGCGGATCATCTATTTATATTAGCACCAGAGGGAAAAACAATCGGCGTTATTTATAAAGATTTTTTTAATGTATTGTATCGGCACGGCATGGTATGTGGCTTGCTCGCGGATAGGTAATGCGGCTCATCTATTTATATTAGCCCCAGAGGGAAAACAATCAGCGTTATACATAAAGTATTAATAGTATTACTAAAGTAAACTTTTGTGTTTGTGATGGGAGATAGGAATATTTGTAGTATAACCCAAAGCGTAATCAAACTGAATTCCACGCGGAAGTCACGGGCAATAGCTAGTACGTAAATAAAACAAAACAAAATGCCATAGTCGCAAATAAGTCGAAAAAATGATAATGGCTGATTGAAGAACTGAACGTATACGAGTATGAACGTATGTATATTTACGTAAATTAAAACGAAATAACTGTATGATTTAACTTCTGAAGGCAAGACGAGAAATAAACGACAAGAAATAATAACAATAATCTGCCCGGCTGTTAACTTGAACGTCATATTTTTTCTTACAATCTGCGTTGTCCCATTTAATTTAAGTTAAAAACTATCCAATTACCAATTACCCATTTTTGGACGGACGATATGAACTTGAAAATCAAAGTGACACGCTGACGAGATCGGCACGTGACCAAGACACACTACGACATCTTTGGATTCGTCGCTCAGCTCCCCGCCTCGCAGCCGCCGGGACCTGCGCCAGCCGTCAGTCCTGATATTCCGGTAGCTGCAGTTGCATCGGGCTCGAGCGACGACACCACCACCTGCGCGTCGGCACGGAAGAGGCTGACCTCCGACCAGTTAAGATCCTTCTGTCGGTGAAAGTATGCAGCTCATGCGATGGACGCAATACAATAACGAAAATTTCATACGTTCATACTTTGGGGCGACAGTTTTACACTCAGCGTGCCGCCATAAACCATCATGCCAATAGCAAAGTAGGTGAATATAGAAATATCGTTCTGGAAAAATCAAACAAAAAAATCTATCCATGTTCGTTAAAAATAAATAAAACGAACATGATAAACAAAATATTCGCACAACCTACAAGCGTGCTACACCTAATAGTTTAACAAACACCGTTTTATGTAGATATTTTTATTTCATCAACAGCTAAGCCAGTTAGGTCAAAACAATGAGAACTATGCGATTCGTTTAACCAAACAATTTTTGGCAACACTAAAACAATATAGGAAATTCAATTCAAACAATCATGTCATACAAATATGTACAATATTCATGGATGGTTGTCCACTGATCGTCGCTTTGTGTTCTCTACCCGACCGTCAATGGACCTCGTTTCAATAGACCGAATAGATTTGATTTACGTATGTCAATACCCGTTGTGTTGGACACGGTCCTAAGGGGTTGCGTAGACGTTGGGACACGATTCCGGGTTGTGTGTACTAGCGTAATGTGGTGGGATGATTTAAGACGGATTTTATAATGGTCTATATTTGCAACTGTGGTTTTGGCACTGAAGTTTTCTCTAGATACAATTTTTTCACTCCAATATTTTATTTTAATTACCAACTTATGAACTATAACAAGAAAACCCGTTTACCGTAGAAATGGAAGAACTTCATCAGATATTGCTGTTACGGCCCAAAGTTAGGTTTTTAAGAAGACGATCGTTATGTGTTATCTTCATACGCAATCAATATCTTAACTTCTCCACAGAGAAAAAGGTATTAAACGGAATTGAAGATTTCTGGCAGGTAAACGTCTTTTTACCATTTGTATCTACCGTACGTTAAGTCTGCCCTTACCTATAAACTAAAGATTATTATAGATTAAAGGAATATTAATGGCCTGAGGTCTAAAGTCCGTATTGAGTTAAACTAAGGCAACAGGCTAGAAGACTAAGACAATCTAACTCATTTGTTAACAACGATGGTAACTTAAGTCGTAGTTGATATCTTCTTGATCTTGAAGAATTCATAAATTATGTTTTCGATAATGCTTCATGAGTTGTCTTTTTAATAGTAAGGTGTTCTCATAACCCGAATTAATAATAAGAATAGAATGGAAAATATGACAGCATGGCACACAAACACGGACAAACAATGATAAAGTTAGTATAAAAATTAAAAAAAAAATAGTTAAAAGGAATTCGACAAAAAATTAAATTCACTTCGAAGTTTAAGAAATAATAGTCCTTTATCAGTTACTAGCGACCCGCCCCGGCTCCGTACGGGTGCAATATATATTATGCATGTTATATACATTATAAACCATCCTCTTGAATCACTGTATCTATTAAAAAACCCGCATCAAAATCCGTTGCGTAGTTTTAAGATCTAAGCATACATAGGGACAGACAGCGGGAAGCGACTTTGTTTTATACTATGTAGTGATTAAATACGTAGTGAGTCCAAACAATTCCGAAAGGTGAAAATATATTACCACATACCCCTACAGTTGGAGTGAAAGAAGTTTCAGGCATTTCCAATTAATTATTATTCGTTGTTAATTTTGCGGTAAATATTTGATGTCGCGGTCGATGCAGTAAATTTTTTCTCCAAGCTTTTATCAATCGACTGATCATCTCATTACTGGTCAAACTTTTTTCTTTTTTTCATCATCACCTGCCTAGCCTCTTCTCAATTATATTGGGGCCGGCTTCCAGTCAAACCGGATTCAGCTGAATACCAGTATTTTACGTGAAGCGGGTGCCTACCAGACCTTCACAATTCATTAACTGGGTGGGTGGGTGATTTTTTTTTGCGGATGGGAAATCATCAAATGACTTCTTCCGCTCTTGGCGGAGCGGGAGGGAGAGTTAGGCTCTTACTGACTAAAATCCATCCGTGTTCCACCTAATGCCCTTTGCGTTACAGGGCCGCGGTGACTTCTTTGTACAAATTCCACAACTATTAGTCAATCTTATCGCCATATTTGTTTTAATTTTTATTATTGTTGATAGGCTTACGTTTGACCCCTATCTCATCTTGTATTATGCGATGATGTGATCGACGACGGAGCATGCTGATCTAGAAGTAGCCTACTTACTCTTAAACTTCCAGCCCCCAGGATATAGGTACCAAGAAAAAAAACTCCTAAAAATTCCACCCCTTAGCAGTAAATTATTCCGTTCTCGACGTTTTGCCATAATATAGAGAATAAGAAGAAAAATAGTGCCAAAGATAATCGCATTGTGATTTCTAGAAGACAATTTTGCGCTCTCATGCATAACAGCGTTAAGAACAGAGGCGTCTAACAATGTTTGTTCCAAGACGGAGTTAGCTCTTACGTAAGCCAATCTTAAGCCCAGCCTTAACCGAGACAAAAGCGGAACGGATGTGGTCCGGTCCTAGCCGCACTTCCGGCAAAATGGCCGGTCTATTGTGATAAACAAACTTGTTATTGAGATGTTTGAATTACGCAATTGTAGTGTAAATTAGGGCCTCCGATTATAATATTGCAAATGGGATGGTGTTAGGTATGTTGTTAAATAATGATATGTTCGTTGTCCTGATTTAGGGGTTTTAAATATAACAGCGGTCGCGTAGCGTCGATATTTCATTCAAATGTAGGCCAGTCATCATAGACAAATTAAACGCTTTATGACGCAATAATGCACTGGATGAAGTCTTAAAACGATCATGATTCCGCTCTAAGAGAGTGACGGAGTTACACATAGCGAATAGCACTATCCGCTAGGAAGTGAAGGAATAGTCAGCTAGGAAACACCGGCCTCATCTAGTTTAAAAATGACCAAAAAAGATTGACGTGTAAAAGTGTTATGTTTATCCTACTAACAAAATAAATATCAATTCTAAAAAAACGACGTTCGTTATTAAGGTTTCATTCACTATATTCGCTGATATATTTAAAATACATCTATATTCTATAAATAGCGATTTAACAAAAAAGTACATCAGTTGTATTAACCCAGAACAAGTTGCAGAAAACAATTGCATCAGAGCAGTCACCTGGTGACTATGTGCAATCGGTTAGAAAGGTACGTCACATTGCACTCGCGATATTTGAATCAAATTGGATTTAAGAAGAACTCGGAATACTTGGAAAAGTCTGAGAGAGATGTTAACGAGAGCAACGGAACTAGCAATGGAAGTATGGCAGACGTTAGAGCGATAGTGAAATCTTCCGATGATGACGAGTTAGCGCAATGTTGAGATATTTGGTGTTCTGGTGCTAGTCTTGTTTTGAGTTCTTATAGCTGCATGATAACTGACAATTGTTTGCACTGTCTGATTGGGTCCTATCATCTGTGTGGCGCTTTCCCAAAGAACACCTAAGACATAGAATTGCCCAGTACATTAATTGCATGTTGATAAAAGAGACTTTTGTCTGAGTAGTCAGCTAGGAATCACCGGCCTCAGCTCGTTTAAATTGGCAAAATAGATTGGCGTTATATATATGTTAGTGTTATTTTGAACTCATTCACGAAATAGATATAATTAAAAATTTAAGATGCACGAGAAAGTTCTGACCTAAATAAAAAAGCCTTCTCCGCATGTGTTGAGCACCTGCAACTTTTTAACTTTAAGTACTTACACTGATGTTCTCATATAGTCGAGACACGTTACAAAGTGTATGTATTTAAATTCAAATCGCCAAGCACTTGTGTTATGGGCTGTTACTGCTAAATATTGTGATAACTGCGCGACCGTTGCGAAAGAAACATTCGGAAGGTACAAGTCAGGATGTCGCGTTGGTATCACGGCTTAAAGCTTGTTAAAATTTCAAGTAAAAGTTCTAGGATAGCTAACTGTGCTAGGTGTTTAGCTAACTGTGAGATCTATCTACAAATTGTCATCGGTACCTACTTCATCGTCAACCATACACTACACTGTTCAGTGCTCATATCACACACAGGCCTCGCTCGTATCAGCCACACTGATGCGATCGCTCGTATCAGTGATTAAATTTGTGTACAATAAAGTATTTTTATTCTCCTGTGCAGCTCCGTTTCTCTCACTCTGAAACTATATCTCCTGATCAGAAAAACCGTAAGAAAATTAACTATGACTGAATTATTATTTCACAAGAAAACTTTGTGACAAAAGTTTTGAGTAAGAATTTGGACGGTTATAAGAGTGAGGTAGACGATGGACGAGAAGTATGAAAGGAGACATAATGCGCTGACTCAAAAACAGGCAAGATAATAAAGACTTTCAGCAGATCTGTTTGCAATATGCATACGTGTGTTACTTGAAGCTATCACAGGACGGTCGTCTGGTAATAAAAAGTTACAGCGGCGATAAGTGCGATCCCCACGCTCCTTGTGCTACAATACTTTGTAAAGGGCCTTATCAACCTGTGGGCGAATTTATTATTTAAAATAAATACACGATAGGTATTTTAAGTAAAACTTCATAATAAATAACTGCACTTGAGCTTGAAAGAGAAATGTTGATAGAGGGAATTTACCGATTGAATTCCGTTCCGTTACTTTTTATGAAAGTAGGAACCATTTTCCCATAACAACTTTCACAATCATAATATTAGTTAGGAAGTTAGGATAATATTTCACTTTGATTCGACGAAAAGAGTCAAAGGGTAAAGTGTAAGAATTCCTCAAAATATGTAACGTACAAAATGAACCGCGCAATTCCTGCATAAAGTACCCATGCAATGCACAAACTAGTAATCCTGCAAGGCAGCTAATTTGCGAATTATCTGGTGCTAAGCAGGCAATGTGCGCATTATCTAAGCCTAGCGTTGGCGTACACTGCGAGTTAGCGCGCAGTCCATTCTGTTGACGATGTCCTCTCGAGTCGGCACATGAAATAATAATTATTTCTCTGCACTGCGAATGAACGAAGAATTCGAAATTTTGTACTGGATGTGTAGTTTACATTTGGAATTATTTTGTGCAATTAAGGTGCAACCAAATTGATTCATTTGATGTGAAAGGCGCTGTATTGAAAGGTTTTGTCTTGAACAAATATATATTTTTTTAAATCAATAAAAAACACATGCGTGGACTGCGTGAACATTGTCAAATGTAGAGGTAAAGTCCCGCAAACTTCCGTTGAAGTGGGTGGATCCTCCGACTACACGGGTATTGTGTCTGGTGGGCAACTGCCCAATAGTTGATGTTTGTGCTGTTGTATATGTATGTCACCGGAAAATGGCAAACTCCGTAAGATTATAAAATAACTTGACAGCTATTGTAAATTCTCGATTAATTGTCAACTGAACATTTCAAATACATTTTCACGCATCACAATTTGATAGTCTATAATATCTCCATGTCGGTCCGAGAAATTGTGGACTGACATAAAAAGGCAACTAATCAGCACTCTGGTCTACGATTGGAAACTTGGCCCCTCATTGGCCTTTGTTGATGTGAGCTCACATCTGAACAGACCAATGAGAGTGTTGTATCCAGGTTTACTATCACACGAAAACAGATAAATTGTAGACTTGTGCTCTGATTGGTCGCCATTTTATATTCAAATCGCACGGAAAACTTAGATACCGCGATACAGGATTTGTGTGAGGTGTGCCTCCTGGAGAGGTGTCCTCTCTGCACCCAGGCACGATTTCCCAAAGGTTAGCGGGGTTTGAATGTGCATATTGGAAAGGTACACAAGCCCCAACATGCACTCACTACAAACCCTGACATTACGCCTACACCTCCTACACCAACACCAGCAACATCCAATTTTGACCCGTTCTGGAAAACCATGTCAAAATTCAAAAACTCTGTATCTGTTTTAAATCGAGTTCCCCGCGGCGCAAGACCTCTGGTGGCACAACACCTAGCAGGATGTGTTCGCCGTGCCGCCCGGGAGAACTCGTTAAGTGCTTGGGAACATCTGCTCACCTTCCCTTCTAGAGTTTTACATGTAAATAAGAATTTGGCTACCAAAAAGATTTTAACTGCACAAATTAAAGAAAACTGTTACGTCTCGGCCAACCATTTGGACCCAAAATTATCGACACAGAAGTGCCCTTCAAAAGGCATTTCCAATCTGGTCGAAGCTAAGTTAAGGGAAGGTGACATAAGCGGAGCAGCCAGGATACTTTTTGGTAGCGATGTGGTGGCACCATGTTCTCCAGATACTCTCGCAGCTCTGGAAACCAAACACCCTACCCCAGCGGATGGCCTTGCTGGCAGTAACTAAAAAAGAAATACCTCAAATCTTGTGTTTTCTCGGGCAATGTTATAGACAACCATCCCAATTATATAGTAATTGGGATGGTTGTCTATAACATTCGGGACAACCTTTTGGAATCTGCAGTTGGCTGTCAAGTTTGATCCCCTCGGGCCAATGATCTTTAGTTTAGCTATTCACCCACTTATTCGACAGCTAAATTCTAAATTTAACGTTTGGTATCTTGATGATGGAACCCTTGGAGGCGATGTAGATACTGTTTTGAAAGATCTACAATTTTTAAAAAATCATCTCCATTCTGACTTGATCTGAACTTTTCCAAATGCGATTTTTTTTTTAACGGACAATACTGACAGACTACTAACACTTCCAAATTCAACACAATACCCCTGAAATCAAAATTAAGTACAAGAGCTCTCTTCGTCTCCTTGGGTCCCCAATCTTTGAGAATTCTTTTCCAAATTTTGTTGAAGAAAAATACAAAATTTTAATGACGTTTCGGAAAGATTGCTCCAAGTTAACATTGTGGGTGTGTGGGTGAGTGGGAGTCGGGTCTCTGGCTTCACGCACTACCGTCGTCGAACATTGGCACCATGTTCGACGATACCACTTTCCGCCTCGCTGCCTGCCTTCGTCTTGGGGCTCTTTGTTGTTCTTCTCATCAGCTGCTACTGTGGCGAAGTTGTCCATAGCCTCGGACACCACGGCCTGTTATGCAGCCGTAGCGCGGGCCGCATAGCGCGGCACGCGAATTTTAATGACATCATCCATCCGACGAGCTCTTGTCACCGTCGGCGTTCTGGCTGTGTTAGAACCCAATGGCCTGGCACGTGACGATGGCAAGAGACTGGACGGCACGTCGTTCGTTCCATGGAAGATGAGTAAGCCATTAGTGTGGGACGACGACGTACGTGTCTTGTAGACTTCGTGCTGTGCTGGCGCTGCCGCTGCGGCTGCAGAGAACCTCAAGCGGCGCAAATATAATAAACTTGTTGGTAGTTATATTTTCGAGCCGTTTGGGGTTGAAACTCTCGAGCCTTGGGGTCCGAGTGCGCATAACTTGTTTAAAGATCTCTCAAGACGCTTAGTTGTCACTTCGTGTGACCCAAGGGCTGGCTTTTACCTTGGTCAAAGAATAAGCATACAACGTGGCAATGCCGCCAGTCTTTTGGGTACACTTCCAGTCGACAGCGATGCGGATGAATTTTTTGACGCCATATTTTAGGGTTAATTTAGTTAGGAGTTTTTATTTTATTTCTAGTGTATATAGTTAGTTAAGTATTTATAAAACAGGTGTAAATATCTATCATAGAATAGAATAATGTTTAGTTTAAACATGGTAAAATGGTGCAATTGTAACAAACACGCATTTGTTAAGTACAAGCATGCAAAATTTTAGGTAACGAAGGACTCCTCTAAGTTAAATAGAGCACTCCTTGTACTCTGGAAGTCAGTCATAGCGTACGTGTTTTGTAGGAACATTCAATTTTGCATATTCCTCGTTGACGGTTAAATATACCTTTGTCGTTACATCTGAAGTATTATTACTACACACCACCTCAGCGCTACAGTGGTGACCCTGACGTGATCAGGAGCTGACACAATCTCACTTTCCCGACCTGTATTATGCGGCTATTACCTATGCAAAGGCTAATAAAATAATAGGAGACAACTTCCAGATGCCAGCCTCCCACATCATGTTGTCACATGTCACATTGATTGACAAGTACATCAGGAAAACCGCTGCAGCCGAGCTGGGCGAACTCTCAGAAGACGCGAAAGCCAAACTAGCACAGCTGGGTTATCCAGTGGTAAGCGCAGAACAGACAGGGCATCGAATGATGAAGCCAGCAGTGATGAAGAGCCTCGCTCAAGAAGGCCTAGAAGACACTAAGGAATAAGATGAGAATCTCAAGGTAGACAGGCACTTAGATTTAAGAACAATGATTGTATTTCTTTAAGAAAAATCGACCTATTAAGGCTAATCTCAAGATGTCCGAGTTAGATTACGACGAAGATGAGCAGTTGGAGGCAGCGCTGGAGAGGCTTCTACCTCCGCATAGAGATAGTGAACAGACTGCTCCAGATCTCCAAAACGGGGGTAGAAGGAGCCATCCTGTCCCAAATAAAACTAGTATGGGAGTTCTCATCCTTGAAATCCGTTCAGTACATGGACGAGTTCATTAAGTCCCACTGTTCAGGCTGTACAGGAATGGTAAATAATGTCGGAGATTTCGTCGAGATCTTGCCGATCGTCCAATAAGATGACGGCGACCTGCGCGCCCCCACACGATTTCTTTAGGAACTTATTTATATTGTAACGAGACTCCACTAAGTTAAAAAGAGCACTCCTTGTACTCTGGAGGTCAGTCATAGCGTACGTGTCTTGTAGGAACATTCAATTTTGCATATTTGTCGTTGACTGTTAAATATACCTTTGTCGTTACATCTGAAGTATTATTACTACACACCACCTCAGCGCTACAGTGGTGACCCTGACGTGATCAGGAGCTGACACAATCTCACTTTCCCGACCTGTATTATGCGGCTATTACCTATGCAAAGGCCAATAAAATAATAGGAGACAACTTCCAGATGCCAGCCTCCCACACGTTGTCACATGTCACATTGATTGACAAGTACATCAAGAAAACCGCTGCAGCCGAGCTGGGCGAACTCTCAGAAGACGCGAAAGCCAAACTAGCACAGCTGGGTTATCCAGTGGTAAGAAGGAAGCGCAGAACAGGCAGGGCATCGAATGATGAAGCCAGCAGTGATGAAGAGCCTCGCTCAAGAAGGCCCAGAAGACACTAAGGAATAAGATGAGAATCTCAAGGTAGACAGGCACTTAGATTTAAGAACAATGATTGTATTTCTTTAAGAAAAATCGACCTATTAAGGCTAATCTCAAGATGTCTGAGTTAGATTACGACGAAGATGAGCAGTTGGAGGCAGCGCTGGAGAGGCTTCTACCTCCGCATAGATATAGTGAACAGACTGCTCCAGATCTCCAAAACGGGGGTAGAAGGAGCCATCCTGTCCCAAATAAAACTAGTATGGGAGTTCTCATCCCTGAAATCCGTTCAGTACATGGACGCGTTCATCAAGTCCCAATGTTCAGGCTGTACAGGAATGGTAAATAATGTTGGAGATTTCGTCGAGATCTTGCCGATCGTCCAATAAGATGACGGCGACCTGCGCGCCCCCACACGAGTTCTTTAGAAACTTATTTATATTGTAACGAGACTCCTCTAAGTTAAATAGAGCACTCCTTGTACTCTGGAGGTCAGTCATAGCGTACGTGTCTTGTAGGAACATTCAATTTTGCATATTTGTCGTTGACGGTTAAATATACCTTTGTCGTTACATCTGAAGTATTATTACTATAGTAGGCGCCAGATAATCGTGGAATAACGGTCATTGACCCACCTACAATTATTGACATTTTTAATTTGAAAAACGGAATTAATGACACAAAGCTGTCCCGAATCATCATCTCTCGTGATCCTTAACATTGTCTAATAATGAAAAACGATTCATATTTAATTGTTCAGGTACCTATGAACAGTTATTAGGGAAAGGTCAATGTACTTTATTCCACATTTATCTGGCGCCTACTATACACACCACCTCAGCGCTACAAAGTCAATCTGAATTAACATGTTTTTTGGGGTTATCTATTAGGGCATAACTTGATTGTTTATTAACCGATCTTTACGATTCTTTTTGCGTTGGGTTTAGTTATATTAGTTTAATTTTAATTTAGTTTAGTTTAGTTGTACTGCAATTACATTGGACGGTGAACTTCGAAGATAAACCAGTGACCTCCTCAACTTAAAATCAATCAAATCTAGTACCAAAGCAAAGTAGATAATTACTTAACTATAAGCTGGTCTGGACTTGGACTGAAAAGGGACACAAAGTAACTCCTTAACGGCAAAAAGTACAACCACTCATTATGGGAATAATGGCGCTTAGTTGTGGAAACCACACTAAAAAGTGGAAAATAAAAAAACTTATTTTTGTCGAAAAACGAAAAAACAACCAAAAACACCGACTTCCGAAATTCAAAGTTATTTTATACTTTGTAGTGTTTTTTATTTGGAAGTCGGTTGTATTTTTTTGTAAAAAATTCCATTCCAGGTTGCCTGGAAATCATTGCGATAAGGCCACCAATTTTATTTTTTTTAATCTAAGGTTTTCTTTATGTTTTGGTGTACAATAAAGTAGTATTATATAAATATCCAAAAAGGAATTAATAAATGAAAAAGTATTTTGTAAGAATCAAAGCCATTTCCAGCTCTCTAGCTCATTGGTACGTTCATGTATACACTAGAATAGTCGGACCAAGCGTAATGCATGTAATTCTAACGCGTGTCCAACATTTGCATGCAAATAAGATGTTTGTCCACTTTTCGCTCGTACACCGTCGCATTTAATTAGTTACGGCATCTCGGACAGGTTATATTCCCTTGCTAAATGGAAATGCTTGCTAAGCTAGAATTTTGAGTTCTGGGAATTAAAGCTCGTGCTAGTTTTGGTAAAGTGGAACTGAAAATAACTCATATTATCCAGTACGTATTTTGCCCCTCGAGTCAGGGTTTTTTCGGTTACGAAGAGGCAATGAATCCCACAGGCTCTGGACACAGTGTAATTCTATGAGCGAATGCGTTTGTCGAAATGCCCAATTATAAGGGTAATGACCACGTGACATTTCTACAGCTTTTGCCAATTTCATACATTTTTGACGTTTGACAATCGCTTTCAGAGTGCCACATGTCTTGAGTCTCTGATCACCTTTCGAACTTTTTAGTCCAATATCGCTAAATTTAAGATTAATTTGATCATTCATACTTGTGGCTTTTGTGAAGTAATCAACGAGGATCTGGATTCGGTGGCTCAAAAACCCTAAGTACGAACTTACATACATCTAAATAGTCTCCGTTATTGTGTTGATATTGCAGCAAAATTTGTATCGAATGTATAGTCCTCCTGACCGATTTCGGCTATGGCGGCCAATCTCAACCAAGACTAGCCATCGGCGCGGGACATATAGTGCACAAGTGTGAGCGCAAACACAGATGTACTCCCTCTTCTATCACTCTTAAATTCGGATGGGACGGCAACCCGATACGACCGGAGAGGGATCTGGCACAGGACCAACGGCTTAACGTACTTTCCGAGGCACGGGGGTTTCACACCACTAACTTCTAAACTCCGGGCTGTCACTGAGAAATTCCTATTGAAAAAACCCAATAACACTTTTTGCCAATAATTTTAACAATTGAACCCAGGACTCCACGCGGAGCAGTCTCGGATCACTATCGAATATAACAAAGTCCATGAAATATGAATAAAAAAGCAATTATAATTATTTACTTCGTAACACACACTTACTCGTATTTTTACGAAATCATCTTATAAATCTCAAATACGAGTAAGTGCCTAAACGACTTTTACGGAAAATCAATCCATTCCTGCTTGCTTCTGCAAAAATATCGTGTATCTTAATAATATTTTACGGGAATAAATACACTTCTCATCAAAAAAATCGAAACACTTTCGTTTTTATTGTTTTTGTCCTAATTTTTTACAAAAGAGAATTAATTCCATGAAAAAAAAAACATTATTGTGTAGCTGGCAGTTTGGTCATTACAGTAAGAAGAAAAAAATCAAAATTCGAAATTAGAATTTCATTTGTTTATCCTATAAATGAAATTAATCACTGTTTTGAGACAAATGTGTATTTAGGGTTGGAGTACGTTTCTCGTTTAAAAACTAAAATTAGCGCTTGTCTTTAAACTTTTTGTTTCTTATTTCATTTACTGTGACTTTGGGACGTCTGAAAAAACTTTTTTTTCTAAAACATATGGATACTTCGCCCGCAGAAGCCGCCCAAGTGGTGGCATTGCTGGATTCTGGACTTAGTCAGCGTGTTGTGGCTGCAAGATTGCATCTAAGCTTATCATCTGTTCATAGAGTCTACAAACGCTATCGGGAGACTGGTTCGTTCACGCGCCGTTCAGGATCTGGCAGGAATCGGGTCACTTCTGAGCGAGATGATCGATTTATTGTAACAACCTCTTTACGAAATCGACGCCTTAACGCTTTTCAACTGCAGCAGCAGCTTCGCGTTGTACGAAGAGTAGCTGTAAGTGACTCTACAATAAGAAGAAGGTTGAAGGAACGCGGATTGGCACCGCATAAGCCAGCGAATGGGCCGAAATTAACTGCAGACCATCGAAGAGCGCGCCTTAACTTTGCACGCGAGCACCTAACTTGGTCATACCTTCAGTGGAGCAAAGTACTGTTTTCTGATGAGTGTAAAATTATGCTGTATGGTAACGACGGAAGGAACAAGGTCTACAGAAGAGATGGAGAACGCTTTGCACAATGCTGCATTGAAGAAAAGGTCAGCTATGGTGGCGGTTCGTGGACGGTTTGGGGAGGAATCAGCGCCGACGGTAAGACAGAACTTGCCTTTGTATCTGGGCCACGGCTGCCTGCACTAAACTCTCATCGGTACATCGAACAGTGTCTTGAACCTCATGTGATGCCCTATGCACATTTTATTGGCAACGACTTCATATTCATGCACGACAATGCTAGAGCTCACACCGCGGGCGTCGTACGAGATTATCTTACCGAAGTCGGTATCTCCATTATGGTATGGCCAGCAAGAAGCCCGGACATGAATCCCATTGAAAATCTATGGGATGAATTAAAGAGACGAATTCGAGCAAGAGATCCAGCCCCAGAAACACTTAGCCAGCTGCAAAATGCAATCCAAGAGGAATGGGATAATATACCACAACATGTGATCGTGACTCTCATCCGATCGATGAAGAACCATATGGAAGCAGTAATAAGAGCTCGCGGAGGGAATACAAGTTATTAAATAAACGTTTCTTACATTTTTTTTCATTTACGCGTGTTGTTTTACCCATTTCCTTCATATTCCATACAGGGTAAAAATTACTCATTATACAAAATACGAAACCTATGAAGACTTAATTTGAATTTAGAACATTAACATTAGGATTTAAAAACCTCATACTACTCACTATTAAATGACATTTTACATTTATTCCTAAATATACACATTTTTCTGATAATCCTTATCAAATCATAAACTGCGAGGTGTTTCGATTTTTTTGATGAGAAGTGTATTATGACCACCAGAAAATACTTCGATACCCTAAGCTCTTTTACCAAAAATATATACTTAACACCAAAAAAATTTAGCCTAAAAAAATAATAGTTCTAACCAAATATAGTAAATGATCACCAAATGTTTGCGAACATGGGTTACCCGGAACTCAACTATTTAGATTAGGTTAATTTCTTCTTTAAACAAAATGTGTAGGTTAGGTTAGGTTAAAACTGTGACCGCCTACGCACGAGCCGAGCGAGCGAAGCGAGCGGTGCCGCGGCAGCGGCCAGCGAGGGCCAGAAACGACTTGCATTAATAGAAAAAAGAGATTGTTTTTAGTAGGTTTGGTTATAATTTCATATTAAACTGCGGTTTTAATTTTGATGATCATTTACTATTTTTTGTCTACTATGATTTGTTTGGAGTCATTTGCTTTAATAGGATAGCAAGATGTACAAACTTTGGTTATAGTTTTAAATTAAAATGCGGTTTTATATTCTGGTGATCATTTACTATTTTTGCCTGTGATATTTTACTAAATCAGGTGATCAGATTAACATATGCCATATTTTACTAACTGGCTTTACCAACATAATCCACGTGTATCTTGTAAACTAATCTAGCTTTCTACCTTCATTGCAGCTTCATAGTGCAATATAATGTGACGTCAACGAGGTACCTAGCAATATTAATTTCCTGTTACCCGATCGCTGTGACATGTTGCAGCCAGGCAGTGAATAATAACAGGAATGAAGGTAAAATTATGTGGTTACGTTGGCATAATCCCTTGAATATTTTAATGTTGTTTGTTTTAATTTCGTTGGCTGTACTGCGGTTTTTTATGTTATTTTGGGAATTGTGCTCGCTAATTTTAGAGTGTTTCTGCGGAATCATTCATTATTGCGTAGGTTGAATCTAGAAATAGGTGAGAAAGATTATCGTTACTATTCTTGCTAGAAGAGAAGTTCGTGGCTATATAATAACAGCCACACGGGTCGATCTTTAACTTTAAGCAACACTTGCAGAGTCCATGAATGGTGAAACTCCTCCGCGCGCCTCGAAAAGCACTTTAAGCTTTTGGTCCCGGCTGCCATTAGTAGGTCTTTGATACAGTACAGTAGTAAAAAAATCTATTGTATGGTGTTACCCTGTTACTATAAATTATGATCGGATAAGCATTCGCTCCATGTTAAATCAAGCGGACTATAATAAAGTTAGAAAACAGTGCCGCTAGTCACTGTCAAGTTAGGACACTTAAGTTATCGAAAGCAATAAAGCAAAGTAGAATACGGTACTACATTTTATTTACGACTACTCAAATATACTTCGACCCCTTGCACTCACGAGGACGTTATTTAATTTCCTACTAGTGCTACAAAGTAGCAATAAAATGTTTTTACACTTCACTCTCCATTAAAATAAATCGAAGCACTCTCAATCGATGGGGTACAAATTGTCCCCGGTGAAAGGTCGCCGACTCGAAGGGTTAACAATGAGGCGCCATTATTTCGTGTGAATTGAATTGGCATAGACGATTTAACTTGCTTAAGCTACGCGGATTTGTCGCTTCAATGACCTCCGGTCGATTCGACCCTCGGCTACAAAAAGCCGACTAGAATTTGTATAGCCTTATGAGGGTTAAATGATTTTTCTGTCAAATAAAATACGTGAACCTTTGTTCTGTGGCACCGGATATTTTTTTAGAAAATCGATACTTTTTATCGAGATGAAAAAATCAGGAGGTTATTTGATTACCCAACACAAAATTTCGAATCTGCGCAATGTTTTATTTTTGTTCACGCTACAACAATGGGCTTTGTTGGATGTTTTTCAAAATATTTTGCTTTTTATATGAAAGGGATAATTTTTAATTAAGATTTTTAAAACAGGTTTAACTTGCTTTTTTTCGCAGCCTATTGCTTACATATTATGTTTTCGTGATAAAAAAGTAGGGAGCCAGTGGCACTCACACTCGATTAGCTAACTAGAATTTTCGTAATCGAATCAGTTCTTCCAGAGATTGCTTCCAACAAACATAAAACTACTTTATAATAATTTATATTCAGTTAAGAATTTTTTTTGTAAAATGATTGACCTCCGGTACCTATTTAATAAGATCAAGCCTGAAACCTGTCAAACTTGGGCAAATATATTAGAGTTGGACACGTTCTTAACCACTTCATATTCTCAATTCGGAAACCGGGCATTGATCAATTTTTATCTATTTACATTAGAAGTCTTAAAGCGCATTACGAATATAACTTCCGGTAAAAAAGCATTCTGCTATCTACTAAACAAACCATAAAAATAATACAGACACCCAGCAATCAGTATCCCAATCAGTTCGAACAACCAACCTGTTACTCCGACCAGAAATAATAGAAAAAAATAAAATTATAATAAAACTGGGATCTCGAGACCGCCATTTATCAGGGCGAGTGTCAAAAATATCAACGTGCAAGTTTCCCTTAGTGGTTGGGAGGGCCACCAAGATTTATGGTCTGGCCCTCGGATCGACCTGGATACTCCTTAGGGAGGAGTGACGAATGTATCTGGCAGACTTCAATTGTTTGCTGAAGCGGCTGTTGTAATTGGTGGATCGGTGGTTGTAGCTTTTATATTGGGTCTTTGTCTAAGAAATTGCCGTTTTCTTTGGAGCCACTTTGTTTTATAATAACTTTGGTTAGACTTTGAATTTAAAATTTAAATAAACTTTATGTTTAAAGTATGTTTTTTCTTTTTCATTCAAAATCAGTTTTTGATTTGTTTTTTTTTTAATTTTCTCCATATTGCACCTGCCACTATTTGACTTTGCATCACGTAAAGATGGACTGGTAGAGAATGCCTATAACATTAAGTCCTGTTTTGTGTGTGTAAAGTGTTGAATAAATGTGTTATTGGGATTCGTTTTTTGACGTGGCAACGTCTAATAAATCGATGAACGCCGGCTGCACGCACGAAAAAGGATGACTCATTGTAACGTTACGCTCATTGTAACGTTACGATCATTTCATCAATGTTTTGTTATGAAGTTGTCACGTTAAACTATGGTCCGTAAACCGACTTTACAGACAACCAATTTTTTTTATAATATTGTCATACTTATAACCTCTTTTTATTTGAAATTGGCAGTCAAAAACCATGTTGAAATTATGTATCCAATTATATGAAAATCTATTTCGAACTAGTAGAACGCCCCGGCTTCGCCCGGATTTAAATGGTTTTTCAAAATTTTCTTTCATAAGAACCTTCTCCTAACAATAACAAACACAATAAAAAAAGAATTAACGAAATTGGTTTAGCCGTTCTCGAGTATTGCGCTTAGAAACACATTTAGCGATCCATTTTTATTTTATAGACTAGTGGACCGCCCCGGCTTCGCTCGGATATTAATGTTTTTTCAAAATTTTCTTTCATAAGAACCTTCTCCTGACAATAACAAACACAACAAAAAAAGAATTAGCGAAATTGGTCCAGCCGTTCTCGAGTTTTGCGCTTAGCAACACATTAAGCGATTCATTTTTATTATATAGATGAAATACTTGAAAACCTATCCCAGTATCGCGTTATAATCCAGATATGGACGATATACATTTTACTTCGATTCGGTTACTACACTAAAGTCAGGTCCCGGTTTAGCTGTCGAACGGTGGTCTCGTTGCGGCACCGCGGTTTACTAAGTAGCGGTTAAAGGGTTAATCCCAGCTAATGAAACTGGCCAATTGACATCGATTATGTTCGACATAATAATATCAACACATCATTCAGTAGTTGTGAAGCTTTCTTTATAGTTTCAAACGAAAATATAAATTGAATCTTCATTAGCATTTCATTTTTAAAATAAAGTTATTTTAAAATTGGAAAGTAAGTCTGCAAATTAATAAAGATTACGCTTCTTAAATAACTTGGTGTTTGGTTGCCCAATACCGCGTCTGGGTATGAACAACTAATAAACACTCTTATTTCTAACAGCACGCAGAAAGTGTCGGTAACAATGCAGACAAACTATGAGCGGTCAGACTTGCATGAAAGATTGTCAATCACTTTGACAGTATCTATAAGAGTCAGAGGTAGAGCCTCTGACTGAACTGAACTCTGAGCTAGAAAAAAAGCCATTCTATCAGCGTGTCTAAATCTACTAATAAAGCTGAAGAGTTTGTTTGTTTGAACGCGCTAATCTCTGGAACTACCAGTCGGATTTGGAAAATTCTTTTTTTTATATGATAGCCACATTCATGAGAAAGGCTACACGGGAATGAAAAAATTCTACGGGAACGGGAAAAAATAGGATATTTGCGCACGAAACCGCGGGCAAAAGCTAGCACGTTTTTAGAGATCGATGCTTTAGGACGCGCACTAGCTTCATTTTTTGGACGAGTCAACTGGAGCCTTTACCATTCGAAAGTGCCTGCAATTAGTTTTATTGAAATAAATGTTTGAGTTACAGAGATTTTAATGGCTGGCCTGCGTACAACCTATAACTTCTGCCCTGATCATAGCTATAGATCTTGCTAAACTATGCTGTATACTTTATAACTAGCATAGCTTAGCAAAATGTAGCATATAGTCTTTCTAACACCACGCAAATTCAATTGGTGTTCCACAATTTTTCAAACTTGCGCACAAATATCGGGTGCGGTTTATCAACTCAATATTTCTCCATTGCCCCAGAGATCAGACAACTTGTAAGAACAAACCACGAAACATTTCGCTGTTTCATAAATATTTTCCATGTGATGCATTGTTTCCATGTAAAAGAGCATATTCGATATCAATTTGGCAAGAAAACAGCGTCATCTGTGTTGCGTTGCCGCAGTTGTAAATCAAACACATTATTTATCTTTAAAGGACGCTTCAGGAAGTGTGGGGTCCAAGTTATAAACGTACGAGTATTAGACAACTACCTACTTACTGAAGTTTATAGTTTATTTAAGTCGAATATCATTTTATTGACAGGAGTAGATCGTAGCTCAATAATAAGGGCCGCATGAGTCGATCGTCAAGGTTAAGCAACGCTTGCCGAGGTCGGCCTGTGGATGGGTGACCATCTTAACATACCGAAACTCCTCCGTGCCTTGACAAGCACGTTAAGCCGTTGGTACCAGTTATCATCTGTAGATCGTTGACAGTCGTTACGGATTGTCAGAAGCCAGAAAATCTGACTCCAGGCTTGGCAAAAAGTACCGTGTTACTCGTTAATGGGTTGTGGAGATATGGTAGGCAGCCGTAGCAGTAAAATACTGGTATTTGGCTGAAAGGCTAGGCAGATGACGATTATCATAATTTTATTGGTAGGACCTTTAATGTTTAGAAACAATGCGTTGATATAATAATGTCTGTTATTGTATGCAAACAATTAATCTTTCGACATATTTAAGTTTTACGAGAGCGGAGTTGTAGTAGTAAGTTTTTACTAAGCTGCAATATCCGTGCATGCGCTTTGCGTCCGCCTATGGCTTTGACCTCTTCACAAAGGGACGAAACACCTAAATCTTCCGGACAATAATGTTTCCAGATAAAAACGGGGCTGATAACGAGTGTTATACGGGCCCTCTAATGTACACAGAAGGCCGTTTTACAAACGTTTTGAATAATCACAATAGGTCCGGTTTCTTACGCGTTTAGGTTTTTTTTTGTTAAAATTGCCTGAATTTGTTGTTACATTTTGTGGTTGTTTTTATTTGTTTGTACCATATTAGCTTTTCTGGAGATGATATAAAAGTGTAGTCTCATTTCCTTGTACTAACCAAATAGGTACCCTGATTAGGTCATTACCAATAATACTGGTGTACTTTCTGTTTTTTTTTTTAAATATGTAATTTAACTCACACACTGATCCATTGTTGTTAATTATATTGTAAATACATAATTATGTGAGTACCTACCAAGTCCCTTGCTAGCAAACTTAATTTTATCTCTGCTGGTATTGCTTTGTTGTACCTATTACTATATAAGTGTGTGCTGTAGGTATATTAGTGTAATGTTGGGTGCATTGCGCTCACATAATATAATCAATTGATCAATGTATATTTAGAAAATATTGTAAAACTTATATTTGAAAAGAGTAACTATGGAGTTTTTTGTCCGATCTTCTCCATAAGAATCTACTTTTTGCGAATGGACAACTAGAATCACTAATATTTTAATTTCAAACTGTAAATTTGACGTTCAAAATTGTCTTTTAATGGTCTAGTTCAAATAAATGACTGAATAAATGACTTTGACTTTGACCAAACCAAAGTCACATCATCGTTTCTCAAGAGATCTCACCTGCCTTATCAAAATTATTTTGAAGATCTAGAATAGATAATGATTATATGTCAATGTCAGGAACGCAAGGATCATTCAGAACAAAACTTATTTTATATAATAAATAAATAAATCTGCTTATGTGTTACTAATACTAAACTATAAGTATTGTGTTCAATAAATATAAATTAATTGCCGCTCAGACGATATTGCGACTTGAGTTTGAAGATTTTTAAGTATGAGAAAAATGGATTAATTTACTGACGGAGCAAACGCCTGTAGCCTAACTATAACCAACGGTCGGGGTGACAGCCCATCGGGCGCGGGGCGCCGCTGCCGGCCTCGAGAGCGACTGCGCCGTAGTCGTCACGATTTTACATTGACAACTTTGATTTTTCAATGAAAATTTGTGTTTTTTATATTTTCTTTAAAACGATTTGTTTTTAGTGTTTAATGTAAATCTATAATCAGTGTATACAATATACTCAAGTGCAAAGTTTGCGTTTTTTAAGATATTTTTACTACATATGTTTTATCTGTAAGTATTGTTAATATTTTATAGGCTTATGGTTGACTTGGACGACAGTAGCGATGCCGTCCGATGTACTAGTCAACCTGCCACATCGCTGGATGTCTTTGTGAGATGCCCCCACTGTTCCCAAGCACGATTTTTTAAGGTTGAACAAAATTGGCAACTAAGAAAACGCTAACAGCGCTAATAAAAGATAACTGTAATATTTCGGCCCAAAGTATCGAACCAAATTCATCATCACACCTCCCCCTAGAGGCTTACTGCACCATATGGAATCTAATCTAGGCGAAGGTGATATCAGGGATGCAGCTAGGATCATCTTCAGCAGCGATGTGGTTGCGCCGTACTCTCCAGAGACACTTAAGGCTCTGGAGAGCAAGCACCCCGCCCCGGCAGATAATCTCACCTTCCCATCCTTCCCGATCCAGAAACAAACTCTTTTGATATAACAGGACAACAAGTATGTGCGGCCGTCAGGTCCTTCCGGAGTGGCTCCGCTGGTGGCCTCGACGGCCTGACGCTTCAAATTTAAAGGACCTTATATGCGCTGGCGACAGGGAAGCTGTGGAGTCCCTTTTGAAGGAGCTGACGGCCCTCATCAACCTGATGCTCTCCGGCAATGTGAACGAAACCGTCATTGATATTTTGTACGGGGCGAACTTATGTGCCCTGCGCAAAAGGCATGGCGGCAGCATTCGTCCCATAGCCGTAGGGTCTACATACAGACGTATCACCGCCAAAATTTGCTGTGCCTTTTATAGTGAGACTCTGGCCAGCAAATTCCAGCCCCTACGGCTGGGCTTCGGTTCCAGTGGGGGCTGTGAGGCTGCGGTACACGCATTGTCCTCTTACCTCAACAGTAACGAAGATGAGGTCATTCTTAAGGTTGACATTAAGAATACCTTCAATTTCGTGAATTAGGGACACCTTGTTGACAGAAGTTAAAAAAGAAATTCACAAAATTTACAGTTTTCTCCATCAATGTTACAGGCACCCCTCTAAATTACTCTATAAAGAAAACCTTTTGGAGTCAGCTGTCGGTTGTCAACAAGGAGACCCTCATGGGCCAGTCATTTTCAGTTTTGCAATTAATCCTATTATTCAACAACTCAATTCTAAATTCAATGTTTGGTATTTGGATGACGGAACCCTAGGAGGTGATGTAGACACAGTCCTTAAAGATTTAACTTTTTTGATGGATAAATTTAGTTCAATCGGGCTAGAATTCAACCTTTCGAAATTCGAAATTTACCTCCCTGAAACGACTGACAGGCAGACTACCTTGGCAAAATTTAACACTATAGCTCCGAACATCAAAATCACTGATAGAAATTCTCTTCACCTCCTGGTCTCTCCAATTTTTGATGAATCCTTTCCATCATTCATTGAGCAAAAAATATTTTTTTTTAATGATGTTTCGGAGAGACTTTTCAAAATTAACATGCATTCGGCCTTTACAATTATTCGATACTGTTGTTTTGGACCAAAATTCACATTTGGCCTTCGCTCCTCCTATCTATGGAAACATTCACATCTTTTGGAAAGAGTAGACTAAATTATCAGAAACACACTTTCAGCAATCCTTAATGTGGCTTTGGACGACCGAGCATGGCAAGTGTGGCTTGCACACTTCCCGTTCGCATGGGTGGCCTCAGTGTCAGCAAAATTTCGAATATAAGTCTACCGGCCTTCCTCTCCTCGGTCCACAGTACTGAAACATTAACCAGGAAAATTTTATCAACCACACTGGTTGATTTTGAGGTACCGTGTTTAACCGATGCGTTGGACGCTTGGAAAACGCTTGTCCCACCAACACGGATTTACCCGACAACCTGTCCTCCCAGAGACGATGGGATGTGCCGCTCTGCAGTATTTTACGGAATAACCTGTTTCATACGTCATCGAAACTGCTGAGCGTGCACGTCTGCTGGCTGTTGGAGAATGGGAGTAGGGTTTGTGGCTTCAAGCACTTCCGTCTTTCACCATAGGCTATGATGGATGACGCATCATTTCGGCTCGCTATCTCTATGCGCTTAGGCGCACATTGTGTTGCTTTGCATCGGTGTCACTGCGGAGTAGCTGTCGACAGGCTCGGTCACCATGTTCTTTTCTGCTGCAAGAGCGCAGGCCACGAAGCACGGCATGCCAGCATCAACGATATTATTCGTCGGGCTTTTATCACCGCCGGCGTATCTGCAGTAGTAGAACCTAGCGGCTTGGTACGGGACGATGGGAAAAGACCAAATGGTATGACGTTGGTGCCGTGGAAGGTGGGTAGGCCCCTGGAGTGGGACGCAACGTGTGTCGACATCCTTGCGCCATCGCATGTTCCAAGTACGGCAGGCTGTGCCGGCGCTGCCGCTGCGGCTGCTGAGACCCTCAAGCGGCGCAAATACTGTACCTTATTGGGAATTACAGTTTTGAGCCGTTTGGGGTCGAAACGCTTGAATCATGGGGTCCGAGTGCGCGTCTCCTTTTCAAGGACATATCTCGCCGACTGATCGACACTTTGCATGACCAGAGGGCTGGCTCGTTCTTTGCTCAAAGAATTACCATTGCCATTTAACGTGGCAATGCTGTCAGTCTTCTGGGCACGTTTCCGGATGACAGCGATGCGGAGGAATACTGTGACGCCTGAGTGTACTTTGTTTTACTTGTATATGTACATACTTAGGTTTAGTAGGTGTAAATAGTTTAAGTAAATAGTTTTAAGATAGTATATAGTTATATTATGTCATTTATTCCATAAATACGTAACTAACTATATACACTAGAAATAAAAATAAAATCAAGGCTTCACTAACCAGTCTTAACATATCCCGGAAAGGTCTGATAAACCTACTGAATCAGGACCTAAACCTGTTGCTGTCCAAGATTTTGATGCACCCCTCCTTCATAACGGAATTTAATTTGAAGACTGGGAAGGCTGACAAGATCCAGCTCCTGACCACCATGTTTGGCTCTATCCCAGACAAAAACGATCAATGGATCCATGATTGGAATAAGAATATTCTGGCAGATTCATCCTACTTTTATTGCAAAAGTGATTAAAAAATACAGTTTTTTTGAATAAAATCGTGGTGCTCTTGAAATTTCTATCAGCAGTCAACCGCTCATATGATTATAAATGCTATTTACATATTTATTCAGTTTACGATACGATAATTGCTTTGACTTTGCTGGGTCTTCAACTGCGTTCTCGGTACCGGTGCATTTATAAGTTTACGGTGATGGTGAACAACGCATCTGAATACGTGTAGTCTCTGAGTCTCCAGATGCACGTCAGCTCTAAGCTGACGTGCATCTGGAGACGACGCTGAGGACGCGACGCCAGGCTACGTGTCTCCTGGCAACGGTTGTCAGGATACCCGCCGCCGAAATGCCTGGCTGGACGGCGCGGCGCTCCAGGCCGCCAGCGCGTCTGCGCGGCTGTCCTTGACACGTGTTGTCAATAATTTTATTGACAGTTTTTATTTTATGTTCAGTGTGTTTTTTTTCTTAATTCGTTTTAAATAGTGTTTTTTTTACATTAAACTGTTGTTATGATTGGTGGTAGCAGTAATGTGGCAGAAGGTAGTGCAAGTCAACCTTCGCTAAGCTTCCTGGAGAGGTGTCCTCTCTGCACCCAGACACGATTTTTCAAAGGTAAGCGGGGTCTGAATGTGCATATTGGAAAGGTACACAAACCCCAACATGCACTCACTACAAACCCTGACATTACGCTTACACCTCCTACACCAGCTACATCCAATTTTGACTTGTTTTGGAAAACCCTGTCAAAATTCAAAAACTTGGTACCTGTTTTAAAGCGAGTTCCTCGCGGCGCAAGACCTCTGGTAGCACAACATCTAGCAGGATGTGTTCGTCGTGCCGCCCGGGAGAACTCGCTAAGGTGCCTGGGAACATCTACTCACCTTCCCATATAGAGTTTTACATGTAAATAAGAATTTGGCTACCAAAAAAACTTTGAACTGCACAAATTAAAGAAAACTGTAACGTCTCGGCCCACAATTTGGACACAAAATTATCAACACAGAAGTGCCCTTCAAAAGGCATTTCCAATCTGGTCGAAGCTAAGTTAGGGGAAGGTGACATCAGCGGAGCAGCCAGGATACTTTTTAGTAGCGATGTGGTGGCACCATGTTCTCCAGATACTCTCGCAGCTCTGGAGACCAAGCACCCTGCCCCAGCGGATGACTTTTCTTTTCCGTTACAGGTCGTGAGGTGATCACAGCTGTTAGCTCCTTCCGCAGTGGCTCTGCTGGCGGCCTCGACGGCCTAAGTCCTCAGCATCTTAAAGACCTTGTTTGTTCAGGCGCCGGGGAAGCAGGTGAGTTGCTTTTGAAGGAGCTAACGGCTCTGGTTAACCTTAAGCTCTCCGGCAAGGTAAACGAAGCCGTCATCGACGTCTTGTACGGGGCCAATTTATGTGCCCTGCGCAAGAGGGATGGCGGCATTCGTCCCATTGCCGTAGGAACTACTTACCGTCGTATAGCAGCCAAGATTTGTTGTAAATTTTATGGTGAGGTTCTTTCGAAAAAATTCCAGCCCCTGCAGCTTGGTTACGGCTCCAAAGGGGGCTGTGAGGCTGCCGTACACGCACTGTCGACCTATCTAAATTCTGGCAAAGGAGAAGTCATCCTGAAGGTTGACATCAAAAATGCATTTCATTCGGTAAACAGGGACACCTTGCTGGCAGAAGCTAAAAAAGAAATTCCTCAAATTTTCAGTTTCCTCTGGCAATGTTATAGACAACCATCTAAATTACTATATCGGGACAACCTTTTGAAATCTGCAGTTGGCTGTCAACAAGGTGATCCCCTCGGGCCAGTGATCTTTAGTTTAGCTATTCACCCAATTATTCGTCAGCTAAATTCGAAATTTAACGTTTGGTATCTTGATGATGGAACCCTTGGAGGCGATGTAGAGACTGTCTTAAATGACCTACAATTTTTAAAAAATCAATTCCATTGCAAAGGACTTGATCTGAACTTTTCCAAATGCGATTTTTTTTTATCGGACAACACTGACAGACTACTTACACTTCCAAAATTCAACACATTAGCCCCTGAAATCAAAATTATGGACAAAAGCTCTCTTCGTCTCCTTGGGTGCCCAATCTTTGAGAATTCTTTTCCAGATTTTGTTGAAGAAAAAATTCAAAATTTTAATGACGTTTCGGAAAGATTGCTCCAAATTAACATGCATTCGGCCATCACTCTTATTCGTTATTGCTGTTTCGGCCCAAAATTAATATATTTCCTTCGTGCTTCCCATTTATGGAAGCACCCCCACCTTTTGGACAAAATAGACCACATTATCAAGCATACACTTACTTTAATTTTAAATGTGGCCATGGACGACAAAGCCTCGGCGCAAGCAACCGTTCCCATCCGTATGGGAGGCCTCGGCGTCCGCAAAATTACCAGTATTAGTTTACCGGCTTTTATATCCTCGGTGTACGGCACTGATAAATTAATCAGGAATATTCTAGTTTCTACACTGATTGATTTTGATGTGCCGTACTTCGCCGAGGCTGTGGAGGCCTGGAGACTCGCTTGCCCGAATTCAAATCCACCTGACTACCCTTCATCCCAGAGACGGTGGGACGAGCCGCTCTGCAGGCAAGTTCAGGAAAATCTTATTGCCACATCAACTACTACTGCAGAGCGTGCGCGCCTGCTGGCTGTGGGTGAGTGGGAGTCGGGTCTCTGGCTTCACGCACTACCGTCGTCGAACATTGGCACCATGTTCGACGATACCACTTTCCGCCTCGCTGCCTGCCTGCGTCTTGGCGCTCCTTGTTGTTCTCCTCATCGCTGCCACTGTGGCGAAGTTGTGAACAGCCTCGGACACCACGACCTGTCATGCAACCGTAGCGCGGGTCGCATTGCGCGGCACGCGAATCTTAACGACATCATCCGACGAGCTCTTGTCACCGTCGGCGTTCCGGCTGTGTTAGAACCCAATGGCCTGGCACGCGACGATGGCAAGAGACCGGACGGCATGTCGTTATTTCCATGGAAGATGGGTAGGCCATTAGTGTTGGACGCTACTTGTGTCGATACTCTTGCGCCATCCCATCTTCCTAGCTCTTCGTGCTGTGCTGGCGCTGCCGCTGCGGCTGCAGAGAACCTCAAGCGGCGGAAATATAATAAACTTGTTGGTAGTTATATTTTCGAGCCGTTTGGGGTTGAAACTCTCGGGTCTTGGGGTCCGAGTGCACATAACTTATTTAAAGAACTCTCAAGGCGCTTAGTTGACACTTCACGTGACCCAAGGGCTGGCTTTTACCTTGGTCAAAGAATAAGCATTGCCATATGGCAATACAACTGGCAATACAACGTGGCAATGCCGCCAGTCTTTTGGGTACACTTCCAGTCGACAGCGATGCGGATGAATTTTTTGACGCCATATTTTAGGGTTTATTTAGTTAGGAGATTTTATATTATGTTAGTCAAATATATCCAGAATAGTTAGCTAGGCTTACAGGGAAAATGTACTTCGATACAATTGACTTAAAATATTATTACTTATTTTTTTATTTTTGTGGGTAGCTCTTGATTCTGGTCTAGGTGATGACAGAGACAAAGTCGACGATGGAGCGAGCTTAGCCAGAAGAATGTTTGTTGCCTGTTCACTCTAATTTTGTAGAGATTAGGGTTGTATGCGTTCGGAACATTATTTTATCTTATTCTTATCTTATTCTTTCTCATTTATCTCTAGTACCACGTGTGCTTCAATTCAAAATAATCTAATTATTTTGTCCTGTTCTATTTTTAGGATATTTTTCTATATCCCTACAACTAGAGGGTGGAGTGGAATACCCCGTGTTACTGCCCTAAGAGCAGATCTGGAGTTGCTGTAGATATTGAAGCCTCCACCGGATCTTCCTGTCACAGTTTTGGTAGCCTTCACCAGCGCCGGTAACTCACCACTTCGTAAACGGTGCGGAACTGCTCCAGTTTCAGTTTTTTGGTCTTAAGTCTCTACGCGTCATCGCAGAGATATCGCCGCACCATCTTATCGTCAATTTTGCTCCCATCTGAGTAAATTTGATACCTAGTTTCCTCTTTCTGGACCAGTTCTGCATCGTTCTCTACCAATATAAATTCGATTGCCATTTGGGTCGCTGGGTGTGGTACGTGTATGTATGATGTCAGTTTATCCACTCTTCTATCGCAAACTAGAGTGTCCTTATATTATTTTATAAAGTGAGGCTGCGTCCATTATCTTGAAATCTAAGTGAGTTTGCCCTATACTACTTGACCATTTTCTGTAAAAACCCGCGTAAAACCTCGTTTAAGTGCTTCCGTGTCCCTATTTTCTCTGCCGCTGGGGCCTAGGCGGCAGCCTTGCTGCGTACATGATAATCGGCTCTACCACTGTGACATATAATGTTCTGTTTTTCTGCGGCGAGATCCCCCACTTATTTTTTGGCTCCGTTCTCCAGCTATAAGTATTCAGTGCCTTGCGGCAGACGTATGACGTATGTCACGTGTATGTTAAACGTCAGCCGGTCATCTATTAGCCATATGGCTAACTATAGATGACATGCACAAGCACATAGCATAGCATATGCTCTGAAGTGGTGTGCCGTGCTTAAGCTTGTTCGTAATTACCATTACCTTTGTTTTAAGGGGCAATGCTAGCAAACGCTTATTATGCTTGTTCACTTCACCCCACTCCAGGACATGCCTTAGGGCCAAATTAGCCTGTTTCTGGCATATTCAGCAGCCGATCCAGCAGCAAGCAGCTTCCAAAAGGTGGGTTCTCCTTGATAGTGGAGTACCCGGGGAGTTTAACCTTGGAATCCAATTACTGGGAATGTATTAATGTTATAAACCTTCTGAATTATGTTTTATAGACAAAATAGTAAAACGTGTACTATTTTTTTTTGTTTTTTTATTTATTTTACTTAACGGAGATGAGAAAAACCCATTGCTGTTGGATACATGGACTATCCATGTATCCAACAGCAATGGGTTTTATATTTTCTGAAAGGGCTTTTTAGGCTCTTTATTTCAGTAATAGAAGCTAAGGTCAACTGTGTCTCAGTTTTGATATATTGGGGTCAATGTAAATACACATTCTTGACAAGTTAAGATAAACCAAATAACGAACAGTAATAAGGGTAATGGTTTCTGAAATGACATTTAAAGTTCTTATTTTATGACATGGAAACCGTGTAATCAAGAGCATTGAGGCTAACAGTATCTTAAGGGGCTTCTCAAGGAAGTATTTGTATCAAGTTTGAAGTATATTGGCCCAAAGAATAACATTTTTCATATGAACTTCACCCCCCATTTTGCTCCTTTACGGGGGAGAATAAAAATAGTATTCGGTAAAAACCAGACGAACACATAAAAATACAACGAACGAACAATAGCAATCTTATTTAGTTTAATTATATTACAACATTATTTTAAATAAAAGTAATTATATTTTGCTGTGTCAAGATTAATAAGAAAGGTCCACTATTCATTTCAGTAACGGTACTAAAGTTTAAATAGGGCGTTTGACTAGATTGAAAAATTTAAATGAATAAAAACTTATCTGATAGATAATATTAAAACATTGCTATTTGGGAAAAAAATAAATAAACATGGTCAAAAACACCTTGTCTCACAAAATGTAATTTTTGCGGGACTTGTGAGTAACGTCACACGCAATTAGTGCTCTCTCTGTTTATTACAGATTTTAAAACGCTGACAACACCGCCATTTTTTGAGACTTTTAAGAATAATTTTTTGACTGCGTCTGGTCCCTACGTTTTGAGAAATGTTATAAAAAAATCACGTCAAATGCCCTATACGAAAAACTTTCAACCTCATGGTAACCTCTGGTTTCTTTTCAGATTCCATTCAAGCAGTCTTTTCGTAAGAGCTAAAATGTTTATTTCAAAAAAGTTTCCATTATTCTTTCAAACGCTTTAAAGATTTATGTTCGCAAGCTTATCTAACAAAGCATAGCATTTTATTTTGCAAGCTATCTCAAATGCATTCTTAAATATTTAAGGACCCAAAGAAAGTTCACGTATTTTTTTTAGATGAATTCATTGTGTGAGTGATAAGAATTGTATAAAAAATAAGTTTTGCTTTTTCATGTATGTTCAAGAGACTGTTTCAAGGTAAAACTATGCATTTAGAGAGAGCTGTGCCCAGTGGCACAGGTCTCTCTAAATGCATAGTTTTACCTAGTTAGTCTATTTTTATATATTATATATATTATTAGTCTATTAGTCTATTGTGCGGGCCAAGAAGAGTCCAATCGAAATAAAAAAAAAACATAAAACGTGGCAAAAACATAAAATTTTGAGTTTAAGAACATTTCAACATAATATGTGTTTAATGCTAAGGTTGGACAGGTTTCTAGACTTAAGTCGAGTTAGACAAATCAACTTAATCAACGTCAAATTCATAATTCTAAAATAGGGATTATCTCTGTCAAAATAGACTTTGCAATACACGTAGGTAACAAATAATCATGCACTCACGTCATTCTCAAATTCATAACCACGTCAGAATCGACGCTGAATGATATTCACTCAAGATATTCATGCCACACGTTCATCCAAACGAAGTTATATAACCTCTCGATCTGACGGCGGCGAATCATCATTTGTATTACATAATCTGTGAATACTAATCAGCGAGGATCCCGTGACAGATGTAACAAAATTAATATGTATCGCGGTTCGTGGATTTCCCCAGTGACGGCGTGTCAAATATACCTTATTAGAATCGCGGGTTAGGGATGTTCACGGGTATCCGAATGAACTGTTTTGTTTCATCGATTGAATTTGAATCGGTAATTAATTTTATTGACTTTTAGTTTATTGTTAATTAGATGACAATTATATTTTCGAATGAATTTCTTATCATATCTTGAATCGAATAAATTTGTGTGGCAATTGGTCGGTTATTTCCCAAAAAAACCTTAAGACTATCATTTTTACGCAGCATCTAGCGACAATGTTAGTTCATTTGGTAACTGGTAACACATTAGGAATAAATGAACCAAAGAATTAGCTAGACACATTATTATTGTGAGTAATAAATCAGTCTGTAGGGCTTAGCTACCCAGATTCTAAATTAGAGTTAGTCGGTCTTTAGCACAATCTTAATGGAATATAATAATATGATTTCTTACACAGCTTAATAATAATGTATGTACTACGAATAAAACCTAAAATGTCATTCATCTTGTCAGTCATTTTGTTATGGACGATATTTATGTCCGACGTACAGTCTCATTGAAATCTCATCCCTAATAATTTTACTGTCTTTTTTTTTTTTTTTAAGGATGGGATATCATCAAATGACTTCTTCCGCTCTGGGTAGAGCGGAAGGGCGTGTCAGACTCTTACTGACTAAAACCCATCCGTGTTCCTTCTAAAACCCTTTGCGTTCCAAGGCCGCGGTAACTCTTTCGAACAAATTCCGCAACCCTGGCAGGCTCTGGCCCTAGCGGGCCCCTTCTTTGCTGACATCTCTTTGAGGCGCGCGTGAAACATAACGCGTCATCGACCCGGGACTGGTGGTGATCGGACAGCGAGCCACCCAATGCTCGCCGTCCGCAGGCCCGCGCCTACGGTGGCCGGGGATTGCCTTGCGACTCCCGACGCCTGGGGCGTCTTCTCCTGTTGCGGCGGTTGGGGCGAAGGCCCTGCCTTTCCCTCGCGCGGCCCGCCTCCTCCTTCGCTAGCATTACTGCTTCGCAGAAGGAGGTGACTGCTTCCCAAGCCTCCTCGCTCCGGACCATGGATTCAACCAGGGCCGGACGCGAGAGGTTGCCGCCGCCGATCGCCTCGACGAGGACACGGCGGTACTCAGCCCAAGCAGGGCTTACTGTCTATGCTCTACATTTTGTCTGGTGTCATTTTTCGGTTCGTATCTATGTAAAATCCTAAAACAACATTAAACTGATATAGCTAATTTATTCTCCCTCGACTAATTTCTGACAGAAGAGTTTTACCCGATATTGGCTTGGATTAAATTACAATAGGCACGCTCCCGCCACGCAGTCTCAAAATCGGACAATCGACTATATTTTATTTTTATTTTGAATCGCATCACCAGTTACACGTCCGGATACAGTTAACTGTAAAGGGGTATCGTGATGAACCGAAACCCTTTGAACGCGGAATGGTGTCAACCTTAATTTGTTCACATTTAAATATGTGGGATAAAGCGGAGTATTAGGTTACACAATTTTGTATATTAATTGAATTTTATGCAAATTGATGAAACGAAAATAATTTATAGCTATACGGTGGGGTTTTAAAAGTGATTGATTAACTTCCGGGGTGATAAAAATGGACAGACAATATTTTGGTCATATTTTCACAAATATACCTTATACCGGGGCGATCCGCCCCGGCTTTGCACGGGTAATATTTACTGATGTGCGCCCGAAAATCTGTTTTTGGACACTTAGCAAAACATCGACTTTGCTACAATTTTAATTATAATGTTATTATACCTTCCAGAAGAAATTCTGTAAATAAAATAAAATAAATCTTCATATTGGTACATTCAAATTGGTACAATAGAAAAACAAATCTTAGATAATAATATAGTAAATAGGATATAATGATAGTGAGAACCACATTAAAACCCGCTGCGTATTTTAAAAGATAAGGAAAAGATTAAGTTAAGACAGACGGTGGGAAGCGACGTTTATTTGTTTATATACTATGTAAGGATTGAACAATATTTCTGAAATTACAAAGTACCGCTACAGTAAGGAAATTTAATAGTTTGTGGAAAGATTAAAGCCATGTTTAAGTTCGTTGCAGGTCTTTAAAAATAAGATGCTATCCACAGCAAACTGTTCTAGGAATAGCCCGAATGTTTTTCTCCCTGATTGCCTTTTATGTATTTAAGAGAAGACAGACCGTAGCCTATTTATTCTACTACATCGAAGGCAAAATTCTTCGAAACATCCTCTAAAGTGCAACAAGTTTCTAAGCGTTCTAAGAAAACTGATAAGGAAGACGCAATTTTCTGTTATAGTTTTACAGGTAACAATATCTAGGTATCGACATTCCAAGGTAGCTGAGAGCCGAGAATCAATTGAAGGAAGTAGGTCACTGCGGTTCTAGTAAGCGTTTATTCACTATAGCGATAGGTCACACCCACATCTAGGGACGCGGTGGTTTGTTTCCACTATTTTTTGGGGAAGGAGTATTTTGAAAAGGTTTTTTTTGTTGGAAGAATTATAGAAATTTTTACTAGATCCCTAGGAACCTTTTTTTATTACATCAGTAGCCAAAACAAGTCGTACTATTTTCTCGATGTTTTTAAGCATCCACGCGTCATGTTCGAGAACCGGCTCCGTCAGTTAAGACTGATCATCTCTTAACTTCCAGGGCTGATGCTGGTGCTGCTACGCGATCTCATGGCGGCATGGAAAGAGCAACTGTCCCAGCTGGGCATGCTACAATCGTGGCGATAAGTTCCGTCTTTTAGGAGTGGTTAGAGGGGTGCCATGGCGTCTTTACATTTAACCTGACGCAGGTCTTGACCAGACCCGGTGGCGCAAGGACGCGGGCGCGCGGCGAGCGACTGATGCAGCGACACTTGGTGCTGCGTCGGTCGCAGCAGGATATACGCTGCCCTCTTCCGACCCCCCTTACTGGGTCCAGGGGCGGCGGACTTGAGGATGTCCGTCGCCCCCTATCCATTCGGCGTAGGTGGGAGATGGAACACCGGGGTGGTTTTAGTCAGTAAGAGTCTGACAGACCCCTCCGCCGGCCCCAGGCCGGATCACATTCGTGAGGATTTCCCCCCGAGATCAAAAAAAAAAATTCTTGTCTTGACCAGACACGATTGTTTCGGGTAACCTCTTTCGGATTCGGCAGGAGTACACGCACGCACCATTGTGTAGATTGCCCGGAGGTTACGGTGAAGAATACAGTGGAGGTCAGCCTCGCTTAGGCTGAGCCCCATCGTGTCCTCGTGGCGGCGTTTGGTGGCGACGACCGCAGGGTTCCGGAATTGTTCGAAAGTTACCGCAGCCTTGGAACGCAAAGGGTATTTGGAGGAACATGGGTGGATTTGAAAAAGAGGCTGCTATTTAGGAAACCCAATGGAAAACCCCAAAAGAAAACCCAATGAAAACCCCAAAGGAAAACCCAATGAAAACCCAAAAGGAAAACCCATAGGAAAACCCAATGGAAAACTCGATGGAAAACCCAATGGAAACCTCAATGGAAAACCCAATGGAAAACCCAATGGAAAACCCAATGGAAAACCCATAGGAAAACCCGATGGAAAACCCAATAAGTAACAATTCAAAGCTCAACGTGGACAGTTCCTATCCAATAAAAAGGGCTTGTTTTTAACCTTCAGGGATAATTCAAACAGATTTATTGTAATAACGAATTTCAAAGAGTGTTCATGGACTTTCTTTAACGTTCTCTTCCAAAGAGATAGAGGCTTTCGAGCGCGCAATTAGCTTAATTTTTCTGATCGACCGACTCCTTCACAATTAAAAACTGTATGTAACTGGTTTAATTAAAATTAATTCTTTGTTGTAATTTGAGTTTCCTAAAAGAATCGCTACCACGACTAATTTTTATCCAATGGACTGGCCTGAATAGAACCGCCATTGGCGCATTGGATGATACAAGTAAAATTCGATTGACTGTACACTATAGATGTTTTCCCTACGGATGTTTTAGAACCTCATTGTCATCATTGGTCCACCGTCTTGTTTGCCATCGAAGTGTCAATTACGGAACACATTTGACATCTCCCCCTAGGGGCAGAGAGGGTACCGCGACACTAATTCAATCAATTTGGCGGATTGATACATCGTGTACAGTATAACCTCTACCGGAGGTAATGCAGTGGTTAGTTGACACCCTTGGGGAAATTAACATTACAAATGATGTGACGATTCAATACACACAAATGTGTTTGTATCGGACGTATTAGCCGTAGTTAGTGCAGTTGTATTGAAATGAGGCCATAATAATTTCCAATGTTATTGAAAACTTCCTTCTAAATATTTATTACGAAGTTTTTCGATTGGGGCCTCAGAGTGGCTTTATTTTTTTTCTACGAATCAAATAATATTTCCATTGAATTTACAACAATTATTTCATAGCAGTTTTTACGCATAATTCATATCATTATTTATTTTAACTTATCTTGGTGCCTATTGCATTATCTCTGTTCTATCTCCTGGTTGGTAAGTAGAGAAGTAGAAATTATACACTGTAGACTAGGGTGCCCCACTGCTGGGCAAAGGTCTCCCCCATTGCTTTCCAACGCTCTTTGTATTTTGCCATCTCCGGCCAATTCGTCAGGAACGAGTCTAAATCGTCACGCTAGTGTTTAAACTGTTAATGTTTGACGTTCAAAAGTGCCGTTTAATTGAAACGGCTTAATTGAAAGAAACGTTTATACTTTGACTATATTTTTCTAACTCTTTATTCTCTGTTGAATTTTTTTTTTCCGGGATTCACGCTTCACTGACTCGGCATTTTTGCCTCTGTTGATTCTGCCTCTCAGGAGTTGCAGTGGCTTTTTTTATTTTATTTTTTTAGAAAGGGAAATCATCAAAGGACTTCTTCCGCTCTGGGTGGAGCGGAAGGGTGTGTCAGACTCTTACTGACTAAAACCCATCCGTGTTCCTTCTAAAGCCCTTTGCGTTCCAGGGCCGCGGTGACTCTTTCGAACAGATTCCGCAACCCTGGCAGGCTTTGGCCCTAGCGGGCCCCGTCTTTTAAGCTGACATCTCTTTGAGGCGCGCGTGAAACACAACGCGCCATCGACCCGGGCCTGGTGGTGATCGGACAGTGAGCCACCCAATGCTCGCCATCCGCAGGCCCCCGCCTACGGTGGCCGGGGATCGACCTGCGACTCCCGACGCCCGGTGCGTCTTCTCCTATTGCGGCGGTTGGGGCGAAGGCTTTGCCTTTCCCTCGCGCGGCCCGCCTCCTCCTTTGCTAGCATTACTGCTTCGCAGAAGGAGGTGACCGCTTCCCAAGCCTCCTCGCTCCGGACCATGGATTCAACCAGGGCTGGACGCGAGAGGTCGCCGCCGCCGATCGCCTCGACGAGGACACGGCGGTGCTCAGCCCAAGCAGGGCAGACCTCCACCGTATGCTCCACCGTGTCCTCCGGGCGATCTTCACAGTGCTGACACCCGGGCGTGTCCTCCCGCTTAATCCGAAACAGGTACCTCCCGAAACAGCCGTGTCCGGTGAGTACCTGCGTCAGGCGGAAGATGAGGACGCCGTAGCGCTTCTCCAGCCACTCCTCAAAGAGGGGTCTTATCGCCGCAATTGTGGCGTGTCTTAGGAATTGCAGTGGCTGGGAATAGAGAAGTAGGGTGTTCCAGAAAATTGATTGGATAAACTGTGTTACATTGTTGTTAGAATTTCGGCGAATGCACATAGAAAGAAAAGAAGAAAGAGAGAAAAAGAGTTTATTTCCGACAAGCATGACGCATACCGAAAAATGAAATAAATTAAATAACATAATATGCAGGTAGGTATGTTCGTGGGTAAGTTCATAATTTAATATATTCAATATACATATTTTAGTAAGAAGTTTTCCCTTCAGCATTACCATACTGAATACAAAAGAACTTATAAATAACGGTGGGCGATGCAAAGTTTTTCGAAAATTAATATCAGCATCGATTCGAACCCTCGGCCACGCTTTGCCGGTGTCGCAAATTGTTGTGTGGTTCAAGTATGGCGTTAAGAGCGCGCATACATTTTGTAACACTAGTGAACCTCAAATTTGCACTACTTTGGTATATTATTCAATAAAACACGGTGTTAGATTTAATTTCGTAATATTTTAAGTTTTACCTTGTCTGCCAGAGACCTGCAGCCAAAGAGGTTATTCTGACAATACTTATGTTCAATACAGTACTAAAACCGACGACTATTTAGCGTGATTTAACTCAAAGGATTGTGGATAAGCAAGCAGCTTGAGGAAAGGTGTTTTCATTTATTAATCTTGGCAAGGCATAAGCATTACGGAACAATAATAAAGCTTCTTTGGACTTTATGTTTTACATACATTTGTGAGTAACAGCTCCAGGCTCAAGGTACTCGTATGCAGCAATTGTGCGTCTCTTCTGCCCTACGGTTATATTATAAAACTGTTGGATTTGCAAAAGGCTTGATTCTTCTACAGTGACCTCGAGCATTAACACCTAGATATTTCTTTTCGGGCATTTGCGCTGATATGTACCTGGCTACTATGGCTCTACCTTATTATAGCCGCATCAAGCAAATACGTCAATAATATTGGCAGCTGTAGTTGGAAACGTAAACTCACAAACAAAACAAAACAGAACAGAATAGAAGTCCAACCAGAGTGACGTCAACATTAATCAACTCGTCCTCACAAAGAGCGGAGCCAATTAAATTCGACGCCTTGGGCGAATCAGAACACCGTACACTGGAAAAGATGAAGTCTCACGTTTTGAGTTGTGTCTCTAGAAACTTGTAAGTACTCTCAAAAGTTAGTAAAAATAAACATTGATTTGACAGCGCAAGTGTAGCTGGAACAGCTGCCATAAGATAGGACCACATTCTTATGAAATAAAACATAATCTTCCTCTTTTGGAGCTACCGGATAACAAAATCAAGCAATACCAAATTCAACATTTTCTGAAATAGTGGTTGTAGTGAAATGCCATTGCCACGTTTTACGAATTTAATTTCCTTCAGAAGGCACACTCATAACTTGCACCGCGGCACAATTTGCAAGTTTCGTGCTTACAGCAAGTTGTACGGAACCCGAGCCGGGGGCATTGCTTTCTTTGTAGTGTTTATTTAGATCCAACATTTTTCAAACCCCCGCCATTTCTTACGAGATTTGCTAAGACTTTCGTGACAACAGTTGTTTCGAAATGGTGATATCGTAAAGACTTATTTCAAAAAACATGAAACTGCTTACTTTTCATGTTTTCAGAGATATTTATTCTATAAACAGGATATCAGAATCGCTCACAAGTCATCGTATTTTTTTAAAGTATGACTGATTTCTAAATTAATAATCTAGCGCCAGTTTATTTTAGGAAAACTTTTTCATCATCTAAGTTGGAGCTTACATTAATGCAGTGGTGGAAGGGCGTCTGTAGACCAACCAAGCTCTGGCTGGCTGCCGATGACTGCCTGGCACCTTGGTCCCACAGAAGACTGCGCCACAATCGTTACTATTTGGCAGTGTATTTTTTTTTATTGTATGTAATAACGGTTTGTTTTCAGTTCTTTAGTTGAAGTGAGTGGCGCGGTTTATTTATAAATATACATTTCGATTCATATGATTTTATCTGTTAGTTATTATAAACTTTCTATACTAAATATTGACGACAGTAGTGATTTCGTAGCTCGTGGTAACGCTTTTACCTGTGAACGCCCGATGGCACGCCGGCATGCCCAAAATGTTTACTGCCGTCAACGCCCGACGGCACGCCCTACCGATTCACGCAGCTTAAACCTCTATTATTACCAAACGCAATGTCTTTTTTCAAGTGGCAAAGTCAAACACTCGGGGGATGACATTCTCGCTCAATAAAACTATACAAATTTCAAAAAAATACATATATGCTACCGCATTGAAGAACAAAGTTTAACGAGATGAAAAAATAGTTGCTGGTTTTTCGTCCGTACAGTGGGTGTCTGTGTAATTAAGTGTTTTGAGTGAGTGTTTCTTAGTTGTTACACGATAAGTGTACTAATATTCATTTATGAATAGTTATTACATCGTTTTACGTAAAAGTTTGCACGAAAAAACATTAAAATAATACTTTTTTGGTCAATGTAAAGTTACGTGTAAATGTGGATGCTCGCGCAGCCATTATGATTAATTTTCATTTTTTTTTTTATTCTTGATGAATTTTGATTCTTTGATTGAATTAACGGTATGTGGATAAATATTCCTATATCAGTACTTATTACATTGTTTTACACAATGTATTTACAATTTTACTTCATAATTAGACTTATTTTGGCAAAGAAATGTACCGTGAAAAAAACATAACTTTTTTCTTTTGTTCTCAAGAATTCAGAGGTCTTTGTTTTATTCGAAGTAGTTATGCTCAATCTTGTGTAGGTTTGACTAATATTCAAATTCTAAAACATACACATCCTACACCTATACCATGTCAAATTACCTAACGCAAAAAAGTTGCCGATTATTCAGAAGCTCTTCAAGGAAATCTTATCATCTTACAATTATAGTGGCATATTTTTACGACATATAGGTATCAACCAATAAAGGTTTATGTACTACATAAACCTTCCTAGGAAACTCTTCTTATTAGAAACCTCTCATTAAAACTACGATGAGCGTTTACAATTTATTACGCAATTTCATAAAAACGGCTCGGCGGACTATGAAGTTTGGGTATAAATATTATAAAAATTGTGTATAGGACTCTCAAAAAAAAACGACCTTGTTGGATAACTTGTTTATTCTTATTGGAACATGCAAAATTCGTGTAAATTGATACGGTAGTTTTATCAGAAAACGACATAACACGGGAACTGTAAATTTAACGTTCAAAAGTGCCTTTTAATGGTCTAGTTGAAATAAATGAATTGACTTTGAACTACTACACTACACAATTCAGCTAGCTCTTTGAAAACATCATTTGTTTCTAATACAAGTCTCGTAATACGCGTATTGTTTATATTGTATAATAGGATCAGTTTATCCAAGAATACAAAACAGTTTACAGTATGTGACTAGAGCCAATAGAAACGCCAGTGAGCCGGGTTGTAAATATGTCAAACTGCTTGAAACAGTGCGGGTGTTGACAGCTTTTGACGTTTATTGCGCGACGGACGTTGAGTGGGCAACGCTTGCCGAGGTTAGTCTGTGGATGGGTGACCATCTTAATATACCGAAACTCCTCCGTGCCTCTAGGAAAGCACAATAAGCCGTTGGTCCCGGCTGTCATTTGGAGATCTTAAGCAGTCGTTACGGATTGTCAGAAGCCAGAAAATCTGACACCAGCCTTGCCAAAAAGTGCCGCATTACCCAGCAACAAGCTTTGCTCGCTGTGTCCCACTCAACATCCGAGAGAATTTGCAAAGTGCTCGGGAGCAAATGGTGATATTTGCTTTTTTTCCCCTTCAGAATTCAACATGTGCAAAAGATGCCAGTAATATTTGGCACAAAGTTGATTCATTGGCCGAAACTAAATCAACATCACACCTCTCTCAAAGAGGCTTCTGATGTGAAATCTAAACTAAGCGCGACGGTGCAGCTAAGATCATCTTTAGCAGTGATATGGTTTTTCTCTAGAGACACACTTACGACAGGCTCTGGAAAGCGTTTGCTCTCCAGAGCCGTAAGTGTGACAGATGATCCCGCCTTCTGTGATCCGGATTCAGTTGTGTGTGAGTGCGGCTGTGTGTCCCTTCCGGAGTGGTTCCGCCGGCGGCCTCAGTGGCCTGACACCTCAGCAACTAAAGGACACAATGTGAGGAGGACCCATGTGGTCTGCTAGAGTACGAACTCAAATTATTCATCTATTCTAATATTATAAATGCGAAAATTGGGATGGACGAATGGATGTTTTTACTCAATCACGTCAGAACGGCTGAACGGATCTTGATGAAATTTGGCACAGAGATAGATTATATGTATATTATATAGCCTGGAATAACACATACGATACCTTTCATCTCGGGATTCACATACTCCTTGGTATAATTTTCGATATTCACGCGGGCGGAGCCGCGGGCGGCAGATAGTAGGTAATAAAAATAAAGATAAAATGCTAGTTCACATGCACACAAAATAATGATTCAATGCATCGTAAAATTCCCGAATGTAATTTAACCCAGATCTTTTGTTTAAACAATTGATTCCAAGGAGTCTTCAAAAATAAAGTGGTATCTAATTCTGGACCTAAATAAACAAAACAAGTCTCAATCAACTCCCTGACCTTGTCTGCCAAACTAATTGAATATGTCTCCTTCAGGAGTTGCGCTTCAGTAATTTGCTTTTGGCAGATATCCGTCTACGTATTTCAGATTCTCGAGGAGCCTAAAAATACTGATTTTATTATTTTGTCTTTTCTATTTTAGTATTGATAGAAACCTTTTTGAGGACTTGATCGTTGATAATAAAATATAGTAAACAAGTACACCAACGCAACGGTGAGTGTTTAAAAGTCTATTATGTGAAATTATTATTTGAAAGTATCATTCAACACAACAAATTCTCAAGAGAAAACTTGCGATGATACGGGCAAGTTACTAACGTCACACGCAATAGTATGTGGGCGAAAGTTTATCAGAAAATACACTCCAAATTCTTCAACCAAGTGACGGGAGCCCATGCTCTTTAAATAAGGGGAATAACATAAAATGAACTGGGAAGGTAATTCAACGTGATAGTATTTTCAAACCCAAGTTGGACAGTACAAATATCAAAGAAGAGCTGTACCGCTTTAAGATCACAGCTTCATCTGCTGCTGAAAAACGATTCCTTTCATGGATAGCGGACAGAATAGAATAGAATATTTATTTATTTGCTCAGAATGTAGGTATTTACAGTAAGGTGGTTACAATAGTATTAAAGAATCCTTGTACATTCTACCATTTTGGCATGCAAACATTGATGCAGTTCATCATCAAACACACAAAAACATTGATACACAACAACCGTATCGGATTTTCTAGCTGATAAGTTTCAGCTAGAAAATCCGATACGGAGTAATAACATTTATTTGTTAAAATTACAGTTAATTTCTTACAGACAGACAGATAAAGAACACTACTTAACTTAATTTTTACTATTTTAGAACTGTCTCTACAACTCTAGAAACATTAAAATAAATTAGTGGATGCCTTTTTAACAAAAAGAGAGGCAAGGAAATCAATGCTGAATACCATGTCACATTAGACAAGAAACGCCCACCTAGACCAGGAAAAGATAATGCCCATAACTATAATACCGAAAGTGATTTGAAATTACAAGTAAGATTTTATTTATTATTTATTTATTTATTATATACTTTATTGTACACCTCATTACAAACATAGTAAAAACGTTTAAAAAAACAAGTGTACAATGGGCGGTCTTATCGCACAGGGCAATCTCTTACAGACAACCTTTGGATGGACTGAACGAAAGAAGTTAGATTTAGGGCGGTCAGTGTACAAACATCATAAACAATATGAATTAGACATAATAATATAAAATACACACAATGCTTAATAATATACTAATAAATATCAAATATATAAATAGGGAAAGGAGAAGAAAAATTATAGTGAGAGGTAATGCTCCTTCACCAATTTTTTAAACGTTGGTAGCGTTTGTGCACGCCTCACATCTATGGGTAATGCATTCCACAAACGAGCAGCTTGAATAGTGAAAGATTTGTTAAAGAAGGATGTGGAATGCATTCGAATACTTAATTGAAGATTTTCCGATGATCTCAAGGACCTAGAGTGTGTGTCACAGAGAAACTGAAACCGGTCTTTAAGATAAAAAAGAGTAGAAGGATTAAAAAGTACATTATAAAGAAGAGAAAGTATGTGGGCATTCCGGCGAAGGCGAATAGGAAGCCATTTGAGCTTAGTACGAAATTCGGAAACGTGGTCATACTTGCGTAAGCCAAATATGAACCTGATACACAGATTTTGGAGTCGCTCAAGCTTGTCGAATTGGTCTTGGGTGAGATCAAGATAGCTGGCGTCAGCATAGCCCAAGAGTGGAAGAAGAAGAGATTGTGCTATGGCAATTTTAGTGGTGATGGAAAGAAAATTCCGAAGGCGTCTCAAGGAGCCGGCCGAAGCGAACAGTTTACGACTGACCTCCTGCAGTTGTTTAGTCCAGGAAAGAGTTTTGTCGATATAAATCCCCAAGTTCTTCACAGTGTGAGTTATAGGAATTAAAGTGTTATTGAAAGAAACCTGGGGAAGTGTCGACCAATCAATCTTTGAGATGGTCCGTGAACTACCAACAACTATCACTTGCGTCTTTACTGGATTGATCTTCAGCCCAAACTCAGTGCTGCATTCACCTATTCGTGCCAGGTCTGCATTAATAGCCTCAATCGCATCAGATAGCCCTCCGAGAGGGGCTTGGGTGTAAATTTGGAGATCATCAGCTTACAGGTGGTAGAAAGAAGATAGTCGTTGAGTGATACCATTAATAAAAAGTGCGAAAAGTAAAGGAGATAACACGCCACCCTGCGGCACACCGGCAGAGGTGTCATACCAAGAAGAGAAAGATTCTTCTATGCAAACACGCTGCCGGCGGCCAAACAGGTAACTATGAAACCAGTCAATTACCGAAGGAGATATGTTAAAAGAGCACAGAATTCCATGCAAAATGTCGGAGTCAACCATATTAAAAGTATTGCTAAAGTCAAGCAGAGGGAGTGCCGTTAACTTCCCCATTTCCATACCTGACCTGATATCAACCGTAATATGAACGAGTGCTGAGGTATAGTATAGGGATTCAGCAGATTTTGCTTGGAGAGGAATGTGCAAAGTTGCTGATGGACAAGTTTTTCAAGGACTTTGGATAGGAATGGGAGAATGGAAATGGGACGATAGTCAGAGAAAGATGCAGGATGTGAATTTTTAGGCAAAGGGATGACTTGGGCATCTTTCCAGGCTTGTGGGAAGACCCTACTAGAAACAGAGAAGTTGAGGATGTAAAGGGTGACGGGAAGTATGTTATCAAGGATGGGAATGATTTATCTTTCGGCTGACACAGTCACTACCCACAGCGTTTGATGTAATCGATACAATACTCTTTTTAACATCACAAGCAGTGAATTGACTTATAACAAAAGGAGAATAATCAGGTATCGGAAAGTTTGAAAGATGACTTAGTGTAGCAGCTTTGGTGGCCCTATCCAGTACTGGCGAAGTTGAAAAATGACTATTAAGTAAGTTGAAGTCTAAGTCTTTAGGAATCCTTTCATGATACTTTTTTCCGATACCTAATGATTTGAGAAAATTCCAGACCTTAGCTGGATCACCATTTAACCATACACATTCTGAAATTGCAAAAGTGTCAGTGGTCATCATAGGGATGCCAGAAGTCGTAGATCCAACAGAAAACATTTCGTGAGTACCAAGCCCTAGCTGCAAAAGTATTAAATGTAAACCAAAAAGCTTTCAGCTTGTAGTTTCGTTTTATATCAAAGGCTTACTTTTTCCGCCATTTCTCAATTTCCCGCGTGGTGCTATCAAGATGGCACATACATGTATGTTTTTTATTTAGTTTTGGCACGGCTGTGAGAGCCCTATCTAAATTAGTTTTCTCAGTTTAGTTGCTCGTACGAGGTGTAAGTGCAAAAAGTGCACGATAAACGCAGGGATGAAAATATCGAATGAATTTCTTTTTACAGTTCTTAATTACGGTGGTTTTTTTTCCTTGTTATCTACAGATTTGTCTCTTTTGTGTTACATAAGAGTTTAGGTAAGTTTAGGTTAACCCATGTTGATGACCATGACTTTGTTCGTTCAAAATACTTATTTCAGGAACTACTATTGTTATTAATCGTATGCCTGCCATGTTTCGAGTTGATCGGATCGCGCATTAACGTTATTTCCACGTTACAACCCTACAACCCCTTACTTACGATATATTAGCATTTTTCAAAATATGGACAATGTGGAAATTTTGAGAAATAGTAAATTTTGAAAATTTGAGTAATTGACATTTTGAGATTTTGTAACATTGTCATTTTGAGAAATAGACATATTGAGAATTGGACATGTTAAGAATAAGATACTCTGGAAAGGAATTTGATTATATTGGATATACCCTCATTTGGTTGAGCCTGCTCTGTCCCTCCGGGCTTCCGTCGGGAGTCCCTACTCATTCGAGTTTTGTAACTTTACGTTTAGCTATATTATTTTTCACTACAAGCATCTAGTTGCAGCAGTTGATATTACCAAGTTAGCCAGGAGCAGTCGTAAATATTGTCAATTCAGAGTGGCCGGACCAAGTGGAGCGCTAGAGCGTTTGTTTACAGAAAACTGCGCTGGCCGCAAATTGTTCTTGCGTTAGACGGAAAATATACGGGAGAACACAATATATGTGTGCGCAACGGCTGTTAACGAATTTAAACAGTACTATGGAGGATTTTCTATTGCGCTAAACTTAATGCTTCGTGTTAGTTGCCCGGTGGTCACGGCTGTCATTTATTTGTAGATCTTTGATAGTCGCATCGGTAGTCAGAAGCTAGAAAAACTAACACCGGCTTTGCGAAGGGGTATTGTGTTACCCTCCAGTTACTGGGTTGTGGAGATCAGATAGGCCAGTCGCTCTATATTGTAACACTAGCGGAATCACGCTGGTGCTACTTACTATTATTATTATAAAATAAAACCACGTTAGAGATTTAACTTCGTAAAATAATCGGCATCTGCCTTAGATGAGCGCTGGTACAGGAGTCCCATATAAAAACAAAACATATTTTCATATTCCTAATTCAAATTCTCTTTTGCTTTTTTCCAGACGCTTCCAAAGATCTAGCTTGTCTGCCAGAAATCAAGCAGTCAAGGAGATCCTCCTGACAATATATAATATCCTAGTATTCAGCTGCATGCGGTTAGACTGAAAGTCAAACCCAATATACATAATATGTATTATACATAAATATTTGTTTTCGTTGGGAAAACAAATATTTATGTATATACTTACATAGAGGTTGTTAGTTGACTGGCGGAGTGTGAGAAACAATTCTCGTTCATAAATCTAAAAATCACCAATAAATAGTAAAAGTTTGAGTTATTGCGACTAGACGCACCCCCGCTGCTTTATTATCTCGACTATAAGCAATTGTTTTTGGTTTTTAGATACGTGACCGTAAAACAGAGAAGGCTTCCGGCGACTAGGACCGGAATTAACTGGGACTGCGGTCCCAGTTGCCGGATCCATTTAATTTTAATATTTTTCTTCCGGCGACTGGGACCACCCGTAAATAAATAATAAAATCTATCGTTCAAGCCAAACCGGTACAGTCAAACAAAAAAATGTTTGAAGTTATAATTAAAGAAAAAAACTCTTTGTTTCAAAAATATCATTTACTTATATAATATTTAAAAATGATTGTCGTGATTGATTTATGTGTATGTTTTTTATTGTGTAAATACGTTACATAATACAAAACCATACACATAAATCATGCTAACAATAATAAACAATTTACAAAAAAATAACAACAAGTAAGTAAATATCTATCTCAAAATCAGCCATACCATATTAAAATAATCAACATGCAATGGTTGAATTACGAAACGCATGGAATAAATTCTTGACAAATTATATTTTAGAATCAAAGAGTTTTCTAAATATTTTTTCGTTTGTTGTACTGATTTTGGCTTGAAAAATAGTTTTTTTATTCATTTATAAGTGGTCCACTTGGCGCCGGAAGAAAAATATTAAAATTTTATCGATCCGGCATTTGGGACCGCGGTCCCAGTTAATTGCGGTCCCAGTCGCCGAAAGCCTCAAACAGAGGTGGCAAGCTGTTATCAGAAATGTTTAATGCAGAAGTACTCTTTGACGTGGTCGATGAAGAAAATATACCACTCTGTTCGAGCGATCTGGGTGGCTACACCAGCACTGTTGTTGCTGAAGGTTCCGGTTCCGGGTCTTCAGGATCCACAACAACTTTAAAAAATTACGACACAACGAATACGAAGATGTAGACAAAAACCGAATATCTATTCAATCATCATTCTCTAACCCCTATTCGAATTTATTTTGTGTCGGCGCAACAACACGTCTTGTTCTTCTACATTTCTCTATCAGTCGCCATCTCTGGAGTAACTACTAACCCTCTTTCTAGGCACAAATTATCTTTCACATGGTCCATCTATCGGTCCTTTAGTCGACTATACAGCAAATTCCAATCGACTCAGACAATCGAATCGACTATGACGTGCCTGCTATTATATTTCTGAACCGTATGTCCCCACAGTCGTGGGCAGACTTCTGTTTGTTGTAACAAGACTAAAATTATGGCGACCATGACGTAAATAACACTTAAAAAGCAGATCTTCACACATTTTCGCTTTAATTTAAACATTTTTACACATATATCTGGCTCACCGGACTTCAATTGTATTTATAATTATTGAAATTTGAGTATTTAAATGAGAATTAAATAAAAGCTTTGTTTAAGTTCAACTGCACATTGTTCGAGATTGCAACTATGAGATATATTGCGTTTATGCAAAGGTTGACCTTATCGCCAACTGCAGGTTTATTAAATTTATTAAATCTCGTGTGAGCTGTTATGATTGGTTCATCAAAATTATCATGATCAATCTTTTTTAAAGGAAAGTTAAACATTTTTAGAAACTGTTCACCCATAAGCATATGGAAACTAGGTTAACTTTTCACTATGACTACCTTCTACAAAATATCAAATACCGCTATTCCGTGCTAAAGTGAAAATACTACAGCGTAGACACTATGCATATAAGATTAATATAAACGCGCCTCCGGCTCAAGCGCTGTACTTGCTTTTAGATCAGAAAAACTTGCTTCTTTCTAGTGGCTTTTATTCCACACTTCGTGGCTGCAATTCCTTTCTGAATTTCTGTTTTAACTTAGTTCATGTTTCTGGTATATTCTTTAAAGTATATAAAACAGAAATGATAATCCATAATACCTGTTATCTATCAGAATTATAAAAATCTATCTTAGGAAAACCAATTTGTTTAGTCCTTTCTCTACTATGTTGAGGTCGGCTTCTAATCGAGCCAGAGGGCCAATTTATCATAATCATCATCATATCAGCCGAAACACGTCCACTGCTGGACATAGGCCTCCTCCAAGTGTCGCCACAACAACTGGTCGTGTGCGTATCCTTCGGGCTATGTCGGTAACCTTGGTTCTCTTGCGGATATCATAATTCTTGATTCGATCACGCAAGGAAACTCCGAGCATTGCCGTCTCCATTGCTCTTTGGGTGACTTTAATCCTTCTGATGAGGCACATTGTGAGCGGCCAATTGAGAGCGGCATTCACATCTCCGTCGCAATCTGACAAAAAACATTTGTCATACATTTTTGTCGGATTGCGACTAAGATCCGAATGCGAACGTTGCTAGAAAATTAATAGAATTGACACTCTGATGCAACACCACCTTCCACTGGCTAATATTATTTCTGACAAAAGGGGAATCATGACTGAATGATTCCCCTTTTGTCAGAAATAATATATGTGCATAGACTGTCAAGGCTGTTCTTCTCCTAAAATTATTTGTCCGAAAACCATTTTTCATAACACATTGCTATATACTTCAGTAACCATCATGTTATAAAATTTCGAAATTTTGTTTTAAATGATTATTTTTATTTGTAAAACGATTCTGTCATAATATCGAGTAATTACTATAATATTTGAATCTCCTATATTGTTTATTGTGCATGAAATAAAAATATGGCGCTTTAGATCGTATTACATTTTTATCTTATTTAGATTTTATCCATAAAAAAGTTAGGGAACACAATAGAGAACCGTCAATGGACATTTTGCGTAAACGGTTTGAGGTTTATTCGAAGAAGATGGAATCAGGGATGAGATTTACTGACGTAAAAAGTATTATTTCGTTAAGCAATGGACGATTAACTTAACACTTCTGGACACATCTATTGGCCCACCTTAGAGTTTAGGTTTCGATGGCCCCTACCGAAATATGATTGCTAGATTGAACAAAAACTGTTGATGCAGTTTTAAACCTGATACATTTTACCATCTTTTTCGATCGTATTGTTTTAAATTTGAATTCAGACGTACATACCATACGGCATGGAGCTACGCCTAACAAGTCGGATATGCGCCTTGTTAAAGGCAATTGATTTTTTAATAAAAAACATGTTTTATCAAATAAAGGTTTAATTTAATAACGCGTGTTGCCTCCATGGGCATCTACCACAGCTCTCATACGATTAGGCATAGAGTTTATCAACCGCTCTATGCAATTTTGAGGGATCATCCCCCATTCCTCTTCTATGGCAGTTTTCAACTCCTGCATCGTCTGGGCAACTGGCTGACGAGCCCTAACACGTCTTTTTAGCTCGTCCCACATGTGCTCAATGGGGTTCATGTCTGGGCTTCTGGCTGGCCAGTCCATAACTGTGATGTTCACATCCCGAAGATATTCCCTGACGATGCCGGCCGCATGGGCTCTTGCATTATCATGCATAAAAAGGAAATTTGGGCCCACATAGTCCGCGTATGGTATCACGTGAGGTTCTAAGCACTCACGAATGTACCTTTCAGCATTTAATGTTGGCAGCCGTGGTCCTGTAACAACCTCAAGTTGAGTTTTGCCGCTCGCGGATATACCTACCGCCCCAGACAGTCCATGAGCCACCGCCATAAGCAACCCTCTCTTCAAAGCAGCATTGTGCGAAACCCTCTCCCTTACGTCGGTAGACCTTCTTCCTTCCATCATTGCCATGTAACACAATTTTTGACTCATCAGAAAAGAGTACACGGCTCCAATCTTGCTGTGTCCAATTTAAATGACTGCGTGCGAAATGAAGGCGCGCTGTTCGGTGGGCTCGCGTTAGTTTGGGCCCATTAGCTGGCTTGTGTGGTACCATATCGCGTTCTTTTAACCTTCTCCGAACAGTTCGAGCGCTCACAGATACTCCGTGGAAGTCGCGAAGTTGGTTTTGTATCTCAATGGAGGTAACGGTCGTCACGATGAATCGATCCTGCCTTTTAGTTGTGACCTGAGATCGTGGCCTTCCTTGGCGACAAACAAAGCCGCCAGTCTCTAGGTACCTCCGATAAACATTTCGGACCGCAGATCGACTTAAATTAAGTTGAGCACTCACGTTTCTTTGGCTGTGTCCGGCCTGAATAAGTGCCAAAGCTTGGGCGGCGACTTCAGGTGAAGTATCCATAGATTATTGATAGAACCTCACCTTAATGTTAAGAATAAGTAATGTTTGTTGCAAAACCAAAGATATCAATCACTTTTTCAAGAATTAAATCCAAGTAAACCAATAAAACCAAGTTTTCTTAGTATTCGATTGTTTGATATCAACAAACAGGCTCCAAATTGTCTTTTGTTTCTTTAAATTCTGTGTTCAAAATTCAAAAAAAGACTGTTGAATGAAATTGTGAATGTGCCAGGTTCAAAACTGCATAAAAATTTTTGCTCGACCTAATATAAAATTTTAGCTAGGACCAAACGAAACTGAAAATACAAGGTGGGCCAATAGATGTGTCCAGAAGTATATATCGCACCGTTAACTGTTTCAGCTATCATAATCCCACTGTCAACTTGGTTGATTCTATGTTGTTGGCTTGCTGTAGGTACGCTTTGGTGCAAACTGTAAGTATAGTAAGCAATTGTTACGAAATAAATAAATAAGGATCGTGGCTAAACAAAATAAATAAAAAGATCCTAAGTTTTTTGCTATCTTATCGAGGAGGATTTCAAACGAAGGCGTATTGCACTTATTTTTTTAAACAGAATATCACCATATTCTGTTTAAAAAAAATAAGTGCAATACGCCAAGCAATAAATAATTTTATTACGTTTCAGTGTTTATGGACACTACTAACGCTATCTATCGGTCGTTCTGAATATCAATAGTTATTTTTTCTCTAGTCGGACTTTAGTTTTAGGGTTCCGTAGTCAACAAGAAACCCTTTTAGTTTCGCTATGTATGTCTGTCTGTCTGTCCGCTTTAGCTTAGAGACGCTTTGCACTAGAAATTTGGTATGGGTATAAATATTAGTTTTTTTTTAAATAATTAATCATTATTAAATAAATAAATTTAAAAAAATATTACAGCGACAGGCATAAAAAAAGTGTACTACACCTAGAGTAGCGAGAGTTTGAAATGATTCTTTTTGTCGTCTATCCCGTGGTGTGGTTGGACAGATCGTTTAAAAATATCGAGGGTGCGCGAAAACCATTTTTGCAACCAAGTTTCCGTTTGCGAAATATTAAGCTTTAAAGTGCTTATATTTGTAGAGTCAAGTGTACCCTTACACTTGACTCTACAAATATTAGCACTTTATAAAATTACTAAATATTAGCACTGCCCCCACTGCCAGTTAAACGGTTTCATTTGGAGACGTGAACAAATTCATGATAGTAGCATTAATAACGAATTTAAAAGGAAAACTTTTATAGCTCACAAGGCTCAATACGTTAGTCGACCAACTTATGAAATTTAACTGGATAAGGAAAATCTTCGTAACAATTCCATAACTACATGCACTCATAACTTTGTTTATACACTCATAACTTTCTTACAGAGAAATTCGTACTGATTATTTGGTCATGGTTTACGGGACAAGCAACTACGGAACCCTTCACTGCGCATGGCCCGACACGCACTTGGCCGGTTTTTAACATTTATGGTACTTGAACTTGTTAACTCGTAATGCAATTAAGATAGCAATACTCCCAAGTTTCAGCAGTACAGTGGCAAACGAATTAAATTTTAAACACTGTACGCTTAAACAGAACCGTATTCCAGTTTTCTTCGTGTGCCATTTTATTGTGTACCTTAGCTTAGTAGTGTTGGTATTACCCAACGCTACCTGCCCCCTGACCTCTTGCGAACTATTATTGTTCCTATTGATACAAATAAAACGGGTGTTTTGTCCGACAAAGAAAATTACAGGCCAATATCATTAGCGACAGTTGTAGCCAAGGTGTTGGACGCTGTGCTTAACTCAGAACTTGAGAAGCATCTCAGTATTCATGATGCGCAGTTCGGGTTCCGCCCCGGACTTTCTACTGAAAGCGCCATTCTGAGTCACATGCACAACGTATTTAAAAATGTAATTAATAGTTTATATAAAATAAATAAATGGAATAATAATAATAATGCTCTCGTTGGGCAGCTGGATCAAGGGCTTGATCCAAAAAGCAGTACTCCTGGACACGGCGCGCATAGTAAGGAGGTTACTCTCTCAGGGGCCCTGACCACCGGTAGCTTGGACCCTACCCTGTTCCCGATACCGGTGGGCAACTATTTTTATATCTTTGTATTTTAATATTTGAAAATGTAATTCATATGTATGAACAAGGAATAAATGAAATAATAATAATGTATTTCATTTAAATACGGTTCATAATATATATATTTAGACAGTTGAAATTTCCATTGTGTATTTCTATTGCCGCTCTTACAACAACAATAAAAAGCGTTGGAAGGCCTCCCATAAGGTGGACCTGGTGAGGGTCGCGGGTAGCCGATGTATGCGAGGCGCACAGGACCGGTTGCAGTGGCGACACTTGGGGAAGGCTTCTGATGATGATGGAAAATTAAAGGGTGCTCCCATAAAATATACGTGTTTTTTTCGGTTTATAGTAAGGAACCCTTCGTGTCTGAGTCTGACTCGCACTTGGCTGGTTTTTAATTTTTTTTTGCTTCCATAAATTGAGCGGTCATCCCCTTTTCTAGACATAATATCTTCTTTTACACAGTCCATCAATCTTTTCATTGGTCTTCCCCTTTTCTCATTTATTCATCCTCCTTCAAAGCCAAGTATTAAGACTTGGCTTACAAAAACATGCGAAGCTACATAAAAATGGATACCTACTTATATATAAAAGATAAAAGGTACTTGTAGTTTCAGCTTTAATGCTGCGGTAGATATTACATTATTTTTAATGACGACATTATTTACCTTTGCTTGTAACTTTTTGAATTTAATGTTTTATTCATATTTTTCGGTGTTCTTATATTAAAAGCTTTTATTTAGTTTCACCCGTCCCGATGTTTGTCTGTAATCGATCTTGCAAGTTAAACTTGACACACTTCCTGGTTTTCGATTGAGCTGAAATTTTGCATATATATATATCGCGTTACATTGCAATATTATGACGACATGGAGCTGCTCTGATGATGGGAGGTGGAAGGTGGCCATAGGAACTCTGTAATGAAACGACGCAACCCCATCGAGTTTGGGCTCGTAAGATTCGTCTTGACGAGTACTTTGTCTCTAGATGGTATCCAGGGTCTGATGATGGAGCTGGAAGGTGGCCATAGGAAGTCCGTAATAAAACGACACAATCCCGCCGATTTTGGGATCTTTTGATTCGTCTTGACGAAAACTTGGTCCTAAATGGTAACTAGGGTTTGATGATGAAGCTGGAAGGTGGCCATAGGATTTCCGTAATAAAACGACGTAACCGCATCGGGTTTGGGCTCGTTTGATTCGTCTGGATGAGTACTTTGGTCCTAGATAATATCCATATGCAACCCCATCAGATTATTTTGAAATGGATAGAATGAGAAACGTTTCAAATAATTTACCAGTCATTACATAATAATTTGAACATGATTTTACTTAGTGATATGATTGTACTTAATAAATGGATGGAGTTTTACCCAAAGCGAAAAGAAAACGCAGTGTATACAAACAACGAAGGCAATCACAACCAAGCCTTGCTTTGCTTTTATTACTATTACATAAAACTACCTAAGAAAATAACTCTTTATAAAAAAGTTAATAGCCAAAACGCACAAAAAAACGAACATACAAAACTCAAGGCGCTTTCCTGGGAAGCCGCTGCCAGAGGCAAATGCTTGGACTGAATAAAGTAACAAAAATATATTCTCAGAAATCCGACTCTGTCCACAAAGTTAGCTTCTTAAAATTTTATAAAAGTGCACTCTAATTTTACAGGAAAACATCAAACTTGCGTACTAACGATACATGTTCAGTATAGCTTAAATGACAGTTGATTGATAAAAATATATTTTGTTATACCAGACCAATTTCATTAAAAAACAATTTAGGCATTGCAATGCCATTTCCGATTCAAACATAAAATCTTTTAATATTTTCATCATAATCATCAACAATTTGCCAAACGTCTGCTGTACATTATGTAGCCCTTCCCCTTAAGCGCTGCAACCTCGGTCGATCGGTCCTGTACATCTCGTATACAGCGGATGGTAATATAATTATTTAGGTTCTCATAAAAAAAAAACAACGTACAAGGGCGTCGGGAGTCGCAGGGCGATCCCCGGCCACCTTAGACGCGGGCCTGCGGACTGCGAGCGTTGGGTGGCTCGCTGTCCGATCACCACCAGGCCTGGGACGATGGCATCACCACCAGGCCTGGATCGATGGCGCGGTGTGTTTCACGCGCGCCTCAAAGAGATGTCAGCATAGAAGACGGGGCCCGCTAGGGCCAGAGCCTGCCAAGGTTGCGGAATTTGTTCGAAAGAGTCACCGCGGCCCTGGAACGCAAAGGGCTTTAGAAGGAACACGGATGGATTTTAGTTAGTAAGAGTCTGACACGCCTTTCCGCACCACCCAGAGCGGAAGAAGTCATTTGATGATTTCCCATCCTTAAAAAAAAAAAAGGGGTTACAAAATAGGCTTGGCTTATCACCCTTCTGATCTGACTCTATAGTGAAAATAGCAAAGCAAGAATAAGTGTAAAGCTAATGACTCGTTTGAGCACGGTGTCGTTCGTTTGTTTCGGAAATGGATCGGGGTCTTGCTTTTCCTCTTGCGTCTTTGCTTTTGTTTCTTGCTTGGTGCGAGACTTCGAGTTTGCAAACGTGTTGCACAATCCGCTTATTAGGTATGCGCGTTCGTGTCGTCGACGTTTTGAACAATATCTTTTGTTGTGTTCTTGTTTGTATGGCGTTATGTTGTGTGTATTTCAATGGTTGAATTGTAAGTTATATTAAAGGAGCATTGATGGTTGGAAAGCTAACGAATAAAATAAGTTGTGTCAAAAATGTGAGTAGTACCAGTACTCACATTCTTGAAAGGCTCAATGCCAAATGCAGTAGTAACTTTTGACATTTAGTTTGTAGCACTGCGAGTTGCGGATTTTATTTTATGTTCTTCGATGAAATTTTATCTTGATTCTTCTATTTATTTTGATATTGACTTCCATCAGTTCGAATACTCCGAAAGAATAAGAAGAGGTGTGATTTCTACCATATTTGGCTTGTCATGTTTACTTGGCAAAGAGGTATAAATATGTTTATTTGTGCTTTCTTGTCTCTTAGAAACGTATTTTGATTTAAATGAGTAGCGAGCTATATAATGTTGGCACATAGGCCAGAACGAATTTCGGTAATTTTAACGGCGGCCAATCTCAAAGTCCAACGGTATGACAATTCGACACCAACGGACACAGATCAGACGCAGGACCGATGGCTTAAAGTATTTTTCGAGCCACGGGTGAAAGATACAAACTAAATAAAGCGGCTACAGTTAAACAATAAAAGTCAAAACGTTCTAAACTGGCATTTAAATTACGGGATGATAACAGTTTTAAACAGCGCCGCGAAAACAACCAAAGTTCAAAGTTGTGCTGTTGGAGAAACTTCGTCCTTTCTATTTGAATCTAGTTTTATTTAGTTAAATGTTGAACAGGAATTAATTTGAAGACGTCCAGGACTTGATATTGGACTTAGGTTGTTGTGAAGCGATTTGGAAAGTATTGGGAACTTTGAATGAAAGTTTTGAAGGGATTTCTTGTTGAAAAGGGTACAACTTAAATTATTTTAGTTACGTAAAAATACTAAACAGTGAACGTTCTTAATACATTGACTTTTCGTTCTAACTCAGAGACCTGTTCAGAGTGGAATACTACTCGTGAAGAAGTACTACTTGTATGAAAAAACATCCCACATGCGATGCATTGGAAGAATAGGACAAATATGGAAACTCTTCCTTAGAAAAGATGAAGTAGTTCGCGCCGAAGTAAGGACTTATTAACTACGGTCACTGATTGACGAGACATTCAGTATTTTAACGCTACGTCGCGACGTAGCGTAATAATTGTCTTCATCAGATAGATACCGACGCGTCCGCATCTATCTGATGAAGGTTATTATTCGACTGAATAATGCGTTGATGGTTGCCATAAATCTTCCGGCTTAATGTGGTCGCCACTTTTAGGTCATCCGTAATGAACTTGGAGATAAAAGGCTTTTAATTTAAGAATAATAGCCTCGCTCTAGCGTGTCCAATTAGTGTACCCTAAATACCTAACCTTAAATTCTACATATAACTTATTATTTTTTATTTATGAGACCGGGTCAGGTACTTAAGATGTCTGGACGTGAACTGCAGTGTCCATGGAAAGCGCTTAATCGGTTGCGTACCTAGGTAGGCCTTTGCTAATACAACTTGGGAAAATGGGGTTTTACAAACCCGTTTGACATCAAATGTGAGCGCGGTGCCCCCGTTCAAAACATGAGTCAGTTTTTGGAATGTCACGGTGCCAAGTGCAGTCTCTACACCTAGGTACACCATTAAATACTGAATGCCACTGATGCTGCTATAAACGTAGCCATCTACTGGGACAAGTTCTTAAAGCACTATCGACTCGAAAATAAGTAGAAGGTTCTTAAAATGACAATTAAATAATTAGGATGAAACGCTTCTATTCGCAAAGGCGTAAGCGCCAAGTTACATTGACATATCTACCTTTTTCTATGAGCTATAATTTCAAGTTTTAATTTCACAGTTTATAACTCGAGCTCACTCCGGTCGTTAAAAACTTGAAAACTCAAAAGTAAGTGTTCTCGATGTGATTTATTTGTTCTTCGAAGTAAAATCGTTCCGGGTAGGTATTATTCAGTTTTAAAGTGTTTTAGCGCGTAACTGCGACTTCATTGTGCTGTAGCGTTTTTGTTCCAATATTGAGTTTTATGTCACTTTTTGAACTTTTCGTTTGTTTTTATTTTATCGATATGAAACTACACCCGAAATTTAATTGTAAATCAAATTCAGTCGTTGCTGCGTTTTTACTTCAACATTTTGTTTGATTATACACTGTACTATTATACTGTCTGTAAATTAATTTAACCATTTACGGCAACGTTAATATTTATTTTCCAATTTAATGAAACACCATATCATCAGTATCAGTGTAAAATAGGATAAAAGATTTCTATAAATTTAAACAAAAATCACGTATATTGGATGCAAGTAGTTCTCGATATAAGTATAATGCGGCAAGTATTACTATGTAATAATTGTCATAATTTCATACCTACACTCCTCCGCGCCCTGGAAAGTAGGTACATTAACCCAACAGTTTCAGTTGCCAGAAAAGTAAAATAGTATCGTATTACCCAATTACTTGGTGGTAGAGGTCTGGTAAGCAGTCTGCTGCCTGTGAAATACTGGTGCTCAGCACCATCAGGTAAGAATGGAAGTAGACCCTAAAAAGAAATAAAAGGCTGGGCAGATCCGTCCATGTAAAGATATGTCAGTTGTATATGAATAAAAAAATTAAATCTGCATATGACGACTGATGATCAAAGACGGGTTTCGATGCACCATAGAATATTGGTTTCCTTTATACTGAGATAATAAACGGCCTCAAGGGGATTACGTAACCATCATTACGTGCAGTGTAGAAACGACGGCTTATACTGTTACTTATTAAAACTTTATGCTCAGTTAAACATCACTATACAAAGGCGGCTTAATGCCTTAGGCATTATCTACCGACAGTCGACAGTCGACCTGAGGATAGATAGAACATGACAGGTGCAACGTAAAGGAAAGGTAACAGAAAAAAAAATACAGCAGTAAATATTCGATCTGAAAAAAAAAAACAAATCCGTAACGCTGTGATGATTGGTATGATTCCTCCAACTTCTTGTGAAGGTATTTACGTGCCTTCTAATTAAAGGTGAACTGTACTGAGTATGAGTAATGTTTGTTGTTTAATACTATAAAAACTGTGGTGGCAGATATAATGATTATACTATATATATACATATATATATCTAGCGGGAAAACAACCATTAAGATTTCAGCGTGTGCTGAAATCTTAATGGTTGTTTTCCCGCGGCAGAACTATTAACCATCAGTAGTACTATCAAAACATAAAGTTAAACTTAAAATATAAAAGGCTTTTTATTTAAAAAAAAAAAACAATCATGAACTCGAAAGCGTGACAAGCAATAGTAACTCACTAGACGTGGCGTAGGTACTACTCAACACACGCACGCCGTTCGCTCTTTTCACTTTGTCGGCAGAGCGGCGGCGCTATTAAATCAGGAGTACCTATCAGCTGGTTGATACGCGAAGAGCAACGACCGCGAAACTATTGGTTCAAAGTCGCTTTCGAGTTTTGTTAATCACAATTGTTCTTCTGCCTTGAATTTAAATTTATTATTTTTCATAAATCGATTGTTTTACCAAGACAAACTCATTTCGCTGCGGGAATACAATCATTAAAATTTCACGCTGTATATACACTTCTGGACACATCTATTGGCCCACCTTGTATTTTCAGTTTCGTTTGGTCCTAGCTAAAATTTTATATTAGGTCGAGCAAAAAGTTTTTATGCAGTTTTGAACCTGGCACATTCACAATTTCATTCAATAGTCTTTTTTTGAATTTCGAACACAGAATTTAAAGAAACAAAAGACAATTTGGAGCCTGTTTGTTGATATCAAACAATCGAATACTAAGAAAACTTGGTTTTATTGGTTTACTTGGATTTAATTCTTGAAAAAGTGATTGATATCTTTGGTTTTGCAACAAACATTACTTATTCTTAACATTAAGGTGAGGTTCTATCAATAATCTATGGATACTTCACCTGAAGTCGCCGCCCAAGCTGTGGCACTTATTCAGGCCGGACACAGCCAAAGAAACGTGAGTGCTCAACTTAATTTAAGTCGATCTGCGGTCCGAAATGTTTATCGGAGGTACCTAGAGACTGGCGGCTTTGTTCGTCGCCAAGGAAGGCCACGATCTCGGGTCACAACTGAAAGGCAGGATCGATTCATCGTGACGACCAGCTTGAGAAATCGTCACCTTACCTCCATTGAGATACAAAACCAACTTCGCGACTTCCACGGAGTATCTGTGAGCGCTCGAACTGTTCGGAGAAGGTTAAAAGAACGCGATATGGTACCACACAAGCCAGCTAATGGGCCCAAACTAACGCGAGCCCACCGAACAGCGCGCCTTCATTTCGCACGCAGTCATTTAAATTGGACACAGCAAGATTGGAGCCGTGTACTCTTTTCTGATGAGTCTAAAATTGTGTTACATGGCAATGATGGAAGGAAGAAGGTCTACCGACGTAAGGGAGAGCGTTTCGCACAATGCTGCTTTGAAGAGAGGGTTGCTTATGGCGGTGGCTCATGGACTGTCTGGGGCGGTATATCCGCGAGCGGTAAAACTCAACTTGAGGTTGTTACAGGACCACGGCTGCCAACATTAAATACTGAAAGGTACATTCGTGAGTGCTTAGAACCTCACGTGATACCATACGCGGACTATGTGGGCCCAAATTTCCTTTTTATGCATGATAATGCAAGAGCCCATGCGGCCGGCATCGTTAGGGAATATCTTCGGGATGTGAACATCACAGTTATGACTGGCCAGCCAGAAGCCAGTAGCGTGCAGTAGTTGCACATTAAGGGTAGGCTAGCCCATACATAATGCCAAAAAAAACTCGCCTCATTATTCAGGGTTGAAATCACGATACTGACGATGCGAATTTTCGTCCACTTCAAAACTTATGACTTCAAAAACTCACCAGATTACTTAAAATTTCAAGAAAGATTCAAATCATGAAATTCTGATGATGCAAATAGAAGAAAGATTTGGTCACCTCAAATATCTTTCCAAGTGAGTTTTAGTTATAAAACACGTCACTTGCAATATTTCCCTATTTCATGTGACTCGCATTGCATGTATGTACATTTATTTTATAAGAAAACCAAAGGTTTGCAATCTTTGTTAAACTTTAAGTTATACTCATTTAATACTAGTTTCAATACGTGATTTACCAAATAAATGTATTTAACTTTAAGCAAGTCTCTAGATGTTTTTCTGACCGGTTATGCTTTTTGTACTGAGGAATGCACGAAAAACAAAATAATTTATTTGTGTGTACACATCCACACAGCCAGTTATATGTTTCATAACTCTGAGGATTGAAATGACGAGTACGAGATGAATTATCGTATTTTTGGATAAATTCTCGTAACTCGGTCACACATCTACCTTTAGACACAAGTGGAATCTTATGATTATACGATAGCTGTGAAAACTTACTGCTTTTTATCTCAATTAAACACACAGTCAGCACAAACTTCACAATCTAGGACCATTTTTAAGTAGGTAAACAAACAAATAAACTTTAATATTTATAATACTTTGTGTTTCAAAACGAATTACTTATAACTCACTATGATATAATAAAATCAAAAGTAATTAAAAAGTTCAAAACAATCACTATTAAAAGATTCGCGCGATTATTGCTTGTCACATAAAACAATATGGCTTCTCTAAAAAAAATATCATTTAAAATGTCTCGTTAAAACACTTCCAAATTAAATTGCCATCATTGTCCTATCGTCATCTTTAAGAATGACATTTAAGAAAATTTGCCGGATTATACTAATATCTATACTGACAGTAAAACACGGGGTTGCCGATACTAAATACTCATTTTTGTAATTGAGGATAAAAATTAATTCCTGTAGTTTTTAATTATTTTTAGAGGGCTGTTGCTATTCTTTACAAATTAAAATTTCTTCTGAAATGTATAAATTTGACAATACTACCCTTTTTTAACTGTCTGTATTGGTTAGGACATTGACGTTTTGTGCGTAAACCTTGTGGCGTAGCCAATCACGACACGCGTTGGCCGGCTCCTTCGGGCCTAAGAAACGCCCATATTTATACATGTGTGCTGTTCATACACATGAAAATATGAACACACATGCATACATTTATGAATGACATGTAGGCAATGCGAAGTCTTGCCTTAGCCAGCGTCTCGTAGTACATTTATAGTGTGAGTTACGTCACACGGGCCGCTTACAGGCGCGACAAGTTGCTATAAGCATTTTACTAGGAGTTAAGAGTTATTTAATATTTTTGTTTTATTTTATTACATAGTTTTAATAAATGCATTTGTTTTATTTATCCGTTGTTGTGGTAGGGTAGGCTTTGCCTGTTTGTCTACAGGGTAAGCACGCCCATGCCAGAAGCCCAGACATGAACCCCATTGAGCACATGTGGGACGAGCTAAAAAGACGTGTTAGGGCTCGTCAGCCAGTTGCCCAGACGATGCAGGAGTTGAAAACTGCCATAGAAGAGGAATGGGAGATGATCCCTCAAAATTGCATAGAGCGGTTGATGAACTCTATGCCTAATCGTATGAGAGCTGTGGTAGATGCCCATGGAGGCAACACGCGTTATTAAATTAAACCTTTATTTGATAAAACGTGTTTTTTATTAAAAAATCAATTGCCTTTAACAAGGCGCATATCCGACTTGTTAGGCGTAGCTCCATGTCGTATGGTATTCTGAATTCAAATTTAAAACAATACGATCGTAAAAGATGGTAAAATGTATCAGGTTTAAAACTGCATCAACAGTTTTTGTTCAATCTAGCAATCATATTTCGGTAGGGGCCATCGAAACCTAAACTCTAAGGTGGGCCAATAGATAGTGTCCAGAAGTGTATATACCTATACAGAATAATCATCCTATTATGTTCTCATTGCTGAAGCACAGGCATTGTCTCTGTAAGTCGGTTTGGGCTGAAAACAACCACGTAGCCCTAGGGTGGGAAGTTCTGGCACAAAAAATCGGCTGCAATTACATTGGCAAAAAAAAACTAAAATAAATTAAAATCATTGTATTGATTCATCCATGCAGTAACGCTTCTAGAAACTGCTTTGTTTAAAGAACTTATTCGCCGCCAAGATTCACAATAAAAATACAAAGCAATAATTAAACTCCCCTTTTTCAACGGAAACTTCTCCCAACAATAACTGTAGCGAACGCAATAATTATATAGGAGAGGAGCCGTGAAAATGTAAATTAAGTCTACAGCTTTTAGCCGAGTTTAAAATAACACTCATTTAGAACTTAAAGCCTAGATTCCTGGCGGAATAAAAACTTAAATGAGCGACGACGTGCCGAGCGTAGTCCGCTGAGGGTTAATGCACATGGTGCAAGTCAGGAGCGGAAAAATCACTTTCGTCAAAACGGCTGACTATTTTTTGTTTAGTTAACAAAATTAAGTTTGGAAATGATCTGAACAACCATATCATGAACTTAGGTGCGGTATTAACCAGGGTTGTGGAATCAGTTCGAAAGAGTCACCAAGGCCCTGGAACGGACTTTAGGAGGAACATAGATGGGTTTTAGTCAGTAAGAGTCTGACACTCCCTTCTGCTCCGCCCAGAGTGGAAGGAGTCATCTGATGATTTCCCATCCATAAAAAAGGTGCGGAATTAAATCACTCAAATCACTTTTTGTATTCCACATGCTGTCATCATAAGCCTTACCGCGGGTGCAATGACCTGTTTATTTAGATGATGATTGAAGCTTATATAATTGCTTTATATGGAATAAATTCGGCATAAAGTTCCCTAGAAAATGCCACGGTACCTATGGTATTACAACCGAAAAGTATTAAAACCTGGCGAGATAAGTGAAGCCAGGTTTTGGAAAGCTGAAAATGAGATAGTTTCAGCTGATTGTATTCTTGCAATGAAAGTAAGCGAATTATGGGCACATAAAGTAATGTCACATTTTTATTTTCTTGTTAATTTTTCTCTAGTGATTTCGGGCTCTGAAGTCCATATTATATTATAATTACAAGTTCAAAGGCGAGAGTTGGAAAATGCAGTTTTCCAACTCTCGCCTTTGCCATTCTAAAAAGGTTTATTTAAAATGTTGTGTTAAATCGAATTTAAAAAGGTCTCTCAAACCTTGTACCGTGTTAACATCGGTTCCCTTGGGAGCAAGTAGCGAGTGGGGAAGGCCTTAGCGGCACAACTGGCACAATGACGTGTGGCGACTACGACCCGCGGTTACAAGATTATAATGCTAAACACTGATACTCAAACTTCTTGTTACGTTATTCGATTTTAATAGAAATAGAATTATATAATGGTTTACTTTTATTTTTAAGACAATTTTTAAAATCTGAATCAGAGTAACTTTTTTAATGTCATAATCATAATCATTTATTTGTCAGAACATGGTCGGTATGTATATTACATGGTCTTAAGTTGGCATAGATTGTCTCATCACATTCTATTATATAAACTCGTGAAAGATTTTTCGAGCTTTTTTCAGACGTTAGGGATCAAATAAAAAGCACTATTTGTGGAGAACCTACAAAAACAGCTGTTCCTCACATTTATTGAGAAATGTCTAATTAATGTGCTAAATGACTTATTATTACTTATAAAATGCGAAATTGTCAAAGGACAAGTGGTGCAAAATCTGATCTGAGGGCCAATTTTATAAATTTTTAAACCAATTTTATATGTTTTTGATGCGAATGCTAACGTTGCTTAAAATTAATAGAATTATGTTATGTTGCTATTTTCAAGAGTTTACAGCTTTATTTATAATCTCTATCTCTATTGGTAAATGCCACTTTTAGTTATCACAACTTTTATCGTTATGATGGTTTACCACAACATGGCAATCTGGGGAACAACAAAATTTTGAATTGGTTTTATTGAAGACGTAGGCAGAGTATTTTGTCTCTTTTATATTTCTATTTATTTATGTGTAATTTTGCAAAGTTCAGTTTTATGAGATTACGGACATCGTTTTTTTATTATTGTTGATCCAGTACAGATTTTTTCCTTAAGATTTTTTCGCCCTACTTTTGGCAAGTAAGAAAAAGTCATCATTGAAATTGGGGCGAAATATTGGAATTAATGAAAATTATGTAAAATTCTTATCGCGATATAAAGATTAAAGTTTGAGAGCCATTTGCTATGCGTAGGTACAGACTCGTTTGTTTGTTCGCCGGGACTGCGTTATATTTGCGCAAGCCGGATGAATATTTTCATATTTATACACTCTTTATTTGTTTAGTTCTTCTCGACGAATTTGTAGAATTGAGCACATGTGTATGAACTTTACAGATAGTAAAGTCATTTTAAATCAGTTTTAGGACTTAAAACCGAGTTTTGGGGGTCTGGATTGACTTGTTTTTCGTCTCTATTTTTTAAATAAATAGAAATATCATTAAGTGTTCGTTCCTGTGGGTAGTTCCTTAAAGGCAGATGAGATGTTCAGATCCAGAAAAGTGTAATTAAATAAAGCGTAATCCAGTGACTGTGAATAATTAATACCCTTTCGGAATTTACCAATCAGGAAATTGCTTAATTAACAGGTAAATTTACATTAGAAATACCCGATGAAAATTCCCAGCATAAGCTACTTAATAAATAAAATTAAATAACTAGGAGTATTTCTACAAACACCACAAGGTACGTAAACCATTTATACTCTCCAATTTGCATGGTAAATACCTCAGGAGCGTGTTACACAAATTCTCTCAAGTTTGTGGACTAGTTACTGAGAACTTGCAACAGCTGACCGATGTTGCAAGATATTTAGCTGCCACTGTGTTACCTACTTCTACGAATACTTGTTTGACACAATTTTCATGACGACTGTAGATGATTATGTGTACAAAGATGTCAGGAAAATAACAGTTACAAGAACAATGATCGCACACTTTCCATTTAGACTACTTAAAAATATTATTGCTGGAAGAAATTACTTTGGAAATAAGAGGTTCCTATGTACTCATATTAATAGTATTGTGTATTACTCTGTTTCTCTGTGTATACATAAATAATAAATAAATTGATTTGACGTCAGTCCATCAGGTACACACATAGTAAAACACATTAAATAAATTGTGTGCCTCACGGCTGCGTCAAAATGATGATGCTGTCTGACGCTGGTCTTCCAATGAAGCTTGTGTGACACATAATATATACAACATGTAACAGAATAAACGCAATACAAATAAGGGTAGTCATTGTATTCATCATTATGAAAGCGATTTTAGTGTTGGTCCCATAGTTAAAGTTGTTCATAACGATGATAACAATGACCCCTTAAGAGACATTGCGTTTATTCTGTTACATGTTGTATAGAACTTGAGCAATCTATTCTAGTAGAAAACACGCGTAATGGAACAAAATAATAGAACCGGTGATATGAAATATAGGAAAACCGTTCCCAAATAAAATGTTAGAAGCGCCGATTAGTTGAAACGAGTCCAAAAATCTAGCAAATCGTGAACGATTCACGAAATCGATTGGCCACTCGCAATCCGACTAATGCCCGTTTTTAGAGCATCGGAACGAGCATTTGGGGCATTTCCCTTTACGCGCAAAATACTGACCATAAAGTCGTGTGAATTATTTGTTTGTGAACGACGGAACTGGCCGACATTATAACAAGCCATTGCCGAGCGCAAATTCCGATAAACATTGCATAAATTGCTCTAAACGTGTATGCTCTTTGTGTTGGCGAATCAGTAAAGTTTGAAGTGACAAGGAACTTTGGAAACTATCACGATGGACAAACGTTTCCGTGGAATGTTTGGATAAGTCTAGTTGCAATGTCAACATTTGCGAAAGTTGTTGAAAGCGTGCTGTTTATAATTTTGCTGTATCGTTTCACTTTGAATGACAGTCATGTTTTGTTGAAAGTAAGTCGTTGTCTGGCTCTGTCTGTTTCTTCGCTTACTTCTTCAAACTAAAGAGCGATAAACGAGGAAGGTTCGTATACATAATTGTGTATAATTATGATTTATTTAAATGTTTGTATGTAATTAAATATCAATCGCTTTTTATTCTCCACATTGCACCTACTAACCATTCTCTGCATCACCCAAAGGTTGACTAGTGGAGAATGCCTTTGGCATTAAGTCCGCCTCTGTAAATTTGTGTGCGATAAAGTGTTACTAGCCTAGCCTTTTTCCCGTTTATTTTTGAGGTCGGCTTCCAGTCAAACCGGATTCAGCTGAAGACCAGTATTTTACGTGGAGCGGTTGCCTATCAGACCTCCACAACCCATTAATTGGGTACTCCTTTGTAATACTGGTGTCAGATTGTTTGGCTTCTGACTATCCGCAACGACTGCCAAAGATCTACAAATAACGACCCGGATGACTTAACGTGCTTTCCGAAGCACAGAGGAGCCTCGGTATGTTAAGATGGTCACCCATCCACAGACAAAACTCGGCAAACGTTGCTTAACCTTGAGGATCGACCCGTGCGGCTGTTATTATTTAGCCACGAGCTCCTCTAAAGCGTAAAGTGTTCATAAATAAATAAATGTTATGTGATGAGAACTTAAACATACTTTATTGCACATCAAAATTACAATACAGCTCATAATTATAGTAGTGGTGCTATATACGATATCGTAGTAATTACTATTACCAATCTGTCAATTTAGTTTATCACCTCAAAAATGTCATTAATTCAAACTGATTCCAAGTTTCCTTAGAAATGTATCTTCTATGATAATACTTTTTAATATTGATTTCAAAGCATAGTTATACCTACTACAAGTTTCGAATATATATATATGATATAAGTTTATTTTTCACACAACATAGTTTTTTTTTCTTGATTTCTGGTCCCTGCTGTTAACAAAGAAATTAAAGTGGTCCCGCGTGAAATAAAGGCTGGGAACCACTGATCTAGATAATCTAAATTGACAGATTGACGTGTTAAAGTGTTATTTTCAACTAATTTATCTAGTAAATATAATTTACTACTAACTGTTTCAAAGCTTAAATGTGAAACATTGTTTGCTAAAGAGTCGCGATTTCAATCGATACTAATTCCAAATAGCTTTGGATCGTTTTAGTCGAACGTTTCCCTCGACCAAATTGTTCTGAAGTAATTTGTTAATGTTTGCCTTTTGATGCTAACTTTTCATTTAAATGCTTGGATGAAAGTACGTGTTTGTTTACCTATGTATATTTTACGGGAACCTGGGTTTCTTGATGTGGTGTAAATGTTTAATTTGTAACTACTATCGAATGTATGTCATAAATGATTGATCATGAACATTTTTGCGATCACCGTTTTACAAAATGATACTTGTGTGCACACAGGTACAAAAAACATTTTTGTATATATCTTGCCAAATATTACAGCCCATTCTCCCTTAGTCAAATATTTAGGATAACAAGTTTCAGTTAAGAGCTTGTAACACTAACAAGCCTGCAGTTCACATTTGGTTTTACTTTATAAAACTTGTTTCTGTAAGTTGTAGAAGAAAAATCCCTCAAACGAACTGAATAAACTTAAGCTACGCTGTAGCGGCTGGGTCTACGGCGTAGCACTCGTAGCCGCGTAGCACATGTTATGAAGTTCGGTTATTATAGCGGTTAATATTTGATGCGATTGTTCTTTTTGTTTAGTTTTAACTTGCAAGTTGAATGAATATGAATAAGTTTTCAAAAATGATATTGGTACGCCAATGGCCTTCTTTTTGTTTTCGTGTCGATTGACTGTCGATCAGTATTGTTTTTTCCAATATTTTTTAAGCATCATTCGCATTCGCATCTCATTAAAAAAAAACTTATTTTTCGTACTTTTTTGCCAGATTACGACTGAGATGCGAACGTTGCTTGAAAATTAGTAGAATTGGAACTATACACTTCTACCGTTGACCTCGTTTAGATCTTGGATGGTGCAGGTGGTTGTGCACGACGGGCAACTAAGGAGGTGACGCACGTTCTATGGAGGGGCTCCACGCTGGCACTGCGTTTGTTAAAATAATATAAAAATGTTCATAACATGGGCCATTACACTATATTTTTTCTACTCCTCCGATGTTATTTTCTGATAAATTTAATTGCGGGATCCAAGACAGTTGAATTGTTTCTGCGGGACTCGTCGAGTTTCATTGACCTTTTTCTGGTGGCCTATTTTTCTGGTGGTCGCCACCGTTGCTTCTGGCTTTCAGGAGTTGCAGTGGTTGTTAATGTTAATGTGCAAGCTTAGCTGAAGGAGAGACTCCCACAACAAAGGCTGGTCCGAGGTGCCTCAGGTAAATAATACCTGGAAGGGATTGAGGGAGGAACTTTTCCCTGCAATGTGACAGCGTAAACTAAATAATAAAAAAACACTTTATTGATAAGTAAGTATTCAATAAATTTCTGATGATAAGAAGCTAAACTATGGCTCTCAGGAATCTTTTGTCGTCTACCCGCTTGTTAACGAGTTTTAAGTGATTGTACTTTTGGTACATTACTGTTTTATAAATCATGTTCTTCAGGCTACTTATATTTCGGTCTTGAATTAGAGTTGGGACATATCGACGGTTAGATAATGTGAACAAGACCTCACAATAGGACTGTTTTGCTATATCTACACTTTGTCTTTGTATTTTTTACCATAAACTCTAAAAAAAAAAAAATTAAAACCTTGTTTTGTACTCCGTAATTTCATATCACTTTTGAAGAAAAATAAAATACATACAGAAGAAGAAAACAAAGGTGAATTTGCACTCCAAATAACTGTTTAAACAGACCAACTACTGAGCCACCGTACATTGGCTCGAAAACGATGCAATTTGATTTGCATACGACTATAAATGTACCCGTTTGTTAGTCGACCGGTCTTGCGTCCGAAATACTCGTAGTAGCCGACGGCACTTAAATAATATTCACTGTATTTCAAAAAACCCCTGACTATTTAGTTAGAATCGTTTGACTGAATTTCGCTCTGAATTTGTTTAAATTTGAACACTGCATCGCAAATGTTATTTGGATACAAATTGTGTTTGTGCTGTTTTTTATTAACATGTAACTAGATTGTTACGAGGGTGAATTATGTAACGATATGTGCAGCCTAAAATGTACAGTATTGTGTTTAATCATTATTAAAACTCTATTTGGTAAAACGAAACAGTTTGTTGTTGTCCAACCACAGGACATAGAGCTATTCCAATGTAAACAAAGCACAAGGATATTTACAATGTGTTGAATCTAATTGTAAGAAAGGATTTTGTTGCTTACAAAATGTTATTCGTTTTCTAATGAGTGGAAGACAAACCAAATCAGAGAAAAATGTTTTAAAATTGTTTCATAATTTTATGTTATTAGTAAATATTATACCGGTTATTAATAGGTTTAATCATCATTTACATCAGAAGCAAAGTTCAATGTTTAACGACTTTTTGTTATGAAGAATTTTTTTGTTGTAACCCACATATATTTTCGAACTTAGATAAAGAAAGAAGTTTCATACAAATAAATAAATTAAAATTAGCCCGCTACAAACTGCAGCATTGTGAACTCTGCTTTATTACTTTGGCAAAAAGTAAATTCTTCTTGCAAGATTTTTTTTCTGTTCAACAAAGGTAGAAAAAATATTCTTGCAAAGGATTTACTTTTTGCCAAAGTTCACAATATCAATCACAATGCTGCTGTAACTAACGAGGATAGTCGAAACAACTTAGGCACCAAATGTTAACCGTTTAGAAATTTAGGGAGTAACCAAGCTTTTACTTCAGAACCTTAAGAGTGGGGTCAGCAGAACTGTAACACCTTAAGAAGTCTCGATCGGTTTCCAACCGTGAAATAATTTGTTCAAGATCGCGATTGAGAAGCAGCTCAAGAGGTTTGGGCTTCTTAACCTCCTCAATCATTTTGCCGATGATATTCCTTTTGCAGTGGATGCTATGAACCCTAGTCAGGTCCAGGATAGTTAAGGGTTCCATGACCCAGATATAAGGGTCAGTTGAGTTCCTGTTTGTGCGTCGGGTGTATGAACAGAGGTGGTGGATGGGGATCTCTGCATTGTTTTTGGGGCGTGAGAAACACTGGATAGATGCAGATTGCGTTTATCAATTTCAGACATATATCCAGACATACTATTAGCTACTGAGTTCCATGATCTTGCAATATGGTCAAGAAAGGTCTGGAAATCGGACTGCTGTGCAAATGCCATGTGGACAATAGCTGCCAAATCAGAAGATGCCATTGCAATATCTTCAATAGTCTTCTTTACCAATGCAGCAGAATAAGCAATTATTGATATTTTATCATTGCTATCTATTGGTCTGAGGACCCAAAAAATAATGCAAAAACATCTCGATAATATCATTGGGTTCTTCACTAGGGTCTCAAATCATATATCTTCCACCCAAGCCCCCATCAGTTTATTATCTCCTGCAGAGAAATTATTGTTTAGCAAGCTGTCATCCATGAGTTGGCAAAATGGGGGATTATCTGTACATCCAAGGGAGTGTGATTGCTATGCTTCTGATCAGACTATGTCGAATCTGTTGGAGTATCCAAAATGTCCACTCACCTGCACACACGATCTGAAAAGTGCCTCTGACGCCGCTGTAGACGTGGCCACTTACTGGGCCCAAATAGTATAGTTATGTTTATGTTCCATTGACACGAAAAATATATTATATTACAGCATTGTCCTCACAATTAAGATACCCCTCATCTTCCGTGCACCACATACAAAGCCTAGACAGTCACTATCTACAAGAACGTGCCTCTCTAAGCGATTGAAGTCGCAAGTCGAAGTCGATTCAATTCCCATCACTAGCAACTGTACGGTTTAAGTGGATTGCCGTCCCTAGTGGAATAATTGAACGATGTTTTTGTACTATTCTCCGGGAATTCGATTTATGGCCGTATAAATATCGAGAACGTTGAAGCTGGATTAATTATTGGGAATTTCTTAGTACAAGTGAAAGTTCTTTACATTGAAAAACACTTTTAAATATTTTGCTTGTTCTGACTCTTTGTTACCTAATGCTGCATCACACAGTACTTTTTAAGGCGGCGATGCACGATGGCGTGTCATTATAGTTGCAAACCTACCATTGCCGGATACATTTAAAAGGGCGGTAAAATATAGCTTTTCACATTTCTTTTGTTCAGAACTTAAGTATAGTATGAGTATAATACCAAGCAAGAATCAAGTTGTGGTTAGTTAAAAAATAATACAAACTAGGTAGGTATTGCTAGAACTGCCTCGTTGTCGCCGCTGAGCATTGCGTCCTCGGTTTGGTATAGATTTAAATGTAGACCCCTGGAGTAGCGGTGGCTTGGTGCCACATTAGCGAGCCATTCGTTCGATATTAACCACTCCGCCGAGTACAGGAAGTTAAATAGCAGCAGATTCTAAAGTATTTAATTTGTGCTCCATTGGTGTAATTGCTGCAAGGCGTTCCAACGCGAGGATAAACAAATAAATCCCAATAACATTACTAGTATTGCTGAAGAAGACTTATTTCAAGACTCAAGATTCATAACATTTATTTCAAATAAACCACTTTCGAATTATCAAGATGGTCAGTCAAAAACATGAAGTTATGTGCACGTCCAAAAGCATAGATCTCTATGGAGAAGAACGTGCTAGAAATTTCACGGACTATTTTAAATCATGTTATATTGTATTACAAACATTATCTAAGGTTACTTCTTAGGACAACACTGCATCTTATTGGCTTTTTTGAAGATATTTTTTCACCTTTCATTGCAGCGATGGTTGAATTCAGTGTAAGATAAAAGATCAAAAGTAATGGAGTCAAAACGAATCGTAAATCAATGAAAACTATTGAACGAAAATCTGTGTATTGTAATATTAAAACAACATTGGATTTGTATAACTAAAAATATACTTAAATATACTTTGAGTCTATAAAAAACATACTGTTCCACTTTTGGGCTAAGACCTGCCCCAAGTGCAAGAGGAATGAGCACAAAATTAACGTCATGTTCAGCGGTAGTTATAGGCCTTTGAGGAAAATAGCAGGTCGGAATTAGATAAGAATCGCAACGAACTGAAAGCTAAAACACCAGCAATGTCGTCAAAGGTGTTCTAACATGCCTGCTTTGTGCTCGGAGTTGTTCAGCCAAAGTTAAAATAAAAGTCACATGAAAGCACATGACAGAGCAGCAAATCTGCGCTCATAACCACCATGAGGAGCCAAGGAATACAGTCACTGTGACCGAAATGAGCTAAATGTCATCATCATCACTTAGAAATCTACGTTTTCGTAAGTTTATTTGTTGTTAACAATTCACAAATAAATATAAAAACATAAAATATAGCCTTTAAATAAAATAATTCAAGAACCAGTGTCCACTGTTACTTGCTGAGCTAAAAAGTTAAGATTTTTGGAAAAGTTCCAACAACGTTTTGTAGTAAAATACTATTTATCATTTTTCTTTAACGAATAAAGCAATGGCTTTTAACCGGGAAATGGCTTTGCAATATAATATATGAGGAGATATTTTATTACCAAATAAATACTCTCGTATCGGATCAAATAATTTTAATTGCTTAATTTACCTACACATTGAATGAATCGATAAAGCAGCGAATTAATTTGTTTCATTATGACATAAAATATTTTTTTTTGCTCCAGGGTAAAAAGTAATTCGACGTGAGCATGCACCTACTGATGTTTTTATTCTATGGATCAATGAAATGGATTTTTCGAAAATAGTCTTTTCAAAAAGTTTCTAGTTGATCTTGATCTCTTTACAAAAACACAATTGGTGGTCTTCAAGTCGTCACGATAAAAAACAAGGTTACTAAATATTAAAACTATAAATTAGATTTTCCAAAATTTAATTGAAAAAAAAATCAAAGAGAAAAGGTTGGAAAGTCTGTAGTTTTCGGTGTGAACTTCCAAATTACCAAACTATTTCCTCGATTTTATTGAAAAGCTATTAGACTGCAAGCCAGGCTACAAATTTTGACAGTAATTTTCTTTCAGGCTATAACTTGTAATGCTTCAGAGAGTTGTATCATGATGCTCTGTGAACGTCAGCTGCGGTTTGGTGGGTGGGTTAAGCAGCATTGTGCAGTAGCACAATTAAATAAAAAAATAATTTAAATAATTTCCTCCCGAATGAAAATGTTGTAAGTTCATTTATTCCGAGTCAACATTCTAAACTCGGGGACGGAGCCCCACTGCGGGGGGCTATAACCTCACCTATCCGTGTCGGAGTGTCCTAAGCTCCCTATGCCCTATGTTCCGCTACTTGGCTAGGCATTCTAGTTCAGTCAAAACTACTTTTGACGGGTTATAAGTTTTGACTGTAAATGTAACATATACGTATAACAACATATGGTTTAACAACACTTTCTCTAACATTCGTAGTATGTTCTTATTTCGTATAACGTTCTTTTGATCTAATAATCATCTTGTTCAGGTAATTGAAATTGATTTAACCGCTGAACAAAGAGTGACCTTGCCGTCTCGGGAACTTAGGGCACCCCGATACGGACAGGTTCGGTTTAAATGGGGTGACGGGAGCTGGAGTGAGCGAGTGCAGCGAGCGAACATAGCACCCGTCATCCCATTCATGTTAGGTTCATTTAAACACTGTAGGCAGAAATAGGAGCTCCGCACAGCGGGGCTCCGTCAGCTTCCCTTAGTCACGACCGTAATTTAAGCCGAATGTACATTCGATAAAATTAGTCATCATTATATCTATGGTGTTTTTAATGCCGCCGCATCATATTCTGTCATCATAAGCAAAAAGGACCTTAATTTTGTCGTTGTTATAACATATTTTATTTTACATAGTGAACGTTATATTAAATGAAAATTACGTAAAGTGTTGTTAGATGAAGTGAACGAAACATCATTTGAGCGTTGTAGTTTTTGAAAATAGAGCAAATATTCTTATACTTAATGAAAGACTTTTTGACTATGTTTCCTGATCGCTTGCGCTGTATCTTGCCTTAGATTAGATAAACATGCAAAAACCGGTACAAATAATATAAAACGCGTTGCTGCCATAAACGCGGACAACGTAATGTTTGAAGCAATAAACGCATAAAGCAATGAACGCATGGAAAACGTGCACGCATGGAAAACGTGCACACATGGAAAACACGTTTTCCTTCCTTAGTGCTTAATCAAATATAGTTGTTAATACGACAGAGAGAGATCTGAGACCTGTAAAAGACTTGGTCTTAAAATACACATGTTACGACATATCGGTATTGAAAGTCATTTTCTAACTGATAAAAAATTGTAAGCTCATAGTTAAAATGATCCTGTAAGTAATGGGCAGAATGTATATGGCTCAACTTTAATTATTTACGACCTCATTTGTATACCTGCATTCTAGCAAAAAAATATTTGATTTGATTGGTTGATTAATAAAGAATCAGCTATTAATATGCCGAGGGAAAACTCGCCAGCTGGTGTATTTAAATAGGCGATAGATGCTCCTGTGTCACACCTTTCAGGACTTCAGCTGACAATCTTCCCACTGTGATACAGCTAGCTGACATATTTATTTATTCACAATATATAAACTGTCATCTGATAAATTTTCAAATGAGAAGAAATGACTGAAAATATATTTGTTTTGTTTGTTTGACCAGCTGACTTATTATCTACCTCTTTTTTCTTTAAGATATTGGGTTAGCTATAATTGAATAAATTTTCAATCGGGAGGAAATTATTTTTTTTTTTTTTTCAACGTGCGTGGGAAGCTACCCCTGTTTAACCTACCCACCACACCGCAGCTCACGTTCACAAAACGTTATGATACAACTCTCTGAAGCATTTTACAAGTTATCGCCCGAGAAGAACTTGGTCATGTAAATCTGTTCTGGCTCACGCACCACTATAGTAGGCGCCAGATAAGTGTGGAATAAAGTATATTGACCTTTCCCTAATAACTGCTCATAGGTACCTGAACAATTAAATATGAATCGTTTTTCATTATTAGACAATGTTAAGGATCACGAGAGATGATGATTCGGGACAGTTTTGTGTCATTAATTCCGTTTTTCAAATTAACAATGTCAATAAATGTAGGTGGGTCAATGACCGATATTCTACGATTATCTGGCGCCTACTATAGAATTTTCATTTCTCACCTTACGGTTATCTCTGGGACTAGGGAACTAAGCCTAATACACAATATGTGTACATAATAAAATTATCTAACGACATACACAATATATTTAAGCAACGTACGTTACCTACTGCAAAAATAAACCTTATTTTTTCTTAACCCAAAAATATATCGGTCATGAATAAAAGTTAGTCATGCATTTACGTATTGGGCACCTAAGGAGCGGTATAAAAAATAAGTGGCCGTTACATGGCCGTATCGACGCGTGTACGACCATATTTGGCCGGAACAGGGCTATTTATAAAATGCTCGTATCATACAGGGTAACATTATAGCCTTTTTTTAAGGAGATCCATATGGAAGGCTTTGTGGAACAGATTTGGCTAGGTGTATAGGTAATGTATGCCGATAACCGTCGAAGCGTATTTCTTGAAAATTAAGTGTTTGTTTTAAAATATATTTACTAACAACGTTACCTTAAAATAACCACATAATTGTGATTTCTAAAAAATCCTTATCATAGATATTACTTTACACAGTGATCTAAAAAAAACATACCATTTACTACTAATGAGCAGATTTAGAAAATTTTTATAAACAACTTATAAGTTGATTTGTGGGGAATGATTAGGCCCCTAGGCATGCTATGCCAACCAACGATTGGGTTTCTGCTATTTAAATTCGAATTGAGATTCTGTTAAATCAATTATATGGTTATTTAAACGAATATGGTTAGTTTTTTATGAATAAAGCCGATTGTAACGTAGGCGACGCTTGTAGAGACCAAAATCCAGGAGTGGACATTTTACGGCTAGAATTATTAAAACAAAGGAAACAATTGGTTCAAATCGATATTGCGGAATCCATAATAATATTATAAATGAAACAGTAACTCTGTCTGTCTGTTTCTTCACGTTTAAGGTCTGAACGAATTTGGATGCAACTGGCACTGGCATACGGGTACGTCTATGTCATAAAGGACAAAGGATACTATTAATCCCGGAAGTAAGTTTCCTAGGGATCATTTTCGTATATCACGTGGACGAAGTCGCTGGCAGAACCTGTTTTCAATATAACAAGTAAGACATATATCTGAATAATCACCAAGTTAATTGTGCAAACGGTAACCATATGTAATGTCTGGCTTGTGTATGCCTTAACTTTGATTGATTAGTACATATTGAAGACATAATTGTTTGATTAAGAACTGTAGTTGAGTTGGTTTAGAGATACACCCTACTAAGTGAAAACGAATAAATCTGTGCGTGTGTGCAATATTATGAGAAAGTGTGCTTCAAGGATACAGTTTATTAAATTTGTGTCTGTATTTTCTTAGGTAGAAATATAATAATTCTACTTAAGTTTTCAAAAAAACATTTTTTTTTTCTGTACTTGGGTCTGGTGACGTCACATGTTTGTAAAACGTGTACCAACGGGTAACGCCATGCGAGTTTTTTTTATTATCGATAGGCACGCGTTTGGCCACTTTCTCACCTGATGGTAAGCGATGTTGTGGTCGAAGCTGGAACACGCTTGCCTAGAAGTAAACTATTCACTCTTGACTGAAAAACTCCCAGGTTGTCGATATCAGGAAACATAGACTCTGGCAGGGAATTTCACTCCCAAGCTGTATGCACAATGAATGTGTTCGTAAAACGTTTTGTGAGTGGAATGTCCACCATGTACCGGTAGCGCATAGCCGTACGTCTTGTGGTCCGATGATGGAACGGGTTTGGCGGAATTAAACTATGCAATTCCGTCGCACACTCCCCAAAATGCAACCGATAGAAAACCGTCAGGCTAGCAACTCGGCGTCGATGCTCAAGACTTGAGTTTCGACTCGACGAGCCTATCATTGCCGACGATCCTCTTTGCTCGTTTCTCAATTGAATCAATGGCATCAAGCTGGTATAGAAAGAAAGAAAGAAAGACTAGTTTATTTGGCACACACACAGACACACATTGTAGATGCAAATAAAAGACAGCTTAATTTTAAAACAAAAACATTGTATGCCCCGCGGCTGCGCCAAATAGGTCCAGTTCAGCAAAATGCCAGACAACTAGGAGTTGCCTGACGCTGGTTTTCAACTGAACCTTCGCTAAAGTGTACGGATGTAAATCAGTTTTGTAGGTGTGAAATGTAAGAGTAGTTAAATATAATTATAAACGTTCCGCAACACAGACAGAAACCGGTTTCGTGAAGTTGAGTGCGATTCCTTGAGTTATCAGACGGCGTCTGCGTGAACTTGGCAGATCATATTCCAGCAGAGCTCAAAAAAAAGTGAGTTCTATTCGCATGCAGCATAGTTCTAGAGTTCCTGATACTTTTCGGAAATAGTTCTGGCGTTTTTCTCGGAAAAAAAATCAAATGAAAATATGATCTGCTAACTTCCGGTAGCAGATCATTTTTACCAAAACCAAAATTTTAAAAGTATTTTAGGTGCATAAAGGTGAGAGCTATAGTTCCTGATACTTTTCGGAAAGAGTTCTGTCTCAACTGGCTTAAAAAAAATTTACAAACATACGTAACCACCACAAAAATAAAAACGACATTTTTAGTAAAAGTGGCGGTAGTTACAAAACGAATAACCAGATATCCATTATTCTAAACAAAATCAGTAGCTAGGAAATCAAATAAAAAGAAAAATATAAAATAAAATTCCAAACAATTCGCAAGAACTAGCAGAGCATGGTTGAAAACCTAGATTTGACAATATCATGAAAATTTGAAGTTTCTGGGTGAAAAATTCCAAAAAAATATCTAGAAAATACCCAGGACCGAGAACTCCTCGATTTTAGATACACCGATACTATCCCTTTATGCTGTACTGCAAAGTAAACCTAGAACTCCAACTCAGATATCAGCAGAGCATGGTTGAAAACCTAGATTAGCCGAAAATCACAAAAACATTAAGGTTTCTTAGTTAAAAAATCTAAACAAATATATATAAAATACCTAGGGCCGAGAACTCCTCGATTTTAGATACACCGATACTATCCCTAATTGCTGTACTGCAAAATAAACCTAGAACTCGGACTCAGATATCAGCAGAGCATGGTTGAAAACCTCGATTAGCCGAAAATCATGAAAATTTGAAGTTTCTGAGTTACAAAATCCAAAAAAATATCTGGAAAGTACCCAGGACCGAGAACTCCTCGATTTAAGATACACCGATACTATGCCTTTATGCTGTACTGCAAAATAAACCTAGAACTCAGACTCAGATATCAGCAGAGCATGGTTGAAAACCTAGATTAGCCGAAAATCACAAAAAAATAAGGTTTCTAAGTTAAAAAATCTAAACAAATATATGTAAAATACCCAGGTCCGAGAACTCCTCGATTTTAGATACACCGATACTATCCTTTTATGGTGTACTGCAAAGAAAACTTAGAACTCAGACTCAGATATCAAAAGAGCATGGTTGAAAACCTAGATTTGACAAAATCATGAAAATTTGAAGTTTCTGAGTTAAAAAATCTAAAAAAATATATGTAAAATACCCAGGACCGAGAACTCCTCGATTTTAGATACACCGATACTATCCCTTTATGCTGTACTGCAAAGAAAACCTAGAACTCAGACTCAGATATCAGCAGAGCATGGTTGAAAACCTAGATTTGACAAAATCATGAAAATTTGAAGTTTCTAAGTGAAAAATTCCAAAAAAATATCTAGAAAATACCCAGGACCGAGAACTCCTCGATTTTAGATACACCGATACTATCCCTTTATGCTGTACTGCAAAGTAAACCTAGAACTCAGACTCAGATATCAGCAGAGCATGGTTGAAAACCTCGATTAGCCGAAAATCATGAAAATTTGAAGTTTCTGAGTTCCAAAAATCAAAAAAATATCTGGAAAGTACCCAGAACCGAGAACTCCTCGATTTTAGATACACCGATACTATCCCTTTATGCTGTACTGCAAAGTAAACCTAGAACTCAGACTCAGATATCAGCAGAGCATGGTTGAAAACCTCGATTAGCCGAAAATCATGAAAATTTGAAGTTTCTGAGTTCCAAAAATCAAAAAAATATCTGGAAAGTACCCAGAACCGAAAACTCCTCGATTTTAGATACACCGATACTATCCCTTTATGCTGTACTGCAAAGAAAACCTAGAACTCCGACTCAGATATCAGCAGAGCATGGTTGAAAACCTAAATTAGCCGAAAATCATGAAAATTTGAAGTTTCTGAGTTAAGAAATCCAAAAAAATATTGTTAAAGTACATAGGACCGAGAACTCCTCGACTTTAGATACACCGATACTATCCCTTTATGCTGTACTGCAAAGAAAACCTAGAACTCAGACTCAGATATCAGCAGAGCATGGTTGAAAACCTAGATTTGACAAAATCATGAAAATTTGAAGTTTCTGAGTGAAAAATTCCAAAAAAATATCTAGAAAATACCCAGGACCGAGAACTCCTCGATTTTAGATACACCGATACTATCTCTTTATGCTGTACTGCAAAGTAAACCTAGAAATCAGACTCAGATATCAGCAGAGCATGGTTGAAAACCTCGATTAGCCGAAAATCATGAAAATTTGAAGTTTCTGAGTTCCAAAAATCAAAAAAATATCTGGAAAGTACCCAGAACCGAGAACTCCTCGATTTTAGATACACCGATACTATCCCTTTATGCTGTACTGCAAAGAAAACCTAGAACTCCGACTCAGATATCAGCAGAGCATGGTTGAAAACCTAGATTCGACAAAATCATGAAAATTTGAAGTTTCTGAGTGAAAAATTCCAAAAAAATATCTAGAAAATACCCAGGACCGAGAACTCCTCGATTTTAGATACACTAATACTATCCCTTTATGCTGTACTGCAAAGTAAACCTAGAAATCAGACTCAGATATCAGCAGAGCATGGTTGAAAACCTCGATTAGCCGAAAATCATGAAAATTTGAAGTTTCTGAGTTCCAAAAATCAAAAAAATATCTGGAAAGTACCCAGAACCGAGAACTCCTCGATTTTAGATACACCGATACTATCCCTTTATGCTGTACTGCAAAGAAAACCTAGAACTCCGACTCAGATATCAGCAGAGCATGGTTGAAAACCTAAATTAGCCGAAAATCATGAAAATTTGAAGTTTCTGAGTTAAGAAATCCAAAAAAATATTGTTAAAGTACATAGGACCGAGAACTCCTCGACTTTAGATACACCGATACTATCCCTTTATGCTGTACTGCAAAGAAAACCTAGAACTCAGACTCAGATATCAGCAGAGCATGGTTGAAAACCTAGATTCGACAAAATCATGAAAATTTGAAGTTTCTGAGTGAAAAATTCCAAAAAAATATCTAGAAAATACCCAGGACCGAGAACTCCTCGATTTTAGATACACTAATACTATCCCTTTATGCTGTACTGCAAAGTAAACCTAGAACTCAGACTCAGATATCAGCAGAGCATGGTTGAAAACCTAGATTAGCCGAAAATCATGAAAATTTGAAGTTTCTGAGTTCCAAAAATCAAAAAAATATCTGGAAAGTATCCAGAACCGAGAACTCCTCGATTTTAGATACACCGATACTATCCCTTTATGCTGTACTGCAAAGTAAACCTAGAACTCAGACTCAGATATCAGCAGAGCATGGTTGAAAACCTCGATTAGCCGAAAATCATGAAAATTTGAAGTTTCTGAGTTCCAAAAATCAAAAAAATATCTGGAAAGTACCCAGAACCGAGAACTCCTCGATTTTAGATACACCGATACTATCTCTTTATGCTGTACTGCAAAGAAAACCTAGAACTCCGACTCAGATATCAGCAGAGCATGGTTGAAAACCTAAATTAGCCGAAAATCATGAAAATTTGAAGTTTCTGAGTTAAGAAATCCAAAAAAATATTGTTAAAGTACATAGGACCGAGAACTCCTCGACTTTAGATACACTAATACTATCTCTTTATGCTGTACTGCAAAATAAACCTAGAACTCAGACTCAGATATCAGCAGAGCATGGTTGAAAACCTAGATTAGCCGAAAATCACAAAAAAAATAAAGTTTCTTAGTTAAAAAATCTAAAAAAATATATGTAAAATACCCAGGGCCCAGAACTCCTCGATTTTAGATACACCGATACTATCCCTTTATGGTGTACTGCAAAGAAAACCTATAACTCAGACTCAGATATCAGCAGAGCATGGTTGAAAACCTAGATTAGCCGAAAATCACAAAAAATTAAAGTTTCTAAGTTAAAAAACCTAAAAAAATATATGTAAAATACCCAGGACCGAGAACTCCTCGATTTTAGATACACTAATACTATCTCTTTATGCTGTACTGCAAAATAAACCTAGAACTCAGACTCAGATATCAGCAGAGCATGGTTGAAAACCTAGATTAGCCGAAAATCACAAAAAAAATAAAGTTTCTTAGTTAAAAAATCTAAAAAAATATATGTTCAATACCCAGGGCCGAGAACTCCTCGATTTTAGATGCACCGATTTTATCCCTTTATGGTGTACTGCAAAGAAAACCTAGAACTCAGACTCAGATATCAGCAGAGCATGGTTGAAAACCTAGATTTGACAAAATCATGAAAATTTGAAGTTTCTGAATTCAAAGTCTAAAAAATATATGTAAAATACCCAGGGCCGAGAACTACTCGATTTTAGATACACTAATACTATCTCTTTATGCTGTACTGCAAAATAAACCTAGAACTCAGACTTAGATATCAGCAGAGCATGGTTGAAAACCTAGATTAGCCGAAAATCACAAAAAAAATAAAGTTTCTTAGTTAAAAAATCTAAAAAAATATATGTAAAATACCCAGGGCCCAGAACTCCTCGATTTTAGATACACCGATACTATCCCTTTATGGTGTACTGCAAAGAAAACCTATAACTCAGACTCAGATATCAGCAGAGCATGGTTGAAAACCTAGATTAGCCGAAAATCACAAAAAATTAAAGTTTCTAAGTTAAAAAACCTAAAAAAATATATGTAAAATACCCAGGGCCGAGAACTACTCGATTTTAGATACACTAATACTATCTCTTTATGCTGTACTGCAAAATAAACCTAGAACTCAGACTCAGATATCAGCAGAGCATGGTTGAAAACCTAGATTAGCCGAAAATCACAAAAAAATTTAAGTTTCTTAGTTAAAAAATCTAAAAAAATATATATAAAATACCCAGGGCCCAGAACTCTTCGATTTTAGATACACCGATACTATCCCTTTATGGTGTACTGCAAAGAAAACCTAGAACTCAGACTCAGATATCAGCAGAGCATGGTTGAAAACCTAGATTAGCCGAAAATCATGAAAATTTGAAGTTTCTGAGTTAAAATATCTAAAAAAATATATGTAAAATACCCAGGGCCGAGAACTCCTCGAACTTTGATACACCGATACTATCCCTTTATGCTGTACTGCAAAGTAAACCTAGAACTCAGACTCAGATATCAGCAGAGCATGGTTGAAAACCTAGATTTGACAAAATCATGAAAATTTGAAGTTTCTGAGTGAAAAATTCCAAAAAAATATCTAGAAAATACCCAGGACCGAGAACTCCTCGATTTTAGATACACCGATACTTTTCCTTTATGCTGTACTGCAAAATAAACCTAGAACTCCGACTCAGATATCAGCAGAGCATGGTTGAAAACCTAGATTAGCCGAAAATCATGAAAATTTGAAGTTTCTGAGTTAAAAAATCTAAAAAAATATATGTAAAATACCCAGGACCGAGACCTCCTCGATTTTACATACACCGATACTATTCCTTTATGCTGTATTGCAAAATAAACCTAGAACTCAGACTCAGATATCAGCAGAGCATGGTTGAAAACCTCGATTAGCCGAAAATCACAAAAAAATAAGGTTTCTAAGTTAAAAAATCTAAACAAATATATGTAAAATACCCAGGTCCGAGAACTCCTCGATTTTAGATACACCGATACTATCCTTTTATGCTGTACTGCAAAGAAAACTTAGAACTCAGACTCAGATATCAAAAGAGCATGGTTGAAAACCTAGATTTGACAAAATCATGAAAATTTGAAGTTTCTGAGTGAAAAATTCCAAAAAAATATCTAGAAAATACCCAGGACCGAGAACTCCTCGATTTTAGATACACCGATACTATCCCTTTATGCTGTACTGCAAAGAAAACCTAGAACTCAGACTCAGATATCAGCAGAGCATGGTTGAAAACCTCGATTAGCCGAAAATCATGAAAATTTGAAGTTTCTGAGTGAAAAATTCCAAAAAAATATCTAGAAAATACCCAGGACCGAGAACTCCTCGATTTTAGATACACTAATACTATCCCTTTATGCTGTACTGCAAAGTAAACCTAGAACTCAGACTCAGATATCAGCAGAGCATGGTTGAAAACCTAGATTAGCCGAAAATCATGAAAATTTGAAGTTTCTGAGTTACAAAATCCAAAAAAATATCTGGAAAGTACCCAGGACCGAGAACTCCTCGATTTAAGATACACCGATACTATGCCTTTATGCTGTACTGCAAAATAAACCTAGAACTCAGACTCAGATATCAGCAGAGCATGGTTGAAAACCTAGATTAGCCGAAAATCACAAAAAAATAAGGTTTCTAAGTTAAAAAATCTAAACAAATATATGTAAAATACCCAGGACCGAGAACTCCTCGATTTTAGATACACCGATACTATCCTTTTATGCTGTACTGCAAAGAAAACTTAGAACTCAGACTCAGATATCAAAAGAGCATGGTTGAAAACCTAGATTTGACAAAATCATGAAAATTTGAAGTTTCTGAGTTAAGAAATCCAAAAAAATATTGTGAAAGTACATAGGACCGAGAACTCCTCGACTTTAGATACACCGATACTAACCCTTTATGCTGTACTGCAAAGAAAACCTAGAACTCAGACTCAGATATCAGCAGAGCATGGTTGAAAACCTAGATTCGACAAAATCATGAAAATTTGAAGTTTCTGAGTGAAAAATTCCAAAAAAATATCTAGAAAATACCCAGGACCGAGAACTCCTCGATTTTAGATACACTGATACTATTCCTTTATGCTGTACTGCAAAGTAAACCTAGAACTCAGACTCAGATATCAGCAGAGCATGGTTGAAAACCTAGATTTGACAAAATCATGAAAATTTGAAGTTTCTGAGTGAAAAATTCCAAAAAAATATCTAGAAAATACCCAGGACCGAGAACTCCTCGATTTTAGATACACCGATACTATCCCTTTATGCTGTACTGCAAAATAAACCTAGAACTCCGACTCAGATATCAGCAGAGCATGGTTGAAAACCTAGATTTGACAAAATCATGAAAATTTGAAGTTTCTGAGTTACAAAATTCAATAAAATATCTGGAAAGTACCCAGGACCGAGAACTCCTCGATTTTAGATACACCGATACTATCCCTTTATGCTGTACTGCAAAGTAAACCTAGAAATCAGACTCAGATATCAGCAGAGCATGGTTGAAAACCTCGATTAGCCGAAAATCATGAAAATTTGAAGTTTCTGAGTTCCAAAAATCAAAAAAATATCTGGAAAGTACCCAGAACCGAGAAGTCCTCGATTTTAGATACACCGATACTATCCCTTTATGCTGTACTGCAAAGGAAACCTGGAACTCAGACTCAGATATCAGCAGAGCATGGTTGAAAACCTCGATTAGCCGAAAATCATGAAAATTTGAAGTTTCTGAGTGAAAAATTCCAAAAAAATATCTAGAAAATACCCAGGACCGAGAACTCCTCGATTTTAGATACACTAATACTATCCCTTTATGCTGTACTGCAAAGAAAACCTAGAACTCAGACTCAGATATCAGCAGAGCATGGTTGAAAACCTAGATTTGACAAAATCATGAAAATTTGAAGTTTCTGAGTGAAAAATTCCAAAAAAATATCTAGAAAATACCCAGGACCGAGAACTCCTCGATTTTAGATACACCGATACTATCTCTTTATGCTGTACTGCAAAGTAAACCTAGAAATCAGACTCAGATATCAGCAGAGCATGGTTGAAAACCTCGATTAGCCGAAAATCATGAAAATTTGAAGTTTCTGAGTTCCAAAAATCAAAAAAATATCTGGAAAGTACCCAGAACCGAGAACTCCTCGATTTTAGATACACCGATACTATCCCTTTATGCTGTACTGCAAAGAAAACCTAGAACTCCGACTCAGATATCAGCAGAGCATGGTTGAAAACCTAAATTAGCCGAAAATCATGAAAATTTGAAGTTTCTGAGTTAAGAAATCCAAAAAAATATTGTTAAAGTACATAGGACCGAGAACTCCTCGACTTTAGATACACTAATACTATCTCTTTATGCTGTACTGCAAAATAAACCTAGAACTCAGACTCAGATATCAGCAGAGCATGGTTGAAAACCTAGATTAGCCGAAAATCACAAAAAAAATAAAGTTTCTTAGTTAAAAAATCTAAAAAAATATATGTAAAATACCCAGGGCCCAGAACTCCTCGATTTTAGATACACCGATACTATCCCTTTATGGTGTACTGCAAAGAAAACCTATAACTCAGACTCAGATATCAGCAGAGCATGGTTGAAAACCTAGATTAGCCGAAAATCACAAAAAATTAAAGTTTCTAAGTTAAAAAACCTAAAAAAATATATGTAAAATACCCAGGACCGAGAACTCCTCGATTTTAGATACACTAATACTATCTCTTTATGCTGTACTGCAAAATAAACCTAGAACTCAGACTCAGATATCAGCAGAGCATGGTTGAAAACCTAGATTAGCCGAAAATCACAAAAAAAATAAAGTTTCTTAGTTAAAAAATCTAAAAAAATATATGTTCAATACCCAGGGCCGAGAACTCCTCGATTTTAGATGCACCGATTTTATCCCTTTATGGTGTACTGCAAAGAAAACCTAGAACTCAGACTCAGATATCAGCAGAGCATGGTTGAAAACCTAGATTTGACAAAATCATGAAAATTTGAAGTTTCTGAATTCAAAGTCTAAAAAATATATGTAAAATACCCAGGGCCGAGAACTACTCGATTTTAGATACACTAATACTATCTCTTTATGCTGTACTGCAAAATAAACCTAGAACTCAGACTTAGATATCAGCAGAGCATGGTTGAAAACCTAGATTAGCCGAAAATCACAAAAAAAATAAAGTTTCTTAGTTAAAAAATCTAAAAAAATATATGTAAAATACCCAGGGCCCAGAACTCCTCGATTTTAGATACACCGATACTATCCCTTTATGGTGTACTGCAAAGAAAACCTATAACTCAGACTCAGATATCAGCAGAGCATGGTTGAAAACCTAGATTAGCCGAAAATCACAAAAAATTAAAGTTTCTAAGTTAAAAAACCTAAAAAAATATATGTAAAATACCCAGGGCCGAGAACTACTCGATTTTAGATACACTAATACTATCTCTTTATGCTGTACTGCAAAATAAACCTAGAACTCAGACTCAGATATCAGCAGAGCATGGTTGAAAACCTAGATTAGCCGAAAATCACAAAAAAATTTAAGTTTCTTAGTTAAAAAATCTAAAAAAATATATATAAAATACCCAGGGCCCAGAACTCTTCGATTTTAGATACACCGATACTATCCCTTTATGGTGTACTGCAAAGAAAACCTAGAACTCAGACTCAGATATCAGCAGAGCATGGTTGAAAACCTAGATTAGCCGAAAATCATGAAAATTTGAAGTTTCTGAGTTAAAATATCTAAAAAAATATATGTAAAATACCCAGGGCCGAGAACTCCTCGAACTTTGATACACCGATACTATCCCTTTATGCTGTACTGCAAAGTAAACCTAGAACTCAGACTCAGATATCAGCAGAGCATGGTTGAAAACCTAGATTTGACAAAATCATGAAAATTTGAAGTTTCTGAGTGAAAAATTCCAAAAAAATATCTAGAAAATACCCAGGACCGAGAACTCCTCGATTTTAGATACACCGATACTTTTCCTTTATGCTGTACTGCAAAATAAACCTAGAACTCCGACTCAGATATCAGCAGAGCATGGTTGAAAACCTAGATTAGCCGAAAATCATGAAAATTTGAAGTTTCTGAGTTAAAAAATCTAAAAAAATATATGTAAAATACCCAGGACCGAGACCTCCTCGATTTTACATACACCGATACTATTCCTTTATGCTGTATTGCAAAATAAACCTAGAACTCAGACTCAGATATCAGCAGAGCATGGTTGAAAACCTCGATTAGCCGAAAATCACAAAAAAATAAGGTTTCTAAGTTAAAAAATCTAAACAAATATATGTAAAATACCCAGGTCCGAGAACTCCTCGATTTTAGATACACCGATACTATCCTTTTATGCTGTACTGCAAAGAAAACTTAGAACTCAGACTCAGATATCAAAAGAGCATGGTTGAAAACCTAGATTTGACAAAATCATGAAAATTTGAAGTTTCTGAGTGAAAAATTCCAAAAAAATATCTAGAAAATACCCAGGACCGAGAACTCCTCGATTTTAGATACACCGATACTATCCCTTTATGCTGTACTGCAAAGAAAACCTAGAACTCAGACTCAGATATCAGCAGAGCATGGTTGAAAACCTCGATTAGCCGAAAATCATGAAAATTTGAAGTTTCTGAGTGAAAAATTCCAAAAAAATATCTAGAAAATACCCAGGACCGAGAACTCCTCGATTTTAGATACACTAATACTATCCCTTTATGCTGTACTGCAAAGTAAACCTAGAACTCAGACTCAGATATCAGCAGAGCATGGTTGAAAACCTAGATTAGCCGAAAATCATGAAAATTTGAAGTTTCTGAGTTACAAAATCCAAAAAAATATCTGGAAAGTACCCAGGACCGAGAACTCCTCGATTTAAGATACACCGATACTATGCCTTTATGCTGTACTGCAAAATAAACCTAGAACTCAGACTCAGATATCAGCAGAGCATGGTTGAAAACCTAGATTAGCCGAAAATCACAAAAAAATAAGGTTTCTAAGTTAAAAAATCTAAACAAATATATGTAAAATACCCAGGACCGAGAACTCCTCGATTTTAGATACACCGATACTATCCTTTTATGCTGTACTGCAAAGAAAACTTAGAACTCAGACTCAGATATCAAAAGAGCATGGTTGAAAACCTAGATTTGACAAAATCATGAAAATTTGAAGTTTCTGAGTTAAGAAATCCAAAAAAATATTGTGAAAGTACATAGGACCGAGAACTCCTCGACTTTAGATACACCGATACTAACCCTTTATGCTGTACTGCAAAGAAAACCTAGAACTCAGACTCAGATATCAGCAGAGCATGGTTGAAAACCTAGATTCGACAAAATCATGAAAATTTGAAGTTTCTGAGTGAAAAATTCCAAAAAAATATCTAGAAAATACCCAGGACCGAGAACTCCTCGATTTTAGATACACTGATACTATTCCTTTATGCTGTACTGCAAAGTAAACCTAGAACTCAGACTCAGATATCAGCAGAGCATGGTTGAAAACCTAGATTTGACAAAATCATGAAAATTTGAAGTTTCTGAGTGAAAAATTCCAAAAAAATATCTAGAAAATACCCAGGACCGAGAACTCCTCGATTTTAGATACACCGATACTATCCCTTTATGCTGTACTGCAAAATAAACCTAGAACTCCGACTCAGATATCAGCAGAGCATGGTTGAAAACCTAGATTTGACAAAATCATGAAAATTTGAAGTTTCTGAGTTACAAAATTCAATAAAATATCTGGAAAGTACCCAGGACCGAGAACTCCTCGATTTTAGATACACCGATACTATCCCTTTATGCTGTACTGCAAAGTAAACCTAGAAATCAGACTCAGATATCAGCAGAGCATGGTTGAAAACCTCGATTAGCCGAAAATCATGAAAATTTGAAGTTTCTGAGTTCCAAAAATCAAAAAAATATCTGGAAAGTACCCAGAACCGAGAAGTCCTCGATTTTAGATACACCGATACTATCCCTTTATGCTGTACTGCAAAGGAAACCTGGAACTCAGACTCAGATATCAGCAGAGCATGGTTGAAAACCTCGATTAGCCGAAAATCATGAAAATTTGAAGTTTCTGAGTGAAAAATTCCAAAAAAATATCTAGAAAATACCCAGGACCGAGAACTCCTCGATTTTAGATACACCGATACTTTTCCTTTATGCTGTACTGCAAAATAAACCTAGAACTCCGACTCAGATATCAGCAGAGCATGGTTGAAAACCTAGATTAGCCGAAAATCATGAAAATTTGAAGTTTCTGAGTTAAAAAATCTAAAAAAATATATGTAAAATACCCAGGACCGAGACCTCCTCGATTTTACATACACCGATACTATTCCTTTATGCTGTATTGCAAAATAAACCTAGAACTCAGACTCAGATATCAGCAGAGCATGGTTGAAAACCTAGATTAGCCGAAAATCACAAAAAAATAAGGTTTCTAAGTTAAAAAATCTAAACAAATATATGTAAAATACCCAGGACCGAGAACTCCTCGATTTTAGATACACCGATACTATCCTTTTATGCTGTACTGCAAAGAAAACTTAGAACTCAGACTCAGATATCAAAAGAGCATGGTTGAAAACCTAGATTTGACAAAATCATGAAAATTTGAAGTTTCTGAGTTAAGAAATCCAAAAAAATATTGTGAAAGTACATAGGACCGAGAACTCCTCGACTTTAGATACACCGATACTAACCCTTTATGCTGTACTGCAAAGAAAACCTAGAACTCAGACTCAGATATCAGCAGAGCATGGTTGAAAACCTAGATTCGACAAAATCATGAAAATTTGAAGTTTCTGAGTGAAAAATTCCAAAAAAATATCTAGAAAATACCCAGGACCGAGAACTCCTCGATTTTAGATACACTGATACTATTCCTTTATGCTGTACTGCAAAGTAAACCTAGAACTCAGACTCAGATATCAGCAGAGCATGGTTGAAAACCTAGATTTGACAAAATCATGAAAATTTGAAGTTTCTGAGTGAAAAATTCCAAAAAAATATCTAGAAAATACCCAGGACCGAGAACTCCTCGATTTTAGATACACCGATACTATCCCTTTATGCTGTACTGCAAAATAAACCTAGAACTCCGACTCAGATATCAGCAGAGCATGGTTGAAAACCTAGATTTGACAAAATCATGAAAATTTGAAGTTTCTGAGTTACAAAATTCAATAAAATATCTGGAAAGTACCCAGGACCGAGAACTCCTCGATTTTAGATACACCGATACTATCCCTTTATGCTGTACTGCAAAGAAAACCTAGAAATCAGACTCAGATATCAGCAGAGCATGGTTGAAAACCTCGATTAGCCGAAAATCATGAAAATTTGAAGTTTCTGAGTTCCAAAAATCAAAAAAATATCTGGAAAGTACCCAGAACCGAGAAGTCCTCGATTTTAGATACACCGATACTATCCCTTTATGCTGTACTGCAAAGGAAACCTGGAACTCAGACTCAGATATCAGCAGAGCATGGTTGAAAACCTCGATTAGCCGAAAATCATGAAAATTTGAAGTTTCTGAGTGAAAAATTCCAAAAAAATATCTAGAAAATACCCAGGACCGAGAACTCCTCGATTTTAGATACACTAATACTATCCCTTTATGCTGTACTGCAAAGAAAACCTAGAACTCAGACTCAGATATCAGCAGAGCATGGTTGAAAACCTAGATTTGACAAAATCATGAAAATTTGAAGTTTCTGAGTGAAAAATTCCAAAAAAATATCTAGAAAATACCCAGGACCGAGAACTCCTCGATTTTAGATACACCGATACTATCTCTTTATGCTGTACTGCAAAGTAAACCTAGAAATCAGACTCAGATATCAGCAGAGCATGGTTGAAAACCTCGATTAGCCGAAAATCATGAAAATTTGAAGTTTCTGAGTTCCAAAAATCAAAAAAATATCTGGAAAGTACCCAGAACCGAGAACTCCTCGATTTTAGATACACCGATACTATCCCTTTATGCTGTACTGCAAAGAAAACCTAGAACTCCGACTCAGATATCAGCAGAGCATGGTTGAAAACCTAAATTAGCCGAAAATCATGAAAATTTGAAGTTTCTGAGTTAAGAAATCCAAAAAAATATTGTTAAAGTACATAGGACCGAGAACTCCTCGACTTTAGATACACTAATACTATCTCTTTATGCTGTACTGCAAAATAAACCTAGAACTCAGACTCAGATATCAGCAGAGCATGGTTGAAAACCTAGATTAGCCGAAAATCACAAAAAAAATAAAGTTTCTTAGTTAAAAAATCTAAAAAAATATATGTAAAATACCCAGGGCCCAGAACTCCTCGATTTTAGATACACCGATACTATCCCTTTATGGTGTACTGCAAAGAAAACCTATAACTCAGACTCAGATATCAGCAGAGCATGGTTGAAAACCTAGATTAGCCGAAAATCACAAAAAATTAAAGTTTCTAAGTTAAAAAACCTAAAAAAATATATGTAAAATACCCAGGACCGAGAACTCCTCGATTTTAGATACACTAATACTATCTCTTTATGCTGTACTGCAAAATAAACCTAGAACTCAGACTCAGATATCAGCAGAGCATGGTTGAAAACCTAGATTAGCCGAAAATCACAAAAAAAATAAAGTTTCTTAGTTAAAAAATCTAAAAAAATATATGTTCAATACCCAGGGCCGAGAACTCCTCGATTTTAGATGCACCGATTTTATCCCTTTATGGTGTACTGCAAAGAAAACCTAGAACTCAGACTCAGATATCAGCAGAGCATGGTTGAAAACCTAGATTTGACAAAATCATGAAAATTTGAAGTTTCTGAATTCAAAGTCTAAAAAATATATGTAAAATACCCAGGGCCGAGAACTACTCGATTTTAGATACACTAATACTATCTCTTTATGCTGTACTGCAAAATAAACCTAGAACTCAGACTTAGATATCAGCAGAGCATGGTTGAAAACCTAGATTAGCCGAAAATCACAAAAAAAATAAAGTTTCTTAGTTAAAAAATCTAAAAAAATATATGTAAAATACCCAGGGCCCAGAACTCCTCGATTTTAGATACACCAATACTATCCCTTTATGGTGTACTGCAAAGAAAACCTATAACTCAGACTCAGATATCAGCAGAGCATGGTTGAAAACCTAGATTAGCCGAAAATCACAAAAAATTAAAGTTTCTAAGTTAAAAAACCTAAAAAAATATATGTAAAATACCCAGGGCCGAGAACTACTCGATTTTAGATACACTAATACTATCTCTTTATGCTGTACTGCAAAATAAACCTAGAACTCAGACTCAGATATCAGCAGAGCATGGTTGAAAACCTAGATTAGCCGAAAATCACAAAAAAATTTAAGTTTCTTAGTTAAAAAATCTAAAAAAATATATATAAAATACCCAGGGCCCAGAACTCTTCGATTTTAGATACACCGATACTATCCCTTTATGGTGTACTGCAAAGAAAACCTAGAACTCAGACTCAGATATCAGCAGAGCATGGTTGAAAACCTAGATTAGCCGAAAATCATGAAAATTTGAAGTTTCTGAGTTAAAATATCTAAAAAAATATATGTAAAATACCCAGGGCCGAGAACTCCTCGAACTTTGATACACCGATACTATCCCTTTATGCTGTACTGCAAAGTAAACCTAGAACTCAGACTCAGATATCAGCAGAGCATGGTTGAAAACCTAGATTTGACAAAATCATGAAAATTTGAAGTTTCTGAGTGAAAAATTCCAAAAAAATATCTAGAAAATACCCAGGACCGAGAACTCCTCGATTTTAGATACACCGATACTTTTCCTTTATGCTGTACTGCAAAATAAACCTAGAACTCCGACTCAGATATCAGCAGAGCATGGTTGAAAACCTAGATTAGCCGAAAATCATGAAAATTTGAAGTTTCTGAGTTAAAAAATCTAAAAAAATATATGTAAAATACCCAGGACCGAGACCTCCTCGATTTTACATACACCGATACTATTCCTTTATGCTGTATTGCAAAATAAACCTAGAACTCAGACTCAGATATCAGCAGAGCATGGTTGAAAACCTCGATTAGCCGAAAATCACAAAAAAATAAGGTTTCTAAGTTAAAAAATCTAAACAAATATATGTAAAATATAAGGTTTTCAACAATGCTCTGCTGATATCTGAGTCTGAGTTCTAGGTTTATTTTTCAGTACAGCATAAAGGCATAGTTTCGGTGTATCTAAAATCGAGGAGTTCTCGGTCCTGGGTATTTTCTAGATATTTTTTTGGAATTTTTCACTCAGAAACTTCAAATTTTCATGATTTTGTCAAATCTAGGTTTTCAACCATGCTCTGCTGATATCTGAGTCTGAGTTCTAGGTTTATTTTGCAGTACAGCATAAAGGGATAGTATTAGTGTATCTAAAATCGAGGAGTTCTCGGCCCTGGGTATTTTACATATATTTGTTTAGATTTTTTAACTAAGAAACCTTAATTTTTTTGTGATTTTCGGCTAATCTAGGTTTTCAACCATGCTCTGCTGATATCTGAGTCTGAGTTCTAGGTTTACTTTGCAGTACAGCATAAAATGATAGTATTAGTGTATCTAAAATCGAGGAGTTCTCGGTCCTGGGTATTTTCTACATATTTTTTTGGAATTTTTCACTCAGAAACTTCAAATTTTCATGATTTTGTCAAATCTAGGTTTTCAACCATGCTCTGCTGATATCTGAGTCTGAGTTCTAGGTTTACTTTGCAGTACAGCATAAAGGGATAGTATTAGTGTATCTAAAATCGAGGAGTTCTCGGTCCTGGGTATTTTCTAGATATTTTTTTGGAATTTTTCACTCAGAAACTTCAAATTTTCATGATTTTGTCAAATCTAGGTTTTCAACCATGCTCTGCTGATATCTGAGTCTGAGTTCTAGGTTTTCTTTGCAGTACAGCATAAAGGGATAGTATCGGTGTATCTAAAATCGAGGAGTTCTCGGTTCTGGGTACTTTCCAGATATTTTTTTGATTTTTGGAACTCAGAAACTTCAAATTTTCATGATTTTCGGCTACTCGAGGTTTTCAACCATGCTCTGCTGATATCTGAGTCTGAGTTCTAGGTTTATTTTGCAGAACAGCATAAAGGAATAGTATCGGTGTATATAAAATCGAAGAGTTCTCAGTCCTGGGTATTTTATATATATTTTTTTAGATTTTTTAACTCAGAAACTTCAAATTTTCATGATTTTCGGCTAATCTAGGTTTTCAACCATGCTCTGCTGATATCTGAGTCTGAGTTCTAGGTTTTCTTTGCAGTACAGCATAAAGGGATAGTATTATTGTATCTAAAATCGAGGAGTTCTCGGTCCTGGGTATTTTCTAGATATTTTTTTGGAATTTTTCACTCAGAAACTTCAAATTTTCATGATTTTGTCAAATCTAGGTTTTCAACCATGCTCTGCTGATATCTGAGTCTGAGTTCTAGGTTTTCTTTGCAGTACAGCATAAAGGGATAGTATCGGTGTATCTAAAATCGAGGAGTTCTCGGTTCTGGGTACTTTCCAGATATTTTTTTGATTTTTGGAACTCAGAAACTTCAAATTTTCATGATTTTCGGCTAATCGAGGTTTTCAACCATGCTCTGCTGATATCTGAGTCTGAGTTCTAGGTTTATTTTGCAGAACAGCATAAAGGAATAGTATCGGTGTATCTAAAATCGAAGAGTTCTCGGTCCTGGGTATTTTACATATATTTTTTTAGATTTTTTAACTCAGAAACTTCAAATTTTCATGATTTTCGGCTAATCTAGGTTTTCAACCATGCTCTGCTGATATCTGAGTCTGAGTTCTAGGTTTATTTTGCAGTACAGCATAAAGGGATAGTATTAGTGTATCTAAAATCGAGGAGTTCTCGGCCCTGGGTATTTTACATATATTTGTTTAGATTTTTTAACTAAGAAACCTTAATTTTTTTGTGATTTTCGGCTAATCTAGGTTTTCAACCATGCTCTGCTGATATCTGAGTCTGAGTTCTAGGTTTACTTTGCAGTACAGCATAAAGGCATAATTTCGGTGTATCTAAAATCGAGGAGTTCTCGGTCCTGGGTATTTTCTACATATTTTTTTGGAATTTTTCACTCAGAAACTTCAAATTTTCATGATTTTGTCAAATCTAGGTTTTCAACCATGCTCTGCTGATATCTGAGTCAGAGTTCTAGGTTTACTTTGCAGTACAGCATAAAGGGATAGTATTAGTGTATCTAAAATCGAGGAGTTCTCGGTCCTGGGTATTTTCTAGATATTTTTTTGGAATTTTTCACTCAGAAACTTCAAATTTTCATGATTTTGTCAAATCTAGGTTTTCAACCATGCTCTGCTGATATCTGAGTCTGAGTTCTAGGTTTTCTTTGCAGTACAGCATAAAGGGATAGTATCGGTGTATCTAAAATCGAGGAGTTCTCGGTTCTGGGTACTTTCCAGATATTTTTTTGATTTTTGGAACTCAGAAACTTCAAATTTTCATGATTTTCGGCTAATCGAGGTTTTCAACCATGCTCTGCTGATATCTGAGTCTGAGTTCTAGGTTTATTTTGCAGAACAGCATAAAGGAATAGTATCGGTGTATCTAAAATCGAAGAGTTCTCGGTCCTGGGTATTTTACATATATTTTTTTAGATTTTTTAACTCAGAAACTTCAAATTTTCATGATTTTCGGCTAATCTAGGTTTTCAACCATGCTCTGCTGATATCTGAGTCTGAGTTCTAGGTTTTCTTTGCAGTACACCATAAAGGGATAAAATCGGTGCATCTAAAATCGAGGAGTTCTCGGCCCTGGGTATTGAACATATATTTTTTTAGATTTTTTAACTAAGAAACTTTATTTTTTTTGTGATTTTCGGCTAATCTAGGTTTTCAACCATGCTCTGCTGATATCTGAGTCTGAGTTCTAGGTTTATTTTGCAGTACAGCATAAAGAGATAGTATTAGTGTATCTAAAATCGAGGAGTTCTCGGTCCTGGGTATTTTCTACATATTTTTTTGGAATTTTTCACTCAGAAACTTCAAATTTTCATGATTTTGTCAAATCTAGGTTTTCAACCATGCTCTGCTGATATCTGAGTCTGAGTTCTAGGTTTACTTTGCAGTACAGCATAAAGGGATAGTATTAGTGTATCTAAAATCGAGGAGTTCTCGGTCCTGGGTATTTTCTAGATATTTTTTTGGAATTTTTCACTCAGAAACTTCAAATTTTCATGATTTTGTCAAATCTAGGTTTTCAACCATGCTCTGCTGATATCTGAGTCTGAGTTCTAGGTTTTCTTTGCAGTACAGCATAAAGGGATAGTATCGGTGTATCTAAAATCGAGGAGTTCTCGGTTCTGGGTACTTTCCAGATATTTTTTTTGATTTTTGGAACTCAGAAACTTCAAATTTTCATGATTTTCGGCTAATCGAGGTTTTCAACCATGCTCTGCTGATATCTGAGTCTGAGTTCTAGGTTTATTTTGCAGAACAGCATAAAGGAATAGTATCGGTGTATCTAAAATCGAAGAGTTCTCGGTCCTGGGTATTTTACATATATTTTTTTAGATTTTTTAACTCAGAAACTTCAAATTTTCATGATTTTCGGCAAATCTAGGTTTTCAACCATGCTCTGCTGATATCTGAGTCTGAGTTCTAGGTTTAGTTTGCAGTACAGCATAAAGGGATAGTATTATTGTATCTAAAATCGAGGAGTTCTCGGCCCTGGGTATTTTACATATATTTGTTTAGATTTTTTAACTAAGAAACCTTAATTTTTTTTGTGATTTTCGGCTAATCTAGGTTTTCAACCATGCTCTGCTGATATCTGAGTCTGAGTTCTAGGTTTACTTTGCAGTACAGCATAAAATGATAGTATTAGTGTATCTAAAATCGAGGAGTTCTCGGTCCTGGGTATTTTCTACATATTTTTTTGGAATTTTTCACTCAGAAACTTCAAATTTTCATGATTTTGTCAAATCTAGGTTTTCAACCATGCTCTGCTGATATCTGAGTCTGAGTTCTAGGTTTTCTTTGCAGTACAGCATAAAGGGATAGTATCGGTGTATCTAAAATCGAGGAGTTCTCGGTCCTGGGTATTTTACATATATTTTTTTAGATTTTTTAACTCAGAAACTTCAAATTTTCATGATTTTCGGCTAATCTAGGTTTTCAACCATGCTCTGCTGATATCTGAGTCTGAGTTCTAGGTTTATTTTGCAGTACAGCATAAAGGGATAGTATTAGTGTATCTAAAATCGAGGAGTTCTCGGCCCTGGGTATTTTACATATATTTGTTTAGATTTTTTAACTAAGAAACCTTAATTTTTTTGTGATTTTCGGCTAATCTAGGTTTTCGACCATGCTCTGCTGATATCTGAGTGTGAGTTTTAGGTTTACTTTGCAGTACAGCATAAAGAATAGTATCGGTGTATCTAAAATCGAGGAGTTCTCGGTCCTGGGTATTTTACATAAATTTTTTTAGATTTTTTAACTCAGAAACTTCAAATTTTCATGATTTTCGGCTAATCTAGGTTTTCAACCATGCTCTGCTGATATCTGAGTGTGAGTTCTAGGTTTACTTTGCAGTACAGCATAAAGGGATAGTATCGGTGTATCTAAAATCGAGGAGTTCTCGGACCTGGGTATTTTACATATATTTGTTTAGATTTTTTAACTAAGAAACCTTAATTTTTTTGTGATTTTCGGCTAATCTAGGTTTTCAACCATGCTCTGCTGATATCTGAGTCTGAGTTCTAGGTTTATTTTTCAGTACAGCATAAAGGCATAGTTTCGGTATATCTAAAATCGAGGAGTTCTCGGTCCTGGGTATTTTCTAGATATTTTTTTGGAATTTTTCACTCAGAAACTTCAAATTTTCATGATTTTCGGCTAATCTAGGTTTTCAACCATGCTCTGCTGATATCTGAGTCGGAGTTCTGTGTTTTCTTTGCAGTACAGCATAAAGGGATAGTATCGGTCTATCTAAAATCGAGGAGTTCTCGGTCCTGGGTATTTTCTAGATATTTTTTTGGAATTTTTCACTCAGAAACTTCAAATTTTCATGATTTTCGGCTAATCTAGGTTTTCAACCATGCTCTGCTGATATCTGAGTCGGAGTTCTGTGTTTTCTTTGCAGTACAGCATAAAGAGATAGTATCGGTCTATCTAAAATCGAGGAGTTCTCGGTCCTGGGTATTTTCTAGATATTTTTTTGGAATTTTTCACCAAGAAACTTCAAATTTTCATGATATTGTCAAATCTAGGTTTTCAACCATGCTCTGCTGATATCTGAGTCTGAGTTCTAGGTTTACTTTGCAGTACAGCATAAAGGGATAGTATCGGTGTATCTAAAATCGAGGAGTTCTCGGCCCTGGGTATTATACATATATTTGTTTAGATTTTTTAACTTAGAAATCTTAATTTTTTTGTGATTTTCGGCTAATCTAGGTTTTCAACCATGCTCTGCTGATATCTGAGTCTGAGTTCTAGGTTTACTTTGCAGTACAGCATAAAGGGATAGTATTAGTGTATCTAAAATCGAGGAGTTCTCGGTCCTGGGTATTTTCTAGATATTTTTTTGGAATTTTTCACTCAGAAACTTCAAATTTTCATGATTTTCGGCTAATCTAGGTTTTCAACCATGCTCTGCTGATATCTGAGTCGGAGTTCTAGGTTTTCTTTGCAGTACAGCATAAAGGCATAATTTCGGTGTATCTAAAATCGAGGAGTTCTCGGTCCTGGGTATTTTCTACATATTTTTTTGGAATTTTTCACTCAGAAACTTCAAATTTTCATGATTTTGTCAAATCTAGGTTTTCAACCATGCTCTGCTGATATCTGAGTCTGAGTTCTAGGTTTACTTTGCAGTACAGCATAAAATGATAGTATTAGTGTATCTAAAATCGAGGAGTTCTCGGTCCTGGGTATTTTCTACATATTTTTTTGGAATTTTTCACTCAGAAACTTCAAATTTTCATGATTTTGTCAAATCTAGGTTTTCAACCATGCTCTGCTGATATCTGAGTCTGAGTTCTAGGTTTTCTTTGCAGTACAGCATAAAGGGATAGTATCGGTGTATCTAAAATCGAGGAGTTCTCGGTCCTGGGTACTTTCCAGATATTTTTTTTGATTTTTGGAACTCAGAAACTTCAAATTTTCATGATTTTCGGCTAATCGAGGTTTTCAACCATGCTCTGCTGATATCTGAGTCTGAGTTCTAGGTTTATTTTGCAGAACAGCATAAAGGAATAGTATCGGTGTATCTAAAATCGAAGAGTTCTCGGTCCTGGGTATTTTACATATATTTTTTTAGATTTTTTAACTCAGAAACTTCAAATTTTCATGATTTTCGGCTAATCTAGGTTTTCAACCATGCTCTGCTGATATCTGAGTCTGAGTTCTAGGTTTAGTTTGCAGTACAGCATAAAGGGATAGTATTATTGTATCTAAAATCGAGGAGTTCTCGGCCCTGGGTATTTTACATATATTTGTTTAGATTTTTTAACTAAGAAACCTTAATTTTTTTGTGATTTTCGGCTAATCTAGGTTTTCAACCATGCTCTGCTGATATCTGAGTCTGAGTTCTAGGTTTACTTTGCAGTACAGCATAAAATGATAGTATTAGTGTATCTAAAATCGAGGAGTTCTCGGTCCTGGGTATTTTCTACATATTTTTTTGGAATTTTTAACTCAGAAACTTCAAATTTTCATGATTTTCGGCTAATCTAGGTTTTCAACCATGCTCTGCTGATATCTGAGTCTGAGTTCTAGGTTTACTTTGCAGTACAGCATAAAGGCATAGTTTCGGTGTATCTAAATTCGAGGAGTTCTCGGCCCTGGGTATTTTACATATATTTTTTTAGATGTTTTAACTCAGAAACTTCAAATTTTCATGATTTTCGGCTAATCTAGGTTTTCAACCATGCTCTGCTGATATCTGATTCTGAGTTCTACGTTTACTTTGCAGTACAACATAAAGGGATAGTATCGGTGTATCTGAAATCGAGGAGTTCTCGGTCCTGGGTATTTTCTAGATATTTTTTTGGAACTTTTCACTCAGAAACTTCAAATTTTCATGATTTTGTCAAATCTAGGTTTTCAACCATGCTCTGCTGATATCTGAGTCTGAGTTCTAGGTTTATTTTGCAGTACAGCATAAAGGGATAGTATCGGTGTATCCCAAATCGAGGAGTTCTCGGTCCTATGTACCTTCCAGATATTTTTTTGGATTTCTTAACTCAGAAACTTCAAATTTTCATGATTTTCGGCTAATCTAGGTTTTCAACCATGCTCTGCTGATATCTGAGTCTGAGTTCTAGGTTTATTTTGCAGTACAGCATAAAGGGATAGTATTAGTGTATCTAAAATCGAGGAGTTCTCGGTCCTGGGTATTTTCTAGATATTTTTTTGGAATTTTTCACTCAGAAACTTCAAATTTTCATGATTTTGTCAAATCTAGGTTTTCAACCATGCTCTGCTGATATCTGAGTCTGAGTTCTAGGTTTTCTTTGCAGTACAGCATAAAGGGATAGTATCGGTGTATCTAAAATCGAGGAGTTCTCGGTTCTGGGTACTTTCCAGATATTTTTTTGATTTTTGGAACTCAGAAACTTCAAATTTTCATGATTTTCGGCTAATCGAGGTTTTCAACCATGCTCTGCTGATATCTGAGTCTGAGTTCTAGGTTTATTTTGCAGAACAGCATAAAGGAATAGTATCGGTGTATCTAAAATCGAGGAGGTCTCGGTCCTGGGTATTTTACATATATTTTTTTAGATTTTTTAACTCAGAAACTTCAAATTTTCATGATTTTCGGCTAATCTAGGTTTTCAACCATGCTCTGCTGATATCTGAGTCTGAGTTCTAGGTTTATTTTGCAGTACAGCATAAAGGGATAGTATTAGTGTATCTAAAATCGAGGAGTTCTCGGCCCTGGGTATTTTACATATATTTGTTTAGATTTTTTAACTAAGAAACCTTAATTTTTTTGTGATTTTCGGCTAATCTAGGTTTCAACCATGCTCTGCTGATATCTGAGTCTGAGTTCTAGGTTTATTTTTCAGTACAGCATAAAGGCATAGTTTCGGTGTATCTAAAATCGAGGAGTTCTCGGTCCTGGGTATTTTCTACATATTTTTTTGGAATTTTTCACTCAGAAACTTCAAATTTTCATGATTTTCGGCTAATCTAGGTTTTCAACCATGCTCTGCTGATATCTGAGTCGGAGTTCTGTGTTTTCTTTGCAGTACAGCATAAAGGGATAGTATCGGTGTATCTAAAATCGAGGAGTTCTCGGTCCTGCGTATTTTCTAGATATTTTTTTGGAATTTTTCACCCAGAAACTTCAAATTTTCATGATATTGTCAAATCTAGGTTTTCAACCATGCTCTGCTTATATCTGACTCTGAGTTCTAGGTTTACTTTGCAGTACAGCATAAAGGGATAGTATTAGTGTATTTAAAATCGAGGAGTTCTCGGTCCTGGGTATTTTCTAGATATTTTTTTGGAATTTTTCACTCAGAAACTTCAAATTTTCATGATTTTGTCAAATCTAGGTTGTCAACCATGCTCTGCTGATATCTGAGTCTGAGTTCTAGGTTTTCTTTGCAGTACAGCATAAAGGGATAGTATCGGTGTATCTAAATTCGAGGAGTTCTCGGTCCTGGGTATTTTACATAATTTTTTTTAGATTTTTTAACTCAGAAACTTCAAATTTTCATGATTTTCGGCTAATCTAGGTTTTCAACCATGCTCTGCTGATATCTGAGTCGGAGTTCTGTGTTTTCTTTGCAGTACAGCATAAAGGGATAGTATCGGTGTATCTAAAATCGAGGAGTTCTCGGTCCTGCGTATTTTCTAGATATTTTTTTGGAATTTTTCACCCAGAAACTTCAAATTTTCATGATATTGTCAAATCTAGGTTTTCAACCATGCTCTGCTTATATCTGACTCTGAGTTCTAGGTTTACTTTGCAGTACAGCATAAAGGGATAGTATTAGTGTATTTAAAATCGAGGAGTTCTCGGTCCTGGGTATTTTCTAGATATTTTTTTGGAATTTTTCACTCAGAAACTTCAAATTTTCATGATTTTGTCAAATCTAGGTTGTCAACCATGCTCTGCTGATATCTGAGTCTGAGTTCTAGGTTTTCTTTGCAGTACAGCATAAAGGGATAGTATCGGTGTATCTAAATTCGAGGAGTTCTCGGTCCTGGGTATTTTACATAATTTTTTTTAGATTTTTTAACTCAGAAACTTCAAATTTTCATGATTTTCGGCTAATCTAGGTTTTCAACCATGCTCTGCTGATATCTGAGTCTGAGTTCTAGGTTTATTTTTCAGTACAGCATAAAGGCATAGTTTCGGTGTATCTAATATCGAGGAGTTCTCGGTCCTGGGTATTTTCTAGATATTTTTTTGGAATTTTTCACTCAGAAACTTCAAATTTTCATGATTTTCGGCTAATCTAGGTTTTCAACCATGCTCTGCTGATATCTGAGTCGGAGTTCTAGGTTTTCTTTGCAGTACAGCATAAAGGCATAATTTCGGTGTATCTAAAATCGAGGAGTTCTCGGTCCTGGGTATTTTCTACATATTTTTTTGGAATTTTTCACTCAGAAACTTCAAATTTTCATGATTTTGTCAAATCTAGGTTTTCAACCATGCTCTGCTGATATCTGAGTCTGAGTTCTAGGTTTACTTTGCAGTACAGCATAAAGGGATAGTATTAGTGTATCTAAAATCGAGGAGTTCTCGGTCCTGGGTATTTTCTAGATATTTTTTTGGAATTTTTCACTCAGAAACTTCAAATTTTCATGATTTTGTCAAATCTAGGTTTTCAACCATGCTCTGCTGATATCTGAGTCTGAGTTCTAGGTTTTCTTTGCAGTACAGCATAAAGGGATAGTATCGGTGTATCTAAAATCGAGGAGTTCTCGGTTCTGGGTACTTTCCAGATATTTTTTTTGATTTTTGGAACTCAGAAACTTCAAATTTTCATGATTTTCGGCTAATCGAGGTTTTCAACCATGCTCTGCTGATATCTGAGTCTGAGTTCTAGGTTTATTTTGCAGAACAGCATAAAGGAATAGTATCGGTGTATCTAAAATCGAAGAGTTCTCGGTCCTGGGTATTTTACATATATTTTTTTAGATTTTTTAACTCAGAAACTTCAAATTTTCATGATTTTCGGCTAATCTAGGTTTTCAACCATGCTCTGCTGATATCTGAGTCTGAGTTCTAGGTTTAGTTTGCAGTACAGCATAAAGGGATAGTATTATTGTATCTAAAATCGAGGAGTTCTCGGCCCTGGGTATTTTACATATATTTGTTTAGATTTTTTAACTAAGAAACCTTAATTTTTTTGTGATTTTCGGCTAATCTAGGTTTTCAACCATGCTCTGCTGATATCTGAGTCTGAGTTCTAGGTTTACTTTGCAGTACAGCATAAAATGATAGTATTAGTGTATCTAAAATCGAGGAGTTCTCGGTCCTGGGTATTTTCTACATATTTTTTTGGAATTTTTCACTCAGAAACTTCAAATTTTCATGATTTTGTCAAATCTAGGTTTTCAACCATGCTCTGCTGATATCTGAGTCTGAGTTCTAGGTTTACTTTGCAGTACAGCATAAAGGGATAGTATTAGTGTATCTAAAATCGAGGAGTTCTCGGTCCTGGGTATTTTCTAGATATTTTTTTGGAATTTTTCACTCAGAAACTTCAAATTTTCATGATTTTGTCAAATCTAGGTTTTCAACCATGCTCTGCTGATATCTGAGTCTGAGTTCTAGGTTTTCTTTGCAGTACAGCATAAAGGGATAGTATCGGTGTATCTAAAATCGAGGAGTTCTCGGTCCTGGGTATTTTACATATATTTTTTTAGATTTTTTAACTCAGAAACTTCAAATTTTCATGATTTTCGGCTAATCTAGGTTTTCAACCATGCTCTGCTGATATCTGAGTCTGAGTTCTAGGTTTATTTTGCAGTACAGCATAAAGGGATAGTATTAGTGTATCTAAAATCGAGGAGTTCTCGGCCCTGGGTATTTTACATATATTTGTTTAGATTTTTTAACTAAGAAACCTTAATTTTTTTGTGATTTTCGGCTAATCTAGGTTTTCGACCATGCTCTGCTGATATCTGAGTGTGAGTTCTAGGTTTACTTTGCAGTACAGCATAAAGGGATAGTATCGGTGTATCTAAAATCGAGGAGTTCTCGGACCTGGGTATTTTACATATATTTGTTTAGATTTTTTAACTAAGAAACCTTAATTTTTTTGTGATTTTCGGCTAATCTAGGTTTTCAACCATGCTCTGCTGATATCTGAGTCTGAGTTCTAGGTTTATTTTTCAGTACAGCATAAAGGCATAGTTTCGGTGTATCTAAAATCGAGGAGTTCTCGGTCCTGGGTATTTTCTACATATTTTTTTGGAATTTTTCACTCAGAAACTTCAAATTTTCATGATTTTCGGCTAATCTAGGTTTTCAACCATGCTCTGCTGATATCTGAGTCGGAGTTCTGTGTTTTCTTTGCAGTACAGCATAAAGGGATAGTATCGGTGTATCTAAAATCGAGGAGTTCTCGGTCCTGCGTATTTTCTAGATATTTTTTTGGAATTTTTCACCCAGAAACTTCAAATTTTCATGATATTGTCAAATCTAGGTTTTCAACCATGCTCTGCTGATATCTGACTCTGAGTTCTAGGTTTACTTTGCAGTACAGCATAAAGGGATAGTATTAGTGTATTTAAAATCGAGGAGTTCTCGGTCCTGGGTATTTTCTAGATATTTTTTTGGAATTTTTCACTCAGAAACTTCAAATTTTCATGATTTTGTCACATCTAGGTTGTCAACCATGCTCTGCTGATATCTGAGTCGGAGTTCTAGGTTTTCTTTGCAATACAGCATAAAGGGATAGTATCGGTGTATCTAAATTCGAGGAGTTCTCGGTCCTGGGTATTTTACATAAATTTTTTTAGATTTTTTAACTCAGAAACTTCAAATTTTCATGATTTTCGGCTAATCTAGGTTTTCAACCATGCTCTGCTGATATCTGAGTCTGAGTTCTAGGTTTATTTTTCAGTACAGCATAAAGGCATAGTTTCGGTGTATTTAAAATCGAGGAGTTCTCGGTCCTGGGTATTTTCTAGATATTTTTTTGGAATTTTTCACTCAGAAACTTCAAATTTTCATGATTTTCGGCTAATCTAGGTTTTCAACCATGCTCTGCTGATATCTGAGTCGGAGTTCTGTGTTTTCTTTGCAGTACAGCATAAAGGGATAGTATCGGTCTATCTAAAATCGAGGAGTTCTCGGTCCTGCGTATTTTCTAGATATTTTTTTGGAATTTTTCACCCAGAAACTTCAAATTTTCATGATATTGTCAAATCTAGGTTTTCGACCATGCTCTGCTGATATCTGAGTGTGAGTTCTAGGTTTACTTTGCAGTACAGCATAAAGGGATAGTATCGGTGTATCTAAAATCGAGGAGTTCTCGGACCTGGGTATTTTACATATATTTGTTTAGATTTTTTAACTAAGAAACCTTAATTTTTTTGTGATTTTCGGCTAATCTAGGTTTTCAACCATGCTCTGCTGATATCTGAGTCTGAGTTCTAGGTTTATTTTTCAGTACAGCATAAAGGCATAGTTTCGGTGTATCTAAAATCGAGGAGTTCTCGGTCCTGGGTATTTTCTACATATTTTTTTGGAATTTTTCACCCAGAAACTTCAAATTTTCATGATATTGTCAAATCTAGGTTTTCAACCATGCTCTGCTGATATCTGACTCTGAGTTCTAGGTTTACTTTGCAGTACAGCATAAAGGGATAGTATTAGTGTATTTAAAATCGAGGAGTTCTCGGTCCTGGGTATTTTCTAGATATTTTTTTGGAATTTTTCACTCAGAAACTTCAAATTTTCATGATTTTGTCAAATCTAGGTTGTCAACCATGCTCTGCTGATATCTGAGTCGGAGTTCTAGGTTTTCTTTGCAATACAGCATAAAGGGATAGTATCGGTGTATCTAAATTCGAGGAGTTCTCGGTCCTGGGTATTTTACATAAATTTTTTTAGATTTTTTAACTCAGAAACTTCAAATTTTCATGATTTTCGGCTAATCTAGGTTTTCAACCATGCTCTGCTGATATCTGAGTCTGAGTTCTAGGTTTATTTTTCAGTACAGCATAAAGGCATAGTTTCGGTGTATTTAAAATCGAGGAGTTCTCGGTCCTGGGTATTTTCTAGATATTTTTTTGGAATTTTTCACTCAGAAACTTCAAATTTTCATGATTTTCGGCTAATCTAGGTTTTCAACCATGCTCTGCTGATATCTGAGTCGGAGTTCTGTGTTTTCTTTGCAGTACAGCATAAAGGGATAGTATCGGTCTATCTAAAATCGAGGAGTTCTCGGTCCTGGGTATTTTCTAGATATTTTTTTGGAATTTTTCACCAAGAAACTTCAAATTTTCATGATATTGTCAAATCTAGGTTTTCAACCATGCTCTGCTGATATCTGAGTCGGAGTTCTAGGTTTATTTTGCAGTACAGCATAAAGGGATAGTATTGGTGTATTTAAAATCGAGGAGTTCTTGGCCCTGGGTATTTTAAATATATTTTTTTAGATTTTTTAACTCAGAAACTTCAAATTTTCATGATTTTCGGCTAATCTAGGTTTTCAACCATGCTCTGCTGATATCTGAGTCGGAGTTCTAGGTTTATTTTGCAGTACAGCATAAAGGGATGGTATTGGTGTATTAAAAATCGAGGAGTTCTCGGCCCTAGGTATTTTACATTTATTTGTTTAGATTTTTTAACTTTGAAACCTTTTTTTTTTTTGATTTTCGGCTGATCTAGGTTTTCAACCATGCTCTGCTGATATCTGAGTTTGAGTTCTAGGTTTTCTTTGCAGTACAGCATAAAGGGATAGTATCGGTGTATCTAAAATCGAGGAGTTCTCGGCCCTAGGTATTTTACATACATTTGTTTAGATTTTTTAACTAAGAAACCTTAATTTTTTTGTGATTTTCGGCTAATCTAGGTTTTCAACCATGCTCTGCTGATATCTGAGTCTGAGTCTTAGGTTTACTTTGCAGTACAGCATAAAGGGATAGTATCGGTGTATCTAAAATCGAGGAGTTCTCGGTCCTGGGTATTTTCTAGATATTTTTTTGGAATTTTTCACCCAGAAACTTCAAATTTTCATGATATTGTCAAATCTAGGTTTTCAACCATTCTCTGCTAGTTCTTGCGAATTGTTTGGAATTTTATTTTATATTTTTCTTTTTATTTGATTTCCTGGCTACTGATTTTGTTTAGAATAATGGATATCTGGTAATTCGTTTTGTAACTACCGCCACTTTTACTAAAAATGTCGTTTTTATTTTTGTGGTGGTTACGTATGTTTGTAATTTTTTTTTAAGCCAGTTGAGACAGAACTCTTTCCGAAAAGTATCAGGAACTATAGCTCTCACCTTTATGCACCTAAAATACTTTTAAAATTTAGGTTTTGGAAAAAATGATCTGCTACCGGAAGTTAGCAGATCATATTTTCATTTGATTTTTTTTCCGAGAAAAACGCCAGAACTATTTCCGAAAAGTATCAGGAACTCTAGAACTATGCTGCATGCGAATAGAACTCACTTTTTTTTGAGCTCTGCTGGAATATGATCTGCCAAGTTCACCGGCATTCAGACGGCGCAGTTCACGTTACGTAACCACTATGCTATTAGCCGCTAAGCGAAATAGTCGACATAACAAGCAGCGTTATAAATTAAAATATTGTTTTTTTTTTTTACTCGGGAAGTTTAAGAAATAGTGCGGTCAGACTATGTACATGCAAATTAACGTTGTCACAGAGGTGGAACAAAGTGAAATATGGATTTTAAGAAAAAGTAAGTGTTACTTATCGGGCAGATCCGTCCCAAAGATGAGAGCCTGCAGTACTCCATACACGATTGAACTTGCGCTTCATAAAGTTTGAGCAGCTGTTCCGGCGCGAAGTACCGTCTCACTTTTGCTTGTATCCTCAACTTTTTGGCAGGCACTAGAGAGCCTTCGCCTCTATGAAAGGACCAAAATTGAGGGTAGATGTTAATGTCACACCAAGAAGCTCAAGTTGGTCGATTATCGGCACGGTTACACCTCGGAAAGATGGCGATGGCCTTGTAGCGAAAAAAAGACAAGCCAGGGTCTTAGCAGCATTGAACTTGACCAGATTGGTTTTCAACGCACTGTATCATCTTCATTTTTAGATTTTATGAAAAAAAGATAAATACATGTCCAAGATTTTTTAAAAATCTAACATACACGGGCTAAAATACTACAAACAACAATCGGGACCAAAGGCTTAACGTGTTTTCCAAGGCACGGAGGAATCCCGGTACGTTAAGATGGACACCCATCGCGGGATCAACCTCGGCAAGCGTAGCTGAACCTTGAAGATTTACCCGTGCGGCTGCGAGGTCCTCGTAATATGTGAGTGGTTTGAGTGATCTTTTTAAAAATCGATCGTTTAATCTCTACAAAAAACGGAAGTTTTAGTAAATAATTATAAAAAACATAACTTGTGTTAAAAAGGTATGTTCTAGTAACTAAATTATTTTGATTTCATTTTAATTATATTTATTTTGATTTAATTTTAATTTATATTTATTTTGATTTAATTTTAATTTATATTTAGTTTGATTTTATTTTAATTTATATTTAGTTTGATTTTATTTTAATTTATATTTAGTTTGATTTTATTAGGTATGTTCTAGTAACTAGATTATTTTGATTTTATTTTAATTTATATTTAGTTTGACTTTATGCTTCGAATGTATTTTTAATGATTTCAATTAATTTTATTACTTACAAAAGTTTTGAATGAATTTTTGATGATTTTACATGTTAATTCAGTTTTAATTTTTTAATTAAAATTTTGTATTTTTTTTGTATTTTATTAATTCAGTTTTAATTTTAATACCTATTTAATCTATGGACATTGGTGTAAATCCATTTTTTAAGTTTTTAAAATTTCTTATTGCGTATAATTTATTATTTTTTGTTTCTTTTCTTTACTTAGCAATATTAACAAATTCTATTTTATTTTTAGTTTTAATAGTTAGTTTATGTTTAAAACTAGATATGAGATTTTATTATTTCAAGGCAGTACTTTTCTTCTGTTGAGAAAAACTAATGATTGTAACCTAACTTCAAAATACTAAAGTTGCTTCTGCGTCGTCTCCGGCGCTACAGGAATTAAAACCCCTTCGCCCTTACGTAACTAAGGATAGGCAACCACCCATTCTCACCTCAGCCGCTACGGCTCGCATGAGTGTCTATGCTTTGTTACAGCGGGCGGGGGTTGCTCTCCCTTCGCACTCCCGGTTTGTATATACACTCTAGGGATAGATGCTAAAAGACTACGTGAAGTCGGGGTGCCCCGATTTGGTTTTGGAACAGATTCGACAAATTAAACTACAAGTAAAACTACATATATTAAACGTAATTATAGATTTTGAATATTATAGTAACTGAAAATTATACTAATTGAATATTATTTGAAATGTGCATTATATAAAATGTTCAGTATACCAAATAAAATAAAATTATATCAATACTTAATTATATCGTTACATTTAACAAAAGCCTATGAAATGAAATTTCATTTAATATACTTCCGTTTGTTCTGTTTTACTTAGGTCATAATGATCATTAGAACTTTTGATGAGGTGTGTCCAAACACGGCTTGCATGGTGCGCGGCAGCTACGCGCGGCATTCGCGAGAGACGCCGCGCTCTTTATTTCGTATTCAAACCACAATGCTTATTAATTGCTTATTATTCGTAAATTACGCAGAAGAAGGAGTAGAAGAAAGTGTATTTAAAAAGGCAGTGTTGGATGCAACCACTCTATCAACAGAGGATAAAAACTTTGGAAGTGATCTATTACGAAATCACCTACCGAACGCCACAGTTTTTAAGATAATCTTTGGATGAATTCGAACACATATATACATTGGTACAACCATTTATTAAGAAAATGGATACTCAGTGTGTAAACTCGGTACTCAATCTTAATTTACCGTCCTTACGGGTTAGGTACATCTGAATGTTCGTCAAATCAGCCCAGTTTGACGAATACTGGCTTCCCTCACTGGCGTACGTCAATAACGTCGAAGAAGAGACTTGTTGTAATAACGTTTGGCTACAGGAATAAATATTTGGCTACAGGAGACTTCTACTCCAGCCTACAATATACATTTCACGATTCAAAATAAACAATATCAACAATAATTCCAGAGGTATGCGATGCCATAGTGAGAGCTCTTAAGGACATGGTACAGGTTAATATGAACAAATTTATTACTTAATTTGTTTTTATTATTTAGCAAAATATTTTAAACTACAGATTGTTCATAATTAAAAAACCAACACAATCATCAATCACAGTTACTCTCAACTGATTCACAATATTAATCTACATCCGTGTCCAAATCGTGAATCAATTGTGGCCAGAATCCATGTTACTAGAAGATGATGTGTCGAGATCGGTAAACTATGAAGTGAAATATCCTCGACTGTTTTCAGCGTTATATTCTTGTGTTGATGATTGATTGAAGCGTTCTATATCAGCTTCGTATAGTATAGTATTTATTGAATGTTTAACTTTTGTTAAAGTTGTGGCATCATATTTTCTTAGTTCGGCTGCTATGTACATGCCAAAAGCAATCTAAGGATCATTACTACTACTGCTGTCAATTTGCTTTCGCATTACTTCTAATGCTTCTTCTATAATTCGATTTTCAGTATCATACTCTGACTCTTGGTATGTCCTCTTCTTGGCTGGCTTTTCTTCTCTTGACGACTTCTTGGTATTTGTATCTTGGTCTCGAGTGCCTTGTTCTGAAGTGCTTTGTTCTGAAGTTACTTGTTCCGAAGTGCCTTGTTCTGGAATAGCCTGTTCTGGAATAGCTTGATCTGGAATAGCTTGTTCTGCAATAGCTTGATCTGGAATAGCTTGTTCTGCAATAGCTTGTTCTGGAATAGCTTGTTCTTGAATAGCTTGTTCTGCAATAGCTTGTCCTGGAATAGCTTGTTCTGCAATAGCTTGTTCTGGAATAGCTTGTTCTGGAATAGCTTGTTCTGCAATAGCTTGTTCTGCAATAGCTTGTTCTGGAATAGCTTGTTCTGGAATAGTTTGTTCTGTTCCCGGCTCTGAGGGTGAGCCATAATCCTGAAACAAAAATAACAAAATAATAATTGTCCTACTGCTGAGTCGTTGGGTTAAAGTCTAGTAACATTATAAAACGATTTTTATATTTTTCAGGTACCAGTATCAAACAAAGATTAGAGGGCAGTATCTAAAGACTTCGAAGAAAAATTTAATTTTCCGTTAGATAGAAAACACGTAATAATTCAAGATACTTTTCGTAGCGGCACTGAATATTTTAATTATAAAAAGTTCTTTAGCATCGGCTAAAGCTAATGTTATGAGCATTAGTAGACTCGAACTACAATTTTATGTATGTTAATGTGGTGGCCAAGGTCAAATTTCAGACGGAGGAGTTCATAAACATTCCGAATTGTATCGAAAGCTAGAAAATAATCAACTCAATGTTCTAGCACCAGAAATTTACAAATACCCTACATAACTAAAATACTATACGTAATATTAGGAGATCAAGCTTTTGCATTAAGCACACATTTGATGACACCATTTGCAGGAATTTATCCAAAAGGGTCAAAAGAAAGGATTTTCAACTATAGACTATCAAGAGCACGACGAGTAGTAGAAAATACTTTTGGAATCGTGTCGGCAAAATTTAGAGTATTAACAAGTACAATGATTTTAAGCCAGTCAAAATCATAGTTCTAGCTACTGTTCACTTGCATAACTTTCTTCGCAGGGACTCTTTATTTAAAAAAAATATTCAGCGAGTGAATCCAAATCAATTTATCGTATTCGTATTTTTTCATCAAGATATTTCATGACAAACGGATCAATTGATTGGCAAGAAAGATATTAAATAAGTAATTACATAACCTGAGGTTAAAAAAGGCCGAAATCATCCTTACCTTCATATACGGCCCCCTAGAATTATCTGATTTCACAGATTTTGTAGTATGCGGGCTGTATGTAGTATATATAATACGGCCGTTACATCTAAACTAATATTATAAAGAAGAAAGATTTGTTTGTTTGTTATGATTTAACTCAAAAACAACTCGATCGATTTTATAAATTCAAGGCAAAAGCTACATCTTCACCGAGTAACATAGGTTATAATTTAGAAGAAACAACCCGACCACGCCGGCGAAGTCGTTGGCGGAAAGCTATAGTCTATAACCTCTTAGTGAGCAATACCTCAAATGTCGAATGGCGACGAATTAATATTTTCCATACAGACAAAAAATAAAAGAAATAGGTACTTACCACTGCATCAATAGGGTTATACCTGTCATGTAAAAAACTGAATGCTTCATAAGCAAACCATTTAGATTTATAGGCTTTGTTTCTACCTACAACAGAAAAAAAACATTATTAAAATATTACTTCTTTAGGCTAAAACATTAGCTGATCTTGTCTTATTTACTCGCACTACTTTTATAACTAACTATCCCTCGCGCACGCAGACGCGCGCTGGGTGTTTATTATGTACTGTTAATAAAATATAATAAGATTAAACTTACCACAACCAGTGACATTACTTGTTTTTTCTCTGTTTCTCTCCCTTCTATAAGAACTCAAAAGACTTTTCATTTTCAATTTTAAAGCTGCTTTTGGTTGTCCGAATTTTTTCGCTATTTCATCCCATTGATCTTTTCTCGCCTTATTATTGTGATAATCTGCATGTCTAAAATCCCATAATGGACTATGGGAGCCATACATTTCAATAAGACGAATTGCTGTTTCGTTATCCATTTTCCTTGATAAAATACGTCCGTCCACACACAACCACCGGCGGACCAACACTAACACCGTTCGTGGCGTCCGCCGCGCGCAGCAAGTAGCTCGCGGCAGTCGTCCAATCATAGCGCGGCTAGCCGCGCGTGGCAGCCGCGCTCGAATGCCACGTTGTATTTGTACACGCTTTTAGTATTTCAAACGTTACACACCCACTAGAAATAGTTTATTTTTTATGAAATTTGATCCATCTCTTTATTTTGTAAGTGCTCAACTTTACCTAAGAGTTAATTCAAGTTTAATATTTAAAAAGGAAAAATTGTTCATCCAATTTTCTCAATTATTTCGAAGTTATTGATGCAAATATGTCACCAATGGCTTTGCTTATGTCGTTGAAATAGAATTACGGGGAACATAATATTTTAGAACCAGAAAATCTAACATCAAATAATACGTTCCACATACCCAGTAGTCGAAGCAGATACTACAACATCGCTGATCAAAACTTAAATTCGGGTGGATAATGCAGGATTTATGATTTAGACATGTCACCGGAAAATTGCAGATTCCGTAAGATTGTAATAAATCTTTATTAGATTATGATTACTTGATATATTATGAAAAAATCCTTTTGCATACAATAAATCCCATCGACATTCAATAGTTTCCAATATATCTGTGTCTTATTTAGATTTTTTTTAACAATTTCACGCGATATTTTTTTATTTTTGTTATTTTTTTTTTGTTTAAAACTAATTTAAAAAAGTTTACCAAAGTTCCTATGGTTGAACATGTTTAAAAACAAGATTTGAATCAATTAAAAAACACGCTGTACATGGACTCGTAAAAAAATTGAATCAGTGATGATATTTTTAATTTTGAAGGTCATTGTTGTGTCAACGTTTTGGAAAAAACTGAATAAGTACACTCTTTTATTTTATTTATTTGGTATATAAAACCATACAAGCATAATCCCGTGAAAAATTCGAAACATACAACATAATACAAAAAACATCAATTGGCAAAACATTTCATCTTTTATTCGAGATATTAGTATACATTAAAACTTCTACATACAGTATTTTTTTTTTTTTTTAAGGATGGGAAATCATCAAATGACTTCTTCCGCTCTGGGCGGAGCGGAAGGGCGTGTCAGACTCTGAATGACTAAAACCCATCCGTGTTCCTTCTAAAGCCCTTTGCGTTCCAGGGCCGCGGTGACTCTTTCGAACAAATTCCGCAACCCTGGCAGGATCTACATACAGTATTGGATCGATAAACAAATATACCTACTTTGAAACTTATTACCACAAAAACATAATTGGAATTATTACAATAGATACAATGGATTTTTTTAACGATTCGCGTGCCTGACGGGACGGTACTGCAGGGGTTCAAGTTGTTGATAACGATGAGTACAATGACCTCTTAATGTGGAAGCGCCAGGGTAGACCGCGAAATTCAAATTTTCTTATGTTTTTTTGCAATTTACAAGTCAGTGTCAGGCTGTATGTGGAACAAAATATGATTCGCGACCGTTACAAATATGGCTTTACTGAGTTATAATAATTAAAATCATCAATACAGGTTGTATCATTCATATAACTCGATTGATGGTTTTAATGATTATAATTCTGTAAATAAGTTAGAGAATTATAATCATTAAAATCATCAATACCACCCTCTGAGTTCATTTAACTCGATTGAATGGTTATTTCATGAAAAAGTCATTCAATCGAGTTACATGAATAACTAAGCCATATATTTGTTACGGTCTTCAATCGTATTTTTATCAACATACAACCTGACACTAACCTGCAAAATGCAAAATACGTATAAAAATTTGAATTTCGCGGGCTACCCTGGCGCTTTCACCTTAAGAGGCATTGCGTTTGTTCTATTACACGTGGTATCTACCAATCAACGACCTTTTTAAAATATCACTCATTCCACACGCACATATGTATTACGAGGATCCCGCAGCCGCACGGGTTTGTCTTCAAGGCTAAGCAATGCTTGCCGAGGTTGGTCCCGCAATGTGTGACCATCTTAACATACCGAGATTTATTTATTTATTTATTTTTTTGTACAATAATGGTACATAGGCGGACTTAATGCATCAAGGCATTTTCTACCAGTCAACCTTTAGATTCCTCCGTACCTCGGAAAACACATAAAGCCGTTGGTATCGGCTGTCATTTGTAGATCTTTGAAAAAAAATCTAACACCAGTCTTGTCAAAGGGTATCGTGTGTAACCCAGTTACTGGGTTGTAGAGGTTAGATCGGCGGTCGCTCCATGTAAGATATTGTTATGCAGCTGCATCTAGTTAGACTAAAAGAGCGACCCCAACATAATTGGGAGAAGGCTCGGCAGACTGATTGATTACTGTTTATGAGCAGCAGACGTGAGAATTCACCCACGTGAGACCATTTTCGCCTCAATTGTAATAATAAAAAAGGTACACGACACGCCAAACATGTAAGTATTGCCACCAATAATTACGTACTCAATCCAAACAAACACCACACGAATATAACCAATCTGAATAGCTAACATTCAATGTGCATTTAACTAAGCGGGTAGCCAGTAATTACGTTAACCGTACCGCTTCCAACATGTCGGGTTTGTGCCTTTACAATATTATAGCTTCCTCAATTTGACTGATGGCATAACAATTTAGAGAAGAAATCGTGAATGAATAATACACAAAGCACAAGCAAAGCACAAGTTTCAAAAATAACCTAACTGTACTTTTAATAAATAAAAGTTACTACTCCGTACCGGGTTTTTCTAGCTGATAAGTTTTAGTTGTGTATCGATGTGTTGTGTATCGATGTTTTGTGTATTTGATGATGAACTGCATCAATGTTTGCATGCTAAAATGGTAGAATGTACAAGGATTCTTTAATATTATTGTAAACAAAATTCTGAGCAAAAAAAAAAAATTCTATTCTATTCTATTCTAAGTCGACCTCTACGGTTAAGCAATGCTTGTCGAGGTCAGTCCGTTGATGGGTGACCATACATTACGGACCGAGATTCTGACGTGCCTTAGAAAGCACGCTAAACCATTGGTGAGCACTGAACACAAAAAACAGAATTTGCGCGTACGAAGTCGCGGGCAAAAGCTAGTAAATAATATAAACGCCAACGATTGACGTATGTGATTTTTCGACGGTCTTGATACTTGTTGGATATTTTAATTCATAATATTGCAACACCAATATTAAAATGAAGTTATAGTGTCAACTGTGGCAATACTCTCACCCTTCAATCTGCGACACTATTCCAATACAGACGTGAATTCTACTCTCACTCATATTACGCGAAACGTGATTATGAAACCGATGACTTGTAAAAACTAGAAAATAAATTACAGTCAGCCCACGCTCATAAAATCGTATTCTAAGCGAGGACCAGAATGTTCAAAACTTTTATGCCATTCATTTAGAAAGTTACAAGAACATGATTAATAACAATTTTAAGGGAAACTTCACAAATTTTTGACGAAGTTATCAAACTGTAAAGCCTATACAACATAGAGACATGAAAAACATTTTCATTTTTTCCATTTTGCATGTGAATACATCATGGCGACTTTTCTTTTTTGATTTCCCCCTCACGTCTCCTTATGTATACAAACTTAGTCCCGTATAAAATTCTCGTATAAAGGTGGACTGAATATTGCTGTGGTGGACGTAGTATTATGACTCGAACCAATGTGAAAATAAAAATAAATACGTCCTATTACTCTCTATGGGAAACTTGTAGGATGTGGGCAATTAAATTCAACAGTCATAATATTTTTGGATTTTAAATTTGCTTAAATATGTTATAACTGAAATGAATAATTGAACTATGCCCCCGTGAGAACCTCATTAATTGTACAGTTCCCGTTTCGTTGATAGAAACATTTAGCTGCTTCGGAAGAATACTGTTGCAACTCAAAACGGGTATTTGTTTTCAGGCGAGCTGAATGAAATTTACTATTATATTATTTTAAACTGTTTTAACTTTTTGACCTATTGCACTTATTTTGGTGAACTTTTTTTCGCCCCAAAGGTCGCAACTGGAGAAAAACCTCTGTAAAAAAAATGGCGACCAAAATCTCCAATGGCATAGTCTTTTGTGACGCCACAGGTAAGAGTTGCTAAATTTGTGATAAAAATAATTATAATTTCCATTGAGAATGTGAAATGGAACATTATTTGTTGTATTGTCTCACCAACTCGAAATTGTAGTATTTTGTAATAACACAGTACTCTTCCAAAGCGATGTGTTTTCCAAAATCTCATCTATACAAAAAAAAAAACAAACTGATGTCTGTTGGTTTTCGGTACCTACATATACGCTACATATCCGCACTTATCCGCAGAGACTGCGTATATATCCGCGTATGAATGGCCGTACGTGCGTGTTTTAACCACAAATCATGCGCTGTATCGCGGCCCGAAATAAATGTGAGCCATTACGAACGCACGCGAATATCACCAATGCAGGCCGGCTGTTACACCGACGTCAAACATGATTAAAAAAAAAATTCGTTAAAATGAGTTGAGATTTTTATTTGGTTTACAACAAAATTATTTAGTAAAAGAAGAACAGTTTCCTTTCTAGTTCTTTAATGTTATTTACGAGCTAAGACAATAAATAATTATGTTCTGATTAGTTGGAGTTGAAACAGGAGCTGTTTTCAGTGAAATAAAATGATTGAATCTGTTGTCATAAACTTCTCGTTCTCGTATATACTGCAAGAACGAGAAGTCATGAAACAAATGATAAATAAACAGAGTTTAATTTATCTGCTGCCATGTTATTCAAAGGCTAAAATAGTAAGAAAGTAATTATTTGGAGATATCGTGCAAAAAGATTAGTCGAACAACACTGATGGAAATGTTATTACTACATAAAACTTATTCCATCAGCTTTCATGTAATTCAAACGCACAAAAGATGTGATGTGGATATTTCGATTTTATATTAAAATCATTATATATTATAATCAAAATATACAGTAAATCAATACAGATATTTTTCAAGTCACACCACGGTGTGACAGTCAGCATGGAACACAAAACAAAAACGTAAATCTCACATTGACCGCTCCACCTGCTTACATTAAGTCGTTGGAACATATTCTGTGACATCACACGAGGATGTGACGATATAAGCCGGGGTTCATGAAATGACAGAAAAGGATTGTCAGTGCCGCCGTTTTAGAGAGCTTTTTTAGGGTTAGGGTTATGTAAAGAGAGAGAGAGCAAAAAAAGATTCTGAAACTATTCTCTTGGAGTTTTGCTGACCATATTTTTTATGCCCCAGAGTTAGGGGCACCGTCTACAAACATATGCATCTCTATGCCCCCAATACTCAGGTGGTGGAGGATAGGTTTAAGACCAGACGGAAAACCCAGTGTTACTTCATTTTTACAGCTGGTAGCTCGGGGTTCCCGAGATCAAAAAAATTGTCGTTTGGCAGCGAGATGGGCAAACATAGGTTGGAAAGTAGGGATTGCTGCAAGAGAAAAGAACCCTATATTCAGAAGTGTATAACTATCTGTTTTTTTATTATAGAAAATCATAATTCACAATTAATGTCGCTGTACATGTGGTGGAAGCCGGTGTATACCTGTTAGGGTCGTGTTTATTTTCCACAAAAAACTTTGTATGTAATACTGTGGGTGTACCAAATCTTTTTGTTCTTCTTTGTCATAGTATACTTACTTTTGCCCGTGACTTTGTACGCGCATATCCCGTTTTTTCCGTTCCAGTAGTTATTTCCCGCTCCCGTTATATCCTCCCGCTATAGCCTTCTCCTCATGAATGTGGCTATCATATACAAAAAGAATTTTCTAAATCCGACTGGTAGTTCCAGAGATTAGTGCGTTCAAACAAAAAACCAAACCAACTCTTCAGCTTTATTATTTGTATGGATATAAAAAAATATTGTTGTTCGTTAGTCTCGCTAAAACTCAAAAACGGCTTGACCGATTTAAATCATTTCTTTCTAAATTTTCATGACGAGGTTTGCAGAAAAAAATATTTTAAAACAAAAAATGCATGTGTGCACAGCAGCTGGGGTGAGTTATAAATAAAAAATAAACGAGTGCGAGCACACGAAGGGTTCCGTACCATTCCACCATAAAAATCATGTCTGTTGTATGGGAGCCCCCTTACATATATTTTTTTTTGTTTTTTAGTATTTGTTATTATAGTGGCAACAGAAATACATCATCTATGAAAATTCCAACTGTCTAACTATCACGGTTCATGAGATACAGCCTGGTGACAGCCGGACAGACGGACAGACGGACGGACAGCGGAGTCTTAGTAATAGGGTCACGTTTTATCCTTTGGGTACGGAACCCTAAATAGGTGGGCGCGATGACGATGAACGAAAACTAACGATCGAGTCACAGGCGGAACTCTCCAATATCGGTCTAAATTCACAATTACAACTTAATAAGATACTCATTATGGTATGTTCGTTTTGTGTAGAGTTACACATGGTAACATGACATACATTCACGTTTCCCAACGTTGTAATTAAAATGTTTGCGTGTAATTAAAGAGAATACGGGCTCAACGTGTCAGTTAACTCACTCTGAAATGGTTTTGGTTTTAATATAGTTTTCTGGTATTTAATTAGTAGTAGTAAATGTTTATTTCTCTGCTAGATTCGACACAAACGATGTCTCATATATTGTCATGTTCTTTATAACGAAACACCTGCATTATGGAAGACTGGGTAGTGAACGCTAAAGCTGTCAAAATGGCTGTGCACTCATATCAGTGGAGACTGGTCATCCCATAGTTGCAACTGGCTTATTTTAATTAATATTTGATACTGAAAATTGTTGTTTCATTCTTTACATTGTTCTCACATGTAGAAGCAACAAGGTTAATGTAACCAGAATTTTTCTAAACATAAAATGGTTTTAAAGAGTGTCCGTGGAGTTTCTTCAGGTTCTTCTCCATAGAGATCTAACGCTTTGGAACATGCAAATAGCTTCATGTTTTTGACGGACTGACTTTGACAATTCAAAAGTACCTGTTAATGGCTTATTTGAAATAAATGCTTTGACTTTGACTTGACTTTGCCTTTAATAAAATAAAAAAAATGGAATCATCGTCACGAAGAATCGAAGTAGAACAATTCTGCTTCACCTGGTAAGGTTAGATACAACCAATATAATATATGTTAGTTGAGAAAGGCTGGAGTGAATTGTCGTTAAAAAATTAGGTTATAGGAAATACTTAAGGCACAGAGTTTAAGGAAAGATTCTGAATTGAGTAGTTTGGGGTTAAGAACTTTTCAAACCCAAAAATGCCAAACTTTAACGGGTTGTAAAGCTAATGTGGAATTTAGCAAATAGTTGATATTCTTAGTTTAGATTCTTTGTCACCCATACTTCAGGCTAAAATTTTATGTATTTGGATGTATTATGTTTGCCCTAGGGCACCCTTAAAATAAAGCTGTAAACATATTTTTAACGGTTCTCTACAAATAAAGTCGGAGTTAAAATCGAGATAAAAGTTTATGTCCCTTCCTATCATAGCGATTGTCTGCGTGCCAAATCTAAGAGTGCGATTAACTTTAGTGTTGTAGAAGTAGAGCAAACAATACGACTTTCCGATTGTAGAAAAACAAGAATCTATCAATGAGAGTGTAGGGCGAAAACTGTTCTTTATTTATTTGACTCTTAAACTACAGGGTGTAACTAGATCAAATCAAATTTGAAAAGAGATCTTTATACTCATCATTATGAACAATATTGACTACGGCAACAACCCGAAAAAGAATAAATTGAATTGAATATTGGGAAAAAAATCAGCTTTTAGTTAATTTTGCTGAGTTATGAAAATTGCAAACATCGACAGTATACAACAAATATGAGACAGTTGTTTTATTTCGCGACTTCATGGTTGGGTCCCAAAGCAGAAATTGTTCATGAATATCAATAAAATTACTTATTTTCAGGATTTCGTCGTCTCAGTTACACCTTGTATAAATAACAGTAGGTTATGGCATGGCAGTATTGTATTCCCTGAAGGGAATAATGAAATGCATGGTATATATAAGGTACTGTAAACACTTGTTGCATCAAGACCTTTCTAGAGGTTTGAAAATTAATGGCACATTTTGAATAAAAAAATGCGGTTTTCACAACATTTGCATTAACTCACAATGTTCCTGATGGTAGAAATACAAAATTTAAAATGGCATTGCCATTCCTTTGGAAATATGTGAACGAAATAATATTCACTTCTCAAACTCGCGTACCTACCGTAGTATTGTATACCGAATACAACAACGAAACTAGGCGGCTAAAACCGTTGTAGCTAGATTAAACTAGCAACGTTGGGTAAATGGCTACATTTGGTTGATTTTCGCCACAAATATCTGTAAACGCACTCATACCCGCTGAGAGTAGGTATATTGTTGTTACCGGAATTATGTAAAATTTCAGGAAACGTCTAAATTATTGTTTAAGGAGGCGGTCACACGCGAGGCGATTGGGCAGCAAACGTAAATCTTTGTAAGGTTAAAAATAACAATATATTTTGTCAATTAACACTAGTTGAGGTCAATGTTTCCTAGCTGGCCACTCTGAGAACAAACACTGAAACACGAACTCAGAGGTAATGGTCGAAACATGTGAGAACCACATTGAGGTATTACTGTCTAAGTTGGTCTTGAAAACCGGTTGATTTGAGGACCGGATGACAGAGTTGTAGAAGAGTACTTCGACGATTAAGTGACCTGGGATTCAATTTAATTTCTTCCTTATCATACTAGATTTGCCAGAGGACTCGCTCGCGTTAACATAGATTTTCGCAAAAAATAACCGTATCCAGGATCCCATCTATCTCAATACCAAAATCATCAAATCAGTTCCGCGATTTGAGCTTGAAAGCGTCAACAAACTCACTTTCGTGTTTATAATATTAGATCATCATCCATCATATCAGCCGAAAGACGTCCACTGCTGGCCATAAGCCTCCCCCAAGTGTCGCCACAACAATCGGTCTTGTGCGTTGCGCACCCATCAACTACCACCTTGTGTACACGTTGATGTGCATTTTTCATTTAAACTTCATCTTACATCTGAACAAAGCACCGCAACAAGAAGGTGCCTGTCTAACTGCATTTAACAAACGGACACACTCCACTACAGATTTACTTACTCATGGTCCAACTTGCAGCAGCCACTGTTATCTAGATTCAGTGCAGGCTTTTTGTCATAACTTCTCTCTGTAAAGTTGGCACAGTGAAGTTTCTTCGACCGCGGGTTTTAATCGCTTGCCATTGGTCTTGTTTGTTACTTTAAGTCTTAAGACTTTTGGAGGATTCGCTCATTTGGAATCTTGTGTAGTGTTACTTACATAGAGATTAACTATTATTCTAGAAATTTATCTTTTTATTTTGGAAGCTATGTGATCAATATTCATATTAAAAGAAACACTTTCAGCAGTGCGATTCTGTAAACATGTCGAAGTGAAGGCTTGGGTGAAGAGATTGCGAAGTGAGCTGTCAATCAATGTTATCAAGATAGAATGACAGTTCACTTCGCACTCACTCGACCTGAGTTTCCGTAAACCTCCCACTGATGAGAGGTTTACAGAAACGACCCACTATAGACAATTCTTAAAATGAATGCAGAACAAGGGTCTTCCTTTCTTTCTTCCTTTCCCGCGAGGCAAGTAAAAATTTGCTTTGAATAAGTTCGGACCAATCTCGTCGGTAGGCGTCATGCTCAGCCCGCCATTTTCGCTTGGGTATGCTGCGATGTAGCTGTCCAGTTTTTGGGAGCCATATCTTGGTTGCTTTAATTCATGAACCGTTTGACATATAGCAGACATGCTCGATCCAGTCATATTTTAGCTTGGCTGCGTTTTGGGTGACATCAGCGACTTTTATTTTTAGAAGGTAAAAAAAACGAGCAAAAATATAAAGCGTTTAAAGTTTAAAACTGTCCATGAATAGCGCGTGAATCGTGCATGCATATGTGAGCGAGTGGTTGCATCGCCAACAGTCTGCGTGAATACTTGATGCCTGATACCGGGGATCAACGACGCGCTTGTGAATTCTTGATATCGAATGTATTGGAAACGCAGTGATTAAGTAAAGCTGCTATCCCCGTTGTGAATAAATGAGAAAATTAAAGAAACATGAGACGGTTTATCTTTGTTTTTTTTTAAAGTTAGCAACGCTTCGGTTTGTTTTAAATAAGTTTAGTCTATTTTAAGTATAGAAACGAGAGCTCTTTATTTTACACCATAACAAATTGCAACAGGAGCTAAAGATAGCAAGTTCTGATAATGGGCGGTAGGGGTATTTTCTGTCTCTTAACACACTGAATCTACGTTTCTCATCTTATTATTCTGTCACAGGTCTGATGGAAGAAACTTCTTTTGAAATAAGCAGTACCTTTGTGGTCTTCTCTCTATATACATACATTGTTTTATATGTGTATTGTGTGTTAATAAAAAAAATATCTAGACGTAGCGAGCTTCGGCAACCATATTTCATTAGGCTGGCAACGCAATGACAGTGGTTTGCTTAAAGACCGGTTACGAACATTTTAGAACTTTCGTTCAATTTCGCTACTCGCTAAGTGACGCTAGACCAGGCAAGCCGCCTGCCAGTGCATCATTTTTACATCATCGTAAATAAACAGAGATTTCGATTGTTTGAGTTACCACTAGTACGCACGTAACGATTTGGGAATCCTTTAATAGGAAATATGCATGAAAAAAAAATTATCTATACACTTTGCCTGAAAATGTACAAAAATATAATACTAACAGTGAAATTAGAATCAAAATTGATAGAAAAAAAAAACGAGATATATACTATTTTTGTTTTATTTTCTTTAGATTATTTTAAACAAATATATCTGTCTCTCTCGCGGAGAAGCCGTTTTCTATGGCAGCTATATAGGCGACATAGTATTTGACGTCAGAGTTCGTATCGGACTTCTCTTTCTAATTGTCATCTTTGAAGCTTTATAACTTCATGGCTTGTGAAGGTATTTAAAAAATATTTCATAATTGTTTACTAGAGCCAATAAGTATTTCATTTTGCAAATAAAAAAAATGCTTGCATTTTTCCTATTGTGCGTACAGCGCTAAGGGGTGGAATTCCCTGATGGAGTTTGTTTCGTAATACCAACAAATAATGTGTTTTTAAATCGAGAGTGAACGGATTACTTCTGGGCGGGAATGCTCCATCGTTGATAACATCATTGCTTTCCATCATGTGAGATTTTGTCAAACACGAGCATATCTATTATAATAAAAAACCATGCCAGTCATACCATGTAAAATGTAGTAAATCATGTAAAATGTAGTGACTAATGAAAGTAAATCTCCCAAGGAACTTAAAAACAAGACTCCTCTCAAAAATTCCGACCTATTCACTAGCTTCTTTTCCTTTCATTCCCTGATAAACGCAGTATTTTCACAACCTCAATTCTCGACCATTTTACAGCCAATCAATACTTAGGCCCAACTTTCATAACTAGGGAAGATTAAAAACAAAAGATCGTATCAAGGCGTTCTTCAAGTCTAATGGCGTTTTGAATAGCGAGCTCGCAGCTGCCGATAATGTGTTCTCAATTAATCATTCTCACTTGATGGATGACGGCATAAACAACAGTTCGGCAGATTTTTAATAAGCACTTAATGTGGAGATCGGAATTAAGATTTTCGTTTCCTTTTTCGAGGTTTTGCTGTTTATTCTGGTCATTTAGATAAGGATTTTAGGGTTCCGAACCTCTATATGGAAAAACGGAACCCTTTTAGGATCACTCGGTTGTCTGCCTGTCTGTCCGTCTGTCACTTTCGAATTTTTCCGCGTATAATAAAACTTGCGTATAATCTTCTGTTACCCAAACACGGACATGTAACGAAATAAACAAATTTTGAAAATGGGGTCACTTTTTGGGGAAAAACTTAAAAAAAGGGTATTCCAACTTAACTGGGTGACGTTTCAAACGAAAGGATGTATTCTGAGAGTTTCGAATATATATTTTTTAATTATTTTAATATAAATGTTTCGAAGTTAATTAAGAAATTAGATGAAAAATTACCATACCTATATCTCCGAAAGTACTGAGTCTCAAATTTTGAAAAAAAAACAGTTATAGTTAACCTATAAGAAACCTATAAGAGGTCTATGGTTTTGAGATTTTTTTTTTTGAGATTCATTCGGAACCGTTTGCATGCGAGTCCGTCTCACACTTGGCCGGTTTTTGAACTTGTATAATAAAAGTACAAAAAGCACGGACCATCAGAGTATCAAAGGACAGAGTTAAGAAAAGCGACAGGCCTTTGCCTCTCGGTTTTCTAGATATCTAGTCTATTTTGTCCCACTGCTGGACAAAGGCCTGCCCTGCAGTGGGATGAAAATAGACTTACTCTCTATATTATGTTGAAAATCGCATTAATTTCCGCTGGGTAGTATAGAATCACTACGCGACAGAACGGACACGAAAAGCGACTTTACTTAACTTTTTTTGTACCTCAAGATTAACCCATTCATCACAACACATCATTATAACGATTTTTATTCTAAAAATACCATAAACCGACAAAACCGGCCTTTGACCTCCACTGACGCCCAAAAAACCCGCAATTGTGCCGACTACAAAAATCTTAACAAATATCTCAAAGCTCAACCTTCCTCCGTACCTGGTCAATAGCTCCTGAATTTGAGTCCCGCTCCTTGTACAAACAAGCTACTCGTTCAAACTCTACAATTTACATGGCCTTTTAAAAAAGTAACAGAGAAAAAGTGCTTTTACTGGATTGAAATTTCAAGGAGCCTTTGTGGCTGCGAAACGGGCGGGAGACTGACATGTGGCAGCTTGACGTGCGTAGGGCTTTAGAGATTAAGATCAAGGTTATAGGCGCTACTTAGATGTTGCCTGAGGTTGTGTAAGGGTTAGGCATGCGTGTAATAAGGGTAAAGTTGAACTTGGGAAATACTATCAACAATAATATAATTAATATAGAAGGAAATCGACATGGTCTGAAAATTAAGTGAATAGATTCATTTGTAATCTCCAACAAAACACGCACAAAAACAACAAAATTGACATTTACACATAAGGCTATTTTATGAAAGCGATTTCGAACCAATAGTTATACAACGCGATAGTTTCGCACAAAGCGGCCGCGGTCGTTGCTCTTCGAGTATCAACTAGCTGATAGGTACTCCCGATTTAATGAAACACAATACCGAATAAGTTAACATGAAAGGATGCCGCTTGCGATGCGCGGGGCCTCACTCGCCGCGTGCTTGCAGGCAAGCTCATGCGGTATTACGACGTGCGAGAGCTTATTTTGCTCTGAACATTTATGAATCCCTTTTCACTTTTTCGGCGCGCCGCCGCTCTGCCAGTAGTACCTACGTCACGTCTAGTGAATTACTATTGCTTCTCACTCTTTTGAGTTTATGAATATTCTTTTTAATTATTTGAAAACAAAAAAAATATTTTTTAAGTTTTACTTTATGTTTCGGTAGTAATTGTTCTGCCGCGGGAAAACAACCATTAAAATTTCAGCGTGTATAATCTGTGAAAATATGAAAATAGATAACAGTGGAGGCGATGCCGTTCAGAAGACTCGTGGAGTAAAGCGTCACTAAAGGCTGGTTTATTTCGTATTTTGACGAACGTATCAAACCCTACGTAGCCAAAGTTCGACGGGTTTTCAAGGTAAATTCCAAATCGGAACCTAATGATTTGGAACCACGAACTACCATCATCTACAGGCAAAAACGGCATGATCGAGCATTTACATTGCTAGCTAAAAGCTAAAAGGAGCTCTAATGTACCGTCACAATAAATTATGGTAAAAACACTGTGCTCAGTGCATTATAACTTGCAAAAAATATGTGTTAGAAAGTATAGTAAAATAAAGTATACTATTGTAAAACAAAACGAACAAAGACGATGTTTAAAGAAATGTATGGGTTTATTTTGGCCGGATAGAATTACAATAGTGCCCGGTTAAAATGTATGCAGCAACATAAAAAAGAGAAAGTTTATTTTATATTTAAAATCCATGTTCTAATAAAATTACCTTTTCCGTCATCCTCGTAGCCTCAAGCCGACAAATCTTTATATTTAGAATAAGGCTCGCTTTTCATCGCCTGTATCCGGATCACTTATTAAATAGGTACCTATTGCTGTAGAATTAGACTTGATAATATTTGTGCTACATCTATGTATTTCAAAGGACGTTGAGATAAAGAAATAAAAAAACTGTTTCAGACATGTTTAGCCACTAATATTGTTAGTAGTACGACTTAAAAACCATGTTACATTTAAAATTAATAAGCTTTATTATTGCCTTCTTATCTTGTTATTATTTTTCGCCGTACTTAGTATTTTTATGAGAACCAAGAAGAAAGAACATTATCAGACAGCAATAGAAAAAAAAATGCAAGTAATCTATTTTAGAAAGATGTAATACCTACTATCATCAACAAATAATTGTCTGAACTTTTACTAGTAAAAAAATCATTCGCAAGGTACAAGGAGTCTAAAATATATTTGGCACTCAAAACTTAGAATATGAAAAGAATTTTGATCTGGAAGGAGAAGTTAACCTTATATGTATGTGAATGACAGAATCAGGTTTTTGTCCAGCTATGGGAAATGACTAACAAAGTTAAAGCACAGAACGTTTTAATGGCATTAATAGATCCTAGTTTTCATGTGAATTCAGTTTTTTCCCCTGCCATACAGAACCACAAGTCTTTGTGAACCTCTCATAATTCCTACTACATGGTACGGCTCAGGAAAACTTAATTTTGCGACACTTTTCTAAGCACACTTAGGACAGTGTACTGAGGACAGAAGATAAACGACTGAGTCATTGTAAAAAAAATAGTAGATCTGAATAGATTAAGTCTTAATACTGCTTATCGATCTATATCTATACATATATTATAAAGAGGGAAGATTTGAACAACTAGACCGATTTGAAAAATTCTATCAGCAATAATGGATAGCTACATTATCAGCGAGTAACATAGGCTATATTTTATCCCCGTACTCCCACGGGAAAGGGAACTATGCCGCGTGACTTCCGCTAGTGTGAAATAACACAACAATAATGTTTTTATAGTAGTATTATAATATATAGTAAATCGGGCTCGAGACTCCTTTCAGTGTTTTTCGATATTCCTCATAGTTTCGAATTTGGCCGTCCACGAACACTTTAAAAATTCAGGCTGTATATAAAATATAAAAAATAAACGAATAATTAAAAATAATCTCAACAATTCCGAAATGATTAATACTCATACTTAACGGCCCTCCAAACCCATTCAGAAAGTTAAATAAAGCTGATCATCATCCTGCCTCCAGGAAACTTTGTGGATCCTCATTTTAGTACTGATAGGCAAGTGATTCAGATAAACGTGGTCTACACACCGCGTGTTTTATTACCAGCAATAAAATTGGATCCCAGAGAGACTGACAGATCGATGTCTTGATTATCTGTAATCTTTTTATAGCTGTTCGACATGAATGTGATTCTTTGTAATGATTTGAAATTTTCTCAGATGTGTTTTTGGCAATTTGGTTAACACTGTAATCCAAACAGTGTTTGTCAACGTTTTTAGTTATAGCAATGTCTAGTCACGTCTGCCAAAATATTAACCATATTTCCCCGTATTGTTTTCCATAATACCAAGGTGCGTATTAGAAAGGAATGAGAACTAGGTATAGGTTTTAATATTCACCTAATTATCGAGTAGATAATGTCAGGATCATAATTATGGTATATGCATTTCCTATTAATTATGGTGCCTTTTCCTACCGTATGTTGTCCATGTATTGTTTTTCAACATTCCATAACATACACCTGTACACTTTGAAGGGTAGGCAAATATAGATAGTACACCCTTATCATGTTAAAAGTGCTGCTCCGACTTGGATGAGGTTTTGGCTATTCGACTGCATATTATTTGGAAAGGTATATTATACATTAGAGACTGAGGAAGACCTAAAAAAATAATGAAACTCAACGATGAGTAACAGCAAAGCCTCATTAGCTGCGTACCTCCTGGCAATTGAGGAAAATGCAAAAAGGCATTGACCGCTATAGGATTTGCTGCAGATGATTTATGTCAACAGCAGCGGATTATGCCGAGAGCCAGTAGTAAGACATAGAGACATCACTTGAACACATTTCCAGCACATGGAATTGTCTGACAGCAAGTATGACCTTTGAGGTGGAAGAACTGGACAGAACGGTACTTTGCAATTCTACTTTTTCTATAACTTCTCTATTGTGAGACCTCCATTCCACAGACTCCCAAAGCAACGATTACCCCCTGATTCTATTATGTCTCCCATCCATACCTATAAACAGCAAAATATGACTCATTGCACCGGGCACTAGAAGAAAAATGACAGTTTTCCTGCAGTGTCAAAGAATAATGGGAAAAATGGGCATGGAAACCAAGAAGACATAACATTTCACTACATAAAATATTATCTAAAATAGCCCCGTAGATATTCCACGGCTTACACACAATATCATTCTTAACGCATCAACGATGCCCTACATTTGAGATTTTTTATGCATATTCACATACAACACAAGGGATTACCAACTTTATATCTTCTGTTTAAGGTTTACAGTGATTTTTTCATTTGTTATTAGCACACATCGTGACGCATTGGTGATAAATGAAACTTTTCTGGTGAAAGACAAATTTTGTTTCGTGTCTTCGCAACGTTAGCCAAGATTTGGGTCCGAACGATTTTCCAAGGCTTTGTCTTGGACCTTCGATAAGTTGAGGGCTTCTGTCAATAATATCGGTTATTGTCAGTGAAGTATCGGTATTGACACAGGGATTGTGAGGTTTTGGGAACGAAATAGGATACGGATTGTTGACCTTTGTTTGGGGAAATAAAAATTGAAATATATCGTGGAATTTTCCAATTGTTTTGTATTGTTGTCTCGTATATTGTGGTTATTTCCACTCTTTCTGGTTGGTAAGCATTGGTAAGGCCTTGAGTAGTTAGATGTAGGCCATTTTAGTTCGATTTATTTATTTATATAAAAACTATGCACAAGTAAAAATCACGCTGTACAGGCGAACTGCCTCAGGGATTTTCAACAGGTCGTGATTAGGGTTACACAAAGACAAAAAACTTATAAAAATAAACAATAAAAATACATGCACATATGGCTATCATACATACAGTATGATGGTGTTAAAATAATATTTAAAACTTACTCTCATCGTTTTACGTACCTATCAGCATTAGCCTTAACAATGGGCCGTCGAATGTCCCACATTATTGCTAGTGACATACAACGACCCTTGGGACATTTTTCACCGAAAATTCGAGGGAAATTACAATAGTCTCTTGAAAAGAACGAGTAGTGAGGGGTCATATTCGAATTTTACTTTTAATCGATTGTGTTTTTGTAACGCTACTACACTGTTTTGTTTATGTTGTGCACCTACTGTAGCGTAGTCTTGTTAACCCAAAGGTTAAGTAAGTGGTAGTTAATGCCTTATTGCATTAAGTCCGCTTATGTACGACTACTGTAGATAAAGTTTAAATAAATAAAATTAGGTTTATCTACCATATGTAAACAAAAATTTTACATGTCACTTGGGCAGTGTTGCCACCTTTTTTACCTATCCACCCATCTCGAGTGAGATCCTATTCATTTATTTATTATTTAAGGTTCACCAACAGTTGTTACAGATATTATGTAGATAGGAACATATACGTAATTGTGTCTTAAATCTAACTGCAAAACCAATTATTACAGGTAAACACCACATGCAAAATGCTCTTTCTAAGTATAAATTTTATTTTAAAGATTTAATGTACTTAAATTATAGATAACTATACTAAATATTAATACTAATTACGTCAGACAAACGTCGATAATGAGTCTGCGTGGACGTCAACCAGGTTGCTGCGTTTGTTTATGAGTTTGCTCATGCGGGGTATAGGCGAATTAGCACCAAACACTGTACGGCGAAGAGGCTGAAATTTGGGTATAGTTTATGTAGTAGGTGCAAATAACGAAAGCTACAGTCTGCCAGGATTTGGGAGGATGCAAAACCTTCTTGAGTACTGAAATACCTTTGATACATCACAAAAATAAAAATTGGCCGTCGACCCAAGCTAGCAGGTATGCGTTTGTTAAAAGTACATACTAACGCTACTCTATCCCACATATTTTATGAGTAAGAAAATAAGGACGGTCTGGTAGTTCAGGGATCTCAGTCTATAAACGAAGTTTGCAGCAAAAGGACTTTCGTTTTTGTAATGTCGAGAAACTGTTGTAAAAGTTTGACAAGTTACAAATTGTTGTTTTCAAATATTTCAATGATAATAACAAAATACTTGACAGAATGTTCAAGATTTATGAAATTTCTTCAGACACGCTATTTAGTTTAGTTTAACGATATATTTTAAGCGAAAATATAAAAAACAACCGACTAACTAGATACTTTATAATGTAACAGATATCTATTCTTTAAATGTCAGCGATCAGAATGAGGATCCGACATTATATCGGAGGGAATACGATAAAATTCTTCGCTTTTGAGTCTCGACTTATTACTCGAAGTAAGTGTAAGATGTGTTGAATGAAGGACACTTGAATTTTTTTAGTAAGCTAAGCTAACTAAGCTGATATAAACTAACGAAAAGATTTGGAAAAATAATTTAAATTTAAACATCAGTGAATTCAGGTCGTGGTATTGACATTAAAGAGAAGTTTCTTAACGAGAGAACGTATATATAAGTAGCATTCGAGTATCTCAAATAAACCGGTTAAGAAAATAAGTGTCCCAGCTCTATTAAAGGCCAAACAGATTTATTGAGTTGTCCCACGCTGGTACTTGTTACCTCTAGAGAAGGGATTTTCCACTCTAGCGGTTATTGTGAGAAAAAACCTCTATGAAAGTATTGTTAGATGAGGGGTCGAGATTTACAGGTGCGGTCACACATCGCCTTTTATGGTACTTTATGTAATGTATTGAAAGTAATGGCTTTAGTTAAGGAGGTTACATACTATGGGGCACGAATTGTCAAAAGAAGTAAGTATTCATTTTAGCTAACTAAGGATAACGTATATATATCTATCGGTATATCTACCATATGTAACCAAAATCCAGTAGTTACTTAAAGGAGTTTACATATTATATGAAGTTACAATGAAAAAAAAAATGATTGAAAATGCGTTTTTCTTTAGCAAACTAAAGTTGGGCGGGATCGGCTGTTGAATTAGCCAGTTTATACCTAGATTTCCTCACAATATTGGCCACACTAGACTCATTACCGGAACCCTAAATTTCGACACATTGTTCTCATTCTGAATATTTTCTCCACTTAACCTGACAATATTTTTACCGTCGCTAAAAAAAATTGCCGGTAACTCTCACCCGCGGGTCAGATACGAGTTTTTAACAGTTTATAACGATGTTTAAAGTTTTATACGCTCCTCATTTCATGGTACACATTTTCATTTCGCATTCGCATAACTTTGTGGCGACAATTTAAAAGCTAGCACATAGTGTTGAAGCATATATATATAATAGGGTAGGGTTTCTTCTCAGAGCTAAGAGACACCGGCTATATCTAGTTTAGGTTAACAGTCAAAAATGTTGATGTGAAATGGTACTTTTAACCAACAAAATAAAATGAACAAAATAAATAAAGAGAAAACAGTGATAAGTGGCTGAACGTTCAAATGGATTTGCTGCGGGTGGATAACACCACAAATTATTTTTCTGGATTTATAATAAAATGTGTAATTAAAAAGCCATAAATAATATAATTGGCACGTTAATAATGCAAAATATATTTTGAGAAAAAACGATTTGTTTGCACTCAATGTAATTCCCCGATTTCACATCGAGACTGAAGTTTTCCAGCCGTAAAACTCGACAGGAATAGTAAAAAGGCAATTTCGCTCAGAAATTTAGCAATAACACTCCAGTTTGTTCCTAACTATGAAGTTTACAGGTGTTTGGAAAGTTTATTTTTATTACAATATTCAATTGAAATAAGTTGTACGTTTCATGTTGCCTATTCTATTTATGTTCGAATAATATAATCGTATATATATAAGGTGTCTACCACCTTCAACGTATGGCCATCCCTATGGACTGAGATCCCAGAGTCCCCAGACCTTATTTGTTTTCTGACTAACAAACTGCGGGATTGAGTGTTAGTATGTACTTTTAACATACGCGTACTTACTACTGGCTTGGACCGACGACCAATTTAATTTTTAGTGATACATAAAACGTTTTTCAATAGTCAAAGAGGTAGATTTGCAACCTCCCAAACCCTGGCAGACTTAAGTTTTCAAAATTTATACCTAGTAAATACACTATGCCCAAATTTACAGCCGTGTAAGTGAGTTTTCATTCGAGGTGGCGACCAGCTCTTAGATTATTACAATAACTAATCAGCTATTAAAATATTATTGTATTACTAATAAATTAACAATATTCTGTGAAACATACATACAAATCAGCATTCAACTTGCAACACCTGTAAATTGGTTGGCGGCCCAAGCTAGCAGGTATGCGTATGTTCAAAGTAACACACACATTTTATTAGTGAGAAAACAAGTAAGGTCTGGCGGCTCTGGGATTTTAGTCTACTAGGAAACCATTCAAAGATTCAATAGAAAACAAAATTACATTGATTTCATAACTACATATTAAACTAGTGGTCCCGACACACGTTGTCCTGTCCGAACGTTTGCTTTGTGTCTGGCGAAAAATTATACAAATCGATTGCAGCGCCACCTACCGGGTCCAATTGTAAATCTAAACCATTTTCGAATCCCCTTGAAAACACAGAAAAAAAATCATCAACATCGGTCCAGCCGTTTAGGAGGAGTTCAGTGACATACACACGTACACAAGAAATATGCATATATTTTGATATAGTAAAAACCCAAATATCTGTTAGATTAGTCACAATATTCAGGAAATACAAGGGGTCACTGAAGAGAGTCAAAAACCTTAGAATTTGCTGCATTTTTAAACTCACGCGTTTTTCTTATAGAGGCTTGCAGAAACTATAGAACGCAACCTGCAACGATACTTACATGTTGCAGAATTTGTTCGAAAGAGTCACCACGGCCCTGGAACGTAAAGGGCTTAGAAGGAACACGGATGGGTTTTAGTTAGTAAGAGTCTGACACGACCTTCCACTCCCCAGAGCGGAAGAAGTCATTTGATGATTTCCCATCTTTAAAAAAAAAAAGATACTAACATACCCTTCCATACTCATAGCAATGCCAATTCTATACTCTTAAAGTTACATCTCTATAGCTCAAATAAATCGCGTTACATCCCTTCACACACGATCTGAGTGCACACTTCGGTTCTTAAACCTCATTGGGCCCCAACATGGTCCAGTTATGAAGATGTAAAGTTTCCGGGATCGGGTCAACAGTATCGATGGGGTAATCTTGTTTTAATTGTTTGTTAGCTATCGAAGGGTTACTCGATACAAGACAGTTGTTTAGTTCTGGGTAAGTGGGTAGTTTAGTTTTATAAGGGTAACGTACCCGTGGGAAACTTGCGTGGAATCTTAATATTTGTTAACTATGCAAACTATACAATAACCCTATCTTTTCACTAACCAAAGGGTGGTCCCAATCTGTTGTCATGTCACGCAACCCATCATTGCCGTTAGGACCTTGGTCGCGATTTCTCAATAGTTATTACATCAATTTTCCTTTGAAACCGTTAGTTGTGCGAAGACATTCAGCATTTCGTAAAAGCCAGTATTGTTGCTGTATAGTTTAATAACTTCTGCCAGCAACTTCGCCCAAGTGAATATCGGAAATTATCTCAAGTGAAATAATTCCAGGAAAAATAGGTAGCTTATAATCTATATTATGTGTAAAAGAAAGACTGGTCACGGGCTTTTCAAAGTTTACCCAACTCCGACAGAAATCGTACATATTTAAATTTCTTTGCCTGTGAGACTAACAGTGAAATTCGCGATTTCACTGTTGGTCTCATAGTAATAGTAAAAGTCACCATCGAAATCGAAAAAAAAAAATAGATATTCTTTCTCTACTTTAAATGAGAAAAAGTACGATAGGGTCCTCAATTCTGTTGGACCCTGGGTCAGAAATTACCATTTTTCTTTCATCTAGATCCGTTCAGCCGTACTGGCTTGAATTACTTAAATAAAAATTTTCACATGTATCCATCCAAACTTTCTTAATTATTATAGTAACAGATTTTATGTTTCAGGAGTTCGTAGCTACCATTTGTATTTCATTCACAGTAAGTTGTTACACCTGTAACACTAAGCTAAGCTAAGCTACTTCTAACTACCCAGTCAAAATATTGTTATTCAACTGCATCGGGTTAGATTGGAAGCCCAACAAAAGGCTACGTAGGTCGGATTTATGCATGTTTTAGTAATAACCTAAATATCAGTTAGATTAGTTACAATATTCTACAATTATTCGACCATCAATCGTGTTTATCAATGCCCCGGATCAGATGAGCATGGACGTCATTAACCGTACATTATAACGTGTGATTGATTTCATAGCCGATTGATTCGGTTATGCGGGAATCAATTAGGGAATGGTAATGGCGGATGATGCGTTATTATTTGGATGCTTCCATTCTAGTAAGTATAGAGGCTAGAGATCTTGATCGGATTTACTCACACTAATTTGCATCGTTTAATTTAATGTTACCACTGTTGACCCTTCAGCGCAAGAGTAAACAGGAATTATCTAGGCTCACTCGCTCCATCGTAGACCTCATATATTGCTTACCATCAGTTGAGATCGAGGTCTGGAGCGAGCTCATCAAGAAATCAAAATGTTTGATCTGGCACCGTTTTCAGGTGCGTTGCAAATCTATGTTTTTTCTGGGAAATTTGAGATGCTGCACAGGATATTTTGAATACAGGATCGAGACAATAGGAAAAACGAATTTTAAAAAGCATCGGAATGCAACATGGAGTCCATTCCAGCGATTCCAATTCTGCACTTGAGATAAATTACTAGTCAGGCAATATCTAGCGAATCCTCTAAGAGCAATTTGAACTTATTGCCAAAGCTCGCATTTCTATCTAGATTTACTAGAAACAAACCCTCGATTCGAACTAAAGAGGCAAATAATGCTATCGGTTTTCGAATTTTCATTAGTGTAAATCGGATGGCTGGAATGTTCAGTAGTGTACCAAGCTTTACTTCAAGAATGCAAAAAAAAAAAAAAAATTTTTTGTTTTTTTTTCCTATGTTTAAACATAGAAAAAAAACCTGCGATCAGTCGCCTAGACTATAATCAGGTGTGTTGCAAGAGGTTGGAGTTTGGAGAGGTAGAGTCACTGCAAGGCAAGGCAGCACATCGGCTCTCCTGAGTCTTCTAATTGGATTTGGCTGAAGGAGCATACTTGATAACGGGTTTGGGTGAGTTGTCAAGCGGTCCTTGTAGTTGGCTGAGTATCGTTTTGCTTCGTATGAAACAAACAGCATAAGAATGAAACAAAATAAACAGCAAAATCCGCAAACAGACAATCGCTAAACGTGATGATAAATGCAATATCTAACTCTTTTATTGTATTCAGATATGAGGTGATACTATCCCACTGCAGGCCTAAGGCCTCCCATCCTTCTTCCACTTTCCCCGATTTTCTGCAGTTTTGTGCCAGACCTTTGCGAAAGAGCTAAGCTCATACCGACATCTCAACCCTATTTTTTTTTGTTTTTGACAACCTGAAAACGTTTCAGTGGACATACGGGTATAGTGACGTAAAAATATATAACAATCCATCATTTTATTAATAATGTGCGTCACATACGAATGCCACGGAACATTGACGATGAAACCATTATGGCGACGCTATTATCGTAAATCGAAATTACCATTATAAGTTGGTACAAGACATAAAAGTTAAGTGGAAAGACGCCGTTAAGTGTAGTGTATGAAAGTAGGGATAAATAGTGATATTATAATAAAGCGATGAGAGTAAAAGCGGGTGGAGTTTTATGGAAAAATGTCGTTTCAAAGGTTGCCTAGGTTACGTCCCACTAATAACATTCTAAAATGATAATGTTCTTTAGCATGAGGCGCTGTAACATTAAAGAGTAAAAAGAACGGTCCAGCACCCTACTATAACGTCTTAAAGTCATCATAACAAAGGTGTGTGAGAGAGAGAGATGACGCTATATATGACGAATAGCACTATCCCTTTTCACAACGGAATCATAATGACATTAGCACTTGATACGGCCCCAGGTGACAACAACATTACGAGATGGCCGCGCAGCGCCGTTGTATGTTGTGCAAAAAAAAAAGGTCAAGTGTGAGTCGAACTCGTGCGCCGAGGGTTCCGTATCTATCCATTATACCGCCATAATAAAATTGGTATCATTTTTATTGGTGGCAGGCGCCAACTATGTATGTATGTATGCAAAAAAAGTTTTTTTTTGGAATTGTTCCTTTACTTGTGCTGACCGAAGGTCTTCAGCTTTTTGCCAAATTTCGTGATTCTAGGTTAACGGGAACTACCATATAGGTTTTCGACCCAAAACCTATAGCGTACTTCCGGTTGACCTAGAACTGTCAATTTGTACTTTACCTTAATTTTCCACTTTTTATCGTGTTGACTCAGGACACTCACATGATTTGACATTGTTTTTTATGCACTTAATAGGGACTATAGACCTCAGTATCTGGTATAAATTGCAACCCTAAAAATACATAAAAAATAATGAGATCTATTTTAAAGTGGTTATTTTTTTATTACAATGAAAGATAGATAAGAGCCATTTTACCATATGAAGATAAATATAAAAGAAAATACAACATCACATTTACGTAATACGTAAAACGATTGCAATAAACGTCATCAAATAAACTTTTATAGAAAAATATTACTACTTCTTTCTGCGAAAGTATTCCCAGTGTTACGCTTCCTCCTTCAACTTGAGTTGACCTCAACTCATATCGTTGCTATTAGGAATAGGCATAATTGATAGTGTAGTCGCTCATAACCCGTATGTTTGTGATACGTGATCGGTCAGTGCTATACGATGCGACCATTGTAATTGTTACTATAGATATGGTTATCAAATATGGATTCCTCATGAGATGTAGATAAAGAAAAAAAGGAGAAAATAAGAATTGAAGATACTAATAGAAATAAAAAGGATAACTATTTGTTGGTAACATACCATAATGTACATAATTGAGAACAGTTTGACTGATTGGAAAAAAAAACTGGAATTCTCGGAAAACTGGAAAATGGGGGATAACTAGACAGGCTTTTTTCTATGAGACTGTACAAATTCAGAATTTTGGGAATGGCCACGGTTGGTGAGTCAGCTTGAAATGGAGAGTTTATTAGATAGGTTAGCAAGTGGTGCAGGTGTCAGAAGAGTTTGGGTAAAAGGGGAAAAAAGGCATATGATGAAGAGGGATGAAATGAATTTGACCAAAAGAGGACTGAAAATAAATTTGAAATAAGATAAGGATGGAGTTGGATAGAGAAACCCTAGAAAAGATGAATGGAATTGTGGGAGGAATAACAATTACAATAATAAGCTGGCAACTCTGAATGTCAAAACAAGTTTTTTTCGTTCCCACAATTGGTATTCAAGACAATTTGTTTTTTAGCCTTATATAGGCACAATTGTTGCAATAGAAGCCCACCAGAATAAACATAGACCATTAGAAACTCAACATCTACAAAAACTTATGAAATTATGGAGGAACAAGAAAAAACATACGTGAACGACAGATGACATAATAATATGTATGACACGTAAGATATACTTAAAATAAGACAATGAACGTAATAAAACTACATGAATGATGATCACAAGAGCAGCATCGCAACGAGCACGCCCACCACCCCCGGACCCGCCGCTCAGCTCCGCCTCGCCGCCGGACTTTGGATTACCAGTGTCACCAGCGGTTGCAGTCGCTTCGAGCTAGCTCGAGTGTCGAGTATTTCTCTCGTGTGCGTCGGCAGGGGAGAGGCCGGCCACCGAGGGGCTTGGGACCTAGGGGCCAACCGGGCCCGAGCCGGGTCCCCGTTACCGGTGGTTGTGTGCAGCGCATGAGATGGACTCAGTCCATGAACGAGAACGGCATGAGCGCATATTACGGATCTAAAGAGGGGGGAACTAACCTCACTGCGTACGGTGTCAGGATGCTGTCTCTGTTTCAGGACCTGGAACGAACTGTGAACGCCTCGGCCCAAAGATTATCGGATCAGGTGCGGGTCATCCAACGTAATCACAGGTTGGACGATGCCGCACTTGAAAGGTTGCGCTCAGAGGTACTGAGCAACCTTATCATTTCGACCCCAACACAGACCGAAGTACAGGCTCCAGCCAGTGGCGCAATCACACCGCGGCCCAACACCGTTAGTGATGAGGTAGATGATAGGGTTGTCACGGTAAGTAGCCAGTGCAACGATAGACTGAGGAGCGCACTGGAGGATGCGCTTCGCGAGTATAGATTAACACCGACCGAACTTAGGTCCCGACTACCACGTTTACCTATGCACAAAAATAATAGGTCGTTGGTGTGTGCTTTGGACTCGCTGCTGCAGAACATCTTTGAAAGCAGCGAGAGCCTCGTTGATACGCGCTTAATCCTGTTTTGCGGGGCTGTTGCGGCATGTCGTATAGCAAACATCAAGTTTCCTAGTTGTGACGAAGCTATACGACCGAAGCCTGCTGCACCGGCCTGGCAGTGTAGGATCGAGCGGCGTATCGATGAGGCTAGGGCACTCATCGGCAAACTTTACTGCTTCAGGGAGGGCAACACGCGACCACGTGTGATGCGCTTTGTGAGGCGGGCGTTTTCGGGGACTGGAATCAGCCCTCGAGAATATACGTTCCGTGTCACAGAGCGCATCGACTTCCTGAAGCAGAAACTTTGTGCATGGGCAAACCGTATTCGGCGGTATAAGCGGCGGGTTGACCGGTACTCGCAAAACCGTATGTTCCAGAGCGATGAGAGGTGGGTATACAGAGCTTGGGAGCAACCTGAACAAAGTGTGACAGACGTGTGCCGCCCGGATGATGTCGTCACTAGTACATTCTGGCGCAGCATCTGGTAGGTGCTCGTCTGCCACGACGAGGGTGGCTGGATGCGCGATGTCGAGTGCGTGTGTGAAGCTACACCACAAATGGAAAAAGTTACCATCTCCACACTAGATGTGGCCAATGTAGTCCGTCGGTTACCGAATCGGAAATCTCCTGAACCGGACGGACTGCACAACTTCTGGCTTAAGTGGTATAGCAGCTTACACGCGCCCCTAGCATCTCAATTCCAGTCATCCCTAGAGTCTGGGTCGCTACCACAGTTTTAAACAACTGGCAGACAGGTAGTCCCTCGGAACCCAATCATAGACCACATTGAGAGTAATACGATTATGTCCGCTTCTCGGTCTGGAAACCGTCCGCCGCTGGCACCAAAGACCATGACCTTCCACGTATTGTAGACCAAACCTAAGCTTCATGGTTTGGTTGGTCATAAGTTTTAACAGATGGCCACTGACTTCCTAAGGCTGCAAACCGAGGCGCTCAGCAGAGCCATATCATCTGCGTAACTAATGTTGTTTACACACACCCCATCAATGTAACAGTCGGCTCGCTCTCTGCTAAGCGTCTCAATCAGCTCATTAATGTATAGATTAAAGAGCGTAGGTGAGATCAGCCCCAGTCATTTTGAAAAAACAATGTAAAAATATCGAAAAATCTTCAAAGACAATAAGTTCCAGACAAGAAACAAGCTGTTTAATACGCAATCAATTTAAGATGCAGTTGTTGACAATTGTTTCAAAATTAACTTTTCTCTTATTTGTACATATTGTGTATCTGCATGTGCCAAATAAACTACCTTTTTTTCTTTTTTTGACAGGTTTTTTTAATCTCAGATTTAATGACTCTGTCTCAGACTCAACGTGACCCTAAAATAAAAATTTCTGCACAAACAAGACAGATCAATAAAAAACGAAGACAAGGAAGGAAAAATCTTCGTTTCTACAAGGCAATATGAAATATTCTGTTATTTTTACACTAATAAGGGTAAACCTCTTATTATTTACGCTTTTACGTATTGAAAGATTTTTCTTGTTAAGGTTGTTATTCATAATAAGAGCGCTGTAGAAACATGTTGTATCTTTAAGGATTTATTTGATGTGTTACTATGGCAATTAACTCCCTGAAAAAACAATAATTTTAGCGTTCGTTTAAAAATGCCTAGTATGTGACAGTTTCACGAGATAATTTCGTGTAAAAATATTCAAATAAATCTGAGCTAAGTGAAATATATGCACAAAATAAAAATTCGTCCAGGCCTGCCCACGACAAGTGGTCCTAAATTTAAACGTAATTGTTATGCATTAACTACTTGTTGCTTTTTCCGGAAACTATTTAGTGTAATAACATTTATTCTGGATAAACTTCTCACTCTAGTTAAATTCTGTCGTTAGTATAGGTTGAGTTGCGTATTCGTATAATGTATTCGTATATAACTTGGCGAAACATGTCCAGAATTAGGATAAAGTAAACGTGTTTTCCCGGTATCAGGCCGTGGACAATGGTAACATATACATAGTTGAAAAAATAATAATGTTGTGAGATCTGTGATCCCCAATAACGTATTAGGCCAATTAGAAGATATGAAATATTTTAATAAAGAGTACATAACACTGACACTATAATAATAAATAATTTATTAACGTATATTTCATCCATTGTTCATATCAGCTAACTGGGCACAGTATCGGGAGGACAATCGCGAACAAATAGCGCAATTTGTCTTGTTTTTTGCGCGGTGTGCCGTTTCTGATACATTGCAGGCAAGGTCGGGTGACACGTTAGTTCAGTTTAAATTATAGGAATACGTCCTCGATATTTACTTGCTAGTTCTCATGAGTTCTATATGAAAAAAAGCTATATCGTAAATTGGTAGCTTTCATAAGTTTCTTGCAAAGATTTGAGAATTATTTTTAATTCATGTCTTAATATTTCACAAATCTAAGCTTATGACATTACGTAGATAACACTCCACGCAACCTTTTTAATATTATTTTTTATAAAAGCTTTTCAGCGAGTGTTGATCCACTTTTAAATAAAAATAATAAGCTGAAAGTAATTGGACTGGACTGGAGAAAAGTGTTTTATTTTCATAAATCGCCTTAAATAATATGCTGTACAGGTATGTTATAAATGTATTTTGATTAATTAACCAAAATTATAAAAAAGCATGTAACAAATAAAAAAACGACACAACAAGATCTGAAACAAGATGACAATTATTCAAAAAGTTACTAAAAATTACGGAGAGAATTTTTCGATTGCTATAAAAAAGTTGGGGTCTCCGATATATTGCAAAAAAAACCTAGAAAAAAATCCGTCATCCGCGCACGCAGTGAGTAACAAACACAGGGTGTTCACAAAACAAAACATAAAAAAGAGCGTTTGATTGTCGCGTTGCCATGAATATGCATCGATATGTATCAAGCGGTGTCACTTCTGCCTGTTGTGTCGACCTGTGCCAGATGAGACTCGCGACCGTACTTAGTTACCATGGTGTGTTTTGTTATTTTGTAACAAGCTTTTTGAAAGCTGTTGAAGTAGACTGGTTGTGAAAAATGTTAATTGGCTAAATAAGGATGAGTCTGCTAACCATATGACAAACACAAGCCAATCCTCGTGAATATTTCAAAATAATTTAGTACAAGGTAAGGTACGTTTCTCAACAAAAATTGGCAAATCACATATTGAGCAAAGAAAAAAGGGCAAATCTAAGGAACCTTAAGAATGTGATTATTAGGTCATGTGATTCAGTTGCTTTATAATAAAAACAGGAAATATGAGTAGATTTTATAGAAAATACAGCGCCAGAAACCTTAATGAATACTTAATGCTTCCGTGAGATCAGATCTCTTTCGCGGAAGTAAGGAACGACCGTACTTAGTTACCATGGTGTGTTTTGTTATTTTGTAACAAGCTTTTTGAAAGCTGTTGAAGTAGACTGGTTGTGAAAAATGTTAATTGGCTAAATAAGGATGAGTCTGCTAACCATAAGACAAACACAAGCCAATCCTCGTGAATATTTCAAAATAATTTAGTACAAGGTAAGTTACGTTTCTCAACAAAAATAGGCAAATCACATATTGAGCAAAGAAAAAAGGGCAAATCTAAGGAACCTTAAGAATGTGATTATTAGGTCATGTGATTCAGTTGCTTTATAATAAAAACAGGAAATATGAGTAGATTTTATAGAAAATACAGCGCCAGAAACCTTAATGAATACTTAATGCTTCCGTGAGATCAGATCTCTTTCGCGGAAGTAAGGAACTAATCATTTGTGGTTCCGGGATTTGAAATAGACCGCTCCATTTTCGTGGGTTCTTTATGACGTGTGTACCCACACATTTGATAAACAAGGTATTGAAAAGACCTCATGCAGATCGCTATTTGGGTGGGACAGTAGCACGGTGGCAGGTAAACCACCAACAACAGCATTCCCATGGGGTGGTGTTAGTCAAACCAACCAGAATTAAATAGAAAAAAAATATATATTAACGAAGAGCAACGATCGACGAAAATGCAATCATATTGAAGGAAATATGTAAATACAAAAATCCACCCTCGGGCTCGCCGCTGTCACTGGCGGCTGCAGTCGCGTCGAGCTCGAGCTACAATTATCATATCGACCATGACCTGACCGTCCAGGTTGACTTCTTTCCTTGTTTGGAACAACCGGCCTGGAGTTAAGTTTAGTTAAGCTGCCAGTGGTTGTGTGCAGCGCATAAAATGAACTTAGTCAATGAATGCAAACATTATGCGCGCATATTAGGTGTCAACAGAGGGGGAAATAACCTCACGACGTACCGTGTCAGGACGCTGCCTCTATTTCAGGACCTAGCACCAACAGTAAACGTCTCGGAACAACGATTGTCGAATCAGCCCTCAAGACTCATGTTCCGTGTCACAGTGTGCATCGACTTCCGCAAGCAGAAAGTTTGTGCACGGACAGACCGTATTCGGAGGTATACGCGGCGGTTTAATCGGTACTCGCTTTTGCTAGAGCGATGGGAGATGATTACATAGTTTGTTACAATTGGTGGCATTTGTAACTTTAGTTCAATCACAGATTTAATGTCACCAACTGCATCAAACTGCTTGAAAAGTCATTTATTCGGACCTTTGTCGTTTTTTTGGTTTATTTTTTTCGAGGAAAGTGTAGGTATGTCGTTAGTATAAAAAAAACAAAATAATTTAGAAAGATGCGTATCACGAAGGCTGTGTCTGGAAAGATATGGGAGAGACCTTTGCCTTTGCGACTTTTTAATGGTACACTATAGGCTATTAAAAAAATAAATTAGAAAGACATTCATAATCAAAAATTAATCTTGTGAAATCGTAGTCTTTGAACACTTCTCGTCCGTCTGAGGCTAAGAAAATTTTCGAAAAAAAATACGTAATGAGATAACGAAATGAGCTAAAGAAACGCCAAATTTAAAGAACCACTCTGTCAAGAAAAGTGGTGTTTTTGGAAGTCCAGATGTTTACTATCTTGTTCAGCACTATTTCATTGTAACGGGGATCGCAAATTGCTAACTGATTCAAGTTTTATTGTAACGGGGATCGCAAATTGCTTACTGATTCAAATTTTATTTAACCTTGTTGCAAGACACACAAGACTGAAAAGAGAAGATGGACGAAAAATCCGTTGCGTGGTTTAGAAAAAGTGAGCACCTGGATGCGACGACGTCGTCTGGAGACAACGCTGGGAGCGAGATGTCCACGTGTCGCCCGGCAACTGTTGTCTAGGGCGCTTCTACCAACATGTCGCGGCGCCCCAGGCCCTCAGCGCGGCTGCGCGTTCTCAATTTTGACATATGTGTTTTTTTTAGTTATTTAAATGTAAATAGTAATATCTTTTTTAAGTATGCTTCCTGTGCTTCTTATTAAATGTTTAGTGGTGGCAGTGATGTGTTGCAGTGCCGGTGCACCGCGGCATTCCGTCCCCGCTTACCTACCGGAAGGTGCATAAATCCCAAAACGTACTTACTTCAGACCCTGTCATTCCATCTTCTATGCCTAGTACACCAGCTACATCCTTTGACCCGTTTTGGAAAACTTTCAAAATTGAAAAACTCTATACCTGTTTTAAGCGAGTTCCCCGCGGCGTTAGACCTCCAGTGGCGTAAAATCTAGCAGGGCGCGTTCGCCGTGGCGCCCGGGAGAACTCGCAAAGTGCTTGAGAACATCTTTTCGCTTTCCCCTACAGAATTTTAAATGTTCATAAAAATTTGGCAACCAAAAAGACTTTAACAGCACGACTTAAACAAAACTGTAACGTTTCGCTTAGTTTAGGATCTAAATTATCGACACAGAGGTTTACCCCCTTAAGAGGTATTGCCCATCCGGTCGAATCTAACTCAGGGGAAGGTGACATTAGCGGAACAGTTAGGATCTTTTTAATAATAACGTGGTGCTCCGTGTTCTCTAGATACTCTCGCAGCTCTTGAGAGCAAACATCCTGCCCCAGCGGATGGTCTTTCTTTTCCCGACCCCCTTGATCCGGATATTCACTGTCTAAACATTACAGGTCGAGGAGGTGTTTACAGCCGTTTGCTCCTTTCGGGGTGGCCATGCTGGTGGCCTCAACGCCCTAAGTCCTCAACACCTTAAGGACCTTATTTTTTCAGGCGCCGAGTAATCTGGTGAGTTGCTTTTGATGGAGCCAACTTATGGGCCCTGCGCAAGAGAAATGGCGGGATTCGTCCCATTGTCGTGGGAACTACTTATCGTCGTATGGCAGTCAAGATTTTGTTACAGTGAGGTAGCTTCGGAAAAATTCAGTTCCCGCAGTTGGGTTACGCTCCAAAGAGGACTGTCAGGCTGCCGTACACGCACTATAGACCTACTTAAATTCTAACAAAAGAGAAGTCATCCTGAAGGTTTACATAAAAATGAATTTAATTGTGTAAATAGGGTCACCTTGCAGGCAGAAACTAAAAAACAATACCTCTTTTCAGTTTTCTCTGGCAATGTAGACAACCATCTAAAGTAGTACATCAGGACAACCTTTTCAAATCCGCTGTTAGCTGTCAACAAGGCCTCGGGTCAGTGATAGTTAGTTTAGCTATTCACCCAATTATGGGACGCTCACCTTTTGGAAAAAATGGACCAACATTATCAAGCATACACTTTCTTCAATTTTAAATGTGGCCGTGGACGACCAAGCTTGAGCCCAAGCTCGGTCGTCTACTCTTCCCGTCAGAATGGAAGGTAGGAAGCCTAGGCGTCCGCAAAATATACCGGCTTCTAAATTATCGGTTTACGGCACTGATAAATTAATCTAGCATCCACATTGATTGATTTTGATGTAGCGAGAAGCAGCGAGGCTTTGAATATCTTGAGACTCGCTAGCCCGAACGCAAATCTACCCGACAAACAATCATATCAGAGACTGTGGGATGAGCCGCTCTGCAGTAAAGTTCAGAAGAAACTAAGTGCCACTTCTGCTACTTCTGCGAAGCGTGCGCGCCTGCTGGCTGTGGGTGAGTGGGAGTCGGGCCTCTGGCTTCACGCACTACCATCGTCGAACATAGGCACCATGTTTGACAATACTACTTTCTGCCTCGCTGCTTCGCTTAGACGTATCCTGTTTTCCTAATCGCTGTCACTGTGGTGAAGCTGTCAACAGCCTCGAATACCGCGGCCTGTCATGCATGCAATCGAAGTGCGGGTCGCATAGCGCAGCACGAAAACATCATAAGTGAATTTTGAAAAAAGAAACTAAAAAAAATATTTAAAAAAAACCGTATCAAAATCGGTTTAATTTCATGCGACACACAATTTGTATCATACAAAAATGTGAATATAGTATCCAATTCAAATAAATATTACGTCCTCAGATCATGTCCTAAGACGGTAAGATCCAAACAGGTTTAATAGACTTATTTGACTGAAACCAAATTAAAAGGGAGTAAGTCCATTTTCTGGACACCAGCAAAACAACCTCAGATGCAACTCATCTTGCGCATCCTGTAAAAAAAGCCAGTACAAAGATGCCTCAAACAAATACGTCGGGGGGTTTGTTTACAAACAGTAGTCTTGTTGAACGGAACTGTTTCTTATACGTACAAAGTATTAAACTAGACAATTAGAACTAGACGTATTGATTTACACTGTCATGGAATGCCCTCCAGAAAAAAGACTTTCTATTATCAATTTATGTATATTTCTTGGGTGGCCGAGACATAATCGGATACGAGAAGTGCATTTACGCAATAAATAAGATCTCGGCCAAAAATTGTGTAAGGGAAAATACCGCGGTGTGTGCATTTGGGAAGAAAATTACAAAAGATGAGATGCAGGAAAGTCTAGTCCGAAGGACGATGGATTCTATATCGAACGGGCAAGAAGCAATAAGACTAGAAGGTTCCAGGAATTGAATATGCTGCGTAATTACGAATAAAACAATAACTGTGGGTAACGGAACACAAATGTATGTCCAAGGCTGTGGACAGGAGGCGGATGAGGTGTGGAATGGTCATAAATGTATTCACACAACCATCGATAACAATCTTTATGTACCTGAGCTGAAGATAAATTTACTATATATCTGTTAATCGTGTTGCGAGTAAAGGTTATGTTTTGGTTATTCAAGAAAAAGTTAGCGAGTTTTATAATAAACAGGGAAAATAGTGGCAGTTGATGAAATAAAGAAAGAAAAGAAAGAAAGAAAAATGTGAACCGCAAAAAGCCAACCGAAACGCCCATATGTCTGTTATGGACTGTCGTTACCATATTGTTAACTCAGCTAACACAGCAGAATCTCACATGTGTCACGACTTCAAGAAGTGTGAGAGTTGTCTGGACGGCAAGATTCACCGTCTACCCACCCACCCTACCCTTGGGTACGCCACAATTGCGGCGGTAAGGCCCCTCTTTGAGGAGTGGCTGGAGAGGCGCCACGGCGTCCTCACCTTCCGCCTGACGCAGGTACTTACCGGACACGGCTGTTTCGAGAGGTACCTGTTTCGGATTAAGCGGGAGGACACGCCCGGGTGTCAGCAGTGTGAGGATCGCCCGGAGGACACGGTGGAGCATACGGTGGAGGTCTGCCCTGCTTGGGCTGAGCACCGCCGTGTCCTCGTCGAGGCGATCGGCGGCGGCAACCTCTCGCGTCCGGCCCTGGTTGAATCCATGGTCCGGAGCGAGGAGGCTTGGGAAGCGGTCACCTCTTTCTGCGAAGCAGTAATGCTAGCGAAGGAGGAGGCGGACCGCGTGAGGGAAATGCAAGGCCTTCGTCCCAACCGCCGCTACAGGAGAAGACGCCCCGGGCGTCGGGAGTCACAGGGCGATCCCCGGCCACCGAAGGCGCGGGCCTGCGGACGGCAAGCGTTGGGTGGCTCGCTGTCCGATCACCACCAGGCCCGGGTCGATGGCGCGTTGTGTTTCACGCGCGCCTCAAAGAGATGTCAGCAAAGAGGACGGGGCCCGCTAGGGCCAGAGCCTGCCAGGGTTGCGGAATTTGTTCGAAAGAGTCACCGCGGCCCTGGAAAACAAAGGGCTTTATTTAGAAGGAACACGGATGGGTTTTAGTCAGTACGAGTCTGACACGCCCTTCCGCTCCACCCAGAGCGGAAGAAGTCATTTGATGATTTCCCATACTTAAAAAAAAAAAAAACCCACCCTACCCTGTCAGTGAAAATATGAGTAGGAAAAGTTATGTCATAAATAGGGTTAGGGGTCGTTCGTCCCACTATGAACTGGGACCGCGGACCAGTTACCCCTTTTAAAAATTGATAATCGTTAACTGGGCCTACATCTGTTTTGCTTTCAATCAAACGAAGGGTGGCTTAAAATCTTATATGTTATTAAGTATACAATAGATTTTGTGCAGGTACAAGCATTTACATATAAATACTATACATTATTATTTTTATTACTATAGCATACACTGCAAATTGCGAAAAATGTAAGAAAATCTGATTTTCGCGGGTTACCCTGGCGTTTCCGCCTTAAGAAAAACAAGTCTCATTAGTCAATCAACCCTCATCTAAATACAAAATAAAAAACTTTTCGATGTTATGTTCTATAGTTTTGTAATAAATAAATAATTATTAAAGGTTTACATTTTTATTTATTAGTTGAGAATGAATTCTATAGTTTCAGATACAAAGTAATCAAAAATAGTAAATTGCAACAACAGGAAGTTGACGGATGCATAGAAATAGTTATCGGCACACATCCGGTACATTAATATTCTATAATATCACGACGTGTAAAATCATTGTCATAAACTCAATTGCACATCTAATTTATCAAGCTCATTTGAAACCTTTTTAGCCTAAAAGTATTTGGCAGTATTGTGTTTGCCCATATACCGACAGAAAAGAGAAGCAAGTGTGACACAAAAGGAGAAAAAGGATAGACGGTAGCAAATAGAGAAACAACAAAGGGACATAAAGAATATATTTTCCACACACAAATGACTTCGAAAAGACGGTAAGTAAAGTGAGCTTGATAAACTACACCTACTTGTGGGGATACTGAGGAACAAGAACAGAGCAGAGAAAGTAATGAAGAATAGACTAGAGTTCAAGAACAGGCCAGTGCTCAAGAAGACAGTAGTACTATACAGTCTGAGTCCGATGATAGTGTCTATAAGTCAAGTGACAGTCATGATTGCCGTAAAATGATAAAACAATTAACGGAGGACAGTCACTGGAAAGTCGAAACCTGGGTGTACTGCTTTGAACCCGAAAGAAAAAGCCAGTCGGCAGAGTGGATTCGTAGTAGGTGTTTGTAACTTTCGTCAGTATTTGTCTTTATTTTTGTCAGTAAGGCCTAGAGGTATTTTATTGCACCTGCGGTGCGCCAACTCTATTCGGCTGCACCGCCACGACACGTTCTATCTGCCTAGCCTTTTCCCAACTATTTGGGTTCGGTTTCCAGTCAAACCAGATTCAGGTTTGGTAGGTTTGGTAGAGCTACCAAACCACCACAACCCAGTTACGGTGTGACACGTGTTTCTTGGCAAGACTGGAGTAAAATTTTCTAGCTTTTGACAATCTGTAACGACCGCCATAGATCTACAAACAACAAGGAACCAACAGCTTAACGTGCTTTCTGAGGCACGGAGAAGTCTCGGCAAACTTTGCTCAACTTAAGTGACCAACCAATGTGGCTGCTTCAGATACTATTTTTCCAAAATATTATACGTTTTTTATTTACCTGACTATTACGAGTATTTTAATTTATGTTCAATTCCTTTTTTATACCAATTGTTGCAATTGTTTCTAATGTGCCTGAAACCTGATTGCAATTGTGTGGATAGCTCGTTAAACTCTTTTTTTTATCTTACACAATATTTTAAATTTTACCCAATATTAGATTTTTGTATTTAGATTGATTTATACCTTTTATATTTAAAATGTGTTTTATTTTTTAAAATTTTACGTGTAGAAATAAAATACTGTGAAGAATTTTGAAAAAAAATCAGTGAAGAATTTTATTTCGCTACACTATTTATTTCAAAATTATAATTATTACCCAAACAAATAATACATTGACTTCCCACTCATGATGTTAGAAATATTTGTACTATTTCTAAATCAATAGACTAATTTAGTGAATAAAATAAAGGCTTGGAAAAATTAAATAGTTTTATCAGAAAACGACGAAGAAAAAGGAGGGTTGTTATTTATACTTAATGGAGACACTACTTTGCCCACAAGTACTAGTAAGTTTTGAAATACCCGGTAGGTATTATATAATACAGCACTTGTGGGCATAGCAACAGCTTTTTATATTTTTTCAATGATATGTTAAAATCAAATTATTAAGCTCATTTCCAATCATTTGACTGACCTAGGTGTGATTAGTGGCCACTTCTTTTTTTTTCAAGCTCTTGTTGCAAAGAGGTTGTATAAAAATCGTATTGTAGGTATAAATATCTTGATCCGCAAACATTTACTACAGTTACTAGTGTATAAAGTAGGAAGATCAATTTCCCCGGTGCAGAGTGCAGGGGTGATCAATGATCATACATCAAGTGAACGGGACGCGAACAAAATTCTTTTAGCACTTTATATCTATTTTCACGACGTATATTTATTGGGTGTCAGTTAATACGAGGTGAGTTGCACCGTTTATCTTAACGGAGATGTTTGAGAATTTAGCTGAAGTTCAGGAATAGCGTCGACATTGCCTTCAGTCCCAAAGATTAGATTAGAAAGTATTAGAATCCGGTGGTAGGAAGTCACGATACGTTGTTTTTTTTATTATTACATAGTACAAAGTAAGAACAAAATTCTAAATAATTACGATCTAGCCTAAAAGAACAATAAGCAATTTAACTCTAACTTAATACGTTACGTTGTTACAATTAAAAAAACTACAGTCATTGTTTTGAGGTTAGTAGTGTCCTCTAGTGGCAAATATTAGAAGTCATAATTGGAAGTTTACAAAATTATCCGATGGATAGCGCTTCAATCTAATCGATTACATAAATATCTTAAAGACTTTACATTAAATAACAAGCTAAATTCAATACCTACATTATTCAATTTGTTAGTTACTATCCGATTAGGCTGAATGATAGTGTCTTTGCCATCGGAGACTAGGTGATTCGACGAATGTCAACATAGCGTCTTTTTTGCAATGGAATGTCTGTACGAACGGCACCATAAATTTGTATTAAAAAAATGAAAGTTAAATACTACATTTGTCGTACGAGGCAGGGGACCGCTGTTAAATTGAAATAATATCGACCGCGTCTTAGCGTGCCCGTATGCATCAAGAACCTGACGATACTTTTCTTTTGACAGGGTTCTTAGGATATTTTAAAACTTAATCAAACAGTCTTCTTATGACAATACCAAATTAAATCAAACACCAGCCCATCAAAAGATGCTGGATTTAATAAGTTAAGAACAGACACACGCGTTAGGTTTCGAATGCAGTAGTACCTACTGGTGTGGCATAGGATGTTCATCATTTGACCCCATTGGCTGACGGTACTGGTTGTGACGGCGGCATGCTTCTGGATTGTCTTAATTAAGGGAAATTTAGACCACCCAATTTGAGTGTGCACATGTTACTATCCACATCAAGATCAAGAATATCTTTATCTGGCTGTATGTGTGTTCACTGATAAGTAAAGTTTATTGAGAAGACTAATGGAAGTAGTTTATTTAAATCAATCCCTCATTCAAATTAATCCCTGTTAGTGACATGCATCAACTACCCCGCTGGGGGAGTCGGTGAGTAGGAAAAACTATCCTTACAACGTGATAGATATGCTACGTTAAGTGACGTAAATAGATAGAAAGAAGAAGAGTTTATTTGCGCCAAGCATGACGTATACCACGAAACGCTCGCTTCAAAGAAAGGACAGAAATATTTAATTTGACCCCTTTGAGATTTGAATAAAGGCTAAATCTTTTATTCAATGAACATCCTTTAGTTCTGGAACCAGTTTAGCAAGCGAGCCGGCAAGGGTCTGAGGGAAAGAAAGAAAAAGAGTTTATTTGCGCTGTGACGCATACCACGAAAGCTTCCCCCACCCCCCCTCCTTAACAAAAAAGAACAAAGATATTAAATATAACCCCTCTGAGATTTAAGGAAAGGCTGCACCTTTTTAATCAATGAAAATGATTACTTCTCGAACCACAGTTTAGCAGGCAAAACTCTATCTTTATGGAAGCAGTCACATCTCTTGGCCAAAATTATCAAATCATTCGATGCACTCTAACATCTATCTAAAAAGCATCCGCAAAATTTCTTGTGTAAGCCTACCGGCATTTTTGTCGTCACAAGAACTCTAACACAATCACTTGTTAACTAAGTGGCTTGCCCGATGCAGTGAACGCCTGAAAAGTGGCTTGCCCGAACACGGCGAGGCGCGAGATCCCATGTTTCTCAGCGACATGAGTCTCAGTGCAGGTTGCTACAGAATAACCTCATAAATTATGTGTTCCAATACTGCAGGGTGTGCCCGCCTGCTGGATGTGAGTGAATGGGAGTCAAGCTTCTGGCTACAGGTACTACCGTCACTATACTTAGTTTCTATGCTGAATGACGCCACCTTCCGGATCGCAACATGTCTGCGTCTGGGTGCTCCTAGCATCACATCGTTGTCATTGAGGTGAAATAATCGACTACCTCGGGCACCATGGCCTATCTGTGGCGGTAGGATATAGCTACATGCCTGTAGAATATAGCTCGACATGCCAGCATTAATAATAATAATAATAATTTAATTCGGAACAAAATTCCATATAAAATGATTAGTAAGACTTAAAAACTATGTTAGTACCTTAAAACTACTTATTTATTTACCTTAAATTTTATTTGACAACGTTCACACTATGCACCCTATTCCAGTGCCGCACAATAGGGCACTCCACCCTTTCTGGTATAGGGTTTAGAAGGCAATTGGGGCTGCCCCGCACACGACACATCAGAGAGGCTACTCTTTTGCGCACAATGGCCCAAAAGCCATCGGTGTTGGCCTCCGCAAACATCCCTGACGCACTACAGTATCGCGGCAACCCCATCAGCATCCTAAACCCATTATTGTAGAGGACCCGCAGGGCATTGAAAGCCTTCTGCGTATAGCGGAGCCACAGGCTGCAAGTGTACATTGTCTGGCAGTACGCCTTAAACAGAGTAATTTTAACCTCTTTTGTGCACCTCGCAAACCTGCGCGCCAACATATTGCATCTGACTGCCAATGCCCTGCGTTCCCTCTCAATATCTAAGTCATCCGAGAGGTCCTCAGTGACCCAATGCCCCAGGTATCTGAATTTGGTGACTCTACTTGCCTGAACTCCTCCAAGTCTAACCAGTGGAATGGTCGAGGGAGTTTAGTTTAGTTTTAGAGTTACCCGCCTTAAACACGAGTAGTCCACTTTTCTTGGTATTGTACCTGAGGCCATGTGACACTGCGTACCTCTCACATATGCCTGTGAGAATGTTGCCATATCGTCGGCGTAGCTAATGTTATTCATACAATTGCCATCTTTTGAACAGCCGACACCAGCCCTGCTGAGCTCATCAATCCATTAACGTACAGGTTGAAGAGCCGTGGTGACGTCAGTCCTCCCTGCCTCATTAATGACATTATCTGTCAAGGTCTTGCAACTGCTGGCGTACCAGCTGTTTAAGAACCCAATGGTTTGGCACGTGACAGACGGAATGACCATTATGCCTTGGAAGTTTGGTAGTTATGATGTTAAATGTGTCGACACCCTAGCACGTCGGGCTTTGGTGCTGACAATCTCACACGTCGCAAATATACCAATTTATGGGATGTTATGATATGTTTGAGCCATTTGGGGTTGAAACATTAAGCACGTGGGGTCCGAGTGCTCATCGATTTTTTGATTTTTAAACAGCTAGTCGACTTTTCACCTGACAATAAAACTGGGTTTTTTCTGCTGGGTACATAGATAAATAAATAAATGTTTGAATGTCAAAATATTATGAAACAAAGTCACTGTCAGGCTTAGTCTGTTTCTCAGCTTACTTTATCTTAACCACGTAACATATTTAGATGGTTTTCTCTATAAAAATAACGATAAAAAAGAAAGGTTTTAAACTTATAACCGTACCATTTACTACCCTTTGGTTTTAGGGATTTGTTCATGGTTTAGTTTTTGTTCACACAACACTTCAACACTTCAACGAAGGCTCAGTTGAAAACCAGCGTCAGGCAACTCCTAGTTGTCTGGCATTTTTGCTGAACTGGACCTATTTGGCGCAGCCGCGGGGCATACAATGTTTTTGTTTTAAAATTAAGTTGTCTTTCATTTGTATCTACAATGTGTGTATGTGTGTGTGCTAAATTAACTAGTTTTCTTTCTTTCTTTCATGCTGTAAAAATGTACGATAAGCCAATTTGTTTTCGAAAAACAAGCAAGTGCAAGAAAAATTCTGTCTCAATTTAAATAGTTTTATAATTAGAATCTGTAGCCAGCTGTTTTGCAAGAACGTCATAATTTTTTTTCATTCCGCGTTTTTTCACATAATTTAAGTTAAAAACAATCTAAAAAATGAATTTTATTCTCAGTAAAACAAGAAAAAAAAACAGAAGCCACATACAAAACCAAATTCGAAACCAATTGCCCGATTTTGGACGGTCGACATGGATTTGAAAAACAAAATTAAATGCTGTCGAGAAGGCGGGCACAAAACCAAAGCACAAACCCTACATCTTCGGATTCGTCACTCAGCTCCGCCTCTCAGCCACCGAGACCTGCGCCAGCCGTGAGTCCAGAGATTCCGGCCGCTGCAGTTGCGTCGAGCTCGAGCGACAATACTTCTCGACGTCGACGATACCACTACTTGCGCATCGGCGCGGAAGAGGCCGACCTCCGACCAGCTTGGGACCTCGAGGCCCACCGGTCTGACAGCTCTCCACTATCGGTTGACAAAAACCGACGTCTTATTTGAATATTTTAAATAATAATTTGGTGGGTGGAATACTTTATTGTATTTGCCACCGAGATCCGCCGAGATTTTTCCACCTGCCCCGTCTAATAATTATTATAAATGTGGCACCGCTTTCGTCGCATACGAGCCGCTGAGCGGTCAGCTGCATCAGAAGATGTCGCTGACGTGTAGTCTGGAGACGACGCTGAGGATGCAACGCCAGCCTTCGTGTCTCCTGGCAACGGTTGTCCGGGTGCCGCCTCTGAAATGACTTACCAGAAGTGGCGCCGCCTCTGAAATGTCTTACCGGACGTGGCGGCGCCCCAGGCCACCAACGCGACTGCGCCGTTATATGCATGTTGTATGTTGTCATCGTGGCATTATTTATTTGAGCAATTTTTTAGTGTTGTTTCTTTGGCTTTTAGTTGTTTTAATTATAATAAATAGTTAATACGTGTAAATTTTATAATAGTGTACGTATATTCATTTATAAATGATAAGTGGCAGCCGCCTTGTGTTAGAAGATAGTGCCTGTCGTTCTTCAACATCACTAAACATCCTACAGAGGTGGTGTGTCTCTGTGCACGCAGGCACCCGCTTACCTTTAAAAAAACGTATCTGTGTGTGCATATTGGGTAGGCCCACAAACCCCAAAATGCACACACACCAGCTACATCCCATTTGACCCGTTTTGGAAAGCCCTATCAAAATTAAAAACTCTGTTCCGGTTTTAAAGCCAATTCCTGTCACCGCGGGGAATTGGCTCACCTTACCTCTTGTAGCGCAACACCGTGTCCTCGCCGGTGAAAAGATCTACGAGGCCCTGCGAGAGGCTGCTTCTCATAACGTAGCAGAAATAATCAAATACGTACTCTATCACAATGGGTTCTACGAGACCATAAGGGCGAGGAAATAAAAAAATAAATTACGATACGGCTCGTATAGTGAGGAGGTTCTTTTCTCTGGAGCCCTCACCACCGGTAGCTTGAACCCTGCTACTCCCGGCACCGGCGGGCAGGCTAATATATTTATATATTTTTTTTTTGTTTTAAGAAATATATAAAAATATAATCGATATGCATATAAAAATAATAATAATACTTCTAGATACGGCTCGCATTATGAAGAGGTTCCTTTCTCTGGAACCCTGTTGCCGATACCGGTAGGCTATTGTTTTTTTTATATGTTTTAATGTTTTTTTTATGTTTTTACGAAATATTTAAAAATACAATGAATAAATAAGAATAATGTATAAAGGAGATAATAATATTATTTTATTGAAGTTATAAAGTTAAACGGTAAATACAGTTTTAAGCAAAACTGTATTCGTTATAACCATGAAAGATACCCATCTTCCATGGTAATAAATAACGACATGCCATCCGGTCTCTTGCGCGACAAGCCATTAGTGTGGGACGCTACTTGTGTCGATACTCTTGCGCCATCCCATCTTCCTAGCTCTTCGTGCTGTGCTGGCGAGGCCGCTGCGGCTGTGGAGAACCTCATGTGGTGGAAATATAATAACTTCGTTGGTAGTTTAATATTTTCGAGCCGTTTGTGGTTCAAATTCTCTGGTCGTGAGGTAAGAATGCTCATAACTTGGTTAAAGATCTGTCAAGACGCTTAGTTGACACTTCGTGTGACCCAAGCAAGGGCTGGTTTTTACCGTGGATAAAGGATAAGCATTGTCATACAAAGTGAAAATGCTGCCAGCCTTTTGGGCACATTACCAGTCGCCAGCAATGCAGAGGAATTTTTCAACGCCATATTTCAGATTGTTTTTATTTTAAGTAATTAGTTAGGAGTTCTTATTAAGCAAAAAAAATATAAATTTCTTATGAATATTTAAATAAAGAAACGCAATAATACGAACAACAAATGATTAAGGTATTAATGCTGTAAATTTTACCTCCGCAGTCCTTAACCGCAAATTAAACTTTTGTGCAACCCACACGAGCAAGCGAGAAAAATAAAATATATGAACTTGCATCCGCGTTAATCTATCATACCGGCCATATTTTTACTGCAACAACTTATTTCGAGCTGGAGTTTCGTATTTATTAAAACTGCGAATATTTTAAACAAGTATTGTTGGTAAAATACTTGCAATCTTTCCGAAAATATTGCTAAAGTTAAAATAAACGATAAAGCCAATATTGTTTAATTCAACCAGACCGCAATCAGTTTTTATTTGAGGAGTTAACGTTAAACAAATATGTATATTGAACTTATTTCCTAGCAATTAAACTGTGCATATTGACTGAGACTTAACATTCATCGTTACATATGTAGGTATTTATTGAGGAATGCAGGTACTTGTAATATTATGAAGTGTCACACTTACAAAGGAAAATTGGGCAAAATTGCTTATGGATTAATATAATAAATTAATGGGTCTTTACTGCCCCACTGCTGCGACTCTCCAAAGTCCTTCCAGATTTCTTTTTCCGACGCCATCTAGTAACGGTCCTCATGCTACGCATCTTAGCCGCCTCAACACATCTTTCTGGTCTGACCTAAGCGACGCCACAGTCTCAATCTATATGTATAGAGGTTGACACATTGACCTGACCCAAAGATCTTTGCTTTAGAATGATCGACACCTCGACAGTTCAAAAGTGCCTGTTAATGGTTAAATTAAAATAAATAATTCGATTTCGAGATTGAGTTTCACCAATTCAGTTTGTAGGAAAACGAAATCATTTTATTTGCTTAAAGATGAGTACGAAACATACAGAATGAATTGTCAGCATGCAAGAAATGTAAAATAAATCGTTGTCATGTCTGCCTTGGACAATGGCATGCCAATATAAAGAAAAGAATGCAAATGCAAGTGAAAATAAAATTTGGGGAACAAAATTGCACCATACTCAATCATAGAGCACTTCGCCCCATGCTCTGGTTATCCAATTTTAATTATCTATTACATAGCCCAACAAAGTACCCACAATTTGTATAACTTTCTTCTTTTTAATCTAGGTCAGCACTAAAATAGCTCGCATTTATGAAGAGTTGCTACCCCTGCTACTGCATAATATTCCCAATTTTGCAATATTCCGGGCTAGTGAGATTGTTGAACAACCGACTATTGGATCTCTTATTGTGTGAATAAAATCCTAATTAGCTCTGCCGCTTCAATCTTAGGAATGCTTGCATACCAGGACTTATTGCTCCTAGAAGATTATTTTCCTTCGTTAATATCTCGTAGAAAAAATTTAATACTATAAACGTCCACGCACATCCTAAACCGCTGGTTGTAGAGACTTGTGTCGAGCGTGTATTTGTCCTGCTGCGTATAGGTGTGTACGAAGCAACGCGAAAAGGGTAGAATTTGTTTGTATGAAAAATATTATTATTGTTTGGGTTTATAAAACTCGAACCTTGTTTATTACAAATAAACGTTTTCTTTTGTAACCATAATGAAAGTATGTTTGACCACATACTTCCATAACATTACAGCGCATCTGCGCATAACATATAGCGCGTCTGGATTAGAATCGACCAAACAGGGAACCAGAGTGCCAATTCTACTAATTTTCAATGAACGTTCCCATTCGCATCTCAGTCGCAATCTGTAGAAAAAACCTCATTTTTCATACATTTTTGACATTTTGCGACCAAGATGCGAATACGAACGATGCTAGAAAATTAGTAGAAATGGCACTCTGATGATCACATAATTAAGAAAAAGATTTTTTGAACATTAACTAGATGTATGTCGCCATGGTCTTTCTTAAGCCAGATGTATCTTGCCACGTTTTTCTAGTTATATGAATAAGTATGTCTTATTTTAAACATTATTATTCTTAAAGAATTTTATGAACCACCAAGTGAAGTTTTGTTGAATCATAGCTTAAAACTCGCATATCGCATTTGCCGTTGTGCAAACATAACCCTACCAAATCCAGGCGCTTTAACTCTTCACCCGCTATGTTCGTGGTTTCTTTGCCGACTAATTAAAAGGCGGTGGTTACGCAAATTACCAGCATTATGGTTTCATCAGGCCATTATTACTTCCGGCTTAATGGCTTGCCTTCTGGAAAGTGGAACAATTATATTTTATGTGGGTGTCGTATGGGTGGGGTAGTTTAGGGTTATGATGTGTTTGTCAATTGCTGGCAGTTGCGGCTGTATTGTTGTTTTGTAATAAGAAATTTTATCTCAAACCATCAAAGGTTTCGATAAAATGATTCTCAAGATACTGAAGCATGGCATTAATGACATATTTACATCGAAATTAAAATTACAATGCATCCTGGAAAGCGATAAATAAGTAGTTTCTGTTATGTTCGTTATGATTGTATCATATCTATATATAAAAAAAGAAAGTCGTGTTAGTTACACTATTTATAACCCAAGAACGGCTGAACCGATTTGGCTGAAAATTGGTGGGGAGGTAGCTTAGAACCAGGAGACGGACATAGGATACTTTTTATCTCGTTTTATTACAAAACGCAACAAACAGAAAAACGAAAAATTAATCAGTCAAAACATATAATATCAGTATCATTTGTTAAAAATATAACAAAACGCAACTGACACGGAATAGCAAAACGTTGTATTATCTTTGGTTAAGTATGATTGAAAATTTGACAATTAGAAAAAAATATGGACAAAAATCATTTTCGAATACAACGCCATTTCTGACACATGACAAAAACAAAACACGGTAAAAATGTATTCTGAGGCGGTACAAAGTTCGCCGGGACCACTAGTAATATTATGTTGTGAATGTCTAAATACTTCCATGATGACGTCTGTTTTTATTTATTTGCTACCAATATATCAGCAACAGCACACATATGTACAAGATATAGGAAAACAAACATTTAAAAAAAGAAAGGATGAAAAAGAGTTTGTTAGCGCCAAAAAAATCTTTTTCTATGCGGTGTTGGAAAAATATGCATACATCATGATGCCTAGTCTCGTCTGCAAAATAGAGCCCTGTTTTTCAGCGAGCATAAATGGTAAGAAATAGAAAAGACATCTTCAAATCTCAATACTTCATTTCAAGACTCGTCAAGATTTCGATTAGACCATGTATAAGTACTTTTTAAGTGTCAAGGTCTGTCGGTCAAGTAGATATTATACATGTTCCAAAACGTAAATCTCTATGGAGAAAAACGTGCAAGAAACTCCACGAACACTCTTTTAAAAATATTTTTTTTTTACATCATTAATGTTGAAATTTTAACATAATAAATGTGAGAACAATACAAAAGACGCATTGGAACTAAAATAATAGTTTGCCCAAAATTAAAATGTTAGGTTCGGTAAGCGTAACAAATGATCGATTTTACAACTAATCCACGAAAACCACAACTGATTGCTGAAAGAAAATAAGGCTTCAAGAACAGGCCGGTCTTTTATTATAAGCGTTACAAGGACACAGCGTTATGGCACTTGAGTTAATGGTGACACATATACGATCGACACTACACTCTGCTGATTTTTTGTAAGTGGCCCCTTATTTCATTAAAATGTTGTTTTTTTAATAATTTTATTTTGAAATCGAATACAGAATATTGTTAAGAATTAGTGCGACATGGATTTATGCAATCGGAAGAGTGGAATCCTGAAGGAGCGATGGCCTGATGCTGCGTTAGCGAGGGTGCGTGATCTACCTCCGTCCATTCGATGTCCAGCAGTCCACATACAGTATGTTGAAACACAGCAGATACTCTGCGCTCCATTTGGTGTAATTGCTGTAAGGTGTTTCCATGAGAGGATAAATAAATATTTGACAGCTTTGATTTCAATGAGTCACTCCAAGATATGGGGTATAGGGTATGTTTTGAAATAATATTATTTTATTAAAGAAGGAGGCTTATACGCGACGTGAAGGTAGCAATTCAAGTGACATAATGGCACAAAACCACAGGAGGAAAGTTGCTACCCCTCTCTTACTTTGAGATGTCAAAGGGTTAACTTAGACTTCTATAAGAAACTTATGAAAATATTTAAAGAGAAATTACCTATTTTCAAGACAGAAGGTATCAACCCCGCTCTTTTATTCCTTATTAAAAAAAACTGACTATTGAAAAATTGGCCCTTGATCATCCTGCGGACCCAGTTCACCATGGTTTTTCTAACGATGTAATGGTTTTCTATTTTCACATTAACTACGTTGTGTGTGAAAGCGTTCTGACAGCTGATGGTCGGTGCTGTGAAAATGCAATTCCTTGAGAAAAAATATAAAATCAATTAGCTTATAGCTCGTTATAGCTGGCTGAGATTATTTCAGGAAAGTCAAATTCCTCTCAGCAGTGAACTGAAAAATTAGATTTCGTATGCTTTATATACCTGATTTGTAACGTAGGTACAAATCAATAAGTGCGCCTGTCAAATCAATCAATAAAAATAATAATAGTAATAAAAAGAAACCATAACCATAAAACCGCATTTTTTTCTCGATTGCATATTCATAATAACTCAATTTCGTTTAAAAAGCCGACTTTGTATGTCAAAAATAAATTGATCTTCTAAGGTGGCCTTGACATCAACGTCCGACGTCTGCAGCCCTACCATATCACCGGGAAGGTTGCCCTGCATGCGCGCGGCGCCCCAAGCCCCGAGGGCGACTGCGCTTTTGGCGGTACTCAACATTTGACAGTAATATTTTAGAATTTTAGTTTATTGTGATTTGTATTTATTTGAGTCGTAAGTATAAAGTTTTTGTACATTTCTCTTACGTGATATTTTTTTGTTTCTTTTTCACATCGTGTTCTTATAGTTTCATTTTATCTGGTAAGTCAAATCTTAATTTATGTTAAAACGGTGCCGGAACCTGTGCCAGTCAACCTACCACATCCCTCCTTGATACTCAGCTGGTAAGTTTTGCCATTTATAGTTAAGATTTGCCATTGCTCCCAGGTGAACCGGGGTTGAGGATACGCTATGGCAAGGTTCACAAGCCTCATAGTGTACATTTACGCCGCCCCCCCCCCCCCCCCAGAAACATCCCAAACATCAAATCATTTGAAATAAAGGAACGAACGAACGAGAGTTCTTCTGAGCGCAATACGGTCTGTTGCGCTGAGTTTAGAGCGATGTGTCCGTCTTGCAACTCAGGAGAACACACAAAGTGCCTGGGAGGAAATATTCATCTTACCTTATACACGGCAAAAAAAATTGGCTACAAAAAAATATTAACGACGCAAATTAAAGACAATTGTAACAATTCGACGTACACTTTAGATCCAAAATTACCCGCTTTTAATAACGTTCCCCAAAAAGGCGTGTGTTCACATGTGGAATCAGAACCAGGCTGTTATTCAATAGTGATGTGGTGGCCGCCTTACTCTCCAGATACTATTTCAGCTCTGGAGAGTAAACTTCCAGCGGATAACCTCAACTTCCCTGACCCCCCTGACACCACCAATCCTGATTCCTCTTTCTACGAGATTTCAGCTCCCCAGTTGATGGCAGCCGTAAGCTCCTTGCAGACGTGGCTCCGCCGGCCTGACTCCTCAGCATTTGAAAGAATTTTTAAGTTCAGGCGGCTTTCGGCTAATGCTCTCCGGCGGCGTTACCGAAGCTGTCGTCGATGTCTTGTACGGGGCCAACCTATTGCAGCATTGTGGATTCTACTTTATTACATTGGCCAAAACTAAATCTTCTTGCAAGAATCTTTTTCTACCTTTGTTGTCCAGAATGGTTTTTTCTTCTTATTTGAAGTTTTCGGTGTCAAACGAAAAATGGAAAAAAAGTGTCGTGCCTCTTAGTGTCGCATCTTTTAAACGCAGTTTCTAAATGGAGAAAACTTTAGGCTGATGTGTGCAACTACATTTAGATTCTGAAGTAAAGCTTGGTTACTCCTAAATTTCTAAATGGTTAAGCTTTGTACCTAAGTTATTTCGATTATCCTCGTTACTTTTCGAAATCTGCACGGGAACCACAGATATTTTTTTTTTGTGATTTTTTAACAGAATTTTATTTATTTTATTATACACTAGTTGCCGCCCGCGGCTCCGCCCGCGTGATTGTCGAAAACTATCCTAAGGGAACATATTCCCGGGATAAAAAGTATCCTATGTGTTATTCCAGACTATAATCTACCTCTGTGCCAAATTTCATCAAAATCCATTCAGTAGTTTTTACGTGAAAGAGTAACAAACATCCATACATACATCCATACTTACAAACTTTCGCCTTTATAATAGTAGTAGGAAGTAGGATTTTCGGTGTTTTTTTACAAACAAATTCATACGTATTTAATGTGACGAATGTTCTTTTCATTTCCGCTACACTATGTGCCCTGCGCAAGAAATACGGTGGCATTCAACCCATTGCCGTTGGGTACACCTACAGGCATCCAAAATTTGTTGCAAATTATACAGCGAATCATTATTAACTAATAAATTCAGCTCCTACCGCTTGGTTTTAGATTCAGAGGGGGCTGAGAGGCTGCGTACATGCCAACTTTTTAAAATTTTGGTAAGAGAGGTTATCCTCAAGGTTGACGTTAAAAACGCCATTAACTCAGTAGTTTACAGGGACGCTTTGTTGGCTGAAGTAAAAAAATAATTGCCAGAGATTTTCGGCTTTTTATGGCAATGCTACATATACCTACCCTTCAAAATGATTGTACTAAGACAACGTTTTAGAATCTGCAGTAGGATGCCATGCCAACAAGGAGACCCTCTCGGGCCAGCCACTTTCTTCAGTATGGCTATCCATCCAATCATTCAAAAACTAAAATTCAAAATTTAACGTCTAGTATTTAGATTATGGAACACTAGGAGCTGACGCTTTAAAAAAAATCCAATTCATGAAGAAGCAGTTCCAATCCATTGACCTTGACCTCAACCACTCCAAATGAGATTTTTTTATTGTGAAAATACTGACAGACAAATGACTCTTTGGAAATTCAATGCAATGGTTCCAGATATCAAAATTTTAGAAAGGAGTTCTCTATACCTCCTATGTTCACCAATATTGGAAGATAGTTTTTCTTCGTTCATTGACGAAAAAATTAAACGTTTTAACAATATTTTGGAAAGACTTGCCGAAATCAATTTATTCGGCTTTACCCTTTTAAGATATTGCTGGTTTAGGCCAAATTTTATTTATTTTGACAAAATTGATCAAATTATTCAATGCATATGAACTACTGACCCTGGTTGACCGAGTGTGGTTGCAAGCCACACTGCCCATTCGCTTTAGTGGGCTCGACATCCGCAAAATTTCTAGTGTAAGCCTACCGGCGTTCCTGTCCTCGGTCCACAGCACTGAAAAGTTAACCAAAAGGACCTGGACTGTGAATTGCCCGTACTTGACCGATGTCATTACACTGCGTTGCCCAATAACCCATTTTCCCAAAAAAAATGGGACGAGTCGCTCTGCAGGTTAGTACGAAATAACCTCATAAATACATCCACCAATACTGCAAAGCGTGCCCGCCTGCTGGCTATGGGTGAATGGGAGTAGGGTCTTTGGCTTCAGGCGCTACCGTCACCCAACATGTGACACCACCTTCCGGATCGCCACGTGTCTGCTTCTGGGTGCTCCTAGCGGAGCTCCACATCGGTATAAATACGGTGAAGCAGTCGATTGCCTCTGAGTTTTAAGCGCTGGTCGGTTAGCACGGCTTACCAACATTAATGACATCATCCGTCGGGCTCTTGTCACCGCTGGCTTGTCACCGGAGAGCCAGCTGTTTTAGAACCCAATGGCTCGGCACGTGACGTTGGGAAGAGGGCAAATGGGATGAAAATAATGCCTGGGAGGTGGGTGGTAGGTCTTTGGATGCATGCATGAGATGCAACATGTGTCGACATCCTTGCGCCATCTCATCTTCTTAGCATTGCGGTCTGCGCTGGGGCGGCTGCTGCAGGTGCACAAAATCTCAAACCCTATTCTATTGGGAGTTATATATTTAAGCCGCTTGGGGTTGAAATATTAGGTCCATTAGTGCTCACCGAGTCTTTTGCGACAACAGCAAACATCTTGTCGGTTGTTCACGTGACCAGAGAGCAGGGTATTTCTTCACTGCTATTCAATGCGACGATGTTGCCAGTGTTCTGGGCACTTTTGCTATTGACAGCGATGTGGATGCATTTTTTATGCCCAATGATTCATTATTTTCCATCGTGTGTAAAAATACGCGTTAATACATAATTTTGCGATTACTAGTCTAGTTGTTTAAGTATTTTGTTGTTACTTGTACATATTACAATAAATATATGAGAATTCGCAAACGTAATTCTAATTTTTCTTGCGCCAATGTAACAGAAGAACGACTCAGCCGCCAATACATTAAACATACAACGTTCTACAAGAAAAACGTTGAACTTAAAACATTAACAATCCATAAATCTGTTTATCCTAGCAATCCTGCTAGTACTCGTAGTACCACAGAGATTTATTCTATACGAGTAACAAATGAACGATTTATCTTCTAGATTACAATAATGGTTGCCACAAATGGTGCAAACAAAATAAATTTATCTTTTTCAGTCAAATCGCGTTAAAGGTGAAGATTTTGAACTTGCGAATTGAATTTGTCTTAGAAACGTTTATCGCTGATTAGGTTTCAAAGGGTTTATTATAAAAGGACCTAATTGATTTATGGAGAAAGGCTCATAAGTGGGAAAGCGTAAATTTGACAAAAAAAAATTGTTTTCAAAACTAGCTTACTGGTAGCGTACTACTTTTATTTTGCACCTTCATCGTTCAGGGCGTTCGTAGTAGAACTAAAACCTGTCACCTATATTCACTGTCCATTTGAAACAGAAGAAAAGATAGAACGTGGGAGAAGCTTTATTTAGATGATTATATATATTTAAATGTAAAAATATGATTATATTAGATTGATTCAAGTGAACCGCCACTCGTCCATTGAAAGGTTCATTAGAAAACCAGCGTCAGACAGCATCAGTCTGTCTGACATATCGCTGAAATGGACCTTTTTAGTGCAGCCGTAAGACACACACTTGGTTCTTAGCATACCTACATTTTTTTATTATTTTTTATTCCTATGTACCGTGCGTGTTTCATGTAAGTGCTAAATAAATATTATTCTTTTTTTCTTTCTAACTATTATTTATTACATTTATTGTCACAGAGCTGACTCCGACTCTGACTCTAGTCAAAATCGAAAATCAAAATCAGAAGTCATTTATTCATTAGGCTGAGTGCATGCACCTTTTTGAACGTCAAAGTTCTATATAAAGACAGTCCTCCAAAACGCCCCCACCCGTCACCTCCTCCTAGTGTTTTAGCTGGGAAGCAGAAGTTGCACAATAAACTCCCACCAAACACATCTGTCTATTGAGTTAGAAGAACTAGCATTTATATTAAGTAAGAAAAGAAAACAATACAACAAAGATAACACGTACAATCTAAAACTAAATTATTCGCTACTTGTACGCTAGCACACTCCTTTATACATTGTACATTACAGGACCCTTTTAGTACAGGCATCTTACATTGTTCTACCTATGTTATTATCAAAGATTTTTAATTCTATTATACCAATTTGATTTTAGAATAAAGATTTATTATTTTATTATTATTATGCCAGCATAATCAGACGAACGCAAGCATAAAAACAATATTAAATCAAACTAAATAAGCCTCCAGACATAAAGAGCGTGCCCGCTTATACGTGCAGAGGGTAGAATTTACACGCCACAAGTTATAGAACAAGTGATAGGGCCATCAAAATTAATCAATAAGCAGATAATCTTTATAACAATAATAAAGGCAAACAAGATGTCTACTCACCACAAGTAGCACCCGTTCACGAGTATAACGCAAAGATCAGCCATTACCCCCTTGCCATATTTGACGGAAAGATGCAACCCGACCTCCGACGCTACCGCAAGAAGTGACATCTAGAGGAGCATGACGAACTTGCTGCCGGTTGCTCAGGATAGTACAGCGCATAGACAGGAGTATGTTCCAATGCCAGCATGATCCCGTCGTGAAAAAAGGATTGCGTTAATGATCATGATGGCATGGGCATGGGCACATCATAGCAGTAGGGGTACGGATTCAAACCAAAAATAACCTCGTGCTCAGGGGGCAGGCCACTTAACTGCCAGTTCTTCACATGATTAACTTGGTGCTCTCACACACAGATAGCATAAAAACGATTTTTACTTATAACTGTAACGCAACAATGGGTCCAATAATCTCAACTATCCAGAGTGTAAACATTATCAAACGTTCGCTAAAAAAAATAGGAAAATAATATTTTTTCATCATCAATCACTTGTCGCGGCCAGGTTGCCACCTCCGATTGTGAACTCTTCGGTGGGTGGAAACTCCAGTCATTTCTCAAAATGACAGACTTTTCACGTATAAATCTATGTCACGGGCATACTGCACGGAAATGTTGGCTTCAACTTGCCCGATATTAGTTTAAAACTTCCTAGATTTAGTTTGGAAATGTGAGACCGCACTTTTTGTTAAATTGGATTGTGTAAGATTTGAGGGTAGCACATTATCAAGCATTTTTAAAAATCAAAGTTGTAGATTTTTCGTATCTTTGATGGTTTTCATGGCAATACAAAAAAGTGTAAACTTCAGCTTGTTTCTTTCAGCGTACCTAAATTAGAATCAGTGCTAGACTGATTCTAATTTACGCTGAAAGAAACAAACTGAATATAAAATGCAATTCTTTAAAAACCTTTCACCTGTAAGCCGGTGGCTAACCGACGACTGCAAAATAAACTCTGTGATGACACATAAATAATGTAGCAATATAATAATTTTGTTTTAATCCCTTCATTATAAATAAATTCCATTGGAATAATGACCGCGCTTACTCATTCGATATAGCTAACGATTCGTGCGATACAAATCATTTTGAAATATAACATCCAAATGGTATTTCCCGATGGCGTACTTAAGGGTAAATCAATAATCTGGCAGCACTGATTTATATTTGGTGAGCTTTTTACCTATACGCGGTAAAAGGAGTCGTGGTATGAATACAGTTATTTATGACACCGAAGTTCATTCAATGTCGTTCAAACGATGAAAAACTGCTTAGCAATTTTTTTGGAACTCCTGGCTGTATCAAATGTTTCTTGACAGGTGAAAGTTTTTCATAGTTTGGTATTCCGCATGAGTTGTGCCGTGTAGTTTTAGCCACGAATATATTGACAACTTTGCCTTGTGAAGTTACAAAAGGTACCTAAGTAAGGAAGGTTTTTTTAACTGAAAAGGGACTGAAGCTGAACAGGTATTTTCCAGACTTATAGTACTGTATAGGAAGTGGACCAGTTGTTGTCGGCCGGTTGTACATATATGTTCGAGTCGCGCGGAAAGATACCGCGATGTAGGATTTGGGTGACTTCAAGTCTTTTTTGTCATCTGCCTAGTTTTATCCCAACTATATTGGGGTCGGCTTCCAGTCAAACTGGATTCAGCAGAAAACCAGTATTTTACGTGAAGCGGCTGCCTACTGCCTACAGACCTCCAAAAGCCATTAACTGTGTAACACGGTACTCCTTGGCCAGACTGGTGACAGATTATCTGGCTTCTGACGATTCTTGACTGCCTCCGTTGGTCCCGGCCGTCATTTGATGAGATCATCGATTTCATGAGATCGTAGCTTAACCTTGAAGATCGACCTATGCGGCTGTTATTATTTAGCCTCGAGCTCTTCTGTCAGGCATCAGATCTTTTTCATCTACAAACTTTTCCAGTAGTCAGATTAAGTGCTTTTCAAATTACATTTCAGTAAACCCATGACAATTTCAACTCCAACTTTATTGAGTTTAAAATTTACAACCAATCCCAAAAAGCCCAGCTTAGACACTTTTAACTTTTCATCCTAGCACTCAGATTGTGCCAAAACGATCCAAATATCCTTACACTCCTTTCAAATCCACATTGAAAACAAAAAAAAAAACGTTCGCAACGTGCCATGTTCGTATAAAAGCGTCGCACGGCTAAAAGCGATCTGATAGGTATTGGTGTGAGAGCGACACGGAATCTAATCTCAGGATGGTATGTGATGTCAGGATCAAACGCCCGTTGCAACGGTCATCAAGGCAACCGACTTTGAAAATCGAATTGAAAGTTTAGGTTTTCGGCCAGTATTGCTGTTGTTTGGAACATTCGGGAAATGGAAACGTACGTGACAAAAAATACAATGACATTGTAAGAAAATAGAGATCAACTCTCCATAGTTTAAATCTTATATATAAAATTCTCGTGTCACAATGTTAGTTACCATACTCCTCCGAAACGGCTTGACCGATTTTATGAAATTTTATATGCATATTCAGTAGGTCTGAGAATCGGCTACTATCTATTTTTCATACCCCTAAGTGATAAGAGTTGTCCACCCCTACCATTTATTTTTTTATTTTTTGAACAATTTTTTTTTATTATGTGGCATTAAAAAGTACATACAACCCTAAATTTTCACCCTTCTATCACCAACCCCTATTTTTTAATAGTCATTTTAGTAATTCAATCATTTTTCATCCCGCTCGATAACTGATTTCGGTTCACTTCGCTGCTGAACTATATATATATATATATATTATAAATATAGTTAAGATAACTTAACAATTATCACTAGGTGAGTTACCCCAGTTGAGCCTAACATTTAATTGAAACTTTTTACATGGTAACATTCTATCAATGTCATTTTGTCACCCGTCATAAGAAATTGTAAACAATTCGTATACGCTTACAACGGAGTTTATCATTTAAAATGAATAAAACTATAAAAAGTGATGTGCGGAATTTACTAAACACTATGATGAGTAAGTTTGAAGAAAAACAATAGGAGCAGCAAGATCTCTTAGACAAAAAAACAGCAATGTTTACTAATTGCCATAACGAGCTTTATAGGTTAGTTGACCAGAAGAGTTTTGTTACTTCACTTAATAGCTATCTACAGTATTTTAATAATCATCAGTGCATTTAAAATGTCCACGTTAACCTTATTCGTATAAATATTTAATGAATGGTTTATTTGCAGATAATTCGGATGTCAAAAATAGTGAAATTAAAGAAACTTATTAAAACATTAGCTGTGGCTTAGATTTGAGCAGACCATGTTTTACACGGACAATTAAACGTGGCATGCTCTTGAGTGGGTAAACCATCCAGTTTGTTTGTGTTAGCTAAAGATGGGCTAACAAAAATATTGTTCACGCTATAGCATTGAGAGATTGATATTGTGTGTTAGTGTCGTAATTAATTGATTTATGTAATTTTAAGGAATAAATTATAATAAATTTAAAAAAATAATGTTTGGTGTTTTTTTATTTTTATATTCTCTCATCGTTCACAGCGCTCCATGCCTCTTTCACTCATATACCACATCCTTACACACTTACCATACGTTTTTTTTTTCTACGCTAGAAATTCCCTAGAAATAATAATATATGGCAAAACAACGTTTGTCGGGTCAGCTAGTATAATATAATATAATAATAAATGTGCATATTTTGAGTTAAATCTATTCTTTATTTCACTATTGACTACTGCAACACCAAAAACTTTTTTAACACTTCGTATAGGTTTTTCGTCGGGCCTTGCTGGCTGATAGACGATACTTGTATAAATTATTTAATTGTAAACGTGATTTAACCTACCCTTTCTTCCTTTTTTAGGGTTCCGTACCCAAAGGGTAACCAACGGAACCTTATTAAGACTCCGCTGTCCGTCCGTCTGTTTGTGAACGAGCTGTATCTATAGAACCGTAATAGGTAGACGGTTGAAATTTTCAGTGTATATTTCTATTGCCGCTTTAACAAAAAATAATAAAAATGAAACAAAATTTAAAAATGAAAGGCGTGTTCTCGTCGAGTGGATCGGCGGCGGCGACCTCTCGCGTCCCGCCCTGGTTAAATCCATAGTACTACCTCCTTCTGCGAAGCAGTAATGCTAGCGTAGGAGTAGGCAGGCCGCGCGAGGGAAAGATAAGGCCTTCGCCCCAACCGCCAATCGTCAATTTATTAATATAAATGGTTTGACTGAAAATACGGTAAATGGTTTCACTGAAAAATATGTTTTGTGTTTGAGGTTTCGTTCTGCTTTAATGCAGAAATTGACGACTTTCAAAAAAATACTCGTGGATTTTGGCGTCCTTCGCTTGGCAGCTGTCACAGCATTCCTTACCTTGTGTTTATGTCAATATTTATGTAGTTCCGTAAAACCAAAGTTTCATAAAGAGGAACAAACTAAATTATTCCCGAAAGTGGAAATGGCTTTCTTAGTCAACAGAAAGTAAAATCGTGTTCCGATTCTCTTCCACAAAAGAATATAATCTACCTTCTAAATATACTTCCGTTAGAACGAAGAAACGCTAGGAAGTTGAAACTTGTATTGACACAATTTGATGGGAAAAACGTTTCAGCAAGTTTTCGACGAGACTTCAAAAAATAACTTTGTTGAGGAATGAGAAACATTCTCGCTTAAAAACTGAAGAGGAATTAAAATGCCTTTGGATGAAGAAAATATTTAAAGTGCACAAGTACTTTTACTTCTAAGGTATGGGATTATTGTTTATGTTGTGATAATTTTAATATGTATAACCTGTGTTTTAGTTGGTCCATTAAAAAATATGTCGAAGAATTTCTTTGTTCTAGATGTAATATTATGGACGAACTAAACAGTTAGCAGAAAGTTGTACTGAAGTTAGCAGTAACGTTGTACTCTTCCGTATGCATTTTTTTCTATATTAAGTATTTCATGTGTGGTTAGATAATATGTTTTCAAGTCAAGTTCGATTTATTAGTTATGAAACAAAATATTATTTTGGGTAAACTTGTTATTTTAGCTAAAACATTCGCCTTATAATCTGGGCCCGTTGTTTCAGGCCTGACAGGGATGAATATTAAATATATGTAAATACGACCTTCAAAACGACGTTTTATTCGTTAAAATTAAGTAATAAACGTTAGTTTCAGGGCGATGACCCCGTGATAATCTGTTTATTTCGTATATATTGTAATTATGTAAATGATTCCGAGAGGCAGGCCTATTATATTGGTCTAGTAATTAAAAGCGGTTGCCTAGAATGGAGTTTTTGTTTCGAGTTTGTGACTTTTGTTAATCATAGGTTATTGGCTTTATAGGCTTTTGAACTCAAAGAGTAGATCTACAGAAACCTATCTCGTGTTACTTAACCGCAATATGGCTTTGAGAAAAGAAAGTACATATTAGAATCACACATTAAATTGGTACAATTTGATAAACACAAACAAACATCGCATTTTGTTATAACTTTTGAGAAGGAAAAGCAGTATCAGCGTAAGTTTAACAAACATTTCATTGGTTGTCCAGAAAAAGGTTTGTTTCACAAGAATTTCAACCTTACGACTTAGTTTATAGGAGCATATATTTTATATTTTACGTTCACCTGGTGCAATAAAAGGGGGACAGGAACTGAAGGAAATCGTCGCAAACCGACAACAGGCACTCGTTTTGTGAAATGTTGACTTTTTTGTTTGTTTTGATAAGGTTTGGTGAGTGTTTCGTTCGTTTGTGTCAAAAGCTTGTAATTTTTTTGTTTGTTTTGTACTTTCGGATCACAAAATCGACACACAATCTATTGCAGAATGGCTTGTGAGATGTACTGTGAAAAGAACGTCTTGTTTTTATACCTTTGTTTATTGCTTTCATTATATTTCTTTACAGCTGTACAGAATCTCGCAGAAAATTTAGATAAACTGTTTTCAAATTTAATTTATAAGTATTATCTAATAATTATTTTTTTTTATAATTTTGAAAAATATATGTTATTTTTTTAATTTGTAATGTATATCTTTTATAAAAATCTGCTAAATCTTGAATATTCACAAGAGCAAAGTTTCCATCTTACATCAAAGAGTTTACACTAAGTATTCTAAATAATATTAGAAAGAATTCGCCTTTCTAGATTATTTAATCGAAGAACCGTGAAGTCATCTCATTAATATTAACAGAGACAGAACCTCATGTACCGACATTCAGGCTCTTCATTAAGAATGAACTTAGTGAAAAGTGAGGGATTCCGAAAGTACCTAAAGTCAAAGTTAAGTTAAAATAAGTGAGTTTTGAGTTGGTGAGCGGTCGCTTTTAGATGCTTTTTGAGTTAAAAGCGGAAGCGAGTAATTAGTGTCGCATTATATGTAGATATTTGATATTATATGATATTATACCCTGGTCAAGTGTGTAGTACTCTCGCGCGTGTAGTGACAAGAAAGTATGAACGTAAACAAAGCAAAAGAACAAGTACATGGAGCGTAGCTGGTGTCATCCCGACGTGTCCATCTTCCCTCATGGGAAAAAATGAGTGAATGTTACTCTTAAATGTTTGAAAGCAAACTGTAGTAAGTATGCTTTTATTCAGTCTTTTTACACGTGCAGTCTGTGGGTCAGGTATACGCTGAGGACATACAATGCCTTGTCACCCCTCATTTTGCAACGGGGGTTAATAAAGTGTGATTTTTACTAACATTAGGTTAAGACTTTTACTAACAAAATATGGATCTTGTGGGTCTGAAATATTTGTTTTATAATTATTGGATAACATTTGAGAGACCTATGCTCTGCAGTGGGAAAATGCAGGCTCATTCTTCTGTCTTCTCCTTAGACGTACGTTTTGGCCGATTGGTCGCGGTCTCATTTCGGTCGAGTCTTCTACCACCGCTACTCTCATGATGCTTTGCCATGTAAGTCTATGTTAGGCGGAGTGAGATGAGACAACTCTCACTCCGCCAAACATATGTAGAGCTCATTCAATCTAACTAATATTATAAACGCGAAAATGAGTTTGTTCGATATGCTTGACAACTCTCACTCCGCCAAACATTATAGCTCATACAATCCTAACTATTATTATAAACGCAAAAGCGAGTTTGTTTGATACGCTTTCACGCCTAAAGGCTGAAGCGATTTTGATGAATTTCGGTACAGAGATAGATGGGCCCTTGAGATGCATAGAGCTTAGAGACGACACGGTTATAGGCTACTTTTTTGCGTATTATCTATATTAACTATTAACTCGAGCAAAGCGGCATGCAAAAGCTAGTGCTTAGTAATACAATCAAATTGTATGTTAAAACATAGAATTAGAATGTTATGTTTGTATAAAAGAGTATTGTTACTATTTTTGGTGTACGATATAGTAAATTCTATCTACAAAATAGAAACGCACACTGATGGGTTTCATGTTCTTATAAGGAAGCAGTGTGTGTCGCTGCTCAGTCGTGATAGGTCCAGTAGCAACAGTATTATAAGCGTGTTTGCAGACAGGTGGGACTCTCCACTGCTGCGCCACGGGATACGTTTGCATACTGCACTGTGCAGTGGACAGTTACTCCTCGTTCTAATGTTTGTAACTGTGTCCCTGTTTTTCTTTTTGTGTGTGTTATTTTTATTTTATTTTTTTATGTCAATTAATCATTTTTAGTGTGTGTATTGAAACATGGATTTTATCTGAAATATTATTATTATTATTAAAATAACCGCCACCTCTTTTAAACTTGCACACATCTCATTCGACATCGAGTTCTCCTAACAGTAGAATCTGTTTTCACAACGAACACCAACTTAAATTAGAAAGCTTAACCCGACTGTGAATCTTACATCCAAGCAAAATTGGCAGTTAATGTGTTTTACTTAAAACGCGTTGTTGATTTCACTAGAGTGCAAGGAATACGGAATGAGACTTAAAAAGGATTTAATTTTGAACTGACGATGGTAATCCGGAGTAAGGGGATTTAAGAGGCATAAAGTGAGATTGTAGGATAATGTAGTGGTAGTAGTTGTTTTACTCTTTAAGTTTTATATCGCATAATCAGTAGTTCACAAATGTTGCACTTTGCTGCCTTTTATCTTGTGTTGTTTACGTTTAGTTCCAATATAACTGTTAGATGTGTTCGGGAAGGTTGCATGTCTAGTCGTGCTAGCCAGTCTGTTGTGCTTATATTTTTATTTAGGTTTTTGATATTTTTTATTATCCTTAATGTTTTTGCCATCTATGAAAAAAAACGATTCTTCAGTGACGCAAATTGTTGTTTAAAAACCTATTCACAAACAGTTATTTCACACCAAAATGGAATATTTGCCTTTTATATAAGTTTAAACATGTCATTAAACCGAAAAGACAATAGTACCATAACTAAAATAATATCATCCAATTAAATTATAAATCGCATCCGATAAATGTTCAGAACAATCCAATTTCTAATTCAATCATTTGTTACATCAAACCGCTTTGTTAAACTCAGTATTCAAATGAGTCATGTGCAATTCCAATCGTTTTACATTGAAAACTAGATTTCGAATTTTGTTCGTGGAAACAATAATAACTGATCACATTACACGATCAAATTCATAATTTCTGTGCAATAGCAATCTGAATACAACTGAGAGTAAATCGTTTGTAGTTTGGAATTTAAAAGAATCTTTGACCATATGTTGGCCCTCTTTTTTTTTAAGAATGGGAAATCATCAAATGACTTCTTCCGCTCTGGGTGGAGCGGAAGGGCGTGTCAGATTTTTACTGACTAAAACCCATCCGTGTTCCTTCTAAAGCCCTTTGCGTTCCAGGGCCGCGGTGACTCTTTCGAACAAATTCCGCAACCCTGGCAGGCTCTGGCCCTAGCAGGCCCCGTCTTCTCTGCTGACATCTCCTTGAGGCGCGCGTGAAACACAACGCACCATCGACCCGGGCCTGGTGGTGATCGAACAGTGAGCCCCCCAAAGCTCGCCGTCCGCAGGCCCGCCTGGCCGGGGATCGCCCTGCGACTCTCGACGCCCGGGGCGTCTTCTCCAGTAGCGGCGGTTGGGGCGAAGGCCTTGCCTTTCCCTCTCGCGGCCCGCCTACTTCTTCGCTAGCATTACTCTAGTAGCAGTAGTTCGGTTGTTAGTCCAGTTGACAGGACGGCGGACCCTTATTGGTGACCGTGCAAAACTAAAAAAGAATGATGAGACTATGATTTAAATGCATTGACTGCATAACTTAGTTACAGTTAAAGGACAAAATATGTGATTGTACAAACGACATACGTACCTATATGTCATGTGCGAATCTCATCGATACTCGATTGAACACGCAAATCGATTCGGAGTGGAGAGTACTGTAGCATGTCAACAATATCAAGAGCTGTCAATACTATAATCTAGCAAACGTCTTCACGGTCACGTCTTCTGTCGAGCTAACGCATCCATGTTAATATATAGCGGTTATTGAAGATTTGTGGCGTTGCGCGATGCTCTTAATTGTGAGGCAGATTTATGAATGTTTAGCTATTTCTGCCTGAAAAACCCATTTATGAATTGTTGGAAATTACTTCAGTCAATTTGAATACACAATAAGGGTTCCTTGTTAACTACGGAACGGAATGTCAAAATTGGATGCTGGAATGTCGTATAACTATATATTGTGAAGAGGATATGACTGGGCTCCAGGTCTTTGGCAGGCAAGGTAGCCTTTGGAAGCGTCTGGCGAAAACTAAAAGAATTTAAAATAGGAATGTAAAAATATGTTTTGTTTTCTTTTGGCACTCCGGTACCAACGTTATTTGAAGGCAGACGCCTAATATATTTTAAAGTTCAAATCTCAAATATAGTTTTATTTGATAATAATATCATAAGTAGCACTAGCGTGAGTCGCTGGTGCTACATATGGTGGAGGCCCGGTTTTTGCAACCCGCGTGTGCAAGGTGAAATATTGCACGAAAAACCCCCATTATCCAATAAGCATTATCGCGAAGAAGTGCGAGATTTTGATGGCCATGCGATATCGACGCCTGGAAAAGAAAAAGCTAAGTAGTTTTCATTAAATAACAAGCAATATGGCGCAAGTTGTATACTTTACGGGTACGGGTCCCACAAGGTCATTTGACGATTTTTTGACGCAATTTCGCCAGATCGCCGCGATAAATAGATGGCCAGAGAATGACTTGGCTCTCATCATGGGTGCATATTTAGACCAGCTTTAGCGTATTTCAAATATATATAAACAAGACGTCACATTCAAATTTATTTGTGATAGTCCGAAGGCAGAATTCCCGTCGGGAATAGATTATGTAGAGAAATTTTACAAAGCGCGTCAAGAATATAAAGAAGACAGTCGCATTCTTCTACAGACTAGCTGATTACGGCCTACAGTCGGGGATTGCCGATAAAAAAAAATCCATTAAGACATTCTTGAAGGGTATAAATACAAGTTATAAACTAAAATTGGGAACGCGCATATACAGTTGTAAGAGGGCGCCATGGAGGTTAATACCAACTCTGCTTATGGGGCATAGCCTTTCGCAGAGGGTGACTAGTTGTCACCGTTGGTTCAACTGATATTGGTGGCCCACAGTTCTTAGTTGATGTCAGTTAATGTATGTTTGATTTTCTTTGTTATATGATCGCTGGAGTCGGTTCAAGAATTAGGTATATTTTATATTAGTATGACTTTCTTTTTCTCTGACTCGATAGCTTCCGAGGGTTTCAATGTTATAATATTATAAATTATAGATGTAAATCCCATCTGGATGAATGTGAGTTGTCACATTGCTTGTTAAAGTAACCGCGATGTGCCGGAGATTTTCTAGCGGTTTTGCCCCGGAAGGGCTTCGGTATGACTGCGTTGTTAATAAGCACAAATGGTGCATAGTAAATTTTAATAAGATAATAAATCGGAGGCCATGGCGTCAGCTGCTTCTATAGAAGCATACGCACCCCTGTTCATCCACATCCGTTTATAGGTAGGGACGTTTTATTAGGTATAGGTAGGTTACGCTTGACCCTTCCAAAGATTTGGAATATATGATTGCGAGGCATTTCCTCTAATCCTCTATTCGTAGGGGCGTAGCTCATGTTAAGAGGATATCCTTGGCTCCAGGTCTCTGGCAGACAAGGTAGCCTTTGGAAGCGTCTGGCGAAAACTAAAAGAATTTGAAATAGCAATTTAAAAATATGTTTTGTTTTCTTTTGGCTCTCCGGTACCAACGTTCTTTGAAGGCAAACATTTTAAAGTTCAAATCTCAATATATAGTTTTATTTGATAATAATATCATAAGTAGCACTAGCGTGAGTCGCTGGTGCTACAATATGTCACTAATATTATGAATACTAACCTACTATTCTAATTATTCATAGTTTGTATTTTGTTTATTTTCACCACTTGTTGCTTTGCCCTAATAAGGCTCATAATAATTGTACCTACTTAGCTATAAGCCTTTTATGTAACATCAAAAATAATAATATGCAAAAAAAAACAAAAAAAAAATGAAATGTAATAAATGCATGAAAATAAAAATTTTAACATACCGCCTGATTTATTTTTCAGTCCAAAATTTTAAGTTTATATAATATGCAGATGAAAGTTAACTGAACTGAAATGGAAAATTGACCAATATACATAGGCTCTAGGTTATTTTTTAGAAATCTGCACTCATCAATTTAATTTCGTCATTTAACTTATCTGAAGTTTAAAAACGCTTTCTGAAAAATTAACCCTTCCGCGAAAAGTGTTCAAACTTCAGAATTTTCTTGATAGTTGGTTAACTAAATAACGTAGATTGGTACTTTATGAAACTTATCTTATTTTTAAAGCTGAACTCAACTTTTAATACGATGGCTTCTTTTTTGGAATTACCGATGCAGAATGAACAGATACACTGTACAGAAATCAAGACGCATGTAGGTACTTGTGTCACCGTATTGTAAATCTATATTTAGCAAAATAAGTTTTGAGGACAAGCAAACGATACAAAATTGGCTTTATCGACAGAATGATTCCACTAACTGGTAGCTCTGTAAAGGAGACGTGAAGATGACATTTCCTTTCAGTGTGTTAACATTGTGAATTCGGAATAACTTACGGAAATAACAAATCCAGAAATAAACGCTACATAAGAAACAACATTTAAAGGCTTTATTTCAGGATTTGTTATTTCTTTAAATTATATTTGTATCTCGTTTCCACAGAGAACCGCAACTCGGCTTTGTTTAATTATTCCCTTTATATAAGTGGAAAGAATACATAATATTTCATAATTACACTCCTTCTCTTTAAACTTTTCAAATCCAAGATAATAAATACTACAACATCAGAACATTGATATTTAAACGTGAAAATTTATGATAAAAATGCGGCAAACAAGGATAATGCAAGAATATATTTTAGCTTGACTAAGTAAATTTTTGCGTAGCTAAAATATTAACCCTACAGGAAAAGTAATGTCATTGTCAAATCTGTCATTTAAATCCTTGCGAGTTCTCTTAGAATATGTGAGGAAATCAGCTTCCTAATTATTTTCCGATGTGCTGATCCTTTTATTTGTTTTCCTGATATTTCCTGTGTCTAAACTCAAAAACACAATTACCTTAATGGATCGCTAGCTTCAATAATTATGTCTGAGATTATCCGACAATTTTAGCTCGAAGCCAGACTTATACGATTGCGAACGAGTTTAAAGTTCCACAGTTTTGCTCAAAACTTTGTTAAAGATGGTTAAAGTAACTGGGGGAAATAATAGGGCTTAAGTTGAAAGCGGGAAGGGAGATTTTACGACCATTTTCAATTATGGCGTTAGAAAGAATCTTAGGGGAGTAAACAATGGGTATTATGAAAGAGCTTTATAGTAATATTCGATGAATTAGCTTTCAGATGGAGCTTTCGGACCGTTGAAGAATGAGTGATCGATAAAATAAAGTTTTATTTATTTAATCTTAATTTATAAGTATAAACGGTATATCAGTGGACTTAAAGCAATGCAAAAATGCAAACAAGGCATTCTCTTTCAGTCAAAGTTTGGGTTAAAAAGACTACTACTGTTCAACAAGTAAATAATATTTAAAATAAAAAAAAATTTTTTTCGTTGAATGACCTGATTTTTAGTCATGATATTATTTTATTGAATTTGATTTTCCGCGACCCGACCGTATTGGTGAAGATGACGATGGTAATGCCAATATAATGCACTACTGACGAGCGCTTTGAGGGATGCGGTCCAGAGTAGAGAGCCTATACCTTAAAAGGAAATTGCGCAGAGTAAAAACTCATGGCATATTAAACAGAATGAGATTCTCTTGTAGATACTTTATTATTAAGCCTTTACATTTCCGTGACTACATCATCTCAGATATAAATAAATCGTCGGAAAAGTCATAGCACAAAATCAGAATCTCCAATAATCACGGCTGAAGGAACTGAGGCATTAAACTGAAACGCTCGTCTCTTATCACTTGTCACATTGTTAACGCTTGGTTGAAGTTTAGAACTTTAACGCGTCATTAGCCAGAGCTATGATAGAAAAGAATTAATGGTTTCCGATGGGTAGGTACCTCTCTTTTTAATAATATTTCATGTAATCGAATGGCCTTTTTCTTTTAAGGAGTTTGGAAAATGGAATGGTTTTTTCGTTTTAAGAAAACAGAATGAAAATCTCGAAATGTAAATACCTACTAAGGTACAATATATATTTTTGAATATTAATTAATTGTTTATTATAACGTGGTAAATATATTATTTACCTTAGAAAAAATGTAAAAAGTGTGTATATGGTATGCGATTAGAAACAACTTAGCTCGTGGTCTGCAACCGGAATAAAGGTAAACACTACTGCCATGACAGATTTCTAAGACAAATTATCTGTGTCCCAATTTAAGCAGTACCATTCCTATAATTTCTTAACGGTAAAGTGACAATATCCTTTACAAAGTCAAGAGACGGATATTGAAAGATATTTATGAAAAGACTCCCACGAGTGGCGGTCCTTGCATCATTTGATCGACGGAGCGACGTCTGCCTGCAGCCCTACCACTCTTTGACCTACAGACTGGCTGAAATACTATACTACTATAGGACTTGCTAGTATCTTTCTGCCTGTAGTCCAGCATTAGAGCGCTATAACGGAAAGTTGTCTCTTTTCGCCTGGCGCGGATCTCCGAGGAGTTGCTCACGTATCTATCTTTGTATTATGTTTATGTTTTAATGTGGCGCTAGTTTTAACCTAGCAATAACGTAGTAACTTTTGTATCTTAAATTTTCATGGACTAAAACTTAACCTCACGTCATTAAGGACTCCTTTTCACCCGAATGCTTAATCAAACTTTATTAGAAGCTACTTTTGGGAGTCTATCATAGTCCCTCCTATCAAATGGACTACTTTTCTTACGAAACTAAAAAATCTTTCCCCACTATATGACATACACGCTTACTCTCGGAGTCTTCAATACTTGATTGAATATGTATTCGTAAATTAAATTGTGAAGAAAAAAAGGTACAAGAAAACGATCAAAAATACTTCAAACTTGCAATCATTTATTTTAACGATCATCAACATGTGAAAACGCCTGGCAGACGCAGCAGGTTCCGGGCTACATTTTTTTTATATTTTTTTAAATTCAATTTTTTTATGCAATAGTACCTACATATTTTAATTAAAAGGCGAGAATTACAACACAAGTTTTTATGACTGATTTAACATTGGCATCAAGCTTACTTTGTACCTAGACATACACACATAAATAAATCAACGCTGACCTCGAAAAAATGCGATCCTACAATGCTCTACAAGTGCCTTGCAAGTCAAGAATGAACAGGTAACTTCTAGGTTAGCGTGCTTCATCGTCGACCACATCTCATAGCTTTCCATCAGGTGAGAATGTGGTCATCCTTACCAAAAAGATAACCATCCAACCTCCACCACCAACCAACAACCACCATCAACCACCAACTTACCACCATTGCTTTTTTTATTTACCCATGTTTTTTCTGTGACAGTAAACAGATTTTCTTTCATTTATTTTACAGACACGAGTGAAATCCCCAGTTATTAACGACAAGAATAATGCTACATAGATCATGTGCTGTGGAACCCAAAAATTACACATTGATAAAAGAGGCCCATTAGTAGAAGAAAGAAAAAGAGTTTATTTGCGCCAAGCATGAAGCATACCAAACAAGAAAAAATAGAATAGTTATTACACCGCGCAATTATAGTGGCTTCTTTGTCCCGGACAATGTTACTGCCGGGAGACAGAGCCATAGGTTTTTTATTTGCTTCCGTGTCCCCATGAATCGCTCTCTAGCCACACTTAAAATTTTCTTGGATTCTAATCCAATAAGTGATTTGTTTAGGGATGGTGGCATCTTTGTCCCGGACAATGTTACTGCCGGGAGACAGAGCCATAGGTTTTTTATTTGCTTCCGTGTCCCCATGAATCGCTCTCTAGCCACACTTAAAATTTTCTTGGATTCTAATCCAATAAGTGATTTGTTTAGGGATGGTGGCTTCTTTGTCCCGGACAATGTTACTGCCGGGAGACAGAGCCATAGGTTTTTTATTTGCTTCCGTGTCCCCATGAATCGCTCTCTAGCCACACTTAAAATTTTCTTGGATTCTAATCCAATAAGTGATTTGTTTAGGGATGGGTAGTCGAAAAAACAAAATCAAAAGTCATTTATTCAAAGAAGGCTCTAAATCAGCGTCCTCCAAAAACGCTTGTACGTCACCACTTCTTAGTGTTATCGCCGGGAAGATTGTAGTGGTGCAACGAACTCCCCAAAACAGCATTCAATATGTTAAGGATGTTATTGAATAGATGGAATATTAACTTAAATTCTGAAAAAGAGATTACTGTAAGTATACTCGTAGCTTAATAGAGCTTTTAACAATATTCTGCGCTAAGATATCATTTCCAAAATAAAATCTAACAGGCTTACGCGGTAAGACAGTTCGGTAGATATTTCTGTACACATATTTTTACCTCTTCACATAAAAACAAAATATCTCCGATAGTCTTTTAAGGGACAATTTATGCAATGTATTTCATACCTCAGATTATCCGAATCTTCTCAAATATTCAAGCTTACACCAAATGCCTCTAAATATTCAGAGAGAGAGAGTATCGTGTTATTTATAAAATAACGTTGCCAGTGTTATTTATAAAAATAACATTGCCAGTATTATTTTATGAAATAACATAAGAATTTGAGGACAGATCAAGCATAATTTATTTCTAATGTAATTTTGACTTTAAACTCTTTAGCTCTTATTCAGTTTTGATGTCATCATAGTGTCACGTCACGTGAAATAAATAAATAAAAACAATATGTTTGCAAATAATTAAAAGAACGAGGATTTTTATTATTCTCCTTCTTTTAAAAGTAGCTTGTAATGGACTTAACTATGTAGACATGATATACTGACAGTTCATCACAGTTATCGGTTAAACGCATAGGAAAGATTCAATTCCGTCACCTTTTTAGTCCAAACTTCGGTCCAAACAATATTCACTATGCTAACCCAATCATTTTATCTGCGAGCGACAATGTCGTATTTACCTGCTCCACACTTCCCTGTATTATAAGTAGACTACCGCCCCCTGGAGGGACTTAGGGTGTTAAGGTAAAGCGATTTATGTAGTTCCCTTAAAGGGACGTCACCGCTTCAAAACAATTCCCGAGATTTGGATACAGGTTTATTAAAGTTTATGTCTGTTAAGGAATTTTGGGGATCGAGAAGATTTTGGTTCAAATATAAAGTAGTAAGGGGTGTCTCATGAGGTTTCGTCCAAAAGTATTTGTTGTAGCAGTAGGTACGACATTATGGATTCATATGTTATGAATGTGTCATTCTGTTTGTCTTGTTGTTTCACGACTTAACGCTAAACGAATTTGGGGACGCTTGGTGCTTTTTATGCCGGTAGAAACTAGTTTACTATAAAGAATTCACCGCCGGAAGGTAGCTTATTGGTGACTTTCTTTTCAAAGATCACAACCTGCTTGCACGTACATATGATCACATGTATGTAAACGGTACAGAAAGAGTGTGTAAGGAACGATGTAGGTAGTGTTCTGAAGTTCAGCTGACCCCCGCATAGGGAAAATGAGTTAAATAAGTAACTAATTAAAGAGTTAAGCAAAACCAAACCTCAATAAAGATTACAAGATTTTTGTTATAATCCTTAATCCTTGTTGTTACTGTTGATTTCAATTAAAACGATTTCAACGAAATTTATTCCTATTTTTTACGTACATATGAGAGACAGAGCAAGAGCGAGCATAAGCAAGACTTAAATCAAATCGTACTAAACTGTTCTCTGTATGCTTTTTTTTGTTATTCATTTCTTTTAATATGCAGTTTCTCTATGTAGGTACTATCTTCACCTTATTACAGTGATAAGAAATTGAAGTACTTAGTACCTCCGTGGGCGTTCCACCCTTACCTACCTACCCCTTTATTAATTTGCTGAGAGTTCAAAGCAAGTTTGAAGAGTTCACTGCTAGGTTTCAGTTGCTTACGTAGTTTTTCTATATCTTTATTCAAAAGGTAAGATACCTTCTTATAATTAAAGATTTGTGATACAAATAAACTTACATAAACTAAAATTCCCACATGAGACTATTAGTATAGAACTTAAATCGTGTCACTGAGTTAAATATTCGGAAAAACATTTTGCTGACTAAGAAAACAGAAAAGATCAGAAACAAGGCTGATGATGCATGCCGTGCCTGTGGCAACAGCATGATGCTATGCCATGGGCAGACTTGTCTAAAATAAAAAAATAAAACTTAGACCAAAATCACAGTCAACGACTCCTCAATCACGAAACCTGCCGTCATTATTCGCACTCAAAGCGAAGAGAAACCATCAAAAAACGTGAAAACCGACCCTTACTCTAAGTCCATCAATAAGACGCACAAAAGAGTATCTTAAACGAACTTTAAGATTAACAATGTCGAGCGGGGTTCGAAGCCGGAGCGATTGATTACAATTCACACATCATTAGGCACCCACCGGCGGGTAAGGCGCTTGATACATTACCGGGCTATCTCTTTTAAGGGGACTGACATGTGGAAGTGTAAGCAGAAGTATTAGTTTTTCTTTGTTGTATTTTTTAAAACCTTTGAAATGATATTTGCTGAGGCAGGAGAAGGGCCGGCTACCGAGAGGCTTGGGAACTAGAGGCCAAGATAGACAGTCTATGAACGAGAACGTCATGCGCGCTTGCGCATGCGCATGTTACGGGTCTACAGGGGTGTTTTTTGCGTATTTTAGCGGCGCAGTGTATTTAAGTGTAAAGTGTGTAAAGTTCATGGTTTTAAAAGATATTTTTGCTACGTTTTGATGTTATCAGCAAGTATTGTAATATTGTATAGGCTTACGCTTAACTTTGACGACAATAGCAATGCCGTACAATATGCTAGTTAACTTGCCACATCACTGGATCTCTTAGTGATATGCCCCCACTGTTCCCAAGTACGATTTTTTAATGGTTAACGAGGCTTGAAGGTACATGTGGGCAAGAAACACAAACTCCACAGTACACCTGATTCACCACCTCAACACTTTTGGAAAACCCTGGCAAAATTAATATCAACAACAGTTTTAAAAAGAGTTCCTCGTGGTGCGAGACCATCCGTGGCTTCGAGCTTAACGCGTTGTGTCCGCTTCGGCGTCCGAGGGAAAACACCAAGTTGTTGGGGAGTAACTGCTCACCTTCCCCTTCAGGATTTTACATGTGCAAAAAATCCGCAACTAAGAAAACGCTAACAGCGGAAATTAAAGATAACTGCAATATTTGGGCCCACACTTCCCTCAAAGAGGCTTATTGCACCATGTAGAATCTAAACTGGGTAAGGGTTTTATCAGGGGTGCAGCTAGCGTCGACACTTAAGACTCTGGAGAGTAAACACCCCGCCCGGCAGATGATCTCACCTTCCCCGAAACCCCGATCCAGAAACAAACTCACTTGTTATTCCTTTCAGAGTGACTCCGCCGGTGGCCAGCAGGCCGGGGATGGCGGTGATTCTCTTTTGAAGGAGCTGACGGCCCTCATCGTGATGTTCTCCGGCATGTGAACGAAGCCATCACTGATATTTTATACGGAGCAAACCTATGTGTCCTGCGCAAAAAGAATGGCGGCATTCGTCCCATTGCCGCAAAGTCTACCTACAGACGTGTCACCCTAGGAGGTGATGTAGACACAGTCCTTAAAGATATAATTTTTATGGATAAATTTAGTTCTATACCTTTCAAAATGCGAAATTTACCGCAAACCACTGACAGACAGACTACCTTATCAAAATTTAACACCATAGCACCGAATATCTAGATCACTGTTATAAATTTTCTTCACCTCTTAGGCTCCCCAATTTTTGATGAATCCTATTCAACATTCATTGAGTAATACAAAATTTTAATGGTGTTGATGCATTCGCATGGGTGGCCTCGGCGTCCGCAAAATTGTAACTATAAGTTTACCGGCCTTCCTCCTCTCCATGGTCCACAGTACTGAAACTTTAACCAGGAATATTTTATCATCCTCACTGGTTGATTGTGAATTACCGTATTTGACTTGGAAAATGGCTTGTCCCAACACGGAGTTGTCCTCCCAGAGACGATGGCATGCTCTGCAGTATTTTACGGAATAACCTGATTCACACATTGCCTCCCAAGCAGCACGCAAGAGTTGCCGACATCAAATATACAGCACTAATAGAACTTAGAGTTCTATTGGTGACCCATAAAGGTGTCAAGAAAAGATTATTTACTTTTAAACCGTTTTTATACAGCTAAAGCTGTACTAAGTTTTTATAAAATACTCCGTGTCAACTTAAGGCTTTAAAACAGAATATTTGAACTCCACTTTAAAACTCTAAGCATTTTTTGACACTTCAATCTAATGTAATCCTTCAAGCTGCATAGAGGCTGTATTTTGCATGTGATCACTTACTTACTACAGCTATAAGTTTTAAAATGGTATCACTTTATACTTGTTTCTGTATAATGGTATATTAAAACTCCTTTCTAAAGCTTATTATTAATGCGTAACTGTACACTCTTGTCAGTGTAATAGTTTTTTAACTTCTGTCAAATATGATTTTATAGAACTATAATAATAAATGAATTCTGTAATACAGCTATAATAAAAATATTCTATTATAACGGCTATTAAAGGGTAAAAGCTGTGTAATGGAATCCAGAAAGTGCGTAGTAAAACCACGGAATCTATAATACTCTCCAGATGTCTTTTACGCTGTATAAAATCTGTCGCCATTTTCGAACAAATAACAACAAAAGAAAATATGACTTCTTACATTATTATGAGTATTGCTGAAGTTATAGTTATGATTTTCAGATAAATAAATCATAAGTGGTACCTGTTCTATAGTATTATTTAACAATCTTATGATTCTAACCTCAAAAGCATGAACTTAGTTACTTGTTTTGGTAATATTCATCGTGATTTTTTCAGTATTTCGCGGGCGCGTGAATATTTTTCCACAAAACCATGCACTATTTCACAGTAAAAGTGAATCGGCACGTTGAATCTACACCTATCATTACCTAAAGTCCAACATTTATTCTTGACTTATAACTTCACAGTATCTAAATTGGCGGCCCACCATTATCATCATAACTAAAAAGAATAAGCGGTTGTTTCATAAATTTCACATTGTAATTCTCATAAGAAACCTATGAAGAACTATTATCTTTTTAAGAAACTTATAAGAGAATAACTATACGCCTATGGTTTTCTTCAACAACATACTACAGCTCTTCTCCAGCTATAGTACAGCCTATTTTTTAGCTATACAGCTACTATACAGCTATAATAACGCATTAGGCTGTATAACAATGGGCCCAATTTTTACTTATAGAGGTTGTATAAGCGCTTATACAGCCCTTGTACAGCCTCACTATACAGCCTGTGGCATACAAATAAACTAAAATACAGCTTCTATACAGCCTGTCGTGCTACTTGGGCTGGTACTGCTGAGTGCGCGCATCTACTGGAATGGGAGTCGGGTTTGTGGCTTCGAGCATTCCCGACACCATAGGCACTACGATGGATGACGCATCGGCTCGCTATCTGTCTTCGCTTAGGCGCATCTTGTGATGCTCCGCATCTGTGTCACTGCGTAGTAGCTGTCGACAGTCTCGGGCACCATGGCGTTTCCTGCTGCAAGAGCGCAGGCTGCACAGTACAGCACGCCAGCATGAATTATATTATTCGTCGGGCTCTTGTCACCGCCGGCGTACCTGTCGTATTAGAACCTAGCGGCTTGGTACGTGACGATGGGAAGAGACTAAATGGTATGACGTTGATGCCGTGGAAGGTGGTTAGGCCTCTGGTGTGGAACGCAACATGTGTCGACACCCTGGAGCCATCACATGTTCTCAGTACGGCGGGCTGTGCCGGCCCTGCCACTGCGGCTGCTGAGGCCCTCAAGCGACACAAAGCCAAGTAAAACAGTTTTGAGCCGTTTGGGGTCAAAACGCTTGGGTCGTGGGGTCTGATTGCGCGTCTCCTTTTCTAGGATACTGCTCGGCGGCTGATCGACACTTTGCGTGACCAGAGGGCTGGCTCGTTTCGTCGTCGTTTGCCCAAAGAATTAGCATTGATTCAACATGGCAATCATGCTGCCAGTCTTCTGGGAACTTTCTCTGATGTTAGCAATGCGGAGGAATACTTCGACGCCTAAGTGTTTTTTGTTTTTATATAAGTGGGTTTATTTTTAAAGTGTGCGTGGATGGCCGTGGCTATCAGTTACGGTTTAGGTGTGTAGGTTTAATTAGAGGTAAAAGTAATTTGTTAAAAATTTGCCATGTGTTCTTTCCAGAATTTGATCCTTAGTAGCGACACTTTCGGATGGTGTAATAATACAGCGTGTTTTATTTTTCAAAATTAAACGGTTCGAGTCCTGGCTAGGAAAACCAATTTTTCAAAATGCAGTTTTAGTTTTCATCAAAATCGGGCTCGATACTCCTATACCTACCTACCTACCTACTCGATACCTACGATGTTTTTTGATATTCCTCAATAGTTTCGGATTTGGCCATCCACGCACACTTTAAACATTTACCATGTATATAGTTAAGTTTAGTACATGGGAATAGTTTTAAGTTGCATTTTTTGTTAAATATTTTTAATTGCGTATGAATTTGGTAAGAAGTAAACAAATTATTTGACATTCCAACAATATCAGCAACAAAACTAGTTTGACCAACAGAACCTTGATTTACTGCCTTTCTCTTCACATTACATAAGTGCAAAAGATACAGAAAAGAGGTGGAATAATTCTTTACGAAAAAAGCTTCCCAATGATTGAATCTGTTTTATGGTTTACTCAGGTAAATGCACCGCTGAAGTGTTTTGTGTAGAAAAAGGAAGTCATCACACTTATGTTACAAAAGAGGTAAACGGACTAAAAGGATAATGATGGGAAAATGTTTGTAGCTGGTGTGATTTATATTACGCTCGCACCCTTTCTGGAGTGAAAATAACACGTAGAAAAACTTCATTCGCTTCTTTAAGCAAACTATCGTTATCCATATTTTGATGGAAAAATATGGGGGCCAGTTTTACAACAGACGAGTTTTCAAAGAAATTGTTACCACGTAATCTAAATGAAAACGACATAACTATCAAGGTATGACTCTAATAAGAACATCTATGACCAGAAAAATGTTTTCCAGGCGTGTCTTTGATAGATACCTACTTCTATCAAACCACGATAAGTACGAGTATGTAAAAATACATCCAAACCACACAAGCAATCAAAAAGAAATGTTTAGTATAATATCGTTCGCATAACTCGGCAAATTGTGGGATCCGTTTATTTTTTCCTTACTAAATATCTTAACAGGTTAGGTTTATCAAATCTTGACAGCAAAAAGTCAAAGAAAAACCAAGGTTTTTTTCAAGTTAATTTTCATAAGGTACGAGACGAGACGGTTTGCAGATGTCGCTACCGTGTATAATATTACCTCCGTTGTTTTTACCAAAAAAATAAAGAAATTCTTTAACGCTTCATAAAACAGATTAGGTAAGCACAATCGTTCGTATACGTCGTTATGTTCTATGGTTTTTCGATAGCTATAAAATAAAAACGTTTCTCTTCACAACCCCATCAGCCGTTGTATCCATTGTATGGTATCCAGGAAATGCATAGTAATAGCTTTATTACACGAATGGGGCTGTTCAATGTTGTAAAGTATTTACTTGTCGTGTTAAGGTGTTGGGGTACAATAATGTGTAGCACATGTATGTAGTTAGAGTAGACAGTGCTTGGGCTTGCTTCGGAGCGTGATTGAAATATTATTATGTATGCATTTATGTGATGTATTGGCCGAGTTGATGTCAACAATCAGTAAAATCGAGAACTAAATCCTTTTTTAAATCGGTTGAGTTGAGTTGATAAAAGATTGGTTAAGTACTCGTATATGTTATAATAGGTAATTGGAGAGTATATCCCAGCGTTAACTGTGTTCGGTTTGCATGTCTAAATTAATGTGTTTAGTGCAGTTTGTATTAAAAGCCCACAATAGCATTAAAAAAAAAACTATACCAATTTGTTACTAATAATAGTACTAATAATAAGTAGTACTGCGGTGCGATTCTGTAAACATCTCACCGTGAAAACTTAGGTGAAGTTATTGAACATGAAACGAGTTGTCAGTTCATACGAACAAGATGGAATGACAGTTCACTTCATGCTCACTCCACTTTATTTGAGGACGGGAAACCATCAAAAGACTACTTCCGCTCTGGGTAGAGCGGAAGGGCGTGTTAGTCTCTTACTGACTAGAACCCATCCGTGTTCCTCCTGCGTTCCAGGAGGAACAGAGACTCTTTCGAACAAATTCCGCAACCCTGGCAGGCTCTGGCTCGAGCGGTCCCCGTCTCCTATGCTGACATCTCTTTGAGGCGTGCGTGACACACAACGTGCCATCGACCCGGGCCTGTTCGTGATCGGACAGCGAACCACCCGACGCTCGTCGTCCGCAGGCCCGCGCCTACCGGTGGCCGGGGATCGCCCTGCGACTCCCGAGGCCCGGGACGTCTTCTATAGCGGCGGTTGGGGCGAAGGCCTTGTCTCTCCCTCGCGCGGCCCGCCTCCTCCTTCGCTAGCATTACTGCTTCGTAGACCGCTTCCCAAGGTGCTCACTCCAGTTAAGATTTCCCGGTGTGATGTTGACAGAATACGACTGGCTGGTATACAAATACTCACGTACTATGAAGCAGTACAAATGTCATTAAGTGTCGGTCATAAAGTTCAACTATGCACAACTGCTAATAGGATTCCCGGCACTAATACACGGAGGTTTAACTGCTTGGTTTAAATTATATAGTTTTATTGTAAGCCGCCCACAAGTTAGTAGATATATTCCAATGAAGAATGTTACTATTGCATTAATCCTATAAAAAAATTATTTGCATTAAAATTGTTTAGTTTCACGACTTTTTTCTGGTAAAGGAAATGAGTGTACGTTACATTTTTAGTAATCTATTGTAACCTCATTCATCAAAATCGGTTTGGTATTGTAGGCGCTATATACTTTTCTTTTGGCTGTGCCGTAGCCGAGACAAAATATAAACATGCTCTATTGTCACTATTACGTTTAGAAAAATGCAAATGTACTAATAAATATAACGCTCTAACTAACGCTAACGTTTCTGACTGTTGAAACAAATAAACTATTTAAACAGCTAAAATCAACAGCAAGCAGTGGATAACTATCCTAATCAAAATGCTACTTATTTATTTTTAATCCCAATAAAGTTCTTTCTAATACGAAACAATATACTAAAGATAAACATTCAAAAACACAGACTGACTACAAAAAATACCCAGTTTGTTGTTGTAAAATATTTAAAAGGGTGTTTAATAAAATAGTAGCAGAGAAACAACGCCCGCAACTTTAGAGGATCGTGAAAACGATATTTTCTAAACACACAACCAGTATAAGGTTTTAAACGAAGTTGAAAGTACAGCAAGAATGCTAGTTAACCTTACGTTTTTCCAAAGAGTTTTTATGGCGTAGATTTCCTTTTACCATCTACATATTAATTGGAGATGAGTGGTTGGTTTATTATAGCTATAGATGGATATTGCTATAATTAAAGTCGAAAGGACATTCACACTAAGATTTTTCTACTAAAGAACTTTATAAAATATACGAGACACCAATGGATGCGACACGCACAGGAACAGCCGATGTGGCGACGCTCGGGGGAGGCCCATGTCTAGCACATCGGCCTTTCGGCTTCTTTATTTATACAATCAGAAATTAAATTACTGCTGTTGTAATTATAAATTAAATTACTGAACAAAAGGTTAGATAGTAAGTGTAGAATATAAGTGGTCTCCAATAGCTTACCACTAAACTCGATCCAAGATGCAACTGCATATACCAAATATTATTATTTTGTTCTAAACTACACTTCTTTAATTTGCCTTAGTTATGCTACTGCACTACAGAGGTGGCTAACCTGTAAATATCTGCATCTACACTGAGTAGCGAAACGTTTCGAATAAAAACTTGTTCACCTCTCATTTCATTCGAAGCGCTTTGAATAAAAACGTGTATACCTCTCATTTTATTAAGTCGCTATGCGAATTCAGTACGTTTTACTGAGTAAATGAATTTCTGTGTCTTTATCTTATGCTCGCAATTGTTTTAGCTGCTAAAAATATGTTTTACTAGTTTTTTATGCATAATAACGAAACGAAAGTGGTAAGGTAGCCACTACTTTGCTTGAATTTTGGATGATATTCTTTTATCGTAAAATTCTTGGGATTTACTCGCATTTTAATTTATTTTGAGATTTACCATTTCCTGATATTCATTTTAAGAAGAAAAATTTCGTTTAAAAAGATTTTTTCATTTTAAACGCGCAGTACAAAAAAACCCGCCAAACAGATTCCACAGTCAAAGGGGCGTTCAGCTTGGTTTAGTTGTTTTGCATTATCATATCACAGAGACAAGGATAGCCGTTGTTCTCTCTAATGCTGATCTAGGTGTAGGTTATAAGAAATGTTTTTGAAAACAGTAAATGCAGTGTACATTTTTCAAAACAACTTTTACGACAATTTGCGAGTGTAATGTTTAATATTTCACTGGAACTGCACTGCAGTTACAATTGTTCTTATTTTTTTTAATGATTTTTATACCTCTAAATGATGTCCACTATCTAGAACATAACCAGAATGCTAAAGTGTAGTCTATAATCTCTCGAAATCATTCCGAAAAATTGTGAACCGACATTTTGGCGACCAGTCAGTGTACGGTTCTACAATTTATTGGATTTTTTGCCAAGCCAAGTAGCGGAACAAGGGGAACACGGAGCTTAGGGACACAGAGAGGTTAGGTTCGAATAATATGACGGGAGCTAGAGTGAGCAAGCAGTCGTTACTTGCTATTCTATTATAATTTCTCGGAATGACTTCGAGAGATTATAGACCTATCAAATTTTGATGCGTAAAAAAGTATTCCAAATGTTCAGTTGACAATTTATCGAGACTACAATCTCTCAAAATTTATTTATTTATTCATCAGCTTAGGCTATTTAAACACGTGATTTTGAAAAAAAAGGAGGCGGTGAGGGCTATATCACCTCCCGATAACAACCTATAAAAATAGTACCCCACCTACCAACATAAAAAAATGTTCAAACCAAGGCTTTTAGTATATCTATTTACCTGTGACTTTTACTTCTATTATATCCCAAAAGCAATGGAAAAGCGAACCCTTTTTATCGATCGCAAACGTCAGCGTTGAAAAGTCAAAAGGAATAAGTCGTTATAAAGAAAAGTCAAAAGGAGTATGTTGTTATAAAGCTTGTATTTCGTTGCGGCGGCAAGCGAGCGTTCGATGTCAGATTGTGTAGCACAGTGCAGTCGCAACGACTCCTGACAACCGCCTGAGGCAATACTTTTGTGTTTCTTCTGTCTTTAGAGGTGCTAGCTATTGGAACAACAAACATTTATATCTACAAAGACAATCCTTCCTTTGTTATCGAGACTCAATTCTGTTTTAATCGCGGATAAAGTTTTCGCTAACAGCTTCCCACCTTTTATTTGAAGAGATTTTATTCGTTACAATTTGTCGCGTTGAATGTAGATCTTAGTCCATTAACACCTATATATATGTAAGTCTATAACATCATCGCATTCAGGTGAGTTCAATTCCGTTGGAGTTTCTTGTCCATTCTTCTCCATAAGAATCTACCTTTCCGAATGGACAGTAGTCACTTTATTAATTTTATACTATTATTTTACGTAACTGTAAATGATGACGTTCAAAAGTTCCGTTTAATGGCCTACTTGAAATAAACGCTTTGACTTTGACTTTGTTGCTATCAAAATTCGAACTTCTAGTAATCCGAAACGGTGAATTAGGTATAATCTACTCCGTACAAACCCCTACATAGTTTTCTGGTTGCACTTTGATTAGAAGAACACACCCACACATGCCACGTCACTTGTTAAAAAAAAAACAAACAATCAAGAGTAATGCATTTCAGGTCACACATATCACTTCTTTCAATGCACCGAACTGAAAGCAACGCTCCCTCCCTCTCCCTGACGCTGGAGCAACACATTTTACATAATATATTTTAATATTATCCTAGGAGAAAATGAAATGATGAAGATAAGTGCAGTGTCGTGTACTTGTATGTGATAATGCTTAGTTACCCCTCGGGCAAAGGGGATGCCGAAACTGAAATGGTTTTGCTGACAGACATATTTTGTGCACGGGGGATTTAGTCTGTTCGACTGTTTCCTTCGCAACTGACGACGTCACCCCATTGGATAATGCTTTAAGTTCTTTTAAAATTGAAAAAATAAACAAAAAGCATGCATTCAATTATTTCATAAATACAACTAGGCCAACGAAACAATTGAAAAATAATGTCATGCATTTTAAAACCGTTTTGAATAAAATGCAGAATATTTATTATATTAATTTATTTGCCAAAACAAGCGGCAACATGCAAGTGTGTGAATAAAATGAATACATTTAAAGGCGTTCCGGGTTATAAAGCTTGCTATAAATTTGTATTTTTTTATTGCTAGCCCAAGTTTGTTTTGACGTAAGTACCTGCGCAGTGCTAAGTTTAAAGTTTATCTGTAACTAACCCGTCTAAAACGTTACCTTGGCTATTATTACTTAGAACTATCCCACCAAAGATCCCAAAACAGTAATTAAGTGCCATTACAAGATTACAAGTCCCCACACAGTGTCATGATGACCATAGAGTAACCAAACGAGCTAAGTTACTAACTGCCTAACTTATGACACCTGTGCCAAGATAAAGTTTTGATTGAACATTCACATCTTGGGAGGATAATTAAATAGTTGGGTAACCCTCTTAGGTATCTAGCCTCAGTTGATATTGTGGCAAGGTACTTTTTCGGTGCATTTTTGCAAATTGTAGAGTATTTTTTTGTTTTATTTTGAATTACCTAGTTTTAATTATGCTTTCATTTTTATACCATCCTATCGATTCAAGCATATGGCAACTTTGACCCCCAATAAACAGGCAAATGTCTAGTTCGGGGGTCACAAACGGTTTCATTCCATCAATTTTGAAACCTGAAAGTTAGAGTAAATACCTACTTATCTAGGTAAATTATAAAGATTGTAATTATTTTTATATTATTAATTTACGTTTCAAAAGAGTGTTGAAGTCATGTAAATGTAAAATCTAATGACGTTCATGAATTCACGATGCAACCCACACACATAATGTGGGGTTATTATGATCACTATTGATGGTGAAGTCAAACCAATATAGTAAAGATCGTAATTACTTATTCATTTTTCATAAACTATCTACACCCTTCAGAGGGATCGGAGGGGCTGTTTAAGTCAGAGGAAAGTACAAAATCCACGCGGACGAAGTACTAGTAGTATAATAATAATAAGTATAGATTAAGGAGCGCTTAACATACAACCCTTTGAGTGCGAGTTAATACAAATGTAACTGAATACATTTAGAGTATCGTGTTATAGAGTAATTATTATTGAGTGTTCACCTGCAATCCTGGACTTCTCTGAAGGAGATCATCAATTCAGTGCATCGTGTTATGGAATAGTGTGGACATCACCTGCATTACTAGAGTTACAAAAAAACAGTTGAATCAAGCACCGCGCATCACATCGGTAAATATAGCTATTTGCTTTTCACTGTGCAGAACCGATGGGTGTTTGTTTTCTCGGGCCCTTTCTGACTGACAAAGCTACAGAGGAGTAGATATTTGAAAGAAAAAAAAGTAAGAAAGAGTTTACTTGAGACAGATATTGAATATATCGTGTGATGTAAGTTACCTCATTTTGTATTTTACTTTATAAATAACTAGCTTTTGCCCGCGACTTCGTATGCGCATATCCCGTTTTTTCCCGTTCCCGTAAGAATTTCCCTCTGTAAGTATAGTCTATAGTCTTCCTCATAAATGTGGCTATCACATACAACTATAAATAAATATATTCTTTATATATTTATTTATAGTTGTATGTGAGTTTTCTAAATCCGGCTAGCAGCTCCAGAGATAAACGCTTTCAAAAAAACAAACAAACTCTTCAGCTTATAATATTATAGTATAGATTTCTGTTTTACCTAACTACGCTCATACAGTGTATATGTCCGAAGGTTTGTATCAGAACCCTTTTATATGTCACCGTTTAAATAACCGTTGTGTAAACATTTTAAAGCTAGATAAAACAACAATTATATATAAATGATACCAGAGGATGGGCAGCAGCCCATCCTCTGGTGAGTACCTTAGTCGCCTCTTACGACAACCCGGGAACTGATGGGATGGTACTATTTTTTGAAGTCCGACACCATAGGATTTTATAATTAACCAGGTCAAACGCCTTGTAAAGGTCCAAAAATGCAGCGTACACCGGAATATTTCTGTCGGTATAGTACTTAACCGTGTGCTTGAGCGCCAGAACAGCAGTTTCCGTGGACAATCCAGCTCTGAAACCAAACTTTGAATCATGTGGATTGAGCTGCCCAGACACCCTACATTCAAGCACACCGTCAATAACTTTAGCCGCTATAGTGACCAAATAATAATAATAATAATCTGTGGCTCGACTGTCAACTAAGTGACACGAATTTTTCACGTCCAATTTTATCAATTTTATATACCCAGAAATTAGTAATTAAATCAAAACAAAATGGAAATAACAAGGAAAAAAAAAGCAACAAAAACTGTAATACTATATATATACCTACAATGAAGAAACTAAAAAAAAAAATATGTTGACAAGAGCCGCTGCTCAACGAGCACGCCTACCACCTCCGGCCTCATCGCTCAGCTCCGCTTCGCCGCCGCCGGAACCCAGCCCCACCGTGAGTGCTGTGATACCGGCCGTGGCAGTTGCGTCGAGCTCAAGTGATGAGTACTTCTCGCCGCCCACGTCGCCACTACCTGCACGTCGACGAAGAGGACGCCGGCGATGGCTTAGGACCTCGAGGCCCGCCGGCCTCTGATAGGGTCCCAGCTTCCGATGGAAGTGTGCAGCGCATGCGATGGTGCAAGCCATTAATGAAAACGTCATGCGCTCATACTATGGGGCTAAAGAGGGGGGAAATAACCTGACTGTGTACCGTGGTCGGATGCTCTCTCTGTTTCAGGTGCTTGGGCCATCGGATCAGGTGCGGGTCATCCAGCGTAACCGTATGTTGGATGACGCCGTACTTGATAGACTGCGTCTGGAATCACGGAATGGCCGCGTCTCAGCTGCTTCACCACCGGCCGCGGTGCAAATACAATCTAGTGTTTCACCGCGACCCCACAACGTTGGTGAAGATGATGATGATGGGGCTATATCCGTGAGTACCCAATGCAATGAGCGATTGAGGAGCACTTTGGAGGATGCTTTCCGAGAATATCGCTCCACACCGCCTGAGCTTAGGCCCCGTCTACCTCGCTTGCCCGTGCATAATAAAAATAGGGCGCTGGTGTGTGCTCTAGATTCGCAGCTAACAAATTGTTTTGATAGCAGCGTAGACCTCGCCGATACCCACTCGATCTTGTACTGTGCGGCTGCAGCGGCATGTCGTGTAGCTCATGTCAAATTTCTCAACAGTGACAGAGCTACACGACCAGCTGTACCAGCTTGGCAGTGCAGGATCGAGCGTCGTATCGGTGAGGCTAGAGCACTCATCGGCAAACTTATCTGCTTCAGGGAGGGCAACACTCGCAGTAGAGTGATGCGCTTTGTGAGGCGGGCGTTCTCGGGGACTGATACTAGTCCTCGGGATTATCTGACCCGCGTCACAGAGCGTATCGACTTCCTAAAGCAGAAAATCTATGCATGGGCAAACCGTATGCGTCGGTACAAGCGGCGAGTGGAGCGATACACTCAGAATCGCACATTCCAAAGCAATGAGAGGTGGGTTTATAGGGCTTGGGAGCGACCGGACCAAGGTGTGACTGATACGCGCCTACCGGATGATGACGTCATGTGTTCATTCTGGCGCAACATCTGGTCGGTGCCTGTCAGTCACACCGAGGGTGATTGGACTCGGGAGGTCGAGCGCGCGTGGGATCCGACACCAGAAATGGGGGCAATTACCATAAGCCCCCAAGATGTAGCTCGTGCAGTCCGTCCGTTGCCTAACTGGAAATCCCCAGGGCCGGACGGGCTGCATAACTTTTGGATGAAATGGTTCAAAAGATCGATACCGGTGGGCTACTATTTAATATTTTCAAATGTTTTTATTTAATTGAATAGAAATATTTAAAAATTTAATAAAATATGTAAAATAAAATAAATGAATGGAATAATAATAATAATTCTTTATTATCAGGCAACTAAGGCCCATAGCTAAAATACACAAATTAAACATACAAAAACTAAACTAATACATATTAATCTTATTTAATTAACTTACAAACTAAGACACACGAAGTGACGGCATCGAGTTACGCTGCACGGTGTCGCGTAGCCTGCCGCGAAAACGTCTGTAGACTACACCCTTCGGCCAAAACTCTTCCTTTAGGAACGTGTCGAGATGTTGTGTCGGAAACCGCACCACAAACGACCTGAAGTTGGTGTTGTGACGCTGTTCCAACTTCTTGACCTTCAAGGTCAGTTTGTCTTCACCTTCATGTACTCCACGATCTCCTCAACCTTCGTGGAGTGATACAGTCGGGACACATATAGCAACGTCGAAGGTATCGCTGGACGTAGCAGCATATTTGGTCCTGTCAGTCCGGCACCGCATTGATTGCGAAAAGTAGGCTTCTTCTTCTTCTGCACTTTGGTGAAGCCTTCCTCATCACACTCTTGCTTCGCTGGACAGCGCTGCATCTGATTCCTGGGAAGGGTTTCACAGCTACGGTTCTACTTTCCCCCTCTCTGCTGCTTAGGTTGTGACGCAGCTGGTTTGTTTGTGGTAGCAATTGCAGCGTAAGCTTGTTTGGGGTCGACGTAGCTACGCGTGTCGTATTCTCTGCCGGCGCAGAGAGGCAGGGGGCGGCGGTGCACGTTGCATCGCCGTCAATATTTGCAATCGACGACGAATCTAATTTCGCCTATGCATAACTGCTGACTGATGCATTTTGTACCCCACGACGCGTGTTTACGTTGGCTTCGTCATTTGTCCTACTTTCCGAAACAGCACTGCGTAGCAACACTATCTCGGCACGTAGTTCATGGATGGTATTTTCAGACTTCTCCAACTTGCACTTCACCTCGGCCAGGCTTGACTTCAGAGAGTAATATCCTTTAGCAGCTTGGTGACATCTACATGATCGAAAGTGACGGGAGGTAACTTACGTAGCTCCTTCGCTACGAAAGTCGGCACGTCGTTAGGGTCGGTCACCTTTAGAAAGGTGATGATGTCTTGGACGCTCTTCTCTGTACCGTCTCTCCTCCAAGATGGCATTTGATCAAGCTTCCCAGTCGTCTGAAAAAGCAACATCTTGCCTTTGCTGATCTCATCTTCTTTGAAGCTCGATTTACAAATCTGCATGATGTTCACCTCGTCCATAGTATCGATGGCATTCTGTATGAATGCCAACAGCTCGTTTACGATAAGTTGCTGTTAACTCATTGCAAAATATCAAGCAGCAGCTAAAGCCGCGCACTATTCGTACAACTATGGCAACACGTCCGTATTCGAGCGGGCATCGCACTGTTATGGTTGAGACCAAAGAGATAGGCCTATAGTTGTCCTTATCCGATGCATCCCCTGTCTTTTTCTTGGCAATAGGCACCACTACCGTCCTCATCAACTCCTTAGGTAGATACGAGTGTCGCACGCAAAAGTTGAACAGCACGGATAAGACCCAAGGGAAGTGCAAGTGCAAGTGAGCAGCATACTGCAATTGTTCAAGGTCGATGACCAGGAAATTTGCCTCTGGTCATACCTTTAATAATGTTTCCTTTCTCCTTAGTTGAAATGTTTTTTGTTGGCTCTCCAACCCGATGCACCCAGCAAAAGGAATCTGCTCATCCACTTGACGCTAAGTTACTGCAAAATGCCTCTTTGTCCGCAATCTCCCCCGTTCAGTAACGCCATCAACTTTAGTTTTGGGTTCAACCTTTTAGTCAATTTCTAGAAATTGTAAAGGTTATGGAAGAATATGCAATTTAATAAGAATGTTGTAGTCGGGGGGCCTTTAAAGAAATGTTCCAGAGAACTGTCCCCCGATTGCAATAAAAAAGTTGGTTTTCAGTTTCAAATTTTTGGGCAGAATGCTTGTTTTTAATTTTTAAACATGGCAGGCGTTTTTATTTTTTTTTGTAACCTTGACACATACCTTATTTTATAAAGAAGAGACGTGTTAATGCAAAACAAAGGAGATGGGGAAGGACCGGTCCAAGTGGTATCGGTGAATAAGACCTATATTTTCTGAAATCCTATTGAAATGCATATTTTTTTGTTATTTACCCACAGAAGTTACTCCATAGAAAAAAGAATATAGAAAAAAAAAGAAATAAAGTTGTCGAATGCAGAACTTACAATGAGCGCCGGTGAATATTCAATATATAATTTTAAAGCAATTTGTCTTTTTGGACTCAAAAAGTCGGCCTTTTATAGAAAAAAGACAGAAGTCATAAATGTGTTTTTCCAGAAATAAAGTCGTCGAATGCAAAAGTTACAAGGAGCGTCGGGGAATCAGACATACAAAATGTTTAAGTTTGTTAGAAGTTTGTTAGAAGTTCGTTATTTTTTATTATGGAGATAACACAAACGGCCCATGGAGGAAAAAAGTAAAAGTTAACGTCATACATATGTTTGCGTGGTACGGAGAGTAATATTTAAGTTTCTTAGAGGTTCGATTCAATCTTGTTAAGTCCATTGAAAAACTGGCGACACTTACACAGTAATAAATCGCGATGTGCTTGCACGAGATGCCATATGCTATGATTATTGTACTAGTGTTATCGATAAACAAACTTTAGGCTGTTAGGCGCACACATTCTGTCTGGGATGGGCGCGTCTTCAAGAATGAAGACGCGCCGACACGCGATTATAGTCGAATCATTGGTTAAGCCCAGCTTTGCTGTAAGAATACTGTCGGATAGCCCAAAGAGGTGCATTTTATCGCTTTCATCTCATACATTTTTTTACGGTGACTATACCTAGTAATCTATTCAACTTAAAACCATGCGACTTTTATATTATAACACTTATGCATCGGTAGAGCAGTAAACTAGATTCCATAATGAACGAAAATTTCGTATTATTTTTATTTTATCAAGTCTAGGGCTTAGGGCTAGCTTTTAGAGCTACAGCAATGAGCAGACTACGGCATAGAAAACTGTATTTGATTACTTCAAAGCAAAGGTCTGAATAGGAAAGAACTTCTAACTATCTCTTTAGTAGACTGGCCATTGTATGACATAAAATCTGTTCAATTTGTTTGTTAGCGGAATTCTATAATAAGTTATACGGAATCATTCTGTGACATTGACAATATGACAATACTACATCGGCATAGTAGTAAAACAGACTATATCGTGAACGGAACAAACAAAAATAGACCTAAGGGTAACGGAAGAGTGTCAGACTCTTGTAGACTAAAAGCCACCCGTGTTCCTTTCAATGCACTTCGCATTCCAGGGCCGCGGAACTCCCTCGAATAATTTCGCAACGCTAGCCTCTTTCGAACGATTCCGCTAAGCAGGCCTATTCAATTAAAATATAATTAAAATGATCGTTATTTAATTATCTGACTTTATGTACCCATTAACAAGACAATTAAAATACAATTTAGTGAGTGCGAGTTCACAAATATATCTGTACTGTGTAACTTAATTCACTGCATCTTAAGACATATTGCAATGTAAGCAGACTATGTAGTGAAGGAGCAAAAAGAAACAGACCTTAAGGTAAGGGAGAGCTGTAATTAAAGTCATCCTTAAAAGACCCTTTAGATTCCCATCGCGGCAACTTTTCTTGGACTTCAAAACACCAACGGTTCGGCAACTATTCATATTTCGAGTCATGCGGAAACATGTGACCCTTCCATACAGCAGAAAAAACAGCCCGTCACCCAATCCAGCTTGCCCTACCATTCACACCAAAACCACGTTGGCTAGACGTCACAAACCCTACTTAAGTGCCCCCTCATTTACAATAAAATGCATAAAAAAATTAACATGCATTCGCTAAACACTCACAATTATTGTAAAAAATAATAAAAGAATTTCTTCTTACCCTAGGTTACGAGAGTACAAAAGCACTGATGAAACCCTTATACAAATAATTAATAAATTAGGTTCATATCCACATACACCCTTACACGCGCTGAAGAAGCTAGAGTGTAACTGTGTCTATATGTGGGGGGGGGGGTCCCCACATATAGACACAGTTACACTCTTTAGCTTCTCTAATTTTCTGTATCACAACCCTATTTGGCGAATGGGTGGCCCTGATAACTCAGGATTTTCCTAGCATCGGAGCTATTATTCACAAAAATTTACCATAAATTTGAAATCTTTAGTACCTATGTAACTTGCATTGTATCCTTTCTTTCTGCAAATAAATTTTATTATTATTATTATAGGTAACGCACTTAATTTACTGTGACTATAACTTAGTTACCTATTCAAGTAAAGCACAGAAATTAAAGAAGGATTTTCTTTAACCATGTGTCTTTATTTCGGAGCTTTATCTATTAAGGAGCGCTTTACATGTAACCTCACGAGTGCGAGATAATACAAATATAACTGGATGTATTCAGTTCATCGTGAGATGGAATAATTTTGACTTCACTTGCAAACCTAGAATGCCTTCGGTGAAGCAAGCCACCATTTCGGTAAACGAATTGCAATTTGCTTTTCACTCTGCTTAACTCTTAATACCTATGCATGCATGAGGCTCGTAGATAAAGTTGGAATGGTTTTTATTTTTTCTTTTCTGGTTGACAGAGCTATGTAGCAGTACTTGAAAGAAAGAAAGAAAGAGTTAGCAGTGCTTCGCGTGATGGAAGTTATCTCATTTCATATTTTACCTAGCTTTTGCCAAATATAGTAAGATAAGAATAAGAAGTTTCCAAATGCGACCGACAGAGTTCCAGAGATTAAGGCGTTCAAACAAACAAAAAAACTTCAGCTTTATTTTATTAGTATAGATTTACGCACAATTTGTGTTTGTCGTATAATCTTACAAATGTAGGTACGTTTATTTATTCGGATTTTGTAAAATTATATAAACAGTAAAATAATGTAATTTATGCTTTAAGGTGCTGAGAGTCACGGGCGCTGTATTGATGCGCAAAACTAAACTATCTGGGTGTAAAAATACCTCGCTTGAAAATTTCGAACGTATCTTTAGATACAATTAGATCGTTTTAGATAGTATCAGTAGATATAGTTTCATAGAATTCACCTGACATTATTATTAGCACCTGATATTATTATTAGCACCTCCCTCATACATATACATTTGCAAGAAATATGTATATAAACATAAAACATCTGAAAAACGCTTTTAATACTCTTTATTTTTCCGAAATACTGTTTTTAGTTCTTGAACATCATTTACCTATTTCTTCTTCTATTAATATCACAATATTATTAAAAATTTAAGAAATTTTATCTTAAGTCGAGGGCACCTGCTTTTAAAGCTAAAGTAATAAGCAGATTACTGCATAGAAAACTGTATTTGATTACTGCATAGCAAAATTTGTGTGTGTTAGTTTGTATATTTGTAAACCCACGATGCAGGAGAAATTCCTAGTGTGAGCACAGCTAAATAGAAACGAACTTCTAACTAGCCTGGCCACAGTATGGAATAAAATCTGATCAATTTAATTGTTGGTGACATTATTTATTAGTGATTCGGTATCATCCTGTGACATTGACATTATTACAATTCTCCTTCGGTAAAGCTGTATAGCACAATTTGTATATCGTGAACGGAGCAAACAAAAATAGACCTTACGGTAACGGACTTATTTTTACTGTGACAGTGCCACGTAATTTATTCAACTAATAGTTAAATCTCAATAACAATCATTATTTAACTATATTAGGGTCGGTTTCCACATTTAGTTTAAATCTTTATAAATCAAATGTAATTTATAAGTGTGAATACAAACGTCATATACATATAATAATAATGGTATAAATTAGGGCCAATTATTACGTAGCATCCGATACAAACATAACTCGTAATTAAAAAGTAATTCGGTATTATTCAGTGTCATTGATTTTGTAAAAATACTGCATCTGATTTAAAATAGACTTAAACGTAGTTTATCTGTAACTATACCTAGTAACCTATTTAACTTAAACACAAACTTTATAACGGTCGTTCACTCTCATTGTTTGCTTCCGATTAAAAGTATATACTACAGAATAGATTGATATGGACACTATCAAAATAGTTAGTCCTGCCACCTCAAAATACACAGATCTAACAAAAGTCAAAAGTAAACTTTTCATTTACCTTGGGGAGGTTAATGAAATTTATGATGTATTTAGTTGAGCAAGAAAAAAAACTACTTTTTCAGGCATTCAAAAATGTCGGTGGTAGATGTTCACAAAAAAGTTGACCTAAAATATATCCATGTATAAAGTCTATTCGTTAAGTTCTTTTGAAGCTTCAGCAATGAGCAGAATTTTATACGACAATACTTGAAAACAAAAGTGAAACTAGTAACGAACTGAAAATATAATTTTAAGAAATAAAACTCACACCTGTATCTTTAAATGAGTGTCACATTTCTAATTGGCAATTTGGTATAATTTTGTAACTTTGACATTATGAAAGTAGTCCATTGGTAAAGCAGTAAAGTAGATTCTATCATGAACAACATGAAGTTAAAAAAATGCTGTTTTACTTTGAATCTATTAACATTACAATCATGTATGCACGTGAATCTGTATGGTCAAATCATTCGTCAGTCAGCTTCGTTTTCGTTTCGCATTTTTATTAATTTTATCTAGTCGAGGGCACATACTTTAGAAGCACTACGGCAATGACCGGACTACTTCATAGAAAACTGTGTGTGATTACTTAAAAACAAATGTCTAAATAAAAACGAACTTATTAGAATTATCTTTTTAGTGGACTGGGTAATAATGTATGAAACAAAATAAATAGACTTTAATGTAACGAACCTATTTTTACTGTGACTAAACAACCTTGTTTTTTGTATTGAAAGTCATCATTGAGTCCGCCTGGTCTGGGCGGAGCGGGAAAGTGCCAGACTCTTACTAACTGAAACCCATTTGCGTTCCAGGGCTGCGGTAACTCGCAGCAGCAGTTCAGAGCAGTTCATAATGTTAGGATGTTCTCTCTAAAACCTTGATAACTAAGATCTCGTTCCTGATACCGATTATTTCATTTTTCCAATCGTTTCAAATGTAATTTTTTGTGAATATATTGAACAAACATATCATAAAAGGGTATGATTGAGACCAATTATTACGTACATCCGACCCAGGGAGTGCGAATTAATACTAACATAATTCGTAATTAAAACAACGTGATACGATATCATTCTGCGTCATTGACATAATGAAAATTCAGCACCCATAGGAATACCTGGATAATTCAAGAAGCCCCAAAATCGATTATTTAAAATAAATGGTTTGAGATTGAATCGATATTATAACACTTATGCATCGGTAGAGCAGTAAAATAGATCCTATCATGAACGGAAATTTTGTATTATTTTTATTTTATCAAGTCTAGGGCGCTTTTAAATCCACAGCAATGAGCAGACCAATGCATAGAAAACTGTATTTGATAACTTCAAAGCAAAGCTCTGATCTATGTTAGTGGCCTGATTCAAATAAAATCTGTTTAATTTGTTTTTTAGTGACTTTTTAATAGGTAATTTGGTATCACTCTGTGACATTTAGACATCAGCAAAGTAGTAAAGCAGACTATATCCTAAACGGAATCAACAAAATAGACCTTAGGGAACGAAATCATTTATACTGATTCTAAACCTTTTATTTTTGCATGGAATTCGTCCTGGTCTAGACAGAGCGGAAGTGACAGACTCTTTTTGACTAAAACCCACCTGTGTCCCTTTCAATGTACTTTGCGTTCCAGGGCCGCGGAACTCTTTCGACCAATTCCGCAACTCTGGCGTATTAAATTTGTATCGTTATTTAATCAGCTGACTTTTGCTGACTTCACTTAAAATACTCGTGAGTATTGCAAGTTCATTGACAATCATAACCTCATTCGTCATTCGCGTGGGCGGAAGGCTCGATAACTCCCCCTACGACTTTAGCGTGAAACATCCCATTGTTTTATGCAGTAAGCACACACTTACAAAACTTATATTTCAAATGCAACATTTAAAGCTTGTACATGCTGGTCCACAGTTATTATTGTCACACATAAGACAAACTTATTGGCCCTTAGGTGGTAGAAACTTGGCTAGATTTGTTGTGAATAAATGTCTTAAATGTTTCAGACATAAGGCTCAGAACGTACAGCCTATAATGGGTCAACTACCTAGCTCAAGAACAAATCTCGAGTTTCCATTTCTGAATAGTTATGTTGACTATGCTGGGCCAGTATTGGTGGCCAATCGTAAGGGCCGAGGATGCAAACTTACAAAATCCTATATGTGCATCTTCGTTTGCTCGGCAGTGAAAGCCGTACATTTGGAGCTCGTCACCGCCCTCACCACTGAGGCCTACATGGCCGCTTTAAATCGTTTCGTGGCGCGTCGTGGCAAGCCTCGAAGCATCACGTCCGATAACGGGACTAATTTCGTAGGCGCATCAAATGAGATGTATAGGTTCTTGCAATCATCAAATGTTGCATCTGAAATGGCACAGCAAGGTATCGAATTTATTTTCACGCCTGCATATACAGGGTGTCCCAAAACTCAACGTCAAGCCGAAACGGGGTGACAGGATTGATCATAACCATCACGAGAAAAATCTGAAAAAAAATCTATCCCATGCAGTTTGAAAATTATGGGCATTTTAAGAAAAACCTAGAAATTTGATCAAACTGTACCATTTTTCGGTTATTGTGGTTATAATTTTTTATTTTTGTTCATTTGAACTTTAGAAACGTAATCCTAAATAACATTTCTAGAATCCCAATAAAAAATAATGACACAATTGCCTCAAGTTTCCGAGAATTGAGACTATTTGTTAAACTACGAATTTAAAATTTTCAAGATTCGTCGACTTTGACAGGCCCTCCTATAAAAAAAATGTACTAGAGTGCCTTGGCAAGTGGCATTAAAAGTTGGCGCATTTAATCAGCACTCACTCCTTTTCACTTCTTAATTGGACGGCCATTCTTATCAGTATTGCATCCTCAGGTGACTGAAGCCAACATCACGCGACTGGATCGCTGGAAGAGAATCCAGCACATCAGGCAGCATTTCTGGCGACGGTTTCATAATGAATACACTTCTCTGCTCCAGGCCAAATCCAAGTGGTTTCATTCCAGAGGTGAAGTGAAGCCGGGGTCCTTAGTCCTGATCAAGGACAAGACTACGCCACCCTTGCTCTGGTCCCTAGGCCAGGTCACGAAGACCTATCCCGGCGTAGACGGGGTCACGAGAGTGGCCGAACTGAAGACGAAGCGAGGCACCATTCGTCGTGCCTTCAACTGCATCTGCCCCCTTCCAGTCGAAAATTGAAGACTTCCCTTCAACCCGGGGAATATGTTGGCGCGTCACATATGCGCGTTACTGGCCGCGGGTACTGCGCGGGTACTGCGCGGGTGTCGGGGTACCGAACCTGGGACACGACGGCCGCTGCGCGCCCGCCACACTACTCAGCTCACAGACGCGCTCCACTACGGGCATTTCTTTATATCAATTCTCTCATGTAAATTATGGTATTAAACCTATTTTAATACAGTCCACTACTTATTTATCTTTCATTCCGATTGAGCCCAACCAATAATATTAATTAATAATAATTTATTTGTTCAAAAACATACGGATATTTAAATAACATGGTGATACACTACAATACACTTAATTCCAAGTTCAGATATTCGACATCTGTGTCTGAACTAGATATAAAATATCTGTATTTCAGACATCAGCGCTCAAACTCCCGTCGCAGGCGACACTTGGGAATTAACTAAAGTAGACCTTATAAATATATTTCTATAATATTATTCAAGGAAGTGACAGATGTAGGAGAACAATCTTAATTAGTTGTATAGGTCTGGCCTCCGGTGAGTTGAGTGTAAATGAGTGACTGTGTGTGGGAGGGTGAGTATTATCATTATAAGTTACTTAACTACATCCAACAGGTTTTCAGTCTCGGTGTAAATTAGCTTGCGAATAATGTACTCTACTACCGTAAGTTTACATTTCTTCTTATTTAAGGGGTACATATCTATAAGTTTATTCAGTATTTTATACAGAAAAGAGCCTAAGAAACAAGAAACAGCCAGTGGCTTACTATATTAAAACCATGCTGCGCGCTCTTGTACACATTCTCCCAAGAGTCCGCGGAAAATAGAAGCACTGTATCGTCCGCGTACGATATAATTTTACCTCCGGCAAGATTTAGCTTACAGAGCTCATTTAAATAGATAAGAAATAGACTAGGATCCAAAATACTTCCTTGAGGGACACCGAAGGAGACAGGAAGGTCACTGCTTATGTTATCATTTATTTTCACACATTGTTTACGGTCAGAAAGGTAGTCTTTTAATATTTTGAGTTGGTCTCCTCTAACGCCTATTCGTTACAGTTTCTGTAAAAGCAATGGCTCAGAGACCTTGTCAAAGGCTTTAGCCAGATCCAAGAATATGCCTACAGTCTTTTTCCCCGCATCTAAATTTCCTACCACATAATCAACAAGCTCATGGGCCGCATCACTTGTTGACTTTCCAGCTCTGAAACCAAATTGATTATTAGAAAGAAGTTTATTTGTTTCTAGGTAACTTGTGAGTCTTTTATTAAGGATGCGTTCCAGGAGCTTTGAGATAGAGGGCAAGATGAAAATGGGCCTATAGTGATGCGGTTTTTATCTCCGGATTTATGTATTGGATGCACCACTGACTTTTTCAAGACTGTAGGGAAGACACCTTGTGATAAACAAGCATTAAAAAGATGTGTTAAAAGGGGCACAAATGTGTGCTTATTCTCTTTAAGAAGGCTATTAGGTATATGTTTTTCAGACCCATGATTAAACTCTCTACCTCCGCCTCATCTGTGTCCAATAAGACTAGAGATTTTAGACAGGGTTTTGCGTTTTCAGTTGTTTGTTGTTGAGTGTTCTAGATTTGCACAGTTTATAGTACCTACCATCAGCTAGATCTTTGTCAACCCTGATAAAGAAGTCATTCAATTTTCCTACCGACGCTCTTGTATTGGATGCATTAATTAATTCTGTCGCGATATTTTTAGCCTTCTTAGTGTTGGTTAGTCTTTATGGCATCCCATTTTTTTGTTATTATTGCCTGCAGTTTTCAAGAGGTTCTTTTCATACGACGTTTTAACTTTTTTTAATAGACGTTAGTGTAGATAATTTTAAGCGTGTTGTTTGCAGGTGACTTTCTAACTTTTTATGTAGTCTATCCCGGTGTCTCATGGAACGCATCAATCCTGGGGTTATCCATGGCTTAATAATTTTATTACGTTTCGATAATTTTAGGACGGTAGTGTTTGCTGCAATTTCACGTTCAATAGTTGTAGCAAAAAATTCCATGGCAATATTTGCGTCAGATATGGAGTAGACTAGTTGCCAATTAATTTGGGATAAATTTGAATTTATTTTTTCAACATTTATTTTGTAAACGGAATCGTGGGCAAATGTTCGTGCCTGTGTACGATGAAGACAAAGTAAAACCGCCTGATGTTGAATGCAAAACAGCAGTGACCGCCTGACATGGAGTTTTAAGCATCACGTGATCAAGGCACGTTCTGCCGCTTCTCGTGGGCAGTGTATGGGCTGGTAAGATTCCATGGAATGCACAAAGATTTAAATACTCTAGGGATTTAGCTCCTTGGTCTGCAGGGCAAATGTTTATTTTAATATCTCCAATGACAGAAACATTTTTAAATGTACCAAGACTAGTTAAGATCTTATTGAGACATGAAAGAAAAGCATCAGTATTTCGGTTTGCCGGGGATCTATAGATTGCCACTATTGCAGTTTCGGTACCGATTTTTAGGACGAGGCAATTACAGTCTTGGCATGGCAGCTCCTCGCAAATAGCATGGAGACTTATTTTATGAAAAACTGGAACTTCGCCATTTTTATTAAAAATAATGTTTGAAGAGAATCGATTATATCCGTCGAGATTAGGTAATACGGGGTTACGAGATAACCAACACTCTGTTAGAAAAATTATGTCACAGCCGATGCCCAATCTGGACAGGAACACCGCAAATGCATCAAAATTTCGAGACAAACTGCGAATATTTTGGGTAACAACAGTTAAACAGCCACTAGGGCAAGAAATCAAACTTTTGAATTCTTCAACTTGACACCGATATTTCATCAATTTCTGTTGAAATATCAACCATTTTTGAACATAGCGGTACTGTATTCACTATATCGTAAGACATATTACATTGGAAGCAGACTATATCGTGAACGGAACAAACAAAAATATACCTTAAAGTAACGCAACAATTTTTACTGTGACTAGTGACTAGACATAGTAATCTATTCAAGTTCAAGCCATATGACTCTTACATGTCCATTAAGGAGCGCTTGACATAACCCCGATAGTGCGAGTTCATACAAACAAACTGGATATATTCGGCGCATCGTGTGATGGATGGTTAAGACTTATACCGAAATCCTGAACTGTCCTGGAGGAAGATAGTTGAAGCAAGCTCAGTTTGCTACTATTATTATGAGCTACTGTTTAAGGAACCCTTAATTCCTATAACTCATAGTGCCTAACTTTTTATCACCATCCTATTTTTTTCCAAGCATCAATTTACCTGCCATCCTGGACTGCTATACAGAAGAACAGCTGTGAGGTAGGCACTTAACATCACATCGATAAACGAATCGATAAGTTTCACATTCGGTAGGTGCATTGGGTAATTAATTTCATACATTATGCGTAATTTTATGCATTGTGTATAATTTCAACAGCTATTATTTAACCGACCTGAATGCTTCTAAAAGACAAAAATTGTTAATTTAATAATAAATGGGAGTTTGAATTGATATTATAACACTTATGCATCGGTTGATCCTATCAGGAACGGAAATTTCGTATTATTATTTTTTTATCAAGTCTAGGTCACATGTTATTAAAGCTTCAACAATGAGCAGACTGCTGCATAGAAAACTGTAATTGGTTACTTCAAAGCAAAGGTCTGTACTGTAACGAACTTTAAAATAATCTTTTAGGTGCATTGGCCACTGTAGGAAATTAATTCGGTATAATTCTGTGACATTGACATTATGACAATATTGAATCGGTAACATAGTAAAGCAGACTATATCGTGAACGGAGCAAACTAAAATAGACCTTTAGAACTGTGACTATACCTAGCTACTACTAGCTACTCAAGTAAAACACACAATCTAAACAACGAACGCTCTTTAACTACAAGTGACTTTTATAAATCCATTAAGAAGCGTCTAACATACAAACTAGCATGTGCTAGTTAATACAAACATAACTGGATACGTGCAGTGCATCGTGTGATGGAATAATAGGGACTTCACCTGCTGTCCTGGACTGCTTTAGAGAAGAACAATGTTGGTTTGCTTTTTACTCTGCCAGTACTTTTATTCCCCGCATGAGACTCGTAAATATCGTTGCACTGCTTGTTGTTCTTAGAAAGAATGTAATAAAGAGTTTTTTTTTGTCTTAAGTTATGTTGTGTTTTGTTGTAATTATTTTTTTTTTTTTAATAATAATTACTAACTATGTGAAAGAATGTACACCTTTAAGGTAGATTTTTGGGGAACTAATTATGTATTATGAAGATCTCATGTAAAATGTACCAAAAATCACAGCAATAAATAAATAAATAAAGAGTTTGCGCAAAGCTGTATTCGGGTAACATAGAATCTTCCTTCTTTTCTATTTTATTTTGTTTTGCGTACCTTCATATTTACGCAGTTAGGTTAAAATATACTAACAGTTTGCTGTATTTTTATTCTAAACTGACTGCCGGTAGCTGAGAACCTGTTTCTGAAACCAGTTACACTTTTTACTTTATATTTATAAATGTTTCTTAAATGTTAATAAATCTTATATTCTATTTTTTTAAATACTATCTAATATTTCTGTATTTAATTAATAAATTGAATTTACAATAACATAGTAGAATTGGGACCAATTATTATGTAACATTCGACCTAGGGAGTGTGTATAAATACAAACATTACCCGTAATTAAATAATCGTAACATTGATGTGAACGGAGCAAACAAAAATAAACCTTAAGATAACAAACCTATTTTTACTGTGTAATGTGTACCTTGTAATTTATTTAACTTAACCATGTGATTTTAACATATGGTTATTAGTTTGATTTACTTGTTAATGCTTGAGTTTATTTGTTTTTGATGGCATAATGGAGTGTGCTAGCTAACAAGTCTTAATTAATTTCATTGATTTACTTATTAGATAGGTATACAATTTTCTGTGACATGTTTTGTAAACTTTGCATACTGCTGTATAAATTCAAGTTTTTATAACTTAACAGACAGATGTGTTGCTGGGGAGTTTGTTGCGCCACTTCTTCCCAGCTAAAACACTAGGAAGCGGTGACGGGCGGGCGTTTTGGGGTTTTGTCTTTATGTAGAACTTTGACGTTCAAAAAGTGCTGGCACTCAGCCTAATTTGAATAAATAACTTTTGATTTTAATTTTTGATTTGATTTTGATATCCATGTAAAGTAGATTCTATCATGAATGGAATAAACAAAATACTAAGATGGTACTCGCTGTTTTCACTTTGAATTAATTTAACATCACGTATCCACGTGAATCTATACGATCTAGTCATTTGTATTCTTTTTTTTTTAGTAATTCGAGGGTACATACTTCTGAAGCTACGGTAAAGAGCACGCTACTGCATAGAAAACTGTATTTGATTACTTCAAAACAAAGGTCTGTAACGAACTTTAAAATAATATTTTTGGTGTATTACCCATGTAGCCAGTATGAAATTAATTCGGTGTCATTCTGTGACATAGATATTATGACAATATTGCATCGGTAAAATAGGGGGACCCTTAAAAGTTCGAGGTTATTCTGTGACATTGTCATCATGAAAATGATTTCATTTAAAACTTTTGAGAATTTCAAATAAATCATGAAAGGAAATGAGCCTGTACTGTACACGTCAGCCAGGCCCTTCGTAGCATAGTAAGCTACCATTTTATATTGTACTAGCTGGCTCGACTGACATTATCCTGTCCATTATGGGTTTCCAAATTTTCTTTCTCTAAGAAACTTACTGGGTCTATTGCGAAAATTATAAAAAAAATCCCGTTCCCATAGAAATTTCGGAAATCCTCTCATAGTGCTCCCCTACTTTCTCCAAGGAACCTACTAGCCAAATTTCAGCTTTCTACGACTAGTAGTAGTCTCTGATCACACTTCAGATAAAACAGAACACAGTTCAGCAGTTGTCTATGGCATGACGTCCGACACTAACTGACAGACAGCGACAATATAAAAACAAAATAATAATATCGAAAATATAAATATAAACCCATGTTGTGCGTCGCATCCGAGCAAGAATCGGTCGTTGCTCAGCATATACCGTGACTCTGGACAAATCCAACAATCAACGGCGCTGGTTTTCAGCAACTACCGTTCGAGTGACGATAAATAAATAAAGCAGGCAGTAGGTCACTTGGGTCTTAGGTTACTTAGTTTAGGTACTGTCTTGGTCAACGGTATTATTTCATATGATGGCAATCATAATGGACTTAGATCCCCCAGAGCTGCTAGACCTGCCTTATTTTGATATTTTTTTTCTTAATGACGATTCACTAACTGATTGACATACTTTTATTCTGATTGACATAATTATTGTGATCTGCTCATATTTATATTGTAATTCCAATGATCTGCCACTTATTTTTAATATATATGCGTAATTGTAAACCTCTGCATGCCCATGTGACGCTAAAATATGGAAATCTTTATAATTATAAAAATACCTTTGTACTATTATACCCATGTTTGCAAATAAATAAATGATTTGATTTGATTTTTCTCACAAACAAAATGTGTGGGATAGAGTGAAGTGTTAGTATGTACTATTAAACAGGGGCATTAACTTGGGCCAACGGCCGATTTCCAGGTATTAGGTGCTATAAAGCCATTGAATCACTTTTTTAAGTCTGGGTGCTGATTTTCATGTATGTTTCACAGAATATTGTTTAATAATTCGTAATTAAATATTATTTTAACGACTGATTAGTCATTGTGATAGTCTATGAGCTGGTCACCACCTCGAGTGAGATCCTTATTCACAAGGCTAAAATGTGGGCATAGTTTATTTAGAAAGTGCAAATAACGAAAGCTAAAGTAAGTCATGATTTGGGAGGATGCGAAATACCTCTTTAGACTACTGGAATACCTATGATAAATCGAAGAAAAAAATTGGCGTCGGCCCAAGCTAGCAGGTATGCATATGTTAAAAGTTCACACTAACACTACTCTATCCCACATACTTTGTTTAGCGAGAAAATAATGGAGATCTAGCAGCTCTAGAATCTCAGCCTATAAACCAGATGTACTTATCATCATTGCCACCAAATAGACGACTACGAGACAGATCGGTTATGTTTATTTGAGATACCACTTAACGCCATGAATGAAACACAAAATAATACGTACTTGTGTTTCATTCATGGGGTAAAATGAAGTTCTAAAACTTCTCTTGAATCTTGAAAGTTTAAATCACAGAGCTGTTGGAAAAATCAGAAGATCACTGAATCCAATGCAATTTCTATTTTACTTATTCATAAACCTGCTTAAATTCGACTAACTTATCTTGATAGCGCGGTAAATAGAGCTCAGACAGAAATTGGACTTGTGAAGCCGAAGATCGGGCTCAATGGCGCGACATAACAAGATCTTAAACTTGTTCGATGCTGCGAGAACAGCAGCACCATCTGTTTGATTGAAAAAAGACAAACGTACTTTTGCAACTGAATTAAAAACAGCCGTATGCCGTAGCCGCTAAAAAGCTTAGGGTTCGATGTTGTTAATATTCCTTTTTAGCCTTTTTTAGGAACTTTTATATAATAATTTTATCCCAAGAGCCACAGTGGATAGAAATAATATTTCAACCAGAAATACTAATGTGATTCTATATATTGTAAATCAAACTAGGATATTAGCAATGGCAACCAAAACATACATGGCAATGAAGAAATCATCCATATAATCCTGAAATCCATAATATAAATTCAAAAAAGCTACAGCAAACTTTCTGAAAAGGATAAGCAAACAACCCCTTGGAGCCCGGAAGCTACCCCTTAATAGATTAAAATAGCTGAACATGGGGGACTAAATGAAATAATTCCGAATGAACAGGAAAAAAGCGGTTGTCATGGCAACCACAGTGATAAATTCTCTTCTGAAAGAAGGTCCATATTAAGCTGTTTACATAATTTTGCGTGGAGAGAATGGTCTGTTTTCATTCTGGAAAATGATGAGGCACAGTTTCAAGCTGGTTGAAATTAACTGAAAACAGGAAAATGTTTTTCAGTACAATACTCATGCCGATGTTTTGATTCAACACTTTTTTAAATATTACGTTTCTAATTTTACGCATATCTTCATGCCGAAGTGTTGCAAATAATACGCCGAGTACGCATTAAAAGAAGAAAACAATTATTTTAACATCCAAAGTCCAACCACCAATTGAAATGATAAATTATACTTAATTATTTTGTAAATATGCAGTTTTAAAATAATATATATTTTAACATTTCAATATTTCCTAGTTAGTAAACTCTAGATAAGGCCGGGTTTCCTAGATGACTACCCAGAGAAGAAACAGCGAAAATAAACTCACGAGGTCAACATTGTTTTTTATAAATTATTGTACTAGGGCTATGCGATCTCTTGAGCTTTAGCACCGAAACATTGGCCAAACATCCACCAATTTAACGGTTACAGAATCATCGCCAAATGCAACTTAGGTCCCATTTCAATTTTGAAAATGTATATCTAACTGTACGAGAATTAGTCGTATCGTCGCGCTGAAATGTTGGGGTCAATTGGGCGAACTAGGTCACTAGGCTCGATAGGATCAGCTTACGAGTTGAAAATACTTGTGTAGTTACTATTTGCCAGCTGTAAGCCAGGCTTGTACAGCTTTGAGAGCTTATTTGAACAGCTGCAAGAGTTTTATTCTGAAGTTAAGAGATAAGGAAACGGTTGTGGTTTGAAGCTTTGTAGTTTTGCTTTATTTTGTCATGGATTTTTAGGGAAATGTCTTTCGCATGGTTTGTTTTTAGCGAATGTAGGCTTTTAAATAAAACAGACTTTTCACAATCTCAAAAAAAAAGTTTTCGGGACAGTCAAAGCTTCGGTTATAGTTTATGAAACTGATTTTTGATACACAACAAAACATAAAACACCTTGATAATAATTGATAAAATTTCTACGAGGAAAAGTACTCGGCCTGACCAAGAAAATAAAGATATATATATATATATATATATATATATAGAATAGATTTTTAATACCGTTAACAAAAAAAAAAAATGTTCAATCGAGTCAATCTAGGTGTCAACCGCTGCTTTGACTTTCCAATGATGCCAAATCAGGTGACAGTTTAAAAACACAGTTATGAATTTCAGCCTTGGATTGCACAGAGGTGTGGAAAGGTTCATTGTTTCGGTGAAATAGAATGTTTCTTTTGAGCTTACCACGTCGTTTTCTTTAATTTCCTCGCGTAAACGACGCAGTAAGGTGCCATAATAATCAATATTTTTCAAGATAATTACTATGATCACACCTTTTAAGTCCCAAAACACTGAAACCTATATCTTATTTACTGTGATGAACCCATTTTTCATCCATCGTAAAAAATTGTTCCAAAAAATCATCTGGATCAGCGTCAAATAATTCCAAACATCAGGCGAAATAGTCAGTCGTGTTCGTTTTTGCCCCATTGAAAGCATCCGCGGGACCCACCTTGCCAACATCTTGTGGAAACCTAGTTCGTTGACTATGTTGTTTTGTGTTCGTTCATAAGAGATACGTATAGTCTCAGCTATATCTGAAATTTTTAATCTGTGGGCTCCCATACATAAATCTAGTATTTTTCCAGTGTTTTCATCAGTAGTGGAGGTTGAGGGCCTTCCAGAGCGGTGTCCGTCTTTCATGCTCCTGCCACGGTTAAATTCCGTTATCTATTTTGTTATTGATGAATAAAACAAAGCGGAATCCCCGAGAGTACTGACTATATCTTCATGGATAGCCTTTGGTGATAAACCCTTCATAAGGTGGTATTTAATGACAGCAAGCTGCTCAATTTGCTCCCTTTGCGGGAATCGCGTCGGATTGCTTCACAAATAAATATGTATAAAAACAAAACTAATAATCACACGTTTCAAACTTCGCGCAGTTAACAACAAGGAATTGAACAACAAATGTGATAGTTTTGTCTTCTAGTATTGGCTGGATCTGTGTTGGGCCGACTATTTTTCAATGCAACCAGGTATTTTAGAGCACGCGTTATGTCGATTTTGTCGATTCAGTTTTAGAAATCAAAGATTACTCTACTGAGTTCTCGCAAAAACTGTCTAGGAGTGGAATATTGCCTATGTAACACTAACAGAGGGTGGTAATTGGAATAATGACAAATTGAACACACAAATTTGAACACAAAAATTTTCTACAAATTCTTGTATGTTTCTCACAGTTTAACTTAGCGTTCTATTGTATTAAAAAAAAACAACTGAAAACAGGAGTAAAAAAGCTCAGGGTATTCCGGCAACCCACGCTTATTCTGACTTTGTATTTGGCTCCGAAAACTTTCATTATCCAAACAAAGACGGGAGTAAGGTAGCTGTATTTCACCCCACAAATTGCCTATAAATTTTTATTATGGCCACTCTTATTTGAGGTACAGAGGTTTTCCAGATAAATAGGTTTGTTTTATTATGTAAGACTGACCATGATTTGTGGTGTCGTTAATTTTTTTCTTTGTATATAAAAGTTTTCTAAAGGCCTTTCGATCGTAATAATTGGAGGTTTGTTTTGGGTTACAGGTATATGTGATTGATATTATGATTTATAGGTGTTCAAACTTTGTTTCAGTTAACCTCCTTCTTCGCTAGGTTAGTAGTGTCTGTCGCTTACAACAATTCAAACTTTGTTTCAGTTAACCTCCTTCTTCGCTAGGTTAGTAGTGTCTGTCGCTTACAACAATTCACACCTCACAGGACTAGAGGATTGTGAGGACGTTACGAGAAACATTTACCGGTGCGAGATTAAACAAATTTCGAAATTGAATGACGCAAAGTCGGAGAATTATTTCAAAAACATCTACCAAAGCTTTCGTTAATTTGAAATTCAATTTTGAATTCAATACATCCCTCTCATACACAATAATCAACACTTAAGTAAAGCTCTGTAAAAATAATAAGAGTGTTCAGTTGGTTTCAAGTGACATATATGTTCAATTTCTCAATAAATAATTTGGAGTTCCCTCAGACTAAACATGCATTTACTAAAAGATTTCATTTATTTCTAGGACCTTACTTATATTACAATAAATTGCTTAACATATGTATATAATGTTAGTTGTATTAGGTGTAGTATAATATAATACGATTATTTAGCGAAACTAAATTACTCAGACACGGAAAAACTACTAGAGGTGCTGATAATTGAACTCTATTTACCTAACCTAATATTTTAATAATTTTAGTTTTAGATTAACATATATCCCATAAGCCTAGTTAGTAGAAGAACCATTGTAGTGAGATGGCCTGAAACATAGGTTTAAATACACTACAGTACTACATTAATAATAAAAATAATAATGTACGACTTCATGTACGTTGTATTGGGATCGGTCTATAATCACTGACAGGACTATTGTTGCCAATAAGCCTGACATAGTGGTGATAGATCGACTAGAGCGTCGCGCAATGATTTTTGATATAGCAGTCCCGCATGACGAGAACCTCGTATCTTGACTTAGCTCGCGAGGTTGTCGACATGTGGGATGTGAAAACAGCAGTCATTGAAGCTACTGAAGGTAACAGAAACCTTCAGTAGCGCCATCAGTATGGAATTAGGTGTGGACAAATGTGCGGTGGTCATGCATGTGAAGCGAGGGGAGATTATGGAATCCATGGGAACTTAACTCTCGGATTCCATACACCTTAGATCCCTCAGCTCAACTGAAACTTACAAGTATTTGGGTATGCCGGAAGCGTTGGGCATCAATGCTGCTGACGTGAAACAATCATTGAAGGAGCGCTTCTTTGGCCGCCTGAACAAAGTACTAAATAGTCTTTTATCAGGCGGAAACAAGGTGCACCGCTTTAACGGTTGGATCATGCCGGTATTGATGTACTCTTTCGGCATACTTAAATGGACTAAGACGGAACTTGCCGCCCTGGATAGGAGGGTACGCTCACTGCTTACCGCAAATCGGATGCATCAACCACGGTCATCGGTGATAAGGCAGTATATCTCGCGGAAGTGCAGGGGTCGTAGCTTCTTAAATGCTAAGACCCTGCACAACCGCGAGGTATGCAGCCTTAGGGAGTAATAATCTTTTCTGGTTAATTAATATTAATATTTTGAAGACCGTATTTTTTAACACACTTTTATTAGCATCACCTGTATGTTTGTATGTCAGTTTTTATATCTGTCTGTAACCGACCGTATTGAGCTCAATTTTGCCCTACTTTGAACGATCAGATTTAGTTCAAACTTTGCACACCTGTCAAAGATCGATGACAATGCAAGAATTCAATAAAAATATCCATTTATCCTAATTAGATTCGCCAGGATTAATTAATTAAAATTAAAAAAAATTCTAACGAAGCAAAACATTATCCATAAATACACACTTTTTTATTGTTCACAAAAAACACACATATTCTATTTAACTAACTTTTAACAAAAAAATAGTTTAAAAAATTAAAAAAAACACGCTTTTATAGAAAAATCCAACTAAAAAACAGAAAATAAAATTTAATAAATTTGATTAAGAATACTGTAAAAAAGAAATGAATGTACAGTTGTTTGAGCTCGAGTATTTGGTTTTCAATTGCAAGAGGTGGATGAGGTGGTATTTTCTTATTTTTAGCTTTAAATATAACGTAGCTTGTCTTGGATGCATTGATTGTTAGGAGATTTTGTTGAAACCCGATGGACAATGAGTTTAGGTCTTGTTGGGCTTGATTTATCATGTCAGTTATGGAACCACCAAAATAAAAAAAGACAGGTACCGTCCGCATAATATAGCGAAATATGACCGTGTATTGAAACTTTATGGATGGAGTTTATGTATGTATATTAAGAAAAAAAGAAAGTTTTAGAAAATGAATAAACGGAAAAATTATAATATCTGTGGTCCGGTTGTCAAGTTGACTGACACAAAAAAAATCATCACGTATTTTTTACATTTATTTGAATAAAATCAAGTTTAAAATGTGCATATTACTGGACACACCATAAAAAAAAAATACAAACATGTAGCACATAAATTGGAACTGGAAAATACAAATAAATGAATCTGACATGTCTTCTATGAAATGCTGAAATCCTCTCTCAGAGGCCCTGACCACCGGTAGCTTGGACCCTGTTCCCGATACCGGTGGGCTAATATTTTGATAGAAATATTTAGTTACACTATTTATAACTCAAGAATGGCTGAACTGATTTGGTTGAAAATTGGTGGGGAAGTAGCTTAGAACCAGGCAACGGACATAGGATTTTTTCCGTTTTTTTACAAAACGCAACAAACAGTAAACGAAAAATTTATCAGTCAAAAGATATAATATCAGTCATAACATTTAATATCAGTCAAGCCGTTCATTTGTTAAAAATTGTATAACAAAACGCAACTGACACGAAATAACAAAACGCAACTAACAGCTAAACGTAATGTTTTCTATGGTAAAGTATGATTGAAAATTTGACTATTAGAAGTTTTGAAGTTGACCGGTTGCTGTGTTTGTTTCGAGTTTCCATTAGGTTAGCGTGCCGATATTATCATTAATAATGCCGCAACCAAGAACACAGCAAAAAATTATTCTGAGGCGGTATGAAGTTTGCCGGGACCACTAGTATGTAATATAAAATAAATAAATGAAATATTAATAAATCCTTGAGTAAGTAATAGATGATATAAATCTCTAATATTTACAACAAATAACAACGGATGCTATAATTTTATTAAATATAACGATTAGTTAATATAATAAACGATTGATATAATTTTAAAATAACTAATTTTTATAAGCATAACATACATTAATATAAAATCGTTTTACATATCACTCAAAAGATATAAAAACATAACTAGTAACTGATTACCACCTGCGCTAACATAGTTCGACGGAGCCCCACTTCGCGGGGCTTCTATTTCTGGGTGGTTTAAAAAAATAACCACCTCCTTACCTAACCTATCCGAGTCGGGGTACTCTGAGTCGGGGTACTCTGAGTCGGGGTACTCTGAGTCGGGGTACTCTGAGTCGGGGTACTCTGAGTCGGGGTACTCTGAGTCGGGGTACTCTTGAGTCGGGGTGTTAACCATAATGACCTTTTTTATATATATTAAGACATTTTAATCTAAATAACCTCCTCCATAATGAACAGCATGGATTTACAAAAGGTCGTTCCTGAAATCACAGATGCGGGTGTTGCTCTCCTGAAACATATTTAAGGCAAGGGAGGACTCGCAAAATGCAATTGGAGTTTTTTGTGATCTCTCCAAAGCCTTTGATTGCGTACATCATGATACGCTTTTGCGTAAACTGCGTCATTATGGTCTCCCAAAGGCAGCTCTTAGCGTAATTGATTCATATTTGCATAATAGGTTTCAATGTGTAGATATCAATGGTGTGAAGTCCTCCAGGCTACCAGTTCATTTAGGTGTGCCTCAAGGAGCTATACTGGGTCCATTCTTGTTTCTGGTGTATATAAATGATTTACCATTTTTCTAAAAGGGTATCTGTGATGTAGTTCTCTTTGCAGATGATACCTCTCTTGTCTTTAAAGTAGATAGAAATAGACAAGATTTTGATGACGTAAATAGTGCTCTCTCCATGGTTACGGATTGGTTTACAACAAATAACCTAGTTCTCAATGCTAAGAAAACAAAATGTATCAAGTTTGCCTTACCTAATGTTAATAATCTAGGACCGAATATCATCTTAAACAAAGAGATGCTTAAAACTGTGGACTCAGCAACTGTTGATTCCAAACTACAATGGGGCCCGCATATATCAAGCCTGTTGGGAAGGCTCAGCTTGGCCGCCTACGCCGTCAGGAAAGTAAGACAATACACTGACGTTGACACAGCTCGGTTATATATATATTATATATATTATCAGTTATTTCCATAGCGTCTTACGGTATCCTATTTTGGGGAAAAGCTGCAGACATACAAAATATATTTCTGTTACAAAAACGGGCTGTACGAGCAATATATCAGCTGGGGTCAAGAGTTTCCATACTTTTCAAAGATATTGGAATTCTCACAGTGGCATCTCAATTTATTTTTGCAAACATTTTATATGTATATTAGGCAAAATATACATTTATACACTAAAACCAGTGATATCCATAACTTTAACACTAGAAAAAAGCACAAATTACATGCACCATTCCATCGTTTCCGAAAGGTCTAGGGCTCATTTGTGGGGCTCGGTATCCATTTTTACAATACTACCTCTTTCTTATCTTTAGCTGCCTTTTAACTCGTTTAAAGCTAAAGTTAAATCTAACCTTTGTTCGAAGGCTACTACTACTATTAATACTATTCAATCAATGATTATTTAGACGATGATAATTGGTCGCAGTGTTGAACGCAAGACATACTTCGTTTTTTAATGTTCTTTCATAGTTAGCTTATGACATATGAGTTCATATATTTGTTAATTTATATGTCTGTAGAGGTCAATTATTTGTTTTTTTTAATTGTATTGACTTAATACTCTCATAAGAACGTTTTTATAATGAGTGTATTGCAACATTTGATTAACTAGTGGCTTCGACAGTTGTTTGATTTTATTCTATCCTGAGCAACCGGCAGCAAGTTTGTCATGTTCCCTTAGACTTCACTGCTTGCGGTAGCGTCGGGGGTCGGGTTACCTAAAGAGGTAACCCGTCCCCCGACGCTACCGCAAGCAGTCAGTCAGCAGTCAGTATTTGAGGGAAAGCCCTCAAATATGGCGAGGGGGGTAATGGCTGATCTTTGCGTTATGCTCGTGAACGGGTGCTGCTTGTGGTGAAAGGTCGTCTTGTTAGCCATGGTTTTTACTATTGTTATAACGATTATCTGCTTATTGATTAATTTAAATGGCCTTGGTTTATCACTTGTGGCGTCGAGTCACAGATATTTTATTAAATTCTACCCTCTGCACGTGTAAGCGGGAACGCCCTTTATGTCTAGAGGTTTATTTGCGATTTATTTAGTTTTATGTTATTAGTTTTACGTGTTACTTTTGTTGTATTGTTTTCTTTGTAAGAATACTTTGCATACCTTTTTATAAATGCTAGTTCTTATAACTCAACAGACAGATGTGTTGCTGGGGAATTTGTTGCGCCACTTCTTCCCAGCTAAAATACTAGGAAGTGGTGACCGGGCGGGCGTTTTGGGGGACTGTCTTTTGACGTTTAACAAGTGCTGGCACTCAGACTAATTTGAATAAATAACTTTTGATTTTGATTAAACGTTAGACCAAATGATTTTCGATTACATAAACGTTATATCAAACAACGTTATACTAAATAAGTTTTTTAAGAAATAAATGTTGTATGTAAAGAAATTATATCAACAGTTGGTATATCTCACGTTGATTATATCTTATGAACGATAATAAAATGAAATTAGACCAAATGAGTTTATACGTTATGAAACGCACCCTAAATCCTTACTGTTAGTAGGTCTATGTGAGCTGAGAATCTCAGATTGTCATCAAGAGTTACCCCGAGGTATTTTGTTGTGGAAGTACGTGTGAGTTTGGGGCAAAAGCAGGTGCCGTCGTTTGGACAGTCGATTGAGTGAGCTATTAGGGAATATTAATTCGGAGGTTGTGTAGATTGGCGTAAGGTAAAGCAGATTCTTTTTGTTTTGTACGTGTTAAGGGTAAGATGGTTATCATTAAACCATTTTAAAACCTGATCTAGTCCCCTGTGCGCTGCGACAAAAACTGATTCGTGCCAGGTATCACCAGAGAAGGTAAGTGCAATATCGTGATTTTTCCATTTTGGGGAAAAAGATTACACAGCTGGTTAACATAGACCAAGAATAGTGTGGGACCAACCACACTTCCCTGACGAACGCCAAATGTGACAGGGAGTTCCCCGCTCAGGTAACTATCAATTTTTACGCACTGAGTCTGGTAAATGATAAATATATTTTTAGGGGGATGCCTCGGGTTCCCAGTTCTTCCAGTTTTAACACTAGATTGGGAACAGAAACTAGGTTTTTTTTTGGTCTAAGAAAACTGACACTACCTACTTTTTTGCATCAATTTGCTTGACGATGTAAGTTGTCAGCTCCAGAACAGCATCATTCGTCGACTTGTTTCGTCAGAAGCCAAATTGGTTGGAAGATAAAAGCTGTTTTTTCTCAAGGTATTTAATGAGCCTCTTGTTTATGATGCGTTCTAAGATTTTAGATATTGAAGGTAGGACAGCAATGGTTCGGTAGTTGTTGACACAGTTACTATCCCCTGCCTTGTGTATAGGAAGTACTATGTCTTTTTTCATCCTCAAATTCTTAAATTAAAAACCGGGAGTTAATCATACTGAGTAGGAAGAAAGACTGATAAAAGACAAAAAAAAAACCATGATGATCTCTTTTAAGTATTCACGGTTAAATATAAACTTTTTGATACCAATACCTCTGTTATTCCAAATCACATTACAAAGCAATTTATCAGATTTCTAGCAAACAAAATGGCGTTTTATTTTCCGAACAACAGACCTGTAAGCACAGACACGGACAGTTTGAAGGGAATAAATTAAATATCTTGCTTCGGCAGACCGAGAAATCGAATTGGATCTGCGCGGTACAATAAGCCTTTTTTACAAGTCAATGATAAAAATCGTTTTGTTAGGATATAGGTACAGGTACGAAAATATTTACGGTGAAGTACAAGGGCCTTTTAATTTATAGCTTTTTTCACAGTTTTAACGGGCTGAAAGGTATATCGGTCTTGAATAATAGAATAGAGTACCATGATGCTCATCGGCAAACTAATCTAATTCAAAGAAATTCAACTCTTGAGGTTTCTCATCATCTTTCGATAAAATAAATGTCATGGAGTGTAAAAACTTCCTGAACCAGAAGATTACTTCATGAGCGCAAACCAAATTCGTAGTATAAACGTTGAGAGTCAACCGTTTTTTTAATTTAATCTTAATTTATTAAACATTACACAACATTTTATGTTGCGAAATTTGCGAAATATGAATACACATCTACCATTGATATGCATTGAATTTGTGGACATTGGTTTTCCTACCACTAGTTTACGCCAAAACATCCTAAATAAATGGCAATAAAATTGAAAAAAAACTGATTATTTTACCCTCAGCTATGTATCATGTGTACATAAATCACAAATAAATGAATAGACGACGCATCATGTTGAAGTGAAGCCGGTCTGAAAACTGTTGTAAAGGCACGTAGCCACGTACTACAGTTTGTGAGATCGTGGTGAGCAAGTCGTAACTCATGTAGGCTGGTAGCTCGGGATCTTCTTGGTAACAAAATCTAGTGAGAATTCTATGATTTACTTTGGTTCGAATTTGAACATGAAGACCTGTCAAAAGATATTGTCAAATTAAGAACATTTTTACTTTAATGTAGACACGTTCTGTTAAATACAATATCAAGACATATATTTTAAAAAACGCACCCTTTTGATTTGTATCATCGTATGTAGTATTACAAAAAAAAACTTGAGAGGTGTCAAGGGGCACCCGGATGGAACGAAGTTCCAAATAAATATAATTTAATATCTAAACTACTCATCGGATTACCAACTCTTCTGCAGATTGAAAGCTTCAGTATCGCTGTGTCATAACTCATAGCACTCATTCTCGTAGCCTACTTGTTATCCTTGAAAAAAACACCAACCCTGTTCTGTTTCTTGATAGAGAAGTAAAACCGCATGAGTTTTATATAATCAATTAAAAAAGTATTTCACAACTAAAAAAATATAAAAGTTTTAAAATAATTGTATTGTTTTCTGCTTCAATTTGTTGCGTTCGAACGATCGCCAATTAAGTCTATTACGCTAAATAACTGATACGTTTCATAGTTTTAAAACTGTTTGTTCATAAAAGAGAGCAGATATCATGCAAAATTTTTTTTTTATTCGAATGTTTCGTCGTTTGTAGTATTTAAAATTAATACCAACTTTCTATTCTGGATGGTGTGTACCTGAGAAGTTTTTGGGTACCTACTTACAATGACATATATGTCATTGTAAGTAGGTACCAAAAAACTTCTCAAAAAAGGAGTCTCGTAACTTATAAGTTACGAGACTCCTTTTTTCAAAATAGTCAATACTAATAATTATTATAAACGGTAAAATTATTTGTTCCGTTCTACTGTAGATACAGATCCGATTAAGAAAACTCATTCATGAAAATCTTCTAGGATAGAATAAAAGGAGCTGAGCCGCGGGAAAAATTTGTGTCTAATCAATTACTTTTATCAAAATATTTGTATCTTATATTTTGGCGCTTTATTTTGAAATTAAAACCACATTATTCTTCGAAATTCAAACATAAAAGAAACAAAAGACAATCAAAAAAGTGTCGTTACAACTTTTTGTATGATTTTTTTCCGTCTAGCCCCCTTTCACAACGCGCAATAAGGAACTTCGTTCCAAAAATTGGTAATGTATGAAGATGCTATGGGATAATACAAAGGCATAAATACTATTTATGCCTTTGTATTTAAATACGAAAATGTAAATTATTTTGATCCAAATAATAAAATAAATGTCGTTCATCAAATTTTAAATTGAAACAAAAAACACCTCCATAGAAACTTTATTTAAAGAAAACAGTTATGTTTTGTTATGGTTCCCATGGAGTTGTTTTTTTTTTAAACAATAAGCCCATTGATGTTCTTGATATTTATATCAACGATCTTCGTAACCATATCACACAGCCAATGGTACTATTTACAGATGATAAAAAGTCATAATAAAAAGTGACAAAGATGATGATTACGAGCACGTAGTCAAACAAACGTTAAATACAATAGTACAATGGTTAACCGAAAATAATCTTTAAAAAAATATGGATGTAACAAAAATGAAACACTTCCACCAGAAAACTTAACTCACAAATATAAACGTTACTTATCAAGGCAAAAAAGTACATCCGGTGCCAGATATAAAGTTTCTAGGAATTTATATTGACAGTAAATTCACATGGAAAACACTTTTAGAATATGTCTGCAAAAGAATTAATAAATCCTCATTTGCTCTGTGTAAACTCTCAAAAATTATTAATAAAGAAGCCGTATAAGCTTATCATGGACTTGTTGCACCTGTCATAGGGTATGGGTTTATATCTTGAGGCAACTCAGGAAGGACGAAGGACGATAAGGAATCTGTGTGATGCTCAACAGAAATGCATTAGAGCAATGTGTAATGTAGACAACACTACCAGCTGTCAATTATATTTTAAAGCTTAAAAATTCTGAGGAAAAAATAATGCTTCAAGGAATAAAAACTATTATTTCAATGTTGACCTCCATCACAAAATTCTACCGAGTAAGTCTTTCCTTTCATTCCAATTCTGATTGCGGAGTATATTCGGATAGTACTACTATCCGAAGATTAGGAATATTTGTTCACCACGTCCACCCCATCAACTTCAACTGATAAATTATCTGGACTTGCACTCTTGACAGAGCAGGGCTACAACCTTAACCAGAAAAAGCTAATGCTACAAGTGACTTCCTTCATGACCCTGAAAGAGACAATATGTGTTGCCCATGTGATGACCCATGTCAAGAAGATCCTCAAGAGGAATTCCCAGAAACGCCTGATATTGTAAAAATCTTAGGGGAGCTTAGGGGGGGCTTCAAATCAAAGACCCTCTGGATTCAATAATCCTTGGTAAACTATGGGAAACCAGTGCCATGTCAAATGAAGAGCAGGGGATGACGCAGGAGAGCTAATATATATATTAGCCCAATCCACAAATGATGGATTTAAGGCTCTCCTATGGGGGTTTTTAGTATTTCTGAATTTATTTTAATTTTTATTTTGATGTTATTTTAATATTTTTTTAGATTTTGATAACAATAATATAAATATTTGCTCACCTTATGATGTCATAATGTGTACTCTATATTTATTTGTAACATCTGTTTAAACTTACCTTAACTTAACTTTTCCGCTCCTGTCTCAATTATATATTTGATATTTATTAGTATATAAATTGGTATTGTATTTATGTATTTTATATTATTATATCTAATTAGTATTGTTTAAAACGTTTGTACACTGACAGCCCTTAATCTATCTCCCTTCGTTCAATCCATCCAAAGGTTGTCTGGAAGAGATTGCCTTGTGCGATAAGACCGCCCATTGTGCACTTATTTTATGTATGATTGTCCTGTTCTTATTATGAGGTGTACAATAAAGTATATAATAAATAATAATAAATAAATAAGCAAATAAAAAATGCGATTGATTGATTTGATTGATTTAATGTTCCAAGCAGTAAGCGAGCTCTTGCCGGTCGATTCGGTAAATATGTCGAAGTGAAAGCTTGGGTGAAGTGATCATGAGGTGAGCTGTCAGTCAATCCATACAATCAAGATGTCACGTAATCACGGACTGAGCTGTTATTTCATGTTGATTGTATGGATTGACAGCTCACCTCGTGATCACTTTACCCAAGTCTTCACTTCGATATTTTTATAGTATCGATCGGCTGAACTATAAGAACTTGAATCTTAAGCCCCTAGTCAACGAGATGTCGAGGAGATTTGCCGAGTCATTGCTTGCGTTGAACATTCACTGCTCCGGGCATTCTAAGTACCTACCTGTTAACTAGCTATTTTACTTTTAGTCTAGAAAAAGTGCTATCGCGATACAAAAAATAATACGTACCTACATATTATAGGTATTGTCGGGATTTAATATGAACATAATGAAGTGAATGTGATTAGAGCTGTATAGTATTTTGATTATAAAACGAATTGTAAGACAAGCAGTGAAGACTTGACTTCGTCTTCCATCTAACCTATATAACAAAAAGTCGAAGATACTTAAACCAGAAACATCTGAACAAACAATCTGCTTAGCCTTTTCCAAATTATGTTGGGGTCAGCTTTCAGTCTAACCGGATGTAGATAAATACCAGTATTTTACATGGAGCTTATTACCTATCTGTTTGTGTGTGTGTTTGTGTATCTCGGTGTATAGTGTCGGACGTAAAATAATAGCACCATCCCATCACTTCTCGTGGGTGTCGTAAGAGGCGACTAAAGGACTCACCAGAGAATGGGCAGCAGCACTCGCTGTGCATTGCAACAGTTACACAGCGATCGCCACGCTACCTATGTCCAGCAGTATACGTCCTTCGGCTGATATGATGATGATGATTACCCATCTGATTTAAACATGGAACAAAAAACCAGTGCCTACCCAGTGAATCAAATCGCCAGCATATATTCATAAGTATCCAACTTAAAAAAGAAACTCAACACAGAAAATCCATTTTCACTGTTTCTCTTTAACCTCACAATCCTTTTAATAAACTAAGTAAGCACACAATGAACACAACATTGGTAGAATGAAACTAGGAGCGTTTCATTTCATTGCTTCATTTCATACGCCAATTGTCATGGCTCCTTTTATGTGCTGTTAAAATAGAAAGTTTACGAGAGTGTTCACCGTTAAACAGTGGTTTGTAAACTATGTTGTAAGCTTTCCAACTGATTGATATTATGCTCAGGGAGTTCTCAGTCTCTCTGAAACAGAATCTAATTGTGTATTTATAGAATGCATCCATAAAGATAGTTTTGATCCACTTACACACCTGGGTAGGCCTGGATTAGGACACTACTGTTCATCTCGGAAGTATGACCCTTTGGGATGGTTTTCGACTTTCTTGCGAACGATGGCGCTGGCAGAAGCTAGTTTAATATAGATACTAGAAGGAACATTTCGATTCAATAGAGTATTTTGCTAGATAGAAAAATAATAATTTTATTTAGTCCATCCGTTAGGTTTTTAAAAAAATATTGGACACATTTTTTTGTCATTTCGAAACGATAATAGTTATTTATGATACTAGTACGGTTATGTAACCTCGAGACGAAGTCGAGGGCTTACCATAGTCACGAGTTTGTAAAAACCAATTTCCGCACGTGTGCCTTACAACGTTTTTCAACACATTTGCGAGAAAACAGTACATTATAATGGTAATGAAACCAATTCTTAGTTTTTAGATGTCAGTCGGAAAGTCGCAACAATCTTTGACGTTCCTCATATGAAAACAGCGCGAATTTGCAAATTGCGCCACAGGTGCGTGGTGAAAATTAAAACTACATCTTTCGCCTCATGCTCTCTTTAGTATTAAAATGAGAAAAATGTATTGAGCACAAGCGCTTTCAAGGAGGTTCGATCATTCGGCTTATTTTGTCCAGTAATGTGAAACTCCTTGGTGCAATGGAATTCTTATACTTATATATTGTAAAAAAAAAACCGTAATGAATACGCACGGCGCTATCCAACGAGAAGTGCTGTAAAATATGTAGTTACTTAGATGAGAGTACGTACCTATTTTACCGCACTTCTTGTGGGCTCGCAGGCTTCGTAAATTCATTTTTTGAGCAAATATTGTATTACAAAAATATAAAGATAAAGCGCATCCACGTTCTAGAACACGTCCAAAAGTGGGGGTGACGTTTAAGTAAAAAGTTTACTATCGTAGTGACGTCACGCAAATTTTCAACGCACTGTATCGTTTTCAATCTTTGTTTACGTTAAAAAAAGAATAAAATAGATGTCCAATACTTGTTGGAAATCTATCTGACGGACTTATTAGTTGTTTTTTTTTTATCAAAAATCTTAATGTAAAATTGCTCATGCCAGTCTCAGATTTTTGAAATTCAAACAAGAGAAGCAAGACAAAAATCGCTTTTCTACCAGGCAGCCAACAAGAGATAATTACCGATTTTGTTTTTACATTTACACTAAACGTGAAAGTTTACTCAAAGCGAAAAAGCAGCTTTAATGATCGCATTCCCTTAGTTATTCTACGCGACAGCGTGCGCCGTTTTAAGCGAAAAAGGGGGCGCATTTTTCAACAATGGCTCGGCGATCTGACCGCAGCCTAACAATGGGGCCACAAAATGAGCTCGGGGAACTTTGCCTTGCCTACTCAATTACATTGAAACAATAAGAGCATACGTACCACGAAACAATAGGTCATTTGTAAAAGTTTTCATTTTACTGCGAAACATGGTGGCTGGTGAGCTCGGAGATTCTTTTGAATGCAATATGTAGTTTGTCGTTTTTTTTTTCTTGGGTTTTTGGCGTTTGTGGCCAACCATTCTTGTATCCGTGATATTGTAAAAGTGTTATGGATTTTTCGAATAAAATGTAATTGAAAGGATTTTTATCGATATTTTTAACTGGCTTGCTATTGTTGAATTGTAACGGAATTATGCAATGAGAACCAATCATTGGGAGAATGGAAAATACGACGTGGGCCGATTTATATTAGGAAAAAAAAAACCGGCCAAGTGCGAGTCGGACTCTCACAGGAAGGGTTCCGTACCATAAACCGTAAAAAACGGGTTTCTTGTATGCCTTTAAATTTTTAATTTAATTTTCATTAATTGTTGATAGCTGCAATAGAAACTCACACTGTGAAAATTTCAACTGCCTACCTATCAGGTACGGTTCTTGAGAGACAGCCCGCTGACAGATAGACGGACGGACGGACGGACGGACGGACGGCGGAAGCTTAGTAATCGAGTTCCGTTGGTTACCCTTCGCTTACGGAACCCAAAAAAGAAGATCTTTTGTTTTCAAAACAAAGTTTGTCAAAACTCTTTGATAAACTCTTCGCTAACTCAATCATAGTGATTGTTATGAGATAACTTTATCAGTACCCAGTGCTTTAAAGTGACATCTGTTTGTAATCGCATTTCCTCTTCCATCGATGTGACTGGGTGAGTGTCGTGAATGTTTTTTTATTTATATTGAATAAATAAGCAAATACCGATAAGTCTGGCTTAATAAAATTGTTATAAGTGGTGTATTTATTTATTTATTAAAATGTAATTCAGTTTAGCATTCCCTTTATTCAATATATTTCTCCCCATGTAAGAAAATGCCTAAAATGTTTGCAGGTTTTTTAACAATGTTTCTATCTACTCACATAAAACAAATAGATAAGAAGGGACAGAAAAATAGGTAGGTATACAGTTGATGCTTGTTACTAAAGAAATCTTTTCCAGCATACCTGCCGCAAGGAGAGTCGAAAAAAAGATCTAGGCCATTCTAGGCAGACACCGTGTGCAAGAGTAGTATTTTGTCGAGTTATGCGAATACAAATGTTTTTTTTTTTTTTGTAACAGTGGTGGTACAAAGGCGTAAGGCGGACTTAACGCAACAAGATATTCTCCACCTTTCAACTTTTGGGTTAAAGACTACACTTTGGTCCACACCACAGTGTAGTCGTTTAATCTAGTAAAGTTTAGTGAAAACAAGTACAATCTCTGTGGCAGAAGATTTTTACATTCTTTTAACAAATAGTCTGACAATAATTTCGAGATCATCCCAGCCGACTACGATTTAATCAATGAGGGACTTACTAGTCATGCCATTTCTTTTAATTTTGCAGAATCATGTACCTAAACTTGTAGGTAGAATTGTTGCTTTCAGTCAAAAAGGAAGCATCTTTTGCATGTTGTCAATATAATGAAGGTGGCCACGACAATGCGGCATCAGTAGCGTTAGGTATAATATTGTAACACCAGCGGACTCACGCTAGTGCTACTTGTGATATTATTATAAAATGAAACTATATTTGAGATTTGAACTTTAAAATATATTAGGCGTCTGCCTTCAAAGAACGTTGGTACCGGAGTGCCAAAAGAAAACAAAACATATTTTTACATTGCTATTTCGAATTCTTTTAGTTTTCGCCCGACGCTTCCAAAGGCTACCTTGTCTGCCAGAGACCTGGAGCCAAGGATATCCCCTTTACATTAGCTACGCCCCTACGAATAGAGGATAAGAGGAAATGCCTCGCAATCAATAAATGATTGCGAGGCATTTCCTCTTATCCTCTTCCAAATCTATGGAAGGGTCAAGCGTAACCTACCTATACCTAATAAGACGTCCCTACCTATAAGCGGATGTGGACGAACAGGGGGGCGTATGCTTCTATAGAAGCAGCTTACGCCATGGCCTCCGATTTATTATCTTATTAAAATTTACTATGCATCACTTGTGCTTATTAACAACGCAGTCATACCGAAACCCTGCCGGGGCAAACACGCTAGAAAAGCTCGCGAAAACATCGCGGTTACTTTAACAAACAATGTGACAATTCACATTCACCCAGATGGGATTTAAACATTTATAATTTATAATATTATAACATTAAATCCCTCTGACGCTATCGAGTCAGAGAAAAAGAAGGTCATACTAATATAAAATATACCTAGCTCTTGAACCTACTCCAGCGATCCCGCACATAACAAAGAAAATCAATGAACCAATGGTGACAACTAGTCACCCTCTGCAAAAGGCTATGCCCCATAAGCAAAGTTGGTATCAACCTCCATGGCGCCCTCTTTCTCCCCTCTCTTCAGGATGGGCCATAGTTCCCTAAAGTTGTACTTCATAACATTCTGTCTTCATTTTTGAACAAGTGGCTTTCTTTTCCTCGCCTGACAGCACCCCTCACGCACGTACGAGTCCATTTTCAATATTCACATGAAACAAACTATTTTAGGAAAAACACTAAAATAATGATTTGTTTACATGAATTCAATGACAATCCAATTGACAGTTATTTTGACATCGCATTTTATTTTCTAAAAACGATAATTCGGCCTTTCTAATATGGAACCTACGTAGTTTCGTACTCCTATCTGTCTGTTGCCTAGAAGTATAAATCATCACTTCCATACATGGAATTCTGTTTAACCTGTGCCTTTTATATTAATTGTAGCACAACATGACGGATTGTTTTTCATATTATGAGAATATCACAACAAATTTCAATAACATAATAAATCTACCTAATATAAAAAGTGGAAACTCAAACAGTACAAGCACAGTACAACTTTACATATAATTGTATAACTTTTGTATACAACTGATTGTTTTACCAAATCATCTATGGAATATTTTTCATGATTATAAGAAAATGACTTTATTTTATGTGTATAAATATGTGTGGAATATTTCCTTGTCTTTCTTCTTACCCTTATCTTATTTATTTTAGTTCGGGCATGAAGAGAAAATTTGATTTTAATGTTTAAAGACATATTTGTTTGTATGGTATGTGGTAAGGTAAGGTGTTTGTGTTGTCCTCATCGAATAAAATAAAATTACTGGAAATACTTCTTGTACAACCATTTGACTCAACGGCTAAGCCTTCAAAAATGTCCGTTTCATCCAAATCCTTGAACCTCGTATTGGACCATCTCCTTTGGTTCGGTCTGCAATACAACGGATTCTTCGGCTCCATTATCCTCAAACATATCATCCATTTCAATGCAAGCATTGGATTCGTTGTTTGGATTACGTAGAGGTTCCGACAACATTTTCTCTTGCTTTTCTGAAATCAGATTATTATTATGTATTGGAATGGACACATGTGGCCACATAATGGGCAACAGAAATGCCACAACACACAGTCGACCAATATCAGTGTAATGTGGCTAATTTAATATATAGTCTGCTTTCCGGACTTGGATTGCTAGTAAAAGACGATTACTCATACGCCTTGAGAAATACAGATGGCGTACAGAATGTGATCACGATGCGGGGGGTGGCCATGACACTATCATTGGGTATAGCCCTAACAAAGTCTGATGTTTCCAGGTGAGCATGGTCTGAATTGGGAGTTAACGAGGCCCCTGTGTCACAGACTTCGATACGAGCATTTGTCAACGAAATGTGCCAGGGCATGGTGCTTAATGCAAACGAAGACGCTTTCATCAAATATAGTTTTATTGGATAATAATATCATAAGTAGCACTAGCATGAGTCGCTGGTGTTACAAATGGTGGAGGCCGATTCCAACGGTAAGCAAGGTAGGACTGACGTAAGTATGAGGCCATGAGGGTTGTGATGATTTCCCGTGTTTTTTCTCTTCTTCTTTGAGAGCTACCATACAGACTTCAGGCTCCAACAAGGCAGCCTCATACAGATCATAATCCCCTGGTAGTTTGAAGGAGCCGGTCGTGTCCATCATTTTGCTGAAAGCCCAAGCCCACTTCGACCTGTTTTCGTACTGACCTATTTTGGCTTTCCTTGCTCCACCACTCCTTCCCCACCGTAGCGGGTCGTTGCAGAACTCCTTGAATCGCAGAAAGTTGCCAGCGTTGCGATATCCCCATTCCTGAAATATCGTAACAGTTCTATGTTTCCGCTGTGCTCGCAGTTTGTCCACTCAGTTATGTCTTTCAAGCCAAAAGGGAGCGTATAGTACTGAGCTCATGGCTGACGCGGTATATCCCGACACACCCCTATCTGAATACACCTATCAGTAGCGTTAGGTATAATATCCATTAAAGTGCAGGTGGTAATGATACTTTGGACACTGTCAAGTGGGTAATGGTCTGTTCGGTCGAACCGCGAGTTTAATCAGGATCTCAAATCAGTCTATTTGTGTCCACAGTTAATGGAGTGCTTTCAATATAGGTCTTAAGACCATATCTGTCTGTGAGGTGTTTCTTTGGTTTGACGAAGTCAGGTCGAGGTAAATACTGTATTGGCCACAGCTTGTACCTGACCTTAGCTGCTTGGTGGTCATGCATGACCTCTGTACATCAAAAAAGGGAACTGTTCCGGAGTATCTACCCAGGGCTGCTCTATGCAAGACAGGTGGTGCAATATGAGCTAGCGTTTAAGAGCTAGATAGCTCAGAGTCAGAAACAAACTCAGAAATTGACGGAGAGGTCAAACATTCAAACATGACCCATGCCCAGTTTGGGCAGGTTCAAGCGTACATTCTCACGGTCGGCTTGACATCGTCCTTCGTCAACTTATACAGCGGGATTATCGGGGATATCATAAAGGCGGTTTTATTACAAATATGTCAGAATAGGGCTTAATAATGTATCACTGTGACATAAACTGGTGTGTGTATGTACACGGGTACCGCCTTTTTTTGCCACCGTGCCTTTTTTTTTTCAGGTATGAAGTATCAATGTTATTTTGAAAGGCTCGATTCATGCAAAAACAAACTGTTGGTATTTAGTCGATTTTATGTGTCAAAAATAATTCGATTCTTTTTAATACTTTTTAATACTGGCAATACTATCACTAAGTTCAGTATAAAACCAACAACCACCCTTAGATAGTTTCCTTTTCTCTACTGGCTGTGTTAGGAATCAGACACTAAACCTTCCCTGTGAAACGTGTTAAAGTTTAAAATATAACGATATTATTTGAAAGTTTAAACGCATCTTTATTATAAAATTCACGCCCTGAACCTGATTTCCTATACAATCTCTTAAAAAAGATAAATGAATACCTACCTATTTATGGATAGGCTCGCCTTAGACCACAATCTCACCTAATGGAAAGCGATGAATATGGTCAGCTTGCCTTGATCCGATCTCAAAAATGTACCTAGACTTTCGAACTCGGAAAAACGCACGATTTGACCACGTGTCGTCGATAAATATTGTTGTCTTGAGATCGTTTAGGAGCGAATAAATAGATTGACAACACAAATTAGAATCGCATTCGTAAAGTCAATACAACCTTATTTTTTAATTCCTATCAAAATATTTTCCAGGCATTAAGCATACCGAATGTAATATATTTAGTAGATTTGTGAAGAACAAAAAGTGGTGTACTTGAATGTAGGTGGAAATTATTTCTTATATTATAACTCTTAAAAATTGAAACTAATAGTTGCTATCAGTTATAAAAATTAATAGCCTAGGCCGCATATCATAAAGCTGACTAATCCACGAAAATGATAATTGAGCGAAAACAAACCAGTGATACAAAACTAGTTCAATATACATTGTTGACATCATCTCCCCCAGTCTTGCCAACGGTTATCGTGTTATCCAGTTACTGGGTGCTGGCGGTCGCCCCATGTGAAATACTAGTATTCGGCTATAACCAGTTAAGACTGGAAGCCAACCCCACCATAGTTGGAAAAAGGCTACTGATTGGACAACATTTTCCCCGAACTCAACTAGAGCAAACAGCCCAAAAGTCGAGCAGAACAATGAAACTTAGTGCTTATGTTAATGTTGCACGGACTATGTCATCGATCAAAGTCACTTAAGACAGATTAAGCTGTAAAGTTGTAGGAAGTTGTTACAATCTTTGTTGCAACCCCGTATTCCGAAGAGAATGCACCTTGGGACTATGCTGACGCCACGGTATTAAATGAGATTTTTATCAACAGCGTAACCTTGTTTCCTCAATATTTTTCCTTGTAGAGATCTTAAAGGAAAAACTTAAAAAACGCACCCAAGATACAGGAGATAATTCTTAGTGTGGGAGGGCAACGTTTCATTAAAAAAAAACTACAGAAAAATCTAGGCTCCGAGCTACTACCGAGAAATTCCAAATGTAAAGTAAATACACAATAAGTAAAGTTTTTTCAAGAAAATTGTACAAAGTTTCTAATTTATAATAATGTATTGAGATACAGAGGCAAGGAAAAATACGATGAACACGACACGAATACAATAATCTAACATTAATTCTATTTATCGCTTTAATCTCGTCCATCCTAATACGCTTCCTGGTGACCTGGGCCTGCCGCAGAAACTATTACGGCAAAAGTTAAATCAGTTTTGTTGCCTCCTTCGAGGCGATTTCATCTGGTTCAGGGCATCCTCTTGTGCATGCAATTTTGTAAAACAGCGCTGTAACCCGTTTGGGGATACTAGTTTGTGTTACTGCGATAGCTTGAAAGAAAAGCGCATTCATGTGTTTGTTTGACTTTTGAAAAGAAGTCAAACTTAGCATTGTTGAGTGAGAGAGTTATTTCTGTGGTTGTTTCATCATTCACTGATTAATTACCTGACTTTGTTGGCAAAATTGTCAAAACAATATATACCAATGTAGAATTAATATGGTACGTGGTGTTGTTGCTTTCATTTGTCTTGCCAAAGTAGTAAATAAGTATGAACAGATCCTTCTGTTTCCCCATACATATCTCACAAGTAACCATGGCCCAAATGGGAGTATCCAGCACACAAAAGCGAAAGGCAAAAGATATATTACGCACGCTTAATCATATACTGACATAACTCAAAAAAGACGTTTTTCGGGAAATCGCAAAAAACGATTTAGCAAACCTGACTTACCTTACAAAATGGCTTATTACTCAATGATAATGATAAAGTGAGTATTAATGTGTGAATATAATTTTAAAGAAATTTAGTTTTTTTTTCTATAAATTTGTCAGTTAAAAAATTGTTCCTCAAGATGCGTCAGTTTAATATAAAAGATAAAGTTACATTGATTTAATACTGGTGACACATTTTGAAATGATTCCGTGTTTTATTTAATATATAACTAAAGAATACTTATTATTAAGATATTATGGGTCCATAAACTATTAAGAAAAAATTTAATACTGGTGACATATTTTGAAATGAGTCCGTATTTTTATTAAAACACGTGATGTTCACGATCGTAGTCCTTGACGCATGCTGATATCTGTCTGTGTCTCGTAAAAACTTTTGCCGAAACGTTTGTGTGTGAAAGAGACAGATATAGGTTTAACTCCGCCTTGAAACAAGATATCAAAAAAAAACCGAGATCGGCCGAAAGAGGGCGTTAAAATAAACTTCTTGGTATACTTAATTCAATTTTGACCGAAACACTCATCGGTCAGTATATTATTAAGCGTGCGATTAGTTGATCCGGACACGTTGCAAACAATTGAAGATTCCAAGAAGGCAAATATCGAGGCGATCGGCGGCGGTGACCTCTCGCGTCCGGCCCTGGTTGAATCCATGGTCCGGAGCGAGGAGGCTTGGGAAGCAGTAATGCTAGCGAAGGAGGAGGCGGGCCGCACGAGGGAAAGGCAAGGCCTTCGCCCAACCGCCTCTACAGGAGAAGACGCCCCGGGCGTCGGGAGTCGCATGGCGATTCCCGGCCACCGTAGGCGCGGGCCTGCGGACGCCGAGCGTTGGGTGGCTCGCTGTCCGATCACCACCAGGCCCGAGTCGATGGCGCGTTGTGTTTCACGCGCACCTCAAAGAGATGTCAGCATAGAAGATGGGGCCCGCTAGGGCCAGAGCCTGCCAGGGTTGCGGAATTTGTTCGAAAGAGTCACCGCGGCCCTGGAACGCAAAGGGCTTTAGAAGGAACACGGCTATAGAAAGAAATACGCAGCAGCCGAGCAATGCCACATATCCCCTGCATTAATGATAGAATCGCATTGACGAAAACTACAAAACAGGCGTCAGAAATCTCTATATTAATAAGTTTATAGCCGGAAATCTTACTTGTGACAACAGCGATGCAGGCGACAAGAATAGTCTTCCCGATTACAATATTCTCTGATGTATAAGAAGCGGAGAAAGATAAAAAAAGAAATTCTGTGAATTTTTCAGCTCCACTAGCACAGGGGGCTGGTACACCTATAAAGCTGCGTCTGGCATGCGAAACAAATTCACATTAGGAGGCCAAATAGAAGAAGAGCTGCTCAAATAGTATTTCACAGTATATTCGGAACATACAAGGAGCATCTTAGTGTGTTGTCGCGCAATCAGACCGGCTTATTATAATGTTGTGTACAATCAGGGGCCTATTCAATAAACGTGACAATGGCAGGTGACAGCCGACAATTTGTTAATTTTTGGTTTAATAAAGATCATCATATCACTGACAAATTTGTCACTGGAAAATTACAAATATGTCATGACAATTGACATTGACAGGCGACAATTTGTCCGGAAAAACTTCAAAGGGGAATGCCGATTTTAGGCCTTGCGATGCCCAAGAAATTTAATTTAGTAAAAAATATGTAAATTTTACGTAATTAACTCTTCTATTCACGACGCGATACAAGTAGTCAGTAACATTTTTAATAAATAATAAATATTGAAACGAAATAAACAGACATTTGCTAGGGTGCCAATTTAAAATCCGGGAAAAAATAAAGATTTGTTGCAAAACATTGATTTGACATTTACACATATTGTACTTTATTTATTTGGCACTCAGGGCCTAAATCACTATGGCGGCTTGGCATCCCCCTTTGTTTTATTAAACACTAAATTGTGTTATGACATTTGTCAGAGATCTTCGACAGACCATCTCACCCATCGCAAGGCAGTTATATTTGTAAAATTAATTTAAAAAAATTATGTTAACGTCGTCGACGGATAGTAGTAGTAGTGAAGTTGAATATTTGGGGCAAACTAAACGACGTCGCACATTTAAACCAAGAATAAACTTTTCTTTCAATGTAATTTTTAAAAATAAATTACTTAATTAATTACTTAATAAATAAATTGGACAGCAACTTCAGCATTCATTAAGGAGGAATAAACCACTTAGTTTTTTCCAAATTTTCATAAATAAGGCTAAAATTGTTATGCGTCATTTTGAATAGCAAACAAAAGTTCAAGTAAAAAAAATAGTAAAATTGTTATAATTTTTTAATATTGCCTTTACTTATTATGTTCTCTCATCTACATGCCTCGATTGTGTGTTGTGCCAGACATGTCAATTACAAAATGACAAATAAGTCAGAATATATTCTTAGAGACTCAACAGGTAAAACCCTGACAACTGCCGCCTTTATTAAACTGGTTGATAGTCTGACCATTTTGTCAGATAGCATTTGGATTTAACCTGTTGCATTTGGATTTAATTGTCATCTTTATAAAAGAGCACTTGTCGCGACAATTGGATGCCTTAGTTCTAGAAGTCACTAAGTCCATTTTTATCGATATTGAGTTTAGCAGTTCAAAAAAAAAAAATCTCTATTGATTGGTTTAATCCTCTTTCCAATTAAATGAATAAGTTGGTTTTTCTCAACTTGATAAAATCACTAAATCCTTGGATTTGAATTTAAAAAGTCACTAGATCCAAATTTAAGCAAAAAATACCTATATCCTTCGAATTTTTATTTGAAAGTCACTAAATCCATGCATTTTAAACTATGTCTTGGTCACACCAGCAGTCGTTTTTGACACTGTTTTGAATTTTGAAACAAAATTAGCTGGCGGAAACTTTTTGAGATAGTAAAATTAAAGTATCGAGTGAAAAAAAGAGTTAAAAAGTGTTATAAGTTTGGAGAATGTTCGAAGATAAACTGAAACGGTTAGTAAGTTTTTTAAATTTTGTGCCAATGTAGGTCGGAATAAAATATTAGAAGAATAATACCAATTTCTTTTTTTTTTATTACAGACTTATAGAAGATAGCGGTTTATTGAATACAGCTGACGATGACAGTGTTTCCTCTGGTAGTGAATGGGCTCCGGAAAATGAAAATAAAACCAAAACTTATACACGTATTACGAGCTCCATCACTATTCATACAGGAAACAGGTAAGTGTATTGTTATAGCAAAGGAAAATACGGGTAGTTCTAATATATGTAATAATATTAGAACTATCCGTGTTTGATAAATTTACGAATCTGGACATTTTATTAATGTTTCTTTATTAGTTCACAGAGTGGCACCACGACAATGGAAAATGCTAACAGAAAATAAAATAAAGAACGAGTTAAGTTAAATGAAAAAACAGGAGATATGGTTTCAGATAATGAAGATGATGATAGTGTAAAAGAAGTAATAGTAGATGGTGATATACCAGGTAGTGAAAATAATGCTTCAAATTTTAAATTTCAACATGTAGAACTAACTAAATGAAATAAGGCGAGTTGACAGGAAAATTCGAAGTTGTCTTTCTTGAAAAAAAATTAAGGGATGAGGAAAATCCTGAAGATCGCGTCTTAAAACTTAAGAATAACAAGAACCTGTATTATGCTCATATTAAGCCCTCGATAACTGGAATTGCTGTATGCCGAAAAGTACGCTTTCAAAGATTCCGACACCCTGAATTTCCTATCTCAATGACAGGACAAAATTTCAAGTAGATGACGTTATATCGTGTAAGCATGGGTGGCAAGATCATCACAAATCTTAACGACTGTTATCAAGGAAAGAGTCAAGCAGTTTCTTGATGTCCTAAAGTTTTGCTGGTTTTAACGGTACCACCTTTAAAACCAGCAAAACTTCAGGACATTAAGAAACTGTTTGAGTATGTGCCTGTTCAGAAACGACTCTTTTATGATGACATACTGTAAGCAGCTACTTGTTTAGGAAGAGAGCAGGATAATGAATATAATGAAAAAGAGGAAGAAATGTATGAATAAGTAGATAATACATAATAATATACTGTGCTCATTATGATTAAACATGATTTTTTAAAGTGATTGGAAGTAAGATTTAATATTGTGTTAAAATTAACACCTTAATGCTAAAAATAAGTTTATAGTTTTATTATTGTTTAATAGTGTCATGATTACTAAGGTGATTAAATAAGATAATATGTCACTAATTCCAAAGAATTTTCTTGAGAAGTCCCTAACTGCACTGATTTTGCGATAAGTCCTATAACTGAAATATTTAATACTGAACATTATAATAATAATATACATTTTTTAAGATCGTCATATTTTAGCCTACATAATTCAACTATTGTTATACTTTTTCAATTTTTTTTCTGTACTATAAGTTATCATATCTTAAAACAAAGAAAATGGATTTAGTGACTTTTAGAACTAAGGCATCCAATTTGACTTATTTGACGAAAAATGACATAATTTTAGGATTGTTACGTTTACTGAATGCCAGGTGGTAACAGTTGAGCGTTTCAGCGGTGCTAGACAACACTCTTATTTGACTCCGCTTTCTTCGAACACATAGAAAAGAAAGGCATCATCAGTAGCAATGGGAAATCATTATCTCAGCTTGTCAACATTTTGACCACTACATTGGAAGAACTACATGGAATACTGAAGAAGAAAAAATACAAATTGGGCATGAGTACAACACAATGGAAGGATAATGAGTAGCCTAAAGCTTGGTAAGCCTGGTGAACCAACTGCTTTCATTGCCCGTGGGTAATGGACGCATGTTCTTGGGAAGGAACTAAACAAATCATTGGATATACAGTTATTTTTTAAAATGTTTACATAAATATTATAGACACTTAGATACTATTTGTATTATAAAACATAGAATATTGTGATAAGTATTGTGTTAACCAATAAAATTGCTTAGAAAAAATAATTGAACCCATATCAGTTTTTACATTTTTAATACGTATTTTTACAATTTATTATAATATTTTATTGTCACATACCTACGTAATAAAAACAAGTGTAAGTTAATAAGTTATCATAATATCTTATCATTATTTTGGATTTGCAAACAAGCTGCTGTTTCGTAGAGGGCGTCAGCGTTGGCCGTTTCATCGAAAGCTACATACTGCAGTGTCATGCAAGTCTTTTTGTTAAAACATTGCAACTTTTTTTGAGTTTTTTGTCCGGATAGGCTTTTTTATTAAATTTTTAAAGATCGTTTCACGAAATTTTGACACGTACATTGTTTGGAAATTGTTGTATCATTGTGGAGAAAGACGTTTTGGATTGATTCAATTTGGCAAAAAAACGCTCAAAACGTTGGAGTACTAGTACAGTGAATACCGGTGGTATTTCGTCAGTTGATAGAGTGCCAGTCGCTAGTTTAGCATGTTTTAGTGATTTAAACTTCACAAAAACATGCTTACTTTGGTTACTTTGGTATGTATTCACTAATTCTCTCTATTTTTTTTTTGGAGTTCCGTTTCTCTTGGTTTTCTCAGACTCTTTTTGTGAAATGATGATTAAGTAGTAAGTTATAACTTATTAGAGTGCTTACTATAAAAGCATGTAGAATAAAAAAATAATAATAAAAGAATCGTTTTAAACGGCGCTAAAAGACTTATCGTTTTTCTCAGTCAAGTTAATCTTGTCAATGTTTTGTGGGTAAGTGAAGAGCACATCCGCCACAATGTCCGAAACTTCTCGGGGCTCGCTGGGTCTCATTTCTTTTTCCAGTTGCACGGCATACATATAGTATATAAGAATGAAGTACGCCGAAAGAGCTGAAAAATAATACCCGTACATTCGTTAATTGTTCAGAAACTTCCAATGCTCTGTACCAAATACTTTACCTCTGTACTGCGGTTAATAATGCTATTTTATAAAAGTGGGTAGGTTTCATAAGATTTGAAAATAGATTTAGGCCGAACACAACATAGTTTATTAAGAGAGTGTAGGAAGAGGAGTTGCTTGTTGTTTAATCGATTTATGTTGTTAAATAAATTTATGGACATACAGATGTATAAGTAGTGTAAAAGTGTTTTCTGAACCACATGGTCCATTACCATTGAATGTTTATTTTAACGATACCACCAAAAAGAACAACATTGTATTGATACCACTTCTGTTTATGAATAGAGCGATGCACGATAATCATTATAAGTTAGTTCGTTAGAGGGAGGCGAGGTGGCAACGTTTCTCTCTTATTTGAGCTCAGACGAAAGCAACTTAATTCCTTATGTTTCATCGAGTAAAGGAAACATTAGCATTTTGGATAGTTAGAACCAATTTCACCAAACTGTGTTAGTTATTTAAATGCTAAGAATTTCAACGTACAAGCAATTGGTCAAAATTGTTAAACAAGACGTTATTGTTTAACAGAAAGTATTTCACCAACACCCAAGCCAACACCAATATCTTCATAGATAAGGGAAGTATAGAATATATTCAGCGATAGCTTAGTTGTTTATGAATCCTTCGATTTTTCCAATTCTTACCTATCTCCCCGCAGCAAACCACCATAGAGTGATTGGTGTGATGAGGACCGTACATCACCACTCCGACAATTGAGAGTACGAGACGAACGGTAGCAACTGACACATGCAACTTGATATGGCCGGGTCGTTTCTGAAAACGAGATTATAGGAACCACATGTTAAGATTTTTATTAATGCCGCTGTGATCGTATCGTCCACATATCTTTCATTCCGATTTTAATATATTTTTCACGAAAATTTTATGAAATAAAAAAACCTTATTCTTACACTCTAGCAGAGCTATGATGAAACAGAAAATCGCCTAAAGTTGTCATTTCTCAAATTCACGACCTACACATGAACTCTTCTCAGTGCAACAACTCACACACAACCTTACAATATCACAATGCACCACACTCACACACATAAAAGGGCTGTTTTACAAATTATCACTTGTCCAACTACTGACCTTCTGATGTAACTTATGATGTAAAAAATTAGCGTGAGAATCCTGGTACCCATAACACAAGTTAAATCTTTCCTTGGGTACCTACCGGAATTCAATGCAAATACTACTGACACGATTGTTACTCTCTAATATGTATTTGTTCTTGTTGCATAATAGTTGTTCGTAAGTGTTTGATTGTACAACATTTTTGGTCCAATAAATTATTATTATTATTATTTGAACATATGTCAAGAATTTTCCCTAGCATAAAGCTGAAATGTATGAAATGGAAATCTGACCAGTTTTTACTGGTATTGTAGTTTTGGTAGTGCGCCTTTATTTACTGACCCGCCATAATATTAATGACCTTGTTCAAACTCCTTTAACCTCCCTAGACCATTGGCGTAAACTAACAATATGTAGTACCAAACATGAGCTTGTTTATTCGTTACCTAAGAACATTATCAATGTTTGTCCCCATTATTAACTGCTTAAAGGCAGGCCCATAAAATTACTAATCGCCGATCTTGTAGGTCAGTGGGGAAGGGGGATACAAACTAAGTTCAAAGTGCCTGTGTTCGTAAAGATGTTGCTAACTGCAAACTTTGAACTAATTTTGCTAATGTATTTCAATTTGGTTATTCTAGTGCTACCATCTTAGTTTTGAAATAAGATAAATAAACTGCCTCGAGTGTGTCTGAAGTAGAATTACGCCACAGTAATTTGATTTAAAAGCCTACCCCTGCTAATTTTATAAAACGATTTTCATTCTATCAAAGTATGCCTTCATTAGAAACTAAATAGTTTTATAAGTATCTTCCCCATTGCCTGCTTAAACTATAATTCGTTTTATCTTGCAACGATTTAAGAGTTTTAGTTCTTTTTCGAGAATCTTTTTCAGTTTGACTATAAAACTATGTAAGCCCCCTACAAAACATCGTCTCAGTACGAAAAATATCTACTTTGCGATTGACGTGGAGTTGCGGACATCAGTCCAATATACAATACACTTACATATATATAATATTATCTTTGTGTGCTCTTCCAAAATTTTTGAAAGGAAGCACTGTCCAAAAATCATGGAACAAGTTGGCAATACCTATCTGTAATTCGGCACAAACTGGCGTTTTGCCAGCCAAGTAACTCAAACAGAACGTACATTTATTGTGGCCGTAGATAATGTTGAACACACCGCGTTGTGCGACGGGTCTGGAATGTTGGTGCTTTTATTAACTGAACTAAGGCTTAAGTGGGGCGCTACTGTGTTTGTTTCCATCTTAAATGTAAACACTGAATTAAAAATATGGGGTGTTGCCTTTGGCTTGATCAGTATTGTGTACTGTAAATAAAAGAAGCTCATAGGGGCTATGTCCCGTGATCATCTTAACTTGTTGAAGTTCCTACATTCAAAATAAGAATATTTGGAGACATGCTGGTCTTGCTCCATAGGACAATCAAGAGTGTAGAGTAAATGAAACTGGTTGATAAAATGTATTTAACTAAGTATATAAATTTACTTTTTTGTGTATTTTTATTTTATTTTTCAATTAAATAACTCACACACTGTAACATCAATTGTTTGTAAATATGTGAGTACCATTTATTGTAAAACTTTTATTTAAAAAGAGTAACTATGGAGTTTCTTGTTCGTTCTTCTCCATAAGAATCTCCTTTTGTGAATGGACAGTACAGTCACTTTATTTTTATACATATTCTTTTAACTTTAATGTTGACGTTCAAAAGTGCCTTTTAATAGCCAAATTGAAATAAACGTTTTGAGTTTGACTTTGAAATATTTTTAAAGTATTGAAGTTAAAAATTACATGATTTTTCTCTTCTTTTCTTGGATCTTCTTTTCAAGATGAGGTGAAACTAAAATAGCTTTAAAAATATACGTACCCTATGAAGACCAATGAGAAGGACAACGTTCATCAAAAACCAGGCGATATTCAAGAAGCCGACCAGAACAAGTACTACGACAGTATCGCCCAACTTAGATTTGTCCATGGACTCGGAATCTGGGACCATTTGACCATCCTCGTTTTGTTTAAGACGAATGTAACGGAATCCGTGGGTGTAAAAAGCTAGGAAGCAAAAAGTTCCGATGTAAAATAACGTTATCAAAAAGTTGAGAGTCTGAAATATAAAACAAATTGATAAGTACTCAATAGTAACAGTATTATAATATTTAGATATCAAAGCACACAATGCAACACACGATAAAAACCAAGAAAACAGATTTATTTTCAGTAAATAAAACTAGATTAGATGATCGATAGTAATATTGATTATATTTACGCGTTAAGAATAGGGATGTTGCCTGGGTAAAAAAATATGATTATATTCAGTCCGTCAATTAGATTATCTAAAAAAATTGGAAATATTTTTTTATTTTATAAAATCAATAAAAAATTACGAAGATAAAACGCATCAAAGATAAGGATAAGTGTACTGGTAAGTGACGTCACACGAGTTTTCAACGCACTGTATCGTCTTAATATTCTGTTTACGTGACAAAAGAAAAATACGTGTCCAATATTTTTTGGAAATCTATCTGACGGACTAATTAAATTTTTTTAGTCAAATAAATAAATTAACATCGTCAGCAAAAATGAAACAAAAGGCAAATTTATCACTGCAAAGGATCGCCGATAACATGATGATTAATCTTTGATTTTAGGAACAGCTGTGAAATGTACGTACCATACTGACATATCCAAGTATAAAGCAACCAGTTTTCAAGGGTATGCAAAAGCAGCATTTTGAGAAAAGAGAACAACCCTCATTTTCTTTTGGGTAGATACTGGAACGAAAAGGAAGATGATGGATAAATAAATGCTTATTTTATATTAATTGAAAGCTGCAGGTCTATCACCAGTGGTGGAGGTATAATCTAGTAGCGTCTATTATTACCTATAGACGCTACTAAATTGAGAGAAGAAGAAGAAATAATTTATTTACGCCAAACATTGTTATGTCATAAACAGTGATCGGATTCCATCATCAGCTCAGCAAGATGAAATGTTGATTACCAGGCACAATTATCAGAATTGCGTTAGAAAGTACACGAAAAACATTAAATGTGCCTTTAAAATTTGAGGGATGCCCTAGGATCCCATCATCAGATTCTGACTTGGTGCCAATGGGACAACCAGGGAGTATGGGTTTTCGAATAAAAAAATAATCATCAAAATCCATTAATAATTGACGGAATGATCGCATAACAAACATACAAAAAAAAAACAGTCGAATTGATAACCTCCTTTTGCTGCTGACGATTTGACTTCCTCTTTGATCTTTCTTGAGCCATAATAGCATTGCATTCAGTAAATCCCAAAAAAATGAACTATGTACTTGTTGTAAATATGTTGTTATTTTTAACTAAGAGGTAGTTAAAAATAACAACATATTTACAACAAGTACATAGTTCATTTTTACGCGTGTACAACAAGTACATATTCATACGTGACTTCGCTCACGTTTAAGTTATTTTCACAAAAAGTAGCCTATAACCGTTTCCAAGGTTTCATCTATCTCTGTACCAAACATCATCCAAATCGGTACAGCGATTAAGGCGTGAAAGCATAACAAACAAACTTGCCTAAGTATTCATAGTAAATATGTAATTATATAATTGTGTGATTTAGTAGATATAACGTTGAAGCTGTGCCAGGCGTATTCATCTTAATTAACATACATATCAGTACTGTAACAAGTCAATCTATAGTACGCTGTTGAATAGTGAACAATAAGGTATAAATTTATAAATAAGCTTTAACAAACACATTATCCCTAGATTTCTCAAAACAGAATTTGAAGCTGAGTATTTGTCAAAAGCTACTACTACAACCTGAAAACTTAATAAATTATGGCAATAAACTAGGTTTGACACGATCTTCAGCATTCGATTTTTTTATAATTGGTTACCAAATTCTACATTCTCAAGAAAATATGAATTAATCATCTGCTTATCAGATTTCAAAAATTAACCAATTTATATATATTATGCAGATTGAATATACATTATTGTACACCAAAAATAGTTACACAACTCAATACAGAAACCTCGTTGGTAGGTAGTTATATTTTTGAGCCGTTTGGGGTTGAAACTCTCGGGTCCTGGGCTCCGAGTGCTCATAACTTGTTTAAATATCTCTCAAGACGCTTAGTTGACACTTCGCGAGATCCGAGGGCCTGTTTTTGCCTTGAACAAAGGATAAGCATATTGCCATACAACGTGGCAATGCCACCCCAGTCTTTTGGCTACACAAATTACCAGTGTCATATTTACCACCCACAATCCACATAGGCAGAGAGTGAAAGGGACAGGTAACAATATGCTGCAAAAAGTCGAAATGACTGACTATAACATTCATTATAGGGGAAGAGATTACTCTATAAAGAGAGAATCTATACACAAAGCATGGGAGAAAATCACAAAGAATGAAGAGCTTGAATATAATAATTTCTCAATGGACAGCGAGGAAAATTGGTACGGGACAATTGGACCCTACCTAGAGATGTTTGATGCGTTTAAGTTAAGAATGGATGAGCTAAGGTTAGGGCATGGAATAATGCCCATTACTAAGAAGGATGGGGGACACACCTCTTTTCAAGTTTCTAAATACGGCCTCACGGGAGCACACCATATTCTTCTTGAGGGCAGCAGCTTCCCACCAGAGAGGAGGTCATCAATAGTCCAGAGTCTAGGACCCATGACAGTGTTCTTGTGTATGATTAGAACGGAAGGGATATATGTATAGAGGAAAGTACGCAGCAGCGGTAAAGAGGGCTATGTCACATATTCCTGCTATTGATGATATCATTGAGCTCACTAAAAACGTTAAGATGCCGTGTGAATTGTCTACATTGATAAGCCTTATTGCAAAAATTCTGTTGATCACTACGTCCCGACAGGCAACTAGAATGTGCTTCCCTTTAAATTTCTTCTCGTACATCTTAGAAAAAATTACTTGTGAAGCAAAGGTGAACTTCCCCAAATTCTTCAACACCACAGAATCCGGTGGGTGGTATTTGTACAAGCTTTGCATGGATGAAACTTGGTGCATGCAGGGAACAATGACAGCAGAGGTGGCATCCCAAATATTGTATCATTGCATATTTGGAACATATAAAGAAGACTTGAACATATTATTAAGTCAAATAACAACAGTTGGAAACTGGTACACTAGAGAAGAAATGGGGAATTCGTTTAGAAACATGACGGGAGGGAATATAACAGTGTTTAAACCACCTGGAAAATTGGCCTATGCAAAAATGTCATGCGCTAACCAGACCGGCCTTCTATCAGGAGTCTACAATTAAGTACGTTGCCTTTCCTGCTTCAGTGGACCGAGGATTCAGACATTCGGGGAGGATTTCTTCGAGCACATAAAGAAACGCAGGGTAGTGGGATCAGGAGGAAAGAACATGCAACAGATAATCGTTGGATTGACCACCACACTAGAAGAACTCCACCAACTGATAAAAAAGGAAGGCCCTTCCGTTCCACCCAGAGCAGAAGAATTCATTTGATGACTTCGCATCCTTAAAAAAATAAAAAGGGTAGTGGGATCAGGAGGAAAGAACATGCAACAGATAATCGTTGGATTGACCACCACACTAGAAGAACTCCACCACCGCGGCCAGGGAACGCAAAGGGCATTTGGAGGAACGCCCTTTGCGTTCCCTGGCCGCGGGCGCTTTGTCAGATAGCATTTGGATTTAACCTGTTGCATTTGGATTTAATTGTCATCTTTATAAAAGAGCACTTGTCGCGACAATTGGATGCCTTAGTTCTAGAAGTCACTAAGTCCATTTTTATCGATATTGAGTTTATCAGTTCAAAAAAAAAAAAAAATCTCTATTGATTGGTTTAATCCTCTTTCCAATTAAATGAATAAGTTGGTTTTTCTCAACTTGATAAAATCACTAAATCCTTGGATTTGAATTTAAAAAGTCACTAGATCCAAATTTAAGCAAAAAATACCTATATCCTTCGAATTTTTATTTGAAAGTCACTAAATCCATGCATTTTAAACTATGTCTTGGTCACACCAGCAGTCGTTTTTGACACTGTTTTGAATTTTGAAACAAAATTAGCTGGCGGAAACTTTTTGAGATAGTAAAATTAAAGTATCGAGTGAAAAAAAGAGTTAAAAAGTGTTATAAGTTTGGAGAATGTTCGAAGATAAACTGAAACGGTTAGTAAGTTTTTTAAATTTTGTGCCAATGTAGGTCGGAATAAAATATTAGAAGAATAATACCAATTTCTTTTTTTTTTATTACAGACTTATAGAAGATAGCGGTTTATTGAATACAGCTGACGATGACAGTGTTTCCTCTGGTAGTGAATGGGCTCCGGAAAATGAAAATAAAACCAAAACTTATACACGTATTACGAGCTCCATCACTATTCATACAGGAAACAGGTAAGTGTATTGTTATAGCAAAGGAAAATACGGGTAGTTCTAATATATGTAATAATATTAGAACTATCCGTGTTTGATAAATTTACGAATCTGGACATTTTATTAATGTTTCTTTATTAGTTCACAGAGTGGCACCACGACAATGGAAAATGCTAACAGAAAATAAAATAAAGAACGAGTTAAGTTAAATGAAAAACAGGAGATATGGTTTCAGATAATGAAGATGATGATAGTGTAAAAGAAGTAATAGTAGATGGTGATATACCAGGTAGTGAAAATAATGCTTCAAATTTTAAATTTCAACATGTAGAACTAAGTAAATGAAATAAGGCGAGTTGACAGGAAAATTCGAAGTTGTCTTTCTTGAAAAAAAATTAAGGGATGAGGAAAATCCTGAAGATCGCGTCTTAAAACTTAAGAATAACAAGAACCTGTATTATGCTCATATTAAGCCCTCGATAACTGGAATTGCTGTATGCCGAAAAGTACGCTTTCAAAGATTCCGACACCCTGAATTTCCTATCTCAATGACAGGACAAAATTTCAAGTAGATGACGTTATATCGTGTAAGCATGGGTGGCAAGATCATCACAAATCTTAACGACTGTTATCAAGGAAAGAGTCAAGCAGCTTCTTGATGTCCTAAAGTTTTGCTGGTTTTAACGGTACCACCTTTAAAACCAGCAAAACTTCAGGACATTAAGAAACTGCTTGAGTATGTGCCTGTTCAGAAACGACTCTTTTATGATGACATACTGTAAGCAGCTACTTGTTTAGGAAGAGAGCAGGATAATGAATATAATGAAAAAGAGGAAGAAATGTATGAATAAGTAGATAATACATAATAATATACTGTGCTCATTATGATTAAACATGATTTTTTAAAGTGATTGGAAGTAAGATTTAATATTGTGTTAAAATTAACACCTTAATGCTAAAAATAAGTTTATAGTTTTATTATTGTTTAATAGTGTCATGATTACTAAGGTGATTAAATAAGATAATATGTCACTAATTCCAAAGAATTTTCTTGAGAAGTCCCTAACTGCACTGATTTTGCGATAAGTCCTATAACTGAAATATTTAATACTGAACATTATAATAATAATATACATTTTTTAAGATCGTCATATTTTAGCCTACATAATTCAACTATTGTTATACTTTTTCAATTTTTTTTCTGTACTTATAGTACAGAAAAAAAATTGAAAAAGTATAATCATATCTTATAATATCATATCGTATAATATTATCATATCTTAAAACAAAGAAAATGGATTTAGTGACTTTTAGAACTAAGGCATCCAATTCGACTTATTTGACGAAAAGTGACATAATTTTAGGATTGTTACGTTTACTGAATGCCAGGTGGTAACAGTTGAGCGTTTCAGCGGTGCTAGACAACACTCTTATTTGACTCCGCTTTCTTCGAACACATAGAAAAGAAAGGCATCATCAGTAGCAATGGGAAATCATTATCTCAGCTTGTCAACATTTTGACCACTACATTGGAAGAACTACATGGAATACTGAAGAAGAAAAAATACAAATTGGGCATGAGTACAACACAATGGAAGGATAATGAGTAGCCTAAAGCTTGGTAAGCCTGGTGAACCAACTGCTTTCATTGCCCGTGGGTAATGGACGCATGTTTACATGAATATTATAGACACTTAGATACTATTTGTATTATAAAACATAGAATATTGTGATAAGTATTGTGTTAACCAATAAAATTGCTTAGAAAAAATAATTGAACCCATATCAGTTTTTACATTTTTAATACGTATTTTTACAATTTATTATAATATTTTATTGTCACATACCTACGTAATAAAAACAAGTGTAAGTTAATGAGTTATCATAATATCTTATCATTATTTTGGATTTGCAAACAAGTTGCTGTTTCGTAGAGGGCGTCAGCGTTGGCCGTTTCATCGAAAGCTACATACTGCAGTGTCTGAACGTCTTTTTGTCAAAACATTGCAACTTTTTTTGAGTTTTTTGTCCGGATAGGCTTTTTATTAAATTTTTAAAGATCGTTTCACGAAATTTTGACACGTACATTGTTTGGAAATTGTTGTATCATTGTGGAGAAAGACGTTTTGGATTGATTCAATTTGGCAAAAAAACGCTCAAAACGTTGGAGTACTAGTACAGTGAATACCGGTGGTATTTCGTCAGTTGATAGAGTGCCAGTCGCTAGTTTAGCATGTTTTAGTGATTTAAACTTCACAAAAACATGCTTACTTTGGTTACTTTGGTATGTATTCTCTCTATTTTTTTTTTGGAGTTCCGTTTCTCTTGGTTTTCTCAGACTCTTTTTGTGAAATGATGATTAAGTAGTAATTTATAACTTATTAGAGTGCTTACTATAAAAGCATGTAGAATAAAAAAATAATAATAAAATAATCGTTTTAAACGGCGCTAAAAGACTTATCGTTTTTCTCAGTCAAGTTAATCTTGTCAATGTTTTGTGGGTAAGTGAAGAGCACATCCGCCACAATGTCCGAAACTTCTCGGGGCTCGCTGGGTCTCATTTCTTTTTCCAGTTGCACGGCATACATATAGTATATAAGAATGAAGTACGCCGAAAGAGCTGAAAAATAATACCCGTACATTAGTTAATTGTTCAGAAACTTCCAATGCTCTGTACCAAATACTTTACCTCTGTACTGCGGTTAATAATGCTATTTTATAAAAGTGGGTAGGTTTCATAAGATTTGAAAATAAATTTAGGCCGAACACAACATAGTTTATTAGGAGAGTGTAGGAAGAGGAATTGCTTGTTGTTTAATCGATTTATGTTGTTAAATAAATTTATGGACATACAGATGTATAAGTAGTGTAAAAGTGTTTTTTGAACCACATGGTCCATTATCATTGAATGTTTATTTTAACGATACCACCAAAAAGAACAACATTGTATTGATACCACTTCTGTTTATGAATAGAGCGATGCACGATAATCATTATAAGTTAGTTCGTTAGAGGGAGGCGAGGGGGCAACGTTTCTCTCTTATTTGAGCTCAGACGAAAGCAACTTAATTCCTTATGTTTCATCGAGTAAAGGAAACATTAGCATTTTGGATAGTTAGAACCAATTTCACCAAACTGTGTTAGTTATTTAAATGCTAAGAATTTCAACGTACAAGCAATTGGTCAAAATTGTTAAACAAGACGTTATTGTTTAACAGAAAGTATTTCACCAACACCCAAGCCAACACCAATATCTTCATAGATAAGGGAAGTATAGAATATATTCAGCGATAGCTTAGTTGTTTATGAATCCTTCGATTTTTCCAATTCTTACCTATCTCCCCGCAGCAAACCACCATAGAGTGATTGGTGTGATGAGGACCGTACATCACCACTCCGACAATTGAGAGTACGAGACGAACGGTAGCAACTGACACATGCAACTTGATATGGCCGGGTCGTTTCTGAAAACGAGATTATAGGAACCACACGTTAAGATTTTTATTAATGCCGCTGTGATCGTATCGTCCACATATCTTTCATTCCGATTTTAATATATTTTTCACGAAAATTTTATGAAATAAAAAAAACCTTATTCTTACACTCTAGCAGAGCTATGATGAAACAGAAAATCGCCTACAGTTGTCATTTCTCAAATTCACGACCTACACATGAACTTTTCTCAGTGCAACAACTCACACACAACCTTACAATATCACAATGCACCACACTCACACACATAAAAGGGCTGTTTTACAAATTATCACTTGTCCAACTACTGACCTTCTGATGTAACTTATGATGTAAAAAATTAGCGTGAGAATCCTGGTACCCATAACACAAGTTAAATCTTTCCTTGGGTACCTACCGGAATTCAATGCAAATACTATTGACACGATTGTTACTCTCTAATATGTATTTGTTCTTGTTGCATAATAGTTGTTCGTAAGTATTTGATTGTATAACATTTTTGGTCCAATAAATTATTATTATTATTACTCTGTTTGAACATATGTCAAGAATTTTCCCTAGCATAAAGCTGAAATGTATGAAATGGAAATCTGACCAGTTTTTACTGGTATTGTAGTTTTGGTAGTGCGCCTTTATTTACTGACCCGCCATAATATTAAAGACCTTGTTCAAACTCCTTTAACCTCCCTAGACCATTGGCGTAAACTAACAATATGTAGTACCAAACATGAGCTTGTTTATTCGTTACCTAAGAACATTATCAATGTTTGTCCCCATTATTAACTGCTTAAAGGCAGGCCCATAAAATTACTAATCGCCGATCTTGTAGGTCAGTGGGGAAGGGGGATACAAACTAAGTTCAAAGTGCTGTGTTCGTAAAGATGTTGCCAACTGCAAACTTTGAACTCATTTTGCTAATGTATTTCAATTTGGTTATTCTAGTGCTACCATCTTAGTTTTGAAATAAGATAAATAAACTGCCTCGAGTATGTCTGAAGTAGAATTACGCCACAGTAATTTGATTTAAAAGCCTACCCCTGCTAATTTTATAAAACGATTTTCATTCTATCAAAGTATGCCTTCATTAGAAACTAAATAGTTTTATAAGTATCTTCCCCATTGCCTGCTTAAACTATAATTCGTTTTATCTTTCAACGATTTAAGAGTTTTAGTTCTTTTTCGAGAATCTTTTTCAGTTTGACTATAAAACTATGTAAGCCCCCTACAAAACATCGTCTCAGTACGAAAAATATCTACTTTGCGATTGACGTGGAGTTGCAGACATCAGTCCAATATACAATACACTTACATATCCTACTACTATTATAAAGGCGAAAGTTTGTAAGTATGGATGTATGTATGGATGTTTGTTACTCTTTCACGTAAAAACTACTGAATGGATTTTGATGAAATTTGGCACAGAGGTAGATTATAGTCTGGAATAACACATAGGATACTTTTTATCCCGGGAATATGTTCCCTTAGGATAGTTTTCGACAATCACGCGGGCGGAGCCGCGGGCGGCAACTAGTATATAATATTATCTTTGTGTGCTCTTCCAAAATTTTTGAAAGGAAGCACTGTCCAAAAATCATGGAACAAGTTGGCAATACCTATCTGTAATTCGGCACAGACTGGCGTTTTGCCAGCCAAGTAACTCAAACAGAACGTACATTTATTGTGGCCGTAGATAATGTTGAACACACCGCGTTGTGCGACGGGTCTGGAATGTTGGTGCTTTTATTAACTGAACTAAGGCTTAAGTGGGGCGCTACTGTGTTTGTTTCCATCTTAAATGTAAACACTGAATTAAAAATATGGGGTGTTGCCTTTGGCTTGATCAGTATTGTGTACTGTAAATAAAAGAAGCTCATAGGGGCTATGTCCCGTGATCATCTTAACTTGTTGAAGTTCCTACATTCAAAATAAGAATATTTGGAGACATGCTGGTCTTGCTCCATAGGACAATCAAGAGTGTAGTAAATGAAACTGGTTGATAAAATGTATTTAACTAAGTATATAAATTTACTTTTTTGTGTATTTTTATTTTATTTTTCAATTAAATAACTCACACACTGTAACATCAATTGTTTGTAAATATGTGAGTACCATTTGTAAAACTTTTATTTAAAAAGAGTAACTATGGAGTTTCTTGTTCGTTCTTCTCCATAAGAATCTCCTTTTGTGAATGGACAGTACAGTCACTTTATTTTTATACATATTCTTTTAACTGTAATGTTGACGTTCAAAAGTGCCTTTTAATAGCCAAATTGAAATAAACGTTTTGAGTTTGACTTTGAAATATTTTTAAAGTATTGAAGTTAAAAATTACATGATTTTTCTCTTCTTTTCTTGGATCTTCTTTTCAAGATGAGGTGAAACTAAAATAGCTTTAAAAATATACGTACCCTATGAAGACCAATGAGAAGGACAACGTTCATCAAAAACCAGGCGATATTCAAGAAGCCGACCAGAACAAGTACTACGACAGTATCGCCCAACTTAGATTTGTCCATGGACTCGGAATCTGGGACCATTTGACCATCCTCGTTTTGTTTAAGACGAATGTAACGGAATCCGTGGGTGTAAAAAGCTAGGAAGCAAAAAGTTCCGATGTAAAATAACGTTATCAAAAAGTTGAGAGTCTGAAATATAAAACAAATTGATAAGTACTCAATAGTAACAGTAATATAATTCATTTAGATATCAAAGCACACAATGCAACACACGATAAAAACCAAGAAAACAGATTTATTTTCAGTAAATAAAACTAGATTAGATGATCGATAGTAATATTGATTATATTTACGCGTTAAGAATAGGGATGTTGCCTGGGTAAAAAAATATGATTATATTCAGTCCGTCAATTAGATTATCTAAAAAAATTGGAAATATTTTTTTATTTTATAAAATCAATAAAAAATTACGAAGATAAAACGCATCAAAGATGAGGATAAGTGTAGGTACTGGTAAGTGACGTCACACGAGTTTTCAACGCACTGTATCGTCTTAATATTCTGTTTACGTGACAAAAGAAAAATACGTGTCCAATATTTTTTGGAAATCTATCTGACAGACTAATTAGATTTATTTAGTCAAATAAATAAATTAATATCGTTAGCTAAAATGAAACAAAAGGCAAATTTATCACTGCAAAGGATTGCCAATAACATGATGATTAATCTTTGATTTTAGGAACAGCTGTGAAATGTACGTACCATACTGACATATCCAAGTATAAAGCAACCAGTTTTCAATGGTATGCAAAAGCAGCATTTTGAGAAAAGAGAACAACCCTCATTTTCTTTTGGGTAGATACTGGAACGAAAAGGAAGATGATGGATAAATAAATGCTTATTTTATATTAATTGAAAGCTGCAGATCTATCACCAGTGGTGGAGGTATAATCTAGTAGCGTCTATTATTACCTATAGACGCTACTAAATTGAGAGAAGAAGAAGAAATAATTTATTTGCGCCAAACATTGTTATGTCATAAACAGTGATCGGATTCCATCATCAGCTCAGCAAGATGAAATGTTGATTACCAGGCACAATTATCAGAATTGCGTTAGAAAGTATACGAAAAACATTAAATGTGCCTTTAAAATTTGAGGGATGCCCTAGGATCCCATCATCAGATTCTGACTTGGTGCCAATGGGACAACCAGGGAGTATGGGTTTTCGAATAAAAAAAGAATCATCGAAATCCATTAATAATTGACGGAATGATCGCATAACAAACATACAAAAAAAAAAACAGTCGAATTGATAACCTCCTTCTTTTGCTGCTGACGATTTGACTTCCTCTTTGATCTTTCTTGAGCCATAATAGCATTGCATTCAGTAAATCCCAAAAAAATGAACTATGTACTTGTTGTAAATATGTTGTTATTTTTAAATACCTCTTTACGTGACTTCGCTCACGTTTAAGTTATTTTCACAAAAAGTAGCCTATAACCGTTTCCAAGGTTTCATCTATCTCTGTACCAAACATCATCAAAATCGGTACAGCGATTAAGGCGTGAAAGCATAAACAAACAAACTTGCCTAAGTATTCATAGTAAATATGTAATCATATAATTGTGTAATTTAGTAGATATAACGTTGAAGCTGTGCCAGGCATATTCATCTTAATTAACATACATATCAGTACTGTAACAAGTCAATCTATAGTACGCTGTTGAATAGTGAACAATAAGGTATAAATTTATAAATAAGCTGTAACAAACACATTATCCCTAGATTTCTGAAAACAGAATTTGAAGCTGAGTATTTGTCAAATGCTACTTACTACAGCCTGAAAACTTAATAAAATTATGGCAATAAACTAGGTTTGACACGATCTTCAGCATTCGATTTTTTTATAATTGGTTACCAAATTCTACATTCTCAAGAAAATATGAATTAATCATCTGCTTATCAGATTTCAAAAATTAACCAATTTATATATATTATGCAGATTGAATATACATTATTGTACACCAAAAATAGTTACACAACTCAATACAGAAACCTCGTTGGTAGGTAGTTATATTTTTGAGCCGTTTGGGGTTGAAACTCTCGGGTCCTGGGCTCCGAGTGCTCATAACTTGTTTAAATATCTCTCAAGACGCTTAGTTGACACTTCGCGAGATCCGAGGGCCTGTTTTTGCCTTGAACAAAGGATAAGCATATTGCCATACAACGTGGCAATGCCACCCCAGTCTTTTGGCTACACAAATTACCAGTGTCATATTTACCACCCCCAATCCACATAGGCAGAGAGTGAAAGGGACAGGTAACAATATGCTGCAAAAAGTCGAAATGACTGACTATAACATTCATTACAGGGGAACAGATTACTCTATAAAGAGAGAATCTATACACAAAGCATGGGAGAAAATCACAAAGAATGAAGAGCTTGAATATAATAATTTCTCAATGGACAGCGAGGAAAATTGGTACGGGACAATTGGACCCTACCTAGAGATGTTTGATGCGTTTAAGTTAAGAATGGATGAGCTAAGGTTGGGGCATGGAATAATGCCTATTACTAAGAAGGATGGGACACACACCTCTTTTCAAGTTTCTAAATACGGCCTCACGGGAGCACACCATATTCTTCTTGAGGGCAGCAGCTTCCCACCAGAGAGGAGGTCATCAATAGTCCAGAGTCTAGGACCCATGACAGTGTTCTTGTGTATGATTAGAACGGAAGGGATATATGTATAGAGGAAAGTACGCAGCAGCGGTAAAGAGGGCTATGTCACATATTCCTGCTATTGATGATATCATTGAGCTCACTAAAAACGTTAAGATGCCGTTTGAATTGTCTACATTGATAAGCCTTATTGCAAAAATTCTGTTGATCACTACGTCCCGACAGGCAACTAGAATGTGCTTCCCTTTAAATTTCTTCTCGTACATCTTAGAAAAAATTACTTGTGAAGCAAAGGTGAACTTCCCCAAATTCTTCAACACCACAGAATCCGGTGGGTGGTATTTGTACAAGCTTTGCATGGATGAAACTTGGTGCATGCATGGATGAAACTTGGTGCATGCAGGGAACAATGACAGCAGAGGTGGCATCCCAAATATTGTATCATTGCATATTTGGAACATATAAAGAAGACTTGAACATATTATTAAGTCAAATAAAAACAGTTGGAAACTGGTACACTAGAGAAGAAATGGGGAATTCGTTTAGAAACATGACGGGAGGGAATATAAGTGTTTAAACCACCTGGAAAATTGGCCTATGCAAAAATGTCATGCGCTAACCAGACCGGCCTTCTATCAGGAGTCTACAATTAAGTACGTTGCCTTCCCTGCTTCAGTGGACCGAGGATTCAGACATTCGGGGAGGATTTCTTCGAGCACATAAAGAAACGCAGGGTAGTGGGATCAGGAGGAAAGAACATGCAACAGATAATCGTTGGATTGACCACCACACTAGAAGAACTCCACCAACTGATAAAAAAGGAAGGCCCTTCCGTTCCACCCAGAGCAGAAGAATTCATTTGATGACTTCGCATCCTTAAAAAAAAAAAAGGGTAGTGGGATCAGGAGGAAAGAACATGCAACAGATAATCGTTGGATTGACCACCACACTAGAAGAACTCCACCACCGCGGCCAGGGAACGCAAAGGGCATTTGGAGGAACGGGTGGGTTTTAGTCAGTAAGAGACTGACACGTCTTTCCGCTCCACCCAGAGCGGAAGAAGTCATTTGATGATTTCCCATCCTTAAAAAAAAAACCGTCGACAGCGATGCGGATGAACTTTTTGACGCCATATTTTATGGTTAACTTAGTAAAGAGTTTTTATTTTTATTTCTAGTGTTTATAGTTATTTAAGTATTCATTAAAACAGTTGTAAATATCTAGTGAAAAGGTAATGGAAATGCAATGAAAAATATTGCTAACGTTAATTAAACTTACTTTTCATAAGGCGATGAGGTCATATTGATAAAAACCCGTTCACTTTTTGTAAAACTGTTCGACGCACGCGCACTTTGGCAGGTGTATAATTCTCGACTACGCAATATTGTGTTCGTCGTTTGCTCGACTGGCTCGTGGGGAATCCCATACATTTGCATGTTTATAAAATAAAAACGTCAATTTTATGCCACTCCGACCGAAGGTATGATAGCAAAATTCTTTCTTGGTGGTTAACTGTATGTAATGAACTAGTTTTTAATTCCACATGTTGCAAACATTAAACATGATCTCCCAGAGGTTAAAGCGGAAAATTACACAAACTGAGGGCTTAGCACGAATGTTTTGACGTATATACTCAATAAATTAATTTAATAACGACTTTTAATCAACTTTCCGATTGCTGCTCTAGAACCAAATTCAAACGAAGCATTGACAATTATACTCTAAAAGTCAAACAAATCCAAATCAACTAAGTTACTCGTACTTAGCTAAGTACGAGTAACTTAGTTGATTTGGATTTGTTTACATACAATTGTACCACTCGCTCTATGAAATTTGTGCATGCCTGTAAGTGGCTTATTAACACAGGACCCTCGATGCCATAACTTCCGTTCCGTTGCCTATCTCCGAAGTTCTTCATCAGATCTTCACCAAATTGAAACAGTACCAGTTTGGAAAAATATTCATCCAAAAAATAATTATCAAATCGGTTGACAATTGGCAAAAATATCGCTGAACAAACATTTTTCCTGAGATCCCAGCATCAAATCCTGACTTATACCTTCCATCATCAGTTCAGCAAGATGAGATGTTGATTACACAATTATCTGAATTGCGTTAGAAAGTATATGAAAAACACTGTGCCTTTAAAATTTGAGGGTTTCCCTCGATTTCCGTGGGATCCCATCATCAAATTCTGACTTGGCACCAAGTCAGAATTTGATAGGACCATCTCAAGAGTATAGGCTTTCGAATAAAAAAAGAATCATTAAAATCTATTCATAATTGACGGAATGATCGCATAACAAACATACAAAAAAAAAGAACAGTCAAATTGTGAACCTCCTCCTCCTAAAGTCGGTTAAAAATATTTCATTACATCTTTCATTGTTTGTCAAAGTACTAACAGGCGCACGGTTCAATCCTCCAAGACCGAAGGAAATGACAATCCTCCGTCACATTATACACACACAGAAATGACCAGGCAGATTGATTGATCATCTCTCATTGTTTGGAAATTCATTAGCTAGGTTAAATTATTGACAAAAGTATCGACGAGAATGCTTGCTGCCGCTCAGTGAGGTTTGCAGAAACTTTTTTTTTCAATAAGTAATTTCTCTTTGGCAGCCTGGAATTTGAAAATTTTCCCGCGCCCCTTACCACAGCAAACACGTTGGTCCTACAACTGACCTTTCCCGATCATGTTAAATTGCCGCTTCATCAGAGTGCCAATTCTACTAATCTTCAAACAACGTTCGCATTCGCATCTCAGTTGTAATTTGACAAAAATGTATGAAAAATCAGGTTTTTTTGACAGATTGTGACTAAGATGCAAATGCAGACGTTGCTTAAAAAATAGTAGAATTCACCCTCAGATTACGAGAGTAAACGAAGAGACAGTGCATCTAAGTCTACTCACACACTTGTCATAGTAATTTCTCCCGCTTTGATGACTCTTAAGAAATATTTGCGTAAGCATTTAAAATATCTAACAACCTTAAACTAAACCTTACTAAACCTTCAATTTTATTCTACTACCTTTAATACCGACACAAATCAATTTCTTTAAAAGAAAATCATTATTTCCAAACTGCGGAATGCCATGTCCCACTTCCATTTTCAACTGGAAACTTGTTCAACAAAGTAAACGGTTCGATATTAACCCTAAAAAACTCTGTAACCATAACTAACCCTTCGCATTTTCACGTCTATAAAATTCTTAAAAGGATAAATTTAGCCTCATGAAAGCCGTTCAGGCTCGTTCAAACCAGTTTGAGCTGGGCATTTTTTTAATATTTTATATCCCTAGTTCAAACAGCGCTATTCATTTAACTGCAGAGTCAACAGGGCGAAGCGGAACACTTGGTTACACATGAATCAAAATCCGGTATCTGGTAGCGAATGACGACAAATGTTGGTTTTGCTACTTAAAATGTTACTTTTTATTCTAGACGCGATGAAAGTATTTGAGTTTGTAAAGAAACGTGTTTTGAAAGAGAAGATGGCAGATTATATTTTACATATTTCATAAACATGAAAAGGTTTGCTCTTTACATTTCCTTTGTGGAATAAGAAATAATTGGGCCGTGTATGTTCAGCGTATCAATAATACCTTCAATTAAGCTTTCAACTCGTAACTATCTCTGACTCCTGATTATTCAATACATCAGTATCAGAGATTATCGCAATAATTAAGTCATATCAAGATCTCAATACTCGTAACAAACTAGACCAGATACCTCGACTGAAATCAAAAACATTCAACAACCTTCAAATGAAACATTAAGATTTTAATGACTGTTTAGGTTTGTAAAGTTTCTTTCTTTTCATAGGAATTTGTTGTTCATTTAAGAAATCTAACCATATTTATCTTAGTTAGTAGATTGTAAATTCAAATTCTCTGAAAAAATATTGAATGTAGAATCTGCTAATCAGTGAATAAAAACTAATCGCATGGTAAGTGTTTTTTTATAAATAAGAAAGCTTGTATCTTTTACCAATTTTTACGAGCAACCACTGACTTGCACCCCGCACCCGTTCAAATTTAGCTGTACCAAATAGACAATCTTTCGCAGCCGCCACATACCGTGTTCTTGGCATATGAAATCGCGCGAGCCATCGGGCCGTGCTATAATGTTGCCATAGATCAGCGCTAAACGCTCCTCGCGGTGCCATTCATAAGTTGTATGATAAAACGCCACTTTGGCCGCCCCAGAAACTTTCCCCTCAAAGGAGGGATATTTTGAGAAAATTTAAATCCGAACCCGATTGTGGATATTTTAGCACGTCTATTTTATAGTGGTCACCGTTGGGATTTGAATTAGGATATAATTATACGCTAGGGATGGCTATAAGACTACGACCAAAGAAACTGTGAGGAAGATGATAATCATACCAAAAGGGTGGTGACTACCGAGATGACCGCTAATAGAGAAGTGTGTAGTGTAAGAATACATGTTCAGATATGATAAGTGGTTGAGAAGAACATTCAAATAATAACATTCGTCTACCTCTATTATGTTCTCTTCACTTTACTAACAGCTATACGAGGATGAGGAGGCGAGTTTGTTTGTGAAGAGTTCGGATATCACCTTTTAAAGTAATTACGTTATAGCTACTACGCTATTGGATGGTTAGTACACTAAGATATATCTGTTGTCTGTAATGTTCCCCTTCCAATTAAGTAATTAGGTATTGTAACCTTACCATTCTATACCCAGCGTCAATTGGTAGGTGGTAAGTTGTGTTCCACATTGCCTTTAACTTAATTACAGATAACGACTGGAAGTCCCTGCTGGAGTCTGTGTTTCCTGATAGCTATAACCTGAGAACTGAAAACAAAAACAAAGCCAAGAATGAATAGGCTTCTTCCAAGACAAGCGTGCTCCATCATCGACCACATTTTCGCTTACCATCAGGTGAGATGATGGTCAAACGCAAGACAAACAAGCAACGTAAAGATTCAAGATAGTCTATTAATTGCCCGGAACACACACAATCTCATCAGTATTAACCCATAAAAACCTTAAACAATATCCGTAAACATTAATAACCGATATTGTTTGCATACACAAGTTATTTACGATAATGGGCAATGACCATGTAATTAAAATATGGCGTAATCCTTAATCTGTTCGGCGGCTGATAAAACGGATCAAGTTGTAAATTGAATTTCATGCATTAAATAAAGGTACTGTTGAATTTGTTGCTTTATGAAAGAACCCTTTCGAGTTTAGGGTTTCATAATGAGTTTTAATTTGTAGATGATATCTGGAAACCTAATGTAATTCACATTTGCTGTCCAAAGTCGACAATAAGTAGGGATACCAAAAATACCTAAAAGTAAAACATAATAACAATAGGGAAATACCTATCTAAAAACGAGGCGTTTTGTAATTTCGTAAGTTAGACAGTGCAATAGAATTTTGTTATTGTAGGTAAAATGTTTTACTATTTCTAGTATATTGATAATCTACATACACATCTATACCGATACGATAAAGTAATTCGTAAGGATGTATCCTTACGAATAATTTACTATTTATTAAATAAACGTCAAACATTTATTACTCAGCCAATTTTAGTACAATTTCATTAGACATTCAGCCTAGATCTGGGGACCTATTTTAATGAAACCCTTAGTTAATGTTTAGCTGTCTATTTTATCAGCCTAGGTCTACCCATTATTGGACGCAGGATTGTAATCATATTTGGCCTTTGCTATTTGAACAATTTCGTACCAGAGAAGCTGATAAAAACTAATTTTGGTTTGAATTAATAAAACTAGTTTTTGTTTCTGTATTTCCAGAAATTACCTTTTAATCTATCACAAAAGATGAATTATTAATAATATTTGATGATAATTACCATATCACAATGCTGAAATTATAGCAAATTGTGTGTAGTGACAGTATGTTAGTGCACTTATCCAGTTGTATTCGAGTGTGTAAGTTTGCGTGCTTCATCGTCGTCAACATCATCGCTTTCTATCAGGTGAGATTGTGGTCAAACATGGGCCAATAAGAAAAAATCCTGAAAAGCCAAAGAGTCCTCTAAAAGTTATGGAAGTATTAAGTAAGCACATGTGAGTAACAGACGACGAAGTTACTACTTCAAGCAACCGTGCACAAATTCAGACTCAACTCGTCCGATCTATCTCTATAAAGCTAGTAAAAATAAATCATCTAAACTTTCCAACAGAGAGTCACACTTCTACAGCAAACTTACTGCCAATTAAACTCTTTCAAACAAAAACGCACACACGGAATCGCGATCCAAATTAAATAGCAATCCTAACTAACGAAACTGAGTTGAAAACTTTTCCCTAAGCAAGAACGATTCAGTTGTCACTGCTGCAACTGAAGAGAATCCATTAATCCAATTTGTGGAGTCAGCCAATCGTAGGAACTCCTTTATTGGATTCCTCGGGACAGACCTCGTCAGCCACACTGTTTGTAGGCAAACATCTTTTGATCGCGGTATAAAAATCTTTGGAATTTGTGGGTTTCGGGTGCATTGTTTGGAAGGAAGTTATAAAACATTTCTTGGTCGTTTTTACTTTTTATTGTGTACTGAGGCATGTATGCGGTTTTGTGATGATGTATTATTACCACAAGGTTTTGTGTTGCCTTAATTGTAGTTATTTCATACGCCATCGACGGATACATACGGAATTTATAGAACCATTAAGTCTCAATAATCATACATTTTTCGAGGGGTAGTGTTCCTTTATTAAGATTGGTTATTGATTGATTGAAGATGATTCTGGATAGTGACTCGCCAAATAGTATGTACGTGGCTTACACAAAAAAGCTTCTGGTAAAAAACTAGGTTTCAAAATTAAGAATTTTAAGTCGAGAACTTTTTAACAAATTCTCGACTGAAACATAAAAGCTTGTCAAATAGCATTAAAGTTTGACATGTTATTATCTTCTGATTCAGCAACCGGGTGTGTATGTTCCGAACTGACTCAAAAATAACTACACGAGTATAACGTGCTAAAATCAGTGAAATAACGTTATTCACAGCACGCGACATTAAAGGTACGGCCTGAAAGAGAATTATAATGAACCCAGCATGCTCCTTTTCACGTGTATGTACTTAAAAACTGAAAAATAATGACTTTCGCTACTCATAGTAATGCTTTAGTGGTGCTCTTGTTAATGTGTAACCTTAAAGCGAGGGTAGTATGTTTGTTTAAAATGTATCATTTGTTTAAAGTACTTTTCGCTTTAAAAGATCGAGAGTTCTGCAGTATGTCAGACGTCTTCGATTTAAAATTGCAGGTAGCATTTTTAGGCAGAAATCAAATGTCTATTTCAGTTTCAATTGCAACAGGTTTTTGTTTTCTACAAACGGAAGAGGGACCAAAAACAAATGTGTGATAGGTATTTATTCCCTAACAAAGGCAGAAAGAAAGAAGAAAAAGAGTTGACTTGCGTTTGGTATTACGCATACTATAAAAAATGGAAAATTAAATGTTAAACCAAACAACCACACTCGCACATAAAAAGAAAAGGTTAATTTTACCACAGAGTTTACCCAATATTAGATACACTGACTCTACCCTAAAATACTCCAAAATTATAATACTTAGGTTCACAAAATATTTTTCTGCCCTAAAATATATTTAGGGCCAAATTCGTCTGTATTGTACATTAAGCCGTTATGGCCCACTTGGGACTAGCCTCGCGCGAAAACCAGAGGTCCGAATGTTGTGGGCTTGTAATAAACTAATGAGTTTTCATACCTTGAAACTGACTATAAATTGTTTTGAAAATAAAATTACTTAGGCTATTATTTAAATTAGACGTTTGTTCTTTTCATTTTTCATTTTTACGGCGACTTTAGTATAATTTCTTTGAGGGGCGTAGGTATGTAGGTACTTAACAGAATAAACGCGATACATGAATAGAAGTCATGGTACTCTTCATTATGAACTCTTCTTTTACTATCACCAAAGCCGAGATCGTGAAAAAAATATCGACTGCCCCGTACATTTATGGCAGCACAACTCGACAAAATGTATTTAAACAGCTTATTTTTTTCCATGATTATTGTTTATCTTTATAGCGTTTTTCTTCAAACATACATTTACACATTACAATTTTATATTCATTTCGTCCCTTTCATTTTCATGCAAGCTTAACTTCGAAAACTACCCGGTTTTCAAGCACGTTCTGTTATCACGATCCCAGTAACCCTCACACGACCTCCTTAAGAGGAAACTCAGTATATTTATGGTGACAATGGGTCGTAAACGAAAGCCGACTGCAACACAGGCTACTAACGAAGCGAACTGTCCGGGGAAATCAGACCGTTTTTATTAGCTTACCGCATAAATCGTGGTCATTGGAACCTATTAAGCGTGTATCGTCGGGGAATTAAGTGGTAATCAGCTGCGTGGGTGTAGCTTCTTTTTCTTATTTTTTTCCCTCTTGAATATTTCAATTGCCTTGTTATATAGGGTCGTGTTGTTTATTCATCTGATCTGCTACCAAGAGACAGAATTCCGTGAGTTCTTTAACACCTTTGGAACTATAACATCTACAAAACAGTGAATTTTGTATTATATACAGTAATTATATATATGTTAGGACGGGACTAAAGAGATGTCTGATCACGTGTTGTATTCAAAATTTGGGAGATCAATATACCTACTGTCGACAAAAACAAATGTGGCAAAAACAGGTGTGCTGTGGCTATGGCTAAATATATGAGAAGAGATACTTTAAGAATTTTCCTAATGTTAGATTCTATTCAAGGTTAGTGGTAGCAGAAAGCTAAGGACTAAACACCAAGGACTTACTTGACAAATAAAAAGAAAACTCCCACTTTTCCAGTTTTTCTCTCACAGTTTCAACGGATCATCATCGGGAACGCCCAAATACTCCCGAAATATTTTCCGATTTTCAAAAGTCTAACCTAAAATTTTTGTTGCCGAAGTTCCACACCCGAAATACGGGAATGCTGGGTTCGTCAAACCCAACATAGTGATATTGTTCACCTCCACTTGCTGCTTTGATTCAATAAAAGTTGACACTGGACATTGCACCGTAAAATCTGTCTACAAACAACCGAACCAACCTTTCAAGCTGAGCCCAACCGACAACTTCCACCGATAGGGAATCGAAAATCATCGTTGGTGATTTTAACAGTCACAATATTGCTTGGCTACCAAGACATGAATTTTGATGGTTTCGCTGTGGAACACTGGGCCGAAATAGAAAACCTGACCTTGTTACATGACGCCAAACTCTCAATCTTCTTTCTTTCTGTTCTGGCGCCCATTCTATAAAACATCTACACCAGCAACCAAGCTATTATCGAAAAATACGAGAGGTTTTTTTACGCTTATGACCTTGCCTTGGCTTGGGTGGCCAAGGCACAAATAATTTTGAAGACGCTGTTAAAATTCCAGAGGCAGGTCTAGATGCTCTCAAAAAATATTACACAGACAATGCTCTCAGATCAAACTCAAATAAAACACAGCATGCGCTTTCCATCTCCGCAACAACTCAGCTAGACGTACTCTCAAAATCAATTGGCGGCAAGGATTTACTATTAAACACTACACTGCAGTAACCTGACATATCACTAACATTTAAGAACCACTGCCTAAAAACGAAGAAAAAATCGGGTCTCGCAACAATTTACTTAGGTGCCTAACTTCTACCACCTGGGGGGCTCTACCTCACGTTTTTCGAACTACCGGTCCGGCACTCTACTTATCTGCGAGCGAATATGCGTGCCCAGCGTGGCACCGTTCCGCCCACGCCAAGGAAGTGGATGTTGCTCTGAACGAGACATACGCCGTACCATCACCGGCGACCTTAAGCCGATCCCGGTCCTCCACAAGTCAGAAGAAAAGTTGCTAGTACAGTTAAGAAACGAAAAGAGTGTGACACTAGGCACCCACTATTTGGTGCACAACTACCAAGTCAAAGACTGAGTAGCAAACATAGCTTTCTCACATCGGTAGTCTCGCTGTCAGAAATCCCAACTGACGCACGCTGTAAACTGTCGCAGGACACTTCTCCCCACCCATGGCCCACAAAACGAACATCTTCCTGAACCATCTTAGAACGCAAGTAAGGAAGTTGTAATTCGAACCTCGCAAACCGTGATGGATCAACTACAGGGTGTGGATGTGGAGCCGAGTCACAAACCATGCTTCACCTCCTATCTTGCCCTCTGTGCCAGAAAAATACTGTCGTGCCAGCGATACGAAGAACATAATGTCTAACGAAGAAAGAATCACCGTAGTGTATTTTAAAAAGTATGACGTCATCATAGCTGACGTCACAAATGTCATCATGATCACTCATTTTTGGTTTTTCAAAAGAAAACTTCACAACTTATTTCAAACTTCGTTTATTCAACGACCTTTTTTTTGACATAACCACTCGCAGTTCAGCACGCTAGGGCTGGTAACTGCTTAACCAGACTGCCCGAACGCTTTTTTTTTTGTAAGTGGCGTCTCGCAGCTCAACCTATAAGGTTGTCGACTGCTTAACCGGGCTTGCCTGTGGTGACCGTTTTTAGGTTAAGTATTGAAACATTTAAATTAACAATAACAGGAATAGTAAAATGCTGTTTATTTTATATCATAATAAACTTAAAGTCAATCAATTTACTAATTTTTGGACAATCAAATTATGAATCTTAATTATTTGAATACTTGTAATGACCAAACTATTGCGCAGATATGTATATTATTAAAAAGCACAAAATTTATTTTACCGAAAGTTGTAAATGCAATTTGTTTGTTTGTTTTCCGATTTCCAAATGTTCGAAGAATCAAAAATGCTCGATGGGTCCTCAATCCAGAAAACGACATTCCGATTGTCAATACTTAGAATAAACTGATAAAATTAATTCTGATTTTGATTCAATTAGTATAATATGGGATATTAGTGACATAAACGAATCTCTGCAAAACCGACTCCAGGTAGTCTCATGTCTGCCCTACCCCTAGAGTCTAGGGGTAGGGCAGACATGAGACTACCTACCTACTACTATTAAATGACGGTCTAGGGCCTAGACCGTCAATTAAGCCCGCGTAGGAGCGGAGGGGAAAGGCGGGCCGCGAGCTGAGGGGCTTTATCTCCCGCCACTTCGGTTGAGGCTGGCCGGCCAAGGCGGCCAGCAAGCCGAAGCTGCGGTGGTGAGCGTTAAAACCATCTGCGACACGATAAGCTCGCTTGGGACCGCCGCAGCCCCGCAGCGCTGAAGCCGTGACAGAAACCATGCCTGCTGCATGTTACATGCTCGCTAGTATGAAGCATGTTTGCTTGCATGTTGCATGTTTTCTTGCATGTTGCATGCTCTCTTGCGTGTTGCATGCTCTCTTGCTTGCTGCATGCTTGCTGCATGCTTGCTACATGCACAGGGATAACAACGACGATAATAACAGTAAACAATCACTTAACTATGCAATTATGAACAGAAAACGCATCTAGTTTTTTAATTCTACCTCCCCATACTAAACATAATATTATACTTCTGTCTGTCTTGCTATTCAGTTTTACAAGGCGTTTTTATTTCGTAATTCTAATTAATCGGTACTTTATAATCGGAATTCATGTTTTTGATGCTTCGAAATATCATTATGTCGGAATTTTTGTTATTCGATCGATTGAAACTTGGTATTTTGAGAATAGTAATTATTTCGGAATTATAAAACTATAATGAATGATAAATCGGAGTTGTTATACAAGGAATTTTGAACCATTCGGAATTATGAAAATCGGTATTTTGAAAGTCGTATTTGTGACTGACGAAATAAAGTTTTCGTATTTAAGTAGTGTACCCATTCATCATCATCATCATATCAGCCGAGAGACATCCACTGCTGGAAATAGACCTCAAGTGTCGCCACAACAACCGGTCCTGTGCGTCTCGTATCCATCGGCTACCAGGTCATTGGCCCACTTCAGTTTGGCGATTCTTCGGGCTATGTCGGTCAAACTTTGGTTCTCTTGCGGATATCATCATTTCTGATTAGATCAAACAAGGAAACTCCGAGAATTACCCTTTGGGCAGCTTTAAGTCTCCTGATGAGGCCCACAGTGAGCGACCACGTTTCGATTCCATAAGTCATCACACGCACTAGTTATAGACTTTCATTTTGAGACACTGTGGTATGTGAGACGAGAAGATACCACGCCGATTCCCGAACGCCGCCCAGCCGAGTCGGATTCCACGGTTGACTTTGTTGAGACTAAAGGTAAATAGTGATATTTTAACAGATAGCGAAATGTTACTAGATTGTGAAAGATGGAGAAAGTGTGTTTAGACTCTGTGTTTAGACTCTGTGCTTAGACTTTGGTATAAACTTTGGTGGTTAGACTTTGGACTTAGGCCTTAGGTAATTGAGATCGTTAAATGTTTGTTTTATTCCACTCTACTTATATTCTACTAAAACATAACGTCACTTGTTTTTTTTTTATATTTGACTAAGAAATCTCTCAATTTGTCTATAGTTCCTATGGTCGGCTGTTATACTAAAACTATGCGTGCAAGACTGGAACGTTTATTAACAATAGGAAAATAGATACTTGGTAACAATAGGAAAATAGATACTTGGTAACAATACTCATCCACATTTTTGCTAACTAGAACGACTAACCAAAAAACGAAGGCCTTCCTGCAAATGGAAGTCCAGCCATCAGTTGTGCTTAGTAAACTACTTAAACATACTTACCCGGTATTTAGCGTTACTTAACGACTATTGGACGGGAAAAAAACGGACCTCTTGTGGCGAAACTTAGTCGAAACTACTTAACTATTAACTGTATATACCTTTGAAGTCCGTATGGGTCGTCGTATCTTCATACTTGGGTGGCGGAGTGATTAAATTACCTCTAAAATACTCAGTGCTGCGGAAAATGTGTGCCCATTTATGCTCTAACTAGGTCGAAACATTACATTGAAACATTGCTGCTAAATACCATGATATTCATATAGCCATATTGCCAAGAAGAAAAGGTGATGCGCGCGAATTCACTAGTCGGGCTTGCACGTGGCCATGTCTACAGGCCATCTGGCCTACTATGACATGCTGGTGCCATCATGATTCCGGATTAAAAAAAGAACAGTGCTCTGCGTCTTGTACGAGTACCTATAGCTTACATTTTTTCCACCCACACCGGAATTACGATAGTTCGAAGACATCCTGTTTTTTGTTAAGGTTGTGATCATTGCAGAAAACTAGCCTGTAGTATCCGTATCCTTCCTAATCGATGGGATGCGGTTAGCTGGATTCCTATTTGTTATGTTCACTAGAAAGTATTAGTAAAAAAAAAAAATCTTTCTTCTGTTCTTATCCAAATTCAATATCACAAATTCAGCATCGGAAAAAAAGTCCAACTTCAACACAAAACAGTTTTAGGGGTCTTACGAAAGCAGATTTAAAATACTCTTTGCCTTTACCTTAGCATTTCAGGGCATAAACGTTCCCAATCTTATAAAATTTCATCTTTCAGGTACCCGAGCAAACGTTAGGGTTTTAATAAATGATAATATAAACGCTGCGAGACCTTGAGAAGGTTCTATGGACGCATATACCTATGTATATTTTGAGGTCAGATAATTCAGGGTGGGTGAAATTTAATTTGTTATTATAAAATTCCTAATCATGTGTAGATTTTATTAGAACTGTAAGATAAAAATAAAGGATTTATAATCCTCATTATATATAAAAATAACAATGTATTCATGCTGCTTTTGAACTACTTCTAAAACACTATCAGCATGAGATGTTTTCTAAACATACCACTTTTTCTATCTTACATATAAAAAAATAAAGTTAAGGCATTAAAATTGTTTTCACGTAAAGACATAATTTATTCAATATAGTCTCCACCTGTCGTATCGCTTTGCGAAAACGAATATTCGGTAACTTGGATATTATGTGCTAGGAGTATTCATGGATGTGACATTTTGTTAAATTTAAAAATACATTGTATTTCAAATTTGTACAGCGTGGTGTAAGCGACACTTCTGAAAACCGGTAATCCTAATATATAAAATTCTTCCATTACTGACTGACTGAGCGAGTGACTCAGACTTCGGTGTTTTTGGTTATTTCTTCGTTTTTTAATATCGGCTTCCAAAGTTAAAGTTATTTTATACTTTGTAGTCTTTTGTTAACCGACTTCAAAAAAAAGGAGGAAGTTCTCAATTCGTTTGTATTTTTTAAAAATGTTTTTCTTCCTCATAACTTCGTCATTTATTAAACCGATTTTTTTTTTCATATTCATGTGAAAGGATATACGTTTCGATTGGTCTCATAAAAATTTAATCATAAACAGTTCAGTAGTTTGGTTTTTAAATCAAAATATCTGGAATAAATATGTCATCCAAGGAAACGGAATTGCGTATTTTGCTGTAGTGGTTTTGTTAGGTGTACCGCTAAAAAATGAAAAATAATCTTTTTGACAAAAAAATACAACCGACTTCCAAAGAACAAAACTTTTTTACAAAAAAATACCATTTAATGGGTAATATTTTATATTTTATAAATCAAAAGTTCATAAATATCATTTTTTATGAATGTGTCATTGGATAGATGAATAAATTGGGCTCCCACTGTTAGACGACTTAAATGGTAACGTGTATTTACAGTCACAATTTCAAATCAACATCATTATTTTTATGACCTTCTCAAGCTGAGAAGGTAATAATAGAAATATATTATACACACAAGTTTGCAAACTTGAGACCTATAATAAATTTTCCTTGTTAAAAACAAGAAAAATTTAAATTCCAATACCGCAGGAGTCTAATGAACTTATCTTTGCCAAAACGATCTTTTCACTTGCTCAAAACCCATCCTAGAGAGCTACATCCAGTCGTCGAAACCCATGATTATCGAGAGCATTCGGGAATATTCGTTTCGTATGCACAAAACGGTTCCCGGACGCCCTACGACTTACAATATCGTATCCATTATTTTATACAAATTGAAATGTCAGCGGGCAGATTCGACGATCGTATTTTTAGACGAAGGTCCAAATTTTCGTTCCAAAGGACCGTGTCAAAATTTATGAAGTGACTTTAAAACTGTGGGTGAAAAAATGGAGTGTCAAACTGTTCTTATTTTTAGATATTCATACTGACTAGCCCTTATGAGGTTTTAATTTGCTTTAAGACCTTGTATTGTTCTGAATGTGCTGGCCTGATTGTTAACCTGAAAGGCATTATAGGCACTTCTACACATCGCAGCTACCTCAACAAGCACCATGTCAGTAAAGCGGATAATCCACTAGACGGATAGTCAGTCTTGTACCTGAATTCCTGCTTTAAACGGCAGGTCCCTTGTACCTAAGCCATATTTTTATTAGCAATGTTGTTCCACTACAACGTTATGTAGTACTTTATTTTATAATACCTAAAGTTTTGTCATTTGTCTTAACTTTATCCATTAAAAGCCTTTTAAAACATAAATACTTAATGGTTTGACAAAGTTTATCTTACTTAATTTCCAGCGATCCAGAACTAGCTACACGTGTAAGCAGAGTCATCATGAAACCTGTATGATTACTTAATAATCTACATGAGGGTCTGTTTCTTTGCTGCACGGCCAGTCGATTCTGTAAACATGTCAAAGTGAAGGCTTGGGTGAAGTGATCACGAGGTGAGCTGTCAATCCATATAATCAAGATGGAACGACAGCTCACTTCGTGATCACGTGACATCTTGATTATATGGATTGAGAGCTAACCTGATCCCTCTAGATGATCTATACAACGCTTTTGACGCTGCAATTGACGTGGCTACCTACCGGATCCAAACAATATGATGAGATAAGTAACCGTAGAAACGAAAAAATAAAAGACTGAGTTATAAGAATTTAATGTTTTTTTTTATTGTATAAACCCAGTGCCTATTATTATATATGTAAAGAAATAGTTTTCCTTAAGTTATGTGTTAGGCTCATTGATAAAGCAGGTTTTGTTTATTTATTTTCTCTAAAGATGGCGTTACTTATGACAGGTGTCATGTCGTTAAAGCAGAGGCTGTTATGTCAAGATGGCGACATAAGTTGATAATTTTAAGATATGTTGGTATGCAAAGACTACTATAGTATACTGGCTATAGACAGGCAACTCTACCGTATTTGAAGTTGTCGAACTCAGCGCCATCTAGTTTTTCGTTAAGGGAACTAATTTATATAAGTAAATGTATAGCTAGGTGTATATAGCTGCTGCACTGTCCGATCCTTTAGGATATTAGGTATATTGTATGAGAGATTAGTGTCCGCTATATACAACATGCATACGTACTCATAAACGACAGAAAAAGAACTTCAGAATTGTATAATAAACCATTTTATTTGAACATCACACACTTAAAATAAAGTTTTGTGTTCGCCTTTTTCGTCCTTTATGATTGAGGTAGTGCCGATTAGCCTTTTCTTTCATTGTATCGTTACTAGCCCAAAAGGTTATTTTGCCAGTGAGAACATTATTGACATCCTTGCACCAGTTATTAATAAAAAACTTTGAGCTTTTATTTATTAAATAATTTCGCAAATTATCTGCGTGTAACGCGGTTCAACAACATGGAGGAACGAAAGCTCAACTCAACATGCAGATGCACTAGCGAAACAACTTAATTTGCAAAAAGACAATAAATGCGCAGGAGTAATTACACTCTCACGCAGCCATTTGCAATTCAAGTGTGGCCATACAAAAACCAACTTTTGCTCGTTTGAATACCAAAATTTAACTTCTTAAATATTAAGCTGATAATAAAAACCCAATTATGTACTAATTTATTTATTCTATTCGTTTTATATAAGAATATCAAGTTTTTGATTTTTTTTTTGAATTATGTTTTAAAATAACTCCCACCATAAAATAATATATTTAACTTGTAGCAACACCACAATTTGTTACCATTAACGTTTTGATAGATGGCGCTGTTTTCAATAAAAAAAGGAATATTTGTTTTGTTCTAAGTTGCCATAGCATGTTGGTATGTTAAGAATGTAATAAGGAATCAACTCCATGAATAATAAACTTTTAATGTCGTTTCTTTGTTATTTACAGAGCAACACATGTTTATTTTCGTCGTTTATTTAAAGAACTTAAATTAATAGTCATATATATATACACAAATACTTAGTCAAATATTTCCTCAATTGCCTACAAAACGCAAAACTTTCAACACTCGAATAAAAATTACATATCTGAGATTCCTCAAACAAAGTTCAGTACAAACATCAAGCAACATTTAAACAACAGGACTGTCCCATACACAAAATCCATAAAATTGCTATAGAAACTTTAATCCCACCTCTTAGGTACCCCAAAATGAATTAGCGTCATCTTATTTCCCGTCTATAGATTTTCTCGTTCATTTTACAGATTGAGAGCCGTAGATAACAGTTTGATTTTAAAGTTCCGTCCATTGGACGTATCCGATATATCTTAACATTTTAAGGTTAGAAATTGTGGCGGAAATGTGATTGGCTTTAGAGTTCGCTGAGAGCTGAAGGTTTATGAAATGTTGAGAATTATTTGATGATGCTTTCATTAGACCCTATGTAGGTTTTGATTCTTCAAAATTATTTCTTTGTCGGAATTTGTGCCGGCATTCTCGTAACGTCAGTTTTATCACCTTGAATCTCAGATTTTTAATGAACCCTTGTTTTGTTTTGGTTTGTATGTACCTAGCTATTGTATCACTTAGAATAAATTCTTTGTACAATTAAGTTAAGCCCTTTATAATTTTGGCACATGTGGTGCTTACCTGTAAAAAATTGTGACACTACACCATTGTTTTCAGCTAAGAATTTTGTAATATTTTTGGTGTTAACAATTGTTGGTGAGCCTAATAAATAAATAAAATAAACCTTATAATTATCCTTGTGTCTCTTATTCCAATTGATTAAGGGTAAGCACAACAAGACACCTTTCCACAAACTTCAAGTGGCTGGTGTACTCGTTGCCACTTTTATATCAAATACTTATAATAGTTGCCATATTTTCAACATACTTGGTAATATAACGCAGTGACACCGATGCAGCGACTAATTTCACGATACAAAACACACGGAACATATTTTTGAGCACACTGCAGTTGCGAGTGTAATTGGTAAAAAAGGAATCATTTAAAAAGAGACAAGTATATTTTTCCCTTAGCAATGATAATAAAAAAAAAGACATTGGACATAAAACAGGAAAACGAAGAATACCAGAAATAAAGAACGACAATAATGTTTGCACTCCTTTTATTATCTCATCACTTGGATTTAAAGCAATGATCCACGACCAAATTCTTACAAATACAAACTAGGTATATAAACTTAGAGATAACTGTACAGATTTGTTTTCGACAGACTTTATGCATTGTCACTTAATCGAAATTGACTTAAAACAATGATAGTATTTTGCGAGAAAATTCCTCAAAAAAACTTCAGTTTTCAGAAAAACTTCAGTTTTCAGAAAAACTTCAGTTTTCAGAAAAACTTCAGTTTTCAGAAAAACTTCAGTTTTCAGAAAAAAATCAGTTTTCAGAAAAACTTCAGTTTTCAGAAAAAAATCAGTTTTCAGAAAAACTTCATCGATTCTTTAAAAACTTTACTAAAAAAAGCTTAAGATACCATTAAATTAGCAAACTCTCGGGCAGAATCTACAAATAGACAGATAAATAGAATTTGACAATACATAAAAACTGTATTTTTTGTTTCGATTATTTTATAAGTACTTATTAGTTTACAGAATCGAGTTTCAAGAAAGTCCCAGCACTATGTAAGAAAGAGAAAGAGAGGATCCTAGCTATAAAATAGGAACACCTCTCATCCTGCAACGCATTTGTTTCGAAATAGTGCGAGGAATGTTCGATATCATTGATTTTTATTTAAGGGTTTGGTCAGAAAATGTTTAGTATAAATTGTATTTTTACTACAATTTAGGTTTCCTTTGTTTCTAACAAATCCGTCCTCGTATACTATATTATGTACAGGATTTCAATGATGGGGATAAAAATGTCAAACTTTTTATTTACAACTATAAAATTGATATGTTAGACATTATCTTCTTTGTAAATGCTAAAAATCGAGTCTTGGCCAGAACTTAGGCATTCCTTTCTTTCACCGGTAATTTTACTAAGCTAATAGAATGTAGGCTATTCGTTCATAATTAAGTATAAACAGTCAAGATTATAATAGTTAACAAGAAAAATATTTTAGTTTAGCACAATGATGAACGGATCAAAATAATTAATTATTTTGGTCTGTTAATAATTTTGCTTACAAAGTAAAATTTCTAAAATTAGTAAGTCTGAACCTAATACGAACATAAACTAGTAATGATACGTAATTAATAACTGGTAGGAACACACAATAATTACTGAAAACTGGATACAGAGCAAATTTTACACAATATCATGGTATCATAAATCAAGTAGGTATAATATGTACAGTCGAAGGTCGAAAAAATGCAGTCGCACTCTACCAAAGCAGAAGAAGTTCTAATTTAATCTACACCTTAGTTCGTATGAGACTAATGGCCGGTTTTTGAGTTGAACATTTTGGAGTTAGGAACGTGTCAAACTACTTTAATGCCAAAGTTTGACAGGTTTCAGAGTGCTAATTCTACTAATTTTGAGCAACGTGTGCATTTGCATGTCAGTCGCAATCTGTCAAAAATGTACGGAAATTGAGGCTGTTTTGGCAGATTATTATATTAAAATGTGAATTGTGTGAACGTCGCTTAAAAGTAGTAGAATTGGCCTTCAGGATAACTTTCAATTTTTAATTTAGATATCAGGGGTATATCGATAAAGAACTCTCTTCCGCCACGTTATTTTAGACACTAGCTCTGGGCTAGTGTGCAACTGCGTTTTTGACCCCTGTGATATTATTGTTAAATATTAAACTTGTATTTTGAATTAAGATTCGTGACTATCAACACCGCTAACGCTGAATACGGCTTGACTGAAAGCCGACGCCGATATAGTTGGAAAAAGGCTAGGCAGATGATGATGACTATCACACCCGTAAAAAACTCGATTTACAAAGCAGTAAATTCAGTAGAAAAGGTTGATAAAGGAACATTCAGCGGGTCTTTGTCTACATTTTTATCCGCATTAGCACCCGGAAGTGACCAAGTTGAACTACCAGCAGCTGTGATTCTGGGACCCATATTATCATAAGCAGATTTTAAGAAACACGTTCTACTTCTTCTTGGCAATGTGGCACCACCTCCCAAGAGGTCCGGGTACTCATCACCATGCCCAGCCACTTGGACAGAAATAAAGATGTTACCATATGGTGCTGGCAAAGCAAACTCCGCAGGAGGTGGAGGAAAAGAACCAGGTGGCCCTTCTATCGTGATTTGTACCGGATCTAAACATCGTGCATCATCAGACTCCATAGAAATGGATCTATCCAGCATTTCAAAACCGTAAGCAGATCCCAAGTCTCCACTTGTCCTGTCACAACTAACCGCTAACGAAGTATCCAATAGTTTCTTTTCTTGATCAGTGAAACTTCTACTCGGCGGCACTCTTCGACGCTTGGTTTTCCAGCAAACACAAGCTGATATAAACCCAGCAGTGGTCATGGTTAGCAAAGAACCGCCTATTAAAAAAAAAGTTGAATAATCGGGTGCGACTCGTGCCGTCGCTGTCCTAGCTTTAGGTAAAAACAGAGTGAGATAAGCATTTGCCTCTCCTACAGGACTTTTAGCACTACATTTCCACTCTCCCGACAAGTCACTAGTCACATTCGTAATAGTCAAATTGACCCACTGCGCACTTTTATTTAAGAAATCATCGTTATATTCATCAAAATTTTCTAAATGGTACTTATTGATCATAATATCACTGTGTTTGTCCGAACTGTTGTTTATTTCTATCTGATGAAACGACCACGATACTGTAGGTTTTGGGTCTCCTCTGACAAAGCAGCCAAATGAAATTTCAGCTCCAGTCTCTGTTCTAATAACTGTTGGTGATGATGTTGCAGAAGGTGGGCAAACAAAATCATCTCTCTTTAAAACCCTCCATGACATTTCTGCTCTCTTTTCTGGTCCTCCACAAGAGACCTCTTCATTTCCTAAATTACTATTTAAAAACCAGTCGTGGAACTCCCGTAATCGACAGTCACAGTACCATGGATTATCCGATAATGTTAGAGTTTTTAGTACCGGGAGATTGAAAGTGTCTTGATGGAGATATGATAGTAAGTTTTGATGTATGTTAACGGTTTCTAGCGCTTGAAGATTGACAAAAGCAAACGGATGCACCGACCGGAGTTTACATCGCGATATTTCCAGTTTCTTTAAATATTTCAACGGAGGAAATTGCTCCGCGACTAGAGTGCTCATAGGGTTATCGTTAAGGATCAATAACCTTAGGCGCTCGGCGCCTTTGAATGTGTCAGGTGATAGTCGGAGCAGTTGGTTTTGCGACAGATCCAGTTCTATCAGTATTCGTAGATCTCGGAACGCATTTGCATGTAGCGATTGCAAACTTGTCAAACTGAGGTTCAAGCGTTGAAGATTTAACAGTCCAATGTTCACAAATGCGTCTTCTTCTAGCTTCTTTAAAGGATTGCCGTGTAAGTCTAAAACTTGAATGTCTGCGGCTAAGTTTGGAAGTTGTTTTAAGCCTGCTGAAACACACGAAGCTGTTTTTTTTCCTGAAGACCATTTGCAGTGACATTCTGCGATATGAGCGCAAATGAGCCAGTCGCTTCCAGCCTGTGCGAGGACGAGAATGAATGTCAGGTATCCGCTCCATGCTCGAATCATATCAGTCTGGGTTTTGTTTACCTGAAACAAAGAAAATTTATATGAATTTACGGGTTTTTAATACTGCTGTTTTGAGACAAAGGAAGACGAACATTACGAAATAAGCCTCCCAAAACCCGTATCACATTAATCATGACGTTAAAACATTCCGGTATCAGATGTATGTAGGAATATCCTTTTCCATTTTGACTTCAGATTGGAACTTCGCAAAGTTAGATTAGGAGTGGGCGGTTCAATGCGGGCGCTTACAAAATAGTAAAGCCTTGGGATCAGATAATATGGTAACTTGTACGCAAATTAGACATATTTATTCTATAGATCGGTTTGATTTTACGCGCACTGGAGCAAATGCGGGTTTTACCGTTCTTTTTTTGCAATAATATTAGAATGTGAAGTTAGTGAATCGTACTGAAGTACACGTGAAATTAGCAACATTAAACGAAGACACGAGTAACATAGCACAAAAGTTATTCAGATAGATTTATAAACAGAATTTAAGGTTTGGTAAGATCTTCACGTCAAACAATCGGTTTTATACGTGGCTAAAAACTAAAAATAATAACATATTATTTACAGTAAGCAAGGACAATATGTGTACCAATTGCATTTCAGGGTATAAAATCATTTTGATTTCAAGAGGTGTATCGTAGAATTGGCACCATTGAAACTATGATATCCATCCATTTTTCAGGTATTGCGTTCACATTTTTTTGTCACAAAAATAAAATATGTACGACATTACAGAAATTCCTATTTATAGACAATCACAACTACAAAAAGTTTAATCATTCACAAGTAAAAGCCAGTAAAACGATTATATACCAAAACTGACCTAAAACCAGCCTCATTTATAATTATACACTATTTACAATAATAAAAGGGACGGAAGGGACTGAACACAACTGTATTTAAACGGCAACCTCAACCTTTAAATCATAAACTGTAACGGACGTACCATCATTTAAAATACATAAATGTCAATATAAGTCGGCATTTGAGTACTAATTTGTTTAATAAAGAATATCAGCTAAGCTACCAGTTGCTTTATTTTTTTTATTTACCCTTCATATAACTCATGCTTTGTATTATAAACTGAAGAATATTTTAACAATGAATTTAAAACAAGATTAAAACGATATATGCAGCAATTTAACAACAAGAATTACATCGACTTTTATCCAAGCTTGATAACAATGGCGTTATTGGATTATTGTAATAAGACGTGGAATCAGGGATGTCTATAATGTAATTAACACGATCGTCTTTACTCGTTTACACATTGCAACGTAATATAATACAAATATTCCGTTTAAGCCAAAGCCTAGCTTGGACCAAACAATTTTTTTACTATTCAAAGTCAAAGTCAAAACGTTTATTTCAATTTGGCCATTAAACGGCACTTTTGAACGTCATCATTTACAGTTCAGTAAAATAATAATATTACATTAATAAAGTGACTCTACTGTCCATTCGGAAAGGTAGATTCTTATGGAGAAGAACGGACAAGAAACTCCATAGTTACTCTTTTCAAATAGTGGTTTTACAAAATTTGGTATACAATAATTAATTTAATATTATGTGAGGACGATACACCATGTATGCTGCTACTTACAGGAACAAAGTATTACCAGCAGAGGTAAACTTATTCATTTTCTAAACGAATTTAGGTAAATGGTACTCACATATTTACAAATATTGGAACCATTAAATAAAAAGTGTGTGAGTTAACAGAAAAATAAAAACACAAAAAAGAAACAGTAGGTATATCTATAAAGTTAATACATAAATCAACCAGTTTGATTATGTCTACACGCTTGATTGTCCTATGGAGCAGGAACAGCGTGTTTTCAAGCATTTTTATCCTGAATGTAATATTCTTGCTTGTTTACAAAGTGTGCTTTTAACATAAGTTTTAAATTTTCCTTCATTTAGTTCTAATATGTCACAAGGTATTTTGTTGTAACATTTAACACAGTACCCCATGAAAGATGTGTGGACATTAGCTAATCTAAAAAAATAATCCAAATCGGTCTAGCCATCTTCGACTAATCGGGGAACAAACATAAAAAAAAGAAAATGAAAAAAAAATGTTCCGACGAATTGAGAACCTCCTCCTTTTTTTGAAGTCGGTTAAAAAATGGTTGTTATACATTGTTTATCTGGACGATGTGATGATAGTTGCCGCTACTTCATCTAGTTACACGTTGAGGCCTTCACCCTACTCCAATTATTCCGTCCCAAAACTCCACCTAACATATCAACAAGGGGTAACAAACGGTTGTACTAATTAATATTGGGCACTTAACCTCAGTATCGGCGCCTATCTGTTCTGTACGTGGCTAATGAAGAGTTTTGTTAATTAAACGGGGTCAAAGGAAATGCTTGGTAATGTAGTATACGTTATTATGTTTCAGGTACGATTTTAATCCGCAATGTCCATGGAAGATAAATACATTTATTTTATGAGCATTTTGGACGCCATATCTTTGATTGCTGTTCTAAATGCCTGCATGTTGTATAATTAAATCATACAACCGTAATATCGATTCTAAATCATCAAACATTTTCATGTACCAGCAATTCTATATATCAACTTGCTTTGAATTCCAAATCAATGATGATTATATCGAACCTAACAACGATAGATTAAATTCCAAACTATATTAAATTCATGTATGTAATTGCACCACTTTGATAAATAGCCTAATGATTTGATAAATCGAGGATTTTGTGAAACATTTACTAATATTACGTGTTACGTGTAGTCGGCGGCTAAAAGCTCAGTTTCTCACTCTGTAAGCATAAATCTATGAATAGTGTGGCTTTTCGGAGTAAGGTTGCGGGCATAACTAACCATTTGGGATGAGACAGACAAGCTATATAATCTTACGCATGAGTCATGTACATGAAACAGTTTCCTATCTTACACGCCTTTTTGAAGTCGGTTACGACTTTTTTTGTTGGTTCATTTCAGAAAATGTAACACAATGTAGGAAGAGATGTGTATGGCATCCGATTTAAAAAAATGGCTTGTGGAGTCAATGGCGCGGTCTAACTATGTACAAACAACATCTAAAGGAGCACACTCCCAATTCAGTCAGCTATGTGGAAATGTTGTTAATTGTACGTTAACCTAATTTATTGTATACTTAGATATAGGTAAGACAAAATGTACAATGGTTTGTTTTCCCTAATATTATAAAATAAAATAAAACTCTATAGAAGATTTTTTAGATCCGGAACCAGTTTTTATTCTCACATGACTGGTGACTGCATTACGAAATCTACTTAAAAATAATTAACCTTCTAATTAAAAGTTGGTCTAAGTTTTGTACGATTTTAAACTAGCAAGAATTTTGCTAAGCTGTACCAGTTGCAATAAGCTGAGTTTTTATTGTTATGTTAATTTCATAAAGGCCACTTTTGAATTCAAATTGGACGCTTGATGATTCAACTAAATTGCAAATTGTAACAGTTCCGGCTGTATTGCTGTTCGTCCTCCTTATATTTTAAGTAAATCCCCAAGAGCTGCCTACAGTATCTCCGGAAAATGACGTTCTAGCTGAGGCAACACGGCTTAAATGTGGCGGCACCGTAACCGTAGTTCGGATAAGCTGAGTTTTGCGGTGGACCAGCGCCGACGTTGGGGATAGGCAGCTAATTGGGACTTTGAACCGGTACTCATAATATATTCTGAGATATTAACTCGTGTCCAGCGACTTCGTTTAGGTTTGCCAATTCTGGGTAGAGTTAATTACGTACTTGTTTATAACAACGAGGATGTTGTGGAAATTAGAAGTAGAAAATGAATAAATAAAAAAAAATGGCATCAGGCACTTTAGTTTTTTCGCGCTATGGAACGTGTTTTTTCGCGCTATGGAACGAGTTTTTTCGCGCTATGGAACTTGTTTTTTTGGGGTTTTAAACAAAAAGTTGCTTTTGATAATACATTTATGTATACGCTACTACCTATTTCATATATCGACACCTCCATGCAATAACATCGTAACTCACTTTTTTCAAAATATTGAGTTACAAAGACATTGTTATGTAAAAAAAAAATGCATTTTTTCTGTGCTATCATTGTAATTCTATTCCCTTTCGTTTCTAAAATAAACCAACGTCAAAGTATTGTAACTAATCCAAAAAATATTTTTTGTCAACAATATAATTGCAACTTGATTTACAATTTATAGAAAATATTATGAGTAGCTTGTTTATCAAGTACAACAAAATTGTAACATTAGATACAATCTATGTACATGATAAAATTACGGTTTATGATCATAAAATGTACTGTTACTGCATTGTAAGTTGACAAAGACGGAACCGGACTGATGACAGGAGACTTGAGGGGGCGACATAGTAATCGGAAAAATGTGATACCAAATGAAGTTAAAGAATCTGTTGGCAAGAAAGGATCCTCAGAAATTAGTAGCGCTGTGTTTCTTTTTATTAAAAAGAAATACGAAGAAGGATTCCGTATATTTAATTTCTTTTCCGATTGCTGTGGCGGACAAAACCGCAATCGACTAATAATAGTTATGTACTCGCATTCATGTAAACTATTTGGAATAACAATTACACATAACTATTTTGAAGTAAGACACTCACAATCTGAAGGGGATGCTATGCACGCGTTGATAAACCGCCCCGGAAGAAAAATCAGATTATTTTTGTACCAGAACAATGGATCACCCTGATCAGATGTGCTAAAACTACGGGGACTCCTTATGATGTTACTGAATTAGATCAAAACCGGATTCTTGATTATAAATGTCTTATAAAGAAAAAACTAAACTGGGACTGGAATAGTTCTGGAAAAAATATGACATGGACTAAAATACAACACATTAAAATAAAAAAGGAAAACCCTGATTTAATTTATTTTCAATATGATTTTCTCAGTGATCAGTACTTATCTATTAACCTTGCTATGAAACCAACTTCACGAATCACACGAACGAAAAGAGCACAAGAGACTGTTCAGTGTGAACAGTTAAACGAAAAACAAAGTATTCCTTTATTGTACAATATTTATCATAGTTATTATTTAAATCTTCCACATTCCACTCAGCTAGCTACAGACAATGACAGTGATGAAGAAAATTAATATTTTTAATAAGTTTTTTTTTGTTTTTTTTTATATGTTTAAAAAATTGTTACCTACTTACGTTTAAAAGATAAATACTTAGTGTCTTAATTTTATGTTGAATAATATAAGAAGGTATTCAGTTAAGTTCTGCTATTTTGTAATTTCTGATTCTGATTTTGTGATCTCGTTAAATAATATTTAAGTACTACAAAATGTTTCTTTTATCTTTCAAATTAATAAGACAACATAATAACAAACACAAAAATAGGTATAATAATAATACATTATCGCATTATGAGATGTGTATTTACAGATTTGTTTTGGATTGCATGAATTAACTTAATTTTTACTATATTAAAACATTTTATGTAACTTAACACCTCGGAGTTACAATTATCTGATCACAAAAATAAATTAAACTACAAAAAAACTAAATTGTAACTCAGACATACAATGTTTGTCCTCGTAACTTATATGTCATTTCACTGTTTTGTTTTTCACGTAAGTCATGAAAACCCATGAAAACAATTTTTCTTTTACAACTTAACCATACCTATTTATAGTCCGCCTAAACTATATTAAATAGAGCCAGCGTCAAATATTGTACGGGGTGTTTTGAGTTTGCTATAATTTTTCAAACTTTAAAATCGCTCTCCTGTAAAATCACAAAAAGTGAGTTACGATGTTATTGCATGGAGGTGTCGATATGTAGGATTTAACGTTAACACTAAACCGAAAACAAAAAAAAACTATCCCGATTTCAAAGGAGTATACTTATAAAGTATAATTTCCAACATCAATGTTTGTTTTCAAGTTGGAGCGAGCAACACATCAGACGGTTAATTCCCACTTGCCTCACTGAGAAGTTATAATGATGGCACATTACGCTTAATATATAAATGTAGATGGTAGGTATATCAAAACTGTTTAGGGTCGTCATCAACAGTTTTGGTCTCATGTGCAACTGTTTTGTGGGGATATTTTATTTACTTATTTATTAAATTACATTAAAATGATATTTTTAAAGTTCCTTTTTTTTCCTTTAAAGACAGTTTACTCCATAACAGCCTAATAAAAAGGCAAAACTTCAGTAGTGACCATCCACATTGGAGTAATACTCAGCCAATAACTGAAAGCATAGATCATACTATTCCCTGACCTATTTTCAACCTCCAACTCGGCAGTAATAGCGCATTGAATCTCAGACATCGAAGTTATATTCAATTTAATGGCCAGTACTTTAACATTTCTGCAATGATCCGTTGGTATTAGCTGGCTCTTTCAAGATATTTCGGTCATAAAGCGATGCACGCGGGGTGTCCTTTGATAGTCCTTTGTGTATGAAAACTACGTCAACTTCAGTCTACATGATTAGCATAAGATCGTCGTTGCATGCTGAAACTACCTCAGGTTAAAAGTTGTTACAACCACTAACTATACCTAAAATTTATAAGGGTGTGTTATACGTCCACTCGCTAAACAAATTTAGTTAGCGCTAGCGTTAAGCTAGAAGTTTAGCTAAAACTGAATTTAACTTAATGATGAAGCATGAACTCTAGCGGCAAAAACTAAAACTAGTTATTGTTTAGTCTAGACACACTATGAATATTTAATCTTTACTGTATATTGGACGTTATTAGCTGAATACATTACGCTCTTAAATTATATGAAGCTCATAAATATTCGAGCAACTTTTCTATGTCGTTAATTAAAGTGAGATTATATAAACTGAATTTTTGTTTTTCAAATGGTTACCAATCTTTGCTAATACATCATAAGGTGTCATCAAATACGAGGTTAAATGGCAATCGAATGCGATCTGAGAAATACTTCCAATATTTTTCTTGAAATACTTAATTAGGTACCTACACAAAAAACAATTCAAAATAAGTTTAACTAAGCTAAATCTGCGAAAATAGTAAAGTTTAATGTCGAAGAGTTAGTATCAAAAACCTTGCTCGAGTATTTTTTCAAATTACCCTCTAATTCTCCCTCAGCACAACGCGCAGTCTATAAACCAATAAAACGTAGGCAAACGTGTTGAAATCCACACGTCCACAATAAAGTCGGACGTGCGTAATGTCTTGAGAATATCGATAGATAGCGCAGCCATGCCGATCGCAGTCACACTGCCTTGAAATGTACCGACGAGACGTGAATGTGAGTTCAAAGCATTCACTGAGACTGACAGACGATTAAAATGTATTCAAACTTTTAGGTTTTTCAGCCTTTTTATAAAACAATACAGATCCTTAGGTCCTTGAGTCAGATCAAGGAATCTAATTTGATGTATTCTACTCCATTTTTAATTTTAAACAACGTTCACATAAGCATATGAATGTGTGTGTCAGTTTAATTTATTTTAGGTACTTTTCTGTTTGTTTTGTGCGAGTCCCAAATAAATATTTTACTTTTATATCTGTCGCAATCTGTCAAAAAAGACATTTTCATACATTTTTCTTTTTAATTTTTATTTTTCAGCAGTGTTCCTTTAACAGTGTTCCTTCTCAAATAAGGATATCTAAGCTGCTCATTATTTTCAGTTTCATTTTTTGTTTTCTCCATGTGCCACCTATTCTGAGATAGATGTATCTCAGAATAGGTGGCAGAGCACATGGCTCTCTTACATAATTATAAGGACAGATAGGTAATTATAAAGGCGACGCGGCTAACAGGATTGGCGACGTCGTTAATTTCAGCCCTAATGATATTAGCGTCACATCTTACGTATAGCGTTTATAAGGGTTTTATTAAGACACCGTCCGAACAACGATTTATGTTTGGTAGCTCCGTCTTTTTACGATACATTGCGAAACATGGACGCTGGTGATGTATAACCGAGACAATTTTATATCACTATCTTTTTAATATATTTAATTGATCAACTTACACACGTGGGCGGCCCTTATGGATCGTATCGAAAGTTAATCAACGACGTATTCTGTCAAACCGCTGCTAATTTTATAAATAAAAGTGAACTACATTATCTAAATTTAAGTACAAAAATTTATTACAATCTAACACAATTAACTTTTTGGTAGCTATGTGTTATAAATCTACTGGCAATGTTTCACAACTCATTTTATTTCAAAAGAATGTTCGATATTGAAAATTACTACTGCTCGATTTCAGAACAACGAATTTGAAACTTAGAACGAAGAGAGAGTTTCGAGTAGAACCTCAATTTATCGCATTATGGCTGGTTTCTAATTGAGTATTTGGAGTCAAGATCGTGTCAATCCCTGGTGACAAAATGTTTCAGGTTTATAGGCTGAGTTCTTCAAATACACAACTTCGAATTCTTAATTCTGAAACCGCTGGCAAAACCTTGAGCCATTAGAGAAACGTAACAAGAAATACTTAAAAACCAACTCACGAAACAACAGAAAAAGATTACGAACTAAAAATGAAGTACGAAACTCAGCAAAAAAATGTCCGAAACAGCATTCTTATCACGCTCTCCTCGGTGCAGTGCAGTCGCTCGTTCTAACACAATATTAATGGGGGCGTCCCCTGGCCAGGTGCCAGAGGCGCATCGCCATGATTTAATTTCAAGCTACTGATGGAAGCAGACGGTAATATTGAATTAAACGCCCGCAGGTTCACTCAATGCTCGGCGTTTTGTTGGTATATCGCTTCAGCGGTACAGATTGTTTCTCGTTTTAGGTTTGTGATTTCGTCATGTCTATTATGCACTGTTTTAATGTGATATTGGGAATTTATTGTCTTGCATGCAATGATGTTCGAATCTTTAATTTTGTCGCTTATTTATTTATTATAAGGCTTCTTAACAATGAGTATACTATAGCTTTAAAATTTGCTTCGCTACGCTTGTACTTGTACGTCATCACCATCTTTATTTTGCTTGATTTGGTGTTAGTAAACGGATTAGCAGTTGGCATATACCTATTAGTAACTATCAATTTGAGTGCACGGCTAGTTTTCTTCCAAAAATTTGCGTGATCTAAAATTTAAGTTAAGGTTTTTTTTTATTTCCACGACCTCCAATAATTAATAAAATTAAATGTACCAACCCAATGAGAACTTAGTACCAATCGTTTAAAGCGTAGTAATCGTTTCCCTGCCCCCAACTTATTATGATTGGTCTATTTTTAATATTGTACAAGAATAATGATTTTTAATTAACCGAAGGGTTCAGGTTTTTTTTAATCAAAAGTTTCTGAAAGGAAAAGATTTTCTGCCCTTATTAAGCTTCCACGCTTTAATGGCCAACGCTGTACTTTAGTCACGCATGAAAAGAACCCGGATGGGTATCTAGATCTATAGACTTGATAAAACCTTTTCAGCCATAGAATAGGACCACATAGATATTCTGTGCTGAGAAACTAATTACCCCATAGAAATTAAAGAGTTTATTTAGCAGCTAATATTTTGAGACATCTTAATATGTTTGTTTAGAGCTAATCGTAACAGCCAACCGAGATCATTAAAAAAAAAATCTCAAACTACGTAAAAAGAAACATGTATTGTGCTTTTCGGACGAGGCTGGAATTATGAACCACTTGCTTTCGCCCGCGGCTTCACTCGCTTAATATAATATACTAGTTGTCGAAAATTATCCCAAGGGAACATATTCCCGGGATAAAAATATGTATCCTATGTATTATTCCAGACTATAATCTACCACTGTACCAAATTTCATCAAAATCTATTCAGTAGTTGGTTTTGCGTGAAAGAGTAACAAACATCCGTCCATCCTCACAAACTTTCGCGTTTATAATATTAGTAGGAAGGATATTTTCCAAAATTATATACTAATTAAAAAAGTACCCAATAACTGCCTCCAAGTCTCCCCGTTTTAGTCGATGGTTAACACCCTAAATTTGTTGGCCCAGTAGGGTGGCTACGTCAATTGCAGCGTCGGTGACATCAAATACCCCAAGTACAGGTGCATGGATGGGCACTTGGGGCACGCTCATGTTGCTCATGTTCTGAACAGGAGCACCACACTCACATTGTGATTCCGACGGGTCTATGAACCCCATTTCGCCAGGTTGTGTCTGTGTTGTTGGCCTCTGTACACGAAGAAGATTTAGGCGTGAAATTGTACAAGCATACACGCAAATAAACTCACTTTCGCATTTATAATATTATTAGCTAGAATAGATTTATCAATGACCATTTTGCCTACAGGTGATGGATTCTGATCGCATAGTGAATTAATATTCTTTCACTGAACCATCACATTCAGTGAAAGAATCAAATTTAACAAAGTCTGTTATTCGTGTGGTTCAAAGCAAAAGAATTTCTTCAGCCTTTTTGTCTTGGCTACTAAGACCGTGTTCCAAGAATTGTAATGCGAGGACACTGTGCACACGTACACACTATCGGCTACCGAGTAGTCTTCATTTTCTTTTTACTTTAAAAGGACAGTAGATAAGGTTCCTAGATGTAACTAGAGTGGGTTGAAAAACAAGTGTTTGTATTGCGCAAGCTATTATTTTCTCTGAAAAATGTAACCTTCTTAGTGCTCCTAGTTACCTGGTAATAAAACTGAGAAAATGTCCAGGTACTGCGTTGTGTCAGTGTTTTAAATTGAGGCTATAAATTGTACCTTACTTTACGGTGTATCAAAATGTTTGAACAGGACACAAACTTTCTCAGTAAAGGTACAATAAGGATTAAAACGCCCAAATATAATATACTAGTATTCCTACTTATGACAAGCAAATCATATTGGTAGGGGCTGTTTATTCAAGTGATCATTAGGAGCCTCTAATGACCACATAAACGAGCGGTTGTGAGGAAACATTTCAAAACTGTCAATATTATGTTTATTATATTGGATCGACTTCTTTATAACTTTTTAATTCGTATTTTTTTGGCCATCGTAAATATGCTCACACATTTCCTTCCTTCCGTTCTCAGCTTAAATTGTTACCAACCCGTCAAAAGGAGATCCCTCTGCATTCTTATCACTAATATGAACGATCCTCCTGATTATTAGTCTCGGGCAGTTCTCACCAAACCTTCAAGCATCCAAAAACTTACTTCTTTACATTCCTTCTCACCACCGCACTGGGTTTTTTTCTAATTCCTATGCTGTTTCTACCATTTAAAATTCTACCCCTTGACATAAAGTTGACCGAGTCCATGTTCTTAATTTGGTCTTCGTCATAATTATTATGAGTTCTCTTTACCTGAAAGATTATTATAAAGTATCATATTTATTAGTTTATTACTGGCCCGACATTGCAAATGACTAGAGTTGTATAGAAAAGGGGAAGAGAGGCCTTTACTCAGGGACAAAGGGGCTAGATAGATAGATTGAGTATACCTATGTATGTATTTTATCTAGATATCCGGTAGCGTGTCAAGGTAAGTTCAAGTTAACAGCACCGGCGAGCAGCATCGTGTGTAATATTACACGAACCATTTAGAGCCACTTTTGACGCCCTCATAACTCAAAAACGATTTCACATAAACATGTCAAACTTGTCTCATATATTGAGACTTGCGAGACACATCATGCGCTCCAAATTTCATAAACACACCCGAAACGATATTTAGATATTAATGTCCAAAAATCGTCATTTTATCACTGACTAACCTATAGATCAAAACTGTAACCCAGTTCCAGATGACTTACAAAGTTCAAATTTGGCATCCAGATAGGTAATTGGGTGAATTCAAACGATTAAATTAGAAACAAGTATTTTTTACAATTTTATTTTAATTTTTCAATTAATTGATTCTATTAGGAATACTTACACATATAATGCTTGCAATGTAAGAATCAGCAATCAAAATTGATGACAGTCGACGTATGTATGTGAATTTTAAGGTCTTCACGTGAATATATAATGAGTGGAATACCTCTAATAATTATATTATCTATAGCCTTCGCAAGTTCTAAAGCTGTGAGTTCTTATTTTATTCTTCAAAAAATTTGGCTTGCCAGTACAAACTAACCATCGAACATAGGGCTCTTCCATGACTGTTTTAGTAGGTACATCATAATAATTCGTATATGAGAACTAGCCAATTCAGACCTTAGGCTTCAATATATTATCCTAAGTCATAAGAAGAAATTATACTTATTTAAAGTTGTTATAAAATATATAATATTTTATTTCAGGACTAACCATTGAACTTGGCACCCATTTAGATCTCACTTCTTTTGTCATTGAAGTCAACAATCAAGGCATAGCTACATCATGATATTTAATTTGGCACTCATTTCACATTTATTTTTTTGATGGGATAAGTATTATATATGTATATTATTTCCGAAGCAAACTTCTACATTAAATTGTATTATTTAATTATACAACTACCACAGTGTACTCTTTTTAACCTAAAGGCTGACTGATAGAGAATGCCTCGTTGCATTAAGTTCGCCCATGCACCACTATTGTACACAAAGTTTAAATAAATAAATATTATCGTGCAAAGCAAACGAAAGGGACGCACTGCATGTGGATTCATTCGGTACGTATGCTTAAAATTTATGATATTTGGAGCCTGGATCATATTTTTGACATTACCTGATCTATGAAACGTCTTGTACAAAACACAATGAACAGCCAGGATCGATTTTGTTTGTCAGAATGATGCTCCAGTCAGTACAAAACCAGAAATGTTTCAAAAATAAATAAACTGACTTTAAAGTGCTACCATTTTCTCGAGCAGACCCAGCCAATAAAACCCAGATGAATATAAAAGCAACGAGCAAAATATGAAACTCCATAAAATAACCAAATAGTTCTAACTTTTCACTTTTCACAAACATTTCATAGGTCAGTTGCCTCACCGAAAGCATCAAGTCTCCTAACTTTAGTATATTTTAGCATATTCTACTATAGTAAACAAAACTAATAACGCCGTCAAACGTTGAGACGAGAATATTGTTTACATAATTTCTATGCAACGCAATTTCCTTGCAGATCTGAGAATAAAATGTAACGGCCATCACAACTATTTTGGAGCAAGTCAGGTGGAAGCAGTGGCTGTCTGGACTCTGATAATGTTAGGGTATAATACCTAACTCCCTACATTATCCTGAAGTAGTTTTAATTAAAACGTTTCAAGGCTGCATACGTTGTAAAGTTATAATATCATCTCCTCATGAAACTGACTTATACCATAGCAACATTATATCCAGTTATTTTTTATTTTCATAAGTCTAGCTTTACACTATAGACTAAGGCTCAGTACATACTATAAGCAATGTCCGAAGCCTGTCCAGGGGACGCACAAGTCGGACAAGGTGAGTTAGTGTCCGACACTGAGATAAATCGACTGCGGTCTTAGAAACGGAGTGTACGCTCCGAGGAATCTATTATTTATCTATTTGTTACATGAAATGCACTGCCCGGATGTGCTCTCATTGAATAACGGTGTGCAATTGGGTTTATTTGATTGGAAGACATTTCCTTAAGTCTCTTTTTTAATTTAAACGAATCAATGACCAATAACAAACTGTGACCGTTTCTAATATTTGTTATAGTGACTATAATATCATATTATAATATTATACAAGCTTTACCAAATTATTTTTGTTTTGTTTTGCAATGACTATGGCTAGCATTGATCGGCGTCAATTCTGTTTTTTTTTTTCATTTTCATTCTCCTGTATCGTGGGTGCGTTAACGGACATATAAACTCACATACACAAACAGCCAGACCCGGAACAACTATCTGTAGGCCATACAATTTTTTTCGAATCGACCCCGCGACACGCTGCGCAACAGCCAATCCCTCAACCGGCCCCGCCAACCGTGTCGTCAAATATCAGTGTTTCATATCAATGAAACCACGGCTTATTAAGCTAGTATTTCATGAATGGAAAAAGTACTGGTGTATAAACATATCGAAAATCAACAGCGTTTTCACAAAGTTCTGAAACGGGGGACAATACCTTTGATAATATAATAACATAATTAAAATATCTGTACATATACGTATGTGGTCTGTAGTTTCTGCCTATCCCCATAAGAAAACACATGAGTTTGTGTATAACATAATTATATGTTAAAATTACCATGTTATTGGGATTATAATCTAATCTAACTAATTTCTTCAAAATTAGAGTGAACAGGCTTCTTCTGGGTAAGCTCGCTCCATCGTCGACTTTGTCTCTGTCATCTATGACCTAGACTAGAGTCAAGAGCTAACTCATGTCAAATTAAAAAATAAGACCTACAGTTAAAGTTAAATATACACAATAAACGAAATCAGAATTAATCAACATAAACGAGAAAACAAGACATACAATACGCTCTGAAAACACAACTAGACTTTGTTTTGAAACAAAAACCCAGCCTTGAAAGGTTCTCGCCCTTAGAAGAGCTACGAAAACAATACCGTACCTACATAGAAGACATAAATAAAACCATTCGCCGGGTCCACCTACAATAAATGAAGTGCTCTTACCGTATTTCAAGTACATTAAGAGGGTTCGTCTCCAGTGACACTAATTAAATATAGAGACAGAATTCTATTTCACAGTACAAAATGTTTCTGAAATCAAATCTGAAAATTAAGTGATTTTAAGCAATTGACTCGGGTAGAATGTAATTTACTGGGTAACGCCATGTTTTGAACTAAGATACTTTGAACATACATTTCTTATTGTGGGGTGCAGATAGTATATACAACGTGTTACTTTTGATATCCCATAACTTTAAGGTTACATTTTATGAATATAATAATGTTAAAAATCTAAAAAAATATGAGTTCCGGAAAGCATAGTTACGCAGCTAACACCAAACTTAACTAAGATAATTCAAAAATTGTCGCCAGTAACAAGTGGTGACGAAAGTTTAAAAATATTTGTTCACTTATTCCGGCGTTAATTTTACCATAGTGATATTACAATATTATGTAATTAAAAAGGTAGCGACATAAGTAAAACGGTACATAAATAAATAAAAAGGTATATAAAAAGGTATATAAATACGTTAACAGATGAAAAAACGACCTTCATCATTATTTTAAAGCAACTTTTTAAACACACAATTACAATAAAAATCAAGAAGACACATTTAAAACCACCTAAACCCATGTTTTTTAAAGAAACATCGAAAAAGTAAAGCAATATACTACGTGTTAACCAATGACCACCAGAAGACATGACCCAATAACTTTATGCAAGAACTGCCATTCATAATACTATTACAAACTTCTACGTGATGCGATGTCTCAAGCCTTAGGATTTAGAATCTCTTAGATATCTCAGCTAAATCTAATAACATAGTTCGCCTAAACAATCTGAACTAGCCTTCCCCTCCCTGTGCCTCTTGTAACCCTCATAAAACACAGTACACTTGTCTAACTTTAACGTAATTTTGATAGCTCTAACTTACACTGAGGACAGTCCGATGATTTTAATTAAACAAAACTTTGCTCAAATGTTTAGCCCGAAGGGACAGATGTGGCTCCGAAACAAATTGATATTAACACATTCAAAACATAAGCTCTTGGGGTTTCTATTATTACGATTATTAGTCTTTTGCTGTTTATTGTCTGTATGATTGTTTGGAAAGGAAAAGGATGGCCGAAACATTTAGTATGTTTATTGGGATAACAAGAAAATTTGCACCTTTTTATTTTAGTTTGCTCTTCTTGCTCTTAACACAAGACTGTAAGAGCGTTTACTCCTCACGGTATGTATTTCATACATATCTACTCTCAAATACTTATTAATAGGAAATAATGAACCGATTTTAATGAAACTTTATACTCATGTGATAGCCTAGGTCTAAAAAGTTAGTTACGAACTTTTTAAGAAAGTTTAAAAAGGCAGAGCAATGTGACTTCACATTGCTCTGCCTTTTTAAAGAAATTTAAAATCACTTTTCTCTCTAAACTCTTTTCTTTTATAGCCCGACTGAAATAACCTAAATCGACAGTTTATCCGCAGCCACTCAAAAACTAAACAAAAATAATTACTTTAAACAAGCTAACTACTACTAGATAAATAACTACTTTAAATGCTACTTTACTGCTTATAAATATACTACAATTACAATATAATAATTATTATGACAATTTTGCCCGCATAACGCCCGCAGCCACCATTCTTGACAAATAGATTCACAGCCTGAAGATATCAGGGTAATAATGTCCACATTGTCACCTCTTTTGACAGCTACAACGATTGATACCATGTTCATTTAACATTAATTATTACAACTTGATGAATTAAATAATTCACCGGATTGTGCACCAGGTTTATATAACTATGTCTTATTACTTGTTTGGTAATTATAAATGGATACACCCACGAGGTGATTCTTCTATTTTATAATTGGTTTGACTACAATGTGACCCAAAAGAAATCGATGATTTCATTGACAAAAGAAAACGATGATGATGTGGTTGATGATGGAACAGGCTCACCTAAAAGTAACTTATGAACTCTTGAGTTAAAGACCCCTAGGTTGTAGCTATCAAGAAAATACGTTTCCAGTCTTAACGTATTTTTAAGTAGTTTTACTCTACTTAAGCAGTAAAACAACTATATATCTGACCACTGCAGCGCGTGAAGACGTATGTGGAGGCATATACAACGGAGGCATTAACCAGGCGACCGGGCTCTCTGCCAAGTCCCCCGAGACCACCTCAAACCGTTGAAATATTTGGCTCAGGTATAAAATTAAAAATTAAGACTTTTTTCTGGAGTCGATAAATATAAGTGTTCACTTAGAAAATACTTGTTTATGCAAAAGAATTACTACATTCATGATAAAATATGTTGTGTGGAATTTTCTGTACTGAACCGAGACGGCTGTGTAAAGGATTGTTTTTCCCTGAATCCTATCACTTTCTGTGATCAAGAGACTATTGGATTATATTGTTTTCTTCCTGGACGTCTACGAATTTCTTTGTGGTATGTTTAGTCTTGTTTAGATGCGTATCTATCGGCAACAACCATGTTGTTCTAAATACTTTCAAGTCTTAGGCGGTTTATTTTTTTCAGGGAATGTAAAAAGTTTACTAACAAATATTTAAATATAGGACACTAGCTGTTTCCCGCGACTTTGTACACGCATATCCTGTTTTTTCCGTATAGCCAAAAGCATTCCCCATAAACGTGGAGATCATATACAAAAAGAATTTTTAAAATCGGTTCAGTATATCCACAGAGATTACCCCTACATACAAACTTACAAACCTTACCTCTTTATTATATTAGTATAGATAATATTTGTATGTGTCATATTAAACTGTTTTATAATATTTTTGTTTTTTGCTCAATCATTTTTGATATCTCCTTAATACTACTAGTACATCATTATTTTCTGTGTGCCGCTTTTTGCTTTGTCAATACCTCGAACACCGCTAAACGTCACGATACAATAAAAATACAAAATACGTTTGACAAAAAAAAACTTGGAAACGATAATGTCATCAAACCTCAAATAAAAATTGAACTATAGTAGGCGCCAGATAAATGTGGAATAAAGTATATTGACCTTTCCCTAATAACTGTTCATAGGTACCTGAACAATTAAATATGAATCGTTTTTCATTATTAGACAATGTTAAGGATCACGAGAGATGATGATTCGGGACAGCTTTGTGTCATTAATTCCGTTTTTCAAATTAAAAATGTCAATAATTGTAGGTGGGGTCAATGACCGTTATTCCACGATTATCTGGCGCCTACTATAGTAGACGATCGTAGAGCATTGTGGACTACAAAAAGGAAGTAATACTTAGTTATTTGGACCACCTATAAAATTGGAAAACAGCAGCAAACAACAACGTGTCAGGTACGGTATAATAGCGGGATAAGCAAGTCACATTTTTAAAGGGATTGCGCAAAGTGATAAGAGGGAAGAGAGACCAAAAACACAGGCTCATATAATAGGGAACAATAAAGCTAATAGCACTTAAAATCTTTCCTCCAAGTCTTACATAAAATCATTAGTCTGGGCGCCAATTACACATAAATCACAAACATCCAGGCACCGAGCAAACATTAGTAGACCATACAAATATTTGTTCTGATGCGGTAATTGTGCCCTTGACCTTGACAACAGAAGCTGCGCCATTTACTTAGATACTTTAAGTAAGATTAATTTTATTCAGACTTTATTCTTAGAGTTCTTAGAGTTATAGTCATAAAATGGTCGTACTTGGCAAATGGAAAACTCAAAAACATGGCATATATCTTAATTGACCATTATAGTATTTTCGATTTAATAAACTTCCCAAAACCAATAATAACGGAAATTAATAAGTGATAATATAGTGATTCAATTTTGAACTTTGGACGGACGAAAAATACTGTTTAAATTTTTCTTAGTCAGAATAAAGGTTTCAAAGCGAAGTTTCCTTTTGAGAAGAACAGACATTAAAACTATGGCTAAATCAATTTAAGATTGGTAGCGCACCTCACATAGCGTTGATCTTCAAACGTTTCTGTTCGTAAATCCTTCTTAACCAATTACTTGCAAATATTTTGTGTACAACATTAAAAAAAATTACAATATACGTATAACCCTACATATAATACATTTCTAATATTTCCTTTATCCCCTCGGGCTAGCCCGAAATGTGCTTTTGAGTGAATGTGCTTTAGATTTAGAATAGAATTCTGAATAATACTGTCATAATAATTCAATGGCGACGGATTTGAACCCCAGCCTTCCGTAGGGAGGGCCCTGGTCATTTGGGCATTGTGAATTGAAATGATACGTGACGTCTTTTCTTTGTGGGAGAGAAAACGATTTTAAGCGAGCGCTGGAAATGCATTTTGTCATTAAAGCGTTATATGAACGTAAACGAAGCAAAAGGAGTATGTAAGTAACGTAGTATAATTATATGGCGTTCTATATTCCTCCGCCGATAATGATGTCTAATTTTTATAATATAATACGTTTATGTATGAAGTTACTATTTTGAATGTCAGCATACAATATAATACAAATAAAAAATAAATAAAAATATGGATAGGTATATGAGCGACTCAAAGCCGGACGCATTGTTTCGTATCTGCCTACACCAATAAAAAAAGACGTAAGTATGGAGATAGCAGAAAATTGTATCCTTTGGTTAATTTCGCGGATTGAAGGTTAAGTGTTTACACTAGTCACCCCTCAAAGGATGACTTAGTGTAGACTTAATAACGCCATTTGCGTAAAGGTAAACTAGTAATTAAAACATCGAGATATTTATTCTTCTTAGCAGTCCATTAGGTATCTGATATCTATACACAAGGACTGATAAATTAATGTGTTATGCGCAAAATCCTCCGTTTTAATCTTGCCCATAGATAGGGAAGCGGTTTGAAAGGTCTTTTCTTCAATTATGATGAAAGGGGATGCTGCAGGCTTTGAACAAGACATCCGGGAGATGATAATCACAGACCTTACGAATCGGACGAATTTCTGTGTTTTGGAAATATATACGTGTGTAGGTACTAAGATATATAATAATTATGAACTTATACAGATACTATGGTTATCCAAGTATCACAAACGTAACAAAGTATGACAAATCTTTTATATTCATCAAGATAACATACCTACTCGTAAGTATGGCAAAAAATGTCGCAGCATCGTATTAATTACTACTTTATTTTTAAGTTAATTTAAGTGTCAAAATGACTTATATATTTATTTTAACAACCGAATGTCACTACTGTACAGTATATTGGTATCTATACTAATATTATAAAGAGGAAAGATTTATATTTTGTATGTAACGAATAAACTTAAAAACTACTGGACCGATTTGAAAAATTCTTTCAGCAATGAAAAGCTACATTGTCAGCAAGTAACATAGGCTATATTTTATCCCCGTATACGGAAACGGGAACTACGCGGGTAAAACCGCGTGACGCCCGCTAGTCTTGTATAAATGCGCATTTACCTAATGTGATTCTCAAACCAACCCCTCACGCAGGCGATTCAATAATGCTTTTAAATTATTGATATGTTCACTACGGGACTTCCCAGTACATGCTATATCATCGATGAAAACGACGACTCCTTTGAGTACTTTAACAGTTTGTTCCATAAAGCATGCGTGAGATCAATTTTAGAAAACCTCCACTCAGCGCCGCAATCAGCTCCTCAATTCGCGGCAGAGGGTAAGGATCGCGCATAAGTTTCGGGTTGACCGTGACCTCATAGTCACCACCAATTCTTATTTCTCCGTTCTTTTTAATTACTGATGGCCAGCCATTCATAATGCAATCATAAATGTTTTTAAGAATTTCATCTTTGTGTGTTTTATTTGAAACGTCTTTTGCTCTAATCGAAACATTCTACATTCTTCTACATAATTAATATATGACACCGTATCCAGCCCCGTTTCTATTTTACGTTCAAACGGCTGATGCCTGTAGTATAAACATACTCCTCGATCAAAGAAGTTTCTTGAAGAACACATACAATCATGAAAGTTGACCAGCCTAGTGTGAACGGAAGTAGGAAAAGAACGGTTGAGCAGACAACAAGACTCGGAGGTCACTGATCCTAAAAAGCCCAAGATAAAATTTGGACACTGATAAGAAGGAAAATATACTAAAGTATATTCTACAGTCCTAAGTGCTCTAGCTTTGAATAAGAAGCTCAAACTATGTTCTGAACTGAACAACATCAGATTGAGCCATCAGATCATGAGTATACTGCAAGGATATTGAGAATACATATTGAGAAAGATGGCCAACTTCAAAGTGGCAACGCACCCAAACTTAAGTTTGACAGCTACCCTGGGTGGGACGAGTTAACATCACCTAAGTATAAAGATGTCACTGAAATAATGAAAGTGCAAGCAAAAGCACAGGGATTGGAGTATACCCACTCAAACAGAACAGACAATTCACAATGGTATGGGATAGCAAACCCATTGTTCAATATCATGTCTGCATTCAAGATGAGGTATATGAGATCAGAGTGGGCGTTTCCAGGATTCCTGTAGGAAAGAAAGGGGACACCACGGATTACGTAGATGAAGCACAATATGGTTTAACTCCAGCTCATCATCTCATCCTCGTCGCCAGTTGTATTTATGAATTATTATAGCGGGAAGCGACTAATAAAACTTCGGTTCCGAGTGACAACTGGTTTATTTCCGCATACCCACACAAAACATTAGATACAAGATACCAATATACCCTACAACTACTATATATTTTTAAATAAAATTGGTACATACCAACTGATAATAATATATTATGTACGAAAAAAGCGTATAATAAAGGTCATTGGGCATTAAAAATGTCATTAATATCGCTGTTAATGAGAAAAACTGGCAGGTTTGTCATGATTTATTTTTAATTCTTCAAAACTAACTAATAGGTCACTATTTAGTTAAATGCGAATAACAAACTAATCAAATAACTAAAGTGAATCAATATTGCTTAATTAATTTCCATTCTTTAGGTAAATAATATTTCAAAAAGGGAAAATGCTGTCAACACAAATTATAATGGTCCCATTGTCCCGGTAAACTTTAATTCCTTTACAGCGAAACCTTTTGTGAAGGTAACCGGTATGATTTTTTTATGTAATGCTAAGTCCTACATTTTTGTTTAATAAAACATGACGTAATTGTTGATAATATTTCTGTTAAATTAAAAAAATGAATAGAATATTTTATTCATTCTGATCGGGCGGCTAGTCACGCAGTGTGGCCATAAATCTTGTTGCGACGCTGGGCATATAATTTTATATAATTTCTAATTTTATTACACCATCATCAATTTAATGCAAATAGAAAACAAAACAGTATCACAAATTGTAGAAAATAGTACTCACTTTCACATACGCCTGCAAGAATCACAATAGCAAAACGCACATGACACTACACAGCGTAACCACTCTGACAATATTCGTAGGCGTTTGCGTCGCCACGCGACTGCTCCGGTCGCGCGCCCGCGTCCATCTGCCGCCGCCGCTGAGCGGACTAAGACAGTGCACCTATTATTATAGGTAAAGATAATTCTTAGGCCTAAGCTTTAAAACGTTTTATTACACCTTTAAGAAGACATAAGAGGCTTTGTGTATTGTAATATTAGTAACTGTCAATTTAATCTGTCGATGACTGCATTACTGTTCAGATTCTTGGGCGATCTAAACTTGTCATTGATCAGAGCTAGTAGCTAGTAGGCAGTAAACAATGTGTTGTTTTCGACAAAATCAGAAGGCGTTGGTGTCAAAGAAATAGTTTAGATACAAAATTGTCATGCCTGATCAGATCGTCACAATATTGTTTTCATAATAATTTGAATTCGAGGTGTCAAAATATTATTAGCAATATTACTTCGTTTCACGTCAAGTTTGGATTACTGTGTGTCTGAATGAGACTTTACAAATTGAGCTTCGAAATTGTTCGTTAGTACTAACTATGCGTGCCTCTAAATACAGCTAAATTAGATTTAAGTGAGACCACGTCTGTCCTGTGCGTCTTAAAATTTAAGAAGTTCATTAGTCCTTGTTGAAGATTGAAGGCTAACCCTAATTTTCTTCTATATCTAAGCTGGATGTAATATAATTCTTAATATTTTGACAATATCAGTAAAAGATTTTTAACGCAATTTATCTCTTTCAGCCTATTTAATTCGATAGCGCGCATAGGTATAATTTGAGAACCACTTGTATAATAGGTACGCAGGTTTTTTTTCTGCACAATCTAGATGTATAGACGGAAACATGGATGGATGAACGAAACATAAATAAATAACATGTAGTGACACAACGTGCGGTTTCTAATAGCTAAACGCGATCATTCGAATAACAATAATTACCTGAAGGAAGGAGAGACAATGCTTCGGTTAGTCGAGTTTTGATGATCAATTCTCAAGCCATAAGAACCCTTAACTTCTATTCCTCAATCAAGCAATCCAGCCTTTTCCCAACCATGTTGCAGTCTAACTGCAACAGTGGAGGAGTTGAGGAACACAATACCACTTGGCAAAACTTGTCAAACTTTCTGGTTTCCTGATTACCCCGTAACGGCGGTGAAAGCATCAGGAGACCCAACGGGCTAAACGTGCAATATGCCAACGGGCTAAACGTGCAATATCCCAACGGGCTAAGCGTGCAATATCCCAACGGGCTAAGCGTGCAATATGCCAACGGGCTAAACGTGCAATATGCCAACGGGCTAAACGTGCAATATGCCAACGGGCTAAACGTGCAATATACCAACGGGCTAAACGTGCAATATACCAACGGGCTAAATGTGCAATTTACCAATGGGTTTAACAAGCAATTTATATTAAATGAAAATGATAAAAATTCTTACAGTGCTGTCGAAAAAGAAAGGCCTACCTTTCTTTCGCTGGATTACTATGAAAGTACACGGTCGGTAAAGCTTTCACGTTGGCATATACCGGCGAGCTTTTAAAATTAAACGCTGCTTACAGCTTGCGTTGATGAGAGAGGCGAGATAAATTACGTTAGGGCTGGTATACATCGCTCCGTTGCTAGCTACACGACGCTAAGCGTCGAAAATTAACGTGTTTTTAACTTTGTTATATACTGGCATGATATTTACAAGCTCGTACATAAATTAGATGCACTTTTAGATATCACTAGTAAGAAGACTGTCACACTAAATTCGTTACAGAATTACAATGGAGATGCTGTCTAGGTGATGAGAAGTTCTTCAGTTTGAATATGGACTGCATGATAATGACGGTTTGAACACATCCCCAAAAATGTCTATTTTCTATTGCTTGCCACAAGAGGACGTACAGCGATACTGCTAGTTACTAACAATATTTGTCCAAACCTGCATCTCCAAAACGTCAATTTTTGCCGCTCATTCATAAATTAAGGAAAAAACCCCTATAAATTGAAATTAGATGAATCCTGACTGCCTGACCTGACTAAGTGACTAATTCTGTAATATGCGAAAGTGAATTTGTGTGTTACTACTTTGAAGAATTTTGACATAGAGATAGATTGGGAGCCTGGATACAGTTATGGGCTACTTTTTCGACGAAAATAAAACTTTAACGAGAGTGAAACCGCGGGCAAAAGCTATTACAGAATAAATCCTAAAATCTTTAGCGACATTGCGGTTTTTTTTGTTGCAAAAAGAACCGCAGTACAAATTTCGCTTTTTTAGTTTTTCTTGTGGCGGCATTGATTCCGCTACATGTATGTAACTGTCCTTACAGCAGTCAGGTGCGTTACTTTGAACCGGCTGTAAAGCGCATGCGTGTACCAGGTGTCGTCCAAACATTACGATACCCTTTCATGTATACTAACGAAGCTCTTATTTGTAAACATTGTAAGTGAAAGTTATTTTGGGACTTTTATGGGGTTCCGTATGTTTCAAGTTCTGTTTGAAGTTTAAGGAATGGGTTATGAATATTGTAGTGGAGAATTCTGGTTAATTTGCCGAGTACATGTTGGAAGTGTAGTTTTGATACGCTTTTAAGTTTAAGGCAAAAGTAAGGAAAACTAACTTTAGAAGTCAGACGACACGACGATCAATAGGTACAATTAAAAACTCTAAACGACATGCCAGTGATCAATTGCATGATCAATGAAACAACAAAAAAAAAATGTTTTTTTAAGCATACATTATTATTAGCTGTGCAGTTCTAGCAATAAATGTAGTTGGTAGAATGCGAAATATAGAAAGAAATCGTATTTATTTTAATTTTTATTAAAACCAAAATGTTCTTGTAACTTTTATATTGATAAATTGGGCAGATGACGGGTCGACTCAAAGTCATTAGTAGCGTGTTACCCCAACCAACCGACCAGACGTCGTTAGATGTCATCGATTGATGGCAGCATAATGGAATGGATCATTCAACGTCTTTCGACTACTACCTACTATACAAAATTTACGACAAACCTAACTTCTGTGGCGGCATTTCCGCATACCTTTATACTGGTGACCCTCGACAAAGAAGGTCAGCCTCCCATCAGTATAGAGGTATGCGGTACAGAGAGTAAAGTCCCGCATACCTGAAATGGGAGAATCCTCCGACCAGACGGTTGTTGTGTCTGGTGGGCAACTGCCCGATAGTTGATATTCGGAGTGTCGTATATGTTCAAATCGCACTGAGAACTTTGCTTGCCCAATGCAGGATTTCGTTGGTAGTTCGTCGCTGACAGGATAAAAGTTTCGGTCATTTTTGTTGCCGTACAAATTTCGCTTCTTAGTTTTTTCTGGTGGCATTAATGCCGCTACACTTTTTCTGACTATATGATACACCTGCCAAATATCCACATGACAGCCGGGGCCAACAGCTTTTCGAGGGCCCAGAGGAGCTTCGGTATGTAGGTAACGATGAATGGTCCGGAACCAAAATTCAAATAAAAACAAACTTACACGTGTTCTCTTATTAAACCTACAAGCCAAGTTTAAGGTTCAGGGTCAGGGTCCAAATTTAAGAAGCGTTATCTATTTAACACAAAATAATTGTGTGGTAATCATGCGAATCGTGGTTTCTGTTGAGAAACAACTGATAACCCGAAAAGCAATAAATGTCTTGTCAATAGTAGCGATAACTCATTTTACGATCGTCCAATGGCTTTTGCTAGCCCGTGATAACTAAGCTGATTCACACTTTTAATAAATTGTTTTAGCTTAAATCAGTGATGAAGACAATTTTTTAAATGAAAAAATAAAGTGAAAACAGCACTGAAGCTTATGATAGTGTTTTTAGAGAGATCAAGCAATCATCAGTATTAATGTGAAGATTCAACAAAGATTTAAGATTTAGGGCGGATTCGACCAAAAGCGAATTTATACACGAGTAACCATACCAGGAAAATCTATTGCATGATTTTATTCTCGAGTAAATCAACAGTCGCTTTTCCACGCAATCTAACGTTAATCGCGCATAGCTATTCCAAGTATAGCTATAATACTTGGAATAGCTATGCGCGATTAACAGAGTGAATGTGAACGGCTAAATAACGTTGGTCTACAAACGAGACGGTGCAGAAGCGAAACTCATGACAACTCTCATTTATCGTATTATAGCGTGGTAAAGTAGCTGTCAGTAATGTCAATGTCAATAAAGTTGTTTTGTTTGTCGGTCGGTTCGGTTTGGTTTATGTGGTGTTTATTTTTCGGCTTTGCAAGTTTATTACATTACTAGCACTTCCTTATCACTAATCACTATCTTGAACCAAATCGTTAAGACGTTGCATTTTATTTATTTGAAGCAAAACATTCCTTGTGTTGACTGTTGAGTTAAAATGATAGCTGCATAAAACAAAGGGACGCCATTTTGTTATTCTTGGAATAACTCCGTATTCCATGCATATCGGTGGTATAGTGAGTATTCCCGAAAAAACTCGTTATTTTTCGGATTTATTTATTTATTTATTTAACAGTTTATGTACACACATTTAACAAATAAATAAGAAGAAGGGAACAGAAAAATAGGTACAAAGGTGATGCTTATTTCTAAAGAAATCTCTTCCAGCATACCTGCGAAAGGAGAGTCGAATAAAAGATATGTAGACATCGTGTGTAAAAGTTATGTTAACATAAAAGACAAAAAAACTTTAAATATAACATACTATAATAAATATGACTAAAATTAATATCATACTAATACATACTACTTAAATAATACTATAAGAATAATAATAATATATACTTTAAATATGCAACTATGATGGTACCGAAAGGTAGTGTTCTTTCACCTTTCTTTTAAAATCTGGAAGAGTTTTGCATTCCCTAATGTCAGGCGGCAGTGCATTCCACAACCGTACCGCGTGCACAGTAAATGAATAGGAATAAAAATCGGTAGAGTGGGGAGGGGATTTAAGGAGATTTCTAAGATGCGACCTGCAAGGCGCATCAGAAGGACGGGAATAGGAGAAGCGTTCACGCAAATAAGAAGGCGTTTTAGGGTTGTGAAGGATGTTAAATAGCAAACACAATATCCGAGAGTTCCTGCGAAGTCGGATAGGGAGCCACTTCGGATTCGGATTGTAGTTGGATAAACGTGAAATTGGTTTACTCTCGCGTAAGTAGCGATTATTCCGAGTCCGAGTCCGAGTCGGTTATTCAAAAACAAAATAAAGCCTAGGTTAACGTATTCGAAGTTATAAAGAAGTCATGGAGTAGAGTATTGTCTATCTGGGGCAGGTCAAAAATTGTCGATAAAAGACGTTAGAAACGTGGTTTCTGCCATATCTGAGGTTCGACCTTATTCAGGCTAAGATTGAACAATCCAATTCGAGAGTACCAAAACGCTAGCCAACCTATTTCCGTATTTTCATCTGAAAATTTGAAAACTTGTTACAAACGATAGAAACTTCGGTTGCAAACAGTATACACTGTTTAAGTTTGTAAGGAAATTGTAGTTTCAATATTGATTGAGTCCTGTTTAGTTTCGGCCAAGTCAAAGCCTAGGTTTATTGAAAATGTATATTAGTTGGTCGTTCAGTATTGTTTGCAGACAGATCGATTCAGGAATTAGAGGTGAATGCCTCTCAGACAACATCTCTCTCTAGTCGGCAAATACAAACAAGCACTCGAGATTGACTCGGACTAGGTCCGATTTTTAAGTAAGTTAAGATTCATATTCAACTGGAAATATGAAATAAATACATATTCAAAACCAACGCCGTTTAATACGATAATGTGAAACCAAACGAATTGTCCTTTTTACACCAATAGCTACATTTCCTCGCACAAAACTAAAGTGAATCGCGTGACGTATGAAGCCATAGTTTACCCAAGGCGGGACTAAATAGACTAAACAGGAAACAGGTCAGAAATCGGTCAGCGCCTGCGAATCGTGCTGCGTTTCACAATATCCAGTTAACTTCGTTCACGTACGGTTTACGATGTTTTTCCTTTCATATGAAAGAAACCGGAGTGAAAGGTTTCAGTAAAAGTACAAAGCGGCTACGATGGCTGATGGATAATAATGCAGGTTTTCGGCGTTTTTGTATAACTTTGTGCTACATTAGTTAGCAAATAGATTATTTTTGTAGCTAAATCTGACAGCGACTTCTCTAACTCTTCTGTTCTCAATCTCTTCTCGAAACCTTAAATGGTATAAAACGAAATCGCTGTATATTTTCGACGACAGTTTCTCCGCTCACTTCTTTCTTCTTAACCTTGCAACGGATTTTGAGACGGTTTTTCACTAATAGAAAGAGCGAGAAACGAGGAGATGTATGTATAGATACATACTTTGACTTAAGTGTGCCCTGGCGGTTGTCATGCTCATACAAAAGTCTCTCTGATGGTGGCGCATGTGTTTCATCATTTGGCTCCGTCAGCTGGGACTGGGACATCTTTCAATTGCCATGGTTAATTTTAATGTTTTGTTCTTTGAACTATTTCTTTTTTACAACTGACTCTTTTATAGTGCACGTCTTTCTACATCGTTCTCACTTATTTTTTTAATTGCCGATTAACGACAAGAACAATATAACCTACTAACTTTGTAACAATTTATTGGTTTAAAAAAATGTCTGTGGAGTTTCTTGCACGATCTTCTCCCTATAGATCACCGCTTTTGAACGCGCAAATAGGTTCATCTCTTTGACTGACTGACCTTGACTAATTGGTATAATTAAAATAACTATTTGTAGTTTGAATACATATTACTTTCCTCTAAAATCGTAAATTATGTAATTTACACCTCGTGCAAAGAATGGCGGGTCGCTAGAAGTGAAAATAAAATAGCAGCTTTCACAACAGCGTCTAATCATAAATTTATGTGTGAGTCATAACATTCCATCACTGAGTTTCAACCCTGACGCCATTTAGTCTACAAACAGCTAATAACGCAAACGCTAAACAAAGGCCCGATTGTTTTCAATGAAAGAAAAGCACAAAAACGCGTAATAGACCGTGACGGAGGGAAAAACGGAATCACTCCCCAAACTTACGTCATTAAGGAAGTTAATTAAGAAAAGGAGCTTAATCGAAAAGTTTGGAACCCTGGATGTAACTGTGAAGTATATTTAAATAAATTATAATGGGATCATTTTAATAGAAATTAAAGAAATGCCTTATCAGGTCGTTTTGGTCCCGTAAGCTGATAAAACTCTTCGTATTTTTTTAAAGAAATACTTTAGGAATAAAATATTACAATAAGATCCCTTTGTTCATTACTTTAAAAGTATCTTCCTACTAATGTTATAGTATCTCTGTTTTAATTATTTTTGCACTGTTATTTAGTTTTTACTATTTACTTATAATATCATTGCACTGAAGGAAGGCGGTTTCTAAGAAGCCCTTGTTTCCTTCAAAAGTATCTATAGCCAGGTCACCAAATCTATTCATTGGGGCCGAAAATTCTAAACAGGCGACAGTTAAATTGCGATCGGTTTTGGAACGTTCGTTACACTTCACTCGCCAGGTGTGTTGCTTAGATCCAGGTGCTAAGAAAGTATGGAGGATTTAGATATTTAGAGACACATTTCGAGTAGAGCGACCTTTGTACTGCCATCCTGGGACGCGCGATGGCTTTGCAAACATAACACACAAGACAAGCGAATTTATATTTAAAAGCGAATATCAAAATGCAGCAGCATAATTATTCACCCAAGAGCTTTCAATCTTAAGTGATCAGGAATGACAATTAAAGATTTAGAAGAATGAGTAGACTGACAACTGACTGTGCGTTCTCAATTTTTTTTTAAAACCCACAGTAAACCCGTTTCGTGATCCGATTCCAGTAAGGGTGAACGTGAGCTGATCGTGTCACTAGCTAGCACGAGTCGTTTTTACACACAGTCACATTGCACGTGAGGACTCCACCTTCCACTCACCACCAGGGCGGAAAATCTCGACATAGTTTCTGATCGCCTACCGACCGAATTCGGTAAGGCCGCCCCCGTACACAGTCAATCTCGAACGCGATCCCCGATCCAAATCAATGATCTGATCCCTGTATCGCGTTCGAGATTGACTGTGTACGGGCGGCGGGCGGGCGGCCTTAGGACTTAACGACAGAATTCGGTCGGTAGGTGATCGGTACCTCTGCCAGGGTTGCGGAATTTGTTCGAAAGAGTCACCGCGGCCCTGGAACGCAAAGGGCTTTAGAAGGAACACGGATGGGTTTTAGTCAGTAAGAGTCTGACACGCCCTTCCGCTCCACCCAGAGCGGAAGAAGTCATTTGATGATTTCCCATCCTTAAAACAAAAAAAAAAGGTGATCGGTACCTATGTCAAGACTTCCGAATGAGATGGGTTCCATAGTAAACCACGCGCTAGATCTCTTTACAGAACCATTATAATTAAACACTGAAATTATGCACGATTTGGTTAGGAAACCCGCTATTGTTACATTTGGCAATTATCTATTGAAATTCCATCAGAACAACAGTTATAAATACAAACATTATAAAATTACAGGTAAAAGGTTTCATTAAACAAAAATTTATCCATAACTTTAAACTTATTTGAATTCATGAAGAATTGGTTTTCTTTCAATATTGGTGGCCGGATTGGTTAGAATCCAGAGTCAAATAGTGCACGCCGACACATATTATCTATTAAATTACTAATCAACTTTGCAAAAGCAATTGCGGATCTGCGAAGAAAGCTATCTTCAATAGAAAGCCGCTGTTCAGTAGTTTTTGGCCTTACAAGCAGGTCAACGTGACCGTCAACAGTTTGGTCGCACAAATTCGTATGACACTCCACTTTGTGTAATGTTGACCTGCTAAAGGTACCTAAGACTCATTGAAAGCTGGCGATGACGAACCAACAAGTCAGGCTCCCACAATGGCGATGAAAACCCAAACAGGCGAGCAGCCACAACGACCCGGGCTAAGCTTAATTACAACCGGGGGATTAAGCCGGGACATATTTGCGTTGCCTGCTCAAAATTAGGGCACGCTAGGGATTTCTTATTTAATTTATTCGTGCCCGTGAAGAATGTTGGTTCGTGTCAGGAGGATGCCTGCTTTATGTTTTTTGTTGCCTCTTTTCCGTATTTTTTGGGTGTGGTTTCAACTTTTACTACCTGCTGGTGAAATTGATTAATTTTATTTCTAATCCACAATTTTTTTTCAAGAGTATAATTTGTTGGTGCAGTGTTTCCATATTTTATAGTACCTAGAATAGGATCATATAAATTATTTTAAGCAAAATGGACTGTGCTACTCTGGATGAGATTAAAAACCGTGGTGTGCTTTGTTCAAGTTATGGTATGCTCAAGCTTTTCTCAAAAGACCCTAGACATGAATGGACCTTTACCTGTAAGTTAGTTTCTGTGTTTCTTCTTACGAGTAGTTGACTAGGGAACACCGTCCTTATCTCTATTTTAAATTGTCAGGAAAGATTAACGTGTGAATTGGTATTGTTACCTATTTAACAAAATATTTTATTTGAAACCTTGCAAGAAACAGTGTGGCGTAGCTGGCTGCAAATATTGCCTGAAGAATTAAAAAGGTTCCGCAAAACTGAAAGGAGGCCTTTGCCCAGAAATGGGACAGAGCAGGCAAGAAAAAAAAAAGCATGAAAACCTAACAAAGGCAATTTTAGAAAATTTTCGGTCATGATACATGACCATTGGCATTATTTCATTCAAATTAATACGATCTCATCACAAAAGTTTTATTACAAAAAAGTTGAAGTTGTATATTTTTCGAACATTTCTCGCCATTTTCTTCCGAAGTTTTTTTTGTCTACTTTTTGTTTCAAAATCTTATTTGGACGAGATTTGCCTCGTTGATTATGATGAGAAAGTTGATTATTACATATAATTCTCGTATCGTACGTGACTATGGAAATTATACCATTATTTGGCATATTTGTTGGTGCCAGAAAAATGTCTCACGTTTGCGTAGGGCTTTTTTTGGTCGTTTCGACGTTTTGAGACAACACTTATTTAGCAAAGATTAGATCATTAACACTGAATACACTTGTCGGTTATGTAGTGAATTATATACTTAAATCCATATAGAAACTGATTATTTTTGCGTATTGTATCAGTACTAGTGCCTTTATTTGTTCTGTAATCTGTGCATTGGGAAAATCATCAGGACGATTAAATGAGTGTGCTTATACTGTTATCTGTCTTGTCCCGGAATTTCTCATAAACAAAACCAAAAACATTTAGGTGTAGTGGGCATTTAGTGTATCGATCAACAATTGCCAGGACATATTTAATTACTAAGTTTGATAGTGTACTTTTATTTCTCGTTCGGACCATTTTCAACTTGGCTGCTTTTAAAAATATTTTATAAAACCATTTTAAAGAAATAGTCTACAAAATTATACAAAGTTTAATAAGAAGACAAAGAGTGCCTTTTCAACCAAAGCAGAAACAATGTGTTAAACTTCCCACTTCATTTAAAATCACAGGGGACGCATTCACTCAGTTAATTTCGACTCAACTTTCAACCAATTCCTATGTTAATGAAGGAGTTAAGAAAATTATAGGGTGACTACTGCCTTGTCGGTCTGTATGTATGTGTAAGTTTTAAGTGGAAGTAAGAAGAGTTGCTGTTATTTATTGATCAAATTAAGGATTCAATAATGAATTTAAAAAAGACCCAAGATATTAGACACAATCACATTGTCAATTGGATAACATACATAAAATACATACAATTGAAACAATTCCAAGGAATATGTACCTAGTATTTAACAGCTGTTTTTAAAACGATATCGATAAACCCGCTAACATTTTTTTTTCGATAATCTATAACATCTTTAAAATAACCCTTGACCTTCGAAGTTCAATGCTGAGTAATATCAATTTTATTCGATTTAATTGATACGAATAATCGGGACCGTAAATCGAAAATATATTTGAGTCACGGCACTACGTATTGTTGAGGATATAAACCTTTCCTTTCAATAACTATTTAAGTTTATGTGTACTTTTTGTGAATTAGTTAACTTAAATACTTGGGGGCTTAAAAGCTGTTTTCAAGATCAAAACTTGTGCGAATTCTGTTTTTCATTCACTGTAACAGTTTTCATTCACTGTAACAGTTTGTAACTATTCTGTTCTATGTTTTATTTATGGCCAAACCACTATTTTGCCAAAACATCTCATCTGAAAACTGTCGTCTTGACTTTTTACGCTTTCTTAACGATAACGATATTTATTTCGTTTCACATCTTTTCTTATTTAGCACCTTGGTAAAGTCGAAAGTAAATTGGAAAAGCTGATGTGCATACATTTCCAGGGTTGCGCGGTTACCGCGGCCCTGGAACGCAAAGGGCATTTTGAAAGAACACTGATGGATTTTAGTCAGTAAGAGTCTGACCCCCCCCCCCTCCCGCTCCGCTGAAGTTATTTTGATGATTTTCCATAAAAAAGGTGTACAGAAACTCTTGACTTATAAAATAATAATTTGAAACGGAACAGCAACTGTAAAAACACACATAAAAATCTTCGATTAATACAGTTGTTTTTTGGGTTAATACTGAAATGAGTCAGTAACTAATAAAATTCACATGATTTTGATAGGTAGGATAATGCTTGACGGAAATGTTATTAGGATACTGTCAAAGGCTAACCGAAATTAAATCTATTTTCGAATCCGTTTACAGTGAATTTGGAAACGTCACTTTATTTTGCTCATGAAATTGACGGGCAAACTAATGGAAATGTCTATTCTAAACAAGCGATAGTAGTTTTGTCCTTTGTCAGATAAATGTCCTGATAATACACAAAACAGAATAGCCAATATTAGGTTTGTTGTTCCAAGTGTTCTATTGAGGATATAGGTATAAGATACATTGAATTAAATACATACATAATTCGAGATAATTTCAATCTATCGCCACCAACTCGAGTATCCACCATTACCATAAATACCTTTAAAAGGGCCCAAACCCTAAAAAAAATATAGGTCAAAATGGAATTGGAACCCATGTGACGTATTTTTTAGTTCCGAGATTGAAAATAATGTCTAAAGGTACAATTCCGTGCATCGCGGCCGCTATTTCGCGCGATCTATCGCGTGCGGCTATCACGTGCGGCTGTCGCGCGCGGCTTTTGCGACAGTAATCAGAATATGAAAATGTATGGCACCGATTCCGAAGTGGACCGCGCGCGTCTGTCGCAGATCTCGGAAATGGCGTCATACATTCTCATACTCTCGACTATTGTCGCATGCGACAGATCGCATGCGACAGATCGCACGCGGCTGCGATCGGCCGCGATGCACGGAATTTTACTTTTAAATCAGAATTCAACTATTCTTGTTATGACTTTTCAATTTGCATTTTCGTTGGCTTCAATTCCCGATTAGTAAAGGTTAGGTGAGGTTCTTTGTAATTCATGTAGATTTTTGTTCATGTTCATGCATGTGATTTCCCCATTCATATTTCTGTCAAGGAATTCCTACTAAATATAATTGTAAGTTAAGAACACAAATAGGTTTATAAACATCCCTCATTTTCTGGAACCATAAATTAATTAGCAGCAAAGAAATCAAAGTGCTATACGAGAGAAAATAGCGCCCAAAGTAGTGGTAGAAGTTGTTGGTTTAAAACTCTTGTAAGTATATAATATAATGTAATGCGTAACATTAGGTAATGAACAAGTTTCACTCCTGAAATAAGCTTTACTTATGGCTAAGTAAGTAAGTACCTAACTACCTACTGCTATAATGTTGTGATTTTATTAATAATTCAGCCTTTTGAAGTGGACACAATAGGGGAAATTCTCGTTTTGCGGGACAATGTCACGTATTTTAATGAACGTTTGCATTTGCATTGCAGTTGCATCGACATTATCGCTGAGATGATAATATTGCGACTAGAATTTGAACGGATTTTAAGTACAAGATTCTGGCCATCTCGACATTTTCCGATCCCTCTGGACGTGATATACATTCAGAAAAATGTACCACTCTACACGGACTTTCTCTTTAAGTTACGCCGCACCGCATTTAGTACTAAGACTGGTAGAAGCTCAAATAACTTCAACGTCTTGATACTTATTGCATTCTTAATTACCAAGCTAACAGTTGATGTACAAATGAAATAATTATAATGCGAAACACATCCTCTTCCAAAAATAATTCGCTGTTTTAGTGGAAGGAAGAATTTAAAATGTTAATATCCGGCTCATCCCCGTCTCTCTCGAGGAGGTAATTAATGTTCAGATAATAAGTTAAGTACGAAAACATTAACGGAATTTATAAGACGAGATTCATAACCATAAGCCTTCAACAACGGGGCCCTCATAATTGGGCAATTTTTTACGGAAATTTGTTAAGACGGTACGAGTATTTTTGGTAAATTGCTTGAGCATCCCCCTACCTACTTGTGTTTGAATTGCCATTGTACTTAGTGTAGTAAATCTCTTTCAGAGCAATTGTTTTAAGTGTTAGTTAACATATAAAATAATATATGGCACAATATTTGCACTAGGTATTCTTTCTTGGATCAACTAAGTGAAGGTACATTTTCTATCACTCAATCTTCAAATGCAATGCTTCGTTCAATTAAAACATGTCAGTGAATTTTAAACCATCTTAATAAATTCCAGTACAGTTTGTAAATAGTACGAGTATAGTAATTTGTAAGTTGCGTTACAGTTTAGAGATTTTTTATATTGCTGTGCCCTAGCAGGGTTCATGTATGAAACCTATGTACTTGTAACAACCTGTAAACTACATGAATGCAATAAACGATGATTATGATTATGAGATACAATAAAACACACATTGTTTCTATCTAGATACTGCCTGTCCTGATTATTATCTGATTTAAGTGAGAAGTTAACCAAATACGTACACCACCAGCTTCAAACCGTATGGTCCTAAACTCCTAACATATAGAGCTTGAAGGTCGTTACAGTCAATCAGTGGCAAGCTGCTAGCCTCCGAACAGTCTAAAGCCATTCATTGTCTCCACAAGCATCGTTCCTCTCCATTGATTCTTACGACTAGTACGCTAAGATTAGCTGAAACTACATGCATGCATACTGAGGATCTTCTAGTAAGTACACAGTTCAGCAAAATCCTGACTATTATTATGAATGCGGAAGTGAGTTTGTAACGTTTTCACGCCACATTCGCCGAATCAATATCGTTGAATCAGTACAGAAATAAAGAGAAAAGAAGGTACTTCGTTTTATCTCTTTACCAACGGAAACTGTTGTAGGTTCCGTATTTTGGTACCTACTGAGATGGATGTGATCCTGGAGACTATTATAGTCACTTTTAAGCGAGCGTAGCCGCGGTCAAAGCTAGAAGGTATTTTTTTTGGTAATTTCACGGTCCCATTATTATTTACGGGACAAAAGGAGTTAATGCGCCTGCAGGTCATGCTTAAATAAGAATAAGGTAAAAAAAATTGTAAGACACTTTTTATTTCATCGTAGAACAAATAAAAATAATGAAGTTCAACAATAGGGAATTTGATAGATAGATGCCTCGTACGGAAATTCAGCAGAATGGGACATCGAACGGGAGCGCATTAAAGAATTATGAGCTGTTTCTGAATTTCATAACGGAAGGTTTTAAGAATGTTTGATTGTTCCGATAGCCAATCAGTTTTGCCGTCACTCTAGGAAGTTGATCCATAAACATATGTGAAATTGGTTTACTTCTAAGAAATGTTACTACTAAAACCAGTTGTTTAAAAACCCTTGTGACTCAAACCTTAACCTACAGGGTCTTCATAAATGACGAAATATGGAAATGTCAAGGGAAGTTAGTCTGATGTAGATGTAATAATAATTTTTGGAGAGACAACCATACTCGTAAGTGAGTGGTTTTGTGAGAGGAATAAATTGGGTTTGCTGTACTTTTCAGATTATTTAGAGTCCTTACAAGGTGTCAAGTTATGGAGCTACTGAAGAAAACAAACCTTGCCTTGGAACCAGCTTAATTCAATTTTGGATGTGAACATGTTTCGGTGATAGGACATGAGATTTCAGGAGACGATCAGAATCGTTAATTTGTTGAAAACTTTGAAAACCCCAGTTCGTCGAGAAATCCACATTTGGTTTGTATGAACCAATAAATTGTTCATACCTGTTCTGACTGAAAATATTTCTCTAAAACTTGCAAACATACCATTTCTGATCAAACAGCGCTTGGCCAGTTGCCACACAGTTTTCCCGTCTCGCTGGGCTGGGCTCCAGCAGATCAATCACTCACTTAATCTGCTACATAGCTACATTTCCCCTGGGATGCCCGCATGCTGTGACTTCGAATTAACTTTTGTTAATTGCGCCAAAATTCGTTAAAGATGCAGTAACGATAAATCTTTATTTTGCTCTTAAATAGCGTGTGAAAAGCTGTACTAAACGTTATAGTTTTTTTTCAATATGTGTGGAAAAAAATTGCCAGCAATCTATACCAATGATATATCGCTTTAGCAAAATTGCTATTTCAAGTAACTTAAAAAGTTGACCAAAAACCATTGGACTTAAATAAAACGTGCCTCCACGCATCATTCAGGTGTCCAATTAAGTCTTCAATACGGTTAGGACAAGCAAAAATTTTTTTTTTTGGAGAATCTTTCTCATCGGAAACAGAGGCAGACAATTTTTCATTTCAAACTCGCTGGCCAGTTGCCATGTTGTTTGCTTGCCGCTACCTTGGACCTTCACCAGATCAATCACTCAATTAATCTGGCAGTGTATCTACGTTCCCTCTGGGTAAATTTTATTTCACATCTATGCTTTGGGAAAAGAGCTCTAAAATGTAGCCTATTTAATATTTTCTTTGCTTCAGTTTTTTGTATTTTTGGGATTTGACTTTGAATCATCTCGACTTAATGATACTCTGGTTTCGAAAGGCGAGAGTAAAGTTACTTTACTTAATCATAGATTTAATTGTTTTTATTTGTTGCTTCAAAAGTGTTACGAGTATGGTAGTGTGTGAAAAGCACATTTTGTAATTGGTCACATTTTATAACAAAATTCATACCACGTGCAATAGTTTTGCAGAAACATACAATAAAAAATATTGGTTTTTAATTTTATTTACTTAGTACACTGTGCAGCATTGTGAACTCTGCTTTATTACTTTGGCAAAAAGTAAATCCTTCTTGCAAGAATTTTTTTCTACCTTTGTCGAACAGAATGTTTTACTTCTTAAAAGTTTTTTGAAATTTGGAAGGTTACGGTGTCAAAGTAAATATTGAGAAAAAAGAGAGTACTTTTTTTGTGGAACTCCTGCTGGAGATACCTAACATTTGAGCCTCAATTTTAAATTTTCGTTGGTGTTAAAATAATTTTAAATAAGTTAGATTCAGTGAGTCCTATCGATCGTGGGTATGTATTCTTCGTTTTGTACTTTCTTCGCAGTAGGTATCTATCGGGTTTTTTTGGTTTGGTCTACAATATTTTATCCAATTGGTTTTTTGTCATAGGTACATTATTATTTCGAGCCAAACTGCTGGTTCACAATCATCACTTGGAGAACCGGTACGTAATGAGCTTTACTTTCGCTATATAAAAAATCTGCTGGAGAGCTATGATTTGTTACTCGATTTTTCATCACCATAGATTGTGGGAGAATCGGTTCTCCCCTTAACTCCTTACCCTTGACACCTGAGGGAGCCGCTGTGCCGCGTGCCGCCAGACCGAGCACTAACGACACATCAGCAGGCAAGCCAAGCCTCTGGCATCAGGTACGAGACACATCAGCAGGCAAGCCAAGCCTCTGGCATCAGGTACGAGACACATCAGCAGGCAAGCCAAGCCACTCGGATCAGATACGACACATCAGCAGGCAAGCCAAGCCACTCGGATCAGGTACGACACATCAGCAGGCAAGCCAAGCCACTCGCATCAGGTACGACACATCAGCAGGCAAGCCAAGCCACTCGCATCAGGTACGACACATCAGCAGGCAAGCCAAGCCACTCGCATCAGGTACGACACATCAGCAGGCAAGCCAAGCCACTCGGATCAGGTACGACACATCAGCAGGCAAGCCAAGCCACTCGCATCAGGTGCGACAGAGCCAGACACCCCGTCGCAGAGGAATTAAATTTACAGTTATTTATTTGGCTTTATTATTTTCTATACGCAATTTGTTTCGAAATTGTTCGCGTTTTTTTAGTTTTAGTACAATAAGTTATTTGTATACATATTTGTCTAGGGAGCTACGAAAATTACTTAAGAGTCGCATCTTTTAAGCTCCTAATTTAAATGGAGACGCTCTTTAGGCTCATATGTCGTTGCAACTACATTAGGTTCTAAAGTAAAAGCTTAGTTACCCCCTAATTTTCTAAACGGTTAGCATTTGTGCTTAAGTTGTTTCGATTATCCACGTTCGTTGTTTTTTTAAATCTGCACTGTAACCGACAGAGTTTTTTTTTTGTGATTTTTAACATAATTTTATTTATTTTTTATACATTTTTATACATTTTCGGTGTTTTCTACAAAATTATACGTATTGAATGTGGCTGATTGTTCCTTTTTTATTTTACGCTACAACTGGCAAAAAAAGAATGACTTAAAATTACTCGTGGTTTCATCAAAAAGCCGTTATCCTAAAACTTTTTACTTTGGGGAAACCAACATGGAGTTCTATTTATCTTTGACCATGGAACAACGGTAAAGTGTAAACTTTTCACTTCCGTAAGGTCAAAAAGGCCGAGTGGCGCAGGTTTTCATTATTTTGAGAAATCAAGCAATGTTTTGAAAGAAAATTAAGGAATTACTAAAAGCATGTTTATACGTATTTTTTCCCTAAAGTAGAAATGTATTCCTACCTACCTATTACATTTTCTACTTTTAAATGTAATTATTTGTTGCTCTTTATTTAACTATTTGTATGTATCAAAGAATTTAATGTGTGGAGTTCTCATTTCAACCGATTGTACTTTGTTAACCCTATTTCCCTGAGTTTTCTACGTAGTACTTCCAGCCGGATGAAACAGGATCGAAATCAGGATTAAAGAATATTGCTGAGATTTAGCGCGTTGAGTTTGATTACTAGTTACCAGTATAATTTTGTAATTACGATGGCAACCATGACAATTACGGCTGATCCACCTTAAAAAGCAAATTTTTACTGTTCTCTATCGTTTACAGTATTTCTATCCTCTAAGTTAAAACATAATAACATTGACCTCTTATTTATGAATGTTGCTTTTCTGACATTAAGCTTTGCGTAAGGAACTTTTAAGTAAGGGAGCTAATGATTTATTGTAATGATTTTCACAAAAAATATACTATTTAACTGCACTCCTTAAAAGTCGTATAAAAAATGAGGCAATTCCAAAATTTCGTCGAGCTTAGTTAGAGGCTAATGGGAGGCGGTAAAAGTGGAAGTTTATCATAATAAATGTTAAGAGAGAAGCACCTGAGCTCCCTTGGATATTTCGCAGCACACTAAGTTAATTTAGAGTTTACTGTGAGAAGGCCGTGTGGCTTTCTATGATACAAAGTTTGCTAACTGCTCGTGGGACGTCGTGCGGTATGAAGGTGGAGTATCAACTTGCTTGTTGCAACATGTGCTGCAAGAATTTTCCTCGTAATTTACGGGTGGGGTCTTGAGTCTGTGTTGTTAGTTGGAAAAAGTAACACCTACACCACGTCTATGGTAAGTATCAAAAACCATAAAGTTGGTTTCTAAATTTCAGATTGTACCCGGCTCAAATTTGATGGCGGAACGAGTGGCGACATCTAATCTAACTGCACCTATAAAAACCGAGAAGGTTGGATAGAAGTGATACTGGCTGATAACCATTACCATTAACGAGGCGACGCGAGGCATTGACAGTCATCTCTAGCTACTCACTCTCACTCATCAAGTCCACGAAAAACTACAATTTTGTGGCGCAATCCTAAACTCGTGAGCCGCCGACCATATTGTAGACAAATCCTGCCAAAAATCTTTTTCACCAATGTAACAACTTATGTTACAACTTAACCTTTTCTTTAAATACTGGTTAAAATTCGATAACACAGGCATTAAAAGTGGTGTATAACAAAACTATTATGACACTTTTAAACTAACTATGACAGGGAAAAGTAGAGGACGAATTTGTTTGCGCTTCAAGGAATATTAGACAAACTAGTAAATTCAGAAATTAGCAGTATTCTTTCACGGTACTTTACAACAGTGGATCAATGATCGACGATCTAATTTTTCTGTGATTATACTTTTGAAAATGCTACCAACGGACAAAAAATGTGCACATGTGGACCAACTGCCAATTAATAAAAAAGACATGTGAAAAAAAACAAAAACTGGAGATAATATTCGTTGATCGACAGTACAACGCGTTCGTTGTTCCGCCGCCAGAAATCGACAGTTTTGATTGAAAAAGTTTAATCAATCCGTCCGTCAATCGCGCGTGTTTTGACGAGAAAACGTAAAAGTTTTATTATTGAGTCATTCATTTAAATTTTTGGGGTGTTGAAATGAGTTAAATATCCATTCAAAATTAAGTGTTCATGAAATTATGACTCAATGCTTGATGTTTTTCACAACTATGTAGGGTCCAATGCTTGACATGGACAGACGCAATCTGTCATAAATATCTGTTACTAGCTTTTACCCGCGACTTCATACGCACATATACCGTTTTTTCCCGTTCCCGTAGGAATTTCCATTCCTCATGAATGTGGCTACCATAATTATTATAAAAAAAGAATTTTCCAAATCCGACTGGTAGTTCCAGAGAATAGTCGCGTTCTCTTCAGCTTTATTATAGATTTCCCTGACAGATTGCGTCTGACATTCGAATGCGAATTTTGCTTAAAATCCGGCCAAGTGCGTGTCGGACCACGCACAGTGTAGGGTTCCGTAGTTACCCGTCTCCTAAAGCTTAATATTTCGCAAAAGAATCCTTGGGTGGAAAAATGATTTTAGCAGACCCTCAATATTTTGAAACGACCTATTCAATCGACCCCTCACACCAAGGGGTAGATGATAAAAAAAAATCATGGCCACTTTACATGTAATGTAGCCCTAAAAAAAATGTATCTCAAGATTTTATTCTACCACTTTGTCCTCATGATTCGCCAAGCGTCTCTGACCAAATCGCGGACGGACAAACAGACAGACGGACATGGCGAAACTATAGGGGTTCCTTGTTGACTACGGAACCCTAAAAATGAAGAATTGGCCCTTTCACCTCCACAACCTAGTAACTGAGTAACACGATGCCACTCATGAATTATGATTCAATAAGAAGGTATAAATATTTGATTCAAGCAGTTGTTGTAAGGGTTTGCCTAATTCAACCACAAACAACCACTTATTCCTATCTCATTCGGCCAGGTTTTTTTAGTTTTTCATCGATACCTTCAACAAAAACTATAGACGTCTGCAAGCAAAATTATCTGAACTATTAGGTACCCAAAAACATTTACTGTTTATTTTCAATGTTTATCTGTGAGCGAAGAGTTTTTTTTCTATATTTTTGAGAAGAACTCAAGTGTTATGGGAGTCTCGAAACTCGAAAATTCGAAATCGTGACGTTATGAATTGCATTTTTCATTTATTTTGTAAACCAGTATGTGCCTGTACACCAAATAAAATCTACAGAATAGAAGTGTATATTTGTCGCAGGCGTTTTATACCTATAATTCGTCTTAATACCATAATGATCAGACATACGTCATGACGTAGGCGCTATATGTACATGAAAACGAAAGTATGCGAATGGACAACGCCGAATGTATAAAGTCGAAATTTTACAAAACGCCTTCGAGTACATACACATTTTCATAAAACAAAAAATAAGCAGCAATTAATTCATATATCCTAGTCTCGAGACGATATGTCGTCAGCGTTCGGGGATTTATCGAGTGCTATAAATAGCACTCGATAAATCCCCGAACGCTGACGACATATTTTTTACTGTTGCCCATTTCATACATTTTCCTGTTACTGTACTCGCAAAAAGGATTCAGTTCTCCTCCATACAAGCAGTAATCCTCGAAGAGACAATACACAGACAATGCACTTAAACTCTGTTCTGTCGATAAGGCATTATCTCTGTCAACACAGCTACGCTCTAAGCCAATTTGATTTCTATTCCTGAACCCTTAGAAGCCAAATTCACGTCGAACCTTGTTTAGAAATAATTTTCTATCTCGACCCCTTTGTACGCCAACGTATTGTTATCAAAAGAATTTGATCATCTGTCTCGGATGGCTTTTGCTTTCTTCCATAAAATAGTCCTCCTTGACTTATTGTGAAGTTTTCTAAAAGTTACCGAACTTGAGAAATTAGATTTAAGGTTGTCAAGTAAGAATTAATTATGATATTTAATATTGTGTCGTTAGAAATAAAGCGTTTAGGAAGAGTCTAGAAATTAAAATTACATTAAGTATGAATTGTAATTTTGCTTACTCATCACTTCATCGGTCATTACGTTCCAATACAAGTTTTTAAATACGTTTTGTTAAACATAATGAAATAAATGATGTTCCATTTATTATTACTTGCATACCTAAAGTCTAGTAAACTTTCGAACCGATACAACCCCAGACAGACCCAACCAAAAACCAAGAAAGTCAACCCAAAACTTGAAGATAAACGATACATTTATTCCAAATCTCAAGAAATTCTACCCCAACTTTAGTTCTAGAAGTCGATAGCCAAATTAATATTAACGACACCAGATGATCCTATCAAATCCTTGGTCCGAAGCCGACCCCTTTATTCGACTTTAAATTTAATTAAAACCTCAAATTTAATTCCGTTTTACTACTGACGGGATTCTCGTCGTTCAGCAAATTGATCGCTAGTATCTCTGTAGGTCGTTAAATTTTGATAGCCAGTTCATTTTTGCCGGTGTTCAATTTATTTTCAGTCTCTGAATGTAGGTTTTGAGTTGTTTTGTTGTAATTGACCTTTTAAATTGGATACTAAAATGAGATACAGCAACATTACAGGCAGCAGACTTTTTTTTACACGAATGCAAAAAAAGATGTTTTTTAAGAAATTAATTATAAATTAAACTGTAATAATTGATTATCAATCTATCATTCTGAGCAACATGAATTATAAAATGATAACATGTCAGACAAACTACGTTGGCATTAAATACAACGTGTAACAGAATAAACGCGATACCTCTTAAGGGGTCATTGTACTCATAATTAAGAACAACTTTTACTATGGGACATACACTGAAATCGCGAAAAAAAATCGACTCCGCCATACATTGCTGTGCGTATAAATAACTCGATAAAATGTACTGAACAGTTGATTTTTTTTCGCGATTTCTTGTTTTGTCCCAAAGTAAAAGTTCCTCATAATGACGGTTACAATGACCCCTTAAGAGGTAGTGTGTATATTCTGTTACACGTTGTATATGACTGATATTACCTATAGTAAACGATCGGATGTAGAAGTAAAAACATATGATTTTATATGCTGTTATACCACAGTACAGACTACTAATAAGTCTTGTATTTAAAATTAAAAGCGTCCAAATTCAAGTCGCTTAGGGATATTTGAGGTGTTTTGGCAGCGGTGTGCTGATGTTTACGAGACTATGGTCTCATTAAATTGATATTTATAACGTGAACGTGACTTAGTGGTCTCATTCTAGTGGTGGTGGTGGTGGTTTAAGGGTCACTATTGAGTCGAGAAGAAGAATATGCATATACTTCATTCACTAAGTACAAAACTAAGCGCAAATACGTAGATTCATAGACACCAGATTACTTGAAAGTGGAACAAACCTCTTTATGTTAATAACATCCAATCATTTCGAGCTAAATATGCAAACCAGCTGCCATAAAGCAACAGCCGAAACACTAATACGCAGATTGAGCAAAATTAATTCAACTTTCCTATTACTTGCTCAAGTAATTAAAATATTAATTAAATTTTCCTTCAGCATAACGGAGTTTCAAGCGATTCTATTAAACATCCGACTAGTAGCTTGGAAGAGTTTTCTAGAAAATCTAGAAAATCTAGAAAATTCCGTACATGCAGTTGATCGGGCCCTCGTTATTTTATCAACGCGTCATGTAGTCTCGTTCGCAGGGTTGATTGACGTGTACGTAAATAACTGCTGAAATGGAAAAAAGGCACTATTCCAAGAATGATAATAACAAGAAAATCTGATCGGCTTTATAATGAAAAAGTTTTTTTATTAAAACAGTAAAGAACATATCGCACACCTAGATAAAGAGTAGCACAACTCAAAATACCTCTTTTTTCAGGAACAGCAAAAAACGTTTTACTCGTTTTCTATTTGACCGATTTAAATGATTGTTGGATGAGGTTGTATATTATTTTACTAAGATATTAATTTGATCAATTACTTACCTTCAAATACACGTATACATTTTTAATTATTTTTTTTCGTGTTATATTAGTAATCGTGACTAAATCATTGTTCAATATTTTTATCAACTCAAATTGATTTCATATTAGTGATTTTTTTAAAATTAATCCTGTCTTAATGTGAATATATTTTTTTAAAATCTTTACATAAAGAGTAGTGTATCTAAATTATTATTTGTATAATTATTATAATAATGAAGTAAAACATTATATTTAATTAAGACACATCTTTATTTTGTATTAAGGTAACAAACAAATAAAGATAATCAAAAACACATCACTTGTTCGGAAAATAGAATGAACACCTTACATTATTCTAATTTGAGATCCATTAAACTTTGAACAGGTTAGTAAAACGTTTAACAAAGTAGACATTTTTCTTATAATTTAGGTATTAAGTTCTCTTTAATCAGTACTAGACCATTAAGTCTATAAACTACAGGAAAAGTAGTATATTTTTTTATAAATAGCACAGTCTTTGGAAGATATTTTAAGAATGACTTAGTTACAAAAACACGTACTTATTACTCAACATAACAGGCATGAGAAATGTGGGTACTAGGTACCAACAATTATCTGTTTTCACTTAACTTAAATAACCAAAAAAAACTACAACAAAAAGGTAACATTAATAAAGGCATCTAAAACACTTAACTATTCTATTATTATCAGTCTCATCGAGAGGATTAAACTTATTAGTTAAATCAGACTTTTATTTTCAACCTTTACCTAATATCTATTATAGGCATCTAAAACTATAATAGTATTGTTACAGGCTCACCGACAGAATTGTAAACTGTTTTACTTAATTAAATCAGACTTTTTAGTATTATCTATAGTTATCAAAAAACATAAAAACATAAGTATTCAGATTTTCTTCCAAACAATACCGACATACACCTATGTATGTAGGTATTGTTTGGAAGAAATTTCTTCGCGTAATTTTTATTCTATAAATCTAGTGCATTTTTGTAATAAGAATTGACGTAACTCTGTGGAATAATATTCTTATCAATTAGTTCCGTAATGTCCCGCTTTTTATTGGCACCCAATGGTATTTTTTGCAAATACGCTTGTGTCAAAGTTGGAGAAAATTGGTGATCTTGTGTGCGTCTTTGATTTCTTACAAACGCTTTTTTAAAAACTGTCTCTTCATAAGAAGTTTTATAAAAAAATGACATTGGTTGTTGCTTTTCAACGCGAAGTTGTTTGATATCGTGCCATTTTATTTGTTCTCTGTCAACATTAACAGTGAAATTGTTTCCCCATTCTTCTTGAAGGGCTTTCAGATCATAGAACTTGTCATGTGTAAGTTCTTCCACATGATAAGGTTTCCCAGTCTTTTTAGCTGTTCTTATTAAAGTCGCGTATTGTTGTGGACAGTATATCGGGCCTGATTTAGTGTATCGTTTAACTTGTTTTTCGATAACGCTATGCACATTATCGCCTTCATTTTGCGAATGACCACGAATCAAAAATTTATGAGTAATTGAGTTTACTCTCATGGTTGCAACAGCAAATGCGTAGGCAGACAGCAGATATTTATTTTTTTGCTGACCACAGCAGTTGTCACTATAAAATATAAGGTCCAGTTCGGTACCCGATGTACTTTTCTCAACAACCATTTGTATATATTGCAGTACACAGGATCCAATTTCCACAGCACCACGTTTGCCTTCGATTTCGTCCCAAAAGAAGCATATTACATCTTTTGCATACAAGTCACTAATCGTGAAATTTAGGCAATTAATTCTAGATTTATAAAAAAACAAGGATACTTGCCCTTTTGGCAATTGCATCACGGCTTGGAGATCGTAAACTGCAACAACTACATCTGTCCTTTTCTTGTCAGCTTCCTTTTCTGATCTGGACAACACTTTCTCTTTCAAATGTTGGTCATAAGCCTCACGCAGTTTTTGTTGTTCTTCTCCGATAGCATTTTTGAATGTTTCACAAAGATCACACGCATCTTTTTTGGGGATGTGAAACGAAATATTAAACTGTGTATTAAAAATACGATTAAAAGTTGATGACGAAGCAAATGGTAAACATTCATTTTCGCGTAGATCTTTATAATCTCGGTATAGATCCGCAAGTGATCTTTCGCTTGGAATGAATTCTCTCGTTGTTTGTGCTCGAAGGTAATGAGATTCTATTCTGGGGATAGACTTAATGAAAGTGACGACACTTTCTTTTATTTCATTATCTATGGTGGAATGCTGTCCGTGCTTACCCCTCCGGTCATCTTCTATGAAACCGCCCTCCTGTCGTTTTGAAAGAGCTGTCCTAATGCATTGGTCGCTTATGTTTAGTGTAGCTTTAAAAAAAGTCTTGCAGACTCTAATACGAGTGTCTTCAACTTCAAAAATAAATGCAGAATTTAGTGCCCTAAAATTTTGGGTACTGCTGTATCTATATTTAGGCTTAATCTCTTGTGTGTGCCTTACAATGAACTCTCTTTGCCGTTGAAGTTCGCCTAGTCCCCAAAATTTGTCGAACAAAGATTTGCGTAATACTTCACTTATTTTAGATTTGCATTTCAATTTGCAATTATCGTGGCATGGAGGCTTAACCGCTCTTTCAGGGACTCTCTTATTAGTTGAACTTACATAAGCCTTTCCGGTATTTCGACGAGATTTCTTAAGATTTGTGAGCCAACCAGCTGGTTTTCTTGTTCTTTTCCTACCCCTTTGAAGGCTGTCAGGATCAACAGACTGGTCTATGATCGGTTGAGAAGTAGAAGCTTCAACAGGTGGGTTTTCGTTTAAAAGATTGGGAGAATCCGGCATGGCAGACGGCACAGAGTTACTACCTATTTCTGTATTACTGCTGCTTGAAGAGCTGCTGGAACTACTAGAGGATGAGCTAGAACTAGAGGAGGAGCTGGAGGAACGAGATCTTTTTCTTGTCTTTTTTTTACCTCTTTGTAGGCTTTCAGGATCAGCAGACTGGTCTATGATCGGTTGAGAGGTGGATGGTTCAGTAACCGGATTGTCGTTTAAAAGATTGGCAGAATCCGGCATGGTAGATGGCACGGAGTTGCAGAGTTGAGTTGGTGGTTTAGTCTTGTTGGGACTATTAGAACTGGAAGACGAGGTAGTACTGGAGGATCGATACCTCTTTCTTGGAACGACGAGTGATGGACGGTAGCTCTCTTTGGGAGGTGGGTTGAAGGGCGGATCCGCATCTGAATCGTCTAAATCGCTACATTCGCTGTTAACCGGAGAAATATAGTACGATGGTTTCACCTGGGTGCTGGCTGATGGTGGTGCTAACGTTGCTGGATTCTTTTGTGACTCCATGGTGCCATTTTCAGAGATTTCTTCCATCACCATGGTGGTATTTGAAGGTGTTGTGGAATTCTCTTGGAGTTGTTTCTCCACATGACTGCGTTCAGGCTCATTTGAACTGGTCTCCATCACCTTCTGTAGAAGTAAAAGGCCACGGCCCCTCATCATCTGTAGCAAAAAAATACGAAGTTAATAAAATTCACGAATACCAAATTAACTCAAAAAAGTTTATAAATTGCAGTATTTTATTAAAGAATTAAAATTTATTAAATCAGTTTCAAAAATACAAAGGCAACTCTAAATATTCCTATAACAAAATAAACAATAGCATTTATTGTTTTAGAATAAGAGCGAATTTAAATTTAACCAGCAATAACAGACCAACTCAAATAGTTCCAAATAATTTCACCAACACTAAACTATTATTAGTTAGTAAAACAAAAATTACTTACATTCGTCAACAATACTGGTATAAGTGGAAATAGTTTGAAGAACACCCAAGAAACAAGACCGATTCAATCACGAATACAAAATCAACTCAAAATAATTCACGCTTTATTACTGCGGTTTGCCACGAATACAAAACTAAGTCGAAATAATTTAGTCTTTGTGCGAGTTGACAGCATATTCCCCTGCGGCTGACATGTCGTAACTGGTGATGCGTTACTGTTGTTGGTGGGGGGTGACCGTGGAGCTACTCAGAAAGACTGACTTACAGCGCCATCTAGTTTTTTAGGAATGAAGTTTGTACACAGGTGTCTTTGGAGTTTATGTAGTTTTCGGCGCTGATTCCGATAATTGCAATAACTCAATTTTGGATTATTTTGAGTTGTGCTACCCTTCATCTAGGTGTGCGTATTACAACAATGTACCAAAACGACGGAAACCATTAGGAATATAAAATTAACCAATAAAAGAGGATTCATTTAAAGCAACAGCAATGGTCAGTTCTGTAAAAAAAAAGAAATCTCGCATTCACCTATACTAATGAAAAGAAAAAATACAAACATTTTTTTATCACAAACGAATCACCTGTTTTTTGTGCATCCTTCTGACAAAATCTAAAAAAAAATATCCGAGCTCAATGTTATTCTTTCATTCCAGATTTGAATGGAAACGTGTCTGAAAAATATAATATTTTACATCCAGAGTTCAGTGTGACGTGAAACTTCCAGGATTGAGTTTCATTTTAATTGATGTTTCGTTATTTTTACATTCGTACGTGAGGTCTGGCTGTGTTTTCCTTCCATTTTTATTTTACAGAGTTGTAATATAATATAAGATTTAAAATTGTTCGTAGGCGACTACATGCCTAAAATACAAACCTAAAATACTAAAATACAGTTGATTAAAAACGCTATCATGACCATAGATAGGGTCATGATAGTATTTTTAGTTGACTGTATTTTAGGACATCTTTTGTTTCGTAGGTTTTTGCTTTAGAAGATAGTAGAAGGTTTGAAAGAAAGGCAGAAATAACTTTTCTCCGGATTTCTGACCACTACAGTGTAGCTTAAGAAATCATCGTCAACAAATAATAGCGACCATTTATGAGAAGTTAACTAAAGCACTCCATTTTTTTCCAGTAGATATTAAAACATAACTTATTTATTTAAACTAAAACGTAAAAACATTGTAACATAGGCGAACTTAATGCAATAGGCATTTTCTACAAGTCGGTGGTGCAGAGGTAACATGGCAGGTGCAACTTAAATTAGGTATTTATTCTTAAACATGATTTATTCTTTGATTTGGTATCCAATTTGTAAGAAAAATGACACTATCACTACTATTTCCTCCTTTTCTCCTATACAACACCTAGCATCACATTGCACGCAAAAATAGATACAGTCTGGCGTTACCTACCTAGCAATCAACAATAGAATAGCATCGAATTGAACGCTGACCCATTTCAAAATTACGTCAGTATTGAATCCAAATCGGCATTAACGTCGTATCGGCTTAGCGTCGACAAATCAACATTTGGCACGACAAGTGTACAATTTATGCATCGACAATCACGTCTAGTCGCCTACACGCAGTCGGTATTACGATCTAAACGAGCCAAATCCATTTTGAATTATTTTTGCGGACAGCGGGATTTGATTTGAAGTTATACGGTGTGAATGTTCATTGTTAAGCTTCAAAACCGAAAAATTTGTAAGGTTACATACAAAGTTACTTGGCTAAAAGTATCTTGTTCAACATAACAAGGTAGGTTTTTTATTGAATAGGTTCATTTAAGTGCCCTAGTGGTGATTTTGTTATACATAAGTATGGTTTTATGAACGTTTGCAATACCATAATTAAAAATAACTCATCATTCATCACACCAAGCTTAAAAACAGTATTATTTTCAGATAGAAGAACTACAACCTCGCTGACACAAACACTCCTTAAAAGTAGATACTCCAGCAAATCATAATTGACACCTATCCACACTTGATAAAAGTATGGAAGGATTCAATTTTTCCGTCTACGAAGCTGCATCGAAAGTGCATTGCCAACAAGTGCACGATGTCCGGCGGAAGGCACGTTTCGCCCGAAGCTCACGTTCCGCTGACGACCTGAAACCCTGCTTACCCACCACTTGAGATGTTTATACGGTTCAAGTCGGGTTCGATGTAGGTCGGCGAAGTAGGTTTCGGGTGTGAAAACATTGTAGGTATGTTGATGTGGAGGGCAAGTTTTGGAAGAGTAATGAGAACAAACAGTTCTGTTAGGTGTTATTGTGTGATTTTAATTCTAAACAAAGCAACGACTTTTAAAAGTGAGACGTTGGTAAATCTTTGAATTTGACACCACATGGCACTCTGATGACACAAAAACCTGTTGAAAAAATCTGTAAGGTGAAAACGTGAGCAACCCCAACGTCCATCAATGGTGTTACTTTCAACCCATGTCACATTGTAACAGCTCCAAAGTAACCCCGGGTAAGATTTCTGTCTAAGGTTTGAACTGAGATTTTTTTGTTCAACCGAGGAATAACACTTTAGTTTGGAGTTTTATGCAGGAGTTGTATTTTTTTTTTATTTTCACAGGCATGTTGCTAGAAAATTAATTGCGCCACTCACAGTTCAGTTTAAAGACTAGGAATTGGTGAAGAGCGCACGTTTTCGGATCCGCCTTGTTTAAATTTTGCTGATTGTCAGTCTAATTTGAATAAACGATTTTTGATCTGATTTCAGCAGCTCTGTGACATATCACGGGAACAATATTTGTAGAACCCTAAAAAGGAAATTACAATAGAAACAGCAAGTTCAGAATAATTGTAAAAAAGCATAACTTGCTGGTTTTTATTAGTGAAAAGTAAAAAAAAAATACAATACCACTCATGCTTATTTTTTCGGCATTGGCTCATTTACAACAATAGCTAAACAGCCGGTACATGTCTGAATTAGCTGGTTAACATCACTATGTTATGACGGATTCGGGTCAGATTGTTTCCAAACATTTATGTTCCGATATTTTATATTTTCATTAATCGGGTCAATAGGTTAGTTTTGCAGGTTAATGTTGTCTGTTAAGTCTTACCTGAATGTTATTCGGTAATTTTGTAAGTGCGGTTTGCAAACGTAAACAAAACGCCAAACCTATATACAGTTGTGTTTCAAAGCGAGTGGTCATTTAAGGATGATATTCTGTACCTATCTGATAAAGAAATAATGACAAAATAAAAAAATAAAAAATAAAATATTTAAAAAAAACTACCGCAAAAAACGACTAAGTTCCAGAAGTTTTAATATTTTTATTTTGGTTCAATCACAGATTTGACGCCACCACTGCATCAGACAGCTCAAAAAGTGGAACTCTGTGACAATTTTCTGGTTGGAAGGTCGGAACCTGCAACGGTTAGTCATCACAGAGGATTGACGAATGTAGTTCTACAAATCTGGCACTTTATTGCGTGCTTATCTTGACATTAATCTTTTGTTTCGGTCTTTACGTCTCAGGCTTCATATAAATAGTGTTAACCCAAAGTTAAGAAACCGTTGCTTTACTTATTGATGCGCGTTCTTTGGGGGTCGCGCAAAATAAGTGACTTGTGTCTTGCTTGAAACTTCAAGAGGTTAAAAATGTTTCCAGCATAATTATATTATTTACGGTAGGTAACGATTTTTGAAAAACCGTTTATTCAAATTCAATTTGGTCTACTTGGTTCTCTATTGTGTCACCTAACTTTTTTATCCATAATTTAAAGTGCCATAACTTTTTTTGTCCTAATCATCATTTGTCCGAATGATAACTTACCCGAACTTAATATCACATGCCATAACATTGAAATCCCTAAATATTATATGTCCTAAATTCGTTTGTCATAAAAATTACAATCAATAATATACAAGAGACATAAAACTGTTTTCAATAAAAGTTATAAGTCCTAACTTCAAATTACATAATGTTTATTTATAATAAAAATATTCTTAGAACAAATTTGTATAACAAAGCTTTTGCTATGAATTTCTCTCAGGCGTTACGTAGATACGAGCGGGCAATATTTTTTCTTCTGCCGACTTGTTTTGAAATAGTTCACTTGTTATGTTGTTCCGTTTAGTAGCAGGATAAATACGTTTTTGTATACACGTAAGAAAAATAAATTATTGAAAATGCAGCAATGTGAACTATGTGAACTTTTAAAGACTAACAAGGGGGTTTTTCTAAACAAGCAAGCATGAAAGCAAGCATGCAGTATGCAAGCAAGCAAGCAAGCATGCAGCATGCAAGCAAGCATTCAGCATGCAAGCAAGCATGCAACATGCAGCAGGCATGGTTTCTGTCACGGCTCCGGCGCTGTGGGGCTCCGGCGCTGCGGGGCTCCGGCGGTCCCTCGCCCCTTCGCGCCTACGCAATTTTAAATTACACTCTAGGGGTAGGGCAGACAAGACTGCGTGGAGTCGGATTTACAGCGTTTCTTTTCTGTCACTAAAACCTATTTATTAGCAAATGTTTTAGGACTAAAAAAAATATTATAAATGAACATTCGGAATAATACACGTTATTTAACACAATACTTAGGACATATGACTTTAGCTCATGTAAAATTAGGAGATTCAATTATTATAGTACTCGATATTATGGCAGAATACTTTTAGAACTAAGATAATTCTGTCAAGCAAAATTTCGGGATTTTGAACATTATGGTTACTGAAGTTTATAGCAAAGGTGTTATGGATAATGATTTTCGGACAAACAATTTTAGGAGAAGTAAGGGAGTACCGGTCTACTTACCTGAAAAAAAAATAATATTGTTTAGCTAAAAACTAACGTTTACTAATTTTTTTTTTATCGTTTAATATTTTCAATATTTTTCCTAATGCGGTGACTATCTCCTTTCGTTCAGTCCATCCAAAGGTTCTTATAAGATCCCTGTGCGATAAAACCGCCTATTAGTCACTTGTGTTTATTAATGCTTGTCCTAAACTTATTATAAGGTGCACAACTGTACAGTCAAGTATATAATAAATAAACACTAACTACCTATCATGACGGCTCAATTGACGTCACTGATTTTAATGTGCTTTATTTAGGATGAGTCCTAAACAACTACAATACTGGCTATAGACAGGCAACTCTACTTTTTTTTTGTATTAGGAGGTGGTCAAACGCATGAATATAAATATAAATGTATAGATTGGTAGGTGTATAACTGCTGTCCGAACCCTTAGGATATTAGATGTCTCAAAGACTAGCGTGTCCGTTGCATACATACTACATAGAAACGTACCACGCAAAGGAAAATAACAACAACAATTGTATAATATACCTCTTATTCTTTTTATTCATTTTGTCTTCCATACTAATCTTCATTTTAAAATATTTCTTAAAAAAACATTTACACAAAATAACACATAAAGTAGTAGTCCACCCATGTCGGGAAAAGGTCCTAGCTACCAGTGGTTAAGGCTCCAGAAAAAGGAACCTCCGCACAATACCAGCCGTATTAACGAGTACTGCATTCTGTTTGTCCAACTGCGCAACGCCAGCTTCGACAGGTGGTAATCGAAGCTTTTGGCCATCAGGCCATTTGCTAAGATTGCAGGTACTTAAAATAAAATACAATCTACTTTACATTAGGCATGCAAAAATTTGTGAAATTGTGAAACAATTAAATGGTTTACAGTTAAAACAATAGTCGGCATAGTACATTCATAATATAAAATGAAAATAAAATCGTTTGAATTGATTTTTTGTGACATGGTTGAAGTTCACTGTTCACTAACTGACCTACTTACAAAATAAATATCATTTATCACTATGCGCAATAATTAAGGTCCAAACTCTCAAGAGTGCCTATGCTTAGAGTTCACAATAAAGTCCATAGTAACTTCACAAGTTCTGGATGATGTTTACAAAATGGCGTCACACGGGTGAGGATCCACAACTCAACACGAGCGTACAAACGAATTGTAATGCGGCTCAGCAACACGGAGGAACAGAAGCTCAATTCAATGTGTATAGCAGATGCACTAGCGAAACAACAAGAACTTTACCACAAAAGAAAAATAAATGCGCACAAGCAGTTTCACTCTCACACAGCCATTTGCAATTCAAGTGTGGGTGTGGCCATACAAAAACAAACTTTTGCACGTTTTAATACCAAAATATAATTGAACTGATAATAAAAACATAATAATGCTCTAATTTATTATATATTCTATTATTTTCCTATCCTACTAATATTATAAACGCGAAAGTTTGTAAGTATGGATGGATGGATGGATATTTGTTACTCTTCACGTCAGAACGGCTGAACGGATCTAGATGAAATTTGGCAGAGGTAGATTATAATCTGAAATAACACATAGGATACTTTTCATCCCGGGAGTATGCTCCTTTGGGATAGTTTTCGACAGTAACGCGGGCGGAGTCGCGGGCGGCTACTAGTATTTACTATAAAGAATGTGATTAAAATTTTATGTCTTCATTAATTTTTAATTTAATTTTTTTTTTAATTTAAAAAACAACCCAGCATAAAATAGTTTATTTAACCGTAGCAACACCACATATTTTTTCCCGAAACGGATTGATAGATGGCGCTGTTTTCAATAAAAAAAACGAAACTTGTTTTATTCCAAGTTGCCACAGCATGGTCCAAAACCTTTCTGTCAAGTGTGATGATAATAAAAACAAAACAATAAAGTAACACGAAAACTAATACTACAGTTTAGTACCATTTTTTATCTTCCACAGGCTATTGCGCAAATTTATTGACCACGAATACAAAGGCTTCAGTGTAGTTAACAGAACAAGGCTTACTAGAATCTCAGAATCGTACAGGGAGTTGCACAAATTACACAAACCACTGTTCTATTTTCACTTCCACTTGGAAAGATCCAGTTTCTAATAAAAACTTTAAACAATAAACAAAATTACATTATGAGTTCGGCATACATTGCAGGTTTTGTCCATACGGATTCGAATCGAGTAGTATACAGCGGGCGATTTAGTTAACATAACTTTATTAGCACGGCTCGGCCTGCTTGTTCGGAATTCTTCCTGTTAAGGTTCCAGTGTAAACTTTAAATTGGATTCGATAGTTGGGGTGAAAATGCGGAAAGCTAGTGATCAATAGCACTTGGATGTAGTGTGGACTTGTTCTAGAATTATTTGTGTGCATTTTGTGGAATCAGGTAACGGAATAACATTTTTTTTTGTATTGTTGAGGTTTTACGATGTAAAAAAGATATAAAATGTAAAGCTACGTTAACAATTGCCAATGATGTATTGACGAACCTTCAGGGTAAAAGGTTAAACAAGGCATTGTGTTGTCTGTGTCGATTAATGTTTTCTATTCTTTTATGTTGCATTGTAACGATAATACTTGACTATACTACTAGTATTTCTATTAGTACTTTGTACAAACCAGCAGATTATTTTTCATATTTCTGGGCTCGTAAGGAGCAAAATACCAATAAACTGATTTTATAAACGAAATGTAAAAGTGAATCGAGGAAAGTTGGATTTAAATAAATCCACGACTATAGTCAATTTTACTTTAACAGTCTATGGGTGTCTGACTGCCAATCGGGAGTCAGTTCCCTGCCCAATTTACTGCTCAGTGGATTGTCGGCCATTCGGCGGGTAATAACTTGGCACTATGGAAAAGAAGGAACAAAAATGGTTCTTACAATTAAAGATAACATAATTATATCACAATCTGCAGCTTCAGACCCTTCAGGATGTTCAACATGCAATGACATTGCCCCAGTCACATTATTCCTACTAGCCGTCGAAATTTATCAGAGAGAAGATCCCGTTGAGAACATAGAAAATGAATCATTGGAAGATACAAATGAGAGTATGAATAAATTTTAATTCAAGTTTATAATTTGTATTACATGCGAATTTTTGGACAGTAAATAATTTTTCTTTCTTCCTTTTCTTTCCTAACCAGGCAAGCTTCCAAAAACATGGTTTTGTCTAACGGGATTATCGCTTAGGTACCTGTCGAGATGTGTGAAAAAGAGATTTGAATGTCAAAATCATTATCACCATTAAAATCCCACGAATTCGGGGCTATTCCAGGAAAATCAAGAAAGAAGGCAAATGAAATTAAAATGGAGTTTCGAAACGCAAGGAGAAATCTCAAATTCACGCCCAATATGCAGGATGGATCTGGTCGTCCCTGCAAATTGGTTTTTCACCGTCGACTGAATCGCACGATGAATGGCCTGCGTCACCGCCTTCCCGTTCCTACGACAAATTCGAGGCATCGAAGTTTCGTAAATCCAATTATGAGTTAGCGCCACCCTTGTAATTATATTTGTGAAGGTCATGTTACAATTAAGGAAATAATCGCTGCGATAAATGGTACAACTGCTTAGTTCCTGGATAAGAATTTGCTGCGGATATTATTGTCAGAAAAATACTACAATACTAAATACTTTTTAATATTTGATAACTGAAAAAGACACACCGTTCAAAGCATCTACTGATGTATCAACACAAAGGAACCGGTTGTGGGTTTGCAGCAATCTCCTCGACCCATTTTGCATGCAATGACTTAAAGAAAGAAAAACTACTGCAACTGTTAAACTCATGGAACGTCGACTTACTCTCTTGGAAAACTAAGCAAAAATATGTGTTGTATCCTCTTGGTCAGCACTCGTATATTGTGGACTTATTACTAATAATTTAATTTTTTTTTTCTTGATAATCTGTTATTCCCTTATCAAGTTCCAATTTATTCTACGCCGAACGCTAAAAAGATTATTATGAAATAAACACCACCAACACAACAACACAAATACCAAACAACCAAACAACACCAACACATGACGGATGAAGAAGCAAGCTTCTTTGCATTCGATGATGTAGTCGTTACCATCAGCAAAGACGCTGAGACCGGAACCCATGACGTAGAGCCAAAATTGTATCTTGAAAGTTTATCTTCTCGAGTGACAAAAGCTCTAGACTCGTCAAAAGGGTTTTTCAACTTAGTATCCATAGCTGAAGCCTACGGAGACGACAATAAGGTTATTTATTCTTTAAGTATGACAAAGAGTTAGGAGGCCTATCAACTCAGAAAGTTGTATTCTTGGACCATAATCAGCGAGTAAAGCTTGAGTCCATTCAAAAGTATCATCGTACTCTTAACACACCTTTTAAAACAAGAGGAGGAGCCAAGTACACAGTGATGCTAAAAAAAGGAGACGGGCTGAAAACGCTAACTAACATTCAGACCAACCCAAGCTTCGTGCCTGGGACGTCAGAGTGGTTAGAGAAGCAAAAGAGAGAGGAAGCTGCGCATAAGCGTCAGTAATCCGCCAGTTTACAGATGTGAAACCGCGAGACTAGTCTATTTTAGTTACTTACAGTATTATGTCTTATGGTATTTTACTATGGGGACGGGCTGCAGACAGTCTATTTTTATTCTGCAGAAAAGACCCATCAAAGCCATATACCGTCTCCGTCGGCGCGATTCTCTAAGAAAACTGGTTAAGAATATTAACATCATGACGGTACTTAGTCAATACATTTATGAAAACATCATGTATGTCAGAAAGAATTTACATCTTTTTAGTAAAAGAGGCGACAGACATATTTGGCTCAATGCTGGTCCTGCTCCACAGCCACTAGGGCGCGCAAACTAACCTGTTAGCATTTGAAAACATTGTTGGACCGGCTGAAGATTGTAAGAACGCAATATTTTCAATGTATAGACTCCATTTATTTAGCATTGTATAATTTCATGCATTAACGGCATATGTGTGAGTACTGTGTACCTTAAACTTAAATTATAACTATCACTTTTGGGTGTCTCGACTACCGTGTGCGGTTGGGAGTGTCATGCTTACTCAAAAGTTTGACTGATGGTGGGGCATGCGTTGGATCGTTTGGCTCCCTTCAAAACGGTTGAGCCGAATGGTGCTAGCGCATGCGTCATGTTCGTGAACGGGCGCTGTCAGCTTGGACTGATCATTTCTCGGCGGCCACGGTTTATTTTAATTGTTTCTTTGAATTGTTCTTTTCACTCCGGACGCTTTTATCCTGCACGTCTTTAACATGGTTCTCACATATATGCATAATTTTCAACAGGAATGATGTAACCATAACTTTGTAAAAAATAATATTTTATTTAAGAGTGTCCGTGGAGTTTCTTTCACGTTCTTCTCCATAGAGATCTACGCTTGGAACGTGCAAAGAGCTTCATCTTTTTGATCGACCGACCTTGACAATTCAAAAGTGCCTGTAAATGGTCTAATTAAAATAAATGGTTTGAGTATGTGTTTGAGTTATCACTTTAATTATTTTATATTCGCTTATTTAACGGCGGCACGTTGATGTTTCGTGAATCAAGATAAAAAAAACAATAACGACAAAATGTATCCAATATTTCGATTAAAATTTTCAATGTGCTATAAATTGCACACTATCTTCCAGCTGATTCATCGATATTTTAACGAATATTAAAATCGATTAAAAAACCCAGTTCGACTATGTCAGTATTCGAATGTAAATTATTACTGCCGGGCAACATTTAAACTGTACGATCCGTCTCGAAACTCTGACATACAAAAGTGGTTTTTTTTATAATCTTTCATTAACAACCAAATTGTACTTTAAGTGTTTCAACATTATCATCTATAACTTACTGCGTTACCTCCGTGTCTCGGAAAGTACGTTTAGCCGTTGGTTCCGGCTGTGATTTGAACATCTTTGACAATCATTAAGGAAAGCCAGAAAATCGGACACCAGTTACTGGGGTTGTCAGACATGCAGGCGCTCCACATAAAATACTGGTATTCAGCTGCATCCAATTTGATTGGAAGCCAGAGAGCTAGACAGATTAATCATGATGATAATTCTTTTAGCAACGAACACATCAGCCTGTCAAAATATATCTTGCTTCAGTGTCAAACATTCCAAATATAATTATCTTGCTTCAGTGTTAAACATTCCAAATCCATCCAAAATCTACAAGAACTGTCCCGACCAATGTTTTATGTTTTGTCGCTAATGAAAAACCTGAAAGGTTGTGAGATGTGCCAATCACTTAAACATAGGGCCCGCGTAAGCCCCGTCTAGACCCAAGTAAGAAGAGGATAACGAAATAACACGACAATGTACAAAAGTAGCTGTTTTTGTCATTGCTACCCTTCGTATAAACGATTTATTCCGCTAAACATGTTTTGAAATCTGAAATCATCTTAGTGAAAGTGCGTATAATACTTTCACTTACGCCCTGAGGATAGGCAGAAACTATAAAAGCCACGCTACCTATGATTCTATTAAAATTTGTTAAAAAGCAAGGAGAGTAAATGTGATTTAAGTTTCGAATACTTGAATGCAAAATGTTTATATCTTATAAAGTATCAACGTTTGTAAGTCGAGCATTTTTTAATGGAGATCATTATTAACATTTCAATTATCACTAAATTTTTAAATGATTCATGACATATTTTATTGTTTTTGGGTCGTCGAGGTGTCGAGGTAGACTATTTTGGTGTCATATTTGATGCGGTATTCTTTACGTCTCGTCGCGTGGAACTAGTCGTCTATTTTTGGACTCATATGCTCCAAAATAAATATCCCAAATATATCGAAACATGAGTTCATTATTAAACATGTTCTCTCACAATTTGTTACCCCTACTAAACAACTGTCTATTGTCATTTCGTACGGAATGAAAGCTCATTTTGCAAATTAAATGTTTGGTTGCAAATAGAATGGGAGTCGTAACATGGAAATTGTCATGCCACCGTGTTTACCAACGTGTGCGAATACATGTACCACTAAATATGTTAACCAGTCATGTCTATGAATTATTTTGTATAGCTTACAGCTAACAATTATAGGGCTAGTCGAACGTTTAAAAATATTGTAGGTGTATTATTTTATTTAGAAAGGATACCGTATTTTACCATGATACATGATTATTCACAAACGAGGAACATTGCCATAGAAAATATATCTTATTTCGCAATGGGAGAAAAACTAGAAAGTAACAATAGTTTTGTTATTGGTGCCTTTGTCTGTTTTTTGAAATCGCTCTCTTAAAATCGAGTAGTTTTTCATCTGATTGTAGCGATTTTGCATTGTAGGTACAGATGTAGAGATTTAGGAGTGGAGATGAAGGATTGTTGTAGTATTTATCCCCTTTATAGATAAGATCGTGCAAATAAATTCACGGACTACAAAATAATGGTTTCATCATTCATGATGAATTTATGAATATATGAAACAATGCTAAAAGATTAAATCTACACAACGCTAATGTTAAGGCACATGAGATACATGTAGGTTAATGTCCGAGGTGGCACTTTGAGAAAAAGCACTATACAGATTTTAGTGGACCGTGTCCAGTCGTAGTTGTTCAGCTATCGTGTTACTCAATTTCAGAACTTGTAAGGAGCTGAACAAAGTCTTTTGAAACCACTTAGGTATAATTATTTTTTAATAGCTCTACATATAAACCATATGACGTGTCGACTAGTTAGTCGACACATCATGTGGTTTATAGAGCACACTTTTCGAATATCACTGCACTACTAGTGCTTTTATCAGATACACGATGGATAACATTAACAGACTATATTAATGGTCAAAAATTGATATTTCTTTAAATCATCGAAACTGTCAAACAGTTACTGGTACTTATTTTAATTGTAACGCTTTAATAAAATTCACAGTTCGGTGCACTGACGATTTGTTAGCAATTGTGTGTGATTTTTGATTTCATCTAATAAATTCATATCAGCTGTGATAATAACGAGAATCAACGTTAATTTCAAGGATGTATGTATACAGTATAATACATAACTACCGCGTATTTTTCAGGGCCTTGCCAAGGAAGAAATGTTTCGAATTTATCGTGGCTACAGAGAGATTAGTCCAATCGTTAGTATACATACGAATATAAATAAAATAGAGAATTGTTTATTGGTCTAAACATTATTGTACAATCAAACACTTACGAACAAAATGTCATGCAAGATCAAAGATATATTAGGAGACAATCGTGTCAGTAGTATTTGTATTGAATTCTGGTACCCAAGGAAATATTTAAGTTGTGTTATGGGCACCAGGATTCTCCATATCAAGTTGGACAACTCGTAATTTGAAAACTATTTTATGTACGTGAGTGTGGTGAATGAGGAGTTATGATTTTGTGATGTTGTGTGTTGGTTAATGCACTGAAATTCATGTGCAGGTCGTTTATTAGAGAAATTATAACTTGAAGAAGATGTTCTGTTTCATCATAGCTCTATATTTATCCGTAACCAGCCATACATCGTTTTCTTATATTTCTGTAAAGTTGTGGAATAAATGGAGCAATGTTAGCTGGTTTTTATTATATAGGTGACTTCCGATACCATAGAAATGTCTCCGAGCAAGTGCAGTTCTACAGCTTTGAGTTGGGCATACCCAAATAGCGTTGGTGCTTATCTCAAAAACTGGCATCGTACTTCAGAAAAATTGTGCTTACGCATAACCATCCATATGAAGTACAAAAAGTTACCTAACAGAAGGATTAGGAATTCATATGGTATGAGAATGAGTAAGCAATAGGGGGCTAGAATCAACAGTTTCGAATATCAAAGGTAGAAAATAGCCTTTTAAGATCGTAGTAATAACTTGTTAAATAAAGTGATAGCTACCTATCTGCAAACACCGCACCCACACATTTATTCTTTTCCAATCAATATGAAGTCAAGGCGTCAACCTCTGTTTCCTAGACAAATAGAGCATACGGTTTATAGACGAACTGTGCTGCGTTTACACCAAGTCAATATTAGAATACGCACTTGCCCATACCGGCTCCTTCCCACATCAACAATCATCCCCAGTATGGTAAGGAGGCAGCTCCTTACCATACTGGGGATGACTGTTCATATGCCATTAAAAAATTTGTTCTAGTTAAACGTATTACACAAATTTCTTTGAATAAACTCAGCAGGTAAATATTACACATTATGTATGTGCATACATAATGTGTAATCAAATTAACTTCCCAATAAAATGTTAATATTAAAATTGGTACAGATCATGCACGTTTCCTGAAATTCCGGGCATTTATTGAATTTTTATACGAAACAAAAGGCTCGCATAAAACTATTATTGAGAAGTTTTTATATCGTTTGGAATATCTAAAGTAAAAACTCTTCATACAGAAGAAGTCATAATTATAATGTAGACCATGCTGAGTATCAAGTATAACGCAAAGAATATGGTAGCAAGCATTCACTTCAGAAATAGGAGGTGGTTTCAACATTATATTCACCAAATTTTAAGATCTTATTAAACAGAAACTAAACTTCAAATCCTTTTATTTTCTTAGTTCTAATTTTATCGCTGCAACTTTTTCGATGATGCACAACCGCCAAATAGTCTCTCTATATAAAGAGAGACTAGTTCTGGCTCGACCAAGCACTGAAGATACCTATGTATATAAGTGCCCTAGCACAGGAGACCATACAAACTAAACTAAAACAGCTACATCGCCATAAAATTTATTCAAGTTAATAACTAAGACGAACAACGTCCAAAGAATAGAGAATAAAACGTACATTTTCATATTTTAATTCATTTATACTTTAAAGTACTTTATGGTTCGTTTACATTTGCCGATGACTTGTTCGATAAACGATGGGGTTAAACGCGTTGGGGTAGCGACTAATGGAATCGATTTGTCTCTTTCAAAACGATTTTATCTGAATGATTCTATATTAAAAATGCAGTTTCAAACGTACAGACTGCTTACATCGACGGTTTTCTAAATAAACACGATTATAGTATAGTCCCCGTTTCCTTTAGACTCCTTTCGGAATCTTTTCGACTTTTCTCCCTCTGATAACGAAAGCGAAAAATTTGGGGTCTCCATGAAATTGTCACCTATTTCCGAGAGGATCCTGAGATAAGAACAGGGATTTCTTAATGTAATGTCTCGAGACTTGTATGACCTGAACCGAGCTAGTGAACCGAGCTAGTGAACCGAGCTAGTGAACCGAGCTAGTGAACCGAGCTAGTGAACCGAGCTAGTGAACCGAGCTAGTGAACCGAGCTAGTGAACCGAGCTAGTGAACCGAGCTAGTGAACCGAGCTAGTGAACCGAGCTAGTGAACCGAGCTAGTGAACCGAGCTAGTGAACCGAGCTAGTGAACCGAGCTAGTGAACCGAGCTAGTGAACCGAGCTAGTGAACCGAGCTAGTGAACCGAGCTAGTGAACCGAGCTAGTGAACCGAGCTAGTGAACCGAGCTAGTGAACCGAGCTAGTGAACCGAGCTAGTGAACCGAGCTAGTGAACCGAGCTAGTGAACCGATCATAGGCCACCTTGCCTCCAAATCGACTTGCTGTATTCTTCTATCTAACGTTCTATTAGATTGGATGAGCTACTCGCCCAGTCTAATCACTCCACAACACGATTCCTCGTCAAGCGTATAAAAACCCCATTCAGTCAGACCATAACATCATCCCTTATTTTAACGGTGGTCTTAATTCTTTTTACACTGCTTTTTACGCGTTTTATGTGGGACAACAATGGTTTTATGTTATTTTGGTGGGAAAGTTGTTTAAGATTGTAGGTGATTCAAGAAATAGTAAGTATATTAAGAGTGTCTGCGAAATATAAGTTCTCCTTTTTCCTATTGTTATGTGATTGAGAACTGACAGTACCCCGTTTGCTGTTTCCATCGTCGTTAACTACATATTATGTAGTAGTTTATTAGATACTAGCTGCCGCCCGCGGCTCCGCCCGCGCGATTGTCGAAATTTATCCCAAGGGAACATATTCCCGGGATAAAAAATCCTATGTGTTATTCCAGACTATAATCTACCACTGTGCCAAATTTTATCAAAATCCATTCAGAAGTTTTTGCGTGAAAGAGTAACAAACATCCATCCATCCATCCATCCATACAAACTTTCGCGTTTATAATATTAGTAGGATTTTTTTTGTATATCGGGTTTGAAGTTCGCAATCCATAACATAAATATCTCTCAAATCAAGGACAAGTTTTGTATAGCATTATGTAGTTAACTTTAACCTTATGGACCAGATTTTCCTCAAGAGGTCTGAACTTATACACTTGGACATATCTATTTTCCATTGGTCACGGGCATCACGCGTGAACGGCTGGACCAATTTTGCTAATTCATTTTTTGTTCTGTTTGTTATTGTCAGGAGAAGGTTTTTAATAAAGAAAGTTTTGAAAAAAAATATATGTACATCAGGGCGAAGCCGGGGCTGGCCACTAGTTTTCTATAAAAGTGTATTGCCGATAATTATTCCAAGTATTAGTTACTATGGAAACTTTTTAAACAATGAGTATCACTATAATAACCTACCTACATGAAGCTAAAATAATCCCGAAAAACGGGCAATTTAGGCGAAAAATCCTAACCATTTTCGTGATCACATAGTAGAGGCTGTGGCTACCCCGATCCCCGAATTTGTAATCTTTGCGTGTATACAAAAGGTAAATTGCTCGGTGGCATTTTCAACGGTAATGATGTCATCGCCGCATCCCGTAATCGAGGGCTGGATACTTTTATAGTAGATCCGTTGGCCGCATGTCACACCGTAGCGTTCGGCTTTAAAACTTATTTGACGCGATATTTTTTGGAGAATATATGCTATGGTCGTTTACGAACAATGGAAGTCATCAAAATCTTAGATGAAATTCAGAAAAACTGTGTCAATGACGCAATCAGCGATACTGACTAAGGCTTTCAAAAAATGTTGAAATGAAAGTATATTCTCACGTTTTAAAACAACATATTTTTTTTATATTTATGTTATTTTAAAACAAGATAAATAAATACTTGTCATTTTAAATTCTGTGAATCACAATCACCTGAAAACGCTATTCCCTAACTTATTTCTGCGCCAGTTTTCCAATAATACCTTAACTCTCCTAAAATTGAAAGACGCTGGCAGTAGTAAAACTTAAGTATTCCGAGTAAGAAAACACGAAATAAACTTTACGATTCCGGAAGAAAATACGAGTATGACGTAATTTACCAACTTCTTACGGGAACTTCAACAGTTGTAAAGTAATACTTTCAGTATTTTATTAAGTAATATTTTTGAGCGATCTGTGAAACTTGCGTGTTCAGACATTATATTATGTAGAAATCTAGGAATGGGAAGTGATGATTAAGGGTGCAAAAGAGATCAATACTTGAAAGCACAAAAAAAAATACAACAATATGTATGTAAACATAACTTTGTCATGTTTATTGGTAACTAAAAAGGAAGGTAATGTAAAAACATAAACTTGTCATGTTTACTAGTGACTAAAACGGATCTTTTCTGTTACGTTCATAAACAGAAAAAATCCGTAGCACAAAATATATTGTAATCTTTAAGTCACTAAAAGATCCCAAAATATATTGTAATCTTAAGTCACTAAAATATGTAGTTTAAAGAATTTCTGATATTTAGTCATTCGTTGTTATTTTTAATTAACTTTGAAACGGGAGTGCACTTTTCAACCATAAGTAAGTTATCAAATGGGAATTGCTGAGTTTGTTTGGTGATTAAGCAGATTATTATTTATAATGTACAATATGATAATAATATTTGTATTCATTGTTTATTTTCTATGCGGGAAAAGGTGTATTTTTTTCAGTATTTTTAGATAATTTAGCCGACAAAATATAAATTTGTTTTCAGTGTGTCATCAGACAAAATAGAAAAAAACAGATTTATAGCAAATTAGATTATTTTTATATATTACTGCTTTATCTTTTTATATTTCTGCTTTATTTCTTTTCAATCGAAATCATTAATGCTGTATTTAAACTTCACCGGACTATTATCCTAGAAAATTCTCTCAAATACTAAAGTATCCGACTTTTTTTCCATAACATTCGGAATTACAACATGCTATTACATGTTGTAACTCCGAATGCAAAAACAACATTAGTTTTAGTTAAATTTCTTTAGTTTAGCTGGATTTGGGGAAACCCTTAGACATCTCGTACAAGACGAAACACAAACAGATACACAGAAATAACAACCTATAAGAGTCACATTACCTATAGTTAAAAATAAACTTCGTTAAAATAAAAAAAATAAAAATGTTACATTACGGTGTAAAGTACGTCCAAACGTAATGTGGGGGTGTACCTAAATGACATCGTGAGGCCGGTCCGAAGCTTTGTATGAATCTTATCTCTGTTTCGCGACCGCCACTAACACCGCACATAATGGCTGCCCGCGCGTGATTTGTGATACAAATTCATCGTATATTGTGGCGCTGTGATAAATTAATTACGGTGTGAATGCGTCCCGACTAATTAGTTTTTGCGTAGTTTAATAATCCGTTTTGTTTGTTTCAATTATGGATGAGGTGATATGTTTGAGGTTTAATTAATAGTGGTAAATGAAACTTTTGTACGCAGTTATTGTGTAGACATAATATTAGACGGTGGAATATTTTATTAGGGTAGCCAGGGGTTAATTTTATTGACTTTGTTGTTTCATATATTTTAATTATTTACATTTACATTTTGGTTTATATTTTAAGATAAATAGTTATAGGTATCATAAACATTATTGTGCAAAAAAAAACACAAAACACTAATGTCTAGATAACGTGTTGAAGTCCTCAATGGCAAAGCTAGGCTATATTGGGGTCGGCTTCCAGTCAAACCGGATTCAGCTGAATACCAGTATTTTATGTGGAGCGGCCGCCTACCAGACCTCCACTATTCATTAACTGGGTAACACGGTACACCTTGGCAAGACTGGTGTCAGATTTTCTGGCTTCTGACTATCCGTAACGACTGCCATCGATCTAGAAATGAGAGGACCAACGGCTTAACGTGCTTTCCGAGGCACGAAGGAGTCTCGGTATGTTAAGATGGTCACCCATCCACAGACCAACCTCGGCAAGCGTTGCTTAAACCTTGAAGATCGACCCGTGTGGCTCTAATTATTTAGCCACTCTGGAGTTGGATCACTGTGTATCTTAATTACTCACAGGTCGTGGTAACTTTAATAGTAAATTATTTTCTTTTAAACTTGTGGCTTCGCCTTTTTGACAATGTTCTACATCTGACATTGAATACGAGCAATCTGCTCATCATATCTTATCTTTGGCAAACTGAACGTAATGTTATGTTAGATAGTAATTAAGTTACATCTGGAGTGTTTACTATACGGACCTTGTAGAAACCAGAACAAATTTTAGTACATTCAAGCAATTTTGCGGTACCTATTACTGAAATCAAAAGTAGTTCACAATTTAGGACCCATTAGTATTAATATATAATCCGTGGTGCTTGGCAACTGGGCTTAACCCTTCCCTAAGCTTGGCGGCATTGCTCAATTTTGTCTCCTTTAATGAAGGGCAGTGGAAATTATATTTTTTCCTTCTGCTTCGCTTTGCTTTTCTGATTAATTTTCTTGCTAGATCCAAGACAGTTAAATTGTTTCTCCGGGACGCGTCGAGCTTCATTGACTCGGCGTTATTTTCTGGTGGTCGCCACTGTTGATTCTGGCTTTCAGGAGTTGCAGGGGTTGGGAATTTGTGGCGAGCTTATCCCACAATAAAATAATGAAATAAACAATTATGGATTTTGAAAATGGAACTCTTTGGGATCATGTTACTTTTTAATATGTTTTTCATTATTGCGTCCTTTAAAAATTGTGGGTCGCTATCAAAATGAATTTAACTCGAACATTTTTGTTCAATGTTTTTTTTTATGATTTTCGCTGTAGCTTAAGCTTAAGTCAACAAGAGAGTTGCCAGAGACTTCAATTGGCATTTGGTGATTAATTACCATGTCGCAGCTCTGTGTATTAGTGGTTTGTAGAATTTAGACGTGGACGTTATCACCTCCATGACTAGTCATGGAGGTGATAACGTCCACGTCTAAATCCGACCGCAGTCGGCGGCCGACCTTTACGTACCTAGGTACGTGAAGGTCGGCCGCCGACTGCGGTTACAGAATGTAACTTGAAGATTATTACTTATGGCTTATAATGTAATAATAAGCTTTAATAATAAGCTTTAATATTATTTTATTATTAGCCAGAAGTTGATTGCTGCGCCCTAACAGGGTAATGTACTCATTAAGTTTAGCAGTAACTCACGTAACTGTGTGTACATCGTATGCAATAAATAATATAAAATAATTCATTTATAAATAAATACCAAACGACAACTTATTGAAACTGAAAAAAAAAATACTTGTAAGCAAATTCGTACTTTGCAAGACTTTTAGCCTTTAACCCTTTTTTGAGTTTTTAGCTTGGTTTGATTTGGATAGGTTTTTTCTTAAATTTTAAATGATCGTTTCACGAAAGTTTTGACACGTAAAATGTTTGGAAATGTGGTGTCATTATGGAGAAAGTCTCGCAAGAGAACGTTTTGGATTGAAGCATTTTGAAAACTTAAAATGTTAAAATACTAGTGCAGTTAATACCGGTTGTATTTTGCCAGTTGATGTAGTGCTAGTATAAACGTTACTTTGGTATGTATTCTTGAATCCTCTCTATTTTTCTTTAGAATTTCGCCTTTCTTAGTTTCTTCAGACTTTTTTTGTGATATGGTGATTACATTGTCGTTTCTTTGTATGTAGAAACCGGTTTGCCGGTTTCCTGGTACGGGATCACCCTCAGTCTGCTTCGGGGTCCAGGCCAGCAACTTATGTTCGTGAGGCGAGGCCTCTAATATCGTCTGCCGAGTTTGTGAGTCACCAGAGTCGCTACGCTTCGGGTCAACAGACATCCCGCTGCCCGCACAACAGCTTGGAGATTTGTGGTGTATCGGGAGGTGGTCCTTTCCCTCCCGACGCGGATCGTCGAGGAAAAACTCACGTAGTCGGTGCTACCTACTTTAGATTTTAACCCATATTATTCCTTTAATAATTGTGATGTGAATTTCTCTAAGGAAATTTTTTGTCGGCCATAAACTCAACGTAAATTAAATCTCTTCACCGAACGCTTAGTTAAAAACGGGTTGCAAACGTGTTAGTGAAACCGGCGTCATTGAAAAATAACTAAAATAAATTCAACGTCATAGTTTTTGTGCCGTATTAAACCCTTGATTTTATTTAAGATTACGACAGCTTCATCCACTCATAGATAGGAACGTCGCATTTGGTTTAGGTTATGGTCGACCCTTTCAAAGAATTTGAATAGACGATAACGAGAGGTGTTCTTCGTATCCTCTATTCGTAGGAGCTGCAGCATTGTGATCACTGCTTTATAACTTTGGCGGATAAATCCTTCTTGCAGAATCATTTTCAACCTTGTTTGGTCCAGAACAACGTTTTCTAATTAAAGTTATTTGAAATTTGGAAGCTAATTTCAGTCGTCAGTAGTCAGTCGAAAAATCTAGGAATAATGGTGAAAATCTGACTAGATTTTGCAGTCAGTGAGTCGATCAGTTTTATGTGATTCTACCGGAGGATGTGTTGATGATATCCACGAAGCAAGCGTGACTTATTTTGGTCTGAGCTGCGGCCTTACTAACCGTAACCCATTGGAAAACCGATACTTGGAGAATCGATTCTCTGCCTTACCTCACGAGCTGAGGTAGCCGCTGAACCGTTTCTGTACGGTTTTTATTTATGCCTAAATAATTTTGCGTTCAACTCGTGTAATCTGCTTTTTGTTCCTCAGACTTTTACCATGTGATTTTTTAACGGAATTTTATCGTTTTATATTTTCGGTGTATTTTTCATAAATCAAAATTATAGTTATTTAATGTGGTGTGTATTTTGCTACAGGGCGTAGCTCATGTGACCTCTTTGGCTGCAGGTCACAGGCAGAAAAGGTAGTCGTTGGAACTTTGGAAGTGTCCGGCAGATGTATAAATACTGTGACAGATCTGTATTAGCTCTCTACTAGGGCAGATGCCCTGAATAGTTACAAAGGTTAATCACAATTCGCGTTTTATTTTGTAATAATCAATACATGACGCCGGGGGCGTTCCTTAGCTTCCTTCTTCACAGTAATATAATAGTTGCTGGTGGCAAGAAAATGAGGCTGGGTAATGGAAATCGAAGCGCACTCTCATAAAAGAGTCTGCTTCTGAAGGCGAAAATACAGCAAAATCACCAGTGTTCATACCATATTCTTAGGACGATACAGTGACTATTAATGAAGCAGTTACGAAACGAAGACCAAAGAAAGACCGAAAGTATAAGTATGATGGTCGGTATATCTAGGATAGAAATAGAGAAAAATAGTTCTTTTCACCACTACAAAAACATCAAAGTCCAACCGAAAGCATTTATTGATTTTAAATGTAATAATTGTAAAACGAGTGCTATGAAAATATAGATGCTCGATGATATAGACATTCGACAAAAAATATTTTAGAGTTTTTACAAACTAGAAAGTTACAATACCCAACACATGTGCATCGCAGCGAGCGTCAAAGAAGCCGACGTAAAAGAAAATCTCGTAAATATCTATTGAACGAAGTCGAAGTGTGCCGTGATTTATTTTTCAAAACACGACGCTTCCACAGAGTTAATATGCTTTGATTAAAATGAGGTCAGAGGATTTTATAGATAGAAGAGGATCAAAAAGTGGAGATAAAAACGAATGCAGCGACGCAATAGTTTCACAAGTGAGATGCCACCATAAACTTACGAAGTCTAAATCACACTATAGAAGAACCGAGGCACGAGACCGAATATGTTATGCCAGACACTACTTTACGCAATTTCTACTGTGAACATATAGGAGAAGCTGAAAAGGTCAGTAAGGCAAGGCAATGCAATGTTTCCAGTTATTTTACAAATATTTAAATCTTAAACGAGCGCCTCTTAAGAAAGATACTTGTAATTATTATGACACTTTACAAGCGATATTAACTCGTTGCAAAACTACTGAGGAGAAAACAGCCACATATACAGGACGCGAAGAAAACATTGCCGAAAATGGGAAGAGGCTCGAAGTTAAATGATGTCTGGCTTTATTCTGGCTATTCACTGTAAGGAAATAGAATGTCTCACGTTTGATCTCCAAAAAACACTGCCACACAAGCGGTTTTTTATTTTTTATTATTTATTTATTCAAGAATAGTTATGTACATGGAAAGAATACACATATCTTCTGCCAAACTGGTGTACCGTTTGTCAGCAGTGTTCTCGTGGATACAGTTTTATGATATTGTTACGCGCCAGAGTAAATACCGGGTACATGACGAAATTAGTTACTAGTAGCGCCAACTAGTATCGAGTAGCAGTACTAGTAGTTTTCTATGCTAGAACATTCTGAGTTCTCGACATGTGGTCAGTCGGGACCGGTATTTAGGGGAACTTTCCAGATGTTTCCACAATAGAAGTTTCTGAAGAATTAACTGACCTACATATATAAGGAGCGCATAGTCCACGACCGGGTCAGTATTGGATTAGCGATACAAGCAATTACTTCGGAAGCGATCTTTAAGGATTAAAGTGATCAGTGGTGAAGTTGTGTTTTATAATTAGCGAGTTTAAAGTTGTAATTAGTGTTGTTAAATGAAAGTGTCATTTTGGTTATTTAATCGGCTGTTTTTATTGTCACGAACCCCAAGCTCGTAACAATATCCAAGTACTTATTGACTACCTTATGCTATGGTACCTAATACTATGGGTACACATAGACGCAAAGTTGCAACAAAAACAAATAGTGGAACACACACTAAATATCCAATGATGACTATAAACGACAGCTTTGGTTGTACAATATTATGGGAAATTATTCTGCAAAGAACTTGAGTGAGTGGTTTGTTTGGATAGAAGGAATGGCTGGTAAAGGTGCGCCCACCAGGAAGTCAATATTTGTCAATTAAAATACTTGCGAGCATATTTCTGGACATGCACTGAGTTTTTATAATGGTTTCATTAAATGACTCCATTATAAAAAATTGTGATGATGCAATTGAATACGACATAGATGGTCTAGACATAGATGGTCTAGACATAGATGGTCTAGACATAGATGGTCTAGACATAGATGGTCTAGACATAGATGGTCTAGACATAGATGGTCTAGACATAGATGGTCTAGACATAGATGGTCTAGACATAGATGGTCTAGACATAGATGGTCTAGACATAGATGGTCTAGACATAGATGGTCTAGACATAGATGGTCTAGACATAGATGGTCTAGACATAGATGGTCTAGACATAGATGGTCTAGACATAGATGGTCTAGACATAGATGGTCTAGACATAGATGGTCTAGACATAGATGCATAGATGGTCTAGACATAGATGGTCTAGACATAGATGGTCTAGACATAGATGGTCTAGACATAGATGGTCTAGACATAGATGGTCTAGACATAGATGGTCTAGACATAGATGGTCTAGACATAGATGGTCTAGACATAGATGGTCTAGACATAGATGGTCTAGACATAGATGGTCTAGACATAGATGGTCTAGACATAGATGGTCTAGACATAGATGGTCTAGACATAGATGGTCTAGACATAGATGGTCTAGACATAGATGGTCTAGACATAGATGGTCTAGACATAGATGGTCTAGACATAGATGGTCTAGACATAGATGGTCTAGACATAGATGGTCTAGACATAGATGGTCTAGACATAGATTGTCTTTTTTTTTTAACGATGGGAAATCTTCTGCCCTGGGTGGAGCGAAAGGGCGTGTCAGACTCTTACTGACTAAAACCCATCCGTGTTCCTTCTTAAGTCCTTTGCGTTCCAGGGCCGCGGTGACTCTTTCGAACAAATTCCGCAACCCTGGCAGGAGACATAGATGGTCTAGACTCGGATGATTTCGAAATCCAATTGGGTGACAACGTCGAATAAACGCTCTCTTGTATTATTTTATATTTTTTGTGATTTGTATTACAATATAAATGAAACCATGTATTTATATTAAATTCATAGTTTAATTTATAAATGAAACCACGTATTTATATTAAATTCATAGTTTCATTTATAAATCAAACCACGTATTTATATTAAATTCATAGTTTCATTTATAAATCAAACCACGTATTTATATTAAATTCATAGTTTCATTTATAAATCAACCCATGTATTTATATTTAATACATAGTTTCATTTATTTATCAATCAATTTAAATATCATTTAACTGAGCTGCATATGTTTTATAAATCCTTTGATATCTCAGAAGTGCGTATTTGCTGTGTGGTTCCTTTTTGCATAAACACGGGCAATTATAGTATCTTGGAGTCAGTAGCGAGTCTAGATTTTCACAGGGCTGTATAGCGTCAAGATAGAAGCTGTTAGCAAAATATATGACACATTCGGCATCTAGAATGCGACTGCGCCGGTTGTGCGCACTGATTCATAATAATCAAGTGCCATAGCGTCGCTTTAGTTCAACACCTCGATAGTCAAAATAACGAACAGGGCATTGCAAATACTGCATCATTTTTCATAGACTCCATTACAATAACCATTTAAATAATAATTGTATATACTTCAAATTAAATTCTTTTAAAAATATTGAATCATAGCTATTATTAAGTAAAATTTCAAATCAAGAGTATTTCTATTCTGCGACAAACGGTAAAAATGTCAAACCCACCATAAAAGCATTTACACGGTGCTAAAACTTCGAATTTGTGGCGGACGCAGTTAATATTTTGAATGTAAATCACTATTAATCTCCGATATACTTTTAGGTAAAAAGTATAAGAGTGGACTATTTACCTTTTCATTGCATCGATAGAAAGGATTACGCCTCTATCTTACAAGTGTTTCATGAACAAACAATCAAGAAGAATTCATTCAGACATGACAATCTTATTCGAAACCACTTACCAACGTTCATAGTTGGAACATTTTCCTTCTTATCTTCGATATTTTTTTAGCCTGACCTGTTTGCCTGTCCCATCTGCCTCTCAATCTCAAAAACAATGATCAGGACATAGGTCGACGGCGGTAAACATATTTCCCTACAATTCCCACTGGCACTTTGCCAGAACATATTGATTTTACTATAAGAGTCGACAAGTTCTCTGCATCTTAAGAGATGTGACCATTTCCGGAGTTTCCTTGAGAATGTTTTGAGTAGCAGTTGTATAACAAATTATACCAGACTTAAAAATATGTCACATTAACGCCCTTGTTCCTAGTGTTTTTGAAGGAAACTTTATCCACTCTACTTAACTCAGCCGCCATTACAGCGGAGAAGTTATCGAATTGAGGACGTTTTTTTAAACAAACTCGACAATTTGATTGGGGCGAATTGAGAAGAATTTAGATTCGAGAGTCGAGGTTGAGTCCATCAAGTAGAGTAAATCACTGCAATGAGGGACATTGTTATATCTGATAAAGTACTTCATTTGGAAGGATGTTTTGCTAAGCTTAGATAAGACAGTACCTTCAATTTTCGAAATTAAAGAAGAATCGGATTTTTTTACTTAAATTATTTCTTAGACGACAATTTATAAATACAAATTCATAATAATAACACCAACAAAATATCGAAACACTGAAATCCGAACGTTTAGTCGATTAGTCAGTTTCGGGTACAACACTATATAGTATACACAACGATAGCCACTTTTGTGTATTAGTCATCGATACTTGACGGATACGTATAGCATCGAACCTATCCCAATTTATGGTAAAATGTATGACATAGATTGATTGGGCTTCGCAGAATATTATATGACCGATGCTTCATATAAAATAATCGTTGTTTTATTTTTTTGTTGTTGAGTAAATAAGTATTAGAATGTGCGAATTTAAATGAATACAGTAAAAGAGATGCATCAGTGTTACTACACTGATGCATCTCTTTTATTTTTATTCTAATCTCTTTTTCTGTAGTAGTCTGTTACTGGAGACTACTTACTACATTTGGTTGTTAGAAAAATAATTCTATTTTTTATTGGTATTGAAAGTAATGTTTATTTGTTTATGGTTTTAGTAGCTTTTGCCTGCGGATTCACGACCGTTAATATAAATTTCAGAAAAAAAATGAAACCGTCTTCTCCAGGGTCTGATCTATTTCTGTACTTCAAATTCATCAAAATCGGTACAGAGATTTAGGCGTAAAAGCACTTCCGCAACATTATACATTTATATACTACAAGTGTAACACGGTTACACCCGATATTGGATCTGTTTTATTATTAAACTCTAGTAATTAATATCTGACGGCGTCAGGTGCCACTGCTACCTTGCTTGTGCTTTGTTTAGACTGAGCGAGTGTTGCAACTTTTTGCCAACGAGACAAAAATAGTTTTTTCGGAATTTTCCCCAGCGATCCTTTTTCATGAAAAACACAGTTACACACGATTTAACTTCAAGATACGTGTAATTATCTACTCAAGGAGGATATATAAGGAAAATAAATATTTTCATACCATATGCAATTTATATCATATCCTTAGCAAATTGCGTCAAAAATATTAGGTAAAAACACTGAAATTACTCGATAAGTAATCACAAGGGAAATTAAACACGTTGAAGAGCAACCGGATTAGTGGAAAAAAGTTCCTTCGGGATTTCAAATCTGTTTGTAAAATAATTATCATGATATAATCGATTGCTCTCTCAAGAACCTCACAGTTGCTTTAGGAAAATATACGTCTGCACACCCAGATGATGCGATAAAATATAAATAATCAAGCTCAATATTACGAACCCTCACTTTGCACGATATTAAAGCGGAGGTTCCGCTGCAATTTATCTTAATAAGGACTCGGTTGAAAATTAATCGGCCGTGATACATTTATCGTGTTAATCTCACCTGCAAATTAAAAGTGCAAGGCTTGGGATGAAAAGGAGGGAGCTTTTAATTAGGAAAATCGAGTTATTGGCCAGGTTAATCAAATACCACATTAAAATTGTACACAAAAGTCTAGTCAGTATCTAGTCCAGGTACCACTCTCGATATCACAGTTTTGCGATTACCTGGATCAGGTATTTTTTTTATGATCAAGGCTTTAAAACACTTGTTAATAAGATGGTCACAACGGTTTTTCTTTATTTTTTATCGATTTACCTATAGCTTGTCAGATTCATATTTATAGGTCTTGAAATAATATTGTACAACATACAATGACAGTATCAACATATCAAAGTTATTTCTTGTATCTTCTCTTATTCCTGGAATTAGTTACGCCGGCGTGTGATAAACAAGAAAACAAAAGGCTTGTGTATCCCCATATAATGATTTAGGCTATTGTGATGAAAAAGCTCGCAGATAGACATGTGAAGCTATTAACGAGGCGGCCTATCGAATTACCTATTGTTAATAATAAACAATACCTTTATAATCATTATTATTGTGATATTGGTTGACAAGGTGTTATGGCCAACCTGTTCACAGAATTTGCCAGTGCCAGCGAAAATTCAATCGAAGATAGACAGCAGTTACCTAATGGTCATCCGTAAATTGTTGTCTATCTTCGATTGAGTTGTCGCTGTCCACTTTGTTTCGTACTGAAAAGCCAGAGTTTCTGGCAGAACGAACAATGGAGTCTGAATCGAAGATAAAAGAAATGTGTACTATTTATTGTACATCATACAAAAATTACATAAGTACTTATTTGAAAAATAGGAGGGTATAGCAATGTGTGGTTTTATCGCTAAAAGCGATCTTTTACTGACAACCTTTAGATGGATTTGACAGAGAAGGAAAATAATAGCGCCGTTTCAGTGTCCAACTGCAATCTGGTTGGACTTTCTTTAACCTGTGGTCGACTCATACCTCCCGTGAAAACTATTAAAGTTCTTCTTCGTTAGAAATTATTATTTAATTAATAGAATTAAATATATATACTTTCTTTTATTACAGGTATTTTTTTTACAGTTTACATTTTTATACATTATTGTTAAAAAAGAACATGTAAATAGTAAAAATATTTATTTTATACCCGAGATACGTTTATTGTATTTAAGTGACTTTATCACCCGTACCTAACTACTAAACAAAAAACCCTTAAATATTTAGAACCAGAAAATTTCCCGACACAATCATGGGAACAAGCACAAATTTGTAATTCATTTGTTATTAAGTTTCATATACTTCCAATCATGTTTCAAAAGAATTTCAGATCATATCTTGAAGAGGTGAAAAAAAAATTGAATAAAGTTTGACAGATCAAATTTTAACTTTTAAAGATAAAGGACACGTTTCATTTTTTATTGTAGATAACGATTGAAAAAAGGAAAGCTCAACAACTAAAACAATCAAAGAAACCCATCTCGAAAGTTTACGAACTACGAAAAATGTGGGAAGGAATATCCATTCATTGAAAATTGTTTCCGAAATTGGCCCTGTGATAAATTTTTCGATGGCTGATTCATCGTAGTGACCGAATGATGTGGGCTTTGGGCCCTTAGTTTTTACTGGGATATAACTTGCTATAATTATTATATTCCTTGGATCAAAATGATGTTCTTATGACTTCTGAAAAATTATGTAAATTGTAGGTGATTTTTGTGTAGTAATGGTAATGGTTTATTTGGTTGAGGTGGCGACGTAAGAAGAGTTAATCTTAGAAAAAAGTAACTGTGAAAGGATATGGGTCGAAGGATAATAACCTAGGACCTAAGGGAGGGTTCAGGGGCTCAGGCGACAAATTAACACAATTTAAAAAAAAAAGAAAATTGGTAAGATGCGACGATAAGCAAACAATCAAGTTACGTCAATTCATCTATCTATCTATCTATATACAGGGCGTCCCACGGATATGCCACATGGAGGGAAAGTACCTTGCATATTGTAGATGGAACATTTTACTGAAAGAAGACATTATTTGAATTTCAAAAACAATTTAAACTGCATTCATAGATATTATAATTACATGGTTGAGCCGGGAATTGAACCCGTTACACGAGAAAAATAATCACCCTCTAGCTTTATCATAGCGATCGAAAGGCTTCCTCATAAGGATTATTTTTTGCTAAATAACAGTGTCAGAAATAAAAGGAAGACCATGAATTTTAACATTTTTAATACAAAATTCATCAAGTTATCAAATGCTCAAAATGTGTCCCTTCCTGTTGAATACAAATTCGCACTCTTATTATTTCGCTCCCTATCGAGTTTTTGATCTTGTTGGGGTGGATATTTAGAATAATACGTCTAAGTTCTGCTTTTAGCTCGTGGACACTTTCATACTGGTTCTTGTAAACTAAATTTTTTACATAACCCCATAACAAAAAATCTAACGGTGTTAGATCTGAGAATCTCGGCGGCCATCTTATTTGTCCATTTGTCCCGAAAAGTGTTCATTGAGATCGTTCCTTGTTCGTAATCGCATTTGGTCCAGGGAGAATCTCTTACGTTTCCGCGAGACTAATAATCAAGTGCGTTTTAGTTCGTCTCAACATTGCATGTCACCAATTTAGTGGCGATGTCTAAAGGTGGGTGATGATGGGGATGACTGACCGGTGGTACGGGGCGTAATGTAACATGTTACAAAGCGAGCATTCGTGCAGTCAGTACGTGGAAACGAGCACGAACATGATGCGTATGTGTTTTGTTTTACACGGATTTTAGGATACGGCGTAACATAACATGCTCGCTGCGAATTTTACATTACGTAACACCGGTCAGTACCCAGCTTTACATGGCAAAATTGCCCGTGTTTGTCTGTACTAGGATAAATGTATTTTTTTTATCTATAATATAATATCCAGTTGTCCTAATTACCAATAAAATGGGAAAATAATTTCGCAATTTTCTTCACATCATCACATATAAACTAGCTAGTAAAAAAGCAATAAGGATGATAAAGGTTCGGTCAGAGCTGTATCCAGAGAAATAAAAAATAAACTTTTCCATGTCGGCCAAAATCGCCGATAACAGTATTAACTTATTGCCACAAAGCAAGGCAATACTAAACCCTTAAATATACGCAAAGTTCATATTTTAGTACAGAAACGCACGTTTAGGTGTTGTTGGCATATAAAGGAGTCTTTAATACTGCGGCCTACAAATTTTATGCCAGCATTATGGGACCGAAGTGTACTTGTAAATAGTATTATCATCTAAACTTCGGTATCCCTCCTCCTTCCCTCATGAAACTAAAAGAAGAAGGTTATCTCATCATGCGAACGTCATGTATGTATTGGACTCTCCGCTTTAGAAGAATGACGAAGAATGACGAAAAATGACTAAGGATGACTAAGAATGACTAAGAATGACGAAGAATGACGAAGAATGACGAAGAATGACGAAGAATGACGAAGAATGACGAAGAATGACGAAGAATGACTAAGAATGACGAAGAATGACTAAGAATGACGAAGAATGACTAAGAATGACGAAGAATGACGAAGAATGACGAAGAATGACGAAGAATGACGAAGAATGACGAAGAATGACGAAGAATGACGAAGAATGACGAAGAATGACGAAGAATGACGAAGAATGACGAAGAATGACGAAGAATGACGAAGAATGGCGAATAATGACGAAGAATGGCGAATAATGACGAAGAATGGCGAATAATGACGAAGAATGGCGAATAATGACGAAGAATGGCGAATAATGACGAAGAATGGCGAATAATGACGAAGAATGGCGAAGAATGACAAAGAATGCCAAAGGAATACAAGACCGTAATAGAATATTCAACAGAATATCTGTTCCACAGTTGTCCTGCGACTTTGCGACCGCTTGCTTCACCAACTTAGTTGCCAAGAACTAGCCCGACAAGTTGCCTACCAAGTTACCTCGGCAAAGTAAATAGAACAGTAAAATAAAGACAACAGGGTTCAGTATACTCTCATTTGATACAACCTAGTTTCGTATTTAAAAACAACAACTTTTCACTTTACATTATAATATCAATCGATCTTCATTTGAGACCGGTTGTTTTGTCTCCTGTACTACTCTGAAGTTACTAGTACTAAACTGAAGGCATATCAAATGCATCAGCCCACAGACGTAAGTGTTGAGACGATTTATCACGTGAAATTTTGGAGGTCCGAAGCTTTTAAAATAAGAACCTTTACAGTCGTGAAATATTCAGTTTTATCTGATGATCGACCAAAAAATGTGACAAATGGAATACAAACCCTGCCTTTATTTGTACGGGATTTATCGCAAAAATAGTTTCTATCCATTTGCCTCTACAGCGAGCCACCACAAATGCGTCAGCAAAAATTCACTTGTCAACGGGAAATGAGAGATAGCCACATGTTGTTCGTATGATTTTATAGATTGGTGTGTAAAATAAGTATAAGGGGACATAAATACAAAACATTATAGAACTGGAATTAACTATTACAATTACCTAAATATTTGGGACGACAGATTCCCGAAATAAATTGCTGGGCAGGAACTCCTTAATGATGTCTGAGTGAACTCAGTCCTGCCAGGGTTGCGGAATTTGTTCGAAAGAGTCACCGCGGTCCTGGAACGCAAAGGGCTTTAAGGTCTTTCTTTAGAAGGAACACGGATGGGTTTTAGTCAGTAAGAGTCTGACACGTCCGTCCGCTCCACCCAGAGCGGAAGAAGTCATTTGATGATTTCCCATCCTTAAAAAAAAGAGAACTCAGAGAAGAGTGATCATTACTGTTTGACCGATGTAAAATATTCTATCTGTGCTAAAAAAAACATTTTACCAACGAATTGAGAGCACACAATGACAATCAAATTCAGTCTCATCTCATAGTGTTAAAGAAGAAATTTTTAGGACTTTGAAATATTCCGGAAATAATTCCAGGCGTTGAGAGATCTCGAAACGTTTGCCGTACATCACCACTTACGAAGCATTGTACGAGTCGTTTTCTCGTGACGTCTATTTTTCAAGATTTTTATCAAATTAATAGTCCGTCAAATCAAGGTCTTTGACAAAAAGTATTTATTTGAGAGAAAAAGCAAAAAAGACATAGAAAAAGGATTTATTTGCGCCAAGCTTTTCTTTTGAAAACAATTTATGGCATGATCTTTCAGTTAACAGATTTGGTGATACGACAGAGACACCTGAAATACCACTTTACTTAATGATTCGAGAGCAGACAATGACAAATACAGAACTCGTAAGCAGCTACAGAAAAAAATAAGTATCCACGTAGGTGCCATATATCGAGAAATTGGCTGGAAACGAAAAGCTACGAAAATTATCAGTGACTTCCCAAATTATACAAAAACAGGCTCAGTGTAAAAAATCAAATTGCAGAATACCTACTGCAGTGTTATGCGCTACGAAGTAAAATTTTTGAGTGAACAGTCTGGCTGGTCTCGAATGATTTTTTTTCATAAATATCAAAGATCGATTGAATTTGATTGAAAAAAAATTGTCGTGTCAGAAAATGGATTATTGAATTTTTTTGACGATAACTAAAGGCGAAATTATCCAGTAATAAGGAAAATATACTGTTGTGGCATAGATCTGTTAGTCAGCGAGTCTTGAGGGTACAGAATCATACATTCATCATCTGCCTAGCCTTTTCCCAATTATATTGGGGTCGGCTACCAGTCAAACCGGATTCAGCTGAATACCAGTATTTTACGTGGAGCGGCTGCCTACCAGACCTCCACAACCCATAAACTGGGTAACACGGTACTCCTTGATCCACACCTTTGATTTTTCCTAAAAACGTTATTAAGGATAACGACGGTTTTTCTCTGTACAATAAAATCAATTGCCTTTTATTTACTTTTTTATGTTTTTGTCGAATTTTCGGATTTTTTTACGGATGTATAATTTTATCGTGTTATGTCAGTCAAGTGCTTTTAATTTGCTACACTGCATAAAGTTTAAAATATCTACAATTTCCCCTGTCTGGGAACATACATTATATTTTTAGTAAAATTGAGAAACGAAATAAAGATGACAGATAATAATATCACAATGACTAATGGCTACTCGGAGCAAGGTTGCCGATAGTATAGGTGAAGCTAAATTGATCTCTACGCCACCGACACTTCGAAATATGGTCGCATTTTATCATAAATAATAAAGGTCCAACCTTTCTCGGTAACACTATCGCGGTATTAGAAGGGGATCCTTCAACAGCATGCATGGTTATCTGCAACCTAAGAATAGAATGGAATGGAGGGCGTTTTTTTAAAGTAAGCTATAAACTATCAATTTAGTTGAATTAAATTTGATTTGACTAAAACATGTACATTTTACATATTGCAGCATTGTGAGCACTGCTTTATAATTTTGGCTGCATATTCTTCTTGCAAAATAATCTTGAACTTAGTTTGTCCAGAACAACGTTTTCTTTTTAAAGTTATTTGAATTTTGAAAGCTTTCTGTTGTCAACCGAAAATCTAGAAGAAAAAAATGTCACTTGATAAAAAAATGTATGGATCCTTTGTTGAAGAATATTCCAAATGACTGTGTTATCCGAACTAATCTGTGATTCTACCGTGTAGATTGTTATTGGAAGAAGTGACTTTTTTGGTCCAAGCTGCTGGGTTCCGAGCCGTATGGGTTTAAGAACCGGTGCGTAAATATCTTACCTTCTTTGGTGTTTATACTCCATTTATCACTCTAGATACCTCAAGTATCGGTTCTCCCTTTTACCCCACGAGCTGAGGTAGCCGTTGGAAAGTCGAGCGACAAGTCCAATCCACCTCACGGACGAGCAGCGTAGAGAAGCGGCGCTGCGCCAACGTAGAGAAGCGGCGCTGCGCCAACGTAGAGAAGCGGCGCTGCGCCAACGTAGAGAAGCGGCGCTGCGCCAACGTAGAGAAGCGGCGCTGCGCCAACGTAGAGAAGCGGCGCTGCGCCAACGTAGAGAAGCGGCGCTGCGCCAACGTAGAGAAGCGGCGCTGCGCCAACGTAGAGAAGCGGCGCTGCGCCAACGTAGAGAAGCGGCGCTGCGCCAACGTAGAGAAGCGGCGCTGCGCCAACGTAGAGAAGCGGCGCTGCGCCAACGTAGAGAAGCGGCGCTGCGCCAACGTAGAGAAGCGGCGCTGCGCCAACGTAGAGAAGCGGCGCTGCGCCAACGTAGAGAAGCGGCGCTGCGCCAACGTAGAGAAGCGGCGCTGCGCCAACGTAGAGAAGCGGCGCTTAATTTAAACTTTCTGAGAAAAGTATATCTAAAACCTTGCAGGCTATCTATTTGAAACTAGTTTTTACCCGCGACTTCGTACTCGCATATTCTCCCGATACCGTATAACCGTAAAGGCTATTACTATTACTTATATATTGGTATCCTCATGAAAGTTGCCAACCAAAAAAAAAACCGGCTGATAAGTTCCAGAGATTAGCGCGTTCAAACAAATAGTAGCTTTATTATTAGTATAGATAGATATACGTATAGCAACAACGTAACACGAAAAGGAAAAAATGTTATGAAATAGAATAGTGAAGTCGTTTCCATGCACGCATACGGCCAGCTCAAACTGTAGCATGTTCAGTATTCGCTTAAAAGACATATTTTGACCATCTGGCGTCTGACACAAGCTTATCTAAAATCTTGCAGGGCGAGTATGACCACCTATTTAAAATAGCAACAGCATAACACGAACATGAAAAAAAAGTGAAATAAAACAGTGAAACCAGTGCATAATTTCATGTTTAAGAGAACATAAAAAGAAAACCGCTTGATACTGGAATTAATTTCATGGGTGTCTTATAGTAAGTTGAAATTTAATTTTAGCGACGAGAACAAAACTATGTAACAACGTTATCAAAGGTTGTCGTTGGTATTTAACAGCTTAAAGAAATTGTACATGGCTTAAAACAAAGCTGACAAGTTTAAAAAGCACAACTACAAACAGACGCTCTACATCATGCAACGCAGTTGCGTTAACGGAACGTACGGAAATAGAAATACTGCCCATCAATCTTATATGCAACATAATATGATATAATTTTAGTATAATTTCAATTGGTAGCGTATATTCTGTCTATTCATCCAACACTTCGTATCAAATAGCATACAAACGTTTTTTACCCTTGATTTTTTATTAAATTAATGAGGAGAGCGTATTAAAATTCATACGTCCATTCTTTTTTACATAATAATATTATAAACAAAAAGGTCATGTTTGTTTTACCACACAAAATTAGCAAGTATTCTCTCGATTAGAATTTCTCGAAAAAAAAAACACAAAAAGGAAAAATGTAAAAATAATTTAAGTATGCAAACAAGTTTTGTTTGCATACTTGTTTGGGTTTCTGGATTGTCACTGGTGCACACCCGATCAAGATTTGAGACGTTTTTGCTTTGTTTTTGTGCCGTTTCAACTGAAGCTGCTACCTCCAATGACATCGCATACGAAATATTAAAATTAAAATATTAATCAGGCAGTACAAGGGTCATCTCGATTATAATGTGTAGGTACGAGTCCTATTGCAGAGCATTGCAAAAGCCGTATTATAAATCATTATTCCTTGCAAAATTATTTTTGACCTTATTTGTCCCGATCAAAGATTTTCTTATTAAAGTTATTTGAAATTAATATCATTCTGATGTCAATTGAAAATTGCAAGCAGTTTGCATTTTGAAAGAAGTATTTAAAACTGTGGCCATATTTCAAGCAAGCTATTTCCTCGTAACTAAGAGAAGGAGCGATGTGAACAATACTCTGATCTTTAAAAAAAACATATCTATTAAAATAGGTATCGAAGAAGACAAGTCTTAGGAAAAGGAAAATTTAAGAAGTAGATGGGAAACTGGGACTGGGGAAGAGAATAATTTAAATTAATCCGGCTAACCTTCATAGAGAAGTTTAGAAAAACATCAATGCCACATCATTGCCACATCTAACCATCACCTTTTAAGCGCTATTTATGTGGAGACGCTCCTTAGACTATTATTTAGTTGAAATCACATTTAGTTTCTTAAGTGAAGCTAGTTTACTCCTAAGGTTCCATACATTATTTATTAACCGTGCTTAAGTACATATTTCTGCGTCCAACTCTTTTATCTGTCGATCTTCATTTCATAAAAAATTTATCATGTAATTTTTTTACGATTTTTTATTTTACTTTTCGATGTATTTTTTATTTATAGACAAAATTATACGTGATATGTGGCGAAATACAGTGTTCTTCTTTACTTATTTAACTAATAAGTGCTGTGGATAAGATTTAGACACAAGCAAACAACCAAGTATACGAGCTTCTACTTAGTCGATCGTACCTTCTCCAATAAAATCCAAAGATTGTCCCCAATTTTTTAGGAAATAATTCTTTCTTACGAAATGGAAAATCAAATATGATGGCAATTCTTACGTTTGTGAACTTTTTGCTAGCATTGACTTATGTAAGGAGGCCAGTGATATTACCGATGCTTATCTCATAAAACGTTTCCATGAGGTGTTAACTGGAATCGCCCTACAGTTATTAAATTTTGACTTGTCTTCCGGACTTATCTTGAGGTCAAGCTGGCTTTCAAATTAACCTTCGGATCTGCTGACTTTGAATTTAAGACAGAACAAGAGGTCCGTAACCTGAAACAGAGAACCGATCAATCGATCAAGGATTTTGGGATACGAGTGTCCCATTTAAACGACAAACTTCGAAAACCAATTGATGAACTTGATCTAATTGAAATCATTTCTCATAACATGCTACCAAAATATTCCCCATTCGAAAATTTAATGATATCCTCTTACTCATGACAGCGATGCCGATAGTTTTTTTTCAAAAACTTACGAAAACGGTTTCCACTTTAAAAACCACTTCTCAATCAAATCAAACATCCATAATCCACTTCTCAAAAACAAATCCAACACTTTCCAAAACAACCCCAGATTAAAACGGTATCAAAACCTTGATAAACACAGACAATGCCAAAGTTGTAGTCAAACTCGTCTTAAGTGGAACAATACCGGTACCGGCAGGATTTTGAAGGGAGGAAAAGACGCTACGAAATAGTGATGATATTTTCTGGATACTGAAGAACTTGAATCCTGAGGAGATTCAACTACCTCCGGTTTTGTTTGACCATGTAGATGTGACCAGAGTTTTGAAAGACATAGTAAAAATGCAAGGTGATATAGATCGTATTGTTAACGAATATGCAACGGTGAAACAGGTGATGGAGGTAGGTGATGGAGGTAGGTGCTGAAGTGGATTTAAGAAGACGTCGATTGTTAACAACTTCTCACGAAATGTTAAAGGCAAAAGGAGCGCCTGCTTACTACCTACTGCAGCATTGTGAACCCTGCTATATTACATAAAAAAGTAAATCCTTCTTGCAAGAATTTTTATCTACCTTTGTCGAATAGAAGTTTCTTCTTAAGTTTTTTGAAATTTGGAAGGTTACGGTGTCAAACAAAATATTGAGAAAAAAATGAACACTTCTTCTGTGGAACTCGTGTCAGAGACACATATTTGTGCCGCAATTTTAATTTTTTTTTGGTGTTAAAATAATTTTAAATTCAGTGAATCCTATAGATCGTCGGTACGTTTTTATGTCGAGCTGAACTGCTTGTTTAAAAACATCGCTCGGAGAACCGGTACGTAATAAGCTTTACTTTCCCTATATAAAAAATCTGCTGGAGAGCTATGGTTTTCTTACTCGATTTTTCATCACTATAGATTGTGGGAGAGTCGGTTCTGCCCTTATTTCCTGACCCGCCATACTTGAGGGAGCCGCTGTACCGCGCCGCCAGGCCGAGTGCTGCCATCAACAGCAGGCAAGCCAAGCCACTGATATCAGGCGCGACAGAGCTCTGACACCTCGTCGCACAGGAATTAAGTTATTCATTTAGCATTAATATTTTTCTTTACGCAATTTGTTCCAAAATTGTACCTACGGTTTTTTTTATAGTTTTAGTACAATAAGTGGTTTTATAACACATTTGTCTATAGAGAGCTGAAGTCGCATCTTTAAGCGCATAATTGAAATGGAGACGCTCTCTAGGCTTATGTCGTTGCAACTTCATTAGTTTCTTGAGTAAAAGCTTGGTTACTCCCTAAATTTCTACACGTTTAAAATTTGTGCCTAACTTGTTTTTCGATTATCCTAATAAGTATTTTTCAATTTGCACGTAACCGCAGAGGAAGTTTTTTCAAAATACTTTTATCTTTTTTTATACGTTTTCGATGTTTTCTACAAAACTACACGTATTGAATGTGGCTGATTGATTTTTTTATATTACGCAACAAAAATGCTACACTACCTAGCTTTGAGCATGACAGTGGGCTTATGGGTTTTTCTCCGATATGTAGTGGTAACAAAACAGTGAAACGATCTTCGGAGTCATCATCGCTGAAAAAGCAGCCATCATTTTTTTCTGATCAGGGTAGTGCCATAAAAACTGCGCGTATGTAACGGACGGATCTATGTTGTCACCGCAGAGTAGCGAGAAAATGAGCATTTGCATATCACGGGCAGTAGTGAGTCATGAACTGTACACCGGTCGCGGCTGTCGATGTGCTACACACAGTCCGAGCAGATGATCAACAGAAAAATAAAAGTTTTGCGGGTGTTCTTAAGAGTGGAGAAGTAAAAACAAGAATCGACTGAAGAGTGGAAGCTTGTACAGAGGAGGCAATTGAGAAATCGTTTTTTGGGCAACACAGGAACAGCAATTGTGAACTCCAATACTAATTTTAAGGCAGCTGACATTAAGACTCCGATTATATTTTTGAGCACTTTTTTTAAATGGAGACGCTCTTTAGGCTGTCATTTATGTTGTTTTAACTACATTTAGGTTCTGTAGTAAAGCTTGGTTACTCCAAAATTTTTAAATGGTTAATATTTGTGCCTTCGTTATTTCGATAATCGCACTTGGTTTAAGAGAATTTACTATGTAATTTTTTTATTTTTTTTACAAAAAAAATTATACCTACGTATTTAATGCGGCAAATGTTTTTTTTTTTTATTTACGCTACAATGGGCATACAGCGCGCTGCGTGTCCAATACAACAACGCGTTCAAGAATAAGTGAACTAAGTGGAAATACCTAAATTAAGTTCTTCGAATAGACCAAAAAGCAGGTAATATTAAATATACTTATCAACGCGAACTTGTGTTGTGTAAAATTAATTTATGAATAATACAGTGTTTGCTCTAAATCATTCAAATTTCACATAGCAAAACTACAAATATAAAGTCTTGATTATATTACTCAAATTTCAAAAGCAGGTTATCTAATGTTGACTTAATTGCTTAATAAACTAAACTCAAAGCGACGTTAAGACTACCCAAGTCTTAATTGATGTCTGAATATTAAGGCATTCAAACAAAGATAAGCCGTCGGCTATGTTACGCCATAAAAATTACTAAATATTTTTAAAATAAAAAAAAACTGTCACAAAACAATTTCCCGAAGCAAATCGGTAGCAGTAGTTTATTCAAAGTTTTTAAGAAAGGCTTCAAACAACACCCAAGCCAAGTAACTCGAACAATAACTTCTTGTCACACCAAAGCCTGACCGAACAAGAAAAGAAAAGCTAAGCCCTTAGTCTTTTGGAATCGCTGTACAAAAACAAACAGACACTGCAGTTTCTTATAGAGAGGTGAAAACAAAAGTAGTCGCATTGTTTGTTGAGACAAAACGCAGAGGTCACGCCACTAGTAACAGACAAAAGCATTGTCCTAAATAACAGACGGCTTATTTTACCCGCAAAATACATTTTTTGTCAAAAACGCATTTTAAATGTAAACGATTGAGATTTGAGCTTCGACTGGAGTTTTTGAGTAATTGGATTTGTTCATCTGCAATTCATTAGATATGCAAAGAATAATATCAAGTATGAAAATTAAAAAAAGAAATAACTTCTATGCAATCAACGTTGAAGTTAAAAAGACATTTTCGAAATTGATTGAAAAATGAGGGAAAATTCTCCCAATGTTTGGAGGAGTTTTCCCTCATTTTTACGGCACGTTCGCATTTTTGTGTATCAATAAACAATTTGTGGTAGTTTCTTTTAGGATTCAAGTCTTATTATCCTTCAATATATTACGATGTTGAAACAGTTATTTTGCGCACAGTAACATTAGGTGTTTGGGACACATGCTGGCACAAAGCTCGAGGGTTTCTCTTACATCACTGCAAAAGAAGAAGACACAGAATGGATAGGAACTATAAGTCCATTCATGAGTTTTTTCTCTAGATTCCCCTTAAGATGGCCGAATTGCATATGAACTTCCCCGTACGTGCAGACGGAGTTACATTGGTAGTTTTTCCTGTATCGAAGTATGGACTGAACGGGGCTCATCACGTACTGCTGAAGGGAGATACTTTTCCGCCTAAAAAGAGGTTAAGCATGGTCCGGAGCTTGGAGCCCACAACATCATTTCTTTGTATGCTGCGTTCAAGCGAATAATATAGAAACAAGCACAGGAGCCGTACGTGTGCTTCTTGCAAGTATCTTTTTCTACCTTTGTTGTTCAGAATGTTTTTTTCTTGTAAGTTTTGAAATTTGGAAGTTTTCGGTGTCAAACGAAAAATTGGAAAAAGCGAGTCAATTCTCAGTAGATCATTGGAGGTGCAGCCTATTTTTGCGCAATAATTTAAAATTTATTGGTGAAATTAGTTAAAGTCAGTGAGTCGATCCCACTCACAAGTTTATTTCGGTCCGAGTTCCTGGCTCACGAACCGGTGACCCCTTGAAGAACCGATTGTTGGAGAATCAGTTCTCCCCCTTACTTCCAAGAGCTGAGGTTAGCCGCTGAACCGTGCCGCCAGTCCGAATACCACTGTTCATCCACAGTCCGCTTTAGCCCGCTGTAGGCGGCGGCGCTGTATTAGGAAGAGCCAGAAACTCCGTCGCAAAGCATCGCAAGAAATTTACAGATATTTTTGAGCATTTTTTATTTTTCACGCAATTGAGCGGTCCGTAATTGTTCGCGTTTCTTTTTAAATGTAACGTCGTGTGTAGCTACGTATTGCAGCATTGTGAACCCTGCTTACTTTGGCAAAAAGTAAATCCTTCTTGCAAGAATTTTTATCTACCTTTGTTGAATAGAATGTTTTACTTCTTAAAAGTTTTTTGAAATGTTGACGGTAGGTGTGCAATTTTTTCTGACATTACGGTGTCAAACAAAATATTGAGAAAAAATTGAGCACTTCTTCTGTGGAACTCATGCCGGAGATACATAATATTTGAGCCGCAATTTTAAATTTTTGGTTGGTGTTAAAATAATTTTAAATAAGTTAGATTCAGTGAGTCCTATCGATCGTCGGTATGTATTCTTCGTTTTGTACTTTCTTTGGTTTGTTCTACAATATTTATCCAATTGGTTTATTCCCTGACCCGCCACACTTAAGAGAGCCGCTGTGCCGCGCCGCCAAACCGAGTGCTGCCATCATCAGGCAAGGCAAGCCAAGCCACTGTCATCAGGCGAGGCAAGCCAAGCCACTGTCATCAGGCGAGGCAAGCCAAGCCACTGTCATCAGGCGAGGCAAGCCAAGCCACTGTCATCAGGCGAGGCAAGCCAAGCCACTGTCATCAGGCGAGGCAAGCCAAGCCACTGTCATCAGGCGAGGCAAGCCAAGCCACTGTCATCAGGCGAGGCAAGCCAAGCCACTGTCATCAGGCGAGGCAAGCCAAGCCACTGTCATCAGGCGAGGCAAGCCAAGCCACTGTCATCAGGCGAGGCAAGCCAAGCCACTGTCATCAGGCGAGGCAAGCCAAGCCACTGTCATCAGGCGAGGCAAGCCAAGCCACTGTCATCAGGCGAGGCAAGCCAAGCCACTGTCATCAGGCGAGGCAAGCCAAGCCACTGTCATCAGGCGAGGCAAGCCAAGCCACTGTCATCAGGCGAGGCAAGCCAAGCCACTGTCATCAGGCGAGGCAAGCCAAGCCACTGTCATCAGGCGAGGCAAGCCAAGCCACTGTCATCAGGCGAGGCAAGCCAAGCCACTGTCATCAGGCGAGGCAAGCCAAGCCACTGTCATCAGGCGAGGCAAGCCAAGCCACTGTCATCAGGCGAGGCAAGCCAAGCCACTGTCATCAGGCGAGGCAAGCCAAGCCACTGTCATCAGGCGAGGCAAGCCAAGCCACTGTCATCAGGCGAGGCAAGCCAAGCCACTGTCATCAGGCGAGGCAAGCCAAGCCACTGTCATCAGGCGAGGCAAGCCAAGCCACTGTCATCAGGCGAGGCAAGCCAAGCCACTGTCATCAGGCGAGGCAAGCCAAGCCACTGTCATCAGGCGAGGCAAGCCAAGCCACTGTCATCAGGCGAGGCAAGCCAAGCCACTGTCATCAGGCGAGGCAAGCCAAGCCACTGTCATCAGGCGAGGCAAGCCAAGCCACTGTCATCAGGCGAGGCAAGCCAAGCCACTGTCATCAGGCGAGGCAAGCCAAGCCACTGTCATCAGGCGAGGCAAGCCAAGCCACTGTCATCAGGCGAGGCAAGCCAAGCCACTGTCATCAGGCGAGGCAAGCCAAGCCACTGTCATCAGGCGAGGCAAGCCAAGCCACTGTCATCAGGCGAGGCAAGCCAAGCCACTGTCATCAGGCGAGGCAAGCCAAGCCACTGTCATCAGGCGAGGCAAGCCAAGCCACTGTCATCAGGCGCGACAGAGCTCTGACACCTCGTCACACAGGAATTAATTCAGTTATTCATTTAGCATTAATATTTTTCTTTACGCAATTTGTTCCAAAATTGTACCTACAGTTTTTTTTTAGTTTTAGTACAATAAGTGGTTTTATTACACATTTGTCTATAGGGAGCTGAAGTCGCATCTTTTAAGCGCCTAATTGATATGGAGACGCTCTCTAGGCTTGTGCCGTCCCTAAATTTCTACGCGGTTAAAATTTGTACTTAAGTTGTTTTTTTTTCAATTTGCACTGTAACCACAGAGGAAATTTTACGTGATTTTCAACATTTTTTTTAATACGTTTTCGGTGTTTCTACAAAATTATACGTTTTGAAAGTGGCTGATTGTTCTTTTTTTATTTTACGCAACAAAAATGCTACGGTATGTATGTAATGTTTTTTAGGAAATTTTTAAACATATTTGTGTCTAGGGAGCTGCGAAAACCTCGTCAGTGTCGCATCTTTTAAGCACTTTTTTTAAATGGAGACGCACTTTTTTTAAATGGAGACGCACTTTTTTTAAATGGAGACGCACTTTTTTTAAATGGAGACGCACTTTTTTTAAATGGAGACGCACTTTTTTTAAATGGAGACGCACTTTTTTTAAATGGAGACGCACTTTTTTTAAATGGAGACGCACTTTTTTTAAATGGAGACGTACCTTTTTTAAATGGAGACGTACCTTTTTTAAATGGAGACGCACCTTTTTTAAACGGAGACGCTCTTTGGACCGATATGTCGTTGCAACTACATTTGGGTTTGTGCCTAAGTTATTTCGATAATCCTCGTTATTTTGTTAAATCCGCACTTGGTTGCAGAGATTTTTTAATGATTTTTATAACAGAATGTTAGACTTTTTTAAATCATTTTCGGTGTTTTATTATAAACTAAATTATACGTATTCAATGTGGCGAATGTTTTCTTTTATTCACGCTACAATAGCTATGTTCTGGGCTCTGCTTGAATTGCGGGTCTCATTTTGCCCGTAATCCAACATTGGAGCGGTATTACTGAAGTCGGTGTCAAAAAACGAAAAAACAACCAAAAACACCGACTGCCGAAATTAAAGTTATTTTATACTTTGTAGTGTTTTTCATATGGAAGTAGGTTTTTTTTTTGTAAAAAAGTTTTTTTGATATTTTCGATGTATTTTTTTTATAATCAAAATTAAACGTATTCATGTAGTGAAATCCGTTGTTTTCATTCATGCATATTTAAGCGAAATGTTGAGCAAACGCTTGAATACTTGGATATTAGTAAAAATTTTTGGATGTCTTTTAGACAGCTGACATTGGAAATAGATTTAATTTTTCTGATGCCCTTTAGACAGCGTACATTTGAAATAGATTACATTTTTTGGAGGTCCTTTAGACAGCTGACATTTGAAATAGATTTAATTTTTTGGATGTCCTTTAGACCGCTGATATTTTTTTTAGCGGCAAACAAAACTATGACACACTAAAAAAGGTTGTTATTTAACGGCTAGAAGACAAGGATTAACAAAAAATTGAAAATTAAAAAAAAGCTTCAATTGCAACAGACACTCAGCATCATCCAATGCAGTGAGGGAAGGAACGGGGATAAAATACTACGAGTACATACCTCTCTTACTTTCTTGAAAACCACGCAACATCACAGACATAATATAATTATTAAAAATATGAGCTTTTTACAATTTTAGTACAATAGCATAGTATATTCTATCTATTCATTCACCCGAAATCCCATTAGTATCAAATAGGACACAAAAATTTTTTACTCTGTTGATTTTTTAGTAAATTAACAAGGAGCGTATTGAAATTCACAAGTCTGTTTTTTTTTCCATAATATAGTATGGAATTTACTCCAAAGAAATTTCTTGAAATGTTTTCAATAATAAACAAAAAGGTCGTTTGTTTTAGCGCAAAAAATAAGCAATCTTTGTTGATTTAAAATTCTCGAAGAAAAGTAGTCACAGGAAAAACATAAAAATAATTTAAGTATGCTTGGTTTCTGGATCATCAGAATAGTTTTGAACTGTTAACCCCATTCACGTGGAGAGCAGAAACAAGTCGTCTTGAAACCTTAATTTTGTTAATTTTGAAACGGTTTTCAAAAACCGATGTTATGCCCGCTTTAAAATGAAGTGTTGCTATATTTACAGTGCTTCTAAAGGCGTATATCTTCTGCCAACAGGTTCTCTCAGCGAAAGTAATCATTAAAAAAGTGTCAACATCAAGGGTACGAAGACTCAAAGGAGGTGCGATCGCAATAAGGGAACAATAACGCATCGAACGACACACTGCCTTTCCCCAGGAAATTGGAAAACGTGGGGCGCTTACCTCCTGTTTATATAGCACACCAAGATTTGGGACGTTTTTGCTTTGTTTCTGTATCGATTCAACTATAAAATGGCGCCCGATCCAAAAGAAAGTACTTTAATTCATCCTAATAAATAATTTGACTCCGAAATTGTTTTTTTTTTGCAATTAGTTGGTTGTTCTTTTCATACAATCGATTATTCATTGTTTTATCCCTATTGTCTGTTCTAGATTCCTGATTATATCGAAGACATCCAGAAGTTTAATATCTGGATCTTTATAGTCTCGAATGTTCCATTTGGAGATTCGTCAACAAAATCTTCATTTTTCATTTTTCAATTTTCAAATGGACGTTTCTGCTTATAACAATTTATTGAATGAGTTAATTTTCACACCCAACTAGGGTTATCACACCTTTCCAGGGTTGCTTACCATTTTGCTGGAAACGGGGTATTGCAGCGTTATACGCTACAAGACTTTTTGTCGTAACCTTTAATTTGAGTTTTCAGTCTGGTGAGTATATTGGATTGATTTTTTCAAAAAAAAATTAAAGTTTAGAAAGAAGAAGTTCGGATTCTGACAGGATTTTTAACTAGATTTTTTGTCAGTATTTAAAGAAAGGTTTGTCAGTATGAAACAAGGTTTGTCAGTATGAAACAAGGTTTGTCAGTATGAAACAAGGTTTGTCAGTATGAAACAAGGTTTGTCAGTATGAAACAAGGTTTGTCAGTATGAAACAAGGTTTGTCAGTATGAAACAAGGTTTGTCAGTATGAAACAAGGTTTGTCAGTATGAAGGAAGGTTTGTGTCAGAAGACGTTTTAATGAAATTCATTTAGCAAAAAAAAACCTCAAAAGTATGGAGTAATAATACCGTAAAAACCTGTGTTAACCAGTATTGTATTTGGATGCTAGTAGTAGTGTAAGTTACTTTGTGATTTTTAATTTGTGAATTTCTAAGATTTTCCTTAATGTTTTTGTACCTATGCATAGGTTTTATCTTGTGGATTTTTGTGTTACCAACATTTTTAATACAGAAATAATCATTATTTGATGACTTTTACTAGTTCAAAGTTACCCCATATGACAAAAATGTCAATATCTATTTTTCCCGTTGGCAGATTTTGATTTTTTAAATTTTAATGGTATTATAATTGGGGTTGCTTTGTAGTTACGCAATAAAATATACCCCATGGTGTATCAAAATTAACCCCATCCTACGTATAACTTTGATCAGTTTTTATTTTTTTTTCTCAAAATCAAGCCACAATTTTTTCACGTATTATTGCAGGAACCGAGAGTAATAAAAAAACCGATTACTAGACTTTTTTTGTATTTTTTACAATCACAAATTAAAAGATATGGTCCTTCAAAGTTCAATTTTGATCAAAGTAATCCCGGTTTACGTTACCTTCTGTTTGAAAACCCGGGAAAATAACTTCGCAAGAAAAATAAGACTGCAACACATAATTTACCCTGCATTTTGTAAATGTTTTTACTTTTTCATCTTGATATCATGAATGTGATATCATGAATGTGATATCATGAATGTGATATCATGAATGTGATATCATGAACGTGATATCATGAATGTGATATCATGAATGTGATATCAAGATATTACTGCCCTTGCAAACCTCACAATCGCTGATTTATAGTGACCATCTATATTTAACATGAAGCTAGAGAACCGCTTACAAGTATTCCAAAATTTAATTTTCCATTACAGACAACGTATTCGCACCGACTGACTACTGAAGAACGAAAGAAGAATTGGATGTTTCCACAAGGCTCACCAAAAATGGCCAAAAAACATGAAAAAAAAACGCTGAAGAATAAACGTTTTAGACTTAATCAAAAGGCCTCTCAAATCTCGTGTCCGCTGCTAAACATAGCCTAATGTACAAACGATGTCATTTATATACATTAAGGTACCAATAAATGCCTCCATTTTAATTTCTAGATGCCTTGAGTTCTTTTTATTGGGCTTTCTAAGAGTGATAGGATTAAGTTTGGGGTCAATTAATGCGGATAATGGCCTCTTAGGAATCGAGGTCGCCCTGGTATTCAAGGTTTAATGACGTCTAGGATTTTTATCTGCTCATATTGACGTATTTTGTATGGACATTCTCCAAAATCTAACACGAAATGAAGAGCCATTTGATTACGCGATTTCTAATTTATTCAGAGATTGATTTAAAAAAAAACAATTTTCAGGAATAGAGACTAAATAAATCAAACACTTTGTTCGTGTCCAGAAGTAAAGAATTAAAAGAAACTAATGATCCCTGACCTGACTGAATAAAGGCAAACAATATAACGACGTAATAAGTGTCATTGGCAAAATAACGAAGAAAACAGCTGTAACCAATAAATAAAATGATAATCCGTGTTTATTTTTTTTTTTAAATTAAAATTGCCTTACCAATTAAAATAATTATGGAACAAATGATAAAATCACAATTTCACTCACCACTTATGGGTGAAATTATGATTTTATGTGTGGATTATATGTGGTGAAACACAGGGAGAGATTTTCAGGAATGTGAAGACTAATCAAACAGTTTGTTCGTAAAAAAATAAATGGAAACTAGTGATCCCAAATTATAAGACTTGGAAGTTTGATTTTTTCACTGCTTCAAGGGGTAGCAGACTTGAGTTTTTATATTAATTTCAGCTTGATCCCTCCACGCGTTCCTGAGAAAAAGAAAAGGGTTCCGTTTTTGCCAACTGAGCTTCGGAAGCCTTGTGGTATTCTCAATTTTCTGATTGTAATGTGAAGAAGAGCATAGTTTCAATCACCTCCAACGCAGTTGGCAGTGATTTTGTCCGTCGAAAGATGACACTTCCTGTCCTCGAGACGAAATCTTTCCATCAACTTGGCAAGAAGCCAAAATCACTCCCTTACCCAAAAGGGCGAATCCTACATCCTTTTCCAAATACCGTCTTATTTCTATTTTGCCCTTCCTCTTCGAAGTCCTCGAACGTCTTGTCCACAATCAGCTTTGAAATAATTGTCGTTGAGTTATTTTCAATCCGGATTTCGTCCAATGACATACGGTTGGGCATGCAACGAGGAAATCTGACGGTTCTTTGCTTACTAGATTTCAGTAATTCCTCGCAATATTATCGATTTCGAATTCCTGCTTGGCATACTACCCTAATATGGTATTATTGGATTTATTTTAAATATAAGTTTAGCTATTTAAAGCTTCCTCTCTCCTACATATATTTGTTTTTTGATGTGCCCGACAGGGTACATAATGATCACAATTTCTTTTTTAAATTTACCACCTAAGTACACATTGCGGAATGCAAATAAAGTATTAAGTATACTTCGCTCGTTTAACTTATCTTCAGCGGCCATTGACTGAAATCAAGGATTTGGACACAATTTGTAAGTAGAGCGAGACCAATGGGCTTCAGATTAACCAGTCAAAGACTGACCTAGGTCTTAGTAGGCAGCTCTGGGATGATTCCAAAAGTAAATTGGTCACAACTTCCCCAGGTTAAATTTAACGGAACTACAATTCCTATAAGTGAGAAGGTTAACAAGCTTGGGGTTTGGATCGATAAACATCTAGACTTGAGAAATCATCATCTCAAGTCTTGGGGTCCACAGTTTCAGGACGTAAGTCGCAAAATTTTTGCATCTACCAGGACCCTTAGACGATTGCGGATCTTCTTTCCCACTGCCACTAAAACTGCGCTTGCACAGTCCCTTCTGCTTCCCATCCTCGACTATGCTGACGTCAGTTATCTCGATCTTACTCAGGCACAACTAGATAAAATTGAGCGTCTTCAAAACCTTTGCATAAGATTTATATTTGGCCTGCGCAAATATGATCATATTTCGCACAAAGCTCAAGAGGCTTCCCTGTTCAATCTTACTTCTCCTCTTCTCTTCTTTGTCGTCTTACTTTTGGTGTACAATAAAGAGCTAAAGAGCTTGCAATATTAGCAGTGATGGTATCTTTGTTTGTTGACATGTGTTTCAATTAGTGACTAACTACTATGGACGAAATAATTATTTAGTGCTGCCAGTAATTCCTCAGTTTAAGTAAATATATCGATAAAATTTAAAATGTCCGTCATATTCATATAATTTAAAGCGATCTTTTTAAAAGCAACCTTCAAACGGATTTAACAGGGAAAAGAAAATTTAAAATTCAAGTTTACATTGTGGTTTTGTAAAATGTATATATGTATGTTTTGTATAAAGAGTTGCGGTAAATAAATAATAAGAATAAAATAGGAGAACGAAATCTGTCGATTTTGCTGTTTTTTTAATTATACTGCTTTTCTGTTATACTGCTTTTCTGTTATACTGCTTTTCGGTTATACTGCTTTTCGGTTATACTGCTTTTCGGTTATACTGCTTTTCGGTTATACTGCTTTTCGGTTATACTGCTTTTCGGTTATACTGCTTTTCGGTTATACTTAACAATTTGACATGTTCAAGTAGGTATTACAACTCGTAACAGTTGATACTAAATCGCATCGAATTCAAATATCATTTTGCAGCTGCTTAAAGAGTCGCTTTCAAGAGCGAACTTCCACCACAGGTGTATTGCTGTTTCCACCACAGGTGTATTGCTGTTGCCACCTCAGTTTGTTTCTAATTCCCTGAAAATCGAATTCCTGCAGTCAACAATAGGAACACATTGAATATTTCATACTTCGATAAATCGGTAAATTTATTCCTTAGGGCACTTTTCAAGGTTTATTTTTTCTCAAAGTGAATGTTGGAAGAATCGTAGAAAACAGAACGCAAAGAAATTGTTTGATGAAGAAAGCAAAAATTTTAGATTTCAAAGGAAATTATGCACTGACTTAGAAGTTCATTTGGATTAGACATACAATAGTTTCTTTTATGTAGTTTCAAAGAAGAATCAAGTTATGATTTGTGTACAGTTTGCTAAAAGAACAGAACTGACTATGAAACTGTGTGGGAAAAAGTTTTTCCTTAAACAGTATACACATCAATAATTTAAAACAGTGTCACGTATAAAACAGAACAAAAGCAGATGTCATGAAAATAATGAGAGTACACTAAGTAGATATCGCATATTCACAATAACGCTGACGCTCGCGTCCGCCATTGTACGAAATGCCTGGTGACAGCCGACTCTGTATTATTAATTGTCTAATTTATAACCCGTAACCGGTTGCGGGTTAATGTATCGACATATATGTATAGACAGCGGATGTACGGATGTGGCATCCGATCTGTGATTTGATAAAATAATAATTTGGTCGAGCAAACAGGTCATGGAAAATTACTATTTAGTTTCAACTGCTAACCTCCTTGAGATTTTAATGCTAAGGGCAATTTGCAAGTCAGTTAAAGAAATTACTAGTGCAGTGCAGAAGATAACTTGCGAATTTAATATTGGACTTAACGGAGGGTCCCTGAAACTTCAAGATTCCTTATAACGGCAAATCAATCTGACGAGCCCTTTCCAACTATGTTCTATCTTCAAATGAACCTTGAAGCTCGCCCCCCATGTGGCTGTCACTTAGTGACGAGCTTCCTGACAACAATAACAATAGCTAAAGTAACCCTAAAACTTCAAGCTTCTTTATAACGGCAAATCAATCTGACGAGCCCTTTCCAGCTAATGTTCTACATATCTTCAAATGAACCTTGAAGATCACCCCCCCATATGGATGTCACTTAGTGACGACCTCCTGACAATAATAACAATAACTAAATAGCATAAGTACTACGCAGTTTCAAGATACACATAAAATGAATTAATACAACTGTAACTGCTACTATCCTAAAATCGTTTAATTTCATCAGCCCATCCACATTACTGCCGTGTCACCGGCGTGATGTATGGCACAACGAGGGTTACGTTTTCATGTATCGCTCTCACTTTTACTCAATGGATTAAGCATAACTTGGGACAATGTGTAAGGGCAACGTTCGATTTACGTTGAAAATGTATCGGGTAAAGGAAATAGTGCATGAAGGAAAGTTGGAATATGTAAAAAACGGGAATGTATTTTGGGAAGAATACCTATTACATCTCATGAAGAGTGAGCGCACTTGTAATAATCTGCATGCCGGAATAAGGTGGCTCGATTCCTAGAAATCCACCGAAACATTCATGGGAATGAAAACATACAGAAATACCATAAGACGAAAAAATATACATTTCTTACTTACGCATATTTGACTGTGTCAAAATGACAAGATACTGAAAAATCTTTTCTGTTTAAAGAATACAACTTAGCTTTTATATATGTTACAAAATTAATTTGCAGGAAGATGCGTTTGTTACGGCAATTATGTTTTTAAGAAAATTGAATTTTTTTATTTAAACCAATGACATCGCAGCTTTGTTTTCATTTATTGGCGAGTTGTCGGGTAAGTGAGACAACAATGTTGACCGAAATCATAGGTGATTGTCTAGCAAGTCTAGCAAGTCTTACAAAAATGGAGGACACAGAGGGTCATTGTCAATTCTAGTACCTATTTTTCAGGAGCATTCGCATGGCAGCCCCACAAAATGTTAAAAACACCCAAGTTCCCTACATTTGGGCAAGTTTTTTTCACATTGATTGCCGCTGAGATGATATTGCAACTTTGAACGCTTAAGTACGATAATTGAGCAAAGAGGACGGGGCCCGCTAGGGCCAGAGCCTGCCAGGGTTGCGAAATTTGTTCGAAAGAGTCACCGCGGCCCTGGAAAGCAAAGGGCTTTAGAAGGAACACGGATGGGTTTTAGTCAGTAAGAGTCTGACACGCCCTTCCGCTCCACCCAGAGCGGAAGAAGTCATTTTGATGATTTCCCATCCTTAAAAAAAAAAAAAAAAAGTACGATAATTGGCCTTCAGGCTAGAAACAATACACACTTAACAGAACTAGCTAAGAAAAAAGTATGCAGTATCTACAAAAAGCTCGTTAGGACATGACAAGTGAATCGTATTTGATTATTGAAAAAAAATTGTGAGTTACTTGAGATTTGTTGGCTTGATTTGACCTAAAACAACTGGTTATTTTTCCTGAGGCCTAGTCCCTCTGCACAACGCGTGCTCATACGGAGGTGACTCGCGTATTCCTGTACTATGAGTCGCATGTGTCCAGGAAAATACGGTATAAAACGGTATAAAACTATATTTTTATTTATTTAATTTTAACGAGCTCCTCGATCCTTTATTAATTTTATCCAAGAAGATATCCTTTAATTTTTTTTTCTCGATTCTATTTTATTTCTCGATTTCCGTCATATTTGTTATTGTATTCAGATTTAGTAAGTTTTTTTTTTAATTTGGTTAACCAGGTACATAGTGTAATGATTTTTTTATTTCGACACCTTGATTTAGGTACACCCTGTAAGTTAATCCACCATTATTTCATTTATCTAGAGGTCGAACCTCTTTACTCGAAAGATATTAAACCTCCATGGGTAATAACATTGCAACAATGATTTTAAAGGTCTTGATTTAGGTACACCCTGTAAGTTAATCCGCCATTCTTTCATTTATCTAGAGGTCGAACCTCTTTACTCGAAAGATATTAAACCTCCATGGGTAATAACATTGCAACAATGATTTTAAAGGTACTAAGCGTTGTTATTAATCAATCAATCAATCTTTCCATGAAAAATCAGGAATCAATTCTTGGAAAAAACTGTACAAATAGATGAATCTAGGCTAGACTAAAGAATAATTTCCAATCACACCCGTCAGTTAAATCCGGATAAACTACTACATCCGGCACTGATTAAGCCGCTGTTATTCATTTCCGATTTTTCCTTGTCGGGATATTCACGAATGCAAAATTTCAGTGCCAAAGTTTCAAAATGGTTTTTAATATTTCGTGAACGGGGAGCGATTTTTCATTCGTTCGTTAATTAAAGTCTGTGTTTTAATTGAATGTTGAGTTTACATTTTAAACTCAATTCTTTCGACTTCAAGTATACTTTTATGAGATTAAGCAGTAGTAACAAATATCGGGGCTGTTAATTTGGTATTATTTGTTTTTTATTTTTCATTTTCGTCCTTTTCGAGCCGATTGCGAGGAAACTAATATTGAACTCCCAATTTTATTTCCTATTCACGATGATAACCAAAACTTTGTAATCTATATAGCTGCGAAAGGTAAAAAACATTATTTATAGACCCGAGATAAAAGTTTTTAACATGGATATACTATTTATTTACTTAGCCGACTTTGAAAATGAAGTATACCTTTCAAATATTGGAAGCGGGGGTCAATGATGGGTCGTATTTTAGATTTTAATCGATGCCTTTTACGATTGTGCGAGTATAAAATACCTAATTGACTTTTAGGTGCTGACATGTATGAAGTGAGTAAATTGGCTGCGCATAAAGGATATGTTTTGGGTGCATTTTTGATGGAAAACAATTAATACTCCCATGATAAATTTTTGCTTAAGATTTAGACGCGAATAATAAGGTATTAAGGGCAACAAATTCACACAAATAGATAAAGTTAGGTATCAGTCAAGTCTAATTCAAAACTTATACAAATATGTATGTACTTGTTGCATTGCTTATACAAATAAACATATGTTTTAGTGTCCTTATAATTTCTTTTGAAAATATTTTCCAACATAAGTAACGCATGTTAGTTTCCAGTAGGTATGTATAAGACTGCTATCAGGTTCTTAAATTGAAATGATGAAAAGCCATGTTGAAATCCGAATCACTGATGGATACTTATTGTGCAAAAGGAATAGTGTATAACACGGCTTGTGTAGGTCCAACTCTCTCCCACACCAAAATAGAAGAAATAATAATAATCTGTGGTCCGGCTGTCAAACTCACTGACACAATAAAATTATATTCATATTTTTTACATTAATTTAAATACAAAAACAGCTCAAAATGTTCATATTACTGGACACAACAAGGAAAAAAAAAATACAAACATTAGCACATACATTTTATTGATACCTACTTGAAAAACAATGAATCTGTCATACTTATGAAATGCTGACAAGAAGCCGGGCACGAGCACAAACCGCACAACCAACATCTTCGGGTTCGTCGCTCAGCTCCGCCTCGCAGCCGCCGGGACCTGCGCCAGCCGTGAGTCCAGAGATTCCGGTCGCTGCAGTTGCGTCGAGCTCGAGCGACGAATACTTCTCGCCGTCGACGACACCACCACCTGCGCGTCGGCGCGGACGAGGCCGACCTCCGACCAGCTTAGGACCTCGAGGCCCACCGGCCTCTGACAGGGTCCCCGCTATCGGTGGAAGTGTGCAGCGCATGCGATGGACGCAAACGATCAATGAAAACGTCATGCGCTCATACTATGGGGCTACAGAGGGGGGAACTAACTTGACTGCGTACCGTGGTCGGATGCTCTCTCTGTTTCAGGTGCTTGAGCCAGCTGTTAACGTATCAGCCCAACGACTATCGGATCAGGTGCGGGTCATCCTGCGTAACCGTATGTTAGATGACGCCGTACTTGATAGACTGCGTCTGGAGTCACGGAGTGGCCGCGTCTCACCTGCTTCGCCACCGGCCGCGGTGCAAATACAATCTAGTATTTCACCGTGATCCAACAACGTCGGTGAAGATGATGATGATGGGGCTATATCCGTGAGTACCCAATGCAATGAGCGATTGAGGAGCGCTTTGGAGGATGCTTTCCGAGAGTATCGCTCCACACCGCCTGAGCTTAGACCCCGTCTACCTCGTTTGCCCATGCATAATAAAAATAGGGCGCTGGTGTGTGCTCTGGATTCGCAGCTAACAATTTGTTTTGATAGCAGCGAAGACCTCGCCGATACCCACTCGATCTTGTACTGTGCGGCTGCAGCGGCATGTCGTGTAGCTCATGTCAAATTTCTCAACAGTGACAGAGCTACACGACCAGCTGTACCAGCTTGGCAGTGCAGGATCGAGCGTCGTATCGGTGAAGCTAGAGCACTCATCGGCAAACTTATCTGCTTCAGGGAGGGCAACACTCGGCGTAGAGTGATGCGCTTTGTGAGGCGGGCGTTCTCGGGGACTGATACTAGTCCTCGGGATTATCTGACCCGCGTCACAGAGCGTATTGACTTCCTGAAGCAGAAAATCTATGCATGGGCAAACCGTATACGTCGGTACAAGCGGCGAGTGGAGCGATACACTCAGAATCGCACATTCCAAAGCAATGAGAGGTGGGTTTATGGGGCTTGGGAGCGACCGGACCAAGGTGTGACTGATACGCGCCTACCGGATGATGATGTCATGTGTTCATTCTGGCGCAACATCTGGTCGGTGCCTGTCAGTCACACCGAGGGTGACTGGATTCGGGAGGTTGAGCGCGCGTGCGATCCAATACTAGAAATGGGGGCAACTACCATCAGCCCCCAAGATGTAGCTCGTGCAGTCCGTCCGTTGCCTAACTGGAAATCTCCAGGGCCGGACGGACTGCACAATTTTTGGATCAAATGGTTTACAGGATCGCACGCTCGCTTGGCGTCTCAATTCCAGTCTGCCTTAGAGTCAGGGTCGCTGCCCCAGTTCCTAACTACAGGAATAACCCACCTGCTCCATAAATCAGGTAGTACTGCGGAGCCCAAAAATTATAGACCAATCACGTGTTTACCGACGGTCTATAAAGTTCTTACATCCATTTTGAGAGCAAAGATTAACCATCATATTGAAAGTAATTCAATCATGTCTGCCTCTCAGAATGGATGTAGGAACGGGTCCCGCGGTACTAAGGAGCTGCTCCTCATGGATATTGCCATTAGCCAACAAGTGCGTCGTTCCCGAAAGGATCTGTCGACATGTTGGATAGATTATAAGAAGGCCTACGACTCAGTGCCACATACATGGCTCATGAGGGTGCTGGAGCTGTATAAAGTTGATGCAGTTCTACGCACCTTCCTGATGTCTTGTATGGGGCAGTGGAGGACGGTCCTCCGCTATCCAGGATGTCGACAGATCCAGGTGAACGGCGACCCGATAAGGATCGAGCGTGGTATATTTCAGGGTGACAGCCTGAGTCCACTGTGGTTTTGTCTGGCCCTCAACCCTCTGAGCACATTGCTGGAAGGTTCGGGCCAAGGCTATCGGTTGAGAAGAGGTGGTCAGGTCATATCACACCTCCTTTACATGGATGACTTGAAACTTTTTGCCCCCAACAACTTGCAACTGATGGAGCTACTGAAGGTAACAGAAACCTTCAGTAGCGCCATCAGTATGGAATTTGGTGTGGACAAATGTGCGGTCATGCATGTGAAGCGAGGGGAGATTATGGAATCCGTGGGAACCCAACTCTCGGATTCCATACACCTTAGATCCCTCAGCTCAACCGAAACTTACAAGTATTTGGGTATGTCGGAAGCGTTGGGCATCAATGCTAATGACATGAAACAATCGTTGAAGGAGCGCTTCTTTGGCCGCCTGAACAAAGTACTAAATAGTCTTTTATCAGGCGGAAACAAGGTGCGCGCCTTTAACGGTTGGGTCATGCCGGTATTGATGTACTCTTTCGGCATACTCAAATGGACTCAGACGGAACTTGACGCCCTGGACAGGAGGGTACGCTCGCTGCTTACCGCAAATCGGATGCATCACCCACGGTCATCGGTGATGAGGCTGTATATCCCGCGGAAGTGCGGAGGTCGTGGCTTCTTAAATGCTAAGACCCTGCACAACCGCGAGATATGCAGCCTTAGGGAGTTCTTCCTAGAGGCCGACGTGGGTATGCATCGGGATGTGGTAGCAGTGGACAAAGGCCTCACTGCGCTCTCCTTGGCTAACGAGAACTGGCGCAAACCTGTGGTATTAGATACTAATGACCGCAGGAAGGTATGGCAGAGCAAGGAGCTTCACGGACGCTTTTACCGGGTCCTACATGGGCCCGATGTAGACTTTTTAGCGTCCGTAGCCTGGCTGCGTTTTGGTGACCTCTTCGGGGAAACCGAAGGTTTTGTCTGTGCGATTATGGACGAAGTTATGATGACGAACAACTACCGGAAATACATTGTGAAGGATGGTACCGTTGACATATGTCGGGCATGTCACCGGCCCGGGGAATCCATCCGCCACATTATTTCCGGTTGTTCTAGTCTAGCTAACGGAGACTATTTGCACAGACACAACCTTGTAGCCAGGATTATCCACCAGCAACTTGCTCTTAAATACAATCTTGTGGAATCGGAAGTACCGTACTATAGGTATGTGCCCGACCCAGTTCTCGAAAATGGCAACTGCACGTTGTATTGGGATCGGTCTATCATCACTGACAGGACTATTGTTGCCAATAAGCCTGACATAGTGGTGATAGATCGACTAGAGCGTCGTGCAATGATTGTTGATATAGCAGTCCCTCATGACGAGAACCTCGTGAAGACTGAGAAAGATAAACAAACGAAGTATCTTGACTTGGCTCGCGAGGTTGTCGACATGTGGGATGTGAACACAGCAGTCATTGTGCCGATAGTCGTGACGGCCAATGGCATAATTGCCAAGAGCCTCGACCAACATCTAAAGAGGCTCTCGTTGGGCAGCTGGATCAAGGGCTTGATCCAGAAAGCGGTACTTCTGGACACGGCTCGTATTGTTAGGAGGTTCCTCTCTCTTGAGCCCTGACCGCCGGTAGCTTGGACCCTGTTCCCGATACCGGTGGGCTACTATTTTTATATTTTTAAATGTTTTTTTTAATTTTTATAGTTTTTAAGAAATATTTAAAAATGTAAGCAATAAGTGTAAAAAAAATGAATAAACGGAATAATAATAATATAATAATAAATAATAATAATAATAATATATAATTCATGATAGTAAGGTTGAGACTTATCATTTGATGATAGAGACTCTGCTCAACCTTTTCTAAACTCAATATTGTCTAGCTAGAAAGGAATGGGTCAAATCCTACAGGTGGTACTAGGATAGAAGCAGGGAAACTCCGGTAACAATAAAAAATGGACAGTATTAAAAACAGAAAGCCCCTCATTTTATGTTCTCAAAACAGTAAACTCCTCATTTCGTAATCCCAATACAAAACAGAATGCATTTTATGATCCACGTAAATAACTAAATAGGCTGTTTCTTGCTCTATTTGCGCTGCAACAGTGAATGTGCATTTGTGTGTTATCACCGGAGATCGAAATATGAAGACTTATATTTGCCTAATGTTCGTGGAAGTAAGTAATATAGAGTTGATAATTCCTCCTACAAAATCCCTGAATTGAAATTGAATTAAAATCATGACAATTAAAACTCGGGATTATAAAAACATGAACTCGACTTTGAGTACCTATACGCAAATGATTAATTTGAAAAATCAAAAGTAAAAAGGAGTTGTGCGAAAAAAAATCTATTTAATTTAAGTTTTAGTAGGGACGGAACTCTAAAAACATTCAAATGTATTTAAAGCGCAATAAGTAATTTGCAATATCTCAAATCCTGGGATACAATCGTCATGTTTATGATTCCGGGATTTTAGATCCCGCTATCCCGATCTCCATTCTATACAACGGATGTGAGACATAGCTCTCCTTACTGTAGCGGCATACTTCTTTCTGTAAATCCCTTCACTAAAGACCATGGGTCATGTTTATATTGGACCTAAACTCGGCATAATAGGATGGATCTCCATTATAGCTATCATGTGATGTGAGACCATAGCTCTCTTTACTGCAGCGGTATACTTCTTTAGATATATCTCCTCACTACGCATCATTGCAATGCTGTCAATGGAGCTATAACTCAAGTTTCTCCATCCATGCTGGACAATCAAGTTTCTCCATTCTATAAAATGGACGTGAGACAATGCTTTTAATTGACCTAAATTTGTACAATTGAGTTTCTCCATTCTAAGCGATGTTAAACCTTGAAGACCAGAGTGTCTATGGAGTTTTTTGCACGTTCTTCTCCATAGAGATTTACGCATTGTAGCTTTGTTTTTGACTGACCGATCTCGATGTCTCGATGTCTTCCATTGATACATAAACAAATCGCTGTCAACCCATGCAGCATGCGTCAAAAAATCGATGCTGCGTTCAAAAATTCATCAACGCGCAAAACTATTAAAATGATTTGTCGTCTCACGAACACCGCTTGCCGCCATCAGTAAATCATTTTCACCGTCAGGCACAGGTTTAACGGAGGCTTTGTTGCTGCCATTAATTCAGTAAACAATGTAATATGGATCCGACCACTAACAAATTGGTAACAATTGGTCTATCCAATAGCGATATTCATCAAAGTCCAGTGCTAAGCGTGGTCGCCGTGAATGATGAGTGACGTAACGCGATGGTCGATGGCGGAACGTGAGATCAGATTAATCGCGTTATTTAATGATGTGGGCGCGATAATAACGTTGTACCTTTTAGGTTTATTTTCATGCACAAGCGGTCATAGGTTACAGTATTGCCAATCTTGTAGGACCAATGGTATTGATTGATGACAAATACCTCAAGAAGTTATTCCTTCACATAACACGTAGGTACCTAGATAATTTCCAAAGTAATTAGTTTATAAAGCGAGAAATGTTGATCAGATTCCAAATTCGATGTTTAGCTTACGTGAGTGAAGATGTAAGGTGAAGCAAGATGCGCAACTGGGCATTATTCAACCTAGACTCCTAATAGTAAGGAATGTGTTGAAAAATCTGAGTTGAACTAAACAGAATGAATGTAGTTGAACTACTTACAGTGAACTATGAAAATGCGCCAAGACTGAAGGGGCTATTGTAAAGTACCTACGGGTATTGGCTTCGTGCCATGACCAAGGAACTGTTTCCGTAATTTAAAAGGGCGTGCCAAATTTCTCGCATCGGACGACAAAATAACTTATTGCAAAGTGATAAAAAATCAGGAATAGGTACATAAAATTCGGTTTTTAGCTTTTCTGTCAGCGTCGCTCGCGTGAGAAAGTCTGAAAATGTCTCAAGAAAACTATCCCATATCCTTCTCTAAGGTCTTCTAACCTAGTTATTTCCATAGCAAATAGACAGCCACACAAAGCTATTTAATACACATCTTTGACAGTCGTTACACGTAGTCAGAAGGCCTGAAACTCTGACATCAGTCTTGTCAAAGGGTATCTTATTACCCAGTCACTGTATTGGAGTGGTCAAATAGGTAGCCACTCCATGTAAAATATTGGTATCAAGCTGCATCCGATTAGACTGAAGCCGACCCCAATAAAGTTGGGAAAAGGCTAGTGTTGGAAACATCACTACGCGCCGGGCGACCTCGGGCAGTAGCAGCGGTCGCGGCGGTCGCGGCGGTCGCGTAGGGGGCGCTCAAGCGTGCGCGCACCGGCCGCACACACGACACTGCGCGTCTCATCGTCTTCCTTACGAAGCGCACTCTCATTTCTTTAAAAAAAATAGATCGACGATTGATTGACCGTTTGTTCACTTTGCTTGGTTTTTAATACAACAGACGGGTAATAAATTGTTTTTTGACAAACAATTGCCACCAAATACTGCTTCTGTAACTGCGCTACGGGAAAGCATAAATGTTACCAATTTTGGTACAATCACGTTAATACACAGAACACCACTGGAAAACAACGAGAACGTTTGCCCCAATTACTATGTGCGAGAATATGGAAAAATTAAGAAGCAAGCCATCGAGTTCAAATGCACATTCACTGTTGCAGCACAAATAAAGGCAAGAAACAGCCTGTTTAGTTATTTATTTGGATCATAAAATGCATTCTGTTTTGTATTGGGATTATAAAATGAGGAGTTTTCTGTTTTGAGAACATAAAATAAGGGGCTTTCTGTAGAACTTAAATGAGGAACTTTCTGTTTTGTATTTGGATCATAAAATTAAGAGCTTTCTGATTTGTTTTGATTTACACGTAAAGCCCGTGGTGATCTTCATTGAAACTCATTCCATAAAACAGACGGGTAGTAAATTGTTTTTTCGACGAACAATTGCCACCAAAAACTGCTTCTGTAACTACGCTACGGGAAAGCATAAATGTTACCAATTTTGGTACCAAAAAATCACGTTTATACGAAACAAATTTGCCAACATCCGCAGTGACATGAATTCTCATAAAATAATTGTTGTCCACATAATGCAGCCGCTCATTATGTACAATTATGTACATATCATTATTGCTACCGCTGACAGCCAGCATGGCACAATGCATGCCGAATATTAACCCGTCGTAATTATATAAGATAGGGCTAATTTATAGTTAGGATGCTGCCCAAGTAATTAAAGAAACGCGGGATACACTCATCCAGTTACAAACAAACAATTAAAATAGCCCACAAATTGCACAATATTTTGGACTGGAATAAGCAGGATACAGTTGGTGGCTACAGTTGGTAGTATTATTTTTTTCGTGACGGTTTTACAGGGTGGCTGGTGACAGCAGTTGCGTGAATTGCCGAGAATAGAGATAATAGCGTGCAATTGGAAAGCCAGCCAACAATGGATTGCTCAATAGAATTACAAAGACAGACATAGAATATGCCTAACACAAGATACCACCAGTTTGTCTCTCGAACCAGGACAATATGATCAACCTGTTGACAATAGCAATAAACCCGCTCGATCTTATCGCAAAAGCAATAAAACAAAACTCATCGAACGACAATAAAACCAGGATAAATAATCAATCAAAAAATATTGACAGACGTCTTCAGATAAAACGCTTACGGCTTAACGGAAAAAACAAAAAGTGATATCATCCAGTATATAAAACCGTTCTATCCATTGATTCGTGAAATCCCACATCCGGAAAGATGTTATCTGTCGTCGGTGCGGTTAAACGCTGCGGAATTATTCGATCATTATTTTGAGGTATTTTATTTGGGCACGCCGTCCATAATGTTCGTCTATAGGTACATGATTGCGTTTCATACCCTCTGTGTCGTGTATTTTGTGGTTGGGCAGCATGAAAAGGGTGAGTCGTATTTTTGAGTTTAAGGGTGGGTTCAAATAGCTAATTATGATGAAAAATTAAAAATTGTTTAACAAATCAATATAAAATACTCTTTATACAAATAAGGAAAAATATATTGAAAAATATGACGCTTTTTTACCCGACTACGGCAAAGCCAAAAGGAAGGGTTATGATCGATAGGTTTTAAATAGACTGCTAAACAGTTTATTTAAAACCTATCGATCCATTATATCCCGGAAAACTAACGTTGATCAAAACATCCTTAGAAAATCGATGATATCGATGAATCTATGCGGTACATAAAAGGTTTAAGTCGAAGAAAATATACACCCAAAAATGTTGGCGCAAAGTTCACTAAATCAAGATCTTATCACTTTAGCCACGCGATTTTGAACCACTGGAAAAACCAAGATCTAAAACAGTTTATATCTATGCACTTGTATATTTAACAGCTTAAAAAAACTGATTCACAACCGTACACTTCAACATAAGGTTCAGTTGAAAACCAGCGTCAGGCAACTAGGTACTAGTTGTCTGGCATTTTGCTGACCTGGACCTATTTGGCGCAATCGCAAGGCACACAACATAATTGTTTTAAAATTAAGTTTCCTTTTATTTGTAGATATATTGTGTTTTTTGAAGAAGTTTATTTGGCAAACAGATATATGCCAAATGAACTTCTTTTCTCTTTTCTTTCTAAAAAATAAGTGATCTGATCACAAACCCAAACATAGTACCTACCTACCAAACTATTCTGTGTATTTTTTTTTATCAGTAGACGTTAAAAAGATCAAAATTTTGTTTAGAAAGTAAGTTCGGCGAGATAGTGAAGAGGACAGTGATAGCAACGGCACACACATGCATGGATCACGTCAACGCTACAGTCAAAGACTTGGAGAACCTTCGCGAAGAGCCACCTTATCCGGAGAAGTCTGCTTGTATCGTCAAGTGTTTGTTGGAAAAGGTTAGTTTTAGACTGTTCAACATCATATGGACCTAAATTATCAGTTTCACAAAAAAACATGCATTTTGTTTCCCGTGGAATCTGAGGGTGTCGGGTTATTTCTTTTATAGAGTATTTGACTGGATTTTTTAAATTATATTTCTCAAAACCTAGAGAAAAGATATATCACGTAAACACGCATGTTTACAAATCATAAATATCCTACTAATACTCTTTCACGCAAAAACTCCTGAATGGATTTTGATGAAATTTGGCACAGTGGTAGATTATAGTCTGGAATAACACATTGGATACTTTTTATCCCGGGAATATGTTCCCTTGGGATAATTTTCGACAGTCAAACACAGCATACTTTTTATCCCGGGAATATGTTCCCTCGGGATAATTTTCGAAAATCACGCGGGCGGAGCCGCGGGCGGCAACGAGTTAAATATAATATTATAAAAAGGAAAGATTTTTTTATTTTTGTATGTAACGAATAAACTTAAAAACTACTGGACCGATTTGAAAAATTCAGCAATGGATAGCTACATTATCAGCTAGTAACATTTGATCCCCGTACTCCCACGGGAACGGAAACTACGCGGGTGAAACTGCGTCACGTCGGCGTCCGCAAGTTATAAATAAAATAGCAAAATTGTGAGAGCGTTCCAAATCTATGAAAGGCAGCAGCACTAGTCGTTCAATGCAAAGGGTTCATTCAAATTATTCATTCAAACGTTTGATTCGCTATCTTCGACACACACACACGACACAGTTATCGCTTATCATCAGGTAAGATAGGCCTGCGGACGGCGAACGTTGGGTGGCCTCGCTGTCTGATCACAATCAGGCCCGGGTCGATGGCGCCATGTGTTGCAACGCACGCCTCAATGAGATGTCAGCATAAAAGACGGGGCCCGTTAGGGCCAGAGCCTGCCAGGGTTCCAGCAGCTGTTCGAAAGACTCATCGCAGCCCTGGAACGCAAAGAGCTTTTAGGAGGAACACGGATGGGTTTTAGTCAGTAAGAGTCTGACATGCCCTTCTGCTGCACCCAGAGCGGAAGAAGTCATTTGATGACTTCCCATCCTTTAAAAAAAAACGCATCACGTAAGATAGCAGTCAAACGTTAAATTAAACTAATCAGCATCTTTAGAATGTTTCTTCAGTCATACTGGTGTATTAATAGTACCTAGTCATATACCATATTTAAAATTTATCTTTAAAAATCATGTCTTTACCTATACATGTATTGTCTAAGTGAAACTTTCATTCCTAGATAGGTGTAGTGAAGAGCAACAAATATTCCAAGACTGGTTTCATGACGGCGGTGACGCCCCTCGTGTTCACAAACAGAAAGAAATTGGAACACATGAAAACAGTGTCGGAGAATTGCGACAGAGAGGTAAATATTAATACATAAGTCTTGCTACACAGCTTTATGGTAAAAAGGGGTTTGTTTTTTATAACTGTAATTCGTGTATGACATTTAAGTTGGTAGTATGAGTAGGAAAGAGGGTAAGTACATGTTATTTTATCTATAAGGAATTTGGGAATTAGAAAAACAATAGGCCACAACTTGCTGCTTGCTTGGAGCGGTGTGAGTAGTGCGGAATATTATAAGCATATGGACATGCGTGTAAACTGCTCAAAAGTGTGCAAGTAGCTTGAATGTCGGTATCATAATATGATACTGCGATTGATTGTGTCATAACTTGTTATGGCACAAAGGCAAGCAAGCTACTTGCATAATTTTGTGCAAGTTACAGGTATGTGTATTACGACCGATACAAAACATGCTGGACTAATAGAAACCCGCACATGTAGACTTCTGAATAGAACCTACTTTATTTAGGGACTATCTGTTTGTCAAATTCTACTCCAACTAGTTAAAGCTGATAAGTACATCTCATCTTATTATGAATTAAAATTATAAGGTTTTAATGTTTTACAAATAGGACAATAGACAAATAAAATCAATACCACACAGGGAATAGGAACTAAGTCTGTCACAGATTGAACCCATAAAGTGAGGTTAGGTATGGTGAAAATGATGAACAAAGAAAATAACTATCAACTTTTTTCAAGTTTAATCCAAAGGAAAAAGGAACAGGATCCCACCACAAAGTAAAAATGTATTTGACTTCGTATGAAAAAAGTTGATATAATTTTGCATTCACCATTTTGCGTCCATGTTTGTGTCATCTTCGAAATGATCCGTCCGTTGCAAAACCATCACCTTCCAGTTTACAGTCCACAGTAAGCAAACAATTTTTTTCTCAACACATTTGCTCAAAAAATGGAACGTGCGGTAAAATAGGTACTCTCATCAAAGTACTTATTTTACCGCACTCCTCATTGTATAGTACCGTGCGTATCATTTAAGGTTTTTTTTTTAAATTCCATAAAAAAATTACGAATTCCACCAAGGAGTTTCACATTACTAGAATAAATAAGCTGAATGATCGAAGCTCCTTGGAAGCGCTTTTGCTCAATACGATTGTCTCACTTTAATACTAAAGAAATTCTAATTTTCACCACGCGCACGTGGCGCCATTTGCAAATTCGCGCTATTTTCATCTTAGGAATGATAAAGATTTTCCGACTTGTATCTAAAACAAAAAGTTTGTTGTTTGATTGTACAGTTTTCTCGCAAATGTGTTGAAAAAAGTTGTATGTCACACATGCGGAAATTGGTTTTTACGAACTCGTGATTATGGTAAGTTACATTCGTCTACTCGTTTGTAAAAACCAACTTACCGCACTAGTAGTATCATAAATAACTATTACCACGAAACAACTTGCTAAGGACCATTCGTAACAGTGAACCAAGCAGAATTAATTGAGAAAATCGTTTTGGGAAACCAACAGTTAGTTGCACTTACGAGTACGTGTAACTGATACATAAAAACTGAATGTTCAGCGACTAACAGCGATACTAGACTACTGCAATAATAATTTCAGTAAAATTTCAAGACGTGAAAATCAACGAAGAGCTCAGTACACTTAGATGATAAATAAATATAACAGGGGTCGAAATGGGTTGATTAAATAGAACCATTTCTAATATTGACCCAGTTTGACTTAATCATTAACGGCTGATACCTGAAAGTACAAAGTGATCTCCTCTAGTTATAATAATTCGGAATTTGGTACTGATAAAATAATACTTTTCAGGGTTCCGTACCCGAACGGTAACCAACAGAACCCCCTATTGCTAAGCCTTCGCTGTCCGTCCGTAGGTCTGTCAGCAGGGTGAATGTCATGAACCGTAGTAGGTAGTAGATAGTTGAGTTTTGTTTTCAGAGCGTGCACTTTTATTGCCGCTATAACGACAAATACTAATAAAAATAAATTGATTATATTTCTTCTATGTGAACCCCAAATACAAGAAACGTGTTCTATTCGACTTACGATTCGTGTTCATTAAAATGTTTGCAGCCAGATACAATCATTTTAATGAATTCGTTAGTTCAACTTGATTGATACACATCATACACGTCGTGTGACTGGCTAGGCTCAAGGCATTTAGGGGCCACCTGCCACTATGATGTTTTCGGCCAAAGTGCTCCATTTTAGAACGGTACCTACTCTAAAATCGCGTATCTCACCTACGTGAAAGTTTACAATTCATGCTCTTTTTCACCCAAATTAGCACTCTCTTGTTAAAAACCTTATGTAAATTTCAGGTAAATCACAAACAAGAGACGTCATGCCAGCTGGGGAATGAGGTCACCACATGCATCTTTAAATACGCTCCTGAGCTGCATTTTAAGTCTTAAGAATGTTGTGAATCACCGGCGCACGACATATTAAGACGGAATGTAAAGTGGAATTAAACATAATAAATTATTTTGGATTTTATTATTTCACTGGGTTCTAGTTACGATCTCTGAGCTTTTTCCCAACTATGCTGGGATTGGCTTCCAGCCTAACCGGATGTAGCAAAGTACCAGTATTTTATATGTAACGAATTGCTATTTAACCTTCCACAACTCAGCAGCGGCCGCCAACTCAATAGATGCCAATACTCAATAGATAAGCGTGGCCACTTTCTGGGTACAAAATGTTTAAGAGCGACTCAAAAAAAGGGGACAACTCACCAAAATTATACCCCTTGGCAAGAAAGTCAAAACAATCCTTATTATAATAGCTACCAAAAAATTCTAACAACATTTCTAGAGCCTCCAAAAATAATATTAATAAATGCTTATTTCGCCAAGAACGTAATGAAAATGTAAATTCGTCACGTGGCGTGTAAGCTGTGCGTGACAAGAGTGAAGATTTTTAATGTCCTGAGAATATTTGTTAATGGCTTTCTAGAGGGAATACTGAACAATGTTTACAAGCAGATTTAAAATCATTGAGGGATGTGTGCAGTAAATTTTCTTGAAAATTATAGATATAGAACCAATATTGTTTCAATAAAACAAAATAAAAATACAAATTCGAAAGTGCGTGTATCTGTAACGTTTGTTGTGCAAACAGATAGACTATGATCTGGATTAGGATTTTGGATTTTGTTATCCAAGTAGTTGCCTTGAGATAATTACACTTTTCTGCCTTGAGATTGATCAGGCGAGCGAAACCGCGGGCAGAACCTAGTTTTACTCGCTTCTTCCCCACTGCTCAATTACATTGCTCAACTAGGTCATCCTGTTATAAAATCGAACATATAACCTACTGCTCAACTACTCGTAAGGCACTGGCTATTTATAATACCTAGTCTATCCTACTACTATTATAAAGGCGAAAGTTTGTAAGTATGGATGTTTGTTACTCTTTCACGTAAAAACTACTGAATGGATTTTGATGAAATTTGGCACAGAGGTAGATTATAGTCTGGAATAACACATAGGATACTTTTTATCCCGGGAATATGTTCCCTTAGGATAGTTTTCGACAATCACGCGGGCGGAGCCGCGGGCGGCAACTAGTTTATCATATAGTTTAGTCTATTTACATTAAATACGAATATAAAAATACAAAACTTGCAATGCAGCCCTTTATGACGTATGTCGACAATATTTTAAAGAAAAAGGACTTTATAAAAATAATCAGCATGTTAGGAGAGCAACAAAGAACCAACAATATGCTCGAAGGTTGGCATTCAAAAATAAACAAATATATAAAACAAAAACACCAAGACATTGTTAAGCTTATTAAAATACTAGCTGACATTGACGTGCTTGCTGTAGATAAAACAGTGAACAGGAGAAGAAAGAAGTATATTATACATAATGATGATATATAATTGTTTACATAAAAATGCAACTAATTCATTCAGAAATCTCAATTAGAACACATTAAAAAAAAGAAGAAATTAAATTTGTTTTTACTTTAAAATTTCATAGGTGTAGGTGACGTATATTAAGGGCAGGTACCTAATTCAAGTTTTTTTCTATGTTCATTAACACTTATCTTAAGAAGAAAGAATATTTTTTTTAAAATTTTACGAATTCTTTAGTAGTGGTTGAAGTAATTATGGTTTTTAATTTTGAGATTTGGAGTTTATTTCTAGTCTATAAATATACCTGGTTGTGCAGTTTTGGTTGATCAGCGGGTATTACCCACTGCTCAACTATTCATAGTTGGGCAATTAGGTACCAGTTGAGCCGTTGTTATTCCCCACTGCTCAACTTTATGCAGTTGAGCAATCTAGTTGAGCAGTGGGGAAGAAGACTACCTATAAAAGTATGATAGCCCTTTTATTTGAAAGTCTTTATACAACTATTAGGCCCATCATTATGATTGTTACTAAAACAAATTGATAAGAGTTAAACGCTGTTTTATTTTTCAACGCTCAAAGCCGAGAGTTGAAAATCCAGTGGCGTAATCAAGGAATCATATTTTGGCATTCATGTAGGCCCCACATCATCATCATATCAGCCAGAAGGCGTCCACTGCTGGACATAGGTCTCCCCAAGAAGGGGGTTTGCATAATCGCCACGCTTGGCGGGCGGGTTGGCAATCGCAGTTTAGCTGTTGCAATGAACAGCGAATGCTGCTGCCCATTCTTTGGTGAGTCCCTTAGTCGCCTTTTACGGCACCCACGGGAAGTGATGGGATGACAAAAACTTACTTCTATATTAAGCCCTATATTTAGTGAAAACACGTGATTGACTCCTACAGGCATACTCATCTTTTTTTTTCGAATCGTTGGTAACCCTTTTAACATTTTAGCCCAGTACGTGGCCAAGATTATTGAAACAAAACATGCAAAACAACATAATATTTCAATGTAATGAACCAGAACACGCCGAAACAAATTCTTCGTGAAAAATACATAGGTAGTGAGATAAATAAGACTTCTCCAAAATCTGAGGCGACATGACACGCGTGAAGCGTGACACAGCGTCTGGCGTGAAATATTTCACCTCTAACTAGCTATTCTGACGACGACGCTACGAAAAAGATTTATTTTTGCCATTGAATTACTTGTGAGACGACTTACAAAAACCTTCGTTCATCTACGATATTTAGGCATACTAACATTGTCATTATCATCATCATTTTAGCTGAATTCCGTCCTGAGGTGGACATAGGGCTCCCCCCAAGTGTCGTCACATTGACCGGTCCTGTGCGTCTCGCGTCCAGCGAATCCGCATCGTGGGGTGGGAGGTCTTCTAATGCTTCGTCTTCACTAACATTAGAAAGAGGAAAACTGTATGAACAAGGAACCATTCCTTTTACAAAAATACAATTTGTACAGTTACAAGAAATCGTTCACTTATAGAAAAGCTGTGCTCTATCGAAAGCTGAATATCAAAGGATATATATTTTTCATCCTCAAAAAATTGCAAGGTTCCTACGGAATGAGTCTCGGAAGTGAAACCACGTGAAAAACAAAAACGAATACTTTCAATTTCACTGCAAGTTAACTGCTGCAATAGTTTTCCCATTTATTTTGCCATTTCTAATACGTTCAAAGTCAGCACAAGTGTATCCTATGCTTGCTTCCGTACAATAATCAAACTGGAAACATTTTTTCAAACTAGGTTTCAGCGGCATCGTGTTTAACAGAGCGCAGCTAAGTACCAGTATTTTACATTCACTCCATGTAAAAGACTAGTATTCAGCTGTGCTAACACGATACCCCATTTTTGCAAGACTGCGGACAGAATTCCTAGTTTTTGACGACTACCCATAACGACTGTCTCAAAGATCTACGTCAGCGGAAATCAACAGGTTAACATGCTATGCTTGCCTTCATATATTTTATCAGAAAAGTCACCAGTGACCAAAAATCTGATAAAATGAGTATAACCTAATTACTAAATAGTTATACTCATTTTAGCTTAAAGCAGCCACATAACACATCAAATGTTCCAGTTTTAAGTATGAATAGAACAAACAGTTTGAAACACCATTTTAGTTAAAAAAGATATTTGTGGAAACCTTACATAATTATAGGGTGACATAATGGGCGGCATTAATCGCTAAAAGCGACCTTCTCAAGACAATATTTGGATGATTTTAAAAGAGAGTAGGAAAAACAGTATTGCAGGTACACTAAACCTTAGGTGAGCTATTTACATAAATAATAAATACATACTAGATAACTAACGCAACTACGTAATATATTACATTTTTCATGATTTGAAAGAATCAACCATTTTCAAAGTTCAACTTTGCAATATCAACGCAAGACATGAAAGCAAGACGCCCTTATTAAATGATAAAAAATTAAAACATTGAAAGACGAGATAAAGAAAGACGATTGCCAATAATCCACTAACACTTCGTTTCTGGAACGTTGTCGAGCTCACGTAAACTGCTATAATTGGCTGTTCACGATTCATTCAACCAACCACAGTATTTTACTTAGAGCTCAATTTATCGCATTATTTTTACGATTATTTTCGTTCCAAAAAAACTGGCCTCAAGTCATTTTTATAGTAATACTTGTGCATCTGCAAGATTGAGGTGACTTAATAGAGTAGTTTTACTTACCCAAAGGTAAAAAAATATTTATTTATTTAAGCTTCGTGTACAAATGTGTGACTGGTAGAAAATGCCTTCTTGCATTTAGCACATTTCGTGTACATTTGTACACAAAGCTTAAATAAATAAATATATTTTCTTCTAAGCTATATACTATACAAGCCACAACACTAATACGTAGAACACTTTTGATCAAGCACTTCAGACTAACACTATTTATCATAACAACAAGCGAACGCATAGCCAATTCGATTTCGATTATAAAATGTCAGAAGCTACTTAATCGAAACAAAATATTTTCAATTTGCACTCACTTAGGCGACAACTAACAGCACCCGATTTTTTTTAGTGGAGTCATTGTCTATACCTACTAAACCTACTAAAACTTTGAATTTTTTTTACGACCAAAATTTTTCGGTCATTTTGGTTCACTGACAGTCAAATGGATATAGTTAGGGACTTGATATACAAAGCGGCCAGACGTCATACATTGTCGTCACAGCGCCCTGGCCACGCACCCTGTCCGCTTTGCATAGCAAGTCCCTTTAAAGATCGGAATTACTAACATTATCAGACCACAACAAAAGACAGAACGACAGATTTTAACATTAACAGACCAGAATTATAGCATTGGGAAACTTCGAAACAAAACTATAGGTAGCTTTACTGCATATTTTTTTCTGCTCCTTACATCGAACAGATATTTTTTTGAAACGATCGAAAGAAAGTAGACACCAACTACATATGGTCTTTCTTAGAAAAACGGTAAAATAGAAGAAAATCCAGTTAAGTAGGCGACTTACTAAAGATTTCAATTGCATTCTTGCAGTTTTGCTACGAATCAAACACATTTCTTAAATTTTATATCAACACCTCCAACGAAACTCGAAAACAACAAGAAAAACCTTACTAAACACTTTCACGCCAAATATTTTCCACTAACTGTATTTTCACGGTGTAAAAAATCATTTTTCCACAATAAAATAAAATTTTCTCCAATATCACAAACGACAGCAAATTGTCAATCAAGCGTCGCCATTGAATGACAGTTTGAAATTCGAACGTCGTTTTGATGATTCCAACATTCGAAAAAAGAATGCTCGGAAATCGTATTGTTAAGTAAAGGTCAGCTCACAACGAGACGTGTCGCTGCGAGTAATGTTTAAGTCAACGATCCCATGAATTATAAAACTTAATTAACCATACAAAAAGCTGAACTGTCACTGATCTATGTACCTTTTTAAACAGTAAATGAAGTTTATTTACTAACCAAAAAGGTTCGCTTGATATGTTATCGCTATTCTATAAATGTAAGCAGCGCTGCGTCGTGTCGCATGTCGGTATGAACTCACCCTAATAAATTCGACTTGCTTACTTTTTAATTTGTAAGCGGCCAGTGAAATAATGAGTTTAAGGTTTTTAGGTTTTTTTTTTCTTAAGTTTTATATGGTTGTATAACGTTAGGCCTGGTACTAGGTGGCGCGGGAAACGAATTCCTAGAAGGTTAAAAATACTTCCACACAATAGAACACATCTGCTAAAGCGTGATTTAAATTAAAATGGCGTAAACTTTATAAATCTGACATCGAGCGAAATAATATTGTCCAAAATATGCCATGAGCTTATAATAATATATTTAGTATGATTCTGGCTCAGAAATTCACAACTTTATTTATCTCGGTATGGAATAACTTATCGCGACCCTCAACTAACGCGATATTTTATTGCTAATATTTTTAGGATTTAAGGAAATCTTAACTTTATAGAGCTATAATATAAACTGAAAATTGAATTCTTTTACGGACATTTTTTTAAGGAGAAGAATATGGCTGGAGTAGATTCTCTTTTTCTCTTTTAGTGGAGTGCCCTAAGATGTATACCTCGGAACCCGGGTCCACTAAACGGATTGATATAAAACTTTTTGGAATGTGTTTTTGACACCAAATACTAAAATGTTTAGGTTAGGTTACTCTTACTCATAATTTTTTGCCGATCTCAATTTTTTTATACGTAATTAGAAATGTTTTGGAGTTTTCATTCATTTCCTAATAACGAACTCGTGGCTAAATAATAGATTACAGCCGCACGGGTCTTCAAGGTTAAGCAACACTTGCCGTTGTCGGCCTGCCTGGAGGGGTCTCGGTATGTTAAGATGTTCACCCATCCGGTGAACATCTTAACATACCGAGACTCCTCCGAACCTCAGAAAGCGCGTTAAGCCGTAGTGCCCGGCAGTCGTTACGGATAGTCAGACTCCAGAAAATCTGACACCAGTCTTGCCAAGAAGTACGGTGTTACCCAGTAACTGGGTTGTGGAGGTCATATAGGTTAACACTCTACGTAAAATACTGGTATTCAGTATAATACCAATTTTACTAGTATTCGGTGTAACTGGAAGCCGACCCCGATATATTATGTATGTATTTGAAAAAAGGCTAGGCAGAAGATTCATTTTCTAATACAAACTATTTTTTTTTCTTCTTAACAACGTTTACGACGTACGGCATTTCATACAAACTTTCAAGTCCTTGTTTTTCGAAACGAATTAGCCGATTTTAATGAAACTTCCTACGCATAAACATAATACAAAGGTCTAAAAAGTTAATTGAGAACATTTTCTCAGGAGCCGTTTTTAGTTAATAGCCGCGACAATGCTAGTTAGACTTACCATCAGTCAGACCTTCAGTATCTACCTGCGATCACTCTGCCTAGCCTTTTCCAACTATGTTGGGGTCGACATCCATTTTTAACGGATTTAGCTACATACTAGCCATGGAGCGACTGCCTATCTGACGCCACAACCCGGTAATGAGAGTTTCCAGGAAAATTTACGTCACCAGTTGGCGCCACATAGCCGAGAGGACCTCTTTATTGAAAAAGTGACTTTAACGTAAACATGACGTTTTGACAGGTGCTTGGATCTGACGCCTCATTGCTGCCACCTGGTGCTTGACATTTCAGGAAACCCTCATTGTGTAACACGATTGGTACCCCTAGGCAAGACTGGTGTCATATGTGCTGGCTTCTATCTATCCGTAACGGCGTTCTTTCCGAGACATTGACTTCCCGTGGAACGACTGGTATGCCTCCGTGTCTCGGTATGGCATGTTATGATGAACACCCATCCGCAGACCAACCTCTGAAGGCGTTGCTTAACCTTAAACACTCGTCACTCGTGCGGCTTTTACTTCTAGCCAAGATATCATCCTTAAAAGCCAGTACACCTTATTAATTATAATCGTAATAATGTCCAATTAGAAGATGTACCTTTAGTAAGACATTTAGTACATACCTACTTATATAGAGATGTTTTTCTTTTTCGGTTCCTTAATCCCCGCAGTGTAACCACGACCTTCCAACTCGAGATCCAACAAATTGAATTTCCTGGCCCATATATTTTAGTGCGTGGCATGTAGCATTTATTTTTCCAGCGAAGTAAACAGATATATAAAAATAGAATAAACGAGACGGACTTTTAGTGCTCAATATCGCAAAGCAAACTAATTAGGGTCTTCGTAATGATGGGTAGTTTGAGAGCATTGGGTATTTATAGACTAGGGTATCATAAAATCGCTGCGTCTTTCGTTTCTATCAAAAATATTGGCTTAGGCGGTACAGCAAATATAAACTAATATTTTATAGAGGTAAAGTTTGTTTCTATGTTTGTAAAAGACTAAGTAGGTATCTGTGCAAGTTCCAATCCGATTAGGAAAATCTTCCATTGATAGAAGGCTACAATACCGCGGAGTGCCTAAGGATACTTTTAGTCCTGAAAGATGTAGGTACCTAAGATTCCTGGGGGAAACTTTATTTTCAGTAAGAGATGGAAGCATTTCAAATTGGGTATGAAACAATAACAAATGATAAATGCACTACATTTCTGTGTGTCATAAATTTATAATTTCTTGTCGTCGATAGAGAACAACTGTTATTGGATTAGAATTTACAACCAATTCCATGTTTCCTATTTTATTGTTTTTTTTTATTTAATATGGGTTTGCTCTTGACTCTAGTCTAGGTTAACAGTAAAGTTCCCTCAGACCCTGTCTTTGGACTGGGCTTAACCGCAGGCCACACTGTGAACGAAGCGAAACGAAGTGAAGTTCGTTTAGCTTCGCTCATGTAGCTGTCAAGTCTTTTCATACTACGATTCTGATCGTGACATACCACGAGCAGCAGAACTAAACTACGCCAGCGATGCGAACTTGCAAGTTGACGAACTAGCCGATCCCAGAGAAGTGAAGCGCTATCCTTTAAGCAAGCGGGGCGAAGAGAAGTGTCCTTGAGTAACTTCATCACTCCACCATTCGTTGTGACCTTAGTTTTAGGTGTAAACCCACTTCGTTTAGCTCACTTAGCCTCGTTTAGCTTTCACAGTAAGTCAAAATGGGGCTATTCTAAACGAACTTAGCTTCGTTTCACTTCGTTCCCAGTGCGGCGTGTGCTTTACCTGGTTTCAAGCACAAAATATGCAGCTCCAGTACACCAGCTTGATAAAAAGCACCTACCAGACTATATATTAAACCGTTTCCATAGCAACTCGATGATAAAACGATAGATTTATTGTTTTCCCCGCCAGATACGAAACAAATGTGAGTAAATTCAATTTATTCCCAGTAAAATGTATACCACGGACATAAAGCAGCAGTTGAAAGTAATAAAAACATATACAGAACAATAAAGATGTATTTTATAATGGCATTTTTCTTTTATTTTTACATACACGCATTGCAGGATTCTGTAAGCGGAATTTTGGTGGAGTTGCTTTTATTGAATTACTAGCTTTTGCCCGCGACTTTGTGCGCATGGAATAGTTACTTTGGGCAGCTATTTTTATTTTTCAAAAACGCTTAAACATTTGTTTCTTTATTTTTTATCGAGTGACTAAATAAAAAGATTCATAGTTTATCTCCAATAATGACGGACTCCTATACATACCCCTATATCAAATTTCATCTAAATCGGTTCGGCGGTTTAAGCGTAAAGAGGTAACAGACAGATAGACACACATTCGCGTTTATAATATTAGTATGGAAGTATGGATAGGTAAACACACAAGTATAAAAAATCAAGTATGTAATGCCTCCTTCAATTTGAGGACAATTCCCAGTGCAAAACTTCACTACCTGCCAATGTAATTTGCTGAGGGTATACTTACGAAACTAACTCCGCAGTTGCAACACACTAACACTATTACACAAACGGAACTCTTCTTCAACAAATCCAGTTCGATGTCTGTTTGCCACCACAGAGATCCAACAGAATATCAGCTTGAAGTATATTTATTTGCCTGACATGCTGAGAAGTACTTCAATTTGGTTCTAAGTTGAAACGCACTCCGCATTTCGTTTTATTCCTGTGACATAATTACACTTTCATTGTTTTTAATATGCCTAGATAGGCATATTAAAAACAAGATTCAAGAGAGAGAGAAGAAGAAGAAGATCGTCAAGATTGACGATGTTCAACGCGCTCGTGAAGACCGACCCTGTATTAGGCTTGTTTGCTGTTGAAAGGAAAATATATCATTAATTATAGGTTTTGAGATAAGAGAGATATAATTATACATATCAACATTTTCACCTACTTAAACATGCTTTCCTTAATTTTTCCGTGCTCACTTTCCATCGCTCCTTAGCCTGACTTTTCAAAAATCTCTGCACACAGAATGCGCAATGAAGCGTGACCAACCACAAAGGATCGTTTATCGTATTTCATAGCCTTAGGATAAATACGTGAAATACGCAAGGAGGAGTGAATATTTAATAATTTCAACCTCCTTTGTGGATTAACCTTGAGAATCGAGATTAAGTGCGAGAGGTGTTTAGTGAAATGTCCTGAGGTGGATGGTAATGAGCTTCATTTTATTAACTCTGATCCGCATGCAGATTTTTGAATTATTTCTCAGAGTTAACCCATAAATTCAGAGAGATACTGTAGATACTTTATTTATAACCATTTCCAGGCACGTGTCGATGGCACGTTGAGTTCCTCGCGCGCCTTAAAGGGATGTCAGTATAGAAGACGGTGATCGCTAGGGCTAAGGCCTGCCAGGGTTGCATAATTTGTACGAAAGAGTCACCGTGCCCCTGGAACGCAAAAAGAAAGAACACAGATGGGTTTTAATCAGTAAGAGCCTGACACGGTCATCTATCAAATTTTAAATTTATTCTACTATATAAATTCATACAATAGTGCCAGCTAAAATAATAACTGACAGAAAAGCTTCTATTGCGTCTCTCACACTGACTGTCAGTCACAATATCTTTTCCCTGTTGGTGCAGAAATACAACGAGTTTGAAATCGATAAAAACGTTATAGGAAGGAACCGCATGTGGTTTTCAGAAGAATTATAATCAAATGAGTCAATCGATTGGTTGACCCCAGAGATCCGGCCTTGTTTCGGCCACACAGTGAGTATTGCCATCTAACGTGGCAGTGCTGCCAAGAATTTGGACACTTTTCCTGTTGAAAGCGATGCGGACGAGTTTTTTGATGAACACTTTTGCCTTTTTCTCATATTATTTTTATATACCTATTTGTTTCTACTAAACATTTTAAGATACAGTTCAGTAAAATAATAGCATTTAATTAATTAAGTGACTCTACTGTCCATTCGGAAAGGAAATCCGTTCTTCTTCATAAAAATCTACTTCTTATGGACAAGAAACTCCATAGTTACTCTTTTCAAATAATGGTTTTAAAATATTTGGTATACAATAATTAATTTAATATTATGTGAGGACGATGCACCCAAGCAGTACACAGCAGGCCAAAACGTCAGAATAAATAAATAAACATGATTCATCCAAGTGCTAGAACCCTATAGGTATACATTTCAGCAGCTGAGTGCAATTTCCCTGAAGGGGATAAACAGTACATCATCCTACTTCGTGGATCCTTGACATATCGCCCGTGTCACCTTTCTACTCTAAGGTGTTTTGGGACCCCTCTAGGGAAAGAAAAGGTAAAAGACAAACTCACTTTTCTACCAGTAATACTGAAGTCGTACGAATTTGAAATTTAAGTAGTAGAGATAAGGGTGAGGTTAATGTTACGGAGATGTAAGTGAAGTAAACGTTGTGCATTTTACCTACAGGTTTGTTGTACTCATTTATTAATTGCAATCATGGTATGACAGTAAAGTGTGATTTATTTATATTTTCTGCCCATGACTTTGCCTGCGTAATAATATGTTGATATGAAGTATCTAGGTTCTATATCTACGTGAAATTTAATTACGATCATTAATGTATTTTATAGCTTCGCACGCAAACTTTTGCCTGCCTAGTCTTTTACCAGTATTTCACATGGAGCAATCGTTCAGATCAGATAGATAGCCTTTATAATACCCCTTGGCAAAGCTGGTATTTAAAATCTATGGTGTAATTTATATTTATTTGCTCGGCTTCGGAAAGCACGTTAAGCCGTTGGTCTGTCATTTGTAGATCTTTGCCAGTCATTACGGATTGTCAGAAGCTAGTAAATCTGACACCAGTCTTGCCAAGGACTACCGTGTTACCCAAGTAATGAGTTGTGGACCTCCACAACCTACCTAGGCAGCCGCTCCACGTAAAATACTGGTTGGTGGGGTAAATCCGGTTTGACTGGAAGCCGACCCAATATAGTTGGGATAAAAGGCTAGGCAGATTATGGTATAATTTTATTGATTTATTTTTCGTTTGGCCGCGGGCAAAAAATCATTGAACATTCAGACCTTCGATAGTCCATTATATAAAATTGTAAAACTGTCGTGCCGACTGCTGCATCGAACGGACGTAACGTATACTTCGTTTTTAATATTTATTGTGTTGCCTGCACAAACGGCACATGTATTAATTAATTTCAACGGTGAGTAGGTAATTATTTGTACAGTCCCAAAAGCCCCAAATACTGAGTGGTAACTTTTTCATCTGCGTAGAATCTTCCAGAATAGGTGAACGCAGCTGATCTCCAGAACCCAGAAACTTGGTAACACTATACCTCTTTATAAGAGCAGGGTCAGATTTTCTGGCTTCGGGATATACATAAAGACGGTCAAAGATCTACAAGTGACAGCCCGGGACCAATGGCCTAGTGTACTTTCGGAGGCGTCTCGTTGTGTAATCGATGGTCACCCAACCTTGAACAGACCCTTTAGCTGGTATGACATAGCTCATTAAATAGTGCGTCCGCACGATAATAAGTTTGCGCAAACTTTATGTCTGCTCAGACTTTGAACTCTGAATAAAAAAATATTTCACACCGACACATTTGTTTGCACAGACTTTATTGGAAGTTTTCGCAGACTTACAATTTTTTCTTCAGAGATCCAAGTCTGCGCAAACAAAACTTGGTGGTGTGTGGACGGTCCATAAGACCTCCTGAGGACCTAGCACGAATGTTTTTGACGTATAGTAACGTAACGTAAAATTTTACCGTAGTTGTAATACTCGTTTCGCACATAATATTTGAATTGGACACTATATTCATATTTTTGTATAATACAAATTGTGTATGTCGCATCAAATTAAACCAAATGTAGGGTTATAGTATTTTAATATTTAAAATTCACTTAAGGAAACTGTAATAATACTAATACGTCAATTTATTCGTGCTAGGCTCACAGTTGCCAATTTAGATAGTGCACTAACGCTAGTCAAAATCAATCGAAAACAACCTCACACTGTGCGCCTAATGTTTATTTGTAAAGCAAGATTAGCTTAAGTGTAAGCAAATGTTTGACTCATGTAAGAGATTCCATTAAGTCAATTTAGCGGTTTTACTAACTTCAGAACAGCCAGTTCAGTTTGTTTTAATGCTAATTCTGTTACCGCTAAGGAAATTCTTGTATGATTATGTAAGTTTATTCACTTAGAACTTAAGACTGGTACAACGTTGAAGATAATGATAAGTGAAATACTGTTAGGTACATGATAAATACTGATTAGCCAAGAAATCCGACACCAGTCTTGCCAAAGGGTATCGTGTTACTCAGAAACTGGGTTTTAGAGGCAAATAGGTAGTCGCTACATGTAAAATACTGGGACTCAGCTGCATACGATTAGACCAGATCAGTTATGAACCAATTTGATTATTTTTTTTAAGTGAAAGGATATATTTTCCGGTTGGTCCCATAGAATTTCATCAAAATCGGTTCAGTAGTTTGGTTTTTAAATAGCTGGGAAAAATATGTCACCCAAGTAAACGAAATTGCGTATTTTGTTTACTCCAATGGTGTTGTTAGGTGTGGGGTACAGCTAAACAGTTAAAAATAAAAATAAACTTTTTGACTAAAAAATACACGACTAAACGACTTCCAAAAAAAAAGAAACACTGCATAATATAATTATAAAAAGTAAAAAAATGTCTTTAAACACCGTTTTTCACCAATAAAGAAAAACCTTTTTTGTACACACAGAAACTATTTACAAAACAATACAACCGACTTCTAAAAAACTAAAAAGAATAAAAACTTTAACTTTTTCTTTTTTTTTTTGAACACGGTGTTCAAATACGAAGAAACAACCAAAACATCGACTTCCGAAATTAAAGACTTAAAAAAAGGGTTTCTAAGGCCATTTTTTTTGCAAATATTACGTTACCTACCCGTTACCCGTTAAAAGTACAAACAAGATATTATTTTAGAGAAAATAGACCACATCGTGTTTGTTTTCTAGGTAGGTACCCTAGTTACGTATTCATAAGACTACCAAGATAATGACGTCATATCAGAGTTACCTCAAGTATGTCCCCTCAAAGCGAAACAAGTTTTCCTTTATGATATAATATCTCCTTAGCTTGCATAATATTATGTACTGCATCATACTGCACAGGGAATGCTGTAAGCGGCTATACAACTCAGAATATACACTGATGGTATTTCAAAAGCATGATTTAAAATGAAAAGAAAATGATTTTATATGGGCCATTTTGCAAAAAGTTTAAAAATAACACCTTAACTGAAACTAAAGATTGACAAATCTTTGTTCATTTCGAGTTTGCTTAGAAGAAACACAAAAAAATTAGAGATCAAAGCCTCGTTTAAGTTCCATAATGTAGACTAAAGGCTGAAAATGTATTTAAGCAAAGCCCCACCCAGATGCGAGTGGACCTGCCCAGACAGTGCCAGCATATGTCAATTCATTCTGCCTCATCTTGTCCCCAACTACATATATGTCAGGGTAGGCTTCCCGTCTAACCGGATGTAGCCGACTACCAGTATTTCACATGGACGTTTATTTACTTATTTAAAATTACCTTATTGTACATAAATTCATTACAATTGGTGGCCTTATTTTATTCCGCGATCTCTTCCAGGCAACCTGGATTAGATAGATATAGCCTGGACACAAAATGGTGTTGCCTCGCACGTTTTGATGAAACATTGAACGTTTCAGTCATTGCCAACATAGGCCTGTCTCCGTCGCCACATGGACCGCTCCAGTTTTTCTGAATATAGCGGGCTCCTGCGACCAAATTGTTTATGAATACTATCATCTGAAAACCTACTTATAAACTTATGGCTATTTTGGCTAGTATCGGCTACTGTACACTGTTATATTTTTAAACAGTATATTTTCCTCCTAAACCAACTATTAAAGTAATCCAAAGTTATGACAGCAACATGGGAGGGTATCCGTGGAATGCATTGCAAATATAAATGCCAAGAAAACAGCGTATCGGTTATGCCACAGACCATTATATAAATAGAGATGACTTGCCTACATATTTTGTAAAGAATAACAATATCTGTTCAAAAACCTACCTGTAATTGATTTAATTTAAGTAAAAATCTTCAGGGTTTTAGTTAACATAGCGATTGATACCGAGTTCTTCTCCTGATCAATGGAAGCCAAACCCCAAAAAACCGTAGCTTGGAAGAGGCTTTTCAGAAATTAATATTTCACAAACAACTGTAAAATAGGTCATAATTGGAAAGCGTGAAATTTGGAAATTATCCCAAAGAGCTGCGGTCCTGGGAAAAAAATCCTTTGTCCTAAAACCAGGACTACTGCTACTTCTATTACTACTCGCATACTGGAAGCAGAAGTATCGATTCGAGGGCGGACGACATTGTTGCTATCGTGGATAATGGACAGGAGCGTGGGGAGTGGCACAAGAAAATAGAGGCCTGTGCCCAGCAGTGGCCAAAGAAGGGATGTGGATGATGTTGATGATGATGAATGACTTGGGCCACCCGTGTGACAAGTGTAATTTAATCCTTTCAACCTTTGAAGCGTGTATGATTATAAAAAATCCAGACTAACATAAATAATAAAAAATAGGATATAATAAATGCTACGAAACTTAAAAAGACCTCTATCGTTCCAGTGCTCTGTGGTTTACGCATTGCAGACGACACATGGTACAGTTTGTTTACTGTGCCATGTTTAACCTTTGTGTCCTGGATCAATAGTATTTAGATAAAATGAGATTACATTCTATAAAATATGCGATAGAAAAAAATATGATAACTTTTTGTATGTAATTAATTTCCGAATCATTCTCTTGCCCTTGTCTATTTACATCTTTATTAGGATGTTATCATACCAACCGATCGATTGTCGATCGATAGTTTCTATTACACCAAGCGATCGATCGTCGATCGATAATGGAATTAATTAGTCGAACGATAGTTTCTACTTCTTTCTTCGATCAGCCAAAGCTACCGCACAATTGATCAACGTCGACCATGTAAATGGTCCCCTTTAATGACATTATCATCCTTACACAATTAATCCATAGTTTCTTTGCATCCGCTATAAAGCCAACTACATCCATAATCAAAACTTTAATCACGCCGAAAAAGAACAGAAACCGGCCAAGTACGAGTCGGACTGGCATGCAAAGGGTTACGATTGAATCTCAATTTTGTATCAGTTTGCTTTCAAACCATAGGTTTCCCTGTAATCTTAGGCAATGAACTCTGTATTTCTTCTATACCGTATACCGGCCTTATACATCTAGTCGTTGCAATAAGTTTAAGCATAATGTATCTAAAAAACTTACACCATCTATAGTAAAACATGAACATCCTAATGATATCTATGGAGCCCTTTTTGATGTTGTGCAGAATGAGTACCAAGCTACATTTAAGTCAAAAACTTTAAACACTATGGGTACCTCCATTGGCTTCAACCAATGGGCTACACCAGGTATTTATAAAAGCAAAGCGAGACTATATGAGTTATATGGTTTAAAAAAATATAAGTTTGATGCTCCTTTTCTAGAGTATGTTAGAAATTATTCTAAATTATTTAAAAAGATTTGTGCTACTGCTAAATCTAAATTTTTAAGTGACACAATTAAAAATTCTAAAAATAAAGTAAAAGCGACTTGGAAAATTATTAACAATGAAACGGGCAAGTCGGTTAAACAAGAAAATCAAGTAGAGATTATTGTTGACAACAAATTAATAAGTAAAGCAACTTACGTAGCTGAGGCATTTAATGATTTTTTTGCTAATATACCTATAACTACGACTCGCTCCTTAAGTTCGTCCTCGTCTAATGCTGAAAACCTTTTACATAGTAGTGTGCCTAAATGTAGTCAATTATTTAGTTTCGAGCACGTAACACCAAGTGATGGAGTTAATGTTTTCAACACACTTAAGTCAAAAAACACAGGTGATTATTGGGGCATTTCCATTAAACTTTTGAGTAACATAATAGACATCGTAGCCCCTTACCTTGCTGTTACTTTTAATAAATGCGTGGATTTAGGAACTTTTCCTGATCTCATGAAAAGTAGTAAAGTCATACCTTTATTTAAATCTGGTAATAAAAATGATATAGGAAACTTCCGGCCTATTTCTATCTTACCTGCATTTAGCAAAATATTTGAAAAGTTAATACTCAAGCAATTGCTAAGACATTTTAATCTAAATAGCCTCCTCCATAATGAACAGTATGGATTTACAAAAGGTCGTTCAACCACAGATGCAGGTGTTGCTTTCCTGAAACACATATTTAACGCATGGGAGAACTCGCAAAATGCAATTGGAGTTTTCTGTGATCTCTCCAAGGCCTTTGATTGCGTACACCATGATACGCTTTTGCGTAAACTGCGTCATTATGGTCTCCAAAAGGAAGCTCTTAACGTAGTTGATTCATATTTGCATAATAGGTTTCAATGTGTAGATATCAATGGTGTGAAGTCCTCCGGGCTACCAGTTCATTTAGGGGTGCCTCAAGGTTCTATACTGGGTCCATTCTTGTTTCTGGTGTATATAAATGATTTACCATTTTTCTTAAAGGGTATCTGTGATGTAGTTCTCTTTGCAGATGATACCTCTCTTGTCTTTAAAGTAGATAGAAATAGACAAGATTTTGATGACGTAAACAGTGCTCTCTCCATGGTTACAGATTGGTTTACGACAAATAACCTAGTTCTCAATGCTAAGAAATCAAAATGTATCAAATTTGCCTTACCTAATGTTAATAATCTAGAACCGAATATCGTCTTAAACAAAGAGATGCTTGAAACTGTGGACTCAGCAGTATTCTTGGGAATAACTGTTGATTCCAAACTACAATGGGGCCCGCATATATCAAGCCTGTCAGGAAGGCTCAGCTCGGCTGCCTACGCCGTCAGGAAAGTAAGACAATACACTGACGTTTACACAGCTCGGTTAGTCTATTTTAGTTATTTCCATAGCGTTATGTCTTACGGTATCCTATTATGGGGAAGAGCTGCAGACATACAAAATATATTTGTGTTACAAAAACGGGCTGTTCGAGCAATATATCAGCTGGGGTCAAGAGTTTCCTTAAGAGAACTTTCAAAGATATTGGAATTCTCACGGTAGCATCTCAATTTATTTTTGCAAACATATTATATATTAGGCAAAATATACATTTATACACTAAAACCAGTGATATCCATAACTTTAACACTAGAAACAAGCACAAATTACATGCACCATCCCATCGTCTTCGAAGGGTCCAAGGCTCATTTGTGGGGCTCGGTATCCGTTTTTACAATAAGCTACCTCTTTCTTATCTTGAGCTGCCTTTTAACTCGTTTAAAGCTAAAGTTAAATCTAACCTTTGTTCGAAGGCATACTATTCAATCAATGATTATTTAGACGATGATAATAGTTGGTCGCAGTGTTGAACGCAAGACATACTTCGTTTTTAATGTTCTTTCATAGTTAGCTTATGACATATGAGTTCATATATTTGTTAATTTATATGTCCGTAGAGGTCAATTATTTGTTATTTTTTTTATTTTTTTTTGTATTGACTTAATACTCTCATAACAATGTTTTATAATGAGTGTATTGCAACATGTGATTAACTAGTGACTTCGACAGTTGTATGATTTTATTCTATCCTGAGCAACCGGCAGCAAGTTCGTCATGCTCCCTTAGATTTTACTGCTTGCGGTAGCGTCGGGGGTCGGGTTACCTCTTTCCCTCAAATATGGCGAGGGGGGTAATGGCTGATCTTTGCGTTATGCTCGTGAACGGGTGCTGCTTGTGGTGAAAGGTCGTCTTGTTAGCCATGGATTTTACTATTGTTATAACGATTAAATGCTTAATGTTTAATTTTGATGGCCCTGGTTTATCACTTGTGGCGTCGAGTCACAGATCTTTTTATTAAATTCTACCCTCTGCACGTGTAAGCGGGCACACCCTTCATGTCTGGAGGCTTATTTAGTTTGATTTGATATTGTTTTTATGCTTGAGTTTGTCTGTTTATGCTGGCATAATGGAGTGTGCTAGCTTACAAGTAGCGAATTATTAAGTTTTATGTTTTTACGTGTTACCTTTGTTGTTTTGTTTTCTTTGTAAGAATACTGACTACTTACATACCTTTGTATAAGTGATAGTTCTTATAACTCAACAGACAGATGTGTTGCTGGGGAGTTTGTTGCGCCACTTCTTCTTCCCAGCTAAAACACTAGGAAGTGGTGACGGGCGGGCGTTTTGGGGGACTGTCTTTATGTAGAACTTTGACGTTCAAAAAGTGCTGGCACTCAGCCTAATTTGAATAAATGACTTTTGAATTTTGAATTTTTTAAATGACTTTTGAATTTTGAATTTCTTCAAAATGTTAGACTCAGTAGTTTTGGAGATAAGGTCACTGTTCATCAAATTTCTTGAATAACTTCATAACTGAGTATTTTAAAACCCCCACAATATGTCTTTTCATTTGATGTATCACTCGGTTCAGTTGGATTTTTTATTAAATTTTCTAATTTGCCCCGCACGATATGATCTCAAATTTGAAAATGTATTTATCTTCGATACGCATATAATCTCCTATGATCCTACGATCATAGGAGATTATATGCGTACCAAATTTCAACTGAATCGGTTCAGCAGATTCTGAGAAAATCGGCTGTGACAGACGGACAGACAGACAACCAAGTGATCCTATAAGGGTTCCGTTTTTCCACATAGAAGTTTGGAACTCTAAAAATAGAACATTACGAAAAAAAATAGAAAATATCGATATCTTAGTCTTGTGGTGAGTTCATTAAACAAGAATTTTAATCAAAACCTTACTACAAACATTCAATGAATAATAACACAGCTAATATACATAATCCAATCATTCATGTTACATCCTTGAACATCCAGAATTAATTTACTTCAACTACCACACACCGGGTTTATTACATCTAGATAAAATTTGGTCTAGACCAAAATATAGCGAAATATAATACGACCCCAGGACAGGGGTAGTGTGAGTAAGGGTAGAATACTAATTTTGTGTAGGTCGGCAAAACATAAAAAGGGCCAAGTGCGAGTATGGTTCAATAAAAACGAAAAAGTTGAACTTAACGAAATATTTTGCAGTAAAGAGTAAGTTTTTAGAAATCTTACGTTATTATTTTATAGCCTAGTTGCCCCGACAGTCTTTGTTCTAATCGAATATAAAAATAAGTTTCCAGCCCTGCAAAAACACCTTCAGATTTCCCTAGTTCGCAATCGCTTTATTCAGACTTTAACAGACATTAAAAATAGCCATATCGGTTCTGCCCTTCTCAAGTGATACGTACATTTTTATAAGCAGTTTAGAGGTTGATAACTTTCTACAAATATAATCTATCATATTTCTATGTAATTTATTTTATACTCCAACATAGTATCATTTTTTAAAACAAATTTCTCTTTGGTATGCATACCTATGCATCAATACAGTACACAATTTGTGTTGGAAGAATAATTTTGAAACCTATTTAAGTAAAAATTTTAATGATATCGATTTTCTGCCTATTCTAAAATAATTATTTAATGAACATAAAACTAAACCAAAATCAATCGCACGCATCGATTCGGCTCGCAAGCTGTCTACGCTTAGGCGTGCGTTGTATTGTAGCACATCATCGATGCCCTGCAGTGTAGCTGTCGACTACCTCGCGCACCATGTCCCGTTCTGCTGCAAGAGCGCAGACCGCATAGCACGTTACGACAGCATCAGCGATATATTTTCACCGACTTCGTACGTGATGCTGGGAAGCAACCAAATATCATGCCATTGGTGCCGTGTAAGGCTAGGCCTATTGTGTGAAACGCAACTAGAGTTGATAACCCTTCCGCCATCATATTTGGGGATTGTCATATGTATTAAGAAAACACTGAACCTCAGAAAATCATGATAATGCGTCACTTACTTTTACATAAAAACATCTATAACTACTGAAATTGTAAATATTAATAAATAAATTTATTGCGAGCACATCATTTATTAGTTTATAGTGGCATTTGTGCTGATTTTTGAGTTAGACGTGCAAAGTCGTGAACAAAAACTAGTTACTACTAGAACTACATAAGATCCCCACTTCATTTAATTACTGTTAGCAAAGCCAACAACTACATTAATTTCAAAGCTACCTTATTAGTGTTGTCTCTACAATTAGATTATTATTGTCGCTTTCCCAGTAAGAACAGCCGCCGGCGATATAATTTAATATTGCTGAAGGCCTAATAATTATCTTGTCAGATAAAATGTCAGCGGGACATTTTCAAGATGGAGAACGGTCTATCTTAATTCCTTTGCTAAATATTGTCCATAAAGTTAGACCTTGGTTTTGACCGACCCTGGAATTATTTTAATCAATTATAGGTTTCTGGCTTATAGTTAGATGTCAAAACCTACGAGTATTTATAAATCACATTTCATCTTTGTATGTGTTGAAGACGTTGAATTCGGAAACTACGTTTTCCGACTGTTGGATAAAGGTCTCTCTGCGGCCTTACACTCCACTTAAAATCTTTAAAAAAATCGTTACCGAAATAGATTCAAACATAAAATGTTTAGATAATGCTGCTACAACTTATGTGGAACGTGAGAAAATACCCTCTAATAAATTCGTAACATCAGGACTTAAGTCCCCACGAAATAAAAATAAGCATCAAACTGAAATTTACGCTAAAAATCATCAATTATGGTCCCATTAAAACAGTATTTCGAGTTGATTAATCGTTTTTCCGTACAAAATGTATGGGAAAACTTTTGCGACTTCTGTTATTTCTAGTACTCATACCTTAAATGGTCCCATAGAAGCTTTTGACCCCTACGTGAAAAAGGATCTATCGACACCAAATTTTTTTTTTGGTATTTCAGCATTTTTTTCGCTGTCTGTACATTTTTTCCAAAATCTGTGAATGCAGTTCAGAATATCTCAAAAAGTTGTAGGAACATTTTCCTGTGACTGTAACGGTTAAGGTTCCTGCTCTTACTGTCTCGTCTCAAAAATCCATCCAGTAGAAGATCCCATTAAAATAGGTGGTCAAAATTGAACACAGCGTTCAGTACTTCTAAACAAAAATATCATAGCAAAAAAACACTGATTGAAGTGATTTTATTTTGACCTAACATAATTCATTTTCCGGCTCACTAAAAAACACACGTCATCCGTTATGGGTAGGTACTTGATGTGGTCACGTGCACCTGCGCATTTGTAGTATCAGAATTATGAGATAACAAAGTCATCAATGTGTTTATACATTGAGTAACCAACATTTTTAGTGCATCTTCGTTAGCTGTTTTTTTTTCTTGTGAAACATTGTCCTTATTTTGGTGGTCTGAATGATTTCTAAAAGTTAGCTAATTTAGTAGGTACTTCACAAACTTCAACGCCCCCTCCCAGATACCTTTTAAAGGTAAGTTTTGGAAAATTAAACGCGATTTTCATTAATTTCCCAGTCATTTCTGCTGCTGATTCTGTGGTCTCAGGATCAGCTTAACTATTCACCCCATTTACCCCGTCAGGGGTTGATTATGCAAAAATTGTTAGATCTGTTTCAATTATTCCACTTTTAGTTTGCTCATGCCAATTTCCATGTAAATTGAAGCAAGCAATAATGTCTTCCCCTAAAAACTTCATCACCCGTTTTCGAAAAATTCAAACATTTGTTATTCTTATTTTTTATCGAAATCATTAACGCCGTGTTTCAACTTTATAGGACCAAGCATTAAGATTCTCCCCAGTTCGCTCACATTCGACCGCAACATTTTTCTTACTTGGAGCATTTTTATACACGTCGTAACTTTTCAACGAAACGATAACGAAGGTCCAATTTAAATAATTTAAAGTGAAATTTACATGTACACAACAATCAACATTAATTACCAGACCATTTAAATGGATAAAGATTCATATCACGATACCAGAATCACCACTTTTCCATTCTACCCGGGTTTTTGATTGAATAATTTGAAAAAAAAGCGGTAAATGTGATTTAACCATAATAGTTAGAAATATACCCTCGCGGACTTATTAAAAAGTACCTTATATTAAATTTATTTTTTGTATCATCATTAGTTTTCTCAGCGCACGCAATAATGAATTTATTAGGCAAAAATGTAAATATAGCCTTTGTTTTAAGTTAATAATGTAGCTTCTTAATGGCGAAAGAATTTTTAAAATCGATGTGTAGATTTTGAGTCAAGTCGTAACAAACAAACAAATAAATATTTCCCCTTTATAATATTAGGTTAGATTTAGATTGTGTACAAAAGCATTATAGAAAAAAGCAGGGAAGAACTGCTTGCCCATCCAATAATTCCTCCGCAACGCTATCAATAGGAAAAGTGCCCAAAACACAGGCAGCATTTCCACGTTGAATCTAAAATTAATGTGTAAGCACCAAATCGAAGAAAAATGCAATTAGTTTCTTAAAGAACACTCAATTTTAATACACGTTCAATTTGCAGCCTTTAAAATCAGTCATAAATTAAGAAATAGTCTTGTATAGTAGTCTTTATAGAAAAATTTCATTCACTAAGTAAGCAAATGCAATTTGTTTTCCATCATTAAAGCTAGGCATTCAGTATGCCCTTTAAGTTCAACATGATATTTTCACTAAATTACTTCGTTTTTAGCGTTCCGTAAATAAATAGGGAAACCTTTTATAATTTTGAAAAACTCCCGGGGGTAACTAATCTAACAAATAGGACAATTCCTATTATTGCACTGACCACACATTTTGTTAAATATTCGTGTTACTTTACCATCAACACACTATTTAACTCCGGTTCCTGGAAAAAAATACCGAGCCGATACAAATTATACGCTAGTCAAGTGATGCGATTTGCTTTTGAAAACTCATTCAACCATTAGCAATAAGATAACGCGAGTTTGTCAATTTTGTCTCAATAATTTTATTTTGTGATTATTTTTGTAAGAGGAAGTGGGACTAAAAATATTATTTTGTCTTTATTTCGCAAGCGCTTTATGAAATTATTGATTTCCTAAATTACAGAATAAGCTAAAATTATAATACGGAACCCATTTGTTAAAATCCATGTTGTGCGTAACCTGGCACGCACTTGACTCGTTTTTCCATTTGCTTAATGAATCGCAGGTAACTAAAAGTTTCGAATGAAATTCTTGAAACTCTAACAACTTGAAGTATTTATCTTAGTTCCAAAAGTATTCCTGCGTTAAAAGAAATGGTTTATTCAAACAACTTTTTTACAAAGTTGTAAGAATGCCTCCTTGTATAGGTTGTACTATTTTTGGTTGAAAAGGAAGAGAAGATATTTTATTTTACTTTCTTCTGTATTCTAATGGAATAATGATTGATAATGTAGAGTACATCGGTATTAAAAAACCTCTCATATTGTTTGTTTCGACAAATGAGAAAGACACTCTTATTCTTATTCTTTACTAGCTTTTGGCCGCAACTTCGTATGCGCATATTTCGTTTTTTCCGTTTCTGTAGGTTTTTCCCGTCCCATATAGCCTATAGCATTCCTCATGAATGTGGCTATCATATAAAGATTTTTTCAAATCCGATTGGTAGTTACAGAGATTAGTGCGTTCAAACTAACAAACAAACTCTTCAACTTTTATTATATAATTATAGATTGCACACAAAACATACGTAGACGTAATATATGATTGTGTATATTATTATGATTAATAGGGCAGCAAAATGTACGAATAAGTATGTATTATTTGTTTTAAAGGTTTCCCTTTCATCTTACAGTCACAATCACGACCATAGCTTCTACAGTATCAGTCATTAAGAACACCACCATGTCATGTCCATCAGCCATTTTTGTATTTTATTCAGAAATGGACAATAGCTCATGGCCCATAGCACAGAATAGCTCTCGACTACCGCAACATTAACGCTGACTCGGCACTTTTATTGCCAACATAGATTTTTATTTTGTTTGCTTTTGTTACTGCATTCTATCCCATTGATGCTTTATTCCGAGCTGTGATTTTTGTTCTGGAATGGTTTTAGTTATTATCTATGGTTCTATGCTGATGGAAAAGTTATATCCCCCGTATACAACGTTCTACAATTTCGGAAGTAACTATAAACTATATCCATCGTCGACCGCATCATCGCTTTCAATCAGTAGAGTTAAAAGCGAGCCTATCAATAATAATTATAATAAATAAATGAAATATATTTGATACCAGTAGGTAGGTACTATATTATTGTTTTTTTGTATTTTAGGTACAATATTATTTTTATTGTAGGTGCTATATTATTGTTTTCAATTTTAAGGGCGTTTGAGTTCTTAGTCGTATTTGAGTCATTTTCGTGATTGATTGTTTTCGGGAACCGTTATAATTTTATTAAAAATACATGAAAATACGAATCGAATATGTGCACAAACGTCCTTATCAAGACTTGATACTGATGAACTCATCACCTGACTTATGTTCGAGTAGACTTAGATGATGCCTTTTTTATGGATGGGAAATCATCAAATGACTCCTTCCGCTCTGGGCGGAGCAGAAGGGAGTGTTAGACTTATACTGACTAAAACCTATCCGTGTTCCTCCTAATGTCCTTTGCTTTCTAGGGTCGCGGTGACTCTTTACATAGGTACTGAATTCCAAACGTCTAAACATCGTCTGGCGTATCCTTTGAAACCAGAATCTCGTATTCTCAAAAATCAATACCATTGGAATAGTGATCGGTTATCTTCAACCATCTCTTCAGGATGGTCATGCAACTAGTATCCCAGTAGCAAACTAACTTCGCTGAGCAATCGTACCACATACATTTTATTTAGCCAAGAGACCCTTTAATCAGTAAAGTAATTCTATCTGTCCAATTCTTCAGCCCCTGGGATCACAGGTTAACGTTAATATAAACAGGGACCCTAAGCCAGTTAAAAGTTCAAACGTAATAAACTCAAGCTTACGGTAAAGCAGACGTAGACTCACATTACCATCCCGAACCAAGTTACAAACACAAACTTAGATCCTATCTTAAATCCAGATTTAGACCAAAAACAGTTTCAAAGTAAGATCACCTTGCGATTTACATTTAAGCGAACGACGTATTGGCACAAATAACGTTATTCGATTTTCATGGTTGACTTGGTTCTACTTTTTATGTAGGTGTGTACGTATGTTCGTATTTGTTCTTTAATAAGATAAACGATTTAATAATTCCTAAATAATTTTTGATACAATAGGGTATTTGACTAGTATGAAAAATGAATGAATACTTATTTGATACATCTATCAAATAAGTATTCATTCATGTTTCGACCATTTTTATTAATTTTTTCACAAATCATTAAAACATTATGATTTGTAAAAAAATAAATAAAAATGGTCGAAAAACAGAGAAATTTTCGAAGTTCTGGATGGCTTCAATTCAATATGGCGGGACTTGTGGGTGACGTCACACGCAATGTTTATGACAGATTTTAAAAGTTTCTGGTTCTTGTATTGTGATGGCTTTTTGTGAAATGCGGCAGTACGGCATTTTTTGATATTAATTTATTTTTGAAACATTGGGATCATTTATCTCGTTGTTTAGTATCGGAAAAGTGACTATGATTAATTTACTTTTGATTTTTTTCTTCAAAGCATAGTAAAACGAAAAAAATACGTATTTTTTATTATTTTTGATAACTTTATACTTACGAAAAATTTGCGCACTATCTCCGAAGTAACCCTGTATGTCAGTAAATTTGAAAGATCATGTTATACGCTCCCGCAACCGTATCGTACGTTATATAAAGCCGTTGTACATGAGGAAAACGGACTGGGTTTCAACCATCATAAATCCGGCCATTTCGACGAATCAACGGCCGCTTTCCAGTAATGATTTCAATTATATAGAACTTCAGCTTACGATCTCATTTTGAACGGGAATGAGATAATTTTTCTACAACCGGTAATGACACTGAATAGCTCGGGTTTAAGACTTTGAATGTAACTTCGAAACGATGGTGATTTCGGAGGCTTAAATAGCGATCGGACGAATCAAACGCCCGTTTGGAGAAAGGGACGAAAACATAAACATGAACTGAATACAATTTGAAACGGTGGCGTTTGACCTAAATATTAAAAGATATTTAGGAGTGTCATCACACTTAGATTCATGAAAGAATACTTGGTACAACTGGTTGGTCAATTTAGATACTTTGCCATTATTATCCAAGACGTATTGCTAAGCTGTGTAGGTTAACATCTCCTTCAGCTCTGTAGTTTAATGCAAGTATAACAAAAATGGAAATAAATCAATCTACCGAGCCCTTTTGCAACGATGTTGGGGTCGGTTAAAAATCCGGATGCATCGGAATACCAGTTATATGACATGAAGCGACTGCCTGTCTAAATAAATAATGGGCGCACAATTACAGACATGGATAAATAAGCACTGCACGGAGAGAATCAGTAAAAAGTTTATGCTTTTCACTTGGTTTTACTGAACCCTGCTGAACCCTGCCTCTTTTATTTTTGGCATAAACCTGTAGATGATGTATTTTGATGCTGTATAAAAAAACTTTGTAATTGTGTGAGTGCACCAAAAACATCAGCCTTTTCTGTATTCTGTTCAAACAATATCCAATATTCGCCTATCTGTCCAATGAAAAATACTCCCCAAATGAAATGTTTTCTATATCCTAATCCAAGACATGGTTTATTTAAGTGCCAACTAAATCCGTTCAGGCATTAAGACGTGAAAAATAACAAAGAGACGGACAGACAGAGTTACTTTAACATTTATAAAATTGATAAATATGGATAAGCAATGCGCCAAATATATGTAATTTATCACCGAAATTGATTGCTCCAAATCTAAAATGGGTCAAACAGATAATACAGAAAACGAATTGTTTCGGCGTTTAAACCAAGTAATGAATGTTTGTTTAGCAAACGAACGATTAAACAATTTACGAGTTGGCCAAAAGTGCTCCGTTGATATATTTGTATCTTTTTGTTTATGTTTCGGGCTAATAAATCGATTTTTTGGTTAAAGTTAAACGAATTTCTGAGGCGTAAAGCTGTGTAATGAATTTAAACTTAATGTGAAATGGTAAAGACTAAGTAAGAGTCTCTCAGAATCCTATGGTAACAAAAGTAACTTACCTTAGGTCAGTCCTGAGGTTGCCAGTCGGGACCCGCAGAAAAGCGGGCTTCGTCGTTGCTTTAGTGCTCCCTTGCCAGTGTGCGAGATAAAACGAAGTGGTTTTAGTCAGTAGACGTATTACAGAGCCGGCCGAGGACACCTATGAGAATTTCCAAGACGTTATAAAAAAAAAATGTCCTAAGTCTGCCACAGGGAAGATGTGCCTCTTAGATGTGCTTGAGATATTCTGGTTACTTTTTCGCTTATTTCTATTGGTATAAATCCGCTTATTAACATGTTCAAGCAAACGTTTTTAGTTTCAGAACAAACGGCACAAGACGACGGGAGATTTACTTAATTCAAAACTACATTGCCAATAAAGTATTATACAAATGTTATGGTGCTCTTTCTAACTCATGCAACTACATAGCTTACTCCGTTCACTTCCACCCTAAACATGAAAACAAAAACAAAATACCATTTGCCATATATTATTTTTATAACATTGTTTCTTACGGCCTTGAGTCTCGTGTCGCTAACATTTGGTCCCTAAGGGAATGTCGGGAGCATTCCTCCCCTTAATATCTCGCTCCATGGATTTCTGTGGCCCTAGTACATGTGTCGGTATGTCGTCATATTCAAAGGCGACTCTTTCAAGGGATAACTGGGAGTATGTGGGTCTTGTTGCAATGTAGGAAGATTTACAGATTCCTGAGGAATCTAAAATTTGTTTTGTCCAAAGTGTGCCAACAGTGTTAATACTGTAATATTTTAAATATAAGCGTTTAAATATATCTGTCTCTCTCGCGAAAACGTCATTTTCTATGGCAGCTGTATCGATGGTATGGTACCTATTTGACGTCGGAGTTTGTATCGGACTTCTCTTTCTAATTGTCAACTTTGAAGCTTTTTGACTTCATTGCTGATGAAGGTATTTTAAAAATTGTATCATAATTGTTTACTAGAGCTAATAATTATTTTATTTTGCAAATAAAACAAATGCAGGCAAACCTATTCCCTATTTTCTAGCTTTTGCAAGTCTCGATATAGAATGTAATCTCAAATATGTGGCGTCATAAGTAAATAACACACCTTAGTTATGAGATAATTAAGTTAATTAGGTACTTGCTATTTATGTAAATATATGTACATTAGTCACAATCATTACTTCGTAGATTTTTTTTTTCACTAACGAGTTATTAGTGTGAATCGAATAAGTAATTTATTACCAGTTGGGACATCAAAATAAATATAATTGATCCAACTGTCATTAGATTAATTGCTCGAGTGAATCCAACATGTACTACAGTCTAGATAAAATACTTTTTACGCTGATTGAGGATCATTTATATTAGATACCTATAAAATTCTGTGATGTCGTAAAAATGTAGTCACAAAAACGTCTCTAGATATTTTTTGTCGACAAAACTTTACGATCAGTAAGTAAAGGATACGTCAAGTACAAAAATTACTGCCTAGTGCTGAAACACTACTTAGAACATAAAAAAGCCTGATAAATGGTAGTTGGAACAAGTGACAGTAATATTCTCTCTTGGGATTTGGTTTAGAATCACATATTTGTTAACACCTATCATTTCGTGTATAATCGACTTTTAAAACTTGGTGAGGGCTTTTATTTTAAAATACTGGCCAGGTTCTTTGGGCTATACGAGAACAGACATTTTTTAAAAAGATATTCCACCCTTTTTGAAGCATTTATGTGAGCAGTTAACAAAATATACGAGAAAGTACTTCTATTTCAAGTTTGTTTGCACCACCCACTCTTTACGTTTTCCGAGATGATACATCGCAAGGTACTCTTGCAATAACAGTAACTAACATTTCTACTTACCCCATAACTGCTAAGTGCCACTAACACAGTATACGGGTACCAGGGGAGTATGAATCATGTAGCGGTGTAATAGTGCGCTCGTATTACACTAACGAGAATTAACCCACTCTTTATGTAGCCGAGTTTCATGACTCAACTATGCACCCAACCACCCAACAGCACAAGTTGGTACGAAGTTTAATAAGAACCCATTTATAGTGTACTTGGCGATGTGTTGGGATTAAAAGCATATAAATCCTTCTGCGTTATGAGTAGAGTGCACATTTTACTGTCTATTTATATCCGTGTGTGAGTAAAATATAGGCCAACCCGCCACCAAAGGCTGTTATAGAACTATCGTATTAAGTACTGAAAAGGTGTAGTAGTTATTGTCATAAGTTTTGTAGTAGTTATTGTCATACTGCTATTACCAATCCTTTTATTCAATAACGGACCACTGGGAGAGTGACTGAGGGTCAACAATTATATCAGCCGGTCTATTCTGTCAAAACCTCTCGTAAACTTAGGTGCAATAAGCATGAAGTGAACCGTCATTCCACTTTGTCTGTATGGATTGCTAGTTCACTACGACTTCACTTAGGCTTACACGGTGAGATGTTTACAGAATCGCACTGCAGTACTTCTACGTTAAAAAGTGAAAAATTTCAAGCGAGCGATAAAGAATAATACCTACGATTTTCCTTTATAACTTGTTATTGTCTGTAACCAACAAAGTTATTATGATAGATAATAGGGTATTTGTTTTCCCTTTTACAAGTATGTACTTAGATAATCGCCTTCGGCCATAGACGTTGAAAAACTCTGCGACCAACAGGAAAAAAATTTAACAAGGTAAGTAATCTTTATATTTGGCTATACACTAAACTAATTTTGTTGAAAAAAAATGCGAAAAAGAACAATGCTTATACAAGCCGATTAAGAAAATGATGAACATAATTCTACGCATTTCATCCCTAAATCCTAAGTCCAACAAAATAGGCCCCACAGAACAATACAAAAATCCTGTTAATACATTTTCCTCATTCACAGATTATAACAGAAATCCGGAAGATAAAAATCGTGTTGTTACAATCCCAAGAAGATAGGCGTTCAGAAAATAACTACCAAATAATATCAGCCAACAAAGACATACATGAACCAAGATAATGGATCATAAAAGAAACTGTTCCGATAAAGCCAACACTAATAAAACGACATCATTTCACTTGATCGGTTTATTTTCCTTTACATTAGATATTTTTGCTTTCAAAGAAAAAATATTTAGAAGCTATTCTGGCCGACTAGGTGGTACACAGCGTTAACGTTAAAGTTATAAAGAGGTGAAAAACAAGAGAAAAGGGTCAGTCTTATGTTTGGGAAGTTTGTATAATAAACAATACTTTATTTACAAAAGTTTAGGTGGAATATACGGACAGCAAAACAAGTTCCAACTGAATGCCTTCTCTCATTTATTTTCATGAATTTCGTTGGTGAATTATTTAAATATTACCCGTACTGTAACCTGGATACAGTAATGCTGACATGGAATTTGGCTGGAAATGTTGGAATATATTTACTGTTTTGAACTTTATTAATGAAATACAAAATAATATTTCAAAAGAGCAGCTTTTTTAACGTTAAAATATGCTACTCTCTCTTGAATTTCTTTATCGGTGATATTTGTAAACGTGGCATGGAATTGCTTTAGTGACAAAATTATGCTGAAACCGAAAAATAGTTTCAGTCAAATATGGCTGAAAAAATCTGTCCATATATTCCAACGCATAGGAAGACGCTTACTCGAAATACATAAAAGAATATCTAGGGAACAAATAAGGTAGACTAATCGCTCACATTTCATTACCCAACGTATCAACAAGTTCACTTTAAATGCAATATTACAATATTAATATTGATAACAATCTTACGTATTTACCTCAAAGATGTCACACATCGTCCATGTCTTAGCGTTATAACTATTTACATTTAAATTAATAATCACTTCGAAATTATCATAATGTACACTAAATTGGGGAATAGTCTAATTGACTGCGAGTTTTTGGGTACCAGGTCACCTCAGCGCTGAGGGGTCCAGTACCAGAGGCCTGGGCTAAAGTGAAACAAACTCGGGCGGTGGCGGTGGTAAGGTCAGCACTGGTGTCTCTGACACTTCAACATTCTCCGTGCTGGCTCCTGGCAATGACCAAGTGGAGCTACCAGTAGCTGTCACTCTGGGACCCATGTTATCGTACGCTGGAGCAGCAGCGCAACATGTTCTATTTCGTCGAGGTAGCGTTGCACCACCACTCAATAGATCAGGATACTTCGCTGGCTCTCCGCGTCCAGCTACTTGGACAGATATGAAAATGTTACCGTATGGAACAGGCACCGCAAATTCTGCAGGCGGTGGCGGAAACGCACCTGGTGTACCTTCAATAGTTATATGAACAGGATCGAAGCCGCAACCTCTAGGAGGCTCATCCGACATTCGTTCTGTCATTTCGAAATCACACGGTGAAGCCATATCACCGATAGATCGGTCACAACTTACGACAACAGATGCATCTATCAGTCGTTTTTCTTGGTCGGTGAAACTTCTGCTCGGTGGTACTGTATGTCTCCTCAAATGCCAGCAGGCTACTGCCCCAATAAAGCCAAGAGTTGCTAGAATGCCCAACGCTCCGAAAACCACTCCTAATAAATGTGGAATCCCAGGTGCCGTCCGCGCTGTCGCTGTCTGTGACCTCGGTAGAACAAGACTTATTATAGCCCTCGCCTCGCCCGCCACACTTTTAGCTACGCACGTCCATTCCCCAGCCGCACTTGACGTAACATTTAAAAGGGTCACGTTGACCCATCTTACACTACCCGGCACTCTATCCTCCGAGTCGTCTTCGACACTCGTCTCTGTCTCTTCCATATCGCAATCCACTGAACTATTATGTACATCGACACCATCAAAAAGCCACGTCACTTTAGGTTTCGGTACTCCATGCACCCAGCAGCCGAACGAAGTAGGTAATCCAATTTCAGCTCTGACGACTAAAGTACTTGATTTTATTTCGGGCGGACACGACATGCTCTCACCTGAAACGTGTCGCCACTTGTTTCCAGCTTGCGTCGAAGGTTCTACACAAAGCAAATCCTCGGTTCCCAATTTGCTCTCTAGAAACCAGTCCTTGAATTCTCTAAGCCTACAGTCACATCTCCACGGATTACCAGACAAAGATACCGTCTTCAATGCAGGCAGAGAAAATGTGATCAAACGAAGGAATGTAAGCTGATTCCTACGCAAATCGATGGTTTCTAAAGATTTTAAATTCCTCAAAGCATTCGTATGTATCGACCTTAATCTGCATCCGTCTAACAAAAGCATTCGCAAATGCGGTAGAGGTGGGAACTGATCCGCTATGAGCGTGGTCAAAGGATTGTTGCTTAGCACAACTAGTCGTAATCTTTCGTTGCCTCTAAATATGTCCCTCGGGAGATGGGACAGGTCGTTGTCTCCTAAATCGACTTCTATTAATATTCTTAATTCTAAGAACGCATCAGGATGTATTGACCTGAGGCTGGTCGCTCGGAGGTAAAGTCGTTGTAAGTTGAGGAGTCCAATGCTGGCGAAGACTTCTTGCGGTAGGTTCCTGAGCGGGTTGTCGTGCAGGTCTAGCGTCTGTATGTCAGATGAGAGAGCTGGCGGGCGGCGCAGGTCTCCGGAGGCACACGAGGCTGTCTTCTTGCCAGAGGACCATTTGCACTTGCAGGTGGAGATGTGGGCGCAGTCGAGCCAGTCGCTAGCGGTCCTCGCGGCGCACGTCGTGAGTATAACGATCCAGTACCACCTGGCCCACGCCACACGCATACTCATCTCATTTCGACTTTGTGTTTACATCGGCGTACTGCCTGAAACAACAAACGGGAGCGTTAATCAAACTAGATTAGTTAAACAATGCGGGACCTAAAATACAATGGTTGGGTATCGTGCCGTTGCAAAATCATATTTGTGTTTCACAAACGGGTGGCTAGCGTCAAACTGGACATAAAGCTTTTTTGTATCGCGTAATTTCGGTCAAGGGTACGTATCGTAAATTCGGAGAGCGCTCGGATCCCGTAAAACAAAGTCTTACGCAATCCTCGTCAGTTTGGAACATCATAAAGATGCTGTGGGCATTTTATTCATTTATCTAGTTTGTAATACGCGATAGTAAATATGACGTACTTGTAGACAAGTTGTGTCGGTAAACGTAAACCTTTGAGTCATAACACGTGTGTTAGGTATAATGTTTACGTTAGATATTATGAGGGATTGACGGCAAACTATATACAAAGTAAAAGTGAAAATAGAATGCTGTTTTTTCAAGAAGCTAAAAATTAACATCAGGCTCACTTATACAAAATGATATCTTGTTTTTATAGATAAAAAATTGTTCGATGGTCAGTAAGTTTAGTATCTAAAATATTTTATAAAATTGAAACATGGCAATCACGTTGTAATTAAAATTAACCAACAATTTGGCCAATCTTCCCTAGTTAATACGAGCTGATACTCCACAAACCCCAAGAAATCCATAGTACGATAAGGAAGGCCCCAACAACACAAAAACAAAAGCGATTAGGGGTCTCCATGGTCGATTAATTCTACCTGTAATTAAAATTGTTCGGATACATTTGATGAATAAATAAATAAATGATACAAATAGTTGTTACACGGAAATTACCATTATTACCTACATAATATAGTCTCCATAGTCAGCTTTATGGGACTTTTCACTACGTTAGTTTATTTTTATGTTTCATGTATTTTTTTCATTCCTACATTCATTATTTAAGATGAAATTGGTGAAAGGAAAATATTCATTTAACTTTGAGCTTGACGAAATTTCCCAAACGGTAGTTTTACAACACGGAAAATTCCGAAATAAAAAATTATGTTACGTTCTTTCACGATAGATATAAAAAATAATAGGTTTGATTTGGTACTTTTATTTGCAGAAAAATGGCAATACGATATTTTTACAAATGTGTTTGTCAATAAAAATTTTGACTGATTCAAGCAATCAACTCAATCGAAATACAAAACGATAACAGGAAAATCTCACAAATTATTTTCAAATAAATTGCTTGACTGATACGAATCGATACCGACATAAGAAGCTTTCAAACATCAAGGATTTTTAGAAGAGGTAAAGAGCTTTTAATAATCTGCCTAGCTTTTTCCCAAATATGTTGGGGTCAGCGTCTGTGCTAACCGGATGCAAGTGAGTACTATTTTACACAGAGTGACTGCCCATCTGTCCTCCACAAACTAGTAACTGGGTAGCACAATACACATTGGCAAAACTTTTTCTGGCTTCTGATTGAATTTACAAACAGCCGGGGTCAACAACTTCACAAACTAATGGTCACCCATCCACGGATAGACCTTGGCTAGCGTTGCTTAACCTGAAAGATTGACCCTTGTGGCTGCATCTTATAATATCATAGTCACAAAATAATCATCCAACACAAAGTCTCTACTCATGCTGTATATTATAGTCAGCAAAACCTTTTTTGGATGTACGAAGCTCGATTAATCGCTCGTCTAATTGAATTGCCCAGCCACTCGGGCCGCTGATGACGGGAAGTGTAAACATCATCACTGAACCACTCCCCGATAGGCTTACGATCTACCTGAGTGCGCTGGAGTGTACACAGAGTCGGCGGAGAGTTTTAGTTTCAATGTGTTGGTCGGCAATAAGAGGCTGGATTGATGTTATGTGTGCTAGTTGACTACCTACTAAGTGACTCTTCACAGTTTATTTGCAATGAATATTGAAGTGTGTTATTTGAGCACTATTACCATGTGAAAGTCACAAAAAAACTTTAAATATTCCTAATGTGGGAATATGGGAATATTTGGGCATATGAGGTACATTTAAATACTTACCTCTGCCCGCGGCTTGAAACATTTTCAATTTGAATTTAATCCAGATACAAAGTTACATTAAAATCTGTGAAAACGTAACCGACAGACTGAAATACTTTCGCATTTAAATTTATAATATCAGTATAGATTACAGCCAATCTCCATTCATACTAAATAACTCAATCTGCTGTCCTTTATTGTAAACGTTCACGACTGCATAATTGATAAGCGATGAATATTCACTGAGATCGAAACTTAACTGACCTAAGTTTGTATGTACCGAGAACCACAGTAAAGCAGAATTTATAATCAACTGGTATTCTGTTAAAACCACAAGCCTCATCAAAAGCGAAGCGATAGCTATTGAGAGTCGCATATAGCATCGACAGTACCGCAGCTATGTACGTGGAAATGGTGACGAGGTATTCGTACAAAGACTAAAAGGAACCGGAATTGCTGTGGATTTGTGGAAAACCCGAAAACAAAGTCGTGTGCCTATTAAAAAAAAATCGCGTCGCATCACTCTGTGTGTGCCGTACACTTGATATTCGAGAGATTCAGTTTCGACGTTGGTATGCTATGTCAAGCCTTTTGCCTTTGTCTGAGCTGATTTTCTGCGAAAGCTTATCAAGTATTCGTTTCATTAAATAAAACTGCTTCGGCGAATAATTTCAATCGAGGAATGGGTATTTTATGCTTGAAATAATTTTAATTCTTTATCATCGGCACACTGAATATAACGTTAGCGGAATGACAGTCACTTTTATTGTAACATTGCAATCCAACTCTTTTTCGTATGAAGCAAACGATTAATTCATCGTTTGGTTAAAATGAAAATAAAAAGGGCTATTTATATTCATATAACTGCTATTTGATGATCTTGTAGCCACGATTTTGTTTCCCACCCATTTTTTTCCATACGAATCCACTGGTTGGAATGGTCAACTAAAATCACTTATTTTCACTTGTATAAATAATACTCAAAAGTGCCTTGTAACGGTCTAATAGACATAAATAATTAGATTTTGATTACATTACTTTAGTATTCACTTCCTTTTGAGAAGCCCTGCAAATATTTGTGTTATTTTTAGGTAGTATGTGTTAGAAAAACATTTTTTGATTCACTAAAGACACATTTATAGTTGTCGCTCTGTCTACCATGTGACATGTGCCCTAATCCATCGTCTAATGAAATTAGTTGCTACACTGGCTTGCTTGATGACAGGAAGTGTAAACACTGCACTACACTTCCGAAGCTAGGCATGTGACGCGAATTAATTACTCGTGTTAATGGAAGGTGCAGGTAAGGGCAACTTTAGGGTCACTTTGATGAGAACATTTTCTCTATGAGTGGGGTTGGAGTTTTGTGGAAAAGTTTTGGGCGAAAGTACATAGTTAGTGATTATATTGTAGTGCTATTATAGAATGTTTTGGGCGCGGGATTGTGCTCAGTTCTATGAATGAGAATTATTTCGTACATAAACTAACTAACTCAGAGTTAAATTATAACTGTTTTTTTTTAAAACGGGCCTAAATGTTTATCCTGTGCTTATTATAAGGTGTACAATGACGTACATAATAAATGACGATACTTAAACAGAATAGAAATACATCATATAAAGCGACAGCGAACAATTTTGCTTAAATAAACAGCATTAAGATCTTGTTAAGTAACTTGACGCAATTTAAATTGTGTACTATCGATTCGGCCAACTCAGTTCAGCTGCCCTATTATGACGTGCTAATGCCATCCAATTCCGATGATGTAAACGGGATAGTGTTATTCGCTATGTATAGCTCCGTCTCCCTCTTAGAGCGGAATCATGATCGTTTTTAGACTTCATAGAAACCAAAGACTAACTTCTCTAGACACGATAGTGTTGTCAGTTTATTTATTTAAACTTTATGTACAGTAGTGTTATATGCGCGGGCTAAATGCAGCAAGGCAGTCAACTATAGACATTAGTAATATTTCGGTTCGCCACAAACGTTCATGCCTGACAAAGGGCCTTGTACCTAGACCACTTTTTCATTAATTCATAATTTTTATTGTTAATATAGACACTAATCTGGGAAAATTAATGAAAATAACCTTTTCGCTTTTCACACCTCTCGTTATCTTCAAAGTCGCCTAAGCATACCACCCCGAATAAATATTCCTATCTCGAAACCCAGTTTTATTTAAAACATCACATTAAAACCTCAGATTTCTCCGGCCACGAATAAAAGGCATTCTCGCAGTAAAAGAATAGGAGTTTTATTTGTCCAAGTTCCAAGTGAAATTACCCCATGCCTTTTATTTGCGATAGTGGGGTCTCATTACCGATGTGCATGCATTAGGAGCACATCTACATAATAGGGCACACATAAACGTCTCTAATAACAAAATGAAGGTCTGTTTCCATGTTTTGTTGGTACTTTTTTTCCTGATACGTTTTGTCGGATAATATTTTTTCGATCTGGTACGGTAATGTATTGTGTGTTGTTTTCGACACATTATTTTGTCACTACGTGTGTTATTGTTGGTTTCGGTTATTTTGTTACTGTTTTGAAATAGTAAGCTTAAACAAAAAAATATTAGTTTGTATGTTTGTCACTCAGTTACAATTTAACGGCTCGACGGAATTGGATGAAACTTGCCACACAGCGATAGTGATTGTGCAAAATGCCAAACTGCAAGGGATTGATCACGTGATAGATTCGATCTCTTATTTACATAGATTTAGATCTTTTATGTATAATGGGACAGATTCGTATAAAAGAATTGATTTTACCAAGCTTTTATGACTACTTCCACTCTGGGTGGAGCGGAAGGGCGTGTCAGACTCTTACTGACTAAAACCCATCCGTGTTCCTTCTAAAGCCTTTTGTGTTCCAGGGCCGCGGTGATTCTTTTGAACAAATTCCGCAACCCTGGCAGGCTTGAAGCGCGCGTGGAACACAACGCGCCATTGACCCGGGCCGGGTGGTGATCGGACAGCGAGCAACCCAACGCTCGCCGTCCGCAGGCCCGCGACTAAGGTGGCTGGGGATCACCCAGCTGATTTTACCAGAGTAAAACCGCGGGCAACAACTGGTACCCAAAAAACCTTCCTATAAATTAGAAATCCCATGAAATATTCAATTAAGGCAGTTTACTACGTAGGAAAACCATTCTATTACAATGTATTCAATTCATACGCGTTTCAGTATTCATGTACTCAACTGTTTATTTCCTGCAAAGAAGATTTATTACATCCAATGGTAGTAAATGGTATCACTTAATGTTTCTCTGACATTTATACGACGAAAATTTATCTCTAAATGTGTTATTTAGATTGGATTTGATTAAGCATAGCTTAGCTCTGCGGTAGAGATGGGCTGGCTTTGGACTTGATCCATTAGCCGACTAGTCGGCACAAAAATGATCGGCTGTCTGTCAACTAGTCGCCGATCATAGCTATGTGGCCAGATAGTCGGGTTCCCCTACTAGCCCATCCAGATCTATTCTGCAATAAGTCAGTAGATGCGGGCGCAACTATCAAAAAAGAGCTCGACTGACCAGTTTGTCAATTCTAATGATAATTATATGTAGTTCTACATGCTCTACTGTCGTATGAGCATTAAAATTATCAATGATCTTACGAAAGTTTTATAATACTTAGCATTAATAGTAGTTAAGTAATCAGAAACAATATTATAGTAAGGCCAACTTTCGCAAACCAAAGTTATCATTAAACTCTAAATATTTATCAGTTTTCTAATACATATATATTTCATACATAATGGCCCCGGCCTAGGATCAACTCGGAGTTTAAATATATCTCTGGTAGTGCAAGTGGTCATAAAAGTATGAACTATTTTAAGTTGTAATCTTTAATACCTAAAAAGAAGCGCAGAAATAGCACAAAAATGACGCTCGTAAAACTTAGGGAGGTCTAGGTATATATAAAATCAAACTTAATAAAACATCGTTTTCCTTTGCTCGGTACAAAAATGTTTTTTTTTTACATGTAGGGCTTACTACATCTCGAATCGATGAATAAACATGAACGGATAGAATTCGATTTGCGAGAAAAAGGGCGACGATGAAAAATATCTAAAAATATAGTGAGGCGATTTGAAAAATGCTGCGAATGGTTTTCACCTAGTTTTTACAAACTATATATATGGATTAGACCTTTTACTTGTTCATTTGAACTATGTTAAGCCGTTTGAAAAATTTAAAGTCAATTAAAAAAAATAGATGTTTTTTTTGGCGTAAATATATTTTTAAGAAACATTCGCATTTCAGTTGGTAACTGCAGTACAGTTACTCCAATGATAACTGAATACCAAGAAGGAATGATAAAAGTTATAAAATAAGACATCAGAGTGCCAATTCTACTATTTTTGAAGCAACGTTCACTTTCGCATGTCAGTCGCAATACTCGCAATCTGTCAAAAATTTATGGAAATTGAGGCTTTTTTGACAGATGACGTCTGAGATGCAAATGCACCATCGCAATGTTGCTTAAAAATAAGTAGATTTGGCCCTCAATTGTATGATGCCAATGAAATCACCCCGTGGTGAACAGCCACGATGTAAAAACATTATCCCGCAATTTAACAGTTCCTGTCTGAGCTTGTTTTACATTTCTTTTACAAATGTCATCCCAAATAAATTCATTTCATTAATATTACTATTATTTGATCACAAAAAAACAATAACAAGTTGTCATAACATCACCAAGCAAACATCTCCAATCAGTGTAGCTGCCTAAGATTTGATAAATACCTTCACACCGCCGTCTATATTATTCTCCGGAGGTTTTCTGTCAAGATTAGAAGGATTAATGGCACAAGTAGGATATTTGTCTTGTCTCAAACGCACCACTCAATGGACCGGCCAGAGGCAGAATGATTCATGACCCCCGCCAAAGAAAAAGAACTAAGATGGATTTTTGTTAGCATTTCGTGAATGGAAATTATCGACGCCTAGGTCCATTTAGTCTTTGGGAGTCGATGGAAAACAGCGATAAAGTTTATAACAATTTAAGAAGGGTTCGGCTTGGACCAATTTCTGTCGTTGATGTTAAAGTAATGGGTTTCTTTCTGTTTTGTAGGCTCACGTTTCTTGGAAACGATCGTGTTCAAGATCTGTAATTTAAATACTTATGCCTAGCTTAAAGCTGACTGCCAATGGTGCTTTCTAGGGCTTATTATTAGAATAGCGTGTGTAGTAATTTACTGATCTTTAACCTGACCATAGTCTTATTTCACATTTATTAAGATACAGTCCGGAGTCAAATTGCAGTAGCAATCTACTATCTGTCCTAAAGTGTCTGAAACTTATTTGTAGAAGAAGATCTATGGCCCACAACTGATTCAATTTACAGTAAATAACCTAAACTGGTGGTCGATTGCAATCCAATAGATCCATCTTCTGCAAAAAAAACTCAAGGTTTGGAAGAGTACTTCTGCACTTCTGACCCCGACCGTACTTAACATAATTGACGATAAAGCAAGTAGAAGTCCGATACAATTAGATGAAATTATTGAGATTGTTATTTTGACAGCAACAGCTCTGTGTAAAAATCTTAATTGTCCACTAGAAGACAAAAAAAAAATACGCATTTAAATAACAATGAAACACATTTTACCGGCAGCAAATAAACAAACCGTTTCAAGAGATTCAATTTCAACATAAAAAAGCATTCGAATCATAAAACAAAACCGAAGTCTTTCATTGTAAAGTCTTCCTTTTTCAAAAGTAACTCGAAAGGTGCTCGAAACTCGAGAACTCGGGTAAAGTCCCGAGCAAAGTCTCGAAGTCGAGAACGCTCGCATCATTTGTTCCGCAATCTTTAAAGGCAAATGCAGCAGTGAGTTATTTTTCCCGGGATTGTCTGTGGAAACGTAGTGTATTGTCGAACGATTTAGTTGTGTTTGCACTTTTTACTTTTTTCTCTAACTGGTAAACTATCGCAGGTAGAAGCTTGTGAGCTTTTGAAGTTGAAAGTTAGAACGTTTTATTTTTGTAGTCATCTTAGTTTAAGAAAACATTGAAGTTTGATTTTAATTTCACATTCATTTTGCCATATTTATTTAACACTAGCATTTGCCCATGATTTGTTCTGCAAAGGCTTCTAATCGGGATTTTAAACATCGTGTAATATGTGTTCGTAAGAATCATTTATCTATGATGCATCTTCAAAAAAGTTCTCATCAAAAATATTAGTAGAATGTAACAAAGTTCTCTGACATTTTTCAAACTTTATTCATACTCGAAAAATCAAAAACCCAATAAAGTTACGGGCAGCATAACAAAATAAACATGTGTTCACAAATCATTCAGATTCGCTCAATTTCATGCAGCCGCGCGTTGATGCTCATATCGTATTTAAACGGAGCTCGGACCTCTCAGGAGGTTTGGACCTCTGAATAAGTAAATTTGTTTTCGACTGAATCCCGCGACACGAAACTTAGATCAGAGTGAAAGGTTATGACAGATGTTGAAGTCGTTATTTTAATGCTTGAACTTTAAGGTGGATTAGAATTAAAGTACTAAAATGTCACTGATTATTGGAATAAAAGTTTATAAAATAGGTTACATAAACATTGTCACTTTATAATAAATCAGCTTTTTCTCACGGCTTCGCTCTCATGGAAAATTCTAGAGGAGCCGTTGAGTACTTCCTACAGCAAAACAAACATTGCACTTGTTTATAATATAAGATCACATGTTAATAATGAATCGGCTAAAAAGCCACTTTTCCAGCTTAATTTCTAGAAGGACAACTAAAACAGTACAAGACATCAACGAAAACATACAACAAATAACAAACTCTTAAAAATTTACACGTTTTCATGCGTTCATAATCCGGGCTTGTACCAAATATAAAATACAAACTAAAACAGTATTACTCCAAGCATAATATTTGCATACAATCACGACATTCAAACGCTAATTGGGCATCGCCATAAACTAACATACATACATTTATGTTAGTATCGTAGTAAATAACGATTTGCTGCCCAAATATAACAGTGTTTCAAATATCACGCTTTCAGTATTTCAAATATCACGCTTTTCTGCTCTGGCATGTTTTGGACTGTTATACAATTAAAATAGTCGCTAATTACTGAGTAGATTGTTACCATAAAACGATACAATTTGAATAGATAACCAGTTCAATATTTAAATGTTTGTCATTTGCCACAAACACTGTGGCTGTTGTCTAGGAGTGGGTAATATACCTTTTTCACAGTATCAAATCGAAACTATATATCGATATTTGATATCGGATTTCGAAACTATATATTTTCTGAAACTATATATTTACAGATACGCGTAATCCGTCTCATGATGTTGTATCGTTCCATAAAGCATATTGTGAGAACCACCTAGGTATGCGATATTGTAAATATCGTAATACGATTTTATCTCTAGGGAGCTAAATTAAAAACAACGGGTTTGTCTAGATAGCTGAAGTTTCCAAACATCACTAATTTCACGTGATGAAAATGCCTATTACGTAGTTAGAGAAAACATACAATTATTATTGTCATCATCAATGAACTGTCCTTCATACTTTTACCAGGCTTAGGACTGGCTGCATTATTGTCTGTTATGAAAAGTTTTATAGTAAATTAAAATTACCTAAATGTAGGTGCCGAGTGCCGACCGATAAAATAATGCAGGCGTATTTAACAGTTCATTTGATGATATATACAAACTTTTTATATTTACACTATTTACATTGTCTATTTACATTTTTAACTATTTACGTTGTTTGTTTAGCATTAGGTAGTTTAAAATATTATTTATTTAAATCTGTTTTCATCCAGATTTACGTTTAAAAATGCGAGCTGCTTCACTTTTGATGATGTCAGCCGAGTGCGACGATCATTTATAATTAGTCCCGTTTTACTAAAGATTCTCTCGCATGGAACTGACGTCGCCATGATGTTTCCATATTTTTTTAACAGTTTCGCCAAATATGGATACGTAAACCTATGTTTGCGCCACCATTCGAGAGGGCAATTCCACGTAGTTCCTGTGAAAACTGGCAATATGTCGTCATTCAAATATCCATCTATTTCTTTAATGGCTTTTGACACCGGTGTCCCGATATTTTGTTTTTTTCCCACTATTTCACCTAAAATTGTCCATGGGGAAAACTTATCAGCATTGTTGTGGTCCTCAGATGCCGAGACGGGTGCCTGTTCTTGCGCTCTCTCCTGCGCTATAATTCCACTTAGTAAGTCCTGAACTCGTTTCTTAGTATTTCTAATTTCATTTTCGTCAGAAAAGACAGCCAGTTTGTATCGAGGATCTAAAAATGTACATACCGAAAATGTTCCACTTCTTTCAAGATTGGAGAATCTGGTTATTAGTCCTGTCCTTAAAGTGTAAATTAACTCTTTAGATACATCACAGAATTCTTCGTCCAGGAGTTTGTCACATGATGTTATTAGACACCGTGTCATGACTATGACTGAACTTCCAGTCATATACTTTTCGCCGCTCATCGATTCTGTCGCATCATCGAACGGTTTCAATATTTTTGTGACTTCGGCAAGTAGCAACCACTCTTCGTTGGTAATAATGGGAAGGTCCTTTCTGATGACTGCAACTGTAGCCCTAATGCAATGTTCCAGTTCCACGAAGCGCCGTATCATGTGAAAGCTGGAGTTCCAGCGCGTCGGAACTTCTTGAATCAAGCGTTTTGGTACGCAGTTTGGCTGGTCATTACTTTGTGCTTTTAATAATTTATCTAAGGCGGTGCTGTTTTTTTTGAAAAAGCGCACAATTTGTTTTACTTTATCTAATACGGACTGTAGGGTCTGCTCTCTTGTAATGGCATTCTGTAAAATCAAATTTAGCGTGTGTCCATAGCATCCATAATGCTTCCAGCCGATGTTAGTAACCGCTCTTTGAATATTGGCCGCATTATCAGTTACTATAAAATTAACATTGTTTAATGTTAATTCATATTTACTTATTAGATCATTTAACACACTCTGAATGTTATCACTCGTATGAGAATCCTCGAAATTCGAACAGTCCAGCAAGATGGTCTTTAGCTCGAACTCCTCCGTGATAAAATGACCGGTAACAGCCAAATACGACTCATTGGCTCTTGATGTCCATAAGTCAGCTGTAAGACACAAATTTTCAATGCTGCCCAATTTTGATTTTAAAGTTTCTTCGGTTTTATTGTACAAGGCAGGAATCATGACGTTAGAAATAGTTTTTCTAGTCGGGAGTTGATAGCCAGGAATCCAGCGCATAACTTTTTTAAAAGCTCGTTCTTCTACTAATGTAAAGGGGTGATAACTATCTATGAATAAATCAAGTACATCATTGTCGATCTTTCTTTTCATGTCACCTGATATTTTTTTAGTGGCGCCATATCTTTCTATGCCTTGTTGTCTTACGTGACGTGGGGGTGAAACTGCTGGATGCGCTGCTGTTGAAGTTGAGGCGGTTGTCGGGTTTGCTAACGTAGTTATTGTAGACGATGTTGACACTGTTGCAGATGTATCCGGGGCAATAATCTGACCTGCTGAGGCAGTTTGGGAAGTCATAATATCTTGCTGCCCGGTAGCAACTCTCGTATATGCATCTAAATGCTTTTTTTTTAAATGTGCCTTTAGATTGCCTGTCGTACCTTTATAACTATAACTGTCACCACAAACACGACATTTGGCTTTTTTGTCGACTAAATTTGTTTTGTCAAAATAGTCCCATAAAATACTCGAATTTATACGAGACATTTTTAAAAATTGTTTTTAACACGAGTCACAAAATGTTTCAATATAAGTACCTACTCTAATTTTTACACTTAAATTTTATTTACACTTTAATACCTACACACATTAATACACAAGTTAAGAAATTAAACTATTTTAAATACTAAACTAACACAAATTAACAGAAAATCAAATCAACTAAATTTCAAAACATTCGTAAATAACTAATAATGAGGAACAACAATAATGCGCTCACTCAATAATTGCTAGCACGAACGAAACTAAAAATAGAATTTTAAAATTTCTTCGCTCTCTAGTTCAAGGCCAGAGGTCAACAAGTCATGCGCGTAGTTATTAAAATCGTTGCATAATTATTATGAAATGTAATATGCATCATTACTACTTTAGAATAAAGTTGAAAGTTGAAATTCCTTTCAAAATCTTGCCAAAATACTAAAACAATCTTCAAATAGACTTATTGCATTTGACATAAGGTTCAGAATAGTACCTACGGATTATTAAGCTACGTTGGTTTTATTAGTCACGCGCTCCCTCTCTCGGCCGGCTGCTAAGTTATTTCGTCGGTAGAGATCGTGTCACATCGTGTATACTCGACTCGGTGATCGGTGTTTATTCGGTAAATCGGTTGAATACGATACGACTAGCATCATACTCGTTCTCGGATACGCGATACGGAGCAATATAGTGTTTCGCCCGATATATAGATTCAGATTAAGCCGATATCGGATTTTAGATATTGAACCAATATATAGATTCAATATCTATATACGTTTCGTATCACCCACCCCTACTGTTGTCAGTTAAGTCATTGTTATTTCAAATTCATGTAAATTGAACTAATATTTAAAGAGATGGAATTGTTTTTTTGACGGCTTATTAATATTTTACATTAACAGTCCACTTTGAGCTTATACACTTGACAACCTATAAGAGTTAGCGACTGAGAGCCTTATTTTTTATGTTTTTAAGATAAGATATTTATTTTTTTGTAAAAACATGAGTACATTTACTATAGATTTGCATGGTCTTAAAATAACATTTGGGAATAGGATCTCAGGCTTTGACATTTACGGAGCACATGTTTTTTTTTTTTTTGGTTATGTTAACCATTTCAATTTAGACATAACAATAAAAGTAATAATTTATTCTACAGTCGCGCCGTTGCGTCGGTTAAAAAATAGTCCATGAAAATGTTTTAAACTAAAAAGTGTTACAGTTTTGGGCTCAGAGAAATGTCATAATGATAAAAACCAAGTTTTCTGCTGCATTAGATCTTTATTCCATAAATACTTAACTAACTATATACACTAGAAATAAAAATTAAATCTCCTAACTAAATAAACCCTAAAATATGGCGTCAAAAAATTCATCCGCATCGCTGTCGACTGGAAGTGTACCCAAAAGACTGGCGGCATTGCCACGTTGTATGGCAATGCTTAATCTTTGACCAAGGTAAAAGCCAGCCCTTGGGTCACGTGAAGTGTCAACTAAGCGCCTTGAGAGATCTTTAAATAAGTTATGTGCACTCGGACCCCAAGACCCGAGAGTTTCAACCCCAAACGGCTCGAAAATATAACTACCAACAAGTTTATTATATTTCCGCCGCTTGAGGTTCTCTGCAGCCGCAGCGGCAGCGCCAGCACAGCACGAAGAGCTAGGAAGATGGGATGGCGCAAGAGTATCGACACAAGTAGCGTCCCACACTAATGGCCTACCCATCTTCCATGGAAATAACGACATGCCGTCCGGTCTCTTGCCATCGTCGCGTGCTAGGCCATTGGGTTCTAACACAGCCGGAACGCCGACGGTGACAAGAGCTCGTCGGATGATGTCGTTAAGATTCGCGTGCCGCGCAATGCGACCCGCGCTACGGCTGCATGACAGGCCGTGGTGTCCGAGGCCGTTGACAACTTCGCCACAGTGGCAGCGATGAGGAGAACAACAAGGAGCGCCAAGACGCAGGCAGGCAGCGAGGCGGAAAGTAGTATCGTCGAACATGGTGCCAATGTTCGACGACGGTAGTGCGTGAAGCCAGAGACCCGACTCCCACTCACCCACAGCCAGCAGGCGCGCACGCTCTGCAGTAGTAGTTGATGTGGCAATAAGTTTTTCCTGAACTTGCCTGCAGAGCGGCTCGTCCCACCGTCTCTGGGATGAAGGGTAGTCGGGCGGATTTGAATTCGGGCAAGCGAGTCTCCAGGCCTCCACAGCCTCGATGAAGTACGCTATCTATTTTCTGCTATCAGTCTTAAACTATAAGCAGATTAGTTTACTATCGTTTTTATCATGTCTACAGAGCTCCTCAGTAGGAGATCCCTCAACCCCATTCTTCACCATCTGACACCAAGTTTTCATATATCATGGCGTTTTAATCGTTAAGTGCAGCTGATGGTTGCTAACGCGGATTTTCACCAAAAACATGCAAACGTAAATATAAGTGTTTAATGTTTATTTCATTGATAATATTCTTAACCTTATTTTTAATTATAAAAAGATGATTAAACAATTGTCCACATATTACGAGTCTCTAGCTAGACTTCCAAACGTCAGGAACAATAAAAAAAAACACAAATTCACATAAAAATAAACTTCATCTCCCCCATGGGTTCAATGTACCACATTTAGCGAAACAGAAGTTAACAAACGGACATAACATTTAATAAACTGCTGTAAAAACTTTTCAAATGTTCCTACTGCGCAATACTGTAACGTTCATTCTGTGTTAAGTCGCTTATTTTTAGGAAAACGTTAGGAGAATGTTTCGTTCATGTGCCAGCTTTCTCGCTTAAAAGCAGATTATACAATGCAAAGTATTAGTTTATACTCCTAGAAATAAGTGTAGAGGCGACATCTACATAAGTAATACAAAACGACTTGACGTCACAAGAACCCTACATCGCGCTATCAAAGTTCTCCACGTAAACAATACCTTTTCCTTCACATTATTTTTAACTTTAGTTTTTTGATGTGAAACATCTATAGCCGCGGGTAAAACCGATTGTTTACGTGGCGATGTATGGCCTTAGCGACGCGTCGCCACGCTATAAGATGGTATACAGTCTATATGTATTTCTTAATTATGACATAATAAGGATCCTGTCGTTTTTTAAAAATTAGTTTTCGGTATAATAATTGCACTAATTTCAATCAGATGCAGATAAATAAAATTATTTCACAGCGAGTGACTGCCTATCTGTCTTCACACCCCAGAATCTGAGAAATAATACTCATTAGCAAGAGTGGTGCCAAATTTTCTAGTTTCTGACAACCCCTACATCTACTCGTACAAAAGACATAAGGGAACCAACTGCTTAAAGACGTTATTGCCTTTTAAATTAGCATTTTCAAGAGCCATACATTTCCCACGCTACATTCTACATAAGTCGCGAAGGATCGTCGAGTGCAGAAATTGGTTGCACGCAAGCATTCGAGATTCCTCCTTGCACGAAGCAGAATGCAATAATGTGGTTCCGATGTGCTGCGGTGATTTCCTTTAAAGTGAGTTATCTGAAGTTATTGAGTACACCATGCCTCTGTTAAGAATACATAATTATGTCAATTCGATCTTGGGGAGGGCTACTAAATGCTTGTTCGAACTCTAAAAAGTCCTGACGATGGAGATATTTCTCCATTTCTTCCAAAGTGATTTGAAATTATTGAGTAAACTAGTCACTCTTTAAAGTAAAAAAACACGCTTTATAGAAAAATCCAACTAAAAAACAGAAAATGAAATTTAATAAATTTGATGAAGAATAGTGTAAAAGGAAATTAATGTACATTATTGTTAAAAAGCGTGGGGTGCGATTAAAGTGCTTTTTAAGATATTATCAAAGTGATGATTCTTCTACTCATTATCTGTCAATAAAATGTTTATAACTATTGACACTATGCACCCCACGCTTTTTTAAACTATTACTATTTTTTATATTTTTGATAAAGGTTAGTTAAATAAAATATGTGTGTTTTTTTGAACAATAAAAAAGTGTGTATTTATGGATAATGTTTTGCTTTGTTAGAATATTTTTTAATGTTAATTAATTAATCCTGGCGAATCTAATTAGGATAATCGGATATTTTAATTGAATTCTTGCATTGTCATCGATCCCTGACAGGTGTGCAAAGTTTGAACTAAATCTGATCGTTCAAAGTAGGGCAAAATCGAGCTCAAAGGGGTCGGTTACAGACAGACATACAAACATATAGGTGAAACTAATAAAAGCGTGTTAAAAATAAGTACATATTGATATGGAAGGAAATGCTTGATGCTTGATGAACTCCACAGAATGATGTCGACCGTGAAGATTCCATGTTTTTGGAAAGAAGTTTACATGATGTTAGCGTGATGGAAAATTAGAGCTAGGCTAAGAATGCGTACGATGTCGATCGATCATCTTTGTTATACTACTAAGAAGAAGAAGAAGTTTGAAAGAAGTACTAGGCTTGCATACCATCAAGATGGTATAACAGTTATGTAGTCTGTCTTACACGACAGCGCCTGCTTTTAATTTTTAATGTTTTTCAATTTACTTACAGTTTTCAACTATATCGTGACCAAATGTGACGATACAATAAGATTATGTGCAACTTGCACACAATATATAATGTGTAATTTAAATATTTCAAGTTATGTACTTGTTGCTATTTTTACTTCAGTGAAATAGTTTTCAGAAAATTATTTCATTTAGATTCATAACACAGAATGTTCAATACAGTTCAAAAGCCTATCAAGTGTGGTGAACATAGTTCCCCTAAGAGGTAGGGCTTGCGGAGTAGTATCCCGCTGCAAGGACTTAAATGGTTTTGGCACTTTTAAAACCACGACTGTTAGAGGCATTGGGTTGTTTCTAATTTACTTCTATAATACAATAATCACTTCTGAACGAACAAAAAAGCTTTAAAAAAACATGTGGGGCAGTCTTTGGGGACTGCCGATAAAAGTAAAAACTAAAAGCTAAAGCGTTCGGTGATGATGACGCGAGTTCCATGATTTTTGTTAACCCAAAAGTGCTCAACGCGCCTTTCTTTAGGCGCGTTGAGCACTTTAGGGTTGGGTTATTTTCACTTCAAAAAAACTTAAAAGATTCATCCCAAATTCAGAATCCAAGAAACTCAGCCTCTCACTGTCCACTGCTGGACTTAGCCTTCCCCAAGCTGAGCCACACCCAGAAAGTTAATTGGCCTATAATAACCCAAGTCCATAGTCAGGATTAATCAATCTGCAGTATATTACCAAATATTTTGGGGTTGGCCTCCAGTCTTACCAGATACTTCTAAATACTAGTATTTCACACGGTGCGAATGCCTATTTAGAGGTAAGCCTTTACAATCCAGTAACTGAGAAACATGAAACCCCTTGGAAAGACTGGTGTCTAAATTCCTTGTTTCTGACTACCCATAACGACTGACAAAAATCTAAAAATGACAGCCGAGACCTATACCACCACAAAAACTAACGTAGCGACATCTATACCCAGTAACGAACTACGTCAAACAAATGCTGCTTCGCGGTATCAGAGTTTTCCATGCGATTTGAATGTATGCAGCAGCATAAATATTAACCACTGGGCAGTTGCTCACCAGACACAACACCCGTCTGGTCGGAGGATCCTCATTTTTCTATAGAGGTTTGCGGGACTTTACACCCTGCTTACAGCTTACAGCTTAACTTACTTTCCGAAGCACGGTAGAGTCTTACCACTCACCGATCTGAATAAGCTTTGTTTAATCTTGAAGATAGACACGTGCAACTGTTACTACTTAGCCTCAAGCTCCTTGATGTATACAGGGGGACAGGGAAATTCGAGCTATTACTTAAAAGTAGTTATACTGACAAATAAAGTGCCTACCGTCTAGTAGTGATGTTTCTTCGAAAGATCTTTTATTCCTTAGACTAGCTTTTGCCTGCAACTTCTTAAGCGCATATCCCGTTTTTTCCCGTTTCCGTAAGAATTTCGAAAAATCCTGTATTAGTCCCCCCTACACTTCTCAAGGAACGTAAGTACATGCCAAATTTCAACTTTCCACGACTAGTGCAGGCTGTGCGTTGTCTGTCAGTCACTCAGGAGCGGAAGAGTTTTATAAAAATATTGATTGATTATGTAAGTTGGGCAGTTTAAATGATCACGCATTTTACAGCTTTCACAAAAACATCAATTGAATTTTTAAAATGGACTAGATTTCATAATAAAATTATTAAACAATCTGTTCCGATACAGCTCGGTAACCTTGTTTGTTTGTGAGTTTTGACCCTTAGTTAACTGGACTTTTGTTGCTAATGATCTGTAGTATTAACCCTTTCAAGTAATAGGTCGAATTTCCCTATCCTCCCGACAGTCTATCTCCACAAATAATATCCATACACTCTCAAATAACTCCCATACATAAGTTGGTCTACACATCTGTAACTTCACCTACATAATTCTGAGTGTTAAACGTAGTCTGTCGGAGTTTCTAACTTACCATGTAGTTATACATTCTTATGTATAGGTACTCGCTACCCAGTTTGTAAGCCAGTCAACTATGTAACTTTTAAATACTTCAAATTCTGTCTGTTCTGTTTTCCTTAAAACTAAGTTTTCTTTACAAAGCGCGTAGTCAGGTCTTTTGGAAAAGGAAAAAGGGAAAAGTCTTCATCTTTATACTTTCTTACGGAAACATTTATAGTAAATATCTATTTAAATCTACAACCGGTGTGAAATATGATATGATTGAAAAGGGTATGGCTACAGAAATTATGACTAATAGAGAAGTACATATACACAAACAAAAAGTCTTAACTAACTTAATCTAAAAATATTTTTTTTAATTTTGCATGGAAAAAATCCTTTGCATTGCTGGTGGCTCTGCCACGTTTTATGGCAATGCTGATCCCTTATCAAGGTTATCAAAACATTTAAACATGTAGTCAAAACCGAAAATTATACAGTAAACTTATGCTGATTAACCCAAACCCAAATAAAAACTTTTTATTTTTTACTTGAGTGGGACGTTATGTCCCACTCAAGTAAAAAGTAAATAAAAAGTTCAATACCACATCAATAGATAAAATAAAACGAATAACAAAAAATCATTCACCAATATTTAAAACCTCCTTTGAACTAGACATCACTCGATACTAAAATACATACGGAAACATTCACACTATTTGCAATACCAGCAACATCTATTACATAAATATATTACAGCACTCCGGCTTTGCCTTGATCGAGTAAGAAGTAGGTTCACGACCCGACCTTCGGCTCCAGAACTCGGTCGAATAAACAACTGTGGTGTATGTTTACCTTAACATCGCAGATGGGAGTGTTGAATGAAATAGTAAACGCTAAGAGTAAAAGAAACGAAGCAGTGATGGGTAGGAGTGGGTAATATACCTTTTTCACAGTATCAAATCGAAACTATATATCGATATTTGATATCGGATTTCGAAACTATATATTTTCTGAAACTATATATTTACAGATACGCGTAATCCGTCTCATGATGTTGTATCGTTCCATAAAGCATATTGTGAGAACCACCTAGGTATGCGATATTGTAAATATCGTAATACGATTTTATCTCTAGGGAGCTAAATTAAAAACAACGGGTTTGTCTAGATAGCTGAAGTTTCCAAACATCACTAATTTCACGTGATGAAAATGCCTATTACGTAGTTAGAGAAAACATACAATTATTATTGTCATCATCAATGAACTGTCCTTCATACTTTTACCAGGCTTAGGACTGGCTGCATTATTGTCTGTTATGAAAAGTTTTATAGTAAATTAAAATTACCTAAATGTAGGTGCCGAGTGCCGACCGATAAAATAATGCAGGCGTATTTAACAGTTCATTTGATGATATATACAAACTTTTTATATTTACACTATTTACATTGTCTATTTACATTTTTAACTATTTACGTTGTTTGTTTAGCATTAGGTAGTTTAAAATATTATTTATTTAAATCTGTTTTCATCCAGATTTACGTTTAAAAATGCGAGCTGCTTCACTTTTGATGATGTCAGCCGAGTGCGACGATCATTTATAATTAGTCCCGTTTTACTAAAGATTCTCTCGCATGGAACTGACGTCGCCATGATGTTTCCATATTTTTTTAACAGTTTCGCCAAATATGGATACGTAAACCTATGTTTGCGCCACCATTCGAGAGGGCAATTCCACGTAGTTCCTGTGAAAACTGGCAATATGTCGTCATTCAAATATCCATCTATTTCTTTAATGGCTTTTGACACCGGTGTCCCGATATTTTGTTTTTTTCCCACTATTTCACCTAAAATTGTCCATGGGGAAAACTTATCAGCATTGTTGTGGTCCTCAGATGCCGAGACGGGTGCCTGTTCTTGCGCTCTCTCCTGCGCTATAATTCCACTTAGTAAGTCCTGAACTCGTTTCTTAGTATTTCTAATTTCATTTTCGTCAGAAAAGACAGCCAGTTTGTATCGAGGATCTAAAAATGTACATACCGAAAATGTTCCACTTCTTTCAAGATTGGAGAATCTGGTTATTAGTCCTGTCCTTAAAGTGTAAATTAACTCTTTAGATACATCACAGAATTCTTCGTCCAGGAGTTTGTCACATGATGTTATTAGACACCGTGTCATGACTATGACTGAACTTCCAGTCATATACTTTTCGCCGCTCATCGATTCTGTCGCATCATCGAACGGTTTCAATATTTTTGTGACTTCGGCAAGTAGCAACCACTCTTCGTTGGTAATAATGGGAAGGTCCTTTCTGATGACTGCAACTGTAGCCCTAATGCAATGTTCCAGTTCCACGAAGCGCCGTATCATGTGAAAGCTGGAGTTCCAGCGCGTCGGAACTTCTTGAATCAAGCGTTTTGGTACGCAGTTTGGCTGGTCATTACTTTGTGCTTTTAATAATTTATCTAAGGCGGTGCTGTTTTTTTTGAAAAAGCGCACAATTTGTTTTACTTTATCTAATACGGACTGTAGGGTCTGCTCTCTTGTAATGGCATTCTGTAAAATCAAATTTAGCGTGTGTCCATAGCATCCATAATGCTTCCAGCCGATGTTAGTAACCGCTCTTTGAATATTGGCCGCATTATCAGTTACTATAAAATTAACATTGTTTAATGTTAATTCATATTTACTTATTAGATCATTTAACACACTCTGAATGTTATCACTCGTATGAGAATCCTCGAAATTCGAACAGTCCAGCAAGATGGTCTTTAGCTCGAACTCCTCCGTGATAAAATGACCGGTAACAGCCAAATACGACTCATTGGCTCTTGATGTCCATAAGTCAGCTGTAAGACACAAATTTTCAATGCTGCCCAATTTTGATTTTAAAGTTTCTTCGGTTTTATTGTACAAGGCAGGAATCATGACGTTAGAAATAGTTTTTCTAGTCGGGAGTTGATAGCCAGGAATCCAGCGCATAACTTTTTTAAAAGCTCGTTCTTCTACTAATGTAAAGGGGTGATAACTATCTATGAATAAATCAAGTACATCATTGTCGATCTTTCTTTTCATGTCACCTGATATTTTTTTAGTGGCGCCATATCTTTCTATGCCTTGTTGTCTTACGTGACGTGGGGGTGAAACTGCTGGATGCGCTGCTGTTGAAGTTGAGGCGGTTGTCGGGTTTGCTAACGTAGTTATTGTAGACGATGTTGACACTGTTGCAGATGTATCCGGGGCAATAATCTGACCTGCTGAGGCAGTTTGGGAAGTCATAATATCTTGCTGCCCGGTAGCAACTCTCGTATATGCATCTAAATGCTTTTTTTTTAAATGTGCCTTTAGATTGCCTGTCGTACCTTTATAACTATAACTGTCACCACAAACACGACATTTGGCTTTTTTGTCGACTAAATTTGTTTTGTCAAAATAGTCCCATAAAATACTCGAATTTATACGAGACATTTTTAAAAATTGTTTTTAACACGAGTCACAAAATGTTTCAATATAAGTACCTACTCTAATTTTTACACTTAAATTTTATTTACACTTTAATACCTACACACATTAATACACAAGTTAAGAAATTAAACTATTTTAAATACTAAACTAACACAAATTAACAGAAAATCAAATCAACTAAATTTCAAAACATTCGTAAATAACTAATAATGAGGAACAACAATAATGCGCTCACTCAATAATTGCTAGCACGAACGAAACTAAAAATAGAATTTTAAAATTTCTTCGCTCTCTAGTTCAAGGCCAGAGGTCAACAAGTCATGCGCGTAGTTATTAAAATCGTTGCATAATTATTATGAAATGTAATATGCATCATTACTACTTTAGAATAAAGTTGAAAGTTGAAATTCCTTTCAAAATCTTGCCAAAATACTAAAACAATCTTCAAATAGACTTATTGCATTTGACATAAGGTTCAGAATAGTACCTACGGATTATTAAGCTACGTTGGTTTTATTAGTCACGCGCTCCCTCTCTCGGCCGGCTGCTAAGTTATTTCGTCGGTAGAGATCGTGTCACATCGTGTATACTCGACTCGGTGATCGGTGTTTATTCGGTAAATCGGTTGAATACGATACGACTAGCATCATACTCGTTCTCGGATACGCGATACGGAGCAATATAGTGTTTCGCCCGATATATAGATTCAGATTAAGCCGATATCGGATTTTAGATATTGAACCAATATATAGATTCAATATCTATATACGTTTCGTATCACCCACCCCTAGTGATGGGTTAACCTTGGTGGGATTGAGTTGTGTTTAGAAAGGCCCTTTGGTTTCAAGTATGAATAATAATGTGTTAATCAAAAAGCGATTCCTATGGTTTTTGTTGGTCCATTTTTCCACTCTCTTTATGAATGTTCTTCATGATACTTAAACCTAAATTCAAAGCCAGTTTAAAGGACCTTCACATGACTCCATCACTATCGGCCGGTTTCAATAACGTATCTACCTTTAACCAACTGTCAAGTTAGCTACCAACAGTAGCTGAAATGTGTGTGTGTGTGTGTGTGAATGTTTGAAAGGCAAATATGACGTTTCAGCTACTGTTGGTAGCTAATTTGACAGTAGGTTTAAGGGTATTGAGACCGGCCGTTAGACAAAAGAAAAGAACCACTTAAATAATGTCAAGCTAAATAAATAATGTTAATAATGTCAATTTATATAAAAATTCAACGATATAGTCGAGTTGTGTGAGTTGGAGTGTGCGTCTTGAACTGTGAGCCTTTGGGCCGGTTTCCAAATTAAGGATTTGGAGCTTTAAACGTGTCAAACCTTTCGATCACTGTCAAACCTTACTTTAATGCCAAAGTTATATAGGTTTTCAGAGAATTTGACAAATGTTATATGGCCTCACGAAATAAGCGAATCACTATTGTTTTTACTAAACCTAGCAGCAGGCTATATAATTATTTATTTTATGTACTGAGATCATTCTCAATAGATATCACTTTTGTGAAAATGCGAGTTTCATACGTTTTGATTGAATGTTAAGGTATCTTTTAGTTAGTTTCTTGTCTCAGACTTTTATCTTTTTTATTGGACCCTCAACGCCAGTTCTCGAACTAAAAACGTTCAAATTTAAGTCGTAATAATATCTTTCAATCTCGCAGCAGAATAAACGCAATACCTCTTAAGAGGTAATTGTACCTACCTACTCATCGTTATAAACAACTTACACGATGGGACCAACTCGGAAATCGCGAAAAAAAATCAGCAGTACATTTTGTCGAGTTATGCACTCAGAAATATAGTAATATAATAATAACAATAATTTCTTTTTTTGTATAGAATGCAGGTGTTATAATAATGGTGTTAGTTTCAGGTATATCGGTACCCAGTACATTCTGCCTGTTGGCATACAAAAATTTTGTGGTTAACACACAACAACATTACAGATAATTATAAAAACTAGGTACTTAAATTCTAAATGAGATCATGAATCAGTCTAAAATAATTTACAATAATAAATGAAATAAAGTGAAGCAAATAAATATAACAATTCATCACTTATGAAATCGGTAATAGAGTACATTTCTCTGTCAGCAACGATGACAAGAGTTTTAGGGCTGATCCATAATACAGTTTGGCAATTTATTATATATAATAGGTGCCATACCAATAATGCTTTTTTAAGCAGAGCAGTGTTATATGTACCAGTACACAATAGACCCTGATATTTGATCTCATAGCAGTAGTTCGGATTTTCGTACAATTTATTGTAGGAAATAGATGCTTGTTAGTTTTAACAAATATAGCTACTTCGAGAATGAATATAGAAGGAAAAGTTAGTATTTATTATTATTACAGCCGATTTTTTTCGCGATTTCTGTGTTGGTCCTGTATCCCTTCAAACCGGCACAACAATGCAAGCACTGCTCTTTGGCGGCAGAAATGGGTGGGAATGAGGTACCAATGCAGACCTTTAAACAAAGATCTACCTCTGGTATTCTAGACATTTTGCGACCGAAATGCGAATGCAAACGTTGCTCATTGATACGGAAATTGCCCTCTCGTTATAACTACGTGATATTCACTAACCTTTCATAAAAAATACAATATGTAAAAAAAAACGCTATACAAATAACATTAAATAACAGGAATGCCATCAGCCCGTTGTCAACTGTAATGAAACTCCTAGATTGATGGCAATTAAAATTTCTGTACGCTGTCGCAATACGTAAAACTGTTTTCGGTTGAAAACTGATGCATTCGGCATTTCATAAGGCTGGCTGCCAATCAACGTTATGTTAAGGGCTTATTACTTTTATTATTAACGACTGAATGATTCGTTTGTGGAAAGCGTTGGAAATGGAAATTAAAATTATTTTCGTTGTTAACGGTCCATGATGACTTTTGCGGAATGGACATTTTCTGTTAGTAAATAAAAAATACCAAGAAATTAACTATTTTCCTTAATTTAATTAATTTTAATTACTTTTTCCTTATGAAATCGCGGTGGAGTTACGAGAATCCGTAATAAACGTTTAATATTATATCTATAAAAACCATAGACTTTTCTTTTGTGGTAACTATTTGGTGAACAACGGATTAGATAAAAAGGACTCTTGACAACAATAAGTAGTCTGCCACGAAAAAATCCCGATTGAAAATCAAAACGACTCTAAATTGCCCATTAAAAGTGACTTGCCTGGCACACGCTTTAGACATTTCACTTCCACATAAGTCTAAAAATATCCCTCTTCTGATAATATCTATTGTAAATGTAGGCACATTCACAACATCAACATTTTTTTGCTCCGTCTTACAGGGTAAGCCGAGGCAATCAATCACGTGCCAGCATAGGAGGTCGCACTCCATGTTGCCAGATTGAGCGATAACTCAAGACCTACGTGCTTGCCGGTGATACCTATCTTACTTGTTGGTTTTATAAAAATAGGTAGCTTTTTGCAGGCAATCTGCTGAAAAAAACGGCCTCCTGAGAAGCAATTAAGGTTGTGCATTTTTAGCTCGTATAATTTTCAAATTATGTTAGCACCATCAGTTGGTTGGATGGACGTGTTGATGATTAAATGGATGTAGTTAGTGATTCACTAGTAGTACACTACTTACTCAAAATACCTATAAGCAGCTCGTTACGTTGGTCAGATCAACTACGTTCTATGCTGGGCACCACAGTCTGCGAGGCCATTCACATCGCCGAAATATAGTCCACGAAAAAAAATTATTCATCGAGGTCACGACCCTCAGCATTGAGAATGATAGACGCAAGTAGGGGGCACCACTAACTATACCCCCTTTTATGTTAAGTTCGTCTAGTCCTTTCCAAGCAATAAGACCACCACCCATACAATTACAGGGATTTTAAAACAATGTTGGTGTACCATAAAGTATATCCTATTTTATTAAAGTTATGGATATATTCAGCAAGGAAGATTTAAAGCCTGTTATTCGATTAGTGTCTGTACCAGCGTTCCCTAATAAATCAAAACCATTTGACACTATCTAAATTAAGTTATCTCACTTTCTTGTGAGTTGAATTGAACCACCTACATTTAAACTGTTTTTAAGTTGTGTAGATACCGATTAACATTTAAACGTAAACTTAATCATTGGTTTTGATTTATGACAAATGTAGGATGTATCTTATTGAAGTCTTAAGTCTAAAAAGCCTCTGGCTACACCTGAATTGCAACAAACACAGAAATCCCATGGAAATCCTATATCGTACAGGCAAAACTTTCGTTAAATCATGGGGCAGTTGCCCACCAAACAGAACACCCGTCTGGTTGGAGGATCCTTTTTATCGAGGATGAGTAATGTTCTATCGTATTTTCTTTACCTCTCTCATAAGTCAATCACCACTATAGCAAAAGAAGTTATGCAAAACTTTCCTGACTTATCCTTGTGAAGTTCTGATTCCACAAACTACATAGTTTGCTTGTATCTTATACCTTAGCATCCAAGAATCTTGAGCACAAATTCAAAAGCCTGTTACCAACGGAATATGTTACTTAACAAGGCTTTAATGTATTGAAACATCTTCACATACAGGAACTGAATTGTTCTATCAGTATCGTCGATATTTCTCTGAACCAGTAAGTTGTTGTGTAAGAATCTCTTGAAAGGATTCGTTGGGAAATTGTGCTTGAATATTGGTAATACCTGCATTATATCAGACAAAAGATGTTTATATGCTTGTATGATGGAATTTTATAATAAGAGATTTCATAATTGTGAATTTTATGCTGATAAAAACTTATGAAACGGGTATTAAAAAGCATAGTATACCTGCTTTTTTTTATTTACTTTTGCTTTTTTTTATTAGCTTTTCTTGTCTTCATCCGTTCATAACGTCAACGTTCGTTTTTTAACAGTATCGTGTCTATTGTCAACATAGTTCACATCTCAAATGTATGTACCTAATCACTAGATTTCTGATTTCAGTTGCTTTTACCTGCCCGTCTCGTTATTAAAATAATTGTAACATCTGAAAACTATCTGATAAGCAATTGAGCTGGAAGAAAACTTGTAACTCGGTTTCCTAAATTGCCTTTATCACATTAAAAAAGACGACTTTGAAACTAACCGCAGAAAAATCATTTTATCAGAATTTTCTTGTTTCACTTATCCTAGCTTTCATCAAAAGGATGAGCCCTATTTTTAATACGTTCTAGCTTTGTTTATTGACTAATAAATAATTTAATTAAATTGTTAAATTGTCTTTACTAAGAATGTGTCCAATAGTATTTTTCTTATTGTTTCTAGTAACTAGCTTTTGCCCGCAACTTCGTACGCGCATAAAGTCAAAGATAGAAGTCAATTAATTTATTTCGACTAGACCTTTAAAAGGAACTTTTGACCGTCAAATTTACATTTTGAAAATAAAATATTATAGTGACTCTAGTTAACGGAAAAAAACGGGATATGACATATCCCGTTCCCGTGGGAATTTCGGGATATCCGCTCCTAGTGCTCCCCTACGAACCTACATGTCAAGTCTGCTCGCGCAACGCGTACGTGGGATGCGATGCGCGACGAAAATCACCGATTCCATCCGAACATCGCTCAAAGAAATGATCGGCTTGGCCGACTAGTAGGCCGACTAATTCGCCTTTTTTCTAACCGACCAATCGGCTTGTCGGCCAAATTCATATTCGGCCCAACACTAAGAAATTTATAACGCTGATAATTATGATTTTTTGAATGAATTTTCAATAGCAAATGACTAAGTTTCATTTGACTGTGTTTTTTAGTAGCAAATTTTTTCTTCCGAACTTATGTTTTTTGCAATCTTTAGTCAATTTTGACTTGCAAGCACGATCAGATCGTCTCACCACCTTCACCGCGAAAAATGCTCCAAGCAGCATGCTTGCTCCTAAATTATGAACTGGATTAAATTCTTTACAAAAAAGCATAGCCCCCATATAAACTTGACTCAAGCCGGTTTCAATCCCAAGCCCGCAATAATTCGCAGTCGCTATTCCGACGCAGCAATATAAGCCACACTTTAAACCAGATCAACATAGGAATGCGGTAACATTGTCATAAAATCACAAGGATTTTCTAAGAAACTGCCTTTGCGGTAGTCTCTAGCGAGTCTTCAAGCGTGGTTCAGTGCTGCCCTCTATCAAAATACGCGAAGCGTTGCTTAGGGGCACTGAATCATGTTTATTTAGGCGGTACACCGCAAAGCCCAAAATAACCTCTCCTCCTGACTTTTATATGACCCGCTTGTAAACTTAGGAAAAGCTAGAATTTTGGCTTTTTTTCTCGTAATATTTTTTCCTCAGTCAGACCCAGGTGTCCCGTTTTTTGCGAGAAGAATTTTGTCCAATTTTCTTAGAGGATTAATGAAAATTGGATTAAGAAGAGGTATTGAAAACGTGATCTTTTGAGATGTGCCTCTTTGGAGGTTGTTTCTGAAGCCTTATCTATTGACCTTGTTTCAGATTGTTAAGATTATGGTGAGTGAGATTTTGTGCTTGCCATGAAGAAAATACTTTTTAGCATTGAGAAAAAGAATATACCTATTGATATCTTTATTACGTACTGGTAACAAACATTCTGAAAATTAGTAAACTCTATAACTTCTCCCTTATTTATTTGTATTTTGGTTTATATATCCTTATAGCTGTAAATTAGCTGGAATAGCTGTCATGACTTTGTATTGCTAAATCATCTTATTCAATACATAGTTACAGAACCATTACGTATTACAATTACTGTATATTATACTGTCAAGCTGCTATGTCAGCCCACTGGGTGACAATAATTGTATTATCGATTTAAACTAATTCTATCCGGTCATGAGTAGGTATTAGATTATGGTAGTCAGCAATTTACCCAAATGTTTATCTAATAAGGTAAAAAAAACTCGAGTGTCAGAGAGTTTTCTTGACGCATGAGATGTCGGATTACCAGGGGAATGATGTTTTCATTTTGACTACTCTTGTTTGAAATCCTGCACCTTACGACTTCTTGAGTAATGTCAGTAATAAGTTTTAATTATAAACATGCGTTTTATATCATACCTTCATAATTAAATTATCAAATAATAATAATAAAATGCAGAAAATGATTATTATTATATATCATATAGGTATAGCTGTAGGCCAACTACTCAAAACCAGTCTGCCTAGATACCCATCTGTGTTGGAGTCAGACAAACCAGATTCAGCTGAGTACTAGTATTTTACAAAGAGTGATTGCCAGACCTAGTAGCTGGATAACTTGATGTCCCTTGGCAAGACTGGTGTTGGGTTTCATGGGTTCTGCCTACTGCAAAGCTTGTCCAGGCTGTTATTTGAAGATCTTCAAAAGTGTTCTTCACAGCCGGGAACAATAGCTTGACGTACTTTGCGAAGCACGGAGGAGTCACCCATATAGGGACCGTCATCAGCAAGCGTTACTTAACGTTGACGATCGACACATTCGCCATTCGACTGCTATTATTTATAGACAAGCACCTCGAACTAGACCAACTAGGTACTCAATTTGCGTGAATTGCTAATTTCGTCGTGTTCTGTTATAGGTATCGATTTATACAAACCCACAATTTCGCAGATTCACCGTTCTAGAAACTTCCAGCAACTATGTAGGTTGAAACTGTCAGAACAATTAGCGGATAGGTGAACCCGATGATATAGAAAGGGCTGGAACAACTAGGATCTGAAGTAAGCTTTGCGCATTACGTGCGCAACACAAATACAATACTTTCACATTTTATCGAGAGCTTACGATATTGGCAAGGCGTAATCACTATAACAGACTTCTTCATCTGAATTTATAAATAAGAAACCATATACATGAAACGGTTTAGAAATCCTTTGATTGTGCATACATGTACAGCTAAGGACCACTCCTTAGGAGACATCGCAGGCTGTGTTTCCTGATAGCTACAACCTTGGGGGTCTTTAAGTAAAGAGTGATTTGGTACTACAAGGCTAGCATGCTCTATCGTCGACCACTTACCATCAAGCGGCATAGTGATCAAACTCGAATATGTCCACAATAGAAAAGCAAACGATGGTTTCTCACTTTGACGCGTATGAGATCTCCGTTTCGACCCGGCTTTTCTTGTCCCTTTGTTTTATCCCGGAAATTGGAACCGCCCTCATTGGAGCGCATCTTTGCGAGTTTGACAATACATGCGTCAAGGAAAACCCATGTCGCCCTTTTTTTCATGTTTTCCAAAGCTCACGTCAATCTTCCTTAAACGCTTCCTATGTTGGCATTTTATTTGTCAGTTTGCATTTGAATCGTGATTATAACATACACACGTACATTCACGCCTCTATTCCATGGCTTAGGCAGGAACAGAACACTACCTAATATGATTTTTACCCTCTCCTTTAGCTTCGTTTACGTTCATATAAATATTCATACATGCATACCGGTTGTAAGCACTGCATTGACTGATTTGCACACACCTGACGCGAGAAGCAAATCTCGTATTTTTAAAGATAGTTCGCATTCAACTCTAATTTATCTACATTTTGACATGAGTGTCAGTGTTAATAAGTATTTATTTTAAATGATTATTGATTTATATGGTTTACATGATAAAGAGTATTCTTTTCTATTCTATGATTTAATACGACGTGGAAGAAACCATTTGAAGATGAAGTCAAACCAAATCTGCACCATACTGGTAGAGGAATACTGTCAATGGTGAACACTGGATCCCATTTACATATTTAATAATCTTCAAGAAATACATATTTTATGAACAGTGAGCGACAAAATTCCATGAGCATTTAAAAGTTCCAAAAGTCGTCAACACCTTAAAACAACAAAATTCACTGAATAGCTTTGGCCAAAAAATTCGGTTAACAATTTCTTTTTTTTTTTAATAAACTTCTGCACTCGAAAAGTTCGGATTAACTATTAGCTAATAATTCTGGATGACAGTTAATTCCAAATTCAAACAGAATTCCTGCTTTATCAAATCAATATTTTTTTAAAATCAAAATATAAACTACTGCGTTGAACACAATGGTCAAATTTGCAGAACTCTATGCACGTATTGACATGGTTTTAATAATATTTAAATCGTCCTAAGTGCACCATTTGCGGAAAACAAAAAAATAGTCGGTGAACTAGAATATCAAATTTTATAAAAGTTACTCGAACTATGTAACATTGATCTGTTTACCGCATTTCGAGGCCAAAGCTGTTCAGTGACTATTGATGTTTTAGGTGTTAACGAAATTTAATTCTTTGTACTTGCTTATCGGATATTGTAGCTGACTGTACCTTGATTAATTTGAAAAAATATATAGCTAAGTTTCATCATAGATTAGCAAAACAACAATTAATTTTGGGATTTTACTAAAAGCAAAGGCCACCTAAAATTAATTGGAAACGTTTAGATAACATGATAGATAGACAGAATACACTTACTTAACATGTAAGGTCTTATTACTTGATTATGTTAATATGTTACGCCCTGTAGACATTTGTATTAACCTCTAAGCCACATTGTATTGTACCTAACAAGTAGGTACCTTGGCATACACGTGTTTATCGGTATATTCCGACTAGTTTCAGATTTAAATGGATCCTTTATAAGCGGCTTAACTTCTCATGTTGCGAAGTCGGATACCAAAAATTATTATGAACAAGTGTCGATAGAAGATTATGTTTGTCATTCTTCAATATTATGCTAGTCATTTATGTTTCTATATTACTTAAAGATTTTGTCTAAAGTAAAGAGTAAAGAGGAAGAAGATTGGTTACTTCTAGTCAAGCGTGCTCCATTGACGACCACATCGTCGTTTGCCATCTGGTGAGATATTTGTTTAACGCGAACCAATCGATAATAACTAAACAAATATTTAGTTAAATATGATCAATGCCTCTTCGATTAGGTTAACGTATAATATGTGTATTAAAATTTTATTTTCATTAGCAAAAAATGCATTTGGTGTATTCCACACTAGTTGAAAAACTGTCAACATCTCAGATCCTACTCACATGTTACAACAACCCTGGATATGCCTTCGGAAGTGCTTGCCATCCAAATCCATCCGGAACCTTAACAAAAGCCTTCATCACATCGAGACCCTCCAGTACAATTTAAAATTCTGTCACACTTAAGCCACTGCAGGCTATGGCTGGACAAAGGAGTGTCCTAAAAGGGGAGGAAACACCAACGTTGAAAGCTCAAGCGAGTTAGCAACTGAAGAGCCACGTTTGATCCAAACTGTATCGAAGCGAGTGCACACTTAGGAACGACTTTATATTTCATGGAAGAGATAGACTTGATTTAACTTTACGACAGTTTAGATCTTATGTTAACAGAATGCTTACCTAATTAGTTTCGAGAATTTGATCTACTGACATTTTAGTTTGAAAGATACTTTCATTGTTTGATGTCAGTACTGCGGCAATCAATACATTTTATTTCTCTACTGATTATATACTCGTATGTCCCTCCGCTCCACATAGCTAGTCGCCATGACAACGATAAAATAATCCTCGATTGAATTACCAATTATTATCAAGATTGACTTGGAAAATAGGGTTAGTTTAAAAGTTACTAAGCATTATTTTAGTTATAGAGAAGTTATCTTAACTTTAATTTGTTTCTTTCTGTGTTACGCTTAAATCGTCTAACCAATTTTTATGAATTCTGATACAGAGATGGATGGGTCCCCGGAGGCGATTATATAGGCTTCACTTTTATTTTGCGAGAATCTATATTAAAGTGAGCGAGAGCAAAAGCCAACGAATTAAATAAAAAAGATTTTGTATATTTTTACCCGACTGCGCCAGAAGGAATGTATGTATGTATGTATATTTCTTTGGCACACTCTGTAGCCTTAAAAGCTTGATAGATTTTAGCATGAGAGGTGTCGTTAGATTCGTCTTGATTGTAAGAGTAAGACTGGGTATATAAAAATTAAAATGGCCGATTTTTGGCGCCATATTACGTTTTCAAAAATGTTTTTTTCTTAAATCCTATCGAGTGGGGTGTCAAGATAAAGGGTTCAAAGAGACGGTTCTAAAAATGTAACTCACTGAAATATAGGAAATATAAAAAATGTCTTTACAAGTCTTTTTCTCAACGCTGAAAGGAAAATTGAAAAATGTTAGTCGTTTGTTGCAGTATTCTCAATGTAAGATACAAGCTCAAGAAAAGCTTTTAAGCCATTTCCAACACACATGCGTATACCTTAGAACGTCTAGAGCTTATCAATTCCGCATACCACAATTGCGTAACACGTGAATAGTATAACGGCCATATTGGCACGCCGCCATACTGCCGACTATTCCGGGCGTCGACCTCCTTACGTGCGTTCAAAACAATGGGGGTTTTATAACAATTGTGACATAATATCTCTTCATGCTGGATAAAAATAGGCCAGACTGATTTGAAGAAAAGCTGAAGGGTTTGTGGAGCTGGCGATGTAAATTTGCTTAAGAATTATTTGACATACGGGACCTCGAATCGCAATTATGTCTGCCACTTTAACCAGTGGTCATAAAATAAAAAAAAACCCTCTAGGAATGTCAATTAAATGAAGAGCGTCTGACAACTGTCAATTTAGTTGAGTAGAGATAGGGGTTACAGTTCTCTAAAGCTTCGGTTTTTTAGGGTTCCGTGCCTAAAAGACAACCTTATCCGTTTGTCTGTCAGCGAGCTGTATCTCAGAAACCGTCATAATTACAGTTAAATATCGATAAATAATAAATTATCTACATTTGTTCGGTTTATCGTACAGAACCCTTCGTATGTGACCCCGACTCGAACTTGACGGGTTCTTATTCAGCCGAGCCAAACTTTTTCTCCATGCTCCATTTTCACCATAAACATTTAGATATCCTTCATAAATCAGTACAGATCTAACAAAGATGTCAAATTAATTTACATTTTAAACCTCAGTGTATTTCCAGGCTTGTTTTGAGCTGCCGTCTTAATTTGTTTGCAAGTTTTAATTCAAGTGACTTGACAGCTCTAATTTTCAGAGGGAAACATGGCATGTTTCTGGTTTGGTCGAGATGAAGCCTTACAAAATAGGGACAAATTTGGCTAAGGCTGTTCGCAAAGATGTATAATTGAGTAAGCCTATGACAATAGGGAATATGCATGAACTTTTTTGTTATTATCTAAATAGTTTATTTAGAAGTATACAAAAATACAAAATATAACAATGAAAACAGAATCGGAATTGACCGAAACACAAACGAGTTATAACTATTTTAGACAAATATATCTGTCCCTCTCGCGAAAACGTTGTTTTCTATGGCAGCTGTATGGACGTCATAGTATTTGCCGTCACAGTTTGTATCGGACTTCTCTTTCTAATTGTCGACTTTGAAGCTAAATAACTTCATCACTGATGTAGGTATTTTAAAAATTCTTTAGGCAAATAAAAAATGCATGCATATTCCCTATTTTCATAATATTGACCATTTTGTAAACTGGCCTTTCCAGTTGTTAGGGGACAATATGCAAGTAAGTACTGAAAACCGATTACGTTACCAAAAAGAGTTGTTACCATAAAATTTACTTTTATATATTTAATGAATTTCTTAATTAAATCGGTTATTTAGAAGAAAATGGGTTCATCAAATAAATTACTTGAAATATTACGCAAATTTTTTCATAAAAGTAAGTAAATGAAAATTGTTACTTTTACTGTATCTGTATAAAGATCATTGCCCGTCGAATAGTGCAAGATGCATAACCACTAGTAAATCAATTGAAGCAGAGCAAGAAACTTCAGGAAATACATTTCCTTACTAAAATAATAAATCAGACAGATACTCATAAAATATTGCCTTACGCTTGAATGCTTGGCTGGAATTATATTTATTTGAGTTTCAAGTGCTGTTAATATAAATATATGTAGTATAATATAATAAAATTCCATCTATAATTAAAAAGGAAATTAACAATTTGAAACCTAGTTTTTTTTCTTTTCAACAAATACAGCCAAGCCTTTTTCATCATTTAAGCCATTGGTTAAAGAAAATAACTAAACATTTAACTGGCCACTACCGCGATTATTTTATTTAAGTACTTTTTTTTAAGGTTTCGCTCGCAAGGCTTATCGTGCAGAAAAATAGCATTTTTGAGTTATCATCGTAATTGTAATTTGGATTAATAAATAAATAACAAATATTTTGTCTGGGACAAGTAGTAGCCTATGCCACTTAGTCATAGCGTAGCTTTTTATCAGTGGAAGAGTTACTTCTAAAACCCCTTACAAACAAACATACAATCTTTCTTTACAAACTTTTCCAGTCAGTCTAAACCAATCAAATCCCACAAAAAACATCCGTGAAGTCTATAATTCCCATACATATTTATTTCTAAGTCCGTTCATTCGTTTGATCTCTTACGTTGGCAGAACCGTTTCTTTTGATGTTCTATTCGGGATAGCGGCGGCCATTTTGGCATTAATACAACTGTTAATAACATGGTTAATCGTCTCGAAACGTTCCCGTTACATGAATTATGTATGTCTGTTTGTCACGAATGGACTGTGAAAACGTTGGACTATTTAGAAATGGATATTTCTTTCGGGTAAGCTATAAAAGTTTTGGTTGAAAGTGAGATTTATAGACGGAGAGTTGGTGTTTATGTTCTTGTTGAGTTAGAATTGTTTCCGCATGGTTTGGTGAGAGATGTAGCTTTGTGCTAAGAGGATTGTTGTAACACAGTTCCATTCTAAAGCTTCTAAAGTTTTTTATCTTATTTTTTGTTTTTATTATAAATTACATTATTAATTATTAAAACACTTTTTGTATGGAATATCATTCTATTCTGTATATGGAGAAGGGCGTTGCTAGCTGCGCTTATAGCTTACTTTTGCAGCTATCATCATTTTACTTGCTGTACTTATTCTTGTGTTATTGTTCCGAAATAAACTTTTATTATTATTATTCTAAAGCTGTTTATTTTGAGTGAGTAAGTAAATAAGTAATTAAGTTAATTAGTATGGGATTTGCAGAATACGTATTAAGTTAGCTAATGAATTATTCTTTATTGGCTTATTTGCTAAAGAAAGGACAAGAGAAATGCAACTCAACCTAAAAGCGATTTAATAAAAAAACACCCAAGTATTTGACATCAGCAGCCCAGTAACTGGGTAACACGATATCCTTTGGCATGACTGCAAGACTGGTGTCAGATTTTCAGGCTTGCCCGTAACGACGATCAACGATCCAAAAATGACCGCCGGGATCAACAACGGCTTGTCGTTTTCGGGGCGCTGAGGAGTACCGGTATTTGTATTGTATACTGTTATTACTTAAATACGACCTCAAAATTTTAATGTTAAGCGAGCGTATGTAGGTACCTTTTCCCAATAATCCTACCCGTGACAATATTGTCTAACAACTTATTGTAATGAGCAAAAACTTGGTAAGAACCAGTCGATTCCATCATTATTATTCATTCCTTTGATAAATTATTATATTTTATTTATCTTCCTTTTAGCGCATATTCGAGCATTTTCCTTTCCATTGAACTTAATTAACGTTTGAGATTATTTTTCGTTTACCGTAAAAATATTATGTTATTATCTTCGTTTTGGAACGTTTACATTGTTTAAGATTAGTAATATTATTATCATTATGTAATGGAAAAACAAGTAAATTATTTTTAAGGGTTTCGTACCTTATTGTTAAAACTAAATCCTATTGCTTATGCCATTATTATCCATTCGTCTGTCTGTCACAGGGATGTATCTTTGGAACTTCAATAGATTGACACTTGACATTTTCGCAGAATATGTGTTACTTTGACCGTTTTTTTTTATAATTTTCTTATTGTTATCGCAGCAATTGAAATTTACAGTCTGTTTAGACTGTCTTCTATTACGGTTCATGAGATAAAATCCGCTGACAGAGAGCCAAACGAGCAGCGGAGGTTTAATAATATAGGGGTTCAGTTGGTGATAAGATAAGATATTTTTTTTTGTAAAAACATTGTTACATATACAATAGATTTACATGGTCTTAAAATAACATTTGGGAACAGGATCTACATGTTTTGCCATTTACGGCGCACAATTTTTTTTTTTTGGTCGGCTTAACCGTTTCGATTTATACATTACAATAAAAGTAATAATTTAGTCAACAGTCACGCCGTCGCTTCGGTTAAAAATCAAGAGCTCAGAGAAATGTCATAATGATAGAAACTAAGTACGATCGTTTAAATATTCTGTTAGGCTATAATAACATTGGCTATCAGGTATTTTTTAAATGTGTTTTAAATAGATTTACGGGCATTTGTCTAATGGGTTTAGGGATTTTATTGTAAATAAGTAGCGTTAAAGAGAAAATACTTTTACGCATCAATGCCGTGGTTGATCTTGCTGCTCATAATTTATTGTTAACCGGTTACGTATTGAGACATCTGATAGTGATGCTTCGTAACAAAACTAGTATAACCTAAATATGGCTATAACTAGTTATGCCCCGCCCCCACAGTGCTGTTTGTCAATGTTAATCCCTCATACACATCGATGCATAATGCTTTCATATCGTGTTTATTTGATTATGTAAATTAGTCAGTTTAGAATTTAGAGAACAACTGTGTAAATCTCTTATGAATATATGATTACTATTACGAATTGATTACACACTGAGGCAGTGACAATTGATTACGACACACTAATATTGGAACAGATTAGTGATTGCAGTAAGAATCAGACGCTATCCTCAATCAACTAATAATAACTTTATTGTGCGTACACCTATGGAGTGGAATTCTCTGCCAGAGTCTAAGTTTCCTGATAGTTACAACCTCGGAGTAATTAAGTCAATAGTGAATAGTGTTACGAACTTGGGGTTCGTGACAATAATACAGACGATTAAATAACCAAAAATAGACACCTTGATTAAACAATACTATTTACAATTACTTTTAACTCACTAATAATAATAAAACACTATTTCACTATTGATTGACTTTAATCGCCCACGAAGATCGCCTCCGAAGTAGTATTTGCTACTTCTAGGCAATTGTACTCCATCTACAATCTCATAATCGTTTACCATCAGGTGAGATAATGGTCAAACGCGTGGCTATCATTATTTTTGTTTTATTTTGATTGAATCTCTATAATATATGTCACTTTCGCAAGTAACTTTTTTGCGAAACCGATTCATCATCTGCCTAGCCTTTTCCCTACAATATTGGGGTCGGCTTCCAGTCAAACCAGATTCAGCTGAATACCAGTATTTTACGTGGAGCGGCTGCCTACCAGACCTCAACACCCAGTAACTGGGTAACACGGTACCTCTTAGCAAGACTGGTGTCAGATTTTCTGGCTTCTGACAATTTATAGCGACTGCCAAATATCTACAAATGACAGCCGGTACCAACGAGGAGTCTCGGCATGTAAAAATGGTCACCCATCCACAGACCTAACTCGGCATGCGTTGCTTAACCTTGAAGATCGACCCGTACGGCAGTTATTATTACCACGAGCTCTTCTGTTACAGTGATAGCGATTGTCGATTGTTAATATGTTTACGATTAGCTACGCATTTCGATAGCGCACGTCAATCTCAAACGATTTTGACTTTTCAACCATCATTATCGCTAATATTAAACTGACTTTGTCTGGACTAGTGGCGCTGAGAACCTTGTTGAAGTCTTTTAACATCCTCGATCGCGATAACGTTCTCTTAGGTCTGATCGAAAAAAGAGGTTTTCAGCTATTGTCAAATTGTCGTTTACGTTAACGCGATCGAGTACCTACGTTAAAAACTCGCTCTGTCATTCACCTCATATAAGTAGGCAGATATATATATATATGTAGAAACCTAATTCCCAATATGTGTGAAGGTATGTTATTTAATCCGTTTCAATAGTTTCCATTCGAGAGCACAAAATTCCGTATTTTCTCATTCATCTCTCGTAGCACAGAGTTAGCGAATAAACTCTGTTACGAGTTACGATGCTATAAGAAGTATCTGTTACAATATGACGTCACACGGTTAAATATAGTCGAAAGTTCGACTCAACTCGGAGTTCCTCGATACTTACAGCGCTGATTGAAGTTCAATAGAACTTCTTATTTCTTCCTAAGTTTCGTATGGATCTATAGGAAGTACCTAAATATTGGGATGAATACGTAAGTGGGTTGGTTTATGTTGCCGTTTAGATGTAACCGTAGTTGTGTTTCTGATTGAGTTACTGGTTCTGTACCTACAGTAGATACTTTTTTTTTGGATAAGTTCGCCACCCTATTCTCACCCACTGCAACTCTTGAGATCAATCAAGCGGTGATCCATCCCAATCACCAGAAAAACGACAAATCAATGAAACCCGACGAGTCCCAGAGAAACGATTTAACACACTAGGACCACACAACTGAATAAATCAGACACCACGACCTGATCCTACCATCGCCCTTTTACTACCGGAATACCAAACGTACTGCTGGGTACCATCCGCACTTGATCGATATCCCGACTAGCCGCTTTCTCTTCCACATTTATTATGCGCTCAGCCAGAGTGTGGAACTCTCTGCTGGCGTCTGTGTTTCCTTCTACATATAACCCGTCTGCCTTCAAAGGAACAGGCAACTTCTAGGCACGCTCGCTTCATCATAGACCTCCATCGCTTTCCATAAGGCGTGATCGTGGTCAAGAGCAAGCCCACTCCTCTATAAAAAGAGAGTAGAACAAGGTTGTTAGAACATAATTTTTTACTTCCATCTTTATCAAGAAGAGACAGAATATGCACAAAGGCACGTTTACAACTGGGATAAGCCCAGCTGCCAAGCACCGTGGATTAAAATTAACACTAATATTAATGGGCCCTAAATTGTAAGCTGGACCTACTTACTCCAAATCCCCAATTAGGAATCTAAATATTTCCTCATTTAGGTACCTAATTGTGAGTAACGGGCTCGATTGGCTTTTGCGCAAGGATATACTAGGTTTAGTTCGAAGCACGGAATGAAAATTTGAATACCAAGTTAATGTTTGTGAATGTGAGATTTACGTGGCTGTGTCTATACCTACCTCTCTAGCTCACGAATGGATCAGTTAGTAGGAACACAAAAAATATTTACTTTGATAGAAGTAAGTAAAAAAATAACATCGTCTCAGACAACTTTAAGACGACTTTCATAAAAGTAAAACTTATGATCACTAAAGAATATAACTTTTCTCTTCCACTTTTGTATATGACAACCTTACGTTGTCATATACAAAAGTGGAAGAGAAAAGTTATATTCTACCATCTCGTATTTTCATAATTTGTGAAACACAAAACCATGTTTTGTAAAAAAAATAGGCATACTATTGTATCACAATATACGGGGTGTAAGTCACATCAGCGCACAAATGGATACCATGGATGAAAGTGCATGGTTCTAAAATCCCAATATAGCGATTTTTCGTCAACTTTTTACTAAATTAAAAACAATTGTAAGCAGTTTTAAAAAAACGTTTTTTAATTTGAAAAAAATATACTGCAGATATTTTTAATTAAATAAACCTACACATTTTTTTATCTGTTTGTGTGCTGATGTGACTTGATGCACGGTATTGGGAATAAAATAATATAAAGTGGAACTTACTATCTGGGGTAAGCTGTAAAAGTTGTCCTGATGATAACGGTCAAAGCGGTGCTCCTGAAACAATTAATTACAGATTTGGTTTACTATCATTATGCATCTGACTAAGGTTTTCATAATAAACTTGTTGGTAAGTGGGTTTAAATGAGTTGTTGGAGTAAACAATTCTGCATACAGACCCGATGCGACAATACGATAATGATGCGACGATGATTATTTTTGGATAAAAATCATCTACTAGGTATTTAGCCATTTTTATTTTGCCATAGTACAGGCTCTGCCTAGTTTGGGATCGGATGACCGTGTGTGAGTTGTCCCAGGATATATTTATACCCATATCCACTCGTAGAACAATTTTTGTGCGACGCGACAGTGAGAGTAGGCGTGTTCATATAAATCATTGATCTTTAGTAGAGTAATACATCTAAACTAATATTATAAAGAGGAATATTTGATAAATTACTAAGAATAACCAATTTCGGATATGCAGTAGCTCTTAGTAAAATATCGGAATTCAGCTGCTACACTTTAGAGTTCTGTTAGACTAAAACCCGACCAAATAATAGGCAAGGGGCGAGGCAGACTGGCCTACTGTAGCAAAGATGAAATCCGTAGGTACACCTACATACATTGCTAGATACCTTTTGCTTGCTAGCAATCTATTGCTAAATGCATGTACATATCGCGTAGGCACGTAATAACTAGTTACGAACGGTGGCCAACGTCTGCGGCCGGTAATTCCCGTCTAATACCGTCAGCCAAACCCGGATGCACGATTACTAGGTCATAATATTATGTGACAGGCTTATTAATTTATGAGCGTAACCACGAGGCGACGCATGTCGCCGCAACACGGTACCATGGGATGCGATGTGACGTCTCGCCTAGATGGGGTAACTTGGTACAATGGTCGGTGTTCGGTGTTGTCTTGCTGAACGTGGCGGAATTCTTTGGAATTAAACAATCAAAAATCTACATGAATGAGTACTACTTTGAAAGATGTTAAAATTATAGGGGGCGATTAGTGAAAAAGAAATCGATAGAAACATAGAGAAGTTCCACGATTTTGAAACTAACCTTATATTTTTGTCACGCAAAACGTCATTTGTGCTCGGTGGCGCAAACTTACTATGTCGTGCCTTGCGAGTGACGTCACACGCAATCAGTGCTGCTCTGTTTACCATAAATTTTAAAACTCCATCATTTATGAGATTACACAATATATTTTTTACTGAGCCTTGTCTTCTCTCTGAGTTATGAGAAATATAATTAAAAAAACAATTTAAAAAACCTACACTATTACTTAGTAAAATTGGTTCATTTACTTTCATATACTTACAGGGTAACTTATAATCTATTGGGAATTGTGGCATACATAATTTTATGAACTAAGAAGAAATCAGCTGTTCAAGTTAGGTGGTAATTAGTGGGAACGGCAGATGTTATCGCAAAATTTATTAATAGTCACGAGCATTTTACCTACTCAAGATGGCCACTGAGTTGAAGGTGACCCTGTTAAATAAAGAGTCCGGGGTGAGTCCGACTCATACTTGGCCGGTGTCGTTTGATATAGTTACTCGTCATTAAAAACTGTGTTGTACTTTTCCAGTTACAAATATATTTAAGCCTCATGTAATAAATAGCTAATTGCCAATTTGTTCAAGTTATATAATGATTTAAGACAGGTAACAAATACAAAAACTGCAAATACACACTGAAAGTTTAATGGTTGTTTTCCCGCGGCAGAACGATTAGCCATCAGTAGTACTATCGAAACATAAAGTTAATCTTATTTTTTTTTTCAAATAAAATTGAAACAATATTCATCAATTCGAAAGCGTGAAAAGCAATAGTAACTTACTAGACGTACTACTGGCAGTGCGGCGGCACGCCGACAAAGTGAAAAGCGATTCATAAATGTTCAGAGCAAAATAAGCTCTCGTGTGTAGTATTTTTTTTTGTTTATCACAATTGTTATTCTGCCATTTCTTGATTTTAAATTTACTATTTTTCATAAATCGATTGTATTGCCAAGACAAACTCATTTCGCTGCGGAAAAAAAAACATTAAAATTAGAGCTTGTATTTCTGCAAAAATAACACTGCAACAAAACTCTAGGTCAAGGTATCTTTTAACACATTTTTGACCTACTCCATATAGCACAGCAAAATTAACACTGTGTTGAGAGGCAATCCAGAAAAAGCTGTGGGCTTTAGCCCCCGGTTTCGGTATCTAGACTTCATCAAACGACTTCAAAAGCTGTTGAAGTAACCGGCTTTGACACAGCTTCAAAAGCTTGATGAATAGAATGTTTGCTTTGCATGTTTTATGTGGGCGGTTGAAAATAGTGCGGATATTTTGGCAAAGCGTACGCGTGGATCTGTTTGCTTCAGTGTAGAGACCAATGTGTTATGTAAGCTGTGGCTGAGGAATAGCTTCGTGGGGTGCGGAAAACTGCATTTAATTTTACTTTTAAGTTACGACTACGAGTTACGCGTTTTGCACGATATTTGTTAATAACATACTACTATAGTAGGCGCCAGATAAATGTGGAATAAAGCATATTGACCTTTCCCTAATAACTGCTCATAGGTACCTGAACAATTAAATATGAATTGTATTTCATTATTAGACAATGTTAAGGATCACGAGAGATGATGGTTCGGGACAGTTTTGTGTCATTAATTCCGTTTTTCAAATTAACAATGTCAATAAATGTAGGTGGGTCAATGACCGATATTCCACGATTATCTGGCGCCTACTATAGTTTGCGTATAATGCTTCACCCTTGTAAAATCGATAATTTAATCAAGGGATCGTACCTGCTTCCAGGATAGAAAGTTTTTGATTCCCTTCTCCTGGTTTAACATAACTGAACACCAAAATTTGTCAAAATTTGTTCAGCGGTTCAGGCGAGGAAACGTTATAATAAGATTATGGAATGGATAGTAGTAATATTATAGTGTGGCAGTATGGTAGTGCAAAAAATATAAATCCAAATTATAACTTTCCAGTCACAATATTGTGAGAATATTAATATTCTGTCCACCTCGTAACTCAAAACCAGCTTGAACATACCAATGTGTATACAGAAATTTCTTTCTAAAATTCAGCACGGAATACGCGAAGGCTTCTAAATTATGGCTGCCCAGGGACTCTGCTGTGGGATTACTAGTTTATACGATTAGGTACCTACAGCTGCGTACATCTAATATTTATAAAGTTCAAAATACGGGAAATTTGGGAGGCTAATATTACAGTAATTGGGGTAAATTTGTAAGATCAGAATAAATATTCGAGTCTAACGTATAACACGTATAACAGGTGATTTGTAATCTGTGGACGTTTTTTGTCGTTGGACACTGTATAAAAGCTCAACCTTGGAATCTATTAAAAAAAACAGTTTCATTATATTGATCATTTTGAGGACAACAAGACACGCCCATCGGCTTTAAAAAATATTTGACAAAATAAAAGTTTACCAATGGTATAATAGTGTGATGGCTAGTATTTTTAAATGACTTCAAAAAAGGAGGATGTTCTTAATTCGACTGTATGTTGTTTTTTTATTTAAAATCTGCAGTTTTATTATAAGAAATTAAATTAATCAATTACAATCATAAATTCATAATCGATATTAAATGTTAAAGAAAAACCCAAATCACCAAATTATTGATTTCAGTGTTAATCACAAAATACCAGCCGCACCTTTGAATAAATTATTTCTTATGGACGTTTCTAAAATTTTATTCCGGACAATATTTTACGTAAAAATATTATTTCATGCTTGGTTACACCTTGATTTTTTTTGTTTCCTTCCTTTACCGACCCCTGACCTAATAATTTAGTTATCACAAACACGGAAGTGAGGCAAAGGTCGTAGCATATTCAGCCTAGGCGAATAGCCCGCCTCTTTACATAATGTATTGCTGACACCCAACATACTGGCTGTACGTATAAGAAATAAAAGCCCGGTTATATGTTACGTCTCTAACCTTTGGAGCTGTAAGAAGGCAACAAAAAAACTGATAAATGATATTCATTTTGTAAATTGGTTAAAAAAACATACGGGGTAGTCTTTGTGCCGATAGAAGTGAAAACTTGTGAATTGTATCGTCGAGCTATTTGATTATTATTTTTGAATTAGGAAAGTGTTCGGTGACGATGATGCGAGTTCCATGATTTTTGTTCACCCAAAAATAACACATACCTACATATATACACAGTACACATATACATAGCTCATGGAAAGCGTTCGGTGACGATGACGCGAGTTCCATTATTTTTGTTCACCCAAAAAGTGCTTAACGCGCCTAAAGAAGTTTTCACTTAAAAAATAACAAATTTACACGTCAATTTTGTTTGACAAATTGATTTAACTGACTACTCTGAGAAGAAACACCTAAGGCAACTCAGAGGTCAATCTCTTTTAAATTTCATACAATTAATTTAATGGTCAAATCATAGAGAACCGTTTGGGTTAGTGTATGGGGAGGTCTTTTGAGAAAAACAACACACAGATTTGAGTGGAGCTTCATCTGAAGTTGGTACAATCCAGTGAAGTCAATCTTCATACCTTGGTACGAGAAATTACATGATGGGAAAATAATCTAACGGTGTAATCCAACAATAATTTTGAAACTACAAGGAAACGTGACCGACTGCCCAGAATATGCGATGAACATTTAGGTATTGCCACCTCTGAACAATATTTCGCAAGTTTTTAAATATTTCCAAGTAAAATTGGATTGCCATAAATAAGTCGATAGACTCTAAGACTTTCATTTACCCCTGTATTTTAAAGTCCAACCCAACTCAAGCATATTTTTAATAATAGCTTGTTATTGATTAATGTTCATCAAGGGATTTATTCCGTTATCATGCGACTGGTTCATTTTGAGCCCAGTTAGTTTCCTTCAAAAGGATTTATAATAGCGGCCTTAAACAGGCTTCTTGCCTCAAATTCAGACCCATGGAAATCATAACATATGAAAGAGCCTTAACCCGACGAAAAAAGCATTTAAATGTCATGGGTACTATGAGAGAAACGAATGGCGCTGCAGAGTGGGGAATAGAAAAATCCCGTATTTTAGAGATAAAATCTCGTGTGAAATGTTTGCAGTGGAAGCTGTGTGTTATGATTTTATTATGGGTTTACTGTTGGAGGTGAGAAACGATGTGGATGATACAGAAATGGGCACTATGGAAGAAAAATAGGAGCATGAGTCGTGGAAGGTCTACAATATTTTAGAAAGAATAGAAAGAAAACACTTTTGAATAGAAATATAATAGAATACAAAACATTAATTCGGCACAGACAAACGTATAGCAACAAAGACAAAGTAACAAAAATAATAGTAGGTACAGAATTGCGCTGAGCGTGTCCATACCGTAACCCTTTACCCTAACTTTACCCATGGTAACCCTTTGGTTACCATGTCAGTATTTGCTGGGCGTGAGACACCCAGCGCTGGTTTTCATTTGGCACCCTTCAGTGACACGCGGACGAAGATAAATACTATACATATTATAATGATACGCAATACTTAATTAAATATTGATAAGTTATGTAGTATTAGTGTTTTTAAAATTTGTAAATAAATAAAGTAATATAATTAAATAAAAGTTAGGAAAAAACTATGTTTTGGCAACAGATTCACATAATTATTAATATTATAAAGCCGTTGTATCTCACTACAGGGCGGAGGCCCTTTCTTCAATCTATTTAAGTCTATCTTGAAAAATTTGAGCTCAATCCTTAAGGATCCTTAAGGTCCAAATTCTTGGAATTTCTTTTTGTTAGAAATATTAACTAACTTCATTTTCAATCAATAAGATTGTGTGCCACACGCCTACGCAAAATAAAGTCAAATTCATCAATATGACATACATCTAGGAATTGCCAGACTACTAGGGCTAGTAGTTCTTTAGGCACTTTTGCAACTTTTTTTTTAATTTAATATGGGTTTGCTCTTGACTCTAGTCTAGGTCATACATACCAGAGACAAAGTCGACGATGGAGCGAGCTTACCCAGAAGAAGCCTGTTCACTCTAAGTTCACACAACTTCAATAGATTTGTTTGCAAGTAGTTGAGCGACCATTACTACTGTTTTATCCAAACACTGTATGGTTTCTGATGCTCTCTAATAGTGGATGTGCATGCATTTCCACCTACGCAGGTACTTAATTTAATGTAACTTAGTTAGTGTTAGCAGACAGTTAATCAACAACACTTTATTGTTGTTATGAATTACCTTAATATTACTCTTGTACTAATAGCTGTCAGCCATCCAAACATTATAAAATAAAATAATATTAAAATATAGTCAAGAAAAAGTTTCAAGAAATTACAATAAACCAGCCTTTAAATACAACTTCACTTAAGACCTTAATTTTCCTTTTAAGAAAACATAGGAAAAGTGCTCTTATTACAATGTCTCCTTATACGCTCAAGGCTGTAGGTACTCTTCAATGATAACGAGCTCCCGAACGAAACCGAAGCAGTAAAACTAACAACCACTTGATCGCAACTTGACGATTAAGCCCTTCGGCTTTCACAGTCAAAGTGAAATGGAAATACAAAACATTTTTCCATTACTTTTATAAGTAGCAAAATTCCCTCAAAGCTCCCTCATAGTAAAAACAAACAGATTTTCATTTTCGCCCCTATCATTGTAATCCCTGGAACATTGGCCCTTAGCTTCACTTTATAAGGAAAATTGTTTACAGAATATAAGGCTGTAAGTAGAAACTGCGTAAATCTGTTTATGCATTTTTTATTTTGAGTTATTATTTGAGATAAGAATTTCTGAGAAAAAATAACGTTATATTTTATTCATAGGAACAATATGGGTGTATTATTCTTTTGGTTCGATTAAGTTCTTTGCTGTTTAAACATGTGTAGGTGATTTATTTTAGACGGAGTTATTTTGTGAATTCTCACTCAGATAGATAGTATATAAAATATACCTACTTTACTGTTCACCAAAAATACGACACTACTCTACTTTATTGTACATATAGGTATTTTAGTGGAAGTAAGCAAAAATAGATCTTTCCATTGAACGTTTTTCAAGAAACAAAAATCTACAGAATCACTCACTAGGTACTGAAAAAACAAAAAGGCAGGTATTTCCTTTGAAATATTTGTCCCGGATATTCCCGGGAATGTTTTTTCACAAACCCGTCAACTGGAACTCTGCCTCAGCGTGAAAACCCACACGGCCATACATACGTGGAATCATTTTAAATATTCTTTTACAGCTGCACCTTTATTTTAATGCGCGACACGAAAAAGATTTTTTTAATGCATGACTGGGATCTGCGTTGTTATATTTTACCCGAGGAACCGAGAGTGTGTTTTCTATGAATGACGTATTGTGAGGAAAAATGTTGCAGAACTTAGCTTAAAAGGCTTTTAAAGTAATGTTGTAATTAAAAAATAACTACCTATTTGCTTCATGTTCAGAGCTATACGTTTTAATATTAGAGTCAAACTTTTTTAAGGGTTAGGCTAAGAGGGTGAATTTTTCAGCCTATTCAGCTGAATTATCCCTTTCTAACATAAAAGTTTGGACCAGATAAGCCTATGATTTATTTGAAATTCGAATAGTTTTAGATGTCGAAGATAAGTTATATCAATCCTAAAAATACTGTTTCATAAGCTTTTTTCCTCAGAAACACTGACATATTGGCCAGGCCCTCTTAGACATCAAAATTCCATCATGTGCTGCGATTTATACGCTCTCCATGTATAGAGATATTCGCAGACCTTTTCGTCTGTCCAAGTCATTGCTATGCCAACAGAAAGGAAGATTATTTATCGTTATTGCGGGCATTTTCGTTCCTCCTTTTGCCTGTTTTTTATTCTTTCTATTCATCCATTGTTTGTCTCGGGATAATAAGTTTTCATCAGGCCCACTAAGACTAAGTGATAAGTTACGTTTCCGATATTATTTGTAGAAGAATATTTGCTTAGTTTGTTTAATAAATTATTTATTAAGATGATACATCGCTTTGTTTAGTGAAAACAAAGTTCTTGGCTGAGTAGTTTCAGTTGGTACTCCGGTACCATTATTTCGGGTTTTATTCGCCTGGAGATCGAAGCGAGCCTGGTTTATTTACTTATTCTGGTTATTGCTTCCAATTGCGGAGTCAGAAACTGTTTCGAAGCGAGTACGTTTACTCCAGAAGATATCGATATCGTTGGAGCTTTTCTAGTTTCTCTCGCAAAACTGGAAAAGGATTCTTTCGCACATTATCTGAGATAAATCATTGAAATTTTAAGAAGGCGCATATTTTATTTTATGCTCTCAGTATAATTTTATGTTTACCACACACTCGTGATCTCATAGCTTAATAAACACCCGTCTGCTACATCATAAACGGAATTATCTGCCTCGGTTTTAATCACACGGTTATCCAAACACGACCATAATGATAACACTATAAAACCCGTTTACCCCCTGGGCGTAGGGGGTATCGAGTAGCGATATCATTGCCCCCGGCCCATGGGGGCTAGTAGAGGATAGGTCGGGAGTTACTACCCCGGCCAAATTGTAAAGCAATCGGTTAGAATTAATCTATGTTTTACCCTTGAGTATTTGCTAGCCTTGAATTATAGAGTAGTGTATCTCAACGTAATAGGTGTGTGTTGTATGAAATGAGCTATTTACTTTCCGGGCCTAAGACAAAAATAAGGTTTTTTGTGGTTTGCGCATGTGTTATATCTTATCAGCCTTATTTATAAAAACTTTAAAACCATAACTTAGCTAAAGTACTGATAAGCAAATTCTTTTTCAAAATTTGATATGGAGAATTTGAATTTAGAGTCTCTTAAACAGTATTTGAACTAAGTAATGGTTAAAAAGTTTTTTTGAATAAGGGGTCAGTCTTTAATCCACAGATTGCGACTGACTGAGAGTTGGCTACCATATCTATTCAATTCTCTTTATCTTTCAAATTACGTCATATTTAGTAAAAAATTGTATAACAGCAATTTATGAACAAAAAGAAATTCAAGACTTTAATAAAGTACCGTTGCGCTTAAATATTGCCAGGCATTGCAGCAATTTATTCTACTTTAAGGATCCTTCATGAAACTAAAGTTTGATAAAAACAAATATAGGTACAAATATAACAACCTTATTGGGAGCTATATATTTGATCCGTTTGGGGTGGAAACATTACCCCCATGGGGTTCGAGTGCTCACCGGGTCTTTCGGAACATCAGCAAATAACTTGTCAACTGTTCACGTAACCAGAGGGCTGAGTTTTCTTCGGCCAAAGAATCAGCATTGCCATTCAACGCGGCAATGCTGCCAGTGTTCTGGACACTATTGCCATTGACAGCGATGTGGATGATTTTTTTGATGCCCAATGATTTATTTTGTTTTCATACGCGTTTGTATATATGTAATTTCGCTGTTATTCGTCTAATTGTTTAAGTATTTAGTTGTTACTTGTACATATTATAGTTCGTTAAATGTAAATAAACACTCCCCCATCATAAACATAATAATAATTAAAATACCAATATACCATGCATGCATGCATGTACCAATATATATATATATATATTGGTACATGCGGATTCAAGAGCCCATCCATTATAAATTCCTTAAAATATTTACATGACACCTTTGAATATTTTATAAGTTTTGTTTTATCAGGTAAGTACTACACGAACGGAATAATATGTGAAGTAGGTGCTTATGTACTCTAATATACTCACGATTCACGTACCTTACAAAGTTAGGTATTACAAGCAAATTGGTGACAACGTTAGCGTACGTAAATAGATATAAGGGCTCCTGCAGACTGGCGTGACACTATTTTACAATGCAACGAGCATTTCTCATCGGAACTGTTGTTTATGATATAGCTGCCGTATTATGATTTTTATAACACGTTGTTGTGTCGCTTCGTCTGTGGGAGCCTTTAGAAACGTTTTTCTAACGAAGCGTTTTTTTTCTTTTGTAAATAAAAATGTAAAAAAACACTTCTAAAGTGTTTTTTACATTTTTATTTCATTATCAAAGTAATTACTTTGAACGGAACGGAAAATTCGTCTCGAAAAGAAGAAATCATTGTGTTTTATGAGTCCCAATCACTTCTTCCGAGTACACCTAAAAAGTTAACTATCAGTTAACTTTTTAGGTGTTTTGAACCCAGTTGCTACGTTATTCACAGCATTTTTTATGCTCCTGACATGTTTTCTCAACACCATGATACTTGGTCGACTGGCAGAATGTCTAAGACATTATGTCCCCTTTGTACTAATGTGTTGCATGAAATTTTAATAAATAAAATAAAAACAACAGTTCCAACAACCCAATACTCTTTCCCCAAACCAATTTCGCTACCAAACGAGCGTTTAAAGCGCGCAGCCGGCGTTCCCCTTAGCAGTTCAATTCGGTACGTCACTTCACATTTACCTACATACTTCGTTCGCACGATACGCAGCGATCACTTCACTCCCCCGTATTTTCCGAGAACAAGTTATTCCAGGAGCGAATGTGGAACAAATATTTGGTGTATTACGACACGGACTATCTAAGTGTTGACATCTTTTGTTGTACGCTCTGGAGAAGAAATATAAATTTTTTTGGCAGTTTATGTGGTTGTTATGGTATATCTATTTTCTTTAGATTATAAAATTAAATATATGATTGGTACATTTATTTTATCAAAGTTGTCATAGAAAATGAAAAAAAAAAAAAAATGTAACATAAGAACCAGACTTCATCATCATCTTCCTGCCCTTATCCCATGTTACTTAGTCGGCGCAACACGTTTTTTCTTCCATTCTGTCCTGTCAACTTTCACGCTATCAGTAACTCCCTTTTCTTTTATATGACACTCCAAACACAATCCCCATCTTTTCTTTGGGCTCCCTCTCCCTGTCCATCCGTCCACATTTATATTCATAACTCTTTTAGTTACGTGCATATCATCCCTCCTCTTCACATGACCATACCAAGATAAGCGGTTCCCTTTTAACTTCTCCGTTACTGGCGCCACTTAAGAATCAGACTTATTCTAACAAAAACCTTCAGTGGAATTAAAATCTCCTTTTTTACTTTTACTCAATCGCCATGACAACGGAAAAATCTTCGATATCGATAAATAACAAGAGAGAACTGTCAATTTGATGTTTAAAGGTAGAGTCGAGTGGAAGGACACGGGAATATGGGCCGTATTTATTCCGCCACTCGACTCAATCAGAAAATTACATGCATAATTGCATATTCCCGTAATATTATAAAATAATTGCTAATTAGAAAGAAAAGACCGATGTGGCCTCTGACGTCAAAAGCCGTGACGCTCAAACAGCTGACGTAAAAAATGTTAGTGTTATATTTTTGTTATTTTCCAAAAAACTGGTAACATTTGACAGATATAGCTGGTTATAATATTTATTGTCATTAATTGTGGGTTGTTTTCCGTTTTCATGGCGACCAGACATTCTTAAGCTAGCCTCATTCACACTAGTATAAATGATTAAATTTATCTATCTATACTATCTATCTATTTATTATACTAATATAAAAAGCTGAAAAGTTTGTATGAACGCGCTAATCTCTGGAATCTCAGTCGCATTTGTAAAATTATTTTTGTATATGATAGCCACATTCCTGAGGAAAGATATAGGCTATACGGAAACGGAAAAAACGGGATATGTGCGTAAGTTTAATCACACTAATGTTTGTTACTTCTTCACGCGCAAACGGCTGGATCAATTTTGATAAAATTTGGTATGCAGGAAGCTGACACCCTGAACACATAGGCTACTTTTTATATATTTATATAATAAAACCGCGGGTAATACCGCGAGGCGCAGCTAGTAATTAAAATAAGTGTAAAATAAGGCTTCACTTAATTAAAAGTAATTGCTACTAAAACTTGAACTAATTAAACCGTTAATGAGGTCAAAGTTTGCTTGCAATAGCCCACTATAAGTGATCGATGTAGATAAGGTCTGAAGTTACAGGTCAGCAAAAAGGGTCATGACCGCTTCTCAGAAGCTAATCTTGACTGTTAATTGAATTTAATGTTATCCATAATACAATTAAGCTGTCACATTAATCTTGGAACTGACAGTAGATAAGTATTATTCTTTAGAAGTATATTTGAAGCTCTAGAAGACTTATTTACATACTCAGCACTTATTTATCCATTTATTTAATTTTAATTTAACAATTTACACACACGAGGCGGATTTAATAACTGATAAAGATCGTCCGTATTACTCACAAGCGCCGTGAGACTTATGACTTATGACAAAAGGAATAAGTCGGAATCGTAGCAAGTGACGTTCTAAAGTTTCTGCCTACTCCCCTGGAAGGATGACGTGAGTGTGTTGGCATCGGTTTGTTTTGTTACTCTGTATATCCTCACAAATAATACAAATGCGAATGTGAGTTTGTTTGTTATCTCATCACTTTTTAACGGCTGAACGGATTTAGATTAAACTTAGCATGCGGGTAGACCATGACCTGTAATAAGACAAAGGATACTTTTTATCCCGGTTCTCCTGAGATAATTTTCGAGATTCGCCCGGGCGGAGTCGCGGGTGGCAACTAGTTAAAAAATTTAAAAAAAAAACATTTTAGACTAAATCGACACATTGAATTCTGCTCACCCTGTTTCAACAAAAAGCGTGAAGCTTCATAAAATATCCAGAACTTCCTGCTTCATACTTTGCTAACCTCGAAACGGTAGAATACGGAACATTTTTTTCACTCTAAATGAAATTGGACACTTACGGCGCTCGTAAAAAAAAACAAATAAACAGAAGTACTGAGAATTTTTTCTTGAACTTTTCTTAAGAGACCCGTTTATATTGGTAGATATGAGAATTCCAAGAACTGTGCGATAGGTTTTATTATGCTGCCAATGCCAATGTTGAAACGGAACTATTCACGGTTAAAAAAGGAAGTGACTTAACCCTTTATAAGGCAGAGGAAACTGTTAAGGATTTGGAAATAAAAAATAGATAAATATGAAAACTAGGACGTCTTTATTAAGAATTTATATATATATATTTTTTTATTTACTTGTTTACATGGTGTCCATTATTTGGACAGAGCCTTATTAGGGTTTATGGAATTCGGCAAAACATGGGACAACACACAAGGCAACTTCACAGCGTATGCATTGAATCTTTGTTTTTTTGCTATTTTCTTTGCTGCTGCAAGCTCTGCATCTTCTGTAACTTTCCAGTGGACCAGGGAGATGAGATCCTACATCTGTAAGCCGCAGATCGTCTGGGAGGCCATACTTAGCCTTCTGTCGGCTATCAAGTTTTGGTTTTTTACATATAAATGATGGCAAGTCAGATACTCGCTTCTTCCTACTGCTGAAAGAACCAATCAGATTTCTTCCCAGCATTGTGCGGAACTGCAAACTATTCATAGGGTATCGCATTCTTTGAGAATATAAAATATATGCGTTGGTGATGGCAGCATCTATTATAAAATAAAATATCCTCATCCACCATCTTCGACTTCGCCTAGCCACATGATATGTGCCACGCTTTTGGTCGAAGCGGTCCACTCCCCCCATCCTCTTCGTATATTCAACTACTCCCAGTGGGCAAGGCACTTCCTGCTTGCTGCCATCTTTTTGTGTCCTTTTGCAGGACACCATTTGTTTTGGATGGTAGGCAGTACTGAGAATATTGACGATCTTGGTATCCATCCAACAAAAAAAACTAACATTTTTGTTTACCCTCCACTTATACTGCCCCTTTGTAAGTTTAAGTTTTGGGCGATTTGTTTTGGCAGTCTGCTTTTTCAGTGTCAGGGGCAAATTCGTTCTGTTAGACCGAACTGTCGCTGTTGAATATATGTTTTGTTCAAATAACCTCTGCATTAGCTCAGTAGAAGAAAAGAAATTGTCGAAAGCAACATGAATATTTTCTATCTTTTCTTCCACCAGTGCTTTGCAGAGACTATTTACTACACTGGCTCCCAATCCAAACTCTGTTTCGTTGTCCTTTTTGCCAGTATATATTTCATATTCATAAAGATAGCCAGAGTTACTATCACAACGCGCCCATATTTTGAAACCCCTCTTTACGGGCTTATTGGGCATATATTGTTTCAAAGTACTGCGCCCTTTGAATTTCACCATACACTCATCTATACTTTGTGATGAAGAGTTCCTTGCCCCATTTTTAAATGCAGTATTCATGAAGTCAACTATCGGCCGAATCTTATACAGTTTATCAAATTCTGGTTCACCCCTCTTGGGCATTTTTTGGTTATCATTTAGGTGTAAATTTCTTAGTATCATTTTGAATCTTTTGGATGTCATTACATTTGCAATTTCCGGGACGCAAAAAAGTGGATCCGTTGACCAATAAAGATTTAGATTAGCAAGAGGATGTATACCCATTAGTATCAATAATCCAAGAAACGCCTGGATTTCTACATCAGAAACATCAACCCAATTCTTCTGCTTGTTTTGAGCTGCATAGAGATTAGTTTGCTCCACTATTATCGATAAAATTTCGTCAGAGAAAAATAATCTAAAATATGTAAGAGGACCACTTCTATTTGGAAAATTCCGCTTTGGTTGTACTGGAATGTCATCAAACTTTTCAATAGGCGCCGTATGAGGAAAAAACACTTTATTCCAATCATCATCGTCGTCTTCTTCAGTGTCTGAAATTGTTTCAGGCTCCTGACTATTGCTTCTAACAATAATACTATTATTTTGATCACCTACTGCTGATTCGCTGACATTTAGAATTTCAGGAACTCCACTTCCAGAAGGTACCGGTGAATTGACAGCAACTTGGCTTCGAGAAGACGACGGAGATCCAAAATGTTTTCGATTTCGTCTTGACTCATACCCGTGAAAACCGCCTCATTTTCCCCCTCGCTTTCATAACCGTCTTCCGAATGCTCACCATCGGATAAGCCAAAAAGTTCTTCTAATGTTTCCTCAAGTTTATCGTATGGTATTACCTGCAACAGAAAAAAAAAACAGTATTCAAATGCGCAATTGCCGGACACGCCAACGGGCTCTGTCCAATATATGGACGTCATAATTTTTCGAAGTCCAGTTAGAAAATGTGACCTTATGACAAAAATCAATGCATGGATCCGATATTTACTATATTTAGAACATCTTGTAAAATAAAACTTACCTTTCTATTCATTTTTTACGAAGATTAGGTTGGATTAACACAGAGCACTCAAAAATCACTGAATTTTGGCAGTTACCCGAACACCTGACAAATGACGTCCATAGATATTGTTTTTTTACTGCGTTTTGTTTTTGCTAACAAACTGTCAAATCACAGAGTAAAAACGTTCAATTCGCGTGACGTTTCATTCAGCCGCAAAAAATTAAATATCATGGTGTCCAAAATATGGACAGAGCCTTATAAAGGGTATTCCTCAGGTTAAGACAATGGTAGCTCCCTTTTTCTCAAATAAATATCATCGTTTCAGCTGAAATACACCCCACAGCTAAACATAGGCCTCCCCCAAGTGTCGCCACATCGACTTTACTTCTGACCATACAGCGGATTTCCGCGACCTTCACACCTAGTCATCGGTCCACCTTGTGGGATCCTTCCAACGCTGCGTGTTCCGGTACGCGGTTTAGGGTACTATTCTGGACCTTTCGAATGTGCCCTGCCCAGTCACTTAAGTTTGGCGATTCTTTGGGCTCGGCCAGTAACCTTTACCTTTGAAATACAATTGTACTGAATAAATGACGCCACTTAATTATCAATTATCTCTCTCAATGTATAGGCAAAGAGAGAAAGAAAACACGGCGAAACGAGAAACAAAAATATAGTGTATCAGATGTTTAACAGACGCACAAATTGGGATCATTTCTCACTTCTTAAAGAAAAGACCGGTCACGTCGGGAGATAAGGAAACAAAATACACGCTACCTTAAGAACTTTTTGTTCAGTTTTTCGAAACTTATTGTTTATAGACCTGGTCCTTCGCGGCCCCTTTTCTTTAGTCGTTTTCCTTTTGAAGCCCTCTTTTGCGCGGTTGTTTTACTTTTTGTAGAATAATCACTTAGATCGACACATGGTGTTGTAATAACATTGAAATCTTCATTGATTATAGAAATTCAGAAGACGCAATCAGGGTACCTAAAATAATAATTGAAAAATTTAATCGGTTTCGGATACTGCTAGACCAAAACACATTTTGTTGGTCTATTAGAATCTACAAGCTAAATTAAACTAAACCCAAAGACCTTACTAACATTCCCTCACTTCCTCCATACACTTCTCGTTACACGATCTTCTTTATTGGGTCACTTGAAACCCTCTCAAGTCTAGATCCTTTCATGTAACAAAGAAATCAGAACAAAGACTAATTTAATGTAGGAATCGTGCAAGGAGGTAGAGCTCCGTCCTCACTACGGTCTCCTTATTGCAAAGAAAATCGAGCTCAAGATCCTGACCTTGGCACAAATAAGCTTTAGAACATATATAACTTTGTTTTGTTATTGTTCTTAGTAAGCTTTTCTAAAATTGACGGAAATTTCGTCGAATTCAGTCTGTTGTTTGCATAAGCAGTTTGAATTGTTAAATTGAGTTAATGCCGTGCCGTAAAAGATCTGAGTGTCCTTCGCAGTACTTGAACTTTTGCATAGGTCGTTAATTTTATTGCTTCCAGTCTAGATCTTTTTCGGAAGTAAACTGATTACATTTGTATATTGTCTGGAAGAGTAGATACTGTGAAAGTATAAATACATGTAGCTTACAACCATTTGCTGGGTTAAAACAATTATGCGAGTTGAGAATAGGTTTTTAATTTATGAGATGGACAGCTGATTTGAGAGACGCGTTTTGTTAATGATGAAAATGTAAAAGTGATTTGCCCCTAATTATCTTAATAATGATGTCAGAGGAAATTATTTTTTAGTACCGATTAACTTATATCGTATGGATTGCACATTTTTTTATCGCGACTATTGTACTAACATAGGCCTATACCGAAGCGAACTAGTCACGCGGTTGAGTACGTGAAACATTACAAATGTCCTGTTTCTTGTATGGTGAACGCGTATTAGTGAATCTTAGGACGGCCATAACTTGATTATTTAAAACAAACAGTAACAGTGCTTGCTTCGATAAATCCACTAACCCCATTGAATTTACTTATCCTATAACCTTGAATTCCTTAATATTTATGTTCTTTATGGAAATAAAAATCTTCAAAAAACACGGTGTATCGATTGTCCCATACACTTGCTCGACATAACTCGACAAAATGTACTGAAACGCAGTTTTTTTGTCTCAATTTCGGAGAAGATCCCTTAGATAAAGTCGTTCATAATGATGAGAACAATGACCCCTTTTCTGGTTTTGCGATTTTTTTGTTTCACCTTGTAAAATACTCAGTTTCAAGTTAATTACAAAACCAATCCAACTTCAGCTCGTACCGTTAACTGATCAAAACCGCTGCGTCACCACATTATCCTTTTCAATGTCACGTGGAACATCCTCATAGGTCGCGTTCTACCAACATTCTTAGGTTCGTACGTGTTCCAATTTACCAATTAATTTATCTCCCACAGTTTGAGTGGATCACGAACATCTTGTAGAAGGGGAACCATTTTGTTTGAAACGATGGAACAAGAAAAGTGACGATCTTTTGTCATATTAGAACAAGTAATTTTTGAAGAAGATATTATTTCAAACCTATAATGGTGTTGGCAGGGGTTGACCTTCAAGGTAAAAGAACGCTTTTCGAGATTGATCCGTAGATGAGTCACCATACCGAGACTCCTCCGCGTTTCCAAAACAGGTAAAAAAATAAAGATAGTAAATTAGTTAATTAAATACATTTTATAAGTAGGAATGAACATGAGTCCAAGTGTCCTTTTGGGAAATGTAATTGTATTGCTCATTATTCGTAATTATCAACTCTTTGGTCTAGTGGTTGCAAGCGCTACTGCTAAGCATGCGGTCCTGGGTTCCATTCCCGAGTCAGGCAAAGTGTTATTGGGTTTTTCCGTCTGTTTCTCAGAAGTAGCCCGAAGACTTTGACACGGGCAATGACAATAGGCTCATCCCCTATTACATGCGGCTAAACATAATTGGCTATATGAAGGTGGGTGTATAAGCGCGATATTGTGTTAAATTACGAAAAACGATAATATTAAATTACCTAACGAAAGCTTCCCTTAAAGAGACAGTTTTGATTCTTAATTAAGTCTGAAATAATAAAGGGTTTCAAATATTATTCTGCCCAACTATTGTCCTTCTAAAATTCTACTACTTAGACCTAGAAGTAACAAAACCCTTAAGTTTTTAATTACAAAGCCCTTTAGGTAAATTTTATGGATCTTAGGATTAAACGAGCTACGGATTTATGATGAAAAGAGAAAAGTATTATTGCTGTCTTTCAAGGCACGCAAATAAATTTTAATTAAGTTTTTTGTCAATTAAATTTTTGTAAAGCTGGATTAGGACTGAAAGTTTTAACTCTCTATAAAGATAAATATTTTAGTAAGTGGATTTAGAATTTTAATTAAATTGAATTCATCTTTCATTTCAAGTATCATATTAAAAATAATAAAGCAGTCGCATTTAGCATCAAAGTAATTTTGAAATCACAATTAAAATTGAATTGAAACAAACAAAATTAAAATAAATAAAGAGATTAGTTTTTGTAAGCTACATTATCACTAAATCATTCAATAATTTATTAGTTAAACCGTTCAAATTGGATATCTAATTATAAATATCTATATAACACTATGAATAACCCCACGGGTTTAATTCCAAGGAAGCGGAAGAAAACAGAATTAATTTAGCGTCGGATAGTTCCGAGAGTCAACCGAGGAAAATGGGTCACTTTAACGTTAATATCAGGATGCACCTTTAAATATGCGACTCATCATGCTAATTTTGTAGCAAGATTTTCCGAAAAATAAGCATTAATTCGTAAACCTAACTCCCTGGTTTTTGTTTTATTATTATTATTACTAGCCCGCACTGTCCCACTGCTGGGCAAAGGCCTCCCTTCATTCCTTCCAATGCTCGCTGTGTTGTGCCTCTACCTTCCAATTTGTAAGAAAGACATCCAGGTCGTCCCTCCTTTTCCATTGCAGTCTGCCGCGGCCTCGTCTCGCTGTTTCAGGGATTCAATCCTATATTTTACGGACCCATAGCTTGTCATGTAGGTTGCGTAGTCCCATTTAAGTTGGGCAGCCTTTTGAGCCACATCAACGATTTGCATTTTGGAGCGCAGTTTAGTGTGGTCTGTTGGTTTTCGTTTTAAGAACCCAAAAAAAAATACAAGCGTGATAAAAATCGAAGAGGGGGTGATAATATCGTCCACAGAAATATTAAGTACCTATTTGTTTGAGAAAAATAGTGATTCTTAGGCAATCTTGGTGTTTATTTTAGTATCATTTGTTTTTAATTTCAATAAATGAAATCAAAACAGAACAACCGAAAATTAAAATTGTACTCAAATAAAAGTAGATCATCGTTTGGAAGATAAATTTAATTTAAATCAAATCAGATGATGAAGATTGCTCAGCAAAAATCTTTTGAACAACTTTATAAAAGATAAGCCTTCTATCAACGTAAAGGTACCCGCAGACCGATGCCACAACGAGTTTTGTAGATATTTATTTTGTAATTGTTTATAAAACACTTACAAGAAAAATGAACTAATAAAGATAGAAGAGCACAAAGGTGTTGCTTATTTCAGTTTAATTTTTTTCTAGCAGACCTGCAATATTGTTCTATCTGTAGAGCGATTTTAGACCAATGTCGCATTGTCACATCGTACATATCTGTTGAAACCTAATTCAGTCTCTTCAATTTAGTTGCTAATTACAGACAGCCATTATGGAACCTACTTATTCTTATTTTGGCAAAAGGATTAATACTAAGCCTAAAACAAAAGAGAGGCCCTTTTTGCTGCCTAAATAGATTCATTATCGTTGGCTTGATGAAGAATATTGTTTTGATAATGTAAACTCATGTTTTCTGTTATAATTTCATTAATGAAATCTAAATTAGGTTTAGGTAAGGTTTTAGTTAATAGGGTATTTTACTGAAAAATTCCAATTAGTCCGTCAGATAGATTTCCAAAAAATATTGGACACGTATTTTTTTTTCTTCACGTAAACAAAAAAATCAAGACGTCACGTCGCTGGTAAAAATTTTAACATCATAGTGACGTCACGCGTGTTTTAAACGGCTACATCGTTTTCATTTTTTGTTTATAATCCGTGGAGTTCCCAAGGGCTCTTCTCCATAGGAAACGACCAATTCGTACCGTGCACTACTTTTTGACTTTTGATAAGTGCTCATGTAGGCCTATGTGAAATGAAACACTGAATTTTGAAAAGTATGAAAGCGATAGAAAGCGACTAATAGTTGTCTTTTTCTTGAGTTCTGATTTGAACACGACATAGACTAGTAATTTTACCTTCGTCACTATAACTTACAGAATAGAGATAGGTATTGATTGCCCAGTATCTTTCTACAGAGCAGTCAATTTGGTTGTGAAGGTATTCCTCACTTCATTCCCGATGTTGCCAACATTCCCTATGTTGCCAATAACAGGAGGTAATAATCAAATAGTAGTTTAAGTAGATATGTACTTACGTAATACAAGCGCAAAAAAGCTAATGGTCATGTACATTCAAAAGAGTAGGCTATTTTGTTTATTCGCCCAATCTATGCCACAGGCATTTGTATCAATTTGGTACAAGACACTAGCTCTTACGATACTTGAAATTGATCAAGGACAACATTTCGTGAGGTAACTTTTTCCTAGCGTTTATCTCTGAAAACTCCAATTTGCGTTGATGATAGTGAAAATGCAAAGAGAAAGAGGAATTTTAAAATGGCACCGATGTCTGAAACGTTGTATAAAAATCGGTTGTCATAATATAGTCATTCGATACGGAAGAAGGGGGACAAAACCGTGAAGAAAGTTTTGAATATAAAAAGAAAAGATAGATGAGCAATGTGAAATATGTTCAGAAAGTGGTTGACTCAACCACTCCCTTGGTAGTCAAATCATGTTTCTCACCATTGCCATCTTAGAAGATGACGAGTAATAGAATTTATGGAAGAAGAGGACGTGTCACGATAACTCGAAATAAATTCGCAAGAAATTTTGATGAATATAAAGAAGATCATGAACTAAAGTTAACTAAATCATCGTTCTTCAGTCAAAATATTCCGGATGTTCCATTTACCATTCCATTTTATATACCTGGTAAGTAATATCTGGAGCAGGTGGTTTAAATTTTTGTTCATTCTTTACACTGTTAATAAATTCATGGGCTATATCATAACTCATAGCGGCGGAAGCTATTATTGTATATCCGTCTCTATATAAATAAATATAAAGCAAAATCATGTCTGGTTTCCCGTCCATTACTTAAAATATTTTTTATAGTTTGTTGATTTGGAATGGTATGCACTATTCCAAATCCATTATTAGCTAGGTATTGAATGTTACATATTTATAATATTGTCTTTGTTAACAATTTCGCTACACTTTAGTTCACCTATCGACATGAGTATTCAATTAGTATCTTTAATCTGCATCTTTACAACTAGGTTGATGTTTGATCTAGTCTAAGCGAATTCAACTATGGCCTATTTGACCTCCCATTATTTGGGAAACACGAAACCCCTTGGTAAAACTGGTCTTCATGGTACGACTAGTACATCTTTTAACATTGGTTCTTAGTCATCAGTATCTCCTCTAACGCTTATAACTTAACCCTCAACTACTGATCTAGCTTTGAACGCGAGCTTTACTCCACATTTCTCCCAATTAGATGCCAGCGGCCGATCTCGAACCAACGAGGTTGGTTCCTGTACTTTTAGATTTTTTTGTATAATCCTGCATCATTCTGGATTTTAAGTACCTATTTGGTTGTACTCCGATATTTTAGACTAGTCTTTTTCCGTGGTTTAGCTCCCATGAAATGTAGATTGTATAATATGCATGAATCTTATACGAAATAATTTAAACGGCAGTGAAAACTGTATCAAAATCAATGAGTGGTTAAAGCTAAATTAGCGCCATACAGACAGACCAAACCGGCGACTTTCGTAATTAGTGATTAATTTGTGATGCAATTGTGTCACAAATTAATGATTCTCAAAAAAATGGCTGATGTGCTTCTGAATACATTTCAACAAAGATGTAACTGATGCCTACTAAGCTTGTATGACGAAATACTAATAAGTTAATTTGTTTTTTCTTAATGAGTGAATAACGTCAGTACCTAGATAAATTTATAATGACCCAACCTTAAAAAAAGTTGACTTATTTAAGAGACCACCCTAAGCATAGCGGGGTTGGTATCCCATTACCGCTGCGGTCTTTTCGCCATACACGTACGCCGCGTTTTACCCAATTAGACCCCGCCAGCGAACGGGTTAATCTTTTATTGACTGTATAAATCCACGGCACTAATTGACACTGGCCCAACCGCTTTGAGCTTTAACACACCATTTTTGCAGGTCTTAAATTGAGCGTTCGAAGTGTTAGGCTTTTATTTCTGAGTTTGGGCTTTGACAGAAGTTTATTTTAGACTTGCGGGTTTTATTTGACCACTGAGCTTTGCTAATGTCTTTTTAATGACAGAGATTACATGTTAAAATGTACAAGGACATTTGTGTGTTGTGTTGTGTTGTGAGTTGAAAAAGATTGGTTACATCTGAATCTTAGCTGAAAGATTACCAAGGCTTTACTCGGGTGCAAATTATATCCACAAACCGTCCTAATTTATAGCTATTTCTATTAGTAAAAAAGATTAAGTCTTTTGCGTAGTTTAAGAGAAGTAGGTGGAGAAACAGATAAAGGCAGACAGCGACTTTGTTTTCCACAGATTTTTTCCTGTGGTTTTGCTTCCTTGAAATCCTATTAATATGATTAAATGCGAAGGTCTGTGTGTTTAGTAAGTTTATTTTCAAACAAACCTCACCTACATCATCCCTGTAGTTCGCGTGTGATAATATTATCGGATAATCATTCGTATATAATAATATGCACGTCTGTTCAATGGAAAATTTCAAACTTTTTGTTTTTAGATATCCGTAGGAAAATCGCAACAATCTTTGATGTTCCATACGAAAATAGCGCGAATATATAAAAATGACGCCACGTGTTTTAAAAAAATAGAACTACATCTTTCGTCTCATTTTCTCTTTAGTTTTAAATTGAGACAAAGGTATTGGGTGAAAGCGCTTCCGAGGAGGTTCGATCATTCAGCTTGTTTATTCTAATACTTAATGTGAAACTCCTTGGTGGAATTCTTATTTATTTAAACTTAATGTGCAATAGTGGTACACGGGCGGACTTAAATGAAAAAAAAAACCGTAAACACGGCGCTTACCAACGAGTGTGGTAAAATAGGTACTTAGATGAGAGTACCTATTTTACCGCACGTTTCATTGTAAAGTGCGTATTTTTTAAAATTTCGAACAATTTATACAGACTTCGTTAATGCACTTTTTGAGCAAATGTGGTAAAAAATGTATATTCTTTTTGCTTCTCTTTTCTTTTCGTCTTTCTTTCACGCGGTTGAAGCCACAGGCAGGAGCTAGTTTCGAATGAAATAGAACTATTACAATAAAACTTTACACTTTTCCCTAATCCCTAATAATATAGTCGCAAACTTTCCTACAAATCCGTTAATCTCTTGAATTGTGAAAGTTTTTCGAACAAACAGACGCCACTATATTTTTATGCATTACTTATGTTCGGATTATGGTACTGTTATAAAAGTGTTTGAGTTTGGTTTTATATTGTTTGTTTGTGGTATGAATGCAGTTAATTAATAAATGTTGTGTTGTGTTATTTGGACTGGAGTGTTTTAGTTTAAGAACTACAAACAAGTAATAAAATCTATGAAGAATTTTCATCGAAACACACCTCTCGACACCATCTCAAGTATCGACTTCAGCGTTGTGTATTCTAAGACGGACTCGCATGCAAAGGGTTCCATGTTACTTTCAAACCATAGTATTTTATGGGTTTTTCTGTAATGTATCGGCAAAGAACTATTTTCTGTTTTTTTTTTTCAAAATGTTTGACTCAGTAGATTTGGAGATAAGGGGGTAGTATTTTTTTATCAAATTTCTCCAAAAACCTCAATACGCCCTTTCGTTTAATATGTCACACGGTACACTTGTTTTTTTATGTTTCTAGTTTTTCTCCAAAAAGAGACCCCGTTTTCAAAGGCCAACGGCAGAATTCGTACAACATACCTTTTTTGTAGTTCTGTGATAGAATTTGTACCACTTATTAAGGCAACTAAACCATTCATTTTCATGTAACATTAGTATTTTTAGAAGTCCGGATTAATTAATTATAGCAATTAAAAGATTTAAATATATTTAAAAATAGAAATAACAGTACCTAAATATAATTAACCAATTACACATTATATCTTACAATGAATAATTATTACATACAATCTTAATAATTAAATATTTAATTCTAGGAATTATTTTCGCCATCAATGTTTTTTTTTGTATTGGCAATTATTTTATTGACAGGTTAGGACAATCTTTCCGAGTCTCTGTTCAGTTCTTTGCTGTTGTTTTGGATTGTGGTTTGTAACTGCATCTGAGCAATTAAGCAAATTATCTGGCTATTTTTACGTTGAGTTGAGCTACCTGCCCCTTTCTTAGATGAAATAAAATTAAGAATCGATTAAGTAATTATAAGAACAATTAAATAAAATATGTAAGTTCCTACAAAAACAAAGTTGTTTTATTTACCCACACTCAAAACTCCATCAGCACTTCATCATCATCATCAAACTATTGCAGACCGCTGCTGGACGTAGGTCTCTCCTTAAGCACCCTACTGAATAGTTACAATTCTCATGTCAATTTGCCAACTTAATAATAAGCAAAACACTACAAAGATAGTACCAGCTATCTAGAACATATCCTTTTTCACCAAAACAATGTTATGTGCCTACACGTAATAATATTTATTGGGACATAACCTCAAAAATAAAACTGGTTATAATTTTTAGGTCCCAACTTCTAAAAATCTAAGAATTTTAAAAGGGCTTGCCTATCGTATTGACTACCAATTAAAACAAAAAATATCCCAAAACACGATATTTTATTAGGTGTACGAAACTCCCATACAACCCTGCCGTTCGCATTTCTTTTTTATTTATTAGTTACACGTCCGTGTTTGAGTCACAGAAGATTATATGTGTGCCAAATTTAACTGAATCGGTATGGTAGATTTGCAAAAAATTGCCTGTGATAGACTGACAGACAGATAGATAGAAAACCGAGTGATCCTATAATCCTATTTTTCCATATAGAGGTTCGGAATCCTAAAAGATTTAATTGGGTCTTTGCAAATTATGTCATAAGATTTGTGGTACGGCAATTTGAAAATTATCTTGTGCTCTGAAATTGAATTTCGTTGCATGAAAAAGAACGTACCTAAATAGGTATTAAAGTTTTCTTTATGTTGTACTACAAATTTCATCTAAATCGGTTCAGCGGTTTAAGCGTGAAGCGGTAACATACAGACAGACATACTATCGCATTTATGATATTAGTACGGATAGTACAGCTCTTAACTTTTAAATTAGCTGTCGAACGAAACCATAACATATCAGAAGCTCGATGGTATCAGCTTCCCTTCGTAACGTTATAAATAGCTGGTTGCTGCGAGCGACCGGATATTTGTTGGCTTGTTTGAAATATGAGTTTAATAAACTATTTTAATTAACACGACAATTCCTGTATCTAATATTATATAAAGTTACGATATGACTCCTGATGTTGGAGAATATTGTGATAGTAGTACAACCAAGAATAATATCACTTTTATCAGTGACGAATTAGATAATCGGCATACAAAACACCGGCCAAGTGAGAGTCAGACTAGCACACAAGGGAAATATCACACACGTTACTTAGGGCGTACTTTTACGTTTTTAATTATTTTTTTATTATTTGTTGTCATAGCGGCAATAGAAAAACACAAAATGTGAAAATTTTAACTGTCCACCAATTATGGTTTAGGAAATAGCCCGCTGATAGACAGACGTATTGACAGCGGAGGCTTAGTAATATGGTGCCATTGAGCTGGTTTTTTCAAAAAAAAAAAGGTGATTGTCTAATGAAGTGACATGAGCCGGACAGTAGTGACAATAGTCGATACTTTATCACATGTATTTTAAATGTCATGTGAAATAAAAGATGATTATTGCTGCACTAAGTTCACAAAAAAATAAAAATACTTAGCATGAAATTATGTCATCCACTCAAAAGTTTAAATGCTAAATGGTAAGGCATCAAAGTGAATCATCCAAATCTGCGAAATCTACTGATTGCTCAATTAACATAGACACACCCAAAAACAATGCTAAGATCAATATGTAAACCAAATCACAGACAATCAATCATAGAAGAAACCATGACCTATTACTTTAAATATACCATTGACTAATCGCTCTATTTTTAACATAGGACCAGATTGATTTAATAAAGATTTACTACTGGTTCAACTGTACAATGGCGGATCCGCATACAGACGTTGGCAATGATCCAAGTTTAGTAGCCGTCAAAATAGTCGGTCTTGTCATTTTTTAGTTGTTAAGTTTACGCTAGACAGAGCGAAACATTTGGACTGCTTTAAAAATCGGTCAACTGTTACAGATTCAGCTGATTCTGTCTTTTAATTTTTTATTTTTAGAAGAGGGTTGTGTAAGGAAAATAAATCGAGCAGAATCAAAGATGTACTCGTTTGCGAACTAAGGCCTACGTTATGAGTACCATTGAGGAACATTTCTTCCACTCCAATTGACTTAGTAGCTAAGACAATGAAAAAACCGTTGATTAATTACAGTCCATAAAGAACAAGCAATAGTATTTCACTGACTTAAGCGAAGAAAATGAGGGAAGTTAACTGGTTTTAATTTGATCAGCGAGAAATCAAACAATACATGACTCGCTTGTCGGAGTGTTCTAAGTGCAATACACCTGCACCATTGAGGACTTAATGAATTTCGCTGATGGTAAACAGGGCCAACTGTTTTAGAGCCACCATTGACAAAGTAAAAAAAAAAACCGTGAGCCATTTTGCAAGCTTTCTACCAGTTCAGATTGTTCTAGCACCACTTCCAACCGAACGTAATGTGAAAAAGAGCAAGGTAATAGAAGAAGAATCAACCACGTTGAAAAGGATTCACAAAATCTTTTTCGGAATGCAAGTATCTGAAATTCGTTAAAATTTCAATCATTTTCGTCAAGTAATCCTTTCAAGATATGCAGGGAATTAAAATGTTTTGACTCATCATCAAAACATTTTCGCAACGAAAATGAAACGGCAAATTATGTCTAATTTAGAAATGTCTGTTTTAAGAACAAAACAAACAAGAAGGTCTTGGTACAACTCTATGCCGTAATTAAATACTTTCTCATCTCTAATTTTAAAATATTTTTTACTTGAAGCCTGTTCCCGAAATTCTACCTTTGTGTAAGAATTTAATTAACAAAGCGCTTGTTTTTACTATCTAATTAAAAGTACGGTAATTAGTAGTTTTTAAAGTAGACTAAATGTTGTAGGTACACCTATTGTTGGCCGTTTCGTGAGAGAGTTTTTATCTTTTTTTTTGTTGTTTTTAAAGTTTAGTTGTTCAAGAATTTTTCAGTTTATTCTAATGCTGTTTTCGAATGTTTTGAAATCTCCAACATTGGGACAACAGGCAAGGAGGTTGTCCTTTAAATTGTTTCGTTACAAATATGGATCTTACGTATATGACGATGATGTGATCTTGTAATCCTTAAACGATTGATTGAGTTATTGTTGTGTATTCCTTTTAACTGTATTCTTCATTTTATGAGTAGCAAAATAATTTAATATGATTTGTTTGTAAACGGTACACTAATAGAAAGCAACACTATCGCCGAGTGTTAGGCTATTAAAACTACGAGTACTACCTGTTACTTGTTATCCCGCAATAATTAATCTGAAAGCAAGCTGTAAGATAAATCTATTTTTTTTATTATTAGTTTTGATGGACGATGGAGCACGCTTGCTTAAAAATATTATATTCAATAGGAAACACAGACTCTGGCAAATTATTTACTTCGTAGCCGTACGCACAAAGAAAGTATTCCCAAAACTTTTTATAAGTTTTTTAAATAATACGTTATTCAAAAAATAAGTTTACCAGATAATTATTTTCTTAAATGAATTATTTGGTAAACTTGTTGTTGTATAATAATGAAATGACAAATCATGTTTTTGCCAATCGTTGCTTGTCAAGTAAAAATTGTAAATTAATTTTTGGTGAACTGACAGGACACCGTTGCCATGTCATAATATCTATCTGAAATGGTACGATGAGGGATCTTAACGTAGCTTTGAGCAATAAAGAAGTTTCTATACAAAATGGTATCTCTTTAATGACTCAATCGTGTTTCCTTGGGATAATAAACCTGTCAAAACTTGTAATCCACCCTAAATAAAGCCTGAGTAATTAATTAATTGAATAAGAACAAAATCTTTAATCACTCTTCCGGAACTGTACGGAAAATGGTAATTATTTACAATAAAATTTGACACTTCAACAATGTTTTTTACGTCAATTTAGTTATTTATTTCTGTAAATTGGTTTAAATAAATATTGATGATTTTGCTAAATGTGTTCAATCAATAAACCTAGGAAAAATCACTGTCAATAGACGCCCGAGCCGAAGCGAAGCCGTTATGGAGCCGAGAGACTACAATGTGAATTGCCCATGTGGATTAAATGAGGTTTTTCAACGCACTTATTCGGAAATGTATTTTTATACAGTCGCCACGTTCGACTTTAAGGGGTTGCCCGGCGATTAGTCTGATATTATAAATAATTCAGTCAATTGAATAGGTTGGGGTGTCGGTTTAAAATAACCGTCGTTGTGTGCTTAGTAGTAATAGTTAGGGGTAAGAGCCAACAGCTTTTGTAATTTCGATTCCGAAATAAAAATTGTTAAGAGGGATCATAAACGTTGGACAAAAATCACGCAGAATCATAACCGATGAGACGAAAAAAGGTAGGCCTTTGCCCATCTATGCGAGAATCTGGTATTGAAATAATATAAAATGTAAATAATAAAAGTCACATTCGCTTTGATAAAATAATCTTGTTAGGAAAACAAGAAAGCTTCTTTTGTGAATTCCAATAAGGAAAATGAACATTACGCCATAAAAGACACATACGAATTTGAATTTAAATTAGTAGGCGCCGTGTGTTTATTTATATCATTGGATACGAGAGGAGAAAGGTATTTAGTTACTTTACTCGTGGAAGGTAAACAAAAGGATAATTTTATTAAAAAAAAGGACTTTTACGACCTCTCCTATTCCTCTCCACAGCTAACCTATGGTGGGGCTTTAAATGTTGACGATTTAGTGTTTTTTAATTAATCATAAGGATCCAAGCATACTACTCGTAATATTACAAATGCGATGTAAATCCAATTTTCTGTCTGAGTGTTAGCTCTTCATGTCTCACTGGTTGAATGGATTTGGATTAAACTTGCCACACAAGTAGACTATGTTCTAGATTAGGATATTTTAGTATCCCGAGAATACGTTCCCTAGGGATAATTTTCGAATTTCATGGGGGCAAGCCGCTGGCAGAAGATAGTCTATATACAACGCGAAACAGAACTTTTACAATGGGACCAAACCCGAAATCGCGAAAAAAATATTTCACGCCCATTTTGACGAGTTATGCGCACATAAATGTATGGGGCAGTCGATTTTTTTTATTTTAGTGCTGGTCCCATAGTAACATTTGTTCATAATGCTAAGTACAATGACCCCTTTGAGGAGTGGCTGGAGAGGCGCCACGGCGTCCTCACCTTCCGCCTGACGCAGGTACTTACCGGACACGGCTGTTTTGGGAGGTACCTGTTTCGGATTAAGCGGGAGGACACGCCCGGGTGTTAGCACTGTGAGGATCGTCCGGAGGACACGGTGGAGCATACGGTGGAGGTCTGCCCTGCTTGGGCTGAGCACCGCCGTGTCCTCGTCGAGGCGATCGGCGGCGGCAACCTCTCGCGTCCGGCCCTGGTTGAATCCATGGTCCGGAGCGAGGAGGCTTGGGAAGCGGTCACCTCCTTCTGCGAAGCAGTAATGCTAGCGAAGGAGGAGGCGGACCGCGCGAGGGAAAGGCAAGGCCTTCGTCCCAACCGCCGCTACAGGAGAAGACGCCCCGGGCGTCGGGAGTCGCAGGGCGATCCCCGGCCACCGTAGGCGCGGGCCTGCGGACGGCGAGCGTTGGGTGGCTCGCTGTCCGATCACCACCAGGCCCGGGTCAATGGCGCATTGTGTTTCACGCGCGCCTCAAAGAGATGTCAGCAAAGAGGACGGGGCCCGCTAGGGCCTAGGCCGCTAGGGCCTACCCTGCCAGGGTTGCGGAATTTATATATATGAATAAAAATGAATCCCTATTCCTTGGTCACGGCATCACGCGTGAACGGCTGGACCAATTTTGCTAATTCTTTTTTTTGTTGTGTTTGTTATTATCAGAAGGTAGTAAAGAAATAAAATGCGCCCTGGTGTATTTTTTTATTTTGATAAAAAAATACACCCGGGCGCAGCCGGGGCGGGCCACTAGTTCTGTATAGAAAAACACTGTATATTTGTTTGTTTGCGATTTTTTTACGCCTAAACCGCTAAATATGTAAACTTAATAAAGATACAACATTAATGGTTCTGAATAAGGACTTAAAACACATTTTATTAACATAACATGCTTGCGAAATCCCGGAAAAAAATCTAGTACATAAAATAATTATAATGTTTCGAGCCCAATTTGACGAATCCTAATCTTTATACATTAATTAATTACGAATCGCAAAGGCGTAAAGATAAGATCAACGCTGATAATCTAATTAATATTTCCTTTTGATTATACAAGACTAATTAAACAGACGTTTTCCAACGGTGAGAGAATAAAATTGTAAGTCTTTAATCCAAAAATACTTATTAATGGACGAACGAATGCATTAATTACGCCTAATGTTTTACGCAACTCACAGTTTGATGATAAATGATGCTATTTAACACGATTCCTTTGATGTGTGAAATGAGATATTACTTCTTTTTCAATTCGAGCCCACACTGTGAAATAATGTGTTGATGAAAAGATTTAGCTTCTCATTAGGGTTCCGTAACCAAAGGGTAACCGAAAGAACCCTTACTAAGCCTCCGCTGTTCATTCATCCGTCCGTCCGTTCATCCGTCTGTCTGTCAGCGGGCTGTATCTCAAAAACCGTAATAGTTAGACAGTTGAAATTTTCACAGATTGTGTATTCGGAATACACAATCTGTGAAAATTAAAATTAAGGAGTACAGTATTCCTTATAACAACAATTAATAAAAAAGAAAGGGGACTCCCGTACAAGAAATGTGTTATATTGTACGGTACCCTTCATGTGAGTGTTCGTCACTTGGCCGGTTTTTTACTATTGGCAGCCTCGCGTTTGATTACAATCTCACCTGATGGATAGCGAAGATTTGGTCGACGATGATGCTATGTAATAGTAACGGGCAAATAATAACGGTTGCAAGGGCCGGTCCGTATATGGGTGACCCCTCCGTGCCTCACAAAGCACGTGAAACTGTTGGTCCTGGCCATCATTTGACAATCGTAACGATAGTGAACAGCCTGTAAAAGATCTAACATCGGTCTTGCCAAGGGGTACCCAGTTACTCGTTTGTAGAGGTAACAGTGGCCCTATGTAAATTCTGGCATTCAGCTGAGTCCAGATTGACTGGAAGCCGACCCCAACCAGTTCCCCGCTAGGGCCCGAGTTGCTGAATTGTTCGAAAGAGTTATCGTGGCCCTGGAACGCAAAGGACATTTCGAAGGAACACGGGTGCGTTTTAGACAGCAAGTGGGAGGGAGTATCAGTCCCTCCCGCTCCACCTAGAGCGGGAGAAGACATTATGATGATTTCCGATACAATAAAGGCAGATTGAAGAATTAGCTATAGCTATGTAAGAATGTCGTAAACAGTGGTAGCAAAATTGGATTAAAAGATTTAGTACAGCGTTTTATCCACAAATACTAGAATGACCCCATTTTGTTCGACGAAGTCTCACGACCAAGTTTCGGTTAAAACTGATAGTTTAAACCTTTTAACTGTATTGAATCCAAGTAAGTAACTATAAAGCATCGAAAATTTTAAGTTTGTACGTTAATATTTTCATAGTTGAAATACTTTCTATTATACAGTAAAATACCAATTCCACGAAAAGGGATTGTAAAATAAATGTGACAAATTATTATCAAATCTGCGATTGTTGTTGTGTGGTATAAATGAATTTTCAATAGTCAATTAAAACACTTTTTGCGTTTAGTTTTTGATCCGTCTACGAGCAAGAATCAAATAGTATCCAAGTATTTTGATTTTCAGAAGTAACGCAATCCATACTAAAATTGTAAATGCGAAAGTAACTGTCAGAACGGCTACGCACTGCATCTGATCCGAATCCGTGAAAATACGATGCTGCGTGGGGTGGATTTGGATCAGAGATTGGATTAGTGCGTAAACAATATCTGAATAGGTACGGTGTGAGACTCTAGATCCGTATTTTAACGAATTCGAATCGGATGTAGTCCAAAAAGCAATATCCGATTTCGATCCGAATTTTTGGTATCCGTATTTTCACGCATACGCATTATAAAGTGCGTAACAGCTCTTACTCTGTCTGTTTATTCATTACCTTAAAACTTCTTACCCGCAAAACAGCTAGACCATGCTCTCCAGGATAAAAAGGATACTCTCATCCCGGGATAATTCTCGACATTCACGCGGGCGAAGCAACTGGCTAGTGCTCAAATATTTTCTAAAAAGGTTTTACTTCATGACGAGAGGGCTTAAAATTTACCAATTTATTTCAGACACAATATATCAGACAAACCACTCATTTATACCCCAACTACACACCGCTCATCATATTTCATCCAACATCAAATATTTGACAAGGGGCTTTACGAGCTCCTGAAATATTTACATAAAAAGGTGATCAAAACTTCTTAACAAGGGTGGTTTCAAAACCAGTTTACAATCTCAAGGAACTTTCGAAAACCTCCAAAAATAATTAGGCGGGAATGTCAGAAGGTTGGCAGTGTCAACGCTCATAAAGTTCGGTAATTAATCATTGGCGAAGCCCCTTGTATGTGGGGTTTTATTTTACATCTTTACATCACTTTATTTGAGCGGAAAACTCCTTAACTGTACGTTGACAGCATTTTATTTAGATAAAAGATTTTGACCGTAATTTCATCGCAATGACATAAATCATCTTTTAATGAGGTTAATTTGGCGTGAGTTTATAGATTTTTTATTGAAAACGGATGTGATGTTTTTCTTCGCTGATGGAAGATTGTGTAGGCACATGTTTAACAAATATATCGTGGCGTTGTCGACACGTCTGGAGCGAAAATACACGTAATTAATTAATAATAAACACGTGTTACGTGTGGAGCTCGCGACTAATGAATAAAAGCCGTACGGGTCGATATTCGAGGGCAACGCTTTTTGAAGTCGTTCCTAGATGGGCGACATTCCACCAACAGAACGAGATTCTTCCGTAGTTCGCAAAGCACGTTAAGCCGTTCGTCCTGGTTGTCGTTTGTAGATCTTTGATAAAATCGATGTGGGTAGTCAAAAATTAGCCTAGAGGCATAGTGTTACCATTTCTGGAATTCAGATGGGCAGTCGCTCCCAGTCATCATCATCATATCAGCTGAAAGACGTCCGCTGCTGGACATAGGTCTCCCCCAGTGTCGCCACAACAACCGGTCCTGTGCGTCTCGCATCTATCGGCTACCCGCCACCCTCACCAGGTCATCGGCCTACCTTGTGGGAGGTCTTCCTACGCTGCGTCTTCCGGTACGCGATGACCACTCCAGGACTTAACGGCCCCATCCACCATCTGTTCTGCGAGCATATGCCCACTGCCACTTCAGTTTAGCGATCCTTCGGACTATGTCGGTAACCTTGGTTCTCTTGCGGATATCATCATTCCTGATACGATAACGCAAATAAAACTCTGAGCATTACTCTCTGCTAATGCTCTGAGTTTCCTTGCGTGATCAAATCAGGAAGCGAAGTGAAATTACTCAAAAGGCAATAGAGAGCCATTGCCCTTTGAGTGACTTCACTTCGCTCCAAGTAAAATACTGGAACTTAACTGCATAAGTTTAGACTGGAAGCCAAGCCCACATAGTTGAAAAAAGGCTAGTCTGATTAATTTAACTTCGTACGTTAATCCGAGTGCCGATTCTACTATTTTTGAGCGCAGTGTCAGTCGCAATCTGTCAAAAATGTATGGAAATTTAGGCTTTTTTGACAGATGCGGCTGACATGCGAATACAAACGAACTGACATGTTTCCATGGTGCGACACCAAAAAACGATTGACGGCGTCGCCTTTGCGTTTCACTGTTATATAAAGTTTTTTAATTAATGTTTTTTATTGGCTCTGGTTGACAATTATACTCGCCACGGAACTCCATAGCGTGGGTGACGTACTTGACCCATTTCTTTTATCGTCGCATCTCGGTTTTTTATTATTCGCCTCAATTAAAAAACTCGTCGGTTTTCTTATATCAGAAACGATACGAAATGAATTTAATGTTTTCAATTTCTCTGAAGTAAACTGATACCTGTACTAAAATTCATGGAATTTTAGTTGTCCCGCTTCATTCATGATATGGTAATAATTTTGATGTCTATGCAAATTCTGTGATTCTAGTAAACTAGTTTGCTTCGAAATTTGGATCTAGTAGCTTGCCGTACGATGATTTTCGTGGAAAACGCCTCCTTCTCTGACTAAAGACGTCTAAAAATACCTAAAACCGCTGAAATTTAGTTTCGTAATTATATATTTTCGTAGGTAATCAATATAAACAAAAAATGTGATGGTTTTTGGTTGTAAGCGGACCTGAGAACGGCTAAATCTTTGGTTCGTTTACTTTTGAACTGTATGTACAAGTAATTTGAAAGGAAAATTGAAAATTTTTAGGACACAAAACGATTTTTTCTTAAAGTTTTTGTATGACATAAGAGACAGGACAACGTCTGTGATGTCAGCAAGTATTTTATAAAAAGTGACATGTCGAGATTTTTATTTAAGAAAATGAACTTGTAATATAAATCTAATGGACATATTCATAGTCAACTTTAGTAGGCTTATATTATTGAAAAAAACACTCTTCCTTATTTTTGTTTGCTGCTAATCTATAAAGTAAATATGACAAATCAAATTTTAAACAAAATATTTGCATTGAGTACGTTCATCACCAAAAATGTATCTACATTTTTACCCATCTCCAGCGCTTCGAGCGGCTATGAGCCAGCGACTCAAGCTGTATTATGCAGCGCTTTCAGCTGGTGTTGCTTAATAAATATATTTATAGCCCAGAGTACCATCTACGCCAGTTGTCGGGAACTACGGGCCATCTGCGACTAACTAGATAATCTGTCAGTAAAAGAAGCAGTTAAGTGAGATAGTGAATTAGCTGGATAGGATTTTTACTTTGTTGTGAATGATTTAGTCTAAAGGAATCTTACACCTAAAGATTGGCATTCTGATTTTATGCTACGCTATCAACCTGTCTTGTCTTTTCTCAAATATCTTGGGGTCGGCTTCCAGTGTAACCGCATACAGCTGATTACTAGTATTTTACTTAATGTGACTGCCTATCGGACCTCCACAACCCAGTAACTGAGTAACACGATACCCTAGAGTAAGACTGGTGTCAGATTTTCTGACTTCTGACTTGTATACCGTGGCCTGGATAAAGATATATAATACGGTTTATACCGTAGCGGTAGCGCGTTCCTGTGGGATAATATTCTACATGCACGCGAACTTAAAGCTAATATGATGTTTTTAGGTACTATTTCAAAGCCTCTGATAATTTTGGGGATTATCTTCACAAAAAACAAAAGATAGCCAAGTCATCAATGTTTGCATATTCTAGGAACAAAAAACCTTACAGAATGCCTAAACCATCTTATTTGTATTCCTAAAAGAAACCGCACCTAACTTCCGAATCTCCAAATCACTGTTACCACCCAAATAATTAACAACAAAAGAACAAAAAGTGTCTGTTATTGAAAGGCTTCCTTTACGTTGTGAACGAACTTCGTTTTGGCTTAACTCTGTAAACCTAACTTCAAGCGGAACGCCGCCGGCGATGCTTGCCAGTTTTCGTTAACCGTACTGCAGTAGCTGTGATATGTAACTTGTATTCATGTACGTGCTATGTATAAACGAAAGGTACGGACGAAGTCAGAAGTGTAGTAGCACTCTTAGAAAGCTCAATAGGTACTAATGTTTTGTTTATTTTTACTTTTTAGTTGTACCCCACACCTAAAAACACCACTGAAGAGTCACAGGTAATCAAAATACACAATTTCGTTTACTACTACTAAAATGGAAAAAATGTCATCCAATGACAATTTTTCCAGATTTTTTTATTTGAAAAACTATTGAACCGATTTTGATGAAAGTTCTATAAGATCAACCAGAAAGCGATATCCTTTTAAAAATAAATATTTTTTGAAATCGGTTCATAAATGACGGAGTTATGCGGCAACAAAAACACAAAAAAACCTCCTCCTTTTTTTGAAGTCGGTTAAAAACGAATGGTATGATACTGTCAGGGTCCGAAGAAGAAGCACTCAGCCGAGACTGCATAGGTAGTACAAACGAAAGGTATGGTACAGTCGGGGTCATAACTGCAGTAGCACTCTTCCGAAGGTGGTACAAACGAAAGTGGAGGTACATTCTGGGTCAAAAGTGCAGTAGCACTTTTCCGAAGCTAAAGTGTCAAATTTATTTGTAGAATATTATTAAAAAATAAAATGCTCTTGAGAGTGAGTAGCTATGTGAAATTGCTAATAAACTCTTGAGCCCGGACTGTTACCTTAAGTCGGCTTTTCAAAACTTGGAAAATACTCAAAACCTTACACGGTGAAAAAGTTTTCGTCAAAATTGATGCGTCAAAAACCGTTTCTAGCCGTGTACAATTCAAATTCCAAGATTTTATTTCAGAATTACATCCATATATCAATATTAGTATTAAATTAAATTTACAATAATAAACTACTGGTGTGCCATTGAACTCTCCGTTCAGGATAAATGTGTCTGAACACTTACCCACCTTCGTAAGAGGGGAGAGTCCCACTTATCCGCAAATACGAATGTATGATGCCATTGGAGGAGGAGCACAAGCGCGCCATCATGGAAGCGCATCACTTTCGCATGATCGCTGCGAACCTGTCAACGCACGCTTCCGCGAACATCCCTGACGCGCTACATGGCCACGGCAACCCCAAAAGTACCCTGAATGCGTTATTGTACTGTACGCGCAGGTCGCTGTATGCCCGCTGGGTATACTTGGTCCACAGGTTGCACGTGTAAAACGACTGGCAGAAGGCCTTAAAAAGCGTTATCTTTACCGATTCAGTACAGCGTGCAAACCTGCGGGCCAGCATGTTGCAACGGACAGCCAGCGACCTGCGCTCCCTGTCTCGCTCATTGTCTTTTAAGTCATCAGTGACCATGTGGCCCAAATACTTAAACTTCAAAACCCGACCTAAAGGAAACCGAGAGAGTAAGAGTTCAGGCAGTTGTTCGTTGGTTAAAGTATACGATTTAAAAACCAACCATTCACTCTTATCGGTATTGTATTTGAGCCCGTGAGCCACTGCATAACTTTCACAGATTTTAAGAAGCCTTCTCATTGCACCGATAGATGGGCTCAGCAACACCATAGCATCGCATCATGTTCACGCAGACAACGTCTACGTGACAACCGATTTTAGTGCATGCAATAATTATGACATCTCATCAGTGTAAAAAAAATAGTTTAATGTGACATAGTCGCTAATCTACATTTTTATGAGGCTTTTGTACTACACTGTGTTAAAATATTATAGAAACAACCTTGATATTTAGAATTTCGAAGAAAGAGCAAAAAAGTCTGATTTCATTTCGGAGACGTGGATCAAAATATGTAAATATAATCATAAGAAGCGGTCGTCAAAAAAAAAAATGGTAATGAGCATACAACTAGATCGACAAAAAATAGATTTTTCATTTTGAGTATAAATTATCCTGCAAATATCTACCATGTCATTAAGCTTGCTTAAAGAATAGCGATTAATTGAATAGACATTCAAATAATAAATCATGAGATAAACCTGAAATACGGGAGTAATAAATAACGAAGTCAATGGAACTTAAAAAGAAAATACCTCTGAAATTACTGCAGACTGTTTTAGAAGCATAAAACCACCTCGAATATATAAAAAAAAACTGTAAACGAACAAAATGGAAACCTTATTAAATCTTAAACGATGAATACCCACGTTTTTATGAAAGAAAATTTTCTAAAGTATTCGTAGGAAGATGTACTTTGCTTAATACATCCCGCAATTACGATGTTTTACCCCATAATCAAGTTATTGTTTGGTCTGTAACCATAAAAATGAAAAATCGACATAATGTACGAACGTAAGGAAGAATGATCGACATAATTTGGATGTTAACAACGCTTTTTGTGATGATAGAACATTTTAAGACGGAAGGTTTATCGAGCCTTGAAGATGAGTGAAATTAAGAGCACTTAAATCATAAAGTGCAAATTTATGTTTTGTAGCAAATGTTCTGAAACGTTTACAAATCCAGGATTCAAAGATTCAATGATTGTTCTCTTACGATGTTACGTTACTTATCCTCGATTTCTCAAAGAGACTGGCCGCAAACTTAGTGTGACATTCAAGCGTGTATTTCTGCGATCGGCTGTTGACAATTAATTCAATCGATCACAGCAGTTTACACACGCTTAATAATTTTGTCACAATAATGTTGCAAAAATATTTAAAAATCACAATCAAAAGTCTTTTATTCAAATTAGGCTGAGTGCCAGCACTTTTTGAACGTCAAAGTTCTACAGAAAGACAGTTCCCCAAAACGCCCGCCCGTCACCACTTCCTAGTGTTATGGCTGGGAAGAAGAAGTGGCGTAACAAACTCCCCAGCAACACGTCAGTCTGTTAAGTTTTAAAAACTTGAATTTATACAGTAGTATGCAAAGTATTTTACAATACATGACATAGAAAAATAAAATATTCAAACTGTAAATTAAATTAAATTAATTGACACTTGGTAGCTAGCACACTCCATTAAGCCATCAGAAATAGACAAACTCAAGCATTAACAAGTAAACCAAAATAATTATGCCTCCAGGCATAAATGGTGTGCCCGCTTACACGTGCAATAGTATTCGTTCGACAAATCAGGCAACACTAGTCGTGAGGATAGGCTGCTACACATCAACGACTTGTTGCAACTAGGTGCAATCGGGTAAGCAGATGACAAAACAGTCTCAGAAAGACACCTATCCAGTACAAGAGCCAGCAGAGAGGAAACAGCTACTCTTACAAAGGCCACGGTGGAGCGAATGAATTTGACCTTAAGTCCCGTTTTCCAGTGGAGCGACGACAATCTGGTCAAACTCAATGCTCTGAAAACACAGGTCTTTTCACTGCCAAAAGGAGTCCGTTTCAGTTATCTCCTACTTTACGTCAGTACCTATAACCGATCGCCTAGAGCTTTTTTTTAATCACAACTTCAGCTCAACCATCGAGTAAAAGCACAGACTACAGCCAATAAGCTGAGCATCCTAAATAGGGTGAGGCGATACTTCACATCTGGACAGCTTCTGAGTCTGTGCGAAGCACGAGTCTGTTCCTGTGTGGAGTATTACAGGCACTTGTGGGGTGGCTCAGCAAAATACCAGCTTGCTGAATTGGACTCGGTGGAACGCACAGCAACAAGGCTTATAGGTGACGAGACGTTGGTGGCTAAGCTTCACAGCCTGGCTCATCGGCGTAGTATTGCCTGCCTGTCGGTCTTTTACAGACTGTACTTTGGAGAGTGTTAGCAGGAACTCCACGACCTGATTTTACCGTCGCCCTTTCACTACCAGAATACCAGAGGTACTACTGGGTCCCATCCGCACTTGGTCGATATCCCAACTTGTCGTACTCAGCGCTTCTCCTCCACATTTATTACACAGCCAAAGTGTAGAACTCTCTGCCAGCGTCTGTATTCCTTTCCACATATACCCGTTGCCTTCAAAGCCAGAGTGAACAGGAATCTTCTGGGCTAGTTGGTTCCATCATAGACCTCATCCATCGCTTTCTATCAAGCGTGATTGAGGTCAAGAGTAAGCCCATTTCTCAATAAAAAAGGAGCCTCCCGTACGTTTCTACAAGCTAATTAAGCTTATTCAAACTCGCTAGACAAGAAATCCACCATATCAATACACGTGCCTTTTCGTCAAAGCATACGCGGTAAGCCTTCAAACTGCAAACATTACGTCAAGCCGTCAGTCAGTCCCCGACGTACGCTAGTTAACAAGTTTGTTCTCAGAAATCTGTTTGTTGACAGTACAAGTTACCTACACTACCTACATGTTGTTTGTTAAGGAAAGCTTCAAATCTAAGATCACAGAGCTTTGTACGCTGAAGGGATAGACAAAGATGTACCAATACTAGGTAGGCAGGTATGTAATTGCACTGCAATTTCAATGCGCTGATTGATCGCCAGTTTATGTCAGTTCACAATTTCTCGGAACGACATGGAGATATTGTTAACTACAGAATTTTGATTCGTAGCATGGTAGAAAAATGTTCATTGACAATATCATTATTATCTTTTTAAAGATTTTTTATAATCTTACGCAGTTTGAAATTATCTGTTGGCAATCCTTCCTCGTCCATCATTCTTTCTAATCGTGCCAACCATATCAAAATTTGTTGCGTGGTTTAATAGAAAGTGGAGAAATAGACAGAGGCAGACGGCGACTTCGTTTTTACTATTTAGAAACAGAAATTGAATGAAAAATTTAATAACACGCCCACCTCAGTAATTGAACCACATGTGCTTACTATTGGAATTTTAGCATCCGACTTTTTGAGGGACAAAAACCTGTCCATTTGTGAATGTAACTATTTTTGTAATCATTGTTTAAAATTTATTTTTAGGAAATTTTAAAAAGTTAACATTCTTTTTTATAAGCGATTTCCAATGGTGTACCACTGTGTGTGTGTGGTGGTGTATGGTGGCTATTGAACTTTGGGGCAGGTCTCCTTTACCATAAATATAGTTTAGGACTTGGAAAAGGAAATAGTTTTTTTTTATAAATTACTTGGGCGAAGCCGCGTACTGTAGCTAATAATATTAAATGTCATTATTAATACCAAAACGTGGCAAAAATAAGCGCTTAACGCTCCATTATAAGTCAGTTAAAAATAAGATGAGCTTAATGGAAAGTCAGATTATATCAGGCAGGTGAGATTAATCCGTTTTTCTTTTTTTCCATTCCATATTCGAAAAATAATGAGTTGCGAAAAATAATGATATTATGTTTTCAATTTGGAATGAAAAAGTTATATCTGGCTTGATACGTTGGTAGGTAATATTATTTTCCATAGCAACAGTAGAAATGTATTTAAATTTTTGATTTGACAAGGATTATGTGGCTACCACTTGCTGATATAAAACTTTTAACGTTCAACGGAAAAACAAACAAAGAAAAACAAAAAAGAGTTTGAACAAAATACGTATAAAAAAGCTGTAGCTGTAAAAAAAACCAGTAAAAGTCCGGTAACTGAAAAAAAAAAGCACAAGAGTAATAATTGCTTGTCACTTCACCAAAAACTTAAAAATATTTGCTCACCAATTTACATACACGCACTGAACGCGTTGCAACTGTAAAAATGGTAGAATCGCTTAATTTAGTTTAAAGAAAACACCTGCACGATGGATAAAATAAAAATTGGCGAGGTATTCCTATATTACTGTAGGGGAGAAGATGGTTATTGGGTGCACTGGGGTAGGTAGATAATAGTATAATTTTAGTATCATGCAGCAGAAATATCATTTTTTATGTGCAGCGTTCAGAAATACTCATAAAACATATTTGCTATCTAACCAGTTTATCAATTTTATACCAAAAATGGAATAATATTAGTGACAGACAGACAGACAGACGGACAGTAGAGTCTTAGTAATAGAGTCCCGTTTTTACCCTTTGGGTACGATACCCTAAAAGTGATAGAAATACAAACTAGATACGTATAACAATTGTGATTAAATATATCTGTTGATAACGCCGTTTTCTAAGGCAGCTGTATATGTGCGTGATGAACTTTAACGTGATTTTCTATGTAAGTCTTCTCTTTTTAATTATAATAATAATAATAATGACGAACAATTACCGGAAATACATTGTGAAGGACGGTACGGTTGACATATGTCGGGCATGTCACCGGCCCGGAGAATCCATCCGCCACATTATTTTTGGTTGTTCTAGTCTGGCTAACGGAGACTATTTGCACAGACACAACCTTGTAGCCAGGATTATCCACCAGCAACTTGCTCTTAAATACAATCTTGTGGAATCGGAAGTACCGTACTATAGGTATGTGCCCGACCCAGTTCTCGAAAATGGCAACTGCACGTTGTATTGGGATCGGTCTATCATCACTGACAGGACTATTGTTGCCAATAAGCCTGACATAGTGGTGATAGATCGACTAGAGCGTCGCGCAATGATTGTTGATATAGCAGTCCCTCATGACGAGAACCTCGTGAAGACTGAGAAAGATAAACAAACGAAGTATCTTGACTTGGCTCGCGAGGTTGTCGACATGTGGGATGTGAACACAGCAGTCATTATGCCGATAGTCGTGACGGCCAATGGCATAATTGCCAAGAGCCTCGACCAACATCTAAAGAGGCTCTCGTTGGGCAGCTGGATCAAGGGCTTGATCCAGAAAGCAGTACTCCTGGACACGGCGCGTATAGTGAGGAGGTTCCTCTCTCAGAGGCCCTGACCACCGGTACCTTGGACCCTGTTCCCGATACCGGTGGGCTACTATTTTTATATTTTTAATGTTTTTTTTTTAATTATACAGAAATATTTAAAAATTTAACAAATTGTAATATACAATAAATAAATGGAATAATAATAATATCTTAGGACAACTCACACACGGTCATCCGATCCCAAACCAGGCAGAGCCCGTGCTATGGCAACCAGACAACTGATAAACATACTTATATATTATAAAAATACTACATATATTATAATATACTTATATATTTAAATACATACATATTATAGACAAATTACACCCAGACACAGAACAAATGATCATGCTCATCACACAAAGATTTGTCCTGGGTGGGTATCGAACCCACGACCTCCGGATTAGCAGTCAGGGTCACTAACCACTCGACCAACAGGCCAGCAAATTGCTAACTTTGAAGCTATAATACTTCGGTAATAAAAAAAAATACATGCATATTCCCTATTCGTGATAATTATCACAAGTTTGGAACAACGAACTCTTTGTCCTTTATGACGAAATTCAGATTTTATTGCAACCCATAATTTTTCTAAGACTTTTTATTACAAATGATCACTTCAAAATAAACTTTCAAAAATACTCTTTTATAAAGGGGAATGGAACCAAATTATCTAGATTTATAAATTCAAGCATACTAAAGAGTCGTCACAGGATAAAGTTGTTTGAATGTTGGTACTGAAGAATTATTATACCAAATTTGTTGGCATAGAATATATGCATGCGGTCATAACTTGGATTTTATTGGCCATAAATGTCCTCGGTTTACTAATATTTTAATTACTAAAAGTAATGATATTTAACCCGCATAGTTGAAATCTCCCTTATCTCAATTCAATCACCGCGGCTTTGGAACGCAAAGGGCTTATGAAGGAACACGGATGGGTTTTAGTCAGTAAGAGTCTGAAACGCCCTTCCGCTCCACCCGGAGCGGATGAAGTCATTTGATGATTTCCCATCCTTAAAAAAAAACACAGTCAATCTATCAGTATTTTTCAATAAATTACCCAAAAGATTTAAAGAACAACGCTACATTTGTCGTAATATTTTTTTCCATCTTTAAACTCAAAGAAACCAGAAGAATATTTGCGTAAATTCTCAAGAGATAATAGGGGTATTCACGGAACGCCAGGCCAAACCATTGAACTTAACGAAGTAATCGGGGTTCAATCGAAGCGCCGGTTAATTTGATAGCCTGAAACTGAATTAATAAATGGTAAATTTTATAACGTATTAACGCGTTTTCGGTTAGTTAATGTTACTGAAAAACATCGCACGTCCAACAATAATGGAATAAAGTTGGGATTTTTGTACAAAATACGGTTTGGATTTCTGTTGCAAAGTGTCGCTGTGTGATTTGGTTTGAATCCGTGAGAAAAATTATTTTATACAATGACGCCTTGAATGGCTTCTTAGTAAATAGAAAAAACCCAGCAAAAAGAGTAATGGAAGGAGCGCTCGAATGGGGGACGCCTTTGCCCAGGAGTAGGGCAGTGCAGGTTCCTAAAAAGGCTCTGGCTGCTAAACAGCACCTACTTGAATTAGTCACTAAAAAAATTTGCGTGAATTCCAAATTCACAGGACAAATCTTTGTGTGATGAGCATGATCTAGTTGTTCTGTGTGTGGGTGTAATTTGTCCATAATATGTATGTATTTAGAAATATATAAGTATGTTTATCAGTTGTCTGGTTGCCATAGCACAGGCTCTGCCTAGTTTGGGATCGGATGACTGTGTGTGAGTTGTCCCAAGATATTATTATTATTCCAACAAAAACGAATGCTTCCCAGAACAATAATTTAGATCCTCTATAGCTTTATACCGAAAAAACAGCGCTGATTGTTTAAAAATATAATCCTGATACCTATCATCAAATATTTGAACAAACACACCTACGGTCAAATGTTTGAACAAACACACCTACGCGGTGAAAAACCGGCCACCAAATATTTGTGAGGACGCGGCTAATAGGACATCAGGACGGCAACCAGTCGGTTCTCCATTACGTAAACACATTTGCAAGAAGTTGGTAGTTTTTTCTCAATAACATTGTTAATTTTAGTTATGTATATGTCTTTGTATTTATCTATATACTAATATAATACAGCTGAAGAAGTTGTTTGCTTGTTTGAACGCGCTAATCTCTGAAACTACCAGTCGGCTTTGGATTTTTTTTTTATATGATAGCCACATTCACGAGAAATGCTAAAAACGGGATATGCGCATACAAAGACATGGGCAAAAGCTAGTATTTTATAACTGTATTTTTCTCAGTTTGTCTTTCCTTTAAGTTGCACCTGCCATGATATCTCTACACCACTCTAAAGTTGACAGGTAGAAAATGTATAAGGCATTACGTCTGCCTTCGTCGAGTGTTTTTACTAGTGCATATAGTATTAATAAATAATAAGAGCATTATTGGTGCTATGAGCGGATAGCCCATAACGAATGGTGCACCGACTTCCAAAGCCCGAACTTCAACTATAGCACTATTGACCTGAAAGCTCTCCAAACTAAATTAAAACGATTTTTAAATCGAAACGATTTTTATATCTAAACCGATTATCGGAATCGGTCATCATTTCTCTTCGAATCGTTTTAAATTTATCCGCTGTTTTTAGCTCTTTGGCTTTTCGGATATTATTTTTGGTAATTAGATTGAAATTGCGTTGTAAGGAGGCTATAAATAATTCAATGATATTTTTCATACTCTTGAGAAATTTAATATTACCGGTATGTTGATTTAGGATAGGTTTTTCTTCAGATAACTTAATACGAGTAAATATTAAAATGAAAAGGTTTTTTTTTTGTAAGTTATTTCCCCACCTATTTTCCTGTCCTTTACGTATTTTTTTTTCTTTTCTTTATGCCCTACCATCTCAAGGACCTGAACCTGTTTAACGACAGAGTGGTCGAAGTGGCCACTACTGGTCCAATAAAATTTGAGAAAGATTCAATCAACACGAAAATAACTATCTATAATTTCGCACCAATTCCATTGCGTCTAGAACCATTTAAAAATAATTATGGAAGCACAGACATTAACAAAATCATTGTTACAAAGACTGTCAAAACCAATTCGTCTTAATAAGATTCTCTTTGAAATAGGCAGGAAAAATATTTAATTAAAAATGTTAAATAAATGGTATGCAAAATGTCTGCCTTTGAATTTCACTAAGACCACTGTGCCTGCTTACCCTCTAAGGAAAAAGATAAGAAATTATGTAAATGAACCGTAGGATCAGGAGGAGAAATGAGGAAGATTCCTGGGTGTTAATATTTTGAAGATACCGAAAAACGCACGATATAAAAATGTGTATTTTGTTTATTGCTTGATCGTGTTCTAAAAACTAATAGTCCAGTTAGTCTAGATTTTATTTTTGTGTTATATCAAGTTGAACTGCAGGGGATGAAAAATGTATAGCGAATAATCCCCTGATTATCATATCAAAATGTTTAAGCTGCACGTGGATCGGAACAATTATAATTAATTAAAAATTATGTGAAAACTTTTTTTAAATCCACTTTAATAGTTAATTACCGGAAATTTCTGTAATTTTTGGTAAAAACAAAAACAAAAAAATCAGCTTGTTGATTTCATAATTCCCTTTCATACGGAGTTAGGAATGCAAGCAAAATAATTTGTTTACGTTTTTTTTCAGTAATTAATAATTATAGTGCATTTTAATTTTTTTTACATTAGTTCTTAATCAATTATATTTTTTTCGATCGACGTGCAGCTTAAACAAATCAGGGGATTTTTTCATACACCTTGGTACATTTTTCATCCCTTGCGGTCCAACTTGGTATAACATACATATATACCTAACTAAATTTACTGGACTATAAATCCCACATTGATGAATAGAATATAATAAAATTCCTTGTACATCACAATTAAACCTAAATTTTAACCTTTCCATTAACAAAAAAAAAATGAAATAAAAAACTATTACAAAAAAATACTTAGCAGTGTTTTTTTTTATTTGGAAGTCGGTTGTGTTTTTTTTGTGAAAGTTTTTTATTGAACACTTTTTAGTACACCACAAAGTCACAGGAAAGCAAAACACGCAATTTCGTTAACTTAGATGATATATTTTCTATTTCCTTCAGATATTTTGATTCAAAAACCAAACTACTGAACCGATTTTGATAAAATTTCTATGGGAGCAATCGGAACGTATATCCTTTCACATATTTTCACAAATAGGTTCATGAATGGCGGAGTTATGAGGTAATAAAAAAAATATAATTACTAGTCAACATAAATGTACATAAAATACTATATTAAAACAAAATAGAATACTTTTTATTATTTACCACCATATAGGGTGTTCCAGAAGTGCGCTGTTATATTTATGAGTGATGTTGGGCAGCTGATATGCATTAAGGAAAAAAAATCAAAATATAAAAAATACTGTTTTCAAAAACATCGTCCACTAAAAAACAAGTAAATGTTCCGACTTTTCAAGCACTCTGATGCAGTTGGTGACAGCAAATCTGTGATCGAACTTAAGTTAAAGCCACCAAATATTAAACACATACAAAAAAGATAGTCGTAGAAAACATTACATATGGTGACACAATGGGCGGCCCTATCGCTACAACCGTTATTTAAATTGTTTTTTTTTTCTTAGCCTATTGTCTCTCATTGCTGGGCAAAGGCCACCATATATCCTTCCAGACATTCTTTTCTTGCGCCACCTCGAACCAGCCTTCGATTGATTAATTATTTAAGTTAAAACAAAGCATGACTTCATAGGCTTAAACAAAAGTTTTATATTCAAATAACACAAAACAAGGTTCTTGAAACTTTAGTCGGTATGTATCGAAGCTATTTGAAAACTAATGGGTTGATTGTAATACCTACGAATAGACCTTTATAAGCCCCATCAGAAGAAAGTTTTAGTATTGGTATTTACAAAATTCAATTTACTTAAATACCTGCTAGTTTTCAAATGAAATATCTTTACTTTATCCAACTCACAAAATAGAACCACATTACTGAACAGTCGTTTTACCTCGGCGCGACCTTTCTTTTATATTGATAAGCTCGAGTTTGACCACAATCTCATCTCATTCGAGTTCCACTCCTTAACTGTAAGCACAAAGAAAGAATTTCCAAAACGTTCTGAGCCAGTGGGTGGGATATCCGCCGTGTACTAATGGTGCATCGCCGAACGTTTTGTTGTCCGATGATATTACGGGCTTGGAGTATAATAATATTAGGGAGGATAATAAATATTATTATATAATACTAGTTTTTGTCCGCGACTTTGTACGCGCATAGCCCGTTTTTCACGACCCCGTATAGCCTTCCTCATGAATCCTACTAATATTATAAACGCGAAAGTTTGTAAGTATTTCCATTTCCATCATACATTACATATGTGTAACTCTAGCGGTTTAGGCAGCGCACGCCAGAATAGCTCGCAGATGGTAGATTTTTTCCTACTTACTTGACACTTATTATCATATTTTAGACAATTCACACAATATCTTTATAAATTGTAGCCTATGTGTTATTCTGATGTATAATCTATATTATTGTAAAGCTTCATTAAAATCCATTCAGTAGTTTTTACGTGAAAGAGTAACAAACCTCCGTCCATCCATACTTATAAATAAAAAAAATATTAGTAGGATAGTATCTATTTTATTTACCAATAAACATGTACATCTCATATACTAAACTAACTATATACGCTTCAAATAAAAACTCCTAACTATAATATAGTCAGTCAGTAGATACAGGATGTAACAGAAATAACACCAAAACTGAAATGATCAATTTGCTCTTAAGAAAAACGTTTACTAAAGGAACAAACTGAAATCGTAAAAAATGATCCATAAATTTGTTTGCATAACTCGACAAAATATACTGAACAGCTGTTTTTTAACCGACTTCAAAAAAAGGAGGAGGTTCTTAATTCGGTTGGTTTTTTTTTATGTTTGTTACCTCTCATAACTCCGTCTTTTAAGAACCGATTTGAAAAATCTTTTTTTATATGAAAGGATATACTTTTTGATTAGTCCCATAGAATTTTCATCAAAATTAGTTCAGTAGTTTGGTTTCTAAATCTAAACAGCTGGAAAAAATATGTCATTTAAGTAAACGAATTGCGTATTTTGCTTTCCTGTGACTTTCCGGTAGTGTTGTTAGGTGTGCAGTACCTACACTAAGAATAAAACAACCGACTTTGTAGGGTATTTTTATTTGGAAGTCGGTTGTATTTCTTTTTTTGTTGTATACACGATTTTTTTCGTTTGTTGCCGTAGTTAAAGTAATCATAATGATGAGTACCATTGACACCTTTGCAAGTTTTGTGTTATGCTGTTACACCTTGTATATTAAAATCATGGTTTTATCTATAAATAGCTGCTCCGATACACGTTGTTGAGTCGTAAAACACGTGAGTTACTGACGCGTGTCGACTACATAATAAATGGCGCCCGAATTAATTGGATTCATTCACATCATTATAAAGAACAAGCATGTGACCAGACTCCGCTTGGGTATTTTTGGAAAATCATCGCGCCTAGTTTCGTGTTTAGTTTTGTTGTAATAAACTGTGAAGCCGTGTTGGTGTACATTTAAAAAAAAAAAAACATAATATGAAATCCTTGCTCTTGAACTAATGAAATGAAAACCAATTGATCTACAATGCAAATACAAATTAAAATGAAAAAAGGGTAATTCATCAATATAGTAAATTTAATTATTGATATTTAATTACTATTTGCAAAATAATCAATTTTTGATTAAACGTTACGAACACTGTAAAAAAAGTTTTTCACAAAAAAGTTTTTTATTTTTCACTTTGTAGTGCAACAACTAAAAACAACCCCCCACATTCCCACCACTCCATATCAATTTAATTATCTATCTCTGAAGTTACTCATCGATATAAACTTCTTTAAAAAAGAAGAATTTTGAAAATACGTTTAGATATGGCGGACGTATGCCCAAAGATACATAATATATATATTTATATATATTTATACATATATAAATCCAAATTGATAACCGCCTCCTTTTTTGAAGTCGGTTAAAATCAGCAGGATCTGTACTTGCAGCTGCTTTCATTGGTTTCCAAACGTGTAAAATTGATAAAAATAATTATGTATTGCTCCGGGTACGAAACTGCTTCTCTAAATTTCATCTTCATTAAACAATAATTAGGCAACGACATGCCATATAAACAAGCTTCAATTTTTTAAAACTAATACATATGTAAATCAAAAAATAATTTTAATAAAAACCTAAACATAACATTTTAAAATGACATCACAGGGTCGTTGTACAAGCACAAAAACTGCTTTGCCCTAGTCCCGGCCATTAATAGTAAACCTGTATTTATAGTCTTATTCAAATACGTTCTGTCGTTGAGACATGATTGATTAACATAATCCAAACATATAGACTCTCAATTTCATAATATTACAATTCATTGATTCCGAATCAGTTTTACAAACAACTACCAATCCTGAAAGCGGTAATTACGACATTATTCTGCCAAGATCAATTGCCGTAGCTGCGGTCGTAGCAATTCGTAGAGGTCATCTAAGCAATGTGGCTACGAATTTCGTAGCCTCGTAGCCGCTACGGCGTAGGTCGCAGGATGGACGCTGGTACAACCCAAAGATTTGATGATCATAAATTAATGCAAGTATTTGTAACCACGAAATTCAAAATTCAAAACGCTGTACCAAAAATACTTGTCTTTTCGCTACTATTATAATTTAAATCAAAAATAATTTATCGTCCGCAAAGACGACGATTTCAGCAGCGAGAGAAAACGTAATTTGAATAAATATTCCTTCTAGATTTTGGAGACGAATATTTTCACAATGAAATGGAATAACGTACTCTTACATAAATATTTTTTCCGTAAACCTTATTTAGCATTACACCTACCTAAGTAGGTATACACAAGTACTTACTATAGGGATTCGTAAAAATGGTTCTCTCTGTAAATTATTTTTGTGAAGATAGTGCCCGGGCGAATATTTTCTTTGAAGGATATTTTGTACAGTCCAAATATTTCATTGACATTTTTATGTTATCACCCATAAATATATTTATGCGCTCAATAAAATTATCTTTGAGTCATCAGATACCTACAAAATTGTTATTGTGAAAAGCTTGTAAAAGATTTACGCAAATAAGTACCAACATTATGAAATATAACGAACATTTCGCAATTCATAACGGTTTCACACTTGACTGCAGATGTAAAGAAAAAATGTTAAAATGTTTTCCTGTTAAAATAAATCAAAATAATTTACATAAGTCGACAAAAACACACAAACCCGTAGGGTTCAATTAAAATTAAAATACGAATATGAAATGAAACCGTGGGAAATAAAATTAAATATAAAACAACTCACCATGGAAGGAAACGGCGACTCCTTTAGAATAACACAACACAAAACGCCATTTAAAAAAAAATCCACATTCAAGTCACCAACACGCACACAACACCAACATAAAATTTAAAACGATTTTTTTCGAATCGAATGCGGAGTTCTCAGAGAGAGGACGCGCGGTCGCTCGTCGCGGCTTCCGAAGAGGTTATGGCAGCGAGTTTGCGTGGACCGACGCTCCCCCCACCTACATACCATAATTTTTTGCCGGTCCACCACCATAGAAATATTTCGCGACCGTATTGCGCAATGCATTAATCTCAACAACTGAAAAAAAAATAAACATGTAATATTTTTTTTCTGTCAAGCGAGCTTTCCCGGTCTAAAGTTACACAGTTGTAAATTATGGGGGAAATAGGCGTAATTAAGCTCGTTTTACGTTTGAAATCCGTTCGGAGTCAGAAATAGGCGACAAGGAATGTTTTAATGTTTAATTAAAAGGATTGTCGCGCAAGGGGATTTAGAGAAACGTGATAAAAATACTAATCAATTTCAATGTGTCGAGGTGGGTTCCCGAGAAACATTCTTGGATGCTTTCGAGTTGTAAGGGGGCGTTAGTTTCCTTTGAAGTTTAATGGCAATAGTTTTGCTTTAACCTAATTCTTTGAGTCGTTAAGATGTCTTTTAGATTTTTCAATTTGTATTGCCATTAAGTAAGAAAGCGTGGAATGGCAGCCATTTGTATCTGTATCTGGCACTACAAATTCAGACTTGCTCGCTTTCTTCCAACCATTTCAAATCTATACATATTTTTTACAAATACCGATTTTTCTTCATTTGCATACTAAGGCGGTGACTTTTCGCGAATTGAAATTACCTTGCAATCACCGTATTTATTTATTTCAGTGTTAAATAAAGAAAATTATAGTATAGCAATTGTAATTTACTTGGAATCATCCATATTTTATTCAGTTCAGGAATCAATAGAAGAATCTGTAGTATGTGTGAATAAAGGTTGATTTTCTGGAACAATTAAAATTTAAAGCTAATAAATAATCAGTATCAAGCTTAGGATATTAAGCTGTCCGGGTTTGGTACCAATAGATTAAATTAAATGTTAAAATTAGATTAGACTGCTCAAATTAATTTCAAATGTTTAATTATGTCAATCGCACGTTTTTACGTATACAGCGTGTTCCAGAAGTCTGTGGTAATATTTAAGGGTGTTGTTCTGTATCTGCTAGAGAGTAAAGAAAACAAAAACTTAAAAAAAAACCCGATCGCGATAATAGATTAAAACGTTCGAAAACAAAACACTTTTTGAGCAGTTAGATGCAGTTGGTGGCATTTACTTTAGTTCAATCACAGTTTTGATGCCACTAACTGCATCAGACTGCTTAAAAAGTGATTTTTTTAGTCAAGTTTTTTTGGTCGGTTTTTTGTAATGTTTTTTTTTTCTTTATTGTATTAGCAGATACAGAACACCACCTGTGAATATGACCACCCACTTCTGGAACACCCTATATACAAGTGGCTTAAATAACAATTTACTAACGAATATTTTATTATATTATAGAAAAAAATATTTTATTATTATTCAATGTACATAATTAATAACATAGGCAAGGTTTGAACCTTACCTTTTTTTTTAAACTGGGTGAAATCTTCATGGATGTCCTCCGCCCTAGGGCGGGTGGAGGGGTCTGTCAGACTCTTATTGACTAAAACCACCCCGGTTCTCCTACCTACGCCGGGCCTTGCCCGGCTGGTGGCCGGCCCGCCCCTCAAACCTCACCTGAACTAACCTCGGGTACATCATGAAATGCCCAATTCTACGATATGACCAAACATATACAAATCTGTACTTAATGTAATAAAGCTGAAGATTTTTTTTGTTATTTGAATACGCGAATCTCTGGAACTATCTGTCGGACTTGAAAAATTCTGTTTCTATATGATAGCCACATTAATGAGGAAGGCTATGGGCTATACGGGAACGGGAAAATACGGGATATGCGCGTACAGAGTCGCGGGCAAAAACTAGTAAACATATATGTGCACAGGCAGAACTCAGTGTTTATCTCTTTTATCAAAAAAATTCGTAAAAGTTCAAATAAGACTTTTTAGGGAAGCAGATGATCAAACGACGCCACTGCATGTGTTGTGTTAACATTTAGCTCTTCACCACGCTTGCTGGACTCCTAGAGAATTCCTAGGGCATTAAGTCCGCTTTTGTAGTACGTTAAATCTTAATAAAAAAAAACCGGCTTTGAGCGAGTCGTATTCTCATACGAAGGGTTCCGTACCATAAATAAAAAACACGATTCTTGTTGTTACAGTGGCAATAGAAAACACACTCTGTAAAAAATTCAACTGTCTACCTATTACGGTTCTTGAGATACAAGACGCTGACGGACAGACGGACAGCGGAAGCTTATTAATACGGTTAGAGCTCTTGTCCTCGGTCCGGGGTTTTCTCGGATGACGGATCCGACAAGATGGACGCCATGGAATGGATGAAACTGCATTACCCGTATAAATAGAGAAAATTCCTGTATAACTTAAAAACTTCGGAAAAATGTGAAAGTGCTATAATTTCTATGGGATTTTTGTATGAACTCGGGGTCAGGACAACGTCTGTCGGTTAAGCTAGTTTATGATATCAGTAGGATTGTATCGTTGCTCAACAAATATCGTCTAATTGGACGTATTTAGCACACCTAGAATTTCCTTTACCATCACAACTACTTTGATAGGTACATCATCGACCTACTTTCTTCTTTTTTGGTCAAAGGTTGCTAAGTCTCAGTTTCCTCTCCTCTCAAAAAGCATAGGTCCACGATGAACACAAAACATTATTTACTTAAGTCGTATAAAATACTTCTCTTTTCAGCAAAAATAAATCCATTGCCAATATTGGCGGAACAGTGTTTGCCAAACGTTGGCACCCAACTGCAACTTCCTGAAACGCCAACACCATTATCGAAACGTTCTTGCACTCATATTTTAAAATGTTCAATTTTCGTTCGCATTCGGATTTCGGGTGTGTTCATTCATTTGAACGAAGACATAAAGGATTCATTCGCCATTTTGTTTCACTCATTCTTTTTTATATTGAACAGTTCAGAGATAAAGTTGCCGTGAAAAATAAATTGTAACATTCTTGGTACATTTATTTTTCATTCTTTATAACTGATCAAATTTAAACGACTAAGCTCTGGGAACTAAGCTATTGATATTGATATAAAACAAAACTCGCAAAACAATGACATACTAGAAAACTTTTTCTGTTGTATTCCCACCACCATTTGATTCGTGAGTTCATGGCTCAAAATAGTTTCCATTCGTTTCTTCCTATTAAAACTGAGTTTTCAAATAATCCACTATAAAACTCCGTCGAGCCGTAGAACACAGTTGAAGCACCCAAATCCAATGCGAACATCTGAAAGCTAGAAAATGAATCACGTCGTTATCATTGTAAGTCGTTTTCATTTTCAAAATCGAGGTGTGATTTATAAATCAGTGGAACAACGGAGCGATTTACGCTTCGTTACCGATTCCTGGATTTATGGCAGTTTTTATGGTGTTTTTAGATTTAGGAGACTGCTGTATATCATTAGTTTTAGTGTGCCAGTAGTATGAGCGTGCATTAAAATTGTATATATGTGTAAGACATGTTGTATACTCTCAATTTTGTTCAGTAACTGGATGGTGACATTTCATCAATTGGCAATCTTTCAGATGGTGAAAGAAGTGTGAAAAAAGGAATCAGCTCTTCATGACATCTATGTTCATATAATTTGACAAAATTTTGGAAACGCCTATTCTTTCTTCGATTTTCTGAGATAATTCAAAAATATGTAAATTTTATGAATATTTAAACTGGGCTTATATAAAATCCTGTGATCCCTTTATACTACTGTGGGAAGGGATATTTGAATAATCACACTCTTAACTGTCGTTGGTCAAACTTGACTATTATAGTCATTCTTTACTCATATTAAATAGGTAATTAATTGTACGAAAATTAACAACCTCAATCTCATTCGTTAGGAAGAACGGTTGGAAACAAAGATATCTTAATGCCGTCAAACCTTTATCAAAGCCATATAATCAAAAAGGAACAAAACTGTTTACATTGAAAGAAAATACTTTTTTTTCCTAAATCCATGACAGTAAAGATACCCGTTCTTACGGGTTCACTGCCAACTCCGCAGATAGGTCGTCGACCTCTCTATTAGACTTTTATAGATCTGCTTACATCTATATCAGCTGAAAGAAGATTCTGAATAAGCCATAAAATGAAAGAAAATTATGCAGTTTTTATGGACACATATAAATATGCTGATGTTTGGAAAAATATGGATATAGTTTTGTTGAAATATTATTTTGTTTTTGGAAAAATATGAGAAGTTTTCACACTATTCAAGAAAAAAAAAACAGAAAAGTAAGATCTAGGAGTGAAATAAGAAGTAATCTCGTATTTTTGTTTTTATGTTTTGCATTGACGATAGTGGAACAACAACATAAAAAACAGCCTTGAAGAAAATAACTAAATGGTATCCATTTTAAATACTATAAACTATTTATATCAATATGCTATTTTAAAATAAAAACTAAAAAAAAACTAGCACTAGGTACCTACTAGGTATTAATGTATTTATTTTGTAAGTATTAATTAGTATTATAACTATCTCAAAACTATTTACTTAAACTATTTACATCTACTAAACCTAAGTATTTAAAATACCTACTTAAAATCGAGTTTGCTTTTTCCCAAAAATTTATTAAATATTTATTTTTTGTATTGTTTTTTTTAATAAGTATATTATTTCATCATTAAATTTAATTCATTTTCTAAATAATTTAACCATGCCAACAAAAATGAACTTTATTATTTACTTCAAACAGCTTCAGGGGGGTACCTCGGCATCCCGACAACCGACCGATGACAAGCGCCCGACAGGTTTTCACCAAGCTACTAGTTTGCCAACTTATAAAATATTAACTGTTCCGTTTCATCCGTTAGTATAACTAAATGGATGTAAATTAGAACCATACCCTTCTGGTTTATTGATAAGAAACAACGGTTTTGACTCCCAGGATAGTTAATAACTTGCTTACTTTTTAGTCCGTCTTCCTTTTTATAAAACTGAATAGAATAAAAATACTCTTTATTGTAGGTACACCTGATATTTATTTTGCAAATTCTGTATTAATTACTCCAATAGGTTCGTTAATCTTATTTGTCAATATAAACTAGATGCGGTCAATGTTTCCTAGCTGTCTGCTCTGAGAGGGAACATCAAACTCTGAGGTCAAACTGACTGAGAGTTCAAATTATCAGCGTTTTAAAAGTTCCTGAAAAATGATTGATGGATTGGAAGTAGATATTTTTGCTAGGCAGTTTCAGAATAAGACGAAAAATTACCATTCATATAAAACGGCAGTAGATACCTTAGTAAAAGCGAATAATAATGGTTTCAGGATGATATAGTTTTCCGAACCGTTTGGCTATTTCCAAGAAGCGGCTGATTTAATAAATTGCTTTTTCCATACATTTGCATGCTAGTAATGGAATCGGAAGTAAAATATTGAAACGCAGATATCAGCCTGGATATTCATTCAATTTTATTTTTTAAAGCTTAGTATACAGAATTTGATCCCAAACAATTGCAAAATGGTTATGGATCCAATTTTCGAATTGTATATCGTGATTTCAAACCGAACCAGGGCCATTAATTACTTTGTGTAATTGATTTCATAACCAAAGCTCGTAAAATGGTCAAATAAAACATATTATAGGAAGCTACATCACTGCAATCAATCCGCACTGGGTCCGCATGGTAGATTTCAACCTTCTGTCACCGAATCCATGTAATAAAGATGGAATGACAGCTCACTTCGTGGTCACTCCACCCAAGCCTTCACTTCGACATGTTTACAGAATCGGCCGGCAGGATCTGAATGGGGTTCAATGGGGTATTTTCACTGAAAAAATTTAATTGGACCTTCAGATACATTTAAAAAATTATGGACAGGATTTTTTCTTTTTTCATGTAAACAAACAATAAAGACAGTGCGTTGAAAACTCGTGACACACTCAAGAACTTTGATGCGCTTTATCTTTCGCTCAAAAATTATAATAAATACGTGTCCAATATTTTTTGAAAATCTAACTGATGAACTAAAGAGCATTATTATGTTTCTATCAAAATACCCTATTGAAATGATATCCAAATATAATTCGTTAAAAATTTTGGTCTTTTTTGAATTCACATTTTCAACTAAACTACTACTATACTAAACTTCAAATAAAAATAATATTTTATAAACTACATTTGGACCTCCAATTAAAATGGTGGCAAAAATAAATACCCAAGATGGCGCAGGGTATACAAATACATATAAAAGATAGCTGTAACGTGTAGAAATATCAGCGGCCAATCCTTTTAGCATGCAGAACTAACATTAACTCCTCTGTCTGTTTGACTTTAGCTATTAGCACGAGATAAGCTCAGAATACTCTGTTTCTTTTATTTCCATACAAAATACAACTTGTGTTGTTTTTTATAAATCAGCCGATTAAAAATAAAAGAGAAATACTTTTCAGGCGATATTCTAGTCATGCAAAAATGCTTGTTTGTTATCAAAACAAAACAGTAAGTTTTACTTCATTTTCTCAAAATACATAGATGACTTACACTATATTCTAAGTCATTTTCGCTATCATGACTTAGTAAAATTGACAATAGCTTTTTATTTATTGATATTAATCGGACGTTCTTTCCGTTTGTGAACGAGTGGAGGAAGTTATCTTCAAAAAGACTAAGAATATTGGCCGATATCAAAATCATTTATTTGTTGGAATATGGGGTGTTACAAACAATAAAGTTTATAATGCCATATTCTACCTCAACGTATGAATATAGTAATACATAATATAGTTATAGTATACCTATCTCTATGTACATATACATATGTATATACAAATAAACTCCCATTTCTACTGGTCACGCTATAACTTGAGAACGGCTTGGCCGATTTGTCTAATTCTTTTTTTGTTTTGTTCGCCAGATTACAGGGAAGGTTTAAAAACAAAAAAAAATAGATAGGTAGGTAGGGTAGGAAAGTAGGGTAGGTAGAGTAGTGTAGGTAACGGTTGACTGGAGGTCACGGGAGCGAAGCCACGGGCACAGCTTGCATAGTATAATATAGTTACATAATATGTTAGTAATTGTGTCAAAGAGTGTATGTATTACGGATTATTCAGAAATTGATTAAACACAGAAGAGTGCGAAAAAAGATGACGAACTTTTTAGATTAGATGAATATTGATATCAATCTGCCGAGGATTTTCCCATCTATGCTGGGGTCGGCTTCTGTTCTAACCATTGGCAGCTGAATACCAGTATTGTGCATGGAGTGGACTGTCTATCAGACCGCCACAACCTAGCAGCATTACACGATACCCCTTTGTTCAGACTGGTGTCAGATTTCCTGACTTCCAGTCCCCTGTAATTACTGTCAAAGACCTATACACGACAGCCAGAAGCAACGCTTGAGCGTGTTTTCCGAAGCACGGAGTAATCTCGACCTCAATAAGCGTTGCTTTACCTGGAAGATCGACCCGTCATTTAGCCCCAATCTCACATTCCATTGAAGGCTTTAATAGTCTGTATTTAAAAGATAAGAAAGTCTTAATCCACAGACATATAATTTCAACTATTAAGCGGCATCACGGATCGTCATCAGCGAAGTTGTGCTAGCTACAATTTCGTGTCATTTAGTAAGTTCATCCATTGTTCAATGCTATTTCTAGAAAATAAATACTTATTTATATTATGTCATTGTGTCTAAACGTATAAAGAGAGAGACGTTTCAGAGTTTATTCAGTTCTATTGTGAAATCAAGACCCTACTAAAAATATTTGACTTACTGACAGCGTAGCAAATATTCACAAAAGCTAAGTAAATATTAATTCTTCATGTTCACTGCCCATGATAAAAATAAATGTTGTTTTACAACAATCACACAGAATTGGCAATTATCCAACAGCTCTAAACCCTAGCCGGACCGAAGTGAAATATTTCCTTTAATAGCATACACTATAATTGTGCATTCCTTCCGTCTGCCAAAGATTAAGTTTTAGTAGATGACATAGTAGACTGGTAGAGAATGCCTTGATGCATTAAGTCCGCCCATACCACTATTGTACATAAAGTTTAAATAAATAAATAAATAGTTGAAACTATGAAGGGGATTCAGCAAAATGAGTAGTAGTACCTATCAGTTAGTGATACAAAGTAGTAGTATTAAGTTGAGCTACACTATTTCTGACAAATGCTTGCACCATTTAGACGACCACTCAAATCTATGTAGGTAGGTCTTTCCTCAAAAGACCGTCTCAGACACTAATCTGCCTGGTTCTCATATGACAGATTGTGAATATATGGATCATGTGGTACTTATATTACATGATGGTCTGGCAATACTTTATGCGGCATACCCAAATGTCCTTACTTTGGTATTGTTCGTCAAATCGTTGAGCTCCAGTGCTACGTTGAGCTACACGATAACTGACAAATTATTGCACTGTCTAAACAAGTGTACTCAAGTTGTTGTTATTTTACATAAGTTATCTATATTATCTAAACAGCCTTCGCGTATGCGTCCAGGTTATCCCGCCACAGCTTTCTAGAATGGTCTCGGAGGCGCCTTGCGTCCTCTGGCATCCATTACGTGAACGCTTTTGAAAAGTCTCTGGAAAGATATGTGGAAGGCCTTTACCCAGCAGTCGGATACAATAGGCTTATACAAATAAATAGGTATAAAAACGACATTATACCAACGGCAAAAAAACACATCACCAAAAAAGTCATGTCGCCTCTGTCCCATTTCCCGTTCATCTATACTTTGACACAATTTAAAACTGTGTGTTGCTAGCCCGGGTAGTGTCCCGAGGACTTTTATTACGGCAATGTTTATATGTCTGGTTCTTATTATTTTCAATGTACTATGTCGTTTTCGCTCTAAATTGTACACATTGTTTCGCTTTTATACTTGTTTTCCTACTTTGTTGATGTCGGAGGTACACGAGATAGTTTCCTTGCGGTTTCTATGAAGATCGGAAAATGTTTCTGAGAAATTATAATCAAGAACTAACTGTAAGCTCAACGAAAAAACATGACTTTGTGCGTTTGTAACGTTTACTAGAAATAATTTTATTTTTAATATGTTCATATTTTTCTATTGGAACTTTCAATTTACACCATTTTTTTTTATTTTACCGTCTTAGCCGCTATATATTTTACACACCTCACTTAGTCAAATAGGATGGTTTAGGCGCATCCAAGTGACTGAACCAAGGTTACCAACCAAGGCCCTTTTTTTTTAAGAATGGGATATCATCAAATGACTTCTTCCGCTCTGGGTGGAGCGCAAGGGAGTGTCAGACTCTTACTGACTTAAACCCATCCGTGTAGGAACACGGACGCAAAGGGCTTTAGAAGGATCTAAAGCCCTTTGCGTTCCAGGGCCGCGGTGACTCTTTCGAACAAATTCCGCAACCCTGGCAGGCTCTGGCCCTAGCGGGCCCCGTCTTCTATGCTGACATCTCTTTGAGGCGCGCGTGAAACACAACGCGCCATCGACCCGGGCCTGGTGGTGATCGGACAGCGAGCCACCCAACGCTCGCCGTCCGCAGGCCCGCGCCTACGGTGGCCGGGGATCGCCCTGCGACGCCCGGGGCCCGGGGCACCGACATAGCCCTAAGGATCTCAAAACTGAAGTGGCAGTGGGCAGAGCACATTACTTGCAGAACAGATGGTCGATGGGGCCGCAAAGTTCTGGAGTGGCAACCGCGTACCGGAAGACGTAGCGTTGGAAGGCCTCCCACAAGGTGGACCGATGACCTGGTGAGGGCCGCGGGTAGCCGGTGGATGCGAGACGCACAGGACTGGTTGTTGTGGCAACACTTAGGGGAGGCCTATGTCTAGGAGTGGACGTCTTTTGGCTGATATGATGAAGTGACGGATGACCGTCCATATAGGAACACAAAGACTGGTCAATATATCCTATTAAACTCCCCACACACCCCCTCCACATAGTTAAGAAATGAAGATGAGTAACAGGAAACATGACAGCCTGTTAAGATCGCACTTCCAAAGATACACCTTCATATTAATTATTGATATCAGCTCGGAAAACAGATTTCTGATACCTATATAAATATGTTGTTATAATGTTATAAATTAGTGTATATGTCTCAATGTTTCATGTTGTTTGTGTCTTTGAGACGTGACTCAAGGATATGGTTAATGTAAAGATGAAGAAGAAATAAAACAAATGAATTGATAATTTATTTGAACAGACAGTAAAATTCATAAATAACACACCCATTGTAATTTTCAGCGTCTTAATGTGGCTTGTACACGATGCAAGTAACTGGAGCAAGTAAAGGCGCGGGTTACTTGCGTAAGCAGTATGCACAAGTTGCTCGTTTGGTCGACGCTGTTTAGTAGGGTTTCTGGGGCAGATAGCTCGCATTGGTACATATTCGAGTCGCTGGCCTCGCTCACCGCTTTTCCACGGAGCATATGACCTGCGCAAGTTACATGCACCGTGTACACGCAGCATAAATGTCAATGGTACGTGGAATATCGGTCATTGACCCACCTACATTTATTGACATTTTTAATTTTAAAAACGGAATTAATGACACAAAACTGTCCCGAACCATCATCTCTCGTGATCCTTAACATTGTCTAATAATGAAATACAATTCATATTTAATTGTTCAGGTACCTATGAGCAGTTATTAGGGAAAGGTCAATATACTTTATTCCACATTTATCTGGCGCCTACTATAGTACATATTTACAGTTGAGCACTAATTCTGATATTTAACAATATTATTTGTTGAAAGGCCCTGCTATCATTGAAGATGCTAACTCTTGGTGTAAAGCCCGAGTATCTTCGTACTCGTTCTGCATTACCAAAGAAAAATATGCAAGATGACATAACGCTTGCTATTTACTCGCAATGCATAACAATGGAATAAAGAAAGAAACAACCACGTTCTGTTATTAAACGTTAATCATCATCATATCAGCCGAAAGACGTCCACTGTTAACCATAGGCCTCCCCCAAATGGGGGTGGGGTTGCCATAATCGCCACGCTTGGTTGGCGATCGCAGTGTAGCTGTTGCAATGTACAGCGAATACTGCTGCCCATTCTATGGTGAGTCCCTACGGACGTATGTGGATGGGTAATTATTTGTTTTAAGAATTCAAGAGAGATTTAATTTTTACTTTTGAAGCCTTTTTAATTCGTTTGCCTAAAATTCGAAAGCTATTTCTTAATACCGTGTTCAAAATAAATAGAATTGAACAGCAAATGTTTAAAAACTATACGTTACTTTTTAGTTGTAGTGAATGTCTCCTGTCATTAGCCTTAATACGAACTGAAGTTTTCTGCTCGTCTTTGTATTAATTTGACAGATATTTCTTCAAAGCTTTTTACGAAGCATTGCACGCATATACTTGCTTTTATACATAATCCTCATTGCATTTTTCATAAACCTTCTGTTTCCTTTGAAAATAAATGAAATGAAAGGTATAGGTATCCATTTCTTTTATAAAAACCTTAAAGAATTTTACAAAGACTAAAATTCTCGAGACTGCAAAGCGCCTTGGCTCGCCTAAGGCAAAATGATAGCGTATTTAAAATATTGTATTTTGTATACTTTAGCTTTAAAATTAACATCACAATCCTTTTAACTTTACTTAAATGGAGTTTATGTGTAGTTATTATTTTTATGATATTATACCTTCAATGTTACATTTATCTTTTAATGTCATTTGCCTAAATGGCAAAGGTAAAAATATAAATGAACAAAAAAGAGTACATTTCATTTGCCAGTTGGTTAGTTTAGAGGCAGACCTTTGTTTTACCTTTAAAAATATTTTTCTTAGAGCGAATTAGCTGCCAAAAACATAACAATAGATATGGATTTTCATACATTCAAGTCAACTTTATTAAGTTATTTTTTTCCCTCAACTAGCGATCATAAATTAAGCAGTATATTAATATGACAGAACCTTTTGCACACAATATTGTATTTTACGCATCATACGGTCGGCAAAGAAAATATCTCATTTTAGCATTTAATTTCTATCCAGACTAATTCTTGCAAATTCTAGTTGTTTTTTCATTTCAATTCAAACAAATGGCTTGCGGGTGAGGTCTATCCATTTATCACTTTTAAATGCAAAAACATTGTAGAAAAACTTAGCTGAAAAAGGCGTAACTTTCTACCCCTGGGACTTTTTACATAATTTTAACGAAATAAATAAAAAGCTTTTGCCAGCCATTGTTATTTTAAAGCAATTTAACCAATTATATTGCCAGAAAAACAAAACGCGCCATCGACCCGGGCCTGGTGGTGATTGGACAGTGAGCCAGCCAACGCTTACCATCCGCAGGCCCGGCGCTCTACTGCTTGGCATGTCGATATTGTCGAAAGAAACATTTCTAATTTGTTTGCCCCAGATTTCGCATCGTAAATACTGTTTGCAGCCGTTAAGGCCTCACGAGTGCAGGTGATAGGGCATGCCGCCCAAGCTGCTCACTGCCATGGTCTGATTAATAAGAAACAAGAATTTATTGACACAGACAAAGTCAGCAATACAAAGCGTTCGTCCAGAGTACGAAATGTTAAAAGTTACTTACACTATTTTGGAACCACTCAAAATCAAGTGCCAATAATTATTATTTCACAATCACAGAAAGTAATCAAAAAAGCGTACAGGAATTCTGAAATGAAATAAGTTAACTCATGAGCTTTAATTTCAGATAAACTGAAACGGTTTGAAAGGTAACTAGAGCCGTGAAAATGCACGAATGTGCACCGGCTTTCACATTTAGCACTGTAAGCTTGACCGTCCCAGTAAATGTTAAGCTAACCCAAATTCTGCTTAAATATTAAACATTTTCACTACAAACTCTACGAGGTGTAGAATATTTTTTGGTGGAATGAAGTACTCAGATATTAAATACTAGCTTTGAAACTTTTTGTCTTTGGTCATGAAACATAAATTACTTGGGAGTAACTGCGCACGAATATATTTAATAAGTGTAGCTTAGCAAATATCAATTAATGCTACACAAAGATGTTATCTTAACAGATCGGTACACTTCTAACATGTGACAGTAATACGATGTTTACATTTGTTTCTAATAGTTTTTGCACTTCGAGCCGGATCAAATGAGATAAAAACAAATTTTATCTAATGTCTGGTGAATATATGAACTCTTTACAAAGGCAAAAGTTCTCTAAAGCGGTGTCTTTAATATTTAATTGAAAGTCGCTGCTAAGCAGCATCGTACATTGTGGGGAAACAGGCTTCCCTTAGGTGTAATCCTTTAGTCTGGTACAGCCCCCATGGGAACTGATAACGCGGTTCTGTTCATAGCCCTGAACTACTTAGAGATTGTAAGTCAGCATGGAAAGCTTCGCCAGTGTTTTGTTTTGTATTCTTTTTGTTTTAGGTACTTAGCAAAGTGGTAGGGGTACACAGGAGAATTTTGTGAATAAAAGTCGCTTAGAAACATCACGAAAGCAGCACACTGCGGCAAATTGCAATCATTAATACTTTGAACAAGCATAGATTTATTATTATTATCTTTAAATCCTTAATTGAATCAATGTTGGGCAAATAATAACCATTACTAGTAATCTCACGAGATTTATAACTATTTTCATTGTATGCAGGTTAGGTACATGTATAGGTAAAGAAATCGTTGACGTAATGGCTAGATCACAGGGTGTAATGAGCAGCGTTGGTCCAATGAAAACGAGTAGTAGGTTTATACCTAGCAGCTTTGTGTTAAGTGTATTTCATCACCAAATGGTGTATGAAAACATGATAGAACGATGTATGATGAACATAGAACTTTAAGGCACTCAAATATCCTTGTTTATGTGTACTGTAACACTAGGGAACTTCGCCCCTAATGTTACGCAATTATTGTAGTAAATAAAACACAAATTATAATTGAACCAATACTTGTTTACGGCATCTCCCTTAGAAGAGAGCTAATACATGTCTGTGATATTAAAATAATACATATTTTTACATTCGTAATTCAAATACTATTTATATTTCTGCAAGACGCTTCCAAAGTTCCATCGACTAACTCGTCTGCCAGTGACCTGCAGTCAAGGAGGTCACATCATAACAACCACCGTCGATACATTTTTAATGCTTAATCCTGAATTCAAATCAAAACCAAAAGATTTTCGAATCATTTTCGTTAGGCTAATTTCAATTTAGTTCGCCAAAATATTTCTAGGATTGACACGGTCCACATGTGCCCCGTGTCCGAAGAGTCCTGCTTACTCAATGATTTTAAATGCCGCGTCTGTATCGGACCTTTGTGTCTGGCAATCGTATATCATTGGTAACCTCTGTAAGGGTGGGCTACAGATCAGCAACATTTGTAGTACTAGCTTCTGTCCGTGGTTTCGTCCGTGCAAAAAGTGTTTTATCATTCCAAGGTAGCATAATATTCAGCTATGAAAAGTGTTATGTTTTAATCTAGGCTAGGGTCCGTTTGGCAGCTATTTGAAAAGAAACCAAAAAAACAGACATAGTGACAGAATTAACACCTGTTTACCTAACTTGAGTTAGTTATTTATCCCTCGGTAATTTGGTGATTGATGCATTTGCATTAATTAATTCCTCTTCTTGGTCCCTTACTTTACATGAAGCCCCTTATATAAGTTATTACAGGTTTTAAAACCTTCTGTGACTACCCGCAGATCGAGTTCATCAACCAAATCTAGGTATTGTTTTTGTACCTCTACAAGCTCCTGTTTTAAACTTGTATTTTATAAATGACCTTCTTTATTGCCACCTCACTATCCTCTCTGTCCTTCAACTGCAGCTGACTTTGGCTGTTTGAATCTTTGAGTTCTTGTCCCTACAAGAACTCAAAGATTCAAACAGCCAATGTCTTAGGACTTGGAGCGGGTCATCACAGGCATAGTTTCATAATGAGTTACTGGAATGAGGAATAAAAAAGCGGTGAGAATTAATGAGATACCTATATAGTAAAAAAAAATACAGTCCTCCTGACCGATTTCGGCCATGGCGGCCAATCTCGACCGAGACTAGTCATCGGCGCGGGACATTTTATAGTTCTTTCCCATTACTCTCATATTCCGATGGGACGGCAACCCGACACGACCGGAGAGAGATCTGGCGCAGGACCAACGGTTTAACGTGCTTTCCGAGGCATGCGGTTGTCACACCACCAACTTCCAAACTCCGGGCTGTCACAGAGAAATTCCTATTAGAAAAACCAAATAACACTTTTTGCTCAACCTGGGAATCGAATCCAGGGCTCGAAATCATCGCAGCAGTTAATTAATGAGATAGACAGTGTAGGAAAGATGGAAATGACAGGAAAATAAAAAATAAATAGGAAAATTAAATTTACTTTACGGAGAAATGAGGAAGGCTGCCAAACACAATATAAAATCCTCTAATAATATAAGATTAAGGACAAAGTTATATTGATTTAAAATTTAAATTATTTCCTTTTATATGTGGTCCTTAAAATATTTTAAAGACTTTTTTAGTTACATCTAACGTGGGACAGTACCGTTAGCGTTAAAAATAACCTAGGGTTGTATTTATTTAAGCACTAGTCCGCCACATAGAGATCCAATCAATCTGCCCATCTCCAATTATGTCGGCTTCCAGACAAACCGGATGCAATATACTAATAAAATATAATATATATAATAATATAATATATAGTAAATAAATAATATAATATATTAATTTAATGATATAAAATACTGGTATTTAACCAGTCACCCAGTAACTGGGCAACGACACACTTTGACAAGACTGCTCATAGCTATTATGAACTCATACAGAGAAAAAAAACAGTCAGATATATTATTTGTAACCACACTATTGCGTACCTTTACGCTGACCAAATAACATCAATTTTAATATTTCATGTCAGAAATACTATTACACTTTTATGTGGACATTTTTACGGGGCTACATATATTTTGTAGATGATGGCCTTAAGATAATCCACTTATCATACTTGATAAGTAGATACCTTTTGATACAGATCCGCCGTAAGACCGCCGAACGCATAAAGATTGTATATTTATTTCTTATAAATCAGCGATCAAAGAGATTTCTCATGGTTGTACAGGTTCAAGTTATTTTTCTTATATCATAAAGTTATTATATGAAAGTAACTACGGCTGTTATTTAGTTTCTAACACAAACCACGCTTTTTGATGTTTTACCATTTCAATAGAATTTATGTCGATTTAAATTTTATCACCTACCTAATAATTAACTACTTAATCCGGAATGATTGAATCTATTAAATCACATATTTCACAAGTAGCCTATACCGTACTTATTTGATCGCCCTGTTAAGTGTTGTGCGTGAATAAGATTCAAAATTATGTAGTTTGCTTTATGATCACAAATCCATCATTCAACCAATACCATCTCTTAATCACCATTCAAAGTCAAAGTCAAAGCATTTTTGAATTGTCAAATTCAGTCAGTCAAACACATAAAACTAAACACGGCAAAAGTGTCTAGGGATCAAGTACGTTTTAGAGTATCGTCGCAATTGAGGATTATTATTTTAACTTTTTTGGATCGTTATTGATTCTTTTGCGTGAATTTCAATATTTGAATAAATCATTTTGACTAAAAATAGAAAATCAACTGCCAATCAGGATTCCTATAAAATTGTGTAATAGCGTTTTTACAAAACCATTACGATTTCTGCAGCGGAACTGAAAAAAATTGCATCGATATGGAGCAACGACATTACACTCAGCCAAAATCCTTTAGACACATCAGCCTCACCTAGTTTTTCCTGAAGACGCTGGAGAGGCTTGGGGACAGAAGGATTAGGGACCAAATTTCGCTACTTAAACCCAAACTAAAGGCAAATCAACTGAATCCGCAATCCACTGCGTAGTAACACGCATAGGAAATGCTCACAAAGCTAAAAACCCAATACTGGGCGCCTTCAGTGACATAGAGGGTGCCTTTGACAAAACAAACTTCACCAGCATTGGCCAGGCACTAGCTACGCACGGTGTGGCGCCAACACTTATAAAATGGATTCACAACATGCTAAAATACCGCGCAATTCAATTTACTGTGAACACCACCACACGAGACATCGTAAGTAGAGGCTGCCCACAGGGTGGGGTGCTGTCACCACTACTGTGGAACCTAGTTTTTTAATGAGCTCATCACAGAGCTCAACGCTAGCAGTCTGTACTCGGTGGGTTATGCAGATGACATAACAATTTTAATCACGGGGAAATTTGAAGGCGTCTTATGTGACTCATGAGGAAAGCTTTCAAAATAATCGAGAATTGGTGTGCAAAACACGAATTATTGGTCAACGCCTCCAAAACAGAACTAATAATGTTTAATAACAAGAGAGTCCTCGGACCTCATAAACTTCCTAAACTTTTCAACATCGAACTAACACTTAAAGAAGAAGTCAAGTACTTAGGAGTGATCCTCGATAGCAAATTGCTCTGGAACAAGCATCTTGACCACAAACTTAATAAAAGCACAATCGCATTCTACCAATGCAAAAAAAAATCTAGAAAAAACTTGTGGGCTATCTCCAAAGATCACGCTGTGGCTTTACACAGCCGTGATCAGACCAATGCTGATTTATGGCGCCGTGGTTTGGTGGACGAGGACTAAGCTCATGACCACCGTCCCTAGGCTCCAGTGGTTCCAAACCTAGCCTGTTCCGCTATCACTGGCTGCATGAGGATAACCCCAACTACAGCAAATGAGATAGCCCTTCAATTTACTCCCCTTGACTTCTCCATACAGCAGCAGGCAGCAGACATGGAGGACGATCCAAAGCGTAGACCTCTATGGAGAAGAACGTGTAAAAAAATCCACGACCCATAAATCATTTTATGTTTTTCATAGCAAACAACTTAATTTCATTAGCGATTAAAATATATTTTGGTTAATGACTTGACAAATACGATTTTCTAGGTGTGAATTCTTGGCAGTACATTGCGGATGCATCGCTAGTAGTTCCGACCTAATATCGTGACAAATGGAGTACTTACTGCTGATTTACACGCGGCACTAAAGTATTCGAAACGTTAAGGATTGCGCAAAGTATGGACCATTATATCGATTTCTTAGAATTAGTTACTGCAGTTCCATTCGATGGTATAGTTGTTACGATTTAGCATTGCGATACCGGTCACTGACCCACCTACATTTATTAACATTTTTAGTAAAAAAAAAACAAAAATGTGTGCATAAAGCCGTCCTGAATCGACATCTATCGTGATCGTCAACTTTTCATTAATGAAAAACGGCATTGATGCCGCTACATAAAAAACTAAGAAACGAGCGCTATCTACGACGAACTAAAAACGAAATGCAACATCGCGCAAGCAAAGTTCTCCGTGCGATTTGAACACATACAACAGTCCGAACATCAACTGACTTTCCGTTAAATATAATTTAATTCGTCCACTTGATAGAGAACGTCCCTATGAAACATAGGCTCACTCGTTTGCTGTCTGTCCATCTGTCATAGCCAATTTGCTCCCATCCTTTGTCCCATGTTTCATGCGTATGAGTGGGATGTCCACTATGTACTGGTGGCGCATCGCCGTTCCTTGTGGTCCGATGGAATGGGCTTGGCCGAATTAGATTGAGCAATTCCAACGCACACACTGTGCTATCTATATTCACATTAGATTATATTCTAGTTTAATGCAGCGCCATATCAGTACTTGTCCCCTGCAACTAGGCCGTCGTCGACTAATGGGTATTAGTAAGTTTGCCGTAAATCACCTAATATCAGGCGACTGTTAATTACGAGTAGTTTCGTCCTGCAACGGGCAACTTGGTAACTGCAATAAGGAAGATTAATTTGACCAAGTTCGGTATACAAAATAAGATGTCGATGTTTTTAATAAATGATAGTTCCAACACACTCTACCTTCCGGCATGCAAAAGTAGAAAAACTTACATAAATTCAAACATAATAAAAAATTAAATTAAAAAAAAAAAAAAAAATTAAATGACGTTGGATCATAACAAAAATTCACATAAATTATTAACACAAAAAAACAACAATCTGAGATCATATTGACTCCTTTACAAATACAAAAAAAAACTACATTACATTACATTAAATTACATAATAAAACAACATTACATTAAATTACATTATATAACAACATTACATTAAATTACATTATAAAACAACTTCACATTAAATTTGAAATAAAATATGATTAAATAATATATCATTATAATCTTTTATCATTCAAAAAATCTTGTATGGAATAATGTTATGTTATAATGTTGTTTTCTTGTATGTTAGAAAGGTGACTTAATACCAAGTGCTTACAAGGACATGGTTTTGATAAATGTGTTTTATAAATGTTGAAGTGTTTGCAAAGGTTTCATTAGAAATAGCAAAAGCAATGCATATTTTCAATTTAGGGACAACCTTCAAGTAAAAAATTGTATAAACAATGTAACTGTCACCGGAAAATGGCAACCGCCGTAAGAATGTAAAAATAAATGATAAATGTGTTTTATAAATGTTGAAGTGTTTGGAAAAGGTTTCATTAGAAATAGCAAAAGCAATGCATATTTTCAATTGAAGGACAACCCTCAGGTAAAAAATTGTATAAACAATGTACCTGTCACCGGAAAATGGCAACCGCCGTAGGATTGTAAAATATCGCGTAAAATTGTAAACAATTGTTTTGACGTGACTACGTCTTCTAGTAAATCGATGAACGCCGGCTGCTCGCACGAAAAAGGATGACTCATTGTAACCTTACGCTCATTGCAACGTTACGCTCATTGTAACATTACGATCATTTAATCAATGTTTTGTTATGACGTGGTCACGTTAAACTATCGTCCGGAAACCGACTTTACGGACAACCATTTTTTTTAATAAGACACGGATATATTGGAAACTATTGAATTTGGATGGAATTTTTTGAATAAAAAACATTTTTTTCATAATACATCGAGAAATTATAATCTAATCAAGATTTATTACAATCTTACGGAATCTGCAATTTTCCGGTGACATATACATATATAAATTAAATAAAAAACATAAATTTAGTCTTGGCTTTAATTTTTTTGACTAGCTAGATGGTTTTATCACTCGTAAAACATTCAATTGCTTTGATTTTAATATAAGCATATTGTTTATACTTTGTCGTCGTCGTCCTCGCCCGCAAACCCAGGCAATAATGGACTTTTCCTACTAAGAAAACGAGATGCCTATGAACTTCATATTGCTCTTATTTTCCATGTAAGAGTATGTTTTATAAGTCTTACAAAGCCTTAAAATAGCTAGGTAAACAGCTACTCAAAACACAGATGAATTGATATAAAATGTCCTAATGTGTAATTTTAAGAAAGTAGATTGACGCTTGACCTACAATCATGACACACAATATTCAACCACATTGTGATTTTTGCATTTTCATCGTATTTTTTTTAAAATTGATGCTGGTATTTCTGTGTTTGCTCTCGGTTAAATCAAAATCAAATTTAAATAAAAAAAGTATTTTTTAGTGAAAAATTGTTTGAATTAAACTTGATACAGCGGTTCAGCTCGATAGATTCTGATTCGATAGAATCAATTCCTGGATACGGTCAAAGTGAGCTTGGTAACTAATCAATTGCCTATACATTTATCAGTATAGTTTATTTTCTCATGTATACTTGGATAACTTTGTAAAAAATATTATTTTTAAAAGAGTGTCAGTGGTGTTTCTTGCACGTTCTTCTCCATAGAGATCTACGCTTTGGAACGTGCGAAGAGCTTCATCTTTTTGACCGACCGACCTTGACAATTCAAAAGTGCCTGTAAATGGTCTAATTTAAATAAATGCTTTGAGTCTTGAGTCTTGACTTTTAATTTGTGCTTACAGCTAAGGAGTGGAATTCCCTGCCCGAGGCTGTGTTTCCAGATAGCTACAATCTAGGAGTCTTTAGGTCAAGAGTGAATAAATTACTTCTAGGCAAGCGTGCTATCTAGCTATTTTCGACTACATCATCGCTTACCAACAGGTGAGATAGTGGTCAAACAAGTGCCTATCAACATAAAAAAAAATACATACTATAAATTAAAAAAAAATGTAAATGATTTCATTGAAATCCTAACTGCTGAGTTTGTTTGTTACGCTTTCACCTTAAAAGCTGTATCGATTTCCATGAATTTTGGTACAGGGATAGATGGTATCCTGGAGACGGTTATGGGATACTTTTTCTTTGCGAAGATCTGTACTAACGCGAGTAAGCCGCGGGCAAAAGCTAGGTAATATATATTTTTTACTATGTTAAGTATTGTTATTTATTGGTCCCTATTACTCTACTGACTTATTTCATAATGTAAAAAATATGATAACCAATTTGAGAATTGACCATTTTTTACAATCTTAAGTTTTGAGTAAGATTTTGTGTTTGACATATATAAAAAAGTGTAAGGTATTGTCTTCCTTTGTAGGGGGTTTTTAGTAGGTACTCGTATAAAGTTTTAATAAATAAGAAACAAAAAGTTATTCAGATCATCAATAATTTAAAATACGAGTAAGTCTAAAAAAAACACATGACTTAAGTCTAAATAATATTTTTTTTCCAATATTTATGTTTACAACCATAGTTGCTTCTTTCAAGATATTATAGTTTAAAACCTGATGCGATAGTTTAAAACAAACAAGTGTAGCGTTCATGTTGTCTTACTTCAACGTTGTTTTAGTTCAGAGTTTATGTATCTTTTGAAACATTGTTTCCTGTGTTTGCTTCAACGCTCAATCTTTGGCTGAAAATTATATTAAAATTTACATTTACAATTTACCTACTGATGAAATGTCAACAATGATCAAAATTTTGCGGTGATAGGAGAAAAAGATTAAGTTCCTGAAATGATCTCTTCGCCACTCTGTATATAAGCGAACGCATTGCAACAAAAATTGAGACCCTGTCAGAATAAATTCAATTTATTTTCATGCTTTTAAATTTGAATCCCAATAAAATAGAAAATAAATCAACATCATCTTCTTGCCCTTCCCTTAAACTTGAAGTCAATCCACCACGGTTTCTTCTTTCATATCATGTCACACTATTATTTAAACACACAAGTTTAATTCCACCTTATACAACCAACTGCTAAACTTCAGCTCAAATACGTCCCGTATTATATTCACACTCTCAAAGATCAGTAGCCTTATCTCAGACATGCAATAACAACGTACACATACAAAACGTAAGAAACCTACTAAAAGAAGATTTTAACGTAGATTTTTCGCAACTAGCATCCTCGCTGAAGCGGGATAAGTATGCGCAGTGCATACTAACGGACTGAACTGTCCGGGTCAGCGCTTTTTACTTGCTGCTTTACTTAACATGCTATAAGAAATGTGACTGGGAAGGGAATTAAGTTGTTTCAAACTGATAATGCGCAGGTTCGAAAATATTTAATACAAGAGAGAAAAACTGGCTTCGTAATATTTATTGATTTAAAATAGTGTGCCTGGAGTTTCAAGCCCGTATTCTTCATAGAGATCTACCTACGCTTTGGAATGTTCAACTAAGTTTATCTTTTGGCCGACTACATGATAGATCAAAGTGTCCGAAGATGGTTTAAGTAATTCAAATTTATGTGAGTTTGAAAATTAAAGGAATTTTCAATTCTGCTGGACTAGTCGACTTGAGCGAGAGAGACTTTGGGTCAATGCGTATCACCAAAATTACGATGGTTACATTATCAATGTCAATATCTTTCAATTGGCAATGCTACAATATTCATTGCGTTCGTCAAACAGAATAATTGATAAACATATGAAGCATTGGATCCGGAGTTGCTTTCAATTTGATAGAAAGTATGATTAAGTGTTTTTTAGGTTTCTCTATTAGAAAATAATCTATCAGTATTTAGATGATGTTTAAAAAAAAGAGTTTGTGCAGTAATGGCCCCTAGTAATGGCCTATACTCACCCTTGGAGAAATAAGTACTTTTTAGGGTTTCGCACATCAAATGGTAAAAAAGGAACCCTTATAACACTTTCTTGTCCGTCTGGGCGTCTGTCTGTCAGTGTGTCACCACCGATTTTTCCAGGAACGGATGGACCTAGCAAGTTAAAATTTATACCAGATACTAAAGTCCCTATTAGGTGTATAAAAATAAAGGCCACACGATAAGATATGGGCAAATTTAGATTTTCGTGAAAACTTGTAAGTACTAAAATGTACCGTAAACTTCAACTTTTTTTTTAATTTTTCGGAATTTTCCCTTTACTTGTGCTGTAAGACCTTGCTCTTTTATAAATCTACATACTCTGTCCGCCATCTGGTAATACGTGATATTATGTAGAAAGTTTACCTAATATAGTACAAAAAATCACTACTAAAATTCGTGATCGAAATAAATCAAAGACTTACGAATCCTACTTGTAAAAACATGATCAGTCACAATTTCCTTATAGACGTCTACGACTTTTATAAGATTATTAGAAGTACCTAAAACTTCCTTCCGATATTTTTTTTACCCTCACATTTTCCGTGGGATCAAAACACGCAGGTAGGAATCATAACTTTCGGAATATCATGGAAGTTTCCCCTAATCGAATGTATCATAATCAATCTACTAAAAGATACAGTTTCATCTCTAGATTCTGTAACACAATTTATTATTATTGATTACTCCTCTTAGAGAAAGTGCTAATTATACCTATCCATGAAATAAAATAGGGCCTATTTTCGCGCAAAACTTTGGAGGTACTTAAACCACTAACTAAATTGTAGGAAAGTCTGAACAAGCATTAGCGAAAACTAGGGCCATAACAATCGTACCTAATTTCTGAATATAATGTGGTTTTATTATTGAACCGATTTTCAGTAAAAGTTTCCAATTTGTTGCTTATTACTTTTGTATTGTACTGTGAAAGTTGTACTTTTGGTCCGTTTTGTCTGAGTGTCTGGTCCTGTAGTGCTAAAACTGGTGGATTAGTTCCTTTAAGCGTTCGAATTTAAATAATGTTGGCCAGCTAAAATTCGAGAATTGAATCAAGCACATTATACAACGTGTAATGGAATAAACGCAAAACCTCTCAAGGGGTCATTGTACTCATCATTATGAACAACTTTTACTATTGGACCAACACTGAAATCGCGAAAAAATTATCGATTTCTTCCCCCATAAATTTCTGTGCGCATAACTCGATAAAATATACTGAACAGCTGATTTTTATTTCGCGATTTCGGAGTTGGTTCCTTAGTAAAAGTTGTTCGTAATGATGAGTACAATGACGTCTTAAGAGATATTGCGTTTATTCCGTTGCACGTTGGTTACTATGCATTTTGATAGATCTAGAAGAATATGTTTGAGCAAGATGTCACCGCGTCTTGTTTTTCAGTAGCATACCAGTTGATTGCAATAGGCTCGAGCCCGAATTACAGGTCACATAAACGTAATTAGTGATATGTGGGTGTACTTCATGTGCCAAACTGCCTAACTCTTCGCGGAATACGAGGGTGATAGTGTGATCTTATGAGAAACAGCTCTAATAAGATACACTTTCAATGATACCATTTATAAACCATTAGATTTATCCTACAGTACACGAACGTTACAGCCAAGGCAAACAAAACAGAGCTGTTGAAAGATGCAGGCTTGTACGCAAACATACGTGCAGACGAGCCATTGACACATATCCGTGAGGCCGCTCAGACGAGAGCTGTCTTAACGTGCTCTTCATCGTTCAAAACCACGCCGTGTTCCTTATTACCGTCGCTGCTTAAATGGCTTGGCGAGTTTAGAAATGTCTATTTTTTATTATGTTTTGAAGCTTTCTTTCTTCACACTGACTGAGTATGCGACTCGATGCTTTAGGGAAATAGAACTGGTGTTAAGTTATGGTACATTGTTCACCGAGAGGAGAAAGTGACCGATTACCGTCGAGGGTGTCGTTTGAAGCCCGAGCCGTAGGCGAGGGCTTTACAACACCCAAGATCCGGAATCGCAGTTTCTCTCGAGTGATACATAGTGCTTTATACTACACCTACAAGGAAAATAAAAAACGAAATCTTTACTAATTGAAATTTATATTGAAATTGTTGCAGTTAAAACTGAATCCTCAAACAACACACAAATTGGAAATGGCGCCAATGGCGTCTGCAATTTTCACATGTTCTTTTTTCAAATTGTTTATCCTGCCGCCGCAGGGTCGCACTGCCAGCCCGACACCATCCAACACACAGCTAGTGGCCAGTGTCATTTTGCGAACTTGGAGATAAAAACTCACTGTAAAAACTTTTTGGCTTTTGATATTTAGGTTACCGGCGCATAGTCTTACCCAAAATTAAAAAAGAAAAACCACGTAAGAAATGGATTTTCATACACTTTTCTCTCCCGCTCAGATGCGTTTTCTCCCCGCATATTTGTTCGATATGCAATGACGTACTTTCTACCGTAAATTTGATAAAGTATCAAGGTACTTTCCAAGCAGGTGTAGTATAAAATATTATAAAGAGTCTAACATTCAAGTCTGTCTGGTACTTTCCTCAAAAAATTACCTCGGACATAAACCTACATGGGTATCATATGATTTGCCCACATTGTATGCAGATTAAAAACTGCCCTTTCGGTTTTTCTTCTCAGAGTAGTCAGCTACGAAACACCGGACTCTTCTACTTTAAAAATGACTGAATAAGATTGACGTTTTGATACTCACATATTCTTTTTGGCTCATTTACGTCTTTAGATCTGAGGGTCAATTCACGTAATTTTTAAGAAACATTTGCTCTTTTGTCGCAATCACGGGGAAGCAAAATGTAGGGAAGATGTGAATACAAAAGTATCATTATAACTGCGGGTATTGCTCAGTTCTCTGGTCATACTCTCACGCCTGTGGTGACTATACAAAACATGCAGTTGGTGCATTTTAAGCATAGCCATATCGGTCATTGAGCCATCTACATTCTTAATTCTTGAAAGCAGTCTTGAATTGATATCTGTCGTGTTTCTCAACATTTTTGTACTACTGGAAATCGTTAATTTATATTTCGGATTCCTGCGAGGAATATTAGAGAAAGATTTTATTACTTAGTGTAGTGTATTAGTTATTTTTTGTCAAAATCTGTATTGTTGTCCATGTTCTTGTAAATAATAAAAAATGGCCACCACCATGTCTTCTCTGCCGAACTCGTCGCTCTTGGTTATGTCATATAGTACAGTCGTACTATCGGATGAAGATGCACTGTTTTTTAGGAAAAATAGGATATCTTCTGCATGCATTATTTAACCATAAAACAAAAAAAAACAAAAATCTCGATTCGCATGGTAATTTGCAATTAAACGGAGAAGACTAGTCCATAAATACACTGAGAGCTTGGGTCCAATCAATTACTGAATCAAGCGCTCTGATTGAGCGTGAAATTGGGATGTCTATAGTCACCTTAACCTCAAAGTACTGCTGCGGCAGCAACGCAGTGCTACGGGTCATGACGATCCGAAAATAAGCTTGAGTTATTTGGAACTGGGTGTAAATAGGCCTGAGAAGGAGCTCGTGGCAAAATTATATCAGCCCATCTTCAAATTTCTGGACGGATGACTGCCATTCATTACTTTCCGTGCCTTGGAAAGCACATTGAAGATCGCGGCTGGTATTTGTATATCTTTGACGTTGTTACGTGTAGCTAGAAGCCGGAAAATCTGTCACCAGTCTTGCCAAGTGTTATTCAGTTATTTGAGTTGTGAAGTTCTGTATCGCTTCATGGAAGATATTGGTGTTCAGCAGGATTAGAATGGAAGAAAAAAGCAGATTGATTGTGTGGAAAGGCTGTATACTTATATCCAAGCAATGATGACTGCTGGGCGAAATTAACATGTAGGTGGTTGTTGAATATCATAAAGCGAGGCTGTGGAACGCGAATTTGGCCAGAAGAACTAGACTGCTTTATGAGGGAATCAGCTACAATAGTGCACAGCTGAGAAGTAGAAATAATGTCTAATTAAATAATATTTGATAACTGATTCACTTGGTAATGATGTTTCTTGAATCAAATCAATAAAGGTTACAAAATATAATACCTACCTTCTTCGAATAAACGACATTGCTTCCGTCTTCCCTTCTTTGTTGGAAAACATATGAACACAGCAAACCGAGTAAAAGCTTCCATACAGTACGAATAAGAGAAGAAAACAAAGTATTTGTATAATAAAGATAGGTACTGATTTACTGAAAGAAACCAGTTCCGACATCCGACATGCTTAATTTTGTTAGCGAACACAATTCTGCGAAGTTCCTCGGAGAAATCTACAGAAACTTCCAACAAAAGCTGTTCCGGACCATCGAAGATCCCAACTATCTTCAACTATTCAGAACCAAACACACTTTGATTGTTCCGAGCTGACCTAGGACAATTCACCCAAAAAACGGCTTCTAAAACTGGAGCAGGAAGGTCATTCACAATAATAATTTCCAAGAAACAATGGAAGCTAACTATCGAAGTTTAAATATTCATCAAATACCTTATATCTGTCGTGGGGACGTTGAAACGGGCAAAGTTTCCGTGGAATCCGGGCAAACGATGTTAGGCGAGTGCCGGAGGATCCCTGATTTGTAACTTTGCCAAAGTAGGCCGGGATTGGGAATTAATTGTCTTTTAGGCCTGTTCGGAAGACTTTCTGCCGGTTTCTTGCCGATTGTGAGTGTCTGAAAATTAATTCTTCTGTTTTTAAGTGCGATTTGACTTAGCATTTAGTTTGGTGCCGTTAAAAGGATGTTGATAAGTGCTCGTTGGTCATATTTTTTCAATTACTTGATTTGGAAACGATGAGTGAATGAGAGTGAAGAGTTTTTTTTTCGATGATGTTAGCTCATACTTCTTTAGCTTTACATATAAAAACGAAAGATAAAAAAGTGAATAGTATTATAAATGTGAAAGCCTGTGAAGATCGATAGATAGATGTTTGTTACTCTATTACCCCAAAACCACTGAACGAGTTTAAATGAAACTGTGTGTTTATACATCAGAAAAACAAAGGCCATAACTTATAAAGAAGGGAGTTCTAATTAAACGCGGACGGAGCCGCGGAACGCAACAGTAATTCATAAAGGGCGTATGTAGACACCTATTGAAACCGTATGTTGTCATAGTAACGAAAAACTAAAAAAAACCTTTTTAAAAAACCAGCTTTTATTTTAATGAACTAAAAAGAAAACAAAATCTTTTACTTTATAACTTTTACTATAAACTTATAACGTCATTATAGAATTTATATGAAATAAAAGCTTGTCGCTTTTCTCACAAACTCCAGACGGATTGGAGCAACGGAGTTTATGTTCAGCATCTTATTTTTTTCTCGCATTCGTATTCTCAGTAAGTCCTTTCATTTGAGACCCATATTGAATGCAAGCATTAAAACTTTAGTCCGCCATATTGGATTTAGAGTGACACCATTTTATTTTTCGAGTTATTCCAGCAAGCCCTTTCATTTGATATCCATATTGTAGAAGTGCATTAAAAATAACTAGTCCGTCATCTTGGGTGTGCCGCCATGTTGGATTTAGAATGACGTCACATGTTAACCATGCATTGTCTTCCGAACCGAACGTATATACAAAATTTCAGTTCAATCGATTGAAGATATCTGCTTCAAAATTGAGTTGCATGATTCCACCCAAACAAACATTTTTGCATACATAAGTACATACATTGCAAGTTAAATTAAAGCTTGCAATATTTAAATTTCACTTCACAAAGTTTAACATCAAAAAGAGTAAGTGCATTCACCTACTTACAAACTTGATTTTCACATAAAATAAACTAAAATGAGTCTAATTGCTACCCATTTAGCGTTAAAATGTTCTCAGAAAATAGAATCTTGACTTGGCGTGACTTGGCAAAGGACTTTTGTCACAAAACTTTCAGGAAAGAAAACTAAAGAAACATCAACGTAGTTGCTGCGTGAAAACAAAGGAAAGATATTCGAGATGTCTTTGAAAGAGTAACTTGTATTGTGTTCTGCCATGAAACAGACTGTTACAAGCAGACAATTGTTTTTAGTGTCGCTTTTAGACTTGAAACGCCTTGATTTCAGTTTTTTACTTTAATAAAAATATTGTTTTTTTTTTGGTTTTTGGTTTAGTGACATATTTGTACGTTAGTACAGTTTTTCCTCAACATTTCAATATTATAAATGTAAAAGTAACCATCACTGTCTTGTAAATCTGTTTGTTTATAATGTTACGCCTTAACTACTATATCAATTTTGATATATTTTGTTAGAGATAGATTGGACTTTTGCCGTAGGATACTCTTTGAACCTGAAATAATATGTTCTCTTGGGACTATTATTGATTTTCACGAGGGCGAAGCCGTTGGCAGAAGTCAATTCTAATATACAACCAAAAAAAACTGAAATGTCCTTTTTGTATTTTTTTTAAATAAATATTGATCCCAAGGGAACATGCTTCCGGGATAAGCTAAGCCAATCTGCTATTTTTACTCAATCACGCCAGATTGAGAAAAAAAAATCATCCATCCAAAATCTCTCATTTATAATCGTAGTTTTATTTATTTTTTTGTTTTTGTATTTTTTTATGTTTTTTTTTAATACTGGTTGAAATAGCAAGGCATAGGTTAACCATAGTGGTTAGTGCATTGTTTCTTCAGCTCACATTATTTTTCAAACCAAATACTGCCAACGTTTACGATGAAGCTCTATTTAAAGCTAATGTCACGATTGCGTCACCGAGATTGAGAAGGCCAATTCAATGGAGATGAAGCAACCAAAATTGAAACGACTCAAACTAAAAGCTAATCTTTCAATCACGTTGAAAACCCTCTATTTATACGCCTTTCAATCAAAGTCAATCAATTTGTGATATAAACATGTGTGTGTGGTCCTTTTCCCAATATACTGACATGGTTCTCACATGACCACAGCAATATAATCGTTTCCATCTTAAAAGAGACTTTGATCTAAAACTGTGAAGTTTCAATGTTTCTTCTTTACAGTGAAGGAACATCAATCTCACAATTATACGTAGTTAAAAACGGTCGATCTTCTACAGATTTTACTTCGGTGAGTGTGCCCAAGAACTCCACGAACTCATCCCTTCTACCAAGTGACATCTAGACGCACTGCAAGTTTCCATCCCCACCTTTTTACTATTCCACAAATTTGCACCAAGCGTTTCCAAACGTCTTTTAATATTATGTGCACAGCAAAGGAGCCTGCGTCTGTGTTTCCAAACGTATACAACCCTTATCTCTTCAAAAATAGAGTGAACAGGCCTCTTCTGGGTAAGCTCACTGCATCGTCGACTTTGTCTCTGTCACCTCTGACCTAGACTAGAGTCAAGAGCAAACCTATCTCAAATAAAAAAACTGGTTAAGTGCGAGCGGACTCGCCTGCAAAGGGTTCCGAACGAATCTCATATTTGTAACATGTTCCATTAACACTATAGACTTCTTATAGGTTTTCCTGTAATCTATATGTTACGATTATTTAATTTTTTTTCGAAATTTTCGGATCATTCAGCTTCGGAGATAAGGATAATGGTCATTTTTCATCGTATTTCTTGAATTACTTCTAAATTATTTATTTGAAAACCATGTTTTTTTTTTCTATTCTGTAAAAGACCCTCGTATTTTTTCTAGTTAGTCCCCCAAAACCCCCATACTCCAAATGTATTTATTTACGTGTTGCGTCCGTGTTTAGGTCACAGAAGTTCATCTGTGTACCTAACAGAATCCCAATAGATTCGGAGAAAATTGTTAGGGACAGAGAGACAACCGAGTGATCCTATAAAGATTCCGTTTTTAAGGATGACGAAACCCTAAAAATTAAATATCGCCGTTTCGAGTTCCGTAGATGTGGTGCCATCCATAAAATACCGAGACTCCTCCGTGTCTCGGAAAGCACGTTAAGCTGTTGGTCCCGGTGTTATTTAAACATCTTTGGCAGTCGTAACGGGCAGTTTGAAGCCAGATGGAATAATCTCTGATAAATATGATTTGGCCGCAGTCTTGGCAAAGAATATTGTGTTACCCAGTTACTGGATGATAACCATCAATCAACCAACAACTCACTAACTGGTGTCAGATTTTCAGGCTTCTGAATACCTGAACGACTGTTTAAGATTCAAGATTGCAAATAGCAGCCAGGACCAGCCAACGCACGAAGGAGCAAGGAGAAGTATTGGTATACCATGGATAAGCCATTGACCAACTTCGACAAGCGTTCCTTAACCCTGTCCCGTACGGCTGTTTTTACCTACGAGTTCCTCTTAAAGCATTTTTTTAACATACTAAACAAATATCATTAATCTAATTTTATGTTTCAGAAAAGGTACGGCCGCTGGTTGTATTCACAAACAGCTAAAACACTAACGCCGTTCCAATTGATCAATTTACAATTTACCGTTTAATTAACACCAATGCATATCGGGAACGAATTAGCAACAAATTGAGCCGATATCTATTAAATGGTTATCAGCTGTGCACAGTTTATTACAATGTGGGTTTATTGCGTTGCCACATGTTGGCTGGGAGGCTCATCGTATAATATTCCGAACTAATGTTATCATCATCATTCTCTTGCCCGTATTTCAATTAATTTGGAATCTGGTCATCTTCCATAACTTCTCTATAAGTCGTTATCTCAGTCTCATTGCTTAGTCTTTTTTTTTTTTTTAATAAGTATAGGAAATCATCAAATGACTTCTTCCGCTCTAGGTGGAGCAAAAGGGCCTGTCAGACTCTTACTGACTAAAATCCATCCGTGTTCCTTCTAAAGCCCTTTGCGTTCCAGGGCCACGGTGACTCTTTCGAACAAATTCCGCAGCCCTGGCAGGCTCTGGCCCTAGCGGGCCCCGTCTTCTATGCTGACATCTCTTTGAGGCGCGCGTGAAACACAACGCGCCATCGACCCGGACCTGGTGGTGATCGGACAGCGACCCACTCAATGCTCGCCGTCCGCAGGCCCGCGCCTACGGTGGCCGGGTATCGCCCTGCGACTTCCGACGCCCGGGGCGTCTTCTCCTGTAGCGGCGGTTGGGGCGAAGGCCTTGCCTTTCCCACACGCGGCCCGCCTCCTCCTTCGCTAGCATTACTGCTTCGCAGAAAGAGGTGACCGCTTCCCAAGCCTCCTCGCTCCTCATTACTTAGTCTTACAAACATGACTTTTCACAAATATCAAGATCATAAGCCTAACTAAATATTGAACTACTGGACAGACCCACTCAAATATGTTGGTTGTTCTTACCTAAAAATACCATTTCAGCAACTAATCTGCATGATCTTTAAATAATCGATGCGAACAAGATAATGTCTGGACTCAAGAAGGGTACCTAAAAACGCTGATCTCATTTAGTTTTTAAATTCTTTTTTTTCTTTGACGTATATAAGCCGAAAAACTTCAATAGAAATAAGTATACTATATCATTAGAAAACTAAATACTTTTGTTCTGCTCTTGGACAAATTTTGTTAACTAATAGACCTCGCAACCTCCAAATTATAATAATCTGAATCAGCATCACTGTTCTTGATATGATAAACAAAATTCCATCGAACCCCTCACACAAAATGCTGCCCACGGGCAGCGGTCTCTTCTAAAAACTCGTGAGAAAAGTGTGGTATGCACACAGTCAGTTAATAAATTGTGTTAACGTTGAAAAAATATTTGTCCACCTGTTGCTTGTTAACCCCTTTGTTCTACGTAATGGACAAAACTATGTGCGAATTGTTTTACTACAGAAATAGGGTAGTAGTGTGTTAATTTGAAATTCCAAAAGTTTTTTCAATGATATCTGTTTTCACGTTATGATGTTAATTAAATCAATTTTATTGTTTCTTTCTATGATAACATTATTTTGTTTGACAGTGATACGATTACGTCATGATTTGTACAAACGATAAAATGCAAGAGTGTTATATCAGAGATTCTAGAAAAAGTGACACTATCAGCAAAAACGACTGCCAAATGAAGACCAAAATATATGAGAATTATGTCAAACACTGCTGGAACGACAGGAGTGTCTTAAACAAAAAACGGTCAATCTCCGGCGATCCATGCCGTTTACTGATCTGAGATCGAACCGGTATAGTGCTCGGCAGCCTGGTAACGTTCATCGTCAAAGGATTATGTTTTGAGGCTATCAATATCAACTGCTAGGCGTCGTTGATTGCTTGAAGTGATTGAGACCAGAGCTAGGCGTTCCGAGAGTACCAAGATAGATGACGCACTGCCCCTGTTCCTGAATTTAGGCTTGCAAGCTGTGTGATTTTATATTATTCCGATACATCCTGGGCAGTAGTTTCCGCAAACCACCTCGGCTAGTCTTTTTACCATAACCTGAGCTATTGAAATCAAAATACCTATTTGTGAGAGTGCAATCATTTGGGCGTAAATCGAATATTACCCGACAAGAATTTACTGCCAAGATAAAAAAAAGCTGCTGGCCAAGTGCGAGTCAGACTGGCGTGCAAAGGGCTCCGAATGAATCTCATATTTGTAACAAGTTACTTTCCCACTATAAACTTCTTATAGGTTTTCTTGCAATGTAAAGATAAAGAACTATTACTTAGGCTCAGTAGTTTTGGTGATTCCCCCCTTGGGAATGGTTGAAATCTTCACAGATGATGTACCTATTTCTGTTGCCGCGATGACAACAAATAATAAAAATGAAATAAAATTAAATATAATAGGGGGCCCCATACATAAACCTGTGTTTTCGGCTTATGGTACGGAACCTTGCACTTCGCCAGTTTTTACATACGTTCGGAACCCTAAAAAGACCTATGTGCTAATTGCATAACTCATTAAATGGCATATTCTTTCACAATCGTAAGGAATTCCAGACCTGATACTTCTTACGATTTAAAATTCGTCTACTCGATAGCATATAACATGAAATGAATACTGTTGAAATGACAAAATGAAAAACAATGCGATCGACCACATATCCATTCTGTTCAGAATTGAATTGAAGCAAGGAGAATTAAGGAACATTTACATTCAACGCATTTATAAAATTAGTAAAGATCTTAGTAAGATATATTCCTTTTACTTCCAAATTTAACAACCGCACCCACATTTCACCACCATCTAGACAAACCCAGTAAACACAAAAACCCAGTTACCATCACGTGTTATGTTCCTTCCCCCGTTTCGCGGAAACTCGCATTACGTCTCTGTATAACTTCACACGGCGACAATTCGGTAATACCAAGCGCCTGAACAAAGATTATTGTGACAGACTTGCCACTGGTTTCTGAAAATGGCCGATTTAGCGTTAGGTGGTAATAATTGTGTTGCCACCTTTACATTATGTTGAGCTGAGCACCTTTTGGCACAAAGAAAGAAAGAATACAAACACAATACACAAAATGTGTTACAATAATGTTGCCAGGTACTATTTCTCTGTAGTTATTCCACGTTTATCGTTTTTTGTTTAAATTTAATGCTGTGCCAGTTCTTTCACCGATTTCTGGAAATAAATTAAGGATGCGTCAATAGGGATGTTGCCTTGGTTAATAAATATGATTTTATTGAGTCCGTCAGTTAGATTATCGGAAAATATTGGACATGTATTTTTCATTTTATTAAATCAATAGAAAATTACGAAGATAAAACGCATTAAAGATAAAAGTGTACTGGTAAGTGACGTCGCACGAGTTTTCAACGCACTGTTTCGTCTTCATTTTTTGTTTACGTGACAAAAGAAAAATACGTTTATACTACACCTGCTTGGAAAGTACCTTGATACTTTATCAAATTTACGGTAGAAAGTACGTCATTGCATATCGAACAAATATGCGGGGAGAAAACGCATCTGAGCGGGAGAGAAAAGTGTATGAAAATCCATTTCTTACGTGGTTTTTCTTTTTTAATTTTGGGTAAGACTATGCGCCGGTAACCTAAATATCAAAAGCCAAAAAGTTTTTACAGTGAGTTATTATCTCCAAGTTCGCAAAATGACACTGGCCACTAGCTGTGTGTTGGATGGTGTCGGGCTGGCAGTGCGACCCTGCGGCGGCAGGATAAACAATTTGAAAAAAGAACATGTGAAAATTGCAGACGCCATTGGCGCCATTTCCAATTTGTGTGTTGTTTGAGGATTCAGTTTTAACTGCAACAATTTCAATATAAATTTCAATTAGTAAAGATTTCGTTTTTTATTTTCCTTCTAGGTGTAGTATAAAGCACTATGTATCACTCGAGAGAAACTGCGATTCCCGATCTTGGGTGTTTTAAAGCCCTCGCCTACGGCTCGGGCTTCAAACGACACCCTCGACGGTAATCGGTCACTTTCTCCTCTCGGTGAACAATGTACTATTATACTACACCTGCTTGGAAAGTACCTTGATACTTTATCAAATTTACGGTAGAAAGTACGTCATTGCATATCGAACAAATATGCGGGGAGAAAACGCATCTGAGCGGGAGAGAAAAGTGTATGAAAATCCATTTCTTACGTGGTTTTTCTTTTTTAATTTTGGGTAAGACTATGCGCCGGTAACCTAAATATCAAAAGCCAAAAAGTTTTTACAGTGAGTTTTTATCTCCAAGTTCGCAAAATGACACTGGCCACTAGCTGTGTGTTGGATGGTGTCGGGCTGGCAGTGCGACCCTGCGGCGGCAGGATAAACAATTTGAAAAAAGAACATGTGAAAATTGCAGACGCCATTGGCGCCATTTCCAATTTGTGTGTTGTTTGAGGATTCAGTTTTAACTGCAACAATTTCAATATAAATTTCAATTAGTAAAGATTTCGTTTTTTATTTTCCTTCTAGGTGTAGTATAAAGCACTATGTATCACTCGAGAGAAACTGCGATTCCCGATCTTGGGTGTTTTAAAGCCCTCGCCTACGGCTCGGGCTTCAAACGACACCCTCGACGGTAATCGGTCACTTTCTCCTCTCGGTGAACAATGTACTATTCCTATATTTTTTGGAAGTCTATCTGACGGACTAATTAGATTTTTAGTCAAATATCCTATTTTACGCAAGTCAAGTGGCGGTTAAAAATCGATTCAACTAGTCACAGCCTTGATGCGCGTTTGTAGGTTAGTCACACTAGTTCTAAGATTATTTTCATTACAGACCCCAATGTTGTATATCAATGACTCAAGTAAATAAGTTCAAATATAATGTATCATTTGTTTTTACAAATTAGGATTTATTGAGATAGAATATAGTAGATTCTTTCGAAGAAAGTAAAATACCTAAAGTTAGATAATGTTATTTGAAATTATAAACTGGATAATAGGATCGAAAGGTTATCTCATCAATTGGAAAATGAGTTTCCAAAAAAAGAAAGGTTTCATAATAATTTCAACATTATTTTAAATTGAAAGATTTTTATTTTAGTATGGCTATTAAATAAGAGCAAAATTACCGTTTTTCAATTGTAAGTAAAGTTCAGATTGTTGGTTTTTCAAATAGGTCTGATTTATTTGTTAAATAGCTTCTTTTCTACAATATAATAGGTAAGATATACCTAGATCCCGTAGATTTTCTCGGTTGGTTGGCACTTCCTATGGAATTATATTCGGAATTGGAAATCGAAAAAAAATTGCGTTGAAGAAAAGACTGGCACGAAAAATATTATTGAAAACTGATCCACCATACATTTCATTAATCTATGACGTGCCGTATCGAACGAAAACCATTTCCCGTGACGGGAATGAAGTGAAGAAAATGTAGTCTCCTCTGTATCGTCGATATCGGAAACAAATGAGTTTAGTTAGTACGCCGCGCCTGGCTCAGGGTTAGGGCTGCGCTGAAATTGAACGACGTAAAGGGATTTCAGGGCTGTACTATCTGATTTTGGGCGTATTTGAATATGTTGATGTGTGTGGAAGAGTTGGTCTGGTGATGACATCTCTTTTTTCAGATTGAATTAAAAATAAAATTGCATTGCATGTTAATCAGTTATGAACTTGCCGCTTATTTTTTTATGTGTTCTAGAAATAGGTACTTGTTTAACGCTTGTTTTTTTTTCTAATACTTCATTGATATCATTTATTTCTTGTTTTAAACGTAACCGTTAATAGAGTACTCGCCATACTGTTGTTTTCGAAGTATTACTTACTTTTAATAAGAAATACACAATTTCTTTTTCTTTTCATACTCAGTTTTCAGTTTTTAAATATTGTGTATAAAATGAAAAGCATGAAAGTCCTCCATTAAAATTTTACACCACCGGGACGCATATAAAATTTTAAATAAATGTTAATTTTCATTGCTCTGGGAAGGAATTTGAAACGAGCTAATCAATTTTTACGATTGCTTGAAAGGGTTGCAAACGACCACAGCTGCTCAAATTGTTTATTGTGCCACAAAATGGCGACTGTCAGCTGTTACTGTTTTGTATTTTCATGTTTTGGTTAGCAGGTTATTGGGTGCATCCTGATCCAATGACGTTTCAAATTCAGTGGATTAAGAATTTAATGTGATAGTTTTATTGAATGCTTTGTTTCTACTAAAAAATACTAAACTTCATTAACATCTTAATTACTGCCTGATTTTTATCACCAAAGCACAAAAAAGGTTTGTATTCGTTCGTGTAATATCAAAATTCGTTGTATAAAAGTCGTTATTAAATCGTGTTTTTGATTAATATCCTACAACAAATTGTATACCTAAGTGTATTTGGTTTAGGTGTATACAAATATGTGTCTGCTTAGATATGTTTTGTATAAATAGTTTGATATGATTTTATGATACCTAATTATGAATTTCGTTTCTTCAAAATAAAATAAGAAACTGTCCTGGATTTTATTGGATAATAATAAAAAATTACTTTGCTGGTATTGTTAAAGCTGAGCACAAGCACATCATCATCTGCCTAGCCTTTTCGCAACTATACTGGGGTCGGCTTCGAGTCAAACCGGATTCAGCTGAATACCAGTATTTTACGCGGAGCGGCTGCCTAGCAGACCTCCACAACCCATTAACTGGGTAACACGGTACCCCTTGGCAAGCCTGGTGTCAGATTTTCTAGCTTCTGACTATCCGCAACGACTGCCAAAGATCTACAAATTATAGCCAGCATCTACAGATGCATACCCAGCTTATTTTTTTTTTGTAAAAAACATCTGGCATAAAAGCATCGGTATCTCAGCTACAGCTTATACTAACATTTATTCAAATCAATATCCATTCAATCAATCTTATCTGATGCCGGTGTCAGGCTCGTCGAAGGTAAATACCATTAATCCTGAATTTGTAATGTTGAATTAAAATCAGTTCGAACCCTTGTTTCATTTGAAACTGCTGGTATAACATCCAATTTGCAAGTTCAACAATTAGGTAATGGATGGGTATATGTTGGATGTCTTCACAACTTTCGGTATTGACATTTTGATACGAAAGCAGAATAGTTGGTAAATTCAAACAAACGTATGATATGGGTACTAAAGTTCTCGAATCACAGTCCTGTAATATACCAACTAAACCTGAACACCCGTAATAGTAATTCGTAGACGTAATAAAAGGCAATAAAAGTAACGTTAAGAAACCGTTCCACAAACGTCTAAAGTAGAACTAAAAATATAGAACTGTATTTTGTCAACTTAAGGGGCAGTGGGCAGGACATATTGCTCGTAGAACGGTATAGTGACCGCGTACCGAGATACGCAGCGTTCGAAGACATCAAACATGGTAGACCGATGGCCTGATGAAGTCCGCGGTAGTCCGCGGAAGCGAGATGCACAGAACCGGTCGATGTGGTGACGCTTGGGGGAGGCCTGTGTTCAGCAGTGGACTTTCATCTTTAATGGTGGTGATGTCATGTTTGATCGAATTTGAATAGCTCCCATAATCATCGTGTGGTCACGTTTTGTATTAACATCCCTCAATGCATCATACGAAATTCCAATTAATAGAACATTTTACGACGAACACAACCAGTTAATATAAACTATCTGATAGCTACAATACAAAGTAAAGTTGTTAACCACAAACCGCTGATACGGTGACTTACTCATACATATGCGGCCTGGCTAACATATACTATGTGTAGCTAGTTAAGGTTAGATCATAACATGAAACTTGGGGCGATTTATCATAAAACGCCGTACGCACGTGGGGCGCGCTTCGCTATGTATGAACTATGAGCGTGGGTCATACGGATAGCGGAAATAAATCAACTTGCAATTTGAATGCCATCATTCTCTATCAGCGATAACAATGCCGTTTTTCATAGCTATATTGTAAAAAAAAATACGTAGTATATTTGATGTAAAAATATTCAGGTACGAATATTATGTATATTCATAATAACTGTTGTATGTGTGATATTTATATCAAGCGTTACATACCCCACATCTTCATACCAAGACAAACGATTCCCATCGAACTTTTCTGTCAGTGGCACAACTTATGATCTCCCTTTTAAATACTAATTTCTCACTTTATCCATTCGACTCCACTGCTTGCAATTTTTATATTTCTTCTTCACAACCAACATTTCAATCCATACAGTGCTGGGTAGTTGTATTGATCATGGATTGATTTAGTCTCTGGTAACGGGCATACCCGCTATTCGCTCTCATCCCGACTACCGCCTAAGTAGGTCATCGATTTAGCGGTTAACGCCTTATAATAATTCACGTATTCAAGCCCACTGATTGGTCGGCCGCTCCATGCATGGGATGAGATGGCTGAATGTGGCATTCTTTGTAATCGTGTAAGCTATGGGGTGTTATGAAAATGTAGGTGTAATTAGTTCATTCATTACCGTTTTTGGGTTAAATGAGGATGTTGTTTGTATGTTTACACTAATGACTCGGGGTGTTTATAATTGTTTGGCTTTTTCCGTCTTTGTTTAAGTTTAATTTTAATTGTAACCATCAGGTTGGGTTCGGATTCCAAATTACCGGATGATGATGCACATTAGAAGCAGTTTGACAACAATGTCAAAGTTTAAGCTGCGCTTGGAGACATTTAGGAATCAGGATTTGTTAAAATAATAAAGTATACTAGTTTGATTTCGAAAAACTGTTTTGACTTTATTGATTTGCTGAACTGGACCGACCCGCTACAGCCGTTTAAAGTTTAAAAAAATCAGTCAAGTGCGAGTCGAACTCGTTCCGTACCTACCCATTATACTGTCATAATAAAATTGGTATCACTTTTATTCGTGGCAGGCGTCAACTATGCACACCGGTTGACCAATTATTGTCAATTTTGGTAAAAAGCAAGGTCTTACAGCACAAGTAAAGGAAAAATTCCGAAAAATAAAAAAAGTTGAAAATTAATGTATAATTTGGTACTTACAAATTTTCGCGAAAATCTAAATTTGCCCATATCTTTTTATCGTGTTGACTTAGGATGTTGATTTTTATACACCTAACTAATAGGGACTATATCACCTCAGTATCTGGTGTAAATGTCAACTTGCTTGGTCCATCCATTCCTGGGAACATCGGTGGTGACACACGGACAAACAGACAGATGGACAAGAGAGTGATCTTATAAGGGTTTTAACCTTTTGAGGTACGGAACCCAAAAAACAGAAGTATTTTATTTTATTTTGTTTACCCTGTAGACGTGTTGTGTGTGACTTTAAGTTTGTACTAAGTAAGAATTTCAGTTTAAAGAACCGATGTTATTATCCTTCCTCTAGTAAGTATCCTCTACACTTGAATAACAACTGAAAACACAGTCTATCACCATTTCAACGTCGCCACCCCAACCTTACCCAAACTGCTAATATTAAATGGCCCGAAAGTTGAATGGACTATTTTGACGTTTTTCGTACTCGTTGGGCCATTTCTTTGGCTTTTGTACCGCTTTAAATGGGCAAGTTTAGGCTTGTTTTTTGCCCGGCGTTATGATCGTCGGGCTAATTCTTTGGGCCTATCTCGGGCCGACCGCTCGTCGGAAATATTAGGGTTGGCCCAAAACTCGTTCATAAATAAGGGGTGTCGGTTAGCACGTTCGTTTGTTTTTGTGATGAGATTACTCATTGGGTTAGTGGGTAAGGCTTCGTGTGTGTTGCTTTTTTGTGGAGGTTAAGTTTTCGGGGATTTTGGCAAAAAATAAAAAATGCATCTTAAGTTCTTTTTGTTAAGTGATCGTTGAAAGCCATCGATCAGAGAAAAAAGTATTAATAGATAAAAAATATCAAAAACAGAAATACATAAAACATAAATAAGCAAAAGTATTTATAAGTACATATACTAGCGTTCCCGACAGACGTCCTGTCCGAACGTTTGCTTTGTGTCTGACAAAAAATTATAAAAATCGATTGCAGCGCCACCTACCGGGTCCAATTGTGAATCTAAACCATTCTTGAATCTCCTTGAACACACACAAAAAAATTCAGCAACATCGGTCCAGCCGTTTAGGAGGAGTTCAGTGACATACACACGTACACAAGAAATATATACTTATTAAGATATTTTTAATTTTCATAATAGTTTTTTAGATAGTCAGTAGAAATATCCGACTATAGTGACCTTTAACCTATGTTTTACACATAAATTTTCTGATTCTGATTCTGATTCTAGATATTTTGCCAGTTTTAAGCACACAAGCCATATCGTTATCAGTACCCCACAAAAGATTTCACTTCACTAAGCTCCAAGTGAGCTTAAATCATGATCGTTACGTAAGGACGGCACTCAGTACATTTTGTCGGCAAGTCCACGGTACCAAAGTAGCCTATGAATACATCCCACGCTTCATTTACGCCGAGTCGACTTCAGCAGAAAATATCTTGTTTTGTCACGAAATATTCAGAGCATCCATACTTGTATTAACTTTGAGATAAGCTGAATACAGTATTTATTTGGCAAAAGGTTGAAGTTATGAAAAAGGGAGAATGTACTGAAAATTTGTATTCTTACTGAAGTTAAAATAATAGGGAATTTGCATGAAAAATATACTTATTAAGTATGCAGTTTATCTAGAAATATACAAAAATATAATACTAACAGTGAAAATAGAATCAGTATTGACCGAAAAACAAACGAGATAAAACTATTTTAAACAAATATATCTGTCCCTCTCGCGAAAACGCTGTTTTCTATGGCAGCTGTTTAGGCGACATAGTATTTGACGTCACAGTTGGTATCGGACTTCTCTTTCTAATTGTCAACTTTGAAGCTTAATAACTTCATCGCTGATGAAGGTATTTTAAAAATTCTTTAATAATTGGTAACTAGAGATAATAAGTATTTTATTTTGCAAATAAAAAAATTGCATGCATGGGAATATGCATGCAATTTTACTAAATTACAGTTTGAACCTAGCTTTTAAATAATGAAAAAAAAATACTGCATGCTCTTGGTGGATTTATGTCTGCAAATACATAGGTTTAGTAGGTAATATATAGTTAGGTAGGTATGTTTCGCTATTTCTCACATCTCGGTAACACCTGCACTACTCGGGAATCGAACCCATGACCATATGCTAGTCGGCATCGCTTGCAAGCACAAAACCAGTTAAGTAGCGTATGGTAGGCACCATATAAATTTGTAATAACGGTCATTGACCCACCTACATTTATAGACATTCTTAATTTAAAAAATAGAAATAAAGACTTAACGCTTTCCCGAATCAATATCCATCGTGATCCACATTCAGTCATGAAAAACGATTCATAAATTTTATTTTTCTGTTACCTACGAAAATATATTAGGGACAAGGCAATGTACTGTATTGCAAATTTATCTGGCGCCTACTAGACCTTCTGAAACAAATACTCCTTGTTTTAGCAGTTGACCTTGCTAAGTCTAGGATAATAAACGGAATAGCTTATTCTAAGTCAGGAAACACGAACACTTTAAGGCATCTTCATGCATAAAGTTATAAAAAACATCTCCTGTGTAATTTTGCATTGTGTGTAAATTCATCTTTTACGACTGCACGTTCTAGGGTGATTTGTGAAGTCGCTTGGAATTGTGCTTATACCTTAAGATATAAAGGGAGGCTATAAAACGAATGCAAGGGAATATAGAAATATACTCGTACCATGAAAAACCAAGAAAAAATAAATTGAAAATCGTCATCCGAATTCTCGTCAGGACCTCGTGGCTAAATCAACCGCATGGACAGTCGTATGGATCTTCAAGGTTAAGCAACGCTTGCCGGGGTCATTCTGTGGTTGGGTGACCATATTAAATACGGAGACACCTCGTGCCTCAGAAAGCATGTGAATCTATTGGACCCAGCTGTCAGTTTTAGATCTGTGGCAGACGCAATGGAATGTCAAAGGCCAGGAAATCTGACACCAGTCTTGCCAAGTACCTACTATGTATGTAACTGGGTTTCGGAGGTGAGATGGGCAGTGAATCTACGTAAAATCTGGTTTGACTCAGAGCCGACCTCAATATAGTTGGGGAAAGGCTGGGCAGATGATGATCATCCCAATTCTCACATTTTTAAGGAGCGTTTGCATTCGTATCGGTGTCACAAACTTTCAAAAATATCTCTAATTACTATTTAACAATTTTTTGACATTGACTGTCGCTGAAATACCAGTCAGTTGTAGGGTGCAATCACAAATGTTTGAACAGCATAATATCTATAAACTATATATAATATTATAAAGCTGAAGAATTTGTTTTTTAAACGCGCTAATCTCTGGAACTACCAAACGGATTTACGGGAACGGGAATACGGCTATACGGGTTATTTTTTCCGAATATTAATGCGAGCGAAGCCGCGTGAAAAACCTATAACACTTTGAAATTCCCAGGCTTCTTCTCAATAAAAGGCATTTTTAGGACAAAACCATAAAATAGTACTTTATCAAAACGGCAGATTCGCTGAAGTCTTTATGGAAATGGTATGCGGGTAATTTTACTCAGTAAAATGGCTGAATATTCGATCGTCTATTTGCCCCCATTTCCCTAAACGGCTAGACTTTTAGCTCAAAGAGAACTCACGAAATAAATTCCCAAAGACAGCCTAATAACAACAAATTGTAGTAAAGAATCTACATATTATTATATACTCGGTTTTACGTTGGTACTCCAGGGAAATTAGGATGTCTGCGGGATCTATTGCCACTGAAAACATAATTGAAAAGCCGGTTTTATTATTTTGAGCGAATATAAAACATAATTTATAGATAAATCAGACTGTATCTTTATTTTTCGTAACATCACATTTTGGAAGGACATAATATTAATTGAATACGTACTTAGGTATTTAAAGAGACAAGTTGGAAGTCACATTATTCACTCCGATGTTTATAACTGAAATTTTAAACTACTCGTTATATATTATGGATATAAAACTCTTCTTTTATTGATTGACTAAGTGACTGACAGACAAAGCACAGCCGAAACTACATGTCGTAGAAAGCTAAAATTTGGCATGTTGCTTGGGGAGTGAGAGGATTTCCCGAAATTCCTACGAGAACGTTAAAAAACGGAAAGTTAATAATATGCACGTACGAAGTCGTGGGCAAGTTATTTACCATTACCATCCGAAACCAAAGAACTGAAAGTACTCATTTAATTGCCAAAATTAGATGAGTGAAAATTGTCAACGATAGTAGCAGGAACACAACATTATGGCTCAGTGCCACTTTAAAAAAATAAATACATATATTTAACAGTTTATGTACACACATTTAACTAATAGATAAGAAGAAGGGAACAGAAAAATAGGTACAAAGGTGATATTTATTTCTAAAGAAAAAAAAAGAGATGTAGACATCGTGTGTAAATGTTATGCTAACATAAAAAAAAAGACAAAAAACTTTAAATATGACTAAAATTAATATCATACTAATATACTAATACATCTCATCTGCCTAGCCTTTTCCCAACTATACTGGGGTCGGCTTCCAGTCAAACCGGAAATTGACGTGGAGCGGCTGCCTACCAGACCTCCACAACCCATTAACTGGGTAACACGGTACTCCTTGGCAAGACTGGTGTCAGATTATATGGCTTCTGACTATCCGTAACGACTGCCAAAGATCAAATCACAGCCGGGACCAACAGCTTAACGTGCTTTCCGAGGCACGGAGGAGTCTCAGTATGTTAAGATGGTCACCCATCCACAGACCAACCTCGGCAAGCGTTGCTTAACCTTGAAAATCGACCCGTGCGACTATTATTATTTAGCGACGAGCTCCTCCTAATATCATTCTAATACATATTACTGAAATAATAATATAAGATAAATAATAATAGGTATATAGTTACTTTAAATATGCAACTATGATGGTACCGAAAGGAAATTTTCCTAAAAATGGACGGTATCTGTGTGATAGACACGGTATTGAATTCGTAAGAAAAAGCCAGTCTTACCTAAAAAGAGATGGGAACCTAAAATATGCCATGTTTTCGTCCGTTACAACGGTATGGAAATTCCTAGCCTTCTTGTTTTCGCAAAGCCTACAAGGTCACCGTGTTTTTCCTCGTGCGTATTATTTTAGGCATATAGGGAAGTTAAGTTAATAATATAAGAAGAGGTAAGTTTTTGTTATTAATGGCGAAATATGAGCATTTTACAAAAGCCAGAAGACATAGCGGCAGACCAAGGCGAAGAAGCGGGACGAGCTCGACTCCTACCGAAAGGACTGGCCTGACATAGCAAATGAGGAAGTGTGAAAAGGTGTGGAAACGGGAGAGGGAGACCTTTACCCAGCAGTGGGACAAAATAGGCTAGATAGATATGCAGATAGACCAATTTCGAGGTATTCTAAGGACTACCTGTAACGACAGTCAAAGATCTACAAATGGAAACTTCTCAACATATTTCAGAAAACTTAAAATGTAATTTTATATTGGTCTCATCTCGGGGGGAAATCCTCATGGAAATCCTCCACCCTTGGGCGGGTGGAGGGGTCTGTCAGACTCTTACTGACTAAAACCACCCCGGTGTTCCATCTCCCACCTACGCCGGGGATCGCGGGAACGTATGCGACTTCCGCAATCCCCGGCTGGTGTCGGCCCGCCTCCAGCCCAAGTGGGAATTTGTTACTTCAACCTCAAGCAGCAAGATGTGGATGCGGAGACCAGCGGAGTTGTGTAGCTAACTAATTCGCCTGCCCTCTGTGCCCCAAAACATGCCAACTAAGTGACCTCCGTGCTGCCACTGAAGAAGCCTGGAGAAATAGTGGAGATTTTGAAGAAAATAACAATGGCTAAATCTTAGCTGATTTAAATTTGAGCTACTATAAGTGACTTATACGAAGATGAACTAGTTAGGGCTGGATTAAAAAATATTTTAATAGAAAAGTTATTTTATTTTTTTCATTAACGATTATTCTGCCAAGTGACAATAAGTACAAAAAAACATTAACATTGTACATTAACATTGTACAGCATTATTGTATTGTAATCAGTTTTAGTTTGTTTTATAATCAGTTTTAGGTTATTTCTAAATGTAAGTGAACCTTGCAGGTATATAAAAATATTGTGGTGTAAAAAAAAGGAATCACTTTCAATTAATGACTGGCAAAAAACTAGTATTCCAAAATGTAAAACAAGATAGTTTCGTTGTTGATGACTGTTAATTATTGGTCTCATTCATATTGTAGATACCTATTGTATACCTAAGGTAAGGTCTACCAAAGAGTATTTTTACAAGACATTTCATGCTGAAATAACTAGGAAAGGAAAATATTAATGTAATATTTATTGCCTTTTACGTCCTCGAATTTGAATGTAAAAATTACCATACACATAACCTACAAAAGTTCATAACTAAATATCTATTATTCTCGGTCTTCTCGAACGAAAAATCTTGAACAAACTAATTCAGAAGGTGACGCTGAGTTAAATTAGATATTTTTCATTAAAAGACGCAGGAATTTAATCTCAGCTAAAACAATGTATGGGTGGCTGCCATTGTTCTTTGATGTACAGCTGTTGTGCCAGCCAAGATAACCAGTCTTTTAATCGACCCGCGTGTTTATTTTTCCCGAGCCTCTCAGCTCTGTCTTTATTTAAATTGACAATGAATTAAAATTTATTTCAACATTAATTCATTACCTAGATACTCGTACTATAGGTAGTCTTGCCCGCGACTTCGTACACACATATCCCGTTTTTACCCCGTTCCCGTAGGAATTTCGGGAAATCCTCTCTTAGTGCTCCTCTACACTCCCCAAAGAACCTACATGCCAATTTTCAGCTTTCTACGACCAGTAACTGTATATTTTTGTATATATTATTTATTATTTGTTTATTTATATTGATTGATATACAATTATACATATATTTGAAACCAGAGTTTCATTGAAAATGTTATTTCTCCATGGAAAATTTTCAGGCAAACACACATTAATTTAGGTACCCAACAATTTTGCTCTCATGTCGCAATACATGTGAAAATGAAATTACTGTTTTCAATACAGATCCCACGGCAATATTTGTACTCGTATGAAAACCTTACATATGTCCCATATTTATACGTTTACCTGACAAGGGTCCAGAGTTTGCCGTATGAATAATAACTATGCCGTATGAATAATAATTTCAAATGTAATATGATAAGTTTAGACATTTGATGTGTTATTTGAAAGATTAAAATATTTTAAGAAATCATTCATTTTACAATGCAATATCTGTATTACGAAATAACAGATTAAAAACATATTCGCAAGTATAATTCTTTGCTCGGTAGGGTTTTAGTCAGTAAGAGTCACGCCCTTCCGCTCCACCCAGAGCGGAAGAAGTCATTTGATGATTACCCATCCTTAAAAAAAATAAAAAAGTATAAGTCCTTCAGCCATTTTCTATTTTTATAAATCTGGTTCTTCTTTTTGTCTTTTAAAAGTGTGTACATTTGTAATTGCATTGTCACAGAAATCGGGCAATAAAATCGACTGCCCTGAGCATAACTTGACGCAATGAACAGCTGATTTATTTTCGCGATTTCGGGGTTAGTCCCATAATAAAAGTTGTTCAAAGTCAAAGTCAAAGTCAAAGTCAAAACGTTTATTTCAATTAGGCCATTAAACGGCACTTTTGAACGTCAGCATTTACAGTTCAGTAAAATAATAATATTACAATAATAAAGTGACTCTACTGTCCATTCGGAAAGATTCATAATGATGAGTACAGTGATCCCTTCTCAGGTATTGCTTTCTTCTGTTACACGTTAACAACGCTTAACTTGAAGTTAACTACACTTAATTATCTACACAATTATATCTATTAATTTTCCCTTAAACTTGAATCCATTGAAAATTCAATAACAATTAACTCTCAAAGACTTTGAAACACCTTAAGTTCTACGTATTTCTACAAATTGTTTCTCGTCTAGATCAACGAAACATATTGGTTTTATGAAACAACTCGTTCGATAGAAAATTGGATTGCAAAGAATATTGGAGTCTGCATCCAAACGCTATGTAAATGTACCTACAGAAAAAAATTGGAAACTACAGTTTGATTGAAAGAATATGTACAAAGGGATAATAGTTTTTGTGTTTGTTCTGTCATTTCTATCGATATTGGACGTGGTTTCTGTGTGTAAGTGGACAACTGAAACTGTGATAGATACCTAACTGGTATAAAAATTTGGGTGTCTATGTAAGAACGATTTATTTAGAATTGACAGACGTTGAATGACAGTGAAAAACATTTTTTTTTTACTTTGGTTTAGTACCTAGTTGGCAGTCGTGGTATATGGATGGAAATTATTTAGGACTTGAAGGCCAAGTACGAGTCGGATTCTCACACGAAGGGTACCGTACCATAAACCGAAAAAAAAACACATTTGATGAATGGAAGCTCCGTTATTTAAATTTAATATAGTTTTTTTATTATTTGTTGTTATAGCGTCCCATAGAAAACACACAGTGAAAATTTCACCTTTTTCTACCTATTACGGATCTTTAGATCCAGCTCGCTGACAGACAGACGGACAGCGGAGGCTTAGTCATAGGCTTCCGTTGATTGCCCTTCGGGTACGGAACTCTTTTTTTTAAGGATGGGAAATCATCAAATGACTTCTTCCGCTCTGGGTGGAAGGGCGTGTCAGACTCTTACTGACCCATCCGTGTTCCTTCGAAAGCCTTTTGCTTTCCAGGGCCGCGGTGACTCTTTCCGCAACGGGTACGATACCCTAAAAACGTTCAAATTGAAGTTGCAATACTATCTCAGTGTCAAAATATTGCAAAAATGTAGGGAAACTTTAGGTATTTATGACTGTCATCAGCGATGTGAATGCGCACTTCCCTAAAATACGATCATTGCCCTTCCTGACATAGTAATTTTTCTGCAATCAATACAACTCAAATGACCAGTTTTCCCTCAGTGGCAGCCAAAACCAGCTATTGCAAGTGACCCAGTCGCTAAAACTACATATCAAATATTTTTTAAATTAAATAATAATAAAATTGACCAAGTGACCGAGGCCGGCCCAGAAAACGGTGGCGAGATGATCTGGATACATACCGCGAGAAAAAAATGCCTGGAAGGATATGATGATGATGGAGGCCTTTGCCCAGCAGTGGGACACAAAAGGTTAAGGAAAGAAAAAGAAAGAAAATTGATAGTTCGCTTTCAGGAGCAGAATCCAAAGCATTATGAATATGCTCAGTATTTTTTTCGAAGGCTGTCAGTATTTTAGGCGAGTTTATTTAAACACGGCTCACAAAGCTTCGCGCCGCGGGCGGTCGTAATAAAGGTCGTGTTCAACTATGAGACGTGATCTTTTACTTTCGAAGGTATTTGCACACTGCTACGTTGTTTGGAAAGCTGGGAGACGGTCAAAATGTTAAGATATCAGAGGAATCTATGTTTACTTTTTATTAAAAAGCTGGAGTTATAAAATTGTGTCTACTATTTTTTTACAGAATCATTTTACTGAAATGTTGTACATATAGTTTAGGCAATGTTTTCATAACCTAAATTCCATTCAATTTTGTTTATCGGATTCTCTCAGTTTCTAGAATAAATAATTTTGTAAGCTAATTTTCTAAACCATTAATAGTCATTCTCGATAGTTCATGAATCAATTCGCATTATCGTAATTTACTACAGACAATAATAAAGTCAAAGACAAACCACCAACAAATTCTATTATCCCTTCATCCCTAATCAACATAGCAACAAATCAAAATCATCCGCCCTAGTTCGGAACTTCGTAAGCTATTCGCATAATCTGTTACGCTACAGTGGGCAGGCACCTTACTAAACCGATGACAGTATTACTTGGTGTCATAACGGATTTGCCTTGTCTCGCGACTTTGCCTGCATATATTCGTTATCAGGATACAAAGTTCCATTGTATTCGAATAAGGGCATTCGTTCTTTATTCTTGTGACGGAATGAGTTCTGCTTATTGCGGGAGGGGCACGCTGTAAAATATTGTAAGGAGGTTTAACTGACGAAGTTTTTGTCACGCCGGATTTCAGCGTGTTAGCAGTAAACTTAAGGTTAATGTCATGGAAGGTTTGACGCGTGTTTCGGCTTTGTTTTTGTGTCATGGTGGAAGGATTACGTGACAGCTGTTCGGAGTTCTTTGAAAGTTGACGCTGATGATGGGGTTGGCAGGTAATAGTGTGGAAGTTTTTGGAAGGGTTTCGTGTTATGGTGAGTTTTGTACGTGATTTTTAGAGTTCCGTACTACACGGGTAACCAACCCTATTACTAAGCCTCCGCTGTCCGGCCGTTCGTCCAACCGTCCGTCCGTCTATCTGTCAGCGAGCTGTATCTCAAGAACCGTAATAGGTAGACAGTTGATCTTTATGATCGTTGAAGATCAACAAATGACAGCCGGGACCAACAATCAGAAAAATCGGGATAGTACAGTCTGTAAAATTACATTAGTAGGTATTGAAGAGGGATTTAATCTTTCATTAAAAGGGTTAGTTAAATTAATTTTTCATCACAGACTTGTCCCTTCAATGATTTTCGAATCTACGTCAAAAGTTTAACGGAAAAAATCTAAATATAACCGCACAACAAATACCCATGGGATATTTTTAGATAAAACAAAAGCCCGTTTTATATACAGACCCACATTCCAATATTACTTGAATTTCAATTTTCTATCGCCCTCAGCCCCAGTTACAAAAGGGATTGTATTTTTTCACGCCGCGGTATGGGGTTATCTTTATTGGTTTTCCTTCTAATTTAACACGCTGAGTTTTTCGCGGAACGATGTCGTGAAATACCCGTTAGATTTGTTTTGAGGGCTACATCTCGGGTTTAGGGATCAAATATGAATGCTTTGCTGTCTAGATAAATGTAGGGCTTTTTGTTAAGGATGGGAAATCATCAAATGACTTCTTCCGCTCTGGGTGGAGCGGAAGGGCGTGTCAAACTCTTACTGACTAAAACCCATCCGTGTTCCTTCTAAAGCCCTTTGCGTTCCATGGCCGCGGTGACTCTTTCGAACAAATTCCGCAACCCTGGCAGACTCTCGCCCTAACGAGCCCCGTCTCGTATGCTGACATCTCTTTGACGCGCGCGTGGAACACAGTTTAACGTGCTATGGACCCGGGCCTGGTGGTGATCGGACAGTGAGCTACCCAACGCTTGCCGTCCGCAGGCCCGCGCCTACGGTGGCCGGGGATCGCCCTGCGACTCCCGACGCCCGGGGCGTCTTCTTCTGTAGTGGCAGTTGGGGCAAAGGCCTTATCTGTCCCTACTGCGGGTCGCCTCTTCCTTCGCTAGCATTACTGCTTCGCAGAAGGAGGTGATCGCTTCCCGAGCCACCTCGCTCCGGACCATGGATTTAACCAGGGCCGGACGCGAGAGTTCGCTGTCGCCAATTGCCTCGATGAGGACACGGCGGTGCTCCGCCCAAGCAGGCAGACCTCCACCGTATGCTCCACCGTGTCCTCGGGGCAATCATCACAGTGCTAACACCCGAGAAAAGTAGGACTTAAGTTGTATGTTTTGTGTTTTATTTTTCATAACATAAAGAGAAAAAAAGTATTTGGCACACACAGGTATACACAACGTAGAAACAAAGATTGGGAGACTTATTTTTAAAACAATAACAGTTTGTGCCACACGGCTACGATAAATAGGTCCAGTTCAGCAAAATGCCAGACAATAAGTAATCGCCTGACGGCATAGTCCAACTGAAACTTATGTTGAGTGACCGGGTGTAGAAAAAGAAACTTAATTGTAGAAAAATACGGGCCAATTTGTGGTGTCAAAACCTGCCGTCCATTCTGTCCTTACTGGAGTGTTCCAGAAGAGCGCTGTCATATTTAAAGGTGATGTTGGTAGCTGATATAAATTAAGGAAAAAATACAGTAATGCAGTTTGCGGTTGTATAGCAACCTTGATATCACTGGACCATGGCATCGCTTCTGAGATATACCTCAGTTCACATTAACATTAGGATTATTCCATTATCTCCGGACTAAAGCAGCACTGTACTTACTTAGTTACATAGCAAGCATTTACCTTTGAATCAATAATAATTGACTACTAATCGAGTCTATTTAGATCGCATCCTCTATAGAGGGTAGGCTGGGTTAGTACAGTTTAGTGGGAGTCTTTAAGTAAAGAGTGAACAGGTTACTTCGAGGCAAGCGTGCTCCAACTTTGACCACTTCCTCGCTTTCCATCAGGAGAGATCGTGGTCAAACGTAAGCCTATCAACAGTAAAAAGATAGGGACATTTGAAAGAGTCTATTCGTTTTGGTAATCTCCAAAATTGCTGGTCCGATTTTGAAGGGACTGTTACTGCCAGATAGCTGATGTTATAGGAAATAAATTAGGCTAAAATAAAAACCATGAAATAGTAAACAAATCGAATTAATTGATCAGTTTGACCAAGTGTTTGAATTTCCCCGGACAAAGTTGCGGATGGCAGTTAGTTCATAATAATATCCATAATCTAAAACACAATCCATCCACCCATACAAATAAAATCGAAAAAAAAATATGGACATAATTTTTTTGGTCATATCCACAGCCATTTTCAAAAATTTGTTTTACACATAATTTAATCTTTTTTTTTTTTTCGCTTCTATAAACATTTTATTGCCTTTCATACTATAACTATATACTATCTTAAAACTATTTACATCTACTAAACCTAAGTATGTACATATACAAAAACAAAGTAAACTCAGGCGTCAAAGTATTCCTCCGCATCGCTGTCATCCGGAAACGTGCCCAGAAGACTGGCAGCATTGCCACGTTGAATGGCAATGCTAATTCTTTGAGCAAAGAACGAGCCAGCCCTCTGGTCACGCAAAGTGTCGATCAGTCGGCGAGATATGTCCTTGAAAAGAAGACGCGCACTCGGACCCCATGATCCAAGCGTTTCGACCCCAAACGGCTCAAAACTGTAATTCCCAATAAGGTTACAATATTTGCGCCGCTTGAGGGCCTCGGCAGCCGCAGCGGCAGCGCCGGCACAGCCTGCCGTATTTGGAACATGCGATGGCGCAAGAGTGTCGACACACGTTGCGTCCCACACCAGAGGGCCTACCCACCTTCCACGGCACCAACGTCATACCATCTGGTCTTTTCCCATCGTCCCGCACCAAGCCGCTAGGTTCTAATACCGCAGGTACGCCGGCGGTGACAAAAGCCCGACGAATAATATCGTTGATGCTGGCATGGCGTGCTATGCGGCCTGCGCTCTTGCAGCAGGAAAGACCATGGTGCCCGAGGCTGTCGACAGCTACTCCGCAGTGACACCGATGCGGAGCAACACAATGTGCGCCTAAGCGCAAACAGATAGCGAGCCGAAACGATGCGTCATCCATCATAGTGCCTATGGTGAAAGACGGAAGTGCTTGTAGCCACAAACCCGACTCCCATTCTCCCACAGCCAGCAGACGTGCACGCTCAGCAGTATTCGATGACGTATGAAACAAGTTATTCCGTAAAATACTGCAGAGCGGCACATCCCATCGTCTCTGGGAGGACAGGTTGTCGGGTAAATCCGTGTTGGGACAAGCCATTTTCCAAGCGCTCAACGCATCGGTCAAACACGGTACCTCAAAATCAACCAGTGAGGATGATAAAATTTTCCTGGTTAATGTTTCAGTACTGTGAACTGAAGAGAGGAAGGCCGGTAGACTAATACTCGAAATTTTGCGGACGCCGAGGCCACCCATGCGAACGGGAAGTGTGGCTTGCTGCCATGCTCGGTCGTCCAAAGCCACATTAAGGATTGATGAAAGTGTGTTTCTGATAATTTGGTCTACTTTTTCCAAAAGATGTGAATGTTTCCAAAGATGGGAGGAGCGAAGGGTATATGTGAGTTTTGGTCCAAAACAACAGTACCTATCGAATAAGTGTGAAGGCCGAATGCATGTTAATTTTGAAAAGTCTTTCCGAGACATCATTAAAATTTTGTATTTTCTGCTCAATGAAAGATGGAAAGGATTCATCAAAAATTGGAGAGCCCAGGAGGTGAAGAGAATTTCTATCAGTGATTTTGATGTTCGGAGCTATAGTGTTAAATTTTGCTAAGGTAGTCTGCCTGTCAGTCGTTTGAGGGAGGTAAATTTCGCATTTCGAAAGGTTGAGTTCTAGCCCGATTGAACTAAATTTATCCATCAAAAAAGTTAAATCTTTAAGGACTGTGTCTACATCACCTCCTAGGGTTCCGTCATCCAGATACCAAACATTGAATTTAGAATTTAGTTGTCGAATAATGGGATTAATTGCCAAACTGAAAATGACTGGCCCAAGAGGGTCTCCTTGCTGACAACCGACTGCTGACTCCAAAAGGTTTTCTTTATAGAGTAATTTAGAGGGGTGCCTGTAACATTGATGGAGAAAACTGTAAATTTTGGGGATTTCTTTCTTAACTTCTGTCAACAAGGTGTCCCTATTCACGGAATTGAAGGCATTCTTAATGTCAACCTTAAGAATGACCTCACCTTCGTTACTGTTGAGGTAAGAGGACAATGCGTGTACCGCAGCCTCACAGCCCCCACTGGAACCAAAGCCCAGCTGTAGGGGCTGGAATTTGCTGGCCAGAGTCTCACTATAAAACGCACAGCAAATTTTGGCTGCGATACGTCTGTATGTAGACCCTACGGCTATGGGACGAATGCCGCCATCCCTTTTGCGCAGGGCACATAAGTTCGCCCCGTACAAAATATCAATGACGGCTTCGTTCACATTTCCAGAGAGCATTAGGTTGATGAGGGCGGTAAGCTCCTTCAAAAGGGACTCCCCAGCTTCCCCAGCGCCTGCGCATATAAGGTCCTTTAAATGTTGAGGCGTCAGGCCGTCGAGGCCACCAGCGGAACCACTCCGGAAGGAGCCGACGGCCGCACATACTTGTTGTCCTGTTATATCAAAAGAGTTTGTTTCTGGATCGGGGGGGTCGGGGAAGGTGAGATCATCTGCCGGGGCGGGGTGCTTGCTCTCCAGTGCCTTAAGTGTCTCTGGAGAGTACGGCGCAACCACATCGCTGCTGAAGATGATCCTAGCTGCACCCCTGATATCACCCTCGCCTAGTTTAGATTCCACATGGTGCAATAAGCCTCTATGAGGGAGGTGTGATAATGAATTTGGTTCGAAACTTTGGGCCGAAATATTACAGTTATCTTTTATTTGCGCTGTTAGCGTTTTTTTAGTTGCCAAATTTTTTTGCACATGTAGAACCCTAAAAGGTGAACAGTTGCTCCCAAGCACTTTGTGAGTTCTCTCGGACAGCGACGCGGACACATCGCGCTAAACTCGAAGCCACGGATGGTCTGGCGCCGCGAGGAACTCTTTTTAAAACGGGTGTTGATGATTTCAATTTTGCCAGAGTTTTCCAAAAGGGTTGAGGGGGTGAATCAGGTGTTAGGCGAGTGGTTATAGTTGGGCATGATGAAGGCACAATGTGGGGTTTGTGTTTCTTGCCCACATGTACCTTCAAGCCTCGTTCACCCTTAAAAAATCGTGCTTGGGAACAGTGGGGGCATCTCACTAAGACATCCAGCGATGTGGCAGGTTGACTAGCACATCGGACGGCATCGCTACTGTCGTCCAAGTTGACCATAAGCCTATAAAATATAAACAATACTTACAGATAAAACATATGGAGTAAAAATATCTTAAAAAACGCAAACTTGGCACTTGAGTATGTACACTGATTAGATTTACATTAAAACACCAAAAACAAATCGTTTTAAAGAAAATATAAAAAACACAATTTTCATAGGAAAATCAAAATTGACAATGTCAAAACGTGACGACTTCGGCGCAGTCGCTCTCGGGGCCAGCAGCGGCGCCCCGCACCCGAAGGGCTGTCGCCCCGACCGTTGGTTATAGTTAGTAAATCAGGTAAATCGACTTGGTTCTCAAGCTTAATCCATTATTTATAAAACAGATTCATACTATTCATTAAGTTTAGTTTTAGTTTGAATCTATTCACTTGTAGGTTACCAAATATCTGTATTATAAGACGGAGTTACGTTTATTGCACTAATATACAATTTATCAGCAATGCAGTCTGTCAGATTATAGAATTGAACTGAAATTTTTACTTGTAATTGTTGCATTTATTGCCTGTGTAATATTTTTCACCACACGTTTATATTCGCAATGAAGTGTCCAAGGAATCACAATTAAATTAATAATAATTTTAATCAATTCAATTTTATGCATTGTATTTTTTTGACGTTTCAATTCAGAAATAAAATTCAGAAATTTAGTCGGTAAAATTCTTTCCAAAGACTTACACAAATCACATTCACAAGAAACATACAGGTTCAAAAACGTATTCTGAAGCTTTCATACTTATATTACTTTTTACACGTTTATTACTACGCTCTTAGGCTGTGCTAAAAATGAAATCAATTTAATCTTCAATCGAAACTAAATCCTTTTCCAATTACTTCGGTCTCAAAACTTGTAATCCGTTACCAAATAAGTTATCCTCAGATCAAGATCCCTAATTCGATGGATTACGGAAATGAAACTTACCCATATTTTAATTAAAAGTATCATAGAATTTGATCTAAGTTACCTTCAAAGGGATTGGATTCAGTCCCAATTGACTCATATTTTTCTGTTCCCATAAGAGATTTCATCATTGCAAGCCAAAAACCATCAATTAGGTATGAACCAACATTTCATATTCTCACCTAGAGCAATCGCCTGTAATGCAACATTACAGATTTGATTTCGAGCATTACATTACAATACTGCCTCCTTGACTTATAAGCATTCGCCTGTAATGTAACATTAGATTCATTTATTTATGTTACAAGTTGTATCAAAATATTACACTTTGTATCATCAAGTTGCGCACTGTAATGCTCGGTTCTGTTCCCTCACTGATGTAACGCTCGACTCTGTAACGTTACATTGCAAGCGAATGCTCCAGGTGAGGAAGCACCTTTAGTAATATTATGCACCACAATAGCACCAGCAACGCAATATTTCGTGTATGTATTACCACAAAATTACGCCGACCGAATAGTTTAACGCTCTGTTTTTTTGTTACAGCTGGGTAAAGGTATCACTCTAGAAATCTTTTCCCGCGAAACCTCAGAACAGCTCGCCGATTAAATTTTTTTCTGTACAGGGTTAAGGAAAAGGCGAGGACCCTTTGTATGTTTGCGTCCCATGTAACAGTATTATATTAAGTATATTTTAGTCTTTTGACGTATTATAATTACACTAAAGATTAATCTTTTAATTTTTATTTATTTACTAGTTGCCGCCCGCGGCTCCCCCCGCGTGAATATCGAAAATTATCCCAAGGGAACATATTCCCGGGATAAAAAGTATCCTATGTGTTATTCCAGACTATAATCTACCACTGTGCCAAATTTTATCAAAATCCATTCAGTAGTTTTTGCGTGAAAGAGTAACAAACATCCATCCATACTGACAAACTTTCGCGTTTATAATATTAGCAGGATACTCTACGACTTTGAAATCAAGGTTCATCGTAACACTTAGCAATTTCAACCGACGGCTGGTCCAATAACGAAATTTTAAACCAATTCTCGATTACAAATTTCAATTGAATGCTAAAATAAACACTGAATCTCTTCGATCTGAAATTCAAATGCAAAAACTTGGCATAAGAATATCTCTGAACTCAGAGCTAAGAATCCACAATAATTTTGTTCTTAATTCTGATTTTTCGGATTACTATTTAAAATATTTTAGTAATTAATTTTACTTGTTTAAACAAAGTGGTTTTTTAACAATAAGCATTTGCTAGCGATTGTAAAAAAACTGGCCAAGTGCGAGTCGGACTCTCACACGAAGGGTTCCTTACCGAAACCTAACCGAAAAAAAACACGTTTTTTGTATGGGAGCGTTTTAATTTTTTATTATTTGTTGTTATAGCGACAATAGAAATACACACTCAATGAAAATTTCAACCGTCTACCTATTACGGTTCTTCAGATAAAACCTGCTGAAAGACAGACGGACGGACGAACGAACGGATGTACGCACGGTTAGTAATAGGGTTCCTTTGGGTACGGAATACTAAAGATCAATAAAAACATCGTTCATTCAATATTCAACTTTCTTGCTACTTATTTCACTGTATATCATCCCTCTTTTTGAAGGTAAAAAATAGTAGAAGGAACGATTTTTTCTTAAAAAACGTTCAAATTCAAATCGCATTATAATCTCAGCGACAATAAATGGTAAAAACTTGCCGTGTTTTCGTCAGATAGCTACTACGTTGCGAATGCGAACGTTCCGTATAAATCGGAGAATCGCCTCTCTAATGAAAGCATTTCAAAATGCCTACTCTACAAGAATAAAATATATTCACAGCTTCCCCCCGCCACCTGTCTCAGAAATGCAAAATTAAATCAATTGCAAGACTGAATTTGAAGCAACGCCTGAATTAAGCTTTCAACTGTAAGGGCTGTAACGAGCCAAGTTAAGGACAAGAATTTTAGATGATTTTAGGGTCCCTCGGACATTTGGCGAGAGGGAAAAGTTTAGTCGTTCTCTTTTCGTTTGGACGGAATCAAAATTTTGAATGTAGGAAAGTATAAATGTGAAAATTTTAATGAAATCGGCCTGTGATCGTCACACAAAAGGACAAAAATCTGCCGGTCGATTCTGTAAACATGTCGAAGTGAAGGCTTGGGTGAAGTGATCACGAGGTGAGCTGTCAATCCAAATTATCAAGATGTCACGTGATCACAAAGTGAGCTGTCTGATTAACTGATCTTGATTATATGGATTGATAGCTCACTCAGCATTGATCACTTCACCCAAGCCTCCACTTCGACATGTTAACAGAATCAATCGGCTGTTCTCATACAGATGAGAAGCTAGAAGTGTTTTTTTTTATTGGTGTCTCAAATGGTGATTTAGACCAAATGTGTCTTCAGTCTATGTAATTGATTCCCTTAAAATTTCACAGATGATTATCAGTCCATCCAACAGACAGTGCTCCGGATCGAACTATCTACCTGTATGTGTACAGAATGGATTGCAACAAAATATTTGAGATTTGAGATCTGTTGTAGTGTCCCAATTGTCAACTCAGCTATACCACGATAATCTGAAAAATGCCCCTGACGCCGCTTTAAAAGTATAGCTACGCAAATGTAATATCGACACGAAGAGAGGTCAAAGTTAAAAAAAAAACATTCATCATTTAAAGTCAAATAAGCCAAACTTGAATTTTAAGCAAGCTTATATGACGAATGTCCCAAACGAATATCAAGTTCGTGTATGCAAAAAAGGGAAAAACAGAAAAAGTAACATGGATACATTCGTATGTTGAACCCGACCTCATAACATGGGTCCAACTCCCACTTGTCCATTTTTTATAGAGAGGGTACTCTGGCGTTAGGACATTAAGTCTGATTATATAAGTTGCGGCTGCGGTGCAGTTTTGTTTAATATGCGTTTACTCCTGACTCTAGTCTATAGTAGGCGCCAGATAATCGTGGAATAACGGTCATTGACCCACCTACAATTATTGACATTTTTAATTTGAAAAACGGAATTAATGACACAAAGCTGTCCCGAATCATCATCTCTCGTGATCCTTAACATTGTCTAATAATGAAAAACGATTCATATTTAATTGTTCAGGTACCTATGAACAGTTATTAGGGAAAGGTCAATATACTTTATTCCACATTTATCTGGCGCTTACTATAGGTCATAGATGACAGAGACAAAGTCGACGATGGAGCGAGCTTACCCAGAAGAAGCCTGTTCACTCTAATTTTGAAGAGATTAGGGTTGTATACGTTCGGAAACACAGCCGCAGGCAGAGAGTTCTACTCCTTTGCTGTGGGCATTATAAAAGACGTTTGGAAACGTTTAGTGCGAATTGGTGGAATAGCCACAAATTTTAATTTTTTTGGTTCGTGACGTCAGTCGCTTATCTTAATAGAGTTTTGGGTACAAACTTTTTTTGGAGATTTTATGTGCTGTGGTATTTAGTCCTCTTCTGTACTAAGTGTGCTTAAAGTAGCTGTGTTTCCAAACGCATACAATCCTAATGTCTTCAAAATTAGAGTGAACAGACTTGTTCTGGGTAAGCTCGCTCCATCGTCAACTTTGTCTCTGTCAGCTATGAACTCAAATAAAGAAATATAAAAATTACCCTATCTTTGGAAATGAAGCGTCTTAAAGTTCAAGCTATAAAATTTCTTGAAATATCTCTTGGTTATTGAGACAGGTTACTCAAAATTAATGTATGGCACTTGACGTATAAATTACACGACACACTTCCTTTTTTATTAAGCTTTCTTGTTCATCGTTGTGCATCGTCGACTTTGTCTCTGTCATCTAGACTATAGTCAAGAGAAAAACAATATTAATAAAAAAAAAAACTCATTTGTTTCCAACTAACGTAATACACATTTTATATGTACACCTTGCATATTGCGGATTTTCTTACTTAATTTCCGTATGTGATTGATGATTTATGATAGCTATTTGACTTGCTTCCGGTCGATCAAATTTATTTATTTATGTATGTATGTATGTATGTATGTATGTATATATGTATTTATTTATTTAACAGTTTATGTACACATTTAACAAATAGATAAGAAGAAGGGAACAGAAAAATAGGTATTTATTTATTTATTTACTTTGGAAAAACAAACAGTTACACAAAAATGGTACAATACAAGTGTTTAAAAATACAAAATAACATATGTGTAAACCACGACGTTATCCACTTTTTAAACACAACAAGATGTTTATGGGACAAATTACCCACGAGTAACATGAGCGAGATAAAATATACAAATCGTGCAAGATCTGTCACCACCAGGTATTTTCTACTTATGCTTTCAAACGGTGAAATTACCAATAACCTTGTAATATATAATATAACCTTGTAATAATAATACCGTGACATATTTCAATATCTTATCTTGTACTTACCTACACATATATCAATTTTACTCTAAAACAAACGCATAACTCGAACAAATACCCCATGTCCCATATAACACCGCGGCGAAATTTCTTAAAAACAATTCAGTCCTTTAAGCTCACAATTACATGCGCTTAATATTTCGCATTTTGATAAAAGCGCTCATCATGTAATAAAGACAATTAACTTAATTGCCGCCAGTCCTTAGCTTGAGCGACTTTTGGGTGCCATTAAGCTACAGGATGTATTACATTACATTAGGCGCTACGCAGACGGAGAAATTTTTATCGCCTAGTTTCGGCAACTGGCAACACGCAGATACTCATGTTCATGTTTATGAAGTTTTTTGCATAAATTACATTTACTTTTAAACTGGTGACAAAAAACAATTTTATACGTCTGTTTGAATTCAAACTAAATGATACCGGTGTTTCCTAGCTAACTATTCTGGGAAGAAACTCGGACGTTAAAGTCTTTTTTTAAATCCATACCATATAATATTAAGGAGCTGGGCCGATAAAGCGATTTGTGTCAATGTGAGTTTCAGTGGTCGACAACGGCTTCCGATTGCTTTCGGGGACAAAATCACTTACAAATGGCCGCAACTGACAACTGTTAAATTTGAAGCGCTTGCGTCAAGTTGCGAGTTGTATCAACTAAAGTTGCTCCGTCTGTGGGGCACCTTATTGTTAGCAAGGATGTACGTATGGAGTTGAGGGGATTTTGGGCTCGCACTTTGGTGGTGCTTAAGTGATTTTGATTGCACATTACGTATTCAAGTCAAATGAGCTTTGAAGTGAAGCGAGTAAAAAGAATGAAAAAAAGAATCCTCCATAAAATTTACCAAAATGAAACTATTCATATTTCTTTTTTCGTGGTATTTATTTTTATACATCAGTCATCAGAGTCATATATGTATTATTTATCACCTTAGTTAACTGGTCGGTTACCAAAGCCGTATAATAATTATACCTTCTGAAGTTTCTGTTTGGCTTAAGATTAGTGACAAAATCATTATATAGGATCAGCTTTTCCGAAGCGAGATTATCTCCTACAAACAAACATAAAATTCTCAACATTTTATGATATGAATGTAGATTGAGATTTTAAAACGAAAGCGGACGGGAAAAATCCTCGCGAGCATTCATCTACTAGCTAGTCTCACTATATCAAAGCTATAATAGAACCCAATATGACCACTGCCCTGAGAAGAACCGAAGACATTATGGCCGGAAACAGCACGTCAGTTAATCCGTCAAACCTTTCAAGGATGGACACGACCTTCATCATGGATCCGACCTTCTTCATTCATGAAGAACACGAGTATGAAAAAGAGAACTAATTTCAATCTATCTTTATTTTGTAATAAGTTCAATTGGCTATACTTTTACTTTTTAAAGTGTGCGTGGATGGCCAAATCCTCAACTATGAAGAATATCGAAAAATACACATCATCAGACTACTCATCATCATCATTACACTCATCATGATGAAAAACAAATACTACATTGTATATAATATGTCACCGGAAAATTGTAAATCTATATATAATCTAATCTATCTCTGTACCAAATTTCATCTAAATCGATTCAGCTGTTTAAGCGTGAAGAGGTAACAGAAAGACAGACACACTTTCGCATTTATATTATTACTATGGATGGATAAATATTTATAACAATCTTACGGAGTCTGCTATTTTCTGACGACATATACATATACAATGTAGTAAAATATTTCCACAATGATGAGTGCAATGACCCCTTTTCAGGTATATTGCGTTCATTGTGTTACACGTAGTATGTAAAGGCCTTTACTCTTCCATGAGCTCCTTTGCTTCAATTAGTACACCCTCCTTACTAAAAGACGGTATCATAATTTAAGACACTATCAAAATAAATTGCACTTACTAGCGAGTCCTCTTGCTCCTGAGGGTAGCGTAACGTCCATTACAGCATTATTCCCATTAGAAGACTTACGTGGGCGACGTCTTCCTTACATTACACAGAATAATATATATTCTATATTTTAAGGGTGACGTTTTGTATCTGATGCCCAGTAATGAAACAAAAGCAAAATAATAAAATTTTGACTTAAAAAAAACCGCGAGAAACGAATAAAATGTTCCAAACTAATCATGTTTCACGATTCCACAAACTATATCAGAGTAGGTATTTAAATAGAGTTTTGTTTGGAATAAATAGTTTTTTAGTGGTTGTTTTTAAAAAAAAAGTCAATATTTACTTTTACCTGACTGCACCAGAGAAGGTGTATGAATGTATGAGTGTATGTATGTATAATTGTTTGGCACGCTCTGTGGCCTGAACGGCTCGATGGATTTTAGCTTGAGAGGTGTCGTTAGATTCGTATTTACTGTAAGAGTGATATTGGGTATATCAAAATAAAAAAAAAACAAAATGGCGGATTTTTGGCGCCAAATTCAAATGTTTGGCACGCTCTGCAGCCTGAACGGCTCGATGGATTTTAGCTTGAGAGGTGTCGTTAGATCTGTATTTACTTTGAGAGTGACAATGGGTAAACAGAAATAAACAAAAAAAAAATACGGTAATTTAAAAAACTAAAAAAACCCGACAGCGTTTCTGTGTAATTTGGAAATAAAAAAACCCTAAAAAAAGAAAGTCGTCATACCCACTGCACTTAACTGAAGAATCGCCAAGATTCTTAAGTTAAGTGCAGTCGGGACCCATTCTAGAAATGGAGGCTTAGTGAATTGAGAGCACATACCTATATTACATTGCAGTTTACTCCAATCTACTGACTAGACGGCTGATTTTATTTGCTTAGTTATTATTTCCTTACTGTGTCTGTTACACAGTAAAGTAATAACATCTTTAAATATGACCACACACTTTTGAGATACCCTGTATACATATTCTATGTAATGTAATGAAGACGTCGCCCATCATCATCATCATATCAGCCGAAAGACGTCCACTGCTGGACATAGGTCTCCCCCAAGTGTCGCCACAAAAACCGGTCCTGTGCGTCTCGCATCCAATGGCTACCCGCGACCCTCACCAGGTCGCCAGACGTCGCCCACGAAGTCTATTTTAAAGACCTTTTGGGCGGCTGGTATCATTATCCATTTCTAACTTCATTTCTGACTGTGATTATACATATAAACGTCATGTTTGAAGATGATTCAAGAAATTATTCAAGATGGAGCCGAGATTGTAAATAATCTCGTTTGGAAAATGAATTCGGAAATGTAAAACGGAACCGGAAAGATACGGAGGTATCTTGAAGGCTTTTATGTATGACAAGTCTGGTAATTTAATTATCTGGCGTATTTTATAGAAGCAGATTTTTGGGGATACCGGATATTTGGACTTAATGTCAAGTCAGAAAGTACTAATTTAAATCAATAATCTACAACTTCAAGTACATTAAATATAATAATATAGAATTCGAGGAATATTTTCAAACAAATTTCCTGTTTTACATTATAAATTTACAAAACCACCACTTTGCAACGCTTACCGCAATTAAACTAGAACGCTTGCATGCACTAATAAACATCACATTATTATAAAATACTTAGCATAAAAACTTACCTGCTTACATTTAAAAGTAATTCCGTTTAGGGTGCTTTTCCACCCTAGATGTGCGAGGTAGGTAGGCGGTGCACGAGAAAAAAATTCACCAATGTGTTACAGCATAGCACTGCTTCGGGAGACAAGAGCTAACGGAGCTAAGTTTTGGAACTACAAAAAGCGTCAGATGTGTGCAAGGTACGCCAGTGAGAAATATGTCCGAGCACTTCCACTTATTCCACTACACCTTAACCCGTCAGCGTACAGCTGAAAGAACTCAGCAGACCCACGCAAACTTCCGCCAAATACAGTTTCACAGCCTCGCTACGCATTCTCGCACCGTGCAAGCTCCTCGAATAGCTTTGGTGGAAACGATACACATTTTCACAGCGCCGCCGCCGCTACACAGCCCCGCAACGCTTAGCTACCTCGCACATCTCTATTGGAAAAACACCCTTAGCCCCATCCCAGGTTCTTCCGGATCCCGGATCCGGTATTGTAACCGCTGCGATAATTGACTATCGGGAATAACGGGAAATCGGGATAGTAATAATGCTTTATTAAACAAATTCCGGGACAAAACTATTGGTTTTCCGTAATGTTTTAAAGGTCTATTTGAATAGTGGATTCAATTGGCTTTATTGTATATTTGAGTTTCGATTTTGAATTGACAAAAACTTGTATGAAATTTTCCATTGCTACGCTTTGTGTTTGAAAAAATATGAATTGCGACTTACTCTAACAGTCTATTAATTGAATACAATGTATCCCAGATATATTATTATCACCATTTGAGTCCACGTCCACAGTTGGGCACAGCCTTCGCTCCCAAGCTTTGCCTCATAGACTGGTTCTGTATATCTCGCAACCAGCGGAATTTGACCCGGTGCGCGATCCACCTTGTGGGAGGCTTTCCAATACTGTCTTTGGGTATGTGGTCGCATCTCCAGAACCTTCTAACCCATTGATCATCTGTTCTGCGACCAATGTACCCTGCCTACTGCTAAATAACCCTAGCAATTATCCGGGATATTTCGGTAACGTTGGTTGTCCTGTGGAACTTATTATTTCTGATTCGATCACGCAATGGAATTCTGACTGTGACTTTAACCCTTCTGATGAGGCCAATTACCCACGTTTAATTAAAATAAATGTGTGCGAAAGAGATAGTACTGTAACTGGAAATCAACAACCTTACAATATACAGTAGAAACACACACAGAATGATTTAGCAATTCCTTAATAGGGTTTTTTTTAAGGATGGGATATCATCAAATGACTTCTTCCGCTCTGGGTGGAGCGGAAGGGCGTGTCAGACTCTTACTGACTAAAACGCATCCGTGTTTCTTCTAAAGCCCTTTGCGTTCCGCGGTGGCTCATTCGAACAAATTCCGCAACCCTGGCAGAATAGGGTAGATTCCTAAAAAAATTTTTGTTTATGTTTAAGAAAATGTAAATGTCCAATTTTTCTTGATAATTTAAGTGACAGACTAAAAAGATGTTAACTGGATACAAAAAATGCGAGTTTATTCCTGATTCCATGGAATCTATGTGTTGATAACAGAATTCAGACCTACTATATTTTCTGAGTGCCCACTTAAGAACCACTTTAATCTAGAACATTCAAAAGTCACTATCAAAAGAATAATCTTAAGAGATAAATGATTAAAAACACTGAAGATTGATGTTGGCAGACTGTCCTTTTAGTTAATTAAGTCTAAAAATTAACGGGAAAAGTGTTTATTTTTCAGGGAATAATTAAATTTTCTCATTATCTCTGCGAAGGTGATGAATGAATATTTACTACGTATATACCCATTTATTTAAATGAAGAGGTTGTTCTTGGTGATAAGGGTATGACGGGAGGTGATGTTTTACTTTGTTTTATGACTTTAGTTATCCATTTGGAAGGCTGAAGAAGATCTCTATTTGTGTGTGATTCTTCGTAAAGCTTGGGTTTTTGAAGGTCGAAAGTCCACTAGGCGGCGAGGGACGACTAGCTTTCCATTTATAGGGTAACCAACGGAACCCTATTATTAAGCCTCTGCTTTCCGTCCGTCCGTAATAGGTAGACAGTTGAAATTTTCACAAACTGTGTTTATCTGTTACAAATAATAAAAGTTAATTAATTAATTAAAAAATTAAAGGCCCCCCCTTACAAGAAATTAATGTGTTTTATTAGTTTTATTGTACGGAACCCTTCGTATGAGAGTCCGACTCGTACTTTGCCGGTTTTTTAGCATCTAAATGTCAAAACACCCATGAAAATGAGGAATTTCTATGATAGAAGCCATTTTGTGGTCGGATTTTGAAGTTGGCGCTTCTTTAGGCGGCCCCAGGAATAGTGAGATTTGGACTTATACTTTCGACTTAATAAAGCACTTTGGGATATAATAATCAGCGTGGACCTCTTGAAGCATCGTTGACAATATTTTACGTAAACAATAACTCATATTCTAAAGAGGTATCAATGTTTGTTTGTTTGTAAAAGCTAGGTTATCTCTAGAAGCAAGCACTGATTTAATTAAAAACAACAAAAAAAAATCACTGATATTTTACACTACCACGGACTGTCATAAGCTACTTTTTATACAGAAAAAAATATAGATTCTGTGGAATATAGGTACCACTGGCGTGAAGCCGCGAGAAAAAAGTCTTTATTAAATGATTATAATTACACATTTGCACTTCGCTTATACATCAACTGAGTAAATCGGATGCCACAGCGAGCACATGGCCATACATTCAGCGTCATGCATCCGGCCACGGTGACATACGAGCGGCTGCGGTCGAACACGCAATAATTAATTACGTATTCATTAATCTAATAATTAATCACGTCTATAATGCCTCGTTGGTATAGTGGCAACCGTTATCGTAATCATGAAGTTCTAGGTTCGATTCGGTTAAAGTGTTATTGAGTTCTTTCAATGGAGAGGGCAATGCTCGGAGTTTAGGAGAGAGAGAATCAGGAATGACGATATCTGCAAGAGAACCAAGGTTACCGACATAGCCCGACGGATCGCCAAACTGAAGTGGCAGTGAGCAGGGCACATTGCTCGCAGAACAGATGGTCGATGGGGCCGAAAAGTTCTGGAGTGGCGACCGCGTACTGGAAACCGTAGTCAGTCCCACATGGTGGACCGATGACTTGGTGAGGGTCGCGGGTAGCCGATGGATGCGAGACGCACAGGACCGGTTGTTGTGGCGACACTTGGGGTACCTATGTCCAGCTGTGGACATCTTTCGGCTGATATGATGATGATGATGACCTAAAATCTCTCAGTGTCAAGCCTGGAGTCTGTATTTGTAACCGCTTATATGGGACCTTTATCTTCCCTTCGTGCATCGTTTCAAAACCTTCTCTTTAATAATGTTACACCAATGTTAACCCTAAGTCTTTTTCACAGAAACTATCTTAAATTAATTTCGGCTCAATTGCAATGACAATGGGAAAAAAAACTTTCGATTAACTTTAATAAATATCTAGTTGTCAATAGGGTATTTGACTAAAAAAAATCTAATAAATCCGTCAGTTAGATTATAGAAAAATATTAGATACGTATTTTTTAAATCAATAAAAATTTACAAAGATGAAACGCATCAAAGATCAGTAAAAAGTGTACTGGTAAGTGGCGTCACACACGAGTTTTCAACGCAGTGTTTTTTGTTAACGAAAAGAAAAATACGTGTCCAATATTTTTTAGAAATCTTTCTGACGGACTTATTAGTTTTTTTTAGTTAAATACCCTATTTGACTGATGGAGGCTGGGTCAAGTGGAAAAAATGACGTGGAATATGGTTAAATCTAACCAAATGTGGGAGTAATATAGGTAATCTCTGCCAAACCTTACGGGGAATACACGCTGGAATTTATTCACGTCTATGTAATCTGACCAATATCTGCTATTAAGTGATTTGATTCTAACAACTGGACTCTGAATCAGAATCGTCAATGCAGTGAGACAAGAGAATCGATAGCCACTAAGAGCTGGATTTGATGAAGCGTTCAAGCGTGTGCCTACGTGACGTTGGGTGCAACAGCTGAGCAATCATGTGTTAGGGATTGTTTGTGTTATCGGATTATGACTAATTAAACAGCTTACTGAGAGAGAAATTGATAGTACAATATAGATGTAAAATACTTGTATTCAGCTCCATCCAGGCAGATTGATCTATTAAGAGACAATAGTGTTATAACAAAGATCTAAAGTTTTCCTCGGAGTAATGTATTTTCTTGGTTTACAACAAAATGTGTGGCTAAAAAAATACATAATATAGTGCGTTGGTGAAGATTGACAATTAAAGCCCGAGATTATAAAAACACGAACTGTCTCTATGTTACTTACTTCCACGAACATTAGGTAAATATAGTCTACCTATTCCGATCTCTGATTATGAGAGTCGAACCGTAATCCTCTTCATCTAAATCTTTTATTTTCTATTTAACACACAAGCTGAGTCTTTTCAGGTAAAAATCTATTCATTTGAAAAACCTTTTATTCAATAAATCGGACGCTAATTACCCATAATCCTTACTTGAACATCAAAAGCCGGTATTCTCGATTTTATATTTATCCCAGATCATTAGTATTCAGTCGGCTCACAAATTCAATGCAAGTAGGCACTTAATGCTACTAGATGCAGCAAAGCTTAACCCGTATAACGGCTATTACTTTACCCCATCAATATTATTGGAATTTCTTATCACTCATATTTCATTCAGCTATAATTAATCGCATTTTTTGTCTTAAAATCACTGGCATTAACTTCATAAAAATGGGTGAAACTGTAAGTTTAATGAAATTTCATCTGTGTTCTTGAATTTCAAAGCATTTTAGGGTTCCGTAGAGCACAGCAAATACCCGTATTGTTTCATCACGTTGTCACGTATGTACCTGGTTACTCACCTACGTCAGCCTGACAGTCGTGGAATAGTGTTGCCTACCCTTGTAACTTAATTACCACCCTTCCAACTGGTAACTGAACGTACTGTAGGTAAATAGAAATGGTTCAAACCCTTTTTTGATAAAAGAAAAAAAATATATCAACACGCAAACTTAAAAACTTGCTCCAAGTCCCACCGGTTTTAGGCTCGCAATGAAATGTATTTCGCAATAGTACGACGACGTAACAAGTTCAATAGATGGGTTGGGCGGCCCATGTTATATTTACATGATATAGTTATTATAATATCAGCCTGGTAGCCAGTTATTTATTCCCTAAGAAAATCGAGCGCGGCACACAAAAAAAAACACGAGCCACTTCTCATAATAATCTGTGAGACTATGATGTTACCAAAATAATATTTAGTAGGTAGTGTAGTAAATGCACATGGCAATTTTTCATTGCAGTTTTTGGCTCCTTAACGGCCTAGCCTTGCCTCGGCTGCAATGACAATGTTGTCTGCATTCATCAAAATGTACAACTTCAACACACTTAAAAATCACGTTTTTTTTTTCTACCTAGCCCTAAAACCCAACTATATTGGGGTCGGCTTCCAGTCAAACCGGATTCAGCTGAATACCAGTATTTTACGTGAAGCGGCTGCCTACTATAGTAGGCGCCAGATAAATGTGGAATAAAGTATATTGACCTTTCCCTAATAACTGCTCATAGGTACCTGAACAATTAAATATGAATCGTTTTTCATTATTAGACAATGTTAAGGATCACGAGAGATGATGATTCGGGACAGTTTTGTGTCATTAATTCCGTTTTTCAAATTAACAATGTCAATAAATTTAGGTGGGTCAATGACCGATATTCCACGATTATCTGGCGCCTACTATAGGCGTCCATAACCCACTAACTCGGTAGTTCTTGGCAAGACTGGAGTCAGATTAACTGGCTTCTGACAATCAGGATGACAGCCGGGGCCAACAGCTTAACGTGCTTTCCGAGGCACGGAGGACACTCAGTATGTTAAGATGGCCCCCCGTCCACATACTAACCTTTGCAAGCGATCGACCCGTGCTACTGTTATTCTTTAGCCACGAGCTCCTCAAAAATCACGATTACTTCGTCCAATGCATGAAAAATCTGAATCGAATATCAACCGAAATGTTTGTCTTCAGAACCCTATTTTACGTAACAGACACGCTTCTGGCGGGTTTATTCACAATAGCTATGGTTAGTTAATAGAGCTCAGTTCATGAAATATGAATTCTGTTTATCAGTTCACCTCAAATTAATTTTCAGCGTTTTCTCAATCTGAATAGAATTTTGGAATTTTATTGGAGTAGTATTTAATAGGGTTTCAGAACTAATGGATACTACAAAATACAATTATTTTAAATGAATTGCAGATGGTTTCTGTGTACTGTAATCTTATTACTTATGCAAAATGAAAACCGCAGGCGGTTTCGTATGCTTACAATGGAGATCTTTTGTGTAGGTGTTTTGTAAGTAATGGTTAAAGTTACTCTAAAATGTATCTAGAAAATTCAAGGATCATGCTTGTATTTAAATCTAAAAAGACTGAGTTGTGACATTTTTTGATAAGAATTCAAGCTATGATTGACGCCAGATCAATTTAAAATAACGGTCATTGCCCTTTCCTTAATATCTCTTAGTAGGTACCTGGACAAAAAAATATTGAATCGTTTTTCATTAGATTCAGGACAGCATGATGTCTGTATTTCTGTTTTCGGAACTTAGAATGTCATAAATGTAGGTGGGTCAATGACCGTTATTGCAAATGTATCTGGCGTCAACCATAAGGCTCTAAACAAGTAACGTTCTATCGATGACAGTGATTGACTCTGATTTATCAGTGTCAATCGGCTCTTGGGCAATGTGACCTAACAATGGGTAAGTAACACTGTGCGAAGAACAGATGGTCGATTGGACCGGCAGGGTTTGCAGTGGCGGCCGTGTACCGGAAGACGCAGCTTGCAAAGGGGACGGATGACCTGGTAGGCAGAACGCAGTAGAGATTCGCTGGATGAACCTACAGCACTGGTCGATGGCCACATCGATCAGTCCAGTCCAGTCAGTAACTCTGTCTGTCTGTCTATTACCCTTTCACGCCTTAACCACTGAACCGATTTTGGTAAAATTTGGTACAGAAATAGATTAGACGTTGGTAAAGGACATTATGTTACCTACCTATTTGTATTTTGTTTCGTGTGTTTTTTGGTTGAAATAAGGGATGACAATTTGTATGGGAGTCCGTCATTATTGAAGATAAAACAACGAACCCTTGTATTTAAGAACTTGATAAAAAATTAATAAACATAATAAGTTAAAGCGTTTTTGAATCATAGTTGACGTGGATTTCTAGCAATAAGTAGTAACAATGTTAACTTCAAATATAGTACTGAACTTTAAAAACAAATGCATGCATGCTGAATATAGCCTCAGTTCCCCATCCCTTATGTTTAAGGGTGCGATATGTATCAAGTTACCACACAACGCGATCCCCAATTTTCCTTGTTCAATTAGTGTCTCTATTCACTTACAAACTACGTATCGTCCTACTTACGGATCCGGCCTTGTTATACCGACTATCTATACAATGTGCATAGCTATTCCTATGTCGAACTCTCGCTATTGGAAGGAAACAAAAAATATGTTTTTGTACGAAAATTATGTTTATAGGCACGAAAAAAGATTTAAAATGAAAAAAGATGAAAAGATCTCAGCTCTGCATATTTTAGGTAGGAACAATTATAATTACTATCTGATTATATTATTAGTACTAAATCAGGAATCTTTTTTAGAAAAAACTTTTTTCCATAAAAATACAACCGACTTCCAAATAAAAAATAAAAAAACTTTTTCATTTTACACTTTTTAGTGGTACCCCACACTTAACAACATCACTGGAAGAAGAAGAGCAAACACGCAATTTCGTTTACTTGGATGATATATTTTGTATTTCCTTCAGCTATTTTGATTTAAAAACCAAACTACTAAACCAATTTTGATTAAATTTCTATGGGGCCAATCGGAACGTATTTCCTATGACATGAAAGATGATTTTTTTAAATCGGTTCATAAATGACGGAGTTATGGGGTAATAAACATAAAAAAATACAACCGAATCGAGAACCTCTACCTTTTTTTGAAGTCGGTCCAAAAGAAATACAAGTAAAAAAAAATGGTCAAGTCCACCACTGACACTACTGAAAACCAGAATCAATAGAGGCGTCGAGGCAATGAGGTTCCACATACCCTGGGATTCTAGGAAACAAAGTGGTAAAATGGTACGTGGTACCTATGAGCGAAAGAAATGGTAAAAATTAACATTTTGATGTTCTGTGTCGCTTTCGCTCACCGTGATAAAATGCCTTAGGACTTGACCACGTTTGCGTTGTGCTAGTCAATTTTCTCACCAAAAAAAGTTACACTCAGAAAAAACAGTGGATTTAGAATAAAACATAATTTCTCTCATTCCGGGACAGTAGGCTAAAAAAGGTCAGTAAAACAATTACCATAGGTAACCAATATTTCCGTTAGCATTACCTACAGTATTTCGACCCAGTTTATTTAGTGCAAAAACCTTAAGAGGCAATTACATTATGTGGCACAGTTATGGCTATTGTTACGATTATACCCCTTATGTTATATTGGTTTGAATACCACTATTGTTTTTGTTTTCCTGTTCGGTATCAGCTTATTAATACACAATTTTTTAATGCGTCTTCGCTACCGCGGCCTGTCATGAAGAAACATTTTTTTTTCGGTAAAAACATGTGAAAAACAATGTCACTCAGTCCTTCTTCTTAGCGTGTCGGTGGCAAATACACGTATCAAATTTTACGCTTGGTCCAATACTCAGCAACGGCAACACCGTTCGCTGACGCAGCCATAAGGTCCTCACATGTACAGGTGACCGGGCATGCGGCGCAAGACAAGAGGTGGGCCATGGACTGCGGAGCGACGCCACACAAACACTAAAGATCGGAGCCATCCGAGAACCTCCACTTGAGGAGGTTATCTTTAGTGCGACCGACCTGGGTGCGGAGTCTACTTAGGGTTTTCCAGGTGGGACACGGCAGCGCATTCCCAGGTGGGAGGTTCTCCGAGGGCCCGATGAAATAATCAGGAGGTTTGAGCTTCTCTCGCCAAGTATAGTGTAGCTCTCTACAAATGAAAGAATCTTCGTAGTCAGATAAGTACTTCCAGAAATTTCCTATTGCAGTTGTATAAATAAACAATTGCATAGTTGTATTGATAAACGTAAACTTTGCATACCAGTGTATAAATTCAAGTTTTTACAACTTAACATGTCTTGCTGGGGAGTCTGTTGCGCCACTTCTTCTTCCCAGCTAAAACACTAGGAAGTGGTGACGGGCGGGCCTTTTGGGGGACTGTCTTTATGTAGAACTTTGACGTTGCTGGCTGAAAAAAAGTACTGGCACTCAACCTAATTTGAATAAATGACTTTTGATTTGATTTGAAATAATGTTATAGTTGGCGAGAACTCAAAATGAATACAACCCCTGAGACGACCCACTGACCCAACATTTTCTTACACTTCAAAAACCGTACTCCTCGCCTCAAAAGTTCACAACCAAATACCAAAGTATTACAGAATACTCACTTATTTCAAAACAAACCACTACTTCCAGTATTCAAATCAAGGAACACAAGTAAACCGAGCTTCTTCGCCAACCGTAACAAAATCTCTACACAAAACAAATTAATTGATGATTTGCTCAGAGAAATGTAATTCACTAAAATCGTTCAGGAACAAAGAGAGTCCCGTTGAATATTTAATACAACGCGATGCGGGCTCTCGCTCCAAATTGAAAGCTTTATAGGCACTATTTTCACTGATAAAGTACTTAATATAGTTAATTAACTGGATACAGTACAATTTGTGGGGGAATAAATAACAAGTAATTGATTGAGGGGATTTAAATTGGAAAAATATTGAGATTACTATAGTGTTGACCGTAACTGCATTATTACTTTAATTGTGGAAATCTGATTGGAAACTTTCCTCTGGCACAAAATTGATTTGAATAAAAAATTTAGATAAAAGTTTTATTTTTACTACATTTTAGTAAGTAATATTTTTGGAATAGTCTCATCGAGCGCTTTAATTTGGTGGGATATCAAAATAAAATGATGAGGAGACGACATCACGATGCCACGAAAAATAACGACTTCACTAACTAAACAGCGACCGCCATCTTGTTTCTTTTTCATAATTTATATATAGCCTATGTCACTTTTTATTGTCTATCGGAACAATACAGTTACAAGGCTCTCGAAAAACCTCTCCTTCATGAGCAGTCGACTAAAAACAAAGACTTCTGACTAAGTTTACCAATGAGGTCTTTCCTCATTAGCTAGAATTTGGAAGACAGCTTAGACAACATGCCATGCGCTTGTACTTCTAAAACTTACACCCACAGGCAGGTTGAGTCAAAAAGTTCAATATTGCATAGAAAACAATGGAATATGCATTGAACTTCGCTGTAGGATAAGCATGTAACAAAGAACAAATATGCGATATTTTTTGACGTGACAACGTCTAATAAATCGATGAAAGCCGGCTGCACGAACAAAAAAGGATGACTCATTGCAACGTTACGCTCATTGTAACGTTACGATCATTTCATCAATGTTGTGTTACGACATTGTTACGTTATACAATCGTCCGTAAACCGACTTTACAGACAACCATTTTTTTTTACTTTTGATATAGTCTGTAATTATGTTACACAAAAAACAGTGCGCAGAACCAACAAACACAACAACACAACGCACCAAATCTCATTGCGAGCACTTACAAAGAACATCAAACAGTCTTTTCACAAGACTATTGCCCTTTTGCTACCAAGCAATAAATAAACGAAAATATTGCTTTAAAATTCACAATACAGCATAATTTTAGATTCAAAATACAGAACAATACGTATTCACTTTTGCAAAATTCGCTTACTTGACAAACGTGGCCTAAGGCTTCGAATTTTATTATGTAGTTAGGCGGGCTGCACACGGCACTGGATGCGGTTTGCAAGCTCAGCTGACGCCGTTTTATGCCGAATAAATTTATAGCCGAAGCGGTTTCGTGTGCATTCGGTTTAATATGTGTTTCAATTTGCTTAGATATAAGATTTAGATGTGTTTGGGAATGGTCTTGTTTGTAAGTTCAATTTAACCAGTTCACAGACCTATGAACAACATGTTGACTTTGCTGATTGTTCAATTTGATGTCTGCTGGGCGGTCAGTGAACCTGTTAAGTAATTGTCGAAGGTGACGACGTGTTTTCAGACTTTTCATTGTCTGAAACTAACTTTCTTTCCGTCTTGATCGCCTAAAATAGGGTATTTGACTAAAAAAATCTAATTAATCCGTCAGATAGATTTCCGAAAAATATTGGAAACGTGTTTTTTCTTTTGTCACGTAAACAAAAAATTTAGTCGATACAGTGCGTTGAAAACTCGTGGGACGTCACTTACCAGTACACTTTTTACTGAAAAGTGACGTTACAAGCCCCCACTCCTTATCTTTGATGCGTTTTATCTTCGTAAATTTGTATTGATTACATGAAATAAAATATACGTATCCAATACTTTTTTGAAATCTATCTGACAGATTTTTTTTTGTTAAATTCCCTATTGTTCCAAAAGACTGTTTCTCCTTGAAGATAATTGTTATCCAGAGGGAAATGAAATTCTGATTCTTGCTACTCGATATAAATATGCAGGCACCCTCCATGTATAATTTAGTTAGCCACTTTTACGACGACCGCGTCCCCAAAAGGAGAGGTCGCCTATTATTTCTGCACGAGTAATTATCACAAGCGAAAGCTAGTTTCAAATTAAGAGAGCGACCCTCAAAACTTCTACCAACTTCCCCAATTCTAATCAAAGAAAAACCAGTACACTAATACAACATTAATTCACAATTCCTTAATGAAAACGCCAAAAGTTGAAAGTAATTTGCATCAAAAAGTACCTTTTGTTGAATTCTCGTAAAGTTTGTAAATTAAAATTAAGATTTAACGTGTTTCGTCGTTCAGAGACTAAGTTTAGAGTTTTTTTTTTATTATTTACGAGTCGCCCACTCGGGCTTGACTGTGGCGGTTATTTCCTGAAATAAATATTTATTAAAACTTCTGTAAATGTTTGCTTTTTAGCGACAAAGCTAGTTGGTTTTCAACTTTGTGTAGCCACGGTAAACATTTTGCTGAAGGTACATTTTTTTTAGGTAAATGCATCATATTCAAAACCAAGTTTTTTAACGTAAATTTAAATAAGTCACTAGTCTACATGGTCCTCATTTAACATATTGTGATTGTTAAGATACTTCGGCATTATTCATTTGTTAAATACCTTAGAATTCTGATTTCAGGAACCGATAACACGATAAGATCGAGGACATGCAAACTGAAAATCGAAAAAGTAATCTAATGATTAAAAATGTTCCGAGAAAAAATGGCGAGACTAAAGAAGATCTTTTAGCAATGGCTATGTGCCTTTTTGAAAACATACAATGTAGCATACAAAAAATCGACATTAAGGACATATATCGAGTACGTGGAAAAGCAGCGGAAAAACAAAACACACCTATTGTCGTGGAAATTGGCTCCACAATTCTGAAGACAGAGACTTTGAAAATGGCCAAGGCCTTCAACATGAAACATCAAAACAAATTAAGTTGTAAACACATGGGATTTAAAAGTCATTAGGACACCCTGGTTTTCATAACGGAACATTTAACAGCTAAAGGCTCCCGCCTCCACTTCCTTGCACGTGACTTAAGTAAAGCTGGAATCTACAAGTTTTGCTGGACTGCCTATGGCAAGGTTTACATTAAGAAAGATGAAAATTCGCCAACTATAATCGTAAGAAGTGAAGAACAGGTACATAAACTTTTGCTAGACAAATGACTATTTTCCCTTAACCTTATAAATCGTCTCCTTCTAACCGGGAAAATGTTATCATTACTTATGTTTCATTGGAAATTATTTCCCACCGAATATTGGTTAAGAATTTATTCAATTCATTATTATGGTTTCCCAGCCGTCATGCTAACCTATTTTGATAAACAACGAAACTGCACTATGCATACACACTTACTATACATATCTATCTATCTTACTTACACACGAAGCTGCAGCACACAAATACATAACACACTTATACTCATCTATGCACACGTTTTACAATCCTATAAAATAAATATACCCACCCAAAAAACACAAACTAAAATCTCAGGTCATAACTACTTACTGTCTAAATACATTGAAATAAATACTTACCTAATCTTCACGGTTTTTCAATTTATATTAAGTATAAATGGATAATACACTACATACTGTCTCCGAGATAGATAGCATTGAAATTGCCCGTACGGTGGAATGCGATTCTACGGAACTCTATAAACATATCTGTGTAAATAAAAGCGATCTCACCATAATATCTCAAAACATACGGAGTATTCACTGTAATTTTGACAACTTTATGATCACATTATCTACCCTTAAATTTGAACCAGATGTTGTAATCCTAACGGAATGTAGATTGCATGCTAATAAAGCGATCCCGCAAATAAACAACTATCACTCGTATATGACGACTCGCCAGTTGAACCAGAATGACGGCGTAGTTGTATATGTTAAGGGCTCTTTAAACCCTAAAGTTGAGGAAATACAGCTAGCTCAAGCATCCTGTTTACGATTGGACATATTGAGTAACATTGTTTATTGTATCTATCGATCTCCCTCTAACTCAAATACCGACAGCTTCATTGACTCCCTCAGCACACAGTTAAACACATTGACATCACAAAAAACATTATAATAGCTGGTGACATAAATATTAACATCAAACACAAAGAGACCGAGTCATCTCAAGAGCACAAAAGTAGACTTAACTACCTAAATATGTTGTCATTTTTCGGTATACTTCCTGGACACACTTTGCCCACTAGGGAACAAAGCTGTCTTGACCATTTCATGCTTAAAATACACAAAAGATTCTCGGCATCTATCGCTATCCTGCACACTACGGTAACTGATCACTATACAACATTTATCTCTCTTACAAAGTTAAAAAATATACAAATCGTAAATAAAACCACCACTACACTAAATTATGAACAAGCTTTGAAAGATTTACAGGAGAGGAATTTATCAAACTTGTTATTTTGTAATGATCCAAATTTATTAATCGATAGTTTTATTTATATGCTAACCAACGTTATAAATGAAAACACTAGTTTAAAGAGTATTCCAAGCAGCCAACGCATCCGAAAACCGTGGATTACCTTGGGCATCCTTCGCTGTATCAAAAACCGAAATAAATTGCAGAAACAAAATCGCAATGACCCCCATAACGAAATATTAAAAATAACTTATACTAGATACAGGAATTACTGTAACAATTTAATAAAAAAATTGAAAAGAAAATATGAAAGAAATTTACTTGCACAATCAGTATCTAACAACAAATTACTCTGGAAAAATATAAAAACTATCACATACTCAAATAAATTGAAAAGTCAAAACATAGAATTATTAAACATAAAAACAACCCCCATAGAGTCAATAAACTACGTTAATGATTATTTTGCTAACATTGGAAAACAACTTGCTCAAAAAATTAATCCTGAATTAAATAATATTAATAACAACGAAACGAATACATTGAGATCACAACTTAATACCTTCGTACTACTAGATACGGACGATACTGAAGTGGAAGGTATTTTGATGAATCTGAAATCTGACAGTGCACCTGGCTGGGATAATGTCTCGACAAAATTCTTGAAATACATAAGAAAGGAAGCTGTTCCCATTATAGTTCACCTTGCCAATCTCTGTTTTCAAAAGGGTGTCTTTCCGGCTCCACTAAAACAGTCCATTATTACCCCAGTTTACAAGGGAGGGGACAGCGGCGATATCAGCAACTATAGGCCTATTTCCGTTTTACCATCGATATCAAAAGTGCTTGAAAAAATTATAAATATCAGATTAACCAATTATTTCAAAAAATTCAATCTTTTATCTAATTCACAGTTTGGCTTTAGACAAGGTGTATGTACTGAAGATGCAGTAACTGGGTTGAGTTCTCTTGTAGCTGAGCACCTTGACAAAGGAAATAGATGCCTGTCTGTTTTCTTAGACCTCAAAAAAGCATTCGACACTGTTTCTGTCCCAATCCTGTTGAACAAGCTGGAAAAAGCCGGAATAAGAGGTACTGCACTCAGTTTACTCAAAGACTACCTCTCCAACAGGAAACAAAAAGTAAAAATAGGACAGTACTCCAGTGACGAGGTAGATGTGTCATTTGGCGTCCCACAGGGTAGTGTTTTAGGGCCTACCCTCTTTCTCCTTTACATTAATGATCTTTGCAATATGGAAATAAAAAATGCTAAAGTATTCTCGTACGCCGATGATACATCTATTGTGTTCTCTGGTTCATCCTGGCACGATGTTAAACTGAGTGCAGAGTCAGGAATGGCTCGGGTAGCTGAATGGCTAAAAAGTAACTTACTTTCCTTAAACACCAATAAAACTAACTACATATGCTTTAGTATCAGTAACCGAACACAACCTATTGACGCGTTAGATTTAAAAGTACACGTATGTGGAGACATGCCTACTATAAGCTGTAACTGCCCATGCATTGAGAAAGTCGCTGAAACTAAATATCTTGGAGTTGTGATAGATCAAGCACTGTCCTGGTACCCTCAACTTGAGCAAATTTCTGGGAGAATAAGGAAACTCAGTTGGATCTTTAAAACCCTCAGACATATTGTTCCAACTAAAATAGTGAGCTGCAAGAACCGTCCCAGAAATCTCCTAAATGAAATATATGTAGCTCTGGCCCAGTCTGTACTATTATATTGTATCCCAATTTGGGGCGGTGCAGCAAAAACATAATTTATAGACGTAGAACGAGCGCAGCGTGCATTAATAAAAATAATGTATTTTAAAAATAAAAGGTTCTCCACTGCAAGCATATACCAAATAAGTGATTTACTCTCCGTAAGGAAACTGTATGTAACCCAAACCATACTAAAAATACATAAAACCCTACCATATAGAGGTAATGATACCAAAAAATCCAAAAGGAGAAAAGATTTAGTTGTGCAAGTTTCTCAAACTAAAACTAGATTCGCATGCAAGCAATTTAACAAACGCTCTACTCAGCTCTATAACAAAATTAACAAACATGTTTATGTATATAATAAAAGTTACCACGACTGTAAAAAAAGCGTAATAGAATGGATAAAACGACTTACCTATGAGGAAACCGAGGCACTCCTGGAATACGTTGAGTAGCCGAAATAAATCACATACCATAACTTAAAACACCACTCACCCACACATCTCATCACGCACACCACACACACCACACACCACACCACACACACCACACCGCACAATGCCACACCACACCACACCACACACACCACACCGCACAATGCCACACCACACCACACCACACATAATACCGCACTACTAACCACACCATACTATACACTACATCACATGCACTAATAAAATTGGGAATAAGTTTTATTTTTTATTTTATTTTTTATGCCAATATTTAAAATTGCAACTTTGCTTTTGTATTTTTGTTTCATTTTTTTTTTTAAGATTAGTTTATATAAGCTAAATACAGAAAAATGTACATTGCATATTTACCCATAAGGTCACAACACTATATTAACTCTAGTTGGTATAAGTGTACGACAATGATGAGAAAGAGCGGAGCCTTCTAATACAGGCATTGTTTGCTTAAAAGGAGGCTCCAAACACATTTAAATGTAATGTAATGTTTTAAGTGTCACAATAAACTATTTTTGTATTTTTGTATTTTTTTTTTTGTTTGATAACCAACAAATGCTGTGATAGGCGCCAGATAAACTTGCAATAAAGTACATTGACCTTTTCCTAATATCCCTTCGTAGATACCCGAACAAAAAGTTATGAACCATTTTCATTACTAGAGAACGTAAAGGATCACGATAGAAATCGATTCGAGACAGCTTTATGTCTTTATTTCTGTTTTAGATGTTAAGAAAGTCAATAAATATGTGTGGGTCAATGACCGTTATTGCACATTTATCTGGTGTCTACCATAGTACGTACCTATACTATTTAGACAGGACCACTCAAATCTGTATGGTGCTTTCCTCAAAAGCCCACCTCACACCTATCTACATGGTTATCATATGGCTTGACCAGACAAGTTTGTTTTGGTGTTTCTCAGGGTAGTCAGATGGGAAACACCGGACCCATCTAGTTAATGTTAACAATAAATTTGACGTGTAAAATTGTTATTATTTAATTAACTCATAAAACCAATATCTTTCCTATAGTCTTTCACGTTTTCAAAGGCAGTTTTGAAGACAAATAACTTACATTACACACTTGCATTGTCAGGCTTCGTGGCGCTATATACGGGCGCATTTCCATTCTAAACCAAATGTATTCGAGTGATCGCATCCGTTACCGGCGGGTTCTGAAGAGGTGCAATGGATTGCAATAGTAAAGTGCACCTAACTGAAACTATGTGACGAGTAGAAATGTGGTTAGAAGCGTCGCGAGCTCAATTCCGGAGGAAACTAGCTAGTTCCAGTGAATTTGCTGATGTAACTAGTGGATCTTAAATCAATAGGTGTTAGAGAACTAAATCGCTTTTCATCTGTGATAAGCGGTTTTTACTTAAAACTACTCAACGGATTTTACAATCAAGCCTAGCCCTTTCCCAAATAAAGTCCTCCTGACCGATTTCGGCCATGGCGGCCACTCTCAACCGAGACTAGCCATCGGCGTGGCACATAATATTATTATAGTGCACGAGTGTGTGCGCAAACACAGGTGCACTCCCTCTTCCATCACTCTCATATTCCGATGGGACGGCAACCCGACACGACTGGAGAGAGATCTGGCGAGGGTCCTAAATATATTTGGGTCGGCTCCAGCTCCCTTTCTTCTTTTCATTTTTTCATTGTTTGTGTTTACGCTGAAACATTTCACTTTGACTCATATGAGCCGGAAGACGTCTACTTCTGGACATAGGCCTCCCCCAAGTGTCGCCACAACAACCGGTCCTATACGTACCCGCGAGGCTCGCCAGGTCATTGGTCCACCTTGTGAAGGCCTTCCAACGCTGCGTCTTCCGGTACCTGGTCGCCACTCCAGTATTTAAAAACATAAGACTTAGAGATAAGACTCTTTGGACATAATTATGCTCTCCATGCCACTCTTATTTCTTAACCGACCTCTGTATTCTTAATTTATCGTATAAAATTCTATTAATAAACGCCTGTGTCCGAGTGTACTCGCCTTCTTGTAATAAAATGGTAATTTATTCGGCCTATAAGTCTCCCGAAGAAAACGTGGTCCTTAACGAGTCGCTTGGAGCCCTTCATTTTTCTACCAATTTAACGTTTCAAATAAATGGACTCTTCACTTATTTGTATGCTCTTTGTTAAGACTCTTGATTTGATTTTGGCAAATTAGTTTGTTAATTTAAAAGTCGAGTTGATTTTTTCTGAAAGTTAATTAAGTTGTTGAAAATGTGAATGTGTTATTAATAATAATAAAAAGGTTGATGCCCTCTGCTATCGCACCGGAAACTAAGTGGAATGTGAGCACTATTTTATTCTTTTATTTTTAAATAAACTTTTCGGGACTTAACCACAAGCCCCAGTGGAACCTCCAATTAAATCTGAGTATAGACCTAAAACATCAGTGAAATTATTCTAGACGAAATGACATTCTATCTTCGATATGGAATGACCCCGAAAGGTTTCAGTAGTACCTGTCAACTCCATACAATTTGGACATTTTGATTTATTATTTTACAGTGCAGTTATCAATAAAACTTCTACAATCGGACGAAAACTCGACAGATTTCCGTTTCCCCTAATAATACACAACTTAATAATCTTCTGACACAAAACAAATCCAAACAAAAGAAGTCGACAAAATACCTAAAACAATTGAGTAAGATCCCCACTGCGAAGGGGGAAGAAATAAAGTGATGAGTAAGGTAAGTCGTGCCGGTGTCGTGTCGGTGCCGTGCCGTGCCGTCGTAACGCTTCCATGCCGCAACCGTGCCGGCTTCAATCTTCCGTGATTTATTCTGATGTGAATTGGACTTGAAAATTCATTTGAAAAGGATGGTTTACATGTGAAGACGATATTTTCTGTGACTGGTGAAGTAGGAAAGTAATGTATGTTTAATTTAATGAAAATAAAAAGTTATTTTTACTGTCAAAGTTAAGAGTTTTGGTATGTGATGATGGTCACCCATCTACGAACCGACCTCGGCAAGAGTTGCTTAACCTTGAAGATCGACTCGTGTGGTTTTTATTGTTCAGCCACGAGTTCCTCTACTATACAGGGGTGTTACCACACCAATCGACCGATGCCATCGATCGACGTTGATCGATTGGTGTGGTATCCTTGGCTGATCGAGGGATACCAGGCGACAAACAATTAAAACCACACCGGCCACACATCAATTGGTATGGGGGAAGTAGAAGCCGTCGATCGAAGTCGACTAATTCATCGATTGGTGTGGTAGCACCCTAATCTAAATGATTATTACTTTTTATCTAGCAAGCAACTGAATAAATTTAAAAACATCTAAAGTCCAAATTGTCAACTCCGAACAAATTAATTCGGCAGACGTACAGTAACGATATTTTATACTTCCTCATATTTCAGTCGACCTTTACAGCAGTATGCAAATTTAATTTTCCTATACGTTTCAGGCGCTCGCTTGCGTTATAAAAAGTCTACGATCAGGTAAATCATAAAAGCACACAGATATACAGGGGGATGTGAAATATAATTTGCTGGGAAGAAACATATTTTGTTTCGGTTAACGAAACTCCCTTTTGACATGCAATAAATTATTCAAATCGCATCTGAGAGGTTCTTATACAATGGTTTATCGGTATGATGGGGATTTGTTTTATGGATTTCGATTTACTTACGGGATTTTCTAAGGCAATGCTCCGATATTCGCCCTTAAAGGATAAAATTGATAGAAAATATATCAATGGTATTACCTTTTTGAAGAAAATGATTATCGTGGTTTTAGGGAAGATAAGCAAAACACTTATTTTCCCGAAAACCACGACTATCACTTGTCGTGTTTTAAGTTCAAACTAAGTGTTGAACACTCACGCTGCGAGTTCTAAAGTTCTGGTAAAGTTCCATAATTTATGGCATGAGGAATTTCTGGTTACCCGCATAACGACTACCTCTTGACCTTACAAGAAACTGGAATCTAGAATGTAATTAGGATAGTAAATATCCTACTAGTCCTGTCCTATCTTATCCCACTTCGTACTGATATTACAAATGTGTGAGTTGATTGAATGGAAGAAAGGATGGATGGAATGTTTATAACTCTTTGAAAGAAAGAAATAAAACTTTTTATTGGCATTATAAAAAACAGAAAAACCTTAAAATTTAACAAAATAAATAATCAAAACCAACAATGCCAAAAGGACCTCAGCTCAGCATAATGCCAGATGCCAACACAAGGTATTTTTTTTTGTTAAGGTTGTGAAATCATCAAATGACTTCCGCTCTGGGTGGAGCGGAAGGGCGTGTCAGACTCTTACTGACTAAAACCCATCCGTGTTCCTTCTAAAGCCCTTTGCGTTCCAGGGCCGCGGTGACTCTTTCGAACAAATTTCGCAACCCTGCCAGGAAGGTACATAAATTTGACAAAACTAAAATATTTTGTAATAAAAACAAATAAAATAAAATGATGCGACTCTTAATTTTAAAAGAAAAATAAGAATTATGTGCTCAAAAAAAAAAGAAATAACAGATATTATTGTATAAATTTTATCTTTCACGCACATCCTACTGAACAAATATTGATGAAACTTTACAGTAGATACTGTAGAATGACTTAAAGGCTATCATATTTATCTAATATTATAAACGCAAAAGTGAGTTTTTTTGTTACATTTTCACCGTTAATCTAGAACCTACGAGTACTTTGATAAATTTTCGTACAGAGGTAGATGGGACCCTGGACAACTGTTAAAAGCAACTTTTTCGATTTACAGGGTGTTCCAGAAGTGCGTGAAAAATAGAAAACCAAAAAAATTGTGAAATTTTCAAAAAGATCTACCACAAAATACGACAAATTACTTTTCAAACTGTCTGCTACAGTTTTGATGATGACATTGACTTTAGTTCAATTACAGATTTGATGTCACCAGCTGCATCAGTCTGCTTGAAAAGTGAAAAAAGAGTATCTTTTTAGGGTTCCGTACCCACAGGGTAAAACGGGATCCTATTACTAAGACTCCGCTGTCCGTCAGTCTGTCTATCTGTCCGTCTATCACCACGCTGTATTTCATGAACCGTGATAGTTAGACAGTTGAAATTTTCATAGATGATGTATTCCTGTTGCCGCTATAACAACAAGTAAAATAAATATTTAAGGGGACTCCCATACAACAAACGTGATATTTTTGCTCGATATTTATAACGGTAACAGATAGACGCATGAAATATTCTCAGAAATATTTAGTTATATGTTCACTTTAAAAATACATAATTAAATTAAAATAAAACAAATATTTAAGGGGGGCTCCCATGTAATGAACGTGATTTTTGTTGATAATGGTACGGAACACTTCGTGCACGAGTCTGACTCGCACTTGGCCGGCTTTTTCATATTTTTTCCATATGACCACGCACTTCAGTATATTAACGCCGCGGCCAAAGCTAGTATTTATTTATTTATATAATAATAATATATCATTTATTTCAGGAAACAAAGACCCATAATATAAATACCTTACCACAATGTAGTCTTTTTAACCCAAAGGTTGACTGGTAGAGAATGCCTTGATGCATTAAGTCCGCCCTTGTACCACTATTGTACATTAAGTTTAAATAAATAAATAAAAATATGAATAAACTATAATAATTAGATGCCGATAGCTAGTCAACTATAAACCACAAAAAATAAAGAACGAAAATATTGACCGCAGTAATAAAATAAAACCTACAAAACCCGCTATATATTTAATAAAAGGCGTTAAGGCCACCCGAGGGATGTTTTAATAAAATTTCCTAAAATTAGGCCTAGAAAGGCTAGACCTTGGTGTTCAGGTGTCTGTACAGACTTAATTTGAGAGAGAACCTTCTACAACAGCCTTTAAGAAAATTGGCCAAAGCTAAGCCAACTGAAACGCGAGCTGTATGCTTTCTACCAGCGAAATTGACTAATATTTAGGCAAAGTGCCGTTATTTTTTGCTAAGGGCGAGTTTGTACTAAATTCAGGTTTTTTTTGTGTTATAAATATAATGTTGAGAAAATTAATACAGGGATTGAGATCTTTACTGGAAACGAAGGTCAATAAATATACATTTTATAGCAGTATGTTAAGTGCGTGACCTTTTTGACTTTTAGAGAGTACTGAACGTCTTTGTGCTTTGTTATTTAAATAATGGAAGAAATTACTTAAATCATATTTCACGCTCAGTAATTCCATTTGTTTCCAGTTTCCATTATCATATAAGCTGGAATTTCGAAACAAGTTTTCCAATCTCACGAAAAATAATTTCGCGAAAATATCTCAGATTCCAAAATACTTGTCTCTCTGCAAAAATAAGTAACTTTAAGATATCAAGAAAGAATTTGTCGATCACAAAGAAAAATATTCACTTTACTTACAAAATGAAGCTATTGAAAAGCGTCTGACTCAATATTTCAGATGTCATTTGGAAAATATTGATCTCAGATAGGGACAGTTATATTTATGATGATTAAGAATAATCTCAATAATAGTCAATGCGTAAATACATTTTCATAAGCCTGATTGACGAAGACAACACATTAAATTTAATAGTCTTCAATAACTTATGAGGATTAAGATTTTAGAATAAATTTCTTGCATTTCAGTATTTATTGCCAACAATTCCACAGAGAATTTGATTTACTGCGTCAATTTAATCTAAATAATAAAAATAAACCGCTTGGAGGATTACTTTCTAAATCAGACATTTTTAATTCATTAAATGGACGATGTTTTTAAGAATATGAATCGACCTATGAGCGAATTTGAATAGCTCTTTAGAATTTTTATATGATAGTAATATTTCTTATGAAATTTTTTTCAAGATGGCTTTAATATATTTTGTTGCAAGCGAAGCTGCTAAAGAAATGTCTTCGTAATAGAATATAATCTGTCAGGAAATTCTCTGTTGTATTTGAATCTTTTATCGTGCAACGTTTACCATGGATGACTATTTAAGATACCGAGATTCCTCCGTGTCTCGCAAAGCACGTTTAACTGCTTATCCCGGCGATCATTTGACTTTCTTCTCTTTAAGTCAAAACCCAGGAAAACTGGCACATGTCTTGACAGGAGTCGTGTTACCCAGTTACTGTGTTGGTCAGATAAGCAGTACTCAGGTACTCAACTACATCCGATTAGACTGGAAGTCGACACCAAATATAGACCATATGTAAAAATGTGAGTACCATGTACCTAAATTTGTTTAGAAAATGAATAAGTTTACCTCTGTTGGTAATATTTTGTTCCTATAAGTAGCATACTCTGGGTGCATCGTCCTCACATTAAATTAATTTTTGGATACCAAATATTGTAAAACCATTATTTGAAAAGAGTAACTAGGTATGGAGTTTCTTGTCCGTTCTTCTCCATAAGAATCTACCTTTCCGAATGGACAGTAGAGTCACTTTATCATCATCATGGCAGCTGAAAGACGTCCACTGCTTGAAATAGGCCTCTACAAAAGGGGGAGAGGGGGGGTGCCATAATCGCCACGCTGGTAGGTGGTGGTAATGGGATGGTGCTATTTTTTTACGTCCCACACCACACAGAACAAAGTAAATAATACTGCAAGACCATTATGTTTATTGGCTCATCCTAGGTTGTGTAATGAATAATGAGGAACTTTTTCTGGTTTTTCAGTCCCGGATAATGTTTTTTTAGCTTTTCCATATCCTCACTTAACATTTCAAAAGCCATTTACATTTGAATAATAAATAACAAATAAATAATAAATAATAAATAATAATAATAAATAATAAATAATAAATAATAAATAATAAATAATAAATAATAAATAATAAATAATAAATAATAAATAATAAATAATAATAAATAATAAATAATAAATAATAAATAATAAATAACAATTCTATGCAAGGATTAACAAAAGGTTAATTATAATTTTAATAATATATTATCATAACTAGGAGCTAGTAACCACAAAACAGTTGTAGAGAAACTCTTCACCATCCACTCATCGCAACTTTTTTAAAGTTGGAAACACGGTTACCAAGGTTGCACTATGATTATATAGATATATGATATATACATATTTCTTTTTTTAACGGGGGGAAATCCTCATGGATGTCCTCCGCCCTGGGGTGGGCGACATCCAACATATATATGATTTTACTGAATAAAACCACCCCGGTGTTCCATCTGCGGCGCGGCTTCTCCATAGCGGCATGCTCTGCCAGCGTATGCAGCGCCGTGTCCTCCCAACAGTAGACGCAGTGGTGACCCCGAGCATCCGGCTCCCTACCTATGCGACACAGGAATCTCCTAAAGCAGCCATGCCCCAGAGGAATGATAGGACCTTTTACCTCAACCTGCCTAGCCTATTGCCGTCCAGGTTGGGGTCGGCTTCCAGTCAAATACATTTGCAGCTGAATGCCAGTATTTTACAAGAAGCAACTGCTTGTCTGTCCCTCAAACCAAGACTGGTGTCAGATTTTCTAGCGGCTGACTCCCCATAACTAGGTACAGTTAAAGATCCTTAAATGACAGCCAGAACCAACGGCTTAACGTGCTTCCCCATGCACGAAGGAGTCTCGATATGTAGCGGATGGTCACCCATCTGCGGACTGACCTCGGCAAGTGTTGCTTAACCTTGAAGAATGACTCGAACAGCGGTTATTTCTTAACTACGAGCTCCTCGGTTCACCTTCTGTATATCCCTTTATTGTCCTTCCCGCTTTTAGGATTACATCAGGGACTACTACATTCATAAATTACGTTGAAGGACATGTGAAATTCGTGAAGCCCGTGTAGGGACTAGTTTTAGAAAGTTACCTTTATTTTGTTTATTTATTTACCTAAAAATACACGCGTTGATATATACTTTTATTGTAATGTTTGTAACTTATCTGACGCGGTGTTTGTTTTATATTAAAACAACCTTAATTTTGAAGTGTGAAGAAGTATGTACACTGATTTACTCGTAAATGAAATATTATGAAATATCCTTCATACATACTAAAGGTGGTTTTACACCGGGGAGGCGAGGCGGGGATGGGATGGGAGAGAACTGAAATCACGCTTACTCTTTTACACCGAAAGATGTCTATCGCTATACCGCGACGTCTAACGGTGGCCAGCCCTGCCTCGTCCCGGCTCGCGATGTCACGCGCCGGCCATCGCTACCTCGCTCCGGCTCGCGTTATTACGCGCCGCCCGGCCAGCCGTGTCTCGCGCGCCTACTATACTGGAGAGTATAGTATGCAGCGATGTCTCGCGATGGTGATGGCGTGCCAGCGCTCGACGGAGGGAGACCGTGTGGGTCCTTGATGGCCAGTGCTAGATTTATATATCCGTTTTACAAAGTAAATAAGTACTCTATTCTTATAGCAATAAAGTTCAATATTGTACCTACTAAGTAATAATTATAAGTATTTCAATTCTCGCCTCGTACATCTTGGCGCATCTAGACCTTTTACACTAAAGATGGGCAGGGCGTGGATACAAATTTGGCCATGCTAATTTCAATTCTCGCCCATCCCATCCACGCCTCGCCTTGCCGGGATAAAACCACATTGAGACTCCTCCGTACTTCGAAAAGGTCCTTTAGCTGTTGGCCCCAGTTGTCATTAACAGTCATCACAGAAAGAATAGATTGAAACCAGAAAATTTGACTCAGTCTAGTGAGGGATATAATGTTACCTAATTACCTACTGGGTTGTGAAAGTAAAATAACTATCCATACGTTACACATTAAATTTAATACTGGTAGTCTGCTACATATGGTAATACTGAAAATTTACCCTTGCACAGTTGGATTCATTAATTGTGGAATATCGTTCGTATTCACTCAATATTTTTTACTTTTTTTCTAGTCTCTACAGTTCCATGACCTGATAAAGACCTTCTCGAAGTATCTTCAGGTTTGGGAGGCCCTACCCTTCCCCGTGCTGTCTCAAATCATCAGCTCGGATGGTACGAGTTCAAGAATTTTTATCACCTTTTTTGGGCCAGCCTCAATGGTGCCAAGTGCCGATAAAAAGAGCATACTAAGCAAATATTTGCTTCATGTACGTTTGTAACGACCACTCAATTAATTTTGCTATCATTTTGTCCCACGTCTTGCCTGTCCCAGTATGTAACCTTTTCCTCAAATAACAAGTATTCACCCATCCACAATAACACATTCTAAATAATTCATACAAACAAGGAACCTCTGTTAAAATTTATAGTAACAACTAAATTACGATTCAGAATCATAATACGATTCTGTTCAAACTTATGCAGATCTGTGTAGGACGGTTTTACACTAGTTTCTCGAAGCACCTGCTACTTCAGATGTATTTGCATAAACATAGCGAAGTGTGTCGCCAGCCTATTGCGAATTCCATTCCGGATTTGTATTTACTTATTATTTGTTGTTGTAGTTTGAATTTATGTTGATCTGGATGTGATGAAAATATTGTTTCGGGTTCGTCTTGAGTTTTTGTGATGGTAAAATAAATAATGTAGTGGAATTTTTGATCCAATAGCTGTCTTACATATACATACCTTGTTAAGGTTTATATTGACGAGTACAACAAGCATCACTATCACTACATACTATAAAACAAAGTCCCCCTGCGGCGCCCTGTTTGTCTGTAAGTATGCGATAAACTCAAAAAGTACCAAACGTATTCCCATCTGGTTTTCACCAATGTACGGAATGATTCATGAGGAAGGTTAAGGTGTATTATCTAATACCTTTAAAGGAGCAATTCCTGTATGTATATATAATCTGAATCTCGGAAACGGCTCCAACAATTTTTATGAAATTATCTTATGCAGGGGGTTTCGGAGGCGATAAATCGATATAGCTAGATTTCATTTTTCGGTCATACAGGTACTCATAATTAATTGTGCTTTTGTGTAAATGTGCTGATGTGGTATACACAAATAAATGTATGGCTCAGCTAAGTGATGGCGCATTTATATATCGTGGCACGCCGTGCAGGCTGGACGTGCTAACATTGAGTATGAGCGTACTTACTGAATTTGGTTGTTTAACTTAAAACCCTAAGCCCTAAACTAGTGATCATTGTGAACACTACATTATATGATAATGTTGGTTGAAGATATTATCAGAAATCAGAAAAAAACATGGCGACTGGCGGAATCTATAGTCTCTGCCACCCGTGCAAAGCCGGGGCTGGTTACTAGTTCTAGCAATTGTTGAGGTTAGTATTGAGTTCGCCTTAGCATTGACAAATTCTCAGAATGCATTATATTCTGAGAACTTGCAATACGAAGGCTAGCAGGTCGTTATCCCGAATTTCTGAGTCCCCTGAGAACAATCACTGCCAAAGGTTCACAATCCGGTGACCCTCTGGCACCGATTGTTCTCGGCTAAACCAAGCCAGAGGCAAGATGGCTTATCAAGATAGTTGGACTTCCAATGAGAGGTAGTATTGTATGATCATAAGAACCATTTTTGCATACACTTTTTAGGCAGGCAAGTGACGGCAGCGGCAATATCTCAACGACATTGTTCCAGAAGAATTTCGTAGCATACTAACTTATTTATTATATTTAAAACTTACTTCTTCATATCCCTTCTCACCGCATCGGGTTTTTGTCTAATTCCTACGCTATTTCTATAATTAAACTCTGGAATATGCTACCCCTTAACATCAAGAAGGCTAAGTATAAATTTGCCTTTAAGAGTAAAATCCGAAAACACTACTTAAAAGCTTGTCATTCTTAGATGTTCTTCGACATGATTATTATGAATTCTCTTAATCGGTATGATTATTTTATAATTGTCATATTTATTAGTTTATTATTTTAGCATATATATGTATTTTATTAATATTATTTATATTATCTGTACATTCTTTCTTAAATCTTATTTTTATTTATTGTACACCTACCACAGTATATTCTCCATAACCCAAAGGTTGACTGGTAGATAATGCTTTGATGCATTAAGTGCGCCCATGTACCACTATTGTACATAAAGTTTAAATAAATAAATAAATTTATCAAAAATCAAATATTATAAAGTCAAAAGTCTCGACACTTATTTCATCAGGCTTAGGTAGCAGTAATTTTAGTACTTCTTTAGACAAAATTTTTCACGAGTCGCGTTCACACTTAGGTACTAAACTTAACTCAATAAGCCTGAAAAGTTCGGCGTTCTCGCCTTATAATATAAACTTCTATCTAACGATGGAGTCGAGTGTTCGAGACATGTGTTATCATTTGACGGGCGACCTCCAGACGACCCGGCTTAGGTCGAAAATTTACATGTTTAGTAGGGGGCGTAAGGAATACGATTGACTCCGATTGTGAAGAGACGAGCTGTAATTTTGGGGATGCTGAAGTTTTGGAATTAATGACGAAAAAGTTAAAGCATTAATTTCTAAAAATAAATAATTATGTACCCGGTAATTTCCTTGGTTACAAATCTATGCTAGCTGTGTTCTTTTCATCATTTTTTTTACGATTTTTCTATGATTCTTCGATTCATAATATTTAGTTGTGTACTCACTGAAATTCCATTTGTATGCGTGACTAGCTGTCGCCCGCGGCTCCGCCCGCGTGATTGTCGTGAATTATACCAAGGGATAATACTCCTGGGATAAAAAGTATCCAATGTGTTATTCCAGACTATAATCTACCTCTGTGCCAAATTTCATCCAGATCTGTGTAGCCGTTCTGACGTGATTGAGTAATAAACATCCAAACATACAAACTTTCGCATTTATGATATTAGTAAGATAAGTAAGAAGTAAGAAGTAGGAAATAAGAAGTAAGAAGTAAGATTAGTAATTTACAAGGATAAATTTGGATAAGTTTTAGGACGTTCGTACAAACACATTATAAAAGTGTACAGACACGAATATGAATTAAATACGAGTGATAGCACTAACGTTCTTACGCTTTACAATGAGTGCACGATTGCTAGCATCAATATACTAAAGAGCCAACTTCAGAACACTTAATTGTTTAATTACACTTTATAACAAGTACCTACTTAATTAATAAATTGGCATTTCCTCTCATTCAATTTAAACTAAGTCTCTCTTATTTAATTTTGAAAGGGGAAACGGAAATGGACAATTTAAAATAACATTTAATCGTATCACTGAATGATATGCACACGAAGTGGGCTGTTTGATTTGTATCTACTAATTGAATTTAATTAAATCGAAACTCGTCCATAAATCGGGTGGACGGGACGGACAATGAATAAATAAATCATGTTTTTCAGAAGGGTCAGTCAGTGTATTGGACCTTCAAGTTATTATTATGGATCGATTCTAGCATGTGCCAGTGACTCTGTCTATGTGAACGTCAAACATTGTCCTAAATGAACCACTAAAATATTATAAAAATATTCTAGGTTTATGCCAAACATCTAAAGTTTCATACATTGAGAGGTTTTTGCGTGATGTTTTTTTATTTTGACATTTAACATAATTATTGTAAAAGGGAATTGCAAATGTTTTACTTTCTAATTAGAAGTTACAAACAAATTAGAAGATTACATTCAGGATAAGAATGCTTGGAAACATGCTGGTCCTGCTCCATAGGACAATCAAGGGTGAAGGTCAAACTGGTTGATTTATGTATTAACTTTATAGATATACTGTTTCTTTTTTTGTGTTTTTATTTTTCTGTTGACTCACACACTGTTGTTTAATTAATGGTTCCAATGTTTGTAAATATGTGAGTACAATTTACCTAAATTTCTTTAGGAAATTAATAAGCTTACCTCTTCTGGTGATACTTTGTTCTTATAAGTAGCATACTCTGGGTGCATCGTCCTCACATAATATTAAATTAATTTTTGTATACCAAATTTTGTAAAATCATTATTTATTTATTTTTTATTTATTAAAACTTTATGCACAAGTAAAATCACTGTACAAAGGCGGACTTAATGCCTTAGGCATTTTCTACCAGTCGACCTTAGGGTGGTGCAGAGACAACATGGCAGGTGCAATTTAAAAAAAAATAACTAAAAATAGAGAGAAGTAAAATAAAATAAAATTATAAATACATAGATACATACATATACTTAAACAAAGTTATTAAGAAAAAACGAATCCAACGAATTAGTGTGATGATTCTACCAACTTCTTTCGAATGTGCTCACGTGCCTTCACCTTAAAGGACAACCAACTTGTTGCCGTCCTGATGTTCAGAGGGAGCGCATTCCAAAGGAAAATTGCTTGAACAATGAAAGAGGAGCGGATAAACCCAGAGCGGTGAGAGGGACATCGTAGAAGGCGATTATTGGTAGAGCGAAGATTTTTACTGTGGGCAGAACAAATGAATTGAATTTGTGAAGTTACATAAGAGGGAGACGAAGGATTATTAAGAAAAGAAAACAGACTAGTTAAGGCCCTCAGCGCTCTCCGCTGACGAATGGGTAACCATTTTAATAGTGAGCGATGCGCGGATACATGATCATACTTACGGAGATTGAAGACAAATCGAATGCAGTTATTTAGAAGGCGGTCAAGTTTATTGAGGAGATCTGCATTCAGGTCGTAGTAGCACTCGTCACCATAGTCAATCATGGGGAAAATTAGGGACTGTACTAGCATTGCCTTTATGTGAGCTGGGAGAAGATTTTTCAGCCGATACAGAGACCGCAACGTTCCGGTAACTTTCCGACTGACACTCGTGACCTGCTTTCGCCAGTCAAGACAGGTGTCGACATGCAGACCAAGATCCTTAATCTCGGAACCAAACGGAATGACTATGTTGTCAAAGATTAAGGGTGGTACAGGTAAGCCATTTAGCTTTCTCAAGCTATGGGAACTGCCAACTATGATAGCCTGACATTTTGAAGGGTTAACTGCCACCCCGAATCGGTCTGACCAGCTTTTAACTAACCTCAATTCCCGGTTGAGCTCCTCGATCGCATCCGATAATTTGTCAACACCTGCCTGACAATAGAGCTGTAGATCGTCAGCGTAGAGATGATACGCACACCGAAGCTCAGTGGTTATTAGATCAATAAAGATGGAAAACAAAAGAGGAGATAAAATACCGCCTTGAGGGACGCCAGCTGCAAGTTCACACCACCCGGACGAAGAGTCTCCAGCACGAACTGACTGCTGACGTCCCCGAAGATAAGAGGAAAACCATTCAAGCACTTCGGGAGAGACCATAAGATATGACAGGATAGACAAAAGGACGTCGTGACTGACGGTATTAAACGCGTTGGAGAAGTCGATCAACACTAAAGTAGTAACTTTAGTGTCTTCCATTCCCCGCCTTATATCGTCAGTCACTTTAAGGAGAACTGTCACAGTACTATGCCCGGGCCTGAAACCGGATTGAAACGGGCTGATGAGGGAGTTGTGGTAAATGTTATTATTTGAAAAGAGTAAGCATGGAGTTTCTTGTCCGTTCTTCTCCATAAGAATCTACCTTTCCGAATGGACAGTAGAGTCACTTTATTAATGTAACATTATTATTTTACTGAACTGTAAACGATGACGTTCAAAAGTGCCGTTTAATGGCCTAATTGAAATAAACGTTTTGACTTTGACTTTAATTAATTTATTTGGTTACTGTTATAATAATGTTTCATATTGTAATTCTTTTAATATTTAATTTTATAATTTAGTCTAAAATTTCGATACGATGTAAAAAGTTGTTACTGAAATAAACTAAATGAAATGATGCAGTAACGAGCATCAAAATTAAAAGCTTATAAATATAGATGAGAAAGTGAGGATTTAAATTTTCGTTGATGCCAATATTGTTTAATGAAAATTCATCATTAGTTGCAGCACATTAGTAAATAGTAAAAGTAACCGGGGTCGGTCAAGTATATGACCGTTCATAAATTATTTGGAGCTACATAATACCTGTCTAGAATTTTATTACAGGTTTCACAATATTCTTTTAAATATTTTTCAACGTGTGAAGCGCGTTTTGTGTTACTAAATATTCCACTTTACAAAATAAATTCATCATTTTATGTAGGACGTTAAAAATAAAAATTACGACAGCTCTTCATGAGATACGAGTATGTTGGCCGAAATGAAATAATGTTTTTATGAGAAATATTAAAAATAATATCCAGATAATTTAATTCCATAACACATTTAATTAAGATCCTTTGCTGAACATTAACCGTATAAAAACTAAGATAAGTTGGCGAAACGGGGTTTTATGCACCCGTTGAATACGTCATATGATTCTGAACATAAGCCATACGGTGAAGTGCGCCAAGTGGCCATACACCTGCACTTTATGGGAACTTAGACGAAGACACTACGTACGGGCCCAAACAATCTCAAATGTTAACCATCGACTCGAAGTTCATTGCACTATAAATTAACATACTAGCATGCTACTTTTTAGGGTTCCGTACCCAAAGAGTAAAACGGGACCCTAACTAAGAGTACGCTGTCCGTCTGTCTGTCCGTTTGTCACCAGCCTGTCTCATGAACTGTAATAGTTAGACAGTTGAAATTTTCCACAGATGATGTATTATTGTTGCCACTATAACAAAAAATACTAAAAAACAAAATATTTAAGGGGGTTCCCATACAACAGACATGACTTTTTTGGCATTTTTATAGATAATGGTACGGAACCCTTCGTGGCCGGTTTTTCTACACTTGATAAAGCTACAGAATAAAAGACAAGAAATGTTTAATACAGAAACCTCTTGAGAATCAACTGTTACCACTTTTAAAACGTCTGCAAAGTACGGGGACTTTTACAATTTTATAATAATATCCAGTACACTAGGAGGTACCATTCTGTTCACGTGCGAAGTATAAAAATTGACAAAGTTGGTCAAGCTGCTTGGGTCGTTCCACGGTACGAATACTAAGTACCTATGAAACTACCAGTAGTTGTAGGTTTTGAAATTCAACGACCAAACCAACCACTTTGAAGTTCTACCTTGAAAAATATTTTTCATTCCTTCATATTATGAATTATGTCATTCAGGATTTTCAGGAAGAGATGGGAATCTTCTCTACTAATTTAAAATGGTAGTAAAAGAAATAATGTAACAACGTCAGCTATTTCTATCGTTCTTTTAATCAAATTAAATTTTGGGGTTCCTTTTTCGCGTTGTTGGATCTTTTGAAGGTATTCAACGGTTCGAGGAATGAAGGAGGACCTACCTATTTCAGATATCTTGTAAGAGATTTATCAAGTTCAGTTCAAATTCAAATATCCATTGCTTAACTCAGTACCTACATTGAATGCGCAGCTCATGTGTTCTACCAATTTAGGCGTGCAAAATTATACCTACAGTTAAATAATTTGAAAATAACGAGTAAGCAATGTCAGAGATTAATACTGCCAACACATAATTTATAAAATTATAGCAAAAATAAATTGTTATTAACAACATTGTATTAACTAGTTTTTTTTGCCGCGGTTTCGTTTCGCCTCGGCATTTCCCCGCGAAACCGTGCATTTTTTCTGAACTAAAAGTAGTTAATGATCACTCAACGATGTAGCTTCCTATCAGTGAAATAATATTCGTAATAGGACATGAAAATTGGTTGATATAATATAATTTAGTGCACACCAAAATTGTTGCGGTTCATAACTTTCTCAACTGTCATCCTTAATTTTTTTTTTCATTTTATTTTTTAATAATAATACATTGCCCCACATAAGAATTTCTCCTGTATCCTGGGTGCGTTTACAAACATATTAACTCACAAACACACACAGCCAGACCCGGAACAACTATCTGTAAGCCATACAAATATTTGTTCCGTGCGGTAATAAAACCCGCGACACGCAGCGCAACAGCCAATCGCTCAATCACTGCGTCCACCGTCTCGTCAATGTAATATTAGTAAAATAGTAGGATACATTTAGACTGTTCAAAACAAGTACTCCACACAAAAAAAAATACCAGTTTATTTTAGATTCAACGAAGCAATCTATTTGATTTATACAAGAAAAATAACTCAGCTATTTGGCCTCAGTCTGTCTTCACGTACAACGTACATAATACAGCTAATCCAGTAAATTGCTGAAGGGATTCGCCAGTTATCTCCAAGACTATTTCTCTGGGGATATTAAATAAATGTACTAAATTCGCGGATTAAAAAACAAAGCTACGAGAGTGTCTTGATTTTTTATGAGATCCTTTATGTTTGATTTTTTTTGTTTTGGAATTTGGACTGCTTTAATATTTTGCTAATAGAGCCTTGTGGGAAAAAATGTTTAAATAAGAACTGGGTGGTTAATTCGTTTAAGGAAAAATGTTTCAGGAAAACAGACTACTGTTGAGAATAAACTCACTTTTTAACCGACTTCCAAAAGGAGGAGGTTCTCAATTCGACTGTTGTTATTCGATCATCTTAAAACCAATAAAATCTAGTGAAGTGACATATTTTAAGGTTTATGTCAATCCCAAGGCAAAGTAGATATTTAACTATGAGCTGTGGTCTGGACTTGGATTGAACGATGAAGGCATACAAAGTAACTCATTATCGGGAAATAGCGTCACCACTCATCACGGAAATAATTTCAATTTAACTGTGGGGTAGCACCACTAAAAAGTGAAAAAAAAAATCTTTTTTAGACAAAAATAAAAACGACTTTGTCCTTTTTGACACCGACTGCCTAAATTAAAGTTATTCTATATTTTGTAGTGTTCTTAATTAGGTAGTCGGTTTTATTTTTTTCGAAAAAAGTTTGTTTTTTGTTAATTATGGTTTAACCGTTAGAATGTCCGTTATACCCTGTGCTCTAAAGCGGGTCGCAAATGTTGATAAGTGTCAATATTCAAGTCAAAATTTTTGAGATAATGACCTTGAACTGGCTGTCCATTGTAAGTCCATAGTATACAGTCTTCCTATCTCAGTGATCAACGGTATGCCGTACGACATATCAAAAGAAAAGGCTCATTGACCATTACACCCTAATCTCCGAAACCACTGAGCCTAAGGCGATTGGCACACTGCAACGCACTACGCAGCGGAGTGCGTGGCGGACGAAGAAAAAAACTGCGCGTGAATGCGTTTTCTGTGTGTTGCACTACGCGTGTTTTCAATACAAATAGAGATACTTTCAAGCAACGTAAGAACACGCACTCCCGCATCCCGCTGCGTGGTGCATTGCAGTGTGCTAATCGCCTAAATCTAATGGAGGCAATCTCTAGAACGGACATTATAAAAATTAAAAAAAAAGCTACACTATCGCTGCTTTTTATCCAGAATAACTGTATTGTACGGTAGTAGGCATAAAATTAAATGTTAATTTAGTATCCATCATCTCTGATCTATTTGGTCTTTGGTACTAGTACAAACTGATTTTATTTTCGGTGTACAGTTCATCGTGGCTCGGTCGGTAGGTGGTTCATTTGGAGAATTATGCCATTTGTTTGGTTTCATTTTTAATTTAAATGACTGCAAGTTAATTTTAATTATTTGGAACTCTCATGAACATTAAAGTTGGTATAATTAAGTTCGGTGTGATTTTACCGGAACGGTGCAACAGTGTTATTAATTAAAATAATCGTGAAATTATTTTTTTTCGTAGGGTTATCAATGCTTATTTAATAATAACAGCACGTTTTGGGCTTCGAAGTTCAGCTACGTTTGCCGAGGTCGGTACTCGAATGGGTTAACATTCATTGGATACTGAGTTTCCTCCGTGCCCCGGAAAGCAAGTTAATCTATTGGTCCCAGCTATCATTTGAACAAAATTGATAGTCGTTATGGATAGTCAGACGCTTGAAAATCTGACACCAGTCTTACCCAGATATTGGGTTGTGGAGGTCAGATAAGTCCATGTAAAGTACTAGTATCCAACTGCATCCGGTTAGATTGGAAGCCAACTCCAACGTGGTTGAAAAAAGACCAGGCAAATTAATTGATTCAGTGAAACTGCACGAAACTGTAAATTTTATTTCCGGGTATAATTATTTATTCAGTAAACCATTATCACGCCTCATAGAACTTTCATTGTAAATACTGTTAGCTAACAAAATAAATATATTTATGCAAACTGTAATGTTGGTAATAAGCGCCCAAACATTTGAGCAAACATTTGCTTTAGCTAATTACATTTGTCACACTCGAGTGAGTCAATGAGTTTGGTCGTGTGTAACCCTCGTAGGTACCTATGTACCCCATGTAGGTACTGGTGTATGTACTTAATGGAGTCATAATAGTTCGGTTTACAGTTTCAGCTAATGATACTTTGGCTTTAGAACTTACTCTGGGATCTATAAAACGTGTAACACAATAAACGCAATACCTCAAAGAGGGTAATTGTGCTCATCCTTATGGACAACTTTTACCATTGGACCATATAATTGTTCAGTACAGCAAAAGCTGCTGTTCAGTACATTTTGTCGAGTTTTACGGACATAAATGTATGGGGCAATCGATCCTTTTATTTCCGATTTCAGTGTCGGTCCCATAGTAAAAGATGTTCATAATGATGAGCACCACGACTCGTTTTCAAGTATTGCGTTTATTCTGTTATACGTTGTTTAAATGCGACGAACGAATAATATAAATACGGCGATTTTTTTTTCGAAATTGACCATGTGAAAAGTTGAATAAAAAAAACAGGGAATTCCGTAGGGATGTATTTTAGGTTGGTAGATATTTGAAATCCTAAAGCTAAGGCAAAGAAAGACAGTATTTTTTTGCCTTAACCTTTGAACGCTATTGTCACGTAAACATGACAAGCAAGCGCGTACCCTGTACGCCGAACGTCACAAATATGTGACAAAAAGTACGGCGAATTTGTGGCTTGCCGTCGGGGGTACGCCGATGCGTTTAAGCTGTGGCGTTCAAAAGGTTAAATATGCACTTGAGCAGTACGGGTTATACATATCCAACCAATGAATACAGTGTGTAGTATTTTCATGCCTGTACTGTCAAGTATCAGGCTGTCCAAGAAAATATTTGAAATTCACATTTTGTTGCTTTAAACGTCGACTTTAACGGTTGTGTTGCGGAAAGGCTAAATGAAGAACAATTTATGTTGCTAACTTGAAACTATAACTTTCATTCCATGTTGTTGTGTGTACAGCGTCAAGCCTAGCCAAGTTTGTCTTAAGTTGAAAACTTTACTACGCGCACAGTAACGTAAATATTGACACCGTAGTGGGAACATGTTAATTTTCTTCCCGTATCAATTTCCCTAGCTTTTCCTCACTATGTTGGGATCACGAGCAGATGTAGTAGGTCAGTAGCGGAATACCAATATTTTTAACCGACTTCAAAAAGGGAGGAGGTTCTCAATTCGGTTGTATTTTTTTCATAACTTCGTAATTTATGAACCGATTTGAAAAAATCTACTTTCCGATTGGCCTCATAGAAATTTCATCAAAATCCAAATAGCTGGAAAAAATATGTACCTAATCCAAGTGAACGGAATTGTGTATTTAGCTTTCCTGTGACTTGACTTTACGGTGGTGTCGTTAGATTTGGGGTACCCTTAAAAATGAAACATAAAAATCTTTTCGACCAAAATACAGCCGACTTCCAAATAACAAAAAAACTACAAAGTATAACATAACATTTATTTCGGAAATCAATGTGTCGAAGAAACAACCAAAGACACCGACTTCCGAAATTAAAGTTATTTTATACTTTGTTGTGTTTTTGTTATTTGGAAGTCGGTTGTATTTTTCTGTCAAAAAGTTTTTACACGGAGCGATCTGACCTCCACAACGCAGCTTAAATGGCTAACACGATATCACTTGTCAAAACTGGTGTCAGATTTACTGGCTTGTGACTGCCCGTTACGACAGTCAAAGATTTACATCCGACAGAAAAGATTAATACATTGACGTGATTTTTAAAAAACAGAAGTGTCTAGGTATGTACCCTCTATGTTCATATGAATGGTCACCCATCTCCGCACTGACCTCGGCAAGAGTTGCTTATAACTTTGAATATTGATGCAACCCTGCGGATTTTATGACTTAGCCTCGAGCTCTGCGAGTTTAAAACTTACTACATACTCAACGACATCAATATTGACATGGTAGCGTCAAGATGTATATTTTCTGCCCGTACGCCAAACATTTTTGCTGTCTGTACAACATGACGTGCGATGACGTAACGATGCGGAGACGACGACGCGTCACGTCAAGTTGACACCTATGATTGAGTGGGAACGTGTGCTATCGCTGCGATATCTAGCGATTGACGGTCGGATGCAGACATTCATTGTAGGATACGACAATTCAATGTCCGTCAGATTATTTTAATTTATGGAGTGAAATCTGAAACAATCTAACCCAAATTATACTTATAATCTATTAGTTTTTGGCTAAGATTTTTGCAAAAATAGTCTGCTATAAATAAAGAAATATATAGGAATCTATTTCGTCACAAAACTTCATCAAAATCGGTTCAGCGATTTAAGCGTGATGGCGTAACAAACAAACAAACTCACTTTCGCATTTTTAATAATGGCGTGGACTGGTCGCTAGTATCAGAGATAAGAATCAAGACTTCCAAAATTTATCTCTTATGTGAAATATATAAGGTGTTAAAAAAATTACTGCAAGAAATTTAAGGGGTAAAAACATCGACTGCTCCATAACTCGACAAAATGACCTTAACAGCAGATTTTGTTTTGGCGATTTCGTCATTGGTCCCACAGTAAAAGTTGTTCATAATGATGAGTACAATAACCTCTTAAATTTCTTGCAGTTATATTTTAAACGTCTTATATAGGTACTTCTGTAAGAGAATCATCAAACATTCAAAAACATCATTAGCGTTTTCAAAGGCACTAATCAAAATGTTTTCTAAAAGAAATTTCATTCATAAAAAACTGGGTCATCTTCCCAATCCACCACAAACGCTCAATCTATTCATTTTCCTGCAAAAATATACTTCCTATCTATCTAAATTAAAGCCCCATTCACGGCGCCTTAGGCCTAAAAAAGTTAGTGCGAACTCAAATTATTCTTCAAAAGGGCTAAGTGATAAGAGTCCCTTTTTAAATTAACTGAACAGCGAAATAATTTGGTCGTCTCGTTTTTTTCGAGTTTTTTTTTATTCTCCATAATTTAAGTCGTAAATCAGAAGCGAGGTAACTAAGAGAAATTCTTAATTACAAAGCTTAAAAAGGCACTTTGGGTGGCATCGCGAAATTTAATTTTTGTTGGTGCGATGTTATGTGTTTTTAAGCTGAATAGATGTGTTAGGTGAAGAAGGGAATGCTGTCAGAGCGGCATTTTTATTGAGGATCAAAATGCCGTTTCTCTAACTTTATTTTGCACTATTAATTAAAACTATTAGTTCCAAACGAATCATTTTGAAACCATAGCCTTTTTATTAGTTTTTCTTGGAAAATATTTTTAAAGACCTATTTTCTGTTTTTTTTTTCTAATTTTAGGCCTAGTAGTTTCGGAGGTAAGGAGGGGAAATAGGGATTCATTTTTATATACTCGTATATATGTCACCGGAAAATTGCAGACGCTGTAAGATTGTAATAAATCTTGACTAGATTATAATTTCTCCATATATTATGAAAAAATCCCAACCAAATTAAATAGTTTCCAATATATCGGTGTCTTATTTAGAAAAATAGTTTAAAATTTCACGCGATATTTTACAATCTTGCTTGCTAAAATCTTCGGTGACACATATACATATATATATATATAGAAGATTACAGTTTTCTAGACATAGCAGTTTTGGCTGTGCGTTGTTAGAGTGAGTCAAGGAAAACGATTTTATAACTACCTCAGTATTAGTACAGATTATGAAACCAATCCACAAACACATACAAAGAAATCTTTCTTTAATTTTTCTTTGTGAAATCAACCGTTAAATCCAATAAATGTAACGTTTCTTTCTTGCCTTTCTTGCAAAAGCGAGTGAAAACCGTTGAATCCGAGCGATCTTATTGTGTCTGAGCGTCAATCGAATCAGACTTCAATCTCCTACCTCCATCGAGTTAGTGCCTAAGATGATGGCCCAACAAGTGGTCGGGTATTTTTATATATATGTAGGTTCCATCTGCCTGTACAGGATGTTTCTGGAACTTTCAGAAACTTTAAACATGAAGTGTTTAAGCTAAGTATGAAACAATGAGAACAAAACTCAAAGACGTAGACTAAGTTTGATTCTTGACTACAAGAGAACTTAAAATAAATCTACCTTTTCCCATTAATGTTAAAGTCGGCTTACGGTCTAAAGCAGCTAAATACCAGTACTTTGCATGAAACAACTGCCTAAATGACCTCCTTACTCAGTAATTGGGTAACGTGATACCCTTTAAAAGATCTGGTTTCAGATTTTCTGACTACCCGTTACGTATGTCAAACAACCAAAAATAACAGCTGGGACCAAACGGCTTAACGTGATTTCCGAAACACAGATGAGTCTTGGTATGTAATGAATCCCATCCACAGACCAACCTTTAAAAGCGTTAACCTTGAAAATTTACTCATGCGGCTGTAAAAACTTAACCACGGGCACCTCGCGAGCTAAAACGTAACTTAACACCGTTAAATCACTTTAAACCTCACCTACCCATGAGAGCTACATCTACTAGACGTGATAGACTCATCATCATGGACATAGGCCTCCCCAAGTGTCACCACAACAACTGGTCCTGTGCGTCTCGCATCCATCGGCTACCCTTGACCCTCACCAGGTCATTGGTCCACCTTGTGGGAGACCTTCCAACGCTGCGTCTTCTGGTACGCGGTCGCCATTCCAGAACTTTTCAGCCCCATCAACCATCTGTTCTGCAAGCAATGTGCGCTGCCTACTGCCACTTCAGTTTGGAGATCCTTCGGGCTACGTGATATACTAAATAACCCGATCTAAGTAGGATTCATAATAGTATAATACACAATTTTGGTAATTATGCCAAGTTTAACTAAAATTCATTCAGTTTTGGATGTGACAATGTAACAGATACACAAAGTAACTTTCGCTTTTGTTATATTAGTAGAAATGTATAGGATACATTTAAAAAAGACACAATCAGTGATGTGGTGCGGGGCACCAATGAAGCAGTCAATGAAAATATATAGCAAGTAATAACCTGTTTCATTTTTAATTCTAAAAACTAGCGTCATCATTATCATCATCATCATCTCAACCGAATCTAGTCCACTGCGGGACAAAGACCTGCCGTCAGTGTCCCTACAGCGACCGGTCCTGTGCATCTCACATCCTGCGGATTCCCTAGGCCTTCACCAGGTCAACGGTCTATCTTGTAGGAGGCCTTCCATTACTTCGTCTACCGGTATTCGTTCGCCACAAAACCAGTCTAGGTAATAAAACATTAAAGCTGTACGCATTTCGTAGGCGTAGCTAAGTGATAAGCTACGGCGTAGCATTATGCTACGCCGCGTAGCCTTTACGCCTACGAAACATTTTAAGAAGCTTTGTTTGCTCGACAACTACAAGCCTATTCTTGCTGACATAATCTTTTAAATCGTTTACAAACCACAATTAATCATTGTCCTAAATCCATTCAGATGTCCCTGAAACATCCTGTATTTAAGAGTAATATTTGGAATCAAGCTAGCATGAATAATCGGATTTCTGATTCGGTTCCCAAGAGATATTTTGATACTTGAGGCCGACCTAGATTTTCTTATTTAGAATAGATATTAGGCTTGTCTTGGTAAACAAATTATTTTGTGAGAAAACAGCCTTTGGATTCGAAATGCTTTTGCCTTGAAAAATGTACTACAGATAAAGTAGAACATAACTTATTCTTCATTATCATTTACGTTGAGTTATGCATACTAATTTATTTAAATGCGAAATTATCTCTGTCGATCGGTCTGTGTTTGTTATCTCTTCACGTCTAAACTGCTGAACGGATTTGTATGAAACTTGGCATACGCGTCTACCATGTCCTGAAATAGCATTATATATATAGCATATGAAATAGCATAGCATGCATCCCAGCAATATTCAGGGGATGTGTATCGGACGTTATGTATGCGTAGGACGACATAGGATGCATTTCTTGAAATATTTTTTAATTTTTTCAACACATTTGCTCAAAAAATGCATTTACGACCCCTGTAAACATTGTTCGAAAGTTAAAAATTACGCACTAAACATTAAAATAGGTACTCTCAAACGGTTTTTTTTTTTTTACCTTGGCCTATTGTGTCCCACTGCTGGGCAAAGGCCTCCCCCATATCCTTCCTTGATGGACGGCGTCGCCGAGGCCGGCCCAGAAAGCGGTGTTGAGATAACTTGGATGCACACCGCGAAGGCTGGTTCGAGGTGGCACAAGAAAAGAATGTCTGGTTGTATTAATTACTTTAAAAAAATATATCTCACCTCCTTGGAAGCGCTTTTGCTCAGTAGGTTTGTGTGAAAAATGTAGTTCTAATTTTCACCACGCGCACGTGGCGCCATTTGCGAATTCGCGCTATTTTCATTTAAGGAATTTCAAAGATTGTTGCGACTTTCTGACTGATATCTAAAAATCAAGTTTATTTAAATACCTATAATGAACTGTTTTCTCGCAAATGTGTTGAAAACGTTATATGGCACACGTGCGGAAATTGGTTTATGCAAACTCGTGATTATCGTCTACCCGTTTGTAAAAACCAACTTACCGCACTAGTATCATAAATAACTATTACAAGTCTAAGCTGCTATCTTGCTTTAGCTATTTATTTATTACATAGATGTTCTTTAATCACATGAATACTGAGAACTTCGACCCCTTCACTTTCACAGATCTCTCCTAATTAATGTTACTAAGAAAATTTATCTTAGTTTCGTAATTAGGTTTACAATTTTCATATCGTTCACTTAAGCCGTACTACAATTTATATACATTAAAGCCATATGTAAATAAATGTAAATTCATCAAAGGGGGATTTTAAGATGAAAATCTAACAATATATTAAATTATTTTGTGGGCACACTAGGCTGGCTGATAAGATTAAACTGACAGCTTGATATTGGGGTCGTTGAGGCTAAATATCGTGTTTGGACTTACAAAGGATTTTGGCATTGTCAGGTTAAATCTTACGCTTCATCTTATCAATAATTTAGAATATTTTAAGTAAGTTTCAACTAGTCTTATTTAATATACTTAACTATGCGTCATGTCTGTCAAAAGTAAAAAAAAACACGTTGTCACTATGTTATTTGGTAAAGCAGAAAATTATAAAAAAAACCTTGAAATATTGTTGGCAGAACAGGGCCCGATCATCGCCACATGTTTTTAAAAAAAATATTATTATTATAGATAACTCGTGTGTGACTACAATCTCTCTGTGGAAAGCGATGATGTTGTCGACAAATAAGCACACTTGCCTGGCAACCCATTATTTCTAGGCAAGCATTGACTTATGTACTTCCAGGTTGTAGCTATCAGGAAACACAGACTCTGGCAGGAAATTCCACTCCTTATTTATTTATTTATTTTAGGAAAACTGACAGCTAATACATACATTAAAAAGTAACAATAGTAAAAAAATGGCCATTTACAAGTTTTCACTCATATATATTGTGACTAATTAAAATAATCTCACGAATATTAGACAATGTACCATCTGTAACCATACCTATGTTCAACAAAATAAATGATTGATTGAAAACAGCTTAGGACTAACGCAAATACGCTCAAACCAAGCTCAAAAACATAAAATAACAACTAAGCACAAAACAGTGTTAGCTTAGCTGTACGCATAATGAAATGATTCCCAAAACGTTCTGTACGTACGGGTGGGATGTCCACCATGTACGGGTGGCGCATTGCCGCCGTACGATTTTGTAGTCCGATAATGGAACGAGCTTGGGCATCTACAGCATTAGCAGTGGCTTTGAATAAGTTTTTATTTATTTAAACTTAATGTACAATAATGGTACATGGGCGGACTAAATGCAACAAGGCATTCTTTACCAGTCAGTAAGTTTTGTTTATGATGGAGATGCTCTTGACTCTAAAATCTTATTTTTGTTATCAAAACATTAGTTAAATAGAAAGCTAAAGAAAAAATATAAGACCAGTATTTAGCAGGGCTGACTGCCTTTTTTATGGATGGGAAATCGTCAAATGACTTCTTCCGCTCTGGGTGGAGCGGAAGGGCGTGTCAGACTCTTACTGACTAAAATCCATCCGTGTTCCTTCTAAAGCCCTTTGCGTTCCATAGCCGCGGTGACTCTTACAGACAAATTCCGCAACCCTGGCAGGGATAACTGCCTAGCATGCGCCAGACGTTTCTACGTTTAAATATCGCCAGTCCGCCACTCGTGAAGGCCATTTTAATTTTCCGAGCGTAAAAGGTGTTTTACTGTTGAAATAAATTAAAAAAGCAAAGGTAAACGAAATAATGACCAACATAAATCAAGTACGCAATACCCAGAACATATAAATACACAAACTTTTAATACTTCCTTCATATATAAGCTTATAGCGTTACATTTTTTGCGGCTTCAGCAAATATATCAGCAAGTCATGTATTATTCTGAAACAATTTACTGTTGCGGATCATGTTTATGAAAACCAAGTTTTTTATGGCACCACCACCGTAAATGATGTAAGGTTGTGCGGTTGTTGTTTGAATTTGCTGGTGTGTTTATTGACTTGGGATCTGACAAGGTTTGTTTGCTGTCAGAGACCACAACTGCAGAACCACAACAAAACATTGTAAAACAAAAATGATTTAAAAGAGTGTCCGTGGAGTTTCTTGCACGTTCTTCTCCAAAGAGATCTACGCTCTGGAACGTGTAAATAGCTTCATCTTTCTTTTGACTGACCAACCTTGACAATTCAAAAGTGCCTGTAAATCGTTTAATTGAAATAAATAATTTGAGTTTGAGTTTGAAACTAAAGGGTCATATTCATTGGTCGACAACTCGGTCGATATACAGCATGCAGTGACTTCTCGCAGGCGACGAAATGACTAATAAAATTCATCGATGGGTATAAACAAGTAGAGACACATCTCTGACTAAATGCGGGTTCGAAAGCGCATTCAAAAATCTCTCGCAACCCGGAACTCCTAACCGACATGGAGCTGAATACCAGTATTTTACATTTTTACTAATTAGTTTACATGTTACCCACAGGTATATACATTTTCTGAACTCTGAAAACCAGTAAGAAATGACATCCGGGATCAACAGCTTTATGTGCTTTGCAAAGCTTGGCGGAATCTCGGTACGTAATGAAAAGTCACCCATCCACGGTCCACCTCGGCAAGCGCTGCTTAACATCATGTTCTATAAAACACTGGCTGGCACCCACGGCTCCGCCCGCGTGAATGTCGAAAGTTATCCCAAGGGAACATACTCTTGGGATAATAAGTTAAAACACTATGTGTTATTCCAGACTATAATCTACCTATGTGACAAATTTCATTCAGATCCGTTCAGTCGTTCTGACGCGATTGAGTAGCAAACATCCATCGATCCATCCAAACTTTCGTATTTATTATATTAGTGAGATTTCTCCAACCGCCAGACTGTTCTTCCATCTGTGAACAACAAAATATGGACTAAAGAACTATCGTTTACAATAATAAAACAATAGCGTATATCAAAACACGACGTTTAGCAAGTAATCAGGCCGACGAGGGTATAAGTAAGATTTACATCGAATCGCCGCCCTTAAATATTAACTGGACGGTGACAAGGGTACCTACCCGGCCAGCGAATTATGGGACATTGTTGCGATAGTGCGAACGTTAACATTTTTTTTGGGGAGTGTTTAAAATAGCAGTTTTTATCACTGGTTTACTTTTTGGAAATCTTGTGCCGATTTTTATTTTAAACCGACTTCAAAAAAAGGAAGTGGTTCTCAATTCGGTTATTTTTTTTTTGTTTGTTGCCTCATAACTCCGTCATTTATGAAGTCTTTCAGTAGTTTCGTTTTTAAATTAAAATAGCTTGAGGAAGTAGAAAATAATTATTATCATCCAAGTAAACGAAATTGCATATTTTGCTTTCCTGTGACTTTCCAGTGGTTTTTTTAGGTGGGGGGTGTACCACTAAAAAGTGTAATTTTTTATTTATTTATTGAAAGGCTCGCGTTTGTCCATAATCTTGCCTGATGGAAAGGGATGGTCGACAATGGACCACTTTTACCTAGAAATAACCCATTCACTATTGATTGAAACACGACTAATTATTGAAAGAAGAAAGTGAGAAGAATGAAAGATAAAGAATTGATTTGCGACAAGCACGACGCATACCAAAAAAAAAAAAACTAATTCACAAAATTTATGCAAGTTGGGAAGATATTATTCTACTAGTTTCACGCTAATCGAGGGTCATATTCCTTTAATTCGTAGTTAATTTGAGTAGCAGCTTTGTTGGATTCGGCTACCAGTCTAGCTACAGCTGAGTATTAAAAAACCGGCTAAATGCGAGTCGGACTCTTACACGAAGTGTTCCGTCCCATAAACCGAAAAAAAAAACACGTTTCTTGTATGGGAGCCCCTTTAATTTAACTTCATTTTATTATTTGTTTAGCAGCAATAGAAAAAAACAATTTGTGAAAAATTAATTTGTTTACTTATAACGGTTCTTGTGGTACAGCCTGCTAGACGAATGGACGGACGGACGGACAGCGGAGGCTTAGTAGTAGCGGGGTTCCGTTGTTTACCCTTTTGGAACGGAACCCTAAAAAAGACATCACCATCAACTATTCTCTACATTGTGCTTATGCGATCAAAAATGAACAGAACAGCTGATATTATATATATTATTTTAAAGAGTATTTTTTTATAAGTCATGTCTTTGATTTGATGCCTTGCAAATTGGGTGTTTATAAGAAAATCAGTTTGTCTATGAGTCGATAAATGTAGTATAAATGTTTACTTATTACGGTTCTTGAGATACAGCCTGTTAGGCGAACGGACGGACGGACAGCGGAGGCTTGGTAATAGTGTTCCGTTGGTGGCCCTTTGGGGAACGAACCCTAAAAAAGATATCACCGTCAACTATTCCCTACATTGTGGTTATGCGAGTAAAAATTAACAGAACAGCTGATAATTAAAGAGTTTATTTTTGAAGGGAAAACTTCTTTGGCGCGTTGAGCACCATTTGGGTGAACAAAAATCATGAAACTCGCGTCATCGTCACCGAACGCTTTAGCTTAGTTTTCACTTCTATCGGAGTCTCCAAAGACACGCATGTTTTTTTTATAAATCATGTCTTTGATTTGATGCCTTGCAAATTGTGAGGTTACAAGAAAATCAGTTTGTCTAAGAGTCGATAAATGTAGTATAAATCATCAACGTCAAACATCAACGTTATATGATACTTGTATTTACACCTATTTCCACCAAATATGACCATTTTCACGAGGCACATAGATTGCTAATGGAGCGTGTTATTAATTTCACTAACGTACACACACAGCCATATTTGCACTTCACGTTCACTACGTAAGTACTTAATGATTGTAATTTGCACACAACCTAGTCGAATTTCAACTGCACAGCAACATGAACATGGAAATACGTAGAATTACTATGTTAAGCCTCAAAATAAGCCCCTTATAACACGCCACCTCTATGTCTAAAATGATTTGTCTATTCAAAATACCCGGTTCCGACTATTCAGAGACGAAACGAAAAAATGGGCTCTGCCCTTTGGTTTGCCATGTGTTATTACTTCCCAGAATTTAATCCTTATTTGCGACACTTTCTGATGGTGTAATAATGTAAGGTGTTTTTTTTTTTCAAAATCAACCGTTTCGTTTCCTGGCTAGCTGATTAAAAATCGGGCTCGATACTCCTTTCAGCTGTATATTTTAAATACAATAATAAATTAAATCGGTGAAGGTTGACAACGCGCTTTTCCACACGAGTGCGGATTTAGAAAATAATTCTACACTGCATAAAAGTGGAGCGATATGAGCCAATTTTTGAGTAAGTGTTTTCAAATCGATTTATTGCAGTGTTTTCACAGATAAATCTAGAATTTAGACGATGTGACATTTTATCAATGATAACGATTGTCAACAAGTTAAAATCGTGACACCTGACATTTCGGTAAAACTTATCAATCGCGCATGTCTTGATGCGTTATCCAAACAGTTTGGAATGTTTGTGATGCATGAATGTTTATTAACAGTTCACTCAAAAACAACTGAACATAATTAGATAAAGTTTGGCACAGATATAGTTTATAATAGGGATAAACACATTGAAGTACAATCAGATCAAATTTGATATTCTCTATTTGTAAGGTGTTTTTTTTTATTGTGCCAATAAATGCATTTTTCTTTCTTTCTTTCAGACGGAGTCGCGGACAGAAGCCAGTTTGACATATAAATTCAGCCACAACGACCAGACGTTAGTATAAAGTTCTTCTTTGTACCGTTAATTAAAACAAGCCAGTAAGAAACCTAGAATTAGTTCGTACCAAGGCTTTGTGGTCGCAGATTTGCGGTGCTGTTCACTTGGAAAATGTACTTTGTTTTATTTTTAAAAGAAATTGTGTAGTGGGAAGGTTCGAGTTTTTTGTGCAAGAGATTGGAAGGGGGAGTATTTTATGGAGATCGCATTTACTGCCACGGTTGCTTTTTTGTCAGAAGATTATAGATGGGTCACAAGGCTTTTTTAAAATTTGTTTCTACCTGCCATCTCAGAACCTTACTCATCGTCATCATCATATCAGCCGAAAGACGTCTACTGCTGGACATAGGCCTCCCCCCACATCGCCACATCAATCGGTTCTGCACGTCTCGCTTCCATCGGCTACCTGCGACCCTCGCCAGGTCATTGGTCCACCTTGAGGCTTTCCAACGCGGCCGCCACTCCAGAACTTTCCGGCCCCATCGACCATCTGTTCTTGTCCTTTACAAGCAAACTTAATTTTACCTCTTCCGGTATTGCTTTGTTGTACCTATTAGTATATAAGGGTTTTTTGGGTGCATTGTCCTCACATAATCAATTGATTAATATATGTAGGTATACAAAATATTATTAAACTTATAATTGAAAAGAATTACAATGGAGTTTCTTGTCCGTTCTTCTCCATAAGAATCTACTTTTTGCGAACGGACAACTAGAGTCACTATAATATTTTATTTTAAAACTGTAAATTTGTTGTCCAAAAGTGCCTTTTAATAGTCTAGTTGAAGTAAGTAAATTGACTTTGACTTTGAGCAATGTGCCCCGTCCACTGCCACTTCAGTTTGGCGATCCTTCGTGCTATGTCGGTAAACTGATTCAATCACGCAAGGAAACTCCGAGCATTGCCCTCTCCATTGCCCTTTGGGTAGCTTTAAGCCTTTTGATGAGGCCCATTGTGAACCTAACTGGCGTGTGGTAATCTAAAAAATACAAATAATTAAGACCTGTAAGGCTTCGTACCTCCCTAAAGTTATTTGATTGCGACACTTTTTTATTCCTAAACTAGCCCTGTATTGAGGACCCAAAAAAATCTAACACTAGTACAAGGGGTATCGTTCTTCGATTGAACTGGACTGTGGATGTCAGGGTAGTCGCTGCATCTCACACCATCATCTGCCTAGCTTTTTCCTAAATATATTGGGGTCGGCTTTCTGTCAAACCAGATTCAGCTGAATACCAGTATTTAAAGTGGAGTGGCTGCGTAGGTATCAGACCTCCACAATCCATTAACTGTGTAATACGGTTCTTCTAGGCAAGACTGGAGTCAGGTTTTCTGGCACGGAGGAATCTCGGTATGTTGAGATGGTCACCCATCCACAGACCGACCGTGGCAAGTGTTGCTTAATCTTGAAAATCGTCCCGTGTGGCTGTTATTTTTTGCTTTCTCCGCTCGCTCCGCTCCACTTGGGTATTCATGATTTACCTCAGAAATATGCGTCATAATTTAAATCTCTGATATTTTAATACCCTGTCGATAATATCAGTGGCCATAATACATCAATCAGGAACCGGAAATTGATTGCCCATTACGTGACTCCATATGACCGCGGTTTTACATCATGCTTTATGAACCATAAAAATATAAAACGGGTGCATTATTTTTAAAGTAAAAGGCTGTCCGTTTTATGAGAAGTACTTACCATCAACCAGTGGTGGTGACTTCGTGCTACACTCAAATATACTAAAGCTATATTAACTTTAAACTTCGTTTTTTCATCACCTTGAATTGTACCACTCCTGGACAAAAGCCTCACCATTCCTCTCTGTTGTGCTTCTTCACGCTTTCAGCAAGAAGCACTTTATACAAGACAACTCGCCATCTTCTTTTCGGTTTGTTCCGACCCCGTCTATATTAGAAGTACTTTATCACGCACGCAAATACGGACTCATTTCAGGCTCGATGATCGCTCCGCTCCGTAACAAAACTCTCTAAAAAGTAATTTTAACACCTGAAAAGTTTTTTTCAATAGTCTGTCGTCACGACAAAACTCTTCAAACATTATTTCTCTAAGAAAACTTTCGCTTACTTGCTAGCAATAGTCACTTTTCAAGAAAACTCTCAAGAACGATACAATACCCGCTGTCTCTAAAGTAATATTAAGATTCCGCTTTTTGAACATAAAATTCCGTGGAGATGAGGATTTAGATAAAAAACAACATTACACCTCAATTATTTTACTCTATCTTAAATAAAATCTGACTAAATTCTGCGAATTTTAGACTACATTTTCATTTTTTCTAGACTTCCGTTATGACCCTTTTTATTAGGCAAAGCGATTAGGTTAGATTTATCGTCTCCTTCGCTTTTATGCTTTTAACGAGAAATCAGCGTTTTAAAGTTGTAATACAAATTAAGTGAGAAGAAAATTATTTCTCTTTTTCTGTTGCCAAGGCAGCATTGAGCATGAAAGTGGCTCTTTCTTTTAAAATTCTTTCGCAGTTAGAAAATCAATGGTTAAACAATCCATTTCAATTATCCAATCCGCTGCTGAGCTTAGATCTCTAACAAAAGAACATCTTTTCCTTTCAGACGACTCTTTAAATCTCGCAAATGTCGACCAGGGCCAAGTATCCTGTCATTTCAAATTGCCTCAGCCACCACCAAGGTTAGTATGACAAATGTACCCCTTGAAACCTCCATCCCATAGGATTTCGCAATAAAATCCTTGTACGTCACTGTTGTCCATGTCCAACAAATCACGATTCTGTGCGATTAACGACGGACAAGTACAAATGTAGCTTAGTGCGTCATGCATTTGAAAGTGTGACTCGTTCAAGATTCATAGTCCGGGTTTGGTCACAATATCCCATGAGTGCGACGTTGGCGCCCCTGGCGGAGGGTTGGGGCATCAATCAAAGTCAGTTGCAGGTTAGATGTGCGACCTACGGGCGTCGAAGTTGACCAGCGGAGTGGTGATGGAGGTCGGGATTAGGATTTGGTGTTGAGGTAGACGTTTTGATTCTTAGTTTTTGATAGTGATTTTGACATTTCTATTTTTGAAGTGATAACTTCTTATGGGAGGGTGAACCGCTTCGGAACGTAACGCGTTACGGCGCCAGTCTGTTTGGTTTCCCTTTCTCTCATGCATACGGCAGCGGTAGGCAGGCTTTTCCTCTCTCACTCTTATCCACAGCGCTAGTCGTATTTCGGACAGACGCTTCCCATATTAAATAGTTTAACTTAGATTAGTTTAAGTTATCACTTCTATCGGGCGTCCCGAGACGCACACGTTTTTTTTTAAAGTATCAAACATCAATAACGGATTAAAATTGAGTTAAAAAAAATAGTTTTTTTTTCACTGTTAACCATTACCATTTTAACTCTCAAAGTGAGCATTAACAATATAACAAGAAATACTTGAAAGTCTTTGAGTTGCATGACGAGAGTTGCTTGAGAATATTGAAAAGCAAAAATGCAAGCATTTTCAAGTTTACACTTATTTATACATTACAAGTTTATACGTTTACGCTTATGAATCAATATCATCGTAATAGTCATTTTAAAGACTGTCGTGATCCAAATTCCAACGTCTTCGTTTTTTTTCCAAGTAATGTTAATGATTGATTGTATGTTTGTTGTACAGCAATAATTGCACAAACAAACAACCTGTGTGTAAGAGTCCACTGCCCGCGGCACTGTGACTGCTCACGTGATAGATCTAGGCAAATGTCACTCATTGTCCGGTGCGAATTTATTGTGTCTATTAAACTTTCTAGATTTTGTCCATTTTCTTTTATCTGACAGATTAAAAAAATGCTAACCTAATACTTGAAGTATCTCAAGAAATAGTGGCAAGGTCAAAACAAATTTACACCACCCACCATAGAACGCAAATCCCCTTGAGTGCATACCGAGTAAATACAAAAAGCATAACAAGAAAATCACGACCAAATCAAAGATATTAAGTAAGCAGATAATAATTAAGCATCACCCACTCAGATCACGTACTAATTTCTCCCAATCCTAGAAAAAACAAGCAATAAATAATCTCATTGTCACATTACCGCGCGATCAAAATGTAACTACCCTCATTCAAACAAACGCTGACTTTTCCTGCTTTCTCATCGTTTTTGTTCCCTTTCTTTTGTTCACTAAAAAGAAATTCAAAGAAAGAGAGCAATTTTTCTCTAAAAGTCTTTGGTATTTTTTCTGGTTTTCTTTGGATAATCTATCACGTTGGCCTGAATGTACTGTATGCAGATTAGGAATGGTGCGAGGCGTTAAAACGACCTGCATCGTACATTTTGTTGATGGATGACGTGGCATCGAATGGGCGCGCAGTGACAAGAATTTGTTGGGTTTCGTGAAACAGAACAACACCGTTCCTGATCGAGATAGTTTCTGTCGAGTTGCAATGTAACGATTTTGCTGGTCTTCGAGTTTGTACCTACCATTCTGTAAGTAAAACAAAAGAATTTCTTGGCACGAATTAATGGTTTCTTTTGAAAATAAACAATTGGTTCGCATATCATGTAAAGTAAATTGGAAATATTAAATATGAGATGTGAGAATCGAACCTGTTTCACACAAACACAAAAAATTACAGTAACTAACAAACTAACGCGTTTGATTAGTGAATATAATACTGAAGTACAAATAAAATGAATCTTACTACTATAATTATAAATGGAAAAGTAAGGATGGATGGATGTATGTTTGCTACTCAATCACGCCAGAACGGCTGAACGGATCTGGATGAAATTTGGCACGGAGATAGATAGTCTGGAATACCAAGAAAATTTCAGATATTAAGTCACGAAAGTTAGAAAAATAATGATTTAATATTAATTTTAATTAATAATAAATTAAGTAATAATTAACAACATTAATTATATTCGTACATGTGGCGTTCTGTAGTTTCTGCTTACCCTAATGGAAGAAAGGTATGGGTTTAGACATATATACATGTAACTACAACAAAGTATATATTTAATAAGATATTTATTTATAAATAGGTCGTGCTACTTTATGCATAACTACCCGAATCAAATCAATAATATTCCATGTAGGTATTTATGAGAAACATGACATGTTTACAAAGGTGCTACATGATTCCGAGTATGAATTTTGTTACGTTATATAAATAACAAGTATAAGCTCAACGCTAATACATTATTAGGAGAATTTTAATTAACTCCTACATTATTTAGATAAATTAACATTAAGCCCAAAAACCTTATTATTCACGATAATATTTATGTTGTTTATGATCCCTCAGCCCCCAGCCTTTACTTATATTCTCAGTAACAAAATGTATGCGATAGAGTAATGTTAGTATGTACTTTTAACGTACGCATACCTGCTAGCTAGACCAACACCAATTTTTTTGTACTATTTAAAATTGTTTTGATTGTGTTGACTGTTTTGCAACCTCCCAGACAAAGTATAAATATGAACAGTACGGAAACTAAGCCTAGTTAATAAAATAACTACCTTCGCTCTATTGAAGCAATAGGGTCGTAACCTTTAATGTTTTTCAATCGAATTAAAATAACTAGCTTACAAATACAATTTAAATAGGTAATCTCATGGCGTCGGTTAATCTTCAACTTGCAGAACTATAGATCTTTAACTTTGTAAACAGCCGTATACTACGCAATACGCTCGTGGCATATAAATTTATAATACGTGTTCACTCGTCTTGACGCGGCACACAATACTGACAGCACCGCGACAACCGCTTAGGGGTCTCGTCGATGCGCATGTTTGTGTGCGTGTGCCGTTTCGAGCGTTTGTAGGTGGTTTCCGTTCTGTTCATATTTATACAGTGTCCCAGATTTTAAGAAAAGTGATGTTTTTACGTAACTCCGACCGAAGCTACTCGTAACAGGCATGCGTAGCACTACTCTATCGCACAGATTTAGTTACTGAGAAAATAAATAACGTATGGGAGGCCCCATACGTTATTTATTTTCTGACGACATCGTTTGACGTATTGACGTCTTTGCTCTATTAAGTCCTGTAACACAAAGTAAGCCTAGCTTTTACCCATCAGAGATCAAAAACGTCTTCTTGTAAATAGGTATGTACCTATATGTTACCGGAAAATGGCAAACTCCGTAAGAATATAAAATATCTTGAGAGATTGTAAACTCTCGATAAATTGTCAACTGAACATGTGGAAATTATTAAAATTTGATAGTCTATAATCTCTCGTAGTTATTCCGAGAAACTGACTGACACAAAATACTGACATAAAATGGCGTTTTCGTGTGATAAACCTGGAAACAAGGCTTTCATTGGTCTATTCAGAGAAAACAAATACCAATGAGTTTCCAATTTAACTTTCACACCAAAACAGATAATTGTAGACCAGCGAGCTGATGAGTCGCCTGTTTATGTCAGTTCTCAATTTATCGGAACGCACGGTAATTTTATAGAACAGAAGATTTTGATTCGTATAATTGCAGAACAAAGTTCACTTGACATTTTATTATTTATTTATTTTTACAATCTCCCAAGATGTTTTGTAATCTTACGTTGTCTAATGGTCACAAACGCTTCTGCTATCTTCAGGCTCATAAGGACACATTGCTCCACATTTCTTTACTTAATTTTATTTAAATAGAATATAATAGAAAACATTTATTCGGCACAGACACAAACATACAGAAATGAAGACAAAGTAACAGAAATAATACAGTATAGATAATGAATAAGTTTACCTCTGCTGGTAATACTTTGTTCTTATAAGTAGCATACTCTGGGTGCATCGTCCTCACATAATATTAAATAATTTTTTTGTATACCACATTTTTTAAAACCATTATTTGAAAAGAGTAACTATGGAGTTTCTTGTCCGTTCTTCTCTAAAAGAGAATCTACCTTTCCGAATGAACAGTAGAGTCACTTTTTTAATGTAATACTATTATTTTACTGAACTGTAAATGATCACGTTTAATGGCCCAATTGAAATAAACGTTTTGACTTTGACTTTGACAGTAGTAGGTACAGAATTGCGCTGAGCGTACCCATACCGAAACGGTTACCATCTCAGCATTTGCTGGGCATCAGACACCCAGCGCTGGTTTTCAGTTGAAATTGTAAATGAAAGTGTTATTGAGTTTCCACATGCAGGAACATCCACCAGATAATGGGCAGCAGCATTCCCTGTGCTTCAGTGCGTTGCATTGCTACCCTGCGATCGACAACCTGCCAAGTGTGGCAATTGTGGTAACCCCCCTGCCCATGTCCAGCAGTGGACATCTTTTTTTAGCTGATAGAATGATGATGATTATGCAGGAACATTCCTTATGACAATATAGACTGGCCCCGTAATATCTGAAAAATGTAGGTCCCTGCTTGGTCCTTCTAGGAGTACAGGCGTGGTGTTATGTTTAGAGTACCTACAAATATTATCACGCTCCATAACAGATTCAGGTAAGATTAGTGTAACCTACAAAAGGATGGAGTTAATTAGAAAGTCTGTCATTAACACTATTGTTCAGGACGTGTGTCAAAGGTGAATGTCCTGTAAATGTCATTTAATTAAAGCAGCGGTCCTGTATGCTCGGTAAAAAGAATGTTGACCTTTATCCTTTACACTATACATTTTAAAATAGAATAAACCGACCGTTCTTAAGTCATTTGTGATAATTCTCTTAAACAATCATCAATAATAATATCAATCTGTCGAAGTTGGCGTTACGCAGTTGGGTAAAGGGCCTGATACAGAAGGCAGTACTCCTCGATACGGCTCGTATTGTGAGGAGGTTCCTTTCTCTGGAACCCTAACCACCGGTAGCTTGGACTCTGCTCCCGACACCGGCGGACTACTATTTTTTATATTTTTAAATGTTTTTTTATTTTTTTAATGTTTTTTAAAGAAATATTTAAAAATGTAAATTAGTATGTAAGGAAAATAAATAAAGAGAATAATAATAATATATAATATATCCTGGGACAACTCACACACGGTCATCCGATCCCAAACTAGGCAGAGCCTGTACTATGGCAACCAGACAACTGATAAACATACTTATATATTTCTAAATACATACATATTATACACAAATTACACCCAGACACAGAACAAATGATCATGCTCATCACACAAAGATTTGTCCTGGGTGGGAATCGAACCCACGACCTCCGGTCAATAACTCATCAATTTCAATAAAACCGGCCAAGTGCGAGTCGGACTCCCAAGCAAAGGGTTCCGAAAGAATTAACGGTGAGTGTTTTCTGAACTGTTGCTCATCATCATCATCAAATCAGCCGAAAGACGTCCACTGCCGGACATAGGCCTCCCCCAAGTATCGCCACAACAACCGTTCCTGTGCGTCTCGCATCCATCGGCTACCCACGACCCTCATCAGGTCATCGGTCCACCTTGCCTTCCAACGCTGCGTCTTCCGGTACGCGCTCGCCACTCCATAACTTTTCGGCCCCATCGACCAGCTGTTCTGCGAGCAATGTGACCTGCCCAAATTGAAGTGGCAATTTGGCGATCCTTCGGGCTATGTCAGTTACCTTGGTTCTCTTGCGGATATCGTCATTCCTGATTCGATCACGCAAGGAAACTCCGAGCATTGCCCTCTCCATTGCTCTTTGGGTGACTAAACCTTCTGATGAGGCACATTGTGAGCGACCACGTTTCAGTTCCATAAGTAAACTGTTTCTAAATCAATGTTATTGTTTCCTTCCTAATTGGTTAGAAGTATAGCCCATGATTGATTAGTTATTATCTTCTTAGCAAATATCATACTAAATATTATGTTTGGCCCTATGATCATGTACACACTATTCGCTGAATCAGTCATCTGCCTAGCCTTTTTCCAACTATATTGGGGTCGGCTTCCAGTCAAATCGGATTCAGCTGAATACCAGTATTTCACCTGAAGCGGCTGCCTACCAAACCTCTACAACCCATTAACTGGGTAACACGGTACTTCTTGGCAAGACTGGTGTCAGATTTTCTGGCTTCTGACTATCCGTATCGACTGCTAAAAATCTACAAATAACAGCCAGGACCAACGGCTTTAAGTGCTTTCCGAGGCACGAAAGTCATTCGCTGAAGCAGCCTTAAATATAAATGAGGTCGTGGAAAGCTGAATGTAAGTATTGTGGTTGCTCGGTGTTGCTTTGGCATATTTTATTGTCATAGCAATGTAGGTATACGATCATTTTAAGTTCCTTTATGTACAAGTGAAAAAGTATGCGGCCAAGGCGAAAGGTGAGCCTTGGTCTGTCGGTGCTATGTTTATACTCTAGAAGTGTGTCACTTCACCCCGGTTTTTGACGGATGCAAATTAAATACACGAACCTTCTTCGTTTATCGCTCTTTATATTAGTGAAAATCTGTGTCGTGGCGTGCTTTAGAAGAAAGCGGAAAAACAGACAGGCAGACAGCGAATTGGTTTTATATTATTAATCAATCAGTCAATCAAATCTTTTATTTGCATAAAAAAAAAAAAAAATGAAGGTTGATAAAAGTGTTACAAATAATGGTCCATAGATACACTGTATCAAAACATTACTGAAATCAATAATTTCAGTAATGTTACAATAAATTCAAGTTATATTACACCATCTAAATAACAAATTAAAATGTCAGATTTAGTACCTACACATACATGTCATATTGAATTATCATGGAGTATCGCATGATAGAAGCAAATGTCAAAAATTACTTTTAGGTAGCTACGGCCAGTCGCAATTGCCTGTGATTTCACTATCTACTGAAATCTACAATGCCAAAACACAAAAATAACTGCTCTGTGATACGTCAAACAAAAGCTCACATAGTAACAAGTTAGAGAACGGACGAAATAGCAAGATAATGGAAATAGAAAAGTAATATTACCTTGCGGGAACGAAAAATATCAGATATCATCTTAGAATATCTATAAAACTTAATACTATCACGTTTTCGGTATTTCACGTGACCAATGGAGGAACTCACGTTTTGAATTTATTATGAACCTGTAACTAAATATTACTTTAACGTCTAAAAGGAATAGGAATTACCGATCCAAATGACTACAGTTGACTACATCATCATCATCATATCAGCCGAAAGACGTCATTGCTGGACATAGGCATCCCCCAAGTGTCGCCACAACAACCGGTCTTGTGCGTCTCGCACCCATCGGCTACCCGCGACCCTCACCAGGTCATCGCTCCACCTTGTGGGACGCCTTCCAACGCTGCGTCTTCCGGTACCGGTTGACTACGCTACCAGATTATTTGATCGCCATCAAAAATGTTACCAGGCATTAAGTCAGCAATCAAAGATGAAATGAAGTTAAAAAGAAAAAACAGGTGTTCGGTACATTTAAGTACTCATAGCTTGTCAAAATGTATGAGTACTTAAGTAAGTTGGTAAGGAGCTCGTGGCTAAAGAATTATAGCCGCACGGGTCGATCAAGGTTAAGCAACGCTTGCCGAGGTGGGTCTGTGGATGGGTGACCATCTTAACATACCGAGTTTCCTCCGTGTCTCAGAAAGCACGCTAAACCGTTGTTCCCGGCTGTCATTTGTAGATCTTTGGCAATCGTTACGGATTTTCAGAAGCCAATTCTGACTCCAGTCTTTCCAAGTAGTACCGTGTTACCCAGTTAATGGGTTATGGAGGTCTGGTAGGCAGCCGCTCCACGTAAAATACTGATACTCAGCTGAATCCGGTTTGACTGGAAGCCAACCCCAATTTAGTTGGGAAAAGGCTAGGCAGATGATGATGAACTTGTCAAAATTTTAGGAAATATAATGACAACTAAAACAATCAGACAGTTAAACAGCAAAGCATAATTTTATGAACTTTTTCTTATGTTCTACCAGAAATCAACCAATGGCTTAAGGGTGATAACCAAGGTGTTGCTATTCGACATAAATGTATAAAATATCACAGTATAACTTTCTGTGATGGCTGCGTACCTACCGGAAGACGAAACATTCGAAGTACGCGGTGACCAAACGGTAGATTGATGACATGGTGAAGGTCGCAGGAGTGTGGATACAAGACGCACAGAACTGGTCGTTTACAGCATTTACAGCATTGAGCTGGTTTTGGCTGAAATAATGATGATAAAATTGTTTATTCAACTTGGGAGTCCACTTAAATCCTACTAGTCCACAAAGAACTTTCGTTATTAAACACACTAGTTAAAGAATTACATAATTTTCCAGTGCCTGATATTATTCCGTAGAAATAAATTAAAAATATTACAAGTGAATGCAAATACTAAGTTAACTCGGTGTCCAGGCTCCAACTGCAACCAACTTTTGATTTAAGAACCTTAATTCACTTAAGAAACACAGTTTTCTACTTGAAGAACGGAATTTTGTTTATAATTATTTCATTTTTTCTTTCTGTTATGTCTTGACCTGGTTTTAAAAGAAATCCGAGTCTTAGAAGTTGCTATTGTAATTAATAATATTGAGTCACATTCGGCTAATTTTAACATCATCAGCAAAGGCCCGTTTTTTTAAGTGAAAACTTCTTTAGGCGCGTTGAGCACTTTTTGGGTGAACAAAAATCATGTAACTCGCGTCATCGTCACCAAACGCTTTCCATGAGCTATATGTATACTTACACAGTATACGTATTGTAGTTTGAAGCCACAAAACCTGACTCCAGTCTTGCCAAGATCTCGAGTACAACCTAGTTACTGACTTGTGTAGCTGGAAGCCGACCCCAAACACCGTTAGAAAAGAGTTGACCAAATTGATTCAGTACAGGCAGTTTCGTCGACAGTACTTTCGAAAAGAACACAAAATGTATTAACAGTACAACTATTTTCTTAATGTCCCTCGTGCCTTCAACTGTATATACTTCCGAGTCGATTAAGAGCGTCCGGTCTGCACCAAGTGCAAACGGCAACTGATAGAAATCCGACGACTGGCGAAACACGAAGTTTGCTGAGGGACATTTACGGCCGGTCTCAATAACGTATCTACTTTTAACCAGCTGTCAAATCACCTTCCAATAGTAGCCGAGATGTCATGTTTGCTTTTGTAACATGACGTTTCAGCTACTGTTGGTAGATACGTTATTGAAACCGGCCGTAAGAAAATAGTTGTACTGTAGAAATATACGGAAACATTAATTTAAAAAAAAAAACATTTTTTGCTCCACGGCTGCGCCAAATAGGTCCGGTTCAGCAAAATGCCAGACAACTAGGAGTTTTGAATCTTTTAATATCTTATTAAACTACACAAGTTTACAACAAAGTAAAGCACATCGAATACCAATACCAGACAACTCGACATACAAACATATCCCTTCTACATTGGAAACCTGCACAAAATCCATCCGTTATGACATACACGCCGATCGGGGCGGGATGGCTATCAAATATTTATGGCACAATCCTTTCCGACTGATTGCAATGTACTCGCGTCGCGACATTGAGGTACTATGCGACGGATATTAAAATGTGCCGGTGAAAAATAGTGAGATTTTTCGTGATTTGGTCCCGAAAGGTATGTCAGTTTGGATTTTAGGTACTTTTTGGGGATTGCTTTCTGTTTTAGACTGCTGTCAAAATTTTGTAGATCAGAAGAGATGCGGTGGCTTTTATTTATTTATTTGAAACTTTATTCATAAAGGTACAATGGTGGACTTACTGCCTTAGGCGTTCTCTAGCTGTCAACCAAGGGTGTTAATAGATAACATGGCAGGTGCACTGGATCAAGTACAGAATATAGAGGTATGCGGAACAGATAATTAAGTCCCATACACCTCCACTGAAAAGGGAGGATCCTCCGACCAGACGGTTGTTGTGTCTGGTAGGCAAAACTGCCCGATAGTTGATATTCGGACTGTTGTATTTGTTCAAATCGCATGGAAAACTTTACTTTGCAAGTGCGAGTTGGACTCGCGTGCAAAGGTTTCCGAACGAATAATATATTTTTAACATGTTACTTTAAAATCATAGACATATTATAGGTTTGCCTGAATTTGTTAAAAATGTCTTTACCTCTAGTAATGACCTTTTTTTCAAGTTGTTCAAAATTGCTCAGTAGTTTCAGAGATATATATTTCGGGTCGATTCATTATATTCAATTTTACACAAATTTATTTTATTTTTCATATTTTTTCTAAATACATATTTTCTTCAGCAACTTTGGGATGAAATATTTTAAAATTATGAAATAATACCATCATTTAATACCAAATAATACCATCATTTGATGTTCACACGGTACAGTTGGGAAAACTACACGACCGTGTTTTGGGTCACAGAAGATGATGATGTGTACCAAATGTCAACTGAATCGGTCCAGTACTTTCGGAGAAAATCGGCTGTGACAGACCTATAAGAGTTTTGTTTTCCCATGTAGTGATTCGGAACCCTTAAAATAGTGATACATTTTTGTTTTTCGTTGTTTTATTGAATATTATTTGTGTTCGAGTATTTGTATGTGTGTTGTGAATACGTGACCATCTATTTCATATCGAGACCTGAAAGTAGAACGATGCTCTGATAAAGGTAAAACTTTCTAAGGCTAGTTTACCACAAGGCCAGACATGGGCCAGTAGTGAATATCTTCTAAAAATGATGTTTAATAACATTACCATTGAGGAGTACCATACTATGCCATTACTGGGTTGTGTCAGATAGGCAGTCGCTCTCTGTAAAATACTGGTACTCAGCTGAACCCTTCATATAATCTTTCTTCTCAAAAATTGTTTGACACGACCCAAATTGTCGTTGCCAGCACAAGTGCAATCCAAGTCAAACGTTCGTCTCTGAAGTACGTATTGTCATCGCGACATCTTAGCTACTCTGCGAGATTGACATCTCTCTCCGTATTTGTTGTACACTTTCATGACACTCATGTGACGTTTTTTTTTGGAGTGTCTAGGAAGTTATTGTTTTCATATATATTTGGGTGTGGGGTTATTTTTTAATAACTCTTTTAATCCGAAAGTGTCTGTTGAAGTGAAAACTTCTTTAGGTGCGTTGAGCACTTTTTAGGTGAACAAAAATCATGGAACTCGGTCATCGTCACCGAACGCTTTCCATGAGCTATATATATACTGTGTATATATGTGTACTTTTTGGGTGAACAAAAATCATAGAACTCGCGTCATAGTGACCGAACGCTTTTCATGAGCAATATGTAGGTATACTGTGTTTATACAATGTGTACTTTTTGGGTGAACAAAAATCTAAGTCGCATCATCGTCACCGAACGCTTTCCAAATTCAAAAATAATCTAATACCTCGACGATACAATTCACAAGTTACTTAGTTTTCACTTCTATCGTCAGTCCCCAAATACTGCCCCGCATGTTTTTTATTAAAGTTTTCACGTTTGCTGAACGAATTGTGATTATTAGCAACTAACACTTTTGAAGGTAATTTGCCATTAGTATTAGTAGGTACCTTTTTGCTGTCAAATCAATACAGGCTTATAATGTGGCTCTTTCATTACCTCCTCCTAAGTAATTTACTCCACTCAATTCTATCCTTTAACGGTTATATTCTGTTGTTGCCTACCCCAATGGAAAAACCGTGTCTTTATGTATTAGTATCTTGTTATTTATTGACAATATATATTTTTTTAATTTATTTATTTCAGACAACATAGTCCAAACATTCACACACACAAACAACAACAAACAAAATACTTAAAATACTTTTTATATTTTTTTTAATATTAGTATTAAAAAATATATAAATAGTATTTTAAATACTTTAATAATGGAGTGAATTTGAGGAAGTTTCCTCAAAAGGAAACACATAGACCTTTGATACCATCAGTGGGACCACAGCAATAAGATTAAAAGGTAACCTAATCTGCAAATTCACTTGTTATAAACGGAAAGTGAATTGCGACGTCCCAAAAGAACCCTTTTGCCAAACTGCCCTCTTCTCTATAAGCCGTAAACCGACATCGCTCCCATAGATCGTATACCAACCGTAATATGACGTCACTTGCGGCGGCGTTCTGATACACTCCAATTTGTGAGCCACTCCGTGAAGACACTATCAAATAAATAATTTAATATCGGACTGACGTATCTTGGTTTTACGACTTATTGATCGGCTTCAGAGAGAGCTGGACAGTACTACAAACGCTTTTCTGTTACCAAAATACTATTACAATAATAATAATATTAATAATTATTTATTATCAGGTAGCTAATAATATCAGGCAGCCCATAGATAAAATACACAAATGAAACATACAAAAAAGAAATAAAAATAAAGTAACACATAGTAACTTGATTCAAATATAACCTATAAACTAAGACACACGAAGTGACGGCGTCGAGTTACGGCAGTCACTCTCTGTTTCGCTTTCAATCTAACCGGATGCAGCTCATACAAAATCGTTTTTTTCTATGGACAAAGCTGAACAGAGCTGAATAAGACAAGTGTGGTTAATCCCTAATTGTAGTATTTTACTTTATTTGTTTAACTGACTTCCACAAGCCAAAACCTTGTTACAAAATACTCCTTGGCAACACTTGGGTGCAGATATTTTGCCTTGTGAGTATCCGCAACAACTGTCAAAGATCTGTAACTGACAACCGATACCAAAAGCTTTAAATGTTCTCCGAGGCGTGAAGGAATATTGGTACAGTCAGCGACAAAACGCGATGAGCATCTGAAACATCCAAATGTCGTCAACAACCAAAACAACAAAAGTCACCGAATAGCTTTGGCAACAAAATTCGATGAACATAATTATCAATGTTACAAAATTTGATGATTTAACATTTTTCTTTTAAAATAAACTTCTGCAATCGAAAAGTTCTAATATCATAATCATGTCAATATCAAGTCATAATTGCATGACTTTAAGGCCCGTATTGACATAGTTTCACCGTGCACCATGTAACCAATAAAAAAAAGTCGGTGAACTAGAATATCAATTTCTTAAAAGTTGATCGAATTTTGTAACATTGATCTGTTTAGCGCATTTTCTGGCCAAAGCTGTTGAGTGACTATTGATGTTTTAGGTGTTGACGACTTTTAATTCTCTGTATTGCTCATCGAATATTGTCGCTGACTGTACGTACCTACCCATATTGGATGGTAGCCCATTAATTTTGATTGACCCAATGAGCATCGACCCGTGCGACTGTTATCACTCCGCCACGATTTCCTCATTGACTGGAATGATATCGCTACAAATTAATACTACGTTATTAATTTTCATGTCTATTAAAATTTCCCAGACCTTAGCTTTAACCAAACAATAACAAATAAATCCCTTACGTTGTACTTAAACCTATCCATGTGTGCTTTATGTTATTGTACAACATTTAAAAGGGACAGGATAATCCCGGATTGTCCCATAAACCGACAGAAGGCTGTTTTCCGCAATAATTGCCGTACATATCGATGGGAACTCTTCCATGGCATTCAATGGTGTCCTGAAGCGTTATGTGGGATAATAAAAATTGGTCTGAATGGTGTTTTGACCGACAAAACTCAGTGGGAAGGATATAGAAGTGATTATTATTGGATGTTGTGAGACGGCAAAAGAAATGGGAATTGAAAAGGGTGTTTACTTTTCCTTGAATTTTTTGTCGTTGTAAAGTTTGACAAGTCGGATGTTCAGGTTTAATGACTTTGTCTCTGTTCTAAATAAACGTTTAGCAATATCCATTGAAAAGGAAGTTTTACTATACAATTGAATATTGCATAGTAAGTATAGTATTTATTATGCTGTGGAATAATTGAATTTAGAATCAGCTGCTAATTAGAATTTTTTTATTTTACTCATTACAATTATTATGGTTCGATTTTTATAAATAAGCCCGTTAAAATTTAAAAAAATATTTTGACATGTTATTAGCAGAATTACCAAGAGAGAGAGAGCGAGTGCAAGTAAAAGTTCACACTCTCACTTGCACTCACTCACTCGTGAGAGTGATCTTTGTCTACTTTTAAAACTAGTGTAAAAAATCACTATCTCTCTCCTTAATCGTCTTTACTTGGGTAGAGAACCCAAGTAAAGATGCTTTTGATTCATAATTATTATTGTATATATGTATTATGTATTTATTGTATATATAATTAGTACACCTAAGACTACCTACAGCACTGTCCTTCTCCTTTAAAATCCATCCAAAGGTTGTCTTTAAAAGATCGCTTTTAGCGGTAAGGCCGCCCATTGTGTCACCTTATGTAATGTTTTTTTCATCTATCTTTTCTGTAACTTATGTATATGGTGTACATAATAAAGAGTATTCTATTCTATTCTCCAACTACACGTTTTGTTTAAAAAAACTGCGAGTCGGACTCGCGTGGATGAAAATGGAAAATGAAATTGGTGCGGAACCCTTCCGCACGAATTTCATTTTTGTATCATGTTATTTTAAGACTGTAATTTTCTTACAGGTTTTCCTGTAATCTATAGGTAAATATTTTTTTTAAATTTTTAGGCTCAGTAGTTTCGGATACAAGGAGTGTTTTTCGTCTAATTTCTCGAATAACTTCAAAACAGTTTATTTTAAAATTATGTTATTTTATAATTAAAACCCCCACAATAAGCCCTTTTATTTGCTATGTCACATGGTACAGTTTAAATTACTTTTTATTTTTAATTTTCTAGTTTGTCCCCCAAAAGTGACCCCCATACTCAAAGATTATTTATTTACGTAACGCGTTCGGGTATGGGCCACAAACGATTGTATGTGTACGTAATTTCAACAGAATCGGCCCAGTAGATTCGGAGAAAATTGTCTGTGATAGACAGACAAACAGACACCTGAGTGATCTTATAAGGGTTCCTTTTCTTACGGATGCTCGAAACCCTAAAAACCCAAAATCCTTCGGAATAGTAAAATGATACGCAAAACACATTCCGTTCTAGAAACACTTCATATTCATGTAAATATTATTCTTTTAAAACTTTCTACGCTTACCGCGACATTTTTCGTGTTATTCGTCAGGTACAACACTAAATATTCGGTGACAAAGACTTTGTGTGCCTTCTTATAAGTTTCGAATAAACTTGCGACGCTTTCCGACTCTGAGCTCGAAAATAAGACTGCAGGCTCTGCAGCAATCCATTCTTGGATACGATACGATGTTTTCAGTTAACTTCCATGGTAAAGCAACTCGAATAATCGTGATTAATCATATCGAATAATAATGTAACGTAACAATTCGATAGAAAAATAAAAACAATAGCCATGACAGGATCGGACATTACTTACCCAGCTTTATAAGTTTGTAAATTGTAATCTTCGGAAGATCTATTTGCAAGAATTATTTAACGGAGAGAAAGCGATCTTTGGCAGTCGTTACGGATTGTCAGAAGGCCAGTAAATCTGACTCCAGTCTTGCCAGAACTACCGTGTTACCCAGTTAATGGGTTGTGGAGATCTGGTAGGCAGCCTCTCCACGTAAAATACTGGTATTCAGCTGAATCCGGTTTGACTGGAAGCCGACCCCAATATAGTTGGGAAAAGGGTCGGCAGATGATCATGAGCAAGCGATACACTGTCGCTATGACTCAAGTATCATCCCACCACCGGAACGCACAAAGACTTGGTGCAACTAAGTGTACTAACATAGTTTTAAGTTTTAACTAACACAATTGTTACTATATGTATTAGGTATTTATGTAGTGGTCTTTGTAACTTAAAAATAAATGATTTACTAAACGGAAAAGTTAAAAGGGAACCGCTTATGGTATGGTCATGTGAAGAGGAGGGATGAAATGCACGTAACTAAAATAGTTATGAATATAAATGTTGATGGACAGGAAGAGGGAGGCCAAAGAAAAGATAGAAGGATGATATGAAAGAAAAGGGAGTTAGTGATAGCGTGACGGCTGATAGGACAGAATGGAAGAAAAAAACGTATTGCGCCGACCACAAGTAACATTGGATAAGGGCAGGAAGATGATGATGATTTTTTGTTTTATTATTATATCGGCTTCTTTTCATGCCAAAATAATTTAAGGTTCCTATGCTGTGAACCACGGGAACAAAGCCAAGGATAAAAACTAGCAGTAAAATAAGACCTTTAATTGAACTAAATCCTTCCTTACCAACCATTTCTCCTGCTAAGTTCAACTGTCAAAATTAGAAGAAAAACCTAGTCATAAAAACCGGCCCAGTACGAGTCGGACGAAGGGTTCCGTACCATCTATAAAAACGGCAAAAAAATCACGTTTGTGAATATCACGGTTCATGAGAGACAGCCTACGACGGACAGACGGACAGCGACGTCTTAGTAATAGGGTTCCGTTTTACCCTTTGGGTTCGGAACCCTAAAAATAACATCAATCCCAACCTCGTTGCTTCATAAATCATTCGACAAACTAGGAGGCGTGGCTGCCTCATAACATCTATTCCTCATAACATATAGCTTATAGTTCTGCTGCAATCCTATACTACCGAATAGACCGGTAGTTGAATATCAGAAGGTCCACTACTGACAACAAGGGAATGTTTGCTCCATACAACGAACATAAACAGCCGCACACCACACATATGACATGTATATGTCACCGAACAATTACAGACTCCGTAAGATTGTAATAAATCTTTATTGGACCATATTTTCTCGATACATTATGAAAAAATCGTTTTGTACCAAATGTATCGAAAATTATTAATAATTACCGAACATAATTCCCTCAGATCCCTCTGCATGCTTTTCACTATCATGAACGATCCTTGTGCTCCTGATTATTTAAAACAATATTTTAAAGTGTTGGGCAGTTCTCACAGTCTCAACCTTCGAGCATCTAAAAACTTACTTCTTCGTATCCCTTCTCACCGCACCGGGTTTTTGTCTAATTCCTACGCTATTTCTACAATTAAACTCTGGAATATGCTACCCCTTGACATCAAGAAGGCGGAGTCAAAATTTTCCTTTAAGCGTAATATCCGAAAACACTACTTAAAAGCTTGTCATTCTTAGTTGTTCTTCGTCATGATTACTATGAATTCTCTTAATCGGTATGATTATTATATATCATATTTATTAGTTTATTATTTTAGCATATATATGTATTTTATTAGTATTATATATATTATCTGTATATTCTTTCCGAATTGTTAAAATTCAATTTTGAATCTTATTTTTATTTATTGTACACCTACCACAATATAGTCTTTATAACCCAAAGGATGACTGGTAGAGAATGCCTTGATGCATTAAGTCCGCCCATGTACCACTATTGTACATAAAGTTTTAATAAATAAATAAATAATTATCAATTAATCACTTTTATCGGTGACTAAACTGGTCGGCAAAAAATAAATAAAAACCGGGAGCAAAAATTATGCTATGTTGTTACAATTGGCAATAATTTGCTGATTCCTGTTGTTGTTCACAGATTTATGCTATCACGTCTAGTTTTTGATTTATATGAAATAGACATTAACACAGTTAATACGTTTTGTTTGAAAAATAAAAATCTTACAGAGATATTTACTTTTAAAGTACCACTTGGAATCATAATATCAATGCAATAATTTATTAAACAAAAAATAATTAATTACAAGTATTTTGTAGATTGCTTCCTTATACAATAAAAATATCCGGATGAAATTTGGCGCAGATATAGATTATCGTCTGAAATAGCACAAAGGCTAATTTTGATCTCAGGAGTCTGTGCTCTTAGGATAATTTCCGGTATAGCAGTTGGTAGAAGCAAGTATGCTTTAATTTGGCCTCAAATAACTACGTAGAAATTTAGTTTTCAGAGGTTTAAATAACTCACGATGCCTGTTTATTGCTTGCTATCTTTTTCGAGCAAAGAGAAAAAAATCAGGTACCAGCGTTCACAAATACCGCTGTCTGCATCGAAATGAAGACAATTTCAGGGAAAATAAAAAAATGCTTCTTGTAACAAAATTAAACGTGCCAGATAAAATGTTGACTACATATTTAAAATTACCGTGTCCATATGTATTAAGTCTACATACACATTGATTTGCTCTAATTTTTTGCCGACCGATTAATAATGTAACCTTAGTACCGATAATGTAATAAATGTTCGAAAATAATGTACGCTAAGCGTCTTTATGAAATGTGTTTCTACTGATTACGAAAATCAGACATCATAAACCTGATTTATGGGGGCATGGAAGATAACCCCTCCCCTCAACCCCTTAATGCTGTACTATTTTACTGAAAAAATCTAATTAGTCCGTCAGATAGATTTCCAAAACATATTGGACACATTTAAGCACGCGTGAGGTCATCGTCTTAATTTTTTGAATACGTGAAAAAAGAACTTCCAATATTTTATTACGTAACTCATTTGGTCCATATGTTTAAAATTCGCCTGCCCAATAACGTAATACACGCAATCAGTAGGTACTGTTGAATTGGCAAATTGCATTCATTAGTGCAATTAAGCTATATTTATTATTTAATACGTATATTCAGCTGGAACCGGCTAGAATGAAAGCCGACTCCAAAATAGTATGGAAAAGGCAAGACCGATTCATCCATACAATACTTACACACTTTTTGCTTTATACAATTTGTCTTGTGTAAAATTAGCTTTCGACACAAATTCGGGGTGATAGCCTGGTGATCCGTCACACAGGGTATCCTAGTATGGACTCCAGTCTCTCAAAATGGATCATATATGTTTCGCATTATGTGTTATATTACTACTTCTGTAACAAATGTATAGGTACCGATGTGAACCTTTGTAAAGAGTGAAATAAAAGATTTATTATTATTATTATTATTATAGAGACCTAACCTTCTGAACTACCTGTTCTGTGCCCACACTAACCGGGTGGAGGGTATGATGACGTGACAGCATGACATCTGAGTCTCCTCCCCTCCCGTTTGCGAAAGGATTCCTTTATTGAAAAACATTATATTAGTTGTGGTGATTGCGACCGCATGTCAGCCAAGCGGAATAAGGGGTCGTGGATTTTTTGTAATGGTAGTAAGGATTATGGAATAATAAATAGATTTTTGGTGTTCTAAACTGGTCTTTGGATTTTTTTAGAATAAAAAGACATTTCATATGCGCAGGCAGCGGTCTTTTAAAGAAAGAGATTACAATGCTAGGCTCCAGTTTGTTGTTCCCATCCTTAAAAAAAAAGTTCCAGTTTAGCGAGAGAATTTGCCGCGTGAACTTAAACTTAGTCGAATTTGTGTTTGGAACTAATCAAGCTTAATAATATTAAACACTGACTTTTTCCCGCGGAGTTCACTCCATAATCCAGATCTTCATCATCATTAAAATCCAATTAGGCGTGAAAGCTTAACAAAGAAACAAACAAACTCACTATCTAATGTATAAAATTATTAAGGATTACATTATTAACAAGTAAAAAACTTTTTACAAAAAAAATACAATCGACTTCCAAATAAAAAACACTACAAAGTATAAAATAACTTTAATTTCGGAAGTCGGTGTCAAAAAACGAATAAACAACAAAAAACACCGGCTACCGAAATTAAAGTTATTTTAGTTCCAAAAACTACACCAATGAATTCAAATATGCCTATAAAATTTTAAGAATTCTTTCTATTTCTACAGGATCCCAGCATCAGATCCTGACTTGATGATCATAGGACCACCTGGGAAGCCTATCCTCTTTCAAACAAAAAAAAATCCAAATCGGTCCAACCATCTTCGAGTAATCGGGGAAAACACATAAAAAAAGGTTCCAAGGAATTGAGAACCTCCTCCTTTTTTTAAGTCGGTTAAAAAATGATGTACATCAAAATAAAAAATCACGCATAGATTGAGTACCACAGAATACGTTGTAAAATAAACTTAGGCTAAGAAATGTCAATAACACAATAAAAGCTAATCTCCTACTACAATGGACACACACAGTGAGGTTACAAACAAATAGAGACACAGCGAGTGTTGCCGCAACTTGAATTCGACAAATCTCCGCCAGTCTGGGGTAATCTCACATCAAGCTGATGTGGGTTATACAGTCCTTCTTTTTGTTTGTTTTCGACAATTGGAAGGTCAATGTATCTTCTATGGAAGAATATCTAGATAAAAAGTCAATTTAGGGACACTTGATGTCAAACTAGAAATAAAAGTCAAAACTATCCTAAACAAACACAATTCACATATGTACACTTAATAAAAAAAAAAGATAAAATTCGTGTTTCTTTAATAATTATCGTCGTCATCATTTCAGGCGGAAGGCGTCCATTGCAGAAATAGACCTTCCTTAAGCGTCGCTACATCGACCCGTGCGTCTCGCAATTAGTGGATTCCAGCACTCTTCACCGGTGACCTGGTTAAAGGAGCTAGGGTCTACCTTGTGGGAGGCCTTTCAGCGCTTCATCTTCTAGCTGTGTTCTTTATTACTATAAAACGCTGAGTCTAGCTAGAAGCACGATTTTTTGTGCTCATTATTTCCTTATTTAAAAAAGGACGAAACTTCTTAATTTTCTTCCGATGAAAAATCCAATCGGTCACACAAAACTTGTTTCAGACAGGGAACTGGTGTTAAACCTGCTAATCAAGTCATAAAGGGACCAGATCCTTGAAAAAAAAAGAATTGTAAACCTCACTTAAGAAGCTTAAACTTATTCTGCCCGTCTAAGTCAAATCCACGGCAAAAACAAACATCCCATGGGTCCGTACCTAAGCACACCTTCACAGGATTACGTTAACCTCGGCACAATATAACTACCATGACGTATGTCCATGATAAATCCCTTTCTTACGGAACCCTTCGGAAAATCCGAGGGACCCAACCGCCTTTGTACAGCGGAACCCTTTGAAGTTCGGAGAATAAACACCAAGATAATTAGGAAGGTCAAACGTTGAGGAAATTTTAATTTGAAGCGATGACTTGATATATTTTTGAGGGAAACTGAAGAAATGGTGCTAAAGCGGAAAGTTTTTATTTTCTTCTTTAATAAATTCACGCAGTGTCTTGGACAAAGCTTTTTCTTTGTTATAATTTGATCGAACAGCATTAACACGGACAATATTAAAGTAATTACCTTCTGCCAATTAGTATTCCAAGATTTTTATTCTATCTAGACATGTATTGCCCACTCCACACCCGTTCTTAGAAATTTAGGAAGGAATTGGCCACATGTATCTAGTGACTTCAAAAAAAGGAGGAGGTTTCAATTCGTCGGAACCTTTCTTTTTATGTATTTTCCCCGATTACTCGAAGATGGCTGGACCGATTTGGATTTTTTTTTTGTTTGAAAGGGTATAATTCCCAGGTGGTCCCATGATCATCACGTCAGGATCTGATGATGGGATCCTGAAGAAATAGAGAGAACTTTTCAAATTTTATAGGCACACTTGAAGCGATTTGGGTAGTTTTTGGAAGAGTACTTTCTCGGAGTGGTTTCATTTCAATTTGGTGAAGATCTGATGAAAAACTTCGGAGATAGCAACGGAACTCTGGAGGAGTTCCGTTGTTAAATGATAACAAATGGACTGGGATTGCTGAAATCTCATGTCTGTCTATGGTTTTCACCAGTTCATAACATAACATCATGCCGGTACGCTGTAAAGGGGTAAGCACATGTGAACCACTAAAAAGTGAGAAAAAAAAGAAAAAATACAGCCGACTTCCAAATAAAAACACTACAAAGTATAAAATAACTTAAATTTCGGAAGTCGGTGTCAAAAAACGAAAAAACAACAAAAAACATCGACTGTCGAAATTAACGTTATTTTATACTTTGTAGTGTCTTTATTTGGCAGTCGGTTGTATTTTTTTGTAAAAAGTTTTTTTGTTAGACAATTTACAACAAATATATATTTTTTCACTACAAACATTAAAAATGACATTTTCTTGCGTTTTAGTATCTTCAAATTTATTACTTACACAAAATATAAATAAGTCCTAGAAAGTAATAATTCGGCAATGTGTATTATACTGCACATCAAAATTATTCGTATTTTTTTCTCTTGCCAGATTAATGGTTATAAGAGCCACATTGAACTACTGACTACTAAAATTGTACTCTGAACAATTTTAGTAGTCAGTAGTTCAATTTCAATTTTCATTATAAAAAAATATTATTATAGAAATAAAAAAAGTCGAACTTGACTAGAAGAAATTGTATCTTTGTAAATCCAGTTTTAGAGTTCCGTAGTCAACAGGGAACCTAATAGTTTCGCCATGTCCGTCTATCTGTCTGTCTGTCAGTATGTCCGTCTGCGGTTTATTTAGCTCAGAGACGCTTAGTGCTAGAAAGTTAAAAAATTGGTATGGGAATATATATTAATCGCGACGACAAAGTGGTAAAATAATGTAAAGTGACGATTAATTTTTTTATCGTCTACCCCATACTACATACTACCCCGGGTGTCGTTGAACAATATTGTGGGTTTGCGAAAACCATTTTTCCATCCAAGAATCCGTTTGCAAAATATTAAGATAGAGTCAAGTGTCCCCCCCCCTCTCTGCCAGCTAAACGATTGTTTTTGGAGACGTAAAAAAAAACATGGTAGTAGCATATATAACGAATTTAAAAGAAAAACTAGTGCGTAGTCCGACACGCACTTGTCCGGTTTTTTTAATACAAAATCCATACCGAACCTGTACCTCTAAAAATAGAAAACGTCAAGTGTCCATGCTAGAAGCATCAAGCAATATGCACTTAAAATTTAATAAACCTACAATTGAGAGTAGAATTTTATCGAACTCGTATACGGGTCAAGTCTTGTACTTTTTTACCAGACCGAATCTAGAGTTTCAAAAGCGTTAATCCGATTTATGTCTCCTATTGTCGGCTTTATACGGTGTCCACACTTTCAATTTTTCCCGTAATAGGGAATATGAATGCAATTTTTTTATTAGCAAAATAAAATACTATTTATCTCTAGTAAAACATTCTGAAAGAATTTTTAAAATACCTTCATCAGCGATGAAGTTATTAAGCTTCAAAGTTGACAATTAGAAAGGGAAGTCCGATACCAACTGTGACGTCAAATACTATGTCACCTATACAACTGCCATACAAAACAGCGTTTTCGCGAGAGGGACAGATATATTTGTTTAAAATAGTTTTATCTCGTTTGTTTTTCGGTCAATTTCGATTCTATTTTCACTGTTAGTATTATATTTTTGTATATTTCTAGATAAACTGTTGACATAATAAATATTTTTTTCATACACATACCCTATTGAATTAAAAGTTATTTATTTTTTGCTGATCTTGTGAAATAATGAACTGGTTTATCACCTTTCCGTAATATTGGAGAGGATTATAAAATTATAGGTCGTAAGTGGGTGACTTTAACGATTCATGTGAGGTGATAAAAGTGGGTAGCAATTTCACGGGTAAAAGCTGCAGTGCAGACTTCAATTCCTATTAAAATCATCAGTTTTCCAAAGCACAAAATAGGCTATTCAAGATTATATTACACTACCGGTACCTGAGTGATATTTTAGTGCCTTTAAACCACCACATATTCAGCTATTACAACTTTATCATCACAGAAACTAGCTGCAATTAGCCGTAAATACTAATTCGTTAACTTACAAACAAGTACAATACAAAACAGGGACCACTGAGTGATCACATTGTGATTCTAGAGCTCCTAGGCAAAGTAGCAAACGGTAGCTACATTTTTTTTTGACATAAGCTACCGAAATGCCATGTGGTAAATTCCAAACCGTTTTGCATTTTGCGTCGGTCGCAGCTACGCGAGGTCCTGTTGGCGGAATAGCGGGACAGGCTCTCACCAGCCTCGTCACTATCGAGGCCATTCGGCCGGTGCTCGACCTCTGGCTCGGAAGAAGGCACGGCTACCTGTCGTTTCGTGCGACGCAGGTTCTCTCGGGGCATGGCGAGGAGATACCTGTGTCGCATAGGCAGGGAGCCGGATGCTCGGTGTCACCACTGCGTCGACTGTCGGAAGGACACGGCGCGGCATACGCTGGCAAAGTGTGTCGCTTGGGAGGAGCCGCGCCGTGCACTCATCTCTGTGGTAGGCAGAGACCTCTCGCTGCCGGCCGTAGTCTATTCTATGGTCGGCGGCGAGGATTCCTGGGACGCGGTGATCTCTTTTTGCGAAGCAGTTATCATGCAGAAGGAGGCTGCGGAGAGGGAGAGGAAAATCTCAATCGCTCTTCCGGCCCGCAGCAGGCGCATCGGGCGTCGGGGGAGGGCATACGTTGCCCTCTTCCGGCCACTGAACTGGGTACAGGGGCGGCAGACTTGGGGATGGCCGTTGCCCTTCATTCATTCATCCGGACCCGAAGTAGCGGCACGTGGTGTTGCCATGCGCCCCTCTTTGTCAAACACCTCACTCCTCCCGCTGACGCGAGGTAGCCCGCCGAGGCGGGCCGGCACCAGCCGGGGATTACGGAAGTCTCATACGTTTCCGCGATCCCCGGCGTATGTGGGAGATGGGACACCGGGGTGGTTTTAGTCAGTAAGAGTCTGACAGACCCCTCCCGTCCCAGGGCGGAGGACATCCATGAGGATTTCCCCCCGGTGAAAAAAAAAGGTTACAAAAAATATCAAAATCAATCTACCTAGCATTTTCCAACTGAGTCGGAGTCGGCTTTCGGCCTAACATGGTGCAGCTGAGTACCCATATTTCATATAAAGCGACTCTCTATTTGACATCCATCATTCTGAAAAAAAAACCTTAATTTCGTAAATTACTCAACACATGGCTACCCTACTAAAAATCAAGCGGAAGAGATTTAACGCTTTATTTTTATCTAGAGAGGAACTCCATCCTTTCCGGATGCTTTGCTCCATTGATCCACTGGCGTTTTCCAAACATATTTATTTACTCTGTGCTAGACCTAAACGGGGCTTAGACCCTTTGGCTAAGGGATTAGGGGCTATTTTTACTTTATGACTTTTTTAGAATTTTTCTTTTGTAACTTCGGGTATATTTTAGGTTTGGAAGTGAGTTGGAGCAAAAAAGGGTAGTTCAGATGAATGAGTTTTGAGCTTGAGGCTGTTTAGCTATATTTGTTAGGACTTGCAAAGTCTAGCAACGATAACAGGATGATCCAAGGGATGAATATAGTTTGTGAGTTTAGATTAAGATTATTTTAGTACCAAAGACACCGAATGATTTACAAGGAGGTTCGATGTCCTTTTTATATCATTGACAGTCGTTACGAGTAGTCAGAAGCCTTCAGTGTTTGTGTGGCGTCGCTCCGCAGTCTATTGTCACCTCTTGTCTTGCGCCGCATGCCCTGTCACCTGTACATTTGAGGACCTTATGGCTGCGTCAGCGAACGGTGTTGCACTTGCTGCCGTTGCCACCGACACGCTAAGAAGAAGAAGAAGCCAGAAAACCTTTTCTTGCTTCGGTTGTAGAGATAGGCAGCCGTATCTTGTTAATAATTATTATTTAGCTGCATCTGGTTAGATTGATAACGACCCCAACATACCTACTTTTATCTGCTTAGCCTTTTCCCAGTTATATTGAGGTCGGCTTTCAGTCAAACCGGATTCAGCTAAATACCAGTATTTTATGTGAAGCGGCTGCCTACCAGACCTCCACAACCCAATAACTGGGTAACACAGTACTCCTTGGTAAGAGCGCTGTCAGATTTTCTGGCTTTTGACTATCCGAAACGACTGCCAAAGTTCTACAAATAACAGCCGGGACCAGCGGCTTAACGTGCTCTCCGAGGCACGAAGTCGGCAAGCGAAACTACTTTGGAAAAGGTATATAAGGCAGATTGATATCCAGTCGAAATCATTTTAACTTTTTTCAAACTTACTAACAAACCCTCCTCGCCATTTGCATTCCAAGGCCGCGGTGACTCTTTCGAACAAATTCCACAACCTTGGCAGGCACTGGCCTTAGCAGGCGTCGTCTAAAATGCTGGCATCTCTTGCGCATGGAACACAACGCGCCGTTGACCTGGGATTTCAATTACAATCATTTAATTTTCTACAGATCCACCATATTAATACAATCCTACTACTATTATAAAGGCGAAAGTTTGTAAGTATGGATGTATGTATGGATGTTTGTTACTCTTTCACGTAAAAACTACTGAATGGATTTTGATGAAATTTGGCACAGAGGTAGATTATAGTCTGGAATAACACATAGGATACTTTTTATCCCGGGAATATGTTCCCTTAGGATAGTTTTCGACAATCACGCGGGCGGAGCCGCGGGCGGCAACTAGTACTTCATAAAACTTCGTCGTTCAGATAAATCATTCTGCGACACCGTCCTGTCTAAAATAATAATTATTTCACAAACAACAACAAAGGGAGTTCTTTCGCAAACAAACAGAAAACATCTTTCCGGTTTTCCGTTATCCGGTTGAGTCCGGATAAAACTGGATTAGACAACTTCAATATTTTGTTTACACAACAAAAAAGTAATTCGTTTCGTCCTAAGATAAATAATTTAGTGAATTGACAGCTTTTTTGGGTAGTCAAGATTTTTTTTTGTTATGAACAGATGGTTCCCTGAGGCATTTCTGGGTGATATTTTATGACCATCTTTGACGACAATAATTCCAAAATTTTGTTTTGTAATTTACGGAGATAAAGGTTACTGACTCGTTTCTATTCTATTTCTCTTGTGACTTAAATATTTTTAATTTTTTTATTTGGTTTCAAAACGAAAACATCGCGTCTACGTCAATGTTGTAGGTACTGTCAAATCCCACTAAATCGCGTAACTCAGATTCATTCAGCATAAATGCGTAACAGTTTATTTGCTCTCCTGAAAAGTTGCCGATTTTGGTATACGCGGTGTTAGAGTTTAAACGACGTAATTTATTCAAACCAAAACGTAAACGTCAATTCTAAAGACAAACACACTGCCGTCAAACAGTTTGCTCATCACATCACGTCACATCACATCCCATGACAAGTCAACGTATATTTTCCCCTAAAGCGTTAACAGCACAAAATTCCGTCACCAACTTCTTGCATCTATCGCTTACAATTAAAACTTTCCGTCGCTTTTCCAATTAAAAATCCCCATACATCCGCACGAGAACAGGTTCTCACACGTAGGTACCGATGGCCCAATTAAATACGGCATTCAGCAGAGGGTTAATTAAGAAGAAAATTATCTCCTCAAACAGGAGTCGGGCGTGACATGCGGAAGGGTGTAAAGTGGGGAGAGGGCAGCGAATCCTGCTATAAGCGGTCGCGATAAGCGATTTTTTTCATAAAGATATGGTGAATGGTGAAAAAAAAATAAGGTGCATCTTTTTTAAAAACTCATATTATAAAGAGGTAAAATAGTTTATTTGTTGATGATTATCCCTGGAAGCAATTTATGATAAAACAGGCGTTTGCATTGGGATAGCAGCGAACCCGCGGGAAACAGCTAGTGTTTCTATTTTACTAATTATTTTTACTTTTCTCAATTTCACACACAATATTTTTGGCAGTCGTAAATGGCAGTACTTCCCTAAAAAGTTTACTAGGTATCATCATACGCAAACATTGCGATCGTTCCGTTCAAACACCAATGATAAGATACATAGATAAAACATTTATTTGGTACAAGAACAGAAAACACAACACACAATAGCACACTTACATAAATCATAATACTAGAAAATACAAATATGACAAAACATTAAAAGGAAAAGCCTAATTAATGGCAATCCGTGAGTGCCAAACTACGTACGAAAAAAAAAAAAAATGACATGAGAAAAAAAATCCAATGTGCGGTGTGTGTGTCTCATGTAGCACCAAATGGGAGTCCAACTCAGCATGTGCCAGGCAAATATACCTGACGCTGGCCTATATGACTTGCCGACCTAATTGTACTATAGTAGGCGCCAGATAATCGTGGAATAACGGTCATTGACCCACCTACAATTATTGACATTTTTAATTTGAAAAACGGAATTAATGACACAAAGCTGTCCCCAATCATCATCTCTCGTGATCCTTAACATTGTCTAATAATGAAAAACGATTCATATTTAATTGTTCAGGTACCTATGAACAGTTATTAGGGAAAGGTCAATGTACTTTATTCCACATTTATCTGGCGCCTACTATAGGTCAAACACAATCGCCTTGTGTTTTTAATCCGCTCTCAGCTCCTAACTTACATCACATTATAAACTGAACGACCGCTTGAAGCTGAAATATGGTTCAAATTCCAACAGAAATGCCTACTCGCACTGAATATAGCTAATGAGACGAATATTAAAGGAATTGATGATGCGACGAGCATTTTGTTTTTTCTCCCCGTATTTTGATAAGAAACGAGGTTCGAAATGAGATCAATTTGTTCAGGAGAGTACTCTGTAGTGGCAATGTTTTGTAATATTGTGTTGCAAATTGACTACAATAGAAATGGAATTGTGAAGCTAGGTGGAATAGAGTTTTACTTCAACAGAAGCTATTGAATTGTTAAGAAGTGTGAAAGCTGATTTTCGCTTCAATTTATCAGTGTTCTTTGACTGCAATATCGAAAAGCAATCTTTTATCCCATTATAGACGTTTCTAACAAAAAATATACCTTGGATTATTAGAAACCAAAGGATAATTATTTGGAAAAATGGAAATAGGTTTACTTTTCCTGATGGCTGGTCAAAATACTTATGCAGAAAACCTGCAAATACTACAATTTGAAGCTAGTGCACAAACTTTGTCATTGCAGCGGAGGGGGAATTATGTGGACCGAGAGACTAATGAAAAATGCACACCCGTATCAAACGACATTATTAAACACTTTTTTGAAAACATAAATTAGTGACAAAAAATTGTGAGAAATGGCTCGCGGGTCTTTTTTTGTATCCTGAGGATGCACGGCGAGCAGCACGATTGATATTACTATGGTCGACACCAAATAAACGTGCAATAATGATCATTGACCCTCATACATTTATTGACATAGTTAATTCTGAAAACGACATAAAGTTGTCCTGAATCGACGTCTATCGTGATCCTTTACATTTTCTAGTAAAGAAAAACGATTCATAATTTATTGTCCGGGTACCTACGCAGGTAAGGGCAATGAACTTTATTGAAAATTTATCTGGCGTCCACCATAGTGCGGAATAGTTCTCTGGCCCATCCTCGCCTATTAACTAGCTCAATACACTTTATTTCGTACCTAAAAGCGGTGGTGTAGCAGCCAGTTTTCAAGTAAATAAGTTGATAAATATTTTTTTATGTCATTATTTTGACGATGGAGCACGCTTGCTTAGAAGTAACCTATTTACCTACTCCTGACTTTAAGACTTCCACACTTTACAGCTAACATAGCAACAACTTTCCAAAACCAACCCACGAATCCGCCATCTTACCGACACTTTTATAATTACGTTTCTTGTCGTCCCGAAGCGTAAAAAAGCCACAGGCAGTTACAAGATACAAGGCAGATGCCAAAAAAACAATTCAATTATACAAAGTGAGTAAAAACAACGTCGTACAAAATGTTGCCATGCAAATCTGGCAATACGGAAGAAAAGTAAATCAAGTGCCACACTCCGGACGTTATTAAAGCCATAAGGAAAATGAATTATTTAGCCAAAGTACATAGCTAGCAGATTAGCCGTGATGATTGTTTTTCTTGTTTCGATTTGCAAGTTGATTAAATACTTTATGGGGACAAATTGGATGAAATTGATATAGATTAAGGTTTTGTGCTGGAGTAAAGTGAAACACGTAGAGGTTTATGCCGATATTACGTTATTTTAATTTGCGTTTCAACAGATTAATTTTATCCAAGTTACGAATTACCTCAAGACCAATTTTCGGTCACTGTGACCAGTTTCAACGGAGATCTGCCTAGTACGCAAGACCCTAATAGTGCACAAGACGTGTGTCCCTGGCTGGAGGCTTATATTTATATTAAGGCCGCCACAGGCAAGCCCAGTTAAGCAGTCGACAACTGAATTGTGAGACGCCAGAAAAAAAAATGAAAGTATTTCGATGGGACGGCAAACCAACACGACCGGGGAGAGATCAGGCGCAAGTCCAACGGCTTCATCTGCTTTCAGAGGCACAAGGGTGTCACACCACCAAACTCCAAACTCCGGACCGCTATCGTGGAATACGTAATGGAAAACCTCATTGAACAATTTTTGCCTGACCCGGAAATTGAACCCACATAATCTCGTGCTCGGCAATGGCCCTTGCGACCAACAAAAAAAATCGATCTACTTAAATTTCTGTTACAACTTATCATTCAACACTTAATAGTTATATTATACTAAACTGCAAAACGAAGCTAATGACGCATTGGAGATTATCTTAGTGCAACGATAATGGGCCGTCAGCTGTCTATGGATATTGTGATGACTTTGTGTTGGGGCCACTAAAACAGCGACAATCTTGATTGATAAAATCATGATCTAGATAAACCATGATAAATTAAAAGTAGGTCAGAATTTTATTATAATAAACTAGCTGCCGCCCGCGTGAATGTCGAAAATGATCCCAAGGGAACATAATCCTGGGATAACAGGATCCCGCCATCTGTTATTCTAGACTATAATCTACCTTTGTGTCAAATTTCATCAAGATCCGTTTAGCCGTTCTGACGTGATTGAGTAACAAAAATCCATTCATCCAAACTTTCGCATCTATAATATTATAGTAAAGATAGATTTTAATAAACGTCTAAGCTTATTCCCATTTATAGCCATTTGGGGGGCGGAGTTGCTCGCGTCCGTAGGAATTACCACCTGTCCTAGACCACCCTACACGTGCCCCCCGGGTGGTGCCAAACGAGTAATCAACGCCGAGTCACAGGCGGCGGTCAATTAACCTGTTAAGGCCACAGCGGGCCTAGGGAAGTTAAATGCTCCCTAAAAAATAGCTGCAATCTGCCTTGGGAAAGTAGTATGTGTATTTTTCTCCCAACCCCCTTTTATGAAAATGTCGAATAATGAGAAAGATAGTATGTCATGCGATCCGGCTAACCCCCGGCGCTCTCCGGTACCCGGGCCGGAGAGTGTGAAATTGGTTACCGAAGACTTGATGGAAGTAGGCGACCAGGCTTCCATTAAAGTGAATGCTACTGGCAGCAAAAAGTTAATTCAGCAGGCCTTTCACCGCAGTCTGTTTAACACCAAGCCTAGAAGCAATTCCTTGGGAAGTAAACCCCCAGAAAGTTTACAAACCGTGGCAGTACCACCGAGAGACACGACCACGCAAAATGCACCAAACCAGCAAGCCACTGTATGCCTTCCATCTTGGCAGAGAGTACCAGGCACTAGAAACCCGAAAAGGAAAAAAGTCAGCGACTCCCCAGAGCATATAACCACCAGCAACATGTTTAGCCAATTATCAATTGATCTAACGGAAGAACCCACTACATCCAAGACGCCAGTGGAAAAACCTAGTAAGCCTCCACCCATAATATTGTATGGTATAGAAGATGTCAATAAATTAACTGAACTCGTGGAAACTGTTGCAGATAAATTTCATTCACATATCGGATTACAAACAGAAACCAACTAAGAATCAACACCCTAGATATGGAGGCTTACAAAAGAATCATCACCAAATTCCGTGAAAGTGGCTTAATTGGTCACACATTCAACAAAAAGGAAGAACGACTCTGTCGTATTGTCATACGGAATCTTCACCACACAACACCTAAAACTGAGATTAAGGAAGAAATTGAAAAAACTGGAAACACTGTTGTCGGGGAAATTATTAACTCCAGATATGGTCCAGAAAAAAAACCGACCTCAACATTTTTCGTAAATCTCCTACCTAGTCAGAACAATAAGGCAGCTAAAGAAATCAAATACATAACACACCACCAATCTGTATCCATAGAGGATCCTAAGAAGAAAAATTCAATCGTGCAGTGCCAACGGTGTCAGCAAAATGGGCACACAAAAAATTACTGCATGAGGCCTTTCCGCTGCGTGAAATGCGCGCAGGCACATAAAACCTCAGACTGTCCGAAGCGCGATAGAAGTACACCAGCCCAATATGCACTGTGCCAAGGCTCCCACCCGGCAAACTACAAGGGTTGTGAGGTGTACAGAGAAATACTAGCCAGAAAAATTAACAAATACGGTCATCGAAAAGCTGATATACGTCCTATGGCAAAAGATAACACGATTCGAGATACAAACTCCCAAAGAAGTACTGCTCAACAATCTTTCTCCATTGATAAAGAAAATGAAACATTCTCTTACGCCAAAGTTACTAAAAATGTGCCAGACAAAGTGACCACAGAAAATGCCATACCTAATGTAAGCCAAAATCTAGCAGTATTAGAAACTCTCCTCACCAAACAAAATGAGAAATTCGACTTAATCCTACAACAAATGAGTTCTCTAATAAGTCTCATGACTACACTCATAACCAAACTACAAGGCTAACAGGCCTTGGGTTAAGACTGGCGACTTGGAACATAAATGGACTCTCACCCAATAAAGACGAGCTCGAGATACTAATGGCCGAACATAAACTAGACGTAATCCTAATATCCGAAGCACACTGCACATACAAAACCAATGTCAGAATCAAAGGATCTCAGATCTACACTACAAATCACCCAGACGGTACAGGCCATGCAGGATCAGCTATAATTATTCGGGACAAAATAAAGCACCATCCACTGCCTGAATATAAAACCGAGCAAATACAAGCCACTACAGTCGCAATACAAGACAGATGTGGATATTTTAATGTCTCAGCAGTATACTGTCCACCAAAACATCGAATAGACTCCGACCTGTTCTCTCATTTCTTCTCAAGTCTAGGCAATCGCTTCATAGCAGGCGGCGATTGGAACTCCAAACATGTCCATTGGGGTTCCAGACTAACAACAACCAGGGGAAGACAATTAAAGTTGAGCGTCGATATAAATCACATAGGTACAATTGCCCCATCAGAACCTACCAACTGGCCAGCCGATCACAATCGAATCCCGGACATACTCGACTTCTTCCTAACAAAAGGACTCTCAAGACAGTACATGAAGATCGAGTCATGTGCTGATGGGTCATCTGATCACTCCCCAGTCTTACTGACTATCAGTTCAACTATAATTGAAGTCGAGAGACCCACAAGATTATACAACCGGCATACTGATTGGCCCTCCTTCAGGGAACACATAGAAGAAAACCTTGATCTTAATATCAGACTCAAAGAAGCTGAAGAAATTGAAACAGCAGTAGTGCAATTTACTAATCTCATAAAAGTTGCCGCGTGGAAAAGCACGCCTACTACTGAACATAGGAACCAGCCCGCAAACGTACCGTTGGAAATAAAGATCATGATCCAGGAGAAACGCAGACTACGCAGAGTATGGCAGCTGAGCCGTCATCCGCAAGACAAGACCGTCCTCAATAGAGCCATTGTAGAACTGAAGGACGCTATAAAAAATGCCAATGACCTAACAATGCAAGCAAAGTTAGAGTCTCTAACTGCTACTAAAGCCAGCAACTACTCGCTCTGGAAAATCACTCGTTCTTGTGACAGACCTAACGTACCAAAAACCCCAATAAAAAAGGAAAATGATTGGGCCAGAACTAGCCAAGACAAAGCGGACTTGTTTACGGATCATCTAACAAGCGTTTTTAAACCGAACGTAACACTAGACAACTCATCAGAAGAATATGTTGATCTCATCCTAAAACAAGACCTTCAAATGGACCTTCCCCCTAAACCTGTGTCGCCCGCGGAAGTCATTAAAACGATCAAATGGCTGGACAGTAAAAAGGCACCAGGTTACGACCTGATAACTAAAGAAGTGTTGCTTGAACTACCGAGAAAGGCTATTGTCTTCATAACCATCATCTTCAACGCTATGTTACGAAAAGGGTGCTTCCCGAGTGCGTGGAAAGTCTCAGAAATCATCATGATATACAAGGCTGGCAAATCAATGACCGAAAAAACTTCCTATCGACCAATCAGTCTATTGCCTACTCTATCCAAGGTACTGGAGAAGATCATACTTCACAGAATTATACCAAGCCTCTTGGAGTGCAAAGCGATACCAGACCACCAATTTGGCTTTAGAATACGCCATGGTACAGTGGAACAAGCCCACAGAGTATGTGACGCCATAAGAAAATCCATAGAACAAAAGGAATATTGCTCGTCAGCGTTTTTGGACATCCAGCAGGCGTTTGACAAGGTCTGGCACAAAGGCCTACTATGCAAGATCAAGCAGAATATTTCTCACTCATACTTTCCAATATTCAAATCTTACTTCGAGGATCGCATATTTTATGTGAAAGAAGCTGACGCCACTTCTGCGTTCCGACAGATTGACGCCGGGATGCCACAAGGATCTGTTCTCGGCCCCATGCTCTACACATTGTACACTGCTGACTTACCGCTAACGCCAGGGATAACCACAGCTACATTTGCAGACGACACCGCTATTTTGGCAAGTAATAAAGATCCAAGAGTGGCATCCGAGAACTTGCAAAAAGGCCTCAACAAAGTAAACGAGTGGCTCCAAAAATGGAAAATAAAAGCTAGTGCTGCAAAGTCAGTACAGGTGACATTCACCCTCAAAAGCCCCCAGGTTAGTTTGCTCTACACATTGTACACTGCTGACTTACCGCTAACGCCAGGGATAACCACAGCTACATTTGCAGACGACACCGCTATTTTGGCAAGTAATAAAGATCCAAGAGTGGCATCCGAGAACTTGCAAAAAGGCCTCAACAAAGTAAACGAGTGGCTCCAAAAATGGAAAATAAAAGCTAGTGCTGCAAAGTCAGTACAGGTGACATTCACCCTCAAAAGCCCCCAGGTTAGTTTACGATCGATGTGTAAGCACATCAAATGTAAAAAGCAGGAGCTTCAGCTAAAGTACAACAGCTTATACTGGATGCTAGGAAGGAACTCGAGACTCTCTTTGGACAACAAACTGCTTATATATAAAGTCATCCTAAAGCCCATTTGGACATATGGTCTGCAACTATGGGGCAGTGCAAGCGATTCCAACATAAATTTACTCAAGCGCCAACAGAACAAGATCCTAAGAACAATTGCAAAAGTACCATGGTACATAACCAACAATGAAATTCATGAGCACCTAGAAATTAAGACAATCAAAGAGGAAATACGGAGTTTGGCAGCTAAGTACAAAGAACGGTTAATCCATCACCCTAACGAACTTGCTCGCCAACTCACTATGGACCAATATGTGAGACGACTAAAACGTCATCACATCCTAGAGCTAGAAGACCGGCAGTAGCTTTGGGCAGCAGATGAGTAGATGCTTCCAATGGGAAGCCACTCCGCATGACAGCATCACAGAACAGATTTGCTCATAGTCTTAGGACTGATTGCAAATAAACGCAGAGAAAAAAAAAAAAAAATTTTATAGCCATTATGCCATTATATAACATTAGTTTTTATTTACCAAAAATAAAAAACTCCACATCGACTGTTGTCAGTGCTTACTCTCAGTCAAACCCATTTAAAACAAAACCTTTTGCCGTACCCCGTCTATCGCCACAAACCAACACAGAGCTATAAATTACCCACAAAATAGCTAATAAAACTTAATTCTGCCAAAAGCCATTATTACAGTATTAAACGTAAATTAATAGCCGACTTTATGGCCACAACACACGCCTACTCTGCTGGGAGAAGCGCTGGTCAGCAATTCTTGGAGATGTCCTCATTAATGAGCTCTTCAATACACCTTAAGAGAGCTATCATGGGCATTAATATCGAAAAGACTATACGGCTGTTTTGAATGGCCAACTTGTTGGGTGACTTGTTGGATAACAGTTTGTTTTGACACGACATCATGCCTGTCATTACTTGAAGGTTTAAGTAGTAACTAGTAAACTCATAATTCGCAAGTCCCATTTAAAAGGGGGTAAGTATAGACTTACCCCGTAATAATACCGACAACCGAAAATAAACCCAGACTAGATTTTATGTGAGTGCATATGTCCTAATCCAAGTCATTCGCGAACCCTTTGTCAGTTTTATACAAATCCATTCAGCCATTGAAGTTGGAGTACTTGAACAAACATACAAATTTTCACATTTATAATATTATTAGGGATAGGATACTCGAATGTTTAATTTAACCTTGTATGAAACCGCAAATATTTCATCGCTACCTCGTGAATGTTTAATACCCGTCATTTTGTACTTTGCAAATACTTCTCGTAAGCTAATTTTAATGTTCTTGTGGATAATTATTTACTACCCTTAATCAAGTTTTCCTTATCATATGATATAATTCGGGTAAATGTCAAAGCGTCTATGAAACAGGTTTGATATGGTTGCTTGGTTGTTCAGGACGGATTTTTCAATGTACTAACCGTTAACGCTTTTTATATCGAAAATAAAATGGGCTCCGCCCGCGTGATTGTCGAAAATTATCCCAAGGGAACATATTCCTGGGATAAAAAGTATCCTATGTGTCATTCCAGACTATAATCTACCACTGTGCCAAATTTCATTAAAATCCATTAAGTAGTTTTTGCGTGAAAGAGTAACAAACATCCATCCATCCATCCATCCATACCTACTTACAAACTTTCGCGTTTATAATATTAGTAGGAAGAAAGTAGAGTCTAGGTAGAGAGACTAGGTAATCTTGCACTCAGTTTAGTGAAGTCGTACTTAAATGACAGACAGCAGCAAGTTCAAATAAACGGTGTTAATTCTAGGGGTTTAAAAGTCAAAATGGTGGTACCGCAAGGCTCAATATTGTGTCCTTTCCTCTTTTTTTTGTGTACATTAATGATCTACTCCATCTTTTAAAAAATCAACCAAAAATGGTGTTATTTGCTGACGATACGTCCGTAATTTTTAAGATAGATAGACGTTCGACAAGTCTTGACGACGTAAATAATGCGCTACAGCAGGTCCAAAATTGGTTCACTGCGAATAATTTAGTATTAAATGGGAAAAAAACTAAGTGCATCAGATTTGCTTTACCGAATGTCAAAAGTAATACTTGCGACATAGTATTGAACAAAGAGAAACTTGAATTCGTCGAAGACACGGTTTTCCTAGGGATCACGCTTGACTCAAGGCTACAATGGGGTCCTCATTTAACATCTCTTGCAGGACGGCTAAGTTCAGCAGCATATGCTGTCAGAAAAATCCGTCAATTTACCTGTGTAATCTTCATCTTTTTAGTAAGATTAGTGATAGGCATAATTTTAATACTAGAAATCGGAATAAATTAGATCAACCCCGATTCAGATTGGCTAAAGTACACACTTCTTTTATGGGATATTGTGTTAAGTTCTATAATAAAATACCACGTGAGATTCTCGAACTGAATGAGAAAAAATTTAAAACATGCATAAAACGCACTCTATGTAGACAGGCATATTATAAACTGGAAGATTATATCCTTGATAAAATGGTTGGCTAAATGCCGGTCCTGCTCCACAGCCTCAGCCGCTTGGTTCTACTAGTTAGGTTTTATATTTGGAAGAGATGCTCACCCTCTTTTATGTCTAATAATAATATTATTCTACATAATCTTATATTATGATTGGAATAAACTTAACTTTTTCTGTCTTTTCAGATTGATATTCATAGTTTCATATAATGTAGAAGCAATTTTTATTTCAAGTTCTGTAAATGTGAGGACCATGGACCATTATGTTAATAGATAGTTTCATTGTTTGACATGAAATAGCGGGGGCAGTTGAGGGTGTGTCATGCCCACTCCAATGTCTCGCTGATGGTGGCGCGTGTATCGGATCATTCGGTTCCTTTCAAAATGGTTGAGCTGAATGATGTGATGCACGCGTCATGTTTGTGAACGGGCGCCGTCAGTGGAGTCTGGTCATCCCTTAGTTGCCACTGCCTCATTTTAATATTTGATACTATAAATTGTTTTTTTCTTTCTTTACATTGTTCTCATATATAGAAGCAACAAGGTTAAAGTAACCAGGATTTTTGTAAACATAAAATTATTTAAAAGAGTGTCCGTGGAGTTTCTTGCACGTTCTGCTCCATAGAGATCTACGCTTTCGAACGTGCAAATAAATGTTTTTGACGGACTGACTTTGACAATTCAGTCCGTCAAAAACATTTAGTACCTGATAATGGTTTATTTGAAATAAATGCTTTGACTTTGAAGAGTAAAATATTTTGTAGGCGGATGAGTGGAATTGTGCTCTTTTTTCCCTTGAACGACATACACACAACTTATAAGTGATGTTCTTCAGAATGATCAGGTAACATAGTAATCCCAACCGGCGAGCGTATTTGACCAGCTGTATGTGTTTCGAAAACGCTCATTGTCTCATAGTCGTCGGTACAGTGCTTATATGCGTGGAAAAATATGCTTCATTAAAGGTGGCAGTCCTACCATACGCCGATATTATGATTCATGGCGTCTAAGTTTGCATTTGTCATGTTATTGCAACTTATTTTATGTAGTATGGTACCAATATTTTTTATTATCTACTCTTATTTATGTGTGCTATTTGGATGTTAATCTGGCAATAAACAATTTTCATTTCATTTAGCAAGTTCGCATGAACTTTCAATGAGGTTTCGGCAGTGTACCACGAAACTCTCTAACAACAAAGCTGTTCATCCTCAGCGGCCGTGTGTCCCGTGCAAGCTACCTAAGCGATGCAGGCGAAAATTTCCCGATAAAATTATCATAATGATACCTAGCGAGTGCCCTGGGAATGACAGGATAATCTCCCGCACCTGATACGACCTAAATAATAGACTAGTTTTTTAGTCTTTGTTAGTCCATTTTTAGTCTCTGTTACAGACTTTCTTTGTTGCTCGTCTATAGATAATTAGATCCGGTCGTGTTTTTGAGACACGCTTGTAAAGCTATAAAATTGCGATACTAACTAGGGGTCTGGACAAAGTGCCATTTCGCCGAAAGAAAAAATATGTAGGATTAATTACGTGACATTTCGACGGAGTTTGTCAAAATCATACGTTTTTGAGGTTTTTCGCCACCTGACGGCTGATAGATTGTCTCTAGAGCTGGTAGATTTTGCTCTGGATGTACTAATTGAGTGACTTCAACTTGTTGTAGTATAAAATTAGTATACATTTTATTTAGTGTTTTTATCTGTTATCACGATTCAATTTACTTTGTATATTTCAGTGGTTTGTTTGTTTTAATATAAATGTGGATGGATGGACAGGGAGAGGGAGGCCAAAGAAAAGGTGGATGGATTGTGTTAGGAGTGATATGAAAGAAAAGGGAGTTAGTGATAGCGGGACGGCTGACAGGACAGAATGGAAGATAAAAACGTGTTGCGCCGACCACAAGTAACATGGGATAAGGGCAGGAAGATGATGATGATGATGATTTCAATGATTTGTACACACTGAGTTTATTTGTGATGTGTTGTCTCTTTAACTGCTATACTTACATAAAGTCAAAGTCAAAGCATTTATTTCAAATAAACCATTAACAGGTACTTTTGAATTGTCAAAGTCAGTCTGTCAAAAATATGAAGCTATTTGCACGTTCCCAAGCGTAGATCTCTATGGAGAAAAACGTTCAAGAAACTCCACAGACACTCTTTTAAACCATTTTTGTTTATAACAATCCTGGTTAAATTAACCTTGTTGCTTCTATATATGGGACAATGTAAGGAAAGAAATAAAACAATTTCCTGTATCAAATATTAAAATAAGCCAGTGGCAACTAAGGGATGACCAGTCTCCACCGACGGCGCCCGTTCACGAACATGACGCGTGCGTCAACACCATTCAGCTCAGAGAGCTGCAGGGAACTGAATGATACACGAGCCACCATCAGCGAGACATTGGAGTGAGCAAAGTTTAAATAAATATGATTATTTATTTGAAATTGAAACTTGTTAGCTTTAAAACATCATCGTTTTTCTAGTCTTGACCCATGTTATTTGGGCCGACGCAAGACGTTTTCTTCTACCCTCTTCTTTTTTAACGATGATGCTATCACTTTAATATATAATATATATAATCACTTATCTATCTCACTCAACCCATCTTTTAATAATGTACAAGCTTCACGAACTAAACACTTCAAGAGTAAACTAGCACATTTCAAGATACTAAATGCCAACCAAATCACTCATACTTAATCACTGAACGAGCCACAAATTATTAAATACTAGTTACCGCCCGCGGGTCCGCCCGCGTGATTGTCTAAAATTATCCCAAGAGAACATATTCCCGGGATAAAAAGTATCCTATGTGTTATTCCAGACTATAATCTACCATTGCGCCAAATTTCATCAAAATCCATTCAGTAGTTTTTGCGTAAAAGAGTAACAAACATCCATCCATCCTCACAAACTTTCGCGTTTATAATATTAGTAGGATTAGCCAAACAGTACGCCATTAGACCTAATTATTTATTTCTTGAACATTAACCTAGCTAAAGCCTAACACCAGAAAGCTAAGCGACATTTTTGTCACAGCCAACCTCGACCGGTGGACTATATAACGAGGCATTCTTGAACCGTCATGGCGTAATGGCAGATGCGTCAGCGTCATTACTTCATTACGTCGCGGTTACGCCCAATGATAGTGCTAAAGGTGGGAGCATCATGACGAGCGGAGCGACTTTGTTGAATTATGTCTTCACTACGTGATGGGTTCATTATTAAGACTATTCGATTTCGGAGGTGGTCGGACAAACATAAAGTCATCATGTCCCATGTTACATGCATGGACACATTTCTTTCATTCACACGGGTTTGAGAAACAAATTATAATGGCACCATGAAATCAAATAAATAGCTTAATAGCTGAATTAAAAGTTGTGTTAATGCTCAAAGACATAGTCATTTTTGACAAGGCAACTGTGTTTTGACCTTGTTAAACTTTTCAACGATACAAAGTATCATTGGAGGAACGGATCACCAAAGATCGTAATGAGTACGTTAAAGAACGTAACAGTTCCCAATACGCGTTACAATCCAAAAAATACTTACACAAATACTAGTACCGCTGTTATAACCCGGCTGGAACCTCTCAATCAGTCTTCTGTCACCGTGTCCCAGCTCTAACAAGTTAATGGTGTCTGCTCTACTGAGATACGGACGAAACACTCCGTGCCTACGACACTATTCTACGTAAGGCCCCATAACCTGTGTCTGGATTTTTATTTTAAGGGTTTTAAATATGGGGGTCTTTTAGATGGCTAGGTTTTGATGGTTGATGTAATTCGGCAACAATGGAGGATTTAACTACTATGAAAAATCTATATAAATACGATTGGTGAAAACATTAACACAAATTGGTGGAAAAACAGAGAAGTTATATGTTTTTGAAATTATCCTTATCACACAAAAATCCGTTTGTACTGGATGGCTTCAATTCAATATGGCGGGACTATGACGTCACACCACATCTAAAATTCATCACCAAACTTCACTTCAATATTGAAAAAAAACCCCAGTATTAGTAAATCGGTGTCTCAGGCATGTCCATACTTTGGAACCTTGTCACAAGTACCAAAAATTGCTCTACCTGCTTCGATCATTACTGATCTCGGATATCAGTATATCTGAGACCAGTCTTCCAGAAGTGAGTACTTCTGACTACCCGGAACGACTGTCAAAGATCTATAGATGACAACCGGCCGCGACCAGCTTAACGTGATGTCGGAGGCATGGACGAATCTTGGTATGGTACGATAGCCACCCATCCACGGTCCGACCGCGGCCAGCGTTGCTTAACGTCGACCAAGGCAGCTGTTATGATTTAGCCACGAGATGTAGAATCCCCTTTCGAAATTAGTATATTATTTTACTGTACAGTTTTTGGTTCAGGGTTTGGGAACATGAGAGTGAGGTGATTGAATATAGTTCGTTGCTGAAGCCAACGCTGTTATTTTATGTATGGAATTTTTAATGAATTTCGAGACTTCACCAGATTGAGAGTCTTCGAGAAGAATTGCCTTAATACTTTTAGTCGGCTAGCAATCGTTTTTTTTCTAGCCCAACAAAAGAACTACAAAATCTTAGATCTACGGTGGAACATAATTACTATTTTGATTCTCTTTATTCATTTCACTTACATACTAATTACATTTTTAAATATTTCAAAAAAAAAAAACATTAAAAAAATAAAAAGCAGTAGTCCGCCGGTGTCGGGAGCAGGGTCCAAGCTACCGGTGGTTAGGGCTCCAGAGCTTTCTCTGGACCGCTGCTGGAACTGCCTCACAATACGAGCTGGGTCGGGCACGTACTTGTAATACGGTACTTCGGAATCCACAAGTTTGTATTTCAAAGCAAGTTGCTGGTGGATAATCCTGGCCACTTGGTTATGCCTGTGCAAGTACTCGCCGTTAGCAAGACGAGAACAACCAGAGATAATATGTCTGATGGACTCACCCGGACGGTGGCATGCCCGACACACGTCAACCGTCCCGTCCTTCATAATATGCCTCCGGTAGTTATTCGTCAAGATAACTTCGTCCATAATCGCACAGACAATCGCTATTTTGATTATTCTTATCATCATTCGTTAATAACGGCTATATCCAGTGTTAAATCTAGAAAATTCCCATATTACTGCAATTATTTTTTTTAGTTTATTCGAAAAATCCGACGTATAACCAACCGCCAACAATATTTTGTTTGTAAATGAATCTAAATGCTCCGTTAAATAAACGCAATTATTAATAATCCCTATTTATTGACATTATAATTATGTAAAATCCTTCGCGTCATGAATTACCAAACATGTTATAATTAGCTATGAAACGCTAAACCAGCACATGACACCGTTGCTTAGTGGCTGGCGTACTACGCGGTAACGCTAAAATTATTGGTGATTAATACGACATAACCATATTGCTCTCTATTTAGGATACTGAACCCAATTCTTGGTAACCCATCCGTTAATTAGTGGCTAATGTAAATTCAGTGAACTGAAACCATGGGACATTATTTCGGTGAATTTATTGTACTCGTGTTGTTTCATAAACAAACACACAAACAGTAATATCACTGAAGTAAGAAAAAATGCCCATTATATAAATTAACTAGTGGTCCCGGTGAACTTCGTACCGCCTCAGAATAATTTTTACCGTGTTTGGTTTTTCGTTGTATTCGAAAATGTTTTTTTACAATTTTTTTTTTCTTTAATTTTTCCAATGTTTTAATAGTTATTCTGCTATTCGGGACAAAGACAAATCCAACAAACCAAATATCTTCAAAATCGGTCCAGCCGTTCTTGAGTTATAAGTGGTGTAACTAACCCGACATTGTTTTATATATGTATATATATAGATTAATCTGAATATACGAATAGTGTGATTTTAAAAACCTTTCGGTGTTGTTCAAAGCTACTGGCATTTTGACAGCCGAATTTCTAAGACCTTACTTATATAATAAAATTTAACAAATTGCTAAAGGTATATAATTTTAAGTTATAAAAGGTGTAGTATAATGTTATACGATTATTTAGCGAAACTAAATTACTCAGACACGCAAAAACTACTAGAGGTGCTGAAATATAGTAGCTGACTTAACTGTAATTACCTTACCTAATATTATAATAATTTTAGTTTTAGATATAAATGTATCCCATTAGCCTAGTTTATAATAAGGTGACGCAAAACATTGCTCCTACTTAGATATTGAAACTATATGTTAATTTAATAAAAAGACTGTCCTATTTGAAAAGTACCGTCGTAGAGCCTGAAACACAGGTTTCAATAAACCTAGATCGGGCAATGCACTACATTACCTTCAGAATTCTATTTTTGCAACTGTAATACATACTTGTCATACCATAGTTTATATCCAGATTTATAATACTATTATAGGCCAATGTTAATATTATATACTACTGAACCTGTTTTCACCGAAATCGAATTGTTCAGTTTAAATTAAAACGTCATTCGTGTGTCGAGCCAGGTGTCAAGTTAACTCGCACGAGTTTTATGTACATGTGGGGGCGAATTCGAGTTTGGCAGTCGCATCTTAGTCGCTCGTTATTCGTTAAAAACACCTGTTCTTTCCCTAAACGTTAACATTTAAACAGATTGCGTTTCGAACGGTGCTTAAAAATTTGTAGAATCACGATACGGTCACGATTTTTGTGTTCTACCAGACCTTTTTTCACATTTTGCGTAACATTTTTTACCCATAAAAATAATATCTCACCTTTTAAACTACGCTGACATGCACTACGACCACTTAAAATTATGTTCACCCTTTAAGTGCAAACAGAAAGGTACGTAAATTGTGGGAGTCAGGCGTTACCTGCCCACGCATCGAGTGTTGAGGCCTGCGTAGGCTTATCTTTATGCTGTAAAATATCAACGGGGCTATCTGGCTCCTTGATGAAACTTTTGGGTAGCAACTGTTGAATATCACATTGTAAGTTAAATGAATAAGTTATGGCTTTTGCTTTTCGTTATGCATAGATTAATTTATTTTGCGAGAAAATATTCGAAAAAATCACTCAAGTGCTAGTCGAATTTGCATACGAAGGAAAGGGTTCTGAGATACAACCCGCTGACTGACAGACAGACGGACAGCGGTGACTTAGTAATAGGATTCTATTGGTTACGCTTCGAGAAAGAAAACCTTAAAATTATTCATAAAAAAACTAGCTTTGTGCCACGGCTTTAACCCTATTACAGCAGCATTTTATCAATAAGTATCGGTTACGCGAATTCATAGATAATGAGTGAGAACCAAGATGGCGCTGTTGGTGGATCTTCCACATCCAGAGAATTTACATTCGCAATGTTAGCAATTAATGTTTTATTGACCTTACGCAATTTAGTTCGGAACCGCTGGGAACAATTATAGTATTTTATTATTTAACTAATAAAATTATGGAGCTCTTGGGAATCAATGTATTGAGAGAAATTGTTTGAAGAACAATAGATTAGGAGCTCCTGGGATAACGCCATTTTATTGGGTAAAGCACAAAGACAGTGTTAACAATACCTCTTTATCATTACTTTGGATATTCGATATCAATTTGATATCCATTATATTAGAAATCAAAACCATTGATGGTTGCCATAACAACATGACTCAAAACAACGTTTTGATAATCACAGAACTTAATTAAAACCGTCAAATTACACACGTCCCTACCGCAAACATGTTCTATTTTGATTAAATACGAGGCTCCCATAATAATATTATTTATCTTATTAAAACACGCTAGTCCATTCTAAACTGCTTTCATGTGATTTCTATGTTTTTGAAAATTTATTTTGGGTGTGGTAAAGTGTAATTATTTTTAATAAACTAAACGCGAATCATAGGGATAAGGCAGACTTGTTTCTATTGTAGGTATTAAAAAAAAAACTAATTCAAAGTATTTTATTTCACTCTAGCTTTTGCCCGTGACTTCGTATGCGCATATCCCGTTTTTACCCGTTCCCGTATAGCAGTATATAATTAGACGAGAAATTACCATTCCCCCTCGATCTCCGAAATTATTGAACCTAAAATTTTGAAAAAAAACGCAGATTTCTCTCTTATCTATATAGATTACAGAAAAACCTGTCTATAGTGTTTAAATAACATGTTACAAAAATCAAATTCGTTCGGAAACTTTGCAAGTGAGTCCGACTCGCACTTGGCCAGTTTTCTAAGGAGAATTTTCATTTAGAAAATGCATATCGGTATCAGTTATTATTCTTATTTTATAGTCAGCGAGTTTTTATAACAAGGCTGTAATATTATTATACTATTCTGCTACTAAGAGGTTGGTCTGTGAATGGGTGACCATATTAACATACCGAGACTCCTCCGTGCCTCGGAAAGCACGTTAAGCCTTTGGTCCCAGCTGTCATTTCTAGATCTTTGGCGGTCGTTACGGATAGTCAGAAGCCAGAAAATCTGACACCAGTTTTGCCAAGAAGTACCGTGTTACCCAGTTAATGGGTAGTAGAGAACCGGTAGGCAGCCGCTCCACGTAAAATACTGGTATTCAGCTGAATCCAGTTTCACTGGAAGTCGTCCCCAATATAGTTGAGAAAAGGCTAGGCAGATTATGATTCTGCTACTTAAAAATCCCAGATTTAAAAACCATATAACACTTTTCTAACTAATATAACGTGAAAGCGAGTTTTTTTTTTGCTATGCTTTCACTCCTAAATCGCTGAACCGATTTTGATGAATTTTAGTGCAGGGTAAGATGGATGGATAGAAGCTTGTTTTTTGCGAAAATCAAACTTGGACCACTATGCCAACGAGGCACTACGCAAACTATAATTAGTCCTTTTTCTTTGTAAATTAGGTCAGCTGAACCACAAGCAATGCACTTCTCTTAACTACACGAGTTTTCGTAGCTTTATGTAACATTTTAGCAAAACTTTCGCAACTTAGCAGAAGTCTTAGAATTTTTATATATTCTTGAGTGCTTATGACCTGATTTCGAAGTTTTTTACCTACGACGGAACTTTCGTGGTTTTAAGAAAAATAAAAATGGAGATCTTTGTCAGCGGGATTGTCTTTTTCTTTTTGTTTTCCACTTAGTAGTTCTAGCCCTTTTTCGAATATCTTGGAGTTTTATACTGGTACCTACTTCGATTTAGTAACGTTTTAAGACCTGATATAAATATTAAATGTCCATCGACTGTTCACGCGAGCAGATGGCTGGGCTTTTCTTCGGCCAATGAATCAGCATTGCCATTCAACGCGGCAATGCTGCCAGTGTTCTGGGCACTTTTGCCTATGACAGCGATGTGGATGAATTTTTGATGCTCAATGACTTATTTTATCGTATATAATTTCGCCCTTATTAGTTTAGTTGTTTAAGTATTTAGTTGTTACTTGTCCATATTATAGTTTTTTTAAGGTCCATCAGAAAGCTAATAATTTCACTAAGCAAATGAGTCCTTGTGGTGGTGTGGTCTTTTTATACTACAATATTTCAGTTCTGAAAAGCATAAAATTGGCAAGAACTATAACAATTTCGTGACCAATTTCTTCCCCGCCCCGTATCATCAGGTCTTAAAATAGCAGGAGGGTCCTCAAAATATGGCCCGTTCCTAAAATATAGCCTAGTGTTAAAATATGACCCGGTCTCAACCTGTTTGCTCCTCTTAAAGCAAACAAATATGCGACCGGAGATACGTTCGCACGTAAAGGTCCTGCCATTAGGGCTGTCTCATATTTTTGCCGGGAGCTCAATAAGCGGAGGCGTACCCAAGTTTGCCAACCTCTTCTAATTAATTTCTACTCCGTGCCGGTAAAGTGGGAACTTTGTGTGTGGCCTGAGTTATGAGAGAGTGGCCTGAGTTTTTCTTAGCAAACTGAAATAACATTTTGGAAAGAAGGACACTTAAAATACGAAGAGAGAAAGTAACCCAAAGGGAATTATGTCACATTACGTCATACACAACGCTAAGCATAATATACTCGTATGACTCATGTGATTTTTTTATGTAATTAAAGACAATTTTAGACCTCTGTTGACTACAAAGTGACTATTTTTTATTTTTATTTAATATGGGCTTGACTAGAGTCAAGACTCTAGTCTAGGTCATAGATGACAGAGACAAAGTCGACGATGGAGCGAGCTTACCCAAAAGAAGCCTGTTTACTCTAATTTTGAAGAGATTAGGGTTGTATGCGTATTTCACATAAAAACTCAAATTTTATAGAAACAACTCAACGTTTTCGATAAGCTTCTTTTTAGATTATTATTTTGATAAATCTTACTTGATGATTTCCAGTTCACTCAATTAAAATCGCTTCTGCATCGCTACTTACACCACAAGTTTATGGGATTTTACACGGGCGATAGTGTAACTTTACTGAGCTCCGAATTGGTGAGATTAATTCTATAACAAAGCGTTTGATCTGGCCGAGTGGCACTCCTGGCTGTGTATGCAAACCGTTGAGGATTGTGTTTCTTACATCTGTTTGTTCCGCGATAGGCGGAACTTGATCTTGGTAGTCGTTAGATTGAGGCTTTGAATGTTGATGAAGTAAGAAGAGATCCAGTGGAGCCGTGACTGTCGTGGGAACTAACTGGCTCACAGTCGGGGCTTCTCGTTGATCAGCGAGATACGGTACTTCACGCCGGAACAACTGCTCAAACTTTATCAAGCGCAAGTTCGATCGTGTATGGAGTACTGCTCTCATCTTTGGGACGGATCTGCCAGATATCAGCTTGATGCCTTTGATTCAATTGAGAAACGAGCAAAGAGGATCATCGGCAATGATAGGCTCGTCCAGTCGAAGCTCCAAAGTCTTGAGCACCGACGCCGAGTTGTTGGATTGTCGGTTTTCTATCGATTGTATTTTGGGGTGTGTGTGACGGAATCGGATAGTTTAATTACGCCAAGCCAGTTCCATCATCAGACCACAAGACGTGCGGCGATGCGCACCGTTACATGGTGGACATCCCACCCACATGCACAAACAGTTTTAGGAACACATTCATTGTGCGTACAGATATGGAGTTGAATTCCCTGCCGGAGTCTGTGTTTGTGATAGCTACAACCTGGAAGTCTTTAAGACAAGAGTGAATAGGTTACTTCTAGGCAAACGTGCTCCATCTTCGACCACATGATCGCTTTCCATCAGGTGAGATACAGTGATCAGCCGCGTGCCTATCAATTAGTAAGAAAAGTGAAATAAATGCAATAATTGTACAGGTCAGGACTAGCCAGAGTATGAAACACACTTTATTGCGTGGCTGTGAGTGTTATCGTAAGAGCCAGTTTTTGAAAGGGTGTGTTGAAAAACTCTTCTGTCTACATCTCAATAACGCCAACAATAAACTGATGTGATCGTTTCTACCCCTGTGAGTTTTCATGCCATGTAAAAATAATAACAGCCGCACGTGTCAATTCAAGGTTAAGCTACGCTTGCCAAGGTAGGTCTGTGGATGGGTGACCAACTTAACATACCGAGTTTCCTCCGCGCCTCGTATAGTACGTTAAGCCGTTGGTCTCGGCTGTCATATGTAGATCTTTGGCAGTCGTTACGGATTGTCAGAAGCCAGTACATCTGACTCCAGTCTTGCCAAGAACTACCGTGTTACCCAGATAATGGGTTGTGGTGGTCTGGTAGGAAGCCGCTCCGGTATTCAGCTGAATCCGGTTTGACTGGATGCCGACCCCAATATAGTTGGGAAAAGGCTCGGCAGATGATGATGTAGCCTCAAAGCAATCTGTTGACCACCAAAACAAGATCTTTACACTTTCCTCTAAACAACACAAATATTTACTACGCCTCTAGCCTACAATTTTCATTCCCAGCATAAAAATATGAGACACGACTCCTAGATTTATTTTGACCTCAGTTATGAAAGGTTTCTACGTGGTCTGAGAAGTTACACTGACACCAAGACAGACTGAGAAATATAGATATTGAACTGCCGAATTTTAATATTGATCATTTTATTGAAACTGAATAGTCAGGCGTAGTCTATCGAGTTTAAAATTAAATATTGCGCGAGTCTAGACCAATTCTTTAAATATTTATGTTGGTTTCGGTTTTCATTTTAAGGGGTGTGTAATGTTTGATATACGTATTTTTAATATAACAACGAATAATAACGATTGTTATAATTTTCATTTGTTATAATCATTTATTGTTAGAACATCAGGAGCATTTTTTTTTTTGTGAGTGGCGTCTCGCTGTTCAACCTATAAGGTTGTCAACTGCTTAACCAGGCTTGCTTTAATCTAATGTTAAAGCCTCCAGCCAGGGCTTATAAAAAACTTACAAACTACTTACGACTACACGCTAAGGGCACCCCCTGTGGAGTACGGTCCTCGGCTTAGGGCGTCGCTGGGGGAGGACAGCTAGGGACGGGCTGGATCGAAGTAGAATTATTATTGAGGGGCAAATTTAAGACTACAGGCTCAGCGGCGCGGGCTGGCTCGAGCAAGGGTCGGGGTGGATTTGGACGGGGACGTCGCGGCGGGCCTCGGCGGCGAGGGCGGTCGTGGTTTGCGAAGAGTGCTGGTCTCTTTGCAACTCTCTTGGAGGAGAGTGGTAGAGTCGTCAGGCGTGATCAGGAGCATCTTATGGTTTACCTCCATAATGATTTTATTTTATTTCATATAAGTTTCAGTGGATATAACATATACTTAAACGAGTGATTAAAATTTATAATGTTCATATTGTATTAGATTTGTTTGATCTAATGATCATTTTACATAATTTAATCGAATGTTAATTCGGCTTAAATTACGATAGATACGATACGACGCCCGCTGCGCGCCGCTCCTATTTCGACCTGCAGGGTTTCAAGGAACCTCACATAAATGGGATACCGGAAGCTATGTTCGCTCGCTCGTTAGCTCACAGTAGCTCCCGTCACCCCATTCGAACCTAACTTATCCGTGTCGGTAGCCTAAATTTCCTACCCGGCCCCGCTTGCTCTTTGTTCAGAGCGGTTAGATCAAAAGTCAGTAATAAAAAATGATAATTAAACTAAAAGAACGTTATAATAAATGAAAATATACTAAACAAACGTTGGAGAAAGTATAGTTATAACATATTTTGTTATATAAACTGAACGTTATGTCAAGTGAAAATTATGTGAAATGTAATTAAATGAAGTTATCGTTGTCATTTTTTTAGCGTTATAGCTTTTGAAAACAGTCAATTATATTCTTGTACTAAATGAACGGCACTCCATTTTCAGTTATATTTTTGAGTATTTTGTATCATTTATTAGGCATCGATACTTCAGTTATTTTAGTCTATTTTAGAAGATCAGCATAAACGTGGCATGGTATTTGATTAATTTGTTTAAGTTAGAAATTTAATATTAAGTAAGTAATTGTAGAGTACCCATTTTAAAATCACTTTTACGTACTGATTTTTACAGAAAGAGAACATAATTATGGGTTAAGCACGCAAAAAGTATGGTCATTTTGCAAATAATTATAATTAAATATTTTTCAACACATTTGCTCAAAAAATGCATTTACGAAGCCTGAATACATTGTTCGAAAGTTAAAAATCACGCATCATACAATAGAACGTGTTCTAAATTAGGATTAATTCACCAAGGAGTTTCGCTTTACTAGAATAAATAAGCTGAATGATCGAACCTCGTTGGAAGCGCTTTTGCTCAATACATTTGTCTCACTTTAATGCTAAAGAGAAATTGAAACGAAAGATGTAGTTCTAATTGTTACCACGCGTACGTCATGCGCGCCATTTGCGAATTCGCGCTATTTTCATAAGAAACGTCAAAGATTGTTGCGACTTTCCGACTGGTATCTAAAATAAAAAGTTTGTTTAATTACCAATTGTACACACAAGTGGAAATTGGTTTTTACCAACTCGTGACCTATGGTAAGCCCTCGACCTACTCGTTTTTAAAAACCAACTTACCACGCTAGTATCATAAATGTTAACCTCACCTACGCCTTTTAATCTCCTACTTCCAAGATTGAGTCACGTATCGATTCTACAAATAGTTTATAATACACAGACACGCCTCCACAAAGGAACCATGGCTAGAAATATCTTTCAATACCCACGCGCCACTAACCTCTAACGTCTTGTGACAACATTGTTACTTACTCAATATTGGCTGGTGCAGCCCACGCTGCTGGTGGTTAATAATGCTGGGAACAGTCAGGGCTGTAGTTTGTTCACGTCAAGATTAGCTAACTTTGAAACTTTATTACAAATAGGATGTTCTCGAGCTCGTGGCTCAATAAGAATAGCTGTACGGGTCAATCTTCAAGGTTAAGCAAATCTAGCCGCGGTGGTTTCGTGGATGGGTGACCATCTTAACATATCAAGATTCGAACATATCTCAGAAAGCATATTAAGGTTTTGGCTCCGACTGTCATTTGAGATCTTAGACAGTCGTTACGGGTAGTCAGGATCCAAGTTTTCGTGTTACCCAGTTACTGGGTTGAAGGCAGTCGCTGCATGTAAACTACTGGTATTCAGCTGAATCCGGTTAGACTGGAAGCCGAGCCCAAAACAACTGGAAAATAGCAGGCAGATTGATTGATCTCATCACGGAGAGAGCTTATGGCTATACAATAACAGCCTTACGAATCAATCTACAAGGTTAAGCAAAACCTGGCGAGATTGCTCCGTGGATGAGCTACTAACGACTCATTTCGAGCTATATACCGAGTCATATCCGTATCTCGGAATGTACAGGCGCCAGCACAACAAGCAACCAGTTATCTACTGTCAATTTTTTCCGATCAATCTTGAACCTAACGTTTTAGCGGTAAAGTTGAAAATCTATCAAAGAAATTTGACAGTTTGATATAGCTTGATGTGCTGGAGTCTGTACGTTAAAATGTTGGTCACAGCTTAAATTATTCATATCTATCCTATCACACTAACATTATAAAGGCGAAAGTTTGTGAGTGTGTGTCTATGTATGTTTGTTACTTCTTCACGCGCAAACGGCTGGACCAATTTTGATAAAATTTTGTATGCAGAAAGCTGACACCCTGGATTAACACATAGGCTACTTTTTATATATGTTTATACTAAAACCGCGGGCAACGCCGCGGGGCGCAGCTAGTAATATTATAAATGCGAAAGTTTGGATGAATGGATCTTTGTTACTCAATCACGTCAGAACGGCTGAACGGATCTTGATGTTTTTGTTGGGCGCAGAGGTAGATTATAATCTGGAATAACACATAGGATACTTTTTATCCCGGAAGTATGTTCCCTCGGGATAATTATCGACATTCACGCGGGCGGAGCCGCGGACGGCAGTTAGTATGCCATAAATAAAGTTTGCGTTAAGCGAGTTAATTTGAAAACTCGCCCTAAGGCCACAATTTTCGATGCCAGTGCTTCTGAAACTTTTCTCACACAGCAGAATATACAGAACTTTTACATTTTACTAAAGTCAAAATGAACCGCAGAAAGATATTTGCTATAATTTACTGTGGGTGTGCTTTACAAACATTTTGAAATAAGTTCCCTTCTAACTTTAAGTCTTCTAAGTGACAAGCCTAAGACAGGGAGCCCCCTGCTCTGGAATGAAAGAGCTTTTCTAGTATTAGCTAACTTTTAAAGCTGCGGAAGACTGAATGATGTCTTTCTCATTATTTAAAGTCAAGATTAGGTACATTAACATGTTCCTACTCAGCTGGAAAAAAATTTTTTAACACGTTACGGGACACTTGACTATTTGCAAATGTCATGATATTGTATTCACGCTAGTGCTACTTAATAATAAATTATAAATAAAACCACGTTTGAGACTTAAACTTCAAAATATATTTGGCATCTGCCTTAAACGAGCGCTGGTATAGGAATCTCCTATATAAAAAAACAACAAAACATATTTTCATATACATAATTCAAATTTACTTTTACCAGACGCTTCCAAAGATCTACCTTTTCTGCCAGAACAACCTCCTGCGGCCAAGGAGGTCCTCTTGACAATATGACACTTCAAAATCCCATACATTTTATCATACCTTCTACAGCCGTACGTTTATTTTTATTTTTTGAAAGGACAAATACGGCCACTGATGTTGAACTTGTATGGCTTTATGGCGGCGTAAATTTGTTGTTTTGGTGCATAAGCACTGCTTATGTGTGTGTTGAAAAATGACTCGAAAAGAGTTTTCGTGACACCTACAAATGTCGTCGCGTGATGTGACACTAGATCATGATCTTCCTAGGAATGTTATGGACAAACAACGGCTATCGAAGATTTGCAAATTACATGAAATAAAGTTCACCGCCCTTAGCCACGTCACGTACCGATATACGGAGATAAAGTCGAGAGGCGGTCTGTCTTGAAAAGTGTAAACAGTAGCTCAATAATAAATAACCGTTATGTTGGAAAGATCACTACGCGCCGGGCGACCGCGGGCGGTAGCAGCGGTCGCGTAGGGGGCGCTTAAGTGGCAAGCGCGCACCGGCCGACACACACGACACTGCGTCATCGTCCTCCTTACGAAGCACACACTGATTTCTTTAAAACCTTCAGTTCAGCGTTTGATTGACCGTTTGTTGACTTTGCTTATATTTTAAAACTGTCCACTTTCCATTGTTACCGGAGTTTCCCTACTTCTATCCTAGTACCACCTGTAGGATTTAACCCATTCCTTTCTAATTATCTTTTCATATAAAAAACGTTTACAGCTGGACATAGGTCTGCCCATGCGTCACCACGATGACTGGATCTGTGAAACTCCAGATCATCGGTCCAACTAGTGGCCTGGGGCAGGCTTCCATTACGATGTCTTCTGGTACGCTGTCACCACTCTAGAACCTTTCGGCCCCAACGACCATTCGCTCTGCCAGCAATGTGCCCTGCCTACTACCACTTCAATAAATAAATATTACAAGTATGTGTCAACAAACGTAGTCCTTGGATAAAATGACAATCCGCTAGAAAACTGTAGCATAAAAATTAAAGTACTGTAAAAATAAATCCTGCAAAGATAAATGCGCGGGTACTTTGCCAAAAACAGAGCTTATCATCAAACAAAAACATTAGTTTAGCAGCCCATAAACCTGATTACCCACGATTAACCCGTATCAATTAACAAACGCACGTAAACACGTTTGTGGTTTGCGTTAAAGTTAACTAGTTAATGTCACATGAAAATGAAGCTAACGTAAACTTGTGCGCAATTACCACTGTGACTAAAGTTAATTCGCACATACATATATTAGGAGAGCGATAATGTTAATAATTATTGGACCCTTTTCACTAGCTGTCCGCGAGACAGTTTATATTGTAGTTGACAATTGTTTAATTTAAATTAAATGGTACAATGTGGCTTTATTTTGCTATGGGGTGAGCTCGATCCCTATCTAGGTAAATTGTATCGTAAATTGATAAAAAAATATATGTAATTTAAATATAGTAATCGGTTTAACTCGTATTTTTCTAGAATTTCTTAAAATGGTTCTTACATTGTAATTCGGCACCCTTATTGCTTAACAAACTAAATAATGGTTTGAAAGAAAGAAAGAAAAATGTTTATTTGGGACTCGCACAAGACAAACAAACCAGTAAAATAAAATAACTAAACAGTTTAGTAAAATAATTATCTGTGCGAGGCCAAAATGGTCCCTATCACAGCTTATGCTGCGATATCTAAAAAAATAAATAACGCAGCGCTGGTATTCTGATAGGGCCAGTCAGTGGTGCCACGGATACACTCATGGAGCATAATATATAAAAGATTTGAATTAATTTCCAGGTTTGAATGAACACTAAATGAAATTCCTGTTCCTTGCTTCATAGTTTATAAATTAAAATTAATTAAATATTGTTGAATTGACGACTTCTTAGATCATTGTCGATATTCCAATATGGCAAAATTTTTAATTCGTTCAAAATTATGAACTTACACATTAATTAAATGTCACAGCAGGCTTATATGTATGTATTTGTATTGTCTAAGTACCGACGTCTAATCTGTTCTAAAAATAACCGAAACTAAAAGGTCATTGAGATTTCAGGGACTGTCTTAACGCGTTGTTTGAACAAAATAAATTTGCGAACTTGGCTGAAAAAACACAAGTTTCTAAATTATTCACAAACATTTTTGATGAATGAACGTCGCAACTATGTAGTTTTTTGTTTCATAAAAGTCCTTTTTTTCTCGAGATCTTTCAGTTTCATAATTTTATTATGTTTCATCAAAAATGTGGTTGGACTTTGTTGTTAAAGTTAAGATAAAAATCTCATATTTAAGAGCAAAGAATAATACATGAGAATATTAGATTAGATTTGTTATTTTACAATGGCAAAAAAAAAACAATATAGAAATAATTAAATATTCATTACCTACAGAATTAAATTACGTTTTGTTCAAATTTCGGGGTCTTTAGCCAGTGAAGGTTTATCAGGTCAGAAATCTAGGATTTGAGAGAAAAAAAGAATTGCATTCAGCTTTAGCAAGTTCAATTTTTTTTTTCAACATGGAAATTATAAAAAAAATGTCTTCGCTCTAAGCGGAGCGGGAGGGTTAGGTGTCGAACGTCCTGTGCGTTCCAGAGCCGCGGTAACTCTTCCAAACAATTCTGCAACCCTGGCAGAACAAGTGCTACTGCGGAGCTTTATAAATAAAATAATACTTTCCTAGGAATGGAGCCCTGAACGGCTCCATTCCTAGAAAAGTATTATTTTATTTTATCATCCGAATAATTTTAGTAGTAGATAGCCCTTAACATTATGCCCAGGTTGTGGTCATAAGCTCGCTCCCTATTACGTGGAACTCAAACATGGCTGCCATAATCTAGGAGTACCTACTACATACTGTAGGTACTCTTCTCCTCTTCTTCTCGTCCTCTGCTTTACTCTTTTAGGGAATACAGGCGTGACATAATACAAGGTAGAGACGTGGATACGACAATAAATCAAGACACTGGCAATACTAGTTCATACGAATATGTTGTCTTTTATCACAGTTTTGATGTCACTTACTGCAACCGACTGCTTGGGATTTTTAACAGGTTGCCATTGGATTTAAAAACCATAATTTATAAAAGCTCATTTAAGTCAAGACTCAAAGCATTCCTATTGGAGAAATGTCTGTATTCGATAGACGATCAGTTAATGTGAGACTGGGTAATATTGGTTTAATATGTATTGATTTTTGTTGTATTATTTTCTTTAATTTATAGTGAATGTGTTAGTTTTATGATTTTAATCAATGTTTTTTTTTATTTTAATAATTTATTTATAGACTCATTTCAAACGCAATGTAAATTGTTCCTGAATTAAATAAATTGAAATTGAATATTTTGCCAGAATAGTAGTATCTTTGACTAGTTTTAATTTTTTTTTGAAGTTTTATGCAATTGGAAAGTTAATTATTAATTTCGGTGACAGGATAATTTCAAAATATTCCAATGAACCAGTATTGCCAGTGTTTTCATTTATTGTCTTATTGATGTCTCCACATTGTTTAAAAATATTGTGTTATGTTATGTGTGATGTCCTGATTCGGATGTCATCAGCATTTTGTCTTAACAAATAAGTTAGAAGGCTAAATACAAACCCTTTATTTCAAGCATGATACCATTTTCCTTCCTAAAAACAAAACCCAATTCACACGATCACGAAAACATGCAAAAATCCTATTACAGCCCCTCCAACATATTTCGACTAAGTAAATAAGTAAATTTCGCCAAAGTCGTTGGCAACTTACGTTCTTCGTTGTACATTATCGTCATATTCTACTGAGGATCTTTGGAACAAGCAACTGTTTACGAGTTTATCCTATCGAAGTGATGGAGTTAGGGAAACTTGGCCAGTTTTGATAATAATGATTTGTCTTTTGTAGCAGGGAGGTTGGCGTTTATTATATAATAAATTGTTTGGCTATTTCAATAAAGGAAATGAGGGCAGCAGTTTTGTAGGTAGGTAATTAGAGAATTGGTGTATTTTGTCACCAAAGCACCTAGCCTTTTCCCGACTATATTGGAGTCGGCTTCCAGTGAAACAGGATTCAGCTAAATACCAGTATTTTACGTGGAGCGGCTACCTGCCAGACCTCCACAATCCGTTAACTGGGTAACACGGTACTTCATGGCAAAACTGGCGATAGAAAGAAAGAGAAGCCAGAAACTTCTGACAATCCGTAACGACTGCCAAAAATCTCCAAATGACAGCCAGGACCAACGGCTTAGTGTGCTTTCCGAGGCACGGAGGAGGCTTGGTATGTTAAGATGGTCACCCATCCACAGACCGGCCTCGGCAAGCGTTGCTTAACCTTGAAGCCGTAGCCCGTGCGGCTGTTATAATTTAGCCACAATCTCAGGCTCAATTAAGTATATAATAAATAATAATAATAAATAAATATTACAGTTGGACAGGCGCAACGCTACAGAGATGCGATTAATTATTATTTTAGATACCTAATGTAGCCGTTGAAAAATGTCTATAAAATATTACCTTCCTTATTTTTAAGCTTCATCGCTGTTGGGTTTAAAAGGTTGTCACATCGATGTCGATGTTGCATCGTGCCTTTTTAGGCATATTAGTAAGCCTCCGCTTTGCGTCCGTCAGTCCATCTGGCTGTCAGCGGGCTATATCTCAAGAACCGTAATAGGTAGACAGTTGAAATTTTCATAGAGTTTGTATTTCTATTGCCGCTATAATAACAAATAAAAAAATCAAGTATCGTGTTTTTTCGGTGTATGGTACCCACGGAACCCTTCGTGTGAGAGTCTGACTCGCATCTGGCAGGTTTTTATTAAAATCTTAACTTGATATCAATCGGCGGCGTTTTCGGTAGCTTTTGTGTAAGTGTTAGGTATATGCGTATACTAACAAGCAAAACAAAAAATTATAGTGCGAAAACATAATTATTATGTAGAACGCTCGGATTGAACTTTCCTACCTAAAATATAAAAATAAAATTTTGTTTTGTTTATTTATTTCTACAGTGTATTTTTGTGATGGATACAATTTCAATAAACAAAACGTAATTTTTGGCATTTTCTGCCAGTCGCCCTCAGAGATAATAAAAACAAAAGCGAACTAAATGTTCAGGATTCCTGTAGAATATTAAGGAACTCATCACAAATCGAGTACCATTTCAGCCACCATATACCTCTAGAACCTAGTAAAATCCAAAGAAAATGTGCTACGCAGCTAAGTGTGGCTATATTCAGCTTAATACAGCGGATATTAGAGGGTTCGACACGGTTGGGAGGTTTCGAAGATCGTGTGGGATAGCGGATGCCATGAAATGACGTCATGAAGGTTCACCAGGGGTGCTCAAATCGTTGATCGCGATGGACCGGTCGGTCGCTTTACGACCCCAAATAGTTTTAAATAAAATAAAAGTTATCGATTGCCTTTTTTACTATCACGTGGTTTCTGAATTGAGAATTTGAAGTTGGTACGAATCAAAGGCTACTTTTGTACAAAGTACGACATGTTTTCATGGTGAAGTTTAGTAAGTAATCTCTCAAATTCATACCACAGAAACCGGGGACATGTTGGATGTAAAATATTAACGCGAAATCAGGTAAATTACACTTTACACCTATATTGCCGTTGGAGTTTGTTCCTCGATCACTAATTGATAAATCAATTAATCTGCCCATTAATTAATTGAAAATAATTAACTAATCTAACCTTTACCAAACTAAGTTGGGGACTCTCCCTTACCTTATCCTTACCCTTGACTGACAAAGTTCTGTAAATAACAGCCGGGACCAACGTGTTAGGGTGCGTTTCCACCAGCGATGTGCGAGGATGCAAAGCGAGGGATGTGTTTGTTAAGAACCAATAGAATCACTTCATTTACCTAGCCTCGCTCTTCGCAGCTCCGATGGAAATGGCTTAGCGGTGGGAGGTTTTTGTACGTACAAAACAAGCGAAGGATGGGTGCGAGGGATGTATGCTAGGATTGGATGCTACACATCCTTGCATCAGTCATCTGCGCATCGTTTCACGGCGTCGCTACGCATCCTCGCGCCACTCAGCTACCTCGCACCCAAAAGGTGCTCTGCGTCCTCTTAATCCACACAATACATTCGGGTTGTGCCCGGGGCGTGAATAGACTGGAGTGTCCGTCAGGAGCTCAATAAAATATTGTTCGAAACTCATTCACACGTCCGTGTCCGGGCTGTGCCCGTGACGTGTCTGCATACATTGTGACGAACCGCAGTCCGTCTACGGTCTGCATAAGGCGTCGTTTACGGAGAAGCGGGGCGACGTAGAGTAACTATGGAGTTTCTTGTCCGTTCTTCTCCATAAAAATCTACTTTTTGCAAATGGACAACTAGAGTCACTAATATTTTAATTTCAAACTGTAAATTTGTCGTTCAAAAGTGCCTTTTAATGGTCTAGTTGAAATAATGAATTGACTTTGACTTTGACGCGCGTCGCCGGCGGCGTGGCGTTTCGTGGCTCGTCGGACGTTTTTGCCGTTTACAGACAGGTGGCGCTTGCAGCGGCCAGCGTCATCACACGCGCAAACACAAACATATGATGGCAATACACCCGGCGGGTGTCGCTACGTTTTACCGTTAACGGAGAGTTGCAGGAATAGCTGGTCGCAACGCAATCAGCGTTGCGTCGCGTGCGATGGGGCGATGCCTTTCGCGGACTCCGCCTGCATTTCAAACAAACGCGTGTAAAATCGCTTTTCCGTTAACGCTCTCATACAACGCCATATGCTTGAATTTAGTGCGGGCCGCGTTGCCGAACGCGACGCGCGACGCCCCGCGTCTCCGTAAACGAGGTCTAAGTGTGGTTGCACAGAGGGGCTTCGGTGTGTAATAGATGGTCACCTCGGTCATGGTCCGACCTCGGCTAGCTTTGTTGAACCTCGAAAATCATTCCATGCGACTATTCCTTAATATTTTGAAGTGGACCGCATCAGTGTAAGTTTGAGCACTCCTGCTCTATACAACCTACCCAGCCCCGAGGTGTGCGCGGCTTCCAGTCATAAAAACCTATTTTGTAAAAGGAAGTCTTCGGTATAGTGAGAGCGGTTCTTGCTAGGATATTTTCACGATTACTGGCTTTCTGAAATTGGTTTGTAGTTGGTGTAGTAATATTAAATTGGTTTTGTGGTCAGTGAAGATTTTTCTCAATCTTTTGTTAGGTTTGTGTCGAAAGCGAACAAGTGAAATTATGTGAAATATATTTAACGAGTTTTACGTTAATATTATTTATGATAATCCTTATATTATTTCAGCGGACCTGACCTTCCTCTATCGACGCTAGCTCTACCTGCCATGTGCTTCTCGCATCTATCAGAATTTTATGGCTTTCACCAGGTCATCGGTCTACTTCTTTTTCTTTCTATAAAATAATAGCTAGTTAGGAATAGTTTATTTTATTTTATTCAGAATGTAAATAAAATAAAAAAAATGTTAAATCTCAAAAAACGTTGCCTTACACAAGGAATTTCTCCTGTATCGTGGGTGCGTTTACAAACACACAAACTCCCATACACAAACAGCCAGACCCGGAACAACTATCGGTAGGCCATACAAATATTTGTTCTGTGCGGGAATCGAACCCGCGACACGTATCGCAGCAGTGAATCGCTCAACCACTGCGCCAAGCGTGCCGAAAAAATCGTTTATCACACCATGTACTACGCAATGACGAGGTCCCAAAAATTACTTACAAGATAAAATATACAAAGAAGGCCTACAAATTACGTTATACGGCCTAAAATAAACACTAAAATAACAGTACTTTAGTATTCCACATTACATTACATGTCTACAAGAAAAACAGCCACCGGCTTTGTCTATGACTAACAACGTATTTTACTATTGAATTGAATAAACACTGAGAAGCTAATAATGGAGGGTTAAGACGTGCATTTTGGAACAAATAAACTCGTGATAGAAAGTTGTGCTGAGTTGAGCACGCCACAAGGCCCTTTTTGAGGAGTGGCTGGAGAGGCGCCACGGCGTCCTCACCTTCCGCCTGACGCAGGTACTCACCGGACACGGCTGTTTCGGGAGCTACCTGTTTCGGATTCAGCGGGAGGACACGCCCGGGTGTCAGCACTGTGAGGATCACCCGGAGAACTCGGTGGAGCATACGGTGGATACCTGCTTAGGCGGAGCACCGCCGTGTCCTCGTCGAGGCGATTGGCGGCGGCGACCTCTCGCGTCCGGCCCTGGTTAAATCCATGTTCCGGAGCGAGGAGGCTAGGGAAGCGGTCACCTCCTCCTGTGAAGCAGCAGAAGCAGAAAGGAGGAGGCGGACCGCGCGAGGGAAAGACAAGGCCTTCGTCCCATCTGCCGCTACAGAAGAAGACGCCCAGGGCGTCGGGAATCGCAGGGCGATCCCCGGCCACCATAGGCGCGGGTCTGCAGACGGCGAGCGTTGGGTGGCTCGCTGTCCGATCACCACCAGGCCCGAGTCGATGGCGTGTTGTGTTCCACGCGCCTCAAACAGATGTCAGCATAAAAGACGGGGCCCGGTAGGGCCAGAGCCTGCCAGGGTTGCGGAATTTGTTCGAAAGAGTCACCGCGGCTCTGGAATGCAAAAGGCTTTAGAAGGAACACGGATGAGTTTTAGTCAGTAAGAGTCTGACACGCCCATCCAGACTTCTTCTGCTCTGGATGGAGCCATCCAGAGCGGAAGAAGTCATTTGATGATTTTACATCCGTAAAAAAAGTTGTGCTGTGTTAGAAGGCAGAAACCTTGACGCTACGGTACCTTACTTATATGTAATGTATGTATAATAATTGAGAACGTTACGCTTTAACACCTAAATCGCTGATGCGATTTTGATGAATTTTGGTACAGAGATAGATGGTACCCGGAAAACGGTTATTGGCTTCTGAAATGCGAGCAAATCCATGGGCAAATAATAGTATTTACCTAAATAAAGATTTCGTAAAACACTTTTAATTGAACGGTTTTTACGTTAAACTTTTATAAACAATGTTGCCTCAGCTAATAAGTCATAACAGACAAGGCACAACATTAGATTCATATTATATAATTATACGTATAAATTTATGAGTCGACTCTAGTTTTGGTGTACCATCCTACGTTACCTCAATATTTATTTTTCTTGAGTGTGCGAGCATTGTCGGGTCATACTCCATCTACTCCATCCTCTGTGTTCACGACAGAGCCTCAAACAATTCCAATTTGTCCTAATGTCTGTATAAACGGCTGTAGCCGAGAAAAACTTCGCTCATTTATATAAAGCCGATGATACAGGGCTCAATAAAATTGTACTGTCATGTTGCCTGTTTCACTGTCCATCTGTCAGAAGTTTGTGAATAATGTTGTGTGCAATTTGTTGCGGGGAACTGTAGCGTTTAAAATGAAATCTGCAGGAGTGAAAAATGGATTCTGAAATAGTTCTATTTCATGTTTTAATAGCAGTATATGTTATTGAATAATACATAAAAATACACAATACAAAAACTTACCTATATAAAATAAATACTTACCCTACTAGAGCCCTGACCGGCGGCGATCACAGGGAGAGGAACTTCAACCATATGAGCCTTGTCCAGAAGTACCGCTTTCTGAACAGAGCCTCCTAAAATGTTGTGTGTAATAAAGAGTAAAGCCTGGTATCCACTAAGCAACATTTGTCGCGCGACATGATGCACAACATGTTGCTCATCATTTTGAACGCTAACGAAAAATTTTTATTTAGTAACATTTTCAATGTTGCGCGCCTGCTGGCAACGTCGCGCGTTGTTGTGCAACGTTGCTGAACATGTTGGGCGTCATGTGTTGCGCGTCAAATGTTGCTTAATGGATTCGAGGCTTAAGAACTGGATGGTAGAAATCAGTACAGACGGTAGCTTTTAAAAGTTTCAATAATCCGCCCGACTGAATTTCGGCCATAGAGATCAACTTCAGCGTAGATTGGCCAAGTAGGTACGCAGGCGATATTATAGTGCACAAGTGTGGGTGCAAAGAACATTCTTTGTTTTCCATGTCCAATAAGACGGTAATCAGGCATGACCGCGGGAAGATCAGGCACAGGACCAACAGCTTCCTGCCAGGGTTGCGGATCCTGTCAGGGTTACGGAATTTGTTCGAAAGAGTCACCGCGGCCCTGGAACGCAAAGAGCATTTGGAGAAACACGGATGGGTCAGTAAAAGTCTGAGAGTTCCTTCCGCTGCACCCAGAGCGGAAGGGACATTTGATGATTACCCATCGTAAAAAAGGGCCAACAGCTTTACGTGCTATACGGGGCACGGGGATATCTCTTCACCGACTTCTATACTTTTAACTGCAACTGAAAAAACCCTAATGGAAATGGACACTGCTCGACTTGGGATTTGAACCCATAACCAAACTCTCAACAGTCATGGTGTGCTACTACTAGACCAACAAGGCAGCTTCAACAAGCTGTATTTAAAAGTATTACACTTCAAATAAAAACAAAATGAATTTTATTTATTACACTTCCAGTCGACAGCGATGTGGATGAATTTTTTGACGCCATATTTTAGGATTAATTTAGTAAGGAGTTTTTATTTTTATTTATAGTGTCTATAGTTACTTAATTATTTATTAAAACAGTTGTAAATATATTTATAAATAAAAGTTTTAAACAGCAATAAATTATGGAAACAATTAAAATAAATTTCAATGGGCACAAATTAATTTTTAATATGAACCTAATTCAGTAATCCCAGCATTACCATAATTCTACCAAACCTTACCTCACGAAATACATTACCCCAAAACTCAGTGCGAGAAACAGCAGCACACAAGATACCTATAAATCATACGTAGTGCAGTTGGTGTGCCATCCGCGGTCCAAACGACTATCCAATGGGGGTGGGTGGAGGTAGCTATCAAACGGTAGTTAGGCGGCGTGGTCCCGATCGCAAGCCAAAAGTGAGAGATTCGAATTTAAAAATAGACTGCGGTTAATATGTATTTGTTTCTTTATTGGTTTGTTTTGTGCTCCGCTGTTTTTTTTTTTTTTTTTTTTTTTTTTTTTAGTTTGAGGATTATTGGTTTAGCTTCTGAACCTTCAGAAGATATTTCAATATATTTATAGCTTACTATCCGGAGTATCATAGCCTGCGTGATAATTCGAAACATACTCTCGGAATGAAAAGTATCATATCACTCGAGGACATGCTCTACCCATGTACTAAGTGTTTTATCGAAATCCATGCAGCCATTAAAACGTTACAAACCTACAGATAGACGATTCACTCTTAAATTTATAATATTAGTTATGATGTTTATTCATTTTGTATTCTTAAGTTAAGGAAAAGTTTTGTGACTTCGTTTCCTGTAACATGTTTTGTGGGAACATTACCAGCTGCAACTCCTAAAAGTCAGACAGAGGCTACCATCAGAACCCGGGGATACCGCACGGTCTCCGGCGAGGCGGCGAGCCTCCTTGTCGGATTACCGCCATGGGATCTGGAGGCGATAGCCCTCGCGCACGTCTACGCGTGGCGCGTGGAGGCGCTTCGCCAGGGTGAGACTCCGCTGCCGCAGCAAATTGCAGCGCGGCGGACGGAGCTCCGGCAGGATACCATGGCGGTATGGAGACAGCGACTATCGCGACCCAGCGCAGGGCACGCCACTATTGCGGCGGTAAGGCCCCTCTTTGAGGAGTGGCTGGAGAGGCGCCACGGCGTCCTTACCTTCCGCCTGACGCAGGTGCTCACCGGACACGGCTGTTTCGGGAGGTACCTGTTTCGGATTAAGCGGGAGGACACGCCCGGGTGTCAGCACTGTGAGGATCGCCCGGAGGACACGGTGGAGCATACGGTGGAGGTCTGTCCTGCTTGGGCAGAACACCGCCGTGTCCTTGTCGAGGCGATCGGCGGCGGCAACCTCTCGCGTCCGGCCCTGGTTGAATCCATGGTCCGGAGCGAGGAGGCTTGGGAAGCGGTCACCTCCTTCTGCGAAGCAGTAATGCTTGCGAAGGAGGAGGCGGGCCGCGCGAGGGAAAGGCAAGGCCTTCGCCCCAACCGCCGCAACAGAAGAAGACGCCCCGGGCGTCGGGAGTCGCAGGGCGATCCCCGGCCACCGTAGGCGCGGGCCTGCGGACGGCGAGCGTTGGGTGGCTCGCTGTCCGATCACCACCAGGCCCGGGTCGATGGCGCGTTGTGTTTCGCGAGCGCCTCAAAGAGATGTCAGCAAAGAGGACGGGGCCCGCTAGGGCCAGAGCCTGCCAGGGTTGCGGAATTTGTTCGAAAGAGTCACCGCGGCCCTGGAAAGCAAAGGGCTTTAGAAGGAACACGGATGGGTTTTAGTCAGTAAGAGTCTGACACGCCCTCCCGCTCCACCCAGAGCGGAAGAAGTCATTTGATGATTTCCCATCCTTAAAAAAAAAAAAAAAAAAAAAAAAAAACCATCAAAAAAGGCAATGAAGCTCAACAAGTCTTACAGAGAAGCACTAAGTCCTGGACCTCGCAACTAAATCAATTAAAGAAGAAATGAATCTCACGATAATGAATAAAAACCGGACAACGCGAGTCTCGCGCACTGAAGGTTCCGATTGAGTCTTCATTTTTGCCGAGTGTGTGTACATTGTCTACGGAAGTTTATAAACTATGAAAGCAAAATACTTCAGGTAAGATTGAAGGACAAGCTTAACTTTGTTGTGGAAATGTTCTCCAATATATGAATGTACGCCACGGTCAATTCTTCAACCGAAAATATGAGTTTGTAATCGTAAAATAATGATTTTTATATGAAACTACAAATTCCCTTTTCATACATTTTCCTGTACTTTGACTGTAAGATCTATCTTGCCAGATTTCATTAATCTAGGTCACCGGGAAGTACCCTATAGATATGTAGGTTTTCATTCCCTTGCGAGCATCAAAATATGCGCCATTAGCGGAGCATAAACGGCCTTATCTTTAGACTGCGTTGTCTTTGAAGTTTTACTGTTTCACTGCTCCAAGGAGTAGCAGACCTAAGTACTTACTTGATATTAATTTCAGCTTGATTCCTCCACGCGTTCCTGAGAAAAACAGTATTGACAGACGGACAGACAGACGGACAGACAGACGGACGGACAGACGGACAGACAGACGGACAGACAGACGGACAGACAGACGGACAGATAGACGGACAGACAGACGGACAGACAGACGGACAGACAGACGGATAGACAGACGGACAGACAGACGGACAGACAGACGAACAGACAGACGGACAGACAGACGGACAGACAGACGGACAGACAGACGGACAGACAGACGGACAGACAGACGGACAGACAGACGGACAGACAGACGGACAGACAGACGGACAGACAGACGGACAGACAGACGGACGGACAGACGGACAGACAGACGGACAGACAGACGGACAGACAGACGGACAGACAGACGGACAGACAGACGGACAGACAGACGGACAGACAGACGGACAGACAGACGGACAGACAGACGGACAGACAGACGGACAGACAGACGGACAGACAGACGGACAGACAGACGGACAGACAGACGGACAGACAGACGGACAGACAGACGGACAGACAGACGGACAGACAGACGGACAGACAGACGGACAGACAGACGGACAGACAGACGGACGGACAGACAGACGGACAGACAGACGGACAGACAGACGGACAGACAGACGGACAGACAGACGGACAACAAAGTGATCCTACAAGGGTTGCGGTTTTTCCGACTGAGGTATGGAACCCAAAATGACTGCATGCAGTTTTTAACTGCATGCAGTCATTTTGAACATAAAAATATGCAGCTCAACGCACAGCCCCGATCCCTATCGATTCTGTGACAGACGTCCTCAGGGGACTTGCAAATGTCCTGCCGCAGTGTAACCCAATATTTTCTGTGACGTCACCAAATATATGTCGCGAACACTATACGTAATGATGTGGGTTGACACTACCGTTTTCAGAATAATAAATTGTTTGTTAAAATATAAATGTAAAACTTTTGTGTCAATTTAAATGACCTCCTTTTGTAAGAGAAACACACACCACATGCTTGCAGTAAGGGTAGGCAGAGGTATTTTAAAGGATCAGGACATCCCAGAACCCCAACTGTGAAACACCTGTTAGGGTGCCAGGGGAATCCGAAAAAGGGTTCTACCCTCAGCCTTGCTGTACACGGCAGCATGTGATTTCTATGCCACCGTCTTTCGTGGAGTCACTCGGTAGTCGCACAGAATCCTTTCTCTGAGCGCCCTCAACTCGCTTGCTTAAAATGATGCAGGCTGGGCTTCGAGAAATGGATCTATCGAGGTAATAGTACGAGAGTGCAACCCGGTTTCTATTAACTACCTACAAGCTGTTACTGAGAATTCCGTAATTGAAAACTTGAGAACATCCTTCTGCTGTTTACCTCTAACTTAGCGAGGTTGTATCAAGATCTATCAACGTACAGCCAAAACTGAATGTAATAATTTAAAATATACTTTATACGTAGTTTCCGCCCCCGGCTTGACGCACAAGGCAGGTTATTATGACGACACTTGGGGGAGGGGTATGTCCAGCAGTGGACGTCTTTCGGCTGATATGATGACAATGAATTGCAGACAAAGTCAAAAGTGATTAATTCAAATAAGGTTGAGTGCCAGCACTTTTTGAACGTCAAAGTTCTACATAAAGACAGTCCCCTAAAACGCCCGCCCTTCACCACTTCCTAGTTTTTTTGCTGGGAAGAAGTAGTGGCGCAACAAATTCCCCAGCAACAAAAAATGTCGGAGTCATGTTTTTTTTTCTTAGAGTTCTAAGTCTATGCATACACAAGTCTGTATCGTGTGGATCTTATAAGAAAGAGAGACCCGCAATCAGTAACACCGATCACTCAGCAACTTTCACCCAACAGACGGACAATTCAACATACATATTAGTAAGGATCCGTCACTCATATTTGCCTACACTTCGACCTAATCGCGGCATTGTATTCTTAGCCAACAAAGTTAATCTTAGACACTTCCTCAATTTTCCATACGCAAGTCAACCCTTTGGGCTGAGTAACAATACATAGCGGGGTTAATGACCTATAAAGCTCCGCTGATTCGTTCCCTAATGTGTTTTTAATGGCGTACATTTTGCTATTGAACTGTCATATATAATATGGCTAACAGAATTTACGAGAACATACGAAGCTTTGTTAATATTTGCGGCGTGAATTTATGACGAGTTTTGGGTAATTATTGCGCGAATTTTTCACGGAGAGGTTTTTGTTTTTCGGGGTGTTTTTGTGCTGGCAGAAAATGTGGTTGTATTGGTAGTAGTATATTGCTAAATTAATATTTGGAACCTATTGAGCGATATACGATAGAATCGGTCATCACCTGAGGGTACTGTGTTACCCAGTTGCTGGGTTGCAAAGGTCAGACAGGAAGTCGTTTATGCAAAATACTAGTATTCAGCTGCAGCCAGTTATATTGGAAGGTAAATTAATTATTTTTATTGATGAGATGATTTTTTCCGAAAGTGGGTCCAATCATTGAGAATTCAGAAGAAAGAATACAGGAAAACTCAATTTTATGTGACCGAAGAACCCATATTTATCAAAAACCTTTGAATGTTTAGATACCTATGTTTTTTTTCATCCGGAACATGACAAGTTCGTACAATTTATTCATAAATCGTATCAATACAACCATTTTAATAAAGTACCTCATGAAGGAAGGCTCTGAACTATTTTCAACTAGTTGCCGACCGCGGCTCCGCCCGCGTGATTGTCGAAAATTATCCCAAGGGAACATATTCCCGGGATAAAAAGTATCCTATGTGTTATTCCAGACTATAATCTACCACTGTGCCAAATTTAATCAAAATCCATTCAGTAGTTTTTGCGTGAAAGAGTAACAAACATCCATCCATCCATCCATCCATACAAACTTTCGCGTTTATAATATTAGTAGGATAGCGTAAAAATCAGCTGAAAAAAGTGCTGACAGTTTCCGAAATTAATTACGTGACGTATTGGACACGTGCCTACACGAAAATAACTTTTATACTACACCTGCTTGGAAAGTACCTTGATACTTTATCAAATTTACGGTAGAAAGTACGTCATTGCATATCGAACAAATATGCGGGGAGAAAACGCATCTGAGCGGGAGAGAAAAGTGTATGAAAATCCATTTCTTACGTGGTTTTTCTTTTTTAATTTTGGGTAATACTATGCGCCGGTAACCTAAATATCAAAAGCCAAAAAGTTTTTACAGTGAGTTTTTATCTCCAAGTTCGCAAAATGACACTGGCCACTAGCTGTGTGTTGGATGGTGTCGGGCTGGCAGTGCGACCCTGCGGCGGCAGGATAAACAATTTGAAAAAAGAACATGTGAAAATTGCAGACGCCATTGGCGCCATTTCCAATTTGTGTGTTGTTTGAGGATTCAGTTTTAACTGCAACAATTTCAATATAAATTTCAATTAGTAAAGATTTCGTTTTTTATTTTCCTTGTAGGTGTAGTATAAAGCACTATGTATCACTCGAGAGAAACTGCGATTCCCGATCTTGGGTGTTTTAAAGCCCTCGCCTACGGCTCGGGCTTCAAACGACACCCTCGACGGTAATCGGTCACTTTCTCCTCTCGGTGAACAATGTACTATTCCAACTGAAAATGAAACGCTTCGATTCTATTTTTATATAAATCAACCCACTTTTATTTTCGGAACTTTATATTTTCCTCTGCATGTGACTTCGGAAAATAGAAATTCTTCTTTTATGAATTTAATCGGCAGATACTTACAAAATGTCACTGACACCCAATATTTTGTCATTGATGTAGCTACTTCTGATTGTGACATTTCTTTTTTTATTTGGTGAATGAAGTATTTGTGTGTAGTATTTTCCTTTTTTCCAGTTTTTATTTATGTTCTTGATACGTCGATATGGCTATAAATAGTGATAGGTCAAAGAAATATTTTGACAATAAGTGATACACCGAGAGCGGAAGAAGTCATTTACGCACCTTTAAAGTAAAATCGTTACTAAACGAAAATTTTCATGAATTGAGGTATCAATGCCATCTATCTAAAAACAGTGACTATTTTCTAATATTGGCTCCCCTATAAAATTTCATAATTTCGTTTAGTAACAGTTTTACTTTAAAGGTGCGATTTGATGATTTCCCATCCCTAAAAAAAAAAGTGATAAATGATATTTATTTTGGAAATAGGTTACAAGTAACTCTTTGACACGTCATATTTTTTTTGTTATATAGATCTATATGAGGCTGGTGTATCCTAGCTGACTACCCTGAGAAGAAACTCCGAGACAAACTCGGAGGTCGTAGTCTCTTTTGAAGTCCATACAATGGTCAAAAACCATGTAGGTTCTTAACGTCTGAGGTGACCTTTTGTGGAAGGTACCACGCAGGTTTTAGTTAACCTGTCCAGACAGTGCAAGCATTTGTCAGTTATTGTGTAGCTCAAACTTAAATCTTGAAGGGGCTCAACGATTCGACGAACAATACCGAATAAGGAGGAGTGAGACAAGAAGAAAGCATGTCACCTGCACTCTCAACTTAACGTGTATATGGATGGGCTATCGGTCCGACTGAACCGAACTGGTAAAGATTTCTCAATTAACGGGACCCTGATAAATCATATTTGTTATGCAGATAAAGGGGTTCTGTTGGCACCGTCAATATCGGCAATGCGATAACTATTGGCTGTGTGAAATGTACGCTAAAGACCATAACATGACGTAAAACCCAGACAAGGCAAGTTTTGACTGGCCTGTTGGTCTAGTGGTTAGTGACCCTGACTGCTAAACCGGAGGTTGTGGGTTCGATTCCCACCCAGGACGAATCTTTGTGTGATGAGCATGATCATTTGTTCTGTGTCTGGGTGTAATTTGTGTATAATATGTATGTATTTAGAAATATATAAGTATGTTTATCAGTTGTCTGGTTGCCATAGCACAGGCTCTGCCTAGTCTGGGATCGGATGACCGTGTGTGAGTTGTCCCAAGATATTATTATTATTAAGTCAGTGTACATGGTTTTTGAAAGCCCGAACGATCGGATCTGCCGCCACTTCAAGTCTACGCTGCGCTGTTAAATGCTGAATTGTACCATTAATTGTTATCTATGTGTGTTTATATAGTATCTATTTAGATGCTAATTATTGGTATTGTATTTATGTATTTTATATTATTATATCTAATTATTATTGTTTAAAACGTTTGTACACTGACAGCCCTAAATCTGTCTCCCTTCGTTCAATCCATCTAAAGGTTGTCTGGAAGCGATTGCCTTGTGCGATAAGACCGCCCATTGTACACTTATTTTATGTTTGATTGTCCTGTTCTTATTACGAGGTATACAATAAAGTACATAATAAACTGCCACATTGAATGGCAAACAAATACAATATCATCTATTAAAGGTTGGTAACCATAGCGACACCTAGATTTCCGTATGACTTATATTAAAATATCATAATCCTGAACTATCCGAACAACTTAAAGAAATCCTCCTCACACACGGAGGTCATCAGAATAAATGTAAATCTATCCTCAACATAAATTACTGTAAGGAAGTTGGTCTAACAGGCCGTCGAGTACATCTCTAGTGAATAAAGAGGGTAGTTATAAATCTCTGCGTTTGTTCTGCGGGTGAAAAGATGAAAAAAGTAGATTTGAGGGTAGTCGGGTTTTTATGTTATTACATGGTCAGTTAAGTTGTTTTTTTATTTGGGTAATTGGGATAAATTGGAGTGAAAAGATAGAAGTATTTTTATTGTTCATTTATTTATACTAATTGTCTTTTGGCTAAATAATAACAGCCACACGGGGCGATCTTAAGGTTAAGCAACACTTGCCGAGGTCAGTCTGTGGATGGGTGACCATCTTGACATACCGTGACTCCTCCGAGCCTCGGAAAGCACGTTAAGCCGTTGGTCCCGGCTGTCATTTGGAAATCTTTTGCAGTTGTTACGGATTGTCAGAAGCCAGAAAATCTGACACCAGTCTTACCAAGAAGTATCGTATTACCCAGTCAATGGGTTGTGGAGGTCTGGTAGGCAGCTGCTCCACGTAAAATAATGGTATTCAGCTGAATCCGGTTTGACTGGAAGCCGACCCCAATATAGTTGGGAAAAGGCTAGGCAGGTTTTTTTATTAATATAGGCCGTGGTGGGTTGCTAGGTACGTACAGTCAGCACATGAAGCTACAACGATCTGTCAAATTTCTTTAATAGATTTTCAACTTTATCGCTAAAGCATTAGGTTCTTGGTTGATTGGGAAAATTCGATAGTGCCGAGTAACTTGATGTGCTGGCGTCTATACTTATGTATGTGCTTTTCAGTTATAGCTAAGAATAACACTAAAAGCTATTTACCTTAAAATGCTTTATTTTAGTGAAGGTCATTAGAAAACCTTTGATGAAGAATCAATTTCGATTAGGTCAGATATCGCATGAAATATTAACAAACACAACGACGTGACTTGGCCAAAAGCCTCAACATTTTACAAAGAGATTATAAAAATATTGACGAACACTTAGATGAGTTTGTAAACTGTGTGCAAAAACTAATTTTCATGTCTAGACATCGTCAATACCGATCAAAAGCCAGCACTTTTATAAGAATTTGGGAAATAGGATATTCGGACATCAATTATATTTTCATAGAAATCTGCTTCGTAGGTAAGTACACACATCAACAAAAATTTTGCGTTTACTTGGAAAACTGAGATTATTTAGAGTTTAATCCTTTTTTTTTTAAGTATGGGAAATCATCAAATGACTTCTTCCGGTCTGGGTGGAACGGAAGGGCGTGTCAGACTCTTACTGACTAAAACCCATCCGTGTTTGCTCTTTCGATCAAATTCCGCAACCCTGGCAGGCACCGTCTTCGATGCTGACATCTCTTTGAGGCGCGCGTGAAACACAACGCGCCATCGAACCGGGCTACCCAACGCTCGCCGTCCGCAGGCCCGCGCCTACGGTGGCCGGGGATCGCCCTGCGACTTCCGACGCCCGGGGCGTCTTCTCTTGTAGCGGCTGTTGGGGCGAAGGCCTTGCCTTTCACTTCGAGGCAATGTATGTGAGTTTATAAAAAGTATACTCAGCTCATTTAAGATGAGGACTGATGATTTACCCTCTTTTTACATAATCTACACAATAATAGTTCTTGAGGAGTCCTGTCGTGCCTCGGAGCTGACACACACACTTTATTTTTTTTAAGTATTTGGTCTTTTTTTGAAAATATATAACAATATTTTTATAAATACAAGTAGGTATAACGTTGAAACATGATCCTTTTTGTAATTTGAATATTGTCACCGTCAGCAGTGTCCCTTACTTCAAAACCAAGACAACTCTTTCTTTGGATTTGCCTATGTTACATCTTTCTTTTTTTTTGGAATCTAAATATATAAAACAAAGTCGCAATAGTTACACCATTTATAACTCAAGAACGACTGAACCGATCTTGAAGATCTTTGGTTTGTTAGATTTGTTTTTGCCCCGAATGGTAGAATAAGTATTAAAAACATTGGGAAAGTTAAAGAAAAAAAAATGTACAAAAATCATTTTCGAATACAACGACATTTCTGATACATGACAAAAACAAAATACGGCAAAAATTTATTCTGAGGCGATACGAAGTTCGCTGGGACCACTACTTAAATAACAATTTAGTTAATAAATAACATTTTACGCCTAAGATGCCAGTGTATTTGAGATTTCTTTGCAAAGCTGCAAAGCTGGGAAATCACTAGACGAACTTGCCCGTGGGCATGTCCGACCTTGTCAAGACCTCGTTGCTTTGTACTATGTTAGTGTGTGACTGTTGGAAACATACAAGCTTACAGTAACGAGGTGCGGTGGGCATGGCTCGCGGGAAAGTGCTTCAGTAAATTCCCTGCTAAATAAAATGGCTGCTTGCAACCAATCTGCGTAGCCTCTTCATAAAAGGAATGACTTCTAGTTGAACCGGATGCAGCAGAGTACCAGTAATGGATGGTCACTCATCTACGGACGACCTCGGTAAGCATCGATTAACCTCGAAGGTTGACCTGAGCGGATGTTCTTATTTAGATAGAGAGCCTCGGCTGCTTTAATAAAATATAACAAAATGCAAAAAAAAACGAAACAAAAAATTTTTTTTTATCCTTTTTAACCGACCTCAAAAAAGGAGGAGGTTCTCAATTCAGTTGTATTTTTTATGTTTGTTACCTCATAACTCCGTCATTTATGAACTGATTTGATTTTTTTTCATCTGAAAGGAAATACGTTCTGGTTGGTCCCATAGAAATTTCATCAAAATCGGTTCATTACTCTGGTTCAATGGCTGGAGTAAATAGAAAATGTATCGTTCCAGTAAACGAAATTGCGTGTTTTGCTTTCCTGTGACTTTCCAGTGGTGTTGTTAGGTGTGGGGTAACACTAAAAACTGAAAAATAAAAAACCTTGTAAACTTTTTGTAAAAATGTTTTTCTAAAAAGCTAGCCTCCTACGCAAAACGTAATCATCTTATAAGTTCCTTTCATAAAATGCTTATTTAAGTTTAAAATAGTCCGCCATTGTTATTGTAAGACCTTCCGCGTTCAACAATAAAGCGAAAAGGTCATTGTGTGGGTGGTAAGAAACTATTGAAGAAAATTGCGTGGGATTTTTAGTCTTATTCAGTTGTTCCCTGTAAACTGAAATCTTCAGGAATGCATTCTAATCTTAATAATATATTTCTTGCGTACGTGTGTATGTCACTGAACTCCTCCTAAACGTGTTTTGTGTGTGTTCAAGGGGATTCGAGAATGGTTTACATTCACAACTGGGCCATTCAACGTGGCAATGCGGCCAGTGTTTTGGGCACTTTTCCCGTTGACAGCGACGTGGACGAATTTTTCGATGCCCTGTGAGTTCTTCCCCTCCCGTTTTTACTCCGCTTATATATTTTCTACTAGTTTGTATATAGTATCCAGAAGTTTTTATGTATTTGTATATATTTCTGTAGAGATAATTGAATAAAAAATCCAGGTAATATTTCAATGCTATGATAATATAGCTTTTTTTATTTTTTATTTTTTTTTGCTCTTGACTCTAGTCTAGGTCATAGATACCAGAGACAAAGTCGACGATGGAGCGAGCTTACCCAGAAGAAGCCTGTTCACTCTAATTTTGAAGAGATTAGGGTTGTATGCGTGACATTTATATGCTATGACATTTATATGAACTGTAAAATTTCATTGCATCGGCAATGTCTCGGGTCAGTTCATCATCATCATCATCATATCAGCCGAAAGACGTCCACTGCTGGACATAGGCCTCCCCTAGTGAAGTCCTCGAGTCAGTTAGTTAGGTATAAATAACAAATATCTACTCATTCAATGTCCTTAAGCATTTAATTGTCAAATTCAGTCGTATTAAACCATGCGGAATAATTTTAATTACTTCCTAAACGAACTTGTTTTCGTTAAAACAACACAATTCAGAAATCAAATTACCAAAATTGCTTTAATTAAATGGCTTAAAATGTCAAAGACTTTTCCTCTTTCTTTGTTCTTCATTGTGAAAGAAAGAAATTAAAAAAAAACCATTGTGATATTTTCATTTATATTTGATGACTTCTTGTGTTGACTACCTTTCAAGATGTTAGTTCAAATTTCACTACTGTATAACTCCTGTTGAAAAAGTAATAACTTTTAAAAATCCTGTTTTTGAATGAGTAAAAATGCCAGTCGGCGATGTTTTTTGTAGACGAGAAGACGCATGTTAGCCGGTTTTTGCGACGTTTATAATTAATCGTGTAAACTCTTTTCTTTCTGTCTACGGTTATATTGTAAACCATTGAATTTGAAAGGGGTTCGAACATTTTTCTATGGGAGCTGGCACAGCCCCCAGTCGCCATTTTGTTTTTTTTTCACGCGGCGCTCCATAAAACATTCTAAGAGGATAACAAACGTGTCACGTTGCCTAGATATTTCGAGGTAAAGTCGCTTTGTGAGAATTTTTTTTTTGTTAGTTGATGTGTTGTTTAAATACATGCCGTGGCAGCCTTTACTTAAGGTTACACTATAAAATGTAAAAAGAAATATTATGAGTACTGTAACATGTATTGTTGGTGTATGCTTTGTTGGTTGTCCTTAAATAAATTTAAAAAAAAGTGTCCTCCACCCGTATGCATAGATACTTATGCATGTTATATCGTGGGATCTGCCACAATGGTTCTATCCACTTTATTCACAACACTTATCTAGATTGTTTATAATCTCGCAAAATTTACTGCAAACCTACGGTGCTCGAAATCATCCTGAAATGGAAAAATGTTGGTGTACTATTTAGGAATTTATATTCAGAGGTGTAGGCACTATACCTCTGCCTTGCCTTTGAAGACAACAGGCATGACGTGATGTTAATCATTTCAACGACTTGGTTAGCGCAGTGTTTAAGAGATTGACTGCTGCAATGCGCGTCGCGTGTTTTATTCGATCGGGTTCGATTTATATGTTTGTAGCCGCATCCACGATACAGGGGCAAATCCTAGTGTGAGCCAAAGGTTAAAACAAAACAAATACTTCGTAGAAAGAAAAGTGTCTATTGTCACAGAGCTCATATTCATACAACCAAACCTTGTTGCTATTCCACCAATTCGCACTAAACGTTTCCAAACGTCTTTTATAATGCGCACAGGAAAGGAGTGGAACTCCCTGCCTGCGTCTTCCGAACGCGTAAAACCCTAATCTCTTCAAAATTAGAATGAACAGGCTCCTTCTGGGTAAGCTCGCTCCATCTTCGACTTTGTCTTTGTCATCTATGGCCTAGACTAGAGTGAAGAGCAAACCCATATTAAATAAAAAAGAAAAAAAATCGTAGGGTTTTGTCGTTGTTTAATGCATTCATTTAGAATAATTGCCTAAAGATTTTTTTTCTCAGAGCGCTACCTACTCAAAACGGCAATTCATCGGTTCGACTTGTGCCAATAATAACCAAATACAGCTCCATATTATTATGATCCACATCAATAAGCAGGCCAGCAATATGAGCCCACGTACGCTACGTTGCCGCAACGTCAATAAAAACGTCGCGCCACGTAAATCCGTAATGTACGGAGATCAGGCCGTCACAAACAATAATCCTATGAGCATGATATGATCGGGGATATGGGTAGGAAGAGCGGTGAGCTTGTCTTATATTTTATCCCTTTTTTAGGGTTCCGTATGCCAGAATAAAAAAATGGAAACAAGATTAGATCACTCGTGTATCTGTCTGTCTGGTTTTAATTGCTGGTACCTAAATAAATCTATTTGTTTTTGCGCTGCAGCGTGTAACTTTATGAGCTCATACACGCAAACTTAAATTGTGGGAAAGCTTATAAATATTTTTAAATTATAATAAATTATTAAATTGTGCAAGAAGCTCCAAAAAATATGTTTTCAAAACGACAAAAAATTTAATACTGTTTACTTTTCCAAAATACTGTCCATTTTAGTTATTCGATCATGATATACTTTTTTTCTCGTACAAAAAGATGGGAACCCCACGTATAACCCAAGTTGTGTGCGCCACACTCAGCAGCGCATACTCCACCCATACGCACAAAACGTTCCGGGAATACTTTTTCAGTGCGAACAGCTCGGGAATACTTTGATTAAATGCCAACATAGAAGGTATTGATCACGTGACCCTTAGACAGCGTTTCAAACCCATACATTTTTAACATTTTGATAAACTCCTTCGTCACGCTACCACCGACAGAACGTCACTTCTGTTAAGCCTCTGGGCGTTACCTATAGACAAATGTGCTCCATCGTCGATCACATCATCACCTTTTTTCAGGTGAGATTGTGGTCAAACACGAGCCCATCTTTTTTTTTCAACTGTCATAAGTCAAAAGTCAAACCATTTATTTCAAATAAACCATTAACAGGTGCTTTTGAATTGCTTTTGAACTCCGTCTGGAACATGGAGCTATTTACACGTTCCAAAGCGTAGATCTCTATGGAGAAGAACGTGCAAGAAACTCCACGGACACTCTTTTAAAACATTTTATGTTTACAAAAATCCTGGTTACATTTCTTTTTTTACCACAATGTAAAGAAAGAAAATACAATTTAAAGTATCAAATATTAAAATGAGCCAGTTTTAGTTGCCAAGTAAGGGATGACCAGTCCCTACTGACGGCGCCCGTTCACGAATATGACGCGTGCATCAGTACCATTTAGCTCAACCATTTTGAAGGGAACTGAATGATCCGATACAATAATGAGATGTAGGTAATAGAAGGTAGGTAGTTCACAAATAGCCAAAGCGTGGAACAGTGTTCGAGAATATTTGTACTATTACACATAATATGTAGTTCGCCATCTTGTATGACTGTATGTCACATCGCTCCCGGCGCAGGTACGCAAGCATTATTACGTTCACTCTTATTTACAGCCAGCGAAACAAATCATTGAATGATATGAGGCAGAACATTTTACTTATCTATCGGTTTTATGAATCGCAAAGAGATATGAAGAAGAATATATCTTTATGAACTATGGCACTGTTGTATTGCAATAGTTATAATAATAAAAATAATGTCTTGGGACAACTCACACACGGCCATCCGATCCCAAACTAGGCAGAGCCTGTGATATGGCAACCAGACAACTGATAAACATACTTATATATTTCTAAATACATACATATTATAGACAAATTACACCCAGACACAGAAAAAATTATCATGCAGTTGTTGATCTCTTCTTAAAATACCTCATCTAAGCAAGAGTTACCAGATGGTACCAACAAAAAACTCAATCAAATACAAGTCACCACATTGTCTTGATGACAAATCAATGTCAAATACGTAACAGAAATACCGTAGACAGAGAAATACCATAGGTTTTTGACAGATTGTATTACGAATATTCAATACGAAAATTGCTTCTCTGGTGGTTTTCAGGTGTTTATATATTTCGTTCACTACAACACTTTTTAAGTTTCTACAAAGGCAGGGATGACCCTTTTCTTTTTTGATTTTGATATGGAACATCTATAGACGCGGGTAAAACCGCTGTGTGGTATGATCTTGGCGTGGCGAAGCATGCCGTGGCGACGGGTCGCCACACTATACGATGGCCAATATACATACACACATATATACAGTATTTTTTTAAATATAGGAAATCATCAAATGACTTCTTCCGCTCTGGGTGGAGCGGAAGGGCGTGTCAGACTCTTACTGACTAAAACCCATCCGTGTTCCTCCTAAAGCCCTTTGCGTTCCAGGGCCGCGATTCTCTTTCGAACAAATTCCGCATAAACAGTCTAAAAATGTGTTTTTTTCATTATGCCATATTTAGTTCCTGTCGTAATCTGTTCTTTTATGCATATTACTTGTACAAAATAATTTCGATGTTTCACATCTGCCAGGCGTCCCGTGTTTTATGTCAGTTATTCCAAATAGATATTTGGTATTAGCTGAATTGCCACAGTATTAGCGTTGTCCTCGTAAAAGTCTTTCAGGGTGTAGTTTAGTGCCCAAAGAGCAGGATAAGAGATGAGTTATCTATGGGCTTCTTTTTTTCCTTCGTTCTAGGGCTGCCGTTCGCGGGCCTTATCTCATATTGGGGACGAACTCCCTTTAGGCACTTATCTCACCGCCGACGATCAGCGAGTAGCGAGTAAAGCTAAGAACTGGATGCGAGTTTGCGAGCATCGAGCAGCGAGTGTGTAGTTCCGGTAGTTTTGTAGCGCGGCTATAAGCGAGTGCTCTTGTGCGACGGGCGACTACTCGCACAACTCGCTCCGGCGGCGTGCGGCGCACCATAGGTCATTTAATCGAACAGCCTCCAAGCAAACCTATTGATAATAACACAATTACACTGTTTTAACTTAGGCAATTCTAAGTAACACAAGTCCCCGAAAACTTATAATCTCTTCAACATTAATAAACTGTTTACAAAAGCTTTCAAAAAACATTTCTTTACCGACACTAATGGCTTTACCCACACACAAAATTCCCCTTTAAACAAAATTTAATGGAATGAAAACCTATTAACTGAAATTTATTTAAAACGGGGCCTTAATGATGTCAAAGACATGCGTGATAATGATAATTGATTTATCAATGCCTTCCATTGTAAAGTACTGTGAGGAACGTTAACTTTTACGGCGTCTATTAAGAGGGATAACTGTCAGAATGTCGACGTAATGAAGCTTGTGTGGTGTTGTTGCAGACGGTCTACTAAGACAGGTTCTGGGGTGAAAATGGCGCTTAAACTTCTCGAAAATATAGGGTGTGGTATAGTCGCTTTCAGTTTTCTGTCTTGCGTTTGACCACAACCTGCTACGGATTGTCAGAAGCCAGTAAATCTGACTCCAGTCTTGCCAAGAACTACCGTGTTACCCAGTTAATGGGTTGTGGAGGTCTGGTAGACAGCCGCTCCACGTAAAATAAATAAATAGAAGGTTCTCAATTCGGTTGTTATTTTGTTTGTGTGTGTTTGTTACCTCATAACTCCATCATTTATGAACCGATTCGAAAAAATATTTTTATAGAAATTAGAAATTTCATGAAAATCGGTTTTGTAGTTTGGTTTTTAAATCAAACTAAAACAATATGTATTTCAAGTAAACGAAATGTCGCATTTTGCTTTCCTGTGACTTTCCAGTGGTGTTGTTAGGTGTACTAAAAAATACAACCGACTTCCAAAAAAACACACACCAAAGTATTCCGAAGTCGGTGTTTGTGATTATTTCTTCGTATTTTAACACCGTCTTACGAAATTAAAGTTATTTTATACTTTGGTGTTTTTTTTTTGGAAGTCGGTGGTATTTTTTTGTAAAAAAGTTTTTTTGGTGTACATATAAATATCCTGTGTATCCATCTATCTATCGGCTTATCCAATCCACCCAGATGTGACAAGTTTTGATTCCAGTCTGCCATAAATGAAGGGTTTTAATGATATTAAGACTAAGATGGGATCCTTAAGCTTATAAAGACGGTGGTAAGGCTGCTTAACACACTGTTGCATATTGTCGTCGGTCGGTAAGTAGGCACTGGTACCCTTCAATAGTCCTGATAACTCCAAAAGCCTCCCCCCAAACATCATAAATGCCCCGATCTGACCCCATACATCACCAGCTGATCTGACTTACCGGTTTGCGTACATAACGGCTCTAATAAAAAGTAGGGTGGGTAGAGTTATGACAGTAATTTGTCTTGATGGGGGACCTTTTGGTGATTCCAGTATGTGAGTTTGTTTCATGCAAGGGCTCTGTAAGTAAGGGTTAAGAGGTCATGTACGGTGTATTTGACGACTAATGAATTGCAAGGCGTATTTGTTTGTTGCGGAATTTGTTTGAAAGAGTCACTGCGGCCCTGGAACGCAAAGGGCTTTAGGAGGAACACGGATGGGTTTTAGTCAGTAAGAGTCTGACACGCCCTTCTGCTCCACCCAGAGCGGGCGAAGTCATTTGATGATTTCCCATCCTTAAAAAAAAAGGTGGTGAAACAAGTCATAGTAATTGTACTTGCCAGTTTGAATTCCTAAAATACCGTAAGGCGTAAAATACATTTGTAATAAAATTGATGTTGTATTTTTCTGAGAACTTCAAAATTCGAAATGTATGGTACTGTTTACTAACAAGACGTGCTCAAACGACACTGATTTAATTGGAAGTTGTACTCAACTGAAAGAGAATTCTTTCAGTTTCGGATCCAGGTCGTTCAGCCCAGAGTTCCGTATCTGATAATTACGATAATTACATCCTTTAATTCTTTATTACTTTAATTCTTTATTGTACACCATAACAGCTTATATTAATTCACAGTGATTTAAATAGTTCATGTACAAAGGCGAGCTTAACTCAAAAATGAGTTTTCTACCAGCAAACCTTTGAGTGATAGAGAGAGATCACAATAGAGGGTAGGATCCACGGATTTTTACGGCTTCGGATCTCGTTTTTCGAGAATTCGGATAGGACGTGGATCGTTAACCCCTAATAGATTTACTGTACATAGCTATGCAGAAATTTGTTGAAATATAGCTAACAGGTTCAAAATATATTTTGTTGCCTATCCACGTCTAAACAGCTGAACAGATTTACATGAAACTTGGCACACGTACCCGTGACCATGTCCTGGTCATGTCCCGGAGTTTTAGGGCACGTCTGCCTGAAAAAAACAAGGTTCCCTCTTATCTCTTACAACACAGTGCTATGTGGTGTATCCTGGGTGATACTATTATGATCTCGGGATTATATCCCCTTGGGATAATTTTCGATTATCACGCAAGCGTCACTGGCAGAAGCTTACTATAAATAATAAGTTACAAAAAAAGGTTTTTTTTTATTTCTTCTTGTTAAGATTCCGAAACTAAACACATCTGCATTTTATATGTTTATTCAAAGTCAAAGTCAAAGTCAAAGTCAATTCATTTATTTCAACTAGACCATTAAAAGGCACTTTTGAACGTCAAATTTACAGTTTAAAATTAAAATATAAGTGACTCTAGTTGTCCATTTCGATTTAAATATGCTCAGTGTCGCTATCATAGTAAAAATAGATACAAAATGAATACTTCTCCCAGTAAAACTTGAAATCCTGTCACATTTATTGTTAAACTAATAAATGGGGATTTTTCATCATATTTCTAACGTGTCACGCCGAGACATCGTTTATCACATTTTTGTCACAATTATTCTGCAAAGTAAGCCGTAAATCTTCGTCTTTACTACAATAATTGTCACCAACAGATTTTCTGAAACAATGAAAACAGGGATTGTATCACAACGAGTATATTTATTTTAGTGTTCATTTGAATCTGACTTAGTAAAATATTTAGCTTTATAGAGGTATGCGGTACAGAGAGTAAAGTCCCGCACACCTCTTCTGAAAAGGGAGGATCCTCCGTCCAGACGGTTATTGTGTCTGGTGGGCAACTGCCCACCATTGATATTTGGACTGTTGTAAATATTCAAATCGAACGGAGAACTTTGCTTGCGCGATGAAGGATTTCGTTGTTAGTTCGCAGCTGGCGAGCTTGCGGAACAGATGGCGTTGCGGCTATTGCAGTATCTTTTTTAGGGTTCCATACCCAAAGGGAACCCTATCCTATGCCTCCGCTGTCCGTCTGTCTGTCTGTCACCGGGCTGTATCTCAAGAACCGTAATAGGTAGACGGTTAAAATTTTCAGAGTATAATATATTTCTATTGCTGATATAACAACAAATAATACAATTTTAATAAAAAAATAAAGGGGGCTCCCATACAAAAGACGTGTTTTTTCTTCGCGTTATGGTACAAAACCCTTCGTGTGAGATTCTGACTCGCACTTGGCCGGTTTTTGTCCTATTAAATTAATAATGTATGCCACCTACTGTGGCAGGTTACATACCCTGTAATTGTTCCACACAATAATTAACAAATAAATGTATTTGATTTGAGAATCAAGACTCCTACTAGGAAGCGCGACGCGACTATAGAATCTTTGGCTGAATGTTGTTTTATTCTGTTCCCCAAAACCTCGTCGGATTTGGAAAATTCTATTTGTTTAACCACATTCATGAGGAAGGCTATATGGGAACGGGTAAAAACGGGATACGCGCGGACGAAGTCGAGGGCAAAAGCTAGTCTATGATAATTTATATTCAGCGACGGCACTAATTGAGTGTGACTTGACAAAAGTGTAATTTTTCCACCGATTTTGTTTATTTTTTCTTACTATGATGTAACTTAAATAAGTTTCATCATTCTAAAAAAGTTTTTATTCATGTAGATATTTGATAATAGTCGAATAAAATAAACAAATAAATATAATAAACAGTAATGGGGTCGCCATTACTGTTTAATAGAACTCGATCTAAAAATGTACGTTTCGATTTGCTCGCCTTCATTAAGCCGTCTCGAGTACCTACCGTGTCTGTAAATAGAACACTTCAATTAAATAGACCCCTAAGTGACCTTTGGTCAATGGAATGTTGTCCAAATAAATTGTGTCAAAGGTCGACGGTATATTTATATATATGTCAAATAGCGGTCAATAAAGATGAATCTCTGTGACACAGGACAAAACCAGAACATAATATTCAGATTGATTTAATTTTTTTACAAATCTGCATATTTTTATTTAGTAACGATGTAACGTAATAAGACTAATAATCACGAAATTATGTAAAAATACGTAAATCATTGGGCATAAAGAAATTCATCCACATCGCTGTCAATGGCAAAAGTTCCCAGAATACTGGCAGCATTGCCGCGTTGAATGCGCTGATTCTTTGGCCGAAAAGCCCAGGTCACGTGAACAGCCGACAAGTTCATTTCTTTTCTGTGTTTAAGGAAAATGATTGTATTTGGGGAAAGCGCTCCTTTGGTGTCGGTAAAGGGGCCAATAACTAAGAGCTCTACTAAGACGTCTTAAAACCGTCATGATTCCGTTGTGAGAAGGAGATGGAGCTGTTAAAAAATACAACCGACTTCCAAATAAAAAAACACTAAAAAGTATAAAATAACTTTAATTTCGGAAATCGATGTTAAATATGAAGAAAGAACCAAAACATGGACTTCCGAAATTAAAGTTTTTTTTTTATTTGGAAGTCGGTTGTTTTTGTTTTGTACACTTTCACCTGAAAATATATTTTTTTCAAATCGGTTCATAAATGACGGAGTAACGAGGTAAAAAACATAAAAAAACAACCGAATTGAGAACCTCCCCTTTTTTGAAGTCGGTTTTTTCCATCGAAATCATGATGTATTGGCCCGTCATAGAAGAGGTCTTTAATTCTACCTGAATTTTCTGCATCATGTATTTGATAGATAGTTTAGCAATACCCTACCCACTGGTGGAGTTTTGCTAAATTGTAGCAGGACCAAAAATAAACCCATGAAAAAAAGAAATTGCGCAGAAAAGTGCATGTACACAGCCGTTTAACCGTTAACAAGCTGTTCCTGTAACTAACGCGCGTACTTACTTTTTAATTTGCCTCTAACCCGCCGCTACTGGCGTCCGGTCGGTAATACCAGTCAAATAAATTTTCGTGTAAGCCTCCATAACCATTGGTGGGTTGTTCTAATTAATATCTGGGCTGATACTTACGAGATATGGTATCTTCCTGGCTGTTAGATGAAGGTAATGAGGAGTAGATTTCATTGAAAAGAAGCCTATTTGAGTAAGCATCGTTTGAATGAGTACTTACCTAAGTCCCTGGGGAATAATTTTGTGAATTTTTTTTGTAAGTTTTTATTTCTTAGAGAACCCTTTAGAAACTTAAATTATGACTCAGTATACTAAAATTTAGTTCTAAATACCCACAAAACAAGACGGCAACCATAGTTTAGTTTCTACAGAAGAAGACGCCCCGGGCGTGGGGATGTGCAAGGCGATCCCTGGCCACCATAGGCGGGGGCCTGCGGACGGCGAGCGTTGGGTGGCTCGCTGTCCGATCACCACCCAGGCTCGGGTCGATGGCGCGCTGTGTTCCACGTGCGCCTCAAAGAGATGTCAGCATAGGAGACGGGGCCCGCTAGGACCAGAGCCTGCCAAGGTTGCGGAATTCGTACGAAAGAGTCACCGCGACCCTGGAACGCAGAGGCCTTTAGAAGGAACACGGATGGGTTTTAGTCAGTAAGAGTATGACACGCTCCACCCAGAGCGGAAGAAGTCATGTGATGATATCCATAAAAAAACATAGTTTAGTTTAAAGACTTGCCCGTACTAGCAAAGGACAGAGTTGTGTGGAAAAATAGTGAGACAAAATAGATGAGGGACCAGTTAAATATGCTAGCGATAATAGTTCGATCATTGATCTTTAACATCACATCATTAAAGTGTACTCTATTGACAAATTCCGCCACCTATCTCCAATTTCAAATAACAGCACAAACTCTCATTCAAGCATTGACAACCCGCAAAACATGAGCTAGTAAAGCTTAACATTCCAACAAGCCATCATGTCCAATACTCGACTATAATCACTTTGACGAATCAGAGGCACCAGTGACAAAAGGAAATATGGACACAGGGAATGTGTCCATATTTCCTTTTGCTTTTGGTACTAATGACGTTCCAATATGGCGAACACTTTGCTAATAATGTGACGAACATCGATCGTAATTAGAAACCACAGTAATCGAGATATTAGGCCGAGATTTGGTAATAAGCTGAAGCGGTTATCGCTAGTCTGAGGCTCTAGAAAAGTGACATTTAAAATGTATGTGATTGAAAATCGCTATGGAAATGTCACGTGATCAATCCCTTATATTTTGGCATTTCGCCAATCGCTTTCGCTGAAATGGCACTTTGTCTAGAAGCTCGGATATTTTCGTTGACATTCGAATAGAAGTATGTGGAACAGGGTGGAATACTTTCATTATGCGTGCAGATGAAGAGTCGATTTTGACGTTTGCCTTTCTTGACAGCTACAACCTGGGGTTCTGTAAGTCAAGAGTGAATAGGCTACTTCTAGGTAAGTGGCAACCACATAATTGTTTGCCATCAGGTGAGGTTGAAAAAACCTCATTAGGCTACGGCCCAATTGTTGTGGTCGGACTGTTCTATAATGTTCGAACCATGCGGAGAACTTTGATTGCGCGATGTAGAATTTGTGTGACGTCAGGAGCTTTTGTATGCGGCCGCTACATTCTTAAAATTACGAATGATTATTTGAATGTTGAAAGAAAAACAACGTAAGGACACCGGCATTAACTAGAGCCAAAAATTTAAAGACATGTGACTTCTTTAACCCTCACTGGACCCATTTTTTTTTTTTTTTTTTAAATGGGGGGAAATCCTCATGGAAATCCTCCACCCGCCCCAGGGTGTCTGTCAGACTCTTACTGACTAAAACCACCCCGGTGTTCCATCTGCCACCTACGCCGGGGATCGCGGGAACGTATGCGACTTCCGCAATCCCCGGCTGGTGACCCTCACTGGACCCATATGGCAATTTTTAGGCCTCTCAGGAATAGTACCCACAAGTCCCAGCAGTATAAGGCTGATCATGTCATTTTATAGTCTTGTATTTATTTACAGGACAAGAATAGGAACATTATTAGGACCTCGGAATTACAAAGAACAGTAATTTACAAAGTGAGTTTATTTCAAAGAACTTGAAAATGAAAGCTGTATTGTTGAAATAGTCCTTACATTTCCAGTAGAAAGGATTAAAGTATAATAGTAGGTAGTAGAAATTTCGATAATAATACTAAACAGCTGAAACATTAAGCGGATAAAGTAGAAACGACTTTCTGTTTACAATATAAATATGTTTATCAGATTTAATTTTCAGTATGTACTAATTTCTCAGCCCGGAGTTTGAAAATTGTTTTTGGTATTCTCTGGAAAGCGGTCGATCAGATTACAGCTCCATTGGACTATAGCATTGGAGTAAAAGCACAAGGACTCTATTAAGACACTAGTGCACTATGGAAAGATAGAAAGAAAATCAGTTTATTCTGCCGGAAAAGACGCACAAAACACTTAAAGATAAAAAACTTATCAACTAGAATTATAACAAAAATAAATAAAAAACGCATCACTATCAGCCCACGTCAGGACCGGACATTAATTAAAACGAGTCTCTGGTCACACCACAGACAAAACAGAACACAGTTCAGCAGTTGTCTATGGCATGACGCCCGACTTACTGACAGCGGCAACATGAAAACAACAACAATAATAAACATTTTAGACAATGACAGTAATGTAGAAAATATAAATAAATTCAAGTTGTGCGGCGTATCCGAGCAAGAATCGGTCATTTGCTCAGCATAAATACCGTGACTATGGGCAAATCAAACAATTACCGTTCGTTCGAGTAAATTATCTCCTGTGTAGGCACCATCCCATCACTTCCCGTGGGTGTCGTAAAAGGCGACTAAGGGTCACCAGAGAATGGGCAGCAGCATTCTCTGTGCTTCTGTGCATTGTAACAGCTACACTGCGATCACCAACCCGCCTTCCAAGCGTGGTGATTATGGCAACCCCCCCCCCCCCCATGGGGGAAGCCTATGTCCAGCTGTTGACGTTTTTCGGCTGGTATGATGATGATGATGAAAAGTACTTAGTAAGTTGTAACGCCCGTTAATTTAAACTACTTGATGAGGAAATCCAATGACATTATGCCCGACTCGAGAATCGAACCCTAAAACTATGCTCTGCGTGCTTTAAGGCGGTCGAGTAGGACTAAATGGGCCAGGGGCTGATTTTCCAATAGATACATTTTTTAAACTCATAAATAAGTATTAATTTTGGTTTGATATAAATTTCTATTGAAAAGCTGTGAAACAGCCATTTTTAGTCCTCAGGTTAAAGTTAAAACTAACTTTTGAAAAATTGGCCTTTATTACCTAAATTAGATTAACATTAAGTACTTCTATTATTGAGTAGGATCATAATAGTATTCTGGCTTTCATTACCGGTACCTAATATCCGCTGCTCTTAACACTATCGCCGCGACCGCGGGTCGATTCGACCACAACGGAATGTCTGACCGTCAGCCCGTAATCCGGTATGCACCGCAACTCACACTGGGCAATCGACTGAGAAATGATGTGGAAGATGTTATGTCCAAGTTCGCATTTGGAGGGTTAGATCTGAATGGATTCAAGGTTGGGTGGGATTTCATGAGCGGATAATTTGAATTAAATTAGTTCGAAGATAACTGCTGTATTATTTTGTTTGTTCCGTGATCGATTTCAATGAGCGTAAACACGATTGTCGTTTTGAAGGAAAATTTATCCCCTCCACAACGGAAAAAAGAGCAGCTCAAGTCGAGTACGTTATTTCAGGCAACAAGCTTTTTGTTACAATTTGATTGAGGGTGGCTAAGTCGAGGATGAGATGAATGGTAGAAATGACATAGAATATAGAGGTTAGTTGATATTCGTTGCTTATTATTAACTGACATTTAAGCTTTATTCAGCCAGTCGATTCTGTGAACATGTCGAAGTGAAGGCTTGGGTGAAGTGATCACGAGGTGAGCTGTCAATCCATCTTGATTATATGGATTGACAGCTCTCCTCGTGAACACTACACCCAAGCCTTCACTTTGATACGTTTCCAGAATCGACCAGGTGTTATCATGGTGACTGAGTAAAGTCGAGTTGAGAAAGCGATGAGTAGAACCTCTAAAAGTGTAGGTATATAATTGTATTTTATTCCGGTAGTTATAAGTACTAACACTGGTTTCTAAGTTTTTGAATACTAACCAATTAATGGACTCTGTCTGAATGAAAAGTTTTTTTTTTTTGTAAAAATACATCGATTAAGTACGATTAAGTACAAGAGAATTGTGGCTGGTTGACTGCTTCAACAAATACGGAACCACGTTTCAGATATTTTAATATTCAAGTCACAAAAACATTATGGAATGAAATTTTACCCTTGCAGTGCCAAGAAACGAACCAAAAGTTTACCTCCCACAACATTAGTGTCTGGAATAAAACTATCGTCACGAAATATTTTGTCGTTCGTTTTACGTCTACTTTATATTTTCTCTTCATTTTCAGCAAAACCGAGGAAAACGCGTACGACACTTGCACATTTAACAAAAACCTTAATTTTCTCCGTCTACTATTTGCCTAGGTACATCGTAAAGTACGAAATAATAGTATGCACAAATAAAAATGAAAATTATTACCCATAACTTTTACAGCTAGCGATACTCAGCGGAATTTTAAAAGTGTTCAAGTATACTTTCAAAAGTCTTTAAACTCTGTAAGGTGAAAAACTATTAAAGCAAGACGCGAATAAAAAGCAGCTGTGGTTTACAGCCTTTTGAAGGCATAAATTAAAATACATAACAGAACAAATAGATATACAACAAAGCCAAAAAGCACTCACTAAAATTAATGAACAGACCAGTTAATATTTTTGATTTGAGATTCCATCTTAAACAACACAAAGTTTTTCGATATACAGTCTCTATTATATCAAAAAAGAAATCTTTCTTTTCAACTTAAACAAACACTTGAATTGTTTACAAAAACATTTTACATAAAGCAGTAAACATAAAAAGGAATTGCTCATTTAAATTAACGATCATCATAATCCGAAAATGTATCATTAAACCTTAATATGCATGTAAAAATATTCCCGAACAATGTTGAGGGTCTAACGGACCCATCAAGATTCCGTAATCAGAGCGGGAATGTACCACGAATGTGACCGAGCATTGGAGGGTTAGAGTAATTGAAAACAGGTGGGCAGTGCGAGTGTAAGTTTTGTTTTAGTGCGTGGGTACTTTAGACCCGCATTACGTACAATGACAAAACGGACGCTATGCGTTTTAGAGGGTTATGTAATTTTCTTTTATTTGCTTTTCTGACTTCCGTATGTGGTAGGAAATTTAGTAATTACGCCATACGCACAAAACGTTTTGGGAATACTTTAATTGTGCATACAGCTGAGGTGTGGAATTCTCTGCCGGAACCTGCGCTACTTGATACCTCCAGGTTGCAGGTCCTTAAGTCAAGTGTGAATAGGTTACTTCTAGGCAAGTGTTCTCAATATTCGACTATATCGTCAAGCGATGATGTGGGATAGTGGTCAAACTCGAGCTTATTGACAATAAAGAAATACCATTATGAGTGCCAAAAATGCGGGCCGAAAGATCTTATCTATTTATAGCATACACCAAAAAATACATGTGATAGTACCCATAATATTTATTTTTAACCAACTTAAAAAAAATGGAGGAGGTTCTCAATACGTCGGAACCTTCACTCGAAGATAGCTGGACCGATTTGGATTTTTTTTTGTTTGAAATGGTATTCTTGCCAGGTGGTCCCATAATCATCAAGTCAGGATCTGATGATGGGATCCTGGAGAAATAAAGAGAACTCTTTTTATAGGCACACTTGAAGCAATTGGGGTAGTTTTTGAAAGAGTACTTTCTCGGAGTAGTCCCATTTCAATTTGGTGAAGATCTGATGAAGAACTTCGGAGATAGGCAACGGAACTCCTCAATAAATGATAGCAAATGGACTGGGATTGCTGAAATTTCATGTCTGTCTATTGTTTACACCAGTTCATAACAAAACATCACGCTGGTACGCTGTGAAGGGGTAAGCATATGTGAACCAATAAAAACTGAAAAAAAATACAACAGACTTCCAAATAAAAAAAACACTACACTTTTTAGTGTTTTTTTTTTATTTGGAAGTCTGTTAAAATAACTTTAATTTCGGCAGTCGGTGTTTTTTGTTGTTTTTTCTTTAAAAAAAATAATTTTTACATTTATAGTGTAGCCTTAATTAAAGGCTGCCATGGCATGTATTAAACATAGGAATAGGAAATGCAGTTATAAAACAGATTTTACTTATTTTGTTAGATAGATTGTCACACAATTGTACAGTTTACTGTTGCAAAAATGCGACATACAATTGCAAATGACAACTTACTAATTAAAGCGGGTTTTGTTCGCTTAATGAAAAAGATACAAAAAGATAAAAAAATACAAACATATTTTTAAGTCTCTATGTAAGTGACAAAGACAAAAGAAGAAACCACAATATTCTCTCTTCAATCGATCAATCAAATTTATTCGTAAATGTAGGTTTCAATACAACAGGATAATTGCAGTAATATGGTCAGTTCGCTACGTTGTACTCGAGAGCATACAAATAATAAAAATGTGTCGATACAATAGACACACATTTAACATAAAATAACTAAATTACTTACATACTCATCATAATCTTCCTGCCCTCATCCCATGTTACTTGGGGTCGGCGCAACACGTTTTTTTCTTCCATTCTATCCTGTCAACCGTCACGCTATCACTACTCCCTTTTCTTTCATATCACTCCTAACACAATCCATCCATCTTTTCTTTGGCCTCCCTCTCCCTGTCCATCCATCCACATTTATAAATTACTTACATGCTAACAATAGACAATTACCAATGTTAGAATAATGATAATAATGTAAATGAAATATTATATAAGCTAAATGTCAGTTGTGTCCTCCATTAACTCAGTTGTGGAGTAGTAACATTTATGAATTAAAAATTGTTTCAATTTCTTTTTAAACATATTATTGTTAAGATTCTTTATCTGTTGTGGAATTTTATTGAAAATCACTGCGACAATTCGGTACATACTTTAACGATAACATATCAATATCTACAACGGGTGAGCATGATATTCGACTAAATTGAAACTGCATTCTGTTAATGGTGGAAAAATGACCCAGATTGGTTTTAAAGCCTTAAGCGCAAAGCAACCGATATCTACTGTATACTTATTTACTGTATGGTGTCGGACGTCAAAGAATAGCGCCATCCCATCGCTTCCCGGGGGTGTCGTAACAGGCGACTAAGGGACTTACCAGAGAATGGGCAGCAGCATTCTCTGTGCATTGCAACAGCCACACTACGATCGCCAACCCGCCTGCCAAGCGTGGCCATTATGGCAAACTCCTCCTTTTGGGGGAGGCCTATGTGCAGCGGTGGACGTCTTTCGACTAATGATGAACCGATATCTAGACTTACGAGCAAGTTTGTAAGGCACACTTATATTTACCTGACCCAGTAACCACGGACAATCAATGTGCGAGTTTATTATTTTGTATCGGAACAAAAGATCTAGGCGATTTTCAAGACTCTTAAGTTTGAAATGTTTCAAGCGTGAGCTGTGGCCAGTTAAATTTCTGACCATATTGCAGGGATATGACAAGTGCCAAAGAAATCTTTTCTGCACTGATTCTAAACGACGTTTATGTATTTTGTAGAATGAAGTCCAAACTATGCTGCAGTATTCTAAGCCTGTTGTTTTTACAGTTACGCAGAATGACAACAACTTAAACCCCTTAGTAGCAAGTTTATTAATCACTTGTGGCAGCGCAGCGGTTTCACCCGCATAAGTCTCGATCCCGTAGGAATATCGGCATAAAAAGTATTCTATGTGTTAATCCAGACTATAAACTACCTCTGTGCCAAATTTCATTAAGATCCGTTCAGCCGTTCTGACGTGAAAGAGTAACAAACATCCATCCATCCATCCACACTTACAAACTGTCGCGTTTATAATATTAGTAGGATGATTTATTCCAGGAATGTCTCGTGTTCGTTATTTTCTAGTTTTTTGCTTGATAAGATATTACGGTAGTCTTTTGCCATGGTGAACCGCCAACCGCTTAGGTTCGGTCCTGCTTAAAAGCTTTTTAAACGCAGCCCATTTTCCTACAAAAAATCCTGAGCGAATATTAACTCTACTTTATATGCATTTAGTATTTAGGCGCCTTTTTGCAAAGAGGTAGCTCAAATGCTGCTTTGCATACATTTGCATGTTGCACGATTTAAGTGAGTTTCAGACGAATATCCTGACACAATCGCTTGCGGGACACGCTGTAGAACTGTTAGGCCTTATCTAGGGTGAATATGCGGCGTCTGGGGTGGAAGCGGGCGCGATTTGGAGTGCCCAGTGATCCACGCCCAGTGGTCCACTCCACGGAGTGTCCCAGTGGAGGGATTTGTAGCTTTAAAATAAAAGCGGTAACAGTGGCACCAGCTACAGCGATCGTCTGTTGTTTTAGGAACCTTTCACTAAATCTGTTCGTGAATGCTGCTTCAAACAAAAGACAATCGCTCGCCAACCTGGTTTCAGAGCACCCGCGTAAGCTGCTCACCCAGAACGAAGCCTTAGAGAAGGAATATGTGTGACAGGATCTACTGCGTCCACAATTTTCAGTGTAATTCCTGTCATGATCCCACATGATCCCACAGGTCGTTGTAAACGCTGTGCCGATAAACTCGTGTTTGTGTGTACACTTAGTGAAAGCACTTACACATATTTAAAAGGATTTTGGGGGTACATTCACGTGTATTTCGTCAGGATAGTTGGAAAACTTACCGAAGCCTACAACGAAGTCGAACGCACAAAGTACTTTAATCAGAGGGCCAAATCTACAAATTTTTGAGCACTTACATTTTGACAGATAACGACTGAGATGCGAATGATAACGTTACTTAAAAATTAGTAGATTTGGCTCTCAGTTATTGAGTCCTACGGGCTGATTTTTAGGCGTACCCGAAGGGTAACCAACCAAGCCTCCCTTTTGTCCGACCATCTGTCTATCAGCAGGCTGTATCTCAAGAATCGTAATAGGTAGACAATTGAAATTTTCACAGAATGTGTATTTCCATTGCCGCTTTAGTAACAAATAATAAAAATTAAATTAAATTAAAAATTTAAGGGGGTCCCATACAAGAAACGTGTTATTTTCGGTTTATGTTACGAAAGCTTTCAAGTGAGAGTCCAACTCGCACTTAGCCGGTTTTCGATGCTCAGATATTTTCTATAGAAAAGCTATAAAACCGCAATTTTTAGTAACAGTTTTCTGACTATGGAAAAATCGGTATTAAATGTTACTTCTTCGAAATATATGCCGTTAAAAACTTATTTTATCATTTTCAAAAATTAAAAATACTTACTCTGCCATCTTTATATATTTTTGAAATGGCTTTGTTTATTTGAAACAATCCATCACTATTTACGTTGGAGATTAGATCGCGAAATAGAAGTCACCTATATAATAAACTCACCAGTCAGTACAAAACTACCCTCTTTGGGAAAAGTGTGTTTGCTATGGCCACAAAGATCTACAATAAAATTCCTAATGATATAAAAGATTGTAGGAATATTCATGTCTTCAAACATAAACTATTATTCCAATTGCTTGTGGAAAATTAATTTATTTATTTATTATATACTTTATTGTACAACTCATAATAAGAACAGGACAATCATACATAAAATAAGTGCACAATGGGCGGTCTTATCGCACAAGGCAATCTCTTCCAGACAACCTCTAAAATTGTTATTACTCTGTTGCCGATTATTTATCCGCTAGGATTGTTTAAATGTCTCATATCCTCTTGACTCTGATTTTATTGTTGTTTGACTGTTTGTGTTTGTCATGAATGAGTAGTGGAATTAATATAATTAAATAATAATATGACATTTCCAATTAAATTAATTTATATGCAATAGAATATTATAATTATAGTCTCACTTAACTATTTTAAGTAGGCTCATTAATTTGTATGCCCAAGTGGCTGATCATGGAATGAACATTATTTAGTATATAATTATGTAATCAACACCTGTATGCAACCCATGTATCACAAATAAACGATTCAAAGTATGCCAAAACGGGCTTTTTGATAAAACAATTAGGTTTTAAATTCCACAACGCCTAGAAAATTATAGGAAGGCCATTAAAAGCAGGTGCGATGAAATTATGAAGATTCTTTGTTTTACTACATAATCCTGAACACAGACTTTAACGCTTAAAGAAAGACCTCTTCACTTTAATGTTTATAGCCCAATGAATCTTGGAAACGGCGGAGTTCTTAAAAGTGTAAAAACAAGACATTTTTCAGGACGCCTTGCAGTTGACGAGTGAAAATAACTAAAAAGTTTAAAATAATTCAATTCTGATAAGAAATATTCCATTTTATAGGTACATAAAATCCCATTCTTTAAATAAAAGCGCGTTACACCTTCTTTATTTTTCTTGCCGTCAAAATGAACATTTATTTAAAAAATGGCATATAATGTACCTAAAACATGGTATATATCTTATCAGAATTAAATTATTTTAAACTTTTTAGTTATTGGCAACCCTTTTTTTTAAGTATGGGAAATCATCAAATGAGTTCTTCCGCTCTGGGTGGAGCGAAAGGGCGTGTCAGACTTACTGACTAAAACCCATCCGTGTTCCTTCTAAAACCCTTTGCGTGACTCTTTCAAACAAATTGCGCAACCCTGGCAACCTAGCAACCCATTTCCCATCAATATTTGAGTTGTATTCCAGTCCAACCGGACTCTGCTCACTCAACCATAATCCGAAATATTGAGTTTCTTTAATTCGAGTTATATTTTTGAAAATTGTTGTAATAGCGGCAATAGAAATACACACTCTTGTCTTACTATTTTCGGTTAAGATATTTATTAGAATAAGATATAGCTTGCTGACATACAGACAGACGAACAACGGAGTAATATTGTTCCATTGGTTATTATTCCAGTACGAAGCCCTAACCAAGATTGAGTTTTATAACTCAATCAGACAAAAAAGAAAATTAAATTCTCTTATTTCTCAGATTTTAACCTAATTACTGCTGAGTTTCTGAGGATCCTGAGTTGGTTCTCCAAATAATTAAAATATTTGGGTTGTTCTAATAGAAATATCTTAGTAACAGCCCGAAGATTTGTGTCAGTTGCACAGCACCAATTCGCCTCTAACGTGAAACTGCTTATTTGTAAGTTAACGTTTAGTCCTCATGGTGTTTAATATTAACTCACAGTTCATTCTTGGAAATGAAAGATGTGATTTCAAAGAACCCAAAATATATACATAAATATAGTACATAAACGCAAAATATCTAGGTGTCAAAAGTAACTTAGAACTTCTTCAAAAAAGTTCTTAAGTAACTTTAGAGTTTGGAGAAAAAAAGAGAGCGATTTTTTATTTAAAATCTTAAAATTTTAAGATTTTAAGGTCTCAAATCATAAAGCAAAAGTTCTTAATTTTAATTAAGTATTGATTGTATTTTCATTCGTTCAAGAGCTATTCGAAAAGTATAATTTGACTAACCAGAGTGGAACAGATTTCTTACCATTTACAGTTTTTAGTCCTGAGGTAGAAATTTAAAAAAAATCTTACTCGAAAATTACCCAATATGGATCCCAAGTTTTCGGGATCGAAATCAGCTGTAGTTTAACCCATTTCAAGGAACGCACTTTATTAACAATCAATCATTAATAATGGGTTAGGAGCTCGTGGCTAGATCATAACAACCGCACGGATCGATCTTCAAAGGTTAAGCAACGCTTGCCGAGGTTGGTCTGTGGATGGGTGACCATCTTAACATACCGAGATTCCTCCGTGCCTCGGAAAGCACGTTAAGCCGTTGGTCCCGGCAGTCATTTGTAGATCTTTGGCAGTGTTTCGAATAGTCAGAAGCCAGAAAATCTGACACCAGTCTGACCAAGAAGTACCGTGTTACCCAGTTAATGGGTTGTGGAGGTCTAGTAAGCAGCCACTCAACGTTAAAAACTGGTAGGTATTCAGCTGAATCCGGTTTGACTTGAAACCGACCCCAATATAGTTAGGAAAAGGCTAGGCAGATGATGACTAATGACTCCTAAATTGAGAGCTACTTTTAATCGCTTGAACGCACGGAAATTAGTTCCGGCTTCTACAAGATCCGTAAAGGTATTAATAATATTGCGTTCAGTTTGCACTTTAATATTACATTATGATGTGCGGATTGTTCGTATTTAAGGTCAGATTTAGAACATTGACAGAAAGGCGAAGCCACAATGTTGTAATATGCATGGCCCCATTAATAAACAATAAAATTCCTAATTCCCTTAAGATAATGAATACTAATTAATTCAAGAGAGAACTAAAAAAAATGCTAATTAGTAAGAGTTTAATATTTAATTCTTTCCATCCATATGTGCATATCTATGTCACACATATGTATACAAATAAATGCATCTTGTCTTATCTTATATAAAAGAAAATAAGATAATAATGGTGTCAGTTCTACATGGTCATCTCTGCCTAACCTTGCTAATGTTCCACATTGGCGTGCTGTAATGTCCTTACATACGTGCAATGACTATGAAGCCCCAACACAATTAGAGCAGGGACAGTACCATAGGCTTAATAATTACAAAATTGCAAGCCAGTAATTATTCAGGGAAGTACTCGTACTAACAGCGCCTCATATAATTTTTCCTGTTCAAAATGAAGATTTGCTGCAAGTTTTTCCGTTGTAATGTTTTGTACAGGAATGACTGTAGAATTTAGGGTTGTTTAAAAATGTTTTAGGTGTATGGATGAAGGGAAAGTGTTTTAGTTTTTGTGATGATTTTGCTTGTAGTAGCCTTTTACACCTGTGTTGAAAATATTCAAATATTCAATTTCCTTATTTATGAAGGCTTTCTTAGCATTTGATTAGTTTTAATAGTGATTAGCAGATTCTTTATACTGGAACTAGCTTTTGCCCCTGACTTCGTACGCGCCTATCCCATTTTATTCCGTCCCCGTATAGCCTATAGCCTTCCTCATGAATGTGGCTATCATATATCACAAATATTTTTTCAAATCCGACTGGTAGTTCCAGAGATTAGCGCGTTCAAACAAACAAACTCTAAGTCGGTGTTAAAATAGGATGAAACAACCAAAAACACCGACTTATATTTTGAAGTCGATTGTATTTTTTTGAATTTATTTTTTTATTTTTCACTTTTTAGTGGTAGCCCACACCTAACAACACCACTGGAAAGTCGCAATTTAGTTTACTTGGATGATATGTTTTCTATTTACCATTTTGCAGAAAATGAATACCTAATGCCTAAACAAACTTTATAAAAATAAATAAATTTAAATCCATAAGTACCAAGAGCTAAGCCAAATAATAACGCATAGTTTTGTAATGTTTCATATGTGTGTGCGGACTGCAAGCTGTGTAAACTTAACTGTGTAAGTAAGAAAAAATAATTCCTTAGCTATGTACTAATGCTCAGCTAATTTATCTGTCTGCAACTCAAACTCAAAACTCAAAGCATTTATTTCAATTAGACCAATTACAGGCACTTTTGAATTGTCAAGGTCGGTCGGTCAAAAAAATTTGAACCTATTTGCACGTTCCAAAGCGTAGATCTCTATGGAGAAGAACGTGCAAGAAACTCCACGGACACTTTAAAAAAAAAAAAATTTTTACAAAGTACATCATTCTCTCTGTGAAAATCTAGGAGAAGGGGACTGTCATTCCTCTTAAAGCTGAGATGGTAGCCCTTTCTGTATGGGCACTTTCACATTTCTTTTACTTTGTGTTTGTTGCTGTAGTGTTGTACCCCAAAAAACAAAAATGTGAAAAAGGCCAAGTTCCTATCCCAAAAATTCGGTCTATAAAAGTAGTGAGATTAATAATAGGCCAAGAATTTCAGAACTGCAGAATAGTCTATGACTCTAACATGTATATTTTGAGAATACCAGTGAACAGAGAGCTTGGATCTTTCCTGACCGTATAGAAATGATAAAACACTCGGAAAATCGTTTTCTTAAAAAGATTCCCTACTATCAACTTAGCAAGTTTTTTTCTTCAATTTAATAAAGAAAAAAAAACAGTTTCATCAAGCTGTGATTATTATAAGTAAAGTTATGAGGGGGGTAAAAACAGCTAGAATTTTTTCGTGTAATATTCACCCTGCGAGCGTTAGGCCGGAACTTGGCCTGGCGCACTACCGTACGCCTAGATCTGAGTCGAATAAATGCTTTCTATTATATTCTAAAGCTATAATAAATTGACAGCTTGTTTCACGTTGACTTCACCGAAGTTTTCACGGTGATATTTGACCAGAATGTACTGGTTGGGCACATCTGTTACTACCTACAAACAAAGCGAAAGTTTTGTAAGTCAAGCACATCGCTGAATTGCTACAAAAAGGAGAACTATTTCATTCGTTACCCATTCAGAACTATTATGAAGTCAGAATTGGCTTTCTGAAATAATATTTTCTATTTTATGATCTAGTTTCCTTCATTTTATAGTCATCTGTTGCTTCACAGACGTGATCGACTTACTAATACGCAATCCACTGTTTTTTCTTTGAATTATTATAAACCAAGTTCCAGAGAGAAGTCCTTTTTCTTTTTTTCTTTTTTGGAATGCTTGAGGATTTACGATAATATAGACCCATTGTGGAAAATGCTTGCTGGTTTGTTAACTGACTTCCTAGTAATGTGAAAGTTTCTTAGGATGAATAATAAAAATAATAATATAATTTCTTCGGACAACCCACACACGGTCATCTGATCCCAAACTAGGCAGAGCCTGTGCTATGGCAACTAGACAACTGATAAACCTAATATATTTCTGAATACATACATATTATAGACAAATTACACCCAGACACAACAAATGATCATGCTCATCACACAAAGATTTGTCCTGGGTGGGAATCGAACCCACGACCTCCGGTTCAGCAGTCAGGGTCACTAACCACTCGACCAACAGGCCAGTCAAAAGGGCAGTCAATGAATGGATAGATGCTTGTTATTTTTTCACTAAAAACGACTGAACGGATTTGGAAGAAATTCGGTCAGGCACTTTTAGTTTTTAACCTGGAATACTTTTATTCCAGGAGTATGTCCCTTGGGATTGTTTCCAAAAAAGTCACTTTTTAAACAGTCTGATGCAGCTATAGTAGGCGCCAGATAAATGTGGAATAAAGTATATTGACCTTTCCCTAATAACTGCTCATAGGTAGGTACCTGAACAATTAAATATGAATCGTTTTTCATTATTAGACCATGTTAAGGATCACGAGAGATGATGATTCGGGACAGTTTTGTGTCATTAATTCCGTTTTTCAAATTAACAATGTCAATAAATGTAGGTGGGTCAATGACCGATATTCCACGATTATCTGGCGCCTACTATAGTGGTATTTATTTTAGTTCCATCACAGATTTGATGCCTCAAACTCGGGTCGGGCGAGTGTCCGTGGAGTTTCTTGTACGTTCTTCTCCATAGAGATCTACGCTTTTAACGTGCAAATAGCTTCATGTTTTTGTTGGACTGACTTTGACAATTCAAAAGTACCTGATAATGGTTTATTTGAAATAAATGCTTTGACTTTGACATTGACTTTGCTTGCATTGGTATTCTTTAAATCGTCTCACAGAGCCCTTAATTTTGATGCCTCACATGACTAGGTATGTATGTCACGAAAAAATGCAATTTCTCTTACCTAGCTTTGGCAGCCATCTTGTTTTTTTGCATCCACAAATTCATATGGCATACATAAATACATATTCTCGAAAAACATACCCTGCCTTCTGGGGCAGTCTGATAACAAGTGTCGTGCAATAATAAAAACCATTTCTGTTTAGCCAAAGCGAAAAAACCAAAAAGAAAATTAAGCCAATTTGCTTACATGTATCTTGAAGATTGGCTACTAGGGACCTATCCAATGGCACTTTTATTTCGTTATTTATTTCTGGTTGTTTTCCTTATACAGTTTATTACCTAATATGTTGAGGAGGAAGAGTGCATGTCTCGGTGGATATTAACCCCATAAAGCCATAAACTATATTGTAACATAGGTAACGGTGTGAAATATGGTGACGTAGAGCGTAAAAAATGTTTAAGATGGGTTGTAAAAACTACATAAACAACAAAATCCATGGCTTCATATGTTTGTGGAATTCGTCCTCTTTGCCAAAAATTATATACATTGTGTAACAGAATAAACGCAATACCTCTTAAGGGGTCATTGTACTCATCATTATGATCAACTTTCGTTATGGGACCAACATTAAAATCGCGGAAAATAAATTGTTGATAAATTTTGTCGAGTTATGCGCACGAAAATGTATGGGGCAACATTTTCGTGCGCATAACTCGACAAAATGTACTGTATAGCTGATTATATATCAAAGTTAAAATAAACAAAGTTAAAATGACAGCCGGGACTAAATTTCTTTTTTGACTGTTGATAGGCCGACTGTCTTACCTGTTCGTAAGCGATGATGTGGTCGAAGATGGAGCACGCTTGCCTAAAAGTAACCTATTCACTCTTGACTTAAGACTTAGGTAGGGAATTCCACTCATTAGCTGTACGCACAATGGGTGTGTTCCCAAAACGTTTTGGGCGTGTGGGTGGGATGTCCACCATGTACCGGTGGCGCATCGCCGTACGTCTTGAGGTTTGATGATGGAACGGGCTTGGCGGAATTAAATTATGCAATTCCGTCGCACACTCTCCAAAATCCAACCGACAGAAACCGGCAGGCTAGCAACTCGTCGTCGATGCTCAAGACTTTGGGGCTTCGACTCCACGAACCTATCATTGCCGATGATTCTCTTGGCTCGTTTCTCAATTAACTCAAGGGCATCAAGCTGGTATCTGGCAGATCCGTCCCAAAGATGAGAGCAGTCCTCCAGATATGATCGAACTTGCGCTTGATTAAGTTTGAGCAGCTGTTCCGGCGTGAAGTACCGTCTCACCTTTGCGAGGTTCCCCAATTTTTTGCAGCCACTTTCCGAGACATCGAGGAATCTCGGTATGTTAAGATGGTCACCCATCCATGAACCGATCTCGGCAAGCGTAGCGTAAACTTGAAGTTCGACCCCGTTATGAAAAAACCCTAAGACTATAATAATGCAGGTTCATATTTCATAATTCAAAAAACTATAAACTTAACCAAACAAATAAAATAGCTATAACCACACAACACCAATCCGATCACCCACAGATAGACAGTCCAAAACACCAGATGAGAAAATAAAACAATTAGAAGCAACAACTCTAACTGGATGGCTTTTTTATTACTCGGGGCTGGCAAAAAGGCTGACTTTTAACAGCGGTATCAAGGCTCAAGATTAGTAATTTTCGGTGTAACACCAATTAAGGGTAGACGCCGTTGAGGTTATGACTGCAGTGGCTTGTAAGTAGACTACTTTGGAGACGGCACTTGCGTGGAACTGTGGGGAGATTTTCTTATCTTTTGTGTTAATTGCTTACACTGTGTGCCAAAAGATGTGTCATAATATAATGCAAATCAATTGATTACTTTTTATTGTATAGACTCCAGCTCATCAAGCTACAAGAATCTGTCAAATTTCTTAAATAGATTTTTAACTTTATCACGAAAGCATTAGGTTCAAGGTTGATTGGGAAAATTTGACAGTTTCGTCTAGTGCTAGCGTCTGTACTTAGGCCTTGTTCTTTATATAAAAATACTGACTCGGAGTACCTAACTTACCTGAAACTAGTAAAATCAGATCTAAATTGTAATTCCATTAAAATGTTAAAATATTACATTACGTTTGAACGGGAGCCAGAATAGTGTGACCAGATTCTGGTACAAACGAATTGTAGCCTCATTAATAAAACTAAAAACAAATCTAAGTATGTATTGCGAGACAGAATAATTGACGTCTGAAGAAACATATGTATTTTATGTTTCTTCAGACGTCAATCATTCTGTCTGAAGAATGAAATCATTCTGTCAGAATCTGGTCACACTATTCTGGCTCCCGTTCAAACCAGAAAATTAAAATCCACTTTTAATATTCAAACAAAACCACGAGCGCCCAAACCGCAGTCGTCAAGCTACAAAACGCTTAGCAAATCCGCAAATGCTTGCAAAAATAAATTTAATTCACTATTAAGTTTTAGTAGCGGCAATCTCGAGGAACAATTATTCTCGCCCTTGGATTCTGTGGCCCGTCACGTTTCGCCAAGGAGGTGTTTTTACGAGCCCCTAAAACATGTTAGCATTAGGTGCTATTAAAGTTGGAAAATTATATTAGAGAAAAAATATTTGGTGCTAGAAATATTAAATGGAATTACAGAATGATTTATTTTTATTGTCATAAATGATGCAGTGAAAGGAGATGAAATATTTTACTGCTTAATTGCTGTGCTCTTTGCTCGTTTGCTGCCCTTAATGTTCTGTTTGCAAAAATAGAGAAACAAAGTAAAGTACAATGAGATTATCAAGGGTTTATGCAAAAGGAATTAAGGGGATGAACGACTGTGCGCTCGCGAGCGATAATAACAACAAACTACGATTACTGAGCGCTGTTGTTTTAATGTGGATATCCATTTTAGTTTAAGACCACCTGCTGGTTTATTAGAAGACCAAAAGCTCTATATTAAATTACATGCTTTCAGCGCTAGTGAATGTTGAAATATCATAACGTTAGAGGCTATAGACGTTGCGGATATTGTTCTAAAGAGTCACCGCGGCCCTGGAACTCAAAGGGCTTTAGGAAGAACACGGATACATTTTATTTCGTTAGAGCCTGACACGCCCTTCCGCTCCACCCATAGCGGAAGAAATCATTTGATGATTTCCTATCCCTAAAAAAAGAGGGTCTAGAACGTGACAAATGGCGTTAGCGGTAGGATGGCAAGACGATCAGCATACGTCAAAAATATATGGAATTGACGAACACTATCGAAATGTCACATATGCTGGCACTTCGATCGTCGCATTCGCTAATAATAATCTATCCTATCACTTCCCACCCACTTCGTGGGTGTCGTAAGAGACTCAACAGAGTATGGGCACACCAACCTGATGCTCAACAGCTGCACTGCGATCGTCAACGCACCTGCCAAGCGTGGCAATTATGGCAATCCCCCTGGTTTGCCATAATCCCTTTTGGGGAGGCCTATGTCCAGCAGTGGACGTCTTTCGGCTGATATAATGATGATGATGCGCTCATAGAAAGGCGCTTTCTTAAAAGCCAGGGAAATAAGTGGAATTACACCTCTTATATCCTTTCATTTTGATTAGTGCTCGTAACGAATTAACCACTTGTCATTTTGGTAGCGCCAATAGAGTTTTCTACTGAAAAAATCTAATGAGCCCATTAGATAGATATCCTAAAAATTTTGGACAAATATTTTTTCTTTTTTCATGCAAGCAAAAAATAACGACAGTGCGTTGAAAACTCGCGTGACGTCACTACGATAGTACAATTTTTACTAGCAATGTGACGTCACCAGCCCGCTCTCTTGAACTTTGATGCGTTTTAACTTTATATGTTTTTGCGATTTGAAATGCGTGTCCAATATTTTATGAAAATCTAACGGACGGACTAAATAGAATTATATTTTTTCTACCTGCTAGAAAACCCTATTCCATTCTTTCTTAACCTTTTCTCAATTGTTATCGCTGATAGAATATCAGTTTATCCAGTAAAAGTCCAAGTTAGACAATAATTTAAATCAAATATCAAAATAATCACACGTTACCATTTCAAACGATCAAATCTTCAAACCTCAGCTACCTAACATACAATCTATAGTCAAAACCTACCCAAAAACTATCAAAATAAAGTTAGAACCAAACCGATACAGAGCTTAGAAAATGCAAAATCTAGATGTTATAAAGTAACAAAACAACCAAGCCTTTGCATTTTATGGGCACAGCACATGTGTTGAGACAAAGCAATCGTTCGGCCCGAATCGCTCCGAGAACGATTTCAAATTACATTTTTTGTGAACAAGTTATAGGCGAAAGCGGGTTCAGGTGAAAAAGTAAAGCTGTCCGGAATACTATACGTACTGCTGGGTACCACTCGCACTTGGTCGATATCCCGACTAGTCTTACTCAGCGCTTCTCCTCCACATGTATGCGCACAGCCAAAGAGTGGAACTCTCTGCCAGCTTCTGTATTCCCTTCCACATATAACCCGTCTGCCTTCAAAGCCAGAGTAAAAAGGCATCTTCTGGGCACGCTCGCTCCATCATAGACCTCATCCATCACTTTCCATTAGGCGTGATCGACGTCAGAGCAAGTCTTTCATTCTCACCTGGCACGGAATTTCGCCACGGCAGCGGAATTTCGTCGAAAGTTTGGCTTTAGAAGGAACACGGATGGGTTTTAGTCAGTAAGAGTCTGACACGCCCTTCCGCTCCCAGAGCGAAAGAAGTCATTTTATGATTAATAAAATAAAAAGCCTAATTCTCAAAAAAGCTGCTTGCCTTTGTAAGGCTTCATTTTAATACAAAGTGATCATCGCGTTATTACGCGGTAGATGATTATCAAGGGTGTAGACAAAATCAAACTGGTTGATTTATGAATTAACTTTATAGATAGGTATACTGTTTCTTTTTTGTGTTTTTATTTTCTGTTTAATTAATGGTTATTAAGATTATCTGTAAATATGTGAGTACCATTTACCTAATTTTTTTTTTAGAAAATGAATAAGTACCTCTGCTGGTAATACTTTGTTCTTATAAGTAGCATACTCTGGGTGTATCGTCCTCACATAATATTAAATTAATTTTTGTATACCAAATTCTGTAAAATCATTATTTGAAAAGAGTAACTATGGAGTTTCTTGTCCGTTCTTCTCCATAAGAATCTACCTTTTCGAATGGACAGTAGAGTCACTTTATTAATGTAATGTTATTATTTTACTGAACTGTAAATGCTGACGTTCAAAAGTGCCGTTTAATGGCCTAATTGAAATAAACGTTTTGACTTTGACTTTGACTTTGACTTTGACTTTGATGCGATTATTTGTTCGGCAATATGGGACAGCGCCCTCTGTTGACGCGACGACGCGTTCGTGTTTCTCGAGTATATCAGCGCCTGATACTCTTTTATGCGATCATATTGTATCGAAAATTATTGCACAGACGTTTTCGATACATGATCGCGTAAAACAACAGGATCTGGCACTGATTAAGACACATTGCTTTAATCAATATTGCAAATTGTCACAAATGGAACTCATAAAAACCTCACGGTCTTAATAAATTACACCGCTTTCAGTATTTATAGCTAACTAGCTTGAAGCTAAAAAAAAATAAAAACATTAGACTAAGACTTTATTTATTGGTTTGTAAAGATAATCCTTGACAGTACTGATCAGAATCCGAAAATTCATTCACCGACTTTTATAATGGAAAAATGCACCGCTCAGTGGGATACTCAAGTGATCTATATACCAGCTGCCTCTCAGTCTCATTTTACAAACAAATTCTCAAGCATAAGTACAAGTTTTGTCGAGGCGATCGGCGGCGGTGACCTCTCGCGTCCGGCCCTGGTTGAATACATGGTCCGGAGCAATGAGGCTTGGGGAGCGGTCACCTCCTTCTGCGAAGCAGTAATGCTAGCGAAGGAGGAGGCGGGCCACGCGAGGGAAAGGCAAGGCCTTCGCCCCAACCGCCGCTACAGGAGAAGACGCCCCGGGCGTCGGGAGTCGCAGGGCGATCCCCGGCCACCGTAGGCGGGGGCCTGCGGACGGCGAGCATTGGGTGGCTCGCTGTCCGATCACCACCAGGCCCGGGTCGATGGCGCGTTGTGTTTCACGCGCGCCTCAAAGAGATGTCAGCATAAAAGACGGGGCCCGCTAGGGCCAGAGCCTGCCAGGGTTGCGGAATTTGTTCGAAAGAGTCACCGCGGCCCTGGAACGCAAAGGGCTTTAGAAGGAACACGGATGGGTTTTAGTCAGTAAGAGTCTGACACGCCCTTCCGCTCCACCCAGAGCGGAAGAAGTCATTTGATGATTTCCCATCCTTAAAAAAAACAAAAAAGTACAAGTTTTCTCATCTGTCATGTCTTTTAAAAAAAAAGGAAAATATTCATTAACAAAAGTCAATGAATATAGTCAGTCGTGGGGTCCGAGTGCTCATAACTTTTTTAAAGATCTTTCAAGACGCTTAGTTGACACTTCGCGTGACCCAAGGGCTGGCTTTTATCTTGCACAAAGGATAAGCATTGCCATACAACGTGGCAATGCTGCCAGCCTTTTGGGTACTTTACCAGTGGCCAGCGATGCGGACGAATTTTTCGACGCCATATTTGAGACTATTTTTAGTTAGTTTTAATTTTTATTTAAGTATATAAATGGTAAATAGTTGTACATTATGTATTTAATAAAAATAAACAAAAGTCAATTATATCTCATATTTATATTTTTGATATGTTTCATCTCAATAACATCACCTTGAATATATCGTTTTCGGAAACAACTACATCCAACCTTCAATTGACTGAAACCTCCGGATGTAGATAAAAAAGGGGAAGTATTTTTTCCATTTTATCATGTGCGTTCTAAGGGGCTCTAAAGAGCTTTGTCATGCTAACATGGGTTCCTGACAATTTTTGATGAACAGAACGATTTATAAACAAAGATAGGTAGAACACTTTGTTATAAAATAGTACTTAAAAACAAGTGAGACTCGAGCTCGCACACAAAGGGTTCCGTACCATTCACTGAAAATAATAATTGAAAATAATTAAAGAGGACACACAAAATTTTTGTAATATCCGTTGTTACAGCGACACTATGAATTGATGTCCTTTGGGTACGAAACCCTAATAAGTGCCTAAATGAAGAAAACAAAACAGAGTGCCAATTCAACTAATTATTTATTAAGCCATGTTCACAAGTCGCAATCTGTCAATTTCCATAAATTTTTGACAGAAAAATAGTAGAATTATCACTCTGGTCTTTAGAACAAGTAGCTAACGCTACTTTTAATAAATCCCAACGGATTTATCAAAAGCGTTTTGTAAGTTAAGTTTAAATTTTAAAGGAGAAAAAATATCTCGCTGGAGAGGACGTTATGGAGCCCAGAGACCCCACTATCAAACGGCTTTTTTTATAATTTATTGTGAGAAACGGTTAATTATCCAATTTGTCATTGGTGGTTGCTGTCGACCAAGGCCAGCTCCCACTTATTCGATTTAGTACCTATGTTGAAAAACAAATGGTACAGCATTTACAAACTAAGCAACGCAAAAAATCCTAACTTGTACCACACAGTTATGAATTCAATGCTTAAATGGAAGCCGACGTACTTTGACTGGATTTATGGTTTCTTTGAGTGTCCTGCTCTTTGATGTGTCGCTACGAGTGTCGTGTAGGTACCCACCTTAAACTGAATATTAACATTTTTGATAGGTATTTGGTACGATAGGTACGAAAAGTAAGAAAATGCGGTAAGAAAATGGTAGGAGACAGGAGGCCGCAAGCCGATAGACACGTTATACAACTCGTAATGTACTATATTGTACCTAATACATTACGAATTGAGTGGGTCATGTCGGCCGCATGTATGCTGTCCGATGGACCTTGATAATGCCTTGGACGCCCATTACTCAGGCTAGTTTGAGGTAAGTGTTAATAGTTTAATTTATTTATTTATTAAAACTTTATGTACAAGTAAAAACACTGTACGAAGGCGGACTTAATGCCCTAGGCATTTTCTACCAGTCGACCTTCATTTTTAATTAAGTCTATGGTTTAAGGAATATTGTTAATTGTCTGTGGTAAGCTCTCTCTCTTGTCTCTGCATCCGGAACTGTAGCAATGTAGTAGCTTGGATAATTAAAATAATAGTAATTGAATAGTACAGAAGTCTTTTTATTAATACATTTTTACAGTGAGCATTAAACTCGTTAGATTTTGGACAAACAGACATATGGACAACAAAGTGATCCTTTAAGGATTCAGTTTTTACCGACTGAAGTACAGAACCCTAACACCATGGCTAACAAGACGACCATTCAACACATGCAGCGCTCGTACTCGAGCATAACGCAAAGACTTCGAACTGCTACTAAAAAAATTCAGATGAAAATCCCAAAAACACTTTACTCGCCTCGGAAATTGAACCCAAGGCTTCATGCTCGCCACTAAACCAACCAATCAGTCTAGGTATAAGTACGAGTTGTATATGTCACTGAAAATTGCAAACTCCGTAAGATTGTAATAAGTTTTGATTACATTATAAGTTCTAGATATATATTCTGAAAAAATGGTTTTGTGTACAATAAATCCCACCCAAATTCAAAGAACAAATAGTTTACAATTTCACGCGATATTTTACAATCTTACAGCGTTTGCAAGTTTCCGGTGACATATACATTCAAAAATATCTATGTATCTATTGCGCAATGCAGCGGTGCAAAGTTTCAGTGAATAAGGAATATATTTTCAAGTCTATTTTCATCTAGATCAAAAATACTTTTGTTAAGTTGGTCTGGAATTTGTTGGTGTTGGATATCGTCTCTGGTATGAAATTTATGTGACTGACTGACTTACTGAAATTTATTTGACTGACTGACTATTTATGTGAGTTAAAAAAAGTACAAAAATATTGTATGAGATTTTAAATGTCATGCAATATATTTGTAACTCTTGGGTGGATAACTTGGATATAGAGGGAGAAATAGTCGAAATAAAAGGGAGTTGACAGTTGACGGTTGACAGAAAACAAAAGAAGATTTTTTTTTTGAGAAATATCCTTTTTTGTTAAAATGTAGTAACAAAATAGTTAGTGTAAGTAACGCCATCTATTGTTGTACTGTTTTAACTTTTGTAAAACTGTAGATAAATAAAGTCAGTCTATTACGATCAAGCAACGTGGTTTTAATAGGTTATGGGCTAATATCCTAAAATTTCGGTTTTTACTGTGTTAATTAGTATAAAACAGTCGAAATTTGTTGTTTTTTCGTGGAAATATGGCTGCAAATTATATTCCAAGCATTCCAAAGTTGAAAGGCCGTGATAATTATGACGAGTGGAGTTTTGCCGTCGAGAACCTGTTGGTGTTGGATAATCTTGTAAATTATATCAAGTCGGAACCAGATCCCCATTTCGAGGCAAAAGCATCAGATGACGCTAAGGCTAAGGCGAAGCTAGTTTTAACTATTGATCCCGGATTGTACGTGCATATTAAGGAAACAAGAACAAGTTTGGAGTTATGGACTAAGTTGAGAACTATGTTCGACGATTCCGGCTTTTCGCGTAAAATCACCTTACTTAGACATTTAATCTCGTTACGACAGGAAAATTGTGATTCGATGACCTCATACGTTACTCAATTAGTCGAAACAGCTCAGAGATTAAAAGGCACAGGATTTACAATAACTGAAGAGTGGATCGGCTCGTTATTATTGGCAGGTTTGCCTGAAAAATTCTCGCCAATGATTATGGCCATCGAACATTCGGGAATGCAGATTACTACGGATGCTATAAAAACTAAATTGATTGATATGGAGGTTTCACAGAATGACATGGATTCCAGTGGCGCTGCATTCGCTGCCAACCTAAAGAAAAATAGGAAAATAAAAAAAGGCGCGACGTCATTAAACTCAAGATTGACAGTTGACAAGTTAATCACTTGTTTCAAGTGTAAACAAACTGGTAATTACCGAAACCAATGTCCATTGTTAGAGAAAAACAAGCAATCAAACGCTTTTAGTGTGGTGTTTTTGAATGGAGAATACACTAAAAATGAATGGTACGTAGACAGTGGCGCAAGTGCACATATGACTTCCAATAAAGAATGGATAAAAGATAGTAATTTTACGCCATATTTATCGGAAATAACAGTCGCGAACAATGTGAAAGTGCCAGTCTTATGTTCTGGAGACGTACAGATTTCAACTAAATTAAATTACGATATCATAGTTAAAGATGTGTTATGTGTACCAAGCTTAACCACTAACTTGTTGTCAGTGAGCAAACTTATTGAAAACGGAAACAAAGTTGTTTTCAAAGAAAACCAATGTTACATTCGCAACAGTAAGAATATATTGGTAGCCACAGCAATGTCAACAAATGGAGTGTATAAGCTAAATATTAAAGTAGCAGATTGCATGCTGGCAGCCTCTGCAAGTGCAGAGCTGAACAACAGATGAGAATACCATTTAATAATATTGGACAAGTAAGTACAGACATACTGCATATAATACATGCCGATGTGTGTGGACCCATGGAAACAATGTCCATTGGGGGTGCTAGATTTTTTGTCTTGTTTATTGATGACCACAGTCGTATGACTTTCATATACTTTCACAAACATAAGAATGAAGTCTTCAATATATTTAAAATTTTTAAAGCAATGGTTGAAAATCAGAAGAATAAAAGAATTAAAATAATACGCACTGATAATGGTGGTGAATTTTGTAGTGGAGAGATGGAGAATTACTTACTCAAGGAAGGGATTATACATCAGAAAACCAATGCATACACACCCGAGCAAAATGGTGTTTGTGAACGAGCCAATAGAACTATTGTGGAGAAAGCGCGATGCTTACTTTTTGATTCAAAATTAGATAAGAAGTTCTGGGCTGAAGCGGCACATACAGCGGTATACCTAAAGAACAGGTCAGTGACTTCAAGTTTAGGAGATAAAACACCCTATGAAGCATGGTATAAAAAGAAACCAGATCTAAGTCATATACGTCTGTTTGGCAGCCCCGTAATGGTTCACATTCCAAAAGGAAAAAGGTTAAAATGGGATAAGAAAGCAAAAATGCAGATTCTTGTTGGTTTTTCAGAAACGGTAAAAGGTTATCGTGTATATGATCCCATAAAGAATAATGTTAATATCAGTAGAGATATAATCGTAATGGAACATAATATGGCATCATCAGATAGTATTGAATCAGACATAGCAGAATGGATACAGGATGATGTGAAAATTGAAGAGCATGAATCCCAGACTGTCAACAGAGATGATCGAGATTCAGTGGGGGAGTCTTCAGTGAATGAATCTCTCTATGACCCAGATTCAAATACGTCCATATATACTGATCCGCCTAGTGACAAAGATGATGATACAGAGACCACAGAGCTAGAGATTTTGAGTAGTGAATTGAATCAGATTCCTGAACAGAGTAAGAGAACACGTAGAATACCAGAACGTTATGGGTTCGGTAACATTTGTATTCCCAGTTCAAGTCCAGAAATTGAACAAGTTGATTTCTCAGAAGCGCTGAATGGACCAGAAGCTGATCAGTGGAAGCAGGCCATGCGGGAGGAACTTCAGTCGTTCGAGGACAATGATGCGTGGGAAATTGTTGATATCCCTAATGAAGGATCAATAGTGCAAAACAAGTGGGTGTTAAATAAAAAACTCGATGTGAATAATAGTGTGCGTTATCGTGCTCGACTAGTTGCTAAAGGTTTTACACAACGTCGCGGTATTGATTACAATAATACTATTTCTCCTGTGGTGAAACATTCTACGCTTAGAATGTTGTTTGCTCTCAGTGTACAGTGGGATATGAACATTAAACATCTAGATGTAACAACAGCTTTTTTAAATGGGCATTTAAAAGAAAATTTATATATGTCATTTCCAGATGGTTTTCTGAATAAAGAACCTGGAAAAGTGTTGAAATTAAAAAGAGCTATTTATGGACTCAAGCAGTCATCCTTTGTATGGTATGAAAAAGTAAAAGATTGTTTGATTAACTATGGTTTTAAAATTAGTAAATTTGAACCATGTTTATTATTGTTGTTTCATGGAAATGTAAAAATTATTGTAACTGTCTATGTTGACGATTTCTTAATATTTTCAAATAGTGTTACTGAGACAGATAAAATAAAAAATGTATTAAGTTGTCAATTTAAATTAAAGGACTTGGGACCTGTTAGACGTTATTTAGGAATGAGAATTAATGTGAACAGAGAAAATAATACTTTAACTGTTGATCAGCAGGAATATATAGAGCAGTTGTTGTTAAAGTTTAATATGTCTAATTGTAAAACTATAGATACCCCTATAGAAAGTAAGTTGAACTTAGAAAAGTGTGAAACTTGTGCATCCAACATTCCATATCAAAAATTGATTGGGAGCCTTATGTATTTGGCAGTTTTAACTAGACCAGACTTGTCATATTCACTTAGTTATCTCAGCCAGTTCAATAACAGCTACAATGACACTCATTATAGTTATGCTAAACGAATATTGAAATATTTGCAAAAAACGAAACATTATTGTTTAACTTACTGTAAAAATAATCAAGAGCTGACTGGTTTTGTTGATGCAGACTGGGCTAGTGATAAATTGGATCGTAAATCTTATACTGGTTATTGTTTTGTGATGAGTGGTTCTGTAATTTCTTGGCAGAGTAGAAAACAAAAGACTGTTTCGTTATCAAGTACCGAAGCAGAATATGTTGCTCTTTCAGAGGCTTCTAGAGAAGCAGTTTATCTAAGAAATTTGATGTATGAACTTACTAGTAATAAATTTATGATTAAGTTATATTGTGATAATCAAAGTGCTTTAAAGTTAGCAACAGGTCATCAGGCACATGCCAGATCGAAACATATTGATGTTCGCTTTCATTATATTAAGGATGTCATAAACAATAAATTGATAAATATTAGATATATTTCAACTGAGGAAATGCCCGCTGACTTGTTAACCAAAGGTCTTTTATCAAATAAGCATTATAAGTTCATGCATAGATTAGGCATTAAAGCTAAGTAAAAATAAAATAAAAATACATATATTGTTTAGAAATTCACTTTTATTTTGTTACGTAGGGGTGTTAAAATGTAGTAACAAAATAGTTAGTGTAAGTAACGCCATCTAATGTTGTACTGTTTTAACTTTTGTAAAACTGTAGATAAATAAAGTCAGTCTATTACGATCAAGCAACGTGGTTTTAATATTTTTTTGTTGATATTTTGCATTAACATTCTATCTCACATTATAGGATTTTTGACTAAAATAATCTAATTAGTCCGTCAGATAGATTTCTAATAAACATTGAACGTCTATTATTTCTTTTGTCACGTAAACAAAAAAAGAAGACGATACAGTGCGTTGAAAACTCGTGTGACGTCACTTACCAGTACACTTTTTACTGGAAAGTGACGTTACATTTCAAGCCCCCACTCCTTACCTTTGATGCATTTTGTGTTCTTCATTGATTTGATAAAAAAAGATCCAATATTTTTCGATGATCTAACTGACGGACTAAATAGAATTATATTTTTTTAGCCCAGGCAACATCCTTCTTATTCAGTTCAGTAGCAGAAATTCATGCCATACATATGCATTTAATGTGACTATTCACTCGTTGACTTCCAAAAGACATTGCCCTCACGTCGGTCATGCGTCAGTCACTTTCACGTCATAAAAAAACTACATCTAAACTCCACTTTGTACAGTCGGCAAAACAAACAGGGTTATAAAGGGGTCGTTCCACGAACTCGTTTCAGCTAATTCCGTCGTCTCGGACGAAAGTGCCTTTTATGCCTAACTATGGAAGTGTATGTTAGTGGGCATTTAATGTGGTATTAAAAATAGGAGTGACCTCGAACCTTGTTTTAGTCGATGGTATTTTTGGTCGACAAATGCCATAAATAATAGCTTGGCTGTTTTCTGAGGTCTTTAAGATCGAATGTCCTTCACTCATTTTTCTCATCATCATTAGGTATGTGATGTGGTTTGGATTTCTCGATGTCTAATGCAGCTCTTTTCTTTTCATATTCATATTCTTATCATTATTTGCATTTCATAATGTGTGAAGATCTTACAATGGGCTTCAAGCTAAGGTACAATTACGGACCCTGCAGGGCACATCAAAAAGTATACAGTTATGTTTGAAAAAATTAATACTTAATCAATTAACAATTTTAAAACATGTCCTTAATAATAATTAACTTAATTTTAATTATAAAATTTATTAAGAGATTAATTATTGTTTGAGATCAGTTATAAATTAATACAACGTAAAATTATTTAGTAGGATTAAATTTGTCTTTCTTTATTCGTGAACGCACCCTACATTGGCAAGATTCGATGCAACTTCACGGCGGACTTCACTTCATTAACTTTTGTGGAATCTCGCGCACCGCCATTTATTTTGTCGCAACATCATATCATAAACCTATTGTTTGCGAAGCTTTCTTTCATTCGTTTCTTTCTTTATTTTGAAGTTCTGCACGTGCGTCTGTTATTATTCAGATGGAAATATATGAAGTCTAATTGCACGGAGACGAATAACTACAGTATTTTGCAACTTCCAGATCTATATTTGTTATATAATAGAGCTGAAGAGTTTGTTTGTTTATTTGGACGCGCTAAACTCTGGAATTACCAGTCGGATTAAAAAAATATTTTTGTATTATGATAGTCACATTAATGAGGAAGACTAATAGAAAATAGAGGAAGACATAGGCTATACGGGAACGGGAAAAACGGAATATACGCCTAAGAAAACGCGGGCAAAAGCTAGTGCTAGATATTTAGAAAGAAAAGAAAGAAAGAAAGAAAACTAGTTTATTTGGCACACACACATACACACATTGTAGATACAAATGAAAGATAACTTAATTTTAAAACAAAAACATTGTATGCCCCGCGGCTGCTCCAAATAGGTCCAGTTCAGCAAAATGCCAGACAACTAGGAGTTGCCTGACGCCGGTTTTCAACTGAACCTTCGTCGAAGTGTACGGATGTAAATCAGTTTTGTAGGTATGAAATGTAAGTAGATAGGTACTCGGGGACAACAGTGTCCTTTAAAATAATAAAAAAAACAGCTATCTTATAAATGCAAGTTATATAAATATCTCACATATTAGTAACGGGAAAAAACGGGATATGCGCGTACGAAGTCGCGGGTAAAAGCTAGTTTAATAATAAATCTTCTAAACATGACTATGAGTCAACAAGCTATAATTAATTTAAGAGCTGGTGTTAAATGTACAAGTTGCTATAAAACGTTTTACTACTTTTTTTCCAGCCACGGCCAGTTCGCTCCGGTCCGAATCCTAGTATCATCCGGTTTAATCCGCTTTGGTGCGGCCCAGCCCGGTTTTGGCAAGTGCTGCAACGGTACCGCATCAGAATTTTTGCTTCCGCCGCCGTTGGGCCCGGAAATTGTAGTGCAAAATCCCGAATTTGTGCACTAACAGTCAATGTGAATACGGGTGTTGGCAGATGGATCGGTTTTGGTTTATTTTTGTTTCAGGAGCTAAGGACAATTTGCTGAAGAAAATACAAGCCAGATCTATCTAAAACTATTTCTACTACCCAAATAAGCACAGAAAACAATGAGTATGAACAATATTCAGATAACGAATAGAGGTATGCGGTACAGAGAGTAAAGACCCGCATACCTCCACTGAATGGGAGGATCCTCCGACCAGACGGTTGTTATGTCTGGGGGGCAACTGCCCAATAGTTGATATACGGACTGTTGTAAATGTTCAAATCGCACGGAGAACTTTGCTTGCGCGATGCAGGATTTCGTTGTTAGTTCGTCGTAGATGGCGTTGCGGTTCTTTTTGCTGTCATACAAATTTTGCTTCTTAGTTTTTCTTGTGGTGATTGATGCCGCTACAAACATATAATTTTTTCGAGATTTACGTTTGGCAGTTCTTGTCCAGGCGTTTATGCTTATGTACCAGTTAATTTAGTATTCCAAAATGCATTCAGCTCTAAAATTGTTTCATTATTTATCATTGTTTGACTTCCGTCTACTGACTGACATCTATACTGAAGCATAAGAACCGCCGTACATCAAAATCAAAGAATACACAAAAAGAGCTAAATGTATCAGCCTGTTTACGCCTCAAAAACAGCCAACATCTTAATGGCCCAACCAAAAACAAAAGACAGTCTTTAATATTAAAAAGTCATGTCTAATTCCGTGCAAAAGCGAGTATCATTGCGCTTCCCAGCGGATATCAATCACGAAGGCTCAGAGCGTCGCTCCCAATTTGCCGAGGACATTTGCACGAAATAAGCCACGTTTTTAGCTTTAACATTGGCACAATGCCAGTACATTTGTATCTAGGAATATTGTGGAAATGCTGTAAATAAGAATGTAAAGTAAAATGGTTTGTCTTTTTGACGTATTCTTCGGTGAGAATAAGGAGGACAAATGTTTTGGTTGGAATATCTGTGGCAGTCATTAAGAATAGGTTGCCGTTTTTGCCCAGCCGTTTTTGCCCAGCCATTTTTTTGGAGCATTGCGTTACCACTGCATGAAGTAGGAGTAATGGAGGTCCAGTGGAAAGTAGATCGTTGTACCGATTCCAGGTACTTCATTAACTACCATCATCATAAACGGCCCGACTTCGACCACTGCTGAGTACAGAGGTGTCTCTTCTTTTGCCTATCCTCCCGTTTCTGTGCCAGCCAGTTGTGCAACATTCATCATCATCATATCAGCCGAAAGACGTCCACAGCTGCACATAGGCCTCCCCCAAAGGTTTGTCAAAATCGCCGCGCTTGGCAGGCGGGTTGGAGATAGCGTAGCTATTGCAATACATAGAGAATGCTGCAGCCCATTCTCTGGTGAGTCCCTTAATCGCCTCTTACGACACCCACGGGAAGTGATGGGACAGTGCTATTGTTTTCCGACATCATACAGTCGTCAGTGTGCTACATTACTCTGTGTAAATTATTCACCACCATTGCACTCAAAATGGTGTCACGAAACATCGTGAGCGAACCGGCCTAGATCCTTTAACTCGAAGACATTGTGATATTCTGATCAAACCGCACACGTGGTGTATGATAGCCCATTCCCTCTTGTAGAGTCCTGTTAGCCAGCTGCAGGAACGTTATGGACCGATTTTTATGACCACTTTAAAGGGCAATAATTTAGGTATAAATCATGCTCATCACGCTATTTCGTCTAACCTATAGTTATCTTTTAACTCCGAGTTAGTTGCTTATCTGGGGCTATTACGTATGAAATATTTGTTATTTAACCTCGTGCAAGCAACTCTGTTTTGAAAATTGATTTGCGGAAGTGAGCCTTAGCCGCTACTTTTCTGCTACTGATCTATAATCTAAACGTTACTTTGTACAGCCATCAAATTTTGGTAACTTTTGCTGTGGTAAAGCCGTTAAAGAGTAACGTAACATCGCTATTGGAGAGCCGCAAGCAAGAGCTATCAACCTATCCTGACATCTGACGTTAAGCTGTCACTCGTACAGTGAGCTGCGATATTCAACTATTCAACGCTGTCCAAACCTGTTTAGGGGTACTGACCTCATAGGTGGAACATTTATAATGACTGGCCTGTTGGTCGAGTGGTTAGTGACCCTGACTGCTAAACCGGAGGTCGTGGGTTCGATTCTCACCCAGAACAAATCTTTGATGAGCATGATCATTTGTTCTGTGTCTGGGTGTAATTTGTTTATGATATGTATTTATTTAGAAATATACATATAAGTATGTTTATCAGTTGTCTGGTTGCCATAGCACAGGCCCTGCCTAGTTTGGGATCGGATGACCGTGTGTGAGTTGTCCCAAGATATTATTATTATTATTTATGGTGACGTTTATGCGAAGGCAAAAAACACCGATTTTGAAAAACAAAATATCGTCTACAATCTTGTTAATTTATTGAAACTAATTATAATCTGCCATTCAAAATACAAATTAGTCGCAAAACGTCTATTGCTAAACATAGGCCTATGCGTCGCCACTTTGATTTTTTATTTTATTCTATTTATTAGGTCTACCAACAATTGTTTACAAACAAAAAAAAAACATTTGTTTAAACTTTACATAGTGCAACAATTACTTACAGGTAAACACCACGTGAACAAAAACAATATTAAGTAATTGTGTTAGTTGTAAGGTACATATTTCATAAGTAATATAACTCTATGTTAGTAATTTATGCTAAATTTTAAACGCATTATTATAATTTCCTCAAAAAGTTCCGTACAAGCAGTCCAAAAACATTTACAACAAATCTGTTATACAGTTCAGAAATTTAAATTGTGCTTATTGATAGAATCAAAATGCAAATCAACCATTTCACTACAACTATTCAAAACCCTACAAAACCTAACACATGGAGAGTTAGATCCCAACACCGTTGATCGGTCTTGTGTTTCTCGCATCCAGCGGACTCCCGAGGCCCTCACGAGTTATTTGGTCCACCTTGTAGGATGTCATCCAACACACAAACTACACAGCATTTTTTGGTACGCCTTTGTCAATCCAGAACCTTCCAGTGAATATTCAACAATATTTATAAAACTCTTCCGTTACTGAGTCATTGAGTGACTGACAGACTACGCACAGCGGAAACTACTGGTCGTAGAAAGCTGAAATTTGGCATGTAGCTTCCCTACACTCCGTAGGAGAGCACAAAGAGAAATTCCTACGGGAACGGGAGAAAACGGGATCTACGCGTATGAAGTCGCGGGCAAAAGCTAGTGATATTGATGTTCTTGTACATAATCACCTTGAAAACATCATATCAAATAATTAAATTTCATCTAGCTAAAAGCCGCTTGTAGTTCATTTCAAAACAGCTAGTTTTATAAAACTTCTTGAAACTTTTTGACTTTTTGAAATTTTGTGTTACGTTTTTCAACGTAAACCAAAATTCCGCTCGCCGAAGCTCTAGAGAGCATACTAATTAAAATTCTATTCACTCGTTACGAGGAATTGAGTGTGAAAATGTTGAAGTTAAATTAATAAATTAATTCCTCATAAATTACACTGAAACAGCAGCGTTTTAAACACAAGTCAGAGTCTGTAAACTGATTCACGGAGTATGGAAATATGGGTCAAGCATATTTACTTTTGCTGAAGAGTTAAAAGCGCTGAAAGAGACGTATAATTAAGTAACGTTCTTTATACTTCACTGTTATTTTTAGAAGCTTCCTCATAGTACGATCCTTTAGTTAGGTGCTTTATTAACACCTTGCGTAATTAAACAGTTATTCATTCTTAATTAAAAGTGAAACTTGTCATAATTTTACTATCTTTTACTTTTACAAAATTCTATTCGTTTACGTTATTGTACAGTGATTATTAAACGTTAATGTAATAATCAAGTTCTAGAAAAATCTCTCCAACTGAATTAAATAAATAACTAAAAAAAGAGATTTAATGGTTCATGCAAAATTCTAAACATCCGGATTTGATTACCAAAGAAGCCAGTGATAAGAGATTAAACAGAAGAAATTATAGCCTGAGTTCCGCAGAAGAATAGAGGAGGAGCATTATTATATATATTGTTGCTATTCCACCAATTCGCACTAAACGTTTCCAAACGTCTTTTATAATGCGCACAGCAAAGGAGTGGAACTCTCTGCCTGCGTCTGTGTTTCCGAACGCATACAACCCTAATCTCTTCAAAATTAGAGTGAACAGGCTTCTTCTGGGTAAGCTCGCTCCATCGTCGACTTTGTCTCTGTCATCTATGACCTAGACTAGAGTCAAGAGCAAACCCATATTAAATAAAAAAAAATATATATATATAGGGTAAAACGGGACCCTATTACTAAGACTCCGCTGTCTGTCCATCTGTCATCAGAAAAACATTCAACTGTAACAAAAAAAAATACATCTATTTATGTTGCCGCTATAACAAAAAATACTATAAATCAGAATAAAATAAATATTTTAGAGGCTCCCATACAACAGACATGAATTTTTGCCGTTTTTATAGATAATGGTACGGAACCCTTCGTGCGCGAGTCCAACTCGCACTTGGCTGGTTTTTTTTATTATTACTGACCCAATCCATCCCAATCTCTCCTGATGGACAACGATGATGTGGTCGACGATGAAGCACGCTTTTTTTTTTCATAAATGACTTCTTCCGCTCTGGGTGGAGCGGTGTCAGACTCTTACTGACTATAACCCATCCGTGTTCCTTCTAAAGCCCTTTGCGTTCCAGGGCCGCGGTGAATCTTTCGAACAAATTCCGCAACCCTGGCAGGAAGCACGCTTGGCTCAGCGTTTCAAACGTTTCACACGCGTTTATCAGAACGTCGAAAATGTATGGAATTGACAGCTGCTGTCAAAATGTCACGTAATCAATTCCGAAAGTCGCATTCGCTGTTATAATGACACTTTGTCCGGAGCCTTAGATTGTAATATAAGGAAACACAAACGACGAGACGTTGAATCAGTTAATTGATAGATTATATTCTTTACCTCTTCCAGTACCCTAGTTCCCTGGTAGTAAAGAGTCGCAGGTGCATCTGGTACCCTCGTCACAGCTCTGCTACTAATCCTGTCAGTTTAGATCCCACTTAATTTCCTTGACGATGCGACGGCCATTACAGCCCACGTTGATTTTAGATGACACTCCGTTTTGTGAGGTCTGCTCAAATTAGAGGGTAGTTTTGAAATATGGTTATGTGTGTGGGTTTTTAATGATTATGAGAAAGTGTGATGTAATTTATGTTGTGATAGTTTATGTCAAGAATAAAGGTACTTTATTCCATATTACTTTATTCAAGCATTATCTTCAACATGCATTTATAAGGTAGTTGTTTTTTATTATTTAAAAGGACACCGTTGTCCCTGCGTACCAACCTATGTACTTAAATATCTAGCACTAGATTTTGCCCGCTACTTCTTAGGCGCATATCCCGGTTTTCCCGTCCCCGTATAGCTTGTAGTCTTCCTCACGAATGTGGCTACCATATACATAAAAATAATTTTCCAAATCCGACTGGTAGTTCCGAAGATTAGCGCGTCCAAACAAACAAACTCTTCAGATTGATTAAATTAGTATAGTTGAGACAAGGGCAGGCAGAAGACATACAATGTAGATGAGTGTCTTAACACTTTTATTGATCAGGAAAACCATGACATGGCTTTATGATAATAATGGTATTGATCATGATACAGGGAAAGGGCATAATGACGTAATCATATCGTAGTCTTTAGGTAAATCCATAGAGCAAATACTTAACTTCGTAATTTAATTAGTAAAGAAAAAACGGATCTTCCATTCTGTCCTGTCAGCCGTCACGCTATCACTAACTCCCTTTTCTATCATATCACTCCTAATACAATCTATCCATCTTTTCTTTGGTCTCCCTTTCCCTGTCCATCCATCCACATTTACAGTTACGTGCATTTCATCCCTCCTCCACACTACAACCAACCAACCAACCAACCAACTAACCAACCAACAACCAATCCAACCAACCAACTTTCTACATACAACGTGTAACAGAATAAACGCCATACCTCTAAAGTGGTCATTGAACTCATCATTATGAACAAAATGAAAAGTTGTTCATAATGATGAGTACAATAACCCCTTAAGAGTTATTGCATTCATTCTGTTGCACGTTGTATAAGATATATCCCGGTGACAGACAGACGCACAGCGTAAGCTTTGTATCTATGTACATATTTGGCTTTACCTAAAACTTAGTCGTAATCATCGTTTAAAACTTTTCAAAACCTTCGAGTTATAACCCTTTTACCAATTTAACAGAAGTAACACGAGGCCTACAAGATGATATTCTTTACCAAAGATAAACATTGAAAAGGATTCAATTTGCAAACTTTGATCGAACCCAAAATCAAATTATAAACTTTTATTACAATTTTATAGTTTTAAATAGAATTTATGAGCGTTTGGATAAAATTGAATCTAGACTAAGGTATCGAGGGTAAGTGAAAAGATATGTTTGTTTTTAGAAAAGTTATGATCAGTTTAGAATTTTTGTAAAAGATAAAACTACAAAACTGCTTTTTAAACTTTGCTTCTTCTATTTTCTATATTTACTGTATGAACTGATTTGAAATTATACCTACTAAATATTCGCTAAAATGACTTTTCAATGTTTGGGTTTTTGCCCAGTTGATGGTAATATTCTCGACTCCTTTTGTTATACAAACACACTAACACCAACACCAACATCACCAACATCAACACCAACATTGTACACTTAGTTCGCAATAAACGTTTTGACTTTGACACCGGAGCTAAGTAAAACAATCCGCTACTTAAGATTTCAAAAATAAACACTACCTACCTCAATTTTTTTGACGTGACAACGTCTAATAAATCGATGAACGCCGGCTGCACGCGCGAAAAAGGATGACTCATTGTAACGTTATGCTCATTGTAACGTTACGATCATTTCATCAATGTTTTGTTATGACGTTGTCACGTTAAACTATCGTCCGTAAACCGAATTACAGACAACCAATTTTTTATTTTTATTGACAATGGAAGGGCTTTGTCGCACATGCGATTATGCTGCCCTGATTAGCTAAACAAAATCAAATAATAATAAATTGGTATTTAACCCGATCTTAGCCTAGCTAGTTTGAAAAATCCCTAGCTGCGTAAGAAAAATGGCATACCTAAAACGGTTCACCCTTGTTTGCTAGAACAACGTTTGATATAATATTACTAAATCGAACAACGTTTAAGAAAATCATCACTTTGTATAATATCGTTTGACAGAATTTTCAGTTCATCGAATATTTATTTGCTATAACAACATTTGCGCTAATGATCAAAAGGTATAATGTTCATTTGATGTAATGTTCAGATGGTATAACCATGTATTTAACACTTAACCAAACCTTAAAATATTCTATGCATGGTCGAGGGTGGGCTTGGTCGACGGAGCCCCGCTTCGCGGGGCTCCTACTTCTAGGTGGTTTATAAAAAAAATAACCACGAAGGGGATGGCGGGGTCTATTCGCTCGCTTCGCTCGCTCACACGACCCCGCCATCCCCTTCTAACCTAACCTATCCGAGTCGGGGTGCCCTAAAGTCCAGATTGCATCCAGTTTCTCCTGGTAACAATAGTTGAGGGTGGCAGGTGTATAGGGTATAAAGAATAAAATTAGTGCATTTGAAAATTCGGCGAAATGAAATTAGTTCAAATGAAATTAGTTCAAATAAATAATTACGCTAAATAAAAATTTACCAATGAATTATTCGGTCAAATGAATAATTCTTCGAAATGACTTTATTGCAACTAAAATTCGATTTAGTTATATTATATCAAACGTTGTTCTATCAAACAAGGGTGAACCACCTAAAACACCTCTCTAAGCCTTCCCTACCTACCTCTCTAAGTCTACAATCTAAAACTAAATTACACAGCTACTGAGAACCTCCTTAATCAACACTAACAAAAAAAAACGATCGCTAATGAATCCCTAATAAAAGCATAATAAATAAAATAAAATAAAAATGCGCTTATGACCTTAAAAAATAGCCGAATTTATTTAATTAATCGTCACCCGTTATAACCTCACACAAACACACTCATAATTATCACTAAATCCTCACCAGCACTCATTATCTCACACAGTACATAAAAAGCTCACTCTTGCACGTCATGAAAGTGGCACATTCATACTTTTAAATGTTAGTACCTAATTTAATATAGATTCTCTATATACGTCATGCCTAAATTGGGAATGCAATAACTTAATTTTTTTTTTACTACTGACGTTTAAAAAACATATTTCTAGTGACGTCTCTAGAAACATGTTTTGAACTTGGGGCCGCTTCATTACCTGATGAAGCCCCCAAGTGTCCATAACACAGGTTAAATCCTAGCACGGAACCAGGTTCTGCTCCGGTATCTCTTATGATATTTTTGTCATGATGTAGTATTTGAGTTAACCTGTACTCAAAGTTTTTCTTTTAATAAAAAAATATTATTATTAATCTAAGCTATTTCTAAATTCTTCGTTGCAGACACACTCGGTTAATATGTGGTAAACATAATCAACGGAATGAATACACCTCGATATTTACTCAGCAAACATACGAAAATGTTACAATAACAAAAACAAACGCTCAGTAACATACGAATCCATGTAACCAGACACTTAGTTACATTAAAAACAAAACACTCTCGTTGACACTCAACCCCAATACCGCTTATCTCTAATTGCTGAACTCCGTCACCGAAGCAATCAGTAATTAAAACAAATAAACACCAAACTAATTGGCGATACTCGTAGACAAAGATCTATGAGATGACAGGAACTGTCAGAGTAAATCGCCTTGAAGCTGCTTTGGGCACGTCTTGAGGAATGACGAGGTATCTTTGGGCATGAATACAGGAGTAGATAGCCCACAGAAACTTAACTTCACAAAATGCGCAGCGCTAAACAGGTACTTAAAATATTCGTGTAGGTTCGATGACGATTTCAAATACTATGTTGAAAAGACCATTCCAGTGTAACTGTGATACCGCTGAATATAAGCATGGTACTCCAGCGTCTGCGTACCTGTCATCAACAACCCAGTTACTGAGTAATACGAGGCGATTTAATAACACTTGGTCTTCTGTCTATCCGACTTCACTGTCATCTTCATCGTGAATCGTGTGGCTCAAAATACATCAAAATGGGTTTTGCTCTTGACTCAAGTCTAGATCAGAGGTGACAGAGACAACAAACAAGTCGACGATAGAGCGAGCTTACCCAGAAGAAGCCTGTTCACTCTAAATTTTTTTTTTTTTTTTTTTTATTTGACTCGCCCAGTAGCCTAAACGGCTGGATTGATTGACTTATCTATCTATATAAATATATAATATATCTTGGGACAACTCACATACGGTCATCCGATCCCAAACTAGGCAGAGCCTGTACTATGGCAACCAGACAACTGATAAACATACTTATATATTTCTAAATACATACATATTATACACAAATTACACCCAGACACAGAACAAATGATCATGCTCATCACACAAAGATTTGTCCTGGGTGGGAATCGAACCCACGACCTCCGGTTAAGCAGTCAGGGTCACTAACCACTCGACCAACAGGCCAGTCTTTTAACTTTGAAGAGACTAGGATTGTAAGCGTTCGGAAACACAGACGCAGGCAGAGAGTTCCACTCCCTTGCTGTGCGCATTATAAAAGGCGTTTGGTGTCGATTAGTGCGAATTGGTAGCCATCAGCTAAATCTTTTGGGGTTAAGGTTTGGGTATGGCGGGTGGAGTGAGGCAGTGACAGAGTAGCCGCCAAAAGACTGGTAGAAGAAGTGTTGGTCATCCAGCAGCTAGATAGGCAGACGATATCGTTGCTATTGCGGTCGAAACTCGTATGAAGGTGGCACAGGAGCGTGGGGATCGGCAAAAGACAAGAGACGCCCAGCAGTGGGCAATGTTGGGCTGTGGATGATGATGATGATGAAACCTTTTACAACTTTGTACGCTTGAATCACCTTCTGTTTACTTATTGATTTATTGATTAGGATCGTCAACATTGCATACACTGTAAGATTATCATAATTCTAGTGCTGCACTTACAGACAACCACAACATTCATCAGATAAAACTTTGAAAGAAAAGGCGTAAACGAGAGATTAATTAATTGGAATTCGGATTATAAATATGAATAAAAGTACATGTAAAATATGATTAAATTTAAATAGGAACAATGTCACAGAAAAAAAAATAAAAAACATTAAACTTGAAACAATAAAATAATACCACGCGCATAGGACTATATTTTATGTGTTACTAAACTCATAAGTCATAACACAGTCAGCGTTTTACCAATATTATTTATGTCACAGCATGATTTAATGAAGCGAGCTCTCTGTTGGATTTCTATTCAAGTGACTCAAGCATACATAATAATCTATTGTTAGTAGTTCACAATGTTTCGTTTGCTAGCAATTGTTTAGCGATCAATACAACTGCTAGACAATGTTAACCGTAGGTAACCTCTGGGTTTAGGTACCTAGTTTATTTCTGTTGTTATATTCATTGTAACATTGTAGACCTTTGCGGAATTTGTTCTAAAGAGTCACCTCGGCCCTGGAACGCTAAGGGCTTTAGAAGGAACACGGATGGGTTTTAGTAAGAGTTTGACACGCCCTTCCGCTCCACCCAGAGCGGAAGAAGTCATTTGATGATTTCCCACACTATAAAAAAACAAAAAACGTTGTAGACCTGTTCTACAGAAGAAGACGCCCCGGGCTTCGGGAGTCGCAGGGCGATCCCCGGCCACCGTAGGCGCGGGCCTGCGGACGGCGAGCACTAGGGCCATAGCCTGCCAGGGTTGCGGAATTTGTTCGAAAGAGTCACCGCGGCCCTGGTCGCTGGTTCGCTCTACCCAGAGCGGAAGAAGTCATTTGATGATTTGCCATCCTTAAAAAAAACCTGTTAAAGGTCGCGGGAATCGGCTGAAAGCGAAACTCACAGAACCTTTTACGCTATTTTATCACCAATATAATTTCATTCGATAAAAAACGAGGTATCTATTCCGAAGCTTCTCTAAAATCGCATTTCTACTAGTCTGGAATAAAAACAGTTAACACCAAGATACCATTTTAAATAAACTTTCGTTTTCAAGTAGAGGTAGGGACCATAAAGATTTTAGACATTCGCGAAAGATTTTATTTGAAAAAACCGTTGACCTATCGTTGTCGCATTGTCGCACCTGTCTGCGATAGCCTGACAAGAAGGATTACACAACAGTACACTCCTCTTACGCAAACATTACTCACATTCACGTCACAAATTTATTCCATTACATCCGCAATCATGCAAAATCCAAATAAAATGCGTGTGAATAATATATGGCTACACATCACCCGTCCCGTGTTTGTCACACGTAAATATCACTGGAAAATGTCTTCGAAAAACTCGATGTTTTCATTGAAATCGCTTATAAAATTATATTTTTATCTGTTAGAAGTCGCTTCACGTATAGAATGGCGAGTAAATTCAATGTATCAACGAATTTACAGCGTCTAGACACATTGGTAACGTAAAACTGTCACCTGTGTAGAGTGACTAGGTGTTAAGAAATTGTAGTACCTACTGATAAAAACCTTGAACTTAGTTTCGCGTCAGTATTACTTTGACGATCAGCTCATGTGTAAATGAACACGTAATTAACAAATTTATTGAAATGAAGACTTCTTTAGGCGCGTTGAGCCCTTTTTGGGTGAACAAAAATCATGGAACTCGCGTCACCGTCACCGAACGCTTTAGTTTTCGCTTAGTTTTCACTTCTATGGGCAGTCCCTAAAGACTGCCCCGAATGTTTTAATTTCCCAAATGACATTGGCGACAAGTCTGCGAGGATAAAATGGGACTGAGCGGGTCACATTTACAGGATGCATCAAGACCGATGGACCAGGATCGTCACGCAGTGGGTGCCTGAGGACGGGCTTCGCAGCCGATGCAGGCCAAAGAAACGCTGGTGTGACGATTTAGACTCGTTCCTGACGGTTTGGCCGGAGATGGCAAAACACAAAGAGCGGTAGAAAGCAATGGAGGAGACCTTTACTCAACTGTGGGACAATGTAGGTTAGGAAAAAAACAATTAATAAAATGCTGCCATTCTTCTGGGAACGTGTCCGGGTGGGTGACAGCGGTGTGAAAGGGTACTTCGACGCCTAAATGTATTTTGTTTTAATATTCGTAGTTGATATAAATTGATAGAGTACGGAACACCACGCTGCACTCCAAAACAGGTATCATTAACTTAGGCAAAAAAAGCTGCCAGGCTGAAATGGGACTGGGCGGGTCACACCAGCCGCATGCATAGTGACCGCTGAGCAAAAGTCTCCACGCAATGGGTGCCAGAGGAAGGACGGCGTCGTCGAGGTCGGCCCAAAAAGCGGTGGCGAGATGATTTGGATGCACACCGCGAAGGCTGGTTCGAGGTGGCGCAAGAAAAGAATGTCTGGAAGGATATGGGGGAGGCCTTTTCCCAGCAGTGGGACACAATAGGCTAAGGAAAAAAAAATCCGTAGTTAGGTTTGTACAAAGCTTGGTCACCCTACTACCTCCCGGTAAAGTACTTGTCATAAAAACTGGATTTTCTTGAGATACGTTTTTATTATCATAAATCGTTTGATTCACTGGCTGATTTTATATTACCTTTTGTTTTATACATGACATAATTTTCAGTTTAAATTAGTTAATGGAATGATTCTTGTGGGGATTACAGTACCTAGATGTTGCTATATTTATGTCGAATGACGAATTCTTGTAGGTAAGGACGCAATGGAGATCCATACGTCTGTCATCAATATTTATAGCATATACCTACAAAGAATATAGGTAGACGCAAGATCCCCATCTTGCGTCTCCCTATATTCTCCTCAACTTTACGCCTTGTTAACTTAAAGCCAAATTCACCTACATGCTTAGGTAAAAATACTTTGTTTTTAATGGATTACTGTTATTTTGTTCTAGAACCTATTTTTAGGGTTCTGTACCCAAAGGGTAAAACGGGACCGTATTACTAAGACTCCGCTGTCCGTCCGTTTGTCTGTCTATCCGTCTGTCACCAGGCCGTATCTCATGAACCTTGATAGTTAGACAGTTGAAATTTTCACAGATGATGTATTTCTGTTGCCGCTATTACAACAAATACTAAAAAATAAATCTTTAAGAGCCCCCTTAAATATATTTTATTTTTTAGTATATGTTGTAAAAACGGCAACAGAAATACAACAAACGTGATTTTTTTGCCATTTTTATAGAGAATGGTACGGAACCTTTCGTGCGGGAGTCTGACTCGCACTTGGCCGGTTTATAAATTTCTGTATAAAGAGAACTTCTTTTTTTCTTCATACAAAATTGCTCGTAACGAAAGTTAAAAAAGCAGTCTACTAATTCAGCCCTAATTCCTTCTCTACCACATTTCCACACAGTTTCACACAAAACACCTTTTCTTTTTTAATAAAACAAAACTCATAATTAACTGTCCAGTTAAAAAATGTGACTTAATCTACGATTACGCTCACTAACAGGGTTCAAATGGGTTTGCATTCATTTTGCTGACATCCAAAGAGCTGTGCTGTGATATAATGTAAGAAGCAAATAATTTCCAGCGCCGGTTGTATTTAGACGCCTAATTGCACTCCGCACACCACTCATCTGGTTAAGGGTAAGTGGGAAACAATCTACATGCTTTTTTTGCCAGTTATCTGATCAGATCTAAATATCTGGCGTCCAACTGGGGTACTTTTTCCTTCAGATAGATTTCCAAAAAATATTGTACACGTATTTTTTATTTTTTCACGTAAAAGAAAAATGAAGACGTTATAGTGTGTTAGAACCTCGCATGACGTCACGCTTTAGTACACTTCTTACTAAAACTTGACGTCACCGGCCCCCCCCCACTCTTGAACTTTATCAATTTTTATCGCTTTAAAATGGAAAAAAATCCGAGTCATAAATTATTTTAAAATCTAGGTAACGGAGGAACTAAATAAATTTATTATTTTTCTATCTAAGTAAATACACAATTGTGGATCTAGTAAGAAACTTTTTTTTTTTAATTTATGCACAGCAACGTTATTGAATGCTTTTATTTTAGCTCATATTTTTACCTCCACACTATTTTTTCCTTTGTTTTCCTCAAAGAAATCTCAAGGGGGTATAACTCCATGACCCACATAGATAATTTTAATCCCTTACCCCCAGAACAAAGATACGGAACCGCACCAAATCCAATTGGTCAACTGCTAACCTCTCGTAATTGGACCGTATCCTTTGTAAATTGACTTGATTGATTTGATAATCGTTGAGGTGGTCTCAAGGATACCCGGCTTGAATAAAAAATGGCGCTCGGACCATGGGTTCCCGTGAGCTTATTAATTTAAATTGACTCTGGTGTGTCTGGGTTCGGTATTTGATTTAAAATAGTGATGTAATAAACTTGGTAAATGTATTTTTCGTTCGCAGTAACTTAACAAAAACCTTAGTATTATTGTTTGTATTGGCACGTGCTTAAATATTTTAGGCAAATTATAATTAGCAAATTAGTAAATTGTTTGTAATTATTTTATTTTTTTGCTTTTTATTGTTTTTTTTTTGTTTGTATTTGTAATTGTTGTTAATTTTTTTAACATATATTAAAGTTTTTTTTTAATATCATATTTTTAGGTCAATTTCACGTTATTTCACTTGTGTGTGAATGAATGAATGAAATGAATGCTCTAAGAAACTTGAAGCCCATTAACATTTATTTTGCAACTCTTCGCTCGCGACTTCGTTTGCGTACATCCCGTTTTAGTGGTCTTAAACGCTTCGCATTATTGCCTTTCTAATGAAACCGGTTTGGGCACATCGGTCGGATGGTTTCAAAGTCTTTAACGGACATAGGTAGAAACAATTAAATATTTTTTTTAAATTATTATTAAAATTAAATTAAATTAGCGTATTTCAGAAGTGCGTGGCCATATTTAAGGGTGATTTGAGGTAGATACACTTAAGGACACAATAGCAAAACGAAAAATAGAGTTAAAAAAATAACTAAAAAGTTACAAACAAATAGTTTTTGAAGCAGTCTGATGCAGTTGTTCACATCAAATAGTTAGTCAGGAACAGTCTGACACGCCCTTCTGCTCCACCCAGGGCGGAAGAAGTCATTTGATGATTTCCCATCTTTGCAAAAAAACATTCGGGGTATGGGAATCGTGGGTTAATTTAAGTTTTTTTATGAATTTAGGTCTTATGAATCTGTCTACGGTGTTTTATAAAGGGAACCCTAATTTTGATTACTTTTACCGTTTTCGAGATATTTAAGATTTGATATCTCGAATCGATTCGCTACGATACGACGCAGCGCGCGTTCGGCGACGGTAGCGGATCGCGAGGCGCGTTGGGCATTTTTGTTCAAGTTTTCACTTCTGTCGACACTGGCACACTGGGTGTCAGTGTGCCAGTGTTTTTTTTTTTTTTTTGCTATATTTTCCTTAATGTGTATCAACTTCCCCCAACATTATCCTTAATTAAAACCACGCACTTCTAGAACACCCTGTAGATAATAGATAGTAGACATATATGAATTAAGCTTGAACTTATGTAACCTATTCCTTAGAAAGCAACATGATCTCGAAATACAAAAACAAAAAACTTGAAAAACCCGGCTCCTAACAAACTAAAGTTCCAACAAAGTATTTTCTATTAAAAAAGCGAGCCTCCCCTTAAGCGTTGCGACATTGGTGCATATAAACAAGCTCTAACGCGGCCGCAGGACTCCAGCCCCTTAATTAAGTAGGAAATGCAAAACTTACAGTATTACAACGCAAACACATAATTATTGCTGCTATACATAAACAGTATTGCTGAAAAAGAGAGATTTTATTTTTAATTTGTGCAGCTGACGGTAGATGGGTTTTGTAATCAAGCGACCGTGTTTTTTTTTAATTTGTGGTTGTTAGTGGCTATTTGGGTGCAGTGGTTAGAAGGATTGGTAGGAAAGCGTGGTTCTAGATTCGATTCACAGATGAAGCAAAGACGCAAAGACGTTCTTTTGTTTTTTTTTGTGTACCTAAGGCTAGGTAGACTATATTTACCTAATGTTCGTGGAAGTAAGTAACATAGAGTTGATAATACCTTCTCTAAAATCCTGGAATCATAAACATGACGATTGTATCTCGGGATTTAAGAAATTGCAAATTACTTATTGCGTTTTAAATACTTTTGAACAAAATTATTATAATTATTAAGAATCTTATTATGTTTTTTAGAGTTCCGCACACATTAAAACTGTTAAATTAAACAGCTATATTTTTTGACAACTCTTTCTTCTTTTGATTCTTCAAATCAATAATTTGTAACTATACTCAAAGTCCAGTTCATGTTTTTATAATCCCGGGTTTTAATCGTCATGATTCCATTTATGATTTCGAGATTTTACAGGAGATATTATCAACTCTATGTTACTTACTTCCACGAAAATGAGGTAAATATAGTCTACCTATTCCGATCTCTGCTAATAATTTAATAATAATCTTACAACAGGGCCAGGGTACCTTCGATGTTGCGGACTTTGTTCGAAAGAGTCACCGCGGCCCTGGAACGCAAAGGGCTTTAGAAAGAACACGGATGGGTTTTAGTCAGTAAGAGTCTGACACGCCCTTCCGCTCCACCCAGAGCGGAAGAAGTCATTTGATGATTTCCCATCCTTAAAAAAAAAAGGGCACCTTCGATATGGGTTCTCAAAAATAAAACGTCCAAATAATAGATACTTTTCGTTTTAATTGTTTAAAATGTACTTGTCACTGACTCTTTATCAAATATCATTCGCAATATATACGTGTACTATGAGACAAACTATATTTTATCACAAAAACAGTGTCATTTACATTCCGACACCTTATACTTTTATATCTCTACCATTTAATTCCACACGTGTATTTATAAACTGATCGACATGTCCAAAGCATAACAAACATTTTTACACATATATAATAATATAGTGTCGAAACAAATACTAAACAATGGTTCTGAAAATAGAAAAGTGCCTAAAATAAATAAAATATTGTCTTGTCATAGACACCGAATCTAAATAAAACTCCGTGCTAAAAATGGCAATAAAATAATATCCTACGCAGTGTATAAAAATATGCGATAAAAATAGAAACTTCAACATCAGATATTTTCGTTGCTAGACAGGCACAATTGACATGATATTTGTCCGTGTAAAACTAGGCAAAAATTGTTTTGAAAATATACACGTCATTGCTCGCGGCTTCATTCGCGTTAAAACATAGGTTCACGTGGCGCGGTCTATTTGTACCCCGACTGATTTTTCAAACTAAATTCTTCTAGGTATCAACATGTGTCTTTCATCGTCATTATCTTGACACTATCTCAATTTTTTTTTCTGTTCACTTCTTTTAAGGCAGGCTCATGACAGCCAAGTTCACGATAGGTACTCAAGTCATGTCCGAACCACCTCAATCTGTTTTCCCTTAATTTTTCCTGTATTGGAGCAATTTTATAAGCCGTCACTGGGCCGCCTATAGAAAAAGAACATTTTCACTTCTCTTTCTTTCATTAATTGTCTTTATTCGAATAACGTATTAACCTACATATTTTAGTAGCAATCAGCATAAAACTGAAGACCTAAATTGAATTTACTAGTTCTTTCGTACTAAATCCTGGATCTAGAATCGAATAATATCCAGAAAGCTTTACTGCTAAGCCCTATTTATTGCTTTAATTAAAACAGTTCCACTAGGCAAGTTACTAACGAATATTTTGCTGTTTTGTACGAAAAAAAACAGGAAAATTTTCCCTGACTGGGAAAATTTGCACTGGGCAAATTGAGAATTCGACGTCGGATCTCGAAAATGAATTAATTAGGGTTCATTTAAAAGTAAATCAAAGTATACTAGGTAAGCTCATAGGTACTGATGGCATGTCAATGATCTTTTACTACATCGCTTCTAATGTTAATACAATTTTTATTATTGATAGGTTCATTTAGACTAGTGTCCAGCCGATCGATTCTGGAAAATACTCATCGTGAAGTGAGGATAACGTGAGCTATCATTCCAATTGATGCTAAGGATTGACAACTCGCCCCGGGCGTCGGGAGTCGCAGGGTGATCCCCGGCCATCGTAGGCGCGGGCCTGTGGACGGCAAGCGTTGGGTGGCTCACTGTCCGATTTATGTATGAAGTTATCACGGTGAGATCTTTACAGAATAGCGCTGCTGATAGTTTGCAAAGATGTAGTCGTCGATAGAGCACGATTGCCCAGAAGTAACTTAACTAACAGTAAGTCGAATCACGGATAAAGTAAGTATTTATTTTTAAGGATAATTTATCCTCAAAACACAGAAACTCAAATAATTACACTAAACAAAACATCAACTTCAGTGGCCGTCAAAACCAAACGCTCATAACGCACCAATTGTATAATAAAACTCATTTTACTTTACAAACACATCGAAATCACGCTGCGTCTCAATGTACTTATTACAAAATGAACCACATGGCATCAAAAAAACAATATCATCAAGAAATTAGTGAGTGAAGTCAAATACGTCTTTTATAATGCGCACAGCAAAGGAATGGAACTCTCTGCCTGCGTCTGTGTTTTCGAACGCATACAACCCTAATCTCTTCAAAATTAGAGTGAACAGGCTTCTTCTGGGTAAGCTCGCTCCTAGACTAGAGTCAAGAGCAAACACATATAAAATAAAAAAAATAAGCAGTGACATTCACGCGGGCGGAGCCACGGACGACAGCCAGTATATAATAAAATTTCCATGGGGTTTCAACATAGACGTAGAGAACTTGACTAAGCGTTCTCTGATTAACTATCAAGAGAATATAGTCAGCCAAGTGTAAGAGCGACAAACCGATCGGCAATTTCATGTCTATTTCTAGAATTCTGATTGGTCGATGTCATAACCTATCTGCCTGTTACTTAGATACCTATGTACCAAATACCACACATTCGTTTTGTCTCTTTCTACAGATTAGTAAATTTCGTCACGGTAATGCTGAATCCAATCCTCTACGTTGGGGTTCCAAGAATAATGAAGGCCATTTAAATTAGCCCGAGAACTTGCGAAAAGTCTTCAAAAGGCAATAATTAGCTCTTTGTCTGATTCGGGATTAAGTTTCATCTTCGCTCGTAAATCATTGATGATAAAGCCTTTCCCCTGTTATGATTAGTTACTTAAAAGATTAAAGGATGGACCACATTTTGGCAGTGCAATTTTCAACAGGAAGTTATTTTTGACCCTGTTTAAAGGGCGGAAGTCGGAACTTTATTAAGAGATCTTTGAGGTTTGTCGGTTACTTTTAGATGTTTTTAAACGGCGTATTGTAAGAAATGTTGGATGTTATCGTTTTTATGTAGTAGGTTTAGATGTAGGCATAAACCAATCCATCTTATCTGTACCGTCTTCGGAGATTATTAAAAAGTTGTGCCATTTAATTACGGTCCTCCACGAATAACTCTATTCATTAACTATTATTTAGTAGCATTATAAACTAATACTGTTTAAGTAAGCAAATTAATGTAAAAGGGTACATCTTTGATAAAAGCCCCTAAACAAAAAAAAATTAAAAAAAAAAAAGTTTTTATAAATCACTAGCTTTTGCACGCAACTTCTTACGCGCATTTCCCGTTCCTACCCTATACCCTTCCTCATGAATGTGGCTATCACATATAGAAGATTTTTTCAAATCCGACTAGTAGTTCCAGAGATAAGCGCGTTCAAACAAACAAACTTAAGATCGTAAGTATAGATAACGCCTGTTTTCACTATGGGTTAGCCAGAGGTGTGCCTGTTTTTTGAATCACTGCAACTCCTGACACCCACGAGCCAGTGAAACTCGACGAGTCCAGGAAAAACGATTCATTAGTCTTGGATCCCGCTACGGAGTTTATTAGAAAAAAACAGCGAAGGAAAATGAATAAATATAATTTCTACACGGCAGTAGTGTGCCTATAGTACACCCACATTACGCCAGTTATTTAAGACTTATGAAATAGGAGGCAAGCTTATGGCCATCAACTGGTTACGAATTTTGTCTCCGATATGTTACTAAGTAACTCCAGGTTGTTTCGGGTTCGACGGGAGGACACACCTGGGTGTCACTGTGAAGATCGCCCGGAGAACACGGTGGAGCATACGCTTTGGGTCTGGCCTACTTGGGCGGAGCACCACCGTGTCCTCGTCGAGGCGATCGGCGACGGCAACCTCTAGCGTCCGGCCACAGTTCAATCCATGGTCCGGAGCGAGGAGATATAGGAAGCGATCACCTTCTGAGGAGGTAACCGCTTATCGACCGCGCTCGCGGTGCGCCTCCTCCTTCACTAGCATTACTATGCTAGCGAAGAAGGAGGCAGACCGCTTGAGGGAGAAGAAAACTTCCATCATCAGGTTGTATAGCCCCAAAAAGGCGATAAAACGAAACAGATAATAATACATTGTACTAATTTACTTTCTTTAACCAATTTTTTACGCATCCGTCACTCAAAGTCGAGTGATGATACATTGCCTATTATAATGTAAATTTTTGCCATACAATAACGCTTTGAAAACGTAATCCATCATATAATGTGTTTTGTACACGTAATTACTTAGCCACACATTAGTATATAATGTGTTAGGACGTTTTTTGTTGTAAAAGAAAGACATTTTTTAACCGGGTAATTTCCTTATGACTGACTTCCTTATTGGTTCAGTGATCGAAGAGTTACTAAAACAGAGCTAACTGGTTCCGAAGGTCATGCAAAGTGGTATTTGAGTTTTTATTTTCAATTATTTAGTAGCAGCCAGTCGTGGAGGAGCTCGTGGCTAAATAATAACAGCCGCACGGGTTGATCTTCAAGGATAAGCAACGCTTGCCGAGGTTGGTATGTGGATGGGTGACCATCTTAACATACCGAGACTCCTCCGTGCTTCGGAAAGCACGTTAAGCCGTTGGTCCCGGCTGTCATTTGTAGATTTTTGGCAGTCGTTACGGATTGTCAGAAGCCCGATAATCTGACACCAGTCTTGCCAAGAAGTACCGTGTTACCCAGTTAGTGGGTTGTGGAGGTCTGGAAGGCAGCCGCTCCACGTAAAATACTGGTAAAGCTGAATCCGGTTTGACTGGAAGCCGACCCCAATATAGAATATAATAATAGTTGGGAAAAGGCTAGGTAGTTGATGAGTAGCAGCCTAAAGTCGTACATGGAACCGAAACATGGTTGCTCCCAATGGGCCTCATCAGAAAGCTTAAAGTTACCCAAAGGGCAATGGAGAGGGCAATGCTCGGAGTTTCGTGATTCGGATTAGGAATGACGACATCCGCAAGAGAACCAAGGTTACCGACATAGCAAGAAGGATCACCAAACTAAAGTGACAGTGGGCAGGGCACATTGGGCCGAAAAGATCTGGAGTGACGACCTTGTACCGGAAGACGCAGCGTTGGAAGGCCTCCCACGAGGTGGACCGATGACCTGGTGAGGGTCCCGGGTAGACGATGGATGCGAGACGCATTGCACCGGTTGTTGTGGCGATACTTGGGCGTATGTCCAGCACTGGACGTCTTTCGGCTGATATGATGATGATGAGTCGAAAGTCTAGATTTAGGTTCGTTGGATAGCAACATTCTTTTTCAGGGTACGGAGATTACTACAAAATATGAAGTGTTACGATCCTAAAAATAATGTTAGGATCCTTTGATTTGTACCTTTTGATTCGTCAGTGGTTTTACAAAATAGAGATAAGTAGCGACTGTTTGCGAGTTACTGCTTTTAGGAGGTCATCAGCGATAATGCCAGTATTAAATAATTATCTAGTGTATTCAAAATGATGGGTATCGTGTTACATGTTGCTGGTTTGGGAACGTTAGTTAGGCAGTCGCTATGCAATGTGGAGACATTGACACGACCATAAATGAAAACACTGGCAATACTGGTTCATAGGAATATTTGGAAACTATTATAAATCCTGTCAATGAAATTAAAAATAAACTTTCCAATTACGTAGAACGTCAAAAAACTCAAACTAGTCAAGGATAGTGACTACTATTCTGGCGAAATATTCACAAGCACACGACAAACAGTCTGTTGCAGTTAGTCGTCGTTGCCACCCTGTAAATGAAACACAGGTATTCATCAGCGTCCGGCTAGACTGGAAACCGACCTTAACATACGAGCACTTGGCCAATTTTCCTAACTATGTATGTACATACATAGTTAAAACCGGCCAAGTGCGAGCCGGACTCTCACTAGAAGGGCTCCGTACCATAAACCGAAAAAAGACACGTTTCTTGTATGGCACACCCCTTTTATTTTTATTTCATAAAATTTTTATTATTTGTGGTTATAGAAATACACACTCTGTGAGAATTGCAACTGTCTACCTATAACGGTTCTTGAGATGCAGCCCGCTGACAGACAGACGGACGGACGGAGGGTCGGTCGGACTGACAGACGTATGGACGGACGGACGGACGAACGGCGAAGGCTTAGTAATAGGGTTCCGTTGGTTACCCTTTGGGAACAGAACTCTGAAAAGGTAGGGCAGATAGATTGTCTTCAAAAACATATCCAACAGTAAAATAAAATTGTAAGAAATTATTATAAGAATTCTCGCTATTGGTATTCCGTACTCTCTTCGCCCGACAGTATGGAAAGGCATTAGACATTCAAAATCAAGTTTTTCTTCAAAAGTTTCGAAGTGAAACTTCGCTACATCTTCAGGAAGTGAAGTGGCGACTATATGAATTCTAAGAGCCGAACAACTTTTCACGTGGGGTTCGTTAAAACGAACTTTACTTTAGAATTGAACTATTTCTATGAATCACTTCGGTTCATTAAACTATATCTTGGAGTTCATAACTGTGTCTGTTTTACTTAAAAACTTTGTAACTGCAATGTTGGACCAAAAAAAACATCATATTATTCTTAACAGAGGAAAAGTGATTTATTCTGAAAGATTTTGCCCTCCTAAGCATGATTACACACTTGAATAAAAAGTCGGAATTATGGAACTCAAACAAAACAGAGTACAGTGCTGCTATAACTTTGGTACCTGAATCAGAAATGTTAAGAGTGTTCACCTCTGCCGGGGTTGCGGAATTTGTTCGAAAGAGTCACCGCGGCCCTGGAACGCAAAGGGCTTAAGAAGGAACATGGATGGGTTTTAGTCAGTAAGAGTCTGACACGCCCTTCCGCTCCACCTAGAGCGAAAGAAGTCATTTGATGATTTCCCGTCCTTAAAAAAAAAAGCTTTGGGACCCGAATAAGAAATTTTAAGGGTGTTCACCTCGTATCGAAGCAAAGCACCTTTTTTTTGGCCGGTACTTTCACATTCTATCTATCTATATATTGGGGTATGGTTTCCGCACATGCCCTTCATTCTAACCAGCCAACCTCCCACCAGAAGCAGATCAGTCTTTCTAAAGAGTTTAGGATGTCTGTGAGTGAATTCGGTGTCCCTATTGTTTGTCTTCGTATCTCGGCAACACCTGTGCACTCAAGGAGCACGTGCGATACCTACCGTTTCCTCCTTCTCCATGCATGCTCTTCACAGAGGACTGTCCGTTATACCTATCGTGGATATGTTTATTCAGTGAGCAGCCGGTAATGGTCCCCGCCACTATTCGAAGGTTGCCCCTATCCAGTCGCAGAAGGCGCTTAGTAATTTTCCTGTTTAGGAATGGCATAGCCTCCTTGGACTGCCTGCAGCCTGCACTTTCACATTTGGAACACAAATTATGAAATCCGGATGATCTCCTTTTCATCCGATTTCAAAAAAAAGGAGGAAGTTCTCAATACGGTTGTATTTTTTTAATGTTTGTTACCTGGTGACTCCGCCATTTTAAAACCGATTATAAAAAATCATTAAAAACGGCTCATTCGTTTGGTTTTTACATCTTTTAGCTGGAAAAAATATGTCATCTAAGTAAACAAATTGCGTATTTTGCTGTAGTAGTGTTGTTAGTTGTGGGGTACTACTAAGACGTAAAATAAAAACTTTTTACAAAAAAATATTAACTGACTTCCAAATAACAAAAAACACTACGAAGTATAAAATAACTTTAATTTCAGAAGTCGGTGGTTGTTTCTTCGTACTTTAACACCAACTTTTTTTTAAACACACGTTTTTTTATTTTTCACTTTTTAGTGGCACCCCACCTAACAACACCACTGGAAAGTCACAGGAAAGCAAAACACGCAATTTCGTTTACTTGAATGACATAATTTCTTTTTCCTCCAGCTATTTTGATTTAAAAACCAAAGTACTGAACCGATTCTGATAAAATTTCTATTGGACCAATCGGAACGTATATCCTTTCACACGAAAAAAAATTTTTTCATGTCAGTTTATAAGTGATAAGTAATATATAGTATGAGGTAAGAATAAAACAACATAAAAAATAAAACATATAAATGCAAACCGGCTTTAAAAAAGGAGGAGGTTCTCAACCTCCTCTTTTTTTAAAGCCGGTTAAAAACACTGCAAAGTTATTAAACTTTTATTTCGTGAGTCGGTGTTAAAAAAACTAAGAAACAACCAAAACCACCGACTATCATCATTTTCTTAATCCCTGCCATTAATCAAGCCAAAAAATCCATAGTAATATTGCAACAAGCAACTAATTCCGGAAATGGAATCAAATCGAATGTAGGATGAAATTCAGAATGTTAACAATACTATTCCATCGATTTCCAAAGACAATGTATGCCAACGTATATTTGCTAACTCGTTATACCGGGCGGATCTTGAATTCATAATTGTTACAAGGCTGGGTCCAACTCCCATTCATATTTATTGTTCAATTTGGGTACCCCGTGCGTGTACAAAGTCAATAGTCCAATATTGTTGGACTTTCTACATTTTGGAACTTAGGTTCGTTACTATGTCACCAGATAATTGCAAACCACGTAAGTTTATGAAATAGCTTGAGAGATTTTAAATTCTCGATTAATTGTCAAATGAACATTTGTTCTACAAATGTACTTATCAAAATCTTGTATTCGATAATATTTCGGTGCCGGTCCGACTAATTGTGGACTGACATAAACTGGCGACCAATGAGCACTCTAGTTGGCACCTGTTTTGGCGTGATAGTTAAATTGGAAATTTGGTTGGTCTTTGTTGGCCAATGAAGCTGAGAATGAGACTTATTATGCGAGTCTTGTTTCCAGGCTTGCTATCACACGAAAACGGATAAATTGTAAACTTGAGCTCTGATTGGTCGCCATTTTATGTCAGTATTTTGTGTCAGTCAGTTTTTCGAAATGACTACGAGAGATTATAGACTATCAAATTTTGATGCGTAAAAAAGTATTCCAAATGTTCAGTTGACAATATATCGAGAGTTTACAATCTTTCAAGTTATTTTATAATCTTACGGAGTTTGCCATTACAAAAGGCTTTTTATTACTAGAAATAGTTTAAAATGGTTTACTTTATTCTTGATGAGTGGCAATTTGGAATTTTATGAAGACCCACAAGCCAAAAAACTGTCTGATTAGTTTGTTAACATAATCTAAAAACTCACGATAGTTTACATGATTAGCTATTAGAAATAACAATAGAGATCGCGAACAAGATTATAATTGAGATTTAAAAACTAAAATTTTAAATCATATGTTCTTTCAAAAGGTAAGGGTTTAGTTCAACTAAGAACTAAAGTGTAACTAACCCTTAGTTTTTGAAAAACATAATAAAAAAAAAAAAAATTAAAAAAAATTGCCATTGTAAGCATAGTTTTCCACCGGGGGTGTTACATACCCGAGACGTCTTGTTTGTACAAAGAGGTAAACAAAAGCTTCATAACACAGACCGACGAAAACCCATCTTCGATAAAACTCCAGACAAGGGCGGCCAGGTCATCTAGAAATGAATCTAGATAGGTTAAACAACCCTTTCAGAGAGGCAGACTAAAACAGGTGCTAGCGACATGGGTAGACCGCACTTCGGCAACGAATTGTTTTAAAAACATTACATAAATCGTGCAGTTTATGTGGACCTTAACATGTCAATTTTGAGGAAGGTTTTGCTATATTTTCTGCCTTAATAAAGTTGTAGCCTCCCTATCTTTTTTAAGGTCATTGAGAATCAAGTTGACACGGACCGAGTATTGTATTAAAATTATAATTTGCTCTTATCTTTCTACGTGAGTGGTTTTGCATATTTTGAAATGCCAAAATGGGAAAAGGAATTTTCAAATCTCTTTCTTTTGTTCTAAAAATATATGGAATGACGGATTTCACGGAATTTGGGAGTTTGGGAAGTTCTTTTTTTCAGAAGGTATTTTTGTTTTATGACTCTTATTGCTACAGTTTCAGTTTTCTCTCCAACAAGTGGCCTCAGGGGAAAAACAATGAAAGTATGACACTTTTCCAATATTACGTGGTATTATCGGTGCAATACGCCTGTTCCTACAGGTAAAAGATCACGTATATGCTGTACAAACTCTTTTCCGTAGTCTGATCAGGTATAAAGACTCATCATCATCATCATATCAGCCGAAAGACGTCCACTGCTGGACATAGGCCTCCCCCAAGTATCGCCACAATAACCGGTCCTGTGCGTTTTGCATCCAGCGGCTACCCACGACCATCATCAGGTCATCGGTCCACCTTATGGGAGGCCTTCCAACGCTGGGTCTTCCGATACGGTATAAAGACAATTACTATTTTTATTACTTGAAAAAAACAATTTGGTCCCCAAATCATCAGGAACAAAATCATTGCAAGTTAGCTCTAGAATATCCCATTTGAAAGAACAAACTAAATAACCAATCACGATACCATATAATATGTTTAAGTCAAGTCAAGAGAATCACTGATAAGATAGAAATCCGCTATGAAATAATATTAACAGGACAGCATGTACTTAAATTATTCCAAGATTTAGCGCTATGGCTCTATCTCGTGTACGAGTTCCAGCTTGAGCAACGGCCATTTTTTATATAACGCATATTTTTCTAACCTGTATAAGTTACTAATTTGTTCATTTCAAAGCTAATGACGAAATTCTTGTTTTTATTTAATTGCTAAAGATATCTCGCTCTCATTTCCACCAACGACGAAGAAATAAAATCTCGTTGCCACAATCCTCCAGTTTTAACGTAAGCTTAAACATTTCTCGCCGCAGAAAAGTCCGTAACTTTCATAAATTAAATTTTCTTTGTGTACAACACTATAAGGCACAACACTAAAAGGTAATAAAAACTATGTCTTTACTTGTTAAAGGAGATACTCCAGTAACAAAGCTGCTTTTAATATCTTAGAAGATTTATTTAGGGCATTAATTTTGCCTATAATTTAACTTACTCTTGCCCGCGGCGCGGTTAACATGCCTCAATTTTTTATCTTTTTTCCAATAATGGGAAATCATCAAGTGACTTCTTCCGCTTTGGGTAGAGCGGAAAGGCGTGTCAGACTCTTACTGACTAAAACCCATCCGTGTTCCTTCTAAAGCCGTTTGCGTTCCAGGGCCGCGGTGACTCTTTCAAACAAATTCCGCAACCCTCTGCAGTAGCATGCCTCTACAGACCTCTCCAGTAGCCAAAATTCTTCAAAACATATTTCACAAACAATAAAAATACCTATTAATTAGGTTAAGTGGACTTTGATATTATTATCAGACTTGCATACTCAAATACTGGAAGAGTTCGAAAAATCCTTTACGTTATGATTTGCGTATTTCTTTCGAACAACAAGAGGACCTTCTAATATTCGAAAGCAAAATACTTCCTTTAACCAGCTCACTTTCGAAATACCTCATTTCTATTTCTGTTATGACTTTCCTCCTTTCCATGAAACGAACATTCACATTCAATGCGGTTAACATCCTAAGAACCAAACCAATAAATTCTTCGACTCGCTCATTCTTCGCATATCTTTCAATGGAAGCCCTCCCACACGAGCATAACTTCAGCGACATTTTAATATTTCGCAACTCACAAGTTGAGGGTAAAAGATATTAAAAATTCCGTCCCACCTCTATTTCTTTATGTTTGCGGACCATGCGGGATGGGCATGTCTGCTCAAATTATGAATGAAACTGTTTCGCTAAAAATACTTGTTGAGGTTTTAAGGGCTGAGCTGGATTGGCGTCTGGATTCGCATTTTCTCGTAAGTCTGGTGAAAATGTTTGAGTTATAAGAGAAAGGCGAATGTGAAAGAATGGGTGTGGCTCGGTTCTTTTAAAACAATCGGACCGAAGAGCAATAAGTCTTCTTCGTCTAGTATTTTTATCATAGACTAGTGGTCGTCACGCGGTGTCACCCGCGTAGTTCCCGTTCCCGTGGGAGTATGGTCATAAAATATAGCCTATGTTACTGATAATGTAGCTATGATAATGCAGATCCATTGCTGAAAGAATTTTTCAAATTGGTCCAGTACTTTTTAAATTTATTCGTTACATACATAAATACAAATCTTTCCTCTTTATGATATTACTATAGATTAGATAAATATTTTTATCATAGATTAAGTAAATATACTGAATGATCTGTTCACCAGAGAGTAGTTAACTCCAATTCATACAGCATAATAATTATAGTTCCACAAATGTAAAAAGTCCTACCACAAACAATGTATCCAAGATTACCAACTATTTACCGTTCAAAAACTTCCCCAGTCTAGTTCACACAAAGCCTGCAGAATAAACCGAAACACCTTGATAACTAAAGGAACATCGTTTACACAATAGTCTAAAATTTCCCAGGATCAACCATTTACATAAATATTGCACGAGACTAAGACTTGAATAGGTATTTAATTCTCATTCAGGCTGCAGCTTGGACCTTTAAAACCAACCGTGTTTTTCCGTTCAAGAACCGCCTTTTCAACACATATGTCCTCTACCTCTTTAGTAATAAAGCATGTAATGGCTGAGAAAAATTTTGGGCACCCGAAAATGTTGCTTTGTCGACTTTCATACTACTATCCCTAATTTGCGATTGGATTTAAGCTGGCATTTCAAAAGGCGCTTTATCATGAAAGCAAGAAGGACTATAATTGAAGAGTTAAGGTTTTGGAAGTGCAAGGTTATCTTAGCAGACTTATTGTACGCGGAAGACGGACACAAATAGCGAATACTGATAGTGTGGTGGAGCAAGATTGCAATGTGCTTGGGTCAAGTTTATTTTGAATCAATTTACATATTGAATCGAAGGGATTACCTTATAGTATTGGTCCTAAATTCTTGAATAATAGAACTTTAGGACAAGGAACTGTAACAATGTATTCAAGGTTCTTCGAAGTGCTTATTGGTATTGCCGACCTTATTCAATTTTAGAGACGTTTCGAGTTGACCCATTTTCCATTTTCTTTGTTTCGTTTTGTAGAATAGCAAAGGTATGGAATGCTCCAACGAAATTGGGGTGTATGAATAAAACTATCAGTGTGAAAGGTAAAGGGGAGGTAAGAAAGCAATATTTGTATTTATTTTTATTTGGTCCAGGCTTCTTGGTTATCAAATATAGTAATGCTTTCTAGCATTTCGATTGGAGATCTCTAACCCTTTTAAAAATATCGTGGTGGTTAGGTTGGCCTCGCTGACCAATCCAATTAAAAGTGATAAAGATAATAATAATACAAAATTAGAAAATGTGTTTTTAGATTAAAGAAAAAATATCGAAACAAAAAAAAGAAAATGCGTTCATACGTAAGGGCCTATTCTATTATTTTTCAAGCAGTCGCATTTGCATCTCATTCAAAACCTGTCAAAAATGCTTTAAAAAAGGTTTTTTGGAAACGTTTTGAGTTTTGTTTGTAGATTTGCTTTTGTAGACTTAGTCGAAATGACAACGGCAAAATCCTTCGATTAATGTTAATAAAAACAAGTTGTAAACTGTCAATTTCATTGAAAGTAATGGAGGAAATGACTTAGAATATAGGAGTTAGCCAATTTCAATAATAGCACCACTGGATACGTTTGCATACTGCACTGTGAGCAGTGGACAGTTCCTCCTCGTCCTAATGTTTGTAACTGTGTCTTTAACAATTTTTCTTTTCGCGTGTTGTTTTTATTTTTTGTTTAATATTTGTAACTGTTTTTCTTTTTGTGTGTTAATTTTTGTTTTATTTTTTTGTCAATTAATTGTTTTTTGGTGTGTGGGTGTGTTGAAATATGGATTTTATCTGAAATAAATGTGTATTATTAATTTTCTTGACATATAAATTTACATTTTAAAATATTTATTTTTATAAAAACAGTTGTAACAAAAAAAAAACATTTAAAAATATAAAAAATAGTAGTTCGCCGGTGTCGGGAGCAGTGTCCAAGCTAAAGGTGGTTAGGGCTCCAGAGAAAGGAACCCCCTCACAATACGAGCCGTATCGAGAAGTACTGCCTTCTGTATCAGGCCTTTTACCCAACCGCGCAAAGACATCTTCGACAGATGGTCGTCGAAGTTTTTGGTCATCAGGCTAATTATTATTATTAATGATGCCCCAACCATTGCCTATTCATTCTAAGTTATAGTGGTAGACTTGGAGCTCACAATCTAGTACTGGCATAGCTGACATCTTAACCATTGCGCTATTGTAGGATTACGTCCAGCCGAATACTCTTGTGATTCACCTACATATACGAATACAGTAGACTTGTGCATAGTAGTTCGCGACCGGGAGCGCTCACTTTAGTTCACGGCTCTTTGGCGAACTAGTTCGCTCTTTTAGTTCACCAGCTCCCAACTCAATGTTTCGAGATGGGAGCTGACTGAGCTAGTGAGCTGAGAGAAAGGCAGATCATTCGCGCTCTTTGCAGTTTGCTGCTGCGCGCGTTCTTTGTTTGTAAAGTAGCTATTTTGCCGTTATTTTTTACTTTACATACGTTGTAATCTTATTTTTTAAATTGATTTATTAGCAAACTGCTTATAAAATATAATAAATGATGTTTATTCTAAATTTATAAATAGTAGCTTGTACAATGCATTGCATTAAATGCTCAGAAGCAAATCAGTGATTAAGTGAGTGGCAACGCAAATAGGTACGGCGGCTCCGCGCTCCCGCTCACTATCGCTATACTATTAGGTCAATAATTTCGAAGGAACTAACAAACTAAAGAGCGGAGGAGCTGAGACCTAGTTCGCGTAGTTCGCCTGTAGGAGCGCTCTTATGAACTAGATCGTTCGCGAACTACACGAGACTAGAATACAGGTACTATCGTAGGTACCTAATATGGGTATGCAAATATGCAGGCGTCCATACATAGCAGCATATGCGATTATGTGGTTTCCATTGTAGGTTCCAAGAAATAGTGTTTGCAAGGAGCAAGTAAGCCATAAAAGCAATTTAAAGCCAGACTACACCGCAAGCGAATGCGAGCCTGCATATTCCAATATACAATGATACTTAACAAGCACGATTGTTTGCTATTATAGAGGTATGCGGAACAGAGAGTAAAGTCCCGCATACCTTCACCGAAAATGGGAGGATCTTTCTAACTAGACAGTTGTTGTGTCTGGTGATATCAACTAATGGGCAACAGCCCATTAGTTGATATTCGGACTGTTGTATACGTTCAAATTGCTCGGAGAACTATTGCTTGCGTGACGCAGGGTTTTGATATTAGTTCGTCGTAGATGGCGCTGCCGTTCTTTTTGTTGCCGTACAAATGTCGCTTCTTAGTTTTGTACGGCATTTGCCATTGATGCCGCTACACTATATTTTTTTTTGTTTTAGCGAAATGACTAGGAAAATAATACTACAGTTCGTAGAATCTATTTTATCCATTTTCCAGCTCAAAAACTTTCTTCAACAACCTATTTTAGTTTTGCATCATTTTATGCTACACGTCCAACAAAAAAGTCATTTCAAGCCTGACAGCACATTTGCACCACTGTATTCAGAAACTCAACATTTAAAACGAAAATGAACACACAAATTTGAAACGAAAAACCAAAATTGGTCTATTTTCGTGCTCGTTGTGTAAGCATACAGCTGACGCAGGCCGCAACCGTTCATCCGATTGTTAGGAAGCCGTTATACAATTTGCAGGACAGTGTAAATGTTGCAATTACACTGTCGTGCAGTATTAGCAAGATGCACGGAACCGTTGCAGTATAGCTATGATCGTTAGAGTAGTATTTGAGCACTATCGGCCGAAGTAATGAGTACAGTTTTGGTTTGGTAATAGTTTTGCTAGTGATCATCGGTTTATAGTCGCCGGTCTGGCTATACCGGATGGCGACAGTCGTTTGACGGTATAAAGTTTCGTTTTAAAATCTGTTAAAAGATTTAAATTCCTAAACATTCGACAGTAATGGTTTATTAGTCGCACGTTAAAATCAAAATAACGTGGTCTATTTATGCGATAATTATAATTAAATTGGTAATCTGAAAAAAGAATCTTTCTTTCGCCATTGATTCTAGAAAAAGGGCTGATTTATAGAAAAACTTAAACTAAAAAACAAACAATTGGAGGCCTTATCGCATTCTGCGATCTCTTCCAGGCAACCTGGAATGGATAGAGATAGCCCAGATACGAAATGGGGTTGCACTTGGTGTAAATATAACATAGACAAAAACAAACAGAAATAAAGAAACACAAAATACTAAAATAGATACATAAATACATAGTCATATTAAATACATGACTTATGTATTTAATAGAAAATATGTAACAATTTTTAAATTACATCGAGAAAGGAATCAGACTGACAAGTAGTGTTCCTTAACAAGTCGTTTAAAAACAGGTAGCGATTATTTAACGGGTCACTTCACAAAATTCACATTTTAATTTTCTTTTTAGAGTTCAAGTTTCAAATAACGAAATACCTACTAGCATTTTCCCGCGTATTAGCTCGCGTTAATATAGATTTTCGCAACAAAAAGGGGCCTAACTGTCTCCAGTTGGTCTCCAGGTTTTCATAATCTCTGCACCCATCAAAATTGTTTCAGAGTTTTAGGCGTCTAAGCGTAACTAACAATGTATTACAAGAAAAACAAAACCAACAGAAATAAATAAATAAATGATTTCGAAAGGGAAATGAAATGAAATGAAGGGATGTCTTCAAAATGGTTGAGCTGAATGGTGCTGATGCACGCGTCATGTTCGTGAACGGGCGCAGTCAGTAGAGTCTGGTCATCCTTTAGTTGCCACTGGCTTATTTTAATATTTGATACTGTAAATTGTTTTATCTTTCTTTACATTGTTCTCATATATAGAAGCAACAAGGATAATTTAACCAGGGTTTTAAGAGTGTTGTGTTGTTTTTGTAAGAGTGTCCGTGGAGTTTCTTGCACGTTCTTCTCAATAGAGATCTACGCTTTGGAACGTGCAAAAAGCTTCAAGTTTTTGACGGACTGACTTTGACTCTTCAAAACTACCTTAATTATTTATTTGAATTTAGTGTTTGAAGTTTTAGTGTAGAAGTGTATTTGAAGTTAATGATTTATTTGAAATTAATGCTTTGACTTTGACTTTAAAAAAAATATTTGAATTTAAAATTCCAAGTCAAACCGAAGTGGCTCGTTTAATAAATCGACAATTTCATAGGTAAACATACTCGTATATTAACTAAAGTTTATTATAGTGTTTATAAGACTAAATCATTGTTTTATAATATTTTCATCGCTTTAGTGATAGTACTCTGCCGTTATCTGGCTATTAACGTGTGAGCACATTTTATCACGTTACAACTATTTAATGAACTACGAGTATGATGATAAATAATGTAATTTTGCAAGTCTACTTTTATGTCATAGATGTGCAGGTTGTTCAAAATTGTTTGGATAATACGGAATGATATTCGGATAAATTATATCGCAGGTTCATCTTGCGAACGCTAAACGCGTACGTTCTGAAATATTTCGAAGGATATAATTAAAATATTTGGCATGTATTATAACTTTCCAGAATTTGATCCTTAATAGCGACACTTTCAGATAGTGTAATAACACACCCTGTACTATAAACTGGTTCGATACGTCAAAATCCAACGATTTTTTTTATGGATGGGAAATCTGTAAATGACTTCTTCCGCTCAGGGCGGAGTGGAAGGGCGTGTCAGACTAACTGACTAACACCCATCCGTGTTCCTTCTAAAGCCCTTTGCGTTCCAGGGCCGCGGTGACTCTTTCGAACAAACCTTGGCAGGCTCTGGCCTTATCGGGCCCTGGCTTCTATGCTGACATTTCTTTGAGGCGCGCGTGAAACACAATGCGCCATCGACCCAGGCCTGGTGGTGATCGAACAGCGAGCCACCCAACGCTCGCCGTCCGCAAGCCCGCGTCTACGGTGGCCGGGGATCGCCCTTCGACTCCCGACGCCCGGGGCGCCTTGTCCTGTAGCTGCGGTTGGGACGAAGGCCTTGCCTTTCCATCGCGCGGCACGCCTCCTCCTTCGCCAGCATCACTGCTACGTAGAAGGAGGTGACCACTTCCCATGCCTCAATGATTCAACCAGGGCCGGACGCGAGAGGTCGCCGCCGACGATCGCCTCGACGAGGACACGGCGGTGCTCAGCCCAAGCAGGGCAGACCTTCACCGTATGCTCCACCGTGTCCTCCGGCCGATCCTCACAATGCTAACACCCGCTGTCCCACTGTCCCGTGTCGTCCCGCTTAATCCGAAACAGGTACCTCTCAAAACAGCAGTGTCCAGTAAGTACCTCTCCACCCACTCTCCAAAGAGGGGCCTTACCGCCGCAATTGTGGCGTGCCCAGAAAATCCAATGATGCAGTTTTAGTTTTCATCAAAATTGGGCTCGAAACTCCTTTCAGTTGTTTTCTATTCCTTATACCTCTACTTTCGGATTTGGCCATCCCACGCACGGTAAAAAAATCTGCCTGTAGAGTAATAGTTTTTACTAAAATTAATTACGGTCCTATCTGAATCAATAGATCTTATTTGAAGTGCACACAAAATTACAATGGTATTTTAAAGGTATCTATGTATAATTACGCAGTATTTTCACTCTCCTCCAAAGTTGCTATTTTTAGAAAAAAAAGAGAGAAAGAAAAATGTTTATTTGGGACTCGCACAAGACTAACAAACCAGTATACTTAATAAAATTAAAAACTAAACAGTACAATCTACAGTATAGTACAGTATAATAGGGTTCCGTACCCAAAGGATAAAACGGTACCCTATTATTAAGACTTCGCTGTCCGTCTGTCCGTCTGTCACCAGGGTGTATCTCATGAACCGTGATAGTATGACAGTTGAAATTTTCACAAATGATGTATTTCCGTTGCCGCTATAACAACAAATACTAAAAAACAGAATAAAATTAATGTTTAAGGGGGGGCTCCCATACAACAAACGTGTTTTTTTTTACTTACGTGGTGTTGAAACTTAAGCGACGATATGACATTTGAGGTGTCGTGTTATTTCAAATATTAAGTAAATGCTTGACACAATGCAATCCCGTATATTTACAAACCAACATCAGTAGTTATTCTCCTATAAACATACGCACTTAGCTTTTACCGCCCCATATTTACTGTCCTGAAACATTGTCACACAATACCTCATACAATGTTGAACGTGTTTTATTTATTATTTGATTTTATTCGCTTTTAAGGGCAAAACAGTGTTCAACAAGGAAATAATACGACACTTATTTTGTAACTAATATTTTACAGCTACACTTACGACCGGTCTCAATTACGTATCTACCTTTAACCAACTATCAAATTAGCTACCAACAGTAGCTGTAATGTCATGTTTGCCTTTGAACAATGACGTTACAGCCACTGTTGGTAGCTAATTTGACAGTACTCTAACGGCCGGTTTCAAAAACGTATCTACCTTTTACCAACTGTCAAATTTGCTATCAACAGTAGCTGAAACGTCATGTTTGAAAGGTAAACATGACGTTACAGCTACTGATACGTTTTTGAAACCGGCCGTTACAGTAGAAAGTAAAGGTAGGTAAATAGAGATTTTCCATTTGATCGTAGGGTCTAACTAACCTTAATGGATATTTTTTTAACTGAATGACACATTACGAAATAAAAACTATTAGAGAGGGGCAAGCCTCGTATTTTTATGGACCTTTCGCATCGCAGTTGCAAAATATCCCTGTAATGTTCTCTAATTTTTCATTTTGTCGAGTTTTCAGGTAATCTTAACTCCCGTTTGCAGTATTGAATTAAATTTATAAAACTCTACCTTACCAGAAGAAGTTAGCAAACCACTATTTGACAATATCTCACTTTAATTGTCATATCAGAAACCGAGGAAAAGTCAGCAATATATTGTTTTATGAATTGACCTATAACGTATACATTGTAAGATTATATCCGGCTATGAAAATATAAATATTGCAACGTTGAAACATACGAATAAACGTTGAAACACACGCTAGTTCCATCTTATCTCCCCTCTCAAACCAAAAGCACTTTCCCCCAGAATGTTGCCATAAGCACCTTCCTTGTTTACGAAATAACAAACGAGTATAGCACTACATCGCCAAAATATGACGTTTCCTCAAATATATTAGCAGCGCGTTGCCAAGCACGGAATATTAACTTGTAGGCCTTTATGAGTAGATTTATTGCGACGCCATCTTGGATTCCAGCGGCAACATGGCGGTTGTAATTAAAAATTGATGAAAGATCGTGTGAACTGATTTATTTTATGTTGTTTAATTAGACTAGGTCGTAACGTTTGATTAGACTAGTTTTGATGCTTTTAACCGATATGGGTTTCTACTTTCTCTTTTAGTGTATTAATAAAAGTTATGAAATTACAACAATCTGTAGGAGAGATCGATTGCTCATCCTTTACAAACATCACGCCCGAATTCTGCCAAGGGTATGACAGTGTTTTACATTAGATTAGTATGGTAGAAGTTATTACTAGTGCTGTTATCTAAATGAATAAAAGTAAATATATACTCGTAGTACACACATTTGGCCAGTTTGTTTTAAGACCCATATAAATAAGAGGCGCGCTTTTTTTGTAATTTGATATGTATTAGCTCTTGACTCTAGTCTAGGTCATAGATGACAGAGACAAAGTCGACGATGGAGCGAGCTTACCCAGAAGAAGCCAGTTCACTGTAATTTTGAAGAGAATAGGGTTGTATGCGTTCGGAAACACAGACGCAAGCAGAGAGTTCCACTCCTTTGCTGTGCGCATTATAAAAGACGATTGGAAACGTTTAGTGCGAATTGGTGGAATAACAACAATTCCTATCACCGGGCTAACACTTACCATTTTCAGATGGAAGAACCCAGTAACACTTGCCCGGGAATCTAACCCCAGACCACATACATACATGTAAAGCAGTAGTGCAAATTTAATTAAAAAAAAACTTTTTCACCGAGTAATACAACCGACTTCGAAATAAAAAACACTACAAAGTATAAAAAGCTTTAATTTAGCAAGTCGGTGTGAAAATACCAAGCAACAACCAAAAACACCGACTTCCTTGGAAGTCGATTTTATTTTCTTGTTAAATAACGTTTTTTATTTTTAACATCCCACACCTAACAAAGCCCCTGGAAAGTCACAGGTAATCAAAATACGCAATTTCGTTTACTTGGACGACATATTTTTTCCAGCTATTTTGATTTAAAAACCGACCGACCTACTGAACCGATTTTGATGAAATTTACCACCAACCGGAAAGTATGGGATATACTTTCCGGTTGGTTCCATAAATTTCACATAAAAATCACTCAAAAAAATTTTTTTTCAAATCGGTTCATAAATGACGGAGTTATGAGGTAACGAATATACAAAAAAAACACAACCGAACTGAGAACCTCCTCCTTTTTTGAAGTAGGTTTAAAATAACATGAAAATCAAAATTCATTTATTCAAATTAGTCTGAGTTTGAATAAATTTTTGAACTTCGTCGTTTACAAAAAGACAGTCCCCCAATACGCAGTGGCAATATTGCTTTTGTTTTGCGACCAAATAAAAAACATTCCTACCAAAACTTCAAAACTACACAATAGCTACCAGTGCAGAGAAATAACGCGATCCGTAACACCCAAAAAAAAACCATTCTACAAACAAATTCTAAACCCTAACAAAACCGAAGTACTTTGAGGCTCAAAGTAAAAACCCATTGAGTTTTGCACACAACACCCTCAATTTTGCTCCGGTTTTAACCAGATCGCTCCAAACCACTCCACGTTGTGAAGAGTTGACTAGAGGCTGACGACGCAAGAGGCTCGTTTTATCGGCCCCTAGGGACGTTAAGAGACCCTTAGGTCGCGTTAAGCCAGCCATTAGGGATCGCGGGCTTGCCACTCAATGTTTTGAATACGCTTGACACATTTTTTGGCGTAAGGTGAGCTGAAGTACCTACCTAATTTCTCCAAACCCGAAAATATTTTTCGCGACCATCTTACATTTGGAACGTCAGCTTGGCTGGGTTAACCCAAAATTCAGGCAAGTTTACTTTGAGCTTTGGTTGTTATGAAAATAACACACTGTGGTGGCTACTTTTTATAGATTCAGTACTATTTGATTATACTAATATAATAAAGTTGAATATTTGGTTTGTTTGAACGCGCTAATCTTTGGAACTGCCAGTCGGATTTAAAAATTATTTTTGTATATGATAGCCACATTTATGAGGAAGGCTATACGGCTATACGGAAACGCGATATTCGCGTAAGAAGTCGCGTGCAAAAGGTAATTTGATAATAATTCGAATCAAAAACGAAGTACTGTCAGAAAAACGACATAATATTTTATTCTGGCAATGACTGGTAATTTTTATTACCAATATGTTGAATCTATGTACCTAAGTTAGTGAATGTTTTTGATATAATTAATTATTCATATGAGCATGTTATGAGCCACAATTTTTCTATAGATATCTAGTAAATGACTTAAATTTAATTTAATTAAAATTTAATTAAACTAATACTCATTTCTTATCAATAAAAAAAGAAGTGGGTAGTAGAAGTTCCTACTAAACCTACTCATATGACTTTTTTTTAATGTATGTTTTTTTTTTTTATGAAACGAAGTCTGTCAATTTAAAAAAAAAACAATAATACCTGCTATCATCACTACATATTATAAAACAAAGTCCTCCACCGCGTCTGTCTGTCGCGATAATCTCAAAAACGACTGCACCGATTTTCATGCGGTTTTCACCAATGGATGGGGTTATTCATGCGGGAGGTTTAGGAGTATATTTCGTCTAGAAATTCCTACGGGAACGGGAAAAATGTCGCGGGCGAAAGCTGGTTGACTATAAAGATAGCCAAATAAATTTGTACGATGATACATGCGTAATGCTAAACCACAACAAACTGTTTAAAAAAAAACACAGCTTACAAAACTCATTCTTTTCTCCATCTAACATTAAAAACCACCCCCATTTTTCTGCTTCATTACGCCACAAGATGTAGTTAATATTAAAGCTCTCGCAACCTATTAACAGCGAAATAGGCTTGCTCCCAACTGTACTTAAGTACGAGCTATTTACTGCAGTACTTGTACGAGTACTTACTCTAGTTTTTTAGCGTAAACGTTGTTACTTTAGTTAAAGATATTTTTTGCCAACATGAATTAGAATTTGAACGTGGTTTTAAGATGTTCTTTTCCTTTGACACTTTTTTCAACATCCAGGCCGCCATTCTTAGCCCATAACTTGAAAATCACTGAACTAATTTTGATGAAATTTACACAATATCACAATTCGATGTAGATAAGAATGAATGATCACAATCCAACGAATAAATTCTGAGAAATACGTGGACAAACGTACATACATCTACATATTTTTGGAAAATTGTTTTTGATTCGGTCTTAAAATGGTTGGTAAAGGGATATTGCAATGCAACTTGTGTAGCTCTGCCTCTCTTCCACACCGAATTCATGATGGGTTTGGGACGACATAGTTACTTTTAATTGTCGTCATCACCATTTCTGATAATAGACGTCCACAGCTGGACATACGTCCAAAGGCTTTAGCGCGAGTTTTTTAACGTCCTCGTATGCGTTAGCGTAAACGTTAATTTATATTGAAACTGAAAAAACGCCGTCTGGTGGAATCACGAAAATCCTTTTTTTATACAATTTAACATAAGCAAACGTTTTTGTTAACACGATTGAGTACTAGTTAAAAAACTCGCACTTAGCCCTGTGATCAGCGTGCAGCGGTTCACCAGTCTAAACCCATCCGTTCTATTTTTTATCAGACCGACATCCAGATGCGGAGGGATTCTGTTTCAATCAGAATATTAAGCGATGTAGTAATTAACTAATACTTCCAAATGACTGTTCATATTCCATTGGAACACTTCATAAAACCCAACTTAAAAAGGTAGATTTGGTTTTTAAAAACCGGACAAGTGCGAGTTAGACTCGCGCACCGAGGGTTCCGATCGAGTCTTGATTTTTTTCTAGTACCTATACATTACCTACGGACACATCAATGTACGTCACGGTAATTTCTTCAACCAGAAATATAAGTTTGTATTCGCAATATTTTTTTGTATATTATAAAAGAACAAATTCCTTATTTTCGGACTATACTGTAAGATCTATCTTCTTGGTAAATTTCAGGCCTGTGGGTCAACGGAAAGTACCCTATAGGTTTTGATTCCCTTTCGAGCGTCAAATATCTTTAGATTGCGTTGACTTAGAAGTTTGGTTTTTTCACTGATCCAAGAGGTAGCGTTTCTGAATACTTGGAGTTAATTTTAGCTTGATTTGACAGCCTTTACGCGTTCCTGAGAAAAAAGGTCTTGACAGACAGACAGACGGACAACAAAGTGATCCTATAAGGGTTCCGTTTTTGCCGACTGAGGTACAAAACCCTAAAGAGCCTCAAATACCACTTAAAACACCCCCTCTAGCAAAGTACTGCCTATCCACAGGCAGACACTATCATCCAAGACTATAAATAGAGGGGTAAAACGACCAAGTTATTTTTACACCGCCGAGCCACCGCAAATTAGATAGGGTTTAAATTGGAGTGAAATTTTAATCGACTCGGCGTTAAAAACACAAGAATAAGGGTGCGTTTCCACTAGGTATGAGCGAGGAGGCATCCTCGCACATCTTTCTCTTGTCCTCTTTGCTTGCTAAGTAAGTATACTCGATACTATATAATAATAGCTAATCATTCTCTAAAACTTTACAAATGCTAATAAAGACATTTATTAACAAGACATAGAATCATATAATGATCATGGGGTGATTTGGGGTGGTTTGGGATCTACCTCCTAGCGGTCCACCCCGGGCAACGGCACCACAGGCTTGCCTGTGGTACGGCTGAACGATCTCACTTAAGCGGTGGTAGGCTCCGCAAGGAGCCGCCTGGCTCGCGACCACCATCCCACCGGATTCCGGCGCCAAGCAGCTTGCTGTGTTCCGTCGGTGTGTGGGAGTGCCAGTGCCTTTGGGGGGAGAAGGAAGTTGTCAGTTGCGCTGCTCAGAACCGGTCTTGGTCTCTTGGCAACACTTGCCGGGTAACTCATTTTGGAGGGTAGCGGGATCCGAAGCACGGTGCCAGCCGTTGGCCGACCGCAGTCAGTAGGGGGCCCAAGTAGCACGCCAGCCACGTGCCAAAGGCTGCCCCGCCAACTCGCGAAAAATCCCGGTATGTTCCACCGTGCCAGCCGGCGACTGGATGGGAGGACCCGGTGGCCATATCCGGGGGGGTTCGGGCGTCCCCGCAGTCTCCATATGAGTTCCCCATAGGTTTGATTAGCTCTAGTGTTCCACTTGGTTCACTGAGCAGCGCCTCGACAATTCGACTTTTTCCCCCCAACTACTCGATAACATGCCAAAAGTTAAACAGAAGAAAAAGGGTAAACAACGGCTGCACTTCCTCCCACTTAAAGTGCACCTCACTAATATCAGGGGGTTGCACTCCAATCTCGATCCGGTCCATCATCACCTTGAGGCCGAGAAGCCGCACCTGTTTTTTCTGACGGAGACGAAGATAGCAACCCCGTTGGACGTGGCGTACCTCAACTACCCGGGTTACTCTCTTGAACACAAGTTCAAGAAGCAGGCTGGGGTCTGTGTGTACGTCCGCGATGATATTTGTTGTCGTCGTCTCCGTTGCTTTGAGAAATCGGGTTTTTCTGCCATATGGCTACTTGTGGACACTGGCGTGGAGAAATTTCTCTACATCGGCGTTTATCGATCGCACAGTGGTGACCAGGAGACAACAGCACTATTCAATTTCCTCGTGGAGTCGACTGACGTAGCCCAACAACGGTACCCAACAGCGAAGCTCATTTTTCTGGGGGACTTCAACGCCCACCATAAAGAATGGTTGTTCCCGTACCAGAGAACTGACCATGCTGGGTTAGAAGCGCGCAAGTTTGCTTTAACGCTAGATCTAACCCAGCTGGTGAATGTGGCAACTCGGGTACCGGATGTTGACGGCCATACACCCAATTGCTTGGACCTTCTGCTGACAACTGATCCGAACAGTCACTCAGTATCGGTCTCAGCCCCGCTGGGAACATCTGACCACTGCCTGGTGAAATCCGTGTCGACCTGCTCTCCTCCAGATGAGAGCCCTAGAGGCACGAGACGAGTATGGCGATACGAGTCAGCAGATTGGGATGAGATGCGGCACTTTTTTGCGTCTTATCCATGGCGGCATGTGTGCTTTTCCTCGGGTGACCCGTCTTGTTGTGCCGACATGATTGCGGACGTGATTCGGCAGGGGATGGAATATTTCATTCCATTCTCCGACATCCCGCTCGGTCACAAAACCCGGCCTTGGTATAATGCAGAGTGCGCCCACGCTGAGGCCCGAAAAGAGTCTGCCTACCAAGCTTGGGTCAAGGCCCGCGACCAAAAAGTTAGAGCACGCAGGGTTCGCGCGAGGAAGAGAACTTTTAATTCTGCCGCTAAGTTCTGCAAGCAAGTTCTACGTGGGGCACGTTTTGACCATGTCGGACGTATCGGGGCCAAACTAGCATCTCACCCTCCGGGTAGTAAACTGTTCTGGTCCCTTTCGAAAGCGGTTGAAATGAACTTTTGTCGGCCCACTTTACCACCAATGCTGAAACCTGATGGGTCACTGGCCCACTCTGCAAGTGAGAAAGCAAATTTATTTGCATCTTCCTTTGCTAGCAATTCACGTCTGGACGCTGGCTCCAAGCAACCACTAACTGTACCTCGTTACTGTGACTCTTCGATGTCGGAGATTGCAGTTCACATGAAAGAGGTACGAAGAGTATTGTGCAGTCTAGACGTGAACAAGGCCAGCGGGCCTGACGGCATTTCAGCGAGAGTGTTGAGGCAATGTGCGCCTGAACTGTCTCCTGTGTTGACACGCTTGTTCCGCATCTCTCTTGAAAAAAGAACGGTGCCAAAATCCTGGAAGCTTGCGAATGTACAGCCTGTGCCAAAAAAGGGCGACCGTGCAGACCCTGCTCATTATCGACCGATCGCCATTACCTCCATTCTGTGCAAGGTTATGGAAAGGGTACTGAACAGTAAGTTGCTGACCTACCTTGAAGGCAATGATCTCCTCAGTGACCGTCAATATGGCTTTCGCCGGGGACGGTCAACTGGCGATCTTCTTGTGTATGTCACGCACTGCTGGGGCGAAGCCATCGAGAAACACGGCGAAGCACTTGCTGTATCGCTCGATATCTCGAAGGCCTTTGATAGGGTGTGGCACGCAAGTCTACTCAGCAAGCTTCCTGCTTATGGCATCCCAGCTGATTTTTGTAGCTGGATATCAGACTTCCTTAGTGAACGGTCGATCCGAGTAGTCGTTGACGGCTGCTTCTCTGACCTCATGGCTATTAATGCCGGAGTTCCTCAGGGGTCTGTTCTCTCTGCAACTCTTTTCCTGCTGCACATCAATGACCTGCTTCAGCCTGGTATTGTTGGGTATGCAGATGACAGTTCGGTTTCAGAGAGATACTTGTCTAGCGCAAAAACCAGCGGGGAAGAAGTTCGTTCCTTGAGAGAGGCCATGGTAGAGCGGACAATTTTGACCTTAAGTCTTGTCTCCCAGTGGGGTGATGACAATCTGGTCTCTTTTAACGCCACCAAAACACAAGCATGTCTTTTTACCGCGAAAAGGAGTCGTTTCGACCTAACTCCGACTTTTCGGGGTACATCTGTTCCTGTAACCGATCGGCTCGAGCTCCTAGGCATGGAGTTGACAACCAGTCTCAACTTTGGTGCCACCATTGAGCACAAAGCCCAAACTGCGGCCAAAAAGCTGGGCATCCTAAATAGAGTGAAGCGATACTTCACGCCTGGACAGCTTTTAACCCTCTACAAAGCACAAGTCCGATCCTGCATGGAGTATTGCAGCCACCTTTGGGATGGCTCAGCTAAATACCAACTTGCCGCGCTTGACTCGGTGGAACACAGAGCTAAAAGGCTCATTGGCGACGTAAGACTGGTGGATGCCAAGCTTCACAGCTTGGCTCATCGCCGCAAGGTTGCCTGCTTGTCGGTCTTCTACAGATTGTACTTCGGGGAGAGTGTCCAGGAACTCCACGATCTCATCCCACCGGCCCCCTTCTACCATCGGACATCTAGACGCACTGCAAGTTACCATCCCTACCTTGTTGCTATTCCACCAATTCGCACTAAACGTTTCCAAACGTCTTTTATAATGCGCACAGCAAAGGAGTGGAACTCTCTGCCTGCGTCTGTGTTTCCGAACGCATACAACCCTAATCTCTTCAAAATTAGAGTGAACAGGCTTCTTCTGGGTAGGCTCGCTCCATCGTCGACTTTGTCTCTGTCATCTATGACCTAGACTAGAGTCAAGAGCAAACCCATATTAAATAAAAAAAAAAAAAAAAAAAAAAAAATGGAAAAATCTTTTGATTTATCTCCTATTGAGGATGCCTTATCAACAGAGATCGGAATAGGTAGACAATATGTAGATACCTAGACTATAATTTACCTTATGTTCGTGGTAGTATGTAACATAGTGTTGATAATACCTCCTCTATAATCCCGGAATCATAAACATGACGATTGTATCCCGGGATTTAAAAAAAATGTAAATTACTTATTGCGCTTTGAATACATTTTAACAAAATTATTATATTGAAGAATCTTATTATAAGTAAAACTGTTAAATTAAATAGTTTTGTTTTCGCACAACTCTTTCTTCTTTTGATTCTTAAAATCAATAATTTGTAACTATACTCAAAGTCCAGTTCATGTTTTAATAATCCCGGGTTTTAATTGTCATGATTCCAATAATGATTCCGGAACTTCCACGAACATTATGTAAATATAGTTTACCTATTCCGATCTCTGGTAATCATACTCCTTAAGCAACTCGTGTATCTAGAGCAACCAGTTCACTGTAAGTATATTTAAGATTTTATAAGTCGATGTGGACGTTTCTGAACACTTTTTTTAATTTAAAAAATATAAATTTTATCACTCCAAAAAAAATATTGACGTAAGACTGATAAAATCAGTGAAAATTCGTGCTATTCCCGGGGGTTAGACCGTATCTTATCATCTTTCAATGCCTTTTGAATCCCGTGACCAGTAAGTAAAATGTATATACCTATACAAAACATTGTAAAAACTTATATTCGACAAGAGTAACTATAGAGTTTCTTGTTCGTTATTCTCCATAAGAATCTACTTTTCGCGAATGGACAACTAGAGTCAAAAGTGCCTTTTAAAGGTCTAGTTGAAATTAATGAATTGACTTTGACATTGACTTTGACAAATAACACCGAGCGGGACCAGCTTATACCGGAAATGAGTAATTTGATATGTTGCCGTGTGTACTCGTGATATCTAACTTCATTTAATACATCAAAATTCTGGGAATTCCGGGACATGCCCACATTAACATTATCATTTCGGTTTAGTGACCCAAAATAGCTCTATCTACGCCGATCCCTACTGATAATACATATAAGAGGACTTTTGTTTTACTAACAGTTCTTAAACGACGTAGTTGCCAATTAATATTCTTCGTTAATAATAACCTATCCAAAAACTCTTTCCAATTATTCTAAGTGTTACAGATAAGCAGCTAAACCGAAACGATTATTCAATTAAGTAACTTTGTTTATTCGGCGAAGTTATTCATGTACCTTTTGAAACTTTTCAGCCTTAGTTTGTGGACCGGGTCTTTTGAGGATACTTACCCACTAAACTTTCGAGAATTCCAGTCATAGCTTCTCTAAGCGAATATTTAAGTAGAAAAGATATAAATTGATCGTCTATTAATTGTGAGAAATGCTTTTAATAGTAAAATCGGTATTTATTTTTTCTTTTCAGCGACCCATTATTGTATATAACGTTTCGACCTAACTCCTACTTTTCGGGGTGCATCTGTCCCTGTAACCGATCGACTCGAGCTCCTAGGCATGGAGTTAACACCCAGTCTCAACTTCAGCGCCACCATTGACAACAAAGTCCAAACTGTGGCCAAAATCCTAAATAGAGTGAAGCGATAGTTCACGCCTAAACAGCGTTAAACCCTTTACAAAGCACAAGTCCGATCCTGCATGGAGTATTGCAGCCACCTTTGGGATGGCTCAGCTAAATACCAACTTGCCGCGCTTGACTCGATGGAACGCAGAACCAAGAGGCTCATTGACGACGTAAAACTGGTGGATGCCAAACTTCACAGATTGGCTCATCGCCGCAAGGTTACGTGCTTGTCGGTCTTCTACGGATTGAACTTCGGGGAGAGTGTCCAGGAACTCCACGACTTTATCCCACCGGCCCCCTTCTACCATCGGACATCTAGACGCACCCATCTCAATTAAAAACAAACAAAAGAAAAAGGAAGAAAGAAAAAGTATTTAGTGTCACCGAACTGATATGCATACAAAATAATAAACCTAATCTTAAATTCCTTAACGACAGTAGGTATTAGTAGTAGTATTATGTTAGCAAAATACAAATATTGAAATTAATATAGTAACAAAATAAAGGGAAAGGATAATGTACAAGAAACTAGGTGGATGCACGTCGTGTCTGCTTGCGTGTGCTGTGTCTCTCATATATACTTTTAAAGTAAAAACTTCTTTAGGCGCGTTGAGCACTTATTGGAGCAAAAATCATGGAACGCTCGTCATCGTCACCGAACGCTTTAGCTTTCGCTTAGTTTTCACTTCTATCAGCAGTCCCAAAAGACTGCCCCGCATGTTTTATTTGTTATTTTTAGCAGCATATACAATGGCTTTCGAAAATTGTAAGAATACAAATAGAATACCTTTTCTTTATGAATAACCTATTACCTATACTTCTAGGCAAGCTGGCCCCGTCATCGACCACATCATCACTCACTACCAGAAGAGATAGTGATCAAACACGCCATCAAGTAGAAAGTCCATAATTTAAAAAAAAAATAATGATAATATACGTACGTTTTTGGGAGCGAGTATATTTGCATTAAAACGAGTGCACAATTAAACATCAACACCATCCTATTGCCCTTGCTTAATGTTATTAAAAAAAAGCAAACACCGGTTTTCGACGAACAAAGAAAAGTTTAAACTTAAACCAGTATAAATAAAACATAGCTTCATCCAATTTTAATAGATTGTTCGCGGTCAATTTCTTCCACTTATTTCCTTTGGTAATTCTCTCTTTAATTCCCGCTCGTTCTGTTTCCTTTCCATTAATTAGTCAGCTGACTCGAGAGCGTCCGCCATCTTGCTATAAGTGAACACTATTAATATTGGAACGTGTTAATCCGATTTTGTTTTTCTCAGTTCGAGAAAATACGTTCTTTTTTTTTTAAATTACGCTTTTATTATTAATTCATTTATTTCAGACATAGTCCATACATTGTATAAAAATTAAAATCCTATCAAAAAAATTACATGTAAATAATAAAATAACACATTAGAATTACATACCCTATGTCACAGTTAAATTAAAAAGGGATATCAATTAAAATATTACACATTAAAACAATCAATAACAAAATTATACATACTCAATCACACTTATATTATAAAGGCGAAAGTTTGTGAGTGTGTGTGTATGTTTGTTTCTTCTTCATGCGCAAACGGCTGGACCGATTTAGATGAAATTTGGTATAGAGATTGTTTGAGTCCCGAAAAAGGACAAAGGATAGTTTTTTATCCCGGGAGTATGTTCCCTTGGGATAATTTTCGACATTCACGCGGGCGGTCCCACGGACGACAACTAGTACAATCATAAACGCATGTCAAATAGTACGAGGAGAGGCGCTAACATGAAGCACTAAGCCCTACCATTCTCACAGTTTCGTAGATGGATTCGCCAGATATCAACTGAACTTCAAAAGAACAAATATGGTCACGGGCTTCATACTGCAGACAGTCAAAAATGGTAATGCCAAGTCTACACCCGCCACTAACTAAACATCTAGGTACAAAGCCTAAGTAGAAATAACGTCAGAGTAATAATAGGGACAATTACGGGCCAAACCATAACACATGTATTTAACATTTACGCCATGGACAGCCCACTGCAGGGACTACTTTGATATCGAAGAATCAGCCGCCCACGTCATCCTGGAATACGAGGCCTCGGCTACCCAACGTGAACAAATCCTCGAAGCTCCCAGGAAACTTCTGTGCTTTTGGGCGGAGCTAGACTGGCTAACTTAGCCAGAACACTTACGCACAACGGATCGAATGGGAGTCTACGTGCGGAAAATGGAGTCCCTACTAGGGGGCAAGCCATCAACTGGACCTAAATCTAGACTCAGGCTGTTATTGAGAAATTCTAGATGGTAAAAACACTGACCAGGAAGTCGAACCTAGGACCGTTGGCTGTGCAGTAGCGCTGGCGACTGGACGTTTATAGATTATTACATTTTAATCAATCTATAATATAATTAATCATGTTAAATTTTGTTCGATTTCTTTATTTGATGTATCAAACTTTTATGTCCGCTAAAGATGCACTTAAACTATTTGTTGTTGGTGAACAATAATAAACAGAATAGTTTCAATATTAAACCAGACACGTACTCCAAACAAACCGGGAGCGCCAATTATCTTTAAAAAATCTTTCTTCACAAGAACTTAAATGCAAACAGTCAGCAGAACTAAGACCTCAGCAAGCAAAATTAACCTGACCCAGTCTAAAATAAACCTACAATTGACCTAAAATTCACAGTTCAAGAAAATGTCGAGTCAGCCACTTACAGTCGCTAATAGCGTTCATTTAAATACCTAGTCTTCAAAGGATGAAAAGCAGACAGGGCTTAAAAGGAGGAAATGAATGCTCAGCTTTTACTATAGAATAGTGTCTGTGTTTCGTCGTACGGCGAACGAGTAATAGTGATCTTATGCATTGAGTTTGTGATGCTGTGAAATGATGTTTTGAATTTTTTGACGTTATAATATACATATATTTCGTCGTCACCTACGTTTAAATTGTTCAAATAATGGACATGGATCGTTAAAATCTGACACTAACTAAAAATAACATCTTTAATCTTTCGGAGACAGGTGCGACGCGTTAACAGAATTTCATATAAATCAATGTACAACGTGTAACAGAATAAATGCAATACCTCTTAAGGAGTCATTGTACTATTATTATGAACAACTTTTACTATGGCAGTAACACTGAAGTCGCGAAAAAAAAATCTGCTGCCCCATACTTTTCTATGCGCATAACTCTATTAACTGTACCTACTGTACCTACAGCTCTTTTTTTCGCAATTTCGGGGTTGGTCCCGTAGTAAAAGTTGTTCATAATGATGAGTACAATGACCCCTTAAGAGGTGTTGCGTTTATTCTGTTACACGTTTTATATGAAATTCTTCCGTTACTGACTGAGTGACTGACAGACAACGCAAAGCCAAAACTACTGGTAGTTGACAGCTTTCTACTAAATTTGGCATGTAGTTTTCTTGGGGAGTGAGCACTAAGAGAGAATTTCCCAAAATTCCTACGGGAACGGGAAAAAAACGGATTATGCGAGTACAAAGTCGCGGGAAAGGCTAGTCTACTATAATAATAAAAAATAACGTTCAATGTGAACGAAATCATCCCATAACGAAAACATCCCCATTAAAATTAACACTTAGATTTTCGTACCATTAAAAAATTGCTACTTCGCTATAGCACTTTCTCAGACCAACTTCAAACCAAGTAAAAAAAACGAAACAGTTCCCTGTTTAAACATAAACAAAACATTATAAAGTGTAGACTCTAGGGCTACGCTGAAAACAGTCTTCTGTATCAAAATAGTAGGAGTATAAAATATAGTTTTGAAAGTAGCCTGAAATTAAAGCAAGCACAGGAAGAAGAGTAGCGCAATTTTCTACAACGGATCCTGGGCGGCGACCACAAAAAGTAAAGAGTAAACGCATTTAGGGATCTTTGGATGTGGCACATAGCGATAACTACTACTAACATCAACCTTTCTAGACTTTCCTGCACCATGTTGGAATCGGCTTTTGATGTTTAGTGAGCATATTTTTTTATCGCACTCAAGGCATTTAATCAAACAATCATTCTTTTCGCAAGTGTTTTAATAATAATAATCATTTTATTTTACAAAATTCCATAATTTGTTAGTAAATATTAACCTTAATAACTATTGTTAGGCGCCAGACTTAATGTCGGGTACAAGTTACTACTAGTGCCATCTAGTATCGAGTAGCAGAACTAGTAGAGTCAAGTACCTTCTAGACATTTCTTTGCCAGAACATTCTACACTTCTCGATATCTGGTCAGTCGGCTGCGGTAGTTACGAGTACTTTCCAGATGTTTCGAGAATAAAAGTTTCTAGAATTAAGTGACCTATATAAAGAGCGCATAGTCCGCGACCGAGTCAGTATTGGATTTGCGATACAAGCGAATACTTTGGAAGCGATCTTCAAGTGCGATTGAAGTGATCAGTGGTGAAGTTGTGTTTTACAATTAGTGAGTTTAAAGTTGTAATTAGTGTTTTTAAATTAAAGTGTCATTTTGGTTATTTAATCGGCTGTTTTTATCGTCACAAACCCCAAGCTCGTAGCACTATGTTAGTATACATGCAGGTTGGACAGATAACGGACGAGCGGGCAATCAAATTTGCCCGTAATGACATTCAGGAGACTGTTCGAGCTACTCCAGACCCTCTGCAGCAGCGACGCGGCAAGCTTTTGTCTGATCGCTGCGAAGCCATCAGTGTGCGCATCAGCAGACATTCCCGACGCACTGCAGAAGCGTGGCAGCCCCAGCAGCATCTTTAATGCATTGTTGTATTGAACTCGAAGAGCATTGATGGCTTTCTGCGTACAACTTGTCTTGTAGATGCTGCACGTGTAAAATAAAAATTAAAAATGTTTTGGGATCGGCTTCCAGCCCGATCTGGAGTTGAATAAATGACGGTGACTATTTATCTGACCTCTACAATATATTACTTGGTAATACGGTACCCCTTGGTATAACTGGTGCTAACACTTTCAGGTTTTTTATTTTATTTAATATGGGTTTGCTCTTGACTCTAGTCTAGGTCATAGGTAACAGAAACAAAGTCGACAATGGAGCGAGCCTACCCAGAAGAAGCCTGTTCACTCAAATTTTGAAGAGATTAGGGTTGTATGCGTTCGGAAACACAGACGCAGGCAGAGAGTACCACTCTTTTGGTGTGCGCATTATAAAAGACGTTTGGAAACGTTTAGTGCGAATTGGTGGAATAGCAACAAGGTAGGGATGGTAACTTGCAGTGCGTCTACATGTCCGATGGTAGAAAGGGGCCGGTGGGATGAGGTCGTGGAGTTTCTGAGGAAACGACTGCTAAAGATCGCCATGATAAATGATATTATTTATTTTGTAAGTAGGTTAAACATAACACTTTTACACGTCAATCTTTTTGGGTAATTTTAAACTAGATGAGGCTGGTGTTTCCTAGCTGACTATCCTGAGAAGAAACACCGAAACAAACTCAGAGGTTAAAGTCTCTTTTAAAGTCCATACAATCGTACTGTTAAAATCATATGAGAACCATGTAGGTAATGTCTGAAGTAGTCTTTTGAGGAAAGTACCACACAGATTTGAGTGGACCTGTCCAGACAGTGCAAGCATTTGTCAGTTATCGTGTAGCTCAAACTGTAAACTTTAAGGAGTTCAACGATTTGACGAACAATACCAAAGTAAGAACATTCGCGTAAAGAACCATGACACCCGGTTTTTTTAAAGGATGGGAAATCATCAAATGACTTCTTCCGCTCTGGGTGGAGCGGAAGGGCGTGTCAGACTCTTACTGACTAAAACCCATCCGCGTTCCTTCTAAAGCCCTTTGCGTTCCAGGGCCGCGGTGACTCTTTCGAACAAATTCCGCAACCCCGGCAGGCTCTGGCCCTAGCGGGCCCCATCTTCTGTGCTGACATCTCTTTGAAATGACACCCGGTACCATCGTCTTCATGAACCTTTCGAAACAGAATGGAGTCTTCATATGAATTGGATGGTCAAGTATCCACGGCTGGTTCAAAGTTGAATTCAATCAAACCATGTTGAGAAGATGAAGCTGTAAAAAACGTTACGTAATGAGTTGATTCTGTTGTCATAGCCGGGACCCAGGCCTACTTCCCTAGAGGGTAGGGGCCGTGCGTGGTCCTTCCCGCGGGCTCAGCGCGTATTAGCAAATGCCACATGTCTTTGAATTTTTGGTCCCAAGTCATGTCGGTTTGCGGCGGCAACTTCTCGCGTCCGGCCCTGGTTGAATCCAGGGTCCGGTGCGAGGAAGCCTGGAAAGCGGTCACCTCCTTCTGCGAAGCAGTAATGCTAGCGAAGGAGAAGGCGGGCCGCGCGAGGGAAAGGCAAGGCCTTCGCCCTAACCGCCGCTACAGGAGAAGACGCCCCGGGCGTCGGGAGTCGCAGGGCGATCCCCGGCCACAGTAGGCGCGAGCCTGCGGACGGCGAGCGTTGGGTGGCTCGCTATCCGATCACCACCAGGCCCGGGTCGATGGCGCGTTGTGTTTCACGCGCACCTCAAAGAGATGTCAGCATAGAAGACGGGGCCCGGTAGGGCTAGAGCCTGCCAGGGTTGCGGAATTTGTTCGAAAGAGTCACCGCGGCCCTGGAACGTAAAGGGCATTAGAAGGAACACGGATGGGTTTTAGTCAGTAAGAGTCTGACACGCCCTTCCGTTCCACCCAAAGCAGAAGAAGTCATTTGATGATTGAAAAAGTCATGCCGGTTTCTTCACATTGTTTTCACAAAATAAAGCACCTTAATGCGTAAGGAATGGGGCTTTTGCCCAAGAGTGGGACCGATCAGGGTGATAAAAAAAAACTGCTTGGTTTCAAATCCACGACCTACAAGTTGTAAGCCAAATCTTTTAATACCGCATCCATAATAATTCGAGTGTAGCACCTCAAAGTGGCCATTACTGAGATCTCGCAGGGAAATTGCTTTCTTGCGCGCTCTTCATTTCTTGTGTAAATTTTATTTTTTAACCGTTCGTATCCTCTGGTCCGTTTACGTTGCTGTTTACTCTTTTAAAAGCCTTCACTTACTAATAATGCTTTGAACATGTAAAGGGAAGTTAGTTTTCGTAGCGATTAAAGTGACGGATTTTTGTTTATTTACGGTTATGTTTTATGGAAATAATAACAACCGCACGGGTCGATCTTCAAGGTTAAGCAACGCTTGTCAAGATTGGTCTGTGGATGGGTGACCATCTTTACATACCGAGACTCCTCCGTGCCTCGGAAAGCACGTTAAGCCGTTGGTCCCGGCTGTCATTTGTAGATCTTTGGCAGTCGTTACGGATTGTCAGAAGCCAGATAATCTGACACCGGTCTTGCTAAGGAGTACCGTGTTACCCAGTTAATGGGTTGTGAAGGTCTGGTAGGCAGCCGCTCCACGTAAAATACTGGTATTTCAGCTGAATCCGGTTTGACTGGAAGCCGACCCCAATATAGTTGGAAAAAGGCTAGGCATCCTGTATGCCTAGCCTTTTTCCAACTTTACGGTTTCCAAATTTTATGGTTTAGGACGTTAAGATGCTTCTATAAATTTGTGAGGGTATATTTGTTGTTCTTCATTTTAAGGTAGAGGAGAACGACGTTATCATGAAGTATGATACAGAAATAATATATAAGCAAAATATTCCCTATGTTTCCTCCTGTTGTGCCTTTTGTTGCCGTGCGTTACGTGCTGAGGTGAGGAAGATTTGTGGTTAGCCGAATGATTTGTTTTGTTTTTTTAAGTGGTAAACTATTTAAGTATTTATGAACACATTACACGTACACATGCATATTCATTCTTACAATATCATCCAAACTTTTGGTTGTTTTGTAGTACTTAAATTTGCTCCATGTGCAATTATGTCTGTTTACTATTTTATTTCGACTATATTTATATATTATAATTTTATATTGATTCAAATGAACCGCCACTCGTCCTTTGAAACGTTCATTAGAAAACCAGCGTCAGACAGTATCAGTCTGTCTGACATATCGCTGAAATGGACCTGTTTAATGCAGCCGTGAGACGCACACTTAGTTTTTTGGCATAACTACCTTTTTCTTGTTATTTTTACCGTGAGTGTTTCAGGTACCTGTGCTAAATAAATTTTATTCTTTCTTTCTTTCCCTAATGCCCGGTTTCTGAGGTTTTTTCTGTCGTTTATCAGTCCATTAATGCTATATATATTATGCTTAACAAAAGCCAATTTATTTCCTACAATTTAGTAGGTAGGTATAATGATTCGAAAATGGAGTCTTAACACGACTGTAACAATTCACTAGCAAATTTTTGCAAAACGTGCCGTCGATCTTAAAATATCTTTGTTCCGATTTTAAACGCATAATTCTCTACAAGCAAGTTGAAAGAAATCTATGAAGAAAAGTTCCATGCAATGATGAACATGTCCTGTTTAAAAAAAAACGGTTGTCTATAAAGTCGGTTTACTGACGATAGTTGAACGTGACAACGTCATAAGAAAATACTGATGGAATGGCTTCATTGTTCAAAAGAAAATTTTAAAGAATCATTACCTTTATCGCCGCAATTATACTGGCCTGTTGGTCGAGTGGTTAGTGACCCTGACTGCTAAACCAGAGGTCGTGGGTTCGATTCCCACCCAGGACAAATCTTTGTGTGATGAGCATGATCATTTGTCCTGTGTCTGGGTGTAATTTGTCTATAATATGTATTTATTTAGAAATATATAAGTATGTTTATCAGTTGTCTGGTTGCCATAGCACAGGTTCTGCCTAGTTTAGGATCGGATGACCGTGTGTGAGTTGTCCCAAGATATTATATTATATTTATATTATATTAATTATCGTTGCTATAAACAATTGACACCACATTCACTTTTCACTGCACTTCATACTTGACGAAAACATGTAAATGTATTATTGTATAGCAGCTATCCACGCGGACGCATCGCTCACTCAAGTAGGAGAGAGACAGATGTCGAACGCTGCCGAACGCGGAGGCCGATTGTGCCTCTTTGTCGCTCGTTCCGCGCTCTCGCTTGCACTTCAAGCCTTAAATGGAACGCCTCAGAGTGAGGTAACGCCGCATGACGTCATGTTTTTTCGTGCGTGCAGCCGGCTCCATCGAATTATAAGACGTCGTTACGTCAAAAAGAGTTTATATTTCGTTGCTTAGTTTGGCGAAGCCCTTATGAGCAACCCTGGCATTTGCTTTGATGAAGCGGTTTATTTTCATATTTTTTTTTAGCAATTTATGATGAGCATATTATATTCATAATTTTCTTCCTGCTCTGGTCCTATCCATGTGACTTGGGGCCGGTGCACCTCGTTTTTTTCTTTCATTCTATGCTGACAACTGTCACGCTTTCTCTTACTTCTTTTTCTTTTATATAACTCCAGACACAATTCATCCATGTCATTCAAGATTCATCAGGAGCAGATTCTTTTGATCTTTAACTAAATATTTAGTATTAAACAGTAGGTCTCTGCCTCTGGCTGTTTCTCCGTTTGTTTTATAAAATACTAATTAGCTCCAGTTAACAAATATAAAATGATATTTTTAATATCTTTATCAGCGATAAAGCAAGCAGTAAGATGAAGCGAATAATGATTGTACAATTTTACCAGCAAAATGACGTCACGCGTGTTTTCAACACACTGTTTCGTCTTAATTGTTTGTTTACGTGAAAAAAGCAAAAATTAATGTCTAATATTTTTTGGAAATCTATCTGACGGACTAATTATTTTTTTTCAGTAAAATACTAGTCTGACATAGACTGTGACGTCAAAGACCATGACGCCCATACACCAGCTGTTATATAAAATAGTGTTTCGCGAGAGGAATAGGATTACATGTTTTCGTTTAAAATTACTGTTATATCTCGTTTGTTTATGATCAATGTTGATTCTGTTTTCACTGTTACACTGTGTATCGTATTTTTGTAGTTTTATTTTGAATAACTGGTCAGATAAAATTATTTTTCATGCAGTTAATTTTTAGTACTTCGAAACCATGGAACATAATTTTAATACGTTTTCTCTATTAACAAAAGTGAAAAACGAAGAAAATTTGTGTAAAACTAGTTAGGATCGCTAGTAGAAAAAATGAATTCTTTCGAGTTGTATTTTTTTGTAATACCGGCAGGCAGACAAACGAACGGACGGACAATGGAGGCTTCCTAACAGGGTTCTCCTATACGGTACGGTACCTCTCAGGTACGGAACCCTAAAAAGCAAACGTTAATTAGAATGTGCCAAAAAAGCCTAGCCTTCCATCTAAAACGAGCGTCACATACACTATTCATTCAGTACAAACATCACCCCTTTGACTATCTATAGCCAAAGGTCATAGAATAGTGAGTTGAAAGAAAGCTCATACCTATTTTTAATATAAGTATTTTTCATCATATCCCACATTTTTTTTTAGTAATGGTAAATCATCAAATGACTTCTTCCACTCTGGGTGTAGTGAAAGGGCGTGTCAGACTCTTACTGACTAAAACCCATCCGTGTTCCTTCTAAAGCCCTTTACGTTCCAGGGCCGCAGTGACTCTTTCGAACAAATTCCGCAACCCTGGCAGGCTCTGGCCCTAGCGGGCCCTAGCGGGACCAAAAGAACATTATAGTAATGGTTAAGTAACCTATGTGTACCAATCAGGACATCACTAAAATCTATATTATTTTATTCAAATTACTCACTCACACGCACTCTTTGAAAGTTTACATAAATACAGTACTCCAAAATGCGCACCCGCCACCACTTCCTACTGTTTCAACCGGGACGAAAAAGTAACGCAACAAACTCCCCAACAACACACCTGTCTTTTAAGTTTTAACTAATTCAAAAGGATTTTTTTTATCCATTGCCTATGCAATCTCCCTTCTCATCGTGTCGACAGATCATCAAATTACTGCTTCCTACTGTATACGACCCCGGAGGTGGCAGTTTGTTGCAGCGTTGTTCAAGTCATCTTAAGTGTTCCTATGTGAATGGACAGTTTGGACACTCAGCCGGTCGATTTTGACAACATGTCGAAGTGAAGGCTTTGGTGAAGTGATCACGAAGTGAGCTGTCAATCCATATAATGAAGATGGATAACAGCCGGACGATTCTGTAAACATGTCGAAGTGAAGGCGTGTGAAGTGATCACGAGGTGAGCTGTCAATCCATATAATCAAGATGGAATGACAGCTCACTCCGTGATCAAGTGACATCTTGATTGTATGGATTGGCAGCTCACCTCGTGATCACTTCACCCAAGCGATTCACTTCGACATGTTTATAGAATCGACCGGCAGAACACTCCATCCGTCTATCTAATCTGTGACACAGATCCTATTCCTAACTGTCGGAACTAACGTAGCGTGGAAATGTGGCTGTCAGTTTGTTTCTGCGTTGTTTCGTTAAAACAGTGTGCTATGGAGTATAAGATTTGTTTTGCTGGAGATATTTGGTGTTGGCTTTCGCACAATTTTGTTGGCATGGTTAAAAGTTATAAGCCAATATATTATGGAGTGTTAGTTTCACACTAGAATTCTGTTTGCTGGTAAAGATACACGCATAAATGGGATATCCAATTTTTGCCATATGGGACGAGATTTTGAGATGACTGGTGGAGCTAATTCTGTTGATAAACCCTCAAGATATAGAGAATGGACTGAGCTTCCTCATCCAGAATGACATAAATATTGGCGTATTCTGCCCATATTCACTTTATCCTGTGGAAGGGAGACAAAGCACTTACGGCCGGTTTGAATATGGAACACTTAAGCCTGTTTCACAGTGTCCGAATGTCTAGTGTAGAAAGTAGAAAATTATACATACAATTAAATTTTAAATAAAAGTTTTTCAATAAGGTTATATAAATTTTTATTTCGTTCAGAACCCTTTCGACTCGCACTTTGGCGCTTTTTAGAATTCTGATTGAGCCTCGTCACAGGCTTGCCCTCGAAACCACGAGGTCTTAACCACCCAGCAACGTAGTTTTACTAAGTGGTCAATTACGGAAAGGTATTGCTCAGTCCATTCTCCATGTCTATCGCTCCGATGATTGTGTTAATTGAGTCATCGTGATTATTAATAATTAACCACAATATCAAACGTTATCATACTGTTTCACTGCTAGACTATAATTAACTATATTCAACACGTGCCAGTAACTCTACAATAATGATCCGATTGCGGAAGTGTACATAAGCCTGGTAATTATGTCGTGATGCGTATAGCGGAATGCATTAAGCAATGATAGTGTAAAAACCTCGGAATCCGTGTACTTTGAACGAATTATTATGAAACCGGTTGGATTGCTCTATTAATACGGTATTTTACAAAGTTTACCTAATTTGTCTAAAAATTTTGTTCTTAAAGCCTTTAATGTGTTTAGCCCTAATGAGAACTTTGTATTTGTGTTTTTGGTAAAAATAAATTATTATTTATTATTGTTATTATTCCGTTTATTCATTTACCAAAACTTATATCTTATTATTTATTATTAATCAAATTCGTTGCTCTTTACTTCACAAATAATAATTAAACAATACTGATGTACACATAATATAATCTGAAGTAGTACAAGCTTATTGGACTAGTTTTGTGCAAAAATGTTTTCTAAGTACATTAATCGTTAAAAGCCAAGTTCTTGTACCACGGAATCTTCACGACTATAATCCTCAAAGGGGTCTGCAGACATATGCTGTTGTACGCAATAGTCACAGTTGGCATTCGTTTTAATGTGATGAAAGTGAAGTGTTTGCCAAGTTCTTGTAGCACGGAACATTCACGACTTTGATTCTCAAAGGGCTATGCAGTTTTAATGAGATGAATACAAACTTTTTTCTACAACTTGTCGGTTTTTGGTTAACTTGCGCGCTGGACCCAAAGGGCGGTAAACCAATATTCATTTGCAATAAAAAAAAAGCAAGATGGCGTAATCCTCCTTGATGACGTGTCCAACCCAAAAACCTACCATAGACTGTGTGTGTTATTATTATCACAAAGAAATAAAAATATGCAGAAAAAAATTAAACGCAATAAATATGTTTTGCCAGAAACAAAATTGTCGACTGCAAGAAATTTAAGGTGCGTCGGTGAATGAAACATACTAACTACAAACTTTTGTTACGAAAAAGTATGTTTATTAAAATGTATTTAACTATTGCGTTTAACTTTTTCTCAATATTCTTATTTCTTTGTGTTAATAATAACAAAAAGCACTTTGAACGGGCTTTAAAATGATGTATGTCTCATTCACCGATGCTCCTTATAACTCTTGCATTCAACGATTTTGTATATGACAAAAAACATGATATATGGCGTTTTAGTTTTCTCTATAGGCCGATTTCTTTGTGTCCATAATGAAAAATAAAACACTTTTCACGAGCTTTAAAGTTATGCACATCTTATTCAAGGACGCACCTTGTTCATGATGAAAAATAGCACACATACAACAAGTTTTAAAACGTGAGCAGTTTTATTATCCGATGCTTTTAATCACGACTGCAATCATTATTTACATGTACACTTTTGATGAAATGATCGATAAGTTTTTATCCAACGATAATCATTTTTAGCTGCATAACAAAAAGCTATCAGAAAATATAGGTCTTATTCACCGTCATCACTTTGACCGGTTTCTCCACATCTTCTTCAGTAATTGCAAAAAAAAATAAAATAACAAGACGCAACTAAAATATGGTTATTTTTTTAATATTTTATCTATGAAACATAATTCAGAAGGTTTTAAATTGATTCATTCAGAGTAACTGAATTCCGAGGTCAAACTCCCCGGGCACTCCACTAGTACGTAAACCTAAGTTGCATATGTAAATTATGTCAGGCTAGTAGCAGTTCCGCTCGTGTGTAAGACGGAAAATTTTCCACACTTCGTCCAAAGGTTTCTGCCGTTGAGGCGTGATGAAAATGTGATATTGGTAAGATATTTTGGTTCCCTCTTTGAGGAGTGGCTAGAGAGGCGCCACGGCGTCCTCACCTTCCGCCTGACGCAGGTACTCACCGGACACGGCTGTTTCGGGAGGTACCTGTTTCGGATTAAGCGGGAGGACACGCCCGGGTGTCAGCACTGTGAGGATCGCCCAGAGGACACGGTGGAGCATACGGTGAAGATCTGCCCTGCTTGGGCTGAGCACCGCCGTGTCCTCGTTGAGGCGATCGGCGGCGGTGACCTCTCGCGTCCAGCCCTGGTTGAATCTATGGTCCGGAGCGAGGAGACTTGGGAAGCGGTCACCTCCTTCTGCGAAGCAGTAATGCTAGCGAAGGAGGAGGCGGGCGGCGCGAGGGAAAGGCAAGGCCTTCGCCCCAACCGCCGCAACAGGAGAAGACGAGCATTGGGTAGCTCGCTGTCCGATCCCCACCAGGCCCGGGTCGATGGCGCGTTGTGTTTCACGCGCGCCTTAAAGAGATGTCAGCATATAAGACGGGGCCCGCTAGGGCCAAAGCCTGCCAGGGTTGCGGAATTTGTTCGAAAGAGTCACCGCGGCCCTGGAACGCAAAGGGCTTTAGAAGAAACACGGATGGGTTTTAGTCAGTAAGAGTCTGACACGCCCTTCCGCTCCAACCAGAGCTGAAGAAGTCATTTAATGATTTCCCATCCTAAAAAAAAAAAGGATATTTTGGTTGGTACTGGTAGAATATCTGGCGTATTTGTGCTGTTTACTAAATTAAAAAAAATGTAAACCATCACGGGACGCCTGGCAGATGTGAAATATCGAAATTATTTTGAACAAGTAATATGCATAAAATAACAGAATACGACAGGAATTTAATATGACATAATGAAAAAAATACATATAGACTGTATACATACCATTGTATAGCATGGCGTCGCGTCGCCACGGCATGCGTTGCCACGCTAACAAACGGTTTTACCCGCGGCTATAGATGTTTCACATCAATAATCTCCCGCCTTTATTCAAAAAGTGCAGACAGAATCAACAGATTGCTTCGTTAACACTTGTAAATCTGGTCATACACGCACCTGGCCTTACTGAAGAACGTCACCAATAAGGTATATGTATGTCTCCTTCTAGGGCATCCCGGCTTGTCCGCCGAAAGACGTCCACTGCTGGAAATAGGCTTCCCTAAAGGGGAGGGAGTTTGCCATAATCGACTCGCTTAGCAGGCGATCCCTGTGTAGCTGTTGCAATGCTCAGAGAATGCTGCTGCCTATTCTCTGATGAGTCCGTTAGTCGCCTCTTACGACACCCACGGGAAGTGATGGGATGTTGCTATTCTTTTACGTCCGACACTATGCAGAACACGGTTTCATGTGTGCCTTGCAAATACTTTTTGTTTGTACCCTTTAGTAGCTTTATAACTATTTTGACCTTTAACAAACCCAAACTTTCCCTATACTCCCAGAACACTTGTAATACCCACAATGTAGGTTTTAGTAGGTAAGTGATGGGATGGTGCTATTCTTTTACGTCCGACACCATACAGAACACGTTATCAGGTGTGCCTTGCAAATACTTTTTGTTTGTACCCTTTAGTAGCTATATAACTATTTTGACCTTTAACAAACCCAAACTTTCCCTATACTCCCAGAACAATTGTAATACCCACAATGTAGGTTTTAGTAGGTAAGTGATGGGATGGTGCTATTCTTTGACGTCTGACACCATACAAACACCTTTTCACACGTGCTTTGCAAATACTTTTTATTTGTACCCTTTAGTAGCTTTATAACTATTTTGACCTTTAACAAACCCAAACTTTTCCTTATACGCCTCCCAGAACACCTGTAATACCCACAATGTAGGTTCTAAAAATTTATAAAATCGTTAACACTCCACTGTTTAGCGCATAAACAGGGCCGCGTAAATTACGCATTTTTACGCGAAAGTTTTAATGGAATAACATAGTAGTGGCCCTCGACGGTTACAAACTTTTATTAGGGACTCCTACGCACTTGGACGAACAAAATTGTTTGATTACAAGCTTGGACTTCAAGTTAGAGGTCATTTAAGACAGTTTTTCTTGTTGGGATGAGTAGATGAGTGATGATGAGGGCCCTTTTGGTTAGAATAACTGATAAATGCAACGTACTTGTAAAAGATTACATAATTGACACATTTTTGCAACAGGTTCTGTTGTGTAATAAACTAATAAAGCAGAAATGTATGAGAGAAAATCTGTTCTTTTTAGATTTTCTTTCATACATTTTCTGCTCTTTCTTGTATTGGATTGTCGTATCGTCACTGATTACATTCAATAACCCTTGGGGATCCAGGTACAGTGTCATTCCATTTGCAATAGCAATTTGCAAAATGTAAAGGATTGGCCACGTGACACAGTTTCATACATTTTGTATTTTTTACCCGACTGCGCCAGAAGGACAGTTATGTCATCAGACTGCTTGGTCGGGTTTTTTTACAATCGTTATCGCCGAGAGAAAATCACTTTCCTAGGCCACCGGCCATTGTTTGCGTATAGCGTGGGGCAGGACAATTGTAATTTTCAAAATAAACAGTGTTTTAAAATCTAGATCGCTATTTAATTGCTGTATTAGTTTTGTCTTAGCTACTATTGGCTTTCTATCTGCAGTTTATGAGACCAAAAATCTATCTCAAATAGAATTTTGATTGGTCTATGAACCGCAGTTTCTGCTGCCTACGTAAAATATCAATCTGCCAAGGTTCGTGATTTCCATCATTTGTTTTCCATTTCTAGCAGGTGTTATGAGTCGATATGGCGAAAAGATAAAAGCGAAGGGAGTAGAAGAAAGTTATGTAACCAAAAAACAATATCAAAGGTCATAACAGAGAGTTTACCTTCCCCCAATCCCGTAAGGACCAAACCATAATTCCATAATATTAACTTATTAATAGAACTGGGAATTAAAAAGTCCTATTGCTCAGCATCAAAGCCCCAGCTTCCTTAATATTAATGAGAGTTTCAATGACATAAGCCGTAAAAGAGACGTAAACAAAAAAATTGCAACCAACAGAAATCACTTCGAGTTGTGTCCATGTAAATTGATGGTGGTTTTTATAAGGATACAAAGTTTCACTGGATGTGGCTGGAGTGTTGTATTAAATTTATCGGCTTTCTGTACTAATTCCACTTTTTTTTTCAAATTCGTCTTCCATACATTTCATTCGCCGTCATCAGCACTATTATTTTTTCTCGATATATCGGTGTAATGAACAACGATTCATCATCTATTATTTTGTCAGCCTTGTTCCACTCACTGCTGAGCACAGGTCTCCTCCAGTTTGTGCCATGCTTTCAACCAGGTCTTACCCGTTATACTCTGGATGTTATCCACTATCCAAACATACGGCTACTGATGGCCCAACATCGACTACCGTTGCTCGGCAACCATTCAGTTCTGCAGAGTTCTGCTTCACCGGCAATCAACACGTTTAGCCTCTGCTCACCCCCACTTTAGATAAATACAGCCCCACAGGATGCTTAGCACATCCATTAAAATTGCATCCATTCACTGATCACCCTAATGAACTTTTCAAATTAAAAAAAAAAAGGTCGCGGCTAACATATTATCCGCTGGCACGCACCCCACCTCAGAGTAATTTAATCCAAAGTCCCATTCTGTCACCCTCTGCGGTTCATTTGGGCCTACTTTTTGCGGTGCTTTTAGCCCTTCAGCATAATTAGGGTTGAGTTTCGGACTTTTTGGTACTTATTGTTAACATGGAAGATAATTGTTGGGGTTTTTAAGGAGTTGATTTTTTGCATATATTAGGGGACCGCACTGCACGTTGAGCGAAAATAGGTCACTGAAGTTAAAAACCGGTAAAGGGATCGAACTTGCAAGGTTATAGTTTATGTTTCAATGTTTGATTAGTCTTTAATATTATGGTTTATCTTTTTTATATTATTGCCATGACAGCAGCGATAAATTTTTCTATGATAATAAATTGGCTAATAGGCTATCAAAATAGTTAAAATTTCAGGGGGCGTTTCCGTATTGTATGTCCTAACAGACACAGTATGTATGTATAGCACGCAGTTACAAGGGAGCCATGGCTCTGCTCACTTATATTTTACTAGTAATCTTCCTGAAATATATTCTGGCCAAAGACTGTGTTTCTGACAATACGCCAGAGTACGTCACCTGGGAAAAAGAACTCCTGAAAGATCTTAAATGCGACTACAACCCGCACTATGCACCGAGTGGCAACACGGTAGTGAATATCACATACTTTATGGAATCTTTCACCATTCACGACGACTTGCAAGTGATGGCATTACAAACCTGGATGCTAATGTTATGGAAAGACGAAAGACTAAAATGGGATCCCGAAAAGTATCACGGCATCAACGAATCTGATGTCTCCAACTTCCATATATGGACTCCAATCTTTGGACTTTCTAACTCCGAAGATTTTCTTGAATATTACCTCTCTTTCTACCTCTATGAGTTAAAGAGTACAGGAAACGTCCGCTCCAAACATCGGATGATTCAAGAAACACAGTGCAGCATGAAACTCACAAATTGGCCATACGACGTGCAAGAATGCAGTTTTGAGTTTGCTCCAACGAAATCGTCTCAAAAATCAGGAAATTATACAGTTAACTTTGATTTTTTTGTAGTGAATCGTAATAGCTCTGAATGGTACATATACGATTCTAAGGAGGTGAAGGATAATAGTACCAATGGGCAGGTGAAATTGACTTTATATTTGATGCGTGAAGCCGTGGGTTTGTCAGCGATTGTCGTGTGGCCTGCCTTCATTCTAACTGTTCTCAGTGCTCTAGCATCGTGTTTGGATGTGAGGTGTAAACTACGGCTAGCAGTCATCTGCTTCAGTTTGCTTGGACATTATTATTTCTTGACGGAGTTATCTTACAACATACCAAAGGAAAGTCACTTCCCGCCGACCTTGTTATTATACTACCGTGGCTCAGTAGTTTTGTCTGTTATAATTGTTTTTTCGACATTTATCTTGGATGTAATTTGTAAGTTAAAATCAACACCATACCATTATGTTGAACAAGTCAATGATTTTGTGTATGAAAATAAGTATAGAACATATTTAATATTTCCTCGTTGGGATTTTGACGACGCTACAGTTGATAGCAAACCAAACAGTGAAGACTGGCTGAAGTTTGCTAACATTGTGAATAGTATTTTAATATTCATTATTGTTTTGGGTTATATTGGATTATACGGTACAAGTATTCCACAACGAATATTGATATCAAGCAAATAATGATTATTCATATATTTTCTTGTTATTTATTGCATCCTCCCTTCATTTCATAGTACTAACTGAACACAAAATATTTATATCTTGACACCGTTTTCATCACTTGAAACTAGAAACTTAACCAGTTCACAATCCAATTAACCACATGTAGTCTTCGCTGATTGTTTAACTATTGTTTGTCTGCTGTGCGGACAGTGAATGTGTTAGACCATTTGAAGCTTAAAATATCCTCTAAAGTCCCTTTAAAATTTTCTCACCAACTCTAGCTAAAGTTACGCCTAACGTTATACTCGGGCCATCTGAGCTACACCTAGGAACAGAAGCATTAGCTTCCAGAATGTGTATAACACGGACTCTTATGGGAAGAACTCATTCGATTGCATACCCAAGTAGGCATTTTTTTTAAGGATAGGAAATCATCAAATGGCTTCTTCCGCTCTGGGTGGAGCGAAAGGGCGGTTCCGACCCTTACTGACTAAATCCCATCCGTGTTCCTTCTAAAGACCTTGTGCGTTCCAGGGCCGCGGTGACTCTTTCGAACGAATTCCGCAACCCTGGCAGGTTACCCAAGTAGGCTGGGGCAAAATTTTTCTGATGAAATGGGGTAGTTACGATCCATGTAATACACAGTGGGGCGGAGCACCGCTCTAGCCTCAGATTAGGAGCACCTGATCGGAGGTCCTAGACTAGCTCTAGATTGTCAAAACGTTAAAAATGTATTAAATTGACAAACGCTGTCAAATGTCACGTTAATCCTTTATAGTTTGGCATTGCGACAGTTGCCATCGCTAATGGTATTTTATCCAAAGTCAGGGTCAGGGACATTACATGGGTGGGGCTTGACCTTAAGTTTCGTGATTCTTCTCTGATTCTTCAATGATAAATCAGTGAGGTATTATCATCGAATGATCACCTCAGATTTTAACCTAAATGGTTCTCATAAGATCTTCAATACATTCATTGTTAAAAGACACTTTGACATCTGGGTTGGTTTCAGTGTTTCTTCTGAGGGTAGTCGGCCAGGAAAAAACGCCCTCAATCAGTATAAACTGACGAAAAAGTTTGACGTGTAGAAGTGGTATTTATAATTATAGTAGGCGCCAGATAATCGTGGAATAACGGTCATTGACCCACCTACAATTATTGACATTTTTAATTTGAAAAACGGAATTAATGACACAAAGCTGTCCCGAATCATCATCTCTCGTGATCCTTAACATTGTCTAATAATGAAAAACGATTCATATTTAATTGTTCAGGTACCTATAAACAGTTATTAGGGAAAGGTCAATATACTTTATTCCACATTTATCTGGCGCCTACTATAAATATCATCATAAACAAGAAGGACTGACTAAATTAGATTTGAATAATGTTACTTGCCGTAGCGAATATAATGTAATGCTATGGTTAGTATCAAAAGTGATAATTTGGAGTTAAATTGGTCCTTTCACCAACCACGCTTAACTTATTCGTTCACTACTTCCTGGCAGGAAGAGGAGCTCGTGGCTAAATAATAACAGCCGCACGGGTCGATCTCCAAGGTTAAGCAATGCTTGCCGAGGTTGGTCCGTGGATGGGTGACCATCTTAACATCCCGAGACTCCTCCGTGCCTCGGAAAGCACGTTAAGCCGTTGGTCCCGGCTGTCATTTGTAGATCTTGGACAATCGTTACGGATAGTCAGAAGCCAGATAATCTGACACCAGTCTTGCCAAGGAGTGCCGTGTTACTCAGTTAATGGGTTGTGGAGGTCTGGTAGGCAGCCGCTCTACGTAAAATACTGGTATTCAACTGAATCCGGTTTGACTGGAAGCCGACCCCAATAAAGTAGGGAAAAGGCTTGGCAGATGATGCTGATTTCCTGGCAATAACTACTACTCTTTTTTATTCGCAAATTATTCATAATTATGAACACCTACTAATATTTCGATAGATAATCTATACTTGCAATACATATATTTTGCACAGATATTAAATTGTCACACATTGATTACATTTGCAATCTATCGGGACATTTGCAGTGGGCGTTTCCATTAACATGACCAAACAAACTATCGCCTGATACATAACTCAGTATCCAGAGAACAATGGCTCTGACCAGTTATATTTTATTACTAAATTTTCTAAACTACATTCTTGCTCTAACCTGTGATGTTAATAATACGCCAGAATACATTTCCCGGGAAAAAGAACTCTTGAAGGAATTGAACTGTAACTACGATGCATTCCGCCCACCGAGTAACAACACAATAGTTAATATCACCTACATACTCAAATCCTTCAATTTCGATGACGAGAAAGCAGTGATAACATTGGACACATGGATGGACGCCAAGTGGCAAGACGAAAGGCTGAAATGGGATCCTGACAAGCATCACGGCATCAACAAGATTGACGCATCGAACTTCTATTTATGGACTCCAAACTTTGGTCTATCTTACTTCGATGATTATCTCGGCATTTACCTCTCCTTCTATCACTATGAGTTAAAGAGCAATGGAGACGTACATTGCCGACATAAGGTGTCTCAAGAGGCTTGGTGCAGCGTCAAACTCACGGACTGGCCATACGACGTGCAAGAATGTTATAAATCATACGAAGCCTTGGACGAATCTATGTCTCAACATACAGAAAGTTATGCAGTTAACTTTCGTTTCCATGTGCAGCAACGACAAGGAGCTGAATGGTACTTAAACGATTATAAGCATGTGCAGGATAACAATACAAAAAGGCAGGTGAAGTTGACGTTATTTTTGATGCGTGAAGCAGTAGGTTTGTCAGCGATTGTCATCTGGCCCGCCTTCATTCTAACTGTTCTCAGTGTTTTATCATTGTGTTTGGATGTGAGACGTAAAATACGACTATCAATGATCTGCTTCAGCTTGCTTGGACATTATTTTTTCTTGACTGAGTTATCATACGACATAACAAAAGAAAGTCACTTCCCGCCGATTTTGTTGTTATACTACCGTGGCTCAGTAGTTTTGTCTGTTATAATTGTTTTTTCTACATTCTTCTTGGATGGAATTTGTAAGTCAAAATTTACGCCACATAATTATGTAAAACAAGTCAATGATTTGGTGTATGAAAATAAGTATAGAAAATATTTAGTGTTTCCTCGTTGGGATTTTGACGATGCTACAGTTGATAGCAAACCAAGCAGTGAAGATTGGCTGAAGTTTGCTAACCTTGTGAATAGTATTTTAATATTCATTATTGTTTTTGCCTATATTGGTTTGTATAGCACAAAGATTCCTAAACGGACTTATCACGATATAAATGATGATTATTAAAAAAAATATTATTTATTTTGATCCTCTTTTAAGACGAATTCAGACTCAGCTGTGTGCAAATCTATCTTGTACTGCGAAAACGCGGACATCGGTCGCGTCACACGGAGGCGTGTTTTTACGGGAGATAAAATGCCGGGATACGTGTCCCTGTCACGCGTTTGAGTAGGTATGCACGATGCTTTAACTTTGCAAGGGCCAAAAATTGTCTTTTGATTACATTTTTATTCTTTTTTATCCACAACTCAGGAACTGGGTGGCACGGTAATTCTTGGCAAAACTGGTGCGGCTTCTGACAATCCGTAAATACTGCCAAAGATTTACAACTGACCGTGCTTTCCAAGGCATGGAGGAGTCTTGGTATGTTTAAATGGTCATCCATCCACAGACCACCTTCGTCATGCGACCCGGAAATTTTGATAAACAAAATAAGATGGCGGACGCCGTTAGATAAGGGTGTTACCACACCAATCAATCGATTGTCGATCGATTATAGAATGGATTAGTTGACGTCGATCGATAGTTTCTACTTCTTTTTTCGATCAGTCAAAGCTACCACACCAATCGATCAGTATCAATCGATGGCATTAATCGACGGACGATCAATTGTTTATACCACACCAATCGATCAACGTCGATCGACATCGATCGATGATCGCTCGATTGGCTTAGTAACACCATAACTAAAGTCGCATTTTTTTGTGTCAGTCATAAAACCTTTGCAATCAGTGGTTTTGCATCACAATACGATATTCCTTATCGACGATCCCAAACAAATAATAATAGGTATTTTAAGACCCCGAATATTTGGCATGAGATGTTCCTCTAATGTCCTAATTAATCAGAGCAAGTGCCTTGTCTTATAATCGCCTATATCGTTACGCACTTTGATTTTAATGATAATTGATGGCACAGGGAATTAGCGGGATTGCGGGAATTTCTTGTTGAATGTGGAATTTGTGGGGGCTGAAATTATTCGTACAGTTTGCTCTTATGTAATTAAGTGTCTATGTTATTTTGTACTGCTGGTTGGTTGGTTTCCGGTAGGAATTTATGAGTAGCAGAAATTGGAGTATGTTGGGATTGGCTTCCAGTCTAACCGGATGTAGCTGAGTACCAGTATTTTAGAACGACTGCCTATCTGACTTCCACAACTGGGTACCACGATAACCCTTGACAAGGGTTAGGTTAGTTACCTGTTACGACTGGTAACGACCGATAGCCTAGGCCTGAATACTTCAGCAGTGCGCTCAGAGGATTTAGAGCTAAGCAAAACCAAAGTGGACTCAAACTGACACCCTGAAATATTCCCCGTTTAATCCATGTAGGTTCGTCATTCCCTTGAATCGGTCGACATCCTGGATAGGGAAGGGATGTTTCCATTGCCTAATACATGACTCAAGGAAGGCGCGTAGAGTTGCATCTATTTTGTACAACTCCAACAACTTCATGAGCCATGTATGTGGCACAGAGTCATATGCCTTCTTGCAATCTGTCCAAAATGTCGACAGATACTAGCCGGATCGACGAACCTGTTGGCTGATGGCCATGTCTATCAGGAGCAGCTCCTTAGTGCCGCGGGACCCCTTCCTACATCCATTCGGATAGGCGGACATAATTTGGTTATTCTCAATGTGCAAACTAATTTTTGCCTCAGGATGGATATCAGAAGTTTATAGACCATCGACAAACAATTAATCGGTCTATAATTTTTAGGTTAGATCTACAAATGGCTTCTCCCGCTCCGCCCAGAGCCAGACTCTTACTGACTAAAACATTTTGCGTTATGGGGCCGCGGTAACTCTCATGAACAATTCCGCAACCCTGGCAGGCGTGGGACCAACAGCTTAGCGTGCTTTCTGAGGCACGGGGTAATATCAGAATTTTAAGAACTTATCCACTTTTCAAACTCAGCAAGCGTTGTAAGTAACTGGGTAGCACGGTAATTCTTGGCAAGACTGGTGCGGCTTCTAACAATCCGTAAAGACTGCCAAAGATCTACAACTAACAGCCTGGACGAACAGCCGGTCGATCACGAGGTGAGCTGTCAATCCATATAATCTTGATTATATGGATTGACCGCTCACCTCGTGATCACTTCACCCAAGCCTTCACTTCGGTATGTTTAGAGAATCGACCGGCAGCTTAACGTGCTTTCCGAAGCACGGAGTAACATCAGAATTTTAAGAACTTGTCCACTTTTTGACCTCAGCAATCGTTGCTAAACCTTGTAGATCGACCCGTGCCGCTGTTATTAATTAGCCAAAAATAACCTTATTTTTATTTTAGCCATTTGTGTCCCACTGCAGGGCAAAGGCCTCCCTTTCTTCCTTCCATTCCTCCCGGCTTTGGGCAAGTATGGACCAATCTTACCGAAAGGCGTCAAGCTCGTCCCGCCATCTTCGCCTGGGTCTCCCGCGATGTCATCGGGCATTTTCTGGGACCCACACTGTGGTTGCTTTAGCCCATGAACCGTTCGACTTACGGCAGACATGGCCGGCCCAGTCCCACTTTAGTTTGTCTGCTTTGTGTGTGACGTCGGCGATTTTAGTTTTAGAACGCAGCACTGTGTTCCTAACGCGGTCCGTTAATCGAACTCTCAGAATGCTGCGCTCCATTGCTCGCTAAAAATATCCTTACAGAAATAACTACGATTATCACAAAAATAGCGTAACATTAAAATTAATAAAAAGGGTCGCGTAACCACACAAAAACTAGTCAAAAGTCCTTCATTTAGATTACTTCTGACGACTAGTTCGCCATTCAACTTTTACGATTCCCGCAGGAAGAGATTGTGGCCATTACCCAACCCTTCAGGCCGAGCAAGGACAATGAAATTAACCTACCGTACTATCGCTGTTACACGCAGGTTTCATTATAAATAGAACTGGAAAAAGTAAATAGGGCTGAAAAAACATGTCACACACCAAAAAGAGTCGGCCAAGTGCGAGTCGGACTTTCACTTCGACACACGAACGGTTCCGTACCATAAACCGAAAAAAACAGGTCTCTTGGATGACCCCCTTTAATTTTTATTTATTGTTATAGCGGCAACAGAAATACACACTGAAATTTTCAACTGTCTACCTATTATGGTTCTTGAGATACACAGCCTGTTGACAGACAGACGGACATGGTGAAACTATAAGAGTTCCTTGTTGAATACGGAACCCTAAAAACTGGCGAATCGATTTGAGCCTCTCATAATGTTCCCTGTCATTTAATATCTTTGCTCAGCCTAAAATTAAAAAAAAAATACCTATAAATTACTCCTACACCATCGTTTTAAAGTAATATCTTACAAAAATAATATTCGTTTGGAACCCTTTGCACTAGAGTCCGACTCGCACTTGGCGGGTTTCATATAGTAATTCTTCTGATTTAATTTCACACAAAAAATACGATAAAAGTTTGTCCATTTTTAAATTCAGTTGAAAACACTTCATAATTACTGACCAACACACAATGAAAGCTTTAATAATAATTAACATTACTTTTTACATCGCACTATTAATCTCTGCCGGTCCGCAAAGAGATACATGGCGTGAAATTAATTAGTGAACTCAGTGCCATCATATCGTATGTTTTATTCACTATGTTTTTAATTTAAAAGTTAATTATTTGAGTCACATGAGAGCGTGCGTGGTGAAATTTTCGCGAAGGGAAGTATCATTTATTTATAGTTGTCGGAAACGATTAACTAGGGACATGTTTATCTGCCAGGGTTGCGGAATTTGTTCGAAAGAGTCACCGTGGCCCTGGAACGCAAAGGGCTTTAGAAGAAACACGGATGGGTTTTAGTCAGTAAGAGTCTGACAGGCCCTTCTGCTCCACCCACAGCGGAAGAAGTCATTTGATGGCTTCCCATCCTAAAATTAAAGGGACATGTTTATGATGTTTCTGGGTTGTGGTTTCCGAGGTTGTGATTCCAAAAGGATTGTAATTAGGTCAAACGACTGCGTATCAGAAGGCTTCAAATCACCGGAAAAGGGAAAAGGCTTGAAGTTTTCTTGCGTGATCGAATCAGTGTTCTGGATCGCGTACCGGAAGACGCAGCATTGGAACTTAAGGGAGGCTTAAGATGGAGTGAGGATCTGGTGAAAGTCGCGGGAATCAGCTGGACGAGAGACGCACAGGACCAGCCAATGTGGCTACACTCAGGGGAGACAAAGGTCTGACAAAGGTCAAAGCCGAAAGATTTCCACTGCTGGACAAAGGTCCAGCAGTGGAAATCTTTCGGCTGAGATCATGATGATGATTGTCTATACCACCACAACCCGACAACTGAATAACACGATCCCCCTTGCTTACTGACTGACTACCCGTAACGACTGACAAAAAGAATATAAATAATAAATAAATGATAACCAGGACCAACAGCTTTTCGGGCAGGAATCTCGGTATGTTAAGATGGTCTCCGATCCACTGACAAATCGCGGCAGGCCTTGCTGTACCTACAAGATCGACCAGTGTGTTCGACTGTTATTGTTTAGCCATGAGCTCCACTGAGGTCAGGGGTACAGTGGGGTTCTGACTGAATAACCAAATAGAAAGGTATAAACTGTACATACATATATTGTGGCGCAGCTTCAGAGAGGCTCATGTCCAACAGTGGACAGTAAATTGATTGAATAAGTTTTAGTAAAAATGACTAAGCGCTAAAATTACTAGAAAAAAGAATTTATTCAAATTAAAAAAAAAACAAAAAATCATTTATTTGTTAAACATAGGTAATAATAATGATATAAGATCTTACAAATTAGGTAGTGCGCTATGTTTTGCCAATTGGCATACAAACTGTTATATACATAATTAATATACAGCTATTTTTTTTTGTGAGGATGCTATGGTAATAACACATGCATGACAATTAAATTAAATTATTAATAAAAATCAATTTCATTTCATGTCAAAATTTTAAGTCAGCCTAATAAAATTAAAGATAAGAAGTTAATGTCAAAAAAAAAAATATATATATATATATATGTACATTCATGTCAGCATTATTCAATTATTAATATAGAGATTGGTCATTAAGAAAGTCTTCTATGGTATAATAACATTTTTCAATTAGCAACCTGTTAAGTGTTTTCTTAAACTCCTGCAATGGCATACATTTTATTTGATCGGGTATTTTGTTGTATATTTGTGGAGCAAGACCAAAGAAGCTTTTCTTCATTAGTGAAGTTTTACATTTCAAAAGGCATAAATCATTAGCATATTGAGCACGCATCGGAGTTTTCTTTACTGAGCTAAGTTTTTTGAACAGATGCGGATTTATTTTTACAAATAACGCAGTTTCCAGGATGTATAAAGCCGGTAAAGGTAATATTTTTAACTTTTTAAAATACTGAAGGCAACTATCAGTTGTTTTTAAACCGCACATGGATCGCAAACATCTTTTCTGCATCCTGAAAACAAGTTCTCTATTTGTTGAATGTCCCCAAAAAATAACACCATACCGTAGAACTGACGCGACTAGTCCATGATAGGCTGTTAAAAGTGTATCATGATTTACTTTCTTTGAAAGTTGAGATAGTAAATATGCTGATTTACTTAATCGCTTGCAAATTTCCTCCAAATGAGGTTTCCAAGTCATTTTTTCGTCTATAATTATGCCTAAGAACTTCGCAGTACTAACTTCACCAATTTCACAATTATCATAAGCAACATTAACTAGTGGTTTCTCAAGTCGTTGGTGGAAGTGCATTACTTTAGTTTTATTTAAGTTAATTATAAGATTATTATCATTAAGCCAAATTATTATTTTATTTAATGAATTATTAATGTCAATTTGATAATTATCCGGATTGTTACATTCTATAATAGCCGTGCTATCGTCTGCAAAGAGTACCATTTTTTGCTCTATGAATTTTGGGAGATCATTTATATATATCAAAAAGAGCGGTGGTCCCAGAACGCTACCTTGAGGAACGCCATATTTTACGTACCTTGGTTCAGAGATATATGTGGTCTCTAATTTAGTTGTACGACATATTCGAGAGATTTCCGTACATTGTAATCTGTCACTTAGGTATGATTCTAAAAGCTTCAGGACGTTTCCTCTAATGCCATAACCGTGTAATTTTTTCAGTAAGATTTTATGATCAACAAAGTCGAACGCCTTCGTCATATATATCGCACAGACATGTTTTTTTTTTATCAACTGACGCTAAGACACTTGACAGTAGGTCAAACAGTGCCATATTAATGTTGATTTTTTTTCTGAATCCCTTTTGTTCATTACAAAATAATTGAAATTTTTCGAAGTAAGCATAAATGGAATTATAAATTACTTTTTCTAATATTTTTGAAAATACCGGAATTTTTGCAATTGGTCTATAATTTTGAACGTTAGTTCTATCATTTCTTTTAAAAAGGGGCTTAATGATTACTTTCTTTAAACTATCTGGGAATATACCGTCCGTAATACAGAGATTGATTATATGGGACAGTGGTGGCGCTATGACTTCTTTGACATATTTTATCACTTTGGTTGATATGCCATCGTATCCGATAGTATTAGTGTTCTTGAGACTGTTGATTATTTTAACTATGTCATCATCTGTAACAGGCGACATAAACAATGAATGCGATGTTATATTTTCACTAAACGGTTTTTTTGTCGACGTGCAATTCGTTTGTACATTATTTTCAACAGCCTCGATAAAATAATTATTAAATTCATTTGCTATATCCATTGGTTGCGTTAAAATTAAGTTATCTTTTACTATCGTTAGTATTGGTTCTTGGGGCAAAAAATATTTTGATTTGTTAATTACTTGCCAGGCTGCTCTTGATCTGTTTTGTGAAACATTTATAAAATGGTTATTTTGGGCTTTCTGGGTTAATTTTATTATTTTCCTGTAAAGTGTAGAATATTTTTTGAAAACAAGTTTATTTTTTGAGTTAGGATTAAGTCTATATGCCCAGAGCAGTTGTCTCTGCTTTTTACTACATAATTTAATTCCGCGAGACAACCATTTACTCTTTTTATTAGTGTATATAGTGACATTTTTTTCCGGAAAGCATAAGCGATATAAGAACAAAAAGTCATCTTTAAAATTTTCGTAAGACTCATTTGCGTCTTTGGCTTTGTACACTTGCGAGAAAGATAAACACTTCAGGTGATTTTTGAATTTAGATAAATTATATGCTGAAATGTCTTGTTTTTTAGTTTTCCAGAATTTTAACGTACAGACTTTATTAATAGGTACTGTGAGTAACTGAGAGGTGTGATCCGAAAGAACTAAATCCATTATTTCCGTTTTGCACTCCTTTCTGTAAGAGTGTGCAAAATTGTCGATGCAAGAATTACTACTTAATCTGGTCGGTTCATAGAGAGCAAGTTTAAGATCATATTGTAAAAGAAAATTTTCGAATTCTAATGTACTTTTGTTTCTTTTTAGTAACATCGATATTGAAGTCTCCTGCTAAAATTATATTTTTATTAGTCAGTGAACGATTTTTTTGCAATATATCGTCAAGTCTTTCATAAAACACGTTATAGTTACATTTTGGTATTCTATATACGCAGACAATAATTATATTATGAGTTATCAGCTCTTATATAAATCTGTCTGTGTGTAATCAGCTCTCTTATATAAATAAGTACTTGTATTATTTGTATTTACAAGAGGAGTCGGAACGGTACACTCTTATTAAACATGGAAAATTAATTTCAATAAAAAATATTCCAACACAAAAACATCAAAGTAAAACAATAAAATGAAAACATTCAGTACCACCTTCAAAGAAACAGCGCAAACATGAAAGGGGTACAAAGACGCCGATGAAAAATTCAAAATGGCCGCCGTATTAGGCGCCATTAATATTCTTGTAAAAGTTGACGTGACGTCAAATATTGTATGATTAACGACCGAGTATTGTTTGGTGACCTTATTGTCCTGCTATTCCACAAAAGGTTTGAACTAAAACCGCGGCAAAGAGAAATTTTTCGGTGCTTTTTTTAATATCTCCGTTGAAATCCCGTCGCGTGTCACTTTTGCGTTGGCAGCAAAATGGGAAAGATATAAGCAAATATTTGTGTTCATTTTTCAGTAAGTGGCCACTAGGTGTGGGGAGTTTACACTGTAATAATTAATTTTGTAGTATAACAAAACACGAGTGTTGAACCACGCTAAGTGTTTTACTACATAGGAAACATTTCATAAGAGATTTATAACACGTACGCTCTAAACACCCGCTCCAAATTTCCAAACTTGAGAATTCTTGAGAACTTAGGCAGAATTTAATTTTAAGTATACCTACTAGGTATCTACATATTCTAGAATCACTGTTTAAAAATGAGGAATATCCGGTTTAAGATCAAACACACATGTCACAGTTTAACAATGTTTTCGTCAGGCTATAATTCCTTCTCCGCTTTTTCTAAGGCCCACCGCGGTTTTGCCCATGATAAAAGCTATCTTAATTCCACAAATAGCCTCCAATACTAACACTACACCGTTCGCGTTATCTCCAAGCCGAATTTATCTCGCTACTCAAATTTTTAAACATTTTATGGCAAATTGAAAATTAAATCTGGTTTGCGTGTTATTTTGTCATGAGATTTGGGTGGAAAGATTAGCAGTGGCAGGTGAAGTGAAGCAAAATCAGAATTTAGGAGTAGGTCAGAACATTTTGACATGAGATGCAGAGGTTGAGAGACACAGTTTCAAAATTACGCCATCGTAAGCTTTGGCATTCACAGAATAGAACTATAAATAACCGCGTTTATTCTTTGAAAGAAAAAATCACACTTTTGTTCTTTCTTTGAATTCGTCTTTTTGCTAGTGTATGAATAAATAAATAAGACTATCCAAACATTTGGCAGTCCAATTCCCTGCGGCATCCAATAAACCGACTCTCGAATACTAAAAGATCATGTCACCACTTGCCACAACCAACGTGCAACTTCATCGAGCTCAAACTATCTAAGACACATTTCGCGCCACTTTGCCTGCTTTCAAAGGGCACAAGACAAACATGTAGGAATTATTCCCCCAACAAGTTTGAACAGTCTTACGGCAACGAACTAAACTGGTAACTCGTAACGTTTGTGTAAAATATGAGAGTGACGCGGAACGACATAGATATAGAAATAAAGAGAAGGGGTAAGAACACATTTTTGTCGCTTTAGGTTTAGGAAACTACTTTACTTAATAATATGGTGGCCAAGTCTGACTAGATGCAGAATGCGGTAGACCGGTTGTTATAGCGCAGAGTGGAAGAGGCATTATGGCCAGCAGTGCGGTAGGCTGAGTTTTAAGTAACTCCAAGGTTTCAGGAAGGTTTTATATTAATTTTATTGGAGTTTTAAACAGGATATTACTCGTCATACTAGTATGCTTCGTGAAAGTCTCGGATTTTTTAGGTGATCAAAATATCTTCTTTTTTTTCTAATTCCCATACCTTGCACATATAATTTTACAAACAAATTTAGTTCCTACACAGGCTCTGTGATTTAGTTTTTCTTATGCTCGAAATAAGTAAGTAAGCTGGTTTTGCAAATTAATTTGAAATAAGCCAAGCAGCGCAGTCTATTGATCACAAGACACGTTTTTCTAAAACATATCTCAGCTTATTTTTCTGAAATTTTAAGCTAAGCTAAGCTTCATCTAGCAAAACTACATCCGTGTAACACCGAACAAGTTTGCATACTTAGCTTGCAGATTTCACGCTCAACCGGCGAAACGAACGGTAACCGCCGTACTTAGCCGCTGTGTCGGTTGTCCTGCAAGTTGTACTACAACTTGCACAAGCTTGCAGTACTTGCAACGTTTTAGGTAATTAAGATGTGGGGTCCGGGTAATTAAATTGTTTTCCGTTTTAACTCTTGCTTGCGTAGACTTTGTGGTTCGTTAAATCTGATTTATCTTGTTTTCCGGTTCTCGTTCTGGCCATTACGTAATTAATGATGATCTTTTGTGTTTTATTTTTTGGACCTTTGTACCTTATTTGTAATGGATAGTTTCTTGCTCTACCTTAAAGGAAATAAATGGGGATATTTTATAAATGATGACCAGTAATGTAATTGATAAAATTCGGTCCAAAAAGGAAAACGACCGCACTAAGTGATATCATAATAATTTACACGAAGACTTTTATCACAAGGAATGGTCCTCCATCAAATATAATGACCGCAGTGATCACCCAAAAATCCATCAAAACATTTTTATTGGTTGCCATCAATTTCGTTTTTACAACGAACCACGGTGTCTTTTACAAATAAGTCCAATTTATTATCGTCTTTCAACACAATTGGTTCAAACTTGAGAGAAATGCTCGCCATTTGATTGAGACAGCAACCGTTGAATTCAAGATGGCGTTTGATAAATTGAACCATTAAAATATGCTCTATTATGATCTTAAGGCGTTTCCGGGTTGAATTCTGGTATTATGAATTATTTGGACGAAGTAACAGTTTGAAATTAAATGGGTTCTTTGATCTTTGAAGATAATCTAACGCTTTTCTCGCTGATAAATTCCTTTGAGAAGGTTTTTTCGGATTAAGTTTCTTGAGGTGAGAATTTTTAAAAAGGTTATCTATTGAGTTTGTATAAATTGTCAAGTGTTCATACACTAAAGGCTGATTTTTCAATAGTCAGATAACTTTTATCCGTGGATTAAAAATTGAGGTTTGACAGTTTTTGTACGGGAAATATTTTAAACGGCCATATTTATCCTTCAGATAAAAGTTATCTAACTATTGAAAAGTCAACCCTAATCCAAATAGTTTTGCTTGCTGATTTTGAAATAAGCCAACGATCAATCAGCCGAGCGTTTTCTCAGCTACATTGGGATCGGCTTCCAGTCCAATCAGATTCAACTGACTACTAGTATTTTACTTGGAGCGACTGCTTTTCTGACCTCCACAAGCTGCTAACTTGTTAACATGGTACCCCTTCAAGCTACTACCTTAACGTAACGACTGTCAAAGATATATAAATGACAGCCGAGACCAACGGTAAACTTGGTTTTCGAGGCAAAACAAGTCTCGGTATGTATTAATTAATTTATTTATTAAAACTTTATGCACATGTAAAAACACTGTGCAAAGGCGGACTTAATGCCTTAGGCATTTTCTACCGTCGACCCGTAGGGTGACATGGTAGGTGCAACTTAAAGAAACACAAATAGAGAGAAGAAAAAAAACATTTATAAATACATAGATAAATACATACACAGTAACAAAGTTATTAAAAAAAAACGAATCCAACGAATTAATGTGATGATTCTACCAAATTCTTGCGAATGTGCTCGCGTGCCATATTCAAGGACAACCGACTTATTGCCGTCCTGATGTTCAGAGGGAGCGCATTCCAAAGGAAAGTCGCCTGAACAAAAAAAAAGAGAAGCGGATAAACCCAGAGCGGTGTGAGGGACATCGCAGAAGGTGATTATTGGTAGAGCGAAGATTACCATCACCAGTAACCACCACCATTATAAGTAGTGGGCATCGTATTTGTGGTTCACCGGCTTCAAAACCTTCAAGATTGCGCCGAAACAGTAACAATTTGTCATATAAGCACGTTACGATAACGACTTTTCCGACACTATCCGTGACTTCAGATACTTCGCATCAAAATTGAACGGGTGATGCCATATGCTGCACCGTCCTTATTTTTATTTTATAACATTACCTAAACAACGCACCCGTAAAACACTGGTATTCAGCTGAATCTGGTTTGACTGGGAGCCGACCCCAATATAGTTGGGAAAAGGCTAGGCAGATGATGATTACCTAAACCCCAATTTCAATCTTGGAACTCAGATACACGTAGTCTTTATAAGCAACGTATTTGAAGATTGCTTGCACTTAAAAACAACAGCCAGCGTTCAGCCAGGATAAACTATCAAAAGCATAAAACCAACTCCTTGAAGCAAAAAATACACGAAAAAAAAGAAAGAGCGCCAAAGAGCCGTGTACCAAAGAAAGAGCGCCATGGCTGTTAATGAGCGCCCCGTGTAAACTAACAACGCTCATTGTTTTAAAGGAGTTTGCATTTTATAATATCTTAGAAGAAAGCATAAAATTAGCTGGACTATTTAAAATGCCGCCGACGACGGGAGGCGACATCAAAAAACTGAAAATAGGAAAAAAACGTTAGTACTGCACTCAAAGGAGGTAACGGGGATTGCTGGATGGTGCAAAAAGGAGTTTATAGTCTTCTTCTTCTTAGCGTGTCAGTGGCAAATACACTTTTCAAATTGTATGCTTGGCCCAGTACTCCGCAACGGCAACACCGATCGCTGACGCAGTCATAAGGTCTTCACATGTACAGGTGACAGGGGCATGCGGCGCAAGACAAGAGTTGGGTCATAGACGGCGGAGCGACGCCACACAAACACTGATGATTGGAGCCATCCGAGAAACTCCACTTGAGGAAGTTATCTTTAGTGCGACCGACCTGGGTGCGGAGTCTATTTAGGGTTTTCCAGTTCGGCCACGACAGCGCATTCCCAGGTAGGAGGTTCTCCAAGGGCCCGGTAAAATAATCAGGAGGTTTGAGCTTTTCTTGCCAAAGTTCACATCTTTCCGAGGAGGTTTTGCTGGTAGATGGACTCACGCATCCAAGAAAACTTCTTCGGCTTTTTAGTCTTAGGGCACTAAGCTATAATTGTGCATTGGGTGTCGTAAAAACACCTATTATACGGGTACTTCCGGTTGATCTAGAATTGTCAATATTAGTTAAAAGCAAGGTCTTACAGCACAAGTTAAGGGAAATTTCCGAAACTACTACAGCGAGCTAGGAAAATCATCCCACATCCCAATAATACAGTTCATATCTAAAATGGGGTTCAGGGTGAATGAGTTTCGCAGCAACCAAAATTTTCACTATGTACCTATCATTATAATTTACTAATTTGGTATTTGTGGATTCGTAGAGATTTTTTTTTTAATTATGTAAACTAGCATATGGTCTTTATTACTAATTGCAAATAATCTATCTTCTATACATATAATAAAAATGTAACGGATCGCTGTCTGTACATGGAAGATAAATATGAGAAAAAATATTATTGGGACCTTTATAAATTAAAATTTGCAAATAGCACCCAAAACAATTATTGTTAGAATTTTTGTCTGTGCGTTTGTGCACGCTAATCTCAGAAACGGCTTATCTGATTTAGATGTGTTTGGTCATGTCAATCGGTTCATAAATAAAAAAGTTATGTCAATTTAAAGAATCACTTCGAACATTTGTTAAACTATGTATAATTTATCTTTTCTTTCTCTGTTCAGTAGCATTGACTGAAACTTTACTAAACTTCATAATCTTAAAATAAAAATGTCTGCCCCAAGTAACTATTTCACGCGGACGAAGTCGCGGACAAAAGCTAGTTGAAAATAAAGATAATTTAATTAACTATAATTATACACTAGAAATAAAAATAAAAACTTCTAACTAAATTAACCCTGAGATAATTTAATTGAATATTTTTTAACCTCGCTCGAGACTCATCCAGTAGTCCTATATCAAAGTTCGTTGCAGCAGTTAAAGTTTTCCGAGAGGCTTTTTAAGCATTCTTCTCCATCCCCTGGAGAGTGGATGCAGAAAGTTAACACTTGCAACTTTAGACTCGCTATACAAACTCTCGAGTTTTTGTTAACTACAATTCACTTTTTGAAGTTTTTAGCGACTTTTTGTACCTTTTCCATTATTTTTTCAGAATTTCTCGTATTTTTCGGGATATGTTGTTTGTGAGTTTTGTGATTTTTCGGGTTCCGAACATCCGTAAAAACGGAACCCTTATAGGAGCTGTATGACTCGGATGTCTGTCTGTATGTCGGTCTGTCACAGCGATTCTGTTGAAATTCGTTTACATATGATTTACCTACAGTATGGGCAAGCTAGAAAATTAAAAAAAAAGTTTTTCGCATTGCACCGTGTGACATATTAAATGAAAAGGGCTTATTGTGAGGGTTATAATTTTAATTATTTCATTATTTTGAAATAAAAAGTTTTGAAGTTATTAAAAAAAATTGACAAAAATTAATAATTAATTAATAATAATAATAATAGCCTTTATTAACAATCTTAATCTTACAGAGTTTTAAATATTCTAACTACTTAAATAAATTTTATTATAACTAAACAATATATATATATATTTTTTTTTTTTTTTTTTTTTATATACTTAATTATCTATGATGACACCGGTATTAAGATTGTCTTGCGTTTCCGCAAAGGCCTCCCCAAGGGCTTGCCAACCTTTTCTATTATGGGTCTCCCTCTACCAAGTATGTCCGGCAACTCTCCGTATTTCGTCCTCCCATCGAAGGTATTGTTAAGGCTTTTATTTTCTCGAGGGCACCACTCGGTTACGTCTTTAGCCCATTTATTTTTATTGCTTCTCATCATGTGCCCTGCCCATTTCCATTTTAATTTTCTGATGCAGTATGTTACATCTGTAATCTTTGTTCGGTTTCGTAGTGTCCTTAATTTTGTTTTGTCCCTGAGCTTGACATTCAGCATGCTTCGCTCCATACTGTGTTGGCAGACCTCAAGTTTGTGTGTATTTTGTTTGGTTAGGCTCCAAGTTTGACATCCGTATGTCATGACTGGCAGGATACATGTGTCGAATATTTTCTTTTTGGATTTGAGTGGAATTTGGGAGTTTTTCATAATTTCTTTGAGGGACCAGTATCTTTTCCATGCTAGTTGAGTTCTGTTGTTTATTTCTTTAGTTGTAAGGTCATCTGGAGAAATTATCTGACCGAGGTATGTGTACTCTTCAACGTATTCCATATTTATTCCGTTAACTATAATAGGGGTGTTGTGGGAATTAGACATAACTTTAGTCTTTGTCGTATTCATTGAGAGTCCCATTTCGTTGCTTTCGTATACCAGTTGTATCAGCATCTCTTGTAAGCTCTTCGGATCTTCGGAAATTAGAATGAGATCGTCTGCGAATCTTAGATGGTTTAATTGCAGACCGTTGACTTTCAATCCGTATTTATTCCATTCGAGACGTCTAAATATGTATTCAAGAGCTGCTGAGAACAGTTTTGGGGAGAGTGGATCTCCCTGTCTCACTCCCCTTTTTATAGGGAAGTATTCTCCTAGTTTTTCTGTCCGTATCTTTGCTTTCATATTTTTATATATATTATTTAGTAGTCGAATGTACTTAGGTTGTACTCTTTGTGTTTTAAGAGCCTCCCATATTTTCTTATGTTTTAGAGAGTCGAACGCTTTGTTGTAGTCAAAGAAAGCTAAATAATATGTTATATGATATTCCTTGCATTTCTGGATAAGTTGTTTAATGGTATGGATATGATCTATCGTTGAAAAATCGCTACGAAAGCCAGCTTGTTCCCTCGGCTGATTTTCGTCGAGAGTTCTTGTCATTCGATTAAGAAGTACTTTTGAGAACACTTTATAGATGTTAGACATCAGGCTAATCGGTCTATAATTGGATATATTTTCTTTTTTCCCCTTTTTGTGAAGCAATATTATTGTTGAAGTGGTCCATTGTTGAGGTATGCATTCTGTATCTAGTATCTCATTAAATAGGTCAGTGATATATTCTAGTATAATTTCGGATGTCCCAATCAAAAGTTCGTTCGATATGCCATCTTCTCCTGGAGCTTTGCCTCTTTTCTGAGACTTAATTGCCATAGTCACTTCATCCTTTAGTATCACTGGAATTTCCTCCTCACTATTTGTGTAGATGTCAATGGTGTGATGGTCATCGTATGGTATTATGTCGTCATATAGTTCACGGTAGTACTCCGTGGCAATCTCCAATATGTCCGTTCTGTTCGTCTTGTTTTTCTTATCTTTGGGATGAACCATTTTATGTATCCAGTCTGTGCTCTCTTGTAACTCGTCCCATGCCTTCTTGACTCCGCCTGTGTTTTCTATGTAATAGTTTATTACGTTGTTTCTTCTTTTTTGTCTGTATTTTTTAATTTGTTTGTTTATTTCATTACTTAGATGTTCTATCGCTTTCTTATTGTTTTTTCTGTCTTCAAATAGATTTTTTCTTTGGGTTATTAATTTTCTTGCTTCTGGACCTATTCTGTCTTTAGTTTCTTTCCTAGTTTTGAGTTTTTTTTCAATATTTTTCAATTCTTGTTCAAATGTATTGTATTTTTCTTGGATGGTTTTGTCTTTCCCTATGCATTTTAATCTATTTTCTAGTGGTTTTAAAATACTTTCTGCAATTGGTAAGCATATGGGTATTTTGTTACCTTGAACAATCCTCCTGATTGTTTTTGGTTCTGATGTGTACATTTGTCCTCTTAGCATTCTATGATCCGAGTTGTAGTTTAGTTTGTTTACAACATCAATGTTCAAGAATGTTCTTGGTCTGTTTGTGAGAATATAATCTATTTCATTCCTCGTTTTGCCATCGGGTGAAACCCATGTCCATTTTCTATTGTGTTTTTTATTGAAGTATGTGTTCATAATGTGCAGATTGTTCTCTAATGCGTAGTTCACTAGTCTTTGTCCGTTATCATTTCTTATCCCCTTTGAAAAGGGGCCGATAATATTCCCTTCATTCTTGTTTCTTTTGCCAATTTTACTGTTAAAGTCACCCATTACGATCACTGATTTATATAAGGTTGACATGACTTGCTGAAGTTTATTATAGAATTCGTCTTTTTTATCTGGACGTGATACTTCCGTTGGTGCATATATTTGAAGGATAGAAGTGGGGTGTCTATAGCCAGGAAGTTTTATGTTCAAAATGGCAATCCTATCTGATATTCCTCTAAATTCAATTATCTCATTTTTTAAGTATTTCTTGACCATAAATCCTACGCCATATGTCCCAGTCTTCTCGTTTATGTGGTAAAATATGTATTTGTCATGCTCTTCAATTTTCTCACCGTCTCGTCTCACGTCACTCAATCCTATAATATCCCATTTGACCGTTTCTAGTGCATATTCAAGTTCCATTAGAAATTCTTGTGTTTTTAGTGATCTTGTGTTGATTGTAGCTAAGTTAAATTTGCTTTTGCTCCTTTGATTTGCATTGTCGGCGGATTGTGTTTTAAGTATTGTGTTGTATTTCTCTGGTGCAAGCTTTTGGGGGTAGTGGCCTAACTCCCCGCGGTGGCCAACCGTGTTGGGGATTCTTTTACTTGTCTGTGTTGTGCAGTTTGTGTTGTTCTTTATTTTTACGATACCGGTGTCTAATAAATCCTATGCCTTGTTTGGTTGAGTTTGTTTCTCTGATAGCGAATGGGATCTGGCCCTCATATAAGCAAACGCATCTGTCTTATGCAACTTGGGTGGAGCGATGATGTTCTTTGTCCCATCGGCGGGACGTGTAGGTGTTTGAATGCTCGGCGGAGACAGGGAACAGTCGCGTTTCCTTTTTTCTACGTTGGATTTCTCTTTAATGATCACTTTATAATTCTTAATATAGGCTTCGTTTCCTTTCTCTCTTTCTTGTTTCAATTGCTGTTGGAGATTTTTACGAAGTTCCATTGTTTCTTTAGAGAAATCTTCCGATAAGTATGTATTTTTGGGCAGTTTTGCTTTATTTCTTAATATTTCGACTTTCTTTAGGTAAGATGTAAAGGAAATGAGAATAGGTCTAATTTTTCCTTCTCGGTGATTTCCCAATCTATTGAATTTATTTATTTCTATTTTCTCAACCTTGATATTAGCATTTTGTAGTGTGTTTTTTATTATATTAAACAATTCTTCGTAGTTGTTCTCCGTTTCTTTGACACCATGTAATATAATATTATTTTTCTTATTTGCGTTTTCTAAGTAGTTAATTTTTCTATTTAAAGTCTCGACTTTCATTTTTAAGCTTTTATTTTCCTCCAATATTGGTTGTATTTTATCATCTATGGCGCTCATCAAGGTGGCAGTTACGCTTTGTGTAATTGTTGTGGTTTGTTTTTCCAATTCTATTTTCATCATCTGGAACAATTTTAACATCTCTTCTGACATTCCACTTTCCATTATGCTATGTTTGTGTAGGTTGTGGGATTGGAACGCAACTACTCGTGTTATGTTGGCACCACTGCAGAATTGTCAAGTCGATGTTTAAAAACAAGTTATGCGTAGTTTGGAACGCAGCACTTTTAGAACCAATCAAACGTCGACTCAGGATTTGAATGTCAGGTAGCTGTCGCTTGTATCGGTTATGTTAAATTGACTTTTTCTAACCTCTAACTGTGGTGATCGAAGTTTTCTTGATTTTGCCTCAACAATTATCTTCTTTGTGTCTTATTGTGACGATTGTATGCCTCGCTGTGTCGCACTGGTAGCAACCACTGCAGTCTAGCACCGTTTGGGTTGTTTTTTCCACTAAATTATAAATAAAAGTCGGGAGCGATATCAAAACACCGTTGTAACTTTGACAACCGGAACTTGCAATAATTAATTAATACTTACGTGTTAATTAATTATGTCTCCGAAACTATAACATAAAATTTAAAAATAACATGATATAAAACTGGAATTCGTTTTCGGAAACTTTTGCATGCGCGTTCGACTTGCAATTTATTTTATCCTATATCCTATCCTGTAGGAATTCCATACATTGCAAACAATCTCTATATCTAATAGAATTTGTCTTCACCTATCCCCCTTCGAGGGAGGGAAGTCGGTTTCCCAGATGCGGGAATGTTATTGGCTGATTGTGCTTGGCTAGGCCCCACAAAGTTCCATGGGATAAAAAAAACCCTGCTGTTTATGGTATTAATTGGTTAAGGGGTGCATCTAAAATGCACGAGTAAAACGTGTCTATTTCAAATACTAAAAAAAAATGTTAAGTGACCTTTTCAAGAAAACAAAAAATCTGAAAACGTACTGTCTATTTATTTTTTATAAATATAATGGGACAGAGCATCTTTGGGCGCATATTTTCAGTTTTTATTTTTGAAAAATCCAGAGGGTTCTTTGAGACTTTTTCAAATCCGAGGAGTTTCTAACACGTTCTTATCCGTAGCTTTCACTCCAAAGGCACTTTAAAATCCAAAAGTGTGTAGCGGCATCAATGCCGCCACATGAAAAACTAAGAAACGAAATTTGTACGGCAACAAAAAGAACCGCAGCGCCATCTACGACGAACTAACAACGAAATCCTGCATCGCGTAAGCAAAGTTCTCCGTGCGATTTGAACAACAGTCCGAATATCAACCATCGGGCAGTTGCCCACCAGACACAACAACCGTCTGGTTCGGAGGATCCTCCCCTTTTCGGTGGAGGTATGCGGGACTTTACTCTCTGTTCCGCATACCTCCAAAAGTGCCTTGTTTTCAAGACGCTTTGAGTTTGAATCATGCGACTGAAAACGCTTACCTATTAGTATAATTTTTGCGTGCGGTGTACTAGTAAACTATTTTTCTATTTGCATAAAAATACTGAAATCAAATTCTTGAGTAGTTATAGCAATATTTATGAAAATTTTATTCATGATCTAAAATAATGACATGAAAAATTGGAAGCCTTGATTCTGTAATATCAACAAATTGGGCTTATTATCATAATTTTTGTTCGTAAATAGTAAGGTAAGTTCAGAAGTCGTTATCCATATTTATACCTACATCAATTTAATATCCTTTTTGTGCTATAATCGTAAGAAAACTGTTCGAAAGATACGACCAGATACCACGCAGCAGCAATGACTTGTAATTTATAACATTGGATGCCCGGTAATGAATAGTCAATAATAACTTTTTTTAACTGGAACTCGTCGCTAAATAATAACTGCCACACGGGTCAATCTTTGAGGTTAAGTAACGCTTACCGAAGTTACTCAGTGGATTGGTGACCAATGACTATCCATATATATCGAGACTTCGACGTGCCTCGTAAAGCACGTCATTTCGATATCTTTGACAGTCAGAGCCAGAAAATCCGGCAACAGACCAAAGGTGCAGTCTTAAATGAAAAGAACGGCCCACATTGAATATTTCATTTTGAGGTGTAAAAATTAAACAAATGCTGATGAAAATGAACCTTATTGCTATTTTAAAATATCACTTCACACCACCACAATGAAATAACTGGCAAATATTACTTACTCTGTGTGGTACTTTCCTCAAAAGACCACTTCAGACATTAACCTACATGATTCTCATATGATTTGACCAATACGATTGTATGGACTTTAAAAGAGACGTTGACCTCTGAGTTGGTTTCGGTGTTTCTTCTCAGGGTAGTCGGCTAGGAAACACCGGCCTCATCTAGTTTAAAAATGACCAAAAAAGATTGACGTGTAAAAGTGTTATGTTTAACCTATGTACTTCCTACTAATATTATAAACGCGAAAGTTTGTAAGGATGAATGGATGGATGGATGTTTGTTACTCTTTCACGCAAAAACTACTTACTGAATGGATTTTGTTGAAATTTGGCACATTGATAGATAAATAGTCTGGAATAACACAAAGGTTACTTTTTATCCCGGGAATATGTTCCCTTGGAGCCGCGGGTGGCAACTATAGTAGGCGCCAGATAAATGTGGAATAAAGTACATTGACCTTTCCCTAATAACTGTTCATAGGTACCTGAACAATTAAATATGAATCGTTTTTCATTATTAGACAATGTTAAGGATCACGAGAGATGATGATTCGGGACAGCTTTGTGTCATTAATTCCGTTTTTCAAATTAAAAATGTCAATAATTGTAGGTGGGTCAATGACCGTTATTCCACGATTATCTGGCGCCTACTATAGTACAAAATAAATATCATTTATCATTTACTATACATATCCCTAAGCTTCCGGAGAATACAGGTGACATGTTATGTATTTTAAAACAATACTAAATTCACATGCAGGTAACTCATATAATCGCCAACAAAACACGCCGCCATAATCCGGCATTTCGACGTCAATCTCGGCTCGACACTCAAATGACTGACAATTAACGTTTATCTGAACATTTAACGTTTGTTTGAGAGGTTGCAAGCTACCACGTTACAAAGGTTGTATATAATGTTTACAGGCTGAGATTACATAAAGTGGTAACACAGATTTTTTTGAACCTTAAACCAACAGCATCCTTATTACAAAGAGAATCATCAAAGGACTGGTCATCTCTCAGCTGCCACGGTTTATTTTTAATTATTTGTTGGTTTTTTTTTTAAGTGAAAACTTCTTTAGCGTCGTTGTGCACTTTTTGGGATGGGTAAAAAAGGTTAAACTCGCGTCAGGACACGTTACCTGATTGAAAATTCGTTAGACGGAGGGAAAATTCGGAAGTGTTAAATTTTTAATGTAATATAAATTGTCATGTTTGTGTACGATAGCGCAATAAATGAATATTGACCTAGACTAGAGTCAAGAGCAAACCCATATTCAATTTTTAAAAAAATGTATTTTACAATATAAACGATAGTAGGTACTTTTATACTGATAATTTACAACAAGTTTTCTCTCTCCCGGAGTGCAACCAGTTGTTTTTTTTTTTACTTCGTTCTCTTGATCGTGCAAGTCTATCTACATCGTTCTCACATATTACGTATGTTTGTTAAATTTTCACACGAATGATGGAAACGTATAATTGTAAAAAACATTGATTTAAAAGAGTGTCCGTGGAGTTTCTTGCGCGTTCTTCTCCATAGAGATCTACGCTTTGGAACGTGCAAATAGCTTCATCTCTTGGACAGATCAACCTTGACAATTCAAAAGTGCCTGTAATGGTTTAATTGAAATAAATGCTTTGAGTTGAGTTTGAGTTTGAATCAAGATGAAGGTAAAAAAATATTTTAAACGTACCAAATTTGTTTCAGCGAAAACTAAATAGTTACGTAAAGGTGATTCAATCTGTTGTCGATATTTTGTCTGCAGGGTTTCAAAGGAACCTGACATGAATGATGACGGGTCATACCATTCGAACCTAACCTGTCCGTGTCGGGGTGCCCTAAGCTCCTTGTGCCCTATATTCCGCCTTTAAAAATGTAAAAAAAATAAGCGCTTGGGTCCTTTTGAATACTGTAAGGTTTGGCACATAGATAGTATTTTTTTATTAAATAAAAAATAATTTGGGAAGTCGGTGTATGGTATACGAAGGAACAACCAAAAAACACCGACTTCCAAAGTTTTTATTATTTTAAGTATTTTTTATTTGTACAAAAAGGTTTTTTATTTTTCACTTTTTAGTGGTACCCCACACCTAACAACACCACTGGTAAGTCGCAGCAAAGCCAAATACGCAATTTTACGTAAACCAAAGTACGGAGTCGATTTCAATGAAATTTCAATGGGACCAATCGCAAAGTAAATCCTTTCAGATAAAAAAAGAATTTTTCAAATCGGTTCATTTAACGAACACAAAAAAAATACAACCGAATTGAGAACCTCCTCTTTTTTTTAAGTCGGTAAAAAATACCCTATTTTTACATTTTTGCCACTTAAACCCTCTAGAATTTCAACCGTTTATTAAGCTGTAAAAGGACAAATATTGTGAGTTCAGTTGACTTTCCCAACCACAACATTCACGGTCTTATGAGCGACCGGTTTAATATTATGACTTTTGCGTTTGTGGTATGTAATCTCTGACTCAGGCACCAGATTACCCCCAAAACTTTGTGCGTTAAGGTTTATTGCCGACCAACCTGTGATGCCTAGGGTCTTGGGATAGACTGCCTAAGATAGGTACTTTAAGTTGCTTGGGCGTGTTTTGGTTTCAATTTGGTCTTACTTTTACGATTTTGCATGACTAAGTTGCCCAGTGCTAATCTCCAAACCTGATGAGTGAATTAACTTAACCATCACTATATATTATAAAACAAACTCCCTCGCCGCGTTTGTATGTCTGTCTGTTCGCGATAAACTCAAAAACTACTGAACGGATTTTCATGCGGTTTTCTCCAATGGGTTATTCATGAGGAAGGTGTAGGTGTATAATTCGTCCCAAAATGGAATATGCGCATACGAAGTCGCGGGCAAAAGTTAGTGGTTTCTAAAGTTGAAATAACAAAACCATATCACGCAGCTTACGTACGTGACTTTGCTTAAATCAAGATAATCTCATCACTGTAACAATATAACATTACGCGTGTATTCTACGAAGAGTAAAGCAAAGGTGTATATATGCACACCAAAATTTCGCCTGTCAGGAAGGTTTCAGTAGGATATAATTGGGGCTGAGCCTATTGCCACCAGTAGCCCTACTATGACGTGCTAATGCGATCCAATTCCGATGATGTAAACGGGATAGTGCTATTCGCTACGTATAGCTCCGTCTCCCTCTTAGAGTGGAATCACGATCGTTTTAAGACTTCATAGTAGGGCCTCATCACTGTACAAATCCCGACTCGAACCCGAACTGCTACTGAGAATTCCCGATGGCTAAACAGGGAATTGCTCAAGGTCTGTGAGACTTATACTGCCTCACATGGACTTATTTATAATGTCACCAAGAGTGAATACATGCTCTTTAGGGCCGCAGGTAAATGTCCAGACTCTGCATCTGAAATTATAAGGCTGAATAGCCTCAAGTTAAACAGAGTGTCCAAATTCAAGTACCTAAGGCATTTCATCACCGGCGACCTTAAGGATGATACAGACATCGAGAGGAAGCGTAGGGCACTGGCGGTCAGAGGTAACATGTTGGCCCGTAGATTTGCTTGGTGCTCTGACCTACTAAAAATTACTCTTTTTAAGGCCTACTGTCAGAGTTTTTACATAGGCAATCTATGGGTCAACTACACTAAGAGATCGCTGGATGTCCAGCGCGTACAATACAATAATACTTTCAGGATGTTGTTGCGACTGCCCCCGTTTCTGTAGCGCCTCAGAAATGTTTGCCGAGGCCCACACAGACGGCTTTCAAGCCATAATACGCAAAAAAACTGCTTCGCTGCTGTGCAGAGTGCGGAGTAGCCGTAACTATATACTGAGAGCTGTGGCGGAGAGCTATACTCCAAATATTAGGATTTTTGTGCGGAGGTTGATAAGGTAGGAAATATATTTTCCTCCCCGGTCGTCCTTTGTTATGTACTATTTTTATGTTACTAACACGGGAATATAAGCTGTTTGTAATACTAACAAAACATGGATCACTGTTGTCCGAACTAAATGGAATTGAATTAATTAATTTTAATTGAAACCCAAGAATACTCGTCTTAGGTACCAAACCAGCAGAATAGCTTACAATCACTAGACCACCGACAGAATCAAACAAAATCACTATTAACAAAAACCGTTACCAGGAAAACCGTCTCCAACTTTTAAATTAAAACTTTTCTTTTAAAAGCCTGACAAATTAATCTTATTTATTGTAATCCTTTAAGTGAAAACATAACGAAGTTTCCCTCTTTGCAATTAATTCCGGACTTTGTAACCGGTAACTGGTAACTCTGGTCGCTTTACGAAGATTGATGTACTGTCAACTGTAACGTTTTATTTCAGGAGCTATTGGGGAAGAACGAGCTGGAATGATGGACCGAGTTTTGTGTTTTAGTTTGGAAAATTTGCTGTCTTAATTTTTGCTGGGGGCTTGTTGCGCCACTTCTTCCCGGCTAAAACACTAGGAAGTGGTGACGGGCGTTTTGGGGACTTTATGTGACGTATAAGATAAGATCATACAAGTTGAAATTTTAATGCTTGTTTTACGGTAGCGAAATGAGTATGTCTTGGTAATACAATCGATTTATGAAAAATTATAAATTTAAAATAAAAAATGGCACAATAACAATTGTGATAAACAAAAAAAAATTACTACGCGCAAGAGCTTATTTTGCTCTAAACATTTATGAATTGCTTTTCACTTTTTCGGCGTGCCGCCGCTATGCCAGTAGTACCTACGTCACGTCTAGTGAGTAACTATTGCTTCTTACGCTTTCGAGTTTATGATTTTTTTTTTTGAAAAAAAAAAAAAAATGTTAAGTTTAACTTTATGTTTCGATAGTACTACTGATAGCTAATCGTTCTGCCGTGGGAAAACAACCATTAAAATTTCAGCGTGTATATTTGTCCAAAACATGAGTAAAACACACATGGTAGGCAAGATACTACAATTAAATTAGGTATAACAGTCATGTTTTGCTTGAACGGCTTACAAATAGGTAGGTTATTAGATCAACATCAAATAATTATAAATTTATTCATTCAACTATCCAAATACTACAGAACAGTAGGTATCATTAACTCATCATACATAATAACATTCAAGTCAATCAAATGTCAAAGATATTAGGAATGCAGAAATTAGTCAGTGCTGTGCAACCAACTAAGTCGCGTTCGTCTGTTAGTATAACCGGATTCTGCTGAGTACCGATATTTTACATATAGCGATTGCATATGATCTCAGTCGCAGCGATGGCTCATTCCGACATTATTAAATGAATTACCTACGCAAATTACAACTGAAGCAGTTCCTAGAAATGTCCTAAAAATGTCCTGCGTAAGCATTATTTAGGTTTATGTCCTTAGCGTAAGAACCTATTTATGTAGTGACTGTAAGAGGCGGACGCGGGCCGACCGGTCTAGCATGCGCGCGCGCCGTGTTGTTGTTGTGGCCGCTCGAGCGGCCGTCGCGGCGTCTCGCTCGCGCTGGGTTGCTTGTCTCCCTCCGGCGGGGCGGGGTGCGGCGGCGGTCGGGACGATTGTGTGCTTGCGTGCGTTGCTCATGCTAGCCTGGTGGGCAAGGCGAACTGACCCCATTATTAGATTATTGGATATTTAGTGTGTGTACCCCTTTTTGTTAATGTTTGTGTTTTTGTTTCGACTTTGCGTATATGTACCCATAGAATAGGGTAATAAGTACTTGTATATTATAAAACTGTATCCACGAGAACACTGCCGACAAACTGTACAGCAGTTTGGCAGATGAAATGTGTATTGTTTTCCATGTAACTTTCTTGAATAAATAAATAAATAAATAATTTAAAAAAAAAAAAGTCAATCAAGCAACTACTGGTTGTTCGACAGTCACTTCCGATGCAAATCGGCACGGGATATCGTGATCCTACCTACACCAAATTTGGTTTACAATTGTTTCAACCTCATTCAAACAAATTAAGAGGGTATGCGTAAAAAAAATTAAAGACTCCAAGAGATAAGGTACAATTTTTTTTCTTCAAAATAAAATCGCATACCCTCTATTTTTTTCTAAAGGCCTTATTAGAATCAATAAAAAATATGATTGCGATTGGATCATTACAACTCGTGCCGACTTGATAGCAAACATGTCACATCACATATTATAAAACAAAGTCGCGTCGCAAGTTCGCGATAAACTCAAAAACTATGAACGGATTTTCATACTCCAATGGATAGGGTTATTCATGAGGAAGTTTTCGGTGTATAATTCGTTCCAAATTCCTACGGGAACCGGGAAAATGGGACATGCGCGTACGAAGTCGCGGGCAAAAGCTAGTAAAACATACTTTTTTTGTTCCGGGTTAGTATAGAAGAGTTGTCAGGCTTCTGACTATCCGTAAAGTCTGTCAAAAATCCAGAAATAACAACAATGGGAATTACTTTGCGGGGCCCGCTAGGGCCAGTGCCTACCAGGGTTGTGGAATTTGTTCGAAAGAGTCACCGCGGCCCTGGAACGCAAAGGGCATTAGGAGGAACACGGATGGGTTTTATTCAGTGACAGTATGACACTCCCTTTCGCTCCGCCAAGAGCGGAAGGAGTAATTTGATGATTTCCCATCCTCGCGCCGCTCCCCGCTCCACCGCGCCGGCGGTCTACTCTCCCTCCGTCTTACGAATTTTCGATCAGGTCACGTACCCTGACGCGAGTTTAACATTTTTTACCCATCCCAAAAAGTGCACAACGCCGCTAAAAAAGTTTTCACTTCAAAAAAGGAAAAAGTTACCTATAGGGGATAGGTAACTTTTTTACCTTTTGAGGTACGGAATCCTAAAAAGAATGTATAGAACAAAAAAATGCAAGAAAATTAGAGCTTCTTTTAGGATCACATGGCTGTTTATCTGTGCATCTGTCACAAGCGATTTTCGCCACATCTACTGGACGGATTCAGTTGAAATTTGGTACACATATGTATTTCTTTGACCGAAAGACGACCTTAACCACAAAAATTAATTAATTTTGAAAACTGGGTCACTTTTTAAACGTACACACTTTTCAAATAAGAAAATTTAGAAAAAAGTTTTTTCAACTGTACCGTGTGACATATCAAATCAAAGGGCTTATTGTAAGGGTCTTAATTTTTTAAATAAAATATTCCGCTTCGAAGTTATTCAAGAAAATAGATGAAAATTTACCAGTCCCCCCCCCCCCCCTATCTCCGGTGGTAACCAGTGGGCGTAAAGTTTTGAAAAAAAATACAGATAATTGGTTTATTTGGAATTCGTTGTAAAAAGTCACCGCGGCCCTGGAAGGTATAGAGTATTAGGATAAACACGGATGAAATTTAGTCAGTGAGAGTCTCCATTCCGCCCAGAGTGGAAAGAGTCATTTAATAATTTACAATCCTTAAAGAAACTGTTAAGTTGTTCACACATAACTTAAAGATTTTGGAAGACAGGGAAGTTTTGAAATAGTTTTGAGTAGGTAATCTAATAAAAGTGTGTTTAATTAAAAATGCGAATTATAACGGATTATTTTCTTCTTTAAAAAGTGAGCATATACCTAGAACCAGCAACTTCGTGATTACTTCATTAGATAGTTACCAAAAGTTAAGGCTTAAAATAATCTATTTTAGTTGGAATTAGGTTGAGTTTTTTACCCCAAAAAAAACTTAGGGTCTACTTTTTTCCTACAACCAACTTTCGAAGGATAAATTCATTTAAAACTCAAAGAAAACTCTTCTAATTACCAATTCTGAAACTTAACAGTATCAAGGATATCCACCCACGTAACAATTTGAATTTAATCCTGCTGCTAACTTGTTAATTCTATCAGAACATGGACGACGGAAGTTTTCAGTCTCACTCGTTTCAGTATTGAATAAGTTTCAGATTAGTTTCAAGTTTCCTGGTTGTAATGTACTTACAGGCGTATAATTTCGTTGTATGTATCGAAGGGTAGCTAGGAAGTTTTGATAGTTCCTTGTTCTTGAATAGGAGTTGTATTTATAGTGGTAGGACCTGTCGTCTTAGGTAGAAAACCGATGGCTTGTCGGGCAGATGTTCTTTAGTGGACAACTCGAAGTTTGTGTCACACATGGTGGTGTGATGGTGCAAAGGTGTTTATATGTTTATAGATTTTTTAGTAAACAGGATTAGATTTTTAATAAGCTAGCTCTTCAGCTCTCGCGTCTCAACTTTATCAGTCAGATGAAATACCAACTGGACAAAACCCTCCCCTTACAATGGGTGTACATTTCTTTTTAAATACTAAAAGCTAGTTAGCTTGAATGGAATGGAATGATTATACAAAGAGTATTTAACGGTGCACCATAGCAAATATATGCGGTTTGTAAGGATCGATTGATGGATGTTGAATATTCTTTCACGTTTCACGGCTTTTTTTTAAGGATGGGAATTCATCAAATGACTTCTTCCACTCTGGGTGAAGCGGTGTCAGACTCTTACTGACTAAAACCCATCCGGGTTCCTTCTAAAGCCCTTTGCGTTCCAGGGTCGCAGTGACTCTTTCGAACAAATTCCGCAACCCTGGCAGGCTCTGGCCCTAGCGGGCCCCGTCTTCAATGCTGATATCTCTTTGAGGCGCGCGTGGAACGCAACGCGCCGTCGACCCGGTCCTGGTGGTGATCGGACAGCAAGCCACCCAACGCTCGCCGTCCGCAGCCCCGTACCTACGGTGGCCGGGGATCGCCCTGCGACTCCCGACGCCCGGGGCGTCTTCTTCGGCTTCACAAAATCAAAAGTCATTTATTCAAATTAGGCTGAGTGCCAGCACTTTTTGAACGTCAAACTTTTACATAAAGACAGTCCCCCAAAACGCCCGCCCGTCATCACTTCCTAGTGTTATAGCTGGGAAGAAGAAGTGGCGCAACAAACTCCCCAGCAACACATCTCAGATAGATGTGTTGCTGGGGAGTTTGTTGCGCCACTTAAGTTTTAAAAACTTGAATTTAAACAGTAGTATGCAAAGTATTTTACAAAACAACACAGAAAATAAAATATTCAAACTGAAAATCAAATTAAATGAAATTAATTGACACTTGGTAGCTAGCACACTCCATTAAGCCATCAGAAATAGACAAAATCAAGCATTAACAAGTAAACCAAACTAATTATGCCTCCGGGTATAAATGGTGTGCCCGCTAACACGTGCAATAATATAGTCTAACAATAGGATTGTGACTTTGAATACAGATTATGAAACTTATCAGTTAAATAGCCTGTACGTCAGGATAACACATCAGTTAAAATTTATAAAGACTGAAGTACTTATTCCACGTAGATGAAGTCGCTTGCATCAGTTAGTGACTAATAAATTAATGTCCAAAGGCCCTAGACAAAGTGTCAATCGACTGACGCTAACGCCTATCGAAAAGTCCGAAATGTATGGGAATGACATTTAAGAATCGAAAAGATCGAACAATCGACAGCGAAAACCATAAACTAGAACAATAGTTTTTATTGAACAGGCGCAATCGCCAAAATGTTGACTAGCGGCATCGAATCGAAGCCAAAGCGAACCTTCGTCACGCCAGCGCTATCGAAATCGAAACGCTTCGTAGCTATTGTTACGCGCCAGAATTAATGTCGGGTACATTAAGTTACTACTAGCGCCATCTAGTATCGAGTAGCAGAACTAGTAGAGTCAAGTACCTTCTAGACATTTCTTTGCTAGAACATTCTACACTTCTCGGTATCTGGTCAGTCGGCAGCGGTAGTTACGAGTACTTTCCAGATGTTTCGAGAATGGAAGTTTCTAGAATAAACTGACCTATAAAAGGAGCGCGTATTCCGCGACCGAGTCAGTATTGGATTAGCGATACAAGCGAATACTTCGAAAGCGAACTTCAAGTGCGAATAAAGTGATCAGTGGTGAAGTTGTGTGTTATAATTAGTGAGTTTAAAGTTGTAATTAGTGTTTTTAAATTAAAGTGTCATTTTGGTTATTTAATCGGCTGTTTTTATTGTCACGAACCTCAAGCTCGTAACAATTGGTGTCAGAAGAGTGGATATTTAAACCATGCCGATTCTACCAAAGGACGACACGGAGGGTATCCGTACCCGGAGTCAACGTCAGCAGGAGACGGACCAGAGGCGTTTTGGAGGTACAACACCGCAGACGTCGGAGGGCCAGTTGCCGATTATGGAGGCCGGTCCATCCACAGCAGCTCCAGCATCTGCAGCACCAGACTTTGCTGCTCTGATGCTGATGCTGCAGGAACAGGCCCGCCGTCAGGAGGAGCAGGCCCGCCGGTTAGAAGAACAGTTGCAGCGTGACAATGAGGAGCAGGCGCGCCGCCAGGAAGAACAGATGCTCCTTATGAAGGACCTTCACGCTACCTTTGGAAAAGACATGAAGGAGGTGAAGGATAAGGTTGCTCAGCATGACAACCGCCTGTCAAAAGCTGAAACCCAGATCAGCAAGTTTAATTACGTCATTGCTGATGTTAAGAAAGAGTTGGGCAACCTTAAGGTTGGAGATGGGATGGCAGTTTCCGTAGCTACTACACCTTCTCAACGTGGATTCAAAGTGCCGCCGTTCGATGGGACATCTTCCTGGTCAGCCTACAAAAGACAGTTTGAAGCTGTTATGAAGGCGAATGGGTGGAGTAAAAATCAGGCCATGACTGCTCTCACCCTAGGCCTGCGCGACCAGGCCTTAACTGTCCTGGAAGCTCTCGATAAGGAAGTGACTTATGAGCAACTCCTTGAGGCGTTGGAAGCTAGATATGGCGACGCTCATCTGGAACACGTGTTTCGTGCGCAGCTCAAGGATCGCGTGCAACGCAGCGGTGAAAACCTGCAGCAGTGGGCCCTTGAAGTGGAGAAGCTGGTTCGAAAAGCTTACCAGTCCATACCTGCGCTCATCGAAGGGAACCTGGTGCAGGCATTCACCGATGGAATCCGCGATCTTGAAGTTAGAGCTGCTGTGAGGCTCGGGCACCACGGGACGCTTAAGGACGCTTTGGCTCATGCACTGGAGGTGGAAGCTGTACGGCAGGATCATCGTTCCCATCGCGTCAGGGAGGTTACAGCGGCTACAGTTCGCGACCGTTTAAAAGGATACAGCCCTAGGTGCTACGGCTGTGGGGAAAGGGGCCACCTTCGATCCAGTTGCCCTAAGCGGACTGCAGAAAGGGAAGGTAGCCAATCTCCAGAGGGTAGGGCGGCTAACAGCACCGCCCAACAACAGCAGGGAAACGAGTGAAAGCCAGGACTGCGGGGCGGGTGCTGGCTGATGTTCGAAGAGCCCCAAGGATTTCGATCTCACAAACCCATGACGGGAATAGCCTTATCATTAAGGGCGAGGTCAACGGAACGCCATGTAAGCTGACGATAGACACTGGAGCTTCTCGCACGGTTGTCAGTTCCCAACTTGTAAGTCGGTTCCTTGGGGACTCCGTACACAACCGAGACCGCATAAATTTGGTAACAGCCACTGGTCAGCGTATACCCGTCCGAGGAGAGAGAGAGATGGAGTTGAAACTAGGCAACGGAATTTACCTGCATAATGTTATCGTGGCTGATATAATGGACGATTGCATCCTGGGCTTAGACTTTATGAGGAAGAATTTTTGTGAGATCGACGTTAATCAAGGAGTTATGAAATGTGGACAAGAGGAACTTTTCATGGAAGGGGCGTTACCGGGAAATGTGTACAGCCTAAAGAAGATTGTTCTTCCTCCGAGATCGGAAACGATTGTGCCGGTAAGTCTTCCTCGGAATTCTGGGCAGACTCATCGTTGTGTACTCGTGGAAAAGGTAGACAATGACCTTCCATGGAAAGTGGCACGAACTTTGGTCAGAGCCACCGACATCTCAGGGGTACGTGTGCTGAACCTTAGTGATAAGGAACAGATGATAGAAAAAGGCACTCTGATTGGTACTTGCGAGGAAGTGGATTGGTTGCGTCGATACCAATATCTATCGACTGGGACCCTCAGCAAGAATGCACAAACGAAAGTGACCACACTTTTAGACGACTGTCGCAGCGCTCTGTCTGGAAATGAACTGGTCAAGGCAAAGAAGATGTTACTGAAGTACGCCAGTGTTTTCTCTTCAAACGATAGTGACATTGGGAAGACTGGCTTAGTTCAACACAAAATAAACACAGGAGAAGAATTGCCTATCCGTCAGCGACCAAGGAGATTGCCGGTAGCACGTGAAAAGGAAGTGGAAACCATGATTGAAGGAATGATGAAGGATGGTGTTATAGAACCTTCATCCAGTCCATGGTGTTCACCAGTAGTGCTGGTAAGAAAGAAGGATGGCAGCATGCGGTTTTGTGTTGACTATCGTCGTCTAAACGACGTCACGAAGAAGGACAGCTATCCTTTGCCAAGAATTGATGACACGCTGGACATGCTTACTGGAGTGAAATGGTTTAGCACGCTAGACCTAAAAAGTGGTTACTGGCAAGTTGAAATCGACCCTAAGGACAAGGAGAAAACTGCATTCTCGACAGGAAAGGGCCTGTGGCAATTTAATGTTATGCCGTTTGGATTATGCAACGCTCCGGCAACGTTTGAAAGATTGATGGAACTTGTACTAACCGGGTTAATTGGCGATGCCTGTTTGGTCTACTTGGACGACATCATCATTGTAGGCCGTACGTTTGAAGAACATCTTCAAAACCTGGAACGCGTGCTCATGAAGATCCAGAGTGCAAATCTCAAGTTGAGTCCAAAGAAGTGTTCACTTTTCAAACGTCAAGTCAGCTTTTTGGGATATGTTGTGTCGGAAGAAGGCATCCGCACGGATCCAGAGAAAATCGCCGCTGTTAAAGATTGGCCAATTCCAAAAGACAAGACGCAGGTCAGAGCATTTTTGGGTTTGTGCTCCTATTATCGGCGATTCGTCAAGAACTTTGCGGACATAGCCAAGCCCCTCCACAAACTAACCGAGGAGAAGCGACATTTCTGCTGGGATGAAAGTTGCGACGTCGCATTCCAGGAGCTAAAGAAACGTCTGTGCAGAACACCTATTTTGGGGTATCCTGACGCGAACAAGGAATTTATAGTTGACACAGACGCTAGTGATATCGGACTTGGCGGTGTGTTATCTCAACGGAATGGCGATCAAGAGGTTGTGATAGCCTACTTCAGCAAGTCATTGTCGAAACCAGAAAGGAACTATTGTGTCACGAGACGGGAATTGCTAGCTGTGGTAAAGTCATTGCAGCATTTTAGCAAATATCTGCTGGGACGGAAATTCCATTTACGTACAGACCATGCTGCACTCAAATGGCTATTGCAGTTCAAAAATCCAGAAGGACAAGTTGCGAGATGGATTGAACTACTTCAGGAATACGACTTTGTGATTGAACATCGCAGCGGAAGATCTCATGGCAACGCCGACGCATTGTCAAGAAGACCTTGCCCTGAAGACTGCAAGCATTGTACTAGGCAAGAGGGTAAAGAAGTCGTACCTGTGAGGATGCTCAAGACAAACCTCAGCAGCGAGTGGAAGGAAAGCCTACAATGTGCACAGCAGGAAGATTCGGACATCAAGCCGATTCTGGAGTGGATGAAGGCCAGTGCTCCTAAGCCCACGTGGAGTGACGTCTCAGCGATGAGTTCGATCACAAAAAGTTATTGGGCCCAATGGGACAGCTTAGTGATTCAGGATGGAGTCCTGTGCCGTAAATGGGAAAATGCTCGGGGAGACAGCTGTCATTTGCAAATGGTTGTCCCTAAAGCAAAAGTACCGAATGTCCTACAGCTGTACCATAATGGTTCTTCAGGAGGCCATATGGGAGTAAAACGGACTCTACTGAAGATAAGAGAACGGTTTTACTGGGTCCACTGTCGTGACGATGTCGAGGACTGGTGTCGCAAATGTACAAGTTGTGCGGCTGTAAAAGGACCTCAGACTCGCAGTAGAGGTGCATTAAAATTGTACAACGTCGGTGCACCATGGGAAAGGATAGCCCTAGATGTTGCGGGACCTTTTCCGGAAAGTGAAAGTGGTAACAAGTATTTCATGGTTGTAATGGATTACTTCACTAAGTGGCCGGAAGTCTTCGCCATTCCAAATCAAGAAGCCTCAACAGTTGCAGATAAACTAGTTCATGAAGTCTTCTGTCGTTTTGGAGTACCCTTGGAGATTCACAGCGATCAAGGAAGGAATTTTGAGTCCCAAATATTCCAGGAAACTTGTCGAGTTATGGGTACTCATAAAACGAGAACAACTTCTTACCACCCACAATCGGATGGAATGGTGGAACGATTTAATCAGACATTGGAGAGATACCTGGCAAAAGTCGTGGAAAACCGGCAACGCGATTGGGACAAGCATATACAACCGTTTTTGCTGTCATACCGAAGTGCTGTTCACGAAAGTACATCGGTGACACCAGCCTTCGCCAACTTCGGAAGAGAATTGCGGCTGCCTGCAGATCTGATCACCGGAATACCACCTGATGCCCCACGCAATATAACCGATTATGCGAATGACTTGCGGAACAAAATGAATGACATTTATGAGCACGTCAGACAATCGGGCCAGCAAATGTCTGAAAAGATGAAAACCCGTTATGACCGCAAAATGAACAATAAAGGGTTCGACGAAGGTTCACTAGTGTGGTTGCACAATCCAGTTCGCAGTAAAGGGAAATCTCCTAAGCTTCAAGCTAAATGGGACGGGCCGTACCGGATTGTGACAAAAATTAACGACGTGACCTACCGTATACAGAAAGGTACAAGAAGTGCTCCCAAGATCGTCCATGTGGATCGACTGGCGCGTTATTATGGGACCGATAATGCTCGGGACGAGCATGTCTTAGGAGGGGGCAGTGTTACGCGCCTGAATTAATGTCGGGTACATTAAGTTACTACTAGCGCCATCTAGTATCGAGTAGCAGAACTAGTAGAGTCAAGTACCTTCTAGACATTTCTTTGCTAGAACATTCTACACTTCTCGGTATCTGGTCAGTCGGCAGCGGTAGTTACGAGTACTTTCCAGATGTTTCGAGAATGGAAGTTTCTAGAATAAACTGACCTATAAAAGGAGCGCGTATTCCGCGACCGAGTCAGTATTGGATTAGCGATACAAGCGAATACTTCGAAAGCGAACTTCAAGTGCGAATAAAGTGATCAGTGGTGAAGTTGTGTGTTATAATTAGTGAGTTTAAAGTTGTAATTAGTGTTTTTAAATTAAAGTGTCATTTTGGTTATTTAATCGGCTGTTTTTATTGTCACGAACCTCAAGCTCGTAACACTATTTACACTTGTTTAGGCCCCAGGTCTTACAACTAGAAAAATATTTGCACAATTATGGTGTCCAGCTAAGAAGCAGCATTATTCTATGATTCATAATACATCATAACTTATTAGATATTTATATTAAAAAAATTACGGAGTGTACCCATTTTACCCAAATAAGTATCCTACCTTATTCATCTTGGGTATGGTAGGATACAATGAGTTAAAAGTTAGAAGGAGTTTGGAGCTAGTCTCATATGTATATCTTTAAGGTGATGAGGGGAAAGATTCACAATCCGGACGTATTGTGACAAGTGTACATACATTACATACATTATACATATATGTTCCGGACATATACGTGGCTGTGGCTGCTAGCAGTGCCACGCGGCTGCACTAAGCTGGTGAATGAGACGCCGTTTACGTGCGCACTCCGTATCCTCAATCGTATAGCAGAAGACATAGATATACATATTTTGCTGTACTCTGGGTGGGTTCATAGTAAGAGCTCTCTTTGAAATAAGTTTTGGTCCTAGTGTGACATAGATATGGTGTTTGTAGAAAAATTTGTACAAATGATCGAAATTGTTACTAGTAGAACTGTGTAACTGTAGTTGTAAAACTAGTGTTCTAAGTGATAAACCTGTAAAGATTATATGGCGAGAAATACATAAATAAATAAAATAATAACCAAAAACACGTGATAAAAGCCTCATCGAATAACCCTTCCTTACACACTCGATCAATAACCCCGACACGTGTCTCAATGTGTCAGAGAGACTCATCGTCTCGTCGACAGGCGTGTAATACGAGCGGAGACAGGTGTACCTGTTGATGTGAACCAAACAGGATAGGTTTTATTATGAGAGGAGATATTGGTGATTTGTGCCTTCTGTAGTTTCGAGAATAGGTTGATTGTGAATGAAGCTGTTGGTGAATTAATGACATTGCAATAATCAAACTCAGTTTCAGAGTTCTTTGTTACAAATATGGCGATATAACAGAAACACTGGCCAAGTACTGGTTGGACTCTCACACGAAGGGTACTGTACCATAAACCAAAAAATGTACCTATGTATTAATATGTGTTGTTATAGTGGAAAAAGAAATACACACCCTGTGTAAATTTCAACTGTCTACCTATTACGGTTCTTGAGATACAGCCCACTGACAGACAGATGGACGGATGGACAGCGGAGGCTTAGTAATTGGGTTCCGTTGGTTACTCTTTGGGTACGGAACTCTAAAAAGTAAAACCCAAAGAAACAAATTAAAGAAGACAAAGAAATAACATGCAAGAATTAACGTTTATTTGAATTTAAAGTTCCAAGTCGAACCGAAGTTATCAGTGTTCAAAATTGATCAATCATACATATGGGCGCAAAACCATTATTTGCTATGATTTTGTTTGTTTTGATTATATTGTTTATTTAATTTGTATTTCGTGTTGACCTGGATTAATGTTAGCGTTTCTGTCTTATTAAAAAAATATTTTAACATCCTGCTTAGTTTCTGTAAGGATTTAACTTGATCACTTCCCTTTTATTTCTTTTAAATATGGCTGTATCCTGTCGAATTTTATATTTTGACTAATTCTATTCTAATTGTTTAAAATCATATTGTAACTTCCTGTTGGATTTTATAAGGATTAAATTTGATAGCTTATTTTTATTTCTTTGAAATATTATATAGCATCAGGTATCAAATAAGAATTTACTTGACAATTTACGTTTTACTTATTTGTTTTAAATGTTTATCTACAGTGAGTTACTATTAGAAGGGTTTATTCTGTTAACTTTCTCTTTAATGTTTCCAGCCGTATTTGTGTAATTTAACATCCGCTGACAACATTTTCCTTTTTATTTTCTGTGTATAAAACCGATGTAATGTGAACTTAAGCTCAAACATTATTTTGCTGCTTGTGAAGTAAACACTCTGGACTTGAAGAAAAGTATTTCTTTATTATTTCTTAAATCATTTTCCTGCAAATCATTTTTAGGGTTCCTCAAAAAAAGGGAACCCTTATAAGATCACTCTCTTGTCCGTCTGTCCGTCTGTTTGTCCGTGTGTTACCACCGATTTTCTCAGTAACGGGTGGACCTAGCAAATTGAAAAAAAATTCGCGAAAACTTTTAAGTACGAAAAATTTTCCTTAATTTTCTGTTTATTAATTTTTCGGAATTTTCCCTTTACTTGTGCTGTAAGACCTTGCTTTTAACCAAAATTGACAATTCTAGGTCAACCTGAAGTACCCTTTAGGTTTTGGGTCGAATAACTATATGGTAGTTCCCGTTGACCTATAAACAGGAAATTTGGCAAAAAAGCAAGGTCTTACTTACATAGTTGACGCCTGCCCCCAATAAAAATGATACCAATTTTATTATGGCGGTATAATGGGTAGGTACGGAACCCTCGGCACACGAGTTTGACTCACACTTGACCGGTTATGACCGGTGAAATATTATGTGTGACTTCAAAAATTACGGCGATAATGCACCGACATACACATCCAATAAAATTCAAAAATTCTTCATCGTAATATTATATATCCAATATTTCAAATCTACACTAGGTATATAGGATGAGATTTTCCAACACATTAAATCCAAAATGTGCCATAATAACAGTTAACTCAATCAAAATAATAATTCCATTGCCACATTTTGTAATCTGTGCCATTCATAAATATACTGATTGGCCGTGATCGCGTGACGTGACGCAATATCCCCATTTAGGGTGCTGCTCCACCGGAGATGTGCGAGGTAGCAGGCGGTGCGCGAGAAAAAAATCGGCCAATGGGATCACTTTATTTTCTTTGCCTGGTTTAGGGTAGATCTTAGGCTCTAGACAGTGTCATATTATTAGCGGATGCGATAGTCGAAATCCCAAAATATAAGGGTTTAATCACATGAGATTTCGACAGCGTTTGTCAATCCCATGCATTTTTAATCGACTTCAAAAAAAGGAGGAGGTTTTCAATTCAGTTGTATTTTTTTTGTTTGTTATCTCAATATCTCAGTCATTTCTAAACCGATATAAAAAAAAATCTTGATTTGTCCGATTGGTCCCATAATTTTTCCCAAATTTCATCAAAATCGGTTCAGTAGTTTGGTTTTAAATAACTGGAAAAAATATGTCATCCAAGTAAACGGAATTGCGTATTTTGCTTTCCTCTGGCTTGACAGTGGTGTTGTTAGGTGTGGGAAAGGTAGGTACAAAAAAAACTTGATGACAAAAAAAAACACGGCGCGTTGTTACAAAAAGAAGAAACAACCAAAAACACCGACTTCCGAAATTAAAGTTATTTAATACTTTTTAGTGTTTTTTTTATTCGGAAGTCGGGTGAATATTTTTGTAAAAAAGTTTTTGACAATCGCCTTCGCCAAGCTACCGCTGACAAAATGTGTGTGTATCTAGAGCCTAAAGACGCAAGTGAGGAATGTCTATGGCCGCGTACAACTACGTCACTACGCATCTTTGATCTTGCAAGTTCCTCACATGGCTGTGGTGATAACTATTACAAATTTTTACAACGCCGCTAAACATTTCTCGCTGCGCTACCTCGCACAGCTCTAGTGGAAAAGCACCCTTATAGCCCGAACATTTCACTCGGGCAATATTTACGAGTTTAATGTAGTGCCTCATTTTAAATGGAAATCGTCCGTCGTTATTATAATTTGGGGAGATTGTATACTCGTTTAAAATAGGTGAACGTGTGATTTTTATTCCATTTTGTAGTTACTGTTATGAAATTATGGGAGTAGTATTGGATGAGCGGTTAAAAATTTGTTTATTGTGTGACTGTGATATTTCTACCGGGAATAAAGATTTTGGTGCATAATATTTTTGTTTGGAAATGGATTTACTACCCATACGATTACTTATGCTTTAAGAAGTCTTGTTTATGTATTTTTAACTCTAGATTAGGTTAAATTGAAACATTTAGACTAGTCCTCAGGAACCGTAAAAAGTTTTCGGAATAGAAATATCCGATGTAACTTTATTTTTTGCATTTCTACATTTTCAAAATAAAATTAACTACTTATATTAAATCTAACCAAGCCGTTAGTCCCGGTTGTAATTTGTCGATCTTTGGCAGTCGTTACGGATTGAAATCTGACCCCAGCCTTGCCAAGAACTACCGTGTAACCCAGTTAATGGATGGTGGAGGTCTGGTAAGCAGCCGCTCCACGTAAAATACTGGTATTCAGCTGAATCCGGTTTGACTGGAAGCCGCCCCCAATATAGTTGGGAAAAGTCTAGACAGTTAATAATAATAATAATATCTTGGGACAACTCACACACGGTCATCCGATCCCAAACTAGGCAGAGCCTGTACTGTGGCAACCAGACAACTGATAAACATACTTATATATTTCTAAATACATACATATTATAGACAAATTACACCCAAACACAGAACAAATGATCATGCTCATCACACAAAGATTTGTCCTGGGTGGGAATCGAACCCACGACCTCCGGTATAGCAGTCAGGGTCACTAACCACTCGACCAACAGGCCAGTCAGATGATGATGATGCAATCTAAACAAGTAGATAGCTTTATATTACTGAACGTGTATTCGTAATCGGACAAGCTACTTACTTGCAGAGATTAAGTACACCTTTTACAAACATACAAAAAACCTGTTTCTAATAATAATATCTATAGTAGGCGCCAGATAAATGTGGAATAAAGTATATTGACCTTTCCCTAATAACTGCTCATAGGTACCTGAACAATTAAATATGAATCGTTTTTCATTATTAGACAATGTTAAGGATCACGAGAGATGATGATTCGGGACAGTTTTGTGTCATTAATTCCGTTTTTCAAATTAACAATGTCAATAAATGTAGGTGGGTCAATGACCGATATTCCACGATTATCTGGCGCCTACTATAGTTTAAAGTCAATATTAAAAAATAACTAAACAAAACAATCTTGAACCTTCAACAAGGAACGGAACAAAAACCTCTTCAATCCAAAGAAAACTAAATGAGAAAGCCACAGTGTATCGAGCAAGGAAAGAAGTGTTGTTTCAATATTTATTTGTAGTTATTATTGTTTGTGTTGCCAACTATTTCTATCCAAGTGAGCAAGACAAATCGCGAGCAATCGTTTTAGACGCACTGGGCGGAAGAAATGCGGTGATAAATTTTCACAGGAAAATGACCTTAAGCTAATATTATTTTTACGAGTTTGGGGTTTGTGACAATAAAAACAGTCCATTAAATAACCAAAATGACACTTTAATTTAATAACACTAATTACAACTTTAAACTCACTAATTATTAAACACAACTTCACCACTGATCACTTTAATCGCACTTGAAGATCGCTTCCGAAATATTCGCTTGTATCGCAAATCCAATACTGTCTCGGTCGCGGAATACGCGCTCTTTATATACTTAGGTCAGTTAATTCTAGAAACTTCTATTCTCGAAACATCTGGAAAGTACTCGTAACTACCGCTGCCGACTGACCAGATATCGAGAAGTGTAGAATGTTCTGCAAAGAAATGTCTAGAAGGTACTTGACTCTACTAGTTCTGCTACTCGATACTAGATGGCGCTAGTAGTAACTTAATGTACCCGACATTAATTCTGGCGCGTAACATTATAACGAGATAAAATTGATGATACAAGTTTTTTTTTCTCTTTTTTTTTTGGGGCTTTTATCTAAACAGATATGCCAACCCCATCGTACCCTTTAACACTTATAATTATCACATATTGTACTATACTAAACATTTAAACAATATATAGAACACTTTGTGATAAGGCGACATAACTTTTTGGCACCTTTTGAAGTTGGTTGAGATAAAATTGATTGGATTAATCCCACGTTAAGCTTGTGCAAATCTAACTCCCTCAAAAATTAATACAAGAATTGTAGAAGGTTATTTCTGGAAGTATTATTTATTTTTATTTATTTATTTAAACTTTACATATTGAAAAGGTGGATACACGGACTTAATGCATTATATAAACTGCTTGCTGACCCGCGCATCTTCGTCTACTCCGCTCCTTTTGGTCATAGCGTGATGTTGTATACCTATGACCTTCCTCGATAAATGGGCTATCCAACACTAAAATAATTTTGCAATTCGAACCAGTAGTTCCTGAGATTTTCGCGTTCAACCAAACAAACAAACGACTCCCCTGTCTGTGAATACTTTTATAGCTTCATCTCAGGCAAGTTCCTGTTCAAACTTGCCTATCAAATTAATATTAGATTCCTGATTTCATACAAAACTACGAAAACAAAAAAATCATGCATAATAAAATGAGTAAATTATTTCAAAAGCGATTAAAACAGCACTTAAATGCAGCTTTTATGCAAATCCGATTATAATCCAGACCTAACATAGCTAAAATTACACAAGTATTACAAATATAAAAAAACAGTATTTAGTTTCGTATTTCCCCAACAAAATCCAAACTGAAACACTAATCTATCTGGTCCAAAACGATTTGTTATTGTCCCATTTTAGTTTAAAAACAAAACATTTCCGAATGGTTTGATTTCAAAGCATTTATCTAAAAACGCACTGCAGGTGTACATAAAAATAGAGTACAATTGCCAACATAATATGTTATTGTTGGCAACAATACAAATAATGCGTAAACAGTAATTTATAGAGATGCAAATAAACTCAACATAGTTTTTCTAAATACACTTTTTCAGGGGCTGTTTTATTTTTACAAGCTTTTAATATATAATGTTCAAATCTTGTAACTGCATTTTAACCCAGTGATCCCCGAACGATTCAGATGAAATTTTGCATACACGTTTGTATTGGATGACAATGCATGAATTTTAGGTTAGAAATCCAATATGGCGGTGTACTAAAGATGACGAACCAAGATGGGCGTCATTGAAAGTGGCCAAGTAAACTCAAACTTTTTCTTGACTGATTGACAAATTTTAATGGAAAAGCAAGAAATAAACATTTGCCCAGCGCTGGGACAATAAAGTAAGTAGTCTTCCTTTTTCATGAATCTCCTAAAGTAAAGTATTAAAAAAATCTATATGACGAGCCCCATAGCACAGTCCGAACTGACCTAACATTTACAATGAGCCTCAATTCGTCCGCAGAACTGACTACCGCATCGGTCGCTGATTAGTCAATTGTCACCGAAATACGACACATTCGTCGCAATCAACGCTTCGTAAATAACAATAGTCAGCTTTGATAGAGATTTGAATGAAAACTCTGATTTTGAAGTGAATGATAAGTAGTTTGAATGTAAGGAATCAACCAATCGGATTCTGAAGTAAATGAGAAGTAGGTACTTTGAATGTAAGGAATCAACTAAGCGGTTTTCGAATGTATGGGCTTAACAAAGCAAGGGACTTTGAAAGGCGTCTCTTTTGGCATAAAATCAATCCCCGAATGGTTAGTCAAAGGTGCATCTACAACATTCTTCTCCATCTACTCTTTTTTGTTTTTTTTTCAGGATGAGAAATCATCAAATGACTTCTTCCGCTCTGGGTGGAGCGGAAGGGTGTGTCAGACTCTTACTGACTAAAACCCATCCGTGTTCCTTCTAAAGCCCTTCGCGTTCCAGGGCCGCGGTGACTCTTTCAAACAAATTTCGCAACCCTGGCAGGCGCTGGCCCTAGCGGGCCCCGTCTTCTATGCTGACATCTATTTGATGCGCGCGTAAAAGACACCGCGACATCGACCCGGGCCTGGTGGTGATCGGACAGCGAGCCACCCAACGCTCTCCATTTACTCTTCAGAACGCGCAATTGCCGCCCTGGAGATAGGGTCAGTGCGTGTGTTTAGCTGCAGAACAACTTGCTACTCTTGTCGCTACGTGGCAGAACTAGCTTCATCTATTTGACTGACAGACCTTGACAATTCAAAAGCGCCTGTAATTGGTCTATTCGAAATAAAAGTATTTATTTTGATTGGCTATAAACACTCCCAGATTTCTTCAGATTTGTAATGAAAATAAGTGACTGTTTTTCATTTTTTCTTTCTTTCTTTCAAATCATCGATCCATCGTGCCGCAGGACGTCCCACACTACGTTTGCCCATACGCGGTCTTCACTCTACCACATGTCTGCTCCATAGACCGTCTGTCCGTCTACAGACATGGCCGGCCCACCTATAATTGTACCTGTCTACAGATAAACACTAAAAAGTTGCGTTTTCCCCACCCAGTGCGCACTCCCCGCTAATCTAAGACGTTTTACACAAACATCATCAATCAGCGGCATGACAGCGCAATCGGAATCGGATTGTGAGCAACAAATTGAACGACGCCCCTCACTAGGCCTCACCAGGCCTGCTGTTATCACTACGTGAGGAACTGATTCGGAAGAGAGTATTTGGTTGTGGGTGATGGTAAGTTAACTTGGTAAGGTCTTTAACAGGGGCAGTAGCCAAAAGTTTGATGGGCAGTCGCTCTTGGTAAAATACTGGTATTCAGCTGAATCCGGTTTGATTGGAAGCCGACCCCACTTGTCTCCAATATAATAAGCAAGAGGTTAGGTAGATGATGATGAGTAGCTGAAGAGCCAATCTAGGGTGTTACTCGAAAGGGTCACCGCGGCCCTGGAACGCAAAGGGCTTTAGAAGGGACACAGATGGGTTTTAGTCAGTAAGAGTCTGACACGCCCTTCCGTTCCGCCCAGAACGGAAGAAGTCATTTGATGATTTCACACCCTTAAAAAAAAAAAAGCCTGTCCCCTTACTGGGAAATGCCAATGCGGAAAAAATAATGGCGTTATGCGTCTTGTATAGCCTCCTGTCTCCCGCTTACACCGGAATCCGGAATCGGTTTTAAAACGTAATGCCAGTGCTAACGGCTTTTTAGCATTGGCATCCTTAAAAAAAAGGAAAAAGTATCAACTGACAGAAAATATCTTAGTTTAATCTCTTAATAAAAACCATGAAGTATCCAACATCTTGCTTTGCCAACGTCTTGCAACATTTACAATTTAATCCAACCGTTATGATTATTATCTCAGCGCAAGCTTGTATGCTCACAGTCTGAACACAGTTCCCACATAACAATCAGACAGTACGTTCACAAATCTTGGATGGCATTTAATAATATCTCGAAGCGAAGCAAACTCGCGCTAACTACATCTCTAGTTTACCTGCACGTTTAATATCTCAAGTAGTGTTGTCCCTGCAGTGCGGGATTATCACAGGATTCGTTATTCATCGTTTCAACCGAAAGACAAGTATTGCCACATCAAGCGGTTTCGCATCCATCAGATTCCCGGGGCCTTCAACATGGCTTTCGTCCACCTTTTGAATGGCCTTTCAACGCTGCGTCTTCTGGCACGGATTCGTTATTAATGTTATAAATAGAAATCCTATGGCCAAGTAATAACAGCCGCCAGGGTCGATCTTCAAAGTTAAGCAACCCTTGCTGAGGTTAGTCGGTGGGTGGGTGGTCATTCACAACATCCCGCTTATATTGTCCTAAATTAGCCTGTTAAAATACTTTGTAACTTATGTCTTAGTTTCTTTAAATAAACATTTATTATTATTATTTATTATTATACCGAGACTCCTGTTCGTGCCTTGGAAAGTCCGTTGGTCGGCAAGCCTAACTTGGTGTTGGCTGGCACTTGCAAATCTTGACAGTCGTTACGGGGAAACCACATAATTAATCTAATACCAGTAAGGGGCTTTTTTTTTAAAGAAGGGAAATCATCAAATGACCCATTCGTGTTCCTTCTAAAGCCCTTTGCGTTCCGGGGCCGCGGTGACTCTTTCGAACAAATTCCGCAACCACCAGTAAGGGACGCTATTTTACCCAGTTACTGGATTGTCGAGGTCTGATAAGCAGATGCTCCGCGACTGCTAATCTGACCTCTGAAACTCAGCTTTATCTGGTAAGACTAGAAGCGATCCGACAAAGTTGGCAAAAGGCTAGAAAGATAGTTTTTTTTAATGCATTTTACACCAAACCCATCGCAAAACGGGGCAAAAAATGAACACCCCAATATTTCTATAATCTCGCGCTTATTCCCCATCACTAGCGCTTCACAAGATAGTGTTGCGCTGGCATATTTCTCCCGAATGTGTAAACTTGTCCCTTGCTCGAATAGTTACGCACTTTACACAATGAAGGTGATTCTGTTCTGAGATTAATTAATTCAGAGCTGTACTCGAGATAAATAGACGACGGTTGGGCCGTATGTGTAGGCGGGACAGGTTTGTTTATTTATTTATAAATACTTTATTTAGTGGAAATTCTGCAGAATTTTGAAGAAAGAGAAAAGATGAGAAATGCCACGCTGCGCTCAAAACGGGGATCATAGACGTGGGAAAAATGGTAAAATGGGATTGGGCAGGTCACGTCAGCCCCATACACAGTGACCGCTGGGCAACAGTCTCCACTAAGTGTTACCTGAGGATGGAAGGCGCCGCCGAGGCCGGCCCAGGAAGAGGTGGCGAGCCGACCTAGATACCTACTGCAAGGATACCTGGAAAGATTTAGGAGAGGCCTTGACTGTCCTACTAGTGTAGGCTGAACTTAAACAAATAAAAAATATTGTACATTATCAAGAAAACTAAAAACAGAAAAATCTTTGGTGGGGGGGCCTTATCACATCTGTTTTTGGAATTCTAACTGTTCTATTTCGATTCTAAGAAATATGGCTTTGTTTGAATCAGAATGAAAGACAGTGTTATGTTTGCAATATTGCTCAGTGAAAAATAGATATTATTGTGTTTTAGGAAAATGGGGATTATTTAAGTAAAGTAAGAATCCTGCTTTTTATTACTATCCGCAATAACAAAAGAGAACTTGTTTTCTATTAATACGACTTTGTCAGAGGGAAAATAAAAAACTTAAGAAGTGAGGAAGTGTTTATTGTGTCTTTTTGTAACAAATAGTGGTGGGAGTGTCGCCAACGAACCGTTTTCAAAGACCGTTTTATGTTCTGCGACGGTGCAACCGTTTTTACGTCGCGGGTCTAAATAGTTTTCGTTGCACAAACCAGTCTTCGAATTACTTGAGGCGATTTATTATTTTACGTCCAAGAAATAAAGTTGAAAACCCTTTGCTTCAAATATCACACTCGTCGCGTCGTCGTTCTTACACACACAAACAGTTCTTCCAATGAAAACTGAAAATTTGTCAATGAAATACAGTCGATATTTTATTACCACTCGTCAGTGCTGTCGTTCGTGACGAAAAATGCTACTACTTCACTGGACGATAGTTTCATCTTTTAAAGCCGTCTTCAAACCAGTTGCGAGGATGACCGTCTTCAGGCGGACAAAACGCAACCGTTTTTCCGACGACATAAACGGTTGCGTTCCCACCACTAGAAACAAAGCTCATATTTTTAAGACAAAACCAGTAAAAGTTTTAGTGACGTTCTACAGAAAGTAATAAAGGCAGTTATGATGGGGTTGAACACAAAGTTATTTAATACTTTACATAACTATCGTCAACTTATGTTGTCACCCCATAAAGGGCTCTTAATGACTTGACACCATGCCATGGTTGCGTGTAAATGTGACGGCCCATATTTTTGAACAACCTAAATAAGGAAGCTATGCCTTGTCTCAGAGTTATTGAACCAACCTTATTACAAGGTGAATAAAGTAACCAAAACACAACACAATGAAAGCTTTAAACAATGAGATAGGTGTAAAAAAGTTTTAACATGAAGTTGTTTATGAAATAGTCGACATATCAGTGAACATGATGATGATGCATGATCAATTCATACAAAAACTGATATAATATTTATTATGAGAGCAATTATTAATTAAACGTAACCCTTACAGGATCTCTAGTGTATCGGTCTGTCTGGCTGGCTGAAGTACTAGTTTCTTTGCTAAGTTTAAAAAAACCGGCCAAATGCGAGTCGGACTCGCGCACGAAGGGTTCCGTAGCATTATCTATAAAAACGACAAAAAAATAACGTTTGTTGTATGGGAGCCCCCCTTGTTTTATTGTAATATAACTATTTATTTTTAAAGTGAATATATAACTTAATATTCTGTGAATATTTCAGGCGTGTACCTGTTGCCGTTATCAATATCGAGCAAAAAAGAACAAAAAAATCACGTTTGTTGTATGGCAGCCCCCTTAAATATTTATTTTATTCTGTTCTTTAGTATTTTCTGTTATAGCCGCAACAGAAATACATCATCTGTGAAAATTTCAACTGTCTTACTATCACGGTTCATGAGATACAGCTTGGTGACAGACGGACAGACAGACCGACGGACGGAAAGCAGAGTCTTAGGAATAGGGTCCCGTTTTACCCTTTAGGTACGGAACCCTATAAAGACACAATTTACGGTTTTTTTTTCTCAGGTGTAAAATGTCTGGCCTATGAATAAGGCCCCAAGATGCGTTCGTTTATTCGATCTTAAGTAAATTTTCAGTAGAACAGGCCCTTCGGCTTAGCGGGAGGTGAAACGGCCTGCGAATATAACAGTTTTGGGTTCCGTTTTATATCTTCACGCTACTTATCTGTTGGGGTGCGCAGAATGTTGTGGATTGCAAAACTTGGTATTAAGTTTAGTGCTAAAGTATTTACTAAGAATTTAGTGTTCAATATAACAATGCACTCAGAGTACTGTTGGGGTGGCGATGCAGTGCGTCAGAGATGTTTGCTGAGGCGCGGGTTGATGGCTATGCCGCCATAATCAGGAAAAGATGCGCCTCCCTACTCACTCGCTTTCGTGGCAGTACCAACACTATACTGAGTATTTTTGCAGATAGGTGGGAGCACCCCATGCTCCAAAGATGGGTGCGGCTTCATGACGTAGTGTAATTGTGCTGTTAATCGCCAGGGTTGCGGAATTTGTTCGAAAGAGTCGCCGAGGCCCTAGAACGCAATAGGCGTTAGAAGGAACACGGATGGGTTTTAGTCAGAAGAGTCTACTTCGACACGCCCTTCCGCTCCACCCAGAGCGGATGAAGTCATTTTATGATATCCCATCCTAAAAAAAAGAGTCTATTTTAACAAAAATCTCCTCCTTAAAATCCTCCATAGTACTTAAAGCCGTATGCACAAATATTGCCCGCGCATTATAGCAATAAAGACGAGAGCACACAGTTAACGCGACTGTTTGAACTATGAAATTGAGCCGGGTATTCACTGTTTGCGCGGTGACGGGCGGTATAGTGTGTACTCTGCTTTGTCCGGGGAGAAAGAAGTAGATTATTACTAGAAATGCCTCTACGTTTTTATTATAATCCACATTTTTCGGAAAGCTTATCGGTCAGTATATCAGTATTTGCCGTTGAGGAATTACTTTATGTGATTTGACAGTCCAAGTCCAGACCAGCTCATAGGGGTAAGGTAGTAGTAAAAGGTAGAGTCCAGTCTAACTCCACGTAACGAATCGTGTTAACCAGTTTCTGGATTATGGAGGTCAGATTGACAGTAACTTTGTGTGAAATACTGGTATTCCGCTGCAAGCCGACCCCAAAATAGTTGGGGAAAGGCGTCTAGCCTGACTGATGAAGATGATCCAATCAGATGTTGGTTATGGGTCATTTCCAGAGATTAGGATAGGTAGACTATATTTACCTAATGTTCGCGGAAATAAGTAACATAGACTTGATAATACCTTTTTGTAAAAAAACGTTTTGTATATCAAGTCCCTTAGCGTGCATTCCAAAACCGAATTCCATTAAAAAATAACCATTTCTTACAATGGCTGTTCACCGTCAATTTTTGCCTCTATTGTGAGAATCATTAAAAATAAAAGCTTCAATTCGTTTAATAAAATTAAACTTTCATTTTACAACTGCAACGCCCACGTTTAAAATTACTTCGAATAAACTAGTTATAAGTACATACTAACAAGTTTTTGAATTTAACTTTGTCGCATTTTAAGTTAGTGATAACCGCGGCGATAACGACAGAAACTAACTTAACTAAAATCAGTGTTAGTTATTTTAGGAAAGCCAACGACCTCAGGAAAATGAAGAACAAAGACATATTCCGTCATAAATATTCGATTAAAAATACGACATTGGTTTAAAAGTATGTACATTGACTTTTCTTTTTTACACTCACGAATTTAACCTTTTAAACGCCATAGTCACGTATACATAACAAGCAAGCACGTGCCCTGTAAGCCAAGCGTCACATATATGTGACAAAAGGTACGGCGAATTTGTGGCTTGGCGTCAAGCACGTCGATGCGTTTATGCTCTGGCGTTCAAAAGGTGAAGCCTTCCACAAGCGTCACCACTTCGACTGGTCATATTTTTTTTGCACTCAGGGATCTCCTGCGGCCCGCATTATGCTATTAGGAGCATATCTGCATCATAGTAGGTACGTGATCGCAGTTCAGAACCTTTCAGACGTAGAGTGCACATCTAACGTCACAAATTAAAAAAAAACTAATGGTCGTGGTAATGGTCTGTTTCACCACCTACGATTAAGTTCCCGTTAATTTACTTGGCAGATAATTCCATACAAAATACCTTTAATTTTCGAATTTATTCGGTGACTAGTGGCCCGCCCTGGCTTCGCCCGGATATTTTTTGTTTCAAAATTCTCTTTTATAAATCCTACCTTCTCCTGACAATAAAAAACCAAACAAAAAAAAAAGTTTTAGCAAAATTGGTCCAGCCGTTCACGCGTGATGCCGTGACGACGGGAAATATGGGTTCATTTTAATATATAAGATAGATTCGGAGGTCGTGAAATAGGCCCTATAGCGGCATCAATACCACCACATGAAAAACTAAGAAGCGAAATTTGTACGGCAGCAAAAAGAACCGCAACGCCATCTATCCTGTCAGCGACGAACTACCAACGAAATCCTGCGTCGCGCATGCAAAGTTCCCCGTGCGATTTGAACATATACAACCAGTCCAAATATCAACTATCGGGCAGTTAGTTGCCCACCAGACACAACAACCGTTTGGTCGGAGGATCCTCCCATTTCAGTGGAGGTCTGCGGGACTTTACTCTCTGTACCGCATACCTTCATAGCCCTAACTCTGTTAAAATGATTCAGGTACCTATGAAAGGGTTAATACTAAATTTATCTCCCTTCGTTCAATCTATCCAAAGGTTGTCTGGAGGAGATTGCCTTGTGCGATAAGACCGCCCATTGTACACTTATTTTATGTTTGATTGTCCTGTTCTTATTATGAGGTGTACAATAAAGTATATAATAAATAAATACTTGTGCCGATATTTAAAGCGGTTACAGTGTCAGTGCGTGCGTTGAACAAACGTCCAGTGCGAAGACACATCAATAGCATCAAGTTACCTTATCCAGTCCCCTTACTTCGTCGTCCACAGTCACTTACCGTTAATTATATCCGCAAGACTCGTCTGGCTAAACAAATGTTCGAAATAACTCAGTGCATTCACCTCGGCGTTAGTTAAACGAACGCTTTCAGCAGCATTATATGCATAAGTTTAAGTGGAAAAGTCGAAGGGTGTTTTATGTTGAGTACTTTAATCATATAGTAATTTATATGAATATTTGTACAAGGTATTAAAGTCATGTCAGCAAAATTGGGTGGGTACAGCTGTTCAAGGTAAATGCTCTCTGCCTGACTTTGGGTTTACCAACGGCTAACTAACGAATTAGCCTTCAAAGCATGGACGGGCAGGCGTCTTTTGGGCTCGCTCGTTCTATCTTGGTCCTTATTAGTTGCTTTCTATCTAGTGAAATCAAAATTAAGAGCAGGAGCAGACCGAAATATTTTACTTTAACCTGGCTTTCGCCCGCTACTTCGTGCGCGTATATCCCGTTTCTCCGTACCCGTAGGAATTAGTGTTCCCCTACACTCCTCAAGAAACGGCTGTGCGTTGACTCTCAGTAACTTAGTCACTCAGTAACGCAGTCACTCAGTAATGCAGTACATTGATAAGCATCCTCTGAAAAAATCAGAGTCATCTTGCATCTTGTTTTTTTTTTCAATACAATCTCCATCACCACATACCATTTTACAAACGTTTACTGTGCCCCCTGACGCTCATCATCATCATCATATCAGCCAATTGCCGTCCACTGCTGAACGTAAGCCTCCCCCAAAGATCGCCAACCAGTACAGTGACAGTATTGTTGTTCAAACCAGGTGATCCTTTGAGTACTAATCAATGTATACTGGTACTGGTAGAATCATTGTATCTCATATTGCAAGATGTTTTCTTTCAGTCAATATAAAGTTGTTCACCGTTAGAAGGCAAAATATACATGTTATAAACTACACTTTCATGTTAAATTGTGTCAACAATTTAGCTCAGACGATGAAGTGCATAAAATAAGAAAAGTAAAAGCAAGCATAAGGCTGTAAACATATGTTTGATGCGTGATCAAAACGCAACTGCTAGCCACATCTGCCGCTTCTAAAAAAAGGTAGGAAGCAGTAATTGATGGAAAACAAGTTCATATAGTTCAGCCAGCTCAAGCGATGGCCAACACTGTCGAATGCTATCTGCTACAGAATTTGGCGATGGTAAATTGGGATTTGATTTTCCAAACATCCGAAACGCGATAGACCTAGGAGAAAGCGTGACGATTTAGTCTCCTATCTAAAGGATTCTCCAGATTGACAATATACAGTGGGACACAACAGGCTTATTAAAATATCTACAACAGCATCAAACACATAAATTTCCTATCAATTCAAACACAGACAGAATCAACAAGAAACATACATTGCAAATGTACCATGAGCATGTCTGCATTAACTGTCTATTCCTAAAATTTTAATTCTAAGCCAACCTCTATGGAGAGAGAAATAAACAAATTATTATTATTATATTATACATGTGTTGCTGAGGAGACAGATGCGTTGCTTGGCCCAGCTATAGCACTAGGAAGTGGTGACGGGGGGGCGTTATGGAGGACAGTCTTTTTGTAAACATTGACGTTCAAAACCATCTCCAACTAAATCGTTGCGCCCGCATCGAGTAGCGTGTCTCCACCCTAACATATTAAGCGATGTCGCATCACATTCTCAAAGAAACTGCACACGCCTTTTAGCTCCCTTGCTTGCATACACAGTTTTCAAAGGAATATACATTATTTTTAATGGCCGCCGGGATACATAGTAAAATCGATATTGACTATAAATGATGTTATGTGTTCATTAAAACGGAGCTCGCATAACTCTTTACGACGCTGTATACTTTGGATACGTTTCATTACGCCAATTTTATATTTTATTACGTTTTGTTTAAGGAAATATTGCTTTTTTATGGCGTACCTACCCCTTTTTTCTAGGGTCTAGAGAAAAGGTACACACCTGTATATTGTTTATGGCTCTACAGGTGCGGAAATGGGTTTAGAATATTTTCTTTTAATTTACTTTAAGGCACGACAAATGCCGTCAATTCTCTGCGGCTACCGAGATGTATCAAGTGGTTTACCATGACCATACATAACATAGGTAGATGTATTACAAAGATCACGTCCAGCGGTCAGACTATTTGTCACGGCAAATTCGATCCATAACCACAAGTGAGGGAGGGTCAAAGAGAAGACGATTAAATTTGAAGAATAATATGAAAGAAAAGAGAGTAAATGCTAGCGTTTGACAGAGAAGAATAGAAGAAAACTTGTTGCACCGACAATGACTTGTAACTTAAGACATGAGTATGAAGATTATTGTGACCGCATAAGACAAGAATGAAGGAATTTGAATGATTATATGAGAGAAACAGAGTAAATATGCAGAAAGAACGGAATGAGTGAAAATTATAGGTAAATGATAAGAAAGAAACGAACTTTGAAACGGCTGGCCGATGTAGAAATAAGAGGAGTTTACGAAGAATATGATAATATAACACAGCAGTACCTACAATCTGAAGCTAGATAGACAATCTTTTTTTGGCTGATTACACTTTCACAATCTGACCACAGCCCAGTTTTAACTTCGAGAGTACCAAACCTGCACCAATGAGGACCTAATGAATACTACTGATACCACTATAAACGTGGCCACCTACTGGGCACAAACTGTTTAAGGGTCACCATTGACTAGAAAAGAGGAAGAACTTGGGGAACAAATATCCGAAGATCAGATTCGTTATTTAATATGGGTTTGCTCTTGACTCTAGTCTAGGTCATAGATGACAGAGACAATGTCGACGATGGAGCGAGCTTACCCAGAAGAAGCCTGTACACTCTAATTTTGAAGAGATTAGGGTTGTATGCGTTCGGAAACACAGACGCAGGCAGAGAGTTCCAATCCTTTGCTGTGCGCATTATAAAAGACGTTTGGAAACATTTAGTGCGAATTGGTGATGTAGATTTAGCAGTTATCACTACTCCACATGAAACCATTACAAAAAAAGACAAAACACGACCAAAACCCTATACATTACACAAGTGCTACAAGCAGAAATATCGCAGATGTCAAATGATTTATACTCTAACAGATTGGACCCAATATTTTTTACGGCTCCATTGACGTTTTGCAATATTATGTCCATTCGAATGGGTGCGACTGAATTATTCATTTTTCCTTGTCTTTTTCAAGTAAGTTTTGTTCATTTGAGTTTTTATGAGGTCGTTTGACAAATGTCGGCGTCCAATCGAGGGTGAATTACTTTAAATCGTTTTGTATAATGAGGTGGAAAGTATTTGAGATGTGTTTATGGGTATTGGAGTCAGTTAATGAAGGTTTTACAAAACGTCTATAACGTTATGTAAAATAATTATTGTTGATATTATCGTATTGCGCTTACTTACTTAAGCACTAAAATAAATACCTGCCAAAGAATGCCTCGATGAACACGTCAAGTCGTTGGTTCTAACTGTCATGAAATTCTTAAGATGACAATCAGGATCTGCCGGTCGATTCTGTAAACATGTCGAAGTGAAGGACAAGAATTAGTCACGTGATCACAAAGTGAGCTGTCATTCCATCTTGATTATATGGATTGACAGCTCACCTCGTGATCACTTTATCCAAGCCTTCACTTCGACATGTTTACAGAATCGACCGGCTGGACCAAGACCGCCCATTGCGTCACGTTCTGTAATGTTTACTTCATCTGTCTTTTCTGTAACTTAAATGGCGTACATAATAAATAGTATTACATTGAAGGAGTTGAAGCTTGACTGCTCAAATAGCAGTCAAGGTAACTTATAGAGTAATGAAGTCAAAAAAAAAAGTTTTTTATCGTCCGTTACAGTATGTTGAATAGTTAGGTGCCAGAAATTCTAAGCTATAAAGTAGCCTGTAAAATAGGCATAGAGCTCAAATGGCTTATGGCTTCCCCGATAATGTAATGGTCTGATAGTTTTTGATCAGAATTCGAGTAGATTGCAATCTGGCAGCCCTAGTGTGTGCTCACGGTCGACTGATCTAAAACCTTTTGATGATATAGATTCGCTTTTCGTCGCTAATGAGTGCTACACACTGTAACTAAAATGCCATTCCTAAATACAGCAAATGGACAGACGACTTTGTTGCCATCTTTAGTAGTACGCACTTGAATGGCACAGGAATGTGGGGATTGGCACAAGAAAAGAGAGGCCTGTGCTCAATAGTGGGCGAAGTCGAGGTGATGATAATGATGATGATGAAAGATGTAGCCATGTATGAATAGGCATGTCTCCGAATCTAAAATAGCAGCAAAAAGATTTAAGCTATGATGACTCATTCACTGAAATAAACAATTTCTTTTTCACATCACTTCCAACTTTCACACGAAAAACTCAACTCAAATAAACTGCCAACAAGACACTCCACCCTTACACTATATAGCACAAAAGTTGTACCAAGAAAATGTTTAAACAGCAACTAAGAAAATAAAAGGGTGGAGTGTTATACGTGCAAGGAGAGTATTTCTTGGAACCCAAACACAGGTGATCAAATGTATGTACAAACATACATGCTCGTATAAACAACGGTGTGCGTTTAAATTGAAGATTCTTGTCGTGTTGGACACGGATTTGGAGAACTGGATAAGAATTTCGAAATCGGATAATTACTATCCACTGCCTGTTTTATTTTTAAAATCCATACAATCAAGGTAGAACGACCGGTCACTACATCTCACTATAATAAAGTTTTCACGTTTCCGGGTTTAGAAAATAGACCGGCAGCACCGGTGAACAAGCAATACTTGTCAAGTACAATATATTATTATAAACTAACACAATCATCAACAATTGTCCAAGTTATAAACGGGTTTGTAGATTCTTAACAAAGTAGCCTAAAGATTACATTGTTTATTCAATTGCACGTGTATTTAAATCAGTGGGAATCTGGTACAACGATTTCCTAATTTAATGAGGTCGAAACGATGACCTAATTGCAATACGACTTTAAATAATTAATTCGACACTCAAGCAAATGAGCAAAAATGGCTAGTTTACCATTCCGACGACCCTGAAAATGCCTGCAAATAAGGGGGCACTTATCGTTACTACAGGACTACTGGGTACCACAGTCAAAACCCTTGGGCAATCTATATATTTTTTTTATACAAATGAGTTTGCTCTAGGTCATAGCTGACAAAGACAAAGTCGACGATGGAGCGAGCTTACCCAGAAGATTTATTTCCCGTTCTAGAAAATCTTCAACGCTCCAAAAGATCCAACCTTCTTATCCAACTTTCGCTGTTCTCGAACAACATGTAAGACGATGTTTACAACGTTAGAGAGATGCAAATAAACTCTGGTGGCTTAAAATTGACGACGCAACATTCGCACTGCGCTGTAGCCATTACTCTTGGCTGTAAGTGTTTCAGAGAAGCTGTAAATCTTAATGGAGCCACGTACGAAATTAAGGAAAAATCTGAAGTTAAGGAGTAGGTTGATATTTAGATATACAACATTTTACTCTAGATACGTTCACAACTGGACTATAGTAGGCGCCAGATAATCGTGGAATAACGGTCATTGACCCACCTACAATTATTGACATTTTTAAATTGAAAAACGGAATTAATGACACAAAGCTGTCCCGAATCATCATCTCTCGTGATCCTTAACATTGTCTAATAATGAAAAACGATTCATATTTAATTGTTCAGGTACCTATGAACAGTTATTAGGGAAAGGTCAATGTACTTTATTCCACATTTATCTGGCGCCTACTATAGTCCCGGCTGACATTTGAAGATCTTTGACAGTCAAAGTCAAAGATAATTGATTTATTTCAATAAGACCATTAAAGGAACTTTTGAACGTCAACATTTTCAGTTTAACAATAAATTAAAATTAATGAAGTGGAACGGACAGAAGGAACACGGATGAGTTTTAGTCAGTAAGAGTCTAACACACTTTTTCGCTCCATCCAGAGCGGAAGAAGTCATTTGATGATTTCCCATCCTAAAACAAAAAAAGGGGTCAGTTAGCCAGTCGCTTCATGTAAAATACTGGTACTCAGCGTCAGTCGTTGCTTAGACAAGATAGATATATCTTAATATTCTTGTATTTTAACGAAAACAACTGGATAAGTGCGAGCCGGACTCGCGTGCAAAGGGTTCCGAACGAAATTCATTTTTGTAACATGTTACTTTAAAACCATAGACTTCTATTAAGTTTTTCTGTAATCTATAGGTAAAGAACTATTATCTGCATTTTTTGACAAAATTTTAGAGATCGTTTCGGAGATAAAGGGGGAATGGTCAATTTTAGTCTAATTTCTTAAATAACTTCAAAACTGTTATTTGAAAATTACGAAAAAAATATAATTGAAACCCTCACAATAAGCCCTTTCATTTGATATGTCAAACGGTACAGTTTAAAACCTGTTTTTATTATTTTCACTTTATACATACCTACTCTAAATTTATTTTACGTAGGTACGTAACGCGTCGGTGTTTGGGACACAGAAGTTTATATGTGTACCACATTTTAACAGAATCGGTTCTTTAGATTCGGAGAAAATTTTCTGAGACAGACGAACTGACAGACACTCGAAAGATCCTATAAGGGTTCTGTTTCTTACGGATATTCGGAACCCTAATTAACTGTAATACCGGAGCACGAAGACTCAATGTCAAAATAAATATCTCTTAAAAGACGTTACTTAACTGCTACCCGTGTCAGACCGGAACACAGCTAGGCATGGCCAGGTAAACAGCTTTTAATGCACACATTTTCGAAATGAGTAACTAATTAGTTTTTCAGTAGCCTTTTACAGTATGCGTTGGATGCTAAAAGTTTTGGCAAAACAATTTTTACTTTCAACTAACAATTTTGCACCTGACTGAAACAATTTTGCTTTTAGTTTTGTATTTTAATTTAAATTTTTTACTTCCATATATTACACATTTTATGACGTGTAATTAGCGGCTTCTATATCAAATACCAACTACAAAAGAGACTTGGCCTCACACTAATCCTACATCTCGGTATCAAAATTCCCCGCGTAGTTCATATCAAATTTCATCGCAGAAAGTCGAGTTACCTTCGCCTTTCACCTTCTAGGCAACTGGAGGTATCACCTGGCGGTGACTGGCCACCGGGGTGACGTGAAGAAGCGGCACTGAAACACTGAACCGCGGCGCGCCTCTAGAAACACAACATGCAATTATGCATACGGGCGTCCGTTGCTATCACTTTTTAGCAGGCGCACGCCGAATATCGCTTAGCCTTGAGCACTTTCAACAGAAACTGAAGGATGGAAATTGAATAAGAGTTACTGAAAAGAGGCAACACAACGGTGGGCCAGTATTTATGATTCCGCAGCAGCGGGTAGGGGGCGAAACCCCGTTATCGCTCGCCACCTCCTCTGTCTGGGGCTTAGCTTTTACACAAGATAGTAAGTCAGTAAAATTATTTCACGAGAATATTCTTCCGGGATAAAAACTTATCCTACGTCGTAATCCAGACCATGGTCCGCCTATATTTTTCCAAACCATTTCAGCTGTTAAAGCGTCATTGATTAACAAACAAACGTCCATACATTCAATCACGTTTATAATATTTTTAGTAGGATAGAAGACAGATTGCACGTTCGTAGAGACGTAGACGAACAATTTATCAGAATCCATCGGTTATGGCTGTCGTGACAGACCATTTCCTAAAGGAAATAGGAATCAGTTGATTGTCTACTACTCTTTCCGCTCGATGACATACAGACATTGATGTTTACATTTCTTATTACATTGTCAGCTAGATAATGTTCTTTTATGGTGTGTTTTGGTATTATATTTGTAACCAGCTAGCTCCTGCCAGCGGCTTCGCCCGCGTGAAAGTCTGAAATTATGACAAGGGAACAGCATAATCAACCTAGCCTTTTCCCAATTATGTCGGGGTCTGTATGGTGTCGGACGTTAAAGAAAAGCCCCATCCCATCACTTCCCCTGGGTGTCGTAAGAGGTGACTAAGGCCTCACCAGATAATGGGCTGCAGCATTCTCTGTGCATTGCAATAGCTACACTGCGATTGCCAACCCGCCTGCCAAGTGCCTCCCCCTCCTCTGGGGGAGGCCTATGTCCAGCAGTAGACGTCTTTCGCCTGATGATGATGATGATTGGGGTCGCCTTCCAGTCAAACCGGATTCAGCTGAATACCCATTAACTGGGTAGTTCTTGCACGACTGGAGTCAGATTTACTGGCTTCTGACAATCCGCAACGACTGCAAAAGATCTACAAATGACAGCCGTGACCAACGGCTTAACGTGCTTTCCGAGGCACGAAGGGAACTCGGTCTCGGAAATTATGCCAAGGGAACAGACGCCATGGATAAAGAGTATTTTATGTTCTATATCAAGCCATGAGTTACTCGTGTTTCAAGTTTCATTCCAATCCGTCCATCCGTTAATACTTGAATAGGTAAAAAACAGAGTTACATTCGCAATTTATAATATTAGTGTAGATTGCTAAGGCGATACTACAATTTCATCAGAAGGTTTATATGTTTGCTGCCCAGTATTTTGACTCTAGTTTCATAATCAATTAAGTATGTTTGCTTAAGAGTATCATTTTGACTGGCCTGTTGGTCGAGTGCTTAGTGACCCTGACTGCTAAACCGGAGGTCGTGGGTTCGATTCCCACTCAGGACAAATCTTTGTGTGATGAGCATGATCATTTGTTCTGTGTCTGGGTGTAATATGTCTATAATTATATGTATGTATTTAGATATAATAAATAAGTATGTTTATGTCTGGTTGCCATAGCACAGGCTCTGCCTAGTTTGGGACCGTGTGTGAGTTGTCCCAAGATATTATTATTATAGAAATTATTATCATAGCATGAATATACATCTACATTTTTTTTAGTTTTGTATGCTGTAATGATTATGAGTACTTAACCATATAAGTAGTTTTTTTTAAACAATCTAAGATTTAAAGTTTTTAAATCATTTGAAATTTTATTAAATACCCGGACAAACATTGCTAAACAGCTTTACTGATATTAAGCCAGTCTTGGTAGATCATTTATCATGTCTCCTGCGGCAGTCGCTGTTTTATTGGCCACCATGAGCGAAGTACGGTCACCTCCTGACCGACTTTCGGCTAAGTACCTAATATAATTCAAAGAATAAGCGACTCAAATAAATCATTCATCATTTCATAGGAAGACACTTTTCAGATAACGCCTGAAAAAAACATATTTATCTAACTCACAAAAAGTTACAATAGAGTTAAGAACAACAATCAAGATGCTTTGATAAAGTTTCGCTAAAAAAGTTTTGTTTACGAAAACAAGGGCAGAGGGGGGTGAGCCGTGAGGTAAGGAGAGGGCACACAAAATAAAGCAATCAGTTATCCGTTAGGTTTGTTTTTTGATAAAAACGTTGACTTTGCAATCTTGCGTCTGAAATTAAGCGTTGTGCTGTACAAAAATAGGGGAGACGGATATTTTACCTTTTTTTTACGCGGTAAAGTAAGGAAGAGTTCCCAGACCGTAAAATAAAAACCGGCCAAGTGCGAGTCGGACTTTCACATGAACGGTTCCGTTCCGTACTACGAACCAAAAAAAACACGTTTCTTATATGGGAGCCCCCTTTAATTTTTAATTTAATTTTTATCGTTTGTTGTTATAGCTGCAATAGAAAGACACACTCTGTGATAATTTCAACTGTCTACCAATAAGGGCGTTACGTAATACTTGAACGCCCTCTAACTAGGTAACGGAAGTCCGAAAGGCAGTCACTACACGTAAAGTACTGGTACTGGTAGCTGCATCCCACCAGACTCGAAGCTAACACCAATTTAGTTCAAAAAGCGAGGCAGATTGATTATTCTGCACAGTAAAATGCTCAAACATTAATATTGTGCACACTTTGGCACGTATTACGTTTGTGCAGTTTTAGAAAATGCCTCTTTTCGGAAGGATGCTAGTGGACAAAACTATTGTTTGTAACAAAAAAAATTGTAACCCTTTGTTTAGAGACAAAACTAAATACAAAATACACAAGAGCTTCATTTCGTACTTAGAAACATAAAATTATTTCATACCTGGTATTCCCCGAAGGGTTATGCAGATGTGTTCCTAAAATACACCTACGTTTTGCCAGTTATATATTTAAGACCCAAGTAATAAGAATTAACCGGGCAAAATCTAGAATGTGGGCTGCTTTTTGTTTATTTTTTTTTGGATGTGTAATCATCAAACGAATACTTCTGCGCTGGGCGGATCGGAAGGGAGTGTCAAATTCTTATTGACTAAAACCCACCCGTGTTCCTCCAAATGCCCTTTGCATTTCAGGGCCGCGGCCGTCGATCAAATTCCGCAACCCTGGCAGGCACTGGCCCTAGTGGGCCCCGTTTATTACGAATATGCTGATATCTCTTTGAGGCGCGCGTGGAACACAACGAGCCGTCGACCCGGATCTGTATGGCGAGCCACCCATCGCTCGCCGTCTGCAGGCCCGCGCCTACGGTAGCCGCGAACCAAGTACCCCAGACTGTGGGCTGCTACTGGGAAATTGAAGATGAAAAAACTGAATTACACTTTGCCCGACCCGTGATTGGAATCCAGGTCTTTTATCCTCGTACTTGGTAGTAGTGACCCAACTGTGATGGGGTCGGTTTCCTATCAGAGACCATTAAAAGCAAACTCACTTTCGTGTCTTATTTTCTTACCACTATTATAAATGCGAACGGATGGATGGCTGTCTGTTTGTTACTCAATCACGCCAGAACGGCTGAACGGATCTAGATTAAATTTGGCACAGAGATAGATTTATAGTCTAGAACAGCACACAGTATGTTTCCTTGGGTTAAAATTCTGAAACACACGCGGGCAAAACCATTGCTAAAAGCGTGTTTATAATGTTAGATATAGTTAGGTTATTTAATTTTACTTTTCGCTCACACTAATTGAGACCGTATAAACACTCAAACAGATGCCTTCCTAGTAAATTTCCTGTATCCTAGTTCGTACACAGTTTAAACATGTAGTCGTCTCGTGGCATGTATTTACGTTGCGTTGATTGCGCGTTGTACTTTGATTACAACTCAAACCAACTAATCAGCGCTGCTATATTCAATAGAAAGTTGTGACGGAATTTGGGATTAGCTATTTGGGTAAAAGCAGGAAAATAGCTAGTCAATCAAAAGAGGTGGTTTAGTTGAACTAGTGAATTGAGAGTGAGTACAATAGAGAGTCGGGAGTGAGTGATTGTTCTGTATGGTGTCGGACGTAAAAGAGTAGCACCATCCCATCTGACGACTGGCCTGTTGGTCGAGTGGTTAGTGACCCTGACTGCTTAACCGGAGGTCGTGGGTTCGATTCCCACCCAGGACAAATCTTTGTGTGATGAGCATGGTCATTTGTTCTGTGTCTGGGTGTAATTTGTCTATAATATGTATGTATTTAGAAATATATAAGTATGTTTATCAGTTGTCTGGTTGCCATAGTACAGGCTCTGCCTAGTTTGGGATCGGATGACCGTGTGTGAGTTGTCCCAAGATATTATTATCTCTTCCCGTGGGTGTCGTAAGAGGCGACTAAGGGACTCACTAGAGTATGGCAGCAACATTCTCTGTGCATTGCAACAGCTACACTGCGATTGCCAACCCGCGTGCCAAGCGTGACGATTATGGCAAACCCCCTTTTGAGGGAGTCCTATGTCCAGCAGTGGACGTTTTTAGGCTGATATGATGACGATAATGAGTGAACGGGACAAATAAATGGTTAACTGGCAAGTGAAAAGTCTTCATTATCTACTGCGCCTGCAGGTGGGTAATGTTTTTCGAGAGTGTGTATGTATGTAGGTAGGTTCATATTTAGGTTTGTATGTCTATTTCTTTGTCACACACTGTAGACTTTACTTTGACAATAGGACGATTTGCTAATATTAAATTTTGTGAATAGGACGTTTTGATACAGAGGCGCCAAAACGGCTTAATAGATTTTAACAAAATATGATGAATTTTAACACACTAATCGAATGAAATTTTTTGAAAAAGAAAAAAAAACAAGATGGCGATTGTCATGTGAACTATCAAAATCAAAGGCTCCAGGAGATACGAGACAATTTCATAAAAATGAAAACCTTTAAAGGACTCAAGACGTAAAGCATTCATTTCAATTAGACCATTTACAGGCACTTTTGAATTCTCAAGGTCGGTCGGTCAAAAAGATGAAGCTATTTGCTCGTTCCAAAGCGTAGACCTCTATGGAGAAGAACGTGCAAGAAATAAAATAAAGGAAATAAAAAAAACTTTTTGGAAAAAAAAATACAACCGACTTCCAAATAAAAAAAAACACTAAAAATTAACATTAATTTCAGAAGTTTGTGTTTTTGTTTGTTTCTTCGTATTTTAACACCTTGTAGTCTTTTTGTTTTTTTTTGGAAGTCGGTTGTATTTTTTTTTTGGCATAAAGTTTTTAATTTTGCACTTTTTAGTGTTACCCCACACCTAACAACACCACTGGAAAGGTACAGGAAAGCAAAACACGCAATTTCGTTTACTTGGATGATATACTTTCTATTCCCTCCAGCTTTTTCGAAATAAGAACCAAACTACTGAACCGATTTTGATAAAATTTCTATGAGACCAATCGGAACATATAACCTTTCACATGAAACATTTTTTTTTCAAATTGGTTCAAAAATGATGGAGTTACTAGAGGTAACATACACCCGAATTGAGAACCTCCTCCTTTTTTTGAAACCACTTAAAAATAAATATTGTATCAAAATCCTATTTAAATGCCAATAAGCGTAGTTGTCAAAAAAAAAAGTCAAAAGTCAAAGCATTTATTTCAAATAAACCATTATCAGGTACTTTTGAATTGTCAAAGTCAGTCCGTCAAAAACATGAAGCTATTTGCACGTTCGCAAGCGTAGATCTCTATGGAGAAGAACGTGCAAGAAACTCCACGGACACTCTTTTAAATAATTTTATGTTTACAAAAATCCTGGTTACATAAACTTTATTGCTTCTCTATATACCTACCTTGTATCATCTACCGTACATAACACTATTTCACTTATTATACCGTGTTACATGAAACCCTTCCTATGTTTTGTCTAATGGAAGGGAACGCTAGAGGGCGCGAATATTTTAGCATGCAGGAAATATAATGTTGAACTTGTGTAGTTATAGCTCTACATCTTTGAATATGTTTGGCTGTCCTTGAGATAAAGTAAGAATCGATGCATGAATCCAGTAAAGTTTGACAACACGGTTGGCGCAGTGGTTAAGCGATTGGCTGTTACGCCGCGTCGTGGGGGGTTCGATTCCCGCACGGAACAAATATTTGTATGGCCTATAGTTAGGTGTTCCAGGTTCAGCTGTTTGTGTATGTGAGTTTATATGTTTGTAAACGCACCCACGATACAGGAGAAATTCCTAGTGTAGGGAAAAAAAAAGTGTGGAAATGTTTAATTATTTCCACAGTGTTGCTGGGGGGTTTGTTTCGCCACTATTTAGAACATAATAGATCAGAAAACGTTTATTCAGCACAGACTAAAAACATCCCAAACACTTTCACTTTCTTTGTGCATACAAAGTAAAAGAGATTATAGTTGTTAGCATTCGAAGCAACGTTAATGTTCGAATCTCAATTTCAATCTGTTAACATCACCAACATTTTGGCAGCTTGCGACTGAGGTGCGAATACGAACGTTGCTTCAAAATGTGTAAAATTGGCTCTCAGTTTGCCAATAATAATAATAATTTTAAATTCGTCCATCATCACTGACAAGACAATTGTGGCCAATAAGCCTGATATATTGGTGGTGGACCGAATCGAGAGGCGTGCAATGATTGTAGACATAAGTGTCCCTCATGACGAGAACCTCGTGAAAGCCGAGAAAGATAAACAAATCAAATATCTTGACTTGACTCGCGAGGTTGTCGACATGTGGGATGTGAACTCGGCAATCATTGTACCGATAGTCGCGTCAGCCAACGGCTTAATAGCCACGAGCCTCGACCAACACCTCAGGAAGCTCTCGTTAGGCAGCTGGATCAAGGGCTTGATTCAGAAAGCAGTACTTCTGGACACGGCTCGCATTGTTATGAGGTTCCTCTCTCTGGAGCCCTGAACGCCGGTAGCTTGGACCTTGTTCCCGATACCGGTGGGCTACTATTTTTTATATTTTTAAATGTTTTTTTTTAATTTTTTAAGAAATATTTAAACATGTAGAAAGTAAGTTTAAAAAATGAATAAAAGAAATAATTTTAAATTAATAGGGCCAATGGTTCTTCCATAGTATTCGTTAATCGGTCCACTAATCCACTCAAACCCATAGAGTCTACTCTTTTGTTTCCATATTATGAAATAGTCCTGCACCAACCGGGGATTGCGCTTTGTATATTCTCATAGTGCACACAGGGATAATCGTCGGTTGACTGCTAGTTGGCTTTGGTCCCTCGTACGCCTACCAAAGAACCGGACCTCAAGATCCCGAGATTGTCAAAGGCATATAAAGATAATAATAATAATAATTATTAATTATAATTGAATATTCTGTCTAATTCCTACGCTATTTCTACAATTAAACTCTGGAATATGCTACCCCTTGACATCAAGAAGGCGGAGTCAAAATTTTCCTTTAGGCGTAAAATCCGAAAACACTACTTAAAAGCTTGTAATGCTTAGTTGTTCTTCGTCATGATTACTATGAATTCTCTTAATCGGTATGATTATTATATATCATATTTATTATTTTAGCATAGATATAGGTATATTTTATTAGTATTATATATATTATCTGTATATTCTTTCCGAAATGTTAAAATTCAACTTTGAATCTTATTTTTATTTATTGTACACCTACCACAGTATAGTCTTTATAACCCAAAGGTTGACTGGTAGAGAATGCCTTGATGCATTAAGTCCACCCATGTACCACTATTGTACATAAAGTTTAAATAAATAAGTAAAAAGTTATTTTTTCTTTGCATTTTTTTAAAGTAATTCCACATGCACACAGGTATCTCAAATTCCTCAATTCGTGTACCCCACTCTCTTCCTGTACTCGGAACGAAAAGAAATTTACATTTTAATTTTGTTTCACGGTGACTGTTAGAAGTTTCAGACGGCCTCGGTAACGGATCTGTTTGCAGCGATAAGTTAACTTTTTTGTTTCGCATAATTAACTGGCGATGCTAGTGGGATACTCGCTTTATAGTTGAAAAAATAGAATAGTCTTTGGGAGACTTTTTCTAGCGGGTGTTTAAGTATTTTTAAGAGAGATTTATAATTCTAGCTGAACAAACTATATAAAATACAACCGAGTTCCAAATAAAAACACTACAAATTATAAAATAACTTTGATTTCGGAAGTCGGTGTTTTTAGTTTTGTTTAAAGTAATTTTAGACATTGTAGTTTTATTTTTCTGTTAATAACTTTTTTTTTAAACTTTTTAGCTATGATACCCGTTATTACCCAACGTAATCTTGCCTACTTGGACGACGTTATTACACCATCGAAGTAAGCAACAAGTAAGCAAAATGCTCACAAAATAAAACTAAATAAAATTGTAACAGGACCAAATGGCAAATATACCGCATTGAACGAAAAAGAATGACATAAATGTATAATCATGAAAAATATAATATCTACCGCATCCTTTTTTAGTACTTACAAGGTGACTTTATTCAGAGGATGGCCCATAGATATAAGAAAATGTTTCCATGGGATGGCCGCTGGCGCTTGCTACGAGCATTGCTACGCTGTAGCTAACATTGCTACGGCGTAGTTCAGTTTGCTACGAACGCTTTTTTTTTAAGGATTGGAAATCATCAAATGATTTCTTCCGCTCTGGGTAGATCGGAAGGGCGTGTCAGACTCTTACTAACTAAAACCCATCCGTGTTCCTTCTAAAGCCCTTTGCGTTCCAGGGCCGCGGTGACTCTTTCGAACAAATTCCGCAACCCTGCAGGCTCTGGCCCTAGCGGGCCCCGTCTTCTATGCTGACATCTCTTTGAGGCGCGCGTGGAACACAACGCGCCATCGACCCGGGACTGGTGGTGATCGGTCAGCGAGCCACCTAACACTTGCCGTCCCCAGGCCCGCGTCTTCAGTGGCGTTCGTTCATAATGATAAAATAAAATATCATATTTTTTCAATGCTGGGCAAAGTTCTATCCCAAAGCTATCAACTCTTCCCGTGTGTTGCCTTCTCTGGCCAATCCATAAAAACTAAATTACACTATACCCGTCAGTAAAATCTAAGAAGCGGTCTGAAATCGAGTTTAAATATAGGACATCGACAACAGATTCACTCTCTATTACAAGGGCATGTAGATTTACTATAGTAACACTTCTGCCTACATCGCCACGGCATTCAGGTGTGATATTATAATATAATTTTAATTACTAAACTTCCGTCTCGATAGTTGTGAACATCGCAAAGCGACGACACATGTCGCATACGATATGAAATTCCGAGGTGACATGGATATCATGACGTCACATTCTAAATTAGAATATTATGTGTGAAAGTTCTCTTTTGTTTGAACCCCAGTAACTGTTTGGGATTTAAGTAATGATGAAATTTTGATATTATAGTAGTGTTTTGTTTTAGTTGAGCCCAAGTTACGACTGTCAAAGCTGAAATTTTCACGTTGAAAGCGGTTAGACACTGCATCCGATTCGAATTCGTAAAAATACGGATCTACTAGAAAACTCGGAACGTTTTCGGATATTGCTTACGCACTAATCCGATCTCTGATCCAAATCCAAGCTATTCAGGGGCCATCTCTGGATGTGTCCGATTAGAATCCGAGGTAATGCGAAAGCGTTCGTACAAACAGTACTACGGCAACTTTGGTCCGTCAATATTTCTTCCTAATTTGAGACTCACGGATGACGGCGAGAATTATATCTATATAATTAAAACCGACGCACAGTTTAACCAAGTAAGGGACTGCTTGTAACATCAAAAACAGATAAATTGTAGTTCTCCACGACAAGGCTTTTTTACTACAAATCCTTCAGAAAACACGGTTTTACAATTAATAGGAACCCCAGCAGTTTGATCCAATTACTTACTTGTACTTTGTTGAAGGGACAGAAAACTGTGAAGTAACTATTTTGATACAAGGAACGGACATTTTGATTGAATTGGTACTCTGGTGTCGCGGATTCTTGAGCTGCTAGTATGTTGGTAAGCTGAGCGAGTTTCTGGTTTAAATTATAATGTTTTATAAAAGTATAATGTCTTTGGTTTCCATCTTTTTCTTAATAACCGTGTTGGATTTCTGTATTTTTTTACTTTTTTTATTTAATATGGGTTTGCTCTTGACACTAGTCTATGCCATAGATGACAGAGACAAAGTCGACAATGGAGCGAGCTTACCCAGAAGAAGCCTATTATTGTATTGGCAATGTTGCTTTGTTTGATAGAAGGAATGAAATAACATACACAATCACTATAAGTTTCTACAAGAAAGAACTAGAAGCCACAGCTTTTCTCTCGCCAGAACCACACTAAACTAAATGTCACGAATCCAATCTTTTTCAGATCTCGGAGTGGCGACCGCATACCATATGACGCAGCATTGGGAGGTCTCCCACAAGGTGGACCGATGAGCTGATATAAGCCGCGGGATACTGCTGGATGTGAGACGCACAGGACCAGTCCTTGTGGCGAAGCTTGAGGACAGTCTAGCATGAACGTCGTTTCCACTAGATATCTTCTACCGTTTGTCTTATTACCCTACTGCTCTAGAAGGAGGATATAGATTTTAATTGTATCTTCATACACGTCCACAATGTTCTATTTTACGGTATAACCTCATCTTGAGGTAAATGTTATCGAACATAGCTGCTTAGTTTAATCACCAGTGGTAACTAGTTTACCCAACTTTTATAGTTCACAATAATAATTTTATTTAAATCCGATTATACTTCGCATTTAATATTCGTAAAGCTTTTAAACTAAGCTCGAAATATAAATTGATTCCACTCAATACGCTAATAGTTGTTGCTGAATACAAATTGTAAATTATTGTTACGATAATAATTTGTATTTAGATAAACGTATTCATAGGAAATTGGTATGAAATTCTGCTCTATTTCAAACTGTGTAAGGGCTAGCTCGCACCGTGTCGCGACGCGATGCGATCATGCTTATGGAGGCCAGTTAAATGATAAGTGATAATTTATAATGTAAATGGGTATAAACACTTTTACACGTCTGTTTCAACTAGTACTATGGTAGGCTGCAAAAAAACTTGCAATAGCGGTTGTTGACCCACGTACATTTATTGACATTCGAAATTTCAAAAACGGAAATAAAGACGAAGCTGTCAAAGAAAGTTGTAAAGAATCACGATAGATGTCTATTCAGATATCTATCGTGATCCTTTACATCTTTCTTTCTAGTAATGAAAAACGATTAATAAGTTATTTTTCGGGTACTTGAGAAGAGATATTCGAAAAAGGTCAATGTACTTTTTTGAAAATTTATCTGGCGTCTACTATACTTCACTTAGAAACCATAGTAACTTTTAAAGTCCTTACAATTAATGTATTGGTCATAATCATATGAAAACCATGTACTCGTAGTTTAGTGTCTGAGGTTGTCTTTTGAAGAAGTGAACCTGTCAAAACGATTTAAGCATTTGTCGTGTGCCTCAACTCAAAACTCTAAGGAAAAACATCCTGACACTGCGAGGCGCGTTATGAACCGCGGGGGAGGGCACTTGGTGCAGCGCTATGTTGGGGTCGGCTTCCAGTCTAGCGGGATCCAGCTGAATACCAGTATTTAACATGGACGCAGTAACTGGGTAACATGATACCCTTCGGCAAGACCGGTGTCAGATTTTTTGGCTCCTGACTAAAGCCGTAGTGACTGTCAAAGATCTACAAATGATAGCCGGGACCACCGACTTAACGTGAAATAAAGTTCCACCATTCATCAAAAAAGTGGGCGTAGCATTGCATCGCATAGTATATCGGTGTGTGCTTGCCTTTAGCGGCGTTTTAATCCACTTTAGTTAATGGCGTATGTAATAATTTCTCCGATCATGTGTGACTGCTATCACTGGTTTAAATATGTTTTGTTTCGCTGGGGAATATAGACTGGACTGGTACAATCTGATGAAGCTACTAATCATCTGCAGTGATATCCAAATACAGTAAAACTTGGTTGGGTGGGACCTGTATAAGTGAGAAACCTTCATAGCTGGAACCGATGGTGAGGTCACGACATGGAGTGTGTCTATGGAGTTTCTTGTCCGTTCTCTATGGAGTTTCTTGTTCGTTCTTCTCCATAAGAATCTACGTTTGTGAATGGACAGTAGAGTAGCTTTATTTTTATACATATTCTTTTATCTGTAATGTTGACGTTCAAAAGTGCTTATCCAGTTATCCAGATTTCACTGAATTTGCTAATTCTTACGGTGATCAGATGGCAGAAAATCACACGTGAGTCTTTCCAAGGGGCTTAAGTTTTACCCAGTTACTGGGTTGGGAATAGGGAGTCAAATTTAAATCTCAAATGTACACTTGCAGGTGGTAAATAAAAAAAATAATGGAAACAATTATGGATCCTGTCGGTCACAATTTTTAATAATTATGTATTATTGGATTTATCCTTTAGATATTCGTGTAGGTACTGGGTTTTTCAGGCCCGGCTTAGTATTATCTTGATAGGTGCCTGGCTCAAACAAATACGCTAGGAGTCTATCAACCAGTAGCTGGGTGTTACGGGGCAGATGAAAAAAAAAACAAAAGTGTTAATTCACAGTAACAATATAATTATTACCTCTACCCAACTGCAAAGCACTGACCGCCGCTCTAAGTAAAATACTGGTATTCAGATCCGTACGTTAGGCCGAAAGCCGAAATAATACAGAAAAGCTAGGCTTATGACGATTATTATGTCAGAAACAGGATTCTACCCGCCACCGCTTAAGCCTATCACCATATCCTCAGCCCTAACGCCCACATACATGTATTCGCATAAGTTTGTGGCTTGGAAACTTTTCGCACAAGGATCTTTCATTAGACGAGTTGTTTCTGAAGAATTTCGCCAAGTATACACTTATTTATGTAGGTAAGAAGGCTGAAATTCTGGTTGGCAATAGTTTAAGATACTTACTGTATAAATATTTTTAGCCCTTTACATTCTACTTCGTGACTTACCTTTCATTGAAAGAAAAGTTTAGGTCGTCATTGGCCGCTGAGACAATGCATTCCAGAACTTTCTTGGATAAATCCTTTACTGTACAAGCTGCCCGTCTGTAGAATGCATTGCCAGTTCCAGTAAGGCGCGCTCACAAAAAACAGGTGGCAAAAAAAAAAAATACGGCTATTGATTTATATCAATAGCCGTATTTTTTTTTTTTTTTTTTCACAGCGACAGCTATGCGTATGTTAAAAATATATACTAACACTACTCTATCCCACATGTTTTGTAAGTGAGAATAAGAGAGGTCTGGCAGATCTGGGATCTCAGTCCATAAATTTATGACGTCTAAAAAGTGCTGTTCCACAAACTCGTTTCATTCGCTTTATTAAAAGCGACGATTTGGCCTTTGCTTCTACACTTCATACCGGTACACAAGAACAAGAAGACTGTTTCGCCGGAACTTCTCAATCTAAAGCAACATTAAACAAGGATCCCATCAGCTTACTTTCAATTCGCCATAGGGCGCTAAGAGCTCTTTACATAGAGCACTGTTGGCGCACGCAAGCTCTACAGTTTATATTTCTTGGAGGTCTGGAGTGTAGGTAGAGTGGACACGGTAGTTTATAGTGGACCAGTTAATTGAGTATACATTTTATCAAAGATCCTATGGCCAATCAAGGTGGTCTGATTAAAAGTCCATAGAATTGATAATTTATTAATAGCTACAATTTAAATGCGTACCAAGTAAAATACGTTAACTTCAAATAAAATAATAATAATAATAATATACACTCATCAGAATAATTGTATGTGTTATATTTATATTCTTTTTTTCTACCAAAATGGATAAATGCTCACCAAATCTTGTTTCCCTGAAATACAATGTTACTTCTGTTACTAGGAGAAATTGCAAGAGCGAGCTAAGCCAGCTCGGGACTTGGGGCACTCCGACTGGGATAGGTTAGGTTAGAAGGGGACGGCGGGGTCTAGAAAGCAAGCGAAGCAAGCGAATCAGATCCCTCTATCCCCTTCGTGGTAGTTTTTTTAAACCATAGAGGCCCGCGGTGAGTATTTATCCATTTTGCTAGGCAAAAAAAAGTTAAAATAAAACGGGTTGCACTCCGGGAATGCCGGCATGGTTAGGGAATATTTTGCACGAATTGCTTTAATATCAGTATAAAAGTACTATCATTTATGTGGTAAAATACAATATTCATTAATTGCGCTATCGTACACAGACATGACAATTTATATTACATTAAAATTTAACACTTTAGAACTTTCCCTCCGTCTTACGAATTTTCGTTCAGGTCACGTGTCCTGACGCGAGTTTATCGATTTTTTACCCGTCCCAAAAAGAGAACAAGGCCGCTAAAGAAGTTTTCACATTAAAAAAAAGGATATAAATACGTACCCATGGCACACCGTCGGCGTCGTAAGCCTTGTACGTGAGATAGGCTAGGCTGATGTTATGCAATTCCGACGCACACTCCCCGAAGTGCAACCGATAGAAAACCGACAAGTTTGTTATACCAGCTCCATAAATCTTCTATACTCGTAAACCTTGAGCTACAGAGCGGTAACGTTAGCAGAATAAATTGAAACGTCTTGCCACGAGAGCGATCTGCAGCACATTACACTATGAGCTGTCTTGCTCGCGTGAACTATGTCTGGGACCACTGTTTATTCTATAGAGTAATCTTGAGTCTTATCTGGATAAGTCTTTGTAGGTGTTAAGACTTCTGCCAGGGTTGCGGAATTTGTTCGAAAGAGTCACCGCGGCCCTGGAACGCAAAGGGCTTGAGAAGGAACACGGATGGGTTTTAGTCAGTAAGAGTCTGACACGCCCTTCCGCTCCACCCAGAGCGGAAGAAGTCATTTGATGATTTCCCATCCTTAAAAAAAAAAAAAGGTGTTTAAAAAGGTAGAAGGCCCAATTCCTCAATTTAAAACGTTCAAAATCTTATTGCAATCTCATTTCAGTGGCGCCGTCAGTGGCGACTGGTCATCCCTTAGTTGACACTGGCTCATTTTAATATTTGATACTGTAATTTTTTTTTCTTTCTTTTAATTGTTCTCATATATAGAAGCAACAAGGCTAATGTCACCAGGATTTTGTAAACATAAAATGTTTTAAAAGAGTGTCCGTGGAGTTTCTTGTACGTTCTTCTCCATAGAGATCTACGCTTTGGAACGTGTAAAATAGCTTCATGTTTTTGACGGACTGACTTTGACAATTTAAAAGTACCTGTTAATGGATTATTTGAAATAAATGCCAATGACTTTGACTTTGACTTTGTGACAGTCGATGATAAATAAAACCTTATACATTTTTTTTTGTTATAGGTTTGACTACAAAACGAACGTTCTTAAAAACACGGGAAGCGGTTGATTAGGTGCATTTTGGGGTTCCAAAAATTTAATTATTAAAAGAAATTTAAGATACAAAAGATCACATATTATTTGATTTTCAGGTAGTATGTATATTTGTCACAGACATTGTTCTGACTCGGAGACCTTTTTAGCCGACATTAAAAAAGGAGGAGGTTCTCAATTCGTTTGTTTTTTTTATGTTTGTTACCTCATAACTCGGTCATTGATGAACCGATTTAAAAAAATCTTATTTAATGTGAAAGAATATACATTCCAATTGGTGCCATAGAAATTTCATTGAAATCAGTTCAGTAGTTTAGTTTTAAATCAAAATAGCTAAGGGAAATAGAAAATAAATCAGCCAAGTAAATGAAATTGAGTGTTTTACTTTCCTGTGACTTTCCAGTGATTGTTAGGTGTGCTTTCCACTAAAAAGTGAAAAAAAAGAAACTTGTGTTGTTTTTTTTATATATTTTCTTTTTAATTTATTTTTGCTCATAAGCAGTTAGTCCTGTATTTAAGGATCATTCAAAAACCGCCTTTAATAGGAAAATGACTTATAAAGCCTTTTTGGCACTAACCTACTTATTTAATGTAACCTTCTTTCAGTAATTTGTGAAGGCTATAAATGTATGCCTCAATAAGCATATCGACGACAAACCTTAATTCTCAAGTCCTACTTCTGTTAACTCGATCAATACTTTTTTCTACATCTTTAAACCCTAACTTAACTCAAACGAAACGTACATAACAGTCAAGTATCGTTTAAGTTTCCTGAACGATACTTAGCCAGTTCACGGGCAAACAAACATGTAACAGTTTTCATTCATTGTGCAGAACTTAAGTGCTCTTGAGTTCAACGAGGGAAAACGGTTCTAACGTTCAAAAAGAAATTTTGAGAATAGTATGCCTCTTTTGAGTTGTTGGGTGGTTCGGGGGTTCAAGGTTTCGGGAGGTTTAAGATCTGGTATTTAGGCTCAATATTAAATCTATATATATAAAAGAAAGTCGTGTTAGTTACACTATTTATAACTCAAGAACGGCTGAACCGATTTGAATGAAAATTGGTCGGGAGGTAGCTTAGAACCAGGAGACGGACATAGGAATTTTTATCCCGTTTTATTATAAACGCAACAAACAACAGAAAAACGAAAAATTTATCAGGTAAAACATATAATATCAGTCTAGCCGTTCATTTGTTTAAAACGGTATAACAAAACGCAACTGACACGGAATAACAAAACGCAACTGACAGCTAAACGTAATGTTATCTATGGTTAAGTATACTTGCAAATTTGATAATTAGAAGTTTTGAAGTTGACCGGTTGATGTGTTTGTTTCGAGTTTCTATTAGGTTATCGTGCCGATATTATCATTAACAATGCCGCTACCAAGAACACGACAAAAAATTATTCTGAGGCGGTACGAAGTTCGCCGGGGCCACTAGTTACGAAATAAAATAAAAGTAGAAACAATTCGTAAACAAACCGGCGATACAGGTGTGACGTATTGTATTAAAAAACTTAAATGGAGATGGACAGGTCACACGATGAGGACCAAAAAAGATAAATGGGTTAAGGAAGTACCCAAATGGTATCCAAGACAATACAAAATGAGAAAAGGGAGACAACGTGTGGGAGGATGGCATAAGAGAACGGCAGGCATTATGTGCAAAAAAAGGAAAACACATGATCGCACTATGTGGCATGCTTTAGGGGAGGCCTATGCTGGGAAGCAAGATAATCTTCGCGAAACTGGTGTAATAAAATGTAATATTCGACTGGCCTGTTGGTCTAGTGGTTAGTGACCCTGACTGCTAAACCAGAGGTCGTGGGTTCGATTCCCACCCAGAACAAATCTTTGTGTGATGAGCATGATCATTTGTTCTGTGTCTGGGTGTAATTTGTCTATAACTATGTATTTAGAAATATATAAGTATTGTTACGCGCCAGAATTAATGTCGGGTACATTAAGTTACTACTAGCGCCATCTAGTATCGAGTAGCAGAACTAGTAGAGTCAAGTACCTTCTAGACATCTCTCTTTGCCAGAACATTCTACACTTCTCGATATCTGGTCAGTCGGTAGCGGTAGTTACGAGTACATTCCAGATGTTTCGAGAATAGAAGTTTCTAGAACTAACTATCCTATATAAGGAGTGCGTAGTCCGCGACCGGGTCTCCTGTTCTCACCAGCCCGTCCCTAGCTGTCCTCTCCCCAGCGACGCCCTAAGCCGAGGCCCGTACCCCACAGGGGGTGCCCTTAGCGTGTAGTCGCTTAGTTTGTAAGTTTTTTATAAGCCCTGGCTGGAGGCTTTAATATTATATTAAGGCCACCACAGGCAAGCCCGGTTAAGCAGTCGACAACCTTATAGGTTGAACTGCGAGAAGCCGCTCATTAAAAAAAAAAAAAGCGACCGGGTCAGTATTGAATTTGCGATACAAACGAATACTTCGGGAGCGATCTTCAAGTGCGAATAAAGTGATCAGTGGTGAACTTGTGTTTAATAATGAGTGAGTTTAAAGTTGTAATTAGTGTTTTTAAATTAAAGTGTCATTTTGGTTATTTAATCGGCTGTTTTTATTGTCACGAACCCCAAGCTCGTAACAGTATGTTTATCAGATAACACAGGCTCTGCCTAGTTTGTGATCGGATGACCGTGTGTGAGTTGTCCGAAGATATTATTATAGATATTATTATTATATATTTAGAAAATACGTTTAAAGTAAGATTGTTGAATTAAGGCTATTATTACTATTATTTAGGCAAATATATTGTATTTTTTACTTCTCTTGTTATCCGACGGAGAAACTTCCTGCATTCGGGACACGAACTGCAATGACCAAGCTGGAAATCTGGTAACCGATTGTGGGCCCAGATTAGCTGCTATATAAACATTCTGAACCAAATGAACTATCATAGACATCCCATCCCAAACACAGTACCAGTGTGGAGCCCCTTCGCAGGATACGCACCTACTTTCCTGCCCTCGATACCCAACTAACTGCACCTTCCAGGACCTGAACGTGGCTAGTTACAGAGTGGTCTAAGTAGCCACATATAATATTGGTTGAACAAAATTTTAAAAGTTAAGTTAAGTCCCTCCCAAATTAGGATATGGGGGAGGCCTTTGCCCAGCAGTGGGATACCATAAGCTAAGGAAAAAAAATAAAAAAAAAACTTAAAAATTGAGTAAATCGACTTGCAACGATAGACGTAATTTTTAAATAGTTTAATTTCCAGTAACGCTTTGTGTTTGAATCGAGTAGTCCACCACCTGAGTGGGTAGAATCAAACCTAATGGTGGCTCGGCACAAAGCGGGGTGAGCGGTGGGGTACTGCGCAGTGACAAGCAAACTTCACAAACGGCATTAAGTTTGAATCGACCTACAACAAAAAAAAATGCCTCCTCATTAACCCTAACTCAATAAACATCCACGAGTAACATTACTGTATCGAAATAAACCTTTGATTCAGTTCAGTAACTCGAATATATTCGCTATGATGACACAAAGGAATCTGCGCGATCTAATAGACATAAATTGTGTTCCAATATTTTGATTATGGCACTACAAAGGATGGAGGGGAATTGATTTAACTTTTTGTTGTATGTTTTTTAGGGTTTCGTAGTCAATAAGAAAATCCCTAGATGTAAAGTTGCGATTTTTTTATCGTTTATCCCGTGGTGTATGGTGTCGTTAGATCGGTAATTTAAAAGGAAAACTATGACAGCTCAGTAGATTTTACAAGTTAACGAGCAATAGTCGACCAACCTTTATTTTGTAACCGCAATAAGACTCAGTGTAAATGGATACTCTTTCCTAAGATACATACAGGTATCCTGCCTAGTTTAGGAAATGGAGTCCTATGACCCATTTTATAATTGTTGTACTGGTTTTTCTTTATAGCATTTAAGTAGCAGTAGTAGTAGTAGGTAGTAGTAGACAACTATGTATACCATATATAAACTACTTATTGAATTAACTTATTATAAAATGTAATGTAACCTGCGTCTGTGTTTCCGAACGCATACAACACTAATCTCTTCGAAATTAGAGTGGCAAGCTTCTTCTGGGTAAGCTCGCTCCATCGTCGACTTTGTCTCTGTCATCTATGACCTAGAGTAGAGTCAAGAGCAAACCCATTTTAAATAAAAACAAAATTGACACGGAACCCTTCACTGCGCGTGGCCCGCAAGCACTTGGCCGGTTTTTTTGATTTTTTAGAGTTGGTAGTTATGTCGATTGTGAGTGACAAAATGTCAGATGATGTTCAATAGGTTAACAAGTTGAGTTTAGAGGGTAGTAAGAAGCCTTATTCATTAAAGTAACATTATAAAATGGTAAACTTGTTAGTTTAAATGTTACCATTTTATAATAAACATTTTATACAAAAAACGAGCAAAGCTCGGTAGCTTTGCTCGTTTTTTTTTTGGTAAACGTTTTCTAAAACTGAAACCTAGCTAAACCGATTAATCGTTCCCGAAACACCTTTTTTTATTTATTTTAAGGATGGGAAATCACCAAATGACTTCTTTCGCTGAAGGGCGTGTCAGACTCTTACAGACTAAATAAAACCCATCCGTGTTCCTTCTTAAGCCCTTTGCGATCCAGGGCCGCGGTGACTCTTTCGAACAAATTCCCCCGCATACTAAATTTCATGAAAATCGTTGGAGCCGTTTTCGAGATTCGGGTTATATGTATAAATATATACAAGAATTTTGAAACGGCTGATTGACACTTCCCGTGACCCGAGAGCTGGCTTTTACTTTGGCCAGCCAAATACACACCACCTATTTACAACTATTAAAACCAGCATTTATTACCCAAAACTGGGCATAACCTAGTACTAAATCGCAAAATATGTACATTACTCTATCGTACCCATAAACGGTCCCCACATGTTCTGAATCAACATATAAACAAACTTTGCAAAAATGTTCACGCAAAGCGTCGTTAAAAAGCTAGTTAATACACATTTTCGTCATAAAGTTGCCGTCATAATATTAATATCGCGCTCCGAAATAATTTGAGGGAAGTCGTTACCTCTCCGCTTTGCGCCACTACACATTTAGGCCGCCGTTTCTGAACTCTTAACTGGAACTACTAGATGGTTGTTACACCGAAACGAATACGCTGGCTCTGAGAATATTCAAAAATTTCCTCACACGAACGATATTCGTTCACAAGTTTAACAAACACAGGCTATAGTAGGCGCCAGATAATCGTGGAATAACGGTCATTGACCCACCTACAATTATTGACATTTTTAATTTGAAAAACGGAATTAATGACACAAAGCTGTCCCGAATCATCATCTCTCGTGATCCTTAACATTGTCTAATAATGAAAAACGATTCATATTTAATTGTTCAGGTACCTATGAACAGTTATTAGGGAAAGGTCAATATACTTTATTCCACATTTATCTGGCGCCTACTATACCTACCATATTTATAATTTTACCATATTTATAAGGAAGTAGGATTTACAATATTTGGCGTCATATACAACGCTTAACAGAATCAAAGTCAAAGTCAAAACGTTTATTTCAATTAGGCCATTAAACGGCACTTTTGAACGTCATCGTTTACAGTTCAGTAAAAATAATAATATTACATTAATAAAGTGACTCTACTGTCCATTCGAAAAGGTAGATCCTGAAAGAAAAAAGAAACGCAATACTTACACATTATTATGAACAACTTTTAATATAGCACCAAACCCGAAAGTCGAGTCGCACAGAAATGTATGGAACAGCAATTTTTTTTTTCGCGATTTCAAGTGTTGATCCCATAGTAAAAGTTATTCATGATGATGAGTACAATTACCCCTTAAGAGTTATTGCGTTTATTCTTTTACACATTGTATTGTTCTTTACTCCTAAGGTGACGTTTTCTGATTGCTGGTTCCGGACAACTGAATCGTGTCTCCGTAGCTCGTCGAGTTTCGCAGCCTCTGCGCTATTCTGGTGGTTGCCACCGTTGCGTCTGGCTTACAGGAGTTGTAGTGACTGGAAAAACAGTTGAGGATACCTGTCAGAATGCGATCTATTTTAACTCATATGAGATTTTCTGATTTAAAACCACGGATAAGACATTAGAGCCTTCTACGATGGGTATTTTAGGAAGTTCTTAATATTAATGTAAAAAATAGACACTGGGGATGGCAATTGAGAGTGTACAAGGGTTTGTTTTAAGGAAAGACAAGTAGTTTAAAGTATTTCACCTAACTTTTGACGCTTGAATTGCCTTATTCAAGCATCATTACAAGGCATAACGTCATAGTTTCAATTTCCTATTGAGGGTAGATCTTGCTAAGAATTTCTCAGCAGTATTTTGGCAGGCTCTCAATAGGCTCGCTAGGGCGAGCCTATTGAGAGGAACTATTTTATGGAACTTAAATGGTGAAATGTTAAAGTACTAACGATTCATCTTTGCCTAAGTCTTCGAGTAATATAGACATTATTTTACGTGCTAAATCGGTGCTCGCAACAATCTCAAGCCTCCTAATGGCGTTACGACACGGTGTGACAGTCGCCCAGCCCCGGCAAAGGCCACTTCACGGGATCTTTATGGGCATATTATGCAACATTATGCATCTCGCATGCTAAACATATCGCGCCCCATCTTATATAATTTTAGCTTAGAGTCTTTGAGATTTGAGAGCCTTTATACAGCTTATTTTGTTGTGCTAAGGACCTCATTTGTTTGTGCGGTTTTGTTTTGTTTGTGATAAAACTAGTATAGTGCTAGTGTTCATTTTATCAAGTCGGTAGCGAGTAAAGTTACATCCCGCGCGCATAGCATGTACATATACCTAGTAATTTCTTTATAACGCACATACTCGAAAACTGTCTCGTACGTCGCCGTTTTAAGGCTCGCAATGAAATGTGTTTCACACTCGTGCGAAAAAGCAATGACAATGTTTGTCCACTTGTATCAACGTACTATTTTTCGGAAGCAGGAATAGGTACTTACTACGTCTATACTCGTTCCAAATAGACTAGGAGTGCTATATGATCCAAAGCAACAGAAAAATAATTGTTTAGGAATCCTTTTCACGTACTTATACTCTCCATTATTATTGTTGGTTATACAAGCAATATAAGGAAACACAAGCCTTAACACCTAATAATACTGAATGTGATACTATCAAGCCAATGTTCATTTTGTTCTAGAAATCAAATTGCAATGAAGCTCAGCAAAATGGACCGGGAATTCAACTGAGTAAAAGTCGTTTCATTCTATTACTTTCAGCAACCACAAACAGCACCTGTAATTACCTGCATCCTTAATCAATTGCATTAACACAACACATCCAATTTACCTTGAAACACGGGCGCATGTGCCGGTCTAAACCGGTTACAACTAGTTACGGCCGGTCGAAACCAGTAATATCCAGTCTAAACGGCCCGTAATGGTCCGTTTAATCGGTTTAAGTTGTATTTATCGCACGAATCCGTGCGTCTAGCCCGTTCGTCTGAGTTATCGGATATTGTGAACGGACAATAGGGGATGGGAGATGATTGTGTGCTGATATTAAATTGACTTCAGTTGGTTTTGGTTCTAGGTTTGGGTCAATAACTAAGTTAGTTAATAATGTTTTTCCTAGAGGAACTATATAATAACAGCTGCAAGAGTCGAACTTCAAGGTTAAGCAACGCTTGCTGAGGAAGGCATCAGAAGAAGAAGGAAGGAAGGAAATCCGATTCACGAGAAAACAATAATTAAATAACTAGATAAACTCGCAAAATGAATAATAACAAGTACATAGTACCAAGTCATTATCTGCTTAGCCTTCTCCCAACTATATTGGGGTCAGTTACCAGTCAAACCGGATTCAGCTGGATACTAGTATTTTACGTGGAGCGGCTGCCTACCAGACCTCCACAACGCAGCAACTGGGTGACTCGGTACTTCTTGGCAAGACCGGTGTCAGATTTACTGGCTTCTAACAATCCGTAACGACTGCCAGATCTACAAATGACAGCCGGGACAAAGGGCGAAGTATGCTTTCTGAGGAGGAATCTCGGTATGTTAAGATGGTCACCCATCCACAGCCCGACCTCGGCAAGCGTTGCTTAACCTTGAAGATCGACCCATGCGGCTGTTATTATTTAGCCACTTGCTCCCGTCACTAACTGTATATTTTAGTCCCTTTTTACATAATTCTATAGGGACGCCTATTGCAATTAACCGGGCACCAATTCAGACTCCTAGCCACTATTGAGAAATTCCTTATGAAAAAACTTTGCTTTCAGCACTCGTGTTTGCGACCACTAGACCTTTGAAAATGCTCCTTTAATTAATTTTATGCCTAGGCAAGAAAATTCTGTTAAGTACAGTCACTATCAAAATAGGTTAGTCACCTCAGAAGGACCATTTTGGAGACTCTCGTTTAATTGACTTAATTGTCAATTTTATTTCAATGTCATAGAATGACACCCAAGGTACTTATTAAAAATGTGACACTGACAAAAATTAAATCGCGACTTCGTACACGCATATCCCGTTTTTTATCCCGCCTATAGCCTTGCTCATGAATATGACTATCATAATTATATAAAAATAATTTTCCAAATCCGAATGATAGTTCCAGAGATTAACGCGTTCAAAAATTCTTCAGCTTTATTATACAAGTATAGACGGAGTCCATTGAAAAGGTTTAAGTTTGATGTAAACTAAACATTGATGAAAATTTCAGGCTATTTTGGTCATTGTCTTCAATTACTCAAAATGTTTTCTTTGCAGTGGTATGCTCAGTGGCCTAACTTCAAAAAGTATTATGTGACTTGACTTGATAAAGTAAAGTAGTTATTTTTTTTAATAAGATAGTAGTTAATCATGTAGGTCTCGACTGTACCTACATACAAACAAAGCCCAAGCTACCTCAAATATTTAATTATTCATACCCCATGTGGGAAGCTACCTAAATAACGTTTCAAATGTATGTTAATTATGAATTTTACGTATGTGTTAATCGCTTGAAATGTAACATTAATTATATTTTCAATACACTACCTTAATATTGACTAAACGTTTGGCTAAGTTTCAATTAATACACAAAATTCGTAATTTATGTCGCAATGGTGTAATTAAAGTACTTGGAAACCAGAGATTGTCAACTGTTTGTGACAGCCGATACAAGTAAATTTATTAAATATTCGCTATATTTATCCGCCAATAGTTCTGTTTTGGGTGTGAAAGTACTCAAGGATAGTTTCAGTTGAAAAACGTACACTGCTGCCTTCTACAAGTATCGCCACATTTCACATATAGCGAAACACTTTCTTAAATCCAAAGTCAAAGTCAAAAGTCACTTATTCATAAAGCTGAGTGCCAGCACTTTTTGAACGTCAAAGTTCTACATGAAGACAGTCCCTCAAAACACTTCTACAGGTTAACTTAACTCCCACACATATCAGGGCCGTGACCGGGCCGTGGTCCGTCATAACGTGGACTGACACATTCCGGGCATGTCCCGGACACCACTGTGTGAGAACGTACGTAGTTCATTTAAAATGTACGCAGCAGTAGTATGTGTTGATCGAAATTATACTTAAGTCCAGCCAGCCCCTTATCCTATATCTTGCAGGCCAGGATTTTTTTGCAGAATTTGTTCGAACGAGTCACCGCGGCCCTGGAACGCAAAGGGCATTAGAAGGAACACGGATGGGTTTTAGTCAGTAAGAGTCTGACACTTCCTTCCGCTCCGTCCAAAGCGGAAGGAGTCGTTTGATGATTTTTCATCCTTAAAAATGTTTTGTTTGTTGAACAAAGACAAAATGAATAGTTGCGCAGACTGAAAAAGTGTGAAACTTGCAAAACTCAATCGTTTGTAGAAATGCTCCAAACAAAATGCCATTCTTTTCCATGGAGTTAAATTGAAATTTGGTGTTTTATTAAATTAAAACGTATACGTCACGATAATTTTTAGCGGGATATATTTGAACATACTCTCCCGTGTATATACTACATACTTTTATCATAATAATGAGTTCAATGACTTCTTAAAAGTTAGCGTAGATTCCATCTTTAAAAGTCGTTGTAATCAAAAGCACGAATCTACAATTTTATTGAGCCAAAAAGTCGGTATTGCTTTTATATTCTTGTTCGGAGAGTCGAGTGTTGGATTCAATATTCCTGTCGGAAAAAATCTGTGCGGCCCACAGATATTTGCACTAAATCTGGACGTTTGTGAGAGTGGTTTTTTTGCGATGGCACTCGCGAACAACAGAATTTTACTGCAGCACTGATTGTTGGGAGGTTCTCGTGGAAAACAAGACTTTGTTCTGTACAGATATTGTTTATTACTGTAGTGATTTTTGTTTATACGAAAACTAACTTCTGCGAGTGGCAGCTTCGCCCGTATGTAAGTTGAAATGAATAATAATAATAAACGTTTATTTTAACCAACAACGGATCCTAGCACACCATCATCATCTGCCTAGCCTTTTCCCAACTAAATTGGGGTCGGCTTCCAGTCAAACCAGATTCAACTGAATACCAGTATTTTACGTGGAGCGGCTGCCTACCAGACCTCCACAACCCATTAACTGGGTAACACGGTACTTATTGTCAAGACTGGTGTCAGATTTACTGGCTTCTGACAATCCGTAACGACTGCCAAAGATCTAGAAATGACAGCCGAGACCAACGGCTTAACGTGCTTTTCGAGGCACGGAGGAAACTCGGTATGTTAAGATGGTAACCCATCCACATACCAACCTTGGCAAGCGTTGCTTAACCTTGATCGACCTGTTCGGCTGTAATACTTTTGGCCACGAGGTCAATAAATATAAATAAATAAGTACTTGCAGACGACGTAAAACTTAAATGGCGTCGAAACTAGAGTATGAAGTTGAAATTAAAACAACGCAACCTCAAAGGCTAGATGTTTAATGCTCGCATTTAAACTTTTATTATAATTTACTTTATGGATGGAATAATGAGCGGTTAACGTTCCCCACGTTAACCGCTTATTGTTTGAAGTAACTGTATAGAAGTCATAATGCATTGATATAAAACTTTCATTTTTTACACATTTAAGCTGAAAATTTTATGTTCATCGTTTCAGTCCAAGTACGGGGAAGGAAATAATAATAATTAAGCCTTTTCATTTCCTAAATAAAAATCCAATTTACAATTTATATAACGATTTCAATAGCATGCAATATAGTATTAATAAAATTCAAAACAAAAAAATACATAAAATTCCTTTCCATAACTTAAAGGTACAAAATTCTTGACTAAACTAACACACTAACTAACTAACTTTTCCGCTCCTGTCTCAATTATATATTTGATATTTATTAGTATATAAATTGGTATTGTATTTATGTATTTTATATTATTATATCTATTTATTATTGTTTAAAACGTTTTGTACGCTGACAGCCCTAAATCTATCTCCCTTCGTTCAATCCATCCAAAGGTTGTCTTGTGCGATAAGACCGCCCATTGTGCACTTATTTTATGTATGATTGTCCTGTTCTTATTATGAGGTGTACAATAAAGTATATAACAAATAAATAAATATAATCAGATTAAAAAAAAAAAAATAGAAAAAACATTTCTTTGTTTATTAAGAACCTCTGTACAGAGTAAAGGCCTCCTCTATTTGCCTCCACATAATTCTGTCACTCGCTTAATTGTCCATTCGTTTCCCGCTGCTTTCAAAATTTCATCGAACCACCTCTCCGCCGGTCTACCTCTGGTTCTCTTGCCTATAGGTCCTTTCCATGATGGATTACATCATGGCTTTTTGGCCCGACTGTCTTCTTTCATCGGAGGAAGAAATAGGCCTTTCAAAAGTGACGTCACTGAATTGGAATATTTGCTTTCGCATCGCAATCACTAACTGTCAAACACACCTTTTTTCCACTTATTTTGAAAACTTTTTAACATTGTTTGTCGCTGAAATTTTTTTTTAAAGGTACTTCAAAAGGGACATCATCAAATTACTTCATCTGCTCCACCCAGAGCAGAAGAAGTAATTTGATGATGTCCCCATCAAATTACTTAGCGGAAGGGCGTGTCAGACTCTTACTCATCCGTGTTCCTTCTAAAGCCCTTTGCGTTCCAGAACCTCCGTGACTCTTTAGAATAGATCAATTACAAAAGGGACTTCACAAATAAACAGTAGGTACCACAAACAAGCATAAAGCAGAAAGTTGGACCTGCATTGCAGTTGTAAAACATTAATGAACGTCGCCGACGAACACTGCACTGCATACTAATCTACTTCGGCTTAAACTGCAGCTGTTTATAGGGACATTTATTACGATAAGTCGAAGTTTAAAATATAGCTAGCATAAAAAATCATCATCTGCCTAGCCTTTTCCCAATATATATATAATACCTGTATTTTACGTGGAGCGGCTGCCAATCAGACCACAACCAATAAACTGGATAACGCGGCACTTTTTGGCAAGACTGGAGCCAGAATCTCTGGCTTCTGACAATCCGCAACAACTGCCAAAGATCTACAAATGACAGCCGGGACCAACGGCTTAGCGTGCTTTCACGCACGGTGGAGTCTCGGTATGTTATGATGGTCTCCCATCCACAGACCGACAATCACTAGCGTTGCTTAACCTTGAAGATATATCCATGCGACTGTTATTATTTAACCATGGCTCATCCTAGCTAGGATAAAAATTAAAGGTTATTAAATAATTAGATGGACATTTAAGTTAGTATCCAGTGAACTTAAGGTCTATTCGTTGAACAAAATAACATGCCTGAATGTGATCCGGCTCGAAGTACCAAAATGAACGGTATTCATAATCAAATGGCGTCGTCTTGATCTATGACAATACCTTTAATTGGCTGGATACTGACTTAATTGATATGCATTTCATACACATCAACAAACATAAAGTAGAAAGTTTGACCTGCATTGCATATGTAAAACATTAATGAACGTCGCCGACTAACACTGCACTGCATACTAATCTACTTCGGATTAATCTGTATCTCTTCATCCTAGCTCTTCACGGGGATATTTATTATTAAACTATGTGAAGAGGGTGGCTGAAAGATGTTACAAGTGGACAAGAGAAAGTTTAAAATGTATGTACCTAGCCTAAATAATAAGATGAATCGAGCTTTTACGTAATAGGGTAGTAGAGCCTCAACAACGACAACGTCAAAATTGTATGGGATTGACAAACGCAGTGAAATGTCACGTTGTCAATCCCTTATATTCTGGAATTTCGACAGTTGCATTCGCTAATAAAATGGCACTTACTCTAGAGCTTCTGGTCTGTTGAACCATAAAAATTCACCGTAAATTCGAAAAAAAGTGTAAGTAATGCTATTGTGAAGTAGGTAGACCACTCCATGCCAGAAGCATAAGGAGACGCCCCGGGCGTCAGAAGTCGCAGGGCGAATTCCGGCCACCGTAGGCGCGGGCCTGTGGACAGCGGAGCGTTGGGTGGTTCGCCATCAGATCAGAACCAAGCCCGGTCCATGGCGCGTTGTGTTCCACGCGCGCCTTAAAAATATGTCAGCATTATAGACAGGGCCCGCTAAGGTTGCGGAAATTGTTCGAAAGAGTCACCGCGCCTCTGGAAAAGCCATTAGAAGGAACACGGATGGGTTTTAGTCAGTAATAGTCTGACACGCCCTTCTGCTCCGCCCAGAGCGGAAAGACTCGTTTGATGACATCCCACTCTTAAAAAAAATGCCAGAAGCATAGGACAGATCGAAGTGGCTACAAATGGTTGGCTGAAATGATGATTATATGTGCACATTTTGTATTTCTCATTATAACTTGCCAAGCATGTTCATGGTAGAGTCCAAAGCTTTTGAAACAGATCCACCCAACTAATCCAAAATCAAGACTAATATTATTAAATATATAAATGCGAAAGTGAGTTTGTTTGTAACGCTTTCGTGCCTAAATTGCTGAACCGATTTTGATGAATGTATGGTACGGGTGATAGGCTTCTTTTTTTGCAAAAATCTATATTAATCGTGAGCGAAGCGGCAGGCAAATGAAATAGACACAGCCGTATTAAAAAAATGTGGCCAAAATAATACTCTCCACACACCCATAACTCTGCTCACCCAAAAACCTTAACAAATTAAATTCTGAAAGTCCCGTCAACACCCTACAATGGTATTTAATGTTCTCGCATAAAACACACGTAATTACCAACACGGCGCGATGCGAGAAAATTCACCTGTTTTCATTAATATTACAGACTTGAGGGAGTTCTATTAATTATTTAAATTCATACGGAACCGTGTGAACGTATTGTAAGCCTGTTTAATGAAACTTTATGGGGGCGTGTTGAAATGCTTAGGAGTTGATTAACCGGTTTAAATGTCTGTGGCACGCGGTCTTACAAAGTTTTTTGTCTTTCAGAGTTTTTTTTTTTTTTTAAGGATGGGAAATCATCAAATGTCTTCTTCCGCTCTGGGTGGAGCGGAAGGGTGTGTCAGACTCTTACTGGCTACAACCCATCCGTGTTCCTTCTAAAGCCCTTTGCGTTTCAGGGCCGCGGTGACTCTTTCGAACTAATTCTGCAACCCTGGCAGGCTCTGGCCCTAGCGGCCTCGTCTTCTATGCTGACATCTCTTTGAGGCGCGCGTGAGACACAACGCGCCATCGACCGGGGCCTGGTGGTGATCGGACAGCGAGCCACCCAACGCTCGCCGTCCGCAGGCCCGCGCCTACGGTGGCCGGGGATCGCCCTGCGACTCCCGACGCCCAGGGGGCTTTCAGAATTGCGACATCTTTTTTACCAGTAAGTGTCTTGTCATATTTACCACACATGTCAGCCATTTTGCTGAATTGTAATCTTACTGATAAGCCATCATGTTGACTAGTAATCTACTGACTACAGCTTACTTACTACAACTTAATGTCAAAAATCTTGATTACTAGAGTTTGGCTGACCCGGCTAATATTTTCGCACGACATTTTTGTAGCTTTTTTCCACAAAATAAAGATTAATGAAATACTTTTCTATGAGTTTACAATTCAGTTTCCCTTTGCCCAGTAGTGGGATAGAATATCACCATCCCATCACTTGTGGGTGTCGTAAGAGGCGACTAAGGGACTCACCAGAGAATTGGCAGCAGTATTCTCTGTACATTGTAACAGCTACACTGCGATCGCCAACCCGCCTACCAAGCGTCGCGATTAAGGCCCCCCCATTTGGGGGAGGCCTATGTCCAGCAGTGGCCGTCTTTCGGCTGATATGATGATGATGACATTAACCTAGATGATATTTTTAACTGACATGCCTCATAAAGTAATATTAATTCGTAATTATTAATCAAATACTAACCTAATATTGTTTTCATCTTGTAATTATTTTATGCAATGTACCTAATATTTGCGCGCCCTACGTGGCAGAATGTGATGAGTCTATTTATTGAATTTAAGACCATGAAATGTACCATATTCGGATAAATAAATGAATTTGAATTTGTTGATGATGAGTAGTGGGATAGTACGGGATAACATGAGAAAAAGAGTTTTCATTAAGTACGTTTTTACTTTTCACATAGATAATAGGTAGCTACTACTTCGAAGTACGACGTGAATACTAACAGAAAACTGTATTCAAAAACAGGTAAGCACAGTATTGCTGAGCAAATAAACTTCAACAATAAATCAACGTTTAACGATCCATCACGTTATCAAAACGTCTCTTTACAAATGTTTAATTGTTCGATAAAATAACTAAAGACTTCGAGTTAGAACAGAATACAATATTTATTTGCGTAAAATATGGTACATAATGCTCTTAAGTTAAAATCGTTCCATATATTTTGCTTACTAATTTTCAGCATGCAAAAATTTCTTAAAATTAAGATAACAACTACTAAAAACAAGGTACAGAGATCATTTTAAAACTATAATTACTTACACTTAATTTTTATCTGAGATCATGCTAGACAAAATTAAAAGAAAAAAATTAAACTTTAATACACTTTAGTTTTTTCCGAGATTATGTAGCTAGGGCAAAAACAAAAGAAAAAATATATAGTTCCATTAGATATTGAAAAACTAAATTGTTGGAGACATTATTCTAGAGTTTGACAGAGTTTCAACTTTTTTGTGAAAGGTAAAAAAATTTTGAAAAGGTGGTTTTTTGTATTCACTCGAGCACTTAAATAATGACTTTCAGCCGGTCGATTCAGTCAACATGTCTAAGTAAAGGCTTGGTTGAAGTGATCACGAGGTGAGCTGTCAACCCATGTAATCAAGATGGAATGACAGCTCACTTTGTGATCACGTGACATGTTGATTATATGGATTGACAGCTCACCTCGTGATCTCCCCTTAATAATTATTTTAGTTCGATCCAGCACGTCCCTAGCTGTCCTCTCCCCAGCGACGCCCTAAGCCGAGGCCCGTACCCCACAGGGAGTGCCCTTAGCGTATAGTCGCTTAGTTTGTAAGTTTTTTATAAGCCCTGGCTGGAGGCTTTAATATTATATTAAGGCCACCACAGGCAAGCCCGGTTAAGCAGTCGACCACCTTATAGGTTGAACTGCGAGACGCCACTCACAAAAAAAACAAACCTCGTGATCACTTCACTTCGACATGTTTACACCATCGACAGGTTTCTTTCTTCCTATGGAACATCGATAAAGTATGAATCTATGTACTTAAAAATTGTTTGATGATAGGTAGGTAATTTTTTTTTTATATAAAAACGTTGCCCCGCTCTAGGAATTTCTCCTGTATCGTGGGTGCGTTTACAAACATACAAAGTCACATACACAAACAGCCAGACCCGGAACAACTATCTGTAGGCCATACAATGAATTGTTCCGTGCGGGAATCGAACCTGCGACACGCAGCGCAGCAGTCAATCGCTCAACCACTGCGCCAACCGAAAATTAGATTTAAAATATATCCAAAAATCTTCTTTTCGTTACGAGTAATTGACCGATCTGAAATTGATGAATAGCTAGATGAAGAGCACTAAGTGGATATAAAGATAAAATAAACTTAAAAAAAAAACACTTAAGAAATGTTTCTTCCTCTATCTTAACTGTAACTTCAGTGGTGTACATAATTAAGAGTAGTCCATTCTATTCTATAAATCTTATGGATTTTACATTTTTTTTTCTGCCCTAGGCCCAAATTATTTGTGATCATAGACAACCTAATAGATTTCATTACCTTCGTGCTGTGCTGGCGCTGCCGCTGCGGAGAACCTCAAGCTTCGGAAATATAATAACCTCGTTGGTAGTTATATTTTCAAGCCGTTTGGGATTGAAACTCTCGGATCGCGTTTCGAGTGCTCATAACTTGTTTAAAGATCTATCAAGACGCTTAGTTGACACTTCGCGTGACTCAAGCATTGCCATACAAAGTGGCGCAAGGCTATGCTGCCAGGTTTTTGGGAACATTACCAGTTACCAGCGATGCGGAGGAAATTTTCGCCATTTTTTTTTTTAGTTTTAGTTATTTATATATTTAAGTGTATTGATGGTTCAATATACATTTAACAGTTTAGATAGGGAAACACCTTCTATTACGATATATACTAAAACTACGTTAGGAAGAAACTTCTGTTGCCCTTGGCGAGCTGGTGTTATTTTTTTTCAGTCTCTATTGTCCCACAGCTGGGCAAAGGGCTTCCACTCTTGGTATGTTGCTTTCTCCGACCTATCTAGCATGAACGTTTCTAATTCGTCACGCCAGCCGTTTCCTTGACCGTCCTCTGCTTATCCAATGCGCCAAAACAATTAAAAAACCACTTCAAAACAACATCACATACACACCTCAACACTTCGCAAAACGAGAATTTCAAAAATAAAATGGCCGTCGTACTTGTAAATTTCCGCGGCACACAAACTAGCGAGTTTCAATGGCTCGCAATCACGCCTGAGCATTAATCCCGAGTATTTCGCGCTCATAATGCGGCCAGCATTATCTACGTATTCAGGGTATTCACACCTGTGATTGGGAAATGGATATTCACGAGGCAAGTTGTGTTGGGACGAAAATGTGCGAAGAGCTGAATTAAAGAGCCGTGAAGTGTCGGAAGCAATAGGCTAATAATTCTACCTTCTATGTTTGAAAAAGTGCTTCAAAATATTGATTTCCTGATAAAAAGACACATAAAATATCTCGGCAAAATAAACACGCACGCACCAGACGCAATAGGAGGATATGACAACGCTTTTTTACCAGTAGCACAGTGTTAATTTTTTTTTTTTAAGTTGTGCTATCGCTTACTTGTCGCATTGTCGCCTTGCGCATGACGATACGAGAGCATTTGGCTACGCAGCTGCGCTATCTTTGACGATTTTAGTCCTTTTTAGGGTTCCGAAGTCAACAAGGAACTCTTATAGTTTCGCCGTGTCGGTCTGTGTGTCTGTCCGCGGTTTAGCTCAGAGACACTTAGCACTAGAAAGTTGGAATTTGGTGTGGTATATATTAATCACGCCGACAAAGTGGTAAAATAAAATCTTGAAAACAAAAATTTAAGATTTTTTTTACACGTTTAGTAGCGATGATTTTTTTATTATCTATCCCATGGTGTGAGATGTTGTTGGATAGGTCGTTTAAATAATATTGAGGGTGTGAAAAACCATTTTTCCATCCAAATTTTGCGTTTACGAAATATTAAACTTTAAATTGCTAATTTTTGTTTGAGTCAAGAGGTTCTCCAGGAAGAGAAATAAGCTGGAGCAGAAGTAAGCTGGCGGAGATGCCAGCTGGTTGTTTGTGGAGACGTGAAAAAATCATGGTAGAAGCAAATATAACAAATTTAAAATGAAAACTATCACAGCTCAGTACGCTTTACAAGTTAACGAGTAATAGTCGAACAACCTATAAAATGTACTTCGATATGGGAAATTTCCATCAATCAAACAAAAAGCTCCATTCTAAGTCTAAAATTGTGACGTGCAACTACGGAACCCTACACTACGCGTGGCCCGACACGCACTTGGCCGGTTTTTAAACCTAAAAACGTGTCGCCACCAAGTGAACTTGCTAACCTTATTAATATATTCTCAGGAGCGTCGTCTAGTTCCATAAAATTAGGTTTCTAATTAACAAACTCAACTAGGGAATAGTTCAAAACTGCGCGCTTTAGAAGTTGTGTTGTTGGTCGAATATGCTAGCAATAATTACATTTTTAATAAAAATTAAGACTTAATTATGTAATAAATTGTGCTTTTTGGGGTTCCGTACCCAAAGGGTAAAAACGGGACCCTATTACTAAGACCTCACTGTCCGTCTGTCTGTCACCCGGCTGTATCTCATGAACCGTGACAGCTAGACAGTTGAAATTTTCACAGATGATGCATATTTCTGTTGCCGCTATAACAAAAAATAATAAAAATTAAAAATAAAAGAAACATGGTTTTTTTCGACTTATCATACGGAACCCTTCGTGTGCAAGTCCAACTTACATTTGGCAAATTTTTATATTAGCTGTTGTAGTTTTTAACTTTACAATCTTGCGCAAAAATAAACTAACTAACTTGCCAACTATCTAGTTAGCCGAGATTTGTACAGGCTAGTAAGCGGGTTAAATATTTGGTTAGTCCCATAGACGCGTGAAAAACAAATGTATGATTTTTTTAACATTGAGCTATTTTGTACATCACGAAAAATGAATGTTCAAAACGCATTTTATTTAAGTATCCGCATTTTATAAAATCTGTAGAAGACTTCTGCACTATCGGGGATCTTTATAAATGTCTGATACGAAGCAGCTACCACAATTTTGTGACCCGGTTTTTAATATATAATTCTCTCTCTCTTGGGAAAACTCACACACGGTCATCCGATCCCAAACTAGGCAGAGCCTGTGCTATGGCAACCAGACAAATGATAAACATACTTATAAATATATTTCTAAATACATACATATTATAGACAAATTATACCCAGACACAGAACAAATGATCATGCTCATCATACAAAGATTTGTCCTGGTGGGAATTGAACCCACGACCTTCGGTTTCGCAGTCAGGGTCACTAACCACTCGACCAACAGGCCAGTCAATATGGCAGGCTGTTGACTCTTGAACACCAATTACATCTCCACAAGGAATAAGTTAATTGCCCGTTGTATAGAATCTCAAAGTGCAAAATACTTTATTTAAGTATAGGTGATTCTACTCCTTTTCCGTAACAATAAAGTAGGTACTATTTGGCATTTCGTCTACGTATTTATCATAATATCACTACTCTATACCACACATTTTGTTACTGTGATAATAAGTAAAGACTGGGGGCTGTGGGATCTTAGACCACAAGACTTTATGACAATTATTTGATATAACTGTTTTGTACATAGTTTCAATTTTTTTTTAAGGATGGGAAATTATCAAATGACTTCTTCCGCTCTGGGTGGAGCGGAAGGGCGTGTCAGACTCTTACTGACTAAAACCCATCCGTGTTCCTTCTAAAGCCCTTTGCGTTCCAGGGCCGCGATGACTCTTTCGAACAAATTCCGCAACCCTGGCAGATACATAGTTGCCATGGTAGTGAGTATAGATGTGAGGCCGGTTTAAAACTAATTAAACCCATCCGTTTAAAACGGAAACTACCTTTAAACCGTAATAAACCGTTTTTTTTTCGATTTAAAACGGTTGGTGTTGATGATTATGTTTGTCCTTATTATAATTACATTTCTTGATTTTACCGAGGTAGGGATATAACGGAGTAGGTACCTATAAACTGTGTAAAGATTTTTTAAATGTGTAAAACTCTATTGATAAGTTAAAAACTCTGTGTTGGTAAATATTTTTTTTATTGTTTTCAAACGACGTAAAAAATTAATTTGATTCGGTTTAAAACCAAATCACACTCTCGCACTCTCGTTGACGTCGTCACTCGTGACTCGACGCCACGTTGCCAGACCGTTAAACCAGAGCCAAGCGGAGCAGTGCAAGTGGGCCTTTAGTAATTCATATTTAAAAAAATGAAGAGAAACCAATATTTTCATACTTTCTTTTGTCCACGGCTTCGTTTGCGTAAGAGTACTCTACAATCGTCTCCAGGATCACATTTATCTCTGCACCAATATTCATCAAAATCGGTCAGTGATATAGGCGTGAACGCGGAATAATGGCTTTCGCATTTATAATATTAGTTCGGGTAGCATAAGGATGGTTTCATGCACAAAAATTTGGATCTTGTGAGCAAAAAGCATCCATATGCTACACATATACTCACTCACTTATACGGACAATATTAAAGTAGGCTAAAAATCATCAACAAACCATTACCGACTGAGTGACTGACAGACAACGCACAGCCGATATTTGTTGTCGCAGAAAGCTGGAATTTGGCATAAAGGTTCTTGAGGAGTGTAGGGGAGCAGAGGAGGTGATTTCCCGAACATTCTACGGGCACGGGAAAAAACGGGATATACGCATACGAAGTCGCGGACAAAAACTAGTCTATAGATATAAAATTCTTCCGTTACTATGGCCTGACTGAGTGACTGACAGACAACGCATAGCCGAAACTTTGTTGAATTTTGTTTGACATTAACATTAATATGACACATAACTTAATCTATTTGACATTTTTAGTGAAATTGATTGTATTTTAAATTTGTATTGATATTGTAAAAGTTAAAGTATAATTAAGAAAAAGTATTTGAATGTTAATTAAACATAATTTAATAAATTTGTAAACATAGAAGATCTACCTATCGGTAATTTAGTTCGGAGTTTTTATTTTTATTTCTAGTGTATATAGTTAGTTAAGTGTTTATTAAAACAGTAAAAATTGAAAAAGACAACGAGAAAAGTTACGTAATACATCATTTTTTTAGTATACAAAGATAATGTAATACAAGAAGCTGAATCTGCCCAATATTTGGGATTAATCATTGACAAGCAATTAAATTGGAAAAGCCCCTATCGGTACCATCTCACACTCTGTTGCAATTTGCCCTATGTATGTTCACAAATAAAGCTTTCTGAAACTACTGGTTGTAGAAAGCTAAATGTGGGTATGTACGTTCCTTGGATAGGGGAGCACTAAGAGAGGATTTCTCGAAATTCCTACGGGAACGCGTTCCCGTAGTAATTCGAGAATTATATAACGAACGGCAAGCTAGAATCGATATAAAAAAGTCTTGACATTATCGTTTCTTGTTCAGAAACTCATCCGAAATGCCTAAGCACCGAGTTACTTACCTATATAAGCCACCTTTATCCTAACTTCTTTTTAGATATCTTTACCTATCTTCAGCAATCACCATCCACAGGCCAATCAAAGAGCCTCCCATCCCCAAAAAAAATCCTATCCATTCTTTTCCATACCAATCTTGAAACTAAAACAGCCAGCCAAGAAATGCAGGAAAAGCCTCCCGATACGTATTTCACAGGCGGTCTGAATAGGCTCGCAGTTGCAATATGTGCACCGGGTATAAGCCGGGTATAAATCTGCATACCCGGATAATATCCACAGAGATACTGTGCTAAGATTATTAGCTACTCACTGATATTAAGGGGAGATTGAAATTTTGAGTGCATATTGCATGTTTTAGTTATTAGATTTTGGGAGTCTTAGTGTAAGAGAGAGGGTTCAATCGGTGCGTTATTTTATGCAAACTTTCAAGTTCACATTCTTGAGTAGGTACTTAATGAATACCGATTTTGATGAAACTTAATAAGATTGTAAGATACCTGTGTATAAAAAATCTGGTTGAGAATTTAGAAGGAGAGAATTTTTGCCTCTTTAACTTTTTCGAGATGCTTGTTGTGGCGACACTTGGGGGAGGCCTTTTTCCAGCAGTGGACGTCTTTCGATTGATATGATGATGAACTCTACAAAATACGTATAGAATATCATGAATATATATTAATAATAATATATAAGTATATATTATTTTATTTATTTATTTTTATTGTTTTTATTTTTTTCTGTTGTATCAGATAACAAAATAACGATTGGCCAGACAATTTAATATGACTTTAGTGGTTTTAATCAAAATTCATAAATCAATTGAATCAAAGGCCTCGTATCTTCAAATTGGCTCCAGCTTTCACCCCATCCTATCATCGTATTAATATAATAATTTATCAAGTTTACACAATTTACTTAAATTATACATTAACTTGGCAAAAGATTGTCTAAATTAAATAAGCCTTTCAAAATTACTTAAGTTATTTCTAAGTCTGTTATTATTATCTCGTTCTAGACTGTCTTCGTTATTGAACGAGTGATATTATATTGACCTTCAGTATGAGCCAAATTTAAGTGTACATTACGAACTAAATTAGGTAGGTTTATAATCTTATCTTTTCACATAATGTATTAGCAAACATAATTTAATCAAAATTGGCTTTTAAATAACCTGTCGAAGAAAATGCCTGATAATCCTGATAGCTTAAATGATGTTTATTTATTTATTTATTTATTAAGTAAGGCACACCACAAGTTTAACAAAAAACAGGAAATTATAAGTATTGAATTCTATGGAAATACATCACTTATAGGTATGCACAACATTCTCAATGAAAGATTAGCAATTCATTAGTACATTAGAAACAAAATAATAATAATTAAATTTAACAACGCATTACAAAATAAAATAAATTACACTTTATACAATTCCTATAAAAAAAAAAAAAAAAAAATGTCTAACCTTTATAAATAAAAGATGTCAAATATAGGTATAGTATGTTACATTGCGAATAAGTTAAATTAAGTACAATAAAATAATTAAAACAATTTCAAAATACAGCTATAAAATACAATAAAAAAGACATTAAGTACAAAAGAAAAATTACAATACATATATTCAATTACAATACAAATAAATTACACTTTATACAATTCTTATAAAAATAAAATTAAAGTAAAAAAAATAATAAATAAAAAAATGTCGAACCTTTATAAACAATGCATGTCAAATATAGGTCACATTACGAAAAAGTTAAATTAAGTACAATAAAATAATTAAAACAATTTCAAAAGAACAGTTGTAATAAATTAAATTAAATTAAATTAAATTCGAAATAAAAAAGAAATCAAGTACAAAAGAAAAATTACAATATATATGTATATTGAAACATAAAAAATTCAATTCAAAATTAAAAATTAAAAATAGACAATAGGTAGAAGGCAACTGATCGATCACAGGTCAATACTGATTATTTTGTATGGTGTAAAAGAATAGCACCATCCCATCACTTCCCGTGGGTGTCGTAAGAGGTGACTAAGGGACTAACCAAAGTATGGGCTGCAGCATTCTCTGTGCATTGCAACAGCTACACTGCGATCGCCAACCCGCCTGCCAAGCGTGGCGATTATGGCAAACCTTGGGGGAGGCGTATGTCCAGCAGTGGACGTCTTTCGGCTGATATGATGATGAACTCTATAAAATACGTATAGAATATCATATTTTATACTTTTCTTCTATCGTTCGTTTGGGTTTGAAACACTGCGGGGTTCGAGTGCTCATCGAGTTTTTCGTGATATCAGCACGCATTAGGTCAACGCTTCACGTGATCAGAGGGCTGGACCTCTTTTAACCGACTTCAAAAAAGGAGGAGGTTCTCAATTCGTCGGAACCCCTTTTTTCAATTTTTTTTTATGTATCTTTCCCGATTACTCGAATATGGCTGGACCGCATTGGATTTTTTTTTGTTTGATGATCATAGGACCACCTGGGAAGTATACCCTATACTTCCCTCCCAGGTGGTCCTATGATCATCAAGTCAGGATCTGATGATGGGATCCAGGAGAAATAGAGATAACATTTCAAATTTATAGGCACATTTGAAGCGATTTGGGTAGTATTTGGAAGACTACTTTGTCGAAGTGGTCCCATTTTAATTTGGTGAAGATCTGATGAAGCACTTCGGAGATAGGCAGCTCCTCAATAAATGATACCAAATGGACTGGAATTGCTGAAATCTCATGTCTGTCTATTGTTTACACCAGTTCATAATATAACATCACGCCGGTACGCTGTGAAGGGGTAGGCACATGTGAACCACTAAAAAATAAAAAAAAATCTTTTACAAAAAAATACAACCGACTTCCAAATAAAGTGAAGTTTTTTCGGTCATAGAATTAGCGTTGCCCTTAAATAAAAAAATGAATAAAAAATAAAATTAATTTATTTCAGGCATAGCCCATAATTAATCACATAATACAATTTAAAATCACACATTAAATAAATATAATAGAATTAGATATGGCATGTCAAATTAAACTAGCTCACAAATACATTAATTAAATCATAATTATAACAGTATTACGTCGAAAACGTACGTGTATAAGATGTCAAAGTTTTAAGATAAATTAAATATCATTTTATTAATGATTATGTCAATTGATAAATACTGGCAGCATTGTCATTGAAAGTGGCAATCCTGCCAGTGTTTGGAACACTTTGACTGGCCTGTTGGTCGAGTGGTTAGTGACCCTGACTGCTAAACCGGAGGTCGTGGGTTCGATTCCCACCCAGGACAAATCTTTGTGTGATGAGCATGATCATTTGTTATGTGTCTGGGTGTAATTTGTCTATAAAATGTATGTATTTAGAAATATATAAGTATGTTTATCAGTTGTCTGGTTGCCATAGCACAGGCTCTGCCTAGTTTGGGATCGGATGACCGTGTGTGAGTTGTCCCAAGATATTATTATAGATATTACTTTTCCCACTGACAGCGATGTTTAGCTTTTTAAGTACGAGAATTACCCCTCACTCCTCAGATGTATTGATAAATGAAATAAATAATTCTTTGGTAGATGAACACGAGAGCCGATCATTTACTTATAATGAGATCTCGCGTTCGTAGGTGTAACAGTAAAGCATAGTATTTATAATACCAGATGTTAAAACATTTTTTAAACCACACTATTTTACATTCGCCGATACCCCAACAAAAGGCATTGCGAAATGTAACAAAGCATACTACCCACCTGCACAGTTGAGCTGAGCTCCACAAGCTCACAAATCCCTCAAAGCTGGAGCCATTGAAATGTTTGAGCTCTTGTGTACCTTACAAGTTCTACTTAACGTTGAAATGCAGGGATCCTACCTACTTTTACTTTTCACTCATCCCAGTAAGTGTTTCAGTGTTACCGGGCCGAAGTTGCCCCGTAAAGCCCGGTTTCCACCGCAAAAGAGTAATGAACCGGAAATGGCTAAGCGGAGCGGACTTCGTTATCATGAAATAGGTTTGTGTTTCCACCAAGAAAGAGTTTATTCGTCTGATTCGTAGTCTATTGAATTCGGTTGTTTTATTTTTGTTTAATTGTAATATGTCTTAATGATTATATCTTGTGATTGTTATGGACTTGGATATTTTATCGTTTTTTAACTTACCAGCTAGTATTGTGATTGTTGTTGTATTTTAATTTCGTTTTAAATATTGACAATGTAATTTTATTTATTTTAGTCTAATTTATAATCTAATTTTCACATCAATTATTATTTTATTTAATTTTTATCTTGTTGACTCGTTTATTTTCTAAGTATTAATTTAATTTTCACATTTTATTCACTTATATTTGTATGAATCTATTGTAATTTAATCATTAATGATTTTTACACTGTTTTTTGTGCTAGTGGTGTTAACCTATAATTAATTGTTGCACCCGCAATTGTATTCTATTATAAATAACAACCTGATTATGTAAACAATTGTTGGTTAACCTGTTAAATAATAAAAAAAAATCCATCGCGAGCTCATTTTTACTCTTTTTGCCCGCTGAGTCATTTCCACTCGACTCTTTGTTGGTGGAAACACATGTAAGCTGTTTTATCTTGCGAGCTAAAAGAAGTCATTAATGGGCCAGCTCCGCTCGCGGTGGAAACCGAGCTTAAACGGTACCTCAGCGGATTAAGTAGAAATGCACGGATAGGTCACAACAAACTTAGATTTGCACTTACGGTAATTTGAATATGCGTTCTGTCACCTAGAAACTTTGATTATAAAGTGTAATTAACTACATAATTAAAGTAGGTATGGCAAGATAGACCGATGCTGGTTATCGCGGAAATCCGCTAGATGCCAGAAGCAAAGGGCTGGTCAGTGTGGCGACGCTTCGGGAGGCTTAAGACCAGCAGAGGACGTATTTTGGTTGCCTGTGATTTCAGTACTTCGACGACGGCAGAAGTAAGTAGATAGGTACGGTACGTAACTAAAAAGAAAAAAACATGTTAATTTGGCTGATAGAGCTTTCTTACATACCTACCAGAGTGAAGAGACTCCATTTTAAACAGACGTCAAAAAAGGAGGAGGTTCTCAATTCGGTTGTATTTTTTTTGTGTGTTTGTTACCTCTTAAGTCCGTCATTTATGAACCGATTTGAAAGAAACTTTTTTTATGTGAAAGGATATACTTTTCGATTGGTTTTACACAAATTTCATCAAAATCGGTTCAGTAGTTTGGTTTTTAAATGTTTTGATAAAACCAAACTTCTAATAGGTAGCTGGAAAAACTTTGTCATCTAGTAAACGACATTTTGTATTTTGCTTTCATGTGAGTTTCCAGTGGTGCTGTTAGGTGTGGGGTACCACGAAAAAGTTAAAAATAAAATACATTTTACAAAAAAATACAACCGGTTTCCAAAAAAAATAATACAAATAACTTTAATTTTGGAAGTCTGTGTTCCGGTTGATTCTTCGTATTTTACACCGACTTCCGAAATTAAAGTTATTTTCAAGTGGAAGCCGGATGTGTACTTTTTCGTAAAAACTTTTTTTCCGTACTTAAGCTCCCACTAGGTCCGTTGTGCGTGGGCCCACATACGTATCAACCACCAATTACTCTTTAAAATAAGGATCAAAAACTAAAACCCGACTACTAAAAAATCACTACCTATTCAAAACGGCTCATCATCTGAGCATCACTATGTATATTACATACATTGTGATGCTCAGATGATGAGCCGTTCTAAAAGAAGTATTTGATTTTAAAATAACATTTACACAAATAATATTTCGTTCTAAACCCTTTGGAGGGATAAGGGAACAAATGAACCCACATACATTCTGGTCAAAATCATAACCCTCCTATTTGCTTTTCTTTACTATAGGTACCGTGTACCCCAGAAATGCGTGGTCACATTTTGACCACGCATTTCTGACCTTTTGACTGCCACGGCCGGCTATAGCCGACAAATGATAAAGGTTCCAACACGCCACCGACGGCGTCCAAAAGGCCTTTCGAACGCCAGACCATAAACGCGTTATGTATCTGCTATACATAACACCACCAAAATATAAATTGAAAATAAATATTGACATTTTTATAAAAACCGACCGCAAAAAACGAGTGAAAGTTAAGAAATAATCAGTTTTCAAGCTGTCGGATGAAGTTGGTGGTGTTTAATTCCAATATACAACGTGTAACGACTTCCCCATGCATTTATGTGCGCCTAACTCGACAAAATGTACTGAACAGCTGAGTTTTTTTTCACCATTTCGGAGTTTGTCCCATAGTAAAAGTTGTTCATAATGATGAGTACCCCTTAAGAGGTATTGCGTTTATTCTGTTACACGTTGTATATTAATATCTGTATGTGATGTCCAATCACAGTTTCGAGGCCACCGACTGCGTCAAGCTGCTTGAAAAGTGTTTTTTTTTTCTAAACCTTTTAATCGTTTTTTGAGTCGGGTTTTTTGAAAAAAGTTAATATTTATTTATTTTGATAGGTATTGATTCTTTACTCTATATCAGCTACCTACCTTAAATATGACCAAGCACTCTTCTGGAACACTGTATAGCCACTTATTTTCCAAAATCAATAACATATCGCATAATCAACAATCGGTACAAGACAGGGCGGGCAGGCCTCCGGTTGTCAAACAAAAGGTTTGGCGCATTGCGGACCCGCCACCTGCCGGGGATCGCTTCGGAGCACAATGGGGTACCGCGGAACCTGTAGACCATATTACAGGCACCATTGACGGGATTGTTTACGTGACATCGGAGTATGTTGTTAGTAAGGTGGTAGGTAGGCATTTCTGTAAAAGATCGTCCATTATTCTAGGTTATGTATGTTTATTTTACAACGCGTAACAGAATGAACGACATATATCTGAAATGAGATGAACAATGGAAACACACACTCTAGGCTGTGAAAATTTCAGTATCTATTACGGTTCTTGAGATACAGCCCGCTGACAGACTGACGGACGACTAGCGGAGGCTTAGTAATAGGGTCCAGTTCAGTGCTTACCCTCCAGGTAAGTACTGAACCCTACAAAAGCAAACAAAATATTGAGTACGGGGCCCGTAAAAATCTGGTGCTAGAATTGCGGAATTGTTCGAAAGAGTTACTGTGGCTCTGGAACGCGAGAGGAGACATTTGATGACTTCCCATCCAGAAACAAAAGAGTGTCTGTAAAAAAATATAAACAACATTAATTCCAAAGCACACACATATTCAAATAAACACCAATAAATACCAAATTCACCACAAAGGAACAAACAATAACTACTAATAACATGAAACCCGAAGACAACCAGAATCCTTACACAAAGTGCCTTATAACGGTTGAACATAAGGGCGGAGACACTACATTTAGCAGCGTTGCTATTAATATGAAAAGTTTGATCAAAAGCCGAACTTTGCCAATCGCTGTCTGGCTTTTGTTTCCCGCCTGAATTAATGGCGGGCGGAAAACAAGAGCCACTTACAATGTCGTGCACACTATTGAACACGAGAGGTAATGTTTTTATGTAATTTTTGGTCATGATGAGATGGCTGCACGAAGGCTGCGCTGACGTTCTTTGTCGAGGATCACCAGTATAGAGGTATGCGGTACAGAGAGTAAAGTCCCGCATACCTCCACTGAAAATGGGAGGATCCTCCGACCAGACGGTTGTTGTGTCTGGTGGGCAACTGCCCGATAGTTGATATTCGGACTGTTGTATATGTTCAAATCGCACGGAGAACTATGCTTGCGCGATGCAGGATTTCGATGTTAGTTCGTCGTTGATGGCGCTGCGGTTCTTTTTGTTGCCGTACAAATTTCGATTTCTTGGTTTTTCATGTGGCAGCATTGATACCGCTACAGGTAACATGATGTTATGTTAAAGTTTGAAAGGTTGGTGTTTACCTAAACTTTTCTTGTTTTACAGTTTCATTCAATGCATTAATTTATTGCACACTCGTTGTTAATTATATAAATCAACAGTTACAAAATTTGTAATCATGTGAGTACCATTTCTTTTACTGGCAAATTTGATTTTACTTCTGCTGGTATTGCTTTGTTGTACCTATTAGTATATAAGTGTGTGTTGTATATTAGTGTTATGTTGGGTGCATTGTCCTCACATAATATGTATAATCAATTGATCAATGTATGTATACAAAATATTGTAAAACTTATATTTGAAAAGAGTAACTATAGAGTTTCTTCTTCATAAGAATCTACTTTTTGCGAATGGACAACTAGATTTACTAATATTTTAATTTCAAACTGTAAATTTTAACGTTCAAAAGTGCCTTTTAATAGTCTGGTTGAATTAAATGAATTGACTTTGACTTTGAAATTATACACGGCCCGGCACAGATTTTTAGAGGTAGGTAAGCAAAGGCCAACGAGAGATCTATTCTATCACTTCGGACAAATGGACACGTGAAGTTTATTTTACTTGGACCCAAAGGCAGCCAAACTTAAATGGTTGTAGGCACATTGCTCGCAAAACATATGTCCGAATGAGCCCAGAAGGTTCTGGAGTGGCGACCGCGGATATATTTTTTTTATTTTTAACCGAGTTCAAAAATCTGTATCATAACTCCGTCATTTATGACCGATTTGAACATCTTTTATTATGTGAAAGGATATATAGACATTTTATTAAAATAGGTTCAGCAGTTTCGTTTTTAAATCAAAATAGCTGAAAAATATGTCAACCAAATAAACGAAATCTCGTAATTTGCTTTCCTGTGATTTTTCAGTGGTATTGTTAGGTGTGGTGTGGTTACTAAAAAGTGAAAATTAAAAAACTGACCAAAAATACAACCTACTTAAGAAAAAGTTTTTTTTTTATTTTACTACTGATAGGCACGCGTTTGATCACTATCTCACCTGATGGTAAGCGATGATATAGTCGAAGATGGAGGACGCTTGCCTACAAGTCGCAAGTTGCAAATGTTTAACATTTGCAACTTGCGACTTGCGAAAAATTTGCATGCTTATCACTGTTAAGCAAAAACATGTCTGCTCCAGTTATTTTTTTGTATTCTATCATCTTTTTATACCATGTTTTTAAGCAAATAAATATTATTCTTATTCTTATTCTTATTCAGTCTTGACTTAAAGACTTCCAGGTTGTAGCTATCAGGAAAAGCAGACTCTTGCAGGGAATGCAAAACGCACAATGAATGTGTTCCCATAACGTTTTGTGCTTCTGGGTGGGATGTCCACCATGTTACCGGTGACGCATCGCCGTAAACCTCCCAACAACAACCTCCCTCCGTGATGATGTGGCGACGCTGGGGGAGGTCTTTGTCCAGCCGTAGACGACTATCGGCTCAAATGATGAACACAAAAATATCGTTCAATACCAAAGGACAAATCTCCCTAAATCCTCAAACGGGTATCTAACTTACGCCTTTTTCTTACATATGACATAAATAAACGGTATTTCCCTCATGTTGAGAAAATAAGAAAGCTCCCACTAAATCCAAATTGATCGTACTAATCAAATATAATCTATAAATACTCATAATTCCATTTATATCACAGTTGGGCAGTTACCACGCATTGGTGTAATGTCTCGGAAACAATGACCGTTCTTCCATTGTTGTTACATGGCGATCTCAGGGAGTGTTTAGAGTTGAGAGAGTAGGTAGTCTATTACGCGATCGAGTTTTTGCAAAACAGGGTGGAAAGTTCCACATTGTGTTTGTGTCTGTTGGGGTACTGCTCGGGCTGTTGGATGTTCAGATCGCGCTGAGTAAATACTTTGATTGCATGGTGTAGGATCTGCATGTCGTCTATTGTATGCGGCGGTAAATTAAGCACTCAAACTGGCCCTGTGTTAATAATCATCAAAGTAAACAATTCACTTAATTTCCATAATAAACAATCATCTGAAGTGAAGGTTTCCAATTATCTCCACTGCCCTTTGATGTATTTTTTGATCATATATGTATAAGCTTTGTGCTTCAGCAAAAAATAACCCAGCGCAGTAAATAGCATAATTAATTGCACAAAACGTAGTCCCGTGCAATAATTCTGTAAGACCTTTGTAAATATGAAAACCCAATTTCATGCAGCCAATTTAGGAGCTTTACTCAGGATCACAGTAAGCTCTAAGCAGAGCATTTTCATTCTAGGTATTACGAGGCTAATAACTGTGTTTCCTGCTACTCTCCTGCTCGACTTAGCCGAGTTACTTGACCAATGTAAACGCAGCACAGCGATCTAATGAGCGATAAAACTGTGTTTATCCTTATGTTTCTGTATTTTTCTTCGCAACTTTTATAGGTTAAGATAAAAACAAGATTATAGTTGTGGACTTAATAATAGTTGTTCTCTGATTTGTGGAAGTTGCTTGTTCTTGGTATCTGTTAAGCACTGTTAAGTTAAGCCTTTTCTATCTAGGATTTTCTCTAATCTTTCTTTATATGTGTTTTCATCTTTTGAGTTGTCGCTAAACTTAAAATAACTGTGGTATTTTCTAAACTTTAACTTTTGAAGTGGTTAGGTAATGTGTCATTCGTTTTCGGCTAGAATATGCAGTGAAAAGGGCGTAACAGTATTCTATTAATCCGACTATATTTACTCTCCTAATCTAAACTAATATCTACACTATAAATATCCATTTTTCTATACTAATATAATAAATATTTATTACAAACAAACAATATTATTTATATAATATTGTTTGTTTGAACGTGCTAATCTCTGGAACTGCCAGTCAGATTTGGAAAATTATTTTTGTATATGATATTCACATTCATGAGGCTATAGGCTATACGGGAACGGGAAAAAACGGGATATGCGCGTACGAAGTCGCGGGCAAAAACTTGTATAATATTAAAAAGCTATAGAGTTTGTTTGTTTGGTTGAACGCACTAATCTCAGGAACTGCTAGTTCGAATTGGAAAAAATATTTTAGTGTTAGATAGCTCATTTATCGAGGAAGGCTTTAGGCTATATAATATCACGCTATGACCAATAGGAGCCGGGCATTAATGAAAATGTGACGCAGACGAAGTTGCACGGGTCAGCTCGTTTTATATGTAAAATGAAAGTGTGTTTAGTTCGGATGTTTTTTAATCAATCACGTCCCAAAGCCAGCGGTAACACAGACTTTGGCCCGACTGGATTAGGACACACACGAGTAATTGCACTCAGAAACAATACAGAATAATACAAGCAAAAGTGTTTTATAAGGAACAATTTTCCATTGTTATTTTACATGTTTCAAAGTTGTCTGTTAGACAGTTGACTGGCCTGTTGGTCGAGTGGTTAGTGACCCTGACTGCTAAACCGGAGGTCGTGAGTTCGATTCCCACCCAGGACAAATCTTTGTGTGATGAGCATGATCATTTGTTCTGTGTCTGGGTGTAATTTGTCTATAATGTGTATGTATTTAGAAATATATAAGTATGTTTATCAGTTGTCTGGTTGCCATAGCACAGGCTCTGCCTAGTTTGGGATCGGATGACCGTGTGTGAGTTGTCCCAAGATATATTAAGGTATATATTAAGAAAGTTAATTCACCGATGATTTCAAATGTATGGTATCAAAGTCAATTTATTTATTTCAACTAGACCATTATTGAAATATTAGTGACTCTAGTTGTCCATTCGCAAAAAGTAGATTCTTATGGAAAAGAACGGACAAGAAACTCCATAGTTACTCTTTTCAAATATAAGTTTCAAAATACTATGTATACATACATTGATCAATTGATTATATTATGTGAGCACAATGCACCCAACATTACACTAATATACAGCACACACTTATATTCTATAGGTACAACAAAGCAATACCAGCAGAGATAAAATTAAGTTTGCTAGCAAGGGACATGGTACTCACATATTTACAATATAATTAACAACAATGGATCAGTGTGTGAGTTAAATTACATATTTATCAAAAAAAAAAACAGAATGTCCACCAGTATATATACAGTAAATAAATCAACAAGTTTGACTTTGTCTACTACACCCTAGATCGTCCTATGGAGCAGGACCAGCATGTTTCCAAGCATTCTTATCTTTAATATAAGCATCTAGTTTGTAATATGCTTGTTTACAAAGTGTGGTTTTAATATAAGTTTTAAATTTTCTTTCATTTAATTCTAATAATGTAAGGTACTGTATATAATGGTATGTAATGCAAGGTGCTGTATATAATGTAATTTCATGAACGTATCATGTAATACAAAATTCTAAAGACAGTAAGTACGAGAACATATCTATGCTAATTTAGCTCCACATAAATATCTCACTGAACAATTGAGTGCAGAGAACGATAATCCTGCTGGAGCCGGGTACGAGTGTGTATACCCGAGTCAGGTAGGTTCAATTTGCACCAATATGCACCTGTAACCGCGCACAGAGTAGTGCCGGGAAACAGAGACTTCTAATGTCTTCATTTAGTTCATGTTTGTACCCTTTTTATAAGTAGAAGACTTGAAGAATTGGGATTGGACGGGTCACGTCAGTCACATTCACGATGACCGCTGGACAATGGTATCCACAAAGCGGGTGGTTTAAAAGGCGGTTATACGACTTAGACAACTACTGTAAGGGTTGGTTTGAGGTAGATCGGAAAAAAATATTTGTAAGGAGTTGGGGGAAGCCTTTACCCAGCAATGGAACAGTATAGGCTGAATTAAATTTAAAAAACGGGCAAGTGCGAGTCGGACTCGCGCACGAAGGGTTCCGTACCCTTATCTATAAAAACGGCAAAAAAATACATTTGTTGTATTAGAGCCCCCCTTTAATATTTGTTTTAATTTAATTTAATTATTTATTTTTAAAGTGAATATGTAACTAAATATTTTGAGAATATTTCAAGCGTCTACCTGTTGCCGTTATCAATATCGAGCAAACACAAGCAAAAAAAAAACACGTTTGTTGTATGGGAGCCCCCTTAAATGTTTATTTTATTTTTTGTTATAGCGGCAACAGAAATACATCATCTGTGAATTTCAACTGTCTAACTATAACGGTTCATGAGATACAGCCTGGTGACAGACGGACGGACAGCGGACTCTTAGTACTAGGGTCCCGTTGTACCCTGTGGGTACGGAACCCTAAAAAGAGACCAGATACCATTCTCTGCAACACTGGGAGCTAAAACAATGCCTGGTCAGCAATTGTAGATGTCCTTCGATCTAAATGATGTTGATACTCTAGTAACTGTTACTGTTTTTCGACATGGCCTACGCATTCCCCTTTTAATTACTTATAAGGATAGATACGAATTACCTACTACTATCCTGGCCCTATATCAAACAAATTCCAAGCGCAACATTGGAAATAATAGAAAAATGTAGCAATAGGAAGATTGCTTGAGGAATAGAACAAAATCGTTCAATATTTTCTATACAAGGCATAGAAAAAGACGTGTCACGCACGATGAGGAATATGATATAACTGGAAATATTCTAGGTCCTAGAGTCTATCGGTCCGTAAATCTACGCACGTAGACTTTTTCAATCAGATTTCGGAATCCTTTTTATATTTCTGTATAAAATGAAGTAGGTTCTGACGTCATAATAATATAGAGATGGATACATTTGATATTACTTAACTTATACCTAATAAATATTAGAGAACATGACTCATTCATTTATTTATTTATTTTAATTTTATTTATTTAATGAGTGACCAAAAGCTTATTTACAAAATTAATCTATAAGTTATGACATCGAGGGTCCTGTGTAAATAAGCCAGTTACAGATATGTACAACGATGGAATAAGGGTAAAAATGGTTCAAACAAAAATAGTAAAAAAATAATTGGCATTAACAAATTCATGACCGAGCATGAGCCGCTTTACATCCATCACGGGTTCGAAACAGCGGGATCCGAACAAGGAGACGTGTGACAAGGATGGCTTCATCATGGTGGAGAGGAAAAAGAAGAAGAAGCCTACTTGTCGGAACCAGTGCGGCACCGCGCTGGCAGGACCAAACATGCTGCTGCGTCCAGCAACACCTACGACGCAGCTGTACGTGTCCCGGCTACATCACTCCATGAAGTTTGAGGAGATCGTGGAGTACATGAGAGTGAAGACCAACTGTTCTTTGAGGGTCGAGAAGAAGAAACTTCAAGTCGTTTGTGGTGCGGGTTCCAACTCATCAGGTCGAGATGTTCCTCAAAGAAGAGTTTTGGCCGAAGGTTATCGACGTTTCCGCGGCCTGCTGCGCGACACCAGTCTCCGCAACACGACGCCATCATTTCGTGTGCAAAAGTTTTCATTTATTGTAATATGTATAAATTTTATTTACTATTGGTTACTGTTTTATGTTTATGTATTTTATTTTATGGGTCCTAGATGCCTGAAATAAATGATTTCATTAATTAAATTTTTCTCATCCCGCCGGCCCCCTTCTACCATCGGACATCTAGACGCACTGCAAGTTACCATCCCTACCTAGTTGCTACCAATTCGCACTAAACGTTTCCAAACGTCTTTTATAATGCGCACAGCAAAGGAGTGGAACTCTGTGCCTGCGTCTGTGTTTCCGAACGCATACAACCCTAATCTCTTCAAAATTAGAGTGTACAGGCTTCTTCTGGGTAAGCTCGCTCCATCATCGACTGTCTCTGTCATCTATGACCTAGACTAGAGTCAAGAGCAAACAAATATTTTTTTTTTTTAAACCTGAGGCCCAATCCATTAGTATCTTCTAAATCGATTCTAACTAGCCTATTTCGTCCAACTGCATGGCGAAGGTTACCATCTTCCTTTACTTTTATCTAGCTACCTCAACAGACTTCGTGGTGTAAAGATCATACAAAAATCTCGAAAAAACACTTTAATTTTACCCAACTTTTCGATTTTTTTTTCCTTAAACTTGACTCAGACTATTCACAAAAATAACCAAATTGGTACAGCCGTTCTCAAGTGATGCGCTTACCAATGTACAATATTTAAAAAGTAAATAAAAAGTAGCCTTATTCAGACAAAAAATTATTTTTTTATGTTTGCTCTTTGTCTATGTCTGTTCTTCTTACGTTTCTCTATCTCCTCCTCCAATTTCCTCCACATTGTCCGGTCTTTTGCTGTCCTTGTCCATATAATTGTATTGACTACTGCCTTCTTAATCTCGTCTGCCCATCTTCTAAACGGTCTCCCTCTTTTGCGTTACTGATCTACTCCATTTGTCCTTTCACCTAATAGTATGATTGCATTTAATTATACTTAAATTATAACTACCACTAGCCTTTATTAATTCTGGCATTAATTCTCAACCATCATTATGAACAACTTTCTCTATGAGACCAACCCTGAAATGGCGAAAAAAAATCGACGTCCCCATATATTTATGTGCGTATAACTCGACACAATGTACTGAACAGTTAATTTTTTTTCGCGATTTCGGGGCTTTGCCCATAGTAAAAGTTGTTCATAATGATGAGTACAATTACCCCTTAAGAGGTATTGCGTTTATTCTGTTACACGTTGTATGAAAGCGTGGCAGGCTTGTCCCAAAAAAATTAATCCGGCTGGCTATCGCTGAAAACCAGCAATGCGGCTCTGTCTCCCGAATGAGTCCCACCATAATGCTGAACGATGGCTTTTTGCGCAGATATGACAGTTTTTCAACCATTAGGTATAACCGTTATTTCAAGCTTGGCGCAAATTAATAGTTTTTCTTAATTTTAACGCCTAATGCAGCCTCTATTTAATATCAACCCTCGCCTACTCTGTGCGTACGTGCTAGTCTATCCGGAATAAGCATACGATTTTCTGCAGCGGCTCTTATAAAAATATGGCTGGGATTCAATCGGCTCGAGCCATGGGCGTGGACTAAATTATAATCAGCTTCGATATCGAGGAGGAAGTCATTCCGAAGGTAATCTCTGCTTTGTTTTTGTAATGACGGAAATATTGGGATTTTTGAGGTAAATATAAGGAGGTTGGGATGAATACTGATTTGTTATGTCATGGGGAGAGGGGCTTTCCTGAATAATGAAAAAGGGGGATGTAGGTAATTCAATTGTTTTGTGCCACGTCGACTGGTATTGGTTACTTTCAAGTTTAAAACTTAGCTTAGAATGAGATTGCCTGCTTGTCGGTCTTCTACAGATTGTTCTTCGGGGAGAGTGTCCAGGAACTCCACTACCTCATCCCACCGGCCCCCTTCTACCATCGGACATGTAGACGCACTGCAAATTACCATTCCTACCTTGTTGCTATTCCACCAATTCGCACTAAACGTTTCCAAACGTCTTTTATAATGCGCACAGCAAAGGAGTGGAACTCTCTGCCTTCGTCTGTGTTTCCGAACGCATACAACCATAATCTCTTCAAAATTAGAGTGAACAGGCTTCTTCTGGGTAAGCTCGCCCCATCGTCGACTTTTTGTCTGTCATCTATGACCTAGACTAGAGTCAAGAGCAAACCCATACTAAATAAAAAAAAAAGTTCCAACATATTCTATGAACTAAGCTTTTGCCCGCGACTTCGTACGCGCATATCCCGTTCCCGTAAGAATGTCCCGTTCTCCTCTTTTTCTTATGGATGTGGATATCAATACAAAAATAATGTTCCAAATCCGACTGGTAGTTCCAGAGATTAGCGCGTTCAAACAAACAAACTCTTCAGCTTTATTATATTAGTATAGATGGAGCCTACAAAAAATAACGACATTTCAGTTCTTCTTGAACAATAGTTTTAATGCTTGGTTTATTTGTAGATGATGGAAAATAAATACTTTTTCTTTCTTTCTTTCTTCTTCTTTGTTTTTTTTTTTCAATCCTTAGCATCAATTGGACTTACTTACACTTCATACTCACTTCTCCTAACTTTCCTCGGTGAGATTGTTTCCAGAATCGACCTCTGCGGGTCCTTTTCCGTTTGCCAGGGTTGCGGAATTTGTTCGAAAGAGTCACCGCGGCCCTGGAACGCAATGGGCTTTAGAAGAAACAAATATGGGTTTCAGTCAGTAGTCCCAGAGTCACTCAGAGTCTGACACGCCCTTCTGCTCCACCCAGAGCGCAAGAACTCATTTGATGATTTCCCATCCTTAAAAAAGGCCCTTTTCGTTACTGATATAATGTGTAATAGCTAGTGTTTTGGATTTTTTAAGAAGAAATGATTTTGTAGTCTATAAGTTGACACGTTTTTTTTTTATTGACGACAGAACAAAATATCACGAGGGTGCATTTTCTACATACCTATATAAGTTTTTTACATTTATATAACTGTAGTAGTTGTGTAGCCAATCAGACTATAAACATCATGTAACGCTGAACACGGAACCTAGCTTATCTTCAACGATGATCCATTAAAAGAAAAACCGCACTAATCAAAAGCGTTCGCGAAGGATTAGTGAAAGAGATTTCCTGTTATACTTATGAAGAAAAATATATAGGCAGTTTTCCCTTGGTTTTCCTTACCTTCATTTTCCCGTACACATACCAACGTATCCTGTATTCTAAGCAAGCTATATATACGTATATACATCTGCCTACGTAGTAGCAAAGTTACCGAATCGCACCTATACCCGATCTGAATAGATTGAACTGGAAAATATCCAATGCAAATATACTCCGGTGTTCTTCGTATATAGGTATGGATGTGGTATCGGCGACGTGGACGAATAATCTTGTCTTGGGTTCCCAGCTTTGTAAGTGTAGTTCTTACTCCGGGCGTCGGGAGTCGCAGGGCGATCCGCGGCCACCGTAGGCGCGGGCTTGTGGACGGCGAGCTTTGGGTGGCTCGCTGTCCGGTCACCACCAGGCCCGGGTCGAGTGCGCGTTATGTTCCACGCGTGCCTCAATGAGATGTCAAGATAGAAGACGGGAGCCTGCCAGAGTTGAGTCACCGAGGCCCTGGAACGCAAAGGGCTTTAGAAGGAACACGGATGAATTTTAGTCAGTAAGAGTCTGACACGCCCTTCCGCTCCACCCAGAGCAAAAGAAGTCAGTTGATGATATATATGCCATCCTTTAAAAAAAAAGTGTAGTTCTTGGTACTGTATCAAGAAATATTTATACTTATTTCTGAGAGGTCTCGGGTAGGGTCTGCTGCCGATATTGCAATATTTATGACATGGTCCTTGTTTTCATGCTGCTACAAATGCAACCTTCACCATCATCGTTTCAGCCGAAAGACTGGTTCTGTTTTCTGTTACACATATGTAGGTCTCCTCCAAGCGTAGCCACATATACCGGTCCACCAGTAGGAGTTTGGCCTGGACAATGTTATTGTAGGTATTCAAATTAAGTTTCCTTTGATTTGTACCTACATGTGTGTATCTGTGTGCTAAATAAACTAGTTTTCTTTCTTTCTTTCAAAGCAGAGAAATTGCTGCTGAAACCAAATTGAGAGGGTGATTAATTCGGCCGTAAAACAATCTTGAACTCGTCTTCAATTCGGAGATTCATAAAGTAATTAGGTAAATCTACATTCTACGTCCGAAGACAGGTTCTGGAGTGGCGACCACGTACACGTACCCTGGTGAAGGCCGTGGGAATCCTGCGGTCGGAAACGCACAGAACCGGTCGATGTGGTGAAACTTGGGGGAGGCTTATGTCCAGAAATGGGCATCTTTCGGCTGAAAAGATTGAGAATGGTGCCATTATATGTATCATTTCAGCATAACACATGGAATGGCATTAGCTAGTGTAATATCAAAGTATACATAAACATACAAATTAGACTACTTTTAACAAAGACGTTCTAGTTAGAACTCTCTCATGGACGAGGCACTTTAGCGTTCTCAAAACTAAAACTAAATAATTTATTTCTCCACCGTCTTCTACATTTCGTAGCTCCGGAGTAATTGCGAGCTAGCGCCCTGGACGCAGAGAAAGGGGTGAAATTTGAGTCACGTGCCAACTAAACGTAGGATTCCTCATAAATATTGTAATCAGACCAACGCAGTATACCTTCCCAGTGAAATTTATTTAAATTCACCCACTTACGTATTCTTCAGTTTTTATAGAACCTATGCTAAGTATTCTTTCTTATGGGTTATTGTACGATTGAGGGTACCTTTCTTAAAAAAGATTGATTTTAAGCTGACTTACGTGACCCAAGGGCTGGCTTTTACCTTGGTCAAAGAATAAGCATTGCCATACAACGTGGCAATGCCGCCAGTCTTTTGGGTACACTTCCAGTCGACAGCGATGCGGATGAATTTTTTGACGCCATATTTTAGGGTTTATTTAGTTAGGAGATTTTATTTTTATTTCTAGTGTATATAGTTAGTTAAGTATTTATGGAATAAAATGTGAAATATTTTAAGCTGAATCTGTAATATCACGTCGAAAAACCTTTTTGACTGCCTCGTTTTGGTCATGCGGTCGCAAACGCTCTGATGTGCTTGAAGTCTTGGATCCCACTCTCAGGTAATGCAAAGTGTCATAGAGTTTGTCCGCCTGAAATTTCTCTATAGCAGTCCGAGCTTGGATTTTTCTGATGGCAATATACTCGCCACCTATTACGTACTCTAGGCTTTTTTTTTTTTTTTTTTAAGGATGGGAAATCATCAAATGACTTCTTCCGCTCTGGGTGGAGCGGAAGGGCGTGTCAGACTCTTACTGACTAAAACCCATCCGTGTTCCTTCTAAAGCCCTTTGCGTTCCAGGGCCGCGGTGACTCTTTCGAACAGATTCCGCAACCCTGGCAGGGCGTACTCTAGGCTTAACTGTCGAATAAGGCATGAGACCTTTTGTACAACTGTTTACAAACGCCTCTCCTCATTTGAAACGCCTGACCACACTTGGCTTCCTTTAGTGTTATTTTCTCTCATAAGGCAGTGTGTTATCAAAATTATGCCTGGACGGTGCCACCGAAGTCGCCTCAGCCGGTCTCACATTTCATCTTGTTTGTATGGATTGACAGCTCACTTCGGTTTAAAAAAAATAATTTGTCAAAAAGAACATACATAGTTCACATAAATATGAGAAAATTAATAAAATATTTTAAATAATAAACATTGTCGTTCAATCTATCGAGTGCATACAGTAATTAATGATGTTTTATCGTTGGTTAGCCTAATACAACTTAAACCTATTTTTAAAAATGTTCACCGATGATGAATCTCTTAGTTCTTTCGGTAACTTTTTATATATCTGATCTCCCTCAAACTGAGTAGTTCTTCTTCCGTACAAAGTCCTAACTGATGGCAGTTCTACACTATCCCTATTCCTAGTGTAGTAGTGGTAAGAAGGTTCAAGTTCACTTCCCCTAAGCTTACACGGTGAGATGTTTACAGAATCGCACTGAAGTTCAGTATAGTACATTTAGTCAAATATAGGGGGCGAATAATGTCGCCAGAGACAGAGACAAATGGAAATCTTTGAAGGAGGCCTTCACGTGAGAGGAGTGACCACGAATGTAAAAAAAAAAAAAATATTGAATATCCCAAAAATAATAATAATTTACCTATATCATGATATATTTGATTATTCAATTTTTTTTCTTTTAGGTACATAAAACCGAATTGATTATTTTTTTCTTTTAATCTATTTTCCGTAATATTTCAAAGGAAAATAATAAGGGAATTATGACCACCAGAAAATACTTCGATCCAAAAAAATTAAGCAGTTTTATTCACGACTGTAGTTGAAATTGTATTTGGGGACCAAATATAGTAAATGATCACCAAATTTTTGCGAGCAAATTGTAGGTTAGGTTAGGTTAAAACTGTGACCTCTTACGCACGAGCCGAGCGAGCGAAGCGAGCGGTGCCGCGGCAGCGGCCGGCGAGTGCCAGAAACGACTTGCATTAATAGAAAAAAGAGATTGTTTTTAGTAGGTTACCCGGATACTAAATATTTGGCTTATTTGATAGGGTAGCAAGATAACTTTGGTTATAATTTCACATTAAACTGCGGTTTTAATTTTGGTGATCATTTACTATTTTTGGGTCAACTATGATTTGTTTGGAGTCATTTGCTTTAATAGGATAGCAAGATGCACAAACTTTGGTTATAGTTTGAAATTAAAATGCGGTTTTATATTCTGGTGATCATTTAGGTAGGTAAGTACTATTTTTGCCTGTGATATTTTACTAAATCAGGTGATCAGTTAAACATAAGCCAAATAATAATAATCAAGCATGTTTGATTTGATTTGAAATGAATGGAAAAAATAGCCTTTTTATTTTATTTATGGGGCGAATATTTATTTTGCTATTTCAGGGTTGGTCCCATATACACAAAAGTTGTTCATAAATGAGTACAATAATAAATTTTCAGATTTTGCGTTTAATCTGTTCCACCCTGTTAATTTCTCACCAAAGATTTTTAAAATAAACCTTGCTTCATGAAGTCTTTGCTAATTTAATTAACAAAACTTGTCATGTCTCCTCATAAATCCAGGTCCTACATGAACACGCACTTACCATTTAAAACGTACTAGTACAGTAAAATATAGGTATCTAATTTCATTAGTAACGACGGTTGTGCTAGTTTATATAGTTTATGTCAAGTGCTAAGTTAAGGTGCGTCTACAATGGCACCTTCTTCATCATTGTTCTGATCTTTTTAGGGTTTAGAACCTTTATAGGATCACACAGTTGTCTGTCTGTCGATCTGTCTGGTTATCTGGCTGTCCGTCTATCACAGTTGATTTTTCCGAATGTACTGAACCAATTCAGTTGACATTTAGTACACGCCTTGTGTGACCCAAACACGAATGCATAACCCAGATAAACAATTTTTGAAGTGAAAACTTCTTTAGGCGCGCTGAACACACTTCGTGGTTAAACAAAAAATCATGGACCTCGTGTCATCGTCACCGAACGTTTTAGCTTTCGCTTAGTTTTCACTTCTATCGGCAGTCCCCAAAGACTGCCCCGCATGTTTTTTTTTTCAACTATGTTAGGTTCATACGACTGACTATTTGAACGTTGCTGAATCTCCATCATTGAAGACAAAGCGACAGGCATTTGAGCTCCAAAACCCAGTAATAATGGGCCTTACTTACACTAGGTAGGTATATTCTAGGTTAAAAAAACTGGGACAGTAGTTTTTACATGTTCTTCAAAGACATCATGATGCTTTTTAGTTTTTAAGTTTGTTGTATATGTACTAGTTTATAGTTATTGTTTTAATACTTATATGTATTGTTTAATGGGCCTTAGTTGCCTGAAATAAAGGATAAATAAATAATGTAGTTGGGAAAAGGCTAGACCGATTGACTACACGAGGAAGAAAAAAAAGTGTTATAGTCGTCGGAAATACATGGTTAGCAACAAAAATGAAAACATCATTTTGCCCACACCCCAACCCAATCTCTCAGAATGGTATTCTCGACATTGTTCGAGAGTTCCACATACACGTTTATTGTACTCGTATTTCAAACGTGTTTCACGTAGTTTTCGAGATTCTCACAAGTAGATAATTGAAGAACAGTGACTGTGACATGATAGAGCCCCGTTTTGCTTTTGTTTTACTCTAAGGTATTTAAACACCATCTGTGGTGTTGTTCTGTGTCTGTCTGTCGGATCATTATGTTCTGGTAATGTATTAAGCCGTTTAGTAGGTAACTTAATTACCCATCCTACTTATGGCTTGTGCGTTGATATTTAGGTCGGAATATTTCGATAGATAGAGGTAGATAGGTATAGGTACGGACGCCCAGCACATCAAGCTACAATAATCTGTCAAATTTTATAAATGGATTTTCAACTTTATCGCTTAAAAATTAGGTTCAAGGTTGATTGGGAAAATTTGACAGTTTCGGGTCTCTTGCCGTGTTGGCGTCTGTACCTACTTTCCTACATTTGTAAGGAAATAACATGGTAATATAATCGGAACGTGCATTCAGAACAAAAAGTTTTTTCTCTCTGACGGTTACCTACGTAGGCAATAAGATTTATTTATTAAACTTAATGTACAATAGTAGTACACGGGCGAACTTAATGCATCAAGGCATTCTCTACCAGTCAACCTTTGGGTTAAAAATACTACACTGTGGTAGGTTTACAACAAATAAAAATAAAATTTAAATTTAAAATAGAACTTTGTTTCGGAAAGAATAAAAACAAATAATATTATATTATAATAATAAACTACATATATATGCTAAAATAATAAACTAATATACATAAATATGATATTTAATAATCTTACTGATTAAGAGAAGATCAAAGATTATGGATTCAGAGTATACAGAACAGATTAAAAAACAATTATTTCCATGTTGGCATAAGTTCCTTTACGACATAGGTACATAACTATGTAAAATTCCAAAATAATATTACTAAACCCAAAAAAATATAAAGACTTTTAATATTCGCTCAAATACACGAACCCTAGTGGTTCAATAGACCCAAAGGGAGTAGGTACATGAAAGGGATTAATTCATGATCACAAATTGGTCAATCTCTATTAATTCATGATCACAAATTGGTCAATCTCTATTAATTCATGATCACAAATTGGTCAATCTCTATTAATTCATGATCACAAATTGGTCAATCTCTATTAATTCATGATCACAAATTGGTCAATCTCTATTAATTCATGATCACAAATTGGTCAATCTCTATTAATTCATGATCACAAATTGGTCAATCTCTATTAATTCATGATCACAAATTGGTCAATCTCTATTAATTCATGATCACAAATTGGTCAATCTCTATTAATTCATGATCACAAATTGGTCAATCTCTATTAATTCATGATCACAAATTGGTCAATCTCTATTAATTCATGATCACAAATTGGTCAATCTCTATTAATTCATGATCACAAATTGGTCAATCTCTATTAATTCATGATCACAAATTGGTCAATCTCTATTAATTCATGATCACAAATTGGTCAATCTCTATTGCAAACGTCGGTACCTAAAGCAGTGAAAAGTGGCTTTGGAATTTGGGACGGCTTGGCATTAAAACCGCTATGGCTGTAGAGGTCAAAATTTCATTTTCCCTAATGAATAATATCCTCGCAATGCGGTCATATATCTCGGGATTCGTGAAATAATATCTACTTTGTGATCCGTTTGAACGAGCTAGTGGTTAGGCGAGTAGAGTGAGGAGAGTGCCCGGGCAAGATAAAGGAATTAGTGTAGAATTAAATTAGTTCTTGGCCGATAGATAAGTCATAACTAAGTTTTGACGCAAATTGCTTTAACTTTGAGCGGGTCTTAGTTCTCAAAATTTTGGTTGCTCTTTAACCCTAATTCCTGTTGAATGAAACCAGTTTAACGGGTTCTCTTTTGCAAAAGCCGCGAGGGCTTTTGAAGCTGCTGTTGTAATTATAAACACAAACTAAAATTCCTTAACCATAGTATTAGGTACTACTTCAATTATATTAGTAAAGAAAATGTTAAGATGGCATTTAAATTGTAACAAAATAAAGGGAAAAGGGCGATCAGAAATTGGGCAGATGCCTGACACGTCGTGCCTGTGGTAACAAGACTCGAACTCAGCATGATCACAAACCATGTGCCATGGGCAAACAAACGCACAACATGTTGCTAATTTCCAGTGGCCCACCCATCAACTATTTACTGACCTACCTACTTGCCCACAGTATTTTTTATTGGGCAAGCACTAGCCTCGTTCAAACGGACCTAAAGTCAGAGTAATGTTTCGTATCTTAATAGGAATCTCGGTCTCATAATGTCCAAGTCATCAGCGTTTTCCGAAAATACCCTTCTTAAAGACCAACCACCCCAGTTTTTGCTGATTGCTTCATTTTTTTAATAACTTCACTTCGTTTCTATTTGAATTGAGTCCCGTAATTGGGTGAAAACTGGGTGTAATGTTCAAGTTAGAGTTTAAGTGCCCAGAGGCGGTGTTTAGGGTTCCTCATGGCATACGTGCATTGATAATAATAATAATTATAATAATCATTTTTATTTGTGTAACATAGGTAGTGAATACAGTTCTTAAATTAAAGTTATTAGGTCGCTATGTTATGCCAAGAAGCGTGCAAATACGGTTTGCATACGAATTAATCATGCGAGAGGTAAACACAAATTATTTGGTAGGTAGGTATGTATGTCAAAATTTATAAAATTAAATAAAAATGTCAAACTAAATTATTTTTTTTTTAAATGCTAGGGATGTCAAAATTAATTAATTATCTAAAATACAAAAAAATAAAATTAATGATGATAAATTAATAAGTAAGTAGATACCAAAATTATAAATGTCACAATATGGAGTAATTTGTAAAGTCAATGCATAAATATATAATCATAAATTACCATTAGTCATAATATTCAATAAAACGTTTCTACAGTCAAATAAATAAATAAGTTTACATGTTCCAACATTCAGAAATTCGTCAATCGCATAGCAACATTTTTCAATTAACAACTGTTTTAATTCTGTCTTGATGTAATCAAAGTTGATTAAAGAGAAGTGAAAAACTTCACTAGGTGTTCTTTTTTGTTTAGTTATCAATGGGATTGATACCTATATGACCTTGAGCTGCCTATCGAAATTTCAATAGAATGCGAGGCTTACCTATAGGTAATGGTTTTGTAACAATGTAGAAGATACTTACCTAATGACATGCAGCCTACTGTACCGACCTTCTTTTATTATTATCTACTAGTTTCCGCACGCGGCTCCGCCCGCGTGATTGTTAAAATTATACCAAAGGGAACATATATTCCCGGGATAGAAAGTACCCTATATGTTATTCCAGACTATAATCTACCACTGTGCCAAATTTCATCAAAATCCATTCAGTAGTTTTTACGTGAAAGAGTAACAAACATCCATCCATCCATCCATCCACACTTACAAACTTTCGCGTTTATAATATTAGTAGGATGCTTTTACCTACCTACCTACTTAAGCAATACTGTTGGCGAAATTCGGTTTAATATACTTTCATACCTAGGTACCTAATATACCTAGTGATTAGATTCGGTTTCATTTGAACGTGATGGAGTTTTGAGTGTGGGTAAATAAAACAACTTTGTTTTTGTAGGAACTTACATATTTTATTTTATTGTTCTTATAATTACTTAATCGATTCTTAATTTATTTCATCTAAGAAAGGGGCAGGTAGCTCAACTCAACGTAAGAATAGCCAGATAATTTGCTTAATTGCTCAGATGCAGTTACAAACCACAATCCAAAACAACAGCAAAGAACTGAACAGAGACTCGGAAAGATTTTCCTAACCTGTCAATAAAATAATTGCCAATACAAAAAAAAACATTGATGGCGAAAATAATTCCTAGAATTAAATAGTTAATTATTAAGATTGTATGCAATAATTATTCATTGTAAGGTATAATGTGTAATTGGTTAATTATATTTATACTGTTATTTCTATTTTTAAATATATTTAAATCTTTTAATTGCTATAATTAATTAATCCGGACTTCTAAAAATACTAATGTTACATGAAAATGAATGGTTTAGTTGCCTTAACAAGTGGTACAAATTCTATCACAGAACTACAAAAAAAGTATGTTGTACGAATTCTGCCGTTCGCCTTTAGTAATTACTTAGGTAAGTACCTAATACCTTCTAGTACCTCCATAGGTAAATATACCTTTTTTTTAAGGATGGGAAGTCGTCAAATGACTTTTTCCACTCTGGGTGGAGCGGAAGGGCGTGTCAGACTCTTACTGACTAAAACCCATCCGTGTTCCTTCTAAAGCCCTTTGCGTTTCAGGGCCGCGGTGACTCTTTCGAACAAATTCCGCAACATGTAAAGTAAATATACCTACCTACATAAAATAAGTAAGTAAGTATACTTACACCGAAAAGGTTGCCATCGAATGGCCTCATAGGTCACGAATGGAGGATATTGAGTAGATACCCACTAATAATGAATATACCTACCTAGGTGCCCACCTACTTGGTCGTAAAAAATAGGACATATCTAGGTACCTACTGAATTTATGACCATTGCCAACCTTGACTGACCCCGCAGCACCGCGGTGGTCAATGAGTGACTGATTTTTTTTTTTTAATCTTTATTTATGGACTTTTGTACACTTAATGACGATGTCAGTCCCATCGTGCTACGAGTGACTGATATCGGCTAGTGTCGGTGACATATTTTACACTAATTCGATAATACGAGTAGGTAAGTCCGCAAATTATACTAAGAACCATACTATTTTAGTCTTAGCTTAGAACATTAAGTAGGTACTCAAGCTACCTAGGGTTTCTGCAAAATAAATCAATGAATAACAGTTACTAGGTACATCAGATAAATAAATAGGCTATGATCTACCTCTATGACGAATGGACAGTGAAGTTAGAGCGATTACGCACTTTTTTTTTTAAGGATGGGTAATCATCAAATGACTTCTTCCGCTCCGGGTGGAGCAGAAGGGCGTGTCAGCCCATCCGGCTTCCTTCTAAAACCCTTTGCGTTCCAGGGCCGCGGTGACTCTTTCGAACAAATTCCGCAACCCTGGCAGAGCGGCCCGGGTACACACTGCATCCGACCCGAATCTATGAAATTCTATCCTCAACTAATATTTACTAATATTATAAAGTTGAAGAGAGAACGCGTTAATCTCTGGAACTACCAGTCGGATTTGGATAATTCTCTTTGTAAGGTATGATAGCCACATCCAAGAGAAAGGAGGATATTGCTTTTCACGCTGCAGCCAATTTGTGAAAATACGAATCTAGGGTCTAAAAAACCCGGAACGAATTCGGTTATTGCTCACGCAGTAATCCGATCTCTGATCCAAATCCAAGCTATTCAGGGGCAATATTTGGATATGTCCGATTTGAATCCGAGGTAATGCGAAAGCGTTCATACAAACAGTACCTACCTACTACGGCTACTTCGGTCCGTCAATATTTCTTCTGAATTGTAGACTAACGGATAGTAATCGTATGACGAAAGTCGGATCTAGTGCTTATATGACTACTTCGGAACGTATTTTCACGAATTCGCATCGGATGTAGTGTGTAAACGCTCTTAGTCAGGTACCAAAAGACCTTTAGGTTACGGAACCCTAAAAATCGTTAGCACCATCTTTGAAACCTTTGCGCCAGTTTATGTGTCCTTTAGACCCTTTTTTGTGAAATGTTATCAATACCTTTGTGTAGGTGGCGTTCGAAGCGACATTATTTTTACAATTTTATTTAGTTTCATCTCTCCCGATATTTTGTCTGTAATCAAATCTTGCAAGTAAAATTTTTTATTAAAAATTTTTTCCATGTAGTAAACTTTAAAACAAAAATTATTCATTTATTATGGACATAAATACTATTCATTTTCTTTCAAATTATTTTATTGGCAGCGAGGTTACACCAATTTTTTATCTGTGGGAGTTGGTAAAACAGTGATCATTTGGCATTCGCTATTTAGAATAGCGACATCTGTTGCATTTAAAACAAACAACCAAAACCACAATCTAAGAACAGCTGTCAGGAATTCTAATTAGAAGTTGATAAGAAAACAAACGTTTTCTTAATATTTGACCGTTTAATGAAAATGTTACAGAGAGGACAATACGGAAAATACGATTTTCTAAAATTATAAGAAGTTTTTCATGTTATTTCATATCATTCTTTCAAATTATTCTTTCGCAAGTAGCGACATCTTTTGAATCATTTACAAAGTTTTAGCTGTCATCTATCGGAATATGTTGTCAACACTGAATTTAGTTCGCATTCCATCCGGGGCGCTCACAACCCAAACAATGAATACCAACATGGTGGCAATGTGCTACACAGTTTGAAAATGCAGGTCGTGTCATGCTTTGAAAAAAATCATTTTATACTCGAATTTGGTGGAAAATGTCGGACCCTAAACGTGCTACTCTTATAACAGTGGGTGCTCCAAAAAGTGCAAAGAATAATGTGAACAAAACAGTGAGATTAACTATAAATTTGGATGAAAGCAACGAAAGTAAATATCCGGAGCTGAATTACAAGGAACTAGTCATTGCAGAAGAGGTAAGTTATAACAGAAAATCATAGCAATTTACGCAACCATACTGGTTTTCCAGCTCTTTGTAGTGCAGGGCATCTGCTAAAAAAAAATTGAAGCCTAAACATTGACAGGGTATCGGCCACAGCCGGTTTCATGGGGTCCAGTTGAAATCGTTTTAGGATATTTTTTGCTTACGTTACACGGTTTTGTATTAGGTTTGTGACATGAATTTGCGTCCACGGCCTGCTCGAGAAGCTCAGATAGCGGTCGCCATGTTTGCAACAATCATAGAAGTTCGTTGTCGGCTTAGGACATCATTTTATGAGAGCAATGTTTTGATCGCTAACACATCATGATTAAAGTTGTTTTTGCTCCTATATGAATAATTTTTACAATGTTATGCCATATAAATAACTTGAATAATGAGTGCTGACGATAATACATTGCGTACTATATCATTAGAGCACGCGAAAGTCTTGATTCCAATGACCTAGGATAACCTACCAATTGTATACGGTATCCGGTAAAAGTAAGGTACAGTAATTTTAGGTTACATTTTAAGATTTAATTAAAATATATTTTAAATGAAAGTACGAACATATGTTTGCAATTAGAGTGTACATAAGGTGTATATAGATAGGTATGTTTATCATAATGTGAGATAGAGGATGCGTGTAGGGAGGGAACAGCTATACTACGTTGCGTATCGTTGTACTGTTCTAACGCATTATTAGGATAATGGGATTAATTTTAACCGATAGAAAGGGTGATTTAGTATGTATTGAATGCGTATATAGAATGTTTGGTTATGTATTTGTTTGCAAACTTGATTTGCAATGTTGCCAAGTTGGTTTCGCTTGCAAAATGCACTCGTTGGCAGATTGTATCACGACCTTTGCTTCTTTCTGAGCTTTTTTTTATTTTACAACGCCTCTTCTCGATCGATTACAGTTTTTTAGAGTAGGTATATTGGTAACGTGCTTAGGTTATGTACTGCGAGCGTACTATATACTTTGAAGCGTGTGAGTGAGCGAGTTTGTGTAAACATTATGTTTTGATTTGAATGTCTTGCAGTTTTTATTAGAATGTTTTTTTATTTTATTTTGTGTATTTTCATTGCGTGTGGGAAGTAGGTCCTTAGGTAGACATTGTGAATAAGGTTTTTTTATACGCTGCGATATTGTTATTTTTATCTGGCAGTAAGGAGTATCATTTTATGACACAGGTTTGATTCGACTTTATGGATGCTGGATTTTTTTTTCTGCGCGCGTGCAGTTTGGCGCGCGCTCTTTCTGTCAATTATGGCGCGCTTTTATGGCCGTTATGTCAATGCAATAAAGTGTATTATTGAGTAAATATTAATAATTGACGGATGGTTGATATTATCTTTTGTAAATAAAAACGGTTTTTAGTATGTTTTTGTTTGGAGTAAGTGCGATGATAATACATATTCGTTGATAATAATAAACATTAGGATATTTTGCATAGTTTAGTTACTTTCGTGTTTTTATCAACACATACAATCACGCCTCCTTATCCCAAAGGATTAGGCAGAGAAGGTAGTGTGTGTCTATCTTTATATCTAATTGAATCAGACAGTTGAAATATTTGTACTTTTGGCAGTATTGTAATCGGAGAAATTTTATCTAGACACTTAGGTGTTTGCCTAGATAATTACTTAACATGTCGGTGATGACGTAATCGCAATGATTCAGACATGCCAACGTTTTTGTGGCGTTCGTTAACTGAACATTGATAATTTAGACGAAAAATATTAACTTGTCTTCTTTTTCAAGGTTTATCTATTTTTTAACCTATACGGTTCACGCGTGTCATTGTCATGGTCATTCATAAATAATTCATTCTAAATAAGATTTGTAAGTACCTAAATGACCCGTCTGAATAAACATGATATTTTTTTTTATTTCACCATTGGTTAGTCCCAAATAAAAAAACTGGGAGTCCTTTGACCAGCAGTGGGACACAAATTGGGCAAACAAAAATATATATCCAATGGCTTTAACAAGAATCAAGATTGTGAGAATTAGATACATGTACTTTCAAAACATTGCAAAACGTCCCTTCAACTTATTATGATCCTTAAGCCCTAGTCTTAGAGTTCAAATTCCAATGCGAAGTTTAGGCGGATGGTATGATTATCAGTTTATTGTCATGTGCATTGTCTTGTGTTAAATAACTGTTTGAATCGACTATTTCAATATTTACCTACACTTTCTCTTTCTTTAACCTTTTGAACGCCAGAGCATAAACTCATTGGTGTGCCCCCGACGCCAAGCCTCAAATTCGCCGTACTTTTTGTCACATATTCGTGACGTTTGGCGTACAGGGCACACGCTTGCTTGTCACGTATACGTGACAATGGCGTTCAAAAGGTTAACCAATGGATAACACCCATAGCCAACTTAATTGGTACAACAATGTTTGTCTGTTCCGCCACAAACATTGGCTGTCCGACAATGGCGTTCAAAAGGTTAACCAATGGATAACACCCATAGCCAACTTAATTGGTACAACAATGTTTGTCTGTTCCGTCACAAACATTGGCTGTCCAACATTGGTCCAAAATTTGTCCTGATGATCACCATCTTCTGGCCCTTGTCCCATTTTCTTGGGCTTGGCATCAAACATTTTAATTCTTCCATTCTTGAAAGAAAAAAAGAAAATTGTGTTTATTGGCATGATAAAAACAGAAATGCCTTAAAATTAAAGGGCCTCAGCTCAGGATAATGCCAGATGGATGGCCTCAGCTCAGCATAATGCCAGATGGCAACACAAGGTATACCACCTGATGCTGATTTTCAGCTGCAGCCCGCAAGTGCTATGCCTACGCTCAAAAACATAGACACATAAATACAAAACTAAAATATTTTGTAAAAATGCAACTACAATAAAATCTAGGGAATTTTAAAACAAAAAAAAAATTATGTGCTCAAAAAAAAAAAAAAAAATACAGATATTATTGTTTTCCGTCAGCAGCATCTGCATCAGCAGTTCTTCCCTGCCAACCATCATGCTATCATTAATACTCTTTTATTAATTTAAATTATATTCTTCCTAGCTTTGGCCTGAGGCTTTGCTAGGGTTACGATTAACATTAACAAAAAAAATATTGCCTATTCAGGGTAGGTACCATCTACCTCGATAATAAAATAATTCATCAGAAATTGTAACATCTTATTCGAACAATTTTTTTACAATGTAACATTTCTTCTATGTTCCTTCTTTCTGGCTCCATGTTGACCAGACCAACAAACAAACAAACTCCCTTTTCCATTCAAAGTCAAAGTCAAAACGTTTATTTCAATTAGGCCATTAAACTGCACTTTTGAACGTCATCCTCATCATTTACAGTTCAGTAAAATAATAATATTACATTAATAAAGCGACTCTACTGTCCATTCGGAAAGGTATCATTTGTAATATAATTTAGGATAATGCACATAAATTTGTAAGGACATGCAAATTTATCTCATATCTAACAAAATAATCAGTTTACCAACACATGATGTCAAGATAACAATAAAATCTATTACTTTCAATTCAATACTCTTGAAAATAGACCAAGGCGAAATCTTATGCAAATTTAGACCAATCAGAGCATGCCTATTGCCGTCACAGACATTCTTATTGGCTGACAATCATGTGACATCCATTGTTTGAAATGCTTATAAAAAATAATTAATCCACATGATTTTGCTGTGGTCGTTTTTGAATAGAATTCAGGTTTAGACTTGCTAATATATTTTATGACTGGTTATTTTATTAGATAAGTGTATGAACTGTTATCAATGTGTAGGTATATGTTAGTAACACTACTGTGTGCATAAACACTTTGTTAGAGTGAATTTGTTATCAATTTTTGATTGATTCGAGTTAGCACTTTATTATCTTTGTACATAAGTTTGAAGTTTGCTAACAAAGAATGCAGTATATTAACTTATTTCCTTATTCAGTTTGAATAACTGAAATATTTTTATTTAGGTAGTTACCTATTTGATGACGAATATATTTTGAAGTATTGGCGAAATATGTGTGCTGTTTTGGCCAAAAGTAAAATAAGCAGGAAAATACATTATACTTACTTTTTCATTCTAGAATAAAAACAAAATTACCTACTTAATAATCATTGATCATCTTCCGGGGTTCCGTACCTAAGCAACGGAACCAGTATTACTAAGCCTCCGCTGTCCATCTGTCTGTCTATCTGTCTGTCAGGGGGCTGTATCTCAAGAACCATAATAGGTAAACAGTTGAAATTTTCACAGACTGTATTGCTATTGCCACTATTTCCACAAAAAATTAAAGGGGGCTATTATTATTAAAGGCACACAAGAAACTTTTTTTTCAGGTTATAGTACATGAGAGTCCAACTCGTACTTGGCCAGTTTTTTGGCATCTGTATGCAGCCATCTACATATATGATTAAAACTTAGTAACATGTGTTTCATCCCTCCTATTCACATGAAGATATCCCTTTTAACTTGAAAATCTAAATCACCCTAAATTAGGTCTTACCTACCAGTCTTAACCCTGATTTCTGAATTAGGAATTTAAATCATTGAGTTTCTGTCGAGCACTACTTTAGCCAGAAACCCTAAAGTAGGTCGTAATTAAGTCTTAACCCTGATTTCTAAATTAGTAATTGTTAAAAAAATTAGTTTCTATCGAGCACTACTTGAGCCAGAAACTCTTAAAGTAGGTCTTACTAGAGTCTTAACCCTGATTTCTGCATTCAGAATTAATAATAAATTGATTATGGACTGTGACTGAGCAATAAACATTTTAATTGAATTGAATAAAAAGAAATGTGTTTCAGGCAAGCTTCAGTTAGCCAAAAGCAAACTTTGGCATCAAAGTAGGGTTTCAACACATGCACTATCAAACATTCAATTCATAATAACCATTATCATGCAATGATAATATTCTGCTACATGCTACATCAATGAATCTATGTTAATATGCGATTCCCACATAATTAAACACAAGTGTAGATATGCGTGAATGTCGGTAGTCATCACAAATGCCTGGGTTCTTGACCTACTGAGTAATAACTGTATTATTAAACAAGTACTTGGTTTATGAATGGTCTATGGGTACTGGATACTAGTGGTAATTAATAACTAGTGGTCCCGGCGAACTTCGTACCGCCTCAGAATCAATTTTTGCAGTTTTTTGGTTTTGTCATGTATCAGAAAAGGCGTGTTCGAAAATTATTTTTGTACCAACATTTTTTTTCTTTAATTTTTCCAATGTTTTAATAGTAATAACAATTATAATATCTCTTGGGACAACTCACACACGGTCATCTGATCCCAAATTAGGCAAAGCCTGTGCTATGGCAAACCGACAACTGATAAACATACTTATATGTTTCTAAATACATACATATTATAGACAAATTACACCCAGACAGAACAAATGAACATGCTCATCACACAAAGATTTGTCCTGGCTGGGAATCGAACCCACAACCTCCGGTTTAGCAATCAGGGGCACTAACCACTTGACAACAAGCCAATCAGACCAATACTTATTATTTTATTTGGGGCAAAGACGAATCCATCAAACTAAAGATTTTTAAAATCTTTCTTGAGTTATAAATGGGTGTAATGAACCCGACTTTGTTTTATAAATATATATTAGCTTTGTTACATGCTAAATAATTTGTCTGGTAATGTTTAAAGAGGATTTGTAAAATTTTTTGTGTTGTTTTTTATGCAGAAATGATACATTTACATTTATCATTTCTGAAGATATTTTTGTTTGCCAGGAAGGGGTTCAAGCCAAATAAATTATTGTGTTCTTTTTAGTGTTTGTTTGCTGACACCTACCCTCAGCTTGGTCAAGCCCCCCTTGGTGATATTCGCCGTTACTGATGATGGATAGAACCATACAACCAGATTTTGGACAACTTCATCTTGTTCTAGCTAGTTAGATTCTTCTAAATTATGTATTCTAAAGGAGGTTTTCAATTCGGTTGTATTTTTATTTTTTTTGTGTTTTTGTTACCTCGTAACTCTGTCATTTGAACTGATTTGAAAAAATCTTCATAAGTGAAAGGATATACTTCCAGTTCAATAGTTTGGTTTTTAAATCAAAATATCTGGAAAAATATGTCATTCAAGTAAACCATATTGCGCGCGCAGAGCGAAGGACGCTCTGCGCGTCCAGTATAATAATATTTTTAGGATGCTGTTGCGAAGGCCTCGTTTTTGTAGTGCCTCAGAAATGTTTGTGCAAAATCGAACTGATAGCTTTCAAGCGGTAATCCGCAAAAAAACTGCATCTCTACTGGGCAGAGTACGAGATGCTAGCAACAGCATCCTCAAAATAATAAGTGAGGATATTACTTCTCCAATTTTAAAAAAGATGGTGAGGATGGTGTTAAAATGATGTCCCAATGAAACATTATCATTTTAACATTATCTTTTATTATTATTAATATCATGTCACTTTACTAACAATAGTTCGTAAGTCATTATTGTAATTACTAACACATTGGATCTTAGTCATCTGAATAAAGGAATTATATTTATATATATATATTTTGCTTTCCTGTGACTAAAAAATTAACAATAAAAAAAGAGACTTTCAAAAAAAAAAAGTATTGTTTTATTCTTTGTAGTGTTTTTTTGGAAGTTGGTTGTAAATTTCAGTGAAAAGTGTTAGTTGTTAATTAATGTCTTAAGGTAATGAGTGAACTGGTAGAATGAGATCTTATTCTAAAACTCTTCTATTTATGTTTCAGAGAAAGAAAAGAGTAGAGAGAGAAAATGGCAAGACGGCAGGGTTGGACCCCTTCTCAGAGAACAACGATGACGTGCTGCGCGTCGCCAGGCAGTTTGAGCAGAAATACGTAAGTTTTATAAGTCTTGATTTATTTATTGCACACAATGTACACACCGTTACAGACTCAACTAAACTTTGTGAGTACATTACCCTGTTAGGGCGCATCAATCAACTTATGGCTAATGATAAAAGAATAATCTTTATATAATATCAATAAAAGGAATACACAACACTAACATTATTATTAAGAACTGTAGCTGTCAATGTTTGGTTAGTTTTTTTACTAAAAAAATACTCAAGTAGTTATTATATAAATATTTGACAAACTGTTATCAATAATATAATTTACAAAACACTAAAACATATAGGTAATATGCTCTATTTTAAGGAAGTATCATCAAAAAATTATTTAACGCAATAATAACTTTTTTCTAAGAGTATGTACTACAACAAGCCTTGGGCAGGCACTCATTTGAAGAAAAAATGGATAGTTTATTCACACGGACCACATTTTCCGCCATATTCAGCCGTGTGGGCGATACCGACCACATCGCAATCACCAGCGACACTCCGATCCAACTCGCAAACACAAAATTGCATCGACGCAAGGGCACCGCGTGCCGTAGTCGATCTGTCGCTCAGCAACAACCACATCGCAACTACGCTACAACGTAACCACATCGACACATTATAGTTACCACACAACGCACTGTGAACTGCAAATCTGCACTATTCCCGTAAAAATACTTGACCACTTTTTGTCGCTGCGATGTGGTGTGGTTGTGGTACGTGTGAATTCTCCCTTGGCGTTCTTTGAGTTTTGGTTTCCAGTGTGTCAAGGCATAATTATTATTTTTGGTGTTCGATTAGAAAGAGGAATCGATGTAAAAGAACCTGTTATGTTGCCTTTTTAGAAGGGTAACCAACGGAATCCTTTTATTAATCTTCCACTACGTCAGCCTGTCTGCCAGCAGGCTGTTTCTCATGAACAGTAGAACTTATCACGGAGTGAAAGTCTTTTGATTAAACAAATATAAAAATTAAATCAAGTAAAATTTAGAAGGAAGGCCCATTAAAGAAACGTGATTTTTTCGAAATAGACAACTTTTTGTTTTTTTTTTAATATAAAAACGGCTTGAAAGAGGAAAAACAGACAAAATTCTTAAAAGGTAAAAACAAACACCTTTAAAGTGACGTCAAAAGTAATTTTGGCAGCAATAAATAGGTTTTTTTCATATTTTCGACAAAATTATCCTCAGCGAAATGCATATAACTTATCAATTAATTAACTACACTGTTTTTTTTTCCTTGTGATTTATTTCACTTTTATTTTTTTTGTTACCAAAGTATTGCATAGTTAAATTATTCAGGGCCTGTTTCACGACCTCCGAATATCCACAAAACACCGAATACCTAAATCCGAAAATGGAACACAGTTTGTATGGAATTATCTGCCTAGTAAATTAACGGGAACTTAATCGTAGGTGGTGAAACAAGCCATTTATATTTTCATGCTTTAATTATAAACGATTCCGAGCGTGGAATCCTGGGTTCGATTCTCAGGTCGGGCATAAAGTGTAATTAGGGTTTCCCAATAGACTTGCGCATAGTAGTTCGCGGCTCCTTGGCGAACTAGTTCGCTCTTATTGTTCACCAGCACCCGGTTCGATGCATCGCGACGGGAGCTGACTCACCGACTGAGCTAGTGAGCTGAGAACGGCAGATAAGTCCTCGCGACTTATCTGCCGTTCTCAGCTCAGTGCTCTCTTTGCAGTTTGCTCTTTACTGTTACGCGCGATTTTTTGTTTGTAAACTTTGTAAAGTAGTTATTTTGTTTTTATATACGTTTTACTCGTAGTATTTTCATTGATATTGCTCCCGCTCACTCAATTAGGTCGGTCATATCGAACGAACTAACGAGCTAAAGAGCGGTAAATCTGGGACCTAGTTCGCGTAGGTCTCATGTGGGAGCGCTCTTAAGAAATAGTTCGTTCGCGAACTACACAAGACTATTTCCCAATAAGAATTTCCCAGTAACAGCCTGGAGTTTGGAAGTTGGTAGTGTGGCACCCCCGTGATTCGGAAAGTACGTTAAGCCGTTGCTCCTGCACCAGATCTCTCTCCGGTCGTGTCGGAATGCCGTCCCATAGGAATATAAGAGTGATGGAAGAGGGAGTGCACCTGTGTTTGCGCACCCACTTCTTCACTATAATATGTCCCGCGCCGATGGCCAGTCTCGGTTGAGATTTGCCGTCATTGCCGAAATCGGTCAGGAGGACTTTATTTATTTATTTATAAAGGATTTTTTACACTATCATTACATATTTTATACATCTACCGCCACAACCCAATAACTGGATAACACGGTCTTGGCAAGTCTTTCGAAGAAGTACCGTGTTACCCAGTTAATGGGTTGTAGAGGTCTGGTAGGCAGCCGCTCCACGTAAAATACTGGTATACAGCTGAATCCGGTTTAACTGGAAGCCGACTTTTTTGACTTGATTCCTACTGTAGAATTTCATACTGATCATTGCCCTGCGCCTAATAAAGTGAATGTCGATACCAGTCATAAAAGTATTCTAGCGTTCCTCCCAATATTGTCTATTACTCACTCTTCTGTGATGTTTCAGGGCGGCAAGAGTACGTACGGCCGTAAAGGAAGGTCGAAACACGATGATTTTGCAGACATTGGTGCCGGGTATGATGAGAATGACTCCTTCATCGACAATACGCATGGGGTGAGTATTATTTTCTTGGTTCTTTCCACCTTTGGCCAAACTAGAAGTGGTATTGATGGTTTAAGTTACCAATTGGTTCGCTTACTAATAAAACTGAAAATGGGAGGATCCTCCGAACCAGACGGTTGTTGTGTCTGGTGGGCAACTGCCCGGTAGTTGATATTCGGGCTGTTGTATATGTTCAAATCGCACGGAGAACTACGCATGGCGCGATGCAGGATTTCGATGTTAGTTCGTCGAAAATGGCGCTGCGGTTCTTTTTGCTGCCGTACAAATTTCGTACCTTAGTTTTTCATGTGGCGGCATTGATGCCGCTACAGAAGAGCCACCCTTTATTGTAAAATCTCACACACCGTTGCAACTGTATCTATGTTTACGAAGTCCGATTCTAAATGCCTTAGGGTGTTACTACAACAATCTCTGCGCTTAGCGAGGCTGGGTAAACGAAGCGATTCTACACATCCCTCGCTACGCATCCTCGCACATCTCTAGTGTAAACGCAGCATTATCTTGGGCAGCCTTCAACAATTTCTTACCAATGTTTTTTGTTTACAACAGAAAGGGTTTCGAAACACTTACCTAAGTAGTTGCTTTTTGTAGCTTGGGAGTAGGTACTAAAATTAGAGGCTAAATAAATTGCATTAAGTACTTAGTTCCTTCATAACCGATACTTAAAACAAGTAGATAACTTAAACTGGCATTAAAATAATAATAGAAAAAAAATAAAAAATAATATCTATTCTAATTTTATAAAGGGGAAAGATTTGTATTTTTGTACGTAACGAATAACCTTAAAACTACTGGACCGATTTGAAACATTCTTTCAGCAATCGGTAGCTACATTATCAGCGAGTAACATAGGCTATTTTTTATCTCCGTACTCCCACGGGAACGGGAACTACGCGGGTGAAACCGCGTGACGTCCGCTAGTATAAGAATATAACTACAATAATATCACCTGCACCGATAAACAAATTAATATTTTTATTGGGCATGAAGAAAAATATCATCCTAAAGAAGACGAAGCGTTGGAAGTGCAGCGGGAATCCGCTGCATGCAAGGCGAACAGGACCGGTGGATGTGGCGACTGTTGGGGAGCCCTATGTCCAGCAGTGGTCATTTTTCTGCTGAATTTTTTGATGTTAGCACTCCAAAGAATTAAAAAAAAGTGTCTCCCCTTCATTTTGCCAAATCATGCAAGCAATATGGCTGGTCATTGAAAAGAAACACTGTTAAACAATAATATTAAAATAACGTTTTTAACGTTTTATCAAAAAGGTGTATTCAAAGCAAAGCCAATTTTACGCTAAGCCAAATCTGTTCTATCTGGGTCACACGGTATTTTAGAATAGGGACTGTCGTCTGAATACAATCGAATGTTTTTAAGAAGAATGCCCATTTAGCATTAGGTCAGTTATGACTCGGTTCGAAAATATCTGTTTAAGATCGATACTGCATTCATTTTGAACTATTTTGGCAAACATGCCAAACTGGTTATTGAAATTGTTATAGCTTTATCTGATTGGATTACATAAATGCATGCAATTTTTTTATTTGCAAAATGAAATACTTATTAGCTCTAGTAAACAATTATGAAATATATATAAGTTATAAAGCTTCGAAGATGCCAATTAGAAAGAGAAGTCCGATACGAACTCCGTGAAATACTATGTCGCCTATACTGCTGCTATAGAAAACGGTGACTCCGCGAGAGACGCCATATATTTTTGAAGTAAGAATAAATTTATCAAAAAGAAAATATAGGTTTCAAGTTGTGTGTTATACAAGAGCGTTTAGTTTCTTTGAAAAATAAGCATAAATGAATTTTCAAAGACTTCCTGCACTAGGCTAGGCCTGTCCCGCAGGAAGCTTTTAGGATTACAGTTACAAATTATTGATAAGTATACACAGAATAACAAAAATTACAATATTACAAGAAACTATGGGTACAATAATGAGCAATACGGTTTTTTTTGTAATAACGAGATTTGATTTTTATGTTGATTGGAGTAGTATTTAAAATATATTTTTTTGGGTTCCGTCCCCAAAAGGTAAAACGGGACCCTATTACTAAGACTCCGCTGACCGTCCTTTACCAGGCTGTATCTCATGAACCGTGATAGTTAGACAGTTGAAATTTTCACAGATGATGTATTTCAGTTGCCGCTATAACAACAAATAAAATAAATATTTAAGGGCTACAAAAAAACGGCAAAATAATCACGTTTGTTATATGGGGCTCCCATCAACTAACGTGATTATTTTGCCGTTTTATAGATAATGGTACGGAACCCTTCGTGCGCGAGTCCGACTCGTACTTGGCTGGTTTTTTTTTTCTTTTTTTTGCTACGTTAATTTTTGGTCCCACTGCACTTAGGGGCAAAGATTTCCCCGTTCTCTTTACATCCCTCTCTATCCTGAGCAGCTTCTGGTCAAATTTGACTCGCAAACGTCATTAGATCGATATCCTTGAAATACAAATAATTAACAGGCTTTACTTTTCAAAAGGCTGGCACTCAGCTTAATTTGAATAAATTACTTTTGATTTTGAATAGTCAAGTAGTCGGTCCATCAGAAAATTGAAGCCAGTTGCACGTTCTGTAGATTGTGCAGAGCTTTATGGATAAGAACGTGCCGGAAACTCCATAGACACTCTTTTAAATAAAAAATATTACAAAGTATTGGTTACAATCATTCGAGTTGAAGATAAAGTATGAGTCAGATTCATACATTACTTGATCCTGACTTATCAGCCTCTAAATGACCCAATGTTACAATTCCAGTATGATGAGATGATCCCGCCGGAATGCGACACGCTGCACGGCGGCTTCTACATCAACTGCGGCTCGCTGGAGTTCAAGAGCGTGGCCGACAACTCGGCGATATCTGACGCCGAGCCCGGCGGCAGTCGCAGGAACAAGGTGAGTCTTATGTCGTGTCGCAACAGAATGCGACACGCTGCACGGCGGCTTCTACATCAACTGCGGCTCGCTGGAGTTCAAGAGCGTGGCCGACAACTCGGCGATATCTGACGCCGAGCCCGGCGGCAGTCGCAGGAACAAGGTGAGTCTTATGTCGTGTCGCAACAGAATGCGACACGCTGCACGGCGGCTTCTACATCAACTGCGGCTCGCTGGAGTTCAAGAGCGTGGCCGACAACTCGGCGATATCTGACGCCGAGCCCGGCGGCAGTCGCAGGAACAAGGTGAGTCTTATGTCGTGTCGCAACAGAATGCGACACGCTGCACGGCGGCTTCTACATCAACTGCGGCTCGCTGGAGTTCAAGAGCGTGGCCGACAACTCGGCGATATCTGACGCCGAGCCCGGCGGCAGTCGCAGGAACAAGGTGAGTCTTATGTCGTGTCGCAACAGAATGCGACACGCTGCACGGCGGCTTCTACATCAACTGCGGCTCGCTGGAGTTCAAGAGCGTGGCCGACAACTCGGCGATATCTGACGCCGAGCCCGGCGGCAGTCGCAGGAACAAGGTGAGTCTTATGTCGTGTCGCAACAGAATGCGACACGCTGCACGGCGGCTTCTACATCAACTGCGGCTCGCTGGAGTTCAAGAGCGTGGCCGACAACTCGGCGATATCTGACGCCGAGCCCGGCGGCAGTCGCAGGAACAAGGTGAGTCTTATGTCGTGTCGCAACAGAATGCGACACGCTGCACGGCGGCTTCTACATCAACTGCGGCTCGCTGGAGTTCAAGAGCGTGGCCGACAACTCGGCGATATCTGACGCCGAGCCCGGCGGCAGTCGCAGGAACAAGGTGAGTCTTATGTCGTGTCGCAACAGAATGCGACACGCTGCACGGCGGCTTCTACATCAACTGCGGCTCGCTGGAGTTCAAGAGCGTGGCCGACAACTCGGCGATATCTGACGCCGAGCCCGGCGGCAGTCGCAGGAACAAGGTGAGTCTTATGTCGTGTCGCAACAGAATGCGACACGCTGCACGGCGGCTTCTACATCAACTGCGGCTCGCTGGAGTTCAAGAGCGTGGCCGACAACTCGGCGATATCTGACGCCGAGCCCGGCGGCAGTCGCAGGAACAAGGTGAGTCTTATGTCGTGTCGCAACAGAATGCGACACGCTGCACGGCGGCTTCTACATCAACTGCGGCTCGCTGGAGTTCAAGAGCGTGGCCGACAACTCGGCGATATCTGACGCCGAGCCCGGCGGCAGTCGCAGGAACAAGGTGAGTCTTATGTCGTGTCGCAACAGAATGCGACACGCTGCACGGCGGCTTCTACATCAACTGCGGCTCGCTGGAGTTCAAGAGCGTGGCCGACAACTCGGCGATATCTGACGCCGAGCCCGGCGGCAGTCGCAGGAACAAGGTGAGTCTTATGTCGTGTCGCAACAGAATGCGACACGCTGCACGGCGGCTTCTACATCAACTGCGGCTCGCTGGAGTTCAAGAGCGTGGCCGACAACTCGGCGATATCTGACGCCGAGCCCGGCGGCAGTCGCAGGAACAAGGTGAGTCTTATGTCGTGTCGCAACAGAATGCGACACGCTGCACGGCGGCTTCTACAGCAACTCGGTGCGTCTTATATCGTGTCGTTGTAAACTATATAATCTGGTTTTAACCAGTGGATATCACTCAGTGACACGAAAATAGAGAGACCTATTTTCCGCACTGGACAGTCCATTGTCGAAAACAGGCTTCCAATGTTGACTGATAAACAGAGGTAAGAATTAGGTAGAGTTATTTATGTACTTGCATCGAAATGTTGATATTAATATGGATCTTCCCGAGATTTCTAATAGGCTATCCCGTGTGGCCAACAATGTTACAAATAAAAAAATATATATTTTTCTTTTGTTTCCACAAGCTATGTTGTGCCAGCCACAAATGTGGTAACATCGCGCGTGTGCGCATTGGAATTTAGCAACTTCGGACATCCGATGTCTTTGATGTAAATTTGGCAACGTCGCGCGTGCAGTGGTTTTGTGCGGGATTTTACTGCTCTTTAAAGTAAATCTCGGGATTTGAGGCATGTCCACTTTATTCTTTCGCTGTATGATATCAGTGGAAGTACCTGCTCTACCTAATTCCGACCTCTGCTGATAAATGGTGCTAATGATGTTTAACTTGACGATAACCCCACTCAGTCACCTGCACTAAGAATTGGTTTATTGTTTAAATTATGAAAATGACAGACCTTCAAATTTTTTTTGCAGAATTTCTAGTACTTCCTTAGCCTTGAACACCCTGTCCAAATGCCCAATACTTCTTATTCCCACAAACTAATGGAAAATATTCCATCTTACAGAGACGAATATCATCGAGCGAGAGCAGCGAGGACGAGTCGTCTGACGGTAGCTCGTCAGAGTCCAGCCAAGACGAGAAGGAGCCCAAGGCCATCGTCAACGGTGACGTCGACTCGCATAAGACTGAACACCGGAAGAAGGTAGGCAGACATTGTTTCAACTTCTTTTTAACATCCCAGAAGCTAAAACAGAACCAAAATAAATTCATCATCATCATATGAGCCGAAAGACGTCCACTGCTGGACATAGGTCTCCCCTAAAGGGGGGGAGGGTAGGGGTTCGCTATACGCTTGGTAGGCGGGTCGACGATCGCAGTGTAGCTGTTGCAATGCACAGAGAATGCTGCTGCCCACACTGTGGTGAGTCCCTTAGTCGCCTCTTACGACACCCACGGGAAGTGATGGGATGGTGCTATTCTTTCACGTCCGACACCATACAAAACTGAAAAAATAAATTAAAATATTTTATCGGTAAATTTGCAACACAGCTGACAAATTAAAATAGATTTGGGCTGGCTATATCTGCCAAGGCCTAGAAGAGGACTGGGTAAAAGTAACCGCAGATCCCAAACATCTGAACTGGCGACACGGTATACCTAGAAGGATGACGGAACCTGGACTCCTAAAACCTAAAGGATTGGCCTCAGGTTTACCCTGATAGATTTATGGGATAAATAATGAAAGGAAGCCTTTGTCTTGCAGCGGGACACTACAGGCCTATAATACTAAAATAATTTAATCGACCTAATTCTCAAATTCTCTTATTATGGGAGACCAATAATTTATAAATTGTAAACGTATTTAAAGACTTGATGCCCGCCCATCGGCTCCGCCCGCGTTAATGTCGAAGACTATCCCAAGGGAACATATTCCCGAGATGAAAAGTCCTATGTGTTATTCCAGACTATAATCTACCTCTGCGCCAAATTTCATCAAGATCCATTCAGTAGTTTTTGCGTGGAAGAGTAACAAACATACTTACAAACTTTCGCGTTTATAATATTAGTAGGATGTTCTTATAGTATTTGTACTATAAGAACATCTTTAAATATGTTTCTTTCATTAATCTTTAAACACGAACTGCAATACTTTACAAGTAACACCAGCATTACCAGATGTTGTTCAGTCTCATATTAATCTTATACAAAATCTATTATAACACAAAAGATAAATCGGGATTCCCTCCACAAATGCTATTGACTTATTCAAACACGATAGTAAATAGATAAAGTAAACACAAAGATGACGTTCGTAAGATAAGATGGCTAACGACAAACTTCTTTACAGAAAAACAAAAAGATTGATAAGAAAAAAGCCAAGAAGGTCCGGCGCACTGACTCATCGGCGGCTACGTCTGGGAAACAAACTTCTGATGGTAAGTTATCTATTAACTACGCTTATCTAATCACACATGTTTTTAGGGTTCCGAACGAAACGGAACCCTTATAGAATCACTCGGGTGTCTGTCTGTCCGTCTGGCACAGCCAGTTTTCTCTGAATATACTGGACCGATTCTGTTGAAATTTCGTGCACATATGAACTTCTGTGACCGAAACACGGACGCGTTACGTTTATTTTGAGTACACTTTTGGGGGGACAAACTAGAAAAAAAAAAAACGTTTTTGTAACTGTACCTTGTGATATATCAAATTAACCTATGGAGCGCCATTGTCACGTATACATGACAAGCAAGCGCGTGCCCTATACGCCAAACGTCACAAATATATGACATAAAGTACGGCGAATTTGTGGCTTGGCGTCGGGGGCACGCCGATGTGGCATATTGTGTGTGAGGGCTTATTTTTATCGTAACGCGTTACGGCGCCAGTCTGTCTGGCTTCCCTTTCTCTCACGCATACGGCAGCGGTAGGCAGGCTCTTCCTCTCTCACTCTAACCCACAGCGCTAATCGTATTTCGGACAGACGCTTCCCATTTTAAATAGATCAACTTAGATTAGTTATGTTAAGTTATCACTTCTGTCGGGCGTCCCGAGACGCACACGTTTTTTTGTTTAAGTGAAAAAAGATAAATAGGTGGTTTTGGTTGTTTCTTCGTGTTTTAACACCAACTTCCGAAAGGAGACGGGGACTTCTGGGCCTAATTGTAATAAGTTGAGGTATGGCTTAAAAAAAAGGTTATATTTTTCTATTTCAAAATGGGAAAAATCAACTCAATTTACAATCTGGAAAATGAGAAATCCAATAATTAAGTTAAGGTGTAATTGGAATATCGATTTTATTATATCGATAAACGTTACAGAATTCATACTATATATTTATGAAAATGCTTTCACCAGATGATTAATCGAATTATAATAATTAAATCTATTAGAATTAAAGTATTATGAGTTTTAATTTGTTAAATAGCTTCGTAATCAAGATAAATCGATTCACGTTTGCTAATCGATTATTGTAAGTAGTTTAATCTGTGCTAAATCTGACTTGACATGAAGCGAACTAAAAAGACGTAAACAAAAATCACCTCTTTAAACCCTTTATTTTGATACCCCACACGATCACGTTGGAAGAAAAGAAAATGCCCCCAATCCGTTATTTTTCAATTTTAATGTAGCCAGTGACACTCGCAAGGTTAAGACGAGTATATCGACGTAAGAATCATCAAAATCGGCTTACGCGTTTGGTATCTAGAACGCTACAGAAGAACAAACATAAACACATACAAATATACATACGTATACCGATAAACCCATTACCCTCCTTCGGCAGTCGGGTAAAAAATGACAAATAGACAATCGCCTTAGAATAATAAGATAAATTTTCAGTGGTTGATTGTTAATATAGTAGCTATCAATTGACACTAATTTCATCTTTTTACATCTAGGCCCAAAATTGTATGAAAACGTATCCGTCTCCTTTAAGTTATTTATACAGTTTTGTTTTTATTTGGAAGTGGGTTGTATTTTTTTGGAAAAAAGTTTATTATTTAATGCTTTTTAGTGATACACCCCCACACCTAACACGACCACAAGAAAGTCACAGGAAATCAAAACATTGCAATTTTTTACATTTTCCAAATATTTTCTAGATACAGGCATTAGGCATGCCTGAAGATAGAAAATATTTGGGAATCCAATAACTCAATATTTTTTTTACTACAGCAGTTTGAAAAACATGTTTGTAGTGAGGTGATGAAGCGACCCCAAGTGTCCATACCACAGGTTAAATCCTAGCACGGAACTAGGTTCTGCTCCGTTATCTACTATGATATTCTTGTCCCTCACTCATAATTATAATTATTTGAGTTAACCTGTACTTACTCACGTTTTTTTTTAATAAAAAAATACTATTATTATATATTATATTATTACAAGGTGTCTATTGCAATTATGTGAAAAAGAGTTTTAAAATAAATTAGGAATCTTTATTCTGTAGTTCAGTGGTTAGTTCACAATTCTTTAAATTTAAACGTCTTTATTTATTTTCTTAGCAAGTCTTGAACATAACGATGTAGATACATAGGTAAAATATACTTTATTGTACAATTGTAATAGTACATGTTAATATTCCCTCAGATAATGGTCACGGTGACGGCGAGAGCGTAGACTCGCGCACGTCTCAGTCCGACTCGCTGACGTCCAAGCCGGCGCCCAGCTCTGAGAATGCTATCACTTCTGACAGCTCCAGGTAATGATATTTTCTTGTTAGAAAGAAAAACATAACTTAATAAAAAATACTGTTTTAAAGTTTGTGATAGGTAACTTTGTAAGAACACGAGGCCGTAATGCTCTTATGCTTTCGTAACAGAAACGTAATGAGTACCAGTACAGTAAATTAGTTCAGAAATAAAAACGTCTTTGAGTTAGTTCAAAATTAATTTCCAATTTCCTCTGTTTACAGACTTCCTGTTAACAAACAGCATAATGATTTTACCTTCAACATATTGTATGGGCTAATTTATTGTACCATAAGCAAATACTCACGTCTAATCAGAATCTAGTTAATATTGATTACCAGAGATCGGAATAGGTAGAGTATATTTACCTAAAGTTCGATGATGTAAGTAACATCCATCTGCCTAGCCTTCTCCCAACTATATTGGGGTCGGCTTCCAGTCAAACCGGATTCAGCTGGATACCAGTATTTGATGTAAGTAACATACAGTAGATAATACCTCCTCTAAAATCCCAGAATCATAAACATGACAATTAAAACCCGGGATTATAAAAACATTATCAGGTAAATAACAGAAGAACGTTCAAGAATTAATTTTGTATGTAAAACAAAGCTCTTTAATTGAACAGCTTGAGAACCGAACTCAAAAAACTAAGATTTTTCAATTTAAATAATTTAGTTCAAATGTTCAAAGCGCAATAAGTTATTTGCAATTTCTTAAATCCCAGGATTTAATCGTCATTCAACTATTCCTGGATTTTAGAGGAGGTATTATCAACTCTATGTTACTTACTTCATCGAACTTTAGGTAAATATACTCTACCTATACCAATCTCTGGTAATCAATATTAACTAGATTCTGATTAGACGTGAGTATTTGCTTATGGTACAATAAATTAGCCCGTACAATATATTGAAGGTAAAATCATTATGCTGTTTGTTAACAGGAAGTCTGTAAATGGAGGAAATTGGAAATGAATGTTGAACTAAATCAAAGACGTTTTTATTTCTTAACTAATTTAATGTACTGTTACTCTCATTGCGTTTCTGTACAAATTATGCTCTGCCTTTTTGTAATAAATTACATCTATTTTCACAGGGACTTCGAAACGAAGATGGAAGTGAAGCTGCCACCGCAGGTGGTGCAAGTGTTGGAGTCGCTCGAACAGTTTGTGAGCAACACGCTCAAGCTGAGCCCCAACTTGCCGCGCAAGCAGCTGCTGGCGCAGACCGACGAGTACACCATCAGGTAATCTAATGTTACTCTACTTACCCGACTACCCCAGAACAAAGGTAATGTTTTTCAAGAAAGGAAAGAAAAAGAGTTTATTTGCGCAAAGCATGACGCATACTACCATATAAAAAAAAACGTGTGCGTCTCGGGACACCCGACAGAAGTGATAACTTAAACTAATCTAAGTTGAACTGTTTAATTGGGAAGCGTCTGTCCGAAATACGACTAGCGCTGTGGGTTAGAGTGAGAGAGGAAGAGCCTGCCTACTGCTGCCGTATGCGTGAGAGAAAGGGAAGCCAGACAGACTGGCGCGGTAACGCGTTACATTACGAAGCGGTTTACCCTCCCATAAGAAGTTATCACTTCAAAAAACGAATACCAAAACTGGTCGAAATTTTGTAAACTGCTGGATACATATTTGAACACAAATAAGGTATTAGAGTCGTCTTAAGTGCTGAAATAACATGGCTATATAAATTTTGAAAATAAACAAAATAGTGGCCGCCGCTATGTGAATGAAGTCGTAGTTTTCCGTGATATAGTCACGAGGTATTAAAATAAATTGAATTGCATAAAAAAAACGACAAAAAAAGTATAAAACGTTCCTAATAAGTTACTTTAGAATGTCTGATGAAATGGGATCCATTTGGCCGCGTATTCATGCGTTGGTGTATAAAGATGGACGCCATTGACTTTATTTATCACGAAAAAGCCTAGTTTGTGATCCTACTAATATTATAAACGCGAAAGTTTGTAAGTATGGATGGATGTTTGTTACTCTTTCACGCAAAAACTACTAAATGGATCTTGATGAAATTTGGCACAGAGGTAGATAATAGTCTGGAAGAACACAGGATACTTTTTATCCCTGGATTATGCTCCCTTGGAATAATTTTCGACATTCACGCGGGCGGTAGCTAGTGAACCAATTCGCACTAAACGTTTCTAAACATCTTTATAATGCGCACAGCAAAGAGGTGGAACTCTCTGCCTGCGTCTGTGTTTCCGAACGCATACAACCCTAATCTCTTCAAAATTAGTGTGAACAGGCTTCTTCTGGGTAAGCTCGCTCCATCGTCGACTTTGTCTCTGTCATCTATGACCTAGACTAGAGTCAAGAGCAAACACATATTAAATGAAAATAAAAATAAACTATAAAATTGTAGCCACATCATCATGGCATACCAAAGACCGAGTGGTCGGCCGTAGCCGCAGCTCTCCGCTGCCGCCACGTCATGCTGGTGCCCCCGACCTTGGCTTGGTGAACTAAAGACTTACTTGTGTTGTGCAGCGATTGGTTCATCTTAATACTTTTTTGAGTCACTCACACGTCGAATTTTGCTATCGTTATTTAGAATGAGTAAATATGTATAGGTAACCAAGTTTTTCCAAATATAGACTGAACCGTTTAGCATCCCGAACTGGTTTTTTGTTTTCATTGTTCTGACATCCAACTAAACCATTGTATTTTTTTTTTCTATTTACTAGTATGTCTATGGAAAAATTGTAAAAGCTGTAAGATTGTTTAATTATTGTGTGAGATGTTAAACTATTTTTTTTAATAAGGGTATAATAATAATAAACTGTGGCTCGACTGTCAACTGAAGTGACAAGAAAAAGAATTCTACGAATTTTTAACGTAAAACATATGGATATCTCAATGGAAATAAACAAAATCAAACAACACGAACAACAATCAACAATTAAAAATAAATTTAAACGATTCGGACAAATAAAAATACCAAAAATATCCAATAGAATTATGACCACCTAAGCCTTGAAGAAAAATATGTTGACAAGAGCCGTAGCCCGTCGAGCACGCCCACCACCTCCGGCCTCATCGCTCAGCTCCGCCGCACCGCCGCCGGAACCCAGCCCCACCGTGAGTGCTGAGATACCGGCCGTGGCAGTTGCGTCGAGCTCGAGCGACGAGTACTTCTCACCGCCCACGACGCCACCACCTGCACGTCGGCGAAGAGGACGCCGGCCGCCGGACGGCTTAGGACCTCGAGGCCCACCGGCCTCTGATAGGGTCCCAGCTCCCGGCGGAAGTGTGCAGCGCATGCGATGGACACAATCCATCAATGAAAACGTCATGCGCGCATACTTTGGGGCTACAGAGGGGGGAACTACCCTGACTGCGTACCGAGTTCGGATGCTCCCTCTGTTTCGGGTACTTGAACCAGCTGTCAACGTTTCGGCCCAACGACTCTCAGATCAGGTGCGCGTCATCCAACGTAACCGTATGTTGGATGATAGTGTGCTTGATCGCCTCCGAACTGAAATGAGTAACTATGTCTTTGCTCCTCCGTCGCAGGCTGTGGCACCATCACAGTCAACCCAAATTCCCAGCTACGCTAACGAGGAGAGTAATGACAGGGTTACAAACGTAAGTACCCAGTGCAATGAGGAAATGAGTGCTTTGGAGTGTGCTATTCGGGAATATCGCTACATGCCGCCTGAAAGTCTACGCTTACCTCGTTTGCCCAAGCATAACAAAAATAGGGCGCTGGTAGATGCTCTGGATTCGCAGTTGTCAAATTAATAATAATAATATCTTGGGACAACTCACACACGGTCATCCGATCCCAAACTAGGCAGAGCCTGTGCTATGGCAACCAGACAACTGATAAACATACTTATATATTTCTAAATACATACTTATAATAGACAAATTACACCCAGACACAGAACAAATTAAATTAAATTATTTTGATGACTGCGAAGACCTCACTGATACACACTCGATTATGTACTGCGCGGCTGTAGCGGCATGTCGTGTAGCTCATGTCAAAATAACCAATGACAGAGTTACACGACCAAAACCAGCTGTACCGGCTTGGCAGTGCAGGATCGAGCGTCGTATCGGTGGGGCCAGAGCGCTAATCGGTAAACTAATCTGCTTCAGGGAGGGTGATGCGCTTTGTGAGACGGGCGTTTTCGGGGACTGATATCAGCCCTCGAGATTATATGTCCCGTGTCACAGAGCGCATCGACTTCCTGAAGCAGAAAGTGTATGCATGGGCAAACCGTATTCGTAGATATAGGCGGCGAGTGGAGCGATACACCCAGAATCGCACATTTCGAAGTAATGAAAGGTGGGTATATTGGGCTTGGGAGCGGCCGGACCAAGGTGTGACTGACACGCGCCTGCCGGATGATGACACCATGTGTTCGTTCTGGCGCAACATCTGGTCGATGCCTGTCAGTCATACCGAAGGCAGTTGGATTCGAGAAGTCGAGCGAGCGTGCGATCTATTACCAGAAATGGGGGCAATCACAATCAGCCCCCAAGATTTAGCCCGTGCAGTCCGTCCGTTACCTAACTGGAAATCTCCAAGTCCGGATGGTCTGCACAATTTTTGGATTAAGTGGCTACAAAGGTCGCATGCTCGTTTGGCATCTCAGTACCAAACTGCTTTAGAGTCCGGCTCGCTACCCGAATTCCTTACGACAGGAGTAACCCACCTGCTCCACAAATCTGGTAGCACCGCGGAACCCAAAAATTATAGACCGATCACGTGCCTACCGACGGTCTATAAGGTTCTTACATCTATTTGCTCTCAGCAAAAATTAATAGCCATATTAACAAAAACAACATCATGTCTGCCTCTGAAAATGGATGTAGGAATGGGTCCCGCGGTACTAAGGAGCTACTCCTCATTGATATGGCCATTAGCCAACAGGTTCGGCGTTCCCGAAAGAATCTGTCGACATGCTGGATAGACTATAAGAAGGCCTATGACTCGGTGCATCATACATGGCTCATTAGGGTGCTAGAATTGTATAAAATTGATGCAACGCTACGCACCTTCCTGATGTCGTATATGGGGCAATGGAGGACAGTCCTTCGCTATCCAGTATGTCGAAATATTCAGAGGAACAGCGAACCGGTAAGGATCGAGCGGGGTATATTTCAGGGCAAGTTTGAATCCGCTTTGGTTTTGCCTAGCCTTGAATCCTCTAAGCACACTGCTGGAAAATTCAGGGCTAGGCTATCGGTTGAAGAGAGGTGGTCAGGTCATATCTCACCTCCTTTACATGGATGATTTGAAACTCTTTGTCCCCAGTAATCTGCAACTGATGGAGCTACTGAAGGTAACTGAAACTTTCAGTAGTGCCATCAGGATGGAGTGTGGTGTGGACAAATGTGCGGTCACGCATGTAAAGCGTGGGGAGATTATGGAATCCGTTGGAACTCAACTCTCGGATTCCATAAACCTCGGACCCCTCTCCTCAACTGAAATTTACAAGTATTTGGGTATGTCGGAAGCGTTAGGTATCAATGTTACTGACCTGAAGCAATCGTTTAGGGAGCGCTTCTTTGGCCGCCTGAAGAAGGTATTCAATAGCCTTCTATCGGGCGGAAAAAAGATGCGCAAGGCAAGCTTACAGTTTAACGTTTTGAAGGTATTTGACAATTTATTAAATATATACACACACACACACACACAGCTAGACAGCTCTTATTAAATTTTGCTAGCCTACGGATTTCTTCTAGTACCAGTCTGTGTTGGTACTGGTCACGCCGACTACGTGAGCTTACTTCTTCTACTGTTTTAACAGCTCTATATGTTTTCTTACAAACATAGAAACTTCATACAAATATCATGATGGCAACGGCAACGGTAGCAAACCAAGCTTTTTAAAAATAGGTTCACATGATTCATCCGATGGGATCCCGTGAATAGCTCGGATGCATTTTTTTTGGGCAACAAACACTATTTTGGTCGGTACTATTTCCCCAAAAAATTTGTCCATACCGTAATGAGGACTCAACATACGCCTGACATCACAGCCGTTTTTATATTAGTGACATTTTTTAATTTGCCTAAGGGCGTATGCAAATTTATTTATTTTATTACACACATGGTCGACCTGAGCTTTCGAATCTAAATGTTCATCTATTACTACTCCTAAGAACTTAGTTTGTGTTACTTGTGCAATCATTGATATTCATTTTAAAATTATGTTTGTCATTATGAGATTTATTAAATTGAATGTATACAAATTTATTCAGATAAATCGATAAATTATTATTATTTAACCATCTAATTAAATTGTCAATTGTATTATTTATGTCCGTTTCATGATCAGTAATAGTTTTGAATTTTTTGTCACTAGTAACAATAATAGAGATGTCATCAGCGAACAGGGAAACATTTATGATTGGCAATATCAACTATGTCATTAATACAGATTATAAATAAGATAGGGCCGAATATGCTACCTTGGGGTACGCCACATTTTATATTTTTGTATTCAGACGAGTTATGTGTCATGTCCCTCTTTTCATTAAGTTTAGTGATAGCTACACATTGTCGTCTTTCAGTTAAATACGATGACAGCCACTGGTGTAGCAATCCTCTGATTCCGATAGACTCCAGCTTTTTTAATAATATGTCACGTGAAACTAGGTCAAACGCTTTTGACAAATCGAAAAATAAACGCGTTGTTAGGTGATTATTATTGACACTCTTCAGTACTGTTTTTAAGAGAGAAAAGATGGCTAAGGTAGTGGATTTTCGTTTTTGAAAACCGAATTGTTCCTTATTTAAAATATTGATTTTTTCACAGTAATTAATTAATCTTTGGTACATACATTTTTCAAATATTTTTGATAGGATGAGTATTAATGTTATAGGACGATAATTGTTCATATCACATTTTTCACCCTTTTTAAATATCGGCTTCACAAGGGACATTTTTATATAAAACTTTGGCATTACAATTTCGAGGCATCGAATCGAATTTTCGATTTTCATCGAGAAATTGTAATGTAATAAAGATTTATTACAATGTTACGGAGTGTGGAATTTTCCGGTGACAAATATAAGTGTCGGGGGCAGCACTAACACTAACATACGTACCCCGCAGCCTGGAGCGCGCGCTGTGGAGCTGTGGGTGCGAGGCGCGCGTGTGCCGCGCGGCGCTGTCCCGCGCGGCGCGTGCGTGCGCCACGTCCCGCGCCAAGCTCCTGCACCGCCTGAAGACCCGGCCCGACCGACTCAGCGCCATTCCTGAAACACGTACGTATCACTACTTCACGTACTTAACAGACTAACAACTTGATACCCATATTTTTTCAAATCTAAATAATAAAGCTGAAGAGTTTGTTTGTTTGAACGCGCTAATCTCTGGAACTACTAGTCGAATTCGGAATATTATTTTTTGTAAATGATAACCACATTCATAAAGAAGGGGCTATACGGGAACGGGAAAAAACGGGATAAGCGCGTACGAAGTCGCGGGCAAAAACTAGTTTTTATTATAGGTTACACACAGTATAATTATCCGATGAGATTCTCAGCACTTCCAACTGCTACCAGCCACCCTACGATAAATAATCGTCACCCCAATCACGTAACAGTCCCCAGTGAAAAACTCGTGTTCCCTAACGATCATCGGTTGTGCGGCTAACATAGTCGACCCATTGTCATTTGTAGCTAGCCTATTCTATATGCTTTATCGACAACATTGGTTCTCTGCCAGAAATCACCTTTCCATTTCGACTAAGTCTAATTAATCAAATAAACCATCCACAGAAACGCCAACCTCAACAATTGCTCAATCCACCACTGCCGCAGCGACCTCTGCCACAGCGCTGACGTCATCAACAACAGTAACAACTAACAACAAGCGCAAGGTCGACGACGATCTCGAAGACTTTGATCCCAACCAGCTTACTGCGGATGAGAGAGAGGCTATGATTGTTGAAACTTTGCTCAGGTGAGTTTCTTGTAAAAAAAAACGAGTGAGTCTTACAGGAGTCGCATAGGATATGTAAAATCTGACAGCCAACTCGACCACTGCGCGCGCTCATTGGTCAAATCAAATAGCGCGCGCTTCCTCGACTTCCTGTTACACACTTCCGTCCCATTTCACGAAATCACTCCCACTGATTGCAGGAAAGCGAGAGGAAAGATGTTACACATCAAAAATCGACCCCACACTTGGCCTTTTTTATTTTTATATAGAGCTGGTACCCTCAAAGTAAATTTATTTATTTATTTAGGAATCAGTAACAACACATTGTTTCTTATGAACTAACTATCTTATTTACATGATTCAAATGTGCAACTCACACCGTTATCCACAGCATACAAATGGATTTTGGTTATGAGCAAAATGACAAAAAACAAATAATCATCATTTATCTTAAATCTCACATGTTATAGGCCCTTTATGGCCTCAATAAGGCCGGTGCGAAACCCTTTAGAGGGCATCGCAAATGTATCCATAAAATTTTGTTTATCACTGTTTATACCGTAAAACGGGGCGAATATAAATGCAGGGGTTGAATAGAAACCAAGCTTTGATTGGATTCGACACTTTAATACCGAACTCGTATTATTGGTATCTTACAAAGCATCTTTAAAAATTGGAGTCCATAAATGCTAACAATATTAAAATAGCGTGAAAAATCTATTCACCCCTTTGGTGTCTATTCACCCCCTGTCTTTCTATTCGCCCCGAATTACGTCATGATCTACCAGTTAAAGATCGAATTTTTTAGCGATTGCAGTGTTGTTCCCATAGTAAAAGTTGTTTATAATGATGAGTACAATGACCCCTTATGAGGTATTGCGTTTATTCTGGTACACATTGTATAGTAGTCATAAAAACGAATATTGATTTCAGGTTAAAAGCACTGATAGATGAGCGTAAGCCGGGAATGATGGCTAACTACAATGCTGAGTGTGAAAGAGTACAAGAAGAGAGGTGAGTTGAACTTCATTGAAACTACTTTAAATCTGAGATGTTCCTATTTTACTTGTTTGAAATGAACGAGCATGGCGGGTGAGAGCACGTCATGCTCATACAAATGTCTCGCTGATGGTGGCGCGTGCGTCGGATCATCCAGTTCCCTTCACACTGCTTAAGCTGAATGGTGCCGATACACGCGTCATGTTCGTGAACGGGCCGTCAGTTGAGACTGATGATCTTTTTTATATAGTTAATTGTTTTATAAAGTTTATTTTTTCTTTGATTTTTTAAGATTTTCTAAGATTTTTGTAATATTTAACATGATTTAAAAGAGTGCCTGTGGAGTTTCTTGCATATTTTTCACCATAGAGATCTACGCTTTCAAACGTGCAAATAGTTTCATGTTTTTGACTGACCGACCTTGACAATTCAAAAGTGCCTGTGAATGTTTTATTTGAAATTAATGCTTTGAATCTTGAATCGTGAATCTACGTCAATGATTCAGGTAGTGCAGATGTTCTTGAAGGGCACTGAATCTTCGAGCCATTCGCTAGAATGACCCTGCGACCTAATACTGAACGAGCCATTCGCTAGACATGACCTGTTGCTGATTCTATATTTAACGTCACCTAAAACAATTTCCAGAAAAAAGCTGCAACTCCTATCAGCGTCGGAAGGCGCGCCGGTGGTGGAGAAGCGCCTGCCCAAGCGGCGCTTCCCGTGGTGCGCGCGCTCGCGGGCGCTGCTGGCGCGGGCGGCGCGCCTGGCGGGCTCGGCGGCGGCCGGCGTGCTGCAGGCGCGCGTGCTGCCGCTGTTCCCGCAGGGCTTCGTGCGCATGCCCACGCTGCTGCGCCAGGCCGAGTGAGTCGCGACTCTGTTTACTACGTCATTCTACTAACCTTCAACCGATTTCTTGGAATTCTTTCATACTTCTCCCTTTCTAGGTATTACATGTTTTACAAAATCCATCTATTATTTTGGTGATCTTCTACTACTCTAAGCCATCCATTTTCATACTCAAAACTCATTTCTCAGCCAGACATTTTCTTCATTCAGCTGCATATTATTGTGACTGTGACTAAATAATATGCCGGTGGCACCTTGTGTTGAGTTAAGCTGCTACCAATATGCAGATGACAAAAGAATTCAGTATTAATAATATCTGCGAGGAAAAACCAGCAAGGCTCTCTTGATGGTCTTACTAAATAAATAATTTACTAGGCATATCTTCTACTCACAAAAAAAATTCTAGAATTTCCAATTAAAACTAATTAAATGAGTTTTTTCTTTCAATTTCAGTCTCAGCAAAGAAATCAAAGTATCAGACTTGAAGCGGCCTCGGCTCGTTTCAGCGTCACAGGCCGCCGGCCCGCCGGCCGCCCAGGCCACCTCGCTGGCCGCCCCCCCGCGGCCTTCGCCCCCTCCCGCAGCCCCCGCAGCCCCCGCGCCGCCCGCAGCCTTCCCGGAGCCCATCCAGTTCCCCAGCTCGCTCACCGTCACCACCACCTCCAAACAGTCCCCAGACAAGACTGATCCCGAAGATACCAAACCCTCAAGCTATAAGACTAACTCCGTCTTCGGCTCCATCATGAACTTCTCCCTCAGTAAAGAGCTCATCGTAGAAAAACCAGATAAAAAAGACAATGATAAAAAAGAAGAACTATACATTCCCCCCAACAATATTGGCAGCATTACTATTACACCGGTTCCTAATAACCCCCCAAAAGCTGAGAAAAAACTCAATAATAACGTTCAAGTAACACAAGTATCAGCTGACAAGCAATCTGGGTTCATAAGAGTGAAGTCACCCGCAGCGTTGAACGATATGGTGAAAAAAGACAAGGTTAAGAAGCCAGAAAAGAGTCAAGTTAAAGAAAAAAGCCGAGTAGAGTCACCCCTACACATTGATACTAGTTACCAGCCAAGTAAAAAGGACCCCAGTCCCAAATTAAAAGAAGAAATCCCTCAAAAGCAGATTGAGAACATGAGAGTCGCTGAGAACAACATCCCCAGACCTGCCTTAGTTCCTGTACACCACTCCCCAACCTTTGCGAAACCGGACAAACGGCCACCTGAGGTCAAAAAGAAAAAGGATGTCGTCATCATCTCGGATGTGGATCCGTTAAGTGAGCAAGAACCGTTAGCAGTGGACGACAGCAGCAGTGACGTGGAGTTAGTTGAAGACAATAGGACTGATAAAAGTGAACCAAAACGTGATAAAAGTGAGAGTGTGCCTTCCAAGGACCGTGTGAACCATGACGCAAACAAAAAAGTGAACAATGTGAAGAGAAAAGACAAAGAAGTGCGGAAGAGTGAGAGTGAGGAAGCTACCAACGATGAAATTGATACGCTCATGAGGAATCTTAGAGAAATGGAGGTAAGGTCTTTGTTGTTTTAATGGAATGATGCCTGGGGTTTCTAGCATCTTGAGTAGACTAATCTTTACATTGATTGTTAATAATAAGAGAGAATCTAATTGTGCTTTTTTTTTGTTAATTTGTTTTTGCGTGCTCACCAACCAGCCACTACTATTCTTCTAATGTCTCGAGGGTCACAAAGTAATCGGCAGCAATTCCAATTTTGTATCACAGAGAGAAGCAATTTTAGTACACCCTAGTGCTAGAAATCTCTCGGCCATCTTGATGGATCTCCTGAGGCCAACATAGAGTGCGGAAGCTCTGCCTAATCTTGTTGAAAGTCATGTTGCTCTTCTAAATCATGCTGAAAGAAAGTCCAGTATTTTTTTCCTGAAGCCAAAACTTCAAGCATAAATTCTTGTATTTGCCAGAAAGTAAATGTACAAAGTATGACCTTTTTTGTTGTAATACACAGTACAGACTAACCGCGTCGAGCCGCAGTACGTCGCAAAGCAAATCAAAAAGGCCCGGCTCGGCCCGCCACAATGTGAGCTAGCCTTTAAACAGACGGTACGATACTCACGATTCCGTCATGTAATGTAGTATAAATATTGTTCTTAGTTATACCAACCCACAATATCTGGATAACACGGTTTCAAAAGTTGTTTTTCCATCACAGACATGTATTAAAAATTAGGTTTATTTCATGGGTTGTATTGGCTTATTTTTCCTCGAAAAAGTGCCTTTCGAATTATCTTGTAGACTAATCGACGCCAAATAAATTTGCAATAACGGTCATTGACCCACATACATTTATTGACATACTTAATTCCGAAAACAGCAATACAGCTGTCCTGAATCGCTTTACATTTTCTAGTAACGAACGACAATTTATAATTTATTGTCCAGGTACCTACGAAAAGATAAGGAAAGGGCAATGACCGTTATTGCAAATTTACTTGGCGTCAACCATATCGTTATTCATATCATTGTAGTAAAATTTAATTAAATACTAATCATAGTTATTTATTTATAGTTTGTAGTGAGTACTAACACTTCCGAGGACTTGAGTGGAATTCTAACAGTAATTCGTGGCAATGGAGTTATTTGCATGTTCTTATTCATAAAGAACAAGGAACTAGCTTCATCTTGGTTGACCAACTCCTTGACAGTTGAAAAGTGTCTGTAAATCGTTTAATTGAAATAGATGCAAGTTTCAAATTGTTTGAGATTGGACCGTGTGATTTTAGAGATACACTGACGCACACTTTTCGTTGTACCTTATTCTAAGTTGCGTGCGGCAAACGTAATTTGATGGGACTTCCGATCCTCTTCCTACGTTTTAATTACACATTTTACACATTTTGGTGCCCCGACGTGATAGTAATGCGCCCCGAGACAATTAATGTCAATTGTCAATGTGCTACGTTATTGACAACTAGCTACGCCCCGCGGTAACACGCGTTTTATCAGATACTCCGCGTGAATGTCGAAAATTATCCGAAGGGAACACACTCCCGGGATAAAAATCTCCTATCCAGGGTATCAGCTTCCTGCGTACCAAATTTTATCAAAATTGTTCCAGCCGTTTGCGCGTGATGAAGTAACAAACATACACACACGCTCACAAACTTTCGCTTTTATAATATTAGTGTGATTTGCAATTGTAGCGCCATTGATTCAGGTTTCAATGTGTTTGCGTTCAGTATTGGTGTTCGCACAGGCAGGTAGGGAGAATTTCACTGCTGTCAGACGTACAAATGATGGAAACGATTGTCAATGACTCAGTTAAATGATCATTTGGCAGCCTCAATGGCTCCTGTCAAAGAGCATGAATCATTTTTTCTCTCTCACGTAACTGTAAGTGTAATTGACAATTGCAATTGATCGTCTCGGAGGCGCATAAAGCCCGGCGCGATAAAGTGAATCATCATCTTCCTGCCCTTATCCCATGTTACTTGGGGTCGGCGCAACACGTTTTTTTCTTCCATTCTGTCCTGTCAACCGTCACGCTATCACTATAGTAGGCGCCAGATAAATGTGGAATAAAGTATATTGACCTTTCCCTAATAACTGTTCATAGGTACCTGAACAATTAAATATGAATCGTTTTTCATTATTAGACAATGTTAAGGATCACGAGAGATGATGATTCGGGACAGCTTTGTGTCATTAATTCCGTTTTTCAAATTAAAAATGTCAATAATTGTAGGTGGGTCAATGACCGTTATACCACGATTATCTGGCGCCTACTATAACTCCCTTTTCTTTTATATCACTCCTTATACAATCCATCTATCTTGGGCCTTCCTCTCCCTGTCCATTCATCCACATTTATATTCATAACTCTTTTAGTTACGTGCATTTCATCCCTCCTCTTCACATGACCGTACCAAGATAAGCGGTTCCCTTTCAACTTTTCCGTTACTGGCGCCATTTTTAAGCTACCTCTAATGAACTCATTCCTCACTTTATCCATTCTCGATACTCCACACATCCGTCTCAACATCCTCATCTCCGCTACATGCAATCTTTTCTCATCCGTCTTTTTCACAGCCCAACATTCTGATCCATACAGTACGACAGGTCTTATCACGGACTTATACATTTTCCCCTTTAACTTGAGGGGCATCCGTGGGTCGCAAGTGGCGTGGCGAATAAGAACTTTGTATTCAGTAGAACACCAGATCACTGAGTTTCGGATGTGACTTAGAAATTAGGCACAAAAAATGTGTGCGGCTGGTCCCTCCCCTACACGTTTCGGTAGTGCAAGTCTGGTCTAAACATTTTGTACATCCATCAATTCTCACTACTGATAGAACGCCACTATGTACGGGCCTCCTGAATAATACACAGTAGAAGCTTTTAAGATTATGCTGTTTTAGTTGTGTTCCGAAAAGGTTTTTCTGTGTTGATAGAATAAGTATTTGTAAACGGGTTGTAAATAACACTTGCCAGTAGCCATCCATAGAACTAATGTAAGTTGCACGACATGTTTCAGCATTCCCAAGAGCCCACAAAGTTCAACAGTAACTCTTTCGGAGGAGTTATACCAAACGGTAATTATTATTTTCAGATTGCATCCTTACCTATCTTGCTAGTGAAGTATATATGCGGGATATTGGGTTTTAATGATTTTAACATAGAGACTATTTTTGCAGATACTTCCTATGCTATTATATTTCCTTTGGGATGTAAATAGGGTTTACTGTGCCTCTTATTGGGTTCTCAGCCTTTGATTCTCTTTAAGGCTTTAGTTCAATGAATTGCAATCAGTCGGATGCAATTATCAATACTTCACAAACTTAAGGGACTTGCTTCCGTATTCTCAAACGCGACTCAATTTTTCGATCACGGCGCAAAAACGCGATCGTCGCGTTTACTTGTTCGACAAAACCGGAAGGCGCCCTCTATTGGCGCGACGACGCGAACGCTTTGTAATAGAACGATGCTGATAAGTTTCGTGGTGATACTGAAATTAAGAGAGGGCTAGTTGTGAAGGAAATTTATTTTAATAATTTAATAAATCTTTATTGGAACAAAAACACATTTTACAAATTGTTTGCGTACGTAAATAGCTACATTAGTTACAAAACTGTGTCGCAGCTATTAACGCCCACCTCCAAATATTACTATCATAAATATGTCTGCCTTCAAACGGCGTTTGGCCACTGGTCTGACAACTTATCTAAGATGTTTGAGTGGAATTCGGAATTGTAGTGGTCGAATGTGGCCGTGGAGGAAGAAAAAAGCTGGCTAAGTGCGAGACGGACCCGCATACAAAAGGTTCCGAACTAATTTCATTTCTGTTACATGTTATTTTAACAGAAAAGACTTCTTATAGGCTTTCTCTAATATATAGGTAAATAACTATTTATTATCCGCATGTTTTTTTTTTTTTAAATTTTGGCTCAGTAGTTTCGGAGATAATAGTGGAGGAATGTTGATTTTTCGTCTAATTTCTTGAATAACTTCAAAAGTATTTGTTGTAAAATTATGAAAAAAATACATTTAAAATCCTCACAATAAGCCATTTCATTTGATATGTCAAACGGTAGAGTTTGAAAAACTTTTTCTAGTTTGTCCCCCAAAAGTGGCCCCCATACCTACTTAAAATTTATTTACTAACGTGAGGCGTTAGTGTTTGGGTCACAGTAGTTCATATGTGTACCAAATTGCGACAGAATTGGTCCAGTAGTTTCGAAGAAAATAGACTGTGACAGACGGACAGGCAGACACCTGAGTGATCCTATAAGGGTTCCGTTTCCCACGGATGTTCGGAACCTTAAAAAGTTGTGTGGTAGTAACAGACAAATTAAGTAACGTTTGAGAATATATTTATTGTAACATCAGGGTCTAAAAAGGTTAAACTAGCTTCTTGGTACAGAACAGTGGGTAAGCGTAACATTGTATGTCGAATAGCGAAACACGAGAGATCTTCCAGCCAGCCTTCGTTCCCGAGGAGCGCCGTGTTCGGGGAGGCGCGGGACAGGGATAAGCTGTAAGTGCAGCTGATCGATGCCACAGAGTGGGTAGGGAATGGAGTGTTCAATATCATCATACATAGTCCGACTTCGCCCACTGTCGAGCAAAGGCTTCTCTTGTCTATCGCCACTGTCCTTTTTTCATTTTTTTTTTTGAGCGAAGAAAATACCTAACGCATGCCACGACGTCCGGGGAGACGATGTGGTTATGGTGGGGCTTGCATCCACTAAAAACTTCGCCTGTGCACCTACTTTCGCCTACCCAAGGCCGCGAGAACTGCTACGCATGAAATTCGCGACCCATCCAGCGTGGCCCACTTCTGGGCTCCGTCTTCATTACCCGCCTCCGGGCTCCCTCTTCCTTCAGCGATATCCGGGTGCATTGGGAATCGGCACGGTCCTGTGCCAACCTCATCACAAGTTCTAGTCGCGATGGTAACAATGTTGTCTGCCAAACAATTTTGTTCACTAGCAAGAAAAAAAAACAAAGTAGCTATTTTAATTGGGATGTTCGAAGTCCAAATAGACGTGGACGTATTTCCTGACATAAACTTTCATTGAGAAAAAGTTGTTTGTTCAATAGATTAATTTTTTTTTGTCAAATTTGTGTGAGGTGTTGTTATTTGACAGATGTCAGTATTTATCACTGTATGTTTGCATGATTTTTGTCAAAAAAACTCATCATTGCTGTCTACTTTTTGACACAGTTTTCTATCATGGTATTATGAAACAGTAGACAAGCCACCCCAAAACACAATTATAACGGTTTTTGTATTAATAATAACAGTAGAAAGTACGTGCATAGTCCGGCAACGTCATTAATCTATCAAAACTCAACTCGGGTTCGGCAAGCGGGATTCAAACGAGGACTCCATTTACTATCCACTCTGTGTTCGACATTGCTTGTACAGCTTTAAATTGGGTTGTAACGAGTTTTAAATCTGCTTACACTTACGAATAAGTACCGTTTGCACCAGCCAGTGAGTTAGTTGCTAACACGTACGGGCACGTACCTATTATGTATGAAACATTCAAACAATAAATATTTCATATGGGAGCGTTCAAGTATTACATAACGCAATTTTTGAAGATTCTTGTCCCTCCCTCCCCCCATGTAACGCGCCGTAACGTTTATCTGTACCCCCCCCCCCCCTCCCCCTCCCGAAACGTTACGATCAAGTGACAATTTTTACCTAAAAGTCACAATTATGTCTACTACTCTCATTTTACCAAATTTTTTAATTAATAAATGTCATTTCAAGAAAAATATTGATGTTTATTTTTGTTTGGCAAAATGACTACTGTTTAGTGAGCTAGCGTTAAATAAAAAAAACAATGTTACGTAACGCGTTGTTCGAACACCCCTCCCGCCCCTGTAACGCATCGTAACGTTTTACAAGACCCCCCCTCCCCCAAATTGCGTTACGTAATACTTGAACGACCCCTATACTCTTGAGTTAAGTTTGTGTGGCAAAATTGAGCACAACTAAGAATAGTACTTTTGACTCGAAATCAAGGATATACCTAAACCTGATAAAATATTCAGATCTTTTGCCTAAAGGATACAAAGACGTAAATTCGTTACAACCTTATTGCCTCGTCATTATACCCCCATGCTTTGTCTCCTAACAAGCTACGCTACCATTATATCACTGTATAGTCACTTTTTAAATACTAAGCCGTGTAATCTAAATAATCATCACTTATGTAATAAATGTCGCTTTTAAATGTATCTGTTTAGATTATATGATCTTTATACACTCGTCTATAACGCGTTGTGACCTCTTTGAAGCTACATTTACAATACTGTGTCTGTAGCGGGCTACGCCAATCAAACGAATCTATTTAGGCCCACGTCATTTCATGAGTTTTATAGCCAATCAACTGCGTCAATAATGTAGATCTGGCTTAAAAAGCTGTATATCTTGGCACTTGGAAAATTTCACATGGTCACAACGCATTATGGACTCCAAAAAAATAGAACTTTACTGTAAACCTTACTATTAATTTCATGTCACATGTAATAAATCAAGTAACTTGTAATTTTGACCAATTTATGTTGTAGTGTATTAACATAATTTACATATAAAGTGTAAATTATATATATATTAAGTGTATATTTTTTCCCAAAAAAAAAATCAATTGTTCGGTTTTTGCTTGCATAACTCAATAACTCGACAAAATGTAGGGGACAGTTATTTTTTTTTTAAGAGTTGATTGTCACACAAATCTTGTCTATGATCGATACGTAATGCCTGGAGAAAATGGCGAAGGTAATAAAAGAACAAACAAATTGTATAATTTTCTACTCAAGTTGTCCAACTGATAAATATTTTTTTCTAGTACAACCTTAGTCCTGTAATGGTGATTTTCGGTCTCTCGTGTCCCTTTATTGTTTTGTATAACGAATCAACGCAAATGTCTATAGAACATCGTTTGTTTCAGTACAGAACGCACTTCTTTGAACAATATGGATGGATGTAATGCCATCACAGGTGAGAATATCACATTTCTATACTAATACTAGCTGACCCCACGCAACTTCGTCTACGTCACTTAATAAGGCTTCCCAACACTAAAATATTTTTTCAATTCTATTTAAATTTCAAATAAACAGTCAAGAATAACTGATCGAGTGGTAAATGATCAATTATCGACCGCCGAGAGTAGAAAATAATTAAAGTACTAATATCGCTATTAAAAATAGGGGTTGGTGATAGAAGAGCGAAAATTTAGGGTTGTATGTATTTTTAATGTCACACTATAAAAAAACAAAAAATTTAAATTTTGTCCAAAAAACAAAAATGAAATGTTAGGGGTGCACAACCCTTATCCCTTAGGAGTATGAAAAATAGATAGTAGCCGATTCTCAGATCTACTGAACATGCATATAAAATTTCATAAAAATTGGTCAAGCCGTTTCGGAGGAGTATGGTAACTAACATTGTGACACGAGAATTTTATATATAAGAAGATTTAAGATTTGAATTTTTGTATGTAACGAATAAACTTAAAAACCGATTTGAAAAATGGTTTCAGCAATGGATAGCTACATTATCAGCGACTGTCAAACTAACGCCATTGTCACGTATACATGACAAGCAAGCGCGTGCCCTGTACGTCGAACGTCACAAATATGTGACAAAAATTACGGGGAATCTGTGGCTTGCCGTCGGGGGCACGCCGATGCGTTTATGCTCTGGCGTTCAAAAGATTAACTTGATAAAAAAAAAACTAATAAAATTTTTATTTAATTCCAGGTTAAGAAGCAGCGCTGCTGAATCACAAGAATGTTGTAACAGTTACATGAAGATAGTATGTATATCACAACCGACCTAGCCACTGCCGGATTACTGAATTTATACCGTACACGCCTTTATTTAAGTCGATAGATCGGTTCCTTCTTCCTTGGTCATTACTATGATTTTTTTAACCTTTTGAACGCCAGAGCATAACCGCATCGGCGTGCCCTCGACACCAAGCCACAAAATCACCGTACTTTTTGTCGCATATTTGTGACGTTTGGCGTACAGGGCACGCGCTTGCTTGTCATGTATACGTGACAATGGCGTTCAGAAGGTTAATGAGATATCTGTATATTTTGTTGTAGTCGCAGTCTCCCTGTCTGTTCCTCCCCTTTTTTCTTAACCACACAACAGAAGAGATTTTGATAAGATGGACGTCGAAAGACAATGCCACGGAATAGGGTATATGCATGTACATTTTTTTATTTGCAAAATAAAATACTTATTATCTCTAGTAAATAATTATGAATGAATTTTTATCTTCAACAGCGATGAAGTTATTAAGCTTCAAAGTTGACAATTAGAAAGAGAAGTCCGATACCAACTGTGACGTCAAATACTATGTTGCCTATACAGTACAGCTGCCATACAAAACAGCGTTTTCGCGAGAGGGACAGATATATTTGTTTGACATAGTTTTATCTCGTTTGTTTTTCGGTCAATTTTGATTCTATTCTCACTGTTAGTATTATATTTTTGTTTATTTCTAGATAAACTGTTTAGATAATGAATTTTTTTTTCATGCATAATCCCTATGGTCGAAGGTTTTTTTGAGTGTCAAATCTTCAGGTCCTATAGTTCCTTAACCTTTTGAACGCCATATTTAATTTCTGTTATGTAAAAATAATATTCTATTGAATTCTCACTGTTGATACACTAAGCACGTAAATTTTAAAATGATCAAGAAATACGATCTATCGAGTTGGGTAAGTACGGCGTTAGATGTCTAAGCACGTTATTGTGTCGATAGCAAATATATCGAAGGACAGAAATATCGATAAATATCTGCATGTCGACATAATTGACCCTAGTGTTGCGCTTATGAAGAGAATTGTCGATAAAGACATTTTTGAAGCTTTATGTCGGGTCCAGAGAATATTTTGACTTCTACTTATATGTACCTAATTTCTTTATTTGCCTAACTATTCTTATTTATTCGTGAATGGCATGCTTTTAAATGAAGTTGTAACAGATGGGATGAAGGCACTGGCAAGTGGCTTGCTTAGTGGATGGAGAGTTGTTTGGCGAGTAGAGTAGCGAAGCAGAAGTATGCTTCTGGTAAGGAACCTTATAACGTTGTTTTTACCTCGCTACTAGCCTAGCGACTCGCTACACTTTATATGGGCGCTAAGAAAACCACTCAGTGCATTTTCAACCTTATTGACCTCGAGAGGATAAATGTTTCGTATGTATATTCTTTATTAGTATAGGCATTTATTTGTTATTCTATTTTTAAATTATATTATTATCTTGATACCTTCTTTACGAGAAGATATTATAATTTCTTTCAATTTTCTGTTTTTGTGAATCGTTTTTATTATTCACCTATCTCTGGACCCACGCGCTTGACAATATTACAAGATGTTTAATTTTATTGATACACTAAGTTTGTATAGAAACACACGTATTTTGTATAATAAAGCTATTAGTTTTACGATAAATACCGGGGAATAGTACTGCTCCACCCTAAAATGTCGTTTGCCTGTTGAAATAATGTAGAAGGACAGATATTTTTTGTGCAAGCAACATTGTGAACGACTTTTGAGGTTCCAGTAAGTTTGACAAAGAAAATTAAAACTTGAATCATAATATTAAAATATGAAAAAAATCTTAGAATTAAATGAAAAGAAAATTGTAGTTGGCAACTAGGTGATGTTATTAGGCCTATTGAAATGTAAAATGGCGCCGAAATACCTAAACTTATTCTAAATCATGATTGTATTAAAATTTTGAATGAATTCATCATACGATTTGTTATTTTTCGCGGTTTTGGTGGCTATACTCGTTAGGGTTTGCATGCCTGATGGTTACAATTTGGCACTTAATTTGGCGTATTTGCGCAAATGTTCTCCTACTTGTTAAAAAATGAACTTTAATTCAATGAACTTAAAGTATAGTTTCTAATATCCAAGTAACGCAAATATTTGGACCACGTTTACATGCTTATAACCATCTCGTATACCTTATCATGTATGGCCACATATACATAACAAAATGCAATAAATCAAAAGTGAATATTGTGGAGCAGTAACATATTTTTACAAGAACTCAGATATTATTAAATAGTTTTATTTTCGTTAAAATAAAACAATTAAAAACACGTTATTTTGTGATTGAGTGAGTTGAAATCCTAAATTCCAAATTATGCCCAATGTAACAATTATGAATAAATATTTATAATGAATATGACCTTGTTTTAATTATTTATTTCAAAGTAGTAATTTAACAACGAGCATAAACGCATTGGCGTGCCCCCGACGCCGTACTTTTTGTCACATTTGTGACGTTTGGCGTACTGGGCGTTTGCTTGTCATGTATAACGTGACAATGGCGTTCAAAAGGTAAAGCCGATGTACGACTGGCACTCAGCAAACTGGCCTTATTATAAGCTACTTTTATATCACCTGAAATAGATTCTCAAACAGTTTAGTTATATTTAAGGGAATCAAGTCTTTTTAGCATGTTTGAAGCAAAGGAGTAAATTAATGGCGTATTTTTATACGACAACTGGTCCTTACTATGGCTTTAGTCAAGGGTATGTTAATGCGAAAACAAAAGATACCGGGTAAAATGGGGTGGATAGAAATGATGGGGTCATCGCTCACCGTTCGCTGGCTCGCGCCTAAAGTGTCCGGGAAACGCAGGGCGACTCCCGACGCCCAAGGCGTCTCCTGCGGCTTGGGCTGCAGGATTGCTTCTTCCTGAAGCGTTCCGTCTCCTTAACTTGCATTACTGCTTCGTAAAAGGTGACTGCTTCCCAAGCCCTCTAGCTCCGGACCATGGATTGGATGAGAGCCGGACGCGAGAGGTCGCTGCCGCCGATCACTGCTACGAGGACACGGCGGTGGTCCACGGAAGCGGGGCAGACCTCCGCCGTATGTTACACCGTATTCTGCGGTAGATCCACACAATGATGGCATCTGGTCGTACATATCGTCCTCCCTAATCCGAAACAGTCGGTCGATTCTGCAGGTGAGCTGTCAATCCATATAATCAAGATGTCACGTGATCACGAAGTGAGCTGTCATTCCATCTTGATTATATGGATTGACAGCTCATCTCGTGATCAGTTCACCCAAGCCTTAATTTCGACATGTTTACAGAATCGACCGGCAGGTGTGGTTATGGTTAGGGCTGAATCAAGAATGTTGTAAAGCAAACAAAACACATGTGTATGAATATTTTTTTATTAATTTCACAAAAGTATTCATTAAAAGCCACAGTTTGAAGGCTTTTAAGCTGTCAAAGCGATGACCGTACATAACATTATCTTCCCGATCGTTTATATTCAACAGTGAGCTAGAAAACAGGAATTCACAAGCTATCTAGTAAACTACATAAACGTTTATTTTTATAGAAAATATTGACATATACTTCATCCGATAAAAGGCCGTGAAGCTTGCATTGTCACAATATTGCGCGATAAGAGCGATCACACAAGAACGGTCGGACAAACTCCCAAAGGCTCGCCAAACGTCCCTCTGCGAAAAATCCCGCTCTTAAACATTCATATATTTTTGTATAAATAATGACTTTCACTTAGTATTAGAGTGTGAATAACACTATCTTTACGTATTACAGAACAGCTCAGTGTATCATTATATTTATATAAATGTGAAGCGACACTGATTTTCTAATATTTGAAATATACTTTGAAGCTATTTTGTGATATTCTAAGTCGAATGCCTTAATCTATTGAGAGAACAACAACCTTTGAATACATTAATATGCCTAACTAAATGTGTTACAAAGTCAGTGTCAAGTTCAAATGTTTGAATCATCGTAGACAAATGGATTAATAATACTCATGACGTCATTAAGTCGGTCATGTATTCAGAGGTCATTTTACCTCTTTTATATACTATTAAGTTACTTATATTTGTCGAAGTGTTACAGACACAAAAACACTTTTAATTAATAATACATTTCGAGTAACTTTGGAACTCATTTCACCTCCCATAGTTGAACTATCGTACTTTCCAAGTTTATTCTTACGAGTCGACTTTGACCGAGTAAAATTCAACTATGGTAAAGTCAAATTTAATTCGAAAATCTGTTTCATGGGTCCCAATTCCCTTTTTTCATTACGACTCTCCTTATGAAAACTAATCTACATAAGCCGCCAACGGCAAACGTCAGCCATTTTGTTTTATATTTTTATGCATGTAAAATGGCCGAATTTAGGATTTGTTAAATCTAGTTTAAATACGAGCGGATTTGAATATTACGTATAAATATATAATATTATTGAAAGCTCAATGTGTTTCGAACACCCTTGTAACGATGAGGTTAGCGATTTGAATGGGTTTAAATTATAAGTTTTGATGGATTTTTTAACCATCACTCAATATTTAAAGTCTAGTTTCAAGATATAGGTACTTTGACAATTTAAGTCTTCCATTTTGACAATGAAAGTCCATAGTCAAATTACCTTTTAGACTCAACTAGTTGACTTTAAAGTTGAGCCTTCAAATGCAGAACTAAATGGATAATTTTACGCCCAAAAAGCTTAAGATTATATAAATATTATAAATACTCAATGAGGTGATCATACAAAAAATATTCATCTTTAGCAATCGAAATCCTCAATATCTTAAAGCTTAAGCAAAAATAAACTCTTTATTTATACTCATAGGGTCCTATATTCGTTATAATTATACTACGAACCAAAGTTTTTTTGGAAACCATTGATGCCTTACTGTCTAGGTACATACCGTGCTCAACACCAATACTTTCCATACACACTGCCAATTAACATCTATTATAGTCGGCATACGATTGACTATCCATAGCGTGCTTCTACCAGGTCAGCCCTGACCAGAAACTGTCTCAAAACACTATCAATCCATTATCTAACTTATTTCTACTCCATTAAGTTTACAATTATTTACAAAGAACATCCAACATCCCAAACTAAACATTTATGAGTCTTACATTTAATTTTACACAAAAATCTATGTTAACATCAATAGTGTTCTGTGACGATATTGTGTCACAGATAGAATATAAATAGCGTCAAATTTACAAAAGCTTAACATACCTACTTCTATGGACTAGTAATTTATAAGGTAACCTTCAAGAGACCAAAAATTTGGTAAATCCTAACGGTACATGTCAAACTAGATTGTCAAGTTTGTCATGACTCAACTTGTCAAATCCAATTTGACAATTCAATTTGACAACACATCAATCATTATATCATAACGTCAGCCCTAAACATTTTTTTTTAATATTTGGACATCAGCATTGTTCTAATCTAAAACGTTAACGTACAAACTATTTAATTTTTACTAATGATTAAAAGTTAAACAATATTATTCTATGTAGTTTGTAGAACAAACGTAGGGTCAGGTGGCCAACAGTGAGCCAGTAGTACACAGAGAACCAGTATTAGTATAACCTAAACTAGTGGTTACCGGTTTATGCAACCGACACGTAGAAACGTGTCGCGTACCGCGTCCCTCGCTCCCCAGTTGACGGCGAGCGCCCGCTAACAGCAGCCATGTGGTGGGACGTTTTGTGATTTCCCGCGCAAAAAGTTAAAAAACGGTGAGTTTTGTTTTTGTTCCTCAAACTAGTGGTTTATTAGATTTTCTTACTGTATTTACTACACATATAAAGTTACTCTTTGCCAATCTTATGGTTATTATGTTTTTAGTATAACCTAATTCATATTTTTTTTATTATATCTCAACTGTTAAATGATGTAGGTGGTACACAGTGACTCAGTATAGTAGGGTATACAGTGAACCGTGGTTCATTTCATCATCACCACAGTTACATCGACATTCGTTATTAAGATTTATATCCTTTTATGCTTTAGGATGGGTCGAACTAAAGTTGCCAAACGGAAGATAGGAAGGCACAGCAAAGAAGACATGCAAAAAAGAAAAAAATTTTCTGAGTGAAAATGAAGAAGGAGAAATAATATTATTAGGGATATGATTGTCATTATTTTGCTAGAAACCGAGAAGAAAAATAAAATATTTTATATTGCTAAGATAATTGAAGAAACGACTGATCAAAATGACATTATTGTGTAATATTTAAAACTTAAAAGTAAAATTTACCATAAGTTTTCCGAGCCGATTGAACCGGATTGTGCAGGAGTGACAAAAAAAGATATTAAATATATTTTGCCTAAACCAAAAATAGAAGGAAGCAGTCATCGCCAAGCGACGCTTCTCGATCTCAATTACTTAAAAACCTCATTTTTAGAAAAGAATGTGCAATGTGCCTGTATTGTTAATTTTGTTAAGTTGTTGATTATTTTGATACATTTTTAATAAATATTTTTGGAAATATGAAAAATCTTGTGTTTTAATTAATGAGCTTTCATTTACTCCAATGAACACGGTTGAAATATAACTTAGCTTCGTTTTAATACGACATGATTCACTGTATCCAACAGTGGTTCACTGTGAACTTCATCATGGATCAGTGTGTACCCAATAGTGTACACAGTGAACCATTTCCCATTTTTTTTAAAACACTGTGTAATGTCAAATCTATCAGTTTTTAAGCTTAAATTTGTAAAGAAACTTATAGTCTGATAGACACTGAATCGTATAAATGAAAAAAATTAACGTTAAATTCGAATATGACTGCATGAGAAAACTTCAAATTTTTCGTGGTTCAGTGTTGGCCACCTGACCCTATAGATAGATATTGACATTTTAACCATTAGTTAAAGTTAAAAATTACAAGTAAAAGGTCTCTAACATCAAATGAAAAACATGGTTTTACAACTCGAGGTATTACATAGTTTTATATACGTCTTTAACAGATTTCAAGGGGGTGGTTTTCATACTTACGATCATTCACTGATATTGTTAGTTTAATTAATGTTTTAGTAATTAAGTCTGATTAAGTATTTTGTCGAAGTTAGGGCGAAGATGTCTAGAAATGGAAGAAGCTAGCTTGCCTAATGTTGCAATAATTAATATCTGTCTTTAAGATGTAACACCAACTTACAATATACTCTAACATTAATTAAATTAGTTTGAAACTCCATTTTATTTATTATTCTCACTCCACATCTTGGTAGTTTATGAAGTGGATGCCTTGATTTTTTTCAGTGCTTCATTCGATTATAATCGTCATTATTTATGTGGAGTTTACGCGAAACACGTATGCATATATTTGACAGATTTATTTACAAGTAAGTTATTAAAACAATATAAAATAACAATAGAGAAAAAAAAAACCTTGCTATTTTGTTGATTACATTTTCTTTCTTAACATATTAACAAAATCATACTTGTGTATTGCTATAGTATTGCACGTATTCATGTTTATTTTAAATATTTCCACTAAATATGACAGCCTATTAGCGTAAAAAAACTAATAGATATGTTCATTAATGCAGTCGAGTTTGTTTAATGAAATGTCAAATTCAAGTCCTGAATGTCAAATTGAGACTCAGCTTGTCAAATTGTCATTCGACAAAGACTTTGTTGTTTGTCAATGTAATGGTAAGCAAAACTATGATTGCTAATTTTCTAGTCATGGTTCTCAGTCAGCTTATTATGTTTTGTATCGTTTTAACGGGTACCTAGGTCGATAGATGGTTAATTTTTAATATTTTTGATTTGCGTTATCAAAACTCCTAAGAAAATATGGCAACAATATGGCGTTTCGCGCTTTATTTTCTGACATGGCTGACTTGACCCCCATATCACAACTTAACACAGTCGCATTTGTCAATTTAAGTCCTCCCTCTAAATATTCTCAGCAACGAACCTTGACTCTTATAACTCCCTAACACTCGGTTTCTAAAAGTGACACAATCTTTTTGACTGATTGTCAAACTCATGTCCGCATGTCAGGCTTATCACAGCAGAAAGCAAGAGTTTGACAATAGGTCAACCAATTTTTGCATTGCTTGACCCTTCAGAAACCGGGTGTAACCTAGTCTTCCTTCATGACATTTTCCTTCTTAAGGTTGCTAAGTTCTATCAGTAACCAAGTTTAACCAAATCGCGAGTCGATTGGACTTATACTTCCTTACACTGGTTTCTAAAAGTAACACAAACTTTTTGACTGATTGTCAAACTCACGTCCGCATGACAGGCTTATCACAGCAGTAAGCAAGAGTTTGAAAACAGGTCAACCAATTTTTGCATTGCTTGACCTTTTAGAAACCGGGTGTAACCTAGTCTTCATGACATTTCCCTTCTAAAGGTTGCTAGGTTCTATCAGTAACCGAGTTTAACCAAATCATTTTTTCACTCTCATGGGGTCCTATCAGTAACCAAATGTGACCTGATCATCAAACGATTTTCCCTCGCAGTGTCCTAGGTCCTATCAGTAACTGTGTTTAACCAAATCATTGTCACTCGCACACACAGTGTCCTAGGTTCTTACAGTAACCGGTACTTAGTGCCACTAGGTAACCTGTGAAAACTTATGTGAATGGACATATGAGCCATCCAATCAAGGTGGAATGAATGTTCACTACAAACTCAGTCGACCTAAGTTTTAACGGTGTGTTGTTTTAAGAACGGACCGACGCGTGTAACCCAATCTTCAAACCATTTTTCCTCGTATGGGGGAGAATCACACATTCAATAATAATATAATGTTGAATACATTCCTGATAAGTGGATGTGCTGGGTACACAGTTAAAACGATACGTTAGCGGTGAGTAATGACGTCACGTAATGGCGGCAAGCTGTGGCGCTAGGGCGTGTCGGCGGCGCCACTGTCGCTCTGCGCGCGCGCCGCACAGCCGCACTCTTCCTCCGGCGGTAATGGCTCGTCTGGAAGAGGTAAAAATAAATGATTAGGATAAAATTATTGAGAAAGGCTGACTTCCGGACGGACAGATGAGCGTTTTATCTACCACGGGACTGAGGCAAACGTCAATCATGGATTGGATCCGACACTGGCGTTTACAATATGTAGATAACGTCTTAGCCTAGTGGTCACGTACCTTCTTCATAATAGAATCAGATACTGATGACCTGCTCCTATCTATTAGTATAGAGAATGAATCCGACTAGCTAGTGGAATGATGATTAAATCAAAACTGGCCAGCTATGACCATAGACAGGTGCTTTAGAAGTAATTATTTTCACAAGACAGACTCTTCAGCACTGCGTTCTCAAGACATCTTTCATTTACTCCATAATCTGCGTTGTCCACCTCCGGTATACTTAGAAAATTATATGTAGATACAAAGTAGTAGTTACGTTCGGAGTGCGGCTCAGAGGGTGGGGTTCAGGAGCCCCTGCGGCCGGTGAGCGAGCCCACCAGCGACTTGAGCGCGGCGCCCAGCGAGCCGCGCGGCCCCTCCGCGCCCGCGCACCCCCCGCCGCCCGCGCCGCCCGCCGCGCCGCCGTGCGCGTCCAGGCACTTCTGGTAGCGGAGCTGGAAGGGAGACAAGGAGGAACTTGAGAAGTACTGGATGAAGTTTATAGTAATCTCGCCAGTCGTCACAATATTCCCAACCGCTGCAACTTCAGGTATAGCACTCTGGTACCGATAATCTATTTAGTCCATCAGTTAGATAACTGAATAATATTTTGGACATGTATTTTTTCTTTTGTCTTGTAAACGGAAAATTAGAACAATACACTGCATTGAAACTTTTCTTTTTTACCAAGACGTGACATGAAAAGCCCCATTCCTGAACTTTGATGTATTTTATCTGTGTACTTTTTTTCTAAACTCATAATTTGTAATAAGATTTATTTGTTTGTTTCTTAAAATTTGGCTCAAAACGACTTAACAGATTTTAAAAATGCTTTCGCCATTAGAAAACTACACTATTAACTCAAAACAACCCAAAGTAGCAAAATTTTACCTAAAATGTAAAAATTCATAATTTGGCGTACGTTAAGAAAACTATTAATGATACATAAAAATAATGTACTACGTGAATAAACTACTCATTATTGCCTATAAAAAAGTTCATGACAGTATATGGTCTAACAATTATGGTTACGTCACAACGACCGCAAATTTCAAATTATTCAATCAAAACCCGGGTGGAATGGAATAGTGGTGAATTTGGTATCATGATATTAATCCTCATCCATTTAAATGGTTTGAATATTAAGGTTAATTATTATGTATTTGATGAAGCAAAAGTAACGTAAGTACCTATCCAATATTTTTTCATGATGTAACGGACGAATACGTATATAATCTTTTTTTTTTTGCCCAGGACATCCTATCGTCACCGTCCGTGAGTTAACAGTGACACTCGCTGACCTGACGTTATTGGCACGCAGCCGTTGAGGCGTGTCCGTCCCTATGTCCTAGACCTATAAACTACTATCATCATCATCATCATTTTAGCGGAAAGACGTCTACTACTGCCGGATATAGGCCTCCCCCAAGAGTCGCCACATCGGCCGGTCCTCAGCGTTTCGAATCCAGCGGATTCCCGTGGCCTTCACCAGGTCATCGGTCCTTTGTGGGAGACCTTCCAACGCTTCGTCTTCCGGTTGCGGTCACCATACCAAACTTTTCGACCCCATCGACTATCTGCATAGGAGTTGACGCTCACCTTGCAAGCGGCCTCGATGGTCTTGCAGAGCGCGCCGGAGGAGGGCTCGGCGTGGAAGGCGTGCGCCACGAACAGATCCTGCGCCGTGTGCACGATGAAGGCGCAGCGCCGCACGTCGCGCCCGATGCCCAGGAACGACAGGTAGCGCACGCGGCACTCCACGATGGGGGTCGTCTCCTGGAATGGGAATTTTATAAAAGTTTCTATGGAAGAAAAAGGATAAAAATCTTCATCGATTAACGTAAATAGGGTATTTTACTTGATGGAAAAATAATAATTCTATTCAGTCGTTAGACTGTCAAAAAATATTGGACACGTATTTTTTGCCATTTCACTCGATAATAATTGATAAAGGTAAATTGCATCAAAAATTCAAGAGTGGGGTCTGGTGACGTCACGTTTTAGTAAAAAGTATACTATCGTGTTTCCAGCGCACTGCTGCAAACACTTATTTGTTTACGTGAAAAAATAAAAAAAAAACGTGTCCAATATTTATTGGAGATCAGACGGACTTCTTAGTTTTTTTTTTCAGTAAAATGAATTTGGTTACTCCCTCTCGTGAGGAGTAGATATACTAATTAATACCTAAGTAAGACAAAGTTACTTTCACAAACTTATACACAACTACACATAACTACATCATAAAGATTAGTTGTTGGAATACAGGTGAAGTTGTGTTTAACTTTGGAAACATCAAAACGTGAAAAAGGCGGTGTCGTTTATTTTTGTCCATGCTACAACTTAAGGTGAAAGCGCCAGGGTAACCCGCGAAATTCAAATTTTCATGCGCTTTTTGCATTTTGCAAGTCAGTGTCAGGTTTTATGTTGATAAAAATACGATTGGCGACCGTAACAAATATGGCTTTACCGAGTTATAATAATTAAAATCATCAATACAGGTTGTATCATTCATGTAACTCGATTGAATGCCTTTTGATGAATTAACCATTCAATCGAGTTAAATGAACTTCGAGGTTTGTATTGGGTATAGGTTTGGTTTGTAACTCCGGCCCAGTTAGCACCAGCTATTTTTAGGGTTCCGTACCCAAAGGGTAAAACGGGACCCTATTACTAAGACTCCGCTGTCCGTCCGTCTGTCTGTGTGTCCGTCTGTCACCAAGCTGTATCTCATGAACCGTGATAGTTAGATAGTTGAAAGACGATAGTTCACTGATGATATTTCTGTTACCGTTATAACAACATATACTAGAAAACAGAATAAAATAAATATTTAAGGGGGCTCCCATACAACAGACATGATTTTTTGCCGTTTTTATAGATAATGATACGGAACCCTTCGTGCGCGAGTACTACTCGCATTTGGCCGGTTTTTGTTTCAAAATTCCTCTTCGAACTACCAAACTACAACTACTTTATCAACAGTTCTTAAAAGCGAAGTGTCCTTACCCCCTCATCAGTGATAGTGATCATGGACGGCGCGACGGCGACGGCGACGGGGCGCCAGGCGGAGGGCGGGCGCGCGGCGGCGAGGCGCTCCAGCGCGTCGTTGAGCACGCGCATGCCCGTCGCGCGCGCCACCTCCGCGCTGCCCAGGTACAGCGCGCGCACCGTCTTGCGCGGCTCCTCCATCGGCGTGGGGAACGCGGCGCCCACTGGGGAAGAAAGAACAAGTCAGTGATGGCGGATTAGGGAGCGTGCGTTCAAGTATTACGTAACGTAATTTTTGAAGATTCTTGAAATGTAACGCACCGTAACGTTTATCTGTCCCTCCCCCCTCCCCCTCCCGAAACGTTATTTTTTTACCTAAAAGTCACAATTATGTCTAAGTAATCTCAATCTCTCATGTTACCAAATTTTTTAATTAAATGTAATTTCAAGAAAAATATTGATTTTTGTTTGGCAAAATGACCACTGTTTAGTGACTGTAACTCGAAAATATGTTTAGTGAGCTAGCGTTAAATAAAAAAAACAATGTTACGTAACGCGTTGTTCGAACACCCCTCCCGCCCCTGTAACGCATCGTTACGTTTTACAAGACCCCCCTCCCCCCAAATTGCGTTACGTAATACTTGAACCCTCCCTAGAAACGTATCAGAAGGCTTGAAGAAAACGTGAAGCTTGAAGGTTTATCAGGTTTATCGTCCAAAAATCCAAGTGGGTTCAACCCTTATAGGGTTCTTGCCCCATCACGACATGAAACAAGATTGAGAATTTCTGGCTAGTCTATGGCGATACCGAAGAACATTACTATTTTTGATTTTGCTATAGACAAAATAAAATAAAATGATATATGTGGGTAGGTATGTCGTTTTTAAAGGAGCTCGTGGCTAAATAATAACAGCCGCACGGATCGATCTTCAAGGTACCGAGATTCCTCCGTGGCTCGGAAAGCCGTTGGTCCCGGCTATCATTAATAGATCTTTGGCAGTCGTTACGGATAGTCAGAAGCCAGAAAATATGACACCAGTCTTGCCAAGGAGTACCGTGTTACCCAGTTAATGGGTAGTGGAGGTCTGGTAGGCAGCCGCTCCACGTAAAATACTGGTATTCAGCTGAATCCGGTTTGACTGGAAGCCGACCCCAATATATTTGGGAAAAGGCTAGGCAGATGATGGTAGGTATGTCGTTTTGTGGCAATTAAATACTTTTTCTTCTACTTCTTTCAGTCATCGGTCAGTAATAATAATTGCCGAGACAGGGTTAGGGTGAGGGGCCAGACCAAGAGAGATACTATCCAAGCCAAGGTCGCACACGCTGAGGGCTGCATGGCTAGGGGAACGCGCTAGTCGCTAGTGTGCAAACTCTGGATATAAGGGGACCTCCAGTTTCATTCACCCTTGCCACAGTGAACGCAGGGCTCTGCTGTGGTCGACTTTGTTAGTCCCTAGCTACTCGTGGGAATAATTATGATAACAAGATCGAAGACAAAAAAACATATTCAGGCACATAGGCCTTTATCAGAAGATGGACCATCGTCAACTTCTTCTCCGTCCTCTCCGAGGTCCATCTTTTCATCAATAGCATCATCACCCCCTTCGTATATATTACGATCATCAAGGGCGTCATCAATTCTTTCAACAGGGTCAGTAGATGTTGTGTCGGAGGCTACTACTGCCAAAAACCCTTCACCCGCTACTGGCATAACAAATACGCGTAAAAAATGGAGCAAAGACATGAACGAATTCATCTGGCGTACTTATCTAATCATTACTAATTTAGAAACCGAAACAAATTCATATGTGACGTCCTTGCATCAACAATTCATCAACAAATTTCCTCAAATGAACGTCTCGAAGCAAAGAGTAGGAGACCAACGGAGAGCAATAATTAATAACAAATTAATTTCGGACACTACACTTGAAAAAATTAGATTAGAAGTTAGCAGCGAGCTTCAAACAGAAATAGTTAACTTAAATACACCCATCCCAATACGTTCACAGTCAGAAATAGATCAAAACAACACACATATACAATCAGGACTAAAAAGTAGAATAAAATGGTCTAACGAAATGAACGAAACTCTAATAAATTGCTATTTCATAGTTACGAAAATGGAAACTGATATGACTGTCTGGAGAAAAAAATTAAGGGAAATGTTCATTGACTTCTTTCCAGAATTGACACATTTATCTGAGCAGAGAATATCTGATCAAAAAAGGGTCGTTCTAAATAATAAAATGATACCAGAAGCACGACTCCAAGATCTTAAAATGCATGCAGAGAATACTCTAAATCAACCTAATCAATATGGGCAATCTGAATATCACAATCCACCTACAGAAAATACCTTGACACAATCACTCACAATAAACAACACAGAAACTGCATGCGCAAATCAAACACACGAATCTCAAATAGTAATAGAATCCAATTCCTTGAATAGTATTGATGTTGAAGCCTTAACATCCACCATTATAAACACAGAACACAATACTACACATGCTGAAATGAATGAGGAGAGAAGCCTAGAACTAGAGAAAACTTTTTCTCACACAATACAGCACTTCAAAAAGATTCACCCCACAAAAAGAAATTACATACCCAAACAAAAACCATCGAAAAAACTCGCACAAATAGTAAGTTACATCAATAACGTTATTCTACTAAAGCATATTAATGAAGATACAGACTTTGAAACCCTACAGACAGTCATATATAGTGCTGCTTGGACTGCTGCTAAAACAAATGGAAGCAAGCTCTCACTTGTCACCTCTGAGAATACTGCTAATATTTTACAGAAATATAAGAAACCTAAATGGCAGAGAAGATTAGAATTAAGAGTTAGAGATTTGAGAACAAAAATAGGAAGACTCACAGCCTACATGCAAGGACACAGAGGTTGGAAGCTTGTTAGAGAGGTAAACACAATAATAGAAAATTATAAAACACATTCCACTCATGAAGAACCAAACACTCAGCTCACACACTTTTTAGACACGCTTAAACAAAAACTAACACTTGTAAATAGTAGATTAAATAGATATAATAAATGTACACTCCGGAAAATTCAAAACAATAATTTTAATAATAACGAAAAGCAGTTTTACCGAACGTTAAAACAAGCTACTACTAACCAATCAGTACCCAGCGAAAGCCAAGGTAACAGTATTCATAGATTACCACCGATAGATAATCTTAGACAATTTTGGTCAGGAATCTGGGAGAGGCCAATATGTCATAACGCAGCGGCTGAGTGGATTACAAAAGAGACAAATAACTATAGCCACACGGTACAAATGGAGTCTGCACATATACCAATAGAGACTTTCCATGACGTTCTTCAGAAATTACACAACTGGAAAGCACCTGGTTCGGACTATATTCACAACTTTTGGTACAAAAAATTAACTCATATTCACCCATACCTCTATAATTACATCAACACTTTTATTCAAAACCCAACAACAATGCCTGCATACATAGCGGAAGGAATTACGTACATGATACCAAAAGACATCAGTGACACCAGTAATCCAGCAAAGTACAGACCAATAACATGCCTACAAACAATATATAAAATAGTAACATCATGCATCACTCATATCATTTATAAGCATCTCGAAACAAATGAAATATTATCCGAAGAACAAAAAGGCTGTCGGAAATATAGTCAGGGTTGTAAAGAACAACTTACCATAGACTCAGTTATACTCAAGCAGGTCCAAATGAAGAAAAGAGATCTATATACCATGTACATAGACTACAAAAAAGCGTACGATTCAGTACCACACACGTGGTTACTTGAAGTTTTGCAAATATACAAGATCAATCCTATAATTGTTACCTTTTTAAGTAATGCCATGTCACATTGGATGACACGTTTACACGTAACATCGCCTACAGGAATCGTTGAAACTGAACCTATTAAGATCCAAAGAGGTATATTCCAAGGTGACTCCCTAAGCCCTTTATGGTTCTGTCTGGCATTAAATCCCCTATCCAACAGATTGAATACAGTAACACCAGGATATAATCTACCATTTAATGACACTACAGCTGACATAGAGACTGACAGACAAAATTTTAAGATTAACCACCTTCTGTATATGGATGATATAAAATTGTACGCTTCTACTCCAGATGACTTGTTTGAACTGGCAGAAACCGCAGACCAGTTTTCAACTGATATTAGAATGGAGTTTGGAATTGATAAGTGCAAAATCAACTCAGTAAAAGAGGGCAAACCTTACCACCATTCATACACTATACAGACAGGTGAAACCATAGACTCCTTAAATGTAAACGAAACTTACAAGTATTTAGGATACATTCAGGACCGGCAAATTAAACATAAAGATATTAAAAATAAACTTATTCAACAATTTAAACATAGACTTAGATCCATTTTTACTACTCAATTGTACTCAAAATATACAGTAAAAGCTATAAATACCTTTGCTATCCCTGTCCTCACATATTCCTTTGGTATAATAAGCTGGACGAAAACGGACCTTAAAAACCTACAGCGCGTCATTAATACCACTATGACCAAACATAGAAAGCACCACCCTAGATCTTGCGTCCAGCGACTGACATTACCAAGGAAGGAAGGAGGACGAGGCATAATAGATATTACGAACCTACACAATAAACAAATTAGTACTCTCAGGAAATATTTTAACACAAAAAGCGCTACCTCTACCCTTCACAAAGCAATTGTATATAACGACCGAAAACTGACTCCATTAAACATGCACGAAAAGACAACTCAAATTAATGAGAAACAAAACGACACACCGACAAAAATATTAGAGTGGACTCAGAAATCACTCCATGGAAGACATCGCCACGACCTTTGCCAGCCTAACGTCGACAAGTTAGCGTCGAACGAATGGCTCAGGCATGGAGATTTATTCCCTGAGACTGAAGGGTTTATGACGGCAATCCAAGATCAGGTTATTGAAACTCGCAACTATCAAAAGCACATCATGCGAGTCCCCCTTTCAACAGATACTTGTAGGCGGTGTCATAGCTCTCCCGAAACTATTCAACACATCACTGGAGCATGTAAAGCGATAGTTCAGACTGACTACAAACACAGGCATGATCAAATAGCAAACATAATCCATCAAAAACTTGCTATAAAATATAAATTCATTACTACACCCCCAGTACCTTACTACAAATATGTTCCTGAAACGGTGCTGGAAAACGCAACACATAAGTTGTACTTTGACCGAGCCATTCTCACAGACAAAACAACACATTACAATAGACCAGACATTACTCTTTTAGATAAAATTAATAAAACAGCGCAAATTATTGACATAGCAGTACCAAACACGCACAACTTACAAAGTACTGTAGCAGGAAACCTGTCTAAATATACAGACCTGAAAATAGAATTAAGTAGAATGTGGCGACTGGGCAACGTTTCCATCATCCCTGTAGTGATCTCGACTACGGGTGTCGTTCCTAAACAACTGCACCAATCTTTAAAAATGCTAGACATAGCTTCCTCCACCTATCAAACCCTACAGAAAGCAGCTATCTTAAACACCTGCAGAATTGTCCGAAAATTCCTACAAAATGATAACAACGCAGACACATTTTCTATAACTTAGGTTAACTCTCAGGGGTAGCACTTGGCTTCGGCCCGTGTTATTCTTAAACACCGGCAGGCTACAGACTGCTGAGATACAAAAATGTATACCAATAAATAATAATAATAATAATAATTTTTATTTGTGTAACATAGGTAGTGAATACAGTTCTTAAATTAAAGTTATGAGGTCGCTATGTTATGCCAAGAAGCGTACAAATATGGTTTGCATGCGAATTAATCATGCGAGAGGTAAACACAAATTATTTGGTAGGTATGTATGTCAAAATTTATAAAATTAAATAAAAATGTCAAACTTAATAAAATTTAAAAAATGCTAGGGATGTCAAAATTAATTAATTATCTAAAATACAAAAAAAATAAAAAATAAAATTAATGATGATAAAATAATAAGTTCCAAAATTATAAATGTCACAATATGGAGTAATTACCATTAGTCATACTCATAATATTCATAAATAAGTTTACATGTTCTTATCACTCAGAAATTCGTCAATCGCATAGTAACATTTTTCAATTAACAACTGTTTTAATTCTTTTTTGAATTGGGTAACATTCAAATTTTTTATGACATCTGGTAATTTATTGTAGATGCGCGGTCCCATACCCAAAACGCTCTTTCTCACTAAGGCAGTATTACAACGCTGATTACTTAAAGAGTTTGCGTATTGGCTACGAATTGCAACATCTCGTAACGTTGACACTTTTTCGAATAATCTCATGTTTGTTTTGACGAAAACACTAATTTCAAAAATATATAAGGAAGGTAAGGTAAGTATTTTCAGCGATCTAAAGAAAGATACACAGCTATCATCAATTTTAAGACCACACATTGATCTTATGCATCTTTTTTGTGCCTTAAAAACGATATCCTTATCAGTAGAATTGCCCCAAAAAATAATGCCATATCGCAAAATTGAGGCTACTAAACCGTGATATGTAACTAGTAGCGCATCCATATTTATTTTTCTGGCAATTTGGAAAAGTGCGTATGCTGATTTATTTATTTTCTTACTTACGTCATCTATATGAGCCTTCCAGTTAAGTTGGTCATCAAGGAATAAACCTAAGAATTTTGCTACTTTAACTTCTTCAATGTCACAGTTACTATGTCTGATATTTACTTTTGGTACTGCAGTTCTTTGGTGAAAGTGCATTATTTTAGTTTTCTTTAAGTTTATAACTAAATTATTTTCATGAAGCCAAGTAATTATGTCCGATAGTGTATTATTTATGTCATCTTGATAAATATTGCGATCAATACATTTCACTATGGCAGTACTGTCGTCTGCAAACATCACCATTTGATGTTGAGTTACCATTGGCAGATCATTTATGTAGATTAAGAAAAGAGGTGGTCCAAGGACGCTACCTTGTGGGACACCAAACTTTATCAATCTACAAGGAGATAAAAAACGCTTTTCAAATTTGGATTTTTCACATACTCTTGCAATCTCAGTACATTGCATTCTGTTGGAGAGATAGGATTCGAGTAGTTTTAAAATATTACCTCTAATACCATAGCTACGTAGTTTTTCTAATAAGACATCGTGCTTAACGTAATCGAAGGCTTTGGTCATATCTGTGTAAATAGCACAAATTGGAGCTTTTTGGTCTACTGCTAACATAATGCTACGTAAAAAATCAAAAATAGCCATGTTGATCGTGGTATTCTTTCTAAAGCCATTTTGTTCCTTACATAATAAATTAAATTTATTGAGATAGCAATACAGAGACCTATAAATAATTTTTTCGAAAATTTTGGAAAATACAGAAATTTTAGCTATTGGCCTATAATTCTTCAAATCAGTTTTTTTATCTTTTTTGTGAAGTGGTTTAATAATAACTTTCTTCAAGTCTTCAGGATAAACTCCGTCAATAATGCCAAGGTTCATAATATGTGCTAACACGCCTGCTATAAGTTCATTTACAAATTTTATCACCTTTGTTGACACACCGTCAAATCCTACAGTACTTGTATTTTTAAGTGATTTTATAGCCGAAACTATGTCAGTTGATAGAACAGGCTGCATAAACATTGATTGCCTTGTCAAATTACCTAATTTATTGTTGAATTTTATATTAGTTTTAATATTATTCTCAATGTCATCTATAAAATAGTTATTAAATGCATTCGCAATGTCAATAGGTTTTGAAAAGGTCAGGTCACAATTATTAATAGTCATTATTTGTTCTTTAGGAGAGTTATTTTTTGGTCTATTAACTATTTGCCATGTAGCTTTCGACTTATTCTGTGAGGTTTTTATAAAGTAATTATTTTGAGCTTTCTGTGTTAGTCTTATAATTTTCTTATATTGTAAAGAGTATTTTTTTAAATTAGTTTTATTCCTTAATACAGGATTTAGTCTGTATGTCCACAGTAATTTTCTTTGTTTCTTACTACAGCTTTTTATGCCGCGCGATAACCATTTTACGTTTTTATTAGTATGAATAGTTATTATTTTATTAGGGAAGCAAAGTTTGTAGAATAGGGAGAACGTTTCATAAAATCTTTTGTAAGCTATATTAGCATCGTTACTTTCATATACATCTTTAAAAGTTAAACTTCGAATGCATTCTCGGAATTTTATGAGGTTCTCAATAGAGTACTCTTTTTTTACAGTTTTCCAAAATTTTAAGTGACATGTTCTATTTATGGGAACCCTGAGTATTTGTGATGTATGGTCAGAAAGGATGAGATCTGTAATTTCAGCTTTACATCCTCTTCGTATGTTATGCGCAAAATGATCGATACATGTATTACTACTAAGCCTGGTAGGTTGATTTATTTCTAATGTCAAGTTGTAACTCAGTAGGAAATTCTCTAGTTCCAATGTAACTTTATTCCTTTTTAACGTATCAATATTTAAATCGCCACATATAACAATTTTTTTCCTATTTAACAAACATAAGTTACTCAAAACAATGTCAAGCTTTTCATAAAATGTCAAATAATTGTATTTAGGAATTCTATAAACACAAATTACAATAATAGAATGAGTTATCAGTTCAATTCCACAAATTTCAAAAACGCCTGGCACAGAGTGCTTAGCAATATCTGGCAGTTCTTTATATTGTTGCCCAGTTCTAACTAGAATACAAGCCCCTCCGCGATTTGTTTCGCGACAAAAGATAGCGGCGAGATGGAAACCAGGAAGGTACAATAAACTTTCATGGCCAGAAGTAATAAAATGTTCAGTTATACAGAGAACGTCTACAATAGTTCCTTGATTTTCAAGGTTTTTTAATTGAATAGTCAATAAGTCCGATTTGTTTAGCAAACCAGCAATATTTTGGTGAAGAATATTGAGGGTATTATAGAAAAAACTGCGTGTTTTGTCCCTCTGAACTAGTCGCAGATATTGTCTTAATTGAGTTGTAATTAGGATATATTGTGTCATTTATGTCAAGTCCACATATTTCATACTCAGTATTGACACTTTGAATATAAATAATCATATTAGAAATATCATTAAAAATTGATTTCATTCCGGCGTAATTTATCATGCCCGTTTGTTTGTTGAACATGGTATCATCATATCTTAAATTCTTGTTACTATCCAGAAAATAAGCATGTCCATGAGTGGCTGTATCCAGATATAACAAATTATTGAAAGTTTCCACTCTAGAATTGTATAAGTAATTATTAGTGAAAAATTTATACGTTGGTGTGCATATAATTATGTTTGTATTTGTGATGTCTTGTAAAACTTGTCTTATTAATAAAATACTGTCATAATATTTACATGTGACTTGGAAGTCCTCAGGACCTATCAATATAATGCAGTAGTCAAGCATGGTGAACTTTGCTAGTTTTTCTTTGATGCCTTTCAGGAGAGCTTGGACATTTCTATGAGGTGTGATGTAGTGGCAAAGTTCATATTTATCCATAGTTTTTTCTGCAATGTCAAGTAATCTATTCCTATTGTCGGTGCTTAAGATGCAAATTTTATTACGTTTTAATTTTCTGTCGTCCGAATGATTAATCATTTGTTTTTTTGGTGTAACAGTATTAGTTGTTTCAGTTTTCCTGTCTTTATGTATAGGAGTAGTTTTGCCTATATTCACATTTGTTTGTGTTGGTTTGCATGCATTTTCCGTTCTTAGTTGTATATTACTACAGGCTGTCGATGTTTGGCGTTTCAATTTTGCTGGCGTATCAGCCGTGACAGTACTGGTTTGGGTCTCCTTATCCAAAGTTTGTATTCGGCATGTAGATTTATTTCCAAAAGATTTTTTTATTGGGGTTGATGTTAAACTATTCACTTGGAGTTTCGTGTTTAAAAACTTTCGTTTCGAACCTGGAGTGGCACACTTCGCTTCTCCTGCACCCACCTTCTTATATAATTCTATGACACGATTACATTTATCCAGATCTGACTTTAAATTTTAGTAGTCACCTGTGATCACCAATTTCCTCATTGCTTGTTGCAAACATGCAGTGATGGTTGTCCTCATTCTGGCGCATACTACCTACTTGCTTAGCTGCATATTTTCCACGCCAAAACGCCTCTTTGACCAAACCAGGTCTAGCGATCATTGTAGACTATCCTCGGATACTACACCCTAAGTCATTTCCACTCTACGATTCTATGATTCTTAAAGAAAAAAATATATAGGTATTTTAAGCTTTGTTTTATGACCCAGCCTGTCCCTTGCTGTCCTCCCAAAATAACGCCGCTAAGCCGAGGTCCGTATCCCACAGGGGATGCTCCTAGCGAGCGGTCATTTAACTTAACTGCCTTAAATTCATTTGAGGCCACCACAGAATTGTCCGGTTAAGCAGTTACCAGCCTTAGTGTGCTGAACTGCGTGTGGTTATCGTCAAAAAAAAATTGGTATATCAATACTAGTTCTCATTCGAGGTGGCAAGAAAAGATAATATTATTACAATATAGGCTAATAAAATATGGTTTTCGGATCTTCTTACCAGAAAGAGGTCTAGGCCGCCTAGTAGCCGGCAGGTCAGTGGGACGCGGCGGCGGCTGCAAGGACCTCTCAATCATGATGCGCTTGCAGATGTCCCTCAAGGCATTGGCGATGCTCCGAGCCGGCGCCTCGCAACGGAACACATGACACATGTGCTTGCGCGTCGCACGGTCACGGGCGACGTAGGCGAAGTCCCTGGGTAGAAAGGTGGAAGTTTTAGGAGATGTTGGAAGATTATGTGAGGAAGAGGCGTGCAGATGATTGGACCTTAGGACCCTGTCAGTGCTGTCTGTATAGAGTACTATAGTCTGTAAAAATATCACCTTGAAAACTTAAGTGAAGAGAACATGAAGTGAGCTGTCAATCCATGCAATCGAGGCGGAATGGCAGTTTACTAATTTAGGTGAAGTGAGCAAGTGAACTTTCACTTCATCTTGTTTGTATGGATTGACGGTTCACTTCACCTAAATTTACATTATGATATGGTTACAGAATCGCACTGCAGAATAGGCTCGGTGATGACATGATCTTTTGGATTGAATATTTCAGTGTGGTTTAAAATTGTTTTAGCACAGAAAAGGTGATGACTAACTAGTAGATCACTATTGCATCTTAGGGTTCTCTTTTGTAAAACATTCAGAGCTTTCTTTTGCCATATCTCCCAGGCAGCGTAGGCATGTTAGACAGCCACATTACTAAGATTAAAAACGATGTCAAGCTGTTTTGGGACTTAAGTGGTGTACTCCAAATATCATTGAATAAGTCCTTCATTTATTTACAGACAAAAAAACAAACAATAATGACGGCCTATGATACATGTAACAGCGTGAAATGACACCATCAAAGACAGTTTGTTAAAGTTGCGTGTTTCGAAGTAAAGCCAACATAGCACGTGAAGTAAAGCGAAGTTTTTACACAAACACTAGAAAAGTAACAAAACGAGGCGGATAACGCCATAATGGATTCTGCCTACAAATTAAAACCTTTTGAAATGGCTTTGAAGCTCTTTCAAATCTACTGTGATAATAACTCTAATAAAAACTAGAAATTCAAATGTTTTTAAAACCAATTCACAATCACACCTAGTTCTAAATATCTAGAAAAAAACCTGTAATTTCGATTGTATTTACCTTTCACTATTCCGAGAATGCAGAGACAGAAAATTTTCAGATTTAGTTGAATTTTTACGAGTTCGTGTATCAAGAGATAGGGGTGGGTACTTACCGGCCGTTGTCCCTGCCGACTCCCCAGACGCGTATGGTGTGGATGGGCTGCGTGTGCAGTGTGTTCAGGCTTTCTGGGTCGATCAGCTTGAGGGCTCCGTCGTCTAGGTCCATGAAGAGGTCCTTGCCCTGTGATCAGAAATATTGAGGCTTGATTAGAACCTAACTCTAGGTTTGAGAAAAGGTCCAAAAGTTGTAGACGTAATTATTAATTAGATAGATTTATAAAAAAATGAGACGTCACTTCGCTGGTAAAAATTGTACCATCATAGTGACGTCACGCGTGTTTTGAACGTCAACGCACTGTATTGTCTTCTTTGTTGTTTACGTGAAAACCGAAACAATACGTGTCCAATATTTTTTCGAAATCTATTCGACGGACTCATCAGTTTTTTTCAGTGAAATAACCTATTCTGAAAGCGATTTCGGGTCCTCGTTCAAGTGATCAGGATCTTCAAAACTATTTTTGAAGACACTCAATTTTTGTATCTCACTGTATTTGTTCTTGTGCCGCTAGTTTATGATTTACTCTCACACCAAAGTTAGTAACGTTGCTGACATTTAAGGGTATACGCCAGGAGTATTTTAGTACCCGTTTGTTGTTATTCAACTATTTGCCCGTAAAAGAAGTTACTTTAGGGCAGGAGGAAACCGCTTCGGGCCTGCGAGGTGGGTAAGTCTCACTCCCTCATACAGGCAGTAGGCCTGTGTTGCAATAGTCGGAACGTGACAGGGTATTTATATCTATTGTTTTGAGTTCAATTCCCTGCCGGAGTCTGTACTACAACCTCGGAGTCTTTAAGCCAAAATAGAAGTGTTACGCACCAGAATTAATGCCGGGTACATAACGACATTAGTTAGTAGGTACTAGCGCCATCTAGTATCGAGTAGGGGAACTAGTAGAGTCAAGTACCTTCTAGACATTTCTATGCCAGAACATTCTACAGTTCTCGATATCTGGTCAGTCGGCACCGGTAGTTACGAGTACTTTCCAGATGCTTCTACAGTAGAAGGTTCTGGAATTAATTGACCTATATAAGGCCAGCATAGTCCGCGACCGAGTCAGTATTGGCTTTGCGATACAAGCGAATACTTCGGAAGCGATCTTCTAGTGCGATTAAAATGATCAGTAGTGAAGTTGTGTTTAATAATTTATTGTCACGAACCCCAAGCTCGTAACAATAGGTTATTTCTAAGCGTGCGCCAACGTCGACCATATCATTGGCTTCCATCAGGTTAGATTGTGGTTAAAAGCACCCCAACCATTAAAAACAAAATTAACTGCACCAGTTACAAAATTTAAAAAAAAAGTCGAAGACATCATTATGAAATTACTCACATCACCCCAACGGCCGACCTGGTCCAGCAGATCATTGCGGCCCAGACTGAGGTCCACGATGCACTTGTTGACGGCCCGGCTGGACCGCTCCGGGGTCAGGTCGGACTCTGAGATCTCCACCCAGCCCAGGGAACGGACGAAGAACCGGACGGCGCGACCGTTGTCTGGTTCGGGACGGGCTGGGAAACTGCGGCGTCTGGAGAAGTAAACATTGATATTAGAGAGAGAAAATGTTTTAAGTGTATTGGCTTCCTATGGTAATATGTAATGTTTGCTTATATGTAAGTTTTTCTCGATGAGTTCTAGTACCTATTATTTCTTCTGCTTTGCGGTAAATCCCACTATCCAGTCTAAAATGTAAGGGCTGGGGGCTATCACATCTAGGGTAAATAATTAATGTATTTATTTAAACTTTATGTACAATAGTGGTACATGGGCGGAGTTAATGCATCAAGGCATTCTATACGCTTTAAAGCAGTAGTATCAGTAGTATAATACTATGTTCGTTGTGCTAAGCAGAATTTTTCGAACAAAATCAGGTCCATCCAAGACCGCTACATGATATTTAAAAAGAGTAGATAGTTAAAATAAGTGTTTTCAAATTCGAGTTTCAAGTATTAGACACGAAAAGTTATAGCAACACTTGTTTACATTGCACAATTTTATGTCTTCGTGCAGAACTAACAGGTTTTAATACTTTTTGCACGTGTGGGCAGTAAGTGTGTCAGTAATATGCAAAGCTCAACGTGCGGGGTTCAAGTTCGTCACGATGCCATTAACAAAAAATTTCTTTGGAGAGATTGCAGCACACAGGTCATTTCGGCATGTTTTGGGGCACAGAGGACAGTGTACGAGGTGCAGCATAGTGTGTGGCTCGACTCCATACCCTGCTGTTGATCTGTCAAGTTAGATTTACTTTGCGAGGTTGTAAATGACCCTCCCAAGTCTAACCGAATGAAATGATAATGAGATGAAAATATTAAGAATTCCAGACTTACTTGTAGGACATCTCCTCTTTCCGTTTCCTCTCGGCCTCCTGCCCATCATGGTCCAGAGCTCCACTGGTGGTACTCCTGGTGACAGAGCTGGTCATCATACTGCCCTCATACTTGCTGACTTCGGACAGGTTTGAGCAGTCCCTGACCATGGATATGCGGGACTCCTTGGCTTCTATCGGCGGCATTTTGGGAATCTCTCTTTGGATGGTCCCGCTCTTTATATGCCAATAGTAGGGGCCGTCGTTATCTGGTGGATAAGGTGGTTGGTTAGTGTGTGGTGAGTTCATAATGTTTTGACTTTTCAAGTCGTGTAGTGTGTGGTAAAGGGAACGTGCACGGCGTACCTGTACCGTGCTGTCTAGTGTTGCAATTCGAAAATTTTAGGTTATAAATTGACACCGGATTTTTGCAAACATCTTAAGATTGTAAAAAATTCTTCTTGGATTATAATTTTTCGATATATTGTGAACAGATTATATTCATCACATCATCATCATTATATCAGCCGAAAGACGTCCACTGCTGGACATAGGCCTCCCCCAAGTGTCGCCACAATAACTGGTCCTGTACGTCTCGCATCAGCTACCCACGACCCTCACCAGGTGCAGGTGCAGGTGCATACAAATTTTATTAAATACAATAAATTCCGTCCAAATTCAATAGTTTCCAATTAATCCGTGCTTTAATAAGAAAAATAAGATTACAATTTCACGCGATATTTCAAGAACTTACGGCGTTTGCAATAACCCGGTGACATAAATACTTGATATTGGCGCTTATAGTTCCTTCACGCTTACTATATGACTTCACTTAGGAATACACATTTACTAAATACTAACGTTCAAAGATACTGCATCAACACTTTGATGCAGTTTCTGCAGGGTAGTGTTCAAACAACGGGTGTCTGTATATTTACTGATAATTGCAAGCGATGTTCACAAGATCCTCATATCGATAATAGACCCTTCAGCGACCATCTGCATCAAAAAACATCTCCTGCACTCATAAGTAAACTAAATGAACACCCATTGGTTGAAAGCTACCCTGAACTTTTAAGTAGATTCTTTGCACGTCAGAGTAGTTTTAGAGGATTGACAAGCTACACTTCTCATCAAAAAAATCGAAACACTTTCGTTTTTATTGTTTTTGTCCTAATTTTTTACAAAAGAGAATTAATTCCATGAAAAAAAAAACATTATTGTGTAGCTGGCAGTTTGGTCATTACAGTAAGAAGAAAAAAATCAAAATTCGAAATTAGAATTTCATTTGTTTATCCTATAAATGAAATTAATCACTGTTTTGAGACAAATGTGTATTTAGGGTTGGAGTACGTTTCTCGTTTAAAAACTAAAATTAGCGCTTGTCTTTAAACTTTTTGTTTCTTATTTCATTTACTGTGACTTTGGGACGTCTGAAAAAACTTTTTTTTCTAAAACATATGGATACTTCGCCCGCAGAAGCCGCCCAAGTGGTGGCATTGCTGGATTCTGGACTTAGTCAGCGTGTTGTGGCTGCAAGATTGCATCTAAGCTTATCATCTGTTCATAGAGTCTACAAACGCTATCGGGAGACTGGTTCGTTCACGCGCCGTTCAGGATCTGGCAGGAATCGGGTCACTTCTGAGCGAGATGATCGATTTATTGTAACAACCTCTTTACGAAATCGACGCCTTAACGCTTTTCAACTGCAGCAGCAGCTTCGCGTTGTACGAAGAGTAGCTGTAAGTGACTCTACAATAAGAAGAAGGTTGAAGGAACGCGGATTGGCACCGCATAAGCCAGCGAATGGGCCGAAATTAACTGCAGACCATCGAAGAGCGCGCCTTAACTTTGCACGCGAGCACCTAACTTGGTCATACCTTCAGTGGAGCAAAGTACTGTTTTCTGATGAGTGTAAAATTATGCTGTATGGTAACGACGGAAGGAACAAGGTCTACAGAAGAGATGGAGAACGCTTTGCACAATGCTGCATTGAAGAAAAGGTCAGCTATGGTGGCGGTTCGTGGACGGTTTGGGGAGGAATCAGCGCCGACGGTAAGACAGAACTTGCCTTTGTATCTGGGCCACGGCTGCCTGCACTAAACTCTCATCGGTACATCGAACAGTGTCTTGAACCTCATGTGATGCCCTATGCACATTTTATTGGCAACGACTTCATATTCATGCACGACAATGCTAGAGCTCACACCGCGGGCGTCGTACGAGATTATCTTACCGAAGTCGGTATCTCCATTATGGTATGGCCAGCAAGAAGCCCGGACATGAATCCCATTGAACATCTATGGGATGAATTAAAGAGACGAATTCGAGCAAGAGATCCAGCCCCAGAAACACTTAGCCAGCTGCAAAATGCAATCCAAGAGGAATGGGATAATATACCACAACATGTGATCGTGACTCTCATCCGATCGATGAAGAACCGTATGGAAGCAGTAATAAGAGCTCGCGGAGGGAATACAAGTTATTAAATAAACGTTTCTTACATTTTTTTCATTTAAGCGTGTTGTTTTACCCATTTCCTTCATATTCCATACAGGGTAAAAATTACTCATTATACAAAATACGAAACCTATGAAGACTTAATTTGAATTTAGAACATTAACATTAGGATTTAAAAACCTCATACTACTCACTATTAAATGACATTTTACATTTATTCCTAAATATACACATTTTTCTGATAATCCTTATCAAATCATAAACTGCGAGGTGTTTCGATTTTTTTGATGAGAAGTGTATATTAATACAAAATAAAACAATCGTTCATAATGATGAGTACAATGACCCCTTAAGAGGTATTGCGTTTATTCTGTTACAGGTAGTAAGAAACTGTGTTGCATATTAAATTAGTATTTATTAGTAGGCTTTTAAAGCTTTGCAAAAACGTGTCTCGGTGCCTGGGCCCAATATTTTTATGGCTATTTTGATGAATAGACTAAACCCAGTTTTATACTAGAAGCAGTTACTTATCATGCCAGGAAACTAAACAATAGAGACATGTATTTTTTAATTTGCTAAATGTAATAGAAACTTATTAGTTCTAGTTGACTATGTTTTAGATATTCTTTATCAGAGAAGAAGTTGCAATGCTTCAAAGTTGACATTTAGAAAGAGAAGTCCGATGTCAGAGTCCACTCTGACGTCAAAGTTCATGACACCCAGAATCGGCTTTTTTGCGACAGGGACAGAATTTCTCTTTTGTTTTTCTGTATTCACTGTTAGTATTATATTTTCCGATTAATTAGTTAGATAAGCAATATTTTTAAATACATATTCCCGTTAGTTACCAATCCCTCATTAACCTACCTATCTACCCTCCCGAAAACTATGGCTAATACTCCAAATGAACATACATCTCCTACGAGTACCTTCGTGTTTCTCCCAGCCAGGGGGCAGCTGAGGCTCCTTCTTGGGCCGCAACTTGACGGGTATCGCGTACAGGTCGTCGTTGGGCCCCTCTGCGGAGTGGGGCACTGGGGCTGAGTGACTCTTCTCCGAGTCCTCGCGATCGGCCCTCTCTTTCTCTGGTGGGGGCGACTCCTCGCCGCCATTTTGCGGTGTGATAAGGCCGCTTTTGTCACTGTGGAAGATGAATGCAAATAGGTTAATACCTCAGATGATTGATATTGTAGCGGCATCAATGCCACCATATGAAAAACTAAGAAACGTTATTTGTACGGCAACAAAAAGAACCGCAACGCCATCTACGACGAACTACCAGCGAAATCCTGCATCGCGCAAGCAAAGCCTGGCAATTTGAACACATACAACAGTCTGAATATCAACTATCGGGCAGTTGCCCACCAGATACAACAACCGTCTGGTTCGGAGGATCCTCCCACCGGAAAGGAGTGATGTAGCGGCGTCAATACCGCCACATGAAAAACTAAGAAGCGAAATTTGTACGGCAATAAAAAGAACCGAAACGCCATTTATCCTGTCAGCGACGAACTACCAACGAAATCCTGCATCGCGCAGCAGTCCGAATATCAACTATCGGGGCAGTTGAGGAGCTCGCGGCTACAGAATAACAGCCGCACGGGTCGATCTTCAAGGTAAAGCAACGCTTGCCAAGGTTAGTCTGTGGATGGGTGGCCATCTTAACATATCGATTTTCCTCCGTGCCTCGGAAAGCCGTTAAGCTGTTGGTCCCGACTGCCATTTGTAGATCTTTGGCAGTCGTACCGGATTGTCATACTTAAGTCAGTAAACCTGACTCCAGTCTTGCCAAGAACTACCGAACCTATTACCCAGTTAATAGGTTGTGGAGGTCTGGTAGGCAACCACTCCACGTAAAATGCAGCAGTGCGAGTCTGTAAACATGACAAGTGAAGGATTGGATCACGAAGTGAGCTGCTAATCCATGTAATCAAGATGGAATGACAGCTCACTTCGCGAGAATCGACCGGCTGGTATTCAGCTGAATCCGGTTTGACAGGAAGCCGACCCCAATATACTTGGGAAAAGGCTATAATAATAATAATAATAATAATAATTTATTTGACACAACACATACGTTACATTTTAAAAGATATGAAGGATACATTCAAATTTTCTTATGTTTATATTGAAGGCATCTGCGTCTGAACTAGATATAAAATATCTGTATCTCAGACATCAGCGCTCTTCCTTATGATGACCATTACATTATTTGCTTAAATAGACATATAATTAAATGAGGAGTTCACAGAAAAAGAAAAAGAAAAAAAGTACAAATCTTAATAAACAAAAACGGTGTGTGGAGTGTTAGCCTCTCGGTGAGTAATGTGTTTAAGCGAGTGAAGGAGTGTGAGAGGGTGAGTAAAGAGAGATTTATTATTTAATTATTCTTAATAAGTTTTCTGTCTCATCATATGTATGTTTACTAATATATTTAAGAATTGTGCTTTTACATCTTTTTTTATTCAACGGGTATATATCTAAAGCGTCATTTATTTTATTATATAAGTACGGTCCCAAGAAGCAGAAATATTTGTTTACGTACGCATGTCTGAAGGAAGTTCGGGCCCTATTACTAATAATATTTCGTCTTTTAGTTAGATCACCTTTTGTGAACTGCAGTAAGGAGTGTTGCTTCAGGACCACAAGACATATAAACAACTGGCGAACTGTCAGGACCTCACACGACTGATACACAAGATGGGTAGGGTACAAATAAGGGCGAAAAGTGCTTACCTTTAGTACAGCCCTCTGGGATATTTCTAAGGGCTTTAATATTGTTTTATGTGCACCTCCCCAAACGGTGATACAATATTGAAGAGTGGACTGTACGAGTGCCAGGTAAATTTGCTTTACTAATTTTGGGGGCGCCACATGTCTAAGGTTCTTGAAAACATAGATCAGTTTTCTTGTCCTAGATGTAAGAAGGTGAATATGGTCTCTGAAGGAGAGGTTACAGTCTAGAATAACTCCAAGATATTTAATTGACTCTGTCTTTGTTAGTGTTGGACAAGAGCATACTAAGCTATTACAGCAATTATGTGCTGAAATCGAGGGGATATAAGGAAGCTGCACATTTTGGGTGCGCATCGTGAATCTCATGTACTGCGTTTTATCCGGGTTAAGAGTCAGGGAGTTATTCTGCAGCCAGTGGGTCACAACATTGAATCCATCCTGCGCTTCCCTATATACTTTGTCCCAGGTATCAGCAGCAAACAACAGAACTGTGTCGTCTGCATATGATATAATTTTACCTCCTGACAGGTCTAGTTTACAGAGGTCATTCAAGTATACGAGGAAGAGTGTCGGTCCCAGAATGCTCCCCTGCGGGACTCCGTGAGTGATTGGCAAATCGCTGCTGACACTCTCATTGATCTTAACGCACTAAAAACGATTAGATAGGTAGTCCTTAAAAAGATGTAGTTGAGTAGGCTAGGCAGATGATGATGATGATAGAGCGACTATAAAAACGTGTGGTCGCATTATGGTACCGCACTTATCTGCGGAAGCTTAAATTAATAATACCCAGTCATATAATTTATTATGTGTCCGTCATGGTTCCCTACAAGAGGCCATCTCATAACTTGCCACAATATCGTTTTTAATAACGCTACCGTAAACTAGTTCAAGTTCAAATTCGTATGCTAAGTTAACATTAACCTACTGTATAAGTAACAGCTGTGCAAATTATGTAGGTATGTATTATGTACTTCTCAAACCATATATAACATTAATGTTAATGTTCAAGATCATAATGTTTTCATTATGGCGAGTAAAGTCGTGACTTGACTTTGGCGGGTTTTTGGAATCAACTTACGGCCCGTTTCAATAACGTACCAACAGTAGCTGAAACGTCATGTTTGCCTTTGTAACATGACGTTTCAGCTACTGTTGGTAGCTAATTTGACAGTAAGTTAAAGGTAGATACGTTATTGAAACGGGCTGTAAGGCGATAGTTTGTCACAGGGTTGGTGTCTGATTTGAGTATTTGAAGATAGGAGTAAAAATTCGAATTCATTGAGAAAATCTTAGTTCAGAATACTTTATCTTCTAGATAAAACTAAAATCTGCTATCCACGTTCACAGATAGTTTATGAGAAAAATAACCAAAAGAGGTAGATAAGTTCTACCTACTGTTAAAGTCGAACAACTTTTTTTGTTTTTTCGTTTTTTGGATGGGAAATCATCAAAACTTATTCCGCTCTAGGAGGAACGGAAAAGAGTGTCAGACTCTTACTGACTAAAACCCAGCCATGTTCCTCCTAATGCCATTTGCGTTCTAGGGCCGCGGTGACCCTTTCGAACAAATTCCGCAACAAGTTGGACAACCTTTTTTTTTTAAGGGTGGGAAATCTTCAAATGACTTCCGCTCTGGGTGGAGCGGAAGGGCGTGTCAGACTCTTTCTAACTAAAACCCATCCGTGTACCTTCTTAAGCAATTTGCGTTCCAGGGCCGCGGTGACAGCCTAGTCACCTATTCTTCGGATATCGTGGTTCTCAGTAAATGGTTTGTGGAGGTTAGATAGAATGTCGCTCATGTAAAGTACCGGAATTAATCTGTAGACTCTAATAGACTGGAAGCCGACTCCATCACGGAAAAATGAACAGATGAAGATGTTCTTCTCTTTTACCATGTGCTGGTTACCTACTGTTGTGCCTGTGTGGAGTAAATGTTTTCTATTCTACTCTTTATCACACAGGATTACAGGGCGAATTTTACATGCTTTTGAAATCCATTCCCCACAGTGTAGCACCCACTTTAAGCCTTCACAACTAGTTCGGCTAATGCGCTACATTGTTTATGTGTTCATAAAAACAAAACAAAGTGGTTTACGTGACTGACTGGTGCCGAGTGCGTCACTGCCTTTATAACTTTATATGAATCACGGAGTAAGGGTGTGACTACGGTGGTGAGGCAAGCGAGGAGCGTAAAATAGATTTTAGTTAGATCAAAAGAGAAAAAGAGAGTAACCCGCGGTCACAACCAGCCCGATAGGCAACCAGCCTTAGCCGTTCCATTGGAATCGTGTTACCTATTAGCCTGGGCTGTGGAGACAATTGGGCAAGCATTCCATGTATATATCAGTAGCCAGTTGCATACGTTTAGGTTTGGGTTGAGAAAAGCCAGGCATCAGGTAGGTCAGATAAAAATACAGTTAATCATGAATTTTACGTGGTCAAAGAGAAAGTCCCCTCCAATTCGATGCGCCTAAAATAGCAGTAAGATTAGGTAGGTGTATCGGACTTTCGTATTGCCCTATAGCAATACATACAAACAATTGACTTCTTGTCAAATGTTCTTGCTATGCAGCAGTCCTTGACTAGAATATTACGATAAAAAGGCTGTGTCATAAAAAGACAGCCATTAGTAGTGAATGCACACAGCGTTGATCCTCAGCTGTGTTTGGGGGATAGTTTGTAAAACAGACGTTCAAAAAATGCACTCTCTCAGCCTTCGTTTGAATAAAATGAATCATCATCATCATACCAGCTGAAAAACGTCCAGTGCTGGACATAGGCCTCCCCCCAAGGGGAGGGGAAGTTGCCATAATCACCACACTTGGCAGGCGGGTTGGTGATCGCAGTGAACTGTTGCAATGTACTGTACAGAAACACAGAGAATGCTGCTTCCCATTCTCTGGTGAGTCCCTTAGTCGTTATTCTTTTACGTCCGACACCATACAGCACAGAATAAATGAATTTAGAATTAAATTTAATTTTGATACTTCGCTCCCGCTACATCTTATCACTAAGCCCTCTACCTAACCGCAAGGCCGCCGGCGCAGTCGCGGGTACGAACAATTACCTGATCATATTTACCGACCGAGCAACAACTGTATTTAACGAGAATTTGTGCTGTGTTTAAATCAACTGTGAGCTACTGTGATGTTGTACGTACTTGTTAGTAACACGATACAGTGGCGGGAATAACACGATTTTGGGGAATGCTTGACAAACTTGAAATTGTAATATACGTAAAGAATTATCTTAAAGGTACCCCAAGAAAGGGCAGATCGCTTACTTATAAAACACATACATATTTCCTGTAACTATCTTAGTACATTCTTGAAGGATATCGTATGTTCACAAATGGACAATAAAAGTAGGTATTGTTTTCAATTGCTAATAAGTTATTTGTCTTTGACATCAATCTGAAATCGGCCTAGGCAGAAGTAGACATAAAGATCAGGCTGTAACGTTTCCACTGATGGACCACAGGTCTACCCTCTTTAAGACTTGCCTGCCAGGGTTGTGGAATTTGTTCGAAAGAGTCACCGCGGCCCTGGAACGCAAATGGCTTAAGAAGGAACACGGATGGGTTTTAGTCAGTAAGAATCTGACACGCCCTTACGCTCTACTCAGAGCGGAAGAAGTAATTTAATGATTCCCATCTCTAAAAAATAACCCTCTTTATGACTTGGCACGTTACTCGTGTGAACACCATGAGAACATTGTGAGAGTAACTGGGTTGGTAGAGGTCACATGCGATGGCAATATGATAAGAACTCACAAATTTTGCTAGGCAAGGCGTTTTAAATAGAAGTAAGAAGATTATTTTATTAAGACAGTGTTTCTTAAGCACAGCCACGAAAAATGCTTCCAAGTCAATAAGAATGTCGGTGAACAAACAACAAAATTTCCAGAAAGCATTGACGCGCTGTTTGAAAAAAAAAAATCTGTTTGAAAAAATATATAATATTAGACTAACCCAAGATAATAATATCTTCTTTTCCTCGCGAGCATTTTAAATTATCTTCAAAACGTCTTCTGAGTATCGTTAATTCGTGGAACGTAAAACTGTGTTTTACACACAAACGCAAAACACGGCCACTTCGTTAAACAATAAAATTAAAACTGTACCTACTAGCACGTTTTTAGGGTTCCTTAGTAACTGAAGACGAAACCCTTGAGTAGAATTTGCTAGGCGGGCCCTTTGTCTATTTACCTATTCGTCCTAAAGATCCCCCTCCTGAAATAGTTTTAATCATAATTTATTTTTTTTATTCAGCCTTTGCAATTTTTGTAAAACGTTGGTGAAATCTTCCATTATTCTTGTATATCATGCATGTTTCATTTTTTCAAAAAAATGGTGGACATCCCACCCATACACACAAAATGTTTTGGGAATACGTTCCTTGTGCGTACAGTTAAGGAGTGGAATTCCCTGTCCGTGTCTGTGTTTCCTGAAAGCCTGATACCCACCGCGGGTATTTAATACAAGAGTGATTACTTGATTAGGTTATTTTCAGTCAAGATTGCTCCATCATCATCCACATCATCTCTTACTATTTGGTGAGATATTGGTCAAACGCGGGCCTATCAATAACAAAAAATAAATATAATAGTTGCTGCTCCACCGCATCGCCTTACCTACTTACAGGTTTTTGTTTATTATTTATTCTTCGTTCGTCCTAAAGTTTTGTCCCACATTCCGATTATTTTTACCATGTCATCTTCTATGTTATATTTATCACAGTAAGCATCGACACAATCAAAACCAGAAAATTTAATCTTAGCTCTGAATAATCAAAGCCAAGATGTTAAAGAAAAAAATCATTTTAGTTGGTTCAGAACCATACCGCACTGGCCGACTCGCTCTTGACAATTTTTTTCCTCATAATGACTATAACAAAAACGCAATTAATATCAAGTCGGACTAAGACGTAACATGCACTTATAATAAAATTACCAATTAACTGGAATCGAGTTTTGGCTGTTACGGGCTGATGCAACACTCGGATAAAAACATTACCCTCCTTCTGGGCCAGTCGGGTAAAAACAACAAAAACAACAAACTGGATTCTGGAATATTTTTTGTATTTTGTCATATTTTTTTTTAAATTTAATAGGTCAAAATCATGAAGCAAATTACAAAACCTGTTTTTCTAGTCACGTTTTGAGATCGTGAAAAGGTGGATAGACAACCTTTTTAAGGTGCTCCCTCACCAATGAGCATTTGCCTGTAATGTAACGTTACAGAGTCGAGTATTTCATTGGTGAGGGAACAGAACAGAGCATTACAGTACGCAACTAGATGATACAATGTGTAATATGTTGATACAACTTGTAACATAAATGAATTAATCTAATATTACATTACAGGCGAATGAATGCCCCAGGTGAGGATGCAATTTAAGGCTAAGAAGTAAGAAGACGCTATTTTCTTTTCATGTCGATTGACTCAAATGTTGTCCGACCAGTATTTAGCAACCTGTACAGCTATTGTTTGCCTCATTAACGACGGGCAACGAAGGACACATCCATTGGTGCCTGTCGTCAACAAGGTTTACAACACCTCACAAATGTCCTGGAATACTGGCTCTGCGTTAGGTGAACGGAGGAGGTCCCATTAGACAGGATTTACAGTTATTTCAGGTTAAGAGATTTCAAAATTGGCCACTACAGTTCAAGAAGATGCATCAAAATTCATGAAGATAAATAATCATCTTTGTCTAGACAAGGAAGAAGCCCGTAAATTCATTTCATTTAAGTATTTTCCATTGTCCAAGTGTCTAGGAAACTAATTGCCGGAAAACAATTGGTCCTACTCATGTCGAGACATAACAAATTAAACATTTGTATGGCTTTGTAACCATGGCTTATACAAGAATATAATTACAGCAGTATATAACATACATAGTAGCTATACCGATATTTCGTCTGTTAGGTTTAAATCCCATATAACAAGGGCGAGCCTATGGCCTAAGGCCATCAACCAAGCACAAACAGACACAAGCTGCTACTGAGAAATTTCAGATCACAACATACAACACGCAATAACACTTTCTCCAACAGATAACAATCACAACAGATAACACCACACACTCATTAATCACAACTACCACTAATTACATCTACTAATAATAACAACACTAAATCTCGACTTAGCACACGAGATTGTCGACATGTGGAATGTGGACTCGGCTGTCATTGAGCCGATTGTCGTTACGGCCAATGGCCTCATGGCCAAAAGCTTCGACGACCATCTGTCGAAGCTGGCGTTACGAAGTTGGGTAAAGGGCCTGATACAGAAGGCAGTACTCCTCTATACGGCTCGTATTGTGAGGAGGTTCCTTTCTCTGGAGCCCTAACCACCGGTAGCTTGGACTCTGCTCCCGACACCGGTGGACTACTACTTTTTATATTTTTAAATGTTTTTTTAATGTGTTTTTTTTTTAAGAAATATTCAAAAATGTTAATTAGTATGTAAGGATTAAAAAAAAAAAAAAGAATAACAACACTTATCATGGGTGCCCCATTCCATTTGGAATGTCTAGTGGGACCTCTGCGAGTTGGCTTCGGCTCCTCATACGCCATAAAGGACCGGGACCTCAGGGTCCCGAGATTGTCAAACAACACTTATCACACCACACACAAATCACACACACAGAGAGATAACACCAAATAACACTTTCTCCGACTCAAGAATCGAACTTAAAACCTCATCACAACAGTCGTGGAGACCAAAGGTGGTAGAAATCTTCATCTTTGTATCGCTGTTACGACGTTTAATTTCTGTTGCCCCTAAGTTTCCTAAAGTTACTTGAATCAAAAGCTGAAGACAGGCACTTAGTACAAGGTGCCTAAGTAAATAAACCTAGATAGAACACAGTCAAACGGAGCTTTTTAAACATTTTCCTGTCTATTTCGGGACGCACTCCAGTCTAAGGCGAGACAGGCAGTAATTAGAAATAGTCTATCTCGGCAGTTGTTCTCTCGCCCGTGTCACAACAGATAGTTTTATAGACTGAGAAGGTCACGCAGAGAAAGCTATTGAGAAATATAGAGTGCTAATAAATAATGAATTGTCGAAAAATATATACTTAGAGGGTTATATGATCATAACCCACATATACTCGTAAATGTTCTGTATGGTGTCGGACGTAAAAGAGTAGCATCATCAATTCCCGTGGGTGTCGTAAGTGGCGACTAAGGGACTCACCAGAGAATGGGCAGCAGCATTCTCGCCAACCCGCCTGCCAAGCGTGGCGATTACGGCTCCTCTTTCGGCTGATATGATGATGATCATAACACAAATGCACCTGCATCTTTGAGTATCATTGACGCTACTATTCACGTCAGGGTAACCTACTGAGCCCAACTTATCAATAGAGTTAACTATCTATCCGAAAAGAAGGCGGCTTTGAGGAGTTAGAAAGGCTTCCTCTGCTAAAGTCCAGAAAAGATTCTGCTGACTGCTAAGCTGACAAAGACTAATAATTTTAAAGAGCATATTTTTGTACAAAACAGAGTAGATCGAAGATAACACTAAACATTTACAACGCATGCAAAAACTTTACTCAGAATTTGCCACCTTAATATTAAAATGGCCAATTCTGAGGCAAATTCTTCTGCTTGAAATCTTGACTTCCGTCCGCTACGTCATCTACCAGCAATAGGCTTAGAGATTATAGCTTATAAGCAGACTGGACAACTGTAACTTTTCTTACCTAAAACCCTTTTTTATTTTAAATCATCAAATGACCCTTCCGCTCTGGGTAGAGCGGAAGGCAGTGTTAGACTCATACTGACTAAAACCCATCCGTGTTCCTTCTCTGTGCCCTTTGCGTTCCAGGGCCGTGGTGACTTTTCCGAACAAATTCCACAAAACTATAAGCCTACGTTGTTTTTTATCAGAGGAAAGTGCTGGAGTCATCATCTGCCTAGCCTTTTCCCAATTATATTGGGGTCGGCTTCCAGTCAAACCGGATTCAGCTGAATATCAGTATTTTACGTGGAGCGGCTGCCTACCAGATCTCCACAACCCATTAACTGGGTAACACGGTACTCCTTGGTAAGACTGGTGTCCGATTTTCTGGCTTCTGACTATCCGTAACGACTGCCTTAGATCTACAAATGACAGCCGGGACCAACGCCTTTACGTGCTTATGGTCACCCATCCACAGACCAACCTCGGCAAGCGTTTCTTAACCTTGAAGATCGATCCGTGCGGCTGTTTTTATATAGCCACGAGCTAGTAAGGACTGACCTATTCTTAACAAAGGAAACTACTCAAATATTGTATGGCCAAAAGGTTTTAAATACCTTGTTTTTGTTACAGGCGAAGCTGCCTCGTCTTCGACTCTGGAAAAGAGCAAAAAAAAACGTTAATTTAATCAAAATTCAATTAGAATTTTTCATTAACAAAGCGCCCTAGTTTTTAATAATTCTCTGTAGCTAGGTACTGAGAAAGTGTTGGCCCAGATTTAAATGGAACAAACGATTTTTTTTATCATGACTGCTAACTTTGTTAATTACTATTATAATGAAAATAAGGTATTGTTGTTCTTATGAAGGGAAAAATATAGTTTTAAAGATGAAATATATCGTTATTTAAATGTAATTCAATTTTAACAATACGTATTTTTTACTGAAAAAACCGAACTGTGGTAAATCCTAGGATTTGCTAGTTAAACCTAAAAAGTCTTACTGGTATAAGTTTTAACAGCTGTTCTGTAATAATCGTTAGTTTCAGACTTTTCAAAATCTCTGTGTAAGTCCTAGGAACCTCAGAGATACATGCACAAAACTCACTAACACTCATTCACCTCAAAATTCCAAAAAAAACACGCTCATTTCCGAGATGGCTACTAAAAAAAGATCGGCCAAGAACTTGGTCCCATTAACGCATCCAATGGCCAATTCGAACCACCTAATTTAGGCAAGGGGAACGCGGATTGAGTGCTAACAGCCAAGTTTTGGCCAAGTCCCCCCAAGTTGGGGGAATATGGCTCGAGTTTAAAGTAGGAAATATAAGTTTGAGTCGGAGTTTGTATTACTGAATAATGTTTTGTTTTTGTATTGAAGAGTAGGTTTGCTTTTGTTTGTATTAGGGGTGAATGATTGATTGCTTTTTCAGGGTGGAAACCCCCATTGCAATTAAGACGACGACTAACCTAGAAGTAGATATGGAGGACGAAGATATGTTACGCAGATGAAACTCTAGTGTCCGTGGAGTTTTTTGCACGTTCTTGCCATATAGAGAGCGAGATACGCTTTGGAACGTGCAAATAGCTTCATGTTTTTGACCGACCGACTTGACAATTCAAAAGTGCCTGTAAATGGTTTATTTGAAATAGATGCTTTGAATCTTGAATCAAATAAAGGATAAAGGTAAGCGAATTATGACTATGGAAACGTATCCTGTTCAGGATGTGTTTTGTTATCTTTGCTTTCTTTGTACTGTATTTTATTTTGCCATACCTAATCGCCAAAAAAATAATAAATATCGAGAATTGCTCATTTTAATAGTCTTTTTCATTGAAATTGTCAGTTCCAAGTTCGATTCCTTTGAGATTGTTAGATGGTTGAAGTCCATAAATGCCGATCATCATTAGAAAAATTGTAGGTCACTTATGACTATGACCTCTACTAAGATATCATCGCATCTGCGCCAAATTGCTTTACGTTCCAACGCGTACCAGATGGTCAGTCACTATAATACACTACCTCCCAACATATTAAGCTAGAAACACAGACATCTATATGAACAAGAAACAGCTTAGAATAAAGACATACACGACAATGTATCATGTCCATAAAAACAGACGACACGACATAACTCGTGCTCTTGAGAATTGCAGCAAACGATATTATGTGCTATTTGCAAATACTGTAGTGTAGAATCTACTAGGAGAACATGGCTGCATGAGTGGTGTGGTGGACAGTTTACGAGTTAAGGTTATCGTATATGCAGAAATGGCGACTCCCATAGATGGGACATTTATCTTTAAGGTAGAGGCTCTAACGGTAAGATATTGCATGCTGTGGTACCAGGAGAATATGACTGACATTAAGATTAACGTATATACAGAATATACTATAGCATCAGACGTAGAAATATGCATGGGAAATGGTGTCTCCCATAGAACAGACATTGACCTTTTAGGTAGACGTAATCGTAGACTCCATTATTAAGATATTGCCTAAGAGAACATAACTGCAAAAGTGTTATTGTGGACTGTTATTGGTGTTCAAACGTAATAAGGGTACTATAGCGTCAAAAGAAGATACATGCATGAGGAATGGCGTCCCCCAAAGATCGAACAATGGTCTTTAAATAGGTAATCGTAGAGATATTGTTATGTTATTATAAGTTTTGTAGTGGTTAGGTTAGGTTAGGTTATTAGGTTACGAGTGACATACTCAGATAGGAAATGTGCTTTAGAAATAACTAGATTCATGGGGAATAAATAATCTTTTGGATAACCGTAGAGATGACACATGAAAGAAATATAGAATTTTTCTTAACTCACAAATGAAAGGTGAAAAGGTCAAAGTGTTTTAGAAGAATCGGCTGATGAAAACGAGGAAATGATTGAGTTCAATCTAGTCTCCAAAATCCAAAATATATAGCAAACTAGTTTATAATGTGCATCTGTTACCATGTTGATGAATATTTGTTTTTGTATTTATCAATCTTTAACTGGCATCTAGTAGTAAAATTTAATTTTGAAGAAAGTGCTGACACCACCACCAATGTCACTAACTGAACGCATTAAGTCCTGGTGCAAGTATTTTAGTCTTCTTCAAGAATTTTCTATTAGCCTGGTCAATATGCCATTTTATAAAATAAAAGACAAAATATAATTCCCAGTAAAGGTCTGGCAAAAGTCGCAAAGAGCTACAAAGAGACATTTAAATGTTAAAACTTGAAGCGAACTCATTTTGCATGCAGACCGTTCAATGCAAGGGACGATAATGATGCTTCACGTTGTTCTAGGTATACAGAATATACCCGATTTTAGACTTGCAGTTTTGTTGAAGTGACGGAGGATTTTAAAATGTTGATGTTGCTTTTGGGAATTTTAAATAATTTAGCTGGAGCAAGACTACTTTAGGTAGACAAATGGAGGTATGGATAGCTTGAGTGACAGATGATATGAATGAAATGATAGGTACTGTGAAAGCTGGCAAAAATGATTGGGCGAGAAAAAAGACTGAATAACATGATGGAGTAAAATATACACTAAGTGATTAAGTCAAAGAATAGAACGATAACTGTGCGATCAATAAGGAATTTGTTTAAAATATCACTAAAGAAATACAGATTGTTCAAGTAAAGCAGACTACCCATAAATTAAGACCCAGTTTAATTAAATTAAATAAAAAGTATTTTATTAATGTTCTTAAAACAATAATGTATCTCGCAACGGTGTTTCGAGAAGGAACGTTAATAAGCATATAATCAAATCCTTCCAGACGATCTGATACACATTACTGTCTGCACCCATTGTTAAAGTTTACCCTTGACAATTGCCGAACAATAAGATCACTCTTGCGTTGCGTCATTCTTCTTAGTTTGGCTGCGAATTTGGCAACTTCTGTTTTAATTGAATACGGTACTGACTTTGAAATTATAATTAATTGGAGTATGATGAAAAAAATAGCTGTTGTATCTAACTAATGCATGTATTTATGATTTTTGCTTTGTCTGTAGTCTCGTTTTAAAACTATCTCAAATGCCGCTCGATTCTGTCGAAGTGAAGGCTTGGGTGAAGTGATCACGAAGTGAGCTGACATTCCATCTTGATTACATGGATTGACAGCTCACTTCGTGACCAATTCACTCAAGCCTTTACTTCGACATGTTTATAGAATCGACCGGAAATCATGACTAAGTGTCGGTCGTTCGAATTAATTTTTTTCAAACCGTTTGGTATAATAATTGAAGTAATTATACAACATATTTGTCATTACTTCATACTATTGCAGGTGGTACGATCGATGGTTAGTATGAACCTAGCTTTACAAGCATCAATGAAATCACTGCTTGAATTTGAGCGACGCAAATCCAAACATGAATTTTGAAATGGAAAAAGTGAAAAGAATATATACGGGTACCAATCTTGAAGGAATAAAGCAAAAGCGTGCACAACATCGATTCCATCAGTTAAAAATGATGTCAAATGCGAGTCTATGAATAATAAAATTGGTGCATAAATAACACCTCTAATAAGACAACATAACAATACAGTGAACAAAAACAACATCAAAGAACGAAGAAAACAGAATCATAGAGAAACAGGTATTCCATTAGATACAACCAGATGCATCGTACGTGACCCCACTCCAATCTCAAGCTGAAATATTGAAGTCGCACGACCGACGACTTTCAAAGACAAAAGACTTTTACTGCCATCGAGGCGTTGGCACCGACTTTAATCCGGACAAGTGGTTTTTTAGGAGTTGGAGATGAGGATTGCACACGAATGAAGGATGGCGTTTCTTTTGATAGGTTTGCAGTAAATGGAAGATTTTGAGTGACACAATGGTTTGGAACATTTAACTTAGAAGATCATGCCAGATATAAGCTTAATTTTGGGAAGTTTAATATAATCGTTTCTTTGCTCAAAATGCTAGTGTCTTTACATGCTCATAAGCTTGAAAAAAAAATTGCAAAACTCGAAAAAGAATAGTTCGTTCCATTGTATCATTCATCACGCCATAAAAACCAGTTAATTAACACAAATCCTATTTTAAGCCCAGATTCACAATAAAATCTCTACGCACAGTTTACAAATACAAGTACCCGAGGAATCCTGGTTAAAGGCAAGGAGTGGGTGGCGTCTATTTATATCTAGACCGAAACGACTTGAACAAGAAAACACAGACATTAAGCTAGGATGAAACTCACACAAGACCTCTGTAATTCGAGATAAGTCAGTTTTATTGGCTCAACTTCAAGTCGACAAGGTTGCATGTTCAACCAAGGATATTGTATGCTCAAATGCAGTTTAGAAAATATTGATGATTTCATTTCGTGTTGTTTGAAAGTTAAAGATAAAAGATTTGATTTTGTTTCGTTCATCGTCGAGGCCAAATGGCCAATAAGGTTCCCAAAGTTTATCATGATCATTCTTTTGAAGATTTTTATCACCATAAGAGGTTCCAGTTAATGGGTTGTGGAGGCAGCCGCTCTTCTTAACATACTGGTATTTAGCTGAATCCGGTTTGACTGGAAGCCGACCCCAATATAGTTGGGAAAAGGCTGGGCAGATGATCGAGAGGATTCAGTTTGGGCATTGCTAAACTCGACGCCATCGTTCGTAGATCTTTATCTATTTTCAAGCCCTGAACGAAATTAGCTTGTTTAATTATAATTGAATTTTACAAACTCTGACTCCTCATCTTACATGGAGTAAATGACGATAACCGCAAGAGAACCAAGGTTACCGAAATAGCCCGAACGATCGCCAAACTGAAGTGGCAGTGGGCAGGGCACATTGCTCGCGGAACAGATGGTCGAAGGGGCCGAATGTCTGGAGTGGCGACCGCGTGTCGGAAGATGCAGCGTTGGAAGGTGGTCCGATGACCTGGTGAGGGTCACGGGTAGCCGATGGATGCGAGACGCGTAGGACCGATTGTTGTGGAGACGTCTTTCGGCTGATATGATGACTCTCTACCATTCACAACTTGGCAACACGATATCCCTTTGCAAGACTGTCGTCAGATTTCTTTAGCTACTCGTTCATTGAAAACAAACTCATGATTCGTGCAACCGAACCTCGTAACAATAGATATTAGATAAGAAACTCGAACACACCCAGTTTATTACCTTCGCAAGGTTAGAACACTTCCGCTGTAAACAATTTGTAAGTTGTTTGCTTTCTGCACTAGACGCGTGTATTTCCTTCGTAACAATGTTGTTGCCGATCATAAAAAGTTGGACTTCAATAAATAATCCAGGGCTTAGGACCCTGGTGCAAGCGTTTAGCCTGGTTGCTTTTGTGTTGGTTTAAGATTAGTCTCTCTCGGCGTCTCGGCTAATCTGGTTTGTTTTTCGGTATTATCTAATCCGATGTGTATTCTGCTGTCCAGTGGTTTATAAAATAGTGTTGCAGTTATAAGAATTGTGGGAAAGTAACAGCTGTTCAATGAGAGATCAATATTCACCTTCCTCAGTATTGATTTCACAGAAGCATTTGTTAATGCTGTATTGCTACTTAGATTTCGATCATCTAACTTGTTACTAACTTGGAATAAAACATCTTCGAAGGGGCTTCCCAAAACTCTCCTCCAAAATCCTTAATCCTTAGTATTTTAGAATTGTCTTCCTACAACTCTATAAAAATTGTTTTATTACTGCCGCCATTAGCCCCATTCTCCCACCATAACTCATAACTCAAGAAATATTTTAATGCACACGAAAAGCTACATCCAACGCAATAATCCTTTAATTAGACTTACAGAAGCCACACCACCCACCACATCGCGCTCCATTTTCAATTCTACTCTTTCCACAATAAGGTCGGTAATTCCTCAGCAGGATGAATGCAATTTCGTCCGCTAGGCGGCGCCACGTTCTCACGAATGCATTCTGATATTGAAGCTGGGACGTGATCGCAATAAAGTAGATACTTCCCATAACTCGGAGGATTTGTTTTTGCTTTGTTTTTTGTTAGATTTAAATTGAAAATGGTGGCGACTGGCTGGAAGAAGTTATCAGGTAAATAAGGGATAAGCTTCTCTAAGTCTAGCTACGATGACAATAAGACTGGCAAATCTTTTCATTACAGGAGCTAAAGGCCGACTTTTTGCATAAAACCGCACCAATATTATAATAATAATAATATCTTGGGACAACTCACACACGGTCACCCGATCCCAAACTAGGCAGAGCCTGTGCTATGGCAACCAGACAACTGATAAACATACTTATATATTTCTAAATACATACATATTATAGACAAATTACACCCAGACACAGAACAAATGATCATGCTCATAACACAAAGATTTGTCCTGGGTGGGAATCGAACCCACGACCTCCGGTTTAGCAGTCAGGGTCACTAACCACTCGACCAACAGGCCAGTCAAATATTAGAGAAGGAATGATCATCATTCTTCCCATGATATTATAGAAATATCATTACCAAATTATCTTTATTTCTCTTTGTAATTCTTTTCAGGGTGTTTTTGGGGAAAAGCTATGTTCGTAGTTTCCTTTGCGTGATCAAATCAGGAATGAAGATATTCGTGGGAGAACTAAGGTTACCGACATAGCCCGAAGAATCGCCGATCATAATTGTGGGTAGGGCAAGAGTAGATCAGTCTTCTATCAAGGGAGATTGGAAAAAGAAAACGTTATATGATAAATGATTTTTTTTTTTTGTAATCACCTAGAGATTGACGAGTAAAACATAACACTTTACTCGTCAATCTTTTTTTGGTACTTTAAGCTAGATAAGGCCGGTGTTTCCTAGCTGACTACCCTGAGAAGAAACACCGAAACAAACTCAGCGGTCAAAGTCTCTTTTAAAGTCAATACAATCCGTACTGGTCAAATCATACGAGAACATGTAGGTTAATGTCTGACGTAACCTTTTGAGGAAAGTACCACACTGATTTTAGTGGACCTGCCCAGACAGTGTAAGCATTTGTCAGTTATCGCGAGGCTCAAACTTAGAACTTTAAGGAGCTCAACGATTTGACGAACAATACCAAAGTGCCGCATAAATAACTCAAACTGCCAGACTATCATGAAATGAACCCCTAGCAAGTAGTGCATCGACCCCTAGTATTACAGGACTGTGGCAGGAAGACGATAATGATACAATTCAAAGAGAAATAATAGAAATACGAGATGAAAGAGAAATAGAAGAATATGAATAGTAACTAGAATGTGTTTCATTAATATTTCACATCCAAAAAGACAATTTAGTTTCCCGCTGCAGCATTAATAACAGCAAAACAGTGTGCAGTGCGCTGAAAGTTTTTAATACGATTTTACGAGAGCCCAACGATGCGTCGTAAAAATCCCGTGTAACGTTGTTGGTAAACTGGCAAAGTTTTCACGGCACGATGCAGGATTTAGTTATGCTGTGGCGCTGGCATTAATTGCTTTAAATAGAGGATGATATTTTTGCTGGTAAAAGGGGAATATAGTTGTAATTGATTTAGTTTTTGGCGTTCTGTTTTTGAAATTGTTTTTGGCAACACAAAATGTTAATACTGGGTTAATTTTTCAAGTGGCCGTGGATGACCAAACACGAAAGTAAGTAACACTCAAATGACTCACATACTCGAATTTGTTGGACACAAAAACTGCACTATGGGTCGTTCTCATTAAAAGAAACATAATGTTGTTACTTGGAGTCCTCCGTGCCTCGGAAAGCACGTTAAGCCGTTGGTCCCGGCTGTTATTTGTAGATCTTTGGCAGTCGTTACGGATAGTCAGAAGCCAGAAAATCTGACACCAGTCTTACCAAGGAGTACCGTGTTACCCAGTTAATGGGTTGTGGAGGAGGTCTGGTAGGCAACCGCTCCATGTAAAATACTAGTATGCAGCTGAATCCGGTTTGACTGGAAGCCGACCCCAATATAATTGGGAAAAGGCTAGGCAGATGATGATGAATGTTGTTACTTGGAGACAGAAAATAAGAAATATCACTAGATCATGTCCTGGCTCGTCTATAACTTACTTAATACAATTACCATTTCAAAGATACTACTACTTAATTAAAATAATAATTCTTATTCTTTACTTTACACACAAACCATACAAACATAAGTATGATAGGACAGTTTATATGTATATGTCACCGGAAAATAGCAAATGCTGTAAGATTGTAAACTATCGAGTGAAATTGTAAACTAGATGGGATTTATTGTGAACAAACCAATGTTGTCATAATATATCGAGAAATTATAATAAAAAGATGTATTACAATCTTACGGCGTCTGCAATTTTCCGGTGACATATACAAGGGCGAGCTAACCCAGAATTGAATTTCTAACAGCAAACTTCAGTGCGATAGAAATCAAAGAATCATGTTATCCTTACAAGCTTACAACAATCATTAATATTTTCAGGCACAGCTGGTCATGCACCGCACGTTAACTATTTTTTTTACGTGGGGAAATCTTCATGGATGTCCAACATCCAAAGGGGTCTGTCAGACTCTTACAGACTAAAACCACCCCGGTGTTCCATCTCCCGCCTACGCCGGGGATCGCGGGAACGAATACAACTTCTGTAATCCCCGGCTGACCACATATAAACCTAACCTAAAATAGATTGGAAAGTGTAATCGCTGTAAGCTTATAACTTGTACCTTCCACTGCAGCTTTATTATCAACGTTGACAACGGATGTTTTCTCTGCCTTGCGAGCTGCTACGAGTATGTCCATAAAACTAGCGTTTTTTAACTATTGTCCCGGTTCCCGTAGGAATTTTGAGATGAATTATACACCTAAATCTTCCTCATGAATAACCCCATTCATTGGAGGAAACCGCATGAAAATCCGTTCAGTAGTTTTTGAATTATCGCGAACAGACATACATGACCTAGACTAGAGTCAAGAGCAAACCCATATTAAAGTAAAAAAAAAAAACAAATAAACGCGTCGAGACGCGACGAGGGACTTTGTTTTATAATATGTAATGATCAATAATTTTCAAGTATTTAACATGTTCTTCTGTATCCAGAACATGTAAAGAAGAGAAAGAAAGGGAAATTCTTTCTTTCTTTCATTTCTTTTCTTCAATTGTTCTCTGTTCCTCTATATCGTGTACGAAAATGACTTATACGGGTCATACACGTTCAAGTAATTTGATCAAACAGACTGGTTCAAACAGTGTTATCAAATTGACATGAATGTCTATGGGAAAATTTGATCAAAAGTTAATTGTCAAATGGCATGAAGTAATATGAAATATCGTGTTCCCATTGGATCAAACAGTTTGAACCAGCCTGTTTGATCGAATTATTTGAACGTGTATGGCTCGCATTAACTCTAATGCTGATCTCCAATTAAAAATTGTAAGTAAAAACAGAAAACTGAACTAAATCAATGCTTGCTCTATTCCTAGATCAGCACCGTTTACTTTAACAAAAATTGCTGAAATAGGTACTAACAAGTTTCAACTAAAAAGCTGGTTCTACAGAAATCTTAAGACATTCGTTTTCAGTATTTTCAGTGCAGCCGCAGTGCAGCGTTATTATCTTTCAAAACGGATGTTGCTCCGTTCGCTAGTTGCGTGTACTGTGGAGCCATAAAACTGGCGACTTCAAAGGAACATGCAGTTGGGAATTATTTATGTGCTATGAAAACTTTATTTGCATACCAGTGTCCCTGATATGCAAATAAAGATATGAATTCCTACGTATGTGTTTATTAATTACTTTTTACACCATCAATTTCACAATCATGTGGACTAATAAATCAATTTCGAAGTAATATGAATTTTAGGAAAAAAAGTTACAACTGTTCCTCCTAACAAACTGTGGCTCCTTTTTTTTTTTTTAGGGTGGGAAATCATCAAATGACTCCTTCCACTCTGGGTGGAGCGGAAGGGCGTGTCAGACTCTTACTGACTAAAACCCATCCGTGTTCCTGCTTACGAAGGAACACGGATGGGTTTACGTTCCAGGGCCGCGGAGACTCTTTAGAACAAATTGCGCAACCCTGGCAGGCTCTGGCCCTAGCGGGCCCCGTCTCCTATGCTGACATCTCTTAGAGGCGCGAGTGGAACACAACGCGCCATCGTCCCGGTCCTGGTTGTGACCGGACAGCGAGCCACCCAACGCTCGCCGTAAACTGTGTCTCCTAACGTAATACCATTGTTGCCAATAAAGTTTAAATACTGACACTGGCATGGCAATAAAGAGTTATTCCTGTTAAAATCCATTTTAACTAGGTACGAGGTAAGAAAAACTTCTAATCAAAATAAAAAATAGTTAATTCTCGTTTAAGCGATAACTCGTAAAATAACGCTTAGGATAATTTTATAAAGAACGAAAAAGATTTTATTTGAGCTAAGCATGACGCATACCAAAAAAAAAACAATATTTCAAAAGTTGGGAAGATATGCGTCACATTCACGCAAAACAGCCATCGCTCAGCATAATGCTTGGACTTAGTTTTTTATAAATATATTTTATATTTTTTTATTTAATATGGGTTTGCTCTTGACTCTAGTCTAGGTCATAGATGACAGAGACAAAGTCGACGATGGAGCGAGCTTACCCAGAAGAAGCCTGTTCACTCTAATTTTGAAGAGATTTTGTGCAAACTATCTGATTTGAGCACTACAATTCATCGATTGGTTAATCGCTGTCAGTTTATGCCTTGCGCCACACTGCAGCACTATTATCTACATTGGGAGCGGATGTTGCTCCGTTCGCTGGTTGCGTGTGCATCGTGGGGCCGCTAGACAAGCGGTTTGTACAAACAAAATATAATTGGAACAAAATGTCTGCTTGATTTATTTATTGAGTGTAATTGCTCGCTGTTTTGTTGTCATGTGAACGATGTTTATTGCTTTGACTGAAGTAGGTACCTAAGCGCTGCTTGAACATAATATTGGGTGAGCCGGTACTAAACGAAAAAAATACTACAAATTACAGTAGCAAGAGCTGCTTGCCGTCATTATTGTTAGACAAAAAAATATAAAATGTATTGTTTTATTCATTTATGTTATTGAATTAGGTTGGGTTGGTAGTAAGTAATTTCTAGCAAAATATTACATGACAAAAATTTCAAATTGAGAATTATACATACACAAATACACTTACACATTTTTTAGTATTGCTTAGTATTTAAAGTTATTTTTTTTGTGTGTTTTCTGTGTAATTGTATGTATTTTGTGTTTTTTATGTATGTTTTCACAAATGCATCTCTTTGCATATCTTATTGGCCATAAATTATTGTCTGTTTCGAGGGTTTGGCTCTGTATGCTGAGATACAGGACTCGGCCTAGTTCGGCTACAGATGCTAACACGTTGTTTTTTTATACTTATGTACTAGCCTATAATTATATGTAATTTGTTGTATTGTTTTGGTGAAATAAATTATTTTTATTTATTAATATTATTTATAAATTAGGTTTTTCGTACCTTCTAAACACACTTACATTTTGATTTTTTTAAATAGAAATTATTCCTTTTCGCTGAATAAATGACAGGAAAAAATTGATGAATGCCTCGGTGAGTGACCAGGTCTGAGCACCGTAGGACGGGCAGAATAATTGAATAATTTATATCGCTATAATAAAAATGGTATCATTTTTATTAGTGGCAGGCGTCAACTACATGTATTTATGGGTACATCCTATAATTTTAAACTTTTTTTTTATTTTTTGGAGACCTTTATTTGTGCTGTAAGATCTTGCTTTTTGCCAAATTTCGTGATTCTAGGTCAACGGGAACTACCATTTATAGGTTTTCGACCCAAAACCTATAGGGTACTACCGGTCGACCTATAATTTTCAATTTTGGTTAAAAGCAAGGTCTTACAGCACAAGTAAAGGCAAAATTCCGAAAAATAAAAAAAGTTGAAAATTAAGCAAAATTTTGGGACTTACAAGTATTCGCGAAAATCAAAATTTGCCCATATCTTTTTATCGTGTTGACTCAGGACCTTGATTTGTAAATAATAGGGACTATAAACCTCAGTATCTAGTATAAATTTCAACTTGCTAGGTCCACCCGTTCCTGAGCAAATCGGTGGGGACACACGGACAGACAGATGGACAAGAGAGTTATCTTATAAGGGTTCCTTTTTTTACTTTTTGAGGTACGGAACCCTAAAAAAAATCCAATTTAAACCGGCACTAAATCTTCTCAAATAAACGAACCAATGAAAAACCAGAGCATACTTTCGTCACAAAAACATTCGTCCAAAAAACATGTGACGCCCTAGTCCTATTCTACAGTATCACAGCTCAGCCCAGCCCCGAATGCACCGGATCGATGCAGCGACTGCGCACTGCGCGGGTCGATGCACCCGTGCTCTGACGTAACAACGCACGTCACGACACAGTTACGACAGAAATACCACTTGAAAACATGTGAAGCTGTGATTGATTTTGGTAGGAATGAAGCGGATGTATTGCTTTTAAGTTTAAAAAGTACTAGTGGTCCAGATTTTTTTATTAAGTATTATTATTAAAATTAATAGTTTTCTGCACTCCTTCTCCATTTATAAACTTTAACTGTGCCAAATTTCATACTCGTCCGTCCGTGTCATTTTAGTTAAAAGGGCTACAAAGTTTTTGCTTCACTTAATAATTATATTAGACTTGGTGAGTTTATTTAAACCTGAGACAGGACAAGACTAGATACAGTGAGATTAGTAATTGAGTGCGTTCCTTCAAATGGAATGTTCTAGAGCTAATATACAATTTAATTTAATTTGGGCTTGAACCCCGGTAACTTAGGTGACATTGGGTTGTTTTCAAGTAATTTTATGTTCCTATTTTCTGTTTTTTTTCTTCTAATATTTTCGAAATAAATAAAGAAAAAGATTCATTATTTCAAAAAGTATGTTTTTTATGCATAATGGATGGTATTTCTCACAATTCACAATTTTTGGTCGTGAGGTTTTTTTTTTTTTTTTAAGGATGGGAAATCATCAAATGACTTCTTCCGCTCTGGGTGGAGCGGGAGGGCGTGTCAGACTCTTACTGACTAAAACCCATCCGTGTTCCTTCTAAAGCCCTTTGCTTTCCAGGGCCGCGGTGACTCTTTCGAACAAATTCCGCAACCCTGGCAGGGTCGTGAGGTAGAAAACTAAAAAAGCGCTTATAATACTTTCTCAAAAAAAAGACTATTTGGGGCCCAAATTTTTGGGGTCAAAATCGTTGCAAATTGACTCAAGAACATTATATTCGAAGAAACACACTCAATTATAAATGACCATGTAGAATGACGCTGTATAAGGGTAGAGGATACGCTATCGCCCGCGGCTCCGCCCGTGTTAATGTCGAAAATTATTCCAAGGGAACATACTCCCGGGATGAAAAGTATCCCAAGTGTTATTCCAGACTATAATCTACCTCTGTGGCATATTTCATCACGATCCGTTCAGCCGTACTGACGTGAAGGAGTCACAAACATCCGTACATACAAACTTTCGCGTTTAAAATATTAAGTAAGAAAGCAAGAATAGCACGGATATTATCGAAGTTACAGACTTTATTTTTATTCGAGTTGATTTTAAATACATTTGATGCTAGTTGAAATTACAAAATTATGTGAAGCTTGAAAACAAATGTCTTCTTTTACCCAAATGAAAAGATACTTGGTCTAGAAGCTTTTGATAGACGCAAATACTGACCTTGATTTGTTCAAGAAAGGATGCTTCCGTGCACAAAAAGTGACGCATCAATTGAATGACTATCAGTAAAAAACATTGTTTATCTGAACATTGTTACTGTGGAGATAGGTGTGAAACTAGAATTGTGTACGAGCAACGATGTCACAATGAAGTGTTAAATGATTGATCATTCGCCTGGACTGATCGATTGTATAACACATGGAATCACTCACTCCCCGTGCAGTTTCAAGCTAGACTATAGTACAGCTACATAATTGCTTAAGTGACCAGTGTGTTGTTGGATTTCACACCCATAGCACAAAACTTTTTCAGAATTCTTTCATTGCTCGTATAAGTTTAGTCAAGACTGATTAGGTTTCTTCTATGCAAGCGTGCTCCATTCTCCACAGCATCGCTTCTCATTAGTTTTTTTTAGTTTTTTTTCTCTATATTTGTTTTGGAGCGTTTATCTACACAGATATGCCAACCCCATCGTACACTTTAACACTTATAATTATCACATATATTATACTAAACATTTAAATAATATATATAACACTTTGTGATAAAGATGGAAGTAACAGATGAAGGACTGTTATTAGACGACATAACTTTTTGGCACCTTTTGAAGTTGGTTGAGATAAAATTGATTGGATTAATCCCACGTTAAGCTTGTGTAAATCTAACTCCCTCAAAAATTACTCTCTCTCGCGCCGATTGTGACCAAATGGGACATAACATAACGTTTTTTCATACATATACAAGTTCAGAACTCCAGAGCTAAGCGAGTAGAAACACCACCCTGCGCTCCATAACTAACATAATAGACGGTGGGGAAACAATAGCCAGGCTAAAATGGGAGTGGGCTGGCCACGTCACACGAATACATCTGGAGAGGTGGGCAAAGATCTTCCTCACTGGACGCCTGAGGAAGGACGTCGTCATCGAGGTCCACCGCGGCGAAGGTGGTGTGACGATCTCATCGGGTTTGCAGGGCAGACTTAGCTAGAGACCGCTCAATACTCAATAGGAGAAAAGGGAAGCTTTTGCCCAATAGTGGGACACAAATGTAGGCTAACAAAAAAAACAAGTCCTCAGGGAACTCACTGATTGCACACATTTAAATTAGCCTGTTGATTGCCCTAATCAGTAATGGTTATAAGTGGTACTTCTGTTTCTATTTCTGTGTGCAGTTTCATTGGCCGAATGTTGAGCTAGGATGTGAATGAGGAATGTCTGATTGTTCTCTCGCTCTGATGGAGTTATTACTACTTTGATGGGTTAACTCAAATCTGTATGCAGTTGTGTTATTCTATCTTTGGGGTTTATACTTGCTTGAGGGATTTGTAGCGATGAGTTTGCTGGGAATACAAAATCGGACGTAAGTAAATCAGATTTGGCTGAGGTTCATATCATTTTTGAGATTATTACTTCATCGAATGGATAATCTAAAACTGAAATCAAGCTTCGCGATGTTAGAAGAAATACCGTTTTAGGGCCAAAAGGAAGAAAAATATCGATCGATTAAAATTGGCCTCAAATAGCTGAGATTTAATTTAGTTCTCCGGTTTTACGTACAATAAAAGGCCAGCGCAGCATTTCATGTTTCTGTATACCAGCCGTTATTCCAGATTCACTTCCAAGTCATGCTAAAATTTGATAATATGAAACCTTAGATTATAAATATCCATATACCGCTTCGTGTTGTGACAAGCGTCATAAAAATAGCTCAGCAGCGGACCGTTTATCGCACGTTTTCAAACTGCTTGCCTCAAAGGAACTGTCAGCGGTTCGAGGACAATTTATGTTTTGCATTGCATTTGAAATAGTCACATTTTGAGGTAACACTATAGTAGGCGCCAGATAAATGTGGAATAAAGTATATTGACCTTTCCCTAATAACTGTTCATAGGTACCTGAACAATTAAATATGAATCGTTTTTCATTATTAGACAATGTTAAGGATCACGAGAGATGATGATTCGGGACAGCTTTGTGTCATTAATTCCGTTTTTTTCAAATTAAAAATGTCAATAATTGTAGGTGGGTCAATGACCGTTAGGCTGATATCACACTGGCGATTTTCGAGCGAGTTCAAAGCGATGCGAGTGCAAAACGAGCTCGTAGCGAGTTCGCAACGAACATGCTACAAAAACGCGGCGGGCGCGCAGCCGTACAAAATGGCGTCGAAGGCGCTATTCGCGGCGAGCTCGCTGCGCATTCGCCTCGCTTTGGACTCGCTTGCAAATCGCCAGTGTGATAAGGCCCTTATTCCACGATTATCTGGCGCCTACTATAGATCTATTTAGAAATGTGTTTCAAAAACTATGATTAATACCCCATGATTTCATTTAAATTCTATTCTATCTATGAATTGATTCCTGGCTATTCGGCTATTGTAAAAAGCCACATCCTCCTCTTCCTTGTAGCCTAAAATATTTATTTCTGACTAACCTCCTATTATCCAGGTAGCTGTCGTATTCATCCGGCGTGTTCTTCTCGTCGTGCATGTCGTAGAGATCGCTGTAGATCGCAGACTCCATCCGGGACGGGTCCATGTGGTAGTTGGGGTTCTCATACGAGAGGAGACCATTCTCTGTGGACAAAGGTGACGAGGTTAGTCTATGGGCAGAGTTATTGATCCAGGATTAAACTATCAATTTGTTTTTTTCCCAATTTATTGGGGCTGTTTGGATGCAGTTGAGTACCAGTATTTTCGTGAAGCGGCTGCCTACAAGACCTCCACAACCCAGCAACTGGGTATTATGGTACCCTTTGGCAAGACTGGTGTCAGAGTATCTGGCTTCTGAATATCCGTAGCGAAGGTTGAAACCTCCTTAAATGACGCTTGGTTTGGAAGGTTTATGTGTTAGGGAAGTTCTTCCACAGTGTGGATTAATGACCCGAAGAAGGTTGCGAACTCGCTGGACGTGAGAAGCATAGTGCTATCGTTATAAATGATTTTGAACCGTTTGTAAGTTGATGTGCCGATTCCAGGGAGCCGTCAATAAAATATCCAGTATATGTCATAACCGTAAACTCAGTGTTTACAAAATGACACTTACTCCTTCGCCTTACTGATTGTTTTAAATAATATGTCTTCTTTTCCCAATTTGTGAAGTTATGCCACTCAATAATAACAGCCGCACTGGTCGATCTTCAAGGTTAAGCTACGCTTGCCAAGGTTGGCCTGTGGATGGGTGACCATCTTAGCATACCGAGTTTCCTCCGTGCCTCAGAAAGCACGTTAAGCCGTTGGTCCCGGCTGTCATTTGTAGATCTTTGGCAGTCGTTACGGATTGTCAGAAGCCAGTAAATTTGACTCCAGTCTTGCCAAGAACTACCGTGTTATCCAGTTAATGGGTTGTGGAGACCTGGTAGGCAGCCGCTCCACGTAAAATACTGGTATTCAGCTGAATCCGGTTTGACTGGAAGCCGACCCCAATATTGTTAGGAAAAGGCTAGGCAGATGACGCCACTCAATTCTTAAGAATGTTAACTCACAGTTAATCAACCAAAAACGCAATCTATTGGAAACTTTATCGTAGATTAAAGACGATCTCTCAAGGACCAATACTATTTTCTTTTAAACATCTTTGTCCTCCGATCGAAAGATCTTCTATCAGCCATTATAATACGTTGACTGTCTAGCTTGTGCAGCTTTATTTTGAAGATAAGCTATTTAGTTAAGCTGCCTCAGACATCTGAAGTCGTCTAGAAAATAAAACGACAATGCACGGGGACTATCTCAGTAATGTGATTGGGTGTTTGGTATATAGCTCCTATCGCTTAGGACTTAGGGATTGTGTTATACATTAATGTTCTGTTATTATTAAGAGCAGATTTAGGCATAATTTTGTAAATAAATGGGTGTGTAATAAATAGTTTATAAAATCCTGGTTTTGTTAGAATAGAGAATAAATACTTTTTATAGCGGCATCAATGTTGACACATGAAAAATAAAAGAAGCAAAATTTGTACGGCATAAAAAAGAACCGCAACGCCATCTATCCTGTCAGCGACGAACTACCAACGAAATCCTGCATCGCGCAAGCCAAGTTCTCCGTGCGATTTGAACATATACAATCCGAATATAGACTATCGGGCGGTTGCCTACTAGACACAACAACCGTCTGGTCGGAGTATCCTGCCGCTTCAGTGGAGGTATGCGGGACTTTACTCTCTGTACCTCATACCCCTATACTCTTTATTATTCACCATGTTAGTAGTTAAGAAAAAATATTACATACTAGTAGAGTAACGCAATGGGCGCCATTGCTATAAGTTTGAAATCTAAATGATAACTGATATTTAAGTAGGTTTAACATTGCACTTTAAACACGTCAATTTTTTTTCATCATTTAAGCTAGATGTGGTTGGTACAACATAATTCCATTTGAAATATTTAATGTAAAAATATGGAACAGTAAAAATGAGACCCACTTTTAACCACCAATGTATAGGTACGGTCCAAATCTATTAAGTTATCTACAGCAAACTATCAAAGTTAAACTTTAAAATAACTCTATTCAGGGAAAGGGTATTGTCATATTTTTTTCTCATGCATTCTTTGGGTCAATTCCCTTATTTTTGTGAAGCTATCTCATTTTTGCATCACAGTCGTAACTTGTATATCGCTACATATTATAAATTATAAATATATATAGTCCTCCTTGCCGATTACGAAAACGGCGACCCCATGACACTACTTCCTAGCGTATGCCCTAGTATATCGTTACATATTAACACGTGATTGACATGATATTATCAGAACTCGAATTTGAACGCTCTAAACCTACAAATATAGGCCTTGAAACCCCTAAAATCATTTTTTCTACTAAACCATGACAAATATGTCATCCCAAAAATACTACACTAGTTTCATTCCAGTTCGCCGAGGGTCGCACTTGGCAGGCCTCGTCGTAACGGAGCCGAAGCCGTAATAATAGCTGACTATCACCCCCTCCCCCCCACACACACACTACACCAGGGGGGATTCACTTCATCAACATGTGTCCGTGTGGATCTAGATACGATGTCATTGCTGTCATCGTATTAATAACATATTAATTAAACACACACAATTATTATTTTTGCATTCTCTACTTACATTCTTTCATGTTGTTTTACCACCAGAATGATGTCTAAGGGGTAAATTTTCGTATTTTCGTACCTCACATTCCCATCACAATTGTGAAAAACACCTCTTATTTCCTTAAATTTTGAAAAATTCTTTGTCGTTGTGATGATCGTCGTTCTGTATGGTGTCAGTCGTAAAACAATAGCACCATCCTATCAGTTCCCCTGGGTGTCGCAAGACTAAGGGGCTCACCAGAGAATAGGCAGCAGCATTCTCTGTGCATTGCAACAGCTACACTGCCGATCGCCAACCCGCCTGTCAAGCGTGGCTATAATAGCGACCCCTTTTTGAGTACAAAAATTTTCCTTCGGACTTAGTAAGTGCGTTCAAGTATTTAGAGGCACTGAAAAGACTGTGTATGTCCCCAAATCGGAAAATCAAAACTGCTTAAACATTTTCCTCCATCTAGTTATTTAGAACACTGCCCAAAGTACAGCTGAATAATGTGAAATCGTTAAAAGAGCTTAAAGATAAAGTCACCTAAAAGCCACCCTAACTAAAACACCTAAATTGATTCGCCTCGTGACCTACAAAAGCCTGGATTCTCTTTGAAATAGATTGTGAGCGCCCGCTTAGGTAAATGTCTGACCCATTTAGCAGGGATCTTGAAAACTATTAGCGAATCTGAACGTTTTACTGACGGTACAAAACGGTAGAGAGTCTTCCTAAAAGGGACAACATAGACTTGATAGATAGATTGTACTATCTTTCCCTAAAAGGTACTGCACTGAACAATATAGAACTTACAAGTAATTTTTTTAGACAATCACTTCTTAACTTTTGGGATTTGCAGAGTCAAAATTGTTCAAGACTTCTACGGGGAACGAAAATACGAGTAAGTGAATGTTTATCTAACTATTAGGTACCGTTTAATGACTGTTCGCCACATAACAATCAAATAAAATGACACATATTTTAGGACTAAAAAAAATAAGTAAAAAAACTAAAACCCGGCTCCTAAAACGTATGAATCCAGAAAATATTCGTAGTGATGTTCAGAAGATAGCCCTGGTCGTATGCTACTTTGTCTTTAAGTTAATGATGGATTACTCCTGTAAGAATGTATGGTTTTATTAGGATGGGTGGCAGTCGTGCCCTCGTAGCGGCAATCGGTGGCGACAACGTCTCGCTTCCTGCCCTGGTCCAATTCATGGACCGGAGCGAGAGGGTACGGGAAATAGTCAGCTCTTTCTGCGAAGCAGTAATGCGAAGGAGGAGTCGGGACGCGTTAGAGACAGGCAAACCTTATGCCCCAGCCGCCGCAACAGAAGACAACACCCGGGCTTCAGGAGTCGCAGGGCGATTCCCAGCCACCGCAGTCAAGGCGCGGATAAGACCCAGACCCGGGTCGACGGTCCCGGAACGGAAAGGGCATTTGGAGGGTTTTAATCAGTAAGGGTCTGACACTCCCTTTCGCTAGGCCCAGAGCGGTAGGAGTCACTTGATGATATGCCATTACAAAAAAAGGGTAGGAGCAGATTTTGAAGTAGGTTAAAAATAATGTTGAAGTCGGGTCGCTCCTGTATATTGGAGCCTTACGTCACTGGCGTCAGAATCTTATCTAAGCCTAACTTTATCGTTAGTAGTTAGTTGCCTATCCAAGTTCGTGACACTTCGGCTTGAGTGTGTAATGGTAAATGTGACTGGTCTTAAAGGTTTATTTAGATTATATCCACATTGCGGTGAATGTTCAATAGGTAGCTTGTTTCTTCTGGGACTATATAAAGGTAAAAGCTTATTTTATAGAGTAATTATTTTCAGGAAATGTCCACTGAAGCGGTGCGGAGATTTTTTGCAATTCCATTGGTTAAATATTGGCAAAGCTCAGCTCTGCTTCTCTCTTCTCCGCTCCAGTAGACAGTCAGCCTAATACCAACAGTATTATCGTTTTAAGAGCAGTCTCCAACGCACGAACGCATAAAACCAAGTACACAAAATCTGTTTAGCAATTCCACTTTAAACCCCATAACACCATAACATAAGCAGCTTAAACATACAACGAAATCACAGACAAATTGCGATTCCACTAACACGCTATAAAATCCTACCATTCCTATTAAATCCGCCAATCGCGTTAAGTACGCTCGCCTAAACCAGGGATGTTAAGGAGCTTCGTAACCGTAGTCGAAACTATCGGATATCCGAATCCGATAAAAAAGTTCCGGATAATTTCGGATAGGGGTGGAGTCTAAATGAGACACGTCATGACAGGTTTTTCGGCCAGACCGACACACTAGCCTTGCACGTCACTTGTTTATTATTAAAAATCCAATATCAAATTCAATTGAAACTATCCGAAACAAATGGACCGTCCACACGACATACACTTCCATACATATTTCCATAAACACAAATAAAAACAAATTCTGTGCAGACAAAAGTCTGGTTCGTGTGGACCCACTAAAACGGATAATCCGAAATAATTTCATATCCGCAACGGGCATAATATTATTTCTGTATACATCTCCGGATCCGAAATTTTATATCCATAACATCCCTGGCTCGAACCCCCATCCTCCTGATAATCCCCGTAACAGGGGGATGAGTGGATGACTACATCCCGTACAAGTTACAATAGTGTAATAGTCATTGAGGATAACCCTTGCAGCGATATTACACGAACATTATGGTCTAATAGTTACACGCGAGTATCGGGTCATTGGGGTGTGGTGTAAGTGATAAGTGACAGCGATTTGGAAAAGAGGGCCGGGATAATGTGACAGTTTCTCAGCGATCACGGTCCAAAATGTGTGGAATTGACATGCGCTACCGAAAGATCAATTTCTTCAATTTCATACATTTTGGTCTTTTGACGATTAGATTGTCATTGGTGGATAAAACGTCACTTTGACTAGAATACATTTTTTTTTGGGAATAAACTACGTTTGCTAACAGTATTTGTTAGGAAAAATAATACAGCCAAGAGCGAGTCGCCAACGAAGGGTTCCGTACCATACCTTGAATAAATCACAGTTCTTGTATATTCATTAATTTAATTTTGCTTTGTAATGACACTCTGTGATAATGTCAACTGTTGACATATTATGGAACATGATACAGCCCTCTAATAGACAAAGGAAAAAACAGACGGACAGCGGAGGCCTATTACTAATAGGGGTTCGTTGGTTGCACCTCGTACATATTTTTTAATTATGTGAAGAAATATTAGTTGATTTTTTGCAATTATCGTGTCTTTTATTGATGATGTCTTTTAGTGTCCGACCGAATGTTCGGTTTCGTTTTCGGTTGAGTTTCGGTTTAGTTTCGTTTTCGGCGGCAAACTTGCCGAAACTACGACCGAAACCGAATGTGCAACAAGAGTTTTCGCGCTGTCATGTTCGGCGGCCTTAATTAGTTTCCTTAAGTACATAATCTTAGGTGAAATAATATAAGAAGAGTCTACCCACTCAAATAAATACCTATAGTGAGTATGTTTGAGGCGCAGCTAATATTTTTTTCTGAAATAAAGGTTCCTATGTTGATTATTAATAAATGAAAGAAGATTCGAAGATTGCTTATCTATGTGATTTAAAGAGAAAACAATAAAGACTGACTGATTATAATAACGTTTTCTTTATTTTTCCCTCAAAATATAATCCTTGTAAGGAAGTTTCGGTTTCGGTTTTGGTTTCGGCCGAAACAGAGACCGTTGCCGAAATTCGTTTTCGGTATCTGTCGGACACTAATGATTGAATGCCTAAAAAAATTGGGTGGTGATTAAAATCAGGCAGTATATACATTATGTGTCATATAACTATTTCAGGTTGAGTGCACACGACTTTTTAATCATGCTCGTGATCACAATAACTACACTCATGAGGATAATTGCAAGTTTATTATGATTGATTATATTATAAACTTGCATTTATGTAATTATTTTATAAATGCATAATTTTTAGCGAAACGAAGAAGCTATTATTAATCATCATTATATTTTAATTGGAAAGATTAATTACTCTAAATAACTATATAAAAAACCGGCCAAGGGCATATCGGACCACGCACAGTGTAGGGTTCCCGTAGAAACCAGTCTCCTAAACCATGCCAGTGTACTAAACTAGTATTAGATTACAAAGTTACAAATGCACTTGGTTTTAAGTAATTTTCCATGGTAATACCATTGAAAATTACTTAGGATTTGTTGTTTTACCCAGTTCCATTTCATAAGTAGATCAACTATTACTCATTAACTCGTTTAGCCTTGGTAGAGGTGATAGTTTTCCTTCTAAATTCGTTGTATTTATGCTACTAACTAACTTGACTCTACAAAAATTAGCACTTTAAAGCTTAATATTTCGCAAACGGATCCTTGAATGGAAAACTAGTTTTAGCACACCCGCAATATGTTTAAATTGCCTATCCAACAACACCCCACACCATGGGATAGACGTTAAAAAAATCATCGCCACTTCAGGGGGGTTACCTTAAAAACACAGTTTTTTCAAGATTTTATTTTACTACTTTGTCGGCATGTCTAATATGTATATCCATTCCAAATTTCAACTTTCTAGCGTTAAGCGTCTCTGAGCTAAACCGCGTCGGACAGACAGACGGACATGGCGAAACTATAAGAGTTTACGGAACTCTAAAAAGTCCTGACCTACTCTCTGATTCACTAATTTATCAACATCATACACTCATTTATTAACCTTTGAATCTAGAAAGCTTAAATTTTGTACACCCTTTATGTTGCATACCAAAATTAAGAAAGGATATGATTTCAATAAAGAAATTCAAAGAGGGATGGAAAACTTTGCATGGAAAATATTTTGTTTTAACCACTCAACGTCCGAACGCAATAAATGTGAATTTATTTATATTAAACTTGAATTTATTTTAGTTTAGTTTATTTTCGTAGCACATTGCTCGCTACACTTGGGGGAGGCCTATGTCCAGCAGTGGACGACTTTCGGCTGATATGATGGAGATTGTATAATGCTCAGTGATAATAATATTTTCAAAATGTCCAACGTTAAAGGGGTAGAATTTTTATTTGAGGTTGAATTTTTTACTTCTGAAGCGGTTGAAGCCACGGGCAAAAGCTAGTTAATCTAATAAAAAAAAATATTACATATTGTAAACCGATTATATACTAGGTAACTATCGTAAACATACGATAAAGTTATATAACCATGAAAATCGATTATTAACGTTTATATATTCGCGATGCGTGTTATATTAATACGTAATACCAGAAGGAGTTGGAGGAAAAGGTTGAATAAATATTTGATTGAAATAACTTGGGTTATTGACCTTTCCATTGAGAGAAGATGAGGTGATGGGCGTAACTTCAATTTGGTATGCTGAGGGTTGAGTTACCTAGGTTTTGTTTATTCTTTGTCTAGACTAGAGCTTATGAGTTTGTCCTCTTTCATTTATTTCAGTGTCAATTTTACACTAAATTATTAAATTTAAAAAATATATATATCATTATTATTGCAGTAACCAAATAAATCAATTAAAAAGTAAAACATTTGCGATTCCCTGTTTTAATAAGTTAAATGTCTAAATAAAAATATATCAAAACAAAAAAATAACGATTGACCATTAAATGAAATAAAAAAAAAAACTTTATATGAAGCTTTTGAATAGAATGACCTAAATAAAATATGAAATTCTTTATCGTATGGTTTAATTAGCCATGATTACAAAAAAATATAGAAAAATTCTTTCGATTGACAATAAGGCAGAATTCAAAGTAAATAAATTCAAATTAAATCAATGTATGTATGAAGAAGAGTTTACTACAAAGCTCGACAATTTTAGATAAAACGAATAAATCAGAAAACATGCGACCTGTTTTCATTCGGTGTCGCCAAAGAGTAACGCTCGAGGAGTCAGGATTACATGGAGCTCTGCCCACCCTTCTCTTGGGGTGGGCGGCAAAGCGTGCAGTGGATGGGGCGCTGTGCCTTTTAGTAGTAAACTAATTATGATATTGTATGGAAGTTGCTTGTAAATGCAACAATTTGGTGGTTTATTAGATTAAGCTGTTTTATAAGTACTGCTAGTAATTGTTTTTCTATAAAAGTTTAGTGTTTTTATAGTTTATATGACAGCAATCAATCGCGTGGTTGTATAGTCAACTGAGCATCGGAGATAACACTTGCACTTCAAAAATCACCCTTATTACAACTAAATAAAGCCGCTGTCAATGCCAAATTATTGCCAAAGATGTTTGGTTGATTGTTATTTTACTATTCGGAAACCATTTGGAGGCACGTCCTACTACTGGTAATCTGTAAAACGAACTACTAAAAAAAAAAATTATATTCGAATAAAATCGAGTCATTGTTCGAATTCGTTTCGAAATAAAACTTTAGCTGTCAATACAAATGAAATGAACATCCAAAAAACACGAAAAAAAAACTTAGCTTAACAAACTCAATGCAATATTCATACCAAAACCGCTACATCTCATCGCACACACCACAAAATAAAGGCGTGTGTCCACGAACGTAACGGTCGCGCCCGCTTCCGGCCAACAATGGCGCCGGCGACATAATTGATACTTTTTGGTAATATCACTGTTGTTCTGAATGATGCGCAGCTCGTGAATGTGGGCCTTTAGTGTGGGAACGAAAGCTAAATGGATGTCATCGGGTTTATCCTGGGAATGGATTTTGGGGAGTGGTGATGGGGTAACATGTGTTTGACAATGTGAAATGGTGGGCTATAGAAAGAAATGTGGGAGTGCTATGCGAACAAAATACTGTAAAAGTTTTCTGCGAACGGGCACGTTAAATCCCATAAGACAGATCTACGCTTTGGATACTGCAATAAGCTACATCTCTCTGACTGCAGCCCTACAATGACGTGCTAATGCCATCCAATTCCGATGATGTAAACGGGATAGTGCTATTTGCTATGTATAGCTCCGTCTCCCTCTTAGAGCGGAATCATGATCGTTTTAAGACTTTATAGCCTATGAAGCCCCAAGTCGACTTCTTGACACAATAGTTCCTGTAAATGGTTCAATGGAAATAAATGCCTTGATTTAACAAAGAGCTCCAATTTTACTCTTGATCTACACATCCGATTCTCAACAATAATTACCAATTGAACAAAAGACAGCCGGTTAAAAGACATAAATTGCGCTCCCGTGTCAAATTTTACTGAAGAATATTGATTAAAACTGCTTTAAATGGTCACAGTTTATAGCTTGACCATATCAAACAATCCCTCATTAGCAAACACAGAATGCATTTCACAAACAAACAAACGTTCGTGCAGACGCCCATTATAGAAACCTATGTCGAAGGAATGTGACATTTAGCGTAGAACAAGGCTTGCGCTTTGAACTTGATATGAATCATGGAATCATAACACTGATTGAGGAGACAAAGGTCAGCAGAATTTTTAAGAGTAGGGAAAATGCATCTTGAAAAAAATTACTAGTTATCTGAGCAGTTTATCGAAAAATATACTATTAAGATAAACAGAAAAACAAAATCAATTTTGAAAAATAAGTAAAAAAATTAAAGGTTAAACGGTTTTACTGAAAACAAAGATAATCATGATGTAGATAATGTAGCGGCGGCCATCTTGGATTTACAATGATATTGAATATATTAAATTGTATTGTCATCAGAACTAAAGGTGTGTACAGGAAGGGGGTAAAATTCAACTACTAAATTTGTACTAAATTTTCCAAAGAAACAACAAACAGGGCCCAACTGTTTCAAAAACAAATGAGATACAACATTTTTTTCGCGGCGACGCAGATGAATGGGCGTCGCGTCATGGACTCTGACGTCAGAGTTCGTTTCGGACTTCTCTTTCTAATTGTCAACTTTGAAGCTTAAACCTTAATCGCTGATAAAAAAAATATTTGTTTACTACAGCTAAATTTATTTAAAAATACATGAATTTTCACTTTTAGGTTTTCGAAGTAAAGTAAGACGTTAATGAAGAGGGCAAAACACCTGTAGTAGGTATTGCTATGGTTTTACGGCCGGTTTTAATAATGTATTTTTACCTTTTTTTACGTTATTGAAACCGGCCGTTAGATGAAGGTAGTTGGGTATCTTATTTACCCTGATACATGCCAAAGAAACATTTCGCCAATGAGTACTGTTAAGTCCCATGACATAAGGGCCTACATTTCACATACAAAAGAAGGTATTCCACATTCACCGAACCATACAAAACCAAATAAAACAAAACAACGCCCGTGATAGCCATCAATCGAACACAAATACCATTGAAAGAGTAAATTATTCACATACACTGGCAAGACGGGACGCCTGTATCGATTTTCAAGTGACCTTCAGACAGCCCGACTGCTCGCTTTTAAAACTTGAAGGAACCTAATTGAGGGTGGCTTGGTGGCTGATACGTTTGGTTGGATGTACTTTGAGGGTTATTGAGCTGGTGGGGTCAAAAAACATTGTATTGGGACACTACCTTTTGCCCGCGACTTTTGGGTAGCCATTTTAATTTTTAACATTCAATTTTTTCAAAAACGCTTCAACATAATTATAAATATTTTTTTATCATGTGCCTAAATACAAAGGTTCATAGTTTTATCTTCAATAATAATGGACTCCTTTCATCCCCTTCAAGCACTTTTCTCGCGACAAAAGCCTATATCCTTCTCCAAGGTCTAATCTATCCTTGTACCATATTTCATTTAAATCGGTTCAGCGGTTCAAGCGTGAAGAGGCAACGGACATACAGACACACTTTCGCATTTATAATATTATATAGTAATATAGTACTAGCTGACTCATGCAACTTCGTCTGCGTCACATTTTTCATGAATGCTCGGCTCCTATTGGTTGTAGCGTGATATTATATTTCTTTCTTCCCAACACTAAAACGTTTTTTCAATTCGAACCAGTAGGTCCTGGGATTAGCGCGTTTTACCAAACAAATAGTCAAGAATCGAGTGGTAAATGATCAAATTATCAACCGCCTAGAGTATATTAATTTAAAGTCGCTATTAAATAAAATTTTGCCCCATTCTCTGTTACGTCCTATTCTCAGACCTACTGAATATGCACACAAAATTTCATAAGAATCGGTCAAGCCGTTTCGGAGAAGTTTTGTTACAAACACTGTGACACAAGAATTTTATGAATTAGATAATAATTATAGTAGTTTCATAACATGACAGTATGTTTAAAAGTGCTGATACAATCTGTAGTGAAATTAGTTGTAACTGGACGGAGGTCAAAGAGAAGATGGAGAGAAGAAGGGGATGGGTTGGGTGTGAAATGATATGAAAACAAGGGAGATATCGATGGAGTGGTAGTTGATAGGACACAATGGAAGAATCCATCGTGTTCCCACGGAAATGGAACAAGGACAGCAAGAAGGTATTTTTATAATCTTAGCTAGGTTATTTTTGATGAACGCATTGTTTTGTAGTGGACTTTTCCATAAGAATCTACCTTTCCGAATGGACAGTAGAGTCACTTTATAAATGTAATATTATTATTTTACTGAACTGTAAATGATGACGTTCAAAAGTGCCGTTTAATGGCCTAATTGAAATAAACGTTTTGACTTTGACTTGACTTTGACTTTGACTTTTTGGCAGCGAACAAAGATATTCATTTTAATTTAACTGCGTATGAGGATGCTACTGGAGCGTTTTTCATAAAGTTTTTAATTCTGACAAAAAATGGTTCCAAAAAACTGAACCAAAAAAGAAGCTAGGTACATAATAAAAGACTAGCAATGAAATAACAAATAGTTTCGGTATTATAATATCTTTATATTGTAGTTTTTATGCCCAAATATACTTTAACAGTATCTTTCTATGTAGTATCTTTTGACTTTTAAGCCAAGCGGTCAACAATTTGATGCGCACAAGAATTCATACAGCCAGAAAATTTATATAAAGAATTATAGTACCTGTGCAAAAGGGATAATGTTTGTTACAAAATAATTGATTTCAGTGATCATAAAGTCACTTTCAATACGTAAGAAAGATTTTAACAATTAATCACACTGTACTATCATATTATAAAGGCGATAGTTTGTGATTGTGTGTGTATGTTTGTTACTTCTTCACGCGCAAACGGCTGGACCGATTTAGATGAAATTTGGTATAGAGATTGTTTGAGTCCCGGAAAAGGACATAGGATATTTTTATCCCGGGAGTATGTTTCCTTGATATGATATTCGACATTCACGCGGGTGGAGCCGTGGGCGGCAGCTAGTTAGAAATAAAGTATTCCATAATTACAATTTCAACTCGAGAAGATAATAATTTACGATTCGTACCTCACCTAATTGGTTTTCATATTGCATATTCATCTTACAGAACGAGATGATGATTGGTTAGTTACAGAAATACTGTAATACTGCATAAATGTGCTTAAAATAATTGAAGATCATTTGAATTGATTGGACGTGGGAGGGAATGGTACATATATAAAATTGGATATCGTATTTTAAACCGAGAACTGAATAATATAGGTTACTGTGTCAATGATTGAGAATTTGTATGTGACGAGTACAACGTTGTAGATACGTCGATAAATGAAGTAGAACTTAAATTAAAGTGAAACTGAAACACTGCTATCCACAAAACGTTTTGGGAACACATTCCTTGTGCGTACAGCTGAGGAGTGGAATTCCCTGCCAGAGTCTGTGTTTCCCGATAGCTACAACCTGGGAGTCTTTAAGAAGAAATGAGAAGTGATGAACTCGTGTGCTAACTGCGTTTTAGTGATTTCAAAACGGAAGATGTAAACTTCCTTAAAAAGTGCTAAGTCTTTAATGTTTGTTCTACTTATATAGATATCTAGATTAGTTTTTCAAATTGCAAACCATTTAATCTTAAAGATCAAGAGCGACCTACATACCTATCCATACGAACTTTGAAAGCCCTGTCTTACTACTATGTTTATTCGTTTTCAAGGTTAATTACAAGCTCTTATGAGAGTAAATACATACTAAGACCAAATCGGTATCAGCCACTTCTATCCCAAATTAACACTTATCAACAACTTCAAGCCATGACCCGTATAATCGATTGGTACTTCAGCACCATCGAGAAATCGACGAACTGGTATCAATATTCCATGAATCCGCCAAAAGAGAGGGCCTGAAGAAATAAAGTACCTCTTAAAAACCAATCTGTTTGAACGGGCAGCCATTTTGGAGCATTACGCGGCAAAATTCGGCTTTTGACAGCATACGTCATTATTTGAAACTTATTTTCGAAGTTCGAAAGTGGCCAGTGTTTGTCCGTCATCGAGTTTAGTGATGTAACCTTATTTGTTATGTTCAAGACCATTCATGACTGTACGATTATTATTTAATGTTTATTTATTTAAGAGAGCCTTTTTTGAGATTAAAGCAAAAATAAAAATGCATTAATTAGCATCGTTTGTTTATACGGATAATATGTATTTGTGTCCCATATTGAACTGAAAATTGGTCAAGTTTTTTTTTAGTTTATACAAGTACCAATGTCTACCATCATTAATTAAAAGTAATTTATTAAACCTAGCTACTGCCTACGGCTTCGCCCGTGAAAGTTGAAAATGATCCCAAGAGAACATACTCCCAGCAAAAAGTATCCTGTTCTATTAGAAGACATGATCTACCCACGTATTAACTTCAATCCAAATCCGATCAGCCATTTAGAAGTGTAGATGTGACAAACTGACAGACATAGTAATTTCCACAATAATATAAATTAGTCATAGCTCATGAAACGTCAATAAAACTCAAGTTCAACTTAACAAAAATGGATTCCACAAAACCCAAAAGGTTAAATGCATGACGATTCATATATGGCACAGACTGAAATCCTCCATATATCTTGTTAATGAGTCAGATGAATCACCCAGGCCGAATGAATTGCTTTCATACTGCATGAATAAAGCCAATCTTCTTGTAATCAGACTCACTGAGACCTTAGAACTGGCTCGGTGATTCACTGTGTGAATTTATGTGTATGGCCTTATGGAATGTTTCGGTTTTAAATGTTATTTTTTTTTATTTTGATCAAAATTATGTTTTGTTTAAGGTAATAGATAGCTGAATTGGCATTGCGGCTTTTAGGGAGAGAAGGAATTTTGGAGATTACCACCAAAACATGGATTTTTTTAGGGTTCCGTACCCAAAGGGTAAAAACGGGACCTTATTACTAAAACTCCGCTTTCCGTCTGTCTGTCACCAGGCTGTATCTCATGAACCGTGATAGCTAGACAGTTGAAATATTCACAGATGATGTATTTCTGTTGCCGCTATAACAACAAATACTAAAAATAGAATAAAATAAATATTTTAGTGGGCCATTACAAAAAAATTTTATTTCGGTTTATTCAAATATTTGTGGTCAATTGACCAGATTAAAAAAAAAAACAAATATGAGTTATTTAAATTAGAGAAGATCAAAGACAAAGAGAGACAGTGGACTTTAGAATGGCCAACAAAAGTATATACCTTCAATAACTTTGATGTTTTTTACACAACTATGATAAAAAAACAAAACACCATCTTCCCTGTAACATTCTATATTTCTCACAAACGTACTAAAACTCCAACGAATCCACACGCTCCTCCTAAAGATCGTAACTCCATGCAAAGTAAACATTCGTCTAAAGATAGTTCACACTGACATCACAAGATCAATATTTAAAGAACTCGACATGTAATATTAGTTAACACTTTCTCATTGCAGATGGTTCAGAGTATTGAAAGTTGATGAAAATAAAACTAATTGTGTACTTTGGACGTAAGAGCATTTACCTATTTACAGGTCATACAATTTTGGATGAAATTCTAGCACCATTTCATGACCTAAGACTGTAATTGAACAGAATGGCTAAAGCTGAAGACCGATAAAGAATAATAATAATATATATTTTTTTAATATTTTTTTTTTTTAAGACCTGATGGTAAGACCTGAAGGTATGTGGTCGAAGATGGAGCACGCTTACCTAGAAGAAACCTATTATTTCTTGACTTACAGACTCCTAGGTTGTAGCTACCAGGGAACACAGACTCTGGCAGGGAATTCCACTCCTTAGCTGTACGCACAATGAATTCCAAAACGGTTTTCTGCATGTGGGTGGGATGTCCACCGTGTATCGGTGGCGGATCGCCGTATGTCTGGTGGTCCGGTGATGGAACGCGCTTGGCGGAATTAAACTAAGCAACGCCGCACACTCTCCAAAATGCAAAAATTTAATAACACACAATACATTTTTTTCTCAATTTATGCCGTTCTCGATTTGTCGATAAAATTACAACCATATAATAATGTTGATTTGAACTGAAAAGTGTTTTCATTTTCAAAAGAGTAACATCATATTATTTGAATAATCCATCTAGGAAACACCGGCCTCATTTAGATTAATATGACAAAAAAAAATGTCAAAGAGTAAACTACTTGCAAAATAAATATAATTTATCGTCAATCTCAGTTTGAAAATCTAGGTCAACGGAATAGTTATTTTTAGTCAATACTAAAGATATAAAAAAAACAGTCCATAATACCAAAACATTTATCATCTCCATGATACCATCTAAAAAATAAAAAAAAAACAAATTTAATCTAGATACTCACTTCCCCGTTTATGCAGTCCCATGGTTTCCGAGTTCACTTTTAACAGACAGACGGACACATCACTAACTTTCTATCACTTTCAATACATCACTATTCACAATCCGTAGTCTGTTAGTTCACCAGTGAGAGTAAAGCTGAGGACACACAAGATAAAATTACGTAAAATTTACGCGACAAGAATACATTTGTGCGTAATTTTAAGCATTTTTTGTAGAATTAAGTAAAATTACGAGGACTGAATTTTGAGATGTTTGAGCAAGTTTTAATATGTAACAGCGTAGGTTACCTAGGTAGAATACTGTAGTGTTTGGTGCTTACGTGAAGATTTTACGGAATTTAGTTTTCGAAATTGCTGGGCGACTGGGTAATGTCTTTTTATGAAACTATGACGTGAAATTGACTGTCCTGTTTAGTATATTATAAAGAAAAAAAAGAAAAAAATATATTTCCATTTTTGACATGCTTTAAATATGACTTACGATATAATAAACTTATTTATACTTTTACCTCATATTAATAATAAAATAAAATAAAGTATTTGAAAATTTTTATACCGAACGAAATTGTAAATTAATAAAATTGCTGTGCACGGGCTAGATAATAATCTAATAACTTTATATCCTACGTTATAAAAATAGTTCATATATGTAATTTTTTCTGACGCAAGCATCGTATTGGTTATTTTAATCCACTTTTCTACCACTAAAATGTGAACAAGGACAAACATATTGTAATTTTGTTAAGTTGGTTTGAAAATACTTTTTAAACAATCGATATGAAAGTCGTTTCAAGAATCCTAACTCCTAAAGCTGGTAATGTCAAAAATAGTGTCAAATATAAAAAAAAACACTGTTAATATGTTAACTATGTAATTGTTTAATCTAGAATATTAAATAATGGCGTTATTATTTAATTATATAATTTCTCCCACGTTTTCACTTACGACAAACTCACACGGATTTAGCGAAACAACAACAATTAAGTATTGTCTAAATAATAACTAAGAAACTTGTTTATTATATTCGCAGACATAAACTATTTTTATTTAATAAGGAAATTAAATATTATATAATTTTTCGATTACACAAAAAGGCGGACGTTCTCTTTTCTGTAAACATCACACCGTGGAAACTTAGGTGGAGCAAGCTTGAAGTGAACTGTCTGATTAGATGGACAGCTCACTTCACCTTCATTTCACCGAGTTTCACGGTGAAATTTTTACAGAATACATATAGTAACGTAACGTAAAATTTTACTATAGCTATAATACTCGTCTCGCACATAATATTTATTTGAATTGAATTGATTATATTATATGATTTATTGAAATTCTGTATGTCGCATAAAATTAAACCCAAATACTATGGGGTTGTAGTTTTAAATTCAAATTTCACTTACGTTTAAGATACTGTAACTTTACTATACGTCAAAATATTCGTGCTAAGCCTTCTGTATTCGTCTGTGTATTTTGTATTGTGAACACTAGACTTTATAATTAAAGTATGAGAATTGTTTTATATGCACTTCTTTATAAGTACCTCTTTTCTTTTTTAACTCATTTTACTAAACGCTGGGATTTGTATAATATTGTAGGAACCATGTTGGAACGATCAAACAAAGAAAGCGGAAAAGGAATTGCTTTGTTCCTCTGCTAAGTGGAGTAATAAAATGATGAAATAATCAGATTAATTGAGGGAAATTAGAGTACCTTACTTCGTCCCATTTCCCAGCTGGAGAGACTTGTAACTAGATTATTATCAAGTATCAATCTAATCATCAACTCATTTTGATCTTTTTCGTCTTGAGTCTTGACACTCTTAAGGCCACTTTTTGAATTGAGAATTTGTAATTAAATAAATTGTCAGCTATAGTTTTTAATATTAATGTTAGTGTTGTGTATTACTTTTATTGATATTATATAAAGATTTTTTTTTTTTAAGATTTTTATTTTATTATTAGCCATAAGTTGATTGCTGCGCCCTAACAGGGTAATGTACCTACTCAGTAAGTTTAGCTATGTAACTGTAACTGTGTCTACATTGTGTACAATAAATAAATAAATTATAATTAATTAATTAATTATTTATTAATAATACATTTCATTGACATTATTTACAATACGATAAAATATGACCATTACCAGCCCTTTAATATTATTGATATGCATGTAAAAAATAAATTATTATTTATTTTATTTATTAGGTAATAATACATTTAATTGACATTATTTACTCGAACTTGGCATTCAGTCTTATTACTAAAAAAACAAATATACATATTTGTAAACCAATTTCTTTGGTAGGACATAGACCTCGACTAAAATGTTTACATAAGACCTTTATATACATACATATATACCTACTAAAGATTGATTCAAACTACGTGATTGAGATGCGCTACCAAAATATCACGTAGCTCCTTCCATTTTGACTTTATGCGTGACTATCATTGATAAAATATCAAGAATTAAATTATCAACATAAAAAAAAACGAACAAAGTCAGTAACAACGTAATTACTAGACAATATAAGTAGCAACAAACGCCTGAGAACGAATAAACACTAGCCAAGTCTAATTACAGAACCAATGAAAGTGTTTCATTTAGCGAGTTTTTGTTCACACGCTAAGAGCCCTCACTTTCGTACAATGCGTGATTTTTGTTAATTAGGAAAATGTGACGTGTGCACGTTAATTAAGCCTTAATTAGGTGCTTAGAGAAAATTCTTTTGGAAATTACGTATTTAGAATTTATTGTTGTACTTCACTTCACCTAACTACAATAATTAGGTGTTGTTAGGTGAAGTGAAGTCTAGATTGTTTTGTAATATGTGGTCGGTCATAAATAAGTTGATGAACTTTAAAAGGTGTAGGGACAGTTAGTTTATGTTTGATTGTAAGTGAATAAATGCAATAAAAAGATTATTTTACAATAGGTTGATATTTTATTGTAGTTAGTTTACCTCATAGTGAAGTGAAGAACTAATTTTAAGAAATAGGTACTGTACGTGTCCCGGTATTTATGTTGGTTTGTACGCACTGTATCGTCTCATTTTACTTGACAAAACCAAGTTTTTTTAGAAATCTACCCTATACGCTATTTAATGCCAAAGACGTCGACAACAGACCAAAGCGAAGATGCTAAGAGCTCGACTCCTACCGAAAATACTGGCCCGAACTAGCAAAAGACAAAGTTGTGCAGAAAAAGGAGAGGGAGCATAAATTATTCCACTAATGGCGCCTGCAAAAAACGCCTCAGGTGCCATTCACTCAGGTCCGTTTAAGCCGGGTATCCACTTGGCAACATTTGATGCGCGACATGGTGCACAACATGTCACTCATCATGTTTAACGGCAACGAGCAACCCTTGATTTAGTATTGTTTTCATATTGTGCGCCAGCTGGCGCTGTTGTGCAACGTTACCGAACAGGTTGAGCGTCATGTGTTGCGCGTCAAATGTTGCCTAGTGGATACGCGGCTTAAAGCGGGTGCTGAATGTGGAATACGTCTTTTTTCCCAGTACTTGGACAAATTAGGCTATACAGTTAGATTGCTACTCGTATTTTCCATCCCATACTTATAACTTGTTAACAAATGTATAATCGTCTCTTTCGAAAGATCACGTCTGCACGTTGATTGAGGAACTCCTCGACATTATACCTAGTTAGAAAGCGATGGACAGATGACACGGCGCTCGTATCGCAACTTGCGCGTGCGTCGTGGAAAATTGACAGATTATAGTGATTACTGTGAACGTGTGGTGATAGGTTTAAAAATTGAGTAATCTATGTGTGTGAGAAGTGTGGGTACCTAGGTATTTATAGATAGATTATACTCGAATTGGCTAGTGGTGAAATATTATTGCGTTTGAGTTTAATTAAATTTAAGTGCCGATATTCCCTTCCGTGTCGTCCTCTCGTCTATATAATTCCTCTCCACCGACTATTACGAACCTATTACTCACATTTTATATCATAGATTTTGTGCAGGATCACAACCTAATTTAAAAAATATACTTAACAGTTTTTCGCTACGCCTTAGGACAAATCAAATCAAATGTCATTTATTCAAATTAGGCTTAATGCCAGCACTTTTTTAACGACAAAGTTTGCATAAATACAGTCCCCCAAAACGCCTGCCCATCACCACTTCCTAGTGTTATAGCTGGGAAGAAGAAGTGGCACAAGCAACACATCTGTCTGTTGAGTTATAAGAACTAGCATTTATACAAAGGTATGCAAAGTATTCTTACAAAGACAATACAAATGCTTCTTCTCCTTACGTCCAACAAATACCTACTGGTTTATAATTATGTAGATCTATTGAATTAAAGGTGAAGAGTAGAAACTAGATAAGCATCCCTAAAACTAAGTGCACCAGAAATTCATGATTATTTAAATTGTTAGTTAGTATTTTTTTATTAACTTCACGTCTGACTTCATACATATGTTTGTATGTATATCAAAATAAATAAATAACTAATTCATAATTCGAATTCTTGTTTTTTTTTATATTCACTACAGCACTAGTAACTATAAGCTTTTTGAAAAGAATACTATAGAAAATATAACTATAGATAACAACACAAGGGCGTTTTACTTTACAAACGCAAAATACGTTTTCCCCCGTGAGTACGTTTCTAACGCCCAAACTAATGCTGTAATGTTACACTTCCGTTTAAATAATTATCTTAACATTACGTCCGAGGCAGCGCATCATTATAACGATATTATTTTTAAGGTTATTCTGGTATATAACCTTACATAACGTTGTTTATAAATATCGTCAGTGACCTGTGAAAGGTAAACAAAGTAGTATGAGATCTATATAATAATAGGATCGACCTTTTCGTGTGTTTTGTTTTGACGTTTTGCACCCACATGCTGCCTTAAAATGTTATCAATCTCGTGTAATAGGGTAGTCTATTGCCTAATGGATACTTCGGGCTGGTATTTACAAAAATACGAAATTGGTTCTAAAAGTGAGGTGTCTCTGGTTGGACAAGGTCATTTTGATGCTAAGCTGCCCAGAGATTTTAATGCAAAATTGACAATATATAGCCTTGCATAGTTTGTTCAGTAAACGATTTGACTATTTTTTTTTATTTTTATTGATGAATCGTCTCTTGACCTCGATCACGCCTGATGGAAAGCGATGGATGATGTCTATGATGGAGCCAGCTAGCCCAGAAGATGCCTGTTCACTCTGGCTTTGAAGGAAGACTGGTTATATGTGGAAGGGAACACAGACGCTGGCGCTATAAAACATCTATGAATGCATAGTCTCCTCCTTTTTTAAAGTCGATTTTTACAAGCTTTTTTAACTGGCCATGTTAGTAAATTAGTAGATATCATACTTTGCAACTGGATTTTAAACCATTTATGGCCAACCTATTGGGTTTAAACATTGCCTACACGTTTGGTTTGAATGGCAGTGCACGATGAGCTAAGTGTCATAATGCTAAATACAAAATGGCGGACTCCTAAAGATGGCGGACTAATATTTTTTGCGAACCCATGAGATGTCTCAGTTAAATGAAAGGGTTTGCTGGGAGGAATACGAAAATGATTGTTTTTTTTTTATTTAATATGGGTTTACTCTTGACTCTAGTCTAGGTCATAGATGACAGAGACAAAGTTGACGATGGAGCGAGCTTACCCAGAAGCCTGTTCACTCTAATTTTGAAGAGATTAGGGTTGTTTAATAGTTATAAACAAGATTTTATTTGTTTTTTTTTTTCTGTTTAGTTTTCTGTTTCAAGTGCTTTTTTTTTTTTTTTTTTTTAATGATGGGAAATCATCAAATGACTTCTTCCGCTCTGGGTGGAGCGGAAGGGCGTGTCAGACTCTTACTGACTAAAACCCATCCGTGTTTCTTCTAAAGCCCTTTGCGTTCCAGGGCCGCGGTGACTCTTTCGAACAGATTCCGTAACCCTGGCAGGCTTTGGCCCTAGCGGGCCCCGTCTTTTATGCTGACATCTCTTTGAGGCGCGCGTGAAACACAACGCGCCATCGACCCGGGCCTGGTGGTGATCGGACAGCGAGCCACCCAACGCTCGCCGTCCGCAGGCCCGCGCCTACGGTGGCCGGGGATCGCCCTGCGACTCCCGACGCCCGGGGCGTCTTCTCCTGTAGCGGCGGTTGGGACGAAGGCCTTGCCTTTCCCTCGCGCGGCCCGCCTCCTCCTTCGCTAGCATTACTGCTTCGCAGAAGGAGGTGACCGCTTCCCAAGCCTCCTCGCTCCGGACCATGGATTCAACCAGGGCCGGACGCGAGAGGTTGCCGCCGCCGATCGCCTCGACGAGGACACGGCGGTGCTCAGCCCAAGCAGGGCAGACCTCCACCGTATGCTCCACCGTGTCCTCCGGGCGATCCTCACAGTGCTGACACCCGGGCGTGTCCTTCCGCTTAATCCGAAACAGGTACCTCCCGAAACAGCCGTGTCCGGTTAGTACCTGCGTCAGGCGGAAGGTGAGGACGCCGTAGCGCCTCTCCAGCCACTCCTCAAAGAGGGGTCTTATCGCCGCAATTGTGGCGTGCCCAGCGCTGGGTTGCGACAGTCGCCGTTTCCATATCGCCATGGTATCCTGCTGGAGCTCCGTCCGCCGCGTAGCAATTTGCCGTGGCAGCGGAGTTTCGCCCCGGCGAAGCGCCTCCAAGCGCCACGCGTAAACGTGCGCGAGGGCTCTCGCCTCCAGATCCCATGGCGTTAATCCGGCAAGGAGGCTCGCCGCCTCGCCAGAGACCGTGCGGTATCCCCGGGCCAGCCGGATGGCCATGACCCTTTGGGATGCGTTGAGCTGGCGGGCAGGTCGCCCCTTCAACGTCAGTGCCCACACTGGAGCCCCATAAAGGGCCATGGACAGGCAGGAGGCGTTTGGACCCCCTAGATTGGGCAGGAGCCGCTTGAAGGCAGCCCCGGCCCGCTCCAGTCTTGGAGCCAAACGTCGGAAGTGCTCCTCGAAGTTCCATCGGCTGTCGAGAACGAGCCCCAGGTACCTGATCGTCGACCCGACGCCGATGTGAACCCCTCCTACCGTTATTTGGGATCCCATTGGTTTTGGTTTCAAGTGCTACATGTGGTAAATTGTAATTGGCCATATTTTGTTTAAACTTTTACTTACTGTATTTGTTTAGCTGTAAGTTTTCCTAAAATAAATAAAATATATAAATAAAATAAGGTATTTTATTATTAATTAGTCTGTTTCCTTCGCCGAAATCCAATTATTATTTTTCTAAGCCACCTCACCGATAACGTCGGTTATTAAAGAGAAAACTATACTAATCAATAAAACTTTCTGTAACAGAAAAAAAATTCGAGAAACTGAAATATATATAGCTGTTAAACATAATGTTTTCTTTCCAACAGTTAAAGTCAAATACTGCCAGAGATATCTTGAAGATTTTAACAATGAATTTCTTCATAATTGAATAAAAGATACAATTATAATTTCAATGAAGTGAATGTAATGATTACAAAAAAAATACAAAGGGCAATATTGCAAGTGTTTTAAAAGGATAGAGCCAGAGGTCACGGGCGACTCAAGGTGATTTTATTATATCTGACATCTTTTTTTTATAATAAACTAAGGTTTTATATTATCTGTAACATTACTGTTTGGTCATGCGTGAGACGTTTGTTTAATATGATTTTATTTGACAGTTCAAATAAGATTTTGGAGTGGAAAAATAATGATTTATTTTTAATATTATAGACCGAAGTTCGTACCTCACCTTTATCTTGTGGAACGTGACTTTAATTATACTATGCATCTACGGTTATATTTTATCTAGATTTTTGTGTCTGTAAATAGATAGGTACCTACTAGACTTGTGTCTGAGCATCACTGTCTTATTGCAGAATTGGAATTTATTTACTTAATTGAAAAAGTGATCATAATACATATACATATAGTCCTTCTGACCGATTTCGGCCATGACGGCCACTCTCAACCGAGACTAGCCATCGGCGCGGGACACATTATAGTGAACAACTGTGTGCACAAACACAGGTGCACTCCCTCTTCCATAACTCATATTCCGATGGGACGGTAACCCGACACGACTGGAGAGAGATCTGGCGCAGGACCATCGGCTTAACGTACTTTCCCCCCGTGCCTCGGAAAGTGTGTGTTACACCACCGACTTCCAAACTCTGGGTTGTCACTGAGAAATTCCTATTGAAAAAAAACAACGCTCGATTTCCGAATGGCGGTGGACTTTGGCGTTGAAGAAGGGTTTGCTATGTTTTTAACTAACGAATTCTAATTTCAGAAATCAACCCTAAATCTGCCTGTTATTGAGGAAACTGTATAAGAGTAATCAAAACAAATTTTACAGTTGAGGTGGTTATACAGGTACCTATTTCGGTACTGGTTGTTAGCTTGCATGGCAACAAGTCATTTCCTAAGTACAGTTTTGTCAACTTTTAACTCTCTGCATTTGTGCCAAATACGATTTTCAGAAGCATTTTGGCACAAAAGTACAGTAATTATAGTTATTTTTTAAAGATAAAAAGTTCTATTAAACCATGTTTTGTTTTGATTTGAACAACATGGTATTTTGTAAGATTTAATTAAGATATAACACAAGGAAGTAGAAAGACAGTTTCTAGGGGACTGTCTTTATGTAAATTTTGACGTTAAAAAGTGCTGATTCAATGACTTTCGATTTTGATTAAATGTAAACAAAGATTATTGTAACCTATATTTATTTTATAAATTGGCTTAGTGCAAAAAACTCATTTTCGTAAAAACTTGCGTTACGTATCTAAAGTTCTTTACTTCTGAGGGCCTAGCACGAATGTGTTGTATAGTAACTTAGCGTAAAATTTTACTATAAATAATTTATAATGCTCGTTTCGCACGTAATATTTATTTGAATTGGATACTATATTCATATTTTTGTATGATACAAATTGTGTATGTCGCATAAAATTAAACCAAAATTAATATTGATTTTATATATTAAAAATTCACGAACGTTACTATAACTTTACTATACGTCAAAAAATTCGTGCTAGGCCCTCAGACCTGAATGAAAATGTATTGGTTATTTAAATTCGACGCGATTTAATTTACCTAATCGCCGGCTTGTCATTTAAACTGACATTAAAGTCAGATCAAAGTTATAATTCAGCAACTTAGTAGAGACAATAATTGTATTGTATTATTAAATTTAAGTCTGACTTTGGGATGAACTTGTCTGGATTGTTTTAGAATAAAATATTCAAATGATTACAGGTAAAATCAAGTTCGTCTAAAATCCAAATTTATCTAGGTTAGTAATAATATTGTACTTAAGTATTTATACGAATAAAAATCAATTGCCGTGCGTTATTCTCGTATAAACCCGAAAATATCTCGACCGATATGAATATTGTTGTTTTTTTTGCCTTAATATTGTGGAGGTTTAGGAAAAAAAAATAGGTGGTTTTTGTTTTAAGGTTGGGAAATCATCAAATGACTTCTTGGAGGGTCAGACAAGAGTCTGACCCTCCAAGAACAAAGATGGGCTAGTCAGTAAGAACTGACTAGCCCATCTTTGTTCCTCAGTGTTTCTCGTTTCTCCTAAAGCCCTTTGCGTTCCAGGGCCGCGGTGACTCTTTCGATCAAATTCCGCAACCCTGGCAGGCGTGGGACCAACAGCTTAGCGTGCTTTCTGAGGCACGGAGTAATAATATCAGAATTTTAAGAACTTAGCCCTAGCGGGCCTCGTCTACTATGCTGATACGTCTTTGAGACGCGCGTGGAACACAACTCACCGTCAACCCGGGCCTGGGGGATACTCTCTAAACCCGAAGTCCGTAGTTTCGGCCTTAGTTCCGGGCGTTTTCTACTCCGTATCATCAACGGACTTACGATTAGTTACAAATCCGAACTAAGAATGAATGACAACAACTTTGATTGATTTGACAGTAACTATTAGATTGTGTTGTCATTAATTCTTAGTGGTTAAGTGATACGGAATAGAATACGCTCGCAACTAAACCCGAAACTACGGACTTCGGGCTTAGAGAGTAGCCCCCCTGGTTGTGATCGAGCGTTGGACGGCTCGCCGTCCGTAAATTAAGGTGGTACGAAGTTCTCTGATTCATCTAGGACTTATTAAAAATAGCAAGAATTGTTTTCCTCTAATTACTTCGGAGGTTATCATAAGAAGTAAGTACCTACTGCTGCGATTGTGAAAATTCTTTAACTAAAACCGTTGGATGCCAGTCTTATATCGTGAAAAAATGCACGAAACAAGAGCAAAACCGCAAAATAAAATAAATAATAAAGCATACAACCCTAATCTCTTCAAAATTAGAGTGAACAGGCTTCTTCTGGGTAAGCTCGCTCCATCGTCGACTTTGTCTCTGTCATCTATGACCTAGACTAGAGTCAAGAGCAAACCCATATTAAATAAAAAAAATAAAAATAAAAACTAGTTTGAATAGGTGCTAAACATATTTAACGTCACGCGGTTTTCCGTTCCCGTGGGAGTACGGGGATAAAATATAGCCTATGTTACTCGCTGATAATGTAGCTATCCATTGCTGAAAGAATTTTTCAAATCGGAACAAAAATACAAATCTTTCCTTTTTTATAATTTTATATAGTAAATATAGATAGGTATCTAAAAAAATAAAATCCGAAACTTCTCCTTTTTAAAATCGATCAATTCTCAAACGTTAAGCCGTTGGTATACCGAGGCTTAAGTCCTATTCCGAAGCACGCTTAGCTTTTACTTCTTAGCACGTAGTGAAGGCTTGTCTAAGAGGCTTTTGTCACGGCGAGCCAGGTAAAGCCTTCTTCAGCTTCCTTCAAAGCCTGAATAGATAGATATCTACAACAAGGCAGGATAGTCAACGAGCTTTGCCGTCTTGTAAAGACTTATGCCCACTTGGTCTTAAGCTAGGCACTTTCGAAAAATAAAAAGAAATAGATACGATGCCTAAACATGTTAACACCAACTTTATTAAAGACATTTCATAAAAAGTTTATGACGACAATCTTGTCTTAGAATGGGCATTTCGTAATTTACTAGCAGTTGCCAATATCTAGAATAAATTTTCATTCAAGACGAAACTGTGGCCCACACTGGTTTATGTTATCATAACTAAATAGAGGGCTTATTTCTTAATAATAAAAATGGCCTTGCCAATAAAAATATTATTAATTCCTACTTTATGCAAATTGTTCTTGACCTCCGACAGATTGTTATCTAATAGAAGCATATAAAAGTTGATGGTAAAATAATTAATTTATTGATTGCTCATCAATTTAATTTTTATTTTTATACATTAATCTATACGCGTAAAATAAAGTTATTCTCATCAATTTTACGTCTCATCTTCACCGAAATTCAATTATACTTCGGAGTTGGTTTGATTGCTTCCTTATTGAATTACCGGCAGTTTAATAACTCAATTTACAATATTTTTCTGACACTTTAAATACGTCAAAACGTTTAAAATATGTGTCCATTGATATAATTATAATCTATACTTCTATACAAATATTATAAATGGGAAAGATTTGTATTTTTGTATACATGTAACGAATAAACTTAAAAACTACTGGACCGATTCAAAAAAATATTTCTGCAATGGATAGCTACATTATCAGCGAGTAACATAGGCTATATTTTATCCCCGTACTCCCACGGGAACGGGAGCTACGCGGGTGAAACCGCGTGACGTCCGCTAGTAATAATATTAAAAAGAGGAAAGATTATTTTTGTATGTAACGAATAAACTTAAAAACTACTGGACCGATTTGAAAAATTCTATCAGCAATGGATAACTACATTATCAGCGAGTAACATAGGCTATATAACGGGAACAACGCGGGTGAAACCACGTGACGTCCACTAGTTTTTCCACTATATTATCAGCAGCTGATGGTAAGCGATACTATAATCGATGGAAAACGCTTGTCTTGAACTATCCTATTGACTCTTGACATAAAAAAAAACAAATACTTTAATTCAGACCTTGATCCATATTATGTTAGTATTCAAAAAATTAAAAAATGCCCGGAAAACTCTCTTACAAAACAAGAAAAAAAAACCGTTTAAATACATATAGAATAAGAAATTACTAAAGTAACCCATTGGTAACACCCTAAGACAAAATCGACTAAAGTCACCTTGACCCACAGTGAATGATTTTGCTTGCATCTACTTAATAATGATCATAATTTAAATATTGCAGAGGTGAGGTGCCATCAAATTGATAAACGGTGACATTTAATTTGCAACAAGTTTTGAAGCATAAAATAAAAAAAATTCGTTGCGAAAAATTGTCAAATTAAAGATCTTTATCATTTCATATTAAAACGACTTAATAATAAATATAAAAGCGAAAGTATGATTTTGTCGGTATGTACGTTACATCGTTACTGCAAAACCACTGATCCGATAATGAGGACTTCTTAAAGCAATAAATTAACGGTTTTAGGATTTTTTTCTTACTTTCTCGAAAATGAAAAGGCGATGAATACAGACATGATATAAATAAAGTTTATGTGATTAAATTATTTTACGTTTTTTTATAGAATATATACTAATACTTAGGTAGAGTTATTTATGTAGTTGCATCGAAATGTTGATATTAATATGGATCTTCCCGAGATTTCTAATAGACAATCCCGTGTGGCCAACAATATTACAAATAAATTGTAATAATTTTTATTTTGTTATCACAAGCTATGTTGTGCGAACTACAAATGTGGCAACATCGCGCATCTGCGCATTGGAATTTTGCAACTTCAGACATCCGATGTCGTTGATGTAAATTTGGCAACGTCGCGCGTGCAGTGGTTTAAATTGTGTAAAAGTAAATAACTTTTTTATTTAATAAATCATGGGAATTTTCTGCTCTTTAAAATTCATCTTGGGATTTGAGGCATATCCACTTTATTCTTTCTAACTCTACCTAATTCCGACCTCTGCATTTAAGTTACAGAAAATGTACAATTTACAATAATATACATTTTCTGTATTTTATATTTAGGTATATTTATTTATTAAAACTTTATGCACTAGTAAAAACACTGTACAAAGGCGGACTTAATGCCTTAGGCATTTTCTACCAGTCGACCTTAGGGTGGTGCAGAGACAACATGGCAGGTGCAACTTAAAGAAAAACTAAAAATAGAGAGAAGAACAAAAATAAAAAAATATTTATAAAACATAGATATATACATACACATAAATAAAGTTATTAAGAAAAAACGAATCCAACGAATTAACGCTGTGATGATTCTACCAACTTCTTGCGAATGTGCTCACGTGCCTTCACCTTAAAGGACATATTCTATCTTTATTAATATTCTTATGTTGTGTATTTTATATTCAGAATCCGGATTCTGATCATGATTGAGTATTTATTAAACTCTTTTCTCTTCTAATAATAGCATAACTATTTTATTTTTTTGACTCATTATTATCTCCAAATTCTAGTTCAGAAAAAGACCAAAACCAAGCCATGTGCTTACTTAATTAAGTATTTAATAAAAATTGTAGATTCCGTTTATATGTTACGGGGTCATTCTCACCACAGCTAAAATCTAGAGTATCTATCCGTTAAAAGCAGTATGAGTACAGTTTGATAGTTTTTATTTTACGACAAGCTCACTGGCAGGCTGTTAGTCTAGAATTCCAAATTTAAAAAGTTTCGAGTAAATTCGTTGTATGTGTTAATGGCTGTTTTACGATTGCCTATAAAGATATAGCTATTTTTGCGTACATGGGTTTTCGGATCTCCTTACTATTATTTTATTACATTAATTATTTTTATTTTAATGTAGTTTTAGGCAGCGGCTTGGCCTGTAAGAAAATCGAAACATATCCCAAGGGAACATGCGTGACTTTCGTATCTATCACACTAATATTATAAAGGCGAAAGTTTGTGAGTGTGTGTATGTTTGTTACTTCTTCACGCGCAAACGGCTGGACCAATTTTGATAAAATTTAGTATAGAGATAGTTTGGGTCCCTGGAAAGGACATAGGATACTATATTTTCATCCTTTGGGGTAATTTTCGACATTAACCCGGGTGGAACCGCGGGCGGTTTTTAGTAATACATATTAGTATGGTTAAGTATGGATATAGGCACCTACATATATGCTTTCTTTAATAAAATCTCAATTAAATCTAGACCTCATAATAAAATATTCAGACAGTCTCGCTTATGCATTTTAATTTGTATCGTTTAATGAAAATATACTCGGTCATCGTATCCTCATCTAGCTAGATTGTAGGTATATTGATATTTATAAAGAACATAGTATCAGTAATAATGTTATTCATAATATCTATGTGTTTGCTAATAAAAGAAGTTAATAAATTATCATTAAATTTTACACGTCTTCCTTTTATGATACAGCTGAGCACTAAAAAGATTTTTTGGAAATGTATCCTTTAAAGGAGTGAAAAGGGAGAAGATTGCTTATACATAAATCTGCGTAGACAAAGTCGCGGACGACGGGTTAGTTTATCAATAAATCTAAAAACAATACAAAAACTAACAACCATTCTATTCAGTTGACAGTAATGACCCATTAATCAATATTATCAATTGTTTCATTAATTGCTCGACAGGTTTAATCCTCTCTTTGATTAACAACCAAAGTTTGACATTACGTTTTCTTTGGTGAAAATTTAAACTTGACGTTACAAGTTGTTTGAAAATAGAACGTGCTGTAGTGAAAATATTGAATGGCCAGTGCGATTGCTTATCCATAAGCACGACCTGCAGTACGATTCTGTAAACATGTCGAAGTGAAGGCTTGGGTGAAGTGATCACGAAGTGAGCTGTCAATCCTTGCAATTAAGATGGAGTGACAACTCAATATATGATCACTCCACCTGAGTTTTCACGGTAAGAGGTGTGCAGAATCGACCGGCTGTTTTTGTTAGTTGTTGGAAGACAACCTGACGGCTCACCTAAGGTAATCGCTACAATTTAAAATCTGTATTAGGTCCTTGAGGCATCGCATCATCGTTTGTGTTTTTTTGTGTTTTAATTAATGGTTCCAATATTTTTAAATATGTGCCTTAATTTATTTAGAAAATGAATAGGTTTACCTCTGCTGGTAATACTTTGTTTCTATAAATACCATACTCTGGGTGCATCGTCCTCACATAATATTAAGTTAATTTTTGTATACCAAATATAGAAAAAAACAATTTTTTTGAAAAGAGTAACTATGGAGTTTCTTGTCCGTTCTTTTCCATAAGAATCTACCTTTCCGAACGGACAGTAGAGTCACTTTATTAATGTAATAATATTATTTTACTGAACTGTAAATGATGACGTTCAAAAGTGCCGTTTAATGGCCTAATTTAAATAGACGTTTTGACTTTGACTTTGCAGACGAGTTTTCCAGAATTTCCCAGAGACAAATTTCAAAGCATTTATTTCAAAGTCACCGCTGACCTACCATTAAAAGGTGAAGCTAGTTACATAATCCAAAACGTAGATCTCTATCCAGAAAGGCATGAAAGAAACTCCAAAGACTCTCTTAAATCAATTAATAGTTCTCCACATGCCTTTTACCTGCCGCTTAATTCAAATTAAAACAGAAACAAAACGCTAACTGCCAAAACTATTCATGAAACTGAAAAACCCTGTCAAAACAAGTCCTCAAATAAACCATTTCCGTCCCGAAGAAAACCTTCTTTCCCATCTACATTGCGAACAACAATTCCCATATTTATTTTATGAATTCCACCCCCTTCAGAGCCAAATTGATACAGTACATACCGAGTATGTTATGTATGGAACATGCTGACTCATGTGCCCGGGGTCGTTGACCCGCTTGTCCTATTTTGTTCAGTTTATAGCTGTCCGAGACGTAAGTATATCATGAAGTATAGTTAGGCGGAAGAATATATGGTGTTGGTCAAAGAAATCTGGTTTTTGGTTGCATTTTTTGGGCTTAAAAGCTTTCTTTTTGTCTACCTAGACCAATATTATAAAGAAGTAAATGTTGGTTTATTTTCTACTAGCTGCCGCCCGCGGCTCCACCCGCGTGAATGTCGAAAATTAACCCAAGGGAACATAATCCCGGGATAAAAACTATCCTATGTCCTTTCCCGGGACTCAAACAGTCTCTATACCAAATTTCAGCTAAATCGGTCCAGCCGTTTGCGCGTGATGAAGTAACAAACACACACACACTCGCAGACTTTTGCTTTTATAATATTAGTGTGATTATTAATATATTAAACTCTTTCGTTACTGGGTGACTGAGCGACTGACAGACAACGCACAGCCAAAACTACTGGTCGTAGAAAGCTGAAATTTGGCATGTAGCTTCCTTGGGGAGTGTAGGGGAGCAGGATTTCCTGAAATTCCTACGGGAATGCTCATGGGCTTATAAAGCTCGCCTTTGACCATATTCTCAGGCGATGGAAAGCGACGATATGGTCAACGATGGAGCACGCTTCCTGAGAAGTAACCTATTCGCTCTTGATAAAGAACTTGATATTTGGATGTACTGAAAAAAATTGATTGTAGTTTACATTGGATTTTTTTAGAAATAGAAAATTAAACTATAGCTGGGTTTCATGTGTGTGTGTCTCCGGCTTCTTTTATCCTGTTTAGGCCAAGAGTACGAAGCCATGAGCAAAATATATTTTAATAAAACAGCCTCGAGCGACTGACTGACAGACAAATTGGAAGACAGGTAAGAAATAAGAGGAGGGGTAAACCAAACGTTGGCTAGTTTGTATCAATGATGATATGCCGAGAAAGGCAATTGCTGAGCAAAGTATGGAAGAGAAGACATGTTGCTCCGACCGATGATGATCATCATCATCGGCTAAGCTAGCACAAACAAGTTATCACCAAGTTTAAACCTTTTGAACGCCATTGTCACGTATACATGACAAGCGAGCGCGTGCCCTGTACGTCAAACGTCACAAATCGGGGGTACGCCGATTTTATTTTTTTTTAAGTTGGGAAATCATCAAATGACTTCTTCTATGAAGGGCGTGTCAGACTGACTAAAACCCATCCGTGTTCCTTCTAAAGCCCTTTGCGTTCCAGGGCCGCGGTGACTCTTTCAAACAAATTCCGCAACCCTGGCAGGCTCTGGCCCCAGCGGGCCCCGTCTTCTATGCTGACATCACTTTGAGGCGCGCGTGAAACACAACGCGCCATCGACCCCGGGCCTGGTGGTGATCGGACAGCGAGCCACCCAACACTCGCGTCCGCAGGCCCGCGCCTACGGTGGCCGGGGATCGCCCTGCGACTCCCGACGCCCGGGGCGTCTTCTTCTGTAGCGGCGGTTGGGGCGATGGCGTCGGGGGTACGCCGATGCGTTTATGCTCTGGCGTTCGAAAGATAAAAATGATTGACTAGTTTGTTCAGCTTTGAAAGTTAATATGCGGTATTTTAATAACAAGAAGCCATTTGAGTCGAATCCTCTGTGAAGCCATTTTTTTGCCTTCAATGTCTTCCGGCTTGAATGAGAATGGACGTGTATATCCGATAAAGGAAATAAATTCTCTGATAATAATACCTTCCTTCATTGGCTTTCTACAGCTTGAAACCATCAACGAAAAACGCCAAATACGTAAAGAGAGACCCAAGCCCTCATATAATTAATTATACTTTTAATTCCGCCGGTCAGCTGTATTGCCTTAGCTGTGATCGGGTATTTAAAACTAAATTCGGTCTAGCGAGTCATATCAGGGCACACGCTAGGAAGTAGTGTCATGGGGTCGCCGTTGTCGAAATCGGCAAGGAGGACTATATATACATATATTATTATGTATATACAGCTTGAATATTTTAATAGTAGAGTTTAGCTATTTATATAAGACACATACGTTTAGCTTGAACTGTTTTGTATTACATTTAGACTTTAGTTACCTACTTGCTTTATATTATAAATTAAACCATAGTGCTTAGTTTCTTGGATGACTAGAACGACGTAATGTAAACTACCACCTATTGTTAATTTAGAGTTTCTCTTTAAGTGAACTGTAATTTTTTATTTTTTTGATTGAATATGGGTTTGCTCTTGACTCTAGTCTAGGTCATAGATGACAGAGACAAAGTCGACGATGGAGCGAGCTTACCCAGATGAAGCCTGTTCACTCTAATTTTGAAGAGATTTGGGTTGTATGCGTTCGGAAACACAGACGCAGGCAGAGAGTTCCACTGCTTTGCATAAAAGACGTTTGGAAACGTTTAGTGCGAATTGGTGGAATAGCAACAAGGTAGGGGTGGTAACTTACTTAATTTTGTTCTTTAAGAAATAAAATGTCTTTAAACCGAAGTACCTATTAGAAGAATATTATCTAGCTATAGGTATGACTCCTGCAGACGGTCGCGACAATGTAACAAAAAAGCGTTGATGTGTTTTCGTTCAATCGTTGTCACATGTCTGTGAGGGTCTTTATATGGTCAATTTTTATTCGTCTTTAGAATTTTAATAGAAGATATAAAACAAGATTAATAGCTTTAAGCCATTGTCTATAGATTTTTTATTTCCATGACCTTTTCACTAGATTCATTGGACTGGTTTGATCATCACAAAACTTGGGTGTGGTCATTGATTGATTAATAAATTAGGAGTTTGCAAAAAATGGAATTGTAAAGTGACCTTTTATAATGATTTGTTCATGATGATGATGATATATTTTCGGATACTATGTAGTAACCCAATAAAACATAAGTCGTTTATTTTCAAAATACGGTCGTTCTCAATAACGTATCAACCTTTAACCAACTGTCAAATTAGCTACCAACAGTAGCTGAAACGTCATGTTTGGCTTTGTAACATGACGTTTCAGCTACTGTTGGTAGCAATTTTGAATAGTCAGGGAGTTGCTCAGTTAGCCGGAGAGATGATTGATTTCATGAATAAGATCATCTACTTAATATATTGGAAGGAACTGATTGTTATGACCCAACTTATTGTGTGGCGATGGTCAACGCGAACTTTTTTTTTAATTTAGTACTTGGCTCGCTCTATATTACATGATGGTAAGGGATGACCTGGAAGTAACCTTATCACTCTTGACTTAAAGACTCCCATTAATTGAATAAACCTTTTGTCCGGCTTCGTTTTTTATAAACCCGTATGTTATAAATGGCATTGCCTTTTTCATACATTAAAGCCTTTTTTTAGGGTTCTGTACCCAAAGGGTAAAACGGAACCCTATTACTAAGACTCCGCTGTCCGTCCGTCTGTCACCAGGCTGTAGGTATGTCTAGTTAGACAGTTGAAATTTTCACAGATGATGTATTTCTGTTGCCGCTACACAACAACAAATACTAAAAACAGAATAAAATAAATATTTGAGGGGGCTCCCATACAACAAACGTAATTTTTTTTTTCGTGTGCGAGTCCGACTCGCACTTGATCGTTTTTTTAAAGATACACTTTTATTCCGCCATAGACAACTGCCTCTTCGGACTGGCTGACACTATTAGACTATTATTACAACACATTAACCACTCTACCTACCCCCAAACGCCAACAAAGCGATATATTGCGTGCACCATCCGATCTATAATCGTACCATTTAGTGAGGGCAACGCACTTTTCGAAACCAGGTCGGTTTTACCCGATCAATCATGAACCGAACAAATGGTTTCAAGAGTGTAACGTGTGATCAATCATGGTACTTCCCTTTGTAATGTAGGTTAAGTGAAGTTATTTTGAATTTCAGTTGTTTTGTTATTTTTAGGTCAGTGTTTCTTTGGGCTGGTGATCAAAGTTCTTAGGGGTGGTCGTAGAAGTTTTTTGTGTAACTCAAGGGTTTTTTTTTCAAGGGATCCTATGAGGAATTATACTTGAGGTTTGTGAAGTTATCAGCCGAGCTAATAAGCTAATCTATCGCACTAATATTATAAAAGCGAAAGTTTGTGAGTGTGTGTGTATGTTTGTTACTTCGACACGCGCAAACGGCTGGACCAATTTTGATGAAATTTATGTATATAGGTATGTAGGAAGCTGACACCCTGGATTAACACATAGGCTACTTTTTATCTCAATATGCCTACGGGATCGAGACTTACGCGGGTAAAACCACAGGGCTGTCGCTATAGTAGGCGCCAGATAAATGTGGAATAAAGTATATTGACCTTTCCCTAATAACTGCTCATAGGTACCTGAACAATTAAATATGAATCGTTTTTCATTATTAGACAATGTTAAGGATCACGAGAGATGATGATTCGGGACAGTTTTGTGTCATTAATTCCGTTTTTCAAATTAACAATGTCAATAAATGTAGGTGGGTCAATGACCGATATTCCACGATTATCTGGCGCCTACTATAGTACTAATAATAAAGCTGAAGAGTTGATTTTATTTGAACGCGTTAATCTCTGGAACTACCAGTCGGATTTGGATATTTTTTTTTTGTTTATGATAGCCACATTCATGAGGAATGCTCCCCGGATTGTGGGATTTTAGAGGAGGTATTATCAACTCTATGTTACTTACTTACTTCCACGAACATTAGATATTTTTTTTTTTATATATATAATCTACCTATTACGGATCTTTGATGATGACTTATATTATGATAAGTTATTTGAGGGTAACTACGAATTAGCAGAATAGGTATTTAAAATTTCTAAAAAAGGCTTATACAAATAATGCGGGTAGGTTTGTCTGGAAACTTTTGAAACATTGAAATGTTTTGGTGACAATATGTAACGAAAATGAAAGGAGAAAGCCTATATTTTCATTTCGTTTTTATTAACTTAATAGTCCTTTCTCCGTTTTTACAAAAAAAAACCAACCAACAATAATTTCTATTACACCACCAATGACACTCAAAACAAATAATGAAAAAACATTACACTCCTTCTGGGAAGTCGGTTTAAGAAACTTGAGAACTACGTGCAATTGGCACAATTAATAAAATACACTAAAGCTCATACAATCTGTCAAAAACTAAATGAGAACTGATCGTGGTTAAGTCTAACAGCGGGTTTAACAACGAGCCCCTCTTAATCTCAGTTTAAACCGGGATTACCCTAATTAATTGGATAGATTTACTACGGAACCCGCGACGTGGTTCACATATTTTATAAATAACGTCATTGTTTGGTAAAATATGATAGTGTTGTTACGAAATGTTTTTTAATTAATGGGTTTGTTTATTATTGGGTCGGTTATTCACTGATTTGATTATTAGGTAATGGGTTGGTTATTCACCGGTGATTGTTGCCTTTATTTTACACGTGTCTTGTGTTTATCAAATACTAGCTGTCGCTCGCGGCTCCGCCCGCGTGAATGTCGAAAATTATCCCAAGAGAACTTACTCCTGGGATAAAAGTATCCTGTGTTAATCTTGACTCCAAATTTCATCAAAATCCGTTCAGCCATTCTGTCGTGATTGAGTAACAAACATACATCCATCCATCCAAACATTCAAACTTTCGCATCCTACTAATATTATAAACGCGAAAGTTTGTATGGATTGATGTTTGTTAGTCTTTCACGCAAAAACTACTGAATGGATTTTGATGAAATTTGGCACAGTGGTAGATTATAGTCTGAAATAACACAAAGGATACTTTTTATCCCGGGAATATGTTCCCTTGGGATAATTTTCGACAATCACGCGGGCAGAGCCGCGGGCGGCAAGTAGTTTATAATAATAGTATAGTATAGTAGTATAGTTTAAACTTCTAACTCCATTTAACTCGGACAGCGGTTGATAAGTTAAACAAAACAGTATAAATAACATCTGTATGACATTTTACCTATATGTCACAAATAAATATTTAGTTATTCTGTAAAATCATTTGAGCAATGTACAGTTCTGAATATTGTATGTCTCTCTTCCGTAGTTTAAGACGACTGTCAGTTGTCAATCGATCATCAATAACAGATAACAGATGATTGATTTGAAAATGTACAATTTTATAGACTTAACAATGAAAAAAAATATGATTGGTTCAGTTGAATCGGTTTTCCCTCAGGAAGGACTCTAATTTTTGTTCTTTTTATAGACTTGCCTGTCCTTTTTTCTAACTTAGTATAAAAAAACGTTATTTACGTGGTAAGCACCAAGTTCTGAGTGTCCTCGTCGAGGCGATCGGCGGCGGCAACCTCTTGCGTCCGGCCCTGGTTGAATCCATGGTCTGGAGCGAGACTTGGGAAGCGGTCACCTCCTTCTGCGAAGCAGTAATGCTAGCGAAGGAGGAGGCGGGCCGCGCGAGGGAAAGACAAGGCCTTCGCCCCAACCGCAACAGGAGAAGACGCGTCGGGAGTCGCAGGGCGATCCCCGGCCACCGTAGGCGCGGGCCTGCGGACGGCGAGCGTTGGGTGGCTCGCTGTCCGATCACAACCAGGCCCGGGTCGATGGCGCGTTGTGTTCCACACACGCCTCAAAGAGATGTCAGCAGAGGAGACGGGGCCCGCTAGGGCCACAGCCTGCTTTAAGGGCTTTAGAAGGAACACGGATTGGTTTTAGTCAGTAAGTGTCCGATACGCCCTTCCGCTCCATGAAGAGAGACTTCGTCGACTTTCTTCCTATGAATAAATTATTGTAAGTAATCTCTCCAAATGTTGTTTGTTGACAGTTTAATACAAAAGTAACAATAAAACCTCATTTACGTCGGCCATACACGAATGTAAAATTGGACCAAATAGTGGCCAGTGATTGTCCAGCCGTGACCATGAACATGGTCGGCCAATGTAGTCTAAGAGAAGTTATTTATGTTTGTTTTATCTGTGTTGAAAAGACAAAAATAAAAGTAAAAAAATTGAGTTTATATCCCAATAGTTAAATACTTTGATATTCAAATTAAATTAAAACGAGTTTCATTTTTTCTTAATTCATAAACAACTAAGTAAAAAAATACACGATTGGTTTTAATTCAATATTAGTCACTCGAATAAATATTTTAAAGATAGCATCGCATCAGTACGAGTAATACCTAGAGGTACATTAAAATCGATTAGATTGTTTGGAATTCAAATCAAATTCAAAGCTAAAATTGTCTTTGTTTGAATAAAAAATATAAATAATAAAAATAGGTATCAATAAAAAATAAAACTTAGTCATAATGGCGTGCAATCGTGTCGAATCGAATAACACTTTCTTTGTCAAATTCAAATAAGTATCAGTTATCATAAACATGAATCAAATTCCAGTTAAACGGATGCTTTTTTTCGCAATATTAGCAGATAAAACTTCCAATTACAAATTTTAGAATGCCTTTAGAATAAACTGGGTTTCTTTTTCATCTGGATAATAAAAACTGGATTTACAAAATGGCTACTGTGTGCCGCTTGCATAAGATTAAAAAAAAAGTGCCTTGCCTTGATTTAAAATCTGTTAAAAGGAAAGCTTGTTTTTTAGTCGTTTTTTTTTACTTCTATGGTTAATCCATTAACACGGCTAGTGTTTAAATTTTAACGCTATGTGTAAATAGGTGTTTAAAAAAAGGTGTACCTAATGGTCTCAATCGAGTTTCACCACGACCATTGATTTTGTTTTATTTAAAACGAAGAGTAAGTACCTATTTTATTGTTTGTCAAGGTTAGTGCAATTAAACTTGATTTTTATGATAGCAAACATAAACAAAAAAGTAGGTATACTGAAAAATAACATTGACTAAAACATGTTTTAGGTAGGTACCTAAGAGAAATTATGACAGACAAATAACGATCCTTAGGCATTACATCTAGGTAATACAAAGTCAAATTAGGATAGCCAAGTCTTAGCTAAGATGATACGATAAAAACTAAGCGTAAAAAGCCGGCGGTTTCTTAACAGTTTGGCATTGGTATCATAATAAGACGAATATAATAACCGGTGATCCTCTAATTATGCTAAACAATACACAAAACAAAAACTATGCTTCAAGGAGACTCAACTCATCTATTAAGCATCAATTAAAAGGTTATTAAGTGTTGAAAGACTTATTAATTTACTTAAAGGAAGGTAATAAAGATCTTGGAAGAAAAAATAATACTTATTCACTTTTTTCTTTTAATAAACAGAGTTTAAAATAGGAACCGTAAATGAAGATGCACTGTTGTCAAATTAAAACAAGTATGCAAATTAAAATAACCATATTTACATCGCATTAAACGTTATTAAACTCTCAAGTGAAATTAACTGCACGAAAAACAAATTTTCTTCGAGCTCCTATCCTAATAAATCCTCAGCCCACACGCTATTACACATCAAATTAGACAGCTATTAATTTTACAAAAAACCTCGTTCATTTTACTTGAAATAAAGAATAAAATTCCCGCCAAAAACCTTAAAAAATCCAAATGTCACTTTGTTTTTTTTCCAACGCACTACACTGTTCACTTTATTTTTTCACGGGCAAAGGCAAAGCGCACGTTCAGCCTCGTATACGGCCGGTTGTAGACTGAACGGAGGGGGGTGGCGCCCTGCTGTTAGACCGTGTACACACGATCCAGTTTTATTGAACAGAAACATGCTATTGAAGGAAAATATCGGATTTTTATTGCTGAAAGGATTGATTGTTTTACATAAAATTTTAAAGGAAAGAATTTTTCTTTGAGAGTGCAATATAACGAAAACTGATTCAAGCGTAATATTGGCGTTGTTGACACCATTTTCGTACAGAGATTTTTATAATTTTCAGACAACCTTTGACCTTTTTAGCCGAACTAGTTGAAGGCCATTTACATGGAATTAGTTTAATTAGTACAAAGGAACTGTTTTATATACGGTTTGTTTCTTTTTACAAAAGTAAATACTGTAAGACTTAAGTGTATAAATTAAGGAATCTACTTCCCACTCTAACTAATGCATAGTCACGCTCGATATTTAGTTACTCTAGTAGGACCATTATGTAACTTGTAATATTTGAGATAGCATTCATGTTACTATTTTGTTGTTGTTAGCTTAAAGATTATGAACTAAAACGGTTTAACATACGTTGACATAAGAATAAATTGTGGTCTATTAGAAAAAAAAACGGCCTAGTAAGACATAGATTTGCACACGAGGGGTTCCGTACCGTAAACCGAAAAAAAATAATTATTAGTATAAAAGCATATCTACCTATGTATTCTATGAAAATGTACACTGTGTTTTAGATTAGGTCTTTTAGATTAGTGTACATTTAGATGATAGGAGTTTACAATCATCTACAACTCTATGGCCTGAACTCTGCGCTGACCTATGCAAGCGACTGCACATGTATTTGGAGCGGTTGCATTCGTAGCCGATGGCCGACAGAGCGTTACGATTGCACAATCACAACAATGTTGCGTCAAGCGTCTATGTACCATGCGTGATTTTGTTCTGTGTACTTGGGAGGAGCTGGTGGGTAAATAATAACAGCCGCGCGGGTCGAACTTTGAGGTTAGGCTATGCTTGCCGAAATCAGTGCATACACGCCGAGTTTCCTCCGTGCCGTAAAGCCGTTGATCTCGGCTGTCACTTGAGCACCTCGTAACGTTACGGGTAGTCAGCGGCCAGTAAATCTGACACCAGTCTTGCCAATGGTGGCTGGGTTGTAGAGAAAACCGGCTATGTGCGTGCCTTGGATGGAAAAATAGTTTTCGCACACCCTCAGTATTTTTAAACGACATATGCAACGACGAAAATAAATCAACACCACTTTATGTGTGGGGGCCATTTTTTTCCAGATTATATTTTAAGATTTTATCGGCGTTGATTAATTTGTATAGACCTACCAAACTCCCATTTTCTGCTGCTAAGAGTCTCTGAGCTAAACCGCGGACAGACAGACGAACATGTCGAAACGATAAGGGTTCCTTGTTGGCTATGGAATCCTAAAAAGGCCATCCTATTTATCCTTTGCACTGTCATCCCATAAATTTTAGATTTTTAGACGAAAATGATTACTGATCGAATCTCCTAGTCTGGGAAATAGATTCAACAGTCAGTTAAATTGGTTACAAAGTCAATTCTGAAACTTGCCTATTGCAAAGAGGGTTTAAATACTTAATTACTTACTTACATAGGTTTATGTTTCTATATACTAACACAAACTGTATTATAATAATATATAAGGTCAAATCTATGGGCCAAAGTAGCCTGAAGCAAAGAGGTTATTAGGTAAGTATATTATTATTTTTGGAAACTAGATTTTTCGAATGATGGCAGTGTGTCTTTGTGATATTTTTGGCACTATTTAATTGGTGACTCATTTGACTATGGCTCATTCTAAATTGGCTTCGTATCTAAACTACCTATCGGATATAATACTCCTACCAAAGATTTATGGTTACAAGCAGCCAATTTGAAAACTGATTCATTTTTGCACCAATATTCTATTATTTCCTCAACATGAATCTACCTCGAGCCAGCCTCCCTCAATCAAAGTGATAGTTAAAGCATGTTATTTAGATTGTCGTAGGTATTATTAGATATTGTCATGACGACTGAGTTGCACAATCCCTTAAAGCCTCGAATCCATTAGGCAACATTTGACGCGCAACACATGACGCCCAACATGTTCAGCATCGTCGCACAACGACGCGCGACGTTGCCAGCAGGCGCGCAACATTAACAATGTTACTAAATAAAAGTTCTTCGTTACCGTTCAACATGATGAACAACATGTTGTGCATCATGTCGCGCGCCAAATGTTGCCTAGTGGATACGAGGCTTAAGACCAGGGTCTATAACCAGTGCGTCTTACCCGTAATGACTTACGGAGCCGAAACGTGGGCACTCACTAATGCTTGCTCAACAAATTCAAGGTTGCTCAGCGTGCAATGGAGAAAGCAATCAGTGTCTGAACGCCGACAGACACTACACCGACAGACTGAACACCGACAAGACTTTACTTCGACGGGACTCTTCGCCGACGGGACTCTTCGCCGACAGGACACTTCGCCGACAGGACTCTTCGCCGACAGAACTCATCAGCGACGCGACTTATCTCTGATAGTCAGGTACTTATTTTGGAAATCGATTATGCATGAAGTCAGTCGCCAGAGAACGAAACCGACAGTGCACGTAGAATCAGCATGCTGTAGTGGAAGTGGGCCGGCTACGTCTATAGACGACAGAGGGTCCATGGAGCAGACATGTGTAAGAGTGGAGACCGCGTATGGGCAAACGTAGTGTGGGACGTCCTGCGGCACGATGGATCGATGATTTGAAGAAGGTGGCTGGCAGCGGATGCATGCGGATTGCTCAAGATGGGATGGTTGGCGGTCTTTGGGGTAAGCTTACGTTCAGCAGTGGACAGCAATTGGCTGATAATATAAGAACTAAATGAAAGTAAATTTAAAACTTATATTAAAATCACACTTTGTCAACAAGCAAATTACAAACTAGATGATTATATTATTAAAGATAAAAATGCTTGGAAACATGCTGGTCCTGCTCCATAGGACGATCTAGGGTGTAGTAGACAAAGTCAAACTTGTTGATTTATTTACTACATATACATATACTGGTGTACTTCCTGTTTTTTTTTAACTATGTAATTTAACTCACACACTGATCCATTGTTGTTAATTATATTGTAAATATGTGAGTACCATGTCCCTTGCTAGCAAACTTAATTTATACTACACCTGCTTGGAAAGTACCTTGATACTTTATCAAATTTACGGTAGAAAGTACGTCATTGCATATCGAACAAATATGCGGGGAGAAAACGCATCTGAGCGGGAGAGAAAAGTGTATGAAAATCCATTTCTTACGTGGTTTTTCTTTTTTAATTTTGGGTAAGACTATGCGCCGGTAACCTAAATATCAAAAGCCAAAAAGTTTTTACAGTGAGTTTTTATCTCCAAGTTCGCAAAATGACACTGGCCACTAGCTGTGTGTTGGATGGTGTCGGGCTGGCAGTGCGACCCTGCGGCGGCAGGATAAACAATTTGAAAAAAGAACATGTGAAAATTGCAGACGCCATTGGCGCCATTTCCAATTTGTGTGTTGTTTGAGGATTCAGTTTTAACTGCAACAATTTCAATATAAATTTCAATTAGTAAAGATTTCGTTTTTTATTTTCCTTCTAGGTGTAGTATAAAGCACTATGTATCACTCGAGAGAAACTGCGATTCCCGATCTTGGGTGTTTTAAAGCCCTCGCCTACGGCTCGGGCTTCAAACGACACCCTCGACGGTAATCGGTCACTTTCTCCTCTCGGTGAACAATGTACTATTTATCTCTGCTGGTATTGCTTTGTTGTACCTATTAGTATATAAGTGTGTGCTGTATATTAGTGTAATGTTGCATTGTGCTCACATAATATAATCAACTGATCAATGTACCTATGTATACTAAATATTGTAAAACTGATATTTGAAAAGAGTGACTATGTAATTTCTTGTCCGTTCTTCTCCATAAGCATTTACTTTTTGCGAATGGACAACTAGAGTCACTTATATTTTAATTTTAAATTTGACGTTCGAAAGTGCATTTTAATGGTCTAGTTGAAATAAATGAATTGACTTTGACTTTGACTGATATGAGTATGAGTGACTGAGTTTAGTGAATTGGAAGAAGTTTCTATCAAAATCCGAATTACTACTTTAAATAATATTGTCACAGGTCACTCATTCCGGATGTTTCTTGTAAAGTAATATCAATCAAAAGACTTATTATGAAACATAATATTATATTACATCGGAGTATATTTGAACGGTAAAACGGACAGCCATTATTATTGGGTGACGCATGTATTCAAAGCTGATGGAAAATCAATGGCAGACTTTGTATTGACAGCGACGTCAAACACATCATATCAAATTGAGTTACGTTATTTATTTATTAACTTACCTATGTAGGACAATTATATTGCTTTTGTTTCTAAAAAAAAAAGAAGAAAATATATTCACATTCTTCGATCGTTTAGAGTTTAGACAATTCCGCAGACCTCTACTGTAACTTGCGTTATGAAAGAAGGGTATGCTATGCGTCTTGTATAGCTTCGTCTCCCTCTCACACCTGGACCATGATGGTTTTAAGACGTCGGAAGAAAATGAAGGTAATAATACCCAGCGATACCTAGTGCTGCTTTCAAAGATTGACCTTTAATAAACGGACCATATTTATCTCTAGTAATAACATTCACTAATTTGTAATCCCTTATATATTTAATAGTTGACTAATTTTTGCCCGCGATTTCGTACGCGCTTATCCCGTTTTTCCCCGTTCCCATAGGAATTTCGGGAAATTCTCCCCTATACTCCCCAAGGAACATACATGCCAAATTTCAGGTTTCTACGACCAGTAGTTTCGGCTGTGCGTTGTCTGCCAGTCACTCAGTCACTCACTCATTAACGCAAGAATTTTATTTATATTGATTGAGTAGAGAGAGTCACCTGATACTTAAATGATTATTCAAGATTTGTAAACACAATATTAAATTAAAATTGTCATTTTTCTAGATCTCACTTTAGGTAGCGCTTTAAGTAAGAGCATAGAAATATTTATATCTATGAGTAAGAGGGTACAAAATGTTTTTATCATATGTATCAAAATGAAAAATGTATAAATATACTGCCCTAAATTCTCATCTCTTCGACGAATATTTTGCTAATCATGCATTTGCTATTGCATTTGAATACAATTTATAAATAAAACATGGCCCTTCTCCGGGTTATTTATGTTAAGTTTACTAACAAAACATCAAAACTTTAGCACGATCACATTCATCAAAACTGTATTATTCATCAATGGGCATAATGGGACGTTGAAGTAGTCCTAACTACGGCATTTCAGCAAATTGGGCATTATTTCACTACAAATGTATGGATTAAGGTCTAGATTTCTTTGGCAAAAATCAACATGATTATTCATAAAAAGAAAACAAAAGCAAATCCTAAACAAGAAAATGTATTTAAAAAAAATTGATTCGATTTTCAAAATTCAAAATGACAGATCAAACTGCATTTTTATAAAATGTATTTAAAAAAATTGATTCAATTTTTAAATTGACAGATTAAACTGCATTATACAACAACTTATTTTGAAAATATTCGTATTGGAGATGTTATAACAGTAAAAATCACAAGAATAGATACATAAAATCAAACGAAATCTGCATGAAAATGCATGTTATTTAGGGTGATTCTCGTGTATCTTTTTACTTAAATTTTAAGGAAAAATTGTCGTGTGTTTTGACCTAAACCAATAGCTATTTTGCACATAAATGAAGCAGAGTCATGTTTCCAACTTACTTCTCACCATTTTCACAGGTTTTATCTTCAAGACGTAACTGAACAACCCCGAAAATATTAAAAACCGGCACATCACAGTCTCATAACCCTAATTATCACTAATAACCTTATCTTGAACTAAAATAACGACCACTCACGCACACTCAATGAATGAACTGAACGCAACGGGTCACTGAAAATTCACCCTTATAATTCGTGAAGAAAATGGGAAAATCCGAAGTTTTATCTCGAAGGCTATTAGGTTGGGAATGGCGTGGCAGTTTCGTGAGTGTTATGACGTTTCGTTCCGAGTCGGGTGGTTGGAAAACCCAAAGTAGTGAGTCATAGTACTGAAAACTCGCCAGAGGGGGTGCAATGGGGGTGTAAAGGGGTGGCACCACGATGGCGCCTGAAAACCCATACACTTCTTATTAATCAGGTGTGAATAACGAAAAATGGGGATCGGGGGTGATTTTTACATGCTGTTTTTTTGTGTTATGGGAATTTCATTAACCTTTCACCCGTTTCAGGTAAATACGCGGTGTTTGAGTGTATGTTAAATGGGGTAACACGATTGTTATTTAGAGATCGTGTTTTACGGCCTACCTACTTGAAAATAATAGCAAAGCTCTACAGGAAATGGTTTTATGATTATTTTAGATTATGAAAATGTTTTTGTAATGAAAATGTTTCACGCATTATTATTGGTCTAAATTGCACTTAACGTATTTAGGGCACTTAACTAACAGATCAATCCATTAGAACCGAACATTGGAAAAATAAATCAATGCCATTATATAACGCAAAGATGTAAAAAAAATCCTGCCATACTTGGTGCGGCTGTATTAGCCAAAAAAAGGGCAATCGTACAAGCCAGTGACGTCAACATAACAGTTAAGTTGAGGAAATAAATAAATAAAATAAAATAAAAAAATATATTTCAGGCATAGCCGATATTACCACATAATACAATTTCAAATTCCACATTAAATAAAAACAATAGAATTAGATATGGCATGTCAAATTAAACCAGCTCACAAATACATTAATTAAATCATAAGTATAACAGTATTATGTTGAAAACGTGGTATGAGATGTCAAAGTTTTAAGATAAATAAAATAAATGATCTAGCAAATATTATAGCCATAGCGAACTGGACTGAACATTACTGTCACAAAGTCACTGACCTGTAGAGATAATGTCATGACAACGAAGGTGACACTGACAGTCACCTTAAAAAAATTCAAGAAAATGACAACTAACAACTCAATGATATGGGAACAATTTCAGCCGGTCGATTCTGTTAACATGTCGAAGTGAAGGCTTGGGTGAAGTGATCACGAAATGAGCTGTCAATCCATATAATCAAGATGAATTGACAGCTCACCTCGTGATCATTTTACCCAAGGCTTCACTTCGACATGTTTACAGAATCGACCGGCAGTACTCATTGGGGAAATGTTTCTTTGGCATGTGTCAGGGTAATCAAGATACCCAACTCCCTTCCTCTAAGACCAGTCTACAGGAGTATTGCCCTCCTCAGTAACGTCTTATTTTATTTCGAACCCCCAAAAGTGAATATTCATTTATTTTTAAAATAAATTGAGTTGTAGTAAACTAATATGAAAGATTTTTCACGTGACATCTTGATAATATGGATTGACAGCTCACCTTGTGATCACTTCACCCAAGCCTTCACTTCAACATGTTTAGAGAATCGAGTGGCATAAAATTGAGAGTTCACTTCACCTAAGACTTCCTAGTGAGATGATTACTTAATAGAATTCTAAGTCTATGGTAAGTATCAGGTACTTAACGACAAAACCGAATCGTGACCAGTAATCATTGCGCAAGTTGACCGTCAAAACGCACTGCCCTAGATTGTGGACAGTGGTTACTCTTGCTCTCTTTAGTTTAAAAAACAACAATGAAAATCATGCAGAATCAGTAGAAGAAATGCAGGGAAAGTAACAAGCATCTTTTTTTTTAAGGATGGGAAATCATCAAATGACTTCTTCCGCTCTGGGTGGAGCGGAAGGGCGTGTCAGACTCTTACTGACTAAAACCTATCCGTGTTCCTTCTAAAGCCCTTTGCGTTCCAGGGCCGCGGTGACTCTTTCGAACAGATTCCGCAAAAGTATTGAGGATCATGAAGATGGCTGTAAGTATGAAATGAGGAAGAAGGTGTGTGTCCGGGCACAGGAAACGGATTATCTAGAAGAAATTGATACTGCTTACTTATAAAAATGGAAAGAACTGCTTGCCGACACCAATAGAGGAAGATGGATTGGATAGTGCCTAATGTTTAGGGTTACGTGCCCAAAGGGTAAAACGGGACCCTATTGCTAAGACTTCGCTGTCCGTCTGTCACCAGGCTGTATGTCATGAACCGTGATAGTAAGACAGTTGAAATTATCACAGATGATGTATTTCTGTTGCCGCTATAACAACAAATACTAAAAAACAGAATAAAATACATAATTAAGGGGGCTCGCATACAGCAGACATGATTTTTTTGTCGTTTTTATAGATAATGGTTACGGAACCCTTCGTACGCGAGTCCGACTAGCACTTGGCAGTTTTTTTTTGTTGTTCTAGCGGCAATAGAAATACATATTTTGTTAAACTTTTAACTGTCTACTTTTTATGGTTCATGGGATACAACCCGCAGACAGATGGACAGACAGCGGAAACTTAATAAGGTTCCTATGGTTACCTTATTTTAGCAATTCCATTATTAATCTACTTTAAAAAAATATTGCATCAACTTAATTAGCCAAGGTACTGTGTACTGCCAGGGTTGCGGAATTTGTTCGAACGAGTCACCGCGGCCCTGGAACGCAAAGACCTTTAGAAGGAACACGGATGGGTTTTAGTCAGTAAGAGTCTGACACGCCCTTCTGTTCCACCCAGAGCATCAGCGAAAGAAGTCATTTGATGATTTCCCAACCTTAAAAAAAAAAGGTATTGTGTAACTATTAATTAATTATTCCCGGCGCCACCCGCACCAACGTTTTATGCGTTGCGTCTCGCAGCGCAACGTTTTGTTGACTGAGTTAGTGTAATACCATAATCCTTGTCATTTCAAGAATGGATCCGGGTACAATGGACTCGGATGAATCACAATGCTTTGTGCGTCTGTCTGCCTTCATCTAAAGGAGCAGGCAAGATCTTAATCAGATTTCTTGAGTGCGCACTGTTATGTAGGCGCCAGATAAATGTGGAATAAAGTATATTGACCTTTCCCTAATAACTGTTCATAGGTACCTGAACAATTAAATATGAATCGTTTTTCATTATTAGACAATGTTAAGGATCACGAGAGATGATGATTCGGGACAGCTTTGTGTCATTAATTCCGTTTTTCAAATTAAAAATGTCAATAATTGTAGGTGGGTCAATGACCGTTATTCCACGATTATCTGGCGCCTACTATAACTTAGCTCAGTGCTAAAATTGCCTCGTCAACTTATTTGTTGATCCAGATTTCATTTAGTACGTTAATTGCGATCATAAAATTTAAGTTATTTGTTTTAAAAAGGTTTTCATTTATCTTGTATGAAGCTTATTTTGGGTAATATGAATGATTTGAAAAGCTAAAAGTGTCGTAGACTCATACATAGATATTGAGCACTGTCTATATTATTTTAAGTTATTAGTCATTGTTGATAGTCCTACACAGCCCTCCTCTAATATCTAAATACTCTGTAATATGAAAAAAATGTGAATGAAGTCTTTTCTTAAAAGAGTAACCATGAAGGTTTTCTCTATAGAAAACGACTAATTCGTCATTTGACTTATATTATTGCATTAAGTAGAAGAAGACGAAGAAGAAGAAGAAGAAGAATTTATTAATCAATCATGCGTTTACATAAACTGACTTATCAGACATGCAAGGTATTGAATTAATAGATGTTGTGAGCGTCCTGTTTTGCCAATAACTAAAATATTGGGTCTTTATTAAATATCTAAAATATTGAGCATTTGGAAGTATCCAACCATAGCAAACAAATCGTTAATGTTTATAGTTTAACTCGTAAAAAAAACCTTAAGCCTAATAGTACTGTGAGAATTTCCACAATGAAGCAGTGCTAATAACAGAATCACAGATCACTTAAAAATCCATTCAACAATATAAAGAAAGAAACATGTCTAATATAACAACAATGGCATGGAGTCGTGACCCATACTAACAATATGTTGGATTGCGCAACTCGACCGCCAAAATAAACCTGCTCCACATATTTAAGGTGGTATTTACTCCAACTCAAGAGAGACCTTGATGGAGTGGACGAATTGTTATTAATGAGCCGTGTATCTGACCAAAGTAATGCGGCCATAGATATTTTTTGTCTTTTTATAATGATAATGGTACTTCTCCATAAAATTTTCAGTGGAAACATAGACTGCAGCAAGCTTCTAGAAAAACTTAACATAAACGCGCCATCTCGTCTGCCGCGGAAGAGTAACTACAATTTATTTTATATCCCAGGATCTAAAACTAATCTAGGACATTTCGCCACTCTCCCAAGACTCTGTAGGCAATACAACGAACTGTCCTAACGTTTAAACTTGGACATAACCCTCTCAATTTCAAAGTATAAGAGAAATGTCACCGCTGTAATATAATGAATAATGTACCTACTTTTTACCTTTCTGTTTTTGTTTTTATTATTTTATTTTATACCTTCTTGTAATTTGTAATTTGACTTAATAACCTTCTCAGTTTAAATTTGTATTTGAATTTTAAAATTGTCATTTTAACAATGTAATTGTAATCTAATGAAACAGCAAATTTTAATTTTTAATTTTTATTTATTGGACCAATTTAATTTAATTTAATATACTTGAATAATTTTATTGTATTGGAATAATTTTATCTAATTTAATTGAATGTAATTTACTCTAATAGTTTTATTCTAATTATTAATTTTATTCTAATCTAATTATAATTTTAATTTAATTTTGTGATTATTTTATTTTTATTTTGTAGGTGTGTAAACCTATTTATATGTGCATGCTGTGGTCTCCTATAACTGAAGGAGCACACTTGAGTGAACCACTGTATCACTGTGTTTTATGTTGATGTGTGTATCTTTTGTTGGAGATCCAAATAAAATAAATAAATAATGCCTGGGTTGACCACAAGGGTACTTGAACACAGTAATACTAACTAATCAATCCTAATCTATAAAAATCTTCCGTTACTGACTGACTGAGTGACTGAGACAACGCACAGCCGAAACTCCTGGTCGTAGAAAACTGAAATTTGGCATGTAGGTCCCTTAAGGAGCTTAGGGGAGCACTAAGAGAGAATTTCCCTAAATTCCTAAGGGAACAAAAAAACTGGGATATGCGCGTACGAAATCGCGGGCAAAATGCGAAAAAGAGTTTGGTTGTTGATGAATTTTGAATAGAGACCTAAGATGGAATTCTGGAGACTGTTATACAGTACCTTAACACGAAAATAATTTTATCGTGTTGAGTAATATTGGCTCTTACAATCGTAATGAGTTTCCAGAAATGAGGTACTTAGAGGATGATTTAGGAAATGTTTAGTCAGAATTGGAAAGTGAAACGTCAGTAAAACTAAAGTAGACGCTGAAGTGGGTGATTAGAAATCAGATGCAGCAAAGTAAGACGCAAGCGTGCAAATAATCGTAACCGACACATTTACCCAGTGTTAAAATGAAGACAGAATTCACAAGGGACCTAGCGTGAGCATGAAAAAGAAAAACGAGCCAAACCTAAATAAAGCAAATAACAAAAAAGCTTTTCATTCCAAATATTTCGTGACCTTTGTTGACCTACCTGTGACGTACGAAAAGAAAGAGACACAAGATTTTACGCAGACAGACAGTCTTGAAATTACAAAAGAAAATGTAGACAGCTCCGCTAGGGACTAAAACGAAATTAGGTAAGCCTTGAAATCTGTATAAAAGAAAAAAGTTTCATAAAAATTTGACCTACCTACTGATGACGTAAAAGAAAGACACGCGTGTTGCTATTCCACCAATTCGCACTAAACGTTTCCAAACGTCTTTTATAATACGCACAGCAAAGGAGTGGAACTCTCTGCCTGCGTCTGTGTTTCCGAACGCATACAACCCATCTCTTCAAAATTAGAGTGAACGGGCTTCTTCTGGGTGGGTGGGTAAGCTCGCTCCATCGTCGACTTTGTCTCTGGTATCTATGACCTAGACTAGAGTCAAGAGCAAACACATATTAAATAAAAAAACGCAGTTACAAATTACCAGGAGTTCATATTGTGTCGGCGTACTATGAACTATGAATCAATGCACCAAGGTCGCATGAGTAACAAGGCTGCATCAGTTAATAACATAGGGTGGAATTTGTGGGAGTGGTGTGGTGATGACAGAAATACCTCATTTAGTATGCATGAAATAGCAGTCTCTTCAATAAAATATACATATACAGCTCACACAAAGAACTTAGAAATCAAAAATACCAATAAAGGTAAATCATGAAAAAGCTTATTTTTATTTACAAACCCTTTTTAACCGTTATTGACCCCAGTGACGTACAAACAGAAACACAAAAGCCCATACACATTGAATAGTGATTAAGTAAACATTACCAACTACCAAGAGTACATAAAATGTATATAAAATGTAGGCGTTCAGAATCTATGAATCTACAATGCACCAAAGGGCATTTTATTAACCCGTGACGTACAAACCAAAAGAAAAAAGTCCGTACGCAGCGAATAGTGTCTAAGTTAAAATTACAAATTACCAGGAGTACATAAAATGTAGGCGTTCAGAATTTATGAATCTATAATGCACCGAGGCTGGGTGGGTCAAGGGAAAACATGAAAGAGCTAACCTTTATTAACCCCAGTAATGTACAAATCAAAAGACCCATACGCAGCGAAGAGTGACTAAGTAAAAATTACGAACTACCAGGAGTCCATAAAATGTAGGCGTTCAGAATCTATGAATCTACAATGCACCAAGGCTGCGTCAGACGATAGCGGGGTAAGGGAGGGGCGCGGGCGCGGGCTGGCGCCGTGATGTCTGCCGATAGGGCTGGGTCGCGTGACTCCAGCGGACTATTTCGGGTGAAATACGAACAGGGTTGCCAGTTATTGGTATTTAGCCAGTTGATATAAATTTCCATAGATTTGGCATTCGAGGTACCAATGAGTAATACTTGATTCAATCGATTTGTTTATTAGTTAGCTTTGTAATGTTTGTGTTACGAACATATAACAGATGTTATGTAATTAGCTGTTTGTACCTAAATATTGAAAGTGAAAGATTTCATGATTTCAGTGTTTATGTAAAGTGGTTGGTCACACGAAATCTTGGCATCGATAGAACCTAACTTACGTTTTATTACAAACAAGAAAGTCTGGTTGACTCTGACAGTTCCTAAAAGGATTACTCAATTCCAACAGTCGATCGGGAATATGCAGAATTGAAATAAGTGATGATCGTAATGAACTCTTCAAACCCTTAAGACCTGGGAGGGGCAATTCTTGTATTTCAAGTAACGTTCGAATTCTCATCTCAGTCGCAATTTGTAAAAAACACCTTTAATTTCCTGACCTACAAGTTCTGACATTATTGCCGCTGTGATAATATTCTGACTTGAATTTAAACGTTTTTTAAATACGAGAATTGGCCTACTGGATATGCCTGTGTAAGGTAATTTTAACGACTAAAATCAACTAAAAAAGATAAATTCCTAGACAGCAGTAGACCTTTACAAGAATAACTGGAATGAAACAGTGTTGTAGCACTTAAAACAGCTAAACTTTATGATATAGTCCTTTTCTGTCGTTACCGTGCCGAGACTGGAGCCGTCAAAACATTGACGTCATAAAATGGCGGGATTGGCCCGACTACTGACGCGACAGACGCCGAGAGACGACGGAAACTAACGAAGGAAGATAATGAAATGAAAGCTGTAGAATTTGACTCTAGCAGTTTTGAGTCCTATTGTATTAGATAGTTTCATCTGAGATTAGTTTCATGGGAATGACTTTAATGACACTAAAAGGCAACTGTAAATGCTGCGGGGTTTAGTAATGGATAAAAGGTAAAATAAAAGTGCTTTTTATCGATCTATGTATAGGCCGTCGCTGTTATAGCCAGGTACAGTCAATATGAAAAATTAAAGTGTGGAAGACGCCACAGATTTAGAGCTTCTTTTTTATAATTGACTCGCATTATAAATTAATTTCAACTAGACCATAAAAACTAATATTAACAAATGAAATAAACTTACAACAAACTAAAATATAGCATAAAAAAATTCGTCCTCAATGCTGTCGGCTGGTAATGTGTCCAAGAGACTGGCGAAATTGCCACGTTGAATGGCAATACTTAGCCTCTGGCCAAAGTAAAAGCCAGCTCTTGGGTCACGGGAAGTGTCAACCAGCCGTTTCGAAATTTCTTTGAAAAGGCTGTGAGCACAATGACCCCACGGCCCGAGAGTTTCAACCCCAATCGGCTCAAAAATATAGTTACCAATAAGGTTACTATATTTACGCCGCTAGAGGTTTTCCGCAGCCGCAGCAGCAGCACCAGCACAACACGATGACCTAGGAAGATGGGATGGCGCAAGAGTATCGACACAGGTTGCACCCCATACTAAAGGCCGACCCATATTCCATGGAAACAAAGACATGCCGTCGGGTTTATTGCCATCGTCACGTGCCAAGCGATTGGGTTTGTCAAGAGTTTGTCCACAATCTCACCTGATGGAAAGCGATGATGTGATCAAAGATGGAGCACACTCGCAATTGTGGCGTGCGCAGTGAGTAAGGGTCTGACACGCCCTTCCGCTCCACCCAGAGCGGAAGAAGTCATTTGCTGATGTCCCATCCTTAAAAAAATAAAATAAAATCCTAGCGATCTGTTTGATGGGATTACAGCACTGCCTTGGTACATACTCAATTCTCATCTTGCTTACAGGGTGAATTTCTCAAGTGGACGCAGATGACTTATTCCGAAACTAAAAGACAAACATAAAGAAAAATACTTAAAGGATTTAGGATGGAAAATAACTAAAGCATTATTGGATTTGTCAAAAATCGTGGCTATATGCGTCAATGTAAAACTATTTCGTTATTTTTTTTTGTCAACCCCATTAGCAGGGTCAAATTGGATCGCACCCATTGAACTGACGTCTTTCCCCTCAAAATATTTATATTTGTCGACACCATAACGGAGGGTGGTGTGTCGTTGACACTAGATGCTGCAGATAAGCCCAACCTTCGCGAAAGTCAGCTGATAACATCAGGTCACAGTCCACGCATGTTTGTTAGTAAACGAGGGTAGTTTGACATTGTTTTAATGATAATTTGGTAGTCAAATTACCAGTAAATGGGGCGGGAACGGTATCGCGTAGTATAATGAGGTGGCAGAAATAATCGGTGAGGTGCAATTTGGGAGTTTTTTCGGTGAACTGTAATTGAAAAGAGTTTAATTGGTTGGCTTACAGATAACATTCTATCTGCATAAAGAATGTTAAAAAGTCCAAGAAGACTGTATGCAATTGATATGCGCGCTAAAAGCGCTGCTAAAATGGGTTGTGGTCAATCTAATACATTTTTGGCAAGCAATTCGGTATATTTCTGAAAATGTGTGAAATGTGTTTCTGAAAAAAAAAACAAGTGGAGACTTTTTTGTTGAAAATTATTGAATAACTATACCTTCCATTGAAATAGTTTCATGATCGATACATTCAAAAAGAAAACATTCTATTAGGGATCATGACGATTTTAACAGTCGGGACCCATAAAAAATCCGGCTTCCTAATAATGGGTCCCGATTGTTAAAATCGTTAAATGTGTTCCCTTATAGAATGTTTCTTTTCAGTTTTTAATAAAGCTCATTTTTATTACAAAGTTAGGTTTACTTTTTACGCAGCCGGATTTTTTTAATTTTTTTGTTTTCTATTTATCGGACCAGTTTTTGACTATTCCTCTTTCGTCTTTTAATTTTTTTAAAATTAGTATCGCCGAAATAAGTATTAACCAAAGTCCACTTGTGATGGCCGTTCTAAGACAATGCGGTAGACATTCTCTGTGGACATTCAATACCCTGTTTATCAATACATTACCGACTTTATAGACTAAACTGGACTATCTCACGTGTCTGAAATTTCACCTGCTCCCATGCCCTTCAAACCGGAGCATAGGAATGCTGCTATCCGGAAGCGATTTCTATTACTACTCGCATTCTAAAATTTCATTTACACAGATCCAATTACAGGCTCCAACGAATCTGCATGAGAAGCCTTTACCCAACTCAGTTGGAGTTGGCTACCAGTCTCAATGGATGCAGATAAATACGCACGTAGCCCCACAGAAAGTAATCGAGCGGTGTTAGGTCACACGATCTCGGTGGTCAGTTGATGTCATCACCACGCGAGATGACGAAGCCCTCGAACTTCGCACTCATCCAATAAATTTAATGTTTGATAGTAAATTTTAACAATTTCTACGCGTTGTTCAAGCGTGTAGCTTTCCATGGTGAAATATCACGAATAATTATGAATTCCCGCCAAATTTAACAGCTATCGCTTTTCCAAGATGGCTGCTGTAAAATAAACTGTCAAAGTTCGAACGTCCCTATTGAAAAACCCTTTACGAAAAAAAAAGGAAATATTGTGAGCTTTCAAACCAAAAAGTACTTTGATTAGACACCTGAAAATCTCGAAGAACACGAAAATTCACCATTCTGTTAACAGAACCAACGTTAGGTGCTCATAATATCGTACTTCCTTGAGAGTACCCTTAAGTATCAAGTGTGTAATGTTTATCTATCACTTACCTGTGAAAGCTTTTAGAAGCCTGTTGAGTTTTTTATCCTTGTGGAATGAAGACTTAGATTATTGAATCTATGTTAAACTTTTAATTGAAAAAAACCTAATCAAAATAATATAACATTCTTCCGTTACTGACTGACTGAGTGACTCACAGAAAACGCACAGCCGAAACTGATGGTCTTAGAAAAATTTGGCATGTAGGTTCCTAGGGGAGTGTTGGAGATGTCCCGAAATTTCTTCGGGAGCGGGAAAAAACGGGATATGCGCGTACGAAGTCGCGGGCAAAAGCTAGTACAAACGCCAGCACATCAAGGTCCCCGAATCTGTCAAATTTTCCCAATCAACCTTAAACCTAATGCTTCAGCGATAAGGTTGAAAATCTGTTAAAGAATTGAAACTTGACAAATTGTTGTTGCTTGATGCGCGTCTACGTAATAAATGCTGTCTGTGGTGAAAATTCAGAGAGAGAGAGATCTTGTAAATCGGTGCCCATTAATTTCTCTCCAGGGTTTTAGTTAGTAAGAAATGCATTGAAAATCAAAAGCAATCTTCAGAACCCCGTTTTCAATACTAATAGGGTACACTAAATATACTCTAGGACCGGTCAAACTCACCTTCTTCTCGACTTTCCCTTTCCAGTGCACTGGTTAATCAGTCTCACGTGCTTACTCACTAATTGATTCTCAGAACCAGCTCGTGCCAATACGACAGAAGATAGGATATATCCTTGGAATATCATTAACCTATAAAGCTGGCCGTGTGCAACGCAGCGCGGGCAGGCCCAGGGCCCCTCGCCGGGACCCGGCGCTGCGCTAGACACTCACCTATGAAGCTGGCCTCGTCCTGGCGGTCGTGCAGCACGTGCATGATAAGCGCGGCGCGGAACGCGAGCCGCGCCACTGGCAGGCGTGGAACCCCTCGCAGGGACCTTGCGCTGCGCTAGACACTCACCTATGAAGCTGGCCTCGTCCTGGCGGTTGTGCAACGCGTGCATGACGAGCGCGGCGAGGAGCGCGGGCCGCGCCGCTGGCAGGCCCGGGGCCAGGCCTCGCAGGGACACCGGCGCTGCGCTCAGGATCGCGCCGCTCAGCATTCCCTAGCGCGCCACTCGGAGCATTCCTTGCGGCTGCACCTGAAAGGGAGAAACATACTTAGAGAAAGAATCTGGTTTCTTCTTCTTTTCGACTCTGGATTCTTTCGGTCCAACCTATGACAAAATGAGGTGACCGATAATATCAGAGCCATGTTTATACACCATACTTCTTTCGCGATGTGGAATTTAGGAACAAGCCACAACGCGTGGTGAGCTGTTTTTTCGCTCAGTGAGCGTTTTCGGTCTTTGGGCGTAACATATTTATGTCAAAAAGAAAACCCTTGTCCGTCCATCTTGATAACTTACCTAACCAAGCTATTCTTTAAAATCTTGGTAGTCATCGCGAACGTCGAGGTCATTTGCGCGATGATCGATTTCTATCAGGACAACGCTTATGTTAAGCAATAGGGCTACAACTGATTGGTGAACATCATTCATTCATCATTCGTCATTCTCAGACTGTTAATTTATGTTTTCGGGAAGGTATTATTGATTTAGAACGAATGTTTCTGCACGTCCTTTTGGTTCAAATCCTCTATCAACTTCACGAACGCGTTCTCCTCAAACTTCAACAAAACAATGTTGTGGAGCAAAATATTTTCAATGTCGTATCTCGCCCAAAGGGAAGCAAAACAACATATTTTAAACTTTATGTTTCCTCCCTTTGCGAAAATATTGGATATAAACAGAATTTAACGGGTCTTTTACTACTAAAATCTCTTAAAAAGCCATTTAATGCTCGACTGTCGTTATAATCATGCTTGTAAACGTCGAAAGCTAATTATGCTTGAGCTCTTCATTTTTTGGGACACGCAAATGGAAAAATGAGTGCGAACGCTGTTGGTGTACCTCCTTTTGACCGAATCAAGTAACTTCACGCCTGTATTTTTTGCAGGGAGATATTGAGGGTACCGATATTGCACTAGTTATACGCGACAATTATTACGCGTCACATTTGATGACGGGTACATAGCGGCTTTCATCATCATTAGTTACCAGAACTAGTAGAGTCAAGTTCCTGCTATTTTTTTTTTGTGCTAGAACTTTCTAAAATTCTCGACATCTGATCAGTTTCGACCGGTATGTACGCGAACATTCTAGACCTTTCTACAGTAGAAGGTTCTGAAACTATGTGACGCCGCATATAAGGCCTGCATAACCCGCGACCGAGTCAACCCGGATCCTTACTCGAGCCAGCTCGCGCCGCTGAGCCTGTAATTTTAATTTCGTCCCTAAATAACAATCCTAGTTTAATCCAGCCCGTCCCTAGCGGTCCTCCCCCCAGCGACGCCCTAAGGCCAGGGCCGTACCCCACAGGGGGTGCCTTTAGCGTGTAGCTTAGTTTGTAAGTTTTAATAAGCCCTGGCTGGAGGCTTTAAAATTTATATTAAGGCCACCACAGGCAAGTCCGGTTAAGCAGTCGACAACCTCATAGGTTGAACTGCGGGACGCCACTCAAAAAACAACAGCGACCGAGTCAGTATTGGATTTGCGATACAATGATAACTCCTAAAGCGCCCTCTAGTGCGAAAGTGTTCAATAGTGCAATTTTACTGTGTTTTATAATTAGTGAGTTTAAAATTGTAATTAGTCTTGTTTAATTAAAGTGTCTATTTTTGGTTATTTCATCGGCTGTTTTATTGTCACAAACCCCAAGCTCGTGACAATATTATGATCTCCATGTGAATTTGTCCGGCTAGATATCCAAATCGAGGATCATGCTTTCAGAAGCCCTACTATGGCGTTACAATGTAAACGTGATTCCGTTGTGAAAAAGAGAAAACTATTGCTATGAGCCTTAAATAGCTTCATCTCTCTCTCACATCGAAATCATGATGATTTATTTTAACACGTCAACGGCTCCTGCAGTCGTGTTTGCATGTTCGTATTTCAACATAATTTAAAGCCTAGCTTTTGCCCGTTCCCGTAGGAACTTTTCATCCGTTTTGCGCCCATAGCATTCCTCATGAATGTGGCTATCATATACAATAAGAATTTTCCAAATCCGACTGGTAGTTCCAGAGATAAGCGCGTTTAAACAAACAAACTCTTCAGCTTTATCATTAGTATAGATATAGATGCAGTCTCATTGTAATCTATTTGATGGTTAAATTTCAGTTATGAAAGAGAGTCCCGTCCTGAGTCCAGAGTGATTAAAAAGAAACAATCCAAAACAAAAAGTCCATTATCCAGCCACAATTAGAAATGAAAACAAATCAATAGATACGCGTCGCCGGACAGTTCCATTCATCAAACCATTGTCAGCGGCGGCCATTTTGTGTTTTGGTAGGATGCTCCATGGTAACGCGGCGAAGGAAAATTTTGTTGTTTCATGTTATTTGTTGTTGTTTATCAAGCAGATTTTTATTAAGTGTATCTTAATTGTCAATGACCTATTTTAAATTGGGAATTTTCCTAGAGCGAAAAATAATAAATCTATTTAGTCCGTCCGTTACATTTTCAATTATTTTGGACATGTATTTTTTACCATTTCAAATTATAAAGTGCATCAAGACCAGCCCCCACGGGCTGGTGACGTCACGTTTTAGTGCAAAGTGTACTAAAATGTGACGTCACGCAAGTTTTCAAAGCACTGTACGTCCTCACAAAAAAATTAAAAATGCGTCACCAATATATTTTTGGAAACTTGTCTGACTTGTCTTGTCTTCTTAGATTTTTCCTGTTAAATACTCAATTATTTAACACAAGTTGAGTAACACTCTTATGTCTCACACTCCCATTATTATTATACTCTTTGGTCTCCACCTCTGCCTCCTCAGGAAAATTGTTTTTTTTTTGTACCAAATGTCTCATGCCCCGTACCGGAGATGAGTCTATTGCTCTTAAACGGCCGAACGTCCAGACTCCGGTGTACGGTACTGGTGATGGCAAAGATAGTTTGATTGAATTGTTAGTTTGTTTGATTTTTATTAGCTTTATAGAGGTATGCGGTACAGAGAGTAAAGTCCTTTGCTTGCGCGATACAGGATTTCGTTAGTAGTTTATCGCTGACAGGATAGATAGCATTTCAGTTCTTTTTGTTGCCGTACAAATTTCGCTTCTTAGTTTTTCATGTAGCGGCATCAATGCCGCTACATGAAAAACTAAGAAGCGAAATCACTCCCCCCTCCCCCCGGAGACCGGAGGTCGATAGTGGATGAGTCATCCGTTCTTACATGTTGAGTGCCAGGCCATTGGAAGGTTGGTTCCGGTGAGTTGGAGCCGGAAGCTGCAGAGTTCACAATAAACTCAAGTTAAAGAGTTCAAACGAAAATTTTTTATAGTAACATTGTTCTACTGTATATTCTGTTCTCTCTCTTTCTGTAGTCTTGTAGCGACATCAATGCCGCCACATATGAACAACAATCAAAAACTGATTCATACATCACGCTATCAAAGTTCTTCGCATGATTTGAACACATACAACAGCCCGAAAACCTTGCTCACCAGACAACAACCGTCTGGTCGGAGGATCCCCTCTATTCAATGATGGACTTTACGCCCTGCCGACTATGACGTGCTAATGCCATCCAATTCCAATGATGTAAAAGGGATAGTGATATTCGATATGTATAGGTCCGTCTCTCTCTTAGAGTGGAATCATGATCGTTTTAAGACTTCATAGTAGGGCTGTTCCCTGTTCTGCATAGCGCTATAGTCTCATACTAAGTCTTAAACTAGGCTGAGATAGGGACCATTTGGTTCACCCTTGTTTGATAGGACAACGTTTGATTTAATATTACTAAATCGAATTTTAGTTGCAATAAAGTCATTTCGAAGAATTATTCATTTGACCGAATAATTCATTGGTAAATTTTTATTTAGCGTAATTATTTATTTGAACTAATTTCATTTGAACTAATTTCATTTGAACTAATTTCATTTGAACTAATTTCATTTGAACTAATTTCATTTGAACTAATTTCATTTCGCCGAATTTTCAAATGCACTAATTTTATTCTTTATACCCTATACACCTGCCACTCTCAACTATTGTTACCAGGAGAAACTGGATGCAATCTGGACTTTAGGGCACCCCGACTCGGATAGGTTAGGTTAGAAGGGGATGGCGGGGTCGTGTGAGCGAGCGAAGCGAGCGAATAGATCCCGCCATCCCCTTCGTGGTTATTTTTTTTATAAACCACCCAGAAGTAGGAGCCCCGCGAAGCGGGGCTCCGTCGACCAAGCCCACCCTCGACCATGCATAGAATATTTTAAGGTTTGGTTAAGTGTTAAATACATGGTTATACCATCTGAACATTACATCAAATGAACATTATACCTTTTGATCATTAGCGCAAATGTTGTTATAGCAAATAAATATTCGATGAACTGAAAATTCTGTCAAACGATATTATACAAAGTGATGATTTTCTTAAACGTTGTTCGATTTAGTAATATTATATCAAACGTTGTTCTATCAAACAAGGGTGAACCGGACCATTTTGGCCTCGCACAGATAAGTATTTTATTATTATATAATTATCCATGTTTGTTACATTATCTAACTGTTTAGTTATTAATTTTATTTTACTGTTTTGTTTGTCTTGTGCGAGTCCCAAATAAACATTATTCTTTCTTTTCTTTAAACATTTTATTCAACGTCCAACTCAAGTACCAAGATCACTTAAACTAACAAGAACCCAACTCAGCTTGCACAATCTCCCAACTCCGCCACACAGCTCTGAACCTAGAGCCTAAACTTATCCTAGGTTGACCTACAAAGCCAAGAATTCTCACTCATTGTCTCAAACAAAAGATCAAGAGAACGCCGCCCTAATTAGTGAGATTGACGCTAGTATTGTAATCTTAGTCACTAGAAAGGTAGGCTTGGAAAACAAGAGGTTTTTGATTATATCTGGGAATTTATTTGAAGATTGCAACGTTTTGTGAGATGGAGAGTTCAAACATTTTATTTTGGAGTTGCAGGTTCGGAATTCGTAACTTAAGAGCGCGGCTGCATTGGGAAGAAGGTGTAAACAAAACTGCATGTTTTGGGTAGTTAGACAGACATACAAAATAAATACCTCTGCAACCCTAAAAAAGCAAAAAGTGAATTAAAAAGGTATTTTATGCAAATTATGAATATACGTTAATATACACTTTCGTTTGATATACTTGCTAGCATATTTAATTGTGCTATATTAAGTACTTAAACGCATTAATAGAACGTAAAACTCATAAATTTATCATCTGTATCTTAGTATTAATTAATAGTCTTAGAAATATTTATTCCGAACTCACTAGCCATATATAAGCCTTCAAAGGCTTCTGTGGTTTATAGCATATATATTTGATACTCTGCGATATATATTTTGAACATTAATAAAAAATAAAAATAAAATAACTTCGCAAAAATCGAGACCTTGATTTTAAATTTCTACTGCAACGTTCCTAATGAAAAAACATTGGACAATATTTTTGCTGATTTATTTTTGCTACCAAAACGTTTATTTTTAATTTGGAATCTTAGGAATCTTTAAGCTATAAGTTTAAAGAAATACGCCTGATATTTGGTAATTTTTAATCAACCTCAAAAAGAAGGTTTCCAATTCGGTTGTATTTTTTTTTATGTTTGTTACGTCATCAATCATTTATGAACCGATTTGAATTTTTTTTTCATGTGAAAGGATATACGTTCTGATTGGTCCCAAAATAGCTGGACAAAGTACCTATATCATCCTAGTAAACGAAATTGCGTATTCTGCTTTCCTATGACTTTTCAGTGATTTTGTTAGGTGTGGGGGGGTACCACTAAAAGGTGAAAAATAAAAAACTTTTTAAAAAAAAAAACAACCTACTCGCGGCGCATTCGGCATCTAAGGCAGATGCCGAATATATTACGAAGTTAAATCTCTAACGTGGTTTTATTTTATAATAATAATACTTAGTAAGTAGCACTAGCTTGAGTCCTCTAGTGTTACAATATAGATTTCTCATATATAATTAACAAGCTGTGCCCGCGGCTTCGCTCCCTTCACCAACAACCGTCAACCGTTACCTACCCTAAATACCTACCCTACTTCCCTTTTTTGTTTGTTTTAAAACCTTCCCTGTAATCTGGCGACCAAAACAAAAAAAGAATTAGCCAAATCGGTCAAGCCGTTCTCGAGTTTTAGCGGGACTAACGAACAGCAATTGATTTTATATAGATAGATTATTTTTTACTAAATAATTTGGCATAAGCCAACAAGGAAACAAACTTGATTCTTCAACTTTAGTAAGACCGAGTAAGGATTTTCGTTATGAAAAATTACTCAAAAGACCCGAACCCGGTGCAAGTAATATGTCGCTCAAGCTGACGAAGTATTTTTAATTTCCGAGTCTTCCGTGTGGTAATAACGGGGAATCCTCGCTAATCCTATTACTAGCCACCCCACACCCCAGCTGAGGGAGGGTGAATAAATCAATGTGCCTTCTAAACGTGAATTGTTGATCCTTTTTGTTTTTGGTTTCTATGCGTAAGTTGTTTACAATTTCTAACCGACTTCAAAAAAGGAGGCGGTTTCTGTGTGACGTATTTTTATGAATGTATCATCCATCATTCATAACTTATTTGTATATGAACCGATTTTGTTTTTTTTTTGACGTGACAACGTCGAAATCGATGAACGCCGGCTGCACGCACGAAAAAGGATGACTCATTGTAACGTTACGCTCGTTGTAACGTTACGCTCGTTGTAACGTTACGCTCGTTGTAACGTTACGCTCATTGTAACGTTACGATCATTTCATCAATGTTTTGTTATGACGTTGTCACGTTAAAATATCGTCAGTAAACGATATACCCATCCACATACATAATTTTATTTTTCTTAAACTAAACCCTAAACGATAGTGTTAGTAGTTCTTAAATTATATTAGTAAAGACACTTCAAAAAGAAAATTAGAAAAAAAAATAGCATAAGTATGAGTAGGTATAAAGTAGATGCATGTCGTGGTTGTGGCAAAAGGCCTTCCACTCAGCATAATGCTGTGCCGTGGAGGACCAACAGCACGGCGTCTGTACAAAATAACTTTAATTTCACCTGCTTCCGAAATTAAAGTATTTTTCACATTGTAATGTATTTTATTTGGACTGGACAGTCCAGTTACACTTATACCTATGAGCAGTCCAGATTATCTGAACTGCCTGCTCTTAGGTATAAGTCTCATGCAATCGGCAATGCTTCCATCTTTTTTTAGAACCATCTGATTCCCTCCCCAAAACGAACGTAACGTGGTGTCTAGAGTCCTTTGTTAGGAGTCCAGATCATACAACGCTACTGTAAAAAAGGCAACAGCCTTCCAATTACAAACCAGCTTAGCCGAAGTGAAAATAACTAGGTTGGTTTTCATGGGTCGATAAATTACTAAAGCGTGGAGACTTGCATTCAATACCCCGATCGCATGATGTGGTGGGGCTAGTACGTTTATTCCATTAGGCAAAGACATAGTGATAACTACAAAAAGTGACTTTAAAAACATTTGTTGACCTATTCCTGTAATGTTAGATCGTTTGCTTTATCCCCAACATGGCATAAAGAAAAATCGTTTTACATAACTTCCTCCCTTTACGAAATAAATGTTTAAGTTATATTTAAAAAACACGAAGGAAAATTTGTTTGTTATTGTGTAGAGAACCCGTTGAAGTTTTATTATATTTTCTTCAAAACTCGGTGTTATTCTCAGCCAGTGAAGAAACCTTTAAGTAGTCAAGTACGAGAAAGTTTAGCGTGAACTATTTTCTTGTTATATTTCGAGAGAAACCGTAGAGTTTCATTTTCAACAAATCTACATGAAAAAACGTTTTAAATTTGGAAAGGTAAAAGAAGTTTTATCGGGTTTAAACCTATTTGTTCTGATGATTGATATAGGATAGTGTCACCTGACATTCCTTTTCTTAAATGTGTTGTGCAGGGGCGTAGCTACCGCGGCATCCACCGTATCAATGATACAGGGCCCCCGGAATACAGGGGCCCCGAACGTGTGGACGCAAAAATCGTAACTCTTCACCCCCTTAAAAGTTGTATTTCCAAAAACCTTCTTCCAAGTACCCAACTACAATTTGTTCGAAAGAGTCACCGCGCCCCTGGAACGCAAAGGGCTTTAGAAGAAACACGGATGGGTTTTAGTCAGTAAGAGTCTGACACGCCCTTCCGTTCTACCCAGAGCGGAAGAAGTCATTTGATGATTTCCCATCCTTAAAAAAAAAAGTACCCAACAACATCATAAAAGGAAACCTTGCGCAAAATGTCACGTACCTAGTCCCAGTAGTTTCGGCTGTGCCTCGATATGTCAGACAGTCAGTCAGTCAGTGTTCCTTATACACAGAGCGACAGTTTAGTTAGTGCTTTATTTACTTAAAAAAACAGGACCCCTTTTGAGCCGTGCTGCAATCGGGTAAAAAGGGGGCACCAATGTTTTTTTTTTATACAGGGCCCCTTTGGGCTACGCCACTGGTATTGTGATCGATTTTCAGTCTAAGTAGAGTCAGCTGAATGCCGATGAGGTCTGAGCTACACAACCCGTTGACTCCACAGACATCACTTGGCAAGACTGGATGTCAGAGTTAGGGTGAGGCCAAACGAGCGTAATTTTGTGAGACGTGAGTCGCGTATTTTGAGTTACGCAATTTACATTCAACTGAAACTCGGTTAGGCTGCCAGACGGACGGTCGTACATTCAGTTACTCTCCAACGCTTGTACGGGGTGTTTGTGTCGTGTAATGGATCTATTAAAAAGATTGTGTATTATTTACAGAAAGAAAAGCTGGGTAAATCCACTAAATAGGGAATACTGATGTGTGCACAGTTCCATACGAGTACCTTATATATGAACGACTCACTCCAAACGCAATTCAGATGATATAATACGCGTGAGTCAGCATTTTGCGTCGCTGTGTGGCACACACAGGACTTTTATATGAAACCGAATGCGACGTAAATTCTGCGACTCATTTTACGCGACCCTCAACTCAAAAAATAACGCGCGATTGGCCTCATCCTTAAGGGCTCCTGATCACCTGTAACGACTCTCAAAGTTCTATGTATGACAGCCAGAAATAATCCCTATCTTCGGACCTACCATGCACTCACCCAAGAGCAAGGGTTCCTGAATCAGGAGGAGAGACCTAAACGGCTATTATTATTTAGCCACGAGCCGCCGCACAGTGACTACTCAGCACCCAGACGTGAATTGATATTTCATAATATTCTGTGTGTAGGTAATCTAATGATAATATAATTGTCAACTCATCAGCCTTGCCTTTTCTCAACTATATTGGGGTCGGCTCCCAGTGAAACCTAATTCAGCTGGATACCAGTGTTTTACGTGGAGCAGCTGCCTACCAGACCTCCACAACCCATTAATTGGTAACGCGGTACTTCTTAGCAAGACTGGTGTCAAATTTTCTGGCTTCTGACAATCCATAATGACTGCCAAAGATCTATAAATGGCAGCCGGGATCAACGGCTTAACGTGCATTTCGAGGCACGGAGGAATCTCGGTATGTTAAGGTGGTCACCCACCCACAGACCGACCTCGGCAAGCGTTGCTTAACCTTGGAGATCGACTCGTGCGGCTGTTATTATTTAGCCACTAGCTGTACTACCTGTTAGTGAATAAATAAGTAATTTGTCGAAGGTGCCAAAAATGTAACCTATGTGTTATTCCAGATTATAATCTACCACTGTGCCAAATTTCATCGAGATCCGTTCAGCCGTTCTGACGTGAAAGAGTAACAAACATCCATCCATCCATCCATCCATCCATCCTAACAAACTTTCGCGTTTAAAAGTTTATAATATTAGTAGGATGGGTTTGCTCTTGACTCTAGTCTAGGTCATAGATGACAGAGACATGAAGTCGACGATGGAGCGAGCAAAGTCAAAGTCAAAACGTTTATTTCAATTAGGCCATTAAACGGCACTTTTGAACGTCATCGTTTACAGTTCAGTAAAATAATAATGTTACATTAATAAAGTGACTCTACTGTCCATTGGGAAAGGTAGATTCTTATGGAGAAGAACGGACAAGAAACTCCATAGTTATTCTTTTCAAATAATGATTTTACAAAAAGCTTACCCAGAAGAAGCCTTTTCACTCTAATTTTGAAGAGATTAGGGTTGTATGCGTTCGGAAACACAGACGCAGGCAGAGAGTTCCACTCCTTTGCTGTGCGCATTATAAAAGACGTTTGGAAACGTTTAGTGCGAATTGGTGAAATAGCAACAATGTAGGGATGGTAACTTGCAATGCGTCTGCATGTCCGATGGTAGAAGGGGGTTGATGGGTTTTGGAGCCCTCTTCAGTAGTTACCTATTGTAAACTCTATGCAATATAATAGCCATTTATGTAATCATTGTTTTCAAAGTTCCAAAAAATCTTTTGCGTAACTCAAACGAACCTGTTTGCTAACGTAGCTAAACAAACAGAAGTTCAAACAACCCTTTGTTCCCAAAACACTTGAATTATTAAGTAATCCCGGATTTCTGGATTATTAAGTTCTTATTTCCACATTGAAGGGAAAACAAAAATATCAAGTGTGTTGGGGACTCGACAAACAGGACTGGTGGGAATTATTTTTTTGGGAAAATACAAGTTGTTTTAAACAAAATAATCTGGTCGTAACATGTCAATAGATGTCTACCTGATCGAATACCTTTAAACGAGCAATTTTTGTATATATGTACATATATATAATCTAAATCTCGGAAACGACTCCAACGATTTTCATGAAATTTAGTATGCAGGGGGTTTCGGGGCGATAAATTGATCTAGCTAGGTTTCATTAACTAAAACTACTAAAACCCATCCGTGTTTCTAAAATCCTTTGCGTTCCGGGGCCTCGGTGACTCTCTCGAAAAAATTCCGCAACCCTGGCAGGCTCTGGCCATAGCGGGCCCCGTCTTCTATGCTGACATCTCTTTGAGGCGCGCGTGAAACACACCGCGCCATTGACCCGGGCCTGGTGGTGATCGGACAGCGAGCCACCCAACACTCGCCGTCCGCAGGTACTTGCAAGGCAGATTTAAGGAAATGCCGGGACGCCCTAGAAATAATTTCGCAGATCTTTTTAGTGATTTTCTATTGGGGGTATGTACGAATATATGTATAAACGTTAACGAAGAAAAAGGAGTATGGACGGTAGTAGTTTAAGTATGTACCCCAAAGGGAAGAATGCGTCAGTACCTATGTATTGTTTAATTAATATAGGCAGCAGCTCATACAGGTCCTAAGAGGTAATGTAGAAGACACTTAGCCAGAGCGACGAGGCCACGTAATTTAATCACCGCTCTAATATACCTTTACGGATTGTGCTAATGTATAGTAGGCGCCAGATAATCGTGGAATAACGGTCATTGACCCACCTACAATTATTGACATTTTTAATTTGAAAAACGGAATTAATAACACAAAGCTGTCCCGAATCATCATCTCTCGTGATCCTTAACATTGTCTAATAATGCAAAACGATTCATATTTAATTGTTCAGGTACCTATGAACAGTTATTAGGGAAAGGTCAATATACTTTATTCCACATTTATCTGGCGCCTACTATAGTATCCATACTAATATTATAAAGTGGTAAAAGGGTTATCTCTGGAGCACCGATTTTGAAAATTCTTTTCGTATATGATAGCCACATTCATGAGGAATGCTATAGGCTATACGGGAACGGGAAAAAACGGGATATGCGCGTACAAAGTCGCGGGCAACAGCTAGTTTCTAATAAAATAATAAAACAGAAAATAAAATCATACCCAACATGTATTTCAGTATTAAGAATAAATAAATTTGATTTGAAAGCAGTCGATTTCCGACGTACAAGCAGGTACGCACGTACAACTCGTCACGTTACCTTTTGCTAAGGGAGGGAAAATTTCTGCCCTTATTGTGTTTCGACGTTCAGACGTAGAAAATCTTAATGTGTTTTATATTGTGTCAATATTTATTAGGTTTACGGAAGAAATGTGTAAGCCAATAAATGGAGAAGAACAGGTGAACTTATAAATGATTTATCATTACATATCGAGGTGCCTCCATGCCTCGGTAGGCACATTAAGCCAATGGTCCCGGCAGTCATTTGAAAATCTCATCTTTGACAGTCGTTTCGGGTAGTTAGAAAATCTGACATTAGTCTTGCCAAGGGTTATCGAATTACCCAGTTAACTACTGTGGAATAGCCACGTAAACTATTGGTAGCTGCTTAACGTAACATGTAATAAAAAGGAGATAACATTCACAGACCGTAACTCTGCCATACCCTAGCGAAAATAATTGTATCGATAAAATCATTACGCTGATTTCAAATTTGATAATGCGCCTCATAATATTTCAATTAAATTTAAACTAATAAAATCCCAAGGACTTGTCCCGACTTAAATTGGGCTACTATAATACACATTGGCTCCAGCCGTGCTGCTAATATGCTATCATGGCAGAAAACAGCAGCCATATTCTCACCGGAAACAGCTTTAAATCTCAAATTGTTTATCATATGTGCAATCCATAATGCACACACACAGGTGGTAAATAAAATAAAATGGAAACAATTATGGACCCTGTCAGGCACGGCAAATTTTTAAATAAGTAGAGAGAGGAAGAGCGCTTTAATATTAGTTTTCCAATTAGTATATTGGAAAACTAATATTAAAGCGCTCTTAAAGTGTGAATTATTTTATATACTACAAGCTGTGCCCGCGGCTTCGCTCCCTTCACCAACAACCGTCAACCGTTACCTTGGGGTAGGTAACGGTTGACGGTTGTTGGTCTACCTACATACCTACCCTACTTCCCTTTTTCTTTTGTTTTAAAACCTTCCCTGTAATCTGGCGACCAAAACAAAAAAAGAATTATCCAAATCGGTCAAGCCGTTCTCGAGTTTTAGCGAGACTAACGAACAGCAATTGATTTTTATATATATAGAAGATAGAAGATTAAGTTTTTGATGTATAACATCTTTCCTCTCGCTTTCCTGCAATCTGTGAGAGTGATTTCGTGAAATGGGACGGAAGTGTGTGACCCATGAGCGCGCGCAGTGGTCGAGTTTGCTGTCAGTTGGTACTTTTAATGTTGCTTTTTACCAAGGTGAGACGTCAGATGTTACACACATCCTATGCGACTACTGTAAGACTCGCTCGTTTTTTTTGAATTACCAGTTAGACTGGCAGTCGATCCCTATGTACATCGTTGTGAGAAGACAGGCAGATTGTGTTTGGCTCTTAAGTGAGGTAAAGGTCACTTCAATTGTTTCAAGGTTGTCGGATTAGAATCGCCGTACTAACAATCCTTTTGGGAACAACTTTCTTTCCTGTTGGACGCTTATGTTCGTGACTTGGTGAAACTAATGATATTGTTACTTCATTAAAGAATTTGTCAAGCATTCCCTAGAGCGCTACTGGCATCTCTAGCGATACAAATAAAGATGGAGTCTGATTGTCAAGAAAGTATTGACAACGCTATAGATGGGTGGAGCACTTTAATCCCAATGGCGTCATTTGACTAAAGCCCCGGAAAGCTTCATATTATGACAAATAAATTTTATACATGAAATATAGATAGATAGTATTTACATTAATTTACAACAAAAATATTTACACACTCATATTATTCTATGGATACAATTACGTTCTTATACAGGGTGTCCCAAAACTCAACGTCAAGCCGAAACGGGGTGACAGGATTGATCATAACCATCACGAGAAAAATCTGAAAAAAAATCTATCCCATGCAGTTTAAAAATTATGGGCATTTTAAGAAAAACCTAGAAATTTGATCAAACTGTACCATTTTTCGGTTATTGTGGTTATTCTTTTTTATTTTTGTTCATTTGAACTTTGGAAACGTAATCCTAAATAACATTTCTAGAATCCCAATAAAAAATAATGACACAATTGCCTCAAGTTTCCGAGAATTGAGACTATTTGTTAAACTACGAATTTAAAATTTTCAAGATTCGTCGACTTTGACAGGCCCTCCTATAAAAAAAATGTACTAGAGTGCCTTGGCAAGTGGCATTAAAAGTTGGCGCATTTAATCAGAATTCTAAAATGGTACAATACTTGTTAGTTCCATACAATAGAAAAGAGTAAAAAAATTAAAACCTCAAGTAACCCGATTTTTGCTATCTCATTTTACTCAGTTAAAATGTTTTTAATTCACACAAGCTCTAGGTAGGTTCTTAATTTTAAGACAAAATGATGAGAGAGATGGATAATGGGTATGTTCGCCATGAGTGAGCGAGACAGATAGTGACGCCACTTTTACCAAAGTGAAAAAAAGTTAGTAAAATTAGTAAAATAATTAATACGAATACGAACGTGCGCAGTAGACGAATGAGCGAAACGTACTAACTGGTTGGTGTCGGACTGGTAGCGTAGCCATTTGCTTGGCTGAAACTAGTGCGAATGAAACAGATAGATGCCATAGCATCTATCTGTTTCATTCGCACTCGTTTAAACGACGCATCTCCGTCTCAATGCGTGGCGTCACTATCTGTCTCGCTCACTCATGGCAAACATACCCATTATCCATCTCTCTCATCATTTTGCCTTAAAATTAAGAACCTACCTAGAGCTTGTGCGAATTAAAAACATTTTAATTGAGTAAAATCTGATAGCAAAAATCGGGTTACTTGAGGTTTTAATTTTTTTACTCTTTTCTATTGTATGGAACTAACAAGTATTGTACCATTTTAGAATTCTGATTAAATGCGCCAACTTTTAATGCTACTTGCCAAGGCACTCTAGTACATTTTTTTTATAGGAGGGCCTGTCAAAGTCGACGAATCTTGAAAATTTTAAATTCGTAGTTTAACAAATAGTCTCAATTCTCGGGAACTTGAGGCAATTGTGTCATTATTTTTTATTGGGATTCTAGAAATGTTATTTAGGATCACGTTTCTAAAGTTCAAATGAACAAAAATAAAAAATAATAACCACAATAACCGAAAAATGGTACAGTTTGATCAAATTTCTAGGTTTTTCTTAAAATGCCCATAATTTTCAAACTGCATGGGATAGATTTTTTTTCAGATTTTTCTCGTGATGGTTATGATCAATCCTGTCACCCCGTTTCGGCTTGACGTTGAGTTTTGGGACACCCTGTATATTACTTAAAAATCAACCAAAGATGGTATTATTTGCGGATGACACATCACTAATATTTAAAATAGACCGACGTTCACAAAATCTTGACGACGTCAATAGTTCTATTCATCAGGTCCAAAATTGGTTTACGGTAAACAACTTGGCTCTAAATAAAAAAAAAACTAAATGTATTAGATTTTCTTTACCAAATGTTAAAAGTAGCGAATGTGACATCATGTTGAATGGAGAAAAACTGGAGTTCATTAATCAAACGGTTTTCCTAGGTATCACATTGGACGAGAAATTACAATGGGGGCCTCATATAACATCTCTTGCGGGTCGTTTAAGCTCAGCCGCGTATGCTGTTAGAAAGATAAGACAGTTAACAGACGTAGAAACCGCACGTTTGGTCTACTTTAGTTACTTTCACAGCATTATGTCGTACGGTATTTTGCTGTGGGGTCGGGCTGCTGACATTGAATCCATATTTATTTTACAAAAGAGAGCTGTCAGAGCCCTTTATAATCTGCGTCGCCGTGATTCTCTTAGGGAACTTTTTAAAAAGATTAATATATGACAGTCCCTTGCCAATTCATTTATGAAAATATTATGTATGTGCGGAAAAATCGACATCTTTTTAGTAAAATTAGTGATAGACATAATTTTAATACTAGAAATAGAGACAAATTAGATCAACCATTTTTTAGATTAGCTAAAGTCCACACTTCTTTCATGGGGTATTGTGTTAAATGTTACAACAAAATACCTTCTGACATATTAGAACTAAATGAAAGAAAATTTAAAACTTATGTTAAAAGTACACTTTGTAAACAAGCATATTACAAATTAGAAGATTACATTCAGGATAAGAATGCTTGGAAACATGCTGGTCCTGCTCCATAGGACAATCAAGGGTGTAGACAAAATCAAACTGGTTGATTTATGAATTAACTTTATAGATAGGTATACTGTTTCTTTTTTGTGTTTTTATTTTCTGTTTAATTAATTGGTTATTAAGATTATCTGTAAATATGTGAGTACCATTTACCTAATTTGTTTTTAGAAAAGGGATAAGTACATCTGCTGGTTATACTTTGTTCTTATAAGTAGCATACTCTGGGTGTATCGTCCTCACATAATATTAAATTAATTTTTGTATACCAAATTTTGTAAATCATTATTTGAAAAGAGTAACTATGGAGTTTCTTGTCCGTTCTTCTCCATAAGAATCTATCTTTCCGAATGGACAGTAGAGTTACTTTATTAATATATTTTACTGAACTGTAAATGCTGACGTTCAAAAGTGCCGTTTAATGGCCTAATTGAAATAAACGTTTTTGACTTTTGACTTTTATCGCTGACAGGGATTAATACCAGACACCCTACTTCTTTCTGCGTATTTGAAAGGCTTTTGCCCGCAATTTTGTGCGCATGTCCCGTTTTTCCCCGTTTCCCGTATAGCCCATGGTATTCCTCATGAATGTGGCTATCATAGACAAAAAGAATTTTCCAAATCCGACTGGTAGTTCCAGAGTTAAGCGCGTTCAAATAAACTCTTCAGCTTTAGTATATACTAGTATCTTGATCAATCATTAGGACCGGAAAAATTTCACCAAATCTACGATTGTCGAAAATTTTCCGCTCACAAGTAACTATACTCTCACAGCCAACTATTTATCACTCCACAAACTCACCTTTATTTATGTTATCGGGAGTTACGACGACCTAATTTTACCGGTAATCTTGCCCCCATAAAGCAAGGGTGGCCGCGGTTACCTTTACCGCATACGTCACTCAGACAAACTGTGCGGTCGCGCGGTCGAACTACCCTAGTATAGTGTACCTTCGAGTTGATGCTATCGGTGTTTACAGGACAGAGGCTGAGTTATCATGAAAGATTTAGGTGTGGCGGGTGAAAACGATTTCCGGAACAAATAAATAACATTGTTGGGAGAGTGAGAAAAGGTCATGTTTTACGAATCGGGTGGTCAAATAAGGTATAATAATAATAATAAATAAGGTATATATAAACCGCTTACATTTTTTATTTCTAGTGTTCTTTCGTTAGAAACAGGTGGTCTATTCTGTTAACACTTCACCGTGCACTTAAACTAAAAAAAATACTTAGGTGTAGTAAGCCTTAAGTGAACTATCATTCCCGCTTGTTCGTATACATTGACAGCTCACTTCATGTTCACTTCAACTAAGCGTACACGGTGACCGAGTTTAATACGTGTGAATTTCGAAACGTCAAATACTGGTTTTCAGCTGAATCCGATTTGACTGGAAGCCAACCCCAATATAGATGGGAAAAGGTTAGGCAAGGCAGATGATGAATATGTGTGAATTTGGCAATTATGGTGAATCTTAATTTGTACTGAGGCTTGCTGTTAGAGAGACTGAAAAATTGTTATTCTCTCCTCTACTCTTATTTAGAAAAGGGAAAATGTTGACAGATGCATTGCTACGCTGAATCAAAGTAAAAAGTCGCCGACCCATATTCCAAGTCAGTTTGCAGTACCTCCATTGGACTAAGTTGCTATTACGACTCAGAAAACCCTTGAATAATGTTCATCATCACCTTCCTGTCCTTATCCCATGTTACTTGGGGTCGGCGCAACACGTTTTTTTCTTCCATTCTGTCCTCTCAACCGTCACGCTATCACTAACTCCCTTTTCTTTCATATCACTCCTAATACAATCCATCTATCTTGGGCCTTCCTCTCCCTGTCCATTCATCCAGATTTATATTCATAACTCTTTTAGTTACGTGCATTTCATCTCTCCTCTTCACATGACCATACCAAGAGAAGCGGTTCCCTTTCAACTTTTCCGTTACAGGCGCCACTTTTAAGCTACCTCTAATTAACTCATTCCTCACTTTATCCATTCTCGATACTCCACACATCCATCTCAACATTCTCATCTCCGCTACGTGCAATCTTTTCTCATCCGTCTTCTTCACAGCCCAACATTCTGATCCATACAGTACCCTCGAATAATGTTACGTTATATAAAAATGCAAAAATCAGTTTGTTTGTTACGCTTTCACGTCCCTCTCTTTCTTTCCGAATCGATGGTCAACTCCTTAGATTTTTTGAGTCCAGTAGGTGGCCACGACAATTGCAGCGTCGGTGGCATTCAAATACCCCAAAGTACAGGTGCACCGCACTCACATTGTGTATCCGACGGGTCTATAACACCTCATTTCGCCAAGTGATGTCTGCAGCGGTCTACCTGGATGCGCAACCGATTCAGTGCTTTCCCTAAAGGACACTGCAGATCACATCCAGGTGGCAGGTGTTCCTGGGGCTGCAAGTAGTCGGGTGGTGCTGGATGATGTACTTCCCACAGCTTGATTCTCACATTAGGTGGACGGCCTTGGATGGCTTCTGTGCAACGAGGAAAACTCTTCAGGCTCTTAAGTCTACCTGGAACTGTTTTGGGATCGTAGAGAGGATGTCGGGAATCGCATTCCTGGTCACAACACCTGGTGCGACATCCCTACGTATGCTGTAGCTTTCACGTCTAAACCACTGAACCGATTTTGATGAATTTTGGTACAGAGATAGATGGGATCCTGGACGAGAGCAAAGCCGCGGCAGTAGCTAGTAAAGAATAATATTAGTCTAAACGAAAAGGTGACCTTAGATGTCAACAACCAAAACCTGAGTCCATAAGGGGTAACCCTACAAAAAGCCTTGAAATTCCCTTCAGCATAAACCAAATTCTTTCAACTCAAATAAAATGTGAAACCATCGCTGATCGATATTGCGACTTACGAGGCACCTCTCGCAAGACCACCTGAATTTTTAACGAAAATTCTTCTACAAACTCCTATAAATTTGAATAAAGACAAAAATGATTATTGATGGACACTCCTTATGCAAATTGGCGGGGAATTGGTCTCGCCAAGACACTCCTTTTTAATTTATGGTCAAGTTCGAAGCAGAACTTTGCCTTCAATTTGAACGTACTTATAACTTAAGTTTTTTAGTTGTATTAATTGGTGCAAGTACGTTGTTTTATAAGTTTAGTTTTTGAAGTCTTTGGCCGCTTCGTTTTAACTTAGTTTTTTAGCCTCGAACTTTTCGAACTTGGTGTAAAATCGTGTGCTTTATAGAAAGTTTATTCTACGTATAACAATCATATTACATTTTATAGTTGACAATCTTTGTGCATTCTAAGGTTTCCGTACCAGAAGTGTGACTAAAGGAACCGTATTATTACTTGATTGCTCTCCGTCCGTTTGTCCGTCAGCAGACTTTATCTCATGAACCGAAAATTTTCTACGGTCTAGGTGTCAATGGGTGCCGATTTAACAAAAAATATACAATAAAGGTACGGGCCGTACCTACCATAAACGTGATTACTTCGATTAACAGTACCGCATTATTCGTGTGTGAGCCCGATGCGCACTTCACCGGTTTTAAATAATATACTTTTAAAAATAACACAAAACAAAAAAAGCATGTAAGTACCATCCTCTTGTTTGTTTTTGAAGACAAAGACAATTTGAAGTTGAACTCCAATATTCATTCTACTATGGCCTCAATATCCCAAAGATCCGATCACAATAGTACATACCATACCACTAAATAGAATACGAGTTCATCGCCATTAACCCATACAGAACCCACTCCCCCTAACCAGCCATAAAAGTAATTAAGGAACCCTCCTGTCCCCTCTGCCACCCTGGTAGCAAGCGACGCATTCCGAAACAGAAAAACAAATAAAAATGTGATAGGGACAGACGGACTGACTCTATAACGCCATTTTGTAAAAATAAAAAGTATGAATTGATGTTTTAATTGGTTTGCGAACAGACGTTGGAGCATCGACTGTAAAATGGTCACTGGTATTTATGCAGACCTTGGGAGAAGGCATAAAGGCATTGCTAAGGAATTGAGTTAAAGTAAGAAAGTCTCAGGTGTAAGTAAGGTCCATAAATTCAAGGTGGCTTAGCGAGCTATGCTTGGAGTCTCTTTGAAGAATCGAATCCGCAACGAAGTGATCCGACAGAGAACCAAAGTTGTCGTAGAACCGATGACCGGTAGGGGTAGACGGGTTCATGAGTGGAGACCGCGAATCGGCAAACGTAAGGTAGGACGCCCTCAGGAGCGACGATCTTCGCAGGGTGGCTGGTAGCAGCTGCATGAGAGTTGACGGAAATCAAGTTGAATGGCGTGCACTAGGAGATGCCTGTGTCCAGCAGTGGACTGCTATAGGCTAACGATGATGATGAAGAATGTCTAAGGCTCTTCAAAGTCAGTATAAGGGACTTCCACTCATCGCCATAACAACGAAAAACCCTCAATTATAGTATGCTATATACAATGGGCGGTTTTATCTTTGCATGTCGTTTTAGAGTTCTCAGGGCGATTTCTTACGTATTGATGTACTGAACGAAAGCAGATCCTGATCCTGGTATTGAATTCTTAACGAGGCAGTCGAAATTAACTCAAATTAAGGTCTCTTGTAATTTTAGTCTCAACTTAGTAATGCATAGTAATGTTCATGAAAGGTGTATAATTACAATAACGACGGACGGCGACTATCATTCAACTATCATTAAGTGAAGGTACATTAAATATTGATCCGTGATGGCTTATAATTGGAGACGGCATGTCAGCCTATTGTTTCAAAGTAGGTATAGACGAAATAAAAAGGATGTATACCGACTATTTACTATCTATACTCCTCACTGCCTTTTTTTTAAGGAAGCGTCATTTGTTGACTTTGACAGTTGTGGCGGCTAGTCAGAAGTCGGAAAATTTGAAAACAGACTTGTCAAGGGGTATCGTGTTACCCAGTTACTGGGTGTGACGTCAGATGGACAGTTGCTGCATGTAAAATACTGGCTCCACTGGACTTCGACCCTAATTTGGTTGGGAAAAGGCTAGGCAGATCAATAAATTGATGGTTATGACCTAACTTGTGTCAAGAAAAGGGGTAGCTACTGAGACGGCGACTAATAGAGAATAATGATGATGAGCACATCACAGCTCGCTCACAATGGGCTTAAAGTCACCCAAAGAGCAATGGAGAAGGCAAAGCTCGGAGTTTCCTTGCGTTATCGAATCAGGAATGACGATATCCGCAAGAGAACCTAGGTAACTGACATAGCCCGAAGGATCGCCAAACTAAAGTGACAGTGGGCAGGGCACTTTGCTCGCAGAACAGATGGTCGATGGGGCCGAAAAGTTCTGAAGTGACGAACGCGTACCGGAAGACGCAGCGTTGAAAGGCCTCCCACAAGGTGGACCGATGAACTGGCGAGGGTCGCGGGTAGCCGATGGATACGAGACGCACAGGACCGTTTGTTGTGGCGACACTTGGGGGAGGCCTATGTTCAGCAGTGGACATCTTTTGGCTGATATGATGAGCACGTAACTTGGGTCCGAGTACCCATCGAGTCTTTCGCGATATCAGCAAACAACTTGTCGACTGTTCACGTGACCAGAGGGCTGGGCTTTTCTCCGGCCAAAGAATTAGCGTTGCTATTCAACGCGGCAATTCTGCCAATGCTCTGGGCACTTTTCCCATTGACAGCGATGTGGATGAATATTACAGTTAACAGAACAGCAGTGGTAACAATTTGAAATTGTGTCGTAGAAGTAAGGGTTTTTTTTACAACAAACGATATCTTTTTCACAATAAATAAAATCGAACACTGTTTTCATGAAATTTCTATAAAAGGAGAATGGACATTTTTGTATGGGCTCGGTCGAGTTCTATATCAAGTTGTAGTGTTTGTAGACACTGTTCGTATTCAACCTTGTAATATAATACCTTTTTATTATAATACTTATGTGAACCTCCAAAGGTATACGGTGTTTTTGCGTCATCCTCTTTGAAGGGATCAGAAAAGAATCAACACACGGCTCAGAGTCATTTGTTTATTTCTTTTATTTGTCCCCGACATGCGCCTTGTTGATCTTTTTGCTATATTTCTTTGATCCCTTATCAAAATATTTTGTTTCTTGGACCTTTTATTTGAAGAGTACCTTGGTTTGTGAAAACATCGCCTATGGGAGCTTCTACTGACATCAATTCTGCCGCCAAACAGCGATGCTGTGTTCCAGTTTGGAGAGAACCAAGATACTGTAAGAATGGGTGAAAATATAGGTATTACAGACACTAGGACGGTCTGTGAAGGTTTGTTTAGCTGTGTTTCTGATTTCTTAGATTTTTTTCTAGTAGCTAGAGAGTATCGTAAGAGATACGAGTGAAAAACGAATACAAAAGTGTTTTCTTATGTATTAGTTGCTAGGGAGTTTGTTGCGCCACTTCTTCTTTTCCAGCTAAAACACTAGGAAGTGGTGACGGGCGGTTTTTTTGGGGATTGTCTTTATGTAGAACTTTGACGTTCAAAAAGTGCTGGCACTCAGCCTAATTTGAATAAATGACTTTTGATTTGATTTGATTTCTTTTTAATCTGTTGTGTGTCCCAAGACTTTGAATAAAAGAGATGAAAGGCTATAACGATACAGAACTGGAAAAAAAATCGAATTATTGCATCACGAGCCATGTATCTCATGTTAAAGACACAGATAAATCTGCTTTTGATGCAGCAGGATACCAGTATTTCATATAAAGCGACTGCTTATCTGATCTTAACAACCCAGTAACTGGGTAACACTAAACATCTTGACAAGTCTGGTGTCAGACATTCCGACTACCGGTAACGACTGTATAACATATCTACAGATAGCTAAACCCAAAGGCTTACCATGCTTTTTGAGGTATGAGGGAATCTCGGTATGTATTGAATGGTCACCCATCCACGGACGGACCTCGGCAAGTGTTGCTTAACCTTGGAGATCGACCCGTGCGGATGTTAATGATTAGGCAAGAGCTCTTCTAAAAGGCAAATGTTATTGATGTTTCAATGGTTCGAAAGTCGTTAACGTTCGGGCAGCCATTCGGGCATCGTCGTAAAAACTCAAACAATGCTTATTTGGCTTACAAAATCACGTGGGAAGGAAATAAGCCACTTATCTACGTGTGTAGGTGTTTTTATGGCAATCAAGGAATCACGACAAAAAGGGAGACAGCTGCGTAATTTCTTTTGATTATAAAAATATATGACAATACCTAACCATTATTTTGGCAAGTATGGATTAAGGCAGAATCTCCAACCAATCATTTAAAAGGCTTCGGTTTGGTAAAATACATTAACACGTTGATAAAAACACAAAGATGTAGGTACCTAAAACCTTTATTACGCAGTAGGTAGAAAATAAAAAGTACCTACTTTTTCATATTGAAAGCTATTATCTTATATTAGCCCCAATACTTCCCTACCTATAAGAATGTTCACACAAATTGGTATTGTGCCATAATGTCTTGCACTCAATCTTCTGAAACTCATTCCGTATTCTAATACGTTTCTCGTAGCAGGTCTTATTGCCCTACATAATGTATAAAAAGGTACATAAGTATACCACCGTTTACGATTGGAAAACAGTCGTATAAATAATAAAATCCTTATTTATTTCGAGCCTTAGGGACTTGATGGTAATATGACAGCCCCTTTATGTAATCGGATTTCTGGAAAAACAAATTGCATTGCTCACTTGAAGACGCGAATGCTCACCTTTCAACGAAAAGGTCATCTTGACAATATCTCATATGATTCTACTCGAAAAATCTATTTGAAAGAACATTCTAGACAAAAACGCTCAATCTCATTTGTTTTTTATTCGATTTATGAAAAATAAATGCAGGAAAAACACTTACCTTTGCCTTCCGAACACTTACACAATCTTGATTAAAGCAAAAAAAATATTACGTAAGCACACGCTTGTTCGAATTGTCTTTGGATTCAAAATTCAGACGTGGAATCACTTCAGAACTTTGCACTTTATTTAAATGTCTGTATCGTTCATAACACGCGTTCACGAGTGAATTTTTCGTTTACGAAATATGAAATAAATGGAATAAAAATGGAGGATACGCTTTGTCGTATTGGGGTTAGTTAGTGGATGTCTTACTGCGCATGCGTGGAATTCACCCCATCCCCTTCTACTGCGTTCCGAAATACACGCATTTTAGGGGAGCATGTTTTGAGAAAAAATAAAACTTGGATATCATTTCTGGGTATTGAAATGATTTTGTTCTAAAATATCCGATTTTTTCAATCAGAATGTACCTTTTAACAATTTAATTTAATAAACCTATCGAGTAAAGATGGTAATGCTTTTTAGCTCGCTCCGTTCGCTCTTACATTTTCATCCAGTCCAGGAATGCTGGAATTTTCGAACTCAATTCGCTTTCTTTTTAAAGGTTTGACATATATCGCTCGCACAATGAAATAAACATAGCTGTCAGGATTCCTGATTGTTTTAGTCAGGAGCATTATTCCCCTTGACAGTTAATTCTTTACAAACCTCACACTATAAAGATACCTATGCGGCACACTCTTGCTGCTTAAAATCCTTTATCCTTTTTGGACCCTCTCTCCTTTCGCTGGTATGCTGGGAGAGATTTCTTTAGAATAAGCATTATCTTTGTAGCTATTTTTTACCGACTTCCAAGAGGAGGAGGTTATGTAGGTACACCGATTACTCCGAAGTTTCTGATCTGATATGTCTGATATCCGGTATGCTTGACATTTGGTCCCGTAATAGTTTATTATGATAAGTACTAGTGCGGTAAGTTGGTTTTTATAAACGATTTTATACCATGGTCACGAGTTTGTATAAACCAATTTCAGCACGTGTGTCATACATCGTTTTACATCACATTTGTAAGAAAACAGTACAATCGGTAATGAAACAAACTTTTTGTTTTAAATATCAGTCGGAAAGTCGCAACAATCTTTGACGTTCGTTTGACGTTTGAAAATAGCGCGATTTGCAAATGGCGCCACGTGCGCGTGGTGAAAGTTAGAACTACATATTTCGTCTTTCTTTTGTTTTTGCCATGCATAATCTAAGAAATACTGAAGTGTAGTTTAAAAAAATCTTTTGATTTTGTCTTGCATGGTCTCAGAAAAAAAAAGTGTAATTATAGTTTTAAAATTATCTCTGTACCTAGTTTTTAGTAATTGTTATCTTAAATTTTTATTTTTTGTTGAATGCTGAAAATGAGTAGGCAAAATACCATATTTTACGTAAAATAAATATTCTATTCTATTCGTCTCATTTCCTCTTTAGTATTAAAGTGAGACAAGGCAAGACGAGGTTCGATCATTAAGCTTATTTATTCTAATAATTTAAACTCCTTGGTGGAAATCTCATATTTTTTATAGAAATAAAAAAAAACCGTAAAGCATACGCACGGCGCTATACAACGAAGAGTGCGGTAAAATAGGTACTTAGATAAGAGTACCTATTTTACCGCACGTACCATTGTATGGTGCGTAATTTTTAACTTTCGAAAACTGCATAGGTACAGGCTTCGTAATTTATTTTTTGAGCAAGTGTTAAAAAAAAAAAATTAGTTGGGCTCAGCAGTTTTCATTTTATGAGCATTTTGAACGAAACGAACCTACGTTAACTGTCGTGGGTGCATTTTGGGTAAATATCCCTTACGTTTATTGATATTTCTGGTATTGATGTGAGTAGGTATAGTAGGTACAGTATCGAAGCAAAAAACCAGTATACACTGGCCTCTTATTCTATTAGAACTCCGTCCAAAGCTAGGCCAGCTCAAGATCAAAGTGTATCACTCATCACACTGAAAGTTCTGACTTTACAGTCTTTCACGCAGTCATAACGCGACAATGCGACAAAGGTTTTAGCATTGTTGTATATTGAGAATTATCCATATAACATTTTTTTTTAAATATCTGTAGACAAATCAATAAACGCGCTGTCGCATCTTCGTCTCATTGTCACATCGCAACTGTCTGTAGAAGCCTTAAAGGTATTATCTATTGAATATGCACATACCACGAACATGTTTAGCAGACTTGTAAAGACGACCTAGATGTCACAGCTATTGTTTGCAAGCGACATCTGCACTCAGGGTCGCGGGATCGATCCTCGTGGCGGAGAATATTATAACTATAGGTACGTTTGGTTTCTAGGAAACTGGTAATATAGTATATGGGTAAGTAATATGTCTGCTTGTGACTAACAAGGCATATTGTATTACTCAGAGTTTTAGCAGACTTGCATTTTGTTGACGAAATAATAAATAGATAATAGACAAGTCTTATATTTCTTACAACCAGTTACAATTAAATGTTCTTTAATTATTTTTTTAATATAATATGGGTTTGCTCTTGACTCTAGTCTAGGTCATAGATGACAGAGACAAAGTCGATGATGGAGCGAGCTTACGCAGAAGAAGCCTGTTCACTCTAATTTATATAAACAAGACTTGTAATTCCACCCTAAGAAATATGCTAAAGTGTCTAATTGTTTACCAAGAAATTAAATTCTAGGTTTAAAACACTGCAGGTGGAGGCCTCGTCTAAAGATATCCAGACTTTTCTCGACTGAGCTGTTTCAATCCAGTTTGTGCCAGGTATCTTTTTACCTTGCCGTATTTCTGGCACATATTTGTGACATTTGGCGTACAGGACACGCGCTTGCTTGTCATGTATACGTGACAATGGCGTGCAAAAGGTTATAGTCAACTTCCCATCCGTGGATAAAATATTGGTGTAAATTTATCTGTAATTAGTTGTTCATCTTGACATTTTCAAAACAAATTTAAAAGCCTCATCTTCAGCTCTTTGTTCAAATAATGTTCTGAGTGAGTCTCCCTTGTGTATATTTCACTCAATTTAATTCTATTTTACTGTCCTTATAATATAACTAACTGCATGTACTGTTACTAACTAAAATCGTATTTATACTTTTTGTCTGCCTGTGGGCAACGTTGTGGGTTGCCAACATTTAAATATTAACCTTAATTAGTTGTAAGATGTCATAATGTGACTGTTATAGTAGGCGCCAGATAATCGTGGAATATCGGTCATTGACCCACCTACATTTATTGACATTGTTAATTTGAAAAACGGAATTAATGACACAAAACTGTCCCGAATCATCATCTCTCGTGATCCTTAACATTGTCTAATAATGAAAAACGATTCATTTAATTGTTCAGGTACCTATGAGCAGTTATTAGGGAAAGGTCAATATACTTTATTCCACATTTATCTGGCGCCTACTATAGTTGCTCCTTTCTTACATGTATAGGTTTTTTTTTTGTGCGTGCTACAAAGAATAAAAATATTTAAAAGGCATAGGAGTATTATGGACCATAGCAGGAATAATATATAAAATAAAACAACCTCAAAACTATAGAATAAAATTTGTATTCCGTCATCAATACACGAATAGAGACCGGTTCAATACATTAATAGTGTTTGTTTAATAAAATAGAAACTATTTACTATATTAATTATTATTGAAATAACGCTCAAAAATACATTGGCTTAACATCGGATAAACTATTCAATTAATACATCTCATTCATTAACATTCGATATTTGCCGATTAGAATGTTCTAAGCTAGTTAACACTATATTTATTTATAATATTATATACTATGTGTAACACGATTTCTTACAGCAAACTCCCCAACGTCCTGGAATATAGAAAAATGAACTTTGAAATCACGAAACACAATACCTATGGAGTTGAAATTAAATTGACTGCCACTTGACTTCTCCAGTTGCAGACTCAAGAAAGGTACGGAATTGTATGCATTTTTTTCTAGCAGAATACAGATACACATATCAACTCGGAAAGGGATCGTCACTGTATAGCCTTTTTCGCCGTATTGCCCCAAGGCGAAGCTATAACGTTGCGATTCCGATTAGTGTGCGTTGCAGTGGGGAGTTTCATACAAAAAATACTGCACGGCTGACGATCCCTTTCCTAGTTCATATGTGAGCTATGAATGGCTGATGTTACATAATTTGTATTTTGACTTATAACCTCATCATCTCCCTGCGTCTTTGTCATTTCGGGTCGGCGGAACTCATTTTCTTTTTCCATTCTTCCGTGTGAACCGTCACGTCACGCTATCATTCACTCATCCCCATTTCCTTCATATCATTCCTCAAAATACATTTATATCCTTTCCTATAAATATTCGCACTAAACGTTTCCAAACGTCTTTTATAATGCGCACAGCAAAGGAGTGGTACTCTCTGCCTGCGTCTGTGTTTCCGAACGCATACAACCCTAATCTCTTCAAAATCAGAGTGAACAGGCTTCTTCTGGGTAAGCTCGCTCCATCGTCGACTTTGTCTTTGACTCTGACGTCTATGACCTAGACTAGAGTAAGGGCAAACGCATCTAAAAAAAAAAAAGAAATCCTTTCCTATAAATAATCTTTTCTTTGGCATCCACATTTACAATTCATACTTCATACTGATGATACATCACAGCGAGTAAAACACAGAATATTTTACCGTGTAGTGCAGCAATTTTGCTTCCATTCGTTTTTCTCAGCCGTCATTCTCACAAGCTAACCATTATTTATTTGATCTTCCTCTACTCTTACTTTCTACTCATTCACATCATTTATACTCGGAACTTGCATCCTAATTCCTCCACTTTATGCTTACTCGTAGGAATACTATGATACGATTTCCACACAATTCCTCAGTCAGCGGCGCCACATTCAAACCTCTTAAATACTCATTTCTTTCTTTTCGCTCACAACTCCAACACTACTCCGCTCTCTAGTAATCCCACTTTCAGACTTTCTTTCAGAAATTTTAATCACAAATAATAATAAGATTATTATAAATAATAATGTTACCTTGTACCTAGCACCAGTATTATTTGGTCATGCCCTGTTTCGCTCGCCTCTCCCACTCAGCCCTCATCTGCAGAATCCCTTTAAACTGGGGAGACGCATCGGCTTCCCCTGAAGGCTCCTTCTCTTTCCCACCTTCATCCTTCTCCAAATCTCCATCCTTGTCTATCACAGCACTTTCTTTTCTATCCTTTTCGACCGACAATCTGAACTTATCATCATTCTTCTGCCACGGCCTTTTCGTCAAAGTGTCGGCTTTATAAGCCATTGCTTCGCTCTTTGCTATGTTTTTAATGTCCTCTCTGTCATTTGATGGGTCAGGGAACGTTCTATTTCTAAGTCTTTTTTCGGGAGTAGAGTCTGATACTTCTTTCTTGTATTTGTTAACTTCGCTTCTGTAAACGGGAGCGCTATCTCTTTTAGGGTTGGAAGATACGTTGTTTATGCTTACGCTGTTAATGCTTACGCTTCTTTGATAGTGAGGTGCTCCGAACTGACTTACACGGGCAGCAATGTCAACCAATCTCTTCTCTTCCTCCTTTATAACATCTTCGTTTTCTTTGTCGCTGTCCCTAGATTTTATTGAAGCGTTGAACTCGTTTTTTAGAATCTTACTCCTTGTGGGCGGTACGTCGCCTTCTTCTTTCTCTTTGTTACTGTTGATCGCGGCTATTTCTTGGGCAATGCTGTCAGCTTCAGAATCTTTCAGCTTTAAAGATCTTCGCGCGAATACTTTCATCAGTTCTGGTTCATCATCGTTTTTCTTGTCACCTCGTAGTTCTTTAGAAAGGATGCCAGGTTTCTTGCGATAAACGACCGTTTCATCATGTCTATCAGGAGTTTTGATGTCATTGCTATCCGTGCTTTGAATGGAGCTCTTGCTTCCGAAGCTCGAATGGGATTTCTGATCAATGGATATGTTGTCGTAGATTCTCTCCGTGCTACCGTCGGTACTCATGGAGTTTGTTCGTGGCTTCTCTGGTCTATCCTGTAGTTCCACGCTCATTGCTTTTCTTTTGAAGAATGCTTTGGGTGTGGAAGGACTCTGTGGTATTATGGGAATGACAGACTTCCTTCCACTAAGAGGAGAGTTCTTGTCATCAGTTTGAGTATTCTCAATAATATTCTCAACAAATTTGTTGCTCTTGATAGATTCCCTTCTTACGGGTATGTTCTGATTTTTAGTTTCAGTGATTTGGAAACATTCTACATCTTGTTCTTTCTCTACTTGTGGACTATCAAGTTTCTTTGGCGTAACGTTAGCTGTCAAAACAATGTTTGTAGTAGGTTTAGCATCAACTTTGTTCAACTGAATGTTTAGAAACTCCGGGACTCCAGGTTTAGATCCAGATTTCTGTAATTTCTCTTCACTTTTGTTAACTTTTGGTGCTTCCACCGTTTTGACCGGGGTTTGTTCTTTATTTATATGAGTAACTGATATAAAACTTTCAGTTTCTGGTTTCAATTCCCTTTGCACATTATGTTTGGCACTTAAAGCGCTCTCAACAGAGATCGTTTTACGTCTGTCTTCTATCGGCTTCTCTGGGCTACTCTTAATGCTATCTAAAGAACTAGACTTGAGTATTGGGGCAATAATGGGCTTAGGCGAACTTATAATATCATCAATTTTAGCCTCTATTTGAGAGATATCGCTGTCGCGTTTATTATCCATCGTAATATGAATGCTATTGGTGAAGAGTTTCCTGTCTTCGTTAGCATCAGTTTTGAGGCTATCCAAGTAACTGCTATCGGTACTCGGCAAGCTATCGTAGTTAGCTTCGGCACTGCCGTGCACTAAACCGTAGTTTCTGGCTGAAATTCTTTTGGAGAAGTCGTTTCGTTCGCTCAGGTTCCTCCTGTAGTTGACTTCCCAGCTTTCTAGTAACGGTTCAGAAATGCCGACGATGGCCGGCAGACTAGGCATCTGGTTCTCTTGGGAGCTGATGGACGTCGTCTCGGACGCGTATCGGAAGCTGTGCGACTTGCCGATGCTGCTGCGAGTCTCCACATACTCGTCTCCCAGAGACCTCATCGCAGAGGTCACGTAAGACTCCTCAGTTTTGGAAGCGTGGCGAGCTGATTCACGTTTGCATTCGATCAATTTCTCAGTAAAATCGGAAACGTGCTCAGACGACCGGTGTTTGATGTTGTCGGAACTCTGATGCCTAATCGTCTTGGGAGGTGACGTCGACGCCAGCATGCTCGGATTGAAGTAGGGGATGTTCTTCGGCATGCTACCACTTGTGAATATGTTATAATCGTTATGAACAGTTTTAATGCGCATCGCTCTGATGGGAGGTTCGTCATCTGAGATCGCTGGAGACTCTTCCTGTGCTCTGTTTAACAGCTCATTACTAATAAATGCTTTCGAGGAAAATGGATCAACCAGCCTTTGGACCGACGCTGGTCTCTTGGTTTTATCAAGGTGCAGGTTGAAGGATTCCCTCTTATCTTCAATTGCCTCTTTGGAAGAAGTCCGCTTTGTCCTTTCAATTTTTTCACAAAATTCTTCGCGTCTGCTGAAGCGACTTTTTATTTCTTGGTTCAACATTTTGTCGGTTTCTTCAGCGATTTTGAGATCAGTAATGTTGTATTCGACGCCGGGGACTTTGGCAGCGCTATACACATCTTTGTACGCGCTGTCTTGGACATAAGCACCCTTATTGTCCAACCTCTTGTGCTGTTGGTTGGCAAAAGCTTTCTGTCCGGCGGATTTGTGGGTTCTCTCTGCGGGTACCGGCTTGTACCCTTGTCCTTCATGAAAATTTCTCTCTGTATCAACAGGTTTATACTGCGCAGCAGACTTCTCAGTTTTGGACTTTTTAATCTCTTGCTGACCATCGCCGTCGGTCTGGTCCTTTTTGGACTTCTTCCCACTCTTTCTCAGTAAAAGTCTACTGAAGAACGATTCTTCTTTCTTTGAAGACTTTATCGCTTCGTTCTCTGACTTCTTATCTGACTTAGATTTTTTCTCGAGGCAAGATTCATCGGCTTTCTTATCCATGCGGTACTTTGTCATCCTCTCTTCTGAGTGGTAGGTTTGGATGGTCTCCTCGTGGGTTCTTGATGAGCTCTCTCTTAGGGCCTGCCCTTGGGAGCTTGACTGGCTTCTCTTGATCGAGGACCTTGGAGTGTTGGACTCTGCTATGCTAAGTTTTGCAGGAGACTGGCCCACGAGATGGCCAAGAGCCAACCCAGGAGGTAAAGATGAGGATTTTAGTTTAGTATCGCTCGGAGTCTCCAGGACTCTTGTGAGTTCCCTGTTCAAATGCTGATGCTGTTCTTTAACGATCATATGGTGCTTCGTAGTGGTCGATGAAGAGAATGATTCTGAAACGAGAAGGGTTGAACGTCAGACATTTGATCAAAAGAAAAGTAACTTTAGTTGGTTTAAACAAGGTCTATAGTTGAATGCTTACCAGTAACGACTTCTGAATGTTTGTGGCTGACTTCAGGAGTGGTGCTTCGTATCATTTCTTCGTTGAGTTCGGGCGTTATCGGCAAGGCTGATGCGGCAATCTGGAATATTGTGGATGCCATACTTAATATTTGATCAGATTTTACACATTGTGATTGTGAGATTTGATGACTATGCGAAAGAAAACCGAAGCTTAAGATTTGTTAGATGAAAACTTTATAGAGTTTAGTTTAAAAATATAATTAAAGCATGAAAAGATAGCAAAAGAAAACAACAGATAAGGAGAGCAAAGAAATGTTAGAACGTTGAGAAAGTTTATGAACATATGGCTGGATAGACACTGAGCAAACCACGCAGAATATGCTTAATTTCTGGTTTATATTATATTATAGATTTAACCAAAAAAAAGAATAAGAGCAGAAAACGAGCAATATATGATTCTTTCTTTGTAACCTCAGTGACAGTTTTTTTTATGACTGGATTAACCATATTCCAGCGCAGCTACTGGGTATAGTTGTGGACGCATTCAGTTGCAAATTCTCAAAAACACATCTCAACATCATCATTATATCAACTGAAAGACGTCCACTGCTGGACATAGGCCTCCCACAAATGTCGCCACACCAACGCTGTGTCTCCCGGTACTCGGTCGCCATCGACCATCTGTTTGGCGATCCTTCGAGCTACGTCGGTAACCTTGCGGATATCATCATTCCTGATTCAATCACTTCTAATTTCCCTATATTTTAACGAGATTATTACATTGATTGTCGCTGAGATAATATTGCAATTTGAATTTGAACGATACGAGAATTGGCACTTCTACACAGTTTTTTTTATTTAATATGGGTTTGCTCTTGACTCTAGTCTAGGTCATAGGTGACAGAGACAAAGTCTACGATGGAGCGAGCTTACCCAGTAGAAGTTTGTCAAATCATTTTCTTTATATTTCAGGTACTCAACAAAGTTATTAAGCGCCACCTATCTTCAGTCACAACAAGCCACACTACACACATGAAGCAAAGCGACAGGATAGAGGACACCTACTTCAAAGTTCAATACTAACTGGGTTGTTTTTCTTGCGGCGAGGCGCGCCGTGCGTGCGGCGGGGTCGGACGGCCATCTTGTGTTTCGCGGCCGAGTGCGACAGTGGCGCCACGCCCGACGGCGGCTCGGATGTGTCTAGAATTTTGAATAAGATGTAATTAGTCTTAGGGTAAGTATGTTATATCGTTATTTTGAAATTCTGGGTGTTTTATCACGAAGATATATGACATGGTACTGTATATTATATAGTAGTTGAGATCATAACTAGTAGTAGACATCTCGACTCAACTCAAATACAATTCAACTTGCCTGGAGAGAAAACACGTGAAAAATGACAATTCGAGTGAATATTCTAGCGCAAGCATTCATATATGTACAAGAGTGACCAGTAGTATGTGGATGCTGTCTACCCGAAATTACACATGTCAGAATAAGTTAGTTTACATTACCATAAATAAATATAATGACTTTACCGTCATGATACATCTATGAAGGAAAACTCTATACAAATATTTTTTGAGTTGCGTATAAAAAAATCAACAATACTCACTGTAGAAGTCAAATTGGTCACTCTTGGAGTGGTCATGCGAGTGGTGGTGGCCACTGCTGCTGTCCTCGTCCATCTCCGAGGACCCGACGCTGAGGAGGGAGCCGTCGCTGCAGGAGGACTGCGATATGCCTGCATGGTGCCGCTGGAAAGAGAGATAAGAGTAACGTTAGTATGTGATTGGTTAGTTGACTGATGCATAATGTCCGCCATATTACCTTTGTGTATGAAGTTTAAATATATAAAAAAATAAAAGAAAAGCAAGAAAATTGTGTTTATTGGCATTATAAAAAACAGAAACACCTTAAAATTAAACAAAATAAATAATGAAAACCAACAACGCCAAGACGACCTCAGCTCAGCATAATGCCAGATGGCAACGAGAGGTATACCATCTGACACTGATTTTCAGCTGCAGCCCACGAGTGCCATACCTACGCTCGAAATATAAATAAATTCTGTTGAAAGAAAATTGGTGCATAGTAGACGAAGCCCGCTAGGACCAGAGCTTGCCAGGGTTGCGGAATTTGTTCGAAAGAGTCACCGCGGCCTTCGAACACAAAAAGAATTTGGAGGAACATGGATGGGTTTTAGTCAGTAAGAGTCTGACACTCCATTCAGCTTCGCCCAGAGCGGAGGGAGTCATTTCCCATCGTTAGAAAAAAAAAGGGAAGTTGGTGAGACTTGTGGTGAAGAGCCAGGCGGTTTGCCTGATGGTAAGGGGTTGTAGCAGCGTATGGATATTTGTAATCCCGGAGGCATTGCAGATGCAATGTCCGCAGCCTTGTCTTATGTTACGTGTGTAATTAAATAGTCACCAGTTAAAATAAATCAGGATCACTGCATTTGCGGCGGCGAAAGAATGGCGGTGGAAGAATGTGTTTGTTTTAGGATTTCTACACGGTGTTCCAGAATTGCATGGTTTACGCCCAGCCCTCATCCGCCAAGTCTTCTTCAAAACGTTTCTATAAATACTGTTTTAATAGGCCGTTGTAAACTGTCACGTCCTTCGATGATTATATCAATATCAGGAAATGTCTGATAAGTATTTAAATTCGATAACTTATCAGGAGAAATATTAGGTAGGTACTTTCATTCGGTGTTTATGCATATTGTTTGAGTAATAATATTGATGTTTTCAAGGTCACGTTTTTTAGGGTTCCGTACCCGAGGGATAAACAACGAAACCCTATTACTAAGCCTCCGCTGTCTGTCCGTCCGTCCGTCTATCTGTCAGCGGGCTGTATCTCAAAAACCGTAGTAGGTAGACAATTGAAATTTTTACAGAGGTTGTATTTATTGTTCCGATATAACAACAAATAATAAAAAAATAACAATTAAAGGGGGCTCTCATACAAACAAAGTGTATTTTTTTCGGTTTATGGCACGAAACCCTTCGTGTGAGTCCGAATCGCCCTTGGCCGGTTTTTTAAACCTGTGGTTTATTTATTGAGTAGAAATCCATTTATTTATTAACCTCCAGTACTATAAGTACAGTATTTATAATATTATCCTATGCTCTTCATGTTTTTCATAAATACATTAGATTTTTCGAGTTTTCTGCAGGAAAGTATGTGGTTCGGGCAGGGGATTCTGTGTTAAGTCACGCCTTTTAAACTAAGTACGATTCATTTTCGATGTAGCTCCTTTAGCACTTACAAGTGGGCAAGAATAGGCGTTTTGCGTTTATGCGCGCTGTGTATAGTATTTCAGACCTTTGATAATTTTAATAATGCCCAAAGAAATAGGTTTCGAATTCAATGAGCTCAATAGCTACACGGGCCAAATATTATCTTTATATTATGACATTAATTAATTAATAAATAAAATCGTTCTATGCTACATAACATAATCACAGTATTGTTCCAAATAACGACAATTTTTCCACCATACACTTTAGAAATCGAGCTATCAATACAGATAATCTTATTGAAATAAATCACAAGCCGGATGCACGCTGCATTAGCATGTAAATCTATTCAAGCTGCCACACTAACACTACACGTAATGCAGACTGCAGTTTCATAAAACATTAATTATGAATATTGTTACGAGCTTGGGGTTTCGTGACAATAAAACAGCCGATTAAATAACCAAAATGACACTTCAAACTCACTAATTATAAAACACAACTTCACTACTGATCACTTTAATTGCACTTGGAGATTGCTTCCGAATTATTCGCTTGTATCGCAAATCCAATACTGACTCGGTCGTGGACTACGCACTCCTTATATAGGTCAGTTAATTCTATAAACTTCTATTGTCGAAACATCTGGATAGTTCCCCTAAATACCGGTCCCGACTGACCAGACGTCAAGAACTCAGAATGTTCTAGCATAGAAAATACTAGAAGGTACTTGGCTCTACTACTTCTGATAATCGATACTAGATGGCGCTAGTAGTAACTAATGTCCCGGCATTGATTTTGGCGCGTAACAATATTACATGACTTATATTTGGCTTGTCGTTATGTACCCGAAATTAATTCTGGCGCGTAACAATATTATATGGCTTATATTTGGTTTATTGAAAGATTAATGGCCGAGATTGTAAGCAAAGGAAATGGTTATGGTTAATGGTAGTAAATCAAAAGTGGTAAAACTCATGTAAGTTATGCAAATAATAATAATAATAATATCTTGGGACAACTCACACACGGTCATCCGATCCCAAACTAGGCAGAGCCTGTGCTATGGCAACCAGACAACTGATAAACATACTTATATATTTCTAAATACATACACATTATAGACAAATTACACCCAGACACAGAACAAATGATCATGCTCATCACACAAAGATTTGTCCTGGGTGGGAATCGAACCCACGACCTCCGGTTTAGCAGTCAGGGTCACTAACCACTCGACCAACGGGCCAGTCGCAGATAAAAATAAGACCATTTTGACAGACAATGTGATTGCTGTAAAAGAAGTAGAAGTAAATAAAATAAGTCTGCCTGGACTATGTTTTTTGGGACATGCTCGCCATATTATTGTATTTTTTTTAATTATTTAACAGTGCCTAGTGTTTAATTTAATAGTGCCTTGGAAGCCACGTTAAGCCGTTGGTCCCGGCTGTCATTTGTAGATCTTTGGCAGTCGTTACGGATTGTCAAAAGCCAGTAAATCTGACTCCAGTCTTGCCAAGAACTACCGTGTTACCCAGTTCATGAGTTGTGGAGGTCTGGTGGCAGCCGCTCCACGTAAAATACTGGTATTCATGGGAAAATGCTAGGCAAATTAATGATGTACTCACATTTAACAAATATATAAGAAGATGGAAACACACAAATAGTTGAAAAGGTGATTATTATTTCTAAAGAAATCTCTTCCAGCATACTTGCGAGTCGAATAAAAGATATGTTAAAGATAACTTTTACACACGATGTCCGTTTACGTAGAAAATAGACAAAATATAACATACTATATACAAAAATATGACTAAAATTAATATCATACTAATACATACTACTTAAATACTAATATAAGATAAATAATAATATATACTTTAAATATGCAACTATGATGGTACCGAAAGGTAGTGTTCTTTCACTCTTCTTTTAAAATCTGGAAGAGTTTTGCATTCCCTAATGTCAGGCGGCAGTGCACTCCACTACCGTACCGCGTGCACAGTCAATGAGTAGGAATACTACTACTATACTAATAATAGGAAAATCAACAGTGGTGACCACCAGAAAAACGACACACGGAGAAACGATTCCACTATCTTTGATCCCGCAGTGGAGGAGTACGATAAAAAACGTGAGCCAGAATCAAAAATGGCGATGACCAGAAAACACAGAAAAAATGAAGCTCAACGAGTCCCAGAGGATTCAGCTGTCTAGGATCCCGCAACAAATTTCAAAAAATTCAGAAAAGAACACCGGTGTAGTAAGAAAAAAGTTTCTGTTTAGTCTGTTTTAGACTTGCGTCACTACAATCAATCTTCAAGTCATCTTCAAGAGACATTCACTTATCATCAAGAGATCACTTCACTTTAATCAGCCTATCGCAATAACTATGATGCTGTAAGCGTGATCATCACTTACAAGAGATAAATTAGATTAGAACTTAGAATTCTGAGTGAATCATTACCTAACTCCAAGTCCCACAGTTATTTGAGATGTTGTGGAACAATTTGTTTTTAGTAAACATCTAAAACAAATCTAGGCTCTGCCTAGTTTGGGATCGGATGACCGTGTGTGAGTTGTCCCAGGATATATTATATTATTATATCTTGAGTTTAGTCTTATGGCTGAAGAAGCGATAAATATAAATGTTGATGAATGGAGAGGGAGAGGAATGACACAATAGAAGGAGCAGTGAATGACAGTCGACAGGGTAGAATGGAGAAAGAAAACCTATCGCAACAACCCCAAATGATATGGATCGCAGGACGATGATGATCATGACTAAGAGATTTCTGATAAGGAATCCTAGAATAATGTTCCTGTGCATGGCTAATTAAATATTCAAAACAATTGATTTTATAACATAAACAACTACAAATATTAACCTTAATGTTGGCACTAATAGTCCTTCTCCTCGGGGGTCTCTTCACGGACACTTCCTCTGCCTTAGTGATGTACAACATCATCTTCACTATCGATATCACCAACGTTATCGATACGTTCACTTGTCGACACTCTCACATCACTTTGTACGTCTTCATTTGTTAAATACACTTCTTGTTCATTATTTAAACTTAATTAAACACTATGATTAACACTTTTATGAGGAAAATGATTAACACACTGAAAATTGTGTCATTGTTTAGTTTAGATCGTATTTTTGTTATTGTTTTTGTGAAATTTTGGGCTCTTGAGTATGATTTATTTTTATACTTTACGTTAAGAAATTAAACACAGACACAGTTGTATTTGTAAACTATTACTATTATTGGCTTTTGCAGTTGATAACGTATTATGAATTATAACTCTTGGGGCAAATTTAGATAAAATGTACTTTATGGTACACACACAAATTGTAACACAACCGATGTTACCTACCAAGATTTCGAAAACATCGTTATTTTTTTCTGTCATATCAATAAAGGCAATCAAAGTACTTAAGGTGAATTTGCGCAAAAAAAAAACAAAGTACATTTTTAAACCGAAATTAAAATGGCGGATGATTTGAGGAAACAAAACCTACCTCTTCTATCCCAGTCTCCATCGACAGATCTGTATAGAAAGTACCTACAGTGCAGTAGTTCAATATCGCTGCTATCAGTTATCAGATATTCATAATACGTTATCTTATCTTAGACAATCGATGTGTTATGATCATGGCAGTTAGTGTCATTTTGTGTTATCACTTACCTATCTACTGATAGTTTTGATATGTTTTGGATCAATTTCGTTTTTCGATAGCCAAATTGTAGATACTTTAAACACGATTGTACTGGTTAATTGTGTAGGTATGTCAAATTCTACCGTATTACCAAGAAAAGTATTGAAGTAGAGTTGGATAAGTTCAGAAATTAAATTCTTTATTGGCGGCAGTTATTTGTTCAATCAAACATTTAATGCCACCAAGGCCACCGACTGCATCAGATTCGAATTCCTTTTAGTAGTCCGCTGAGTTATTTACTTTTTTTAATAACGCAGCATATGCTGAGATAGGGACCTTTTTGGCCTTGCACATGACATATTTAATTCATGTTATACCTTCTTGCTTCTGTTAGTTATTGTTTTAATTTATTTTACTTTTCTGTTTGTTTTGTGCGAGTCCCAAATAAATATTTTTCTTTCTTTTTTTCTTCATTTCTTTCCGTGCAGTCGCGTAAAAAGGCTCAGTACAAAAAGTTGGTTAATCATAAATCTCGAATCAAAAGTCATGTATTCATATTGGGCTGAGTGCCACCTCTATATATAAAGACAGTCCCCGAAACGCCCGCCCGTCATCACTCACACGTTTTAGCTGGGAAGAAGAAGTGGTGCAACCAACCCGCCAGCAACACATCTGCCTGTTAACGGCATTAATAAAGTAATCGGTTTCAATAACGTATCTATCTTTAACCAACTGTCAAATTAGCTACAACTGTCAACATGACGTTTCAGCTACTGTTGGTACCTAATTTGACAGTTGGTCAAAGGTAGATACATTATTGAGACCAGCCGTTAGTTTTAAGAACTTGAGTTTACAGTAGCTCAATATTTTATCGTCATTACCGGTGAGACTGATAAGAAATGAAGTGCATGCGCACACGATGATAAGAGAGTACCGCACGTAATACGATACCAATGCCAATGTCGCCGATATCGACCGTTTGATATGAATATTATAATTCTTGGATAACGGCTGAGTTCTTGAGACTTAAGAATGACCTTGCAAAAGTACCTAATTTAGAGACAGCAGTATTATTTTTGCGAAAATTCTTTGCATTTACCGGCTTAAATGCTTATTCGGTCAATGTTGTTAATTTTTTCAAAAACGCTGGAACAAAATATGTATTTAGGCCCTTGATAAAAATAAATAAATATATCATTATGTTCATTTATTTTTATTAAGTGCCTAAATAGAAAGGTTCATGATTTTAATTTTTATCTTCAATAATGACAGACTCCCATACAAACATTAGTCCCCTATTTCAACCCTTTCAAGCCATTTTCTGGCAACAAAAGGTAACCTATGTCCTTCTCCAAGTTCTTATCTATCTCTGTACCAAATTCATCAAAATTGGTTCAGCGGTTTAGGCATGAAAGCGTAACAGACAGACAGCTTCGCATTTATAATATTAGTATGGATATGGATTAATCTTCTTTTTCTTGGTGAATTAAAACCAGAAGGTAGTTTGGCAGTTTCCAGTTTCAGTTACGATCAGACCAGAAGACTGTAGAAACCTTTGTTTGACACACTCTTAATTGTTAATACATTTTGAGTATGGGGGTCACTTTTGGGAGACAAACTAGAAAATTAAGAAAAAGTTTTTCAAACTGTACCGTGAAATCAAATAAAAGGGTGAGGGTTATATTGTGAGGGTTATAATTATATGTTTTTCATAATTTTAAAATAAACAGTTTTGAAGTTATTCAAGAAATTACACAAAAAATTACCATTCCCTCCCCTCTTATCCCGGAAGCCACTGAGCCTAAAATTTGGAAAAAAATGAAAATAGCATTTCGTTGCCTACAGATTACAGGAAAACCTAAAAGAAGTATATAGTGTAAAAATAACATGTTACAAAAATTAAATTTGTTCGGAACCCTTTGCACGCGAGTCCGACTCGCACTTGGCCAGTTTTGGCACAATGAATACAGTAATAGAAGTCATTTAGTTACGCCTTTTCAGAGTTGAATATTTACCCTTATAGTAGCCGAGGTAATGACTTTACAATTTGACTAAAAAAAAATGTCTGTAAAGTTGGTTTACGGACGATAGTTTAACGTGACAACGTCATAACAAGACATTGATGAAATGATTGCATACTTTTATGAATAAAATTGAATCGTGCAGCGCTTTCGCTCCGATCGTAACGTTACAATGAGCGTAACGTTACAATGAATGACTCATTGTAACGTTACGCTCATTGTAACGTTTTTCGTGCGTGCAGCCGGCATTCATCGATATATTAGACGTTGTCACGTCAAAAGCCGTGCATGTCCTACTTATGATAGGTATCGAACGTGATCGGAGTATCGGAGACAGATAACTCATTTCCACTCATACCTAAAACAACTTATTAAATTTATCAGCATCGCAAAATGGCTAAACATTAAAAGATAATTTTATCGATCTTATACGACACGTGCAGACGAAAATAAACGGATTACTTACTAATTGAGTGAAGTCAAATGCAATGTAACTTCTTACTACTATTATAAATGCGAAAGTTTGAATGGATGTATGTTTGTAACTCAATCACGCCAGAACGGCTGAACGAATCTGTATGAAATTTGGCACAGATATAGATTATAGTCTGGAATAGCACATAGGCTTATTATCCCGGGAGTATGTCCCTTGGGATAATTCCCGACACGGACGAAGCCGCTGGCGGAACTTAAAATATAATTTTATCGACCTTATATGAAACACGTGCAAACGAAAATAAAGGGATTACTTAGCTAATTAAATGAAACAACAGTAATGAAGTAAAATTGAATTATTCATAATTAAATTAGGTTTGAATTACTTAAGTCTAACATGTTGTGAAAAAAATTTCGTTGGGTGTCATTGAAACTATATTTTAGACGTTAAGTCGTGTACACTTAAGGGAAAATTAATGTGGGCACACTTTTTACCCGACTGTGGCGAAGACTAAAAGGAGGGTTATGTGTTTTACCCGTATGTATATCCGTTCCTATGTCCGCTCGTAACTACTCAAAGGCTCAACCGATTTTTATTTAATTAGTCTACATCATCGTACAGAATTGTTGAAATAGTTGTTGCAAGTAATTACTGCAATTTTCCCCGTTATAATATTTCGTTCTAAATGGTAATTAATTGATTGATATCTATCGTATACTTAATATAATACCGCTGAAGAGTTTGTTCGTTTGTTTGAACGCGCTAATCTCTGCAACTACCAGTCGGATTTGGAAAATTATTTTTGTATATGATAGCCACATTCATAAAGAATGCTATATGCTATAAGGGAACGGGAAATTCCTACGAGATATGTGCGTACAAAGTCGCGGGCAAACGCTAGTTATGAATAACGTTAAAAACCGCTGTGGATCAAGATTGCCTGAATAAAATAAATCACTATTCCAACCAAACTCTAGACATGTCAGACAATTCTAATAAACTGCACGCGAACGAAGTCGTGTGTGAATGAGTTCGACCACAAGTGCAGGCGCGGCGAAAGTCCCGCATGCGCAGACAGTGCGGAGTGCGGGTTGTTGCAACACTACACGCGCTGACGCAATCTACTTTGCCTCTACGAAAACTAAGTTAAAATTGATAATTTTACACGAATTTACAGAATAAATTCTCCTCTCGAGGCCATCCTCCTTTCAGGACAGTCTCTTGCAGAGAACCTTTGACGGACTGAACATCCAAACTTCCAAAAGATAAAAGATTGCCCTGCGCGACACCAAGATACAACAATCTGTCAAATGTCTTTAATAGATTTTTAACTGAAACACAGGTTTAAATAAACCTAGATCGGGCAACTTTTTTTTTGCCTTCAGTATTTTATTTTTGTAACTGTAATGTTATAAGTACTTGTCATACCATAGTTTTTATCCAGATTATTATAATACTATTACAGGCCAATATAAATATTTAATATTGAACCATATGTACAATTTAAGTAAACTTATTAATTCAATAAACGTTATTATTATTAAACGTTAAATTTATTGCTGAAGTATTAGGTTCAAGGTTGATTGGTAAAAATTTTAGTTTCGGGTAGCTCGATGTGTCTGTTCTTTTGATACATGTTTGTTCTGTGCCTATAATGAGGTTACAGTAAAGTATTTATTAATAACTACCTACCACCAGCGGCTCCGCCCGCGTCAATGTCGCAAATTATCCCAAGGGAACATACTCCCGGGATAAAAACTATCATATGTCCTTTCCCGGGACTAAACAATCTATATGCCAAATTTCATCTAAATCGGTCCAGCCGTTGCGCGTGAAGAAGTAACAAACATACACACACACTCACAAACTTGCCTTTGTAATATTAGTGTGATTAATTCATTCGAGTAACGCAATTTTATATTTCTATTTCAAACATCTTTCTATTCAACGGAAACTGCTATTTTGAAGTGGTATTTGCCGGACATGTCTGCATATCAAATGAGGTTTGGCTGAAATAACCACTTATTGGTTTCCATTGAATGATAAATGCTTCATCGTTTATCTTCAAAGAACCGATGTGCTGAACATGCCTGTTGGCAATGTGATACAACTTAATATCATTATTGAGCATGTCAACCCAGTTCCAAAAAATCCTACCATCAACTTTACAAAAATAGATAAGTACCTAAAGGAAATAGTACCGTAACATCGATGACGTAATATACGCTCAACGAGTATCTCTACCGTATCGTATGATAGCAAACATTACTATCGATAGTAAACAAATCGATCGAGATGACATAAGAGGAACATATTGAATACGATAAAGTAGGTAGGTGGTTGTTAAGCGTTAACTGCTGAAAAGTCTCCTACTGCGACTGAAATGATGAAGAAGGAACTTAGTTATGACAGACGCAGGATTAGTGATTGTAGTAACCAATGGTGGGGCATTAAGGGGGATCAACGGTGAATGAATTTGAAATGGACTCGTGGCTAAATAATAACGGCCACACGGGTCGATCTCCAAGGTTAAGCAACGCTTGCCGAGGTTGGGCTGTGGATGGGTGACCATCTTAACATACCGAGACTCCTCCGTGCCTCGGAAAGCGCGTTAAGCCGTTGGTCTCGGCTGTCATGTAGATCTTTGGCAGTCGTTACGGATAGTCAGAAGCCAGATAATCTGACACCAGTCTTGCCAAGGAGTACCGTGTTACCCAGTTAATGGGTTGTGGAGGTCTGGTAGGCAGCCGCTCCACGTAAAATACTGATATTCAGCTGAATCCGGTTTGACTGGAAGCCGACCCCAATATAGTTGGGAAAAGGGTAGGCAGATGATCTCCAAAATGTATGTAAAGTAAAAGAATGTCAAGAATATGTAAGGAACGTCTGACTCGAACTTCGTCTGTCCAGCGTAGCAAAACAAAACATGTTCAAGTTACAAACAAACTAAAGGCTTTTCAATGAAACCATTTTCAGGCACTTTAGAATTTTCAAGATGTCGGTCAGTCAAAAAGATGAAAATAGTACATGTTGGAACGTGTAGGCGAACATGCAAGAACTGTGTAAATTCTTTTACTCTCTCTCTAAGTTTTTTTTTTTTTTTTTTAAGGATGGGTAATCATCAAATGACTTGTTCCGCTCTGGGTGGAGCGGAAGGGCGTGTCAGACTCTTACTGACTAAAACCCATCCGTGTTCCTTCTAAAGCCCTTTGCGTTCTAGGGCCGCGGTGACTCTTTCGAACAAATTCCGCAACCCTGGCAGGTACTCTCTCTAAGTTGCCTGATAGCACCCGGGGTCTTAAAGTCAAGAGTGAAGATTACTTCTAGGCAAGCTTGGTCCATCGTAGACATCATCATAGCTTTCCTTCAGATGAGATTATGTTCAAACGCGAGCTCAATAGGTAACAAAAACTAAAAGCCACAATTCACGAAAAATTCACTTCTCTCACTAAAATTTCCATAAATCACACCAAAACAGTACACATCGAGTCACAAATAATGGGCCCACTCTCATTGTTACCTACATTTATGTCACAACACCTAATCGTGCCGCTCTGCCGGTTACCGTGAGTTGCCACTGTGTGTGCCGGTCGCCAATGGGAAGCGGAAGAGGGGTGAGCTATCTCATCGAGCCGGATGTCATCTGTCTGCGGCTCGTAATTACGAAGTTTGTGAACAGTGCTGTTGGGTTTGAATACAATAATATTGGGCTATTAAATCTGGCTTATTATTAACAGGTGCTTTTGAAACCACCTGCCATAGCGTGTGATTCACTCAAAAAGGCGAGTGAAGTTTTCGCTAGGATTGCATGATGCGGAGGATATGGTTGCATGTGTTCCTTCAGTGCAAGGAGGCGTCACTCAAATTCGGAAATTGATCGGAGAATTCCCTTACAGACATTCTAAACAAACCGTGGGGCCAAATTTGCTTCTTGTGGGAGAGTTAGGCTGCTTGGAAAGACGGCCACGATACCGTGAGAACTAACGCGGATACCAAACCCTGATAAATTCGCTGGGAATTCGTCATAAGTCGTAGATTTTAATTGATAGGGTCGCTGGTGACTTCTATCTCACCTGATGGTAAGCGATGATGTGATTGGTGATAGAGCACACTTGCTTAGAACTAACCTATTCAGGCTTGCCTTAAAAACCCAGTTGTAGCTATCAGGAAACAGTGACTCCGGCAGGGAATTCTGTTCCTTAAAACAACATAGCTGATCACGTTGATATGTCCATGATTTTATTAAAATAAAGGTGGTTTTGGGCTTTAATTCAGGCCAAAATGAGTGTCCAAAGTACAATGTTCACAGTACCTACAGCGTAGTACACTGCATTACTCGTCCTCTCGAGAAACCGCTTCAAATTATTTCGAATATACAATTCCAATCAAAAAACATTTAATACTGATATCAATCTTGACGTCAAATCAATAAATAGAGGTACTTAAATTGAAGTACTCCAAGTTTATCAAATAAAACCTGGATTGCACCTCATTAGCACTTTTATTGATTGCACGCAAATATATAATACTAATGTTTAAAACCTACTTCTAGATAGACGGGACACAATGATTTGTCAAGATAATAGATTTGGAACCTTATCAGGAAGTACTAAAGAACAAAGTACCTTATCAGTAATCAGTCATGTGCGCATTTGCATACAAAAGTCGTTTAGATAAAAATGGTACATCCGCTGTGCAAATCCACACAATTAAATGATACGCAGTGTACCTAATATATTGTGGGAAAAACGAAAATCGCATTGCAGAAGAATTGCGAAACTCAAACCAAACCGAATCGTAGAACCAAATTTTATTTGGTAACATATACTTGGATGATTGAATTGTAATGTTTTTTTTAAGTCCGAACTTATATTTAAATGCGAATATGTCGTAGGTACTGTCTGTCTGTTTGCTCCTTTTTCACGCCTAAGCCACTGCATTCATTTTGATAAATTATGGAAAAGACATATGTAGATATGCGACTTGGCAGACTTCTACTATTAGGGAAAAGGACAAACGGAGTAGAGCAGTAACAGAGTGGTATCCAAGAGATGGGAACCGCAAAAAAGGGGTTTTTTTTTTTTTTTTTAAGGATGGGAAATCATCAAAATGACTTCTTCTGCTCTGGGTGGAGCGGAAGGGCGTGTCAGACTCTTACTGACTAAAACCCATCCGTGTTCCTTCTAAAGCCCTTTGCGTTCCAGGGCCGCGGTGACTCTTTCGAACAAATTCCGCAACCCTGGCAGGAAAAAAAAAAAAAAGGGGTAACGTTTCATACTGTGTGTGAATAATCTGTACGTGTGAATCTAGACCAGGGATTCCCAAAGTGGTCGATATCGACGCTTTGAGTTCGAAATTGGTTTCCCAGGGGTCGCCATAAACAGGAGAAGACGCCCCGGGCGTCGGGAGTCGCAGGGCGATCCCCGGCCAACGTAGGCGCGGGCCTGCGGACGGCGAGCGTTGGGTGGCTCGCTGTCCGATCACCACCAGGCCCGGGTCGATGGCGCGGTGTGTTTCACGCGCGCCTCAAAGAGATGTCAGCATAGAAGACGGGGCCGGCTAGGGCCAGAGCCAGCCAGGGTTGCGGAATTTGTTCGAAAGAGTCACCGCGGCCCTGGAACGCAAAGGGCTTTAGAAGGAACACGGATGGGTTTTAGTCAGTAAGAGTCTGACACGCCCTTCCACTGCACCCAGAGCGGAAGAAGTCATTTGATGATTTTCCGACTTTAAAAAAAAAAAAATAGGGTTGGCCATAAATGAAAATTGATTTTGGGGGTCGACAAGGTCTTAAAATCGACCCCTATTAGTTAACTAATTTAACTTTCAGGATAATAGTAACTATCTCGAAAATTATAAAGAAGAACAAGTTGGTACACAATTTACATGTATAGATAATGAAAGTTATGTTACGTGTACCAACTTGTTATAAGAATGACTAATATTTTAGTATCATTGTTGTACTTAAACTCAAAAACTCGATAAGCGTGCACAAGTTCGTACACGATAAAAAACTCGGCAATTTTTTACATTAGTAAGTATTTTGTATCAATAGGAAAACAACTAAAGATAGGATTTTTTAAAGTAATTTGGCTATGGGGTTCTGAGGTATTAGTTCATTTTGGAAAAGGAGTCTCTTGCCCAATATAGTTTGGGAATCCCTGATCTAGACGAAATAAAATTTGAAACGGTTTTTCCACACGAAATCTCTCCAAATACAGAAAAGGCAGAAACATCTAACGAGAAGTGAAAAGAAGTACCTACACGTGAAAAGCCACGTTTGCTTGAAGTGTTTACTTGAACAGGGAAATCCTGAAAACAGTAGGTTTACTATCGGAGCTAAGTGCGTGTTGCACTTACTATCAAGTGCTTGGGAGTACTACGAGTACCTACTTATGTATAGTATTGTACCTTTATTTAGATTACAACTGACAATAAAACCTACTTAAAGCGTATCAAAAACTGCCGAGTAAAACGTATTATCATTGGCATAATTGTAATTTTTATATTTAATTGTGTATATAATATACCGAATAGTTGTTGATTTTATCTGAAGTTGCCTTGTTGTTTAAGCATTTTCCAAGATTTATCTTATTTAGTTAAATCATGTCGCACTAGAAAACAGAATTATGTGAAAAAGGGAGAGGGGCAATATAGTTTAATTAAATGAGGCGTAAATACATAATAAAACAATTATTTTGCAAATGAGATTTCGATAAGTTAACTTTAACGAGACTTATTATTATAAGAAAACTAGCTTTTGCCCGCGACTTCGTGCGTGCATATCCCGTTTTTTCCAGTTCCCGTAGGAATTTCAGGAAATCCTCTAAGTGCTCCCCACACTGTGCGTAGTCTGTCAGTCACTCAGTCACTCAGTAACAGAAGAATATTATATATACATTTAATTATTGATTGATTATAAATAATAACAGCCGCACGTTTAAGCTTAAGCAACGCTTGCCGAGGTTGGTCTGTAGATGGGTGACCATCTTAACATACCGAGACTCCTTCGTGCCTCGGAAAGCACGTTAAGCCGTTGGTCCCGGCTGTCATTTGTTTATCTTTGGCAGTCGTTACGGATAGTCAGAAGCCAGAAAATCTGACACCAGTCTTGCCAAGGAGTACCGTGTTACCCAGTTAATGGGTTGTGGAAGTCTGGTAGGCAGCCGCTCCACGTAAAATACTGGTATTCAGCTGAATCCGGTTTGACTGGAAGCCGACCCCAATATAGTTGGGAAAAGGCTAGGTAGATGATGACAGATGATAACTGATTGATTACCAAAAGTGAAAACTTTAACCAGTAATCAACTTTAACTAACAAAGTCAAATTACTGCTTTTCTCCTCAAGATAACCCATCAGAAATAACTAGCATATTTACTTTTAACCAATACTTAGTTTAAAACGCCCATCCGTTATATTATAACTGAACTGCGAAAACAATTGAACCATGGAAAGCGCATAGAAAGCGTTCACAAGAGTTACTGAAGTATAACCAATGTACTATGACCCGTGGAATCTAATCAAATGCAGAATAACACGGTTCAACGTTGAGTTGATGATGTAAGCCCATTTTATGTAGGTCCCTTGATGTAGAAGAAATGTATGGAGCTAGGGCTTTAAATAAATCGGTGTTGATTTGTAAGAGAATCAATCTGCCTTCTCAACTACGCTGATTAAAAAAATGAAATTATCAGTATTGTATATGAAGCGAAAACCCTATTCGGACAGAAGCAAAAGCAAAATATATTTTCTGGCTCGATGATTTTCAATTAACTTCTTCAATAATGGCAGCGAATATATTGATTATTCAAAATACATGAGTAAATCAATGGTACTGCCAGGGTTTTCAAATTACATGTATTCTTGTAACAATCAAAGTATCAAACGATCATTCTTAACAGTTTTTTTACAGTAATTGCGCAGTTCAATGAAGTTTGCCGGTTACTAAATAGTAATGTTTTTACTACAAAGGGAAACCGTTTTTTTATTGTGTATCCGCGATAATCGATTAGTACCATAGGTACTTCTGATTAATTCAAGGGCTTTTGCTGATGAAACAACTTGTTCTTACCATTTTAGTTGTTATTTGAAAGGTACTATGATTAATTGTTATAGATAAAAAGAGGCTATGAAATTACATTGTTTATATGTCACCGGAAAATTGCAGACTCCGTCAGATTGTAATAAATTTTTATTAATTTACTAATTGATAATTTCTCGATATATTATGAAAAAATCGTTTTGTATATGTCACCGGAAAATTGCAGACTCCGTACGATTGCAATACTTTTCCATTAAATTATAATTTCTCGATATATTATGAAAAAATCGTTTTGTATACAATAAACCCATCCAAATTCAATAGTTTCCAATATATCCGAGTCTTATTAAGAAAATATAGTTTACAATTTCACGCGATATTTTACAATCTCATGGCGTTTGCAAGCAAAAAAAAACATCACTGGGGATGAACTCATTGGGCATCGAAAAATTCGTCGGGATTACTGGCAATAGGAAAAGTGGTAAAACACTGGCATATTGTCACTTTGAAAAGCAATACTAAAATAATTTAGCAGAAAAAAAAACTACTCTTCTTCTTGTCAATTGAAGAGTCGACTAAGTTCTTACTATTTTAATTATTTTTTTAAGGATGGGAAATCATCAACTGACTTCTTCCGCTCTGGGTGGAGCGGAAGGGCGTGTCAGACTCTTACTGACTAAAACCCATCCGTGTTCCTTCTAAAGCCCTTTGCGTTCCAGGGCCGCGGTGACTCTTTCGAACAAATTCCGCAACCCTGGCAGGGCTGGGCCTAGTGGGCCCCGACTTCTATGCTGACATCTCTTTGAGGCGCGTGAAACACAACGCGCCATCGACCCGGGCCTGGTGGTGATTGGAGAGCGAGCCACCCAACGCTCGCCGACCGCAGGCCCGCGTCTACGGTGGCCGGGGATCGCCCTGCGACTCCCGACGCCCGGGGCGTCTTCTCCTGTTGAAGATAAATCTACAAACAAAGAACCTATCTATTCGACCTCATATCGAAATCAATTTGGTAATTAACCGTAAAACCAAACAGACATACTTTCGTAATACCACGATTACCGGTATCAGATTAGATAATGCATAAAACAATTAATGAGAACGTATGCTAATATTGGCTAAGTAAATACTTCTACTTCGAATACAATATTCAAACCAAGCTTTTAAAATTGTTTTTCTACCAGTTTATATTATATATAACAAGCTATGCCCGTGGTTTCGCTCCCGTCATCTCCCTTCAACCGTTACCTACCCACTCCACCTACCCTACATACCTACCTATTTTTAGTTTAGTTTAAAATCTTCCCTGTAATCTGGCGAACAAAACAAAAAAATAATTAGCCAAATCGGTCAAGCCGTTCACAAGTTATAGCGTGACGAGGAGAAATAGAGGTTCATTTTTATATATGTATAGATAAGTGGTCTATTACCGTCTCCAGGATTGCGGTATTGTTCGAAAGAGTCACCGCGGCCCTGGAACGCAAAAGACATTTGGAGGCACGGGTGGGTTTTAGTCAGTAAGAGTCTGACACTCCCTTTCACTCCGCCCAGGGCGAGAGAATCATTTGATGATTTCTCACCCACAAAAAATGGTCCCATCTACACTGCAATTACATAAAAAATTAAAGATACCATATACAAGCTAGTACAAAATATACAAGCGAAGTAAAAAGGGGAGAGGAAGAACTCACAGGGCATCGAAAAATTCGTCCATATCGCTGTCAACGGGAAAAGTGCCCAGAATACTGTCCGCATTGCCACATTGAATGGCAATGCTGATTCGTTGGCCAAAGAAAAGGCCAGCCCTCTGGTCACGTGAAAAGTCGACTAACTGCTTGCGAAAAACTTGATGGGCACTCGGATCCCATGGCCCTAGTGTTTCAACCCCAAACGGCTCAAATACATAATTCCCAATAAAGTTGTTGTATACTGCAATTGATTAAAATCGGTTCAGCTAATTAGGCGTGAAAGCATAAAAAATATTTTACTTTCGCATTTATTATAGCATATATATGTATAGTATAATCTCTTTAGTTTGTAAGCCCTGGCTGGGGGCCTTAAATTCATTTAAGGCCACCACAATATAGTCCGGCTAAGCAGTAACCAGCCTGAGTGTGCTGAACTGCGAGTGGTCACGTCCAAATTTTTTTTTTTTTAAAGTTTAATCTCTGGAAGCATGAATCTAGTTACGAACGTACTGTTAGCAAGCTACACTATGACTGAGATTACCCCGAACAAACCCACTGTTCCTATGGTATGGTTCCTGGAGCAAAGCCGGGGTAAAAGCCAGTTTTAAAATAAATCAAAGGCCTGAAGCCAACCTGTTTACAGCGTAAACACCATTTTCATTTGCCAGCCAATGAATATTGGAACAGTTTGAAATTGCGAACGGATTGGATTTTCAAGCGCTCGACGTTTCGCTTTGGACGGATGTCCTACCGACAGAATAGTGATGCGCTTTCCAATATTACAACACATTTTCGGCGGTGCGAAAATTTTCATGAAACATTTCGTAATCATTTTGCCGTTAATGTTTTCAATTGAAACTGAAGAGCACTTGGCTAAAAAGTAACTGTCGCACGGGTGGATCTACAAGGTTAAGTAACGCTTGCCGAGGTCGGTCTGTAGATGGGTGACCAAGCCAACATACCGAGACTCCTCCGTGCCTCGAAAAGCACGTTAAGCCGTTGGTCCCGGCTGTTCGTCACGGATAGTCGGAAACCAGGAATCTGACACCAGTCTTGCCAATTTAAGGGGTGCCGTGTTACCCAGTTAATGGGTCGTGGAGCTCAGATAGGCAGTTGCTCCGTGTAAAATATTGGTATTCATTTGCATGCAGTTAGACTAGAAGATGACCCCAAATATAGCCGAGGAATGATTAAATTAATGTCATCGGCGATGCGAAAATCATAAAAATTTCGTAATCAATTTTGACGTTATTGTTAAACATTACAAAGAAGTACTTTTACGGATCAAAATCACGTATTGTGTAAGTTCGTTTTGTCGATTCTACCGACCGTGACTGTACGTAGAAAAGTACTTTAAATGTCAGGAAATGTTATCGTGAAAAAGGTATGTCGATTTTCACGCGAATTAATGCGAAAAGTATTTCATAATGAAGTTAGAATATGCAAATAGTTTTATTGCATTTACCGGTATGCACCTTTCTAAATAGAGCATAACAAATAATGAAAGATTTACAAATAATTAGGTAGACATTTATATCAATATCTACCAATCAAAAATAATTAAGGCTAGACATCTATCTAAGACAAGATAATCTAATTACGCAATTTGACTATCTTGTTCAAGATAAACAAACACACAAAAATCTGGTTCCGATAAAAGTTTGTAAACATTTGCAAGACATCCATGAATCATAAAAAAAAAACTAACTGGTAACCGGCCTGAAAAATGCTTCAGAGTCATCACGACTTCATGCTGCTACAGACCAGGCCTTGTGAGGACCAGTAGTTTTATATTTTGTCTATCTTGCCGCAATACCTTTTGACTGTGTCAGAGAATCCACGTCAATCAATTTGCAAATCTTTTTATCCGATTTTCGAGTGTATGTATGTGTATGTATGTAGATTTCTATGGCACGCTCTGTAGCCTAAACGGCTTGAGCGATTTTAGCTTGAGAGGTGTCGTTAGATTCGTCTTGATTGTGGAAGTGACACTAGATATATAAAAAATTAAATGGCCGATTTTTGGCGCTATATCGTGTCTTTAATTATTTTTTCCTCAAAACGAAGAGACCGATCCCGGCAAGCTTTGCTTAACCTGGAAGATCGACCTGTGCGGGTATTATTATTTAGCCACGAGCTCCTCAAAGCACAGCTCAACAACATTTCCAAAAACTCCGGATTATAATAATTCCTATTCCCCCAGTTACCCAACCAACGAAACGAGTCATCAAAATCATAACAAAACATTATATTTTTAAGGAATTTACCACATTTTAATACATTTATCGGCAGGATGCGTAGGCGTCGGTGTTCGTCGTGGATATTACGGATCTCCGCATCAAAAAACAATACAAGTGGGTCAATGACTGTGATGTTTCGTAGTTTTTATATTATTATAATGACGATGTATAAAACATAATTATCAGTAATCAGGGTATTTTTTAGAGTTCTCCGTAACGGTATATCAAACGGGGTTCTTCCGTTTGCCTGTGGGTTTTGCTTCAGGGGAATGAGAATCGGGAAAAGCCTGATTCTACTGGACAGCATAACCAGATTTAAATGTAGGTATTGCAGTTTGCAATATATGTATTTCAGAAAGTATTTTCATAGCAGTTCTCTCATGTATTGATAGAGAAAAACCGGCCGAGTGCGAGTCGACTGTCACACGAAGGGTGCTGGGTGCAGCGTACCATAAACCGAAAAAAAAGACACGTTTCTTGTTGGCTCCCATACAAGAAACGTGTTTTCTCTATAATTTAATTTTTATTATTTGTTGTTATAGCGGCAACAGAAATACACACTCTGTGAAAATTTCAACTGTCTACCTATAACAGTTCTTGAGATACAGCCCGCTGACAGACAGACGGACGGACGGATGGAGGGACGAACGGATAGACAGACGGACGGATGGACGGACAGCGGAGGCTGAGTAATTGGGTTCCGTTGGTTCTGGTACGAAACCCTAAAAAGGGTAAGACTTCTTAAGGGTAAAGATGGAACATCAAAATATTGGTATCAATATCTATTATGACAAATAGCCGTTCTTGGGTAAACTGAACTCACTCTAAAGGCTTCCGAATAACATTTGAAAGATCAATCAATTTGCCAAGTGTTTTCTCAACTATTTTAGGGGTCCGTTGTCAGTCTCAGTACCAGTGCAACCCAGTAACTGAGTGAACCTAGTCAGTATTAATGCGAATACCAAATGATCTTTCGAAAATTCATAATGCCTTCGATTTTTTCGAAGATGCAACTTTTGACAAATTCAACGAAAATGAAATAGTGTGGTAGTCCAAAAGTGCCCCAAAAAAACATCTACAATATAATCCTTATATTGCACACGATGTAACGTGCGTTTTTCAGCCAATCAGCCAGCACATAACACGAAAGTATCGACACGACACTGAAGGAAGGCGATTAGGCACGCTGCCTACCGCCGCGTGAATGTGCTGGCATTGGCTGAATGCAAGGCCCGCTTGTGTAACCGCAGCTTTATTTGGGTTCCTTGGATATTTTAATTAATAGTTTTTGGTTTTTGCCGGATGTGACTTGGATTTCATAATACTTCATTTGAATAGTGCTAAAACGGTTCAATTTGTTGAATGTATTGTAAATCACGATAGTTTACAATTCGTCACATTACATTTTCCGATGGTTCGACAAACAGGGCAATTTAGTGTTCAAGTGTAAAACGGCATGATTTGTTAATTTTTCAGAACATAGTAGAGCTCAGGGCAGAGGCGTTTTCGTATTTTCTTAATTGATTTCGACGAAATTACTCGTTAAACTTTAAAGATAACGTACACGTTAAAAAACTGTATTAATACGAAAACAATGATGCAAGTCTTATCTTCCAGGTTTTAAATCAAAATATCTGATTCAGTGGTAAATGATGATTCAGTAAATTTTTAAATTCATACGACTCAATAAAATCAAGAAATATTTCCTACGGAACCCCTATCAAATTAAGCGTGCTCTATTCTAATTAATGCTGGCAACATTTTAACTTAATCGTTTAAGACAATGGCGGCAATTAGTCTCATTCGTTTCGAAATTTAATTCGCTTAGTAAATAAAGGCGGGGCCAGGGTCATTTGACAGATTTCTTTTATTTAAATCTCAACTAATCATATTATAAAAAAAGAGGTAAAATTGTTTGTTTATAGAGGTAACCTCTGGGAGTCCTTGTCTGATTTTTTTTTTTTAACTGTGATCGAAATTTATTCTTCTTTCTTTTTTTTTTAATAAAAACGTTGCCCCACACTAGGAATTTCTCCTGTATCGTGGGCGTGTTTACAAACATACAAACTCACATACACAAACAGTCAGACCCGGAACAACTATCTGTAGGCCATAAAAATATAGGTTCCGTGCGGGAAAGAACCCGCGACACGCAGCGCAGCACTCAATCGCTCAACCACTGCGCTAATTAATTTTTATTTCTTTTCACCACCCCTGGTTGGCTAGTAGAGAATGTCTAAGTCAAAGGCATTAAGTCCGCCAGTATACATTAGTGTAATTACTGAATGTTATAGGCCAGGGATGGCGAACCTTTTTTGGTGTTCGTGCCATTTTCATTACAAAAAAATAAATGTAGCCATGACGTGCCGCCAAAATATCTTGACTTGGTGATTCCATGGATAAAAAATAACACTAGACACTATTAACTTAACTCCTTTATTGTAACTATAAATTCATCAAGGAATCTTAATGTTATCAGCTTTGCGTTTCTCTGAATAAAATTTAAAGTTCAGTATGATTTCTGTTGTTGCTAATCATTCAAGATGATAAGTTATCTTGCATAGACGTGCCCAAATTATTGTGCTGCGTGCCATGACTGGCACGCGTACCATAGGTTCACCATCCCTGTTATAGGCTACTTTTCATTCCAGAAATATGTACTGCGGAACGAAGTCGCTGGAAACAAGCTAGTATCTACTACTTATTGAAATAACTGTGATAATTTTTTTTTTTGAAGAAAAACTGAGTGTCCCATCTCTACTCGTTGGTTTCGCAAAGAAACTTTGGATTCTATCAATGAATCGGAATATAGTCAACCGAAAGTCTGTGAACGTTTATTTTGTGTTTTCACCGTTTTTCTGTTTCCTTTCGATACACTGTATTCGCCTTAATAGGTCTGAGATAATTATTATTAGTTGATTACATATTGCTAATATTTATTTTGGTTATTTTTTTAGCGGGCATTGCTCGCAGAACAGATGGTCGATGGGGCCGAAAAGATCTGGAGTGGCGACCCTATTGGGCGCCAAATTATTTCGGCGCCTCTTGAACTTGCCGCCCGGGGCACGTGCCCCGGTTTGTGCCACCGTTTGTTGTGGCGATACTTGTCCAGCAGTGGACGTCTTTCGATTGATATGATGAAGATCATGATGATTAATAATATTTTAATTAAGTCCCAGTGACAGAATAACATGAGTCGAAATGTTTTGAGAATGTTTAAATTTCATCTAAATCAACAAGGCCAACTTGTTTCGTAAATATATGCCGTTTTTCCCCGTTCTTGTAACAATTTCTAGTTCCCGTATAGCCTTCCTGATGAATGTGGCTATCATATAGAAAAAGAATTTTCCGAATCCGACTAGGAGTTCCAGAGATTAGCGTGTTCAAAAAAAGAAAAAAAATTGGTTGCCTGTAAAGTCGGTATACGGGCGAAAGTTTTACGTGACAACGACTTTGAGTGGTACAATAATTTTAATGTGAATATTCATTCGTATAGTAGGAAGTAGGATGAAATAATAGTAACAATTTAAAACATTTATTTACATGAACCGGTGTGTATGCCTATCTCTCTCACTCTCTCTCTCTCGCTCTGTCTCTCTCGCTCTTAGGCGGGCTAACTGTGCTCGAGTGGAAGGGACGCGTGCCTTTCACTTTTTATGTCTGTCTCTCTCGCTCTTAGGCGGGCTAACCATGCCCGAGTGGAAGGGACGCGTGCCTCTCACTCGCTCTCATTGTGAGCGCATAACGTGAGCGGAGCGTAACGCAGTTTCTTGAAGTGTCACCCGGCAAACCAATTTATAAGACGTTGTCACGTCAAAACTTCAGCTTTATTATTAGTATAGATTAAGATTTATTTATATTTCAAAATTTTAAATGTACATAACAATCCAAAAATAGAAAACAAAACAATTAATTATCACTGAATTACTGAAAAACTTCACTGTCTAGCTGTCAGAGATCACTTGATTAGCTCAAACTGCTAGAAAACTCTTCTACCATAGAAAAAGAGCGAGATGGCAATTTTAAACGACTTTTACTCCCTACATGGGAAGAATTTACACAGCCACACATAAAATACAACTATCTATACATCTAAGACTCCGTGCAAACGGGCCACCGACCACAGCCACCGGTGGCTGGTGAGAAACTTGTTTACATGATTTTTAACACGTTTTGTATGGAATCGCCACACGTGTAGCGAGTGGCGTCCACTTGCGACTCCGTGTCCGCGACACGCTACAGATGGCGGCACTCGTCACCGGTGTTACAAATTGTAGCGGCCACCGACCATTTGTGGCAGCCATCGAACCCTTCGTTTGCGCGGTACTAAAAAAGTGGCGCGCAACAGCCGTCGGTGGCCCGTTTGCGCAGAGCCTTAGAGTTCAATACAAACTCAAACAAGAAACCAACACAATACTAAACTGCCCACAGTTACTCTTGACGCCATGTTTCATTATTCCCAGTCACTATTGTGATAATTTCATGCAGGGTTGTTACGGAGTGGTTCAATCGGAACCGAAGTCGGAGTCAGAGTTTTTAAACTTGGTTTGCCGGAGTCGGAAAGACGTAAAATCTAAAAGTTTAAAAAAATATTTAATCTGTCGCTTTAAATTAAATTGAAAAATAATCAACCTACAGAACATAAGGTTGAAAATAAAAATAATCCAGTTCTCAATAACAGTTTGCAAATTAAATCAAAGTACCTGGATGACCGATTTTTAAGGATGGGAAATCATTAAATGACTTCTTCTGCTCTGGGTGGAGCGGAAGGGCGTGTCAGACTCTTACTGACTAAAACCCATCCATGTTCTTTCTAAAGCCCTTTGCATTCCAATGGCCGCGGTGACATTTTCGAACAAATTCCGCAACTCCCGAAACCCCCTGCATACTAAATTTCATAAAAATCGTTGGAGCCGTTTCCGAGATTCAGATTATATATATGTACATATACATATACAAGAATTGCTCGTTTAAAGGTATTAGATGAATTGACTCCAAAAGGGGTAGCGAATGATGCTTCAACCTCCGATTTAAAAGTATCGGAGCCGAATTGTTTTAATTGGAAGTTCGTAGTTATCGAAGTCGGAGTCGAAGCTTATTTACATCCCTAGTTCAATGCATATCGTGTACTTGGTGTACTCACACGTTTTTATTGCGCGCATGTGTGTAGGTATAGGGACACCGTTAGTCATGGGCAAACTGTCAAGTTTAAGCTGTAAATGTGTTGGTATGGGACGGAGAACGAGGTGTATTGAATAGCGTTATACAACGAATAATAACGATGAATGGGATGTGATCATGGCAACGATGGATGGGAAAAAATGACCACACAATTTTTTTTCGGTCTAAATTTAAATTTTTAATATGCTCAATTATACGTCTTTAATTGCTACGATATTATAGACTACATTTTTTTATTTAATTTACTATTTACTTTTTACGACTTACATTGTTTTTGTATAAACTTGCTAGTAACGTACGTAGTACGTTGTGGATCAATGAAATGACTACATAATGAAAAAAAAAAACATTTTTGGTGTTGTCAAAAAAGCAACTTTCGAATTCTAGTTCGATAAGAACGGGTGTGACATTTTTTTTTTGTGTATGAAGGACACAAAATTTTTGAATTGTTGAAATGATTGAGTGGACCGCAGTCCCTCCAGTGGTTATAAATAAAATTAAAAAAAACATTTATTTCAGACAAGGTCCATATCAAAGTTTGTACGTAATATTATTTAAAATATAAAACACATATTATTTAAAATTGGTCTTACAAATTATTAATTAAATATTTTTAATTAATAGGGGCACCTCCTGTGGTTATTCAGGTTAGTCTGTGTTGCTTAGAGTATAATAAATAATAATATTTTAAATACTGTAATTATATATTATTCTAAGCTCTGTTGACTCTCTTCTCCCGCGGCTAGAAGTAAATATATCGTCAGTTGAGTAAACGCGATATATTTGAAACGATTTAATTTGCTTTTATTGTGTAGCAAAAATAATGTGTTTTTTATCAGAAACGTGATTTTCAATAAAAACTGTTGTTTGATATACCTTATTATAGAAGGCAGTAAGAACTTAGTTTTCAAGTGAGTGTAGGTGACAAAATCGAGATCGTTATGAGGAATAGCGAAAAATACTTAAAGGAGTTCTGGGCCCGATTTTGATGAAAACTTGAACTGCATCATTGGTTCTTGAAAATTCGACTTACCGTCGAATGGGACATGGTAATCAAAAAGTTACAACTTTTCATCCGTTGATTATCCTGACTAATATTATAGATGCGAAAGTGAGATTGTTTCACGTTCAATTTTGGTACAAAGATATACAGTATAGTCTTTATAACCCAAAGGTTGACTGGTAGAGAATGCCTTGATGCATTAAGTTCGCCCATGTACCACTATTGTACATAAAGTTCATTAATAAATTACCTGAATTGCAGATATGACCCTATATAATCAGCAGAGATCGTAATAGGTAGACCATATTTACCTAATGTTCGTGGAAGTAAGTAACATAGAGTTGATAATACCTCCTGTAAAATCCCGGAATCAGAATGGAGTCATGACAATTAAATCCCGGGATTATAAAAACATGAACTGGACATCGAGTATAGTAACAAATTATTGATTTGCAGAATCAAAAGAAGAAAGAGTTGTGCGAAAACAAAGCTATTTAATTTTACAGTTTTAGTAGGTACGGAACTCTTAAAAGATAATAATTATTTAAATATAATAATTTTGTTCAAATGTATTCAAAGCGCAATAAGTAATTTGCGATTTCTTAAATCCCGGGATTCAATCGTCATGTTTATGATTCCGGGATTTTACAGGAGGTATTACCAACTCTATGTTACTTACTTCCACGAACATTAGGTAAATATAGTCTACCTATTCCGATCTCTGATAGATATAATCACATATTGAAGAACACACATAAATATAATAACGACTTGTGTTACAAAATACTTGTTTAGTTTATATATAGCAAAGGTTAACTTTCTCTGTCGAAGGATATAGAAAATGGCTGACTTGTCCGGGATGTGGCATATTAACAGTGCTGGGATTGAGAAATAGTGTGACTGCAATCTGTATCATGTACTATGTGAGACTGTGAGGAACTGGTTGGTTAAAAGGGCTTGTCTATGATAGAGTTGTAAAGGTGTCTTCTCTACGACACAGTAATAAATAGTTCTTGAGATGTCAGGGGCAATTCCCGTACTTGCATAATAATATGATGGAACGATCGTAGTCGCAAATTGTCAAAAAATACTGGCACGTAGGTATTTTTTTCACGAAAACAAATAATGGAGACGATACAGTGCGTTGAAAACACGCGTGACGTCACTACTATAGTATAAATTTTACCAGTGAAGTGGCGTCACGCGTGTTTAAAATAAAAGAAAAAGCCTGTCCAATATTTTTTTTAAATCTATCTGACGGACTTATTAGATTTTTGAAGTGAAAACTTCTTTAAGAGCGTTGAGCACTTTTTTGGGTGAACAAAAATTATGGAACTCGCGTCATCGTCACCGAACGCTTTCCATGAGCTATATGTATACTGTGTTTATATGTGTACTTTTTGGGTGAGCAAAAATCATGGAACTCGCGTCATCATCACCAAACGCTTTAGCTTTCGCTTAGTTCTCACTTCTATCGGCAGTCCCCAAAGACTGCCCCGCATGTTTTTATTTTTTTAAGTAAAATACCCTATTGGTCTTCTGGAATTTTGTTTCAGCATATACGCAATGTTTCAACTAGATTGTTCTCTACCAAAAAACCTTATTATTTTCTGCGCAGGTTTGATACAACTTTAATTCTATTAGATTTCTTCCTAAGTTCCGTGGTGGTAGCCAAAACAATAAGAGCTCATATGCCAAAGAAAATATAAGGCCTATTGCACTCGAAACAATAACATTTACAAGTCTTAATTTCAGAAGCCAGGTAATCTGACACCAGTCCTTCCAAGGAGTACCGTGTTACCCAGTTAATGGGTTGTGGAGGTCTGGTAGGCAGCCGCTCCACGTAAAATACTGGTATTCAGCTGAATCCGGTTTGACTGGAAGCCGACCTCAATATAGTTGGGAAAAGGCTAGGCAAATATATAGAATTTATTATAGTTTTCCTTCTATTAATGTGTCTCTTTAAGGGTAGAGAAAACTACATGAAAAACCATAACGTATCATTGTTCGACGCTATTAGCATACATAATGATTTCATTCGAAAAAACTGTTACTGTCACTGTTAACAGTTGGCAGTTAAACTTAACTGCCTGTTACATAACAGTTACAGGTGCATTATGTCAAAGATAATTAATAACGATCGATTTTAACTGTAAATCACTTTGTTGTATACGGAAATGGAATGGTTACCTGCTTTCCATTGTGACATTGAATTTTTCTTTTGTTTTTTTTTTCTGTTGAGACGTTAACTGTTTCTAGTGTTTGATGTCTTTGATTTGTTTTAATGGTTTACTTTTATATTTGGTTAACTAGCTTTTGCCCACGACTTCGTATCCCGTTCACGTAGTAGGTATTTCGGGATCTCTTCTCTTAGTGCTCCCCTACGGAGTCTAGGGTAGCTACATGCTAAATTTCAGCTTTCTACCACCAGTACTTTTGGCTGTGCGTTGTCTGTCAGTCACTCAGCCACTCAGTCAGTCAGTCTGTGTGTCATTTTATCAATTGAAGTGCCTTTTTTACATTTTATTATCAGGTTTTCGCCCTCATAAGAATGGATAACAAATCGAGGAAATTTAGGTTTATAATTTTGTACTCATGTCAGTTCTTTGACAATAAACATGTTTTTTTCTTCTTAAATATGATCTCTTAATGCTTTTTGTTTTAATTGTGACACAGTCCAACACTAGATCAATGATTGCTTACACTTAGTACAGGTACAAATATATAAATATACATACTTACATTAAGTTAAAAAATCTAAATCATGGTTGTGTTCATCGATACTAGTGATGGGAACGGATGAATGCGTAATATAATGAGATACTAGACTTGTCTTTTAATCTCGTAAAAAAGATTGGAGTTAATTATTGCAAAACAGTTTTTAATAAGGCTGAATAATAATAATTATCAATTCAATCTGGAATGCAAAAGTCATTTTCAATGAGTTGTATACGACATAAGTTTCGTTAATCATTTGATAAAATAATTGAGCCTTTTTTTCTTTCTAAACTACGGTCACACGTTGTTGTAAATCTTTTCAATTGTCATGTGTTTTTTGTGCCAGGCATTTCTATTCTATGCGTCTGTCTGTTTGTCTTTTTATGTGACATTTTCTTCATGTTATTAGTTTTCTTTTGCAGTGAGAGTAGAATTTAAAATTGAGCAGCAGTAAAATGGCTGTGAGTGAACACAGTCATTCAAATAATGTCATGATGTCGATTTGAAAAGTAATGAGTTTATTTTTGAGCCGAAAAAGTGCTTTCTGAGCTGTCGATAAATTGTTGAAATTTTGACCCAAAAAATTTCTATCATAAATCAATCCTCGATTTTTTCTTTGTTGATAAGTACCCAGCATTTTTTTTTGCTTTCCGCCAGCCTTCAAATGTGGCTATTAATCAGCAAAATGTTTTACGGTAAATTAATTTCAATTAATAGGATATTAATAAAGCTAGATTAAATAATAAGCGTGCTTAATTAACAGAAAATGTCTAATAAATCTTTTAACTTTCGATTGTCATCTTTCCTGCGTATCTTTTTGCAATTTAGCGTTTTCTATTGTATGTGTGAGTTTCGCTTATGTTCTAACTTAGGTGTGTGAATTTCTATTACGTTACGCTTATGTTATATTTAACTTGGTTACGTGGTCTGATATTTAAACTATAATAGCTCTCTATTTAGTAGTATAATTTAGGTTTATAATATTTGTTCGTTTGGAATACCTACTAAACAAAACTTGTTATAGTTAATATCTCAAGAACCCCAAATCTCACAAATTGTAATTTTGCAACTTGCTCTTGAAGAGTTGAAGTATCAATTTGTCACTTCAATGATCTTACCAGTTAAACTTACACAAACGTAGTAAAAAAATAATATTAAAAAAACACTAGTAACTTAAATCGATACACTTAATAAACTTCACTATAAATCCACCATCACGTAAATAAATAAAAACTATTTAATAACGTCACTATTTAAAAAAAAGTACTCCACACACCAAACGTCAAAAAAGCAGAATTAAAAAGAAAAATTGTCCCGCGGAAAATGAAACGTCAAAAATCACAGACAATAATTGTTTTCTTTTTTTTATCGCGCGCGCAACGCTGTGTAGCTTCGCGTCGAGACTGGCGCGTTTGTTCGTAGATAGGGGAAGCCTTAAATGGTAGTGTTGGTGTGACGTACAGATTAGAAGAGCTTTGTATCGGAACATTGGCAGAGTGGCAGTACATACATGGTTATACTGTTGGAGCATGTGGGTGTTGGCTGTGCCTTACTGGGTGAAGAGATGATGGGTTGTGCTTGTGACTTGTGAAAAAATGTTTTGAAGGTACTTGACCTGGTGTTTTTTTGCAAAATTTATTTTGATGCCACAAAGAATTTATTGGAATAGTGGTTTATAGATTTTATGGACAATTGTAACGCTAAGTATGTTCTTGCTGGAGAGTTTGTTGCGCCACTTCTTCTTCCCAGCTACAACACTAGGAAGAGGTGACGGGCGGGCGTTTTGGGGGACTGTCTTTATGTAGAACTTTGACGTTCAAAAAGTGCTGGCACTCAGCCTAATTTGAATAAATTACTTTTGAATTTTGAATTTGACCAGTACAGATTGTATGGACTTTAAAAGAGACTTTGACCTCTGAGTTTGTTTCGGTGTTTCTTTTTAGGGTAGTCAGCTAGGAAACACCGGCCGGCATATAGTTTAAAATTACCAAAAAAGTTTCACGTGTAAAAGTATTATGTTTAACCTACTTACAAAATAAATATCCTGTATCAATTATGGAACAGTCAGTTTTCTCGCGATTTCAGGGTTGGTCCCATAAAAAATGTTGACAATAATGATGAGTACAATTATCCCATTTAAGGTTTTACGTTTGTTCTGTTACACGTTGAACATCCGAATGTTCACGATATATTATATACATGTCTCTGTCATCTATGACCTAGACTAGAGTCAAGAGCAAACTCATATTAAATAAAAAAAATAAAAATATATATTCAGTTTTCCGATCGACACGACATCCACTATCCACCTGCGCAGCCTTGCCAACCCATACAGAATCCCAAGAGAGTCACAATGAAAGTCGTCTAACCCCGTGGCGGCGTGTGAAAGCCATACAAAGCTGAATATTTAATACGACCGTGACGGTCAGGGTTCTGACTTGCGTCATATGTCAAAGTACTATTGATTATTTTTTATCCTATTAGGTAGTGGTAGATCGGCCAGTTTTTTGTTTCGTTGGCAATCCTAGAAATAACACTACAATATTCTTTCAGTACTTACAAGAATTTCCAAATCGCGATCGAGACTTTAAAAAATCATGATCATTCTCTACCATTTCTGATCAAATTGACCTAAGTATACTGAAATAGTTAACTTTCAATATTTCGACAAAGAAAAAATAAATAAAACCATTTTGTATAGTTATCAAATAAGGAAAAGAGTTGGTCAAATGACAATTTTATAATTTCTTGTATTACGTATGCATCCTACGAATGTTTTTGTCAAGCAACGATAAATAACATTACACGCACCCTAACCCCAGAAAGATTAGAAAACTATTTTTAAACCAGGCACAACAAACCCACAAATTAAACTTGAAAGTTTTCAAAACAAAACAATGTCAAAAGTGCAACCGACATTCAAATGTCACATTCGTTATTTAAAAACAAATGAACCATAGACGATAGTGCGTGTACCGTTGCAACGGTACCCATACAATGGCGGACCATAAAGCTAGTCGTAGATGTCACAAGATACGCCTAGTTGTCTAGGTCTTGTACTTAGTTACGGTTTTTATTCGCGTGGTCTGTTTGTGCTAAGAAATTCCTGAGAAATTCACTACAGAAATATTAGATACGATTCCATGATTTTTTCAGGAATTTTATAGTAAACCGGAGTATGAAATTCATTCTGAATAGGTTATTTGACAAAAAAAATGTACACGTATTTTTTTCTTTTGTCACGTAAACAAAAAATGAAGACGATACAGTACGTTGAAAACTCGGGTGACGTCACTTACCCGTACACATTTTACTGGAAAGTGACGTTACAAGCCCACAGTCCTTATATTTGATGCGTTTTATCTTCGTATTTTTTTATTGATTTGATAAAATAAAAATACGTACCTATCCAATATTTTTAATAATCTAACTGACTGACTAAATATAAACATATATTTTTAAACCGGGCAACATCCCTATTTCATGGGTGTTAAAAGTGGTAAAAATACTATGGAGACAGTATACACGGATTGGTACTCTTGGCTGAAGAAGTTAATACTGAGAAGGTTGTGTAGGTTCAATTTTCAGGGATCTTGCGTAGGCTTTATTAATAACTGACTTCTTGTAGATGCGTTTTAACTACTTATAACATCAAAGAGCAGTTAACAAGCCTTCTGTTTTCACTAACTATGATCTGATCGGTGTAGATAATTTGAAAGAATTCATTATCATAAACGATTAATTTATTTGGCAGTCGTTGCGGATTGTCAGAAACCAGTAAATGTGAGTCTTGCCAAGAACTGCCGTGTTACCCAGTTAATGGGTTGTGGAGGTCTGGAAGGCAGCCGCTCCACGTAAAATACTGGTATTCAGCTGAATCTGGTTTGACTGGAAGCCGACCCCCAATATAGTTGGGAAAAGGCTAGGTAGATGATGATGAAACGATTAATTAAGCCACTTGTACTGTTTCCTGTTTCAAACAATCAGAACAATAAAGAAAATAATTTCCTGAACCAATTAGATGTTTCTTATCATACTTCTGCTGCTATTTGTCAATACTAGCGTAACGAAAATACTTTCTACCTATATAAAGTATTTAATAGAAAACTGCTTTTCTCTTTTCACTTCATTTTCAAGTCATGTGGGCGGATGACAGTGTGACAGTTGACAGTCAAATGACAGCTGACACTTTACGCTCCAACTGATTTTATTTATTTCAGTTTCAGTAATTTCTACTCATGTCTGTCAGTTCTTCTGATGATTATGTTGTGAAAAGGGGCCTTTTGCTACTGAACACAGAGATAGGGGACGACTTCAAACCACCTGGAAGACCAATGTCCTAAGGCACCTGAAAAGTCTCGGTCAGAAAGCCAACCCAAGATGAAAGGATACCTTAGTCGAGGATAAAGAAGAACTAATTTCTGGTTTGGTATTTCCATAGATCGGATATCAAACAGATTAGATATACTGAAAACCTCGTGTCTTCTTCGGACTTCGAGAATTGACCTTTCAGCATTACAAAAATAAAAAATAAAAAAAAACAAATGACATTCGGTGCATTAAAGACTCTTTCGACGTATTTGATAAGACTGGGGAGTAGAGATAAGTCACTTAAAGGTTCCCATTATTTGCGACAAGCCAGTTGGAGCCTCTGTTTCCTGACAGCTACAACCTGGGAGTATTTAAGTCAAGAGTGAATAGGCTACTTTTATGCAAGCGCGCTCCATCGTCGACCACATCATCGCTTGCCATCAGGTGAGATTATGGTCCAACGCGCCTATCAATAAGGGATAATAAAAAAGGCTTGTCCGTCTCCAATCTCTCTTGGGACTCAACGCTTAAGGGGCACGTTACACCACCAGAAGGCTCATGTAACCTAGGCACTAGCTATCGACCTCGACTCCACTTTCACCATTGCGCTCGACCATGCAGCAACGCTCAATCAACTGCGCTGATTTATAACATTATAACGCACACGATTAATGGGTTATTTGTGTTATTTGCGTCATTCACGAAGATTCTACTTGATTCTATGAATTATTTATGAGTTCCGTTCTGTATGATAGTGTCTGATCTTCGTGGGTGTCGTAAGAGGCGACTAAGGGACTCACCAGAGAATGGGCAGCAGCATTCTCTGTATATTGCAACAGCTACACTGCGATCGCCAACCCGCCTGCTAAGCGTGGCGATTATGGCAAACTCTCCCTCTTGGTGAAGCAGTGCATATAATGATGATTAATTACCCTTTTATGGTGAACTAGTGTACTGATTTCAACGATAGGCAAACCCAGGTACCCAGGGAACTATGCACAAAGGTCAATAGACCAGAGCCCTTCGACGTGGCAATGAAATCTCAAGTCTGATGCTAAGAAATTGACAGTGCTATTCGTCAGTACTGCTCCGTCTTTACTCATAACGGAATGATGACGGCATTGGCTCGTCATAGTATCGCACCCTTCTTGGGTATTTTTCAACACACATGTAGCACCTAAACACAGCTATTTATTTTTAATGGGATAGATTTTTGACCTCTAAAATTCTTTATCAATAGGGCTTTTTACTGAATATAATCTAATTAGTCCGTCAGATAGATTACCAAAACAATTTGAACACGTATTTACTTTATACTTTTTTCATGTAAACAAAACACGCCTGACGGATAATTTTTTATCAGGGACGTGACGTCACGCGTGTTTTCAACGGACTGTATCGTGTTCATTTTTTGAATTCGTGAAAAAATAAAAACGTCCAATATTTTTTGGAAATCTATCTGACGGACTAATTTGAATTTTTCAGTAAAATACCGTATTCTTCATGAGCTTGATCGACAACGACAGGTTCTATGTAATTAAAATAATTTCTAACAAATCAAAGTAGCTGCTCTAGTAGGAAGGTATATCAATAAATTATGTTTTATTCATCTTTCGTAACACAGGTAGAGCATGTACCCTGTTTTATCATCGCGATAGTTTTGCTTGTTATCTAGTTGTAAAACAATAATTGGTATTAGAAGATTAAACCATCTAATATCAAAGTACCTATCGAGTATTTTCCGATTGTAAAGTATACCTGAGAGCTGGTGATAAGTGTAGGTAGGAAAGTACTTATACTTCTGGAAAGATAGTATACCTAAATACTTTTTATTTCGGAATGAAAAAGCCCTTTTCTGCACGCTGTGTTAATTGTCACTTACGATGTAGTTAGAGCTGAAAAGGCTCGATTTGTCACGATAATTTTGTTTTCATTCGAGTATTATTTAGTCTATAATTACAATTTAATTTCAATTATTTTCATTTGATCAATTCAAAGATATTATCAATTTTAAGAATGTTACTAATGTCAAATTGAATCTTTATTATATGAATTTTAAAAAAATATATTGATTAGCGCTTATTACAGTGTACCTAAGTTAGCTCAACCTTCGGATTTGTTATTTTATGCATGTGGTGTTAACCTATAAGAAGTAATTGTTACACTGTTAATTTATATTTAAGCATGTGTTCCTTATAAGTTCCTAATCAGTGTAAATAATTCTTGGTGAACCAAAAAATAAATAAAAAATTGAAGAATCCTGACCTTAGGCACCTTGCAAAAATTATTAAGCCTACACATTATTATTTATCTACTTCGCTATCGTTAATTAATTTTATTTTTATTCAACAATCGCTTAGTTTACGTAAAAGGTGATTAAGTAAATGCTTCAATCGTAATCGTATTAGGTATACCTTGGTTTTGTAATAGCAGAGACCTTCGGAGTGTAGTCAATTTCCTTTAGCTATTGGTCGCCATATTTTTTTAATTAAATTAATGTATTCTTTGTATGTAGGTCTACCTTACATATATACCTATAAATTATTTGGAACTTGAAATCCGTGGAGTGGAATTGGAAGCCTAGGGACCCGTTCGGACGTAAATAAACTTTTTAAAGTACCTATCAATTCGTTTGGTCAAGTTATATGTTTTATTTGATGTATCGTAGTATTTCATTTTCTTTTGAATTGAATAACCGAATTAAATAACTAACGCTGAAGTGTGTTAAGTAGCGACATCTATATTATATTTCTTAAACAATGACATTTGCAGGGTATTGTATTGTTAACAAAACTAGATGTCGCTACTATTGTGACTACTTGGAAACGAAATTAAAAAACTTTAGTAGCAAGCAACTATCACGAAGTAAAATAAAGCAACCAGCTCAAAAACTGACATTCGGATTCTCAACAATTATTTCCAACAACCGAACGTTTTATGTAGTTCATACACACACTAACAGATGGCGCTGTTCTCAAATTTACACTAGAAACAAAATCATCATATTTAAATATATACCTTATCAACCTTGTCAGTAGGTGGTGATGCCGGTGGGCTCTGCGGTAGTCCCAGGTCCTCGTCATCATCACTGCCGTCACCTCGCCCCCGCCGCCTCACTGCCGCCACTAGCTCCGCCTGGTGACAAAAAAGGAAACTTTTAATATAGGAACCTCGTTGGTCTAGTTTCGTAAAGTATGTCTATTGATTGTGGAATGTAATGTCCGGGGTTCGATCCCTGGGTTGGGTACCTAATGTTTTTGAGTTCTTGTAGATATTCCCAGTAATACTGTAGCTGAATTTGTATTTCCAGTAATAAAGTTAATTAAGTAGACAAGTACTAAGTTAACTTAATTATAATAACGGATTGTTGCACAAAACAATTTTTTTAAGTAAATAGATCAACCACGAATTGTTACTGTTGCTTATAGGACAGGTACCTACCTAGTTTAAGTGACAGTGTTCATTTTGTTAACAAAATTTATTTGAACCAATAAACGTTATTTATTATTATTAATACTGGACTTAAAAACATTTGAACTTCAAGTCTTAAAGTATTTTTTTTGACACATTCCACGTTTCGGAAATCGTTTTTTAAGCGAGTCGTAGGCAAAGGAATCTGTGTGTTTTGCCAAAATACGTTTCAATAAAGCTGCGGCAACTCGAACCCTCAGTAGTAGAATGTTTTTGGATTTTTCTAGATATTCTCAGTTTTTGAGGCCAGAAAATTGCTGAAAAACATTATTGGCTGACAATACTTAATTTCGGAACTTCATTCGAATTTTGAATGTTATGCTTTCTGGAAACCTATACAGGCTTGTATGTGTGGAGTTATAACGATTTTACAGTTGTGGATATTTATTTTATTATTCATGTAACTGACACAGTAAAACAGTAATAGATAACATTATAATTATGAGTAGGTACTAAGGAACTGCTTATTTTTAACGAAATTCGAGTTGTGTTAATTGGATAGACTCAATATTGTATTTGTATACCAGGATAATAATTATTTTATTTAGTTAGTTTGTAACTTAGTAGGAAAAAGGTACACCGTAAATCTGGTGCCAACAATTATTTTTGTTCATATTGTCAGTGCTTTTCGTTTAAATTATTACTGTGTTGGACCTAATATGGTTAGCCAAAAACTAGTGCTTTTTGCAAAGCGTTATTTGGCTATTTCTGTCAATATGCCATGCTATGGCTGCAGCTGGAATCACTGTTCTCTTCACGTGCTCTCCACCTAAGTTTCCGTGGTGATATTTCACCAGAATAGACTATCAGGTGCAAGGGAAACACGAATTCTCAGTGAGGGTTGGTGGGTGTCACATTTCTTCGAGTTTGAACTTCTAGGATACTCATGATGTGTTCCTTCAAAGTAGTGATACATACAGCGACCTGCGCGTACAGTACAATAACGCATTCAGGGTGCTTTTGGGGTTGCCGTGGCGATGTAGCGCGTCAGGGATGTTCGCGGAAGCGTGCGTGGACGGGTTCGCAGCGATCATGAGAAAGCGATGCGCTTCCATGATGGCGCGTTTGCGCTCCTCCTCCAATGGCATCCTGAATGTCTGACTCTCCCCTCTTTCGAAGGTGGATAAGTGTTCAGACACACTTATCAAATAAACTGGTGTGGTACCTTTGAACGAATAGTTCAATGGCACACTAGTAGTTTATTATTGTAAATTTAATTTAATACTAATTTTAGGCTAAGTTGTACTACTACTAACAATATATGGATGTAATTTTGAAATAAAATATTTGAATTTGAAATAAGTTACAAAATGAAATGTGACTGCTTGGATTCGAACACACAACCTTCAATTCAAGTCAGAGTGACTCTCGACCACTCGACTCACACAACTGAGGACCAATAATTCTACAAATTTTGAAGCAAGCTAGAGCTGCCATCACCTAAATTGCTGACGCTGGACAAAAACTTCTAAAACCCTGGACATTTGATTGAACTTAAACATTCCTTAAACTAAAAAATTCGGCATTTTTAAATAAAATAAATGTCATTTTTAGGGTTCCGTACCCTAAGGGTAAAACGGGACCCTATTACTAAGACTCCGCTGTCTGTCTGTCCGTCTGTCACCAGGCTGTATCTCATGAACCGTGATAGCTAGACAGTTGAAATTTTCACAGATGATGTAATTCTGTTGCCGCTATAACAACAAATACTAAAAAACGGAATAAAATAAATATTTAAGGGGGCTCCCATACAACAAACCTGTTTTTTTTTGCTCGTTTTTGTTCGATATTGATAACGACAAGAGGTAGACGCTAGAAATATTCACAGAATATTTAGTTATATATTCAGTTTAAAAATAAATTATTTAATTAAAAATAAAATAAATATTTAGTCCCATACAACAAAAGTCATTTTTTGCCATTTTAATATATAAAGGTACGAAACCCTTCATGCGCGAGTCCGACTCGCACTTGGCCGGTTTTTTTAAATCATTTATTTTAGCTTATTTGCGATATAAACTACAGCGTCGGCTATTTTGCAGCACTGGAGTTACTTGTAATCGGCTTGAGTTCGCAATCGTAACGAATGTATTTTAACTAAGATTTGTTTCAATTTATTGCTTATCTTTCAATCAATCAAGAATCCCCGAGAAAAAGAGTAAGTACGGGTTTTGAGGTGTGTTTTTGACAGCTTTGCAACTGAGATGAAAGAAAGAAAAATATTTATTTGAGACTCGCACTAAACAAACAGAAAAGTAAAATAAATTAAAACTAACAGTCATAAACATTAAGTAACAGAAACAGAAGCAAAAGAACAGCATGAATTTAATATGTAGCGGCATCAATGGCGCCACATGAAAAACTAAGAAACGAAATTTGTACGGCAACAAAAAGAACCGCAGCGCCATCTACGCCGAACTAACATCGAAATCCTGCATCGCGCTAGCAAAGTTCTCCGTGCGATTTGAACATATACAACAGTCCGAATATCAACTATAGGGAAGTTGCCCACCAGACACAACAACCGTCTGGTTCGGAGGATCCTCCCCTTTTCGGTGGAGGTATGCGCGACTTTACTCTGTTCCGCATACAAAAATACGCCATGTGCGAGGCCAAAATGGTCCCTATCTCAGCATAATTTATGCTGCGTTATTTAAAAAAAATAATAATTCAGCGCTGGTATGAGATGCGAATGCAAACGTTGCTTCATTTGTAAAATTGGGCATCTACTACTCAATTACATAGGTTTAAGAAAGTTCACAGCTCATCTCAACCGATAAATGGTTCAAATTGATTGTTAGAATAACAAAACCATAGTTTTAATCATAAATGCACGTCACATTGCAAAATTCCGCCATGTTTTTGACCCACAAACACGATAATTAGGAACGGACAGCGCTAAAGATAACGAACGCAGCTTCCTTTGCATATCAATGTGGTACAAATACTTGGTATGTGGTACAATGTTGCGTTATATCATAAGGGACAGCTTTGTTTGAGCCATGATCATCAATTCTGCCGAAAGACGTCCACTGCTGGAAATAATATGAAAATTCCGTCGTTGTGGCGGTGTCGCGTATACGCCATTACGGCCCAATCTCTCTCACGGGGAGGTCGTCTGTGTTCCAACACTTCCCGCAGTGAGAACATTAAATTCATCATCATCATTTAAGCCAAAAGACGTCCACTGCTGGACACAGGCCTCCGCCACGTGTCACCACATCGACCGGTTCTGTGCGTCTCGCATCGATTGGATTCCCGAGGCCTTCGCCAAGACATCGGTCGATGTTGTAGGACAGACGGAGGCCTTCCAACGCTGCGACTTTTGGTACGTGGTCTCCACTCCAGAACCTTTTGACCCCATCGACTATCTGCTCTGCGAGTAATGTGCCCTATCCACTGCCATTCTTTTCTCTCTGGTATTGTTTGTGTGACATGTTTAAATTGGTGAAAACGGGTGATCTAAACTGTTACCTCAACCTGATTTTTTCTGACCACAGCTGACTTCAGAAGGCTTAAAGTCACCCAAAGGGCATTGGAAACGGCTATGCTTGGAGTTTCCTTGCGTGATCGAATCAGAATTAAAGATATTGGCAGAAGAACAAATGATAAACGAAAGATATTTATTTTGTAAATAGGCCAAAAATAACACTTTTAAACGTCAATCTTTTTGGTTATTTAAACATGGCGATGTTTGCCACATAAGTATGGCGGATGAATTGTCATCCGCCATACTTATGTGGCCGTGGGCAGGGCACATTGCTTGCCGAACAGATACTTAGTCCTTTCAGAGCAGTTTCTTTAATCGCTTATCAAATATATTTTTATTCCTTATTTATTTAGGAACCGTGACAGTAGTATTGGATTGGCAAACAGTCTTAATTGGCCAATCGTTCGATGAGACAAAAACTTTCATAGAAAAAGGAAAGGAAAAATAAATTGCAAATGATGACAAAGACAATTTTTCCATTCTTCAATTGAAGTAGGTAAAAATAAGTACACAATTGAACAAACCCATAATCGTGCTAGTTTTCCTTCTGTAATCCAACTGAAATTTTTTTTCCATCTTTGACTCATACCCACTGGTAACTTTAGCACTTATTTTTGGCACTTTTTCACTAACTTAGCATTGCATTCACTATTAAAAATAAACACTTATGTTATAATCATTCCACATTGGCACTATTTAATTCTTCCTTAGTCTAAAAAGCCGGTTTATTTTTTTTTTTCTATTGAAAGAAAACTTTTTGTTTTGTAAAATTGACACAGGTTTAAATTTGGAACACTTTCGCTCCAATTCACAAAGTTTTCGATGTCGTTAAGTTTTCTGGTATTTCTAATTTTATGAATAAATATTGAACGTATATTCGCTCCAAAGTCTGGTGTCAAACTAATTTTAAAATAACTAACATGAAACAAACAGGCATTAGTCATATTTAGCGGTAAAGTCGTACAATATGGACAGATAACAAGGGGAAGTCGAATTAATGTTATTTACCGTGAATCCATTAGGCTATCTTCAAGCTTTTGTTTTATTATAAACCGGTTAGATTAGTCAATATTTATAGCACACAAAGCTAATTTTACGTAAGCATTGATTTTTGTGGGAAGTTTTTTTTTGGTAGAACGTTAACGGAAGACCGGATTCCTTTTTGTTTTGCCTAATGAGGTGGTAAAGTGTTAGGAAATATAATTATAGACTATTGTTCATGTATTTCTCGGAATTAATAATGAATTTCCTGTGGCAAATGACAAAGATTTTATTTTACTTGAATATGGTTTATTTATTTATTAAAACTTCATGCAGCACAAAGGTACAAGGGCAACCAAGGCTGATTAAGAGATAACACGGCAGGAGCATAGTTGGTTTTACTAGCACCTAATAGAACTTCAAATAAAAGAAAAATTATAGATAGAAGTCCTTTAAAACATTGAACTTAAAATTCCTGGATCTAACTTCCTCCATGGTTTTTTTATCTCTGCGTTCCATTCGCTGTACTAGGCAACCATAGCCTGCTAGGTAGCTACATAGTACTTATGAATAGACTCCATATGTAGTGGTTCTGATTTTAAAACATTCAACTTATCACGTTGAACCTTACTAAAATTCTCAGATCTAACTTCCTCCTTAGTTTTATTTATCTCTGCATTCCAGCCGCTGTACTAGGCAACCATGGCCTGCTAGGTAGCTACATAGTACTAATGAATCGACTCCATATGTTGTGGTTCTGATTTTAAAACATTCAACTTATCACGTTGAACCTTACTAAAATTCCCAGATCTAACTTCCTCCTTTGGTTTATTTATCTCTGCATTCCAACCGCTGTACTAGGCAACCATGATCTGACAGGTAGCTACATAGTACTGAATGAATCGACTCCATATGTTGTTGTGGTTCTGATTTTAAAACGTTCAACTTTTAATCCATTGAAATTAACTAAAACTACTCCATGTAACTTTCTCCATAGTTTTATTTATCTCTGCGTTCCATTTGCTGTACTAGGCAACCATAGCTTGCTAGGTAGCTCCATAGTGATTATGAATGAGCTCCATATCAGTACTGATTTTATAAAAAATTGCGATGTTTGCTGCTAATTCCTTTTACTTATTTTTAATCACCGATATTTACAAGACCGCATCAGTCATCTTTGCGTATTCCGATGCATAATTAATTAATTATACAGCGTGCTTGGTAATTAAATGCATTTTTTGAAATTAGTATATTAAACTATTTACCAACTAGAGTGGATTTGCAACAATTTTGATCTCAAAAAATTGGGGTTCAAGTTGGGTTGTTTTGGAGTTCGATCGAACTTTTTTTTTTTTAATATAGGTTTGCTCTTGACTCTAGTCTAGGTCATAGATGGCAGAGACAAAGTCGACGATGGAGCGAGCTTACCCAGAAGAAGCCTGTTCTTTTTAAGTATTATCAAATATCTTCTATCTCTATATTATGAGAAGCTTCTTGTCTGCTCTCGGCGTTAAAAATATACTTTTATGGTAGGTCATGGACGAATGAAATATCTTTTGACCCACAATTTGAAAAAAGTAGTTTCTTGTGGAAGAGAAGAGAAGAAGTTCAAGTGTCGCAAAAATGTATGTTACGATAACTTGAAACTTTTTTGTATATTGGGCCTATAAATTGCTAACTCTTTGTTTGCAACGGACTTAAAACCACAGTGTTTTAATATGTTGTCTATTAAGCTCTATCAAAACACTAAACGGATCAATAAGTACCAGGGCACCAGGACATGAAAGAGATTGCATAAATCATGTTCGTATTGTAACCGAGTGTGATATTTTGTAACCGTTATAACAATGGATAGGTTATTAATACGATATCATTGTTTGGTACTCACACATTTGAATTAAATGTGTAAATGATACGTTAGCTGTATTGTCCTCTTAGGAGTCGTTATGATTTCGTTATGTGTAGAGTTCAGGATTCCATTAAAAAAGCGTAGCGGCTAAATAAAAACAACCGCTTGCCGAGATCGGTCTGTGGATGCCTGAAAATCCATTATTTCAATACCAAGACTCTTTCGTGTCTCTCAAAGCCCTTGGATTATCCCTTCAGTCGCGAAAAAAGTCAGCTGTTTAAGTACAAATATAAATTTGTACAGTTATCTTTTTTTTTCGTAAAAGTTGTTCATAATTATAAGTACCCGTTTTCAAGTTATTCGGTTACACGTTGTGTAGTTTTTCAATATTTTTTTTCGTTTATTTCTGCTCGTTATTTTGTACCTGTTATTTTATGTAAGTTTTTTATGTAGGTATCCCAGGCCGGGACTTATAGTAGCCGTAGGAACTGTGGGGTTTTAGCCAGTAGGACTCCGATATAGCATTCCATTCTCCCAGACGAAGTAGGTATTCTATGATGATTTTCCCACAAAAAAAAGAGATCGGTACTCAGAGAAGTATCTCGACCTATTTCTTTTTTTCAGCGACTTCAAAAAAAGGAGGAGGTTTTTAATTGGGCTGTATGTTTTTTTTATTTGTGTGTTTGTTACTTCATAGCTCTGTCATTTATGAACCGCTTTTGTTAATTTTTTATGTGAAAGGATGTACATATTATACTTTCCGATTGGTCCCATAGAAATTTCATCAAAATCGGTTCCTATTTTCTATATTTTATTTCTTTTTATTTTCTTTATTTCATATGTCATCCAAGTAAACAAAATTGCGTATTTTGACTTTCCAGTGGTGTCGTTAGGTGTTGGGTACCAGTAAAAAATAAAAAGTTGTTTACAAAAAAAAGAAAACCGACTTCCAAATAAAAAAAAATACCAAGTATAAAATAACTTTGATTTGGAAGTCAGTTGTTTTTTTTTGTAAAAAACTTTTTTATTTTATTTATTTTAAGTACATACGCACAACGTATACAATGGTTATTCCTATGTAGGTACTGTAAAAGTTGTACGTACTTGAAACTCTGCTGACCCCCTAACGGGACGGCGATACGGTAATGACACATATTTCGCGCTAACGTGGAATAATAGCCGAGTATCGGGTGATGATGGACAATGCCGTACAACCGCAAAAAAACCTTGCGTTAAACTAGAGCATGTCCATCTAATGGTCACTTTATTTTAGCTCAGGTTTGTTGAACCTATTGTTTATTTAAACTTAATGTACAATAGTGGTACATGGGCGGACTTAATGCATCAAAGCATTCTCTACCAGTCAACCTTTGGGTTATAAAGACTATACTGTGGTAGGTTTGCTGTGGTATTGTTGGTTTTTTTTTATTTGATATGGGTTTGCTCTTGACTGTAGTCTAGGTCAAAGATGACCCAGGGTTGCGGAATTCCAGGGTTGCGGAATTTGTTCGAAAGAGTCACCGCGGCCCTGGAACGCAAAGGGCTTTGGGAGGAACACGGATGGGTTTTAGTCAGTAAGAGTCTGACACGCCCTTCCGCTCCACCCAGAGCGGAAGAAGTCATTTGATGATTTCCCATCCTTAAAAAAAAAAGGTCATAGATGACAGAGACAAATTCAACGATGGAGCGAGCTTACCCAGAAAAAGCCTGTTCACTCTAATTTTGAAGAGATTAGAGTTGTATGCGTTTTTTAAACGGAGACGCAGATTTTTTATCAAAAGTATTTTTGCGTGTGTTTTATTGAAGTCGGCAATTAATTATTTTAATGAATTATTCAGACTAGGAAAGGCCCAGCTCAAATTATCTAGTTAGGAAAGTAGTACATATCTATACTAATAAAATAAATCTGAAGAGTTTGTTTGTTTGTTTGAACGCGCTAATCTCTGGAACTACCAGTCGGATTTGGAAAATTATTTTTGTATATGATAGCCACATTAGGCTATAGGCTATACGAGAACGGGAAACAAATACAGGAACGAGTAAAAACGGGATATGCGCGTATGAAGTCGCGGGTGCAATAATTGGCAACAATTAGCTAACAAAAAAACTACAAAATACAAATCAATAAATAGCCTGCGAAAATACTCAATCCCCATTAGGGAGCTGCGTTTTTTTGAGACAGATAGACAAAAAACGTTATTTTTTAGTAAATAGTATACCAAACTTATAAAGGTCCATATTTCGTTTTAAAAGAAGCAGGGAAAGCCACATTCATCCTAATATAAGTCATGAAGCTTTGTGGTTCTTAAAAATACATTTTGCAAAAGGAATGTAGCGGATTAAATAACTTGTTTTCCACCCACCAACGCGACTCTTAATAAACTTGTCATATCTACTAAGAGTCCATAAAAATATGATAATCATGTATTTTATGCGACAAGAACTAACTTACATACAAAACAAAGAAATATCACGTTGGTTTTATTCCATAATAATTTTAATGGCAAATATGATGTAGTCAAAAATAACTGTTACGCAAACAGAATATCGCACATTGCAGTTGCTTTCATTTTAATAATAAGTAAATAATATTAACAATAATATTTTAATTTTTTCTGTATTTTTTAAGAAAGAACAAACAAAAAACAAAGAAGAAATAACTTTTAGAAAATGAATAAACGGAATAATAATAATAATAAATCTTTATTACAGACCATACCACCAATCGACCACAAACCATTCAATTCCATTCAATTGTTTTCAGCTGTCAACAATGTTGAACTGTCAAAATGAATGAGATTGTGAATGTGAGTGAATGAAGGTTAAGATTGGAAGCAAATTCAAATGTACAGTTACATTCAATTAATCTGGGGTCGGCTTCCAGTCACACTGGATGAAGCTGAATAAAATATCAATTTCTAAAAAGTATTAAAGTAACTATTAGATGTGTATATATTTGGTAGTGTGGTAGAGTATAGTTATAGTGTAAGTACATATAGTCGTTATTTTTTATTTGTTGGTTTGTAAGTGAAAACTTGTATTTGGCCTTCATTATATTCGAATAAGTAAGCATGCCTTGTAATTAGCTGTAAGGTTTCCGAATAAAATAAAATAAATACCAGTATTTTCCATGGCCTTTATGACCTTCACAACCCAGTTACTGGGTAAAACGATACCCCTACGATACTTCGACCACTTGGCAAGACTGGTGTTAGATTTCTTGAAATCAAAAGTCAAAAAAAGTCAAAAGTCAAAACGTTTATTTCAATTAGGCCATTAAACGGCACTTTTGAACGTCAGCATTTACAGTTCAGTAAAATATATTAATAAAGTGACTCTACTGTCCATTCGGAAAGGTAGATTCTTATGGAAAAGAACGGACAAGAAACTCCATAGTTACTCTTTTCAAATAACGACTTTACAAAATTTGGTATACAAAAATCAATTTAATATTATGTGAGGACGATACACCCAGAGTATGCTACTTATAAGAACAAAGTATAACCAGCAGAGGTACTTATTCCTTTTCTAAAAAAAAAATTAGGTAAATGGTACTCACATATTTACAGATAATCTTAATAACCACCAATTAAACAGAAAATAAAAACACAAAAAAGAAACAGTATACCCTTCTATAAAGTTAATTCATAAATCAACCAGTTTGATTTCGTCTACACCCTTGATTGTCCTATGGAGCAGGACCAGCATGTTTCCAAGCATTCTTATCCTGAATGTAATCTTCTAATTTGTAATATGCTTGTTTACAAAGTGTACTTTTAACATAAGTTTTAAATTTTCTTTCATTTAGTTCTAATATGTCAGAAGGTATTTTGTTGTAAATCTAACACCAGTCCAGTTTCATCTGACAAAGATCTACAACGCGTTCGTTTGATATCCCATAACTTCAAGGTTACATTCTATGATTAAAATATTGTAAAATGTTTAATAAAACACATAGGTTCCGCAATGCATAGTTACGCAGATAACAGCTTTTGTTAAATTATTAAATATGAAAAATTAAAAGAAATAATATGCTAAGTTGAAAAATATTTAATACTTATGCCATTCGATTAGGTGGTCTGATTAATACCCTATAGTTCGAAAGGAACACGTTATATAATTAATGAGAGCCGGAACAACAGATTAACGTTATGTTAAAATGGTCACCCATCCATGCACCGACCTCGGCAAGCGTTGCTTAACCTTGCAGATCGACCAGTGCTACTGTTATTATTTTACACGCCGTACAGCTGTTTCTCATAAAACAAAACATGTCAATAAAAAGTTAACAGTCATTTGGAAACACGTAAAGCGTTACAAAACCACAGAGGTAACGTTAAATCAGCGATAAAGATAAAAATATTAAATAATTCGCGCCAGTTCACAGGTCGTATCCTCTTGTCTTGTGGTCCAAGAGATAAGACAATAGCGAGACTTCTCGAATTAAATACCAGTCATTAAGAAAACACACAACAATGAATGGCAAAGTATTTCAGTTTGGTTATTCAACAACATAAGCTCAGCAAGAGAATTTAAATATTATTGTTCAGCAATAATTTTATAATGTTATTGTTCAGCAAGATAATTTTATATATTCCGAACATATGAAGCAATGGATCTATGGAAAAACAAACTGCAAATATTATTGTCATGTTAATGAAATTGACATTTCAGCCCTGGTCTGCCTAAACTACAACGTTTACAATTACGAATTGAGTATTAAAGACTCAATGTTTTAATTTTGGGTCTGACCCTTTTTATTAATCGTATCATCAATCTTGGAATCGTCATTCAGAATTTGAAGAAAGGGGAAGTAATGGAGGCAGGCCTCTGCCCAGAAGTGGGGCAGCACGGGCTAGTTGCAAAATCATCAGACTATTGCAATCCAATGCTGGCGACCAGCCTCTCTTTGACCAAAGAGCTATATCCTATATACTTAGCTTGAGACCAAGCTACGCAACTTTTTTTTCCCTCATAGATGTCCTCCACCCTGGGGCGGGAGGAGGGGTCTGCCAGACTCTTACTGACTAAAACCACCCCGGTGTTACATCTCTCACCTACGCCGGGGATCGCGGGAACGTATGCGACTTACGTAATCCCCGGCTGGTCCCCTCGCTTCAGCGTGATGCTACGCAACTTTTGCTAACTCACGGTTTTCTACGTAATAAACTCATCATCTGCCTAGTCTTTTCCCAACTATTTTGGGGTCGGCTTCCAGTCAAACCGGATTCAGCTGAAAACCATAATTTTTTTTGGAGCGGCTGCCTACCAATCTTCCACAACCTATTAACGGGGTAACACGGTACGTCTTGGCAAGACTGGAGTCAGATTTTCTGGCTTCTGACAATCCGTAACGACTGCCAAAGATCTAAAAATTACAGTGATTTCCGAGGCATAATACGAACGTAATGAACTAAACCCGCTATTATCTTGTCCCTTGCGCTATAACATCTCAAAAGCGAGTGCAATTTCACTTTCGAGATAATGGAACAATAACACAATAGTGAACTCGGAGGCTCCGCACAGCTTAACTTATGGAGGACATTGTACTATTTCGACATTTCAAGTATTTCCTGTTTGTATGTGAGGATTGAAGTATAATTGGTGCATACCTATATAATATTTTAATTATTTTGTTCCTTGAATTGTTGCTTTTTTTTTACTTCGGGCGTTCGATCTTGCAAGTCTTTCTACATCGTTCTCACATATATGTATGTTTGTATAATTTTCACACGAATAATGTAACCATATCATTGTAAAAAAACATTGATTTAAAAGAGTGTCCGTGGAGTTTCTTGCACGTTCTTCTCCATAGAGATCTACGCTTTGGAACGTGTAGTTAGCTTCATCTCTTTGGACAGACCGACCTTGAATATTCAAAAGTGCCTGTAATGGTTTAATTGAAATAAATGCTTTGAGTTTGATAAATTATGATATTTTTAGAACATATTTATGGTTGAAACTGATGAGGAAATGAGCTTACTCCAAGATAGCAGGTATGCGTGCGTTCAAAGTACATACTAACTTTTTACTTTAAATAAGTAAGTTGGGGGCTCTGAGATCTCGGAATATTGGAAATTATCCCAAGGGAATACAGTCCTCGGGAAAAATTATCCTATGTCCAATAGAACAAACTTGGAAACTGGGGTCCTACTATGAAGTCTTAAAACGTTCATGATTCCGCTCTAAGAAAGAGACGGAGCTATACATAGCGAATAGCACTATCCCTTTTACATCATCGGAATTGGATGGCATTAGCACGTCACACTGGACTAGGAAACTTGGCACATGGGGTGTGCCAAAATTTGTCGTTTCCTATTGGAGAAGAACTATCAAGAAACTCCATCCTCCTATGCACATGGCGTATTATGTACGCGCCGACGACGCGCGTTTTACGAACGCGCGCTCACCGCGCTGTAGATGACCAAAAAGCAGATCGCCGCATTTGTATCGATACAAACGCGCGTACAAAACGACACAACACGCGCGAGAAACGCGTTCAAAGCTCGTCTGTATCGTCTTGTGTGTTTGTCGGAGAAACATAGCAGAAACAATAAATACGCGCGATGGTAGCGCGTCTGTATCGACGTATCAACGCGTTTGTATCGATACAAATGCGCCACAAAATTTTTGTACGTGTGAAAAGGTCGACGTCTGAATTGCGTTTGAAGTGCGTTTGAAGCCTGTTAGCGCGCGTCGTCGGCGCGTTAAAAAAACACCGTGTGCAAAGGCCCTTTTTTAGGGTTTCGTACTCAAAGGGTAAAAACGGGACCCTATTACTCCACTGTCCGTCTGTCTGTCTGTCACCAGGCTGTATCTCATGAACCGTGATATCTATACAGTTGAATTTTTCACAGATGATGTAGGTATTTCTGTTGCCGCTATAACAAAAAATAAATAAAAAAAAAAAAAAAAAAAAGTGGCCTTCCACCCCCTTACAAGTAACATGTTTTTTTTTTTCGGCTTATGGTACGGAACCCTTCGTGTGCAAGTCCAACTTGCACTTAGCCAGTTTTTTTTTTTGTAGCAATATACTTTATTTTCGCGTTTTCACGTTACAGTGTTAATAGATATGAGAGAGTAGTGTAGACTAGCAAACAAAGTAAGTACCAAATAAGTAGGTACATAACAAAAGAATTTGTGTTGTAATAGATAAAAATCTCTATGAGATGTTGCAAATATTATGATGTAATTAAAGTCTGATGATATTCAAAACGTGTTCAATTTGAGACTTAGTTAAATCTATCATAGTCTAGTTTTAATAATTGCTATTTGAATAGTCTCTTTACTAAAATGAAGATTAATAGTATTCACTAAAAGTGTTTTATTATCATACATTTATTAAAATACTGTAATTATTTCTTCAATTTTAGAGAGTTGCCAAGTGAATATATTACAAAGAAACTCGTTAGACTGAGTATGTTATGTAAGGATTGTTTTATTTGCTTCAAAATAATTGGTAGCTTTTATTACAGGAGAATAATAACCGTTTATTAGATCACTTAGTGTATTGAAGAGTTTTGACAGGGACTTAGTAATAATCACCACTCTTATAATAGGATATTTGATAAATATACTTACAATATTGTACGAGTATTTAAGCACTTTCAAAAATCTACATGATAGGAACGAATAATTATTCGTTGTAATTATAATGTATTTATTTATTTACTTTATTTTCGGAAGGCTTACAGACTAATACATATAATTATAATTACAATAATATATTATTATAATAACAATAATATATAAAAAAGGAAATTACAAGCCTCCACAGTTAAATACAAAATTATTACTCCTTCATAGGTAGACACTTTATCAATCTATTCTATTCAATTCAGCTATTAATTCCTATAATTATTGAAAGATGGCATGTCATACTAAATTAAATCGGGGAAATACAGTGTTTCAGAAGTACGTGGTCATATTTGAGGGTGACGTTTTGTATCTGATTTAAAGCAAAGAAAAATGGCAAAACAAAGTAAAATAAGTATAAAAATTCGACTGAAAAAACTACAAAAAGTCCAAAAAAAAATCTTTTTAAGCTGTCCGATGCAGTCAATTCTACGATAGACCTAAAGTAAATACTTTTATTTTTTATCATGAAAAATATAAGCTTTAGATTTTTTATCTTTTTATTTATACAGGTTATTAGAAGATATAATATCTTGTATAAATAAACAATTTATTTAAACACAAAATCCTTAATGAACTCATCTTTCTAATCCAATTAAGCAAAGACAGATTGTCAGCGATCGCTCAGGAAGACAAGAGCGAATAATATACAAAATTAATAATGTAGCTAGGTGCTTGATCGTATTAATTACTTACAGGAGACTTAATTTTTCGGAAGGTATTTCTACGGAAACAATGACAGGAATAATTATTATTTGTTATACTATTTCTGTACATCAAAATATTTGCGAGCGTTTTCCGTATTTACTTTGTATGTAAGATGAATTGCTCATATAATAATTTATTTGTTATTTATATGTTATATTAAAGAATAATTCCATCTGTAAAATACTGGTATTCAGGTGAATACGGTTTTATTTTAAAGCTAGGCAGATGATGATTTTATCTGTATATTTATATAAAACTTTTTTGGTATCACCAACCAAACCAAAATCTGGCCAATAACCCACGACACACTTCTGGACATGCAATAATACCGATATTATTGCATGTTTTCGTTCCCGAGCATTTTTTTTAACAAGACATAAAACTTAGATCCATTGTTACAGCCTCTGAACTCTTAAGTTCCCTTAAGTAATTAGATATTTAAGGGTTGTAATAAATTGTAAGTAGGTATTAAGATTCTTAGAAAAATATTGGTCTATTCAACAAAAAGAAAAAGTTCCATAGAGGCCATTTTATTTAAATATTTTAGTGATGCGTGGGTGCCCATCGAAGAGGTTATTATCTTCTACTACGCCTCTTATTACAAAAGCTATGGACCGTGCGCCATTAACTTAATCGACGGGGAAAAATGTAGCACGTACATACTTATTTAATTACAAGTTTCTGCTGCGTCTTTGTCCGTATTAAAAGTGTTTTATTAAAGCACGCAAGCAGGGAACTAACTACCGGAATGGACATTTTCATGTATAATTTGTATTGCTCATTATTGAACCTATAGTTTCTAGTTATATTGTAACTTTTGTTATTCTGTGTATACTTATTAATAATTTGTAACTGCATAGGGATCCCAAAAGCTTCCTGCGGGACAGGCCTAGCCTAGTGCAGGAAGTCTTTGAAAATTATTTGATGCTCAATTTTTAAAGAAACTAAACGCGTATGACACGCAATTTGTAATCTATATTTTCTTTTTGCTAAATTTATTTTTATTCTTATGTCTTATCCAGGTTATAGTTGATAAGTGTTCCAAGTTGGTTTATACGTGATAACGTAATATTTAAACAGACGCATCGCATTTCTAATATTAACATGGTAGCCTATGCCAGCGGCTTCGCCTGGGTTTATCGAAAATTATTCTAAGCAAACATAGTTTCGGGATAAAAAGTGAAATTTATACCAAAATTCATCAAAAACGTAAAACAGATAACGTTTCTTTCACAACTATTTATAATATTAGTTTGGATGTTAATATTGCCTGTACATTTAAATATCTTCAAGGTGCACGCGAGGTGAACCGGGGTATTCAATTTATTGTATGATCATGGCGGATATAAATATGGTATGTTTATGCGGTAAATTGAGTGGGCAAGACTTTCTGTATCTTTGAAAACTCATGCAAGTATAATTTTTCATCCTACAACCTAGGGGTCTTAAGTCAAGAGTTAATTGGTTAACATCACAACGAACTAAGGTGAAGTGAGCTTGAAGTGAACAGCTCACCTCATGTTTTCTTCACCTTACTTTTTTTATTGAGTTCTTTTACGCAATAGCACTACCTACTGGACTTCATGGTCAGAAATAACTTCGCAGTGAGCATGCCTCACGACAATGCAATTCGATCTTACTTTTAATGAGAAAAAGGATTTTGCCTTACTGAGATTTGTATTATTTTAAACGTAAAACCGGCTGACTCAAGAATTTACATAACTCCAAACTTGAATCACGAAGTTAACGTTACATAAAACAATTTTCTAGTATTCTATTCAGTTCATAAAATAAAACATTAAATAAACTGGTACATAAATAGGTAGGTAAGTAGGTATGCGCATCTTATATAAACATGTACAGGAAAACATCGATGACATCACTCATTATAGTTATTTATATTATATGTACATTCAGGTAGGTAACCTAACAGGGAAAAATATTGTTTCAAAATAAGGACAAAAAATAGTTCCATTATAGTGTGTTGCAATAACTAAACGTAGTTTCCTATGTGGTTCTTATAATTTTAGATATCATTCATCGCTCTTTTTTGATGCAACAAAACGCAATGCAAAATGCAATTTTAGCAGTCAAAATGAAAGCAATTGAAAATGTTTTACGTAATAGGGCTACGAAGAACAAAATGTGTGGAATAGGTAAACGTAATTGGCTGAAGTTTAATTAGGTATTTTCTTTGTGAATTGTTCTAGATGAATCAATGAATATTTATTTCAGTTCACAATTTTTTTAGTTGGATAGTTAGAAAATGCGATGACGAACATGTAATAAATTAAAACTAGACTAAACGCAGTTTCTGAATTGAGTATTTGTTGTTTAGTTTTGTTAAGAACGTGTCAAACCATATATTATTGACAAAGTTTTGCAGGATTTGACAACAAAAAAATCTTAATTCGGAAGTCAGGGGTAGGGTAAATCACCTTCGCATTCCAAAGATACAGACAGAAAAATCTGCATAGTTATTTCAAGTAAATATCAAGGCAGCTGACCATTCCAAAATATTACACAAACAATTTTTTAATAGACAAAGAAATAAAAAATAATTACCAAAAAGACTTTAGTTGCTAACAGCCAGGCCATGTTCCAAATAGTTCGAATCGCCTCCGAAATTCTCGCCATTTTGTTATGTCACCTCTTCAAATATCCGAAATTCCAAATTTGAAAACTTTTGCGCACATTAAATTTTTTTTGAGTGACTAGAATTAAAAATAAATTGTTTCTTTTTCATTCTTTTGTTACGGAATTTAGAATAATAAGATAAGAGAAAAATAAATAATTAGGCTTATTTTTTGAGAGCAACAGTGAAAATTTTGTTTGAAGAATACACAGCACACCAGAGTGAGCAAAAAAACATAATTGCTTCATCATTACATTCTCTATGACTTAACATAATCGTGGACGCCATTTGCACTCATGTTTTGAATACATTTTAAGTTCCAAAGTTGATTACACTTTCGAGCCGTAATTTCGTACCTTTTAAGTTGCGAAGAGGCCTAAAAAGCCCTTTGACCCAAGAGCTTTTATGCTTAGAATTTAATATAAGCACACTTCCCTGGGCCAAGCACTAAGTAATTAAAAAGTAACTCAACAAACAAAATTACCAATTCAAATTCACTTTCCGTAACTCAAGAATGAGGACAACTAATTCCAAATTTGAAAATCCGCGCGAAAATTTTTGACAGCAATTTTTGTTTTAATTAAAAAAAAGAGGTAAAATGTTGCACAGTGTTGCACGACAGAAAGAATCAAAACCACTGGAAGTAATTGTAAGACGTATAGTTTACTCTGTGAAGAGAATTTTGGAAAGTAGAAGCATCATGCGAAACGGTACTGAGCATTGAAATTAATGTATCATCGCTTGCGCAGCGTGCACAGTGGCGAATAGCCGTGAAATGGTGGTATTTTTCTGTAATGTGATTTTTTTGATGCAACAATTAGATATTGTATCAGGTGATTATCATTCTGTAAATAGTTTTTCTGTAATTTTATGATTGGCTGAAAAGATTATTTGGATGAACGCTTTCGAATTCTGAGCTGTAGAGCGAACTTTGAAAACTGTGAGATCGTGTTGGAGCCGATAATAACTAACTTTTTTATACCTAGAAGTGCATAGGCGGACGTAATGCAACGAGGAATTTACTAACAGTCAAACTTTGCGTTGAAAAGACGAGACTAAATGGACTTTTTCCAATAACCTTTGCCCTTTACAAGCTTAGACGCATCCCTCATTTAATGTAATTTTTAGGGCTCCGTACCCAAAGGGTAAAAACGGGACCCTATTACTAAGACTTCACTGTCCGTCTGTCACCAGGCTGTATCTCATGAACCGTGATAGCTAGACAGTTGAAATTTTCACAGATGCTGTATTTCTGTTGCCGCTATAACAACAAATAATAAAAATAAATTAACTTAAAAATTAAAGGGGGCTCTCATAGAAGAAACGTGTTTATTTTGGTTTATGGTACGGAACCCTTCGTGTGAGAGTCCGACTCACTCTTGGCCGGTTTTGTATGTAGTGCAGTTAAGAGTTTTTCATTTCTATTCTATTCTAGACTGATCATGCAGGGTAGCGAGAATATTACCCGTTCACCAACCGACAATGTGTCCCAAACCTAACGTGTTTAGTCGTCGTTAAATTAGCAGTAAGTATAGCTGAATATTTGAGAGGAGTAGCAATGCGTGGCGGCAGTGACGTCCACGTCTTGTTACTATGGAGAGTACTGGTATTCGTGATTTATTATCTAGATCTAGCAAACAGGTTGACTAGATCATGCATCTTAAGGTGGCATGATCTGATTCTAATCCTATATTTAATACTTGAGTACTTAGCATATTTTTATACAAATAAAATACTCTCATATTCTTGCTTATTTGTTTAAAAATAAACATTATATTAATATTATTATTTTTGGGTATATTTTCTATTATCTAAGTGACGCGTATTTTTTTTTCACAAATGCAAAGTGGAGTGCCAACTTTACGTGGAAAAAAGACGTGGAAAAATTAATTATGGGATCATCTAGGTGTCTGTACGTGCGTCTGTCTGTCACATGTGATTATCTCCTAAACAATAATTCACGCTGTTTAAAAAAAAACATTAATTATTTAGTTTAATTCATTTGGATTCTGGTCGGATAGCTTTTCAGTCTATCGTGAAATCATATGAGAGGTTATACAAACTATGTTATTATAGACACTTCACAAAAGCTGGGTAAATAAAGGTATGCAGTCATACCTTTATTTACCCAGCTTATATAACATAGTTTGTAAGCTAATTTTAATTATTAAAAATTGCAGACTTTGTGTGAATAAGTAAATAATAATTATAATGATTACATTTCCAATCCAGTCTGGTTGTTAAATAAACCCAAGAAAAATCGAAAAGAGGTTTCGAAAATAAACCAATTTTTCTAGCACACAACACTTATCCAATATGCCTTAAATATACACAAATAAAAGCTCCCAAAGTTTGTCGGCTCGTTATTACAAAACTTTTATATGAGTAGGTAACTATTGCATTTTCATGATCCCACCTGAAAAATATCCCGTATACGATAGTTTGGGTTCAGCTGACCCAATAAAGGTAGTATCATCAGCGTGAGCGGAATAAGACTTCAGAGCAGGGGCGTATATAAGGGGCGTGTTTAGGGGGTCCGGACTCCCTGTAGCGTACGACGAAAATAAAATCTTGAATGTATGTGTCACCGGAAAATGGCAAACGCCGTAAGATTGTAAAATAACGCGTGAAATTGTAAACTTTTTTTTCTAGGTAAGACACTGATATATTGGAAACTATTTGGATGGGATTTATTGTATGAAAAACGATTTTTTATAATATATCGAGAAATTGCAATTTAATCAAGATTTATTACAATATTGCGAAGTCTGCAATTTTCTGGTGACATATTATGCACTTCGAATGAGATTGGCGTTCAAAATTCTGCGTGAAGCCCGGGTTATAACTAGTTTATTTTGAACATTTTTGGACCCTCGGACCCGCCCCCCCCTCCTCCTTATAAAGCTATAGCTACGCCCGTGGTTTAGAAAGACAGAAAGTGTGACATTTTCCCTCTCTCAGCACAACCTTTTTGAAAAAAGTACTCAACTCTCTGAGGTTCTAAACAAGTGACATTCTGTCAGCAATAGCGTGGCGAAGGCGATTGTCAAACCGTCAAAAATGTATGGGATTGACGAACGCTGTCGAAATGTCTCGTGAATAATCCCTTATATTTTAACAATTCGAAAATCGCTTTCGTCTTTTGTTTCACTAAAATCTGTTTTTTTTCTCTGAATCTAATTCATTTATCAGATATGGACTTGCTTCAGGGTTGCAGAATTTGTTCGAAAGAGACATCGTGGCCCTAGAACGCAATGGGCATTAGGAGGAACACGGGTGGGTTTTAGTCAGGGTCTGATACTCCCTCACTCCCTGAAGGAGACATTTGATGATTTCCCATCCAAGAAAAAAAGATATGGACATAATGAGTTCGTATTAAACACCATGACAAGTAAACGTTATTAACCCATAGTCAATCATTTATAATCTGTGTAAAATATCAGTAGGCTTATAAACCATAGACATAATGACATGCTCAATGTATCTTACTTGAATATTTTAAACGTCTAGACATTATATACGTAACAGTTAAGTTCCTACGCTATTTATGTAGGTAAGTATACTATGTTATATTTTATAACCTGTTTGAAGACTCTATTAACATTTCTTGTTTAAATTTTTTTTACATGAATTCCTATGTGTATAGTCAGAATTTTTGGATCAACGGAATTCTTCGAATTGTTTTTAGAATGCTTATGTATTTGTCAAAATAAATGTATTATAGTTATTTATCTAAACTTAATGTACAATAGCGGTACGTGGGCGGACTTAATGCATCAAGCATTCTCTACCAGTCAACCTTTGGGTTATAAAGACTACACTGTGTTAGGTTTCCAACAAATAAAAATAATTCTAATAATATATATATAATAAATAATATATAATAAATATATAAATATATATATATATATATATATATATATATATATATATATATATATAGTAAACTAATAACAATTTGAATGAAAACTTTAGTAGGTAAGTTACGTTTATTTCAGTATTTCTATGTATGTCCTAATATCTACAGGATGTAACTTATGATTGTATAATATCCTGGTACTTAAATAACCAAATAATCGTGCATAACTTCTGATTAGATGATATTTTGGTACCCTAACAACATGAGTCGTGACTATCATTATCAAATTGGTCTCAAGCTGAGAAGAAGATTTCATTTTATCGTTTCTTGGTGTCATAACAAGAACAATGACTCAATAGACACACCCATATATGATTTAGGCTTTATTGAATACCTTAAAAATGAAAAGTTATATAGGAAGAATTTTCTGTATGGTGTCGGACGTAAAAGAATAGCACCATCCCATCACTTCCCGTGGGTGTCGTAAGAGGCGACTAAGGGACTCACCAGAGAATGGGCAGCAGCATTCTCTGTTCATTGCAACAGCTACACTGCGATCGCCAACCCGCCTGCAAAGTGTTTAATATGGCAAACGCCCCCTTTGGTGGAGGCCTATTTCCAGCAGTGGACGTCTTTCGGCTGATATGGTGATAGGAAGAAAGTCGATAGGAGATATCGTGTTACTGATTGAGTTTTGGTCAGGTAAGTCGTTATTTATTTATTTATTATATACTTTATAGTACACCTCATTACAAACATAGTACCTCATTACGTCATGTTCAAACTGGCACCAAGCTTAGGATCTGATTGACCTGGAAGCCGACCCCATCATAGTTGGAAAAGGCTAGGCAGATGATGCTGAGTAGTAAAGAAATGGCCAACTGCGAGTCGGATTCGCGTGCAAAGGGTTCCGAACGATTTACATTTTTGTAACATGTTATTTTACCACTATAAACTTCATATACAATGTGTAACAGATTTCAGTGTTGGTCCCTTAGTAAAAGTTGTTCATAACGATGAGTACAATGACCTCCTAATAGGTATTGCGTGCATTCTGTTACACGTTGCAGGTTTCCTGTAATCTATAGGTAATAAATATTTGCATTTTTTTTTTTCAAAATTTTAACCTCAGTAATGTCAATGATTAGGGGGGGAATGGTCATTTTTTGGCAATTATCTTGTTAAAATTATGAAAATAATATAATTAAAACCCTCAAAATAAGCCCTTTCATTTGATATGTCACACGACACAGTTTAAAAAACTTTTTTTTCAAATTTTTTTGTTCGTCCCCCAATAGTGTACCCCTCAAAAATGATTTATTAAGGGACGCGTCCGTGTTTGCACAGATGTTCATATGTGCAGGATATTTCAACGGAATCGGTCCAGTAGATTCTGTGGAAATTGGCTGTGACAGACAGACACCCGAGTGATAGGTGATCCATTACTTACGGATGTTCAGAACCCTAAAAATACCAAGAAGAATGCTTCAACAGTTAATTCATCAATATTTTGTCAGAATTTCCATGGCGCCAATAATCCAGCTATTTATAAACCAAGAGGAAAGAAAATGAAACCAGCTCCAAGACAAATAAAATACGGAATCAGTTGCTCACATTTGCACATAAATTAATATTACGATGCTAAATATAAGCTTTAATTTTATTATTACATAATTGTCCGTGTATTTCCCGGCCTGGCTGAAGGGTTACCTGCGTTTATTCTTCATTCTAGGGGGGCGTAAAAGTTGATTTTGACAACATGATATTGAAGGGGTTCAAATTCAACTGTACTATTTATTATTAATATAATATCTTATATATAAAATTCTCGTGTCACAATGTTAGTTACCATACTCCTCCGAAACAGGTTGACCGATTTTTATGAAACTTTATATTCATATTCAGTAGGTCTGAGAATCGGCTACTATCTATTTTTCATACCCCTAAGAGATAAAGGTTGTCCAATCCTAACAATATTTTTCTACTTTTTGGTCATTATGTGGCATTAAAAAATACATACAACCCTAAATTTTCACCCTTCTATCACCAACCCCTATTTTTTAATAGCGATATTAGGGATTTAATTATTTTCACCTTTCGTTGGTCGATATTTGATCATTTACCACTCGATCACTTAGTTATTCTTGACTATTTATTTGGTGGAACGCGCTAATCCTAGGAAGTCTATATATTGAGGAAGGCCATAGGCTATACAACACAAATGTGACGCAGAGGAGGTTGCGTGGGTCAGCTAGTAATAGTATAGAAAACTCTTTCTTTATTATGTGTACATAGGGTGACGCAATGGCCGTATCGCTAAAAACGAGCTGTTGCCCGAGAGCGGGCGTGATGAACTGGACTTCCATCTCAAAGGACTGGTCCAAAATTTCAGAAGACCGGGGAAAGTGGATGGAGAGAAGGGAGGCCTTTGACCTGCAGTGAGATAGCACAGGTTTTTAATAAAAATAATATGTAATAGCTGTTGCCCACGATTTCTTTCAGGTCTGCTCATAATTTTATGGGTTTCAATGCCTTTTTTACGGAACCCTAATTTTGTCATCTATACTTCTATACTAATATTAGTATAGATGACAAAATTGAATTTATAAAGAGGAAAGATTTGTATTTTTATATGTAACGAATAAACTTAAAAACTACTAGACCGATTTAAAAAAATCTTTCAGCAATGGATAGCTACATTATCAGCGAGTAACATAAGACTATATTTTATCCCCGTACTCTTACGGGAACGAGAACTATTATAAATAAAGTAGCTTTTATAGTAGTACTCCTTTTAATATCAACTTACTGCTAGTGAAAGCTCCATCAAAGTAGGTTCAGCTGTTTCGGAGATAAGCTGGAATAGACTTACAAACGGACAAATGAAAAATTTAATCCCGTAAAATTGTGAAAAAACTCCGATTCTACGGATAAAGTCGCGGGTAGCAGCTAGTTTTAAAATATTTGTGTGAATGTTAAGCAATACAAACGAAACACCGAGTTTATCGTTGCTACCCACGGCCCACCTACTTAGCACACACCCCGGCCGGTGAGTCAACTGCGTTAACTTTTTTTTTTTTTGTGAGTGGCTTCTCGCAGTTCAACCTATAAGGTTGTCGACTGCTTAACCGGGCTTGCCTGTGGTGGCCTTAATATAATATTAAAGCCTCCAGCCAGGGCTTATAAAAAAACTTACACGCGACTACACGCTAAGGGCACCCCCTGTGGGGTACGGGCCTCGGCTTAGGGCGTCGCTGGGCAGAGGACAGCTAGGGACGGGCTGGATCAAACTGGAACTGCGTCAACTTAGGAATGTCTACTTTTAAAGTTTACTCTGCCAACTTATGTACTTGTACTGTCCGTCCAGGTCCCTAAAAAAACTTTTTACAAAAAAAAATACAACTGACTCCCAAATAAAAATACTACAAAGTATAAAATAACTTTAATTTCGGAAGTTGGTGTTAAAATACGAAGAAACAACCAGAAACACCAAAAAGTTTTTTTTATTTTTCACTTTTTAGAGGTACCCCACTCCTAACAGCACTGTAAAGTCACAGAAATCACAGAAAGCATAACACGCAATTTCGTTTAGTTGTATGACATATTTCATATTTTCTCCAGCTATTTTGATTTATAAACCAAAGTACTAAACCAATTTTGATGAAATTTTTTGGAACTAATCGGAACGATATCCTTACATACTTTACATGAAAAATTTTTTTTTTTCAAATCGGTTCATAAATGACGGAGTTATGTGGTAACAAATATAAAAATACGACCGAGTTGAAAACCTCCTCTTTTTTTTGAAGTTGGTTAAAAACATTAGGTAAGTATTAAGTTACAGTTCCCTGTTTTTACAAACCTGTAGTGCTAAGTAGTAAAAATCTCACTGCGAAAACAATGGTGAAGTATGTTTGACTTGAGTTGTCAATCTCGGGATTGAAAACTCACTTCAAGCTTGACGGCCGGTTTCAATAACGTACCTACCTTTAACCAACTGTCAAATTAGCTACAAACAGTGGCTGAAACGTCATGTTTAAAAGGCAAACATGACGTTTCAGCTACTGTTGGTATTAATTACTCTATCAAAGTGTAACTAACTAAGCCGAGGGTCTGAGATTACATCAGACTTTTAAAACGGGCATAACTATCATTTATGTGAGTATTCCAGTCGTATTGAATCACCCCTCGTGACTATATGGGCATTAAGTAGTGGCTTCGAAGGAAAACGTATTTGAAAGCAAGTCAAGGTCACCGTTACTTGTATATTCCTACATATCTCTACATTTCAATGTTAGGTCAGTTTGATCTTCACCTAAATCTATCTCATATCTTTCAACAAGTTCTATTTACTGCTGAAAAAAACCACCTGCAGACTTTACTTCATCCTGCTACCGATCTTTTAACATTTCGAATGATTGTTAATTAATATTTAATTATGAGGAAGGTATTTACTATTCTGTTTTCTCCGAAATATAAACAGTAACGTATTCGTTAAAAATATTTGCATTAACTACAATAACGCTGTCGATCTGAACTTTTTTGTCTAACTTTTTATAGAAACAAAACACGAATAGGATGTCTATGGTTTTTGCGAGCACATCGCGTGGCATGTGCAGTATTCTGAAAAATATACGAAATACATATTTATGTACTTCTATTAAATCAATTATTAATTGTATTTTTGATTGCTTGTTACTATAAAAGGAATTGGTATACGTGTTTTTTGTATAGTTTGAGATGCCACATTTTTTCAGCAAACCTAGTGTTTAATTAGGTTTATAAATATTAATTGGAGTTTCTTTTAGACTTCTTTCTAAGGACTAAACAAAAAATAACTAAAATAAATTAGCTTTGCTTTCACGTTTCGCAAAAACTAGTAATTAAGTCTGAAATTTTATATTTACTAATGATTTACTTTGAGTTTGGCTTTGAATAACATTTAAAAAAACAAGTCTCAACATAGATTTAATTGAGTGTTTGTTTACTTTCCCCCTACTTTTGAATAAACAATGGTAAGTTGTCAATTTCTACTTCAGCCTAAAAACCTGACAATTAAAATAGCAGATGCATTTATACTTGGACATTAAAGTTTGACACGTTCATAACTCTAAAATATTTTCAATCCGGTCCTTAGCATACCTATACTCCAAGAAAATATTGAGAACTTATCACCCAACTTCGAACATAAACAAAAGAGTGACGTAATATAAAAATTCGAAAAACAAACGAAGACTTCAAAACAGTGGCATAAAACTATATCGATCAGTAGCGTATGAGTCAGTGCGACCGAACCCAGTTTCCATATTTGAAAGGCAGACGTAAAACATTAAAACTGGCTAATTAGCTTGAAATTAGTGTTCCTATTTTAAACTTTTAGCTGTCAAGGGTGGCGAGACGAAACGTGACGTCACTTTTGTGTTTTCTTTTTTGTTATATTTATTTATCTTTGTTTTTTTACTATTGATGGGCTTCCTTTTACCACCATCTCGCCTGATGGAAAGCGAAGATGTGGTCGATGATGGAGCATGCTTGCCTAGAAGTAACCTATTCAGTCTTGACGTATAGACCCCCAGGTTGTAGCTATCAGCGAAACTGTACTTTCATTGATTTAAAATAAGTAAAAGGCAGACTATTTTAAGTTAGACATCCTACATAAGTGGTAAGAATAATCTTGGCGACCTAGCTTAGCGATTCTCCAAGGCCAGAGCTCAATAAAGCACAGGTCAATGTCAGATATAAAAGTATGACCATCAAATGATCATTAAAAAAGATTTTTTACGGACTAAGTAATAACTTGTATCACTTAGATATAAACTTGTACCATACCGGCAGAATTTGCCAACTAAAAACAAAAGTAACACCAGAAAACTTAACAACACGAAAAACTTTTGCATAAACACACTTTTTTCACAAATAAACTTTTTGGTCACCAAACACAACACACATGGTAAATATACTTTTTAAAATTTTCAAATATCGAAGCTCTATCTGCTCTATACGCCGGTCGTGTTCGCGAGTTCGGTTCAGACTGGGTGATTCATCCCATTCGATGGAAGAAAAAAACTATAAGTTGAATTAGGACCGCAACACACGCGCAGAACACAACTGTGACTGTGTTCGAGAGAGCAGAACTGAGCAACGGAACTCGATCTTGTATAGGATTTCGCGTTACTACATCGTAGTGTGTATAAGATTTCGCAGAAGGTTTGTTGGTATTATGTGATATATGAAAATGCAAAAAAAAGATGTAGACCGTCCTACCAGTGGCGTAGCTAGTCTCAAAGGGGGGTGTTTCAAACATTTTTGGGAGCCCCGTTTTTATGGGTATTATTTTTTAAATAAAATAGGCCCTACTAGCTCAGAACTGTGTTGACAGATTCTGTAAACACGTCGAAGGGGTGAAGTGATCACGAGGGGAGCTGTCATACCATCTTGATTATATGGATTGACAGCTCACCTCGTGCTCACTTCACCCAAGCATTCACATCGACATGTTTGCAGAATCGACCGGCAGTTTTGTGCATTGTGGCTTGGCAAAGGCCCAAAGAGATTCTTCCAGGAAAGCAGATGAAACGTGAAATTGGAATGGAATCGTCGCCAAAACTAAACCTCGAAAAAAGTTAACTCAAGGTGACATATAAAATGATACACTTTTGCTTTGGTTGTGTGATCATATTATTATGTCCCCGTGGTGGCTAACCACGCCCATCCAATCCATCTATCAAGTCCTCGTTAGATCACAATTTCTGCCATGTTCATGGCATCTTCCGACTAGGCTTTTATTTATTTTAGGCTGGTTGGATAAGCCATTGCTTACCATCAGGTAAGACAAGAAAAGACAAGCTTTGCTCACGAACTGAGGTAATTTTACATACTTACACAGCCTACAACACATTATGTAGTTTGATGACAGAATAAAAGTATGATAAAACTAACTTCTGTCAGCGGCGTCGCCCGTGTAAATGTCGGAAATTATCCCAAGGGAATTTCAGACTATATAATCTATTTCTGTGCCTTATTAATTTCGTATGGATCCGTTCAGCCGTTCTGGCGTGATTGAGTGACAAACATCTATTAAAACTTTCGCATTTAGTTTTGTGTTTTTTTGAGGACTAACCATAAGTTTCGAAGTCTATGGTAAGTAAATGTGGCTAGGTCATCGTCAGTCATATCGTTCGCTTTATGTTCTTGTACTACAGGAAAAAATACATTCCAACTGCATTTGAAGCGTTTAAAAATGTCACCGGAAAATTGCACACTCCGTAAGATTGAAATAAGTCTTTATTGTATAATAATTTCTAATAAATCGTTTAGTATACTATAATTCCCATCCAAATTCAAAAGTTTCCAACCTTATCTTATTTAGAAAAAATAGTTTACAATTTCACGCGATATTACGGCGTTTGCCATTTTCCAGTGACATAAACAAGGAGTTACCTATCTAAATTGAATTGAATTTGCATTTAAAATTGCTGTTTTTATTTTGTTCTTAGGAATAACAAGATCGCGGAATGCGATAAGGTCACCATTGTATGTATTTTAGTTTTAATTTTCCTTTTTGTTTACAATAAAGTATTTAATAAATAAACAGGTTACAAATCCCTACGTACTACTATAAGTATAGTAAGATGATCTCAGCTGAGCGAGCTAAGCTTAAAGTAAGTAAGCTTAACTCGTCGTCTGCGAGCGGGTCTTTTTTTTTTTGAACGAGGTGAAATCATCAAATAACTTCTTCCGCTCTGGGTGGAGCGGCAGGGCGTGTCAGAATCTTACTGACTAAAACCCATCCGTGTTCCTTCTAAAGCCCTTTGCGTTCCAGGGCCGCGGTGATTCCTTCGAACAAATTCCGCAACCCTGGCAGGCTCTGGCCCTAGCGGGCCCCGTCTTCTATGCTGACATCTCTTTGAGGCGCGCGTGAAACACAACGCGCCATCGACCCAGGCCTGGTGGTGATCGGACAGCGAGCCACCCAACGCTCGCCGTCTGCGAGCGGGTCTACGTCTGCATTTTTGTACGGAGTGGTACTTCTGACACACATCTGTTTAGTATTATTATGGTTGAATTATCACGGCTGCTACGTGATGTTGTTATGTGTTATTAATAAATGTATTAATTATTCGCATCTGGGCGTGTCCAGCTTTCAGTATTACGAGACTTTTGTTTGCATTGCTCCGGTCATCTTTTTACGTTAATTGCAAGAAATATAGGGGACTATTTATTGCACGTGTTAAGTAGCCTATAAACGTCTCAAGCATCATCATCTGCCTAGCCTTTTCCCAACTATATTGGGGTCGGCTTCCAGGCAAACCGGATTCAGCTGAATACCAGTATTATACGTGGAGTGACTGCCTACCAGAACTTCAGAAACCCATTAACTGGGTAACACGGTAATTCTTAGCAAGACTCGACTGGTCTCACATTTTCTGGCTTCTGACTATCCGTAACGACTGCCAAAGATCTACAAATGACAGCCGGGATCAATGGCTTAACGTGCTTTCCGAGGCACGGAGGAGTCTCGATATATTAAGATGATTACCCATCCACAGACCAACCACGGCCAGCGTTGCTTAACCTTGAAGATCGATCTGTGCGGCTGTTATTATTTAGCTAAGAGCTCCTCTCAAGGATACCAAAATTAATCAATTTTGGTTCAGCAATTTCATTATGGCAGACAAACAAATAATCACAGTCACTTTTGCATTGATGTGTAATATAAAACTAGCTTTTGCCCGCGACTTCGTACGCGCCGGTGTTTTCGTTGTCGTAGAAATTTCGGGAAATCCTCTCTTAGTGCTCCCCTACGGAGTGTCAGGAAGCTACATGCCAAATTTCAGCTTTCTGCGACCAGTAGTTTTGGCTGTCCGTTGTCTGCCAGTCGCTCAGTCACCCAGTAACGGAAGAATTTTAAATATATTGATAGTTAGGCTTAGGATCATTAAGCTTTTGTTTTTTTTTGAGAATTAGCCATAAGGTCGAAGTTCTTTATGTTCTTGTACCTACTACGGGAAAAAACAAATTCCAACTGCATTTGAAGCGTTCGTAAACAAAGAGTATAACCTACATTTAATTGAATGTGTTTTCAAAATTGTTTTTATTTATTTTGTTGTTAGGAATATCAATAGGCTACAAAGCCCTACGTACTAGTATAAGAATTATACGTAGAAAGAAGTAAAGACACTAAATAACAAAAATATTAGATTAATAACTTATTATCTGAACTAAAAAAAAACAAAATAGAAACATAAAAACTATTTTAAAGACAAGCCGTGTCAGGGCCTTCCAATCCCCATAAGTTATAAAGGGTGGATTTTTGCCTAACCGTTACAGGAAAATGTTCCTAGGTCATTTGGCAATAAAAAAAGTTTCGAATTGATTAATCGTTTTTCCGCACAAAATATATGGGAAAAGTTTTTAACGATTTCTGGCATTTCTAGTACTCATACCATAGAGTCTTTTGATCCCTACATCAAATAGGATCGAAAAGAATATTTAAAAAAAATATATTTTAGCATTTTTTTCGCTGACTTTACATTTTTTCCAAAATCTGTGAATGCAGTTCAGAATATCTCAAAAAGTTATGGATGGTCTCCTAGGAACGTTTTTCTGTAACTACAACGATTAAGGTACCTGCCGTTACCGTCCCGTCTCAAAAATCCACCCTGTATACGAAAATTTACAGAGCCGTGTACCTGGGTAGAATAAAAACTCTTTATAAAAAGCATTCTTATTTTTAAACACTAAATCTTCGGTCTGATCACCTTGACCTAAAATATGGGTCAGTTTTTGTGTCCCTTACTCTGAGTCAGCTCCTTAATCCAAGGTCACCTCTAACGTTTAAACCATGTAGACATTTTGTAAGGTTTATTTTTGTATTAAGTCTGGCTGAGTTTATCGATCGAGTCAGGTGTATTTTTGTGAATAGGAGGATAATCTATTAACGCTTGCCATGGTTGGTCTGTGGATGGGTGACCATCTTAACATAGCGAGTTTCCTCCGTGTCTCAGAAAGCACGTTAAGCTGTAGATCGCGGCTGTCATTTGTAGATCTTTGGCAGTCGTTACGGATCGTCAGAAGCCAGTAAATCTGACTGCAGGCTTGCCAAGATGTAAGTACCGTGTTACCCAGTTAATGGTTTGTGGAGGTCTGGTAGGCAGCCGCTCCACGTAAAATACTGGTATTCAGCTGAATCCAGTTTGACTGGAAGCCGACCCCAATATAGTTGGGAAAAGGCTAGGCAGATGATGAGAAGTATCAATTCCCTGCGGCTAGGTACTGCACAAAAATTCTGCATGTAGGACAGTTAGCCGCCTAGAATACTATCTTGCTGACAAGCTTATATTTTAAAAGCAAATAATTAAAACATGTTTATTTGGCACACAGATAAACACAATGTAGGAACAAAAATAGGGAGATTAATTAAAAAAAAAACGATAATATTGAGAGCCTCATGACTATGCCATATCCAGTTCAATATAATGTGAGATTAATAGGAAGTAGTTATTCATACAATGTGGAGACATCAATCAATCAGACAATAAATGAAACAACTGGCAATACTGGTTCATAGGAATAGTTTGAAACTATTATATCCTTTCACCGAAATTAAAAATAAACTATTCAATTGCATAAAACGTCAAAAAAACTCAAACTAGTCAAGGATAGTGACTACTATTCTGACTCAATATCGCAAGCAGTCCGTTGCAGTTAGTGACATCAAATCTGTGATAAAAGACAACATATTCGTATGAACTAGTATTTCCAGTGTTTTCATTTACTGTCATATCGTCGTCTCCAACTTGTATACATTATTCATGTATCGCACACAGATGTACAGAGACGGAATTAATGCCTTAAGACGCCACAGACGCTGGTTTTCAACTAAACCTTGTCGAGTGTACGGATGCAAATAACCATGTAACGATTTTTGTTTTTTTATGAGTGGCGTCTCGCAGTTCAACCTATGAGGTTGTCGACTGCTTAACCGGGCTTGCCTGTGGTGGCTTTAATATAATATTAAAGCCTTAAAAACTTAAGTATTAAAAACTTACAAACTAAGCGAATACACGCTAAGGGCACTCCCTGTGGGGTACGGGCCTCGGCTTAGGGCGTCTCTGGGGGCAGGTCAGCTAGGGACGGGCTGGATCGACCTAGAATTATTATTAAGGGGCGAATTTAAGACTACAGGCTCAGCGGTGCGGGCTGGCTCGAGCAAGGGTCGAGGACCATGTAACGATAGCATGGACTATTCATTATAGTCAACTATAGACATAGAAGTAGAAAAAGACAGACAAAGACAGTCAAATTTTGCTTATATTATTAAGGAATTGTCAGACAACAAGTGACAGACAGAGGGAAGATCTCGTAGATCAGATTATTTTGAGTCAAGGGAAGTAAGATAGAGGAATATAAGAGCCAGAAGAAGAAAAACGTAAGGAAGACGTTTTGAGCATTATTGGGAATGATTTTATAATGTTGTCGTGGTTAGACGGGACTAAAACATTTTGTGAAAGATAATATGGAGAAGAAGTGTTGGTCGGACGGTGGCAAGATGGGCGGATGACATTGTTGCCATCGCGGGTTCCTGGATGAGGCTGGCACAGGAACGTGGGGATTGGCACAAGAGAAGAGAGGCCTATGCTCAGCAGTGGGCGAAGTCGGGCTGTGGATGATGATAATGAATATGGCTGACAGGATGCGCTTACTAAGATTACGGCTAAAATAAATGCAAATAAAAATAAGACATTCTTCGCCGATCCAAAAGAGATTGCGAGTTAGCATGCAAGTTGCATTACATAGCAGGCTACCGAATTTATTTATTTATTAACACTTTACGCACACAAATGTACAGAGGCGGACTTAATGCCATACGCATTCTCTACCAGTCAACCTTTGGGTGATGCAGAAAATGGTGATAGGTGCAATATGGAGAATAAAAAGCGATTGATTGATTGTAATGTGATCAATCACTCGATCGTCCCCGCAATGTAATGCAATTTGCATGCAAGTTGCTTGCAGGCGGAAACGACGCCTAAGGGCGCGTTCCCACTATGTCGTGACGATTTTATCATTGGACGACTGTTACATACATTGTGTATATAAAAAGTCGTGGACGACGGTTAATCGCGTCGTCCTATATGTGAACACCTCCATTTAAATACACAAGCCACGACGCTTTAAACGACACGATAATCCGTCGTCACAACATAGTGGGAACGCGGCCTTAGAATGAGTAGAAACTTTGGTACAAAGATGCATAATATTATCATGATACTCCAAAACAATTATTCTCTATTACAAACGACCAACTCTGAGCAAAACATCTGCAACTCATTGAAGAGCGCACAATGACCGGGCACTTCGTGTATCTAAAGTTGTGTAAGAGTTTATACAATGTATCCATGTACTTTCTATTTGAATAGAAACAGCTAAAGTACATGATAGTTTTTATGTAGTCATCCGAAACGAGAATGGAAACGTAAACGACACGATTACTGGTCAAAATATCGCTGTGGTCAAGTCGAGTGTGAATAGGTTAGTTTGAAGCAAGCGTGCTCCATCGTCAATCACATCATCACTTACCAAAAGGTGAGATAGTGGTCAAACGCGTGCCTATCGAAAACTATACGTATTCTTCGCTCTTGTGGCCCATCCTTCAAGAACTGTGTTTTTTTTTTGGGATCAGTAGTAGTCTATCACGCTAGAAGTAGTCTAGCCCAGAAAAAGTTTTTTTTTTTTATTATCGGAACTTCGAATAAATAAAATTGTTTTACTCCAGCCATTCTCAATTTTTTTTCTTCCAGGGCCACATAACGCTTCTACTACCTATTATAAATCAGGATGGGTCGCATTAACTTACAGTAAAATAAAACTACAGAATTAGGAATTGGAGATAATTGGACTGTTTTCGATAAAGATGCTACATTTTATAGCATAGGATAACTTTTTCGTTTTGACAGTGGGTGATTGGTCCCAACACATCGTCATGCAGTGGATCAGTAAGCCAAGATCTTTAAAGTATAGATAAAATAGTTGAGTGATCAATAAACTGCTTCTGAGACACAGTAAATATAGCACCAATAGTGTGCAAGGCTTGACGGGCCGCAGGTTCAATATGGCGGGACTAGACTTTAGTCAATATCAGCCTTAAGAGATTGTTCAGGTATTCATATTGCTAATTTAAAATCCCTTGTTACTAGCAGCAATCTAGGCCAATCGGACGCAAATACAACCACTGAATGTAAAACAAACTCATTATCTTGAAGACCACAGTATGAGAGAAAAGAAAAGAGCACAGCTCCTTCCGCCGCAGCACAATGGCGGACTGCAGTTGTGTCATAAACATTGATTCGTTTATTATTTACACACAACATCTCGTTATGTGAACAAGGCCAGCCAAGTTGAGTTGTTACAAACTAGGTAAAACGTGGAAGTAAATTTTGTGGTTATGTTTTTTTAGCTAAGTAGGTAGGTACTATTAACAAAAAAATATGATGAAAGTATGCAGAATGCCTGAACTTTTTAAACGACAAAGTTTACATAAAGACAGTACCCCAAAACGCCTACCCGTCACCACTTCCTAGTGTTTTAACTGGGAAGTAAAATTGGTGCTACAAGCTCCCCAGCAACACATCTGTCTGTTGAGTTTTTTTTTTTATCTCCACGTCTTAGTTACTGGGTAACCCGAAACTGCATAGTCAGATTTGTTGTCAACTTTCAGGTTTAAAGTATTTGAACACTCAATATTATAAGTAGCTCGCTGGAGTGACGTCTAAGGAGTAAATAGGATTATGTGTCAGAAGTCGCGCCTTACCCATAATCTTATTTGTAACGACACTCAACATGTGTTATTTTTATCGGAAAATCAATGTTTTCTTTTAGCAGTGTCTTCCGGTCTCTGAATCGCATTTTTATTTCACAAGGTCTTGGCAATTTTTTTGAAAAAGAGTTTTACACGCCACCCGCACTAAAATGTCAAATTATATGCCTAACCTAACCTAAAGTACGTAAACCGTTTTAATCAAACGGTCTACAGCTAAGATGAAATTCCAAACCCCCCAGCTTCTGAGGTACTTATCGGTCGGTTATCTGTCCGTTGTCCGCGTCATTCAAAATGCCTTGTATCTTGTAAGCATTAGAACGAAGTAAACGCGTACGTTCGGATGGCCCAATCTTTGCTGTTTGAATCTATGGCTTTCTATCGGTGTTGTTGTTAAGTTCAACACTAACAAGGGTTTTAGCGTTCCGCAGGGTTGCGGAATTTGTTCGAAAGAGTCACCGCGGCCCTGGAAAGTAAAGGGCTTTAGAAGGAATACGGATGGCTTTCAGTCCGTAAAAGTCTGACACCGTGACACGCCCTTCCGCTCCACCCAGAGCAGAATTTGATGATTTTCAATGCTTAAAAAAAAGCGTAAGGCTCAGTATGTATCCTGTGTACAGTTTTCCAGTATTCTTAAGGGCAAGTAAGTACTCACCCGGTGCGATGTGGCGACATGGCCCAAGCCGTGCGCAGGAGTGGGTCGCTCGTCACTCGACTCGTCGCCTGATCTCTCGCCCGTGAACACCGAGTCGTGGGATACTGACAGCCCGCTGCCGTAGGCGCCCTCCCTTTGAACAAATAATAATAATTTAATGCAATGCCCATTAGTAAACAAGATTGAATGACAAAATCACTACTTTTTTCCATCTGCATAGGTACTCTAAAATACACTTCTCGAAAATTAGATATGGGTGTTAACGAGTATTATAGCATCATATTATTTTTTAATACAACTAAACCAACTCGGTTCGTTGAACTTTTAATTCGAAACAAAACAGTAACTTAGAAGTTCCGCCACCAAATCATAGATGGCGCTACTTGTTCAATAACAACTTTCAAGTTAATTCGAGATAATTATGTTTTTGAACCAGTTGTTGACAATAATTAAATATTTGATAAAAGGTTAATAATCTGTTGAAACTTTAGGCAATAACACTTACTTAACTTAGCTGTAGGGTTTCGTTGTCAAACCAATAAAAAGTATAAAATAATTAAATTCCAAAAAAAATATATTTTAACTGACCACCATTCTAGGTTGAACCCCAATAATTTCCACCCCACTCCCAAACAATTAGCACCCCACTTACTTCCTCCTAGCATGTCGGTCAGCGTCCAGCAGTTCTGAGGTGGAGCTGCTCTTGGGGTCGGGCGAGGCGTCCGTGCGCGCTCCACTGCCGCGACGCTTGAACATCCGCCGCAGGCCCCGGAGAAAGCGTCCTGTGCGACCTTCGCCTGAAACATGGACGCCTGGTATTAGGAACTTAAAATCATGATTGCATTTTCGAAAATCACCTTTTAATTTATAAGCCACACGTGTCGATCTTGAAGGTTAAGCAGCACTTGCCGACGTCGGTCCTTCGATGGGTGACCATATTAATATTCCGAGATTTCTTCGTGCTTCGGAAAGCGTGTCATAGCTGTTGGTTCCGACTGTCATTTGTGGATCTTTGACAGTCGTTACGTGTGTTCACCCAGTAACTGGGTTTGGAGGACAGATGGACGAAATTTAATGCTTCCAGACCCAGAGGTTTAGGCTGTGAGCTGTCTGTCAGTGAAGATTTACTTTGACCCTAGGCTACAACTTTGGCCAAAACTTGTTAGCCAATCTGAAAACACAGCACACTGTTTACTGTGTCCCTATCCCTATTGGTTATCGAGTTTGGGCCAAAGGTCAAGATCAGATATTTTGTTTTTGCCCAGGGCAAAGTAATACGGCCTTCCTGCTCCCATGAACCAGACCAGCCAAAAACTAGTCATTGTTAAAGAAATCCAGCTGGTACCGCCACATTCAGGTGACGTCTGAATAAAGAAAGACTTGAGTACAATGCTCCTATAGCGAGACAACTGTATATGAAGCATGACCATACTTTAATTATGTTAACCGTGGCAATCATGTTCCAAAGTGCTCGTTTTTATGGAAACATTTTGTAGGGGCTGCAGAGGGTGTTATGTTTTATATCCCTGATGTTTTTGTTTTGGCAAGATCCTCGCTAATTTTGGGGGAAGACCAATGGCTTATAAACGTACCACCCTAATCAAATTTTATACCACAGCTATTTTTAAAGTTGATCGCCCAGCCCCCTTTGTAATCATTTCCTTACTTAATTTTTATGACACTAACAAAAACCTTTAGGGGTTGCTTCCCAAGCTACGAATTATACGATAGATTTACGATTTCAGATCGTTCATTAAATCAGGGGTCAGCGTGCAGCATTTTATTATTCTATTGTTGCAAATTCTGGGGGAAACCACCCTTCGTCAATTGTCGCGTATTTGTCTGCACCAACAATCAATAGATCAAACATTTTGGAGTGGTGAGAGCACATGGCACGGTTTTGGGAAGCTATTTTAGGGTAAATGTAAAGAAATCATGCAGTGTTTTCGGTTAAATAAAGTTTATGAAGAACTTTTAGCTTAGCTTTCATTACAAGCACCCAGCCATACACGTAGCATACCATATACCATAGGTCGGTACGGTGGCTTCAGCGAGCTCTCGCGGACATGAGTAAGGTACCTATCTTTACTAAGTTATGTGAGCCTGGTACTGAATTAATAACTCTCAACATATTGAGGAATTATATTTATCCATATAATTCCTCAAGGAACACCTTCTATTTTTTTAAATTTATAGTATTAATGGAAACAATTAGAAATATTATTCGTCCAGGAACTTCAACTGTACGATTAACTGCAAATATAATTGCAGGACATTTATTAAGAACTCACCATGGTTGTGTGTGTCGGTAATGGGCGGTCGGTATGGCGGCTCCAGCGAGCCCTCGCGCACACACGACATGAGGCCCCCGCCGCCGCCGCCCGACATTCGAGCCCGCTCCTGTAACATACAAATAACACACGTCAGGAAGGTACCTACTGGTAGGTTAGAGTGACCTGTCAACCTTCATAGCAAGAGTGAACAGGCATTTTCTGGGAGCGCTCGTTCCAATAAAGACCAGATCCACCGATTGATTAACGGCGAGATCGAGATCGAGTCCAACAGCTGGCTCATGAGGAGTAAAAAAAAAACTTCGGTGGAAGTTGACACTAGCACGTGGCATAGCACAAAAGAGAGGGCTTATACTAAACAGTCGGAATAAAGGGGCAATTAATATTTTAAACTTGACGAATTAAATATTTGTCATGGTGATCAATTAAATCATACTCTTCGTTAAGTCGTCACACTACATATATATGTATGTATACTTTATATCACACTAATCACACTAATATTATAAAGGCGAAAGTTTTTGTGTGTGTATATTTTGTTACTTCTTCACGCGCAAACGACTGGACCGATTTAGATCAAATTTGGTATAGAGATTGTTTGAGTCCCGGGAAAAGACATAGGATAGTTTTTATCCCAGGAGTATGTTCCCGTGGGATGACTTTCGACAATCACGCGGGCGGAGCCGCGGGCGGTAACTAGTAATATTATAAAGGCGAAAGTTTGTGAGTGTGTGTGTGTATGTTTGTTACTTCTTCACGCACAAACGGCTGAACCAATTTTGATAAAATTTGGTATGCAGGAAGCTGACACCCTGGATTAACACATAGGCTTTTTATATATATACTAGCTGCACCCCGCGGTGTTACCCGCGAAGAGTTAATTACTCTTCGTAAAGTCGTCTCAAATAAAATAAAGGAAGATTTCGATTCCTACAAACAAAGAATAAGGAGGGAAACGCAGAAATTAAAATTTTGTGGGATTAAAAACTTTAATCCTATTCTCGCGGCTTCCTTAATCAACATGTTAATTTGGGGCGTCCCTAATTTGCTTATTTATGATGATTTAATTAACATAGGAAGTTATTTAAGACCCCGGATCCACAAATTACCGCTAGTGTTTAATTAAAACGTTAAAAATCTCAGCTCTTCCCAAACAAAAACGCCTGCCGGTGCTTAGTCTCAAAACAGTGGGCAAGGGTGCAAGTTAATGGGGATAAAAGTTTAAACAATAAATAATCTATACTTCCATTTCTATAATATTTTTACTAATGTTAGAAATGCGAAAGTTTGGATATCTGTATGGATGGATGAATGTTTGTTACTCAATCACGTCAGAACGGCTGAACGGATCTTGATGAAATTTGACATAGAGGTAGATTATAGTCTAGAACAACACATAGGATACTTTTTTACCCCGGGAGTATGTTTTCTTGGCATAATTTTCGACATTCACGCGGGCAGAGCCGCGGGCGACAGCTAGTATAATCAGTTATTTAGCAACTAAGATTTACCTGACGGAACAATCCAGCAACAATTTGCCCAACCTTCGGACTCGACTAGGACCTAACATTCAGCAGTCATTATTGAGACCAAAACACCAGCAACGCGCAACAACTAAAAAAAAAATTATGGCAGGCGCCAAATAAACTTGCAATAAAGTACATTGACCTCTCCCTAATATCCCTTCGTAGACATCCGAACAATAAATTATGAACCAATTTTCATAACTAGAACGTAAAGGATCACGATAGAAGTCTATTCAGGACAGCTTTATTTCTGTATTTAATATTAAGAAAGTCAATAAATGTATGTGGGTCAATGACTGCTATTGCACATTTATCTGGCGCCCACCATATTGGCAAAGACTGTCAACCAATAGTTAGTAACGGTGACATTTCGATAGCACATGTCAGTCCCAAACATTTTTATCGTTTCGACATTCGTAAAAGCTGAATGAATGTCACTATGGATCATTATGATTTCAGCCGAAAGATATCCACTGCTGGACATTGTCCTCCCTCAAGCAGCGCCACATCGGCTGGTCCAGTGCCTCTCGCATCCAACGAATTCCCGTGGCCTTCACCAGGTCATTGGTTCACCTAGTGGAAGGCCTTCAACACGTCACTTTATATACCTCTCATTACATTTTCTTCAAAGAATTAAGTTAGGAGCCAAAAGGGAAGGCTGATAAAGAAGAAATAATTGACGTGTCAGTCTTCATTTTCAGAAGATACGGGTCTATCGGAGGCTTGGAGCTTGTAAAGCACTTTCCTAAGGAAGTAAAGGGCATCAACGTCAAATCATTTATATCAATCACGACTTTTACAGGTACTTTTTGAAGGAGGACTGTCCGTGGGACAATTTAGTTTTTCTTGTCGAAGTTGAGGGGTGAGAACATTGGCAGAAGCGTCCGAGTTACTGACGGACTTTTTGCAAAGAACTATTTATTTAACTATTTATACCTAACTCATTCTACACTTCTTATCTTCACTTTGATTTTACATTGTATTTATTATGTTTACAAGTACCACTTCCGAAACTATCACTGCACTTTTTTTACTTTTTAATTAATTTTATGTCTACTGCGCGTTCGAGCCTATGTACCCGTGGGCTGCAGCTGAAAATCAGCGTTAGGTGGTAATAACTACTGTTGCCACCTGACATTATGCTGAGCTGAGGCCCTTTTGGCACAATATTGCTATATGTACTTAAGGTTTGATATTTTCTATTTGTAAGGTGTTTTTTTTTAATTTTTATTATTTTGCCAATAAATGCAATTTTCTTTCTTTCTTTCTTTCTTTCTTTCTTTAAAGACAAAATTGTTTTATGTCTCCGAGAATCATATGTGTGCCACATGAAAAGGTAAGTGAAGATAAATTATATCTGACAAAACAAAACATTATTGATTTCGCTGTGGTAGAAGTATAGTAGTCGCTTCGTGTAAATACTCGTATTCAGCTGCATCCAGTTAGAATTGGGGACTGGAAACCGATCTTAACTGGTACGGAAGAAACGACGTAGGTCATGATTTGGCGCTTATGACATGTAGCGGCATCAATTCCGCCACAAAAAAACGTAACAAAATCTACATCGCAAACAAAAAGAACCGCAGTTGCATCTGGCCCGCCAGCAACGAACTACTAACGAAATCCTGCATCGCGGTATCAGAGTTTTCCGTGCGATTTAAACATATACAACAGTTCGAATATCAACTATCGGGCAGTTGCCCACCGGACACAACAATCGTCTGGCCGGAGGATCCTCCCTTTTTAATGAAGGTTTGCGGGAATTACCGCTTTCCGCATACCCTTATAACCGTGGAGCTCTATTATTATGCATATATATTTTGTAACGTTGCCCCACACTAAGAATTTCTCCTGTATCCTGAGTGCATTTACAAACATTGAAACTCACATACACAAACAGCCAGAACAACTATCTATAGGCATACAAATACTAAATCCGTGCGGGAATCGAACCCACGACACGCAGGCCGCAGCCCAGCAGCCAATTGCTCAACCTCAACGATATTGCTTATCAGTATCAGTAGAAGTCCATGAAAAAATACTACATAAGCAGAATCAACAATGTGATGAACTTTAAGCTCTGCCTTCTCTGAATTACCTGTACACACCCTCCATTAATTTACAGTATCAAAGCCACATTGAATTTCCAAATATAGCATGATTATTACAAGATATTCATTAGCTCCACGACTGTTGGACACCAGTTCCCGAGATAATTATTGTATTTGAGCTTATCGCTACTCAAACCCCCGTAGGGTTTACCAGTAATTACGTTAAACCCTTGTGGAATTATATGTTTAATATCGCAGTTTGTACAGTCATTATTTATCCTTTATCTATACTAATATTATAAAGGGGAAAGATTTGTATTTTTGTATGTAACGAATAAACTTGAAAACTTCTGGACCGATTTGAAAAGTAACATAGGCTATATTTTATCTCCGTACTGCCACAGGAACGGGAACTACGCGGGTGAAACCGCGTGACGTCCGCTAGTCACTTATAATCACAGACAGGTCTTGGTCTCAGCAGTAGGAAAATAAAGGCTCATCAATGGTTAGGTTGCTAGCGGAGCAAACAGCTTAGGATGTGCTGGTCATACGTCACCATCATCATCATCTCAGCCGAAAGACGTCCACTGCTGGACATAGACCTCCCCAAGTGTCACCACAATAACCGGTCCTGTACGTCTCGCATCCATCGGCTACCCGCTACCCTCACCGGGTCATCGGTCCACCTTGTGGGAGGCCTTCCAACGCTGGGGGCGCTGTCAACGCTACTTCCCAAACTGGGGGACCCGAGCACCGCCTGTAGGCGGTTGTACGTGGGGATCGTGCGATCGATGGCCCTGTGTGGGGCCCCGATCTGGGCGGCTGACCTGACGGCCAGCACCATCACTGTTCTGCGGAAGCCGCAGAGGGTAATGGCCGTCAGAGTCATCAGGGGATATCGCACGATCTCCTACGAGGCGGCTTACGCACTGGCCGGATCTCCGCCGTGGGACCTGGAGGCGAAAGTGCTCGCGTCACTGCACAGGTGGCGCGAGGAAGCGCGGGCGCGCGGCGAGCGACTGACGCAGCGACACTTGGAATTGCTTCGGTCGCAGCTGCGCGAGGTCCTGGTGGCGGAATGGCGGGACAGGCTTTCGAGCCCTTCCGCCGGCCTCATTACCATCGAGGCCATCCGGCCAGTGCTCGACCGCTGGCTCGGGAGAAGGCACGGCTCCCTGTCGTTTCGTGCGACGCACCTGCGACCTCCCGAAGCAGCCATGCCCCGAGAGGACCTCCTCTCGGGGCATGGCTGCTTCGGGAGGTTCCTGTGTCGCATAGGAAGGGAGCCGGACGCTCGATGTCGCCACTGCGTCGACTGTCGGGAGGACACGGCGTGGCATACGCTGGCAGAGTGTGCCGCTTGGGAGGAGTCGCGCCGTGCCCTCATCTCTGTGGTAGGCGGTGACCTCTCGCTGCTGGCCGTAGTCCATGCTATGGTCGGCGGTGAGAAGTCCTGGGACGCGGTGGTCGCCTTCTGCGAGACAGTTATCGCGCAGAAGGAGGCTGCGGAAAGGGAGAGGGAGATCACAACCGCTCTCCCTGCCCGCAGCAGGCGCATCGGGCGTCGGAGGAGGGCATACGCTGCCCTCTTCCGGCCCCCATAACTGGGTCCAGGGGCGACGGACTTGGGGGTGTTCGTCGCCCCCCATTCATCCGGACCCAAGGTGGCGGCGCGTGGTGTTCCCGTGCGCCCCTCTATGATGTAGCGGGGGGAGTCAAACACCTCACTCCCCCCGCCGACGCGAGGTGGCCCGCAGAGGCGGGCCGGCACCAGCCGGGGATTGCGGAAGTCGCATACGTTCCCGCGATCCCCGGCGTAGGTGGGAGATGGAACACCGGGGTGGTTTTAGTCAGTAAGAGTCTGAGATTTCCATGAGGATTTCCCCCCGATATAAAAAAAAAGGCCTTCCAACGCTGCGTCTTCCGGCACGCAGTCGCCACTCCAGAAGTTTTCGGCCCCATCGACCATCTGTTCTGCGAGCAATGTGCCCTGCCCACTACCACTTCAGTTTAGCGATCCCACGAGCTATGTCGGTAACCTTGGTTCTCTAGCGGATATCATCATTCCTGATTCGATCACGCAAGGAAACTCCAAGCATTGCCCTTTGGTTGGTTGACTATGAGCCTTCTAATGAGGCCCATTGTGAGCGACCACGTTTCGGTTCCATAAGTCATCACTGACAACACGCACTGGTCGTAGGCTTTCGTCTTGAGACACTGTGGTATGTGAGATGAGAAGATACCACGCAACTTCCCGAACGCCACCCAGCCGAGTCGGATTCGACGGTTGACCTCGTTCATGGTCACACGTAAGTATCCCTAAATAATATATGTGCCTACCCTTTTCCCAAGTTTGTTTGGGCTTGCTTCCAGGCTACCTGGATGCAGCAGAGTTATCTGAACTCCAAAGCCTAAATGCTGGGCAGCATTTAACCCTTGGAAAGACTGGTCATATGCCCATGTAGCTATGCAATATAGCATTAAAAAGGAGTCTGTTAAACAATGACAAGAAAAAACTATGAAAACTCCTAAGGGTTACTTGTATATTCAAGTCAATTTTTTAACCCCGATCCAATACTAGAACGATGTTCAAGCATTACTAAAATGTTGGTATCCCCATATTCGGTTCTCTATAGTATGTCCTATACAGGGACTGAATACCGATATAATTTGGATACCGATACCAAATATCGCTATAAATACCGGTATTTAGGTATCGATATAATACCGTTATTATTAAAATTTTCTTGCGTTTTTTGCACTTTACAGGTCAGTGTCAGGTTGTATCTTGATCAAAATATGATTCGCGACTGTAATAAATATGTACTTACTTAGGAATCATCAATAAAGATTCTGTGACGTCACATTGTAGCCCGATATCGGTACTGAATATTGATATAATTATTGATATTTTATACCGATACTCAAATGACTGATTTAAAATACCAGTATTTATCCCAGATATCGATATGGTCATCGGTATTTTCTTAAAAATATCAGTATTCTTCCGAGTATCGATATCAGTCCCTGGTCCTATACATATTGTAAATAGCTCACCTCAGAACGGTACTCCACATCCTCTTAAACATAAGATTTAGTTCAATAAACAAAATGGCGAAATAAACGTAAATAGAATGTACCGTGCGTCCATCTCGAGCAAACGTCAAATAAACCTTCATTACGGCGCAATAAATCGAGGGGGAAATATTGCCCGGTATAAGCAAACACTCCCTGAAGTAACATTACTTAAAACACACAATATAGACCGGGTACGCGCACCTATGTGTGTCCAGGTATGTAGTAAAGTACACGGGACTTGAAGGTTTCGATTGACGTAATATGGATCGGGGTTTTCGGGTTTGTATTTCAGTAAAAGGTCAATGTTTGTCAATGAGTACTGGAACACAGCGTTTAGGCGTAAAAGCACCGCTGCGCGTCTCCACAGGGGGATGCCTGAGGATGAACGTCGTACCCGGAAGAGGACGTGGCGAGACGATCAAGATGCCATCAATCAGAAGGACTGGTTTCAGGTTTTTTAGTGGTTGCTACTGTGGTTTAGTGGTTAAATTTGGCTCTCAATGGTTGGGTATAGTGTGGCGGGCTTGTCCCAGTAAAAAATCTTTAACCCTAATATTTTCCATGGAATATCCGCCTTTTTGACCTATGTGACATTATATGCTTACAAATGCACATTCTTTATATTCCTAAACCAGTCATATAATTTGACAGGACCTGGATTACTGGATGGTTTTTTTTTGGTAAACGTTTCCTAAAAATTTAACCTAGCTATAGTAGGCGCCAGATAATCGTGGAATAACGGTCATTGACCCACCTACAATTATTGACAGTTTTAATTTGAAAAACGGAATTAATGACACAAAGCTGTCCCGAATCATCATCTCTCGTGATCCTTAACATTGTCTAATAATGAAAAACGATTCATATTTAATTGTTCAGGTACCTATGAACAGTTATTAGGGAAAGGTCAATATACTTTATTCCACATTTATCTGGCGCCTACTATAGATCGATTAATCGCCCCCGAAATACATGCATACTAAATTTCATGGAAATGGTTGGAGCCGTTTCCGAGATTCAGATTATATATATATATATACATGAATTGCTCGTTTAAAGGTATTCGATGGGCCAGATGAAAGTTGTATTGTCAATTTAATTATATCTCACCCCGAAAATTACCACCAATTAAAGTAACTTCTGCTCAAATTATTCAACACTGTTACGAACTTCATCGGAATCCCTCCAAACACTATTAAAATTAACTCAATCCCAAACTTGGATGAGTAGGTAAAGGACTGATAAGTTTCTTGACCTCAATCCAAATATAATCTTACCCTATACAAGTCTTCTATAGTTCGAAGATTAGTTTGCCCTATTTTGTATTGAACCCATCTTGTAGCCTTTTCAAATGATGCTGAATTTGTGTACTTATTGGAAGATGGATTGCTTTATAGAAGTACCAGCTTTGTGGTAAGCCTATGACTATAGTAGGCGCCAGATAATCGTGGAATATCGGTCATTGACCCACCTACATTTATTGACATTGTTAATTTGAAAAACGGAATTAATGACACAAAACTGTCCCGAATCATCATCTCTCGTGATCCTTAACATCGTCTAATAATGAAAAACGATTCATATTTAATTGTTCAGGTACCTATGAGCAGTTATTAGGGAAAGGTCAATATACTTTATTCCACATTTATCTGGCGCCTACTATAGTGCGTATTGCCAGTGATGACTTTTGGAATCGAAACGTGGTCGCTCACAATGGGACTCATCAGAAGGCTTAAAATCACGCAAAGGACAATGGGTCAATGCGTGATCGAATCAGGAATGATTATATCCACAAGAGAACCGAGGTAACAGACATAGCCGGAAAGATCGCCAAACTGAAGTGGCAGTGCCCTTACATTGCTCGCAGAACAGATGGTCGATGGTGCCGAAAAGTTCTAGAGTGGCGACCGCGTACCGGAAGACGCAGCGTTGAAGACCTCCCACAAGGTGGACCGATGACCTGGTGAGGATCGCGATTAGCCTATGGATGCGAGACGCACAGGACCGGTTGTTGTGGCGACACACGCGCCAGGCCTGTATCCAGCAGTGGACGTCTTTCGGCTGATATGATGTGTACTAGCGACCCGCCCCGGCTTCACACGTGTGTAAGTTATACAGGGTGTCCCAAAACTCAACGTCAAGCCGAAACGGGGTGACAGGATTGATCATAACCATCACGAGAAAAATCTGAAAAAAAATCTATCCCATGCAGTTTGAAAATTATGGGCATTTTAAGAAAAACCTAGAAATTTGATCAAACTGTACCATTTTTCGGTTATTGTGGTTATTATTTTTTATTTTTGTTCATTTGAACTTTAGAAACGTAATCCTAAATAACATTTCTAGAATCCCAATAAAAAATAATGACACAATTGCCTCAAGTTCCCGAGAATTGAGACTATTTGTTAAACTACGAATTTAAAATTTTCAAGATTCGTCGACTTTGACAGGCCCTCCTATAAAAAAAATGTACTAGAGTGCCTTGGCAAGTAGCATTAAAAGTTGGCGCATTTAATCAGAATTCTAAAATGGTACAATACTTGTTAGTTCCATACAATAGAAAAGAGTAAAAAAATTAAAACCTCAAGTAACCCGATTTTTGCTATCAGATTTTACTCAGTTAAAATGTTTTTAATTCGCACAAGCTCTAGGTAGGTTCTTAATTTTAAGGCAAAATGATGAGAGAGATGGATAATGGGTATGTTTGCCATGAGTGAGCGAGACAGATAGTGACGCCACGCATTGAGACGGAGATGCGTCGTTTAAACGAGTGCGAGATCTTTTTTAAGAAGATGTAGGGCTTGTATTGAGGCTGATGGTAAACAATTTGAACATTTATTGTAATAAAAAACGTTATTTCTCTATCATCTGACTTTTATTCCAACAAACCTAATTATTTTACTAATTTTACTAACTTTTTTTCACTTTGGTAAAAGTGGCGTCACTATCTGTCTCGCTCACTCATGGCGAACATACCCATTATCCATCTCTCTCATCATTTTGTCTTAAAATTAAGAACCTACCTAGAGCTTGTGTGAATTAAAAACATTTTAACTGAGTAAAATGAGATAGCAAAAATCGGGTTACTTGAGGTTTTAATTTTTTTACTCTTTTCTATTGTATGGAACTAACAAGTATTGTACCATTTTAGAATTCTGATTAAATGCGCCAACTTTTAATGCCACTTGCCAAGGCACTCTAGTACATTTTTTTTATAGGAGGGCCTGTCAAAGTCGACGAATCTTGAAAATTTTAAATTCGTAGTTTAACAAATAGTCTCAATTCTCGGAAACTTGAGGCAATTGTGTCATTATTTTTTATTGGGATTCTAGAAATGTTATTTAGGATTACGTTTCCAAAGTTCAAATGAACAAAAATAAAAAAGAATAACCACAATAACCGAAAAATGGTACAGTTTGATCAAATTTCTAGGTTTTTCTTAAAATGCCCATAATTTTTAAACTGCATGGGATAGATTTTTTTTCAGATTTTTCTCGTGATGGTTATGATCAATCCTGTCACCCCGTTTCGGCTTGACGTTGAGTTTTGGGACACCCTGTATACGCAAACTCCTCGTTTATCGATGTCGATTAGTGAAAATCCTACTACTATTATAAAGGCGAAAGTTTGTAAGTATGGATGTATGTATGGATGTTTGTTACTCTTTCACGTAAAAACTACTGAACGGATTTTGATGAAATTTGGCACAGAGGTAGATTATAGTCTGGAATAACACATAGGGTACTTTTTATCCCGGGAATATGTTCCCTTGGGATAATTTTCGACAATCACGCGGGCAGAGCCGCGGGCGGCAACTAGTATTATATAAAAATCCGCAGCGTATTTAAGAAACAGTAAGCGGAGGAACAGACTGAGGCTTGGTTTAATACTATTGAGACATTACATTAAGAGACACAATGATCGTGTAGCAGTGTAGTGAAAATGACGATAAAACAAACAAACAACAAAATGGAAACGGATAATATTTCGTAAATGTCATCGAAGAATTGAAAGAAAAAAAGAAAGAATAATATTTATTTAGCACTTACATGAAACACGCACGGAACATAGAAATAAAATTAAAAAAAAAGAAATGTAGGTATGCTAAGAACCAAGTGTGTGTCTCACGGCTGCACTAAAAAGGTCCATTTCAGCGATATGTCAGACAGACTGATGCTGTCTGACGCTGGTTTTCTAATGAACCCCTGAATGGACGAGTGGCGGTTCATTTGAATCCATCTAATATAGTTATATTCTTTAAGGAAAAAATTGCAGATTCCGTAAGATTGTAATCAATCTTGATTAGATTATAATTTCTCGATATCTTATGAAGAATCGTATTGTATACAAAACGATTCTTCCACCCAAATTCAATAGTTTTAAATATATCCGAGTCTTATTTAGAAAAAAAATTGTTTATAATTTCACGCGATATTTCACAATCTTACGGCGTTTACCATTTTCCGGTGACATAAACAATATAAACATATCGATTTCTGATTGTGAACGGAGCCAATTGATTATGTATTGTCGTAGCAGATAATGTTCTGTAGTTTCAGGCTGACTTTATGCAGATACTATCTTACTAAAGTTAAATGGACCAAAATATTTACTTAATATAAGACGAGATGGCATGTATGGTTTATCCTTTAAATAATCATTATCCTTTACTTTCACTACTGACCTGACGAATACCTTGAAGAGTGTTGTATCTACTTTTCAAAAAGGTCACCTGACGATCTAAACCGGACACGTGTAAACCTTTTATTTCCTAGGATCCCCAGTATGAAATGGGAAAAATCCTGAAATAAACTTTGAAGACTTTGAAGACTCAGAATGTCTGCCTAGCCTTTTCCCAAATATATTCGGGCCTGAATACCAGTATTTTACATGGAGCGGCTGCCTACCAGACCTCCACAACCCATGAACTGCGTAACACAGGCTTGGCAAGACTGGAGTCAGATTTACTGGCTTCTGACGATCCGTAATGACTGCCAAAGACCTACAAATGACAGCCGGGCCAGCGGCTTAGCTTTCCGAGGCACGGAGAAAACTCGGTATGTTAAGATGGTCACCCATCCACAGACCAACCTTGGCAAGCGTAGCTTAACCTTGAAATTGACGTGCGGGTGTTATTATTTACAATGCTTCATGATTTATTTGTCAAAATTACATTCATTTTCTACGTTAAAGCCCCTACACGTGCATAAGCTGTGTTAGTAAGAAAAATCACTCCTTCTATGCGAGCTAAACAAAGCTAACATAACTTAGCTCTTGGTCTACAACTGGGACAAGCGTGTGAAAGCTCCCAAGCACTATTAATATTCCCACCCTTCGTTAAACCCTACAATATAAACTCAAACCTAAGAGACATCCCTAAACAGTAGCATTATCGCAATCATCACCTTATCACCGACCGGTACTACGATATCCTTGCGACAGTCACTATCGCTTCAGCTACGCTCTCATTCCCCCAGTTTCATAGTACAAGGTCGGGAACACGGGACATTGTATGCCCCTCTGCCAAGGTCAAGGTTGTCAGCCCGATCGATACGGATGCTGTGGTGAACAAGGATGGAGGTATACCAAATGCGTAAGTGCGAAGGAGAGGGCGTATTAGAGTAAGAGATACGAGGATAGTGTTTTCCTATTACGACACGGTGTAAGGATGTCCTTGTGTATGGAAAATTTAATTGGTTAAAGGTCATTGCTTGGAGATTAATGAGTGAAGAAAAATGGAGAAAATTAATTGTGTTTTGAATGAGTTGGTATTCCAGTGGAGTACGCTTCGACTTATTATTAGTAGCTTGGGAAAAGAAATGAAATGTTTAAGTACTAAATTATTTAGTTATGTATTTGTTTGTTTTTCTGCTGTGAAGGCCGAATCTTTACTATGTTTTGACGAAGAGTTTGTCCATGAGTCTCTTGAGAGAATTTTTAATAACATGAACAAAAATATAGGGCCAGTTTCTGACTTGAGTATTTGGAATTAAGAACGTGTCAAACTCTACTGTCAAAGTGGAGATCGACAGATCTTCAAATGTATCCGTGGCACCACTGACTGGCCCTCTCAGAATACCAGCGCTGCGTTATTTATTTTTTAGATATCGCAGCATAAGCTGAGATAGGGACAATGTTCGCCTCGCACAGATAATTATTTTATTATACTGTTTAGTTATTAATTTTATTTTACCGGTTTGTTTGTCTTGTGCGAGTCCCAAATAAAACTATTTCTTTCTTTCTTTTTTTTTCAAAAATTTTATTCAGATTTCGTAAGTTTGTATGAGATTGGTTTGAACTGTTTTCGATTGTTATTTTCGACTTTGTGTGATCACAAAGTAAATCCGATCCATCAAGTATATTGGAAACGACGTGTGTAGTGTACCTACTTATTGGAAAAACTCTTTTCTCGTGTAAGTTCTTTTCTAAGAATTCTCTTTATTCTATGTGCCATTACGTCATCAGTTGTATCTAGGTAAGGCAAACAAATTAGAAAAAATAATTCCAGTTAATTTCAAACCATGACCGTTACAGTATCTACACAGTATTTTAAGTATTTTTTGTGTGACCATTTGTATTAAAAGGCCCTAAATTGTAATCGAATTTTATTTTTAAAAAATGGAATGAATAATGATATAGTGTGCTGATGAACCTAAACTATAGTAGGCGCCAGATAAATGTGGAATAAAGTACATTGACCTTTCCCTAATAACTGCTCATAGGTACCTGAACAATTAAATATGAATCGTTTTTCATTATTAGACAATGTTAAGGATCACGAGAGATGATGATTCGGGACAGTTTTGTGTCATTAATTCCGTTTTTCAAATTAACAATGTCAATAAATGTAGGTGGGTCAATGACCGATATTCCACGATTATCTGGCGCCTACTATAGATAATTTTCTCGGATTCCGAATTCCGACATAGCAAACAAAATTTTGGAGGGTACACTACAACGAGCTAAAGAAAAAAAAGCAAGTCCTACTATTTTTAAAGCAACATTCGCATCCAAGTCGCAAACTGTAAAAAAAGCTTCAACTTCCATACATTTTTGACAAATTGTCAATCAACCAACAATCAACCACCGTACTTCATTTTACAAACTCTCCATTAATCTTCGAAAAATCGACACCGTGTTTTTCTGTGTTTCTTTTAAAACACCTACGTTTAAACACGGTGTCTCTCTGTGTCTTCAGTTGGAACACGTCCAGGGGTATTTATGGGGTATGTCGTCAAGCGGCCATTTATTAGGGCAGGCTTAACCATATGATGCGGGAGAAAAACCGGGTGATTGATGACAGTGACATGCGATAGCGCTGTTTTTTAGGGATCCGTACCTCAAAAGGTAAAAAGGAACCCTTATAAGATCACTCTCTTGACCGTCTGTCTGTCCGTGTGTCACCATCGATTTTCTCAGGAATGGGTGGACCTAACAAGTTGAAATTTTTTGTAAAGGGTGTTGGTAGTGATTGTTATGTTTCAGTGCTCATAGATAACTCCTGTCGTAGCTAAGTATTTAGATAATTTTGTTTTACTAAAGATGTTGTAAGAAACTTGGAAGAAGACGACAAGGTGTGTGAATGGAGGGATGTTTCCTGGATATAAAATTTTTAGGGTTCCGTACCCAAAGGGTAAAAACGGGACCCTATTACTTAGACTCCACTGTCTGTCAGTCTGTCAACAGGCTGTATCTCATGAACTGTTATAGCTAGACAGTTGCAATTTTCACAGATGATGTATTTTTGTTGCCGCTATAATAAAAAATAATAAAAAAATAAAAATAAAGGATGCTCTCTAACAAGAAATGTGTTTTTTTTGGTTTATGATACGGAACCCTGCATATGAGAGTAAGACTCGCACTTGGCCGGTTTTTTTATTCTATTTAATTCGCCAGTATGATTAATTCAAAGAATACGTGTCCAAAACTAAAATAAATGAAAAGAAAACAAAGCAATAAAAATGTACACAAATAAAACGCATCAAGTTCAGGAGTGGGAGCTTGTAACAACACATCTAGATAAAAAGCGGTATGCATTTAAAGTAGACGTAAACAAGTTTATTTGAATTTCAAACTTGTGAATTTAAAATACAACCGAAGTTATCATCGTTCAAAGTCGCCCAAAAAAACGTCATTTTTTTTTTAAATTTAATATGGGTTTGCTCTTGACTCTAGTCTAGGTCAAAGATGACAGAGACAAAGTCGACGATGGAGCCAGCTTACCCAGAAGAAGCCTGTTCACTCTAATTTTGAAGAGATTAGGGTTGTATGCGTTCGGAAACACAGACGCAGGCAGAGTTCCACTCCTTTGCTGTGCGCATTATAAAAGACGTTTGGAAACGTTTAGTGCGAATTGGTGAAATAGCAACACAGGTGAAAACCCAATAGTATTCTCATGACGGTAGCGGTAATATTTGTAAACATTATCAACACGAGCTGTGTCCATTCAAAAGATTTTCGCACATTTTCGCTCTCCTCCTCTTATCACAGCCCAGCCCCTTAGCCAACCATATTACGACACATAACCATATAAAACTTTAAACTACCAACATTAAAAACCACGTTAACTTCGTGGTCTAACCCGAAAGTTGCGCGGTACAATTATAACGTTGGTAAGTTGCCTCATACCCTGAGAACTGGGTTGACGGCCATAATGTTGTAATATTATTGTTGTGGTCATACTGTATGAGCGTGTATTATGCTTATGTTGGCAATTTGGGACCGGTGATTTTGAAAAAAGAAGGTAAATCGGCCACGTGCGGACTACACGGTAAAGGGTTCCGTAGCCAAGATTAATATTACGCATGCGTATTGACTTAACATGATTAATTGAACCATAATTTAGTAGTTTAAGAAAGAGATGGCGAGATGACCTAGACGCACACCACGAAGGCTGGTTCAAGTTGGTGCTTGAAAAGAGTGTCTGGAAGATATGGGGCAGGCCTTTGCCTCAGAAATCCTTACTCTTTTCTAATATTATAAACGCGAAAGTTTGTATCTATGGATGTTTGTTACTCTTTCACGCAAAAACTACGAAATGGATATTGATTAAATTTGGCACAGACGTATATTATAATCTGGAATAATAATATGGATACTTTTTATCCCGGGAATATGTTCCCTTGGGATAATTTTCGACCTTCACGCGGGCGGCAGCTAACGGGACAATATTGGCTAATAAAAGATGGCATTTCGCAAGGAACTATGAACTACAAAGGTTTTTCCTCTGTGACTTTAGTAGCGATTATTTCATCAAATATTAATTTAAATTTTTCACTCTAATAACAGTAATCTCTCTTAGTTGTCTGGCATTTTACTGAACTGGACCTATTTGGCGCACTGGTGGGAACACAATGTTATTGATTTATTTAAACTAGGCTTCCTAATTTTTATACCTACACTAGCTTTTGCCCGCGACTTCGTACGCGCACATCCTGTTTATCCCGTTCCTGTGGCTATCATATACAAAAATTATTTTCCTAATCCGACTAGAAGTTCCAGAGATTAGTGCGTTCAAATAATCAAACTGATTATTGTAAAATGTGTGCCAAATAAACAAGTTTTTTACTGTATTATTCTTCCAAATAGCGTACAATTTATTTTGTTTGGCGATGCGTAAAAGACACCTCTTTTCTAAATATCAGTACCTATACATATACAACCAATATTGTCCAAGTCCAAGTAGAATGGCTGTGCAACATTCACGTTCCTTTTTTACACTTCCGTTTTTACATGAAGCTACGTAACCCTAAAAATGGAGAAAGGGCTCGAAATTGGCGTTCTTTTGTCAGTTTTAAATGTAGATTTGAAAGGGTTTCTTTTGTTATACGATCTGAATTAAATTTGATTTTGTGCCATCATCATTGCATCACTCTTTAGAACTATTTATTATTTCTTCCTTACATTAAAGAAATCATTATATAACTGGTGAACGTGGGTAAACAAAACACACACACCTCTATAGATACTTCGGGGAATGCATGATGATATGTTATGTTTAAGACGCCAAACAGGTTCTTGTAATTGCAATACATACATACTGTTACGAGCTTGGGGTTCGTGACAATAAAAAGAGCCGATTAAATAACCAAAATGACACTTTAATTTAAAAACGCTAATTACAACTTTTAACTCACTAATTATAAAACACAACTTCACTACTGATCACTTTAATCGCTCTTGAAGATCGCTTCCGAAGTATTCGCTTGTATCGCAAAACCAATACTGACTCGGTCGCGGACTATGCGCTCCTCCCCTTAATAATAATTCCAGTTCGATCCAGCCCGTCCCTAGCTGTGCTCCCCCCAGCGACGCCCTAAGCCGAGGCCCGTACCCCACAGGAGGTGCCCTTTGCGTGTAGTCGCTTAGTTTGTAAGTTTTTTATAAGCCCTAGCTGGAGGCTTTAATATTATATTAAAGCCACCACAGGCAAGCCCGGTTAAGCAGTCGACAACCTTATAGGTTGAACGGCGAGAAGCCACTCAAAACAAAAAAAAAAAAACTATGCGCTCCTTATATAGGTCAGTTAATTCTAGAAACTTCCATTGTCGAAACATCTGGAAAGTTCCCCTAAATACTAGTCCCGACTGACCACATGTCGAGAACTCAGAATGTTCTAGCAAAGAAAATACTAGAAGGTGCTTGACTCTACTAGTTCTGCTACTCGATACTAGATGGCGCTAGTAGTAACTAATGTCATTATGTACCCGGCATTAATTCTGGTGCGTGACAATACCATTATATCTTATCATTCACTCAATCTTAGATTTCTTAACGAAATTATTTCAAAAAACCTATCAGAAGTAAGGCTTGACATGTACTTAACAAAAAATACAAAATTCAGAAACTCAAGGAATTTCTAAAGAAACTGAAAAATCACTCTTTCTCTTAAAACTCGTTTTCGAAAAAAACTTTTGGGCCTAGGTCATTCATTTTATTTCCTAAGTTTAATTAAAATCAGTTCATTCATTTCCAAAAATAAGGCTACGCACAAACGAACCACACCCACCAGTGGCTCGCGACAAGCTGTTTACATGATTTTTACGCGTTTAATATGGAATCGCCGCACACGTGTAGCGTCCACTCGCGACATAGTGTCTTTTTTTTTTTCAAGGATGGAATATCATCAAATGACTTCTTCCGCTCTGGGTGGGATGGAAGGGCGTGTCAGACTCTTACTGACTAAAACCCATCCGTGTTCCTTCTAAAGCCCTTTGCATTCCAGGGCCGCGATGACTCTTTCGAACAAATTCCGCAACACTGGGCGACTTACACCGGTGGCGGCCATTCGTGACTCAGTGTCCGCGACATGTCACCACCCGTGGCGGCCACTCGCTGCTTAAAAACGCCCACACTCGTGGCAGTGTGGCAGCCATTGACCACCTTCGTTTGCGCGGTACCAAAGGACGTGGCACGCGACAGCTACCGGTGGTTGTGGTCGGTGGCCCGTTTGCGCGAAGCCTTAAGGCTTGCGTGTTTGTATGAAATACCTACCTACCATGAGACCCTAACGCTCTTAAGGGACTACAGAAAATGATAAACCTCTTAAAATATTGACGAACTGTCTGTTTAGGGACTTAAACTAAGTAGGTACCAAAGAAACCCCCTTAAAAGGTTTTCCAAATGAAAATCAATATTCAACGTCAGATTGGCCTTCAAAAATTCAAGGTTGGGCCTGTTTAATTATTTTCTTTAAAGGCTCAGGTGGTCCCTTGTCTTTGCAGCTAAAGACTGCTAAACTTAATAATTTATCGTTCCTGCGTGGGGACCCATTAAAAATCTTTTAAGTGGGAATGAAATTGCTTTCTGTCAAATGCTGTATTAAATGGGTAATTTATTTTAGTGGAAACTTGTTCTCGTAGAGAAACCTCTGAATGTAGAGCTGAATGGAATTCTTCCTAATTGATCGTCGTTGCCATGGTGACGGCTGATGAGTTTGTTAAGGTCCAATTAGTGGTTGAGTGTTTGAAAATGATACTCGTAATGATACGATTTCAAAACAAGAAATTGATCTTCAGATGTTATTTAGGTTATATTGGAAACAATTCAGGACGATTAATGTGTAATAAAATACGTAATTTGGTCCTAATAAAAAATTGTATAAGTAAGCCATCAAAACATGACAAAAAACGAATGACAGTTTTTAGAATGTCATTTTAAAATCACTGGTTTTTCTGTAACCTATGCTTTTTTGTTATTTTTCCTTAGCCTATTGTGTCCCATAGGCCGGCCCAGAAAGCGGTGGCGAGATGATCTGGATGCACACCGCGAAGACTGGTTCGAGATGGCGCAAGAAAAGAATGTCTGGAAGGATATGGGGGAGGCCTTTGCCCAGCAGAGGGGCCCAGAAAGCGGTGGCGAGATGATCTGGATGCACACCGCGAAGACTGGTTCGAGGTGGCGCAAGAAAGGAATGTCTGGAAGGATATGGGGGAGGCCTTTGCCCAGCAGTGGGACACAATAGGCTAATCCATAAGTTAACAAATATTTTTTATACATTCAGGATCAGAAGTTTCTACATTATTTAGCTGGTCAAATATCAGTAGAACCCTAGCGTTCGCATTAATTCCAGTAATAGTGCGATACTTATATGTTTCATTCAGGACCTTTGGAAAATTTAAAAGACACTATTGAAAATTTTATTTGCTCAGTTGTTATGAACGGCATTGCTAGGACGCGGCCCCATTTTCGTTTTGTGTGAGTGCAAATATTATCTGTGGTGTGATGCCACAGGTGTCAGCAGTCGGTTAATCGTATGTATCTGGAATGTGGAGAAAAGACGTAGAAAATGAGTTGTATTGTATTAAATTGACGTAGTAATATTGTTTGTTTTAGTAAGAACCTATTTGGAGACGTGGTAAAGATTCCGATTTTAATTAAGGTTATCTGGAATTACAGCACTAAGGCGGCCAAGGCACCCGTGAAAACACTTATGTTTTCCGTCATTAGCAGAGATCGGAATAGGTAGACTATGTTTACCTAATGTTCGTGGAAGTTAGTAACATAGAGTTGATAATACCTCCAGCAAAATCCCGGAATCAAAAATGGAATCATGACAATTAAAAACCGGGATTATTAAAAAAAATAACTGGACTTTGAGTATAGTTACAAATGATTGATTTGAAGAATCAAAAGAAGAAAGAGTTGTGCGAAAACAAAGCTGTTTAATTTAACAACTTTAGTAGGTACGGTACTCTAAAACACAAGATTCATCAATATAATAATTTTGTTCAAATGTATTCAAAGCGCAAAAAGTAATTTGCAATTTCTTAAATCCCGGGATACAATCGTCATGTTAATGATTCCGGGATTTTAGAAAGTAGGTGGTGTGAATTTTCCTGACAGCAAACATTAAAGGTCGCATTACTGATGGCCGATAGGGCTGAACGTTTCTGGGGGGCTACTCTCTAAGCCCGAAGTCCGTAGTTTCGGGCTTAATTGCGGGCGTATTCTACTCCGTATCACCTACGAATCGGCCCCCTTGTTATAGAATGAAGTCGCAGTACAATCATTACGCAGCGAGACACTCGCTCGTGGAGGTAATATCTTGAACTTAACTGGTATTAAGGGCTGGCTTGTTCCATCTACTGCTGAGACACCCTCCTCCCCTAAGTGCTTTGTTTCCCTGGTCAGTGCGAGTCTCGCCTTGTAATACATGAGACTTAAACAGAAAAATACTGGCGAAATGCGTGCAGGTGAGGTTTCTAACCTCTGCACACCCCTTGGGAGCCCCAGGCGTGAGGTTATGTAACAAAAAGCGAATTCTATTACGGAAAGGGGTTTTGTTAAATAAGTGAGTCACTTAGTGAAGGTCTCTTAATAGAAGATTTTAGGAATTCGCAAATGGGTCCTCAGGTGCTTAAGTAGGAAATGAGATAAACAGAGCATATTTGGGTTAATACAGGTAGGTTGACGAGGTCCTGGGTTCGAAGGTCGGATATAGGTTTTTCATCTTGATTTTCTTAGTACCAGCGCAGAGATTGGATTCATGCAGAAATGCGTACTTTTGAAAGAAAAAGAAATCATTTGCGACAAGCATTGACGCATACCAAAAAATTAAATAAACAAAATTACAAAAATTATGCAAGTTGGGAAGATATGCGTCACATTTGCGTAAAACGGCCATCGCTCAGCATAATGCCGGGAGGCGTGTGCGAGACAGAGCCACAGCGCTGGTTTTCAGCGACAACCGGCGTTGACAGAATGACGTCGATCGGGGCAGCATAAAAAGTAATTCAAAGTACGTACTAACACTACTCTATCCCATACAATTTGTTAGTGAGCAAATAAGTAAGGTCTGGGCTTGTAGCGGCATCAATGCGCAAGAAAAACTAACGAAGCGAAATTTGCCAAGGCAACAAAAAGAACCGCAACGCCATCTATCCTGCCAACAGCGAACTACTAACGAAGTCCTGCATCGCGCAAGCAAAGTTCTCCGTGCGATTTGAACATATACAACAGTCCGAATATCAACTATCGGGCAGTTGCCCACCAGACACAACAACCGTCTGGTATTAGGATCCTCCCTTTTTAATGGAAGTTTGCGTGACTTTACTCTCTGTTCCACATAGCTCTTGGAATATCACTTTTCATTCATCACACAATCCTCCTATCTTTTCTGTGGCTTCCCTAAACCTCATCGATAGACATCCATGGTCATTATAGATTTTACACCAAAAATCCTAAAAGATGTCATGTAGGTAGTTTTCACATAAGAAAATATAAATCATTTATGTACACCTCACAACTCAACTTGCCTAATCTTTATCAATGACAGTCATCTTTTTGAATTTCAAATCATTTACGAAATTATACGGTTTCGATCGCTCTAGAAAACTCTTGAATTAATGATCTTCGAATCAAATTGTTTAGTAAGAATACATTAAGGGAGGCCAGATACTCCTAAAGTGTTATCCAGCGTAATTTGCGAGCAAAATGAGTTGAGTACTTTTGACTAAGCAAAATCGATCGATTCTTTGAAACCAAATGCAGTATAATTCGACTAATTTTGTGAACGCTGGTTTGTCGGTTTTGTAATTTTCTGGGATTAGAAGTGAAAACACTGAACGATAAAACAGCTATCTGCCAGAAAAGGATTTTTTGTAAATTAAAATGTTACTTCGAGAGATTGCCCTTTACAAAAGATAAACCATTTTGGACCGACAGTCTATAAAGCCGGTCAGCGAGTCGGACTCTCACACGGAGGACCATAAACTGAAAAAACACGTTAGCCCTTTTTTTGAACCTCCTCTTTCTCTTTTTGTAGTCGGTAAAAATACAACCGACTTCGTCGGTGTCGTTGTTTTTGGTAGTTTCTTCTTATATTAATACCAACTTCTTAAATTGAATTTATTTTATACATCGTAGTGTTTTTTTTTTATTTGAAGTCGATTGTATTGTTTTAGTACTTAATAGTTTCTTTTTAGCATTGATTGATTAATGGGATTGAAAGGGTATTTCTCAAGCACTTGTGTTTCTTAAGAAATAATTCTAAAGTGCATTGAGAATATTAAAATGCAGTTTAGCAATGCCTTCGATGGGCGTGGGTGTCAATGATAAAGTAGAATGTATTTGTATTTTGATTCGATTAGATAATTGAGCAGCCCACACTGTTTCTTCAAGTAAATTCAGATAAGTTGTTATTATTTTTCTAAAAGTTTTGCTCAGTACTTACTAGGTTACGGGGGTATGCCAAGCCGCCATAGTGATTTAGGCCCTGAGTGTCCACAAGTAACATCGAATGCATTGGGACTTCTATAAACAAAAGGACAAATAAATAAAGTACAATATGTGTAAATGTCAAATCAATGTTTTGCAACAAATCTTTATTTTTTCCCGGATTTTAAATTGGCAACCTAGCAAATGTCTGTTTATTTCGTTGTAGCGTTTCAATATTTATTATTTATTAAAAAAATATTACTGAGCTCGTGGCTAAATAATATATATATATCCTGGGACAACTCACACACGGTCATCCGATCCCAAACTAGGCAGAGCCTGTACTATGGCAACCAGACAACTGATAAACATACTTATATATTTCTAAATACATACATATTATACACAAATTACACCCAGACACAGAACAAATGATCATGCTCATCACACAAAGATTTGTCCTGGGTGGGAATCGAACCCACGACCTCCGGTTAAGCAGTCAGGGTCACTAACCACTCGACCAACAGGCCAGTCATAATAACAGCCGCATGGGTCGATCTTCAAGGTTAAGCAACGCTTGCCGAGGTTGGTCTGTGGATGGGTGACCATCTTAACATACCGAGACTCCTCCGTGCCTCGGAAAGCACGTTAAGCCGTTGGTCCCGGCTATCATTTGTAGATATTTGGCAGTCGTTACGGATAGTCAGAAGCCAGATAATCTGACACCAGTCTTGCCAAGGAGTACCGTGTTACCCAGTTAATGGGTTGTGGAGGTCTGGTAGGCAACCGCTCAACGTAAAATACTGGTATTCAGCTAAATCCGGTTTGACTGGAAGCCGACCCCAATATAATTGAAAAGGCTAGGCAGATGAAAAAATATTACTGACTTGTATCGCGTCGTGAATAGAAGAGTTAATTACGTAACTTTACGTAATTTCCATCTTTTTTTTTACTAAATTAAATTTCTTGGGCATCGCATGGCCTAAAATCGGCCTTCCCCTTTGCTACTTACTAGCTAGTAATTTTGTTATGTGTGTGTTACTAGCTACTAAATTTGATATGTTTGTGTTACTAGCTACTAAATTTGTTATGTGTGTGTTACTAGCTACTAAATTTGTTATGTGTGTGTTACTAGCTACTAAATTTGTTATGTGTGTGTTACTAGCTACTAAATTTGTTATGTGTGTGTTACTAGCTACTAAATTTGTTATGTGTGTGCTATGATCCGTTGTTGCTCGGAATAAACATTAATTAAAGCGCTTTAAGCAATCATCCATCACTAGACGATTAAAACTTTTCACGGAACCCTCCAGCGCTACTTCCGCTTGATTTCACCTTCACCTCCACCCTTTACTCATGTAGGTTAGGTCGTGAACTCACCCGCTGGTTTCAGGGGTTTGTTTCAGTCACTGTTGCCATGGTTACCGATCGCCCCGACAAGACCTGGAACAAAAGAGAGGGAATTATGAGCTTTGTTTGTGTAACTTTTTTTTTCATGAAAATTGGAGGGTATTATGCCATTATGTGTTGGAACTTTTATGAAGGTAGTTACGATATCTCATGAATAATAAATGTTATTATATGGTGACATTGTAACTTTATGACAAAAGTAATAGCGGACACTGATTTTTTTATATGAAAGATTGTGAACAAAAAATATTTCTTCTTTTTGTGTCTACTGTGTCAACTTTTAAACCTTGTCCGGCCAGTAAAGAAAGAAAGAAAGAAAGAATAATATTTATTTAGCATTTACATGAAACAAGCACGGTAAATAGAAATAAAATTTAAAAAAAAAGAAATGTAGGTATGCTAAGAACCAAGTGTGTGTCTCACGGCTGCACTAAAAAGGTCCATTTCAGCGATATGTCAGACAGACTGATGCTGTCTGACGCTGGTTTTCTAATGAACCCCTGAATGGACGAGTGGCGGTTCATTTGAATCCATCTAATATAGTTATATTCTTACATATATATACATATAGCATCTAAATAAAGTAAATAAAATAATAAACAGATATAATTGAAACAATGTGTTAGCGTGAGGGCTACTTGGACCGCTCTGTCTTCAAGTCAGGTTCTGGAAGGTGCAGGTAGTTGGGCATGGTTGCGGAATTTGTTCAAAAGAGTCACCGCGGCCCTGGAACGCAAAGGGCTTCCGAAGGAACACGGATGGGTTTTAGTCAGTAAGAGTCTGACACGCCCATCTACTCCACCCAGAGCGGAAGAAGTCATTTGATGATTTCCCATCCATAAAAAAAAGGTAGTTGGGAATAAAAGGTACAAACATAAAATGGGGGCATGCGTCAGGACCTATGCCCCCATTTTATTTTGTACCTTTACAAATTAATGGTCAAAGGTAATTCGCTAAAAGTTTGTTTTTGGGACAAGCCCGCGACACTATTCAATACCACTACAACTCCTAAAAGCCAAAATTAACAATGGCGACCAACAGAAAAGTGCCGAGTCAATGAAGCTCAACGAGCCCCGGAGACACGATTCTTATTCCCGCAGCGACGTTAATCAGAAAAAAACAGCGGAGCAGGAGGAGTAAGAAAATGAGAAAAAAGTAGTGTAAGCTGGCCCTTTAAAAAATTTTGCTGCCATTATAAAATAAATAAGACCATGGAGACAGTGAACCATAGAAACCATCCTTTTATTAATAATTCCAAAACAAAATAAAATATAAAACCGTTCCTAAACACGAGTGGTACTTCTAAAAAGTCAAGTTAGACGACGACCCTTACCTTGTGAATAATCGGAGCCTGCCATAATTGCTGCTTGAATTTTTAATATAACCCAAAACACTCATGCATTGTTTGTGACCGGCTTTAAAAAGGAGAAGGTTCATAACTTAGCTGTGTATTTTTGTAAGTATGAGTCGGTCGTCTGGAGGCGATATAGGCAGTCGACATTATTGCCAACAGGGGTAAAACCTGGCACAGGAAAGTGGGGTTTGGCATATGAAAATGCCTTTGCTCAGGAGTCGGCAAAGTCGGGCTGTGCATGATGATGTAGGGCTTTTTTTTAAGGATGGGAAATCATCAAATGACTGAAGGGCAACTGAAGGGCGTGTCAGACTCTTACTGACTAAAACCCATCCGTGTTCCTTCTAAAGCCCTTTGCGTTCCAGGGCCGCGGTGACTCTTTCGAACAAATTCCGCAACCCTGGCAGGCTCTGGCCCTAGCGGGCCCCGTCTTCTATGCTGACATCTCATTGAGGCGCGCGTGAAACACAACGCGCCATCGACCCGGGCCTGGTGGTGATCGGACAGCGAGCCACCCAACGCTCGCCGCAGGCCCGCACCTAAGGTGGCCGGGGATCGCTCTGTGACTCCCGACGCCCGGGGCGTCTTTTCCTGTAGCGGCGGTTGGGGCGAAGGCCTTGCCTTTCCCTCGCGCGGCCCGCCTCCTCCTTCGCTAGCATTACTGCTTCGCAGAAGGAGGTGACGACCATAATTTCGATAAAAGGATAACTCCGAAAGAGTCGACAGAGGCATATTACTACGCCCATTTGTCGCCACTCAGTGACGGGGCGATAAGCCAAGGGCCTTAGGCCTATAACCATGAACTTGGCATACATCTAGACTTTGGACTACCACTGCTGAGAAATCCGTGACTGAAATACCCAAATGTAGTTGTCTTTTCCAATGTTTCCTCATAGCTACCACCCGTAGATCTATCAAGAATAATACGCAACTTCTAGGCAAGCGTGCTCCATATCTTCACGCATATCTTCCCAACTTGCATAACTTTTGTTATTAAGTTTATTTTATTTTTTGTGGTATGCGTCATCCTTGTCGCAAATAAACTCTTTTTCTTTCTTTCGTCTTTCTCCATCGTCGACCATATCATCGCTTACCATCAGGTGTGATAGTCGTCAATGCGAACCTATCAAGGGCACTTTAAGGAAAAATCTGGAGATGGCACCAACCCACGCACATCAGTCGCGTTGGCAACCACTTGACCGACGAGACAGTCAGACATTTTTAATGAAAGCAGTTTAAAAAGTATTATTACGCTTGCTCCCCTTGTTGTTAAAGAGATTGTTAATTGAGATGCAGAAGTGGCTTTAGGCTCAGACGTTTCCGTTTTAGGGTCAATCTTCTTGATTTATATTCCCTCCACTAATTGTTTTTGCGGTCTGTTGCTAACTCAGTCTCAGCTTGGTCTGGTTTGGCAGTTTTTAGTCTTCGAAATATGGAGTTCTTCGAAATATCTGCATGTCTTTGTCTTCCTTTTTAACCGATTTCAAAAAGAGGAGGAGATCTCAATTCGGTTGTTCTTTAAGTGAAAGGATATACTTTCCGGTTGGTCCTATAGAAGTTTCATGAAAATCGGTTCAGTAGTTAGGTTTTTTAAATCATAATAGCTGGAATAAATATGTCATCCAAGTTAACGAAATTGCGTATGTGACTTTCCAGTGGTGTTGTTAGGTGTGGGTTACCACTAAAAAGTTAAGTTATTTTATACTTTGTAGTGTTTTTTTTTTTTCATTTTGAAGTCGGTTGTATTTTTTTGTAAAAAAGTTTATTTTTATTTAGCCACTGTACCACTTCTTCCGGTTAGTCCAGTGCATGCCGCTATGTTCTTCGTGGTCTGCCACGATTACATCCGACTGTCAAAGGTCACCAGCTCTGTGCTACTTTGACCCATCGTGTGTAACATCTCCTGCCAAGTCCAATTTAAGTTTGGCAGGCTCTTGAGTGACATTAAATACCGTGTAGACTTAGGATCATGGTCATAATCATCAACCGAATCGTGTGATCAATTTTTGCTTTTGTTTAAGTGTTTGATGGTATTTTTATGCAGTAACAGTTGTTTCGTGCTTTCGGTTAATCTTAATACATATATATATTTCTTGTGTGCGTGCGTATGTCACTGAAATCTGGGTTGCTAGAATGATTTAGATTCACAATTGGACCCGGGCGGTGGCGCTGTAATCGATTTCTATAATTTTTCGTCATATACAAAGCAAACGTTCGAACAGGACAACGTCAGTTTAACTTATAAATGTTTCCCTCATTCAGACGTTTAGCCACTAGCCCACAAACAAAATGTCAATGTATTTCCCACGTTAACAATATCTTCAAAAAACACACAAAGCCCCAATAACTTATCTTCTAAGAATTTCTAACATAAACTAACAAACAGATTCACGCGCAAAAACTGAACTAGAAGTAGAACTAAATCGCTAACAATAAATAGTAAAAAATAAACATATCGAAACAATACAAGTTGCAATAAGTTGCGTGACGGAACCCACGGTATGGCATACTACTTTTTTACTCAAGCCATTGAACTATTTACCACAATACAAACGCACATAGCATCACTCTAATCTCTTAGACAATAAGTCATATTTTATCTTGATTCAAACGTAATTATTAGTTTGTCGATCTATAATAAAAGTTGAATTGTCTATACAGTTGTAATGACTCTTATTGCGTTTGACTAAGGATTATTTTTGCTTGGTCTAAGTGTTGGTATAAATTGTTAAGTTGGCATAAACTTGTCTTGCTGTAAGTTCAAGGTTTTGCAGCGTTTCCGGATGATTACTGTTGGCGGTTGCTTGTGGGGATAATTCACTTTTAATTGCTCGTGTTCAGGTGGTGATGAGTGGTAGAAAGTAAGGGCCATTTGTATTTGTCATGTTTATGACGTTATTTCTAATGGTTGTAACGCTTTTGGCTGACAATGGCAATAACATGTTACTAATAACACATGTTTATTTCTATTTATCATCAATATCCACCTTCTAACATAGGTTTTGGTTTAAAAAGCTGAGACAATGCACCCTGTGGTAAGCTGTATTCACATCATCAGCATAAATATGCCCATGTACCACTATTGTACATAAAGTTTAAATAAATAAATATGCATAAAGAGATAAAATTGTTTGTAAAATCTATTATCATCAGGAATTATGATATCCGCAAGAGAACCAAGTTTACCGACATAGCCCGAAGGATCGCCAAACTGATGGGGCCGAAGACGCAGCGTTAGCAGGCCTCAGGTAGACCGATGACCTGGTGAGGGTCGCGGGTAGCCGATGGATGCGAGACGCACAGGACCAGTTGTCTTGGCGACACTTGCGGGAGGCCCATGTCCAGCAGTGGACGTCTTTCGACTGATAAGATATTCATAATGATGAAAAGCTATTTTCTAGAACTGTTGATCTTATCACAAATAATATTTCACTAACACATAGAGTGTTACACTAATATAATAAATGTTTTCGCGTCGTATTCAGTAAAACTACCAGGAGAACAGGAAGCGCGGAGGAGCTGTAGGAAAAGAGTCTGTAATCTGTTGTCGCATTAAAAGACTCGTTTCCACACATATTCCGCCGGACACAGTTCATGAACCTCACTAAACAGCAATAAAAACATAAATCCCTACAAAATCTGAGCCAGACCAAATCTATCATGTTTTAAAATAGAACTGTCCAAGTTTAATATTTCTCGTGGAAAGATTCCGATAAAAATAACATGTAACACTAGGGATGTGCAATGGTCCGGACTTTGGACCGCGGGATCCGATGCGCTCCTTCGTGGCTTCGAAAATAGAAATTCTCACATTAGGTATTTCATATAGAAGCTGCATGAATTTTATAGTGATGTTACAGTTTGTTTACGGAATTAAAGTATAAAAACATTCTTACTTATATTATAAATACGAAAGTGAATTTGTTTGTTACCCTTTCATGATTAAATCGTAAATTTTGGTAAAGAGTTAGATGTTTTACGATATTATTTATTATCGCGACAGAAGCCGCGGGCAAAATCTAGCAGTATATATTCTGGCTGTTTTATTTTTCATCGTGTAAGCAGTCATTGTACTTAAGGGATCCAAATTCCTCAAGTCAATAATGTCACTCCGCTACAAAAGGGCCTTGCTTACGACGGGTACGGATATGGCTCGAAAGCAAAGTAAATTAACTGGACTAAGTTCGTAATCAATAAGCCTAAATTCGTGAAAATGAATCGAGAACATTTAATAACTTAACCGTTCGGAGATCAAGTGAAAATGTGTCGATCAAACGTAAAAAAGGAGACTGTATTTGAGTCGGCTTCCAGTCACAACGGATTCAGCTGGATACCAGTACTTTACGTGGAGCGCCTGCCTTCCTGACCTCCACAACCCAGGAAGTGGGTCCCACACCACCAACGAATTAACGCAGCCATCTACTGAGCACAATAATAGAAAGAAGATGAGAAAGAAAGAGTTTTAAAAAAAAATATACAAAAGTTATGCAAGTTGGGAAGATATGCGTCAAATTCGCGCAAAACGGCCATCGCTCAGCATAATACTAGACCTCGTGTGCGAGACAGAGCCACAGCTCTGGTTTTCAGCGAATAAGGCAAAAATCTAAGGACTTAACCATCGGCTCGAAAAGAGAAAGATCCGATTTGGTGTGGCAACGCTATCCGGAACATCTTCGCTCTCAGGAGGCTGCAAGACGATTTTCTTGCTAAAATAGGACTCGGATCCATTCCCAAGAGATATGATTTACAGAACAACCACAAATGGAAAAACCGCCGTTTCCCCTGATGGCTATGCTTTAATAATGCATCATATGGTTCGTTATAAGTGGCGAATTAATGTTGGATTACCCTCACATATTTTTTCTTTTTCGTTTTTCTGGGTTTGTTCCAAAGAAGGAAAAATAATAAAAGGCCTCTCTCTTTCGTTATTCAACGAAGATTACAGAATGATAAGGCTCTTTGGAAAAACTTACAAAAACCTAGTTTTCGTGCAGCTTACACTTCGTCTGGACTACACGTAAAATGGTGCTGTAGATCAAAGTATAAAGATTTTTTTACAGACCACAGAACATTGCGGTCCTGAGCAAACGGTTACTTTTAATTGACGTCTGCTTTATTTTTGGTTGACCACAAATCCTCCCAAGTAGAAAAAAAAAATCAATCAATCAATCCATCAATCAAAAGTCATTTATTTATTCAAATCAGGCTGAGTGCCAGCACTTTTTGAACGAAAAAGTTCTACATAAAGGCGACCTTAAACGCCCGCCTGTTCTATACTTCCTAGTGTTTTAGCTGGGACGAAGTGGCGCAACAAACTCCCTAGCGACACAACTGTCTGTTAAGTTTTAAAAACTTGAATTTATACAGTACTATGCAAGGTATTTTACAATACATGACACAGAAAAATAATATATTCAATATGTAAACCAAATTATTTGTCATTTGTTAGCTAGCATACTCCATTAAGCCATCAAAAAACGACAAACTCAAGCATTAACAAGTAAACCAAACTAATTATGTCTTCAGGCGTAAATGGTGTCCTGCCAGGGTTGCCGAATTTGTTCGAAAGAGTCACCGCGGCCCTGGAACGTAAAGGGCTTTAGAAGGAACACGGATGAGTTTTAGTCAGTAAGAGTCTGACACGCCCTCCCGCTCCACCCAGAGCGGAAGAAGTCATTTGATGATTTCCCATACTTAAAAAAAAAGGTGTAAATGGTGTGCCCGCACAGGACTATCATCACCTGTCAAGCCTTGACCCAACCGAATTAGGGACGGCTTCCAGTCTAGTGATGGCTGCAAGTCTTCAAATAGAGAGAGAAGGAACAACTCATGACCAAAACCACACTAACAAAAGCTCTAATTCTTCAACAACTTTGAAACCAGCGCATCATTGTGAAAGTGACCTTACGAAGTCGTGAGTGAGCGTATCTCTAACTGTTGTGGGTTCACGACGAAACAATTATATCCCACAATGGATTGCGACATCCCTATTATGACTTCTTGTAATTTTGAGAACTTGTCTGAGAATAAGAACAAGGTATTAATACTAATTGATTTTTGAGATTACTATCTTTGAGAGTGCGATAAGAAATGATTCATTTGGAGAATATAATTGTGAATTAAGAAATATGAATGTATTACCCTGATTTAGGTATTTTATTCGGGAGAGAAATAATATTACTAATTCAGAACGAAGCAGGAATTCTTTCTAGGTCTTTACTCAACTTGGTAAAGAGAGATTCCTTGGTCAGAAGTAAAGAATATTGTTTGAAAGGAAGATTATCCTCATGAAACGACAGGTAGAGAAAAACCGAGGTACACCCCTATGGATGTCCATCGCAAATAACGAAATATCAAAAACTTACTCAACTCAACTCAAAGCATATCATCATCATCATATCAGCCGAAAGACGTCCACTGCTGGACATAGGCCTCCCCCAAGTGTCGCCACAACAACCGGTCCTGTGCACCTCGCATCCATCGGCTACCCGCGACCCTCACCAGGTCATTGGTCCACCTTGTGGGAGGCCTTCCAACGCTGCGTCTTCCGGTACGCGGTCGCCACTCCAGAACTTTTCGGCCCCATCGACTATCTGTTCTACGAGCAATGTGCCCTGCCTACTGCCACTTCAGTTCCGCAATCCTTCGGGCTATGTCGGTAACCTTGGTTCTCTTGTGGATATCGTCATTAGCAAGCAAAGCATTTATTTCAATTAAACCATTTACAGACACAAACAAAAAATGAAGCTATTTGCACGTTCCAAAGCGTAGATCTCTATGGAGAAGAACACACAAGAAACTCCAACTTAGAATGTATTGATGACACGACTGGTGAGGAATGACAAGGACAGCCGATCCCAAATAAGATAAAGCTAAGCAAAGGGAATGATCAATCGTCATCACAATACAGATACAAAATCACAACAAATAATTATGAGTCCCATACCAATCAGTTCCCTCTCAACGACCATGATTATCCACAATTCTCCATGCAAATCAGCTCAAATTCCATCACGATCCCAAATAATTGTCCGCATATAATTCCGAGTCGGTACCGTTCAAGAGAAATGAGGACGAAGAAATAATTCAATGTATTTTAAAATTGCGATCGACTCGTGTTCGGAAAAGTGTAGGTTCTTATGTGATGTTTATCGTTCTACGATGATGTCTGTCTGTCTTTTGAAAATCTGTTGTTTCTTGGAATTATTTTGGTTATAATGTTACTTTTCGATTGTTTTTCGCAGTTTGAAAGTCAAAAATGTACGTAGATAAGAACAATCGAATCGTTTATTACAATCCATAATGTACACATACAGGTGATAAATATTAATATAGAAACAATAATGGATCCCGTCGGGCACTGGATAGTTTTAATTAATTAGGAAAGAGGAAGAACACCAGCAGAGGAATATCACGTGAATAATAATTCAAAATGATCAAGGACTTTAACTATCGTATCCGCAGCTGGATTGTCAATTTAGTTAAGCCCTTAAGACTTCCAAAAACTTTTCGCTAACTAATGATCGTATTGAACCTACAGTTTTGGGACCATCATTATGCCAGAGAGTCAAGTCTTAAATTTATAAGTTCTGTTTTTTTTAACAATACGAGCACAAGAAAAATCTTCCTCGTAACTTCGCGTTCTATCCACAGTTTTATAGACTGAGCTCACAAAAATACTGTTCACAGACAGTTTCGCATCATCGCAATCTTTTTACAAGTAACATCATGTTACATCAAGAATAAATCCACTTTTCGAAACACCTTGATCTACATCCTAGATATCTGCTAACCCCGCATCGAGAGCCAATCCAATCTGTCCCAGCGGCAGATATTCGGGAAATGGCGCCGATCTCCGACGATTCAATTTCCTTATTGTGATGCCATCCGAATATGAATATATTACACGTACGCTAGGTCTTCACACATCAATATAGGACATGTCTTATGACTGAGATGGAAGGGACCTTATTTTTGGGATTTCAGTAGTTTCCACAGTTAATATTTATTTATTTGTTGGTTAAAACTGTATGCACTCGTAAAATGCACTGTACAAAGACGTCCTTCGGCATTTTCTACCAGTCGACTTTAGGGTGGTGCAGAGACAACATGGCAGGTGCAACTTATAGGAAGGACAAACAGAAAAAGAAAATAATAAATACATAATTAGATACATACATATAAACAAGTATGTTTTTGTGAAAAAAAGATCAAATCAACACTGTTATGATTCTAACATCTTCTTGCGAATGTGTCCACGTGCCTAAACCGTAAACTTTTGAACGCCAGAGCATAAACGCATCGGCAGCGTGAAACCAAGCCACAAATTCGCCGTACTTTTTGTCACATATTTGTGACATCTGGCGTACAGGGCACGCGCTTGCTTGTCATGCATACGTGACAATAGCGTTCAAAAGGTTAATGGGGAACCGACTAACCGTTCTGATGTTCAGAGGGAGCGCATTCCAATTTTTCATGGCAGACCAAAATAAATAGGAATGGTCTTTTCCTATTCTTTGACTAGAAAAGTATGGAAAAAGGAGTCATATTGCTCCAATCTCAAATACATTGTGAAAAGGGCAAGAATGATATGTTTCATATCAGACAACATTTTTGTAGGTAGTTGACAAATGTGAGAACAATAAAAATAAGTAGCAAAGCTTTTTGGAAATGAGGCTCATCTTTAGATAAAGTAAATACCATTTGGCTTTAATATTTGATGTCCTTGTCGGCTTTAGTAGATTCAATTTAGCAAGAAATGATAAAGCCTAGTGTTTCTTTTACATTTTCCGGAGGCTTGACTAAGTTGTCTGGCTAAATGTATATAATTTCCGGATTTTCCTGCTTCAGGAGTATTTTATGAAAATGTTTTACTATAAACATGAATCCAGACAGCCTTTTCACAACCCCTTTGGGATTTTCCTTGAATTTCATATTGTTTATGTAATTTCCGTAAACTTTCCAAACAGTTCATTATATAAGTGTTAAGCTTAGTTAATTCAATATTAAATCTGTTAGCTTTATAAAAAGAATATATTTTTCGTTTCTTTACCTTGTCCTTTCCTGCCTTGTTAAAAACAAGTTAATTGAGTTCGTATATTTCTGATTCTAAATAGATTCCTTTGCTACATAAATATTTTAGTATCTCCATTATGTTCAGTAAATTCCCTTTCCCACAATTTATCGAGTTCTGAGACCTATTGTTGTGTTTAGATATTGTCTAGTTCTGTCTAGTCTATTTTGTTTTTCTCTAATGTTTGCAATTTCCTTTCTTGTAACATTCTCCTGAATTATTGTCTGTAAGTTCTCTTATTATTTCAGTTTAGTGTGTAAGTTTAGGACAATTTATAGTTTCCTTTAAATCTTGTGTGGTCGTAAATAAAATGTATTTTAGGGTACGTTTTATATTTGATGACTTTAGATGTTTTTAGTATTGTTTTTAAATATTTTTGTTTTTGAAGTTAGCTACATCTAAGTAAGATATCTCCACTCGGTAGCATGTTAATTATTTACAAACGTGCAGCTGCTCTAGTATGACTAAGTTAGGCAAGTCATATCACGATAAGAATCTGTGTTATGTCACGATTGAACAACTTCAACTGGTATAGATTTTTACACCTAGGCTAATAATGTGCTAATAATTAATAGATCTAATACCTCTAGAAGTAAAAACAAAGATAAAAGATATAGAATAGTCACACTCTGTAATGCTAAAACATCACTACAGCCATTTCCAAAGGGAAGTACTAATGCAGAAATACACGTACACTGCAAATAACATTAACAAGTCCCAGGTGGCAGGAAACAAGCCTATAATCATACAATTCTACTTTCTCCAGCGTGCAAACTGTCAATGTTTCTAAACATCGTATTTCCTCTCCTAAGTATAGAATCCACTGCACGCATTCCTAAGCATGCTACAAATAGATATAACCCTCCTTACTAAGTCCACTCGCATCTCCACCACCGTCGATCGAAACGCTGTGTGCTCTATATATTGCTGACTTTAAATTAACTCTTCAAGTAGCAAGCTCTGTTTGAACGGGTAATGTATTACGGATTGAATTAGGTCGGAGTGGTGCAGTTTTAAAGGATGACGCAGCTAAAACTTAGATAGGATTTTGTGCTGGTTATACTTTAGCTTTGCGATGTAATTTAGTTCGGAAATTTTGAAGCGATATAACTTACGATTGAATGGCTTCCATATTTTATTCTAGGGACTTCTTTCACTCATGAAATTAATATCTACGAGTCAAAAGAAACCTCTTGCTGCATTCAGGAGACATTATAAAGACTGAGTCGGTATTTACGTATTGACAGTACTAGAATTTTTAAAATACTGCTGGAGATGTGTAAGTTAATTAAGTTACTGATCTAAAAACTACAAAAGTTAGTTTCATAGTACTCTTTCGTGCAGTTCTTTAAAGTGGTTTTACACTCTTGATCACTGTATTAAAACTCATTTTGCTTTTACGTCTACATTCAGCCAATCATATCCCCAAACCCAAAAACACTTGAAAGCATGCATCATACAGTCCACGCATGCATTCCACAGCATTTAGTTTATAGCCTAGTCCATCAGTTGGATCTGCCTGCATTACTTCTTAATCTCGAACACTATCCAGTTGGCGATCAACGTTTATTTATAAGGGATCTGTCTATATGTCTGTTTCAACTGGAGTTGTATTAACATCTGCAGGGTGAGTCAGATGTGTATTGGAATTGTTTTTGATATGTATTGTTTAGGTGTTCTTCTTGTTTATTACATCTGCTGCTGTTGGACTTAAATGGTCGTTTGTATTGGACACGTGGGTAATGTGATTGTGTGGTTTTGTTAGATGATATGTATTAATAAGTTTTTTGAGCTTATCAATCTACTATTGCACTGTTGATCAATTTTTGCACGTGTTAGCGGACACACCATTTATGCCTGAAGGAATAATTAGTTTAATTTACTTGGTAATGCTTGAGTTTGTTTAATGGCATAATGGAGTGTGCTAGCTAACAAGTGTCAATTTATTTGATAAATTTTGATTTACATATAATTTTATATATTATATTATTTTTCTGTGTCATGTTTTGTAAACTTTGCATACTGCTGTATAAATTCAAGTATTTATAACTTAACAGACAGATGTGTTGCTGGGGAGTTTGTTGCGCCATTTCTTCTTCCCAGCTAAAACACTAGGAAGTGGTGACGGGCGGGCGTTTTGGGGGACTGTCTTTATGTAGAACTTTGACGTTCAAAAAGTGCTGGCACTCAGCCTAATTTGAATAAATGACTTTTGTTTTTCTTTTTGATTTTAGAATTCTTAACATTGAACTCTTGTGTGAACGCTAATTTTACTTGGATGGTTGAAACTGAACTAAAAACATTGTTTATAGGTTATGCTAGTTAATACTCGTAGTTATTTTTAGTCAACAAATGATGAAAAACCAAGTGCAATTTAAGTCAGGTCGTAAACACAATTATTACGTAGGTATTTACTTTGGCTCGTTCCTGGAACAAGGAAAATTCTTGTGTAAAACCTGTTGTTATTTGAATAATGCCATCTTAAAGTCAAAGTCAAACGAATTTCTCACATTCAAATAGTGTTTCTCTTTTTATGCAAGAAACGGAAATCGATAAATGAATTCAGGAAATTGTAATATCCTGAATGCCATTTCTAGTCATAAAACAAACGATATTGAACGTCATTAAAATGGGAATAAAAAGAGAATTCCTTTAGAGGCGCCTGAAACGTCCGGTAATAAGAATTCCTAAGCCGAGCCAGGAATGCCTAGGAACTTATATTTGCGGGCTTCACAATAAAGTCTGCAAGCTGAGTTCTTTATTTGTTCAGTCTTCTATAGCATTCTCAGAGCTGATTATGGCTATAGAACTGCTGGATATAGTAACGATTGGTTGGACGAGGCTTGTTTTGGTGGATATCTGCGTGGCCGCTCGAAGGGCTCATAGCTAAATAATAAAGGTCGCTCGATCTTCAAGGTTGCCGAAGTTGAGGACAATCAGTGACCTTCTAGCAGTTAACCACCCTGGTACCCAAGAGCATAACTTAACTCATGTTATCAACAACCATAATACACGATCAATAGCTGCTGGCAGATTCAGTGGGTCCAGAGTAAACAATAACTTTGGTGACAGAACTCTAAAAAAACGAGTACCATACTACTGAACAGTCTGCCGGCAGACATAAGAAGTGAAATTAATAAAAATAGTTTTAAAAATAAATTAAGAAGATATTATTTAGAAAAGTGTTAAAGTGTTACAGTGTATAATTCTATAAGTACCTACAAATTAATGAAGTGTATATGTAGGGACTCACCGACCCCACAGTCAAAGCATTACTGCAGTTTTGTGGGGCTTAGTTTATAAATTAACTAAGCAATATGTAAAACTAATATATTTAAAAATTTTAAAAATATCCATTACCAACGGCGACCCCTCTCCGTGCTTCAGACAGCAAGTGAAAACGTTGTCAGTCGAGACAAATTAGTTACCAGTCTTTTGGGCTAGAAGTAGTTCATCGGTTAACCAGTTTGCTACTGGGTATCATATTACCCAGCTGCTGGGTTTTGAAAGCCAGACAGACAGTCAATGAATCTGCCAACTCTTCTTCCTGATGTTGGAGCCAGATTCAAGTCTAACCGGATACAGCTCCATACATTTTTTTACGGTGGAAGCGCCAGCAGCCCGCGATATTCAAATTTTCTTATGTTTTTTTGCAATTTGCAAGTCAGTGTCAGGCTGTATGTTGAACAAAATATGAGTCGCGACACGTATTTATTTACAGAATTATAATCATTAAAATCATCAATACAACCGTCTCAGCTCATGTACCTCGATTGAATGGTTATTTCATAGAAAAGTCATTCAACATGAATGATACAACGTGTATTAATGATTATAATTATTATAACTCAGTAAAACCATATTTGTTACGGTCGCCAATCGTATTTTTATCAACATACTACCTGACACTGACCTGCAAAATGCAAAAAACGTATGAAAATTTGAATTGGCAGGCTACCCTGGCGCTTTCACCTTAAAATGACGGTCTCAAGTCATCGACCTCTTCACCTCTGCGGAGATTCACTAGATATTTTTATTCTCAGTGACAGCCCGGAGTTTGGAAGTTGGTGGTGTGACACCCCCTTGCCTCAGAAAGTACGTTAAGCCGTTGGTCCTGCACCAGATCTCTCTCCGGTCGTGTCGGGTTGCCGTCCCTTCGGAATATGAGAGTGATGGAAGAGGGAGTGCACCTGGGTTTGCGCACACACTTGTGCACTATAATATGTCCCGCGCCGATGGCTAGTCTCGGTTGAGATTGGCCGCCATTGCCGAAATCGGTCAGGAGAACTATACATTCGCATGTGCCGGTACAATAATAACACTGTCAAATCAAGAAATTTAGCTACCTCATATCATTGAAGTTATCCACTTCGGTAATTGTTTACCAGCAACAACAACATGCAAGTAAACGGTTCACCGCCACGTGGTAATAAAAGTCGACGCACTGCCTATTAAAACGAGCCAGTTTTCACCCGGTCATCACACCGCCAGCTCGTTACTAAGACTGCAAGGCGTGACGAATGACGCTGCGACATTATGCTAGCGTGACAAATTATGATAAAGTTCTTATTAATATAAGTGCTGATTAGTGGGCCCCCTTTGGAAGAGTTCATGCGAAAACTAGAAGTCGACAGACAGTTTTGATTTGTGCCGGATTGGTTTAGTCGAAAAGTACACCAACTTCTTGCTTTACATATTAAAACCTTATGCACAAGTAAAATCACTGTACAAAGGCGGACTTAATGCCTTAGGCATTTTCTACCAGTCGACCTTAGGTTGGTGCAGAGACAACATGGCAGGTGCAATTTAAAGAAAAACTAAAAATAGAGAGAAGAAAAAAAAAATTATAAATACATACATACATATGTGTCACCGGAAAATGGCAAACTCCGTAAGATTATAAAATAACTTGAGAGATTGTAAACTCTCGATAAATTGTCAAATGAACATTTGAAATACTTCTTTACTTTATAATTTCTCCGTGCCCGATCCGAGAAATTTCGACTGACATAAACTGGCGACCAATCAGCACTCTGGTCTACAATTTATCTGTTTTGGTGTGATAGTTGAATTGGAAACTTGGTTGCATTGGCATTGGTTTTTGTTTTCTCTGAATAGACCAATGAGAGCCTTGTCTCCTGGTTTACTATCACACGAAAACGAATGAATTGTAGACTTGTGCTCTGATTGGTCGCCATTTGATGTCAGTCCACAATTTGTTGGAATGACTTCAAGATTCAAATCTCAAAATCAAATCTTGATGATCTTATATACATATCTGATATAAAAGAATGCCAATCTGCGTCCAAGATCCAGTAATCAATTTAACTCGACGCTCCTTGGCAAGACTGGTGTCAGATTTTCTGGCTTCTGACTATCCGTTATGACTGTCAAAGATTTAACCGGGTCAATGGCTTAACGTGCTACGCAAGCACGGAGGAGTCTCTGAATATAATGGATGGTCACCCATCCAGGGACCGACCTCGGCTAGCGTTGCTTAACCGGGCGGTTGTTATTATTTAACCGTAACATAAAAACGAAATTCACAATTCATCTCATAGTTTCTCTTGGTCATCACTCGCTACAATTATGTCGTCCAAGCTCCGTGACGCGAAGTGTTTGTAACGAATCATGCGCAGGTTTTTGTCACATGTAATCTATTGTCATTTTCGTAATAGCTTATGAAGTTATGAGTATTTATAGTTTTTGTTGTGATAACGATTTGTATTACAGTTCGTTCGTAACTTATTAGTAGAGATCGGAATAGGTAGACTATATTTACCTAATGTTCGTGGAAGTAAGTAACAAAGAGTTGCTAATACCTCCTGTAAAATCCCGGAATCAGAATTGGAATCATGACAATTGAACCTGGGATTATAAAAACATGAACTGGACTGAAGAATTAAAAGAAGTAAGAGTTGTGCGAAAACAAAGCTATTTAATTTAACAGTTTCAGTAGGTACGGAACTCATAAAAAAAAATAAGATTCATCAATATAATATTTTTTTTCAAATGTATTCAAAGCGCAATAAGTAATTTGCAATGTCTTAAATCCCGCGATACGATCGATTTTAGAGCAGGTATTATCAACTCTATGTTACTTACTTCCACGAACATTAGGTAAATAGTCTACCTATTCCGATCTCTGATTAGCAATTGTTATGAGATTGGAGTTATTGGAAACGGATAATGAGTATTTAACTAATTGATATGGATTATTTATTTTATCTGTTGGCTTTATCATGCATGATTAAAGTTATGATCTATTATGGAAATGATTCTCATTTTGTATATCGACGAAGTTTTGCTAATGGAAGTGCCTGAGTGACCCGTTTGTAAATAAATAAAAAAAAAACCTTTTATTCCATACATTTACAAAATAATTTTACAATATTAATTTCAAATCACACGCTTGATTATTATTATTTTCCTTTGAAATATTACAGAAAATGGATTAAAAGAAAAAAATAATCAATTCGGTTTTATGTAGTAGAAAAAAATGGAATAATCAAATATATCATAATATAGGTAAATTATTATTATTTTTAGGATATTCAAGTTATTATTTAATTACAGCGGACCCGTTTTTTTAAGATTTTATTATCTTTGCTAGCCTCTATCCTATCTAAGGCGTCGAACTAATTGGCAAACAATCTTACGAGTTAACGATGAGATTTCATAGCGCGATAAAAAATATCGTGAAAATTATCCTGTGCTCGCGCGATGACTTGCAAGCTTCAATTGGGATTCTCTAAAGAAATGTATGAACTAATCTCGTCGTGCGACGAAATCGCATCGTTAACTTGGACGATCGTTAGCCATTTAGGACGACGCCATATGGTAAGCAACGACGTGATCGACGATGACGCACGTTCACCTAGAAGCAACCTTTTCACTCATGACATAAAGAAATTCAGGTCAGGGGTGTCACGAACCTCAAAAATTGACAGTGACTGCCTTTGTACCTACATAAAGCATGGGCGTAGGGAGGGTGCAAGGGGTACACTTACACCTCCCTGGTTTCCATAAAAACACACGTGAAAATGAAGAATTTAAAAAAAATATTGTGAGGAGGATATCCTTGGCTCCAGTCTCTGGCAGACAAGGTAGCCCTTTGGAAGCGTCTGGCGAAAAGTAAAAGAGAATTTGAAATAGAAACATAAAAATATGTTTTGTTTTTATTTGGGACTCCGGTACCAACGTTCATTGAAGGCAGATGCCAAATATATTATGAAGTTTAAACCTTAAAACATAGTTTCATTTTATAATAATATCAATAAGTAGCACTAGCGTGAGTCCGCTGGTGTTACAATATATAAATTAGACAAGCGGAATGTAGTAAAAGAGAACCTAGGGAATCCGACTGGAGGATGGTACTTCGAGCTCCCTTCGCTCAGCCTTGCACCCGTCTTCTTTAGATGTGTGTTAATGGGCAAAATCTATCCTATTCGAGGTGAGGTTGTGAAGATGCACCCCCCTGAAAATAGTTCTGTCTACGTACTAAGTCTACCATGAAAATAATCCCAGGCACTTAACGAAACACACACGGTCGTATAACATAATAAACAATATAAAATAAGCTCATAATATTGCCAAAAATAAATCTAAAGAAAAGAAAATTTCTTTTGTAAGGTACTTCAATGACATCGGATAATATTAAGATTTCCCAATTTCACGAGGAAATGGCCCAAAAATGTTTATCACTTCGCTGAAAACAAGGTTATGTAAAACACGTTCATTGTAGCGATGTATCGTACTCGTACGTATAACGTCGTTCAGGTTCACGCGCTGCCTACCGTGTATATTGATAGCTGGTAACCCTGAGCTGCGGATAGCTGGGACTTTCATTAACCTAGTTTTCGGGCTGTTTGCTGTGTTACTAGATTTACTGTGTTAGAGAATTTGGTTGTAAACTTATTTGAAAATACAGCTTTGAAGCTTCGTTCTAGCAATAAACTGTGAAAATGTTGACTAATTAAAGCAATAGAAGTTTGGGATGCATGCAACCCTAATTTCCTCAAAATTAGAGTGAACAGGCTTCTTCTGGGTAAGCTCGCTCCATCGTCGACTTTGTCTCTGTCATCTATGACCTAGACTAGAGTCAAGAGCAAACCCATCTCAAATAAAAAAAAAACAGTCTATCATCAAATTTTTATCGAAGGGTGGTTCGAGGTAGCGCAAAAACAGAGTGTCTGGAAGGATATGGGGGAGGCTTTTGCCCAGCAGTGGGATACAAGAGGCTAATCCTACAATATATTTATCCTACTAATATTATAAACGCGAAAGTTTGTATGTATGGATGTATGTATGTTTGTTACTCTTTCACGCAAAAACTGCTGAATGGATCTTGATGAAATTTGGCACAGAGCTAGATTATAGTCTGGAATAACCCAAAGTATACTTTTCATCTCGAGAATGTGTTCCCTTGGGATAATTTTCGACATTAACGCAGGCGGAGCCGCGAGCGCTAGATAGTAGAAAATAAAAATAAGTGGCAATGCTTTTTGGAAATTGACAGTTATCAAAGTATCAAGGACAAAGTCGATATTAAACCACAGATATTAATTCTGCATTAAAATTTAAGCAAAAGTCAGCATAGCTACAATCAAGACGTCATAGATTTGCCTTTACCTCTTACTATCTTTGAAAATTTTACGGCTGGCTACGCATTGGCAGGCCGTACGTGAATTCCTACTAATACCTTAAAGTAAGGTCCACGGGGCTACTTCCATGATGGGAAATCATCAAATAACTCCTATCGCTCTGGGCGGAGCAGAAGGGAGTATCAGACCGTGATCCTCTTAATGCTTCTTGCTTTCCAGGGCCGCGATGACTCTTTCAAATAAATTAAGCAACACTGGCAGGCAATATTTTGGTAGCTGGGTATTTGATTTTGTGCTCGAGTCAGTCTAAAATTTTTTCTCATAGCACACATCTTTACAAAATATGACCAGCACCGACGCTCAAACACCCAGTACACCAACCACATACCCACTACTCCGCTACTCTGCGGCACCGCATCGAATGCCCGCTTTCTCTCACGGTCGGCTGCTGGGCAGATGTCACAGCTGAGCGCGCATCGCCGCACGCTTAGACAGGCTCTCGGAGTTTAAATAACACGCCTATTATAGCTAAGGTCAAGTTTATTACGGGTTTTAGTTTGTTTACTGGTTGGTCTTAGTATCTAGTTGTTTCAGGGTGTAGCTTGGTGGTTTTTTTTTGGATGGGGAATCATCAAATGACTCCGCCTCTCGGGGCGGAGTGGAAGGGAGTGTCAGACGCTTACTGACTAAAACCCATCCGTGTTCTTTCTAAAGCCCTTTGCTTTCCAGGGCCGCGGTGACTCTTTCGAACAATTCCGCAACCCTGGCGGGCAATAGTTAATTGATGGCTTTTTTTTTAAGGATGGGTAGTCATCAAATGACTTCTTGCGCTCTAGGTGGAGCGGAAGGACGTGTCAGACTCTTACTGACTAAAACCCATCCGTGTTCTGTCTAAAGCCCTTTGCGTTCCAGGGCCGCGGTGACTCTTTCGAACAATTCCGCAACAGTTAATAATAATTGATGGCTGGGTATTTGATTTTGATGCTTTTCAAAACGATCTCTTTTAAAAGAGAGAATCCAAAACACTCTTGTAATATTAATTTAGAACATCAAGGCAAATTTTTTACGTTTTTTAGTATGCAATAAAGGTCCATCAAACAACTTAACATTAAACCTGTATTCCCAGAAGAAGGAGACAAGGTTCAAGGATTCCTCCTTGTCTTCTAGGAATACAGTTCTTTCTGGACCTCTTGACATCAGCCGAGCATACATCCAGACTCCGGGTTTCAACTGTTATATACCAGATGGAAAAACCCAATAACACTGACTCGGGAATCGAGCTAAAGTCCTTATTCTCAACAGTATATTAGCGATTGACCGTTGACGGTTAGATCAACGAGGTAGGCTATATGTATCGATACGTACGTATTTATTTTACTAGCTTTTGCCCGCGACTTCGTACGCGCATATCCCATTTTTTCCCGTACCCATAGGAATTCCTCATGATGACTATGATATGCTAGAAGAATTTTCGAAATCCGACCAGTTTCCAGGTTCCAGAGATTAGCGCGTTCAAGCAGACAAACGAACTCTTCAGCTTCATTGTATTAGTATAGATAGATAATGGAACATGCATAACTAGAACTACCTTCTAAAATATAAGTTTCTAGCTACCGCCCGCGTTACTGTCGAAAATTATCCCAAAGGAACATACTCCCGGGATGAAAATAATCTCGAAATCGAATAATCTCGAAAATAAGAAAAGTATCCTGTGTTATTCCAGACTATAATCTACCTTTCTGCCAAATTTCATCAATATCCGTTCAGCCGTTTCGACGTGAAAGAGTAACAAACATACATCCATACATACAAACTTTCGCGTCTATAATATTAGTAGGATGATCTGAAAAATTGCCAATATACAGTGCTGCAACGATCATGATTGAAGCCAACATAGAACGAAATGTAAATAGTCTGGCTTTAACTAAAATACATTTATTTGGGCTCTATAGTAGGCGCCAGATAATCGTGGAATATCGGTCATTGACCCACCTACATTTATTGACATTGTTAATTTGAAAAACGGAATTAATGACACAAAACTGTCCCGAATCATCAGCTCTCGTGATCTTAAGGATTTAGATATAGATAAGGACATTGTCTAATAATGAAAAACGATTCATATTTAATTGTTCAGGTACCTATGAGCAGTTATTAGGGAAAGGTCAATATACTTTATTCCACATTTATCTGGCGCCTACTATAACTAAAATACTTACCTACATTATTTGTGTTTGATTTCAAAGTTTCGCTTTAAAGTTGTCCCTGTGCAAGCTTTTCATAAATAAACAACCATATAATTATTTCAGAAAACCTAAAATATTTGTACTCCAGTCTGTGTTTATCCAGAACAAAGAAGGTCTGAATAAATTGCATCCAGTTTTAAGTGCCTTGTCCATTTGACTGGCCTGTTGGTCGAGTGGTTAGTGACCCTGACTGCTAAACCGGAGATCGTGGGTTCGATTCCCACCCAGGACAAATCTTTGTGTATTTAGAAATATGTATGTATTTAGAAATATATAAGTATGTTTATCAGTTGTCTGGTTGCCATAGCACAGGCTCTGCCTAGTTTGGGATCGGATGACCGTGTGTGAGTTGTCCCAGGATATATTATTATTATTATATTATTGTCTGACGGTTCAGTCAGACATTGATATAATTCCGTGCAAGGCATTCCAATATCAACATGGCGAACCCAGGATCTTAAGATCAACAACCTTTACGTTACCATATATTAAAGAGGTAAGCAGAAACAAGTGCATATTGCACTAATTATTCGCATGCAAACCTTACAATATCGCACGCAACAAATATTATTATACAATGAAAAACTCAAATTCTACTGCAGGGCTAATGCCTCAAGTCAAAGGCGTAAAGGCAGTCGTAGGCACAAAGAAAGATCGAGCAAAAATGACCCATCCAGGACCGGTCTCAGATGGGGTACTGATTTACTTGCGATATTTTATTTTACCGGAGCTCATGTTTAAATTAGGAAACAAAACATTACACATATTTCCCGAAAAGCTAGGCAGAGATGTATCAATAGTAACATCCACAACTCGACAATTATGTTTCAAAGTCAAAGTCAAAACATTTACTTCAATTAGGCCAATCAACGACACTGAACGTCATCATTTACAGTTAAAATAATAATATTAAAACAATGAAGTGACTACTGTTTAAGTCACAATTCCCTAATAGGGATGAATCTAAAGTCCAAGCTGTTACTAATAAATACACACCACATGAAAAACTTAGAAGCGAAATTTGTGCGGCAGCAAAAAGAACCGCAACGCCATCTTCGTCATCCTGTCAGCAACGAACTAAACTACCAACGAAATCCTGCATCGCGCAAGCAAAGTTCTCCGTGCGATTTGAACATATACAACAGTCCGAATATCAACTATGGGGCAGTTGCCCACCAGACACAACAACCGTCTGGTCGGAGGATCCTCCCATTTCAGTGGAGGTATGCGGGACTTTACTCTCTGTACCGCATACCTCTATAACTGGATGTACAAACCGAATAACACCGGGACCTAAGTTAGAAAAACGACCTAATTAATTTGGAAAACTTCCAGCATTCTACTCATGTTTAGTAATATGGACCACCATCATGGTTATTACAATTAATTTAAATTTTTGACATTGTGATTTCTTACTTTTATTATTTATTTGTCTAGTGAGACTAATTTTTGTACGCCATAATGGCAAAACATGTAAGTACTCAATATCAAGACTTGTAAGGCTGTAATTTTGTATCACGTATCTTAAAAGTCATATGCTTTTTATCAAAAAAATTAAATCCATTTTTGTAGTAGTGCTCTTCAATGTATCATAATATAATTGCCTTTGTTATTGTTTTATCGTGAAACTCTTATTTAACTTTTGCATGCCTGTTGGTAAGATATGGCTGAACCTATATGTTTAAAAATGATTACCTTTTACTGTACCCATATTTGCAAAATAAACGACTTACTTACTTACTACTTACTTACTGTCATACTACATAATTTCAATGAACAAGGGTGCCCCAAACCTCAAGCCCATCACAACGACCACAAAATTTAAGTTTTCAGCGAAAACATAACAATAAAAGATAAAATCATGAGTCACAGTGATTTCTGCGCACGATTCCTTCTTACTTAGTTATTTTGTTCCGAGAATTTTACAGTATTGTATTCTCTTATCACTTGTATGCATATCACATATGTACATAAGATATTTCGTAGCTTGCTTATGTATTTAGTGGCGACCGAAGGTCAACTTTGTAGTACGAGATAAGGAGCCAGTCGATATTGTCAAATATAATGCAGGATTTTTTGGAACAGGAAGGAGAACTACTAAATGGCTTAAGACTATTTAAATCCAGCCGGTCGATTCTGTAAACATGTCGAAGTGAAGGTTTGGCTGAACTCATCACGAGGTAAGCTATCAATCCATATAATCAAGATGTCACGTGATCACGAAGTGAGCTGTCATTCCGTCTTGATTATATCGCTGCATTTACCTAGCCTCGCTCAGCGCTAGCGATTCTATTGGCTCTTAACAAACGCATCCCTCGCTACGCATCCTCGCACATCTCTGGTGGAAACGCAGCCTTAGCCTGAAATCCTATCCAACTTTGGAATGAAAGTAGAGTTCTTCGTTTCGTTCAAACCGACCCTTAATCTCCACAAGCCACGATAGAAGCATACCAATACAATTACCGACATCACCTACAAATACCAGCCTCAGATACCAGATACCACAGTGAATCATCCTTCGAGACTCCTGCGCATACAGTGCGCCCTGTTCCAAGAAACTACACTAATTGCATTCACTTATCGTTGTTAACAAACATGCTGAGCTTACGTCACGGCGAGTGATGTCACGGTGCAGATGTTTTAAAGACAACAAAGGTTATGTTAACGGGATTTGTGTTGTGGAAATGTAAGGAACAGTTTTGACTAGGTAGGTACTTAGTATGTCACCACCCGTCCCGGGTCGATGGCGCGTTGTGTTTCACGCGCGCCTCAAAGAGATGTCAGCATAGAAGACGGGGCCCGCTAGGGCCAGAGCCTGCCAGGGTTGCGGAATTTGATCGAAAGAGTCACCGCGGCCCTGGAACGCAAAGGGCTTTAAAAGGAACACGGATGGTTTTTAGTCAGTAAGAGTCTGACACGCCCTTCCGCTCCACCCAGAGCGGAAGAAGTCATTTAATGATTTCCCATCCTTAAAAAAAAAGGTACTTAACATGTACAAAACGCGTCCTAAAACAGTCTTAAAACCTCTTGTTCCTCATGTTCCTCATGTTCCTAATTTGCTAGTCTCTCTAGTAGGAGGAGCGTGATTTGCCATAATCGTCACGCTTGGCAGGCGGGTTGGCGATCGCAGTGTAGCTGTTGCAATGTACAGAGAATGCTGCTGCCCATTCTCTGGTGATTCCCTTAGTCGCCTCTTACGACACCCACAGGAAGTGATAGGATGGTGCTATTCTTTTACGTCCCACACCATACAGAACGATTATTTATCCTATCTTCAAATGAAATCTTTTCTATTATCATTTACCATTACCATTGCCTAGCGCAAAAATCTTTTGATCAAGTATTCTAGTATTCTGGCTTGCTGGAAGATAAATAAATACACGACAGTATCACAGCATCAATAAATTCCTGACATTTTAGTAAAGATAGCGGATAATCTCAGCCGAATTCTTTGCAAGTTTTCCGCGGAATGACACTAAATTTCTTCAGTTATTTTTAGAATCTATTCACTATGTTAGCATTCGACTAAAACCACTAGTTTAGTTAGCTAATGGTTTTAGTCGAATGATGATCTTTGCTCGCGTATATTTTGAGATTTTAGGC